>OV702287.1:512689308-517689308 GCA_916181665.1 Avena sativa
TTCTATTTTTACATAGAAAAGTCAGAAACTTTCCGCTCCACTTTTATCCCTAGGTACAACCACCCTCTTAGCCACCAAACCACAGGTTGGTTTGCCGTTTTGCTTCTCCTTGGCTCTCTCAAAAGGCCCTAAAAGCTTATAAACACAGATCCTTACCTTGCCGCCCGCTGTTTAGACATCTTCCAGCTGGAGGCAGGGCCAGATTCGGACGCTACATGTGGCTACTGGTAATCGTTCTGTTGATGCCGGCATCGGTACTGCAGTCTAGTCTGCAGGCAGGAATACAAGATTAGCATCGTTCCGTTTACTGCAATCTTGATGTGCCTGGACCAAATGTTGATTTCCACGCCATCCTGCTCCAGAACAAATCAACGTCTCTTTTCACTTGTAAGACCCTTTGAACGGATGACAGATCACTTGGCTGAACAATCTTCCCCACTGCTAGAGTCTACTATGGCCGCAGTAATTTCCAGTTGTCCAAATCCCTCGGCGCGGATGGAGGGGTCACGGCCAGAGTACGATGGACGTGTTTTTTCTTCTGGCTACGCATCGTACATTTACACACCTCATGTGCAGACAGAAAATACATCATGCAGAGGATGTCAAGAGCTGCACCAAGTAATTCATCGGTTCAAACAACAATACAAAGCTCGCCAAAGGCCAATTCGGTGTTCTGAAATGTCTGACGTTTTCTATAACATCTTCACAGCCTGACTTGACAGGACGAAAATTTAATCTACACATTTGATTTGCTGAGAGCTAATAGGGGAGGGGTGTGAGACAGACGCTGTGTAATCACTAAAATCAAACATCTATACTGCTATTACCTATGTTTGCACTGAAACCCCCCTAGAAAATATGTGGAACTTTGCTCGCCAGAACACGCTCGCGTCTTTCGACGTAAGCATGCGGGAACCATCCTGCTTTCCCCTTGCATTCACCTTCCGCCCAACCATTGCTTGATATCTGAGTTCGGACAGGACAACGTCAGAGAGTATTAACCGAAGCCACATGATGGTATGCATAGCTTCTAGGACCACTCAATAGAGGAGCATGGAATCCATTCTTAACTCTGGATAAGCTTACAAAGCAAAGATATACTGTACAGAAAAAAATACTATTACCTTTCGGATAATAACGATGTCACCAACTGACAAGTTAAGCTCAGACTCACTCTCAGCCTTGAAGGAATCGAGAGCCTGCATCACAAGGAATACAAAAGGCATATTTAATTAGCTTCCAAGATATGATCAACTCCGTTGTACGTCTGGCATGGTATCTTTATACTGGAAATATGTCACACCTCTCCCAGGAAGAAATCGACAGAGTTTACTGACTGATCAGCAGAAGTGGAAGCAAACATGCCATTAACTTCATCATATGATGGTGGGGGTGGCATATAACTTTCTGCTGCAGGGGTTGGAGGTGCTTCGATTTTTTGGCGCTCAGACACCATCTAGCAATCAAAATGTAATTACATTAAATCAATGCATGCAGTGTTTTTGTATGCTTCACATTGCACAAGGTGGAGGTGCCAACTAAAAGAGTGGATATAATTTTAAGCAAATGTAAAAATTGCTGGAATCTCATACTTCTTCCTCCAAATGGTCAAGGATCTCCAGGACTCTCTGATGGTAAGCTCTCTCCGCCTCAACCTTTGGGCCAGAACAAGAATGTCAGCGACCACACAATTTTCTGATGAAATGTGCACAACAAAATGTTGCATCGACTGTTACTGTTGATGGTTACCATTGCAATGAGACGTTGTAATGTCAATCTTTGCTGCTGCCCCTCTACAGCAGCCATTGCTGAAACTGCTTCCTTTCCTAATCCCACCATATTTGACTTCAGTTCTTCTAGTTTATACTCAGCTGCTTCCAACTTTGATATCACTTCACCATTCCCAGCTGATTCTCTTACTCTGTTTTGACGTCTTGAAACTTCAACAACCTACGAATGACAAAGGTAAGCAAGATAAATAGTGCTGTTCAGACTAAAGAAATGATGTATCCAGAAAGCGCAACAATGTTACTGACTAGATTAAATTGCATGGTCTGACATTGTAATAAGATGCTATGTAAAATTGTTCGATGCAACAGCAGCTTATCCGAACTGCTGATACTAAATATTTAATCGGGCATTGAACAGTATGAACTGGTGAATTCACATCGATAGAAACCCCTTAAGAGGAGAGGCTGAATGATGGTTCCTGTACACAAAAATAACAAATGTGCAGCTGAAAACTTCTATGGAAGGAAGCCAGTTCAGGGAGACTATTTTCCATTTTACGCTACACATATTTTTTCTAAACTACGCGTCTATAAGATTGTAGTATACAAAGACATGGTAGTAGAATCATAAACTGAAAACAATATAGTAGTATGGAGGCGTGGACCATATAGCTTATGTAGCTCTTGAATGAGCGTTGTCCTGAACTTCCAAAATAACTACAAGGGCATTATTATGGAATTATTTCTGACCTCAAGAATACATTTTGGCTACCCCAACTTGCTTGGAAAAAAGGCTTTGATGTTGTTGTTGCTCAAGAATACATTTTCATCATTGCATAAGATATACTTATATGTGAATGCTTTTTTCACCTGAGCATCAGCTTCTTGCCTCATTCTGTCATATCTCTGGGCTAGATGTCTAGCGTCCTCTAGAGGGGCACCCATTACCATTGCCCGTAGCGGCTCCGCCACCTAGAATTTAACAATTTATTACACACAATATCAGACATACACCCTGGTTACACACTTGGATGTAAGAAAATAAAAAGTAAATCTTTCCAGTTATACTCCAAATATTATACAATCTATAAGAAGCCAATATCCTTAGAGATTGCAGAAGTTATGCATTTTCCACCATAATCATATGTCCTAAAAAATTCCAGGAGTTGTGTATATGAGTTAATTTACAGTAAAAACTGGGTGCATTGAAATTTACCAGCCATGTGGATCATAAGTGTCACAAGGTAAAAAGCACATCCAGCAGTTGGAAAACATACCTGTGTACCAAATGCTTTAAGCATGTTGCCTCGTTCCTTTTCTATGAGTGAACGTGCCTTTCCAAAGTATGTAGCCGCTCTGGATAAAGTATTACCACTTGTACATGTGTTTTCGATGCCGTACTTCTGGCTATCGTCTGACAATTTGTTCCCTATAAATGTAGATTGCAGAGCAAATCAGCATACATTAATGCAAACATGGAATTACCAATATAGGGACTGTTTGTAATACTAAGATCAAAATTACTCCCAATAAAATAATTAGAGGAACATACCTATCTCCACTTGCTTAGATCCTGTAACTATGTACCCCTCCACACCCCGAACAATGTCCCTTTGAAAATGCTGGCAAAATATGCCAATGTTTTAATCAAAAGGAAATGAGGTAGAAAGAAAAGAGATGATATAATTGTGTTACTCATACTTTGGCAGCACGAGTTGATAAATAAAGCTTTTCCAATCTCTGGTGTAGTTTAACTTCTGATTCGTCTGTAAATGGATTATCAGGATTTCCATAGGCACCAGCTCCAAACTGCTTAAACACCCCCTGCAATTATATATATATTTAATAAACAGCAATGTTATTGAAGTACACATGATGCAGTAAGTATTGCCGGTTATAACATAGTAATCCCTACTCAGTATACTGGTCACAGCTCTCGTTTTTTTTTTTTTTTTTTGCAGGAAGTGTACAGGTTACAGCTAGGTAATTCAGTTTCGCAATGTCCAAGGCAGACTTAAAAATGGGGTGTCGTTGAATTTCCTTGGCAAAGCGCAAGCATGAGTGCAGAAATACCAGGATGAGCAGTTACAGTATTACATATTGTAGATTCAGCTCAGAGCCCGAGGCCAACTTACTCAGCTAGTAGTTCTTATCATAATTTCATCAAACCATCGATATGTTTATATAACTACATCGGAACAACGAGGCATACAACTACTACAAACGAGTATTTTTGTAAAGGTCTAGAATCTTAACACCGAACCATCACCTGCAATCCCAAACAGCATAGTTATCTCGAAAGCAAACAGAATCATGGTATGTGTCTGCAGCCTCCTAGCCCTATGATACCCTCAACCTGAGTGCTCAATGTAACTCTTCAATTTCGTACAATCATCTCCATTTAAGCAAGATAGATGCAAGGCAATCAGGTTGATTAATTGAAACATATTATGTTTCTTTATGTCAACTTCTCCCTCCGATCCATAATAAGTGTCACTGATCCATAATAAGTTGTACTAAAACAGCTGCACTTATTATGGATCAGAGGGAGTAGTAATTATGATTCATGCACGATTCTTTGATCAGAAACCTACTTATTTATCCCCAGCCTCTCATTTTTTTTTCATGACCAATTTGATCTGCTCTGTCTCTGTATCATCAGGATCACAACTCAAGCGCAGTAAATGGACAAGCCTCTATTTACTCCAGTCCCCGGCATCAATATAGCCTGCCAAGACCAAACAGTTCAGAACCGCAGACAGATAACTCCGCAAGCAGTCTGCCTCTGCAGCACATACACATAAATCCGGTAAAACGACCCCTTCTAATTACAGGTACATCATCACCAAACAACCACAGTCCGTGGCGCTCTACCCAGATCGATCGAGAAATTTGTGAGAGGCGGTCAGGAGAGATGGGCTAACCTGGCGCGCGACCTGCTCCTTGATCCTGGAGGCCTGCTTCCACAGGGCCTCCATGGCCGGAAATCGCGGGCGGGCGGCGCAGCAGATGGAGGGGGGGTTGGGGAGGACGGCCGGACCGGACGGGTCGCGGCGGAGACGACGAACGGGCTAGAGACGCCTTGGTCTCCCCCTTTTCCTTTGTTTTTTCTGACGAGACGGACGAGGCCGCCTGCGACTTCGTTCCTCCCGGTGTTTTGGTGGTGGTTGCCTCCACCTCCACGGCCGTGCCAGGTTTCCCCCCGCTGGAACCGCGTCGCCGATGACCCGGGAACAATAAACGGCTTCCGTCCGGGCCCACTGGCGATAGGTGTAGGTCCGTGTCCCGTGTGCCCACGCGGAGGGCGTAAAGGCTGGGCCGAGGAAGACGCCTCCGTACGCCGGCCGTGGGTTTGTATGCCAACCACCTGTCGGCGCGAGGGTTTCGATCTTTTCAGTGGCAACTAAAATCTTCAGCATTTTTGGAGCAACAACATATTCATTAATCCATAATGAAGTTATATGAAACAGTACATGTGGACTAAAAGACAGACAAGAATAAAACGATTATCCTAAAAGCTTTGCAGATAATAAAAAGAAAACGCTCCGTTTTAGGCGGAGGTTACGTCTCTCTCCCTCCGGCTCGCGGTTCGTTGGATCCTGGCGATCGTGCGGTTGACGCGTCGCCGCGTTCCTCACCCTCCTTCACTCGTCCCCCCCCGCCCCCGTAATTCCTTCCCATCGCGAGCGTTTTCTGCTGCGAGCGAGTGGGGAAAGCGCAGGCGACCGCGGGGCGCCGATCTCGCGCGCCGGCGACGACCGTCTCCTCCGAACTGTTGTGTCGGCGACGACTCTCTGAGCAGTACGTAATCTCTCCCGAACTTGTCTTCCTTGTCTTCCTCATGCTTTGCCTCTTCTCCTCGTCTTCCTCGCGTTGCACCGAACCCTAACCCATTCGCCACGATTTTTGCAGTCGCCGCCGGTGCGCCCGCTGAGGTTTAGTTAGCGAGATGGAGGAGGAAGCACCAACGGGCCCGCCACTAGTGTAAGTTCCCCTTCCCCCTCAAGCTCTTACCCCTCAGGCTCCCTCTTATATGCTTAGGGTTTGCTTCCATTCGCATCAGATTTCCAGGGATGGTAGGGGGATTAGGGATTTTGCTTCGTAAGTAGATGTCCGTGGTCCTCCCGTAGGTGTTTATACGTCCCATAATGCGCCATGTTACCTTCTACTATGATTTTTTGCTTCATATTGTTTGAGCATATGCTTTAGTGTCTCTGTTTGTTGTTGTTGTGAGGTCGTTTGGACAAGATTTTTAGGTCCCGTTCCGTGAGTTTTGTACAAGATTTAGTCCCTTTTATATTGTTCATGCGATATGCTTCGCATGTGTTGTGCTTATGCGTCTTATGTTGATGTTGATTGCGTAGGCATAGTCTCAGGTACGCTTTAAGTGGCTGCTGCATTCGTTTTTGTTGTTTGTAGTTTCTTGTACTTGATTATGTAACCAGAAATAGTCCATGTTTTAGCTTTTTCTACATTGTGCTCTCATATGTGGTTTGCTAGTTGATTTATTTTTATTTTTTATGTGTGTTTGGCAGGAGCCACTTATGTGGAATTCTAAAGACCGTTTCGCTGCGAAGAGACTCAGAAATCTTGTTGATAAACTTGCTCCGGATAAGAGGAAAGTAATTGAAGACAAGAGTGCATCCGAAGCGCTGCTTACTGTTTCTCCTTTCACCATACCAAACAAGCTGATTGACTTCATTGCTGTTAATACAACCCTGCGTTGCATGAGTTCAAATTCAACAAGAACAAGAAGTCTTCACAAAGGACATGGTGAGGAAAGTGTATGGTATTCGCTGCGGTAACAAGCCGGTTTTGTGGCTGAAGAAGAGTGAGCAGCATGAGCTTCGACAGGCGTACAAAGATGGTAATCCCAAGAAAAGGCCTGATATCCAAAATGTTGTAGACTTGCTGCTGAATTGCGATGTAAAAGATGAGAAAACAATACTTAGGTCCTGGGATCTTATTTGCTTGGCAACTGTGGTCGACCCTAGCAGCGGGAATATGCTGACATTGGATTATCTAGCAAGCATGAAGGATCCCACAAAAACTGATGAGTTCGCATGGGACGAACACTTGCTGCAGTTGGCTATGGATTTGGTGCAGAATATTCAGAACCACAAGGCATTGCCACTGAAATTGAAGGAGGTTTCTAAGGATGATGGGGATGAGGAATTTGATAAGAAAGGTGCCAAGAAGGGTTCTCCTAAGTTTGAGTTCTGGATCACCGACCCTTGCTCGATGCTTGGGGTATGTTGATGCACTTTTTTGTTGTTTTTATTGCATTTTTATTTAGATGCTTCATTTGTTTTAATGACTAACTTCTTTTTTCATATATGCTGCTTTTTCTCTCAAACAGATTGTTTACATGGATCACCTTCAGTTCCCACTGAATGAACATGTTTTCGACCACTCGACCCCTAGAGTGTGTCATGTGACAAGTACCGACTTCACGTTTGTAACAAAGATGGACCTTGAAAGGAAGATTCTGAATAATACATCTATCTTCAGAAGGAGCCCGGTAAGTTGATCTCTAGCATTTTTTTAGTTTACTATTCGTGTGTTATTTTATCTTGTTATCTAGGCTAATCATCTCTTTTTGCTTTTTTCTTATGCTACGTTTATTTTCTTTGTCTATCAGAAATTCCTTATGGAGCAGAACCACATGTTGAAGCAACAGAAGGCAACCTATCTGCTTCACTTAATGAATGATTAATATTCCTAGTAGTCAGGATTTGGAGGTACTTTAAATGCTACTTTAGTTATTTTTTTTGCATTATCAGCATAAATGTTTATCTACATATGTTATAGAGTATTCCTTCACTGGATATATATGCCTTTTTCCTTTTTTTCTGTCAACATGTAAATTCTTTGTTTTGCTACATTATTTTCCTCCATTTGCTGCATTATTGCCACATTCTTTCTTCTTTATGTAAGTTTTGTTGCATCAATCCTTATGTTGCTTTTCTTACCTCCACTTTTTTTACTACATGTTTTGCTGCATTTCTACTAGATTATTGCTTTTTCATACATATGATTTAATGTCTTTAAAGGTCCCAGCTTGCTACAAGCACCTGCATGACAAGCACAAGGCGATCTATGGTGCTGATATCGACATGGCTTTGCGGAATTTTGGTATGTGGTTGAAGCAAATGGGTGCACACCGGATGGCTACTCTACTTATTGATGTCGATGTTGCACAGAATTCAAAAGACGATCCAAGCATCATGTTTCCAATAGACATTGCCACCGAGTAGGAGCCTATTGTACATGCTAATGCACGATCTAGACCTGTTGATGTGGGATCTTAGGAGCAGGGCACAGTAAAATAGGGAGAGGCCCCTAAGCTTAATGCAAAAAGAGGTGAAGCAAGGCAAGTTGAGGCAATTGGAAATGATGCAAAAGAAGTAGTAGAGGATGATCATAGCAGCGATGAGGCAACTGATGAAGATGACCAAGTGAATCTAGTAGCAAAATTCAGGGTTATCAAGTGCTCTTGCATTAATGTTCAAGAAGTTCCACAGCCAGCAATATTTGTGGATTCGATGACCGATGGAGGTGATGGTGGCGGTCCTCCTGATGTTAACAGCCCTGCCAGATCGCCTTACCGGTCAAGCCTACCCCTGGCATATCAGCTGAAGCATGGAATGCAGCGCTTGATCCTCTGTCCTTGAACTTTTTTCTCAAGAGGAAGATGAAACGGTTAAGCCAGCTGGAGCATGTATGTCATTTTTTCCTCTTAAGTAATGCATAATAATCAGTAACTGGAGAATGCATTTTTTACATGCTGCATGTAGGTGTCTTCTTTTTCTGCCGCATTTTCAAGCATGTATGTCATTTTTGCTTTACTGATTTTTTACTGCTGCATTAATGCTCTCTTTCTGCTGTATTAGTTTATATGATTTGCAACTTTATAGATTCTTCTCTTTTTGTGTTACGTTCTGTCACATTCATATTCATGCTTCATTTACATACATGTTTTGCTACCTTCTTACATATGATATGCTATTTATTCCTGTTTACAATGCTTTCTAATAAATTGCTTTCTTACATGATCTTTTCGCATAGGTATCATCAAGGATAAGGAAACGAATGATATGGCCACTGTTGCAATGTCTCCGAAAGAGTCTGAGGACGTAAAATAACCGGAAGAGTTGAACAAATATGTAACACCAAACCTCCTGTCGAAGATAGGTTTGCACAACCTATCCTTTTTTCACGCCCCATTACTTTGTCATGTAGATGTCCATTATGGTTTTTCTTATTTGTTTGGTTTTCTCAGATGTTGCGACCAAAGATGCTAGTATTGGGGATGGAACTCTTGAGAGGAAGAACATGTTCGAAAGGGCAGCCAAGGACGTGCTATCACCTCCCAAGATAAAAAAGATTAAGGTCTCTCAAGAAGTAATACACACATATGAAAAATTTGTCATGAATGATCGCAAATTTAAGAATGCCAAGAGAGCGACACCGTGAGTACTCCACTATCTATTTTTCAATTTTCTTTTTTGCTTAATTCAACAATCCAGAGATTTTTGCTGCATTACTGCCCAAAATAACAACTTCTCATGGATATTTTGTTTCTGTTTGTTTTCCAAATTTTACATTTGTCTTGCTTTTTGGAGGCTAATTTTTTTTGTTTCATTGATGTTGTTTTACATTTTTTATGCAACAAATGTTTCATGAAGTTTGGTAGGTTCTACACTTCTTACAAGGGTTTCCAAGAATCTCTCATGCCCTGCCAATACCTAAGCAGCGAGGTGATGAATGTGTTCATATAGAAATTCAACCATGTAGAAAAAGCATATGCCGACAAGAGCACCCGCGCAAACAAGAAGTTTGCATTCTCAACATATGACACGGTAAGCAACATATTGCTTTTTGGAGAAATGTTCCCTTTTCTTTATACACTAGAATTTATGTTCCACTACCATTATGACAGGAAAAGCTTATTGCTGATCCATCAATTTTCAACCCCAAGGGTTTCATGGGAGATTTCAAGGAAGTTGTTAGCAAGTATAGGATCTTCAAGAATGACCTTGTGAGTGTTTTAGGAAGACACTTTTTGTTTTTATGTGCATCTTTTTTGACAAAAACAATGTACCGTTGTAAACACTGCTTTTTTATGCTGTTTAAGAAAAAACATAGTGCTACATATATAACAACAAGATGCTACACACAAGGTTATTAGTAGGCTAACAAATCTTTGGCTACAAACTTGTGTTTTCATGTAGCTTTACTTTCCAATTGTAGCACAACAACATTGGATTGTATGTTGTGCCAATTTGCTGCATAAACAATTTCATACTTTCGACTCCATGACGCCGACCAATGGTGTTAGTAAACTTTAGAAGTATGCAAACAACCTGGTTAGTGTATACCATAGCTTCTTCTTTCTTTCTTCATGTTTTCATTTTTCGTATATTTTTTGCTTTTGGACTAACTATGAATGCATTTGTTCATGGTGTAGTTCACCAACTTCGTGAGGACTGCAAACGAGTCAAAAATTTGGAATATTGATTTTGCAACATTCAAGCATGTCACTTCAAACCATCCACAACAAGATACCTTGTAAGTTATTCATATTTATCACTTTTTCTTTGTTATGCTACATATTATCGCTCTCTCCAATCTGATTTTTTCCCTTTTCGTGCTATTAAATGTGTGTTGCAGAAATGATTGCGGCTTCTACAATATTCTATACATGGAGCACTATAATGCCAAGATAATGCCGGAGATCGACACTGCTGCAGTCCTAGAGTTCCGCAAGCTTTTGGCATCAATCCTTATCGATGAAAGAGAGAACCACAATGATGATGCTGACAAGCTCATGGACGACGAGTTTCTTGGCAAATAGTCATGTTTCTGTTTTTTATGCTTTTCGCCTTGAACATGTAAACACTCGAAGCACGTTATGTGGATGATTTTTGATCCCTTTTGTTGGATGATAGTGAAACAACATGGCAACCTTGTCAAACTTTTGATCATGGTCTTTTTGTAAAGACTGTATGAAGCAAACCTGCCAACCTGTAATATGAATGATCGCGGTCTTTTTATAAAGACTATATGAAGCAACCTGTCAAAGTTTGGATCATTTTATTTTTGTTTGTTATGTCTATTTTTTTTCCTGATGCCACATATGCATCACAAAGATGGATGTTCCCTGCTGGAAGGACACTAGATAATTGCTACACAAAAACCCCAAGAATGTTACATATATAAGGAACATTCTGCTAATTTTTTCTGCATGTTTCATTTTCGAACAAAATAACATGCTGCAAACAGTGTACCAAAATGCTATGTACATTGTTTTCGTTTTCTAAATACCTTCCACCTCCCTGCTGCAAAACAAGTTCACAAATGTTGTTTTCCTGTGGCTAATTGGATGCTGCAAACACTGAAATTTTATGTTACTTAAAATATAACTTTTTGCTACATATGTGTTCAACTTATGCTATGTCCAAAATGCAGAAGGATGCTGCAAACACTTATTTTTTTACATGCTAATTGAAGACTTAAAACAATTCTAATATATATGTAGTCAAAATCTGCTATATAGCAAAAAATAGAGGTATATTTAACAACCATGTTTTTCTGAACCTCAAAAGAATGCTACATTACTCTTACAGTAATGTTGTATATACATTATTAACATGCTGGAAATGAGTTGCATTACAGGAAGACACCATTTTTTGAACAGAAAAAACTGAAGCAATAATTGCCGAAGACATTATTTTTGGTTCATCTACAAATGCAAGTCCACTCCTGTTGCTTTCTCGGTGTCCCTTTCCAAAGAAACTTTCATGTACTTGCACTCTTGAACGGTGTGGCCCTCCTCGGTGCAGTATGGAAATTTTTATTTCTATATTTCCTTGGTGTTTTTGGTTCCTTTGGTTTCTTTGACTCACTTGCTTTTTTCCTCCTCTTCTTGTTTGACTCGTCCCGAAGCTCAGTCAGAGGCTTACTCCTCTTCTCATTCTCTTTTGGACGATCTTTCGGCTTGGTCCACGGAGGGTTTTGTAACTTTCTACTGGTAGCAGCATCTCGTTCCTCCATCTGCTGTTGTTGGGCTTCAGGGTGTTGCTGTTGTGGAGCACTACCTTGTTCCTGCTGCTGCACATCAAGCTTAGCTTTACTCATTGTAGCAATAATTTTTCTTGCTTCATCTACCATGCTAGACACCACTGCATATGTCTTATCATTGTAGCAAGCATCAGATGCCAGATCATTCATCTTCCTACATAACGAGCTGTACATGAGTGTGTTTGTTGGTGGAACACAAAACCTGATTGAATTTGTGCCCGGGTCAGGAGCTGGTGTTGTTGCTGCAATAGACCACCGCTTTAGCATGTACCTCGAAGGGATTTCTTGCACATTCAGTTGAACCATCACCCTGATGATATGGGGCAATAGCAAGTCGCACATCTCGAATGCATTGTAGCCACAAGAGAACAGACCTTCTGTAGCAACAACATGAACCCGATATGTTTTCACATCAAGATCAGGGTTCAGAACAAGATCAAAACACTGAGCTTCTCCTTCAACCTGCTATGGATAAAACCTTGTTAAGGTTTGTATAATCAGCTGGAACCTATCAAAGATTTCCCTGGTGTAGAAATCTAAGCCTTGCTTCTCTATTCGGTAGCTACAAAATTTTGCATTGTTGCATATATTGGGTCCGCAACATAGAAAACAAAAAATTTCCTACGATGAGAACTACACACCAAGATCTATCTACTAGGTACAGAGCAACGGGTGGACATACATCCATCAAGAACTTACCCTTGAAGACAATGAGTTTTGTTAACGAGTAGGAACTCGTGGTTGATGTAGTCGTACACTTGCCGATCTCAAGATCGTGAGGAAGTTCGAGCGCCGCAACTCAGCAGCGCATCCGTACTCGCACACACGTTCAAGCCACCGGACAACCTCCACCTCCTTTCTCCAGCGATCCAGCAGAATCAGCAACTCCTTCTAGACAAAATGCCACCGGGAACATGTATCTCGCTAATCCGAGACCATGGGGAAATAATTCTAGAGGGGGAGAGAGATCCTTCACAAGGAGGTGTAAGGAAGAAGGAGGAAGAGGGGGGCCTTTTATAGGAGGTGGGGGCTGCCCCTCTCTCCATGGCCGGCGCATGGGGGGGTGACTCCTCACCTCCCCCATTCATGTGGTGGTAACCCCTCCACATTAAAATGCCTCTTCACATTACCTTTTAAAGTCCTCACTTTAAATGCATTAAATTCTCTAAGTTTAATGCTCTCTCACTTAATAAAACTCTTTTATTAAATTTATTCAGAATTTTGTTAATTACTTTAATTAACAAACATTCACATATAACCCCTTGCAATATTTCAATATCACATGCAAAACCACTTTCTGCAATTTCACCCGAAACAATTTCCGGTTTCTATCGAAACAATTCATGCGCTTTGCAATTCTTTTGTCTGAAACATATGTGCTCCAAAATGGTGTCCGGTAACTCTTAAGTGTGTCACCCTACGGTTCACGAATAATGCAGACATGATTGAGACTCCTCTCAGATCAATAATCAGAAGCGGGACCTGGAGGTCCATACTGACTCCTGCATATTCAACGATGACTTCTGTGATCGTGAGAACCTTTAACGCTTGTAATTTAATCCCTTTGTCTCTTGATATAATACATGTCCAAGATTCGATCATCGGTATCCAAATACCTAGTTTGATCTCGTTACCGACATGCACTCTTTTCTCGTTCCCGTGCTATAACATTCTAGTGATCACATCACTTGCTTGCAAGCTATCTTAATGTGATATCACCAAGAGGGCCCAGAGTATATCTATCCGTCATCGGGATTGACAAATTCCACTCTTGATCCATGAGCCTCAACATAACACCTTCATAGCACTGAACCCATCTTTATAGTCACCCTGTTACGGTGTGACGTTTGATGTTATCAAGATACTCTTCCGGTGTTAGCAATTAACATGATCTCATGGTCTAAGGATAAAGATTACTTCGTATGATGTTATAGCAATGTAAACATAATGACTTGATCGTAATGCTATACTTCAGATGAATGTTCATCACATCATTTCACAAATATTGTGACCTTGTTATTAACAACATCCAATGTCCATGATCAGGAAACCTTGATCATCTTGTTAATCAACAAGCTAGTCTATAAGAGAGGCATAACTAGGAACCCTTTTTGTTTATTAAACACACATGTATTGATGTTTCCGATCAATACATTCTAGCATGCAAAATAAACATCTATCATGTATAAGGAATACATAATAACAACTTTATTATTGCCTCTTAGGGCATATTTCCTTCAGTCTCCCACTTGCACTAGAGACTTGGTTCAGCTGCTAGTAAAACTTATCCTATCATTTTTGGTAGACCTTTTTTGAGTACTTGTGGAGCTATTATAGATTGCAAAAGGGAGAAAATCTTGACTAAGTTTGATGGGGAATCTTATGAGTTTAATTTTTCGAAATTTACTAAAGAACCTTGTGAAGAGGAAACTCATAATGAGGATTTTAGAGTTGAACAACTTGCTTCTATTTCTCTTGCTCCTAACAATGCTTTGTAGCAATTTATGGAGGATCATGAAAGTGAAATCTTCATGGAAGAAAGGAATGAGATTGACGAGATTCTCCGTAATCAGCCTAAGATGCTTAAGCATAACTTGCCTGTAGAAGACTTGGGTAGCATGTTGCCACCTAAAAAGGATCTGGTCTTCGATCTAAAACCTCTCCCTGGTGATCTTAAATATGGTTACATTGATGATAAAAAGATATATCCTGTTATTATTAGCTCTAAACTTTCAGGGAAGGAAGAAGTAAGGTTATTGGAGGTTTTGAAGAAACACCGAGGGGCTATGGGCTCTACTCTAGATGATTTAAAAGGGATTTCACCTACTATATGTCAGCATGCTATCAATATAGAACCAGATGCAAAGCCAGTAGTAGAGCACCAACGACGTTTAAATCCTAAGATGAAGTAAGTGGTAATAAATGAGGTATTGAAACTCCTTGATGCTGGTATTATTTACCCTATTGCTGATAGTGAATGGGTTAGTCCTGTTCATTATGTCCCTAAAAAGGGAGGCATTACTGTTGTGCCTAATGATAATGATGAGCTTATTCCCCAAAGAATAGTAGTAGGCTATAGGATGTGTATCAATTTCAAAAATGTTAACAAAGTTACTAAGAAAGATCATTACCCACTTCCTTTTATTGATTAAATGTTAGAAAGATTGTCTAAAAAGACTCATTTTTGTTTCCTTGATGGATACTCTGGGTTTTCTCAAATTGCTGTTAAACAACAAGATCAAGAAAAAACTACCTTTACATGCCCTTACGGAACCTATGCTTATAGACGTATGCCTTTTGGTTTATGTAATGCTCCTATTACTTTTCAAAGATGCATGTCTGCTATCTTTCATGGTTTTTGTGAGGAAATTGTGGAAGTGTTCATGGATGACTTCTCTGTATATGGAACTTCTTTTGATAATTGTCTGCACAACCTTGATAAAGTTTTGCAGAGGTGTGAAGAAACTAATCTTGTTCTTAATTGGGAGAAATGCCACTTCATGGTTAATGAAGGGATTGTCCTTGGGCATAAGGTTTCCGAAAGAGGCATAGAAGTGGATAGAGTTAAAGTCGAGGCAATTGAGAAAATGCCCTGCCCAAGAGACATCAAAGGTATTCGTAGTATCCTCGGTCATGTTGGTTTCTATAGAAGGTTTATTAAAGATTTCTCTAAGATATCAAAACCCCTCACTAATCTTCTTCAAAAAGATGTACCCTTTGTTTTTGATGATGATTGTAAGGAATCTTTTGAAACTCTTAAGAAGGCTTTAACTCCAATTCCTATCGTTCAACCACCTGATTGGAGTTTACCCTTTGAAATAATGTGTGATGCTAGTGATTTTGTTGTAGGTGTTGTCCTTGGGCAACAAATTGATAAAAAGCTAAATGTTATTCATTATTCTAGTAAGACTCTAGAAGCTGCTCAAAGGAATTATGCTACTACTGAAAAAGAATTTCTAGCTGTCGTCTTCGCTTGTGATAAGTTTAGACCCTATATTGTAGACTCAAAAGTCACCATTCATACTGATCATGATGCTATTAAGTACCTTATGACAAAGAAGGACACTAAGCCTAAGATTATTAGATGGGTGCTGCTTTTACAAGAGTTTGATCTACATATTATAGATAGGAAAGGTGCTGAAAACCCTATAGCTGATAATTTATCTCGATTGGAAAATATCTCTTTTGACCCTATGCCTGTTAATGATAGTTTTCCAAATGAACAGTTGGCTGCGGTAGGGGTAAGCTCGCGAGGGAGCCCTTGGTACGCTGATTATGCTAACTTTATTGTCTCCAAGTATTTGCCTCCAACTTTTACAGCTCAACAAAGAAGAAAGTTCTTTGATGATTTGAGGCATTATTTTTGGGATGACCCACACTTATATAAAGGAGTGGATGGCATTATGCAAAGATGTGTTCCAGAATATGAACAAAAAGAGATATTGCGTAAATGTCATGGTAGTGCTTATGGAGGACATCATGCAGGAGATAGAACTGCGCAAAAGGTGCTGCAATTAGGTTTCTACTGGCCTACCCTTTTTGAAGATGCAAGAAAATTTGTTTTATCTTGTGATGAGTGTCAGCGTGTTGGTAATATTTCTAGACACAATGAAATGCCTATGAACTACTCTCTAGTTATTGAACCCTTTGATTGCTGGGGATTTGACTTTATGGGTCCTTTTCCTCCCTCGAAAGGTTATACTCATATTCTTGTTGTTGTCGATTATGTTACTAAATGGGTAGATGCTATTCCTACGAAGAGTGCTGATGGGGAGACTTCTCTAAAAATGCTTAAGGATGTTATCTTTCCTAGGTTTGGAGTTCCTAGGTATCTCATGACCGATGGAGGTTCTCATTTCATTCATGGTGGTTTTAGAAAGACCCTTGCTAAATATGATGTTAATCATAGAATTGCTTCAGCTTATCACCCCCAAACTAGTGGGCAAGTAGAGTTATCAAATAGAGAAATTAAATCCATCTTGCAAAAGACTGTTAATAGATCTAGAAGAAATTGGGCTAAAAAGTTGAATGATGCTTTATGGGCTTATAGGACTGCCTACAAAAACTCTATGGGGATGTCTCCTTATAAAATGGTTTATGGGAAAGCTTGTCACCTACCTTTAGAATTAGAACACAAAGCTTACTGGGCAGTTAAAGAACTAAATAGAGATTGTAAGCTCGTTGGTGAGAAAAGATTATTTGACTTAAGTTCTTTAGATGAATGGAGGAGTGAAGCCTATGAAAATGCTAGGCTCTTTAAGGAAAAAGTTAAAAGATGGCATGACAAGCGAATACTTAAGAGAGAATTTCATGTTGGTGAGAAAGTTCTATTGTATAGGTCTCGTCTCAGATTTTTTGCAGGAAAACTACTGTCAAAATGGGAAGGACCTTTCATTATTGAAGAAGTGTACCGTTCGGGAGCAATACAAATTTCTTCTTTAAAAGATAATACTACACAAGTAGTGAATGGGCAGCGACTCAAGCACTATATTGCTGGAGATTCTTACAATGAAGATGTTGATGCCTTTCAAGTTATAACTCCGGAAAAATTTATCAAGGACCAAATTCAGAGACCTGTAGAGTCCGTTTTGAAATAGGTAACAGTTCTGGTAAGAAAAGTTCCATGAAAATACGATCCAACTATATTTTGCAGTTTTTAGTCAATAAGGAAAGCTACGAAGCGAAAGAGGGACGGAAACGGAGCTAGGGTGGCTCACACCACCCCGTGGCATGGGCCCACCCTTGGCCGCGCCACTAGGTGGTGTGGCCACTCTAGACTCCGCCTCTGACTCGTTTTCTCCCAGTACCTTCCTCTTGTTGTGAAACTTCGTAATATATAATCCCCCGGATCCCCCGAGGTTCGTATATCGTGTTTTCGTTTCGATCTGTTTCTGACAGGTAGAGTCCCAGATTTGGAGCCACAATGTCTTCCTCTGGATCAGCCAAGGAAGATTCTTTAGATGATATCATCAACCCATATGTGAGAGAGTTGAATATTCATCCCAAGGAGTTGTTGTTTGAAGATGGGGAGGTCCGGATAAAAGAGGTTCAAGGCCCTAAGGGTGAAGGAGGTCTGGAGGACAGGATGGAAGCATTGGAGCAAGAAGTCTTTAGGTACAAGAAGATGGCAGAACACGAAGTGGATATCATCCATAAGATTTGCTCTGAACTCATCGTCGAGCACCAAAAAGAGTCTGTTGAGCTCAAGGATGAAGTCCTCTCACTCCGCCAAACAACCAACAAACTGCAAGCACAACTCTACGACATTCAAAATCAAAACTATGAGTATGAGGTTAGGTTTAAACGCGTAAGTGCTGTTGCAAGTTTCAGGATTATGGAGACCACAATGTCCTTTGTTGATGGGGAGCCCTTGCCCTGGAAGTCGGATGATGATGAGAGAATACCATCACCACCGAAGGAGTAATTCGTCATCAGGTTTGGCACCCCCTTGGTTTGTTCCAAGCTTGGGGGAGTGCCACGGTATCACATCACTATCTTCTATCTTTTTACCTTTTTAGTAGAGTCATATCATGAATAGAGAAGTTATCATGTAGGATGGTTTGCATTATGGAAGTGGCCCCTCTCTCGTTCGATATGTATCCCTTGGTGTGAGTTGCCATTATGGAATATTAATGAGAAGTTCTATCATTTACTCTTTTGCATATCTTATATTAGTTTTCAATTCGTGGTTATATGAGTGATCTTGTTGTTAGTATTGGTATCACTTTGGGATCATTGAGTTAATTTAGTTGGTTTTGGCAAACCTGGCTTAGTTAGTAGCAACCCTATTTTTGAGAGTTGAATGAAAAAGATAAAAGTATTCTAAAGAAATATAATTTCATCATCTTTCTTTCTTGATTTGCTCATAAGTTTAGTATTCTCTAGTTAAGATCTTTTGTGCTTCCAAGGAAGATTGCATGTTTGTTTTTATCACTTGTATGTTTGTTTGTTTCCTTCAACTCTTATACTTGCTATCCAGCCTTGCTAGCCAAAAAACTGTACTGAAAGGGAATTCTTCTCGTGCATCCAATCCTTAAACAAAAACCTCTGCCATTTGTGTCCACCATACCTACCTATTAGCATTATTGCTTTTCCAAGTAAATTCTTGTTTTTTATCTACCTTCCAAATTAAACTTGTTATGTGAAAATTAGTGACTAAATCTCTCATGAACTTGATGGCACACTTTATTTTCTTGCACTTAATAAACTTGAACCATTGGGTCCTTCTTTGTTGCGTATATGCTTGCACTTTATGAGTTGAAGTTAGCAGAACCATGTATCATGGGGAACGCTTTCAACACTGTCATGGTACTTTGTACCTAGTTGATATCATGATTCTTTTGCCTATGGATCTCAGCGGTGTGAAATAAAAGGGGAACTTGTAAGATCATGGAGTTCATATGTGTGTTAGAGAAACGCCTGGGCCGCTAGCCTAAGCCATGCCTAATCATGGTGGAAACTTGCAGCATAACTATAGTGAGCATTCTATGAAGCATCCTCAATAAAAACCTATGCAAATAGCAAATAAAAAGATCGCTGAGATGCTCATTGTCTGCTTGCTTTGTCATTTTGATTATGGGATAGCTCCTGTATCATGTGCAAGCGGTACCCCGTTGGCGGTTCTCAATGATACACATATATTTACAATGACAAGATCTTACTCGTGACTGAAGTTGAGTAGCATGAGGTTCGGTACTCGTAAGTAAGGGGCATGAGATTTCAACTTATAACTTGTCAAGCATATCCTCTTAGTTGTGTCACTTTAACCTTAATCACCTAAAGATGCCTATGATAGGGGCAATGAAAGCTGAAAGCTAATAAGTAACATAATTTTTGGGAGCTCTTTATGAAACTTGAAATCCCTGCTTCCCTCTATGAAGGGCCTTTATTTTACCATTTAGTTGAGTCACTAAACCTATTCTCTTCTATCTTAGCAAGTATTGTGAGTTGTTGTGTTTCATTCATTCATATGATGATTTATTCAATCATGTTGCTTATGTTCCCTGTTTTGCACATTGCTCTTATCTTGGTGTCTACTACTTTGAAAGCTATCATTGAAAATTAGTTATTTGTGAACTTCAGCAAATTGTCAACTATTCTTCGACCAACAGCTAATTTTGCCATTACCAATTATGATTCACTTTATGTATCTTTATTGTGTTTCCTTTACTTATTGCAAGTTAAGTTATATAATAGTGAGTTGTCTTCTATTATGATCTATGTATTGATGAATGTGATGCTTCTTGTCCGTATTCTTTTATCGACTCTTCACTCCCTAAACCCGAGGTCATGTTTATTGAGCTCAGTTTCGCTTGGGGACAAGCGAAGTCTAAGCTTGGGGGGAGTTGATACGTCCATTTTGCATCACTATTCTATATCATACTGTTATTCATTGATATATTTCATATTAAGAGATGATACTTATGTTATTTCATCTGTTTTTGCATGGTTGATGACTTTTGGAGCATGGACCGCTGCAGTCAGGATTCTGATGGAAAAGGTGCTGTTTGGAGGCAAAATTTGCGAAGATCATAAAATCCGGGAAAATAAATGGAAAATCCTATTTTTCCAGAAGACGAAGGAAGCTAGAAGGAGGAGTGGAGATGGGCCACAGGGGGCCCACACCACCCCCTGGCGCGGGCCAGCCTAGGCCGCGCCACCAGGTGGTGTGGCCGCCCTGGCCCACCTCTGGCTCTCCCCTCTGGCGTATATAATCCTCCCGAAACCTATAATACTCGGGGAGCGACCACCGAAAGATTCCGCCGCCTCACCGAGAGAGAAAGATCTCTCCGGCAGACAGATTTCTGCCGAGGGAATTCCTTCCCGGAGAGGGGAGATCGTCGCCATCAACACCACCATCAAGCTGGACTTCATCGGGATCATCATCATCAACACCACCATCAAGCTGGACTTCATCGGGATCATCATCATCATCATCACCACCATCATCACCATCAGCACCCTCATCACCATCTCCATATTGATGTAACAATTGGGTTGAATCTTGCATAGTTCTTAGGGGAAACTTTCCCGGTGTTGATTACTCTTTGTAGTTGATGCTATTGAGTGGAACCATTGAATTATTGTTTATGTTCAGATTGTTATACATCATTATTCCATCTCTGATCATGATCCATATAATGTCTTGTGAGTAGTTCGTTTTGTTCTTGAGGACATGGGAGAAGTCTTGTTGTTAGTAGTGGAGTTGTGTTGAGAAAGATTCAATAGTTTGATATTTAAGTTATGGTGTACTTCTTGTAGTGGTGTCATGTGAACGTCGACTAGATGACACTTCACCTATATGGGCCTAAGGGAATGCATTGTGTATTTGGCTACTAATCGTAGGGGTTGCCGGAGTGACAGAAATCTGAACCCCCGTTAGGAAACCATTGCACAAGGGACGTAAGGGTCTTAGAGTTTAAAGCTGTGGTTAGGTTTGTACCTTAATTACTTTCTTGTACTTACAGATGTTTGCAAGGGGTATAATCACAAGTATGTATTAGTCCTAGGAAGGTCGGTACATTAGCATAGGTTCACCCACACAACACTTAGCAAGCCAAAGAAGATTAATCAACTATATGAAGCGAAAGCACTTGACAGTCTTCCCATGTGTCCTCGAGAACGTTTGGTCATCTTAAGTAATACAACCGGTTTGTCCTTTGCTGCATAAAGGATTGGGCCACTTGCTGCATTTATTCCTACTGTCTTTTATTTACTCGTACTTTATTTACTTGCTTTATCAAACCCTCCTAAAAATCCGTTTGCTAAGTATTTGCAGAGAATTCCTGATCCATACGACTAGCCAGCACCTTGTGCTCCTTGTTGGGTTCGACACTCTTACTTATCGAGAATACTGCGATACACCCCTATACTTGTGGGTCATCAACCGTCTCCATCCATCCCATCTTCACCACATATAGATATTGTTGTAATTTCCATACTCGTTGTGGATTTATACAAGAACTATTCATTTACAATTGTTTCCATTACCATTGCCATGATGTTGATTTCCTACATGTCTGAGTAGATCTCTAGTTCTTGGGGAGATGGAGAAACCCTAGCATATGATTGAGATGAAATAGAGATTATTATGTTATACATCATTATGTGTATGTGTTAATTGTCTTCATATTGATGTTGGGAGTTGTGCACCTCCTTAATATTTGCCTCTTATGGGGACTCGATGAGGAGGATTACTTGTTGGTAGACGAAGGGATGATAATGCTTACTGTGACTATAAAGTTGTTGTCATTATTTATGTATAAACTCAGGGAATCAAGGAGAACTCATTAAGCCATGTCCATGCCATGGGAGAAATCCCTTAATAGCGGGATAATACGATTGATGTCATTTATTCGTCAGCTGTGGTTATGAAGGATGATGTGAGCAGTGGTTGCTGCCTATTCGTCCATATATGGAACTCCTCCCACTACATACATATCATGAGAATATTTGTTATAATAATCTTGATTGCTTAATCTAAATTGCTAGCGGTGTATCCACTACTCCCTGAGAACGCCTTTTTCCCTATTGCAGTTCCAAGTTCTTTACACACGTGATTCTTACTTTCTACATTAAGTTTTGCTTTACTTTAAATTGACTCGTTCAACGAAAAACCCAAAAACAACTCTACTTTTCTTGCATCTTAAAGTTATTTCTTAAGTACTTCATTTAGTTACAGTTAAAATTATTTTAGTCTTTCGCCTACTGCTCCCTGTGGGATCGATATCTTTATTTTTAAACTAGCTACAAATGATATGTGCACTTTCAGCCATCAACCAACTTTACGCATAAGCTTACACGAGGCTGGTTCCATGCTCGAGATATGACTTGTACCGTATAAGTGGCCAGTGGGTGTCTATCTCTCTCAAAGTAGTTGTTATGGCATTTGTAAAGGAGGTCCCTAAAAAGGGGTAGTGGAGAAATCTATGTGATCAATGTTGTGGTTAAAATTTTGAGGTATGAATAGTTCTATCTCGTAAGCCCATCAGCCATGTAAAATATGCAAGAGATAAATGTAGAGGTTTCTAACTTTATTTTGCAAGGGCAAGTGATGTGATATGGTCAATTTCGTATTGTTGTATGAAATGCTCTTTCATGTAAAGCAACCAATAGGAGCCACATGGTTGTTTGTTCTATTCTTATAGCCTACATGCCGAGATCATGATGTAAAGTAGTTTATATGTTGTTTCTAAACCGTATAAGTAGTGGATCATGATGGATGATCAACTGGCGGTGTTGTAGACTTGGCGTCATGCTGGTGGGCGCGTGAGGGAGATCAAGGCGCAATACATGAAGGACCATATCATATCATACACAAATTATGAATTGCATGTGATGTTAATCCTTTATGCATCTTATTTTTCTTAGGTGTAGTAGATACGTCATGGTAGCAATTATATGATGATCCCTAATTAATTCCAACCATAGTGTTCCCCTTTAGTGTGCACAACCAAGAAAGTACATCGTTATGAAGTAGGCCGTGGTGATCAAGTTCTAGACATATCAACGTTCACATATGGTGGGTGTAAACCATGTATGCACTGCAAATATACTAAGGTTGAATTGGCGAGCCTAGGATATACAGACATAGCCTCGGAACACAAGAAGATCGAAATATCGAGCACGAGTCACATGGATGATGTGATCGGCACATTATTATCCACCATTACAACTATATCAAAGGCCGTGATGATTGGGGATGATATAGTGAATATGGATCGTGTAATCACTAAAAAGCTTAGGGATGTTAGTTTTAGTGGGAGCTCATGTAATAATTTGTTTATAAAACTTGAGCTTGTATCATGAACTTAGTCTTATGTCTTTTTAAATGTCCTTGTAGATCATGGAAAATAAAATTTTGTGGTTCAACCCCGGGTCCCTATTCCGAGATTAGTTGCTTAAGGTAGATGGGTGAAACTTTATAGAGTAGTTTCAACTCTTAAAATATGTCCTCACTATAAATGGCACACTCTACATATACAAGAACAACTTGGAGATGCTCCCGATCATAGTGCAAGTCAGGAGGATTATGATGAGTTCCGTGATTGTTGTGGCATGTACATATTTGCCAACAATTCTATTTAGTTCACCCAGGAGCCTAAATTGCGTGTGTAATTTATGCACACTCAGTCATATGAGATAATCGTTGAGCTCAGAGTCATGTTTGTAGAACAAGTCAGACATTTGAAGTTTGAGTTACTTAACAAGTTTCTTTCACAAAATATGGAGGAAAACACATGCTTGGATACTCACGTGGAGATCATGCATGAATTACACGCTTGACTTATGTATGATGTGGACTACTAGATGGATGACCACTTTGCTATAGAAGGGATGTTGCGTTCAGTTTCTGTCAGCTACAAAGAGGTTGTCAAAGGAGACACCATGAGAGATGAATCATTCACCTTTCATGAGTTCCTGATACAGTTGAGAACTATGGAGGTAGAACCCATCGCTGGAGAGATCATTGACTAAGCAGGTATATATGATATACAATTTATAAATGTATTTCTCTAAAAACACTTATTGCAATTTCATCAAGTATACCGATACTTGTTCTTGTTTTATGAAAACAGGTCCTTCTTCTTGTGCGTTGCATGGAGGATATGAGGATACCTGGTGTGTTGATGGCATACAATATGATGAGGGCCGACGAGACTTCTTCGTCTACATTTATTGTTTGGATTATTAGAATTTGAACAATTTTTTAATCGATTTGAGTGTGTCTTGTATCTCACGAGACGATCATTCATTGTTGGGGGATACCCCCGGGTAGGGTCACTCCGGGGTATAAGGGCCGAGTCAGCCGAGGTTCGGCAAGGTCAAAGCGGATGCTGGCCGGGTCACCTCAAGGCAGGCCGGATCACGGAGTAACCCGGACCAGGGGGGACGCCTAACATTGTCTCAGCCGACTTAAGGAGTAAGTCGGAAGTGCTTGTCTAACTTATATGCAGGAACGGATGTGGCCGGATCTGCCATGATCCGGGTCCCGTCTAGATTCTAGGAGAAGGAAGGAATCTTTCTGGTCAAAAAGAAGGCCCGGTACGCACTGCATGAGCGAAGCAAGCAAGGTCAGGACCACCGGGTCATGGCCGACAAGGGTGACGACGCCCGTGTCGGCTGACGCGGGCGCCGCAGAGGCTCACGTAGCTAAAGCATGTATGACGCGGGGGAAAAGCACCCCGGTCGGGTTATCACTTTGAGAGGAGGCATATTCTTAGGAATATGCCTCCACGTATGCCCTAGGCAGAGACCGAGCCCCCTCTATATAAGGGGGCTAGGGTTCCAGTAGAAGGGGTTGAGCTCTAGTTTTGGTTGGTTTTTCTTCAATACAGATTTTGCTAAGACTCTAGGGGTGAACTGTAGTTGAGAGTAAGAGAGCTTCTTCTTCCTCCTCTCGCCAATACAGCTCTAGGAGCGCTTGTAAACTTGAAAGGAATACAATCTTCTATGTGGAGAATCACTTTGCTATCCCTCCCTGGATTCCCCTAGCGTGTATTAGTCCCCACCTTTAGCCTATCCATGGCATCTGCCGTGACACCACCACGACAGTTGGCACCCACCATGGGGCTAGCGGCGCTAGCAGGGGTGAAGATCCGGATGGGAAACCTCATCGGCACCGGCGAACACATCGTCTCCGGGCTCGTTCAGCGCTTTGGAGCGCTGGACTTCGTCAGCAACAACGCAGGCTGCTTCGGCACGTGCCCACTTCCGCGCAACGGCCTCTTCGTCAAGTTGGGTGCACACAAGGTCTACGTTGCGGTGGACGTATCATGCGTTCACCCGCAGCGCGTCGTCGAGGCAGGGGAACCACCCCTTAGCGTGGTTCACGGGGCGCGTATCACTCGCTCCCCGAACCGTGCTGAAGTGATGATGACTGCGCCGGGGGCAGACACAAGCAAGGATCCAGCACCGGACCCGGAGGTAACACCTAAGGCACCGAGGAAAGGTAGAGGACCTCCACTAGAGAGGCCTGGGAACGTACGGAGAGAAGCTATGGATAGCTTGGCAAACCCGGTAGCAGCAGTGGTAGATCCGGCTCAGGCACAGGCCGAGCTAGAGGAAACTAGGCAAAAGATACTAAAGGGCGCATAGAAAATAGCCGCGGCTCAGCAGTCGCTGAACATGATGCTGCGTGAGTATGCAAAGGCAAACAAAGTGGATACGGTAAAAGTAAAAGGGAGAAATCTCATGAGCGAGATGAACAGAGAAGGTGATGATGGAGCCGAGGGATCGGAAAACTATTTGTCTGTGGGGTTGCCGAAGTATAGTACCCCGGCGAAGAACCTCAGAGCAGCGGATGCGGCTGCATCCGAGTTAGAGGGTCTGACGGGTGAGGCCCGTCAAAGACAGCAAGATAGGGTTAACGAGTTAGTTCAGATCGCGAACAGACAGAACGAAGAGCTACTCAGAGTTAACCCGGAGAGAGCTGGAGCTTCCAAAATTGTCCATTCGGCGATGGATAACCCGGAGAAATCCGCTGGAGCCGCATCGTCACCTCATGGTGGTCCAAGGAGAGAAGAGGTAGTAACCTCGGCCAGACGGAACAAACAGATCGTCCCGTACGACCCGACGCATGCAGGAAAAGAAAAAGAAACACGGAAAAATGATGATCGACGGAGTGTGAGCCGAGGTGAAGCTGGCCGAAGTAAACATGACCAAGGCAATGCCGGTCAAGGGAACACTGCCAACGGTAATGCCGGACAGCGAAACTCCGCAGGAGCAGGACAACCGCAGCAGCAGAATATACCAAGGCAAGAGCAAAGCGCCGACCGAGGTATGCAACAGAAAGGTGCGCCCCAAGTGCAAAACCGATATAATGACGGTGATTCGGAGATGGTGAACGCGGGGTACCCGAGACCAGACTATCATGTGATAGGGTCAAGATTGGGAAGCAGGGATTTAATGCCGGATGACGCCAGGTTATAACTGGATCGCCTGTATAGGTCAGAGCAGATCGAATGTCAAGGTCCCCTGGGTCCAGCGTGCTTTGGACCCTAGATCATGAAGGAGCCACCGGTACCCAACTTCCAGTTGCCTAGAGGCACGAAGATGTATGACGGCAGTACCAAGCCGGAGGATTGGCTGATAAACTATGCTACGGCTATGAAAATTGCAACTGGCAACTTGAGATGGGCTGTACGATACGTACCCCAGATGTTGGAAGGTCCGGCCAGAGTATGGCTGAATAATTTACCACCCGGAAGCATCAACTGCTGGATTGATTTTGAAGAAATGTTTATCAGCAACTTCTCAAGTACATATCAAAGGCCGAACATGCCGCAGACCCTAGCAATGTGTAAGCAAAGACCTAATGAGACGGACCGTGAATTCCTGACCTGGTGGTGCACCGTGCGGAACTCGTGTGAGGGTGTCATAGAGTCACAGGCCATAGCATGGTTTGCGCAAGGGTGCAGATATGGCAGCGAGCTGTGGATGAAGTTGCAAAGGAAAATGCCAATTACGTTGGTAGAGATGATCCGGATTGCAGATTCGTATGCTTTGGGTGATCCGACTCAACCTAGGCTCGCGTCAAACGAGTCGAACGAGGAATACTATCAGAGGGATGGAGCCGGGTCATCTCGGAGGAACGATTACAGAGGAAAAAGAAGAGATGATAGACCAGATCATCGCTACAGTTCACAACAAGTTGTAGCTGTGAATCAAGATCAACCCGGAGCTGGGAGCAACCAACGCCAGAGAACGGGAGGGCAATGGACTCCAAGAAACAATGGCAAGAAAACATGGACTCCGGAGCAAAATAAACAGTGGCAAGAAAAGAAAGACCGTCCGAGGTATACCTATGAGTCGATGTTGGACCAGCCGTGTAAGTTTCACACGCCAAATCCGAATAGCCCGGCGGGTCACACAACGAGGCAATGTGAGTGGATGCGTAAGATAGAACAAGGTGGTTCGGGGAATGCTCAGGCACCCCGGAATGATCAACCTCGGCAGCAATTGCTCTCCGGGCAAACACGCAATAACTAATGTTGCCTCCCCCTCTGCCGAGGTATGACAACAATGAGAGAAGGGATGCAGTGCATCAGGTGGAAAATCAGCAACAACCGGATCAGAGGTACCCCAGAAACGAGGGAAGAAATGAGTACTGAGAACATCACCAGAGCTATTGTGTGTTCACAACTGAGGAAACCGATCGAAAGAGCTTGCAGCACCGACATATGGAGGTCAATGCGGTAATGCCAGCAGTGACGAGGTACATGCCTTGGTCGGACCAGGAAATCACCTGGAACATCAAAGATCATCCTAAGCTTATGCCGAGTCCAGGTTCGTATGCGCTAGTGCTAGACCCGACATTCATTGGACCAAACATCAATGTGAGGTTCTCCAAGGTACTGATTGACAATGGCAGCAGCATTAACATCATGTATACGGATACGATGCGCAAGTTGGGCATCTCGGAGAACATGCTCCAGGCTACGAGAACAACTTTCCATGGCATCGTACCAGGCATTTCTTGTGAGCCCATAGGCAAAGTCCGGGTCGACGTGCTATTCGGCACAAGGGATAACTGCCGAACTGAAAATCTGGAGTTTGAGGTGGTGAACTTGGAAAGTGTGTATCACGCGTTACTCGGAAGACCAGCATTGAACAAGTTCATGGCAAGCTGCCACATCAGTTATCTAAAGATGAAGTTGCCCGGGCCAAATGGAGTGATTACCATTGCTAGAGATTTCCGACGTTCCATTGAGTGTGCTTCAGCCGGGTCTAACCTAGCCGAGTCACTCGTGATTGCGCAAGAGAAAAGAAAAATCCAAGAGGTGGCGGCATTAGCTCAGTCCGTGCAGCAGTATATGCCGGCGTTGAGTAACCCGCATGGCAGCGTTTCATTCCAAGCCGCAAAGGACACCAAGAAGGTTCCAGTTGATGACATGTTCCCGGAGCGCACCGTAACAATTTGTGCCAGGTTAACTGACAAATAGGAAAGCGAGCTCGTCAACTTCCTCCGTGAGAATCGGGATATTTTTGCTTGGTCTACACAGGACTTGCAAGGTGTTCCAAGGGAGTTGGCCGAGCACTCTTTGAACGTAAGGCCCGGAGCAAGGCCGGTGAAGCAACCTCTCCGCCGCTTCGCCGAGGATAGGAGAAAGGTCATTGGAGACGAGATAGCTCGATTGCTAGCAGCAGGATTTATCATGGAAGTACTATATCCGGATTGGCTCTCTAATCCGGTGCTGGTAGAAAAGAAGAAGGATGATCCAAACGTGGCAGTGGTTTGGCGTATGTGTATCGATTACACGAACCTGAACAAGGCATGTCCAAAAGATCCATTTCCACTGCCGAGGATAGATCAGGTCATAGACTCAACCGCGGGATGTGAACTGTTGTCATTCATTGATGCATATTCTGGTTTCTACCAGATACCTCTGAACCCGGATGATCAAATAAAGACTGCGTTTATTACCCCGTACGGGGCTTATTGCTATCGCACTATGCCATTTGGTTTGTGCAATGCAGGTGCAACGTACCAAAGATGTATGCAAAAATGTTTGCACGACCAAATAGGTCAAAACGTACAAGTATACGTGGATGATGTGGTTATCAAGACCAAGGAAAGCAAAACGCTCCTTGACGACATCAGGCAGACATTCGCGAACTTGAGAAGGTTCCGGATGAAGCTTAACCCGGAAAAATGTACCTTCGGTGTCCCGACTGGAAAATTACTCGGATTTCTCGTCTCCAGCCGAGGTATCGAGGTTAATCCAACTAAGATTCGGGCCATTGAGCGAATGGAGCTGCCTAGCATCGTTGAGTCGGTTTGTATGTCGGTTGGGAGAAAAGCCATTGCGTCTCTACCAACTCATGAAAAAGTCGGATAAATTCGTTTGGACGCCACAGGCCGATGAAGCCTTTGCCCACTTAAAAAAGATGTTGGCCACTACACCAGTGTTGGCCTCTCCACTATCAAAGGAGCCAATGTTGCTCTACATAGCCGCAACCAACCGAGTTGTAAGTGCAGTGATTGTAGTAGAGCACAATGAAGAGGGTAAGTCGGTGCAGAGGCCAGTGTATTACTTGAGCGAGGTATTGTCTGCCTCAAAACAGAACTACCCGCACTTTCAAAAGGTGGCGTATGGTGTCTATATGGCGGCAAAGAAGTTAAAGCATTACTTTGAGGAGCACCCCATCAAAGTGATATGTGAAACTCCCATATCCGAGATAATGGGTAACAAGGATGCGAGTGGCAGAATTGCAAAATGGGCCATTGAGTTAGCCCCTTATGCGCCCCAATATGACAGAAGAGAAGCGATCAAATCTCAGGCTGTGGCGGACTTTTTTGTAGATTGGGCCGAGGTACAATATGAACCACCGCCACCAGATCCGAACTACTGGAGGATGCACTTTGACGGGTCGAAAACCAAAACCGGATTATGCGCCGGGGTTGTGCTTACCTCGCCAAAGAAGGACCAGCTAAAATATGTATTGCAGATCCATTTCGCGGCATCGAACAATGTCGCTGAGTACGAGGCTCTTGTGCATGGGCTCAAAGTGGCAAAGGAGATTGGCATACGTCGGATAATATGCTTTGGCGACTCGGATTTGGTGGTGCAGCAAGTGTCCGGAGTGTGGGACGCCCTGGATCCAAACATGGCACTATACAAATTTCACGTGCAGAAGATATCTGGTTACTTCGAGGGGTGTGAATTTCACCATGTACCCCGAGTGGAAAACGAGGCTGCTGACATGCTGTCGAAGCTCGGATCGACCCGACAGGCATTTCCACCGGGTGTAGCATTGGAACACCTCAGAAAACCATCTATCAGTCCGTCCCCAGTAACCGACTCGATCTATGTCCCGGAAAATACGGAATCCGGAGCTGAGCCCATGGACATTGACACGGGAGGTAGTACGCGAGACCCGGGGACTGCATCAGCCAACCCGGGGACTGCCTCAGCAAACCCGGGGACTACCTCGCTAGACCCGGGGACTGCTCAGCGTGATCCGGCTGAAGTTATGCCGGTGGATCAGATGGAAATCGATGAGGACGTGTTCCCTGCACGAGCAATACCAGCTTGGGCACTGCCTATATTCCAATTCCTGAAAGACGGAACGTTACCCACGGAGGAGGTGTTAGCCAAGCAAACTCAGAGGAGAGCGAAAGCATACACGATTATCAATTCCGAGCTATACAAACGGAGTGTAACCAATGTCCTCCAGTGATGCGTTGACCCGGAAGAAGGGCTTGGCATCCTCCGAGATATACACCAAGGAGAATGCGGGCACCATGCCTCATCCCGAGCCTTGGTGGCAAAAGCGTTTCGGCATGGGTTCTACTAGCCAAGTGCCTTAGAACAAACGGAAGATCTGGTGAGAAAATGCAATGGTTGTCAAAGATATGCTACCAAGACACATACGCCAATGTCGGAACTCAAGACCATACCAATTACGTGGCCATTTGCCGTATGGTGCTTGGATATGGTTGGCCCGTTCAAACCAGCAAGGGGAAACATGACACACATTTTGGTCATGGTGGATAAGTTTACAAAATGGATTGAAGTGAAGCCTATAAGAAAATGTGATGGAACTACGGCCGTAACATTTCTCGAAGACATTATCTTGAGATACGGTTATCCTCATAGTATCATAACTGATAATGGCACAAATTTCGCTGAAGGAGCGTTTGCACGTTTCTGCCAAGATAAGAAGATCCGGCTGGACGTAGCCTCGGTAGCCCACCCCGCATCGAACGGACAAGTGGAAAGATCCAACGGATTAGTGTTATCCGGGATAAAACCCCGGCTCATTGAGCCGCTGCAAAGATCAGCGGGGTGCTGGATAGAAGAACTACCACTGGTACTGTGGAGTTTAAGAACAACTCCGAATCGATCAACATGCTATACGCCGTTTTTTCTGGTATATGGGGCAAAAGCTGTATTACCAGCCGACATAGAGCATGATTCGCCTAGGGTCACCCAATACACAGAAGCCGAAGTGCAAGAAGCCCGGCAAAATGATGTTGATCTGCTGGAAGAAGCGAGAGAACTGGCACTGTCCAGATCCGCCATATATCAGCAAAATCTCCGACGCTATCATAGCCGGAAAGTGTGCCCCCGAGTCTTTCGGGATGGCGATCTGGTGCTCCGGTTGGTACAACGTACTACTGGCATGCATAAATTATCCCCCCCCATGGGAAGGGCCATTCATTGTGAGCAAAGCATTGCACAATGATTCTTACTATCTTATAGATGCAAAGCCACAGGAAAAGAACAAGGCGGACAGGTCCGGAGAGGAATCTAAGCGACCGTGGAATGTAGCACTACTTCGTCCCTTCTACACTTAGTTAAGAAGTGTATGTATCCGAGTCGTCTCATATATCGGTATGTATGTCGGCAATGAGCCTATCAATGAAATAGCAGCGCCTCGAGCAGTAACTCGGGGACTGCCTTAATAATTATTGTTGTTATCTCTCGTACGTTAGCTGGAATAAGTTGTTCTACTTAACCCGGATTAATAATGTGTGAGCACCAAAAACCCAACTCTTCGACTTGCTGCTGTCCAACAAGAATTGGCTTCATGGCAAGCAAGAGAACAAGTTTGGAATTGCGTAGCACATGAAAAACGACTAAGGAAACGAATTTATTCGACCTAACATTTGTTTTTCGGACTAACCCTATATTTATTTTCAAGTTATTATGCTGAATTATTTTGAGCTAAGCCTAAAAGTTCCTAAGTATTGTTAAAACAATTTTTGAAGCTCGGATTCGTAAGTCGTAAAACCGAATCAAGGTAGGCACGGACCGAGCCAGAGGATTGGACGAACAAGAAAATGAAACTCGGAGACTACGCCCAAGTTAATCCGGCATAGAAACATAGTAGCAAAATATCACATATACAGCATACAGTTGCATCCGGCATACCGGGGATCTGATAAATTTTCAAGTTTTTTGACCTAAGGAGCAGCAGAAGGAGGAAGTTCGGCGTCGTTGTCGCTGTCTTCAATATCTGAGGCATCACCTTCTCTGTCCTCATCCAACCCATCTTCAACGTTCTCAACGTGCTCGTCCCCAGCGGATTCCAGGAAGCTTGGTCCTTCAACCCAGTCATGGATAGGGGAATATTCGACGAGGCTGTAGGCGCCGAGCTACCCACTCCGGGTCATCAGTCCATCTGGATCCGGTGCGCCGGCGTGTAAGGAGGCTGAGGTCGATCTTCTCATACCATGTGAGTATGTGGTGAAGGATAGTATCAGCGGCGGCACGCCCAGCGGACTCCCTCTAGAGGTCGAGCTGGGTCTCAATATCTGATAGCTTTTCAGCAAGAAGTGTGATTCTCTTCGGAGCGCTCTCACCGGGCCAAAACGTGTTGAAGATTCGGACGGAAACATCGAGGAGATCCTTGCCGTAATTCTTGATGATTTCCACGCGAGATGACAAGCTGACCAATAGGTCCTCCATGTCTAAGGGAATGCTCTCATCGTCAAGAGCGACGGGAGTACCCCTCTCTCGGCGGAAATTGGCAACAGCAGCGCTCGCAATAGGAGTACCCTTTGGAAAGTGGCCTGGAAACAAGGCAAAGGAAGAAGCTGAAGAAAAGACATATGAAGTAACCCGGAGAATTATGTCGGATAAGGGAAAGGAATTTACGTGAAATGTGGCTGTGAATCCGGGTCAACTCCTTGATGCAGTCATCACGTCTCTTGCGAAGTTGTTCAAGCTCAGCGTTTGCCAACCCAAGATGGGCGTCGGATTCTTTAAGTAGGTCCTAGTCCTTGGAGATCTGGAGAGTAAGGCGCTCACGCTCTTCTGTGAAGTTCTGGCCAACCTTTTGGAGCTCGGTTTGGTGCTGGGCCTTCATCTTCTCCATCTCAGCCTTGAGCTTGGCAATCTCGTTGTCCTTAGTCCGGAGGAGAGCGAGCTCATCATCCTTTTTCTTCAGCTCGGCTTGATGCTGCCCTGCTTGTTCGAGAAAATGCAGCATCGTATCAGGCACGGGCACACTATCCTCAAGCGATGCTGAAATAGTATGTTGACCCGGCAGAGCCGAGGAGTGAATGTTTGCCGAGCCAAGGAGAAGAGGAAATGGAAAACACTACGAGGTCAGACAAAAGAGGATATACCCCTGATTTCCTCCAAGTTCTTCCGCATGATCTTGTTCTTAGCCTCCACCCCAGCTACAGAAACCGAATGAGGAGATTAGTTCGGCAGAAGAAGGTGAAGAAAAACGGAGAAGTGCCGAGGGAGAAAATTACCCCTCTTTTCATGTTCTGCAATAAGTGCAACATGTTTTGCGCGTAGCATCTTGTGGGTATCCAGCAGGCGTTGGAATTCAGCGCTCCGGAGTTTGGTGGTTACCTAAAAAAGTACAGAAGTGTAAAATTAGCTTGGTGCATATTCGAAGTGTACAAGATCCGGGCCAAGTGGAACTTAACCCGGCTCTAGGTGTGTGAATATTCGAAGTGTACAAGGTCCGGGCCAAGTGGAACTTAACCGGCTCTAGGTGTGTGCATATTCGAAGTGTACAAGATCCGGGCCAAGTGGAACTTAACCCGGCTCTAGGTGTGTGCATATTCGAAGTTCACATGGAGCTACGTTAGTTTTCTAATGAGCATCCGGCCGAGTAACAAGCTACTCCACCGGAGGCTCGGGGACTAATGGTTATTATCTACAGCATGTAAAGGAGAAACAACATACCTCCATCATTCGCCCCGCGAGGTTAATTGCCTTAGCGGCAGTATTCATTTGGGCGGAAAATTCTGCGGGGCCGAACTTTTCCGGGAGATCGTCGTTGTGGACGAACTCCGCCTTGTTCTAGTTCATGACAAACTCAATAAGGCTCGGAGGGTACCACTCACCAGTGGGCATATGGGGTGCCACCAAGCCCTTCGCGTGCGCTTCTTTCCTCTCAACCAAGGCAAGGGCTGGGCTGGTATGCAGAACCATCTGCTGCGCATCAGTTGGCTCGGCATGAACATCCTTCACTGCTGGAGCTTTCTTGGGAAGCATCGACGATAGGGTTCGCTGCCCAGCCTCGACGGATGCTGACTTGGTAGCATCCGGAGCCTTTTTGCCCTTAGCTTGCTGGGAAGAAGTAACTGCAGTGGATTTCCCCTTAGAAGCTGCTGGAGTAGTTCCTCGCCGAGGTTGAGATGACTCGGACAAGGCGGAAGAACTTGGCACTGGAGCTCTTGTAGCTGGACTTGGAGTTGGTTTTCTTGGTGCCGGAACAGGTGCTGGTGCTGGTTCGGTCACTGGTACTGGAACTGCTGCTGGTGCTGGTGTTGAGGTAGCCTCGGTGGCTACTGGTTGCGGTGATGCCGAAGTTGTGGACGCCGTCGCCTCGGCTGGACCGACCCCTCCCGCTCCGAGGTCGCGTTCCTCTCGACGAGGTAGTGCGGAACCCGGAGCAGCCGTAGAACCCTCTGGAATAGGGCTCAACGGACGTGACTCGTCGTCATGAGGAGGAGAAGGGCCAGATCAAAGTGGTGAAGATATGCTTGATCCGCTCTGAGGGACCTCCACCGGAGCCCTGAAGAAGAGAATAATGTCAGAAGAGAAATTACCACGATGCAAGGAGAAGTGAGTTACGCAACGAAAAATGACTTACGCATCCGAAGTTTCGGCCTCCTTGGGTTTCCGGGCCCTTCGTGCCGGGGCTTTGCCTTCCGGCTTGGAGGCAGTCTTGTCTCTGGCCTTCTTTCGCCTTTTTGTGGGCTGAGAAGGTTCGGAGGAAGAACTTGGTGCGGCTGCACGTTTCTTCTTCGACGCCACCGGAACCGGCTCGCCCGTAGCAAGTGGAGGATCCTCATGGATATGCCCATCGGGGTTAGCTGATGCCGGAAAGGCAAAAGAAAGAGGGACAACCTCAATAGGTTCAATCACGTCGACATCCGAGTCATCCTGATCATCGGGCCAGTCTCTAAGAGAAGAGAATTTACCGCTGGGTCGTTTTGTAGCGTCAGTCATAGGGAGAAACATCTCCTGGTCCGGCTCCTCCTCATCCGAGATTTCTCGGTCCGGCGCCCACTTAAGGGTCGGATCTGTACCATCCTCAAGAGTTTGCTGAAGGAACAACTGAGAGAAAGCATCAAGAACAGAGTCAGAAATACAACAAAAACCGACACATATTTGATCCGAAATAAGTTTTCCCTACGAAGCTTATCGCGGGAGGGAGCCTGTCACGACAGAAGTGCTCAATTCCCCACGTCCATTCAGCGGAGAAATCCTTGTGGGTGGTGAAGAGAGCCTTAACCCGACGAAAAATCTCCGTGTTGCTCAGCTCGAAGGAGGAGGTCCGGTTGGGGTCGCGGCTGAAACTCATGTGGCACACCTTGTGGGTGCGCTTCTGGAGGGGAGAGATTCGGTTGCGCACGAACGTGATCATAGCATCCTCGTTGCGCAATCCGAGTTTCTTCAGTTCCGCGAACCTCTTGTTAACTTGGTTGGCCAGAGCCGTGGTCTTGTTGGAGAACTCCTCCCAGAATTCCGGATCAGGTGGACCCAGAGTATAGGGGAGCAACCAAATCAAATCTTCAGTGCCTGAGTTCCGAACATAGAAGAAGGTCCGGGCCCATCCTTTGCAGGAGTCAAGCCCGATGACCCGGGGGAAAACGGAGGTCCTCCGGGGTGAGATGGACGCAGCTCCGAATTGAGTGAGCTGCTTATCCTCAGATTCAACTTGGATATTGGGGATGACGTTACGACGAAGGCCGAAGAACCGGATCCACAGCTCCTTCGTGGGCCATAGTCCAGTGTAGCCTTCGATCGTAGAAGCAAAGGCAGAGAGAGGTGATAGCATTGGCTGGGAGATGGTGCGGCTGCAGGTGGTAGGTGCTAAGCCAATCCCGGAAAAAATCGCTCACTGGCAGGCCGAATCCCCGTTGAAAGTGGGACAAGAACACGACGAACTCACCCGGATTGGGTGAGGGGGCCAGTTCAGCGGAGGGGAGGCAAGCGGCGACGCCGACAGGAATGCGTCTGGTCCGGTAGAGCCAGTCAAGGTCATCTTGACAGACCCATGATCCGGCCCACGCGCCACGGTCCGCCGCAGCGGCGTCCTCCTCCATTTCTTGCTCAGCGACGACGAGCTCCTCCTTCGTCATCGCGTGCTCGCTACCCTCGCTGGCGCTGGCGGTGGCGGGGATCTGAGGCCTGGATTGGCGAGGACCCGTGGCGAGGAAGTTGTGCAGCGGTGGCTGCGATGCAGAGGCACGGGGAAAGGTGCGGCGGCGGCGCTGCTGCTAGGGGCACTGGCGGCGGCGTGGTCGCGAGGAAGATGAAGAAGAAGAGCAACAGGCAGAGGGGCGCAGAAGAGGGAAAAATTCTAAGGGGTGCGCCCCTCCGCTACTTAACCACCCCTTGAGAGGATGAGTGGGATCACGCTATGACAATGAGCCACATGGTGTGGTCATGTATCATCTGCATCAACCAATCGGAGAGGAGCCACACATAGGGCCACAGAGCAGAAGCGATCCCGTGACATGACACACAGATGCGGTAAACAAGGAGGCAGGCGTGACGTGACCCACGCACAGTGATAACTGACAATTACTGCGGCGGTTACTGTGCAGGCCCTTAAAATAAGACAACGTGATGATTAGCCTCCACGTGGGTTGGCGTATGAGAGAAGGAAGCAATGCCCGGATCAAACCATGGTAACCCGGACCGCAAGTAAAAACTTAGAATGTGCAGAGGGAAAGTAAGACCATGAGATTCGAGTCACAGTGGTAACCCAGCCGACAAGTGAAAACTTGGAACGTGCGAAGGGAACGTAAATCCATATAATCCGAGATAAAGAGCTAACCCGGAAATAAACGTCCAAGGCTCGAACATAAATGAACCTGATGTGGTCTTAGCGGCCAAGGCAGCTAAGACCGCACCAGCTTCGGGGACTAATGTTGGGGGGATACCCCTGGGTAGGGTCACTCCGGGGTATAAGGGCCGAGTCAGCCGAGGTTCGGCAAGGTCAAAGCGGATGCTGGCCGGGTCACCTCAATGCAGGCCGGATCACGGAGTAACCCGTACCAGGGGGGACGCCTAACATTGTCTCAGCCGACTTAAGGAGTAAGTCGGAAGTGCTTGTCTAACTTATATGCAGGAACGGATGTGGCCGGATCTGCCATGATCCGGGTCCCGTCTAGCTTCTGGGAGAAGGAAGGAATCTTTCTGGTCAAAAAGAAGGCCCGGTACGCACTGCATGAGCGAAGCAAGCAAGGGCAGGACCACCGGGTCATGGCCGACAAGGGTGACGACGCCCGTGTCGGCTGACGCGGGCGCCGCAGAGGCTCACGTAGCTAAAGCATGTATGACGCGGGGGAAAAGCACCCCGGTCGGGTTACCACTTTGAGAGGAGGCATATTCTTAGGAATATGCCTCCACGTATGCCCTAGGCAGAGACCGAGCCCCCTCTATATAAGGGGGGCTAGGGTTCCAGTAGAAGGGGTTGAGCTCTAGTTTTGGTTGGTTTTTCTTCAATACAGATTTTGCTAAGACTCTAGGGGTGAACTGTAGTTGAGAGTAAGAGAGCTTCTTCTTCCTTCTCTCGCCAATACAGCTCTAGGAGCGCTTGTAAACTTGAAAGGAATACAATCTTCTGTGTGGAGAATCACTCCACTATCCCTCCCTGGATTCCCCTAGCGTGTATTAGTCCCCACCTTTAGCCTATCCATGGCATCTGCCGTGACACCAACATGACATTCATAATGAGTCAGTGACAAATCAGTTGTTCTATTATTATAAATGATTTCTATTATGGTCACATTTTTTGATTATGAATGCATTATTCTTATGATCTTAATAATAATGTTTTATACATTTATAAAGCTAACAGATATTTGAACCTGATAATGAATGACACTATATTCAAAGTCATAATAAGTATTGTATATATTCGTGTTTATGAAAATATGAAGTCACGAGACTACGTTCAATTCTATGACACTTACAATAATATGCCCCTAAGGCCAAGATGACTAAAACAGAACACGGTCTGGTAAAAAAAAGTATATTAATTGTTGAATATTGTACATAATGATGTATTATTCACCAATATAGTAGAAATTGTTATTTCAAAAGAATCATTGCAGAATCGAGTAAGTAATATTTAATAAAGCATGATTTCAGAAGCATTTGAAAAGTTCAAATAGTTTTAGAATAAGAGAAGGATATGAGGATGACAAACGAATACATGTCTATATGATTCAATCAGAAAGACTAGTATTTGAGTTAAGATTTTTAGCACTCAAAAGACTTGTGAAAGGCATTCTCACAAACTATAGTGATTAAATATATCAAAGTGTATTGATATATCCTAAGCATTATAACCATAGTGTATTAGATACATATGGTCTAAATAAAATCTCTTAATGGGTTATCGTAGAAAGTTAGAACTGTAAGTCATAAAGTTAGCAAACACTTATGAAAGTAGAGAAACCAGATTCGTGGAAACAACACCATAAGAGTTATGGCACATTCGAGTTTTCTAGAGAGTTTGATGAAGTCGTTATGATTAAATCTTGGTAGAATGATCATGAGGCGACTATGAGTATGCTTTCCTCAAGGGAAAAACTGGCTGTTGTCTAGTGCATTGTTATCAAGAAAATTTTCTTGATAAGAACATTGATGGAAGATAGTAAAAGTTCGAAATCAAGATATTTGATCTTACCCCAAAATGTTGAGTAGCGCAACGGAATATGTTCCGTAGAACGAAACCCTGCAGGATGAGGTGAAACTACTGATAATGATCATGACGTTTTAATTGAGTACTTTACTAGTGCAACTAGGATTCAAGATTACATTTCCCACCTCATGGAAATATATATTGATTAGCTTGTTGTGTTAAATGAACATGAAATACCTACGAACTACGAAGAAGCAATGATGAACCTAAATACGATAAATGACTAAGTGTCATGAAATCCTAAAGTTGCATTTAAGATTGCAAAAGCAATATGTTGCTTGATCTTATTTAGTAGGAGAAGTACTTAATCTTCCTGAATAACTACAAAGTTATAAGGAAGAAATGAAAATTGGCAATGGGATTCTAAAGTATCTCAAGTGGGAAAATCTTAATTTGATAATAGATCAATGGACTTTGGAATTACCAAAGGATCAAGAAGACCTACACTTGTGAAGTATTTGAAATGGATCGTATGGGCACCTAGAGGGGGGGTGAATAGGTGCTACACCAATTTTTAATACTTTTTCAATTTTAGGCTTAGCACAAAGGGTAAATTCTCTAGATAAACTATTAGGTGGAATTTCCCTATATGCAAACCTATCTACTAGCAAGTAAAGAGCGAGTGGAAGAGGAACGGGTAAACCGAAGTGAAGCACACAGAGACACAGGATTTGTTTGACCGCAATTCCTTCCTTGTTAAGGGAAGTACGTCTGTGTTGGAGGGGTGGGCGGTACTAAGACCACCACGCCACAATAGGCCTCACCCTGTTCTCCGATGGATCTCGCCACCAAAGGCCTGATCCACCTTTCCACTATAGGTACCCTTCGAGGCGGGCACCGGCGCCTTTACACAACTAGCGGGGCAACAACTCCACAACAACTTGGAGGCTCCCGAAATGACAACAAGCTGCCACAAGAACAAAGTTATCAAATACAATGAACAAGATCTAGGTATTGATAAGAATACTAGATCGGGGATTTCTCCAAATGAATGGAGAGGAGTTGAAGCGCTTGATTCGTGATGATGATGAACTTCTCCTCCTTCAATTCCCCCAAAGATCAAGACCTTCGGGTGGTTGAAGTAGGAGATCAAGAATGAGAGCTCTTGCACAATGTCTGGACAATTTCGAATGAATCAAGAGTTCTGAACGTTGGGGAAGAAAGGGTATTTATACCCCCTTTAGAAACCAGCCGTTGGACACTTTGGGGGCCGGATTATCCGGCCCAAGTGATGGCTGAATTATCCGGCCTGGGGAAAACACCGCCCCAGACTCGGAATATCCGGTAGATAATCCGCCTCCTATCTGAGCATCGTGCCGAGCTTACCCTTGATCAACTTCTGGGGCCGGATTATCCGGTCCTATGTGAAGGCCGGATTATCCGGCCTAGGGAGGAAAAACTGCCCCAGTTCGGATTTTCCGGCAGAAAACCCGACCGGATACTAAGCGACGCGCCTTGGCTCCCTTTGCTCAAAAATTGGGGGCCGGATTATCCGGACCATGCGACAGCCGGATTATCCGGCCTGGGGAAGAAAAACCGCCCCAGTTCGGATTTTCCGGGAGAAAATCCGACCGGGTTCCGAGCGACGCGCCTTGGCTCCCTTTGAGCAATGAGGTAGGCTGGATTATCCGGCCCTTGGTGGGGCGGATAATCTAGCCCCCCTCAAAGCTTCCTGCACACTTAGCGCACATGAATAGTCTCCATAGTATTGTTATCTAACACGCAAAACATAGGAAAACATGAAATGTTCTTTCAATCTCCCCCTTTTTGGTGTTAGATGACAATACCAGGATTTACAGGAGAAAGTCACAAGACAAACAGTAAAAACCATGAAAGGGACTCCCCCTCAATGTGTGCATAATAGAATTTTGCATTGGAATACAAATGCACACAAATAGGGGAATCTATTCCATAGACATATGAGCAACATACACATACCACCGAGGTAGAGGGAAGGCATCCTTGACATAAGCCACAATTATTACCGGATAACTAATATGAGCGCCTTCCGTGATAAAAACCTCTAGCAATAGGATATGAATAGATAGCTCCATACGCATAATCCATGAGATGAAATCCATAGGCATAATAATCCAGACAACCACATAGAGTCTCAGACAACCACAAACCACAAATTTAAAGTTCAACACTAAATGGGCACAAGCAAGAAAACGACGAATAGAAAAATGCAAGTGTTTATGCCCGACCCATGCAAATCCACGAACATCCTAATAGAACTACTTCTCCCCCTTTGGCATCGAGACACCAAAAAGGGAGAAGAGCGATGCTAGCGCCCCACGGGATCACTCGTAGTCCTCGTCCTCTTCCTCGTCTTCATTCTCATCCTCATCCTCATCTTCAAGCTCCTCAGTGTCACCTTCCTCATCCTCATCATCAGCAGCAGGCGCAGAGGGGAACAAGTGACGCTCCATCTCACCATAGTTCAACCCGGAGGAAGAGTTCCACCGAGCATACGGAGTGGGAGGTGTAGGAGCCGGAGGATCACCCGAAGCACCGGACACGTGGTGGAGAATGAGCTGCTGGGAGTGAGCCAACTCATGGCGCTGCTTGTATGCCTCGTACTGACCCTTGCACGTGTCCACGCCCATGCAGAGAATGTTATGCTGGAACCAGTTCAGCTGCTTGATCTCACGGGCAACGGGAGGCACAGGGGGCCTGCGAGCATCCCTCATGAGGCCCTCAGGAGTAGAGGAGGGGTGAGAGGTCTTCCGAACCTTGGTGTAGATCTTCTTGGCCTTGTGCACCGAGTCAATGTGGAACTCCTCAACAGGAAGCAGGTGACGGATGAGCATCATAATGTAGGGTGCATAGGGAATGGACAGACGGTTGAACATAGCATCAGACAACTCATGGTAAATGAAGTCCATGACATCCAGCCTGTACAACACTGACTCGTCCTCGCAAGAGGCAACCTCATGAGAAAATTGAAGTAGCTGAACAAGGTGACCACGAATGCTGTCATTGTTGCCCCACTCGAAGTAATGGAGTCACGGAAGAGACCCACTAAGGCAACATAGATGGGGGCAAGGCCAGCCAGAGTGCCCACAATGCCATTGTCCACAGTGCAAGGAGAGAGAGCTGCATCTTTGTTGGGCTTCAGCTGGGTGATGATGCGGTGGCCACTGGATCTATCCCTGCTACGGAAAGAGTATCAGAACCTCAGCAAACATGTGAAAATCAGCAGTCATAGGCCTGTCATGAGTCATCCACTTCATAGTGCGACGCTCATCCCCACAAATAACCAAAGTGGAGAAGAACTGCTTCACCACTTCAGAGTCAAAGGAGCACTGGAGAGACATGAGATGGTGCAGCCCCATCCTCTCAGCCACAAAAATTGCATCCACAAGATGATCCTTCTCCAAAGCATCAGCAAGTGCCAGTGGGTGCATAGGCCTAATGTTCAGCCTAGCATACACATCTTCATAGATACCCTTCTGTTCTGCACACCAAAAACGAGTATTCCCTAGCTCATCATCATGAGGCAGCTCAGCAAACAAGTCATGGTGACGGATGGAGGAATAGGTGACCGCATCCAAAGTCCTGTAGTTGATCTTGGGCTCCTTGCCCTTCCTCTTGGACACCCCCTTCCTAGTCCTCTTAGCTTGTTCAGCCATGCGCTTCTCTTCGTTCTTTCTCCTCCTCAACTCAACTTCGTCCACTAAGTTACCCTGTCCATCGTCCCGAAAGTATTTGGCGCGAGGGCGGCGCTTGTAGGTCTTGGGAACACTGGAACCACATGTGAGGAGAATAAGGGCAATAGCAAGGGGATAAGCATACACACAAGTCGAGGAGAGAGAGCATGGAAAAAGTAGTCAAAAAGTTCATAGGACAAATCTACCCAATGCATACTCCATAGTGAAACTGAACCAGAATCGAATCTGTCAGGCCGGATTATCCGGCCTGGCTAGGGGCGGATAATCCGGCCCTGGCAGAAAATTTCGATTTCACCTAGATTGAATGCAAAAAAGTAGATCGGGCCTAGAAACTACAAGACTACGATTTCTATGCGAAAACACATCCTTTTAGACAACGTTCCACCCAACAAGTAACACATCTAGCCAAAGATGGGGAGAGAGGGAGTTACCCTCACACATTGGAGGAAGAACGCGGAGGAGAAGGTACCCGGAGGCGCGGAGAAGAAGATCCGGGGAGGCCCGGAAAATCCGGTGGCCGGAGAGGCTCCGGGGAGGGTGGGGGACTGCAGGCGGCGGCTGAGGAGGAGGAGAGGGTTGGGGGAGAAGTGTTGCTCGTTATGAGCCCTTCCCCTGATCCCTGCCCTTTAAGACGAAATCCGCTAGGGCCGGATTATCCGGCCTACACTTGGGCCAGATTATCCGGCCTCAAATCTGGAATTCTGTTGTACACAGAACCAGGCCCGCGTGTCCCCAAACAACACCCCCACAAGGTGTATAAGGGACTTGTGTGCTAGAATAGATGGCTTAGGGGTAGGGAAAGGCTTAGGATTAAGAGAGCCAAACTGAGATGGTACTAGACACTCAAAAATGCAAGATTCAAATCAAATAAAAGCCAAGATTGAGTGTGATTCCCATAAGAACATGAGATAGCAAAGAACAGCCAAAAAGATCCAATTCTCCTCAAGGGAGAGGGCAGTGGCCGAAGCCACCTTGTTGGAGTGTATGGTGTGACACCGCGAAGATATATCTTGGGTTCACGACCAATACTCATCAATAAGCTCACATATCACAACATGATATTAAGAGAAATGATTTATCTTGCTGTTCGCATTATGGGGGGAGGGTTAGCCTAATGAGTTAGGACCACACTCCCCCTATATCCATGCCCACACCTAGACCAAAGATGGATTGAGATGTACGAGTGAGTGCATGGGTAATCAAGACAAGCTCCTAGAATCAATGATATTTAGCTCATTCCTCAAGTAGCAGAATCTTGCTTCATCAAGTGGCTTTGTAAAAATATCCGCAAGTTGGTTCTTCGTGCTCACAAAGGATAGATCAATATCGCCGCGAGCAACATGGTCTCGAATAAAATGATTCCGAATCTCAATGTGCTTCGTCCTTGTGTGCTGAACAGGATTGTACGCAATTTTGATTGCACTTTCATTATCACATAAAAGAGGCACTTTGTCACAATTGACATCGTATTCCTTTAAAGTTTGCCTCATCCACAATAATTGAGTGCAAGCGCTGGCAGCAGCAACATATTCAGCTTTGGCGGTGGAGAGATATATACAATTCTGCTTTTTAGAGGACCAACATACAAGAGATCTTCCCAAGAATTGACAAGCTCCAGAAGTGGATTTCCGATCATCCTTATCACCAGCCCAATCTGAGTCAGTATAACCACATAAAGAGAAATTGGAGCCCTTGGGATACCAGAGACCAAAGTTAGGGGAATGAACCAAATATCGAAAGATCCTCTTTACCACCACTAAGTGGCTTTCTTTAGGAGCTGCTTGATACCTTGCACACACTCCCACACTCAACACGATATCGGGTCTAGATGCGCAGAGGTAGAGAAGAGAGCCGATCATGGACCAGTATACCTTTTGGTCCACATCTTTACCATGTGGGTTAAGTTCAAGATGACATTTTGTTTGCATCGGAGTGGCGACCCCATTTAGATCCGTCATCTTGAATCTCTTGAGCATGTCTTGGATGTACTTTGCTTGATTAATAAAAGTTCCTTCTCTAAGTTGCTTGATCTTGAATCCAAGAAAGAACCGTAATTCCCCCATCATAGACATCTCAAACCTGTCAGTCATAAGCTTTGAAAATTCATCATTAAAAGCTTTATTAGTAGAACTAAAGATGATATCGTCTACATATAGTTGGCATACGAAGAGCTCCCGCTTAACCTTCTTAGTGAAAAGAGTGGGATCGATTTGCCCAACTTCGAAGCCACGATCTAACAAAAGCTCTTTAAGGTGCTCATACCATGCACGTGGGGCTTATTTAAGGCCATAGAGTGCCTTATCGAGTTTGTAGACATGGTTCGGAAAGTTAGGATCCTCAAAACCCGGGGGTTGCTTTACATATACCAACTCATGTAGAGGACCGTTAAGGAAGGCACTCTTGACGTCCATTTGCTGCAACTTAAAATTGTTATGGACAACATAAGCAAGAAGGATACAGATGGACTCAAGGCGAGCCACTGGAGCATAGGTCTCGCCAAAGTCAATGCCCTCAACTTGGGAGTAACCTTGTGCCACAAGTCTTGCCTTGTTCCTCACAACAATGCCATTCTCGTCTTGCTTGTTTTTGAATATCCACTTGGTGCCAATAACATTGCGACAATCTTTGGGTTTCTCCACGAGTTTCCAGACTTTGTTGCGCTCGAAATTATTCAATTCTTCATGCATAGCAACAACCCAGTCTGGATCTTCAAGTGCTTCAAAGACCTTCTTAGGTTCCACCATAGATATATGAGCTTGATGCTCACCAAAACTGGCCAATTCTCTTCTTGTAGAAACCCTTCGTCAAAGATCACCAACAACCTTGTCGAGGGTGTGACCCCTCAACTAAAGGTTACGATCAGCCCGAGCCTTACGACGAAGTTCAATAAGTTTGTTGTCTCTTGGAGGAGTAGATTCATCACTTGAATCTTCATTTACTCGACCTTGATCAGGAACTGGAATATCAGCAGCAGGTGGTGGTGACGCGTGCCCTTGAGGTGAATCAGTAGCCGTAACAGGAGGCTGCTGAACCGGTGGGTCAGGGCCAGATAATCCGGCCGATGGAGAGGCCGGATAATCCGGCCTGGGAGTATTTGTAGCAGCTTCATCAGGAAGCCTGGGGCTTGCTTGAACTGGCGAGGGGCCGGATAATCCGGGGCTTGCCAGAAAATCCGGCCTGGATCTTGCGTTGATATCTTCACCACCAGGAGCAATGTGGTTAGCTAGAGCGGGGTGGCCGGATAATCCGGTGTCAATCGGAAAATCCGGCCTGGAGCTTTCTGGAACATCTTGACCTTCAGTAGTTGATGGAGATGGTGTAGAAGTTACCCCCGTGGTTGGAACATGTTGACTATGTGTAAATGAGGGATTTACATGAGTAGAGCATTGTCCTTCCCGATCCGCCACAAGGGGTTCCTCAATGGGGCGGAAAAATCCCACGCCCATTCTTCTTATGGCATCTTGGGGTATTTCAACATCTGCATCACAAACACCAACTTGCTCCGCACGGGAACCGTCATTTTCCTCGAACACCACACTACAAGATTCTACAACAGTTCCGGAGAGCTTAGTGTAGACTCTATAAGTGTGGGATTCGGGACCATAACCAACAAAAATACCCTCTAGAGCCTTAGATTCAAACTTGGATAAACAAACTCCCTTGATAAGAAAGAAACACTTACACCCGAATACCCGGAAGTATGAGATGTTTGGCTTGTTACCGGTAAGTATTTCATACGGAGTCTTGTCCAAGATCTTGCAGAGGTATAATCGGTTGGATGAATGACAAGCATTAGAGATTGCTTCAGCCCAGAAGTTATATGGAGATTTGAATTCGGCTAACATTAATCTTGCCATATCCATTAGAGTTCGATTCTTCCTCTTGACTACACCATTTTGTTGAGGGGTGTACGCAGCGGAATATTGATGTCTTATCCCCTATTCACTTAGGAACTCATTTAAGGTGTAGTTCTTGAACTCAGAGCCGTTATCACTCCTTATAGCCAGAATGGGGACGTTGTGTTGATGTTGAACCTCGTTGGCGAAGTTGATGACAGTTTGTTGAGTTTCACTCTTCAACTTGAAAAAATAAACCCAAGTGTATCTTGAGTAATCATCAACAATCACTAGACAATACTTCTTCCCACCGAGGCTTGCATGAGATGGAGGTCCGAAGAGGTCCACATGAAGGAGCTCCAAAATCCTTTTTGAAGAGATTATAGTTTTCCTTCGATGAGGTGAGTCATGCATTTTCCCTTCAACACATGCCCTGCAAACACGATCCTTGGCAAAGGAGACATTTTCTTTTAGTCCAAGAATGTGGCCACCCTTGTGGAGGCTTTGCAAAGTTCTCATATTGACGTGGGCTAGTCGGTGATGCCATAGCCAACCCGCGTTAGCCTTTCCGAAGAGACACATCAGGCCTGTAGTGGTTTTCCCTGAAAAGTCCACCACGTACAGGTCATTTTTGACATATCCCACGAAAGCAACTTTTAGAGACTTCCTCCACAAGAGTACCACCAAATCAGCATCAATATAAACTGCAAAGCCCATCTTACCAAGGGTGCGAACTGAAAGTAAGTTGTACCCGAGGGTCTCAACAAGCATGACGTCCACAAGAGAGATATCGTGAGCCACCACAACTTTGCCGAGACCCAATACCTCAGATTTTGACTTGTCACCATAGGAGATGGTTATGTGATCATGGTTTGGCCGCATCTCCGTGATGATCTCCTTGCTTCCGGTCATATGAATCGTGCAACCGCTATCGAGTACCCATTTAGAACCACCGGAAGCATAGCCCTGCAAGAAAATTACTTCTTGGTTTTAGGTACCCATTTTTCAATGGGTCCTCTCATGTTAGTGACAAGGGTCTTGGGAACCCAAATAGACCAAGGAATGTAACAATCATATGTGCCTACATAACTAGCATAAACATCACCATAATAATCGCAATATAGTTCAAATTTAGGATTGTTGACCCCTACAAAACCATCATAATTAGTCTTGTCATTGGTAATGTTGCTAGTCTTTGGTTGAGCAGTCTTGCTCTTCTTCTTCTTCTTCTTCTTCTTCTTCTTCTTCTTGTTTTTCTTGCTCTTTGTCTTGGATATGTAACCAAGACCTTCTTTACTATTGTTTGTCCTTTTCCTGCTCAGTATCTCATCAATAACTCCTTTACCTTTGTGTTGAGAACTTCTCGCAAGGTCTTCTTTTCCAGAGGATGAAGTGGAGGTACTTGGCACATCATACCGTTTCAATTGAGTTTGGAGCTGGTCATGAGACTCATTTAAAGTAGAATGATCACTCTTCAATGCCTTATGAGCACTTTCAAGATTATCAAACTTCTCCAAAAGTCTAGCATGAATAGCCCCAAAGTCAATCTTTTCTTTCTTTAGTTTCTTTACCTTGGCAAGAGCATGGTCACGTTCTTTGATGAGCTGAGCTACAACTTCTTCCTGTGACTCCTCAATGGATTCGAGTCTCTCTTCCAAAGATACTCGAGCTTCCTCTTCCTCTTCCAAGGCATTCTTCAAAGAAGCTATCTCCAACGCATCTTCTCTTTCAATTCTGCCGTTTTCTTCAAGAAGATCTTCGGCTTGAGCAAGTTGACTCATAAGAGCATCAAAATGTAGTTTGTGCTCACCTTGTAGGTTAGTGAAAAAAGTATCCAAAGCAATAACTTCTTCTTTCATTTTAAGACTGTCATGATCATCCATATCCAAAATTATGTTAGTCTTAGGAAATGAAGAGCTAGAAGTTGATACCTCGGACCCTCTTACCATTAGGCAAGTGGCGTTGTTGTTGATGACGTTCTCGTTTGGCGAGTCGAAGAGAGATGAGGGAGTCGATGTGGTGGCTATAGCAGCCACCTCGCGGGAACTATCATCATCCTCTTCATCTTCACTTATGGAGGAGTATTCCTCTTGTGCTACCAAGACAATCTTGGGTTGCTTCTTGAAAGGGCCATTCTTCTTAATAAATGGCTTCTTCTTAGGTGCTTTAGATTTCTCTTTAAGAATGAGCCTGCCACCATTGTCTTCTCTATTTTGATAAGGACACTCGGCTACAAAGTGCATTCTATCTCCACAGTTGAAGAAAGTTCTCAATCTTGGGCCACTTTCTCTTCTTCCATTTGACCCGTTCTTGCGCTCAAGTTTAGACTTGGCTTTGGCAGGGTCCTTCCAAAAGTTCCTTGCATAAAACGCCATGTACTCACCATGAGCACGTTTGACTTCATCGGGGCAGTTCATGGATGCCCCCTCAAAAACTCCTTCATCTTCCTCTTGCTCAACAACATTGGCTTTAAGAGCCACATTGACACCCTTTTGCATTCCAATGGCCCGAGCACGAGCATCTTCAGCATTCTTTGCTGCCACTTTGAATGACGCCATTTCTTGCATGACTTCATTGGATGTCATTTGATGATAGTTATGTCTACCTTGCAGGCTCTTCAAGTCCGTTGGCTCGAAAGGCATTAAGGCACTCACATATTTCCTTTTTATCCATGCATCATCAATGTGAGTGGCCCCATGCTTTCGAAATGTTGTTGCGATGCCCTTGAGTCTTCTATACATGTCCTCATGGTTTTCACCATCCAACATGTAGAATCCCTCAGCTTCATTACTAAGGGCATCATACCTGTTCCTTCTCATGCTTTCATTTCCAACGAAGAGATCCACAAGAGCATCCCAAGCTTCTTTAGCTGTGTTGAGATGTTCAATGTGTGGCATGTCCTTGGGACCCACACCCAGCTGTATCATGTGGAGAGCGGTGGCATTCAACTGGCTGTCCACAACTTCTCTTCTCGTTAGGTTGGTTTGATCTCCAATATGAAGACCCTCTTCAATAATCCTCCACAATTCAATAGAGGAGCTGCAAACATGAGATTTCATTAGGAATTGCCATTGATTGAAAGAGGATGCAGTGAGCTTGGGTGGATCACCCCTATTGTTTATATGAGGATGAGGGATAGGTGGGTCAGGGGAATATACGTGGCGAACCTCACTATGTTCCTCCTTACCACTTCCCTTCTTGGAGGTGGAACCATTAAGTTTTTCACCTTCCGCATCATCATCCTTGGATCCAGTGTTACCCTTTTCCTTAGATGATGGTGTTGGAGCCTTAGAGGAGGATGGAGATGGGGCTATGGATGATGTGAGGCGAGCAATCATTTGATTCATCTCCTCCATCTTGGCCTCAAAGGATTTCAACAAGGTTGTTTCCAACGACTTGAGATCATCCATTGTGACCTTATCCACATCCTCATTCCCATCATCCTTGGTACCCATACTACTCTTAGCTGGTTAAGCCCGAATTAAAAACTGGGGGCCGGATTATCCGGCCCATGCGACAGCCGGATTATCCGGCCTAGGGAAGAAAAACTTCCCTAGTTCGGATTTTCTGGGAGAAAATCCGACCGGGTTCTGAGCGACGCGCCTTGGCTCCCTTTGAGCAATGAGGTAGGCTGGATTATCCGGCCCTTGGTGGGGCAGATAATCCGGCCCCCCTCAAAGCTTCCTGCACACTTAGCGCACATGAATAGTCTCCGTAGTATTGTTATCTAACACGCAAAACATAGGAAAGCATGAAATGTTCTTTCAGTATTTTTGTGGGAGCTAAATAGATTCTTGGTCAAATGTGTGAATGGCATAGTTTAGTGGGAGCTATGAGGATATCGCGAATGTCTCATATATAGCATATTTGAGTGGGAGCATGGAAACATTCTAATATATGTGTACGCCATATAGTGAATGATTTGTTTTGATTAGTGATAGTAAATATTCTATGAATGAAGTTAAACGATGCGTTAAGACATTAAAATCTATCAAGATGGATTAAGATACTTAATGGACATCAAAGTCAGAAGTGTTTTGTAAAGATTCTAAAGAAAGTTCAGAATGTCCTTGATTCTAAAATGATTTAGAATGGAACAAGACAAGAAGTATGTTCTTACTTGTGAAACTAGGAGAAACATTAGGTATTATAAACTATAGTTAATAGTGTTGGGTTCGCAGCATAGAAAACAAAAATTGCTCCAATATGAACAACTAAGCACCAAGATCTATCTATCTAGATACAATCAACGGGTGGATATACATCCATAGAGAACATACCCTTGAAGAGCGATAAAGCATTGTTAATGAAATATGATTTCGTGGATTATGTAGTCGTACACTTGTCGATCTCAAGATCATGATGAAATCCAACAAGTCCACCAGGTCCAGCACCAGTAAGTCTAGCAGGTCTAACACCAGCAAGTCCAGCACCACAAATAAGCGGTGCATCCGTGATCGCACACATGTCCGGTACCCCGACAACCTTCGTGTACTCGCTCTAGCGATGCAGCAGAAGCAGCAACTCCTTTCAGACAAAGCTACCAGGAACATGTATCTCGCTAATCTGAGACCATGGGGAAATAATTCTAGAGGTGGAGAGAGATCCTTCACGAGGAGGTGTAAGATGAGAGGAGGGAGGGGGGCCTTTTATAGGGAGAAGGGGGCAACCCCCTCACATGGCCAATAAACATGGAGGTGCCCCCACCTCTTCCATCATTCATGTGGGTGGAGCTCCCACTCACATAAATATGCCTCCACTCAAAATTCCACTCACCTCCATTAAATTTCCACCAAATTTAATGTAAGCTCTCATTTAATAAAAATATTTTATTTATTTTATTCAGAATTTTGTTAATTACTTTAATTAACAAACATTCATATAAAACCCTTTGCAACATTTTAATATCACATGCAGAACCAGTTTCTGCAATTTCACCTAAAACAATTCCTATTTCCATCGAAATGATTCTAGCGCTTTCATAATCTTTATATAAAACATATTTGCTCCTAAATGGTGTCGGTATCTGATACGTCCAAAACGTATCTACTTTCCCGAACACTTTTGCTATTGTTTCTCCTCTAAACTTGTGTGATTTGGATGCAACTAACACGGACTGACGCTGTTTTCAGCAGAATTGCATTGATGTCTACTTTTTGTGCAGAAAATCAACTATCAGGAAAAATCCCGGAAAATATGCCAAAAATCCTATTTCACCAGAAGACTCCCGAAGCCAGAATACGAGATGGAGGGGGGGGGGGCTAGGCCCAGGCCACACCACCTGGCCGCGCGGGCAAGCTTAGGCGCGCCAGGGGGTGGTCTGGCCGCCCCAGACTTCCCCTCAGTCTCCCTCTTCGCCTATAAGTTGCCTTCTGACCTAAAAACTCAGGGGGTTCGACGTTTTTCCAGAAGGAGTTCCGCTCCGCCGCCACCACCAGATTCCATGAAACAACACCAGAAACTCCGTTCTGGCACCCTGCTAGGACGGGGAATTGGAGGAGATCATCGCCATCATCATCACCATCGCTTCTCCATCGACCATCCATGTTTGCCCCATCTATGAGTGAGTAATCCCCCGCTGTAGGCTATGGGGATGGTAGGGATTGGATGAGATCATTCATGTAATGGCATCGGATTGTTAGGGCATGGTGCCTAGTATCTTTTATTAGTGCTTTATGACTTTGTTGCGACTTGTTATGCTTAATGCTTGTCACTAGGGCCCGAGTGCCATGATTTCAGATCTGAACATGTTATTGATTCATTATGATAGTATTGTTTATGGTCTTATCTGCAAGTTGGATACACACGTTGTTGTCCGGAACCAATGGCCCCGAAGTGATAGAAATCGGGATAACCGGAGGGAATGGCTTTGATGTGAGGATCACATGTGTTCATGGAGTGTTAATGCTCTGCTCCGGTGCTCTATTAAAAGGAGCACCTTAATTGCCAGTCGTTCCCTTGAGGCCCCGCTGCAAACGGGCTGGCAGGACAAAAGATGTTCTGCAAGTTCTCATTGCGAGCACGTATGACTATATATGGGACACATGCCTAGGATTATCTAGTACTTAGATGCTTTATCTTATTTATCTGCAATTGCCCTATGTTCTGATTGCTATGTGAATTGTCTTGTCCATGCAACGCTCGTCCATCCATCCCTATGCCTACCGCACTCGAATCCTACTGTTTACTGCTATTGTTACTGCTGTCTTTACTTTACTACTGCTGTTACTTTACTATTCCTACTACAAAATTGTTGCTACTGATAAACTGCTGTGAGCAAGATTGTTTCCAGGTGCAGCTGAATTGACAACTCAGTTGTTAAGGCTTATAAATATTCTTTGGCTCCCCTTGTGTCGAATCAATAAATTGGGTTTCACTTACCTCGAAAATACTAAGATACACCCCATATACTTGTGGGTCATCAAGAATATTTTCTGGCGCCGTTGCCGGGGAGCATAGCTTTATTTATTAAGTTCACTTGGATTCTCTGTTGTTCACTGCTATCCATCCAATATGGGTAAGTCTCCTGATGGCAAGGTTCCTATTTTACCATCCACTACAAGAAGAGGTATGGTTCTGAACACCTCTATTGCTCTTGATTCACCATCTGTTATGAGTAAGCTCGTTACACCACCACATACACATGCTACACACACTGCTACTACTGCTGAATCTGAAACTTCTGATGCTTATGATGCTGCTTCTATTATGCTTGATAAGAGTGGTTCATTAGGTCCTTTCCTAGATGCTACGATTGCTAGAACTATAGCTGGAAATACTAAAACTCCTAATGAAGACACTACCACACCTGTTAGTTCTCTTGAGTCTAGTGAAAGTTATGATATTGAAGATGGTTATGTTGATATGACCGATGAATTTATTAAAGAATGTAAAAACACCCATGATAGGAGCGCTGTTAAGAGTCTCCTTGAGAGGCGTACTATTAGACCCAAATTGTTTCCTATTGCTAAGTTTGCTGCTTCTCCCATAAACATTATAGATGAAGATTATGATTTCTCTCTCGATCTATCTTACATAGCTATTGTTGATAAAGAACCTTTTTGTGGGACTAAGAATGAAAGTGCGGTAGCACATATGAATGAACTTTCTACCATGAGTGGCTTGTTTTCTAATGATATTAAGATGCGTACTTACTTTGTTGCTAAGATTTTCCCTTTCTCACTGAAAGGAGAAGCTAAAACTTGGTTTAGTAATTTACCTCCTGGATCTATTGATAGCCCTGATTGCTTGATTAGTACTATCCTATAGAAATATTTTCCTCCTAGTGCTAGACATGCTATTTTGGAGGAACTTTTTGATTTTAAACAGGGAGAAAAAGAGATATTTCCCGAATCTTGAGCAAGGTTTTGTGCATTGATTCATGCACAAGCTGGAAGTCCATTACCTAAGAACGAGCTTCTTGATATATTTTATAATGGACTAACCGAAGAATTTAGGACATACCTAGATAGTTGTGCTGATTATGTTTTCAGGAATAGGACTCCTAAGGAAGCTGAGGAATTAATGGATAAAATAAGTAAGAACTATGAAGATTGGACTCCTCCTAAACAAGCTATACCTGAAGTAATTGTACCTGAACCTACTATTCCGGTGCCTATTCCAACATCAAAGAAGAGGGGAGTTATTGAATTAAATGATGAAGTGATGAAGGAAGCTAAGAAATGTCTTAAGGAAAAGGGAATTGAAGCTGCAGATGTCAAGAATTTACCTCCTATAGAAGAATTATGTAAGTATCCACTATTGAGGTACACTCTCTCCAACACTTTGATGAAGGTGATATCCCTTACTCTAAACCTCCTGATCAATGCTTAGAAGAATTCGATATCTTTATTGTTAAGCAAGATAATTTTAATAAAAGGGTGCAAAATCATCTAATGGAAAACACTAGAGCTATTGTTGAGTTGAAAGATATTGTGGAAAGAACCTCTAATGATGTTAAAATGATTGTTAAAGACTTTCAAATGGTTCAAACTCAAATAGATCAACTCGTTAAAGTGCAAAAAGACTTGCTAGTTAATGCTGCTAAAGAAAAACATGCTTATGAAATTAGAACTAGAAGTGGTGCTGCTACCCAGGATCCTCTATATCCTGAGGGGCATCCCAAAAGAATTGAGCAGGATTCTCAACAAGCTGAAAATAGTGGTTCTACTCGTAAGAAAAGGAAAAAAGAAACATAAAACTGTTGTAGAACCCTCTGAACCTGCTATAGATCCTAATAGTATATCTATCTCTGATTCTAAAACTGAAAGTGGTAATGAAGAAAATGAAGTTCCTAATGAAGAAAAAGTTGAAGAAGAACCTGAAAAGCACACTAAGAATACTAAATACACTAAAGAAGATTTTGCTGCTGAGAAACATGGTAGTGAAAGAGAGCCTTGGGTCCAAAAACCTATGCCTTTCCCTGATAAGAAACACAAGTCAAAGGAAGATGAACACTATAATAAGTTTTGTGAGTGGATGAAACCTTTATTCCTGCAAATTCCTTTGACCGATGCTATTAAATTGCCTCCTTACTCAAAGTATATGAAGGATATTGTCTCGAATAAAAGGAAGATCCCTAATGAAGAAATCTCTACTTTGCTTGCTAATTATTCCTTTAATGGTAAGGTTCCAAAGAAACTTGGAGACCTAGGGATTCCAACTATCCCTTGATCTATTAAGAATAGTTATGTTAGAACTGCTTTGTGTGATTTGGGAGCTAGAGTTAGTGTTGTGCCTTTCTCTCTCTATAAGAGGCTTCAACTAGAAAAACTAATACCAACTGATATATCTTTGCAAATGGCTGATAAATCTACCACTATTCATGTTGGTATATGTGAGGATGTACCTGTTCAAGTGGCTCATAATTGCTTGATATTAACTGATTTTGTTGTGCTTGAAATGCCTGAAGATGATAATATGTCCATTATTCTTGGGAGACCTTTTCTTAATACTGCAGGAGCTGTTATTAATTGTAATCAAGGAAAGGTGACTTTCAATTTTAATGACAAGGAACATACTATGTATTTCCCCAAGAAGATTGAAAGGACTTATGGTTTGAACTCAATTGAACATGTTGAGGGCATTCAAGTTGGAGAAATATATTGTCCCATACCAAGAGAAAAATTTGAAACTATTATGATTGGGACTATTGCTATCAAGGTTGAGGTAACATAATCATTAGTGGAATACAAAGTTTTGTATCGTATGGAATTGTTTTGGTAACAAGACCTGATCAACCTTGTTAACAAAAGGATTTCATTGAACAAAACAATGTTTTCACTATGATTATTTTCGAGTACTTCTATTCTATCCATTTTAGTTTTTGCTTTCGTTTAGTTTTCTTTTTGTTGTTAGTTGACTGCTTGTTAGAGTGTCTTAGAACTTCTGTAGTTCTAGCTTTGTTTTGTCCTTGCATCATTTCCAAAAAAAAAAATCTATCTGTCAGAAATCATTCTTTTATACCTGAAAATTGCCCAAAAATAGTGTCTCGAAAAATTCCAGAAAATTCATATTAAATTTTTATGTGAAAAAAGGAGCAGAGGAGTGCCTGGAGGGTGCCAGGGGGACCCACCAGGCAGGCTCACCACCTGGTGGTGCGGCCTGCCTTGGGTGGCGCCATGCCATGGTGTGGGCCACCCCTGGCCCTCCAGTAACTCTCTCACCTGCCACTTTCTTCTCTCTCCCGAGTAAGCTCCAGTTCATTGCTCAAAATCGTGTTCTTGCTGTGCTTGCTCTCGATTTTTTTGATCTCCTTGATCATCCCATCTTTGTTGCTCAAATTTGGAGCACTTGTTCTCTGGTATGTGACTCCTCCCCTTGTCCAAGTAGATTTGTGTTTAGTTGATTATATCTTGAGTATTTTGCTGCTGTAGGTGACAGGTTATGAGAGCTTGTAAGCTTGTTTGATGCATAGATATATAGTTTTGATGCATGTTTAGGCCTCTTACAAGTCCCTATGAGTAGAATCCTTCATATTATTCACTTTGCAATCACTTGTTTAATAGGTGTTTAAATTTCAAAATACCAAGCATGAACAACCATACCTTTGGAGAGATATTTGAGAGGGATGCACCTAGGAGGTCGAGGCCCTCAAGATCAGCCTCTCAGTTTAGGCCATCATACAACAAAGATCTCATTGCAACTCGTATTGGTAATGAAAGGGATGATGGGGATGCTCACCCATCTACTTTTCCTTGTTTTACTTTCTTACAAGCTGTAGGGATTCTTGATGATTTCTTGCTATTGATTGAGAGGGTTGGTTTGACCTCATATATGCAAGATGAAAGTGAGGAATATGCTATGCTCACCAAAACCTTTGTCGAGAGCTTCACGTTTACTAACACGCCCTATCAGTCAACTGTCTCTTTCAAAATTTATAATCTGCCCTTTACCATGCCATTGGAAAGATTTTGCAGTATTGTAGGTGTAAGCATGACAGGGACCGTGAAGAAAATTCAAGGGCGACCCGCTGATTTGCTAGAGCTTTACCGAGGGGTGACCAATGATGATGACCGTGTGGCACAACGCGGAAAGATAAGAAACATCCAACTCCCTGCTCTCAGATACTTTGCATATTATCTTGCTACTAGCATACTTGGTAGGGAGAACACAAGTAATATCTCCAACTATCATTTAGCCTTCCTTGCTACTGCTCTTAACAATGATACTCAGTACAACCTTGGCTCGCTTATTGCTCGCTGCCTAGCTGCTAGGGGGCCTATCTATGGGGGCATCATTGCCTCGCGTATGGTCAATGCATTAGGTCTTTTAGTGGACCCCAATGATACTGTATTGGCACCACAAAGGCTTGACCTTGTTGCTATGAAAACTCATCACTTTGTTATTGCTGCTTCTGATTTGGACAGTCTAGTATATATGATGATGTTTACTGACGGGGATGAGAGGGAGATCCCTTTGCCGCAGTCTTCTTTGTTTAATGTTCACATGAGACCATGGTCGCGCTCCAAGGAGGAGGTGGACAAGCAGCTTCGCTTGATGGGTTTCCATGAGCAGCACCAGGAGGATGTACCCTCCTACGATTACTCCGCATACTACAGAGGGACGTACTCGAGCTTGCACCAGGACAAGGGTACCTCCTCGTCATACTACGATGACACGTCATCCTGGCCGGCTTGGGATTGATACCCACTTAGGCCAAAAGCCTAAGCTTGGGGGGAGGTACGCCGACATCGCACTCATATCCCTATCATGTTGCGTCGGTACTTTATATATTCATGTTCTGTTTTCTTTTTGGTTTTCGTTCTTTCTTTGCTTTTGCTTTCTAAAACACAAAAAGACCAAAAATATTTCTATTGTTTCTCTTTGGTTTGCTTCTTCTTCTTTTTGCCTTGGTTTGTTTTTCCCTTTTTGCTTTGTTTGAATTATTCGAAAAACCCAAAAAGATTTTGCTTTGCTTGTTTTTCCTTTTTTGGTTCTTGTTTTAAAAATCGAAAACAACAAAAATATTTGTCATTCTTCTTTGGCTTTGTGAGTTTGTTGCAAGGTTCAGCAGTCCTCAGTGGATATTGGTTTCATATTATTATTCAAGCCACACAAGTGAAGAGCAATAATGAGGATTAATGACAACTTGAGGCGTGGTAAGAGGCTGGTAACGAACTCTATTTGTTTTCATTTTTGTACATATACTCATCACTATGGGCGTGCTTAGTCTATTCGTGTAAGGTGTATGTTATCTTTGGATGCTTAGTAGTTCTTGCTTTCGTATGATTAGTTCCAGCTTGCTAATAGTCTGTAGCATGTCTTATGAATGTTTGCTTGCATTACTCTACTCATAATTTGGTATGACACCGTGGTATCCTCCTCTGAATGTTTCATTTGAGTTGACTTGGCACATGCTCCCGCATGCACATGACTGTAATAATCAGTTAAGCCTCGATGAATTATTTTGCCTTGAGGATCTTGAATCACTTTCATGCCATGATTAGTCCTGTTTTGTTGCAAGCATAATTATGACAGCTATTGCTCTCTCGTTTGTCGCTCCCTTACTATTGCTAGCCTTCACTTTCACTGAGTATGTTTTACTCATGTTTCCAACTCCCTAAAACCAAATATTGCCAAAGTGTCCACCATACCTACCTATTAGCATCATTTGCTACTTCCGTGCATATTCAATATGCCTTGTTTTCTTCCGAATAAAATGTTTGCTTGTTATGAGGAAGTTAGTTAGTAAAGCTCTCACAAACTTGATGGTACACTTTATTTTCTTGCATTTAATAAACCTGAACCATTGCGTCCTTCTTTGCTGCGTATATGCTTGCACTTTATAAGTTGAAGTTAGCAGAACCATGTATCATGGGGAACGTTTTCAACATTGCATTGGTACTTAGTACCTCGTTGATATCATGTTCTTTTGCTTATGGATCCCGGCGGTGTGAAATAAAAGTGGAACCTGTAAGATCATGGAGCTTGTATGTATGTTAGAGAAACGCCTGGGCCTCTAGCCTAAGCCATGCCTAATCATGGTGGAAACTTGCAACATAACCATAATGAGCATTCTATGAAGCATCCTCAATAAAAATCTATGCACATAGTAAATAAAAAGATCGCTGAGATGCTCATTGTCTGCTTGCCTTGTCATTTTGATTATGGGATAGCTCCTGTGTCATGTGCAAAGGGTACCCCGTTGGTGGTTCTCTATGATACGTATATACTTACAATGACAAGAGCTTACTTGTGACTGAAGTTGAGTAGCATGAGGATCGGTCTTTGTAAGTAAGGGGCATGAGACTTCGATTTATAACTTGTCAAGCATATCCTCTTAGTTGTGTCACTTTAACCTTAACCATTTAAACATGCTTATGATAGGGGCAATGAGAGCTCAAAGCTAACAAGTACCATACTTTCAGCATTTGGAAGCCTTTCAAACTATTCAAAACCTTTTCTTTTACTTGTTGAGTCTCCACATATTCTTTGAGCACCTTCTTGAGAGCATAGTTGTCATTCTTTGTGCTTGTCTCAAAACTTGATTATTTGTGTTATGACTTTGATGCTTGTATCTTTGATATCTTTACTTCTAGTCTTCACCTGAACTTCATAGGTGCCTTAAATCAAAGGCAAGCGAGATACCACTCTATCATACCTTTTTTATGAGCATTGTAATGTTGCTTATGTTTATACTTCATGCTACTTATTATTTTTGAGTTGGAATCTCTTCATAGCTTGCAATGCCTATTAAGTAAACTTAGTTGCATACTCCTTATTATGAATTGTCTAAGTAGTTGATCACATGTTGAGAATATATACATCATATGAAGCAAATGTGTTCGTGAAAGTTCTTGTATTGCACTCAGTTTTACACTGAATTGCTTGAGGACAAGCAATAAGCTAAGCTTGGGGGAGTTGATACGTCCAAAACGTATCTACTTTCCCGAATACTTTTGCTATTGTTTCTCCTCTAAACTTGTGTGATTTGGATGCAACTAACGCGGACTGATGCTGTTTTCAGCAGAATTGCATTGGTGTCTACTTTTTGTGCAGAAAATCAACTATCAGGAAAAATCCCGGAAAATATGCCAAAAATCCTATTTCACCAGAAGACTCTCAGAGCCAGAATACGAGACGGAGGGGGGCTGGGCCCAGGCCACACCACCTGGCCGCGCGGGCAAGCCCAGGCCGTGCCAAGGGGTGGTCTGGCCGCCCCAGACTCCCCCTCGGTCTACCTCTTCGCCTATAAGTTGCCTTCTAACCTAAAAACTCAGGGGGTTCGACGTTTTTCCAGAAGGAGTTCCGCTCCGCCGCCACAACCAGATTCCATGAAACAGCACCAAAAACTCCATTCTGGCACCCTGCCGGACGAGGAATTGGAGGAGATCATCGCCATCATCATCACCATCGCTTCTCCATCGACCATCCATGTTTCCCCCATCTATGAGTGAGTAATCCCTCGCTGTAGGCTATGGGGATGGTAGGGATTGGATGATATCGTTCATGTAATGGCATTGGATTGTTAGGGCATGGTGCCTAGTATCTTTTATTAGTGCTTTATGACTTTGTTGCGACTTGTTATGCTTAATGCTTGTCACTAGGGCCCGAGTGCCATGATTTCAGATCTGAACATTTTATTGATTCATTATGATAGTATTGTTTATGGTCTTATCTGCAAGTTTTATACACATGTTGTTATCCGGAACCAATGACCCCGAAGTGACAGAAATCGGGATAACCGGAGGGAATGGCTTTGATGTGAGGATCACATGTGTTCATGGAGTGTTAATGCTTTGCTCCGGTGCTCTATTAAAAGGAGCATCTTAATTGCCAGTAGTTCCCTTGAGGCTCTGCTGCAAACGGGCTGGCAGGACAAAAGATGTTGTGCAAGTTCTCATCGCGAGCACGTATGACTATATATGGGACACATGCCTTATCTGCAATTGCCCTATGTTCTGATTGCTATGTGAATTGTCTTGTCCATGCAACACCCATCCATCCATCCCTATGCCTACCGCACTTGAATCCTACCGTTTACTGCTATTGTTACTGCTGTCTTTACTTTACTACTGTTGTTACTTTACTATTCCTACTACAAAACTGTTGCTACTGATAAACTGCTATGAGCAAGATTGTTTCCAGGTGCAGCTGAATTGACAACTCAGTTGTTAAGGCTTATAAATATTCTTTGGCTTCCCTTGTGTCGAATCAATAAATTGGGTTTCACTTCCCTCGAAAATACTGCGATACACCCCCTATACTTGTGGGTCATCAGTATCCCTTAAGTGTGTCACCCTACAGTTCACGAATAATTTAGACATGATTGGGACCCCTCTCCGATCAATAATCAGTAGCGGGACCTAGAGATGCGTACTGACTCCCACACATTCAACGATGACTCCAGTGATCGTGTGAGCCTTTAAGGTTTGTAACTAAATCCCTTTGTCTTGCAATATACTACATGTCCGATATTCGATCATCGGTATCTCCATACCTACTTTGATCTCGTTACCGACAAGCACTCTTTTCTTGTTCCTGTGATATAACATTCTAGTGATCTTATCACTTGCTTGCAAGCTATATCAATGTGATATCACCGAGAGGGCCCAGAGTATATCTCTCCATCATTGGGATGAACAAATCCTACTCTTGATCCATGAGACTCTACATAACACTTTCAGAGTATTTGAACCCAGCTTTATTGTGACCCTGTTACGGTGTGACGTTTGATGTTATCAAGTTACTCTTTTGGTGTTAGTGATTGACATGATCTCATGGTCTAAGGACTAAAGTTACTTCGCATGTTGTCATAGAAATTTTAACACAATGACTTTGATCGTGTTGCTATTCTTCGGATGAATGTTCATCACAATATTCCACCAATGTTGTGACCTCGTTATTAACAACATCCAATGTCCATGATCAGGAAACCTCGATCATCTTGTTAATCAACGAGCTAGTTTATAAGAGAGGCATAACTAGGAACCCTTTATTTGTTTATTAAACACATATGTATTAATGTTTTCAATTAATACAATTATAGCATGAAAAATAAACATTTATCATAAACAAGGAATAAGATAATAACCACTTTATTATTGCCTCTCGAGCATATTCCCTTCAGTCTCCCACTTGCACTAGAGTCAATAATCTTGTTTTGAAAAACTTGTACATTCAACACCTATGGCTTTATGGTGTTATATATACGCATTTGCTAGTGGTTAACATAACCTCCAGATCTGAAACTTTCAGGTCCGTGTGTATTTGCATGTCTTTGCGTCTCTATGCATCACTCATTCTATAATGAGATGGCATTGTATAAATTTAGTCCTATGGTGAGACCTTTAGTTACTTTGGGCTAAAACATGTTGATATAATTGTCATACAATATATCTTCATAGTACTACTAGCCCACTATGAACCACACCTAGTTTGGTAACAAACTACTTAACACAAATGCTCTCCTTTGTTGCTACTATAGCAGTCGTATACTTAGCCTTTTGTTGTAGTATCCGTCACAATGTCTTAACTTTGGAACCCATCCAAATCCATCATGGAACCTTCTTTCCATTACATTGTGCCACCCATAGTTTAAATTGAGATAAATTTAATTTATATCGTGTGACAAACTAGTATCAATGTAACACTTTACAATGAACTACTTTTAACTATTTGTCACTTATATATGATATATTCTTAGTTCTTCCAAAGCTCATAAATATCTTTACTATTATCCAATGATCATCTTATGAATCATTCTGGTATATGCTCACAACATTTAGAGCATAGGACATATCTGGATATGTACATATCATGGTATTATTAATCAAAATATTCATGTGATTTTACTCACCAAGTGTCAATACACTTGAATCTTGATTCAACCCTTTCCATGCAGCAAGAACTTTTCTTCTCGTTTCCATATTGAACTCATTCAATATCTCATCTATGTACGTTCGGCATAACCATATTAGCGCCTCGATATATCCATATAGACATTGATGCCTAATATTCTGGTTTTTCCCAAGTCTTTCATTGAAATAAATTTTTAATGAAATTCTTAACTTGTGTCAATAAAATATACATCATTTCTAATCAACAATATGTCCTCTACATAATGTATTAGAAATATGTTTCAATGCTCCCACTTAATTTCTTGCAAATGCAAGCATCTTCATCGTCTCCAATGAAATTAAACTCTTTTAATATTTTCATCATGGTGAAGATTCCAACTCCGCTATGCTCACTTCAAGCATTGAAGTTTGCATGCCCTTTTAGCATCCTTTGAATTAACAAAACCCTTCAGACCGTGTCATGTACATGTCCTAGGTAACCATTCTATTAGAAGAACTTTGTTTTGTTTGTTCAACTACCATATACTAAATTATATGTAGTGGTTGCTATATTTATCCGTCAAGACAAAATATCGCTATGAAAGATCAAATATTGTTGTAGTAAACTCCTTGAACATTGTCGTAAACTCTTTTCTGACATGTCGACTATTTCATAAATGTCAAACATCCATGTATATTTCTTTATAGATCCAAATACGACTGATAGGCTTCACGCCTTTCTAGAGGGTCTTCCAAGTTCAAAAACTTGATTTCTCATGTATGGATACTATCACGGATTTTATGACTTCTAGTCATTTTATGGAGTCAGGGCCCATCATCGCTTCTTTGCATGCAGTCGGTTCATCAATGTCAAAACAATAACAACTTGTTTATCAAAATCTCACTATTTTATTCTTACCCGACCCACACGGTTCAATAGGAAACCTAATCTTCGAGATCACAACCTTTGTAATCACGGGAGCCATGAGCATCGTGGCTGCCTCTGGGACACTTTCAGGTGCTGTGCTACTTAGCACATGTTTCTTAGGTTCATCAACCTAATCAAGGTTCTATTGTCCTCCCACATAACTTCTGCGAAAAATTCCTTCTCAAGAAACTTGACGTTCCAAGCGACAAACTCTATTGTCCTCGGTGTTATGGAGGAATACCCAACAAATTCTTTGGGATAACCTACACAAACATTGTTATCCGACTTTGGTTGTAAACATTTTACTGATGCCTAGCATACCAAAATTTAAGAAAAGACAAATCGTATATCTGAACCATAACTCATATGGTGTCATTTCATCGGATCATGATGGCGCTATTTTCAGTGTAAAAGAGGTAGTCTCTAAAGCTTTAATACTTAAAAATAATGGCTGTTTTATAAATGACACCTTTGATCTTACCATGTTAAACAAGTTTTGATTCCATCTCTCGAACACTCCATACTCTTATGGTTTATTAGGAAATACAAATCCATGGAACAATTCCTCAAATCTTAGGTGTTTTGCTAAACTTGTAACACAGATATCTTCCTTTATGATCCAATCATAAATTATTTATTTTCTTGTTACAATGATTTTCTACTTCATCTTGAAAACCTTTGAACATTTTTCAAATGTGTCATACTTCTCCCTTATTAAGTAAATATACAAATATATTAACTCAATTCCTGGAGAAAGTATATGAAGTTGAAAGATCCATCGCACATGGCTACACATAATGAACTATATACATCAACATGTACAATTTCCAATAAGTTAGTCATCCATTCCTCTTTGGCCTATGAATGGAGTTTCAATTATCTCCAGGAAAGTCTCACAAGCGTCAATTGATCAAAATCAAAGACTCCAAAAATCCATCAACATGGAGTTTTTTCATGTTTTCTTTCCAATATAATTTAAACAGCGATGTCACTTTGTAAGTGATCTTTCAATCATTTGTGTTGCGACATTTTAGCATTAGTTTTTATGGATGTGATTTCTCCAACTAGACTTGTAAAAGTCCACCCATCTTCTATGGAATACGATGATTATTTGAACAACATTTGTTCTCATAATACCTGAACAAAATAACAGTTATTAAAACAAATCTTGAAGGCAAGCTTTAATGTCAACGAGAAACACAATAACACTTTATTTGTTTTCTATGAATATCATCACATATTCTCTTGCTAGTTACTTAGACCATTGTAGTTCATGAATTGCATTGTTCTGTATGACATTTCACATCAACCAATTCGGTATCCAATACCCAAGAACCACATTGTTTAACAAGCAAAGAATAGAACCATAACATGTATATCATCTATATACCTTAGTTGGATATTTCTAGTCTTTTATTTTTTGCCAAATATTTTATAGATTCTCTTTCAGCATTTCCTTTTTCTTTTAAAATAATCTATCAACATCAATAGTGGTGCCATACATATGACACATAGTCCAAAGTGTGTATAGTCAAATACTAATACCTTTGGACTTGCACTTTGAAGTGGATCACCATCATCAAATGTTTGGCGTTCTTTCAAAATCCATTCTTTAGTAATCTATTGGTGTAGTAAACATTTTACCTACATCTTCTATTCATCCTTATCATGACAACTTTCGTGATAAAGCTACTATAGCCTATAAGGACGAATCGTGAGTATAATGTCAGTTCCCAAAACCTTTTTGGGAGATTATGACGCCTAGCATCTCCAACCTTTGCAAATTCTCATACAATATAAGAATGTGTATTTTGCCGAATTATACTCTATCATATTGAAACCATAAACATCATTTCAGATATCACAGTATCTTCCACACACGACGGTTTATGAAAGAATTCTTTCAGCTCCTATATAACCTTGATATTAAAACATCTTTTAAATATCAAGGATCATGAAGGTAAACATGATACTTTAGATACTAACACTCGTATTGTTACTCTTGGTTTAATACTACTTATTAAACTTCATGGAGTAAATGGAATTTTCTGATAGTTAGACTTTTAAACTTTAGATTGACACTCAAAACAATACAATACCAGTTCATAAAGTAAATATCCAGAATCCTATTGACGAGGGGTAACCTCGGCAATGCCCATGGTGATGGACTTGGGGTTTCGCAGAAAAGAGAACGCTGGGGATTTCGTTGGATGTCAGGGGAATAATGGAATCAAAGTCGCCTGAATATTGAGAAAACACACTATTACAAGTTGTCCTCTAGATTTTGGTACCCTCGCTTGGGCCTCTCCCGTCCTATATATAATAGGCCGGGTCTCAAAGCTGTATGCAGATAGGTTTCATACATGCATGATTACAATACCAACACAATGTCGGTTCATAGTTTCTTTCCTAATACAATCAAAGTCTTTGTCGGTTGCTTCCTTGGGCTGTTATCTGGAATCTTCATGGGTCGCAGGCCTTCTTACCCAATGTAGGGTAGCCAATTATAAACACCCGAATAATCATACCCATGTCAGTAGCCCCCGAGACTCTGCTTGAACTGCAGTTTCAGGTTGAGTCTCAAAGTTTCCTTTTCCTTTTTCTTTTATTGCTTTTCTACATTTTGTAGGGATTTGGTACAACGAGTCTGATGCTTCCGACGGATCAGGAATCAGTTAATTGCTCCTGGGCAAAAACAAGGTTGACCTATGATGGCTCAAAATGTAGAGCTCGTTGGGCACCCCAAGAGGAAGGTATGATGAGCACAGCAACAAGTTTTCCCTCAGTTATGAAACCAAGGTTATCGAACCAGTAGGAGCAAGGAAACAACTGCAAGGTGTTGCTAGCAACTTGGAATCCTGCACAACACAACCATAGAACTTTGCTCCCAACTTATAGTGAGGTTGTCAATCTCACCGATTTTGCTGAAAACAAAGGATTAAACGTATTGTGTGGAAGATATTAATTGTTTGCAGAAAGTAAATAGTAAATAGTAACAGTAGAAGGTATAGCAATGGTAAAAGCATGGACCGGGGTCCATAGTTCACTAGAGGTGATTCTCCTTAAGATAAATAACATGCTGGGTGAAGAAATTACAGCAGGGCAATTGACATATTTGAGAAAGCATACAATGCATATACTAATCATCTTGACTCCTCGTGATACTCGAAAATCCTTGAACAAACTTGCGGTAATATCCCGCTAATCCGAGAAATGCATGTACTTGGGTTTGGGTGGTTGTGGCTTTCCATTCTTCAACATCCTTAATCTTGGCGGGATCAACAGTGACTCCTCCTACTGATACGATATGTCCTAGGAATCCTACTTTCTTCAACCAGAACTCACATTTGCTAAACTTGGCATACAAATGATGTTCTCTAAGGGTTTCAAGGATGGTTCTCAGGTGTAGCTCATGGTCTTCTTCTGACTTGGAATAGATCAGAATATCGTCGATAAAAACAACGACAAACTTATCTAGGAAGTTCATAAAAATCTTATCCATGAGGTTCATGAAATAAGCGGGGGCATTGGTTAATCCAAAAGACATGACAATATACTCATATAATCCATATCTGGTGGTGAAGGCAGTCTTTGGGATATCCGTTGCACGAATCTTGAGTTGATGATAACCAGTTCTAAGATCAATCTTAGAAAACACTCTAGCACCAGTCAACTTGGTCAAACATATCCTCTATCTTCGGCAGTGGGTACTTGTTCTTGATGGTGACATCATTCAGTTTTAGGTAATCCGTACACAAACAGTTACGTCCATCTTTCTTATCCACAAACAAAACAGACGATCTCCATGGCGGTGCGCTTGGTTGAATCAAACCTTTCTCCAGCATAGCATCAAGTTGCTTCTTCAGCTCCACTAATTCAGATGGGTTCATACCATAAGGTCTCTGAGCTATGGGTCCAGTTCCAGGAATTAGCTCAATGATGAACTCGATATCCCGATCTGGGGGCATATCGGGCAATTCATCTGGGAATACGTCAGGGTATTCATAGACTACTTTGACTTGGTCTAGGGTTGGTTGGGCTAGACTCTTGTTGCATTTGAATTTATGGGGCAATGTCTCAGATACATGCTCTACTAATACTCCATTGCTACTGGTCATGGTTATGGCTTTCTTGGCATAGTCAATTAATCCTTTATGTTTAGACATCCAATCCATTCCTAGTACTACTTCCAAACCTTTGGTTCCAAGTACTATTAGATTGGCATAAAAATCTATTCCTTAGATTCTAATAGGTACAACCTTGCAAATTTTTCTAGCTTTCGTGGTTGAACCAGGTATTTGAACTATCATAACATGCTTCAATTTTGTTGGTTGAATCTTACTAGTGCATGCAAATTCTTCTGTAAAAAATGAGTGCGATGATCCAGAATCAAACAACACTCTTGCAAGTACCGAGTTAATAGAAAACATACCCAGCATGACATCGGGCGCTTCCTGAGCTTCTTCAACATTCATGTGGAACAGACGGCCGTTGCGGTTGAACGAATTCCCTGGGGAAAATCTCCTTCCAGGCTGAACACGGCGTTGCTGCTGAGCGGGTGCATTCACATTGGTGGCTGCTGCAAGCTTCTTGGGGCACTCGTTGGATTAGTGACCCTTGACTCCATATTCAAAGCAAGTAATCTGGGACTTGTCTTTTCCTGCAACAGGCACATCATTGCTTCCAGTCCTTGGGGAAGTATTGTTGTTGTTGTTGTTGGACTTGGGCGGTGCACGGTTGAAGTTGTTGGAGTTGCCGGGGTTATTGTTGTTGTTTCCTCCAGACTTTAGGTTTCCTCCACTACGACTGGGATAGCTTGGATGGGACATAGGGGGTCTGTTGTTTCTTGGGGCATATCCTGCAGACGGGTTGGGCGATACTTCTAGGTATGGTGGGATCCTGGCTGGTGCATCATCTTGCGCTTGCGATTGTCATTGGCCTGGTTGATCTTCCATTCCATCTGAATGACAGAATCTACTAGCTCTTCTAGATCTACAAAACGGATGTTGACTAACACAGTCTGCATCTCATCATGTAATCCATTCAAGAACCTTTCCTTCTTCTTTGCTTCGGTGTTGATCTCATTAGGGGAATATCTAGCTAGTGAGAGAAATTTGTCATGGTACTCAACTACAGTCATCCTTCCTTGCTTCAGTTCCCTCTGGTGACCAAACCTTGGGGCACATGGGTCCGGCTGAACTTGATCTTGAATTCTTCCCAAGTCATCATCTGACCTTCGTTCATGGTACGAGTGCTATTCCACCAGGCTCTTGCATCTCCTGCTAGATAATGGGTGGCAAACAGTACTTTTTCATTGGCTTCAACTCCTGCAACCTCCAAATTGTTCTCCATGGTTTGCAGCCAGTCATCAGCATCTAAGGGATCCTCAGATTTATTAAAGATAGGTGGGTTGGTATCCTGAAAGTTCTTGAGCTTGGATCCATGGTGATCCTGGTTTCCGTGGCCTTGATTATTATGGGCCATCTGAGTGATCTGCTGAAGTGTGGCTAGATTGGCTTGGCGTTCTGCTCTACTAGCTTCACAGTCAGAAACTAGCATTTGCAGAATCTACAACATTGGGTCTTGAGATGAACTGCTCCCTCCGGGATTTCCACGAGTCATCTGAAGATTGAGATAGATAATGAGATAAGAGGGAAATCTCTAGGTTCATGGTTTTGTTTCAAAAGCTTTAAACTTTGATTTTGACTCAGGTTTTGCAAACTAACAACTTCCTCTCATTCATTCATTCAAAACACACCATACAAACACACACCACACACAAATAGAAAACAGATGGTTTCAAGAACCATTCTGTGAAGCTACGATACAAAGGGACCGGGTACCATCTCATTCTACGGTAGTGCTCAAGTGCATCTAATCATCATCAATGAAGTCAGAATCATCATCATCAGTGTGGAACTCCATGGCATCATCCTCCAGGTAGTCATCATCATCACTAAGGTAGGAGTAGAGATCTCCACGGATGTCTTCACCTTCCTCCTCCTTCTCTTCAAGCTGGATCTCCTATTCACAGATGGTCTTCTCAAGAGCGGCCACCTTCTTGCGAAGACGATGATGGTACGATCCTTCTTGTCATGTTGACGACGAAGTGATTGGCACTCCCTAGCGAGGATGACGAGGGTCTGGTCCTTCTTGACTGCAATGGCATGGTTGTGGTTGGCGTAGGCGCGGGCGTTGTCCAACTCCTTCTGCCTATCATAAAAGTCAAGATGATCCACCTAGTGCTTCAGCTCCGGATGGCTTGGCATCTCCAAGGGAATTCCCATAGAATCACGCCTTGCATAGTGAGCAAAGCGAGTTACCTGGAGCTGGTTGATGTTTTGTCCACACAGACGGGCGAGAGCTTCTTGCATAGCCCTGGCTAATCCATCTAGCCAGTTATTCTCCCGAATGCTGAATTGGATTTTCTACGAAGTGGGTGCTTCCATCTTGCCTCTAAGATCTGCAATTATCAGCCACGATAGCTCTCCTCCTTGCTGATCATTAAGTTGGGCCCCGAAGAATTCCGGATGCGGGTGCTCCAGATACTCTAACAGTGCATCTAGATCCCTCTCAAAGATCAGTTGGCCTCCGTTGCCCAGCTGGTAGAACTTTCTATAGGTGACTTCCATCTATAAGAATTTAGGATAAGTAAGTTAGTGAGGTTCTCAAGTGTGTCAAATTTTATGTATGATTGCAAGAATTTTTGAGGAACATGACTTTTGAAAGAATCAAGGATAAGAGTAGGAATAGGTTTTCATAAATACTCACTTATTGTGTTTTGAAACTAAGTTTTTGTTCGAATGTCCATTCTAACTAGGGTCTCCTATGGTCAGGATGGCTCTGATACCAACTTGTCAACACCCAGATTTTTAATCCCAGATGCCTGTTATGCCATACATCGCAATCCCAGGATTACCATTTTGCGAGACATAACAGATTGGTATCAGAGTACATCATCCATTACAAACCATAATAAGGTCTTACAAATAGAGGATCTCATGATCCAGTCTTAATACAAATCAAGAAGCGGAAAATAAACGTAGTAGGGGCTCCATATACAGAGTCACAGGCAATGCTGATGATGGGAGATGATCCTAGTTGTCGTAGACCTCCTGCTGTCCATCATCCTGGTAGTCCTCCTCATAGTCTAGCCATGGGAATAGCCAGGGATAAAGCCATGAGTACTCTTTAAGTACTCGCAAACTATCACTAACAAATAAGGTAGTTCTAGTAGGAATCCTAAGCTCTAGGTTTATTTGCAAAAAGCCAGGTTTATCTTAAACTGAGTTTAGAAGTAAAGAAAACTAATTTAATGTTCTAAATCACTTAAGTGGGAACCTAGTTTTCATATCCACAACCCTGTTGTGGTCAGGTCAAAGTCATAGTTCACTTTCACAAGTCATTTTGAAAACATCCGACGACGGAAGAGTATGGACACTCTAACTATCCATGACCGCGGACGCGGCTATTTGAATAGTTTGACACTCTGCAGAGGTGGTACACTTTCACCACAAAATTCGGTACATCCATCAGGGATAACCCTGAATCATCATACTTAGTATGCGGATAATCAATTATAACCTTTCAATTACATACTCTAGTATAGGCACCTCCCCTATGAGCTTGGCCTCCCAGCCATGGCCATCTGCCATCCTGGGAACTGCATAGGTGGATAGTTCACATTCACGAGGTAGCCTCAGCTCAACCTCTTCCGCGAGGGAACCCATACTAAGGCATATAAGCTTCCAGTTAAGCCCTACCCAATTCAAGTATTGTGGTTGTACGGTAAAATTGGAATGGTATCGCATCCGAACCCAGTCATCATTTTTTATAAAGGGCTAAGGCTCATGCCTCAATAATTTCATCATCAAATCCTTTTGTGTTTCTCAACACATGTCAAAACATTTCAATAGAATGAATTCTCATTCCAAGGTTTTCATAATCATTTTCACCAAGTATTCCCATCTAAAGCGATCAACTTTTATGCTTAGCACTAGCCACTAAAGTTGAGGGTATTCACTAATGAGGGGTGCTAATCAAGGGTAACTATCCAATTCTAATCTCATGCCTTGGGATGACATCTAAGTATAACTAGTTAGGCCTAGTTTTATACTCTTTATGGTATCTATCCTATTTTTCCAATACTCACAAAGCACTAACTAAAATGAAAGAACTTTGGTAAAGTAAAGAATAAAGCCTGCAAGTAAAACTTGGGATTGGTATAATCAAAGTTATGTAACCAAGCATGCCTAATGCATCTTGCATAGGTTATGAAGTTTGCAAGTGTTAGCTTGCATAGTTAACTTGTAGTGTTAGGCTTTCCTTGAGTAGTGCAATGATTGAAGTTCTCCTCTTCTTCTTCTTCTTCTTCTTCTTCTTCTTCTTCTAGGTAGTACACCTCCTCCTCGTAGCTTGGGTCGGTACTATCATCTATAAATGAATACAAGGTACACAATCACCAAACAATACTTAACTACTTCTATTTAGCACACTAAGGCTCACACTTGATGATCTAGCATCATCACAATCATCACATGAAATAAGGACCTAATTTTATTTATCTCATTTTAGAAAAGTAATTTCTACTCATTGAAAATACTTAAGATTTAATATTCTCCAATTAAAATATGGGATCATGTTGACACATGTCATCACCACATAATCTAATACATAGGAATGCGATTTAAAGTGGTGGTCATATTTTATAAAATTTTAAGATTACCATTTAATAAAATTAAAGTGACTAGAAATGCCTATATAGCATTCTTTTGGTACTAGTACAATGTCACTGCATGTAAACCTAAATAATTTTACATATTCATATAGATCTTATCAAATGTGATTTTTTAGAGTTGGAATCAACTCCAAAGCATTTATGGTTGATTTTTGAAAAAAAATTGAAGTTGGAAAAGTATCTGTCTTGTTATTTTTACTATAGGTGATCTCTAACTCCAAATGATTTGAATCCAACGGGCTTCGATAGATAATTTAAATATATTTCTAACAAAATTAGAATCATGCAATTTGGTTCAGTAAATCTCTTTGAAATGATTTTTGAATCTACTAATAGAATCTAGTTTTAACTAAATTGGAAAATAACTATTTGAATTTACAGGCCTGCGCAGGAAACTAAACGGGCCGACCCAACCTGCACAGCGTAACGCATCAGGCTGCTGAAAGGGGGGTCCCACTAGTCAGCAACTCTATCTAACCAAAACGGTATCTTTAAATCTAAACCCTACGATTAGAACCTAATCTAACCGCTGAGGTTCATCGTCGACAACGAACAGCTCCGGCGAGGTCTGAACCCTAACGCGGTGGTGGGGGTCGTGTGAGGCTCACCTGGGCTCCAACTAGGGTCGGTGAAGGGGGCGAACGACATGGTCGATGACGGCGGTTCGAACGGTGGTCGCGGTGGCTCCTGGGGCGGCTCCAATCTACGACTCCCTTCTTCTTCTGCAGCGGCGGGCTCCAGCCAAATTCCAGCGATGCGGTGCTCGCCTTGCTTCGAGGAGAGGTGTGGGAGGTTCTGTGAGGAGTGGTGAGTGAGTTGGTGTGGAGAATTGAGGCGGAGGGGGCCTCTATTTATACACCGGAGAGGGGGGCATTACGGCATAGGATGGCTCCTCCGGCGACGGCGGTACAACGAGCTAGCGGCATGGCTGAGGGTAGGGGGAGACATGGTGCTCCCTGGCGGTCATTGCGGGCTTAATGGCGTGGCACGGGGCGGTCGAGGATGGTCAGGCGTGTGCGGTGCTCTGCGTGGAACTGGCGGTGTTCGAGACAACGCACGGGGGCTATGGGTCGCACGGCGGTGAACGGGGATATCTGGGAGCTAGCTGGTGTTATGGTGAGGGCGTGCACACGCGGAGAGGGCTAGGTGCGACGCATGCGAGCTGGTCAGCTGCGGCGCTCTGGCGCCTCTCGGCACGACACAGAGAAAGTGGGCGCGACGATGCTGGGGTGGTCCATGGCCTGGCTGCGGTCAAGGGCTGGACAGGGGGTGGTGGTGGATGGTGGCCTGCCTGCTGGACATCATGGACGAGGGCGGTTTGGGCTCTGGCGAGCGGTCCATGGTCGACCGGCGTGGCAAGCTCCAGGTGGTGCTTCACGAGCGCAACGACAAGGGGGGGGGGTGCATGTCTTTTGCGCTGCTAGAGGCTCGGGGAGACATGGGGAGTGCAATGAGGGAAAGTGGTCTAGTGATCACTGCTCCAAATAGTGGAGTTAGGCAGTAATTGATCTGTGTCTGCCAGGTGTTCGACTAAATGGCCGCAAGAATTTAAATTTGAAAATTTTGAATGAAATTTGGTGAATGATCTAATCTTATGTTTGGTAGTCTCTGGTTGCTTGGGTTTGCCAAGGTGAATTGGTTTGAGTGGTTTTTGCAAAATGGTGATCTTACCATATGAACTTGATTCAATTTTTATTTGTCCTTTAAATAGTTTTGGAATTAGGTTCTGTGAGTTTTTAAAGTGGGCTTGGGTTCACTTTTACTTAGTCTAGCAAGGGGTGAAAAGAATTGAGAAAGTTTATATTAGAAATCTTTGACTAGAGACACCCAAAGTGGTCTAGTGGTTAACTTTGGTCAAAATGACCATTTGATCATATGATTCATATTTGAATTTATTTTTCTTTGGATTTTGTTTGTAATTGGCCTAGAGGATGCAGTATTAATCTTTAAACCATTCCTTATCATTTGTAGCAATCAAAAATGGCAATTGCACTCATTCACATACTAATAGTATTCACACATACACTCATATTAGATTTAATAATAAAAGTTTTTGTTAACCCTAAACTTGGGTAATTAGAACTTGATAATCTTGATTAATATGTTTGGGGTGTTACACAACAGCACATCTACAACCTTAGAGATTCTTGTCACTTCCCTAGATTACTAGAGGCATGAACCCACTATCAAGCATAAATACTCCCTCTTGGATTTGCAAGCATCTACTTGACCAAGATAGTTACAAACAACGGAGAGCATGCAAGATCACAAATAACATAGACATGATAGAATCAATAATCAATCTAAAATAGAATCTCAATATCCATCGGATCCCCGCAAATACAACATGTAAGATTACAAATAGATGATCTTGATCATGAATAGAGCTCACAAGATCTAAACATGATAGCACAAAGAAGGAGAACCAACCATCTAGCTACTACATGGACCCATAGTCCAAAGATGAACTACTCACGCATCACACCGGAGGCAGTCATGGTGATGAAGAAGGCCTCTAGGGTGATCTCTCCCCTCTGACAGGGTGCCGAGAATAGGTTCAGATGCCTCACGATCTAGGGATGGAGATGGCGGCGGCTACAGACTCTTTCGTGGAATTTTGATCGGGTACTTAGGATTTCGTCCCGGGAGGCTTTTATAGGCGAAGGGGCAAGGATGGTGGAGCACCAGGGGGCCCACACCCCCTGGTGGCGTGCCCCCTAGGCCGTGCGGCCACCAGGTGTGGCTGCCCTGGTGCGCCACTTCGTCTCCCCTCCGGACTCCGTGTTGCTTCGGGTAAAATATTGACTTTGGCTTTTGTCCTGTCCAAGTCCGAGAATATTTCCTTACTAGCTTTTCTGAAACCAAAAACATCAGAAAACAGGCAACTGGCACTATGGCATCTTGTTAATAGGTTAGTCCCAGAAAATGTATAAAAATACCTCAAAGTGTGAACAAAACATAAGAAAGTAGATATAAAACAAGCATGGAACATCAAAAATTATAGATACGTTTATGATGTATCAACATCCCCAAGCTTAACTCCTGCTCGTCCTCGAGTAGGTAAGTGATAAAAAGAATAATTTTTGAGGTGACATGCACCATCATAATCTTGATCAAGGTATTTGTAAATCATTGATGGCTAGGATCAAAGTACTCTAACATGAACATAAAAGATAGAGTTCTAACAATAAGACATAGCAACTATGTTGTAACATGAAAAAGATACAAACAAAAGGTTCATGAATAACAATGCATAATTCACATATAGAAAACATAATAAGAATGGTATTCAGCTTGTCCCTCATGTTATAGAAAAACATAAATGCATAGGACAACTTCAAAGTTCATAAGGGTGACTAGATACAAATAATTTTAAGAACAAGCAATATCATAGTTATGAATCAATCAACAAGTTTTGGGACAATGCACATTAAGCTAAGAATGGTCACTATACTCTCTCAATTGGTGCATAAAGATAGAAGATGGAGACTCAACATAAAAGTAAAAAAGAAAGGCCCTTTATAAGAGGGAATCAGGAATTTCAAGTTTCATAAAGATCTTCGAAAAATTATGGTACTTATTAGCTTTCAGCTCTCATTACCCCTATCATAAGCATCTTTTAGGTGATTAAGGTTAAAGTGAACAAATATGAGGATATGCTTGCAAGTTATAAGTCGAAAATCCATGCCCCTTGCCTACAAGACCCGGACCTCATGCTACTCAACTTTAGTCACAAGTAAGTTCTTATCATTGTAAGTACATGTGTATCATGGAGAACCGCCAACGGGGCACCCCTTGCCCCATGATACAGGAGCTATCCCATATCAAAATGACAAGGCAACATACAATGAGCATCTCAACAATCTTTTTATTTGCTATTTGCATAGGTTTTTATTGAGGATGCTTCATAGGATGCTCACTATGGTTATGCTGCAAGTTCCACCATGATTAGGCATGGCTTAGGCTAGCCGCCCAGGCATTTCTCTAACACATATACAAACTCCATGAGCTTTCAAGCTCCCCTTTTATTTCACACTGCCGGGATCCATAAACAAAAGAACATGATATCAACTGAATAGTAAGTGCAATGTTGAAAACATTCCCCATGACATCATGGTTCTGCTAATTCTCAACTTATAAAGTGCAAGCATATACGCAACATACATGGATGCAATGGTTCAAGTTTATTAAGTGCAAGAAAGTAAAGTGTGCCATCAAGTTCGTGAGAGCCTTAATCACTAATTTTCACATAATAATTTGGAAGGGTAGATAAAAGCATGAATATACTTGGAATGGTGTAACACACCATGCATAGGAATTATAGTGGACTCTTTGGAATAACTTGGTTTCTTGGGGGTTGGATGCATGAGTGGAACTCAAACTTAGTACATGTGGAGGCTTAGCAAAAGACTGGGAGCGACCAACTAAGAGAGCACTAATGGCCATAATCATGCAAAGCGACAAAACATTATTAACTAAAGCATATACAAGTCAAAATACTAAATGATCATAGAGGCTAAGGTGACTGATACATAGTCTTAAGATGGTGTAAGCATGTGCCAAGTCAACCCAAATAAAGCATCGCAGGAGAATACCACAATATTATGCTTTTGTATGCTAAAACAACGCATGATTCTTTCAAGGCTCATTATGCAATATCAATTGTTTGGAACAAGTCATGCTACATCAATACTTACTAGGCATAAAGTCAAAGCAATATCAAACATGACATGATAAAGTCTAGGCCATAGTCAAAACAAAACTCCTTTTGTACCACTTATAAGCATGAACTTTCCTACTCTTTTCCAATCACCAATCAACTTATTTGAAATATCATATGAATGCAGGGGTCCATCAAATTTATTTAAGCAAACTAAACAAAATAAAACTAAAAGCAAAAACAAAGACGCTCCAAGAACAACACAATTGTGCATGAAACAATAAAAATGAAGTGTTTTGGAAGAAAACCTGAGATTTTTATTGATGAAGAAGGGGATGCCTTGGGCATCCCCAAGCTTTGACGCTTGTACTTCTTGAATATTTCTTGGGGTGAAACGGGTGGCATCCCCAAGCTTGATATTTTGTACATACTTCATCTTATCACATTATTCTTCCCCTTACACTTAAATTTTTTCCTTCATACAAAACTTCACACAATCCTCATTAGCAACATTATTGTATTCAAGATAATTGGTCCTATGGTTTAGTTTCATCACAAGTAAAACTTCCATGAAAACACAAGATACTGTAGCAATTCCTTCTAAAAGCTCAAGTGATCAAAGAGAACTCAAAGATAAAGAGATTAAGAGGCAAATGCAAATAATGGCAGAAATCTGTCAAAATAGACCAGTAGGTAAAAACCAATTTTTTCAAAGACCTTCTTTTGCTCAAATAGAAAAGTGCTTAACTAACGAAAGTTAGATAATAACCTGGGGAATAAGCACAAACAATTACAGCTCAATCCGACGTGCAGAGAATTTTCACGATTTTTTACAGTGGAGCACAAAAATCTGTTTTGGGACAGCAACTTTCCCAAGTCTTACTTCTCTCTCATTAGAGGTTATTATTGGCACAAAAACCACACAAAAAAGATAAGGAGAGGTTATTACAGAAGTAATAACTTCAAATACTCAACAAAAGAAAAACTTACTGAATATAAATTTGGGTTATCTACCAATAGTGTTTTTCTTTAACGCCTTTGAGCTAGGCTCAGTAATTTGAGAAGATACTCACATAAGAAATATGAATTGAAGCAAAAGAGTGCATCCAGGAGAAAATATGATACACATTTAAGTCTAACCCACTTCCTATGCATAGGAATCTTGTAAGAAAATAAATCAAAGAAGCACATATTAACAAGAATGGATAGATAAAACAAGGGCAACTTTGGAACTTGCAATATAAAGAGAGGTGTTTTAGTAACATGAGAATTCCAACAACCATATTTTCCTCTCTCATAATGATTTTCAGTAGCATCATGAACAAACTTTACAATATAAATATCACACTCATCCTCCTTTGGTAAGCATGGAGGGCTATCAAATAACGTATTAGTTAAAGAGTTACTCTTATTGGGAGGTAGACATGGGTAGCTCCATTCTTCCTCCTCTTGATCATCACTCTCCTCCTCTTTTTCATCCAATGAGCTTCTAGTTTCAGCAATTTCTTATTCCATAGGCTCCTGCAAGGCATTAGTCTCTTCCGTTGGTGGAGAGCATCTATTAAGATATTCAAGAATACAACCATTTTCTTCCTTGTAATTATCAAAGAAAATTTTAAGTATATCATAAACCTCATATTTATAAGGTGCATCATCAGTATTTTCAAGCAAATAAGCAAGTTCGAATGCACCCTTCCAAGCAATAAATTCTTAAATTTGTTCCACATCATAAAAGTCATAATTTCCCTTAACATAAGAAGATATGGTAACATCATCATTATACTCACATTGAAAAGGGAGGTGTTTATACCTCTTAAAGCAACAAGATTTATCAAAGCAATAAGTAACATTATAAGTAGAGCACACATTTCTAGCAATGGTATATAATTTATTAATTTGTTCCCATACGTGTTTCCCTTTTTGTGACAAGCGGTGTTCCTTATAATAATATTTTTATTCTTCCGTGAACCCACCTTGCCAATAAGATTCATTTTCAAAGGAACCAACCATTGATAGAAAGCATGATAAAGCAAGACAATATCAGACCAACGAAAATAACAACTATAGAAGGAACTAATTTTTTTGTATTTTTGCTAAAAAGAAACAAGAAAACAAAGCAGAAATAAACTAAGCAAAACAAAAAACAAAGTAAAGGGATTGGTTGTGAGAGACTACCCTTGTGAAGCTATCCTTAATTCCCTGGCAACGGTGCCAGAAAAAGTGCTTGATGGCTCAAAATGTAGAGCTCGTTGGGAACCTGTCAACACCCAGATTTTTAATCCCAGATGCCCATTATGCCATACCTCGCAATCCCAGGATTACCATTTTTGCGAGACATAACGGATTGGATATCACAGTACATCATCCATTACAAACCATACATAAGGTCTTACACAAATAAGGATCTCATGATCCAGTCTTAATACAACAAGCAGTGGAATAATTATAAAGCGTAGCGGTGGGGTCCATCTTCAGGGGCACATGCAATGCTGACGAAGGCAGATAGTCCTAGTTATCATAGTCGTCCTGCTAGCCATCATCTTGGTAGTCTCCTTCATAGTCTGGCCATGAGAATAGCCAGGGACAAAAGCCATGAGTACTCTTTAAGTACTCGCAAACTACCACTAACAAGTAGTATAATTCTAAGTTAAAGTGCTAACTCTAAGTTTAACTATAAAGTTAAATTTGAAACCTAAGCTGAGTTCTGAAGTAAAGAAAGATAAAATAAAGTTCTAGAATCACTTAAGTTGGGAAGCTAATGTCATAAACACAACCTTGTTGTGGTCAAGTCAAGATTCATCACTCATTTCATAAGTCATTTTGAAAACATCTGACAACGAAACAGTATGGCCATTCCAACTGTCCATAACCGCGGACGCGGATATTCGAATAGTTTAACACTCTGCAGAGGTTGTACACTTTCACCACAAGATTCGATACATCTGTTAGGGATAGCCCTGAATCATCATACTTAGTATGGAGATAATCAAACATAACCTTTCCTTTACACACCCTAGTATAAGCACCTCTCCTATGAGCATGGCCTCCCAACCATGACCATCTGTCATCTTGGGCACTGCATAGGTGGACAACATTGAGAGGTAGCCTCAGCTCAGACCTCTCCCGTGAGGGAACTAATACTAATGTATATAAATTTCTAGCTAAGCCTTACCCAATTCAGGTAATCTGGTTGTACGGTAAATTTGGAATGGTACCGCATCCGAATCCAACCATCAGTTTTATAAAAGGGTTACGGCTCATGCCTCAACATTTTCACCATCATAAACCATTTGTGTTTCTCAACACATGTCAAAACATCTCAATAGAATGACTCATCATTCCAAGGTTTTCATAATTCATTTTCACCAAGTGTTCCCATCTAAAGTGACTCAAGTTTTTGATCTACTCCAAACTACTAAGTTAAGAGTGTTCACTAAGGTGGAAATGATGGGATCAATCTCATGCCATAGAATGACATCTAAAGTTATCTAAATAGGTCAAGTTTTATACTTTTGATGCTACCTTCAAAACAAGTAAAGAACTTTGGGTAAAGTAAAGGAAGTAAAGCTTGAAAATAAGACTTGGGGTAAATACTAATCAAAGTGGTATAATCAAAGCATGCCTAAAGCATCTTTGTTAAACCATATAGTTCAATCCTAGCTTGCTAATAGTAGCTTGCATTGTTAATGGTGGCTTGCTAAGTATAATACTTGCAAGTGTTAGCTTGCCTTGGTTGGTGTAGTGGTTGAAGTTTTCTTCTTCTTCTTCTTGGTAGAACTCCTCCTCCTCGTAAGCTTGGTCGGTGCTATCGTCTATAAATACATACGGAGTACACAATCACCAAACAATACTTAACTAGTCTAATTAGCAATCTAAGGCACACATTTGATGATCTATTATCATCACAAGCATCACAAGTTTTATTAACTAGTTTCCTTCTTTTTATTTTAGAAAAGTAATTTCTACTCATTGAAAATTAACTAAGATTTAATATTCACCACTTCAAATATGGGATCATGTGGACACATGTCATCACCACATATTCTAACATGTGGGAATGTGATTTAAGGGTTGGATCATAATTACTTTGGTTTAAGTCTATTATTTAATGATTTAAAGTGACTAGAAATGCCTATATAGCATTATTTTGGTACTAGTCCAAAGTCACTGCATTTAAACCTTAATATTATTACATATTCAGATAGGTATGGTGAAATGTGATTTTTGAGAGTTGGAATCAACTCAAAAGCTATCTTGGTTGATTTTGTAAAAATGTTGCAAGGTGCCAATGCTTCTGTCTTATTATTTTTACTAGGAGATATCTCTCACACTAATTGAATTAAATCCAATGGGCTTGGGTAGATCTTTTCAGTAGCTTTCTAACAAAATTGGAATCACTCCATTTGGATTTGTAAATCTCTCTGAATTGAATTTCAAACTAGGGGACAGAACTAGGTTTAAACTAAAAAGAAAAATCCTAATTCAAACTAAATGGGTCGCGCGGGAAAGCTAACGGGCCGGCCCAGTGACACTACGCAGCGCGGGGCATAGCTGACAGGGGGTCCACCGGTCAGAGGCTCATAACGCGCGAAGCGGTACGGGGCGATGTGGGCCGTTAGATTAGGACGAGGATCAACGGCTGGGGCTCGTCGTCGACGACGGACCTTTCGTCGGCGAACTCTAACCCTAGCGGCTCGGTGGGGGTGCTTAGGGGGCGTACCAGGGCTCCAACAATGATGGCAAGGGGGGCAACAGACTGGTGGTCGACAGCGAGCTCAGGGATGGTCGAGGCAGCTCCCGGGGTGGACGAAATCGATGTCGCCCTCTCCTCCTCTGCTGCGGGATACTCCGGCCAAATTCTGGCGAGGAAGTGCTCGCGCTGCTCTGGCTAGAGGTGGGGAACTGTCAGTGAGGTGAGGGGAGGTGTGTGGTGTGCTGGGAATGGCTGGGGGTGGCCTCTATTTATAGGACGACGACGCGACCGAGAGGCATGGGCGGGCGGCTCCGGCGAGGGCTGCACAGCGTGCTAGCGGCACGGCTCAAGGTAGGGGACGGTCGCTGGTCTCCTGGCGGTGCTCTACGAATTGAATGCAGGACTAGGGGCGGTGGTATGCGGTCGGGCGATGCGCGCGCTCTGAGTGGCAGAGGCGGCGGTCTCAACGGCGAGCGGTGGCTGTGGTGCATTGGGCGGCGAACGGGCATGTCTGGCGTGCTCCTGGGGTCGTGGCGGAGCGGTGGACTTGGGCTGCGGTCGAGGGGCGGTGCGTGCACGCGTGTCGTGCGCGGCGCTCTGGCGCGTGCTCGGCATGGTGCAGACGCACTGGGCGCGGCGGTTCCTCGGTGGTCCATGGCTTGGCCTGGCTCGAGAAGGGTACAGAGGGTGGTCGTGAGGTGTGAGCTAGCTGCTAGACATGGTGAGAGGGAGGGAGATGGTCTGCTGCAGTGAGGGCAAGGTTTGGCCGGCGGCATGGACTCGGGTTGGCATGGCATTGCCACTAGGGGGGTAGGGGATGGGTGCTAAGGGCCTGGTTAGATCAAGAGGGGACAAAGGGATTAAATGGAGATCATTTGGGGGCAAAACCCTATTGCAAACAGTGAGCTAGGATTAGAGTGTAAATCATGCCTGCCAAGTGTTTGTTGAAATGGCCACAAGAAAAATATTTTTGAATTTTGAAAAGATTTTTGGTGGGTGTGCTAGGTATAAGCTTGATACTCTGTGGGTGCTTGGGTTTTGAAAATTGAGCTGGTTTGAGTGGTTTTTGAAATAGTGGGATCTTCCCATATGAAATAGATTCAATTTTCCAATGCCATTTAAATATAGTGTTTGAATGTTTTTAGCAGATCACAAAGTGGGCCTTGGTACATCTTTATGTGTACTAGCAAGGGGTGCAAATAGCCACATTTGTTTCTGTTAGGTTTTGAGTACTAGGAATAGCCAAAGTAGGCATGGTAGTTAATTTGGCACAAATGACCATTTGATTCTTTTGTTCATTTTGATTTGTTTTTCTTTGGGATTTGTTTGGGAATGATCTAGATGATGTTTATTTCACCTAAGAATCATTTTACAAGCAATGGATCACTTAATCATGGCAATTCAAATCAACTCGTAATTTAAATGCACACACATATGGATGCTTTGATAATTTTAATTGGAAAAGTTTTTGTTAACCCTAATTTTGATGATTTGGATCTTAATAACCTTGGATTAAAATTTTGGGATGTTACAGAACCCTAAGAGATTTGAGAAAGCATACAATGCATATACTAATCATCTTGACTCCTATGAGATTTAATTGGGCATTACAACATTATACATAGACCGTAATCCAACTGCATCTATGACTAATAATTCACCTTCAGGTTATCATCCGAACCCCTTCCAGTATTAAGTTGCAAGCAACAGATAATTGCATTAAGCAAAGTGTGTAAAGTAAACAATACGATTGTCCCATGGACAAAGGATTGTTGTTTTCTCCCTAGTAGCAACATCACATCTACAACCTTAGAGATTCCTGTCAACCCACTATCGAGCATAAATACTCCCTCTTGGAGTTGCAAGCATCTACTTGGCCAAGATAGTTACAAACAACGGAGAGCATGCAAGATCACAAATAACATAGACATGATAGAATCGATAATCAATCTAAAATAGAATCTCAATATCCATTGGATCCTCGCAAACACAACATGTAAGATTACAAATAGATGATCTTGATCATGAACAGAGCTCATAAGATATAAACATGATAGCACAAAGGAGGAGAATCAACCATCTAGCTACTACATGGACCCATAGTCCAAAGATGAACTACTCACGCATCACACCGGAGGCAGGCATGGTGATGAAGAAGGCCTCCAGGGTGATCTCTCCCCTCCGACAGGGTGCCGAGAAGAGGTTCAGATCCCTCACGATCTAGGGATGGAGATGGCGGCGGGTATAGACTCTTTCATGGAATTTTGATCGGGTACTTAGGATTTCGTCCCGGGAGGCTTTTATAGGCGAAGGGGCAAGGATGGTGGAGCACCAGGGGCCCCACACTCCCTGGTGGCGCGCCCACTAGGCCGTGCGGCCACCAGGGCTGGCTACCCTGGTGCGCCACTTCGTCTCCCCTCCGGACTCCGTGTTGCTTCGGGTAAAATATTGACTTTGGCTTTTGGATTTTTTACTCGCAGAGCGCATTCTTGTGCGATTACCAGGCCACACAGGATGAATCCTAGGGTCTTACCTTCATGTTTTTGAACACAACATTCGGATTTTTTCTCGCGTCTGAGCGTGATCCGAGGTTTTTGGCTTTATCGGCGGTTGGCATGCTGGGTCGCCAATCTTTCTGATTATATTAGATTGTTGTATTATTTTATACTATCTCCCGATGGGAATAACACCTTTTTGAGGATATAGTAGTGTAAAACTCAAAAGGTTTTTGCAATTTGTCAATACACTTCATACACAGCGGAATTTCTATCGGGTGCACACTAGCGCTCCCGATGGGAGTAGCCCTCGAGGCTACGTTCAGATGCATGTATCTAGACATAGGCTCATAGTTGCTGTTAGCTTGATGAAAATCATTGATCTTTGGAAAAAATATTAAGATATAAATAACTTATCTCTTTATATATAAGGCGGAAATCGACGGTACATTATTCTTTGAGCGGATGACTATTTTAGCATTTTCTCCTACACATCTTGGCTTAGTAAGCCGAACTTTGATTCTTATCATATTGCAAATAATCTTATGCGTAAAAGCGTTGTAGTTGTGCTACGTTCCATGGATTTGAGTAATTTACTCATGTCTTCTTGTCTTTTAGTCGATATGCTCCTCCAGGAATGACTTTTGTGACGATGTATGGTCCTTCCCATGGCGATTCTAGATTCTTGTGGACATCTTGTTTGAGGCGAAGAACTATGTCCCCTACTTCGAAGGACCTAGGCCGCAATCTTCTGCTATGGTAATTGCGCAGGTTTTGCTGGTACATAGTTGCTCTTTGGAGGGCTTCATCTCGAGCTTCATCAAGCGCATCCACATCATATTCAAGTGCTTCTCTTGATTCCTCTTTATTATATGCAGCTACTCTTGGCGATTCGTGTGATACCTCAACTGGAAGCACGACTTCCGCACCGTGGACTAAAAAGAAAGGCGTCTCTTGTGTTGAATTGTTTGGAGTTGTATGTAAACTCCATAACACGGATGGCAATTCATCCACCCATGCTCCTTTTGCTCTATCAAGTGGTGCCAATAGTCTCTTTTTGAGTCCAGCGGTAACTAGTCCATTGGCGTTTTCGACCTGTCCATTTGCTTGTGAGTGAGCTACCGAAGCATAGCTTATTTTGATGCCCATCTCCTGGCAGTACTCCTTGAACTCATTGGAAGTGAAGTTGGTCCCATTATCCATGATGATGTTGTTCGGTACGCCAAACTGAAATACAATGGATTTGATAAAATTCACAGCCAAAGTTCCATCTTGGGTAGTGATAGGCATTGCTTTAATCCATTTAGTAAATTTGTCGCCTGCTACTAACAGAAAGACGTGTCCTCCTAGCGATGATTTGTGAAGTTTTCCCACCATGTCGAGTCCCCACTGAGCGAAAGGCCAAGCCAAGGGTATGGGATTTAGCTCAGAGGTGGGTGCTCTAGGCTTTGTTGTGAATCATTGACATGCTTCACATGTTCTAACAATGTATTTTGCATCTTGTACTGCAGTGAGCCAATAAAATCCTGCCCTGAATGCTTTTGCAGAAATTGCTTGGCTACTAGCATGGTGACCACAAACTCCTTCATGTACATCTTTTAGTATAATTTTTCCTTCTTCAGGTGTTACGCAATGTTGCAACACACCCGAAATACTTCTTTTGTATAGTTCTCCTTTGATTATCCTGAAAGCCTTCGATCATCGGGTGATTCACCGAGCTTCTATCACATCCTCTGGTAGCTCTCCTTTAGTCATATATGCTATATACGTTTTCATCTAGGTTGGTTCAATTAGCATGACCTCTTTGATTTCTTGTTCTTCTTCTTTGATGGCCTCTTCTATGTTCTTGGTTTCTGAAGGAGCCCCCGACTCTTTTTGCGGATGCTTCTTTTTCCCTATTTTTGGTGCTACGACCTCAGAGACTCTTTTCACTTTGATCGATCACTCCACTATCTCTCCCAAAAAACTCCTGGTGGTATTGGTAAACACAATGATCCGATGTTTGCTAGATTGTCGGCTTCTTCATTGCTTGATCTTCCTATATGTGATACTTCGCACCTATCAAATTGAGCCTCCATGATGTTATATAAGTCGCGATAAGAAACCATATTTTTGCTGACAACATCACATTTGTTCATTGCCTGCTGTGCCAAAAGATTGGAGTCTCCGAAGATTTTGAGGGCAGTTGCACCGTAAGCTTTGGCCATCCGCATGCCATGCAATAGGGCCTCATATTCCGCTTCATTATTAGATGCGTTTGTAAAGCTCATCCGAAGAATATAGCACATTTGGCGCCTTGAGGTGATATTAATACGACTCCTGCTCCTACTCCCTCCGTTCTTTTTGATCCATCAAACTACATTGTCCAGGTGCTAGAAAGGTCTGGTGGACCCGCACATTGCAATTCCGTCCACTCTGTGATGAAATCCAGCAGAACTTGTGACTTAATTGCTTTGCGCTTTTCATAAGTGATATCCCGAGGGGATAATTCCATGCCCCATAGAGAAACACGCCCAATTGCTTTTGGATTGTTGAGGATTATTGACAAAGGTGCCTCATTGACCACTACGACCGGGTGCTCCAAAAAATGGTGACGTAGCTTTCATGCTGTCATAAATACCCTGTATGCTAGTTTCTAGTAGTGTGGGTACCTTTGTTTAGATGGCGATAAAACCTCGCCCAGGAAGTAAACTGGTCTCTGCATGCAGTGGGTCTTTCCTTATTCGGTTCGCTCTATGACCAGGACCGTGCTGACCACCTGATGTGTGGCAGCAATATAAAGGAGCAGAGGTTCCTTCTCTTTTGGTGACACGACTAGAGGAGATGTCGAAAGTGTTCTTTTAAGATCTTCGAAGGCACGCTGAGCTTCTTCCGTCCATTCGAATTTTTCTAATTTCCTCACGAGGGCGTAGAATGGCAGCGCTTTTTCTCCTAATCGTGCAAAAAACGACTTAGTGCCGCCACTCGTCCTGCCAATTGTTGTACACCACGTAGATTTGTTGGCTTCTTCATTGTGAGGATTTCTTGTATTTTTTCGGGATTAGCCTCGATTCCTCTAGCTGATACCAAATATCTGAAGAGTTGCCCTGTCGGGACTCCAAAGGAACATTTTTTCGGATTTAGTTTGATGCTAAACCTGTCGAGATTTCTGAATGTTTCTTCTAAGTCCTTGATCAGCACAGATCCTTGACTTGGGATAACTATGACATCATCAATATACACTTGCATGTTTGTGCCTATTTGGCTTCCCAGGCACTTATGCATCATCCGCTTATATGTTGCTCCAGCGTTCTTGAGGCCAAACAACATTGTTGTGTAGCAGAATATGCCATAAGGCGTGATAAACGTTGTTTTCTCCTAATCTTCTTCCTTCATCCTGATCTGGTGGTATCTCGAGTAAGCGTCCAAGAAAGAAAGATGTTCGCACCCCGCGGTTGCATCGATGATTTGGTCGATTTGCGGCAATGGGAAGTGATCTTTTGGACAATGTTTGTTCAGTGTAGTAAAGTCGATGCACATCCGAAGTTCTGTAGTGTTTTTCTTTGGAACACATACTGGGTTTGCGAGCCACTCTGATTTTGTTAATTCTTTGATAAAATTGGCATCGGTTAGGCGATGGAGCTCCTTTCTAATGGCCTTGCACTTTGGTTCTATGAAGCATCGAAGCGGTTGCTTTACTGGCTTCGCCTTTGGATCTATATTTAATGCGTGCTCAACGAGTTCCTTGAGGATTCCCGGCATGTCAGAAGATAGCCATGCGAAAATCTCCCTGTGCTCACGGACGAACTCGATGAGCGTGCTTTCCTATGCGGGATCAAGGTTAGAAGCCACACATGTTGTTTTCGTCGGGTCAGATGTACTTCTTTTGTGTCTTTTGCCGTGTCAAAAGCCTGATCAAGATTGACACATGTTACTTTCAGAGGTTGTGCGTTTGCTGAACTTTTGAGTTGCTCGAACTCTGTTGCCATCCCGAAAGATTCAGAAATTTTGTCGAACTCTCGATCGCAGCTGTCCGCACGTGTGAAGCTTCCTTGTACCGTGATAATTCCCTTTGGTGCTGGCATTTTCATTACTAAGTATGCGTAATGCGGTACTGCCATGAATCGTGCAAAGGCTGGTCGTCCCAGGATTGCATGATATTGTGATGGCGAATCCATGACTTCAAATTTGAGTCTTTCTCGCCTGAAATTTATCTTGAAACCAAAAACAACGTCAAGAAAAACTTTGTCTAAAGGGATTTCGGCTTTACCTGGTACTATTCCATGGAAAGAGGTTTCTGTTGGAGCGAGATTATCCAAGGGTGATACGTCATAAACGTATCTATAATTTTTGATGTTCCATGCTTGTTTAGTATCTACTTTCTTATGTTCTGTTCACACTTTGAGGTATTTTTATACATTTTCTGGAACTAACCTATTAACAAGATGCCACAATGCTAGTTGCCTATTTTCTGCTGTTTTTGGTTTTAGAAAAGCTGGAAAAGAAATATTCTCGAAATTGGACCGGACAAAATCCAAAGTCAATATTTTACCAGAAGACTCACGGAGCCAGAAGACGAGACGGAGAGGGGCCACGAGGTGGCCACACCACGTAGTGGCGCGGGCCAGCCCAGGCCGCGCCAGGGGGTGGTGTGGGCCCCTCAGGCGCCCACCAACCTTGCCTCTTCGCCTATAAAAGCCTCCCAGGACGAAAACCCTAAAGACAAGATCAAAATTCCAAGAAAAGTTCCGCAGCACCGCCACCGCCGAAGAGGAGATTCGGGGGACAGAAGTCTCTGTTTCGACACCCTGCCAGGATGGGGAAGTGCCCTCGGATCCATCTCCATCGACTCCACCGCCATCTCCATCGCCGTTGCTGACTCCCATGATGAGGAGGGAGTAGTTCTCTCTCGAGGCTAAGGGCTCTACAAGTAGCTATGTGTTCATCTCTCTCTATGCGTGATCTTATTGAGATCATGAGCTTTGTAATCTAGGATCTATTCTGCTACTCAAGTGCTTTAATTAATCTCTGCTTATCCCCATGTGTGTGAAGTTGACAGTGTGCACACCGTGTAGCACTTTGGCGAAGGTTACATAAATACTTATCATGAGTATGATTTGAGTTGGATGTCTCTATGAGATTGTGGTGTTTGTTGGAACCATCTAGCGCTCAAGGTGATAGTGAGGGGTTATCTAGATGGGGAATACTAACTTTAAGATGTGTTGTTATAGCCCTACATCGTCCAACCGGAGAGTAGTTCAGGGTAGTATCATAAAGAGAAGACATTTATATGAGAGTGTCCACTAGTGTAAGTATGATCCCTAGGCCTTGTTTCTAAGCATTGAAACACCGTTCACAATCAGTTCTGTTACATGTTTGCTTGCTGTGACTCTTATTTCAGATTGCAATTACCACTTATAATCATCCATATTACTTGTATTTCAACTATCTCTTCGCCGAACTAGTGCACCTATACACCTGACAAGTGTATTGGGTGTGTTGGGGATACAAGAGACTTCTTGTATCTTCATTGCAGGGTTGCTTGAGAGGGATACCTTTGACCACTTCCTCCCTGAGTTCAATAAATCTTGGGCGATCCACTTAAGGGAAACTTGTTGTTGTTCTACAAAACTCTGCACTTGGAGGCCCAACAATGTCTACAAGAATAGAAGCATGCGTAAAGATCAAGCTATTTTCTGGCGCCGTTGCCGGGGAGGTAAGGTAAAAGGTACTCACATCCTCTGGCTACTAAGCTATCTTCTAGTACTGTAGCTAGTGTGTGAGTGCTCGAAGTTATTTCCTTTAGATTCTGCAATTATATATTTTTGTTTCTTGTTTTTATTTTCACTAGTTAGGCTTAATAGAAAACAACAACAAAAATTAGAGAGATTTATAGTATTTATCTTGAGTTAGGACATGAAGTGTTTGAAGAGAAAATTAAAAAACCTATGGAACTTTATTTGCTTGCTAATAGCAATGTTACTAGTATGAATTCTTGGAACACTATTATTGCTAATGCTATGGAAAAGTCTAAGCTTGGGGAAGCTGGTTTTTATGAGCATGGTATTTCTAGTCCCCCAAGCACGAAGGAGAAAATTTACTTTGATGATACTATACCTCCGTTATATGATGATTACAATGATGAGTATGATATTTTCAGTCGACCTACTATTGAGGAGAAAATTAATTATGATTACAATATGCCTCCTATATTTGATGATTATGGTGATGAGAATAATAATGATAGCTATTTTGTTGAATTTGCTCCTACTACAATTAATAAGAATGACTATGTTTATGTGGAGAGTATTAATTCTTTTATGCATGTGGCTCATGATAAGAATGTTTTATGTGATAGTTATATTTTTAATTTTATTCATGATGCTACTAAAAGTTATTATAAGAGAGGGAAACATGGTTTTATGTGTCTCAACAATATTAAGTTTCCCCTCTTTATGTTATTTTTTTTGAAGTTGCACTTGTTTTGCTTTCCTATGCTTGTTGTTTTGTGCTTTTATGACTTGTTTCTTTACAAGATTATTTTTCATAGGAAGTGGGTTAGGCTTAAATTTGTTCCATATTTGCTTCTTGATTCTCTCTTTTACTTCAACTCATATTTCTTATGTAAGCATCATCGAAATTATCATGGCTATCTTAATGGCTATAAAGAAAGAGCTTTTGGGAGACAACCCATTATATTTTTACTTTCAGTTTATTTTTGTTTTTTTGAGTCTTGGAAGTTATTGCCTCAGTAATAACCTCTCCTTATCCTTTTTGTGCGGTTTTTGTGCCAAGAATAACCTCTAATGAGAGAGAAGTAAGACTTGGGAAAGTTGTTGTCCCGAAACAGAATTTTGTGCTTCACTATAAAAAATCGTGAAAAAGCCCTGTACGTCGGATGCTGTAATTTTCTGTGCTTATGCCCCCTGTTATTATCTAACTTTCGTTATTTTAGCACTTTTAGATTTGAGCAATAGAAAGTCTTCGAAAAAATCGGTTTTTACTTGCTGGTCTGTTTTGACAGATTTCTGCCATTATTTGCATTTGCCTCTTAATCTCTTTCTCTTTGAGTTCTCTATGATCACTTGAGCTTTTAGAAGGAATTGCTACAGTAGCTTGTGCTTTAATGGAAGTTTTACTTGTGTTAAAACTGAACCTAAAGACTTATTATCTTAAGTACACTAATGTTGCTAATGAAGATTGTGTGAAGTTTTGTATGAAGGAAATTTTAAAGTGTAAGGAAGAACAATGTGATAAGATGAAGTATGGACAAAATCTCAAGCTTGGGGATGCCACTTGTGTCACCCCAAGAAATATTCAATAAGTACAAGCGTCAAAGCTTGGGGGTGCCCAAGGCATCTCCTTCTTCATCAATAAAAATCTCAGGTTTTCTTCCAAACACTTCATTTTTATTGTTTCATACATAATTGTATTATTCTTGGAGCGTCTTTGTTTTTAGTTTTCTTTTGTTTGGTTTGCTTAAATAAGTTTGTTGGATCCCAACACACTTCTTTTGGAGAGACACACACCCTGTTATTCATTGCCTAGAACACTCTAGTTTTCACTCTTATTGTTATGTGAGTGTTCTCCTTTGCTAGCACTGCGTTTAGCTTTAGTTTTCGATTGGTGTTGGAAAAGAGTAGGAAGTTTCATACTTAAGTGGTACAAAAGGAGTTTTGTTTTGACTCTTGCCTACACTTCATCATGTCATGTTTGATATTGCTTTGACTTTATGCTTAGTGATTATTGTTGTAGCATGACTTGTTCGAAACAATTGAGATTGCTTAATGTGCCTTGAAAGAATCATGCGTTGTTTTAGCATACATAAGCATAATATTGTGGTATTCTCCTTTGATGCTTTATTTGGGTTGACTTGGCACATGCTCACACCATGTTAAGATTATACCAAGTCACCATAGCCTCTACGATCATTTAGTTTTTGACTTGTAATATCACTTTATGCTTTAATTAATAATGTTTTGTCGCTTTGCATGATTATGGCCATTATTGTTCTCTTAGTTGGTCGCTCCCAGTCTTTTGCTAGCCTCCACATGTACCAAGTATGAGTTCCACTCATGCATCCAACTCCAAATAAAACCAAGTTATTCCAAAGAGTCCACCATACCTACCTATTAGCATTATTGCTATTCCAAGTATATTCATGTTTTTATCTACCTTCTGAATTAAACTTGTTATGTGAAAATTAGTTCTCACAAACTTGATGGCACACTTTACTTTCTTGCACTTAATAAACTTGAACCATTATGCCCATCTATGTTGCGTATATGCTTGCGCTTTGTAAGTTGTGAATTAGCAGAACCATGTTACCATGGGGAACGCTTTCAACATTGCACTTTATTTAGTTGATATCATGTTATTTTGCTTATGGATCTCGGTGGTGTGAAATAAAAGGGGAGCTTGTAAGCTCATGGAGTTTGTATATATGTTAGAGAAACGCCTGTGCAGCTAGCCTAAGCCATGCCTAATCATGGTGGAAACTTGCAGCATAATCATAGTGAGCAATCTGTGAAGCATCCTCAATAAAAAAGAAAAAAGACAAAGAAAAAAGCCTATGCAAATAGGAAATAAAAAGATCATTGAGATGCTCATTGTGTGTTTCCTTGTCATTGTGATTTGGGAAAACTCCTGTATCATGGGGCAAGGGGTACCCGTTGGTGGTTCTCTATGATACACATGTACTTACAATGATAAGAACTTACTCGTGACTAAAGTTTAGTAGCATGAGGTTCGGTACTCGTAAGCAAGGGGCATGAGATTTTCAACTTATAACTTGTCAGGCATATCCTCATATTTGTTCACTTTAACCTTAATCACCTAAAGATGCTTATGATAGGGGCAATAAGAGCTGAAAGCTAATAAGTACCATAAATTTTGGAAGCTCTTTATGAGACCTGAATCCCTACTTCCTTCTATGAAGGGCCTTTATTTTACTTTTATGTTGAGTCTCCATCTTCTATCTTTATGCACCTATTAAGAGAGCATAGTGGTCATTCTTAGTTTAATGTGCATTGTCCAAAACTTGTTGATTGATTCATAACTTTGATATTGCTTGTTCTTAAACTATTTGCATCTAGTCACCCTTATGAACTTTGAAGGTGTCCTATGCATTTATGTTTTGCTACACCATGAGGGGCAAGCTGAATACCATTCTCATTATGTTTTCTATATGTGAAACAAACAAACGTCTTTCAAAGCATTGTTATTCATGAATCTTTTGTTTGTACTTTTTCATGTTACAGCATAGTTGCTATGTCTTATTGTCAGAACTATATCTTGCATGTCTATGTTAGAGTACTATGATCTCAGCTATCAATGTTTTACAAATACCGTGATCAAGATTGTGATGATGCATGTCACCTCAAAAATTATTATTTTTATCACTTACCTACTCGAGGACGAGCATGAGTTAAGCTTGGGGATGTTGATACGTCGTAAATGTATCTATAATTTTTATGTTCCATGCTTGTTTAGTATCTACTTTCTTATGTTTTGTTCACACTTTGAGGTATTTTTATACATTTTCTGGAAGTAACCTATTAACAAGATGCCACAGTGCCAGTTGCCTGTTTTCTGCTGTTTTTGGTTTCAGAAAAGCTGGAAAAGAAATATTCTCGTAATTGGACCGGACAAAAGCCAAAGTCAATATTTTACCAGAAGACTCACAGAGCCAGAAGACGAGACGGAGAGGGGCCACGAGGTGGCCACACCACCATGTGGCGCGGGCCAGCCTAGGCCACGCCAGGGGGTGGTGTAGGCCCCTCGGGCGCCCACCGACCTTGCCTCTTCGCCTATAAAAGCCTCCCGGGATGAAAGCCCTAGAGACAAGATCAGAATTCCAGGAAAAGTTCCGCAGCGCCGCCACCACCGAAGAGGAGATTCGGGGGACAGAAGTCTCTGTTCCAGCACCCTGCCCGGACGAGGAAGTCCCCCCAGATCCATCTCCATTGACTCCACCGCCATCTCCATCACCGTTGCTGACTCCCATGATGAGGAGGGAGTAGTTCTCTCTCGAGGATAAGGGCTCTACAAGTAGCTATGTGTTCATCTCTCTCTATGCGTGATCTTATTGAGATCATGAGCTTTGTAATCTAGGATCTATTCTGCTACTCAAGTGCTTTAATTAATCTCTACTTATCCCCATGTGTGTGAAGTTGACAGTGTGCACACCGTGTGGCACTTTGGCTAAGGTTACATAAATACTTATCATGAGTATAATTTGAGTTGGATGTCTCTATGAGATTGTGGTGTTTGTTGGAACCATCTAGAGCTCAAGGTGATAGTGAGGGGTTATCTAGATGGGGAATACGAACTTTAAGGTGTGCTGTTATAGCCCTACATCGTCCAACTGGAGAGTAGTTCAGGGTAGTATCATAAAGAGAAGATATTTATATGAGAGTGTCCACTAGTGAAAGTATGATCCCTAGGCCTTGTTTCTAAGCATTGAAACACCGTTTACAATTAGTTCTGTTACATGTTTGCTTGCTACCACTCTTATTCAGATTGCAATTACCACTTATAATCATCCATATTACTTGTATTTCACTATCTCTTCGCCGAACTAGTGCACCTATACACCTAACAAGTGTATTGGGTGTGTTGGGGACACAAGAGACTTCTTGTATCTTGATTGCAGGGTTGCTTGAGAGGGATACCTTTGACCACTTCCTCCCTGAGTTCGATAAACCTTGAGTGATCCACTTAAGGGAAATTTGCTGTTGTTCTACAAACCTCTGCACTTGGAGGCCCAACACTGCCTACAAGAATAGAAGCGTGCATAGACATTAAGGGGGTAGCCTATTGTGCTCAACATTTTTGCGTAGATCAGATTTATGCTACTTCCTGCATCCATGAAGACCTTGCTCATATTGAACCCGCCAATTTGTGCTTCGACTATCAGGGCTGAATGACCTGGTCGTGGGACCCGGAGTGTGTGATCGGCTCTGCCGAATGTGATTTCTTACTCCGACCAATGGAGATATTCGAGTGCAGCTGATGTTGATTTTTCCACCATATTGATTTGTCTTGTGATGAGCTTCTGAATTCTATTGGGTGGTCGCCCTTTCAGAATCATAGACATTGCTCCTTTTGATCTAGGGTACTCATTGTTTTGATCGTCTGAGTTTTGTGGTGGTGCAACTGGTGGTGATGCACCGATGGCTAGTGCACCAGGCGTGGATGTGTATCCTCGATTTGCCGCTTCGACTGTCTTTGCATTGCACAACTCTTGCATCTTCAGGAATGTTCGGCAGTCTTTCATCAGGTGATTGGATTGTCGTCTGCCTGCTGAGTCAATGTAAAAATGCATATTACAGGGCCCTTCCAGCATTTGTATTGCGGACATAGGTGGGTCTCGTGCTCTTGGCTAATACTGATGTGTGGACTGGCTTCCTCCGACGTCATCCCTGTTTGGCAGTATCCGCCATTGTGGTCGTTGCTTCTGTTGTTACCTTCACCCGAAAAACCTACTGCGACGTAACTTGGTCCCGTGTTTCCATCGTTGTTCCTTCTTCTTCTGTCATTGCCGTGTTTATCCCTATCTTCCTCGGGTCACCGCGCGCGCTTATTATGTAGCGCGTCCTCTCCATCAGCCCAACGGTTTGCTATTTCCATTAACTCTGATACCATCTTTGGTTTAACCCTACCCAATTCTTCTATGAATTCTCGGCGGCGGAGGCCGTCGTTGAAGGCGTCGATGGCCCTTTCATCGAATATGGATTCTGCTGAGTTTTTGATGATATTCCACCACTATATGAACGCTCTTATTGACTCTCCAGATTTTTGTTTGCACGCTCGCAACTGCTCCAAGGATGTTGGTCCATTAAAACACAATCTACTGTAGCACCTCCCTCAAAAAGCTCAATTCACCAAAAAGAACCCAAAAAGGAATCAACAAGAAGCAAATGCAAATAATGGCAGAAATCTGTGAAAACAGACCAGCAGGTAAATACCAATTTTTTCGAAGACCTTCTGTTGCTCAAATCAAAAAGTGTTGAACTAACGAAAGTTATATAACAACCTGGGGAAGAAGCACAAAAATTCACGCGTCAAAACGACGTACAGAGATTTTACACGATTTTTTATGGTGAAGCACAAAAATCAGTTTCGGGACAGCAACTTTTCCAAGCATTACTTCCCTCTCATTAGAGGTTACTCTTGGCACAAAAAGCAAATAAAAAGGATAAGGAGCGGTTATTACAGAAGTAATAACTTCCAAGACTCATCAAAAACTTTTGGGTTATCTCCCAATAAGTACTTTTCTTTAACGCCTTTAAGTTAGGCATGATAGTTTGAGAAGATGCTCACATAAGAAATATGAATTTAAGTAAAAGAGAGCATCAAGAAGCAAATTCAAAGCACATTTAAGTCTAACCCACTTCATATGCATAGGAATCTTATAAAGAAACAAGTCATGAAAGCACAAAGCAACAAGCATAGGAAAGCAAAACAAGTGCAACTTCAAGACTTTCAACATAAAGAGGGGAAACTTAATATTATTGAGATACATAAAACCATGTTTCCCTCTCTCATAATAACTTTCAGTAGCATCATGAATAAAATTAACAATATAACTATCACATAAAACATTCTAATCTTGAGCCACATGCATAAAAGAACTAATGCTCTCCACATAAACATAGTCATTCTTATTAATTGTAGTGGGAGCAAATTCAACAAAATAGCTCTCATTATTATTCTCATCACCATAATCATCAAATATAGGAGGCATATTGTAATCATTAATTTTCTCCTCAATAGTAGGTGGACTGAAAATATCATATTCATCATTGTAATCATCATATATTGGAGGTTTGGTATGATCATAACCAATAGAATAGCTATCTTCCAAAGCTGGGGAACTAAAAAGATCATTTTCATAAAAACTAGCTTCCCCAAGCTTAGACTTTCCCATAGAATTAGCAATTATGGTGTCCAAAGAATTCATACTAACAACATTGCTATTAGCATGCAAATAAAGTTCCATAGGTTTTTTAATTTTCTCTTCAAACACTTCATGTCCTAACTCAAGATAAATACTATAAAGCTCTGTAATTTTGTTGTTGTTTTCCATTAAGCCCAACTAGTGAAAATAAAAACAAGAAACAAACAGATATAATTGCAGAATCTAAAGGAAATAACTTCGAGCACTCACACCGGAGGATGTGAGTACCTTTTACCTTACCTCCCCGGCAACGGCGCCGGAAAATAGGCGTTTGCCATGGGAGGTTCTTATTCTTTAATCCTACGGTGTGAATACCTTTTACCTTACCTCCCTGGCAACGGCGCCAGAAAATAGCTTGATGTCTACGCACTTCTATTCTTGTAGACAGTTGTTGGGCCTACAAGTGTAGAGGTTTGTAGAACAGCAGCAAGTTTTCCCTTAAGTGAATCACCCAAGGTTTATCGAACTCAGGGAGGAAGTGGTCAAAGGTATCCCCTCTCAAGCAATCCTGCAATCAACATACAAGAAGTCTCTTGTGTCCCCAACACACCCAATACACTTGTCAGGTGTATAGGTGCACTAGTTCGGCGAAGAGATAGTGAAATACAAGTGGTATAGATAATTATAAGTGGTAACGGTGCCAGAAAATACTTGCTGGCGTGTGGTTGACGTGGGAAGAGACTAAAGGCAAACTTAAATAAAGATGGAAGCAAGCAAACATGTAACAGATCTAGTTGCAAACGGTGTTTCAATGCTTAGAAACAAGGCCTAGGGATCATACTTTCACTAGTGAACACTCTCATATAAATATATTATCTTCATGATACTACTCTTAACTACTCTCCGGTTGGACACTCTAATCGATGGTAGGGCTATAACAACACACCTCGAAGTAAGCCTTTCCCATCTAGAAAACCCCACACTGTTACCTTGAGTACTAGATGAGTCCAACAAACACCACAATTTCATAAAAACATCCAACTCCAAATATAACTCATAACAAGTAATTGCATCTCTAGCTTAAGTGCCACCATGGTGTGCACACTGTCAACTTCACACACATGGGGAGAGCAGAGATCTAATAAAGCACTTGAGTAGCAAGGTAGATCTATAGATTACAAGCTCATGATCTCAATAAGATCATGCATAGAGAGAGATGAACACATAGCTACCGGTAGAACCCTTAGCCTCGAGAGAGAACTACTCCCTCCTCATCATGGGAATCATCAATGGTGATGGAGATGGTGGTGGAGATCGATGGAGATGGCTCCGGGGGCACTTCCCCATCCCGGAAGGGTGCCGGAACAGAGACTTTCTGTCCCCCGAATCTCCTCTTCGGTGCCGGCGGCGCCGCGGAACTTTTCATGGCTGGAGGCTTGACGATCTAGGGTTTCTGTATCAGGAGGAATATATAGGCGAAGGGGCAAGGTCGGTGGCCAGCCAGGGGGCCCACACCATGCCCTGGCGCGACCAAGGGGGACCCGCTCCTAGGGGTGGTGTGGCCACCCTGTGGCCCCTCTCCGGCTCTCCTTCTGGCTCTGTGAATCTTCCGGTAAAATAGGAACTTTGGCTTTTGTCCCGTCCAATTCCGAGAATATTCATTTTCTGACTTTCCTGGAACCAAAAACAGCAGAAAACAGGCAACTGGCATTGTGGCTCTTGTTAATTGGTTAGTCCAAGAAATCATATGAAAAGTACTCCAAAGTGTGGACAAAACACAAGAAAGTGGATAAAACCAAGCATGGAACATCAAAAATTATAGATACATTTGCAATGTATCACTGCTCCTGTCACACTCCTTGACCCTCGAGTAGAGCTTAGTTGAGCCCGTCATAAACTGGATTCATCGGCTAACCTTTTTCTTTCATCGAGTTGTCTTTGCATCCGGAGTAGGTCTCTCTTCTTGTGGTGGAGCAGATACTGGTATGCTAGTAGATCCTCATGTGAAACGTCCGCTGTCATTGGGACTGCTCCCGAAATTGCCTCCCTTGCTTTTTGCCATGCCGACGCTGGTAGCCGAAGTCCTTATCTCTCTCATGTGTGAGGTTCTCTGCCTCCTCCTTGGACTATGCGATTATCTGCTGTTTCTCCTCCGTTTCCGTGTTCTCCTCCATTGTCATGGTTTCCTGCATGGTCATCTGATAAAATATCATCAGGGTTGATGATAGTATTATCGTTTTCGTCGCGTGGTGTTGAGGTATCTCCATTGATCATGTACACTTGGTGGCGTGTTATGTGTGGCCTGATGGCGTCGTCTTTTGCTTCTGCGGGTGTGTTGGTAGTACTCCGAGATCGTAGTTCTGGATAAATTTCCGCCATCCTTTCTTCAAAGTCGACGTTTTCACTGATTTCTTCGGGTTCTGATTTTGTCGGGTTTGCTTCGTGTGGTGAGGTTGGCTGGTGATCTTCTTCTCATTCTTCGATCTGTGCTGTGATGTCAGTGGAGGATCCAACGGGTGATGCTGGTACTGCTATGGGTGTATCTTTTCCCACCGATGGTTCTCATGTGATCAAGGCCGAAGGGTGTAATTCTTGCATGTTGTCTGCTTGGAAGTGGAGGCTTCGGATGATTAGATCGGATCCGCTGTTGAAATCGGCAGGTACCGATACAAGGGTGGGCGGGTGTTGATTTGCTTTCGTCGAGTTGATGCTTGGTGGAGAGCGTTCTGCCGAATCCGCGTTTCTAGCGTTCAAGTTTCCCACAGATGGCGCCAATTGATGAGGGGTAACCTCGGCAATGCCCATGGGGATGGACTTGGGGTTTCGTGGAAAAGAGAACGCTAGGGATTTTGTCGGATGTCAGGGAAACAATGGAATCAAAGTCGCCTGAATATTGAGAAAACACACTATTACAAGTTGTACTCTAGATTTCGGTACCCTCGCTTGGGCTTCTCCCGTCCTATATATAATAGGTCGGGTCTCAAAGCTGTATGCGGATAGGTTTCATACATGCGTGATTACAATACCAACACAATGTAGGTTTGTAGTTTCTTTCCTAATACAATCAAAGTCTTTGTCGGTTGCTTCCTTGGGCTGTTATCTGGAATCTTCATGGGCCGCAGTCCTTCTTACCCAATGTAGGGTAGCCAATTATAAACACCCGAATAATCATACCCATGTCATTTATAGTTCTATTATCTCAGTTAAAACTAAGCCCAAGGTAGTAAATGGATGCCAATGACTACAACAAATTATGCAAATTCACTTTGATTTAATGGTTTATGATAAATTGAGTTCGACTAATGAAGCTTCATCCCATATGACTCTATCATGTGTCTCTTACACATATCACCATGTTGAAATACATGACAAAATGTGACCCATGTTCTTGACTGAAAGGACAGATTCTGAGGTGATTCATGAATAAATAACTGAACCAGGATTAAGCATACCATAAGACCTTTGTTGAATAAAAATGACCGGCATGGATAAAGAAGTAGTAAACTACTTCAGAAATAGCAAGTATGAAAAGTTTGGCTAATGAAGCTGAACTTTAACTAAGTGTGTTTCTAGTGTACATGACAACTTTGAAAGTTCTCATGACTGATCGACCGTCATTATAAACACTAAGAAACAAAGTATCACTCTGTCTCCAAACGAATACTTTGACACATTATGTGATAATAGTGTAAATGTCAATATTAGGAAGACATTAACAATCTAAAAAAGGCATATGATCTAGTAACACAGATCAAAGACAATATGTTTCCCATAGGCAAGCATGATCATAAATACAAGTGTTCATGATCAGTAACAAATGTAGCTAGATTATTTGTAATTTAGTGCAAGTGGGAGACTGGAGGAGATATGCCCTAGAGGACAATAATAACTAGGTTTATTATCATATCTCAATTAGTTCATAACAGTTTTATACCGTTCTATAACTATATCAAGTGGAAATATTGATATAGGTGTGGTATATAAACAAACCACCATCCCTAGCATCCCGATCCCGCTAATGATCATTGATATGCGAGATTTCTCAATCATGTCTATGACATTCCCGAATATTAGGGTAACACACTTAAGGTTCTTATGATGTATTGAGATCATTATGGAAGCGTTGGGATAACCGTTGGAAAGAAGAGAGAAAGCCGGAAGTGTTTTAGGTAAAATCCGAAGTCATTCAGAGTGATAAAAAAGAATTTTTTATCATGAGGAAATGTTTAAATATGTTTAAATATTAGTTATTGTAATTAATAATAAAATAAATATTTATAATTATTTTTGGGGCAACTTCCACTATTGGGCCAAATTCCCCGACGGGAAAAGGGCCCAAGAGGAAGGCCACCCGAAGGGGCAGGCACCGCCACCGCCTAGAGCCCCATCGACCAAGTCCTAGGGCCACCGCGTGGGCAGGTGGGCCAGCAGGTGGGGTGCACCCCGCCCAGTAGCTGGTGCGTACCTCTGTCCGCGAGTAGGCAGGTGGGTGGGGCCCACCCGAGCTAGTCGGTGCTGCGTCCAGCCACCACGCTCCGCCTCCTCCTTTAGTCCCACATTGCCAATGTGGGGTGTCTCTTTTTCCCTTATATAAATAGGGGAATTGGAGAGGGAAATACACATAAAATGGAGATTTCCTAAGGCATTTTCCTTAGGAAATTTCCCGTGTCTCTCTCCGTTGAATCTCATGAGTGAGGTTCCAAGAAGAACCACACACGTGGGTGACGACACCACCCCAGCACACCGCCACGTTGCGGGATCATAGTTCCAAAGGGTCTACTTCTGCATCCTAGCTGGATCAAGTAGAACGGGAGTCATCATTGGACACCTTACGTGTGCGAAACCACGGAGGCACTCTCACTAGTGGCACTGGAGCTATCATGAAGGTTCACGAGGTGACATGCAAGGAGAAAGGCGACCTCAAGGTTGGCTGTGAGTGCGACTACATCACCAACATTCTCACGAATGTAACGCTTTCGGTCTACAAGGGTATGTCACTGAAATCTCCATCCATGTTACTGTATTCATGCAAATTGCGGCGTTTGTTTGCATACTCCTCACATATTTTATGTTGACCACCTCTTCGTAATGCCGCAACAACTTAATATAACAACAAGAACCAGATGAGTGTTCCTCTTCATTACCAATTTTTTGGTCCATGTACGCCAAACCTCAAAATTGGGGTTCTTTGTTTTCTCGCATCCACTTCACCCCTTATTCAAACTTGGATCTCCAATAGTCATCTCTCTTGATCTCATATTCTTCTCTACTTGTTAGTACCCATGTAGGAAAGATACACCACGAAGTCCTGATCTCTTCACAAGGGAATCCCCCATAGGAGTACTCCATCGTGAAGACATGGCTCAGTTGAAGAGACGAAATCTGAGGAGCAGAAACATGAAAAAATATTCTCCTCGAAAAGACTTGGTGTGAGATTATATTGGAAGAGAGAGGTGTATATTTATGGGATTTAGGATAAAACAAAGGGTTGGAGTTAAAACAGAGTTCGGAGGGCCAAAAGAGAAGGGATGGCGCGGCCAACATAGGGGTTCGCACCACCTGTCACAGCTTGAATTTCCAAAACAATAAGTGTCCTAGGATGTCACCACATTCCGAGATGGTTACGTACCTCAGTTACCTTTTATTGATTTCGGGGTTTCTGGCAGGTATTATTTCTTGGAAGTCACATCCTCGGGACTCTGTAGATTTAGTTCCTCAACTCTTCCAACAAATTTTTGATCTTCTATATGATTTTTAAGATGTTGTTCGTTAACTACATGATATTTAACTTTGACATCTTCATAGAGTCTAATGACTCCTGAGCGATACACCTCCTGTATCACTATGGACTCTACCATTTTGATACTAGTTTCCCTGTAGAAAACTTGAAAAAGAGTTAAACAATAATACTTGATCACATACTTTAAACTGTTTTGTTTTAATTTTTTTGTCATGCCAAATTTTAACTTTTACTTTAAACAACCTTACACTCACATATGCCTCATTTCTCCATTTATCCATCAAGTTTAAATCTAGGATTCTCTTCTCACTATCAGTTTTAAATTCAAAGTTAAGTTGCTTAACGACCCACCTGGATTTAAGTTCTAACTCTATAGGAAGATGACATGCTTTAACATAAACCATTTTTACCGATAAGATTTTTTAAAGAAGTTATATAATCCCGGAAAGCATCATTTATTTTAGTTGGCCAATCAAACCTGGACTTGTTAACTGTCTTTTACAAGATTAATTTAATTTCCCTATTACTTAACTCAACTTGACCACTACTTTGAGGGTGATATGGAGATGCAACTCCATGATTAACACCATACTTGGCTAAAGTCTTCTAAGAAAACCATGCAAGAAATGAGAACCACTAGCAGTAATTAAAAATCTAGGCACTCCAAACCTAGAAAACATTACCTTCTTGACAATCTTCATTGTTGTAGCATGATCTGCACTTTTAGTTCGAATTGCTTCCAACCATTTGGTAACATAATCAAGTTCAACCAATATATGCGTGTATTTTGTTTTTGATGGTGGGAATGGTCCCATAAAGTCAAATCCCCACACACCAAAAGGTTTATGCGGTAAAGAATAATTCATATGTATTTAATTTATTTTACCAAAATTTCCTATTCTTTGACATTTATCGCAAGATTTAAAAAATTCAGTAGAACCTTTAAATAAAGTAGACCAATAAAAACCAGATTGTAATACCTTTGCAGCTGTACGCTATGCTACCCTGCATGATGTCGTCCAAAGGGACTAGCGTGTCCGTCTCTTATGATGTCATATTGCTCATTTTTAGGTACACAACATCTAATAATACCATTAACACTTTTATACAAGAATGTATCATCCTAGAAATAATGTCTAAGATCATAAAATATTTTTTTGCTAAGAATTAAAGTGTGGTGGCATTACTTTACCAAAAATGATGTTTGCATAGTCAGCAAACCAAGGAGATGCAACTCTAGCACTAGATACATTAATATTTTCTAGTTGCTAATTAATAAATCTATCATTAATGGGAATAGGATCTACTAAAATGTTTTCCATCCTAGACATATGATCAGCTAAATGATTATCCCCTCCTTTCCTATCCATAATATGCAAATCTAATTGTTGAAGTAAAAGAACCCATCTTATTAATCTATGCTTAGCATCCTTCTTATTCATAAGATATTTAATAGCTGAATGATCAATGCGCATAATGACTTTAGAATCAACAATGTAAGGTCTAAACTTATCACATGCAAATATCATAGATAAGAATTCCTTTTCAGTTGTAGCATAGTTTATTTGAGGACCATCAAGTGTTTTGCTAGCATAATAAATACCATTCACCATCTTATAAACTCTTTGGCCTAAAACAACATCCATTGAATAAACTCTAGCATCACACATAATTTCAAAAGGTAAATCCCGGTCAGGAGGTTGAATTATGGGAGCACTTATTGAAGCATTATTTGAAATATTAAAGGATTCTACACAATCATCAAAGATAATGGAACATCCTTTTGCAAAAGATCAGTTAGACGCTTTGATATTTTAGAGAAGTCTTTGATAAATCTTCTATAAAAACCTACATGACCAAGAAAGCTTCTTATACCTATTATATCCCTAGGGTATGGTAGCTTCTCTATTGCTTCTATTTTAGCATGATCTACTTGAAATACTCTTCCTGAAACATGGTGTCCAAGAACAACACCTTTTTTAACCATGAAGTGACATTTCTCCCAATTTAACACTAAATGTTGGTCCTCACATCTTTGCAATTTTTTTAAGGTTGAACATGCAATTATCGAAGGAGGTACCATACACCGAAAAATCGTACATGAATACTTCCATCATGTTCTCAACATAATGAGCAAATATAACATTCATGCATCTTTGAAAAGTAGCAAGATCATTACATAAACCAAAAGGCATTCTCCTATAAGCGAAAGTACCAAATGGGGAAGTAAAAGTTATATTTTCATGATCATCCTTATTTAAAAGAATTTGACAGAAACCTAAATAACCATCTAGTTAACAAAAATGTGATTGCTTCGACAAACTTTCTAGCATTTGATCAATAAATGGCAAGATATAATAATCTTTACGACTAGCTTTGTTTAGTTTTCTGAAATCAATGAACATTCTATAACCAATAGTAGTATGTTGAGATAAAATTTCATTTTCATCATTTGAAACAATAATAATTCCACCTTTCTTAGGCACACAATGAACATGACTAACCCATTTACTATCAGCTACGAGATATGATAATACCTGATTCTACGAGTTTAATTATATCTTTTCTTACCACTTCTTTCATCCTTGAATGGAGATGACATTAATAATCAACAACATGACTTTGCATCTTCCTTCAAATTAATTTATGCATAAATAAAGTTGGGCTTATACCTTTCAAATCATCAAGAGAATAACCAATTAATGGTCTATGAGCATGTAGTATATCAAGTAAATTTGATTCTTGTTCAACTAAAAGGTTAGCACCAATAGTTATAGGATATATATTATTTTCATCAAGGTATGCATATTTCAGATCATCATGCAATGCCTTAAGTTCAAAGCTAGGATCCTCTTTAGGTGGATGAAACTCTCCTAAATCATCAGGTGAAATATTTAATTGCAACATAGGAGGTTGTTGAGACAATTTTTGTTCTAAAACTTCTTTTTCCTCATTAGCAAATGATTCATCTTGGTTAAGTATATATCTCTCCATCATGTTCGATGAAGCTATAGCTACATAAGAAAGAGTTTCTACTTCATCCTTAACAAATGGCTCTCTTTCTAAATTTTTATCAGTAAATTTAGAGAAATTAAACTCTAGATTTACATGAGCACATTTAATAAACACTTTCTCTTTAGGTAAACTAATTTCAACACCTACAACACATAAAAAAGGTCTACCAAATTTAATAGGGTAGAATGAATCTTGAGAACAACCAAGTACTATAAAATTAGCAGGGTATTTAATCTTTCCTACAAGTATTTCAGCATTTCTAACCATACCAAGATGACAAATATATTCCTTATTAGCAAGTTGAATGGTTATACATGCCTATTCCATTTGTATTGGATCAATATCAGGCTTGATTTAAAGGTATAAATAATATGGTATACCACTTATGCTTGCTCCGATATCACAAAGACCATGATAATATGATGTCCCAATAACACATTAGATAATTGGCTTACCCAACTTAGCACTATTTCATTTAATTACTTTGGTGGAATCTTCATATAAATAAACATCACACGAGTCTTCTTCATTTAGTTCTTTAATAGCAGAAAATTGATGTTGAACTTCATTTTGTACATAAGGTATACAACATCTTCCAGCACTCTTGTTTGCAACAACAACAGTAAGTAAGTTCTCCAACACTTTACTTGGATATGGAGGGGTTTCAACATATTCTTTAGTTTCAGTAGATGAAACAATGCTAATCTACTTAATGATTTTAGGCATACAATAGAATGCTTAACAGGTTCAACATATTAAATAAATCCTTGTTTAGGAACAACAATATGATTAGCAAAAGATTTAGCAACCTCTACTAAAACATATGGATCAAGACCAAAGCTGTTACCCAATTCTTCAAACCAAGCAGAAGTAGAGAAATTCTCTACACATGCATATTCATATTCTAAACGGGGTCATTACCTTTGTCAAGATACCAATTATCAGTGTTTTTAGATATTGAATCCAATAAATCACACGCTTATATAAATACTCTTATGAGTAGAACTTCCTCCAGAAAAAATATCCAGAAAGTCCTTTTGGTATTGAGGAAACCTCACATATGGATTAATCAATATAATGCTTTTAGATAAACCATGAGAAGGGTTCTTATGAATGAGATCTTTTAATCTCCCCCAAGCTTGAGTAGTACTCTATCCATCGTGCGGCCAAAAGTTATAATATATGACAACGATCACTATAAGCCTTCATAGGAGAAAAATATTTGAGATAGAAATCCTTCCTTAAAAATTCCCAATCAAGACGATTTTCTTCCTTTAGATATTTAAATCATATGCGAGCATCACCAAACAGAGATAAATATAATAATTTCATTTTCACTTTTTCTTCAGAAATACGAGGAATATTAAATGGAGAACATCTCTCTTAAATCATTTGTAGATGGTCCATGGTAGTTTTACTTCCATCCCCTAAATAAGATCTCTCATCACATCTTTAACAACACCTAGATGGATTTGATACTCCATCTATGGATCAGGGGGTTTATAATTTTTTTAAAGTGAACATAACTTAACATAGAGGCTCTCATAATTTCATTACCCATAGTAGAAACACCAAAGTAAAACGGTCAACCATAAAAAAAATTCAAGTTTTCTTACCAAACCAACTTACCAATAGCGCTACACTCTTCGGTAATGGCGCCAGAAAACTTTCTTGATTTCTCCCAAGTGCAAGATATCTATTGTAGTACCTTTCAATATATAAAATGTTATCGAATCCACAAGGATATAAATGTATTGGTTAGAAAGTTTAACAAGTACAACAATAAAATGTGCAAGCATTTTGTACTTTAGGTTTACGAGTTGCAGAAAAGTAAATTGTTGTAAACTAAATGGCAAGAAAGTAAATGCTATTTTCATACAAGGACCAATCCTCTATGCATCAAGAGGACAAGTTCAAGCATGTACTTATATGTGGAAAATGTTACTAGGGGCGGCATAGATTCACCTAGCATAAAGATTTATAAAACATCATGATAAGCATCTTGAAAAGTTTTATTCTTGTTGGACAATGCCTAAAATAGGTGCAGTCATATACATGTGAAAGTGCACCCCTAATGATTGGTCCTAAGGCAATTTTTATGTGTAAACAAAGGATTCATTAAGGTATAAAAATACGACCATTTCTTAAAGTTCGAAGGTCCCCAATCAAGAACCCTCCTAATGACTCCTAAAGTCTCAGGACACGGTTTTTGTCATTTCACCCCTCCATAATCTCTTTATTATACTAAGGTACAACCCTATGAGCCCATAAAGGTGAAGTAACATGTAGTCTGCATTCTCATATTACCACCATAGAACCACATAAAAGATTAAAACTTGACCAAATACTCATTGCATACTATATGAAAATCATAGACAATTCATCCCATGCCCTCAGGAACATGAGAATCACGCTAGGAAATATGGCACGGTTCAATGGCATATGAATTACAACACAATCAGGAATTATAACTTCACCACAAAATAATTACAAGTTGCCAAGCATAAGCATGCACACAACACTTAAATAATATTCCAAGGTTCAATCTACCAACAACTATTAGAGGGATGACGTCGATCTCAAGATGGAGATGGTGCTATGGTTAGGGATGTTGGAGATGGTGATGGAAATACCCCCTACGTTAAGGAGGAGTTGGTGGTGACGATGGATTCAATTTCCCCCTCTCCGGCAACCTCAGAGCAACATGATCCTCCCTCTCCTAGAGTAGTAGAAGATTTTCACGTCCTCCGCTGCCTCTGTAAATCGTGGGAAGAATATAGCGTAGGTTTCATGTCGAGAATGAGGCGTGTGTAAAAAGGAGGATCCAAGACGATACTCGACGCCTGGTCTCTTTTGGACCTTGTGGCTCCCCTCGTGTGTTTTTAGTGCCCGGGATCTTCGTTCTAATGAAAAACTCATGTGGTATTTTTTCCTGAATTAATAATTTTCCAAAAGGTCCCTGAAACAATAAAATATGAAAAAGGAGGTTTTATGGCTCCCAGAAATTAAAAACCAAAACAAGAAACTTTATAGGAAAGTCCCATACATCATATAAAAGGGCACAAATAATGATATATCAATGTAAATAACAATGCAAAGTAGTCCTATATGTGGCTATTATGATGATAGAAAATGAGGTATCTCCCCCACACTATCTCCTTCACACACAAGGTTTGTTGCAAGCAAGGCCAATTCACTTTGTCATATGCCTTCTCAAAATCTAGTTTAAATAATTACCCCATCAAGTTTCTTCCTACGAAACTCATGGATAGTCTCGTGTAAAGTGAGAAATCCCTCTAAGATGTGTCGTACTGACATTAAAGCCTAATGGTTAGGTCTATTCACCTTATGAGCAATCTCAATGCACTTAGTACCTCCATTAGTTAAGATTTGTATACAAACATTCAGGAAACAAGTAGGTCTATACTAGGTCTATATTGCTGAATTTGTATCACACTCTTTTATTTAGGTAAAAAGGTGATGACGCCGAAATTCAACTTAAGCAAGGTAATTCCCTCGTATGTTGCTAAAAAACATTGCCATAAGATCCTCTTGGTGAATTCCAAAAAAAATTTAGTACTTTATTTTACTACAAATGACGTGGTGGTGTCACGGCAGATGCCATGGATAGGCTAAAGGTGGGGACAATATGCACTAGAGGAATCCAGGGAGGGATAGTGTGGTGATTCCACACACAGATGTCTTGTATTCAATATCTATCCAAGGTTTACAAGTGCTCCTTGAGCTGTATTGGGGAGAGGAGGAAGAAGGAACTCTCTTAATCTCTCCACTAGCTTGCTTCCAGGAACCCACTATGGATCAACCAAGTAAAGCTCAACCAAGTCAAAACCCAACCCCCTCTACAGATGCCCTAGCCCTCCTTATATAGGGGTGGCCAGGTCTCCAATTAGGGCATACGTGGAGGCATATTCTGGAATATGCCTCTTCCCAAAATAGTAAACTGACCGGGTCACTTTTCCCCATCGTAAGCCCTGCAGAGGCTATGTGAGCCTCTGTGGCACCAGCGTCATCCGACATAGGCAGCGTCACCCTTGTCGGCCACGCCTCGGTGGTCCTAGCCTCTGTCCGCTTCGCTCATGCTCCAGCATAAAGTGACCTCCTTTTGACCAGCGAGATACCTTCCTTCTCTTGCAAGCCTGATATAACCCGGATCGTGCCTGGTTAATCCGGCCACACTGGTACCTGCATACAAGTTAGATAAATCATGCCGGCATACGACATACGTCGGCCGGGACTCAGTTAGGCGGACATCCTCCGGTCCGGGTTACTCCGTGATTCGGCCTGTCTTGAGGTGACTCGGCCAGCACTTGCTTTAACCTTGTCGTACCTCGGCTAACTCGGCCTTTATACCCCGGCGTGACCCTACCCGGGGGTATCCCCCCAACATTAGTCCCTAAAGCTGGTGCGGTCTTAGCGGCCTCAGCCGCTAAGGACACAACAGGTTCAATTTTACCGAGCCTTTTGCTCCCTTTTCCGAGTTACATCATATCCCGGATTTCATTGGCTTGCTTTTCCCTTGGCACATTCCGAGTTTTCACTCGCTGGCCGGGTCATCCCATAGTTGTCCGGGTTATTCTTCCTTCTCTCCTACGCTTTCCCACGTGGAGGGTAATCATTACTTTGCCTCATTTTAAGGGCATGCGCCAGTTACTGCTGCAGTTAATGTCAGGTGTTACTCTTGCACACGTCACATAGTGTCTGTCTCCTCGTTAACTGTATCACCACGTCGTGTCGTGGGATCTCCTGCGCCCTGTGGCCCTTCCTGTGGCTTGTCTGTGATTGGCTAACCCGGCGAATACACGGCCACACCATGTGGCCTCGCTGCACCGCACGATCCCACTACCCCAGCCTGGGCATGGTTAAATAGGGGAGGGGCGCGCCCCTTGGTGTTTTTCCCCATTCTCACGCCCCTCTGCCTCTTCTTCTCCTTCTTCCTCCCAGCGACACTGCCGCCGCCGCACCTGCTTAGCAGCGCCGCCGCCGCCCCGTGCCTTTCCGCACCAGCATCGCCGCCACTCCCGCGCAACTCCACCGCCACGGGTCCGTGCCAATCCAAGGCACTGCCTCCCACCTCTGATAGGGCCGGTGAGGACAGCGACCTAGACATGACAGAGGAAGAGCTCGCCGTCACGGAGGTGGAGATGGAGGAGGGGGCGGAGAACGCCGAACGTGGCGCCTGGGCTGGCTCCTAGGTGTGCCAGGACGACCTAGACTGGTTGTACCGCACCCGACGCATCCCGAAGGGCGTGGTTGCCCGTCTCGCCGCCGAGGAGCTTGCTCCCTCACCTAATCCGGGTGAGTTCGTAGTGTTCCTCTCCCACTTCCAGCGTGGGTTCGGCCTCCCCGTTAGCGATTTCTTCCACGATTGGCTCAACATCTATGAGCTTCAACCGCACCACCTTCCGGCGAATGCCATCACTTCTCTTTCTTCCTTTGCCTCCACCATAGAGGGCTACGTCGGATTATGGCCCACTAAGGAGCTCTGGATCCGGTTTTTTGGTCTATGCCGGAACGTGATTCCGAATAAGGAGCTTGACCCGGAGGACAAACAACTTACGCAGTTCGGTGCTGCTTCTATCGGTCCACGGAAACAATCCGTCTTTCCCCGAGTCACGGGGCTTGATTCTTGCAAGGGCTAGGCCCGAACCTTCTTTTATGTTAGAAATGGCACGACTGAAGATCTGATCCGGCTGCGCCCCTACGCTCCTGGTCCTCCTAATCCAGATATGTGGGATCGGATCTCCAAGAAACCGACAGCCTTGGCGAACCAAGTCAACAAACGGTTCCAGGAGCTGAAGGACAAGGGGCTACGCAATGAGGACGCGATGATCACATTCGTCCGCAACCGGATCTCCCCTCTCTAGAAACGCACTCACAAGCTTTGCCACATGAGCTGGCGCCTTGACCCCAACCGGACCTCCTCATTCGAGTTTAGTAATACCGAGATATTCTGCCGGGTCAAGGCCCTCTTTACTACTGACAAGAACTTCTCCGTTGATTGGAGTGGGGGATCGAACACTTCTGCCGACATAAGCTTCCTCCTACAGTAAATCCCGTGATCCAATCTTCTTCCGAGTTATATCATATGTCGGAATTTGCTGTTTGTTTGATCCCTTTGCATTTTCTTTTTCTTAGTTGTTTCTTCAGCAAACTCTCGAGGATGGCACCGAGCCTTCTCTCAAGTGGGCGAATGATCGAGATGCCCCGGACGAGGAGGAGCCGGATCAGGAGATGTTCCTACCGTTCCCCGATGCCACCAAGCGACCCACCGATAACTTCTCTTCCTTAAGGGATTGGCCTGGTGATGAAGATGATTCCGACGTTGAGGTGATGGAAGCATTTGACACTGTCCCCCTTTCTTACGCCTTTTCGGCATCAGCTAACCCGGGTGGGAAGATCCACGAAGATCCTCCTCTCGCCACAGGCGAGCCTGTTCCGGCCGCGTCAAAGAAAAGGGGAGCCGCTTCTGCATCTTCCTCCAGACCTTCTAAGCCGACCAAGAGGCGAAAGAAGTCCGCAGACAAATCTACCACCAAGCCTATGACTAAGGCCACAGCTCGGAGAGCTCGGAAACCCAAGGAGCCATTGACTTCTGACGAGTAAGTCACCTCTCCCTTATCCAATTTTCTGCTTCGTGCTTTTCTTCTGTTGTAACTTATTGTTCATCATTTGATTCGGCAGGGCTGCGGTGGAGGTACCTCAGAGCGGATCCAGTATTGCTTCGCCCCTCCGGCATAGCCCCTCTCCCCCTCGTGGCGACGAATCTCTCCCGCTGAGCCCCATTCAGGAGGGTTCAGCGGCTGCTCCGGGTTCTAGCCACCTCGTCCAGAGGAGGGCAACCTCGATGCAGGGGGAAGTGGCTCTGCCGGAGCAGTAGATTCTCCTAGCTCCACCTCGACTCAGCCGCAACCAGCTACCTCCGAGGTACCCACAGCACCCTCGCCAAGACAAGCACCAGCACAAGCACCAGCGCCAGCACCAATAGCAGCAGAGAAATCATCAGCAGCTGTACCAACTCTGTCAGCCTCGTCCGAGTCTACCAAGGCTCGGTGAGAAGACACAACCAGCACCAAGGCTAGCACCAAGGCTGTGCCCAAGGGCAAATCTGCAGCACAAACTTCAACCTCTCAGCAGCAGCCTAAGGGCAAGAAGGCTTCTAACGCCGCCAGGGTAGCATCTATCGAGGCTGGACAGCGTACACTTGCGTCCATGCTTCCGAAGAAGACCCCACCGAAGAAAGACACCTCTGCCGGGTCAGCTGATGCGCAACTTGTTCTGCACACCAGCCCCGCTGCTGCACAAGTTGAGAGGAAAGAGGCCCACGCCAAGGGTTTGATCGCGCCCCACATGCTTAGCGGAGAACGCTATCCTCCGGCCTTGATCGAGTTCGTCAATAACTGGAACAAGGCGGAGTTCGTCAATAACGACGATCTCCCGGAGAAATTTGGGCCTGCCGAGTTTGCGGTGCAGATGAACACAGCTGCCAAGGCTATCAACCTTGCCGACCGGATGATGGAGGTACGCTACTTCGTCTTTTCTTTAACATGTACTAGTGCTTAGTCATATAACCATTAGTCCCCGAGCCTCCGGGGGAGTAACTTGTTACTCGGCCGGATGCTCCTTAGAGAATTAGTGTAGCTCCCTAGTAACTTCGAATATGCACACACCTAGAGCCGGGTTAAGTTCCACTTGGCCCGGATCTTGTACACTTCAAAAATGCACACACCTAGAGCCGGGTTAAGTTCCACTTGGCCCGGATCTTGTACACTTCAAATATGCACACACCTAGAGCCGGGTTAAGTTCCACTTGGCCCGGATCTTGTACACTTCGAATATGCACACACCTAGAGCCGGGTTAGGTTCCACTTGGCCCGGATCTTGTACACTTTGAATATGCACACACCTAGAGCCGGGTTAAGCTCCACTTGGCCCGGATCTTGTACACTTCGAATATGCACACACCTAGAGCCAGGTTAAGTTCCACTTGGCCCGGATTCTGTATACTTCGAATATGCACACACCTAGAGCCGGGTTAAGTTCCACTTGGCCCGGATTCTGTACACTTTGAATATGCACCTGACTAAGCTATTCTTGCTCTTTTTCGGGTGACTACCAACCGCCAGAGTGCTGAGTGTCAGCGCCTCTTGGACACACATAAAGCGCTGCGTTCGAAACATTCTACGCTTCTCGCTGAGTTTGAGAAACGGGGTAAGTTTTCTCCTTGGTTTTTTTCTATCTTTCTATGTCTTTTCCCGCTGAACTAATCTGTTATTCGGATTGGGCAGCCGGAGTGGAGGCTGGGAACATCCTTATGAGGAAGAACTTGGACCAGATAAAAGGTAATTCACTTTGGTTACTTAACTTCTGTGCTTTCTTTTCCTTCTCCTGAGCTCGGCAGATATTCATACCTCGGCTTTGCCGGGTCAACAAACTGTTTTAGCATCTCTTGAAGATAGTGTGCCCATGCCTGATATGATGCTGCATTTTCTCGAACAAGCAGGGCAGCACCAGGCCGAACTTAAGAAGAAGGATGATGAGCTTGCCCTCCTCCGAACCAAAGATGATGAAATTGCCAAGCTTAAGGCAGAAATGAAAAAACTCAAGGCGCTCCACAAATCCGAGATGGATAAAGCTGGCCAAGATTTTACTGAAGAGCGAGAATGTCTCAACCTCCAAATTTCCAAAGATCAAGAACTGCTGAAGGAGGCCGACACTAAGCTTGTGTCGGCAAATGCCGAACTTGTGCAACTCTAGAAGAGGCGTGACAACTGCACCAAGGAGCTGACCCGGATCCATAGCCATATTTCTCGTAAGCTCTTTTCCTTCAACCGATATTGATCTTTCCGGGTCAACTTTCTTTACTTATTTCACTTGTCTCGTTTTTAGACAAATTTCTGGAGGGTGATGCCATTGCAGCACTGTCGTTGCCAAGTTCCGCCCGAAGAGGGGCACCACAATTGGTTTTGGTGCTGAAAACATTCCTTATGACATGGAGGACCTGCTGGTCAACCTATCTTCTCGTGTCGAGATTGTGAAGAACTATGGTAAGGATATCCTGGATGTAGCAGTCCGGATCTTCAATGCCTTTTGGCCTGATGAAGACACTCCGGAGGGGTCCACTGCTCTGATTAACAAGCTAATGGAGTGCGAGACTCAACTTGACCTTTGGAGGGAATCTGCCGGACGCGCCGGAGCTGAAATCGTCCTCCACTACGTGCTCACATGGTATGAAAAAATAAACCTGAAGCTTCTCGAGCACATGCGCACCGGATCAAGGTGGTCCACTGACCCGGATTGGATAGCTCAGCGCAAGGCTTGCGCCCATAGCCTCATTCAGTATGCCCACATCCATCAATGGAACGAGGGACCCAGCTTCCTTGGCGCCATCGACGACGAATATGTCAAAGATGGTTCGGGTGAGGAGGAGGAGGACGAAGCCTCGAACGTCAAAGAAGATGAAGATGATGTTGAAGCCGAGGCCGGAGTTCCACCTGCTGGCGCCGAGTTACCCCCCCTGCTGGTCCTTGATCAAACACTTTGCAGTTTATCAGATCCCCGATATGCCGGGTGCAGATGTATTAAGCACACAAGTTATATTTTGCTACTAAGTTTCTTGTGCCGGATTAACTTGGGCGTAGTCCCCGAGTTTCATTTTCTTGTTTCTCCAATTTCTTGGCCCGGCTCGTGTCTACCTTGGTTCGGTTTTACGAGTTACGAGTCCGAGTTTCAAAAATTGACTTAACAATACTTGGAAACTTTAGGACTAGCTCAAAACAATTCAGCGTAGTAAAAACAAGGTAAACATAAAGTTAGTCTAAATAGCAAATGTCGGCTCGATTAAGTTCTTTTCCTTAGTCGTTTTTCGTGTGCTACGCAATTCCAAACTTGTTCTCTTGCTTGCCATGAAGCCAAATCTTGTTGGACAACATCAAATCGAAGAGTTGAGTTTTTGGTGCTCACACACTACTAATCCGGCTTAGGTAGAAGCGACTTACGCCAGCTGACATATAAATAACAAATACAGAAGACAGTAAATATTATTAAGGCAGTCCCCGAGTTACTGCTCGAGGTGCCACAATTTAATTGATAAGCTCATCGTCGGCATACATACCGACGTATGAGAGACTCGGATACACACACTTCTTTGCTAAGTGTAGAACGGACGGAGTAGAGCTACATTCTATGGACGCTTAGATTCCTCGCCAGACCTGTCCGCCTTGTTTTTCTCCTATGGTTTTGCATCGATGAGATAATACGAGTCATTGTGCAATGCTTTGCTCACAATGAATGGACCTTCCCATGGGGGGGATAGCTTATGCATTCCAGCAGTACGTTGTACCAACCGGAGTACCAGATCACCTTCCCGAAAGACTTGGGGGTTAACTTTCCGGCTATCATAGCGTCGGAGATTTTGCTGATATATGGCGGATCTGGACAATGCCAATTCTCTCGCTTCTTTCAGCACATCAACATCATTTTGCCGGGCTTCAGGCACTCCGGCTTCTGTGTATTGGGTGACTCTGGGCGAATCATGCTCTATGTCAGCTGGTAATACAGCTTCTGCCCCATATACCAGAAAGAATGGTGTATAGCCTGTTGATCGATTTGGAGTTGTTCTTAAACTCCACAATACCGCTGGTAGTTCTTCTATCCAGCACCCCGCTGATCTTTGCAGCGGCTCAATGAGCCGGGGTTTTATCTCGGATAATACTAATCCGTTGGATCTCTCCACTTGTCCGTTTGATGCGGGGTGGGCTACCGAGGCAACATCCAGCCGGATCTTCTTATCCCGGCAGAATCGTGCAAATGCTCCTTCAGCAAAATTTGTGCCATTATCTGTTATGATACTGTGAGGATAGCTGTACCTCAAGATGATATCTTTGAGGAATGTCACGGCCGTAGCTCCATCACATTTTCTTATTGGCTTTACTTCAATCCATTTTGTAAACTTATCAACCATGACTAAGATGTGGGTCATGTTCCCCCTCGCAGGTTTAAACGTGCCAACCATGTCCAAACACCATACAGCAAATGGCCAGGTAATTGGTATAGTCTTGAGTTCCGACATTGGCATATGTGTCTTGGTAGCATACCTCTGACAACCATTGCATTTTCTTACTAGATCTTCTGCTTGTTCCAAGGCACTTGGCTAGTAGAACCCATGTCGGAAAGCTTTTGCCACTAATGCTCTGGATGAGGCGTGATGCCCACATTCCCCTTGATGTATATCTCGGATGATGTCAAGCCGTTCTTCCGGGTCAACACACCGTTGTAGGACATTTGTGATGCTCCTCTTGTATAGCTCAGCATTGATAATCGTGTATGCCTTTGCGCGCCTCTGAACTTGCCTTGAAAGCACTTCATCATTGGGCAAGGATCCATCCTTCAGGAATTGGAATATGGGCAGCGCCCAAGCTGGTATAGCTCACACTAGGAACACATACTCATCTATTTCCATTTGCTCCACCGGCATAACCTCGGCCGGATCGCGCTGCGCAGTCCCCGGGTTTCCTAAACCACTTCCCACGTCAATGTCCATGGGTACAGCTCCGGACTCCGGATCTGCCGGGATGTAGATTGAGTCGGTTTCTGGGGACGGCCTGATAGATGGTTTTCTGAGGTGTTCTAGTGCTACACCCAGTGGAATTGCTTGTCGGTTTGATCCGAGCTTCGACAATACGTCGGCAGCCTCGTTTTCCAGCCAGGGTACATGGTGAAACTCGCATCCCTCAAAGTACCCAGATATTTTTTGCACATGGAATCTGTACAATGCCATGTTTGGATCAAGGGCATCCCACTGTCCTGAGACTTGCTGAACTACCAAATCCGAGTTGCCAAAGCATTGGATCCGATGTATTCCAATTTCTTTTGCCACTTTGAGCCCATGCACAAGTGCTTCATATTCAGCGACATTGTTTGACGCTGCGAAATGGATTTGCAGCACATACTTCAGCTGGTCGTTCTTTGGCGAGATAAGCACAACTCCGGCGCCTAACTCGGTTTTTGTCTTTGATCCGTCAAAATGCATTCTCTAGTAGTTCGAATCTGGCAATGGTGGCTCATACTGCATCTCGGCCCAATCCACGAAAAAGTCGGCCATAGCCTGAGACTTGATCGCATCTCTCCTATCGTATTGCGGAGCATAAGGGGCTAGCTCAATTGGCCATTTTGCGATTCGGCCGCTTGCATCCTTGTTACTCATTATCTCAGATATGGGGGCTTCACATATCACTTTGATTGGGTGTTCTTCAAAGTAGTGTTTTAGCTTCTTCGCCGACATGTACACACCATATGTCATTTTCTGATAGTGAGGATAGTTTTGCTTCGACGCGGATAATACCTCGCTTAGATAATAGACTGGCCTTTGCACTGACTTACCCTCTTCATCGCGCTCTACCACCACCACTTCACTTACAACTCAATTGGTTGCGGCTATATAGAGCAACATTGGCTCTTTTGATAGTAGAGAGGCTAACACTGGTGCAGTGGCTAACATTTTCTTTCATTGGATGAAGGCTTCGTTGGCCTGCGACGTCCATACGAACTTGTCCGCTTTTTTCATTAGTTGATAGAGAGGCAATGCCTTTTCTCCCATCCGACATACAAACCGACTTAAAGATGACATGCAACCAGTGAACTTCTGGACATCGTTAAGACACTTCGGCAGTTCCATTCGCTCTATGGCTCGGATTTTAGTTGGGTTAACTTTGATACCTCGGCTGGATACAAGAAATTCGAGTAATTTTCCAGCCGGGACACCGAAGGTACATTTTTCCGGGTTAAGCTTCATTTGGAATCTTCTTAAGTTCGCGAACGTTTGCCTGATATCATCAAGGAGCGTTTTGCTTTCCTTGGTCTTTATAACTACATCATCCACATACACTTGCACATTTCCACCAATTTGGTCATGTAAACATTTTTGCATACATCTTTGGTACGTTGCCCCTGCATTACGTAAACCAAAAGGCATGGTGCGATAGCAATAAGCCCCGTACGGGGTGATAAACACAGTCTTTATTTGATCACTCGGATTCAGAGGTATCTGGTGGAAACTAGAATATGCATCTATCAATGACAACAGTTCACATCCAGCAGTAGAATCTATGACTTGATCTATCCTTGGCAGTGGGAATGGATCCTTTGGGCACGCCTTATTCAGGTTCGTGTAATCGATGCACATACGCCAAACCACTGCCACATTCGGATCATCTTTCTTCTTTTCCACCAGCACCGGATTAGATAGCCAATCTGGGTAAAGCACTTCCATGATAAACCCAGCTGCTAGGAGCCGAGCTATCTCATCTCCAATGACGTTTCTCCTATCTTTCGCGAAGCGGCGGAGAGGTTGCTTCACCGGCTTTGCTCCGGGTCTCACATTCAAAGAGTGCTCGGCCAACTCCCTCGAAACACCTTGCAAGTCCTGTGTGGACCAAGCAAAAATATCCTAATTCTCACGGAGGAAGTTGACGAGCTCGCTTTCCTATTTGTCATTTAACCCGGCACCAATCATTACGGTGCGCTCTGGGAACTGATCATCAATTGGTACCTTCTTTGTATCTTTAGTTGCTTGAAACGAGACACTTCCATGCGGGTTACTCAGCGCCGGCATATACTGATGTGCGGATTGAGCCAATGTCGCCACTTCCTAGATCTTTCTCTTTTCTTTTGCAATCACGAGTGACTCGGCCAGGTTGGACCCGACTGACGCACACTCAATGGAACATCAGAAATCTCCTGCTATGGTAATTACTCCATTTGGCCTGGGCAACTTCATCTTTAGGTAACTGATGTGACAACTTGCCATGAACTTGTTCAGGGCTGGCCTGCCGAGTAACGCGTGATACGCACTTCCTAAATTCACAACCTCAAATTCCAAATTCTTAGTTCGGCAGTTATCTCGTGTGCCGAATAACACGTCTACCCGGACCTTGCCAATGGGCTCACACAAAATGCCTGGCACGATACCATGGAAAGTTGTTCTCGTGGCCTGGAGCATGTTCTCCGAGATACCCAACTTGCACATTGTATCCACATACATAATATTGATGCTGCTGCCATTGTCTATCAGCACCTTAGAAAATCTCACATTGATATTTGGCCTGATGAACATCGGGTCCAGCACCAGCACATATGAACCGGGACTTGGCATAAGCTTGGGATGGTCCTTGATACTCGATGTAATTTCCTGATCCGACCAAGGCATATACCTCGTCACTGCGGGCATTACCGCATTCACTTCCATATGTCGGCGCTGCAAGCTCTTTCTATCTGTTTCCTCTATGATAAACACACAGTAACTCTAGTGATGCTCCCTGTATTCATTTCTCCCCTCATTTCCGGGATATCTTTGATCTGGCTGATGCTAGTTTTCCACCTGATGCACTGCGTCCCTTCTCTCATGGTTTTGGTACCTCGGCGGAGGTGGAGGCGACATTAACTGTTGCGTGTTCGCTCCGGAGAGTAATTGCTGCCGGGGTAACTCCTGCCGAGGTTGTTCGTTCTGAGGTGCCTGAGCATTCCCTGAACCACTTTGTTCTATCTTCCTCATCCACTCATATTGGCGAGTTGTGTGACCCGCCGGGTTACTCGAATTTGGCGTGTGAAATTTACATGGCTGATCCAGCATTGCCTCATAGGTATACCCCGGACGGTCCTTCTTTTCTTGCCACTGTTTCTTCTGTTCTGCGTCCAAGTTTTCTTGCCATCACTTCTTGGGGTCCATTGTTGCCCTCCAGTTTTCTGACGCTGATTACTCCCTGCTCCGGGTTGATCTTGATTTACCGCAGCAACTTGTTGCGAACTATACCTGTAATCCGGTCTATCATCTCTTCTCTTACCCCGGTAGTCATTCTGCCGGGATGATCCGGCTCCATCTCGCTGGTAGTACTCCTCATTTGACTCGTTTGACACAAGCCTAGGTTGAGACGGATCACCCAAGGCATACGAATCAGCGATCCGGATTGTCTCTGCCAGTGTAGTTGGCATATCCCTTTGCAACCTTTGCCACAACATGCTTGCATATCTGCACCCTTGTGCAAACCATGCTATGGCCTGTGACTCGATCATGCCCTCACATGAATTTCGCACTGTGCACCACCGGGTTAAGAACTCTCGGTCCATCTCATTCGGTCTCTGCTTGCACATTGCTAAGGTCTGTGGCCTATTCGGCCTCTGATACGTGCTCGAGAAATTACTAACAAACATTTCCTCAAAATCAATCCAACAGTTGATACTTCCAGGTGGTAAATTGTTTAGCCATACCCTCGCTGGCCCTTCCAGCATCTGAGGTACGTATCTCATGGCCCATCTCAAGTTGCCTGTAGAAATTTTCACCGCCCTCGCGTAGTTGATCAACCAATCCTCCGGCTTGGTGCTACCGTCATATGTTTTCGTGCCTCTGGGAAACTGGAAGTTAGGCACCGGAGGCTCCTTCATGATCCGGGGCCCAAAACATGTAGGACCCGGAGGACCTTGACACTCAATTTGCTCCGACCTATAGAGTCGATCCAGTTTTAACCTGGCGTCATCAGGCATCAAGTTCCTGCTTCCCAACCTTGACCCTATCACGTGATAGTCCGGCCTAGGGTATCCCGCGTTCACCATTTCCGAATCACCATCATTGTATCTATCTTGCTCCTGTGGAGCGCCTTTCTGTTGCATACCTTGGCCGGCACTTCGCTCTTGCCGTGGTATATTCCGCTGCCGCGGTTGCCCTGCACCCGCCGAGTTACGTTGTTCGGCATTGCCGTTTACAGCGTTTCCCTGACCGGCATTGCCTTGGTCGCGGTTACCTCGGCCAGCCTCACCTCGGCTGACACTTCGTCGGTCCTCATTGCCCTGCACTTCTTTTCCTTTCCCTTCCCTTGCCGGGTCATATGGGACTATCTGTTTGTTTCTCCTCGTCGAGGTTACCACCTCCTCTCTTCTTGGGCCACCATGTGGCGACGATGCAACCCCAGCAGATTTCTCCAGGTTACCTACTGCTGAATGAACGACTTTGGAGGCCTCAGCTCTTCCCGGATTAGCCCTGAGTAACTCTTCATTTTGTCTGTTCACGATCCGAACTAACCCATTGACCCTATCCTGCTGTCTTTGCCGGGCTTCACCCGTCAAACCCTCTAACTCGGACGCAGCTGCATCTACTGCTCTGAGGTTCTTTGTCAGGGTACTATACTTCGGCAGTCCCACGGACAGAATGTTCTCTGATTCCTCAACTCTAGTATCACCCTCTTTGTTTATTTCACTAATGAGGTTTCTCCCCTTCACTTTTACAGCATCTACCTTATTTTCCTTTGCGTACTCACGCAGTGTCATGTTCAACGACTGCTGAGCGCTGCTATCTTTTTCGCACCCTCTAGTATTTTCTGCCTAGTCTCCTCTAACTCGGCCTGTGCCTGAGCCGGATCTACTGCAGGTGCTATGGGGTTCTCTAGGCTATCTATCGCCTGTTGCAGCACATTCTCTGGCCTCTCTAGTGGAGGACCTCTACTTTTCCTCGGTGCCTTTGGTGTTACCTCCGGATCTGGTGCCGGATCCTTGCTCGAGCCAGCGTCAGGCGCAGTCATCATCACCTCGGCACGGTCAGGGGAGCGAGCGATACGCGCCCCACAAGCCACGCTAAGGGGTGGCTCGCCTCCCTCGACGACGTGCCGCGGATGAACGCACGAGACATCGACAGCGACGTAGATCTTGTGCGTGCCAAGCTTGACGAAGAGGCTGTTGCGCGGGAGGGGTCGCTTGCCGAAGCAACCAGCATTGTCGCTGACAAAGTCCAGCGCTCCAAAGCGCTGAACAAGCCCGGAGATGATGCGTTTGCCGGTGCCGATGAGGTTTCCCGTCTGGATCTTCACTCCTGCTAGCGCCGCTAGCCCCACGGTGGGCGCCAAGTGTCGTGGTGGTGTCACGGCAGATGCCATGGATAGGCTAAAGGTGGGGACAATATGCACTAGAGGAATTCAGGGAGGGATAGTGTGGTGATTCCACGCACAGATGTCTTATATTCAATATCTATCCAAGGTTTACAAGTGCTCCTTGAGATGTATTGGGGAGAGGAGGAAGAAGGAACTCTCTTACTCTCTCCACTAGCTTGCTTCCAGGAACCCACTATGGATCAACCAAGTAAAGCTCAACCAAGTCAAAACCCAACCCCCTCTACAGATGCCCTAGCCCTCCTTATATAGGGGTGGCCAGGTCTCCAATTAGGGCATACGTGGAGGCATATTCCAGGGAATATGCCTCTTCCCAAAATAGTAAACCGACCGGGTCACTTTTCCCCATCGTAAGCCCTGCAGAGGCTACGTGAGCCTCTGCGGCGTCAGCGTCATCCGACACAGGCAGCGTCACCCTTGTCGGCCACGCCTCGGTGGTCCTAGCCTCTGTCCGCTTTGCTCATGCTCCAGCGTACAGTGACCTCCTTTTGACCAGCAAGATATCTTCCTTCTCTTGCAAGCCTGATATAACCCGGATCGTGTCTGGTTAATCCGGCTACACTGGTACCTGCATACAAGTTAGATAAATCATGCCGGCATACGACATACGTTGGCCGGGACTCAGTTAGGCGGACATCCTCCTGTCCGGGTTACTCCGTGATTCGGCCTGCCTTGAGGTGACTCGGTCGGCACTTGATTTAACCTTGCCGTACCTCGGCTAACTCGGCCTTTATACCCCGGCGTGACCCTACCCGGGGGTATCCCCCAACAACAAACTACAAACCCCAAACCCCAAAACCACTGCACCCTTTTATTGTTTTACTTGTCAAACTTACTAACTAATATCTTCAGCTCCTCGTGGGTTCGACAACCTTTCTTATTGAAAAGTACTACAACTGATCTCCTACACTTGGGAGCCATCATCATGTCATTACCCTTCTTCGGCAATGGCTTCCCGCGGTGAAGACGAATCGCAAGAAAGCATTGGCACTTGAGGGCTCTAAGTTCAAGACGATGCACTACTCGCTTACGGGAGATCATTAGTGGTGTGTTTGGCTTTCTATCCCTCTGTTATGTTGCCTATGGCTATGTTGGATACTTTTATGTGGCTTCTGTTAGCCTGAATTGGTGGCGCGTGTTGTATCCAATTGTTATGGTTAGTGGACTAAGTCGGGCTCATCTTAAGCCTTCTGTCTACAAAAGTAGATATTGTAAATATAAAATTTCTCTAATTTATCTTTTTTGTTTCTATCTAATAACACAACTTATTAACCTCAAACTTTAAAGATCAATACAACGTTTCTATTACAAATTACAATGTGCAGAATTTATTGATTTTTTATACACAAAATATATCTAAACGAGTGAGGGCATAGGTGTACCCCTGCTTAGAATAAACCTCTTAACGGTCGATTAGCTCAAGAAAATCATTAAGCTCTTGGATCATCCGCATGCATGCAAACAAACTCACAAGCTCCAAAATATTGACCCTGACCAGGCAGGCCGTGGCGTTCTCTATATATTTTTTCTACCGGCTTATGTATCTTCCACCCAAAAGCACTACTGAAACGTCGATCGAGCAGGTCAGAGCCATGGAGGTGGCGACGGGGGCAATGATCCCCCTCCTGCGCAAGCTCGGGGATCTGCTCCTGGACGAGTATAACCTAGAGAGGCGTGTGAAGAAAGGTGTCAATTCTCTCGTATCCGAGCTAGAGATGATGCACCCCGTCCTGCGCAAAGTCGGCGAGATGCACCCTGACCAGCTCGACGAGCAGGTCCGGGTCTGGGCAGGCAAGGTGCGAGAGCTCTCCTACGACATGGAGGATGCAGTGGACGCCTTCATCGTGCGCGTGGAGGAGGACAGGTATGACCGTAGCCCGAACAAGATAAAGAACAAGGTAAAGAAGTACCTGAGGAGGATCACCAAATTGTTCAGCAAGGGCAAGGCTCTCCATCAGATCTCGGGCGCCATCCAAGAAGCGCAAGACATCGCCAAGGAACTGGGCGAGCTGCGTCACAGGTACATGCTTGACGCCCAAACACATAACACTACACATACCGTTGTTGACCCTCGCCTCAAGGCTGCGTACAAAGATGTCACAGAACTCATTGGTGTTGAAGACAGACGGGACGAACTGATCAAGATGTTGACAGAGGGTCCAAAGCAGCATTTGAAGATAGTATCGATCGTTGGATTTGGTGGGCTTGGCAAGACAACTCTTGCTAGAGCAGTGTATGACAAGATCAGAGGGCAATTTGACTGCGGAGCTTTTGTTTCGGTGTCTCAGAATCCCGACATGAAGAAGTTTTTCAAGAAGGTGTTGTTTGAACTGGACAAGAGCAAGTTTGCAGCCATCAATGAGGCTGTTAGGGATGAAGAACAACTCATTGATGAATTAAAAATGTTTCTTCATGATAAGAGGTACGTCCACACTAAAGCGTATCGTTTTAATTACCTTCCAAGGGGCATACATATATACTGCAAGTTGAAAACAAAGTGTCTTTTGGTAGATCCCTGCTATATATGCCTTGTTTTTCTATTTGTTTTATATGTGTCTTCATGTTGAAAACTATTATTGTAACCGAATACATTCTATTTTGATCAAATATTAATGGGAGTTTAAACTAACACTTCCCAAAATCATGTAGGTACATCATCATAATTGATGACATATGGAATGTTAAGGCATGGGAAATCATCAAGTGTGCATTCTCTAGCAACAACCACTATAGTCGAATAATAACAACATCTCGCATCGTAAGTGTCTCTAAAGCATGTTGCTCATCTAGTGATGATGTGATCTATAGCATGAAACCTCTTTCTAGTGATGATTCCAAAAGATTGTTCTATAGAAGGTTATTTCTATATGAGAGTACACGTCCTCATGAATTGGAACAAGTATCCCATGATATCTTGAAGAAATGTGGGGGAGTACCACTAGCAATCATTACTATAGCTAGTATTTTGGCTACTGATGATCAGGTAAAAACGAAGGATCAATGGCATGCTTTGCTCAAGTCTACGGGACATGGACTCACAGAAGATGCCAGTGTGGAGGAGATGCAAAGGATACTATTATTTAGCTATTACGACCTACCTTCTCATCTGAAGACGTGTTTATTATATCTGAGCATGTTTCCAGAAGATATAACAGTTTGGAAAGATCAGCTGATATGGATGTGGATAGCTGAACGCTTTGTCCATCGTGGGATACAAGACACAAGATCACTATATGAGATCGGAGATAGCTACTTCAATGATCTTATAAATAGAAACATGATCGAGCCATTATATATCATTGACGAAAGCAAGGCAGATGCTTGTCGTGTCCATGATATGATACTTGATGTAATACGCTCGAAGTCAAGTGAAGAAAACTTTGTTGCTATATTGGATGGTACCGAGGGAAGCACACATAATTCACAAAGAAAGATTCGCAGGTTATCCTTGCAGAACAGCATGTCGCAGCTCATCAGCCCTCAGGTCGCTGCCACAAGCATGTCACAAGTGAGGTCTATAATTGCTTTCTTTGCACCCATTGATGGTCTAGTCCAGTCAGTTTCATGCTTTCAATTTCTACGTGTATTGAACGTAAAAGGCTCGAAGCGGTGGGCAGGTAGCAATGATGTTGATCTTAGGCATGTCATGAACTTGTTACACCTAAGGTTCTTAGGGTTAAGAGACACACATGTTGGCGACCTTCCACCTGAGATAGGAAGGCTAGGTTTTCTGCAGACACTGGACTTGAGAGGAACACTGGATAGAAGAGCAAGTCAATCACTGTTGCCATCGGCTATTGTTCGGTTAGGACGTTTGATGTGCCTATACATTGACGTGCGTATGAAAATGCCGGTTGGAATGGGGAACCTGGCATCACTAGAACAGTTGAGAGGACTGTATGTGGATGGCTCTAATGCAATTGAGATAGAGATAGGCCAGTTGATTGAGCTGAGGGTGCTTGGCATTCGGTGGCAGGGACGCGAGACGAGCACGTGTGATTCCTTGGTGGTATCCTTGGCCAATCTGCAGAAATTGCAAAGTCTGACGATCGACAGTTACGGCATCACAAGGTTCGATGTCAGCTGGGACAGTTGGGTGCCCCCTCCAGGCCTCCACAGCTCCACACCCTTGTGTTCCGTGGATGCACCTCGATGTTGCCTAGGTGGATCAATTCTTCATCACTTACCCACCTCTCCCACCTGCATATAGCGGTGGATGAGGTGCGAGGGAAGGACATTCAAATCCTTGGGACTTTGCCTGCTCTTTGTGATCTCAGATTAGAGTCCACGGAAGTTCAGACTCAGCACATGTTCATCACTGGCACCGATTATTTCCCATGCGTGAGAGAGTGCAGATTCGAGTATTTCACGACGTCGCCATCCATGTTTCCACGAGGAGCCATGCCCAGGCTTGAATTCCTCAAGTTCTATGTCCGGGCAGTGGACATCGGGTGCGGCGAGCTGGATGTGAGCATGGGTCACCTCCCTTCCCTCCAGCAAGTCGACGTTGTCCTCTGGAACGAGGAACGCAGCTCGTTGAAGTTGGAGGAAGCCAAGGCTGCGCTGAGGTTTGCAGTTGAAGCCCATCACAACCGTCCTAGCCTTACTATCCGTTGTTATTTTTAGATGATGAAGCAAAAGGTTTTTACAATGTATCTTGCAACTTGCTGGGGATTACCAGCTTCACAAGAAAAGCATGAGCCCACCATCCGTTGCTATGGTAAGCCATTTATAACTTCGCTCTCATGGTTTTTTCTTCTGTCTTAGTCAACCAATATTGATTCCTTTTTCATTCGTTCTCGATCGGCTGTTTCTATGGGATTCATTCGATGGTCCCTCTCCTACAGCTTTCTAGATCTAAAAAAGGGCACTGATTATAAGAGGAAATCGGAAGAAGACTAATCATAAAAGGAGGATCAGGTAAGCAGCAGCTACCCCGTCACGTATCATTCATTACTGTCTATTATAGTCCAAAATTTTATTACTATTTCGGGTTTCAGAATAAACACGTTAAAATTCATAGGAATTACAATGGAAATACGCTCTTTTAGTTCATTCAATTAATTATTTCCATACTAGTATATTCTGTTGAGTCCTGTTACGTTGGATGAACAATTCTATTTTTCTGCTGCCTCTGAACAGGGGTTGGAGTGGATATCGTTGGCCTCCCTCTGTGGCACACTTGTTGCCTTCGACGACTAACACAAGCTTGATCGATACACAGTCAAGCACCTGCCATGATTCTTTATTGATTTGCTTAATCCTTCGTTCACCAACAAGTTTAATTGTTTTGCTGCTGTTTTTACATATCCTTGCGCTTTTACAAGAGTCTGTACCGTGTATCTTGTATTTATTCGCTTCCTTCCGCTCAAGAACCACTCTCAGTCTTTCGCCTTGTAAGATGACTTAATCCCTACCTATTATCTTATTCAAAATCTTGTCCCAAACTTGCATGAGAAGGGCATTGACAAAGCAAGTGCATCCCCTCTATTTCGCCAGCTAGGTAGATCCTCCTACTACACTCTAGAATCCAAAGTGAGCAAATCTTATTGCTCAAACCTAGACATATGTGCCGCCGCAAACATGTGTGCTGAGAAAAACCATAACAGAGACCGATTAACCCAACCTTGTGATTAGCACACTCTTAGCGTGATCTGAAAATACACAGTAGAATTAATGTAAACTTTAGCACCACTTGTATGCTAACTCATGAATCGTTGCTCTTCACGAAAGAAAATATATGCACCAAACATATATGGACGAAATAAGACACTTCACAAGTCTCTCTCGATCCTAGACATTATCTATGTTAGGGAGAGAGGTTCTCAGAACAGCTGCAACAGCAGCAAATCAACACACAGGGATATCAATATTTTTTACGTGAAAAAACTCTCAAATTGAGAGGAAAAAACACGGTCCAAAGCCACTCAAATCTTCTTTCACTATTATCAAATAAGGATACATTTTCTTCTTCTCTAGAGTGCACTAAGATCTCATACATCAAGATACATACGGATCTTGAATGCTGGGGTGCAAGAGATAGGGATTGGAACAATCTCACCAAAAATGGTGGAACCATAGCTTAAAATAGACAAGGTAGTGGATATGTACATCACGGCCTTATGGACAGATCCCGGTGCTTGATTTAGTTTCTTCCTTCAACTTCTTCCTCTTTTCCATCTCTCATGGTTTTCTTCTCCAATGGAGGCTAACTAGATTTTTATCACTCCACTTAGTGGTAGCATATGAGAGGTTTATCCTCTCTCTTCCCTCATGCGCAATGTACAAAATGACTCTTGGTCAGAACACTAAAGATCAGTGGGCTCTTGCACCTGTTTGGACCGCTGAAAAGCTTCATAAGGCCATCTCTTCACAGCACGCGCGGGGAGGATACCCAACAAACCTCCCCCATCTAACGCATGTGGAGGCACCACCAAGCCCGCTTCCATGCAACATACAAGCAACTTCTCACATGTCCTCACCTGGCCGATGAATCACTATTCCCCATCCTCATCTGGCCCGTAGCGCCGCTGGTATATGACGTAAAATACTTCGGGTGTGATATAATATGGAAGGACGCACCTGAATCCACAACCCAACTCATGGCATCATCATGGACAATACTATAACATTCTTTATTTTCAATGACTAGGTAATCTTCGCACTTGTCACATTTTGCAGTCATGGTGGCACCATTCTCACCCTTTTGATCAGCCTTCTTTTGACTTTTCCCTCTGCAAGATCTCTTTTGTATTTCCTATAATCGCTCTTCTTATGACCCAACCTTTCACAATAATGATAAGTAACTCCGATCTCTGTCTTGACTTTGACCCCCTTGGATTTTTGGTCTTTGTCATGCTAAGATTTTCCTTGGCTATGTCCACGGTTGTCATTCTTGCTATGAGATTTAGATACATATGCATCAGAATAGGAGGTGTCGCCCTTTTTTCTCTTTCTGGCTTCTTCATTCAACATGCTATTCTTCACCATCTCCAATGCCAACTTCTCATCTAGAGCTGAATTGCTAACTAACAGAACAAGCGTGTTTCAACTGTTGCGCGTGGAACTCAACAACAACAATAGTTGCACATCATCCTCAAAGTTGATCTTCATGGCTGAGAGTTGATTTATATGGCATTGAAAGACATTCAAGTGTTCAACCACACTGCTACCATCTCGGTTGTCAAGCTTGCAAGTCTTTTGATACCAAGGCCTTGTTCACAGATGTCTTCCTCTCATACATTGACTCCAACCTCTGCCACAACTCATACACATTTGTGTCATTTGAAACACGGTGGAATATATTGTGGTTGATGTACAATAAAATCATACCTACAACCTTTTGGTTTAGCACTCTCCATTCTCTTCCATGACAACGGTCATTGGTATCTTGTCTTTCACAATTGCTCATACAAATGCTTGCAAAAAAGGATTTATTCCATCATGGGCTTCCATAGTGAGTAATTTGAAGAATCAAGTTTTACATGCCACTTGTGATGGCGCTTTCTTCCAAAGCCATTGCGAGGTAGAAGCAACCTCTGAGAAAACATGGCTCTCTAATACCACTTTGTTGGGAAAAACTAGAATAGAGAGCGATTAACCCTACCTTGTGATCAACACACTCTTGAATGTGATATGAAAATACGCAGTAGAATTAATGTAAACTTTAGTACCACTTGTGTACTAACTTACGGATCATTGCTCTTCACAAAACGAAACATATGCATCAAACATATATGGAGGAACAACACCACTTCTCAACTCTCTCCAAAGCTGACACAGTGTCTATGGTATGGTGATAAGATCTCTCTCCTAGGAAGAGATAGTGTCTATCCTAAAGAAAGAAGATCTCAGAATAACTGCAGCAGTAGCAAATCAACACAAAGAGATACCAATCCCTTTTATGTGGAAAACCTCTCAACTTGAAAGGAAAAAACCACAAGCCAAAACCACCCGATTCTTCTTACACTTTTATCAAATGGGGATACAACTTGTTCTTCTCTAAAGAGCACTAGAGGATCTAATACATCAAGATACACACAGATCTTGGATGCCAACAACAAGATTTGGGTACAAGAGATAGGGATTAGAACATATCATCAAAGATGGTGAAACCACAACTTGAAGGAAACAAGGTAGTGGATTTGGACATCACGACCTTGTGGGAAAAGCCCAATGCTTGATTTCAGCTCTTCCTTTAACGTCTTCATTATACCTTCTATATTGGTTTTCTTTTCCAAAGGAGGCTAACTGGATATTTGTCACTCCACCTAGTGATGGCTGTATGAGAGGCTTATCCTCTCCCTTCTCCCATGCGCAATGTCTAAAATGACCCTCCGTCATAACCCTATAGGTTGGTTTACTCTTGCACATGTTTCGACCGCCTGAAAGGATTCATAAGGCCATCTCCTCACAACCCACATGAGGAGGATACCCAATATGATGGAAGATGCCTCACCACTTTGTTGTAATAAAGAACCTATTGGATTACGAGGCTTAATGTATATTGGTTCCGCCTTTTCTTATTGCGATGTCACATTGCCCGTGTTCCTGGGGCAGAAATGTGAGATGTTTTGATCACTTGGATCAGGGTGTCACAAACAACCCTAATAACCCATCCCCTTACGAAGCCCCCAGGAAGGCATGGAGATGCTAATTCAGATGCTTGATGTTAACGTACACGCACTCAGCCTAGTGATACATCCATTTTGCATCACTATTCTATATCATAATTTACTGTTATTCATTGATATATTTCATATTAAGAGATGATACTTATGTTATTTCATCTGTTTTTGCATGGTTGATGACTTTTGGAGCATGGACCGCTGCAGTCAGGATTCTGATGGAAAAGGTGCTGTTTGGAGACGAAATTCGTGAAGATCAGAAAATCCGGGAAAATACATGGAAAATTCTTGCCAGAAGGGGAAGTGGAGATGGGCCACAGGGGGCCCACACCACCCCCTGGCGCGGGCAGCCCTAGGCCGCACCAGCAGGTGGTGTGGCCATCCTGGCCCACTCCTGGCTCTCCCCTCTAGCGTATATTATCCCCACGGAACCCTAATACCTGAGGAGCGACCTCAGAAAGATTTCGCCGCCTCTGCGGGGCGGAAAACACCGAGAGAGAAAGATATCTCCGGCAAACGGGATTCTACCGGGGGAATTCCTTTCAGGAGAGGGGAGATCGTCGCCATCAATGCCACCATCAAGCTGGACTTCATCGGGATCATCATCATCATCACTACCATCATCTCCACCAGCACCATCGTCACCACTTCATACCGTTGTAACAATTGGGTTCAATCTTGCATAGTTCTTAGGGGAAACTTTCCCGGTGTTGATTACTCCTTGTAGTTGATGTTATTGAGTGAACCATTGAATTATAGTTTCTGTTCAGATTGTTACATATCATTATATCATCTCTAATCTTGATCCATATGATGTCTTGTGAGTAGTTCGTTTTGTTCTTGATGACATGGAAGAAGTCATGTTGTTAGTACTGGAATTGTGTTGAGAAAGATTCAATGGTTTGATATTTAAGTTGTGGTGTATTTCTTCTAGTGGTGTCATGTGAACGTCGACTACATGACACTTCACCTTTATGGGCCTAGGGGAATACATTGTGTATTTGGCTACTAATCGTAGGGGTTGCCGGAGTGACAGAAACCTGAACCCCCGTTAGGAAACCTTTTCACAAGGGACGTCAAGGTCTTAGAGTTTAAAGCCGTGGTTAGGTTTCTACCTTAATTACTTTCTTGTACTTGCGGATGCTTGCAAGGGGTATAATCACAAGTATGTATTAGTCCTAGCAAGGTCGGTACATTAGCACAGGTTCACCCACACAACACTTAGCAAACTAAAGAAGATTAATCAACTATATGAAGCGAAAGCACTTGACGATATTCATGTGTGTCCTCGAGAATGGTTGGTCATCTTAAGTAATACAACCGGCTTGTCCTTTGCTAAAGAAAGAATTGGGCGACTTGCTGCATTTATTCTTATTGTCTTTTATTTACTCGTACTTTATTTATATGCATTATCAAAACCCCCTAAAAATCCGTTTGCTAAGTATTTACAGAGAATTCCTGCTCCAAGCCATTCGCTAACACCTTCTTCTCCTTGTTGGGTTCGACACTCTTACTTATCGAAAATACTGCGATACACCCCCTATACTTGTGGGTCATCAAGACTATTTTCTGGCGCCGTTGCCGGGGAGTGAAGCCTATTAGAGAGTGGAACTGGTAAAGGAAACTTCTACTGTGAGTATTGTTTACTTTTGTTACTTGCTTTATTTTCAATATGGATAATTCGCTGAGTTTCTTATTTCATAATGCTACTACCACTGCTAAGGTAGTAGATGAACCACCACCTGCTGAGAATGATACTTTTAAAATACCTACAAGAATTATTGATCGTGTTATGGATAACTACTATTTTGGAGATGGAACTGTCCATCCTGGTGATCGTTTGCTCTTTATACACGAATTATGCGGGTGTTTAAGTGTGCAGGTATTAGAACAGATCAAGACAAGAAGAATTTATTCTCATTATCATTAAAAGGAAGAGCTGAGGAATGGTATAAGCTGCTGAAGAATGGTCAAGCTCTTGAATGGGAGGAAATAGTACCTCTCCTTTATTCAAAATTTTATCCTCCTAGTGAAATTCATAAAGATCGGAATCCAATATACAACTTTTGGCCTCTTGATGGAGAGAGTGCAGCTCAAGCTTGGGGGAGATTGAAGTTACTAATGCTCAAATGTCCTATTCATGAGCTCCCTCACAATATTATTATCAATAACTTTTATGCAAGGCTTTCTCTTCATGATAAGGATCTATTGGATGCTTCTTATGCTGGATCATTTACACGCATGGAAGAAGGAGCTAAATGGGATCTTCTAGACCGTATTCAAGACAATGCTGAAGCATGGGAGAATAACAAAGGAAGAAAGTCAGGTATAAATTATGATTATGAATGCATTTAATCTTTTATGGGAACTAATGACTTTCAAAATATTAAAAAAGCTTATGGTCTAGACTCTCAAGCTATTGTAACTTATTTTAAGGATTTTGCTTCCTATATTGAAGTGCCTAAAAAGAAGTGGAATAAGTATCATGAACCTTATAAAGATATTGCTAACTGTGTTCCTGCAAGAAATACTGAAGTTTATACTGCTAATCATGTTTTACCAGAACCTTACATTGAGAAAATACCTTTTCTAGTTAAAGTAAAGGAACAGTCTATGATATCTAGTATGGTTAATGAAAGTACAAGAAAAGTTGTTGAACCTGATGACAAAATGATGAACCTATAATAGCGAATGTGAAATACTTTGTCACTAATTATGTAGAAGAGGGACACACTATCCTTTGTAAGGATATCCCTAATATTGTTTCACAAAGTATTGTTATGAGAGCTAGTGTCCCTGTGTTTTCTATTAGGATAAGTGATCAATGCTACAATGGTTCTTGTGATATAACTATCACATGAACCATTGTAGCAATGATCACTTATTCTAACAGAAAAAATAGGGACACTAGCTCTCCTAACTCTTCTTTGTGAGACAATATTAGAAGTATCCTTATAGAGGATAGTGTGTCCAACTTCTACATATTTAGTGACAAAGTCTTTCATATTTGCTATTACAGGTTCAACAGCTATTTGTGCATCAGGTTCAACGGCTTTATTTGTACTTTCATTAACCATACTAGCTATCATAGAATTTTCATTTACCTTGACTGGGAAAGGCATTTTCTCAATGTAAGGTTCAGGCAAAATAAGATTAGCAGTATAAACTTCGGTATCTCTTGCAGGAACACAATTAATGATATCCTTATATGGCTCATGATACTTATTCCATTTCTTTTGAGGAATTTCAATATAAGAAGCAAAAGCCTTAAAATAATTTGCAATACTTTGAGAATCAAGACCATAAGCATTACTAATGTTATGAAAGTCATCAGTTCCCATAAAAGATTTAATGCATTCATAATCATAATTTATACCTAATTTTCTTCCTTTATCGTTCTCCCATGCTTCAGCATTGTCTTGAATACGGTCTAGAAGGTCCCATTTAGCTTCTTCTTCCATGCATGTAAATGATCCAGCACAAGAAGCATCCAATAAATCCTTATCATGAAGAGAAAGCCTTGCATAGAAGTTGTTGATAATAATATTGTTAGGGAGCTCATGGATAGGACATTTGAGAATTAGTAACTTCAATCTTCCCCAAGCTTGAGTTGTACTCTCTCCATCACGAGGCCAAAAGTTGTATATTTGATTCGAACTTTATGAATCTCACTAGGGGGATAAAACTTTTGAATAAAAGAGAGGTACTACTTCCTCCCACTCAAGAGATTGGCAATTCTTCAGCAGCTTGTACCATTCCTCAACTCTTCCTTTCAGTGATAATGAGAATAACTTCTTCTTAACTTGATCTGTTGTAATACCTACACACTTGAACAACCCACATAATTCGTGTATGAAGAGCAAATGATCACCGGGATGGACAGTTCCATCTCCAAAATAGTAGTTATCCATAACACGATCAATAATTCTTGTAGGTATCTTAAAAGTATCATTTTTAGCAGGTGGAGGTTCATCTAATACCTTAGCAGTGGTAGTAGCATTACGAAATAAGAAACTAAGTGAATTATCCATATTGAAAAGAAAGTAACTAGAAGAAATAAGCAATAATCACAGTAGAAGTTTCATTTACCAGTTCCACTCTCCAATAGCACTTCCCTCCCTAGCAACGGCACTAGAAAATAGTCTTGATGACCCACAAGTATAGGGGGTGTATCATAGTATTTTCGATAAGAGTGTCTAACCCAACGAGGAGCAGAAGGTGTTGACGAGTGGCTTGGAGCAGGAATTCTCTGTAAATACTTAGCAAACGGATTTTTAGGGGGTTTTGATAATGCAGATAAATAAAGTACAAGTGAATAAAAGACAATGATAATAATTGCAGCAAGTGGCCCAATCATTTCTTAAGCAAAGGACAAGCCGGTTGTATTACTCAAGATGACCAAACGTTCTCGAGGACACATGGGAATATCGTCAAGTGCTTTCACTTCATATAGTTGATTGATCTTCTTTAGTTTGATAAGTGTTGTGTGGGTGAACCTGTGCTAATGTACTGACCTTCCTAGTACTAATACATACTTGTGATTATACCCCTTTCAAGCATCTGCAAGTACAAGAAAGTAATTAATATAGAAACCTAACCACAACTTTAAACTCTGAGATCCTACACTCCCTTGTGCAACGGTTTCCTAACGGGGGTTCAGGTTTCTGTCACTCCGGCAACCCCAACGATTAGTAGACAAATACACAATGCATTCCCCTAGGCCCATAAAGGTGAAATATCATGTAGCCAATGTTCACATGACACCACTAGAAGAATAACACCACAACTTAAATATCAAACAATTGAATCTTTCTCAATACAATTCCACTACTAACAACATGACTTCTCCCATGTCCTCAAGAACTAAACCAACTAATCACAAGACATCATATGGATAAAGATCAGAGATGAAATAATGATAAGTAACAATCTGAACATGAACGATAATTCAATGGTTCCACTCAATAGCATCAACTACAACAAGTAATCAACATCGGGAAAGTTTCCCCTAAGAACTATGCAAGATTCAACCCAATTGTTACAGTGGTATGAAGTGGTGATGATGGTGATGGTGGAGATGATGATGGAGATGATGATGATCCCGATGAAGTCCAGCTTGATGGTGGTGTTGATGGCGACGATCTCCCCTCTCCGGGAAGGAATTTCCACGGCAGATTTCTGCCTGCCGGAGAGCTCTTTCTCTCTCTGCAGTTTTCCGCCCCACAGAGGTGGCGGAATCTTTCTGTGGTCGCTCCCTGAGTCTTAGGGTTTCAGGAGGATTATTGATACGTCGTAAACGTATCTATAATTTTTGATATTCCATGCTTGTTTTATATCTACTTTCTTATGTTTTGTCTACATTTTGAGATACTTTTATGTATTTTCTGGATCTAACCTATTAACAAGATGCCACAGTGTCAGTTGCCTGTTTTCTTCTGTTTTTGGTTTCAGAAAATGCAAAAAATGAATATTCTCGGAATTGGACGGGACAAAAGCCAAAGTCAATATTTTACTGGAAGACTCACGGATCCAGAAGACGAGACGGAGAGGGGCCAGGGGCTGGCCACACCATGTGGTGGCGCGGGTCCCCCCTGGCCATGCCACCAGGTGGTGTGGGCCCCTGGTCCACCCTCTGACATCGCCTCTTCACCTATAAGAAGCCTCCCGATGAGAAAACCCTAATAATCCAGCCTCCAGCCACGAAAAGTTTCGCAGCGCCGCTGCCACCGGAGGGGAGATTCGGGGGACAAAAAGTCTCTAGTCTGGCACCCTGCCGGGACGGGGAAGTGCCCCCGGAGCCATCTCCATTGATCTCCACCACCATCTCCGTCGCTGTTGCTGATTCCCATGATGATGAGGGAGTAGTTCTTCCTCGAGGCTAAGGGTTCTACCGGTAGCTATGTGTTCATCTCTCTCTCTCTATGCATGATCATATTGTGATCATGAGCTTTGTAATCAATTAGATCTACCTTGCTACTCAAGTGCTTTAATAGATCTCTGGCTCTCCCCACGTGTGTGAAAGTGATAGCGTGCACACCATGGTGGCACTTAGGCTAGAGATTACAAATACTTGTTATGAGTTATATTTGGAGTTGGATGTCTCTATGAAATTGTGGTGTTTGTTGGAACCATCTAGAGCTCAAGGTGACAGTGTGGGGTTATCTAGATGAGGAAAGCGAACTTTGAGGAGTGCTATTATAGCCCTATCATGGATTAGAGTGTCCAACCGGAGAGTAGTTTAGAGTAGTATCATAAAGAGGTGATATTTATATGAGAGTGTTCACTAGTGAAAGTATGATCCCTAGGCCTTGTTTCTAAACATTGAAACACCGTTTGCAACTAGATCTGTTACATGTTTGCTTGCTTCCATCTTTTTGCCTTTAGTCTTTTCCTCCCGTCAAGCTCTTTTCTGGCACCGTTGTCTTATATCCATACCACTTGTATTTCACTATCTCTTCGCCGAACTAGTGCACCTATACACCTGACAAGTGTATTGGGTGTGTTGGGGACACAAGATACTTCTTGTATCTTGATTGCAGGGTTGCTTGAGAGGGATACCTTTGACCACTTCCTCCCTGAGTTCGATAAACCATGGGTAATCCACTTAAGGGAAACTTGCTGCTGTTCTACAAACCTCTGCACTTGGAGGCCCAACAACTATCTACAAGAATAGAAGTGCGTAGACATCAATTATATACGCCAAAGAACAGAGCCAGAGGTGGGCCAGGGTGGCCACACTACCTGATGGCGCGACCAAGGGTGGCCCGAGCCAGCGGGTGGTGTGGGCCCCCTATGGCCCATCTCCGCTCCCCTTCCGGCTTCCTTCGTCTTTTGGGAAAATAGGATTTTCCATATATTTTCTGAGATTTTCTGATCTTCGCGAATTTCGCCTCCAAGCAGTGCCTTTTCCATCAGAATCCTGACTTCAGCGGTCCATCCTCCAAAAGTCATCAACCATGCAAAAATAGATGAAATAACATAAGTATCATCTCTTAATATGAAATATATCGATGAATAACAGTAAATTATGATATATAATAGTGATGCAAAATGGACGTATCAGTCTCCCGTACCGCCTCCCGCCGGTGGGTGCGTGTTGGATGCGTGGCCGGCAACCGGGATTGCTGCGGGCTATGTGTGTCGGTGCACGTGGGTGGCCGGCGTCGAGCATGCGTGTTCTGGGGGGGCGAGCATGCGCATGCTGTGTGGCCGATGTGGTTGTATGCGCGCGGTGGGAGAAAGAAGAAAAGAGTAGAAAAGAAGAGCAAGAGAGGGGAAAGACCAGCCCCACATGTCATTATTTGCACAAACAAATTTAGCAATCCACTTATAGGAAGGCTACAAAAGTTAAAAACATCTTGCCTTCCTATACCCTATATCTCCTCTTGCTATATGCAGTTTTTAGCAATCCAATATGCAAAGGCTCTTAGAGATGTTCTTAGCCCATGTTCTAGACGTTTACGTGCACACAGGGTGCAACATTCAGCGAAGAGCTATCAGTCCCAAAAGGCTAGAGGAAGGATCGAATCTCTGCAAGGTGGAACTAAACCTGAGCAGTCTCACAGACATAAGCCCTAACATCGGGACGAAGCTTTGGTTTTTTTGAACGATAACTGGGTCCAGAAGACCCTAGAAGCTGCAAGTTAAACCACGTGGAAGGTACAAATTACAGAAAGTCCCTTGGCATAAAGCACCCTAGCAAAACTAGATAAAATAGAAAAGGGCATCTCTCTTGCAAATAGCACCCTGGTACTAGAAAATACAAAGCAATCAGATCCTCGAGCGCCTCCACCACCGATCTCTGGCGACCTCCAGCCGACGACGAGGTCAAGGGAGTTTCTTGCTCGTGACGCTCCACTAATCGGAGAAGAAGCATCACCGCCGAGCACCTTGCAATCCACGGGGACGCACCACTTGCTGACGGCAAGGTGTCGAGCACCGATGTTGTGCTTCGAAGAAGGGCCTCCGATGGAGGTTTGATCCTAACATCGCCATTCGACAAGAAAAGGCAGCAGTCCAGCAGCATCGCCGCCGCCGTCTGACCACTACGAGGAAGCTCCAGAAGCAGCACCACCTACCTTCCGTTGGAGCTCGAGGAGGAAGAAGACCATCTCACCATCTGAAGCCTCATCGCCATCATGGCAACTTGGAGGAGGAGGAAGAAAGGCATTCCCACCCCGCAGCACCAAAACCGTCCCCTCTGCAGGGGACCAGATCCACCTTCTCCAGATCAACGAGATGAGCACGGACCAGCTCCTCCACTCCCCCTCGCCTCCACGGCCGTCCAGGAGCAAAGCAGCCTCGTCGAGCTTCGTGCTGACGCACCCTTCCCCCTCGCCTCCACCGTCGGCCAAGACAGGGCACCCCACACCACCACCTCTCGAGTGGAAACCCGCAACGCCGAATTTATTGGACGGCGCGGTTACCCTTCTTCTCTTCCTCAGCTCCTGCCATCGGAGCAAGAGAAAAACAAGGAGAAACCCTAAAAGTTCCAGGATCTGGCTGCGTAGATCCGAAGCACCGCGGCCTCTACCAGGCAAAACACCCACTACTAGCACAAAGCCAGGCAACCTAAGACCTACCACTACTCCGGCGACCCCCTGCCGCCACCTCTCGCCGGCTATTCCGGCGAGCAGGGCGTGCACGAGCCTCGGTCTCTCACAGACGACTCTCAAAGCTACAGGGAAAGAGGAGGAGGAGGACGTCTCCGAGACACTTATTCGGGACGAAGCTTTGGTGACTTTGTGCTTTCAAGTCTCACCGTGACTTGGTGGCAGCATCCATCGTCTATCTCAGATCCATAACCTGTGAATGTTTCATCACATTTGGATAAGTAGTTTGTGACAAATATCTTTTTACATTTTTGAACACTAGTTTAAACTAAATACCTATTTAATCACAAACCGTTCATCCAAATGAAATGAAACTTCACCAGAATACAAATCAAAACATGCATGATTTACTAGATTTCTTTCAATTTTTTCCGAGTAATTTTAATTATTTAGTTTAAAATCTAAATCAATCTGGTACATTGGATGAGAAATGAATGGTTGATACTGACACCAAATCACGATGAGACTTGGAAGCACCAAGTCACTGAATCTCAGAAGCTATCTAATCTTTTCTAAGGGCTTGTTTGGATGTACCGGGATTTTTATCCCGGAGAATTAAATCCTGATCGGGAATCCACAAAAACAGTTTAAATCATCGGATTTTTATTTTCCACCTCCCTACTAGTGGATTTATTTTCCTGCGAAAAGGCTGGGATTCCCTACTACCAAACAAGCCCTAAATGAGAAAGGGAAAAAATGGTTAGCAACACACTGCTCGGCCCGTTAGTCAGATAACTGAAACCTGAACTAACTGAAGAAATTGAAAGTTCATCAGAGGAAACGGAGCACGTATGACGCGAGCCCAGTGATCCGGTCGTCGTCAGGGCACTTGTTTGATCAGCGGTGGATGTGTCAATCGATCGCGAATAAAGGTCACCGCCGCAGCTATTGCATGCAGCTCGAGAAAAAAGGCTGCGGAAGCACAAAAGCGTATGACACGTCGCTATACGCTATTTGGGTGGCAGAGAATACGTATGGCATCACATCCATCCGAGAAGCTAGTCGTATTCATGTGGATAAGTGTTATCTCATTGACATTTACGGGATGTGGCTTTCGTATCAACGTGGATTGATCACACCAGACGTGCAGCAAATCACTGCTTGACTTTCTGAGACAGACAGGTCTACGTGGCTCACCCTTTCTGAAATAGTACCGTGGTACCTGCAAGAAGATTTCAGATGAGAGCGAAGGGAAATTTTTGTTACGTAGGCACGATCGAGCACTAACACTGGTGGAAAAATAGCTTCTAGTCCCGGTTCATAAGGACCATTGGTCCCGGTTTCCGAACCGGGACCAATCACTCGGAACTAATGCTAGTCCCGGTTCGCGCACGAACCGGAACCAATGGGTCTTCACGTGGGCGGGCGCGCGACGAGAGGGATGGATCATTGGTCCCGGTTCGTGGAAAAAACCGGAACCAATGGGTCTCCACGTGGCAGGGCCAGAGACGGGCAGGGGTGAATCATTGGTCCCGGTTCTTGGCACGAACCGGGATCGTTGGTCTCTATGCCGTGACAGGGTTTTCGGACTATTTTTCTGCCGCGGCAGGATTTTTTTATCAATTTAATAGTATTACATATATACAGCAATAATGAAACCACGACATATATATTACACATCATGCATGATCACAAATATATACACCGTCTCATCCGTCTTCTTGGTCGAAACATATTATAATTACAAACGATACTCTCACACGAATTTGATCTAATTTACATCTTGTTTTATACACTTCACCCTTCCAAATGAAGCGGGTAATAGTATTCTCCTTTCGGATCTATGACTTGTTCTAACAAGAATCCGGCAATTTCCTCTTGAATTACTTGCACGCGTTCTTGTGATAGAAGACCGTCCCGCATCCGTTCGATCTAATATAAAGAAGGGGATCAATATATATGAATGAAACTAAACACAATTGGTGGCAATAAAATAAAGTTGTGATTATTGTTTATCGTACTTCAATTTTTTTGATGTTCCGGTCTGCCCCCTTCTCTTTGGTCGTCTGGCGAATGAACTCGCAGACATAGTATCCACATAAGTTATTTTCAGCTTCTTGTCTCAAGCAATTACGAGAACGAAGTTCAATCAAAATAATAATCAAGCATGATAATGGTGGTATTAAAACTAGAATCAAAGAGATGCATGGATCTAGCTAGTAGTACTTACAGTTAATGGTTGAAATGTAAGCTCTGGCTTCCAAACACCCCTAGTTTTGGCGGAGAACCGTTTCCAAACCTTCTGGAGGCATTCCTGCATGTCCGTCCACTTTTCTAATGGTGTGCGTTTCGAGTCCAGGACTTTTACTACTCCGGTGTCAAGAGCAATGATTAACAGAATATAGTGAAAGCTTGACACACTAACAAAATATAACACGAGTCAATTATACGCTTAACATCGAGTAAGCGAAAATAGTATGTGTACAAGAAAGTAACACTCACCCAGCGTTATAAGAAAATAGTATTTCCCTTCTGTTGCTTGAATACTTCAACGCTTGGAACAAGTTATCCTCTGTCTCTTTGGGATTTGTTTTTAGAGTAACTTCATGAACGAAATTACAGTCAACAAATCCAATGTCATAGATTTGTCCTTTGTTGCATTCTTGAATCTTCATTCTGCATATATAATTAGTATAGTGATTAGTAAGATTATACAAGCAACGAATAAGCTGAGCTAGAAAGACGTAATTACATAAATTAATAATACTTACAAACAATAGACACTGATGATAGCTTTGTCAAGGACGTCTTGTTGGTAAAACTGAAATAATTCTGAAAATTTAATCAGTATGAAGTCATCTCCATGACCGTAATGGTGGTGTTTATATGCAGCATAGATCCAGTTTTTTGAATCAGCACAGGCTTGGATGTACCAGTTATGCAATTTTCACATTTTTGTTGGTAGATCTTTGACTAACTCGGATTTGACGAGAGGAGCCCCGTACTGGTACACGTATGTTGTTTCTTGGTACCCCTCGAACTCATGCATACGGCTCATGTACTCAGTAATATACAGTCCATATAATTGGGCTTTTTCTCCGTACAGTCGAACAAACTCTGGATCAATGTTCGGATCATGCCGCTTCTGGATCATCCACTCATTGGTATCGTACACTTTGAGCGGTTTGATCGATTGATTTTTCTGTTGTCCGAGCTGGGCAACTTCTTTCCCGACTCTCCGCTCTTTTGCCTCAGCCGACTTGGTAATAGAGCGATTATAGTCTGATGTGAGCGCTATGGGTTGGTGAAGCTGAATCTTAAGCGCGACTGCTTTAGCTTTATCTTCTGCGGTGACCGGAAAAAATGCCTCTATCGCCTTTTTCTTGTTAGTCATGTCAATCTTCCACTTTTTATAATGGGCAACTGCAGCCGCATCAGTTTCCTCATTTGTCTTCTCACAAGGTAGCTTCTTCATATTCTAATGAGATACTCTTGGGAGGGGCGATAGCTTACGTTTCGGTGATCGGAACGTGCTCTTGCTGTTGCTGGTGGTGCTGCCCCCCTTAGTATACTTCCGCTTTTGTCTCTGAGGCTCAGGGGACGGAGATGGCTGACGCGGCGACGGAGACGGCTGAGGCGGCGATGGAGACAGTTGCGCTGAGTGGTGAGGTGGTGAAGGCGACGGTTACGCTGGAGAATGGTGAGGTGGCGGCAAAGGTAGATTGCGGCTCTGAGGAGTGGGTGGCCTTGGCGGCACATAATTTGGAAGCATGATGCGCTCCTTTAGCCATAGAATAGTCCCCCCTTTGGCTTCTCCTAGTTGAGTCAGCTCCATATCTTCCCCTGCAGGGTGGTCTAGCTTCAGCTCCTCAAAATATTCCTTCACCTCATCCACCGTGACGACAGCATACCCTTTTGGAACCGGTCTACAATGCCAAGTTGGGTTAGGCGCAATTGGTACCGCCATGCCGACCGCCGCCGTCACCCTTAAGTTCATAACCTGCACCTTTAGCTCACAAGCTATTGTCTCCGTGATATCATCCACTAGGTAGCGTTTAGGAGGAGATGTCGTCGGTGCATCATCATCAACATCATGGAGATGCGTGGAAGCGACGCTGCTTTTCTTATTCGATAGGGCGCCGGTACCCTCGAATGCAGCTTCTACCACGTGCCGCTGAGATTGGCCGCTAGTACCTTGCTGGCTAAGTCTGTCGAGTTGATCCTGATGCCGCTTTAATGCTTCTTCTACATTACGCAGCCGGTCTACAGCGGCCGCTTTCTCAGCTACCTCCCTTTCCTTTCTCCTCTGATGGCTTTTATCGGGATATCTCTTCATTTCCGAGGGAAGGCAACCTTCCACGGCTTGGAGCCTGGTGTGCCTCGTGCTCGTCCATCGTGTTCAGGATTTTTAAGGGCCCGTGTGAGCTCGTCGTTCTCTCTATCGAGAATGAACCGTCCCGCTGCAACATCATCTACTGCATTTCTAATATCGTCGATGGGCAGTAGGGGATCATCTTTGTGTTTCTGATTATATATTGCCCTCCCTTCTTTGTCCAACGTGCCCCCATGGCTGTAAAACCAGTTTCTCGCCCGTGGTGTCCATGTTGCGGGCTCTGGTCTGATCCCGGCAGCTATGTAATTAACCTCAAGTGCATCCCACTTAGGCATGCAACCGGCGTAGCCAACAGGCCCCATGTTATGATGGTACAGTTTCTTAGCAGCGTTCTCCGTATTTATTCTAGATCTTTCCTTAGCTTTCTCCGATGTCTTGTACTTCACAAAATCCTCCCACTGGTGTCTTAACTTAGCATAGCCGACTTCATTGAAATTCGGAGTCTTCTCTACCTTGACAAAGTTATTGTACAGTTTCTTCTTCCAGTTCTTGAATGCATCGGCCATCTTGTTGAGAGCAAACTTCTTGACTCTTTGCACAAGCTCCCTTCTTGCTCTCTCCTCCTCATCTAGATTTACATCTGGTACCGGCAGGAGGAAATTAGTCATGAGCTTGTCAAAAAGCTTATCTTTGGCATTGTCGCCGACATACGGGACTCCACCGCCGGTTGGCCGATTCCATTCTTGAACAGTGATCGGGATATAGTCCCTCACAAGAACTCCGCTTTGCTTGACAGATTTTCTTGCGACATCGACAGCAGCTTGCGATTCGCCATCTACACCGACCACGTCGATCCTATACCTCACAGTGTCATCCAACCTTTTTGTTGGGCCTCATTTCGTTCTTACGGAAGAAGTTCTCGATTCGGAGGGCTAAAATAAGAAAGAGTGTTAATATATGCATGTATATATATAGACAGCAGCATTTTAATTACAAAAATACATATATACACCTCGCCGGTGTTTGCGAGATTTAAGGTTCCGCCGGAGCCGTCGCCTTCTTCCTTATCGGCTTCTCCCATGTCCCAGGCTTTGGCTTCTACCTCACCGGAGCCGTCTCCTCGGTTGAGAGACTCATCTCCCTGACCGGAATCGTTCAGAAACTCACTCGTGACATCGATATCGATATCTTCATTTTCGCAGGTCATCCCTTGGAGGATGTTTTCCTGATGTGTTGAATCCATAGTATCTGCAAGTTAAACAATCAACACATGGCATCGATAATGATATGACAAGTTAAACATAGTTGAAATTTAACCCTAAGGCATGCTTGGCAATTTAAGTGAGATCCGAAGGGTCCAAACCCTAGTACAGGAGAGACCCCGAAATCACCTACGAGGGGTTGATTTCATTCTCTTATTAAACTTGTAATTAAAGTTGTTTAACAATGCATGATTATGAGTCTATTATGTAGATCTCATTTTTCTGAACATTTTGATATATTATACATATTTTTCTAACTTAGAAATAATTAGTTATTGAATTTATAAGATTAAACTCTTTTCTAAAATTATTTAAACAATTATTAAACTTTTATTGCGTCAGCATAGGTAAAGGCTGACGTCACCTAAGGCTGGGAACCTTTTCTCACAGATGCATCGCCTATCCACAGTGACTGATTAGTGGGGCCAGGGCCACGTCGGGCTGCCACGCTGGCAGAGCTTACTCGACGCCCACGTCAAGGCGCCACATGAGCGCCACCTTGGCGCCACATGGGCTCGCCGGAGGGCACGTCGGTCGGCGGTGGTTAGCAGCACTAGAGTGCTTGCTGGAACGCGCAGAAGGTCGGGTTCGAACGAGCGCGTCGCGAGGAAGCTAACGGTGGTCGCGCCGCCCCGTTTTGGTCATCGGAGCGTCGTCTACGACGGCGGCGGACAGTGGCGCTCGGCGACAGAAGGAAACGGAGCGAGAGAGAGAGAGAAAGGAGAGGTCCTGTAGGACCAGCGGCTCACCACGAAGACGATGGACGGGTCGACGAGGCCGGAGGAGCTCGGAAGCAGCGGCAATGGCGACGGCCGAAGTCAGAGCAGACGGTGACCGTGGCGTCGATTTCCAGCGTGCACGGTCAATTCCTCAGACAGTGGTGGCGCGGCGGCGGCGGGCGTCGACGGCGTGAAGCGGCCGCTCTGGATTTGTGCAGCCTGCCGGCATGATTTTGCTCCGCCGCAAATTTTCTTAGCCGCGCATCAATGTGCTCTGTGAATTGGGGGGAGTTGGAGGAGGAAGGGTCGGGGCTATTAACTGTACAGACCATTGGTCCCGGGTCATCCCAATAACCGGGACCAAAGGGCCAAGGGTCCCGGTTAGTGCCACCAACTGGGACCAAAGGTCTGGGGCATGAGTGTTGCTGTGCTGCCACGTGCGCGGGCCTTTGGTCCCAGTTCGTCCCACTAACCGGGCCCAAAGGATCAACGGTCCCGGATCGTGCCAACAACCGGGACCAAAGGCATGTTAATGGCAGCGCGCGCATCCAAGATCATCGGTCCCGGTTGGTGGGACGAACCGGGATCGTTGACCCGTTTTTCAGATTTTGGCAAACCTTTTGGTCTTCCTGCCATTTTCAAATTTATTTTTTTCTTTAATTAATAAGATGTTTCAATTTAAGATGACTATTTATTTGGAATTTCAAAAAACTTTCAACAGGAAAAGTGCTTCAATTAACATCACTAATCAAAAACCATTTTCTGTTTTTAAATATTTTTATTTGAACTATACAATTTTACTATTTTCAATTAAAATTGCATTAACAAATATTTATTACATAGTTTGGAATTTCAAAAAACTTTCAACGGGAAAAGTGCTTCAATTTACATAACTAATCAAAAACCATTTTCTGTTTTCAAATATTTTTATTTGAACTATACAATTTTACTATTTTCAAATAAAATTGCATTAACAAATATTTATTGCATAATTTGGAATTTGAAAAAACTTTCAACAGGAAAAGTGCTTCAATTTAAATAACTAATCAAAAACTATTTTGTGTTTTCAAATATTTTTATTTGAACTATACAATTTTACTATTGTCAATTAAAATTGCATTAACAAATATTTATTATATAATTTGGAATTTCAAAAAACTTTCAACAGGAAAAGTGCTTCAATTTACATAACTAATCAAAAACCATTTTCTATTTTTAAATATTTCTATTTGAACTATATAATTTTACTATTTTCAATTAAAATCCTTCACAAAATGACCTATCATGTTCGAGGTTTCATGGCATTTAGGTCAAACCACCAATGTTATGGCTAGAATCAGGGCATAGTTTATGATAATGTGCCCATATTGTGCACACATGTGCATCTTGGGATGGCTTACGATGTTGCAGGAGGAAGTTTTCCTTTTCGACGCACGAAAAAGCCAATTTCCAATTTTGTGGTGCCGAAATCGGGGTGTTCTCTGAAGCAACCACCAAATTAAAGTTTGGCATTGGTACCAACCCATTTTTCAAAAATACTATACCACTGTATATGGACAATTTTCCAACCGGTGTATCTGGAACCTTTCTGTCCATCCCTCATGAAAAAGACAAATTCCTGCCAAATCGGTAGGAGGTTGCCAATATTTGAACTACAAGTACATGATATAATGCTTGTGAATTTTTTTAAAAATCATTTATAGGTTCACAACATGCTATTTCATCAGAGATCCGCTTCAAGTTCAGCGAGGCTCAGCCCCGGGCTAAGAAGCTTCATGCCCGCCATTTTGAATATAGTTTGAAACAGGCATAAGAAATTCAAAAATGATCCAAACAATGTGAAACCTTCGCGTGGTGTCATATTATGTGTCACAGTTGCAAGGAAAAATATTGAACTTGAAAAATTGCAAACATCATAAAAAATGCTTCACAAAATGACCTATCATGTTCGAGGTTTCATGGCATTTAGGTCAAACCACCGATGTTATGTCTAGAATCAGGGCATAATTTGTGATAATGTGCCCATATTGTGCACACATGTGCATCTTGGGATGGCTTACGATGTTGCAGGAGGAAGTTTTCCCTTTCGACGCATGAAAAAGCCAATTTCCATTTTTGAGGTGCCGAAATCGGGGTGTTCTATGAAGCAACCACCAAATTAAAGTTTGGCATTGGTACCAAACCATTTTTCAAAAATACTATATCACCTTATATGGACAATTTCCCAACCAGTGCATCTGGAACCTTTCTGTCCATCCCTCATGAAAAAGACAAATTCCTGCCGAATCGGTAGGAGGTTGCCAATATTTGAACTACAAGTACATGATATAATGCTTGTGAATTTTAAAAAAATCATTTATAGGTTCACAACATGCTATTTCATCAGATATCCACTTCAAGTTCAGCGAGGCTCAACCCCGGGCTAAGAAGCTTCATGCCCGCCGTTTTGAATATAGTTTGAGACGGACATAAGAAATTCAAAAATGATCCAAACAATGTGAAACCTTCGCGTGGTGTCATATTATGTGTCACAGTTGCAAGGAAAAATATTGAACTTGAAAAATTGCAAACATAATAAAAAATTCTTCACAAAATGACCTATCATGTTCGAGGTTTCATGGCATTTAGGTCAAACCACCGATGTTATGGCTAGAATCAGGGCATGGTTTGTGATAATGTGCCCATATTGTGCACACATGTGCATCTTTGGATGGCTTACGATGTTGCAGGAGGAAGTTTTCCCTTTCGACGCACGAAAAAGCCAACCGAGACTAAAGCTGTCGGTGGGATAAGGACGCGTGGGTAACCTATAGTCCCGGCTGGTGGGTGCAACCGAGACTAAAGCTGTCGGTGGGATAAGGACGCGTGGGTAACCTTTGGTCCCGGTTGGTGGGTGCAACCGAGACTAAAGTTGTCGGTGGGATAAGGACGCGTGGGTAACCTTTAGTCCCGGCTGGTGGGTGCAACCGAGACTAAAGTTGTCGTTGGGATAAGGACGCGTGGGTAACCTTTAGTCCCGGCTGGTGGGTGCAACCGAGACTAAAGCTGTCGGCGGGATAAGGACGTGTGGGTGGACGCACTGCTCGATGAGATAAAGCATGTAGCACACGACGCCCTGTCAGAGGAACAAGACAAAGTAGAAGCAGCGCCGTGCCTATAAAAGGACCATCGATACGCCATGGCAAGCAGCTCAACAAGCCAACATAGGTAGAGAGAGTTTCATCCCCATGGATGGAGGGTTGGAAAATCTCCCGTGGCGGAGCTTCTCGAAGATTCGTTGGTGCACATGCCCTACGGCATCTTCGGAAGCTCCGCCTCGGAAAAATTTCCCTGCAAGCCCGTGAAAGACTCCACTCCTCTAACAGTGTTGGGGAAAGGGTTGAGAAAATCTCCCGTGGCGGAGCTTCTCGAAGATGTCGTTGGTGCGCACGCCCTACGGCATCTTCGGAAGCTCCGCCTCAAAAAAAAATCCCTGCAAGCCCGTGAAATACTCCATCTCCTCTAACAGTGTTGGGGAAAGGGTTGAGAAATCTCCCGTGGCGGAGCTTCTCGAAGATGTTGTTGGTGCACACGCCCTATGGCATCTTCGGAAGCTCCGCCTCGGAAAAATTTCCCTGCAAGCCCGTGAAAGACTCCATTACATAAAGTTTCGATACATCACATAAAGTTTCCATACATCACATAAAGTTTCCATACATTACATAGATTTACATAGGGTTTAGGGTTTAGGATATGAATCCTTCGTCGCGTATGTCGATCCCTTGCCTATGATCGCTTCTTAGGCCGTAACCATGGAGCATCTTCTTTGCTTAACAGGATGCTTGGGTCAGTTTTCACGGTGAAGGGCGGAATTTCATCAAACTTATCATAATCTGCTGACATATCTGTCTTGTTCTCGACTTCCGCGATGTCTCTTTTCCCTGAAAGAACTATGTGACGCCTGGGCTCATCGTCTGATGTATTCGTTTCCTTATTTTTTCTTTTTTTCGGTCTAGAGGACATGTCCTTCACATAAAAAACCTGAGCCACATCATTGGCTAGGACGAATGGTTCGTCTCTGTAACCAAGATTCTTGAGATCCACTGTTGTTATTCCGTACAGCTGGTCTACCTTTACTCCTTCTCCATTCATGTTGACCCAACTGCACCGAAATAATGGGACCTTAAAAGTAGGTCCATAGTCAAGTTCCCATATCTCCTCTATGTAACCATAGTATGTGTCCTTTTTCCCATTCTCGCATGTTGCATCAAAGCATACACCACTGTTTTGCTTGGTGCTCTTTTTATCTTGGGCAATCGTGTAAAATGTATTCCCATTTATCTCATACCCTTGAAAAGTCAATACAGTCGCAGATGGTGTCACGGCCAACAAGTAGAGCTGATCTCCAATAGTGGTGTCATTCATGAGATGTAATTGCAACCAAGTGCCGAAAGTCTCCATGTGATTTTTTTAATCTAGTAGTCATCCTTCCCCGGGAACTTGGAGCGTACAACATTCATGTGTTCCTCGATATACGGAGCCACGAAGGTAGAACTTTGGAGAACTATGTAGTGTGCTTGATTCAAAGAATGACCGTCCCTAAATATCATTGCTTTCTTTCCTAGAGTTCCTTTTCCACTCAGTCTCCCCTCATACCGTGATTCAGGAACACCAATCGGCTTAAGGTCAGGAAGAAAGTCTACACAGAACCCAATGACCTCCTCTGTTCCATAGCCCTTGGAGATGCTTCCTTCTGGCCTAGCACGGTTACGAACATATTTCTTTAAGACTCCCATGAACCTCTCGAAGGGGAACATATTGTGCAAAAATACAGGACCGAGAATGTAAATCTCTTCGACTAGGTGAACTAAGAGATGCGTCATAATATTGAAGAAGGACGGGGGGAACACCAACTCAAAACTGACAAGACATTGGACCACATCCTTCTGTAGCCTTTTCAGACTTTCTCGATCGATTACCTTCTGAGATATTGCATTGAGGAATGCACATAGCTTCACAATGGCTAATCGAACATTTTTCGGTAGAAGCCCCCTCAATGCAACCGGAAGCAACTGTGTCATAATCACGTGGCAATCATGAGACTTCAGATTTTAAAATTTTTTCTCTGCCATATTTATTATTCCCTTTATATTTGACGAGAAGCCAGCCAGGACCTTGATACTGTAAAGGACTTTAAAAAAGATTTCCTTCTATGCTTTGGTAAGAGCGTAACTACTTAAGTATTTACGTCCTTTATCAGTATGCTTGTTGTGTGGGTCTTTGATACGTTGCTGGTCCTCCCGTGCTTCTGGTGTATCTTTTGTCTTCCCATACACGCCCAGGAAGCCCAGCAGGTTCACGTAAAGATTCTTCGTCACGTGCATCACGTCGATTGAAGAACGGACCTCTAGGTCTTTCCAATACTCAAGCTCCCAAAATATAGATTTCTTTTTCCACACGGCCGTGTGTCCGGTAATGGGGTCTTTCGAAACAGATTGACCGTCAGGACCCTTTCCAAAGATTACTTCTAGGTTCTTCACCATACCAAATACATCAGCACCTTTAGGGAGCTTAGGCTTCTTCCGGTAATCTGCCTCACCGTTGAAATTCTTGCCTTTCTTTCTTACTTGATGATTGGTCGGAAGAAATTTACGACATCCTAGGTACACAACCTTCTTACATTTATCCAAATATGTACCTTTAGTATTATCTAAACAGTGCGTGCATGCATTGTATCCCTTGTTTGACTGTCCTGAAATGTTACTAAGAGCAGGCTAATCATTGATGGTTACGAACAACAACGCTCGGAGGTCAAATGGCTCCTGTTTGTGCTCATCCCACACCTTTACACCTGGTTCTGCCTACAACTGCAAAATTTCATCGACTAATTGCTTTAGGTACACATCAATGTCGTTGCCAGGTTGCTTCGGTCCCTGGATGAGCACTGGCATCATAATGAACTTCCGCTTCATGCACAACCAAGGAGGAAGGTTGTAGATACATAGTCACTGGCCAGGTGCTGTGACTACAGCTCTGCTCCCCAAAAGGATTCATGTCGTCTGTACTTAGACCAAACCATAAGTTCCTCGCGTCACCTACAAAGTTCGAGTACTTTCTCTCGAAGTTTCTCCACTGTGACCCATCGACGGGGTGTCTCAGTTTCCCGTCTTTCTTACGCTCTTCTTTGTGCCATCACGACAACCTGGCATGCTCTTTATTTCTGAATAGACGTTTCAACCGTGGTATTATAGGAGCATACCACATAACCTTAGCAGGAACCCTCTTCCTGGAGGGCTCGTCATCGCCCTCAACATCACCAGGGTCATCTTGTCTGATCTTGTATCGACATGCATTGCATACCGGGCATTTATCCATATTCTCGTACTTCTCACCACGGTACAGGATGCAGTCATTAATGCATGCATGTATCTTCTCCACATCTAATCCTAGAGGGTAGATAGTCTTCTTTGCTTCGTACGTTGTCTCGGGTAGCTCGTTATCCTTTGAAAGCTTCGGCTTCATTATTTTCAGTAACTTCTCAAATCCCTTGTCAGATAAGCCAGTCTCTGCCTTCCATTTCAGCAGTTCAAGTGTGGTACCGAGCTTTGTGCTGCCATATTCGCAATTTGGGTACAACAACCTTTTGTGATCCTTTTGCATGGCCTCCAACTTAAGCTTCTCCCTTTCTGTATCACATTGTTGCTTTGCATCAGAAATGACCCGACCAAGACCATCAGCAGGCTCATCCGATGCCCGTTGTTCTTCATTGCCACCTCTCTCTTCTTTATTGTCTTCCATTGCAGTATCACCGTATTCTTCAGGGGACATAGGATAGTTGTCATCATCCTCCTCTTCTTTATTTTCTTTCAGCCTAACCCCTCTTTCTCCATGCATGGCCCAACAATAATATCCGGGCATGAAACCTCTCCGAAGCAGATGGCTTTGAAGGATTCTCGGGGCAGAGTGCTCCGCCACGTTCCGACAGTCGACGCAAGGACAAGGCATAAAATTATGCACTTTGTTTGCCTTAGCCAAATCGATAAATTTATGGAGGCCTGCAATAAAATCAGAATGGCATCGGTCGCCATACATCCATCGCATCCGTGCATCGATCTGCGTCATAATAATTAACCATTACAATAACATCGTGAATAGTAAAATGACCACCCTACATGGACAGATACAATATTTTTGTATCAGTTACAGATAAAGAAGATAAGGTTGCTAACCTCAGCCGAGGATACCGTGTTGTGCGAACTAAAGTGTGGCTCGGACATTTCGTCGAACACCTTGTGTGCAATCAAAGAAAAAAAAAGCTAGCACCCACACCTCACACACAATCCAGCAAAATTTGGTGAGCAAAGGGCTGGGCTTATATATATAGCCAGAGGAGGGTTTTTGGTCCCGGTTATTGCCACGAACCGGGACCAAAGCCCCTCCCGCGCGACATGTGGCGGCCCAGCAGCTCGCACCCCACCCAGGTCATTGGTCTCGGTTAATGGCACGACCCGGGACCAATGACCTCGATGGGGGGCGCGCTGCTGGGCCACCACGTGTCGCTCGGGAGGGGCTTTGGTCCTGGTTCGTGGCAATAACCGGGACCAATGCCCCCGTCGCTGCGTCGTCCCCGTGTATAAATATGAGGCCACAACGCTCGCTTTCGCCATCGCCTCTGCCTCTCTGCAGTCCCTCTCCACCCCACCCCTTTAGCCATCGCCTCTCCACCGTGCCGTCGTCTCGCCTCCCTTCCTCTACAATCTCCACCTCGCTGTCATGGAGGTGCCCACTCTCAACCACTACGAGGCGGCGATGTTTGCGATCTACGGCATCCTCGCGCCGTCGCGCGCGACCGTGCCCACCGGATTTCGCATCAGCGAGGCGGGTGTGCTGGTGGCTCCGCTCCTCAACCCCCGCGGATACGAGATGGAGTACGTCATCACGGAGCGTCGCTGCCAACTGCCCGCGTGCATGAGGGCGTTTCCCCGGTACGCGGTGGCCAGCGAGTACTGGCGTTGCATGAGGAGCGGAAGGCCAAGCTTGGTAACCGCTTCGTGGACGGGTGTCTGGTGCACCCGGATCGCCGCAACCAAGAAGGGCGGGAGATGTTCTGGTCCGTCCCTGGACGGACCATCTACACCGCCATCGACGCCGCTAGGCGCGCAGAGGAGCTCCGTCTCCCGAACAACGCCGAAATCGTGGAGATTTTGTCCGACGATGACGAGGAAGCCGGCGGCTCGGAGGACAGTGGCAGCGAAAGTGTTGTCGACTAGGAATTTGTAAAGTCGCATCTTTGTATGGAAAAATTTGTGGTCGAATAATAAAATGTCTCAATTTAGACCTTTGTTTCGATTAATTCGTGAAAGATTTTTTCAAAAATAGTGATCAATTTAATTTCTACCTCGAATTAATTTCTGCCCCGAATTAATTTACATTAATTGTCCTAGACTGCTGACCGTCGCGGGGTTTTTGGTCCCGGTCGGTGGCATGAACCGGGACCAATGCCCCGCAGAGCGCCACGTGTGCGTCGCGGGGGCATTGGTCCAGGTTCGTGCCACCAACCGGAACCAATGCTTACAGATGAATCAGGACCAATGCCCAGGCGGCATGAACCGGGACCGGTGCCTGGCATTGCTCCTGATTATGAAAACAAACCGGGACCAATAGAATTTGGACGCTGGACTAAAGGCTCTCTTTCTACGAGTGTAAGCTAGTACAATGCTATTCCCTTCGTTCGAAAATATAAGACGTCTTATATCTCCGAACGGAGAGAGTAGCTCTCATGCCGACATAATAATCAGATGATTGATGGGCTCTCACTTTTTTATCCATCATGAAGCCTGAAAGTGATTTGGGCCAATGAATCAATCAAGTAATCGCGGTGTGAACGGACCCAGGCGTATTTTCAGATTGCGGCGGAGCACCTGCCGGCCTATCAGTTGCGGTGAGTCACTCGAAAGACAGGCTGTCACTTGTTGATGCTTGGACGAGTCCTAGCGCAGCTCAGTAGCTGGCTGTGTGTGCAACCTACCTGCCGTCGTAGCTGCAAACCAGAATGCGGCCAAAGGTGCCCTTTCCGACCTCGCGCACGTGAACAGCTAGGGCGCGATTAGGATTTCAGGTGGGATGGGACTTGGACGTCCGCCTCCCACCAGCCTAATCATCCATTTATCCGATTAACCATAACCCTAACATCCCGGTATTGGAAAAATTAAGCGGAATTTTTTGGGATGTCCCACTTGTCCCACCCGATTCCGTCCGAAATAGCTGGCACCTACATACGACCTTACAGGTCGATCACTTTTCATCTCTTGTATCGATCACCCAAGCTAGGCTTGAATAGCTAGCTAGCTCTCTTGTATCGATCGGCCAAGCTAGGCTTGAAAAGCTAGCTAGTTCTTGGGATAGATTGATTTAAGTAGAAAACAAGGTAAAATTTAAGCACCAGTAATGGAAATTTTGACATAACCTCTCTCAAACCTTGGACAATAAATTCGTGTCACTGTCACAAGTTTGACAAAAATTACAAAACAACAAACAATCTGTTCATTTCTTAGTTTATAATTCTTAGTTTGACAACAATTACAAAACAACAAGCAAATTTTATAATTTTTTTATGCAATTTCCATTTGTTATCTACAAAATGACATGTGATAGATATAATCTAGTCCTTGGTTGGATGTCCACAGATCTGCTGTTAGAGAGACCCTAGAGGGCAAGTTTTTCAACACGTCTAGTAGCTCTACCTTTTGCCTATCGAACTCTGCCATGCAATCTTGTTTGATTGTAGTTCTGCTCATAAGCTTGAATGCAGGGTTCAAACTAGCCACAAATCTTCTAGATCCCTCATACTCTACTATGGGGAATGGGAGCTCATGCAATACTATCATTCTAACTAATTCATAGCATGCAATCTCTTTGTCATACTTAAACTTTTTTAGAGCTCGAATTCTTGCATCCCCAGGCTGCATACTACCTATCAGTTCATCCAACTTAGCCTTTTCTGTACAAACTAACCTGTGCCTGCGGCATTGACTAGATCCAGACTTTTTTGTACTCGGAAAAATATTGTCACAATGGATACACTGGCCTTGCATAAGTCTACCTTCCTCATCATAGATTGCATTGAAATCCTCCCATATATCAGATCTGAGCTTTCTTTTTCCCGATTTTCTTGGAAGGCCTACATTATCAACAAGGTGCAGGCATGTATTAGAAACAAAGTAAGCTACTGCATGTTAGGAAAAATTGCATAGACATAAAATACAGAAGGGAACTTACCAACTAAAGTATGTGCACCCGCTGGAATATCAACTGAGGTATGTGCACTTGCTGGAATATCAACTGAGGTATGTGAACCTACTGGAATAGATGGAGAAACTCTTCGTCTTGTATCCGTCGGTCTTGCAAATGACGGGGACAAATACAATCTGAAACCCGGAGATCGAACAATTGGAATCATGGGTGACCTGAGATATTGACGTCGTTGTCCTACTTCAGAAGATCTTGCTGACGATGGTGAAAGATACGTCTGAAGTACAGGAGATACAGGAGATTGAACAATATGTTGATCTTCAAGAAAACCATGTTCCTGACCCTGAGAGGTTGACATAGTTTATGCAATGATCCTGGCCTTCAACATAACACACCAAAAAAAGAAAAGAGACATAATTTAGCTAGAATAAGCTGATCCTACTAGTATGTTTGAGCTACTGTACTTTTTGATCTACTCAAATTCAGAAAGAGGGAAGGTCCAATGTTCCACATCATGTAAACAATTATGCTGCAATCAATAACTACCACATCATGTAAACAGTTGAGATAACTATACCAAGTAGTCCATGATGTTCTGTGGTACAAGAGCCTAATATATTTTTCATGATGTAAGAAACAATTTTAAACAATTGACAGACACAAAATCTGAAACAATTTTAAACAATTGACAAAAAGAGGAACTGTCATTCAGGTTTGCTGCTGCTGCAAGGAACTTGAGGAAGCTTGGAGGCTAGCTGTATAGGCAAAACAACTTACTTCAAAAAGGAATAACCACATGCTAAATTGGAGAAACCTGGTACTGATCTATATATGATAGAAAGGGATATCCAAGCAACCTGGTACTGATCTGTATATGCTAGATTGGACTCCTGCTGGTAGAGCAGAAGTGACTGCTACAACTGTAACTGTGAAACATATGACAGTGAAAAAGTGGAGATTTTACACAAAGAAGCTGGTGCCACATATTCTAACTAGATAACATCCAACTGGATAACAATGAACATATATTTCATCTTGCTATTCCTACAACGCTCATTACAAATTAAGCATGTCAATGGCATTTTCTTTTGGCCTCTCTCCTTAGAAGTGAACTGGATAGTAGACTGGCAAACACGGCTACTTGATACACTTGATTTACATGGACAAGTTGTCTATCAGAATGTAATCAGAAATAATATACTATTGAAAAATGCTTATGTTTTCTTTGCCATTAGTCAATCTTCTATAATTGGCAGGAGCATATCATCTCAAATAAAATAGTGGTCAATCAGCGGTGGAACATATACTCTTCAGTATTCACTAACTAGTACCACCGGTGGAACATATACAGAGGCAAACAAAGCATATAGCCAGAGTATATACAGAGGCAAACAAAGGCCTGGATATCTCCCAAGGAATAAAAATTCTAGCTATGAACATAAAGATTGTAGGCCTAGATATCTTTGAGTTTGGATATACCACTAGTGGATTCATACAAAATATACATTATTTGGGCATCTAAACAAAACATGAATTCAAGATCTCACCTTAATCCTGAAGGTAGGGTTGGAGTAGAAGATGAGGGCAAGGAGGGAGACGACCACGTAGTTGAGGAGGCAGGCAGGAGTCACTAGCAGCATCTTTTCCCCGCACAAATGAGCCATCGTCGATACATACCGCCTCCGGGGGCGAGGCGAAAGTCCACTCCGGTGGACCGCAGCGGTGTCGCTGTGACCAAGGGAGGGACGGAGAAGCTAGACGCGGCGGCGCTGAGGCCTAGGGAGGGACGGAGAAGCCGGACGCGGAGGCACTGAGGCGGGTGTGGCGGCGCTGAAGTCTGGGGAGGAACGGAGAATATCCTGGAGGAACTGAGGTCGTGCTCTTGTAGGTCGGGCTAGTCTGGGGAAGAGAAGGCCTCCAGTTGGGACAGCTGGGCTTCCCGTGGGACTTGATGGGCTAGTCCGACTCAGCCCGCACGGGAGAAACGACAAAGTTTGGCGGGATAGGTGGGATTGCGGACATGGGATGAGACGCGGGATTGATGGAAAATCCCATCCCACCTGAAATCCTAGGCGCGATTGGTAGGCTAGTGAAAGATTTCTTTTTCCGGGGGCTGCAAAACAAATCGGGTACTAGAAAAATCTGTGTGCAAAAGCAGTCTGGAGGCAGGCTCCACGCGAATCGAGCGTTTCTCTAAGACCAAGCCAGCATGAAGAGTAAGTGGAAAAGATTCTCTTGTTCTTAATACCGGGTTGCATGTCTCCTCACATGCCCATGCAAAAAAATGCCACAACCAAACAATATGACGTGTTTTCTCCTAAACCCCACCAACCACCACGCGGACTACAAGTGAAATGACAACGCGAGTTTTTGCAGTGTGAGGCCTGCCCTCATGTGGCTATACCTTAGAGAGCCCTAATTTTCAAGACGCGAGAAATGACAATGTGAACCAAACACTATCCCTAACGACTAAGCTATACCCAGTTGTGCTTCTTTTTCCTAGTGCACCTAACCTAACTTGCTCGAAAAACATAGTTTGCCCAACTATGGAAGTATAGGCCGTGTTTGATAGGCTGCACTACCACTGGCCAGGCCCCTGGGAGAAGAATCCAACCCGATTGGTTGCTCGGGCTCCCTCCGTGTCATGGCCCGCGCGGGTCTCAAAGAACCCCCAGCTAGGCCTGCTAGGAACTGCCGAATCAGCAGTTCTCGTGGAGCCAGACCCGGGAAAGCGCAACATGTCGACTCGGCCACAAGCATCGGGAATAAGAGGGGGAGCCATGTTGCTTCACGGACACATGCCATAACTCCCCTCACCGCCCAATCTCCCTCGTGTCACTCCTCCTCGTCTCACCGTTGTCAAATCACGTCGGATTGTTCTAGCGCCGCCGCCTCATCCTTCCTGATGACGCAAGGAAGATCCGAACAATGACCTCGTCCCCAATGGTTACCTTGACCGCCAGCTCGACCGCGACCTTGACTGGAACGCATCGTCGAAGCCCCGTGCAGCACTACCTTGACTTCATCCTCATCCACTCATCAATGGCAGTAAGCCTAACTCTGAGGTGTCCTTTGTTGATATGCATGTACATGGCATGTGGATGGGTTGTGGATACCATGCATTGTAGATCTAATTAGGTAACCGATGTGATAGGGTTCAAAATTTTGATTAGTACCATTGGGGTCAGATTAGGGCCACTACATGATGGATTATTACCTTCTTTGTGGTCTATTGGCTTGATTTCACTAGCTATGATTGACAGATTAGGGCTAGGGTTTCCGTTGTATACCTAACATTGATGGGTTCGTAGCATGGAAAACAAAAAAATTCTACCGCAAGAACAAACAAAACCTAGATCTAATCTACTAGACATGTGCAACGAGATAGATCTGTACTAACCCTTGTAGACCAGAAAGCGTTACGAGATCGGATCTCGTGGTTTATGTAGTCGATCACTTGCCGATCTCAAGATCGAGTAGACGATCCTTCCGGCGCCGCGTTCTGGCAGCGCTTCCGCAGTCGGTCACACGTGCGGAGTCAAAGCAGACCTTTCTCTCCCCGTTCCAGCGAGCAGCGGAGGTAGTAGATCTCTCCACGGAATCCCAGTAGCACGACGGCGTGGTGGTGGTGGTGGAGTAGAGAATTCTGCAGGGCTTCGCCTAAGCCAGAGCATAGGGAAGGAGGAGGAGAGAGGCAACTTGAGATCTAGAGAATAGAAGGGGCAAGGGGGTTTGTGCCTCCACCCCTCTATTTAAAGGAGGGAGGCGCCATGGGGAGGTGGAGTCCTTGTAGGACTCCCCTCTCCCTTGGCCGGTGGATCAAGGAGGTGGGGGGAGAGTCCTACTCCCCCAAGAATCCTTGTCTTACCCCACAAGGATTCCTTGATCCTTTCTTGGTTTTCAAGTAAACTCCAAGAAATCTTCTAGAACCTTCTGGAACAATCCGAAACCTTCTAGAATCCCCATACAAATACTCTGGAACATTTCCTAACTTAGAAAATGATCGCCAATATATGAATCTTATTCTCCGAACAATTCCGGATCTCCTCGTGATGTCCCGGATCCAATCCGAGACTCCGAACAACATTCGGTCTCCAACGCACATTCCATATCTACTTAAAACAACTTCGAACCTTAAGTGTGTCACCCTACGGTTCGTGAATATGCAGACATGATGGAGACACCTCTTTGATCAATAACCATCAGCGGGATCTGGAGATCCATAACGACTCCCACATACTCAACGATGACTTCGTGATCGATAGAACCATTAACATACGAAACCAATTCCCTTTGTCACGCGATACTCTACTTATCCGAGGTTTGATCGTCGGTATCTCCATACCTAGTTCTACCTCGTTACTGATAAGTACTCTTTACTCGTTCCATGATATGTCATCCCTTGTGACCTAGTCACATGCTTGTAAGCTAACTTAGATGACATTCCACCGAGAGGGCCCAGAGCATATCTATCCGTCATATGGATGGACAAATCCCAATCTTGGTCCATGCGCTTCAACACATACTTTCAGAATACCCAATGTCACCTTTATAACCACCCAGTTACGAAGCGGCGTTTGATGTCATCAAAGTACCCATCCGGTGATGGTGATTAACATAACCTCATGGTCGAAGGATTAGGTTACTATGCATTTGAAAAGCTTGTAGCAAAACGAACTTAATGACTTGATCTTATGCTATGCTTACTATGGGTGTGTGTCCATCACATCATTCTCCTAATGATATGATCTTGTTATTAACAACATCCAATGTCCATGATCAGGAAACCATGATCATCCATTAATCAACAAGCTAGTTTAACAAGAGGCTTACTAGGGACTCTTTTATGTTTACAAAACATACAAGTATTAATGTTTCCGGTTAATACAATTATAGCATGGGATGTAAACATTTATCATAAACATAAAGATATAATAATAACCACTTTATTATTGCCTCTTGGGCATATCTCCAACAGTATCCCACTTGCACTAGAGTCAATAATCTAGTTAAAAACTTGTGCATTCAACACCTATGGCTTTCTGGTGTTGTATAGACACTATTGCTAGTGGTAAACATAATCTTCGGATCTGACACTTCCAGGTCCGTGTGTATTTGCATGTCCTTGCGTCTCTACGCATTACTCATTCTCCAATGAGATGGCATTGTATAAATTTGGTCCTTTGGTGAGACCTTTAGTTCCTTGGGATTAAATCATGTTGATACAATTGTCATACAATGTGTCTTCATAGTATTATCCCGCTATGAACCACACCTAGTTTGATAACAAACTACTTGACGCAAATGCCCTCATTTGTTGCTACAATAGCAGTCATATACTTAGCCTTTTGTTGTAGTATCTGTCACAATGTTTTAACTTTGGTACTCAACCAAATCCGTTATGGAACTTCCTTTCCATTACATTGTGCCACCCATAGATTAAATTGAGATAAACTTAATTTGTGACAAAACTAGTATCAATGCAACAATTTACAATGAACTATTTGTCACCACTATATAAATAATATATTCTTAGTTCTTCCAAAGATCATAGGAATATCCCTACTATGGTCCAATGATCATCTTATGAGTCATTCTGGTATATGCTCATAACATTTAGAGCATAGGACATATCTGGATGTGTACATCTCAAAGAATGATTGATCAAAATATTCTTGTGATTTCACCAAGTGTCAAAATACTTGAATCTCGTGTCAACACACTTGAATCTTGATTCAGTCCTTTCCGTGCGTCAAAAACCTTTCTTGTTGTTTCCACATTGAACTCATTCAACATCTTATCTATGTACATTTGGCAAAACCATATTAGCGCCTCAATCTATCCATATAGACATTGATGCCTAATTCTTGGGTTATGCCTAAGTCTTTCATTGAAATGAAATTCTTAACCTGTGTCAATAAAAGATACATCATTTCTAATCAACAATATGTCTTTCACATAATGTATTAGAAATATGTCTTAGCGCTCCCACTTAATTTCTTGCAAAATGCAAACATCTTCATCGTCTTTGATGAAATTAAACCTTTTAACAGTTTCATCACGGTGAAGATTTCAACTCCGCGATGCTTACTTCAACCATTGAAGTTTTGCATACTCTTTTAGCATCCTTTGAATTAACAAAACCCTTTGGATCATGTCATGGACACGTCCTAGGTAACCATTCTATTAGAAGAACTTGTTTTGTTTGTTCAACTACCATATACCAAAATATATGTAGTGTTTGCTACATTAATCCGTCCAGACTAAATATCGCTATGAAAGATCAAATCTTATCATAGTCAATTCCTTGAACATTGTCGTAAACTCTTTCCGACATGTCGACTATTTCATAGATGTGAAACACCCATGTCTATTTCTTTATAGATCCATATACGATTGTAAGGTCTTGCACCTTTCCAGAGGGTCTTTCAAATTCAAAGCTTAATTTCTCGTGTATGGAATTATCACGGATTTTATGGCTTCAAGCCACTTAATGAAGTCAGGGCCCATCATTGATTATTTGCATGTAGTCGGTTCATCATTGTCAAACAACAATGATTTAACTCTCAAATCTTGGCATTTGATTACTTACCCGACCTATTTGGTTCAATAGTAACTTAGATCTCCATGACCACAACCTTTGAGGCACGTGAGCCATGAGCATTATTGCTGCCTCCGGGACACTTACCGATGCTGCGCAACTCAGCACATATTAGCCAAGGTTCAACAACCTTGTCAAAGTTCTATTGTCCTCCCACTTGACTTTTCACCAAAAATTCCTTCTCAAGAAACTCGACATTCTAAGCGACAAACACTTTTGTCTTCGGTGTTATGGAGGAATACCCAATGGTTATTCGAAATAACCTACAAAGACATGCTCATCCGACTTTGGTTGTAAACACTTTACTTATGCCTAGCATACCAAAATTTAAGAAAGGACAACCTGGGTTTTATCCCAAACCATGACTTATATGGTGTCATTTCAACGGATCACGATGGAGCTCTTTTCAGTGTAAAAGCGGTAGTCACTAAAGCTTTAATCTTTAAAATATGATGGCAGTTTTATAAATGACACCTTTGATCTTATCATGTCAAACAAGGTTTTATTATATATCTTGAACACTCCATACTCCTATGGTGTTTTGGGAAATGCAAATCCATGGAACGATTCCTCAAATCTTAGGTGTTTTGCTAAACTTGTAACTCAAACATCTTTATGATCCAATCATAAACTTTTTTATTTTCTTGTTACAATAATTTTCCACTTCATCTTGAAAGTCTTTGAACATTTTCAAATGTTTCATACTTCTTCCTTATTGAGTAAGTATATACATATACTCACTCAAATCTTTAGAGAAAGCATATGAAGTTGAAATCCATAGCCCACGACTACACATAATGGACTATATACATCAATATGTACAAATTCCAATCAGTTAGTCGTCCGTTCCTCTTTTGGCCTACGAACGGAGTTTTAATTATCTCTAGGAAAGTATCACGAGCGTCATTTGATCAAAATCAAAGACTCCAAAAATCCATCAACATGGAGTTTCTTCATGTATCCCTTTCAATATAATTTAAACAGCGATGTCACTTCGCAAGTGATCTTTCAATTATTTGTCTTGCGACATTTTAGCATTAGTTTTATGGTCGTTATTTCTCCAACCAGACTTGTATATCATCCATCTATTATGGAATACGGTAATTATTTGAACAACCTTTTGTCATCATAATACCTGATCAAAATAACAATTATTGAAACAAATCTTGAAGGCAAGCTTTGATGTTAACGAGCAACACAACAACCCTTTGTTTGTTTTCGATGAACATCATCACATATTCTCTTGCTAATTACTTAGGCCATTGCAGTTCATGAATTTTGTTGTCCTGTATGACACTTCATACCAACCAATTTGGTATCCAATACCGCAGAACCACATTGTTTAACAACCAAGGAATACAATCATAACATGTATCTTCTATATACCTAAGTTGGACATCTCCATTCTTTTCTTTTCTGCCAAATATTTTATAGATTCTCTTTCAACAATTCCTTTTCTTTTTAAAAGAATCTATCAACATCAATAGTGGTGTCATTCACATGACACATAGTACAAAGTGTGTATAGTCAAATACTAATACCTTTGAACTTGCACTTTGAAGTGGATCACCTTCATCAAATGTTTGGCATTCTTTTAAAATTCCATTCTTTAGTAATCTTTTATTGTAGTAAACATTTTACTTACATCTTCTATTCATCCTTATCATGACAACTTTCATGATCAAGCTGCTATAGCTTATAAAGGTGAATTGCGAGTATAATGTTTCTTTTCCAAAACCTTTTGGAGGATTAGGACGACTAGCGTCTCCAACCTTCACAAATTCTCATCAAATATGAGGACATATACTCTATCATGTTGTAACCAACATATTGTTTTAGATATCGCAATACCTTTCACATATGATGGTTTCTAAAACATTGCTTTCAGCTCTTAGATAAACTTGATATTAAAAACAATCTTTTGAGTATCAAAAATCATGGAGGCAAACATGATACATTAGATACTAACACTGAAATTGTTACTCTTGATTTAATACTGTTTATTAAACTTCACAGAGTAAATTAAGTTTGCTGAAAGTTTGCAACAGGACTTTTAAACTTTAGATTGACACTCAAATACGATACCAGTTCGTAAAGAAAATATCCAGAATTTCTATAGTTCCACTATCTCAACTATAACTAAGCGTAAGGTGGTGAACGGATGCCAATGACTACAACAAACTATGCAAATTCACTTTGATTGTGTTTATGATAAATTGAGTTCGACTAATCCAAATTACAAATAAACTCCCACTCAAAACAACATCCCTCTAGTTGTTTTAGTGATTACACGAACCAAATCCACTACACCAAGTCCGATCATTACGTAAGATGATGTAGCTTTAAAGGCGAACAATCAACATGTTCATCATATCATCCATATGACTCATGCTTTACCTTTCGGTATTCCGTGTTCCGAGACCATGTTTGTACATGCTAGGCTCGTCAATGTTAACCTTAGTATCCGCATGTGCAAATCTGGCTTGCACCCGTCGTATCACACGTAGAATCTATCACACCCGATCATCACGAGATGCTTCGAAACGACAAGTCTTAGCAACGGTGCCTACTAAGGATGAACACTTTATTACTTGATATTTAGTGAGAGGGATCATTTTATAATGCTACCGTCGCGATCTAAGCAATACAAGATGCATAAAGGATTAACATCACAGGCAATTCATAATTAGTGTGATATGATACGGCCCTTTCTTTTTATGCCTTTGATCTCCATCTCCAAAGCACGGACATGATCTCCATCATCACCAGCATTGCGTCAAGGTCAGTGGCGCCGCTTCATGGTTGTCCATCATCACTAGCAACTATTACAACTATTTGGAATAAAGCTATTACAAGATGAATAGACACGCAGGTCTTAACAGAATTAAAGACAACCATTAGGCTCCTGCCGGTTGCCATATTACAACAAGGATCATTGCATGCATCAAATATAATCACAATCACATGATGGCCATATCACATCACAAAACCCCTGCAAAAACAAGTTAGACGCCTCTAATTTTCTTTGCATGTTTTACGTGGTTTGGGGCTTTCGAATAAGAACGGATCTTACCTACGAAGCTGAACCACAACGTTGATACAAGTGTTATCAAGTACAAAGTGTAAATTGGATCTATACTATGGTGGGAGAGACAGACACCCGCAAAGCCACTTGTGCAAAGCAAGTTACACGTCAAGCGTGGAGCAAGTCTCATGTGCGATGACATGTAAGGTTAGCCCGAGCCGCTTCATCCCACCATACCGCAAGATGCAAAGTACACAAAGCAAAAGACAGCACGAGCACCAACGCCCATAAAACCATTGTGTTCTACTCGTGCAACAGATCTACGCATAGACACGGCTCTGATACCACTGATGGGTTCGTAGCATGGAAAACAAAAAATTTCTACCGCAAGAACGAACAAAACCCAGATCTAATCTAGATAAAAGCCAAGATCTAATCTATTAGACATGTGCAACGAGATAGATCTGTACTAACCCTTGTAGACCCGAAAGCGTTACGAGATCGGATCTCGTGGTTGATGTAGTCGATCACTTGCCGATCTCAAGATCGAGTAGACGATCCTTCCAGCGCCGCGTTCCGGCAGCGCTTCCGCAGTCGGTCACACGTGCGGAGTCGAAGCAGACCTTCCTCTCCATGTTCCAGCGAGCAGCGGAGGTAGTAGATCTCTCCACGGAATCCCAGCAGCACGACAGCGTGGTGGTGGTGGTGGAGTGAAGAATTCTGCAGGGCTTCGCCTAAGCCAGAGCAGAAGAAAGAAGAAGGAGAGAGACAACTTGAGATCTAGAGAATAGAAGAGGCAAGGGGGCTTGTGCCTCCATCTCTCTATTTAAAGGAGGGAGGCGCCATGGGGAGGTGAAGTCCTTGTAGGACTCCCCTCTCCCTTGGCCGGCGCATGGGGAGCAGAGGGAAGTCACTCGAAAAACATGCTGCCCCCAACAAATATGGTTGGAGTCCTATACTTCTCTTGATATTTTTGGATGGCTATTGAGGTAAGCGATGAATCAATCGGGAGATATTTAGCTAAAGCAGTGGGATTACATTAAGCAAGCAACAATGGGGGACCATAGCCGTAGCATGTTCTGGATGCATATACATATACTTTAGTAATTGGGTTGCTATTATTAGTGAAGCGACCGTAGTTTTCAATCTGCAACTGTGGCAGCTAGCGGTTCCACGCAAAATATTGTAAACTTCATGAGATGCCATAATCTAGGAAGGCTCTGTCGACATGTAGTACTAATTCGTACCGAAGCGCCTGTGTCTTTCTCCAAAAAAAGGGGGTCCAGTATGTGTATAGTACTCATTTCGTTTTAAAATATAAGATGTTTTAGCTTTATGAAGAGAGTGTATTTAGACCTCTTTTAGTGTCTAGGTTCACTTCAAATCTAAATGAACCTAGACACTAGAAGATGTCTAGATACACTCCGTTCACAAAGTTAAAACATCTTATATTTCGAAACGGATGGGGTATATTATAAGTAAATTACAGTAAATGGGGAGCGACTTGCCATTGCTCCAGTAAAAAGAAACCTTACACAATTCAAAACTGCATATATGCAATCTAGGACGAAAAGTGTAGCATGTAAGATTCGGGTACTTTCTATTAATTAAATGGAGGATTCGAGGGTGACCAATTTAACGGAAAAAATTTAATTGAGAAAGAATGCCAAGTTGAGGAGAGGAGGATAAGAGGAGGCATCAATTTGGAGGACGATGCGCTTGTCGCGAGCCTGACCTGACCTGAGAGCGCCCACTCGCCCATGTCTGGCCTTTGAGCTCTGATCCCCATCGCCAGCCCATTTCATGCCCATAACGACATGCAGTTCATTGATGCTCTTTTCTCTGAACTTTCTCCAGTCCAGTCAACCAAGAAACGAGACAGTGTGATGTGGAAGATGTAATTAGTTCAACTCTATATGTTCACTGGTGCGCCTGCAGTTGATGAAATTGTGCATTTTCTGACTGATTGGAATGTCTCTTTAACATTGGCAAAAACAATTACTGCACACCTTGAATCTCATGAAAAGGGCGATCTATGCGAGATTAAAGTCCACGCAACTCTTAATTTCTCTAGAATGAAATGAACTAACATCTAGCAAGTCCCATATATGATGTCAAGTCCCTCCACATGGATAAGAAAATACTGTAATTCCCTCTCGTCCCCTCGAGGCGACGGGAGGGGAAACCCTAGCCGCCGCTCGAGACCCCATCCACCGCTCCTTCCCCTCCTTCCCGCCGCCCCTAGGGCTTCGGCTGGGCAAAACCTGCTCATTGCCGGTGGTGACGTCGGCCGGGGGAGGGGGGTATTGTGACGAGGGACGCTTCCCCATGGAGGGCGTGATGCACGCCGGAATCACGGCGACAAGGCTTCCCCGATGGTGCTGCGGCGCCCGGAGTTGCTGAGTCGTGGCGGCCGGCGGCTCGGTGGTGATCCTCGTGGTGGTCTTCGGCCGCCGGCGGGGGTTTGAGGTGGCGCTGGGCCCGATCTGGCATGGCGGCCCGGTGGTGGCGGACCCGGGCGACCCGATCACCTCCCCCATGGTGTTGCTCGGCGCCTAGGGCATGGCGGCCAGGGTCGTCATCGTTTTGCTGGCCTGCCAGCGGATCGGGCAACCGGGATGGTCGGTTGCGTGGGGGATCAGCCTGAATAAAGGCGGCGGTCCTATGATCCCTCTCACGCCATAATGATGTTCTGTTATTTGCCTATCTTCACTGAACTGGTCGGAGTGTCAAGTTCCGGAAGGCTCCACGGCGCGAAATTCCATGGGCGATTCATGCCTGGAGATTGCTAGAACGGATTCGGTCGCGGACAACTGTGTTTTTTCTGACCGTTTGGTTTCAGAGGCAGCAAGGCAAAGCTCGACAGTCTGTTGCCATCGTGGAACATGTCTTTAGTTCCATGGTGAAGTCAGTGTGCGGAAAATGTCATGGAAGACAAGATTTGAGGACTAGCAATGATGGGTCGAGTCCTGGTTGCGATGAGGAATTGACTTGGTGATTCGTAACTTGTAACAGCGACATCAAAAAGTGGGGCCGGCAGCACGGGAGGAGTTCACGGTCTTACCTTGCAGGGTAAAAATCCAAGGTTTGACCTTAATTGATTGTGCTTGGCAATGACCTTGTTGAAGTTATTATTTTGTAAGCGGGGACTTTCTCTAGGGTGAAAACCTATTATCTTTGATCGAACGACGACGGTGTTTGTGCTTTGTTTTTTTGAAGACGTCGCTATTGGAGATGTTTGACTTCTGGTGTTATTCTGATGTTGTTAGTGTCGCTGCTACTAAGGATCTGATCGGTGTAGCGGGATTTTTTTTAATTCATTTTTTCGGCTGTGTGTATCTGTAATGTTAATAGGATAATAGTTATTGCAGAAACTCGATGTAATTATTATCAGCGGGATATTATATACTCCTTTGGAAAAAAATCCCACATTGTTACAAACCTTCAATTTCACTGGATTTGCCTCGGCCCCTCGAGGCCCCTCCAGAATGAACTTGGCTGCACTTGTTGCACAAGTTGATCGGGCCTGGATAGCAACCGCAAAACGTGGTCCCAAACGCGAACGCACTTTTCCTTTTTCTTTATTTGTTTTACTGATGTTGACCACCCGTGATAGCAACTGAAACTCGTGGCGATAAAAATCTGAAAGGAATACGCCGTACGCTTTTCAGATCTACTACTGTATGAGAGATATGTCTCTCAAAGCGATCGGTTTATTTTCCTCTCTATTTCATCCCTTTTTCGGCAAGGCTAATAAGTCCTATATATAGTATTGCCTTCTTTTTTATCTGTAGCAGGATATCTCATTTTTGATGAAAAAAGCAACGGTGTGTTTAAAACTATTGGCTGCGCTACACACAACCATAGTTTTGGCTACAGAGAAAGAAGTGCTTCTTAGAGCACAAAATGAATAGAAAACAGTGACTCCATTCCTTCATTCTGGTAAAATGGTCTAATTAAACTTTAATGTTAAAAGCAATATTTAGGATATTGCTTATCGGTAATTTATCAGTCGGCTGAAAATTAACGATTTTTCAGCATATTGGCCGATAAATTGGACAATAAATCGGAAAGAACGATAAAACGAAAAATCAGCATATCGGCTTCCCGAGAAGGGATAAATCGGTCGATTAATCTGCATAATATCAGCCATTTTTTGAATCTTGGTTAAAAGAATGAACGTCTCCTGCAGCACCGGTAAACGCCAGAACCCAAGGGCGGATGCAATCCGATCCAATACACCTACCAATGTGTACTATCACGATTCATCAAATCACGAGAAGTGAGGGTAGGTCAGCATAGACCCCCCTGGCTAGCTCCATCTCCCAAAGTCAAAAATCTCCATCGCCCAAGCAACAAGGAAAGCATCGCCCTTTTCTCCTTTTCACCTATATCCCCAACACGCACTGGCCGCCCTCGCACGCTACGTCGTGCCACCTCCCAGTATATAAACACCATCCGTGCACTGCTGCTACTCCCGTATGCGTCTGCAACATCTCTAGCCGAAGGTAGAGGATTGGCTGGAGGAGCTACCTTGCCTACCTCTCTGCTGCTACCCTAAGCAGATTCTTCGCGGCATGAAGGTGCAGTGCGACGTGTGCACAGCACAGGCGGCCTCCGTCTTCTGCTGCGCCGACGAGGCGGCGCTGTGCGACGAGTGCGACCGCCGCGTCCACCGCGCCAACAAGCTCGCCGGCAAGCACCGCCGCCTGTCCCTCCTCCACCCCTCGCCGTGCTCCTCTGATTCGTCGTCCTCTGCCCAGAAACCGCCTTCCTGCGACATTTGCCAGGTGAGATATACAGAAAAAGTTTTCAGACTTAAGCGAGCGGTGTTATGCTACGGCGAAAGCTGATATATCCGTGAGTGCTGCAGGAGAAGAGAGGGTTCTTGTTCTGCAAGGAGGACAGGGCGATCCTGTGCCGGGAGTGCGACGTGCGCGTGCACACGACCAGCGACCTCACGAGGCGGCACAGCCGGTTCCTGCTCACAGGCGTGCGCGTCTCGTCGGCGCCGGTGGACTCCCCCGCGCCGTCAGATCAGGAGGAAGCGCAGAAGGAGGTGGAAGAGGAGAACATCATCAGCAGCCCCTGCAACGCCGACTCCTGCAGCGGCGCCGCCAGTGCCACGGCGAGTCCGAGCGACGGCAGCAGCATCTCCGAGTACCTGACCAAGACGCTGCCCGGGTGGCACGTCGAGGACTTCCTCCTGGACGACGCCGCCGCCTCGGCCGCCGTCGCCATCTCCTCAGACAAGCCGTATCAGGTCAGTAGCCGCTCATCTGCTATAATAATCACGAACACATGATCCCGGTGTCTTTGAGCTCGCAATCATTTAGGTAGTTTGTTGTCACGCTCGCAACTAGCAGCGAGAAAAATCCGAAGCCGCTGGACCAGGGTGTCAAGATAACGTTAGTGGACACCACAAGATACGATGTTTTTAACGCAAAATGATCGTAGGAATATTTACTTGCTAGCTCCTAGCACTTCTGGCATTAGAGATTTAACCAATCTGCATGTACAAACTTCTGGCATTAGAGATTTAACCAATCTGCATGTACAAACGACAGATGCAGATTTTGTTTTGTTGCCTGGACTAATTTGGCAACTTGGCGTATGAGCAGGAAGGGATGGCTGCGATCGGTGGGCTGCACGATGGCTACCGGCCGGCATGGGCGGGGGCGGGCCGGGTGCAGGTGATCGGTGACGTCGTTATCGCCGCCGGTGAGCAGGCCAGACGAGAGCTGTGGGTGCCGCAGATGCAAGTGGAGGCGGAGTGGGCCGGCAGCAAGCGACCCAGGGTGTCTTCTTCTCACTACTCTTACTGGTGAAAACGTGCGGTTTGGTAGTTCTGTGGCATGTGTACTCCACTAGTACTAGCAGATAAAACCAATGGAAACAGAGCCAAAAAAAAAGTCAGGGGCCATGAATTTTTTAATCTGTATGTGCTAGTTTTGAAATTGCTACCGTTTTATGAGATGTCCCGAATCCTCACTTTGGATCCTTCGAAAGTCCATAGAGCATTACTAATACTCCCTCCGTCCGAAATAACTGACTTATCTTTGTTTAGATTCAAATATATCTAAACATGTTTTAGTGTGTAAATATATTCGAATTTTGACAAATTCAATTCAGTTATTTCTAGACAGAAGAAGTACATCTAAATAGGGCACACATAAGAAGTCCTAGAGCACCCAAAAATATTTTGGCTTAGCAGATGATCCAAAATAGAGCACTCAACACATGCCCAAAAAACTTGGGTAATTTAAAACATACTACCAATTGTTCAAATATATTTAAACATGCAAAAATTAAACAATACTACATGTAGTTTTACTGGTCACACACTACAGAATAATTGATCTCATCATTTACTCGTCATCACTCTCGGGCTCTGACTCATGCTTGATCGCCGAGTGCCCAGCCTCATCGTCAAGATTGCACGAGTAGGAAAAGCCCTAGTGGTGCCGTATGGATAATGAGTTCGTGAGGTTCAAATAGCACACCACTAACGTCATGCCACTGTTAAATCTTAGTGGTGGCGTATGGCATGAACGCCACCAGTAAAATAGGTATTGGTTGCGTGTCGTGGGAACGCCACTAGTACCATCTAAATCTATGGCATTCAGACATTTCCAAACATCACAAAGAGTTTTTTAAAAATAAAAAGTTACGTAATAGAATTTAGCAGAAATTAATAGCAATTATATATCATAAACTAGCAATATATGATGAACTGCATATCCTAAACAATAATAGTAAAACGTAAATAATAACATATTACTGAAATTCGATTAGATAGTACCACATGATTGCATTTCAACTAGATAGTCGACAATCTGAAGGGACAATTTGTGCTTCTTGGGATCAACTACCCTTTCTTCCTTGGAGCCCCTGGAGTTGTTGAACCTGTAATTGCTCACGCAGCCCTGGATCCCGTTGTTGCTGATGGTGGTGGTGGTGGAGCTGACGAAGAACTAGTTGATATTGTTGCTGGTGGAGCTGGTGGTGGTGGAGCTGACGAAATACTTGATGATGTTGTTGTTGGTGCCGACGACGAACAACCTGAGGCTGTTGTCGAAGTCCCAGAAAGAACATGCTGGTGTTATTGCTGAGGTGCCAGCACTTCTAGTGTTTAGAGCAAACTGTGTGTTTGCTGCAACTTGCGTGCCAATCATGTTTACCCTCTAGATCCAACCTGGGGTCAAATACACGTCAAGGGGCCCTGCCATTGGCTCCAGATCCGACCTGAGGCTGCTGCTAGAGTTCAGGAAGAACATGTTGGTGTTGTTGCTGAGGTGCCAGCACTTCTGGTGTCTAAAGCAAACTGCGTGTTTGCTGCACACTCATGTGCCTATCATGTTTACTCTCCAGATCCGACCTGGGGTCGAATGCACGTCAAGGGGACCTGCCATTGGCTCATAGTGGGGTCGTACAAATTGATAGGGCATGATTCATGGCCAAACGGAGTATTCTGGTTTGTTTCGACGATGCCACCAGCCTCCGGGACCTAGTGCTCAACTAGTAGATTCGAGGAACCATTTATCTTTATATTTAGTTTTCCTCTTAGTTCTATGAAGTAATAATTCTTTGTTCAAGACTCAATTATGCTTATTTGTGTAATACTAAGTTTTGCTTATTTGTGTAAGAGCAAGTTAAGACTATTTGTGTAAGACTAAGTTAGGTATATTTGTATAATATTTAGTGAAACCTATATTTGTGTGAGACTCTAGCTTGGTCACCAAGGTGCCCAACTTTACTTTTCATGTACCTAACAAAAGAATTGCAGCATAGAACATACAAAGATAATACGCATACAAGACATTTTTCTCAAAAAGAATAACAACCACTTCAAGTTAATTGTAGTTTCGAAATTACTAACCAGAAAAAGCAATGTGTCATTAGCATATAAAATGAATAGTGCATACAAACAACTAGCAACATTGCTGAGAGTGTCAATGTTATGAATGATACATGGTGTTTGCATTTAAACACATCACTAGAATATGGAACCTATTCATGGTTTATGGCATGGATCTAGCTTCTCTTCTTATATTTGTATTGAATCGCTCATAGATTTGTTCCCATTTTTTGGCAATGGCTGATAAAATCCACTCTCTTGGTAACATGCTTCATCAACAATCCCTTGTTGATGCAATACAAAGTACAGAGCATGGCCTTCATCATCATTCCATTTAAGTTCTCTCTATTTCTTCATCACGGAGCTACTAATCTCAAAGGAAAATCTAGTACATAACATATTGTACATGTTCTTCTACCTCAATCACAAGAAGAAAAGTGGATGGAAATTCACCTAGTTGCCATTGTGCAGAACACAATGAATGGAATATGCCCGAGAGGCAATAATAAAGTGGTTGTTATCTTTTTCCTTGTTTATAATAAATGTTTATTTTACATGCTATAATTGTATTAATTGGAAACGTTAATACATGTGTGCTTAATAAAAAAATAGAAGGTTCCTAGTTATGCCTCTTTTATAAACTAGCTCGTTGATTAACAAGATGATCAAGGTTTCCTGATCATGGACATTGGATGTTGTTAATAACAAGGTCACAACGTTGGTGAATGATGTGATGAACATTCATTCAAAGTATAGCATTACGATCAAAGTCATTATGTTTATATTGATATAACATCATACGAAGTAATTCTAGTCCTTAGACCATGAGATCATGTTAATCACTAACACTAGAAGAGTATCTTGATAACATCAAACATCACACCGTGATAGGGTGACTATAAAGGTGGGTTCAGTGCTACGAAGGTGTTATATAGAGGCTCATGGATCAAGAGTGGGATTTGTCTATCCCGATGACGGATAGATATACTATGGACCCTCTCGGTGATATCACATTGAGATAGCTTGCAAGCAAGTGATGTGATCACTAGAGTGTTATATCACGAGAACGAGAAAAGAGTGCATGTTAGTAACAAGATAAAACTAGGTATTGAGATACCGATGATCAAATCTTAGACATGTAATATATCGCAAGACAAAGGGATTTAGTTACGATGTTAAAGGTTCACACGATCACTAGAGTCATCGTCGAATGTGTGGGAGTCGGTACGGATCTCTAGGTCCCCCTGCTGATTATTGATCGGAGAGGGGTCTCGATCATGTCTGCATTATTCGTGAACCGTAGGATGACACACTTAAGGGATACTGACACTATTTGGAGCAAATATGTTTCAGATAAATATTTAAGAAAGCGCTGAAATCATTTCGATGAAAAGCGGAGTTGTTTCGGGTGAAATTGCAAAAACTAGTTCTGCATGTGATATTGAAATATTGCAGGGGGTTTTATGTGAATGTTTATTAATTAAAGTAATTAACAAAATTCTGAATAAAAATAATAAAATTGTTTTATTTAATGAGAGTTTGCATTAAATTTGGTAGAAAATTAATGCAAAGTGAGTGGAGTTGGTTTTAATGGGAGTGGGCTTAGTGGAAGTTCCATTCACCATTATAGAGGGAAAGGTGGGGGCACCACCATGCCATGCGCATGGCCCCTTGGGGGCTCCCCCTCCTCCTATAAAAGGAGCTCCCCTCCTCCTCCACTCTCACACCTCCTCGTGAAGGATCTCTCTTCCTCTCTAGAAATTATTCCCTATGGTCTCGGATTAGCGAGATACATGTTTCCGGTGGCTTTATCTGGAAAGGAATTACTGCTTTCACTGCTTTGCTGGAGCGAAGGACGAAGGTTGTCGGGGTACCGGACGTGTGTGCGATCACGGATGCACCGCTGCTTTGCGGTGCTGGACTTGCTGGTGCTGGACCTGCTGGACTCGCTAGACTTCATCACGGTCTTAAGATCGGCAAGTGTATGACTACATCAACCACGAAATCAATTTCGTTAATAATGATTTGTCGCTCTTCAAGGGTATGTTCTCTATGGATGTATATCCACCCGTTGATTGTATCTTGGTAGATAGATCTTGGTGCTTAGATGTTCACATCGTAGGAAAATTTTTGTTTTCTATGTTGCAAACCGAACACACAATAGATTAGACCTTGATGTTCAGAGAGGAAGACGTGGGGGCTTGTGCGGCTGCGACCACGGCGACGATGAGCTCCGATTCAGGAGGAGGACAACGGGACCGAGCAGGTTCGACATGGTGATGGATCTCCTCCAGGAATGAATTCCCGTCCCGACGTTGTGCCATGTGTGTGGTCATGGCGAGAGCGAGCTCCGGTTCAGGAGAAGGTGAGCAGGGTCGAGCAGGTTCGGCCAGGTGTCGGATCTCACCCCTAAAGGAATTGTCGCCCCATCTCCACGCCATGGCCGCGGCCACATGTCGTCGCTCTAGAAAAGAAGATGGTGGCGTTAAGAAGAACAGGGAATGGATGAGGACGCCAACGCTACAAGTCTACATGGAAGCCATGATGGCAGCGACATAACATTCAAAAAACTGACAGGAGGGGCCCAATTTGACGGGCGTTAGCGTGATTTTTCGTTTTCAAATGTTATGTTGAATTCGTGCCAAAAAGACCCTCTAGACAATTGGCACACCAACTATGGTACCTCGATCCAATGACAAGCAACTCGGACCCGCTATACCTTGGCGTCTCAACTTTTTGGCCGAAACCTCGTTCTCACAGAAGTTAGACCAAGTGTAGTTACAGTCCGAAAGCGGGAGCTCAATAAGGCAGAAGTTGTTCATCGAATCGTTAAACATGGTTGCCTTAGTGAAAGAGAAATTATCGTTATTGCCATCAGAGGGGTCCCTAGTGAGATTGAAGTCGCCAACGACAATCCACGGAATGTCATTAACGGGGTCACATATAGCGAGTTGCTCAAGGAGTTCTTCCTTACCATCCCGATCACACAGAGCGTGAGCGTGGATGAGTCAGGATTGATGACTTTGATCGAGGGAGAGTGTGGCGGGAGGAGAAATTGACGACAAAACCAAAAATGTTTTGGTCCCAAGCAGACAAAAGCCCACCGAACGCCCCGATGGCATTCACAGCCCGATAAGATCTGAGATTAGGAGGGAGGAAAGAGACAGTTTTGGAGGCCAGAACCGGCCCAATTATTGAAACTTGTCGTTTTTCCATAAGCAACTTTAATTTCCAGTATGAAATTTGGCATGCACATACATATGATGAGTCTCCTAAATGTAAATATTTTTTAAAGAATTTGAAGACTTAGAAATACGATTTTTGGAATGCGATTTTTTGGGCGTCATATGTACCAATGGTTTACCACCGTAATTTTGCTTGCTCTCTCTTTTACTATAGCATGAAGATCCTGACTTGCAATCTTTTTTTCTATTTTTGAGCGATGAACACCATTTATCTATATGAGAACGTATCTAGTGATCCCGTGCACCCATGAACCAATTGTTTTCAAACTGTTGGATGAAACAACAACGTGAGAGATGCAGACCAAGTTTTTTGCACAAAAAAACTTATATTGCAATAAAGTTAACCCGCATTGCGATTCGTATCTGTAACTTGGTAGAAACTTAATAAACTTAGGTTTAGAATGGGTGCACAGATTCAACAGTTTCAATACGTTCCCCTATCTATATTGGGTTTTATAGATGTTTTATAGTGCATCAATTCTAATGTGGGCCGTAGCAATGATGGATATAGCCAATCAGCTGTGGGCCGTTCCTAAAGAGGGAACAATATCTGGGCCATGTGGCCATTTGAGCTAGTTCGCTTGGCTGGCTGAAGCGATACCGATTCCCAATTTCTCCCCAACCGAGAATCCCCGCCGCCGTCGCGTGGCCGTGAACAATCGCGGCCTACGCCGCTGCCTCAAACCAAGGTTCCAAGGTATTTCTCCTCATGTGCACGGAGTTACCTCGGTCTAGTCTCGCCCTAATTGATGAAACCATTGTGCAGATAGATTTATTCTGACCCACTGTTCCTTTTAAGCGGCGCCATGGAGAAGAAGAGCCCTGTGAAGAAGAAGAATATGGGGACGACCAGCCCTCCGGCGGAGGCGGCCAGCCTCCTCACAGACGACCTAATCGTGGAGATCCTTTCCCGCCTCCCCGCCAGGTCCGTCCTCCGCTTCAAATGCGTCTCCCCGTCCTGGCGCGACCTCATAGCCGACCCCGCTTCCATGACTTTCACTTCGCCGACGTCTCCGTCGGCATGGCCACGCCGATCGACCCGTCGCTCCCCTTCCTGCCACGCCACAAGTACTGGTACGTCGCCCAGCTGGCCGCCTGCAATGGCCTCCTCCTCTGCCGTGGCTACATGTCCTCTTCTTCTTCTTCCAAGGATGACGATGTGGTTGAATCCCGTTACATCGTGTGCAATCCGGCTACCGAGAGGTGGGTCCAACTTCCCCCTCACCCCAAGGTGCCACCTGGCGGTCACGTCTACGCTCGTTTGGCTTTTGATCCAGCAGTCTCGTCTCATTTCCACGTTCTTCAGTTTGAGGAGACCAATGATAAGAATTACATCACAGGAGTGACCATATACTCGTCGCAAAGGAGAGACTGGAAGCACAGACAAAGGAGGCTGCTTGAGAAAATTAGCCTATACTCTGGCATTGCAAGTGTTTTCTTTCACGGTATGCTACACTTGCTTGGTTGGCTGCGCCCCATGAAAATCGAGGTCGATGATGTGCTGGTATCAGTAGACATGGAGGGGCAGGTGTGGAGGACTATTCGTGTGCCGTCCGGTGGTATGACTTTTGGTACAATTGGATTGTCACAGGGGTGCTTGCACTATGCTACCACACCCCTAATCCGTGTCGTCAAGAAAAAGAAGGAGAAGGAGGAGGAGGATGCATCCCTAGCTATAGCTACCGAGAGAGCAGAAGTCTGGTGCATGAAGGATTATGATAGCAAAGAATGGGTACTGAAGCATCGTTTTGGCAAGGATGAGTTGCGGACCATAACTGGGATGAAGTACAAGGTGGCTGCTATTCATCCAGATTGTGATACCATTTTCTTGGTTTTGTTTAGTGCTGGTACATTAGCATCATACGATATGCAACATCGGAAATTCCGTCGTGTCCTTAATCTTGAGAAAAACAAGGCAACGTTATTTCTACCCTATGTTCCGCTGTTCTCAGACTCACTAGCGGGTGCGGATGGGCAGTAGTGGTACCTACAACACAAGGTTGTGATTCCTCCACGAATTGGCTCTTCCGTAGGCTGAACTATTTATCTGTTCATTTCTGAACCAACTGAATTTATGCCATTCTATTTACAGGTGCTCTCGCTACTGCTATCTTGATTTTCTGTTCGGAGCAATGCCCGGTAACTGTAGAGATTAAGCATATTGTAATTTTAAAAGGACATGGTTAATATTTTTCATCTTTGTGTAGCTATTGTCCTCGATAACAATTACTTTCGTGTGGCTAAATATTCTGAAATCATGTTTTCTTGGCCTTATTTTTCGAGATTGGGTTTCTTTACCATATTTTGTAATGATTATGTGTCCTACTACCTCCGTTCCAAGGCTTAAGGCATATAAATTTTTTCAAAAGTCAAACCAACTAAAGTTTGATCAAGTTTTAAGAGAAAAATATTAATATTTACACTACGTAATCCATACCCTTTCATACATCATGAAACATATTTTCACATGGTCTCTATATAATATAATAGTTCTTAATATATTTTTCTAAAAATTTGGTCAAACTTTATATGGCTTGACTTTCTAAAATAATTATATGCCTTAAGCCTTGGGATGGAGGTATGTCATAATATTAGTGGGCGTAGTTTACTAGCTTTTCAGTGTACTGAAAGTGTCAATCAGATTGTTGCCTTGTCTATTTGTTGTTAGTCCTTGGGATTTAGGTGACGAACTGCCACTGAGGAAGTTCTTTTTATCTATTTTTGCTGTAGTTAGCTAATTAATTCAGTCTGTTGCTGTTTGTACTTTTGCAACAAAACCTGTTAACCCAAGAGACCGAAAATTTGTGTCAATGAAAAACACGAGCTTCCCAAGAAACCTTTTTAGTGGGTGATGAAAACAAGACATGGCTATTTCTACCCAATATTCCTCTGTTCCGGTAGTCATTAACAGGTACAGATGGGCAGTAGTGTTTCCTTCAGACCACGTTTGTGTATCCTCCAAGAATCTACCCTTTCTAGACTGAATTATGAATTATCATTCCGTCTAAAAAAAATTATGAATTATTTGTGTGCTGATTTCTAAATCATCTGAAATAATGCCGTTAAATCCGCTGGTGCTTGCGCTCCCGCTAGTTTGATTCTTTGTTCTGAACAATGCCTTCTGTACCAGCAGATTATGCATACTGTAATTGCAAAAACAACATGGTTACTATTGTTGTGTGTCTACCTATTGCCCCGGACACAGAATTTTTCCACGTGGCTACACTGTAGCCTGGCCTTCTTGGCCTGTTATTTAAGAAATATGATTTTGAGAAACCCTAATATTAGTTACTGCAGCTTGTCAACGTGACTGTACTGAATGTTGCAGTGTTTCTGATCTGCAGAGGTAGTAATGCACTGCATTGAACAAGGTCCTTGTATCTACTTTTGCCGCGGCTATTGAGCTCTGATGGGTTCAGTTGAACTTCGTTCCCTAACCTGGCCTGACCATGCAGGGACCCCCCCCCCCCCTCCCCCGTATGCAAGTTCCACGTGCGGGGACTGCACGCGTGGATCCATATCTGGGCCAAAATCTTTCAGTTATTTGGTTGCTCGCATTGACACTATTCAAGACTTGGACAGAAATGAGCTCCTGTTGTTTGGTGGGATGTATTAGGTCTAGGAGAAAGGATTGCGCGTGTTTGGTTCCAGCATTCTCGTGTGGTCTGGTAACCTCTTCCCCAGATGATGAGCTTACCAGACCTCACAAGTAAGGCTAAACCACAACAAGCACACACCAATATGCACAAAACGAGCAAAATATATATCAACAAAACATATTTAACGACGCTGCAATATATAGTAGCAGGATATAAACATTGTAGCAAGGCAATCACATGGCATACAGGCAAAGTTCACAGCAACAAAGACAGACAAAGTTCACAGCAAAGTTCACAGGTCGATCATGGCAAGGGAAGGATCATGCTCCGGACACTTCCTCGTCACTTCAGTCATGGTGTAGTCGAAGATGGTGACCTTGAACATGTCACCCTTCAGCATCTTGAAGGTCATGAAGTACCCCATCTTGATCTAGCGGAAAATGGTGAAGCTAGCCAGCCCACCTCTGGTCAAGGCAAATCATGTCGCTGACATCCCGGAGCTTCACCATCCAGCTGCATCCGGTGTTCGTCTTCAGCATGATCGTCCTCAGCACAGTGTCGAGGAAAGGCCTGGAGCCATCACAGGTTGGCAGCTGGTCTAACCCAGGTGTCAAGATCACCTTGGCAAAATGGGTTGGTCCTACCTGGTCGTGGAAGTGCCCAATCTTCAGAGGCCTGCCCCTCGGCCTCTTAGCGCCACTGCCCTCACCACCATCATTGGCTCTCTTGGAGGCACTACCCTCACCATCTTCCCTAGAGCATTCTCCTCCATTGGTGGGGAGAGCACCTCCGCTCAACATCTTCGAGCACTAAAAAAAGAAGCAACACATGTAAGCACATACATTCCGGTGATCAGACATGAACAATCAAACATGGCCTCATATAGAATGGCACAGATGTAAAGGGATACTCCTCATGAGCAACACAAATTAACACTGAATTTGGTTAGCACACAAGTTTGTTCATGAAGAGCATCCCCTTACATTTCATTGTGCTACTTTATAATCATCGGCCAAAGAAAACTAAACAAAATGACCTAACCAGTGCCTAGCTTCAGAATAACTTGCATAAACAAGGTAGAGTTGGTGCTACATGGATCCATAGGAGGTGCACAACCAATTTTGTTGTGCATACCATCCGATTCCTATAGCACCAGCTCTATGAACGTATTATACTAAGTAACATCACAAGCTGGATTCGCAGCATAACAACATTTGCCTCATAGTTCACATCATTTGCAGCTTGAAGCGGTGATCCTACCAAACCAAGTTCCATCAGCTTGAATAGATGGCAGAACCAGGTTCGAAAGGATCATCACTTTCATTTCCTTGCGGTGCGTATATAATCATCGGCAGTCCCATAGATGAACAACTAGTTTGTGTGCCTCATATTAGGCATTTTGTGTCCAAGATCAATCATAATAGGCATGTTATGAAGCAACCCATTGAGATCTTGGTCATAGAATGCAAATTTAATCATCGGTCTATATGAAGAACATGAATAGTGTAATAATCTCCAATTTTCACGGTCTGCGAAACCCTAATATTATAACGGTGCATACATCTGGCCACAAACAAGCACATATGGAACCAATGTAATGGCAGATCTAGTGCTTACAGAGGCGTAACAATGAAAGAAAAGACTCTAACCCATCAAATCGACCAAAACTAGCACAACGGTACAAATCTATCGTGCATGTCAATCATACTCGGAGAATCACACGGTAACAGATAGATCTGCGCTGCTAAAGGCATAGAGAGGTGGTGGTTCAAGGACTTATCGCCATTGTTGCGGGTTTTGGAGCTTGGGGTTTGCCGAGGAAGGGGAAGAATCAGTCGCAGTCGCAGTCGCAGTAGCAGATCCGCTGTAGGCAAGAGAAGCGCAATTCTTGCCTAGATCTACCTCCGTCTGGTGTCCCCACGGTGGTCTTCGATCTTCCGGCGGGAGAGGAACCGCCGGCGGTGAGACGGAAGGAAGAGCGGTTGTGAATGGGGAGAGAGTGAGAGTGGTGAGCGAGCGGTGAGGGGATTTATATCGCGCGTTCTCGATGTGTCGCGTTGTCTCCCGCTCTTCTCCCCGCGTGCAGCCGCGTGCCCTCTCTTGACTCCTCAGGGCCTGTCCCTGCAAAAACGCTCGATTTTGACGCTCCTAGCTGGCCAAGATTTCGGCTGCTTTAAGACCCGTGCGATGTGTGTTTGGCCCACCGTGTGGTTCTCTAAACGGCCTTATTTCTTCCTTCCGGCCCGGTACGGGAAACAACCGTGCGGCCGACCAAACATGCGGGTAATCTTTCTTGATATACTGTATTTTTTTGTTAATTATCATGTGATAAATCAAAGGTACATATCGTGTAGTCTTGTGTCTAGTGCACACATGAGAAAGAAATGTTGCCAGGTCCTAGGACAAGGCATTTTTGTCCCTCCGTTCTAGATACATCCGAATCTAGCAAATATAAGTCTAGATATATCCGAATTTAGACAAATCCAAGTCAATTAATTTGGATCGGAGGGAGTATAATATATAGATTGGCTTTACAAAAGCTAAAACATCATATTTTGAAATATAAGGGAGTACTATTTTGATATGGTGACGAGCGATGCGGCCGGTTGGTGATGGCGACCAAACTATGATCCCGGTAGTCGTTGTTTCACAAACAGCGCGTGCGCGTGGGACAATAGTCCTGCTCGAGCAACACCGTAGCTGCCGTGGGGGCAGAGGAAAGGCGGCAGTTCAGCTGGCCGCCCGCGGAGACTATACATTTCTATTTCTGTGGTGAAGGAGTCTTTCACATGCACGTCATGTGTTTTTTCCAGGATTAGGAGAACAAATTACACATGACAAACCACTACCTGCTGTTGATGGTTCAGTTAACTTTTTATGTGGTTCCCTGCAAAAAAAAAACTTTTTACGTCGTTATTTGAAACTAGTGCGGATTATTAAGGGCTCATCGACCGACCAGATTTTGAATTGCAAACAGCCTGTGCTAGTGATGCCTTCATCTTATGCTCAAGACCATCACAATGTGACCCCGGATAAACCTTGGTGCCGGCCAGCTGATGGCTGGATTAAACTTAGTACAATTGGTGGGTCTTTCAAAGTTGAGAAAGGTACAGATGGTATTGGAATGGTTCTCAGGGATGCTGATGGACAGATCGTCTTCTCAATCGCTTCTTGCCTTCGTGTGCAGATGCATTGGAAGCGGAGCTGCTCGCATGTTCAGAGGGTTTTGACTTCGCTCTTCACCAAAGCCAGCTGCCGATTTAGATTGAAAGTGATTGCTTGCAACTTATTGTGTATTTAGTAACCCGATGCAAGATCGTTCTCTTTGTAAAAGTAGATCGTCCGCGGGTTAGAGCAAGCCATTGTATAGCAAATTTTGCTAAGTGTCTTCTCAGGAGATTGGGCTTGACCTGTTTGTAGCCCCACCTGTTTAATAAAGATCTAGTTTTGCTGGAAAAAAGGAGAACAAATTATGCATGTGTCCCATGAAACATCGTCAGGTTGTATCCGTACACGTTATTTGGTTGTAGTCCGTTCGATTGAAATAAATGGGTAAATTGATGTTACGAAGACCTAGAGGTATTAGCACTGGAGGTGCAAAACGTTATCTAGTGGGAACAAACTTATACAAAACTTTTCAAATTGTTAACCCGTGGTACAAAAGGTTTACATGCCTGAACTATTTTGTCGACACAGTGGTTTCCAGGCCCCCTTCAAGGCGCGTGGATCGGCACCATGAAGACAGGCCTCGGCCTTCCTTACCGGTATGAGCACCTAACCAGGTTATGCTTACACTATCGTCCGTGTTACGACGTGTGCAGAATACTAGCCCAGGAAAGGGAGAAAGAACATTGAGGTGTACGGGGCTTTGCACCCTGCGCAAGGATCTGGGTGATTGCAGGAAGAAACCTCCCACACCGCTTCTGCGATGATGCGGGCACCCCCGCAAGCCTCTCCAGGATCCCGGCGGACCTCGAATATGATCGCTGCCTGGGAAGTAACGACCAACGCAGCTGGCATCGTTGGTGATAGGTGGGTCTGCATGAAATCAGCGTGGCACGCGCAGTATGACAGCCCCGTCGGGCCTATTCAAGGGCACCGCAGGTGTGCCAACAGAGACAAGACAGGAAGGCACCGACCACCTGCTACCGAAGCAGGCCGGGAACCCAAAGTCAGCTGCACAAGCATCTTTGGCAGCACGTGAGACGGCATGACACACACGTGGCATGCCTGTCCCGATGGCTCTGCCCAAGCATTTATGGCATTCTAGGCGCGCTAGCCTAGACAAGACAGGACGGCGGTCGTCCCGTCGCATTGTCATCAATTAAGACTGCACCGCCCAAGGAACGGGGGAGGCCCGCAATGCCACCCCTCTGCCTCCACGGCACACAGCGAGAGGTGCCTGACACCGGAAGTCATCTGTGTCGCGCATGCAGGACAGCAATGTAGGGAACCCTTGGTGTATAAAAGGAGGGCCTTTGTCTATAGAGAGGGAGTCAGGCATTTGGCAAGTGACATTGTACTAAGTGAGATACACTAGAGAGAGTAGAGGATAAAATCTCGAGTAGCGAGGTAGAAGAAAGAGCTAGAGGAGAGAAGGAGAAAAGAAAACAGAAGCAGAGAGGCGGAAGACTGGGAAGCATTCTCGATGCCCAGTAAGAGAGTTCATCTCCTGTGTAAGCAAGATAGACCACAAAATAGTACAAAAGGCAGGACGTAGGGTTGTTAGCCAAATAGTACATAGAGTTGTTTCCATCACCCGCCGCCCCCTCCCTTGGAGGAGGGGTAAGGGCTGGCCGCCTCCCCCATGCCTATATAAGGAGGGGGAAGGGGAAGGGGCACACCCATCTAAACCCTAGGCACCATCCCCCTCTCCCTTCAGCACTCCTTCCTTTCCATAGCCCCCTTAGCGAAGCGCTACATGAATTCTTCCACCATATCCACGCAATACCGTCATGCTGCCGGGATCTTGTGAACCTATTCTCCTTTGCTGCTGGATCAAGGAGGAGGAGACGCCATCAAGCTGAACGTGTAGATACCTCCAAAGGTGCTGCCCGTGCGGTGCTTCATCGGATTGATCCTACGTGTGAACAACTACATCACCCCGATCATCAGATCAAAAATTCTCGTGTGACTCCGAGGGTAAGTAGATCTAATCCACTTCACGACTAGCATCCCATAGATCTGATCTTGGGTTTTATTCCGCAATCTCGTAGGGAAATTTTTGCTTTTCATGTTATAAACCCTGCAGTGAGCAGTGGTTTCAGATCCTGGGTCCAGTCGTAGATATTGGTGCGATTACAACATAAAGTTTTTGTGCGCGTCTGATCTTATTTTTGCTATCCTCCCACATGTACTTCAGATTTTTGCGGGGGAAAAATGCAAAAGTAAATCACCTGAGGAAAGCACTTCTATACCCACAACATGAAATGATGGATGAGACTGAAGAAGAGGGTACAATACATGTCCAGGATCATCCTACTTCTTGTGCATTGGTGATGACTCCCAAAGATCAGTGCTGCCAGATCTGAATGAAGTTGCTGATGAACCACAAGAAGTACCTATTAGTCAGAGTGCTCCACCATGAGCAAATTGAGTGTTGAACAATTTGACAAATCAATTTCAAATAATGTCATTGCAACTCATGTAGTGCTTGATTTTGGTCATGGATGTTGTTATTTAGTACTCTAAATAGTACTCTGTTTGTTCATGACATTTTTACACACTGATGGATAGATGGATAGCAGAAAAGAAGTGTTGTCATTTTTGTTTTTTGTTGTTTTTGTGTTTGTCTATGAGTTGCTGAGTTTTTGCCACTGTGTTTTTTCTATGGATAAATTTTGAAGAAGAAGCACATTTTTATTTAAACTTGACACATCTTACAAACATCACAACACATACATACATAAGTGACAAATCAAACATGATCAAAAGCAGTGAAGTAACAACACTACTATTACCCTAAACATCAACCGCGCTACTAACCTAAACATCGTACATGAAGCAGGAAGATAGATCCAACTTCTTCTCTATTTCTTCTTCATTCTCCACTTCTTCTTTTCCCTGCTTCTCCTCAGTCTTCTTCATTCTCCGCTATCCCTCCTTATTCTCTCCCTTCTTCTTCTCTGGAATTGATCAAAAGAATCCATAATTTTAGTACAATTAACCTTATTTGGTTCGATCTGACAAGACAAAAATTTACTTTCAGAGTTAACATTTTCAAAAAACTTACATGTAGGATTTGGCGATACAGACGCCGGTGCGTACGAAGGTTCCTCGCGTCGAGTTGGCCCTGAAGGATGGAAGCTTGCATCTCTAGGCTCATGTTGGTGGGGAGGAGGGGCCGCCAGCTAGTCGGCTCCAACATCTGCTCTGTATCCTTAAGAAATGGAGGTGCATCACCTTATCATAGAGTTTGTAATTGGCGACCCACTGCTCCCTATCCTCCTCCTCCTCCTCCTGGACCGCTTGCCTCCGCCACATCGCGCACCGCGGCGCCGATCCACTGCGAGCAGGAGCAGGGGCAGTGACCTCCCCTCCACCGTGGCCCTCTGCAAGCAGGTGCAGGGGATCGACCGGTACTCTCCAGGGAGCCCTCAGCCTGCTCCGCCATCCGCTGCCGCCGGTGGGGTTCGACGCCACCGCCGCTAGATCGGTGTCTCTATTTAGTTGACCATGCGAGTCAGCTCTCTATTGAACGTGCGCGAGTGGGTAAGATGTACAAAAAATACTGAGTTTTTTCGCAAAATCTTTTCTTACCGAGGGGCTTTTCACAAATTCTGCAAGCCGACGTGGCTGCCAACCGGTCCTTTCGGATTGCGGTGTGCCAAAAGGTTCATCAACGAATAGTTAGTGACTGCGGAATGACGTTTTGTATGAGTTTGCTACCACCAGACAAGCGTTTTGTACCTCGAGCGCTAATACCTCAAGGATCTATCGGTTATAAAACTACGACGATTGCTTTTGTTGGTTCCGGAGAATGTTGCTTAGGAATCTTCCACATGCTTTATTCCAACGAAATTTGATCATACTAAGATCTCTTTCCGCTAGCGACACAAAGCAGCAGGCCGCCAATTTTCAGTTCCTTTGTTTTTGCAGCACTCTCCGTTATTAGTTTAAGAGTGTCTGAGTGCGAAGTCAGATGTTGTTTGATCGTGACCAGCTAGCTGGGTACAGTGTGAGACGGAGTCGTCTGGCTTTGCACTTCTATATAAAGCTCGGAGGCAAACTATGTGAACTGGTCTAGGTGTAGTCATTTACTAGTAGTTGGTAAATTGGAATGGTGACAGCTGACACACGAGGCTAATCTGGGATGGTTTGCCAAAGGTGTATCTTCTCGGTGACCCGACGCTAGCTGGACCTGCCACAAGTGACTTATAGTAGATCACTAAGAAGGAAAGTGGACAGATATCAGTGTCCGTTTCTTGCCTTACTCGAGTGATCTGCTCGTGGCTCTCTCACCGGCGTATATTTCGAGGCCTGATTACGCGCATGTCACATCGCCGGTAGGATTATCTGTGTGCTATAATCCCTGTCCTCTTCCTCGTACCCCCACCCAGTCTCTCTCTCCCCGTTGTCTCCTGGTTCGGAAGTGCTCGTGAAAGGCGCCGTTTTATTTTGTCGGGCAACGCGTCAAGAAGCCCTCGAGCCTGAGATCGATGGCGATGGAACGCCTCGTCCTGTTCATCTTCGTGTGCTATCTGTCCTCTCGATCTGCGGGTATGTATAGCCTCTGATCTTTCTTCTCCTATGTTTGTGTTGAGTCTTCTTCTAGTAATTCCTCTCCTTCTTGTGCGTTTCTCCCATGGATTGTGACTGATTGGTGTCATTATGGCTCTGGCAGATGCGTATGATCCGGTGGATCCACTGGGGAACATCACCATCATTTGGGATTTTGTGGACATCGACACTACGTCCACGGTGCGCATACCTGCTTTCTTGTGGGTTTTAGGATCGCCATTTTTTACAGTTCGCGATGCACTTGAATAAAGATTCGACACATTTTGCGCCTGTTGCAGCTATTAGCAAGTTTCCATGATTCAACTTTTCCACAATTTTTTTTCTCCGTGGGTGAAATCTTCTGATCTGTTCTAGTGAAATGCAATGCTCCGGACAGAAATCCCGATTTTTCCGCCACTGAAAGTGCTTACAGATCAGTCGAATTCCTCTGTGCGTAGGTCATGGTGACCATCCACAATTACCAGCTGTACCGCCACATCGAGCACCCGGGTTGGCGGCTGGGCTGGACGTGGGCCGGGCACGAGATCATCGGGGACGTGACGGGCGCGGAGACGACGGAGCAGGGAAACTGCTCCGGCGTCCATTTCGACCCCAGCAAACCCCCGCACTGCTGCGACAAGCGGCCCGTCATGGTGGACCTGCAGCCCGGCACGCCGCCCATCAAGCAGGTGGCCAACTGCTGCCGGGGCGGCGTGCTGTCGTCCCTCACGCAGAACAACATAACGGCCACCGCCGCGTTTCAGATGTACGTCAACAATTTCGAACGCGAAGGAGGGGACCCGAACGGCGCCCCCGTGAAGCCGACCAACTTCAGCATCGGCGTGCCGGGCTACACCTGCAGCAACGCCACCCAGGTGCCCGCGACGAGGTCCATGGTCGACAAGCTGCGCCACGTCCAAGTCCAGCGTAAGGATTTGTTTCCCCCTTTTTCTTCTGGACTGACATGTGGCACGCCCTCGCCAGTCGCCACGCCACCGCGCGAGCGATGACTCTGACTCTGACTCTGACTTGCTCTGGCGCGCAGTGACATGGCAGATCACCTGCTCCTACTCGCAGTTCAGGGAGGGCCCGTCGCCGTCGTGCTGCGTCTCTCTCTCGTCCTTCTACAACAGCACCATCGTGGGGTGCCCGCAGTGCAGCTGCGGCTGCCCGCGCTCTCCCTCGGCGCCGCAATGCCTCAGGCAAGGCCACCAGACATCGACCCTACACACGCTGCCTTCTTACTGATCTTTGCTATCTTTCTGATTCGTGCGTTTGGATTTTTTTCAGCGACGACGAGCAGTCCAAGATCCAGGCGCTGCGTGACGGTGACGACGGCGATCCGCCGGCGCCGGTCATCCGGTGCACGGAGCACATGTGCCCGGTCCGGGTGCACTGGCACGTGAAGCAGAACTACCGGGAGTACTGGAGGGTGAAGGCGAGCATCACCAACTACGACGTGATCAGCAACTACAGCGACTGGAACCTGGTGGTGCGGCACCCCAACCTGGGGAACCTCACGCAGCTCTTCAGCTTCAACTACCAGCCTCTCATCCAGTACGGCGCCATCAGTAAGCGCCACTGACCTTGTTAGTTAGCAGGCTGGTTAACACATGGCAACATACAGCAAGATGCAGCCTAAGAAATTTGTTGGATTCTGCAGATGACACGGCGATGTTCTGGGGGATCGTGAACTACAACGACATGCTGCTGCAGGACGGGAATGTGCAGACGGAGATGATACTGAAGAAAGACCCCAGCGAGTTCACCTTCTCGGGGGGCTGGGCGTTCCCGCGGAGGGTCTACTTCAACGGGCACGAGTGCGCCATGCCCTCGCCGGATCAGTACCCTTCGCTGCCAAACGCGGCCTCGGACGTGCGTGCCTCAGCAGTGCAGCGGTGGCTCATCACCGGCTCCTGCCTGCTCTTGCTATCTATGTTCCGTGTCGTGTAAAGGACTTCCCCCTTGATACATGGGGAGCAAGTCTTAGCTTAATTTGCCCCGTACAAGTCACAACTAGTTATGTGCGAGGTTATTTGATTTTATAGCATAATTTTTTCTCTAGTTTTAGCGATTGTAGATTAACTATAACTACTCAGTGAGGGAACACACTGTTTGCTAAAAAATCGTTGTTAACATATAACGTCCTATCAACATAATACAAAACATACCCGTAGGGTTTATGCCCTCCCGACAGTTTGGTTAACAATTGAGGTTGTACAAAAAAAAAACTTACGACCTCCTCTCTCGCGTCCTGACCGGGCCGCGCCGCCGGCTTTCTCCCCGGCGCCTCCCACACCCTTTCTCCTCGCCGGCATTCCGGCGGCGCCGGCCCCTTGCTTCTCCCCCTCGGTGGCCCCCTCGCGCAGGACGGCACAACGTCGGGCAGTGCACACAGGCGACGGCGATCTAGCTCGTACGGACCTCCGGTGGCTTCGCCTCATCAAATACTTTCACCTCGTGCAGACGGATCTGAGATCCAACATTCACAAAAACCAGAAACACCAAAACTCCACCTCTAGAAGGGATCTGGATGGGGAACTTGCAGAAAGGCGTCATCTCTACTGCTACACGGATCATTGGAGAACAAGACATCATCCCCTTCATCATCTACCGCTGCATCTCCATCACCAACACCATTCCCCATCTCACTTATCCCCATTAGTTGTAATTGCAATTGATATTGTGGATTTGTACTCGAATTCATCTGTATACTTTCATTACCATCCATATGATTATGATGTTGTTGTTGATTGTCTCCACGTGTGAGTAGTTTACCTCATTCTTGGGGATATGGAGAAAGCCTAGCAATATTATAATATGAAATAAAGATGATCTATAACAACTTTGTGCTATGATTATGTGTTAGTTCTCTCACTGGATATTATGTGAAGTCGACCACATATATTTACCTTCAGGACTAGAGAGGGAACTACCCTTGTAAGTACTGTATTGTGTACGACGTGAAGTAACATAGCGTCTCCGGCGCTCTACCATATGGATAGGGTATAAGGATAGATTCATTAAGCTCATATCAATATCCACGGGATTACCCTTAATTGTAATGGATCCATAGGTGGTTGCCGAAGATCATTAAAGTGGTTATTTAGAGATATGATGACCGATGGTTTTATGGGCACGTCTTATTATGGAGCTCTCCCCACACATGTCATAACAAAATAAATAGATTTATCCTACTCATAACTAATACCAATGCTAGTGGTGGATCTTAAATCCCCAGGAACATTTTGCCTTACTAAAGTTTTTAGTTCCTATTGCTCTTGTTTACTTTACTGTGTTCTTTACTATTTTGTAACTAAACACAACTCTTTCAAAAACCCTTACTTGAGATCAAGGACAGTTAATAAGTATCCTTTGATAGATAGGGATGAGGGGCATAAAGACCCTAAACAAATAGCTCTTTGTAGTTTGATACTCTTACTTTCGAAACTAGCTATAATTGATCTGTGCACTTGCAGTCATCTAGGAGTATCTCCAAGTCTTCTAGGTTTCCTTCCTTGTAAAGTTCTTCATCATCCAAGAGCCCACGCGCTGCACACCAAGGAGGTCGGTGTAGCCACATAGCAGGCTCCCAAGTCTTGATCTCCACACGGGCAGGATGAGGGTAGCCATCGTATACTATTGTTATACGGGTTGGACCCATATATCATTGACAAGCCCCCGATCAGTATCCATAATGAGACGTCCAGCCATCTGTGAGTTGTTGATGAAGTCGAAGCTCCAAGTAGACCTTGAATAATTTTCATGTGATACCTCCTATGACCTTCTCAGTTGAGAGGTCACATCGTACGAGAATCCGCAACAAGTGACATGAATTATGGGTGGTGATCATCATAAGATATTCCTGCCCGTGCCATGGTTTGATAGGACACGACGGTAATGACACCCAGAACAGTATCCACCAGATAGTGTGAAGTTCATGATAAATCCTCCATGAGTATAAGAGATCCAATTAAAATTCAGAGAGCTCAATTTATAAAAGTTCGGTGCAAGATATAAAGAGCTCGACTTTTAAGAAATCCGCGTGAGCTAAAGGGAGATTGATTTTAAGAAATCCGATAGGATATGTAAGAGGGCTCGACTTTAAGAAATCCGTGCGAGCTATAGGAGATCTCGACTTTTATGGCTTCACTCAATATGGGTGGCGCATAATGCCTTCAACATGAGATCCTGAGTGTTGGCCCATCCATTGATGAGAATAAAGAAGGTCCATATTGATTAAGATAACCAATTTCGAAGAATTCCACCTGGCCCTGATAGGGCTTCAGTGTTTAGGTCAGCTAGAGAGATCCAACCATTAAGACCAGATGAAATTTTATAGACCTGAAGAGAATTCAATTTCCCATCTTTCCACTAAGCGATTTCCAGAATAATGTACGAGGCGTCGTCGATGGCGTATGCAACATAGAAGTTTATATTTCCTGCACCCAAGATTTTCAGAGGGTGAGGGAAATCCGTGCGAGCTATAGTGAGCTCGGCTTATAGCGATCCGTGCGAGCTATAGGGAGCTCGGCTTAGAGCGATCCATGCGAGCTATAGGGAGCTCGGATTAGAGGGATCTATGCGAGCTAAAATGAGATCGTCTTAGAGCGATTCATTCGAGCTATAAGGAGTTTGGCTTAGAGAAATCCGTGCGAGCTATTAGGAGCTCGGCTTAGAGAAATCCATGCGAGCTATATGGAGCTCGGCTTAGATAAATATGTGCGAGCTATAGGGATCTCGGCTTGGAGAAAATTGTGCCAGTTATAAGGAGCTCGACTTAGAGAGATCTGTGTGAGCTATAGGCAGCTCGACTTAGAGAGATCCGTGTGAGCTATAGGGAGCTCGGTTTAGAGAAATTCGTGCGAGCTATAGGGAACTCGACTTTAATAAATCATCCCAGTGCCAGGGTAGTGGGTGAGAACCCTCTCATGATGCTTATGCAATTGTCGGTGTGTTTAAGATAGGTGTCGGTTTTGGATAACCCCAAGTACTTATGCTCGTTAGGAAGCCTTCTGCCCGTATCCCACTGCCAACATTTCCTAGGAGATCTAGGAGTTTTGGATGTAGACCTCCATTAGCCCATGCCCATGTAGTGAATACTTCGGCGACACTAGGCATGGGTGCAACCAAAGAATCCCCCGAGTTATCATTAGCGATGACCGGTGCCTGTTCTGGAGGTTTTTTAGGCCTCCGATTTTAGTGACGAGTGGTGTCGTGTAACAATAACCGAGACCGTTGTTACCTCAGCATGAGATCCATCTGTCTCCTCCTTGAATATGATCGTGTACGTGTATACGAGCGGCTTGGTAAGGTGCACCGCCTTGATCTCTGAGTTTTAGCACAACCAAATTTCATTATCTTGTTTGACTGTGGTGACGTTAGACCGATCATGAAGCTGGAGCATGCGTGTTTTGGAGTTGTCAGGTATTCAATCCTCTGAAGTAAGCACTCTCACAGCTAGCGTTGAAGTGACTGCAGCTCCGGAATACACACCGCTACGGCGACATGTAGTGGTAGAGTCGGTGAGCTTTGTCTTGATATACCCAGTAGGTGTTTGATCGGTGAACAATGTGTGAGTGATGCGTGATCCAATCCCTCCAGCCCCTGGGTGTATAGATGGTTTGTGGAAGCCTGCTGATCGTGCATCCTGGAACAAATAGATCAAGTAAAAGAGGAAATGGTAGTAGCTTTTCTTTGGTTAAGTTACACGTTATTCATTATCACGAGAAATCATAAGATATGTGTGATAGAGAATTTAGTGCTTCCTAGATGAGGGCAATGGTGGGTGAACATCGCAATGATAAATCTCTTCGCATGTCTGAGGATTTCTCTGTCTCAAATTTCTCGGGATAACGAGCTCATGACGAGGTCCTAAAAATAAGTTAGCTGCAAAGGGGAAATGCATCTCTAACACATGCATATGATACCTTATTTACCTCGAGAGGTCTTGTTGGGAGAGAGATCTCCCATAGGCCATAGCGGCGAGGTCGCTAGGTGATGACTGCAACTGCACGGACCAATTGTAGCTAGTTTTGAAATAAAGATATCAAACCCACAGAGAGCTATGGGTAAAGGTCTTTATGCCCCTCATTACTCTCTACCAAAGTATACTTATAAGCTGTCTTTGATATCAAGTTAAGGGTGTTTGAAATGTTTATGGTTGATTGCAGAAAAGTAGTTAAAATAAGTAAAAGAAAACAAGTAACAGGTTTGTGTGAAAGCGTGGTTGAACTCCATAGGACTAAAACATTCTCGGGGATGTAGGATATACCACTATCATAGTATTATTGTTATATGTAATCAAGATAACATACTCCTTATATCATGATATGTGTGGAGAGAGCCCCATAATAAGATGTTTACTACAAAGCTCGTAGGAAGCCACTTTGTTGAGCCAAGAGTGAGGTCACCTCTAAATAACCACTGCGATGTCTAAGAGCAGTCACTCATACAAACCACCACAATTAAGGGTTTCCCCATGGATATCGTAATTAGCTTACGGAGTCCCCCTTTAATCCTCCTTTGACCGTGTAGGGTTACGAGCCGGTGCCAATCTGTCACGGGGCCTTCCGGGTATGCTTCCAAGACACATCCAATGGATTTCTCCCTCTCTTTATTCCTAAAGGCAAATGATATACGGCCGACTACACATACCATCTAAAGAGAGATCAAACACAAATCATAATTATATCATAGACAAGCAAGTCATACGGACACAAGAATAGATCATCTTTATTACAAGTTCATAATGGTGCTAGGGTTTCTCCATTTCCCTAAGAACAAAGGAACTACTCACTCATGGAAGCAATCAACAACATCATCATAATAAAATGATTGGATAAAAGTACGGGAGTAGATCTATTGCAAACCACAATTGGATCTGGAATTACAAAGAGATATAATAGATGAAAGATGGGAGTAATGGTGGTAATGGAGATGCAGCGGTTGATGATGAAGGGGATGATGCGTTGTCCTCCAATGATCCATGAAGAAGCTAGGATTTTCCCCAACCAAGTTCCTCCTTCAAATCCCTCTCGGATATGGTTTTTCGTGGTTTCTATTGGCTGTGAATGTTGGATCTCTTTCTCGTCTTCGCCAGGAGGAAGTATTTGACGAGGCGGTCACGATGGCAACTGGTATGGGCAGACGGTACGGGCGGGCTCGGGCCGTACCAGTGGTCGTTATCGATACTGGTACCTCCTCCTTGTTTGGTATTCTTCCAGGTGCGAAGGTAAATTCAGAAAATGACTTTTATCACTTAGAAATATCATATAATTACACAATATGACAGCTCTAATTAATATGTTCATATATGACTCCATGATTTGGGATCCTGTTAAAACAAGAACAAAATAGCGGCGCGTAGACGCGGTGAAATACAAATATCCCTACTTTATTCATGCAAAAACAAAAGGTAAAAATGCTTCAATTTTGGACTCATCAACTCCCCCAAGCTAGGCTCTTGCTTGTCCTCAAGCAAGATGGTGGCTTATGGACAAGATCATCATGTTCATGAGACACGAGTCATTACAATTAATAAGGTAGAAATTGAAGCAAGAATACAACATCGGACATAGAGATACTTCAGGGTATTACCATAACTTAGAGGCTTCCACACCTTTTCTCGTATTAATGAAATTATAAGAAGTTGCTAGTGATTCAACATATCATATGATCACAGAGTTTAAAGATATAGAGAACTAAGTTTAGTGATACCTTTGATCCGGATTTACGGATGTAGTATAATAGCTTTTTCCCTAGAAGACCTAGGTTTAATCGAACCTTGGAAAGCACTGCTAAAAGGTAATAAGAAAGGACACGTCTACAAGACTTTGTTTGTTCGTTTTACCTTAGTTGACCAGAACAATCTAGTTTACTTTATAATGGGGTTGAATCAATGGATGGAGATAGGCCAGGGTTGAAGATCCACCTGCAGCTGCACATCAAATGGGATGAAAGATAATAATAATAAGCATAGTCATGTATAGTGTTTGTATTGAGATAATCTTTTGTGGGCAACACATCCTAATATTCTAGAGCCCCCGTGATGCATCGGGCATAGCAATAGACTTTTAATCCAACCGAGAACACACCGAAGCCATGGGTTGCAAATGATTATTAAGTGTAAACACAAATTAAAGCTTTAAGTGGTGATGTTGTTGTTGATCCCGAATGAGGCGCTAAGCGAAGACCATACTTCCCTTTCTCTCACTGAGTTTCCTATGAGATCGTTGCTAGCTAAGTATCTCACCTCAAGCCTTTATCAATCTATGGTATCTTGGGTACCTACAATTCCACAGATCGAGGCGAGAGACGAAGAAACAAAAGATACAAATCATGAATCCAAACAAAATATAATTCTCCCATGATCTAGATGCACATAATTGCTGCGAGGTTTCTCTCTGACCCGCAGCCCGTGAGGACTACTCACTTATAACAAATAGATCGGAGATAGAAAACATCATGCAAATACTTAGATTTAAATCAAATATTCTTACAATGGTCGTCAATCACAAGAAGATCTAAAAGTACAAAGCAATGACTATGGTTAGTGGAGGGATGGATGGTGGAAGTGATGAACAATGGATGAACTATGGATGAACAATGGTGTGGATCTTCTTTGGGGGTGTTGTGATGCAGTCTGATAATGGCGGCTCCCTGGCCAGCGGCTAGAGCCTCAAAATATATAGGCGTCTTCACGAAAGTTGTAGGGTTTGACGAGACGAAGTCATCGCCACCTGGTACGGGTGGGCAGTACGGGCGGACCGCGCCCGTAGCAGTGGTCGTTAAGCACACTGACGCCCTAGTTGGCTTCTCCAACTACTTGGTCGTTTGTACTTCCTCAAAATCCTTCATTATGACTCCTTATTTCGCCTTAAAAGCAGTGATTTCCTGCACAACATAAATCAAAGAAGGGATTTGCATAAGTTTGCAATTATTAGTCATTAGTGGCAAGGTTAAGAGTTTATTTGGCAATTTCTTAACCAAAAACAACGTTTAAACGTAGTGGAAGATGGCAAAAATCAGAGCCATCAACTTCCCCAAAGCTCAAACCTTGATCGTCCTCGAGCAAGAAGAACCAAAAGAACTATAAGGAATTCAGCGTTTAAACTTGAAACAACGAGAATAGGAGTTTACTTACAGTAGGTAGTCGTATGTGCTCAACACTTCATTCACTTGCAAAGCTTATCAAAGTTAGAGAGATGACAAGAATACTATACAAGCTTCTGTAAGTCAAGATAATCAAAGTAAAGTTTAATATAAGTATAAATAAGTAGAAGTGTAGCAATCAATCCAATTCCTATAATTAACTCTCAGCTTGCCAAGGAACATTAAGATGTTTAAATAGCATAATTGAGTAAGAGAGTTTCATGTCCCAAGTAGTATAACAATGAAGTGTCTTATTTACACCAACATCAATAGATCAAGTCAATCTAAAACACTTCTAATCCAATTATTGTCTTTCAAGAAAAAATCGTAAAGTAGTAATGAGACCATGCCAAGGACATGTTATGTGGATCCTCATAGATATCTCTTTTTTTCTTTTTTTTTCCTTTTCATCTCATTTTTCAATGATCGTTGTTTGTTTCTTTTTGCTAGTATTTTCACAACCTTTGAGAGTACCAATACTTTTGCCCACACATTGACACGGATGCCAATCATGTCATCAACTCATAGCCAAAATTCGAGGTTATACCATAGATCGTTCAAAAGCTAGCGGAGTTGTTGGCATCCCAAAGGTGTGTGTCAGAGACATAGAATAAATTTGTCTCGCATCTTTTTCTCTCTTTTTTTGAGCTAGAACCGCGGTTTGATCCACAAGGTTAGCTTTGGCATGCGTCACAGTTACCACTAGACTTTATTTCAATCAAACAATTCCTTTCATGAGTTTTGTCGAGACTTTCAAAATATCTATAGGGTTAAGTATAATCAAGGGTATACTCTCAAGACAATCATTCATTAAACAAGTCGTAAATTTCAGACTTTTCTTGTTGTACTTGTTTGGCATTATTATTTTCAAGGAAGACTCGGTTAACTAAAAGAACTAGAGCAAGAGCTTCAACAACTAATCATCATACTAATAAAAAGCCTTACTCTAACCATATTAAATTACTTCCCACTAGCATGCATTTTACTAAGATACACAATTCAAACTTCATAAGTGGGAGACATAGGACATACCTCTCATAAGTAACTTCCTCATCCTCTTCCTTATAGAGATGTGTTCCTTCAAAACTCAAACACGATTACTCTCGAAATGATACCAAAGCAAAGAGGCAAAGTATGAATCCACGTTTACAAAAAGATAAATGAAAAAATCGTTTTGTATTTTTGAGGATAGGGATTAAAGAATAGAAAAGAACTTGCGACCAAGCAAGGGCTAAAGAAAAACGAAAGAAAACAATTAAACTAAAATGAAAGCAAATTTTAAAAAGAAAAGTAAAAAAGCAAAGTGTTGGAACAGGCCAACACGAGTGTTTCAAATCTCACAAGGAGGTGGAGTACAACCTCGTTATTACACAAATTAATTTGCTAGGGGAACACGTCCCCAAGCTTAGGCTTTTGCAAGCCCCTTTGTTGTTCATTGTGGTGGTGGTGGTGGATAATCTCCCACGTTCCATTGGCTGCTCCAATCATGGAACTGGGTGGCGAGGCTTGCAGAAGCATCTCGAAGGTTGATGGAGAGGTTGTTCATGGTGTGAATATTTCCTTTGAGTGCATAGATATCTTCAGTGGTGGTGTAGTAGTTTGGTGGCTGCACATCATGTTTGGGTCCTTCTTGTTCTACTTCTTCATCTTATCCTCCTCCCACGATTATTTCTTATTGGGGTAGACTAGCTTCGACCTGCGTGTCATAACGCAAACGTCCATCCTTGATAGAGAATAAACCATTAGGCAAAGGAGAAGGAATCAAGTGATCCGCTCCAGGTATATTGAAGAAATATCTACCATGATTTTTAGAAATCATACCACATGCTCCTAGAGTAGATGGACTGAGACGGTTACCTCCAATCAATGGTTGGATGCTACCTAGGTTGATGTGAAGTGTGCGTGCAAGAACGGTCACAACTCCTCCTCCACATATGGGTCCTCGAGATTGAAGAGCTTGATGCTTGAGATAAAACACAAGTAAAGCACCCAAATTTGGCGTTGAGTTACAATTGATAAGTGCAGCTTTTGCGAGGATCAACATGTCCTCCTCATTAACTCTAGTAAACTCACCACGTGCATGCAATGTGTTAGCAATAACATAGAACAAATATCGAATGATAGGATGATCAATTTGGTTCCCCTTGGATGTGTCCACGAATTCTCATCAAGTTAAAGTATTGTGAAGGGGAAGGACCTAAAACAAAGGTAGTTGTGCGTACATCGGTAGTGTTGTTGGTAAACCCAAAGCATTGAGCCCATTGGCTGAGTGACAAAGTATACTCACAGTTCATAAGGCGGAATTTGATTCGATCAACTCCAGGCCTTTGTTCCTCGGAACAACCATAAGGATCTATCGTGTGTGTCAAGGTGCTGAAGAACTCAAGTGTCAAGCGGCGGTACGTTGCAACATCCTGAAAGACAAAATTGTACAAACCAACATTGTTGCAAAGTAAATCAAAATCAGCACGAATGCCAAGTTGGTTCGGGATATAAGGACACGCCCACTTGGTGGACTTGATCTCTCGAATCTTGAGACGATCGAAACGGGTAAGATGGAACTCCTCGGTGAACTTGATGCCAAGTGACTCGGTGGTTAACGTATCAACGGGTGGAGAGGAGGACTCCGTAGCCATCTCACATGTATGACTCCTCGTGTTCATCTAATAAATAAAAACAAGACAAAGTAAATAAAATTGCTAATATTTTTTTGGTCCAATAGAAACATAGCATAATTTATTCTCTACACTAACTACAAAAGAAAGCTCCTCTAGAAACAATGCTAAGCATACTTAGTACCAATATTGAATCAAGAACAAGACCCATGTCTAGATTGACAATGATGAATGACTAAGCCAAGCTTTTGCACAAATAAGTTGGGGATCGGAGGAGAATCATACCTTAGACTGAGTGAGTGCAAAGAATCGAAGAAAGATTAAGTAAATTTGAAGATCCAATGGAGGTGGTTTGAAGTTTGGAGGAAGAAGAAAGAGAAAATAGATGAATTGGGATTTTTAGGTTACCTCCTCGGGCAGATTATGGCATTCGTGTACTCGGTACGGGCGGGCTCCGCCTGCCCGTACCGGGTGGCTTACCTTGGGGGCGACGACTACTCCTAGGCGGTACACTCGGTACGGGCGCGCGGTACGCTCACGTGCGCCCGTACTGCTGGTCGTTATCACTATGATGACTCTGCTTGAAATCTGATGTTTTGCTCGGGGGTACGGTACGGGCGCGTCGGGCCGTACTACTAGTCATTATCGCCACTGATTCCTTTGGCAATCATCAAAATGTCTATCCCCTTTTGCCTTGAGGTGGTACGGGTGCACGGTACGGGCCACTCCGGCCATACCAGTGGTCGTTATCGACGTTAGGAACTACAACAAACTCAAGAATTTGATTAGTAGCTCTATGCGCCTTTGCACATCTTATCAAAAGGTTAGACAGCAGAAAAAACACTAAGTAATGATCCAGCAATACTTCTTAGGCCATGTGTTAGTAAAATATAATATAGAGGATTACCTTATTTCTTCTCCTCTTTCCATAGGTCTTCTTGAACACTCTTTATTAAAAACAAAAACAAAACAAAGAAAAACTAACACGGAAATAATAATAGAAACTTAGAGAAATTTTATTTCACATGGGTTGCCTCCCATGAAGCGCTTCTAGTTAAGGTCAAATAGCTTGACGTTGATGGCAATCACTTAGGTTTGGGGAGTGGAATGCCCACTCCAAAATAGTTTGCTTTTAAAGTAATCACACCATCATCATCATTAGGCTTGGCCTTCTTTTTCCTAGGGAAGTGGACTACAAACGGATCTCTAGATGGTAGCCCTATCCTTACATTCCCTTCATGTAAATTAATCAAAGCTTTGATAGTTTTTAGAAATGGCCTACCTAGAATTATAGGTGTTATGGGATCTTCAGGTATGTCCACAATAACTAGATCAATAAGAGTGGGACTTCCTTTAATTTCAACAACTATATTTTCTTTGATCCCAACAACTTGTTTATAAGTCGAATCAGCCACATGGAGTCTTAATTCAGTTGTAACAAATGGTCCCAAGTTTAGTTTATCAAATAGGCTTTTGGAAATTGTTGAGACACTTGCACCAAGATCACAAAGTGCGGATATCTCATTAACTCCCAACTTAATTTTAATAGTGGTCTCAAATATATCATCTAGCTTAGCTAGAAGCTTATCAGCTAGTCTTTTATACTCCATCTCTAAATCATGAACCTTAGATGCTACTTGTTGTATAAATTGTTGGTACATAGCATCGTTACCTTGTTCTATACCTGGATTCTTAACGGTGATCATCTTCAATAGATCTTCCACGGTATATTCCGGTGTTGGCGCGTTGCTATAATCCAGCTCTTCAGGCTTTTCATCGTTTCTCGCCACCCTCATCATTTTGAGGTCCTTTACCAGATTTGGCTCGGGTTTGCTAGTGAACTTTGCTAGTATGAGAGCTTGACTCTCGGCTACTTTACCCAGTTGAGCCTCCACGGTCTTTGTTCTTTCCTGTAGAGCCTGCACATCATTTCTAATTGCAACGGCCTGGTTAGATAATCTTCCTAAACTACTTTCATGGTTCTCTATAATCTTAATAAGCATATTGTTTTGTTTGGTTTGAGCTTGCATAAATGTTCAAACAGTTTGCTCAAATGTGAGATTGCCATGATTTGCTCCATTAGTATTATCATAATTATTATAAGGAGCTCCTACAGGATTAGCATGATATTTTTGAACATTAGAAGCATAATTATTTTTCCATGTAGGATTAAAAGGAGTGCGAGCTGTAAAATTAACACCATTAACATCGGTAGTGATAGCATTAACTTGGGTATCTTCCTTACCCTTTACTAAGCTAAGCAACTCATCTACCTTAGATGTAAGCTCCTCATTGTTTACCTCGGTAATTGAACTTACTCTCTTTGAGGTTCTTTCTACATGCCATTGGGCATGGTTATTTTGCATATCATTAAGTAACTTCTTTGCAACACTTACATGTTTTCCCATGATCGTTCCTCCTACTGTAGTATCTAGCATAGACTTAGACATTGGATTAAGACCATTATAAACTAAATGTAATATAAGCCATTCTTCCATCCCATGATTAAGACAGTTCATCACGGCTTCTTTCATCCTTTCCCACACAAGCGCTAGTGGATCACGGTCTTCTTGTCTGAAGCTTGTAATGTTGGATCTTAGCTGCATAGTATTAGTTGGGGGGGAATTTAGTCATAAACAAATTAGTGCATTCCTCCCAAGATTTAATAGTGCCCTTTTGTAGAGCTAGCAAGCAATCCTTAGCCTTTCCTCTAAGAGAGAAAGGGAGTAATCTTAGCTTAACAGCATTTGGATCTACGTCTTTAATATGCATCATGTCACAAATCTCAGAAAAAGTATTTAAGCGCAATCCCGAATCCTCAGAAGATGAAACCCCAAATTGGTTTTGTTGAACCAAACTTAAAAGGTTAGATTTTATCTCATAAGTTTCCGCATCAACTGCGGTTTGAGTGATGGGTGCACGAATAAAATCATCGGTGGGAGTAGCATACTACCCTAATCTCTTTTCATCCATGGCTCTTATATTTTTGGTAATTTTTAAGTAATGAAAAACAAATAACAAGTAACTAATTTTTTTGGGTTTTCAAATAGATAGCAAGAAAGTAAACTAATAACAAAAATTAAACTACAACTAATAATAAAACTAAAAACAAGGTATGTAATGACCTCACCACGATAGCAAAATTGCTTCCCCGGCAACGGCGCCAGAAAAAGGGTTGATACCTTCGGTCTAGAAAAAGGGTTGATACCTTGGAAAGCACTGCTAAAAGGTAATAATAAAGGACACGTCTACAAGACTTTGTTTGTTCATTTTACCTTAGTTGATCGGACCAATCTAGTTTACTTTATAATGGGGTTGAATCAATGGATGGTGATAGGCCAGGGTTGAAGATCCACCTTTAGCTGCACATCAAATGGGATGAAAGATAATAATAAGTATAGTCATGTATAGTGTTTGTATTGAGATAATCTTTTGTGGGCAACACATCCTAATATTCTAGAGCCCTCGTGATGCAGCGGGCATAGCAATAGACTTTTAATCCAACCGAGAACACACCAAAGCCACGGGTTGCAAACGATTATTAAGTGTAAACATAGATTAAAGCTTTAAGTGGTGATGTTGTTGTTGATACCGAATGGGGCATGATGGCTCAAGATATGTAGAGCTCGTTGGAAACCCCAAGAGAAAGGTATGATGAGCACAACAGCAAGTTTCCCTTAGTTATGAAACCAAGGTTATTGAACTAGTAGGAGTAAGGAAACAACTCCAAGGTGTTGCTAACAACTTGGAATCCTAAACAACACAACCACAAAACTTTTCCCCAACTTAGAGTGAGGTTGTCAATCTCACCGGTTTTGCTAAAAACAAAGGCTTAAACGTATAGTGTGGAAGATAGTAATTGGTTGCAGAAAGTAAACAGTAAACGGTAAACAGTAGATGGTATATCAATGGTAAAGGAATGGACTGGGGTCCACTGTTCACTGGAGGTGTTTCTCCTTAAGATAAATAGCATGTTGGGTGAACAAATTACAGCGGGCCAATTGATAGATTGAGAAAGCATAACAATGCATATACTAGACATCTTCACTCCTATGAGATTTGATTGGGAATTACAACATAATACATAGACCATAATCGAACTGCATCTATGACTAAGAATCCACCTTCAGGTTATCATCCGAACCCCTTCCGGTATTAAGTTGCAAGCAACAGATAATTGCATTAAGCAAAATGTGTAAAGTAAACAATACAATTGCCCCATGGACAAAGGATTGTTGTTTTCTCCCTAGTAGCAACAACACATCTACAACCTTAGAGATTTCTATCACTTCCCCATATTACTAGAGGCCTGAACCTGCTATCGAGCATAAATACTCCATCTTGGAGTTACAAGCATCTACTTGGCCAAGATAGCTACTAGCAACGGATAGCATGCAAGATCACAAATAACATAGGCATGATAGAATCAATAATCAATCTGACATAGTATCTCAATATCCATCGGATCCCCGCAAACACAACATATAGGACTACAAATAGATGATCTTGATCATGAACGGAGCTCACAAGATCTAAACATGATAGCACAAAGGAGGAGAACCAACCATCTAGCTACTGTATGGACCCATAGTCCAAGAGTGAACTACTCACGCATCACTCTACAGGCTGGCATGGTGATGAAGAAGGCCTCCGGGATGATCTCTCCCCTCCGACAGGGTGCCGGGAAGAGCTTCGGATCCCCCGATCTAGGGACGGAGATGGCGGCGGCTATAGACTCTTTCGTGGATTTTTGATCAGGTACTTAGGGTTTCTTCATCAGGGTACTTTTATAGGCGAAGAGGCAAGGTCGGTGGCCACCCGAGGGGCCCACACCATGGGGCGGCGCGCCTAGGGGTGGCCGCGTCAGCCCTTGGTGTGGCCACCTCATGGCCCCACTTCGGTTGCCCTTCGGACTCTTTGTTCCTTCTGGTAAAATATGGATTTTGGCTTTTGTCCCGTCCAATTCCGACAATATTTTCTTAGTAGCTTTTCTAAAATCAAAAACAACAGAAAACAGGCAACTAGCACCGTGGCATCTTGTTAATAGGTTAGTTCCATAAAATGTATAAAAATACCTCAAAGTGTAAACAAAACATAAGAAAGTTGATGTAAAACAAGCATGGAGCATCAAAAATTATAGATACGTTTACGACATATCAGGGCACTAAGCGAAGACCGTACTTCCCTTTTTGTCACTGAGTTTCCTATGAGATTGCTGCTAGCCAAGTATCTCACCTCAAGCCTTTATCAATCTATGAGATCTTGGGTACCTACAAGTCCATATATCGAGGCGAGAGACAAAGAAACAAAAGATACAAATCATGAATCCAAACAAAATAAAATTCTCCCATGATCTAGATGCACATAATTGTTGTGAGGTTTCTCTCCAACCCGCATCCCATGAGGACTACTCACTCATAATAAATAGATCGGAGATAGAAAACGTCATGCAAATACTTAGATTAAAATCAAATATTCTTACAATGGTTGCCAAATCACAAGGGGATCTAAAAGTACAAAGCAATGGCTATGGCTAGTGGATGGATGGATGGTGGAAGTGATGAACAATGTATGAACAATGGTGTGGATCTCCTTTGCGGGTGTTGTGATGCACTCTGAGAATGGCGGCTCCCTGGCCGGCAGCTGGAGCCTCAAAATATATAGGCTTCTTCATAAAAGTTGTAGGGTTTTACGAGACGAAGCCATCGCCACCTGTATGGCGGGCGGTACAAGCAGACCGCGCCCATACCAGTGGCCGTTAAGCATGCTGACGCCCTGGTTGGCTTCTCCAATTACTTGGCCGTGTGTACTTCCTCAAAATCCTTCATTATGACTCCTTAGTTCGCCTTAAAAGCAGTGATTTCCTGCACAACATAAATCAAAGAAGGGATTTGCATATCTTTGCAATTATTAGTCATTAGTGGCAAGGTTGAGAGTTTAGTTGGCAATTGCTTGACCAAAAACAATGTTTAAACACAGTGGAAGATGGCAAAAATTGGAGCCATCATTTAGTAATGAAGATTCATGATCATTTTCTCTCTCTCCCTTTTTATGTTTGATTCTTTTGATAGCTGCTTTCTTATTTTCTATTGATAGTTGTATGTCTATATTTTTACTTGCTCCCTTTTCTCTTTTTCTTTCAACACAGTTGTTTGATCATGCTCACTACTTCAATGGCTTTCAAAAACTCTTAATTATAATATGCTACCAAAATTCTTCTTCTCATAACTTAATTAATACCTTTGTTGGTGTGGAAGTCCCTAAAATTATGATAGTTGTATAAGTATCATAACACTCAACCTGGTTCAATCATATAATATAATAATCATGAATCAAACACAACTGTAATTATCATAAAGTCTCATAACTCAATGGATATAAATCTTCTCTTGAACAAAGGGAGCTCGAAGTTTATGCAACTAATGTAAATTCGGATTTTTAAACCTAACCATGCGTGTAGAAAATTAAACATGCAAAAACTGTAAGATAGATTACAAGGTTCTCACAGATCCCCCCAAGCTTGGAATCAAGCCAGGTGGATCAAATAATCCCTTGTGATTATTTCATACTGTGGTGTCTATCATGGTGAAGGAGTCTTGTTGGAGAGTGTTGCCCGAAGTTTCTTGTTTGTCTCTTTTAGAGCAGATATGCGTTGAAGACACTTCTATAGATCCGAACGCAAGAGGAACATCCCATTAGTAACTTTGCTCATCACATCATTGAGTTCCTTCTTGCCTTCAAAATTCAAAAGGCGCTTGCGCATAATCACCTGGTGGATGAGCTCTTCTATCTGATACTTCTCTATCCTGTGAAGACGGTGTTCATTGTCTAGGACGTGCGCGCCAACTGGCACGTCCGAAAGGTTGAACCCCCAATCCTCTTGTGGCTTGACACTCATGCGCGTGTTCATGTTGATCTTCTTTGTTGTTAAGGTATGTGCCATGGTCTCCTGATAAGCTCCTGCATTGGATCGGTTAGACTTCTTACGCTTTGGTGAAGAGTAGTTGACATCAATGAGCTTGAGCGACTCCGTGCACCCCTTCCCATGAGGTTTCTTGGCTTCTTCCTCATCTTTAGGCTTCACCATAGCCATGTAGTCCGGTTGCTTCCATCCCCTCTTTGATTGCTCCATGAAGATCTAGAACTCCTTATCTTCAGAATCATCATCAGAATCATAAGTGTACCACTTGTCCTTTGGACTTAGGCCTTGAGCTTCACGATCATCAGCTTCGATGCAGGAGGTCTGGAAACTATCCCATGAACGAGCCATGAGGTTTAGAGGCTTGCCTTTGCCTTGAATCAAATAGTGCATCTAATAGGATAGATCTGTTGATATAAGAGAGAGGTGGATCTCTAAAGAGACTTATAAAGGGTTAGAGGTAGGGTAAAATTCGTACTGAGGGGAAAAGGGGCTCCCAAGAAAAGAGTCCTAACAAATATGGAAACAAATAAGTGCAAAAGAAGGAAATTCGGGTTGTAACGACCAGACAGTACGCCCGTACCGGGTCGTTTCCAAAAACAACACGGGATGAAGTTGGTAATTAGTCAACCGACTAAGTGGTACGGGCGGGTTCTGCCCATACTGCCCGTCCGTACCGACTTTGTAGCTTTTCAATTTCAGTTTTTTATGAGCATACAAATGAAAAGCAGAAGGCGGTCACAGAATAGATAACGACTAGCCGTACGGGGGACTACGCCTGTACGGTGCGGTCGTACCGACTTTGCAAAAACAAGACCACAACATCAGCGGGTTTAATTACCATCGGTACGGGCAGACTCAGTCGTACCGCCCACCCGTGTACCGAACTCGTAAGCCGGCAATGAACTCAAAAAATGAGAGGAAATCAAAAAATGCAGAACAAAGACGTGTTCAGGATTTCATAAGCTATGGTCATCGAGGGAATATGAACTCATTTGAGTATCTTTTTCTTTCTCTCTTAATATAAAGTCAATCATCGAAAATCACCAAAACCTTTGCAAGAAGAAATAGAGAACTTCCTTTTTGGTAGTGTGGTTCCCACATGTATATACACGGATGACATCTCCTTAGGATGAGAAACTTCTTGAGTGTCCATGAATGTTTCCTCCATCTCTTCCTTTCTTTGTAGGATCTGTAAATCAAATTGTTGCAGAAGTAGAGTCCAACGGATCATTCTTGGCTTAACATCGGTCCTTTCTAGGATTTACTTTAAGCCAACACGATCAGTGTGTACTCTTACTTTAGAGTCCATGATATAAGATCTAAATTTATCATAGGAGAAAACTACTGCGAAGAATTCTTTTTCTGCCATAGGGTAGTTCTTTTGGGCCCGTTTAAGGTGCGACTAGCATGATGATTGATATTGAGGTAATCACCATCATACTGACAAAGAATTGCTCCTACAGCTTCATGACTAGCTTTGCAAAATAATTCAAAAGGTTTCTTCCAATTAGGTGGTTTTATAATGGGAGCTTTAAGGAGGGCTTATTTTAATATGTTGAAAGAAGTAAGACACTTTTCATCAAAATTAAAATGAACATCCTTTTGAAGAAGGTTAGTTAAAGGTCTAACAGTTTTCGAAAAATTCTTAATGAATCTTGTATAGAATCCTACATGACCTAAGAAGCTCTTTATACCTTGTATGTCTCGAGGAGGGGGTAACCTTTCTATTGCTTCAATCTTTGCTTTATCGACTTTTATGCCCTTAACTGAGACTTTGTGGCCGAGTACTATGCCTTCTTCAACCATAAAATGACATTTATCCTAGTTCAAGACTAATTTAGTGTCTTCACATCTCTGCAAAACTTTATGAAGATTATGGAGACAATGATTAAAGGAAGTTTCATAAATAGAGAAGTCATCCATGAATACTTCCATAATACTTTCAACATAATCAGCAAAAATAGCAGTCATGCATCTTTGAAAAGTGGCAGGAGCATTGCAAAGACCAAGAGGCATACGGCGATACGCATAAAGGCCATAAGGACAAATAAAAGTAGTTTTAAGTTGATCATCATAGTGAACAGCAATCTGGGAAAAACCAAAATAGCCGTCTAAGTAACAAAAATGAGAATGCATAGCGAGCCTTTCTAAAGATTGATCTATAAATGGTAAAGGGTAATGTTCCTTATGAGTTTCCTTATTAAGTTTCCTATAGTCAATGCGCATCCTGTGTCCAACAACAGTCCTAGTAGGTACCATTTCATTATGTTCATTTTCTACAACTGTAAACCCATCTTTCTTTGGAACACAATGAACAGGACTTACCCGTTCACTCTCCTCCACATGAAAGATGACGCCTGCATCCAACAAACGTATTATTTCTTTTCTTACCTCCTCTTTCATGTGGGGTTTAAGACATCGCTGAAAGTCCGCGACCGGCTGAGATCCTTCTTCCATGAATATCCTATGGGTGGCTACCGAGGGACTAATCCCCTTCAAGTCACTCATCGAATACCCAAGAGCATTTCGATGCATGTGGAGAACCTTCATTGAGTTTTCCTCTTCTTTCTCTGCGAGGTTAGCACTTACAATAACATGAAATTTATTTGTCTCATCAAGAAACCTATATTTTAGTTCCTTTGGTAGAGTTTTAAGGATCGGAGGATGAAGAGCCTCGTCTCCTTTCCTTATGGGTTCTTCATATTTTTGATTAATCTCGATGTCCACCTCAGGTGTGGAGTCAAGATAGTCATCTATTTCAGCTTTTTCTATGTCTTGAAGGATATTATTATTATTGACTAAACTTCTTGCTAAATCATTGTCAGGAGTCTCGATGACTATTGAGGCTAAATTTACGATTACCTTCTTCCTCACATTCGTACTCATCATCATCCAATTCTTCAATAGCCGGCTTATGGTCAAATTTAGAGAAATGAAAATCCATTTTTTCTTCACCAAACTTGAGAGACACGGTTTGCCTCTTGCAGTCTATGTTTTCTCATGCGGTATTTAGAAAAGTTCTTCCAAAAATGATGGGGTAGTAAACATTAGTAGGCATATCAATAAGCACAAAATCAATGGGATATTTGTAAGGTCCAATACAGATTGGAACATTTCTAATTACTCCCACAGGGACTCTGAGTGTTTTATCTGCAATCATTATAGTCATATCCGTATCTTCCAATTCGGCTAGAGCTAATTCATTTTGAATTTTTAAATAAAAATTGAAAGGGATAATGTTGACAGCTGTACCAATATCACAAAGGCCATAATAGGAAGTTCCTCCAAAAGTACACGGGAGGATAGGCTTACCAACTTATTTAGCTTTTACCTTCCCTTCAACAAATTGCGAAGGTTTGGTATTTAGCTCAATCACATTGCAGTGTGCAAACATGGTTCAAATATCTTCCTTTATTAATGCCCCTTACTCTTGTACGCGCTCTTCTTCAGTTTTCCTTCTTTGTGTTTCCTCTTCCAGCTCTTTGAGAAATAATTCTTCCTCTTTATGTTGATCCTCCAGTTGCTGAGCCATCATATGTTTTGTCACCGTCCTTGGGAAAGGAAAGGGTTTAACATATGGGGATACCTCCCTTAACGGCTCAACATGGGCCATAATTATTGGACCATCTTATACATCTGGCTCGAGTGGCAGAGTATAATGAAGCCAGTCTTTCTTAGGAGCTTCGATATGTTCTATAAAAGACTGAAGGATTTACAAAATAATATCATCATCAAGTTGCAGTTCATTAGAAGTTTCTTTTACCTTACCAGAGTCTTTATAAGCATTGAGACAATCATATTCAATTTCTATACCTCCTTCGCCTCCTAAATCAAATCCCCATGTTTCTCTATTACGGCGAATTCGTTCTAAAAGTTACCAAGCTTTAATTATAGTAAACTCTATGAAAGAGCCTCCTGAATTCGTGTCAAGCTCATGTTTAATTTCTTGATTAAGTCCTCCATAGAAAATATGCAAAACATACCATTTAGGTAAATCATGATGGGGATATTTATGTAGTGGAGACTTGTACCTTTTGTAGGCTCTTACCAGACCTTCGCCTGGGCGGTTCTTGAAGTTTTTAATTGCCCTTCTTACTTCAGTAGTTTTTACCTTGGGAAAGAATCAAAACACAAATTCTCCTTTAAGTTTTTTCCCAGGTATCAATTTTCTCTGCAGGGAAAATTCAATACCAAGCCAAAGCAGTGTTGGTTAGAGATTGGCTAAATAGTTTAAGTTTCAATTCACCATCAGAATAGCCTCTCAATTTAAGAGTCCAACATAGCTTAGTTAAATGCATTAAATGATTATAAGGATCCTCATCAGGATCATCTCCTACAAAAGTTTTCTATTTAATAATAGCGATAAAGCGAGGGTTGACCTCGTATTCTGGTTTGCTCCCACTCAGGAATTCTTTGACGAGTCCTCTATTAAACTTCCCGAGGTATTTAGTAGCATGAAGCTGATTAATCAGTCCGAGTGCAGTCATGTTGCTTACCTGAAACTAGTAAACAATGAGTAAAATAAGTAACTAAGAACAAGACCAAAAGCTCTTAGCTCCCCAGCAACGGCGCCAGAAAATAGCTTGATGACTGCAAGTGCATAGACCAATTATAGCTAGTTTCAAAGTAAAGATATCGAACCCACAGAGAGCTATTGGTAAAGGTTTTTATGCCCCTCGTTACTCTCTACCAAAGTTTACTTATAAGATGTATTTGATCTCAAGTAAAGTGTGTTTCAAATGTTTATGGTTGATTGCAGAAAAGTAATTAAAACAAGTAAAAGAAAACAAGTAACAGGTTTGTGTGAAAGGGTGGTTGAACTCAATGGGGCTAAAACATTCTCGGGGATGTAGGATACACCACTAGCACAATATTATTGTTATATGTAATCAAGATAACATACTCCTTGTGTCATGATATGTGTGGAGAGAGCCCCATAATAAGATGTTCACTACAAAGATCGTAGGAAGCCACTTCGTTGAGCCAAGAGTGAGGTCACCTCTAAATAACCACTGTGATGTCTGAGAGCAGTCACTGATGGCTCAATGCACGGCGCCCAGAAAAATGCTTGATGGCGGTGTTGATGTAGAGCTCGTTGGGAACCCCAAGAGGAAGGTATGATGAGCACATCAGCAAGTTTCCCTCAGTTATGAAACCAATGTTTAATCGAACCAGTAGGAGCAAGGAAACACCCCAAAGGTGTTACTAGCTGAGCCTTGGCAGGGCGCACTACCGGTGCTAGTAGCAACGTGGAGACCTGCACAACACAACCACAGAACTTTGTCGCCAACTTGCGATGAGGTTGTCAATCTCACCGTGTTTTGTGGAAAACAAAGGATTAAACATATCAAATGGAAAGAAGTAAAAGATTGCAGAAAGTAAACACAAAGCAGTAAACAGTTTGTAGATTGTATGTAAAAGACAAAGGACCGGGATCCATAGTTCACTAGAGGTGGCTCTCCTTAAGATAGTTAACATGCTGGGTGAACAAATTACAGCGGGGCAATTGACAAACACCGAGAAAGCAATACATGCATATACTAATCATCTTGACTCCTTTGAGACTTGATTGGGCATTACAACATTATACATAGACCGCCATCCAACTGCATCTATGACTAATAATCCACCTTCAGGTTATCATCCGAACCCCCTCCAGTATTAAGTTGCAAGCAACAGATTATTGCTTTACGAACTGCGTGTAAAGTAAACAATACGATTGTTCTATGAACAAAGGATTGTTGTTTTCTCCCTAGTAGCAACAGCACATCTAGTACCTTAGAGATTTCTGTCACTTCCCCAGATTACCAGAGGCATGAACCCACTATCGAGCATAAATACTAACTCTTGGAGTTGCTAGCATCTACTCGGCCAAGATAGCTACTAACAACAGAAAGCATGCAAGATCACAAATAACAAAGACATGATAGAATCAATAATCAATCTGAAATAGCATCTCAATATCCATCGGATCCCCGCAAACACAACATGCAGAATTACAAATAGATGATCTTGATCATGAATGGAGCTCACAAGATCTAGACATGAAAGCACAAAGGAGGAGAACCAGCCATCTAGCTACTACATGGATCTGTAGTCCAAAGATGAACTACTCACACATCACACCGGAGGCTTGCATGGTGATGAAGAAGGCCTCCAGGGTGAATTCCCCTCTCCGGCAGGGTGCCGGGAAGAGCTTCAGATCCCTCTCGATCTAGGGATGGAGATGACGGCGGCTACAGACTCTTTCGTGGATTTTTGATCGGGCACTTAGGGTTTTCGTCCTGAGGGTGTCTTATAGGCGGAAGGGGACGCCAAGGGGGTGCCTGGGCTGCCCACACGAACTCCTGGGGCGGGCCAGGCCTGGCCACGCGTCCAGGTGGTGTGGCCGCCCTCTTGCCCCTCTCCGTCTCGTATTCTGGCACTTGATGACATCCAGAAAAATAGGCACTTTGGCTTTTGTCCCGTCCAATTCCGAGAATATTCATTTTCAGACTTTCCTGGAACCAAAAACAGCAGAAAACAGGCAGCTGGCACTGTGGCTCTTGTTAATAGGTTAGTCCAAGAAAGCATATGAAAAGTACTCCAAAGTGTGGACAAAACACAAGAAAGTGGATAAAACCAAGCATGGAACATCAAAAATTATAGATACATTTGCAATGTATCAACATCCCCAAGCTTAACTCCTGCTCGTCCTCGAGTAGGTAAGTGATAAAAAGAAAGAATAATTTTTGAGGTGACATGCACCATCAAAGACTTGATCAAAGTATTTGTAAAACATTCAAAGCTGGGATCATAGTACTTCAATCATAACATGAAAGACAAAGTTCTAACAATAAGCAAAGAAACTATGATGCAACATGAAAAGGCACAAACAAAAGATTCATGAATAACAAAGCTTTGCAAGACGTTTGTTTGTTTCACATAAAGAAAACATAGCATAATAGCATTCAGCTTGTCCCTCAATAGAGTATCAAATATAAATGCATAGGACACCTTCAAAGTTCATAAGAGTGACTAGATACAATAGTTTAAAACAAGAAATATCAAGTTATGCATCAATCAACTAGTCTTGGGACAATGCACATAGAACTAAGAATGGCCACTATGTTCTTAAAGTAGGTGCATAAAGATAGAAGGTGGAGACTCAATATAATGGTGGAAGAAAGGCCTTTTTAAAAAGGAAGTAGGGTTCAAGTCTCATAAAGAGCTTCCAAAAATTATGGTACTTATAACTTTCAGCTCTCATTGCCCCTATCATAAGCATCTTTAAGGTGATTAAGGTTAAAGTGACACAACTAAGAGGATATGCTTGACAAGTTATAAACCGAAATCTCATGCCCCTTACTTACGAAGACCGATCCTCATGCTACTCAACTTCAGTCACGAGTAAGCTCTTGTCATTGCAAGTATATGTGTATCATTAAGAACCGCCAACGGGGTACCCCTTGCACATGATACGGGAGCTTTCCCATAATCAAAATGACAAGGCAAGCAGACAATGAGCATCTCAGCGATCTTTTTATTTGCTATTTGCATAGGTTTTTATTGAGGATGCTTCATAGAGTGCTCATTATGGTGATGCTGCAAGTTTCCACCATGATTAGGCATGGCTTAGGCTAGCGGCCCAGGCGTTTCTCTAACACACATACAAACTCCATGATCTTACAAGTTCCACTTTTATTTCACACCGTCGGGATCCGTAAGCAAAAGAACATGATATCAACGGGGTACAAAGTACAAGTGCAATGATGAAAGCGTTCCCCATGAAACATGGTTCCGCTAATTTCAACTTATAAAGCGCAAGCATATACGCAACAAAGAAGGACCCAATGGTTCAAGTTTATTAAGGGCAAGTAAAGTAAAGTGTGCCATCAAGTTCGTGAGAGCTTTAATCACTAGTTTTCTCATAACAAGTTTAATTTGGAAGGTAAACAAAAACATGAATATACTTGGAATAACATAAGCTAGTAGGTAGGTATGGTGGAATCTTTGGAATAACTTGGTTTAGGGAGTTGGATTCATGAGTAGAACTCATACTTTGTTGTGGAGGCTAGCAAAAGACTAGGAGCGACAAACTAAGAGAGCAATAATGGCCATAATCATGCAAAGCGACAAAACATCATTGATCAAAGCATAAAGTGATACTACAAGTTGAAAACTAAAGGATCATAAAGGCTATGGTGACTTGAGATAGTCATAACATGGTGTGAGCATGCGCCAAGTCAACCCAAATAAAGCATCAAAGGAGAATACCACTATGCTATGCTTTAATATGCTAAAACAACGCATGATTCATCCAAGGCACATTAAGCAATCTCAATTGTTTATAACAAGTCATGCTACAGCAAAGAATACTAGGCATAAAGCCAAAACAATATCAAGCATGGCATGCCAAAGCATAGGCCACAGTCAAAAACAAGCTCTCTTTACCACTTAAGTATGAACTTTCCTACTCTTTTTCAAACCAAACCAAACTATTTGCAAACCAATGTATGAAAGAGGGGGTCCAACCAATTTATACATAAAATTAAGCAAACCAAGCAAACGAAAAACCAAAACGAAAACGAAAAAGAAGATGCTCCAAGAACAACACAACTGTGCATGAAACAATAAAAATGAAGCGTTTGGAAGAAACCTGGGATTTTTATTGCTGAAGAAGGGGATGCCTTGGGCATCCCCAAGATTTGACGCTTGTACTTCTTGGATATTTCTTGGGGTGACACGCGTGGCATCCCCAAGCTTGAGCTTTAGTCCATCCTTCATCTCATTACTCACTCCTTCCATAACCTGAAATTTTTCCTTCATACAAAACTTCACACAATCTTTATTAGCAACATTAGTGCACTCAAGATAAATAAGTCTTAAGGTTCAGTTCTAACACCAAATAAACTTCCATTAGAACACTATCTACTGTAGCACTTCCCTCAAAAAGCTCAATTCCCCAAAAGAACTCAAAGAGGAACCAACAAGAAGCAAATGCAGAAAATGGCAGAAATCTGTCAAAACAGACCAGCAGGTAAAAACGAATTTTTTCGAAGACCTTCTGTTGCTCAAATCAAAAAGTGTTGAACTAAATAAAGTTAGATAACAACCTGGGTCAGAAGCACAAACAATTACAGCTCAATCCGACATACAGATCTCTCTCACGAATTTTTATGGTAAAGCACAAAAATCTGTTTCGGGACAGCAACTTTCCCAATCATTACTTCTCTCTCATTAGAGGTTACTCTTGGCACAAAAAGCAAATAAAAAGGATAAGGAGCGGTTATTACAGAGGTAATAACTTCCAAGACTCACCTAAAACTTTTGGGTTATCTCCCAATAAGTACTTTTCTTTAACGCCTTTAAGTTAGGCATAAGAAGCAAAGAAAGAATCAAGTGTTCTCAAATGAAGAAGCATTAAGACCAAATTTTGTTTTCATAGGAGAAGCAAAAGAAATATTTTCTCTCTTTTTAGGGAAGTGTTCTATACCTTTCTTAAGTGGGAGTTGATATTTAATGGTGCCTTCTTTCATATCAATGATGGCACCAACAGTTCTAAGAAAAGGTCTTCCCAAAGTAATAGGACAAGAAGCATTGTATTCAACATCCAAAACATAGAAATCAACAGGGACATAGGAATTGTTAACCATAATAAGAACATCATTAAGACTCCCCATGAGTTTCTTTTTAGCATTATCATCAAGTGGGACATTGAATTAACAATCTTCAAGAGGAGGCAAATCAATCATATCATAAATCCTTCTAGGCATAATAGAAACACTACTATCAAGATCACATAAAGCTTTGAAATCAAAGTCAATCACTTTCATATTAATGATGGGTTCCCAACCATCCTCTTGTTTTATAGGAATAGAAGCTTTATGTTTCATCTTTTCTTCTTTAATCTTTATGAGAGCATCAGTAATGTGTTTTTTAAAGGCCATGTTCATAGCACTAGCATTAGGACTTCTAGCAAGCTTTTGTAGGAACTTAATAACTTCAGAGAGATTGCAACCATCAAGATCAAAATCAAATTTATCATCTAAAGTAGTAGAACTATTACTAGCCTCAACACTAGTGGTGGTAATAGTAGAAACACTAATGTTTCTAGCAATTTCATCTTCTCTTTCCCACTTAGCATGTAATTCAGCTAATAGTCTAACATTTTCATCAATTCTTACTTGTATGGCATTAGTAGCTGCAAAGGGATTCTCATTAGTTTCAGGTTTAGCAGCCATTTTATTCAAAGTAGTTTGAGCTTCAGCTAAAGATGCTATATTTCTTTCAGCATTAGAGAGTTTTTCCTCAATAGTTTTATTGAAAGCAGTTTGCTTACTAATAAACTCTTTAAGCATAACTTCAAGTTCAGAGGGAGCACTCTTTTTATTGTTGTAAGAATTTCCATAAGCATTACCATTGTTGGGAGGATATGGCTTATAATTGTTGTTACCAAAAGTGTTCCTATAAGCATTATTACCATAAGCATTGTTGCCAAAATTGTTATTTCTTATGAAGTTCACATCAACTTGCTCTTCTTGAGCAACCAAAGAGGCTAAAGGAACATTATTTGGATCAATATGGGCTTTCCCATTAACAAGCAAAGACATAATAATATCAATCTTATCACTCAAGGAGGAAGTTTCCTCAATAGAATTTACCTTCTTACCTTGTGGAGCTCTCTCAGTATGCCATTCAGAATAATTAACCATCATATTGTCCAGAAGTTTTGTTGCAGCACCCAAAGTGATGGTCATAAAGGTACCTCCAGCAGCAGAATCCAATAGGTTCCTTGAAGAATAGTTCAATCCTGCATAAAAAGTTTGGATGATCATCCAAGCAGTCAGTCCATGAGTGGGACAATTTTTTACCAAAGATTTCATTCTTTCCCACGCTTGAGCAACATGCTCATTATCAAGTTGTTTAAACTTCATTATTTCACTTCTCATGGATATAATCTTAGCAGGAGGATAGTATTTTCCAATAAAAGCATCTTTGCACTTAATCCAAGAATCAATACTATTCCTAGTTAAGGAATTCAACAATTCTTTAGCTTTTCCTCTCAAAGAGAAAGGAAACAATTTCAGCTTAATAATATCACCATCTATATCCCTATGCTTTTGCATCTCACAAAGTTCAACAAAGTTATTTAGATGGGAAACAGCATCTTCATTACCAATACCAGAAAATTGCTCTCTCATAACAAGATTGAGTAAAGCAGGTTTTATCTCAAAGAAAGTATTTTCAGGCATAGGTGGAGCAATAGGTGTGCTCATAAAATCATTGTTGTTGGTGCTAGTGAAGTCACACAACTTAGTGTTTTCAAGGGTAGTAATTTTTTTGGGTTTTCAAATAAGAAAGCAAACTAGTAAAACTAATTTTTTTGTGTTTTTGAAAAGAAAGCAACTTAGTAAAACTATTTTTTTTGTGTTTTTGAAGAACGAAACAAGCAAACAAAGCAAAACAAAAACAACAAAGTAAAGAGATTGGTTATGAGGGACTCCCCTTGTGAAGATGCCCTTGACTCCCCGGCAACAGCGCCAGAAAATCACTTAATGGCTCAATGCACGGCGCCCAGAAAAATGCTTGATGGCAGTGTTGATGTAGAGCTCGTTGGGAACCCCAAGAGGAAGGTATGATGAGCACAACAGCAAGTTTCCCTCCGTTATGAAACCAAGGTTTAATCAAACCAGTAGGAGCAAGGAAACACCCCAAAGGTGTTACTAGCTGAGCCTTGGCAGGGCGCACTACCGGTGCTAGTAGCAATGTGGAGACCTGCACAACACAACCACAGAACTTTGTCCCCAACTTGCGATGAGGTTGTCAATCTCACCGTGTTTTGTGGAAAACAAAGGATTAAACGTATCGAATGGAAAGAAGTAAAAGTTTGCAGAAAGTAAACACAAAGCAGTAAACAGTTTGTAGATTGTATGTAAAAGACAAAGGACTGGGATCCATAGTTCACTAGAGGTGGCTCTCCTTAAGATAGATAACATGCTGGGTGAACAAATTACAACGGGGCAATTGACAAACACCGAGAAAGCAATACATGCATATACTAATCATCTTGACTCCTTTGAGACTTGATTGGGCATTACAACATTATACATAGACCGCCATCCAACTGCATCTATGACTAATAATCCACCTTCAGGTTATCATCTGAACCCCCTTCAGTATTAAGTTGCAAGCAACAGATTATTGCTTTACGAACTGCGTGTAAAGTAAACAATACGATTGTTCTATGAAAAAAGGATTGTTGTTTTCTCCCTAGTAGCAACAGCACATCTAGTACCTTAGAGATTTCTGTCACTTCCCCAAATTACCAGAGGCATGAACCCACTATCGATCATAAATACTAACTCTTGGAGTTGCTAGCATCTACTCGGCCAAGATAGCTACTAACAACGGAAAGCATGCAAGATCACAAATAAAAAAGACATGATAGAATCAATAATCAATCTGAAATAGCATCTCAATATCCATCGGATCCCCGCAAACACAACATGTAGAATTACAAATAGATGATCTTGATCATGAACGGAGCTCACAAGATCTAGACATTAAAGCACAAAGGAGGAGAACCAGTCATCTAGCTACTACATGGATCCGTAGTCCAAAGATGAAGTACTCACGCATCACACCGGAGGCTTGCATGGTGATGAAGAAGGCCTCCAGGGTGAATTCCCCTCTCTGGTAGGGTGCTGGGAAGAGCTTCAGATCCCTCCCGATCTAGGGATGGAGATGACGGCGGCTACAGACTCTTTCGTAGATTTTTGATCGGGCACTTAGGGTTTTCGTCCCGAGGGCGTCTTATAGGCGGAAGGGGAGGCCGAGGGGGTGCCTGGGCTGGCCACACCACCCCCTGGCGTGGGTCAGGCCTGGCTGCGCGGCCAGGTGGTGTGGCCGCCCTCTGGCCCCTCTCCGTCTCGTATTCTGGCACTTGATGACATCCGGAAAAATAGGCACTTTGGCTTTTGTCCCGTCCAATTCCGAGAATATTCATTTTCAGACTTTCCTGGAACCAAAAACAGCAGAAAACAGGCAGCATGCACTGTGGCTCTTGTTAATAGGTTAGTCCAAGAAATCATATGAAAAGTACTCCAAAGTGTGGACAAAACACAAGAAAGTGGATAAAACCAAGCATGGAACATCAAAAATTATAGATACATTTGCAATGTATCAGTCACCCATACAAACCACTGCAATTAAGGATTTCCCCGTGGATATCGTAATTATCTTAGGGAGTCCCTCTTTAATCCTCCTTTGATCGTGTAGGCTACGAGCCGACGCTAATCTGTCACGGGGCATTCTGGGTACGCTTCCAAGACACGTCCAAAGGATTTCTCCCTCCCTTTAGTCCCGAAGGAAAATGATATGTGGCCGACTACACATACCATCTAAAGAGAGAGATCAAACACAAACCATAATTATATCATAGACAAGCAAGTCATATAGACACAAGAATAGATCATCTTTATTACAATTTCATAATGGTGCTAGGGTTTCTCCATCTCCCCAAGAACAAAGGAACTACTCACTCGTGGAAGCAATCAATAACATCATCATAATCAAATGAATGGATAAAAGTACGGAAGTAGATCTAATGCAAACCACAATTGGATCTGGAATTATAAAGAGATCTAATAGATGAAATATGGGAGTAATGGTGGTAATGGAGATGCAGCGATTGATGATGAAGGGGATGATGCGTTGTCCTCCAATGATCCATGAAGCAGCTGGGATTTTTCCTCGGCCAAGTTCCTCCCTCAGATCCCTCTCGGATGTGGTTTTTCGTGGTTTCTGTTGGCTGTGAATGTCAGATATCTTTCTCGTTTTCGCCAGGAGGAAGTATTTGACGAGGTAGTCACGTTGGCGCCTGGTACCAACGAACGGTACGGGCGGGCTCCTCCTATACCAATGGTCATTATCGGTACCGGTGCCTCCTCCTTGTTTGCTATTCTTCCAAGTGCGAAGATAAATTCATAAAATAACTTTTATCACTTAGAAATATCATATAATTACACAATATGGCAGCTCTAATTGATATGTTCATATATGACTCCATGATTTGGGATCCTGTTGAAACAAGAACAAAATAGTGCGCGTAAACGTGGTGAAATACAAAGATCCCTACTCTAGTCATGCAAAAAAAGGTAAAATGCTTCAATTTTGGACTCATCACTAGGCATGTACCACAAGTCTTGTTTGATGAAGGTACTGGTTACTAGCGTGCTTGAATATGAAACTCGTTACCCGGTGAATGTGTGGCGTAGGCCTGCTCGTTGATGTAGCTTAGCTTGCCATATGTCCATGAATTTTTATTCAACTCCGGATCTTCAAGGCGAGGTGCCTGACTTTGACGTCTAATTTAGGTCTGCATGAGTGACACTGGTACACTCTTAGCTTAACTAGAACGCACGTTCGGCCCTGGCCAGTGTTGGACCCGAGGTCTTATACGCCATGACACCGGACCAGCCGGAACATCGTTGATTTTCCTAGGTTTGTGATTGTCCTTTGCGGTGCTTGGACCGACCCATGCCTATGGTCATGCATACACAAGTAGTGATAGTATATGCTGAAAGTAACTAATGCAGCCCGTCCTACGGACGTCCCTACATCTACACCAACAAGTCCCCCAAGTGGACCAATGACTCGCGCCCAAGCCAAAATCCTACAAGCTAAGGTTAACTCGCTCCTCTCCTCACGTGACATTGATACATCCTTGGATGGCTTGCTACTTCATACATGTACTCTATGCATTATCAGCTATGAAGCCACAACGCATAACCAAGCCCCACGGATGAAGGACCAGGACCATGACGGGAAGAAGATGCTGTTGTGGTTGAACACACCGGAGTCTCTGGCCCCGAAGACTGGAGTCTCCGGACCATCACCCTAGAATATCTGGCTGGACTCTGGACCAGCCTCCGGATTGAGGCCTGGCACAGTCCGAACCCCACTCCGGAGACGACACTGGAGACAGACCGGAGTCTCCAGTCCGATCGGAGTCTGCAACCCATGACACCGGAGTCTCCGGTGTCCACGACACCAGGCATGTGAAGACCTTTGGGCCTTTGGCCCATGTAACCTCAAATTTGTCTAGACTTTACCCTTTTATGCCTAAAGTACCCCTAAACTAGTGGTTGTCCTATAAATATCCCCCACCTCTATTGTAAACCCTAGACTGGATATTGGAATTAGAAGACACCCTTGTGGATCTCTCTAGTTCTTGTCTCATGCTCCTTTTCTAAAGGAGCACCAAATATCCCCACCTTGTTGGAGTTTGCATCATGCCTCCCTCGTTGTACAAGGTCTTGGCATCGGAGCCCCTTGCTAAGACATCAAGATCTCATCAAGACTCCCACTCGCCATGCTGGTTTGAGAGAGAGAGAGAGAGATCTTCACCCGACGCTGATCCTAGGGATTGCGCTGGACCGATCGCTGTCGGTGTGAGCTATTGTCTTGTATCGTGTCTTTGCATGAGTGTGTTCATCGAGTTCTTCATGCGTGAGTTCGTGGTGTTCATCCCCTCTCTATTCCCTCACACTTCCCCTCGATTTCCACGGGAATTCGTGAAAGATCAGGCACCCCCGAGGTTAGCCCTGAACATATTGGTATCAAGAGCTTCGTTGCTCAGAAATTTCCCCTCCATTTTTTCTTCTATCCACCATAAATTCGAAAATCCCCAAAAAAGAGCCCCAAATTTGCCTTTGGACCGATCTCTTGATTTGGAGTGTTATTTGTGGTTTTGATCCGACCAAATCTTATCTTAGGTGTTGGTCCAGCTTTATCCTGCATTTTCCCAGCCCAATTTTTTGCATAATTTAGGCCCCAAGGCATGGATTTTCGCTCAAGAACACGAGCAATTCGAGCTCCCCCCACATCGGAGTCTCCGGACCACACTGGAGTTTTCGGCCTACAGACACCGGAGTTTCTGGCCTACAGACACTGGAGTTTCCGGCCTCAGACCCCAGAGTCTCTGGCCGAGACGCCTGATTTTGACTTTTTGCCTCCTATTTCGCATTGGCTAATTTTACTCTTGTTGTTTGTGTTCCGTGTGCGTGTCGTCAACTAACAACGGGCTTTCGCATCTTCAACCTCCATGCTCATCGACACCACGGCACCCGAACATCATCCCGCACCACCAACCGCAAGTTCATCATCACCAACGAAGGTATAACTTGTGTCACCTTGTTAACCCTATCTTCCTGTGTGTGTACCTATCCCACGAGAGTGGATCATCTTGTGTTTGCTTGAGCATTGTGAATTTTTCCTTGGATAGTGAGAGTGCAAAAGCAATAGCAAGAGTGACTTGATATCATCAAGGGAGAGCAAAAAAAGAGAAAAGATACATAGAAAAAGAAAAATAGTCTCCCATAGAAAAATAGAGTCTCAAGCTTGTACGCAAGAGAGAAAGAGAGCGCCCAAGGCAAGTGCACAAATCCGTTGCTCATTTTTCTCTTTGCAAATGAGCTACCGTCTCTCCTTGCATTGGCACGACAACTGAGCTTAGTCTTCATTAGAACATTTTGTTGCTCATTTTCATAGTCGTGGCAATCCCAATAATCTCCACGTGTGTGTATATAGTCATAGGTTCCCGTCACCCTTTTGAGTTGTTGACCTTTACCTTTGACTTGTGTTATGTTGGATTTTACCCACTTTTGACTATCCATTTCTTTTGATTGGTTCTTTGGCATTCCACAACCCTAACCTTCCACCAAAAGCTTTTGAGAGTCTTAGTCCTTTCTTTAATGTGAGGTTTCTTTGCGATTTCACTTTGCAAGATAATAGTTCTCTCTTGTGGTTTCTAGTTCGGTGCAATCCCCAAGGTGAGGTAAAAGGCTACAACCCACCATATATTACACTTCCATATACAATCCCTGTGTGTTTTGCATGATGGATAGGCACGGTGAGTCGAGCCAACCACCTTCCCGAGAAGAAGAACAAGGCCCGTACATGACGTGCGCAAGCCACTACATCATCCGACATGAGTTCCATGAACATTGCAATGCTCTCAAGTTGCACCAAGATGAACAATTCGGCAAAACTCAAGCCGAATTCAAAAGAATCGACAAATACTTCGATGGCCTACAACAACAAATGCATGAAATGTGGCTAGGCTTCTCCAACCTTCATTAAGAGACGAGGGCCATGCACATTAACTTCGCCAACCAAAATGAAGCACTACAAAGGTTGATGGCCGAGCTCGCACGCAACACAAGACCGCGTTCGCGTGCATCAAGCTCGTCAAGCTTATCGCATCACCATTCTCTTCTTCGTCAAGATCCTAATCCAAGTGCTCCAAGACGCAATGACTCCCCCGTGGTTGAAGATGGAAGCTCTTCACACTACGTACCTTCCCCACAGCATGCCACAATGTTAAGCTATGATGGTTATTTCTCCTCAAGACCTGAAGCAAGGCGCAAAGGACACCATCGTCATGCAAGGGCACTAGTGATCCAACAAGACCAACCACACATGGAACCTCGAGTACAACCTCAAGTCCAACGCCATCGCCCGTGACACATACTCGACACGAGAAGTGAAGACTTCAACTTGGAGGATCAAGCTCATCATCACCGTCATGAACTTCCACGCCGACACAATGGTCATCACGAGGCGCCTCCTCCACCACATCAAGACATGGAGCGTCAAATTGTACATGTTGAGTGACACCCACCATGTCATGAGGCTCAAGACCATGATATTCATCGTGAGGGACAAGTTCCTAACCCGCAACACCAACCGAGGAACGAGCTTCCTCTTTGTCAACAACCGTGTCAAGAGGATCCACATCCTCAACACCCTCGTGAGGCCCAAGTGCCTCAACCTCGTCATAAACCATGCCAAGATCAAGAGAAAGCTCCTCAACAACATCGCGAGAACTGAGTTCCACCTCCCCAAAATGAGGCTCCTCCACTGCAAGGTCACCAAGCTCGCCGTAATGATTGCATGGAAGATGAAGACCGTCACCATCATGGCAACCACTGCCACCGTGATCGCAATGAGGAAGAAACCTTCAGCAAGCTCAAGTTCACGATGCCCAAGTTAACCGGTTCAAATGATCCTAAAGAATACCTCTCATGGGCACTCAAGGTCAACAAGATCTTCCGTATGCACAACTATAGTGATGAGAAAATGGTCGCCATGGCTTCGCTTGAGTTTGATGATTACGCCAACCTTTTGTGGAAACAAGTCTAAGTTGCTTGTGACATAAGAGAAGAGCCTCCAATCACAACTTGGCATGACATGAAGGCTCATATGAGATCCTGCTTTGTTCCTACGCACTACACCAGTGATCTCTTCAACAAGCTACAATCGCCTACTCAAGGGACAAAGACCATGGAAGAGTACTTCAAAAAAATGGAGCTCAACATGATTCACGCCAACATTGATGAGCCCAAGGAGCAAACAATGACACGTTTCCTCATCGGCTTGAACCATCCAATCAAGTGCATCGTCGAGTTCCAAAAGTACAGCGACATGGTTGAGCTTGTGCATATTGCAACAAAAGCCGAGCGTCAAGTACAAGAGGACTTCAAATACAACAAGCCCAAGACGTACTTTAGCTACAAGCAAGCTTCAACCGCTACACCAACAACCTTCAATGGAAGCTCCTCAAGTACCTCCAAGCCTTCCTTCAAGCCCACACTTCCTCAAGGAAAACTAGGCCTGGGCGTTCGGTCTAACCGAACCGATTTGGTCGGTACTTCGGTGTAATAAGAATCTCAGTTCTAAGAAAATCAAGACTGATCGGTCCTGTGAAAATATACTAACCGAGAAAATCGGTCCCAAGAATTTTGGTTCAGTTCTCGGTTTCAACCGAAGGAACCGACAAAGAGTACATCACATCAGGAAAAAGAAAATCAAAGTTGTTGCAGGAGGCTTCGGTGGCTTTTGTCCTTCCTTCTTATCTCCTCGAGGATGCTAAGTTTGTCATGCACCCGCCGTGGTAGCCATTTGGCCGGGAGCCATAGGAGATGGTGGTCTCACGAATCGTGGTCATCTAATGGGAGGTGGTGGAGATTTAGGATAACCAGAGGAGAGAGTTGAAGCCTCAAAGTAAAGGGGGCCGCCGCCAACAAGCGATCGGTAGTTTCTGGATAGACGGCGTGGGGGCATGATACCTTCGATCCGGATTACAGATGTAGTATAGCTTCTTTTTCCCTAGTAGACCTAGGTTATCGAATCCTCGGGAAGCGAATGCGTAGTGAATTTACTTTAACGGACCTTCGGGAGTTTTAGAATTCCTTTTGTGTTTTCATCGGACCAGTAGTTTGCGTCTTTTTGTTGTTGTCAATGATGGAGAGAGAGGGCCTAGGGCATTCGGTTTCACCTGGAGCTGTGCAAAACATCTGATGGAAATAAAAGATAGAAATAAAGTATGCGTGTACTTGTTAGAGGAAGATAAATTATATGTGGGCAGTGCATCCATAATTGCTATTGCCTCTACAATCGCTTATAGCAATAACCTACTAGTCTCATCCATAGAAGAAAGAGAACTAATGATATGCATAGTGATGTCACTGTTAATCCCAAGCAAATCCCTCACATACAGTCGTACTACCCCTTCTGTCACTAGGGTTCCCAACCTACAGATCAGTCATCACTCATACTCCCTATACCTGGCTAAACCCTCGGGGTCTTGGGTACCTGACAAGTCCTTGGATTGAGGCAAGAGAGGATACAATAATCATCATGTCATATAAACTAATACACGATCCCATCTATGATAATTCAAATGCACAATTGCTACATGGCTAGGCCGAAGCCCTTAGCCCAAGAGAATTAGTCACACATAGAGAGATCAACAATCGCAAACATTGTAATAAAAATCATAAGATTGATAGCAATAGTCTTACAATATCGCCAATCGGAGAAGAGATCTACTATTACAAGTGGTGGAATATGGCTATGGAGATGGAGAAGGGTTTGGAGATCTAGAGGCGGCTGGTGATCTGTAGCAGAGACTTCTGGATGGTGCGAACTCTGTTTTCTTGTTGCCCGAGGCTTCTTTATATAGGGGTCCCTTCATGAAAGTTGTTATGTTTGACTTAAAAGTGGCGGCGCCAACTATACGACCAGAGCTATACGGTCGGAATGTTTGCTCCGGCCGTATAGTTGGTCGTTAAAGTGTCTACCTCCGACGTAAGCCTCCTGGTTTCTTCTGGTAGATGGAAATCTCGTATCTTTGACTTTAATGTAGTGATTCCCTCCTTTAAACGACATTATCTACGCAGGAAAAATATAAAAGAAAGGATTGCATACCCCTCTAAATATTAGCATTAGTGGCAGGGTTTAGAGAGATATTTCATCAAGAATATGACTAATATCCAGTTTAAATGTGGATGTTGGATGGCTATATTTTAGAGCCATCAACCTCCCCAAGCTTAAACTTGATCGTCCTGAGCAAGAAAACCAAAATCAAAAAGGAACTCAGCATTTAAACTGAAATAACGAGATGGTGATCTTACTCATGATTAGTAGTCTCATGTTTCATCCACTTTATAAATCTAAAAAACTTCAGCATAGATAGAGCAATGACAAGCATATCATACGGGTTTCATGCATCCTTATAGTGCAGCAAAATTATTATAAGCATGGATGATTCAAATGAGTAAACTTTATTCCATGCCAAGTAATTAACTCATAGGCTTGCCTTGGAACAGTAAAGTATAATCATGTAAATTAAGAGTGTGAGAGTTGTCATGAAAAGAATATATACTAGAGTGTCTCAAATTTCCCACATCAATAAATCAAGACTTTTCAAGCACTACTTTTCTATTCATTGTCCTTCAAGAATTTCAGTTTTTAAGTAATTGAGAGCATGCCCAAAAAATTATTTAGTTTATCGGGCTGTGATGGACACTCGTGGCATCACTAAGGTTTTTATTCCTTTTGCATAATGATTTCTCATAATAGCCAGAGGAGTGATTCCATCATGATTACAGCTACCCGGGAGTGCCAAGAATCTTACCCACCGTAGCATTACTACTACAAGTGTTTAATCAACTCATAGCCGAAATCTAGGAGTTTCCTCTATTAAGATCGTTCGTAGGCCAGCAGAGTTGTTCGCATCCCATGAAGTTTGACACGCATAAAGTTATATCATTCTTATGATTTAACAAGTCAAACTTTGGCATGCTCACAAAAACTGCTAAACACTAATTCAATTGAACAAATCCTTTCAAAGAGAGCTACCAAGTCAATCAAAATTTTCAGTGGTGTTGAGTATCTCTAGAAATAAGCCTTCAAGACTAAGCACTACAACACCCAAGCCTTGAATTGTGAGACTTTTTATTATTACAATTGTTTAGCAATTTTAGGCAAGACTTGGTTAATTATGAGAGCTAGAACAAAATGTGCCCAATTAAATACCCATGCAAACAAAAATCTTACGACAATACAAAGACTCACTCCACCAATATAATATCTCAACATTTACTACTAACTAGCATGGATATCTCAAACTTCAAAAGTGGGGAGTCATAAGGCATACCTCTCATGTTTGGTTCCACTTCTCTCTACCTTTTTTATTTGTTTCTTGGAAACTTGAAGTCGACCACTCTGCTGCAAATATATGAAGACCTCGAGGTGGAAAGAAAAGGAAGAGGGAGAGTAAGGAAAAATGGAGAAATCTTTTTGTGATTTTTAAGAAAGGAACTTTAAAGAATAGAAAATTGGCGGCAAAGCTCGGCTAGAAAAATTTGAAAGCAAATAGAAAGAACTAAAGATAAAGTGTTGGGGAAACCAACACGAGTGCTTATAAACTCAAATAAAAACATAACCTCTAAAATAAATAAAAGCAAATAACGCCACGTAAAGATACATGAGGAAACTTCCCCAAGCTTAGGCTTTTGCAAGCCCTGCAAATCATTGTGGTGGCAGAAAAAAGTCGTTACTCCAGTTCGCCAATTGAGTTTAGAGGTTACTTGTTGATTCTCGGAGGTTCAAAGAGAGGTTGTGCATCCTCTCCACTGTTCCTCCAAGTCCTTGGAAATCTTAGTATGTGGCGAACCGGGTTTGTGGTTGCTCCTCTTGATAAAGAACTTCTTGCTCCTCTTCTTGGTCCTCATCCTCCTCCGGAATCTCTTCCTCGGGATGGTGTTGCTCAACCTACGAATCATATAGAAAACGTCCTTCCTCGATAGAGAAAAGACCATTAGGCATAGGAGAGGGTATATACGCCTAGCTCCAGCAATATGCAGGTAATAAACACCACATCTCCTAGTGAGCATTCCACAGGCTCTCAAGGTGGAGAAACCAACACGTGTCTCACCTAGTACTAGTTGCAACTCGCCTAGGTCGAGGCCTAGGGCAGTGGCAAGCACGGTGATAATGCCTCCTCCTGTGATTGGCCCTTGGCTTTAGGAGGCTTGGTTCTCCAGATAGCGCACAAGGATGGCACCCAAGTTGAGTGACAAGCTACAGTTGATGTAAGCAGCCTTTGCAAGGACTAGGATGTCCTCCTCGTTGAGTCTCGTGAACTCGTTACATGCCTACAAAGTGTTAGCAATAACATAGAACAAATAGCGAATTGCAGGATGTTGAATATTCTTCCCCTTGTTCACTCTACTAGTGAAACTCATTCCATTATAGTATTGATCGGGGGAAGGACTTAAGCCAGTAAAAGATGCGCGTAAAGCATGAATATCATTGTTTGGCAAATTAAAACATGTGCACCATTCATCTAATGTTAAAGTGTAGTTGTTGTTCATTAGACGAAAAGAAATAGTATCCTCTCCTTGCCATTGTTTAACGGTGCTTTGCAATGAACTAAGGAATTCAATGGTTAAGCGGCGATAAGTAGGTACATCATTGTACACAAAGTTTTGCAGGTTATCTCTATTGCAAAGTAAATTAAAGTCATCAGTAATACCGAGTTGGTTCAATATGATGGGGCAAGCCCACTTGGTGGCCTTCACTTCGTGGTTCTTGATCATGTTGAAGCGATCACGATGGGCCTCATTCTTGAATTGTATCCCCATGTGTTCCTGAGCGGCAGCCCGAGAAGCACTAGTGGTGGCACGAGCACGAGTTTGGCTCCTTGTGTTCATCATCTAAAACATTGAAGAAAGGCAAAAATAAAACTTTTTGATCCAACAACAGTAAGTGTATCATATTCCTCATCATAGCACACTAAAGAATTCTCCTCAAAATAATAATCTAGGCAAGAAAATCATGGCAATTGGTTCATAGTAGGTCTCACCCTAGATTGATAATGACAATAGATCGAAGTTGAATTTGCAAAAAGTAATTGGAGGATTGGAGGAGAAACATACCGTAGATCACTTGTGTGCAAGGAAATCGAACGAAATTGAATAGAGATGGAGATCCCTTGAGGTTTTGAGAGAGTTTTGAGGTAGAAGAAACAAAAATGATTGAAATTTTGGTGTTGGGAGTACCTTACCGTGCGATTTTTTTGTCAGACGCAACTATGCGGGCGCAGCTATACGGTCGGAACAATGTGTTCTGGCCGTATATTTGGCCTTTTGTCAAAAATTTAGGTTTTCTTCCTGGTGACGCAGCTATACGGACGCAGCTATACGGGCGGAACAAAATATTCCGGCCGTATAGTTGGTCCTTAAATTGTCTGTCCCTGCGAAAGAAAAATTGCAAAGGCATACATATTTATATGACCGGAACTATACAACTAGAATTTTTATTCCCACCGTATAGTTGGTCGTTAAACTCTCAGAACATATGAAAATAAATTGTATGGAGGCATTGATATCTATACGGCCGGAATTTTTTATTCCCACCGTATAGTTTGTCGTTAAACTATCAATACATATTGCAGAATAATTTTTGATGGCAAAGATATCTATACGACCAGAGCTATACGGCCAGAATTTTTATTCCCGCCATATAGTTGGTCGTTAAACTCTCTATGTGCGTCAAAAAAATTCTGTTTCTTCGTAGACTATTTCTTTTTCTATAACTTAGTGATATACCTTGTTTTTGACAGAAAATTGATAGTAAATATTGTGGACCAACAATAGCATGAATAAAGTAGAATTTCAAGTACTACCGAACTTCTTCTCCTCGAATGGAGTTTTCTAGCATTCTTTATTAAAAAAACTTAAACTAAAACTAAAAACATAACTCAAACATTTATTTCACATGGGTTGCCTCCCATGGAGTGCTCTTTTATGGTCAATAGCTTGACCTTGATGATACTCACTTGGGCTAGATGAGTGGAACACCCACTCCAAAGTAATTGGCCTTTAAAGTGATGGCCTCCTTTTCGTCATGCTTGGCTTTCTTCTTCCTGGGAAAATGAATAACAAAAGGATCCTGCGAAGGCAATTGCAGCTTCATGTTCCCTTCATGCAGATTAATCAAAGCCTTAATAGTTCTTAAGAAAGGACGACCTAATATAATAGGAGCAGTAGCATCTTCAGGCATGTCAACAATAATGAAATCAATAAGAGCGGGATAGCCTTAATGTATACTAAAGTGTTCTCCTTAATTCCTACAGCTTGTTTGTAGGTAGAATCTGCTAGATGCAATTTTAACTCAATAATTTCAAAGGATCCAAGATTTAACTTGTTAAAAAGACTCTTCGGAATTGTTGAGACGCTTGCACCTAGATCACAAAGTGCAGCTATCTCATTGGTTCCAATTTTAATCTTAATAGTAGGCTCAAATATGTCATCTAGTTTAACAAGTAATTTTTCAGCAATTTGCTTGTATTCTTCTTCAAGCTCACGTACCTTTATTTCTACTTGGTTGACAAAATGTTGGTACATAGCTTCCTCACTACCTTCACTTATCGGAATCTTGACGTTGATCCTTTTTACGAGATCTTCAATGGTATAACTTGGTGAAGGAGCATTACTATAATCAAGTTCTTCAGGCCCCTCCCTTTGGATCCTCATCATTTTGAGTTCTTCAACAGGATTGGGCTCAGCTTTACCTACAATAGCTAGAATGAGAGTTTGACTCTCGGTTATCTTACCTAGCTGTGCCTCAACGATCCTTGTTCTTTCTTGAAGGGCTTGTAAATCATTTATCAAACTAACAACTTGGTTAGATAATTTACCAAGCATAGCATCATGGTTCTCTGTAATTTTAACTAGAATATTATTTTGTTCATTTTTTGAGTCTATGAAAGACTTAAGTGTTTCCTGGAGACTACCATTACTATTTCCCATATTATTATTAGAGTTACCTGCAGGACTAGCATAGTGTTTATGAAAATTAGGATTGTAACTCTTCTTCCAAGTAGGATTATAATCATTACGAGCTACGAAGTATATTTCTTCAATATTTGTTTTGGGGCGGCTCTTACCTGAGTTTCCTTACCTTTTACGGCTAGTATGAGCTCATCCAACTTAGCATTGAGATCTTCGTTCTCTTGTGGTGAGACAGAGTTCACCTTCTTTGTGTTTGATCTTTCCACATGCCATTGGGCATGTTTGTCTTGCTAATTGTCTAGCTGCTGCTTTGCTTCGGTAATATGTTTACCCATAAATGTTCATCTAGCTGCAGTATCAAGCATAGACTTACATACAGGATTAAGAGTATTGTAAAATAAATGGAGGATTAACCAATCTTCCATCCCATGACTAGAACAGTTTCTTAGGCATTCTTTCATCCTCTCCCATGCAAGCGCTAGTGGCTCACGTTCTTCCTGTCTAAAGCCAGTAATATTAGATTGAAGTTGCATAGTCTTTGCAGGTGGGAAAAATTTAGTCATAAATAAAGAAGTACATCCCACCCATGACGTAATACTATTTTTAGGCAAAGATAGCAACCATTCTTTAGCTCTTCCTCTTACAGAGAAAGGAAATAGACGCAATTTGACCACATCAGGGTCAACGTATTTTATATGCATCATATCACATATTTCAGTAAAAGTATTCAAGTGCATACCCACGTCTTCAATATCAGAGCCTCCAAATTGATTCTGTTAAACCAAACTTAAGTAATGGGGCTTAATTTCATAGTCATCGACAGTGATTGCTAGCTGACTTATAGGAGTACGCAAATAATCATTATTGGGAGTAGCAAACTCTCCAAACTTCTTTTCGGGCATACTTCCTATGTTTTTGGGTTATTTAGATAAAGAATTGTAACGGTAAAAAGTAAGAATTTAAAGACTAACTATTTTTTTGGTTTATCAAATAAAGACTGAAAGCAAACTAACAAAATTAAAAACTAGAATTAAAACTAGCAAGGTTCATAATAACCTCACCAGGGTAGCTATTTCTTCCCCGGCAACGACGCCAGAAAAAGGGTTGATACCTCCGATCCGAATTACGGATGTAGTATAGCTTCTTTTTCCCTAGTAGACCTAGGTTATCGAATCCTCGGGAAGCGAATGCATAGTGAAGTTACTTTAACGGACCTTCGGGAGTTTTAGAATTCCTTTTGTGTTTTCACCGGACCAGTAGTTGTCAATGATGGAGAGAGAGGGTCTAGAGCATTCATTTTCACCTGTAGCTGTGCAAAACATCTGATGGAAATAAAAGATAGAAATAAAGTATGCGTGTACTTGTTAGAGCAAGATAAATTATATGTGGGCAGTGCATCCATAATTGCTATTGCCTCCGCAACCGCTTATAGCAATAACCTACTAGTCTCATCCATAGAAGAAAGAGAACTAATGATATGCATAGTGATATCACCGTTAATCCCAAGCAAATCTCTCATATACAGGCGTACTACCCCTTCTGTCACTAGGGTTTCCAACCTGCAGATCAGTCATCACTCATACTCCTTATACATGGCTCAACCCTCGGAGTCTTGGGTACCTCACAAGTCCTTGGATTGAAGCAAGAGAGGATACAATAATCACCATGTCATACAAACTAATACACGATCCCATCTATGATAATTCAAATGCACAATTGCTACATGGCTAGGCCAAAGCCCTTAGCCCAAGAGAATTAGTCACACATAGAGATGAGATCAAGAATCGCAAACATTGTAATAAAAATCATAAGATTGATAGCAATAGTCTTACAATGTCACCAATCGGAGAAGAGATCTACTATTACAAGTGGTGGAATATGGCTATGGAGATGAAGAAGGGTTTGGAGATCTGGAGGCGGCTGGTGATCTGTGTCAAAGACTTTTGGATGGTGCGAACTCTGTTTTCTCGTCACCCGAGACTTCTTTATATAGGGGTCCCTTCATGAAATTTGTTCTGTTTGACCTAAAGGTGGCGGCGCCAACTATACGACCGGAGCTATACGGTCGGAATTTTTGCTCTGGCCGTATAGTTGGTTGTTAAAGTGTCTACCTCCGATGTAAGGCTCCTGGTTTCTTCTAGTAGTTGGAAATCTCATATCTCTGACTTTAATATAGTGATTCCCTTCTTTAAACGACATTATCTATGCAGGAAAAATACAAAAGAAAGGATTGCATACCCCTCTGAATATTAGCATTGGTGGCAGGATTTAGAGAGATATTTCATCAAGAATATGACTAATATCCAATTTAAATGTGGATGTTAGATGGCTATATTTCAGAGCCATCAGGGCGCACGATAGGATATTGGGATGGCGGCCAGGTCAGGGACGAGTAGTGGAGAATCGGGAGTTAGCGTGCGTGGTTTTTTTTAGGATAGTTAGCGTGCGTGTCTGAGTGATTTATGCATGAGGCTTGGGGCATGGAGACGCATACTGGCCTACTGGGCTGGGCTGAACGTAAGGTTTGGCATTGTTTTCCATTTACTTCGGTTTTTCTAGTTAGTTCGGGTACCCGATAGTCAAAACCGAAGTTACCGAACTAATTTCGGTTATCCAAATTTGATTACTGAATTAGTCACTGAGATTATCATTTTCGGTTCTATCGCGGTCGGTCCTAGTTGTTTCGGTTCGGTGGACCGGTTCTTGGTTAATATGCCCACCCCTAAGGAAATACGCCCCAAGTGGCAAATATACAAAGGATGACCCGCCATTCAATGACGAATAATACAAGTGTGGAGGCAAAGTACACAAGTCGGCCACTTGTGGAAACTGATGACTGCAAGTGCACATATCATTTGTAGCTAGTTTCAAAATAAAGATATCGATCCCACAGGGAGCAGGAGTCTGAAGTCTAATAACTCTCTGAACTAAATACTGAAATAGTAATGCTAAATAACATTCTAAGTAACAGGATAAAATGCAAGTTTTGTGTAAAAGATATTTTTGGGTTTTCAAATAAGAGAGCAAAAGGTAAACTAAAGCTATAAGTAAACAAGAGCATGCAAGTATGATTACGAAAGTCTACAAGATGATGGAAAGAGTTCTCAGGGAGTAGTGGATCCACCGCTAGTAATTAAAAAGAGTGATCAAAATTATTATAGTGAATAAGACCATTTATAATATGTGTGGGAGGAGCTCCATATATGGACGAATAGGCAAAAACCACAGCTCACATCATCCGTCATAATCACAACAGACAGCAATCGACATCAATCGAATTACTGCACTATTAAGGGACTTTACCCTATAGGATGTATCCCATGGCATGGACAATGTTCCGTGAGTTCTCCTCGGTTTCCAAGTTGATACGTAAGGAATGACAACAGTTTTATAGTCACCATAAGTGATATCATCCCTCCGTCTACCAACAAGTAGTTCCCTCCATCTAGTCCTCATTGAGGCAAATATCGAGTGGCGCGCTTCACCCAACATTAAGATGAAGGAAATCTAACACATAATGAACAATATCACATAATAATCTTTATCTCGATTAAATCTCATACTAGGGTTTATCCATCTCCCCAAGAACAAAGGAAACTACTCACACATGAAGGCAATCAACATCATGGATAGAATATGGATGAAGTATGATGATACAATTGAAGATAATTTCAAATCCAAGAGTCAATCTAGAATTACAACAAGTAACCAAAGGGGATCGGTGATGGAGACATTAATGATGAAGACGACGATGTAGATCGATGTGGAGGCCTTCAAGATCCTAGTCCCTTATCCTCTTGTGTGATGGTGATGGTGTAGATCTGATTGGAGGCAGCTATGGTGGTGGCACGGCGGCAAGGCTCCGCTGTGGTGGAGGATATGGCTTGTGGCTCTCTCTTGGATCCTCCCTCCTTTATATAAGCCTTGGGGGTGCCCTAGGGTTCCCCCAATACCGTCATATGACTTTGGGAAAGATCTGGGGCTCCTCTAGGGCGAAATCCCATTGTTTACGACCTTTTTCGCAATTATACGGGCGCAATATACGGCCGAAAAAATGCTTCCGGTCGTATAGTTGCTCGTCAAACCTTTGGTATCTTACAGTGTTTTGGCTGCCATTTCTTCATACGAACTCCGTCTTGGGTGTTATTAGGCTCGTTGAGTTCGTATCATCGAGGGCTACAACCCCATGGTCTTGGATATTTATTTTGAGAAGTTGGAAAAATTCACTTTTCCAACCTCTCAAATGGCTAAGTCTGGTCCCTGCAGCTCGTCCATACTATACTCTCTTTGTTCCTTTTGCCTTTGTTTTATGCATAATCATCATCAACACCTACACACATGTCATAGACAAGGAAAGTGATAAAATTCTACCTAAACTACTAAATGTGCAAAGCTCATATGAAAGTAAATGAGAACTAGAAATCATGCATATAAGGCATAACTATAGCTGGAAGAAACATGATATGAGAGATAAATGGCTCATTTTATATGGCTAAAAGAGGTGTTATTTCACAACCATCAACTTACCCAAGCTAGACCTTGCTCGTCCTCGAGCAGGAAGGGTTAATAATAAATTAATGGTTGTGAAATAGCTTATCATTGGAAATCAATGCCTTGTATACTTATTTCTTCTACAAGCTTGAAGAGAGAAAACATGTATTCATACAAGGCAACACAAGCTCAATTATAAAGACCACTAAATATTCATCAAAACTTATATGCTCCAGGTCAACGGTGAATCTAACTTGGAGACAAACTTGTGGTCCTCTTATTGTACCTTTTGTATAACTTTTCATATCATAATTTTTTATGAAGCAAAACTTAGTACTTTGCAAGAACCAAACTTGAGTATATCACCAAAATAATAGAGAAAATACAGTTTCCAAAAGAGAGTGTGATAAGTGGTTATCTCCCCAAGCTTAGTTGAAAACAAGGGTGACACACTTTACCATTGAGGTACAAGTAACCTCTCTTTTAATGGATAGAGAACCTTTGCTTCAACATGTATTTCTTGATATGGCCCGGTGTGCATTCGTTGAGGACCTGCTTAAAAACTAAAAAGAAAATGAAATGTTTTTGTGTTTCTGAAGACACGGGTTTAGCTCACAAGTGATAAAAATACAAGTCCCACTAAGTCGGTTCATCAAACTAAGCACCATGCTTAAGTCAACAAACCAGTTCTAGAAGATGCCTCTCCTAGATTGTGATGAGGTGCAAGTGAAACATGATACGAGACACGAGTGTGCAGCCCCTATGCGCTCATTAAAAGAGGTTCGAGTTGGAAGGTTTTACCAGACACTGATTATCGAAGCGTTGAATTGAAGCAACCTAGTGGCTCATGTGCTTGTTTGCACGGTTGGCACTATCGTACACGTTGTCACACAAGGTTCAAGTCCCTGCGAAAATAACACACAAAATAAAATGCATCGGTCTGGTATACGAACATAGTTTGTTTACCCCACCAATAAAAGGAAAGTAAAAATAAAACTAAACTTCTATAGAGAATTACAGTCTAGGAGGTTTCTGAGGTAGAATTTTATTGCTTACATATGATCGGCTTCTCTAGATCATGGGAGAAGCTCCTAGGTGGTGTTTCAAGATTTTTAGAAGAAGAAATAATAAAATTTTGAGCAATGGTTACCTTCTAGTTGGCGTTTGAGGGGTTTTCTCAACTATATGGGCGCAACTATACGACCGGACCAAAAAAGTCCCGCTGTATAGTTGGTCGTTAAACCTTCAGTATCCTGAATAGAAATTTTACAAAGGCATCGATATCTATATGGCCAGAACTATACAACCGAAATTTTTATTCCCGCTGTATAGTTGGTCGTTAAACCTTCTGTACCCTGGAATAGAAATTTTACAAAGGCATCGATATCTATACGGCCGGAACTATACAGTCGGAATTTTATTCCCGTTGTATATTTGGTCGTTAAACCTTCTGTAGACATCAAAAAAATTCTATTTTATTCGAGAATTCTTTCTTATCCTAAAACTTAGCAAAACACAATGTTTTGACAGTAAAATAACAACTTTAATTTTCGACCAACAACAACATGTATAAAACGAGATTTAAGTACAACTGAGTTATGCAACACATAGTAACAATAAATTTTACCTTTTGAAAACTACAACAAAATAACTCTAATAGCAAATCATGCAAAGAATAAAAATGCCAATGCAACATGAATGCATCAAGACTCAAGACACGAAACTAAGAAAGACACCTAATGACTTTCGGGTTGCCTCCCGGGAAGCGCTTTCTTATAACCAAGTAGTCAGGCTTTTCTCCAATATGATTTCAATAGATAGGAGTCAGAGAATTATTTATTCTTACCTCCAAAAGAGGTTTGGAGCACTTACTACTATAGCCTGGTCGAAGTCTCACCCGCTTGCGGTGCATCGGAGTCTTGTAGATAAATGTGTTATTGCTCACAAATGATGATTGATGCGCCATGTATGGTGAGCATACCTCCCCAGATAGCTTCAACAAAAGGATTAGATATTTACATGTAAAGTCAAACATTTTACCTTTGATAGCATCATCGGGATACAATTCATAGTAATCTTCTTGGGCTGCACTATCACGATGAAACACTTCATAATACTCATCTTTAGCAGTAGGGAAAAAAATCAAAAGTGTTTATATTCTCTAGTTCCTTACCCTTGCTATCAAGTTCATCAGTTCTAGAGTTATCAATCCAATAACAAAAATAAGCATCATCAACAAATGTTTCATCAAAGATGTGCTCTCCCAAAACCTGCTCACTAATACTACAAGGATTTATCTCCAGTTCATCATTATTAGTGTTCTCCAAATGAGTATCTAGGCATAAAGCCTCCACAGATAAATTATCTTCAGTTTCAACATAATAAGAATCATTACTAGAGACTGAGGCATCATAAACAAACTTATTATTAGTAGAATGATGTTTGTCTTCAACCTCACCTTTTTGGTATTCCTCCTCGTTATCCAGTGGTTCCTACAAAATGTTAGTTTCGGGATCTATTGTTTTACATAGCTCCTTACTCTTTATCAAAAGTGCATTCCCACTAATATGTTCTTGACAATAATTGACAATATAATCCATAATATTATGATACCTTGCTAAATCCTCATTATCGCTACATTTCATAATAATACCAATTTTCATAAGCAGCTCATGATACCCTTCATAAACTATGTATTCCAAGAGTTTTACATTATTACCGTTTATGTGAGTATTGGTTGATAGAAATTCTTTAAAGAGAGGAAAGCATTCATAATCATAAATCTTGTTAGGCTTACCACTATATTGCCTCGTCCCTTCGAATAAATTTAACAAATTACCAGAATAGTAATCCACCTGCTTCCACAAGTCCAGTAGTTGCATATCCTTGAGGATTAGCAGTTCTTCTTCGTGTTCATCCTCTTCTTGGGAAGGAACTTCATCCTTCTCCAATGGGATTTCTTGTCCCATGTTAATAGCATCACCATATTCATAGAAAGATTCATTTTCTAGTTCCTCACCAAAGTCCCCAAAATCACTGTCTAGGCACGAATCCTCTTTAAAACAATCATCATAAGTTGGGGACTTATAGAAATCATCACTAGATAATGAGATATCGTTTGCATGCATACTATTTGTGTGTGGAAAGTTATTTACAGAAGTAGGAGATTCAAGTGGTTGATCAAGTTGCTCCTCTTCATTCTTACTAAGATAATCCACGAGTAGCTCATCGATAGTCTTACCTTCGGGCTTACCTTCTACTAGTTGACAGGGTGCAACATCAAGTGTCACCTCTTTATTAGCAATGTGTTCAGGCAGTTTCGGTGGAGGTTCTTCATATGATGTTGCCTTCTCTTCAGCTTTTTGATCTTGCAAAAGGCTAGGCTTTTCCACGTGGGCTGAAATCCGCTCATAAACAATACAAGCTAAAACATTATTCATAAAGTACTCACAGCAACATGAATATATGTGATAAACTTCTTCAATTATTTCATCAAGCTCCTGACATCTTTCTCGAATATTTTTTATAGAAGAAAGCAATTCTGAACAACCAGTATAAAGCGCAAATTCTAGAACTTCCATATCAACTAAGCTTTTAAACTCATTTCTGTTATAAGATTCTAATGCAGGATCAATGTTATACTTACATTGGTAGGCGATATGATCTCTGGATCCGTAGAATCTACAAGCAAACCGGTATGAGGCACATAGCATGGATGAATAATCATTCACCAGAGCTAGCCATTGATTCAGTATTTCTTGCAACTTCTCCTCCCTTGCGAGCTTCTCCTGTTCAAGAGTAGTCTTCTTGGAAGACATGATTAGTAACAAATATTTTTATGTGTTTTTGGTTTATAAACAAAAGAAAAATACAAATGAAGCAGATAAAGAAAGCTTAAAACAAAATCTAGCAAAACTAAAATAAATAAACAAAAGCTAAAAAAACTACAATGCTTAGCTCCCCAGCAACGGCGCTAGAAAATAGCTTAATGGCTACAAGTGCACAGATCGTTTGTAGCTAGTTTTGAAATAAAGATATCGATCCCACATGGAGCAGGAGTCTGAAGTCTAATAACTCTTTGAACTAAATACTGAAATAGTAATGCTAAATAACGTTCTAAGTAACAAGATAAAATGCGAGTTTTGTGTAAAAGATATTTTTGGGTTTTCAAATAAGAGAACAAAAGGTAAACTAAAGCTGTAAGTAAACAAGAGCATGCAAGTATGATTACGAAAGCGTGCAATATGATGGAAAGAGTTCTCAGGGAGTAGTGGATCCACCGCTAGTAATTAGAAAGAGTGATCAAAATTATTAGAATGAATAAGACCATTTATGATATGTGTGGGAGGAGCTCCATATATGGACGAATAGGCAGCAACCACTACTCACATCATCCGTCATAACCACAGCACACAGCAATCGACATCAATCGAATTACTGCGTTATTAAGGGACTTTACCCTGTAGGATGTATCCCATGGCATGGACAATGTTCCGTGAGTTCTCCTCGGTTCCCAAGTTGATATTGATACGTAAGGAATGACAACAGTTTTATAGTCACCGTAAGTGCTATCATCTCTCCGTCTACCAACAAGTAGTTCCCTCCATCACATAATAATCTTTATCTCAATTAAATCTCATACTAGGGTTTATCCATCTCCCCAAGAACAAAGGAAACTAACACATGAAGGCAATCAACATCATGGATAGAATATTAATGAAGTATGATGATACAATTGAAGACAAGTGCAAATCCAAGAGTCAATCTAGAATTACAACAAGTAACCAAAGGGGATCGGTGATGGAGACGTTGTTGATGAAGATGACGATGTATATCGATGTGGAGGCCTTCAAGATCCTAGTCCCTTCTCCTCTTGTGTGATGGTGATGGTGTGGATCTGATTGGAGGCGGCTATGGTGGTGACACGGCGGCAGGGCTCCGCCGTGGTGGAGGATATGGCTTGGTGGCTCTCTCTTGGGTCCTCCCTCCTTTATATAGGCCTTGGGGGTGCCCTAGGGTTCCCCCAATACCGTCATATGACTTTGGAAAGGTTCTGGGGCTTCTTTGGGGCGAAATCCCATCGTTTGCGACCTTTTTCGCAACTATACAGGTGCAACTATACGACCGGAATAATGCTTCCGGTCGTATAGTTGCTCGTCAAACCTTCGGTATCCCATAGTGTTTTGGCCGCCATTTCTTCATACGAACTCCATCTTGGGTGTTCTTGGGCTCGTTGAGTTCGTATCGTCAAGGGCTACAACCGCATGGTCTATTTATTTTGATAAGTTGGAAAAATTCACTTTTCCAACCTCTCAAATGGCTAAGTCTGGTCCCTACAGCTCTTCCATACTATGCTCTCTTTGTTCCTTTTACCTTTGTTTTATCCATAATCATCATCAACACCTACACACATGTCATATACAAGGAAAGTGATAAAATTCTACCTAAACTACTAAATGTGCAAAGCTCATATGAAAGTAAATGAGAACTAGAAATCATGCATATAAGGCATAGCCATAGCTGGAAGAAACATGATATGAGAGATAAATGGCTAATTTTATATGGCTAAAAGAGGTGGTATTTCACAGCCATCAGAAACAAGAAAGTATTGTTCATCCATAACAATGGCGACAAGGAATACTTGAGTGAATATGAATTTGATGCAAGAGTCAAAGAAGCAATGACAATGCAACGTGTGGAGGATGACCAAGAGCTCCTCATGTGTGAACATGATGCAAGTCCATCGCTTGTCGTCACAAGGATCTTGACTACTCAAGCACAAGAGCACGAAAATCAATGATCCAACATCTTCCAAACCCGTGTTGGCATCAATAGGAAATCTATCAAAGTGATCATCGATGGATGGAGTTACCACAAACTTGCAAGCACCGAGTTGTGTGAGAAGCTCAACCTCGCCCTCCATCCTCACAAGTACCCCTACCATGTACAATGGCTAAGTGACCAAGGGTCCGTGAAGATCAAGCACACCGTCTTGGCAACATTCTCAATTGGTCCATACAAAGACACGGTGGAGTGTGATGTAGTCCCAATGACGGTTTGCCACATGTTGCTTGGTCGACCATGGAAATTCGACAAAGGTGCTCTACATGATGGTCACATAAATGTATACACCTTCAAATGGTATAACAAGACATGTGTTTTGCAACCGATGACTCCTAGCCAAATAATTGTGGACAATGCAAAGGCTTTAGTGAGAGTGCAAACCACAACACCATCTTGTGAGAATAGTGGTGAGCAAGAGAACCACCATATAGCGAGTGAGAGCCACAAGCCTAACTCGAGTGAAAAAACTAAGAGTGTTCTTCTTGCCACCAAAAGTGAGATGAGAGATGTGAGGAATAACCCATACATCTTACACTATGTCCTTGTTTGCAAGGGACTAGCACAAGGAACTAATGACTTGACAACTATTTCTCCCTCATTGATGGTTATTTTGCAGGAGTTCAAGGGTGTGTTTCCTGAAGAGCTCCCTCATGGACTTCCTCCTCTTCATGGAATCGAGCATCGCATTGACCTCATATCCAGCGCACCTCTCCCAAACCGCGCCGCCTACCGCATGAACTCGGAGGAGATGAAGGAGATAGAACACCAAATCAACCAACTTGTCTCCAAAGGTTTGATCCAAGTAAGCACTAGTCCAAGCGTGGTACCCATGATTCTTGTTACAAAAACGGATGATATGTTGCGGTTATGCATGGACTGTCATCCAATCAATGCTATATCATCCAATCAATTCTATGACCATGCGTTATCGACATCCCATACCACATCTCGATGACATGCTTGATGAGTTGTGTGGAGCCTCTATTTTCTCGAAAATTGATCTTCGTAGTGGTTATCATCAAATACATATGGTGAAAGGTGATGAGTGGAAAACTACCTTCAAGACCAAACTTGTTCTCTATGAATGGTTGGTCATGCCTTTTGGCTTATCTAATGCCCCATCCACCTTCATGCGCCTTATGAATCATATCTTGCGTTCTCTCATTGGAAAAAGTGTTGTTGTCTATTTCGATGATATACTTGTTTATAGCAAGTCACTTGAGGAACATGTTACACATGTCAAGGAGTTCTTGCAAATCCTTCGACATGAAAAGCTATATGCTAATCTTCCCAAATGCACTTTTGCTAAAGACAAGTTGATTTTCCTTGGTTTTGTTGTTTCTTCCACTGGCATTGAAGTTGACGTTTCTAAAGTCAAAGACATTCGAGATTGGCCCATTCACACAAATGTGAGTGAACTTTGAAGTTTTCATGGGTTCGCCGGTTTCTATTGTTGCTTTGTGAAGGACTTCTCTACCATTGCTTTCCCTCTCAACGAGTTGACCAAAAAGAATGTCACCTTCATGTGGGGCAAAGCACAACAAAAAAATATCTGATGAGCTTAAAAGGAGACTAACCTAAGCACCTCTTCTCGTGTTACCGGATTTCACAAAAACTCTCGAGATAGAGTGTGACGCTAGTGGTATTGGCATTGGATGAGTCCTTATGCAAAATGTACATCCTATTGCTTACCATACCGAGAAACTTGATGGCGCATGCCTCTGAAGGGAATATGCCCGAGAGGCAATAATAAAGTGGTTATTATCTTATTCCATGTTTATGATAAATGTTTATTTTGCATGCTATAATTGTATTAATTAGAAACGTTAATACATGTGTGTTTAATAAACAAAATACAAAGTTCCTAGTAATGCCTCTCATATAAACTAGCTCGTTGATTAACAAGATGATCAAGGTTTCCTGATCATGGACATTGGATGTTGTTAATAACGAGGTCACATCATTTATGAAATGATGTGATGAACATTCATCTGAAGTATAACATTACGATTAAAGTCATTATGTTTATATTGCTATAACATCATACGAAGTAATCTTAGTACTTAGACCATGAGATCATGTTAATTGCTAACATCGGAAGAGTGACTTGATAACATCAAACATCACACCATAAAAGGGTGACTATAAAGGTGGGTTCAGATACTCCGAAGGTGTTATGTTGAGGCTCACGGATCAAGAGTGGGATTTGTCCATCCTGATGACGGATAGATATACTCTAGGCCCTCTCGGTGATATCACATTGAGAATAGCTTGCAAGTAAGTGATGTGATCATTGGAATGTTATATCACAGGAACGAAAAAAGAGTGCATGTCGGTAACAAGATCAAACTAGGTATTTGGATGCCGATGATCGAATCTCGGACATGTAATATATCGCGAGACAAATGGATTTAGTTACAACGTTAAAGGTTCACATGATCACAAGAGTCATCATTGAATATGTGGGAGTCAGTACGGATCTCCAGGTCCCGCTACTGATTATTGATCGGAGAGGGGTCTCGATCACGTCTGCATTATTCACAAACCATAGGGTGACAGACTTAGGGATACCGACACCATTTGGAGCAAATATGTTTCAGATAAAGATTTAAGAAAGTGCTGGAATCATTTCGATGGAAACCGGAATTGTTTCGGGTGAAATTGCTGAAACTAGTTCTGCATGTGATATTGAAATGTTGTAGGGGGTTTTATGTGAATGTTTGTTAATTAAAGTAATTAACAAAATTCTAAATAAAATAAATAAAATAGTTTTATTTAATGAGAGCTTGCATTAAATTTGGTGGAAATTTAATGCATGTGAGTGGAAGTGTGAGTGGATGCATATTTATGTGAGCGGAGCATCCACCACATGAATGATGGAAGAGGTGGGGGCACCACCATGGCTGCCACACCATGGCCCTTGGCTGCCCCCTCTTCCCTATAAAAGCCCCCCCTCTCTTCCTCACAACACACACCTCCCCGTGAATGATCTCTCTCTCCCTCTAGTTATTCCCCATGGTCTCGGATTAGCGAGATACATGTTCCCGGTGGCTTTATCTAGAATGGAGTTGTTGCTTCCGCTGCTTTGCTAGAGCGAGGGATGGAGGTTGTCGGGGTACCGGACGTGTGTGCAATCACGGATGCACCGCTGCTTTGCGGTGCTGGACTTGGTGGTGCTGGACTTGCTGGAGCTGGATCTGATGGACGTGCTGGAGCCGGACCTGCTGGACTTCATCACGATCTTGAGATCGGCAAGTGTACGACTATATCATCCACGAGTTCCATCTCGTTAACAAAGCTTTATTGTTTTCGAGGGTAAGTTTTCTATGGATGTATATCCACCTGTTGCTTGTATCTAATAGATAGATCTTGGCGATAGTTCCCATCATAGGAATTTTTTTGTTTTCTATGTTGCGAACCTAACAGCCTCAATTATCCGATTTATGACAAAGAGCTTTTTGCCTTAGTACGTGTCCTTCAAGTTTGGCAACACTATCTTTGGCCCAAGGAATTTATCATACATTCCGACCATGAGTCGTTGAAATGTCTCAAAGGCCAAGCCAACTTGAGTAAAATACATGCTAAGTGGGTTGAGTTCATGGAGTCTTTTCCTTACATTGTCAAGTATAAGAAGGGGAAAGATAATGTAGTTGCAGACGCTTTGTCTCGCAGGCACACAAGCCTTCTTACTCGACTAGAAGTAAACATGTTGGGTCTTGATGAAATCAAAACTTTATATGCTTCCGACCCGTTATTTGGACCAATTTTCGGAAAGTGCTCCATTACCAAAGGAGTTGATGATTTCTATTTGCACAAGGGCTTTCTCTTTAAGCAAAACAAGCTTTGCATTTCAAAATCGTCTCTTCAACTTTTGCTTCTCCAAGAATCACATGGTGGAGGCCTCATGGGTCACTTTGGCCGTGACAAGACATTGGACATGCTTTCCACTCATTACTATTAGCCTGAGATGAAGCAAGACGTGGAGCGCTATGTTCAACGATGCACGACATGCGTTCAAGCTAAGTCCAAGTCTAATCCCTTTGGTCTTTATATGCCATTGCCTATTCCTTATGCACCTTGGTCTGACATTATCATGGACTTTGTTTTAGGATTGCCTAGGTCTAAGCATGGTCATGATTCTATATTTGTTGTCGTGGATCGCTTTTCCAAAATGGCACACTTCATACCATACCATAAGACCGATGATACTTCACATGTTGCCAATTTGTTTCTCAGGGAAATCATCAGTCTTCATGGTGTGCCAAGAACAATCGTCTCCGACCGTGATGTCAAATTCATGAGCTACTTATGGAATACCCTCATGTCCAAGCTTGGCATCAATCTCCTCTTCTCATCCGCGTCGCATCCGCAAACCGATGGCCAAACCAAGGTCGTCAACCGAAGCCTGGGAACTCTCCTTCGTGTGTTGATCAAGAAAAACCTCAAGGATTGGGAGGAATGCATTCCCCACGCCGAGTTCACCTACAATCGAGACAATCACTCAACAACCAAGATGAGTCCATTCATGATCGTCTATGGATTCGAGCCCCTCACCGCGCTGGACATCCTACCACTTCCTCTCCACGAGCACACCAACATGGACATCGATAGGCACGCACAAGCTATGAAGAAGCTTCACGAAGAAACAAGAGCTACCATCGAGCAACAAGTCCTTCGCCAAGCATCAAGGCTGAACAAGGACAAGAAAGAGATGGTCTTCGAAGAAGGCGACCTTGTGTGGATACACTTGAGTAAGGACCGCTTCCCCAAGGAGCACGACTCCAAGCTCAAACCAAGAGGAGATGGTCCCTTCAAGGTCCTCAAGCGAATCAACAACAACGCTTACATCATCGACATACCAACCTCGAAGTATCTCGTGAGCTCAACATTCAATGTTAAGGACCTTTCACCCTACCATGGAGATGTACAAGATGATAACCATGAAGAGTCGAGGACGACTCTTTCCCAAGGGGGGAGCTGATGCAACCCGTCCTACGGACGTCCCTACATCTACACCAACAAGTCCCCCAAGTGGACCAATAACTCACGCCCGAGCCAAACCTCCTACAAGATAAGGTTAACTCGCTCCTCTTCTCGTGTGACTTTGATACATTGCAAATGTATCTATAATTTTTGATGTTCCATGCTTGGTTTTATCCACTTTCTTGTGTTTTGTTCCAACTTTGGAGTACATTTCATATGATTTCTTGGACTAACCTATTAACAAGAGCCCTAGTGCCAGCTGCCTGTTTTCTGCTGTTTTTGGTTCCAGGAAAGTCAGGAAATGAATATTCTCGGAATTGGACGGGACAAAAGCCAAAGTGCCTATTTTTCCGGATGTCATCAAGTGCCAGAATACGAGACGGAGAGGGGTCAGGGGGCCACCACACCACCTGGCCGCGCGGCAAGGCCTGGCCCACGTGGCCAGGCTTGGCCCGCGCCAGGGGTGGCATGGCCGCTCCCGGCACCCCCTCGGCCTCTCCTTCCGCCTATATATTGCCCTCGGGACGAAAACCCTAAGTGCCCGATCAAAAATCCACGAAAGAGTCTGTAGCCGCCGTCATCTCCATCCCTAGATCGGGAGGGATCTGAAGCTCTTCCCGACACCCTGCCGGAGAGGGGAATTCACCCTGGAGGCCTTCTTCATCACCATGCAAGCCTCCGGTGTGATGTGTGAGTAGTTCATCCTTGGACTACGGATCCATGTAGTAGCTAGATGGTTGGTTCTCCTCCTTTGTGCTTTCATGTCTAGATCTTGTGAGCTCCGTTCATGATCAAGATCATCTATTTGTAATTCTGCATGTTGTGTTTGCGGGGATCCGATGGATATTGAGATGCTATTTCAGATTGATTATTGATTCTATCATGTCTTTGTTATTTGTGATCTTGCATGCTTTCCGTTGTTAGTAGCTATCTTGGCCAAGTAGATGCTAGCAACTCCAAGAGTTAGTATTTATGCTCGATAGTGGGTTCATGCCTCTGGTAATCTGGGGAAGTGACAGAAATCTCTAAGGTACTAGATGTGTTGTTGCTACTAGGGAGAAAACAACAATCCTTTGTTCATAGAACAATCGTATTGTTTACTTTACACGTAGTTCGTAAAGCAATAATCTGTTGTTTGCAACTTAATACTGGAGGGGGTTCGGATGATAACCTAAAGGTGGATTGTTAGTCATATATGCAGTTGGATGGCGGTCTATATATTATGTTGTAATGCCCAATCAAGTCTCAAAGGAGTCAAGTTGATTAGTATATGCATGTATTGCTTTCTCGGTGTTTGTCAATTGCCTCGCTGTAATTTGTTCACCCAGCATGTTATTTATCTAAGTAGAGCCACCTCTAGTGAACTATGGATCCCGGTCCTTGTCTTTTATATTCAATCTACAATCTTTTACTGCTTTGTGTTTACTTTCTGCAAACTTTTACTTCTTTTCATTCGATATGTTTAATCCTTTGTTTTCTGCAGAACACGGTGAGATTGACAACCTCATCGCAAGTTGGGGACAAAGTTTTGTGATTGTGTTGTGCATGTCTCCACGTTGCTACTAGCACTGGTAGTGCGCCCTGCCAAGGCTCAGCTAGCAACACCTTTGGGGTGTTTCCTTGCTCCTACTGGTTCGATTAAACCTTGGTTTCATAACTGAGGGAAACTTGTTGCTGTGCTCATCATACCTTCCTCTTGGGGTTCCCATCGAGCTCTACATCAACCACGCACCAGCACTTTTCCGGGCGCCATACACAGAGCCATCAAGCATTTTTCTGGCGCCGTTGCCGGGGAGTCAAGGACATCTTCACAAGGGGATTCCCTCATAACCAATCTCTTTACTGTGTTGTTTTTGTTTTGCTTAGTTTCTTTTTCTTTCTTTGTTTGCTTGTTTCTTTTTCAAAACACAAAAAAAAATAGTTTTACTAGTTTGTCTTCTTTACCAAAAACACAAAAAAATCAAGTCTCCTTTAGTTGTCACCCCTTCCTTAGCTCACCATGTTGATCCCCAAATTCACCCTGAAAGACCTTTCAATTGGTAGTGGTTCTATAATTGGGAAAGATAATATTGAAGAATTCTTTAATCATGTTAGCAAACATGAAGATACTGAGGATAAATCCCTTGCAGAACTTGCTCCAAACTATGAGATTGCTGCAGCTTCTTTAATCCACATGTTAGAAGCTAGGTTTGTTAACCTCAACCCCTTAATGCAAGTAATGTTTCTTAAGCTTAAAGAAATTAAAGACCCTGAAAAGATGGATTTTATTCTAGAAAAACTTTGTTTAAGGAGTTCTATGATGTTGCCAAGGAAGCTAGGAAAGTCTTTGAATATTTCAATATGCTAGGCTCATGTGTAGATGTTGTTGGTACACGAGAAAAGATGAACAAAACCGAACCTAATGGGGAGGAACCTAAGATACCAACACCCTTTAAACTAGTGGCAATACATGATGCCATAGAAAAGAATCTTGATTGGATTGTTCCTACAAACCCTTTTGATGAGAATAGTGAACCTAAGAGCATTGAGAGAGGATCCTCTAGAACTTATTTGGATGATATACCTTGCCTTGTTGAAAATATTTCTGGTATTGATCTTAATGCTTCTTCATTTGAGAACACTTGATTCTTTCTTTGGTTCTTATGCCTAAATTAAAGGCGTTAAAGAAAAGTACTTATTGGGACATAACCCAAAAGTTTTAGATGAGTCTTGGAAGTTATTACCTCTGTAATAACCTCTCCTTATCCTTTTTATTTGTTTTTTGTGCCAAGAGTAACCTCTAATGAGAGAGAAGTAATGATTGGGAAAGTTGCTGTCCCGAAACAGATTTCTGTGCTTCACCGTAAAAATTTGTGTAAAATCTCTGAACGTCTTTTTGAGGCATGAATTTTTGTGCTTCTGCCCTAGGTTGTTATCTAACTTTCTTTAGTTCAACACTTTTTGATTTGAGCAACAGAAGGACTTCGAAAAAACTCGTCTTTACCCGCTGGTCTGTTTTGACAAATTTCTGCCATTTTCTGCATTTGCTTCTTGTGGGTTCCTTTTTGAGTTCTTTTGGGGAATTGAGATTTTTGAGGGAAGTGCTACAGTAGCTAGTGTTCTAATGGAAGTTTATTTGGTGTTAGAACTGAACCTTAAGACCTTTTATCTTGAGTGCACTAATGTTGCTAATAAAGATTGTGTGAAGTTTTGTATGAAGGAAAAAAATTCAGGTGTATGGAAGGAATAAGTAATGAGATGAAGGATGGACTAAAACTCAAGCTTGGGGATGCCACGCGTGTCACCCCAAGAAATATCCAAGAAGTACAAGCGTCAAAGCTTGGGGATGCCCAAGGCATCCCCTTCTTCATCAATAAAAATCCCAGGTTTCTTCCAAAAGCTTCATTTTTATTGTTTCATGCACAGTTGTGTTGTTCTTGGAGCGTCTTCTTTTTCGTTTTGGTTTTCGTTTTGGTTTTTCGTTTGCTTAGTTTTCTGAATAAATTGGTTGGACCCCCTCTTTCATACATTGGTTTGCAAATAGTTTGGTTTGGTTTGGAAAAGAGTAGGAAAGTTCATGCTTATGTGGTAAAAAGAGCTTGTTTTTGACTGTGGCCTATGCTTTGTCACGCCATGCTTGATATTGTTTTGGCTTTATGCTTAGTATTCTTTGCTGTAGCATGACTTTTTATAAACAATTGAGATTGCTTAATGTGCCTTGGATGAATCATGCGTTGTTTTAGCATATTAAAGCATATTATAGTGGTATTCTCCTTTGATGCTTTATTTGGGTTGACTTGGCACATGCTCACACCATGTTATGACTATCTCAAGTCACCATAAGCCTTTATGATCCTTTAGTTTTCAACTTGTAGTATCACTTTATGCTTTGATCAATGATGTTTTGTCGCTCTACATGATTATGGCCATTGTTGCTCTCTTAGTTTGTCGCTCCCAATCTTTTGCTAGCCTCCACAACCAAGTATGAGTTCCACTCATGCATCCAACTCCCGAAACCAAGTTATTCCAAAGAGTCCACCATACCTACCTACTAGCTTATGCTATTCCAAGTATATTCATGCTTTTGTTTACCTTCTAAATTAAACTTGTTATGAGAAACTAGTGATTAAAGCTCTCATGAACTTGATGGCACACTTTACTTTACTTGCCCTTAATAAACTTGAACCATTATGTCGTCTATGTTGTATATGCTTGCACTTATTTGTCAGGAATTAGCAGAACCATGCTTTCATGGGGAACGCTTTCAACATTGCACTTGGTACTTGTACCTAGTTGATATCATGCTCTTTTGTATATGGATGTCGTCGGTGTGAAATGAAAGGGGAGCTTGTAAGTCCATGGAGTTATGTATATGTGTTAGAGAAACGCCTGGGCCGCTGGTCTAATCCATGCTGACATGGTGGAAACCTGCAGCGTAACCATAATGAGTTGTCTATGAAGCATTCTTCTTATAAAAAAAGAGTCCTATATTCAGAAAAAAAGAGAAAGGAGAAAAAAAAGATACTATGAAAAGAGGAAAGAGAGAAAAAAGCACCATATTCCCATGGTAAATAAGAAGATTGCTGAGCTGCTCGTTGTCTGCTTGCCTTGTCATTTTGATACGGGGATTCTTCTGTATCATCGGGCAAGGGGTACCCCATTGGTGGTTCTCTATGATACACATGTACTTACGATGACAAGAACTTACCGGTGACTAAACTTGAGTAGCATGAGGAGCAGCCATCGTATACAAGGGACATGAGATTTCTGACTTATACTTCGTCAAGCATGTACACCATAGTTTGTTCACTTTAACCTTAATCACCTCAAGATGCTTATGATAGGGGCAATGAGAGCTGAAAGCTATAAGTACCATAATTTTTGGAAGCTCTTTATGAGACTTGAATCCCTACTTCCTTTTATAAAGGCCTTTCTTCCACCATTATATTGAGTCTCCACCTTCTACCTTTATGCACCTACTTTGAGAGCATAGTGGTCATTCTTAGTTCTATGTGCATTGTCCCAAGACTAGTTGATTGATGCATACTTTGATATTGCTTGTTTTTAAACTATTGTATCTAGTCACTCTTATGAACTTTGAAGGTGTTTTGTGCATTTATATTTGCTACTCTTTGAGGGACAAGCTGAATACTATTATGCTATGTTTTCTTTATGTGAAACAAACAAACATCTTGCAAAGCATTGTTATTCATGAATCATTTGCTTGTGCCTTTTCATGTTGCATCATAAGTTTCTTTGCTTATTGCTAGAACTTTGTCTTTCATGTTATGATTGAAGTACTATGATCCCAACTTTGAATGTTTTGCAAATACTTTGATCAAGTCTTTGATGGTGCATGTCACCTCAAAAATTATTCTTTCTTTTTATCACTTACCTACTCGAGAACGAGCAGGAGTTAAGTTTGGGGATGTTGATACATTGCAAATGTATCTATAATTTTTGATGTTCCATGCTTGGTTTTATCCACTTTCTTGTGTTTTGTTTCAACTTTGGAGTATTTTTCATATGATTTATTGGACTAACCTATTAACAAGAGCCACAGTGCCAGCTGCCTGTTTTCTGCTGTTTTTGGTTCCAGGAAAGTCAGAAAATGAATATTCTCGGAATTGGACGGGACAAAAGCCAAAGTGTCTATTTTTCCGGATGTCATCAAGTGCCAGAATACGAGACAGAGAGGGGCCAGGGGGCCACCACACCACCTGGCCGCGCGGCCAGGCCTGGCCCGCGCCAGGGGGTGGTGTGGCCGCTCCCGGCACCCCCTCGGCCTCTCCTTCCTCCTATATATTGCCCTCGGGACGAAAACCCTAAGTGCCCGATCAAAAATCCACGAAAGAGTCTGTAGTCGCCGTCATCTCCATCCCTAGATCGGGAGGGATCTAAAGCTCTTCCCGGCACCCTGCCGGAGAGGGGAATTCACCCTGGAGGCCTTCTTCATCACCATGCAAGCCTCCGGTGTGATGTGTGAGTAGTTCATCCTTGGACTACGGATCCATGTAGTAGCTGGATGTCTGGTTCTCCTCCTTTGTGCTTTCATGTCTAGATCTTGTGAGCTCCGTTCATGATCAAGATCATCTATTTGTAATTCTGCATGTTGTGTTTGCGGGGATCCGATGGATATTGAGATGCTATTTCAGACTGATTATTGATTCTATCATGTCTTTGTTATTTGTGATCTTGCATGCTTTCTGTTGTTAGTAGCTATCTTGGCCAAGTAGATGCTAGCAACTCCAAGAGTTAGTATTTATGCTCGATAGTGGGTTCATGCCTCTGGTAATCTGGGGAAGTGACAGAAATCTCTAAGGTACTAGATGTGTTGTTGCTACTAGGGAGAAAACAACAATCCTTTGTTCATAGAACAATCGTATTGTTTACTTTACACGTAGTTCGTAAAGCAATAATCTGTTGTTTGCAACTTAATACTAGAGGGGGTTCGGATGATAACCTGAAGGTGGATTATTAGTCATATATGCAGTTGGATGGCGGTCTATGTATTATGTTGTAATGCCCAATCAAGTCTCAAAGGAGTCAAGATGATTAGTATATGCATGTATTGCTTTCTCAGTGTTTGTCAATTGCCCCGCTGTAATTTGTTCACCCAGCATGTTATTTATCTAAGGAGAGCCACCTCTAGTGAACTATGGATCCCGGTCCTTGTCTTTTATATTCAATCTACAATCTTTTGCTGCTTTGTGTTTACTTTCTGCAAACTTTTACTTCTTTCCATTCGATACGTTTAATCCTTTGTTTTCCGCAAAACACGGTGAGATTGACAACCTCATCGCAAGTTGGGGACAAAGTTCTGTGGTTGTGTTGTGCAGGTCTCCACGTTGCTACTAGCACCGGTAGTGCACCCTGCCAAGGCTCAGCTAGCAACACCTTTGGGGTGTTTCCTTGCTCCTACTGGTTCGATTAAACCTTGGTTTCATAACTGAGGGAAACTTGCTGCTGTGCTCATCATACATTCCTCTTGGGGTTCCCATCGAGCTCTACATCAACCACGCACCAGCACTTTTCTGGGCGCCATACACAGAGCCATCAGACTTTCATAATCCTTGGATGGCTTACTACTTCATACAAATACTCTATGCATTATCAACTATGAAGCCCCAACGCATCACCAAGCCCCCACGGATAAAGGATAAGGAGCAGGACGAGAAGAAGACGTTGTTGTGGTTGAGCACACCAGAGTCTCCGGACCGTCACCCCGGAATCTCTGGCTGGACTCCGGACCAGCCTTCGGACAGAGGCCTCTGAACCCCACTCTAGAGACGACACTGGAGACAGACCGGAGTCTTCGGTCCGACCGGGGTCTCCGACCCAGACACCGGAGTCTCCGGTGTCCACGACACCAGGCATGTGAAGACCTTTGGGCCTTTGGCCCATGTAACCCCAAATTCGTCTAGACTTTATCCTTTTATGTCTAAAGTACCCCTGAATTAGTGGCTAGCCAATAAATAGCCCCCACCTCTATTGTAAACCCTAGACTGGATATTGGAATTAGAAGACACCCTTGTGGATCTCTCTAGTTCTTGTCACATGCTCCTTTTTTAAAGGAGCACCAAATATCCCCCACCTCGTTGGAGTTTGCATCGTGTCTCCCTCGTTGTACAAGGTCTTGACATCGGAGCCCCTTGCCAAGACGTCAAGATCTCACCGAGACTCCCACTCGCCGTGTCGGTTCGAGAGATTGAGCCGGACCGGCCGCCGCCGGCGTGAGCTATTGGCTTGTATCGTGTCTTTGTGTGAGTGTGTTCATCAAGTTCTTCGTGCGTGAATTCGTGGTGTTCATCCCCTCTCTCTTTCCCTCGCACTTTCCCCTCAATTTTCACGGGAATTCATGAAAGAATGGGCACCCCCGAGGTTATCCCTCAACATTAACATTTCATATAATTGAATTCCGAGTGAAATAAATATGATGGATAGCACCTGGTAATCATTGCCGTGTAGATTTAGCAAGCAAATGATCGATTTTGCTAAGGAAAATGGGCAAGGGGTGCTCGCAGATCGTTCGGCTGAGGTGCGGCGTGGTCATTGAGCCCCCAAGCTTCGTAGGTGAATAACCCGGTGACGTGATCGACAAATTTCTGTTGATAAAGTTTACCAAACTTGACTGTCTCGGATGCTTTCAAAAAAAAAAAAACTTGACTGTCTCGGATCAACCTGGTTGTTGGCCGCTTGGAGGAGATCGGTGCTTCAGCTTCTCGTGGAGCACTGTGCTAAATCTTCATCTCCCCACTAGGTAGCCGTGATGGAGCGTAGGGTAGAGTAGATCACATAGGCAAGACCCCTTTCTTCACTGGAATTTTGGACGTGGTTGAAGTCCTGAGCAAGGACAACAAGATGAACGCGCCAGCACGTGCCCCCTTGGTTTGTCCGAGCTACTGCAGTTGATCGGCGGCAGTCGGCTGAAGCTCTGCACATAGCTGGATTGGATCGATCACGACCTGGCCTCACGACCTGGCCGGACAACATTATTTAGTCAATCAACCAATTAAATTAAGTAAGAGCACACACTGCTATTAGTCTATTACCGATCAGCTGATGTTAGAAGCAGTAAAAAATATACTAGGGGATCGACTACTCCAACCAAATTGCTATTCCCTCAATTTTTAGAGAGATTGATTCACGTGATGCACCAGCACCTCATCGGTTTGCCTTCTTTTATGAATGGGAGCGCAGGGATTGATCTGGTATGGTCGTGCGATGCCCATGTATACCTGGGCATGTTCTAGGCCGGGCCGGGCTCGGGCCAGGCCTAACAAAGCCTGCTCGTGCAAAATTCCATGCTCGAGCTAGGCCTGGCCCGACTGTCAGGCCTAAAAACTCGTCCCGAGCCCGGTCCGCCGTTGTGCAAGTTTATTCGGACCGCGGGCTAGGCCTCCCCGTATTTGCGCATTTCCTTCCGCCCGAGCCCAGCCCGTCGGGCTTTTTTCGGGCCGGGTTTCCCATGCCCAGGTCAGCCCATGTGAAGACTTGATCGGATTGATGGATCACCGGACCACGTGGAATACTATGGAAAACTTCGTCGATCGGAGGCAGTTTTGCGTCCGAGCCCCAGAGTTCTGCTCCTGGAAACCCTGACTACTCCTGTTGGCCGTGGACACGGCAACTTGACGTATTGGACTTGTCTTCATGTGTGTCGTGTGAGTGATACTTATTCATGTTAACTCGGCAGAGCGAGGAACCGGTGATGGCTTCGTGAATTAATCGTCGATGATCAGATCTATATGACGCGGGCCCCCTACCTGGCACACCAACCGATGAATGATTGATTTCTTGATCCCACGGCAATCTCAGTCCTGAAGATCAGAATAGAGTTTATTTGTTCGGTGGGGACTCGGGGCAACATGTAATGGATCGATGACGATGAACATGCAGAAGAACATAGATTTACCCAGGTCGGACCCCTTGATGATGGGTAAAAGTCCTACTCCTGCCTGCTCCACTATATTATGAGTATCAAGGAGTACAATATGAGCAAGTAAGAGAGCTCGAAGGGATTTATAACATGATCCCGGCGAGGTTATGGTGGACGAGCTAAGGTGTAAAAACACTAGATTGATTTAATACATGGCATCTACGTAGTCTGAACAAGATGTTATTTGTGGAGGTTTGGGTCCTCTCTATATAGGAGTACCTCCAAGTCTTCTAGGATTCCTTCCTTGTAAAGTTCTTCATCATCTAGAGCCCACGCGTCACACACCAAGAAGGTCGGTGCAGCCCTGTAGCGGGCTCCTAGGTCTTGATCTCCACGCGGGCAGGATGGGGGTAGCCACCGTATACTATCGTTATACGAGATGGCCCCATATATCATCGATAGTTGGCGAATTTATATGATATTTGGTATTGATCTAAGTAATTTTGCAATATTTTCTATCCTTGATCTTATTACGAGTGAGTAGTTCTCGCGGATTGCAGGTTAGGGAATATTCTCGCAAAGATTATGTGCATCTAATTATATGAAAATATTATGTGGTGATTGCATAGCAGTTTTGTATTTATATCATTGTCTCTTACCTCAATCCTAAGACTTGTCAGGTACCCAAGACCCCGAGGATTGATCAAGGTTTGAGATGAGATGTGTGGTAAACGGTGTCTACGTGTGAAACCTAGTGACATCAAGGAGAGTACAATAGTCGTCTAGTGATTCATTTAGGAACAACAACATCATAGATCTCAATGCTTTGGTCTGTATTTTACTTAATAATCGTTCATAGCCCGGTGTTTTGTGGTATAACGGTTGGATCAAGAGACTTTATGCTATGCCTATGGCTCGTAGGGGCTTTAATATTTACGGATGTGCTGCCCACAAATCCTATCTATATTAGATCATTTACACATGAATGTACTTATTATTATCTTTATCCCATATGTATGCATGGCTACATGTAAAACCTTAGCCCTGGTCTATGTCCATCCATTGATACAACCCCGATAACAAAAGCAAGCTAGAAAAGTCCAGTAAACGAAAATTGAAGCGAACTAACAAGTCTCGCAGACGCTCCTCAACCTACTACAATTGTTTTCCATGGTTTGATTAAACCTAGATCTTCTAGAAAAAAATCTACTGTACCGTATCCGCAATCCAGATCGAAAGTATCACGCCACAGCCCCAAAGGGCCATGTGCTGATGTGCCCCATGTAAGAAAACCCTAGGGGAGGGGGTTGAAAAGGGGGAGTCTCCACCCCATCTTCTTGGAGGGTCCAAGCTGGGCGCCTACCCCACCCATATAGATAGAGAGGGGCTGGGAACCATACACCTAGGTCCTAGCCATCAACTTCCTTCCTCTTGCCATTCTCCTCCTCCATAACAACTTAGGCGAAGCCCTACATGATCTCCACCATAACTCCGCCACCACGCCGCTGTGTTGCGGGAACCTATCTCACCCACCTCTTCTCTCACCTTGCTAGATCAAGAAGGAGGATACATCACCGCACCGAATGTATGGATACCTTAGAGCCGCTGCTCGTTGCGGCATTGGATTGGCTTCATCGTGGATGGGATTTCTTCATTGACCATGTTTGATTAAAACAGTTCCGCTTGTGTTCTACAAGGGTATATAGATCTATATCGCTCTCGTTACTAAATCTCCTAGATTGGATCTTGGTTTTATTCACTCTCTCGTTGAATTTTTGTTTTCTATATTGTGAATTACATCAAGGTGGTATCTAAGTGTTTATCATATCGCATCTGTTGTGTGATATCGTATCAAAAAATTAAAGTGCCTTTGTCCCGGGACGCTTGATTACTGATAATACACTTTTGGCCATGGAGTGCCTTCATTACATGGAACATGGTATAACTTCAAATGCTCCTTATTGTGCTTATAAGTTGGATTGATCAAAATCTTATGATAGAGTGAATTGAATATTCTTGGAGGCTATAATGCATAAGATGGGGTTTTCTCAATGATGCGTACAATAGATTATGGCATGTGTTACCACAGTGAGGTATTTCATGAAATTTAATGTAACCCCTTTGAAAGCATTTTCTCCTACTTGCGGTTTAAGGGAAGAGGATCCTCTATCTCTTTTTTATTCTTTTTGTGGCAGATGGTCTTCTCCTCATCTTCAAAAAGAGGTTGTACTCTACTCAATGGTCTTTCTTCAATTAAGGTGTGCAAAGGTGCTCCTGGTATCTCTCATCTCCTCTTTGCGGATTATACATTGTTGTTCTTTCATGCGTCGGTTGATGAGGCATCATAGGTGAAGCATGTTATTGATGGCTATGCTAATGGTACTGGACAATTGATTAATCCCGCTAAGTGCTCCTTAATGTTTTATGACCAATGTCCTTGGAATACCTAGTAGGAGAGAACAACCTAAGTGAGTGAGGGAGGTGCCGACACTCCTCAACGACGCCTCCAAGGAGGAGAACCACGCCCACGGGCGTCGTCATCGCTGTCACTGCGCATCGCACACCTATCATCTTATGTTTCATCTCGAAAAAAGGAAATTTAAATCGAAAGAATGTGTTAATTTTGAACGCATGGCGCCAGGAGTTGCCAGTTGTTGGATGGTAGTTTCCACGACGTCACGTCGCCACGTGGCAACTTCGCACTGGATGTCGACGTCAGATCACCATATATTGGTGTAAAAAAAAACTAGTATGTTTCAAAGAGGTTGTTACTGTTATCCTTTCTTTGGAATGAATTATCTCTTCACTATCGTGTAAAAACCTCGAAATCCATCGGGCAAATCTTTTCATCTCCACCAATCCCGTACCTATCTTTCCTCTTCCTCTCGGCTCTTCCTGACCTACCCAAGCTCCCAAATGCGGCTGTAAAATCTGTTCTAGTACAGTCCACCGCCGCTGTGCCCTAGAGCTGCCGTTGTGCCGTAGCTTAGAGTCACCGCCGGCGCCTCAGCCCCGCCCCCTCCCCCGCACCCGCCCCCTCCGCCGCCGCTCACGCGCGTCGCCGGCGCCGTCCCCGTTCTACCTCGCGAGGGCGTCGCCTCCCCACTAGCTCGATCCCACCGCCCGCAGTGCTGGCCACTGGTTTTTGAGGTATGAGCCTTTTGTTATCCTGGGATTAGCCAAACCCCACTGGCCTGTACAAATTGTGGGCGTGCCGCTGCACGCCATCTAGATCCGCCCCTGGATTTGGTAACTGCACCAGCAGCTGCTAAGGTCACAGGGCTCGTTCCTTTCGTGGTTTTAATTTCGCAACCTGTTTCTGTTTCTGCTTGTTTTGAGTTCTAATTAAGTTTCCCGTCTTAAGGTTTAGTATAACGCCCCCGCATCTTATGCTTCTGCCCAAATACCCCACGCCGGAATGATGCACATCTATGTGTCTCACTGTCGCTGGGGGAAGTTTTAGTTCCATTAACTCGGTAGTTTTATTCTGACTGAGGTATCGAGCGTTTTATCTGCCTTCGTAGAGAAGTTCTACCTAGCTCAAGCAGGCTGAATTCTTGCTTAAGAGTAGTTTGCTTGTAGATGTTATTCTAATGTGTGGCAAATGAGACTTGGACCATGAGATTGTGGTGGATCATCTATTGAAGTGTCGTGCTTAGCAATCATATGTGTTTGAAGTACCAAGTCTAATAAGTTTCGTTCTAGTAGGTGATGAAGTTTCAGATTACCTCTGGCCCTTCGGAAGTCAATTGGTTTTTGAAGTCAAGTTGAGCAATTGGGAGAATTTCGAGCACATCTGAAGACAACTCCTCATTTCTATGCAATGTCACTGCTTAGTAGATTTTTCTACAAGAGGCCTCCTGATGGATTACTGGAGTTCATTGACAGGATCTACGGTAAGCTTGTGAAGGATTGTTAGTTTGTTAACTTATACACTGATAACCCCATTTGTTTATTTTCTATACCAGTTAATTTTGTATCTTACCACATTGTGCAGTTTTTGATTCATGCTTCTGCACTGAAGTTTTGCCGCATGGAATGTACCCAGTCTATTTGAATGGGATTATAACAGAGTTACATGAAGAACACACGGAGTCTTCATTTCTAGCGATTAATTTCAGAGACGGGGATAAGAGAAGCCTGCTTGCTGATATCCTACATGATTACGATATTCCAGTAATTGACTACCCACGTCATTTCGAAGGCTGCCCGGTGCTTCCTCTATCTCTTATCCAGCATTTTCTTCGTGTCTGTGAACACTGGCTATCTACCGGGAACAGCCAAAATATTATACTACTCCATTGTGAGAGAGGAGGCTGGCCATCATTGGCATTTCTGTTATCTTGTTTCCTTATTTTCAAGAAGTTGCACAGTGCAGAACATAAAACTCTGGACATTGTTCATCGTGAGGCACCTAAAGGATTCCTGCAGCTTTTTTCTGCACTCAACCCAATGCCCTCTCAGCTCCGATATATGCAATATGTAGCCAGAAGAAATATTTCTCCAGAGTGGCCTCCAATGGAGCGGGCACTCTCTTTGGATTGTCTGATTCTCCGAGCCATTCCAAATTTCGATTCCGATAATGGATGCAGGCCACTGGTCCGAATTTTTGGTCGAAATCTTCTTGGCAAGAATGCTAGCATGACCGAGATGATTTTTTCAATGCCCAAGAAGAAGTCCTTGCGCCACTATCGGCAGGTAGGTGATAAATTCAATTGCATGCAGTTCTTGATATCTTTTATTGATCTTGCATCAATCTGCGTTGTTTTCATGCAGGAAGACTGTGACGTGATAAAAATTGATATCCAATGTCCGGTCCAGGGAGATGTTGTTCTGGAGTGTGTACATCTTGATCTTGATCCAGAAAAGGAAGTTATGATGTTCCGGATAATGTTCAATACTGCTTTTATTCGTTCAAATGTACTGATGCTGAATAGTGATGATGTTGATATACTATGGGGTTCAAAAGATCGGTACCCGAGGAGTTTTAGAGCAGAGGTAAGAGTGATCCACCTACTATCTGAAATTTTCGAAGGCAAGAAATCAATTACTGATTCATATTTGGAAGTACAGGTGCTGTTTTGTGAAATTGGGGGCATATCTCCTCCAAGGGCTCCAACAGCAACATTGAACGGTGATATGAAAGGTGGTTTACCAATTGAAGCCTTTTCAGCTGTTCAAGAACTCTTCAATGGTGTTGAATGGATGGAAAGCAGTGACAATGCCGCCTTTTGGTTGCTCAAAGAATTCTCAGCAAATTCGCTGCAAGATAAATTCCAAAAACTAATACTCAATGACATGAAAGAGCTTTCAAAGTTCCAAGCTAAAGTTGGCCTGCAGATGCCACTAATGTCTCCACTAGATTCTGATGAAGAAAAATATTCCGTGGCTTCTGATTCTGTTTCTTCAGCCGATTATGAGAAGGTTCAACATGGCGGGAACTCATCTGACTCAGAGAACATTGATCGTGCTCTAACTAATGAAGATTCTGAATCTATTGGTACATCTATTACACAAGTCATTTTCCTTGTTAACCTTCATTGTCATGTTGAATAATTTATGTAATAAGCCTTCAGAAGAACACTTGCTTCTGTTGCCGGGCTTGATGATGCCCCCCATTATCTTTGTTCTTCATTCTCTTCTTTTCACCATCTTTATTAAAGTCTGATTCATAACCATCACAATTTGTGCAGCTACTTCCTCAGGGAACGCTTCATCTCCACCTCCTCGACATGGTAGATCTTCTAGCCTTTCCACTGAACAGAGTCTGCTGCCAGCAGAATTACAGCAGGAGTTCCCAAGTACAAGGCAGCTGCCACCATCATCAGCAGAAAATGGAGACAACCATGTTATGTCGGCACTGGTGCCACCAGCAGCAACCACAAATGAAAGCAAACCTCTTCTCTCGGCACCGCCGCCGCCACCACCACCACCACCACCACCACCACCACCACCACCACCAAGTGGCAGCAAACCTGTCTTCTTGCCGCCGCCACCACCGCCACCACCAAGTGGCAGCAAACCTGCTTTTTCGCCGCCACCGCCGCCGCCACCACCACCACCACCAGGTGGCAGCAAACCTGCTTTCTCGCCACCGCCGCCGCCACCACCACCACCTCAGCGTGGCAATTTATCTTCTCCACAGCCTCCACCTCCGCCACCCCTACCAAATTCTCGAACAGGAACACCTCTATCTGCACCAACACCACAGCCACAGCAAAATGTTCCATTTCATCCAGTACCACCACCTCCACCACCCCCTCCACCTTCATCCCAAGCTAACGGAATAGCTACCAAATGCCCTCCTCCTCCTCCGCCCCCACCCCGCCCCCCTCCCTCTTCTAACAGAGCACATACAACTGGTGCTGCCACTCTGTCAAAAGGACCACCTCCCCCACCCCCACCCCCACCTCCACCTCCACCTGGTGCTCAGTGCCCACCGCCACCTCCACCGTTGCCAGCAGGCGGCATTCAAAGAACTCCTCCAGCGCCACCACCTCCTCCCCTGATGACAGGGAAGAAAGCTCCTGCACCGCCCCCTGCACCACCTCAAGCACCAAAACCTCCTGGAGCTGTACCCCCTCCAAGCTCAAAGATCTCGAATGCACCTGCACCACCTCCGTTATTAGGAAGGGGAAGAGCAGCAACTGGATCAGGAAAAGGTCGTGGCATTGGGTTGGCGCATCAAAGTAACCCCCCAAAGAAAGCTTCTTTAAAGCCTTTGCACTGGGTGAAAGTTACACGCGCAATGCAAGGAAGTCTCTGGGCGGATGCCCAAAATCAAGGGAGTCAGGCTAGGTAACTGATATTCTATTATTTTTTATGATTTAATCAGCTGTTGATTTTTTCACATCATGATTTCACTAGGTGATACAATATGGCATTCATTGTTTATGGACTATTATCAGGCTGATTTGTTCCTGACTATGTGAAATTTATTGGTGGATCTGTTCTCTCATGCTGCATTTTTTGTTATTTTGACATGGGTTTGGAATTCCTTTTCCTTGTTTAACATGTGGACAATCTCTGCATTGAAACTGTATTTACCCTCATACACTATTTTGCAGGGCTCCTGATATTGATTTATCCGAGTTGGAGACCTTGTTCTCCACTGCTGTTGCAACCAATGCAAGTGAGAAAGGAGGAACAAAGCGTGCCTCAACTGTTAGCAAGCCAGAAATTGTTCACCTGGTATGGAAACTTTCACTTTCTTAATGTACTGATTTTCTGTGGAGCACTCAAAAATTCTTGGCCTTTCATTCTTGTGCTTCTACCTTGAGCACTTAAATCCTCCCAAACTTGTTTCAATAATCTTGTTATTTTTTTCATGATATGTTGAATTATCGAGCCCTGAATCTTGGATTTGTCAAACCATTCTTCTTAATTAGAACCATTGTATGATAATATGGTATACATGATTACTGCTCTTTTTAAGTCAATCTATATATTTATTTTTTCCTTGCAAGTGCTCAACTTATTGACATTGAAAGCTATGCGGTGTATTATCCATTTAAAGTAGGAAACTATGGCCTGTCATATGTACATTTCGCTCCCTACTGCAAACTATTTCCTTTTAAAGTGATTTTTGAATATTTTTTCTTTCGTATTCTTACCAGTAGGGATGTAAATGGCACTTAAATGGCATCCGCAATCCCGTTTATTCAACTTGTTAGTTCTATATTTTGGGAAAAGCAAATTTTATTGAACTAGATTACTAATAAACGGTATTACGCGGGATTAAGTGGTGCGCCGCTTACATCCCTACTTGCCAGTATACTGGTTTCATGTAACTTCAGTTTTCTTGACATCTTCAGTCATTTGCAGTCAACATAATTCTGTTCTAGCACACAGAGTTAGAGAATAAATTATGGTAATTATTCCATCAGGTCATGAACTAATTATTCCTGCTAGTTGTGTTACAGGTTGATATGAGAAGAGCAAATAATTGTGAGATCATGCTTACCAAAATCAAAATGCCTCTTCCTGATATGATTGTGAGTATCCTTTGTGAGTTAACTACTCTACTTTGTGACAAAAAAGGAGGCACATTGATTTCCTCCTTTGGAATAGTGTTTACCTGTGTCATTCTGAGTATCTAAAGCTTGTATCCATATTATTTTGCATTTTCTCGTTCTGCTCTCTTACTATGCTGACTATCATTTTTTTTACGGAACTATGCTGACTCATTGTTTGTAAAGGTTGTTGTTATATGTTAATAGATTTTGTGATGTACACAAGTTTTACTAATATGTTCCACACACTATGCATGGAAATTTCTTTCATCGAAAAATCAGAATGCTATAACTCCTAGGCTTTTCTTCTGCAATATGCACTCATACGGTGGTATAACATTTGGCTGCCTAAGCCTACATAATCCTTCTATACTCTCTGTATGTAAAGTAAAACCACTGTACATGATTGACGTACATGCAAGTGAGCTGTGTTGGATTCCTCGATCCATTTTTTAATTGTCTAGGCAATTTATCATGTTGATGACATTATTATTCTGCTCAAATGATGCTGTTAACAACTGTCTGTCAGCCTGATACTTTGTTGTGTGCTCATATGTAATTTTCTTCTGTATATGGTTATCTTGCAGAGCGCCATCTTGGCTTTGGATACTTCTGTTCTTGATAATGACCAAGTGGAGAATCTCATTAAGTTTTGCCCTACAAACGAAGAAATCGAGATGTTGAAGGTGCATCTGCTAGCTATTTTTTGCATTCATGATATGTAACTTGACTTTGACTTAGTATCTGATGCTGTTTTGTTCTAAATTGTTCTCGTTTTTGTCTGTTTACTCAGAACTACAACGGCAACAAAGAAATGCTTGGAAAATGCGAACAGGTTTGTTTAATATTTTGGTTGCATATAGGCCTCCATTTTGAATATTGATGGAAGCATAAACTCTGCTGCAGTTTTTCCTGGAGCTAATGAAAGTTCCTCGTGTGGAGTCCAAACTAAGAGTTTTTGCTTTCAGAATTGCATTCTCAACACAGGTCTGCTTTCCTCCTTCACCAGTTAATTTACTGGGATTGTCTCACTTTCTCTGTAACATGCAGTTTGTAATTGTGATGTCTTACTTTTTGTCAGACAGATGAGCTAAGAACTAACTTAACCACCATAAATGATGCAACAAAAGAGGTACAACGTCGTATTATCTCTTCTTGTGTAAATTTTGAACATATATATTCTCATACATTGACTGTTAATTTTTCACTTCATGCAGGTGAAAGAGTCTCTGAAGTTACGGCAGATAATGCAGACCATTCTCACGTTAGGGAATGCATTGAATCAAGGAACAGCTCGAGGTATCAAATGATTGTAGTAAATTAGCGTTTGTCTGGTAGTTTATCTGATATGGTGATGGGTTGAACAGGTTCTGCTGTTGGCTTCAGATTAGACAGCCTTCTTAAACTATCGGATACTCGAGCAAGGAACAATAAGATGACACTGATGCACTATTTATGCAAGGTATGCACTTGGTGTAAAGTGGTTATTAACTATACTTATTTTGATAAAATCTCTCGATCGATCTTCACTGCTGGCCATACCTCGCAGTGATTCAATACTGCTTAGATTTATTAATATAACTTACTGCAGTCAGTTGAACTGTGCCACTTCTGATGGACTTATGATACACGATCGTGTTGTGCTAGTACAGAACTGTAATTTACCTGAGCCTTTAGAGTTGAGAATCATGTATTCTGACTTAAGAGGGCATACTTTATTATATATAAGAAGAGCGACCACTTTTCCGTCCTGAACTGTACCAGAAAGTCATTTTCAACCCTGAACTCTTAAACCAAAGAACTGCAACCTAGAACCATTGCAATACACACTGGCTTTTGGTGCCGATTGCTGTACACGACTATGTGTGGCAGATATCTATATGTTGCATAGTCTGCTCGAAATTATTTTCCACGGGTCAGCTCTGAGTTTGTCAATTGCTAAGATCAAGCAAACAGTTATAGGGTGCTCCAAAGACCAATTATCAGTCTGCCACCAGGATATGTTTCAGCCTGATGGCTTGCCTTCTTCAATGTTGGTAATTTTACTGGTTATTAGTTGAGGGAGCATGAGCAATTTGATTTCAATTAGTATTGCATCTCATTGGACCAGTTTTTCTCAAAAGCAGACCCATCTGGTACTTGATCCGAGCTCTTCAGGCACCTCAATACGTTTCCTGGATCTTTAATCTTGAGCTGCCTTCATTTGAGAATATACCCTATATAAATTATAATCCAGGTTAGGTAGGTGAGAGGTCACTAGCGTAGATGTTAATGATAGTTTTCACAGGAGATGTTAGTTGTACGTGAACTACTAGTATTGCATAGACGCAATTAGTGGTACATTTGCAGATTGGTAAGCATGTGAATGATATTATTAACTATTGATGCATGTGCCACCTGGGTTCAGTGACATGTTTTGAGGCGCTCTCGCGCACTATTCTTAAAGTTGGCTGTGTACATGGAATAGATGCACTACTTGAGTCTTTGTTTGCATATAATCAGTTTGGTATTCCTCATAATAAGATGCTTGGGCTGTTTAATTGCTAATAATAGGATTTGGTGGTCATTCATTTCACACAAAGATTTTCTGAGTTAATGAAAAAAATTCTATTTTTGATTCAGTTTCCAACTATATGCATTTTAAGAAGTCCTTCAGTTGCTTTTGCAAGCTTGTTGAACTTCGCTTATCTTTCTTTATTACATGCTAGCTTCTCGCTGAAAAGTTGCCTGAGCTTCTTGATTTCGACAAAGACTTGATTCATCTGGAAGCAGCTTCTAAGGTAATGTAATGATTTGTTAATAGCAATTTTGGATGGTCATGGAGTTACTCACCAAATACATTTCTCTGTGATTGCATTTCTTTACCCCCCCTCCCTCCAGATCCAATTGAAGTTGGTTGCTGAAGAAATGCAAGCCATAAACAAAGGACTTGAGAAGGTTGAGCAAGAGTTGTCTGCTTCAGTGAACGATGGTGCAATATCTGTTAGCTTCCGTAAGGTAAGAAATGTTTTACCTTTTGTCTACTTTTCACAGTTGTTGAGCATATTTGTTCTGTTTATAATTTTTCCACTACTTAAGGAGCTTATATTTTACTCATTAAAGGCAAGAAATGACATATAATTTAAACAACATTATTATTACCAAATTTTGAATTAGCTGTCCCCAGGTTGAGCACGTACTATGTTTCAGTTTTTCTCTTTTGTAACTTTACATGTAGCAAACAGCATAATAAGTGCATACTACCTCTATCCCAAAGCTTAAGGCTTATTTTGACCAAGTTTTTAGAAAAAATATTGTTAATATTTACAATATGAAATCCATACCCTTTGATACATCATGAAACATATTTTCACATGGTATCTATATAATATCATAGTTGTTGACAGTTTTTTCTAAAAGTTTGGTCAAACTTTCCGTAGCTTGACTTTTCAAAAAAAAAAAGCTTTGGGATGGAGGTAGTACATACTTTAGTACCATCCATTCATTGATCACTTCTATATTGGAATGTAAATAAGGTCACAGCCTGACATGCGTTTTGCACCTTCCAAGTTGAAAGGAATTCCTACCAGGCTCTTTGTCTTTCACAAATGTATTGCTCAGAGCAATCATGAATGTACAAGAGTAAATTGACTCACCAAAATATTCTGGTAGCCACCGAACACAATTCTCAAACCATTTGGGGAATTGTTGGCGTGCACTTTCGTGCATCCAGAACAGCAATAGCGCTGTGTACTGTCTGAATTGTGGATTCAGTAGAAGTACTGACGTTCGGGGACTCTAACTCTAAAGTAAGCATGTCCGACGAAACTGTATGTAAGTGTGCAAAAGAAATGATGATTCTTTACGAGTGAACTGACATCAGTTGCTTTTACAGGCATTGAAATCCTTTCTTGACTCAGCAGAAGCTGTGGTTAGGTCCCTCATTTCCTTGTATGCGGAAGTGGTGAGGCCCTGCTCTGAAGTTATTTTTTGTGCACGCCTTGTGTTTGTGATTTGTTTTTGATTGCATCCGTTTTGCAGGGAAGAAATGCTGATTCCCTAGCTCAGTATTTTGGTGAAGATCCAGCCCGCTGCCCTTTTGAGCAAGGTTTTGTGTGGCCTTTATAAATTGAACAGCTTAACTAGCTATTTTTCTCTTAATGTGTGCAAATATATAACTCATCCTATGACGAAGGTTGTTTGATTGCATTAGCACAGTTAATTTTTTTAAAAAATGTTCTGTCTTGCCCCTTGAGGAAGTTCCGCTCGTACACGAACATTTTTCTTGCCCAAACAGTCATTAACCAGAGTAGCTATTTATCGGGAATGGTCTATCAGTGGTATTTTCTGTCATTTTAGTGGGGGCAACTTGGGTAGGATCAAAATTTAGATAGGATCTATGATATCAATTTTTTTGAAAATACAAAATATGTTCAAATATTCTAGAAAAAATGACAACAAACATCTGTGTTATATATGCAACCCGCCAAAATTGCAGCTTCAAATTCGACCTACATTTAGAGAGCCAAAAAAGATAAAATTAGGATGTGAATAGCGTGAAATACTATTCACCTACAACTGACACTATTCACAATAGAGTTTATCTTTTTTGTTTCTCTACATGCAGATGGAATTTAGAGCTGAAATTACTTGGAGTTGTTGATACAACCCAGATGTGTTGTATATAATTTTCATAATTTTTTGCAATTTTTGAAACATGATTTTTATGACCTGATTCCAAGATCTCACCTAATGTAGAGATCCTACAAGTCTTGCCCTCATTTTAGTTCCATTACGAGTTTAAATTGTTTGATTGATATGAACTTAGTTTTTTTTAGCATAGCTGTATTTATTTGTGGATCTTTCCTTGATGATTTCTTGCTCTTATATTTTCAGTTACATCGATTTTGGTTATTTTTGTGAATATGTTCAAGAAATCACGTGATGAAAATGCTCGAAATGCCGAAGCTGAAAAAAGGAAAATGGAGAAGGCTGCTCTAAAATGACCGGAGTGAGGATATATCTACACCAATCTTCCATCTTGAGAGATGGGACCAAGTTGTCCTGCTGAGCAGCTGCCGCAGAATGTTAGTACATCGCCGCCCGCTTCTGCCTTTTGATGCTCAACACAGTATATGGAGAGGTGTAATGTCTGAAGGCTTGCTGGGTGAGCGTCATCCACCAAAATGGTAATATCTGTAACCATATTCCCTGTTTGAGCTATTATTAGATTGCTTCTTCAGCAGTAATCAAGTATTAATGTTATATATCAATATATGTACTCCCTCCGACCCAAATTAGTTACTCAAATTTATCAAGATACGGATGTATCTAATACTAAATCATGTCTAGATACAATTGAATCTAGACAAATCTAAGTCAACTAATTTGGGTCGGAGGGAGTACTGATTCGATGATTGCGGTCTCCATGAAGTTTGTGTTTCGGTTTACCCTGTATATAAATAGCTGCTCAGATAAATAACTACTGGTTTCAGTTTTCATGCTTATTTTTTAAAAAAAATAATGCAGGTTGTTCGCAGATAACACGATATGGAACTTTTTGTGGTTGTCACTAGCGGGGATGTGAGGTCTTGATGCCCCTGTGGTGTTGTTGTACATATAGGAGTTGCTGATATATTTACCTGTACATAAAGTTGAGTCAGCGCAAGTGGAAACAAAGCTGAAAGCTGGATCGTTGTAAAATATTCTTGTACTATCAACAAAGACCCAGGGCCATTTTTGCCTGGTGCTTCTGTGCATCCCTCGAATTAGGGTTCAGTTTAGCATATCCAGAAATTGGTAATGGCGACATGGAACCAGATACCTCCTCTGTAACCAATACTTGATTTCACTCACCGCTGAACACTGTAAGGCGTGTGAGTTACAACTGGAATGTGGAATGGTTTCTCAAGCAAACACGCAGAAAAGTTAAATTGGAGAGCAGACGATGCAAGCAAAACATTATATTGCTGGTACTACATTAGTATGGAGTGCAAACCTGGTACGTATTCCTTAGGAAATACTAACATTATAGTATGTTTATTCGATTATGTGTCCAATTCATTCACCAAATAACAAATTTCTTCACCTGAGTCGGACTCAGATAGCCAAGTTCAGACGTCCCACTATTCATGTCCTGGATAGGCCGAGGAAGGTGAAGATGAACCGGACGTAGGCGTAGCGGTAGAGGTGTCGCATCATGGCGATCTTCTGCTCGTCCCACGGCGGGTACCTGAGCATGGCCTCCACGAGGAAGCCTCTGTTGAGGACCGCCTTCTTGTGGCTGAACATCTCAAGGAGTACTTGCCGTGGTACTGCCCGAAGCCGCTCTGCCCGATGCCGCCGAACGGCAGCGTGTCGATCCCGTACTGCAACGCACAAGAGAGTTCAATCAATCACCTGTTACTACTACTACTGCTGCGCATATGGGGCAAAGTAAGTAAGCTGTTGGGTCCCGTCTGCAGGAGCGTACTTGTACGACGGCGTCGTTGAAGGTGACGGTGCCCGAGGACGTCTCCTCGACGATCCGGCGTTTCAGCGACGCGCTGTTGGTGAAGGCGTACACCGCCAGCGGCTTGGGCCGCGCCCTCACGAACGCGATGCTGTCCTCGATCTTCTTCACCTGTGTGTGCACGCAGGTAAACCAGGAGTTCAGTCTGCTGCTTGGCGGTGCTCGTTTTTTTGCCGGTTCAGTGTTCGGTTACCGTGATGATGGGGAGCAGAGGGCCGAATATCTCCTCGGTCATGATCGCCGAGTCCAGCGGAGGGTTCAGCAGTATCGTGGGCTCGATGGACCTGGAAGTTTTTTTTTTTGTTGTTGGTGGGGGCGCGAGAAGGTCAGTCACAGCTTGGAACGAGACAGTGGAAATGAATAATAGGATAGTGCTGAGTTCAGAGTTCATTTACAGGTTCTTGGCGTCTAAGTTGCCGCCGTGCAGGACGGATGCCGCCACCGCCGGGTCCTTGAGAAGGTCGCCCAGCCGCTTGAAGTGCCGCGTGTTGACGATCCGCGCCATTTGATCCGAGTCGGCGATGAACCTCTTCAGCGTCGACTTGAGCAACTTAATCTTCATCAGCAGTGAAGAGAGAAAAGAACAGATGTAATAACGTGGTTAGATGCAGCACGCGTGCACATGGTCTGGTCAGAAATAACCAAACAAAGAAAAGCGTACCAGGGTGGGCGCGAACCGCTCCTCGACGAGCACGTAGTCGATGGCGATGCAGGCCTGGCCGGCGCAGGACGACCACTTGGCGAAGATCACGCGGTTCACCGACGTCTGCAGGTTCCGCCCGGTGCCCACGGAGGCGGAATCGAAGATGCAGGGGCACTTGCCGCCCAGCTCCAGCGCCACCGGCGTCAGGTGCTTCGCCGCCGCCGCCATCACCATGCGCGCCACGCGAGGGCACCCTGACATTTTCCGGTGCTAGCAAATTAGCACTACGTAGTACCAGCTAGCTACTTGCTGCTGTGCAATTGACAGTAGTGAGCTGGTGAGTTGATTTACCGGTGAAGAGGACCTTGTCCCATCGGTGCTCCATGAGCTGTTCCCCGACCGCGGGGCCACCCTGGACGACCTTCACGGCCGTGGCGTCCATGTACTGGCCGATGTTGTCCTCCAGGAACTTGGCGGTGGCCGGCGCCAGCTCCGACGGCTTCAGAACCACCGCGTTCCCGGCCGCTATGGCCCCAATCAGCGGCTCCAAAGACAGGCCTACACAAAGCAGGCATGGCAAGTGACTTTCAAACGGTAATAAATTTATAATGGCCCGTTTTTAACCATGCCGTGAGAGCACGATCTTGAGTTTTTGACCACTAGCTAGCTGCTGTGGGCTGTGGCGGTACCACTGGCCGTCAATGCGTTTTTTGTCCAACACATCCAAAGTGCATTATTTGAGTCACGCCGTAGTGTACAGGATAAGGTAACGGCAGCGTGGCACGTTCCAAAGGCAGTGGACCTCCCGGGGCGCAACGCACAAGCTTGTGTCCCTGACTCCGGTAAATGTGATCCATGGGATGGGAACTGCAGTGAATTCTAAGTTCAAGAAAATGAAATACTCTCTTGGCATTAGCTCTGCTTGCAGACACTGTCAGCTACAAGGAAAATCTGCAAGTAGTGTGGCACGGCATTGTGCGTGCCCAACTACCGTAAGTCTTGGCATTAACTTTGTTATTTACTCAATCAGTCAAAGGAAGGCCCATGCATGGACGGGTGTTGGGGACAGTCAAATTGGCCATTGAAAGAACATAGAGGACCGATGTTGCGTGAACATACAAGCCTCTGACCACATTAACGAATTGAGGTTAACTGACAACTATACCTCTGTTGGAGGGATCGGCCCATTCTGATTGCCGACGACTAGCTCGGTTTCTAAATACAAGACGTTTTGGAAATTTAAAACGGAGGTAGTACTAGTACTGCACTAAATGTACCAAGCCCATTACTCATGGTCGCACAGCTGACTGGTTGGTTGTCCAGCCGCTGAAACGTAAGATAGCTTTATTTATCCTTCAGCTAACATGTGCAATTCAGGTAAAGAGAAACCGACCCATTCTGATGAACCGTCCCTGTTAAAGTGGAGTTTGCGGAGTGGTACTGGACTAGGCAAGAAGGTAGTAGATCGGAGACTGTACAGTAGGGTCGGTCGTTAACTTTTGAGTGTGTAGCTATCCATACCCTGGGCTGATGGCATGGATGCCTGTTCCGGTATACTATTGGTGAAAATTCGGTGGACCGGGGAATCATCAATGAGCGAACAGTGCAATGTTCAGCAGCAGTGAGTGAATTCATCCATCAGTGGAATAGTTTTATTGCCGTCCCATGAGTGCTGGACCATTTTCTTACAGTCTCACCCATGGGCAGTAAATTGAATGCTAGTAGTAACTTGCAAGAAGTGAAAACGGTGGGCTAGCTTGGTAAAATGAGACGTAGCAAAGCAGAGCTAGAGAGGTTGGCACTGGAAATGCTTACCCAAGGGGAAGTTCCAGCAGGAGAAGATGAGGACGACCCCGAGCGGCTCCGGCACCACCTGCGCGCTCGCCGGGAAGGCCACCAGCGGCACCCAAACCTGCGCCCCATCCACGGCACCATTTCGGATGTGAGCGAACGATACGCAGATCGAAGCAGGGTGACCAGGTAATGGGTATGAGTCGAGCTTAGCTTGCCTTCTCCGGCGCCACCCATTTCCCGATCTCCCGCAGCGCCGCGTTGGCGGACTTGAGGATCACCCCGACCTTAAAATCCCCCCGGCCAGAAATCAATGGACGCGTGAGCAAAATCTCCCGAGAGAATGTGAATAAGCAACGTGCGCCGCCGACGGGGCAGAATTTTAAAAAATGAAATGAAAGAAAAAAGACCTCGTCTCTGTAGGCCTCGGCGCGGTGCTTGCCGAGGTCGTCGTGGAGCGCCCGGAACGCCTCCTCCTCCTTCTCGGCCAGGAGCCGGAGGAGGCCGCGCAGCTGGTCCTGCAGCCACGCCAGGGGCCGGGTCCTGCCGCTCTCGAAGGTCGACCTCAGCTCGCCCAGGTGCTGAACCGCGCGCAGCTCCAGCGCCTGCGGCGCCGCCGCACCAATCTCCTCGACGCTGGCGGCCATCGTGCCCATGCTCTGCTCCCTGCTCGCTCGCTCGATCTCACTCTCTGCTATGCTGCTCCGCTCCACTGCGACTGCGAGCGAGTGACGACTCTGGTAGGTGGTGGCAGTGGCACTGTGGCACACGGGAAAGAGAAAGCTCCGTCGCTATTCGCCAAAGAGACCTTCTTCGTCCCATTTATTGCGATGCTCGCGCCCATGCCTACGCCGGGGATTCAATGCTGGCACCAGGCGCAGTCGTTCACCGCAATTATTTTTCCATCAATGCGGTTACTGGAGCTCCCCTCTGATTGATGTATGGTACCATTGGCGAAGTGAATCAATCTGCGAACAGAGTCGTGGGTATAGTGGTGGCCAACCTCTATTTCTTCTTACGATATTGCTTCCTTATTTTAGAGGGTACGATAATATCCTTATTTATCTTTGCCAAGGACCAGGGTGCAGACGAATGTCATTTCGGTGCCACGTTTTCTTATCCGCGGCTCCGTGCCTCCGTGTATGATTGGTCATGGTCCGGGAGGGATGTATTTGGACGTGTGCATCACGTTGTAGTCTTGCTGCATAGTCCATTTTATTTTAGATGATGATATCCTCCATCTCCACCTCTCTCATCTTCTTTCCCCTTCCCGTTGAGAGTTGAGCAAGAGAGACCGGGCCAATCCCGAGCCCTCTCCGGACGGAGTTGGCGAAGGGGAGGCGTCGGGTAGTCCTTAGGTGTAGGAGTAGTGGCTTCTTGCTGGTAGTGGGCTCCTTGCCCAGTAGTTGGAGAGGAACTCCAGATCTTGGCGCTCGGATCCTTGGAGTTTTAGGGTTCTTCCTTCTCGCGCAACAACTCCTCTGGCCGGAGTAGGTGTGTGCAGAGGAAGGCCACCGTATCCCAGAATAATTTCGTGGTCGCAAGCTATCTTCAGGTAAGGGGGTGTATTGCGGCGGAGCTTCTCCTGGTCGGCCACAGTGGCGAGTGGGAGAGGCGGCGTCGTGTGTGGGGTTGCGTGGTGGATCTACTCCCGGCCGACCATGGAGGCGAGGGGGAGTGGGGAGGCCGCGCTGCTGCCTCCGAATCATGAAGGTGGTGCCCCCCTGTGGATGGGGGTGGGGTAGAGTCTTGGAGCCGGCAGGAGCGATTTCTTCCTCTTTTTCGAGGCCTTCGCGGTGACGGCGCAAAGGAAGAGGACATATTGATTCTTCTGCTTCTACTTCGAGCTCTGCGGGAAGGTGGAGGTTGCGCTCGTTTGTGTTCTCTAGAAGTTATGAATTGTGGAGCTTCCAGACGAAGGCAGCGTTGCCGACACTATCCTCGGCCGGTGAGGCCTCTCCACGCTCGGGATGGTCCGGGCTCTTTCTTCCTCCAGGCGAGCAAGCCGATGCAGATGATCTTCTACCTAGGTGCGGGAGTCGATGCCAGCTCCACCCAAGTGGTCTCTTCCCCGGTGGTGGCGCTGACGCCCGTGCTCTAAGGTTGGCCGACAGTGAAGATCAAGGACCTGATTACGCTTCTTGTGATAGTTTCAAGGTCCTACTTGCGAGGTCAAAGGACTACTATGTAATTTCCTTTTCCTTACTGATCCTTCTTGTAATTCTATACTCACCTAATAAGTAATGCAACTTCCTGGCCCTTCGGGGTCGTTCCATGTGCAAAAATAATAATTTAGATGGTGATGCATTCTAGAATAAAACAATGAAGCTTGGGGCCAATAGCTACACCCTCGCTCTCGTGTGACTCGCTGCTGCCCAGCAACCCGCAAGCACCGCCGGCTTCACCGCAATCTCCTTCAGCCTCGTGTCCCCCCTCCCCCCACATTGCTTAATTTTATGGCTCCTTGTGCTAAATGTATGGACTTCATGTAAACTTTTTTTAAGGCCTTCGATGTAAACTGTCGATCGTGTCAAATTTTAACAAGTAAGCGTGATAGATTGCTCTTAAAATTTTCCAAATTTTTTTTGAAGCTAACCAGGAATTCATTACATCAAAAACCACCAAAAGTTCTAATTTTTTAAGTTCTTGCTATGCATCCGCATCCCGAAAAATTGACACCGTTTTGAAAACATTCAAATAAAGAATAAAAAATATAATATTTTTATGTGGTATCATGTTATGTGTACTGTTAACAAACTGACCGATATGCCATTTTATCATTATCACTTCTCGTTGGGTGACTGACAAGCCGATTAATCAATTTATCAGCCAATAAATCGATTCATCAGCCGATACACCCAAATGTCGCTAGGCTGATCGAGAAGTTATCGATAAACCCTCAAGATTTTTGTTACGTATTGAGAAACATGTGTTTTCACAACTTTTGGAAAGAAACTGATTGGACGCTTCCCAATATTAGTACCATGCATGAACATTATTAATTATTTTTGCTTTCAACCCGAACAACGAAGGTCATGCCCTTATTTACATCATATATTTATTTATGGTACAGTTCTTCCTTCGTCTCGATTTACATAGCTCAATCTGAAAAAACATGTGTCCCTCATTACCTCCACTCTAAAGCCTACATGTTGTTAATTAGGAGTAGTAATCCCTGTAATTATATTGTGCATATGGTGATATGGTTGGGGTGGAAAACTAAACCAATGGGCTGGATGCATGCGCACGCTCTAGTCTATTATTTCATAATTGGGCTGGAGTTGATTAGAGAGAGGCACAACTTAGGAGAGTTTTTATGGTCTAATGAAAAAATACCTTGATCCTGATGCAAAATTAGTTGAGTCCTCTAAAACGGGATAGAGGGAGTAGATGGGTGCACCTTGTTGTACTAATCTGTTTTGCTAGGGGAAGTTTCTAACTATCAGGAAAAAAATTATGACAATTTTCCGTGTGATATGAGTGTTTTTTCTATAAAGAATGTACAAATGGTATGACTGAAAATGCCACAACCCTAGTGTTTCAGACGAAGTGGGCTATGTTCTACTTACAATTATAAAGTTCTATGAGTTTCAAGCTTCTTAGCCGAACTCTGTCTACTAAAATTACCTTACGCGATTTATCAAGATTAAGTAAATTTGAAATACAATTAACTAGTAGTGCTTGTAAAGTTTACCAAAAAGCTTTTGGAGGTAGACCGTAAATATATCGAAAATCATTGACAGTTGAGAAGATTCAACTTCTTGCTATTTTTTTTGCATACAAACAAATTTGATCTTGTTTTAATAAATTCAAATGTAAAAAGATAAAAGTAGAAAAATAAGATTTACGTAAGACGTCCTTTCATGTGTTCTACTTGCAAAAAAATGATAAACATGATATTTGACAAATTATAGAAAAAACAACTTCACATTATGGCTTGCCATTTATCAATATTTTTGGCTTTCACGTCCATCGACCAAGATCATGGACATATTCACGTCATAGTTTATGATAAAGTTTTCATATATGATAGATGAGCGCATATTTTAGCTTGGTAAACAACGTTTCCAATAGGATTTTCCAACTTAAAGCAACAAAAAACCATTTTTCAATTTCGAAGTGAGATGAATTTTCTCGTGGAAAACAATTACAAATTATGTGGCTTGGAGTGCCACCACCCCATTTTATAGACATAATCATATTTTTGATTCAGAAGTTCATGAGTTTTCAAGCTTCTTAACTAATTTCGTCCACTCAAGTAAGTGTTAGTTTGCTTTAAGAGGTACCCAACAGGTACCCAATATAATAAGAACAACCGAGAGTTTTGAAAGAGTCAACTTCGTGCTTAGAATTTGCATGCCGATAAGATTGATCCTTTATCAGAAACAATCAAAGAAATAAAAAAATCCAAAAAACAAAGTTGAAATTACGCAAGGTGTCCTTTTGCGCGTATGACCTAACATAAAAATTTATGGACCTATTTCATAAATGCACGCAAAGCAAACTTGCCTTCGTTGTCTCTCTCTATTTATCCTCCCTCTGTAGGTTTAAATTGAATCACAAGTAAGTGTTAGATTGCTCTAAAATTCTGTACAAAATTATTTAAGGTGGTTAGGAGTCATAAATTGAAAACCATAGAGTTTTGTAAGGTCCAATTTCTTGCTATGAATTAATGGCCATGCCAACAATTTTGACCCGTTTTGAAAAAATGTGAGAAAAAACTAGAGCATTGTGTCTATTTTTTTTGAGTCGGCATTGCGTCCTCTTACATGTACTAGCATAGTTGCCATGAAAAATATTGCTCTGATATGACCACCCCAATTTTCCCTCGTCTAAAACGTTGTGCTGCACACGTGTGTAGATTTAGTCCAAAATCCGTACAACACATTCTCAAGTTTTAGTACAATATAATACTGGTGTGGTACCAATGCAACATAGATGTGGGAGTATAGTTCAACCGGTATTGTACTTACTAAACTGGTACTAGTATAGTAATATTATACTCTAGTACGAGACTACGAGGGGGTCGATGGTTTGAGGAGATGAACAGGGCAACCTCATTTCCTCCTCTGGGAGTGTCAAAGGAAGAGCCGAGGGGACCGATTATGAGCACCAACATGTGTAGCGTTGGAAATTTGGGGTGTCTAAGAGAATCTTTTTCTTGCTAGACCTAGGTAGAAACACTCGAGAGGGTGAATCTAGCTAAGTTTTTCTGGACCCTAGGTTTAGTACAAGACTCATCTCTAAGGGCATTCGTAGTGTATGAGGTAAAGTTTTTCCATAAGGTAGGATCTACATGGCTTATGGAAAATTCAACAATATATAAGGGCACCATAGTGTACGAGGTGAAGTTTTGCCATAAGTTAGGATCTACATGGTTTATAAAAATGCCGCACTGTATAAGGTTAACATTTACCATAAGGTAGGACCCACGTAGCTCATATTGCTCCATGCAAGAGAGAGAAGAGAGGGGAAATTATTTTCTATTTCTTATAGCCAACCCAAAAGCTTGAGATGCACCTTAGGCTTAGGGCACACCTATATATGTGGGAAAACTTGTGATAATATGGGTCCCACATACTACACCATAAGCTAATTGACTGCACAATGTAGATAAACTTGTCCATAAGCTAGGACCCACATATAAGAGCTAACAAAACACATTCTTGTGATTGAAATTAGTTTATATTTCTATGTGTACTAGATATTATTATTTAGTCCTTGTGGACTATCCATAAGCTTATGGGTCACCCTTAAGATTTTTGACTTGTAGACAACCTCCACTATGTATATGGATAGCTCTTAAGGTGTACTTTTTTGGCTTAAGGTGTGGTTTTTTCACACATAGTGGATGCCCTTAAACACTTGTTTATTTTCTCCACAATGTATTAGGCAACATAGGTTTTAAGGTGCTTTTTTGCATATTTCCCTAAGAGAATCAAATGGCATATGGACCCGCTCGTCAGTATCTAGCAAATTTTATTAATTGTTTCTTTCTATTCAGATGAGGGGGAGGGGGGGGAGGGGGGCTATCTAGTCTAAACAGTGGAGCAGATCTTGCGAGTATAGTAAATTTCTTAACCATGTCTAGCAATGGCTCCCGCCACACACCTAAAAAGGTTTGCATATCTCTATCTCCTCTATTCAGAATCGTAGGCACATGCCTTTTGTTTAATAAACACACAATTAACAACCTAGGGATATGAATATGCCTAAATTTATGTACAATAGGGTGACATCAACCTTATCTTGAAGCTACCACGTAGGATTTTAGCTTGGAGGAGAGAAAAGAAAGAGCAGGTTGTCTTCCCTTAGCTAGGGTGTCTCCAATGCTTATTCTCTATTTAGACCATAAGATGGGCCCCAACCTTTATGCTATAGCCACTTGAAACTCCTCTAATGTGTAGTTGGGCCATAAGCTAGACCCCACCCTATAATTTATTTTAGTTTTTCTTCCAATAACCGCATTGTGGCGTTTGCATGTAAATAGTATACGCAAGTCAGAGAACCTCTTAGAAAATAAGAGAAGAATATTTTCCTATTGTATGCCTTCTCTACCATTGTATATGCCCTAATATAAAGGGATGAAGGAGTCGATCCGACAACCACAAGAGAACCGCCCACCCCCTTTTTTTGAGAAACTGCGTGCCCCTCATTTTCTTCGTTGGCCGCTCTGGCCACTTGTGTACAATCGTAGCAAGGTGACAGTGAGAATACAAAATATTAGAAAACTAAACATATAAAAACTACCGACTGGCTAAGTGAGTGTGGTTTCCACCCCCAAAGACTAGGGTGGGCTAGGTATTCATGATATTTAGGTCAAAAATACATCCCTCCTTGGTAAATGGTATTTGAATTATTTAATAATGGAAATTGCCCTTAAATGAAAATATGTTGGCTGAATTCATTGTCCTAGATATATTGGAGATCTAAGTACTCGCATTTCTTGGATGGTTTAATGTCTACGAAGAAACATTTTTTTCGCTTTGGATCATTTTCAATTAAGGATGGATCAAAAATACCTTTTTAGGAGGAAAAGTGGCTAGGCAGTGCTACACTCCGAGAATAATATCCTGCTTTGTATGATATTGTTTATCATACGGGTGATACAATCGCCAGAGTTATAGAGTTTTCTCCTTCAAATGTGATGTTCAGAAAAGTTTTTACTTGGCTTAGAACGTCTTGCTTCAAAGCTTGGCTTTAGTCCATTTATTGCTTGTGACTAATGAATTTGTTGGAATCTACATGAGAGTGGTAAATTCCAGGTTGATTCTATGTACAATGCACTATTCCAACCATACTTACTAGTTTACAACAATTGAAAAATCTGAAAGATGAAGATACCACTGAAGATTATTATTTTTACTTGATATCTTCGTCATGGGGTTATCCAACATGGATGGCAGCGTAATCTTCGAATCGACCCTCCACCACCATTGGTGTTTTCCATTCTCATTAATTATATCTAATTTGCCTTTTTTCCTTCTTATGACTTATAGACATATCTCAGCTATGTGCATCCTAGATATGTAGAGGCTAGGTGTAATGTTTAAGACTTCTTGAAGTAATAAAGCGCCTTTTATAAAAAAAAAATAGGTTGCAATTTGTGCAGTCAAACCTTTTTCTATAAAAAAATAATTCTCTATTTATAGTACATTTTTCTTGTAACAAGGAAGGGGAACACACATATATATTTCCTTATTAGATGTCACTGTGATAGACCTCGACCCCGACCCCGACCCCTCCCGCATCGCTCTCGTGGGAGGCAGGAATGTAACCCTAGCCACCGTTATCCAAGATCTCCCCTACTCCCTACTTCCTCCTCGCCGCTACCGGATGGTGTTGCGCTGGCGGCGGTGGGGCTCTCCTTTTCCTCCTTGAGCGCAGACGACGGTACGGGCCACGGTGGCCATGGAGGGTGGCGTGCATTCCGAGGGGCATGATGACGTGGTCGGTATCCGTTGGTGCTTCATTGGGCATGTGTGTCCCGAGCGGCGACAACAACTCGTGGGCGATGGCGGTCAGTGACTTTGGACAACGCTGGCTTGGCACCTTCAACCAGTGGCGTGGCTTGGATGGCTAGTGATAGAGGTGGCGGCGCTGAATTGCGAGCGGGGGCGGCGGCAGTCTCCAACAACGAGGTATGGCAACAGGGCGCCGTGGGCCAGATTTAGGCCCAATCTAAGCCAGACAGGCCTAAATCTGGTTCTTTGAGGCGTCGCCCATATCACGCTGGTGGCAACTCTAGCGGTGATGGGTGACTACTACACAACCATAGGCTAGATGTGGTCCTGGCGGGCCCACGTTTGGCTGCCACCATTTGTTAGGTATGACCTGCGGATGACACGGAGGTTACCGTGTCCATTTCACTCATTGCCCTTGTTTTGGTCGCCGATATCCCTCGCCCATACCACTGGGTTAACTGTAGTCATGGTGTAGTCATGGTCGTCAGTTGATGCTAAGAGCCTGGATGTCAGGGCGCTAGCCCCGGAAGCTACACGGTCGATGGTGATGGTTCTTCTCCTTGAGTTGTGTGGGTGGGATGGAGCGAGCATCCTGTGATCATGGTGTTGGCACGTTTCAACAAAGGTAGCTCCGAGATCATGTTCTAGAGGCCCGGCTTGGTGACAGCGTGCGTTTCCGAGGTACCGGGTTGTGGTGCAAAGGTTTTTCCGGATGAAAACTCAGTACTTCGGCACCAGCAGCGATGATACTTGTGGGTATCATAACCCTCTTGGGGGTATCATTGTGGTTACATTTCCCATATCTAGGCTCCAAGTGAAAACTCTTGACCTCTTTGGCCTCGACGACAGAAGCGTGCTACGCCGTCACCCTCTTAGGGGCATCGTCGTGAAGCTCCGGTACCTTTTGTTCTCGCTCCGTTGTCATCGTCAGGCAAGTTCAAATCCTGAATTTAGGAACTTTGGGTGGTAGCATGGTGCGTTTTGGACAGCCTTTTGTTTTATACATGTGACTTAATTACCACCTTTGTCCGTCCTCATTGTCCGCTAGCAGGATCGGCGTTCCACGGTCCAGAACGAGAGGGAATACAACCCTCACCGATAACAACTTGGTGGGTGCGGTGTAACGATATCCGCAATAGCGGACCCAAGATTATTTATAAGCCCGGACAAACTCTAATTTTAGAGCCTTAAAATGCTGATTTTGTGTCAATTAGCGATGAACTTAAGCTGCGCGGCTGGCCGGAAGCCTGGGCAGCTGCCCGGGCAGCAGGGATGCTGCGTCCACCACTGGATATTCGGTGGTTTTTCAAGGAGCCCTTGTTAGCAGCCTAGGGTTCATCTTAGCAGTGTGGCTACTCTTGTATATTTTTTTATTTAACTTTGATATGTTTTGTAAGAGTTTTCTCTTATCATTTTGTATAGGTTTGACCGTGTGGATTTATTTATAAAGCAATGCGAAAGTCTGTTTTAAGATATATATTTTTCTACTCCCTCTTGTCTAAATAAGTTGACTCGGATTGTCTAGATTCGAATGTAACTGTTTTAGTGATTTTGATCGGACGGAGTATTAAAATGTGACGTTTTGTCGTTGAAGTAGTAACTATGTTAGTTCGACGCAAAAAGCAAAGAGAGTTGCAACAACACTTCACCGATCTCGCATAAGGAAATACGGTTAATGACAAATTCTTTGTCATGATTATGTTCTCTCATGCATTATTTGACACCCACGAATATGCTCGTACAGTACTACACTTAAATTTGGTACAGTTGTGGCGTGTATCGAAACAGTGCGGCTTGCCGGTGAAATATCTACTGTTGTACTTGTAGGGACCGTCCTTGTGCACGATTCGTTCTACAATGGCAACTCGGCAAGTGCACACCGCTTCCTGTTTCCTCTGCTAACTCTGTGACTAGTTTTCCAGAAAAAAAAAGATAAATCCAGGCAACGGCCTTGCGCAGCTTCTCGCGAGCGTGTGGGCTGTGGCTTGCGGGCGTACTGCCTTGGCTGGACTCACAGGTGGAACTGCACCCGGTCAGCCGGGGCCGAAGCCCGGGTCCTGGCTGGATAATATGCGAGTAAGCCCACTAGTAAATCTCTTGTAAAAGACAAACACAAGCAGTCCAGCCCAGCGTACTATCCAGAATGACCAGGACCAACAACAAAGAGGCGGTTCCTTTAAACAACGCTTCATGCGTTGGTTGCAGCCGCGACACCTGAAGGCTGCCGTGAGGTGGACGGGCCTAGGTAATGCTGCTACCTTTCTCTTTTTAATTTTTTATTTATGAATTTCAGATTTTGGATAAAGTTTATTTAAAAAAAATCAACTTCAAACATTATTCAAATCTAAAAACTGTTCAAATTATAAATATTTATATTTAAAAAAATTTCAAATTTGAAAATATTTAAATTTATAATTCCTTATACTCCCTCCGACCCATATTATTTGACTTGAATTTGTCTAGATTCGGATATATCTAGACATGTTTTAGTGCTAGATACATCCGAATCTAGATAAATCCAATTCAACTAATATGGGTCGGAGGGAGTATTTGAAACTGTTCAGATTTTGAAACTGTTTAGATTACTTAAAAGGAAAGAAAAATCACAAACAAAAAATAAAAATAAAAAGTAAAATGAAAAGAAATAGAAAAACAGAGAAAAAAGAACTTACCAGAGCTGGGACTGCTCGCAAAGGAATTGTTGTAGATGTTGGCGCGCACCCGACATAACGAGCGTACGTTAGGGATTACCTATAGATGGCTAATATGGAGGCCATGCAAACCTACCCACCACTCCTAGTACTGAAGTGTTACGGGTCTACCTAGATTTTCCCACTCTTTCACTACTTCAAAAACATCTATTGGTAGGTTGTATATCCGTGAGGAATTAATATATGTCGTGCGTCACAGATGTATACTCGTGGCGTACCATAAAGAGGTGAATCACAGGTAGCAATTTACTCATGGCACACTATGAATAATTGTCGTGAAAATAGCCATGGCAGTCGCTGCAGTAGGCAGCGATTGATTGAATCGGGGACGAGAGCTGGCGGCCATCTGCGGTGCGAGATGGGGGCGGATGCACATGGATTTATCTAGGTTCGGCTTTCCGAAGGGTAAAGACCTACTCCTGCTAGATTGGATTAGTAGAGAGCGAGTTACAACGGCGGCGAGCTCAACGTCTAAGCAGCGAGTCGCTTGAAGGGGTGTATGATAGAATGTAAGTCCTCAGGATACCCTAGAGAGGTTTATATATGAGGCACCTCGCTAGGTTTTACAATTTACAACCGAACAAGATATGGATTCGGAGTCTTTGACCTAATCCGACAGGGCTTTGAGTACGCTTCTGGGCCTCCAGTTTTTAGTCGCCAGGGCACCTCCGAAGGGCTCGTGGGGGAAGTCGAAGTGCACCGCAGCACAGCTCAGGTCCTTCGAGGATGCCGGGATCCTCCGCAAGGGGAATTGGAGGATCCCCGCATCTTCCGAGATTGATCCGAAGCCACGTGCCGGCGAATTCATCTGCTTTCCAAGCCATCTGGAGAGGGGCTTGGGATTTCCCACCTCGATGTTCTTCCGACGATTCTGCGCATACTATGCGATTAAGCCATCATATCTCGGCCCGCACAGCATCGAGCAGCTAGCGATCTTCGTCGCCTTCTGCGAGTGCTATCTTGGCTGCAGGCCATACTTCCCGTTGTGGTTGGAGCTTTTCCACGACCGCATTGGACGAGAAGGGTCCGGCGGCCCGATCTTGGCAGCCAGAGGTGTCACCTTCCACCTGAAGCCGAAGGCCAACTTCGTCAAGCTCATGCTGCCGAAGAAGGCCGCGAGCGAGTGGAAGAGGAGCTGGTTCTATGTGAAGGAATCCACTCCCCCCGGCGAGGTAGCACTGTCAGAGTTCGTCGTGGAGCGAAGCGAACCCCGCCAACTAGTGATGGACAGGCTCCCCGACGACCAGAGGATGGCTGTCACGGAGATGATGGACCAGATCCAGAAGCTGAAGGACCAAGGTTTGTCCTCGGTCAACTTGTACAATTGCTGGCTTGGGAGGCGATTGGTCCCATTGGCGGCTCGACCGCACTGGATGTATGAGTACAGCGGGAAGAACGATCCTTCCCGGACCAGCAAGGAATCATGGGACACCAAAGATTACAAGGCCGTCCTGAAGAAGATCACTGGTGTGGAATTCACAACCACGTCAGTCGGGCTCGCTCCGTACGTGCCTGTGAAGAATGAAGCCCCCACAGTAAGTTCTTCTCTCTGAATTTTATCTTCAGTCGCAGTTCTTGTGGTGCGATTTGCAACCGTATCATCTGAAATTTGTTCGTGCCCATTCTCAGCTGTTTCAGGTTTTGGAGGGATGGCTCCCCCCACTTGACGGGGAGGTTCCCCACGAGTTCGAAGAGGGGGCCTCTGGAGAATCTTTTGAAGAGGAAGAGGAGGAGGTGGAGGCTCCTCCCCCATCGCCTATGGCTCGCAAGACTTGCATGCAGAAGCAGCGCGAGCTCGAGGCGAGCCATAGTCTCGAAGAAGGCGACGAAACCTTGCAAGAGCACACTTCTCAGCAAACAACCACGCCAGCAAAACCCTCGCGCAAGCCAAAGTCGCCAGCAAAGAAAGCGGCGTCACCATCCAGGTCGGTGGTGGTGTTCGAGTCGGACGATGAGTCCGAGGACGACACGGCTAAGACCTCGCGCAAGATCCCAGAGGGCACAGTTCCGATGATGGGATTGGAGGTTGAATGCACCGAGGCGGCGGTGGAGGTTCCTCTCGCGGTGATCGTGCCACCGGCTTCGATGATGCCGGGGTAGGAAGCATCCGAGGCCGCGGCTTCAAAGTCGCCGCAAGCTTCAGGAGCGACCGCGTCTTTGGAGCCGGAGATCCCAGCGACCGCGGCTTCGTCGTCAAGGAAGCCCGCAGTGTCGTGGGCTTCAGATGTCTTCGAGAGAGGTCTCACGCGTAAGCTAGGGCCGGAATTAGACAAGTCTGCCCACATCAGCACCGGGTTGCGCGTGCTCCTGGTCGCCAAGTAAGCTTCGAATTTTTCCTTCCAAATCATGTTCCGTTTTTGTGTTATATCTATGCTGACTTTGGAGGTTTGGCAGGTCTGGCGTCAAGAAGATTGGTCGCCCTTCGGTGGCAAAGATTTCGCCAGTCGCCACCACAAGAGAGGGCAATCTCCCCAAGAAGAGGAAACCTACTGAAGACGCCGCGCCTGCGGAGGGCACGGAGAAGCGGAGGGGCGGTGTCGACGATGCCGTGGCGATGGATAGCACCTAGGAGGGTGATCTTGCTGCGGGCGTCGAAGAGGTGACGATTACCCGATCAGAGCCAGCCACGGGCGCTCCAATGACAGAACCGTCGGCTCCGACGACCAGTGCCCCGGCTAGAGCGTCATCGACATTTCCGCGCTTCATGGCGAATGGGTTTCCGGGCGTGGCGGACAACCAGTCTCCACAGAGCCCAGAGATCGTTGACGAAGATGTTGGGTCTCGTCACGGGCATACCTCCTTCATGGTCTCTTCGACGGACGCCGGAGAGCTTCACAAGATGCTTGGTGCCGCCATTCAGGTACGTCCAGTCCCCGAGTGTCTAGTCGCTGAATTTTAGCGGCTAGGCACTGAGTTTCTTCTAGTCTCCAGTCCCCGAGTTCCTGGTCGCTGAATTTCAGCGGCTAGGAACTGAATTTCTTCTAGTCGCCAGTCCTCGAGTTCCTGGTCGCTGAATTTCAGCGGCTAGGAACTGAATATCTGTTTTTGTAAGAGCTAACTTTTTGTTCTTCTTGCAGGGCTTGCAGAGGGAGTCGACAGATCGACAGGCCGCAAAGGAGCGTCTGGAGCGGGATCTGCGCATGGCGCAGGAGGCAAACCGGCGACTCCAGGCGACTGTTGGTGAGTACTTGATACATTTTCGGCTACGAGCTGTTGGTGTTCAATAGTGTTGACAGTCGCTTTTTCCCTGTTCAGATGGTCTTCTGGCTGCGATTGCCAAGGCTCGAGAAGGATATGTCCCAATTGCCGAGCTAGATGTGGCAAATGGGCGTATCGACTCGCTGGTCAAGGAATTGGAGGAGGCGAAAGCGGCCTCGATTTCTTCTGAGGACAGGGCAAAGGCTGCGGTCGCCGCGGCTGAAGAGGAGCGGAAGGCCGCGAAGTCGATCATCCTGGGGCTGCAAAGTGATCATGCCGCCCTAGAGAAGCACGTAACCGAGAACTGGCGGAAGCTCCTTGGTGAGTCGCTGTTTCTTTTTTGCTTAATGTGTACGGTGAGTCCTTGAGTGGGGGAATCCATAGTGTCACTGATGTCTGAAGTTGCAGCGGTGATAGGGAAAAATGACCCGGTGGTGCAGACCTTCAATGCCTCGTAGTGCATGACTGCCGTGGTGAACGTGGCCACTGCCTCGGTGTTGTGCATCCAGGCAGTTCTTCAAGGAATGTCCCCCATCGAGGTTATTCCTGGGGGACTGATTGAGGTGTGGCGCTATCTGGAGGAGGTACCCAGCGTCGTGGAATGGATGGCGCGCTCAGCTTTCAGGCACGGGGCCGCCACAACATTGAGTCTGGGGTTCGCTCACTTCCCAGACGACTTCAACCTCGATGACATCACCAGCGGCTATCCTTCAGCGACTGGTACGGTGGAGATGTCGGAGGTACCGAAGCTGACTGCCAAGGCTGCCCCCTTCGCTAATCGGGTGTTGGCGATGGGGGACCTTTTGCCATACCAAGAGACGATGGTGGCGCCAGGCGACCTCGAGCCGGAGCATCGTGATCTGAAGTCGGAGCATCCCTTCTGGCCGGCGTTGTCGAAGTCGCTGTCGACCTACCCGACAAACCCGTGGCAGCCGTTCGTTCATGTCAAGGGTGGTGTGGACGCTTCATCATTAGGGCCTGCGAAATAAACAGCTTTTCTAGGCGACTTGTAAGATATTCCGAGTGGCGACTCCTTGTAAAATGAACAATATTTTGTATGAAAGTAAGAGGAGTCAATTGACTCGCAATGCATGCTTGATTTTGTGTTGTGTTTAACTTTTGTGTAAGCGAGTCCCGGAGCGCGTCCGCCCTTTAATGGGGTATAACTCGTTTGTATATGTGTGTGTTTGCTTTGGTTTTTATTCTTTGTCTTTTGCGTTTTCTGAAAGGGGTGAGTCCCCGAGCGTGAGTGAGATTGTTTGTGGGCGAGTCCTCGAGCGTAGTACTTAGCCGTTTTGGGCGCGTTCCTCTTGCGAGTTGTTGATGCGTTGTTCGTAACGCGTCTCCTCCCCTGGTCCAGAGAACCAGTCGCTGGGCGAGTCCAAGGAAGCTCTCTTACTTGGTGTGTTCCCGAGACGCGTGAGGGTTGAGTCCCCGTGCGTGGTAATTAACCGTTCGAGTCGCTTTGCGCGAGGATGGGAAGGACATGTCGCTGTGAGAAGCGCATACTGGTCATCTTGGCTCGGTGGGCCAGTTGAGCTAGGCGACTCCGATGGTGGCTCCGGGTTGGCGTGTTCGTGGACGGCACAAGGCCCGAATATTTTCGGTGCCCTTGGGCCGCACTACTTAGCCGTGCCGGTCACTCGACCAAGGGTTGACTTCCGTAGGTAGCATATTGCTAATTGTACGAGTGCGAGTGGTACAAAGATATGGCGAGTAGACACAATTTGTGTGATCCGAATAAATTTCATTATATGTCATTGATGACCCACAAGTATAGGGGGTGTATCGCAGTATTTTCGAGGGAAGTGAAACCCAATTTATTGATTCGACACAAGGGAAGCCAAAGAATATTTATAAGCCTTAACAACTGAGTTGTCAATTCAGCTGCACCTGGAAACAATCTTGCTCACAACAGTTTATCAGTAGCAACAGTTTTATAGTACGAATAGCAAAGTAGCAGCAGTAGTAACAATAGCAGTAAACGATAGGATTCGAGTGTGGTAGGCATATGGATGGATGGACGGGCATTGCATGGACAAGACAATTCACATAGCAATCAGAACATAGGGCAATTGCAGATAAATAAGATAAAGCATCCAAGTACTAGATAATCCTAGGTATGTGTTCCATATATAGTCATACGTGCTCGCAATGAGAACTTGCACACCATCTTTTGTCCTGCCAGCCCGTTTGCAGCGGGGCCTCAAGGGAACTACTGGCAATTAAGGTGCTCCTTTTAATAGAGTACTGGAGCAAAGCATTAACACTCCGTGAACACATGTGATCCTCACATCAAAGCCATTCTCTCTAGTTATCCCGATTTCTGTCACTTCGGGGCCATTGGTTCCAGACAACAACGTGTGTATACAACTTGTAGATAAGACCAAAAACAATACTATCATAATGAATCAATAACATGTTCAGATCTGAAATCATGGCACTCGGGCCCTAGTGACAAGCATTAAGCACAACAAGTCGCAACAAAGTCATAAAGCACTAATAAAAGATACTAGGCACCATGCCTTAACAATCTGATTCCATTACATGAACGATCTCATCCAATCCCTACCATCCCCATGGCCTACAGCGGGGGATTGCTCACTCATAGATGGGGGAAACATGGATGGTCGATGGAGGAGCGATGGTGATGATGATGTCGATGATCTCCTCCAATTCCCCGTCCCGGCAGGGTGCCAGAACGGAGTTTCTGGTGCTGTTTCGTGGAATCTGGTGGTGGCGGCGGAGCAGAACTCCTTCTGGAAAAACGTCGAACCCCCCGGAGTTTTTAGGTCAGAAGGCTTCTTATAGGCGAAGAGGGAGACCGAGGGGTGCCTGGGGGGCCCACACCATGCCCTGGCGTGGCCAGGCCCAGCCCGCTCCTGGGGTGTGTGGCCAACCCCTAACCCTCCTCTGTCTCATATTCTGGCTCCGTGAGTCTTCTGGAAAATAGGCACTTTGGCTTTTGTCCCGTCCAATTCCGAGAATATTCATTTTCTGACTTTTCTGGAACCAAAAACAACAGAAAATAGGCAGCTGGCACTGTGGCTCTTGTTAATAGGTTAGTCCAAGAAATCATATGAAAAGTAGTCCAAAGTATGGACAAAAGCACAAGAAAGTGGATAAAACCAAGCATGGAACATCAAAAATTATAGATACATTTGCAATGTATCAACATCCCCAAGATTAACTCCTGCTCGTCCTCGAGTACGTAAGTGATAAAAAGAAAGAATAATTTTTGAGGTGACATGCACCATCATAAACTTGATCAAAGCATTTGTAAAACATTCAAAGTTGGGATCATAATACTTCAATCATAACATGAAAGACAAAGTTCTAGCAATAAGACAAAGAAACTATGATGCAACATGAAAAGGCACAAACAAAAGATTCATGAATAACAATGCTTTGCAAGACGTTTGTTTGTTTCACATAAAGAAAACATAGCATAGTAGTATTCAGCTTGTCCCTCATAGAGTAGCAAATATAAATGCATAGGACACCTTCAATGTTCATAAGAGTGACTAGATACAAATAGTTTAAAACAAGCAATATCAAGGTATGCATTAATCAACAAGTCTTGGGACAATGCACATAGAACTAAGAATGGCCACTATGCTTTCAAGAAAGTGCTCATAGAATGTGTGGAGACTCAACACGGAAATGAACAGGTTTTGAAAAGTTTGAAAGACTTCCAAATGCTGAAAGTATGGTACTCACTAGCTTTGAGCTCTCATTGCCCCTATCATAAGCATCTTTAATGTGGTTAAGGTGAAAGTGAAGTCCAATCTGAGTTATATGCTTGACAGACTATAAACTGAAAATCCCATGTCCCTTGAGTACGAGGGCCGCTCCTCATGCTACTCAACTTTAGTTACCGGTAAGTTCTTGTCATCGTAAATATGTGCGTATCATAGAGAACCGCCAACGGGGTACCCCTTGCCCGATGATACGGAAGAATCCCCATATCAAAATGACAAGGCAAGCAGACAATGAGTATCTCAACAATCTTGTTATTTACCATGGGAAAATGGTGCTTTTTTCTCTCTTTCCTGTTTTCATAAATCTCTCTTTTTCTTTTTTCTTTTTCTCAATAGCTATGTCTCTCTTTTTTATAAGAAGAATGCTTCATAGATATCATTATGATTACGCTGCAGGTTTCCACCATGTCAGCATGGATTAGACCAGCGGCCCAGGCGTTTCTCTAACACACATACATAACTCCATGGACTTACAAGCTCCCCTTTTATTTCACACCGATGACATCCGCAAACAAAAGAGCAAGGTATCAACTGGGTATATATTTACAAGTGTTGAAAGTGTTCCCCGTGACAGCACGTTCTGCTAATCCCAAGCCTATAATTTGTAAGCATATAACTTTCATGGAGAGTCATAATGGTTCAGGTTTATTAAGTGCAGGAAATAAAGTGTGCCATCAAGTTCGTGAGAGCTTTACTAACTAACTTTCTCATAACAAGCAAACATTTTATTCGGAAGAAAACAAGGCATATTGAATATGCACGAAAGTAGAAAATGGTGCTAATAGGTAGATATGGTGGACACTTTGGCAATATTTGGTTTAGGGAGTTGGAAACTTGAGTAAAACATACTCAGTGTAAGTGAAGGCTAGCAATAGTAAGGGAGCGACAAACGAGAGAGCAATAATGGCCATAATCATGCAGAGCGACAAAACATCATTGATCAAAGCATAAAGTGATACTACAAGTTGAAAACTAAAGGATCATAAAGGCTGATGGTGACTTGAGATAGTCATAACATGGTGTGAGCATGCGCCAAGTCAACCCAAATAAAGCATCAAAGGAGAATACCACTATACTTATGCTTTAATATGCTAAAACAACGCATGATTCATCCAAGGCACATTAAGCAATCTCAATTGTTTATAACAAGTCATGCTACAATAAAGAATACTAAGCATAAAGCCAAAACAATATCAAGCATGGCATGACAAAGCATAGGCCACAGTCAAAAAAAACTCTCTTTACCACTTAAGCACGAGCTTTCCTACTCTTTTCCAAACCAAACCAAACTATTTGAATACCAATGTATGCAAGAGGATATCCAAACAATTTATTAAGCAAACTAAGAAAACCAAGCAAACTAAAAATGAAAACAAAAAAGAAGACGCTCCAAGAACAACACAACTGTGCATGAAACAATAAAAATGAAGCGTTTGGAAGAAACCTGAGATTTTTATTGATGAAGAAGGGGATACCTTGGGCATCCCCAAGCTTTGACGCTTGTACTTCTTGGATATTTCTTGGGGTGACACACGGGGCATCCCCAAGCTTGAGCTTTAGTCCATCATTCATCTCATTACTCATTCCTTCCATACACCTGAAATTTTTCCTTCATACAAAACTTCACACAATCTTTATTAGCAACATTAGTGCACTCAAGATAAATAAGTCTTAAGGTTCATTTCTAACACCAAATAAACTTCCATTAGAACACTATCTACTGTAGCACTTCCTTCAAAAATCTCAATTCCCCAAAAGAACTCAAAAAGGAACCAACAAGAAGCAAATGCAGAAAATGGCAGAAATCTGTCAAAACAGACCAGTAGGTAAAGACAAATTTTTTCGAAGACCTTCTGTTGCTCAAATCAAAAAGTGTTGAACTAACGAGAGTTAGATAACAACTTGGGGCAGAATCACAAAAATTTATGCCTCAATAAGACGTTCAGAGATTTTACACGAATTTTTACGGTGAAGCACAAAAATCTGTTTCGGGACAGCAACTTTCCCAATCATTACTTCTCTCTCATTAGAGGTTACTCTTGGCACAAAAAGCAAATAAAAAGGATAAAGAGCGGTTATTACTAAAGTAATAACTTCCAAGACTCATCTAAAACTTTTGGGTTATCTCCCAATAAGTACTTTTCTTTAACGCCTTTAAGTTAGACATAAGCGAAAATTAAAATGGATAGAATAGAAGTAAACGGAGATAATCATAGTGAAAACATTGTTTTGTTCAATGAAATCCTTTTGTTAACAAGGTTGATCAGGACTTGTTACCAAAACAATTTCATATGAGACCAAACTTTGTATTCCACTAATGATTATGTTACCTCAACCTTGATAGCAATGGTCCCAATCATAATAGTTTCAAAATTTTCTCTTGGTATGGGACAATATATTTCTCCAACTTGAATGCCCTCAACATGTTCAATTGAATTCAAACCATAAGGCCTTTCAATCTTCTTGGGAAAATAGACAGTATGTTCCTTGTCATTAACATTGAAAGTCACCTTTCCTTGATTACAATTAATAACAGCTCCTGCAGTATTAAGAAAAGGTCTCCCAATAATAATAGACATATTATCATCTTCAGGCATTTCAAGCACAACAAAGTCAGTTAATATCAAGCAATTATGATCCACTTGAACAGGTACATCCTCACATATACCCACAAGAATAGTGGTAGATTTATCAGCCATTTGCAAAGATATATCAGTTGGTATTAATTTTTCTAGTTGAAGCCTCTTATAGAGAGAGAAAGGCATAACACTAACTCCAGCTCCCAAATCACACAAATCAGTTCTAACATAACTATTCTTAATAGAGCAAGGGATAGTTGGAATCCCTGGGTCTCCAAGTTTCTTAGGAACCTTACCATTGAAGGAATAATTAGCAAGCAAAGTAGAAATTTCTTCATTAGGGATCTTCCTTTTATTAGAGACAATGTCCTTCATATACTTTGAGTAAGGAGGCAATTTAATAGCATCGATCAAAGGAATTTGCAAGAATAAAGGTTTCATCCACTCACAAAACTTATTATAGTGTTCATCTTCCTTTGACTTGTGTTTCTTATCAGGGAAGGGCATAGGTTTTTGGACCCAAGGTTCTCTTTCACTACCATGTTTCTTAGCAATAAAATCTTCTTTGGTGTATTTAGTATTCTTAGTGTGGTTTTCAGGTTCTTCTTCAACTTTTTATTCATTAGGAACTTCATTTTCTTCATTACCACTTTCAGTTTCAGCATCAGAGATAGATATACTATTAGGATCTATAGCAGGTTCAGAGGGTTCTACAACAGTTTTATGTTTCTTTTTCCTTTCCTTGCGAGTAGAACCACTATTTTCACCTTGTTGAGAATACTGCTCAATTCTTTTGGGATGCCCCTCAGGATATAGAGGATCCTGGATAGCAACACCACTTCTAGTTCTAATTTCATAAGCATGTTTTTCTTAGCAGCATTAGCTAGCAAGTCGTTTTGCACTTTAACGAGTTGATCTATTTGAGTTTGAACCATTTGAAAGTGTTTAACAATCATTTTAACAACATTAGAGGTTCTTTCCACAATATCTCTCAACTCAACAATAGCTCTAGTGTTTTCCATTAGATGATTTTGCACCCTTTTATTAAAGTTATCTTGCTTAACAATAAAGATATCGAATTCTTCTAAGCATTGATCAGGAGGTTTAGAGTAAGGGATATCACCTTCATCAAAGTGTTGGAGAGAGTGTACCTCAATAGTGGATGAGTAGGAAATAGGCTTACATAATTCTTCTATAGGAGGTAAATTCTTGACATCTGCAGCTTTAATTCCCTTCTCCTTAAGACATTTCTTAGCTTCCTTCATCACTTCATCATTTAATTCAATAACTCCCCTCTTCTTTGATGTTGGAATAGGCGCTAGAATAGATGGTTCAGGTACAATTACTTTAGGTATAGCTTGTTTAGGAGGAGTCCAATGTTCATAATTCTTGCTTATTTTAGCCATTAATTCCTCAGCTTCCTTAGGAGTCCTATTCCTGAAAACACAATCAGCACAACTATCTAGGTATGTCCTAGATTTTTTAGTTAGTCCATTTTAAAATATATCAAGAAGCTCATTCTTAGGTAATGGACTTCCAGCCTGTGCATGAATCAAAGCACAAAACCTTGCCCAAGATTCGGGCAATACCTCTTTTTCTCCCTGTTTAAAATCAAAAAGTTCCTGCAAAATAGCATGTCTAGCACTAGGAGGAAAATATTTCTGCAGGAAAGTACTAATCAAGCACTCAAGGCTATCAATAGATCCAGGAGGTAAATTACTAAACCAAGTTTTAGCTTCTCCTTTCAGTGAAAAGGGGAAAATCTTGGCAACAAAGTAAGTACGCATCTTAATATCATCAGAAAACAAGCCACTCATGGTAGAAAGTTCATTCATATGTGCTACCGCACTTTCATTCTTAGTCCCACAAAAAGGTTCTTTCTCGACAATAGCTATGTAAGATAGATCGAGAGAGAAATCATAATCTTCATCTATAATGTTTATGGGAGAAGCAGCAAACTTAGCAGTAGGAGCCAATTTGGGTCTAATAGTACGCCTCTCAAGGAGACTCTTAGCAGCGCTCCTATCATGGGTGTTTTTACATTCTTTAATAAATTCATCAGTCATCTCAACATAACCATCTTCAATATGATAACTTTCACTAGACTCAGGTGAACTAACAGGTGTAGTAGTGTCTTCATTAGGAGTTTCAGTATTTCCAGCTATAGTTCTAGCAATCATAGCATCTAGGAAAGGTCCTAATGAACCACTCTTATCGAGCACAATAGAAGCAGCATCATAAGCATCATAAGCATCAGAAGTTTCAGATTCAACAGTAGTAGTGTGTGTAGCATGTGTATGTGGTGGTGTAACGAGCTTACTTATAACAGATGGTGAATCAAGAGCAGCAGAGGTGTTTAGAACCGTACCTCTTCTTGTAGTGGATGGTAAAATAGGAAACTTGCCATCACGAGACTTACCCATGATGGATGGATAGCAGCGAACAATAGAGAATCCAAGTGAACTTGATAAATAAAGCTATGCTCCCCGGCAATGGCGCCAGAAAATAGTATTGATGACCCACAAGTATAGGGGGTGTATCGCAGTATTTTCGAGGGAAGTGAAACCCAATTTATTGATTCGACACATGGGGAGCCAAAGAATATTTATAAGCCTTAACAATTGAGTTGTCAATTCAGCTGCACCTGGAAACAATCTTGCTCACAGCAGTTTATCAGTAGCAACAATTTTATAGTAGGAATAGTAAAGTAGCAGCAGTAGTAACAATAGCAGTAAACGATAGGATTCGAGTGCGGTAGGCATAGGGATGGATGGACGGGCGTTGCATGGACAACACAATTCACATAGCAATTAGAACATAGGGCAATTGCAGATAAATAAGATAAAGCATCCAAGTACTAGATAATCCTAGGCATGTGTTCCATATATAGTCATACGTGCTCGCAATGAGAACTTGCACACCATCTTTTGTCCTGCCAGCCCGTTTGCAGCGGGGCCTCAAGGGAACTACTGGCAATTAAAGTGCTCCTTTTAATAGAGCACCGGAGCAAAGCATTAACACTCCGTGAACACATGTGATCCTCACATCAAAGCCATTCCCTCTAGTTATCCCGATTTCTGTCACTTCGGGGCCATTGGTTCCAGACAACAACGTGTGTATACAACTTGTAGATAAGACCAAAAACAATACTATCATAATGAATCAATAACATGTTCAGATCTGACATCATGGCACTCGGGCCCTAGTGACAAGCATTAATCACAACAAGTCGCAACAAAGTCATAAAGCACTAATAAAAGATACTAGGCACCATGCCTTAACAATCTGATGCCATTACATGAACGATCTCATCCAATCCCTACCATCCCCATGGCCTACAGCGGGGGATTGCTCACTCATAGATGGGGGAAACATGGATGGTCGATGGAGGAGCGATGGTGATGATGATGTCGATGATCTCCTCCAATTCCCCGTCCCGGCAGGGTGCCAGAACGGAGTTTCTGGTGCTGTTTCGTGGAATCTGGTGGTGGCGGTGGAGCGGAACTCCTTCTGGAAAAACGTTGAACCCCCCGGAGTTTTTAGGTCAGAAGGCTTCTTATAGGCGAAGAGGAAGACCGAGGGGATGCCTGGGGGGCCCACACCATGCTCTGGCGTGGCCAGGCCCAACCCGCACTTGGGGGGGGGGGGGGTGGCCAGCCCCTGGCCCTCCTCCGTCTCGTATTCTGGCTCCGTGAGTCTTCCGGAAAAATAGGCACTTTGGCTTTTGTCCCGTCCAATTCCGGGAATATTCATTTTCTGACTTTCCTGGAACCAAAAACAGCAGAAAACAGGCAGCTGGCACTGTGGCTCTTGTTAATAGGTTAGTCCAAGAAATCATATGAAAAGTACTCCAAAGTGTGGACAAAACACAAGAAAGTGGATAAAACCAAGCTTGGAACATCAAAAATTATAGATACATTTGCAATGTATCAGTCATCTGAGTACAAGTATGAGTTCTATGTATAGAACTTTTTGAGGACGTTTACATTCCACGGTGTCCCGAGCTCGAGCTGGCCATCGCCTCGTATGTCGATGAGGTAGTAGGCGTCGTTGCCAAGGACTCGCCCTATGGCGAATGGCCCCTCCCATGGGGGGGAGAGTTTGTGCATGCCCTTCTTGTCCTGGGCCAGTCGTAGGACCAGATCTCCCTCCTGGAAGGTGCATGTCCGGACTCGGCGGCTGTGGTAGCAGCGGAGCCCCTATTGGTAGACGGCGGTGCGGGAGCGAGCCAGGTCGCGTGCCTCGTCGATCTAGTCGATGCTGTCTCGGTGAGCGATCTCATTTGTCGCCTCGACGTAGTTGGCGACTCGAGGTGAATCGTGCTCCAGGTTGGTTGGCATTACAGCTTCGGCGCCATACACCATGAAGAATGGTGTGAACCCCGTGGTGCGGTTGACGGAGGTGCGGATCCCCCATATTACAGAGGGGAGCTCTTCGACCCAGCATCCTGGGGTGCGCTCGAGGGGCACCTGGAGTCGCGGCTTGAGCCTATGGAGGACGCTCTGGTTGGCGTGTTCTGCTTGGCCATTCGACTTTGGGTGGGCGACTGAGGCGAGGTCGAGTCATATGCCGTGCTCTTCGCAGAATTCTTCCATGGCCCCCTTGGCGACGTTGGTACCGTTGTCCATTATGATGCTATGCGGGTAGCCATACCGTTAGATGAGCTCGTGTAAGAACTTGGTGGCCGTCTTGCCGTCACACTTTTTGATCGGCTTGGCCTCAACCCATTTGGTGAACTTGTCGACTGCGACTAGGAGGTGGGTGAAGCCGGATGGGGCCTTCTTAAACGGGCTAACCATTTCCATGCCCCATACAGCGAATGGCCATGTTATGGGGATGGTCTGAGTGCCGAACCAGGGAGGTGCGTCTGGTTGGCGTACTTATGGCATCCGACGCATCGTTGGACGATGTTGGTGGCATCGGCATGCACTGTGAGCCAGTAGAAACCATGTCACATGGCCTTGGTGACCAGCGACTTGGCGCCGGCGTAATGGCCGAAGTCACCGGCATGAATGTCCTGGAGGATCTTGCGGCCTTCTTCTGGCTGTACGCAGCACTGGAACACGCCAGTCACGCTGCGTTTGTGGAGCTCGCTGTTGATGATGACGAAGGATTTGCAGTGGCGCACGATCATTCGCGCCTCCGTCTTATTGCTTGGGAGAATCTTGTGCTCGAGGAAGGTGACGTACATTGCCATCCAATCGCTAGGCTCCACAATCATGGCGACTAGGGCCGGCTCGGGTTGTAGTGGTATCCCGATGTCGATCTCCTTCGGTGGGCAGATCAAAGGTTTGTGGATGATGTCGAGGAAGACGCCTGGGGGTGGCGTTTGTCAAGCCAACCCAATGCGGGAAAGGGCATCTGCCTCCTCATTCATGCGTCTGTCAATCCACTCGACTGAATAGCCGTCGAAGTGTCCTCCCGGCTAGCCTACCGCTTGGCGGTATGCTATCATCGTCGGAGAGATGGCATCGCAGGTTCCGGCGACCTGGCCGGCGACTAGGTCGGAGTCACCGTAGCACCGTAGGCGGTTTATGTTCATCTCCTTGGCGGCCCGCATGCCGTGGAGGAGGGCCTCGTATTCTGCCATGTTGTTGGTGCAGGGCTTGAAGTTGAGGTGGAGCACGTAGCGAAGCTTGTCTCCCTTAGGGGAGGTCAGGATGAGCCCGGCCCCTGCACCGCCGGTGTTCTTGGACCCGTCGAAATGGAGCGACCAATAGTGGAGGTATGGTAGCTTCTCCGATTGCTATGCTTCTTCCCAGTCTACGAGGAAGTCAGCCAAGGCTTGCGACTTGATCGCTTTGCGGGGCTCGTATTTGATGTTGTGGACGCCAATTTCGACGACCCACTTGGCGACTCGCCCGGTTGCCTCGCGATTGCGTATTATGTCTTGCAGTGGTGCGGAGGAGACGACCGTGATAGGGTGCTCCTGAAAGTAATGTGGGAGTCTCCTTTGAGCTCAGAATACCGCGTATACCAGTTTTTGGTACTACGGGTAGCGCTGTCTTGAGTCCGTCAGGACTTTGCTGATGTAGTAGACAGGGAGCTATATGGGGCGTTCCTTGCCCTCCTCTGGCCGTTCGACGACCATCACGGCACTGACGACTCGAGTGGAGGCCTCCACGTAGACTAGCATTGGCTCTTTGTCGACTAGGGCGGCGAGGAGTGGTGCCGTGAGTAGCACTTCTTTGAGCGCTTTGAGTGCGTCGTCCGCCTCCGTGTCCCATTGGAACATAGGGTTCTTGCGCATTAGGCGGTAGAGGGGCATTGCCTTCTCGCCGAGCCGGGGGATGAAGCGACTGAGAGCCACGACTCGCCCGGCCAACTTCTGGACGTCGCGCAGGCACTCGGGTTTCCCGAGTCGCGTGATGGTGTCGATCTTGGTGGGGTTGGCCTCGATGCCTCGCTTGGAGACCATGTATCCTAGGAGCTATCCGGTTGGGACGCCGAAGGTGTATTTTCCTAGGTTTAGCTTGATGTTGTACCTCCGCAGGTTTGCGAAGGTTTCGGCCAGGTCGGCGAGTAGGTCATCCTGGCGGGTGGACTTTACCACCATGTCGTCGATGTAGACGTGAATATTGCGGCCAATTTGGCTCGCAAGGCACTCCTGCATGCACCTTTGGTACGTGGCGCTGACATTCTTGAGGCCGAACGTCATGGCCGTGTAGCATAAGGCGCTGAATGACGTGATGAACACCGTCTTCTCCTCATCCTCGACCGCCATTTTGATCTGGTTGTACCCAGAGTACACGTCGAGGAAGCACATCGACTCCGATCCCACGGTTGAGTCGATGATCTGGTCGATGTGCGGTAGGACGAACTCCTCCTTCGGGCAGGCGCTGTTGAGGTTGGTGTAGTCGATACACATTCTCCGCGTGTTGTTCTTTTTTAGAACCAGGACTAGGTTTGCCAGCCACTTGGAGTATTTTATTGGCCGAATGAAGCCTGCGGCTAATAGGCGTTGCACTTCTTCGGCGATTGCTCGGCGGCGCTCTTCATTGAAGGGCCGTAGTGACTGTTTTACTGGTCGCACTTTGGGGTCGGTGTTTAGCTTGTGCTCAGCGAGTTCCCTCAGGACACTAGGCATGTCAGAAGGTTTCCATGCGAAGATGTCACGGTTCTCACGGAGGAACCCGATGAGCGCGCTTTCCTATGCGGGGCTCATGTGCGCCCCAATGGTGATCGTTTGGCTGGAGTCGCCCGGGACGAGCTCGACGGTGCGGGTGCGCGTGGTCGCCTCGAATGTGGAGTTCGCGGCGGTTGGCTTCTTCAGGATGGTGGGGTCGTCCTTGTTGCTGTTGCCCACGTATTTCGTGAGCTCCTCCGCGTGGTCAGTCTCCATGGCGATGACGGCGTCGGCGAGCTTAGCGCCTTTGTCCTTGCATTCCACGGCCATATCGGGGTCGCCGTGGACGGTGATTATGCCACTCAGCCCTAGAAGCTTCATCATGTTGTATACGTAGTGGGGGGTCGCCATGAATTTGGCGAACGTTTGGCATCCCAAGACGCAGTGGTAGGGGCTGCAGAGGTCCACCAGCTCGAACACGATCCTGTCCATGTGGTAATTTGCCGGTGTGCCGAAGGTAACTGGCAGCGTCACTTTCCTGATCGGATACGCCTTCCGACCGGGGACGATACCATGGAAGGTTGTCAGGGTCGGCTCGATTGCTGCTTCTAGGAGCTGGAGCCTCTTGAACGTGTCCAGGTACATGATGTTGATGGAGCTCCCGCCGTCCATCAGTGTCTTGGGCAGCCAGTAGTTAGCCACCTTGGGCCTGACCCCCAGAGCGACTCGCCGTGGGTATTCGATCCTTGGTGCATGATCCTGGCGACTCCAGGTGATGCTCTATTCGGACCAGTTGAGGAAGCGAGGGATGTCAACTTGGGTCACCGCGTTGACGGCGACTGCGCGGGCGAGGACCTTCTTCTCGCGTTTGGTGCCGAGCCCGGTGAAGGTGTGTAGCGAGCCGATGGTGTTGCCGAAGCCGCCGGCGTTTCTGTCGTCCCGAGGTGGGTTGTTGTTGGGGTCCTCCCTTGCTCGCCTTGCCTTTTCGATCTCTTTGAGAGAATGGCAGCCCGTGGTGGTGTGGGTGGCGGGTTTCCCCTCCCTGCTATGGTAGATGCAGGGCTGGTTGAGCAGGGCAGCGGGGTCGAATTTCAGGCTCGTTGCGTTGTTGGTGCGGTAATTTCCGCTGTCGCGGTAGTTACCTCCGTCGCGGCGGTAGTTCTTGGAGTCGCGTTGGCCGTAGCCGGTGTTGGCGACGAAGTCGACTCGCCCATCCATGCGGCGCTTGCCGGTGATGCGAGTGTTGCTGTAGTGCATGTCGCGTTGTCGTCCGCTGTCGTGGCCATTGGTGCAGCATCTTCCTCCTGACTCGTCGTCGGAGTCCTGGTTGGGGTCTTCCTCCGCGTAGCGCTTGGCGATCTTGAGGAGGTTGGGGATGTTGTCGAGCGTCTGGTAGACCCTCTTGATCTTAGCGACTAGGGGTCTATACCGGCACGCGTTCTTGAAGCAATGTATCGCCGTGTCTAGGTGGATGCCGGAGGCGTTGATCCACAGTTCCTGCCACCGTTGAATCCAGTGGCGGTTGACTCGCGTTGTTCCTGGATGCATTGCTCCAGGTCCTCGATGGTGGTGGCACGGGTGTAGGAACCCTCGAAGTTCCTGACGAAGGCATCCCGCATTTCCTCCCAGGAGTCGATGCTGTCGGTGGGGAGAGTGTTGATCCATTGCCGGGTCGCACCCTCCATCATCAGGGGGAGGTAGCGAGCGTCTAGCAGGTCGGTATGGCCGGCGATTCCCATCGCCATGAGGTATGTGTCCAGCCAGACCGCTGGATCGTACGTTGGGTCATACTTTTCGATCTCCTTGGGCGCCTTGAAGTTGGCGGGGTACTTTTCCCCTTGGATCATAGGTCCGAAGCATTAGGGACCGACTCGGCTGAGCGAGCCCCTGGGTTCGGGGTCGCCGCGGTTATTGAGGGTGTGCCTCAAGTCGTTGGGCTAGCGCGCCTGCTAAGCCTGGTTGTTGACGATGTGCGTGCGGGCGCCGATGGGCTGCCCGTTGGCGGCGACCATGTTGTTCACCGATCGCAGCTCGTTGGTGCAGAGCGTGGGGTTGGCGGCCTATGGCTGTGTCGTCAGGGGCTGCGGTGGTGGGCAGGTCACGGCGTTGGCGACGGTGGGGTGACCACTTGAGGCCGCCTTGCTTGCCGAGGAGCGGGAATACATCCGCCCCCGCGGGTTGACTCCAACGGCTTGCTGCTCGACGGCCCTGGCGAGTAGGGCCTTGGTGTACTAGATCTGCAGCGTGCCCTCTCCTTGGACGTTGAGGTTGGTGACTGCCGCGTCGTCCGCGACGACGTTGTCCATCGGGGTGGAGTAGAGTAGGAGTCTGTTAGCGTCGCGGGCCCGTGGCGAGATTATGATTCACGGCTGGTCCGACGGGGGTGCGCGACCAATGGGTGGTGGCGGGGCCCTAGTCGCCGGTGCGCTGGGTGGTGGTCGATTGCTGCCGCCTGGTGGTGCGTTCTCGCAGTATTTGCGCTCCGCCACACGTGCGGGGTCGTTCTCATCGTTGAAGTTTAGGACGCGGCCTTGGACGTTGGAGTTCAGGCGGGTCCTGATGCGACGCTGGTGGTAGAGTGACAGCTCCTGCACCGTCGCTCGCTCGAGGCGGAATTTCTTGCGCTCAGCTATCTCCTTGCGCGTCGCCTCCTCTAGTCGCTGATGGGCTTCCTCCACCTCCGTGGTCGTGGCGGTTGGCGAGATCGGTGTGGAGAACAGGTCTGGTGGGGTGGCCGTGCTGCGTGCCATGTAGATCGTGTTAAAGCGATTGGATCTGACGCGGAAGTCCTCGGGGGACTCCGAGCCAGATCAGAATCGAAGATCCCGAGGATGGAGGAGTCCTCAAAATCCCCAGGGTTGGAGACCCGCGTGATGGAGTCCTCCCGTGATGCCGCAGTGATAGACCCGTCGACCGAGGCAGGGGTCGCGGAGTCGGCATCATCGTTTAAGGCCGCGTCGTCCGCGGCGGTGTTGGTCTCGGCCGCGTTGCTGGTGGCCGAGTCGTACTCGGTGACAAGGCTCCTGATGGAGCAGACCTGCTCCTCCGAGAGAAGATCGCAGTGCGGCGGCGATCCGCCAACAATCACCGTCGCCGCTGGGTCGACCGCGCCGGTGAAGCCGATGAAGAGGTTGATGGAGACGACCGACATTATCGCACTCTGGGTGATCGGGCGCGACGCTGGGATGTAGATGTTGGGTAAGATCTGTAAGATCCCACTGATGGCGATCATGCGGCCGGTGGCGATCGGCCGATCGATCGGCGAGTAGGGTCTCGCCGCAAAACTCAGGCCTGTCCGGCTGGGCCCCACGGTGGGCGCCACTGTCGTGGAAATGGCCACGGCAGTCGCTGCAGTAGGCAGCGATTGATTGAATCAGGGGCGAGAGCTAGCGGCCATCTGCGGTGCGAGATGGGGGCGGATGCACATGGATTTATCCAGGTTCGCCCCCCAGAGGGTAAAGACCTACAACTTCTAGATTGGATTAGTAGAGAGCGAGTTACAATGGCGGCGAGCTCGGCGTCTAAGCAGCTAGTCCCTTGAAGGGATGTATGATAGAACGTAAGTCCTCAGGATACCCTAGGGAGGTTTATATATGAAGCACCTCGCTAGGGTTTACAATTTACAACCGAACAAGATATGGATTCAGAGGCTTTGACCTAATCCGACTGGGCTTTGAGTATGCTTCTGGGCCTCCAGTCTTCAGTCGCCAGGCCTTCTCCTTAGTCACATTCTAGTCGCCGTCCTGCAGGCCCACTCGCGAGGCCTTTGGCCCAATCGGAACGTCCTGCAGGGCATACCCCATTCAGCATATCCCCATCAATAATGGTGCGCCACAGGTATATCTGGGATGGGCTGGCAGGGATGGCCCTTACCCATGCAACACTTGCTACTCGTGGCGTGGTGTGCCATGTGTATGTGTGTGTGGTCACCACCCCCGCTCTTGATCATCTTTTCAGTTTTAAAAACAATAATAATAACTTCAAATTTTAAAATTCTTCAAGATCTAGTTATGTTGCATAATATAGTTATGAGAAAAATAACAAATATGAATTTTGACATATTTTAAAAAAATGTTAGGTTTCGGTGAAACAGCTGTAACTTTTGCATATGGCATCAGATCGAAAAGTTTTATATGAAAAAGAATCTACACGAAAAGTTACATTCGAATTCAACCGCCTTTGATTGTTACCATTTTTTAGAATCCTCAAATTCAAAATAGAAAATAGAGATTTTAAATTTTAGATTTCGCTGGAAAAATTGAAAGGGCCTCACTTCCCCATGGCGCACCATATATTGATGCGCCAAGGGTATTTTGATACCCATGGCGTACCAATATGTCGTGCGCTACAGGTAAGGGGAGAGGCCTTGATGTAGATGTGGTGACCTAGCGGTCCACTACATGTTGTAGAGTGCGAACCATCGGCATAACACTCATGGAGCACCATTCCACGAATATTACACCTACCAGAGTAGTACAATAGACACATCGCAGATCTAAGGTATAAGTATATATTCATGTCACACGTCTTCATAGAAAATCCTCGAAACTTACATGACACAATGAAGTCGTCAAGAAAGTTCTTGCTCAAACCAAGTTCCAGAAGAAGTGGCTTGAAGTCTAGCCTAGCACTAGATCTACCTCTAGTCCTATCTCGTTAACTAAAGGCTGTCTATTTGCTCTATCAACAACTTCTAAGGATATGGTTCCTATCCTCGGTAATTGGATTCTATCTAAACTTAATTGATCTTTTCCATCACTATTTTGAGTAACTGGTTCCGTTGACTTCATTGAGTTAATTATGACTTCATGTAGATGCCTCCTAAGTATTCTTGTACCATGTTTGCAGTCTTGTCATTGACTTCAACCTAAGCAAGGGATAAGGAGGATAGATTGAGTACGAACGTACTCAACAAGTTCTAACTATGTGGTTTCTGATGTATAGCCATGCATCCAAGATCCTAGGCTTGTGCAGGTTTTTGAAATCGGATCTTTAGAAAAGATAAGTTTTAGTTTATAAAATTCTATGTATGTCAATCTTCATGAGTTGTACAGAACTTCATGAAGTTCCTTTCCATGCAGAGTTCGTAGTTCTTTCCTAGAACATGGGGTATCATGACACATTTTATACACTCACGAGAGGTGCTCTATTTTATCCACAAATATCTTTAGCCTTGTTGCATAGTACATCTGCATACTCGTTTACACTTCCATATGTATGAGGCATAGTCTAAAGATTAGCCAATCACTAGCCTTCACCACGACCTTGCATTCCACCCATTGTAACGAGTTTTGGTCAAGAGAACTACGCTCAGTTACCTCCCTTCTATGCTAAGTCCTTACCCTGAAGCACAAGATAGGGGCGTCACGGGCTTCCACCCGCTGATCTCCTCTCTAGAGTCAGCCTGACTTAGGATACGAGGACATACGAAAGGAAAAAGGTCTAGCTAACTTGCTCATCCCATTCTGGGGTATGTGGTTAGCACGGTTTATACGGTGCTTTTGGATCAATAATTGTATTGGTTATTAAGTTCTACATTTTTAGATACAATGGAATCTCCACCACATGGCATCCCAATCATGTCTCTTAACCATGATTCTATTGCCCACCATTTCACATTTCATTTCATTCATCGAACAATATTTTTTCTTTTAATGCAGGTGATGAAGTTTTTGAAACCTTTTTATAAAATAATTTAAAGGACATGTAAGACTGCCCTTGCAAATGGTATGCAAGCCTAATCTCATAAGGTTTGTGGAAGGATGAACTTACCTTCTGGTTGCAGGTTATGGAATCAACATCTTCTACCGTCGTAAGATCCAGATGGAAGAATAGCATCATCGGTCCGGTAAGGACTAATGTTAAATTGTCAATGTACATGATATGAATATTAAGTAAACTATCGTTTCCCTCCCCATTATGTTACTCCTAATAATATAGTGTCTAGCGGAGTCTAGTCTTATGACAATAAACCACTCGAACAATACACTTTGAAACAAAAGGATAGGGTTTGTTGAAAGGAGTAAATTGATGTCTGCAAGTGCACAGATCATTTGTAGCTAGTTTCGAAGTATAGATATCGATCCTACAGGGATCCCAAAGGTAAGTGTTTATGAATGAAGTCTCCATCACACCAAAGTTGTCACAAGTCTTCAAGTGAATTGACTGCAAGTGTAGAAATGAGAATGGAATTTGGATTAAACTGGATGTATTTAAATAAAACTAAAATGTAAACTTCAGAAATAAAAAGCATAAAAGTAAAGAACGATTTGATTGTTTGTTGTTTCCTGCAGATGACAAAAAGGCGTTGGGAGATACAATTCATGGTGATAGTGACAGTGCCAGGTGGATGAATGGTAAGTGTAAAAATTGTAATCTTATAAGTATATGTATAGGCGAGCAACCCATAATTAGCCGGAACTCCTCTTGGTAGATTTCATCCTAACTTCAATAATCCTACTAGTCTGTTACCAAAACCATGGTCAGACACTAGACGATTAAGACCCTTCAGGTTGCTTAGCAATTAAGCTCCTTGGATCGGACTAATGCAATAAGCATGGTGGTTCCTCGTTATCCTCGAGTCTACTAGTTTTCCATTGATATCCCCGTGTCACTCGGGGGGTTGCCGGTCTGCTAGCGAGCAAGATCCTATCTATGTAGAACAAAGCATCATGTTGTCTGGGCCCTTAATTGGACAACAAGCATTAGGCATCCCACAGATAGTCAAGCACATATAATAGAGTAATTAAAATCAATCATAAACTAATGAAAAATATATGGAAGCACATCACATCTCACCAATCCCTTACATCTCCCATGCCCAAGGAAGTTACTCACACATGAGAGAAGAAAGCATCATCGATATAATTAAATAAAGGGAGTTCTTCTTGATATTATCGTGAAGATCCATAATAAGAAATAGAAAAGTAATCCAACATGATTCAAGATAGGAAGAAACAATCTCAAACCCTAATCATGTAAGGTGAAGATCTCTCTCTCTCTCAAGTACAAGTAATGGCTATGAGGGTGTGATGGCTAGGAAGTCGAAGATCATGGAGCAAGATGAAGAACGTCTTCCCCTTTTTCCCTGAATCTCTTCTTTCTCCTTTCTGGATGGGATGGCGGCTGCTGTGTTATGATTTCGCCTTTGGCCTCTTCACGGAAGTTGTCCCTTTTGACAAGACGGAGGCGGCGACAGCTATACGGCGGGAACTATACGGCCGGAAAAATGTGCCCGCGTATAGTTGCTCGTTAAAGCGTCTGTTTGCCTCCCTTGATTGCTTCCAAAGAGAGACTTGCTTGTTTTCGCCTGAATATTGTGTTTCCCTTGTTAAAACCTTATGTTGATGTTAAGAACATGGAACACACATTAAAAACCAAGGTTTCTTCGCTACCAAAGTATTAGCGTTAGGTAAAGCTAGAAAACGATCAAATGTAGAAGAAAACTATCAATAAAAACCATCAAATATGTCGAATCTCACAGCTATCAACTCCCCCAAGCTTAGATGTTGCTCGCCCTCGAGTGACAAGAAAATAAGGAAGAATAGCAGAGATTCGAGACTGAAATAAAAGAACTTACAAGCTCAAATTGGTGTCAAATTATTTTATTCACAATTCCTACAATCTTAAACATGATCATACAAGTATTCACAAGATTGCACTGAATCCACTTCCTAACCACGTATATCTTGCTAGCAAATAAATCATATGCCCGAGCAAGTGTCAAAAGTTTAGCTAGGAAAGTGAGGCAAATTCTTTTGGTGTCTCTCTTTGTTGAGAGATGAAAACTTTTTGCTCTTGTTTCTTTAATCAATTAAGAGTGCTCAAGTTGGCACCAAGAACATTCAATTTAAGAACAATTCATCTATTCCCACGTCAAAATTTCAAGACTCTCAAAGCACCTTTTTCCTTTCATTACCTTTCAAAAACTTCAGATCTTTCATAGAGAAATCATGCCACTGTTTTTAACATGTTAATTGGGACTATGTTGTGCACTCGTGACCATGCCAATAAATAATTGTTGAGCAATAGTGGGCCAGAGGAGTACTACAACTTCACTTGGAATGTGAAACCACGAGGAGACTAAAATTTTACCCATCATAGCATTGCTGCTACAGACGTTTACATAACTCAATATCCGAAATCAAGTGGTTCCCACATTTAGATCGTTCGTTGCCTAGAGGAGTTAATAGTTCCCCATGGAGCATGACAGTGTTGTAATGACATGCGTAAAGCAATATCTTACGGTAATTATTAGAAAACACAGTGGTATAATCTCTACTACTTCGAAACATCCATTTTATCAGACAATTTCATTCAAGGGTGCTATCGAGTCTATTTACATTAAGCTCAAATGGGATGGAGTAGTTCTAAAATCAAATCCTTTGGGCTAAATATGGACTCAAGTCATCTTTTGGATGCTTTTTCTTGTTGTAAAAGTGTAGGAAATATTTTTAACCAAGTTCATTGCTCATTGTTTCAAAGCTAAAAAGGAGACACTAGCAAAGGAATAGAATTTATAGGATATCAAGCTAAGTGGAGAGTGACTCTAGTGCAAGCGAGTAAATAATTGTAGGATCAATTTAAAGTTGCAGAAAAGGTGATGAAAGGAATGTGATACCTCCTCTTGCTTGCTTCGTTCTCGTACTTGAGTCGAACCCCCTCTATATTTCCCTATATCCAAGTCACCTGAAATTGAGCAATCTTCGAGAGAAACAAAGAAACAAATTTGCAAATAAAAGTTATAACTAATTTTTGTGTTTTTGGTTTAGGAATGCAAACTAAAAGTAAACATGCAATTTGAAGAAGTAAAATAATTCAAAATAAGAAATAAAAATATGAATGCAAAGTTTGGAGGCTTTCAAACCTCCCTCAAGTTTAGGCTATTGCCAGGCTTAGTTGTTGCCGTCATTCGGCGGCTGGTGCGGATACTGCTAGTAGTAGTTGGGGAAGTTGGTCATGAACTGACTTAAGTTTTGAGTTAAGGCACTCACATCTTAATTCACTCCTTGTAGAGTGTGGTCGATCTCCCCAACATGCTGGTTGAGCCGCTAAAATTCTTGATAGGGGACATAGTTGAACCCCTGCTGTGGCTGATTGGGCCATGGGTCCCAGGACCCCCTGCAGCTGCTGTTGTCCCTCCCAAGCAGGGTTGTTTTCCTGCTCCTGCTCCTGCTCCTGCTCATCCTCATCCTACTGCTCTCCTTCTTCATCTTCCTCTTGATCAGGCTGGAGTTCAGCCATGATCTCCATCACTTGATCCTTGGTAAGGATCGAAGTGTCCTTCTCCATAATCGAGAAGGATTGTGGACAGGGCAACGGAACGTACTCACCTTGTGCATCACAAAGATAACTAAACTGATATTCTCGGAGCCTCTTGTTAGCTTGGTAAACACCAAGGAAGCCACAAGCAGTTAAATACTTGACATCCATAAGTTTGGAGCCGTCAATAGGTTGCATAACAGGTAATGTAATATTTAATGCTTGGGCAAGGTGGGTTACCAATCCACCAATGTGAATGTCACCTTTCTTCTTGTTGCTCTGGTGACGAAAGTGCTAGATGAGTAGAGCTGCAGGATTGGGGCTTTGCGGTACATTGGGGAAGAGTGCTTTGGTGATCATAGCCATGTCCGCATTGGCCATGGAGCCGGTATCTCCTCTTCCCAGCAATGTATTTTCGAGGAACAAGGCGTAGTAGCGAATTGTTGGGTTCTCAATGGTGGACATCTTCTTCTGGTAGAATTCCCTGCTACCGTTAACAGAAATAACCACCCAAGTTTCTCCACTTGAGATTCTATACAAGTTTGTAATAGTTGGCTCCCCATCATGAGGGAAACCAAAAGCTTCACAAAATTGTTGAAAAGTTATTTCATAATGTTGTTGTTTCATGGTTTTCCCTGTGGTCATCGTAGAAGGAGGCAAGGAACTCATAGGTGAGATCGGCGTAGGTATTGTGGCTTGCATAGGAGAGTAGTCACAGCCTTGAATTTGCACACATGAGGTCGAAGTCCGCCATCAACCCTGCCACAGTGAGAAAGCTATCATCGACCCAACATGTGGGCAACATCCTCCTTGATGAAACTATGGTCATCTTGGGTTGAGCTTGGCCTGGTGCCCCGAACTCTCGCCATGTTGGTGCTTGCTCTTGTGAAAAATGCTACCAATTTTGTTCATCTTGATGCACTAAAAAATTTCACCATGAAACCTTAGGCATATAGTTTCTACATGATATATGAACGATTCTACATGGAAAATTTTAATCCTAACATGAGAAATCAATAGGAAAAACAAAATAAGCTTGAGTTCATCCACTAGATCAATGTGAGAGTTTCAACCATGGAATTCTGAAAATAAAGCATGGATAGAGAGAGAAACATACCGATCTGTTGATTCCCCCACTCAAACGAACGAAATCCGTGAAGAATCTAGAGTTTTAGGTGGGTTTGAGAGGTTTGAAGAGAGAACATGAGAGAAAAAGTGAGGACGAAGAAGAAACCTAGCTGCCCCGACGTGATTATGAGGTCGCGCAAAACTATACGGCCGCAACTACACGGGCGGGATATGTAGTTCCCACCGTACAGTTGCGGCACCACCGCCAACTAGGGTTTCTCTATGCAGAACACAACTGTCAACACCCAGATGCCTGTTATGCCATACATCGCAATCCCAAGATTACCATTTTTGCGAGACATAACAGACTAGATATCACAGTACATCATTCATTACAAACCATAATAGGGTCTTACACAAATAAAGGATCACATGATCCAGTCTTAGTACAAACAAGTAGCGGAATAAATAGCATAGCGGTGGGCTCCATCTTAAGTGTCATAGGCAATGCTGACGATGGGAGATGATCCTAGTTATCGTAGCCGTCCTGCTATCCTTCTTCCGGATAGTCCTCCTCATAGTCTGGCCACGGGAATAGCCAGGGACAAAGCCATGAGTACTCTTTAAGTACTCACAAACTATAACTAACAAGTAAGGTATTTCTAGTAGGATTACTAAGTTCTAAGTTTATTTGTAAAGTTAAGTTTGAAACCTAAGCTGAGTTCAGAAACAAAGAAAGATAAAATAAAGTTCTAAATCACCTAAGTGGGAACTTAGTTGTCATATTCACAACTCTGTTGTGGTCAAGTCATGTCACAATTCATTTCATAAGTCATTTTGAAAACATCTGACAACGGAATAGTATGGCCACTCCAACTGTCCATAACCGCGGACGCGGCTATTCAAATAGTTTGACACTCTGCAGAGGTGGTACACTTTCACCACAAAATTTGATACATCTATCAGGGATAACCCTGAATCATCATACTTAGTATGCAGATAATCAAAGATAACCTTTCCTTTACACACTCTAGTATAAGCACCTCTCCTATGAGCTTAGCCTCCTAGCCATGGCCATCTGCCATCCTGGGCACTGCATAGGTGGACAACATTGAGAGGTAGCCTCAGCTCAAACCTCTCCCGCGAGGGAACTAATACTAATGCATATAAACTTCCGGCTAAGCCTTACCCAATTCAGGTATTGTGGTTGTATGGTAAAATTGGAATGGTATCGCATCCGAACCCAACCATCAGTTTTTATAAAGGGTTAAGGCTCATGCCTCAACATTTTCATCATCATAAACCATTAGTGTTTCTCAACACATGTCAAAACATCTCAATAGAATGACTCATCATTCCAAGGTTTTCATAAGCATTTTCACCAAGTATTCCCATCTAAAGTGATCAAGTTTTTAGTTTGGCTCTAATCACTAAGTGTTCACTAAGGTGGGATGCTAATCTCAATCTCATGCCATAGAATGACATCTAATTCTAACTAGATAGGCCAAGTTTTATACTCTTTATGCTATCTATAAACAAAGTAAGGAACTTTGGTAAAGTAAAAGAAAGTAAAGCTTGTAAGAAAACTTGGGATGGGTATAAATCAAAAAGGTATAACCAAAGCATGCCTAAGGCATCTTGCTTGGGTTATAATTGCATCTAGTGATGGCTGCAAGTTTTAGCTTGCCAATAATAGCTTGCCTTGATTGGTGAAGTGGTTGAAATTCTCCTCGTCTTCTTCGGGTAGAACTCCTCCTCTTCGTAGACTTGGTCGGTACTATCGTCTATAAATACATACGGGAATACACAATCACCAAACAATACTTGACTAGTCTATTTAGCCACTAAGGCACACACTTGATGATCTAGTATCATCACAATCATCACAAGATTTTAATTAACTAATTTTATTTATTTTATTTGAGAAAGGTAATTTCTACTCATTGAAATTAATTAATATTTAATATTCTCCATTTAAAATATTGGATCATATGGACACATGTCATCACCACACATGGGAATGTGATTTAAATGTTGGATCACATTTTATAAAGTTTAAGATTAATATTTAATGATTTAAAGTGACTAGAAATGCCTATATAGCATTATTTTGGTACTAGTCCAAAGTCACTACATGCAAACCTAAATTTTATTACATATTCAGATAGGTATTGTCAAATGTGATTTTTGAGAGTTGGAATCAACTAAAAAGCTATTATGGTTGATTTTTGAGAAAAGTTTGAATGTAGAAAAGTCTTTGTTTTGTTATTTTTGCTATAGATGATCTATAACTCTAATTTATTTAAATCCAACGGGCTTGGATAGAGATTTAAATTATCTTTCCAACAAAATTGGAATCATGTCATTTGGTTAAGTAAATATTTCTGAATTGATTTTTAAACAAGGGGACAAAATTAAGTTTAAGTCTAAAAAGAAAAACACTTATTTGAATTCTAGGGCCAGCGCGGGAACACTAATGGGCCAGCCCAGTCACACTCCACGGCGCAGAGAACAGCTGACAGCGGGTCCCGCATGTTAGAGGCTCTTCAAAAGCGAAGCGGTACGGGGCGATGTTGGCCGCGCGATTAGAACTACGATCGACGACTGTGGCTCGTCGTCAATGACGGACAGGTCGTCGACGAGACGGAACCCTAGCGGCTCGATGGGGGTGCAGTGGGGGCATACCAGGGCTCTAGCTAGGGCGGCGATGGGGGCGATCGAACAAGGAGACGACGGCGGACTCAGGCAAGGTCACGATAACTCCTGGGGTGGACGAAATCATCGGGCCCCTTCCTCCTCTACTGCGGTGAACTCCGGCACATTTCTGGCGAACGACTGCTCGAGCGGCTTCCGCTAACGGTAGGGAAGGATCAGTGGTGAGAGGGAAGCTGAGTGGTGTGAGGAAATGGTGCTGGGGAGGGCTCCTTATATAGGCTCGACGAGGGGACCGTGAGGGCAACGGTGAGCTCGTCGGTGACGACGATACAGGGCGCTAGAGGCATGGGTAGGGTAGGCGGATAGTGGCTTGCCTCTAGGCGGCCAGCTATGGTGTGATGGCGACGCTAGGGGCGGTGGCATGCGGTCGGGAAAGGCTGGCACTCTGCACGACAGAGGCGGTGCTCGACGCGTTTCACGACGGCTGTTGGTCGCGCGGCAGGAATAGGGCGTGTCTGGGGAGGTGTTGGGGTTATGGCAGAGCGGCGCACGGGAGCTGAAGGCAAGGCGCAGCTCGTGCGGGCTTGTCGGGACGGTGCTCTAGCGTGAGCTGGGCACGATGCAGAGGCAGTGGGTGCGAGCTGTCCTTGGTGGTCCAGGGGTTGGCAACACTCGGGGAAGGGACTGTGGGCGGCGATAGGGTTTGGCAGAGCTAGGGGCATGCTAGATTGGCACTGCGCAGTCGTTGGCGCGTTGCCCGCGTTTGGCCGGCGATGGCCATATTTGGGCAGCACGCCACTGTTGCTAGGGGGAGCTGGTCTAGGCTGGGGTAGATGCTAGGGGGACAGGGGATTAAGTGGGAGACCAAATTGGTCGATGATCAATGTAGAAATAATGAAGCTAATCTAGTTTTGATTCAGTGCCTGCCATGTGTTCCACAGAATGGCCGCAAGGAGAAAAGTTTTGAATTTTGGATTCAAATTTTTTGAGTGTTCTCCACTCAAGCTTGAGATTCTATGCCTGTTTGAAAAGGTCAAGGGGAATTCATTTGAGTGGTTTTTGGAAAGGTGTGATCTATGTATATGACTTGAATTCCATTTTCAAATGCCATTTAAAATTAGTGTTTAAATGTTTTTTTAAGATTTCAGAGTGGGCCTTGGTAGATCATTACTTGTACTAGCAAGGAGTGCAAAGAGTTAGAATTGTTTCTATTAAGAATTGACTTCTAGGAACACCTAAAGTGACCTAGTGGATTAAAATGGCAAAAGTGACCATTTGCCTTTATTACTTCCAATTGATTTCTTTTTCTTTGGATTTTTCTTGGGAATGATCTAGATGATGTGGAAATCACCTTAGAATCATTTTACAACCATTAGAACAAACAAACATGGCAATTCAAAACAATTCCATATTAATGCAACACACGTATGCATGCTTAATTGTTTTAATAATAAAAAGTTTTTGTTAACCCTAAATTGGGTGCTTTGGATCTTGATATCTTGGATTAAAGTTTTGGGATGTTAAAACAGCTATACGGACAGAACTATACAGCCGGATCATAATGATCCCGCCGTATAGTTGGTCGTCAAACCTTCTGTGTCCTCGAGATAAATTTTCTAAAATAGGCATCGATATCCATACGACCGGAACTATACGGCCAGAAGTTTTATTCCCGCCGTATAGTTGGTCGTTAAACCATCAGTACCTTTGAGAAGAAATTCAACGAAGGCATAGATATCTATACGACCGGAACTATACGGCCAGAATTTTTATTCCCGTCATATAGTTGGTCATTAAATTCTCTATACCTTTGAAAGAAATTTTTTGATGGCAAAGATATCTATACGGCCAAACTATACAGTCGGAATTTTTATTCTCGCTGTATAGTTGGTCCTTAAACCTTCAGTATCCATCAAAAAAATTCTATTTCTTCGAGAATACTTTCTTATCGTGAAACTTAGCGAAACACCTTGTTTTTGAGAGAAAAACGACAGTAATTTTTTTCGACCAATAATAGCATGTATAGAGCAGGATTTCTAGTACTACCTAACTTTTTCTCCTTAACTGGAGATTTACTTTTTAATCTGAGGTAAATGATTAAGCTAGATTTTATAGATAAAACTCAAACTTTTATTTTTATATTTATTCTACACCTGTTCGATCAATGTTTCTACTACTTTTTGACAGTTGCATCTTCACGAGCGCGCTTCCGCAAGAATGTCTGTGAAAAAGTTGTAGGAATGCGATGAACATTTTATTCTTTATTTTATTTTATTGATGTGATGGGTTGACTCCCATTAAGCATTTTATTAAGAATGATTGAATAACTTTACCCCTTCTCTATTCTCGAATTCTTAGCTTGGGTTGCCCCTTATCAAAGGCACTTACCACATGAACTCATTTTGCCGGTGGAATATATGTTTCTACTACTTCTAGCTTCTTTGGAAAATACCGGATGATTTCAGCATCATAGACATTGAATATTATTTTTCCTTTAGCACAATCAACTGATGCTCCTGCAGTACTAAGGAAAGGTCTTCCAAGTATTATGGATAATTTTTCATCCTTTGGCATCTCAAGAATAATAAAATCAGTGGGAATAACACGCTCATCTATTCTAAGTAAAACATCCTCAATCATACCAACAGGTTGTTTAGTGGATTTGTCAGCCATCTGTAAAGTGATAGTAGTAGGGTAATACGCCCCTAATCCTAACTTTTTATAGAGGGAATATGGAATTACACTAACTCCTGCACCTAAATCACACAAGGCATTGTGAATATCAGTTTTTCCAATTGAGCATGAAATAGTTGGTATTCCAGGATCTCCCGATTTAGACAATAGCTTCCCATTAGCAGGATAACTAGTCACCATTGCAACGGTTTCAGTTATTTCTTTCTTTCTACTAAGAATATCATGGAGGAATTTAGAATAGGTGGGAACTTTTATTGCATCCGCAAATGGAATTTCTAGACGAAGATCACCAAGTGCCTTTTTGAAAGAATCATAGATTACCTGATTCCGTGCTTTATTTTTTCGATCTGGATAAGGAAGATTTTTCTCACCTTTCTTATTCTTGTCTTTTACCTTTTGTGGGGGGTCAGGCTCTTTTGTTTCTTTCTTTTCTTGTTGTTTATCGCTTTTGTTCTTTTCTACTACAACAACTTCATCTTCATTGTTTGTCTCCTTTTCTTCTCTTGGGTCAACCGTCTCTACATCAGAGTCATAACGGTCATTGTGTGCATCATTTTGGTCCTCCTGAAGGGTTCACAGCATAGAAAACAAAAATTTCCTACGATGGAAACTATACGCCAAGATCTTTCTATTAGATACAAGCAACGGGTGGATATACATCCATGGAGAACTTACCCTCGAAGACAACAAAGCTTTGTTAACGAGATGGAACTCGTGGATGATGTAGTCGTGCACTTGCCGATCTCAAGATCGTGATGAAATCCAGTCGGTCCAGCAGGTCCAGCTCCAGCACGTCCATCAGATCCAGCTCCAGCAAGTCCATCACCGCAAACCAGCGGTGCATCCGTGATTGCACACACATCTGGTACCCCGATAACCTCCGTCCCTCGCTCTAGCGAAGCAGCGGAAGCAACAACTCCTTTCTAGATAAAGCCACCAGCAACATGTATCTCGCTAATCCGAGACCATAGGGGAATAATATTAGAGGGGAGAGAGATCCTTCACGAGGAGGTGTGTGTGGAAGAAGGGGTGTGAGGGGGGCCTTTTATAGGAGGAGGGGGTGCCCCTCCCCATGGCCGGCGCCTCATGGAGGTGACCCCTCACCTCCCCCATTCATGTGGTGGTAACCCCCTCCACATTAAAATGCCCCTTCACATTCTCTTTTAAAGTTTCCACTTTAAATGCATTAAATTTCTCCAAAATTAATGCTCTCTCATTTACTAAAAACTCTTTTATTAATTTTATTTAGAATTTTGTTAATTACTTTAATTAACAAACATTCACATAAAACCCCTTGCAACATTTCAATATTACATGCAGAACCAATTTCTGCAATTTCACCCGAAACAGTTTTGGTGTCTATTGAAATAATTCCAGTGCTTTCTTAAATCTTTATCTGAAACATATTTGCTCCAAATGGTGTCGGTATCCCTTAAGTGTGTCACCCTACAGTTCGCGAATAATGCAGACATGATCAAGACCCTTCTCAGATCAATAATCAGAAGCGGGACCTGGAGATCCATACTGACTCCTACACATTCAACGATAACTTCTGTGATCGTGAGAACCTTTAACGCTAGTAACTAAATCCCTTTGTCTCACGATATATTACATGTCCGAGATTCGATCATCGGTATCTCCATACCTAGTTTGATCTCGTTACCGACATGTACTCTTTTCTTGTTCCCGTGATATAACATTCTAGTGATCTCATCACTTGCTTGCAAGCTAACCAATGTGATATCACCGAGAGGGCCCAGAGTATATCTATCTGTCATCGGGATGGAAAAATCCCACTCTTGATCCATGAGCCTCTACATAACACTTTCGTAGCACTGAACCCACCTTTATAATCACCCTTTCACGGTGTGACATTTGATGTTATCAAGATACTCTTCTAGTGTTAGTGATTGACATGATCTCATGGTCTAAGGACTAGGATTACTTCGTATGATGTTATAGCAATATAAACACAATGACCTTGATCGTAATGCTATACTTCAGATGAATGTTCATCACATCATTCCACTAATGTTGTTACCTCATTATTAACAACATCCAATGTCCATGATCAGGAAACCTTGATCATCTTGTTAATTAACGAGCTAGTTTATAAGAGAGGCATAACTAGGAACTTTCATTTTGTTTATTAAACACACATGTATTAACGTTTCCAAATTAATACAATTATAGCATACAAAATAAACCTTTATCATAAACAAGGAATAAGATAATAACCACTTTATTATTGCCTCTCGGGCATATTCCCTTTAGTCTCCCACTTGCACTAGAGTCAATAATCTAGTTTGAAAAAAAACTTTGCGTATTGAACACCTATGGCTTTCTGGTGTTGCATATACGCGATTGATAGTGGTTAACCTAATCTCCGGATATGACAGTTTCAGATCCGTGTGTATTTGCATGTCTTTGCGTCTCTACGCATCACTCATTCTCAAATGAGATGGCATTATATAAATTTGGTCCTTTGGTGAGACCTTTAGTTCGTTCGGGTTAAAATATGTTGATACTATTGTCATTCGATATATCTTCATAGTATTAGCCCACTTTGAACCACACCTAGTTTGATAACAAACTACTTAACACAAATGCCCTCCTTTGCTGCTACTATAGCAGTCATATACTTAGCCTTTTGTTGTAGTATCTGTCACAATGTCTCAACTTTGGAACTCATCCAAATCCATCATGGAATATCCTTTCTTTTACATTGTGCCACCCATAGTTTGAATTGAGATAAATTTTAATTTGTATCTTGTGACAAAACTAGTATCAATGTAACACTTTACAATGAACTACCTTTAACTATTTGTCACTTATACATGATGTATTCTTAGTTCTTCCAAAGCTCATAAGAATATCTTTAATATCGTCCAATGATCCTCTTATGAATCATTCTGGTATGTGCTCATAACATTTAGAGCATAGGGCATATCTGGATATATACATATCATGGTATAATCGATCAAAATCTTCATGTGATTTTACTCACCAAGTTTGAAACACTTGAATCTTGATACAATCCTTTCCATGTACAAGAACCTTTCTTGTTATTTCCATATTGAACCCTTTCAATATCTCATATATGTACGTCTGGCACAACCATATCAGCGCCTCAATCTATCCATATAGATATTGATTCCAAATATTCCGGTTTTGCCCAAGTCTTTCATCGAAATCCTATTTTAATGAAATCCTTAACCTGTGTCAATAAAAGATACATCATTTCCAATCAACAATATGTACTCTGCATAATGTATTGGAAATTTGTCTCAGCGCTGCCACTTAATTTCTTGCAAATGCAAGCATCTTCATCATCTCCGATGAGTATAACTCTTTTAAAATTTTCATCATGGTGAAGATTCCAACTCCGCTATGCTCACTTCAACTATTGAAGTTTGCATGCCCTTTTAGCACCCTTTGAATTAACAAAACCCTTCGGGCCATGTCTTGTACACGTCCTAGGTAACCATTCTATTAGAAGAATATTGTTTTATTTGTTCAACTACCATACACCAAATTATATGTAGTGGTTGCTACACTAATCCGTCAAGACTAAATATCGCTATGAAAGATCAAATCTTGTCATAGTCAACTCCTTGAAAATTGCCGTAAACTTCTTTCCGACATGTCGACTATTTCATAGATGTTAAACATCCATTTTTATTTCTTTATAGATCCAAACACGACTGATAGGCCTTACGCCTTTTCGGAGGGTCTTCCAAGTTCAAAAACTTGATTTCTCATGTATGGATACTATCACGGATTCTATGACTTCTAGTCATTTTATGGAGTCAGGGCCCATCATCGCTTCTTTGCATGTAGTCGGTTCATCATTGTCAAAACAATAACGACTTGTTTATCAAATCATACTATTTGATTCTTACTGACCCACACGGTTCAATAGGAACTCTAATCTCCGAGATCAAAACCTTTGTAATCACGGGAGCCATGAGCATTGTGGCCGCCACCGGGACACTTTCTGGCGCTGCGCTACTCAGCACATGTTGGTTAGGTTCATCAACCTAATCAAAGTTCTATTGTCCTCCCACTTAACTTTTCGCGAAAAATTCCTTCTCAAGAAACTTGACGTTCCAAGCGACAAACTCTTTTATCCTCGGTGTTATGGAGGAATTCCCAACAAATTCTTTGGGATAACCTGCAAAGATGTGCTTATCCTACTTTGGTTGTACACATTTTACTTATGCATAGCATACCAAAATTTAAGAAAAGACAATTCGGGTTTTATCCCAAACCATAACTCATATGGTGTCATTTCAACGGATCACGATGGTGCTCTTTTCAGTGTAAAAGCGGTAGTATCTAAAGCTTTAATCCTTAAAACATAATGGCAGTTTTATATATGACACCTTTGATCTTACCATGTCAAACAAGGTTTGATTTGATCTCTTGAACATACCATACTCCTGTGGTTTATTGGGAAATGCAAATTCATGGAACAACTCTTGAAATCTTAGGTGTTTTGCTAAACCTGCAACTCAAATATCTTCCTTTATGATCAAATCATAAACTCTTTATTTTCTTGTTACAATGATTTTCCACTTCATCTTGAAAGTCTTTGAACAATTTTCAAATGTTTCATACTTCTTCCTTATTAAGTAAATATATAGATATATTCACTCAAATTTCTGGCGAAAGCATATGAAGCAAAAATATCCATCGCATATGGCTACACATAATGGACTATACACATCAGTATGCACAATTTACAATAAGCTAGTCATCCGTTCCTCTTTGGCCTATGAATGGAGTTTCAATTATCTCAAGGAAAGTCTCACAAGCGTCAATTGATCAAAATCAAAGACTCCAAAAATTCATCAACATGGAGTTTCTCCATGTTTTCTTTCCAATATAATTTAAACAACGATGTCACTTCATAAGTGATCTTTCAATCATTTGTCTTGCGACATTTTAGCAATAGTGTTTATGGATGCGATTTCTCCCACTAGACTTGTAAAAGTTCATCCATCCTTTATGGAATACGGTAATTATTTGAACAACCATTGTTCTCATAATACCGGAACAAAATAACAATTATTAAAACAAATCTTGAAGGCTAGGTTTGATGACAAGGAAAAACACAATAACACTTTATTTGTTTTCGATGAACATCATCACTTATTATCTTGCTAGTTACTTAGGCCATTGCAGTTCATGAATTGCATTGTCCTGTATAACACTTCATACCAACCAATTCGGTATCCAATACCGGTATCCAATACCTAAGAACCACATTGTTTAACAAGCAAGGAATACAACCATAACATGTATATCTTCTATATACCTAAGTTGGACATCTCCAGCTTTTTCTTTTCTACCAAATATTTTATAGATTCTCTTTCAACAATTCCTTTTTCTTTTAAAAGAAACTATCAACATCAATAGTGGTGTCATTCACATGACACATAGTACAAAGTGTATATATTCAAATACTAATACCTTTGGACTTGCACTTTGAAGTGGATCACCATCATCAAATATTTGGTGTTCTTTCAAAAATCCATTCTTTAGTAATATATTAGTGTAGTAAATATTTTACCTACATATTCTATTCATCCTTATCATGACAACTTTCATGATCAAACTACTATAGCCTATAAGGAAGAATTGCGAGTATAATGTTAGTTCCCAAATCCTTTTTGGGAGATCCGGATACCTAGCATCTCCATCCTTCACAAATTCTCATACAATATGAGAACATGTATTTTGCTAAATTATACTCTATCATAATGCAACCAAAAATATTGTTTCAGACATCACAATATCTTCCACACATGATGGTTTCTGAAACAATTATTTCATCTCCTAGATAACCTTGATATTAAAAACAACTTTTGAATTTCAAGAATCATGGAGGCAAACATGATACTTTTGTTGGAGATATGCCCTAGAGGCAATAATAAATATAGTTATTATTATATATCTTTGTGTTTATGATAAATGTTTGCATTCATGCTATAATAGTATTAACAAGGAAACCATTAATACTTGTGTGAATTGTAAACTTAATCTGAAGTCCCTAGTATAGCCTCTATACTTCACTAGCTTGTTGGTTGATTGATGATGTGGTTTCTTTGTCATGAACATTGAGATGTTATCAACAACAAGATCATATCGTTAGGAGAATGATATGGTGGACATACTCCTATAGACAAGCGTAGCATAAAGATCAAGTCATTTCAATAGTTCAATTGCTATATGCTTTCTGATACATAGTAACCTAATTCCTTCGACCATGAGATCATGCATATCACCTTTACCAGATGGATGCTTTGATATCATCAAACACCACACCGTAACAGGGTGGCTATAAAGGTGGCATTGAGTGTTCGGAAAGTATTGGTTGAAACACATGGATCAAGAGTGGGATTTGTCCATCCACATGACGGATAGATATTCTCTGGGCCCTCTCGGTGAAATGTCATCCAATTAGCTTGCAAGCATGTGACTTGGTCACAAGGGATCACATATCACGGGAACGAGAAAAGAGTACTTATCAGTAACGAGGTTGAACTAGGTATGCAGAGATACCGACGATCATAACCTCGGATAAATAACATATCGTGAGACAAAGGGAAATTGGTATCGTATGTAAGTGGTTCATTCGATCGCAAAGTAATCGTAGAAATATGTGGGATCCATATGAATTTCCAGATTCCTCTATTGGTTATTGTTCGGAGAAGTGTCTCGATCATGTCCGCATAATTCACGAACCGTAGGGAGACACACTTAAGGATTCGACGTTGTTTGAGTAGTTATGGTATTATGAGAAAGAGACCGAATGTTGTTCGGAGTCTCGGATGGGATCCGGGATATCACGAGGTGATCCGGAATGGTCCGGAGAATAAGATTCATATAAGGAAAGTCCCGTTTCGGAGTTCGGGAATGGTTCCGGTGTTTTCATCGGGAACATTCTAGAAGGTCCCGGAATGTCCGGCACTCCGGAGGGGGAAGGGTACATGAATGTGTCATTGCATGTTGGAATGATTGCATCATGTACTAAGTGTTCTCGCTGTCCGAAATAAAGGGTTAATTCAAATCCTAATTGGAAAAGTCAAACTGCCAGTTTTCGGTCAAACTGCCAGTTTTCGGAAAGAGGAGAAAGAGGAGGAGAGGTGGAGGCCGAGTTGGAGGAGGGTTCCTCCCCTTGGCCGGCGCACCTCCCAAGGCCGAGTTGGGGAGGAACTCCTCCCCTTGGCCGCCGGCCCTCCCACCTATAAAGGGAGGGGCAGGGCTCCCCTCTCTAGACACACTAGTTCCTACCCCTCTAAACTAAACCCTAGATCTAAACCCCGGTTTAGAGCTATTTTGGTTTAGAGCCTTCTAATTGGTTTAGAGCCCTCTAATTGGTGTGTCTAATTACTAGACCACTAATAGCCTCTCTCATAAGCTCCACCATACTCGCACCGGCTTAAGGCGAAGCCCTGCGGGATCTCCCCTCTACCTCCGGTACCACGCCGTTGTGCTGCCGGAATCACGAGGAGAGTACTACAACCTCCGCTGCCTGCTGGAACAAGGGAGAGGAAGGTCTTCGTCGAGTACCGAACGTGTGACCGACTACGGGAGCGCTGCCGGAACGTGGCGCCGGAAGGATCGTCTACGCGATCTTGAGATCGGAAAGAGTACGACTACATCACCCACGAGAATCTGCTCTCGTTAAACACTTTGGAATCTTCGAGGGTGAGTTATTCCATCGACTCGTTGCTACAATCTAGTAGATAGATCTTGGCTTGTTTGTTTGTATGCGATAGAAAATTTTTGTTTTCCATGCTACGAACCCCTACAGTGGTATCAGAGCCGTGTCTATATGTAGATCTGTTGCACGAGTAGAACACAATGGTCATTGTGGGCGTTGATGCTTTTATTGTAGATTGCTTTTTGTGTACTTTGCATCTTGCGGTATGTTGGGATGAAGCGGCCCGGGCTAACCTTACATGACATCGTTCATGAGACTTGCTCCACGCTTAACATGCAACTTGTATTGCATAAGTGGCTTTGCGGGTGCCTGTTTCTCCTAGCATAGTAAAGATCCAATTTACAACGGGTAATCAACAATGCTAGTATCAATGTTGTGGTTCTTGTTCGTAGGTTAGAACGACACTTATGGAAAGCCCCAAACCACGTAAAATATGCAAAGAAAGTAGAAGCGTCTAACTTTGTTTTGCAGGGGTGTGCAGTGATGTGATATGGCCATGATTGTGATTATATTTGATGTATGCAATGTTCCTTATTGTAAGTTGGCAACCGGCAGGAGCCATATGGTTGTCTTTAATTTCTGTTAAGACCTGCGTGTCTATTCAAAATAGTTGTAATAGTTGAAGCTGGTGGACGACAACCATGAAGAAGCGTCATTGACCTTGATGCTATGCCGGTGATGATGGAGATCATATTCGTGCTTGAAGATGGAGATCGGAAGCACAAAGAAGAAAGGCCATATCATATCACATATTATGAATTGCATGTGATGTTAATCCTTTATGCATCTTGTATTGCTTAGTAGACGACGGTAGCATTATAAGATGATCCCTCATGCACATAAATTTCAAGTTCTAAAGTGTTCGCCCTTAGTTAGCACCGTTGCTAAAGCTTGTTGCTTCGAAGCACCACGTGATGATCGGGTGTCTTTGATTCCACGGGTGAATACAACGTAAGCAAGCCAGATTTGCTTATGCGGTAGCTAAGGTTTGATCTTGACGAGCCTAGCATGTACAGACATGGCCTCAGGAACACGGATCGCCGAAAGGCAAAGCATGAATCATATAGTAGATATGATGAACATGATGATTGTTCGCCATTAAAACTATATCAGCTCTCGTGATGATCGGTGTTGATGTAGTGGATTTGGTTCGTGTGATCACTAAAACAATGTGAGGGATGTTGTTTTGAGTGGGAGTTCACCTAGTTTAATTTCATTAATTAATTTGAACTCAATTTGTCATAAACTTAGTCTAAACTATTGCAAATATGTTGTAGATCAATGGCAGCCCCTACCATCAATTTTAATGCGTTCCTAGAGAAAGAAAAGTTGAAAAACAATGGAAGCAACTTCGCGGATTGGTTCCGCAATTTGAGGATTGTCCTCACAGCTGGTAATTTGACCTATGTGCTGGATGCACCGCTAGGTGACCCACCTGCAGCTGATGCTTCCGATGAAGTAAAGAATGTTTACCTCGCTCGGAAGAATCAGTACTCCATAGTTCAGTGTGCTATCTTGTATGGTTTAGAATCGGAGCTTCAGAAAAGGTTTGAAGAGTCAGACCCATATGATATTGTCGAGGATCTCAAATTAATTTTTGAGACTCATGCGGCAATTGAAAGTTATGAAGCTTCTGAAAAGTTCTTTAACTGCAAGATGGAAGAGGGTAGCTCCGTCAGTGAGCATGTGCTTAAAATGTCTGGGCACGCGAATAAACTTCAAAGCTTGGGTATAGTGATTCCTAATACTTTGGGAGTTTACCGCATCCTCCAATCACTACCACCAAGTTACAAGAACTTTGTGATGAACTACAACATGCAGAACATGAACAAAGAGTTGCCAGAACTATTTGCTATGTTAAAATCTGCAGAAGTGGAGATCAAGAAAGAGCACCAAGTGTTGATGGTCAATAAGACCACCAAATTCAAGAAAGGCAAGTCTAAGCAGAAGGGACACTTCAAGAAGGGTGGTAAGAAAGCTACCATGCTGACGAAGAGGACCAAGGCTGGACCCAAGCCTGATACTGAGTGCTTTTACTGCAAGGGAGAAGGTCACTGGAAGCGGAATTGCCCAAAGTACTTGGCGGATTTGAAGAACGGCAACATCAAGAAGAAAGGTATATCTGATATACATGTTATTGATGTGTATTTCACTAGTATTCGTAGTAGTGCCTGGGTATTTGATACTGGTTCGGTTGCTCATATTTGTAACTCGAAACAGGAGCTGCAGAATAAACGAAAGCTAGCGAAGAACGAGGTGACGATGCGCGTAGGAAACGGATCAAAGGTTGATGTGATCGCGGTCGGCACGCTACCTCTTCATCTACCATCGGGATTAGTTTTATACTTAAATAATTGTTATTTGGTGCCTGCGTTGAGCATGAACATTATATCGGGATCTTGTTTATTGCGAGACGGTTACTTGTTTAAATCCGAGAATAATGGTTGTTCGATTTATATGAGTAATATGTTTTATGCACATGCACCTTTGATAGATGGTCTATTCATATTGAATCTCGATAGTGGAAATACACATATTAATAACATTGAAGCTAAACGTTTGAAATCAAGCGATAACTTAACCTATATGTGGCACTGTCGTCTTGGTCACATTGGAGTGAAGCGTATGAAGAAACTCCATTCCGATGGACTTCTTGAATCACTTGATTTTGAATCACTTGAAAGATGCGAAGCATGTCTGATGGGTAAAATGACTAAGACTCCATTTTCTGGTATGATGGAGCGAGCTACGGACTTATTGGAAATCATACATACCGATGTGTGTGGTCCAATGAGTGTAGCATCGCGCGGTGGTTATCGTTATGTTCTTACCTTCACGGATGACTTGAGTAGATATGGGTATATCTATTTCATGAAACATAAGTCCGAAACTTTCGAGAAGTTTAAGGAGTTTCAAAGTGAGGTAGAGAATCAACGTAACAAGAAGATTAAATTTCTACGTTCTGATCGTGGAGGTGAATATCTAAGTTACGAGTTTGGCGAGCATTTGAAGAAATGTGGAATACTTTCGCAGTTGACACCGCCGGGAACACCACAGCGTAATGGTGTGTCTGAACGTCGTAATCGAACTCTCTTAGATATGGTTCGTTCTATGATGTCACTTACAAATTTACCGCTATCATTTTGGGGTTATGCATTAGAAACAGCCGCATTCACTTTAAATAGGGCACCATCTAAATCCGTTGAAACGACACCGTATGAATTATGGTTTGGGAAGAAACCTAAATTGTCGTTCCTTAAAATTTGGGGGTGCGAAGCCTATGTAAAGAAGTTACAGCCGGACAAGCTTGAACCCAAAGCGGAAAAATGCGTCTTCATAGGATACCCGAAGGAAACTATTGGGTATACCTTCTATCATAGATCCGAAGGCAAAATCTTTGTTGCCAAGAATGGATCCTTTCTAGAGAAGGAATTTCTCTCGAAAGAAGTGACTGGAAGGAAAGTAGAACTCGACGAGGTTGTCGAACCTTCTCTCGAAATTGCGAGTAGCGCAGCACCGGAAGAAGTTCCTGTGGTGCCTGCACCAATGAGGGAGGAAGCTAATGATAGTGATCATGAAACTTCGGTTGAGGTTGCTACAGAGCCTCGGAGGTCAACGAGAACTCGTACCACTCCAGATTGGTATGATTCCGTTATGAATGTCATGTTGGTGGACAACACCGATGATCCCGAGACATATGAGGAAGCGATGATGAGCCCAGATTCCAATAAATGGCAAGAAGCCATGAAATCCGAGATTGGATCCATGTACGAAAACCAAGTATGGACTTTGGTGGACTTACCGGATGGCCGGAAGGCTGTCGAGAACAAATGGATTTTCAAGAAGAAAACAGATGCTGATGGTAATGTTACTGTCTATAAAGCTCGACTTGTCGCAAAAGGGTTTCGACAAATTCAAGGAGTTGACTACGATGAGACTTTCTCACCAGTAGCGAAGCTAAAGTCTGTGAGGATTATGTTAGCAATCGCTGCATATTATGATTATGAGATATGGCAGATGGATGTCAAAACAGCATTCCTCAATGGAGACATTGATGAAGAATTGTATATGATGCAACCCAAAGGTTTTGTCGATCCTAAAGATGCTAACAAGGTATGCAAACTTCAACGGTCCATCTATGGATTGAAGCAAGCATCCCGAAGTTGGAATCAACGTTTTGATAAGGTAATCAAAAGTTTTGGTTTTATACAAACTTATGGAGAAGCTTGTATTTACAAGAAAGTGAGTGGGAGCTCTGTAGCGTTCTTAATACTATATGTGGATGACATATTATTGATTGGGAATGATGTAGACCTTCTTAATAGTGTCAAAGAATATTTGAATAATAGTTTTTCAATGAAGGATCTTGGCGAAGCAGCTTACATATTAGGCATAACGATTTATAGAGATAGATCGAAACGCCAAATATCATTGTCACAAAGTACATATTTGGACAAAGTTCTAAAGAAGTTTGGAATGGAAGAAAGCAAGAAAGGGTTCTTGCCCATGTTGCCCAATACGACCTTGAGTAAAACTCAAAGTCCGACATCGGCAGAAGATAGAGAAAGGATGAGTAAGACTCCCTATGCCTCAGCCATAGGATCTCTAATGTATGCCATGCTATGTACTAGACCCGACATCGCATATGCTGTTAGTCTAACTAGCAGATATCAAAGTGATCCAGGAGTGGATCATTGGACAGCGGTCAAAAACATCCTTAAGTACTTGAGAAGAACTAAGGATATGGTTCTTTCTTATGGAGGTGATGAACAGCTCGTTGTTAATGGTTACACCGATGCTAGTTGGAACACCGATCCGGATGATTCTAAATCACAATCTGGATACGTATTTATTTTGAATGGTGCAGCAGTTAGCTGGAGGAGTGCAAAGCAAAGCGTTGTGGCGAGATCTTCAACTGAATCAGAATACATGGCTGCTTCGGAGGCTTCACAAGAAGCGATATGGATGAAAGAGTTCATTACAGAGCTGGGTGTGGTTCCTAGTGCGCTGGACCCAATGTCTATCTACTGTGATAACATGGGCGCCATAGCCAATGCGCAAGAACCAAGGTCACACAAGAAGCTGAAGCATATCAAGCTACGTTTTCACGCTATTCGAGAACATATCCAGGATGGGGATATAAAGATTTGCAAAGTACACACAGATCTGAATGTGGCGGATCCGTTGACTAAACCTCTCCCGAGGGCAAAACATGACCAACACCAAACTGCCATGGGTGTTCGGTATATTACCATGTAATCTAGATTAGATGACTCTAGTGCAAGTGGGAGACTGTTGGAGATATGCCCTAGAGGCAATAATAAATATAGTTATTATTATATATCTTTGTGTTTATGATAAATGTTTGCATTCATGCTATAATAGTATTAACAAGGAAACCATTAATACTTGTGTGAATTGTAAACTTAATCTGAAGTCCCTAGTATAGCCTCTATACTTCACTAGCTTGTTGGTTGATTGATGATGTGGTTTCTTTGTCATGAACATTGAGATGTTATCAACAACAAGATCATATCGTTAGGAGAATGATATGGTGGACATACTCCTATAGACAAGCGTAGCATAAAGATCAAGTCATTTCAATAGTTCAATTGCTATATGCTTTCTGATACATAGTAACCTAATTCCTTCGACCATGAGATCATGCATATCACCTTTACCAGATGGATGCTTTGATATCATCAAACACCACACCGTAACAGGGTGGCTATAAAGGTGGCATTGAGTGTTCGGAAAGTATTGGTTGAAACACATGGATCAAGAGTGGGATTTGTCCATCCACATGACGGATAGATATTCTCTGGGCCCTCTCGGTGAAATGTCATCCAATTAGCTTGCAAGCATGTGACTTGGTCACAAGGGATCACATATCACGGGAACGAGAAAAGAGTACTTATCAGTAACGAGGTTGAACTAGGTATGCAGAGATACCGACGATCATAACCTCGGATAAATAACATATCGTGAGACAAAGGGAAATTGGTATCGTATGTAAGTGGTTCATTCGATCGCAAAGTAATCGTAGAAATATGTGGGAGCCATATGAATTTCCAGATTCCTCTATTGGTTATTGTTCGGAGAAGTGTCTCGATCATGTCCGCATAATTCACGAACCGTAGGGAGACACACTTAAGGATTCGACGTTGTTTGAGTAGTTATGGTATTATGAGAAAGAGACCGAATGTTGTTCGGAGTCTCGGATGGGATCCGGGATATCACGAGGTGATCCGGAATGGTCCGGAGAATAAGATTCATATAAGGAAAGTCCCGTTTCGGAGTTCGGGAATGGTTCCGGTGTTTTCATCGGGAACATTCTAGAAGGTCCCGGAATGTCCGGCACTCCGGAGGGGGAAGGGTACATGAATGTGTCATTGCATGTTGGAATGATTGCATCATGTACTAAGTGTTCTCGCTGTCCGAAATAAAGGGTTAATTCAAATCCTAATTGGAAAAGTCAAACTGCCAGTTTTCGGTCAAACTGCCAGTTTTCGGAAAGAGGAGAAAGAGGAGGAGAGGTGGAGGCCGAGTTGGAGGAGGGTTCCTCCCCTTGGCCGGCGCACCTCCCAAGGCCGAGTTGGGGAGGAACTCCTCCCCTTGGCCGCCGGCCCTCCCACCTATAAAGGGAGGGGCAGGGCTCCCCTCTCTAGACACACTAGTTCCTACCCCTCTAAACTAAACCCTAGATCTAAACCCCGGTTTAGAGCTATTTTGGTTTAGAGCCTTCTAATTGGTTTAGAGCCCTCTAATTGGTGTGTCTAATTACTAGACCACTAATAGCCTCTCTCATAAGCTCCACCATACTCGCACCGGCTTAAGGCGAAGCCCTGCGGGATCTCCCCTCTACCTCCGGTACCACGCCGTTGTGCTGCCGGAATCACGAGGAGAGTACTACAACCTCCGCTGCCTGCTGGAACAAGGGAGAGGAAGGTCTTCGTCGAGTACCGAACGTGTGACCGACTACGGGAGCGCTGCCGGAACGTGGCGCCGGAAGGATCGTCTACGCGATCTTGAGATCGGAAAGAGTACGACTACATCACCCACGAGAATCTGCTCTCGTTAAACACTTTGGAATCTTCGAGGGTGAGTTATTCCATCGACTCGTTGCTACAATCTAGTAGATAGATCTTGGCTTGTTTGTTTGTATGCGATAGAAAATTTTTGTTTTCCATGCTACGAACCCCTACAACTTTAGATACTAACATTGGAATTATTACTCTTGATTTAATACTACTTATTAAACTTCATGGAGTAAACAGAGTTTGCTGAATTATTGCAATAGGACTTCTAAAATTTAAATTGACATTCAAAACAATACGATACCAGTTCGTAAAGTAAATATCCAGAATTATAAAGTTCTATTATCTCAATTAAAACTAAGCATAAGGTAGTAAACAGATGCCAATGACTACAACAAATTATGCAAATTCACTTTGGTTTAGTTGATGACAAATTTGGTTCGACTAATCCAAATTAGAAGTGAAATCCCACTCAAAAACGACATCCCTCGTGCCTTTTTGGTGATTACATGAACCAAATCCACTACAACAAGTCCGATCATCACGTGAGTCGGTGTAGCTTCAAAGGCGAGCATTTATATGGGCATCATATCAACTATATGACGCATGCTTAACCTTTCGGTCCGTGTTTCAAGGCCATGTCTGTACATGCTAGGCTCGCCAAGTAAGAACCTTAGTACTCGCATGTGTAAAATTGTCTTACACCCTTTTGTATGAAAGCGCAGAGTCGAGTACACCCGAACATCACGTGATGTCTCGAAACACGATCCATAGAATGGTGCATACTTAAGGAAGAACACATTTTATCTTGATATTTAAATGAGGGATCATCTTATAATGCTACTAAAACACCAAACACGCAATATAAGATGTGAACATCATATGTGTAAAGTGGGATGATCTGGTCCATGCATTTGATCACCATCATATGCATCGTGGTATGATCTCTATCATTCCTTTGTGTGTAAGGCCAAGGTCTATGGAACTTACACGTTAGGTGTATTGTAATAGTATCAACTATACATCAGCTTACAACATTACCATATCATGACAATAGCCCAACAACGATCTAAACTAGACGCCTCTAATTTATCAATTGCAAATTTTTACGTGGCTTAGGGCTTTCGAAGATAGAATCGGTCTTACCTACGAACATGGAACCACAACGATGATAACTAAGTTATTAGAAACTCGTTGTAAATCAGATATTGACTATAGTAGGAGAGACAGACACCCGCCAGCCACTTATGCAAAACTAGTTGCATGTCAATCGTGGAATCGGTCTCATGTGCGATGACATGTAAGGTTGGTCCGGGCCGGTTCATCCCACTATGCCACCAATATCCAAAATACATGAAAGAAGCAGTAACATGATCATCATCTCCCACATATAAACATATGTGTACTACCCGTGCAAAGCACCTACGCATAGATCAGGCTCTCATACCACTGAAGGGTTCACAACATAGAAAACAAAAAATTCCCTACGATGGGAACTATACGCCAAGATCTATCTATTAGATACAAGCAACAGGTGGATATACATCCATGGAGAACTTACCCTCGAAGACAACAAAGCTTTTTTAACGAGATGGAACTCGTGGATGATGTAGTCGTACACTTGCTGATCTCAAGATCGTGATGACGTCCAGCCGGTCCAGCAGGTCCAGCTCTAGCACGTCCATCAGATCCAGCTCCAGCAAGTCTAGCACCGCAAAGCAGCGGTGCATCCGTGATCGCACACATGTCCGGTACCCCGACAACCTCTGTCCCTCGCTCCAGCGAAGCAGCAGAATCAGCAACTCCTTTCTAGATAAAGCCACCGGGAACATGTATCTCGCTAATCCGAGACCATGGGGGAATAATACTAGAGGGGGAGAGAGATCCTTCGCGAGGAGGTGTGTGGAAGAAGGGGTGTGAGGGGGGCCTTTTATAGGAGGAGGGGGTGCCCCTCCCCATGGCCGGCGCCTCATGGAGGTGACCCCTCATCTCCCCCATTCATGCGGTGGTAATCCCCTCCACATTAAAATGCCCCTTCACATCCTCTTTTAAAGTCTCCACTTTAAATGCATTAAATTTCTCCAAATTTAATGCTCTCTCATTTAATAAAACTCTTTTATTAATTTTATTCAGAATTTAATTAACATACATTCACATAAAACCCCTTGCAACATTTCAATATTACATGCAGAACCAATTTCTGCAATTTCACCCGAAACAGTTTTGGTGTCTATTGAAATAATTCCAGTGCTTTCTTAAATCTTTATCTGAAACATATTTGCTCCAAATGGTGTCGGTATCCCTTAAGTGTGTCACCCTACAGTTCGCGAATAATGCAGACATGATCGAGACCCTTCTCAGATCAATAATCAGAAGCGGGACCTGGAGATCCATACTGACTCCTACACATTCAACGATAACTTCTGTGATCGTGAGAACCTTTAACGCTAGTAACTAAATCCCTTTGTCTCACGATATATTACATGTCCGAGATTCGATCATCGGTATCTCCATACCTAGTTTGATCTCGTTACCGACATGTACTCTTTTCTTGTTCCCGTGATATAACATTCTAGTGATCTCATCACTTGCTTGCAAGCTAACCAATGTGCTATCACCGAGAGGGCCCAGAGTATATCTATCCGTCATCAGGATGGACAAAGCCCACTCTTGATCCATGAGCCTCTACATAACACTTCTGAAGCACTAAACCCACCTTTATAATCACCCTTTCACGGTTTGATGTTTGATGTTATCAAGATACTCTTCCAGTGTTAGTGATTGACATGATCTCATGGTCTAAGGACTAGGATTACTTCGTATGATGTTATAGCAATATAAACACAATGACCTTGATCGTAATGCTATACTTCGGATGAATGTTCATCACATCATTCCACTAATGTTGTGACCTTGTTATTAACAACATCCAATGTCCATGATCAGGAAACCTTGATCATCTTGTTAATTAACGAGCTAGTTTATAAGAGAGGCATAACTAGGAACTTTCCTTTTGTTTATTAAACACACATGTATTAACGTTTCCAAATTAATACAATTATAGCATGCAAAATAAGCATTTATCATAAACAAGGAATAACATAATAACCACTTTATTATTGCCTCTCGGGCATATTCCCTTCTTGGTTTGATCTTGTGTTTCTTGAGCAGTTTCATCTTGAGGATCCACCAATGTATCATCTTCTTGGCTTGCTTTGAGAAAGGCTTTCTCCTTTCGCTCTTTTTCAGCTTCATATTCTGGTGGCCCTAATCATCCTGTAACAATTGCACCTCTTCTTGTAACAACATTAGTAGAAACAGGAATATCGATATCATCTCGAAGAAAAATTTGATAACCAGATGCTATTTGTTCACATTGGGTTTCAATCATACTAAGATACTTGTGAAATAATTTTATTTCTTGGCCAATCTCATCATAATTTTCCATGAGTTCCGTCAAAATCTTTTCATGTTTTTGAAAATGCTTATGCAGGTTATTATGAGATTTTGCTTGTCGATGTTTTAATTCTTGGAAAACTTTTGTAGTTTCATCTTCTTCAGTAAAAAAATGTAACAAGTCTACTTTGTTTTCCTTAACAAGTTCACAAGGTATACCTTTTTCTTTCATTGTTTTGCATACTTCAGGCATCAGATCAGGATTTATACGAAGCATCCCTTTTTCTAGCTTAGTGTCGAAATCAGGATTGTATATAAAATCATTCTTAGCCCTAGTAGACATTAATTCCAAACATGCTTTAACAGTTAAAGTATTAATTGATCCTCCTGCTGATAAGTCGAGCAACTCTCTGCTTTGAGTATTAAGACCATGGCAAAATAAATGGCAAATAGTTGATTTAGAATAGCCATGATTAGGAATTCTATTGACCATTCCAAAGAATCTATCCCAGGCTTGTGGGTAGTTTTATCCCACGTTCTCACTAAAGTTGCTTATATTCTTTCTAGTTTTAGTTACCTTTTTAAAAGGATTAAACCTGTTTATGAATTTGACAATACAATTTTCCCAACATTTAATGTAATGACGAGGGAGAGAATATAACCAGTCTAGAGCTTTACCTTTAAGAGACCAACGAAAAAAATTAGATGAGAGAAATCTCTTGGCAAACCTTTTGGTCCAAGTGTTGTCATGAAATCGTCAAACTCTCTAATATGTCTTCCTAGGTCTTCGTCTTCCCTTCAAAATTTTAATAATTCCACCATCAAATCGACATTCTCTAACTCTAGGGTACGGAAATTCTATTGGCTGTTTAAGGAAAGATGCGTTTAGAGCACTGTATTCCCTGAGAGTTTTCTCAAGTTTCTTGGGAGTTGTCCTATAAATGGACATGATTTTCATAAAATCACTCAAGTTTTCAACTTCAACTTTGTTTGATCTTAAAAGTTTTTCAATAATTTCTTCACGCCTTTGAATAGGCACGCGCTCAAAATAATCAGGTAAATAGATCCTACCAGAGCGTGTAGACCCTGATGACCCACAAGTATAGGGGGTGTATCGCAGTATTATCGATAAGTAAGAGTGTCGAACCCAACGAGGAGCAAAAGGTGCTGGCGAGTGGCTAGGAGTAGGAATTCTCTGTAAATACTTAGCAACAGATTTTTAGGTTTTTTTGATAATGCAGGTAAATAAAGTACGAGTAAATAAAAGACAATAATAATAAATGCAGCAAGTGGCCCAATCCTTTCTTTAGCAAAGGACAAGCCGGTTGTATTACTTAAGATGACCAAACGTTCTTGAGGACACATGGGAATATCGTCAAGTGCTTTCGCTTCATATAGTTGATTAATCTTCTTTAGTTTGCTAAATGTTGTGTGGGTGAACCTGTGCTAATGTACCGAACTTCCTAGGACTAATACATACTTGTGATTATACCCCTTGCAAGCATCCGCAAGTACAAGAAAGTAATTAAGGTAGAAACCTAACCACAGCTTTAAACTCTAAGAACCTGACGTCCCTTGTGCAAAGGTTTTCTAACGGGGGTTCAGGTTTATGTCACTCCGGCAACCCCTACGATTAGTAGCCAAATACACAATGCATTCCCCTAGGCCCATATAGGTGAAGTGTCATGTAGTCGATGTTCACATGACACCACTAGAAGAAATACACCACAACTTAAATATCAAACTATTGAATCTTTCTCAACACAATTCCACTACTAACAACATTACTTCTCCCATGTCCTCAAGAACAAAATGAACTACTCACAAGACATCATATGGATCAAGATCAGAGATGATATAATGATATGTAACAATCTGAACATAAACAATAATTCAATGGTTCACTCAATAGCATCAACTACAAAGAGTAATCAACACCGAGAAAGTTTCCCCTAAGAACTATGCAAGATTCAACCCAATTGTTACAGCGGTATGAGGTGGTGATGATGGTGCTGGTGGAGATGATGGTGGTGATGATGATGATCCCGATGAAGTCCAGCTTGATGGTGGTGTTGATGGTGACGATTTCCCCTCTTGGAAGGAATACCCCCGGCAGAATTCTGTCTGCCGAGGAGATCTTTCTCTCTCGATGTTTTCCGCCCCGCAGAGGCGATGGAATCTTTCTGTGGTCGCTCCCCGAGTCTTAGGGTTTCGAGAGGATAATATACGCCAGAGGGGAGAGGCTGGAGTGGACTGATGCGCTCGACGATCGACGTAGAGCTCGTTGGGAACCCCAAGAGGAAGGTATGATGAGCACAGCAGCAAGTTTTCCCTCAGTTATGAAACCAAGGTTTAATCGAACCAGTAGGAGCAAGGAAACACCCCAAAGGTGTTACTAGCTGAGCTTTGGCAGGGCGCACTACTGGTGCTAGTAGCAACGTGGAGACCTGCACAACACAACCACAGAACTTTGTCCCGAACTTGCGATGAGGTTGTCAATCTCATCGTGTTTTGTGGAAAATAAAGGATTAAACGTATCGAATGGAAAGAAGTAAAAGTTTGCAGAAAGTAAACACAAAGCAGTACAGGATTGTAGATTGTATGTAAAGACAAAGGACCGGGATCCATAGTTCACTAGAGCTGGCTCTCCTTAGATAGATAACATGCTAGGTGAACAAATTACAGCGGGGTAATTGACAAACACCGAGAAAGCAATACATGCATATACTAATCATTTTGACTCCTTTGAGACTTGATTGGGCATTACAACATAATACATAGACCACCATCCAACTACATCTATGACTAATAATCCACCTTCAGGTTATCATCCGAACCCCCTCCAGTATTAAGTTGTAAGCAACAGATCATTGCTTTACGAACTGCGTGTAAAGTAAACAATATGATTGTTCTATGAACAAAGGATTGTTGTTTTCTCCCTAGTAGCAACAACACATCTAGTACCTTAGAGATTTCTGTCACTTCCCCAGATTACCAGAGGCATGAACCCACTATCGAGCATAAATACTAACTCTTGGAGTTGCTAGCATCTACTTGGCCAAGATAGCTACTAACAGCGGAAATCATGCAAGATCACAAATAACAAAGACATGATAGAATCAATAATCAATCTGAAATAGCATCTCAATATCCATCGGATCCCCGCAAACACAACATGTATGAATTACAAATAGATGATCTTGATCATGAACGGAGCTCACAAGATCTAAACATGAAAGCACAAAGGAGGAGAAACCAACCATCTAGCTACTACATGGATCCGTAGTCCAAGGATGAACTACTCACGCATCACACCGGAGGCTTGCATGGTGATGAAGAAGGCCTCCAGGGTGAATTCCCCTCTCCGGCAGGGTGCCAGGAAGAGCTTCAGATCCCTCTCGATCTAGGGATGGAGATGACGGCGGCTACGGACTCTTTCATGGATTTTTGATCGGGTACTTAGGGTTTTCGTCCCGAGGGCAATATATAGGCGGAAGGAGAGGCCGAGGGGGTGCCGGGAGCGGACACACCACCCCCTGGCGCGGGCCAGGCCTGGCCGCGCGGCCAGGTGGTGTGATGGCTCCCTGGCCCTTCTCCGTCTCGTATTCTGGGACTTGATCCCTTCCGGAAAAATAGGCACTTTGGCTTTTGTCCCGTCCAATTCCGAGAATATTCATTTTCTGACTTTCCTGGAACCAAAAACAGCAGAAAATAGGCAGCTGGCACTGTGGCTCTTGTTAATAGGTTAGTCCAAGAAATCATATGAAAAGTACTCCAAAGTTGGAACAAAACACAAGAAAGTGGATAAAACCAAGCATGGAACATCAAAAATTATAGATACATTTGCAATGTATCATGGACCAGGGCGGCCACACCACCTGGTGGGACGGCCTGGGGTGGCCCGCGCCAGGGGGTGGTGTGGGCCCCCTATGGCCCATATCCACTTCCCCTTTTGGCTTTCTTCGTCTTCTGGAAAAATAGGATTTTCCATGTATTTTCCCAGATTTTCTGATCTTCGTGAATTTTGCCTCGAAACAACACCTTTTCCATCAGAATCCTGACTGCAGCGGTCCATGCTCCAAAAGTCATCAACCATGCAAAAATAGATGAAATAACATAAGCATCATCTCTTAATATGAACTATATCAATGAATAACAGTAAATTATGATATAGAATAGTGATGCAAAATGGACGTATTAGACCCTTTGTCTCCTAGGGAGACCATTTTGTAGTAGTAACACCTGAAATGTTAAGAGACAAACACTTAGCACTTAGATCCCTAGCAACGATGCCAGAAAATAGCTTGATGTCTGCAAGTGCATAGATCGTTTGTAGCTAGTTTCAAAGTATAGATATCGATCCCACAGGGAGCCCAAAGTTAAGTGTTTATGAATGAAGTCTCTATCACACCCAAAGTTGTCACAGGTCTTCAAGTGAATTGACTGCATCTATAGAAATGAGAATGGAATTTGGATTAAACTAGATGTATTTAAATAAAACTAAAATGTAAACTCTAGAAATAAAAAGCATAAAAGTAAAGAATGATTTGATTATTTGTTGTTTTATGTAGAGAACAAAGAAGGCATGGGGAGATACAGTTCATGGTGATAGTGACTGTGCCAGGTAGACAAATGGTAAGTGTAACAATTGTAATCTTATAAGTATATGTGTAGGCAAGCAACCCATAATTATCCGGAACTCCTCTTGGTAGATTTCATCACAACTTTAATAATCCTACTAGTCTGTTACCAAAACCATGGTCAGACACTAGATGATTAAGACCTTTCAGGTTGCTTAGTGCTGACTCGTATAATAACGAGCTTGTTGGGGAACCCCAAGAGGAAGGTATGATGAGCACAGCAGTAAGTTTCCCTCAGTTATGAAACCAAGGTTATCGAACCAGTAGGAGCAAGGAAACACCTCCAAGGTGTTGCTAGCTGGCCTTTGGCAGGTCGCACTACCGGTGCCAGCAGCAACGTGGAAACCTGCATAACACAACCACATAACTTTGCCCCCAACTTACAGTGAGGTTATCAATATCACCGGTTTTGCTGAAAACAAAGGATTAAACGTATTGTGTGGAAGAAAGTAATAGTTTGCACAAAGTAAACAGAAAGCAGTAAATAGTTGTAGATTGATGCTAAAAGAAAGGACCGGGGTCCATAGTTCACTAGTGGTGGCTCTCCTTAAGATAGATGACATGTTGGGTGAACAAATTACAACGGGGCAATTGACAAACATCAAGAAAGCATACATGCATATACTAATCATCTTGACTCCTTTGAGATTTGATTGGGCATTACAACATTATACATAGACCTTAATCCAACTGCATCTATGACTAATAATCCACCTTCAGGTTATCATCCGAACCCCCTCCAGTATTAAGTTGCAAGCAACAGATAATTGCATTATGCATTGCATGTAAAATAAACAATACGATTGTGCTATGAACAAAGGATTGTTGTTTTCTCCCTAGTAGAAATAGCACATCTAGTACCTTAGAGATTTATGTCACTTCCCCAGATTACTAGAGGCATGAACCCACTATCGAGTATAAATACTAACTCTTGGAGTTGCTAGCATCTACTTGGCCAAGATAGCTACTAACAACAGAAAGCATGCAAGATCACAAATAACAAAGACATGATAGAATCAATAATCAATCTGAAATAGCATCTCAATATCCATTAGATCCCCGCAAACACAACATGTAAGATTTCAAATAGATGATCTTGATCATGAACAGAGCTCACAAGATCTAAACATGATAGCACAAAGGAGGATAACCATCCATCTAGCTACTACATGGACCCAAGGTCCAGGGATGAACTACTCACGCATCACACCGGAGGCTTGCATGATGATGAAGAAGGCCTCCAGGGTGAATTCTCCCCTCCGACAGGGTGCCGGGAAGAGCTTCAGATCCCTCCCGATCTAGGGATGGAGATGGCGACGGCTACAGACTCTTTCATGGAATTTTGATCGGGTACTTAGGGTTTCTGTATCGGAGGCATCTTATAGGCGAAAGGGGAGGCTGAGGGATGCCCTGGGTGGCCGCACCACCCCCTGGCGCAGGCCAGGCCTGGCCACGCGGCCGGGTGGTGTGGCCGCCCCTTGGCCCCTCTCCGTCTCGTATTCTAGCTCCGTGTCCTCCTCGGTGAAAAACTGACTTTGGCTTTTGTCCCGTCCAATTCCAAGAATATTCATTTTCTGACTTTCCTGGAACCAAAAACAGCAGAAAACAGGCAACTGGCACTGTGGCATCTTGTTAATATGTTAGTCCAAGAAAGTGTATAAAAAGTACTCCAAAGTGTGGACAAAACATAAGAAAGTAGATAAAACCAAGCATGGAACATAAAAAATTATGGATACGTTAGCAACGTATCACTAAGCAATCAAGCTCCTTGGATCAGACTAATGCAATAAGCACGGTGATTCCTTGTTATCCTCGAGTCTACTAGTTATCCATTGATATCCCCGTGTCACTCGGGGGTTGCCGGTCTGCTAGCGAGCAAGATCCTATCTATGTAGAACAAAACATCATGTTTTCTAGGCCCTTAATTGGACAACAAGCATTAAGCATCCCATAGATAGTCAAGCACACATAATATAGTAATTAAAATTAATCACAAACTAATGGAAAATATATGGAGGCACATCACATCTCACCAATCCCTTACATTTCCCACACCCAAGGAACTTACTCACACATGAGAGAAGAAAGCATCATTGATATAATTAAATAAAGGGAGTTCTTCTTGATATTACTGTGGAGATCCACAATAAGAAATAGAAAAGTAATCCAACACGATTCAAGATAGGAAGAAACAATCTCAAACCCTAATCTTGCAAGGTGAATATATCTCTGTCTCTCAAGTACAAGTAATGGCTATGAGTGTGTGATGGCTAGGAAGTCGAAGATCTTGGAGCGAGATGAAGAATGTCTTCCCCTTCTTCTCCGGATCTCTTCTTTCTCCTTTCTGGATGGGATGGCGTCTGCTATGTGTTATGATTTCGCTGCTGGCCTCTTCACGGAAGTTGTCCCTTTTGACAAGACGGAGGTGGCGACAGCTATACAACGGGAACTATATGGCCGGAAAAATGTTCCCGCCGTATAGTTACTCGTTAAAGCGTCTGTTTACCTCCCTTGATTGCTTCCAAAGAGAGACTTGCTTGTTTTCGCCTGAATATTGTGTTTCCCTTGTTAAAACCTTCTGTTGATGTTCAGAACCTGAAACACACATTAAAAACCAAGTTTTCTTCGCTACCTAAGTATTAGCTTTAGGTAAAGCTATAAAACGATCAAATCCATAAGAAAACTATCAACAAAAACCACCAAAAATATGTCGAATCTGACAGCTATCATAGATGTTGGTTGATATCACTTAGTGATATAGGATTTGGGTATTAAGATGTCAAAGGAATGTTTAGGGTTTAAAAGGGGTTTCACAAGTGTAGTGGTACACTTGGTTAACAAGTAGGAAGTTAAGTGTTTTGATGGTGTAGAGTCATATAAATACCTTTGATATTAGGTATATGGATTTAAGTGTCAGATGGATGGATCTTATACTTTAAGAGTATAATTTCATCAAGTGACAGAAATTTGGTTAAGTGGGTCTAAGTGTGATAGATCATGATGGCTTGAGTTGAGATCATGTCCTCATGGTATGCTTTTGGATAATATAAGTGTCAAGGTGTGATAACTTGTGGAATGGTTAAGTGGAAATTTTAGTGGTCACAAATTACCAATCCAAACAAGGATATGTATATTTCAATGAAGACAATCAATTCTATTTTACTTGTTCACTCAAGATTCACTCATAAAGATTTAGACAAGGAAAGTTAAATATGAATTTGTTCTTTCAGTCAAATAATTAGGGTTTGAGTTGGCTTTAGTGTTTGTTTAAAAGCGTTGTTTGAATTAGTTTTTTGTATTTGAGTGGATATTCTTATTATGTTAATAGAGTTTATTAGGTCCAAACAATTTTCTTATTATTAAATATATATAGGTATTGATTTTCTTTATTAAGTTTTTTAAGTCAAATGGAAAATTTATTAAAATTCTAAACATTGGGTGGAAAAATATTTTAGAGTGGTTTTATAATTTTTATAGGACTTTATAAAGGTGTTATGTGATTTAAATGTCAATTCCCAATTATTTCATAATATTTGTTGTATAATTTCAATGATTGCTTTTCTTTAGGTAATATTCAGTTTATAATTTCATTTCTCTTTTAGGTTTTTTTAATCCTTTTGAAATTAAAAGTTTATTGTTTTTATTGGGTATTACATATTTTTAGGAATTCTTAAAGGTATTTAATTGATTTTAAGGTAAGTCTTTATTATGTTGTTTTTGGGTTTTATAAGTTTTAGAACAAATGATTACTAGATTATTATTCATTTTATTTTTTTGACTTATGGTATTAATTTTTTATTGGTTTTATTATTTTACTTATTTTTGGGATTTATTGTGAATTTTGGGTTATATTCATTTGAGGTTTAAATTAATCTAAAAAGAAAAGAGAAGACCATTAAAAAAATTGAAGCCTAAGGCCTAATGGGTTTGGGCCATGGTCCCTAGTGGACTAGTCTGCATGGTCCAACTGGACCACGCCGAGACAACCTCCCTCCCTGGCTCAACCCACCCCCTCTCCTCTCAAACTCTTGCTCACACATGCATGAACATGTTTGTCCACCCGCAGGCGATTACCGCCACCATGCTCTGCCCTGGCCGCTGTCAGCCACACTCAGCGCCACCGCACATTGCTACCGCTCTCTCCCTCTCACTTCCTATGATTCCCCACTACCACAGCACTCTAGCCCCTTGTGTAGGTCACCGGCATGGCTCTGGTGCCCTAGTGGCCCGGTTGGCCACCGTCGCCTCCACCTGTGTCTCATCTAAGTCGTCTACCTCTCCTACTACGAACCGGAGCTCCAGCTCCTCCACCCTATGGTGGGGTGCTGCTACTACCACGACTATGGCTAGGGCTGGCTGTGGCCTCCCGCCACCACTGCGGTGGTAGGCTTCATCCACCTTCCACCTTCGTCTTCCCTAACTACGGCAACTACTACATCATCTATAGGTTTTCCCTATATATATGACCGGCCTTTGAGCCGATGAACTAGTTCTAGGTTTAGGACTGGTGGTGATGTTGTGGTTCATGTCACAAATGCATGGTGTTGCCTAGGTTTTGTGTGAATTGAGGTGGTAAAGGTTTCCTGGACATGTGCTATGTGATGGTTGTGTTGGTCTATTATTATTTGATTATGTAGTTGAGTATGGATGAGTAATTGGCTCTGTTATATACTTAGTGTTATCACTATTAACTAGGTGCTTTAGTTATCGGAACATTTTAGGTTTTAACAGAGATATAAACCAGCTATGGCTTGTTCCTATGATTTATGGGTCTGCTCCCAGTTAAGATAAATCAGTTTTTGATTCTAGATAGTGTGTGTACAATTCCTTGGTGGTTAGATTAGTTCTATTGCTGGGTTATGCAAGTGTCTCTCTATTAAGTGTATGTGTTGTGTTGTAGTAGAACATGTCCTCTAACTGATGCAAAATATTGCATCAGGTATTAATGTTATGAAGGTGAGCATTTTGTTTGCTGCTACTTCTTTTTTTTGTACATATGAGTGGTTAAAAAATACTAGGACAATTACTATAAATAATTTAACATTAACAACTTTCGTAATTCAGAAGCCTGCTTTGCCCATCCGCATTTTCAGTTTAGTTAAATAGACTTCATGTTGTTGTCGTACTTTCCTTTTTATGGAGCTTAATGTGTGATGTTATTGTGTCTCATTCCTGTGCGGTTCTTCTTTGCCATTTCTAGAGTTGGGACTGGATCAACGACTAATGTCGTACTTTTCTTATCTGAGATCACGGGCATCTACTTCATATCATCTATTCTCCTGTTAAGGAAAAGTCTAGCAAATGAGTACATGTATTCCTCTATTGCTTGAGACTGCCCTTCATATATACTGGCCTGGTCTTGTTCCTGTTTAATTATTCTATACTGAAGTTATTGCTTTTACTTAAAGTTTGCAGCTGGGTTCTCTACTTTATCTCTACAGTTATAGACATAGACAACGTTTTGGGGGCAAACAACCTTGCTACCCTCTTTTTTCTCATTATGTTAACAATTAAATATAGAACTGTGGTAGTGTATACGAAGATTTGTAAGATGTTTATTCAACCAAATATTTAAGGGGGTGGTGCTTATAACTTTCAGTTAAAGGCAAGCTAACATTTTTCTGGCTCATAGTTTTACGACTCCCACCACTCCTACTTGTAAGATGATGAGTGCGTGGTGAGAAAAGTGTATCAAAGTGGCATAAGCTACAAGCACGTGAACACATGTAAGTTCTAGACATTACAGTTGGCACCACAAGTGTTCTGATATTTTAATGAATAATACATTTTGGATTGGAATTATGATTCTTTGAACTTCTGGGTGTTATGTTTTGCAAAGCTTTGAACCAGAAATTTGACGTTTGTTAAATCATGTTTTCTCAAGGTGACATCACAGATGTTTTGGGTGGCATTCAGTTTGACTTCTACCACCGCTGGTTTCATGCTATATTTTGTGGCGAGTGCGTTCTTGTCATTGCTTTTGATATCAGCCCAGTACACCTCCCGACAAGCAGACAAGCATCCGATTGACTGACGCACCTTGTCCCACTTGTGCATATATAGACATGGGCTGGGAAATCTTACTGTGTCATACCTAAAGAAGTAACAAGTGCACATGATTTTTTAGGCTTAGTGGGTTTTCTCTAGCAATGATTCAGGTGAATGCAGCTGACCTGGTGGTTATGAGTGTACTATTATGTCTGATTGGTCAATAAAAACACAAGTTAACAACCTCTAATTTTATTGAGCATTCTTTTAGGTGTGTTAGTTTCTAAGATGAACGTTATATTATGATTGTTGCAATACATGGTATCATGAAATGTTGGTTCTTGGTGATGTATTCATGAGAGTAAAGGCAATTGGGATGCTCTTGTTTTCACTAAGAAAATATATTCACCTGTCTTTTTGATTTTGGCTCCCAAACTCCTGTTATTAAGAACATAGAGCTACAAAGTTTCCTTGACTGTTACCATTTATAGATATCTAAAGGTATAATTGGTGGGGGTAGTATAGCTCAATTGTCGATTTCATCTCAGTAGATACTGGATAATGATGTTGTTTAGGTAACCGAGTAAACCACATCTGGAAGTTTACATAATGGGAGTAAAATTTATAGCAGAAACCTTGAGTTAGTTTACATTTTCCCTAAAATTGTCCTACTCTTGGCCTTTTCTAAAAAGCTATTAAACATTTTGTTCTTACTGACAATTGCTGCTCTAAACATAAGTGGTGCATTGCTAATGTGCTCTTTTATGTGTGGTCTACCAAATAGATTGGTGTTGCTTCATATGTATGGGAAACACAGTGAATCCATTTCTCCATATATGAGGTTGATGTCTAGGTCTCAAGGCCCAACCATGGGTTTCTTTGTTTATAAAAAGAAAATGCAAACTTTAGCTATTTCCAAGATGTAGGTGTATGCTTTATTTTCTGATTTTTTTTGTTTGTACCATGATGTGCTCATATCTACAATGGACATAGTTCAATGGCGCCTGTTTGAGATAAAAATAACGGAAATAAAGGCTTCAGTTCTACTCTATGGAGATAATTACTGAGACAAGTCTGCATGTGTTCTATTTTTATGGTTCTTATTGATTAGTATTGGGATGTTTGACCTTTCATGGCATTTTTTTCAAAATCTCCGATTGGCAATTAGACAACAATATAGAGTTTTATCATAATGCATCTGTGGATAAAACCACCCCCTTTGTTATCTTGACGTTTCCAGACTTTATAGGTATACTGTATCCTACAGATGGAGTGTCCTGTTGATATAGGATTATACAATTTTTTTTGGTTTTGCGTATGAATGGCATGCGTAGTTATTCCCCAATGATGAGTCTATTACCATGTTTCTTATTTGTTTCTCATTCGTATCTTTGTAGATCCAAGCTTATATCTTATAGCTTATAGCAAACTACACAGGGCTAACTTAGCTAAATTTACCTGCAATAAAAATAATCCAACACACAGAACACAAAATTGTTCCCTATGTTTTTTTATTTCTTTAGACTTGGCTTCTCGCGAATTGAGTTTACTAATTTGTTCTTAGTTAGATGATTTTTCTGTGAAATTTTTCATGTGGCTTTAGAACTATTTAGAGTTCTGGTATTTGGAGGATGTTTCTTGTGACATCCAACCACAATAGCCTGAAATGATGCTAATAGCTTTCCTCTTTTGTTTCCAAAACTTTGGGATTAGATTTTTTTTGACAAATACCCCACTATCTTTAAATACATCTTTTATTGGTGAATTTGGCAGGACAGGATGTCTAATCAAGATACAAAAAATTTATGTATGTCATTGAAGCAATGGAACTAATTCCTTTTGTAATATGAACTAACGAGGTCATTCTTCTTTGGTTATTTTGTTCTAAGTTCTCTCTATGATCTGAGTGATTAGATATGACACTTCAAGTAAAGTAGGATTTTACCAATTTTCTTTTCCAGTCCTACATAAGAGCTCTCAGTTTTTAGTTTTTTCTTGATCAGATCTTTTCACTTTATTGTGTTGTATGATAAACCGGTAAGTTCCCTAATTTGGCCATGACTAAGATGTCTTATTGTCATATTGTCTTGGATTGTATAGGACCAAGGCTATGATAAATTCTGAATTATTTTCACTGATGTTCCATGGCACTGATGGTGTGCAACACACAATAAATGATATACGATGTGTTCCCCAATTTTTTTCATTTGAATCATTGTTTGTATACACACAAAGTTCAATAGAGTTTTGGTCAGATGTATCTCACTAGCCATCTGGCGAAGCCGAGAAGCAGGCAGCGATCCAAGTAGAGGAAGGTGCTGAAGGACAACTATGGTAGGATCGAGAAGAAGCAATAATTTGGTGAATGTCTTCTGCGATAGTGCAACGAGAGGAAAAAATACCGCGTGCAGGAGACATTACTACAGCCTAGGCTTTGTGATGGTTTGGACATATCGTAGGGAAGGAATGTGAAGGTTATCATGTATCCTTATCTGTGGAAGAGGAACTTTATATATGAAAGAGCAGTGTGTTTTGCAATAAACCAATAGTGACACTGCTATCCCTCCTTATTGAGGAAGAGCATCATCCCATCTTGCAATCCATCCTACTGGTTACATTTCATTCTACTGTTATGTGTATGTGTGTAAGCAAGTGGCATTCACCTTATTGCGTGAGCTATGCTTTTATTTAGAACTAAATAGTCATTGGTATGTATTATATTCTCTATTTTCTTGATGTTTATTTGGTAACTTCTTTTATTTAGAACCAAATATTTATTGATAGAGCCACGGGGTCGTGCTCCGAGGCGCACCCCAAAATCTAGTGTATCTAAACATGTTTTGGTGTATTGGTACAGGCGAATCTAGACAAATCTCCGATATCTATTTTGAGACTGAAGAAGCACATAATGACCTCAGTGGCCTAGTTAACGCTCATTTTAGGATTTTGACATCACATGTTACTCCGCCACTATTTGTCGGGATGGTGGACAGGCGACTACATCCTATTATCAGCCATATCCCCGCTCCGGTGATGCATCTAGCGCAAACAGAGGGAGCACGGATTTGTGTCTTCGTTAGATCTTTTGGATTTCATTGCTTTTCGTATTTGTTGGTGTGGTTTCCAGTCGGTCTCTTCCGATCTATAGTCATCATCATTGGCGACTATAACTGCTCTACTACGTTGTTCCTTTGGGAGCTTAGCACGACGACCTTCTTTTTGTCTAATACAACAAGCTTCACTACAACAAACTTTTCCTGGTTCCCTAATGGAGAGGTGAGAACGGCTGCGTGCGTTTGGGTCATGCTAGTGTCTATAATCATCGCTAGGTGATTTAAGGATATATTTATAATTTTATTACATTTAGGGTTTTTATACTTTGTTGGAGATTATTAATAGATTGGTGGAATTTTCGCGAAAATTAGTAGTGTTTGTATTCAAACAACATAACAATTGGGATCTAAAAAATTGGGATCTAAAAGAGATTCGCAAAAAATGGATCTAAAAAAAGTATAATAATTGCAGTTTTTTATCTAGGAACGTCAAAGGAACTCCAATTAGACCTCCAGCTTTAGAGGTGGCTAGAAATTTGCGCAGAAATACATGATTTTAGGGCATCTCCACCGGGCCGACCCAACCAGTCCGGGTGCGTCCGAACTAGTTCGAGCGGACGGGTGGACCGCTGCGCGGTGGCCCAGCGGTGCGATCCATTCGGACAAATGCGCGCGAACCGATCCATCCGTGTATCTAATTTTAGAAATGCTTGGATAAGGCCGGATAGCATGCTCGTCCTCGCGCGTCCTCCCGCTTGTTCGCTCGGGCCCTCTAGCCAATGGCACAAAAGACACTCCTCCCTAAAACCCTCGCACTCCATATACTGTGGCCAGAGTGCACGCAACCGTGTCCGCCGCCACTGCCCATTGCCACCGTCGGCCCCAAGATATCGAGCAGCTCCACCGCAGGCTACGCATGTTGCCGGAGTTGACTGGACGCGCCGCGGGCCATCCCGCTGCCCCGGCCTCCGCCTACCGATTGGACGCGCACAACCTGTTCGGTCATTTGCCTGGGGTGCGTTCACTGCTCTTTTCTTGGTTGTCTGGTTCGCTGCGGGAGTTGGCATAGCCATTGACGGCCGTGTACTAGACAGATAGGTAGAAGTGGAAGGGCAATCGAGTTCTTCTGCAAGAATTTCGTCGAGTCATCGTCCGAGGAGGAGTTCGACGGTGAGACCAAGATTCTTCTTGCAGCTGCACAGATGGTGCACAACCACTACCTCCTCCCGCCGCGTAGAGGTGGCTCAGCGAAGCGGCGCGAAGCTGTCAACACCCGGATTTTTAATCCCAGATGTCTGTTATGCCATACATCCCAATCCCAGGATTACCATTTTTGTGAGGCATAACAGATTGGATATCACAGTACATCATGCATTACAAACCATAATAAGGTCTTACACAAATAAAGGATCTCATGATTCCGTCTTAATACAAACAAGGAGCGGAATAATAAGCGTAGTAGTGGGCTCCATCTTTAGTGTCACAGGCAATGCTGACGATGGGAGATGATCCTAGTTGTCGTAGCCGTCCTGCTGTCCATCTTCCCGATAGTCCTCCTCATAGTCTGGCCACGGGAATAGCCAGAGACAAAGCCATGAGTACTCTTTAAGTACTCGCAACCTATCACTAACAAGTAAGGTAGTTCTAGTAGGAATCCTAAGCTCTAAGTTTATTTGCAAAAAGTCAGATTTATCTAAACTGAGTTTAGAAGTAAAGAAAACTAAGTTAAAGTTCTAAATCACTTTAAGCTGGGAACCTAGTTTTCATATTCACAACCCTATTGTGGTCAAGTCAAAATCATAGTTCACTTCACAAGTCATTTTAAAAACATCTGACGACGGAACAGTATGGCCACTCCAACTGTGCATGACCGCGGACGCGGCTATTTGAATAGTTTGACACTCTACAGAGGTGGTACACTTTCACCACAAAATTCGATACATCCATCAGGGATAACCCTGAATCATCATACTTAGTATGCGGATAATCAATCATAACCTTTCAATTACACACTCTAGTATAGGCACCTACCCTATGAGCTTAGCCTCCCAGCCATGGCCATCTGCCATCCTGGGCACTTCATAGGTGGACATCATCAAGAGGTAGACTCGGCTCAAACCTCTTCCACGAGGGAATCCATACTAATGCATATAAACTTCTGGCTAAGCCTTACCCAATTCAGGTATTGTGGTTGTACGGTAAAATTGGAATGGTATCGCATCCGAACCCAACCATCAGTTTTTATAAAGGGCTAAGGCTCATGCCTCAATATTTTCATCACCAAATCCATTTGTGTTTCTCAACACATGTCAAAACATTTCAATAGAATGACTCATCATTCCAAGGTTTTCATAATCATTTTCACCAAGTATTCCCATCTAAAGTGATCAAGTTTTATGTTTAGCACTAGACACTAAGTTAAGAGTGTTCACTAATGAGGGGTGCTAATCTCAATCTCATGCCATAGAATGACATCTAGTATAGGCCTAGTTTTATACTCTTTATGCTATCTATACTATCTTTCCAAATCCTCACAAAGCATTAACTAAAAGTAAAGAACTTTGGTAAGGTAAAAGAGTAAAGCTTGCCAGTAAAACTTGGGATGGGTATAAATCAAAATGTATAACCAAAGCATGCCTAATGCATATTTCTTAGGTTATCTTGCAATTAATGATGGCTTGCCTTGATTGGTCCAGTGATTGAAGTTTTCTTCCTCTTCTTTGGGGTAGAACTCCTCCTCCTCGTATCCTTGGTCGGTACTATCGTCTATAAATGAATACGGGGTACACAATCACCAAAAAATACTTAACTAATTCTATTTAGCACACTAAGGCTCACACTTGATGATCTAGCATCATCACAATCATCACATCCAATAATGACTAGTTTTATTTAGTTTATTTGAGAAAAGTAATTTCTACTCATTGAAATTAATTAAGATTTAATATTCTCCAATTAAAATATGGGATCATGTGGACACATGTCATCACCACATATTCTAATACATGGGAATGTGATTTAAAGGGTTGGTCATATTTTATAAAGTTTAATATTACTATTTAAATAATTTAAAGTGACTAGAAATGCCTGTATAGCATTATTTTGGTACTAGTCCAAAGTCACTGCATGCAAACCTAGATATTTTTACATATTCAGATATATATTATCAAATGTGATTTTTGAGAGTTGGAATCAACTCAAAATCTATTATGGTTGATTTTTGAAAAATATTTGAAGTTGCACAAGTCTCTGTCCTATTATTTTTTCTATAGAAAATCTCTAACTCCAATTGATTTAAATCCAATGGGGTTGGATAGATATTTTAATTACCGTTCTAGCAAAATTTGAATCATGCAATTTGGTTAAGTGAAACTCTCTGAATTGATTTTTGAATATGTGGACAGAATAGGATTTCAACTAAAAAGGAAAATCATTATTTGAATTTCCAGGTCTGAGCGGAAAAGCTAAACGGGCTGGCCCAGCTGCACTGCACGGTGCAGCGGGCTGCTGACATGCGGGTCCACCAGTCAGCGATTGTTCTAATGCAAAACGGTATCGGCGAATCTAGACTGTGCGATCAAATTCTAATCTAACGGCTAAGCGTCATCATCGATGACGAACAGCTCCGGTGAGAAATTAACCTAGCACGGCGGTGGGGGTCTCGCGGGGCTCACCTGGGCTCTAGCTAGGGTCGGTGACGGGGGCAATCAACGTGGTAGACGACGGCGAGGCGAGGCGCAGTCACGGCATGGCTTGGGATGGTCGGAATCAACGACGCCCTTCTCCTCCAGCAGCGGCGGGCTCCAGTGAAATTCCAGCGTGGTGGTGCTCGCCTTGCTCCGGGGAGAAGTGTGGGAGGTCAGTGAGGAGTGGGGAGTGGAGTGGTGTGAAGAAATGAGGCCGTGGAGGGCTCTATTTATACTGCGGCGAGGGGACCGAGCGGTGCGGCGTGAGCTCGACGTTGGCGTCGCTATAGGCGGCTATTGTCGTGGCGAATGTAGGTGGATGGTGTGGTGCTCCCTAGCGGTTCTTACAGGCATAAAGGCACGGCGTGGGGCGGTCGGGAGTGTGCGGTGTTCTGAGTGGGAGCGGAGGTGTTTCTAGCAGTGTGCGGCAGCTGCGGGTCACGCGGCGGCGAACGGGGGTGTCTGCTGGGGTGAGGTGATCATGGCAGGCTGGTGCATGTGAGGCGGGGCAAGGCGCGAGCTGGGTGAGCTGGTCGGGCGCGCTTTGGACATGACGCGGAGAGGCGGTGTGCGGCGTAGCTAGGATGGTCCATGGCTCGGCTGGGGTCATGGCCTAGACAAGGGGTGGCGGTAGAGTGCAACGCACCTCCTGGACATCCTGGATGGGCGCGGGGCGGTCTGCTACGAGCTGGCCGTGGTCGGCCGGCGATGACCAAATTCGGGCGGCGCTCCACTGTGCTCCACGGCAAAGGGGGGCATGTCTAGGTGCTGGCTAGTCTTAGGGGAGACAGAGGAATAAAGAGGGGACCAAATGGTCGATGATCACTATGCAAAACAGTGAAGTTAGGCAGAAGCTTAATCTATGTAGTTAAGGTGTTTGTGGAAATGGCCGCATGAAATGTACCTTGGAATTTTTTATTCAAATTTTTTGAGTGGTTTGATCTTAAGCTTGAGAGTCTATGTTTGCTTGGAGAGGTCAAGGGGAACTGATTTGATAGGTTTTTGAAAAAGTAGGATCTTAACATATGAACTAGATTCAATTGTTAACTATCCATTTAATTGCTTTGGAAAATGTTTTTATTATTTTGTAAAGTGGGCCTTGATACACTTTTACTTGGTCTAGCAAGGGGTGAAAAGAAGTAGAATTGTTTTTGTTAGAATTTCTCTTCTAGGAACACTCAATACCTAGTGGTTTACTTTTGTCAAAATGACCATTTGCTTTATTTATTCATATTTGATTTTTTTCTTTTGATTTTGTTTGTAATTGGTCTAGATGATGTAGCATTCATCCTTAAACCATTTCACATCATTTAGAATAATCAAGCATGGCATATACACTCAATTCTATACTAATGCAAACACACATGCATTCATATTCATTTTCTTAATAAAAGTTTGTGTTAACCCTAAATTGGGTGATTAGAACTTTGATAATCTTGATTAGAAGTTTCGGGTGTTACAAACCTTCCCTCCTTAAACAAAATCTCGTCCCGAGATTTAAGAAAAACTAGGAACTAAAGAGATCTAGAAACTCAATCCTAATGTAATCTTCTCGCTTCGAAGTAGCTTCTTCTTTAGTATGGTTGCTCCATTAGATCTTAAGAAACTTGATACTCTGGGTCCTGGTGGTTCTGAAAGCTTCTTCCAATATACGAATGGGTACTTCACGATACGTCAAATCCTTGTTGATATCAATGGCTTGGTTATCGATGTTCTTGAACACTTCCGTCTTCTCCGGAACTTCTAAGCATTTGCGAAGTAACGAGATATGGAACACATTATGGATGGCTGACATCTCCTCTGGCAGTTCCAGTTGATAGGATACTTATCCTCAATGATTCAGAATCTTGAAGGGTCCAATATATCTGGGGGCTAACTTTCCTTTCAGCTGAAAACGCTGCATTCCTTTCAACGGCGAAACTTTGAGATACACAAAATCTCCGACATGGAAGGTCAAGTCTCTATGTCTCTTGTTGGCATAACTCTTCTGTCTGGATTGGGCAGTCTTGAGTTGCTCACGGACTTTGTGAACCTTCTCTTCGGCTTCTCATAGGAAGTCGGGTCCAAAAATCCGACTCTCTCCTACTTGCGACCAATTCAAGGGGGTATGGTACTTCCTTCCATACAGAAATTCAAATGGGGCCATTTGCAAACTGGCTTGATAATTGTTGTTGTATGAGAATTCTGCGAAAGGCAGACAATCTTCCCATTTTGATCCATATTCTAACACACAAGCTCTCAACGTATCTTCTAAGATTTGGTTGACTCTTTCAGGCTGTCCATCGGTTTGCAGGTGATAAGTTGTGCTAAAATTCAACTTGGTTCCTAATCCTTCTTGGACTTTCTGCCAAAATCTTGAGGTAAATTGGGTTCCTCAATCCGACACTATGGTCTTAGGGGTTCCATGTAAACTGACAATTCTAGCAATGTACAACTCTTCTAGCTTCGAACTCTGGTAGGTTGTCTTGACAGGTATAAAATGGGCTACCTTGGACAGTCTATCAACTATGACGCAAATAGAGTCATTTCCCCTACTAGAAGTAGGCAAACCGGTGATAAAATCCATTCCGACAGAATCCCATTTCCATTCCAGAATTTGCAATGGTTGCAAAAGTCCTGCGGGTCTCTGATGTTCTGCTTTGACTCTCTGACAGATATCACACTTGGCTATGTAGCTTCTGATTTCTCTCTTCATCTTGTGCCACCAAAATTGCTCCTTCAAATCTTGATACATCTTCGTTCCTCTGGGGTGGATATAATAAAGGGTATCATGAGCTTCTTGCAGGATAACTTGCTTCAGCTCGGAATCTACTGGCACACATATACGTCCTTTGTACCACAAAACTCCTTCTTCATCTTCGGTGAATCAAGGTACCTTTCCTGTACCAATACGACGTTTGATTCCGTCGATACTTGCATTTCCCTTCTGTGCTTCCTTGATTTGGCTAATCAAAGTGGGTTGAAGTTCAATGCTAGCTAAAAATCCATTGCTAACTAGCTCTGTTCTAAACTGCTCCAACTCTTCATGCAAACTTGGCTGGGCTTCTTTTATCATGGTGTTTAACTTACATGGCAATCTGCTAAGAGCATCCACTACCACATTGGATTTGCCGGGGTGATAGTGAATGTCAAGGTCATAATCCTTGATTAACTCTATCCATCTCATTTGCCTCATATTCAACTCCTTCTGAGTGAAAATATACTTCAGACTCTTGTGATCCGAATAAATCTCACAGTAGTTACCCATAAGGTAATGACGCCATGTCTTCAAGGCTAAAACTACGGCTGCGAGTTCAAGATCATGGGTAGGGTAATTTTGCTCATGTTGCTTCAGTTGTCGGGACACATATGCTATGACTTTGCCTTCTTGCATCAACACACATCCGAGACCAATCTTGGATGCATCACAATACACATCAAAAGGCTTTTCGATATCTGGCATAATCAAGATTGGGGCTGAAATCAATCTCTTCTTGAGCTCTTGAAAACTTGCTTCACATTTGTCGGTCCATTCAAACTTTCTATCTTTCTTCAACAATTGGGTCATTGGTCTTGCGATGCTCGAAAATCCTTCAAAAAACTTGCGGTAATACCCCACTAATACGAGAAATGCATGGACTTGGGTTTGAGTGGTTGGGGCTTCCCATTCTTCAACATCTTTGATCTTGGTGGGATCAACAGCGACTCCTCCTGCCGACACAATATGTCCGAGGAATCCTACTTCTTTTAGCCAGAACTCACATTTGCTAAACTTGGCATACAATTGATGCTCTCTAAGGGTTTCAAGGATGGTTCTCAGGTGTTGCTCATGGTCTTCTTCTGACTTGGAATAGATTAGAATATCGTCGATAAACACAACAACAAACTTATGCAGAAAGTTCATAAAAATCTTATTCATGAGATTCATGAAATAAGCAGGGGCATTGTTTAATCCAAAATACATGACCGTATACTCATACAATCCATATCTGGTGGTAAAGGCGGTCTTTGGAATATCCGTTGCACGAATCTTGCGTTGATGATAACCAGTTCTAAGATCAATCTTAGAAAAAACTCTGGCACCAGTCAACTGATCAAACAGATCCTCAATCTTGGGTAGTGGGTACTTGTTCTTGATGGTGACATCATTCAGCTTCTAGTAATCCATGCACAAACGGTTACCTCCATCTTTCTTATCAACAAACAGAACGGGCGATCTCCATGGCGAGGCGCTTGGTTGAATCAAACCTTTCTCTAGCATAGCATCCAGTTGCTTCTTCAGCTCCACTAATCCTGATGGGTTCATACTATAAGGTCTCTGGGCTATGGGTCCAGTTCCAGGAATTAGTTCAATAATGAACTCGATATCCCGATTTGGGGGCATACTGGGAAATTCATTTGGGAATATGTCGGGGTATTCATAGACTACTCTGACTTGTTCTATGGTTGGTTGGGCTAGACTCTTGTTGCATTTGAACTGACGGGGCAAGGTCTCAGATACATGCTCTACTGATACTCCAGAGCTACTGGTCATGGTTATGGCTTTCTTGGCATAGTCGATCAATCCTTTATGTTTCGATATCCAATCCATTCCTAGTACTACTTCCAAACCTTTGGTTCCAAGTACTATTAGATTGGCATAAAAATCTATCCCATGGATTCTGATAGGTACATCCTTGCAAATTTTTCTAGATTTGGTGGTTGAACCAGGAATTTGAACTATCATAACATGCTTCAATTTTGTTGGTTGAATCTTACTAGTGCATGCAAATTCTTCTGTAACAAACGAGTGCGATGCTCCAGAATCAAACACCACTCTTGCAAGTACTGAGTTAACAGAAAACATACCCAGCACGACATCGGGCGCTTCTTGAGCTTCTTCAGCATTCATGTGGAACAGACGGCGTTTGCGGTTGAGCGAGTTCCCTGGGGCAAATCTCCTTCCAGGCTGAACACGGCATTATTGTTGAGTGGGTGCATTCACATTGGTGGTGGCTGCAAGCTTCTTGGGACACTCGTTGGAGTAGTGACCCTTGACTCCACATTCAAAGCAAGTGATCTGGGACTTGTCTTTGGCTGCAATAGGCACGACATTGCTTCCAGTCCTTGGGGCAGTATTGTTGTTGTTTGACTTGGGCGGTGCATGGTTGAAGTTGTTGGAGTTGCCGGGGTTGTTGTTGTGGTTTCCTCTAGACTTCAAGTTTCCTCCGCTACGATTGGGGTAGCTTGGACGGGACAACGGGGGTCTATTGTTTCTTGGGGCATATCCTGTAGATGGGTTGGGGCGATACTTTTGGGTATTGTGGGACCCAGTCTGATGCATCATTCTGCGCTTGCGGTTGTCATTGGTTTGGTTGATCTTCCCTTCCATCTGGATGGCAGAGTCTACTAGCTCTTCTAGGTTTCAAAACGGATCTTGACTAACACAGTTTGCATTTCATCATGCAATCCATTCAGGAACCTTTCCTTCTTCTTGGCTTCAGCGTTGATCTCATTAGGGGCATACCTAGCTAGGGACAGAAATTTGTCACGGTATTCAACTACCGTCATCCTTCCTTGCTTCAGTTCCCTGAACTCATCTCTCATTCTGGTGACCAAACCTTGTGGCACATGGGTGCGACTGAACTTGATCTTGAAAGCTTCCCAAGTCATCACTTGACCGTGGTTCATAGTACGGGTGCTATTCCACCAGGCTCTTGCATCTCCTGCCAGATAGTGGGTGCCAAACAGTACCTTCTCGTTGGCGTCAACTCCTGCGACTTCTAGATTATTCTCCATGGTTTGCAGCCAGTCATCAGCATCTAAGGGATCCTCAGACTTGTTAAAGATAGGGGGATTGGTATTCTAGAAGTTCTTAAGCTTAGATCCATGATGATCCTGATTTCCATGGCCTTGATTATTGTGGGCCATCTGAGCTATCTGTTGAAGGGTGGCTAGGTTGGCTTGGTGCTCGGATCTACTAGCTTCTCGGTCAAAAACTAGCATTTGAAGAATCTGCAACATCGGGTCCTGCGATGAGCTGCTTCCTCTGGGGTTTCCACGAGTCATCTGAAGATTGAGATAGATAATGAGGTAAGAGGGAAAATTCTAAGGTTCATGGTTTTGTTTAAAAAGCTTTTAAACTTTGAGTTTGAACTCAGGTTTTGCAAACTAACTCCTTCTCATTCATTCATTCATTCATTCATTCATTCAAGCACACAATACAAACACACACCACAACACAATGGAAAACGTATGGTTTTAAGAACCATTCTATGAACTAAGATAAAGTGGGACCGATACAACTCATTGCTACGGTAGTGATCAAGTGCATCTACTCATCATCAATGAAGTCAGAATCATCATCATCGGTGTAGAAATCCATGGCATCATCCTCCAGGTAGTCGTTGTCATCACTGAGGTACGAGTGAAGATCTCCCTGGATGTCTTCACCTTCTTCCTCTTCTTTTGCTTCAAACTGGACTTCTTTCTCATGGATGGTCTTCTCGAGAGCGGTCACCTTCTTGCGAAGACGATCAATGGTGCTATCCTTCTTATCGCGCTAACAACAAAGTGATTGGCACTCCTTGGCGAGAATGGTGAGAGTTCGGTCCTTCTTGACGGCAATGGAAAGGTTGTGGTTGGCGTAGGCTCGAACATTGTCCAATTCCTTCTGCCTATCATACAGCATCAAGTCAAGATTTTCCACCTGGCGCTTCAACTCCGGGCGACTTGGCATCTCCAATGGCATTCCCATAGAATCACGCCTTGCGAAGTGCGCAAAGCGAGTTCCCTGGATCAAGTTGATGTTTTTCCCACACAGACGGGCAAGAGCTTCATGCATAGCCCTGGCTAATCCATCTAGCCAATTGTTCTCTCGCACGGTGAATTGAATCTTCTCAGAAAGGGGTGCTTCCATCTTGCCTCTGAGATCTGCAACTATTAGCCATTGTAGATCTCCTCCTGGGTAATCCTTGAGTTGTGCCCCGGAGAATTCAGGATGCGGGCACTCAAGGTACTCTGACAGTGCATCAAGATCCCTCTCAAAGATCAGCTGGCCTCCGTTGCCCAACTGGTAGAACTTGTAATACTAAACTTCCATCTATAAGAATTTAGGATGAGTAAGTTAGTGAGGTGATCAAGTGTGTCAATTTTTTATGTAGTAATGTAAGAATTTTTTAGGAACATGATTTTTTTTAGAGAATCAAGGATAAGAGTGGGAATAGGTTTTCATAAATACTCACTTCTTTTGTTTTGAAACTAAGTTTTTTGTTCGGCGTCCATTCTAACTAGGGTCTCCTATGGTCAGGATGGCTCTGATACCAACTTGTCAACACCCGGATTTTTAATCCCAGATGCCTGTTATGCCATACATCCCAATCCCAGGATTACCATTTTTGTGAGACATAACAGATTGGATATCACAGTACATCATGCATTACAAACCATAATAAGGTCTTACACAAATAAAGGATCTCATGATCCAGTCTTAATACAAACAAGCAGCGGAATAATAAGCGTAGTAGTAGGCTCCATCTTCAGTGTCACAGGCAATGTTGACGATGGGAGATGATCCTAGTTGTTGTAGCCGTCCTGCTGTCCATCTTCCTGATAGTCCTCCTCATAGTCTAGCCATGGGAATAGCCAGGGACAAAGCCATGAGTACTCTTTAAGTACTCGCAAACTATCACTAACAAGTAAGGTAGTTCTAGTAGGAATCCTAAGCTCTAAGTTTATTTGCAAAAAGCTAGATTTATCTAAACTTAGTTCAAAAGCAAAGAAAACTAAGTTAAAATTCTAAATCACTTTAAGTTGGGAACCTAGTTTTCATATTCACAGCCCTGTTGTAGTCAAGTCAAAATCATAGTTCACTTCACAAGTCATTTTGAAAACATCTGACGACGAAACAGTATGGCCACTCCAACTGTCCATGACCGCAGATGCGGCTATTCAAATAGTTTGACACTCTGCAGAGGTGGTACACTTTCATCACAAAATTCGATACATCCATCAGGGATAACCCTTAATCATCATACTTAGTATGCGGATAATCAATCATAACCTTTCAATTACACACTCTAGTATAGGCACCTCCCCTATGAGCTTGGCCTCCCAGCTGTGGCCATCTGCCATCCTAGGCACTGCATAGGTGGACATCATCAAGAGGTAGCCTCAGCTCAAACCTCTTCCGCGAGGGAACCCATACTAATGCATATAAACTTTTGGCTAAGCCTTAGTCAATTCAGGTATTATGGTGGTATGATAAAATTGGAATGGTATCGCATCCGAATCCAACCATCAGTTTTTATAAAGGGCTAAGGCTCATGCCTCAACATTTTCATCACCAAATCCATTTGTGTTTCTCAACACATGTCAAAACATTTCAATAGAATGACTCATCATTCCAAGGTTTTCATAATCATTTTTACCAAGTATTCCCATCTAAAGTGATCAAGTTTTATGCTTAGCACTAGCCACTAAGTTAAGAGTGTTCACTAATGAGGGGTGCTAATCTCAATCTCATGCCATAGAATGACATCTAGTATAGGCCTAGTTTTATACTCTTTATGCTATCTATACTATCTTTCCAAATCCTCACAAAGCATTAACTAAAAGTAAAGAACTTTGGTAAGGTAAAAGAGTAAAGCTTGCCAGTAAAACTTGGGATGAGTATAAATCAAAATGTATAACCAAAGCATGCCTAATGCATATTTCTTAGGTTATCTTGCAATTAATGATGGCTTGCCTTGATTGGTGCAGTGATTGAAGTTTTCTTCCTCTTCTTTGGGGTAGAACTCCTCCTCGTATCCTTGGTCGGTACTATCGTCTATAAATAAATACGAGGTACACAATCACCAAAAAATACTTAACTAATTCTATTTAGCACACTAAGGCTCACACTTGATGATCTAGCATCATCACAATCATCACATGCAATAATGACTAGTTTTATTTAGTTTATTTGAGAAAAGTAATTTCTACTCATTAAAATTAATTAAGATTTAATATTCTCCAATTAAAAATGGGATCATGTGGACACATGTCATCACCACATATTCTAATACATGGGAATGTGATTTAAAGGGTTGGTCACATTTTATAAAGTTTAAGATTACTATTTAAATGATTTAAAGTGACTAGAAATACCAATATAGCATTATTTTGGTACTAGTCCAAAGTCACTGCATGCAAACCTAGATATTTTTACATATTCAGATAGGTATTATCAAATGTGATTTTTGAGAGTTGGAATCAACTCAAAAGCTATTATGGTTGATTTTTGAAAAATGCTTGAAGTTGAACAAGTCTCTGTCCTATTATTTTTGCTATAGAATATCTCTAACTCCAATTGATTTAAATCCAACGGGCTTGGATAGATATTTTAATAACCTTTCTAGCAAAATTTAAATCATGCAATTTGGTTAAGTGAAACTCTCTGAATTGATTTTTGAATATGTGGACAGAATAGGATTTCAACTAAAAAGGAAAATCATTATTTGAATTTCCAGGCCTGAGCGGGAAAGCTAAACGGGCCGGCCCAGCTGCACTGCACAGTGCAGCGGGCTGCTGACAGGCGGGGTCCAGCAGTCAACGACTGTTCTAACACGAAACGGTATCGGCGAATCTAGACCTTGCGATCAAATTCTAATCTAACAGCCGAGCGTCATCATCGATGACGAACAGCTCCGGCGAGAAATTAACCTAGAGCGGCGGTGGGGGTCTCGCGGGGATCACCTGGGCTCCAGCTAGGGTCGGTGACGGGGGCAATCGGCGTGGTAGACGACGGCGAGGCGAGGCGCAGTCACGGCAGGGCTTGGGGTGGTCAGAATCAACGATGCCCTTCTCCTCCAGCAGCGGCGAGCTCCAGTGAAATTCCGACGTGGTGGTTCTCGCCTTGCTCCAGGGAGAAGTGTGGGAGGTCAGTGAGGAGTGGGGAGTGGAGTGGTGTGAAGAAATGAGGCAGTGGAGGGCTCTATTTATACTGCGGCGAGGGGATCGAGCGGTGTGGCATGAGCTCGACGGTGGCGTCGCTACAGGCGGCTATTGTCGTGGCGGAGGTAGGTGGACAGTGCGGTGCTCCCTGGCGGTTCTTACGAGCATAAAGGCACGGCGTGGGACGGTGTGGTTCGGTCGGGAGCGTGCAGTGTTCTGAGCGGGAGCAGAGGTGTTTGCGGCGGCGTACGGCAGCTGCGGGTCGCGTGGCGGCAAACGGGGGTGTCTGCTAGGGTGAGGTGATCATGGCGGGCTGGTGCACGCAAGGCGGGGGCAAGGCGCGAGCTAGGCGAGCTGGTCGGGCGCGGCGCACTGGCGCGCCCTGGACATGGCGCAGAGAGGCGGTGCGCGGCGTAGCTAGGATGGTCCATGGCTCGGCTAGGGTCGTGGCCTAGACAGGGGGTGGCGGTAGAGTGCGGCGCACCTCCTGGACATCCTGGATGGGCGCGAGGCGGTCTGCTGCGAGCTGGTCGTGGTCGGTCGACGATGACCAAATTTGGGCGGCGCTCCACTGTGCTCCACGGCGAAGGGGGGCTTGTGTGGGTGCTGGCTAGGCTTGGGGGAGACAGATGAATAAAGAGGGGACCAAATGGTCGATGATCACTCTACAAAACAGTGAAGTTAGGCAGAAGCTTAATCTGTGTAGTTAAGGTGTTTGTGGAAATGGCCGCATGAAATGTACTTTGGAATTTTTGATTCAAATTTTTTGAGTGGTTTGATCTTAAGCTTGAGAGTCTATGTTTGCTTGGAGAGTTCAAGGGGAACTGATTTGATAGGTTTTTGAAAAAGTGGGATCTTAACATATGAACTAGATCAATTTTTAATTATCCATTTAATTGCTTTGGAAAATGTTTTTGTAAGTTTGTAAAGTGGGCCTTGATACACTTTTACTTGGTCTAGCAAGGGGTGAAAAGAAGTAGAATTGTTTCTGTTAGAATTTCTCTTCTAGGAACACTCAAAGTGACCTAGTGGTTTACTTTTGTCAAATTGACCATTTGCTTTATTTATTCATATTTGATTTCTTTTGATTTTGTTTGTAATTGGTCTAGATGATGTAGCATTCATCCTTAAACCATTTCACATCATTTAGAACAATCAAGCATGGCATATACACTCAATTCTATACTAATACAAACACACATGCATTCATATTCATTTTCTTAATAAAAGTTTTTGTTAACCCTAAATTGGGTGATTAGAACTTTGATAATCTTGATTAGAAGTTTCGGGGTGTTACAGAAGCCAACCATGAGAGCGACTGGGAAGAGGGCACATACGCCTTTACAAGGACTACTTCCACCCAACTAATCCGGTCTTCAAAGAGAAGAAATTCCGTCACCGCTATCGGATGTCCAGGAACCTATTCTTGGACATACTCAATGGGGTGAGGGAGTACGACGACTATTTTGAGGCCAAGTATAATTGTACCGGTAAAATTGGCTTCTCCGCTTACCGAAAATGTCCTACTACCATTCGGCAGCTTGCATATGGAGTGCCCGGTGATCTCCTCGATGACTACATGCGCATGAGCGAGTCCACATGCCATGAGGCCATGTACAGATTCTGCTGCGCAGTTGTAGCGGTGTTTGGCAAAGTATATCTGAGAGAGCCAAACACCGAAGATACTGCCCGTAGGAGGTTTCCTAGGATGCTTGGCAGCATCGACTACAAGCATTGGCAGTGGAATAACTGTCCTTTTGGTTGGCAAGGGTAGTTTAAAGGGCATGCAGAGGGTTGCACCATCATACTTGAGGCTGTTGCATCACAGGATCTCCGGATTTAGCACTCCTTTTTTGCATGGCTGGATCAAGCAATGACATTAATGTGCTGCAGAGGTCTTTGGTGTTTGCTAGGTTGGCAGAATTCAGTGCCCCACAAGTTCCCTGTGAGATCAATGGCAATGCATATGATATGGGATACTATCTAGCTGACGGTATCTATCCATCCTGGACCACCTTTATGAAGACAATCCGTAATCCTGGAGATAAGAAATGCAAGAGGTTTGCGAAAAAGCAAGAGGCCGCTAGGAAGGATGTGGAGTGAGCATTTGGTGTGCTTCAGTCAAGATAAACATTGTTCGATACCCAGCTAGAACCTGGAGCACGAAGATGATGTGGAATGTGATGACTGCTTGTGTGATCATACACAACATGATCGTCGAGGACGAGCGTGACGTCGGTATCTTGGACCAAGGCTAGGATTTCCAGGGTCAATTGGTTGAGCCAGAGCCAGAGCCAGGTGTAGCGTCTTAGAAAGAATTCATGTAAGTGCATAAAAATTTGCGTCATAGGCACACCCATGACCGGCTTCATTGAGCATATATGGGCTCGTGCGGGAAACCTAAACGGTTAATCCTTTATTTGTTTTCTGTAATTTGCATGGCGTTTGGTTAATTTTTATTGAACCATGTGAATGTGAACTATTTATATGTAAGGACTACTTTAATTAGATTACCCAATATAGCTTATTTGCTTGTCAAATATACATTTCTCTATGTACTTTATATTTAAATATGTAAACAGAAGAAAGTTCTGGCCAGCGACATCACTGACCAGGCGTGGAGAGATGGGTCGCGTTGCTGGACGGAAAGTCCGAACGGACCGTGACCTAAAAACAACCGCGGATCTATCCAAACGGACAGAAATAGACCAATTCGATCACGAGTTTGAGTCGGCCTAGTGGAGATGCCCTTAGAGAGTACCACTGGAGAAATCCGAGAGGAGGTTCTGTTGGAGTTTGGTCTTGGGCTCGGCAAGAAAAAATCCATGTGAGGTCAGTCATGAGTGGTCGTTACTCGTATCTACTAGTACTACTCGTATTATATTACAAGACGAGACTACCACATACAAACACACAGAGACCGCTCCCCTGCACCTGCAGTGCACTTCAACCACCCACTTTCTCATCGGCGAAACCAGCAGAAAGCTATAGACCTGTTGTGCTCGCACGTGACCAGGACAGAGGCCGTGCTTAAACAAGGGTAGATTTCATCGCCTCAAGCGCGCACCAGCCTGGATCGTCTAGGCAACAAGAAAACATCCTTAACTAGGCCAGCTCCAGGGCCAATCAGAGCACGTAGGAGCTCCTAATACCCTTGTCAGTGCCGCTTTTCTAATCCAATTCGGCATTCCACAGCGAGGCCTGCATGTGGCTACCAAGAGAAAAAAAGCTGCTGAACTCGACCAGATTAGCCGCTCTTCATTTATCCAGCTGTGTTTTAATCATAACTGAAATAATTTATTCATTCCTGCAGTTGTGGGGTTTGCAGGCAACACCAAGAGCAATCAGCTCACACTCGGGGTTTTCTGTTATTTCAGAGATCGAATACGTACTAATCCAGTGATCTCTCCTGCTCCACTGAAATCCCAGTATACCAAGCTACAGCTCCTCAGATACTGTATACGATCACCAGCCACGTGTGGAGTACTATGGAAGCAAACGCACTCGCACCAGTGAAAAACTGTCACCATAAATAAAGAAGAGACTTATGCATATGTACTGAAAAAGTGCCATGCCAGTAAGCCACCCACAGGCTATGATTCGATCGTTGCATTAGTTGCTCGGTCACGTACTGCGTTCTACAGTAGTATTAGTTTCAAGTTCGCACCAGCAACGCCTTTTATTTAAGAGTTACAGCTAGCCAATTAAGAGCACGGCCAAGCTACTTAGGTCATCCTCCCCGTATTTCACAAATTCTTATTGCCGTCGGTAGGTTCGTTAGGATGTCACCACGCACATACGGCACACCTAATATAATCTGCATCATTTTCCATGCGTTTCCTTTTCATCTTCCTGACTCGCTGATCACGAAGTTCCTTATTTAAAGTGGAAATAATCACATAAAGCTCTTATTCATCATGAGCAATGTTGATGTTTTCCCTGTCGCTTTGCCCTCTCCTTTCTCGTGCTTGAAAACTGACCTGCATTATGTTATGCAAGCAAGGAGGCAAAAGGAAGAACTCCTCGCTCCAGAACAAAATAAAAATAGAGCAAAATCCTGAAAAGGAAAAGCGGCAACATCTCCAGTGATATACTAAACTTGTTCTAGTTTTTTTTAATATACTAAACTATGATAAAGTGAAAAGGAGATATGTAGAATCTTTCAACAAAAACAGCATCTCCAGTGATATACTAAACTTGTTCGAAAAATTATCGTATATATAGTACTAAACTAAGATAAAGTGAGAAAAAGGAGATATGTAGAATCTTTCAACAAAAATAAACGTTGCATTAGTCTCTATATGTGTCTCTGTATACGATTTTTTTTAGCTGGCCACACCTTTACACAACGTACAAACGAAATGAAGTAGCCAATAGATTACACACACTTTGCTGCCACCATAGAGCATGTGGTTAACTAAGATAACAAAAAGGGGCGGAAGGAGTTCGAGGCACACAACCGCTATGGAAAAAAGGAATCCCACTTTGATTGGCGAGAACGCTAGCTTTTTCTGGGTTTTGGAAAGCTTGTTAGTGAAGCTGAAATACAAAATGCGAACATTTTTATATGCTAATAGGAAGTTAGTAACAGATCTATTGAAACCCACTTGCATAGTATGATCACGTGCATGGTCACGTACCATTGTTGGGGCTGTAGTACGTCTGTACCGTGTACCGATATCTATTGAATCTATGATGGTTGGAGGTGATTAACTTACTACGGCGTCAAAATAAATTGCTTGTAGCTCCACCAACTATGTGACCAAATGACTCTAGCTAAAACCAGATAAAATTAGCCTTCCACTGTACCTAATACGCGCAATTTGCAAGGCCAGATTTTGATCACTGAACTACCACTGCCATATCACTGGTGCTACAAGATATGTGCCATATGAGTGACATCACACAAAATTTCTACCTAATCCGAAGGCTTAAACTAATCTGAGCACTCAGAACTGCCAGACATTCTTCTTCTACCTACCCTAACAAACTGCTAATTACTATTCACAAATCATCATCACAACCCAACGAACACAAGCCAGGCAGGCAGGCTAGAACATCATCTTGCGGTCCAATCTTGATCCGACGGCCAAGATCAACGCGGTGGTCTTCTCCTGGAGCACGTGCACCACGTCCGCCATGGACGGCCTGAACCCGGGGCTGTCGCTCACGCACCGCATGGCGAGGTCCGCCACGACGGTCGCCTCGGCAGCGTCGTATTCGCCGCCAAGCCTCCGGTCCACCACATCGGCCACGTTGCCCTCGCTGACCGTGGGCCCCACCGCGGCCGTAAGACGGCGTCCGGTCTCGCGGCACACGGCCTCCTTCCCGGTGACCAGTTCGAGCAGCAGCACGCCGAAGCTGTACACGTCGCTCTCCTTGTTGGCCACGCCGGTGCGGAGGAGATGGGGGTCGACGTATCCAGGGGAACCCATGATGGCGCGCCCAGACGACCTTCCCCGGCCCGCCGTGGCCGCGACGCCGGAGTGCGCGAAGCCGAAGTCGCAGAGCTTGGCGTCCATGTTACCGTCTAAGAGCACGTTCGACGCCTTGATGTCCCCGTGGATGACCGCCGGTCGGTGGCTGTCGTGGAGGTACTCCAGCGCCGTGGCCACCTGGAACGCAACCGCCACTCGGCGCGACCACGGCAACGCCGCGTAGACGCCGCCGTGGAGCGCCTCGTGGAGGTCACCGTTGGGCGCGTACTCGAAGACCAACACGCCTTCGTCCCGCTCGTCGCAGTAGCCGAGGAGGCGGACGATGTGCGGGTGGCGGAGGGAGAGGAGCACGTCGAGCTCCTGGCGGAAGGCGCGGTGGAGGCGCTCGCTGCTGCAGTGGACCTTGACGGCGCCGAGGCGGTCGGAGGAGAGCGAGGCGAGGTACACGGTGCTGAACCCGCCGTGTCCGATCACCCGGGACGAGAATCCCCCCGTGGCGGACTCCACCTCCGCCCACGCCATCTGCCTGGCCGCTCCAGCGCCGTCCGCCTCCTCCTCGTCCCATACCGCCGGCTCCGCCGCCACGCGCGAGCTGGCCACGCCAGGCTCGCCCCGCTTCCTGATGTCGGCGCCGCGCCGTGCCACGCACGCGAAGAGGCCGCACCCTCGGAACATGGTGCCCGCAAAGCAGAGCGGATCGACCGACCGAAACGAGCTGAAATCCAAGTGAGGCGAGGAGTGGGAGCCGGGGGGAAGAATAGGTTCCCTCTGCCTCCGGGATTGGTTTTGTTGCCGCTACGTTCTTGGCGCTGCCTTCCTGGATAAGCTGGGACAGGTTGGACAGCGGGCGCCGATGAAAGAATCAGCCGCTCTCTCTAGCTGGCTCACTGGCTCCTTGTATGCTACCAGTCAAATGCACACCTGTGTATATATATGTCAGGATGGTAGGCGGTTTGCTTGTGCCTGGCTGCGTTCTTTGCATCTTGTGCTATTCTTGTGACGAGTGGACCACACCGCGCAACAAATCATTGCGCCAAAAGAAAGCCTATTCCTTTCAGAGGGGTGATGTGATCGTCATCAACAACATCTCCAACTTTTGTTTTGTATATATTTTCCCTCACAATCTCGGTCGTCAAAACGTGCTCTTGACCCTGTGGGTTCAGAATTGGAAATGATTATTTAACGACGATGGCCCTAGTAGAGTGTCCCGGTGGGAATGTTCAGAAACGCGGCAAGATTATTTTGATCTTCAGAAACATGTTTCTCCTTCGCACGAGTGTGGGACTCTGCTTTCAGCTCGTTGCTCCTGGAGTCAGGAGTGTCGGTTACTGCGGACCAGACTTGCCCGTGTTGACTCTGCTGATTATTTCCAGAGGTATTATAGGGTAAAATGCAGGTTTTGTAAAGCGGGATTGCACCTTTGCGAATATCAACAGCTCAAGCGAGCATCGGATCATCCGGATAGCCGGATCGTGTTCTAGTGTTTTTGTGGGGTAAACAGGTCCGGACTTCCAGTAGAGTCTGTTGGAAAAGGGGATCAAACTCCCATTGTTCGAATCGAAGATTGATGACTCCCTTGCTCTGCAAGCAAGTACTAATTCTGCTGACAAACCTTTCAAAATTGTAAGTGACCAGGCAAGAACTTGCTAATTCTGCTGATGAACTCTAAAGTTTTATTTTATGAAAAGTGGTCTAGGGACATTAATTGTTTATATGATACTAAGCATAATCTTCTAGTACAAAGAAAGTAGCAACATATTGATATAAATTGATCCTACAAACATATCAAAAAGTGAGCTATATTGTCGTCTAGAAGTCCCACAAATGTGCAAAACTCTATCTTTCTTAATTCTTCCGAGCCATCGAAGGAGTATGCGGAGTTCTTGGACATGTAGAACTCGAGACACCAAAGTAGTTGGATCTGGTTAGACTCGCGGTAGAATTTACTCAGCGGGCGGCAAGAATGGAAGCGGGATTTGGACATAGGGGGCTATTTTTTTCTCAACGTGTTTGACACATAGTAAACGGTCCTACTCGATTGGTTCCCTTAGTTTCATGTAGGACATGTCTATTTGTTTATACTTGGAGACCAACTGAAGGAGAAAGGCCACACCGGTATGTTAGTATAGAAATGGATAAGGAGAAATGTGATGTAGCCCGACCTACGGTCATTACCACATCATGGTCTCCAACTTATACCAGGTCGTCATGGACTTTAAAGGTGAATCATATCCTCTATGCGAGTCCACTTTCTACCCTATTGAATGGTATACTACTTCATACTCCATCCTATAACCATGCTAGGTTCGCATCAACAAGTACGGAGATAAGGGAGGAAGCCCGGGGAATCAAGCCCGACAAGACAAAGGAGAAGGAAGAGGAGAAGGAAGAGGAGAAGGAAGAGACGGGAATGGGCGGTACTACCGCTCCCATCAGCGGTACTACCGTGCCCCGGTACTACCGCTCACCTCAGCGGTACTACCGCACCGGACCCGTGGAGCTCCACCTACTCCTCTGTTGCCACCGTTACTACCGGGCCACACCACCGGTACTACCGGACCTGGAGACCACCTGCCACTGGAGCCGGAGCAACCACTCCGCTTGAAGCTGCTACCGCTCCCATCCGGTACTACTAGGATCGAGGACCCGGTACTACCAGTCACCACAGTGCCTACGCGCACTAGATCTAGGCCAGAGCCCATGTACCCCTTTATTATGTTACAACCCTAGATCTATCCCCAAACTACCCCTATGTTAGTGGCTGGCCTATAAATAGAGCCCCACCCCTCATGTATCCCTTAGCATAGATGATAGACTAAAGACAACCCCCTTTGTGGAATCTCTAGTTTTGCCTCATCCCCTTTGCCAAAACGGGACCGACTATCATCACCATCTCGTTGGATTTTGCATCGCGCCTCCCTCGTTGTACAAGGCCTACGTTTGCGAGTGCATGAGCGTAGTTGTCAAGACCCTCTTCAAGGTGTTCTTCGCCCTCTGCTTGGGATCGAGGGAGCACGTTGACCGATCTTTCTTTGTGAGGATTCTATCAGACCGGTGGCCGCCGGTGGGAGAAATTGGCCTTCTATCATGTGAGTTTTGCGTGTGTTCATCGTGTTCTTTGTAAGGTCTGCGTCCGCTTCCGCTACCTTCTCCCTTTCCTCTCGCTTTCCCATCGATTTAACCACGAGATCCATGAAGATCGGGCCACCCTTGAGGTCACCCCTTATCATCTGGTATCAACAGCTTTTGGTTGCCACCGATTTCTCATCGACTTGGTCTTTTCCCCATAAATTCAAAAATTACACCAAAAATAGTCCCAATTCGTGTTTTGGACCGATCTGTGATTTGAGTGCAGTTTTATGGTTTTGATCCATGGATTACTTTCTAAACTTGTCGATCTATGTTCTCTTGTGTTCTCATGGCCTAATTCCTTGATTTACCCATTCGATTTGGTGTTTTTCTTGAAGATTTTCCGTCCAAATCGCCCCGAAATCGCGAAATCGAGTCAAATCTGCGCGTACCAAAAATAACTAGTACTACCGGGCCCAAAAAGCGATACTACCGCACTTTTTGGGTACTACCGGGGCCCAAAAGTCGGTACTAACGTCCGTACCAGAAAGCAATTAGCAGATTCCAGATTTCAGCCTCTCACCATTTTGAGCATAACTTTTGCATAAGAACTCGGATTTTGGTGTTCTTTAGCTCGTTTCGAAGAGGAGAAGGAGATCTACATCATCATCTAAGTGTTTCATGCTATATACTCCATCCAAATTCCGTGAGAAAGGCAGAATCCAACAATGAAGATCGGCGATGAAAGGTATAAACATTCCGCAACTTGTACCCACTTGCTTTCCTTTGTGAGCTACACTATCTTTGCAATCAACAAATACCTATTGAGACTAGTTCCTCCTATAATTGCTTGGGATATGCACATTTGATACTTGTAGAATTCCGAGCAAAAGTTGTGAGCGCGCTATCTCATCTAGTTATCTTGTATAGTTGTTGGCACAAGGAAGAGACAAGTGAAAAATAAAAGAAAAGAAAGAAAATGAAAAATAAAGAAAGCAACAAGTGCCTCATAGAATAGGAAGCGCAAGCTCGATAAATATCATATAGGTGGTACTTATTGTGCATATCTTGTAGCCCACCAACTTTATGCAATCGAACTAGCGTCTCTCCTAGTGCTTGTGCGACACGAGCTTATAGTCTTTGTTAGGTAATCATTTGGTTCTTAGCTCATTTTCTCCATCGCACAAGTCCCATTTATCCCATCGTGTGTGTTTCCTTGTATATAATTCTTATCTTGTGGATTGACTTGTTTTATTTGGTGATCATCGTGGTTCTTTACTTGCCATTACAACATCATGATTTCAGATTGTTCTTGACATGCCACCTTCCATACCCATCCACCATAAGCTTTTTGTGTTTTTTTAGTGGTTAGTTAGTTTTGGTGTTCCGCGTGAACTTAGCTTTACTTGGTTTTGATTGCTCTCAAGTGTGGCCACTTGCACGATACTATCTTCCAAGGTAAAGTAAGGTTTGATATTGCATCCATAACCCCCTACCACTTCCATATACACCACTTGGTCTTGTGAATCATGTCTAGGGACTTCGGAACCGAGGATGATTTCTATGAATAATCCACGATGAGCCACCATGCCTACGCCTCCACAAGCATGGATGACATGATGGAGCACTACACCGACAATGGCTACACATGCTTACGTGATATGGAGTTCTACAAAAACAATAACTCCCCAAGCATGGACGACTTCAAGGACGACAACGACAAGCTCCTCAAGTCGCGTCGACCAAGATGGAGCCTCCACCTCGAGAGCACCAAGGTCTACCATCAAATGGACAACTTCAAACGGGACATGGACAACGACTTCGCCAAAACCATGAGCATGATGGCCAAGACTAGTGATGCTTTGCGCTCATTACAATGCCTCACCAAGAAGAGTGCCAAGGACAAGGATCATCGTCATGAGCGTCATGTGGATGACCAAGTGGGCCACCTACATCAGCCTTTGGCAAGGCACGCCAATGACCTTCGTCGACACCATCAAAAGGCACCTTCCACTACTAGTGCCACCACCAAAGTGGCACCAAGCGCAAGCCTTCTTCCACGCCATCAAGCTTGAACGCCCAAACTTGACGTCCTAGATGAAGCATGCAACTTCATGGATGAGAAAGATGGAGAGCTCTACTTCTCCAAGTTGGACGAATACGTCACGTTGGAGAGGTGTGAGATTCCAAGAAGGATTTCCTAACTCCACGAAGGATCACCTTCTTCTATGAGTCTATCCCACCAAGGAATAGGCCCTTTTCTTATGGCTAACTTTTCCTCCACTCGGGAGATGACAAGATCCATAACCACTTCACAAGATCCACGAAGGAAAATCCCGAGACTCTTCACAATATTCCACGAAGAGGACATCACGGCACCAACCGTAAGCCAACTAGGAGGTCATCCTCCAAGAGTAAAAGCTCACGGTCTCTCACTCGAACAAATCGCAATGGAGAGCTCAACACTTGTACAATAATGTAAAGCAAGAACACCGAGGGTGCTCAAATCCTTCACTCCTAAAGCCCACCAAATGGTTTGATCAAGATTGTGATGGTGCATGTCACCTCAAAAATTATTCTTTTTATCACCTACATACTCAAGAACGAGCAGGAGTTAAGCTTGGGGATGCTTGATATGTCGTAAACGTATCTATAATTTTTGATGCTCCATGCTTGTTTTATATCATTTGTCCTATGCTTTATCTACACTTTGAGTTATTTTTATACACTTTCTGGAACTAACCTATTGACAAGATGCCGCAGTGCTAGTTGCCTGTTTTCTGCTGTTTTTGGTTTCAGAAAAGCTAAAAAATGAATATTCCCAGAATTAGACGGGACAAAAGCCAATATGCCTATTTTCTCGGAGCAACACGGAAACACGAAGCAGAGACGGAGTAGGGCACTAGGGTGGGCACGCCCTATGGTGGTGCGGGCCAGCCCTGGTGGCACCACCAGGTGGTGTGGGCCCCTTGGCTGCCTCCTCGCCTCGCCACTTCGCCTATAAGAAGCCTCCCAATGAGAAAACCCAAAATAATCCGGGAGAAAGCCACGAAAACCTCCACAGCGTCGCAGCCACCGAAGGGGAGATTCGGGGGACAAGAATTCTATGTTTCGGCACCCTATCGGGATGGGGAATTGCCCCTGAGCCATCTCCATCGATCTCCACCACCATCTCCGTCGCCGTTGCTGATTCCCATGATGATGAGGGGGTAGTTCTTCCTCGAGGCTAAGGGCTCTACCAATAGCTATATGTTCATCTCTCTCTATGCGTGATCTTATTGAGATCATGAGCTTTCGAATCTATAGATCTATTCTGCTACTCAAGTGCTTTAATGAATCTCTGCTTATCCCCACGTGTGTGAAGTTGACAGTGTGCACACCATGCGGCACTTTGGCTAAGGTTACATAAATACTTTTCATGAGTATAATTTGAGTTGGATGTCTCTATGAGATTGTGGTGTTTGTTGGAACCATCTAGCGCTCAAGGTGATAGTCAGGGGTTATCTAGATGGGGAAAGCGAACTTTAAGGTGTGCTGTTATAGCCCTACCATGGATTAGAGTTATCCAACCAGAGAGTAGTTTAGAGTAGTATCATAAAGAGAAGATATTTATATGAGAGTGTTCACTAGTGAAAGTATGACCCCTAGGCCTTGTTTCTAAGCATTGAAACACTGTTTGCAACTAGATCTGTTACATGTTTGCTTGCTTCCATCTTTATTTCAGATTGCCTTGAGTCTCTTCCTACCCGCCAAGCTCTTTTCTGGCACCGTTACCACTTATAATTATCCATACCACTTGTATTTCACTATCTCTTTGCTGAACTAGTGCACCTATACACCTGACAAGTGTATTGGGTGTGTTGGGGACACAACAGACTTCTTGTATCTTGATTGCAGGGTTGCTTGAGAAGGATACCTTTGACCACTTCCTCCCTGAGTTCGATAAACCTTGGGTAATCCACTTAAGAAAACTTGTTGTTGTTCTACAAATCTCTACACCTGGAGGCCCAACAACTGTCTACAAGAATAGAAGTGCGTAGACATCAGGCCCCTTGCTCTAGTGTTTCATTGGAAACCCTAACTTGTGATTTGGTTCTTACTAGCTTGTCTTTGATTGTTTTATAGCTTGCTTGTATTCGGGAGCCTCCAATTAGGTTGTGGATGTGTGCCTCAAACTTGTTGTAAAGGTGCCGGCTTCCACCTCGAAGGTTATCGTATAGTGGAAGAGGTGAATCGAACCCATCGGGGTGAGGTTCATCGGAGAACAAAGGAGGCCTCTCACGGCGTTGGTGGTTTGAAACCACCCCCTCTCCACACATAGACGTACTTCCCCTCAAAAGTAAGGAACTACGGGAAACAAATCCTTGTGTCTCCGCGTGCTCCACTTTGGTTACTTCTATCCTTTACCACACTTTACTTATCTAGTTCATGTTTAGTGTTTATGCTATATAGACATATAGGGAAATTCACCATAGTTGCATGATCTAGAGAATTTACCTTTTGTGTCAAACCCTAACTTGAAAAAGAGAAAAATTTGAAGTAGCACCTATTCACCCCCCCTCTAGGTGCCCATACGATCCTTTCAATTGGTATCAGAGCCTCGGCTCTTTATTCGGGCTTAACCGCCTAAGAGACTATGGGAGAACCTATAGAAGAGGGAGAGAGTGAGGCTAGCATATCGGTGACCATGGTAGATCTCAAGAACTTGGAAACAAGTTTGATCTCTACCTTGGGCAACGAAATCCAACAGTTGCATCAACTTGTTGAGCGACTGGTTTCAGAAAAGTTGGCCTCACCCCCTCCCTCTCAAGAGGAAACACCACCTAACCCTAAGGCAAATGCTCCGGCTAAGCCTATGGGTGTAGGAGTGGGGGGTGAACATAATTCCACTGACTCCACCACCAAAAAGGGTGAAGGGAAGGAATAGTATCATGTGATTCCCAGATGGTACTCTCCCGACCCTCCAATCCCTCACCCCCATATAAATAATAGAGGTGACCCACCTAAATTAGCTACACATACTTTTGCTCAATGGCAAGTTTTAATGAAATCTCATGTGCGCAGCTCTTGCATTGATTTGTGGAACATTATTGAAGAAGGACTCAGAATTGAGGATCCAACCAACTTGACTAGAAGAGAAGTGGTCAATAGCCAACTCAATGCGACTGCCTTGCACATGATCCAACTTGGAGTGGGGCCAAAGGATTTTCCCCACATTGAGCACTACAATACCGCAAAGGAAGTTTGGGATGCTCTCATTGACTTGTTTGTTGGCAATGAGAGCATGAGAAGAAATATGTATGATGCCTTAAGCAATGAGGCGGAAGGATTCTTTATGAAGGATAGTGAGGATCATGAAGACATGTATCGAAGACTCAAATCCACAGCCACCGCCTTCAGGAATGTTGGTGCCTCTCACATTGATGATGCTTGGATCAAGAGGAAGTATGTAAGTGCTCTCATGCCTTTCGAGCCCACTGACTTGAAGAGTCTACAAGGAAGACACAACTACCATCTCATGACCTCCAATGAAATTATGCAAGAGATGGACGCTTTCAAGGTTGCTGCCAAGAATGCCAAAGACGCATGTGCTCGTGCCATTGGAATGAGTAGTGGTGTTAATCTTTCCTTGAAGGCCAAGGTTGTGGAGTATGATGAAGATGAAGGGAGTGATGAGGGACTTTCAATGAGCCACCTCGAGGATGTCAAGGTTGCTCATGGTCAAATATATGGCCTTCTATGCAAGAAATTTTTGGAAAGATCCCGCCAAGGACAAGATGGAGATGCAACGAAGAAGCAACCCCAATGAGAGAAGAGACAATGGGTCGAAGTTGAGAAGTTGCTTCAATTATGATGACCGCTATCACTTTGTTGCCAGTTGTCCCTATGAGAAAAGAGAAGATCATGGGGGTAAACTTGTGTTGAAGAAGACCTACAAAGCACCTTTCAAGAAACCCTTCATCAAGAAAAATCCCATCAACAAGAAGTCGGGTGAAATTGTCCTGATAACACATGAAGAATTCTCCTCCGATGATAATGATGATGATGACGGTGAAGAGGATACATCAAGTGGTGTGGCTGCTCTTGCCACTACATCTACACCTACATTCTCACTCTTCAACTCTCCAAATGAAAATATCGCCAACAAGAACATCACTTGTCTTATGGCAAGAGGAACGGAGGTATTATCATCGTCACACCCCACCTCCTTAGTTGATGATGAATTTGATGATGAGTTATCTCTTGAGGTCAAAAAGGAATTAGTTGCTTTTGATGTGTTTATGAACAACTTGCAAGGGGAGCACAAGAAACATTTTGTGGACCTCTTGAATCAACTTGCACACACACAAGAGCTTCTAGATGAGAGATGCAAATTAGGAAGAGAGCACATGATTGAGGTAGAAGCTCTAAATAATTCTCTAGAATAAGAACAAGAGACTAGGATGTCTCTTGAAACTAAAATTGAAGGGCTTGATGAAGGTAATGACTTAATTATCAATAAACTCATCAAGGAACGTGACCATGCTATTTCTAAATATAAAAAGGCTAAAAAGGACAAGATTGAGTTTGATGTTGTTCATGAAAAACTTGCCGAGGACTTTAGGATGCTTGACAAGGCTCACAAGGCCTTAGAGAGTGAACTCTTGTTTCTCACAAAGTCTCATGAAAAGCCTCAAACTCAATTGACCAATATTCCTTAGTACTTTCATACCTTCTAGTTGTACAAATATGCTTGAAGAAAATGCTAGGTTGAAGGGGGAGCTAGCCAAAGCCACCTTCCCTAAAGGGGACAAGTCAATTGATGACCTCTTGAGTAAGCAGATGCCAAATGGTGAGAAAGGGGGCATTGGCTTTGTCTCTAAAGCCAAGAAGAAAAAGAACAACAAGAAGAAGAAGGCCAAGCCCGCACAACAAAAAGACAAGGTCATTGTGGGTAGTAAGACCACGAATGGCAAAACTATGTCTCATGATGATTTTGCGGAAAGTGCTAACCCTCACTATGTTTTAATGCGTGATTACTATGGTGATGTTTATGCACAATATGTTGGCCATTTTGATGGTTATATTGCTTGGTCTATTTGGGTTCCCAAGACCCTTCTTGCTAACAAAAGAGGACCCATTGAAAAATGGGTACCTAAAAAATAGTTTGATCTTTTGTAGACCTATGCTTCCGGAGGGTCAAAATGGGTGCTTGATAGTGGATGCACAAGTCATATGACCGGAAGCGCTTCTAGTGTCAAGGAGTTGAGACCAAATGTTGACCAAATATCCATGACATATGCCGACAAGTCAAAGTCTAAGGTAATGAGTTTCGGCAAAGTTGTGGTTGCACACGATATCACTCTCGTGGACGTAATGCTTGTTGAGACCCTTGGCTATAATTTACTTTCAGTCCATGCTCTTGGAAAGATGGGTTTTGCCTTCTTTATTGATAATGATATTGTGATCCTCATGTGGATCAAGTCTCTAAAGGTCGCTTTTGTTGGGTACGTCGAAAATAACTTGTATGTGGTGGACTTTTCGGGGAAAACCACTACAAGTGCGATGTGCTTATTCGGAAAGACCGATGTGGGTTGGCTATGGCATCGCCGTCTAGCCCATGTCAACATGAGAACTTTGCAAAGCCTCCACAAGGATGGTCATATTGTTGGACTAAAAGAAAATGTTTGCTTTGCCAAAGATCGTGTGTGCAGGGCATGTGTTGAAGGAAAGATGCATGATTCTCCCCACAAGCCAAAGAACTACATCAAGTCCAAGAGGATCTTGGAGCTCCTTCATGTGGATCTCTTTGGTCCTCCATCTCATGCAAGCCTTGGGGGGAAGAAATATTGTTTGGTGATTGTTGATGACTACTCAAGATACACATGGGTATATTTCTTCAAGCTAAAAAGTGAGACACAAGAAAACTTCATTGACTTCATCAACATGGCTCAACGTCAACACAATGTCCCCGTGTTAACAATAAGAAGTGACAACGGTACCGAGTTCAAGAACTACATATTGAATGGATTTCTTAGTGATGAGGGGATAAAACATCAATATTCTGCTGCATATACTCCTCAACAAAATGGTGTAGCCGAGAGGAAGAATAGAACTCTTATTGATATGGCAAGGACCATGTTGGCGGAGTTTAAATCTCCATACAATTTCTGGGCTGAAGCAATCTCCACCGCATGCCATGCATCAAACCATCTCTACCTTCGCAAAGAATTGATCAAGACTCCATATGAAATTATTACCAGTAACAAGTTTCATACTTCCGGGTGTTCGGTTGTAGGTGTTTCTATCGCATTAAGGGTATTTGTTTGTCCAAGTTCGATTCCAAAGCATTAGAGGGTATTTTTGTTGGTTATGGTCTCGAATCCCACACTTATAGAATCTATGACAAGCTCTCTGGAACTGTCATAGAATCTTGTAGTGTTGTGTTTGAAGAATATGATGGTCCCCAAGCGAGGCGTGTTGATGTCTGTGATGTAGATGATGGAATGCCTCAGGATACCATAGGAAGAATGGGTGCGGGTTTCATTCGCCCTGTTGAGGAACCCCTTATGACGGATCGAGAAGAACTATGCTCTACTCAAGTGGAGCCCTCATCTTCACAACATCAACATGCTCCTATCAAGGAGGACAATGACCCAACCAAAGACAAGCTATGGACCCTCAACTTGTTGATCAAGAAGAAACCTCTAGCCAGGAGGTGCTTGAGTCTCCATTTTCCAGAATGTCCAGCGGTGCTAAGTCTATTACACAAGGAAGATCTATAGAAACTGCCATAAGGGGAGCCCAATGCCTGTCTAGAAGTATACCTGATCAAGACCAAGGTCAATCTTTGCCTCTTGTAGAAGAGAATGATTCCAATGATGATCAAGGTCAAGTTAATGGTCAAGACGAGGACCAAAATGATGAAGTGATCCCCACAAGAAACAACAAGGGGATCGAAACTCGCGCCAAGTCAGAATGGATAGAACTTTGGAATTGAGAGACCACACTCTTGAGAATGTGGTGGGAGATCTAAGAAGAGGGATATCCACTCGAGCTCAACTAAAGAACTTTGGTGAGAACCAAGCACACATTTCCATGGTGGAACCAAAGAAAGTATGGGAAGCTCTTGAAGATTCGGATTAGTTGGATGCAATGCATAAAGAGCTCAACAACTTTGAGAGAAACGAAGTATGGAAGTTAGTTGAAAGGCCAAAAGATTGTCGCAATGTTATAGGCACCAAGTGGATATTCCAGAACAAGCAATATGAGCATCGAATTGTGGTGAGAAACAAGGCAAGATTGGTTGCCCAAGGGTTCTCTCAAATTGAAGGCATTGATTATGGAGAGACATATGCACTTGTGGCTCGCCTTGAGTCCATCCGTATCCTTCTTGCTTATGCGGCACATCATAAATTTAAATTACAACAAATGGATGTAGAATGTGCATTTCTTAATGGTCCATTGCATGAGTTGGTATATGTAAAGCAACCCCCGTGGTTTGGGGATCCCAACTTTCCAAACCATGTCTACAAACTTGATAAGGCGCTCTATGGGCTCAAACAAGCCCCAGACACGTGGTATGAGCAACTTAGAGAGTTGTTGCTAGATCGCGGGTTTGAGGTTGGGAAAATCGATCCCACTCTTTTTACTAAGAAGGTCAATGGGGAACTTTTTGTATGACAAATATATGTACATGATATTATTTTTGTCTCATCTAACAAAGCTTTTAATGATGAATTCTCAAATCTTATGAGTGACAGGTTGAGGATGTTTATGATGGGACAATTGAGGGTATTTCTTGGCTTTGAGATAAAGCAAGTAAGAGGAGGGACATTCTTCAACCAAGCCAAGTATACTCAAGATATGCTCAAGAGATTCAACATGAAAGATCTAAATGGAGGTCCTACTCCCATGGCAATAAAGACCCATCTTGAACTAAATCCAAATGGTAAAGATATGGATCAAAGGTATACCGGTCCATGATTGGTTCTTTGCTTTACCTTTATGCTTCTAGACCCGATATTGTGTTGAGTGTGGGAGTGTGTGCAAGATATCAAGCGACTCCTAAAGAAAGCCATTTGATGGCGGTCAAGAGAATCTTTCGATATTTGGTTCATACCCCAAACTATGGTATTTGGTATCCTAGGGGCTCAACTTTCTCTCTTTGTGGATACATAGATTCAAATTGGGCTGGTGACAAAGATGATAGAAAATCAACCTCCAGGGCTTACCAATTCCTTGGGAGGTCCTTGGTGTGTTGGTCTTCCAAGGAGCAAAATTGTATATCTCTCTCCACCGCCGAAGCCGAATATGTGGTAGCTGCTAGTGCTTGTACTCAATTGCTATGGATGAGGCAAACTTTAAAGGAATACGGTGTCCATTGTGACAAATTGCCTCTTCTATGTGACAATGAAAGTGCTATCAAGATTGCCTATAACCTAGTGTATCATACAAGGACAAAGCATATTGAGATTCATCATCAGTTCATTAGAGATCATGTTGCCCGAGGTGATATTGAGCTATCCTATGTGTTAACCAAAGACCAACTTGCCGAAATTTTCATGAAGCCACTTGATGAAGCAAGGTTTTTCTATTTGAGGAATGAACTAAATATCGTAGATTCTAGGAGTTTGACTTGATCACCTTGCATACTCACCTATATCTTGGCTCTTATTTGGTTTAGGTGCAGGCATGGAGATAAGGGGAGTGCGGTCCTAACACATTGTACTATCCCTTCCCCCATAATGCCAACATTAAGAAAATCAATCCTCTTAATATCGTTTAGTGATATGTGAGCTTCATTGATGAGTAGTGGCTATGAACTCAAGGATAATTCTTCGCGGTGTTATGCCACAAACTCTTACATGGTGGCCTCGACCATCGCCCTCTTCATAACTGAAGAGTAGGTTCTTGATTTGGTTGGTTTGGATCTTAATTTGACATCTCCTTGACTATCTATGGTTTCTAGGATCTTCATAGTACATCTTCTGAATCCCATGCCTATACTCATCCCTAAAAACATGCTCCTCTTGCCACACATTTGTCCAATATTTGAATCTGGGGTTTTCTAGTCGTGGGGGTCGGACTGTCAGCACTAAATCAACCGGAGTGTCCGGCCAAGCCGGACACTCCGCTTGATTCAGACCAGACACTCCGGCCCCAGCAGTTTCGATCCTATAAAAGGGGCCGGCGAGAAGTGGACGGTTCAGTCCTCCTTCTCCTCCCTAGCCTCCTCTTCTCCAAAACATAATTTCCCTAACCAGGATCTCCACCGGGAAGGCTCCTCCCCCCGGATCCGGCTGTTGCGGCCGGCCATTACCTTCCCCTTGCCGCTAGGACTCGTTCTCCTCCGGTGTCGGCCTCCATGGATGCTGGTATTTTTCCTCCCCCTTCTCCATCTCTAGGGTTTCCTCTAGATGCACTTTTGGAGGCAATGACCCATCTAGATCCATGGATACATCATACTGCGTGCAATACTCGTCATTGTAGTAGTTCTAGAAATCTCGATCTTCTCCGGTAGATCACTCTCGCACTGTCCAAAAAATCACCAAGGCTCCAACCGGAATGTTCGGCATGTACAGGGTGGATACTCTGGTCCAGGCGGAATGTCCGGCCTATACACACCGGACTGTCTGGGTCAGGCAGAGTCTCTGAGGTGTTTTTGCCGGACAGTCCAGGTGTTCTCAACCAGCATTGATCCTGCATTACTTTAACTACTGCTGTGTACTTTCACCTCCTGGACAAATGTGCTTAACCATATGCTTCCCTTCTACTCTGAATTCACAGGTAGCTCTCGTCCTCGTCGCTCTAGGGCTGCTCAGAAAACCCGTCCTCGCAGGCTCCGGGACAAAGAGAGTGATGTCCATATTGATCCATCCATGGTCAGGCAGGCTGCTCATGATCGTGCTGCAGCTAAGTACGAGAAGGTCGGAAAACTGAAGAGAGATGAAGCCAAGCGCCAAAAGTATGAGGCATTGACCACACTAGCAGAGTTGGGCACCGAGGAGTTTGTGGATATGCGAGTCCAGCAGTTCTATTCTCTGCAGCGCACTTCTGAGGATGATTGCTTCTGGAGGAATGAGCAGGCCCTACTCTTTTCTAAGGTGTTTTGCGCTTTCAGGACTCCTGTGTGCCCCATGCAGTGGTTGGATATTCAGAAGCTCCAAGCTCACAGGTACTTTGAGGATGCTCTCTGGGTGACTGAGAAGATGGGGCTGCACACCATCTTTCAGGCAAGAGAAGACTACAACATTGAGTTGGTCCAGCAGTTCTATGCCACGGTGGTCTTTGGGGACACCAGTGACATTCCCCTTGAGTGGATCTCTGGCACTACTAGGTGTCACTCCAGCATGGCTCAGTTTGCTCACATCCTTGGTGTGCCTTTCAACCCCAATACTCCCAGTGGTCACAGGATGCATGTGCATGGTCAGGCATATGACAAGAAGCTGTTGGCCCCAATCTACTCTCAGAATGGTGTGGTTGCCCAAACCACAAACATCAAGCTCATCTACAACATTCTGCTGCGCATGTTTCGCCACACTCTCACTCCCAAGGTGGGCAACAAGGATGAGATGAGAGGTGCAGAGATCAATCTTATGGCCCATGCCCACTCAGTGTATGCTCACGGTCCAGATCATCCAGGTGGTGCCATAGATGTCATGGATTTCATCTATCAGGACATGCACAAGTGCATCACTGACAAGAAGTGTCCTCTGTTTGCTCCATATGTGATGAAGCTCATTGTTGCTCAGGCCCCAGCCACTCCACTTCTCTACACTGACCTTGTTGCACACCTTCCTGCCAAGCTACAGAGGAAGGGTGCCCCCACCACCAAGGCACCTCGTGGCTACCCCCCGCTCAGGACATATTTGAGGATGATGAGACTGATGCAGATGCCTCTGACAGTGATAGTGAGTCTGAGGAGGTACTAGATGAAGGGTTCGTAGCATGGAAAACAAAAAATTTCTACCGCAAGTACGAACAAAACCCAGATCTAATCTAGATAAAAGCCAAGATATAATCTACTAGACATGAGCAATGAGATAGATCGGTACTAACCCTCGTAAAACCGAAAGCGTTAACGAGATTAGATCTCGTGGATGATGTAGTCGATCACTTGCCGATCTCAAGATCGTGTGGACGATCCTTCCGGCGCCGCGTTCCGGCAGCGCTTCCGCAGACGGTCACACGTGCGGAGTCGAAGCAGACCTTCCTCTCCCCGTTCCAGCGAGCAGCGGAGGCAGTAGATCTTCTCCACGGAATCCCAGCAGCACGACGGCGTGGTGGTGGAGGTGAGAATTCTGCAGGGCTTCGCCTATGCCTGTGCAGAAGAAACATGGAGGAGAGAGGCGGCTGAGAGAGATTGTTATGAGACAAGGGTGCAAGAGGGGGCGCCCCCTCCCTTCTATTTAAAGGAGGGAGGCGTGCCTGGGGAGGGGGAGTCCTAGTAGGACTCCCTCCTCCTTGGGCCGACGGGTTGGGGGGGAGGAATCCTCCTCCCTCACGAATCCGTGTCTTGCCCCACTTGGTTTCTTTAATCCCTTTCTTGGTTTTCAAGCAAACTCCAAGAAATCCTCTAGAACCTTCCAGAACATTCTGAAACCTTCTAGAATCTCCATACAAACACTCCGGAACATTTCCTAACTTAGAAAATGATCCCCAATATATGAATCTCATTCTCCGGACCATTCCGGATCTCCTCGTGATGTCCCGGATCCATTCCGAGACTCCGAACAACATTCGGTCTCCAACGCAAATTCCATATCTAATTCAAACAACTTCGAACCTTAAGTGTGTCACCCTACGGTTCGTGAATATGCAGACATGATGAAGACACCTCTCCCATCAATAACCATCAGCGGGATCTAGAGATCCATAACGACTCCCACATACTCAACGATTACTTCGTGATCGATTGAACCAATTAACATATGAAACCAATTCCCTTTGTCTCGCGATATTCTACTTATCCGAGGTTTGATCGTCGGTATCTTCATACCTAGTTCTTCCTCGTTACTGATAAGTACTCTTTACTCGTTCCATGTTATGTCATCCCTTGTGACCTAGTCACATGCTTGCAAACTATCTAGATGACATTCCACCAAGAGGGCCCAGAGTATATCTATCTGTCATATGGATGGACAAATCCCAATCTTGGTCTATGCGCTTCAACACATACTTTCAGAATACCCAATGACACCTTTATAACCACCCAGTTACGAAGCGACGTTTGATGTCATCAAAGTACCCATCCGGTGATGGTGATTAACATAACCTCATGGTCGAAGGATTAGGTTACTATGTATTTCAAAGCTTACAGCAATACGAACTTAATGACTTGATCTTATGCTACGCTTACTATGGGTGTGTGTCCATTATATCATTCTCCTAATGATATAACCTTGTTATTAATTACATCCAATGTCTATGATCAGGAAACCATGATCATCAATCAATCAACAAGCTAGTTCAACAAGAGGCTTACTAGGGACTCTTTTATGTTTACAAAACACACAAGTATTAGTGTTTCCTAATAATACAATTATAGCATGGGATGTAAACATTCATCATAAACACAAAGATATAATAATAATCTCTTTTATTATTGCCTCTTGGGCATATCTCCAACAGTCTCCCACTTGCACTAGAGTCAATAATTTAGATTACATGGTAATATACCGAACACCCATGGCGTTCTGGTGTTGGTCATGCTTTGCTCTAGGGAGAGGTTTAGTCAACGGATCTGCTACATTCAGATCAGTGTGTACTTTGCAAATCTTTATGTCACCATCTTGTACATACTCGTGAATAGCATGAAAACGTAGCTTGATGTGCTTCAGCTTGCTATGTGACCTTGGCTCCTGTGCATTAGCTATGGCACCTGTGTTGTCACAGTAGATGGACATCGGGTCTAACGCACTGGGAACCACGCCAAGTTCAGTAATGAACTCCTTCATCCATATGCCTTCTTGTGCAGCCTCCGAAGCAGCTATGTATTCCGATTCAGTTGAAGATTTCGCCACAACGCTCTGCTTGGCACTCCTCTAGCTTATTGCAGCACCATTCAAAATAAATACGTATCCAGACTGTGACTTCGAGTCATCTGGATCGGTGTTCCAACTAGCATCAGTGTAACCGTTTACAACAAGCTGTTCATCACCTCCATAAGAAAGAACCATATCCTTAGTCCTATTCAGGTACTTTAGGATATTCTTGACCCATGTCCAGTGTTCCATTCCAGGATCACTTTGATATCTGCTAGTCAAACTAACAGCATGTGCTATATCCGGTCTTGTACACAGCATGGCATACATGGTAGAACCTATGGCCGAGGCATAGGGAATTTTATTCATCTTTTCTCTATCTTCTGCTGTAGCCGGACTTTGAGTTTTACTCAAGGTCTTACCTGACAACATGGGCACGAACCCTTTCTTGCTCTCTTCCATTCTAAACTTCTTTAGAACTTTGTCTAAGTATGTACTTTGTGAAAGCGCTATTAGGCGTCTTGATATATCTCTATAAATCTTGATGCCTAGAATATATGCCGCTTCGCCAAGATCCTTCATCGAAAAACTATTATTCAAATAGGTTTTGACGCTATTAAGAAGTTCTATATCATTCCCAATCAACAATATGTCATCTACATATAGTACTAGGAATGCTACAGAGCTCCCACTCACTTTCTTGTAAATACAAGCTTCTCCATAAGTTTGTATAAATCCAAAGTTTTTGATTACTTTATCAAAATGTTGATTCCAACTCCGGGATGCTTGCTTTAGTCCATAAATGGAGCGCTGAAGTTTGCATACCTTGTCAGCATCTTTAGGATCGACAAAACCCTTGGGTTGTACCATATACAACTCTTCCTCAATGTCACCATTAAGGAACGCCGTTTTGACATCCATCTGCCAAATTTCATAATCGAAATATGCAGCGATTGCTAACATAATCCTCACAGACTTTAGCTTTGCTACTGGTGAGAAAGTCTCATCGTAGTCAACTCCTTGAATTTGTCGGAACCCTTTTGCGACAAGTCGAGCTTTATAGACGGTAACATTACCATCAACATCTGTTTTTCTTTTGAAAATCCATTTGTTCTCGACAGCCTTACGGCCATCCGGTAAGTCCAACAAAGTCCATACTTGGTTTTCGTACATGGATCCCATTTCGGATTTCATGGCTTCTAGCCATTTGTCGGAATCTGGGCTCACCATAGCTTCTTCATACGTCACAGGGTCATCAGTGTTGTCCATCAACATGATGTTCAAGGAAGAGTCATACCACTCAGGAGTAGTACGAACCCTCGTTGACCTGCGAGGTTCAGTAGTAACTTCGTTCGAAGTTTCATGATCATCATCATTAGCTTCCTCTCCAGTTGGTGCAGGCAGCACAGAAACAACTTCCGGTGCTGCGCTACTCTCAAGTCCGAAAGAAGGTTCAACAACCTTGTCGAGTTCTACTTTCCTTCCAGTCACTTCTTTCGAGAGAAATTCCTTCTCTAGAAAGGATCCATTCTTAGCAACGAAAACTTTTCCTTCGGATCTATGATAGAAGGTATACCCAATTGTTTCTTTAGGGTATCCTATGAAGACGCATTTCTCCGCTTTGGGTTCAAGCTTATCGGGTTGTGACTTCTTTACATATGCTTCGCAACCCCAAACTTTAAGGAACGACAACTTAGGTTTCTTACCAAACCACAATTCGTACGGTGTCGTTTCAACGGATTTAGATGGTGCCCTATTTAAAGTGAATGTGGCTGTCTCTAATGCATAGCCCCAAAATGATAACGGTAAATCTGTAAGAGACATCATAGACTGAACCATATCTAAAAGAGTTCGATTACAACGTTCGGACACACCATTACGCTGTGGTGTTCCCGGCGGTGTCAACTGTGAAAGTATTCCACGTTTCTTTAAATGCATGCCAAACTCATAACTCAGATATTCACCTCCGCAGTCAGAACGCAGAAACTTAATCTTCTTGTTACGATGATTTTCCACTTCACTTTGAAATTCCTTAAACTTCTCGAAAGTTTCGGATTTATGTTTCATAAAGTAGACATACCCATATCTACTCAAGTCATTCGTGAAAGTGAGAACATAACGATATCCACCACGCGATGCTACACTCATTGGACCGCACACATCGGTATGTATTATTTCCAATAAGTCCGTAGCTCGCTCCATTATACCAGAGAATGGAGTCTTAGTCATTTTTCCCATTAGACATGCTTCGCATCTTTCAAGTGATTCAAAATCAAGTGATTCAAGAAGTCCATCAGAATGGAGTTTCTTCATACGCTTCACTCCAATGTGACCAAGACGACAGTGCCACATGTATGTAGAATTATCATTCAATTTTATTCGTTTAGCATCTATGTTGTGAACATGTGTATCACTACTATCGAGATTCAATAAGAATAAACCATTCATCTCAGGTGCATAACCATAAAAGATATTACTCATATAAATCGAACAACCTTTATTCTCAGACTTAAAAGAGTAACCGTCTCGCAATAAACAAGATCCAGATATAATGTTCATGCTTAACGCAGGCACCAAATAACAATTATTTAAATTTAAAACTAATCCCGACGGTAGATGTAGAGGGAGCATGCTGACGGCGATCACATCAACCTTGGAGCCATTTCCAACGCGCATCGTCACCTCGTCTCTTGCCAGTCTTCGTTTATTCCGCAGCTCCTGTTTCGAGTTACAAATATGAGCAACCGAACCAGTATCAAATACACAGGCACTACTACGATTACTAGTAAGATACACATCTATAACATGTATATCGAATATACCTTTCTTCTTGATGTTGCCGTTCTTCAGATCCGCCAGGTATTTGGGGCAGTTACGCTTCCAGTGACCAGCACCCTTGCAGTAGAAGCACTCAGTTTCAGGTTTAGGACCAGCCTTGAGCTTCTTAGCAGGTGCGGCAGCTTTCTTGCCGTCCTTCTTGAAGTTGCCCTTGTTCTTAGGCTTGCCCTGTTTCTTGAAATTGGTGGTCTTATTGACCATCAACACTTGGTGTTCTTTCATGATCTCCACTTCAGCAGTTTTCAGCATGGACGATAGTTCAGGCAACGTCTTGTTCATGTAGTGCATATTGTAGTTCATCACAAAGTTCTTGTAACTTGGTGGCAGTGATTGGAGGACACGGTGAATCCCCAATTCATTAGGAATTGGTATCCCCAACTCTCGGAGTTTGTTTGCGTGCCCAGACATGGTGAGCACGTGCTCGCTAACGGAGCTACCCTCTTCCATCTTGCAGGTAAAGAACTTCTCGGAAGCTTCATAGCTTTCCATGGCCGCGTGAGTCTCAAATATGAGTTTGAGCTCCTTAATGATTTCAAATGGGTCATGGTGCTCAAAACGCTTTTGAAGCTCCGATTCTAAACCGTACAGGATGGCACACTGGACTGTGGAGTAGTGATGTTTTCGAGTGGCATAAACATTCTTTACGTCATCGGTGGCATCTTCTGCAGGTGGGTCACCTAGCGGTGCTTCGAGCACATAGGTCAAATGACCAGCCCTAAGGACGATCTTCGGTCCATGGAACCAGTCCGTGAAATTGCTTCCATTGTTCTTAAACTTTTCTTTCTCTAGGAACGCATTGAAATTGATGGAAACGTTCGCCATTATCTACAACATATTTGCAAGTAGTTAAGACTAAGTGTATGATAAATAGTGTTCAAATTTAATTCTTAAATCAACTAAGTGAACTCCCACTCAAAACAACATCCCTCGCAGTTGTTTTAGTGATTACACGAACCAAATCCACTACACCAAGTCCGATCATCACGTGAGATGATGTAGCTTCATCGGCGAACAATCTTGATGTTCATCATATCAATCATATGACTCATGCTCTACCTTTCGGTATTCTGTGTTCCGAGACCATGTCTGTACATGCTAGGCTCTTCAAGATTAACCTTAGTTTCCGCATGTGCAAATCTGGCTTGCACCCGTTGTATGCACACGTAGAGTCTATCACACCCGATCATCACGAGATGCTTCAAAACGACGAGTCTTAGCAACGGTGCCAACTAAGGACGAACACTTTATTACTTGATATTTAGTGAGAAGGATCATCTTATAATGCTACCGTCACGATCTAAGCAATACAAGATGCATAAAGGATTAACATCACAGGCAATTCATAATTTGTGTGATATGATATGGCCCTTTCTTCTTATGCCTTCGATCTCCATCTCAAAGCACGGACATGATCTCCATCATCACCAGCATTGCGTCAAGGTCCGTGGCGCCGCTTCATGGTTGTTCATCTTCACTATCAACTATTACAACTACTTGGAACAAAGCTATTACAAGATGAATAGACACGCATGTCTTAACAGAATTGAAGACAACCATTAGGCTCCTGCCGGTTGCCATATTACAATAAGGATCATTGCATACATCAAATATAATCACAATCACATGTAGGCCATATCACATCACAAAACCCCTGCAAAAGCAAGTTAGACGCCTCTAATTTTCTTTGCAAGTTTTACGTGGCTTGGGGCTTTCGACTAAGAACGCATCTTACCTACGAAACTGAACCACAACGTTGATACAAGTGCTATCAAGTGCAAAGTGTAGATTTGATCTATACTATGATGGGAGAGACAGACACCCGCAAAGCCACTTGTGCAATACGAGTTGCACGTCAAGCGTGGAGCAAGTCTCATGTACGATGACATGTAATGTTAGCCCGGGCCGCTTCATCCCACCATACCGCAAGATGCAAAATACACACATAGCAAAAGACGGCATGAGCACCAACGCCCACAACCTCATTGTGTTCTACTCGTGCAACAGATCTACGCATAGACAAGGCTTTGATACCACTGAAGGGTTCGTAGCATGGAAAACAAAAAATTTCTATCGCAAGAACGAACAAAACCCAGATCTAATCTAGATAAAAGCCAAGATCTAATCTACTAGACATGAGCAACGAGATAGATCGGTACTAACCCTCGTAGAACCGAAAGCGTTAACGAGATTAGATCTCGTGGATGATGTAGTCGATCACTTGCCGATCTCAAGATCGTGTGAACGATCCTTCCGGCGCCGCGTTCTGGCAGCGCTTCCGCAGACGGTCACACGTGCGGAGTCGAAGCAGACCTTCCTCTCCCCGTTCCAGCGAGCAGCGGAGGTAGTAGATCTTCTCCACGGAATCCCAGTAGCACGACGGCGTGGTGGTGGTGGTGGAGGTGAGAATTCTGCAGGGCTTCGCCTATGCCTGTGCAGAAGAAACATGGAGGAGAGAGGCGGCTGAGAGAGATTGTTATGAGACAAGGGTGCAAGAGGGGGCGCCCCCTCCCTTCTATTTAAAGGAGGGAGGCACGCCTGGGGAGGGGGAGTCCTAGTAGGACTCCCTCCTCCTTGGGCCGGCGGGTTGGGGGGGAGGAATCCTCCTCCCCCATGAATCCGTGTCTTGCCCCACTTGGTTTCTTTAATCCCTTTCTTGGTTTTCAAGCAAACTCCAAGAAATCCTCTAGAACATTCCGAAACCTTCTAGAATCTCCATACAAACATTCCGGAACATTTCCTAACTTAGAAAATGATCCCCAATATATGAATCTCATTCTCTGGACCATTCCGGATCTCCTCGTGATGTCCCGGATCCATTCCGAGACTCCGAACAACATTCGGTCTCCAACGCAAATTCCATATCTACTTCAAACAACTTCGAACCTTAAGTGTGTCACCCTACGGTTCGTGAATATGCAGACATGATGAAGACACCTCTCCCATCAATAACCATCAGCGGGATCTGGAGATCCATAACGGCTCCCACATACTCAACGATTACTTCGTGATCGATTGAACCAATTAACATACGAAACCAATTCCCTTTGTCTCGCGATATTCTACTTATCTGAGGTTTGATCGTCGGTATCTTCATACCTAGTTCTTCCTCGTTACTGATAAATACTCTTTACTCGTTCCATGTTATGTCATCCCTTGTGACCTAGTCACATGCTTGCAAACTATCTAGATGACATTCCAGCGAGAGGGCCCAGAGTATATTTATCCGTCATATGGATGGACAAATCCCAATCTTGGTCTATGCGCTTCAACACATACTTTCAGAATACCCAATGACACCTTTATAACCACCCATTTACGAAGCGGCGTTTGATGTCATCAAAGTACCCATCCGGTGATGGTGATTAACATAACCTCATGGTCAAAGGATTAGGTTACTATGTATTTCAAAGCTTACATCAATACGAACTTAATGACTTGATCTTATGCTACGCTTACTATGGGTGTGTGTCCATTATATCATTCTCCTAATGATATAACCTTGTTATTAATTACATCCAATGTCTATGATCAGGAAACCATGATCATCAATCAATCAAAGTTCAACAAGAGGCTTAATAGGGACTCTTTTATGTTTACAAAACACACAAGTATTAGTGTTTCCTAATAATACAATTATAGCATGGGATGTAAACATTCATCATAAACACAAAGATATAATAATAATCTCTTTTATTATTGCCTCTTGGGAATATCTCCAACACCAGAGGCTGTGACCCGTGGCCCTCGCATGAAGCATGCCAACAATGCATATCGCTTCACCACCTCCAAGGAGGAAGTGCACAAGAAGGTGAAGAAGGCCTCCTTCTTTGCCAGAACATTAACATTCGCCATGGACAGTATGATGCATACAGGGCAAACCGGAATGTGATAAAGGAGCTCAAGCGGATCAACCAGCCCATGGATGTTGATCCTTCTCAGTAGCAGGCGTCTGATGGCACTCTGTCCTATGGTCACTGGAGTCAGGGACGTGTGGATTGGTCCATGTTTGAGGACGTGTCTTCTTCTTCTCGCCCCAGGGCCAGGGCTCTACTCAGGAGGATCAGGATGATGAGGATGGCGATGAGGACGAGGATGAGCAGGAGGAGGACGACGGCGACGACTACAGTGGCTAGAGTTGGCTTTGGGATGTTTTAGTCGTGCTCCTTTCCCTTTTTGGCATATCGATGCCAAAGGGGGAGAAGTAGCCTAGTTATTAGGTTGCTAAAGGGGATTTGCATGGGTACACGAGCTTCACGTTGTTTCGATTTGCCTCTTTGAAGCTTCGTGTCTTTATCTTACTTGTTTGAGTACTATGTTGTGTCGAACTCCGTTATATGTGTGGTGACATGCTTACCCGGTTGTGTTAATGACTATGTTATGCCTAGTTTATCGATCTAGTTGTTATTATATCATGTCATAACTTGTTAGCTTCAAAATCTAGTGAGGATATGATCCTAGGATGTGTGATCTTGTATTCAAATGCAAAGCTAAAAATGGTCACTCATCTAGGGCGAGCCTTACTAGATTATGTAAATCTCCTATTGTGCAAATTATTATCTATCCTTTATGCAAATCCTTGGGTTTTCATCAAACACCAAAAAGGAGGAGATTGAAAGGGCATTTATGCCCTTCCTATTATTTTGATGTTTGTTGACAACACTTGGATATGGCTAAACTATTGTTAAATTTTTCAGGAGATATCATCTACACTCGTGTATTTTGCACTAAAGGAAAGAGCTCCCCAGGATCATGTCTCTGTAGGAAACAAGCCCCAGCCGGACTGTCCGGCTAATCTAAGCCGGAGTGTCCACCCCTGGCCAGACTATCTGATTGGATCCGACCGGACTATCCGGCCCTGGGAAGTGGGCGACTTCGTCGAAGATTCAGAACACCATTTCGGACACTCCCCGGACTCGGCCCGAATTCTAGCCGGAAACTTCTCTAGCTGGAGTGTCCGGCTTGTTTGGCCCAGAGTGTCCATCCCTAGGGGCTGGTCGACATGCTTGGACAATCAGAACATCATATCGGATACCTCCCGGACACAATCCGGACACTGGCCTGAAACTTTGCCAGGCCGGAGTGTCCAGTCCATTTCACCCGGAGTGTCCGGCAGGGCCGGACTGTCTGGCTGATGTTGGCCGGACTATCCGAGGTAAGTGGCTCCCAACGGCTCTAAATCCAGGGGGCCTATATAAAGGCCCATTCTTCTACCTCGGAAGCTGCTCGTCCACCTCAAGAACTCCAGCACCATTTGAGCCACCAAATCCACAAGATCTCTTCACTCAACCATCCAAAGTCGTTGATCTTTGGAGAATCGAAGGAGGAGGCCTTAATCTATAGCTTCACCAAAAGAGATCTTCATTTCCTCCTCATTCACTTGAGGGCCCCTTGCTCTAGTGTTTCATTGGAAACCCTAGCTTGTGATTTGGTTCTTACTAGCTTGTCTTTGATTGTTTGACAGCTTTCTTGTATTCAGGAGCCTCCAATTAGGTTGTGGATGTGTGCCTCGAACTTGTTGTAAAGGTGCCGGCTTCCACCTCGAAGGTTGCTGTATAGTGGAAGAGGTGAATCGAACCCGTCGGGGTGAGGTTCATCAGAGAATAAGGGAGGCCTCTCGTGGCGTTGGTGGTTTGAAACCACCCCCTCTCCAAACATAGATGTACTTCCCCTCAAAAGGAAGGAACTACGGTAAACAAATCTTTGTGTCTCCGTGTGCTCCACTTTGGTTACTTCTATCATTTACCGTACTTTACTTATCTAGTTCTTGTTTAGTGTTTGTGCTAGATAGACATATCGGAAAATTCACCATAGTTGCATGATCTAGAGAATTTACCTTTTGTGTCAAACCCTAACTTGAAAAAGAGTAAAATTTGAAGTAGCACCTATTCACCCCTCCTCTAGGTGCCCATACGATCCTTTCAACATGGACTACAAGCATGACCTATGGAATATTCCTTCATATAAAACTCAATGAAAACATTAGTCCATAGGGTTTGTCATCAATCACCAAAACCACACGTAAGGGAAATTACCCTTTCAAAGGCTCCTAAAATTCCTCCTCTTTGGTGCTTGCGAGTGGCGTCGACGGGCGATTCGATCAGTGGGATGAAAAGCTCACGAGGAGGGATGTTGCTGGTGTTGCTATGGCGGACATGAATCTCTTCAATAATATTGCCGCTTGCTCGAACTCCTGCAGCTGTAGTCTTGGCGTCCCGATCCTCTTTCTGGCTAGTCGTGGTGGCGAGGGAAGGGAGGAGGGGGTGTTGCTGTTCTGCGCTCCGAGGAGTTGGTGTTTGAATCTCTCTAATGATGGTCGTTAACTACCTTTCTTCCTCTTGGCTGACCGAGGCGACGAGGGAGAGGACGAAGGTGGTTCGCCGATGGCCTGGCTGCAGCGATGATCGGGGAAGTTTCTTCTCCCTTTGGAGGATTCCAAAAGATGACCTCAGTTTGCCGCTTTTTTTGGCTAGAGGGCTGGCCTCGCCTTGCTCTGCAACGAGGTTTTCCCGGGTGTTGAATTCCTCCTCCGCCTCTTGGCCGACCGTCGTGGTAATGGAGTTGAGGAAGAAGGCTCGGTGCTTCTTGGTTTATGTCGGTGTCTTAGTTCTGCTGCTCCGAGAAAAGTGTGTGGCACTTACACTACGGGTCAACTGAAAATTGTTGTTCAGGTCGTCTTCGCTTTCTTCTTGCCACTCGGGTGTACTCATCGGAGATAAATGAGATCGTCTTCAATGTCACTCTCGAGATTCAATAGAGAAGATTCTCCTGCATTGAGCTCGGTGGTGCATCCTCCAAATCTACGACTCAATCATCTACCTCGTTTGTCTTTGCCATCTCGATTGCTGGTTGAGCCGCTGGCTCTACGGTTGACGAGGATGTTTGAGACCCTTGAGAACTCAGTTGCAGGTTTTTATCGTTTGTGCTCTCGACGGACCCCCTGGGCAGGCTCCGATTATGTTCTTTCGCTTGGACAACTTGATCTTTCATTTTAGTGTGCTTCTAGGTCCTAGATTTAATTCTGATCTTCTGAGCAGTGGCTGTAATAGCTATGTTGTATCCTATGGTTTTCAATATAACAGCCCTTCCGTTAAAGAAAGAAAGAAACTACGTACAGGCCCAGCCACGCACGCGCCTTCTCAACACGCGTGGTATCGAAGCAACCGGCGCGCTGTTGACAATGGCACAGGACGATTCCCCAGGGGGGACCACCGGTCTAGCACTCAACCGAGAACAGGCACTTCACAGTTTTCCTTCTGTAGCAGAGACCACGCAGGCAGGGACCGTCCGTCCATGCACGCACACGAGCTAGCAGTAGCAGTCTCGCGCTCGCAGCGTGCAACGGCAGCATGGCCAGCCACAGCACTAAACAAAACCATGCAGTCCACGAGGCCGGAAACTCTGAATCCAACCCCAGCACCATGCCCCGCACGCCATAAACACCAACACGGCAAGCGCCTGCCCGCCCCCCCCCCCGCGCGCGCGCACGCGCCTGCGATCTTCCGACGCTGACCCACCTAACGGATCTCCTTTTTTCTCCTTTGCCTTTTCGCTTTCGGATAGCGATCTCTGCTCCTCCTCTCTAGTAGTTGCGTTATGCGACGAATCACTCGTGCTGCAAATCTAATCCGTGTAGTGTAGCTAGCTAGTGCTGTTCGTTGGGCTATATCCACTTCATCCAAAGCGAGATCATCATTGATCGATCAAATATTTGCGATGTGATCGGCTAATCACTAATCAGTCGGTCGAGGGGACCGAGCAGGGGCAGCATGATCACCGACGCGCGCCTAGGAACACACGGACGCACCGGCGCCGGTGCTGCACCGCGCGCGGTTCCCGGCGACAAGGGCACGGTTGGTGCGATAGAAAAACCAGATGGAGCTCGATGGGAAGCTTCGTGCTGGGAGCCTACGCTACGGGGGCAAGCGGAAGCAGGGGCTCAGGAGTCAAGGCCGATGGACCTGAACGTGGCAACAGCTTTTGGTTGGGACGCGACATGCAGTGCATGTACTTGATCGACCCGAGTCTCGCTCCTGCCTCTGCACCGGTCAGGATCGAGACCCTGTTCCTAGTTTAAGATTTGTTTCGTTCGGGCCTAGATGAGGGACCAGCGAGCAACAGAGGATTATGTCTGCTCAGCACGTACAGATGCCCTGTCGGCGTTGAAGAGAGAGTCGCCCAATAGCAAAATTCAGTTTCGACTTTCAGGTCGGCGTACATTCAGACGATCTCAGAGTTTGAGACTCGTCAGGCATAAGTCTGTCACTACGCTGGTAGTAGTAGTAGACACTGCTACCAAGTGTCGACCAAACGTCCAAATCTACTCCGTACAAGCTTTCCGCACATGGTACTACTATTTCTGTACGTCTGCGGTAACGGCACTGACATGAAATGTCCTTAGCTTAGCTGGGCGTCGAATTGAATGCAGGTTCGTGACTCCTCCGTGCATATGCTGTTCAGCTTAATCATCGGACGTCCTACGCCGGCAACAATAATGCCACGGAAAAGGAGTGGCTAGCACTCCAGCCAGCTTAACACGACTACACGAGCACACTGGTCGCTACAGTGTCGTCAGCTCTTCGGAAAAGGAGTATAGGAAACGATAAAGCTCCCGCCACGAATCAGCCGTGGATATTACTGTAGTATCCCTGGTTAATCTGATCCGCGCAAGTACGTGCGGGTCTCGCTACACGCAAGGCCGGAACAGGAATCGGAATCTCTCTGCTGCGCGTGTCCGGGGACCGGAACTGATTCAGAGACACACACACGTACGCCATAGAAATCTTGCACCGGGATGCTGCTGCGTGCTTGCCCTGCCGCCCGGGTAGCAAGCAGATCGACTTGATGTTCATCGGCTAACCGCTGAGAAATAGCAGAAAATAAAAACATACTAGTATTTTAGTTAATTTCAGGTTCGGGAATCAGTCTGGTGTCTAATGCGACTCGCGCAGCAGGAACACAACCCACGACGAAAAACGAAGCGAGAAACAAAGAAAATCGATGTGTTCTCCTTGCGTGAGACAGCAGAATCATCAGGCGTCAACGCGCAGTGGATAGCGTGCGTGCGCGGATCAACACTGCGGAAGGCAGAGATACGTCTCGGACCGGATTATTATGTGCAGAGACCCGTCGAAATAATTGAGCGCCTCGAATTCTAAAAGGACCAACAAGTGAGCGCAAATTTGATTACAACCAAATGCGTTAGTTTGTACGTTGACGACATGTCATGTCTTTATCCCTCGAGATTTGGGAGATGACAGACTAAGCGCGGAGCGTGGACTAATGCTAAAGAATAACATTGCGTATCTGCTTTGGCTCGTTTAAAACAAAGAAGAGCCGTGTCACCAAGGAGCGAATACTCAAGGCCTGGTCAAGAAAATAAAATTGTTGACACGTGAATAGTGGACTATGAGCTTAATTTTTTCAGATAGTAATCTGAGACACACAACCCAGATGCATCACATTCACCCGACCACGCATACACATCTGGCATCTTCCACAATCACTAGAAAATATAGGGACATGTACGATGATCTAGCTTAGTCTTGTCTTATCAGTGCCACGCAAGATGATTTCTCTGTTGACGGAGAGAGAAATAACAAAAGACGTTTGCCTTCACTTAGCTAAGAGATCATCTCTTAGCAACGATATATCTCACCACATATTTAGGGATATGTATATTGTTAGAAAAGGGACTAAAAATAACCCATCGTACATCATATTTTATTGTCATATTAAAATTACGTGTGCCTAAGGAGCCTCTGCCCTCCTCACTTAGTGGGCCTATAGCCTAGTGGTAAGAGCAAGATTGTTACTCCCTCTGCTATACTTTTCCCCCCGAAATGGACTCCCTTTATAGAATTGAGAGAGTAGTTACGAGTATATTGTCGGTTATAAAAAGATTAGCTAGAGATAGGATCTGCATCTTATACTCCAAGTTGATTCTTGTACGCATATATATAGAGAGTGGCGCTATTTAACATCCAGGATGTAGAATAGTTATTCTTCACCCACCCTCTATCTTTCAAACCGTACATGATTTTTACGTCACGTAATTTTTTTTTTACCTCAGAAGTCAAGAAGAACATAAGAAAATTTAGACATGTCGTAAAAAAAATTGTTTACATACCGTATAAAAATACGATGTAAAATGCATATTTTCTATGTATTTTGCACTACAATGACTCAAAAATTGTATTTTTATGTCGATTTTTTTGCATTTCTAATAAATATGAACATAATTATTATCATACAAAACATAAATTTCTGAATGTGAGAACATAAAAATATGTGGGGTGCAAAATAACTATTCTGCACCCTGGGTGCCGAATAGGGTTTATATACATGCAAAATAGCCAGCTACACATAGGCGTAGCTGCGCATAGGCTATTCACCGTTGATTCTCTGCACTTTTGATATAGGGAGCACATATTTCCATACCCAAACGGTGGATCCTCTAGTTAGGCTGTTAGCTCCGTTAGTTGATGGACCACATGCCCTAGTTGAGTAGCTGGCCATTTTAAACGCAAACCCTAATATCCTATGTACAATGGCATGCACAAAAACCCTAATTAAACTAGGGTTCTATTCCTTGTTTGAACGCAAACCCTAATGTACTATATGCACAAAACCCTAATCAAACTAAGCTTTTCAGGTTATCACTTTTTTAACGCAAATCCTAATATACTATAGATAAAGACATGCACAAAACCCTAATCAAACTAAGCTTATCAGTTTATGCTATGCGTTTTCTTTGCTCTAGGTATAGTAGACAAAACCCTAGCCACAGAAAGAAGCCACCCTAATCAAAACAAGTGTTGTTTTGCTCCCATAGCTAGGGCTGCCGCAATAAACAAAATAACCTTTGTTTCGTTTTCTTCATATTCTCATGGATCCATGCGGCCACCAAGCACATACCAAAATAACCTTTGTTAGGGCACTCTTTTGCATGGCACATAGTCTAAAGCTTTTGCATGCAAAAGCTGTTTTAATCATTGTTCTCAATTCTTTCTCATTTTAGATGTTAAAACTTTTGTAGTCAAAAGAGTGTGCTAAATTGGAACCCATGCCAAACCCTAGATTCTTGCATGCATGCACAAAACTCACACCGTTATCTCAGCCATGTTCCACCCCACTTCCATCTAGAGGTTGCATGCATTTGATTCCTAAATCTAACGGTGCTCTGCCTATGCACAGCTACGCATGTGAGTAGCAAATCCGCGTCGTGTATATATATATATATATATATATATATATATATATATATATATATATATATATATATATATATAGGTAAAATAACTGGGACACCATGGTGTCTAGACACCATATGTGATACGCGTATTTTTGCTTTAAACCACGCATACCTGAGGGTATACGTACCTAAGTTATACATACCTAGGTATCACATATCTAAGATATGCATACCTAAATTAGATATATCTAACATATTACATACCTAAGGTGTACGTACGCAGCATATATGCAACTTAGGTATGTAATACCTTAGGTATATATAACTTGGATAGATATATTTTAGGTATGTGAACCTTAGGTATGTAAAATTTAGGTACGTACACTTTAGATATGTACGAAATACAGGTATGGTGCCCGGGCACCATGGTGCCCCATATGAGTGTCATATATATATATATATATATATATATATATATATATATATATATATATATATATATATATATATATATATATATATATATGTAACTCTATATATAGAAACCCTATTCAACATCCAGGGTGCAGAATAGTTATTTTGCACCCTACATATTTTTATGTTCTTACATACATAAATTTATGTTTTGTATACTAATAATTATGTTCATATTCATCAGAAACGTAAAAAAATCGATATAAAAATACGATTTATGAGTCATTATAGTGTAAAAAATAGAGAAAATTCGCATTTTACGCCGTATTTTTTTACGGCATGTAAACAATTTTTTTACGACATGTCTAAATTTTCTTATGTTCTTCTTAACTTCTGAGGTAAGAGAAAATTTACGTGACGTAAAAATCTTATACGGTTTGAAAGATAGGGGGTGGATGAAGAATAACTATTCTACACCCAGGATGTCAAATAGCGTCACTCTATATATATATATACATATATATATATATACAAGAGGCTCTATAAAACATTCATTATGTGTGTGGAGTGGCGGAGGCAGGATCATAGCTTAAGGGGGACCAACAAGCTAGTCCTCACTTAGGGGGGACCAATTTAGCAAATTTCATATGAAATCCTACTTAAATCAGTCCTAAACACCATTTTTAACCCTGCTATAGCATGCATTAGGGGGGGAGGCAAGGCCCCTGTTGGCCCCCTAGCTCTGCCACTGTGTGTGCGCAGAGATTTCACGGAAGGAGGATTAGGTATTTAAAGACTTGGAGATCCAAAATACATGTCGGCTAACAAAAACCGTTCACCATATCCTTACTCAACTCGATTCACCTTGGGCTAGATGGGTGATGATGGCGTACATGAATGGTAAAGATTTTGGTGACAACTCGTGCACTCAAACTAGAGCATGGAGGAAGATTAGCGAGATCATTGAGACCTAGATAAATGCAACTTGTGTTCAGGTTAGAGATGGAGTTAGCACATCCCTTTGGAAGGATGAGTGGACTACCAACGAACTGTATGCACTCAATTCCCTGCACTTTTTCACACACGGTGAGGTCTAACATTTCAGTTGCACACTGTTTTGTTGGTGGTGAATGGATAATTCCTTTAAATCACATTACATCGAACCAAGCAGAGATAGAAAAAGAAGTACTTTTATCCTTACTTAGAAAATGCATACTTAACAGGTTGGAACAAGATACAAAAGGTTGGAGAACGGATTTGATGGACACCTTCTCGGTTAGGAATCTGTATAACATAATGAATCTGGGAGGGATTAAACACAACCGATACACTATGGAAATGCGCAACACCAAAAACAAGGAAAACTCTTCACATGGCTGATGATGAGGGGAAGAATCAAGGTCAAATCAGTGCTTTTCCGCCAACATATTTGTGAATGATGAAAGTTGTTGTTTCGGTTGAACCACAAAGAAAACAATTGAGTATTTTTCGCTGAATGCAACCACACTAAGCAATTCCTCTCACTTCTTGGAATCGGCATGGATGGAATTTCAGATGTAAACATATATGACGAGGCCAAGCAAAGCTGCAATACTTAGAAAGAGATGCATGAGATTTGGTAACTACATCTTTGTGGAGCATTTGGCTTTCTAGAAACAGGAAAGTCTTTGACGATGTCAAAATCCCAATTAAAAACATGGCGAACATGCATGGAAATGAGTAAATCGTGGGGCAAAAAGCCAGTAAAGATGAAAAGAAGGCCTTCCATCTTTTGGAATCTAAATAGCCAGATTGATTTGTTTTAGATCTTTGTTTTTTGTGCTCTTTTATCTTTCCCCCTAGTATGCGCATTAATTTTCATAAATGTGATATGATTCCCATTAATGTGGAAGAGGATGTAGCTTAGTCCTTTGCTCAAACTCTAAGCTGTAGGTTGGGGAAGTTTCCTCCTAAATATTAGGGGTTCCTTTATACTACTATGCTAAACTTAGAAAGGAAAATCTACAACCTATAGTATATAAGAATTTGAAAAAGGTAGCTGGGTGGAGGGGGAAGCTACTGAATCATGCAGCTAAACTAGAGCTGGCTAGGAGTGCCTTGGCTAGAATTCTCTTTACCTTTTGAGTTTTATTAAATTTTCTAAGTGGGCTATAACTTTGATTAATTCTCAAATGGTTCACTGTTTGGGGGATGACTATGAGGGGCATTATAAGTACCATCTAGCTGATTGGGGCTTGTTGTCTAATAAAAAGGAGTTTGGGGGACTATGTGTGTGATAGGGAATATCTTAAATTTACCTTTAGAATATGCTTTGATCAAAAGCTAATGGTCCAGTTGTATGAACTAGTTCAGATTGCTCAAACTCTACAACTTACTAGAGAGGATGACTCCCTTATGTGGAAATTGGAGCCTAGTGGACAATATAGTGTAAATTGTCCGTATGCAGTTTTGAATTTTAAAAGGATTTTACCTATGCATGTACAAGCAGTGTGGGAATTTCAAACTTTCCCCAAAATCCACTTTTTTCTTTGGATCCTAACTCATAACAGGATACTCACTAGAGACATTAAAAGGAAAAATGTTAATGGTCTGACTTGCCTTTTTTGAAATGAGCTTGAAACCTGCAATTATCTCTTTTTTGATTGTATTGTTGCTACAACTGCTTGGAAAGAGATTATTAATATAATAGGTTTGACAGTTAATTAGTGTCTTTTGATATCATAACGGTTAAATGGAAAAATAATAAGCTCTTTAGAGTTAAAAATGTGGTTTATGTTGCAATACTTTGGGTTATATGGAACATGAGGAATGATTTTTGTTTCAAAGTTCTATATGGCCTGGAATGCAGGAATTTTGGGGGAGATGTGCCTAGAACCTTGCTCAGTGGAGCATTCTACTGGAATGGAGAGGAAGAGAAAAGCTGGGCACAATAGTGATCAAGCTAGAATATTTAGCGCGTGCTCCAGGTCTGTTGTTATGGGTGTATCCTGGCTGACCGCGGAGAAAAGGATGATGACGCAATCGATGGTGGAAACCCAGAACCTCGCTCGCATGGAGGGGGAAGATTGGAAGGTCACTGCAGAAGAACTGGCAAGAACCCTGGGCGCGAATGCTCTGATACTAGTTGGAGATGGCGAACAATTCAGGGTTGTGCCCAAGTGATTAGGATGGTTGTTTCTCTCTACTTAGTTTTAGTTGCTCTAACCGTTTTGCTGTAGTAGTGCCTGTAATTTGGTTATACCTCGACTGTGTCGTGCCTGTGTTTGGAGGTAGTAGCCTCGGGGGTGTGTGTTTTCTGAGCGTTGCACTCTACAAGTTGGACCCGAGTGCTCGAAAGCGCTGCAAGAAACTTGTTTGGTTTCAGTAATGGGAATCAGGGCGAGGCCCTTTTTATCTATAGAAAAAGGGTTTTTATGTAACTGCAATAGTAAAAATTTCCACTTAAATAATTTGTCTCCTTTTTTAGGGTAAATAATTTTTCCCTAAGAAGGAAAACAAGGGATGGAACGATACACGTACATGGGATGGGCCGCTTCGAACTATCCAACAAGGCTGAACGAGACATTTAGGCCCTCCTCCCTAGCGCTCGGGCGATGTCCGGCAAGGGATATTTGCCGCCCGTTGGCGGCGCCCGTTCGTGGTGCCGCGCACCCCCTGTGCCTTCAACCTCAGCTCATGGGCCGGCCCACCAGCAACGGAGAGGAAGAAGACGAAGCGCGTCGGCAGTCCTCGCCGACGTCAGGGACGACGCGGCCGCGGCGCCCCGACGGAGGTGAGGCGAGGACCTCGCCGGACGCGTCGTCGCCGGCGGAGGAGAGGAAGAGACCTTAGGGCTGGGAGTGGGTAGGTACTCGCCGGACTTAGGGTTAGGGTGGGGGGTGTCGCCGACGACTAGACTTAGGGCTGGGGGTGTAGGTCGAGGAGGTTTAGAGGGATGGCCGGCCGGTCGGGACCTCGCCGGAGACGGGGGCGACGCGGCTGGCCGCGGCGTCACTGGAGGAGGTGAGGAAAGAAACTTAGGGTTGAGGAGGTGGGTGCTCACCGACGCGGAGGTGGGTTCTCGTCGTGGAGGCAGCGGTGGCGACGAAGCGAGGAAGACGATGATGTTGGTGGGCCGCGGCCCACGAGGCTGAGCGTGCGTGCGGTGCTTGTGCCAGATGGCTGCTGCCTTGCGGGCACTAACGCTGCTCCTGCATGCTGCTAGTAGTAGGTGTTATTGCTGCCTCTCTGCTCATACCACTGCTTCTTTATGGAAAAAAGGTACGAAACCTGCATGGAACCAGCTAGTGGGGAAGAGCTTAGCACAAAATCGGGCTAATAAGTATGGCGTTTTCTCCTTGTAGCTAGCTCACGGTTGTGCACACTAGTGTTACTACGGCCTGTGGGAAACAAACATGGACCAACATGCATGCACGACGTATGGACATGCACCAAACATGCATGTGCACCTGAGAAGACAAAAATTGTATCCATGCAAATTTTAGTTGAGCTAATTTTGTAGAGCATGTCGCACAAATTTTTTCTAACGAAGGAACAAACCATTACACACATGAACAAAAATAAAAGTAGCAGGGAACAAAACAAATATCCAGGAACAGAAAATATTTTTGTGGGCCTAATTTTGTACGGTACGGTGAACAAATATTTCTTAATAAAGGAACAAATAATTATACTTTTGGAAAAAAAAAATTATATACGGCGGACACGAGAAAAATCGAGAACAAAATACCTCTGGACTAATGTTATGGAACAAAACAATAGCCCCACAAAATTTAGCTCTCATAGCAAAAATAATTGGGCATAAAATAAATTGTGGAACTAATTTCCTGAAACAAGAAGAACAAGAAAAATATAACCAGAAACAAAACAAATTATAGAAATAATTTTCTGAAATAACAGGAATAAATCTCTTAGAACGGAACAAATCACTATATACTAGGGAAAAAAGAACATCACAGAGAACAAGAATAAATACAAACCAGAACAGGAAATGTGGAACTGATTTTCTGGATGAAGAGAAATAAATCTTCTGGAACAAAAGAATAAATAACTATACACTGGGGACAAAAATCATCACAAGGAACAAGAACAATACGATTAGGAAAAAATAGGAGCTAATTTCCTAAAACAAGGGGAACAAATCTCTCAGAACAAATGCACTATACACTAGGGAACATAATTTTAGTATGGAGGAATAAATCGCGAGTACAAAAAGGAACAAAAAAAAAGATTGAGCGAAACTACTTTTAACACATGAGGAACAAGAAACGCGACACCTAAAGGAACACAATTTTTCCTTGTGGAACAAAGAACTCGTGGTACAAAACATGAGTACAAAGAGGAACAAAATAATTAGATAATGCGGATCAAAATAATTGGATAGTGCAGAGCAAAATAAAACACATGAGGAACAAATCTTGACTATTGCCGGAATAAAAATATAAAATATTCCGAACAAAACTTTATCGTGGATACAACAAAATTTAGATGATAGAAAAAAGTTTAGATACATGAGAAACAATTGGGATTACCGACAGGGAACGAAAGGTTAGACAAAAGGGAACAAAAGTGTAGACGAAAAGACGAGAAAGAAAAAATATAAATAAAAATAGACAAGAAAAATGACTTAAGATAAAACCATAAGACACTAAATTAAGAAATGAAAAATAAAAACTGAAATAAAAGAAGAAAAAACAAAAACAAACAAGGAAAAGAAAAGAAATCATTGAACAAGACAATGAAAAAAAAACTCAACGAAGGAAAGAAAGAACACACGCAAGTAGAGAACCTTTATGGACCTGGGAAGAACCTCATGTTGAAGGAAAGGAAGAACGCACCTAAACAGCGGGCATCCCAGCTTGTGCAAAAAAACAAATATCCCAGCGACCGCTGAAGGCTGAACCATCCAACCGTAGCGACGCGAACACATAAATGGGCTAGCCCAAACGTATAAATCCTTCAGCGAAACAGGAACGACCTGACGCCCGAGGGCTACCGAGCGTACGTTGACACATGACGGGCCACCATTCTTTAGAAGAACACAATTCTAGACACCAGCTCACCATTGCCTTGGTCACAAGAAATACGAGATCGGTCCACATTTGTATGTCTTGGGCCATTTAGCTGGTGGGCTATTTCTTATATTCGAGCAATCCGGATTATAGAAGTTCCTATGTCCTCGCAAAAAAAACCTGAACCAAGTTTGATTGGTTTGGTTGCGTGTAGCATTTGTACACTCCTTTGACTAGATTCCAGTTTCAGGTAATCTTCATGGAACAGTATCACGGTGGAGCAAGATCATTTTTGTTATCTCCAGAATAGTACTCCCCGTCTTAAAATAGATGTACTTTCTATATTCAGAAATAACTGACATAGGTTTGTCTATTCAAATGTATCTATATATTTAGATACATTCGAATCTAGACAAATTAAAGTCAGTTATTTCTGGACGGAGGAGTAGTAGATTTATCTAAATTTAGATGTATCTAGTATATAGATACATTCAAATTTAAATAAACTCGTGAAATCTATTTTAAGACGGAGGGAATATATAAAAAAAAGCCAGTCCATCAAATTACCTAAGGTGTCAAACGGGAATCCGTCAGAGTCTCACTTCTAGTTCATTTACCAAAATTAGTTACAATTACCAAGCAGGATAAAGATAGCATAGTTTAATAATGTTCTTAAAAAAAGGATGATTGCAGAAGGGGCATGCAACCAGTCCACTTCAGAAGAAGCCATGGATCACCAATCAGTTGACATCATCTGGCAGTCGAGTGACAGCAAACTCGCAATCACCACCCATAAAAAACTCAGTTGCGGGTGCACTGACTGACACTGAAAATGACGACAATTAATTGTTCCTCAAAGCCTCCCCAGTTGCATCTTCTGCTGCTGCTGCTAGGCATCATCGACGTCACAAGCCGCTCATGCTCTGCTAAAAGAAGAATAAAAGCGGCGGAAGGCAAAGGCGACGAAAGGAAAGGGAAAAGGGAAACCGCAAACACACCACCGGGCCTTTTCTTCAGTGTCAGTCTAGTCTGGAACTTGGCTGCTGCCGATGCTGAACCGATAGCAACTTCGCGCACCAGAGGAGGCAGGCCGGATCCACTCCGTCTCCATGTGATGGTGACTTTGGATCAAAGCATCGCTCTCCCTGCTCAGATGTAGTAAAAGGGGAGAGATGTAGGTAAGCTCGGATCATTAGTTTATTACCTAAAACACGCCAAAGCCGCCGCCCTATGTGCATCTGATGAGACTGAGATTACTATAAAACTGCCAGATAAGGCATGGGCATGTCCCCCGAAATCCGAACTGTAAAACTTAGGTCTTTCTGACGTCACAGCTCACCAAGGTTCGATCGGGTCTGTGTGTGTGCCTCTGCATGTTCAAAGGCGCCTCCTTTTAGATTAAACTTCACTTCTTTCTGTCACTAAATTCAGATTAGATCAGTACCGTTGCTATCCATCCACTTGGCTGGTGTTTTTTCTTGAAAGAAATCGTCGTGATGTTCAGAAATAATAGAAGAGAGACAGAGACCATAGTGGCACAAGCAGGTACCGAAGTATCAGTAGCTTGTTCCTGTTCATCATGCTGGTCCACTCTATTAAACATAGACTCGAGACTTGCAACTTACATCTCATAATCTCAACCGCAACCGCCGGGCTGTAACGTGCCTACCTACAAAAGGAAGATACTTGCTATGGAGGTGATTCCCTCTGTCTCTCCGAAACATGGGAAACAGCACATACAGATTGGAAAGCATGCGCCCGTTAATTTTACACCACTACATATATCTAGGGTGTTAGAGCATCTTCACGTTGTCCGTTCCCAGACCAAAATCTAGACCTAAATAGCATCGGACGGAGGAAGTTTTCGACCTAGAAACTGTTGATTTCCCACTCGCGTTCCCAGGACGAGTTCCCAGACGAAGCAAAAAACGGCGACATATTCGAATTTTCTCGTTCCCGCCGGCGAAATCTTGGCCAAAGGTGTTCGACAGAAGTACGCCCATCAAATTATTACAAAATAAGATAAAATGGTCCGGCGATCAGTCGTCGATGGGGATGGTCTCCTCCGGCGTGTCCGGTGCGACGGGGATAGGTTCGTCGGCGTCGTGGCCGGCCGACTGGTTGGAGGAGGTCGAAGCGGAGCTCGGCGAAGGCACGGCGGCGAAGGTGTTCGGCGCAGAGCTTGGCGCGCTCTCGGCGTTGTCCTCCTGGAGGATGGCGTTGCGCCACGCCATATACCAGGCCTTGACCGGCGTGCTCATCGCCGAGGTGTCTTCGCCGTCCATGAGAAACTGCAGATCCGTGTTCCTTTTCTTGGCGGCGAAGTTCGCTTTGAGGAGGTCGAGCTTGCGGTCTTGGTTCTGTAGCAGCTGCGCCCATCTCTCGTCGGCCTTCTCCTCCCTCTTCTTGGTATGGACCTTCGTGTCGGCGATGCACTTCTCGATGGAATCCTGGAGGCGCTCGGCGGGAGGTCCTGCGGCTTTGAGCATCTTCGCCTTCTTCTGGCCGAGCTCTGGCCTTCCTTCGCCGGCAGCAGGTGGAGGAGCCACCGGGTTGTACACGCCGTCCTTGGTCTTGCCGAGTGTCAGCCAAGTGTCCGCCCATTTCTGGCATTTCTCTATCGAATAAAACACGTGATGGAACTTGAACTCCGTCTTGGTGTCATCCCGGTACATGTCGAGTGCGCGGAGGAGCTGCAAAGGCAAGGCAAAGTGTGTCAGGATAGGCATGAACAAGTAACGTCGGCTAAAATTTGGCGAAGTACCTTGCCATTCATGCTCTCATCGCTGACGGGTGTGCGGTCAACCTCCTCGAGAAGGCTGCGCTACTTGATGCACGCCTGCTGGATGAGCCCTAGTGGTTGGTCATGGCTTTATCACCACGCTCCATGTGGACTTTGTTGTATGTCAGGTTGCAAAGGTTGCGTTCGTCGAACGCTAGCTTCACGCGCTTCTAGTAATTGTCCGAATTTTGGTTGGCGCCAGTGATGGGGTCCATGCTCACCGCTTTCCAAGCGTCGGCGAGGCAAAGGTCCTCAAGCGCCATCCACTTGATCCGGGGCTCCGGCACCAAGGTGCCCACCTTCTTGGCCTTTGCCTTTGCCCGTCGCCGGAGCCAGGCCATCACCTTCCTCTTTCTCCTCGGTCTGGGTCTGCTCGGCGAAATCCTGAGACTCGATGCCGTGTTTGGCATCCGCCCGAGACTGTTCTTGGGTGAAGGAGGCATTGCCGGTCGCAGCCGCCGCCGACCCTTCGGCGATCATGCCTTGCATGTAGGCTTCGTGCGACATTCCGCCGAACATGTTCTGGGTGTCGGCCTCGCCGTGGGACGCGTGCGACGAGCTTCCGGCGAAGGGTAGAGGGTCGTGGCACACCGTCGAGGAAGCGACGTACGCCGAAGAGGAGGAGTATGGGGCGTTGATGTCGACGTTGAAGGCCACAGGGAGGCGCGGTGCGGGGAAAGGGAAGACGGTGTTCGGGTTGAACCCGCCGTCGAACTCGGGAGAGGAGGAGTACCTTTCCCGTGGATTCGCCTGGTTCTCCTAGAACATCGTCGGCGAGATCGGCGAGAAACCCACCAGCGAGTAACCGGCAGGCGAAGCGATGCTTGGCTGGCTCTCCCAAACGCCACCGTATTGTGCACGCGCCGCCGCCGCCTCATCGTTTGGGCCTCCGCCACGACGTGAACCTCGGTGAGCGCCTTCCCTTCCTTGGCCCTTGTCTCCTTGTCCCTACGGCTGTCCGATTCGACCTTTCTCTTCGTGGATAGGGCCAGCCACGCGGAGTCGCTAATGTTTTTAGGTCTCGGCGCGGGCGCTCTCGGCTTCCTCACCATCTTCTCCATCGACGCACCACCGGCGGATCGGGGTTTTGCGAAACCTTTTGGCGGCATGGCGGGGGGGTACTCGGTGAACTGGCAGGAGATGTGGGGGAATGGCGAGAGCTCGGCGAACTAGCGGGAAATGTGGGCACCAGGGAAGGAGAAAAGGGTGGGTACTCGGCCTTTTGTCGCTGACTAGAGTGGCTCACACGTTTAATTTTGCTCCATCCGGTGTTCCCACGGTGTTCCCGACGTCGCAAGATCGGCTTGGAAATGCCGGATGTATTTTGGGCCAAATCCGAACGTAACCGGTGTCCTGGGAACGCGACTGGGCGAAAAAACGCCGTCCAGGCGAAAAAAAGTCCCTAGGAACGGTTTTCTGGGAGCGCGAGTGGAGATGCTCTTACGTGCAGCTTAATTTAGACACCACTCACATTTATGCCCTGCTGGCTTGCCAGTTAGACTCTTAGATATGCCATGCAGGCATGGTCACAGATACAGTAATAGTGTTTCCACAGAATAAAAGTTGATAAATGTGTTGTCCATCGGATTCGAAGTTGATTGGTTAGTACTTAGTAGAGGTATGGTTATCTTGTACCTGGAGCCTACAAGAGAGAAATGTAAGGCTTGATGTCATATGTGGAAATTGATTCTCTTTCCCGTGGTGCCGACTTACCAGTCTGACACGGCTATAACCTAGATAAATATACGATATAAATGAGGTTTTGTTAAAGAATTTTTTTGTTGAGCGTACTTTCGGATTTTGGCAAATGGAGCGGACGAGTTGGTAGCCATCGGAAGTTTTGATTGACAGTCAAGGCTACCGCCAAGGTGCACCATTATCACATGGAAACTCATACAAGCGATCGGTTTACCACAACGCGATACTTATCCATTCCTCTCCCTGTCCCCTTTCCTTGAGAGTTCCCTTTGTTAAGCTGGCGCCGCTCCCCTCCTCCTCCGCCGGCCTAGCCGGCTGGGTGGAAGATGGAGTCGGTGGCTGGCCCCCTTCTAGTAGGTAGGTTGTTGCTTCTCGCCAAAGGTGTAGGGCTAGGGTTAGGTGTGTCTATATGACGATGGGGCTTGTACGTCCATTAGCACCGCCCGATGTTGGTGGTTCTTCCTCGACATCCTCCTTTGTGCTCCTGAAGTGGGAGTCTGGGGGTGTGGTGGCTGAGGTTGGAGGCCCCTCTAATAAGGGCATTGGTCAAATCCTGCTCGTGAGATTCGGTGATGCGGTTCCTCTTCTGCCGAGACGAGGCGACAATGGGAAGAGGGAGAGCGTTGTCGTCCTCTTCCATTCTAGAGCTTGGCGGGGAGGTCGCTTATGGATGCCTCGGAGCTACTTCTCGGTGAGTGCAAGCAGCACTGAGATTGGGGGATTCAGCTCTTCATATAAAGTTCAGGCTTGCGGCCACCTTCAGCTATAGAGTTGTTGCATGTTGCCACTTCTGTCCGGCCGTGGAGGTGAGGGGAGGAGGCTATGTGTGTAGACTTGTGCGGTTTGAAGGTGGAGGGGGTCTCTGGAGTCTATGACCTCGCCAGCAACATCCAAGCGACGGCTTATCTCTGCCACTGCTATCTTTGGCCACGAGAATGGCCCTACTGCACTCGACCAAATTAGTTGCTAAAGCCTCTTCCTTCTTCAGTGGAGGATCTTCGGTCCCTATGCAGCTGATTCCGAAGTGGTTTCTGGCGCACCAAGTGGTTTTGTCCCTATTGGCGACGGAAACGGTTGCATCTGGTTGTTGTAAATATGCCCTAGAGGCAATAATAAAGTTATTATTCATATTTCTTTGTTCATGATAAATGTTAATTCTCTATGTACAATTGTATTAACCGGAATCGTAATACATGTGTAGAGTTATAAACAACATCGTGTCCCCAGTGAGCCTCTACTCAACTAGCTCATTAGTTAAATGGTGGTTAAATATTCCTAGCCAATGAACATATGATGTTGATTAATAATAAGATTATATCATTAGGAGAATTATGTGATGGATAAAACCAAGTAATAAGCATAGCTTCTGATCACGTCGTCTAGTTTGATTGCGATCGCTTTCTTAATATGTCAAGTATAGTTTCCTCAGATCATGAGACCATGTTACTCCTGGTCATTGGAGGAATACCTTGTGGACATTAAATATCACTCCGTAACTGAGTGATTATAAATGTGGCTTTCAGGTATCTCCAATGGTGTATGTTGGATTGCATAAATCAAGACTAGAATTTGTTTCACCGTATGACGGAGTGTAAGATATCACTAGGCCTCTCGATAGTATAGCATCCTAAGAGCTTTCAAGCATGTGACTAATGTGTTTGGTCATGGGGATTCTATACCACTATACGAGTAAAGAGAACTTGTCGATATCGAGATTGAACTAGGTATAGTGATACCGACGATCAAATCTCGGGAAAGTAATATATCGTGATGCAAAAGGAATCGTATACCAGATTAATTGAATCCTCGAGATTGTGGTTCAACTGATAAAAGAACTTCGTTTAATATGTAGGAACCAACATGGGCATCTTGGTCCTGCTGATGGTTATTGCTCAGAAAGGTGTATCGATCATGATTTCATGTTCTCGAGCCCATTGGGTCACACACTTAATGGGTCACACACTTAACGCTTTGATGTCGCTAGGGTTTTTCGATAAAATAGACGGTGAGATCTAATTTGGATTGGGAGTCTCTGAGGAGATCCTAGATATCACGAGGAGCTCCAAAATGGTCCAAAGGTGAAGAAAAGTATATGGAATGTGGTTTTGGTGTTCCGGAAAAAGTTTGGTATTTCCCGGTATTGTACTGGAAGGTTCTGGTGGTCCATCTATGCGGACCACCTACGAGGTGGGGCCACATGGACCTAAAAGTGGGGCACCCTGATACATTGCAAATGTATCTATAATTTTTGATGTTCCATGCTTGGTTTTATCTCCTTTCTTGTGTTTTGTACACACTTTGGAGTACTTTTCATATGATTTCTTGGACTAACCTATTAACAAGAGCCACAGTGCCAGCTGCCTGTTTTATGTTGTTTTTGGTTCCAGGAAAGTCAGAAAATGAATATTCTCGGAATTGGACGGGACAAAAGCCAAAGTGCCTATTTTTCCGGAAGACTCATGGTGCCAGAATACGAGACGGAGGAGGGCCAGAGGCTGGGCACACTACCCCCAGGCGCGGGCTAGGCCTGGCCGTGCCAGGTCATGGTGTGGTGGCCCCAGGCACCCCCTCGGTCTCCCTCTTCGCCTATAAGAAGCCTTCTGACCTAAAAACTCGGGGGGGGGGGGGGGTCGACGTTTTTCCAGAAGGAGTTCCGCTCCGCCGCCACCACCAGATTCCACGAAACAGTACCAGAAACTCCGTTTTGGCACCCTGCCGGGACGGGGAATTGGAGGAGATCATCGCCATTAGCATTACCATTGCTTGTCCATCGACCATCCATGTTTCCCCCATCTATGAGTGAGTAATCCCCCGCTGTAGGCTATGGGGATGGTAGGGATTGGATGAGATCATTCATGTAATGGCATTAGATTGTTAGGGCATGGTGCCTAGTATCTTTTATTAGTGCTTTATGACTTTGTTGCGACTTGTTGTGCTTAATGCTTGTCACTAGGGCCCGAGTGCCATGATTTTAGATCTGAACATGTTATTGATTCATTATGATAGTATTGTTTTTGGTCTTATCTGCAAGTTGTATACACACGTTGTTGTCCGGAACCAATGGCCCCGAAGTGACAGAAATCGGGATAACCGAAGGGAATGGCTTTGATGTGAGGGTCACATGTGTTCATGGAGTGTTAATGCTTTGCTCCGGTGCTCTATTAAAAGGAGCACCTTAATTGCCAGTGGTTCCCTTGAGGCCCCGCTGCAAACGGGCTGGTAGGACAAAAGATGTTGTGCAAGTTCTCATCGCAAGCACGTATGACTATATATGGAACACATGCATAGGATTATCTAGTACTTGGATGCTTTATCTTATTTATCTGCAATTGCCCTATGTTCTGATTGCTATGTGAATTGTCTTGTCCATGCAACGCCCGTCCATCCATCCCTATGCCTACCGCACTCGAATCCCACTGTTTACTGCTATTGTTACTGCTGTCTTTACTTTACCACTTCTGCTACTTTACTATTCCTACTACAAAACTGTTGCTACTGATAAACTGTTGTGAGCAAGATTGTTTCTAGGTGCAGCTGAATTGACAACTCAGTTGTTAAGGCTGATAAATATTCTTTGGCTCCCCTTGTGTCGATTCAATAAATTGGGTTTCACTTCCCTCGAAAATACTGCGATACACCCCCTATACTTGTGGGTCATCAAGACTATTTTCTGGCGCCGTTCCGGGGAGCATAGCTTTTTTTATCAAGTCCACTTGGAAATCACTATTGTTTAAGCTAAGTTTATTTCCGCCTTGTTTGCTTGTTTCTTTATCAAAAATACAAAAAATAGTTCCTACTCTAGTTGTTATTTTCGCTGGTCTGTTATTATCTTGCTTTATCATGCTTGTTGTCAATGGTTGGTTTCTTTGAAACTGAATCTTATTGACAAGGTGGGTTCACGGAAGATCAAAAATATTATTATAAGGAACACCCCTTGTCACAAAAAGGGAAACACTTATGGGAACAAATTGATAAATTGTATACCATTGCTACAAACGTGTGCTCTATTTATAATGTTACTTATTGCTGTGATGAACCTTGTTGCAGAAAGAGGTATAAACACCTCCCTTTTCAATGTGAGTATAATGATAATGTTACCATATCTTCTTATGCTAAAGGAATTTATGACTTTTATGATGCAGAACAAATTGAAGAATTTATTGCTTGGAAGGGTGCTTTTGAACTTGCTAGTTTGCTTGAAAATATTGATGATTCACCTTACAAATATGAGGTGTATGGTATACTTAAATTTTACTTTGATAATTACAAGGATGAAAATGGCTATATTCTTGAATATTTTAATAGATGCTTTCCACAAATGGAAGAGACTAATGCCTTGCAGGATCCTATGAAAGAAGAAATTGATGAACCTGAAATCTCATTAGATGAAAAAGAGGAGGAGAGTGATGAACAAAAGGAGAAAGAATGGATTAGCTACCCATGCCTACCTTCTAATGAAAGTAACTCTTTATCCCTTACATTATTTGATTATCCCCATGCTTACTAAAGGAGGATGAATGTTATGTTCTTGAGGATTCTTTTGAAAATGTTTATAATAAAGCTCTGGTGCTTGTAGATCATGAAAAGCATGCTTTATGTGATAGTTATATTGATGAGTTTATTCATGAGGCTACTGAAAATTATTATGAGAGAGGAAAATATGGTTGTAGAAGTTTTCATGGGATTGAAACACCTCTCTATGTGCTGAAAGTTTTGAAGTTACTCATGTTTTATCTTCCTATGCCTATCACTTTGTTCTTTGAGAATTTATTTGCATACACAATTCCTATGCATAGGAAGTGGGTTAGACTTAAATGTGTTTTGAATTCGCTTCTTGATGCTCTCTTTTACTTCAATTCATATTTCTTATGTGAGCATCCTCTCAAACTATCATGCCTGAAGATGATAATATGTCTATTTTCTTGGGTGACCTTTTCTTAAATACTGCAGGAGCTATTATTAATTGTAATCAAGGGAAGGTGACCTTCAATGTTAATGACAAGGAATATACTGTCTATTTCCCCAAGAAGATTGAAAGGACTTATGGTTTGAATTCAATTGAATATGTTGAGGGCATTCCAGTTGGAGAAATATATTGTCCCATACCAAGAGAAAATTTTGAAACTATTATGATTGGGACCATTGCTATCAAGGTTGAGGTAACATAATCATTAGTGAAATACAAAGTTTTGTCTCATATGAAATTGTTTTAGTAACAAGACCTGATCAACCTTGTTAACAAAAGGATTTCATTAAACAAAACAATATTTTCACTATGATTATCTCCGCTTACTTCTATTCTATCCATTTTAGTTTTTGCTTATGCCTAACTTAAAGGCGTTAAAGAAAAGTACTTATTGGGAGATAACCCAAAAGTTTTAGATGAGTCTTGGAAGTTATTACTTCAGTAATAACCGCTCCTTATCCTTTTTATTTGCTTTTTGTGCCAAGAGTAACCTCTAATGAGAGAGAAGTAATGATTGGGAAAGTTGTTGTCCCGAAACAGATTTCTCTGCTTCACCATAAAAATTTGTGTAAAATCTCTGAATGTCTTTGTGAGGCGTGAATTTTTGTGCTTCTTCCCCAGATTGTTATCTAACTTTAGTTAGTTCAACACTTTTTGATTTGAGCAACAGAAGGTCTTCGAAAAAATTCGTCTTTACCTGCTGGCCTGTTTTGACAGATTTCTGCCATTTTCTGCATTTGCTTCTTGTTGGTTCCTTTTTGAGTTCTTTTGGGGAATTGAGCTTTTTGAGGGAAGTGCTACAGTAGCTAGTGTTCTAATGGAAGTTTATTTGGTGTTAGAACTTAACCTTAAGACCTATTATCTTGAGTACACTAATGGTGCTAATAAAGATTGTGTGAAGTTTTGTATGAAGGAAAATTTTCAAGTGTATGGAAGGAATGAGTAATAAGATTAAGGATGGACTAAAGCTCAAGCTTGGGGATGCCACGCGTGTCACCCCAAGAAATATCCAAGAAGTACAAGCGTCAAAGCTTGGGGATGCCCAAGTCATCCCCTTCTTCATCAATAAAAATTCCAGGTTTCTTCCAAACGCTTCATTTTTATTGTTTCATGCACAGTTGTGTTGTTCTTGGAGCGTCTTCTTTTTTGTTTTCGTTTTGGTTTTCGTTTGCTTTTGTTTGCTTAGTTTTCTGAATAAATTGGTTGGACCCCCTCTTTCATAAATTGGTGTTCAAATAGTTTGGTTTGGTTTGGAAAAGAGTAGGAAAGCTCATGCTTAAGTGGTAAAGAGAGTTTGTTTTTGACTGTGGCCTATGCTTTTTCATGCCATGCTTGATATTGTTTTAGCTTTATGCTTAGTATTCTTTGCTGTAGCATGACTTGTTATAAAAAATTGAGATTGCTTAAATTGCCTTGGATGAATCATGCGTTGTTTTAGCATATTAAAGCATAGTATAGTGGTATTCTCCTTTGATGCTTTATTTGGGTTGACTTGGCGCATGCTCACACCATGTTATGACTATCTCAAGTCACCATAGCCTTTATGATCCTTTAGTTTTCAACTCTAAGTATCACTTTATGCTTTGATTAAAGATGTTTTGTTGCTTTGCATGATTATGGCCATTATTGCTCTCTCGTTTGTCGCTCCCTTACTATTGCTAGCTTTCACTTACACTGAGTATGTTTTACTCAAGTTTCCAACTCCCTAAACGAAATATTGCCAAAGTGTCCACCATACCTACATATTAGCATCCTTTGCTACTTCCGTGCATATATAATATGCCTTGTTTTCTTCCGAATAAAATGTTTGCTTGTTATGAGAAAGTTAGTTAGTAAAGCTCTCATGAACTTGATGGCACACTTTATTTCCTGCACTTAATAAACCTGAACCATTGTGACTCTCCATGAAAGTTATATGCTTGCAGATTATAGGCTGGGGATCAGCAGAAGCGTGCTGTCATGGGGAACACTTTCAACACTTGTAAATATATACCCAGTTGATACCTTGCTCTTTTGTTTGCGGATGTCGTCGGTGTGAAATAAAAGGGGAGCTTGTAAGTCCATGGAGTTATGTATGTGTGTTAGAGAAACGCCTGGGCCGCTGGTCTAATCCATGCTGACATGGTGGAAACCTGCAACGTAACCATAATGATATCTATGAAGCATTCTTCTTATAAAAAAGAGAGAGATAACTATTGAGAAAAAGAAAAAAGAGATTTATGAAAAGAGGAAAGAGAGAAAAAAGCACCATTTTCCCATGGTAAATAAGAAGATTGCTGAGATACTCATTGTCTGCTTGCCTTGTCATTTTGATATGGGGATTCTTCCGTATCATCGGGCAAGGGGTACCACTTTGGCGGTTCTCTATGATACGCACATATTTACGATGACAAGAACTTACCGGTAACTAAAGTTGAGTAGCATGAGGAGCGGCCCTCGTACTCAAGGGACATGGGATTTTCAGTTTATAGTCTGTCAAACATATAACTCAGGTTGGACCTCACTTTCACCTTAACCAGATTAAAGATGCTTATGATAGGGGCAATGAGAGCTCAAAGCTAATGAGTACCTTACTTTCAGCATTTGGAAGCCTTTCAAACTTTTCAAAACCTGCTCATTTCCTAGTTGAGTCTCCACACATTCTATGAGCACTTTCTTGAGAGTATAGTGGCCATTCTTAGTTGTATGTGCATTGTCCCAAGACTTGTTGATTGATGCATACCTTGATATTGCTTGTTTTAAACTATTTGTATCTAGTCACTCTTGTAAACTTTGAAGGTGTCCTATGCATTTATGTTTGCTACTCTATGAGGGACAAGCTGAATGCGACTATGCTATGTTTTCTTTATGTGAAACAAACAAATGTCTTGCAAAGCATTATTATTCATGAATCTTTTGTTTGTGCCTTTTCATGTTGCATCACAGTTTCTTTGTCTTATTGCTAGAACTTTGTCTTTCATCTTATGATTGAAGTACTATGATCCTAGCTTTGAATGTTTTACAAATACTTTGATCAAGTCTTTGATGGTGCATGTCACCTAAAAAATCATTCCTTCTTTTTATCACTTACCTACTCGAGGACGAGCAGGAGTTAAGCTTGGGCAAATGTATCTATAGTTTTTGATGTTCCATGCTTGGTTTTATCTCCTTTCTTGTGTTTTGTCCACACTTTGGAGTACTTTTCATATGATTTCTTGGACTAACCTATTAACAAGAGCCACAGTGCCAGCTGCCTGTTTTATGTTGTTTTTGGTTCCAGGAAAGTCAGAAAATGAATATTCTCGGAATTGGACGGGACAAAAGCCAAAGTGCCTATTTTTCCAGAAGACTCATGGTGCCAGAATACGAGACGGAGGAGGGCCAGGGGCTGGCCACACCACCCCCAGGCGCGGGTTGGGCCTGGCCGCGCCAGGGCATGGTGTGGTGGCCCCAGGCACCCCCTCGGTCTCCCTCTTCGCCTATAAGAAGTCTTCTGACCTAAAAACTCTGGGGGGGTCGACGTTTTTCCAAAAGGAGTTCCGCTCCGCCGCCACTACCAGATTCCACGAAACAGTACCAGAAACTCCGTTCTGGCACCCTGCCGGGACGGGGAATTGGAGGAGATCATCGCCATTAGCATTACCATTGCTTGTCCATCGACCATCCATGTTTCCCCCATCTATGAGTGAGTAATCCCCCGCTGTAGGCTATGGGGATGGTAGGGATTGGATGAGATCGTTCATGTAATGGCATCAGATTGTTAGGGCATGGTGTCTAGTATCTTTTATTAGTGCTTTATGATTTTGTTGTGACTTGTTGTGCTTAATGCTTGTCACTAGGGCCCGAGTGCTATGATTTCAGATCTGAACATGTTATTGATTCATTATGATAGTATTGTTTTTGGTCTTATCTGCAAGTTGTATACACACGTTGTTGTCTGGAACCAATGGCCCCGAAGTGCAGAAATTGGGATAACCGGAGGGAATGGCTTTGATGTGAGGGTCACATGTGTTCACGGAGTGTTAATGCTTTGCTCCGGTGCTCTATTAAAAGGAGCACCTTAATTGCTAGTATTTCCCTTGAGGCCCCGGTGCAAACGGGCTGGCAGGACAAAAGATTTTGTGCAAGTTCTCATTGTGAGCACGTATGACTATATATGGAACACATGCCTAGGATTATCTAGTACTTGGATGCTTTATCTTATTTATCTGCAATTGCCCTATGTTCTGATTGCTATGTGAATTGTCTTGTCCATGCAACGCCCGTCCATCCATCCCTATGCCTACCGCACTCAAATCCCACAGTTTACTACTATTGTTACTGCTGCTACTTTACTACTCCTACTACAAAACTGTTGCTACTGATAAACTGTTGTGAGCAAGATTGTTTCCAGGTGCAGCTGAATTGATAACTCAGTTGTTAAGGCTGATAAATATTCTTTGGCTCCCCTTGTGTCGAATCAATAAATTGGGTTTCACTTCCCTCGAAAATACTGCGATACACCCCCCTATACTTGTGGGTCATCACACCCCGACCTATATATTGGGACAGGACACCACAACCCTCCTGGCCCTACGGCCAAAGAAGGACCAAACACTAGGCGCTAGGACAACTTGGGGGGAAATTACACCCAAAATCTGCAACAACACATTGCCCTTATGGCCTTATGGATGCACACATCTCAGAAAAAACAAGAATAATTACAAAAAAGAAAAAGTCTTGCTACATCAATCAATTCCTTGTAGTAGGGACATTAACACCACCAAAACAACACCATAAGTCCAACCTCTCCAACAACGACGATTTCAATAAGGAAAATAGTGCACAACCACCATCATCGCCCGATCAAAGATCATAGGTTTTCACCTTAGAGAAAATTCTCGCTCACAAAACAATGCCTTCAACAAGGCCATTGCCATACACAACCAATTAAGACCGGACCTTGGATTTTCACCTACAAGGTAAGACTGTGAACTTCTCGTGTGTTGTCGTCCCCACTAACATTCACTGCTACGAGTCACAAATCACCAAGACAGTTTCCCATCGCCATAAAGACTCAAACCACCACCTCTATCCTTCATGTGCCTACTTTCATGACATTCTTCGCATATGAATTCACCATGGTATGAAAGACATGTCCCATGATGGTAACAAACATCAGAGCTTCACAATGCTCCTATGAAACCAACAGTCAGAAAAAACATGGGTACGCACGACCAAATCAAATCTGATCCAGCAATCTCGAGGCATAAGGCACGCTGACCTCCTCTATGGAAAGCACACCGTCTGGTCATGCACGCAGTTGCTGCTATGACCTCCCAGCCTAGAACAGAACTAGGACATGCCATCTAGCACCGTTGCCCGCCATGGCTACAACACCTCAGATGGCTCCAATGAGGAAAGACCTCGCCGACGTGCCCTCCTCCAGTGCTGCCACCACCACACATCCACCTCCACACTCCTCCGATCACACACATGTGTGATACATTGCAAATGTATCTATAATTTTTGATGTTCCATGCTTGGTTTATCTACTTTATTGTGTTTTGTCCACACTTTGGAGTACTTTTCATATGATTTCTTGGACTAACCTATTAACAAAGAGCCACAGTGCCAGTTGCCTGTTTTCTGCTATTTTTGGTTCCAGGAAAGTCAGAAAATGAATATTCTCGGAATTGGACAGGACAAAAGCCAAAGTTCCTATTTTACCAGAAGACTCACGGAGCCAGAATACGAGACGGAGGAGGGCCAGGGCCTGGCCACACCCCTCCCAGGCGGGGGTAACCCCAGGCCGTGCCAGGGCATGGCGTGGGCCCCTCCGGCACCCCCTCGGTCTCCCCTCGCGCCTATAAGAGCCTCCCGATGCAAAACCCCTAAATCATCAATCAGAAATCCATGAAAAGTTCCATTGTGCCGCCGCCACCGAAGGGGAGATTCGGGGGACAGAAAGTCTCTGTTCCGGCACCCTGGCAGGACGGGGAAGTGCCCCCGGAACCATCCCCATCGATCTCCACCACCATCTCCATCGCTATTGCTGATTCCCATGATGAGGAGGGACTAGTTCTCTCTCGAGGCTAAGGGTTCTACTGGTAGCTATGTGTTCATCTCTCTCTCTCTATGCGTGATCATATTGTGATCATGAGCTTTGTAATTAAGTAGATCTACCTTGCTACTCAAGTGCTTTATTAGATCTCTGCTCTCCCCATGCGTGTGAAAATGACAGCGTGCACACCATGATGGCACTTAGGCTAGAGATTACAAATACTTGTTATGAGTTATATTTGGAGTTGGATGTATTTATGAAATTGTGGTGTTTGTTGGGACCATCGAGTGCTCAAGGTGACAGTGTGGGGTTTTCTAGATGGGAAAGACTTACTTTGAGGTGTGCTGTTATAGCCCTACCAACGATTAGAGTGTCCAACCGGAGAGTAGTTCAGCGTAGTATCATAAAGAAGAATATATTTATATGAGAGTGTTCACTAGTGAAAGTATGATCCCTAGGCCTTGTTTCTAAGCATTGAAACACCGTTTGCTACTAGATTTGTTACATGTTTGCTTGCTTCTATCTTTATTTCAGTTTTACTTTAGTCTTTTCCACGCCATCAAGCTATTTTCTATCACCATTACCACTTATAATTATCTATACCACTTGTATTTCACTATCTCTTCGCCGAACTAGTGCACCTATACACCTGACAAGTGTATTGTGTGTGTTGGGGACACAAGAGACTTCTTGTACCTTGATTGCAGGGTTGCTTGAGAGGGGATACCTTTGACCACTTCCTCCCCGAGTTCGATAAACCTTGGGTGATCCACTTAAGGGAAAACTTGCTGCTGTTCTACAAACCTCTGCACTTGGAGGCCCAACAACTGTCTACAAGAATAGAAGTACGTAGACATCAAGCTATTTTCTGGCGCCGTTGCCGGGGAGGTAAGGTAAAAGGTACTCACATCGTCCGGTGTGAGTGCTCGAAGTTATTTCCTTTAGATTCTGCAATTTTGTCTTTTTGTTTCTTGTTTTCACTAGTTAGGCTTAATGGAAAACAACAAAAAAATTAGAGAGCTTTATAGTATTTATCTTGAGTTAGGACATGAAGTGTTTGAAGAGAAAATTAAAAAACCTATGGAACTTTATTTGCATGCTAATAGAAATATTGTTAGTATGAATTCTTTGGACAACATTATTGCTAATGCTATGGAAAAGTCTAAGCTTGGTGACAAGGGTTTAACTCGTCAATGCCCATTGTTATGGACTTGGGTTTTGGAGAAGGAGGGAGCGCTGGAGACATCTATCGGCTAGCAAACAAGCACACAGGGGACAAAGGATTTACCCAGGTTCAGTCCTCGTAGAGGTCCCTACTCCTGCTTGTCTGCTCGTGGAATTATTGAGGGAGTCGAAAGTTACAATGGTGCGCAAATGTAATCTGGCGAAGGTTGCGGAAACTAGGGTTGCGTGTGTCCTTGCTGCCCCCTCCTAGCCTTTATATAGATAGGCTAGGTCTTGGGTAGCAGGTCGAGTCGGTTACAAGTTAGGGTTTTCCCTTTAATTTTTCTATCTTTAGCTTCTTCTTGTTCTTCAAGCAATCAAGAGTCCATAGGTTACTCGAGTCCCTCCATCCGGGCCTTGGCGACACCGTGGGCCTGTATGTATTTGGACCGTATATACCAAGCTCGAGTACCTATAGGGTATACCCATGTCACTTGGGGAAGCTAGTTTTTATGAAAATGATCTTTTTAGTTCCCCGGCTTTGGAAGATAGCTATTCTATTGCTTATGATGATACCAAACCTCCAATATATGATGATTACAATGATGAATATGATATTTCAGTCCACCTACTATTGAGGAGAAAATTAATTATGATTACAATATGCCTCCTATATTTGATGATTATGGTGATGAGAATAATAATGATAGCTATTTTGTTGAATTTGCTCCCACTACAATTAATAAGAATGACTATATTTATGTGGGGAGTATTAATTCTTTTATGCATGCGGCTCATGATAAGAATGTTTCTTGTGATATTTATGTTGTTAATTTTATTCATGATGCTACTAGAAGTTATTATGAGAGAGGGAAACATGGTTTTAAGCATCTCAATAATATTAAGTTTCCCCTCTTTATGTTGAAAGTCTTGAAGTTGCACTTGTTTTGCTTTACTATGCTTGTTGCTTTGTTCTTTCATGACTTGTTTCTTTACAAGATTCCTATTCATAGGAAGTGGGTTAGACTTAAATGTGTTTTGAATTTGCTTCTTGATGCTCTCTTTTACTTCAATTCATATTTCTTACGTGAGAATCTTCTCAAACTATCATGCCTAACTTAAAGGCGTTAAAGAAAAGTACTTATTGGGAGATAACCCAAAAGTTTTAAATGAGTATTGAAAGTTATTACTTCTATAATAACCACTCCTTATCCTTTTTATTTGCTTTTTGTGCCAAGAGTAACCTCTAATGAGTGAGAAGTAGTGATTGGGAAAGTTGCTGTCGCGAAACAGATTTCTGTGCTTCACTGTAAAAATTCATGTAAAATCTCTGTACGTCCTTTTGAGGCGTGAATTTTTGTGCTTATGCCCCAGGTTGTTATCAAACTTTCGTTAGTTCAACACTTTTTTGATTTGAGCAACAGAAGGTCTTCGAAAAAAATTGTCTTTACCTGCTGGTCTGTTTTGACAGATTTCTACCATTTTCTGCATTTGCTTCTTGTTGGTTCCTTTTTGAGTTCTTTTGGGGAATTGAGCTCTTTGAGGGAAGTACTACAGTATCTTGTGTTCTAATGGAAGTTTATTTGGTGTTAGAACTGAACCTTAAGACCTATTATCTTGAGTGCACTAATGTTGCTAATAAAGATTGTGTGAAGTTTTGTATGAAGGAAAAAATTCAGGTGTATGAAAGGAATGAGTAATGAGATGAAGGATGGACTAAAGCTCAAGCTTGGGGATGCCACGCATGTCACCCCAAGAAATATCCAAGAAGTACAAGCGTCAAAGCTTGGGGATGCCCAAGGCATCCTCTTCTTCATCAATAAAAATCCCAGGTTTCTTCCAAACGCTTCATTTTTATTGTTTCATGCACAGTTGTGTTGTTCTTGGAGCGTCTCCTTTTTTGTTTTTTGTTTTGTTTTTCGTTTTAGTTTGCTTAGTTTGCTTGGATAAATTGGTTGGACCCCCCTCATTCATACATTGGTTTTCAAATAGTTTGGTTTGGATTGGAAAAGTGTAGGAAAGTTCATGCTTAAGTGGTAAAGAGAGCTTGTTTTTGACTGTGGCCTATGCTTTGTCATGCCATGCTTGATATTGTTTTGGCTTTATGCTTAGTGATCTTTTCTGTAGCATGACTTGTTATAAACAATTGAGGTTGCTTAATGTGCCTTGGATGAATCATGCGTTGTTTTAGCATATTAAAGCATAGTATTGTGGTATTCTCCTTTGATGCTTTATTTGGGTTGACTTGGAACATGCTCACACCATGTTATGACTATCCCAAGTCACCATAAGCCTTTATGATCCTTTAGTTTTCAATTTGTAGTATCACTTTATGCTTTGATTAATGATGTTTTGTCACTCTGCATGATTATGACCATTATTGCTCTCTTAGTTTGTCGCTCCCAGTCTTTTGCTAGCCTCCATAACCAAGTATGAGTTCCACTCATGCATCCAACTCCCTAAACCAAGTTATTCCAAAGAGTCCACCATACCTACCTACTAGCTTAAGCTATTCCAAGTATATTCATGCTTTTGTTTACCTTCCAAATTAAACTTGTTATGAGAAAACTAGTGATTAAAGCTCTCACGAACTTGATGGCACACTTTACTTTTCTTGCCCTTAATAAACTTGAACCATTGTGTCGTCTATGTTGTATATGCTTGCACTTATTTGTTGGGGATTAGCAGAACCATGCTGTCATGAGGAACGCTTTCAACATTGTACTTGGTACTTGTACCTAGTAGATATCATGCTCTTTTGTATATGGATGTCGTCGGTGTGAAATGAAAGGGGAGCTTGTAAGTCCATGGAGTTATGTATATGTGTTAGAGAAACGCCTGGGACGCTGGTCTAATCCATGCTGACATGGTGGAAACCTGCAACGTAACCATAATGAGCTATCTATGAAGCATTCTTATTATAAAAAAAGAGTCCTATATTGAGAAAAAAGAGAAAAAGAAAAAAAAGAGATTATGAAAAGAGGAAAGAGAGAAAAAAGCACCATATTCCCATGGTAAATAAGAAGATTGCTGAGATGCTCGTTGTCTGCTTGCCTTGTCATTTTGATATGGGAATTCTTCCGTATCATCGGGCAAGGGGTATCCCGTTGGCGGTTCTCTATGATACACATGTACTTACAATGACAAGAACTTACCGGTGACTAAACTTGAGTAACATGAGGAGCGGCCCTCGTATTCAAGGGACATGAGATTTCTAACTTATACTTCATCAAGCATGTACACCATAGTTTGTTCACTTTAACCTTAATCACTTCAAGATGATTATGATAGGGGCAATGAGAGCTGAAAGCTATTAAGTACCATAATTTCACCCGAAGACTCCAGGAGCCAGAATACGAGACGGAGAAGAGCCCTGGGGTGGCCACACCACCTGCTAGCGCGGGCCAGGCCAGGCCGCGCCAGGGGGTGGTGTGGGCCCCCCAGGCACCCCCTCGGTCTCTCTCTTCGCCTATAAGGAGCCTTCTAACCTAAAAACTTCGGGGGGTTCGACGTTTTTCCAGAAGGAGTTCCGCTCCGCTGCAACCACCAGATTCCACGAAACAGCACCAGAAACTCCGTTCCGGCACCCTGCCAGGACGGGGAATTGGAGGAGATCATCATCATCATCATCACCATCGCTTCTCCATCGACCATCCATGTTTCCCCCATCTATGAGTGAGTAATCCCCCGCTGTAGGCTATGGGGATGGTAGGGATTAGATGAGATCGTTCATGTAATGGCATCAAATTGTTAGGGCATGGTGCCTAGTATCTTTTATTAGTGCTTTATGACTTTGTTGCGACTTGATGTGCTTAATGCTTGTCACTAGGGCCCGAGTGCCATGATTTCAGATCTGAACGTATTATTGATTCATTATGATAGTATTGTTTCTAGTCTTATCTACAAGTTGTATACACACGTTGTTGTCCGGAACCTATGGCCCCGAAGTGACAGAAATCGGGATAACCGGAAGGGAAAGGCTTTGATGTGAGGATCACATGTCTTCACGGAATGTTAATGCTTTGCTCCGGTGCTCTATTAAAAGGAGCACCTTAATTGCCAGTAGTTCCCTAGAGGCCCCGCTGCAAACGGGCTGGCAGGACAAAAGATGTTGTGCAAGTTCTCATTGCAAGCACGTATGACTATATATGGAACACATGCCTAGGATTGTCTAGTACTTGGATGCTTTATCTTATTTATCTGAAATTGCGCTATGTTCTGATTGTTATGTGAATTGTCTTGTCCATGCAACGCCCGTCCATCCATCCCTATGACTACCGCACTCGAATACCACTATTTACTGCTTTTGTTACTACTGTCTTTGTTTTGCTACTGCTGCTACTTTACTATTCCTACTACAAAACTGTTGCTACTGATAAACTGCTGTGAGCAAGATTGTTTCCAGGTGCAGCTGAATTGACAACTCCGTTGTTAAGGCTTATAAATATTCTTTGGTCCCCTTGTGTCGAATCAATAAATTGGGTTTCACTTCCCTCGAAAATACTGCGATACACCCCCTATACTTGTTGGTCATCAAGACTATTTTCTGGCGCCGTTGCCAGGAGCATAGCTTTATTTATCAAGTTCACTTGGATTTTCTATTGTTCGCTGCTATCCATCCATCATGGGTAAGTCTCGTGATGGCAAGTTTCCTACTTTACCACCCACTACAAGAAGAGGTACGGTTCTGAACACCTCTGCTGCTCTTGATTCACCATCTGTTATAAGTAAGCTCGTTACACCACCACATACACATGCTACACACACTGCTACTACTGCTGAATCTGAAACTTCTGACGCTTATGATGCTGCTTCTACTGTGCTTGATAAGAGTGGTTCATTAGGTCCTTTCCTAGATGCTACGATTGCTAGAACTATAGTTGGAAATACCGAAACTCATAATGAAGGCACTACCACACCTGTTAGCTCACCTGAGTCTAGTGAGAGTTGTGATATTGAAGAAGATTATGTTGAGATGACCGATGAGTTTATTAAAGAATGTAAGAACACCCATGATAGGAGCGCTACTAAGAGTCTCCTTGAGAGGCGTACTATTAGACCGAAATTATCTCCTGTTGCTAAGTTTGCTGCTTCCCCCATAAACATTATAGATGAAGATTATGATTTCTCTCTCGATCTATCTTACATAGCTATTGTCGAGAAAGAACCTTTTGGTGGGACTAAGAATGGAACTGCGGTAGCACATATGAATGAACTTTCTACCATGAGTGGCTTGTTTTCTGATGATATTAAGATGCGTACTTACTTTGTTGCTAAGATTTTTCCTTTTTCACTGAAAGGAGAAGCTAAAACTTGGTTTAGTAATTTATCTCCTGGATCTATTGATAGCCCTGAGTGCTTGATTACTACTTTCCTGCAGAAATATTTCCCTCCCAGTGCTAGACATGCTATTTTGCAGGAACTTTTTGATTTTAAACATGGAGAAAAAGAGGTATTACCTGAATCTTGGGCAAGGTTTTGTGCTTTGCTTCATGCACAGGCTAGAATTCCATTACCTAAGAATGAGCTTCTTGATATATTTTATAATGGACTAACCGAGGAATCTAGGACATACCTAGATAGTTGTGCTGATTGTGTTTTCAGGAATAGGACTCCTAAGGAAGCCGAGGAATTAATGGCTAAAATAAGCAAGAATTATGAAGATTGGACTCCTCCTAAACAAGCTATACCTAAAGTAATTGTACCTGAACTATCTATTCCTATGCCTATTCCAACATCAAAGAAGAGGGGAGTTATTAAATTAAATGATGAAGTGATGGGAAGCTAAGAAATGTCTTAAGGAGAAGGGAATTAAAGCCGCAGATGTCAAGAATTTACCTCCTATAGAAGAATTATGTAAGCCTATTCCCTATTCATCCACTATTGAGGTACACTCTCTCCAACACTTTGATGAAGGTGATATCCCTTACGCTAAACCTCCTGATCAATGCTTAGAAGAATTTGATATCTTTATTGTTAAGCAAGATAACTTTAATAAAAGGGTGCAAAATCATCTAATGGAAAACACTAGAGCTATTGTTGAGATGAAAGATATTGTGGAAAGAACCTCTAATGATGTTAAAATGATTGTTAAACACTTTCAAATGGTTCAAACTCAAATAGATCAACTCGTTAAAGTGCAAAATGACTTGCTAGTTAATGCTGCTAAAGAAAACATGCTTATGAAATTAGAACTAGAAGTGGTGCTGCTACCCAGGATCCTCTATATCCTGAGGGGCATCCCAAAAGAATTGAGAAGGATTCTCAACAAGCTGAAAATAGTGGTTCTACTCGTAAGAAAAGGAAGAAGAAACATAAAACTGTTGAAGAACCCTCTGAACCTGCTATAGATCCTAATAGTATATATATCTCTGATGCTAAAACTGAAAGTGGTAATGAAGAAAATGAAGTTCCTAATGAAGAAAAAGTTGAAGATGAACCTGAAAACCACACTAAGACTACTAAATACACCAAAGAAGATTTTATTGCTAAGAAACATGGTAGTGAAAGAGAACCTTGGGTCCAAAAACCTATGCCTTTCCCTGATAAGAAACACAAGTCAAAGGAGGATGAACACTATAATAAGTTTTGTGAGTGGATGAAGCCTTTATTCTTGCAAATTCCTTTGACTGATGCTATTAAGTTGCCTCCTTACTCAAAGTATATGAAGGACATTGTCTCGAATATAAGGAAGATCCCTAATGAAGAAATCTCTACTTTGCTTGCTAATTATTCTTTCAATGGTAAGGTTCCTAAGAAACTTGGAGACCCAGGTATTCCAACTATTCCTTGCTTTATTAAGAACAGTTATGTTAGAACTGCTTTGTGTGATTTGGGAGCTAGAGTTAGTGTTATGCCTTTCTCTCTCTACAAGAGGCTTCAGCTTGAAAAATTGATACCAACTGATATTTCTTTGCAAATGGCTGATAAATCTACCACTATTCCTATGGGTATATGTGAGGATGTACCTGTTTAGGTGGCTCACAATTGCTTGATATTAACTGATTTTGTTGTGCTTGAAATGCCTGAAGATGATAATATGTCTATTATTCTTGGGAGACCTTTTCTTAATACTGCAGGAGCTATTATTAATTGTAATCAAGGAAAGGTGACCTTTAATGTTAATAACAAGGAACGTACTGTCTATTTCCCCAAGAAGATTGAAAGGATTTATGGCTTGAATTCAATTAAACATGTTGAAGGCATTCAAGTTGGAGAAATATATTGTCCCATACCAAAAGAAAATTTTGAAACTATTATGATTGGGACCATTGCTATCAAGGTTGAGGTAACATAATCATTAGTGGAGTACAAAGTTTTGTCTCATATGCAATTGTTTTGGTAGCAAGACTTGATCAACCTTGCTAACAAAAGGATTCCATTGAACAAAACAATGTTTTCATTATGATTATCTCCGTTTATTTCTATCCTTTGCATTTTAGTTTTTGCTTTCGTTTTATTTTTTTGTGTTGTTAGTTGCTTGCATGCTAGAACTTCTGTAGTTCTAGCCTTGTTTTGTCCTTGCATCATGTTTCCAAAATAAAAAAAATCTGTCTGTCATAAAAATCATTCTTCTATTTCTGAAAAAAGCCAAAAAATAAAGTGTCTCGAAAAATTCCAGAAAATTCATATTAAATTTTTACATGAAAAAAGGGGCAGAGGAGTACCTGGTAGGTACCAGGGGGCCCACCAGGCAGGCACACCATATGGTGGCGCGGCAAGCCCTGGGTGGCGCCATGCCCTAGTGTGGGCCACCCCTGGCCTCCCACTTACTCTCTCACCTACCACTTTCTTCTCTCTCCCAAGTAAGCTCCAGTTCATAGCTCAAAATCGCATTCTTTCTGTGCTTGCTCTCGATTTCTTCGATCTCCTTGCTCAGCCCATCTTTCTTGCTGAAATTTGGAGCAATTGTTCCTTGGTATGTGACTCCTCCCCTTGTCCAATTAGATTTGTGTTTAGTGGATTATATGTTGAGTATTTTGCTGCTGTAGGTGACTGGTTATGAGAGCTTGTAAGCTTGTTTGATGCTTAGAGATATAGTTTTGATGCATGTTGAGGCCTCTTGCAAGTCCCTATGAGTAGAATACTTTATTATATTTACTTTGCAATCACTTGTTTAATAGGTGTTTAAATTTCAGAATAAAAGATGAGTGAGCACCACCTAAACCAACATGAGCTCTGGGTGCCTGAGATCATGAAGGTCCACAGGGAGGAGGAAGTTTTTCCCTCCATTTATCCATGCCCTGAGTTCATGAGAGCTGCAGGAATTCTACAAGATTTCCACACTTTGGTTTCTAATGCAGGGTTAGAGCATTTCTTGGAAGATGAACCTTGTCAATTTGTGAAGCTAACCATGTCTATGGTGCAGGATTTCCAATTTAGTCACTCTTTGCCTAACCCCATGGTCCATTACAAAATTTACAATATTGCTGTCAATCTTTCTCTTGATGATTTTTGTGCAGCCATTAAGGTACCTCAAGGGGGATCATGTAAGAAGATTAAAGAGAGACCGGAACCACTCATGGATTTATACGCAGAAATTTGTCAAGGGAGTAGCTTCTCAAAGGAGAATGGAAAAATCCGTAACATTCATCTTCCCTCCATTCACTACATTGCCTACTTTATTGCCAAGTGTGTTCTTGCTAGGAAAACTGCCAATAAGTTATCTTCGTTTGATCTAGCATTTATCTCTGCTGCTCTTAGACAAGATAGGTCTTACAACTTGGGTGCTTTGATAGCTTTCCGTCTTGCTGCTAACCGTGAGAAAGGTGGAATTTGTGGAGGCCTCATTGCTTCTCGTTTGCTAGCATTGCATGGTTTAGTGCCTCGTCATCTAGACCTACGGTTTCCCATAGAGAGGCTTGATTTTAATTCCATGATACAACATAAATTTATTTCCTCGTGGGCTAGTTTGAGTGAGTTGCCTTATGAAATAACCTTTCTCAAAGCTGGTTGGAGAAAGAGCAAGTCCGAGCGTGTTGTTCTTTTGCCTGCACCTGTTTTGTTTAACCTTGATAACATGGAAGGATGGTCCCTCACTGAGGAGGAGCTTGACACGTACTTGGGAGAGCTCTCCCAACAGGAGCAGGACACTAGAAGGGAGGTCACAGACGATTCGGTCCAGCCCTCGAATGAGGGAGAGTCTTCATATCAGCAGCCCGCTTATGATTGGGGAGATTTCTGTTCTTCTCATGGGCCCAGCTACGACCATTCTTACCAAGATCCGCCCGCTTGAAACCCCTATTCGTACGTGGATTGATACCCACTTAGGCCAAAAGCCTAAGCTTGGGGGGAGGTACGCCGACACCGCACTCATCTCCATATCATGTTGCGTCGGTACTTTGTATATTCATGTTTTTGTTCTCTTTTTAGTTTTCGTTCTTCTTTGCTTTTGCTTTCTAAAAACACAAAAATACCAAAAATATTTTGTTGTTTCTCTTTGGTTTGCTTCTTCTTTTTGCCTTGGTTTGTTTTTCCCTTTTTGCTTTGTTTGAACTATTCGAAAAACCCAAAAAGATTTTTCTTTGCTTGTTTTTCTCTTTTGGTTCTTATTTAAAAATCGAAAAGACCAAAAATATTTGTCGTTCTTCTTTGGTTTTTGCGAGTTTGCTACAGGGTTCGGCAGTTCTCAGTGGATTATTGGTTTCATATTATTATTCAAGCCACACAAGTGAAGAGCAATAGTGAGGATCAATGAAACTGGAGGCGTGGTAAGAGGCTGGTAACGAACTCTATTTGTTTTCATTTTTGTACATATACTCATCACTATGGGCGTGCTTAGTCTGTTCATGTAGAGTGTATGTTTTCTTTGGATGCTTAGTAGTTCTTGCTTTCTTATGATTACCTCCAGCTCGCTAATAGTTTGTAGCATGTCTCATTAATGTTTGTTTGCATTGCTCTATTCATAAATTGGTATGACACCATGGTATACTCCTATGAATGTTTCATTTGATTGACTTGGCACATGCTCACGCATGCACATGACTGTAATAATCAGTTAAGCCTCGATGAATTATTTTGCCTTGAGGATCTTGAATCACTTTCATGCCATGATTAGTCCTGTTTTGTTGCAAGCATGATAATGACAGCTATTGCTCTCTCGTTTGTCGCTCCATTACTATTGCTAGACTTCACTTCCACTGAGTGTTTTACTCATGTTTCCAACTCCCTAAACCAAATATTCTCAAAATGTCCACCATACCTACCTATTAGCATCACTTGCTACTCCCGTGCATATTCATTATGCCTTGTTTTCTTCCGAATAAAATGTTTGCTTGTTATGGGAAAATTAGTTAGTAAAGCTCTCACGAACTTGATGGCACACTTTATTTCCTGCACTTAATAAACCTGAACCATTGTGAACTCTACATGAAAGTTATATGCTTGCAAATTATAGGCTGGGGATTAGCAGAACCGTGCTGTCACGGGGAACGCTTTCAACACTTGTAAATATATACCCAATTAATACCTTGATCTTTTGTTTGCGGATGTCGTCGGTGTGAAATAAAAGGGGAGCTTGTAAGTCCATAGAGTTATGTATGTGTGTTAGAGAAACGCCTGGGCCGCTGGTCTAATCCATGCTGACATGGTGGAAACCTGCAGCGTAACCATAATGATATCTATGAAGCCTTCTTCTTATAAAAAAAGAGAGAGAGAGCTATTGAGAAAAAGAAAAAAAAGAGATTTATTAAAAGAGGAAAGAGAGAAAAAAAGCACCATTTTCCCATGGTAAATAAGAAGATTGCTGAGATACTCATTGTCTGCTTACCTTGTCATTTTGATATGGGGATTCTTCTGTATCATCGGGCAAGGGATACCCCATTGGCGGTTCTCAATGATACGCACATACTTACGACGACAAGAACTTACCGGTAACTAAAGTTGAGTAGCATGAGGAGTGGCCCTCATACTCAAGGGACTTGGGATTTTCAGTTTATAGTCTGTCAAGCATATAACTCAGATTGGACCTCACTTTCACCTTAACCACATTAAAGATGCTTATGACAGGGGCAATGGGAGCTCAAAGCTAACAAGTACCATACTTTCAGCATTTGGAAGCCTTTCAAAATTATTCAAAACCTTTTCCTTTACTTGTTGAGTCTCCACATATTCTCCGAGCACCTTCTTGAGAGCATAGTTGTCATTCTTTGTGTTTGTCCCATTACTTGATTATTTGTGTTATGACTTTGATGCTTGTATCTTTGATATCTTTACTTCTAGTCATCACTTGAACTTCAGAGGTGCCTAGACATTCATAATCAAAGGCAAGCGAGATACCACTCTATCATACCTTTTTATGAGCATTGTAATGTTGCTTATGTTCGTGCTTTATGCTACTTATTATTCTTGAGTTGGAATCTCTTCATAGCTTGCAATGACTATTAAGTATACTTGGTTGCATACTCTTTATTATGAATTGTCTAAGTAGTTGATCACATTGCTGAGAATATTTACATCATATGAAGCAAATGTGTTCGTGAAAGTTCTTTTATCGCACTCAGTTTTCAACTGAATTGCTTGAGGACAAGCAATAAGCTAAGCTTGGGGGGAGTTGATACGTCCAAAACGTATCTACTTTCCCGAACACTTTTGCTATTGTTTCTCCTCTATACTTGTGTGATTTGGATGCAACTAATGTGAACTGACGCTATTTTCAGCAGAATTGCCTTGGTGTCTACTTTTTGTGCAAAAAATCAACTATCAGGAAAAATCCCGGAAAATATACCAAAAATCCTATTTCACCCGAAGACTCCAGGAGCCAGAATACGAGACAGAGAAGAGCCCTGGGGTGGCCACACCACCTGCTGGCGCGGGCCAGGCCAGGCCGCGCCAGGGGTGGTGTGGGCCCCCCAGGCACCCCCTCGGTCTCTCTCTTCGCCTATAAGGAGCCTTCTGACCTAAAAACTTCAGGGGGTTCGACGTTTTTCTAGAAGGAGTTCCGCTCCGCCGCCACCACCAGATTCTACGAAACAACACCAGAAACTCCGTTCTGGCACCCTGTCGGGACGGGGAATTGGACGAGATCATCGCCATCATCATCACCATCGCTTCTCCATCGACCATCCATGTTTCCCCCATCTATGAGTGAGTAATCTCCCGATGTAGGCTATGGGGATGGTAGGGATTGGATGAGATCGTTCATGTAATGGCATTAGATTGTTAGGACATGGTGCCTAGTATCTTTTATTAGTGCTTTATGACTTTGTTGCGACTTGTTGTGCTTAATGCTTGTCACTAGGGCCCGAGTGCCATGATTTCAGATCTGAACGTATTATTGATTGATTATGATAGTATTGTTTCTAGTCTTATCTACAAGTTGTATACACACGTTGTTGTCCGGAACCTATGGCCCCGAAGTGACAGAAATCGGGATAACCGGAAGGGAAAGGCTTTGATGTGAGGATCACATGTCTTCACGGAATGTTAATGCTTTGCTCCGGTGCTCTATTAAAAGGAGCACCTTAATTGCCAGTAGTTCCCTAGAGGCCCCGCTGCAAACGGGCTGGCAGGACAAAAGATGTTGTGCAAGTTCTCATTGCGAGCACGTATGACTATATATGGAACACATGCCTAGGATTGTCTAGTACTTGGATGCTTTATCTTATTTATCTGCAATTGCCCTAAGTTCTGATTGTTATGTGAATTTTCCATTCCATGCAACGCCCGTCCATCCATCCCTATGCCTACCGCACTCGAATCCCACTGTTTACTGCTTTTGTTACTACTGTCTTTGCTTTGCTACTGCTACTACTTTACTATTCCTACTACAAAACTGTTGCTACTGATAAACTGCTGTGAGCAAGATTGTTTCCAGGTGCAGCTGAATTGACAACTAGGCTTATAAATATTCTTTGGCTCCCCTTGTGTCGAATCAATAAATTGGGTTTCACTTTCCTCGAAAATACTGCGATACACCCCCTATACTTGTGGGTCATCAGTGCATTGTCCCAAGACTAGTTGATCGATGCATAACTTGATATTGCTTGTTTTAAACTATTTGTATCTAGTCACTCTTATGAACTTTGAATGTGTCCTATGCATTTATATTTGCTACTCTATGAGGGACAAGCTGAATACTATTATGCTATGTTTTCTTTATGTGAAACAAACAAACGTCTTGCAAAGCATTGTTATTCATGAATCTTTTGTTTGTACCTTTTCATGTTGCATCATAGTTTCTTTATCTTATTGTTAGAACTTTGTCTTTCATGTTATGATTGAAGTACTATGATCCCAGCTTTGAATGTTTTACAAATACTTTGATCAAGTCTTTGATGGTGCATGTCACCTCAAAAAATATTCTTTCTTTTTATCACTTACCTACTCAAGGACGAGCAGGAGTTAAGCTTGGGGATGTTGATACATTGCAAATGTATCTATAATTTTTGATGTTCCATGCTTGGTTTTATCTACTTTCTTGTGTTTTGTCCACACTTTGGAGTACTTTTCATATGATTTCTTGGACTAACCTATTAACACAGAGCCACAGTGCCAGTTGCCTGTTTTCTACTGTTTTTGGTTCCAGAAAAATCAAAAAATGAATATTTTTGGAATTGGACGGGACAAAAGCCAAAGTTCCTATTTTACCGGAAGACTCACGGAGCCAGAATACGAGACGGAGGAGGGCCAAGGCCTGGCCACACCCCCCAGGCGCGGGTACCCCCAGGCCGCGCCAAGGCATGGTGTGGGCCCCTCCGGCACCCCCTCGGTCTCCCCTCTCGCCTATAAGAGCCTCCCGATGCAAAAACCCTAAATCATCAATCAGAAATCCACGAAGAGTTCTGCTGCGCCGCTGCCACCGAAGGGGAGATTCGGGGGACAGAAAGTCTCTGTTCCGGCACCTTTCCGAGACGGGGAAGTGCCCCCGGAACCATCTCCATCGATCTCCACCACCATCTCCATCGTCGTTGCTGATTCCCATGATGAGGAGGGAGTAGTTTTCTCTCGAGGCTAAGGGTTCTACCGGTAGCCATGTGTTCATCTCTCTCTCAATGCGTGATCATATTGTGATCATGAGCTTTGTAATCAAGTAGATCTACCTTGCTACTCAAGTGCTTTATTAGATCTCTGCTCTCCCCATGTGTGTGAAAGTGACAGCGTGCACACCATGGTGGCACTTAGGCTAGAGATTACAAATATTGTTATGAGTTATATTTGGAGTTGGATGTCTTTATGAAATTGTGGTGTTTGTTGGAACCATCTAGTGCTCAAGGTGACAGTGTGAGGTTTTCTAGATGGGAAAGACTTACTTTGAGGTGTGCTGTTATAGCCCTACCAACGATTAGAGTGTCCAACCGGAGAGTAGTTCAGCGTAGTATCATAAAGAAGAATATATTTATATGAGAGTGTTCACTAGTGAAAGTATGATCCCTAGGCCTTGTTTCTAAGCATTGAAACACCGTTTGCTACTAGATATGTTACATGTTTGCTTGCTTCTATCTTTATTTCAGTTTTACTTTAGTCTTTTCCACGCCATCAAGCTATTTTCTATCACCATTACCACTTATAATTATCTATACCACTTGTATTTCACTATCTCTTCGTTGAACTAGTGCACCTATACACCTGACAAGTGTATTGGGTGTGTTGGGGACACAAGAGACTTTTTATATCTTGATTGCAGGGTTGCTTGAGAGGGGATACCTTTGACCACTTCCTCCCCGAGTTCGATAAACCTTGGGTGATCCACTTAAGGGAAAACTTGCTGCTGTTCTACAAACCTCTGCACTTGGAGGCCCAACAATTGTCTACAAGAATAGAAGTGCGTATACATCAATGTGACGCCATGAGTCTTCGCCCGATGCATCACAAATGTGTGCCTCCTAGGACCTCTGCCCTTTGGCGAGGCGGGCGCCTCTACTGCCGCTAACGCTGGCGGTGGTAGCGGCCAGGGGAGGCACAAGGGAAGAGCAGCGACTAGGGTTACGGGAGCCTCGAGAGTCATCCTAGGTAGAGGCAACCCGAGAAGAGTTTTTTCATTTAGCTTGGTTGCCAAAATATGATGAAATGTCCAGCACCTGAGATCTTATATGTTAAGATCCCGGTAGATAATTCATGTAGGCACACCACACTCCGGAAAAAATCTTCATCCCTGACCACTGTCTCTTCCCCTGTGCAGACAAGCAGGGGTCTTCGACCACCGGCACAGCTCACTCCCTGTCTCCCCCCTCCTCCACCATTGGTGTGAGCCACCCGATGGTGCCGGCGGCGACACGTCTTCTTCTACCTTGCTGGGGAGAGCGCAGGACATCTCCGGTGCGGCTAGGGAGGTGTTGGCGCAGCTTCAAGGCCAATGAGTGAAGCTCGATGGTGCTATCTTCCAGTGGGGCAGCACTGTGAGCGGCTAGGCGGTCGTCGCCCAACCCAGATCTTAGCCCTTCGTACCCCCATCTAGGCTGGTGATAGGCCATCCTACCCGTGACGGTGCTGTTTTCAGGGGTTGTTGGTGACATGAACTTGTTGATGGGGATGGCGGCGATAACGACTAACTCATTGAAGCGTGGCCGCGAATTTCATGGGCCAGATGCCGGTCAGACCCTATTTGGAATGGTGTGTCCCCATGAGGGCTTTATGAGCCTTCTAGACTCGGTCACACCCAACTGGGACTAGTGTGTACTGCTACCGCATCTTGCCTTCTACCGCAGAAGGCGGTGGAGGCAGTTCCCTCCCGCGCGACCGCAGTAATGTTGACCCTAATTCAAGTTGCCATTCGTCTCTATCTTGCTGGCCGGGTGGTGGTAGCTCTGGTGAGACAATGATGGCGGCTTCGTGACTGTTCTGGCGCGTGCTGGTGGACGGCTGGTAGTGATGAGACTTATACCTCGTGGGGCTGCTGAGCAACGGATCACCCGAGGGTTGTGTATAGGGTTTTTCGGGAGAAATCCTTGTCGGCTCGCTCTACATTGACGCGGTGCCGCCTTCGGATGGCACCATTCCTTCATGGAGGGCGTCATGGCTACTCTTTGTACACTTCCCTCTGTGTGTCAGGGAAACCTTAGGACCAGTCCCTAGTCTGGCCAGTAGTGATCGCTTTCCTTCTTAAAGATGTTGCTTGGTACTTAACGCTCCGCTGCTAGGAGCATGGTGGAACATCTTCAGAGGACATAGCGGTTGCTGGTCACCTTCGCTTAGTCGATTTGTCTCTATCTCCATTTATTTCTTCTTTCTTTTCTTTTGGGTTTGTGTTTGTTGCTACCACATCATTTGTTCCTATCGAGACTCGTTGTATGATGTGCTATTTTCTATATTAATATAGTGGAGCAAAATCTTGTTTGGAGAAGAATTAACACTAGGTTGGATTGTTAATACCACCGACCGAGCCATAAGCTTTTGTCGATGAATGCTGCTATATACACACCTATTTCCATCTGATCACTGTCCGACATATCAAATTCAACTGTTCACTGTTAGCACCAAATGGCTGCACACGGCCAGATCATAGGTCGTACATCAATTGTACTATAAAGATCATACAACACCGTGGTGAGGGAGAGGGAAGCAGCGCATGCCCAGATCACACATCGTACATCAATGAGACTATAAAGATCTGCCATGCATGCCGCCCAGTGTGCATGTTTCTACCGGAAATGCATTCCCCCCTTAGGAGGGACCAGGCACCATCTTAGCTCTCTATCTGTTGGAGATTCATGCTAATACTTTTACAGAACAACCCTCCTACCATACTTTTCTAGTCTATTATTATTATTTTGTTTATTAGTCCTCAGTGTTTTCAGGTTTTGTACATATTTCGTAGTTGTTTGTCTCTCCACCTGATATATATTGAAAATATTATACAAGGGAAAATCATACAAGTTTTTTCACAGATTTTTTAAGGAAAAATCATACAAGTTTCAAGGAAAAATAATACAAGTTTTTTATACATATGGATTTTTTTTCACAGGTTTTTTCAAGGGAAAATCATACAAGTTTTTTCACAGATTTCTTTCACATATTTTTTAAGGGAAAATCATACAAGTTTTTTTATACATATGGATTTTTTTTCACAGATTTTTTCAAGGGAAAATCATACAAGTTTCAGACAAGTTCCATATACCTAAATATTCATACAAGTACGCTAAATTCATGTAAGATTCATTGACGATTCTTCCAAAATCAACAATGATTCACCACAGATTCATCAAAAATATGAGAATACATAAAAAAATCTTCAAAGATTCATACAAAATCGCATGAACTAGATAATACATACAAGATCTGGGTCCAAAAGCCAAGATCTGTGTTTTCAAAGATTCATAGTTCGTACATGTTTCATTTATTGCTCGGCCTGAAAAATAAAAAACCAACAACAAAGCCTGAAAAAAGTCAAACATCAGAGACATAGATGTATCAAAAAACTACGAGGCTAGGTTTTTTTATTTCTGTTATGAAATTACAAACGTCCCATTACAGAAGTTCCATAGTTTCATACTGAATCCATGTATGTTTCATTCCTGTTTTGGTCAAGATTCATACGGATTCATATGAAGACATCTGAGATTCGCACTCTCACAGGAAATTCAAGAAAATTGAAAAAAAATCAATCAAGATACATACATGTTTCAACCTGCAACATGATTCAAATAGGATCTAGCGGATCCAAAAAAAGAAAATCACGAAAAATATACGGATCAAAAAAAATGACCTACATGCCCAGATTTGGCACCTCCATGGTGACCTAGGAGTGCAGCTCCTGACGAGGGGTGTCCCTACCTCGACTACGTCCTGACCTAGCCATGGCTAGTATCCTACCGACCATCAACCTGCTCGCGGGTGGAGAAGGAACTGACCATGGGATGGTGCGGGGTGGAGAGGGTGAGCTCGCTCGTGTTGGCGGCGTCTTGACCGGAAGGATGGGGGTCTAGGGTGGTGGTGGACTAGGAGTTGCGTCGGGTTGGGAAGTGGAGAGGGGGAGGCAGGGGAGGGCACTTGAGGCCATGCCTTCATTGGCAAGAAGGAAGGGATGTGAGGAGATGACGAGGGGAGAGAGCCCCGATCCAGATCGGGAGGAGAACGAGTGGGTCGGTGGGTCGGGGCCTAGGGTGGTCATTCTCTCCCCGAGACAACGGTTAAATCCAAAATAGTAGGAGGGCTTAAATGCAAAACGTGCTACCGCGGTGACTATGTTGACTTTGCACGAATCTCCAACAAATGTGTGGAAGAGATGGTGCCAGGGGCCCCTCTTACATGTGGGAAATCTGTGTTGTGTTTCTACCGCCAATTTAGTGCTTCAAGATTTGTGCTATAATACTCATCAAGCTTCGTCACGTTTTTGAAAACCATAGGAAAATTAGACCAATCGAAATGCAGTGAAATGCGATGAAACATTGCAAGCTAGAAAAACATTTCTCTAAGCCATCTGCGCATAGCGACGGTTTGGTTGCCTTGCCACGGCACTGCAGGCAGATAGCTTGGAGAGGAAACAAAGAACGAGGGCATCTTCGAGAAAATCAACATTGCAAGAAAGGCCCCGAACTTCCTTTCGCTCCTCCTCTGTAACTCTCTTCCCCACCACTCCTCTCGTCTGAGCGTTGACTCGTAGCAACCTGGCGCCGGAGATGGCGACGGGGAGGCGCCAGACTAGTAGCTACATGTAGTTTTATGGTTTCCAGCTGTGTGCCGTTAGTTTGGAGTAGGTTACTAGGTCCTTGGGGCCGGATCTGGTGCATCTTGAGTCGCTGGCTTCTTGGTGTCGCACTCCCTTGGTCGAAGGTGGCGGTGAGCTCGCCCAGCCCTGGGATCTTCGGAATAAAGGCTCTATTCGGTTCTCTGAGCTTTGCCTCGGTGCTCTATTTCTGTTCTCCCTCTTTGTCCTGCAGTGGTGGTGAGGGAGAGGGAAGCAGCGCCAGAGCTGCCAGCATATCTTTAGGTTGGGGGGTTTCCTTTCATCCAGGCACTCCGGTGCGATGACATGGCGTCTCTTGCTAGACTCTCCAACGTGCTTCCATGGTGGGAGGTGTTGGAGTTTGTTCCCTAGGTGAGCTTCCCTTTCAATAAGCGTGGTGACTGCCCCTCGGGTGGTGGCCTCGCTCCTCCTGTTGGCCTGTCACGGCGGCGAGAGACATGAGGACGATGCCGGCGCAACTAGGACTTGCTGGAGGTTGTACTGGGGGTCTTCGGAATCTTCTACTCCTGCTGCAGAACACAAGCGGCGCCGAGTTTTGGGTGCCGCTATATTCGGCCATGAGGGTGGCCCTATAGTGCTCGAGCATGGCGCATCGAGCATCTTCTTCCTCCCTCGCTGGAGGATCTACTACGACCTCGGCGTGGTGGTTCTCGCCATTGCTTTCCCAAGTGGCTTTGTCCCCGTTGGAGGCAGCGGTGGCTACGCCTAGACACCAACCCTCATCGGCGGTGAGACTGGTCTTGACCGTGTTTCTACTCTTCCTCTTAGGATGTTGGTTGTAAAAGGAAAGGGTTGTGTTGTAATTTGTTTTTCCTCTAGGGGCTCTTTTGTAAATGTACACCCATCACTGATATACTACAGATTCCAGGTGCTTCAGGGCCTTTACCCGATAAAAAACTAGGCACACGAGACGTGACCTGCACACTGGGGGTGCCATAGGTAAAATACAAATCTTTAATCATGGCTGCAAAGCTTAATATGTACTCTCTCCGTTTTAAAATATAAGATATTTTAGCTTTGTAAAGCAAATGTATCTAGGCTTATTTTAGGTTCACTCAGGTTTAGAGTGAATCTACACACTAAAAGATATTTAGATACTTCTAAATCCAAGTCAACTAATATGTATCGGAAGGAGTAATTTTTTCTAAAGCTACGATATTTTATGTTTTAAAACGGAGGGAGTAGCTTTTAAGCTTGGCACCCCACCGATTTTATTATAGATCCGCCACTGGCGCCTGGGGCTGGCCGGGTATGTTATATGTACATAGTGGGTATCGCACACCTACGAGTCCGGTGATAGACTCGTGTTCTTCTGCTGCGTGGGGGGCTTGACCGTGTGTACCGCAAAGGCAAACACTATACCAACCAGGCTCAGCTGGACGAGCGCGCGCCAGTGAGAGCATGGCCTGTAAGCCACTGTGCTGTGCGTGACCGACCGACCGACCGATGGATCGACCAGCGACAAGGGAAGGAATCATGCATGCATGCATGCATGGGGTCATGCGATTCGTATTCTGCCGTGTATTCTTCTATTCTCCGCGAGACAGCAGCAAAACCTTTCGGCCGTGTGCCTGCACGCACGCTTCGTCGCGAATTCCGTGTGAGAAATTTGGAGAAGCATCAGCACGGTTGCGCCGACACATCAAACCCTGTGAGCGATTTGGAGATGCATGACGGATTAGACGTACCTGGTGCTCCCGGAGTGTGGCATGCACCCAGCGATCCACCCTCGTGTGTAGTGTAGGTATCGTAGCTTAGCTGACATGACACAGCGCGCACATGCATGTGACAGCTAAGGCACCTAGTGAGCTAGCTACCATTCGAGTTAGTTGGTGAAGATTGTCCCATCTCAGCGGTGACACGGAGCTATTGCCTATCTTGTACTACATGCACAGTAACGGGCCAAGTTATCAAGCTCGATTAGGAATGACACGAGAGATCAGAGGAGGTCTAGGCCCCGGCCGTCGCTTTGCTAGCACAATTAATTGTTCATATATGCATCGACAGGCCGGCCGCCTCGAGATCGATCGCAAGGACGTGTGCATGCATTGCATCCTCGTGAGGTAGTCGGTCTGTCAAAAAAAAATTACAGTATTTTTTTAACGGGAAAGGCTCTGAAGGGCCTGGAATGTGTATTAAAACGGCGGTGGGTGAACAATTACAAGAAGGACCTCTAGATAGATAGAAAATACAACACAGTCCTTTACTTTTATAACAAACACCCTACAAAGAATCGCGAAAACGCGATAAGGTTCTTCGTCGCCGTCGATCTTTGACCACCAGCCGCGACCGCCAGCTCCTCCACCAGGGATGGAACCACTTGATGGAGAGGCGTCATTGTTTGCCGTGCCAGGATCGGAGAAGATCCTCCAGTAAAGGAGGGAGACGAAGCCTGAGCAAACTAGCTCAGGCGCAGCAGGGCCAAGCATATGGCCGAAGATAGCACCGGCTGACACGAGCCAACGCTTGGGAGTTGTTGCAAGTGCTACAGATTCCACGAGCACCTTGTACCGGCTCCATGACGTCGCAGCCGTCGCACCACTCGTCTTCTCTCCCTCGCCTCCTTGGCCTGCCAAGAGAAGGAGCAGGGCGCCGAGGAGACGCAGCCAACCAGGAGAAACTCAGCGGCGCAGCACCTCAGCAGCACCAGCACACCAACCGCAACCCCTATTTTATTAACTGAGATGGTGATCCTCCTCTCTCCTCCCTGCTTCAACCGGAGAAGACAAAGAAGCAAGCACAGGGATCTTATTCCCCAGATCTAGGCGCCAAGATCCAGAGACTAGCTCCAATCTACCGGCAAACTACTGAAAATAGAAAAACTAAACCTAAAACCTACTCCGGTGCCTTCAATTTTCCATCTCTGACCGGCTACACCGTCAGAGAGGCCTCGGGATCGGCCCGGCCTCTCGCTCTCGACTCTCAAAGCAGGAGGAGTTCAGAGGAAGGGAAAGGGAGGGAGGTCCATGGTCTGTCAAAATGACTTTCGACATATATACTACCGGTAACGTAGTTATATATTCCGTCCTTTTTTTGCACGGGAGAGGCCCCAAAGGGCCTGGAAACCTTTGATTAATCGAGCAGGTGTGTACAAGTTTACGAGAAGCCCCCTAAAGAAAAAAGGAAATGCAACTAGGGGCATGAAAAATACAACCAACATCCTAAAACTACTCACGAAAACGCGATCCGGTCCATGGTCGCCGCTGCTTGCAGACCACCGTCGCCGGTCACCATCGTTGCTGCCGGGGAACATTCCACTTGGAGCGTCGCTGGCGTTGCCTCCCGGAGAGGGGTCGAAGAAGATCCTCCCACAGAGGATGAACAACACGGGAAGAACAGAGCTTCCCGATATGGAGTGGCTCCGGCAGCCTGCCGCTATCGCTGAAGAATTCCACAAAGAACGGTTTCCTATGCGCGCAACACGACGCGCATGCGAACACCCAGCCATGGACATGCTCCAACAGCATCAGCACCGCCACCATCCTCTCCCCGCCTCCGAGGCCGGCCAAGAGGAATAGCAACGGACCGAAGCCATCGGGATGAACGTGGAGGAAAAACCGCCAAGCCGAGCCCGAGAACTCTCCGCTACTGGTCAGCTCCTCCTTGCCGCCACGGCCAGCTAGGATACTATATGCACCAGCACTCGACAGCGAGCCTCGGCATCCCCTTCGCCTCCACGGCCGGACGGGAAGAACTGCTTCTCGCTCCGCTCAGAGCTCAGCAGGAAGGTCACCGCCATGAATTTATTCAGAGAAGTGCCTGTCGCCTCCTCCACTCTCCGCGCCATCCACTAGAGAGGAGAAACAGAGAAGGACCACCCTACAACTCCATGGACCATGGCGGCGAGGTCCGGAGCTCCGCTCCAACTACCGGGCAAGCAACCCACTACCGTCCTAACGCCCTAGATAAAGTACTCCTAACTACCTCAGCACTGGCCCTTCGCCATCTCCGACCGGTGTCCTCAGCGGATAAGGCTCGAGGGTGGCCCAGAAGCTCTGATACAACTCTCAACTCTTGAGCGGTGTGGAGGGGTATCCCACCCTTTTCTTGTACTAGGTGGACATGCGTGCTTCGCTGCACCGCCTACAGTATATTTATCAGAGGGTGATAGGTGTGTTGTATTCACGGCTGGTAACTCATTTTTTTTGTTGGTGTTACCATAAATTAAATATATGAGCATGTGCGAGGTTGAGTGCTTTAATTGGTAGACAAATGTGTCATTTATGTGTTAGACATGTCTAAAACTAAGAGATCTGACCTTAGACGCAAGAAGCGGGCCCTTATTTCCAATTGAAGCTCATAAGCAACATAGGGGTACCAGTGTTTCTTCAAGTAAATAAAAAGGTACATTGAGAAAACTTCAAACAAAAATACATCGAGCAATAGACCAAGGTAAAAACTAATGATGTCAAAACAAGCTGACTTATGAAGATCACACGGTAACCTTGTTTGACTGAAAATTGATGCTTGCAACTATTTGAACTTCAGAGCAAAAGGGAAGGCACAACTTAATTTATATTCAATACTTATAAGTGGTTGGTTTATTAAATGATTAGTTTAGTCAATATAGAGAATTAGATTACATATATACTAATTCTATGCGGAGTTATACTTGATATATTCTAAATTATTCACTGATTCAATAAAATTTAAAAGAGAAGGTATGGCTGGAAGTTGCCATGAATCTTTACATAACCTAGTGGTTGGGTCGCAGTTGGCGCATCCAAGTGACCGGAGTTCGATCCCTGTCAGGAACGAATTTTTAGAATTTTCACACCGACCCACGTCTACTATATAAAAAAGTGTATAACTCCTCCTAGCATTGTTTCATCTAATATGTAATAAGTTTGATAATTTCTATACATCAAAATAAAAAATAGAAGTTATGACATTTCTTTTGGACCCATTTAGTCGATGGAACCCGCTTGTTCATTAACATAGAGCACGCACCAAGTCAAGGGCACTGGAATTTTTGTTAACTCATATAAAAATTGTAAAACAATGTAGAACATGTATCAATTTACACAAGCATCTCATGTATTCTCGAGATATGCTAATATATTCAGAAGCAAATTTAGTTGCGGAGCCTAAGAGGAGCCAAAATTGTTGATGTGACATGAAACATGACAGTTTCTCGCAAGGTGCGACCATTTATTGCATGTTAGCGCTTCACGCTTTTCGTTCAGCGATTCTTCCGTTTAGTTACTGTAGATCCCGGGTTCGGGCCACTTGCTCTGCGCAGTGTCATCGCATGCCTCGCGAGCCTTTTTCTTTTTAATTCCTTTTTGTTCACCATTCGTCCCTTATTTTTCTAGTCAAATCGATGAGGATGATACGACATCTTCGCATAGTTTCGTATAGGAGCGTCTCTACCCGCGCCGTCCTCTCTCTCTCACCCCCACCATCCCACGCTCTCACCTCCGAATTATCTTCCTCACCACCGGCAAAGCGTGGTGACAAACGGGTGCGCGAGGTCGGGGCGATGTTGAATCGGTACTGAGTAGGTTTGAGACGGGGAAGCAGAGGCAGCAGACGCTGGATGTGGGATCTGGATGGAAGGCAGTGGCCTCGTGAGTAGATGGGGAGGAGGGAGTATAGGTGAGAGGGAGAGCTCGGGAGCGGAGGGGCCATCTCATTTTCAATTCTTTTTTTTTCGCCATTTGTCCTTGATTTTTCCAGTCAAAGCGGTGAGGATGATGCGACATCTTCACGTAGTCCCGCATAGGAGCCTCTCTACACGCGCCGCCCCTCTCTCACCCCCACAGTCTCATGCGCTCACCTCCTCCTTATCTTCCTCACCATCGGCAAAGTGTGGCGGCGTACGGGTGGGCGAGGTCGGGGGCGATGTTGAATCTATACTGGGCAGGTTCGAGGCGGGGAAGCAGAGGGGGCCGACGCTGGATGCGGGAGATGGATGGAAGATGGTGGCCTCGTGAGTGGATGGGGCGAAGGGAGTAGAGGTAAGAGGGAGAGCTTGGGAGCGGAGGGGCCTTCTTCTTTTCAATTCTTTTTTTCTGACACCCGTCCCTGATTTTTCTAGTCAAAGTGGTGAGGATGATGCGACATCTTCATTTAGTCCCACATAGGGGCGTCTCTACCCGCCCCGCCCCTCTCTCACCCTCACCGTCCCACGTGCTCACCTCCTCCTTATCTTCCTCACTACCGGCAAAGTGTGGTAGCGGACGGGTGCGCGAGGTCGGGGGCGATGTTGAATCGGTACTAGGCGGTTCAAGACAAGGAAGTAGAGGCGGACGACGTTGGATGCGGGAGCTGGACGGGAGGCGGTGGCCTCGTGAGTGGCGGAGCGGAGGTGAGAGGGAGAGCTCGGGAGCGGCGCGGGTTGCTGGGGAGACGGAGAAAGGGCTGGGATGGGCGAGAACTCATGTGGAGAGGAACGTGATCGAGATGGGGTGGGGATGGGGCGGGGATGGAAGGGACCAACTCGTAAGATTTCAGTCAATACCTAAAACCGCACGGTTGAGATGACCGAGAGTGAAAATCAGACGGACAGAAACAGGCGCATGGGCAGATGACTCCGTCTTGCTCAGGCTTAGGCTATAGTATAATTCGTATTTTAAAAGGTCAACATAAACTATCTTTACCAGGTTTATATTAAATCAACAATATTATATAAATAAAATATGAAAATTATTTTATGGTGAATCTAGTGATACTAATTATGTATTTGCAGAAGTTGATGATATTTTGTGAATATCAACATCAATAATTCTCCAGTCCAATAAAGAAAATAACGAAAGCTCAATTTTTAGTGAAGAAGGTTAAACATGCTTGACTGTTAGACGTTTTCTTGCTACTATTACTCTGTCCGTGTTGGAACAAGAAGCGAGTAAAACGAGATTTCATTTTACGTGGGCACCAGACATGTGGGCCCCAGACCGTGATGTTGAGTTATTTGTGGGGCACATGGTCGACACATGGAGCCAACTTGTAGTGGTCTCGGCGATAGCACAAATGTGCAATTTAATTGTTATGTGAGGGGAGATTTTCCTCGAAACAGTCATTTACGTCCCACTTTATAAATGAAAGTGTGAAAGGGAGATTTTTGGCACCCGGGTTTAAGTGATTCTGTTATTTTTAAAAAAAAATCGAAATTATATATTTATAAGTTTATAGAAACTTGAGAACGAATCTGGTTATAGCCAATGATATATCTCTCACAAACATACAAAATAACAATTTTGAGATATTTATAGTTTGAGCTACATAAAAATGATAAAAGTGTGAATTTGATTATACATATATTGAAATCTCCAAATTTTATATGATTTATTATCATTTTTGTGTAACCCACAATACAAAGGATGGAGGGGCGAGGACGGCGACGCGGCTTCGGCTCTTGCTAGTGTTTGTAGTTGTCGCTAGGTGGTCTAATGATCTATTTGTAATTTCTATTACTTTTATGGCTTTTTATACTACTGTTGATGATTATTAATAGATCGGTGGAATTTTGCAAAAAAAAAATGGTTGCGATTTTGTATGTTTATATGAGACAACATTGACTATGTTTCAGATTGTTTTGAAAAAATTTAAATATGTTTTTTTAATAAAGAAAGCTATACAAAACACCAACATACACCAACCTGTGACTTGTCTTTTCGTTTCTTCTTGTTCTAAACATACATCGCCATCAAAGGAAAAATAAACTTGGCTGTGATGATTGAGGGGAACCGATGGAATTTCAGCGGGCTGGCACGGCGGTTTGGCCGTCGGTGCTGTCCATATGCTGTATCAATGTGCAAACCACAATCAATCCACTAAAAAAGTCTCTCCGGTCCATATTAATAACCTCAAGTTTTTTCTTCTTGAAATAGACATGCGTCCAGCTTTATAAATAAGCTACATTCATACAATACTCAGTACAAGCCAACGAAAAAGTCTAAGACCACACAACACTCACGCTGCAACAAGTAGCGAACACCCAACACACGCGCCAATGCCCACATAGATATACTCCCTCGTTTCAAAATATAAGATGTTTTATTTTTTTGAAGCAAATGTATCTAGACTTCTTTTTAATACGTAGGTTCACTCATATTTGGAATGAATCTATACACTAAAATAAGTTTAGATACATTTTCTTCACAAACCTAAAACATCTTATATTTTGAAACGGATGGAGTAAGAGACAACTCCCTCCAAGGGGGAAGCCCTTAGCGGCTAGACGGTGTAGCTAGTCGTCAGGCCTCCGCTATCAGGTGCTCCATCATCTCGTTCAGCCGTGCTCGGTCTCGCTGTCTACACAACGGGTACCACTACTACAAAAAAACTAGAAATTTAAAGACCGAGTCAGAGGCACGACGCAGAAAGACACGTCCTATGACCATCTTATTCCGGATATTCCAAAGGGTCCAGGTCATCGCCGCAAACACTAACCAAAAGAGATCCCTCCTCTTACCGGTACGGTTTGCATTGGCCTCCAGGAACTCATCTAGGTCAGAGGCCTTCCGGTCAGGCCCAGAGCCTCATGGGTAAAGTTTTAAAGGAAGCGAGCGGCGGGATAGGTAAACAAAATATGTGTGACCTCAACCTTTTCTAAATTTGTATATGTATCTGGTTATGTATTTGACTAGATACATTTATATCAAAACAAAGTTGAGATCATTAATATATACTGGAGGGAGTACATGAATTTACCCGGTAAGTAAAGCTGGTCCAAGATTAGCCAAACGAGGAAGAGTAAGAAAACAGGACAGTGAGAAAGGACGCATAAAGCGAACTACAATGTGAACGGTTGGTCGATGTCGTCTTGTTAGGCCGGGTCATTATCGGCCACTTACCACCAAATTTACTGTCACTTTCCACCCCGTAATGATTCCGAGCTTCTGATCCAATCGGAGCTCATGGGCAAGCCCTCCTAACCTGCAACTCGATTGATTTCTATATGGTGCTGCCGCATGATCGATCCAGGCCCCCTTTTTAGATCCATCACTACAAGCGCTAGTGACCGACTTTGTGTGCAGTCTAATCTGGTAGAATTGCATGATTGGTTTGTTTAGTTATTGTTACTGGTCTGCGCCTACAGCTTGGGTACACACCGAAGAATCTTTTCCCGCTTTACCTGACCCTTTTGGATTACAATCGGAGTGGTGCTCTCATTAAGTTTCACGGAATTACTTTCACTCTTACTCGCCGGCTCACAGCGAAACTGCAAATCCGAACTAGATCACGATCGCCGTTTATTTCCTCAATAAATTGACAAGAACTCTGCTAAATACAGAGAGTAATGGAAGAAGAAGTTAAACTCAGAAATACTGTCCTATATACTGGCCAACATTTGAAATGACAGAAAAAAATATCTAGTACACTGATACTATCTCTTACAATTATATTTGTTCCTATGGCCATCCATATTATAGAAAAGTGAAGATAAATATGAGTAAAATAAAATGAAAAAGAACTTAAACCCCAATGTCATTTACAAAAAAACATCTTGAGATCAAATACTTTATGTGGTTTGTAAAAAGAGATTATTACGACTGTTGGCTCATTTCGTTCCGAAATTATGCCGAAATTATGACCATGCCACTACGATCTATTGAATTGTAGCAACACCATCATAAATCACGGACTAGTTACCTCTATGCCCCTAGATCAATCTGTTGTCGGCTGCCGCCGTCCGCCGTACGACTGCATCAGCTGCCGTCTAGTGCACTCACATCCTAACATGTGGGTCCATCATTTGGCACGCCAACATCTTAGAAAACTGATATATTTGTCGGTCTTCTGACCTAACGTGTAGGACCTCTTCCTACGTGTGCGACCTCTTCTGACATAGGGGTCTAGCAATAGCTCTTCTGGCATGTGGGCCCATTTTTGACTTGCAGGACCTCTTTTGACGTGTGGGACCTCTTCTGACGTAGGGGTCCCAGCAATAGCTCTTCTGACCTGTCGGCCACTTCTGACTTGTGGGACTTCTTCTGACGGGTGGGACCTAGTAATATCTCTTCTGACGTGTGGGACCTCTTCCAACGTACGGGTCCTAGTAATAGCTCTTCTGACCTATGGGCCCACTTTTCACTTGTGGGACCTCTTCTGACGTGTGGGACCTCTTCTAACGTACGGGTCCAAGCAATAACCTTTCTGATTTGTAGAATCTCTTCTGACGTGTGGGACACAACAATGGCCCTTCTGACGTATGAGACCTTTTCTGACGTAGGGGATCCAGTACGTAGCACCTACTGACCTGTGGGGTCTTTTCTAACGCGATAAAACTAGCACATAACCCCGTCAGTAGCGATAAAAAAGGTCAACGCAGTCTATCCCGACGTGACCGCTCTAGGTATACCAAGCGGTTACACAGGCATGACGGCCGTGTTCTTCTCATTCCTACCACACTGTACGCTTTACCATACGCTCTCATAACCACGCGTCTATTTTCATTGAAACATAATATGAGTGAAAAAAATTAGTTTGAATCAATCATTAATCGAATATGAGAGTTGCCTGTGCGGTGTTTGTTTAGAGAAGTGGACAAGAACTAATGGAACAAATCTGAGTACGAACTTGGTGTAGCCATGAACAAATCTGAACCTAATTGGTCGCGTATTTGTAGAAAATAAAAATCTAAACTAAATTCGGCGCGTATTTGTAGAAAATAAAAATGAAATTTCACGAGGACTGCAAAGTTGAGTACAAATGAGGTGTAACCATGAACAAACACTTCATTCAGGCATTAAGATAAGGGTTCCCTTAACATAATAACATCACGAGTTTACATATATAGGACTCGCTGCTGATCTACTGCAGGTCTGACGCCTCATCGCGACTAGTCCAACGGCTCCTAGCGCCTACTCTCGTGCGCATGCGGCACCTCGTTAGCCACCGGCACCAACGCCAACGATAGCTCCGGCGCCACCGCCGGCTGCTGGGCCACCGGCACCTCCGGATAATCCGGCGGTACCACCGCAGCCATCGGCAACTCCGGAGGACCATGTGGATAAAGTGGTCGTTGTTGGGAAACTGGTCCCAATAGTTGGTGAACATATTGGCGCGGGTGAACACCACCAACTCGCAGCCGCAGTGGTACACATGACTGTAGAGGAGACATGCGTCCCAAAAGTTGACGAACCTAACCGTCAGCATCCCGTCCATGTTGTTGGAGAGGTTGTACATGCGGTACTTGTGGCGGCATCCGTAGTTGCGTCGAGGAAGGTGCATGCCAGCTGTCACTGCGTCCTTCTTAGGGAGAAGGCCCAAATACGTAGGACATTGTCCTCCTTTGGGTGGAGGTCGGCGTCGATGTGCTCCGGGATGACGAGCGTAAAGGTTGTAGCTGCCCATGGATGCCTCACAAAGTCAGAGGGGGATTGGAGATGGTTTGGTGTTGATCGTGGAGAAGGGAAGAAAATAAATAGGAAGGGAGTGATCGGAGATTAAATGTGGCAGATGAGCAGAACCGAGAAGAGAATCAATGTCGCTAATGAAATCAAGGAGAGAATCAAACGTCACTGACGAAGACAAGGCAAATCTGATGGGACGATACACTGACTCTACTACCAGCACATGATGGCACAGTCATAATTTTGGAGTGCGCCAAAGGAGAATAATAGGAGCGTGTTGAAGGAGATATGCCATAGAGGCAAATAATAAATAGGTTTTTATTGTCATATCTCAGTTAGTTTATAATAGTTTCATATTGTGCTATAACTGTGCCAAGTAGAAACATTGATACAGGTGTGGTATGAAACAACCAAGTCCCTAGTAGCCTCTATTCATACTAGTTCGTTGGTCACGAAGATGATCTGGGTTTCAAGATCATGGGCATTTATGCCGACTGACAACGAGATCATATCATTGGAGAATGATGTGATTGGACTTTCCTCGAAGGATTGCAACACGATCAAGTCATATAGTTCATTGTTACAACAACTATATCTAGACTCCTTCTCCTTAGACCGTGAGCTCATATTACTCACTGTTTCCCGAGGCTGCTTTGACTGCATCAAGCGCCACTTGGTAATGCAGTGGTTATAAAGGTGTACGTTGGGTATTCCAAAGAAACAGTTGATGACATGTGACTGCAAGACCGGGATTTGTTCACCCACATGACAGGTAAAGATACATACGGCCGGCTTGGTGAAATTACATCCATAAATGTAGCAACATGTGACTAGGTCACGGGGATGTAATATCACGGTAACAAGAAAACATAACTTGTTGTGAACGAGATTGAACAAGGTATGGGATACCAATGATCGGATCTCGGACAAGTTGTATCGAGAAACAAAAGGAAAAGGATGCTATATTTAGACGGTTCAAACGACATTGTCATCAGGAATGCATAGGGGTCTGATACGTCCATTTTGCATCACTATTCTATGTCTTAATTCACTATTATTCATTGATATATTTCGTATTGAGAGGTGATACTTATGTTATTTCATCTCTTTTTGCATGGTTGATGACTTTTGGAGCATGGACCGCTGCAGTCAGGATTCTGATGGAAAAGGTGCTGTTTGGAGGCAAAATTCGCGAAGATCAGAAAATCCGGAAAAATATACGGAAAATCCTATTTTTCTAGAAGACTCAGGATGCCAGAAGATGGAGTGGAGGTGGGCCACAGGGGGCCCACACCACCCCATGGCTCGGGCAGGCCTAGGCCGCGCCTGGGAGTGGTGTGGCCGCCCTGGCCCACTCCAGCCTCTCCCCTCTGGTGTATATCATCCCCACGAAACCCTAAGACTCAGGGAGCGGAAAGATTCCGCCGCCTCTGCGGGGCGGAAAACATCGAGAGAGAAAGATCTCTCCGGCAGACAGATTTCTGCCGGGGGAATTCCTTCCCGGAGAGGGGAGATCGTCGCCATCAACACCACCATCAAGCTGGACTTCATCGGGATCATCATCATCATCACCACCACCATCATCGCCATCAGCACCCTCATCACCATCTCCATATTGCTGTAACAATTGAGTTGAATCTTGCTATACTTCATAGGGGAAACTTTCCCGGTGTTGATTACTCTTTGTAGTTGATGCTATTGAGTGAACCATTGAATTATTGTTTATGTTCAGATTGTTATACATCATTATTTCATCTCTGATCATGATCCATATGATGTCTTGTGAGTAGTTCGTTTTGTTCTTGAGGACATGGGAGAAGTCTTGTTGTTAGTAGTGGAGTTGCGTTGAGAAAGATTCAATAGATTGTTATTTAAGTTGTGGTGTACTTCTTCTAGTGGTGCCATGTGAACATCGACTACATGACACTTCACCTATAAGGACCTAGGGGAATGCATTGTGTATTTGCCTACTAATCGTAGGGGTTGCCGGAGTGACAGAAACCTGAACCCCCGTTAGGAAACCATTGCACAAGAGACGTAAGGGTCTTAGAGTTTAAAGCTGTGGTTAGGTTTCTACCTTAAATACTTTCTTGTACTTACGGATGTTTGCAAGGGGTTTAATCACAAGTATGTATTAGTCTTGGATGGGGCGGTACATTAGCACAGGTTCACCCACACAACACTTAGCAAGCTAGAGAAGATTAATCAACTATATGAAGCGAAAACACTTGACAGTCTTCCCATGTGTCCTCGAGAACGTTTGGTCATCTTAAGTAATACAACCGGCTTGTCCTTTGCTGCATAAAGGATTGGGACACTTGCTGCATTTATTCCTACTATCTTTTGTTTACTCGTACTTTGTTTACTTGCTTTACCGAAAACCCCTAAAAATCTGTTTGCTAAGTATTTGTAGAGAATTCCTGATCCATACCACTAGCCAGCACCTTCTTCTCCTCGTTGGGTTCGACACTCTTACTTATCGAAAATACTGCGGTACACCCCCTATACTTGTGGGTCATCAGGAACACATGGACATCCCTGGTCCCTCTGTTGATCATTGATACAGATCATGTCTAGAGCATTCCCGAGCCGTGAGAGGATACACTTAAGGGTACGATGAGAGCGATCATTCGTAAGATGGAATCACAGTAGAGAAAGAGAAAGCCAGAATCGTTCCGCAGAGAGATCCGAAGTTGTTCGGAGAATGAATAAAGGACCGAAATCATTCCAGGAAAGATCTGAAGTCGTTCGGAGGAAATCAAAAGGGAACCAAAAGGTGTTTCGGGTCATGACGGATTTTGTAATATGTATTTACATATTAATTAATGTAATTAATATTAAATATAATATTAAAATCTAAATTAAAGGGTTATTCCACTAATAGGCCAAACTTCCTAGGGAAATAGGGCCCATGAGGGAAAACCGGAGGAGGGAAGGTCCAAGGGCCAAAGGGCCAAGGCCCAGGTGCCTCAAGTGGGCCCACCCGGCCAGCCTAGGGCTGTGCGCAGGGTGGGGCCCACCCCTGGCCGGCGGCCCATGAGGCCCATGCGCCTCCCCCTCTCTCCCTTGTTTAGTCCCACATGGGAAACCCAAAGGGGAGGGCACACCCCCTCCCCCTATTTAAAGGGGTGCCCATGGGTGGGATGAGACATACCAACAATTTGAGAAGTCCTTTGGTTGACTTTCTCCCTCCCTCTCTCTATACCTTGTGACCATGTCCCCAAGTCTAGGCTGTGCGATCAAGGCACACCTGTAGTACGCCGTTGTGCTGCAGGGATTCCTAGCCGGATATCAACTTCCGCACTCCCGGTGGGATCGAGGAGCCGGAGGTCTTATCGTGCACCGGATGTGTACGAAGATACGAGGCACAACACTTGGGGCACTTAAATGTCGTGAGCCGGAGCTGTTGCACGATAAAGATGATGAAGGAGCAAGGGGTGATCTGCGAGGAGCTTCGCGACCTTGAGGTCGGCTACGAGTACGACTACATCAACCACGTTCCCCGTGAAACGTTAACCGCGTATGGTCTACAAGGGTATGTATTCTATACGCTCCGACCGTTACTGCATTACTACATAGATAGATCCTAGGCAAGTTTTGGGGTTCCAACGTAGGAATTTTTTTGTTTTCCGCACCGATCCTCAACAGTGGTATCAGAGCCGATCTATGCGTAGGAGTGATGTACGGCCAGTACACACATGTATTGTGCGGGCATTGATCCCTTAGTTGTTACCCTCTAACGTGTACTTGTTTATATTGCTGTATTGTTTGATGAAGCGGCCCGGACCGACCTTACGTGTATTCGTACGTGAGACTGGTTCCACGCTCAACATGCGGCTTGTACCGTATAAGTAGCTAGCGGGTGTCTGTCTCTCATTCAATAGTTGATATAGCATTTACAACGGAGGGCCCCGAAAGGGGTGTAGTAGAGACAACTGTCGGATCCGTGTTGTGGTTGGAAAGTTCATAGTTTAGAAACGGTTCTAGTGCGAAAGCCCTAACAACCACGTAAAACTTGCAATAGATAAAGTAGAGACGTCTAACTTTATTTTGCAGGAGGGCATGTGATTATGATATGGCATTGGTCGTTACAAAGGTAAAGTAGTTTACTTTTCTGTTACTAAGTAGTATAGTGATAGTCATCGTTCCGATGGACGACCTGGTGGAGGCGTCGTGGACTTGGCGTCAAACCAAGGGCAAGATGGAGATCATGTCGGAGCGCTCGATGGAGATCAAGGTGCAAGAAAGACCATATCATTTATACATTTGATGTTGATACCAGTTTTTACATCTTATTGTGTGCTAGTATTTAGATACTCAACGGTAGCAAATAAGATAATCCCTATTGAATTCCAATGTTCTGTGTTCCCCTTGTGTGTGCACCACCAAGAAAGTTCTTCGGTATGAGGCAATCCAGGGTTACAAGCCTGGGTGTCAGACATATCTCCGTTCACATACAGTGGGTGTAAGCCATGTTGCACAGGGAATACACACAAGTTAGATTTGGCGAGCCTAGCACGTTAGAGAAGCGTGGCCTCGAAACACAAGAGATCGAAAGATCGAGCATGAGTCACATGGATGATGTGATTGGCATTGGTGAATGACTACCTTTGATAATGCACTGATGGCTGTATAACACGGGGGAGGTGCAGAGGATAGGGATCATGCGATCACTAAAGTTGTCTAGGGGATGAAAATTTTAGTGGAGACCAATTATAAATTGATCTCTTATTATAAACTTAGTCTAGATGTCTGTTTGCAAATATCTTAGTAGATCTTAGCCTATCCCATTGAGGTCCTTTGAGACCATGGGAATATATTGCTTATTTTGGAACTTAGCAAAAGGGTCCAACTTCATATATTAATACCCACGCCTGAGGGATATCCTATTAAAAGGTGATCTTCTCTTCTTGATACGATAACCATTAGGAGATAATTCGATGACTCCAGAATGTTTGTGTTTTCTCCATAATCATCCAATAAGCCATTCTCCATTCGATGGAGAGTTGGGCTACATTTTGTATTCTGCAGAATAAGGCACATAGAGTATGAGCCGTTGGATGAGTTTTCCTCCATCATGGATGAAAAGAGAATGTTTGGAAAAACACTTAGCGATCTTGCATTAGAGTTGAGAACTCTTAGAAGGGCTTGATTGCAAATGGAGGTCATGGATGAAAGGGATATGTTAGATATACAAAATTATAAATGTGGTTCTTGCAAAACTCGTTGCAGTTTGCAAAGTATTTGATACTTGTCTCGTTTTGTGAAAATAGGAGGATCTGCTTGAGAATTGCTGGTTTTAAGGCAACGTGACTTGATGACGGCAAGCAAAACAGTTGATGACCGACATCACCTCTTTCCTCAAAGTTTGTCATTTGGATTAGTGGACTTGAATATAGATTCGTAATCCTTATTTGTGTGTCTTGCTTTTGGCAAGACGATTATTCATATGAACAAGTTACAAACCAGTTTGTACTGTTCTTATGAACAATGCCTTATGGTCACATCATGATTATAAATAAGTTATTCTCATCACTATGTTAATGATAATGGTCTAAACATTTATAAAGGATTAGAATGCCAAAAAGATATCCAAAGCTTAATAATGAAACGACACTACAGTTTAAGTCATTTTGGTTATTGCAGGTTCTTTACGAAAGATTGGGGTCCTAGATGCTTAATCTAGAGACTTTGCAAAACCATGCCTCTTGGGCAGAATGACTAAAACTCCGCATTCTGGTAAAACGGCAATATGCAAAGAAATGTTGAAACTTATAAATAATTATGTATCATATTTTCAACAAGTAGTGGGAATCATTTATTGTGGACTTAACTGAATAAGTGTATTTACTTAATGAAACATGAAGTTTGAAATGATTTGAATTGTTCAAATGAGTTCAACAACAAAGAGGCTATTGAATTAATAAGTCTCTTTGATTTGATCAACATGACTAAAGTATTCAAGTTAAAGTTTAGCATAAAAGGAACTTGTGAAAGATGTTTCACGAATTATGATAATTGGATGAATTCAAACCATGTTGAAATATCTAAACATCATAATCATTATGTATTAGATACATATAGTATGATACTATCTCTTATAGGGGTTATAGTTGTCATTTAGAGTTAAAGATCGAAATAAGCAAACACTCATTTGAAATACAAAGGAACATCCAAAAGATTCGTGCAAACAACACCATAAGTGTTATGGCACGTTCCAGTTTCTGGAGATTTCGATAAGTCGAAGTCGTGGCGAATAAACGAGTCTTTGTAAAGCATTCTTAGGAAGCTATGAATGCATCTTCCACAAAAGGTAAAACCTTTTGTTGTCCAAAGTCAACGTGTCTTGGTGAAGATACATGTGGAAGAAAGTAAAAGATCAAAACAAGGTATTTGACCTTACCTCTGGATTGTTGAGTGGCGCAGCGGAATTTGTTTCGTGAAACCAAACTCCACAAATAGAGGAGAAACTATTGATAATGATCATAAAGTTTCAGTGAATACTTTTACTAAAGAAAGTAGGATTCAATTATATATTCTAAACAGGTTTGTGGAATTATATTGTTGATTCACTTGTCATGTTTTTAACAAGACATACCTACAAGTTACAAAGAAGCGTGATGGACCTGACTGCGAGAAATGACTAGGAGTCATAAAATCCTATATTAAGTTACATTTAAGATTGCAAAGTAACATGTTACTTGATCTTATTAAAGTAAAGAAGATTACTTGATACTTCTGAATGACTACAAGGTCATAAGAAGGAAATGAAACTTAATGAATGACAAAAGCTCGATTTGTCACAAGTTTGGACAAATTCAAGGAGTTGACTACAACAGTAGTGATGTTTAAGTCTTTTGGATTTACACTAGAAATATATGGATATTGAAGTCTTGTCATTGGAATTCTCAAATTGATAATGATCAAAGAATTTTGGAATGTCCAAGATTATCGAGAGGACTTGGCTTTGAGTGGGAGCAAATCAGCTTGGCTAATTCATAATATGTAGCTGACATATTTTGAGTGGGAGCTAAGTGAAATCCCTAGAACTCAAACATGAATGTCATATTTGAGTGGGACCTAAGTGAAATTCCTGGATCTCAAACATGAATGTCATATTTGAGTGGGAGCATTCTGGGATATATGGACGATATATGTGAATGATGTGATTGGTGTTAATAATATTTAAGTTAGATAAATAAGGATGAAGTTGAAATTATTAAACAAGAAAATCTATCGAGATAGATTAGTGAGTTTAATAAACACTAAATGTCAAATGCTTCCTGGACTTGATTCTGAAAAATGTTCTGAATGTCCTAAGCAAGATTCTGAAGAAGCTCAGAATGGAACAAGGTAAGAAAGTAGTTCTTACTGTATGAAGCATTGAGTATTGCAACTATGGTTGAAAGAAAGAGATGCGTTGCATCTCCTATGCCCCAGTCATAGGTTCTTCCATATAACCATGTTGTATACTCGACACAAAGTGACCCGAGGTTCTGGTTGGTAGGACAAAGTCTTAACTATAAGAACGTGTCTTTAAGTGATTCCTGAGTTGATCACTGAACCAGAATTAAGTTTGTACTTAAATGGCAAGAAGCAATGTAAGTGGCATAGATGCATTTCATGCACTAGGATCTATATAGATATAGAAGTATAAAGGCTGCATCTGATATGATGTATAATGTCATGGCGGGGCTAGTTCACTTTTAACGTAGAATGATGTGTCACAGGGCCCAGTGCCCATGAAAAAGCCCTCGAGGTTGATCTAAAGTCACTGTAAGCTCCTGGAATCCGGCCTCGTTTTGCTGCCATGACTATAGTATATACACAAAGGATAGCAAAGTGTGTTTCGAAGTTTAGATGACAACGGTGAAAACGACCGTCATCTTAAACACTAGAAACAAAAGTCTCACTTTGTTGCCAAACAAATACTTCGACCTATTATAAGATAATGGTGTGAATGTCAAAATTAGGAAGACATTAACGATTTGCAAAAGGCATAATGGTCTGGTAAAACAGAACATGGACATGACGTTTCCCATGAGCATGCATGATCTGTAAACGCATATGGTATATGGTTTATACGAGTAAAATGCAAGCTGAATTATTTGTACTCTAGTGCAAGTGGGAGACTGAAGGAGATATGCCTAGAGGCAAATAATAAATAGGTTTTTATTGTCATATCTCAATTAGTTTATAATAGTATCATATTGTGCTATAACTGTACCAAGTAGAAACATTGATACAAGTGTGGTATGAAACAACCAAGTCCCTAGTAGCCTCTATTCATACTAGTTCGTTGGTCACGAAGATGATCTGGGTTTCAAGATCATGGGCATTTATGCTGACTGACAACGGGATCATATCATTAGAGAATGATGTGATTGGATATTCCTCGAAGGATTGCAACACGATCAAGTCATATAGTTCATTGTTGCAACAACTATACCTAGACTCCTTCTCTTAGATCGTGAGCTCATATTACTCACTGTTTCCCGAGGCTGCTTTGACTGCATCAAGCGCCACTTGGTAATACAGTGGTTATAAAGGTGTACGTTGGGTATTCCAAAGAAACAGTTGATGACATGTGACTACAAGACCGGGATTTGTTCACCCACATAACGGGTAAAGATACGTACGGTCGTCTTGGTGAAATTACATCCATAAATGTTGCAACATGTGACTAGGTCACGAGGATGTAATATCACGGTAACAAGAAAACAAAACTTGTTGTGAACGAGATTGAACAAGGTATGGGATACCAATGATCGGATCTCGGACAAGTTGTACCGAGAAACAAAAGGAAAAGGATGCTACATTTAGACGATTGAAACGACATTGTCATCAGGAATGCATAGGGGTCACATGGACATCCCTGGTCCCTCTATTGATCATTGATACAGATCATGTCTAGAGCATTCCTGAGCCGTGAGAAGATACACTTAAGGGTACGATGAGAGCGGTCATTCGTAAGATGGAATCACAATAGAGAAAGAGAAAGCCGGAATCATTCCGCAGAGAGATCCGAAGTTGTTCGGAGAAAGAATAAAGGACCGGAATCATTCCAGGAAAGATCCGAAGTCGTTCGGAGGAAATCGAAAGGGAACCGAAAGGTGTTTCGGGTCAAGACGGATTTTGTAATATGTATTTACATGTTAATTAATATAATTAATATTAAATATAATATTAAAATCTAAATTGAAGGGTTATTCCACTAATGGGTCAAACTTCCTAGGGAAATAGGCCCATGAGGGAAAACCGGAGGAGGGAAGGGCCAAGGCCCAGGCGCCTCAAGTGGGCCCACCCGGCCAGCCTAGTGCTGTGCGCAGGGTGGGGCCCACCCCTGGCCGGCGGCCCATGAGGCCCATGCGCCTCCCCCCTCTCTCCCTTGTTTAGTCCCACATGGGAAACCCAAAGGGGAGGGCACACCCCTCCCCCTATTTAAAGGGGTGCCCATGGGTGGGATGAGACACACCAACAATTTGAGAAGTCCTTTGGTTCACTTTCTTCCTCCCTCTCTCTATACCTTGTGACCATGGCCCCAAGTCTGGGCTGTGCGATCAAGGCACACCTGCAGTACGCTGTTGCGCTGCAGGGATTCCTAGCCGGATATCAACTTCTGCACTCTCCACGGGATCGGGGAGCCGGAGGTCTCATTGTATACCGGATGTGTACGAAGACACGAGGCGCAACACTTGGGGCGTTTAAATGTCGTGAGCCGGAGCTGTTGTACGATGAAGATGACGAAGAAGCAAGGGGTGACCTGCGAGGAGCTTCACGACCTTGAGGTCAGCTACGAGTACGACTACATCAACCACGTTCCCCGCGAAACGTTAACCGCGTACGGTCTACAAGGGTATGTATTCTATACACTTCGACCGTTACCGCATTACTAAATAGATAGATCCTAGGCAAGTTTTGGGGTTCCAACGTAGGAATTTTTTTTGTTTTCCGCACCACGTATCGCATGTTGTCTGAGATGGTAATCCAAGGGAGGTAAGCCCTACCTACTCGATGGCATAGCCATAATTTTGGACGTTAGAGAAGGGGGAGACAAGGCTAGTGATCCGCGTGTCGTTCGAGATGGGGACCTTTTTCTTTGAGAGAATCGAGATGGGATCTAGTAAGACAGCTGGCTGCGTCAATTTACAGGGAAAATATTTATAATTTTAGTTTATGGATAATCAAGACCACGGTTTAAAAATTAATGTAATATTTAACTACTTGTAATCTAGTTTGTCATAATAACATGTAGTTCAAAACGTATGGACCAAACTATAAAATATGTGTAGCTCAAATTTAAAAAAAAGACGTCAAAATTTAAAAAATCAAACGGTGAAAATCAATTTGTATGTGACCCGCTACCCATTAAAAATTATAAAAAAAAGACTCTAAACATGAAAAGCATCGTTCGAATGGCTGTCGAGTAGGAGTTAACTTGGCTTTAATCCCTAGTGGTCATGCTTAGTGCCAAAAACATGGCACCACTCCATGGATTGCACCCAAACTCGGCAAATAGCTCCCTCTCAGCATTTCAAACAACTTCTCCAACTATAGATTTTTGGGTTATGTGAAAAAATCATGATTTTCCATTTAATGAACCCAAAATTTCGAAGATTTTCAAGTTTTTCCAAAGAAGGTGCAAGAATTGAGCACGTTCACGGTCCCGATGCATTTTTCACACATGATAAATCACTATGTATGGACATTCCCAGGATATGGGTATTTTTCTCGTTGTACAAGCATATACTGTTTTTTTTAAGGTGAGCCTCCATAATCGTGGATTATAACAGTACACACCCTAAGAAATGCACTCAAATTTTGGAAAACAACCATAGGATACCTAGGATGGATCCATTTTTAGGATCAAGTTTCCAATGACTTGCATGGTTGCCCACACCGGCAAGTTTGTCCTATTTTTAGGATCAAGTTTCCAATGACTCTTATCTCCACCGCGAACTCGTAGTGTGTATCTCTGAATGCACGGCTGAAAACCTCAGAATGCACGAAAGAGAATAAAATAAAAAACAGTATAAAAAATCATCGACGATAAACAACGACGCACGTACAATAACTTTGCGATGCATGGATTTGGAAACAACTGAACCGTAGACTACGTGCTTTTGAAGACTCTCATAGGATTTAGCGGTGTGAGAGTAGAACCACGTAAGCGCGTACGATTTTCAGATGTAAAAACTTATCTTCACCATGAACTCACAGCCTGTACCTCTGAATGCGTGGCTGACAACCTCAAAGTGCACGAAAGAGAAAAAATCATTGTTCTCTGTTGTCACGCCTCTGGTGACTACAATGTCGTCTGAGATAGAAAAACGGTATAAAGAATCGTCCATGGTAAACAACGAAGCACACACAAAAATATTGTGATGCATGAATTTGACGCCGACTCAACCGTAGACTACGTACTTATAAAAACTCTCATAGGATTTAATGATGCAAGAACGGTTTTCACCTGCAACGAGACTCACGCTTTAAGAACAACGCGCTATTACTTAGCGTTCCGAGACGAAATCTTTTCTTTTGCACGTAGATGTAGCACGATCATATCATAAAGTGTTCTGCATACTGACCGCGCCCCGGGAACGCAGAGAGAAATATAGTTTGTTTAATAGCACAAAGTATGTATTTCAGTTTTTTGCAGTATCAATACCATCTTCAATTAGGAGCATTATATCATCACCATATTATATTTATACCCCTCCAATCAATATTTTACTAGACCTTTAACTAAACCTTTATTTTTAGCATTGTATAGCCAACAATTAAATCAAACAGTAACAAAGATATAAGATCATTGGCTTAAAGCGTTAAAAGTTGGGAGATAACACGGTTATTAGCGTTAACGCTAACTTTCCCTCCCCACATTATGGACATCATCCATCCACACCCTTTAAGAACAAAACTTTCAATTATAATATATAATATATAGACATTGTTATCATAAGCTTTTCAAAAATCTCAATTGAAAAAGAAAACCAAGAGAAAAAGGGAAGATGAAGAGTTGAAAGAACAAGCTAAATCAAGCATTGGGCTCTGCCCATAAGCTCGATAGATCCACTATTTTGTCTTTTTCAAACCGTGATTCCGTCATTTTTGATGAGATTGTTCCTATTCCTACCTCTTGGTGTCTTAATATATGAGATCCCTGGTGCTCTTTATAGAAGATTAAGTTTTATCCTCATTTGAAGATTTGGTGGGTTCCGGCCCATGTTTTTTCTCTTAAATTGAGAGGTTTTCTACTAAAAAGATCAGTGTCCTCGTCTATTGATTTACTTGTTGAAAGAGTATGAGTTTGGCGGAATATGATGGATATATTATTGAGCCTCATGGACGAGTATATATAGTTGTACAGAGGATTATCTTGGAGTACAAGTCAAGTTAGGACTATACATAAACAGATCCTAACTCTATCTAACCTATCATAACAACCGTATATACCTAATACTCTAACACTCTCCCGCAGTCGTAGCGGTAGCGTCGTGAACAACTGGAACATCGCAAACGGTCAGACTGGAGATAAACCGAAGTAGCATCTAGTAGGCTGACATACCCTCGCAGTCCGAGCGGGAACGTCGTGGACGGTGTCGCGTCACGGTAGCTCAGACTGTAGAGGAAGCTGGTGAGATTCTCAGGCGAGGTGATAGCCCTTGTGGCCGATGTCAAGGGAGATGAGAGCGTGAGGCGGTGCCATGGTCGAGGTAGCCATGCGATGGGTCGCCGTGGTCGATGTCGTGGTCGGGGATGTCGGTGTCGAGGTAACCACACTTGAAGCCGCATGCGCATAGCGCGGAGGAGAATGACAGAGACGCGTCGAGGCAGTCGTTGAGGGTGTTGATACCGAAGTCGATGCAGTCCGAGCCATCAAGGACGAGGTGCGACCATAGTTTTGCCAGAACTAGGCGCACGTCGGGGACAAACGCACAATCCGATTTTGCCAGAACCGAGTATGCAAAGAAGAACTCGTTGGTGACGCGATCGAGACAGTCGTAGAGGGGTCGATGTCGAAGAAGACGTTGTCAAAGCCGATGAAGACGAGGCACCGATCCGAGTTTGCCAGACTCGGGAACGCGTCGGGGATGAAGGCACTCCTGGTGTTGCCAGTACCAGGTGTGCGGGGGCAGGGTCCATCATGAACTTGCCGCCATGTCAGAAAGACTAGCAGAGGAAGCCTCCAGAGCGGTTGCGACATGCAGAGCGGCTAAGAGGGTGTCGATGCTGTCAGCGGTTGTCAAAGTAGAGTAGCATGTGGTGTAGTCGGGGACGAGGCGATGACGCTGGCGGCAAAGTTGTAGTGGACGAAGACGTAGAAGGCGGCGAAACCAGTGGCGACCTGGGTTAGTCATGTTGGATGCCTAGAGTGGCGATGGGTAGTCGGTGGGACCTGCGACGGCGAGAGGGCGCCCTGTAGGTTACCTTGTGAAGCGCGGCGGCAGTGCTTGAAGTAGGCGAGGAAGACCAGGCGACGTGACGAAGACCATGTGTAGACGGCGGCGATCTGCGCCGTAGGAGATGGCGCGGTGAAAGCCGAGGCCGTTGATGCATTAGGACGGCGAAGTAGACTGCGTGCAACCACTCTACGACCTGAGGGGCGACATAGCTGCAGGGAGCAAGTTGGTGCAGCGGCTGGGAGACCACCAGCGACGTACACGCCAAGGAAGACGCGTTGGAAGCCGGTAACGTGGACCAAAGGCGACGACGCTGCGGCCCGACGGGGCGATACATCGGCAGCCCGTAGCTCGATCGGCGGTAGGCGCGTGCTCAGGGACGTGCTTGGCGTACACAGGCACGGGATCGGTTAATCAGACCGACGATGCACCGTATGCGCCATGGCGTGGACGACGCGTAGATCGGATTCGATGGTGGCGTTGTCGGTGAAGTCCCGGACAATGACGACGAAGAGGATCCGAGGGGGCGGCCGCGGTAGCCTTTCGAGGAAGGCGTAGCAGCCATCCACGGTGTGCGGCAGTCTGCCGTGAGGCCGCGATAGCCTGTCAAGGCAGACGCAACAGCGGAGGGGGCAGGCGCACAGACGCGATGTAGATCCTCGATGCCGATGGTCAGAGTAGAGGCGCGGCGATGACGACGACGGTGGACGACTCAATCCGATCTAAGATCGATAAACCAAAAAAGAAAACCGATCAAGAGATCGGAAAAAAAGATTTACAGGGCAGCCGCTCATAGATCGGCGGACTGGGTACGGATCGCGCGGCCCCCGGCGGAGATCATGGAGATCGATCCCCCGGGGATGGCGCGGCGGAAGCGTGCGGCTAGGGTTTGGACCGATAAGGCTGATACCATGAAAAAGTATGAGTTTGGCGGAATATAATGGATATATTATTGAACCTCATGGGCGAGTATATATAGACGTTACGAGTCAAGTTACAACCGTATATACCTAATACTCTAACACTCGTTGTTGTAGGTATGGTGAAACTTGTCGTACATACCTATAGAAATCAGCTACTATGTGACTTGTCTCCGGTTGGGGTAGAACTATTCTCCATATATGTTTCGAATGGTGTTGTAGTGTACATCAACGTGATGCTAATACCCAACACGGAGGACATGAATTCTTTCTTTTTAACTCACACTGAGAACATGGATTCAATTTCCTGATCCAACCAGTACTACTATTACGTGCTAAACTAGTCTAGTGGTACTGACATTGCAGAGCTCGTGCTCCTAACCATGTGAAGCTTAAGAACAAATCAGAGTAACTACATGTTGGAGTACATATATGGAATCTCTCTACATTGGAAATGAAAACATATTCCCGCAAAAGAAAAAGGGAACATGCTCGAGTAACCGTACAAGGTAACAACATTTGTACTCACTAGAAGAAAAGATAAACAACGAGGCTAAAAAACCCACAGCAAAAAAACATCTTCAAACCTCTACTTCAAGTTGCTTGAAATGTATGTAATTCTTGTATACCCGTATAAAACTTGTATACCACCGTCACTAGAAGAGAAAGAAGAAAAGGAAGAAGAAAAAAAAAGACATCAGAGACTATTACATCGATTTACAATTTTTGGATCTCAACACGACGATGACCACCTATGAATAAGTTACGCAGGGACTTGCTTGCTCTACCGGCCGTCTTCCCCCCTCTGCGTCCTCGATCGGCCGGTGAAGGGGACAGAAGAGGCTCTTATTACACAGAACGAATCAATAAATAATGGAATGGCACGAAGAGGAATTACAAGATGAAATGGAGGAGGAGGAGTTGGTGGTGGGGTGATGAGATGGTGATGATGGACTGAAGCTTGATGCTTCGAGTGTGCTGATCAGTTTCAGTTGTGCCCCCGGCCTATTGGACCATGCCAAGGAAGGAGCTCGCCGGAGTCGATGTCGGCACCACGGTTGTCGGTGTCGCTGCGGGTGATGATGCATTGTTGGTGCCGACCGGGTTTGGTCTCTGGAACTGTATCCTGTACTGCATATTGCCGTCGTCCTCGCCGTCCTCGCCGTCGTCAGTGTAGTCGTCGCCCATGTCGTCGCTGTCAGTCTCGTCGGTCGTGAACTCCCGGTGCGGCTGCTCGCCCAGCTCCCTCAAAGTGTCTTCTGGCTTTACGGCAAGCGCACACCCGGTTAGTTTCCACCCCAAACACATCGATCGAGCTCAGACACGCATCGCCGATGAGTAATCTAAATACTGCGTAATTGAGTACCTTTTTCGCGCCGAGATCGATGTCCAACGTGGTCGTCGTTGGCATTGTCTGGCCGTTGCTGGCTAGCACCTGCGACGCTCCGATCCGTAGCTGCGCGGCTCCGATCCCTCCGTTGTCCCTCTTGTCGATGTCGTTGATCTTCTTGCCCTCTATCTCGTGCCGGTTCAGGCTAAGCTGCTCCGTCGTGGCGGCAGCAGGGACAGGGACAGACACAACGGCGTTGACGGCATTGCCAGCAGCGCCACCGGTGATGTGCTTCTTGCGGTAGATGGCCTCGAGCTGGTGAAAGTACGGACAAGTCTTGGAATCCTCGGGCCGCCTCTTGTTGCTCTCCTTCACCTTCTTGAAATACTTGTTGATGTTCTCCCACTTCTCCTTGCATCGTTTCGAGTTCCGGTTGTAGCCCAGCCGCCGCATCCCGGCCGAGATTTCCTCCCACAGCGGACCCTTTGGCCCATTCTCCTGGTAGCGATTGTCCATGTCCATGCGCAGTTGGATAAGAGCGTGTACCTCCGTCTTGGGCCACCGTGACGACGACGCCCCACCGCCGCCCTCAGCGGCCTCGACATGCTGCTCCGCGACGACGGGAACCAGCGCTAGCGATGAGCCGCCGGAAGGCGGGGCCGGGGCGCTCCGCGGTGTCCCCCCTTCTTGGTGCGTCGTTGTTTCCATGTGTTGCGGTTGCGCCGGTGCCGGCGGCGGCGGCTGCTGTTGGATCGGCGGTGCTGGGATGGGCTTTGGCTGCTGCTGGAGCGGCGCGGCTGGGATGGGCTTCGGCTGCTGCTGGAGCGGCGTTGCTGGAATGGGCTTCGGCTGCGCTGCTACCTGTGGCGACGGCGGCAGGGGCGTCAGCTGCTGTCGAGGTTGCTTGGGCGGCGGCGGGGTCTGGACCTGCATCGGCATCGGGATGACGACGGGTGGGGCCTGCAAAGTCTGGGCGCCGATGCGCTGGAGGAAGGCGATGATGGAGGCGTCGCGGGAAGCCGCGGCGGCGCGTTCGTGCGCGAGCAGCTCCTGCTCGCGGTTGAGGCGGGCCACCTCCTGCCTCCGCCACGCCTCCTCCCGCGCCGTGCGTTCCGCCTCCCTCTTCTCCATGGTCTCCAGGAACTTGACCTGCATCTCCTCCTGCCTCTGGATGACTTGCTTCATCAGCCCCTCGAAGAAAGCCATCATTTTTCTGCTGCCGACGCGCTTGCGCTTGCCAAGGCCATCCGGGCTGCCGCCAGTCTCCGCCGTCATGTCATCATCCTCGGAATCATCGTCGTCCGACTCTGACTCGGACATGGAAGGGAAGTTCAAGCCTTGCAGGCTGACGGGCGGTGGCTGGGGATGCTCCACAGCCACCGCCGGAGCCGCCGAAGATATAGGCGCCGGCTGGATCGGCCCCGGTGGCGGCGGCATTGCGCTCATCTGCGGCGGTACGGTACTGACCAATGGCAGCGGCGAGCGGGCGAGGGGGCCGTGCAGCGCCTCGAGCTCCTGGAAGAAGCGGTAGCTCTTGCCGTCCTGGCGCCCGGCGCGGCCTTCCTTGGTGCGCTTGTAGTACTTGTGCACGTTCTCGAACTTCTCCTTGCACTTCTTGGCGTTTCTCTTGTATCCCAAGTCCGCGAGCTTCCTGAAATTCAAGACACAGCATTGAAGTGACAGAGGTTAATTACTCCGCTTGCGTACCAACCAAAAAAATCGAGTGAAATTAAAACGGAGCCGATGAACTGACGGCGCGGTGTGTAAACAGCCAGAAGCTTCGAGGTTCCTTTCTCCTGGGGGGCGGGCGAAAGAGACAAAGTGATGGAAGGAATTGGAAGGACAAGGGCGAGAGCGAGGAAGCATACGCAGAAGGGGAATTTTTAGTTAATAATCACAGGCCATCTCGTCTTTTTAGGGATCAGTAGAGACCCGAAGGCGATAGCAGTGGTGGAGGTGGCGGTAAAAAAAATGGAGTGAAGGGAAGGGGAATAGAGTAAATTAAGCCACATTGGGATGGGAGAGAAAGGCTGCCTTCCTTCTTTTCCCAAAAACTGAAAGCAGAAAACAGTGGCAGACTGGTGCCTGCAGCTGCTGCCGGCCTGGCCTTGCACTCACACCGTGGTACGAACGATCGATCGATCCCCAGGCGCCCAGATTCCTGCTATCATCACCCCCCCTACACCTACACCTACTTCTACTGAGCTCTCTCCCTCCCAGTAGTATTACAGAAATCGAGAAGCATTTGATTAGATCGACCAGGAAAGATGGGAGGAAATCGGGAAATTTGGGGAGAATTGGTGACAGCAGCAGGGCATAATTGGGCATCATTTCATGTGGAACCAACCGACGAGTGCTAAATTCCACGAAACCGTTAGGCGCCGCTCTGCGCAAGGAAAAGGAAATCATGCCGACGCACAAGCTGTGCATGTGAATCGCAAATGTGCCTGCTGGGAATTCCGTGTGCGTAATTCGGTATTTTTACCTTGAGACGTCCTCCCAGAGGGGACCCTTGAGGGTGGCGTCGCGGAAGGTGGCGTCCATCCCGGAGCGGATCCTGATGAGCGCCAGCGTCTCCTCCCGCGGCCACCGGTTGCCGCCCGACCCCGGCGCGCCGCCGCTGTTGCCGCCGGAGTCGCCGCCGAGCATGTCGTCGTCCGGGAAGCCGCCGGCGCCGGCCAATTCGTCGTAGTTCGGTTGCTGCTGCGTTGGCGGCGGCGGGGGCGGGGGCCGGCTGCTAAGCGGGACAGGGCCTGGATGCGGCGGCGTCGAGAACGGCCCCATGTCCGTGGGCGGCGGCGCCCCGTACTGAGACCCGCCACCCTGCTGCTGGTGGTGCTGCATGGATGCCGCGGCGGCACCGGCACCACCGGGAGCCTCTTCTTCTCCGCTCAACCTTCCCGGGCCGGATGTGTAGCAAGCTCAGCGAACACGCGAGCAGGCAAAAACTGTATTTGCAACCCTGAGTTGCTTGTAGAAGCGTGTATGCAAGCGGCTTGTTGTAGAATTGGGAGAAGTACTACTGCTACTGCTAGTACTGAATTGTAGGCAATTAATTGCGGTTTCTGGCTAGCTAGCTAGCTCATCTCCCCTCACACACACGCACACCGAGTGAGTGTGGTGCGGGCGAAGAGGGAGGGAGAGGGGGAGTAGAATTGGAGGGAGCGGATGAAATAGGAAAAGGAAGCTTGGTAGTACAAGTAGGGAAGGTCCGGAGAGGGGAGGAGGGCGCCGCTGGCTGGGAGAGAGATGGTGAAAAAGAAAGGGGGGAAATGGGGGCGTGGACAACTGGAAAGGGTCCAAAGAGAGTGTAAGAAAGAGGGTGGGATGGGAGGGGAGAGGAAGCCAGCCAAAGTGAAAAGAGAGAGGTGCCCCTACAAAAGGGAGAAGCAGGGCTGGCTGGTGGTGGTGGTGCTTGTACTGATTGATCTCTCTACCCTACGACTCTTCCTCCCCACCCATCCATCGCCCAACAAGAAACGAAACGATAATACAGCCGAAATACGTTATACAGTGAGCTGTATATTATGCGTATGAATGTACGCTGGAGGCGACCGACGGCGTTTGTTACGGGGGGCGGTGGCGTTATATAGGTAGGGGGTCCTCTGCGCGCGGTCAGGGTGGGGATGGAGATATGGGGGAATTTATGAGACGGGCATGGGGACAAAAGAGGGAGGGTGCGGACTGCGCAGGCGCGGGCCAGCGGCGGTGAAACAGAAACGCCCGCATGGGGGCCTCACCGGACACGTGTGCGGCCCGCGGCGCCGTCGTGGCGTCGCCAGGGGAAGACAACTGCGCCGCGCTGCTGACATCGCCCTCGTCCGCGTCGGAGCACGGCGCCACGCCCTCTCACGCCGCGCGCATGCACAGCCGGACGACGTGCCACGTCACGGCCAACATGCATGCATATGCATGCACGAAACCGTGGAGCATATCTCGTCGCGCGGATGCGGTGGAGATAGATATAGTGACTAGGTAGACCGTAGACATCTATCTCCACGCTTTCTATCCTGCAGCTAGAAAGTATATATTTTGTGTAAAAAAAAAAGAGATTTGCTACAACCTTTTCCGTGCATGCCTGCCGCGCGCGGGGCGCCGGCGCCGGCCGCGTGGGCGCGTGCATGGCCATCTCCCCGCATTGATGGGCGCCTGCGTGTGCTGCATGCATGGCGTGTCGCCGTCCCGACCCGCCCGCCCGGATGGGAAGGCCGGCGCCCCTTGTATCTACTTGCCGCGGGCGACTCGTCCCTGGACCGACCGATCGGTCGGTATGCCCAGATGCTCCTCATCGCCCTGTGTCGGCAGCTAGCTCCGCTGCCCGTGTCGCCTGGTGAAAAAACTGCATCTGCGCGTATGGACGAAGCTAGCGTAGGCTTGGCGTTGCTCGGCACCGGGGCGGAACAAAAATGGGCCAAGCCCCGGGCTGGCCCTTGTGTTCAATTAGACATTTAGTTACTTCTTTTATACAATTTTTTTTAATTTTTAAAGGAATTCTAGTGTAGTTTTGGCCCTAACACCAGAGCTGCAGCACGGGCTGTTCTGGATGTAGATCCACCCACCGATTAATAGCCCGCCATCCGCTCCAGGTCGAAAGATCCTAGATATGTTTCATTATTTTGTTTCGCGAGGTTTGCATTTTGAACATTAATCTGCTGCAAAGATATACATAGGTGTCCAGGTTTACGACCAGCCGAAAAAACTAATTTAATGGTAATTTGATAAAAAGTAAGGTCACTATTCTTGGAATACACTGTTTGCTCAGCCTACCTTTAATAATTCTTCGATCCGTCACTGAAGATATATATACGCTTTTCCCCGAACCGCACATCTCGCCAGCTAGATCTACGTATGCATGTGCAAGCGGAACACCGCCATCATGGTTGGTTTCGTTAGGCAATTAACCAGCTGCATAAAACCTTTACGTGGATCAATCAATAACTCGATCTGTCCCTCTCGTGGTGTTGTAAAATTGGCGACGGGTTGGAGTATACATACTAGTACCCTCCAGAGAGGAAATTGATTGGTTAAGCCAACATGGTAAAATGACGAGTAGTACTGTACAGGGACCGTACGAGCCAGCCAAACGGCTCAAAACGGGAATATGTGTAGTACGTCGCTCAACGCATGGGTGACGGGGGCCCCTGGAGAAACGAACGGTTAAAATGAGGTGGACGCGGCGGCCGTACAGCATGGTTGGTGGTGGGCCGGTACCCTCTAGGCCCACAGCGGGTGTAAGAATCTGCCATTTTTACTTCTACGGCAACAACTTCTCAGTAAGACAGGAGTTTACTCCATTTACCATCGTATTTAGAGGTGTACAACTGCACATGCGTCCTGTATGATAACCATACGGTGAAATGCAACTTGTTGAGCCCCACCGCTGCATCGTCGTTTTTAGATTCCATTTGAAACGTCCATTAATCATGTATGTGTACAAATCTGGCACGTATCAAATTGGTTGTATTTTTTATCTATATGTCAAATAGCTCGATGGGTCGATGCATGTATATATATCAAATATAAGGTTGATCAATAATTACATGGAGTGTGGACGAAGCAACAAAATACATACGTGGTACTACAGTACATGCTTCGGTTCAAAAATTCAAGCCCAGCCGCCACTACTAGTTAATCATGCGTGACTACGGCAAGAAATAATACTATGGCGACCACCTTGATTAGTATTGTGGCATTTTTTTTTTTGAAACACGGGAAGCCCTCAAAGGGGCTAGAAGCCTTTTCATTAAATCAACCAGCGGGTGTATAGTGATTTTATAGCAGGACCCCAGAAAATAGAAAATATTACATGGGTCCCTGGAATATGTAGAAAGGACCTTGCTAAAGGATGAAGAATTACAATCAGGTCCTTCTCTTTCCCCACCGTCGAGCCAGAAGCTCAGCTTGACGTTGCCGAACATCGCCACGGGGACTTCACCACTTGCTTCAATGCCGACAAGAACCACATCAGCAGCTAGCTTCGCAACGGGCCTCGCAATGGAGGTTGAATTGGGGCTGGAGCATACCAGCATAGTCGGGTTGCTTTGGACCAGCAGAGTAGAGCTCGAGAAGTTGAAGGCTTCATTGATCCCACACCTTCGGCATTCAGATCGGAGAACAACAACCCTACTCCAATCCCCAGCTCCACCTAGGAGAGGAGAGGAGGAGAGCATGGCCTTGCTCCAATCGGGATACCTTCGGCAATAACCATCTTCCACGGACTGCTTTGGTGAGTACCGGCATCCCACAATCTCCAGGGATCTGCCACAATCCGGAGTGGGGAAGCCAAGAAGATAGCAGCCGAGGAAGACAAGACCAAGGACCTTATTTGGGGAGCCAGCGGTCCTTCTTCCCGTCGTCGCCATAGGCTCACTCCGCCGGAGCACAGCGACGGGAAGAAGAAGCACCACCACACGCCGAACTAGGCCCCAATAGTTTGACCTTAAGCTCCAGGGGCGCACCTTATTGAGAGGGATGCGAGGGCCAGCCACATCCTTCCGCCTCGCCGCCTGCCACCAGCGCAAGGAAGAGGGAGAGGGACGACCCAGGACGCAGTGGCTCTGGCCGCCAAGGGCCACCGGCCTACCCTCAGACTCCACGAGGGGAAACACGGGAATCACCCAAGATCTAAATCTAAACCTAAAACTACTACTAGGAGAAGAAAGCCAGCCTCCTGATCCATCCTTTCACCGGCGGCCGGAGCTACCGGAGAGAGGGGAGGAGAGGGGCGCCGGCGGAAGGAGCGAGACGACTCTCAAAGCCTGGAAGGGTCGCGAGGAGAGGGGAAGGTCAGAAGCGTGGAGTGGGTTTGTATTGTGGCATCTGAGCTAATCCTATCATAACAGTGTGATGCTCTGAACGCATGGGTGATGAGCCCCTGGAGAAATCGACGGTTAAGATGAGGTGGATGCGGCGGCAGTACAGCAATGTTGGTGGTGGGCCGGTATCCTCTAGGCCCACAGAGAGTGTAAAAATCTGCCATTTTTTACTTATATTGTTTTTTACAGCAACACTTCTTAAGACTGCAGTTTGCTCCATTTACTATCGTATTTAGAGGTGTACAGTCCGGTACAACTGCACATGCTTCCAGTATGCTAATCATACCGTAAAATGCCACTTGTTGAGCCCCACCACTGTTTGGGTCCTTTTTAGATTCCATTGGAAACGTGTCCCCCGTCGCAGGCTTCTTCACATATCGTACTGGTTGGTTGCAGTATGTCAACCACTAATCATGTTTACAAATGCGGCACGTATCAAATTGGTTGCAGTATTTCTTTTATCTATATGTCAAATAGCTGCAAGTATATATATCCAAGATAAGGTTGATCAATAATTACGAAGAGTCTGGACGAAGCAACAAAATATACACGCAGTTCTACATGCTTTGGTTGAAAATTTTGCCCAGCCGCCTCAACACTACTACTAGTTAATCATCCGTGACTATCGCAAGAAAGTAATACTATACCGACCACCTTGATTAGTATGGTGGCATCTGAGGGTAACCCTATCATAACAGCGATGAAAAGCTATTTTTTTTTTGCGGGTAGAAAAGCTATCTATTTTGACAACGAGGGTTCGATGAGCTCAAACTCGATCATTTTTGTGATACGCAGTTAGTTATAATTATTATCAGGCTCGACCAATCAACAAGTCTCTTGATTGAAAAGTGATGTACATGTACGTACCTTTCAGCATCTTAGTACTCAATTTTCCGCAATTTAACATTTAACTAACAGGGAAAGTACACACATCTTGATACTACTAACAAGGAAAAATAAAGGCGGGGCCCAGTGAAACAGAAAAGCTTGTGAGCTTGGAAGAGAGTAATAATAGAATCCTTTTGTTTTGCAGTAGCTAACTAACGAGATAATGTTTGGTGCCGTGAGGGCTGGACCTCGCTCCTCTTGCTGTACCCCGTTTGCCTAACAGTCATGCATGTCGCATTTGTTGCCATTCCACCGTTGTGTTGTGTTGTGTTATATTATTGCGTGCACGGAATTAAAGAGCCTGCCAAAGCACCTTCGTTTTATTCCGAAAAATTAAGCAACTGTCGAAAGTTACCTGACGAGCCGTATGGCAAAACATGGGTGACAAGCAAAATAGACGGTGTTGGGTTGAGACAGACGCGGAAAAATGGAGGAAGGAGAAAGGGTAAAAATCTGAAACGGAACGGTGCAGTTTTGGGCAAAAAGGGGACAAGGATACAACCGCAACAGCTGTGCAGCGAGGTCCACCACCCCACGCTAATACCACGGAACGTGGCGAGCGTTTGTCGCGGAACCCACCACCGAAAAATCCCAAACACCATCCAAAATTCCTCTCGAGCCAGCCAGGTGAATACCACCCGTGTATCATGCTTCCAGGCTCGAAAAAGAAAAACCGCGCCACCATATCGATCTCGACTTTTTTTTTACTCTGTTTATTCTTTTCTTTTTTGACAACCTACTTTGTTTATTCTTACTCGAGCATACTACTACCGGTTGATCGTCCAGATCGGTTCGTCCACATGGTATACCCTGCCCGTTCATCGTTGATTCATGTAAACTATGTTTTTTTTTGCGGTAAAAGAAAGTGATATTATAGCCTCGATCTTATAGAAAGGTCCAGTACAAGATTGAAATAACACACAGGTCCCCAGGACCACGAACCCCTGGACCCCGATGACGAAGACCACAAAGCCGTCGGTGGCGCGCCGCCGCCGTTGCTCCTCTCGATGGCTTGGATCAGGAGCACCCCTTCCGCGGACGGGAAGTCGCCGGTCGCCGGCTCCATAGAGCCTACCCCATGGCCACACATCTTCACCGCGAAGCCACACATCACCTCCTCCTTATTCATCTTCAAGATCCAGCGCAGCCGCCACGCCATCGCCGGAGAAGGGGAACCGAACTCGACAGATCCAGAGACCCTCAAGCTCGAGGACGTGGAGAGCTCGACCATAGCACCTCGAAGAGAGCTGTCGCCAGAGGGGAAGAGCTCCGCCACCAAAACGCCGCATCGACCGCACCACCGCCTCCTGAGCGCCGCCGACCAGCTACCAAGACTCCCTACACTATGTACAGGCCGTGAATCGTTGATCCCCCACCCTCCCGCCGTCGGAGCGACTGCCGAAGGGGGAGAGATCGAACGATTCGACGGCGAGCGAGGTGGTTTTCCCGGTGGTTTCAGAAAATCGCCTATCCCCTACTGTAGCGGGAGGATAGAGACGACCAAGCTTCGTTCTTACTGTTTGTTGGGGGCTTGTTCATGTAAACTATGTTGTTGTTTATTAGATATAAGATGTTTTAGCTTTGTGAATGGACTGTATCTAGATCCATCTTATATTTTAAAACAGAGGGAGTATGTACTACATTGGCTTTCATACAATGCATGGAGCTAGTCATGCAAGCTTGACGATCAACCCTCTTCCTCCCATCCTTGAGCTCGAGCCTTCTTTAACCTCTACCGTGGGGTCATGCTCGCATGAGGGTCTCCATGTACGCTGATGACGTAGGCATTTGCATATCCCCTTTTGCTCAAGACGTGTTCAACCTGGTGAGTCAGTTGCACAACTTTAGAGAGGTCACAGACCGGTGGCTATGGTCACCAAAAACTCTGTTGAACCTTTTTTTAAAACAAGACAGAAGATTTTGCTATTTTTATTAATTAAGAAGAAGGTTTTATAAACAAATACCTATGACAAGCCATAGGACATTACATAACAAATAAGGTCTACTTTCCTAGCATTACATTGCTCAATTTTTTTGCACGGGCTATGCTCCAAGCCTTGGCTTCGTCCTTAATCTTCGGAATGACGACATGAGCGGGAGACGATGAATGACGAAATACTCTAGTTGTTGCGTTCCTTCCAAATTTCCCAAGAGATCAGCGTAATTATAGAAGCCATAGCGTTTCTCTCCTTGCCCTTTTCAAGAGCCATCTTTTCACGCCAAGTCCCTCTACTGATGGTTCATTTGCCCAAGTAGCCATAAAAGTGTTGTTGATGCCACACCAAGAGAGGATCTATTTCCAAATCCTTGTGGTAAATCTACGCTTGTATAGGAGGTGTGCGGATGATCCTTGCACTTGGTTACATAGGGGAAAATTTCCGCAATTTTGCCACCCTCAATGCTGTAATTTATCCGCCTCCAAAGCTTACATTTTCGAGGGACCCAAAATTTCCATATTGATGCATTGAGAGTTGTAGATGTGAGGCCTTCAAATTGCCTTTTATAGCCCGACGAGGAAGAGTATGTGCCATCATTTGTGAATTTTCATTGGGTAGTGTCGAGCGTGCCATCTGTAAGATTGGTGTTGTTGATAAGCTCCCATAGGATGAAGAATTGTTGTACATGTTCAATATCAAACCCATGCGAGGTATTAATTTGATACATGCTCCATATCACCCAAAAGTATCTTTCCATATCCTTCTTAACCATGCAAATCTTTCTCCTTTATCTTTCAAATATTTTGAGTGCAATATCTTTGGGACATATTCCATCCAACCAAGGAGAGCTCCAACACTTTGCCTTTTATCCATCGCCCACTGAAACAATCGTGGTCTCCACAAAGAGATTTCAACCATTTTCGTTGCAAGGGTTTTCAAGGCCAATCCAACTCTTGGTCTCATCAGCCCATTCTAGCTGTAATCATCTTAGTCTTTGGGCGGTGGAAAACTTTGCAATATGCAAGATGCCAAGCCCGCCAAGCTTTGGTGGGCAACAAACTTTCTCCCAATTCACCTTGCATTTTCCCTGGTTACTTTGTTGTCTCCTGCCCACAAATACGAACGATGGAGAGCAATAATCCTCTTGATGACATCCTTTGGTAAATCTATGGACGTGGTGTGATAGATAGCTTGCGAGATAAATATGGCTCGCACCAAGACACGACACCCGACCATGTTGACATTTTTCCAATTTTCGGAGGCGAACTTGTCGACGATTTTTTCCTCAACATGTTGAAGGTCCGCTCCTGTAGGTCAAAATATGCTTAGAGGGAGGCCCAAATAGCACATTGGGAAGGTTTTTGTTGATGCCGGAAAGTGATGAAGGATGTCCTCAAGGTCAATATCCTCACAATGTATGGGGGCAACCAGGCTCTTTTGGTAATTGGCACTGAAACCGTTAACATCTCCAAATGAGGTTAGACTGGAAGCAAGATTTATAATTTTCAACCTTAATTTGTGCCACAAAAACCACCGCATCATCGGCATAAAGAGAGGTTTGAGTCATTGGGGACCTTCCACAATGGGGTGAAGGAGCCCTTGAAGAGTTTCTTTGTTTATGAGGTGGTTGATGGAGTCGATGTCAATGATAAAGAGGAGTGGAGACAACAAATCCCCTTGTGTAAGACCACAACCATTCTTGATGGGATGACATGACACCCCATTTAAGAGGACTCTCGAGGCCGAGGATAATAGAATGGCCCAAACGCAATCCCAAATTTTAACCGAGAAACCACAATGACGGAGGATGCCCATTAGATAGTCCCATCTAACAAAATCAAACGCCGTTCTTGTGTAACCCAATCACAAAATTTAACCCAGGATTATCATCTATGAAGTTTCTTTGCAAGGTTTCTCACATACATATAATTGTCCGGTATGCTCCTCTTCTTGATAAAAGCACTTTGAGCATTTGACAAAAGAGTGTCCATATGAGGCGCAAGTAGTCTTGCCAAAATCATGGCAATATATTTCCCAATGGCAATAATGAGACTTATGGGTCTAAAGTCTGACACATCTTCGGCTCCAGCCTTTTTTGGGATCAAAGCAATGTTGGTGGAATTGGTCCAATGAAGGTTTGCAACATGGAGGTTTAGGAAATTGTTTACAAATTTCATCACATTTGTCTTAATAATCTCCTTACATGATTTGTAGAATGCCCTGGTGTAGCCTTCACGGCCCCATGCTTTTTCACTCGAGGACCCAAAAATGGCGTCCTTTACCTCTTGTTTTGTGAAATCTCCGTCTAACTCGGATATGTCACAATCCAGCACTGGTATTTTGTTCAATTTAGGTTGGTAGTTCTAGGGTACCATTCTTTATGAAACAAAGTGAAGTGGTATTGGATGATTGTTTTCTTGTCTTCATGATTTGTGACCCAGCCATTGTTTGGCTTGCGCCTATAAATGAAGTTTTTCCTTCGGCGGGAGTTGACTCATATGTGGAAGAATCTAGTGTTGGCATCTCCCTATTTGAGATGGGCTAATCTTGAGGCTTGTCGCTTCCTTGCTCTTCGGTGACGACAAGACTTATTACTTTTATTTTTAGTATTTTTCGTATGTCCCTCACCTCATGACTGAGGACTCTTGTTTCTTGTGCGATTTCAAGTATCAAAATGACATTCAAGGCCATATGAAGCTGGACCTTTGAGGCCGGGAAAAGCTTTTTTCTCCATTGTCTTTGCCTTTGGGAGAGACACTCCAATTTGTGAAAAAGAAGTTGGCAAGGCTCTTGTTAAGGGGTAACCCCGTGGGTGGCCCGATCTTCACAGATCTCGTGGTCAAATCGATGGGAAAGCGAGGGAAAAGGGAGAAGGTAGCGGAAGCAGACTCACACCTCGCGAAGAACACAATGAACATACGCAAAACTCACATGATACAAGGCGGATTGCTCCCGCTGGTGGCCATCGGTCCGATAGAATCCTCACAAGGAAAGATAGGTCAACATGCTCCCTCGATCCCAAGCGGAGAGGGAAGAACACCTTGGAGAGGGTATTGACGTCATGGCAAAGAGACACCGATACCAAGGCCTTGTACAATGAGAGAGGTGCAATGCAAACTCCAACAAGGTGGTGAAGATAGTCGATCCCATTTGGTAGAAGGGGATGAGGCAAAACTAGAGATTCCACAAAGGGGGTTGTCTTTAGTCTATCATCTATGCCTAGGGTTACAAGAGGGGGGCACTATATATAGGCCAGCCACTAGTTCAAGGGTACTTTAGGAATAAAAGGGGAAAGTCTGGGCAGACTAAGGGGTACATGGGCCAAAGGCCCAACTGGCAGTGTGCAGGACCATACGCTCAGGCCAGAGACTCCGGTGTGGGGGTCCGGAGACTCCGGTCTAGGCTGGAGATTCCGGTCGGTCCGTCTCCGGAGTGGCAGTCAGACTGTCCTCGAGCTTGATTTGGGGGTCGGTCCGTAGATGGGCCGGAGACTCCGGTGTCTTCAGGCCGGAGACTCTGGTGTGCGCAAGCCAGAGACTCCGGTGCTCTAGCTGCTGCTTCTTCCATCTTCTCTTCCAAGCCTCCGTTTTGTCTGGCTTGGTGCTCCAGGTTTCCTCCCATGCCTTCGTACTTGTCGATATGCTATCATGAATACATGATGGAGTATGAAGTAGTATACCATTCAATGGGGTAGGAAGTGGGCTCGCATAGAGGAACAAATTCACCTTTGGAGTCCATGACGACTTGGCATAAGTTGGAGACCATGATGTGGTAACGACCGAAGGTCGGGCTACATCAGCTCTGAAGGGTTCACAACATAGAAAACAAAAAAATCTATGATATGAACGCCTCATTACGCCATAGATGCTAGTAACGAGTAAGGGGGTAACCAGAATAACTTACCCTCAAAGACCAAAACCTTTTTATGAAATCTGATTTCATTTCTGATGTAGTCGATCACTTGCTGATCTCGAGATCGATTTGAAGAGCACCAAAATCTGATTTCATTGTTGATGGTGCATCGTCGCGAGTGCCGTGTTGCCACACTTGGGTTGTCTTGCTGCTGTCGGGATAGCTGCCACCATGGTAATCGTTGTTGTGGTTACCATCGTCACATTTGACAGTATAGCCGACCGCAACCATGTCGACTCCATCGTGATCCTCGTAGCCATGCATCATGCGCTTTCCTCGGTGGCCGCATATGCGGCCCAGGTCATTGATACGTTGCAAATGTATCCATAATTTTTGATGTTCCATGCTTGGTTTTATCTACTTTCTTATGTTTTGTCCATACTTTGGAGTACTTTTCATATGATTTCTTGGACTAACCTATTAACATGAGCCACAGTGCCAGCTGCATGTTTTCTGCTATTTTTGGTTCCAGGAAAGTCAGAAAACGAATATTCTCAGAATTGGATGGGACAAAAGCCAAAGTCTGTTTTTCACCGAGGGACAACTGGAGCCAGAATACGAGACGGAGAGGGGCTGGGGCCCGGCCACACCACCTGGCCACGTGGCTAGGCCTGGCCCGCGCCAAGGGGTGGTCTGGCCGCCCCAGGCACCCCCTCGGCCTCTCCTTCCGCCTATATATTGCCTCTGATACGAAAACCCTAAGTACCCGATCAAAATTCCACGAAAGAGTCTGTAGCCGCCGTCATCTCCATCCCTAGGTCGGGACGGATCTGAAGCTCTTCCCGGCACCCTGCCGGAGAGGGGAATTCACCCTGGAGGCCTTCTTCATCATCATTCAAGCCTCCGGTGTGATGCGTGAGTAGTTCATCTCTGGACTACGGGTCCATGTAGTAGCTAGATGGCCGGTTTCTCATCCTTTGTGCTTTCATGTTTAGATCTTGTGAGCTCCGTTCATGATCAAGACCATCTATTTGTAATTCTGCATGTTGTGTTTGCGGGGATCAGACGGATATTGAGATGCTATTTCAGATTGATTATTGATTCTATCATGTCTTTGTTATTTGTGATCTTGCATGCTTTCCGTTGTTAGTAGCTATCTTGGCCAAGTAGATGCTAGAAACTCCAAGAGTTAGTATTTATGCTCGATAGTGGGTTCATGCCTCTGGTAATCTGGGGAAGTGACAGAAATCTCTAAGGTACTAGATGTGTTGTTTCTACTAGGGAGAAAACAACAATCCTTTGTTCATAGAACAATCGTATTGTTTACTTTACACGCAATTCGTAATGCAATTATCTGTTGCTTGCAACTTAATACTAGAGGGGGTTCGGATGATAACCTGAAGGTGGATTATTAGTCATAGATGCAGTTGGATGGTGGTCTATGTATAATGTTGTAATGCCCAATCGAATCTCAAAGGAGTCAAGATGAGTAGTATATGCTTGTATGCTTTCTCGATGTTTGTCAATTGCCCCGCTGTAATTTGTTCACCCAGCATGTCATCTATCTTAAGGAGAGCCACCTCTAGTGAACTATGGACCCCGGTCCTTTCTTTTACTATCAATCAACTGTTTACTGCTTTGTGTTTACTTTTTGTAAACTATTACTTTCTTCCACTCGATACGTTTAATCCTTTGTTTTCAGCAAAACCGGTGAGATTGACAACCTCATCGCAAGTTGGGGACAGAGTTTTGTGGTTGTGTTGTGCAGGTCTCCATGTTGCTGCTGGCACCGGTAGTGCCCCTGCCAAAGTTCAGCTAGCTACACCTTTGGGGTGTTTCCTTGCTCCTATTGGATTGATAACCTTGGTTTCATAACTGAGGGAAAACTTACTGCTATGCTCATCATACCTTCCTCTTAGGGTTCCCCAACGAGCTTGTTAATACACGAGTTAGCAGTCATCCTCATCATCCGAACGTGCTTGGCTATTGTGGAGGGAATCCTCTCCATCCACCCAGTGATTGGCGATGTGCATTAGGTGGTCAATGGTTTTGGGTTTGGTGCACCCTAGTTCTTCCTTGAGCTCTCAATGGCATATGCCATTGTTGAACGCGTCAATTGGTCTCTCTTCAGAGATGTCTTCCATTGAGTTCTTGATGATGGACCACCATTGGATGTATGAGCGGGGGATTCCCCGGGCTTCTGGGTGCAGGCCCTGATTTCTTTGATTGACGTCGGGTGCTTGTAGGTGCCTTTAAAGTTTTGAACTAAATTGTACACCGATTCTTCCCAGCTGCGGATCGAGCCGGGAGGAGGCAGTTAAGCCAGGCACATGCGGCACCTTTCAACTGTATCTTTAGGCACTACATGGAAGTGATCCTCGATCTGCCTTGGCAATTGACGGATTGTATGTGATCATCCAGCCAAGTTTTCAGCTCTTGGAGGCCGTCGAATTTTGGGTTGTCCGAGGGCAACTTGAAGCCCCTCGGCATCCAAGTTTTCCGTATGGCACGGTTGAAGCATATGGAACCGCAAAGCTCCATGTCTTCATTGTCGAACTCGGAGGAGTAGGCACGTTTGGAGCGCAACTTGTCGACATTGCGTAGCGTGATTTCATCGCGGGCGTCGTAGTTGTGGTCTCTTCGCCGTGGGACAGTGCATCATCGCGGCAAGTCATCGTCGTTGTGTGACGGTAAGTGATGACCCACAAGTATAGGGGGTGTATCGCAGTATTTTCGATAAGTAAGAGTGTCGAACCCAACGAGGAGCAGAAGGTGCTGGCTAGTGGTATGGATCAGGAATTCTCTGCAAATACTTAGCAAATGGATTTTTAGGGGGTTTTGATAAAGCAAGTGAACAAAGTACGAGTAAATAAAAGACTATAGGAATAAATGCAGCAAGTGGCCCAATCCTTTATGAAGCAAAGGACAAGCCAGTTGTATTACTTAAGATGACCTAACGTTCTCGAGGACACATGGGAAGACTGTCAAGTGCTTTTGCTTCATATAGTTGATTAATCTTCTTTAGCTTGCTAAGTGTTGTGTGGGTGAACCTGTGCTAATGTACCGCCCCATCCAAGACTAATACATACTTGTGATTATACCCCTTGCAAACATCCGTAAGTACAAGAAAGTAATTAAGGTAGAAACCTAACCACAACTTTAAACTCTAAGACCCTTACGTCCTTTGTGCAATGGTTTCCTAACGGGGGTTCAGGTTTCTGTCACTCCGGCAACCCCTACGATTAGTAGCCAAATACACAATGCATTCCCCTAGGCCCATATAGGTGAAGTGTCATGTAGTCGACGTTCACATGACACCACTAGAAGAAGTACACCACAACTTAAATATCAAACTATTGAATCTTTCTCAACACAACTCCACTACTAACAACATGACTTCTCCCATGTCCTCAAGAACAAAACAAACTACTCACAAGACATCATATGGATCATGATCAGAGATGGAATAATGATGTATAACAATCTGAACATAAACAATAATTCAATGGTTCACTCAATAGCATCAACTACAAAGAGTAATCAACACCGGGAAAGTTTCCCCTATGAACTAATGCAAGATTCAACTCAATTGTTACAGCAATATGGAGATGGTGATGAGGGTGCTGATGGTGATGATTGACACATTGCAAATGTATCTATAATTTTTGATGTTCCATGCTTGGTTTTATCCACTTTCTTGTGTTTTGTTCCAACTTTGGAGTACTTTTATTATGATTTCTTGGACTAACCTATTAACAAGAGCCATAGTGCCAACTGCCTGTTTTCTGCTGTTTTTGGTTCCAGGAAAGTCAGAAAATGAATATTCTCGGAATTGGACGGGACAAAAGCCAAAGTGCCTATTTTTCCAGAAGGGATCAAGTGCCAGAATATGAGACGGAGAAGGGCTGGGGGCCGGCCACACCACCTGGCCGCGCGGCCAAGCCTGGCCCGCGTCAGGGGGTGGTCTGGCCGACCCCAGCACCCCCTCGGCCTCTCCTTCCGCCTATAAGTTGCCCTCGGGACGAAAACCCTAGGCACCCGATCAAAAATCCACGAAAGAGTCTGTAGCCGCCGTCATCTCCATCCCTAGATCGGGAGGGATCTGAAGCTCTTCCTGGCACCCTACCAGAGAGGGGAATTCACCCTGGAGGCCTTCTTCATCACCATGCAAGGCTCCGGTGTGATGCGTGAGTAGTTCATCGTTGGACTACGGATCCATGTAGTAGCTAGATGGCTGGTTTCTCCTCCTTTGTGCTTTCATGTTTAAATCTTGTGAGCTCCGTTCATGATCAAGATCATCTATTTGTAATCCATACATGTTGTGTTTGCGCGGATCTGATGGATATTGAGATGCTATTTCAGATTGATTATTGATTCTATCATGTCTTTGTTATTTGAGATCTTGCATGCTTTCCGTTGTTAGTAGCTATCTTGGCCAAGTATATGCTAGCAACTCCAAGAGTTAGTATTTATGCTCGATAGTGGGTTCATGCCTCTGGTAATCTGGGGAAGTGACAGAAATCTCTAAGGTACTAGATGTACTGTTGCTAATAGGGAGAAAACAACGATCTTTTGTTCATAGAACAATCGTATTGTTTACTTTACACGCAGTTCGTAAAGCAATAATCTGTTGCTTGCAACTTAATACTGGAGGGGGTTCGGATGATAACCTGAAGGTGGATTATTAGTCATAGATGCAGTTGGATGGCGGTCCATGTATTATGGTGTAATGCCCAATCAAGTCTCAAAGGAGTCAAGATGATTAGTATATGCATGTATTGCTTTCTCGGTGTTTGTCAATTGCCCCGCTGTAATTTGTTCACCCAGCGTGTTATCTATCTAAGGAGAGCCACCTCTAGTGAACTATGGATCCCGGTCCTTCTTCTTTACATACAATCTACAACTGTTTACTGCTTTGTGTTTACTTTCTGCAAACTTTTACTTCTTTCCATTCGATACATTTAATCCTTTGTTTTTCGCAAAACACGGTGAGATTGACAACCTCATCGCAAGTTGGGGACAAAGTTCTGTGGTTGTGTTGTGCAGGTCTCCACGTTGCTACTAGCACCGGTAGTGCGCCCTGCCAAAGCTCAGCTAGTAACACCTTTGGGGTGTTTCCTTGCTCCTACTGGTTCGATTAAACCTTGGTTTCATAACTGAGGGAAAACTTGCTGCTGTGCTCATCATACCTTCCTCTTGGGGTTCCCAACGAGATCTACGTCGATCGTCGAGCGCATCAATGATGGTGGTGGTGATGATGATGATGATCCCGATGAAGTCCAGCTTGATGGTGGTGTTGATGGCGACGATCTCCCCTCTCCGGAAAGGAATTTCCCCGGCAGAAATCTGTCTGCCAGAGAGATCTTTCTCTGTCGGTGTTTTCCGCCCTGCAGAGGTGGCGGAATCTTTCTGTGGTCGCTCCTCGAGTCTTAGGGTTTCGGGAGGATGATATACGCCAGAGGGGAGAGGCTGGAGTGGGCCAGGGTGGCCACACCACCTCTAGGCACGGCCTAGGCCTGCCCGCGCCATGGGGTGGTGTGGGCCCGCTGTGGCCCATCTCCACTCCATCTTCTGGCATCCTTAGTCTTCTGGAAAAATAGGATTTTCCATATATTTTCCCGGATTTTCTGATCTTCGCGAATTTTGCCTCCAAACAGCACCTGTTCCATCAGAATCCTGACTGCAGCGGTCCATGCTCCAAAAGTCATCAACCATGCAAAAATAGATGAAATAACATAAGTATCATCTCTCAATATGAAATATATCAATGAATAATAATGAATTAAGACATAGAATAGTGATGCAAAATGGACGTATCAACTCCCCCGAAGCTTAGACTTCGCTTGTCCCCAAGTGAAACTGAGCTCAATAGACATGGCCTCAGGTTTATGGAGTGAAGAGTCGATAAAAGAATACGGACAAGAAGCATCACATTCATCAAATACATAGATCATAATAGAAGACAACTCACTATTATAAAACTCAACTTGCAATGAGTAAAGGAAACACAATAAAGATACATAAAGTGAATCATAATTGGTAATGGCAAACTTAGCTCTTGGTCGAAGAATAGTTGATAAATTGCTAGAGTTCACAAATAGCTGGTTTTTTAATGATAGCTTTCAAAGTAGTAAACATCAGGATAAGAGCAATGTGCAAAACAAGGAACATAAGAAACATGAGTTAATAAATCATCATATGAATGAATGAAACACAACAACTCAAAATACTTGCTGAGATAGAAGGGAGTAGGTTTACTGACTCAACTACAAAGTAAAAGAAAGGCCCTTCAAAGAGGGAAACAGGGATTGCAAGTCTCATAAAGATCTCCCAAAAATTATGATACTTACTAGCTTTCAGCTCTCATTGCCCCTATCATAGGCATCTTTAGGTGATTAAGCAATGTACGTACCAGGCCAATCCATGAGCGTAACAATGACCGGGAAATTGGACGACGAGCGAGTTATTGTAATGTAGCAGGCGAGTCCTCCATTTCAGCTACTACAATAGTGTGGTTAAAGTGACACAACTAAGAGGATATGCTTGACAAGTTATAAGTTGAAATCTCATGCCCCTTACTTATGAGTACCGATCCTCATGCTACTCAACTTCAGTCACGAGCAAGCTCTTGTCATTGTAAATACATGTGTATCATTGAGAACCGCCAACAGGGTACCCCTTGCACATGACATAGGAGCTATCCCATAATCAAAATGACAAGGCAAGCAGACAGTGAGCATCTCAGCGATCTTTTTATTTGCTATTTGCATAGGTTTTTATTGAGGATGCTTCATAGAATGCTCACTATAGTTATGCTGCAATTTTCCACCATGATTAGGCATGGCTTAGGCTAGCGGCCCAGGCGTTTCTCTAACACACATATAAACTCCATGATCTTACAAGTTCCACTTTTATTTCACACCGTCGGGATCCATAAGCAAAAGAACGTGATATCAACTAGGTACAAGTACCAATGAAGTGTTGAGAGCGGTCCCCATGATGCATGGTTCTGCTAATTTCAACTCATAAAGCGCAAGCATATACGCAACAAAGAAGTACCCAATAGTTCAAGTTTATTAAATGCAAAAAAGTAAAGTGTGCCATCAAGTTCGTGAGAGCTTTAATCACTAATTTTCACATAACAAGTTTAATTTGGGAGGTAGATAAAACAGGAATTTACTTGGAATAGCAATAATGCTACTAGGTAGGTATGGTGGACACAAATGGCAAAGGTTTTGGTTTAAAGGAGGTGGATGCACGAGAAGAATACCCTCTCAGTACAGGTTTTTGGCTAGCAAGGCTGGGTACCAAGTATAAGAGTTGAAGGAAACAACCAAACATACAAGTGATAAAGACAAACATGCAATCTTCCTTGGAAGCACAAAATATCTTAACTAGAGAATACTAGACTTATGAGCAAATCAAGAAAGAAAGATGATGAAATAATTTTTCTTTAGAGTACCTTTATCTTTTTCATTCAACTCTCAAAAATAGTCTTGCTACCGACCGAGCCAGGTTTGCCAAGAACAACTAAATTAACTCAATGATGCCAAAGTGATACCAATACTAACAACAAGATCAATCATATAACCACGAATTCAAAACTAATATAAGCTATGCAAAAGAGTGAATGATAGAACTTCTCATTAATATTCCATAACGGCAACTCACACCAAGGGATACATATCTAACGAGAGAGGGGACACTTCCATAATGCAAACCATACTACATAATAACTCCTCTATTCATGATATGACTCTACTAAAAAGGTAAAAAGATAGAAGATAGTGATGTGATATCGCGGTACTCCCCCAAGCTTGGAACAAACCAAGGGGATGCCAAACCTGATGATGAATTACTCCTTCGGTGGTGGTGGTATCCTCTCGATGAGCTCTCTGATCAGTTTCCCTAAGTCCTCAATCTCGAAAGTGAGAGTACGAATCAACTCCGAGTTGTGCTCAATACGGCTCGTGATCATTTCAGTTTGTGGATCCCAGCTCTTGTGATTCTTTTTCCGTTCTTCCCTCTTGGAGTCTTCTTTTCCTGCATGGTTATGGATGAAGGTATGGAAGGGATTCTTGGTGTGTGGAGGAAGTGACCTTGGAGCCAAACTATGACAGGGAACTTTCCCCCCAGTCTGCATCCGTGCCGTCCTTCTAACCCTGGCAAGTTTCGTCACCACTCCAATGCTTGCAATAGTAGTGCCGGTGTGCAGATGTTGGCCTTGCTCCTCTTCACCTTCACTCTTGATCTCCTTCTCCTTCCCGGGGTCTTGGAGGTCTTCCTCCATAGGATCCTTCCCTTTATCCTTGGCAGACACCATTGTGCTTCTATGCTTTCAAAGAGTATGTCCTGACAAAAACAGATCGAAACAAAAACACGAAAAAAACACGATATACGAACCTCGGAAGATCCAGGGGTTATATATTACGAAGTTTCATATCAAAAGGAAGGTACTGAGAGAAAACGAGTCGGAGGCGGAGTCCGAGGTGGACTCACCACCTGGTGGCGCGGCCAGGGGTGGGCCCGTGCCACAGGGTGGTGTGAGCCACCCTGGCTCCGTTTTCGTCCCTCTTTCGCTTCATAGCTTTCCTTATTGACTGAAAACTGCAAAAATATAGTTGGATAGTATTTTAGCGGAACTTTTCTTACCAGAACTGTTACCTATTTGAAAACGGACTCTGCAGGTCTCTGAATTTGGTATCTAGTAGATTGTTTCGGAGTCACCACTTGAATAACATCAATATCTTCATCTTCATACACTTATTACTTGAGTCATAAAACCCTTCTCTTCCTTATTACACCATTGTCTCCACTTCCTGGAAATTTCTTTCACACAAAACTTCACACAATTCTCATTAGCAACATTAGTATAAGTGAAGTGATAAAACCTTTTGAGTCCAACTTCAATTGAAAACCATCAAAACAAAAGCTACTGAAACAACTCCTTCCGAAAACCTAAAAAGAATTCAAAAAGGAAATCGAATAAAGAAGCAGATGCAAGAGTGGCAAAATCTGCCAAAACAGACCAGCAGGTAAAGATCAATTTTTTCGAAAATCTTCTATTTCTCAAATGAAAAAGTTCAAAACTAACGAAAGTTAAATAACAACCTGGGGCAGAAGCACAAAAAATTACAGCTCAATCTGACCTACAGAGATCTCTCACCAATTTTTACAGTGAAGCACAAAAAATCTGTTTCGGGACAGCAACTTCCCCAAATATTACTTCTCTCTCATTAGAGGTTGATCTTGACACAAAAACCAAACAAAACGGATAAGGAGCAGTTATTACCGAAGTAATAACTTCCAAGACTCAAATAAACAAAAACAAACTGAAAGCAAAAACAAATTGGGTTGTCTCCCATAAAGCCCTTTCTTTATAGCCTTTAAGATGGGCATGATAATTTTGAAGAAGCTCTCATAGGGATATGAATTGAAGTGAAAGAGAGCATTAAGAAGAAAAAACACACACACATTTAAGTCTAACCCACTTCTTATGCAAGGGAATTTTGTAAACAAACAAGTTAATGAAACCAGAGGCAACTTGCAATAGAAGGCAAAAGAAGCGCAACATAAAAACTTTCAGCATAAAACGAGGAAACTTGATATTATTGAGATACATAAGAACACTTTTCCCTCCTCATAGTAGCTTTCAGTATCATGCATAAACTTAACAATATAGCTATCACAAGGACCATCATAGCAATGATCACTTATTCTAACAGAAAACACGGGAATACTAGCTCTCATGACACTACTTTGTGAAACAATATTAGAGGTATCCTTACAAAGGATAGGGTGTCCCTCTTCTTCATATTTAGTAACAAAGTCTTTCACATTTGCTATTATAGGTTCATCAACCATTTGTTTATCAGGTTCAATAGCTTTATGTGTACTTTCATTAACCATACTAGCTATCATAGAATGTTCCTTTACCTTAACTGGGAAAGGCATTTTCTCAATGTAAGGTTCAGGTAAAACATGATTAGCAGTATAAACTTTAGTATTTCTTGCAGTAACACTCTTAGCAATATCTTTATAAGGTTCATGATACTTATTCCACTTCTTTTTAGGCACTTCAATGTAGGAAGCATAAGCCTTAAAATAAGTAGCAATAGCTTGAGAGTCTAGACCGTAAGCATTTTTAATATTTTGAAAGTCATCAGTTCCCATAAAAGATTCAATGAATCATAATCATAATTTATACCTGACTTTCTACCTTTGTCATTCTCCCAGGCTTCAGCATTGTCTTGAATACGGTCCAGAAGGTCCCATTTAGCTTCTTATTTCATGCGAGTGAATGATCTAGCACAAGAAGCATCCAATAAATCCTTGTCATGTAGAGGGAGCCTTGCATAAAAGTTATTGATAATAATATTGTTGGGGAGCTCGTGAATGGGACATTTTAGCATTAGTAACTTCAATCTCCCCCAAGCTTGAGCTGTACTCTCTCCATCAAGAGGCCAAAAGTTGTATATTTGATTCCGATCTTTATGAATCTCACTAGGAGGATAAAACTTTGAATAAAAGAGAGGCACTATTTCCTCCCATTCCAGAGCTTGACCATTCTTCAGCAGCTTATACCATTCCTCAGCTCTTCCTTTCAACGATAATGAGAATAACTTCTTCTTAACTTGATCTGTAGTAATACCTGCACACTTGAACAACCCGCATAATTCGTGTATAAAGAGTAAATGATCACCGGGATGGACAGTTCCATCCCCAACATAGTAGTTATCCATAACACGATCAATAATTCTTGTAGGTATTTTAAAAGCATCATTCTCAGCAGGTGGTGGTTCATCTACTACCTTAGCAGTGGTAGTAGCTTTACCAGATAAGAAACTCAGCAAATTATCCATAACAAAAATAAAGCAAGTAACAGAAATAAACAATACTCATAGTAGACGTTTCCTTTACCAGTTCCACTCTCCAATAGCGCTTCACTCCCCGGCAACGGCGCCAGAAAATAGTCTTGATGACCCACAAGTATAGGGGGTGTATCGCAGTATTTTCGATAAGTAAGAGTGTCGAACCCAACGAGGAGCAGAAGGTGCTGGCTAGTGGTATGGATCAGGAATTCTCTGCAAATACTTAGCAAACATATTTTTAGGGTTTTTTGATAAAGCAAGTAAACAAAGTACGAGTAAATAAAAGACTGTAGGAATAAATGCAGCAAGTGGCCCAATCCTTTATGAAGCAAAGGACAAGCCGGTTGTATTACTTAAGATGACCAAACTTTCTCGAGGACACATGGGAAGACTGTCAAGTGCTTTTGCTTCATATAGTTGATTAATCTTCTTTAGCTTGCTAAGTGTTGTGTGGGTGAACCTGTGCTAATGTACCGCCCCATCCAAGACTAATACATACTTGTGATTATACCCCTTGCAAACAACCGTAAGTACAAGAAAGTAATTAAGGTAGAAACCTAACCACAGCTTTAAACTCTAAGACCCTCACGTCCCTTGTGCAATGGTTTCCTAACGGGGGTTCAGGTTTCTGTCACTCCGGCAACCCCTACGATTAGTAGCCAAATACACAATGCATTCCCCTAGGACCATATAGGTGAAGTGTCATGTAGTCGACGTTCACATGACACCACTAGAAGAAGTACACCACAACTTAAATATCAAACTATTGAATCTTTCTCAACACAACTCCACTACTAACAACATGACTTCTCCCATGTCCTCAAGAACAAAACGAACTACTCACAAGACATCATATGGAACATGATCAGAGATGGAATAATGATGTATAACAATCTGAACATAAACAATAATTCAATGGTTCACTCAATAGCATCAACTACAAAGAGTAATCAACACCGGGAAAGTTTCCCCTATGAACTAATGCAAGATTCAACTCAATTGTTACAGCAATATGGAGATGGTGATGAGGGTGCTGATGGTGGTGATGATGATGATGATGATGATCTCGATGAAGTCCAGCTTGATGGTGGTGTTGATGGCGACGATCTCCCCTCTCCGTGAAGGAATTCCCCCGGCAGAAATCTGTCTACCGGAGAGATCTTTCTCTCTCGGTGTTTTCCGCCCCGCAGAGGCGGCGGAATCTTTCTGTGGTCGCTCCTAAAGTCTTAGGGTTTCGGGAGGATGATATACGCCAGAGGGGAGAGGCTGGAGTGGGCCAGGGTGGCCACACCACCTCCAGGCACGGCCTAGGCCTGCCCGCGCCATGGGGTGGTGTGGGCCCCCTGTGGCCCATCTCCACTCCATCTTCTGGCATCCTTAGTCTTCTGGAAAAATAGGATTTTCCATATATTTTCCCGGATTTTCTGATCTTCACGAATTTTGCCTCCAAACAACACCTTTTCCATCAGAATCCTGACTACAGCGGTCCATGCTCCAAAAGTCATCAACCATGCAAAAATAGATGAAATAACATAAGTATCATCTCTCAATATGAAATATATCAATGAATAGTAAGGAATTAAGACATAGAATAGTGATGCAAAATGGACATATCAGTAAGCGATTCCTCACGATCGCCGCATATGTCTTCTTTGGCTCCAGGGTGGGTTCTCCTGCAAGTGTAGCTTCTACCAGCCCAAGCCCGGCGATGGCAGACTGATGGACGGAGGATCGTGGATCGCTGGCTGGAGGTTGGTTGGAGAGAAGATATGTGGTGGTCGCGATGACCGTAGCCTACGGCGTCTTGGGTATCCTGTTTCGCTGAGAGTTCACCGACATGAACAAGAATTCGAGGGCTCGGGTGGCCTCGTGCCTTCCATCCGCGTCCACGTGGTCTATCCGGGAAGGTCTTTTGTGTGCCTTAGTGCCATTTTCCTTCGAAGAAGATCCGCCGATGGAGGAGAGCACTACCCAACGGGCAGTCTAAGCATCAACTTGCCTCTTGTGTTTGTCAAGTTGAGCCTGCATCACCTATTGGCGGTTAAACTCCTTTTGGAGGAGCCAGTGGTATCCCATCAACAAATCCCATGACGAATTTTTAGGTAGGGGAGTGCCTTTTATGGCTTGATTGAGCATGTTCCACTCATCCTCCATAAGGTGGATCTGAGGACGGTCTTCTGTGCCGGCACCATTGACGTTGTCACGGTTGTCATTGGGATTGTCATAGTTGGCGTTGTTTTCGTCCTCGGTGTTTCCGTGAGTGCCATCGCCGCTGTTGGCATTGATGACATCGCATATATATATATGTAGTGGTTGGTGAAGTCGTTGCTTCCACAACTTTCTGGATCAGATCCGTAGGCATCCTTTTCCATCAGTTGGTCGCACAAATCAGAGTCACAACTATTGTTGCTATCCGTGTCGTATGTCGACACGGAAGCGTTGAGCTCACTGAGGGTGCCGAATGGTGGAGGGATCCACGAGGTGGGTGCAATTAACAATGGTGTTGATTGCTCAGGGAGGCGAAGAGTGGTGATCTTTTCGATATGGAAGTGCAGATCACCGATAGTCATGTTGGCTCCGTCGCCGATGGAGTCGAAGACTGGGCGCGTAGCCGACGAGTGGATAATGAAGTCGAAGGAGCCGAAGCAGAGGCATCCCTCTGACGCGGATGAGTTGAAGATTGCCAGCGATGAGGCCACCAAAGTCGCAACATCAGCATGCAGACTTCCCACGAACGATGTCAATTGACGTGGGATTAACACGTCAATACCCATAGTTTATGGACTTGGGTTTCAAGGAAGAGGCGAGTTAGAGACTTTTTCAGCTAACAAACAAGCAACACAGGGATACGGTGTTTACCTAGGTTCAGGGCCCCGAAGGGAAAATCTTACTCCTGCTTGTCTGCTCTTGATTAATGGAGAACCGAGGTTACAAGGGTGCCTTGATGGCGATGATGCGCAGATTAGAGCTGGTGGGTGTATGTATGCTAGGGTTTTTGGTGCCCTCCTTGTTGCTCTCTCCTGGCCTTTATATGGGGAGACCATCTCTCAGGACACAACCGAGTCGGTTACAGGCTAGGAAGCTATCTCTTCAAATTTCCTATCTAATGTTTGCCGTGTCCGCCAAGGAGCCGCATCCTTCATGGGCTTGGGGCCACCCGAATCTTCATGGGCTTCACCATCAACGTGGGATAGTTATATGGGCCTCTGCTAGGCTGAACTAGGTAGGCCAATGTTCGGTACCCGTAGTGCATACCCATGTCACCCACAACCCAATGATGAGGACCTCCTCGTACGCTAACGAAATGCCCTGATCGGGGCCGTCACCAACCAACTCATGGTCCATGGCCCCCTGTTGTGTGCAAAAATATAAAGGGGAGTCCTGACGGCTGACGATCTCACCTGTTAGACATCTAGCTACGCCACCTCCCAACATCCATACGACTGCTCCGATCGCATACCTTGCACAATCAGCAGGAAGACTAGAACCTCGAAGTGTTGTCCCAGGACAATGCAGTTGGAGGCCGAAGGGCATCCACACCTTTGCGAGATCGCCTTCGACAACCAATCAAGCCTACATAAACCAGGCAGTAATGGCGTCTTCATCAACCCCAACACCCAGTAAAGATTTCTACCCCTTTTATTCCTGGTCATCTGGTGTTCAAGATGTCGTCCATGTTGATCTTGCGGTAGGCATAATGTTTTAGATCTAACAGTTTCCATCCAGCATTCTTGAACCTCTGATAGTGTATCGAAATACCCAAATAGCTAATAGTTGGAAACCGGCCTACCTCATTACCAAATAATTCGGCATACTGAGCATTATCTTCTTGGGCTTCTCAAAACAGAACAATTCATCTCGTGCAATTTTATTGCACCAGTTTAGTATCATCGGATCCATCTTGAAATGTAGTTACATGTTATACCGATTTGATGTCATACGTCTTGCTACACTTTTGAATAAATTTGGTGAAAGTATAATCTTTTTAACTTAGGACAGGAGGTAGAAATAAATTTATTTGAGGACGGAGGAAGTACTCATATACTGATACATTGCTTGTAATGAAACGAAGGGAGTACGACTGAAGCAATCGATCAACTATACCAAAGTAACCTCTTCGCTTTGATGGTTAGAGGGGTTGGAGTAGAATATTCTAGTTGCCAGCCAGCCCATCACTAATCCAGAGCACCACAACAACTGGAATAGATAGTAGTAGTACTAGCCTTCTGTGTAGCGTACATGGTAGACTTCATACCGTAATCATAGGCAGTTGATCATTGCCAAAGCAAAGTTAAAGAAGATGAGAGTATTAATTCTGCGTGTGCTTGGTGTGGAATATAATCTGGTGTGTGTCCAGGTGGCGCACGACCTCCTGCACTTGGTATTTCCGTGATTGTACAGCGTGATCCATCTTAACTCGAGGTGATAATGATACTTTCTATTACTTTCACACACGTGGGGAGAGCCAGAGGTCTATTAAAGCACTTGAGTAGCAAGGTAGATCTACTTGATTACAAAACTCATGATCACAATATGATCATGCATAGAGAGAAAGATGAACACATAGCTACCGGTAGAACCCTTAGCCTCGAGGAAGAACTACTCCCTCATCATCATGGGAATCAGCAACGATGATGGAGATGGTGGTGGAGATCGATGGAGATGGCTCCGGGGGCACTTCCCCGACTCGGCAGGGTGCCGGAACAGAGATTTTCTGTCCCCCGAATCTCCCCTACGGTGGCGGCGGTGCTGCAAAACTTTTCGTGGCTGGAGGCTGGATGATTTAGGGTTTCTCCATCGGAGGCTTCTTATATGCGAAAGGGCGATGTCAGAGGGTGGACCAGGGGCCCACACCACCTGGTGGCGCGGCCAGGGGGACCCGCACCACCACATGGTGTGGCCAGCCCCTGGTCCCTCTTCGTCTCGTCTTCTGGCTCCGTGAGTCTTCCGGTAAAATATCGACTTTGGCTTTTGTCCGGTATAATTCCGAGAATATTTTTTTTCCAGCTTTTCTGAAACCAAAAATAGCAGAAAACATGCAACTGGCACTATGGCATCTTGTTAATAGGTTAGTTCTAGAAAATGTGTAAAAATACTCCAAAGTATGGAAAAAAAACATAAGAAAGTAGATATAAAACAAGCATGGAACATCAAAAATTATAGATACATTTCCAACGTATCAGAGCCCTGCTGCTGCACCACCTCCATAGCCGCCGCACACAATATCTCTACCACCATACCACTCAAGAGGAATAGGAGGCTTGCACCTTGAAGGGCTACACATCGATCTTCATCATCTTCATCAACAATGTCTCCAACATCGATTCCCTTTGTCTACTTTGTTGTAATCCAAAATCTATTGTGGATTTGCACTTGTATTCAATTGTACCTTCATATATCATCTATATTATTGTCATGATGTTGATATCCTTCATGTATGAGTACTTGCCTTGTTCTTGGAGAGATATGGAGAAACCCTAGTATTATTATGCATTGAAATAAAGATGATCTATAACTTTAGTCCTTGATCTATTGATTTATGATATTGTGTTAGATCTCTCTCTTTAGATGGTATGTAAAGTCAACCACATAACATTTGCCTTTGGGACTAAAGAGAGGGAGCTACCCTTAGGATGTGTATGGGAGTATGTCCAGTGCTATTTTATGACTGTAAGCATTGTCTTATAACCTACACAGTTAAAGGAGGGTCAAGAGAGATTCACTAAGATCATTATGATATCCATGGAGAAATACCCTTAAGTGATTTGCTCGCAGGCATCACAATGGTTATTTAGAGATGACCTCAAAAATTGACTCGTATAAGCGGCTGCTCACGAGACTTATAGTGAACATCTTATTATGGAGCTCTCTCCACACATGTCATGATGAAAGATATAGCTCATCCTAATCATACATAATTCTCCCATGCTAGTGGTGAATCCTACACTCCTTGAGAACCCCTCAACCACATCACACCATACTTCATAAACACTCTCTTCCTTTAGTTTACTTTTGTTATTTATTTTGTTACTAGTTACTTTAAATCTCTCTTGGTTATTTTTATTGTAGCAACTTATAGTGTAGACTATTTTCAAACATTGTTTTGGGTGCGAACATGACCTCACTGACAACGTGGCTGCGGGGTTGTGTTGTTTCCATCTGTAAAGCTTCCAAGGGACATACTTTATAAATAATAGTTGATGTTATAGATACTGTAACAACCCTGTTGTTGGATACAGGAATCCGGTCATAAACGTTGTAATCATGACAAGGCAAGAATCGAACTTTATCGATGATCTTCGCAAAACATTCGATAATCTTGACAAGTACAACATCAAGCTCAACCCAACTGATGAAGCCCAACGAGATTTTGAAAATATCAAGAAAAGAGTCTCAACATCGCCTGTTCTGGTGTCACCTAAGAAAAAGGAACCACTATTGTTGTACATCTCCATCACCAACCAGGTGGTCAGCACAGTACTGGTCGTCGAACTATCCGAAGAGGGGAAAAACCCATGGTATCCAGCGGCCGGTCTAATACCTCAGTGAGGTGCTATCTCCATTCAAGCAAAGATACTTGCATTATAAGAAGCTTGCATATGGTGTCTTCATGTGGCACACAAACTACGTCACTACTTCTCCGAGCATCCGATAGTGGTGGTCAATGATGCCCATCTCTCTAATATCCTCCACAACCCTGAAGCTACAGGGTGTGTCTCTCTCTAGGGCATCGAGTTATCCACTCGAGATATCACGTATGAGAAGCACAAAACAATAAAGTCTCAGGTCCTACATGAGTTATCACGGAGTGGATAGAACTCCAAAGCGCGGGTCCCCTAGATTTGTCAAGTGTGTGGACCATGTACTTCGATGGGTCCAAAACAACTGAAGGAGCGGGTGTTGGTGTCATATTGATATCACCCCAAGAAGATAAAATGCGCTACGTATTTTGGATGAGCTTCCCGAATGCGTCAAACAATGAAGCTGAATATGAGGCCTTGTTACACGGTATGCGTATGGTAAAAGGCTGCGGTGCAACTTGCCTCAAAATTTTGAGGATTCAAACCTCGTCGCACAACAAGAAATGAACACGTGTAACACCATCAGCGACAACATGATCGTATATCGTGACATGTATAACATCATGGAGGGTTATTTTGACGGGTCCCAAGTTTCCCACATCAGCAGAACAAGCAACGAGGAAGTCGACAATCTGGCAAACACTCTATTAGAGTGTCCCATGGCACAAGTATTGGGCCAATTAGATCTCGTATGAACGTCATATTCGGTGTCAGATACTTCAAAACCATAGTGATAGTATTGCTCTTATAGCGGATAGTGTTATATAGAGTAGGATATTATCCCCAGATTGTAACATTTCCAAGCCACTTATCCTCTGAGATTCTAATTTCTGAGCCATCCCTTTATAAATGATCCAAAGTAGAAGAAGTATTTCTTTGCCGCCATTATACCAGGCCAAAAATGAGAGTCCTCGGGTTTTCAATAAACTTGGGACAATTCTTTTGAGCCTACATACTTTGTTTATAGGAGGATTTGCCATACCCTATGACATTGATCGTATGAGTACCTAGAGGGGGTTGAATAGGTGCTACTCCAAATTTTAATACTTTTTCAATTTAAGGCTTAACACAAAGGTAAATTCTCTAGATATGCAACTAAGAGGAATTTCTCTGTATGTAAACCTAACTACTAAGCGAGTAAAGGCGAGGAGTGAGGAACAGGGTAACCGTAGAAAAGCACGCGAAGACACATGATTTGTTTTGCCATAGTTTCTTCCTTGTTAAGGGAAGTACGTCTGCGTTGGAGGGGTGGGCGGTACTAAGACCACCATGACACAAAATGCCTCACCTTGTTCTCCGATGGATCTCGCCACCAAAGGCCTGATCCACCTTCCACTATGTGGTACCCTTCTAGGCGGATATCGGTGCCTTTACAACACTAACAGGGCACGCATCCGCGACTCAATTGGAGGCTCTCGTGATGACAACAAGATACCACAAGAACAAGTTAATCAATAGCCAAAATTGAGATCTAGATATTTGCAAAAAATACTAGATCAAGAATCCTCAAAATCAATGGAGGGGAAATGAAGATCTTGATGGATGCCGATAAAGATCAAAGTCTCCTCCTTCGATTCCCCAAAGCCTGGAGCCTTTAGGTGGTTGGAGGTGGATATCGTGCTTGAATCGAGATAAACATGGCAGAGCTTTTTTGCAGGATCCAAGAGATCTAAAATGGGGATCTGAGGGGATATATATAGCCCCACTCGAAAAGCTGTCGTTGGGCGTTTTGGGAGGCGGATTATCCAGCCTAAGTGACGGCCAGATTATCCGGCTAGGACAAACATCCGGCCCTAGCTCAGACAATCCGGACTAAAAGTCCGGCCCCCAGAAGGGGCGGATTATCCTGTCCGGGTAAATGCTCCGACCCTGGCCGGTTAATCCAAGGAAATCTCCGTCCCCCATACTGCATGACACACCTTGTTGACTTCGCCAAAATTCCTGGAGGGGCGGATTATCCGGCCTGGGCGAATGCTCCATCCCTGGCCGGTTAATCCGGAGGAATCTCCGCCCCCACCTGCATGACGCGCCTTCTTGGCGTTGGCGATCTTGGTGGGGCAGATAATCCGGCCCTTGGTAGAGGTGGATAATCCGCCCCCCAAAACTCTGGTTTAGCAGCATTGGGTGGCAATAGAATTATGCACACTAAATACATAATTAAATAATCCTTGGTATTATTATCTAACACACAAAATACTAGAGATCATGAAATATTCTTTCGTCCTATCTTTAGTAAGTAGCTTGAAAAATCATTTACCTAGAAGGGTTGTATTCTTAACCTGAAGGTCATGAATACCTAGCACCCATTGATCTTTAGGTCGGTAACCATGTTATCCTTGTGAGAAGAATCATGATAAAAACAATCCAATAATGTAAGACTACTTTCGGTAACTGGAAGAAAGAAATCAGAATACCATATTACTTAGTACCGAATTAATGAGAAATAATCTTTCACCAAGAGATTGTAATTTTACTTTCCAATTGCCTAGTCTCTTTTGTAGCCGCTCCACAACATGTTTCCATTTAGCATTCTTGAACATCCGATAACGTATCGCAATACCCAAATAGCTAATAGGAAATTAACCTACCTCGTTACCAAATAATTCGGCATACTGAGCATTATTTTCTTAGGCTTCTCAAATCAGAACAATCCATCTCGTGCAAATTTATTGCACCAGTTTAGTATCACCAGATCCATCTTGAAATGTAGTTTCATGTTATACCGATTTGATGTCATACGTCTTGCTACACTTTTGAATAAATTTGGTGAAAATATTTTTTTTAACCTCAGACAGGAGGTAGAAATAAGTTTATTTGAGGACGGAGAAAGTACTCATATACTGATACATTGCTTGTAATGAAACGAAGGGAGTACGACTGAAGCAATCGATCAATTATACCAAAGTAACCTCTTCGCTTTGATGGTTAGAGGGGTTGGAGCAGCATATTCTAGTTGCCAGCCTGCCCATCACTAATCCAGAGCACCACAACAACTGGAATAGATAGTAGTAGTACTAGCCTTCTGTGTAGCGTACATGGTAGACTTCATACCGTAATCATAGGCAGTTGATCATTGCCAAAGCAAAGTTAAAGAAGATGAGAGATTAATTCTGCGTGTGTTTGGTGTGGAATCTAATCTGGTGTGCGTCCAGGTGGCGCACGACCTCCTGTACTTGGTATGTCCGTGATTGTACAGCGTGATCCATCTTAACTTTCTGTGATTGTACAGCGTGATCCATCTTAACTCGAGGTGATAATGATTGATGACGCCCTTTGGAGCATTATAAAAATGGACCTCCAAGTAGGCAAATGATGGGCATACAAAAAGTGGCGTGAATGAAACAACTTCTTTAACTAGTACTAACACTAGCAGGCTGATCGAGGTTGACATTGTTTACAAGGTTAATGCTTAAAAGCCTACAAGGAGTAAGTAACTTTTCGCGGCAGTTCTGCTCGGATTCAAATCGTAATGTAGTTACAATGTTGGCAATAACAGAAAGAACGGTCTTATAGGGGTAGGTGGTGTTTTAGCTCGCGGTTGCATGTGAACCTATTATGAAAATGCATAAAAACAAATTTAGAATGTCAAAAAATTATGAAAAAGAAAATTTTACATGTACATCTTGACATTCCACGTTCGCACATAAGTTTTCGAGAAAAAGTGATATTTTTTGTGCCATATGTAAAAAGACAAAGAAATATTAGTGAATACATGTTAGAGCATCGAAGTTATCTTTTTTGACACGTGGCACAAAAATATGTTTTCCCCGAAAACCCTGTGTGCGAACATAGTATGTCCGGTTGTACATGCAAATACTTTTTCCAAATTTTATGACACTTTAAAATTTATTTTGAAATAATTGTTCAAATGCATGCCGTGAATCGAATTGGATTTCCGTAGTGTAGCATCTTGTCTAATAAAAGCGTACACCAAAATATCCATCTTCTTATTGAAGAATGTGAATGATGGTGCATATATAGGATAGCTTTGTTTTTGAAGAAATATATAGGATAGCTAGTCGATCTACCAAACATTGGGCACGGAAATCTCCTAGGGTAACACTGCTGGAATAAAGCAAATAATTCACCGTGCAGTATCGGATTTTTTTTTTCACACAAGGGTTAGAGCCGGTTTGCAGGGACTCGATAACATGGAAATGAGATGAAGCACATTTTAATTCACACGCATCTTCTTGTTGTCGTCTCGGTGTGGAAGACCATGCCGTTCGCGTGTCCGTGGTTTTGCTAGACGCGTAAGCCACATCTATATCTGTCGAAGCAAGTAGGATCGGATGATCTCATCTGAAACCTGAAGCTTAAGACATACTGCTACATTTTCTTCAGTTTGTCATGTAATCTATACGTTCCAGCAGAGTGGTAGCGTGGTCTCGTCATGTTGTGCCAATTCTAGATCGACGTTTTGGAAGCAAACGGATATAGAAACTGTACAGAAATCTGCTGGTAACAAAAATAGCTAGACAGCTACTGTGGACCCATTAATCTGAGATGCACGTCAATGAACAATACGGCAGCTAATCCATCGTTTCGTGTTCACTGTGCGAATTCACCCCCTTTCCCTTTTGTACCCAGAAGTAAGAATACAATGCTGTGTGATTCTAGTAAATTAAATGTAAAAAAGTAACGAACTGCTTTACGTGTGATGACAAATTTAAAAGGTCAGATGCAGAATCCAAGCCTGAATTTCTAGAATCTGAATTTTCTGAAACTAACTGCAGCCTGTAGGTTGTTGCCCTGTTGCTATACCATAATCAGCGAACAAATAGTCACAAGTACAATTTTTTTTCTTTGTCGGCCTTCATCTTTCTTCAGACAGAGGACTAGTCTAAAATACGTTTCCAATACATGACCTATTATTCCAGAGAGTAGTAAACAGTTAGAGCGTGCCTGTCTTGATTGTTGCTGAAGAAATGACGCGGAAAGCGGATATAGTCTGGATGCCCCCGAGCAGTCCGCTAAGCATAATTACAAGCTGTAACAACAACGCTGCAATCATGGAGAAGTATGCATGGTTCGTTGTCTTAAAGAAATATTTCTGTTTAGCTGTTAGCTAAGTTAACCATTTACAGGATATACTGGATGAGATAAACTATCTACAGAACCATGCCTACCTAGCATGGCGCTGGCTAGCTATTCCCCAAATAATTATTAAAAATTGTGCTTGTAGCAGCAAAGTCAAACAAACGTCTATTATGTTCCATGCAGTTATTCCCATTTTCAGTTTCAGTCGGTGAAATATGATGTGCCTTGACAGTTGACAGTCTCCCGTTATTGCACGGCTCTCTTTCTGACGTCAGGGATTTCGAAATGCTACTGTCGTCCTTCTCTGCAGTTTTCCTGTAACTCAAATATGATTCTGTTTATTTTTCTCGCCATTGTTAACAACACAGGCACAAGCTACCAAATTCAGAAGATCGTGTAACGTTTCGTACGAATCAAGTTGAGATTAATTACGAGTTGATTAATGTTAAGCACCTTCGAAAGATGATCGGCTGTGTAAGATGTACTAGCACTAGCAGACAAGCGCTTTCGCCATCGATGGGTGACTGATTAGTTCATCCGCAGAATAGACAGGTCCGTAATCAAGGTTATGCTAGTAATTGATGCCCCACTGTCTGCTGCTACACGCGGATCCATCGAATAATTCCTGCACTCTGTGGAGTGGAGTGTATGTTTTCTTTTCAAATACGGTTTTCACCACCTAAAGTACTGTATATACTTGCGGAAATTTCAAAAAAAAGAGAGACGCGGAAGAAAAAAGATGCGTCCATATGTGGCTGCCGGGGTGGACCGTGTATAAGCACGAAGTTTGGCGTTGAAGGGATGGGCTCCAAGGGTGGTCCACTCCATCGCTCCACTGTAGTGGCGCGACCGACCGACGTCGCTCGACTCGACCCCCTCCACCTTGGAACGGATGCGCCGCGTCTGCTTCGATCCATCCTCCATCAGGACCACTCTAGGTAATAGCTTGGTCTTTTTCTTTCCTCTCCTCGCTCCCTTGCCCTTCTTCTTTCTTTATGCACAGAGGGATCGCATCTGGATGCATGTCTAGAAACGGGAACTGCCTCGATCGAACAACATGTATATCAGCGAGCTAGGATTCCATCTCGGATTGTTTATTTAGTTCGATCGGTATTGAAGTTTAAGCACCGGGCCACTTGCGTATGGATGTACAGTTTCCAGAACAGTACAACCTGGGCCTCGTGCTCCCTCGTGCTCGCTCGGAGGCTATAGCAATAAGAAGCAACTTGCGCGGCCTAGCTCCGCTCCGCTGGGCTATCTAGCTAGAGATGAGATGGTTCTATCTACAGACAGATGGCCACGGGGTTATCATGTTGGCTTTTACTCGTCTCGCGCTCATGGAAGCACATGACCCTGTTCTTTCTTCCTCCCTCCCACGACGTACCTAGTGATCACCGGTCGATCTTGGCCAGCTCGATCGGCGCGCGATAGCCAGCATCAGCTGCCGTTGCAATCTGCATGTAGTACGTGCGCGTGGGGAAAGCGGTTACAGCTTTCCTGAAAAAGGACGGACGCGCGGGATAAATGGCTGGCTGGCTGGCTGGCTGGCTGCTTGAGCTAGCCCCTTTCCTTTCTAGCGTTTCGCATTGCCCGCACGGGCCGGCCTGGGACCGACGCGCGCGCGTGCAATGCGGTCTGAGGCCGTACGTACGTGGCGCAACCGTGCAAGTCGATCGGCCGGTACTGTAACTAAAGAGGCTTCTCCGGTGGCGGGAAGGAGCAAACTGGCACCGCGGCCACGTAGGGGTTCATGCCACGCGTGTCGGCCCGTCGCGCGGGCGGGCGGGCGGGGAGAGTACGGTGAAAGAATGGGCAGACAGTAGTACCGCGGAATAAAAGCCGCCGGGGCCATACCCCCTGGTACGTCCATCGTCGCCATGCCACCATGCATGTGCGCGCCCCGGCCCCGGCCCGCACCGCCTCCTGCGCGCGGCTGATCGATCCATCGGGCGCTATCTAGCCAGCTACTCCTACAGCTACGTACCAAACCGCGCGGGACGATGGAGCGTACGCCTAACCCGACCGTTGCATGGCACGAAACACGTCCGTGAGCGAGCGAGCGAAGCTGTCGTCGAGTCAGTCATACATAATTCGTTTCCCGGCCGGCAGGCACCAACTGATGTGAAGGAACGGGATGTTTCAGGGGAGCTAGCTAGCTGTTGTCCGGCTGTCAGAGATGGCCTTCTCTTTTGGGGCGGGCAAGTACCACCACATCTGCTGCCACACGCCTGCAACTGCAAGCACCACCACTGTGGTGTCAGGTCCATCCATCGAGGCTCCTCCGTTCAGAGCAGAGCAGTACTACTATGCTACAACTGAATTTTACTGGTTATCGGTACGGATTACTACATGACAGAAAGGCACGAGGAATGCACGTACGATTCCATGCAGCAGGAGCGGCTCACGGTTTGGCTGCTTCCCCCCGGCCGGACGTCGGGACATGCACGCGTGCGTGCTTCGATCCATGGTGGAAGATAAACTGAATTACTCCACTTAGCTAGCCGAGCAATGGATTTCGAGAGAGGAGAACGCCCACCATGATGGTGTTGGTGTACTAGAGCGTGCGGCAACAATTACATCCCGTGGGACGTAGTGTCGCCATCGGCGCTAGATGCCCCCGCTCACTGGCAGATCCAAGACGAATATGACAGGCACGAACTGATCGGCTGGATCATACGATACGATCCGCCCCACTACTGTTCCAAGACCAAGCCAGCTGCGAGCGAGCGAGCGAGCTCCAGTTCTCCGCTCCACTGATCGCACGATATACGTTCGGTCGATAACCTGCTGTCAAACCCTGCCTGCAGGGCACGGATTACATGACGTAAAACGGCGCACACGCGCGTCCGGGGGTGCACGGCCCGGCGGCGAACCCGTGACGCCGTGCATGCGGCGCCGTACGTAAAACCGGAGTTACCGATCGAGGCATTTTTACACATGCATGGACGGTTGTGGACGTACGCCTACGCCATACCAGGCCCAGACAGCTCCAGGGCAGATGAGCTGGGCCGAGGGGGCTATGTTCACGCAAGTAGCTGCCATCGCATCACACGCGAACCGTGGTGGTCCCTTGACGCAACGCAAACACACAAAGCGCACTGCACGTACGGCGGGAATCCCACGGGGATTAACACACACCTTCCTTAACAACTGAATCCCATCACAGGCTTTAAAGCACAATGTATGTACAGTATAGGTAACAAACGGCAGCAGCAGCAAGCTAGCAACACAACGCAGTGAGGATAGCAAGATGAGGCAGCCGAGAACATAACCATGTTCCATACCGTGGGTAAAGACGCAACGCTATGATTAAGCACACTGCTCACCTGCTGTGCAAAAAAAAAAAAAAAAAGCACACTGCTCACCTGTATCTGCTTCCGCGCTCAGGCTGTAGCGTAGCGGTATGTTTCCATCGATCGATCGCTCTAGCAATAGCATTATAGCAAGCATGGCTGCATGTGAACCGGTGTGGATTCGTGTACGTACGTGTATGTTATTCGGATGCACGCACGCAGAGGTATACGGCACCACATCGCACCCATCCCCTGCCCACAAGCTCAGCTACCTAGCTAGGGAGGGGAGGTGCATGGTCGTTGGTCGGTTGCAACTGTCAACCTCCACATAAAGCGTGACACCCTTCGCTTTTCTGCAACATGATCACTCGTGTAAGTAATTAAGCTCCATTGCTGTTATTACGGCCGCGCCGACAAGTTAGAACCGGGAGTTACGTAGATCCCGTCCGGCGCGGGGCCGGCCCCCACCGTACCGCAGGCGTCGACTTCCCCATGCCCGCCAGTCCGTTCGTGCGGCGTACCGCAGTGCCGTCCGTGCGCGCCCTCCGCTCGGTCTACTCTACCCCGCGCGCGGCAGGCAGGCGCACGCACGTGAACATACGTACACCCGCCCGAATTCAGCACGCGCAGCCCGTCTATTGCTGCTGCGGCTATGTGCACGGCATTTACGGCCCCGCCGTGCAGCCCGCCGAGATTGATTGGCCGTCCGTTTATCTCACGCTAGTTGCTGCTCGCGTGGCATGGACGCATGGTCACTTTACACGCCCCCATTACCCCTTGCCTGTGATGATAGCAAGGCAGCACAGCAGGGCAAGGCGAAGGCTTCGGCCGCGTGCGTGAATGTGGTTGTACCGCAGCACTACACTAATTCACCACCACCACTAGCTGCGAGATTAGATCCAATCACCGGCTAGCTCCCCTCTGCCTCCAGATCTGACAGACAGACAGAGAGACAGACAGGCCTGCCTCGCAGCGAGTGAATCTCAATCTAACTGCCTGCCCGATTTGACACCTCGTCCACGTTCGCCGCGTGGGACGGGCGGCTTCCTGCTCGATCCTCGCAGCTGCAGCTGGCCCCATCCCATCCTCCAGATGAAATCAAGGCGCGCATGCACCAACAACTTGGAGTAAAAAAATGTTCTCCACATGCACAGCTATTATCCCGCCTGCCTGAGCACCACATGATGCAGCAGACAACCGTTGCAGCTAACTTAACTGCAGATCGATCTCGGTGGTGGATCACCGGATCGGAGATGATCAAAATAAAAATAAAGATCCCATGATCGACCTCACGAGCCCGCGGCCGCCGGTTGCAGGCCCTTGCAGCAGCCGGCCCGGGCCCGCCTGCAGAGATCCCTGAAACAAGTGTACTTTGCTGGCTCTTGCTATATCACTACTAGTACATGAATGCTCGCCCTAATCTATTCTCTAAGAGCAAGGATAATAGTATAGCCAGCTGCTGGCTATAAGCAAGTGCCATGTCATCTATAGCCAACTTAGAACTAGCATGTACAATAATGAGCTATAAAAATATACTACTTTAGCACTACATGACCCACCTTTCACTCTCTCAAAATGCCTAGGAGCACGCGCTACAGCTGGCTCTTGCATGAGAGCCCACTCTTCTTCTCTCTCTCTTTTCTCTCTTCCAACTAGGCAAGTAAATAGTATTTTAATTCTTATAGCCAGCTGACTAGGACTTATTGTACTTGCTCTAACCGTCCCCCCTCGGACATCAAAAATAGGAAAACCTTCCACGACGCGGCTGGCCGGCTGCGGCTGGTGCTGCGCGAGCTAGGGCAGGGTCCGGCACCGCGCGCTTCGGGTGGACCGCATGTTCTGCCGCCCATCGCGTCACTTTCGGAATGTTTGCGCCAAAAGTGCCATATTTTTTTGCTGCTGCTTGTGTTGCGTAGGAGCTGCAGGAGCTAGCACACGGGCTTCTTTTCCTGCTCGAGATCCAACTCAAATGATGCCCACGAAAGCGTGCCTGATATCTCCAAAGAGAATCTCTGCTTTCCTGGCTTCATTGATCGATAGGCGGAATCAAAGTATAGCATTGTGACTCCTACTCGCAAATACTTTAGCCGAAAGATAACGACCCGTGATTCATACACTACACCTACTTCTCGAAACGTACTACTTATTAGTGGTAGTAAAATGACAAGTACGACTTATAATGTGACCAGGAATACACTAAGCACACAGACACATCGTTGTCGGTGATAGCAAAGACAACGGGCTTTTGTAGCTTCCGAGGATTGTTCTGGCATCGAAACAATTTCAGAGTTCATACGGGCAAAGAAAAAATCTAGTCTACTGCCAAGCAGCTGATTCTTTGTCGTGGTAACTGGTGAAGAGATTGTGTAGTGTGTAGTAGTAAAGCATACTACGCCGTTATAGTTAGGGTACCAACTATACCTCCGATCCGAAAGAAGATAGCTTGTGCTTTCCTGAGGTCTGACAGAAAGATCGCAATACCTTTGTGCTGTAAAGCTAGCAAAGTTGGAGAAAAGGGTGGGGGACAAGAAGCAGATCAGTGTGCGACGCATATTATCCTTCGTCGCGCACGCTTTAGGAAGGCTTCTGACACAAGAAGAATCCCGTTTTGGGCGTCAAGACTCCACATCTGCTCAACCATGACCCAGTACAAAAAAGGCGGAAGGCTTGATTGAAACGGACCTATACCCAGATTCCTTCAAGAATAGTAACCAGTATACTGCCAATGACGGGCCCTGCGCCTTGTCGGCCGTGTCTTACTATTGGGTCGGTATTTTAAAAGGAAACATAGCAAGAAGCACGGCCCAATAAACGCTGGCTGGGCCTGGTTGCAATTTGAAGCAGATCATTCCAGGCCGGTGCTATTCAAAAATAAATCCTAGACCGTCCTAAAAATATGGCCGGCGCAGTCGGAAGTTCCTATAAGCCGGCTAGGTTGGCGCGTACCGCGCCGTACGGGCCGGAACAATTTAGCTTTTTTCTTTCTTTTTGGTTTTTCACTCTACTTTTTTTATTTTTTAATAAAGTTCGGATTTCATCAATATTTTTTAGTTTCGAAAATGTTTAGATTTCAAATTTGTTTGATTTTGATAAAAGTTCAGATTTGGAAATTTTTAGATTTTGAAAAACATTTAAATTTTGTTTAGATTTTGAAAAATATTTGAATAATATTCAGATTTGAAAATGGTCAAATTTAAAAATATTTTAAAATGTTTAGGTTTTTGAAGTTGTTACGATTTTGTTTAAACAAGTCCGATTTAATAGAAATAAAAGCAAATAAAAGAGAAAAAAGAAAAAGGTAAGTGTGCGCGGCCCAATAGGCCGCCTGGGTGCACCGGCCGCACCGGTTGGTATATAGGACCTCTCGGTGCAACTTGTTTTATTAATAAATTCCTTAACTTGCTGCTAAAAAAGAAATCCTTAGACCCCGTTTGGCATCAAAGTATTTTCAAACTATCGAGGAAATATTTTGGTTTCTGAAAAAACTAAAGTATTAAATACTTTGAGGTGTTTGGATCCATCAAATAATATGGTTTCAAAAATGAAGTATTCTCTAAAATTGTGGTTTTTTTAAAATATTTGAAAAAGGAGTCAGATCCTCTTTTTTCTAAAACTAAGAAAAGAGAAAAGCTGAAGTATTCCTTTGCTAAGCACTAAAATATTATGGTATTGATATACTTCAGTTTTAAAAAAACTTTGTTGCCAAAGGTCGGCATGCGAGTACGTCATGTTAGCAGCTTCCTCCGTAGGGTAATATAGCGAATATTAACGTGGATGGGACCGCTAGTGCAGTCTGTCGGGATGAGCACGGTAAGTTCTCGTAGCTGGGAGCTTTGGCTCACATGGTGCAAGGGCTAGGAGCATCTCTAAGTGAAGTTTTAAAAACCTTTCGATTGGTAAAAGATTCTTGTTTACTCTTCTATGTTGCACCTAGTCGAATTCGCAAATCCCTTAGTCGGCCAAAATTTCTAGGAGTTGGCCTCAACGACTCATAAAGATACGCGGCCCTGCCCTCGGTGAATAAAATATTCCCTCCTATATCCGCGTGTACAGACCTGCGCCGCCCATCCCTGTCGGTGTTCACTCTGGCGCCGCTTGTTGCCTCCGCAGAGACCCTGTAACCTCCCCTGCCCTCCTGCCCAACTCCACCTCGCTCGCCTGCCATCGTCGCTAGAATTGGGCGGGAGAACCGCCACATTCTTTTTGACCTGGCCACCGATTCAAGGTTGTTTTTGGTCGCAGTGATCTTGGTTCGTTCGCAAACGGAGTCGTCGCAGGATGGGGGTCGTACATCGACCGCCGCGGAGCTAGGCTTGGTGAGAACCGAGGCCTCCTAGCATCTTTTTCGACGAGCAGTTCGTGGCCACAACGACTTTCTTTACTCGAGTTGCGGCCATCTAACCCGTTGTTCCGCAACCACTACATCGACTTCCGTCCATCGCACAGCCTCAACGGTGGTCTCACCCCTCCTCGTCGGGTCTACTCCGATGCCCAAGGTTCTCACCTCGTTGGCCCACGAGGTGTTCGATGAATTCACTAGGTGAGGTTTTTTGTGTTTTCCATTTCTTATTCAACCGAGGAGTATGGCTTGTTGAGCATCAAACCATCAAGAACAAGGAGGTGCGTACTCAACAACAAGATGATCTTGTTGAGCATCGCTGGTGTATCTACAACAATTCTTAGTTGTGTTTTTATCATTCATTTGATTTTGAATAATTTGAGTTATTACATTTATTAATTCGGTCTCTAATATTGAATAATTTGGTTTATTAAATTTATTAATCGGTTTGTAAGTGCTATGTTCGGTTCCAATGATTTGGTTTGCAACAAACAAATTAATAAGTTAAGTTTAGGGGATCGGCTTCTTTAGATGAGCGAATAAGAGAAACTAAGGGATAGGGAGACTTTTGCTCATCTAAACCATAGGCCTCCGTCTAGAGATGCTCTAAGGGTGTGATTAGTTGCTCGTATGCAGCCTAGCAGGTCAGGAGCAAAGTTTGTTGATTGGCCTACCCATTTTCCACGTTATGGCCTACATGCTACGTGAAGAACCTCCGGGTTAGGCCCCGGCGAACGACTGAATTGACTATTTTTAGAGAGCCACTCTTGCCACGTGTTTTGGACAACACCGCGTACGGGCAATTGCAAACCATCGAGATAGTGCGATGTAACATCCCAGCATTAAAGCTTAGAAATAAGCTGAACACAGGTGTGTGCATTGCATTCATGCATAGAAAATCCGGATAATTTTCGCGGTTTTAAATAAAACTTGTCAAAGTGGTTGAAGCTTCTCTTAACTTGGTGGAACTGAAGTAGATCATCAAATTGACTGCGATAAGTTTTAATATGACCTTTGTTAAAAACCTTATTTTGGGTAATATAATTTGATCTAAGGGTAGATCAAATGTAATAAAACTAAGTCACAACACACTACTTAATAAGGAGTACTTGCTCTTCTAGAGATCATTACATGGTATTCGATACCACAACTCAAAGATGAATACTTAATATTCTAAAGATGATATCAAGGTATTATCTACCACAAACCTTGAATAGCAAGTTAAGTACATAACTTAAGTAAAGAAACTCTATAACTAAATCGTGAAACACTTGTTTGCCATAGTTACTCTTACCATGGGTATCATGGTGGTTCTTAAACATTAACTCTTGTCACAGATAGAGTAGAAAGAAAGTCAAGCCAAGACTATCCAGCATATACTCTTAATATGATATTAAGAGGTGACATTCCTATTTGACCAAGTCCTAGTGTCAATGGATCATCACTATTGAGTGATCAATTCTTGACCTAGAACTTATTGACTCATAGCCTTTGACCTATTGTGTTGACCTTTCAAATACCTTAAGTAAGTTAATCTGAAGGAAGAACTAGATATGGTTGAGTGTACCATCATCAATGGAATGTGATCCTTAGTGGAGACCAAATCATTTGATGTTGAAGGAGTTAAACCACTCATGAGTTAACTAGAAGCAGTACTTAAACCCAAGAGTTGAGCTAGTAATTGAGGAGCTATGAGAAAGCTAGTTGTATTAGTACATTAGATAACAATCTTGTTAGGGCAAGTGGATATAGACTTAGAATAAGCTTGCTTAACAAGATAAGTCTATAGAGAGACTAATACAAGTTTACTACTTAGTTGAGTATAGATCTTGATCAGACAATAAGAAGCCTAAGCTTTGCATGATCAAAGGATGCTGGTCATTATTCTCAAGTCACTTGAGAATAGATGATTAGGTGTTGAAGAAGAGTTATGAATATGCCAAGTTAGGAAAGTCCTAGTAAACTGAATCATCTAGCTTGAACATGAAAAGTCAAGCTACAGTATGATGAAGTATATAACAGGAGTATATGGAAGTATAATAGTTTAACCAAGGTAATACAAGAACAAACTTGTATTATGGAGAGTAGTATCATACCTATTATAGAGGATTGTTATCACATGTGATATAGAAAGAATTATAATCTTGTGAGCCTTGGAAGGAGTTGCAAGATGAAGTTAAGGAAGTTAATTGATGGAGTTAGTATTAGCTACATTGATAGGTGCATCAATGGTAGTTAACTAAGAGGAGTTATATACTAGGAGTAAGAATGGAGTAATGTTGAAGTGGCATGACCATGTCATCATATGATGATGGATATGGTGGAGACAGATGATTGTCTTATCCAGGAAGATGTGATCTTTGTGAATAAGATAAGAGAGATTTATAGAGTATATTTAGGAAAGGAATCCCTTATCTCAAGATAAGCTTAGGGAGGTATTGAGGTAAGAATTCTTTAGAGACCCTTAGCTAGCTATACATACAGCCATGATTAGACCCATGTCTACTTCATTATTCAAAAATCTAGAATCAAATGGATAGTGAAACCATTTCCTATTCCTAAGTAACCATTGAACAATACCTCTTGGATAATTAAAGCTTCCAAGGGGTAATTAGAGAACCAGGTGAGTGTTTGAGAAGCCTAGTCTACATGATTGTCTTAAACCCTAATAGAAACCTAGAATGATAGAATTATCATGATCATATTACTAAGTAATTCCAATATCTTACTCTATGTGGAGATATCAAACCCACTCATAGATTTAGAAGTAGTATTACTAAACCTTGATCCTTGTCCCTATATATAATAGAATGTGGGTTATTAAATCCTCTCAAAACCCATGTACCTGTATTTGGATAAACCTTAGTATTTCTGTACCAATGATTATTATTGGTTCATTGTTACCTAACCAAAAGTGTTCTGTGGTAATTCTAAAATTTACAAACCAAGTAGAATTGGATTTAGCAAATCCCCAAATATGGAGAACCATAAAACTTATATCATCCCATTATAAACCACCTAGATTAATCCCTTATAAGGTATTTAGATAAATCCTTTATGAAGATAAGTAGGAACAAGATTCTATTTACATGGATAAACATCTCAAACCAGTACCATTAAGATTGTCAAGTGAAATCAGAATCTTCTTTGTGAAATCTTATTATAAAAAACAAACCCTAAAACCCTAAATTATATTTACTTTATTTAATAAAAGAATCCTTCATATAGTTATGAATATCTTTATACACAATAACAAATACAGAGGAAAGAGTTATAATTCTGATACGTCCAAAACGTATCTACTTTTCCGAACACTTTTGCTATTGTTTCTCCTCTAAACTTGTGTGATTTGGATACAACTAACACGGACTGATGTTGTTTTCCGTAGAATTACTTTGGTGTCTAGTTTTTGTGCAGAAAATCAACTATCAGAATAAATCCCCGAAAATATGCCAAAAATCCTATTTCGCCAGAAGACTCACGGAGCCAGAATACGAGACGGAGTGGGGATGGGCCCTGGCCACACCACCTGGCCGCGCGGGCTAGGCCTGGCCACGCCAGGGGGTGGTCTGGCCGCCCTAGACACCCCCTCGGTCTCCCTCTTCACCCCTAAGTTGCCTTCTGACCTAAAAACTCAGGGGGTTCGACGTTTTTCTAGAAAGAGTTCCGCTCCGCCGCCACCACCAGATTTCGTGATTCGGAACCAGAAACTCCGTTCTGGCACCCTTCCGGGAGGGGGAATTGGAGGAGATCATCACCATCATCATCACCATCGCTTCTCCATAGACCATCCATGTTTCCCCCATCTATGAGTGAGTAATCCCCCGCTGTAGGCTATGGGGATGGTAGGGATTGAATGAGATCGTTCATGTAATGGCATCAGATTGTTAGGGCATGGTGCCCAGTATCTTCTATTAGTGCTTTTTGACTTTGTTGCGACTTGTTATGCTTAATGCTTGTCACTAGGGCCCGAGTGCCATGATTTCAGATCTGAACATGTTATTGATTCATTATGATAGTATTGTTTTTGGTCTTACCTGCAAGTTGTATACACATGTTGTTGTCCGGAACCAAAGGCCCCGAATTGACAGAAATCGGGATAACCAGAGGGAATAGCTTTGATGTGAGGACCACATGTGTTCACGGAGTGTTAATGCTTTGCTCCGGTGCTCTATTAAAAGGAGCACCTTAATTGCTAGTAGTTCCCTTGAGGCCCTGCTGCAAACGGGCTGGCAGGACAAAAGATGTTGTGCAAGTTCTCATTGCAAGCACGGATGACTATATATGGAACACATGCCTATGATTATCTAGTACTTGGATGCTTTATCTTATTTATCTGCAATTGCCCTATGTCTTGATTGCCATGTGAATTATCTTATCCATGCAACGCCTGTCCATCCATCCCTATGCCTACCGCGCTTTAATCTTACTGTTGCTGCAATTCTTACTACTGTCTTTACTTTACTACTGCTATTACTTTACTATTGCTACTACAAAACTGTTGCTACTGATAAACTACTGTGAGCAAGATTGTTTCCAGGTGCAGCTGAATTGAAAACTCAGTTGTTAAGGCTTATAAATATTCTTTGGCTCCCTTTGTGTCGAATCAATAAATTGGGTTTCACTTCCCTCGAAAATACTGCGATACACCCCCTATACTTGTGGGTCATCAAACTCCTTTATACAATAATATCTATAACTTACCAAATTTCTAGATATTTAAATCCTTGAAGAAATTCCAATTTGAAAAGAATTTATTAAAGAAAATAGAAAACAGAAAATCGAAATGGGAAAGTAAAAGGCAGCACAGCAGAACCGGCCCACGGCCTATTTCCTCTTCATGTTAACTACCGCTCGCCTGCGTGCCTCTCTGCGTTTCGCTCACTTTGCATAGGCCCAGTACAAGCCTTGCCCATTTACCATTTCGTCCAGACTATTGCCATCGTCCACCTCGCGACGCTCCCGAAGCTGGTGCGTGTCGCCGTCCGCCGCATCGGAGTGCGCCAAGATGCTCGCCGTCGTTGCCCGGGAGGAGATAAGGAGGCCACGATGACACCCCTGCCCATCCTCATCCTCACTTCCTCTCTCTCGTGCTCGTTCTCTTCCTCTTTGTGTCGAGGGGGGCGAAACCCTAGCTTCGCGTCCACCTCAAATCATTGTCGCTCCGGTCTTCCTCGTGCCCCGGTGATCAAGCTCGGAGTACCGACATGTTCTTCTGCATCCAATAGCTGGAGGAATCGAGCCGGGGTTCTCAAAATCAAGCCCCACAGCCGCTTCTTCCCGAGCTCCGACCGAGCGCCGCCACGACCTTGTCGTCACCTCTGTCCTCTACTACTTCATCTGAGGCCACCAACGCGACGAGGGTAAGCGTATGAGTCTGGCAGTCCCTCGAAAATCCTGCGATACACCCCCTATACTTGTGGATTATCAAGACTATTTTCTGGCGCCGTTGTCGGGGAGCATAGATCTATTTATCAAGTCCACTTGGAATCACTATTGTTCGCTGCCATCCATCCATCATGGGTAAGCTTCGTGATGGCAAGGTTCCTATTTTACCATCCACTACAAGAAGAGGTATGGTTCTGAACACCTTTGTTGCTCTTGATTCACCATCTGTTATGAGTAAGTTCCTTACACCACCACATACACATGCTACACACACTGCTACTACTGCTGAATCTGAAACTTCTGATACTTATGATGCTGCTTCTACTGTGCTTGATAAGAGTGGTTCATTAGGTCATTTCCTAGACGCTATGATTGCTAGAACTATAGCTGGAAATACTGAAACTCCTAATGAAGACACTACTACACCTGTTAGTTCACCTAAGTCTAGAGAGAGCTATGATATTGAAGACAGCTATATTGAGATGACCGATGAATTTATTGAAGAATGTCAAAACACCCATGATAGGAGTGCTGCTAAGAGTCTCCTTGAGAGGCGTACTATTAAACCCAAATTGTCTCCTAATGCTAAGTTTGCTGCATCTCCCATAAATATTAAAGATAAAGATTATGATTTCTCTCTTGATCTATCCTACATAGCTATTGTTGAGAAAGAACCTTTTTGTGGGACTAAGAATGAAAGTGCGGTAGCACATATGACTGAGATTTCTACCATGAGTGGCCTGTTTTCCGATGATATTAAGATGCGCACCTACTTTGTTGCTAAGATTTTCCCTTTTTCACTGAAAGGAGAAGCTAAAACTTGGTTTAGTAATTTACCTCCTGGATCTATTGATAGCCCTGATTGCTTGATTAGTACTTTCCTGCAAAAATATTTTCCTCCTAGTGCTAGACATGCTATTTTGCAGGAACTTTTTGATTTTAAATAGGGAGAAAAAGAGATATTGCCTGAATCATGGGCAAGGTTTTGTGCTTTGATTCATGCATAGGCTGGATGTCCATTACCTAAGAATGAGCTTCTTGATATATTTTATAATGGACTAACTGAAGAATCTAGGACATACCTAGATAGTTGTGCTGATTGTGTTTTCAGGAATAAGACCCCCCCCCCCAAGGAAGTTGAGGAATTAATGGCTAAAATAAGCAAGAACTGTGAAGATTGGACTCCTCCTGAACCAGCTATATCTGAAACAATTATACCTAAACCAGCTATACCGGCGCCTATACCATCATCTAAGAAGAGGGGAGTTATTGAATTGAATGATGTAGTGATGAAGGAGGCTAAGAAATGTCTTAAAGAGAAGGGAATTAAAGTTGCAGATGTCAAGAATTTACCTCCTATAGAAGAATTATGTAAGCCAATTCCCCATTCATCCACTATTGGGGTACACTCTCTCCAACATTTTGATGAAGGTGATATCCCTTAGTCTAAACCTCTTGATCAATGCTTAGAAGAATTTGATATTTCTATTGTTAAGCAAGATAATTTTAATAAAAGGGTGCAAAATCATTTAATGGAAAACACTAGAGATATTGTTGAGTTAAAAGATATTGTGGAAAGAACCTCTAATGATGTTAAAATGATTGTTAAACATTTTCAAATGGTTCAAACTCAAATAGATCAACTTATTAAAGTGCAAAAAGACTTGCTAGTTAATGCTGCCAAGGAAAAAACATGCTTATGAAATTAGAACTAGAAGTGGTGCCGCTACCCAGGATCCTCTATATCCTGAGGGGCATCCCAAAAGAATTGAGCAGGATTCTCAACAAGCTGAAAATAGTGGTACTACTCGTAAGAAAAGAAAAAAGAAACATAAAACTATTGTAGAACCCTCTGAACCTGCTAAAGATCCTAATAGTATACTCATCATGAAGAAACCGAAAGTGGTAATGAAGAAAATGATGTTCCTAATAAAGAAAAAGTTGAAGAAGAACCTGAAAGGCACACTAAGAATACTAAATACACTAAAGAATATTTTGTTGCTAAGAAACATGGTAGTGAAAGAGAGCCTTGGGTCCAAAAACCTATGCCTTTCCCTGATAAGAAACACAAGTCAAAGGAAGATGAACACTATAATAAGTTTTGTGAGTGGATGAAACCTTTATTCTTGCAAATTCCTTTGACTGATGCTATTAAATTGCCTCCTTATTCAAAGTATATGAAGGATATTGTCTCGAATAAAAGGAAGATCCCTAATGAAGAAATTTCTACTTTGCTTGCTAATTATTCCTTTAATGGTAAGGTTCCAAAGAAACTTGGAGACCCAGGGATTCCAACTATTCCTTGCTCTATTAAAAATAGTTATGTCAGAACTGCTTGGTGTGATTTGGGAGCAGGAGTTAGTGTCATGCCTTTTTCTCTCTATAAGAGACTTCAACTGGAAAAACTGATACCAACTGATATATCTTTGCAAATGGCTGATAAATCTACCACTATTCCTGTTGGTATATGTGAGGATGTACCTGTTCAAGTGGCTCATAGTTACTTGATATTAACTGATTTTGTTGTGCTTGAAATGCCCGAAGATGATAATATGTCCATTATTCTTGGGAGACCTTTTCTTAATACTGCAGGAGCTGTTATTAATTGTAATCAAGGAAAGGTGACCTTTAATGTTAATGACAAGGAGCATACTGTATATTTCCCCAAGAAGATTGATAGGACTTATGGTTTAAATTTAATTGAACATGTTGAGGGCATTCAAGTTGGAGAAATATATTGTCCCATACCAAGAGAAAAATTTGAAACTATTATGATTGGGACCATTGCTATCAAGGTTGAGGTAACATAATCATTAGTGGAATACAAAGTTTTGTTTCATATAAAATTATTTTGGTAACAAGACCTGATCAACCTTGTTAACAAAAGGATTTCATTGAACAAAACAATGTTTTCACCATGATTATCTCCGCTTACTTCTATTCTATCCATTTTAGTTTTTGCTTTTGTTTAGTTTACTTTTCTGTTGTTAGTTGCTTGCATGTTAGAGTGTATTAGAACTTCTGAAGTTCTAGCCTTGTTTTGTCATTGCATCATTCCAGAAACTTTTTTCTGTCAGAAAATCATTCATCTATACCTGAAAATTGCTCAAAAATAAAGTGTCTCAAAAAATTCCAGAAAATTCATATTCAATTTTTACGTGAAAAAAGGGGCAGAGGAGTGCCTAGAAGGTACCAGGGGGGCCACCAGGCAGGCACACCACTTGGTGGCGCGGCCAGCCCAGGGGCGCGCCTGGCTATGGTGTGGGCCACCCCTGGCCCTCCATTCACTCTCTCACTTCCCACTTTCTTTTCTCTCTTGAGAAAACACCAGTTCGTTGCTTGAAATCGCGTTCTTGTTGTTCTTGCCTTCGATTTTTTGATCTCCTTGCTCAGCCCATCTTTGCTGCTGAAATTTGGAGCAATTGTTCCCTGGTATGTGACTCCCCCGCTTGTCCAAGTAGATTTGTGTTTAGTAGTTTATATCTTGAGTATTTTGCTGCTGTAGGTGATAGGTTATGAGATCTAGTAAGCTTGTTCAATGCTTAGAGATATAGTTTTGATGCATGTTTAGGCCTCTACAAGTCCCTATGAGTAGTGCCCTTCATTATACATTCACTTTGCAATCACTTGTTTAATAGATGTTTAAATTTCAGAATATCAAAGATGAACAACCATACCTTTGGAGAAATATTTGAGAGGGACACACCTAGGAGGTCAAGGCCCTCAAGATCAGCCTCTCAGTTTAGGCCATCATAAAACAAAGATCTCATTGCACCTCGCACTAGTAATGAAGGAGATGATGGGGATGCTCACCCATCTACCTTTCCTTGTTTTACCTTCTTACAAGCTGCAGGGATTCTTGATGATTTCTTACTATTGATTCAGAGGGTTGGTTTGACCTCATATATGCAAGATGAGAGTGAGCAATACGCTATGCTCACCAAAACTTTTGTGGAGAGTTTCGTTTTCACTAACACCCCCTATCAGTCAACTGTCTCTTTCAGAATTTAAAATCTGCCTTTTACCATGCCATTGGAAAGATTTTGCAGCATTATAGGTATAGGCATGGCACAGACCATGAAGAAGATTCAAGGGCGACCCGCTGATTTGCTGGAGCTCTATCGAGGGGTGACCAATGACGATGACCGCATAGCTCAGTGCGGGAAGATAAGAAACATCTAACTCCCAGCTCTTAGATACTTTGCCTATTATCTTGCTACTAGCATTTTTGGTAGGGAGAATACGAGTAATATTTCCAATTATCATTTAGCCTTCCTCGCTGCTGCGCTTACAATGATACTCGGTACAATATTGTCTCTCTTATTGCTCACCGCCTAGCTGCTAGGGGACCAATTTATGGGGGCATCATCGCTTCACGAATGGTCAATGCATTAGAGCTTTCGGTGGATCCAAATGATACTATATTGGCACCACAAAGGCTTGACCTTGCTGCCATGAAAACACATCACTTCGTCACTACTAACTCTGATATGGACAATCTAGTATACAGGATGTTGTTTACTGGCGGGGATGAAAGGGAGATTCCTTTACCGCAATCTACTTTGTTCAGTGTTCACAGGAGGCCATGGTCGCGCTCCAAGGAGGAGGTGGATGTGCAGCTTCGCTTGCTAGGTTTCCACAGGAAGCACCAGGAGGATGTGCCCTCCTACAATTACTCTGCGCACTATGGTGGGGCGTCCTCGAGCTCGCACCAGGACGAGGGTACCTCCTCACCGTACTACGGAGGCACTCCATCTTGGCCAGCTTGGGATTGACACCCACTGTTGGGGGGATAGCCCCGGGTAGGGTCACTCCGGGGTATAGAGGCCGAGTTAGCCGAGGTTCGGCAAGGTCAAAGCGGATGCTGGCCGGGTCACCTCAAGGCAGGATGGATCACGGAGTAACCCGGACCTGGGAGGGGGGGGGTCGCCTAACATTGTCTCATCCGACTTAAGGAGTAAGTCGGAAGTGCTTGTCTAACTTATATGCAGGAACAGGTGTGGCCGGATCTACTATGATCCGGGTCCTCGCTTAGCTTCTAGGAGAAGGAAGGAATCTCTCTGGTCAAAAAGAAGGTCCGGTACGCACTGCATGAGCGAAGAAAGCAAGGGCAGGACCACCGGGTCATGGCCGACAAGGGTGACGACGCCCATGTCGGCTGACGCGGGCGCCGCAGAGGCTTACGTTGCTAAAGCATGTATGACGCGGGGGAAAAGCACCCCGGTCGGGTTACCACTTTGGGAGAAGGCATATTCTTAGGAATATGCCTCCACGTATGCCCTAGGCAGGGACCGAGCCTCCTCTATATAAGGAGGGCTAGGGTTCCAGTAGAAGGGGTTGAGTTCTTTGAGGCCGTAGGGTTTTGGTTAAGATTCTAGGGGTGAACTGTAGGCAAGAGTAAGAGAGTTCCTTCTTCCTCCTCTCGCTAATACAGCTCTAGGAGCACTTGTAATCTGCAAAGGAAATCAATACAAACTTCTGTGTGGAGAATCACTCCACTATCCCTCCCTGGATTCCCCTAGTGTGTATTAGTCCCCACCTTTAGCCTATCCATGGCATCTGATGTGACACCACCACGACAGTTGGCACCAACCGTGGGTCTAGCGGCGCTAGCAGGGGTGAAGATCCAGACGGGAAACCTCATCGGCACCGGCAAACACATCGTCCCGGGCTCGTGCAGCGCTGGATTTCGTCAGCGACAACGCTGGTTGCTTCGGCATGCGCCCACTTCCGCGCAACGGCCTCTTCGTCAAGCTCGGTGCACACAAGGTCTATGTTGCGGTGTACGTATCATGCGTTCATCCGCGCCGTGTCGTCGATGCGGGGGAACCACCCCTCACTGCGGCTCGCGGGGCGCGTATCGCTCACTCCCCGGATCATGCGGAGGTGATGATGACCGCGCCAGGTGCTGGCGCAAGCAAGGATCCAGCGCCGGACCCGGAGGTAACACCTAAGGCACCGAGGAAAGGTAGAGGACCTCCACTAGAGAGGCCTGAGAATGTACTGAGAGAAGCTATGGATAGCTTGGCTAACCTGGTAGCAGCAGTGGTAGATCCGTCTCAGGCACAAGCCGAGCTAGAGGAAACCAGGCAAAAGATACTAGAGGGCGCAAAGAAAATAGCCGCGGCTCAGCAGTCGCTGAACATGACGCTGCGTGAGTATGCAAAGGCAAACAAAGTTGATACGGTAAAAGTAAAAGGGAGAAATCTCATGAGAGAGATGAACAGAGAAGGTGATGATGGAGCAGAAGGGTCGGAAAACTATCTGTCTATGGGGTTGCCGAAGTATAGTACCTCGGCGAAGAACCTCAGAGCAGCGGATGCGGCTGCATCTGAGTTAGAGGGTCTGACGGGTGAGGCCCGTCAGAGACAGCAAGATAGGGTTAACGAGCTGGTTCGGATTGCGAATAGACAGAATGAAGAGCTACTGAGAGCTAACCCGGAGAGAGCTCGAGCCTCCAAAATCGTCCATTCGGTGATGGGTAACCCAGAGAAATCTGCTGGAGCCGCATCGTCACCTCATGGTGGTCCAAGGAGAGAAGAGGTAGTAACCTCGGCCAGACGGAACAAACAGATCGTCCCGTACGACCCGATGCGTGCGGGAAAAGAAAAAGAAAGGCGGAAAAATGATGATCGACGAAGTGTGAGCCGAGGTGAAGCTGGCCGAGGTAACCACGACCAAGGCAATGTCGGTCAAGGGAACGCTGCCAACGGCAAAGCCGGACAGCAAAACTCCGCAGGAGCAGGACAACCGCAACAGCGGAATATACCAAGGCAAGAGCAAAGCACCAACCGAGGTATGCAACAGAAAGCTGCGCCCCAAGTGCAAAACCGAAACAACGACGGCGATTCGGAGATGGTGAACGCAGGGTACCCCAGACCGGACTATCATGTGATAGGGTCAAGATTAGGAAGCAGAGATTTAATGCCGGATGACGCCAGGTTGAAACTAGATCGCCTGTATAGGTCGGAACAGATCGAATGTCAAGGCCCCCCGGGTCCAGCGTGCTTTGGACCCCGGATCATGAAGGAGCCCCCGGTACCCAACTTCCAGCTGCCCAGAGGCACGAAGACGTATGACGGCAGTACCAAGCCGGAGGATTGGCTGATAAACTATGCTACAGCAGTGAAAATTGCCACTGGCAACTTGAGATGGGTTGTACGATACGTACCCCAGATGTTGGAAGGTCCGGCCAGAGTATGGCTGAATAATTTACCACCCCGAAGCATCAACAGCTGGATAGATTTTGAAGAAATGTTTATCAGCAACTTCTCAAGTACATATCAGAGGCCGAATAGGCCGCATACCCTAGCAATGTGCAAGCAAAGACCTAATGAGATGGATTGTGAATTCTTGACCCGGTGGTGTACCGTGAGAAACTCGTGTGAGGGTGTCATAGAGTCACATGCCATAGCGTGGTTTGCGCAAGGGTGCAGATATGGCAGCGAGCTGTGGATGAAGTTGCAAAGGAAAATGCCAATTACGTTGGCAGAGATGATCCAGATCGCTGATTCGTATGCTTTGGGTGATCCGACTCAACCTAGGCTCGCGTCAAATGAGTCAAACGAGGAATACTATCAGAGGGATGGAGCTGGGTCATCTCGGAGGAACGATTACAGAGGGAAAAGAAGAGATGATAGACCGGATCATCGCTACGGTTCGCAACAAGTTGCAGCTGTGAATCAAGATCAACCCGGAGCAGGGAGCCACCAACGCCAGAGAACGGGAGGGCAATGGACTCCAAGAAACGATGGCAAGAAAACATGGACTCCGGAGCAAAAAAAACAGTGGCAGGAAAAGAAAGACCGTCCGAGGTATACCTATGAGTCGATGTTGGACCAGCCGTGTAAGTTTCACACGCCAAATCCGAATAGCCCGGCGGGTCACACAATGAGGCAATGTGAGTGGATGCGTAAGATAGAACAAGGTGGTTCGGGGAATGCTCAGGCACCCCGGAATGATCAACCTCGGCAGGAGTTACCCCGGCAGCAATTGCTCTCCGGGGCGAACACGCAACAGCTAATGTTGCCTCCCCCTCCGCCGAGGTATGACAACAATTAGAGAAGGGATGCAGTGCATCAGGTGGAAAATCAGCAACAACCGGATCAGAGGTACCCCGGAAACGAGGGAAGGAATGAGTACACAGAACATCACCAGAGCTATTGTGTGTTTACAACTGAGGAAACAAATAGAAAGAGCTTGCAGCGCCAACATATGGAGGTCAATGCGGTTATGCCAGCAGTGACGAGGTACATGCCTTGGTCGGACCAGGAAATCACCTGGAACATCAAAGATCATCCTAAATTTATGCCGAGTCCAGGTTCGTATGCGCTAGTGCTAGATCCGACATTCATTGGACCGAACATCAATGTGAGGTTCTCCAAGGTACTGATTGATAATGGCAGTAGCATTAACATAATGTATGCGGATACGATGCGCAAGTTGGGCATCTCGGAGAACATGCTCCAGGCTACGAGAACAACTTTCCATGGCATTGTACCAGGCATTTCTTGTGAGCCCATAGGCAAAGTCCGGGTCGACGTGTTATTCGGCACAAGGGATAACTGCCGAACCGAGAATCTGGAGTTTGAGGTGGTGAACTTGGAAAGTGCGTATCACGCGTTACTCGGAAGACCAACATTGAACAAGTTCATGGCAAGCTGCCACATCAGTTATCTGAAGATGAAGTTGCCCGAGCCAAGTGGAGTGATTACCATTGCTGGAGATTTCTGACGTTCCATTGAGTGTGCTTCAGCCGGGTCTAACCTAGCCGAGTCACTCGTGATTGCGCAAGAGAAAAGAGAAATCCAAGAGGTGTCGGCTTTAGCTCAGTCCGTGCAGCAGTATATGCCGGCACTGAGTAACCCGCATGGCAGCGTTTCATTTCAAGCCACAAAGGACACCAAGAAGGTTCCAGTTGATGACATGTTCCCGGAGCGCACCGTAACAATTGGTGCCGAGGTAACCGACAAATAGGAAAGCGAGCTCGTCAACTTCCTCCGTGAGAATCGGGATATTTTTGCTTGGTCTACACAGGACTTGCAAGGTGTTCCGAGGGAGTTGGCCGAGCACTCTTTGAACGTAAGACCCAGAGCAAGGCCGATGAAGCAACCTCTCCGCCGCTTTGCCGAGGATAGGAGAAAAGTCATTGGAGACGAGATAACTCGGTTACTAGCAGCAGGATTTATCATGGAGGTGTTGTATCCGGATTGGCTCTCTAATCCGGTGCTGGTAGAAAAGAAGAAGGACGATCCGAACGTGGCAGTGGTTTGGCGAATGTGTATCGATTACACGAACCTAAACAAGGCGTGTCCAAAAGATCCATTTCCACTGCCGAAGATATATCAGGTCATAGACTTGACCGCGGGATGTGAACTGTTGTCATTTATTGATGCATATGCTGGCTTCCACCAGATACCTCTGAACCCGAATGATCAAATAAAGACTGCGTTTATTACCCCGTACGGGGCTTACTGCTATCGCACTATGCCGTTCGGTTTACGTAATGCAGGTGCAACGTACCAAAGATGTATGCAAAAATGTTTGCACGACCAAATAGGTCAAAACGTACAAGTATACGTGGATGATGTGGTTATCAAGACCAATGAAAGCAAAACGCTCCTTGACGATATAAGGCAAACATTCGCGAACTTGAGAAGGTTCCGGATGAAGCTTAACCCAGAAAAATGTACCTTCGGTGTCCCGGCTGGAAAATTACTCGGATTTCTCGTCTCCAGGTTAATCCAACTAAGATCCAAGCCATCAAACGAATGGATCTGCCGAAGTGTCTTAACGATGTCCAGAAGTTCACTGGATGCCTGGCATCGTTGAGTCGGTTTGTATGCCGGTTGGGAGAAAAGGCACTGCCTCTCTACCAACTCATGAAAAAGTCGGATAAGTTCGTTTGGACGCCACGGGCCGATGAAGCCTTTGCCCACTTAAAAAAGATGTTGGGCACTGCACCAGTGTTAGCCTCTCCACTATCAAAGGAGCCAATGTTGCTCTACATAGCCGCAACCAACCGAGTTGTAAGTGCACTGATTGTAGTAGAGCGCAATGAAGATGGTAAGTCGGTGCAGAGGCCAGTATATTACTTGAGCGAGGTATTGTCTGCCTCAAAACAGAACTACCCGCACTTTCAAAAGGTGGCATATGGTGTCTATATGGCGGCAAAGAAGTTAAAGCATTACTTTGAGGAGCACCCCATCAAGGTGATATGTGAAGCTCCCATATCCGAGATAATGGGTAACAAGGATGCGAGTGGCAGAATTGCCAAATGGGCAATTGAGTTAGCCCCTTATGCGCCGCAATACGACAGAAGAGAAGCGATCAAGTCCTAGGCTGTGGTGGACTTTTTTGTGGATTGGGCCGAGGTACAATACGAACCACCGCCACCAGATCCGAACTACTGGAGGATGCACTTTGACGGGTCGAAAACCAAAACCGGATTAGGCGTCGGGGTTGTGCTTACCTCGCCAAAGAAGGACCAGCTAAAATACGTATTGCAGATCCATTTCGCGGCATCGAACAATGTCGCTAAGTATGAGGCTCTTGTGCATGGGCTCAAAGTGGCAAAGGAGATTGGCATACGTCGGATAATATGCTTTGGCGACTCGGACTTGGTGGTGCAGCAAGTGTCCGGAGTGTGGGACGTCCTGGATCCAAACATGGCACTATACAAATTTCACGTGCAGAAGATATCTGGTTACTTCGAGGGGTGTGAATTTCACCATGTACCCCGAGTGGAAAACGAGGCTGCCGACATGCTGTCGAAGCTCGGATCGACCAAACAGGCAATTTCACCGGGTGTAGCATTGGAACACCTCAAAAAATCATCTATCAGGCCGTCCCCAGGAACCGACTCGATCTATGTCCCGGAAAATACAGAATCCGGAGCTGAGCCCATGGACATTGACACGGGAGGTAGTACGCGAGACCCGGGGACTGGATCAGCAAACCCGGGGACTGCCTCAGCAAACCCGGGGACTACCTCGCAGGACCCGGGGACTGCTCAGCGTGATCCGGCTGAAGTTATGCCGGTGGATCAGATGGAAATTGATGAGGAGATGTTCCCTCCACGAGCGATACCAGCTTGGGCACTGCCTATATTCCAATTCCTGAAAGACGGAACGTTACCCGCTGAGGAGGTGTTAGCCAGGCAAACTCAGAGGAGAGCAAAAGCATACACGATTATCAATTCTGAGCTGTACAAATGGGGTGTAACCAACGTCCTCCAGCGGTGCGTTGATCCGGAAGAAGGACTTGACATCCTCCGAGATATACACCAAGGAGAATGCGGGCATCATGCCTCATCCCGAGCCTTGGTGGCAAAGGCGTTCTGGCATGGATTCTACTGGCCAAGTGCCTTGGAACAAGCAAAAGATCTGGTGAGAAAATGCAATGGATGTCAAAGGTACGCCACCAAGACACATATGCCTATGTCGGAACTCAAGACCATACCGATTACGTGGCCATTTGTTGTATGGTGCTTGGATATGGTTGGCCCGTTCAAACCAGCAAGAGGAAACATGACACACATTTTGGTCATGGTGGACAAATTTACAAAATGGATTGGAGTGAAACCTATAAGAAAATGTGATGGAGCTACGGTCGTGACATTTCTCAAAGACATCATCTTGAGATACGGTTATCCACACAATATTATAACTGATAATGGAACAAATTTTGCGGAAGGAGCATTTGCGCGCTTCTGCCGAGACAAGAAGATCTGACTCGATGTCGCCTCGGTAGCCCACCCCGCATCGAACGGACAAGTGGAAAGATCCAACGGATTAGTATTATCCGGGATAAAACCCCGGCTCATTGAGCCGCTGCAAAGATCAGCGGGGTGCTAGATAGAAGAACTACCAGCGGTACTGTGGAGTTTAAGAACAACTCTGAATCGATCAACAGGCTATATGCCATTTTTTCTGGTATATGGGGCAGAAGCTGTATTACCAGCCGACATAGAGCATGATTCGCCTAGGGTCACCCAATAGCAAAAGCCGAAGTGCAAGAAGCCCGGCAAAATGATGTTGATCTGCTGGAAGAAGCGAGAGAACTGGCATTGTCCAGATCCGCCATATATCAGCAAAATCTCCGACGCTACCATAGCCGGAAAGTGTGCCCCCGGGTCTTTCGGGAAGGCGATCTGGTGCTCCGGTTGGTACAACGTACTACTGGCATGCATAAATTATCCCCCCCATGGGAAGGGCCATTCATTGTGAGCAAAGCATTGCACAATGATTCTTACTATCTTATAGATGCAAAGCCACAGGAAAAGAACAAGGCGGACAGATCCGGAGAGGAATCTAAGCGACCGTGGAATGTAGCACTACTTCGTCCCTTCTACACTTAGCTAAGAAGTGTATGTATCCGAGTCGTCTCATATGTCGGTATGTATGTCGGCAATGAGCTTATCAATGAAATAGCAGCGCCTCGAGCAGTAACTCGGGGACTGCCTTAATAATGTTTGTTGTTACTTCTTATGCGGTAGCTGGAATAAGTCATTCTACTTAACCCGGATTAGTAATGTGTGAGCACCAAAAACCCAACTCTTCGACTTGCTGCTGTCCAACAAGAATTGGCTTCATGGCAAGCAAGAGAACAAGTTTGGAATTGCGTAGCACATGAAAAACGACTAAGGAAATGAATTTATTCGAGCTAACATTTGTTTTTCGGACTAACCCTGTATTTATTCTCAAGTTATTATGCTGAATTATTTTGAGCTAAGCCTAAAAGTTTCTAAGTATTATTAAAAAAAATTTGAAGCTCGGATTCGTAAGTCGTAAAACCGAATCAATGTAGACACGGACCGAGCCAGAGAATTGGACGAACAAGAAAATGAAACTCGGGGACTACGCCCAAGTTAATCTGGCATAGAAATGTAGTAGCAAAATATCACATATCCAGCATACAATTGCACCTGGCATACCGGGGATCTGATAAATTTTCAAGTTTTTTGAACTAAGGAGCAGCAGGAGGAGGAAGTTCGGCGTCGTCGTCGCTGTCTTCAATGTCTGAAGCATCATCTTCTCCACCCTCATCTGACCCATCTTCAACGTTCTCAACGTGCTCGTCCCCAGCGGATTCCAGGAAGCTCGGTCCTTCAATCCAGTCATGGATAGGAGAATATTCAACGAGGCTGTAGGCACAAGCCTGGCGCCGAGCTACCCACTCCGGATCATCGGTCCATCTGGATCCGGTGCGCCGGCGTGTAAGGAGGCCGAGGTCGATCTTCTCGTACCATGTGAGAATATGGTGAAGGATAGTATCAGCTGCGGCGCGACCAGCGGATTCTCTCCAGAGATCGAGCTGGGTCTCAGTCTCCATTAACTTCTCGACGAGAATCGTGATGGTCTCTGGGCTACTCTCTCCGGGCCAGAACGTATTGAAAATGCAAACTGCAACGTCGAGGATATCCTTGCCATAATTCTTGATAATCTCCACGCGAGACGACAAGCTGACCAACAGGTCCTCCATGTCGTAAGGAACCTCCTCACCAGCAGGAGCGGCAGGAGTACCCCTCTCTTGGTGAAATTTAGCAACAGCAGCGCTTGCAATAGGAGTACCCTATGGAAAGTGGCCTGGAAACAAGGCAAAGGAAGAAGCTGAAGCAAAGACATATGAACTAACCCAGAGAATTATGTCGGATAAGGTAAAGGAACTTACGTGAAATATGGGTGTGGATCCGGGTCAACTCCTTGATGCAATCGTCACGTCTCTTGCGAAGTTGTTCAAGCTCAGCATTTGCCGACCCAAGCTGGACGTCGGATTCTTTAAGTAGGTCCTGGTCCTTGGAGATCTGGAGAGTAAGGTGCTCACGCTCTTCTGTGAAGTTCTGGCCAACCTTTTGGAGCTCGGTTTGGTGCTGGGCCTTCATCTTCTCCATCTCAGCCTTAAGCTTGGCAATCTCGTTGTCCTTAGTCCGGAGGAGAGCGAGCTCATCATCCTTTTTCTTTAGCTCGGCTTGATGCTGCCCTGCTTGTTCGAGAAAATGCAGCATCATATCAGGCACGGGCACACTATCCTCAAGCGATGCTGAAATAGTATCTTGACCTGACAGAGCCGAGGAGTGAATGTTTGCCGAGCCAAGGAGAAGAGGAAATGGAAAACACTACAAGGTCGGACAAAAGAAGACATACCCCGGATTTCCTCCAAGTTCTTCCGCATGATCTTGTTCTCAGCCTCCACCCCAGCTGCAGAAATCAAATAAGGAGATTAGTTCGGCAGAAGAAGGTGAAGAGAAACGGAGAAGTGCCGAGGGAGAAAATTACCCCTCTTTTCATGTTCTGCAAATAAGTGCAACATGTTTTGCGCGTAGCATCTTGTGGGTATCCAGCAGGCGTTGGAATTCAGCGCTCCGACGATTGGTGTTGACCTGAAAAAAGTACAGAAGTGTAAAATTAGCTTGGTACATATTCGAAGTGTACAAGATCCAGGCCAAGTGGAACTTAACCCGGCTCTAGGTGTGTGCATATTCGAAGTGTACAAGATCCGGGCCAAGTGGAACTTAACCCGGCTCTAGGTGTGTGCATATTCGAAGTGTACAAGATCCGGGCCAAGTGGAACTTAACCCGACTCTAGGTGTGTGCATATTCGAAGTGTACAAGATCTGGGCCAAGTGGAACTTAACCCGGCTCTAGGTGTGTGCATATTCGAAGTGTACAAGATCCGGGACAAGTGGAACTTAACCCGGCTCTAGGTGTGTGCATATTTGAAGTGTACAAGATCCAGGCCAAGTGGAACTTAACCCGGCTCTAGTTGTGTGTATATTCGAAGTTTACATGCAGCTACGTTAGGTTTCTAATGAGCATCCGGCCGAGTAACAAGCTACTCCACCGGAGGCTCGGGGACTAATGGTTATTATCTACAACATGTAAAAGAGAAACGACATACCTCCATCATTCGCCCCGCGAGGTTGATTGCCTTAGCGGCGATATTCATCTGGGCGGAAAATTCTACGAGGCCGAACTTTTCCGGGAGATCGTCGTTATGGACGAACTCCGCCTTATTCCAGTTCATGACAAACTCAATAAGACTCGGAGGGTACCGCTCACCGGTGGGCATATGGGGTGCCACCAAGCCCTTTGCGTGTGCTTCCTTCCTCTCAACCAGGACAAGAGCTGGGCTGGTATGCAGAACCATCTGCTGCGCGTCAGTTGGCTCGGCAGGAACATCCTTCGCTGCCGGGGCTTTCTTGGGAAGCATCGACGATAGGGTTCGCTGCCTAGCCTCGACGATTGCTGACTTGGTAGTATCCGGAGCCTTTTTGCCCTTAGCTTGCTGGGAAGAAGTAACTGCAGTGGATTTCCCCTTAAAGGCTACTGGAGTAGTTCCTCGCCGAGGTTGAGATGACTCGGACGAGGCGGAAGAACTTGGCACTGGAGCTCTTGTAGCTGAACTTGGAGCTGTTGTTGGTTTCCTTGGTGCTGGCTCGGTCGCTAGTACTGGAACTGCTGCTGGTGCTGGTGTTGAGATAGACTCGGTGGCTGCTGGTTGCGGCAATGCCAAAGTGGTGGACGCCGTCGCCTCGGCCAGACCGACCCCTCCCACTTCGAGGTCGCGTTCCTCTTGACGAGGTAGTGCAGAACCCGGAGCAGCCGCAGAACCCTCTGGAATAGGGCTCAGCGGACGTGACTCGTCGTCACGAGGGGGAGAAAGGCCGGATCGAAGTGGTGAAGAGATGCTTGATCCTCTCTGAGGGACCTCCACCGGAGGTCTGAAGAAGAGAATAATGTCAGAAGAGAAATTGCCATGATGCAAGGAAAAGCGAGTTACGCAATGAAAAATGACTTACGCATCCGAGGTTTCGGCCTCCTTGGGTTTCCGAGCCCTTCGTGTCGGGGCTTTGCTTGCACGCTTGGAGGCAGTCTTGTCTCCGGCCTTCTTTTGCCTTTTTGTGGGCTGAGAAGGTTCGGAGGAAGAACTTGATGTGGCTCCACGCTTCTTCTTCGACACCACCGGAACCGGCTCACCCGTAGCAAGTGGAGGATCCTCGTGGATATGCCCACCGGGGTTAGCTGATGCCGGAAAGGCAAAAGAAAGAGGGACAGCCTCAACAGGTTCAATCACGTCGACATCCAAGTCATCCTCATCATCGGGCCAATCTCTAAGAGAAGAGAATTTACCGCTGGGTCGTTTGGTAGCGTCGGTCATAGGGAGGAACATCTCCTGGTCTGGCTCCTCCTCATCCGGGATTTCTCGATCCGGCGCCCACTTAAGGGTCGGGTCCGTACCATCCTCGAGAGTTTGCTGAAGGAACAGCTGAGAAAAAGCATGAAGAATAGAGTCAAAAATACAACAAAAACCGACATATATTTGATCCGAAATAAGTTTGCCCCGCAAAGCTTACCGCGGGAGGGAGCCTGTCACGACAGTAGTGCTCAATTCCCCACGTCCATTCGGTGGAGAAGTCCCGGTGGGTGGTGAAGAGAGCCTTAACCCGGCGAAAGATCTCCGTGTTGCTCAACTCGAAGGAGGAGGTTCGGTTGGGGTCGCGGCTAAAACTCATGTGGTACAACTTGTGGGTGCGCTTCTGGAGGGGAGAGATTCGGTGCGCACGAACGTGATCATAGCATCCTCGTGGCGCAATCCGAGTCTCTTCAGCTCCGCGAACCTCTTGTTGACTTGGTTGGCCAGAGCTGTAGGCTTCTTGGGGACCTCCTCCCAGAATTCCGTGTCAGGTGGACCCGGAGCGTAGGGCAGCAACCGAATCAAATCTTCAGTGCCCTCATTCCGGACATAGAAGAAGGTTCGGGCCCATCCTTTGCAGGAGTCAAGCCCGGTAACCCGGGGGAAAACGGAAAGTCTCTAGGGCGAGATGGAGGCAGCTCCGAATTGGGTGAGATGCTTATCCTCCGACTCTACTTGGATGTTGGGGATGACGTTGCGACGAAGGCCAAAAAACCGGATCCACAGCTCCTTCGTGGGCCACAGTCCGGTGTAGCCTTCGATCGTAGAAGCAAAGGCAGAGAGAGGTGATGGCGTTGGCTGGGAGATGGTGCGGCTGCAAGTGGTAGGTGCTGAGCCAATCCCGGAAGAAATCGCTCACCGGCAGACCAAATCCCCGTTGGAAGTGGGACAAGAACACGACGAACTCACCCGGATTGGGTGAGGGGGCCAGTTCGGCGGAGGGGAGACGAGCGGCGACGCCGGCAGGAATGCGCCTGGTCCGGTAGAGCCAGTCAAGGTCATCTTGACAGACCCAGGATCCGGCCCACGCGCCGCGGTCCACCGTGGCGGCATCCTCCTCCATTTCCTGCTCGGCGACGATGAGCTCCTCCTCTGTCATCTCGTATTCACTACCCTCGCTGGCACTAGCGGCGGCAAGGATCTGAGGCCTAGATTGGCGAGGACCCGTAGCGAAGAAGTTGCGTAGCGGTGGCTGCGATGCAGAAGCACGGGGAAAGTGCGGCGGCGGCGCTGCTGCTAGAAGCACTGGCGGCGGCGCGGTCTCTAGGAAGACGAAGGAGAAGGTCAGCGAGCAGAGGGGCGCAGAAGTGGGAAAAACGCTAAGGGGTGCGCCCCTCCGGTACTTAACCACCCCCTGAGAGGGTGACTGGGATCGCGCTGCGCCAACGAGCCACATGGTGTGGCTGTGTATCGCACGTCTCAGCCAATCGTAGAGGAGCCACACAGAGGGCCATAGAGCAGAAGCAATCCAGTGACGTGATGCTCTGATGCGGTAAACGAGGAGGCAGGCGTGACATGACCCTCACATAGTGATAACTGACAATTACTGCGGCGGTTACTATGCAGGCCCTTAAAATAAGACAGCGTAATGATTAGCCTCCATGTGGGTTGGAGTATGAGAGAAGGAAACGGGGCCCAGATCAAACCATGGTAACCATGGGATCCGAGCCAAAATGGTAACCCGGCCGACAAGTGAAAACTTGGAACGTGCGAAGGGAACGTAAATCCATATAATCCGAGATAAAGAGCTAACCCGGAAACAAACGTCCAAGGCTCGAACATAGATGAACCTGATGTGGCCTTAGCGGCCAAGGCAACTAAGACCGCACCAGCTTCGGGGACTAATGTTGGGGGGATAGCCCCGGGTAGGGTCACTCCAGGGTATAGAGGCCGAGTTAGCCGAGGTTCGGCAAGGTCAAAGCGGATGCTGGCCGGGTCACCTCAAGGGAGGCCGGATCACGGAGTAACCCGGACCTGGGGGGGTCGCCTAACATTGTCTCATCCGACTTAAGGAGTAAGTTGGAAGTGCTTGTCTAACTTATATGCAGGAACAGGTGTGGCCGGATCTACTATGATTTGGGTCCTTGCTTAGCTTCTAGGAGAAGGAAGGAATCTCTCTGGTAAAAAAGAAGGTCCGGTACGCACTGCATGAGCGAAGAAAGCAAGGGCAGGACCACCAGGTCATGGCCGACAAGGGTGACGACGCCCATGTCAGCTGACGCGGGCGCTGTAGAGGCTTACGTCGCTAAAGCATGTATGACGCGGGGGAAAAGCACCCCGGTCGGGTTACCACTTTGGGAGAAGGCATATTCTTAGGAATATGCCTCCACGTATGCCCTAGGCAGGGACCGAGCCTCCTCTATATAAGGGGGGCTAGGGTTCCAGTAGAAGGGGTTGAGTTCTTTGAGGCCGTAGGGTTTTGGTTAAGATTCTAGGGGTGAACTGTAGGCAAGAGTAAGAGAGTTCCTTCTTCCTCCTCTCGCCAATACAGCTCTAGGAGCACTTGTAATCTGCAAAGGAAATCAATACAAACTTCTGTGTGGAGAATCACTCCACTATCCCCCCCTGGATTCCCCTAGCGTGTATTAGTCCCCACCTTTAGCCTATCCATGGCATCTGCCGTGACACCACCACGACACCCACTTAGGCCAAAAGCCTAAGATTGGGGGGAGGTACACCGACATCACACTCATCTCCACATCATGTTTGGTCGGTACTTTGTATATTCATGTTTCGTTCTTTTTTAGTTTTTGCTCTTTCTTTGTTTTCGCTTTCTAAAACACAAAAAGACCAAAAATATTTCTGTTGTTTCTCTTTGTTTGCTTCTTCTTCTTTTTGCCTTGGTTTGCTTTTCCCTTTTTGCTTTGTTTGAACTATTCGAAAAACCCAAAAATATTTTGCTTTGCTTGTTCTTCATTTTTGGTTCTTGTTTTAAAAATCGAAAACACCAAAAATATTTGTTGTTCTTCTTTGGTTTTCTGAGCTTATTGCAGGGTTCAACAGTCCTCAGTGGAATTTGTTTTCATGTTATTATTCAAGCCACACAAGTGAAGGGCAATAATGAGGATTAATGACAACTTGAGGTGTGGTAAGAGGCTGGTAACGAACTCTATTTGTTTTCATTTTTGTACATATACTCACCATTTTGGGCATGCTTAGTCTATTCATGTAGGGTGTATGTTATTTATGGATGCTTAGTAGTTCTTGCTTTCATATGATTTGTTCCAGCTTGCTAATAGTTTGTAGCATGTCATATGAATGTTTGCTTGCATTACTCTATTCATAACTTGGTATGACACTGTGGTATCCTCCTCTAAATGTTTCACTTGAATTGACTTGGCACATGCTCACACATGCATATGACTGAAATAATCAGTTAAGCCTCGATGAATTATTTTGCCTTGAGGGTCTTGAATCACTTTCATGCCATGATTAGTCCTGTTTTGTTGCAAGCATGATTATGACAACTATTGCTCTCTCGTTTGTCGCTCCCTTGCTATTGCTAGCCTTCACTTACACTGAGTATGTTTTACTCGTGTTTCCAACTCCCTAAAACTAAATATTGCCAAAAGTGTCCACCATACCTACCTATTAGCATCATTTCTTGTTCCGTGCATATTCAATATGCCTTGTTTTCTTTCGAATAAAATGTTTGCTTGTTATGAGAAAGTTATTTAGTAAAGATCTCACGAACTTGATGGCACACTTTATTTCCTGCACTTAATAAACCTGAACCATTGTGACTATCCATGAAAGTTATATGCTTGCAAATTATAGGATGGGGATTAGCAGAATCGTAATGTCACGGGGAACGCTTTCAACACCTGTAAATATATACCCAGTTGATATCATGCACTTTTGTTTGCGGATGTCGTCGGTGTGAAATAAAAGGGAAGCTTGTAAGTCCATGGAGTTATGTATGTGTGTTAGAGAAACGCCTGGGTCGCCGGTCTCATCCATGCCTAATCATGGTGGAAACCTGCAGCGTAACCATAATAAGTATCTATGAATCATTCTTCTTATAAAAAAAGAGAGATAACTATTGAAAAAATTGAAAAAAAAGATATGAGAAAAGAGGAAAGAGAGAAAAAAGCACCATTTTCCCATGGTAAATAAGATTGCTGAGATACTCATTGTCTGCTTGCCTTGTCATTTTGATATGGGGATTCTTCTGTATCATCGGGCAAGGGGTACTCCGTTGGCGGTTCTCTATGAGACACACATATTTACTATGACAAGAACTTACCGGTAACTAAAGTTGAGTAGCATGAGGAGCGTCCCTCGTACTCAAGGGACATGAGATTTCCAGTTTATAGTCTGACAAGCATATAACTCAGATTGGACCTCACTTTCACCTTAACCATATTAAAGATGCTCATGATAGGGGCAATGAGAGCTCAAAGCTAATGAGTACCATACTTTCAGCATTTGGAAGCCTTTCAAACTATTCAAACCTTTTTCATTTCCTTATTGAGTCATCACATATTCTATGAGCACTTTCTTGAGAGCATAGTTGTCATTCTTAGTATAATATGCTTGTCTCATTACTAAATTAATTGTGTTATGACTTTGATGCTTGTATATTTGATATCTTTACTTCTAGTCTTCACCTGGACTTCAGAGGTGCCTTGGCATCACCTATTCTATGAGCACTCTATCATACCTTGTTATGAACATTGTAATGTTGCTTATGTTTCTGTTTCATGCTAGTTATTATTTTTGAGTTGGAATCTCTTCATAGCTTGCAATGCCTATTAAGTAAACTTAGTTGCATACTCCTTATTATGAATTGTCTAAGTAGTTGATCACATGCTAATAATATATACATCACATGAAGCAAATGTGTTCATGAAAGTTTCTTTTATCACACTCAGTTTTCAACTGAATTGCTTGAGGACAAGCAATAAGCTAAGCTTGGGGGAGTTGATACATCCAAAACGTACCTACTTTTCCGAACACTTTTGTTATTGTTTCTCCTCTAAACTTGTGTGATTTGGATACAACTAACTATTGGGTCCGCAACATAGAAAACAAAAAAATTCCTATGATGAGAACTACACGCCAAGATCTATCTACTAGGTACAAAGCAACGGGTGGACATACATCCAACGAGAACTTACCCTCGAAGATAACGAGTTTTTTTAATGAGTAGGAACTCGTGGTTGATGTAGTCGTACACTTGCCAATCTCAAGATCGAGTGGAAGTCCGAGCGCCACAACTCAGCAGCGCATCCGTACTCGCACACACGTTCAAGCCACCAGACAACCTGCACCTCCTCGCTCCAGCGATCCAGCAGAAGCAGCAACTCCGTCCAGACGAAATGCCACCAGGAACATGTATCTCGCTAATCCGAGACCATGGGGGAATAATTCTAGAGGGGGAGAGACATCCTTCACAAGGAGGTGTGAGGAAGAAGGAGGAAGAGGGTGGCCTTTTATAGGAGGAGGGGGGTACCCCCTCTCTCCATGTCCGGCGCATGGGGGGTGACCCCTCACCTCCCCCATTCATGTGGTGGTAACCCCTCCACATTAAAATGCCTCTTCACATTCCCCTTTAAAGTCCCTACTTTAAATGCATTAAAATTCTCCAAGTTTAATGCTCTCTCATTTAATAAAACTCTTTTATTAAATTTATTCAGAATTTTGTTAATTACTTTAATTAAAAAACATTCACATATATCCCTTGCAATATTTCAATATCACATGCAGAACCACTTTCTGCAATTTCACCCGAAACAATTTCCGGTTTCTATCGAAACAATTCCTGCGCTTTGCAATTCTTTCGTCTGAAACATATGTGCTCCAAAATGGTGTCTGGTAACTCTTAAGTGTGTCACCCTATGGTTCGCGAATAATGCAGACATGATTGAGACTCCTCTCAGATCAATAGTCAGAAGCGGGACCTGGAGATCCATACTGACTCCTGCATATTCAACGATGACTTCTGTGATTGTGAGAACCTTTAACGCTTGTAACTAAATCCCTTTGTCTCTTGATATAATACATGTCCGAGATTCGATCATCGGTATCCAAATACCTAGTTTGATCTCGTTACCGACATGCACTCTTTTCTCATTCCCGTGATATAACATTCTACTGATCACATCACTTGCTTGCAAGCTATCTCAATGTGATATCACCGAGAGGGCCCAGAGTATATCTATCCGTCATTGGGATTGAAAAATTCCACTCTTGATCCATGAGCCTCAACATAACACCTTCGTAGTACTGAACCCATCTTTATAGTCACCCTGTTACGGTGTGACGTTTGATGTTATCAAGATACTCTTGAGGTGTTAGCAATTAACATGATCTCATGGTCTAAGGATAAAGATTACTCCGTATGATGTTATAGCAATATAAACATAATGACTTGATCGTAATGCTATAATTTGGATGAATGTTCATCACATCATTCCACCAATGGTGTGACCTTGTTATTAACAACATCCAATGTCCATGATCAGGAAACCTTGATCATCTTGTTAATCAACAAGCTAGTCTATAAGAGACGCATAACTAGGAACCCTTTTTGTTTATTAAACACACAGGTATTGATGTTTCTGATCAATACAATTCTAGCATGCAAAATAAACATCTATCATATATAAGGAATACATAATAACAACTTTATTATTGCCTCTCAGGGCATATTTCCTTCAGTCTCCCACTTGCACTGGAGACAATAATCTAGTTCACATAGTGATAAATCTAACACCCATGGAGTTCTGGTGTTGATCATGTTTTGCCCTAGGGAGAGCTTTAGTCAACGGATCTGCTACATTTAGGTCCGTGTGTACTTTACAAATCTTTATATCTCCATCCTTGACATGCTCGCGGATGGAGTGAAACCGGCGCTTAATATGCTTGGAATTCTTGTGAGACCTCGGTTCCTTTGCGTTGGCTATGGCTCCATTGTTATCACAATAGATCACCATCGGGTCCAATGCACTAGGAACCACACCTAGTTCCGTAATGAACTCTTTCATCCAAACCGCTTCCTGTGCCGCTTCTGAAGCAGCAACATATTCCGCCTCCGTCATTGATCTAGCCACCACAGGTTGTTTGGAACTCCTCCAACTAACTGCTGCTCCGTTCAAGAGAAATACGTATCCGGATTGAGACTTAGAGTCATCCGGATCGGTGTCAAAGCTAGCATCGACATAAGACTTAGCGACTAGCTCTTCTTCACCTCCGTATATAAGAAACATATCCCTAGTTCTTCTCAAGTACTTGAGGATGTTCTTGACTGCTATCCAGTGTTCCGAACCTGGATCAGATTGGTACCTACTAGTCAAAATAATAGCATGTGCCACATCCGGTCTTGTACATATCATGTCATACATTATAGAGACTATGGTCGAGGCATAGGGGATCTTATCCATCATCTCTCTTTCTTCCGTCGTAGCCGGACTTTGAGTCTTACTCAATGTCTTGCCTTGCAACATAGGTAAGAACCCCTTCTTACTTTCGTCCATATTAAACTTCTTTAATATCTTATCAAGGTATGTACTCTGCGATAGCCCAATTAGGCGCCTTGATCTATCTCTATAGATTTTAATGCCTAATATATATGACGCTTCACCAAGGTCTTTCATCGAAAATTTGCTGTTTAGATAACTTTTAACACTGTTTAAAAGATCTATATCATTTCCAATCAATAATATGTCATCCACATATAATATCAGAAATGCCACATTGCTCCCACTCACTTTCTTGTAAATACAAGCATCTCCATAAGTTTGGACAAATCCAAACTCTTTGATCACCTCATCAAAGCGGAGATTCCAACTCCGGGATGCTTGCTTCAGTCCATAGATGGATCGCTGAAGTTTGCATACCTTATTAGCATCCTTAGGATCGACAAAACCCTTAGGTTGTATCATATACAACTCTTCTTCAATATTACCATTGAGGAACGCAGTTTTGACATCCATCTGCCATATTTCATAATCGAAATATGCAGCAATTGCTAACATAATCCTAACCGACTTAAGCATCGCTACGGGAGAGAATGTCTCATCGTAGTCAACTCCTTGAATTTGTCAAAACCCCTTTGCGACAAGTCGAGCCTTATAGATGGTCACATTACCATCAGCATCAGTTTTTCTTTTGAAAATCCATTTATTCTCAACGGTCTTTTGATCATGAGGTAAGTCCACCAAGGTCCAAACTTGGTTCTCGTACATGGATTACATCTCGAATTTCATGGCTTCTAGCCATTTGTTGGAATCCGGGCTCATCATCACTTCTTCATACGTCGCAGGGTCATCCATTTCATCAACCATGAAATTCACAACAGGATTGCCGTACAGTTCAGGAGCTGCACGTGTCCTGCTTGACCTGCGAGGTTCGGCAGTGTCCTCTTTCGGAGTTTCATGATCAATATCATTAGTTCTCTCTTCATTAGGTGAAGTCAACTCCGAAACAACTTTCGGTGCTGCGCTACTCGCCATTTCATGAAGAGAAGGTTTAATAACCTCTTCGAGTTCTACCTTCCGACTACTCACACCTTTCGCGAGAAACTCCTTCTCAAGAAAGGATCCATTCTTGGCAACAAAAACCTTGCCCTCGGATCTGTGATAGAAGGTATACCCAATTGTTTCCTTAGGGTATCCTAGGAAGACGCATTTTTCCGCTTTGGGTTCGAGTTTATCCGGCTGAAGTTTCTTCACATAAACATCGGATCCCCAAACTTTAAGAAATGATAACTTAGGTTTGTTTCCAAACCATAATTCATACGGTGTCGTTTCAACGGATTTAGATGGTGCCCGATTTAAAGTGAATGCAGTTGTTTCTAGTGCATAACCCCAAAATGATAGTGGCAAGTTAGTCAGAGACATCATAGATCGAACCATATCCAATAAGGTACGATTACGACATTCCGACACACCATTACGTTGTGGTGTTCCGGCAGGCGTGAGTTGTGAAACTATTCCACACTCTTTCATGTGTGTGCTAAACTCGTAACTTAGATACTCTCCTCCACGGTCAGACCGTAGAAATTTGATCTTTTTATTACGATGATTTTCCACTTCATTCTAAAATTCCTTGAACTTTTCAAAAGTTTCAGACTTGTGTTTCATCAAATAGATATACCCGTATCTACTCAAATCATCCGTGAAACTAACAAAATAACAATATCCACCTCGCGCCAACACACTCATTGATCCACACACATTAGTATGTATGATTTCCAATAGATCTGTCGCCCGTTCCATTGAACCGGAAAACAGCATTCTAGTCATCTTGCCCATAAGGCATGGCTCACATGTATCAAATGATTCAAAATCAAGTGATTCCAAAAGTCCATCATAATGGAGTTTCTTCATGCGTTTAACGCTAATATGACCTAGATGGAAGTGCCACATATATGCAGATATATCATCATCAAGTTTAATCTTTTTAGCATTAACATTATGAATATGCGTAATATTACTATCGAGATCCATCAGAAATAAACCATTCAACATAGGTGCATGACCATAGAAGATATCATTCTTATAAATCGAACAACCATTGTTTTCAGATTTAAAGGAATGACCACTTTGCATCAAACACGATCCGGATACAATGTTCATGCTCAGTGCAGGCACCAAATAACAATTGTTTAGGTTTATAACTAATCTCGATGGCATATGGAGAGGTAGCGTCCCGACGGCGATCACATCAACTTTTGATCCATTGCCGACCCGCATCCTGACCTCATCCCTTGCTAGTTGTCGCTTGTTCCGTAGCCCCTGAACCGAGTTACAATTATTAGCAACCGATCCCGTATCAAATACCCAGGTGCTACTGCGAGTACTAGTCAAGTACACATCAATAACATGTATATCACATATACCTTTGTTTGCCTTTCCAGACTTCTTGTCCGCCAAATACTTGAGGCAGTTGCGCTTCCAATGGCCAGTCCCATTGCAATAGTAGCACTCAGTATCGGACTTAGGGCTAGCTCGGGGTTTCTTTTCAGGCGCGGCAATAGATTTGCCACCCTTCTTTCCCTTGTGCTTGACTTTCTTGTCCTTCTTGAAACCGGTGGTCCTATTGATCATCAACACTTGATGTTCTTTCCTAATCTCCACTTCTGCAGTCTTGAGCATTGACAGAAGCTCGGGAAGAGTCTTCTTCATGCCCTGCATATTATAGTTCATCACAAAGCTCTTGTAGCTAGGTGGCAGAGATTGGAGAATACGATGTATGCCCAAGTCAATGGGAATCATTATTCCCAAGGACACAAGCTTATCGGCGTACCTAGACATTTTGAGTACATGCTCACTAACGGAGTTGTTCTCCTCCATCATGCAGCTAAAGAACTTTTCAGTAGCATTATAACTCTCTATGGCAGCATGGGTATCGAAAATCATTTTCAATTCTCCCATGGTATCAAAGGCATTGCCATTTTCGAAATGCTTTCGAAGTTCTGGCTCTAGCCCATACAGTATGACGCAATGAACTAAGTTGTGGTCCTCCTGACGAGTCACATAGACATTCTTTTCCTCGTCAGGGGCATCAGGAGCTAGTGGGGGGCCTAGCGGCGCATCTAGCACATATTGCTTTTGTGCAGCAGTGAGGAGAATCCTCAAATTCATAGCCCAGTTGGTGAAGTTGCTACCATTCGCAGCAAGTTTTTCTTTCTCCATGAACACATTGAAATTAAAAGCAGGTGGTGCCATCTACAACAGAATTTGTAAAATTTATTTAGACTAAGTTTATGATAGATTGAGTTCAACTAACCCAAATTACTAATGAACTCCCACTCAAAAACGACATCCCTCGTGTCCTTTTGGTGATTACATGAACCAAATCCACTACACCAAGTCCGATCATCACGTGAGTTGATGTAGCTTCAAAGGTGAGTATCTGTATGGGCATAATATCAACTATATGACTCATGCTTAAACTTTCGGTCCGTGTTCCGAGGCCATGTATGTACATGCTAGGCTTGCCAAGTAAGAACCTTAGTATTCGCGTGTGTAAAACTGTCTTACACCCGTTTCTATGAAAGTGTAGATTCGAGTACACCCGATCATCACGTGATGTCTCGAAACACGATCCTTAGAACGGTGCATACTCAAGGAAGAACACATTTTATCTTGATATCTAAATGAGGGATCATCTTACAATGCTACCAAAAGCACCAAACTAGCAGTATAAGATGCTAACATCTAATGTGTAAAGTGAGATGATATGGTCCATGCATTTGATCTCTATCACTTGCATCGTGGTATGATCTCTATCATTCCTTTGTGTGTAAGGCCAAGGTCTATGGAACTTACACGTTGAGTGTGTTGTAAGAGTATCTATCATACATCTACTTACAACAATACCATATCAATACACTAGCCCAACAACGATCTAAACTAGACGCCTCTAATTTATCAATTGCAAGTTTTACGTGGCTTAGGGCTTTCGAAGATAGAACCGTTCTCACCTACGAACATGAACCACAACGAGGATAACTAAGTTATTAGCAACTCGTTGTAAATCAGATATTGACAATAGTAGGAGAGACAGACATCCGCCAGCCACTTATGCAAAACAAGTTGCATGCCAGTCGTGGAACCGGTCTCATGTACGATGACATGTAAGGTTGGTCCGGGCCGCTTCATCCCACTATGCCACCAATATCCAAAATACATAGAAGATGCAATAACATGATCATCATCGCCCACATATCAACCATATGTGTACTACCCGTGCTAAGCACCTACGCATAGATCAGGCTCTGATACCACTGTTGGGTCTGCAGCATAGAAAACAAAAAATTTCCTACGGTGTGAACTACACGCCAAGATCTATCTACTAGGTACAAAGTACATCCAACGAGAACTTACCCTCGAAGACAACGAGTTTTGTTAACGAGCAGGAACTCGTGGTTGATGTAGTCGTACACTTGTCGATCTCAAGATCGAGTGGAAGTCCGAGCGCCGCAACTCAGCGGCGCATCCGTACTCGCACACACGTTCAAGCCACCGGACAACCTCCACCTCCTCGCTCCAGCGATCCAGCGGAAGCAGCAACTCCTTCCAGATGAAATGCCACCGAGAACACGTATCTCACTAATCCGAGACCATGGGGAAATAATTCTAGAGGGGGAGAGAGATCCTTCACAAAGAGGTGTGAGGAAGAAGGAGGAAGAGGGTGGCCTTTTATAGGAGGAGGGGGGTACCCCCTCTCTCCATGGCCGACGCATGGGGGGGTGACCCCTCACCTCCCCCATTCATGTGGTGGTAACCCCTCCACATTAAAATGCCTCTTCACATTCCCCTTTAAAGTCCCTACTTTAAATGCATAAAAATATTCCAAGTTTAATGCTCTCTCATTAATAAAACTCTTTTATTAAATTTATTCAGAATTTTGTTAATTACTTTAATTAAAAAACATTCACATATAGCCCCTTGCAATATTTCAATATCACATGCAGAACCACTTTCTGCAATTTCACCCAAAACAATTTTCGGTTTCTATCGAAACAATTCCTGCGCTTTGCAATTCTTTCGTCTGAAACATATGTGCTCCAAAATGGTGTCTGGTAACTCTTAAGTGTGTCACCCTATGGTTCGCGAATAATGCAGACATGATTGAGACTCCTCTCAAATCAATAGTCAGAAGCAGGACCTGGAGATCCATACTGACTCCTGCATATTCAACGATGACTTCTGTGATTGTGAGAACCTTTAACGCTTGTAACTAAATCCCTTTGTCTCTTGATATAATACATGTCCGAGATTCGATCATCGGTATCCAAATACCTAGTTTGATCTCGTTACCGACATGCACTCTTTTCTCGTTCCCGTGATATAACATTCTAGTGATCACATCACTTGCTTGCAAGCTATCTCAATGTGATATCACCGAGAGGGCCCAGAGTATATCTATCCGTCATCGGGATTGACAAATTCCACTCTTGATCCATGAGCCTCAACATAACACCTTCGTAGTACTGGACCCATCTTTATAGTCACCCTGTTACGGTGTGATGTTTGATGTTATCAAGATACTCTTGAGGTGTTAGCAATTAACATGATCTCATGGTCTAAGGATAAAGATTACTTCGTATGATGTTATAGCAATATAAACATAATGACTTGATCGTAATGCTATACTTCGGATGAATGTTCATCACATCATTCCACCAATGGTGTGACCTTGTTATTAACAACATCCAATGTCCATGATCAGGAAACCTTGATCATCTTGTTAATCAACAAGCTAGTCTATAAGAGAGGCATAACTAGGAACCCTTTTTGTTTATTAAACACACATGTATTGATGTTTCCGATCAATACAATTCTAGCATGCAAAATAAACATCTATCATATATAAGGAATACATAATAATAACTTTATTATTGCCTCTCAGGGCATATTTCCTTCACTAACACGGACTGACGCTGTTTTCAGCAGAATTACTTTGGTGTCTAATTTTTGTGCAGAAAATCAACTATCAGGAAAAATCCCGGAAAATATGCCAAAAATCCTATTTCACCAGAAGACTCACGAAGCCAGAATACAAGACGGAGTGGGGCTGGGCCCTGGCCACACCACCTGGCTACACGGGCTAGGCCTGGCCACGCCAGGGGGTGGTCTAGCCGCCCCAGACACCCCCTCGGTCTCCCTCTTCGCCTATAAGTTGCCTTCTGATCTAAAAACTCAGGGGGGGTCGACGTTTTTCCAGAAAGAGTTCCACTCCGCCGCCACCACCAGATTTCATGATTCGGAACCAGAAACTCTGTTCTGGCACCCTGCCGGGACGAGGAATTGGAGGAGATCATCGCCATCATCATCACCATCGCTTCTCCATCGACCATCCATGTTTGCCCCATCTATGAGTGAGTAATCCCCCGCTGTAGGCTATGGGGATGGTAGGGATTGGATGAGATCGTTCATGTAATGGCATCAGATTGTTAGGGCATGGTGCCTAGTATCTTCTATTAGTGTTTTTTGACTTTGTCGCGACTTGTTATGCTTAATGCTTGTCACTAGGGCACGCGTGCCATGATTTCAGATCTGAAAATGTTATTGATTCATTATGATAGTATTGTTTTTGGTCTTACCTGCAAGTTGTATACGCACGTTGGTGTCCGGAACCAAAGGCCCTGAAGTGACAGAAATTGGGCTAACCGGAGGGAATGGCTTTGATGTGAGGATCACATGTGTTCATGGAGTGTTAATGCTTTGCTCCGGTGCTCTATTAAAAGGAGCACCTTAATTGCCAGTAGTTCCCTTGAGGCCCCGCTGCAAACGGGCTGGCAGGACAAAAGATGTTGTGCAAGTTCTCATTGCGAGCACGTATGACTATATATGGAACACATGCCTATGATTATCTAGTACTTGGATGCTTTATCTTATTTATCTGCAATTGCCCTATGTCTTGATTGCCATGTGAATTGTCTTGTCCATGCAACGCCCGTCCATCCATCCCTATGCCTACCACGCTTTAATCTTACTGTTACTGCAAATTCTTAGTACTGTCTTTACTTTACTACTGCTATTACTTTACTATTGCTACTACAAAACTGTTGCTACTGATAAACTAATGTGAACAAGATTGTTTCCAGGTGTAGGTGAATTGACAACTCAGTTGTTAAGGCTTATAAATATTCTTTGGCTCCCCTTGTGTCGAATCAATAAATTGGGTTTCACTTCCCTCGAAAATACTGTGATACACCCCCTATACTTGTGGGTCATCAAATTCCTTTATACAATAATATCTATAACTTACCAAATTCCTGGATATTTAAATCCTTGAAGAAATTCCAATTTGAAAATAATTTATTAAATAAAATAGAAAACAGAAAATTGAAATGGAAAAGTAAAAGGCAGCACAGCAGAACCGGCCCACGGCCTATTTCCTCTTCATGTTAACTACCGCTCGCATGTATGCCTCTCTGCGTTCCGCTCACTTTGCATAGGCCCAGTACCAGCCTGGCCCATTTATTGGAAAAGAGATACTATGAAAAGAGGAAAGAGAGAAAAAAGCACCATATTCCCATGGTAAATAAGAAGATTGTTGAGATGCTCGTTGTCTGCTTGCCTTGTCATTTTGATATGGGGATTCTTCCGTATCATTGGGCAAGGGGTACCCTGTTGGCGGTTCTCTATGATACACATATACTTACAATGACAAGAACTTACCGGTGACTAAACTTCAGTAGCATGAGGAGCGGCCCTCATATACAAGGGACATGAGATTTCTAACTTATACTTCGTCAAGCATGTACACCATAGTTTGTTCACTTTAACCTTAATCACTTCAAGATGCTTATGATAGGAGCAATGAGAGCTGAAAGCTATAAGTACCATAATTTTTGGAAGCTCTTTATGAGACTTGAATCCCTACTTCCTCTTATAAAAAGGCCTTTCTTCCACCATTATATTGAGTCTCCACCTTCTATCTTTATGCACCTACTTTGAGAGCATAGTGGCCATTCTTAGTTCTATGTGCATTGTCCCAAGACTAGTTGATTGATGCATAACTTGTTATTGCTTGTTTTAAACCATCTGTATCTAGTCACTCTTATTAACTTTGATGGTGTCCTATGCATTTATATTTGCTACTCTATTGAGGGACAAGCTGAATACTATTATGCTATGTTTTCGTTATGTGAAACAAACAAACATCTTGCAAAGCATTGTTATTCATGAATCTTTTGTTTGTGCCTTTTCATGTTTCATCATAGTTTCTTTGTCTTATTGCTAGAACTTTGTCTTTCATGTTATGATTGAAGTACTATGATCCCAGCTTTGAATGTTTTACAAATACTTTGATCAAGTCTTTGATGGTGCATGTCACCTCAAAAATTATTCTTTCTTTTTATCACTTACCTACTTGAGGACGAGCAGGAGTTAAGCTTGGGGATGTTGATACATTGCAAATGTATCTATAATTTTTGATGTTCCATGCTTGGTTTTATCCACTTTCTTGTGTTTTGTTCCAACTTTGGAGTACTTTTCATATGATTTCTTGGACTAACCTATTAACAAGAGCCACAGTGCCAGCTGCCTATTTTCTCCTGTTTTTGGTTCCAGGAAAGTCAGAAAATGAATATTCTCAGAATTGGACGGGACAAAAGCCAAAGTGCCTATTTTTCCGAAGTCATCAAGTGCCAGAATACGAGACGAAGAAGGGCCACAGGCCGGCCACACCACCTGGCCGCACAGCCAGGCTGGGTCCACGCCAGGGGGTGGTGTGGTGGCCCCTGGCACCCCCTCGGCCTCCCCTTCCGACTATAAGATGCCCTCGGGACGTAAACCCTAAGTACCCGATCAAAAATCCACGAAAGAGTCTGTAGATGTCGTCATCTCCATCCCTAGATTGGGAGGGATCTGAAGCTCTTCCTGGCACCCTGCCTGAGAGGGGAATTCACCCTGGAGGCCTTCTTCATCACCATGCAAGCCTCCGGTGTGATGCGTGAGTAGTTCATCCTTGGACTACGGATCCATGTAGTAGCTAGATGGCTGGTTCTCCTCCTTTGTGCTTCCATGTCTAGATCTTGTGAGCTCCATTCATGATCAAGATCATCTATTTGTAATTCTGCATGTTGTGTTTGTGGGGATCCGATGGATATTGAGATGCTATTTCAGATTGATTATTGATTCTATCATGTCTTTGTTATTTGTGATCTTGCATGCTTTCCGTTGTTAGTAGCTATCTTGGCCAAGTAGATGCTAGCAACTCTAAGAGTTAGTATTTATGCTCGATAGTGGGTTCATGCCTCTGGTAATTTGGGGAAGTGACAGAAATCTCTAAGGTACTAGATGTGTTGTTGCTACTAGGGAGAAAACAACAATCCTTTGTTCATAGAACAATCATATTATTTACTTTACACGCAGATCGTAAAGCAATAATCTGTTGCTTGCAACTTAATACTGGAGGGGGTTCGGATGATAACCTGAAGGTGGATTATTAGTCATAGATGCAGTTGGATGGCGGTCTATGTATAATGTTGTAATGCCCAATCAAGTCTCAAAGGAGTCAAGATGATTAGTATATGCATATATTGGTTTCTCGATGTTTGTCAATTTCCCCGCTGTAATTTGTTCACCCAGCATGTTATCTATCTTAAGGAGAGCCACCTCTAGTGAACTATGGATCCCGGTCCTTGTCTTTTACATACAATCTATAAACTGTTTACTGTTTTGTGTTTACTTTCTGTAAACTTTTACTTTCTTTCCATTCGATACGTTTAATCCTTTGTTTTCCGCAAAACACGGTGAGATCGACAACCTCATCGCAAGTTGGGGACAAAGTTCTGTGGTTGTGTTGTGCAGGTGTCCACGTTGCTACTAGCTCAGCTAGTAACACCTTTGGGTTGTTTCCTTGCTCCTACTGGTTCGATTAAACCTTGGTTTCATAACTGAGGAAAATTTGTTGCTATGCTCATCATACCTTCCTATCGGGGTTCCCAACGAGCTCTACATCAACCACGCACCAGCACTTTTTTGGGCGTCGTGCATTGAGCCATCAAGCATTTTTCTGGCGCCGTTGTCGGGGATCGAATAAGAAGAAGAAGAAACTCCCACGTCAACCACACGCCATCAAAAGACATTTTTCTAGCGCTGTTGCCGGGGAGTCAAGGACATCTTCATAAGGGGAGTCCCTCATTACCAATCTCTTTACTTTGTTGTTTTTGTTTTGCTTAGTTTATTTATGCTTTGTTTACTTGTTTCTTTATCAAAAACGCACAAAAAAATTAGTTTTACTAGTTTGCTTTCTTATTTGAAAAACACAAAAAATTAGTTCCTATCTTGAGTTGCCATTATGTCTAGCCTTGATCCAGTCACTATGTCACTCGAGGAAATGATTTTCACTTTTAAACAAGGAATTGAGGAAAGTTTTAAGGAAGCTTGGTCTAGAATATCTGATCTACATGAAAAAACTGAGCCTAAAATGACTCAAAGCTTGTTCCTTAGCAGTTTTTACCTTGGGATTGCTCTTTGCTATAGATATGCTTTAGATGCTATTGTGGAAGGAGATTTCCACCAATGTAATGAGGATGATGCTACTAATGCTATAAAGAAATTGATCCTCACTTACAACATTCATAGCCAAACTGATACTTCTTTCACAAAAATATTTGCTAGGTTGAACACTCTTGAGACTAGCACTACTAGCTTAGAAGATTGCTATAATACACTTAGGGAGCATCACAATTATGTTCCAATAAATTCTGAACCATCAAAGTGGCTCCCTACAGTAAAGATTGAGATGAACACTGAAACTTTTCAAGCTCGCTGTGATATCATGTCTGAATTTTGTCTTATGCCCAAAGATATTTATAAATCTCTAAATACTTGGGGGCTTATTGAAGGAGGAAAAGAAATATCTCTTGCTAATAATACTACCATATTACCTCTTGGAATAGCTGAAGGAGTGTTTACAAAGATCCTTGGGAAAATGATTTCTACTGATTATCTTGTTATTGAATGTGTAGGAAAATGACAAATTACACTTGGAAGTTCCCTATTAAAACTCCTTGGAGCAATAATAGATGTGGGAAAGGGGACCATGCACCTTTCTTCTCCACCAAACAATCATATTTTCCCCAAGGTTAAGAATAAAAGTAAGAGAGGTAAGGACAAGAAATTTGGTTTTAATGCTTCTTCGAACACTTGATTCTTTTTCTTGCTTCTTATGCCTAACTTAAAGGCGTTAAAGAAAAGTACTTATTGGGAGATAACCCAAAAGTTTTAGATGAGTATTGGAAGTTATTACTTCAGTAATTACCGCTCCTTGTCCTTTTTATTTGCTTTTTGTGCCAAGAGTAACCTCTAATGAGATAGAAGTAATGATTGGGAAAGTTGTTGTCCCGAAACAGATTTTTGTGCTTCGCCGTAAAAATTTGTGTAAAATCTCTATATGTCCTTTTGAGGCGTGAATGTTTGTGCTTTTGCCCTAGGTTGTTATCTAACTTTCGTTAGTGCAACACTTTTCGATTTGAGCAACATAAGCTCTTCGAAAAAATTCATCTTTACCTGGTGGTCTGTTTTGACAGATTTCTACCATTTTGTGCATTTGCTTCTTGTTGGTTCCTTTTTGAGTTCTTTTGGGGAATTGAGCTTTTTGAGGGAAGTGCTACAGTAGCTAGTGTTCTGATGGAAGTTTGTTTGGTGTTAGAACTCAACCTTAAGACTTATTTATCTTGAGTGCACTAATGTTGCTAATAAAGATTGTGTGAAGTTTTGTATGAAGGAAAAATATCAGGTGTATGGAAGGAATGAGTAATGAGATGAAGGATAGGCTAAAGCTCAAGCTTGGGGATTCCACGTGTGTCACCCCAAGAAATATCCAAGAAGTACAAGCGTCAAAGCTTCGGGATGCCCAAGGCATCCCCTTCTTCATCAATAAAAATCTCAGGTTTCTTCCAAACGCTTCATTGTTATTGTTTCATGCATAGTTGTGTTGTTCTTGGAGCATCTTATTTTTCGTTTTCGTTTTGGTTTTTTGTTTGCTTAGTTTTCTGAATAAATTGGTTGGACCCCCTCTTTCATACATTGGTTTTCAAATAGTTTGGTTTGGTTTGGAAAAGAGTAGGAAAGTTCATATTTATGTGGTAAAAGGAGCTTATTTTTGACTGTGACCTATGCTTTATCACGCCATGCTTGATATTGTTTTGGCTTTTATGCTTAGTATTCTTTGCTGTAGCATGACTTGTTATAAACAATTGAGATTGCTTAATGTGCCTTGGTGAATCATGCGTTGTTTTAGCATATTAAAGCATAGTATAGTGGTATTCTCCTTTGATGCTTTATTTGGGTTGACTTGGCACATGCTCACACCATGTTATGACTATCTTAAGTCACCATAGCCTTTATGATCCTTTACTTTTCAACTTGTAGTATCACTTTATGCTTTTATCAATGATATTTTGTTGCTCTGCATGATTATGGCCATTATTGCTCTCTTAGTTTGTCGCTCCCAGTCTTTTGCTAGCCTCCACAACAAAGTATGAGTTCCACTCATGCATCCAACTCCCTAAACCAAGTTATTCCAAAGAATCCACCATACCTACCTACTAGCTTATGCTATTCCAAGTATATTCATGCTTTTGTTTACCTTCCAAATTAAACTTGTTATGAGAAAACTAGTGATTAAAGCTCTCACGAACTTGATGGCACACTTTACTTTTCTTGCCCTTAATAAACTTGAACAATTGTGTCGTCTATGTTGTATATGCTTGCACTTATTTGTTGGGAATTAGCAGAACCATGCTTTCATGGGGAACACTTTCAACATTGCACTTGGTACTTCTACCTAGTTGATATCATGCTCTTTTGTATATGGATGTCATCGGTGTGAAATGAAAGGGGAGCTTGTAAGTCCATGGAGTTATGTATATGTGTTAGAGAAACGCCTGGGCCGCTGGTCTAATCCATGCTGACATGGTGGAAACCTGCAGCGTAACCATAATGAGCTGTCTATGAAGCATTCTTCTTATAAAAAAAGAGTCCTATATTGAGAAAAAAAGAGAAAAAAAGAGATACTACGAAAAGAGGAAAGAGAGAAAAAAGCACCATATTCCCATGGTAAATAAGAATATTGCTGAGATGCTTGTTGTCTGCTTGCCTTGTCATTTTGATATGGGGATTCTTCCGTATCATCGGGCAAGGGGTACCTGATACATTGCAAATGTATCTATAATTTTTGATGTTCCATGCTTGGTTTTATCCACTTTCTCGTGTTTTGCCCACACTTTGGAGTACTTTTCATATGATTTCTTGGACTAACCTATTAACAAGAGCCACAGTGCCAGCTGCCTGTTTTCTGCTATTTTTGGTTCCAGGAAAGTCAGAAAATGAATATTCTCGGAATTGGACAGGACAAAAGCCAAAGTGCCTATTTTTCCAGATGTCATCAAGTGCCAAAATACGAGACGGAGAAGGGCCAGAGGCCGGCCACACCACCTGGCCGCACGGCCAGGTTGGGCTCATGCCAGGGGGTGGTGTGGTGGCCCCTGGCACCCCCTCGGCCTCCCCTTCCGCCTATAAGATGCCCTCGGGACGAAAACCCTAAGTACCCGATCAAAAATCCATGAAAGAGTTTGTAGCCACCATCATCTCCATCCCTAGCCCGGGAGGGATCTGAAGCTCTTCCCGGCACCCTGCCGGAGAGGGGAATTCACCCTGGAGGCCTTCTTCATCACCATGCAAGCCTCCGGTGTGATGCGTGAGTAGTTCATCCTTGGACTACGGATCCATGTAGTAGCTAGATGGCTGGTTCTCTTCCTTTGTGCTTTCATGTCTAGATCTTGTGAGCTCCGTTCATGATCAAGATCATCTATTTGTAATTCTGCATGTTGTGTTTGCGGGGATCCGATGGATATTGAGATGCTATTTCAGTTTGATTATTGATTCTATCATGTCTTTGTTATTTGTGATCTTGCATGCTTTCCGTTGTTAGTAGCTATCTTGGCCAAGTAGATGCTAGAAACTCCAAGAGTTAGTATTTATGCTCGATAGTGGGTTCATGCCTCTGGTAATCTGGGGAAGTGACAGAAATCTCTAAGGTACTAGATGTGCTGTTGCTACTAGGGAGAAAACAACAATCCTTTGTTCATAGAACAATCATATTGTTTACTTTACACGCAGTTCATAAAGCAATAATCTGTTGCTTGCAACTTAATACTGGAGGGGGTTCGGATGATAACCTGAAGGTGGATTATTAATCATAGATGCAGTTGGATGGCGGTCTATGTATAATGTTGTAATGCCCAATCAAGTCTCAAAGGAGTCAAGATGATTAGTATATGCATGTATTGCTTTCTCGGTGTTTGTTAATTGCCCCACTGTAATTTGTTTACCCAGCATGTTATCTATCTAAGGAGAGCCACCTCTAGTGAACTATGGATCCCGGTTCTTTTCTTTACATACAATCTACAGTTGTTTACTTCTTTGTGTTTACTTTCTGCAAACTTTTACTTCTTTCCATTCGATACGTTTAATCCTTTGTTTACCGCAAAACACAGTGAGATTGACAACCTCATCGCAAGTTGGGGACAAAGTTCTGTGGTTGTGTTGTGCAGGTCTCCACGTTGCTACTAGCACCGGTAGTGCGCCCTGCCAAAGCTCAGCTAGTAACACCTTTGGGGTGTTTCCTTGATCCTACTGGTTCGATTAAACCTTGGTTTCATAACTGAGGGAAACTTGCTGCTGTGCTCATCATACCTTCCTCTTGGGGTTCCCAACGAGCTCTACATCAACACCGCCATCAAGCATTTTTCTGGGCGCCGTGCATTGAGCCATCAAGCGAATTTTTGGCGCCGTTGCCGGGGAGTCAAGGACATCTTCACAAGGGGAGTCCCTCATAACCAATCTCTTTACTTTGTTGTTTTTGTTTTGCTTAGTTTTCTTTTTGCTTTGTTTGCTTGTTTTGTTATTCAAAAACACAAAAAAAATAGTTTTACTAGTTTGCTTTCTTATTTGAAAACCCAAAAAAAATGACTACTCTTGAAAACACTAAGTTGTGTGACTTCACTAGCACCAACAACAATGATTTTATGAGCACTCCTATTGCTCCACCTGTGGCTGAAAATACTTTCTTTGAGATAAAACCTGCTTTTTTCAATCTTGTTATGAGAGAACAATTTTCTGGTATTGGTAATGAAGATGCTGTTTCCCATCTAAATAACTTTGTTGAACTTTGTGAGATGCAAAATCATAGGGATATAGATGGTGATATTATTAAACTGAAATTGTTTTCTTTCTCTTTGAGAGGAAAAGCTAAAGAATGGTTGAATTCCATAACTAGGAATAGTATTGATTCTTGGACTAAATGCAAAGATGCTTTTATTGGAAAGTACTATCCTCCTACTAAGATTATATCTATGAGAAGTGAAATAATGAAGTTTAAACAACTTGATAATGAGCATGTTGCTCAAGCTTGGGAAAGAATGAAATCTTTGGTAAAGAATTGTCCCACTCATGGATTGACTGCTTGGATGATCATCCAAACTTTTTATGCAGGATTGAACTATTCTTCAAGGAACCTATTGGACTCTGCTGCTGGAGGTACCTTTATGACCATCACTTTGGGTGCTGCAACAAAACTTCTGGACAATATGATGGTTAATTATTCTGAATGGCATACTGAGAGAGCTCCACAAGGTAAGAAGGTAAATTCTGTTAAGGAAACCTCCTCCTTGAGTGATAAGATTGATATTATTATGTCTATGCTTGTTAATGGGAAAGCCCATATTGATCCAAATAATGTCCCTTTGGCTTCTTTGGTTGCTCAAGAAGAGTAAGTTGATGTGAACTTCATAAGAAATAACAATTTTGGTAACAATGCTTATGGTAATAATTCTTATAGGAGTAATTTTGGTAACAACAATTATAAGCCATATCCTCCCAACAATGGTAATGCTTATGGAAATTCTTACAACAATAATAATAGTGCTCCCTCTGAACTTGAAGTTATGCTTAAAGAGTTTATTAGTAAACAAACTGCTTTCAATAAAACTATTGAGGAAAAACTCTCTAACGCTGAAAGAAATATAACATCTTTGGCTGAAGCTCAATCTTCTTTGAATAAAATGGCTGCTAAACCTGAAACTAATGACAATCCCTTTGCAGCTACTAATGCTATACAAGTAAGAATTGATGAAAATGTTAGACTATTAGCTGAATTACATGCTAAGTGGGAAAGAGAAGATAAAATTGCTAGAAACATTAGTGTTTCTACTATTACCACCACTAGTGTTGAGGCTAGTAATAGTTCTACTACTTTAGATGATAAATTTGATTTTGATCTTGATGGTTGCAATATCTCTGAAGTTATTAAGTTCCTACAAAAGCTTGCTAGAAGTCCTAATGCTAGTGCTATGAACATGGCCTTTACAAAACACATTACTGATGCTCTCATAAAGATTAAAGAAGAAAAGATGAAACATAAAGATTCTATTCCTATAAAAGAAGAGGATGGTTGGGAACCCATCATTAATATGAAAGTGAATGACTTTGATTTCAAAGCTTTGTGTGATCTTGATAGTAGTGTTTCTATTATGCCTAGAAGGATTTATGATATGCTTGATTTGCCTCCTCTTGAAGATTGCTATTTGAATGTCCCACTTGATGATAAGGTTAAAAAGAAACTCATGGGGAGTCTTAATGATGTTCTTATTATGGTTAACAATTCCTATGTCCCCGTTGATTTCTATGTTTTGGATGTTGAATACAATGCTTCTTGTCCTATTACTTTGGGAAGACCTTTTCTTAGAACTGTTGGTGCCATCATTGATATGAAAGAAGGCACCATTATATATCAACTCCCATTCAAGAAAGGTATATAATACTTACCTAAAAATAGAGAAAAGATTTCTTTTGCTTCTCCTATGAAAACAAAATTTGGTCTTAATGCTTCTTCATTTGACAACACTTGATTCTTTCTTTGCTTCTTATGCCTAACTTAAAGGCGTTAAAGAAAAGTACTTATTGGAAGATAACCCAAAAGTTTTAGATGAGTCTTGGAAGTTATTACCTCTGTAATAACCTCTCCTTATCCTGTTTATTTGCTTTTTGTGCCAAGAGTAACCTCTAATGAGAGAGAAGTAATGATTGAGAAAGTTGCTGTCCCGAAACAGATTTTTGTGCTTCACCGTAAAAATTTGTGAGAGAGCTCTGTATGTCGGATTGAGCTGTAATTTTTTGCGGTTCTGCCCCAGGTTGTCATCTAACTTTCGTTAGTTCAACACTTTTTGATTTGAGTAACAGAAGGTCTTCGAAAAAAATCGTATTTACCTGCTGGTCTGTTTTGACAGATATCTGCCATTTTCTGCATTTACTTCTTGTGGGTTTCTTTTTGAGTTCTTTTGGGGAATTGAGCTTTTTGAGGGAAGTGCTAAAGTAGCTAGTGTTCTAATGGAAGTTTATTTGGTGTTAGAACTGAACCTTAAGACATATTTATCTTAAGTGCACTAATGTTACTAATGAGATTGTGTGAAGTTTTGTCTGAAGGAAAAATTTCAGGTGTATGAAAGGAATGAGTAATGAGATGAAGGATGGACTAAAGCTCAAGCTTGAGGATGCCACGCGTGTCACCCAAGAAATATCAAAGAAGTACAAGCATCAAATCTTGGGGATGCCCAAGGCATCCCCTTCTTCATCAATAAAAATTCTAGGTTTCTTCCAAACGCTTCATTTTTATTGTTTCATACACAGTTGTGTTGTTCTTGGAGCGTCTTCTTTTCGTTTTTGTTTTGGTTTTTTGTTTGTTTGGTTTGCTTAGTTTTCTGAATAAATTGGTTGGACCCCCTCTTTCATACATTGGTTTGCAAATAGTTTGGTTTGGTTTGGAAAAGAGTAGGAAAGTTCATGCTTTTGTGGTAAAAAGAGCTCGTTTTTGACTGTGGCCTATGCTTTGTCATGCCATGCTTGATATTGTTTTGGCTTTATGCTTAGTATTATTTGCTGTAGAATGACTTGTTATAAACAATTGAGATTGCTTAATGTGCCTTGGATCAATCATGCATTGTTTTAGCATATTAAAGCATAGTATAGTGGTATTCTCCTTTGATGCTTTATTTGGGTTGACTTGGCGCGTGCTCACACCATGTTATGACTATCTCAAGTCACCATAGCCTTTATGATCCTTTAGTTTTCAACTTGTAGGATCACTTTATGCTTTGATCAATGATGTTTTGTCGATCTGCATGATTATCGCCATCATTCCTCTCTTAGTTTGTCGGTCCCAGTCTTTTGCTAGCCTCCACAACCAAGTATGAGTTCCACTCATGCATCCAACTCCCTAAAACAAGTTATTCCAAAGAGTCCACCATACCTACCTACTAGCTTATGCTATTCCAATTATATTCATGCTTTTGTTTACCTTCCAAATTAAACTTGATATGAGAAAACTAGTGATTAAAGCTCTCACGAACTTGATGGCACACTTTACTTTTTTGCATCTAATAAACTTGAATCACTGGGTCCTTCTTTGTTGTGTATATGCTTGCGCTTTATAAGTTGAAATTAGCAGAACCATGTACCATGGGGAACGCTTTCAACATTGCACTTGTACTTTGTACCCCGTTGATATAATGTTCTTTTGCTTACGGATCCCGGCGGTGTGAAATAAAAGTGGAACTTGTAAGATCAAGGAGTTTGTATGTGTGTTAGAGAAACGCCTGGGCCGCTAGCCTAAGACATGCCTAATCATGGTGGAAACTTGCAGCAACACCATAATAAGCACTCTATGAAGCATCCTCAATAAAAACCTATGCAAATAGCAAATAAAAAGATCACTGAGATGCTCATTGTCTGCTTGCCTTGTCATTTTGATTATGGGAAAGCTCCCGTATCATGTGCAAGGGGTACCCCGTTGGCGGTTCTTAATGATACACATATACTTACAATGACAAGAGCTTACTCGTGACTGAAGTTGAGTAGCATGACGATCGGTCTTCGTAAGTAAGGGGCATGAGATTTCGGTTTATAACTTGTCAAGCATATCCTCTTAGTTGTGTCACTTTAACCTTAATCACCTTAAAGATGCTTATGATAGGGGCAATGAGAGATGAAAGCTATAAGTACCATAATTTTTGGAAGCTCTTTATGAGACTTGAATCCCTACTTCCTTTTACAAAAGGCCTTTCTTCCACCATTATATTGAGTCTCCACCTTCTATCTTTATGCACCTACTTTGAGAGCATAGTGGCCATTCTTAGTTCTATGTGCACTATCCCAAGACTAGTTGATTGATGCATAACTTGATATTGCTTGTTTTAAACTATTGTATCTAGTCACTCTTATGAACTTTGAAGGTGTCATATGCATTTATATTTGCTACTCTATTGAGGGACAAGCTGAATGCTATTATGCTATGTTTTCTTTATGTGAAATAAACAAACGTCTTGCAAAGCATTGTTATTCATGAATCTTTTGTTTGTGTCTTTTCATGTTGCATCATAGTTTCTTTGCTTATTGCTAGAACTTTGTCTTTCATGTTATGATTGAAGTACTATGATCCCAGCTTTGAATGTTTTACAAATACTTTGATCAAGTCTTTGACGGTGCATGTCACCTCAAAAATTATTCTTTCTTTTTATCACTTACCTACTCAAGGACGAGCAGGAGTTAAGCTTGGGGATGTTGATACATTGCAAATGTATATATAATTTTTGATGTTCCATGCTTGGTTTTATCCACTTTCTTGTGTTTTGCCCAAACTTTGGAGTACTTTTCATATGATTTCTTGGACTAACCTATTAACAAGAGCCACAGTGCTAGCTGCTTGTTTTCTGCTGTTTTTGGTTCCAGGAAAGTCAGAAAATGAATATTCTCGGAATTGGACGGGACAAAAGCCAAAGTCCCTATTTTTCCGGAAGTCATCAGATGCCAGAGTACGAGACCGAGAGGGGCCAGGGGGTAACCACACCACCTAGCCATGCAGCCCAGCCTGGCCCGCGCCAGGGGGTGGTGAGGCTAGCCCTGGCACCCCCTCAGCCTCCCCTTTCGACTATAAGATGCCCTCGGGAGGTAAACCCTAAGTACCTGATCAAAAATCCACGAAAGAGTCTGTAGTCGCCGTCATCTCCATCCCTAGATCGGGAGGGATCTAAAGCTCTTCCCGGCACCCTGCCGGAGAGGGGAATTCACCCTGGAGGCCTTCTTCATCACCATGCAAGCCTCCGGTGTGATGCGTGAGTAGTTCATCCTTGGACTACGGATCCATGTAGTAGCTAGATGGCTGGTTCTCCTCCTTTGTGCTTCCATGTCTAGATCTTGTGAGCTCCGTTCATGATCAAGATCATCTATTTGTAATTCTGCATGTTGTGTTTGCGGGGATCCGATGGATATTGAGATGCTATTTCAGATTGATTATTGATTCTATCATGTATTTGTTATTTGTGATCTTGCATGCTTTCCGTTGTTAGTAGCTATCTTGGCCAAGTAGATGCTAGCAACTCCAAGAGTTAGTATTTATGCTCGATAGTGGGTTCATGCCTCTGGTAATCTGGGGAAGTGACAGAAATCTCTAAGGTACTAGATGTGCTGTTGCTACTAGGGAGAAAACAACAATCCTTTGTTCATAGAACAATCGTATTGTTTACTTTACACGCAGGTCGTAAAGCAATAATCTGTTGCTTGCAACTTAATACTGGAGGGGGTTCGGATGATAACCTAAAGGTGGATTATTCGTCATAGATGCAGTTGGATGGCGGTCTATGTATAATGTTGTAATGCCCAATCAAGTCTCAAAGGAGTCAAGATGATTAGTATATGCATGTATTGCTTTCTCGATGTTTGTCAATTGCCCCGCTGTAATTTGTTTACCCAGCATGTTATCTATCTTAAGGAGAGCCACCTCTAGTGAAGTATGGATCCCGGTCCTTGTCTTTTACATACAATCTATAAACTGTTTACTGCTTTGTGTTTACTTTCTGCAAACTTTTACTTTCTTTCCATTCGATACGTTTAATCCTTTGTTTTCCGCAAAACACGGTGAGATTGACAACCTCATCGCAAGTTGGGGACAAAGTTCTGTGGTTGTGTTGTGCAGGTCTCCATGTTGCTACTAGCACCGGTAGTGCGCCCTGCCAAAGCTCAGATAGTAACACCTTTGGGGTGTTTCCTTGCTCCTACTGGTTCAATTAAACCTTGGTTTCATAAATGAGGGAAACTTGCTGTTGTGCTCATCATACCTTCCTCTTGGGGTTCCCAACAAGCTCTACATCAACCACGCACCAGCACTTTTCTAGGCGCCGTGCATTGAGCCATCAGACGCTCCCGAAGCTGGTGTGTGTCGCCATCCACCACATCAAAGTGTGCCAAGATGCTCGCCGTTGTTGCCTAGGAGGAGATAAGGAGGCCATGACGACACCCCTGCCCATCCTCATCCTCACTTCCTCTCTCTCGCGCTCGTTCTCTTCCTCTTTGTGCCGAGGGGGGTGAAACCCTAGCTTCGCATCCACCTCAAATCATCGTTGCTCCGGTCTTCCCCGTGCCCTGGTGATCAAGCTCGGAGTACCGCCGTGTTCTGCATCCAATAGCTGGAGGAATCGAGTCGGGGTTCTCGAAATCCAGCCCCATAGCCGCTTCTTCCCGGGCTCCGACCGAGCATCGCCACGACCTTGTCGTCACCTCCATCCTCCACTACTTCATCTGAGGCCACCAACGCGACGAGGGTAAGCGTACTAGTCTGGCAGTGTCTTCCATTAGTTTGCGTGCATCCCGTAGCTATAGTTCATCGTGTCGTCGGAGACCGCCGCCGAAGCCCGCCGTCGTTGGCCATCTTTTGGTGACCAAAAACGGGAGTCCCTTGTACCAATAAGATCCCCACGTTGTTGTGTTTCCAGTAGAACCCCTCTCTTGAGCCGGGGTAGTCAGGGTCACTGTCGGTGACCTTGATCTGGTGGTGGAAGCAATCGTTGACGTCACCACGACGTCATGCTGGCGTCATCCTCGGCCACCTTAGCTAGTTTGACCAGTCTCTGCTCGTGTGGCACCGACGTGGCAGTAGCCCCACCAGTCAGTGACCTAGGGTAGAATAGGTTTCGGTGTAAAAAGATTTAGGGTAAGGCTGATGACAGCAATGATGCAATAAATCATTTAGTTATTATATTTTAATAATATCAGAAATGGATTAAATCTTGTTAAATCCATATGTTTTGTTTTATAATTCAGAAAAACAAATATTATATATCAAAATCTTCAGAAAAATAAATCCTATAATTTAAATCTATTATCATATTTGATTTTATAACTTAAATAAAATAATAATTATTAATTAGTAAATAGCCTATTAGGGATAAATCTTTAATAAACAAATTCTATTACTTCAAATTCATAAAACAAATAAGTATAAAATATCAAAAATCTTAGAAAAACAAAATAAAAACTTATAAATTTCTTTTATATATTTTTCTATCACTTAACTAATTTTTATTATTTATTAAGTATTTATAAAGGAATAAAACTTATAAAAATCATATCTTATTATTTAAAAATCACAAAAATACTTATAATATACCAAATTAATCACAAAAATAAATTCTACACATCAAAAATGTCAACTCTTATTTTTGAAGTAAAATAAATGGTAGACGACTAGTAAATCTTATTTTAACCCTTTTCTTTTATTTTAAACTCCTTAAAAATACATAAAATTTTACTATTAGCTTTAGTATTGTTTGTTTAGAGCCCAAAAATGTAATAACAAGTCAATTAATGTTTAAGTAAAGATAAAATAGGTCAAACAATTATAAAGTATATCTGCTAAAACTATCATCTCAAATTAAGGGTATTTTAATTTTCCTAAAAAGATTTTACCAATTATAAAATCAACTAAAATAGGATATTGTTCATTACAAGAATCCTATTCACTTATAACTTTAATAAAATACCACCTCATTCAAGGAATAACATTTAAATTATAATTTTGTGGAATTTTAAGAAGTAAACCATCTATAATGTGATAACAAGTGATGCCTTATTCAACACATGCAGATTTCCACCACTTATGCTATGATTGTTTAATGTAGTAATGTCTTCCTTTTTAATAATTTTAGCTAATAAGAAAACCTTAAAGTGTTAGTTTTAAGCTTGAATACTTTTTACTTTGTAAAAGTAATCTTTCATCAAAATTTATTCTTTTAAGGAACATTAAAAGTGATACTTGAACACTTCTTTAAAAGCTCTACTTGATTTTTAATCTTGTTTAAGCAATATTTCAGATACCATACCCATTTGAGTGTTTTAATATTGCTTATTACTTGTTGTATTTACTTATTGTTTCACACACACTCTCACAAGCCTTAATAAGAAGCACAAGTGTGAAACTGGTATAAAAGTGCAACACATTCCAAAGAACTCATCACAAACTCTAAAACCTAGATCAGATACGATTATTCCGGGAATTCACATTTATCAAATTGCATTACATTACTTATGCATCGTTGCATCTTGCTTCTTTAAACATTAGTCCTTACCGGACCAATGATGCTATTTACATAATTTGGGTATTCTATTGTCTTGAAGACCGTGAGTGCATAATCTTGTAATCACAAAAGGCAAGTTCACAACTTGCTCATGTCCTTTGATTATTTTCTTTGCTTGTAACTCAACTATGTCATCACCTGCATTTCAAAAAGGATAGAAAATACTATTTTCATAATAATATGTGTTGGGGATATACTTTCCGGGTATCCTCACAGTCCTCACTGACCAGGGTGGCCCACTTCGGGTTAGAGCTTTGCTTCACGGGCGGCCCAGTCAGGGAGAAGAGATGGAGTCCAATCCGGCTACGGGAAGGCCTAGAAGACTTACCGACATAGGCCCATAGTGTTACTTGTAGTTCAAGATGTACTCTGTAACCGACTCTTAGTCATAGCCGGATAGATCTCTCCTGTAAACCCTAGGCCAGATATCTATATAAGCCGTCCTAGGGAGAGCCTTTAGGGCACCTCTTACAATCACAATCTCAACTCGCACAGGCAAACCCTTGTAACCCATATTCCGGCTTTGCCGTATTACTGGATTGCTAGCAGGAGTAGGATCCATCCAAAGCCGGCGGATTCGAACCTGGGTAAACTTGTGTGCTCACTATCCCGAAACACCGTACGTCTCACACCCCTCTCTTCCGCGCGCCTCGAGGACCCCCTCATGGCATACTTGTCATCAATACGATGACAATTGGCGCCCACCGTGGGGCAAGTGAGCTTCGGATCTACGTTCCGAGCGGAATCTGCAAGAATCGGAATCAGCAAGACTATTGCCGTTGGTCGCATCCTCTACGCTAGTGACGTCCCTCTCATCGTCCTCGACGAGACTTCGATTCTGGCTAGGGAAGCCGTGACCACCTGCACCATGATGTCTTTTAGTGAGATCGATGTTTACATCGGTTTCGCTGAACCTGCCCCACCCACCCCTGCGGTGATGATAGAGGCAGAAGAAATTTTTGGGTCCCCTTTGTCCGCGGAGGCGGCAGAGTTCCGGATCTCAGAAAAACCTAAACCCACCCAACCCGCACCAGTTGTGGAGATAGTGGAGAAATCCGAGCCTGAAGTAGACCTGGCGGTCCAAGCTAAATCTGGAGTGGATCTCCCTAGGGAGATTGAATCCCAGATCGGCCCATCCACCGAAGTCGAAATCCAGGAGGAGCATAGCAACAATGATGGTTCCGGCTCTGATGATGTCGGGATGGACAGGCCTTTCCTGAGATACACACTAAGGCGCATGATAATGCAAAACTCAAGCATAGACGAAATCCTCGAGACCATCAAACGTTTCGACGAAGCCTACTATGAAGACTGCAGTTATCTCAGGAGGAGCACATCACACTTCGTCGGATATGTGGGATCCAGATCCGGCTCTGCCGATGCTGGAAACAACACCGACTCTATGCTAGAGGCGATCAGAACAAATGCTGACGTACCTGGATCCTCGGATGAGTTGATGACGTCAGCAGATTTCCGAAAGTTCTCCGCGGAATATGAAGAGGAGTATAACTCCAAAGCTACAAAGCAAGAAGCAGCCATGGATGAAGGATCCGGGGAAAACTCTCCCAAAACGCAGGATGATATGGAAATTGGAGATAATCTAGAGGTCCAGATGTCCGAAGTACCGATCAGAGCTTGACTCCAGGAAACGGACCCAAAGCCGTATTTGCTACCGACGCTGCCAAGAAGGCAAAGAAGAAGAACAAGAAGAATAAAACCCCGGCGAAAGACCCTCCGGCAGAGGAGGTGATTACCGAGGAATACGAGGAGGACTCGGATGGAGCACTTATCCCATACGAGCGCAAAGAAGAGTTAGTGGATGGACACATGATCACTGAAGGTGCATGTAAACTCATCGATGCTGCATTAACCACACCTATTCCTACAACTGCAGAACTTACTGCTGAAGAGCTGGACGAGAGGGCCCAGGCCCTAGAAGTGCGTTGCCAAGTACTCCTTGATGAAGCCAAAAACATTGAGGAGGAAAAGAAACGCATGGCAACTGCGGAGAAGTACAACTCCAGGCAACATCAGAAAACCAGGAAACGTCATACACATGATGACCAATTCCCGCAGATTCACAAAGTCCTTTTCGAAGGAGAACTGGGGATGCCTCGGTGCGACAGCAACGGGGATTGGGTGTATCCAACACCAATACAGAACACCGTTACGACCCGGGAAATCCTATCGGCCAATCCAGGCCCAGAGCAGATCCGGTTGGGAATCAAACTACTCAACAAAGGACTAGAGAAGCAAAAGGTCGCCTTGCCCGGAAGTCAAAAACTGGTCTCCGATTCTGACCAATGTCGCACAAACCCGACATGGGCTGACATAAGACCCCAACGCGTTCCGGAACAACAACATCGTTCCGACCATCGGAAAGACAACTACTCAAGAACCGGATCTTCGGGACAGCACCACAAAGCTGCGCATGACTAGCATAATGTTAACCCAATTGCGGAGCAAGATGCAATTGCTGCACTAAATCCGAGAAATCCTCCCCGACAAGATTCGAAAGATCGCAGGGCAGAAGATAAGGAGAAACGTCGGGAGGAGGACCGACAAAGAATGCCACCTCCTAGACATGCAAGCAGTCTGGATAACGGGCAAAGGAACGACGGACACCATGCCGAGTCAAGCCGGGGAAGGGGCTCGTCACAATGAAGACCCTCCCTGGAATCAGAATAATGACGCTCCGGACGGAGGCCGGCGACCACTCGGAAATAACCCAGCTGCTCCACCCTCTCCACCAAGCAGCCATCACAATGGCTCCCAAGGAGGCCAAGGAGGGCGTCGTGGTGGAGGAGGTGGTGGTAGAAGCCGAAGTCCGGCCCGAAGGCACCGCAGCCATAGCCATCACTCAGGATGATCTCTATCCCAAAATGATGCAAGGCACAGGATCAACTCCAATATAGAGGCGCGATGCTATGAAAATGACGACATATACGTGGGCCCAAAGTGCTTCGGACCACGCATAAGAGCTACAAGATTCCTGGAAGGATTTGCTATCTCAAGACATATCCAAGCCTATGACGGCATAGCTCGGCCAGATACTTGGCTACATGATTTCTTCCAAGCTTGTTGCATCGCCAAAGGAGGAAACAACCTGGTCGCAACCCGATATCTCCCACTTATGTTGCGGAAGACGGCACGGTCATGTCTCAATGAACTTCCGGAGAACACCATCCACAACTGGTATGACATGCAAAGTACATTCTTTCGGAATTTTGAAGGCACATACCGGAGGCCCTGTACGGTCAGAGACCTACAGCGTTACACCCAAAAAGCCGGAGAAACTTGCCGGGATTATCTCGGATGATGGATCGACACTAAGAACTCCTGTGAAGGAGTATATGACCAAACTGCGATTGAAGCTTTCATTGCAGGTCTCCCAATTGGTTTACTATGTCATCGCTTGAAGTGTGACAAAGTCACTGATTTGGGAGAGATGATAGAAACAGCGAGCAAATATGCAGATGCTAACGACGATGTAGAGGGATTACTTAATGCCCTGGTTGTGCCACAGTCGGCAAAACAACCAAAGCGACAAGCTTAGAAGCACAAGAATACCTCGGAAGAAAAACCCAATGCGGAAATGGCAGTGGTTGATACATTGCAAATGTATCTATAATTTTTGATGCTCCATGCTTGGCTTTATCCACTTTCCTGTGTTTTGTCCATGCTTTGGAGTACTTTTCATATGATTTCTTGGACTAACCTATTAACAAGAGCCACAGTGCCAGCTGCCTGTTTTCTGCTGTTTTTGGTTCCAGGAAAGTCAGAAAATGAATATTCTCGGAATTGGACGGGACAAAAGCCAAAGTGCCTATTTTTCCAGAAGACTCCAAGAGCCAGGATACGAGACGGATGAGGGCCAGGGGCTGGCCACACCCCCCAGGTGCAGGCTGGGCCTGGCCACGCCAGGGCATGGTGTGGTGGCCCCAGGCACCCCCTCGGTTTCCCTCTTCACCTATAAGAAGCCTTCTGACCTAAAAACTTCGGGGGGTTCGACGTTTTTCTAGAAAAAGTTCCGCAGCGCCGCTACCACCAAAGGGGAGATTCGGGGGACAGAAAGTCTCTGTTCCGGCACCCTGCCGGGACGGGGAAGTGCCCCTGGAGCCATCTCCATCGATGTCCACCATCATCTCCATCGACCATCCATGTTTCCCCCATCTATGAGTGAGTAATCCCCCGCTGTAGGCTATGGGGATGGTAGGGATTGGATGAGATCGTTCATGTAATGGCATCAGATTGTTAGGGCATGGTGCCTAGTATCTTTTATTAGTGCTTTATGACTTTGTTGCGACTTGTTGTGCTTAATGCTTGTCACTAGGGCCCGAGTGCCATGATTTCAGATCTGAACATGTTATTGATTCATTATGATAGTATTATTTCTGGTCTTATCTACAAGTTGTATACACACGTTGTTGTCCGGAACCTATGGCCCCGAAGTGACAGAAATTGGGATAACCGGAAGGGAATGGCTTTGATGTGAGGATCACATGTGTTCACGAAGTGTTAATGCTTTGCTCCGGTGCTCTATTAAAAGGAGCACCTTAATTGCCAGTAGTTCCCTAGAGGCCCCGCTGCAAACGGGCTGGCAGGACAAAAGATGTTGTGCAAGTTCTCATTGCGAGCACGTATGACTATATATGGAACACATGCCTAGGATTGTCTAGTACTTGGATGCTTTATCTTATTTATCTGCAATTGCCCTATGTTCTGATTACTATGTGAAATTTTCTTGTCCATGCAATGCCCGTCCATCCATCCCTATGCCTACCGCACTCGAATCCCACTGTTTACTGCTTTTGTTACTATTGTCTTTGCTTTACTACTGTTGTTACTTTACTATTCCTGCTACAAAACTGTTGCTACTGATAAACTATTGTGAGCAAGATTGTTTCCAGGTGCAGCTAAATTGACAACTCAGTTGTTAAGGCTTATAAATATTCTTTGGCTCCCCTTGTGTCGAATCAATAAATTAGGTTTCACTTCCCTTGAAAATACTGCGATACACCCCCTATACTTATGGGTCATCAAGACTATTTTCTGGCGCCGTTGCTGGGGAGCATAGCTTTATTTATCAAGTCCACTTGGAATCACTATTGTTCAAGCTAAGTTTATTTTCGCCTTGTTTGCTTGTTTCTTTATCAAAAATACAAAAAAAGTAGTCCCTACTCTAGTTGTTATTTTTGTTGGTCTGTTATTGTCTTGCTTTATCATGCTTGTTGTCAATGGTTGGTTTCTTTGAAACTGAATCTTATTGGCAAGGTGGGTTCACGGAAGATGAAAAATATTATTATAAGGAACACCGCTTGTCACAAAAAGGGAAACACTTATGGGAACAAATTGATAAATTGTATACCATTGCTAGAAACGTGTGCTCTACTTATAATGTTACTTATTGCTTGGATAAATCTTGTTGCTGTAGGAGGTACAAACACCTCCCTTTTCAATGTGAGTATAATGATAATGTTACCATATCTTCCTATGTTAAGGGAAATTATGACCTTTATGATGTGGAACAAATTGAGGAATTTATTGCTTGGAAGGGTGCTTTTGAACTTGCTAGTTTGCTTGAAAATATTGATGATTCACCTTACAAATATGAGGTTTATGGTATACTTAAATTTTGCTTTGATAATTACAAGGATGAAAATGGCTATATTCTTGAATATTTTTATAGATGCTTTCCACAAATGGAAGAGACTAATGCCTTGCAGGATCCTATGGAAGAAGAATTTGATGAACCTGAAATCTCATTAGATGAAAAAGAGGAGGAGAGTGATGAACAAAAGGAGGAAGAATGGATTAGCTACCCATGCCTACCTTCTAATGAGAGTAACTCTTTATCCCTTACATTGTTTCATTGTCCTCCATGCTTACTAAAGGAGGATGAATGTTATGTTCCTGAGGATTCTTTTGAAAGTGTTTATAATAAAGCTCTAGTGCTTGTAGATCATGAAAAGCATGATTTACGTGATAGTTATATTGTTGAGTTTCTTCATGAGGCTACTGAAAATTATTATGAGAGAGTAAAATATGGTTGTAGAAGTTTTCATGGTATTGAAACACCTCTCTATGTGCTGAAAGTTTTGAAGTTACTCTTGTTTTATCTTCCTATGCCTATCACTTTGTTCTTTGCGAATTTATTTGCATACATGATTCCTATGCATAGGAAGTGGGTTAGACTTAAATGTGTTTTTAATTTGCTTCTTGATGCTCTCTCTTACTTCAAATCATATTTCTTATGAGAGCATCCTCTCAAACTATTATGCCTGAAGATGATAATATGTCTATTATTATTGGGAGACCTTTTCTTAAATACTGCACGAGCTGTTATTTATTGTAATCAAGGGAAGGTGACCTTCAATGTTAATGACAAGGAACATACTGTCTATTTCCCCAAGAAGATTGAAAGGAATTATGGTTTGAATTCAATTGAACATGTTGAAGGCATTCAAGTTGGAGAAATATATTGTCCCATACCAAGAGAAAATTTTGAAACTATTATGATTGGGACCATTGCTATCAAGGTTGAGGTAACATAATCATTAGTGGAATACAAAGTTTTGTATCATATGAAATTGTTTTGGTAACAAGACCTGATCAACCTTGTTAACAAAAGGATTTCATTGAACAAAACAATGTTTTCACCATGATTATCTCTGCTTACTTCTATTCTATCCATTTTAGTTTTTCCTTATGCCTAACTTAAAGGCGTTAAAGAAAAGTACTTATTGGGAGATAACCCAAAAGTTTTAGATGAGTCTTGGAAGTTATTACTTCATTAATAACCGCTCCTTATCCTTTTTATTTGCTTTTTGTGCCAAGAGTAACCTCTAATGAGAGAGAAGTAATGATTGGGAAAGTTGCTGTCCTGAAACAGATTTCTGTGCTTCACCGTAAAAATTCGTGTCAAATCTCTGAACGTCTTTTTGAGGCGCGAATATTTGTGCTTCTGCCCCAGGTTGTTATCTAACTTTCGTTAGTTCAACACTTTTTGATTTGAGCAACATAAGGTCTTCTAAAAAATTCGTCTTTACCTGCTGGTCTGTTTTGACAGATTTCTGCCATTTTTTGCATTTGCTTCTTGTTGGTTCCTTTTTGAGTTCTTTTGGGGAATTGAGCTTTTTGAGGGAAGTGCTACAGTAGCTAGTGTTCTAATGGAAGTTTATTTGGTGTTATAACTGAACCTTAAGACTTATTTATCTTGAGTGCACTAATGTTGCTAATAAAGATTGTGTGAAGTTTTGTATGAAGGAAAAATTTCAGGTGTATGGAAGGAATGAGTAATGAGATGAAGGATGGACTAAAGCTCAAGCTTGGGGATGACACGCGTGTCACCCCAAGAAATATCCAAGAAGTACAAGCATCAAAGCTTGGGGATGACCAAGGCATCCCCCTCTTCATCAATAAAAATCCCAGGTTTCTTCCAAACACTTCATTTTTATTGTTTCATGCATAGTTGTGTTGTTCTTGGAGCGTCTTCTTTTTCTTTTTCGTTTTCGTTTTGGTTTTTAGTTTGTGTGGTTTGCTTAGTTTTATGAATAAATTGGTTGGACCTCCTCTTTCATCCATTGGTGTTCAAATAGTTTGGTTTGGATTGGAAAAGAGTAGGAAGCTTAAGTGGTAAAGATAGCTTGTTTTTGACTGTGGCCTATGCTTTGTCGTGCCATGCTTGATATTGTTTTGGCTTTATGCTTAGTATTCTTTGCTGTAGCATGACTTGTTATAAACAATTGAGATTGCTTAATGTGCCTTGGAAGAATCATGCGTTGTTTTAGCATATTAAAGCATAGTATTGTGGTATTCTCTATTGATGCTTTATTTGGGTTGACTTGGCACATGCTCACACCATGTTATGACTATTCCAAGTCACCATAAGCCTTTATGATCCTTTAGTTTTCAACTTGTAGTATCACCTTATGCTTTGATCAATGATGTTTTGTCGCTCTGCATGATTATGGACATTATTGCTCTCTCGTTTGTTGCTCCCTTACTATTGCTAGCCTTCACTTTCACTGAGTATGTTTTACTCATGTTTCCAATTCCCTAAAACCAAATATTGCCAAAAGTGTCCACCATACCTACCTATTAGCATTATTTGCTACTGCCGTGCATATTCATTATGCCTTGTTTTCTTCCGAATAAAATGTTTGCTTGTTATGAGAAAGTTAGTTAGTAAAGCTCTCACGAACTTAATGGCACACTTTATTTTCTTGCATCTAATAAACCATTGCGTCCTTCTTTGTTGCGTATATGCTTGCGCTTTATAAGTTGAAGAGCAAAACCATGTTTCATGGGGAACGCTTTCAACATTGCATTGGTACTTTGTACCCCGTTGATATGACTATATATGGAACACATGCCTAGGATTGTCTAGTACTTGGATGCTTTATCTTATTTATATGCAATTCCCCTATGTTCTGATTGCTATGTGAATTGTCTTGTCCATGCAACGCCCGTCCATCCATCCCTATGCCTACCGCACTCGAGTCCCACTGTTTACTGCTTTTGTTACTATTGTCTTTGCTTTACTACTGCTGTTACTTTACTATTCCTGCTACAAAACTGTTGCTACTGATAAATTGTTGTGAGCAAGATTGTTTCCAGGTGCAGCTGAATTGACAACTCAGTTGTTAAGGCTTATAAATATTCTTTGGCTCCCCTTGTGTCGAATCAATAAATTGGGTTTCACTTCCCTCGAAAATACTGCGATACACCCCCTATACTTGTGGGTCATCAGTGGTCACTACTACTTTCGGGTCTGGAGGACGAGGAGGACGTGGCGGTGGCCGTTGACGCGGTCGTGGGACGTCAAGAGTCCAAGGTAGAGGAGACCAGCAACCCGGAAAAACCTACTCTTGGGCTGACATCGCCAATAACCCATGTGTGCATCACTTAGACGCCAATGGGGGCTCGTCCCACACAAACGCCAAGTGTTGTTTCAATGACGACATTAAAAGAGATGATACCGCTGGCTACAAAGCTAAGCGGAAGAAGGGAAAGAAGAATCCCGAAAAGGATAAAGAGACCAAGGAAGATTCCGACATGGAGGAAGCTGACGCTTCAAATCCCAAGCTGGAAGGGAAGAAAAAATTTCCGACCAAGAAAGACAATTATGTCACCTTCCTCGAATCTCAACCAGCAAAGGTCAAAAAGGCAGTTCTACATGAGCTCAATGCAACAGTTCCGGCTGTCCCTCAGTTCTTGGACTGGTCGGAAGTGGCAATCACATTTGACCGCCCAGATCATCCGGCTAAGTTGCACAGGCGAGGAAAATACTCCTTAATCATCAATCCACTTATTGATAGTTATGGTTTCTCCAAGACTCTCATGGACGGTGGCAGCAGTATTAATATTCTGTATGTCGAAACACTACGCCGGATGAAGATCTCAGAGACCCAGCTGAACCACAGCTCTGTGATCTTTCACGGGGTTGTCCCAGGAAGACAAGCAAATTCCCTAGGAGAAATCACTTTGGATGTTACCTTTGGAACTCCAAAGAACTATCGGACGGAGGCATTTTCCTTCGAAGTGGTCCCGTTCAAGAGCACGTACCACGCTATATTCGGACGTCCGGCTTACTAGGCTTTTATGGCTCGTCCGTGTTACATTTATAATATGATGAAAATTCCAGGTCCCAACGGCGTGATCACCATCAGGGAGACCCGAAGAAAGCGCGAGAGTGCGAGGATGGAAATGCCGCCTTTGCTGAAGCCGTGTTGCACGCCCAAGAGTACCAGGAGATCAAGAAGAGCATAGATCCGTCCGAGATGCCAGCAATGAAGAAGGAGGTGACAAAGCTGAATCCGGAGTTCAAGGCATCAGAAGAGACGAAGAAGACACCGTTGAAGGATGATGACCCCTCCAAGGTGACCCAGATAGGCGCAGGCCTAGATAGCGCATAGGAAAGCGCGCTCGTCAAGTTCCTCAAAGCAAATCAAGATATCTTCGCATGGCAGCCATCTGACATGACCGGAGTACCTAGGGAACTTGTCGAGCACCCTTCAAATGTAAACCCGAACGCTAAACCCGTCAAACAGTCCTTATGATGTTTCGGCGATGAAAAGCTAAGGCAATAGCTAAGGAACTAGCATGGCTCGAGTTAGCCGGATTCATAGAAGAGGTCATCCACACTGAATAGTTGGCCAATCCTATAATGGTCCCTAAAAAGGACACCACTGATTTAAGGATGTGTGTTGATTATACTGCCTCGAACAAGGCTTGTCCCAAAGATTCGTTCACTCTGCCTAGGATTGATCAAGTTATCGATTCTACGGCAGGCTCAGAACTCCTCTGTTTTCTCGACGCATATTCCGGTTATCACCAAATCCGGATGAAGGAATCTGACAAAGTCAAAACTTCATTCATAACTCCCTTCAGAACCTTCTATTTTGTTACGATGCCCTTTGGGCTAAAGAACGCAGGAGCTACGTACCAGCACACAATGCAACGTTGCCTCCACAATCATATCGGACGCAATGTGCAAGCATATGTGGATGATATTGCGGTGATGTGCAAAAAGAAGGAAACTTTGATTTCCGACTTGGAGGAAACATTTGCCAATCTACGGAAATACAACATAATGCTTAATCTGAAGAAATGCTTCTTTGGAATCCTAGCCAGAATTTTTTTAGGTTTCATCGTGTCTCAAAGAGGCACAGAGGTGAACCGAGACAAAATCAAGGCTATACTCAGTATTTCCAGGCCAACTCGCCTGAAGGATGTACAAAAACTAACTGGTTGCATCGCTACAGTCAGTCGGTTCGTAAGCCGGCTCGGAGAGAGAGAGCCACACCATTATACAAACTCTTGAAAAAGACCAAGGATTTTAAGTGGACCGACGAAGCTGAAGCCGCACTACAAGACCTGAAGAAAGTACTATCATCTGCTCCTATCCTCGCTGCACCGGAACCATAGGAACCGATGTTGCTCTATCTTGCTGCGACAAACAAAGTCGTCAGTATCGTTATGGTAGTGGAGAGACTAGAGGAAAATCAGGAACACTTGGTGCAGCGTCCAACTTACTTTGTCAGTGAGGTCTTGACAGAATCGAAACAAAGGTATCCGCACTACCAAAATCTAGCTTATGGTATGTTCTTAGCATCTCGTAAGCTACGGCATTATTTCAGGAGCATCCAATTACCGTGGTGAGCACAGCTCCCATGAGAGATATAATCAACAACTGTGACACCACACGACGCGTCGCCAAATGGGGCATAGAGCTCTCAGCTTTCGATATTGAGTATAAACCTCGGACAGCAATCAAATCCAGATCCTTGCCGACTTTATTGCTGATTGGACAGAGACGAAGGAGAATATGACCCTCCCTAGGTCAGAATATTGGACCCTATATTTTGATGGGTCTAAGGCTCGCGGGGGCTCAGGGGCTGACGTGGTGCTCAAATCACCCCAAGGAGATAAACTTTTATACATGTTGCAGATCCACTTCACAGCAACAAATAATATTGCCGAGTATGAAGCACTGCTGCATGGAATCCGGATTGCTAAGGATATCGACATCTGACGTTTCATGTGTTACGGAGATTCAGATCTTGTTGCTCAACAAGTGTCAGATATTTGTAATTCAAATAAACACATGGCAGCATATAAAGCTGTCGTGGATGATCTATCTAAATCGTTCGAAGGGTTTGAGGTTCAACACATCCCTCGAGCAGAAAATGGGGAAGCAGATGCACTACCTCGGATAGGCTCTACACGGAAAGAGGTCCCGTATGGTGCTTTTTTAGAGCACCTCAAAGTTCCCTCAATAAAGGGAGTGGATGAGGAATATCCGACCAAATCCGACTCACCTTTGATAGCAGTTCTGGCTGTAATTCCCAGCTAGACTCAACCCTACCTTGATTATTTGGTAGATGGCAAATTAACCAAAGACGAAGTTCTGAGCCGGCAGATCATCCGACGAGCAAAAGCCTATACTGTAGTTAGTGGTGATCTCTATAAGCAGAGTGTATCTAGGGTCTTTTAGCGATGCGTATCTCCGGAAGCAGGAGTGGAAATCTTAAGAGAAATCCACGAAGGCGAGTGTGGTCACCATGCTGCAACCAAATCTTTAGTGGCAAAAGCTTTCCGACACGGTTTTTTCTAGCTTACAGCTCAGGCAGATGCCGAACAGCTAGTCAAGACATGCAAAGGCTGCCAAAAGTATGCCAATCAAGCTCACGTTCCGGCTCATCAGCTGCGAACAATACATATAACATGGCCTTTCGTGGTCTGGGGGCTTGACATGGTAGGACCGTTTAGATGGCCTCCAAGTGGATTTACTTACCTCTTAGTGATGGTGGATAAATTCACCAAATGGATTGAGGCTAAACCCGTCACTAGTTGTGATGGAGCAACATCCAAAAGATTTGTCGAGGATGTTATAATCCGGTATGGTTATCCCCATAGTGAAGGGAATATGCCCGAGAGGCAATAATAAAGTGGTTATTATCTTATTCCATGTTTATGATAAATGTTTATTTTGCATGCTATAATTGTATTAATTGGAAACGTTAATACATGTGTGTTTAATAAACAAAATACAAAGTTCCTAGTACTGCCTATCACATAAACTAGCTTGTTGATTAACAAGATGATCAAGGTTTCCTGATCATGGACATTGGATGTTGTTAATAACGAGGTCACAACATTGGTGGAATGATGTGATGAACATTCATTCGAAGTATATCATTACGATCAAAGTCATTATGTTTATATTGCTATAACATCATACGAAGTAATCTTAGTCCTTAGTCCATGAGATCAAGTTAATTGCTGACACCGGAAGAGTATCTTGATAACATCAAACGTCACACCGTAACAGGGTGACTATAAAGGTGGGTTCAGTGCTACAAAGGTGTTATGTTGTGGCTCATGGATCAAGAGTGGGATTTGTCCATCCCGATGACGGATAGATATACTCTGGGCCCTCTCGGTGATATCACATTAAGATAGCTTGCAAGAAAGTGATGTGATCATTAGAATATTATATCACGGGAACAAGAAAAGAGTGCATGTCGGCAACGAGATCAAACTAGGTATGGAGATACCGATGATCGAATCTCGGACATGTAATATATCGCGAGACAAAGTGATTTAGTTACTAGCGTTAAAGGTTCTCAAGATCACAGAAGTCACCGTTGAATATGTAGGAGTCAGTATGGATCTCCAGGTCCCGCTTCTGATTATTGATCTGAGAGGGGTCTCGATCATGTCTACATTATTCGCGAACCGTAGGGTGACACACTTAAGGGATACCGACACCATTTGGAGCAAATATGTTTCAGATAAAGATTTAAGAAAGTGCTGGAATTATTTCAATAGACACTGAAACTGTTTCGGGTGAAATTGCAGAAATTGGTTCTGCATGTAATATTGAAATGTTGCAGGGGGTTTTATGTGAATGTTTGTTAATTAAAGTAATTAACAAAATTCTGAATAAAATTAATAAAAGAGTTTTATTAAATGAGAGAGCATTAAATTTGGAGAAATTTAATGCATTTAAAGTGGAGACTTTAAAAGAGAATGTGAAGGGGCAAATTTATGTGGAGGGAGTTACCACCACATGAATGAGGAGGTGAAGGGTCACCCCTTGAGGCGTCGTCCATGGGGAGGGGTACCCTCCCCTCCTCCTATAAAAGGCCCCCCTCTCACACCTTCACACTCACACCTCCTCATGAAGGATCTTTCTCCCCCTCTAGTATTATTTCCCCATGGTCTTAGATTAGCGAGATACATGTTCCCAGTGGCTTTATCTGGAAAGGAGTTGCTGCTTCCGCTGCTTTGCTAGAGCGAGGGACGGAGGTTGTCGGGGTATCGGACGTGTGTGAGATCACGGATGCACCACCACTTTGCGGTGCTGGACTTGGTGGTGCTGGACTTGCTGAAGCTGGATCTGAAGGACGTGCTAGAGCCGGATCTGCTGGACTTCATCACGATCTTGAGATCAGCAAGTGTACGACTACATCATCCACGAGTTCCATCTCATTAACAAAGCTTTGTTGTCTTCGAGGGTAAGTTCTCCATGGATGTATATCCACCTGTTGCTTTGTATCTAGTAGATAGATCTTGGCGTATAGTTCTCATCGTAGGAAATTTTTTGTTTTCTATGATGCGAACCTGACACATAGTATTATCACGGACAACAGGAGTAATTTCTCTATGGGAGAACTTGCCGAATTCTGCAATGAACAAAATATCCGGCTTGACATTGCATCAGTCGCACATCCGCAGGCTAATGGACAAGTCGAAAGAGCAAATGGTTTAATCCTACAAGGCCTAAAACCGAGACTCGAAGCACCACTACGACGTGCTGCGGGGGCTTGGGCAGAGGAATTACCTTCTGTAATATGGAGTCTACAAACAACTCCGAACAGGTCAACCGGATACACACCTTTCTTCTTGGTCTATGGCGCAGAAGCAATTCTTCCTAGAGATTTGATTCACACTTATCCTAGAGTGGCCGGGTATATTGAAGAGGATGCCGAGATTTCTCGAAAAAATGATCTCGACTTAGTCGAAGAAGTTCACGTTGTTTCTGAAATGAGATCAACAGCCTATCAGCAGAAGTTACACAAGTATCATAGCCAGATAGTCAGAAACAGATCTTTCAATAAGGGTGATTTGGTTCTCCGGCTAGTGCAACAAAGAAAGCACAAACTTTCCCCAGTATGGGAAGGACCATTTTTAGTTAGTCGAGTGTTGCACAATGGTTCATACTACCTAACTGATATGAGGCCAGTCAAAGAAAGACCTGCTACTAAGAAGTGAAAGAGAGCTGGAGGCAGTACAAATCCGGATGAGTTAGACAAACCATGGAATATTTCTCAGCTACGTCCCTTTTATTCTTAGTTTATCCTTCTTTGTAATCATATATATGTACATGTTCTGAGAGAAATAAAAGTTTTGGTTGCCTCAAAGTTTTTCTGAGAAGTTTTTACCATCTTATTTCCGAATGATCATGTCACAGTCGAAAATCCCAGAATACTTGAAAGTACTTTATGCTCATGTTTGTTCTGGTTTAGATTTCCGATTCTAAATATGCTACCTTTGGGTATAACTCTAAAGTTTCTAGTCTATACTTTGGTTATTTGTCTGATTGCCGGATGCGGGTATTTTCTGAGTAGTGAATTGTTGATACTGGAAGCCGGCTTTGTTTCCGAGTTTAAACTGGTTTAGCAATTGAGCTTCGTTGCTCGACAAAGTTTCCGAGCTGAAAGTTTAGCCGGCTCACGAAAGGGACGAGGCGGAAAGCCAGATAAACGATAAGTGTAGATAAAAAGTATAAGTGCTTATGTAAACATTTCAGGCACACAAAAATTTAAGCCAAAAGTGATGAATAGATTAAAACTTAGCACTAGCAAAAAGTATCATACTACATATTTACAGACCCATAATGTTTTCAGAATAACACATTTGTTTCTGATAATTTATGATGTAGGAGAAGAGGTAGGAGTTGCCGACTCGCCGGATGCATCGGCCTCGGCTTGATAACGATCCGAGATGTCCAAATACGATATGGTTTGTTCATCATCGGAAACTTCGGCTGCTTCTTCCGGAGTCGGAGGCGGCGTGTCCACGCAGTTGACGAAGGGAGTGTCGTAGCTGGTCAAGTCAGCTACGCGGCACCCATATCCGGCGCAGAAGTCCATGATGGCTTTGATATCCTGCTTCTGGCCGTCTTCGTCCACAGTAGAGTACCCTCTGGTCACTTGCCAGATTTCCATGCTTCCATGGTGGCTCATGACCATGGTGAGAGCGTTCTGCGCTGTGGATCGCTCGTAGGACATGTTCCAGTCCTGGACAAGCTGCGACATCTCCTTTGCCTTGTCCCACACCTGAAAGTCGGGCATGCTATGCATGTCCGGAACCCTAAGAGCTTCGCCAATATCCTCGATGGATTGGCGGAAGTCATGAAGCAAATCACCGACTTGGGTAAGCCGGTGGGTGCGAGGCTCGGCATAGGTGGAGTTCGTCAAGTTCAGAGGACCTATGCATATAATACAAAAAGGTTAAATAAATCCGACATCGAAAGAGTCGAAGAATGTAAACAAGTCAGAAAGATGGAAACATACCAAATATGACGTCATCAACTTTGGTTTTCTCTTCACGAAGACTCCAGAGTTCAGCCCGGAGCGCCTCGGAAAGGTCCTTCTCTCTACAAACCTCGTCATTAAGATCCGAGATTTTCTGCTCGTGGAGTGTAATATTGCGATCACTCTCCACGGTAGCCATGGAGGAGGATTCAAGAACTTGAGCAATGCTCTTCTCATGGTCCACCTTAAGCTGGTCTAGCTCTCGGCGGAGATCCTTATTTTCCACCACCAGGGTCTTCAGATTCTCTGCCTCTTCGGTCATAGCACAAGACTGCTTTATCAGTGTTGTAAGTCAAAAAGAACAACAGTTCAGCAAAAATATTCGACTAGGAAAACACAAGACAAAGTTTGAGTCTCGGAATGTTTACCTTCGGCCTCATCCTTGGAAACTTTAAGCTCGGCATTTTTAAGTCAGAGAGCTTTGATCTCTCTCTGCTTATTGCAGACATTCTTCAACAATTCCTGGTTATATGAATTAACTTTCTATAAGTCAGAATACCCAGAGTCAGAGGTCTACTAAAGACTCGGGCTAATACTGTAGCTAATATCAGCATGAGCCTTGGGGGTTATACTAGTTCATTCTTTGGCATCCTAATGAAGCATAAACCCGGATTGCTTATCCAACTTCATGCTTGGGGGCTAGAGGATATGATATAAATTACAATAGAGAAAAGCGTGAGTTGGAATTCTGACTTACATGATGTTCATGTGTGAGCTTGCTCAAGCACATGTTCACCTCAGTGGTAACCTTCTCGGCGAGGGTGAGTGGAATAACCGGAGGTGGTGGAAGCACACCAGCTCTTAGTCCCTCGTCGTGAAGGCGGACTTGTTCAAGAAGGTCAGAATACTTAATGTCCTCCGCTTCTTGTGCTTCTTCTTGGGCAGAGAGATTTCGGCTTTCCAGGCATTGCCGGGCCAGCCACTGGATTTCCTCCGCAGATTTCCAAGACAAGCCAAATTTGGCAAGTCCCGGATTGTTCAGGAGATTTTCAGCGAAGGTCTCTGCCGAGGGATCATTACCCGAAGAGGGTTCACCCTTATCAAAACCTGAGCCACCTACGGTGATGTCAGTCTGCGACTCAAGGGTCGCTAGCCCTGTCGAGGGAGCCGGATCTTCTGCGACGACCGGGGATGGAGTAATCACCGGTGCTACAGAAGGTTGAGGGGCAGGAGTCGAAGGAGCTGCGGCAGGAGAAGCCATAGTTAGCTTCATCTGAAGCAGGGGCTTCAAGATGTTTCCCTTCCCCTTGCCCTTGATGAGCTGCTTAGCTCTGAGAATGTAATAGAATGGAGAACATTATATCTCAGAAGAAATCATGAAGTAAAGTACAAAGACGGAGGTTGTGTGGAAAGCTACCTCTTCACAACTGGCACTTCCTTTGTGCCGATGGCCACTATCGGAGCTTTGCACTTCCTAGGCACAATGTCCGGCAGTGGGACCAATTCCTCCTCCTAAGAAAACTCGGGAGGATATCCCTCGATAGGAGCAAACTCCAACTTGGGGAGGTCGGCAAGCTGAAAAGAAGATAATATCTCAGTGTTGCGAAATAACTTAAAGGTGAAACATATAAAAGGGGTTTATTGCTAAAGCTTACCAACACTACAGGGTTTTCCGCTGTATGCATGTCCAGGGACAGATCCGGGATTTTCCTCTCGATCCGCTCCTTTATCAGCCATTTGATCTGGCTTATGTAGTCATGTGGCTTTAAAGCCTTGGGGCTGATGCGGAGGGAGTCGTTTTTCGACGCCGTGATGGAATGCATCAGTCGGTCGCCGTGGTGCTGGAGAGGCTGGATCCAGCGTGCCACCCTATATTGGACCAAGTCGGGCCCTCTCAGGCCCTTGTGCTTCATCAGATACTCGATCCGCCTCTTCGCGAGAATCAGATCGTCGCTGAGAGCCAGAGGAGCCTCGTCCTAGGATGCATGGGGCGTGGCGGCTCCGTCGACAAAAGCTGGCAAAGCAGAAGCTTTGCCGGGAGCAGGAATATCCCTATGATAAAAGAAGGTGGCCGACCACTGTTTGACCGACTCACTACCTAAAATCCTAGGATAGACGTGCTCACGTCTAACTGAAAGACTAATTGTGCTGGTAATGTAAGGATTACCGGCGGTGATAGAGTTTCTCCGGACATGGAAATAAAACCGGAAGAGAATGAGACTCGGCCTAATGCCGAGATACCCCTCACACAAGGACGCATAGGCGCTCATCTCTAAAATGGAGTTTGGGGGAGATGGTGAAGCTGAACACCGTAGTGATCTATCACCTTAGAAAATAATTCTAAGGGAGGGAAAGACAAACCTCTGTCGAGGTGGGTGCCGAAGTGCACCCGCTCGTCGGCGCGTGGGTTGGGGATGGTTTCACCGAAACTGCTCCGCCACTCGCCGGCACGGAGGAGTCCTTCGTTCTCCACATCGGTGAGCTTGGCGTCGTCAAGGACGCACGGGATCCAAACCTCACGATTGCTTTTTTTCTCTACCGCCGCCGCTGCTCCCGCAGCCAAGCCGGATGATGAGGATGAAGTCATTCCTCTGGTGCGCCGGTGACCTTGGGTGGGCGGCGCTGGGAATATGGAGGAAGAGGAGATCTATGCGCGTGGGAGAAGTGGAGGAGAAGGAAACGGCACAGGGAATAGGTGAAGAATATGAGGAAAAGGGAATCCTCACCCCTTATATCCACCAAACCGCGCCAAGATTCGTGCAAATGGTATAGTAAATATGCCACGCGTCGTGGAACGGACAGGAAGTTCCCACGCGATGATTACGTCGCCTCGATCTCCACGCACGCATTAAAACGGCGCCTCGGTTTCGCGAATAGCGGACCCACTAATGGTCGTGCTGACGGCGTGTTTGTCAGTGACGTGACTTGACCGTGACCAGTGTCAGGTGACGTCAGAGACCAAGATCCGGCTTAGTTTGAATATCAAGCAGGAAATCTGAATAACGTACTGATAGGTCCGACTTACTTTTGAGACCCGGATCGTATCTTTTGTTTTGAAAGTTTTAGGAATCCTTCAAGATTCTACAAGCCGAAGATCAAGCTAGACGATGATGAATCCGACTTTGGATCTTGGAGACTTCCGGGGGTTGCTGATGGGGATATACTTTCCGGGTATCCTCACAGTCCTCATTGACCAGGGTGGCCCACTTCGGGTTAGAGCTTTGCTTCACGGGCAACCCAGTCAGGGAGAAGAGACGGAGTCCAATCCGGCTATAGGAAGGTGATACATTGCAAATGTATCTATAATTTTTGATGTTCCATGCTTGGTTTTATCTACTTTCTTGTGTTTTGTTCCAACTTTGGAGTACTTTTCATAGACTTTCTTGGACTAACCTATTAACAAGATGCCATAATGCCAGTTGCCTATTTTCTGCTGTTTTTGGTTCCAGGAAAGTCAGAAAATCAATATTCTCGGAATTGGACGGGACAAAAGCCAAAGTTCCTATTTTACCGGAAGACACGGAGCCAGAAGCAGAGACGGAGGAGGGCCAGGGCCTAGCCACACCATATGGTGGCGCGGGCTAGCCCTGGCCACGCCACCAGGTGGTGTGGGCCTCCTGGCACTCCACCAACCTTGCCTCTTCGCCTATAAGAAGCCTCCCGATGTATAAACCCTAGATCATCAATCAAAAATCCACGAAAAGTTCCACAGCGCCGCCGCCACCGAAGGGGAGATTCGGGGGACAGAAAGTCTCTGTTCCGGCACCCTGCCGGGACGGGGAAGTGCCCCCGGAGCCATCTCCATCGATCTCCACCACCATCTCCATCACCATTGTTGATTCCCATGATGAGGAGGGAGTAGTTCTCTCTCGAGGCTAAGGGTTCTACGGTAGCTATGTGTTCATCTATCTCTCTATGCATGATCATATTGTGATCATGAGCTTTGTAATCAAGTAGATCTACCTTGCTACTCAAGTGCTTTAATAGATCTCTGCTCTCCCCATGTGTGTGAAAGTGACAGCATGCACACCATGGTGGCACTTAGGCTAGAGATTACAAATACTTGTTATGAGTTATATTTGGAGTTGGATGTCTCTATGAAATTGTGGTGTTTGTTGGAACCATCTAGTGCTCAAGGTGACAGTGTGGGGTTTTCTAGATGGGAAAGGCTTAATTTGAGGTGTGCTGTTATAGCCCTACCATCGATTAGAGTGTCCAACCGGAGAGTAGTTAAGAGTAGTATCATAAAGAGAAGATATTTATATGAGAGTGTTCACTAGTGAAAGTATGATCCCTAGGCCTTGTTTCTTATCATTGATACATTGTTTGCTACTAGATCTGTTACATGTTTGCTTGCTTCCTTCTTTATTTCAGTTTTACTTTAGTCTTTTCCACGCCATCAAGTTATCTTCTATCACCATTACCACTTATAATTATCTATACCACTTGTATTTTACTATCTCTTCGCCGAACTAGTGCACCTATACACCTGACAAGTGTATTGGGTGTGTTGGGGACACAAGAGACTTCTTGTATCTTGATTGCAGGGTTGCTTGAGAGGGAATACCTTTGACCACTTCCTCCCTGAGTTCGATAAACCTTGGGTGATCCACTTAAGGGAAAACTTGCTGATGTTCTACAAACCTCTGCACTTGGAGGCCCAACAACTGTCTACAAGAATAGAAGTGCGTAGACATCAGAAGGCCCAGAAGACTTACCGACATAGGCCCATAGTGTTACTTGTAGTTCAAGATGTACTATGTAACCGACTCTTAGTCGAAGCCGGATAGATCTCTCCTGTAAACCCTAGGCCGGATATCTATATAAGCCGTCCTAGGAAGAGCCTTTAGGGCACCCCTTACAATCACAATCTCAACTCGCACAGGCGAACCCTTGTAACCCATATTCTGGCTCTGCCGTATTACTGGATTGCTAGCAGGAGTAGGATCCGTCCAAAGCCGGCGGATTCGAACCTGGGTAAACTTGCGTGCTCATCGTCCCGGAACATCGTACGTCTCACACCCCTCTCTTCCGCACGCCTCGAGGACCCCCTCGTGGCGTACTTGTCATCAATCTGATGATAATATGATTATGGATTATTTACCAAGTGGTAATAATCTATTGATACAGTTCTAGTGGTAAAGAACATACTATTTAGAACTTAACAACCAATGTCTCCAGTGATTCTAGCACCAAATAATATGCGTCAACCATGAGATTTGGAATGGGACGAAGAAGTCACCTGTATCTTCTTCCTTTCATACGGAGGCAAGATGACCTTATCGTGACGCTGTGATTCCTTGTATGGATCCAGCATATGGGTGGGTACCCTTAGGCCCCACGATTTTGGTGTCTAGATTATCTGTGAGTGGCTGTCGGAGGTACAGTCGGACCTTTATGGAGCTTGCCAGAGGCATAACCAGCTCATAGAGTCTTCGAGAACTCACCAGGGTTGTAGCTTGCCCTTAATGGGGGCTTAACGGAGGTGTAGTCAGCCCCGGAGGATCGTGCATACATATGGGGTCGTGGAGAGGGCAGTGATTGGCTTGGATCTTAAGTTGGGCCTCAAACCATGAAAGTTTGATCGAGGACATACTCCTGGCTATGCAACAAGGCTTAAGGTCTCTTATGGGACAAGTGACGCACCTCTGAAGAGTCTAAGAATTGTGACCTGTTACTCCTTGTTCCGGGAAGGAGCTACGAACGCGGCAGGAAAGGAACCCCATGAAGGTTCTAGTCAACCTGTGAAGGTTGTCGGACATAGTTTTCAGAATAAAAGCAACCTTTGAAGAAATGTTTATGAAAACCTGCATTGCCTACCACCTATGGTCTGTGGTTGTAGAGATAGTGCATCATACACTCCTTTTTAGTGAACTTGCTGAGTATGCTCATACTCAATCGTACCTTCTTAACCCTTGCTAGGTTCTAAGCCATTGAAGATGATGTGAACATCAATTTCTGCTCAAGAAACCATCATCGACAGCTCAAGTTCTTCAATAAAGTCAATGAAGTCAACATATACATCAGCTGAGGTGAAGATAAAGTGTCGGTTTAGATAGGAGTAGATTCTCTAGCCATAAAACCTATTTCTGTAGAGTATTGCAATAGCAGCCATGGAAAGCCAAATAGTTTAGATACTAGTCTTAGTTACTAGATATTTCTGAGTTATTATTTCTAGTTCTTCTTTGTAAAAAGTTCTCTCTCTCTATAACCTAGAGTGTTCTCTGGATCTTTTGTAATGAGTCGAGTTGTAATCTATAGTCATGTCTTGGACCTGTTGTGTTTCTGTTGTACCACTCTGAGGGATGTAATACTAGTGAATGGTGTTTCATTGGTGTTATGTCAACGACTATAGTGTACTACATCATGCAGTGGTATGCTGGGTCACCGCAGCTGGTATCAGAGCATATGCTTTGACCTTAGGATTAAAACCCTTTTAGGAAGATCTATAGGTTCGATAGTGACTATAGGAGCCATTTTATCTAAACCAAGACTTGTGATGAGTATCCACTTGAGGATAAATCTTGTCACACTTAAGTTGGATGTTCTTATCATCTTTCTTAAGGATTAGTTATATATATTCTCTAGAGAAATGTCATTTTAGTATTGATCTAAATAGGTATAACACCACTAAGATATCTTAAGTAAGATAAAATATCAAGTAAGATTAGGACTAAGATCACGGTACCATGTGGAGTAGTATTAGTGATGGAGTCTATATTTAGAATCCATGTGAAGCAGCAGAATCTTACCACTAGTTGATACCACTATATCACCTTAAGTTAGACCATCAGAGTATGTATAGATACAATTAGAAGTAAATCATGTGGCATTCACTTGAGAATTCCATGTGATGGAGTAGAATTTTGTTAAAAATCTTCAATAGTGAGCTAAGAAGAAGATTCGTCATGGTGAGATTAGCTCTTTAATCATGATGACTAGGTAAATCTTAACAAGTTCGTGGTGAGAATAGCTCCGAGGCCATGATAAGTCTGTAATTAAGACAAGTACTTAGTAAATAATCTTGTAACAATAGTAAGTAAAGAATAGTGTAGGCCTATGATAGAAGGCATATGTATTATAATATTATGATACTTGGATTAAGGTAGTGAATATAATTTTGTTAGTAGTTTTGAGAGATCATGTGAGGATAGTTTCGAATAGAATGGAAAGTTGGTAGCCTTTAGTAGTCCCGAAAGAAAGGTAAGTGGTTAGTCAAAACCAAAGTGAGACCACTTTGCTCAAGATTATCCAGTTGCAACTGAGCAAATTGGGTAAGTAATGAGATAAAGATTAGTTTAACCCCTAAGTGCTAAGTATCACGAAGTAAACCTATAATAGGATGTGTCATATACTACACAACTAAGCCTGAATTCTAGAGGTATCATACTCAACTATTATATTCCGGGCTTAGAATGATGTGTGTTATATGTACCACATTTGGATTTCTTGGTTTTTCTTGCATCTTCTTGATTTACTAGATCTGTGCATGAAGTTTGACTTGATGTGCAAATGCATGTTGCATCATCAAGTTATTACTTGATGTTATAGACCTAGATAGAAAAGGGAATTCGTGTAAGGGAGTGACGAGTTCCGAAGATCAAGATGAAGACTTGCATAAAGAAGGAAGCTAAATCTATGGAGTATCAACACTATTTTGAAGGATGGATTAATCCCAACTTATTATTAGTTGGCAATAAGAAGGGATATTAATGCCGAAAAGGTGTGGAACAACATAAAGGATGAACTTAAGTTCACTCAAGATAGGGATGTTGCTAAGAAGCTAATGAAGTAGTTGTACCAAGTTCATGGAAGTAACATGAAAGGGTGAAAAGAAGTTTTGAAACAAAAGTGGTATTCAAGCTCTGACAACTCAGAGAGAATGCTAGTAAGAAGTAGGAAACCCGTAGGGTAATCCATACACCTAGGAGGATTCGCAGCTGGTATCCGTAGCTGGTATCCTAGCGGTGTAGTGAAGTAGGTCATTTTTGTGTAATTTAAAGAGTATAAAACTTGGCCTAAGTTAAGTTAGACCTAAGGAAGTATGAAATTAAAGATAGTCTTTCAAGACGCTTCACAAAATCAGGCCTACCAAAGCAAAAATGTTCAAAGGGTTAAGAGTAAGTCAAGTAATGTCGAAAGATTCCTTTCGGAGATCCACAATTGTGTGGATATACCGCGGATTATTTCATGAGACCTTCTAGAGGTAAAATATAAGCTGGACAGAGACCAATACCTTAACTAATGGGTATTATACATGTAGTTTATAGACCATTAGGAAACCCCAAGGGGTAGAGTAAACAATAAACACTAAAGTATTGTTGTCTAACTTTCTGACTAAAGTTGGAGAAGAAGTACAAAGTTATGATGGGATTAAGCCTTATTCTCATAAGGTTATAAGAAATCATTTGTATAAGAGTACTCTCTAGAGTATGTCCGGTTGAAAGATCGAAGGAGATATAACAACTTAAACCTAGTGGACTAGTTATATAGGAGAAATAACTCATAAGTGTCCCTAAGAGTGAAGAGAGTATTCCAAGATACATCACGAAAGTGTTATAGGAAAATCAGATTGGAATGGACAAAATTTGTCCACAACCAATTCTAAAGAGAACTGTCAAGATATAATCCAAGGGATTATCATAACATAAACCATAGGACAAATTAGGAATGATAGTTCGAAGTTGCCAAGAATGAAGATGATTCAAGGAAACAGATCTGGATACGGGATATCACAATTATCCCCAAATTTGATCACTATGGATTTGAGAAATGGTGTGATAAATACAAGTCAACTCCTTATTCCGAAACGTAAGAGAGTACGAACTTTGGGGATGAAGTTTATTTTAAGGGGGAGAGTCTGAAATATCCCAGCATTAGAGCTTAGAAATAAGCTGAACACAGGTGTGTGCATTGCATTCATGCATAGAAAATCCGAATAATTTTCGCGTTTTTAAATAAAACTTGTCAAAGTTATTGAAGCTTCTCTTAACTTGGTGGAACTGAAGTAGATCATCAAGTTGACTGCGATAAGTTTCAATATGACCTTTGTTAAAAACCTTATTTTGGGTAATATAATTTGATCTAAGGGTAGATCAAATGTAATAAAACTAAGTCACAACACACTACTTAATAAGGAGTACTTGCTCTTCTAGAGATCATTACATGGTATTCCATACCACAACTGAAAGATGAATACTTAATGTTCTAAAGATGATATCAAGGTATTATCTACCACAAACCTTGAATAGCAAGTTAAGTACATAACTTAAGTAAAGAAACTCTATAACTAAATCTTGAAACACTTGTTTTCCATAGTTACTCTTACCATGGGTATCATGGTAGTTCTTAAACATTAACTCTTGTCACAGATAGAGTAGAAAGGAAGTCAAGCCAAGACTATCCAACATATACTCTTAATATGATATTAAGAGGTGACATTCCTATTTGACCAAGTCCTAGTGTCAATGGATCATCACTATTGAGTGATCAATTCTTGACCTAGAACTTATTGACTCATAGCCTTTGACCTATTGTGTTGACCTTTCAAATACCTTAAGTAAGTTAATTTGAAGGAAGAACTAGATATGGTTGAGTGTACCATCATCAATGGAATGTGATCCTTAGTGGAGACCAAATCATTTGATGTTGAAGGAGTTAAACCACCCATGAGTTAACTAGAAGCAGTACCTAAACCCAAGAGTTGAGCTAGTAATTGAGGAGCTATGAGAAAGCTAGTTGTATTAGTACATTAGATAACAATCTTGTTAGGACAAGTGGATATAGACTTAGAATAATCTTGCTTAACAAGATAAGTCTATAGAGAGACTAATACAAGTTTACTACTTAGTTGAGTATAGATCTTGATCAGACAATGAGAAGCCTAAGCTTTGCATGATCAAAGGATGGTGGTCATTATTCTCAAGTCACTTGAGAATAGATGATTAGGTGTTGAAGAAGAGTTATGAATATGCCCAGTTAGGCAAGTCCTAGTAAGCTGAATCATCTAGCTTGAACATGAGAAGTCAAGCTAGAGTATGATGAAGTATATAACAGGAGTATATGGAAGTATAATAGTTTAACCAAGGTAATACAAGAACAAACTTGTATTATGGAGAGTAGTATCATACCTATTACAGAGGATTGTTATCACATGTGATATAGAAAGAATTATAATCTTGTAAGCCTTGGAAGGAGTTGCAAGATGAAGTTAAGGAAGTTAATTGATGGAGTTAGTATTAGCTACATTGATAGATGCATCAATGGTAGTTAACTAAGAGGAGTTATATACTAGGAGTAAGAATGGAGTAATGTTGAAGTGGCATGACCATGTCATCATATGATGATGGATATGGTGGAGACAGATGATTGTATTATCCAGGAAGATGTGATCTTTGTGAATAAGATAAGAGAGATTTATAGAGTATATTTAGGAAAGGAATTCCTTATCTCAAGATAAGCTTAGGGAGGTATTGAGGTAAGAATTCTTTAGAAACCTTTAGCTAGCTATACATATAGCCATCATATGACCCATGTCTACTTCATTATTCAAAAATCTAGAATCAAATGGATAGTGAAACCATTTCCTATTCCTAAGTAACCATTGAACAATACCTCTTGGATAATTAAAGCTTCCAAGGGGTAATTAGAGAACCAGGTGAGTGTTTGAGAAGCCTAGTCTGCCTGATTGTCTTAAACCCTAATAGAAACCTAGAATGATAGAATTATCATGATCATATTACTAAGTAATTCCAATATCTTACTCTATGTGGAGATATCAAACCCACTCATAGATTTAGAAGTAGTATTCCTAAACCTTGATCCTTGTCCCTATCTATAATAGAATGTGGGTTATTAAATCCTCTCAAAACCAATGTACCTATATTTGGATAAACCTTAGTATTTCTCTACCAATGATTATTATTGGTTCATTGTTACCTAACCAAAAGTGTTCTGTGGTAATTCTAAAATTTACAAACCAAGTAGAATTGAATTTAGCAAATCCCCAAATATGGAGAACCATAAAACTTATATCATCCCATTATAAACCACCTAGATTAATCCCTTGTAAGGTATTTAGATAAATCCTTTATGAAGATAAGTAGGAACAAGATTCTATTTACATGGATAAACATCTCAAACCAGTACCATTAAGATTGTCAAGTGAAATCAGAATCATCTTTGTGAAATCTTATTATAAGAAACAAACCCTAAAACCCTAAATTATATTTACTTTATTTAATAAAAGAATCCTTCATATAGTTATAAATATCTTTATACACAATAACAAATACAGAGGAAAGAGTTATAATTCCTTTATACAATAGTATCTATAGCTTACCAAATTTCTGGATATTTAAATCCTTGAACAAATTCCAATTTGAAAAGAATTTATTAAAGAAAATAGAAAACAGAAAATCGAAATGGAAAAGTAAAAGGCAGCACAGCAGAACCGGCCCACGGCCTATTTCATCTTCATGTTAACTACCGCTCGCCTACGTGCCTCTCTATGTTCCGCTCACTTTGCATAGGCCCAGTACCAGCCCGGCCCATTTACCGTTTAGTCCAGACTATCGCCATCGTCCACCTCGCGACGCTCCCGAAGCTGGTGCATGTCACCGTCCTCCGCATCGGAGTGCGCCAAGATGCTCGTCGTCGTTGCCCGGGAGGAGATAAGGAGGCCACGACGACACCCCTGCCCATCCTCATCCTCACTTCCTCTTTCTCGCGCTCGTTCTCTTCCTCTCTGTGCTGAGGGGGGCGAAACCCTAGCTTCGCGTCCACCTCAAATCGTCATTGCTCCGGTCTTCTCCGTGCCCCGGTGATCAAGCTCAGAGTACCGCCATGTTCTTCTGCATACAATAGCTGGAGGAATCGAGCCAGGGTTCTCGAAATCGAGCCCCACAGCCGCTTCTTCCCGAGCTCCGACCGAGCGCCGCCACGACCTTGTCGTCACCTCCGTACTCTTCTACTTCATCTGAGGCCACCAATGCGACGAGTGTAAGTGTACGAGTATGGCAGTGTCCTCCATTAGTTTGCGTGCATCCCGTAGCTATAGTTCATCGTGTCGCCGGAGACCGCCGCCGCAGCCCGCCGTCGTTCGCCATCTTCCGGTGACCAAAAATGAGAGTCCCTTGTACCAATAAGATCCCAGTGTTGTTGTGTTTCCAGTAGAACCCCTCTCACGAGCCGAGGTAGTCAGGGTTGCCGCTGATGACCTCAATCTGGTGGTGGAAGCCGTCACTGACGTCACCATGATGTCATGCTAGCGTCATCCTCAGCCACCTTAGCTAGTTTGACCAGTCTCCGCTCGTGTGGCACCGATGTGGCAATAGCCCCACCGGTCAGTGACCTAGGGTAGAATTAGTTCCGGTGTAAAAAGATTTAGGGTAAGGCTGATGACAGCAATGATCAATAAATCAGAAAAGATATTTTAATAATATTAGAATTGGATTAAATCTTGTTAAATCCATATGTTTTGTTTTATAATTCAGAAAAATATATATTATATATCAAAATGTTCAGAAAAATAAATCCTATAATTTAAATCTATTATCATATTTTATTTTCTAACTTAAATAAAACAATAATTATTAATTATTAAATATCCTATTAGGGATAAATCTTTAAAAACAAATTATATTACTTAAAATTCATAAAAAATAAGTATAAAATATCATAAATCTTAGGAAAAAAAATAAAAACTTATAAATTTCTTTTATATATTTTTATATCACTTAACTAATTTTTATTATTTATTAAGTATTTATAAAGGAATAAAATTTATAAAAATCATATCTTATTATTTAAAAATCACAAAAAAACTTATAATATACCAAATTAATCAAAAAAATAAATTCTACACATAAAAATGTCAAATCTTATTTTTGAAGTAAAATAAAAGGTAAAGGTCTAATAAATCTCATTTTAAACCTTTTCTTTTATTTCAAACTCCTTAAAAATACATAAAAATTTACTATTACCTTTAGTATTGTTTGTTTAGAGCCCAAAACTGTAATAACAAGTCAATTAATGTTTAAGTAAAGATAAAATAGGTCGAACCATTGTAAAGTATATCTGTTAAAACTATCATCTCAAATTGACGGTATTTTAATTTTCCTAAAAAGATTTTACCAATTATAAAATCAACTAAAATAGGATATTGTTCATTACAAGAATCCTATTCACTTATAACTTTAATAAAATACCACATCATTCAAGTAATAACATTTAAATTCTAATTTTGTGGAATTTTAAGAAGTAAACCATCTACAATGTGATAACAAGTGATGCCTTATTCAACACATGCAGATTTCCACCACTTATGCTATGATTGTTTAATGTAGTAATGTCTTCCTTTTTAATAATTTTAGCTAATAAGAAAACCTTAAAGTGTTAGTTTTAAGCTTGAATACTTTTTTACTTTGTAAAAGTAATCTTTCCTCAAAAGTTATTCTTTTAAGGAACATTAAAAGTGATACTTGAACACTTCTTTAAAAGCTCTATTTGATTCTTAACCTTGTTTAAGCAATATTTCAGATACCATACCCATTTGAGTGTTTTAATATTGCTTATTACTTGTTGTATTTACTTATTGTTTCACAAACACTCTCACAAGCCTTAATAAGAAGCACAAGTGTGAAACTGGTATAAAAGTGTAACACATTCCAAAGAACTCATCACAAACTCCAAACCCTAGATCAGATACGATTATTTCAGGAATTCACGTTTATCAAATTGCATTACATTACTTATGCATCATTGCATCTGAAAGAACATTTTATGGTTCCCTGTGTTTTGAGTGTTAGATAACAATACCGTGGAGTTTTATCATGTGCGCTAAGTTTGCAGGGACTGTTCTGCTGTTTTGGGGGGGCGGATTATTCGCCCCACCAAGGGCCGGATAATCTGTCCAAACTCATCAATCAAAGGCAGCTAAGGCGTGACGCTCGGAGTGGGTTTGGATTTCTCCCGGAAAATCTGAACTGGGCGGTTTTTCCTCCCCAGGCCGGATAATCCGGCCTTCGCATGGGGCCGAATAATCCGGCCCCCAGAAATCGATAAAAGGCATCCAAGGCACGATGCTCGGAGTGCGGTCGGATTTTCTCCCGGAAAATCCGAATAGGGCGGTTTTTCCTCCCTTGGCCGGATAATCCGGCCTTCGCATGGGGCCGGATTATATCCGACCCCAAGAGGCGATCAAGGGCAGGCTCCGCGCATCGCTCTGAGTGGGGGCGGTTTATCTGCTGGATAATCCGAGTTTGGGGCGGAGTTTTTCCCCAGATCGTATAATCCGGCCCTCACTTGGGCCGGATAATCCGGCCCCAAATGGCTCCAATGGCTCAGTGGGTGTAGGGGGTATAAAAGCCCCCTCATCCCCATCGTGCAGAATTCTTGATTCATTCGAAAATTGTCAGACCCTTTGCAAGAGCTCTCTCTCTAGATCTCCCACTTCAACCACCCGAAGTCTTTGATCTTTGGGGGAATTGAAGAAGGAGACTATCTTCATCGCCATCACGAATCAAGCACATCAACTCCTCTCCATTCATTTGGAGAAATCCCCGATCTAGTATTCTTACTAATAACTAGATATAATGTTGTGTTATTGATAACTTGTTCCTATGGCAGCTTGTTGTCATTCCGGGACCCTCCAATTTGGTTGTGAAGTTGTGCCCTGCTAGTTGTGTAAATGTGCCGGTACCCGCCTCAAAGGGTTCCTATAGTGGAAAGGTAGATCAGGCCTTTGGTGGCGGGATCCATCGGAGAACAGGGTGAGGCCTATTGTGGTGTGGTGGTCTTAGTACCGCCCACCCCTCCAACGCAGATGTACTTCCCTTAGCAAGGAAGGAACTACGGTAAAACAAATCCTGTGTCTCCGCGTGCTTCACTATGTTTCACTCGTTCCTCTTTCCACTCGCCTCTTACTCGCTAGTAGATAGGTTTGCATATAGGGAAATTCCTCTAAATAGTTATCTAGATAATTTACCTTTTGTGTTAAGCCTAAAATTGAAAAAGCATTAAAACTTGAAGTAGCACCTATTCACCCCCCCTCTAGTTGCCCATATGATCCATTTCAATTGGTATCAGAGCCCTGACTCTTTATTCGGGCTTAACCGCCTAAGAGAAGTATGGGTACCAAGGAGAATGGGAATGAGGCTGTGGATAAGGCCACAATGGATGACCTCAAGACATTGGAAACAACCTTGTTGAAATCCTTTGAGACCAAGATGGAGGAGATGAATCAAATGATTGCTCACCTCACAACATCCGTAGCCCCATCTCCATCCTCCTCTAAGGCTGCCACTCCCTCATCCAAGGATAAGGCTAACACCACATCCAAGGAAGATGAAGTGGTAGGTTTAAAACATAATGGTTCCACCTCCAAGAAGGGAAGTGGTAAGGAGGAATGTAGTGAGGTTCATCACTTATATTCCCCCGACCCACCTATCCCTCATGGGGTGGTCCACCCAAGCTTACTGCATCTTCTTTTAATCAATGACAATTCTTAATGAAGTCTCATGTTTGTAGCTCTTCTATTGAACTTTGGAGAATTATCGAAGAGGGTCTTCATATTGGAGATCACACCAACCTGACAAGAAGAGAAGTTGTGGATAGTCAGCTGAATGCTACGGCCCTTCACATGATACAACTCGGAGTGGGTCCCAAGGACATGCCCCACATTGAACATCTCAACACAGCTAGAGAAGCTTGGGATGCTCTCACCGATCTCTTTAATGGAAATGAAAGCATGAGAAGGAATAGGTATGATGCCCTTAGTAATGAAGCTGAAGGATTTTACATGTTGGATGGCGAAAACCATGAAGACACGTATAGAATACTCAAGGGCATCGCAACAACATTTAGAAAGCATGGAGCCACTCACATTGATGATGCTTGGATAAAAAGGAAATACGTGAGTGCTCTAATGCCTTTTGAGCCAACGGACTTGAAGAGCTTGCAAGGTAGACACAACTACCATCAAATGACGGCCAATGAAGTCATGCAAGAAATGGCATCATTCAAGGTTGCTGCAAAGAACACGGAAGATGCCTGTGCTCGTGCCATTGGAATGCAAAAGGGGTCAATGTTGCTCTAAATGCTAATGTTGTTGAGCAAGATGAGGATGAAAGAGCTTTCGAGAGTGCCTCCATGGACTGCCCCGATGAAGTCAAACGTGCTCATGGTGAGTACATGGCGTTTTACGCAAGGAACTTTTGGAAGGATCCTGCCAAGGCCAAGTCGGAACTCGAGCGCAAGAATGGGTCAAGTGGAAGAAGAGAAAGTGGCCCAAAACTGAGAACTTGCTACAATTGTGGAGATACGGTGCACTTTGTGGCTGAGTGTCCATATCAAAATAGAGAAGACAACGGTGGCAGGCTCATCCTTAAAGAAAAATCCAAGGCACCTAAGACGAAACCATTTATCAAAAAGAATGGCCCTTACAAGAAGCAGCCCAAGATTGTCTTGGTGGAACAAGAAGAATACTCCTCTGCAAGTGAAGATGAAGAGGATGAAGATAGTTTTTGCGAGGTGGATGCTATAGCTACCACATCGACTCCATCATCTCTCTCCGACTCTCCAAACGAAAACGTCATCAACAACAACGTCACGTGTCTTATGGCAAGAGGGTCCGAGGTATCAACTTCTAGTTCTTCATTCCCTAAGACTAACATAAATATGGATATGGATGATCATACTAGTCTTAAAATGAAAGAAGAAGTTATAGCTTTGGACAGCTTTTTCACTAACTTGCAAGGTGAGCACAAACTTCATTTTGATGCTCTTATGAGTAAACTTGCCCAAGTCGAAGATCTCCTTGAAGAAAAGGGCAGAACTGAAAGTGAAGATTCCTTAGAGATAGCCTCTTTGAAGAATGCCTTGGAAGAAGAAGAGGAAGCTCGAGTATCTTTGGAAGAGAGACTCGAATCCATAGAGGAGTCACATGAAGAAGTTGTGGCTTAGCTCATCAAAGATCATGCCAACTCTCTTGCCAAGGTAAAGAAACTAAAGAAGGAAAAGATTGAATTTGGGGGTGCTCATGTTAGACTCTCGGATAAGTTTAAGAAACTTGACATTGCTCACAAGGCATTGGAGAGTGAACACTCCAATCTAAATGAGTCTCATGACCAGCTCCAAACTCAATTGAGGAAGTATGATGTGTCCAACACCTCCACATCATCATATGAAAAAGAAGAACTTGCAAAAGGATCTCAACACAAAGGTAAAGAAGTTCTAGATGAGATACTTGGCAAGCAAAGATCAAACAATGGAAAAGAGGGTCTTGGTTATATTCCCAAGACAAAGAACAAGAAGAACAACAAGAATAAGAAGAGCAAGACTACTCAACCAAAGACTAGCACCACCACCAATGACAAGTCTAATTATGTTGGTTTTGCAGGGGCAAACAATCCTAACTTTGAGTTATATTGCGATCATTATGGTGATATTTATGCTAGTTATGTAGGTCCTTATGATTGTTACATTCCTTGGTCTATTTGGGTCCCCAAGACCCTTGTCACTAACATGAGAGGACCCATTGAAAAATGGGTACCTAAAACCAAGAAGTAACTTTCTTGTAGGGCTATGCTTCTGGTGGGTCTAAATGGGTACCTGATAGTGGATGCACGAGTCACATGACCGGAAGCAAGAAGATCATCATGGAGATGCGGCCAAATCATGATCATATAACCGTCTCCTATGGTGACAAGTCTAAATCTGAGGTATTGGGTCTTGGCAAAGTTGTGGTAGCTCACGATATCTCTCTCGTGGACATCATGCTTGTTGAGACTCTCGGTTACAATTTACTTTCAGTTCGCGCCCTTGGTGTTGGGGGGATAACCCCGGGTAGGGACACTCCGGGGTATAAGGGCCGAGTTAGCCGAGGTTCGGCAAGGTCAAAGCGGATGCTGGCCGAGTCACCTCAAGGCAGGCCAGATCACGGAGTAACCCGGACCAGGGGGGTCGCCTACCATTGTCTCGTCCGACTCAAGGAATAAGTCAGAGACACTTGTCTAGCTTATATGCAGGAACAGGTGTGGCCGGATCAACTGTGATCCGGATCCTCGTTTGGCTTCTAGGAGAAGGAAGGAATATCTCTGGTCAAAAAGAAGGCCCGATGCGTACTGGATGAGCGAATAAAGCAAGGGCAGGACCACCGGATCGTGGCCGATAAGGGTGATGACGCTCACGTCGGCTGACGCAGGCGCCGCAGAGGCAACGTCGCTAAAGCAAGAGTGACGTGGGGGAAAAGCACCCCTGTCGGGTTACTAATTTGGGAGGAGGCATATTCTTAGGAATATGCCTCCACGTATGCCCTAGGCCAGGACCGAACCACCCCTATATAAGGGGGGGTTGGGGTTCTGGTAAGGGGGTTGGGTCTTTTCAGATACATAGCAAGGAAAATACTTGTGGGTCTAGGGTTCTTGGGCTAGTTAATAGGCAAGAGTAAGAGAGTTTCTTCTGCCTCCTCTTGTCAATACAACTCGAGGAGCACTTGTAATCTTGGAGACTGAACATCAATACGAAGCTTCTGTGTAGAGAATCACTCTACTATCCCTCCCTGGATTCCCCTAGCGCATATTAGTCCCCACCTTTAGCCTATCCATGGCATCTGCCGTGACACCACCACGACAGTTGGCGCCCACCATGGGATGTGAACTGTTGTCATTTATTGACGCTTATTCCGGTCCACCAGATACCTCTGAACCCGGATGATCAAATAAAAACTGCCTTTATTACCCCGTACAGGGCTTATTGCTATCGCACTATGCCGTTTGGTTTACGAAACGCAGGAGCAACGTACCAAAGATGTATGCAAAAATGTTTGCACGATCAAATAGGTCAAAATGTACAAGTCTACGTGGATGATGTGGTTATCAAGACCAAGGAAAGCACAACGCTCCTTGACGACATAAGGCAAACATTCGTGAACTTGAGGAGATTCCGGATGAAGCTTAACCCGGAGAAATGTACCTTCGGTGTCCCGGCTGGGAAATTACTCGGATTTCTCGTCTCTAGCCGAGGTATCGAGGTTAATCCAACTAAGATCCGAGCCATCGAACGAATGGAGCTGCCGAAGTGTCTCAACGACGTCCAGAAGTTCACTGGATGCCTGGCATCGTTGAGTCGGTTTGTATGTCGGTTAGGGGAAAAGGCACTGCCTCTCTACCAACTCATGAAAAAATCAGATAAATTCGTTTGGACGCCGCAGGCCGATGAAGCTTTTGCCCACTTAAAAAAGATGTTGGCCACTGCACTAGTGTTAGCTTCTCCACTGTTGAAGGAGCCAATGTTGCTCTACATAGCCGCAACCAACCGAGTTGTAAGTGAAGTGATTGTAGTGGAACGAGATGAAGAGGGTAAGTCGGTGCAGAGACCAGTGTATTACTTGAGCGAGGTATTGTCTGCCTCAAAACAGAACTACCCGCATTTTCAAAAGGTGGCATACGGAGTTTATATGGCGGCAAAGAAATTAAAGCACTACTTTGAGGAGCATCCCATCAAAGTGATATGTGAAGCCCCCATATCCGAGATAATGGGTAACAAAGATGCGAACGGCAGAATTGCGAAATGGGCAATTGAGCTAGCACCATACATGCCCTAGTACGACAGAAGAGAAGCGATCAAGTCCCAGGCTATAGCGGACTTTTTCGTGGATTGGGCCGAGGTACAATACGAACCACCGCCACCGGATCCAAACTATTGGAGGATGCATTTTGACGGATCGAAGACCAAAACCGGATTAGGCGCCGGGGTTGTGCTTACCTCGCCAAAAAAGGATCAGCTCAAGTACGTATTGCAGATCCATTTCGCGGCATCGAACAATGTCGCTGAATACGAGGCTCTTGTGCATGGTCTCAAAGTGGCAGAGGAAATTGGCATAAGACGGATAATCTGCTTTGGCGACTCGTATCTAGTAATACAGCAAGTGTTTGGAGTGTGGGACGCCCTGGATCCAAACATGGCGCTATACAGATTTCATGTGCAGAAAATCTCGGGTTACTTTGAGGGATGCGAGTTTCATCATGTACCTCGCGTGGAAAACGAAGCTGCTGACATGTTGTCGAAGCTCGGCTCGACCCAACAAGCAATTCCACCGGGTGTTGCATTGGAGCACCTCGGAAAGCCATCTATCAGGCCGTCCCCAGGAACCGATTCAATCTATGTCCCGGAAAACGCGGAATCCGGAGCTGAGCCCATGGACATTGACATGGGAAGTAGTACGCCGAACCCGGGGACTACCTCGGCAAACCCGGGGATTACCTCGGCAAACCCGAGGACTACCTCACCAGACCCGGGGACTGTTCAGCATGATCCGGCTGAAGTTATGCCGGTGGATCAGATGGAAATTGATGAGGAGATGTTCCCTGCGAGAGCAGTACCAGCTTGGGCACTGTCTATATACAAGTTCTTGAAAGATGGAACGTTACCCACTGAGGAAGTGCTCGCCAGGCAAACTCAGAGAAGGGCCAAAGCTTACGCAATCATCAATTCCGAGCTGTACAAGCGGAGTGTAACCAATGTCCTCCAGCGGTGCGTTGATCCGGAAGAAGGACTTGACATCCTCCGAGATATACACCAAGGAGAATGCGGGCATCACGCCTCATCCCGGGCCTTAGTGGCAAAGGCATTCCGGCATGGATTTTACTGGCCAAGCGCCTTGGAGCAAGCGGAGGATCTGGTGAGAAAATGCAATGGTTGCCAAAGATACGCCACCAAGACACATATGCCTATGTCGGAACTCAAAACCATACCAATTACATGGCCATTTGCTGTGTGGTGCTTGGATATGGTTGGCCCGTTCAAACCAGCAAAAGGGAACATGACGCACATTCTGGTCATGGTGGACAAGTTTACAAAATGGATCGAAGTGAAGCCTATAAGAAAATGTGATGGAGCTACGGCTATGGCATTTCTCAAAGACATCATCTTGAGATACGGTTATCCTCACAGTATCATAACTGATAACGGCACCAATTTTGCTGAAGGAGCATTTGCACGATTCTGCCGAGATAAGAAAATCCGACTCGACATAGCCTCGGTAGCCCACCCCGCATCGAACGGACAAGTGGAAAGATCCAAACGATTAGTGCTATCCGGGATAAAACCCTAGCTCATTGAGCCGCTGCAAAGATCAACGGGGTGCTGGATAGAAGAACTACCAGCGGTATTGTGGAGTTTAAGAACCACTCTGAATCGATCAACAGGCTACACGCCGTTCTTTCTGGTATATGGGGCAGAAGCTGTATTACCAGCCGACATAGAGCATGATTCGCCTAGAGTCACCCAATACACAGAAGCCGAAGTGCAAGAAACCCGGCAAAATGATGTTGATCTGCTGGAAGAAGCGAGAGAACTGGCACTGTCCAGATCCGCCATATATCAGCAAAATCTCCGACGCTATCATAGCCGGAAAGTGTGCCCCCGAGTCTTCCGGGAAGGCGATCTGGTGCTCCGGTTGGTACAGCGTACCACTAGCATGCATAAATTATCCCCCCCATGGGAAGGACCATTTATTGTGAGCAAAGCATTGCACAATGACTCTTACTATCTCATAGATGCAAAGCCACAGGAAAAGAACAAGGCGGACAGGTCCGAAGAGGAATCCAAGCGACGTGGAATGTAGCACTACTTCGTCCCTTCTACACTTAGCTAAAGAGTGTATGTACCCGAGTCATCCTCATATGTCGGTATGTATGTCGGCAATGAGCCTATCAATGAAATAGCGGAGCCTCGAGCAGTAACTCGGGGACTGCCTTAATAAATGATTGTTGTTACTTTTTATGCGTTAGCTGGAATGACTCGTTTCGCTTAACCTGGATTAGTAATGTGTGAGCACCAAAAACCCAACCCTTCGACTCGCTGCTGTCCAACAAGAATTGGCTCCATGGCGAGCAAGGGAACAGGTTTGGAATTGCGTAGCACATGAAAAACTACTAAGGAAACGATCCTATTCCAACCAACGTTTTTTTTTCGACTAACCCCGTATTTACTTTCAAGCTATTATGTTGAATTATTTTGAGCCAAGCCTCAAAGTTTCTCAGTATTGTTAAAACGATTCTTCAAGCTCGGGTTCGTAAGTCGTAAAACCGAATCAAGGTAGACACGGATCGAGCCGGAGAATTGGACGAACAAGAAAATGAAACTCGGGGACTACGCCCAAGTTAATCCATCATACAAGCATAGTAGCAAAATATTAGGTATGCAGCATACAATTGCACCCGGCATACCGGGGATCTGATAAATTTTCGAGTTTTTTCACCTAAGGAGCGGCAGGAGGAGGAAGTTCGGCGTCATCATCACTGTCTTCAATATCTGAAGCAGCATCTTCTCCATCATCGCCCGACCCATCCTCCACGTTCTCCATCTGCTCCTCCTTGCCGGAGTCCAGAAAGCTCGGCCCCTCAACCCAGTCATGGACTGGAGAATATTCGATGAGGCTGTAGGCGCAAGCCTGGCGCCGAGCTACCCACTCCGGATCATCGGTCCATTTGGATCCGGTGCGCCGACGGGTGAGGAGGCTCAGATCGGTTTTCTCGTACCATGAAAGGATATGATGGAGAAGGGTATCTGCCGCGGCACGCCCAGCGGATTCCCTCCAAAGGTCAAGTTGAGTCTCAATCTCCATCAGTTTTTCTGCAAGGAGCGTGATCCTTTCCGGAGCGTCCTCGCTTGGCCAGAATGTGTTGAAGATCCGGACCGCAACGTTGAGGAGATCTTTTCCATAGTTCTTGATAGTTTCCACCCGAGCTGACACGCTAACCAACAAGTCCTCCATGTCCAAGGGGATGCTCTCACCATCAGGAGCGATGGGAGTACCCCTCTCTTGGCGGAATTTCGCAACGGCAGCACTGGCGATGGTAGTACCCTCTGGAAAGTTATCTGAAAATAAGGAAAGGGAGGATGCTGAAGCAAAGGCATATGAGCTAACCCGGAAAACTAGGTCGGGCAAGGTGAAGAAACTTACGTGAGATATGGCGATGGATCCGGGTCAACTCCTTGATACAACTATCGCGTCTCTGCCGAAGTTGTTCAAGCTCGGCAAGTGCCGACCCAAGCCGGACTTCGGATTCCTTGAGCAGATCCTGGTCCTTGGAGATCTGAAGGGTAAAGCGCTCACGCTCTTCGGTGAAGTTCTGGCCAACTTTCTAGAGCTCGGTTTTGTGTTGGGCCTTCATCTTCTCCATCTCGGCCTTGAGTTTGGCTATCTCGCCGTACTTGGTCCGGAGGAGGGCAAGCTCATTGTCCTTCTTCTTCAGCTCGGCTTGATGTTGTCCTGCTTGTTCGAGAAAATGCAGCATCATATCAGGCACGGGCACACTATCCTCAAGCGATGCTGAAAGGATGTGTTGACCCGGCAAAGCCGAGGAGTGAATGTTTGCCGAGCCAAGAAAAAGAAAGAATGGAGAGCACAACGATGTTGGCCGAAAGAGGACATACCTCGGATTTCCTCCAAGTTTTTTCGCATAATCTTGTTTTCAGTCTCCACCCCAGCTACAAAAAACCGAATAAGGAGGTTAATCCGGCAGAAACAAACGAAGCAATGAGGTGTTAAGAGAGGAAATTACCCCTCTTTTCATGCTCCACGCCAAGTGCAACGTGTTTTACGCGCAAGGTCTTATGGGTATCAAGCAGGCGCTGAAACTCGGCACTCCGACGGTTGGTGGTTACCTGACAAAGGCACAGGCATGTAAAGTTAGTTCGGTGCATATTCGAAGTGTACAAGATCCGGGCCAAGCGGAACTTAACCCGGCTCTAGGTGTGTGCATACTCGAAGTGTACAAGATCCGGGCCAAGCGGAACTTAACCCGGCTCTAGGTGTGTGCATATTCAAAGTGTACAAGATCCGGGCCAAGCGGAACTTAACCCGGCTCTAGGTGTGTGCATATTCGAAGTGTACAAGATCCGGGCCAAGTGGAACTTAACCCGGCTCTAGGTGTGTGCATATTCGAAGTGTACAAGATCCGGGCCAAGCAGAACTTAACCCGACTCTAGGTGTGTGCATACTCGAAGTGTACAAGATCCGGGCCAAGCGGAACTTAACCCGGCTCTAGGTGTGTGCATAGTCAAAGTTTACATGCAGCTACGTTGATCTTCTAAGGAGCATCCAGCCGAGTAACAAGTTACTCCGCCGGAGGCTCGGGGACTAATGGTTATTATCTACAGCACGTAAATAAGAAACAACGTACCTCCATCATACGCCCAGCGAGGTTAATGGCATTGGCGGCAGTATTCATCTGAGCGGAAAATTCAGCTGGGCCGAACTTTTCTGGGAGATCGTCGTTGTAGACGAACTCCGCCTTATTCCAGTTCATGACGAACTCGATGAGGCTCGGAGGGTAACGTTCGCCAGTGGGCATGTGAGGCGCCACCAAACCCTTGGTGTGAGCTTCTTTCCTCTCAATCAGTGCAAGAGCTGGGCTAGTGTGAAGAACCATCTGCTGCGAATCAGCTGGCTCGGCAGGAGGATCCGTCGCTGCTGGGGATTTCTTTGGAAGCATCGACGACAAGGTTCGCTGCCCAGCCTCGGCGGAGGTGAATTTGCCTTTGGCCTATTGGGAGGAAGTGACCGCGGTGGATTTGCCCTTGGAAACCGCTGGATTGGGTCCTCGCCGAGCTTGAGATGACTCGGACGAGGCAGATGAGCTTGGCGCAGGAGCTTTGGTGGCTAGCGTTGGAGCTGCTGTTGGTTTCTTCGGAACCGGGACATGCGCTGGTTCGGTGGCTGGTGCTGGAGCTGCTGCTGGGGCTGGAGTTGCGGTAGACTTAATTGTTGCTGGTTGCGGCAATGCCGAAGTGCCAGACGCCATCGCCTCGGCCGATCCGACCCCTCCCAATCCGAGGTCGCGTCCCTCTGAAGGAGGTACTACGGAACCCGGAGCGGCCGCAGAGCCTTCCGGAATAGGGCTCAGCGGGCGTGACTCGTCGTCACGGGGAGGGGAAGGACTGGAGCAAAGAGGAGAGGAGATGCTCGATCCGCTCTGAGGGACCTCCACAGGAGCCCTGCAAGAGAAAATAATGTCAGGAGTGAAATTACCCCGAAGAAGGGAGAAGTGTGTTGCGCAGTGAAAAAAAGAACTTACGCATCTGAGGTCTCTGCCTCCTTAGGTTTCCGGGCCCTCCTTGTCGGGGCTTTGCCTACCCGTTTGGAGGTAGTCTTGTCTCCGACCTTCTTTTGCCTTTTGGAAGGCTGAGAAGGTTCGGAAGAAGAACTCGACGCGGTTCCGCGCTTCTTCTTTGACGCCGCCGGAACAGGCTCGCCCGTGGCAAGGGGAGGATCCTCGTGGATGTGCCCACCGGGGTTAGCTGATGCCGGGTAAGCAAAAGAAAGAGGGACAGCCTCAATGGGTTCAATCACATCGATATCCGAGTCATCCTCATCGTCGAGCCAATCTCTAAGAGAAGAGAATTTACCGCTGGGTCGTCTGGTGGCATCGGGTGTGGGGAGGAACATCTCCTGGTCCGGCTCCTCCTCGTCTGGAATTTCTCGGTCCGGGGCCCACTTAAGGGTCAGATCTAGGCCATCCTCGAGGGTTTGCTGGAGAAACAGCTGAGAAAAAAGCACAAGGAGCAAACTCAAGAATGTGATAAGAGCCGACATGAAATTGATCCGAGATAAGTTTACCCCGCGAAGCTTACCGCGGGAGGGAGCCTGTCACGACAGTAATGCTCAATTCCCCACGTCCATTCGACGGAGAAGTCCTTATGGGTGGTGAAAAGAGCCTTGACCCGACGGAAGATCTCCGTATTGCTCAACTCGAATGAGGAGGTTCGGTTGGGGTCGCAACTAAAGCTCATATGGCACAACTTGTGAGTGCGCCGCTGAAGGGGAGAGATTCGGTTGTGCACGAATGTGATCATGGCATCCTCGTTGCGCAATCCGAGCTTCTTCAGCTCCGCAAACCTTTTGTTCACTTGGTTGGCCAGGGCTATAGGCTTCCTGGCAACCTCCTCCCAGAAATTCGTGTCAGGGGGACCCGGAGCGTAGGGCAGCAACCGGATCAAATCTTCCGTGCCTTCATTCCGGACGTAGAAGAAGGTCCGGGCCCACCCTTTGCAGGAGTCAAGCCCGGTGACCCGGGGAAAGATTGAATACCTCTGGGGCGAGATCGAGGCAGCTCCGAACTGAGTTAGCTGTTTGTCCTCCGACTCGACGTGGATGTTGGGGACCACGTTGCGGCGGAGGCCAAAGAACCGGATCCACAACTCCTTCGTAGGCCATAGCCCGGTGTAGCCCTCGATCGAAGAAACGAAAGCGGACAGAGAGGTGATGGCGTTCGCCGGGAGATGATGTGGTTGCAAGTGATAGGTCCGGATCCAGTCCCAGAAGAAATCACTCACTGGAAGCCCAAATCCTCGTTGGAAATGGGATAAGAAAACAACAAATTCGCCCGGATTGGGTGAGGGGGCCATCTCCGAGGAGGGGAGACGAGCAGCGACGCCGACGGGAATGTGCCGGGTCCGGTAGAGCCAGGAGATGTCGTCCTCGCAGACCCAGGAGCCGGCCCACGCGCCGCAGTCTGCCGCGTCGGCGTCCTCCTCCATATCCTGTTCAACAACGACGAGCTCTTCCTCCGTCATCTCAATTCCGGTGTCTTCGCTGGAGCTGGCGGCGGCGGGGCTCTGCGGTTTAGACTGACGAGGACCCATGGCTAAACAGAGGTGCAGTAGTGACTGCGGTGCGGAGGAACAGAGAAGGTGCGGCGGCGGCGCTGCTGCAACGGGCACTGGCGGCGGCGCGGTTGCGAGGAAGAAGAAGAGGAACGAGCGAGGGGGCGCGGAGATGGAAAAGTTCTAAGGAGCGTGCCCCTCCCCTATTTAACCGCCCCTAGTCATCAATGAGTGGGATCGTGCTACGCAGGAAAACCACACGATGTGGCCGTGTATCACCAGCATCGACCAATCAGAGAGGAGCCACACAGGGGGCCGCAGAGTAAATGTGATCCAATGACACGACGTGCAGTTGCGGTAAACGAGGAGACAGACGTGACGTAACACCCGCACAATAATCACTGACATTTACTGCGGCGGTTACTGCGCAGGCCCTTAAAATAAGGCAACGTAATGATTAACCGTTACGTGGGTTGGCGTACGAGAGAAGGAAGCAAGGCCCAGATCCGAGCCACGGTGGTAACCCGGCCGGCAAGTGAAAACTTGAACAGTGCGGAGGGAAAGTAAAACCAAACGATCCGAGCCAAAGTGGTGACCCGGCCGGCAAGTGAAAACTTGGAGCGTGCGAAGGGAACGTAAATCCATATAATCCGAGACAAAAAGTTAACCCGGAAATAAACGTCCGAAGCTTGGATACGAATGAACCTGATGTGGCCTTAGCGACCAAGGCCGCTAAGGCCGCACCAGCTTTGGGGACTAATGTTGGGGGGATAACCCCGGGTAGGGACACTCCGGGGTATAAGGGCCGAGTTAGCCGAGGTTCGGCAAGGTCAAAGCGGATGCTGGCTGAGTCACCTCAAGGCAGGCCGGATCACGGAGTAACCCGGACCAGGGGGGTCGCCTACCATTGTCTCGTCCGACTCAAGGAATAAGTCGGAGACACTTGTCTAGCTTATATGCAGGAACATGTGTGGCCGGATCAACTGTGATACGGATCCTCGTTTGGCTTCTAGGAGAAGGAAGGAATATCTCTGGTCAAAAAGAAGGCCCGATGCGTACTGGATGAGCGAATAAAGCAAGGGCAGGACCACCGGATCGTGGCCGACAAGGGTGATGACGCTCACGTCGGCTGACGCGGGCGCCGCAGAGGCAACGTCGCTAAAGCAAGAGTGACGTGGGGGAAAAGCACCCCTGTCGGGTTACTAATTTGGGAGGAGGCATATTCTTAGGAATATGCCTCCACGTATGCCCTAGGCCAGGACCGAACCACCCCTATATAAGGGGGGGTTGGGGTTCTGGTAAGGGGGTTGGGTCTTTTCAGATACATAGCAAGGAAAATACTTGTGGGTCTAGGGTTCTTGGGCTAGTTAATAGGCAAGAGTAAGAGAGTTTCTTCTGCCTCCTCTTGTCAATACAGCTCGAGGAGCACTTGTAATCTTGGAGACTGAACATCAATACGAAGCTTCTGTGTAGAGAATCACTCTACTATGACTCCCTGGATTCCCCTAGCGCATATTAGTCCCCACCTTTAGCCTATCCATGGCATCTGCCGTGACACCACCACGACACTTGGTAAGATGGGCTTTGCAGTTTTTATTGATGCTGATTTGGTTGTACTCTTGTGGAGCAAGTCTCTAAAAGTCGCTTTCGTGGGATATGTCGAAAATGACCTGTACGTGGTGAACTTTTCGGGGAAAACCACTATAGGCCCGATGTGTCTTTTCGGAAAGGCTGACGCGGGTTGGTTATGGCATCACTGACTAGTCCACATCAATATGAGAACTTTGCAAAGTCTCCACAAGGGTGGCCACATCCTTGGACTAAAAGAAAATGTCTCCTTTGCCAAAGATCGTGTTTGCAGGGCTTGTGTTGAAGGGAAAATGCATGAATCTCCTCATCGAAGGAATACTATTATTTCGTCAAAAAGGATCTTAGAGCTCCTTCATGTGGACCTCTTTGGACCTCCATCTCATGCAAGCCTCGGTGGGAAGAAGTACTGTCTTGTGATCGTTGATGATTACTCAAGATACACTTGGGTCTACTTCTTCAAGTTGAAGAGCAAAACTCAACAAATGGTCATTGACTTCGCCAACGAGGTTCAACGTCAACACAACATCCCTATTCTGGCAATAAGAAGTGATAACGGCTTCGAGTTCAAGAACTACACCTTAAATGAGTTCCTAAGTGAAGAGGGCATTAGACATCAATATTCCGCTGCGTACACCCCTCAACAAAATGGTGTTACCAAGAGGAAGAACCGGACTCTAATGGATATGGTAAGGTCTATGCTAGCTGAATTCAAGTCTCCATATAACTTCTAGGCTGAAGCAATCTCTACCGCTTGTCATTCATCCAACCGGTTATACCTCCGTAAAATCTTGGACAAGACTCCGTATGAAATACTTATCGGTAACAAGCCAAACATCTCATACTTTCGGGTATTTGGGTGTAAGTGTTTCTTTCTCATCAAGGGAGTTCGTTTATCTAAATTTGAGTCTAAGGCTTTAGAAGGTATTTTTGTTGGTTATGGTGCCGAATCCCACACTTATAGAGTCTACAATAAGCTCTCCGGAACTATTGTAGAATCTTGTAGTGTGGTGTTCGAGGAAAATGACGGCTCCCATGCGGGGCAAGTTGATGTTTGTGATGCAGATGTTGAAATACCCCCAAGATGCCATACGAAGAATGGGCGTGGGATTTTTCCGCCCCATTGAGGAATCCCTTGTGGCGGATCGGGAAGGACAATGCTCTACTCATGAAGAGCCCTCATCTACACATACTCAACATGCTCCAACCACGGGAGTAACCTCTACACCAACTCCACCAATTGCTGAAGGTCAACATGCTCCTGGATGTCCCAGGCCGGATTATCCGGTCGACACTCCCTGCTGACCAAACTGTGCATCCCAGTGAAGAAACTACTGCAAGCTCCAGGCCGGATTTTCCGGCTGACCCCGGATTATCCGGCCCCTCGCCAATTCAAGCAAGTTCCAGGCAACCCGATGAAAATGCATCAAGTTCTCCCTGGCTGGATTATCCGGCCTCACCCTCGGCCGGATTATCTGGCCCTGAAACTCCTGTTGTTCAGCAGCCTCCTGTTATGGCTGCTGACCCACCTCAAGGGCATACTTCATCATCTCCTACTACTGATAATCAGACTTCTAATCAAGGTCAAGCAAGTGATTCCAACAAAGACTCAAGTGATGAAACTATTCCACCAAGAGACAACAAGCTTATTGAACTTTGTCGCAAGGATCGTGTTGATCGAAACCTTCAGTTAAGGGGTCATACTCTTGAAAAAGTTGTAGGTGATCTTTGATGGCTCAATGCACGGCGCCCAGAAAAATGCTTGATGGCGGTGTTGATGTAGAGCTCGTTGGGAACCCCAAGAGGAAGGTATGATGAGCACATCAGCAAGTTTCCCTCAGTATGAAACCAAGGTTTAATCGAACCAGTAGGAGCAAGGAAACACCCCAAAGGTGTTACTAGCTGAGCTTTGGCAGGGCGCACTACCGGTGCTAGTAGCAACGTGGAGACATGCACAACACAACCATAGAACTTTGTCCCCAACTTGCGATGAGGTTGTCAATCTCAACTTGTTTTGCGGAAAACAAAGGATTAAACGTATCGAATGGAAAGAAGTAAAAGTTTGCAGAAAGTAAACACAAAGAAGTAAAAGATTGTAGATTGTATAAAAAAGACAAGGACCGGGATCCATAGTTCACTAGAGGTGGCTCTCCTTAAGATAGATAACATGCTGGGTGAACAAATTACAGCGGGGCAATTGACAAACACCAATAAAGCAATACATGCATATACTAATCATCTTGACTCCTTTGGGACTTGATTGGGCATTACAACATTATACATAGACCGCCATCCAACTGCATCTATGACTAATAATCCACCTTCAAGTTATCATCCGAACCCCCTCCAATATTAAGTTGCAAGCAACGGATAATTGCTTTACGAACTGCGTGTAAAGTAAACAATACGATTGTTCTATGAACAAAGGATTGTTGTTTTCTCCCTAGTAGCAACAGCACATCTAGTACCTTAGAGATTTATGTCACTTCCCCAGATTACCAGAGGCATGAACCCACTATCGAGCATGAATACTAACTCTTGGAGTTGCTAGCATCTACTTGGCCAAGATAGCTACTAACAACGGAAAGCATGCAAGATCACAAATAACAAAGACATGATAGAATTAATAATCAATCTGAAATAGCATCTCAATATCCATCGGATCCCCGCAAACACAACATGCAGAATTACAAATAGATGATCTTGATCATGAACGGAGCTCACAAGATCTAGACATGAAAGCACAAAGGAGGAGAACCAGCCATCTAGCTACTACATGGATCCGTAGTCCAAGGATGAACTACTCACGCATCACACCGGAGGCTTGCATGGTGATGAAGAAGGCCTCCAGGGTGAATTCCCCTCTCCGGCAGGGTGCCGGGAAGAGCTTCAGATCCCTCCCGATCTAGGGATGGAGATGACGGCGGCTACAGACTCTTTCGTGGATTTTTGATCGGGCACTTAGGGTTTTCATCCCGAGGGTAATATATAGGCGAAAGGAGAGGCCGAGGGGGTGCCTGGGCTGGCCACACCATCCCCTGGCGCGGGCTAGGCCTGGCCGCGCGGCCAGGTGGTGTGGCCACCCTCTGGCCCCTCTCTGTCTCATATTCTGTCACTTGATGAATTCCGGAAAAATAGGCACTTTGGCTTTTGTCCCGTCCAATTCCGAGAATATTTATTTTCTGACTTTCCTGGAACCAAAAACAGCAGAAAACAGGCAGCTGGCACTATGGCTCTTGTTAATAGGTTAGTCCAAGAAATCATATGAAAAGTACTCCAAAGTTGGAACAAAACACAAGAAAGTGGATAAAACCAAGCATGGAACATCAAAAATTATAGATACATTTGCAACGTATCAATCTTCGACGAAGGGTTTCCACAAGAAGGGAATTGGCAAGTTTTGGTGAGCATCAAGCTCATATCTCTATGGTGGAACCTAAGAAGGTGTTTGAAGCTCTTGAAGATCCAGACTGGGTTGTTTCTATGCATGAAGAGTTGAATAACTTTGAGCGCAACAAGGTCTGGAAACTAGTGGAGAAGCCCAAGGATTGCCGCAATGTTATCGACACTAAATGGATATTTAAAAAGAAGCAAGATGAGAATGGCATTGTTGTAAGGAACAAGGCAAGACTAGTGGCACAAGGCTATTCCCAAGTTGAGGGCATTGACTTTGGCGAGACCTATGCTCCTGTGGCTCGTCTTGAGTCCATCCATATCCTTCTTGCTTATGTTGCCCATAGTAACTTTAAATTGCAGCAAATGGACGTTAAGAGTGCTTTTCTTAATGGTCATCTACATGAGCTAGTATATGTGAAGCAACCCCCGGGATTTGAGGATCCTAACTTCCTGAACCATGTCTACAAACTCGATAAGGCACTCTATGGCCTTAAACAAGCCCCACGTGCGTGGTATGAGCACCTTAAAGAGCTTTTGTTAGACCGTGGCTTCGAAGTTGGGCAAATCGATCCCACTCTTTTTACTAAGAAGGTCAAGGGGTAGCTCTTCATATGCCAACTATATGTAGACAACATCATCTTTGGTTTTACTAATAAAGCTTTTAATGATGAATTTTCAAAGCTTATGACTGACAGGTTTGAGATGTCTATGATGGGGGAGTTATGATTCTTTCTTGGATCCGAGATCAAGCAACTTAGAGAAGGAACCTTCATCAATCAAGCTAAATACATCCAAGACATGCTCAAGAGATTCAAGATGACGGATCTTAATGGCGTCGCCACTCCGATGCAAACAAAATGTCACCTTGAACTTAACCCCCATGGTAAAGATGTGGACCAAAAGGTATACCGGTCCATGATCGGATCTCTTCTTTACCCTGTGCATCTAGACCCGATATTGTGTTTTGTGTGGGGGTGTGTGCAAGATATCAAGCAGCTCCTAAAGAAAGCCACTTAGTGGCGGTCAAGAGGATCTTTCGATATTTGGTTCATTCCCCTAACTTTGGTCTATGGTATCCCAAGGGCTCCAATTTCTCTCTATGTGGTTATACTAATTCAAATTGGGCTGATGATAAGGATGATCGGAAATCAACTTCTGGTGCTTGTCAGTTTTTGGGAAGATCTCTAGTTTGTTGGTCTTCTAAAAAGCGGAATTGTATTTCTCTCTCCACCACCGAAGCTGAATATGTTGTTGTTGCTAGTTCTTGCACTCAGTTATTATGGATGAGGCAAACTTTAAAGGAATACGGTGTCAATTGTGACAAAGTGCCTCTTTTATGTGATAATGAAAGTGCAATCAAAATTGTGTACAATCTGGTACAGCACACAAGGACAAAGCATATTGAGATTCGGAATCATTTTATTCGGGACCATGTTACTCGAGGCGATATTGATCTATATTTTGTGAGCACGAAGAACCAACTTGCTGATATTTTCACGAAGCCACTTGATGAAGCAAGGTTTTGCTACTTGAGGAATGAGCTAAATATCGTTGATTCAAGGAGCTTGTATTGATTACCCATGCACTCACTCATACATCTCAGTCTTATTTGGTCTAGATGTGGGCATGGATATAGGGGAGTGTGGTCCTAATTGATTGGGCTAACCCTCCCCCATAATGCCGAAAGCAAGTCAAATCATTTCTCTTAATATCATTTTGTGATATGTGAGCTTATTGATGAGTATTGGTTATGAACCCAAGATACATCTTCGTGGTGTCATACCATACACTCCAACAAGGTGGCTTCGGCCACCGCCCTCTTCCTTGAGAAGAGTTGGATTTATTTGGATATTCCTTGATCGTTTTTAGCTCCTCTCTTGTTTTTATGGGAAGCACACTCACTTTTGGCTTTAGTTGCTTTGATTCTTGCAAATTTGGGTGTGTAGTACCATCTCAGTTTGGTTCTCTTAATCCTAAGCCTTTCCCTACCCCTAAACCATCTATTCTTGCACACAAGTCCCTTGTACATCTTGTGGGGGAGTTGTTTAGGGACGCACGGGCCTGACTCTGTGTGTAACAGAAGTTTAGAGTTTTGTCCAGATAATCCGGGCCCAAGTATTGGCCGGATAATCCGGCCCTGGCGGATTTCATCCTTAAGGGAAGGGGTTGGGGGGAAGGGCTCATAACGAGCATCACTTCTTCCCCAACCCTCTCTCTCTCCCCAGCCGCCGCCAGCCGTCCCCCACCCTCCCCGGAGCCTCTCCGGCCACCGGATTTTCTGGGCCTCCCTAGATCTTCCTCTCCATGCCTCTGGGTACCTTCCCCTCCGTGTTCTTCCTCCAATGAGTGAGGGTAACTCCCTCTCTCCCCATCTTTGGCTAGATGTGTTATTTGTTGGGTGGAACGTTATCTAGAAGGATGTTGTTTCACGTAGAAATCGTGGTCTTGCAGTTTCTAGGTCCGATCTACTCCTTTGCAGTCAATCTAGGCGAATATGAAAATTTCTGTCAGGGTCGGATTATCCGCCCCTGGCCAGGTCGGATAACCCAGCCTAACAGACTAAAAACTGATTTAGTTTCGCCTTATTGTATGCATTGCATAGGATTGGACTATGAACTGTTTGCCTACTTTTTCTACGTTCTCTCCCTTGGACTTGTGTGTATGCTTATCCCCATGCTATCACCCTTGTTCTCCTCACAGGTGGTTCTAGTGCTCCCAAGACTTACAAGCGTTGTCCTCGTGCTAAATACTTTCGGGACGACGGCAAGGGTAACTTAGTGGATGAGGTTGAGCTAAGGAGGAGAAAGAACGAAGAGAAGCGCATGGCTGAACAGGCAAAGAGGGATAGAAAGGGTGTGTCCAAGAGGAAGGTCAAAGGGCCCAAGATTAACTATAAGAAGATGGACCCTATTACCTTCTCCTCCATTCGTCATCGGGATTTGTTTGATGAAGTACCGCATGATACGGAGCTGGGTGACTCTTGCTTTTGGTGCGCTGAACAAAAGGGGATCTATGAAGACGTGTATGCTCAGCTGAAGATTTGGCCTATGCATCCTCTGGTTCTTGCTGAGGCCTTGGAGAAGCCTCACCTTGTTGATGCCATGTATGTGGCTGAGCGGATGGGGCTGCACCATCTCATGGCCCTCTAATGCTCCTATGATTATAAGATTGTGAAGCAGTTCTTCTCCACCTTTGTCATTTGCGGTGATGAGCACCGCACCATGAAGTGGATGACTCATGACAGGCCTATGCAAGCTGATTTCCGTGTTTTTGCTGAGGTGCTTGGCTATCCTTTCCGCCACAGGGACCGTGCTAGTGGCCACTGCATCATCACCCAACTCAAGCCCAACAAAGATGCTGCCCTCTCTCCGTGCATCGATGATAATGGTATTGTGGGCACCCTTGCTGGTCTTTCTCCCATCTATGCTAGCTTGGTGGGTCTCTTTCGTGATTCCATCACCCCAAGTGGAGGCAACAATGACAGTATCCGTGGTCACTTGGTTCAGCTTCTGGCCTTCTCTCATGAGGTGGCGTCATGTGAGGATGAGTCCGTGTCATATCAACTGGATGTGATGGACTTCATTTACCATGAGTTGATCGATGCCATGTTCAACAGGCTATCCGTCCCATATGCTCCGTACATCATGATGATGATCAAGCACTTGCACCCCACTGAAGAGTTCAATATTGATGCTGTGCACAAGGCCAAGAAGATCTACACCAAGGTTAGGAAGACCTCTCACCCCTCCTCTGCCCCTGAAAGTCTCATGAGGGATGCTCGTGATAGTGCTCGTAGGCCTCCAATGCCTCCTATTGCTCGTGAGATCAAGCAGCTGAACTGGTTCCATAGGAACATTCTTTGCATGAGCGTGGACACACGCAAGGGTCGGTATGAGGCTTACAAGCAACACCATGAGTTGGCTCACTCTCAGTAGCTCATCCTTCACCATGTGTCTGGTGCTTCTGGCGATCCCCTTGCTCCTACTCCTCCCACACCATATGCTCGGTGGGACTCCTCTTTTGGGCTTAACTATGGAGAGCTAGAGCGTCACCTGTTTCCTTCCGCGACCACTACTGATGCTGAGGATGATGACACCGAGGAGCTTGAGGATGAGTACAAGGATGGGAACAAGGACGAGGACGAGGACGAGGATGATGACTATAGTGATACCTTGGGGCGCTAGCATCGCTCTTCTTCCTTTTTAGCGTCTTGATGCTAAAGGGGGAGAAGTAGTTCTATTAGGTCTTCGAGGATTTGCATGGGTCAGGCACAAGCATTTGCACTTTTCCTATTCGTCGTTTTCTCGCTTGTGCCCATTTAGCGTTGAACTTTATCTTATGGTTTGTATGAAACTTTGTGGCTATGGTTTTGTGGATTATTCTTATGGAATCATCTATCTTATTGGATATTCTTATGGCTATTGGGTATCTATATCGAGGAAGGTGCGCTCTATGGCTATCATTGGATATTCTTATAATGTATTGAGGAGGCTTCTATCCCCCTACCGGTGGTATGAGCTTTTCACATTTGTTCCAATGTTTTATACTTTACCCTCTTGTGTGTTTTTGTAATCAACTGCAATTGTTTGTATGCACATATTGAGGGGGAGTCTTTGTCTTTCATTAAATCTTGTTGCCTTGAGAACTTTCCTCCAAATCCTAGTATTGTCATCTAACACCAAAAAGGGGGAGATTGAAAGAACATTTTATGATTCCCTGTGTTTTCAGTGTTAGATAACAATACCATGGAGTTTTCTCATGTGCGCTAAGTGTGCAGGGACTGTTCTGGTGTTTTGGGGGGCTGGATTATCTGCCCCACCAAGGGCCGGATAATCCGGCCTAACTCCTCGATCAAAGGCAGCCAAGGCGCGACGCTCGGAGTGGGTTCGGATTTTCTCCCGGAAAATCCGAACTGGGGTGGTTTTTCCTCCCCAGGCCGGATAATCCGGCCTTCGCATGGGGCCAGATAATCCGGCCCCCAGAAATCGATCAAAGGCAGCTAAGGCATGACACTCGGAGTACGGTCGGATTTTCTCCCAGAAAATCCGAACAGGGGCGGTTTTTCCTCCCTTGGCCAGATAATCTGGCCTTCGCATGGGGCCGGATAATCGGGCCCTAGGAGGCGATCAAGGGCAGGCTCGGTGCGTCGCTCTAAGTAGGGGCGGTTTTTCCTCCCTTGGCCAGATAACCTGGCCTTCGCATGGGGCCGGATAATCGGGCCCTAGGAGGCGATCAAGGGCAGGAGTTTTTCCCCAGATCGGATAATCCGGCCCTCACTTGGGCCGGATAATCCGGCCCCAAATGGCTCCAACGGCTCAGTGGGTGTAGGGGGTATAAAAGCCCCCTCATCCCCATCGTGCAGAACTCTTGATTCATTCGAAAATTGTCAGACCCTTTGTAAGAGCTCTCTCTCTAGATCTCCCACTTCAACCACCCGAAGGCTTCAATCTTTGGGGGAATTGAAGGAGGAGACTATCTTCATCGCCATCACGAATCAAGCGCATCAACTCCTCTCCATTCATTTGGAGAAATCCCCGATCTAGTATTCTTACTAATAACTAGATCTTGTGTTGTGTTATTGATAACTTGTTCTTGTGGCAGCTTGTTGTCATTCCGGGAGCCTCCAATTTGGTTGTGGAGTTGTACCCCGCTAGTTGTGTAAAGGCATCGATACCCCCTCGAAGGTTTCCTATAGTGGAAAGGTGGATCGGGCCTTTGGCGGCGGGATCCATCGGAGAACTGGGTGAGGCCTATTGTGGCGTGGTGGTCTTAGTACCGCCCACCCCTCCAACGCAGATGTACTTCCCTTAACAAGGAAGGAACTGCGGTAAAACAAATCATGTGTCTCCATGTGCATCACTACGGTTCACTCGTTCCTCTTTCCACTCGCCTCTTACTCGCTAGTAGATAGGTTTGCATATAGGGAAATTCCTCTAAATAGTTATCTAGAGAATTTACCTTTTGTGTTAAGCCTAAAATTCAAAAAGTATTAAATTTTGAAGTAGCACCTATTCACCCCCCCCCTCTAGGTGCCCATACGATCCATTTCAGCATCTTGCTTCTTTAAACATTAGTCCTTACCGGACCAATGATGCTATTTACAGAATTTGGATCTTCTATTGTCTTGAAGACCATGAGTGCATAATCTTGCAATCACAAAAGGAAAGTTCACAACTTGCTCATGTCCTTTGATTATTTACTTTGCTTGTAACTCAACTGTGTCATCACCTGCATTTCAAAAAGGACAGAAAATACTATTTTCATAATAATATGATTATGGATTATTTACCAAGTGGTAATAATCTATTGATACAGTTCCAGTGGTAAAGGAACATACTATTTAGGACTTAACAACCAATGTCTCCAGTGATTCTAGCGCCGTATAATACGCGTCAACCATGAGATTTGGAACGAGACGGAGAAGTTAGTTGTATCTTCTTCCTTTCATATGGAGGCAAGATGACCTTATTGTGACGTTGTGATTCCTTGTGTGGATCCAGAATATGGGTGGGAACCCTTAGGCCCCACAATTTTGGTGTCTAGATTATCTCTTAGTGGCTGCTGAAGGTACAGTCGGACCTTTATGGAGCTTGCCAGGGGCATAACCAGCTCATAGAGTCTTCGGGAACTCACCAGGGTTGTAGCTTGCCCTTAATGGGGGCTTAAAGGAGGTGTAGTTAGCGCCAGAGGATCGTGCAGACATATGGGGTCGCGGAGAGGGCAGCGATTGGCTTGGATCTTAAGTTGGGCCTCAAACCATGGAAGTTTGAATGGGGACATACTCCCGGCTGTGCAACAAAGCTTAAGATCTCTTGTGGGAAAAGTGACACACCTCTGCAGAGTGTAAGAATTGTGACATGTTACTCCCTATTCCGGGAAGGAGCTACGAACGCGGCAGGAAAGGAACCCCACGAAGGTTCTGGTCAACCTGTGAAGGCTGTCGGACATAGTTTTCAGAATAAAAGCAACCTTTGAAGAAATGTTTACGAAAACCTGCATTGCCTACGACCTATGGTCTGTGGCTGTAGAGATAGTGCAACATACACTCCTTTTTAGTGAACTTGCTAAGTACGCTCGTACTCAATCATACCTTCTTAACCCTTGCTAGGTTCTAAGCCATTGAAGACGACATCAATATCAATTTCTGCTCAAGAAACCATCATCGACAACTCAAGTTCTTCAATAAAGTCAATCACGTCAACATATACATCAGCTTAAGTGAAGATAAAGTGTCGGTTTAGATAGGAGTAGATTCTCTAGCCATAAAAACCTATTTCTGTAGAGTATTGCAATAGCAGCAATGGCAAGCCAAATAGTTTAGATACTAGTCTTAGTTACTAGATATTTCTGAGTTATTATTTCTGGTTCTTCTTTGTAAATAGTTCTCTCTCTCTCTCTCTCTTTAACCTAGAGTGTTCTCTGGATCTTTTGTAAAGAATCGAGTTGTAATCTATAGTCATGTCTTGGACCTGCTGTGTTTCTGTTGTACCACTCTGAGGGATGTAATACTAGTGAATGGTGTTTCATTGGTGTTATGTCAACGACTATTGTGTACTACATCATGCAGTGGTATGCTGGGTCACCGCATGCGAGCTCTCGCGGTGCATCGAAAATATGCTGGGAGAAATTCGGTCACCCCGCCTAAACTCGTCCTCCTATTTAGCGCCACTCTCACCGCTAAATTGAAATCCACCATTTTCCCTCCTTCGATATCTTCCCAACTTTCGATATCCATAGTGATGGCGAGAGCTTATTCACTAGCTTGGACCAACAACTCAGTGATGGTCAGTGGTGGTGTGCCTTCTCCATATCCTCTAAGTTGTGTAGTGTTGAATCATCTTTCGATGTCTATCAGGAAGCGCCAACCCTCCATGTGGTACCTTAGATGTAGAAGCAAGTGCTAGATGTGACTGATTTAGGTTATATGCAAACACTTTTCATGCTTACCATAGATGGGATTCATGATGGTCGGCATAGGATTTCAGTTCCATGGTTAAGGTGTTAGCTCTTTTGTAGGTTATCATGCCTTCTTCTCCCTCAAGCACAACGATGATTTCTCCCTCATTCACGACAAAAGTGGACCTTACGGCGTTCTCCTCGTCCACGGTGATGGTTGTTCTACTGGTTTCTCCCTCGTCCATGATTGTAAGAGATGAGCAACTGATTTCCCCCTTCCCTGACATATGTAAGAACCTCTTTCCCTTGATGTTGTAGATATGCAAGCATGTGCGCAATTCCTTGCTAGAGATCTACTATAGGACTTATGCAACAAATTTTCATGCTTACTCTAGAAGTTCAATGCTTAAGGTGTTAGCTCTATTGTAGGTCATCATGCTTTCTCCATTTCCTAATATGTCTGGTCACCAGTGAGGTCTGACTTGTCCTGGATGGAGCCTGGCAAAGCAATTCATGGTCCATCTCAGTATCTACCCTAACCTCGAATGGTGTAGAACCATATATGTCAGAGTTCGTTCTGAATAGGATTTACGAGCTAATGGTACCAAACTACATGGACACCAATTCACTGAGACTCCAAGCACACCGTGATGTAATAAGGGTGTTTTTCCCACAAGGGTGACTCTAGGATTTATATCAAACTCTCGGGAAAACATTAAAAAGTACACTTCTACCTCATCTCCGATCAACCTATGATGAGTGCATTTTTGAAGCATATTTACCTTATGTTTTTACATGAGTAGTAGTAGGTTTTTAGTATTTTACAATGCTCACACGTACCTTTTATGCATGTTTCCACATGATCCCAAAATATTGTGGCATTTATGAACTTATCACTTTGGCTTATCATATTGCACAAAAATACTATATTTTTGAAAGTAATAAAAGTCATTATTATGATTTACCATGCACCTAGGAGAAAAGGCATCACGAAGAGAAGCTCGATAAGGTTTAACAAGCGTCGGTACGGGCAGACCCCGCACGTACTGCATGCTCGTACCATGTTGTGGCCGCTCCACCTCGTCAGATACTCTTACGACACGAAGACGGGTCTGAGATCCGACATTCAAAGACACCAAAACACGTAGAAACCTCACCTCCAGAACGGATCTAGAGGGGGAACTTGCAGAGGGCATCATATTCTTGTTGCTGCATGGATCATTGGAGGCCAAGGCATCATTTCCATCATCATCAATCGTTGCATCTTCGTCGTCATCACCACTCGCATCTCGTTTACCATATCTTGTTGTAATTCTAATTACTATTGTGGATTTACACTTGTTATCATCCATCTACTCATATTCATTTCATATACCCATTATAATGTTGTTGATTGCCTCCATGAGCAAGTAGTTTACCCTATTCTTGGGGAGGTGGAGAAACCATATCAATATTATGATATGAGATGAAGATGATATATAACTTTAGTTCATGATTATGTGCTGATTTTCACTCTAGATAATATGTGAAGTCGACCATGTAATATTTGCCTTTAGGGCTAGAGAGGGAATTACCATTTGGTATATAGTAATACTGAGGGAGATACACCCAAGAGGCCAATAATAAAGTTGATTTATTGATATATCTCAAATGTTCATAATAGTTTTGTATTGTGCTATAACTATATTAAGTGGAACATTAATATGGGTATGGTATATAAACAAACCAAGTTCCTATTACCCGCTAGACTAGTTTGTTGGGCAACTGATGATCGAGGTTTTTGAATCATGGACTTATTAATGTCAACTGACAACGAGGTCACTTCATTAGATGAATGATGTGATGGACACATCCAACTGTAGTATTGCAATGTGATTCGGACACAAAGTTTAACATTGCAATATCTAGCAAAACATAGTAACTCAATCCTTAGAGCATGAGATCATGTTTAATCACTATCTCCTGTGGATGCTTTGATCACATCAACCGTCACATCATAACAAGGTGATCATCGCTACAAGAAAAGTTGGCTTTTACAATGGACGGTTTTCATGGTTTAAGGCCCATTTTTATGGTGGAAAAGTCTTCCGTGACGGATGGCCTCCGTCGTAAAAGCCCCCGTCAACAAAGAATCTACCATAGTTTTTTTCCCGACTATTGAGGATTGTACCTTTTAGCCACAGAAATTCATGCCATCGTAGAGCAGTTTCTTAGTCTCGTTGACTGCTGATGTCATGCAAACTGCCACGTGGCAAGCGTCATTAACGGCCGGTTACCGTCGTTAACAGTCAAAAACCCGTGGTGGAAGCAAAGGCCCAACCAAGGCGTACTAAACATTAAGTGGGCCAGCCCATGATAAAAGCTCAATAATAATATGGCTCGTTACTATTTCGGCCTGCTTGAGGCCTTCCCTGCATTAATGGGACCCACAACTTTGCATCCCAACTGCGGCCTGCTAACTTTTAGGTCTATTACTGTTTCCGTCTGCTTAAAGCCTAGCTCGGTCAACACTATGTAGCCCATTAGCGGTCTGCGCCATGTCGGACGTTACTGTTAAGGCCTGCCCTAGGCCCATCACTATGCATAAAACCCGTCGCTTTTTGTTCATTGCGTGCCTTTTTGTTGGAAGGCCTGTTGTTGTTCAAGACCGCTTCTAATCTGGTATTTCACTTTTATAGCATGTTAGTATTCTGTCCTGCCGCTATTCTAGCATGTTACTGTTCTGGCGTGCTACTACTTTCTGGCCATTTACTATTTGGGCATGTCATGAATTAGAACTTTTACTGTTTAGGCCTGTTACTGCTTTCTGCCTTTTACTGTTTAGGACGTTGACTATTCATGCCATTCACTATTTAGGCCTTTTTACTATTTAGGCCTTTTAATGTTCGAGCCTTTTACTGTTCATAGAACTCCATCAATGTTTAACCAATCACGGCCTTTCATTGTTCAGTATATTACTATTCCGTCCTTTCACTATATGGCGTATTCTGTTTCGGCATTTTTAGCAGCATCTATGTTTTACACAACAACACAGGAATTCCAACAAGTTGATTAATAAACATGAGAAATTTAAACGCCTCTCTCGAAAAAAGATAAATTCAAACTACTTATTACACAATGATAAAAGTTGGTCTCTCTAGATTGAGAATTACAATAGATCATTAGACAAGATCTGCATTTTAAAAGATCACAAAGAAGAGTTCGCATCATGAATATGAGATTGGTACATGATGATGTGCTTCATCGTATCATCTGTCCTCTTCTTCAATATTTCAACTACAGATCTAAGAGCAACTACACCATTTCTTTCTGCATGCAATACAACCTTTATATACATATCACCTACAGGAGATGTTCTAGGTGGATTGTTAACAATGTTGTTTCCTTCAAAAATGCAATGGGAGGATGAATGGAAAGAGAGATCACAACTTTCAGCCCTACCTTCTGAGGACTCCTGGTTGGTTTTAACTACAACCTGGTAAAATATGGTGAAAGAGGTTAAAAGAAAGCACAAGCAAACATGTACTCCCTTTGTCCAGAAATAACTGACTTGGGTTTATCTAGATTTGAATGTATCTAGACGCATTTTAGTGTATAGATACATTCAAATCTAGACAAACTCAAGTTAGTTATGTCTAGATGGAGGGAGTATTATATAAAGTACATATCATTTAAGTAAGTATGAACTGATAATAGCTTATTCAGGCTCACAGTAGTTCCTTCTCAAGCGGGTGCAACTCCTAGTCAATTGCTAGTAGAATCTGAGTCGAACTACTAGAAATCTAGTCCTTGTACTCTTTTGTACTTTCTCTGCATTAAGGTATGGCATTTAAAACCGAGTCAGCTGGTTCAAAAGGATAAAAACAGTTGAAAACACCAAAAAGATAGCATTAAAAATGACCATATGTATGATTTAAACTAGCTAGCTGGTTTGGAAGGATGAAAGCATTTGAAAACACCAAAAATATAGCATTAAAATTGACTATATGTATGATTTAACCTTGCTAGCTGGTTTGGAAGGATGAAAGCAATTGAAAACACCAAAAATATAACATTAAAAATGACCAAATGTATGATTCATACTAGATGGACATTTTCTGAATTACTCAAAGCATTCACAGATAGAAACAAAATAGAACATGAATGGAAATGTTAGGGAAAAGTTTTAGGTAAAATGACTTATTAACTTATTATGGATAGAGGTTATATGGTTTATTAACATGACAAGAAACTGGCCTAAGTAACACACAAAAACCTCACACTTCAACCTTGCTTGCTTCAGATTCTCAGTGTTGGATCCTCTGCAAGCAATTTTCATGACCCAAGCGAGCGCACGGAAAGAATAACAACTACGAGTTAATGTTGCAAAATTGTGTAGTGTGACAATGTAATAAAGAAAATAATAGCGAGAAGCTAATGATGTGGATATAACCAATCAGATGTGGGTGCAAACGAAATGGCAATAGCAGGCATGATATTGAGCAACATTCTAACGCTTTCGTAGCATAAGAGTACCAAAAAATAACAAGCAGGCAAGAGAAATTACCACTCCGTGGCGGGGGCAGACGCTACGGGCAATAGGGTGGCGGGGGCAGCGGCTGGGCATTTTGGGGTCAGCGAACGAGTGATTTGGTGAAACGCCCCCGTGCGGTAGACGATGATGTTGGTGAAGAAGATCCGGTGCGGCAAGGGAGTCAATAGTTTCGGTGTCCACGACACGGGAGTCGGTGACGTAGAACAGTTGCGGTGGACGAGGGCAGTGAGAGGTGGATCCGGTGTATGGACAACAAAGGCAGTGAAAAATCTCCCACGTGGAAGAGCTTGCCGGTAGTGAAGGAGCTCTGGTGTGGATGAGAGGGCCAGCGGTGAAGCAAGTGAAGGAAGGCGAAGAAGGGTGGGTGGATAAATTTTGGGGAAGGGCAGCGAAGAGGTGATAAGGGGATATAGGTTGGATTGTGCCCATTTACCACCTATACCCCTCTATTATTGCAGTGCTCCTCTAGTTCTTGTTTTAGGACCAGGACCAGGGTGGGATATTCAACTAGATGCGCGGGATATTTGAATGGACGTGCGAGATATTTGAATGGATACACGAGATGTTTCGGTGTTCTACGAAAATTTTGAGGTTAAAGCTTCCAAGGTACGCTACTCCCACTTGTAGAGTATAACCCATGTAGAATAACCAAAATCTTTTCAATTCGGCCTTTTGGGCATTGCCCCATGTCTTAAAATTCTGTCAACTCATGTTTCATTATGTTGCATTTATTAAATTGATATGCCACGAGTGCTACCCTTTTATTTTAGAAGAGATTATAAATTAATATGGACAAACAAAATCTTTTGAAGAAGATTAATGCATCTTTAATGATATCTTTCTAAAAATATCGTTGGCGTAGATCACAAATAACAAAGACACGATAGAATCAATAATCAATCTGAAATAGCATCTCAATATCCATCTGATCCCCGCAAACACAACATGTATGATTACAAATAGATGATCTTGATCATGAACGGAGCTCACAAGATCTAAACATGATAACACAAAGGAGGAGAACCAGCCATCTAGCTACTACATGGACCCGTAGTCCAGAGATGAACTACTCACGCATCACACCGGAGGCTTGCATGATGATGATGAAGGCCTCCAGGGTGAATTCCCCTCTTCAGCAAGGTGCTGGAAAGAGCTTTAGATCCCTCCCGATCTAGGGATGGAGATGACGGCGGCTACAGACTCTTTCATGGAATTTTGATCGGGTACTTAGGGTTTCTGTATCGGAGGCGATATATAGGCGGAAGGAGAGGCCGAGGGGTGCCTGGGGCGGCCAGACCACCCCCTGGCGTGGGCCAAGCCTGGCCGCGCGGCCAGGTGATGTAGCCAGGCCCCAGCCCCTCTCCGTCTCGTATTCTGGCTCCAGGTGTTCCTCGGTGAAAAACTGACTTTGACTTTTGTCCCGTCCAATTCCGAGAATATTCATTTTCTGACTTTCCTGGAACCAAAAACAGCAGAAAACAGGCAGCTGGCACTATGGCTCTTGTTAATAGGTTAGTCCAAGAAATCATATGAAAAGTACTCCAAAGTGTGGCAAAACATAAGAAAGTAGATAAAACCAAGCATGGAACATCAAAAATTATGGATACGTTAGCAACGTATCAACATCCCCAAGCTTAACTCATGCTCGTCCTCGAGTAAGTAAGTGATAGAAAGAAAGAATAATTTTTGAGGTGACATGCACCATCATAAACTTGATCAAAGTATTTGTAAAACATTGATAGCTGGGATCATAGTACTTCAATCATAACATGAAAGACAAAGTTCTAATAATAAGGCAAAGCAACTATGTTGCAACATGAAAAGGCATAAACAAAAGATTCATGAATAACAATGCTTTGCAAGACGTTTGTTTGTTTCACATAAATAAAACATAGCATAGTGGCATTCAGCTTGTCCCTCATAGAGTAGCAAACATAAATGCATAGGACACCTTCAAAGTTCATAAGAGTGACTAGATACAAATAGTTTAGAACAAGCAATATCAAAGCTATGCATCAATCAACGAGTCTTGGGACAATGCACATAGAACTAAGAATGGCCACTATGCTCTCAAAGTAGGTGCATAAAGATAGAAGGTGGAGACTCAACATAAAAGTAAAAGAAAGGCCTTCATAGAAGGAAGTAGGGATTCAAGTTTCATAAAGAGCTTCCAAAAATTATGGTACTTATTAGCTTCCAGCTCTCATTGCCCCTATCATAAGCATCTTGAAGGTGATTAAGGTTAAAGTGACACAACTAAGAGGATATGCTTGACAAGTTATAATTTGAAGTCTCATGCCCCTTACTTACGAAGACCAAACCTCATGCTACTCAACTTTAGTCATAAGTAAGCTCTTGTCAATGTAAGTACATATGTATTATAGCGAACCGCCAACGGGGTACCCCTTGCACATGATACAGGAGCTATCCCATAATCAAAATGACAAGGCAAGTAGACAATGAGCATCTCAACGATCTTTTTATTTGCTATTTGCATAGGTTTTTATTGAGGATGCTTCATAGAGTTCTCATTATAGTTATGCTGCAAGTTTACACCATGATTAGGCATGGCTTAGGCTAGCGTCCCAGGCGTTTATCTAACACACATACAAACTCCATGATCTTACAAGTTCCCCTTTTATTTCACACCGCCGGGATCCATAAGCAAAAGAACATGATATCAACGGGGTACAAAGTACAAGTGCAATGTTGAAAGCGTTCCCCATGATACATGGTTCTGCTAACTTCAACTTATAAAGCGCAAGAATATAAGCAACAAAGATGGACGCAACGGTTCAAGTTTATTAAGGGCAAGAAAAGTAAAGTGTGCCATCAAGTTCGTGAAAGCTTTAATCACTAATTTTCACATAACAAGTTTAATTCGGAAGGTAGACAAAAATATGAATATACTTGGAATAACAAATGCTAATAGGTAGGTATGGTGGACTCTTTGGAATAACTTGGTTTTAGGAGTTGGATGCATGAGTGGAACTCATACTTGGTTCGGAGGCTAGCAAAAGACTGGAAGCGACCAACTAAGAGAGCAATAATGGCCATAATCATGTAGAGCGACAAAACATCATTGAACAAATCATAAAGTGATATTACAGGTTGAAAACTAAAGGATCATAAAGGCTATGGTGTTTTGGGATAGTCATACATGGTGTGAGCATGCGCCAAGTCAACCCAAATAAAGCATCAAAGGAGAATACCACAATACTATGCTTTAATATGCTAAAACAACGCATGATTCTTCCAAGGCACATTAAGCAATCTCAATTGTTTATAACAAGTCATGCTACAACAAACAATACTAAGCATAAAGCCAAAACAATATCAAGCATGACATGACAAAGCATAGGCCATAGTCAAAAACAAGCTCTCTTTACCACTTAAGCATGAACTTTTCCTACTCTTTTCCAATCCAAACCAAACTATTTGAAAACCAATGCATGAAAGAGGGGGTCCAACCAATTTATTCAGCAAACTAAGCAAACCAAGCAAACGAAAAACCAAAACGAAAATGAAAAAGAAGAAGCTCCAAGAACAACACAACTGTGCATGAAACAATAAAAATGAAGCGTTTGGAAGAAACCTAAGATTTTTATTGATGAAGAAGGGGATGCCTTGGGCATCCCCAAGCTTTGACGCTTGTACTTCTTGGATATTTCTTGGGATGACACGGGTGGCATCCCCAAGCTTGAGCTTTAGTCCATTCTTCATCTCATTACTCATTCTTTCCATACACCTGAAATTTTTCCTTCATACAAAACTTCACACAATCTTTATTATCAACATTAGTGCACTCAAGATAATAGGTCTTTAGGTTTAGTTCCAACACCAATAAAAACTTCCATTAGAACACTAGATACTGTAGCACTTCCCTCAAAAAGCTCAATTCCCCAAAAGAACTCAAAAAGGAACCAACAAGAAGCAAATGCAAATAAAGGCAGAAATTTCTCTAAACAGACCAGCAGGTAAAGACGAATTTTTTCGAAGAGCTTCTGTTGCTCAAATCGAAAAGTGTTGCACTAACGAAAGTTAGATAACAACCTGGGGCAAAAGCACAAACATTCATGCCTCAAAAGGACATACAGAGATTTTACACAAATTTTTATGGTGAAGCACAAAAATCTATTTCAGGACAACAACTTTCCCAATCATTCCTTCTCTCTCATTAGAGGTTACTCTTGGCACAAAAAGCAAATAAAAAGGATAAGGAGCGGTAATTACTGAAGTAATAACTTCCAATACTCATCTAAAACTTTTGGGTTATCTCCCAATAAGTACTTTTCTTTAACGCCTTTAAGTTAGGCATAAGAACTTTGATGATCCTCACATAAGAAATATAAATTGAAGTAAAAGAGAGCATCAAGAAGAAAATTCAAAACACATTTAAGTCTAACCCACTTCCTATGCATAGGAATATTATACACAAATAAACTCACAAAGAACAAAGTGACATGCATAGGAAGATAAAACAAAAGTAACTTCAAAACTTTCAGCACATAGAGAGGTGTTTCAGTACCGTGAAAACTTTTACAACCATATTTTCCTCTCTCATAATAATTTTCAGTAGCCTCATGAATAAACTCAACAATATAACTATCACATAAAGCATGCTTTTCATGATCTACAAGCACTAGAGATTTATTATAAACATTTTCAAAAGAATCCTCGGGAACATAACATTCATCCTCCTTTAGTAAGCATGGGGGACAATCAAATATTGTAAGGGGTAAAGAGTTACTCTCATTAGAAGGTAGGAATGGGTAGATCCATTCTTCATCCTCTTGATCATCACTCTCCTCCTCTTTTTCATCCAATGAGCTTCCAGTTTCAGCAATTTCTTCTTCCATAGGCTCCTGCAAGGCATTAGTCTCTTCCGCTGGTGGAGAGCATCTATTAAGATATTCAAGAATATAGCCATTTCCTTCCTTGTAATTATCAAAGTAAAATTTAAGTATATCATAAACCTCATATTTATAAGGTGCATCATCAGTATTTTCAGGCAAACTAGCAAGTTCAAATGCACCCTTCCAAGCAATAAATTCTTCAATTTGTTCCACGTCACAAAAGTCATAATTTCCTTTAACATAAGAAGATATGGTAACATTATCATTATACTCACATTGAAAAGGGAGGTGTTTATACCTCCTACATCAACAAGATTTATCAACGCAATAAGTAATATTATAAGTAGAGCACACGTTTCTAGCAATGGTATTCAATTTATCAATTTGTTCCCATAAGAGTTTCCCTTTTTGTGACAAGCGGTGTTCCTTATAATAATATTTTTGTTCTTCCGTGAACCTACCTTGCCAATTAGATTTAGTTTCAAAGAAACCAACCATTGATAGTAAGCATGATAAAGCAAGACAATAACAGACCAACGAAAATACCAACTATAGTAGGAACTAAATTTTTTGTGTTTTTGATAAAGAAACAAGCAAACAAAGCAAAAGTAAACTAAGCAAAACAAAAATAACAAAGTAAAGAGATTGGTTATGAGAGACTCCCCTTGTGAAGATGTCCTTGACTCCCCGGCAACAGCGCCAGAAAAAGAGCTTGATGGCCCAAAATATATCGATCTCGTTGGGGAACCCAAGAGGAAGGTATGATGAGCACAACAACAAGTTTTCCCTCAGTTATGAAACCAAGGTTATCAATCCAGTAGGAGCAAGGAAACACCCTAAAGGTGTTGCTAGCTGAACTTTGGCAGGGCGCACTACCGGTGCCAGCAGCAACATGGAGACTTGCACAACACAACCATAGAACTCTACCCCCAACTTGCGATGAGGTTGTCAATCTCATCGGTTTTGCTGAAAACAAACCATATTTTCATCTCTCATAATAATTTTCAGTAGCCTCATGAATAAACTCAACAATATAACTATCACATAAAGCATGCTTTTCATGATCTACAAGCACTAGAGCTTTATTATAAACATTTTCAAAAGAATCCTCGGGAACATAACATTCATCCTCCTTTAGTAAGCATGGGGGACAATCAAATATTGTAAGGGGTAAAGAGTTACTCTCATTAGAAGGTAGGAATGGGTAGATCCATTCTTCATCCTCTTGATCATCACTCTTCTCCTCTTTTTTATCCAATGAGCTTCCAGTTTCAGCAATTTCTTCTTCCATAGGCTCCTGCAAGGCATTAGTCTCTTCCGCTGGTGGAGAGCATCTATTAAGATATTCAAGAATATAGCAATTTTCTTCCTTGTAATTATCAAAGCAAAATTTAAGTATATCATAAACCTCATATTTATAAGGTGCATCATCAGTATTTTCAAGCAAACTAGCAAGTTCAAATGCACCCTTCCAAGCAATAAATTCTTCAATTTGTTCCACATCATAAAAGTCATAATTTCCTTTAACATAAGAAGATATGGTAACATTATCATTATACTCACATTGAAAAGGGAGGTGTTTATACCTCCTACATCAACAATATTTATCAATGCAATAAGTAACATTATAAGTAGAGTACACGTTTCTAGCAATGGTATTCAATTTATCAATTTGTTCCCATAAGAGTTTCCCTTTTTGTGACAAGCGGTGTTCCTTATAATAATATTTTGGTTCTTCCGTGAACCCACCTTGCCAATTAGATTCAGTTTCAAAGAAACCAACCATTGATAGTAAGCATGATAAAGCAAGACAATAACAAACCAACAAAAATACCAACTATAGTAGGAACTAATTTGTGTGTGTTTTTGATAAAGAAACAAGCAAACAAAGCAAAAGTAAACTAAGCAAAACAAAAATAACAAAGTAAAGAGTTTGGTTATGAGGGACTCCCCTTGTGAAGATGTCCTTGACTCCTCGACAACGGCGCCAGAAAAAGAGCTTGATGGCCCAAAATATATCGAGCTCGTTGGGGAACCCCAAGAGGAAGGTATGATGAGCACAACATCAAGTTTTCCCTCAGTTATAAAACCAAGGTTATCAATCCAGTAGGAGCAAGGAAACACCCCAAAGGTGTTGCTAGCTGAACTTTGGCAGGGCGCACTACCGGTGCCAGCAGCAACGTGGAGACCTGCACAACACAACCACATAACTCTGCCACCAACTTGCGATGAGGTTGTCAATCTCACCGGTTTTGCTGAAAAAAAAAGGATTAAACGTATCGAGTGGAAGAAAGAAATAGTTTGCAGAAAGTAAACACAAAGCAGTAAATAGTTGATTGTAGATTGATGGTAAAAGAAAGGACCGGGGTCCATAGTTCACTAGTGGTGGCTCTCCTTAAGATAGATGACATGTTGGGTGAACAAATTATAGCGGGGAAATTGACAAACATCGAGAAAGCATACAAGCATATACTACTCATCTTGACTCCTTTGAGATTCGATTGGGCATTACAACATTATACATAGACCGCCATCCAACTGCATCTATGACTAATAATCCACCTTCAGGTTATCATCCGAACCCCCTCCAGTATTAAGTTGCAAGCAACGGATAATTGCATTATGAATTGCGTGTAAAGTAAACAATACGATTGTTCTATGAACAAAGGATTGTTGTTTTCTCCCTAGTAGCAACAACACATCTAGTATCTTAGAGATTTCTGTCACTTCCCCAGATTACCAGAGGCATGAACCCACTGTCGAGCATAAATACTAACTCTTGGAGTTGCTAGCATCTACTTGGCCAAGATAGCTACTAACAACGGAAAGCATGCAAGATCACAAATAACAAAGACACGATAGAATCAATAATCAATCTGAAATAGCATCTCAATATCCATCGGATCCCCGCAAACACAACATGTATGATTACAAATAGATGATCTTGATCATGAACGGAGCTCACAAGATCTAAACATGATAGCACAAAGGAGGAGAACCAGCCATCTAGCTACTACATGGACCCGTAGTCCAGAGATGAACTACTCACGCATCACACCGGAGGCTTGCATGATGATGAAGAAGGCCTCCAGGGTGAATTCCCCTCTCCGGCAGGGTGCCGGAAAGAGCTTCAGATCCCTTTCGATCTAGGGATGGAGATGACGGTGGCTATAGACTCTTTCGTGGAATTTTAATCGGGTACTTAGGGTTTCTATATCGGAGGCGATATATAGGCGGAAGGAGAGGCCGAGGGGGTGCCTAGGGCGGCCAGACCACCCCCTGGCGCGGGCCAAGCCTGGCCGTGCGGCCAGGTGGTGTGGCCGGGCCCCATCCCCTCTCCGTCTCATATTCTGGCTCCAGGTGTCCCTCGACGAAAAACTGACTTTGGCTTTTGTCCCGTCCAATTATGAGAATATTCATTTTCTGACTTTCCTGAAACCAAAAACAGAAGAAAACAGGCAGCTGACACTGTGGCTCTTGTTAATAGGTTAGTCCAAAAAATCATATGAAATATACTCCAAAGTATAGACGAAACATAAGAAAGTAGATAAAACCAAGCATGGAACATAAAAAATTATGGATACGTTAGCAACGTATCACAGACCCACTGCAGTGTGCCTCAAATTTAATGGCAGGTTTGAAAAAAAGAGTTAAGTACTTGTATAGAGAGATTGGCATCAATAACCGATCAGCCAAGACATACACGGCTACATCGAGATATGTTAAGAATATCAAAGTAACAGACACGACCGAAAGAAAAAAGTTCAGCATACACACGTTTCTTCTAATGAGAGACTGACATATGGGATCCAACAAGCTAAAAAATGGTTGGTGTAGTGAGCAACGTTATTGAGTTCACATCAGAAAGGCACGATCCAAAGAAAAAAATCCACCATGCACATGTTTCTTATAATGAGAGGCTGACATGTGAGACCCAACAGCCTAAATAAACGGCTGATGTAACAATTGCTTTACGGTGAGGCTGACACTATGAACCCACTGCAGCGTCCCTCGAATTTAATGAGTGGATTTGAAAAAAAGTTAAGTAATTATACAGAAAGACTGACATCAGGGACCCGTCAGCTAGGACATACACGGCTGCATCGAGATATGTTAAGAATATCAAAGTAACAGACACGACCGAAAGAAAAAAGTTCCAGCATACACACATTTTTTAATAAGGGGTTGACATGTGGAACCCAACAACCTAAATAAACGGATGATATAGCGAGAAACGTTATCGAGTTCACATCAGGGAGACACGAGCCAAATAAAAAAGTCTACCATATACACGTTTCTTCTAATAAAAGGCTGACATGTGAGACCCAGCAACCTGAATAAACGGCTGATGTAGCGATCAACGTTATCAAGTTCGGAACAGAGAGGCGTGAGTGAAGAAAAAAAGTCCAGCATACACACATTCCTTCTAATGAGATATTGACATGTGAGACCTACCAGCATGACCAAACGACGGATACGTCGAGCAACACTATAAGTCCGGAACATAGAAGCGCCAAGGAAGAAAAGAAATTCATTCATACACATGATTCTTGTAATGAGAGACTAGCATGGGGACCCACCAACCTGCTTAAACGACTGATGCATAGACCAATGTTATCGTGTTCACATCAGGGAGGCACGAGCCAAGGAAAAAATTCATCATACACACGATTCTTCTTATGAGAGACTGACATATGGGATCCATCAGCCTGACTAAACGACAGATGCATCGAGCATCGCTATCAAGTTTGGAACAGGGTAGCGCGAGCGAAGAAAAAAATTCCATCATACACACGATTCTTCTAATGAGAGGCTAACATGCGGGACCTAACAATCTGACTAAACAGAAGATGCATCGAGCAACATTACCGAGTTCAAATCAGGGAGGCGTGACTGAAAAGTTTGGTCCGGTAGAGACACTGACATCCGGGAGCCGCACGCCTCAAAAGATTTCGCTAGGTCAACATCACTCGAGGAACCCAAAATCTTACTCCTACCATGCATCGACCAGAGCGTCCATGTTTTTAGCGATTTCGTCGTACTAGAGGGCCACGAAACCGGGGAAAGAGTTTTTCATCGGCCATGGTCGAGCGAAGAAATTTATCGCGGAAGACGCACCTTGTACGACGACCGATGGACAAAATCATTGCGGATGGAAACATTTCTTGTAATGCATAAAGCTGTGTATCAGGTATTTCAAAAGAATAGGTTGAGACATATGTATCAAGCTCGACATTTGCCTATCCGAATGACGGTAGATACGCTGGACCCACCCGGTGAAATTACATCAATGAGCTTACAAACATGTGACTAGGTCACAAGGATATAATATCATGGGAACGAGTAAATGCGTTTATCGGTATATGATCGAACTAGGTATGTCGATACGAGAGATCAGGTCTTGGATAAACCATGTATCACAGTGCAAAGGAAATTAGAACATTTAAGATTCAAGCAATCAATCAATTTGTAGAATGCAAAGGAGCCATCATGAGTTTCTAGACACCCTTGTTGGTCACTGACTGGAGAGATGTATCAATCATGTCCGGGCTTTCCTGAACCATAAGCGTGCCACACTTAAGGGTCGATGTTTCGAATAAGAGGGATTAAATATTAGGTATTCAATATTTAATTAATTGAATTAATTATTAAAACAGTTATTTAATAAATAAATAAAAGGGACAACCACCTACATGGGCTCTCCCCGGAGGGGAGAGGACCCAAGAGGGTGTAACACCCTGTCCACTCCTAGGCTCGGGGGTGTCACTCCTGGCAGCTTAATAGGATATCTAGACTGGCCCCACAGACCAACACTAATCTTTTCTGCGCACTTTGTCCTCACTCGTGCGCACCCGGTTACCCACTTCCCGGTCAGTCACCCATCCTAGAATTGCTCTAGGCCAAGCACGCTTAACCTTAGAGTTCTTTTTGAATGAGCTTCTGGAAAAGAAGTTGCAACTTGTTGATATAGGTATCCTATCAATCCTATTAAGCCATGTGCCTGGATCTCACAGAGGGTCGCCGACCCTATGGCTTGGGGCACGCGGGGTAGGGAGGCTCGCACCACCGCCGGCCACCCTAGGTGGGCTAGGCGTGCGGGTAGGGCCTAACCCCACACCGCCGGCCGCCTCCTCCACCTCCTCTCCCTTTGATTAGTCCCACATCGGGACTTTGAGGGAGTGCTCCCCCTTTCCCTATATAAGAAGGCAGACTCCTCTCCTACTCATCATCCCATCAATTGGCTTTTAGCCTTCTCTCTCTCTCCCTCTCGTGCGTGTTCCCGACTTAGGAACGTGTGCTACGAGGTAAACACTTCTCCTCGTGCAATTGGAGTCGGTCCGAATCTTTTTCTTCCGCTGCCTTGTTGGAGATTAGCACAACGCACTCACGCACGGATGCGGTGGTGCTGGAGCACCCAACAACACGAGCGGGTCCTCATCGACCTCCTCCTTGCTCCCGCCGCTCCCGCAGAGTTCCGGATCGTTCCCCGGGGACGAACATGTCCTTGCTGACCTCCTCCTCAACCCACCGCGGCCACGGAGTTCCAGGTCACTCTCCAGGCACGAGCGGGTCATTCCCCAGGCGGTGTTGCTATGTTGTACATGGATAGAGCCGAGACGAGCTCTAAGCTCCATCCATGGCGGCGGCGGTGGTTTCTGGAGACAAAGGATGTACACGGGGATCTGGACATCGGGCGTCTCGCCTCCTCTACTCCTGGAGCCACCGGGGATCACGGACAGGAATCACAGAAGCGAGTCCAGCGGGGATCGCGAGAGGAATCGCAGACTAGAGGCCTGAGGGGATCGCATATTTGGGATTCAAGATTACAGTTTTGAATCCAGCCGAATCTGTAATGATTTAAGACTACATAGGATTATTTATAAATTATAATTTAAACTAACCTCACGTCAGTATAAGCAATCGTTATCCTCGTCACTATGGATGTAGGCGGACGGAAACACGGACCATCCAGACAGTCCGTATCTCTTTTCTAGTTTGCACCGGTTGTACTACACATAGGAGATTTCCTTCTGGTGCGTATGAATCTAAATGTAGACGGACTGTCCGTGCTGTCCGTTTAATCGTCCGTCTACATCCCTACTCGTCACGATGTTTCCTTTGTTTACAACGATCGCTAAAGCACGTAGATATTTGTATTGTCCACATCGGTGTACCTAACTGTATATACACTAAACAAAATCGGGACGACTTTATTGGAGATATTCACAGCAAAATATAGCTGGCAGGCTGCTCACCAGGCGAGAAAAAGGTTGTCCAGTGTTCACAATTGTTTAATGCATTCTAATTTTGAAATGAGGCGCACTTCCCCCTGCCCCTGCCTTCCGCTTCACATGGTCTAACGATCCAAGGACACGTCACATTGCCAACGTCCAAAAAAGACATGGTGAACACCTTGTATGTTAGACTAAACTAAACCAGCCAAGTTGGACTGAATGCAAGTAAGACAGGTGTTGAACCTTTTTTTTTTAGGTAACCTTTGCCTCAGATACTTCTGTAATATTTCTGTTGGTGCTATCCCGGAGTGCATCCGGGGCTGACTGTAACATGGTTATTTTTTAATCAATAAAGTTGGACATTCTCTAAAAAAATGGTACTTTTGTAGGCTAGCTGAAATTTCCATTGCGCTGTGTAACCGGCCGTGAATGGCAAGTGTGCACGAGTACGGCTCCGTTTGGTTATGGTTTGTTTATTTGCTTATCTGAACCAATTTACACATAAAAGTATCATTGTGTTCCGGAACTTACAAATATTAAACTAAAGTATAACCATTTTTCAAACATATTTAAAAAATGAACCTTCATCATCCCATGATAAGCACACCATACAAGATTCAACAACTACTGAGTTATATTTCTAAGATCTAAAGACCAAGGTTTGTCATGAGAAGATCTTGGGATAGTCACTCCCAATGACGTGATCTTGTTAGCAAACAACCATTTAAAACTCAATTATGGTTATCTACGTGGAATAAAATAGTTACATGAATAAATAAGTTTGGATTTGAACTATCATGCTAACTATTTTTAAGTTAATAACGCTAGAAAATGTGTATGAATTGTAAACATCAATGTTTTCATGAGAAGATGTTGATCGGAAGACGAGTAAGAGATAACCACTCACAATGAGGTAATCTTTGTAGCAAACAACCTTCTAAAACAACAGTTATCTGAAGTAGTTTTACTTGACTTGCACAAAAGAGAGTAAGCAATGGTTGCTTGAATAAGATAATTACATAAATAAATAGCACAAAGAAATTCGTTCGTAAAGTTACCGGGATGAATAATCAGTCGATTAGATTTGTTCAAATAGTGGTAAGGTTTCATGTTGTTGTTTCACATGTAGTCATTTAAGGAAACATGATTTTCAAAAAGCCTTGGGCTATATCCTTTATAGTGGTTATAGGATGAACAATCCATGGGTAACCGTCTTGGAACAAACCTTGAATCACTTAAATTTACCCAAAATATACCGTGCCCAAACCAGCCTTAGAATGTTTAAAGTCGTGTCAGCTTGCACTTAGTCCATTTAACTATTGGATAGTGAAAAAAATGCAAAAGTGGAAGTCCACTCTACGAATTGCATATTGATAATTATAAATCAAAAGGTATACCCTTTTATCGCTGGATATTTTTTTTACTCTTGTTTGCTTCTTTCTGCCTAAAGAAATCTTCTTAACCTTCTCCACCACATTGGTATAGGACAAAGATATCATTGCCACATTTCTTTGGTGTAGGACAAAGATATCATTGCCACAAAATCTATCTTTCTACTTATATGTGAATCTACGATGTGTCGGTACAAACTACTGCAGTCTTTCCATTTTGCTTCGACACACTGACACAGTGATCTTTTGGTACAGTCAAATATCCACCTTCCGTCTACCAGCAGCAGCAGTCGTGCCAGCCAACGATTTGAACCATCGAAAGCTCCTCACTCCCCCACAGCTAGACTTTTCCTCTCCACCCTCCCGTACCTTTCCTCTTCCTCCCCGATCCCTTCCTCGCCCACGCTGCTCTCATGCTCTGCCCTACCCAATCTCTCCTATAGTCCACCATCGCCGTGCTCCCCCAACAGCCCCGCCGCTGACGCGCGTCGCCGTCGTCTTCTGTCGGGTTCCTGCTGTCCCAATCCCGTCCGTAGTTCCAGAACTTCTCTCCTTTTCTTCTCTCTTCTCCCCGAGTCCCAACCTACAGCCGCCGCGCTGCTGTACCGTACCGTCGTCACCGCAGACGCCTCAATCCCACGCCCCACGCCCCACGCCCCACGCCCCCCCACCCCCCGGCTCCGAACACCCCCGCCTCTCACGCGTCGCCGCCATCGCCGTTCCTGTTTTTCCTCATCGGGACATTCGAGATCCTGCTGTTTCCACCCCGGCCGCAAGTCTCCGGTGAGTTTTTTCCGATCCAGCGATTAGTTAAATCCCACTGACCTTCACGACTTCTGGGTGTGCCGCTGCGCACCCGGCACACCATCTAGATCCACCCCTGATGACAAGCAATGCACACTTCCCACCTATATCCCTGTTATATCTGTTCTGTTTTTCTTTCGTTGCAGATTATTTAATCATACCAACCATTTCACACGGCATTGGTGTCATGATGTGCCACCCTTCACTTATTAAGCTGTATCAAAGTCTTCACCCATTCCGATGTTCTTAAGGTCCTGGTTAAAACAAAAGAGATGGAAGGAACTGAGCTAGAGAATCCAACTTCCAGAAACCCATCTCAGAAATCCAGCCGCCGTTCTAGCAGTCGGCGTTCTCAGAAGTCAGCCGGACAACAGTCTTCCCCCACTGTATTTCCAGAGAAAAGGGGCAAATCTAGATCTTTGAGGCAGAAGCATGCTGCTGTTGAGAGTAATAAAGATGCCAAAAAGGGTAAAAACCATGACCATAGACCCGACGTGGTGGATGAGATGTCCAATTTTGTAGGTTTTGAAGTGTATGCGGGGAAATTGTTTTTCGACAGGAAAAACAAAAGTAAAGGAGTGGATGATCACAGGAAAGCTGATGCAACTGATGCAAGGCTCACAAGTAAAGCCCTGATTTGGGGTTCCACTGTACTCAGCCTTGAGGATGTCATCTCTGTAAGTTTCAGTGGCCAAGATGCACTTCAATTGTAGTTTGGTCTAGCTTGACAATCCAGTGATTTTGTGTGCCGTGTTTATATTTTCACAGGTATCTTATACTTCTGGCGCCCAACATTTTACTTTGCATGCATATCCTGCTAAGAGCTCTTTATTCGGAAAGACACATAGAGTTCGGAAGGACTTCCGGTTTATAGCCTCTACACTAGATGAGGCTATTTTGTGGGTAACATGCTTTGCTGAACAGAACATATACATTAATGTACTACTACATCCTTCAGCAGAGCAAGACGCAGATGCCCCCCTTGGTGGGGTTTTATTTGATTATCCGCCCATCAAATCTAGAACTCCGCAGAGAGTACTTGTTATACTGAACCCTCGATCTGGACATGGTAGATCAAGCAAAGTTTTCCATGAAAAAGCAGAACCTATATTTAAGGTAACTTTCGATGCTTTAACTGTCAAATTTCAACCATCTGCACCACATTTATAGGAGATATTGTAAATAGCTGTATGTATCTGTTTGGCAATAAACATCCTTCGTGAAGCATCGTTTTGACCATTGGTTTTTAGCCTTATGAAGAAACTATGTTATTTCTTAATTTATATTATTGGCCTTTTAGAATATTTGGTGTGTAACTTGACCCTTACTTTTCAGTGGTTTATGTAATATTAATATATATTATAATTAGCACAAAAGTACTTTTAGCATCAAATCTACTGATGTAATTTTAATATGGATAATCTAGGTACTCTTAAAAATATTGTTGGTTAAGTGTGAGCACAGAGCACACATTCTGAATTAACACTGAAAAAAGGAGGTGTATTACAGCTTCTCATTAATTTCTACCTGTAATAGTAAAGGTTGAAAAAATGGAATGCAGCAATTGAACTGCACTGAATAGCTGTGTTAAATTCCACATGTAAACAGTTTTAGCAAGATGATTAGCATTTTAACTCATCTCCCCTTGCAGCATGGCTGAAATTGTTTGTTGTAGTCTTGTAGAATTCACATGAGCTCACTTTGAAATGATCTAAGTCCGTTGCTGCGAATCTTGTTCTCCTGTAGATTATTTAGAAGATTGTTTCATAAGCTGAGATTTGTAAGCTCCTCTTACGACAAGAGGTTGGCAATTTTTGGCGTACTGAGTTTGATTTACTATCCAATATAAACATTTCACACTCTTATGCTTAAACATATCGGTTCTGTATTGTTTACTACCAGCAACTAATCCCCTGTGATCTGTGATGTGGCGTAGCTTGCAGGTTTCCACATGGAAGTGGTTAAAACTACTCATGCTGGTCATGCAAAATCTCTCGCGTCTTCATTTGATTTCTACGCGTTCCCTGATGGTATAAACTTCGCACATGTAGCTATAGTTTATCTAGACCCTAAGATAGAGGCAAACATTTCAGCTGGTCTTATTAATACCTTGATTTTTGTTCTATATTGTAGGGATTGTGTGTGTAGGCGGTGATGGAATTGTGAATGAGGTTTGCACATCTTGTTCATATCACAATAATATGACAGAGTAATTTATATGTTAGCTCAGCTCTTATAATTCTGCAGGTGTTCAATGGTCTTCTCAGCAGAAGTGATAGAACAGAAGCTGTATCAATTCCAGTTGGAATAATCCCTGCAGGATCTGACAACTCACTTATTTGGACTGTTCTGGGTGTTAAAGATCCTGTTTCCGCGTCATTATTAATTGTTAAGGTTTGCTAAATTTATCATTCTCTTGCATGTTGAGAAGAATCTTAGATCATTATATTATCACTTTTTCTTTATCCGAAATTTCTCACGAGACTATCCCTTGGTAACAGGGTGGCTTTACAACACTAGACGTATTGGCTGTTGAGTGGCTCCAATCAGGACTAATACACTTTGGCACAACTGTTTCATACTATGGTTTTGTTAGTGATGGTAACTTCAAATGAGTTATTACATTTACTTTGTTGCACTACTTAAATCCTGTTTAATCTGATGTACTCCTTCAGTTCCCTCAAACTTGTCGTTTTGGACTTTAGCCAAGTCAAATTTAGAAACTCAGACTACTTTGTCTTGATTGTTACTATCATGATGTATAGTTTTGTTGGGCTTTATACAGTATTACAATAAATATTAGTTAGGTGTAAAATGGCAAGAGTAATACTGTATCTGTATGACATATTTCCTCTGGTAGTGAGTAAATGACTTCTAGAACTAGAAAGCATGCAACAAACTTTTGTATTTTAATACTTATAGATATAGAAACAGTTAGATTGGTAATGTGAAAATAGCAGCATTAGAATTGCCATGAAAACTGTTTTCAAGACATAATTGTTCTCTACTAGCATGCAACTACAAAAGCTAGTGGTCAATTGTGCATACTGGAGACTGACAAATATCTAGAACATCGTTTATTTTAAGAACGGAAGAAGTATAAAATGAGTCCACAAATAGTTTCAGCTGGATCCAAATCTGAAAACATCAGTATATCTGGCAGGGGCTTGCTTATGCACATTTTTTATTTGAGAGAACTTCATCAAGGGCAATGATATATGGTAATTGTTAAAATATTTATACTATGCTCAGAATAGGTCCCTTGGAGTACTAGGCAGATAATCCCAATGCATGTCCAACATGTCCGGTTGCACTTGAGTTAGCGGTCTAATGGTATTAATTGCATGCAAAGTAGCAACATACAGTACTCATTAAGGCGTTTCTTTCTGTACTTCTGTATTAGATCTAAACTTCTCTGAGCAAATGGTGTAGCTTTGTTCCTCATAAGTATATTCTCTATGTGTTTCTAGATCTGGGTATGGTTTAATGACTGTAAATTTACTAGCATGGCATAGCACTGAAAAGTTAAAAAGGTTACTAAGCTGAAAAACTATTATAACTTTGCTGCAGTCCTGGAACTTTCCGACAAATACCAGAAGAAATTTGGTCCTCTTCGATATTTTGTGGCTGGAGTACTCAAATTTTTGTGTCTACCAAGCTATTTCTATGAGTTAGAATATCTTCCTATGTCAAAGGAGATGTCTGGGCATGGAAATGGTACAAAACAAGACAAGGTTGAATTGTCTGACGTATATACAGATGTAATGCGCAGCCGATCAAAAAGAGAAGGAATTACGCGAGCTTCCAGTTTTTCAAGTATTGACTCTATCATGACTCCTAGTAGGATGTCACTAGGGGACTTCGATACATCAGGAGGTACAGCAGCAAGCAGTGAACCATCAGAGTATCTTCGTGCTCTTGATCCAAGAGCAAAACGGTTGTCTCTGGGCAGAAGCAACATTGTTTCAGAACCAGAAGAAGTCCTGCGCCCTCAACCACATCATGCATCATACTGGCCAAGAACGAGGTCCAAAGCAAGGACCGACAGAAATTCAGTTGGTGCCACGGCTGCTAATGATACACGGACACCTTGGGCATCCCAATCAATGCATGACAAGGAGGACATTTCCTCGACAATATCAGACCCCGGGCCTATTTGGGATAATGAACCGAAGTGGGATACTGGACCAAGATGGGACACAGAGCCAACTTGGGAGCCTGATCACCCAATCGAACTTCCTGGACCACCAGAAGATTTTGCAGTATCAAAGGAACTTGTGCCAAATTTGGATGAGAAATGGGTTGTCAGGAAGGGGCACTTTCTTGGTGTCCTAGTATGTAACCACTCGTGCAAAACGGTTCAAAGTTCACAGATTGTTGCGCCAAATGCAAGCCATGATGACAACAGTTTAGACTTGCTCTTAGTTGGCGGAAGGGGGAGATGGAAGCTGTTGAGATTTTTCATATTACTACAATTTGGTCGTCATCTTTCTTTACCCTATGTGGAATATGTAAAGGTATCATGCAACTTCTGTCTTTGCCAAGTTTTTCTTTCTGCCTGTCCAGTTTGTGCTTTTCATGGAGCTTTCTTTAAAATGCAGCAAATCTAATCTTTAAAATGCACTTCATTTGTGGCCATCTGCTTCTTTGGGGTTCTGAAAAACATGGTCTTACATTAATGGCAGATACTACATCATTTGCATCACCTTGTGCATGTTCAAATGAGCTCTGACAATGCATCTCGTCAAATATCTTTATGATCATCTTTTCCTGGGGAAGATATCATATTTTCACTTGTCTCGACTAAACTATTCTGATTTGGTGATTTCTGTTTCATCTTGGGTTTCTTCTTTGTTATTCTTGGTTTATAAAAGTTTGTTTGCAGGTTACAAAAATCTCAATATGCATGTTTATCACCTGTTTTCATCTTTTAATTTGAGATCGCTGTCCCTCGAAGCTGCAGTGTGGTTCATACTATATATTTTTCCATTTCCATAGTATTGTAGGAATTAGTTTGTCAGACAGAAAACAACATGGTCTTGCATTTGGTATGAGTAGTTTTTTCTGCATCTTATGCATTCAGACTAGCTCTGGTCATGGATGACTGAAGTCTCCTAAAAAAATTCAGACTAGTTCACAAAGCAAGCCTGGGCCCTTTTTTTTCCTTTGAAATGTTGCTTCCTTTATCACAGTATAATAATTCCCTTCTAGTAAGAAACAACGACTCAGTCCTAACTGTTGATCCGACACTGACAGGTGAAATCGGTCAAGGTTAAACCTGGTGCAAACACCCACAACGGCTGTGGAATAGACGGCGAGCTTTGCCGTGTCAAGGGACAGGTGGTGTGCTCCCTGCTGCCGGAGCAATGCAGACTTATTGGCCGGCAGTGTAAACAACCAATTTAAGCACACTGTAAATCTGTTGAGCTTCACGAGTTTTTGAGGCGCTGTATGATGATGTGTTGTCACTTGTAACAATTGATTTTGAGTTGTCTATATATCGTTTACTTGCTAATGAGGGCGTGTGTGTGTGTGTGGGTGCAGAACGGCGTTGTTCCTCGAGACTTGGGACTGGGCAGACAGTGTTGTGATCTTTCTGTATATTTGAGTGATAATAGATGGATATCTCCGTTGTTCTTGTTGATAGTGTCTTTTTTTTCTGACATTTGCTTAAGCTGCAGTTTCTCTTCCAGGTTAGAGGATTTGGTTGGCCATTCCCTAATGTTCGCAGAGCAACTCTAGAAAACAACTTGCAAAAATGTTGAGATTCAGAGTATCCGAGTCATACTAGGTTCAGATTTTTGTCTTAGATTCCGAATAATTGTAGCTGCAGTTCTGTAGATTCAGATATGTGGGTGGGAAACCAAAAAACACAAGGCAAAGAAAAATCATATCCAACTTACGTGTAAAACTGTGATGGTTTCTTATAGGCTTGACAGCAAACTCGTGTGTTAGATATGTTTCTCTACTACGCAACGGCTCCCTGATTGGAGAAGGGTCCAGCATTAGTCCGAGGTCAAACTTAAACGATGGAATAAAAGGGAGATTACCCCCACAAGCAATCTGGCAGGGCCCACGAATCAACTACTACCACGATAATAAATTCAGTTGGTCAGTGCGATTTAGCGCGACGCAAAGAGGCATCGCTTTGCACAGAATAACTTAGCCTAATTAACTATACTTACTTAGCAAAGGTTGGTTGGTTGGACTAGCTTGCCATCTAGTAAGAAAGAAAAATGCTGTACCAGTATAGCGACGTAGTTAGGGCAAATTAAGCAACTGATTTGGCCCTGTGGTTTGTCAGGATCGACATCTCATGTACGGGCTGGTGACAAGTACTGTAGCAACCAGCAATACATAGGCAGACATGTAGGTTTCAGACTTGGGATAGTATCGTTGGCGTGATAGCGTGAGATGCAATGCACATTGCACAGTACCATGCAAGGACACAAGCGAATTCGTACTATGATTTCTTCCAGGACAGGACCACCGGAATTAAGACCGTAGACCAGATGGCACCGTGAAACCCCACGAGCTCAGGGAGGATGCAGCGTACGTCGGGTGACGCAGAAAGAAGCTGTGGCCACGCGGCCACGGCCGGTCAGGAAGCCTCTTTTGATCTCTCCACAAACAAACCCGTCGACGCCGACGCCGACGCGCGCACCAGCCACGAGTACCGCGCGACGCTGACCCGCCTCTAGCCCTTCGCCACTCGCGCGACGCCGCGTGTGCCGCCTGGCCGCGTGGCCTCCTCCGCCCGGCCAGCCGTCGACGTCCCGGTGGCCCCGCCGCCGCGCGCGCGGGCACGCGCAGCCTCTCCTTCTCCGCGCTCTACCTCCTGGTCCCGCCCCGGCTGGTCGCCCGATTAATCTCCGCGTAATAACTGTTGCTTCGACGTTGTACCTTGCTGCACACCTCTCCCTCGCTTGCTGCCGCCACACTCCGATTAATCGCGGTGGTCACCGGGGTCAGCTACTGTCGACGGGCACACCGTGCCGAGCGCTCTGGCACCGCTTCGGCGCCACGGACGGGCAGGCTCGCGTGCGCGCGCGCGCGCGGCAGCCCGAAACGAACTACTACCACTGTTCGAATAGTTAATCACACGCGCACCCGTGACCGTAATGGTGGCCTGATCTGAAGTGATCCCGGCCGCCGTTATCGCCAGATCACCAATCCTTGAACGACATTACAAATCCACACATGCATAAAGGTGGTTTAACCGCATCGGGTCACCACTTTCACCTTACCTGATCTGCTCTAACACGTCCGGATCGTGGGAGGGGGAAGTCAGCCGCTAAGAACAAATCACCTGTCCCCGGGTGGAACGTAAAAATCCGTCGAGATAAGCTGCTGCTGCTGCTCCCCGCACTAACGCACCCAGCCGGGCAGATCCATCCCAAATGCTTATCACGTTCACCGTATCTATCCTCAAATTACCATTCTCGCTAGTAGTAAAATAAAGGAAGCGAAACGGCGCGGGCAAGCTAGGCGACAACGGGGGACAAGACTCGAGAGCCAACGCGGCGCAACGCGCTAGTGAGCGGTACGCGCGCGCGAGCGACCGGCCCGGCTGGGTCGCGTGCGCCGCGCAACTGGACAAACGCGGCGCGCCACCTCGACGTGCCCCTTCCGGGAGAAGCCGGCGCCCCGCACACTTGGCGCCGTGACGGCGACGCGTGCTGCCCCGCGAGATGGAGCTAGCCCGCACAAGACACGGGCGTCCATTGGTCCTAGCTACCTACGGGGTGCAGCTTCTTCCAATCGCGCCCGTCTCCGTCTCCCTCCGGCACACCGAGGCGCACACCTTTCGGCCGCCCATTGGTGGCTAGACCTCCAGCTGGTACATGCGCGAATGATACAGTACAATACCTTTGTAGTCGTAGTACGTACTGATATTTTCTTCTACAGTACTAGTAGTATTGACCGATCGACTCGTACATGCAAATGCGAGAACTGGACAGAGAGAGTTGTGTAGTAGTACTACTACTACTGCAGAGAAAAATGAAAATAACTCGGTCGGGCGCGCCGCAATTGGTAGGCCGGAAGGAAGGAAGACCTGGCTGAACAGGAGAAGCGAGCCTTGCACTCGTGCACCTCATCCCGGCCACGTTTCGAGTGCCGATCTCGAGGCGGGAGGATAAACATCGGGAGCCGTGGTGGGCGCAGCTTTTGGCGCCGACGGATGCCCGACACTTGTCCTGGCAGGGAAAGCGGCTTTGCACGGTGTCACGCTAGGTGGGCCCGGTCGGTTTTCTTTACCAGCGATCGCGAAGACCACACACACACATGTGTGTGTTCGCGTCCCGGAATGCCGGACACGTAACGCCGTGCGCCGGTATAAAACGGGGCCTCCCGGGCCGGAGCCGAGAGAGAGGAAGGAAGAAGGGACGGAGGACAGCACAGCCGGGAGCAGTGGCCCACTGGATCGATCAGTATGGATCGAGCTGACTACCACCACCAGCAGCAGCATCTCCCGTACCTGATGCCTCCGCCCGTGCCGGTGCAGCATCAGCAGATGTGCGTGCCGACGATGATGGACGACATGGACGAGCAGCAGTTCTCGGCGGGGAGGGGCGGCGGCGGAAGGGCGGAGCGGAAGCGGCGGTTCACCGAGGAGCAGATACGGTCGCTGGAGTCCACGTTCCACGCGCACCACGCCAAGCTGGAGCCCCGGGAGAAGGCGGAGCTGGCCAGGGAGCTGGGCCTGCAGCCGCGGCAGGTGGCCATCTGGTTCCAGAACAAGCGCGCGCGGTGGCGCTCCAAGCAGCTCGAGCACGACTTCGCCGCCCTCCGCGCCAAGTACGACGCCCTCCACTCCCGCGTCGACTCCCTCAAGCAAGAAAACCTCACCCTCAACTCACAGGTAAACCATGCATCCTTCACACGCACCATATATTCTCTATGTCCTTCACCCAGCAGGTGCTAATTAGTTGGATCATCTGCAGTTGCAGGAGCTGAGCGAGAGGCTGAGGGAGCGGGACGGCAGCGGCGGCGCGACGACCGCCACCGCCAGCAGCAGCAGCTGCAACAACGGAGGCGGCGAGGAGCTGGGCGACGACAAGAGGAACGTCGTCGTCGTCGTTCCCGGGAGCGTGGACGTCGAGCCGCTCGAGAGCTGCGTGCTCGGCGGGACGACGACGTGCGCCACGCCGGCGGACGTCTCGGTGGAGTCCGAATGCGACGACCACCTCCAGTACGACGGGGCGGGCTTCCCGGCCGACTCCTTCTGCGCCACGCCGGAGCTGTGGGAACCGTGGCCGTGGCCGCCTGTCGAGTGGAATGCCGTGGCTTGAAACGGTCCATCCAGCTAGTTCTAGTACGTAGTACACGTAGGCTTGTGTTTCTAGGTTGACGTACGTTGTGCTTAATCTCGCATTCTGTTGGGTACTACTACTACTTGGGATAGCGGCGAATGGGTATGCGGGAATGACATGTGGGTTCGTGTAAGATAAGAGATGCAAATCAAGGGATTCAACTGATGAAACCTCGGAGGCAGCTAACCAATGGGATTGGTGATTCAGATGCTGCTAAAAGATGGTGTTAATTAGAGATCATTGGTAGAGTTTGCATCAGCTGTTCTGCTTCTTCTGGCAATGAATTTAAGAGTGAATTCCACTTTTCACCCCTAGTTATGCATTTGTGACACATATTGCCCGTCGAGATAAAAATTGTTTGGATTAACCTTTTAGAAGTTTTAAACCCTCATTTTCAGATGTGTATCTATTGGACAAGGGGTAAGGTGTTGACCGGAAGACGATGATAAGGAATTAAAAACATGGATACAAGAAGTATGACCACGATTGTCGATCATACCCTCTGATCTTTACACATTTTGCCGCATCACCCCGACCTAACATGCTAGCTCCATGTAAAAAAAAGCAAAATGCTAAATTGGAATAAAAATATGTTCAAGCACTCTTAAATGAGATATTTCGGTTTTAGTTCTATTAAATAGGGTAATTAGTGTCACAAATGCACAACTAGGGTAAAAAGTGAAATTCACTCTGAATGTAAATTTGGACGAGATATGTTGGATGCATGATAGGTTGAGTATTGTGCCAGACCTTAGGATCATGGCTGTAGCTTAGAGCATCTCCGACAAACGCCGCAAATCGCGCGCGGGGTAAAACCCGCTATGCCCGCGCTCGCAGCTCCAGCGAAGGCAGGAAAATCGCGCGCGCTAAAACTTTTGCCCCGCGCGGCATATTTTGGACGTCGTCTTCAACACGTGCTATAAACCAAGTGTCCACGTGCCGCCAACTACCGCTCAACACCGGTAAATATCTTTTTATTGGATTCTACTTGTCGTTATCTTTTCAACAAAATTAGTTTAATCTTGTTTGGAGTTCGAATGCAAAAGTTATGATAGTTTTGGTTCCGGAGTTTTTCAGACCGAAAGTACCGCTAGGAAAATTTGGTACGGTGAGCATGGGAATGCTTACAACACCCATTCCGTTTTTATGCATATTTACCGGTACTTGGGCCGGTAGTAGCCTGGTAGTATGTGTCGGAAGAACCGTGGAGTAGCACGGACGGAAGTACCGGCCATACACCAGAAGTACCGCTCGGGCATTTTGTTGTTGATAGTACCGGGGAAATTTCAGCTCAGTTTCGCTCAGCCTATGACACCCCGCAGTCATCTCTCTATTTGGTCGCGTTTTATTTGTCGGTACTTGGCCGGTAGTAGACCGGTAGTACCGCCCGGAAGTTCTGGCCCACGTCGGGCAGTTCTGCCTGCCTGTACAACCAGGTTTCTCTATTGCTTTCGAGTCGTTGGAGCCAGGCTGGCCAGAACTTTCGGTGGCTCACCGGTACTACCGGCCAGACGCGTTTTGGCCCAAACGGTCAGCTTCGGGGAGCCCTTTAAAAGGGGATCATCTTCCTCTTTGTGGGCACTAACTCTTTTGGTTCGTTTTTCTCTCTCTCTTTCTCTCCTCCATTATTGACCTTGAAGAGCTTGTCCTCTCCCTTCTCCTCCTATGATTCTTGTATATTTTTGAGGGATTTGGGAGAGGAGATCTAGATACAACCCCACCAAACCGAATCCCTTCTTTGTGAGGAATCCTTGGAATCTAGATCTTGGAGAGTTTTGTGTTCTCTCTTTTGTTCTTCCTCTCTTATTCCCCAAATAGCTTTTGTACCTTTGGTGGAATTTGAGAATGAAGAACTTGTCTCTTGTATTTGGTGCATAGGTTTGAGTTCTCCTCGGAGTTTCGGCGAGTTCAAGCTTGAGGGCTTGTTTCACTTGGGTTCTTGCAACCCTAAACGATTGTGTGTGAAGGGAATTTGCTCGAGAGGCAATAATAAAGTTATTATTATCCCATTCCAGGTATATGGTAGATGTTTATTTACATGCTATAATTGTGTTAATTGGAAACATTAATACATGTGTGTTTAATAAACAAATATATATAGTTCCTAGTTATGCCTCTCATATAAACTAGTTCGTTGATTAACAAGATGATCAAGGTTTCCTAATCATGGATATTGGATGTTCTTAATAACAAGGTGAAACCGCGGTAGCATAATAAAAGGAGGAGAAAGAAAAAGTTTTATGTTTTTCATGCACACCTTTGGGATACCAATAACTCCGCTAGCTTTTGAAACATCTATGTTATAACCCCGGATTTCGGCTATGAGTTGATGACATGAGTGGCATACGTGTCAATATATGGGCAAAAGTATTGGTACTCTCAAAGGTTGTGCAACCACTTGTAAAAGAAACAGCCAATGATCCTTGAAAGAGGAAGAAAAAACGATTGATGAGAAAAAGAAAATAGATGTGTATGAAGATCCACATAACAAGTCCTTGGCATGTTCTCGTTACTACTTTATGAATTTTCTTGAAAAATAATGATTGGATTAGAAGTGTTTTAGATAGACTTGATTTATTGATGTGGGTGTAAATAAGACACTTCGCTGTTATGCTACTTAGGACATGAAACTCTCTTACTCAATTATGCTATTTAAACATCCTAGTGTTCCTTAGAAAGCTGAGAGTTAACTAGAAGAATTGGACTAATTGCTACACTTCTAGTTGCTTATACTTATATTAAACTTTACTTTGATTGTCTTTACTTACTAAAGCTTATATAGTACTTTTGTCATCTCTCTAACTTTGATAAGCCTCACAAATGAATAAAGTGTTGATTGCATATGACTACCAATAGTAAGTGAATTCTTATTCTTGTTGTTTCAAGTTTAAACACTGAATTCCTTATAGTTCTTTTGTTTCTTCTTGCTCGAGGGCGATCAAGGTTTGAGCTTTGGAGAAGTTGATGGCTCTAAAACTAGCCATCTTTCACCGCGTTTAAACATTGTTTTTGGTCAAGCAATTGACAAAAAATCTCAATCCTTGCCACTAATGACTAATAATTGCTAAGATATGCAAAACCTTGCTTTGAATTGTGTTGTGAAGGAAATCACGCTTTTAATGTGAAATCAGGAGTCATAATGAAGGTTTTTGAGGAAGTCCAAGCTTAACAACCACTGGCACGGGCAGGTCATGCCCGTACCGTCCGCCCGTACCATGTGGCGACGGCTTCATCTCGTCAAATCCTACAACTTTTGTGAACACGCCTATATATTTTGAGGCTCCAGTCGCCGGTGAGAGAGCCACTGTTCTCAGATTACATCACAACACCACCAAAGGAGATCCACGCCATTTTTCATCACCTCCATCATCCATCCCCTCCATTAGCCACATTGCTAAGTACTTATGATCTCCTTGTGATTTCGCGACCATTGTAAGAATATTCGATTTCAATCTAAGTATTTGCACAATGTTTTCTATCTCTGATCTATTTGTTATGAGTGAGTAGTCCTCACGGGCTGTGGGTTAGGGAGAAACCTCGCATCAATTATGTGCATCTAATTCATGGGAGTATTGTGTTTTGTTTGCAAATAGAGATTTGTATCTTTTGTTTATTTGTCTCTTGTCTCGATCTGTGGACTTGTAGGTACCCAAGATCCTATAGAATGATAAAGGCTTGAGGTGAGATACTTGGCTAGCGACGATGTCATAGGAACCCTAGTGACAGAAAGGGTTGTACGATCTTCGCTTAGTGACCCATTTGGGATCACAACAACATCACCACTTAATAGTTTGATCTGTGTTTTACAGTTAATAATCGTTTGTAGCCTGTTGCTTCGGTGTGCACTCGGTTGGATTAAAAGACTATTGCTATGCCCCTGGATTACGGGGGCTCTAGTATATTAGGATGTGTTGCCCACGAGAGATTATCCCTATTCAACCATTACACATGACTATGCCTATTATTATGTTGTGTCTCATATGATGTGCAGCTGCAGGTGGATTGATGACTGCAAGTGCATAGATCAATTGTAGCTAGTTTCGAAGTAAAGATATTGAACCCACAGAGAGCTATTGGTCAAGTTCTTTATGCCCCTCGTTACTATGTACCAAAGTATACTTGTAAGCTGTCTTTGATCTCAAGTAAAAGGTGTTTGAATGGTTTATGGTTGTTTGTAGAAAAGTAATTAAAACAAGTAAAAGAAAATAAGTAACAAGTTTATGTGGAAGCGCGGTTGAACTCAATAGGGCTAAAACGTTCTCAAGGATGTAGGATACACCACTAGCATAGTATTATTGTTATATATAATCAAGATAACATACTCCTTGTGTCATGATATGTGTGGAGAGAGACCCATAATAAGATGTTCACGACAAGGCTCGTAGCACTACTAGAAAAACGTTTATAGGTAATCCACACATCCGTGGCGCACGTGCTAGTGGTGCTCCATGGGTAAAATAGGCGTGGCGCACTGCCCACAGGTGCCCTACGGCTAACTGCTGTAAGCGTGGCGCACATGGGGTGCTGCGTCACGGCTACTTGTGGGCCAGGGTACAGGTGGCCGCAGACAACCTAGCCGTAGCGCACCTGTACGCGGTGCGCTACAGGTGTGAAACTTAATCATAGCACACTCTGACATAGTGCGCTACGGGTATGTGGGCGAACTTACCCGTAGGGCACCCTAGCCTAGTGCGCCACAGGTAAGTTTTCTGCACCAACCCCTCCCCCCGTGTATGTAGGTAATGTGGTCTAGTGTGTAGAAAAATTAACAAACATGAATTTCGACTTTTTCTGCAAAAAAAGATCATGCCACGGTAAAATAGCCGTAACTTTTGCATACGAATTAAAAAAACGTTTAATATACCACAATGACGAGAACGAGTTCGCATCCGCTCGCAATGATCTTTGGTCGTTTAGAGATTTTTTAGATTTTCAAAATTCAAAAACAGTAAAAAGTTATGATCAAAAGATCGTTTTTTTCTACAGAAAAAAAAATGGAGGCCACTTACTCGTAGCGCACCACCCCTAGTGCGCCACAAGTAAGTTGGACGGGATTCGAAATTCGAATCACCACCCGACCACCTAACCCTCCATATATATATTCCCCATCCACCCCTTATCTCCTCCACTTCCAATTCTCCTTCTCCACTTCTCCTCCCTTCTCCACCTTCTCCTTCTTCTTCTCCTCACTTCTTCTTCTCCTCACTTCTTCTTCTCCTCTCTCCAGCTGCACCCACCTTCGACGGCGCCCTCCTCCGACAACCTATGGCTGCACCCTCTAACCATCCTCCAACGGCGCCCTCCTCTGACCACCTCCTCCACCATACTCCGACCGTGCCCTCCTCCGATTGCACCCTCCTCCACCAGCCTTTGACCACACCCTCCTCTGACCACCTCCAGCAGCGACCTCCTTTGACAAGGCTACAACACCGACGACGACGGCGGCCGGCGTCTCGATCTAGATCTAGATCTAGATCAAATCCTGCTTTTTTTTGAAATTTGAAATCGTACTCATGGCGCACAACGCCTAATGAGCCATGGCTAACTTTTCATACGCGTGGCGCACAACACTTAGTGAGCCACGGCTAACTTTTCATACTCGTGGCGCACCGCCTAGTGCGCCACGACTAACTTTTACCCGTAGCGCGCGCCTCGTGGCGCACTCCTAGTGCGCCACGGATGATCAAAACAGGTGCGCCACGGATTAGCTATTTTCTAGTAGTGTAGGAAGCCACTTTGTTGAGCCAAGTGTGAGGTCACCTCTAAATAACCACTACGATGTCTAAGAGCAATCGCCCATACGAACCACCATAATTAAGGGTTTCTCCATGGATATCGTAATTAGCTTAGGGAGTCTCTCTTTAATCCCCCTTTGACCGTGTAGGTTACGAGTCGATGACAATCTGTCACGAGGCATTCCGGGTACGCTTCCAAGACACGTCCAAAGGATTTTTCCCTCCCTTTAGTCCCGAAGGCAAATGATATGCGGCCGACTATGCATACCATCTAAAGAGAGAGATCAAACACAAATCATAATTATACCATAGACAAGCAAGTCATACAGACACAAGAATAGATCATCTTTATTACAATTCATAAATTTTGCTAGGAATTCTCCATCTCCCTAAGAACAAAGGAACTACTCACTCATGGAAGCAATCAACAACATCATCATAATCAATTGAATGGATTAAAGTACGGAGATATATCTAATGCAAAGCACAATTGGATCTGGAATTACAAAGAGATCTGATAGATGAAAGATGGAGTAATGGTGGTGATGAAGATGCAGCCATTGATGTTGAAGGGGATGATGTGTTGCCCTCCAATGATCTGTGGATCAGCAAGGATTTTACCCTAGCCAAGTTACTCTTTCAAATCCCTCTCAGATGTGGTGTTTCGTGGTTTCTGGTGGCTGTGAATATTGGATATCCCTCTCGTCTTTGCTAGAGAGAAGTATTTGACGAGGCGGTCGTGATGGCGCCTGGTACGGGCAGCCGGTACGGGCGGGTTTTGCCCGTACCAGTGGTCGTTAACCATACCGATGCCTCCCCTTTGATTGGTATTCTTCTAGGTGCGAAGGCAATTTCATAAAATGACTTTTATCACTTAGAAATATCATATAATTACACAATATGATATCTCTAATTGATATGTTCATATATGACTCCAAGATTTGGGATCATGTTGAAACAAGAACAAAATAGCGCGCATAGGCGCAGTGAAATACAAAAATCCCTACTTTATTTATACAAAAATAAAAGGTAAATATCCTTCAATTTTGGACGCATCAACTCCCCCAAGCTAGGCTCTTGCTTGTCCCCGAGCAAGATGGTGGATTATGGGCAGGATCATCATGTTCATGAGACACGATTCTTTACAATAAATGAGGCAAAAATTGAAGCAGGAATACAACATCGGATGTAGAGATACGTCGAGGGTATTACCATACCATTACACATTACATAACTTAGAGGCTTCCACACCTTTTTCAGTATCAATGAAATTATAAGAAGCTACTAGTGATTCAACATATCATATGATCACGGAGTTTAAAGATATGTAGCACTAAGTTTAGTAATGAAGATTCATGATCATTTTGTTTTTCTCTCTCTCTTTTTTTTATGTTTGATTTTTTTGATAGCTGCTTTCTTTTTCTCTTTTGATACTTGTATGTCTATATTTTTACTTGCTCCCTTTTCTCTTTTTCTTTTCAGCAAGCTATTTGATCATGCTCACTACTTCAATGGCTTTCGAAAACTCTTAATTATAATATGCTACTAGAATTCTTCTTCTCATTACTTAATCAATACTTCTATTGGTGTGGAAGTCCCTGAAATTATGATAGTTGTACAAGTATCATAACACTCTGCCTAGTTCAATCATCTAATATAATAATTATGAATCAAACACAACTTCATCTATCATAAAGTATCATAACTCAATGGATATAATTCTTCTCTTGAACAAATGCAAATTTAGAAATTTAAACCTAACCATGCATGTAGAAAAGTAAGTATGCAAAAACTGTAAGATAGATTACAAGGTTCTCACAGATCCCCCAAGCTTGGAGTTAAGCCGGGTGGATCAAATAATCCCTTGCGATTACTTACTCCTTTTTGGGAGTAAAGAAGTTGTCATCATCTTCCTCTTCTTCATCCGCCTTGAGGTTGCAGGCTTGAGCAATACACGCGAATCGAGTAGACATCTCTATGATGCTGACACATAATTCTTTGATTGCCTTATTTAGAGTTCTCCTATCATCGATCATCTCCATAATGATCTTGGTCAGGAGTTATACTCTACCGTCGATGTCATTGACCTTCTTTTCGAGATCTTTGCCCATCATCCAGTAAGAGTCAACTCCCTCCCCAATGGTCTCAACACAAGCCTTCGAAATCTTTTCAAGGTTCTTGATCTTTTCTCGAATCTCATCTCGGCCTCCACTTTTCTTGGAAGAGGTTTCCGGAGGTGATTTAAGAGAAGATCCATGAAGGTTATACATGTAAGGGTTGAGTGGAGATTTTCCTTTGTTCCTTCCTTGTTCCACGTGCCTGAGCATCTTCAATTTCTGTGGGAACATATCTTCTCAATTGGGAAGTGGAACCACTCGTGCAGGCTCGCGGTTGGAAGAGGATGAAGTATCTCCTTCGGATCCCTCCTTCTTGGCTCGTCCTTCAGCGACGTGCTCCTTCTTGGCCTAGATCTGCTTAATATGAAAATGTTGCATGGACCTTGAGTAATCAAGTGAGATCCGAGGTTTCACTGTAAAGGACAGAAAGAAGTTCTAGATCTAAAATAAGATGCAAGGGAATGAGAAAGATGAAAAAGTGCAAATTAAAAAGCAATATCGGAAGGTTAATGAGGTCAGAGTTAGTCGCGAGTTATGGTACGGGCGGGTTCCGCCCGTACCGCACCCCCGTACAGACTCCTTACCGCCTTTCTCCCTTTTTTATTTTTTTAAATACAAGAACTAACATGGAGGAAATAGTACTGGTAACGACCATCGGTAAGGGCACGTCTACCCGTACTGTTCGATCGTACCAAATCGAAAAGAATCGGTATTGGTATTCCGAATGGTTAACAACCAAAGGTACGGGCGTGTCCGCCCGTACGGTCCGCCCGTACCAGGTCGAAAAACCATTCAGAATGACCAGAAAAACTAGAGGAATTCAAAGAAAAAGATAGAATAAACCAAAAAGTTTCCAAAGTAGTAGAACTAAGTAATTGACACTTCATTACCTAGTTTTCTCTTGTTGTATTCTTCAGCTAGGATCAAAGAGATCAATTCCGCAGTGTTTACTTCACCAACTCTATAATGCTTTAATCGCTGCCCATTAATAATCCAGGATGAAGAAGATGGCGTAGTATTTTTCAGCCTTATCGCTCCCGATGGATATGCTTATTCAACATCGTATGGTCCTTCCCACCTGGATTTCAACTTTCCTGCAAAAATCTTAAGCCTAGAGTTGTAAAGCAAAACTTTATCTTCGGTTTTAAATCCCTTGCTCTCTAACTTCCTGTCATGCCACTTTTTAACCTTTTCTTTAAATATTCTAGTGTTTTCATAAGCCTCATTCCTGAGTTCATCTAAAGCATGAATGTCCAAGAGTCATTTCCCCCTGCAGTTTTTAAGTCAAAATTCATAGTTTTGATAGCCCACCGAGCCTTATGCTCGATTTCTAATGGAAGGTGGCGATTTTTACCGTAAACCATTTTGTATGGTGTCATTCCCATGGGGTTCTTGAATGTTGTGTGATACGCCCATCATTAAGCTTAAAAGCCCAGTCTTTTCTTGACCTGTTCACCATTTTCTGGAGTATGACCTTAATTTCTCTGTTAGATAATTCCACTTGTCCACTGGTTTGAGGATGATAAGGCGAGGCTACCCGATGGTCCACTCCATATTTTTGAAGTATCTTGTCAAAAGTTTCCTTCATAAAATGAGTTCCACCATTAGTAATAAAAAATTGGAGTACTCCAAACCTATGAAAGATGGTGTCCTTGACCATCTTAATGGAAGTAGTTGCATATGCATGAGTTGTGGGTATATCTTCAACCCATTTAGTAACATAATCAACAGCAACAAGAATATGAGTATAGCCATTAGAGGGAACAAATGGTCCCATAAAGTCCATTCCCCATACGTCAAATGGCTCTATTACTAAGTTATATTTCATATTCATTTCTTGTCTTTTTCCTATATTACTCATAAGTTGACAAGCATCATAATTTTTAACATATTCATGAGAGTCTTTAACTAGTGTAGGCTAGTAGAAACCTGACTACAAGACTTTGGCTACAATATGATCACCAAAGTGGTGCCCACTGTAGGGACTATTGTGACAGGCTTTAAGGATATCTTTTGCCTCATGCTCGGGTACGCATTTCCGGATTATCCCATCTATGCCATTGATGGCTCTGAAATATAGCCATCTACGTCCATATTTAAACTAGATACTATTCATTTTTTGATGAAATATCTCTCTAAACCCTGCCACTAATGCCTAATGATCAAAGGGGTATGCAATCCTTTCTTTCTATTTTTCCCTATGAAGATAATGATGTTTGATGATAGGAATCACAACATTAAAGTCAAAGATATGAGATTTCCAACAACCCGAAGAAACCAGGAGCCGTGAAGTGGATACAGACGCTTTAATGACCAACTATACGACGGGAATAAAATTCCGGTTGTATAGTTCTGGTCGTATAGTTGCCATCGACACCACTAGGTCAAACATAACAACTTTTGTGAAAGGACCACTATATAAAGAGGCCTCAGGCAACGAGAAACAAGAGCTCTTTTCGATCACCAGCCGCCCTAGATCTCCATCCACAACATCGAAGAGCCGCTGGAGGAATAAACTTAGATCTAATCTCCAAACCCTTCTCCATCACCATAGCCATATTCCACCACTTGTAATAGTAGATCTCATCTTCGATTGGCGACATTGTAAGACTATTTGCTATCAATCTCATGATTCCCATTACAATGTTTATGATTGTTGATTTCATCTCTATGCGTGAGTAATTCTCCTTGGGCTAAGGGCTTCTGCCCCAGGTTGTTATCTAACTTTCGTTATTTCAACACTTTTTGATTTGAGCAACAGAAGGTCTTCGAAAAAATTCGTCTTTACCTGCTGGTCTGTTTTGACAGATTTTTGCCATTTTCTGCATTTGCTTCTTGTTGGTTCCTTTTTGAGTTCTTTTGGGGAATTGAGCTTTTTGAGGGAAGTGCTACAGTAGTTAGTGTTCTAATGGAAGTTTATTTGGTGTTAGAACTAAACCTTAAGACTTATTTATCGTGAGTGCACTAATGTTGCTAATAAAGATTGTGTGAAGTTTTGTATGAAGGAAAATTTTCAGGTGTATGGAAGGAATGAGTAATGAGATGAAGGATGGACTAAAGCTCAAGCTTGGGGATGCCACATGTGTCACCCCGAGAAATCTCCAAGAAGTACAAGCGTCAAAGCTTGGGGATGCCCAAGGCATCCCCTTCTTCATCAAAAAAATCCCTAGGTTTCTTCCAAACGCTTCATTTTTATTTTTTCATGCACAATTGTGTTGTTCTTGGAGCGTCTTCTTTTTCGTTTTGGTTTTGGTTTTTTGTTTGCTTGGTTTGCTTAGTTTGCTGAATAAATTGGTTGGACCCCCTCTTTCATACATTGGTTTGCAAATAGTTTGGTTTGGTTTGGAAAAGAGTAGGAAAGTTCATGCTTATGTGGTAAAAAGAGCTTGTTTTTGACTGTGTCCTATGCTTTGTCATTCCATGCTTGATATTGTTTTGGATTTATGCTTACTATTCTTTGCTGTAGCATGACTTGTTATAAACAATTGAGATTGCTTAATGTGCCTTGTATGAATCATGCGTTATTTGAGCATATTAAAGCATAGTATAGTGGTATTCTCCTTTGATGCTTTATTTGGGTTGACTTGGCACATGCTCAAACCATGTTATGACTATCTCAAGTCACCATAGCCTTTATGATCCTTTAGTTTTCAACTTGTAGTATCACTTTATGCTTTGATCAATGATGTTTTGTCGCTCTGCATGATTATGGCCATTATTGCTCTCTTAGTTTGTCGCTCCAGTCTTTTGCTAGCCTCCACAACAAGGTATGAGTTCCACTCATGCATCCAACTCCCTAAACCAAGTTATTCCAAAGAGTCCACCATACCTACCTACTAGCTATGATATTCCAAGTATATTCATGCTTTTGTTTACCTTCCAAATTAAACTTGTTATGAGAAAACTAGTGATTAAAGCTCTCACGAACTTGATGGCACACTTTACTTTACTTGCCCTTAATAAACTTGAACCATTGTGTCTTCTATGTTGTATATGATTGCACTTATTTGTTGGGAATTAGCAGAACCATGCTTTCATGGGGAACCCTTTCAACATTGCACTTGGTACTTGTACCTAGTTGATATCATGCTCTTTTGTATATGGATGTCGTCGGTGTGAAATGAAAGGGGAGCTTGTAAGTCCATGGAGTTATGTATATGTGTTAGAGACACGCCTGGGTCGCTGGTCTAATCCATGCTGACGTGGTGGAAACCTGCAGCGTAACCATAATGAGTTGTCTATGAAGCATTCTTCTTATAAAAAAAGAATCCTATATTGAGAAAAAAGAGAAAAGAGAAAAAAATGAGATTATGAAAAGAGGAAAGAGAGAAAAAGCACCATATTCCCATGGTAAATAAGAAGATTGTTGAGATGCTCATTGTCTGCTTGCCTTTTCATTTTGATATGGGGATTCTTTCGTATCATCAGGCAAGGGGTACCCCGTTGGCGGTTCTCTATGATACACATGTACTTATGATGATAGGAACTTACCGGTGACTAAACTTGAGTAGCATGAGGAGCGACCCTCGTATACAAGGGACATGAGATTTCTGACTTATACTTTGTCAAGCATGTACACCATAGTTTGTTCACTTTAACCTTAATCACTTCAAGATGCTTATGGTAGGGGCAATGAGAGCTGAAAGCTATAAGTACCATAATTTTTGGAAGCTCTTTATGAGACTTGAATCCCTACTTTCTTTTACAAAGGCCTTTCTTCCACCATTATATTGAGTCTCCACCTTCTATCTTTATGCACCTACTTTGAGAGCATAGTGGCCATTCTTAGTTCTATGTGCATTGTCCCAAGACTAGTTGGTTGATGCATAACTTGATATTGCTTGTTTTAAACTATTTGTATCTAGTCACTCTTATGAACTTTGAAGGTGTCATATGAATTTATATTTGCTACTCTATTGAGGGACAAGTTGAATACTAGTATGCTATGTTTTCTTTATGTGAAACAAACAAACGTCTTGCAAAGCATTGTTATTCATGAATCTTTTGTTTGTGCCTTTTCATGTTGCATCATAGTTTCTTTGTCTTATTGCTAGAACTTTGTCTTTCATGTTATGATTGAAGTACTATGATCCCAGCTTTGAATGTTTTACAAATACTTTGATCAAGTCTTTGATGGTGCATGTCACCACAAAAATTATTCTTTCTTTTTATCACTTACCTACTCGAGGAGGAGCAGGAGTTAAGCTTGGGGATGTTGATACATTGCAAATGTATCTACAATTTTTGATGTTCCATGCTTGGTTTTATCCACTTTCTTGTGTTTTGCCCACACTTTGGAGTACTTTTCATATGATTTCTTGGACTAACCTATTAACAAGAGCCATAGTGCCAGCTACCTGTTTTCTGCTGTTTTTGGTTCCAGGAAAGTCAGAAAATGAATATTCTCAGAATTGGACGGGACAAAAGCTAAAGTGCCTATTTTTCCGGAAGTCATCATATGCCAGAATACGAGACGGAGAGGGGCCAGGGGGCCACCACACCACCTGGCCCGCGCCAGGGGGTGGTGTGGCCGCTCCCGGCACCCCCTCGGCCTCTCCTTCCGCCTATATATTTCCCTCGGGACGAAAACCCTAAGTGCCCGATCAAAAATCCACGAAAGAATCTGTAGCCGCCGTCATCTCCATCCCTAGACCGGGAGGGATCTGAAGCTCTTCCCGGCACCCTGCCGGAGAGGGTAATTCACCCTGGAGGCCTTCTTCATCACCATGCAAGCCTCCGGTGTGATGCGTGAGTAGTTCATCCTTGGACTACGGATCCATGTAGTAGCTAGATGGCTGGTTCTCCTCCTTTGTGCTTTCATGTCTAGATCTTGTGAGCTCCGTTCATGATCAAGATCATCTATTTCTAATCATACATGTTGTGTTTGCGGGGATCCGATGGATATTGAGATGCTATTTCAGATTGATTATTGATTGTATCATGTCTTTGTTATTTGTGATCTTGCATGCTTTCCGTTGTTAGTAGCTATCTTGGCCAAGTAGATGCTAGCAACTCCAAGAGTTAGTATTTATGCTCAATAGTGGGTTCATGCCACTGGTAATCTGGGGAAGTGATAGAAATCTCTAAGGTACTAGATGTGTTGTTGCTACTAGGGAGAAAACATCAATCCTTTGTTCATAGAACAATCATATTGTTTACTTTACACGCAGTTCGTAAAGCAATAATCTGTTGCTTGCAACTTAATACTGGAGGGGGTTCGGATGATAACCTGAAGGTGGATTATTAGTCATAGATGCAGTTGGATGGCGGTCTATGTATAATGTTGTAATGCCCAATCAAGTCTCAAAGGAGTCAAGATGATTAGTATATGCATGTATTGCTTTTTCGATGTTTGTCAATTGCCCCGCTGTAATTTGTTCACCCAGCATGTTATCTATCTAAGGAGAGCCACCTCTAGTGAACTATGGATCCCAGTCCTTTCTTTACATACAATCTACAAACTGTTTACTTCTTTGTGTTTACTTTCTACAAACTTTTACTTCTTTCCATTCGATACGTTTAATCCTTTGTTTTCAGCAAAACACGGTGAGATTGACAACCTCATCGCAAGTTGGGGACAAAGTTATGTGGTTGTGTTGTGCAGGTCTCCACGTTGCTACTAGCACCGATAGTGCGCTCTGCCAAAGCTCAGCTAGTAACACCTTTGGGGTGTTTCCTTGCTCCTACTGGTTCAATTAAACCTTGGTTTCATAACTGAGGGAAACTTGATGTTGTGCTCATTATAACTTCCTCTTGGGGTCCCCAACGAGCTCTACATCAACCACGCACCAGCACTTTTCTGGGCGCTGTGCATTGAGCCATCACCGTGAAGCAGAGACAGACGCTTTAACGACCAACTATATGATCGGAATAAAATTCTGGCCGTATAGTTCCGGTTGTATAGTTGGCGCCGCTACCGCGAGGTCAAACATAACAACTTTTGTGAAGGGACCCCTATATAAAGAAGCCTCGGGTGATGAGAAAATAGGTCGGCCTCACCCAAAAGTCTCTGCCTCAGATCACCAGCCGCCTCCAGATCTCAAAACCCTTCTCCATCTCCATAACCATATTCCACCACTTGTAATAGTAGATCTCTTCTTCGTTTGGCGACATTGTAAGACTATTGCTATCAATCTCACGATTTTCATTATAATGTTTGTGATTGTTGATCTCATCTCTATGTGTAAGTAATTATCCTTGGGCTAATGGCTTCGGCCTAGCCATGTATCGTTCGTGCATGTTATTTATCATAGATAGGATCATGTATTAGTTTGTATGACATGATGATTATTGTATCCTCTCTTGCCTCAATCTAAGGACTTGTCAGATACCCAAGAACCTGAGGGTTGAGCCAAGTATAGGGAGTATGAGTAATGAATGATCTGCAAAGGATAGGAACCCTAGTGACAGAAGGGGTATTACGGATTTATGTGAGGGATTTACTTGGGATTAATGGTGACATCACTATGCATATCATTAGTTCTCTTTCTTCTATGGATGAGACTAGCAGGTTATTTCTATAAGCGGTTGGGGACGCAATAGAAATTATGGATGCACTGCCCACATATAATTTATCTTGCTCTAACAACTACATGCATACTTTATTTCTATCTTTTATTCCCATCAGCTGTTTTGCACAGCTACAGGTGAAACCGAACGCCCTAGTCACTCTCTCTCCATCATCGACAACAACAAAAAGACGCAAACTCTTTGTACGGTAAAAACACAGAAGGAATTCTGAAACTCCCGAAGGTCCATTAAAGTAACTTCACTACGCATCAGCTTCCCGAGGATTCGATAACCTAGGTCTACTAGGGAAAAAGAAGCTATACTACATCCATAATCCGGATCGAAGGTATCAATCTCTTTGTCCTAAAACAGCCCCAATAGCATAATCACTAGCATCACACATAATTTCAAATGGTTCATCCCATTTAGGTGGTTGAATAACTAGTGCAGAAATTAGTGCATTTTTTAACTGTTCGAAAGAATCATGGCAATCTCTATCAAAAGTAAAGAGAGTATCTTTATCTAAGAGATGAGTTAAAGGGGCGGCTATTTTAGCAAAATCTTTAATAAAGCATTTATAGAAACCGGCATGTCCAAGGAAAATTTTCACCCCTTTTATATCTTGCAGAATTGGAAGTGTTTCTAAGGTGGCTAAATTCGAACTATCAATCTTAATATTCTTTTTAGAAACCTTATGCCCAAAAACTATACCTTCCCTTACCATGAAGCGACAATGCTCCCAATTTAGTACCATCTTTGTTTGTTTACACCGCTGCAAAACTCTATTAAGATTCTAGAGACATTGTTCAAAAGTAGTTCCATAGACAGCAAAATTATACATTAGAACTTCCATGGAACTTTGCACAAAACTGTCAAAAATCTTTAGAACACACTCTTGAAAAGTAGCAGCTGCATTACACAATCCAAAAGGCATTAATCGATAAGCATAGGTTCCATAGGGACATGTGAAAGTAGTTTTTTCTTGATCTTCGGGCTGGATATCTATTTGAGAATAGCCAGAATATCCGTCAAGAAAACAAAAGTAAGAGTTAGCGGACATCCTTTCCATAATATCATTAATGAGGGGAAGTTGTTTATGCATTTTTATGAATTCTTTATTCAGTTTCCTAAAGTCAATACACATTATGTATCTTGTTATTGTTCTAGATGGGATTAATTCATCCTTAGCATTATTAATTATTGTTATGCATCCTTCCCTAGGTATGTAATGAGTTTGACTCAGCCATTTACTATCTGAAATTGGGTAGATAATACTCTTTCATTTTAGGATTTAACCTTTTTTGATTATCAACAAATAGTTTAGCATCTTCAACCATAGATATCTTGTGAGTTACTATAGTGGGATCTATACCTTTGATGTCATTAAGAGTGTATCCAAAGGTTTCTCGTTGTTTGACAAGTACTTCTAACAATTTCATGATTTCATCTGGAGAGAGCTTATCATCAAAAATTACTAGGAATTTACCTTCCTTATCTAAGAGTTCATACCTGAGTCCTGGAGAGAGAGGTTTTACAACAATAGGCAGCGGATCCTCGTCCCCTTTTCTTTCAAGTTCTCCATATTCATCCCTGAGACCTGGCTTGGCCTTCGGTGCGGCGTTGAGGATTTCATCCAAATCTTCTTTTGTAGAGTCGTTGGCAAGGGAATCATCATTTGTCAAACTTCTCTCCAATTCAGATTGCGGAGTGCAAAAATAGATTGCTGCCAATTTTTCAATAGTCTTCTCCTCCTTAATCTCAATTTTCTTCTCATAAGGTAGTCTTGTGAATTGACTGTAGTTTGTCTCTACAGTTTATTCACCAAGTTGCAAAGATAAAGCCTACGTTTTGTTGTCAATATCAATGTTCATAGAGTTGTAAAAACGATTACCAAAAATCACAGGGCAACTGGGGTTCAAAGGTATTTCAATAATATGAAAATCAACTGGTACACAAAAGCCCCAACAAAATGCAAACATTGCGGAGTATCACACGAGTCGGATGCAAAGTTCGATCAGAAAACATATAAGTAGCTTCTCATGGCTCAATGTAAGATTCATCAAGGTGATCACGTAATTCTGCATAAATAGTGTAAGGCGTGATGTTTATTGAAGAACTTAAGTCACAGAATCCTACATAAGCGATCCCTCCTAAATAAAAAGGAATTTTCTGTTGACTTCTATTATTAACATCAAGCTTGCCTCCAATCATTTCGGAGGATTCTTTACTCACCATTATCACTTCTTCCTTGAACAATTCAGGTACCAAAAGTTCTTTGACTATCCCAATATTTTCTTTAATGGCTCCCAAGTCCCTAGTTAAGTTTCCTATTCTTTTATTCCCTTCACCCCTACTATACATTACCTTAGTTAGAATAGTTTCCTCTTCGGCTAACATTTTATTTTGCATTTTTGAATATTTATCATCGTGGCAAGTTTTAGAGGGTTTTTCTTCCATAGGTGGTGTATAGCGTTCCCAATCTTTTGGAATCTGAAGGTAGTCAGCATAAGATCTAATAATTTGAATAACCATGCGATGGTCAAAATTCCGAAGCATTTTTCTACCTTTCCTGAAGCTAGAAATCTTTTTAAACAATTATACTCTATGGGGTTCTCCTTGTTAAACTTTGCCTCGCAATAGGCTTTCTCTGTCCTATTCACTGTATCTAGCAAGTTCCATGCCCTCTCAACACTGAATTCGGTGAACGACCCATTGGTAAGGGAATCGAGTTCATTTCTATTATCATCATTCAAACCTGCGTAGAAGGTGTGTATCACTAGCCAAGGTGGGAAATTATGATGGCGACAGCGATCAAGCAACCCCCGAAATCTTGTATACCCTTCATGCAAGCTTTCTTCAGGTTTATCTTTAAAATCCATAATCATGCGCCTTACGCCAAGATTTTTTGTCCTGGGAAAGAAATCAACTAAGCTAGCCTCTCTTAGGAGTTAGTAATTTTTGCAGAACTTTGGATGTACCAAGAACGGGCCTCATCAATGAGAGTTTGAGCAAAGAGAGCAAACTTAACCTTGTCCTCAGTTTGTAAGTTGAGGTGGAAAATCCCACAAATATTTTCAAAGAACCCTACATGCTCATACGGATCTTCCGTACCATCTCCTGCAAATTTCTTTGCATACAATAGATCCAAAAGCATGGGGTTAATATCATACCCTCTTTGGTTATTGGATTTTAAATAAGCGTCCATGGGCGGACCGGAATTCCTTACAACCTCAACCTGTATTATATGTTGGTACTCACCCATAATGTATCACCTGAAACTAATAAACAACTTTAGTAAAACAATAAGTAAAAAAATCAACTAAGAATAAAAACCAAAAGCGCTTAGCTCCCCAGCAATGATGCTAGAAAATAGTTTGATGACTGCAAGTGCACAGATCAATTGTAGCTAGTTTCGAAGTAAAGATATCGATCCCACATAGAGCAATTGGTAGAGGTCTTTATGCTCCTCGTTACTATCTACCAAAGTATACTTGTAAGTTGTCTTTGATCTCAAGTAAAGGGTGTTTCAATGGTTTGTGGTTGTTTGCAGAAAAGTAAATAAAACAAGTAAAAGAAAACAAGCAACAAGTTTATGTGAAAGCGTGGTTGAAATCAATAGGGCTAAAACAATCTCGGGGATGTAGGATATACCACTAGATTATTTTTATATGTAATCAAGATAACATACTCCTCGTGTCATGATATGTATGGAGAGAGCCCCATAATAAGATGTTCATGACAAGGCTTGTAGGAAGCCACTTTGTTGAGCCAAGTGTGAGGTCACCTATAAATAACCACTGTGATGTCTGAGAACAATCGCCCATACAAACCACCGCAATTAAGGGTTTTCCCATGGATATCGTAATTATCTTAGGGAGTTCCTCTTTAATTCCCCTTTGACCGTGTAGGTTATGAGCTGGTGCCAATCTGTCACAGGGCATTCTGGGTACGCTTCCAATACACGTCCAAAGGATTTCTCCCTCCCTTTAGTCCCGAAGGCAAATGATATGTGGCCGACTACGCATACCATCTAAAGAGAGAGATCAAACACAAATCATAATTATATCATAGACAAGCAAGTCATACAGACACAAGAATAGATCATCTTTATTACAAATTCATAATTGAGCTAGGGTTTCTCCATCCCCAAGAACAAAGGAACTACTCACTCATGGAAGGAATCAACAACATCATCATACTCAAATGAATGGATTAAAGTACGGAGATAGATCTAATGGAAACCACAATTGGATCTGGAATTACAAACAGATCTAATATATGAAAGATGGAGTAATGGTGGTGATGAAGATGCAGCAATTGATGATGAAGGGGATGATGCGTTGTCCTCCAATGATCCGTGGATCAGCAGTGATTTTACCCCAACGAAGTTCCTACTTCAGATCCCTCTCGGATGTGGTGTTTCGTGGTTTCTGGTGGCTGTGAATGTCAGATCTCCCTCTCGTCTTTGCTAGAGAGAAGTATTTCACATGGTGGTTGTGATGGCTCCTGGTACGAGCGGACGGTACGGGCGGGCGGGCTCCGGCCGTATCAGTGGTCGTTAACTATAATGATGCATCCCCTTCGATTGGTATTCTTCCAAGTGCGAAGGCAATTTCATAAAATGACTTTTATCACTTAGATATATCAAATAATTACACAATATGATAGCTCTAATTGATATGTTCATATATGACTCCAAGATTTGGGATCCTGTTGAAACAAGAACAAAATAACACGTGTAGGCGCAGTGAAATACTAAAATCCCTACTCTATTTATGTAAAAACAAAAGATAAATATGCTTCAATTTTGGACGCATCATGGATCTTCTACCCTGGCCTATCTCCATCCATTGATTCAAACCTTATAAAAGTAAACTAGATTGGTCCAGTAAACTAAGGTAAAAACAAACAAACAAAGTCTTGTAGGCGTGTCCTTTTTATTTCCTTTTAGCATTGCTTTCTAAGGTTTGATTAAACCTAGGTCTTCTAGGGAAAAAGCTATTATAATACATCGGTGAATCCGGATCGAAGGTATCATTGGGCACCACCTTGGCCTCCGGCCATGGGAGGGGCTGCCCCCATCCCCCTATAAAAGGCACCCTCCTCCTCGTCTCACTTCACACCTCCTCATGAAGGATCTCTCTCCCCCTCTAGAATATTCCCCATGGCTTCAGATTAGTGAAGTACATGTTTCTGGTTGAAAAAACATTTCATGATCTCTATTGTTTTGAGTGTTAGATAACAATGCCAAGGATTATTTAACTAGGTGTTTGGTGCAGCAGATATTGTTCTCTCTAAATCCATCTAAAACAGTTGGGGGGATTACCCGCCCTGTCAAGGGCCAGATTATCTGCCCTTGTCCCAATTTCCATACGTGGACAAGGCGTGGTGTGCGGAGTGGGGGAGGATTTCCCCCTGGATTGTCCGGCCAGGGCTGGAGTTTTTTCCCGGGCCAGATAATCCCCCCGTCAGGGAGCCTGGATAATCCACCCCTAGGGTTTCTTCAATGGGTGGCCAAGGCGCATCACGTGGAGTGTGGGACGGAAATTTCCGTCGAATTATCCAACTTGGACCGGACTTTGTGCCTTGGCCGGATAATCCGCCCCCTCAGGGGGATGGATAATCCGCCCCCAGGTTTCTTTTCAAACGACACCAAGATGTGTTAAGTGGAGGAGGGGCGGATTTTCTCCTTGTTTAATCTAACCAGGGCCGGAGTTTTTGGCCCGGCCGGATTATCCGACCCCCAAGTTCTCTAATGGTAGCTTTTTGGATGGGGATATAAATACCCCATCAGATTCTCATTTTAGATCTCTTGGATGTCACGAAAAAGCTTTGCATTGTTCATATCGATTCAAGCGTGATGTCCATATGCAACCAATTGAAGGCTCCAATCTTTAGGGAATCGAAGGAGGGGGCCTCGATCTACATCGGCACCCATCAAGATCTTCATTTTGCTCCATTCACTTAGAGGATTCTTGATCTAGTATTTCTTGCAAATATCTAGGTCTCTATTTCGGTTATTGATTAACAGGTTCTTGTGGCAGCTTGTTGTTATCACGGGAGCCTCCAATTCAGTTATGGATGTGTGCCCCTCTAGTGTTGTAATGGCACCGGTTCCCGTCTCGAACGGTACCAAATAGTGGAAAGGTGGATCAGGCCTTTGGTGGTGAGATCCATCGGAGAACAGGGTGAGGCCTATTGTGGAGTGGTGGTCTTAGTACCACCCACCCCTCCAACACGGACGTACTTTCCTTAACAAGAAAGGAATTGCGGTAGAACAAATCCTGTGTCTCCGCGTGTTTCACTACGGTTACCTCGTTCCACTCTCTTCGTCTTTAGTCGCTTAGTAGTTAGATTGACATATAGGTAAATGAAGGGGTTCGTTACATAGAAAACAAAAAATTTCTACGGTTGCAACACCAAGATCATATCTAAGATATACATTTAATGGTTTCAGATGGACTTACCCTCGAAGACCGTAATGCTAGATAACGTTCCTACAAACAAACGTGGATGATGTAGGGTATACACGACCGTCCTCAAGGACGTACATACGATCAACGCCACAAGGAACAAAGTAGTTGAGCATGAATTTGTTTTCTGCATCAATTCGCCGTCTTCGAATGACCTCTCGGCCGAAGACCGAACCACCATGCTTCGACCTCTTGTTCTTGTGCAAGAACAATACCATACCAATGTATTCATCTTCCTCCATATCGTACTCCTCACCGAATGATCAATCACTGAACAAAACCATCTGCAAACATAATAATTTATGTCGCAAGCTACTCCTACGTTGCAACGACAATTTTTAGAAAAATAAAAGTCGAGTGATTACCTTTGACCCTCTCTGTCAAACATGTTATGTGCACCGAGCTGGATGCACTCGTTGAGGCCGAGGTGGTCACTGCATTGTCCAGGAATTGGTCTGGCGGACAGTAATGTGCGCGAAATCGAACGGCGGGCGCACGACAAAACCCTAGATGGCTGCAACTACTTTGACGGACTTTGGCATGTTGTGGGAGGAGGTGTGTGGCACCTCCACGTCCACCAGATCTACGGTTGGGCCGCAGAGAGCTGGAATCGGACGGTCATGCGACATATAGCCGAATTTGATCAGCGGTCGCGCGGCGGAGAGGCTGAAGTCATATTGTCGGATGGGCGCGCGCAATATCGAGAGTAGTGGGATGGGGCAACAGAGAATGTGCGACGATAGGCAAGGCGTGGCGATGGTCGCGCGGTTCGATTTGTCCCCGGCAGCCAGTGGCGGAGGCAGGAAAATTATACGAGGGGGGTCAATAAATTTTTTTCTTCTCATGCCAACTATTGTGGAGGGCCGAGATACTAAAATGCCCAAATTTAAGGGGCTTTTAGTATAAACATAAGGGGGTATAGAAAGAAATTCTGCATGCTAGGGGGCCAGGTCCCCTGCTGTCTCCGCCACTACCGGCAGCGGTGGGAGGGGTGAACAGTGCCAGCTACGGGAGAGGTGAAATGAAGGTGCTGCATATTTATAGCACAAGGGGCCAAAAGTTGGGACTGTCCCAAAGATTTTGCATCACTAAATAGGTATTGAACGAGGCTGATTTTTGGTCCCGAAAGAGTCTTATAAATATTGTTTTAGGGCATTGGGACTATTTTTGCATCACATGTTAGAGCATGTCTAACGAGCCATGTAAACGACCCGAAACTGTAAAACTCCAGCGAGTTTATAGGCCCATGCGATTGTTGCCGCTCTAGCGAGGCCCGTATACGTGCCCCGGCCTGCAAACAATTTACCGCAGCCCGTTTAGCCACCGCTTCGGCCGATACATATAGCACAACACTGAGCGAGTAAGGGTTGAAACCCGCACTCCTCCGTCGTCCCAACCCTAGTGTCGCCGCCGCCAGCCCACCGATCCGACGAGAAATTCCTCAACGATGTCCAGTCGGCGCGCGAGCTTCTGGCTTGGGGGGGAGCAACTCTGGAGGCGGGGGAGCTCGCCGGTTCGGGGATGACATGGGCCGCGGCACGTTCACCTGCTCGGACGCCGCGAGGAAGCGTGCGGCTCGCTGTTGGACCAACCACGAAGAGTCACCGCCAGGGAAGCTCTGCGCGTACGTGCCTCCGGGATTTGTCCCCGCGCGTGCTTGTGCAGCCGGTGAGGGATCTTCCCGCGGTGGGAGCTCCGGGCATGGACCCGCCGTCCCCGCCGTGGTGGTCGCTCGCTCGATGACTACCGGAGCTCCCCTTATCCGCCGCGTGCGTGCATCGTCGTGGCCATCGACTACGCCAACGACTCCGACGAGGAGGGCCTCGCGATGGAGATGGTCATACGCGAGTCGGAGCTGGAACGGGAGGAGGAGGAGGAGATCGAGGCCGCCGACGCGTGTCGGGCTGTGAAGCTCGTCGAGGTGCGACTGGCGCAGGAGTGGGAGTAGGAGCGCCTCGCGAGGGAGCGCGCCGCCACGCCGATCATCAAGAAGGAGATGGCAGACCTGATCGACCTCACTGACTAAGGTCGACGCCACCCCCAACACCGCCGCAACCTGCAGCTCCGGCCATCGCCCGAGCTCAATTATGGTCTAGGTTGCGGTGGCGTCCCCGTATAGGTTAATTTAGTTGCACAACTTTTGGATCGCTGCTAGTATGTGTAATTAAACGAATGATGTACAAACCCCTCCGCTGTTCTTCGATAAATTTTTCCGTGAGTGCAAATATCGAATGTGCAGTTCGTATTTGCATTTTCATTCTACGCCGTGTCGAGTTTGACCTTTATTCGTGTTTTCGGGAGACTGTACTCGAGTTCTACAGTTCGTGAGTTTACAAGGCTCGTAAGATATGCTCTTAGAGCAACTCTAACCGATCCCCAATAATTTAGAGGAGAAAGAGCCTCCCTTTCTCTTAACTTTCTATATTTAGTCCTCTAAATTTTGTGCGCCGGAACCGATCCCCAATAACTTAGAGGACTAATTTTTTTTTCTACCTCATCACTAGAACAACATATAGAATAAGTAGATTTATAATGCATATTAAGTCATATAAATGATTACAAGCATCATAAACCCGACAAATTGGGTTTTTGCACCGTCTAAGTTTTTTCCTACCTCATCACTAGAACCATCAGAGTTGAGTTCTAGCTCATCACTAGAACCATTAGAGATGGGTTCTCCATCGTCTACGGATTAATTTTGACACGATAATACTCGTCACTATTATGGCGACTTACTAGGAAGCTCCGTCGATGCACCACCAATGGTAAGGATCTAGGACCTAGACTAGTTCTTCGATGGAAGTTGGCATGTATCCCTTCCCAAAATTGTATGTATGTTTGCTCATCTCCAACTCGGTTTTGCTCATGCCACGCAAAGTACAAATTGTTGTCCTCGTCCTCATCCCATGGCCGCCGAATCCTACGAAATCAAATTACATGCACTTGCTTCATCGGAAGAAATGGTGAAGCTTTCACTAAAAACAAAAAAAAAAGATGAACACACCTTGGCGGTGCCGGATCTGGTGGTGCCAGTGGAGGTGCCGGGGGAGGTGCCGGTGCAGGTGCTACTGGCACCGCCGGAGCAGGTGTGGTTGCCCGCACGAGGTGCTCCACCCATGCCGGAGGTGCCGGGGATCCGGCGAGATCCTGAAGCGAATCCGGCGAGTTGCTCCAGCGCGTGGAGGAAGAAGCCATGCCGGAGGTGTGGCCGTGCAAATCTGGCAGAAGCTCGACGAATCCCGGCCGTGGGGACTCGATTTCATCGGAGGCGGTGGCGGATTTGTGATGGTGATTGTGGCTCCCGATTCCGGTGAAATAGGGGGCCGCCGGGTCGGGGGAGAACGTGGGAGGGTGGGGGAGCCTACTACGGGTCGGGGGCGGACGAATCTGGTCGCCAGACTCGTCGACGGCGAGTCGGCGGTGGATTTGCGACGGCGCGAGGCGAGAGGTGGAGGCCGAAGTGGAGGAGTAAAAATATAGTCCAACTTCCGCGGTCGGCCATATTTAGGGGCCGCGGAGGGGCTGGACTAAAATTATTTTCCGCAAACGGCCGCTTGGGGATTGGTTCGGTGCGTCCCCGGATGTTAGCGACCAAAAAAACCTCTAAAGATCTGTCGTGGTGGTGTCACGGCAGATGCCATGGATAGGCTAAAGGTGGGGACTAATATGCGCTAGGGGAATCCAGGGAGGGATAGTAGAGTGATTCTCTACACAGAAGCTTTGTATTGATGTTCTATCTCCCAGATTACAAGTGCTCCTCGAGCTGTATAGACAATAGGAGGAAGAAGAAACTCTCTTACTCTTGCCTACCAACTAGTCCAAGAACCCTAGATCCACTAGTGCTCAACCAACTAGAATTCTCCCAACTCTGTATCAGAAAAAACCCAACCCCCCTACCAGAACCCTAACCCCCCCTTATATAGAGGTGGTTCGGTCCTGGCCTAGGGCATACGTGGAGGCATATTCCTAAGAATATGCCCCCTCCCAAAGTAGTAACCCGATAGGGGCACTTTTCCCCCGCGTCACACTTGCTTTAGCGACGTAGCCTCTGCGGCGCCCGCGTCAGCCGACGTGAGCGTCGTCACCCTTGTCAGCCACGATCCGGTGGTCCTGCCCTTGCTTTATTCGCTCATCCAGTACGCACCGGACCTTCTTTTTTGACCAGAGAGATTCCTTCCTTCTCCTAGAAGCCAAGCGAGGATCCGGATCATAGTTGATCCGGCCACACCTGTTCCTGCATATAAGTTAGACAAGCATTTCCGACTTACTCCTTAAGTCGGACGAGACAATGTTAGGCGACCCCCATGGTCCGGGTTACTCCGTGATCTGGCCTGCCTTGAGGTGACTCGGCCAGCATCCGCTTTGACCTTGCCGAACCTCGGCTAACTCGGCCCTTATACCCCAGAGTGACCCTACCCGGGGGTATCCCCCCAACATTAGTCCCCGAAGCTGGTGCGGCCTTAATGGCCTTGGTCGCTAAGGCCACATCAGGCTCATTCATATTCGAGCCTCGGACGTTTTGTTCCGGGTTAACTTCTTGTCTCAGATTATATGGATTTACGTTCCCTTCGCACGCTTCAAGTTTCCACTTGCCGGCCGGGTCACCACTTCGGCTCGGATCCTATGGTTTTACTTTCCCTCTGCACATTTCAAGTTTTCACTTGCCGGCCGGGTTACCATTGTGGCTCGGATCCGGGCCTTGCTTCCTTCTCTCATACGCCAACCCACGTAAAGGTTAATCATTACGTTGCCTCGTTTTAAGGGCCTGCACAGTAACCGCCGCAGTAACTGTCAGTGATTACTGTGCGTGGGTTACGTCACGCCTGTCTCCTCGTTTTCCGCAACTACACGTCGTGTCATGGGATCATATTTACTCTGTGGCCCATGGTGTGGCTTCTCTCTGATTGGCTAGTGCCGGTGATACACGGCCACACCGTGTGGCTTTCTGGCGCAGCACAATCCCACTCATCGATCACTGGGTGCAGTTAAATAGGGAAGGGGCGCGTTCCTTAGCACTTTTCCATCTCCGCCCCTTTGCCCGTTCCTCTTCTTCTTCCTCGCGACCACGCCGCCGCCAGTGCCCGTTGCAGCAGCGCCGCTGCCGCACATTCTCCGTGCCTCCGCACTGCAGCCACCGCTGCACAACTGCTTAGCCACGGGTCCCCGTCAATCTAGACCGCAGAGCCCCGCTGCCGCTAGCTCCAGCGAGGACAGCGGATTCGAGATGACGGAGGAGGAGCTCATCATCGTCGAGCAGGAGATGGAGGAGGACACCGGCGCGGCGGACCGCGGCGCATGGGCCGGCTCATGGGTCTGCCAGGACGACATCGACTGGCTCTACCGGACCCGCGTATTCCCGCCGGTGTCGCCGCTCGTCTCCCCTCCTCGGAATTGGCCCCCTCACCCAATCTGGGTGAGTTTGTTGTTTTCCTGTCCCATTTCCAATGGGGATTTGGTCTTCTGGTGAGTGATTTCTTCCGGGATTGGGTCCGGACCTATCATTTGCAACCACACCATCTCTCGGCGAACGCCATCACCTCTCTGTCCGCTTTCGTCTCTTCGATCGAGGGCTACACCGGACTATGGCCCACAAAGGAGCTGTGGATCCGGTTCTTCGGCCTCCGTTGCAACATCGTCCCCAACATCCACGTCGAGTCGAGGACAAGCAGCTCACTCAGTTCGGAGCTGCCTCGATCTCGCCCCGGAGATTTTCAATCTTTCCCCAGGTCACTAGGCTTGACTCCTGCAAAGGATGGGCCCGGACTTTCTTCTACGTCCAGAAGGAAGGCACCGAAGACTTGACCCGGTTGCTGCCCTACGCTCCGGGTCCTCCGGACACGGATTTCTGGGAGGAGGTCGCCAAAAAACCTATAGCTCTGGCCAACCAAGTCCACAAAAGGTTCGCGGAGCTGAAGAAGCTCGAATTGCGCAACGAAGATGCCATGATTACATTCGTGCGCAACCAAATCTCTCCCCTCCAGCGGCGCACTCACAAGTTGTGCCATATGAGCTTCAGCCGCGACCCCAACCGAACCTCCTCGTTCGAGTTGAGCAATACGGAGATCTTCCGCCGGGTCAAGGCTCTTTTCACCACCCATAAGGATTTTTCCGCCGAATGGACGTGGGGAATCGAGCATTACTGCCATGACAGGCTCCCTCCCACGGTAAGCTTCGCGGGGTAAACTTATTTCAGATTAATTACGTGTCGGTTCTTATCCTATTTTTGACTCTACCCTTGTGCTTTTTTCTCAGATGTTTCTCCAGCAAACCCTCGAGGATGGTACTGATCCGACCCTTAAGTGGGCCCCGGACCGAGAAATCCCGGATGAGGAGGAGCCGGACCAGGAGATGTTCCTCCCCACAACCGACGCCACCAAACGACCCAGTGGTAAATTCTCTTCTCTTAGAGATTGGCCCGACGATGAGGATGACTCGGATATCGACATGATTGAACCTGTTGAGGCTGTCCCTCTTTCTTTTGCCTTCCCGGCATCAGCTAACCCCGGTGGGCACATCCACGAGGATCCTCCACTTGCCACGGGCGAGCCTGTTCCGGTAGCGTCGAAGAAGAAGCACGGATCCGCGTCAAGTTCTTCTTCTGAACCTTCTCAGCCTACCAAAAGGCAAAAGAAGGCCGGAGACAAGACTGCCTCCAAACGGGCAGGCAAAGCCCCGGCACGGAGGGCCCGGAAACCTAAGGAGGCCGAGACCTTGGATGCGTAAGTCATTTTTCACTGCGCAACACCCTTCTCCCTGCATCGGGGTAATTTCACTCCTGACATTATTTTCTTTTGTAGGGCTCCTGTGGAGGTCCCTCAGAGCGGATCGAGCATCTCCTCTCCCCTTCGGTCCGGTCCTTCCCCTCCTCGTGACGACGAGTCACGCCCACTGAGCCCTATTCCGGAGGGCTCTACGGACGCTCCGGGTTCCGCAGTACCTCCTTCAGAGGAACGTGACCTCGGATCGGCCGAGGCAACGGCGTTCGTCACTTCGGCATTGCCGCACCCAGCAACCACCAAGTCTACTGGAACTCCAGCACCAGCAGCAGCTCCAGCACCAGCCACCCAACCAGCGCTTGTCCCGGCTCCGAAGAAACCAACATCAGCTCCTAGTCCTGCCACCAAAGCTCCCGTGCCAAGTTCGTCTGCCTCGTCCGAGTTATCCCAAGTTCGGCGAGGAACCACTCCAGCGGCTTCCAAGGGCAAATCCCCTATGGTCACATCCTCCCAGCAGGCCAAAGGCAAGTCTACCTCCGTCGAGGCCGGTCAGCGAACCTTGTCGTCAATGCTTCCGAAGAAGTCACCGGCAGCGACGGATCCTCCTGCCGAGCCAACCGACTCGCAGCAGATGGTTCTTCACACTAGACCAGCTCTTGCCCTGATTGAAAGGAAAGAAGCTCACGCAAAGGGCTTGGTGGCACCCCACATGCCCACTGGCGAACGGTACCCTCCGAGCCTCATCGAGTTCGTCATGAACTGGAATAAGGCGGAGTTCGTCTACAACGACGATCTCCCGGAAAAGTTCGGCCCCGCTGAATTTTCCGCTCAGATGAATACCGCCGCCAAGGCCATTAACCTCGCTGGGCAAATGATGGAGGTACGTCGTTTCTTCTTTACATGCTGTAGATAATAACCATTAGTCCCCGAGCCTCCGGCGGAGTAACTTGTTACTTGGCCGGATGCTCATTAGAAGATCAATGTAGCTGCATGTAAACTTCAAATATGCACACACCTAGAGCCGGGTTAAGTTCCACTTGGCCCGGCTCTTGCACACTTCGAATATGCACACACCTAGAGCCGGGTTAAGTTCCGCTTGGCCCGGATCTTGCACACTTCGAATATGCACACACCTAGAGCCGGGTTAAGTTCCGCTTGGCCTGGATCTCGTATACTTCGAATATGCACACACCTAGAGCCGGGTTAAGTTCCGCTTGGCCCGGATCTTGTATACTTCGAATATGCACACACCTAGAGCCGGGTTAAGTTCCGCTTGGCCCGGATCTTGTATACTTCGAATATGCACACACCTAGAGCCGGGTTAAGTTCCGCTTGGCCCGGATCTTATATACTTCGAATATGCAACGAACTAACTTTATACTCCTGTACCTTTGTCAGGTAACTACCAATCACCGGAGCGCCGAATTTCAGCGCCTGCTTGATACCCACAAGATCTTGCGCGCAAAACATGTTGCACTTGGCGCGGAGCATGAAAAGAGGGGTAATTTCCTCTCTCTACACCTCTCTGTTTCATTTGTTTCTGCCAGACTAACCTCCTTATTCGGTTTTTTGCAGCTGGGGTGGAGGCTGAAAACAAAATTATGTGGAAGAACTTGGAGGAAATCCGAGGTATGTCCTCTTTCGGCCAACGTCGTTGTGTTTTCCATTCCTTCTTATCCTTGGCTCGGCAAACATTCACTCCTCGGCTTTGCCGGGTCAACATACTATTTGAGCATCGCTTGAGGATAGTGTGCCCGTGCCTGATATGATGCTGCATTTTCTCGAACAAGCAGGACAGCATCAAGCCGAGCTGAAGAAGAAGAACGATGAGCTTGCCCTCCTCCGGACCAAGGACGATGAAATAGCCAAACTCAAGGCCGAGATGGAGAAGATGAAGGCCCAACACAAAACCGAACTCCAAAAAGTTGGCCAGAACTTCACCGAAGAGCGTGAGCGCTTTACCCTTCAGATCTCCAAGGACCAGGACCTGCTTAAGGAATCCGAGGTCCAGCTTGGGTCGGCGCTCGCTGAGCTTGAACAACTTCGCCAGAGACGCGACAGTTGTATCAAGGAGTTGACCCGGATCCATCGTCATATCTCACGTAAGTTTCTTCCCCTTGTCCGACATAGTTTTTCGGGTTAGCTCATATGCCTTTGCTTCAGCATCTTCCCTTTCCTTATTTTCAGATAACTTTCCGGAGGGTACTCCCATCGCCAGTGCTGCCGTTGCCAAATTCCGCCAAGAGAGGGGTACTCCCGTCGCTTCTTATGGTGAGATCATCCCCTTAGACATGGAGGACCTGTTGGTCAGCGTGTCAGCTCGGGTGGAAACCATCAAGAACTATGGGAAAGATCTCCTCGACGTTGCGGTCCGGATCTTCAACACTTTCTGGCCAAGCGAGAGCGCTCCGAAAAGGATCACACTCCTTGCTGAGAAGCTATTGGAAATCGAGACACAGCTTGATCTCTGGAGAGAATCCGCCGGGTGTGCCGTAGCAGATACCCTCCTCCATCATATCCTTACATGGTACGAGAAGATCGACCTGAGCCTCCTCACACGCCGGTGCACCGGATCCAAATGGACCGATGATCCGGAGTGGGTAGCTCGGTGCCAGGCTTGCGCCTACAGCCTTGTTGAATATTCTCCCATCCATGACTGGGTTGAGGGGCCGAGCTTTCTGGAGTCCGGCGAGGAGGAGTAGATGGAGAACATGGAGGATGGGTCGGGCGAGGATGGAGAAGATGCTGCTTCAAATATTGAAGACAGTGATGATGACGCCGAACTTCCTCCTCCTGCCGCTCCTTAGTGGAAAAAACTTGAAAATTTATCAGATCCCCGGTATGCCGGGTGCCATTGTATGCTAAATACATGATATTTTGCTACTATGCTTGTATACCGGATTAACTTGGGCGTAGTCCCCGAGTTTCATTTTCTTGTTCGTCCAATTCTCCGGCTTGATCCGTGTCTACCTTGATTCGGTTTTATGACTTACGAATCCGAGCCTCAAGAATCGTTTTAACAATACTGAGAAACTTTGAAGCTTGGCTCAAAATAATTCAACATAATAACTTGAAAATAAATACAGGGTTAGTCCGAAAAAACAAACGTTAGCTCGAATAAATTCGTTTCCTTAGCCGTTTTTCATGTGCTACGCAATTCCAAACTTGTTCCCTTGCTTGCCATGAAGCCAATTCTTGTTGGACAGCAGCAAGTCGAAGGGTTGGGTTTTTGGTGCTCACACATTACTAATCCGGGTTAAGTAGAACGACTTATTCCAGCTACCGCATAAGAAATTACGACAAACATTATTAATGCAGTCCCCGAGTTACTGCTCGAGGCGCTGCTATTTCATTGATAAGCTCATTGCCGACATACATACCGACATATGAGATGACTCGGATACATACACTTCTTAGCTAAGTGTAGAAGGGACGAAGTAGTGCTACATTCCATGGTCGCTTCGATTCCTCTCCGGACCTGTCCGCCTTGTTCTTTTCCTGTGGCTTTGCATCTATGAGATAATAAGAGTCATTGTGCAATGCTTTGCTCACAATGAATGGCCCTTCCCATGGGGGGATAATTTATGCATGCCAGTGGTATGTTGTACCAACCGGAGCACCAGATCGCCTTCCCGGAAGACTCGGGGGCACACTTTCCGGCTATGATAGCGTCGGAGATTTTGCTGATATATGGCGGATCTGGACAGTGCCAGTTCTCTCGCTTCTTCCAACAGATCAACATCATTTTGCCGGGCTTCTTGCACTTCGGCTTCTGTGTATTGGGTGACCCTAGGCGAATCATGCTCTATGTCGGCTGGTAATACAGCTTCTGTCCCATATACCAGAAAGAACGGCGTGTAGCCTGTTGATCGATTCAGAGTTGTTCTTAAACTCCACAATACCGCTGGTAGTTCTTCTATCCAGCACCCCGCTGATCTTTGCAGCGGCTCAATGAGCCGGGGTTTTATCCTAGATAGCACTAATCCGTTGGATCTTTCCACTTGTCCGTTTGATGCGGGGTGGGCTATCAAGGCTACGTCGAGTCGGATTTTCTTGTCTCGGCAAAAGCGCGCAAATGCTCCTTTCGCAAATTTCGTTCCATTGTCAGTTATAATGTTGTGTGGATAACCGTACCTCAAGATGATGTCTTTGAGAAACGTCACGGCCGTAGCTCCATCACATTTTCTTATAGGCTTCACTTCGATCCATTTTGTAAACTTGTCCACCATGACCAGAATGTGTGTCATGTTTCCTCTTGCTGGTTTGAACGGGCCAACCATATCCAAGCACCACACAGCAAATGGCCATGTAATTGGTATGGTTTTGAGTTCCGACATAGGCATATGTGTCTTGGTGGCGTACCTTTGACAACCATTGCATTTTCTCACCAAATCTTCTGCTTGCTCTAAGGCACTTGGCTAGTAGAATCCATGCCGGAACGCCTTTGCCACTAAGGCCCGGGATGAGGCATGATGCCCGCATTCTCCTTGGTGTATATCTCGGAGGATGTTAAGTCCTTCTTCCGGGTCAACACACCGCTGGAGGACATTGGTTACACTCCGTTTGTACAGCTCGGAATTGATGATTATGTAAGCTTTGCTCTCCTCTGAGTTTGCCTGGCTTGCACTTCCTCAGTGGGTAACGTTCCATCTTTCAAGAACTGGTATATAGGCAGTGCCCAAGCTGGTATCGCTCGCGCAGGGAACATCTCCTCATCAATTTCCATCCGATCCATCGGCATAACTTCATCCGGATCATGCTGAACAGTCCCCGGGTTCGGCGTGCTGCCTCCCATGTCAATGTCCATGGGCTCAGCTCCGGATTCCGCGTTTCCCGGGACATAGATTGAATCGGTTCCTGGGGACGACCTGATAGATGGTTTTCTGAGGTGCTCCAATGCTACGCCCGGTGGAATTGCCTGTCGGGTCGATCCGAGCTTTGACAGCATGTCGGCAGCTTTGTTTTCCACGCGAGGTACATGGTGAAATTCGCATCCCTCAAAGTAACCCGAGATCTTCTGCACATGAAATCTGTATAGTGCCATGTTTGGATCCAGGGTGTCCCACACTCCGGACACTTGCGGTATTACTAGATCCGAGTCGCCAAAGCATATTATCCGGCGTATGCCAATCTCCTTTGCCACTTTGAGACCATGCACAAGAGCCTCGTACTCAGCGACATTGTTTGATGCCGCGAAATGGATCTGCAACACGTACTTGAGCTGATCCTTCTTTGGCGAGGTAAGCACAACCCCGGCACCTAACCCGGTTTTGGTTTTCGATCCGTCAAAGTGCATCCTCCAGTAGTTCGGATCTGGTGGCGGCGGTTCGTATTGTACCGCGGCCCAATCCACGAAAAAGTCCGCCACAGCCTGGGACTTGATCGCTTCTCTCCTATCATACTGGGGTGCGTAAGGTGCTAGCTCAATCGCCCATTTCGCAATTCTGCCATTCGCGTCTTTGTTACCCATTATCTTGGATATGGGGGATTCGCATATCACTTTGATGGGATGCTCCTCAAAGTAGTGCTTTAACTTCTTTGCCGCCATATAGACACCGTATGCCACCTTTTGAAAATGCGGGTAGTTCTGTTTTGAGGCAGACAACACCTCGCTCAAGTAGTACACTGGCCTCTGCACCGACTTACCCTCTTCATCACGCTCCACTACAATCACTGCACTTACAACCCGGTTGGTTGCGACTATGTAGAGCAACATTGGCTCCTTTGACAGTGGAGAAGCTAACACTGGTGCAGTGGCCAACGTCTTTTTTAAGTGGGCAAAAGCTTCATCAGCCTGCGGCGTCCAAACGAATTTATCTGACTTTTTCATGAGTTGGTAGAGAGGCAGTGCCTTTTCCCCTAACCGACATACAAACCGACTCAACGACGCCAGGCATCCAGTGAACTTCTGGACATCGTTAAGACACTTCGGCAGCTCCATACGTTCGATTGATCGGATCTTAGTTGGATTAACCTCGATACCTCGGTTGGAGACGAGAAATCCGAGTAATTTCCTAGCCGGGACACCGAAGGTACATTTCTCCGGGTTAAGCTTCATCCGGAATCTCCTCAAGTTCGCGAATGTTTGCCTTATGTCGTCAAGGAGCGTTGCGCTTTTCTTGGTCTTAATAACCACATCATCCACGTAGACTTGTACATTTTGACCTATTTGATCGTGCAAACATTTTTGCATACATCTTTGGTATGTTGCTCCTGCATTTCGTAAGCCGAACGGCATAGTGCGATAGCAATAAGCCCCGTACGGGGTAATAAAGGCAGTTTTTATTTGATCATCCGAGTTCAGAGGTATCTGGTGGAAACCTGAATAGGCGTCAATGAATGACAACAGTTCACATCCCGCGCGGTAGAGTCGATGACCTGATCTATCCTCGGCAGTGGAAATGGATCTTTTGGACACGCCTTGTTCAGGTTCGTGTAATCGATACACATACGCCAAACCACTGCCACGTTCGGATCATCCTTCTTCTTTTCTACCAGCACCGGATTAGAGAGCCAATCCGGATACAGCACTTCCATGATAAATCCTGCTGCTAGCAACCGAGCTATCTCGTCACCAATGACCTTTCTCCTATCCTCGGTGAAGCGTCGGAGAGGCTGCTTCACCGGCCTTGCTCCGGGTCTTACGTTCAAAGAGTGCTCGGCCAACTCCCTCGGAACACCTTGCAAGTCCTGCGTGGACCAAGCAAAAATATCCCGATTCTCACGGAGGAAGTTGACGAGCTCGCTTTCCTATTTGTCAGTTAACCCGGCACCAATTGTTACGGTACGCTCCGGAAACATGTTATCCACTGGAATCTTCTTGGTGTCCTTCGCGGCTTGAAACGAAACGCTTCCATGCGGGTTACTTAACGTCGACATATACTGCTGCGCGGACTGAGCTAATGCTGCCACCTCTTGGATTTTTCTTTTCTCTCGCGCAATCACGAGTGACTCGGCTAGGTTAGACCCGGCTGTGGTGCACTCAATAGAACGTCGGAAATCCCCAGCGATAGTAATTGCTCCATTTGGCCCGGGCAACTTCATCTTCAGATAACTAACGTGGCAACTTGCCATGAATTTACTCAGTGCTGGTCTCCCGAGTAATGCATGATACGCGCTCTCCAAGTTCACCACCTCAAACTCCAGATTCTCAGTTCGGCAGTTATCCCTCGTACCGAATAGCACGTCGACCCAGACTTTGCCTATGGGCTCACAGGAGATGCCTGGTACGATACCATGGAAAGTTATTCTTGTAGCCTGGAGCATGTTCTCCGAGATGCCCAACTTGCGCATCGTATCCGCATACATGATGTTAATGCTACTGCCATTGTCGATCAGTACCTTGGAGAACCTCACATTAATGTTTGGCCCAATGAACGTCGGATCTAACACTAGTGCATACGAGCCCGGACTTGGCATAAGATTGGGATGATCTTTGACGCTCCAGGTAATTTCCTGGACCGACCAAGGCATGTATCTCGTCACTGCAGGCATAACCGCGTTAACCTCCATATGTCGGCGCTGCAAGCTCTTCCTATCTGTTTCCTCCGTTGTGAACACACAATAGCTCTGGTGATGTTCCCTGTACTCATTCCTTCCCTCGTTTCCGGAGTACCTCTGATCCGGTTGTTGCTGGTTTTCCACCTGATGCACTGCATCCCTTCTCTCACTGTTGTCATACCTCGGCGGAGGGGGAGGCAACATCAGTTGTTGCGTGTTTGCTCCGGAGAGTAGTTGCTGCCGGGGTAACTCCTGCCGAGGTTGATCATTCCGGGGTGCCTGAGCATTCCCCGAACCACCTTGTTCTATCTTGCGCATCCACTCACATTGCCTCGTTGTGTGACCCGCCGGGCTGTTCGGATTTGGCGTGTGAAATTTACACGGCTGGTCCAACATTGACTCGGGTATACCTCGGATGATCTTTCTTTTCTTGCCATTGCTTCTTCTGCTCCGGAGTCCACGTTTTCTTGCCATCGTTTCGAGGAGTCCATTGCCCTCCCGTTTTCTGGCGTTGGTTGCTCCCTGCTCCGGGCTGATCTTGATTCACAGCTGCAACTTGTTGCGAACTATACCGATGATCCGGTCTATCGTCTCTCCTTTTTCCCCTGTAATCATTCCTCCGGGATGACCCGGCTCCGTCCCTCGAATAGTACTCCTCATTTGACTCGTTCGACGCGATTCTAGGTTGAGTTGGATCACCCAAAGCATAAGAATCCGCAATCCGGATCATCTCTGCCAACGTGACCGGCATTTTCCTTTGCAATTTCATCCACAACTCGCTGCCATATCTGCACCCTTGTGCGAACCATGCTATAGCCTGTGACTCTATGACTCCCTCACACGAGTTTCTCACGGTACACCACCGGGTCAAGAATTCACGATTCGTTTCGTTAGATCTTTGCTTGCACATCGCCAGGGTCTGCGGTCTATTCGGTCTCTGATATGTACTTGAGAAGTTGCTGATAAATATTTCTTCAAAATCTATCCAGCAATTGATGCTTCCGGGTGGCAAATTATTCAGCCATACCCTAGCTGGACCTTCCAACATTTGGGGTACATATCGTACAGCCCATCTCAAGTTGCCAGTTGCAATTTTCACAGCTGTTGCGTAGTTTATCAGTCAATCCTCCGGCTTTGTACTGCCGTCATACGTCTTCGTGCCCCCGGGTAATTGGAAATTGGGTACTGGCGGTTCCTTCATGATCCGGGGTCCAAAGCACGCTGGACCCGGAGGACCTTGACATTCGATCTGTTTCGACCTATACAGGCGATCCAGCTTTAACCTGGCTTCATCCGGCATCAAATCCCTGCTTCCCAATCTCGACCCTATCACATGATAGTCCGGTCTTGCGTATCCCGCATTCATCATCTCCGAGTCCCCGTCATTGTATCGGTCTTGATCTCGTTGTGCTCCTCTCTGTTGCATACCACGGCCGGCACTTTGCTCTTGCCTTGGTATATTCCGCTGCTGCGGTTGACCTGCTCCTGCCGAGTTTCGCTGTCCGGCAATGCCGTTGGCAGCATTACCTTGACCGGCATTGCCTTGGTCGTGATTACCTCGGCCAGCTTCACCTCGGCTCACACTTCGTCGATCGTCGTTTTTCCGCATCTCTTTTTCTTTTCCCGCACGCTTTGGGTCGTACGGAACGATCTGCTTGTTCCGTCTGGCCGAGGTTACTACCTCTTCTCTCCTTGGGCCACCATGAGGCGACGATGCGGCTCCAGCGGATTTCTCCGGGTTACCCATCGCCAAATGGACGATCTTAGAAGCTCCAACTCTCTCCGGGTTACCTCTCAGCAGCTCCTCGTTCTGTCTGTTCGCGATCCGAACCAGCTCGTTAACCCGGTCTTGCTGTCTTTGACGGGCTTCACCCGTCAGACCCTCTAGCTCGGACGCCGCGGCATCTGCTGCTCTGAGGTTCTTCGCCGGGGTACTATACCTCGGCAACCCCACAGACAGATAGTTTTCCGACCCTTCTGGTCCATCATCACCTTCTCTGTTCATCTCACTCATGAGATTTTTCCCTTTTACCCTTACTGCATCAACCTTGTTTGCCTTCGCGTACTCACGCAGCGTCATGTTCAACGACTGCTGAGCCGCTGCTATTTTCTTTGCGCCCTCCAGTATCTTTTGCCGGGTCTCCTCTAGCTCGGCCTGTGCCTGAGCCGGATCTACCACTGCTGCCACCGGGTTTGCCAAGCTATCCATGGCTTCCCTCAGCACGTTCTCAGGCCTCTCTAGCGGAGGACCCCTAGCTTTCCTCGGTGCCTTAGGCGTTACCTCCGGGTCTGGCGCTGGATCCTTGCTCATGCTCGCGCCTGGCGCAGTCATCATCACCTCTGCATGGTCCGGGGAGCGAGCGATACACGCCCTGCGAGCCACAGTGAGGGGTGGTTCTCCTGCATCGACGACGCGGCGCGGATGAACGCAAGACACGTCCACAGCAACATAGACCTTGTGCGCACCGAGCTTGACGAAGATGCCGTTGCGCGGAAGGGGGCGCGTGCCGAAGCAGCCAGCGTTGTCGCTGACGTAGTCCAGCGCTCCAAAGCGCTGAACGAGCCCGGAGACGATGCGTTCGCCGGTGCCGATGAGGTTTCCCGTCTGGATCTTCACCCCTGCTAGCGCCGCTAGCCCCACGGTGGGCGCCAACTGTCGTGGTGGTATCACGGCAGATGCCATGGATAGGCTAAAGGTGGGGACTAATATGCGCTAGGGGAATCCAGGGAGGGATATTAGAGTGATTCTCTACACAGAAGCTTTGTATTGATGTTCTATCTCCCAGATTACAAGTGCTCCTCGAGCTGTATTGACAAGAGGAGGAAGAAGAAACTCTCTTACTCTTGCCTACCAACTAGTCCAAGAACCCTAGATCCACTAGTGCTCAACCAACTAGAATTCTCCCAACTCTGTATCAGAAAAAACCCAACCTCCCTACCAGAACCCTAACCCCCCTTATATAGAGGTGGTTCGGTCCTGGCCTAGGGCATACGTGGAGGCATATTCCTAAGAATACGCCTCCTCCCAAAGTAGTAACCCGACAAGGGCACTTTTCCCCCGCGTCACACTTGCTTTAGCGACGTAGCCTCTGCGGCGCCCGCGTCAGCCGACATGAGCGTCGTCACCCTTGTCGGCCACGATCCGGTGGTCCTGCCCTTGCTTTATTCGCTCATCCAGTACGCACCGGACCTTCTTTTTTGACCAGAGAGATTCCTTCCTTCTTCTAGAAGCCAAGCGAGGATCCGGATCACAGTTGATCCGGCCACACCTGTTCCTGCATATAAGTTAGACAAGCATTTTCGACTTACTCCTTAAGTCGGACGAGACAATGTTAGACGACCCCCATGGTCCGGGTTACTCCGTGATTCGGCCTGCCTTAAGGTGACTCGGCCAGCATCCGCTTTGACCTTGCCGAACCTCGGCTAACTCGGCCCTTATACCCCGGAGTGACCCTATCCGGGGGTATCCCCCAATAAGATAGAAGGGGGTCGGTTAGAGTCGCTCTTACATGTTAGAATTGTTGTTATGGCCCCTCCTATATCTGGACAAGAACCACGGCAGCTTGCACAATCTTAGCTAGTTTTCGATACCTTGTTCGGCCAATTCCGACGAGACAAATCATGCACGCTGCTTTGATGCTATTGGGAAGACCTTTTATCCCTGATAGATCAGTGATCTTCCAAAAGTACTTTTCTGCTTGACGGCGACTCGCCCAAAGAAGGCAAAACCAGTATACGAATGAAAGCTCTGAATCGAAAGCTGAGACCACAATGTAAACTTAGGCTTCAGCTCGTGGAATCTCCTAGAACACCGTACATGCGAATCGGAGAGCAGAGCCTCCTTCCGTGCTAATTAACCGCCCAAACGTCACTGTGGGCTTAATGATTTGATGTCCATGGCCTGATCTGATTATTGTACTACTGTACTTGGAAGTTGTTAATATGTTTTGTTAAGCTATGGCATGCGCTGACTGTTACGTGGAACAACTATTCGCTTCTGAAATCGCACTGATCGTGATCGACCATTCTGACACTAATCTTCAGGCCAAGTTGGCCAACGTGCGAGGCACTGTTGATCCTGGCATAGCAGCCGAGGCGGGAGGAAGCATGCACGCTCTAATCAGGCAAGACAAGAGGACCAGGCACACCGGCACAGCGACGGGACGGCGATGAGTTGGGCCGAACCGCGCCGCACGATCGGCCAGGCGTCGCTGTTCCGATGGCGACGGCCACCCGAGCCGGCCACCTGTCTCCTCCGCATTGCCTCCCCGTAAAAGAAGATTCCTCTTTCCCCCAATCTCCTCGCCGGCGGTGGTCAAGAAGAGAGCGGCGCCGCCGTCGCGCCATCCTGTCTCCTCAAGTCTAGTAGAATCACGCAGTAATGAATAAATGATTCACTTATTGCCTACTCACAAACTTCTTCGGAAGTTCGGATCCTCGCCAATGATGATCAGGCATATGACGTGGCCCGGAAGGCTTACACGTCAAAGGATGGAACGCCGTTGTCTCACAAGTAGCGGTCGGCAGGTCACCGTCGGCTCGTCGCGATTCAATCCACATGAGCAGAATACGTGCCAAGACTTTCAGTTTCGGAGGCAAGCAAAAAAAAAAACATTCGACTCGGCAAGTCGACCTACCTCTTTTCCTTCTGTTCGCTGTCTGCAAAACCGCCGTTCTTTTATCACTGTGCAGAGAACGATCGTGAAAACGTTCGTCCGATCCATCCACTGTGCAGGACCGACCTCTGCCTACCACGGAGAGGAGGCAACATCCAGAGAGTTCTGGCCTGGTCGCTTGGCCCCGGCCGACCGAATGGGCGGTGGATACCGGTCCTCCTGGACCGTGTCATGACAGGAACGTGAAATGATAGCAGATGCTGAATGAGAAGTCTCCGCGGATCAGTTCGTGGACGTGTAGGATAGGACGGCACAGGTATATTTGGGCGATTTGCCAAGGAATTAATACGGACCTGTGCGTATCGTCTCGTCTACATACGCCTCTGTTTATTTATTCATATTTATCAGTATCACGGCGAGACCTGACTAGCTTTGGATTGGGACAAGTCATGCCCGGTTTATGTAGGAAAAATGAATTTGGGACAGGGACTGGTGAAGACATGTATGCATGCGGTGTTTTTTTTCCTTCATTTGCCTGCTTGTGTCTCTCCAATCGACATGATCATTGGTGCGCTGGAGTGCTAGTCATCTATCTGCTCAGTGTGATGCCGATTAGCTTGATCTACTACTTCTCCTGGTTTGAAAGGGATTCTGCGCGTCAGTCAAGAATCAAGATAAACAAGCTAGGTCTTTCTTATACTCTGATCTGGATCGTGTTTGCGTGCTATTGGGGACGGTACAAGGAATCTCAACGCATGTGACGTCTAAACCTCATATAGCCAGACTAATGTTGAAACGGGTTGCTAGTATTCTGGTTCACACATGTGCAAGAAGCACGGCAGCTTGCACAATCTTCCTACCCCTGTTCAGCCAATTCCAGCGAGACAAATCATGTACGCTGCTTCGATGCAATTGGGGAAACTTTATAGTATACCCTTGGGGGTTAGATCAGTGATATCTCCGAGTGCTTTTCCACTTGACGGCGACTTGCTCAAAGATGTGGCGAATAGAGTGAAAGCTCTCAATCGAAAGGTGAAATCTCATGGTATGTAAAACGCCTCAACCCGTGGAATCTTCTAGAAACACCGTAAAGGCGGAGCGGAGAGCAGAGCCTCCTTCCGTGCTAATTAACCGCCCAAACTTACTGTACTGTGATCATTTTGGACTGTCGATATGTTCTACAGTATTGAGCACCCACAGTACGTTGTAAGTTATGGCATGCGCGCTGACAGTTGCGTGGTTAACAACTGCAGTAGTAGGGTATTCGCTTCTAAAAATCGCACTGATCGATCGCTCTGACACTAGGCTTCAGGCCAGCGCGCGACGCGCTCAGTCTGGATCAGCATTCAGCAGTGCTGCGCCTGGAATAGCAGCCGGGGTGGGAGGACGGAGGAAGGGTTTAAGGGTTCCGAGCCTGATGCACGCACTGATCGGGCAGAACAAGCTGGCCCGGCGCCTGACAGAGACCAGATCGACAAAAGCTCGATCGACCGGCACGCTGGCACAGCGACGTACGGGACGGCGCTGAGTTGTGCCAAAGCCGCACAGCACGATCGACCAGGCGTCGCTGTTCCGATGGCGAGGGAGCTCTTCCGTGGAGCAGCCCGCGCCGGCCACCTGCGAGCGGCGGCCCCGGCATGGTCGACCTCGGACGCGTCGATCGTCCCATCCGCATCGCCGCCGAAGATTCTTCTCCTTTTACGTACTCCACGTCCCACCGGTCGACAGTGCCTCGCCCGATCACCAGCCGGCCGCAAAGAAGACGTCCCCGTCGCAGGCGCACCGCGGCGGCCACGTATAAGCTTTGCTCCGGTAATCCCTTCCCTGATGCCGTTCGACGTCGATGGTGTCTCCTTTGGCAGCAGAGAGCTTTTTTTTACTTGGCTCGGGTTAGTCGGGCAGTGCGCGCGGAAAGAGGAGGAGTTTGGTTTGGTAGGTGTCAATTCTAGGTGTGCCTCGGGAACAGACAGACGTACCGGCCAAAGTGTTCGTCTTTTTTGAGGTGCACGGTGGCACGGAGAGACTCGGGCAAGTCGTTATCTAGTCCGGTTTACTCTTACCGAAACATGGTACTCCGCACTAAAAAAGAATCGATGGATATGCTTGAATCGATTATATACTTACTACCTTTTAATCGATAAGAAAAAGCAAGCTAGGACTTCAGGATAGCGAATGGGGAATCTGCTTGGCAAGCTCTGAGGTCGGAGTGAAACTGTGAGAGCACTCTGGCCTCCATGGTTGCTGTGGCATATTTAGCCCGGCACATTCTAGGTATGGTGCTACATATGGCCTTTCAGTCAGGCCCTCTATCTAAGAGACTTCAGCTAGGAGTTCTCGTATGGGACTAGCGTGGACGGATTCTATTTGATGCACATCGCATCGTTTACCGATGCAGCGCCCACACACTGGTCTCTTGTGTACCGGCCCAACATTGTTAGGCTTTTTTCCTTCTTCCTTTTTACATTTCCAATTTATTTCGTCTTTTCACTTATTTAGTTACATTTAGTTTCACTTCTTTTGATTAGTTACTTGTTTTTCGACCTTATGTAAATGTGTAAACATATACTTTTAGAGATGAGTGAACACTGTTTCTTCAACCTTTTCTTCATTTCATTTTTTGCCTAATTTTTTCTTTTCTTTTTACTAGTTATATTTTATTTGGACTACAATCTATGGGAGTGCAAAAACATGCATAGTAGTGCACATACGAGACAAAAAGTAACACCAGGGGCGAATCTAGAGAAATTTGGCGATGCGGTCAGCTACTATAAAGTCATGGAGGTCAAACTGGTCATACTAGTATAATGCAATATTGTACCAGAATATAGCACGACGAAACAACACAAACGGCAAAAGTTTCCACTAATAGAACAATATTACATGAATAAAGGCGACACATACCATTCAGAGGATATAATCCACTTCTTTGTTCATTAGAAATATTAATATAAAACTAAATTGCAACTTGCAAAAACTTGAAGCCTAATTTGTAGCAACCTGCACATGTAGATTGTAAGAAAAATATGTTATACTTATTAAAAAATTACATGTAAGTAATTAAAGGCGAGAGAAGTATTAGATAGAAACATGTGACTTGCTCACTTACATTTTATAATTTCCCTTCTCGATTTTTCACCTTTTTAAAGCGATCAATCATTGCATCTCTATTAATAGTGCAAAACATATCCTTATCCACAAAGCAGATGAGACAATCACTGATGAATTGCTCGCCCATTTTATTGCGTGACACATTCTTGACAATATTCATTGCTGAGAAGCATCTCTCCACTGATGCCGTGGCAACCGGCAAAATTAGCACTCGCTTCAGCAGTTGATAAACCAAAGAAAAAGATACATGCTTATATGTGTTGACCAGTGACTTAGCAAGATCACCAATATCATTCAAATCACTAAATCCTTCATCTGCCCTCACATTGTCAATGCGTATGCTAAGTTGGTGACGAAGAGCAACCAATTGCATTGGATCAAAATCATCAGGATAGAACTCAACTAGCTTCACCAAGCTCTCCAAGTTAAAAGCAGCAAACGATTCTTTTAGGTCGAAAGAGGCCATGTGAATTTGTCAATCGGTCATCAAATTCTTGAAGTTGTCAATCAATAAGAGAGTTAAGACAATCTGTTTGGTAATGCTGAAGGTTTGTGATATTGGTTTTATAACGTGGTCTATGGCGATCGACATATTCATCTAGCATGTTGAGGCTAGGAATATTATGTTCTTCACACAATAAATGCACATTTTCAAGAAGTGATTCCCACCCATCATCTCTTAGTCGTTGGAGTTCATTCCTTGTTGACTTGACATTCAACGTGGCATTGAGGATGTCTAGGTCCTTCTGCTGCAAGCAACGTGATAAAGTATCTGCATTTCCTAATATATGCAACATCATGTGCAAATAAAACACAAAATCAAAGGTGCCAAAATATGATAAGAGTCCACGTGCTTGACTTTTCTTTCCATCCTTTTTGCCTTCTTTTGCAACATATTTCAGAATGTTGACAAGAGTTGAGAATAAATTAACTAGGCTCAAGAGTGTTCTAAAATGAGACCCTCAACGAGTGTCTCCTGCTCTCTGAAGAGATTGTTCTTGATGCAACCCTGTACCTGTACCAATTATCCCACTGTCTATGGCTGCTTGTATAATCTCTCTATGTTTCTCCCTAATCATGTCTTTTCATTTACAAGATCCTCCAACCACATTAGTCAATGTTGATATCATGTAAAAAAACCAGAGATGTCATCATTCTTCTTTGTCACTGCCACGATAACTAGTTGTAGTTGGTGAGCAAAACAATGCATATAATAAGCTGAGCTATTCTGTTCCAGAATTTTAGCTTTCAAACCATTAAACTCACCCCTCATATTGCTTGCTCCATCATAGCACTGGCTTCTAACCTGCTTTAGGCTCAACCCGATATGAACAAACAATTTCTGAAGAGCATTCTTCAAGCATATTGCTGATGTTTTCTTTACATGCATAACTCTAACTAATCGTTCTAGTATTATCCCACACTTATCAACATATCTTAAGATAACATCCATTTGTTCTTTGTCAAATACATCAGAAGCCTCATCAATCAACAAACTGAACACATCGCCACCAATGTATTCAAGAATAGAATTTAACATTATCTATGCAAAACAACAAGAAACATTATTTTCAGTATAGCAAGAGATCAGTTACAAAAAATAAAGAAAGAAGAATTACACCTTTTTTACCTTTGCATAGATGTTAGCAAGTTCTTTTTGAATATCTGGACAGATCCATTGACAATTTTCCAGAACATTCTTAATTGCCTTCTTTGTAACATTGTTCTGGTCTGCTAAAGTATCTACCAACTCTCCAAAGTTTCCATATTTTTTGATTCCTTTGATTCATCATGACCACGGAATGCTAAGCCTTGTTTTAGCAAGTACCTTACATAATCAATTGACGTACTCAATCGAACTCGATTTTCCTTTTTTAAGATCACTTGCCTATTGAGAGCAGCCTCTGAATTGATTGATCTTGATTCATTAGAGCATCACATCTCTTAACTGCCACACTGTGAAAACTATTAATTAGACCCGCATGTGTGTCAAGTCTACTTTTTCAACAGGACCAACCTTCAACTACAAATGCCTCATTCCCAGCTTGGCCAACAATGCAATCTCTAAACAAGTAACAACACAAACAAAAAACCTTATTGACCTTCTCACTGTACTCTAACCAACCACCATACTCATTAAACCATTCTGGATTAAATCTCCACGGTGCATCTGCGATGATCTTTTGTAGATATTTAAATCCAGGTTATGGTCTATAAGGTCCTCTAGTTAAATATATCCACCTAATCTCATCTTGTTTCCTAGGATTCTTGGTGTATTGAGTAATTCTTTTCCGATCATCCGGATCATAGGGTAGCTCATCCAAGGAGACTAACAGAGCTCGATCCATAATCTTGCCCTGTTGATTGCCCAAGTTGCGTAGAGGAACCTGCATCAATATTTGTTCTTTTTCTTTTGACCACAAATTGATCCATAGTCTAGAAAAATCAAGAAGAGACAATCCAGATTAGCCTTTGGTGCTTACCGATTGCTTGCTAGGATGAATAGAGAATGAAATGTGAGCTAGATTTTAGAAAATCTGATTACCTAAACCGTTGTTTCAATATGGTGCCTACGCTGCCGTTGTTGCTGCTGTTTTCCGGCAGCCACGACCCTGCAGCACGGCGTCAGATCGATTTTGTGTTTTTTCGGTTGCTCGCGCCGTCGTGGCCTCGATCTGGCGTGGGATGGACTAGAGGATTACGTACGTGAGACCTGGGAGCGATCTAGCGATTCGCTGATCCCTCTGCGGCAAGGATGGACACGACCAGAAAGTTTTTGCATCGCTGTTTGCCAAGCGCATTAAGAGAATGCCTAGATAGCGGGCTTTGATGGGGCCAGGCCAATTTTTTGGATGGGGTCAGACTCTAATTTTGTATGGCCCTTCTCTGTGTTGCATCATATCCATTGGTGCCAGCTGAAACCAACCATCCTACGTCAGATTCGTCCCTAACACATACTAGGTACTATTTGCATAAATGTGGATACACATGTGATACACATAAAGATAATATGAGAAAAATAAATAGGGGTAAATTACATAAAACAACCACAATTGGGGCAACATTTGCGAGTCAGTACTTGTTTTGGTAATTTCTTGGGAAAATTACCAGTTCTGAGTCGCGGCGTTACAAATTGCGCTAATTTCTGTCTAACTGTATCCTGACAGCATCTCCAACAGGTGAGACCTATCTGTAAGGGCGAGTTAGAAGTATACATAGAGAAATTGCTAACGTAGAAGTGGGGCTCACTTGTCATGACCATCTAGATACCTCTGAGTTAGGAGTATACGTGGAGACCCTGTTTTTTCTTTCCCCTCCCTACGTGGAGTAGCGGGGAAGAAAATGGATATGATAGAGAAGAGAGAGAGAGTCATGAGGAGGAAGAAGAAGATATGGGGCTAACATGCGGGCCTCACGTTCACCTCAGCTACTCCTCCACACATACCGCCAACTCAGTGCTTACAAATGCACCCAACCAGTCAGATTTGATGTTAGAGTTCTATCGGTCGAATATTAGTGCGATTTGTAACGAGCTGCCCCACATTGGTACTGACTCGCAAATATTGCCCTATTTGTGATAGTTCTATATAATTTACTCAAAAAATAGAGGCATTTATAATATTTAAATAAAGTAGTTCGGTTTATAGGTAGTAAAATATTGGAGGGAGACAATGCAAATATTGCAGTTTTGGCAGTGCAATATAGGTTAAAAATAATTCATCAAAATATGGCAAGTCGAGATCTTGTTTTGAAGATTTGGACATAAGGAATACTACAATACAAACCATTAATAACATCATAATTTGAACACTATATTTAAAACATATTTTTATTTTATTATTTTAGACTATAGCCTCCAAAAGAGCACTGTTCCAAGAGTTAGATTTTGAAATATTTTTGCCTAGAGATTAGATGTGTATTTGTTATGTTCAGGGTCAAATTTGTCCAAAAAAAACCACCATAGCATGTATTCCGTTCTAAAATATAAGATGTTTTAGCTTTGTAAAAAGAGTATATCTAGATTTCTTTTAGTGTGTAGGTATTTAGGTCTCAAGTGAACCTAGACACTAAAAGAATCTAAATACACTCATTTTGCAAAACTAAAACATATTTTATTTTTTATTTTTTGACGGGGAACAGCAGGCGTTCTGCTTTTGCATTATAGAAGGGGGAAAGCACTCCATAAAGTTACAGGAGTGTGAAAAACGAAAAGAATAGAGGGGTATAACCCACAGTAGCAAACTTGTGGAAATCAATGCCAGACCCAGCTAGATCGCACTCTGTCTTCGGGCTAGCTTAAGCAGCTCGACGTCTGCCCTGATCAACTGTGCCACTGCAGGGGCAGGAAGATTTTTGTCCTAAAAAATGCGTCGTCCTCTTTCCTTCCACAAGTGCCAGATGATGTAGATGGAGACCGTGATATCAACCTTCTTCTGATCAGTCCACTTGCCTCTGCGTATTTTCGTCCACCAACCGTTTACAGTGGTAGAAGATTGAGCAACACTAACTGCTCTTGGGTGTGAGTGCTGAAACAGTTCCCAGACCTCCATGGCGAAAGGGCAATTCAGGGCAAGGTGGGCAGCGGTCTCAAATTGTTGATCGCATAGACAGCAACAGTCATCATGAGGTAGACCGCGTGCTCGTAGTCTCTCCGCTGTCCAGTTTCTGTTTCTCAACAGAAGCCAGAAAAAGAATTTAACTTTTCCTTCTGCAATTATTTTCCAAACTTGTTCGAGTTGTGGTTGCAGGATGCGTCCATGGAACTGTGCTTGATATGCCGATCTGGCAGTGTACTGGCTGTCTGTAGTCAGATTCCATTTGATAGTGTCACGGTTAGCCGTCAGGGCAATGTGCTGAATCAAATTTCAAAGTTGCACAAACTGATCAGTTCACGTTTTAGAACGGATGGAATATGAGTATACAGTTGAAAGGATCATAATGTGCAGCAGAGCTGATCACTCCAGCCATACAGTACGCTATGGAGCAGTTCGCTCCAGCCCGTGTCTATGTTTTCTGTCTGTGTCTTGGGACAAGTGTAAGTGTGGATTGAAAACTCGAAAGAATCGAAAAGATTAGGCCTGTGACTTGAACAGCCCATCGAAAAAGTTAAACAATCCACACAAGGCTGCTTAAAGCTTTGTCAGCTCCTTAATTCTTCTGTTTAGCCACTTCCCACGTCATCACCCACAATTATAATACTCCACTAGGCAGTAGTATTGCATTGCATATGGTGTATGGTGTATAGCATTACATATTCTGTGCGTCATTATAGCGAGTTCAATAATATAGTCCACCGTTGGATATAAGCAAGTGTCAGATCATCTATAGTCAGCTATATAGCCAACATATACAATAGTTAGTCATAAAAATTAATGTTTTATCAATATATGGTCCACGTTTCACCCTTACTGAGCTCCTATGAGCACGTGTTACATTGGCTCTCAGTTAACAACCCATTTACCTTCTCTGTCCTCTTCTCTCTTCTAACTCAGTATAAAGACAATATTTAAGCTCTTATAGCACTAATCCCTATTGTACTTGCTTTTATGGTACACATAAGATAGACAGCCACTAGGCAGATAGGTAACCACACTTTTCTGGGCCCACGTGTCAGGGAGCTGATATGCCTGCATCATGGCATTGTGCCAGTGTACGAACTATGAAGCCGACTGCTTCACTGTCAGTCACTCGGTCAGTCCACTGAGCGGTAGAGAGCTCATGTGACTAGTGAGCACGCGAGGTCTGATCACGTGGTCCCAGTTCTGCAGCCACACTGCATCGCACTACCACGGCAGTCGGGCAATCTCTGGCCCCACATGTCATCGTTTATTTCGATATACCAGGACGTGTGCGTTCGCTCTTTAAGCACGGGTAGTTCTATGTGTGTACTGATTACTCCACGGCTAAGCTCCAATTCATCGTTCATAGCACAGACAAGTGGGACCATCGTGCTGATGTTCCCACCTGTCATCGTAAAGTGTAGCGCGAGATGTGCGCTACGCTGGTTTTCCTTAAAACGCACGGCAGAAACCAAACCCACCGAGGGGGGAAAAGGAGGACAAAAAAGGTCAAAGAAAAGCCGGGGCAAAACCGCAGTCGGCCGCAGCAACAGAACCGAGCAGAGCAGCTGGTAGAGAGATATGCCTCCGGGAGGCGGCACCGCCGCCGACGACGCAGAGGCCGAGTCCGGCGCCACCGCGGCCTCCCTGAACGACCTCTGCGCCACCGCGGGGGACGCGGCGGGCCCGGTGCCCGCGCCGTTCCCGTGGGCGGCGGCCTGGGCGGTCGCGACGCTGCTCGCGGTGGGGATCGGCCTCGGCGCGCTCGTCCTCGCCGTCGTGGGCAGCGCCGTGCTTCTCGTGGTGGCGCTGGTGCTCTCGGCGGCCGTCTCCGCGTTCCTCCTGTGGAATGCCGCGGCCGCGGCGTCGGGCCGCGTGCTGCGGCGGTTCGTGGACGGGCTCCCGGTCTCCAGCCTCCGCGTCGCCGCCGACGGCCAGCTCGTCAAGATCACCGGTGTACGTTTTACAGTTACACATAGGCGTTACCTTTTATTAGTCGCGAATGCCATGCAATTGATCTAAGTACTACTAGTCTAATTGGTATGCTCTGAAGCCTGCTAGAATTGAGACGCCATTTAGCAGAGTAGTAATTTCAGTAAAATTTGGTACGACTTCTGATAAATGTATCCATTTCTCACATAAGATGGGTGGAGTATGATGCACGCGACGTAGCCATTCGACAACTTGTGGCAATTCCATTTATGTGTGCATCGATCTTGTTGGGGCCTGTGAATGCTCGTTGACCTTATCTCCATAGTTAGTTGAACTTAGTTCCCTCAGATTAGACCGTTGCGAATAGAACCTCCGGTGGATGGATATTATATAATCTTGCAAGGGGAAATGTGCTCCCTACTTTATCTGTCAAGCTTCAGAAGTAACTTCTATGTAAACGCTAAGGATATTTCCTGTTAGCTTGCCAATTTATTGTTCTAGTACTCCCTCCGACCCAAATTAGTTGACTCAAATTTATCAAGATACGGATGTATCTAATACTAAATCATGTCTAGATACAATCGAATCTAGACAAATCTAAGTCAACTAATTTGGGTCAGAGGAGTACTAGCATTGCTTTTGTTTAACCATATGTTTTGAATGGTGTGATGATCTCATATGTGTTGTATTGCTCGTTCTTTTATGCAGTTGGTTTCATGTGGTGACATTTCGTTGATTTCTTCATATGAGAAGGTGGAGAATTGTGTATACACATCTACGCTGCTTAGAAAATGTGGTAGATGGGGTTTTGAGGTGGCAAATCCGATAAATAATTGTTCTAGGTGGAAGTTGACCCATGCTGAGGTAAGAGTGCATTGTGCCTGTTTGCATGTAATTTGCAGAGATTTTATTTATCGTTTTCCATTTATTAAATGCACATTGATTCTGTTCATCCTGCAATCTATCTGATTGGAATGATTGCGTATTATCTCCTGCGAAAAAAAAGAAGGAATGCCTCAATTTCTGTTATTGCGCCTTAAGATAGTCTACGCACTGAAATTGTCATACAAATATGCTATATGTTCATGCACAATACCATTAGTGATGCAACATTACTTTAATTCCAGTTCCAGAATAATTATCAGAAATCCTAATCCGGTTCTCAACTGCATACAAATTTGAAGAGAATCTGCCTGAGGTTTAATGTGTCTGCCTAATTCGTTTTAAAAGGGTAGGTTGTTGTAATAATGAGTTGATCTTATTAGATTGTGAAGAATTTTGAGTCCTTGGAACTCCAGTTCATTTGCATCATATCCTTCTTGGCTCACTAGTCTTGCAGATTCGTAATTCTATAGTACTTCTGCCCTTATTGTAGATTTTTAGTACCTAGTGAGATGCCGCAGATACATATGATGTTTTTCTCATTTAAATATTCTGTGGAGTTCCGCAGAGGTTTGCTGCTGATTTCTACATAACGGATGCAAAATCAGGTAAAAGAGCCTTGGTGAAAGCTGGGTACCACACGAAAGTAGTTCCACTGATCGATGAAAACGTTCTGGTTACAACAAGCAGAAGTACTGAACTATCTACAACCTTGAAATGTTGGCTAGAAGAAAGAAATCTTTCTTCCGAAGAAGCTCAACTTATCCGTCTTGAGGAAGGGTAATCAAATTACTCCTGAATATCCACACCTTTTGTCTATATCTTTGTAGACTGAGCTCTCAGAATCTTATACATGATTGCATAAACTTGTAGATATATCCGGGAAGGAATGCGGTTGAGCGTGATCGGAATTTTGAGCAAGAAGAATGGAGATTTCATGATACTCCCTCCACGTGAACCTATATCTACAGGTTGTGTGTTGTTGTCATTTCTCCTTCCAGCTTATTTCGATGGAATAGTTCTGAGACTAGTAGACAAGAGTTATTTTGTGCCAAATTCTGGAATATCGTGAAATATTATGACAACTCATGAGATGTAACAACTGACAATTTTAACACAATGATCTTTCCCCTGAAATCGTATGCTGTTTGGGGCCACAAACTTTGTATGAGGACTGACATGCCTCGTTTTAGGTAACCATAGGCATTAGAATGTACATTCCTACTCGGTGGTGAGGTCACTCATCCTTTCTGGCGATGGATCATGTCGTCTTATTTCATTTTCTGTTCCAGTAGTTGTTGGCCTGTTGCTATACTGTCATCATTTTGCTTTGTTTGTCAAATGAACTGTGAATGTATCTTCAGTGTACCTTACAGAAGCCTTAATAGTTGCAGACTGCAGAAATTACTTGAGGCTCTATCTAAATTCAAGTTATCAAAATGTGATGCTATGCAAGCACAAGTTTTTTATGCTTTTGCTGTAGAGGAATTAGAATGTCATACCTTATTTCCATACTTTTAATTATTAAAACCCTGCCACATCCCTGCTGACCTGGGTTCGAATCCTCTCAGGGCAAAAAAAAAATGATGTTCTGCAAGCACGAATGTTTATGCCTTGGTTGTAGAGGAACTAGAATTAGGGAACTGGCGTCACCCAGTTGGCTATCGCCGCACGACCAAATTCCTCTCCTAGCCCATGACCTGTGTTTGATCCCTTGGCTCCATAGGTTTGCGCTTAGAATTGCATCTACCTTAATATACTGCCACAGAGGGCTCCTCCCTCTGTTGGACTCGTTTTGTAGAGGAACTAGAATTTCATATTTCATTTTCAGATTGGTCATTCGGTGTCCCGAGCTTGTGCAAAGATCGTGCAGTCTTCATTTTGGGATCTATTCTTGCTTTTAGGCTTCCAAAACACTTGTTTCCGGGAAGGCATCCTTGTCATAAATTTGAAATAATAATCGGATAACAAATCTTATTGGATGATTGAAACTTGTTTGTTCTGGCTGTTGTCAATTTGCACAGCTTGCTAAATGGCTTTAGTAAAGCCAAACAACTCTATTTCAGGGTAGTTTAATTCTAATATAACTGAACGAAACCCCAACTGTAATTTAACCAGAAGTTCAGAACTTGAGGGCGTGGATCACAGGTGAAAATGGTCGCAGGGCAGTGCCCAGTCGGAGGGCAGCACTCTGCTACTGTTTGCGATAACGCGCCTTCCTGAAACACTTGGATGGAGATACAGTATGTAGTAGCAGACAGGCAGTGTTGCTGCTACAGTTTACAGCCGCATCACACACAGCTTGATAGCAGGGCACAGCAATTATCTGGATGCACACAGCTAACAGTACAATCAGTACATAATCGAATCTGCTAGTACTCTCTTTTGGCCACTGCGAGCCTCTTTTATGACGAAGGCCAACACAAAGCCAAGCACACTGGCACCATGATCTTCAACACCGTCGACCAGAGACTGGGCCGGTTTTCACCGTGAAGTACCGTGACGTCTCCTTCGCCGATGTGGCCGATGGCGTCGAAGTCGGCCACACCATCTTTCCTGAACAAATGAAATGCAACCGATAAGTGTATTTGGAGTTGAATTGTCTAGGTGTAGCGTGGTGCACACCTTTGTTGCTGCCATTGCCACCCATGTACAGCAGGCTCCATTCCTATCAGCCGGAAAGGTAGCAGCGCGACCATTGTTTTCTATGCAGAGGAGACAGATCGCTGAGACCCTGACGCGTCGTCGCGCCATCTTTTACGCGTTCCACACTTGCTGTGCGCTGTGGTGCTAATTGCAGAAGAAGTATATCCGTCTCTCTCAGTAAATCGGAGAAGTATAACTGCATTAAGATTGGACTGATTGTAAAAAAAAAAAAGATTGGACTGATGTCACGCGGGACCAACGGAAATGAGACGAGACAGGGAAACGTCGATTTTTCAGGGCAGGAAGCTCTTCTAGAAGTCGTGGATTTGGAATGGAGTACGGCATGACAAGCTCACATCACAGAGTTGGACTTCCTGGTTACCTCTGAAGTAGCAAGATGGGATAAAAAATACCCTCTAAAAAGCTTTCTGGGGACGTATTTTTCCACATGGACGAAGTGTTACCTCGAGTATGTGCCGCAATGTCAAACCTCCACCCGAAACCAGTAGTTTATGGGGTATCTTAACCAGTAGTTTTTGTTTGCGGGTATCTTATCCAGATTTGTTGCCTTGTCGGGTTAAGTGTGTCTCCAACACAACACTAGGTCAGGAGTAGATATAGCTGAGCTGAGACTTGAGGAGGTTAAATATACTTTCCCTCTGCAGATCCAGTAGCACTGTAAAATTAGGCAAAAGTCGTTGATTGCTTAATTTTCCTGTGGAGCGTTAGTGTCGCACTTACACTTTCATCACTGCCTCGTTTAATAGGATTATCTGAATCCGAAGGCGCAAAACAAGCATTGTATTGTATGCACTCACTCCTGACGCAAGCAATGCACCTCCGAAATTCCGTATAGTCCAAACTTTGGAAAGGGAAACCGAGAGCCTGGCCCAGACCAAAAATTTATCAAGCGAGACTGCGAGAGCGTGACGTCTCTTTTTTTGTTTTCCTCCTCATCCATCTCCCCCCTGCCCCAATAGAAAAAATCGGGTGAAATAGCCATACAGATACAGGGATGGCGACCGGTAGGTACGCTGTCAATCGCGGCCTTGATTCGTGCGAGTAGTACGTAGACATGGACATAGTTTAGGATCAGATCCACATAACAACAAGCGCACAGGCGTATATACATAATGAGAAACCGATCCGGCGGATCCCGTTGTTTTAGACGCGGCCCGATCCTCGGCACCGTTTTGTAAACCGTGTGGCCGATGACGTGTTGGTCCGTCTATGGACGCGTAGATGGAGAATGTCGTATGCTGTAGCGGTCGCGCTCCCTATCTTTTTTGATCGGCAGCGACCCCTGTGTGCGAAATGGTGCCAAATCCTCGGGGTTCAGGCGGAGCGCGGCCGTGGCACGAGCGCCACACGCCCACCCCTCGCGCGCACGGCGCACGGGTGCACGACACGAAGTACGCAGCACCTGGGTGACCCCCCGTCTCGTAGGGCGTAGCCCCGTAGCCATCATCATACCCCCAATAATTCACTGCCCCGTACCGGCCACCGATCGCCTCCACCACTAGGCCAGTAGACCGCGCGGCCCGCCAATAATAGGCGAGCGCCCGGACGCTGCTTCTACCCACGGCACGCGCGCTGGGCAGTGGCCACTGGCCAGCCACAACTCGCACCGCGGCCATGTCCATGCGCGACCGCCGCTCTGCCGCCATGTCCCCGTCGCTCCGCTTCCTCGGCTTCCTCACCCAGCCCGATCGTGCCGCTGATGTCCAGGAGCTGGAGCTCGACGAGCGCGACGTGGTCTGGTCGTCCTCGTCGCCGTCGTCCACCTCCTACTCCCCGTCCTCCTCCATCTCCACGGCCTCCTCGCCGTCGCCCACGCCGTCCCCGTACGGGAGCGGCAACCGCTGGCCCCTCTCGTCCTCCTCCCGCGCGTTCCCCTCAGCCGCCGGGGCCGGCCTGTCCGCGCTCATCGCCGACGAGGACAGCTACTCGCCCACCGCCGCCATCCCGGCCGCGGCCCGGCGGGAGAAGCAGCGCCACCCGCAGCCGTACCACCAGTCCGCGCCCGTCGCCGTGCCTGCCTGGTCCAAGGCCACGGCGGACAGGCGGCGCCGGGAGGCGGAGCAGGAGGCCGCGGACGAGGATGACGAAGATGACGAGGAGCTAGTGGTGCCGCCGCATGAGATGGCCGCGCGCCGCGCCGCCGCGGCGGCGTCGGTCATGGAGGGCGCCGGGCGGACGCTCAAGGGGCGCGACCTCCGCCGCATGCGCAACGCCGTGTGGCGCACCACCGGCTTCCTCGACCTGTGAAAAAGGATGGATGCTCCTGCCCTTTGGAGGTTTCTCTCGCTGCCCACGTCACTACGATCCGATACTGGTGTAGTATTTCCTTGGACAAAATGTGGGTCTTTTGTTGCTAAGTTTTGGGTTTGTTGATCTAGGAGCAATGTTCTCAAGGGTATTCGACGTGCTAGTTAATTGATATAAGTGTTTCATGTTTTTTTCCCCTACAACTAAGCGAAGCTGATCAGAAAGCCATTAACTAAGCTTTGCATTTGCAGCTTACCACAATAGGCTACCATTGTTTTAAGACCCGAAGAGTTCCTTGTTTGAGAAAATATAGTTTTTTTCTAAACAAAACCCGAAGGACCAGCTTATATTGAAAGCTCACTGAGTTTAATTTCGAGGGAAGAAAATATTCGCAAGAGAATATCATTTGCAGGAAATTTGCTGTGAGGTAGGACATGTGCGAGTGTATCTCGTGTTGTATGAACACCAATACAAAGACTTGGGTATGCGACGATATGGCTTTAGTAAACCGACGTGTTAGACGGACGCCTTGTCGGGAGTTAGAAGCTAACTCAGGCACACGATATCTCTTTTGTAACCGATCCAGTCTCAACTTGTTGGCTAGAGGGGCTTAATACCTTTCAAGGGTATACCATCGGGTTCAAAAGCGACAACTTGGAGACACGTCGACGACCATTCCCTCAAACACGCTCCGGCTTCCTTTGAGTTCCTTTCCTTTAGACCAAAGTTTGGAGGCAAACTGTACCCGAAACCGATGGCCAAAGTGATCAACTCAAGAGGCTAAGTCACACACATTTTCTGACAGTCAAGTTAGTGCAAGTCTATTATCCAAAGCACATAATTTATTTGCAACATAGACATCACCGCGAGCTAAAGACATGTTTAACACACACTTAAAAAGTAGGAGAAATGATGGATTTGTTTGGACGGCTCGTTCCTCTCACGCATCTCATGTTTCCTGTTGCAGTAGACAAGAGCATCACACTACTTTCTCTCCCCGACGTTGTTGCACCATAGCTTCTCTGAAATACCACTTCTCCCACTCTGCGTGCTTCTCCTTTACAATATCTCCCTTCCTCCACGACTCAACTGTGCATTCCTGCCACGATGGAGCTTTTCATACCGACATAGATGCCCAGAAGTGGGATCTCTAATTTGAGGTCCTCCATGATGTGATCTCGGGAAGATGCCAAGGGCGGAAAGAATGAGTTCAAAACATTGAGCTCATCACATAAGACAACACAGGTGCTCCTCCAAGACGAATTCATTGCTTCAGATTAGGATTAGTGATTTGGAGTTTATAGGTGTTGCATATGCTATTTTGACAAGCTTCAATCTCGTGTTTGCTGAGCCACAACCACACGAATCGCATAATGCAATGACTCGGTGTTTTTGCTGCAAATATGGTGATCATGTTGCAATGGTTTTTCTAGATGCTGCATAGGTTTGCTTCCTTGTTGCATACACGTGTAGGTTCTTCTCGGCGATTTGTTGCGGCCAAATGGGGATTTATTGCAGACACATAATTTTGTACTTCATGAGCGTACTTGAAATGCTTCGATTTTTTAGTACATTTTACGCACCAAGATGAAAAATGTATGATGTTGCAAATGCATAAAGGAAATATTGCATGCATGGGATCATAATGTAATAGTGGCATGGTCCAGAACTCACATCTAAATGAGATCGAACGGTGGGAGGTGTGCGGCTTGGGTTATCTCTGTCTGATCAAAGACGCTATATTTTTTTAAAACACAGTACAATCGTAGACACTCACAACACGTACATGCACCCAGTCCTATGAATGCACACACACGTACATCCTATCCCTATGAGCACCTCCGAGAGATTGAGCCGACAGATCGGGTCTTGAGATTGACGAAGTCACCACGGACGCCTCGGTGTCGACGGGAATATCGCCTTCCAGTGAAAGAATATTCCGCCTTTAATGCAACACACCATGTCAAACCTGGGTTTAAACTCTGATAGGCTAGGGTACAAGTATCCTTCTAGCCACCCAAACACAGGTTGCCTTGGGATCAAAGACGCTACTGCCCCACTTATTACTCACGCTAAATTTGCATATTACTTCTAGGTATTAAATTCCATTTTTTTTGGATAAGCCTGATTAAGATTATTAAATCTGAGTGGATAGGAACAAACAACTTTACCACTGACACTAGCCTATAAGGCTATCCGAAGCAGTTAAATACAATATTAACGTCACTACTCACTATCAGGAGTGTTGTCCCTCAAAAGCATTGATCGCATGATTGATAGTTGCCCGTGAAGATTCGAAATAATTGGTTTCGTTTATGTCAAACTGTCAGTGGACATAATGTAAGATGGATCGCTGTCAGCGCTCCCTCTGACGTTGTATCTCCTATGGAGTTTATTTTTTTGAACTGGCATCTGCTGTGGTTGAATATGAGTTGTGTTCGTGTCACGCTCGAGGAGAGTTACCGTGGTAAACTCACGGTAAGGAGCGAGTAGAAACTCGCCATTGTACTGTATTAATTTAGTTTGCCAAAACATACTATATTATAGAACAGAGGGTGTATTTTTCCTTGCGTTCCTCATCTTTCACAGTGAGCGCACACACCAGGGCCGGAGCCTCGGGGGTGGAGCCTACGGTATCCCAGCTGGCAAAGCAGCGGACGGCAGTCCGCAACCTCGATACAGGTACAACTCGCAAAACCCAGTCCCCTCCACCTCCCTCCTCCTGTTCCTCTCCTTCGGGGTCTAGGTTCTCGGTTCTAGATGATCTCCCTATTGAGCACCTTGCGCAAGTGCCTGCGGACAGTGGTGTTGTCTTCCACGGCAAGCGGGGGCCGAGACTTGAGCAGATCGAGACGATTCGCGCTAAGGAGATTTACGAGGGCTGCCTAGCCGTTGCCCGTGCCCGTATGGCACAGGAGCGGGGGGAGCACGGTCGCCGTAGCCGCTGCCTAGATGACCCCCTAGCTGGGGGATCGCAGGGGCGGCCGCCGAAGCCGAGCTCCAGGCCCCCATCGGCGAGCACGACTCGACCCGTCCCCCGTAAGGGGACCAATACCAAACCCAATAATGTTATCCAATGAATTGGCCAGCAGTCAAATCGTTCATTTGGAACATTAGGGAGTTTGGTAATCAAGGCCGGTAGCGCCAAATAAAGGAATATATGCGACATGAAGATGTAGACATTGTGGGCCTACAAGAGACGATCAAACCGGACTTTCACATCTCCGAGCTTCAAGGCCTCTCGAGGCACATGTTTGCTTGGAATGGGATCCCAGCCGCAGGACACTCGGGGGTATCCTCGTTGGCACCAAGGAGGATACCTTCGAGGTTGAGGATATGGACTACGGGGAATTCTACGTGAGCATGGCCCTCACCAATAGACGTTATAACCTCCGATGGGAAGTGATTATTGTCTATGGCCCCGCGGACCATAGTCGGTCCCAGAGGTTCTTGGAAGAGCTAAAGGACAAAGTAGGGTGATGCACCCTCCCGGTGGTCATGGCTGGCGACTTCAACCCGATTCGTTCTCCAAAAGACAAGAGTTCCCACAACATGGATTTCCCCCGCATGCAGTCGTTCAATGACTATATCGCTGATCTCGCCCTTAGAGAGATCACGCGAGTGGGGGCTCGGTTCACTTGGACTAACAACCGAGTTGACCCGGTCAAGAGCGTCTTGGACCGTATATTCGTATTGGTCGAGTGGGAGATGGCCTTCCCCCTTTGCTCGCTCCGGGCCATTACCAGGGTGGGATCGGACCACGTTCCACTGCTCTTATCGACAGGGGGAAACACAATGCCTCGCTCGAATCGCTTCCATTTTGAAAACTACTGGCTACAACAACCTGGTTTTGTGGAGGCAGTCCAAGCCAAGTGGACCGCGGCTGCATTGGCTCCCCCAGGAGATTTAATGCAGTGGATGTGTGGCATCACTGCGCCAAGATGGCCCGCCAATTCATGAGAGGATGGGGGCAAACCTCGGCGCAACGACCAAGATCTAGAAAGGCGCCCTGCTGGAGGAAATCCAGGTTTTAGACCTGACTGCAGACTCGGTGGGTCTTTCTTCGGAGGAGTGGACCCATCGTTATGCATTATAGACTTCCCTTGTGGAGATCTACAAGAGCGAGGAGCTATACTGGCGCCAACATAGTCATCAGAAATGGCTCCTCCAGGGAGATATGAACACGGCTTACTTTCATGCGGTGGCCAACGGTTGCCGTAGAAAGTGCTCCATCCCATGCCCGTAGGATGCCGAGCGTCTCATTGAGGAGGCATGGGAATTATCCTCCCATATATAATCGGTATACAAGGAGCTCTTCACGGCATGACCCTTCACTAGGGCCGCGCTGGCTGCGGACTTCTGGTCACCTAGGGCCAGAGTCACAGCCGACGAGAATGCGGAGCTGACGCTTCCATTCTTGCCGGCGGAGATAGAGCAGGAGGTGAAGACCATGAAGGTTAACTCTGCCCCAGGACCTGATGGCCTACCGTTGGCCTTCTTCCAAACCTTCTAGATGGAGCTCCAGGTGGCGATGATGCCTATATTCCAGAAGTTCTACACGGGGACCCTCATGATGGGTCGCCTGAACTTTGGCATAATTACCTTGATCCATAAAGTAGTAGGAGCCTCGGACATTCGCCGATTAGGCCCATCACGGTCCTCAACGTCATTCAACGGATCTTTGCGAAAATCTGTGCTTCCCGTCTGCTCCTGTCTGTAATGGAGAGACTCACTCATCAGTATCAGTTTGCCAGCCCTCAAAGGCCGTTTAATACATGATGGAGTCCTCGCATTACATGAGATTATCCACGAGATCAAGTCCAGAAGGTTGAAATGCGTGTTTTTTAAATTAGACTTTCAGAAGGCCTACGACTGTCTGGACTGGTGGTTTCTACGTCAAGTCCTCCAACTTCAAGGATTTGACGACCGCCTGATCTCATGGATAATGCAATTCGTCATGGTAGGAAGCAATGCGATTAACATCAACAGAGAAATTGGACCCTACTTCTGCCCCTCCTGCGGCGTGAGACAGGGGACCCCATATCCCCCTTACTTTTCAACGCGGCGGTGGATGCCTTTGCAGAGATGCCGGAAAAGGCTAAAGCAGCGGGGCATGTCTCTGGAGTGGTGGGGCACCTTATCCTGAGGGAGGGGTCACTCACCTCCAATATGCAGACGACACAATGATCCTGACGGAAGGGTCAACGAGGGATATTGCGAACCTCAAGTTTCTCCTCCTCTGCTTCCAGGAAATGTCAGGCCTCAGAATCAACTTCGACAAGAGCGAGATCATCGCTCTCGGGTATTCCTCTGAGTATCAACAAAGGATAGCCGACAACTTCAATTGTCGGCTAGCCTCGTTGCCCATATCCTACCTAGGGTTGACGATACGCGACACCAGGATCCTTATTAGGGACCTGGAACCGCTCATGGGCAGAGTTCGCTCGAGGTCCGAGCCTTGGTGTGCGAGATTCACATCTAAAGGTAGCAAGACGGTCCTAATTGACTCATGCCTGTCCAGCATACCCATGTATACGATGAGTCTTTACCTCCTGCAAGAAGGCGTGCATGGGGCCTTTGATAAGGAACTACCACGCTTCTTCTGGCAGGACCCCAAGGGGCACCAGAAGTACCACATGGTTAAGTGGGCAGAAATTTGCGCCCCCAAGGAGCTTGGGGGCATAGGTATCTTAGCATCCTGGCAATTCAACAAGGCTCAATTGTTCAAGTGGTATGGCGCATCCTGAGGGACGCCGGAGAACTTTGGCTCAAACTAATCAAGGCCAAATACCTCCGATGCTGACCCCTCCTGGACTGTGAACGTTGGGACAACTCCTAGTTTTGGCATTCCATCTAGGAGATCAAACATGAGATTCGGCTCGGGCTCACCGCCTCCATAGGGAATGGAGAAGGCACCCTCTTTTGGTTAGATTCATGGCTTCGGGATCGCCCCCTTCAGGAGGTATACCCGCGCCTCTTTGCCATTTTCTCCAATCCATCGCTTATGGTTGCAGCCGTGGCTCGGGAGGGGACTTGGAACATCTCGTTCCGTCAAACCTTCGGACCGGTGGAAACCGAGGAACGGGGGGGAGCTTAGGCCGGTGTTGCCAGACTCGCTGTCTGACGAACCCGACCTGATGTCGTGGAGGCTGACTACCATAGAAACTTTCACGGTCAGCTCAGCGTATCGGGCCCTCTTTAGACCCCGAGCCTCCCTTGGACCAAACCACTATGGAAGGCCCCTCTCCCTCTAAAGTTAAAGATCTTTGTTTGGCAAATGCTCCGTGACCGCTTACGCTCAGGTGTCGAAGTAGCCAAAAGACATGGGCTGGGCGACGGGCTGTGCCCATTATGTGGAGTCCCTGAGACGGGAACCCGCATAATTTTTACGTGCCCCGCTGCACGATTCCTGTGGAACTTCACCATGGATGCACTGGGCCCGGAATGGCGGGCCCATGTTTTCGGTGAATTCATAGAAACCTAGGCTAACCATGCGGGGAAGGGCCGCCGCCTTTTCTGGCTAGTGTTTGCCGTGTTGTCTTGGTCACTTTGGAACATTCATAATAAGATGGTGATTGAGAAAGTGCTTCCCCGACGTGCATCCGACTCGGTGTTCAAATTCTTGGCATGTTTGCAGCTATGATACCCACTCTGTAGACAGCGGAACAAGACGCGGCTGGACGAGATTGTTCGACTTCTCCTGGAAGCGGCACGGCGGCTTCCACCGTAGTCCAGCTTAGCTTCTGTCTCTTTTTTGGTGGCCTCTCATGTGGCAGATGCGTGTGTTAGCATTTTCTTTTGGGTCGTGTTGTGCCGTGGCCCCAGCAGACCGTGTGTTGTGGTTGTCGAACTTTGTAACTCGTTGTGGATGTTTGTTTTATTCATAAAGCGGGCGAAAGTCTGATTCGAGGAAGAATCTTTCACATGAACCCGTCTTCAGAATCAGTGAGCAAGTAGTGGAATCTAGAAAGTATGGAAGTAAGCCATTCCATTTATATCTAACTTTTAAGTCAGTGTAAAATATGACTTGTGGATCTTAAAATAACTTAGAGGTGAGATCATAGTTGCATCTCTACCGGAAATCAAAAATCTGAAGAAACCACATAGGCGGAAGAAATCTCAGGGTATGCTCGTGGCCCTGCGCGAGATGGGAATGAGTTGGGACTCGCTAGGGCGGTTAGGTCTGGTTAGGTGCAAGAGTGCCGTATCGATTAAGAAAGATTTCTGTAATAGAATTATTGTGGACTAATATATACAAAATTGCACAAAAATTGAATATTCTTTACAAATTTGTTGACTTCACTTAATGCAACGATTTTTCACCTATTTCAAATTTGGTTTTAAGTTAGTTTAAATCTCATCAAAAATTTCAATGTTACAGATATTTTGGCACCCATATAAAAATCGTTGACATATTTAACCCAAGAGGCGCGTCAGTTTGGTCATTTGGGGTGGCCTAACGCTGGGAGTAAATTGTATGAAGGTACCACAATTCAGACTGTTAGAACGAATCAGTACCAATATTCGTAATTTTTGCCATGCGGGCCCTACCTCCACCTAATCTCGTTCTCCACGTGGGCTGCCAAGTCAGCTCTTACAAGTGGGTCCTAACTGTCAGTCCTGCTGTCAAAATGCGTTTAGCCATGAATTACCGCAATTCACAACGATGTGACTCATAATTAGTACTGACGCGCAAAAATTACGAATGTTGGTACTGATTCGTTCTAACCATCCGAATTGAGTAGCTTCCTGCAATTTACTCAGTGGTTTGCGCTAAAACCATCGTTGTTTGCACCTGGATCCATCCATTTCCCCACTTTTCGGCACTTGGGGGTAACGTAATTCATTCCGATTCATAATAAGTGTGGCTGATCTAGCACATAAGTCAACAAGATCAGAGGAAGTAATTTGTTTGCAATTTTCTGCCGCCTAATTTGCCTAGAGTGTTATACTTTCTGCGCGATTACAGATCAAGAAAAAAAATAGTCCACGCGATTTACAAATTCTGAGTCATCTGCATGCCCATTCGACTTGGACTTTCTGATTGCATCAAATGATCAAAGCAGGGACAATTGTATAGGTTTCCAGGACAAATCTGTTCCTGGCATCCATCTCTGCCACGAGCTTGATAGAACACCTCGAATCAGACGCAGCAACTGCTGGCACACTGAATCAGGGGAACCAGGAAAGTATTCCGGGAATAAATCCAGTCCGGCCAGAGAACATAAGAACACATCCAGTCCGGCCAGACGCATCAGATGCCACTTTCCATGGTCGAATCCGGGCTGCCGTGGCCCCTCCAACTCCAATACAAAGTTACTAGGACTTACGAGCGACGACAGAATCGCCAATCAAACAGAAGTGACAAGAGCACCGCTCCTTTGTGAGCGCGTACGTAAGCCATATATAGTACTGCAGTAGCACATCACCGATAGGCACTTAGGCAGACGACACCGAGACTGATCGGTGCCATCAAAGAGACAGAGAAGATCACGCTGAGCATCCGAGACTGTCTGGGCATCTTCGGCACGTACTCGAGTGAGTGGGAGAAGACACCAGTGAACGACGACGGTCCACACCGAGCGGTTCATGTGGAGGCCGGCAGTTCACACAAGATGCCCCGTCGCCGTCACGCATCAGCGTCGGTCCGGATTGCAATGGGCACAACACAAGCAATCATAAAGTAGAAGATCTGTGTACTCAAACCGCCGGGTTAGCTTACTCTACTGTGTTGCTTTGAGCGTAATCCGTGGGCTGCATCATGGACCATGCTGCACCTTTCTTCTTAATTGTTCGGTTAGACTCGCATGTAACTTTTGGAAGGGACCCTGGGAATTGTTTTATTGTCTTCATCATGATCGCCTCAATTAGTGGCCTAGTGATGTAATGTAACCCTAGGCAGGGCTGCTGGCTCGCCAGAGGGTTTCGAACCTTTTCTACCAAAGGTTAACTGACCTTCCGTAGACCAGCACTCTGTGGGCTTCTTCGATTCATCGAATTCCAAAAACGCATAAATAGAAAAAAATGTAGGATTGGAATGTAACGTTCATCCGAATCCCATAGATCATGCATCAAAGTTTGTTTGAAACCATCGTAGAAAACCAAGAAATTTGAGTAGATGTTAAATTCCATAGTGCAAGAGATTCGAACTCTTTTTATGGGATTCCATCTTAGGAATCAAACAACGACCATACAAAAATTCAAGCGGCCTGTAGGCCTGTACCGGTGGTGCCGGCCGCTCCTTGCCACTCCGACCAGTGTCAATAAAATGGTAGGAGTTGCTTCGCACTCAAGAGTTACATCATGTTGCGCCGTGAGCGGGCACACAAGCTTAGTCGTGATTCTGGTAGTGATGGGAGAACGATTGGAGTCAATCAAGCAAGCCTTGCACAAATTGGAGGGTCCGCTTTATACATCATCATGTGTAGATAACCACTTCTCGTTGAAAAATAATCACCACACAAAGATAGTTAGGTTGTATACTACATCATAATGTCACTACAGTGTTCGACACGGTAATATATCATCGTAGTAGTTCCATCGCACGGAATCAAAAGTTTTATTCATTGCAGTAGTCCCATGGCTTCCCGTCCAAGTTCCATGATTAGATTGCCGCCTTGCTTTGATCCTCCTCCTCCAGAGTCACTAATGGGGTGGCCAGCCAACCTATCAAGCATGTGAGGGGTTGAGTCAAGGAGAACTGCTATCCCCGCTCCTTTTTGTGCTCGCCATCCACCCTCTCCAACCAATCCTCGAGTTGGCCTCCTATCACAAGCTTCTCCACAATATTAGAGGAAGGGGAACCATCATTAGGACCTCTCTTTATGTGGATGACGCGGTTTTTTTGTGCCTTCATACAAAGATGACATTTAAAACCTCTCCACCATCCTCGCTTGCTTCGGAAAAATTACCGACCTTCAAACAAACTACCAAAAGAGCATGGTGGTCCCTATTAGATGCCATGGCATCGATCTTGAGGAGGTGCTCATGGTCTTGCCGGTGATTCGTGCATCCCTCCCAACGAAGTATCTTGTCCTCCCGCTCTCAATTTGGTAACTTAAAAGGGTTGATTTTGAACTGCACGAGGACAAGATGGGGGGAAGCTTGTTACGTGGGATATGAAAATCATCAACACAGCCGGATGTAGGACACTTGTCAAATCCTTCCTCATCTCACAAGCCATGTTCCACCTCACCCCCTACCAATCCCATCGGGTTACATCAAAGTCATGAATAAGATTGAGCATGCTTTCCTTTGGGATGGTACTAGAGAAGTCACCAGGGGAAAATGCAAGATTAATTAGAAAGTGTTTGTAGGCCTACTCAACCTGGTAGTCTTGGTATCCTTCACCTTCAAAAAATCGATCGTGCCCTTCATCTCTGTTGGGCTTGGTACGAGTGGAGGGACCCAAAAGGCTTTGGGTCGTCATGGGAAACCCTTGCGACTCCACGGATATGAGTCTCTTTATGATTCTTCTCTTAGAATTGTATTCAGACTAACCCGTCTGTCGTGTATCATGTATTCACGTATATGTGTTGTATACATATGTAACTTGTATGTGGTCATGACTATATAAGTGGAGTACGTGCGGGACTTTTAATGCATGCACAAAACCCTAAATCCTCTTTTCAATCTTTGTATGAGAGCCCGCAGCCTCCGCGAGTCTCGTCCGCTGCCGCTATGCGATCCATCCGCGCCACCACCCAGATGTAGGGGATCGGTGCGGAAAACAAAAAAATTCCTACGTTCAAACCCCAGAAACTGTCTAGGATCTGTCTATGTAGTAATGCGGTAACAGCCGAAGCGTAAAGAATATATACCCTTGTAGACCGTACGCGGTTAACGTTCCGCGGGGAACGTGGTTGAAGTAGTCGTACTCGTAGCCGACCTCAAGGTCGCGAAGCTCCTCGCAGGTCACCCCTTGCTCCTTCGTCATCTTCATCGTGCAACAACTCCGGCTCATGACATTCAAGCGCCCAAGTGTTGCGCCTTGTGTCTTCGTACACATCCGGTGCACGATGAGACCTCCGGCTCCTCGATCCCACCGGGAGTGCGGAAGTTGATATCCGGGTAGGAATCCCTGCAGCGCAACGGCGTGCTGCAGGTGTGCCTCGATCGCACAGCCCAAACTTGGGGCCATGGTCACAAAGGCTAGAGAGAGAGGGAAGGAGGAAGTAAACCAAAGGACTTCTCCAAATATTGCTGTGTTCAATCCCACCCATGGGCACCCCTTTATATAGGGGGAGGGGGTGTGCCCTCCCCTTTGGGTTTCCCATGTGGGACTATTCAAGGGAGAGGGGGGAGGCGCATGGGCCTTCATGGGCTGCCGGCCATGGGTGGGCCCCATCCCACGCACAGCCCTAGGCTGGCCGGGTGGGCCCCCTTGAGGCGCCTGGGCCTTGGCCCTTTGGCCCTTGGCCCTTCCCTCCTCTGGTTTTCCCTCATGGGCCTTTATCCACTAGGAAGTTTGGCCCATTAGTAGAATAACCCTTCAAATTAGATTTTAATATTATATTTAATATTAATTACACTAATTAATATGTAAATACATATTACAAAATCTGTCTTGACCTGAAACACCTTTCGGTTCCCTTTCGATTTCCTCCGAACGACTTCGGATCTTTCCCGGAATGATTCCAGTCTTTTATTCTTTCTCCGAACAACTTTAGATATCTCTGCGGAACGATTCCGGCTTTCTCTTTCTCTACTGTGATTCCATCTTACAAATGATCGCTCTCATCGTACCCTTAAGTGTATCCTCTCACGGCTCGGGAATGCTCTAGACATGATCTGTATCAATGATCAACAAAGGGACTAGGGATGTCCATGTGACCCCTATGCATTCCTGATGACAATGTCGTTTGAACCGTCTAAATGTAGCATCCTCTTCCTTTTGTTTCTCGATACAACTTGTCCGAGATCCGATCATTGGTATCCCATACCTTTGTTCAATCTCGTTCACAACAAGTTCTGTTTTCTTGTTACCCTGATATTACATTCCCGTGACCTAGTCACATGTTGCAACATTTATGGATGTAATCTCACCAAGCCGGCCGTATGTATCTTTACCTGTCATGTGGGTGAACAAATCCCGGTCTTGCAGTCACATGTCATCTACTGTTCCTTCGAAATACCCAACGTACACCTTTATGGCCACCGCATTACCAGATGACGGTTGATGCAGTCTAAGCAGCCTAGGGAAACAGTGAATAATATGAGCTCACGGTCTAAGGAGAAGGAGTCTAGGTATAGCTGTTGCAACAATGAACTATATGACTTGATCGTGTTGCAATCCTTTGAGGAATGTCCAATCACATCATTCTCCAATGATATGATCTCGTTGTCAGTCGGTATAAATGTCCATGATCTTGAAACCCAGATCATCTTCGTGACCAACGAACTAGTATGAATAGAGGCTACTAGGGACTTTGTTGTTTCATACCACACCTGTACCAATGTTTCTACTTGGCATAGTTCTAGCACAATATGAAACTATTATAAACTAATTGAGATATGACAATAAAAACCTATTTATTATTTGCCTCTAGGGCATATCTCCTTCACGAGAGACCTCTCCTCTGCACCTGCGATGACGTCATCTGCCCTCCAGCTCTCCACGGCTGTCGGGGCCATGGCTTCCTCCTCGACCGCAACCGTCTCTGCTGGGGTCATTCCCACGATCTCGGTTCGCCTAGAGGCAGGCAACTTCAACCTCTAGAAGGACATCCTTCTCCCAATCTCTCTGTCGTCAGTCTCCATCTTCACCTTGATGAAACCGTCGCGGCGCCTGAGAAGATCATCACGGACGGAGAAGGCAACAAGGTCGTCACTATGGTCAACCCGGAGTACGCTCACTGGTGGTCTCAGGACCAACGGGTTGTCGGACTCCTCCTCGGCTCCATGAAGCCCGATATCGCCAATCAGCTCATTGGTAGCAAAACCATTGTTGCGGTGTGGAATGGTGTCCATGCCCTATACGACGCTCAGAGTCGCGCCAATGTCCACTACATCCGTTGTGAGCTTATGTCTACGTGGAAGGGAGATCTCTCTGCCGCCGCATACATGCACAAGATGAAGTCCTCCGCAGATGCCATGGCCACCCCCAGAGCTCCTGTATCTGACTACAAACTCATCCACTATATCATCACCAGGCTCGGCTTTGCGTTCGACTCCATCGCCACGTCGCTCACCGTCGACAACCAGTCAATCTCCTACTCTGACTTCTACTCGCACATCCTCTCCTTCGAGGCTCTCCAAGCGCAGCAGGCGCATGCCGAGGGATGGTCGTCCTCGGCAAACGTGTCAACGCGTCCTAACCCCGACTACCAAGGAGGAAGATACTCCTACCGCCCCTGTAACGGCGGGAGCAGCGCTACGGCGGCCACGCTGGTGGTCGACAGGATGGCGGCGGCTACGGTCGCGATGACGACGGCTATGGATGCAATGATGGAGGCTGGAATGGTGGCTATATGGTTGCAATGATGGAGGGTGCAATGGAGGCTAGAACGACGGTCGCAATGACGATGGTCGCAACAACAATGGCTGCAATGGCGGTGGGAACTACGGCCAGCACCGCTAGAGTCCATGTTGTCAGATTTGCGGCAACTAGGGGCACGAAGCCAAGGACTGCCGCAATTGCTACGACCCCAACTATCAGCCTTCACAGTAGCTTGTCGACAATGCTGCTATGACAACTTGCAATAACAACCCCATAGATCATGGATTCAGGGACGACGGATCAGCTAACGAACGAGCTGGCACGTCTTCAGGCTTATGAGCGCTACGGTGGAAAGTATCAGGTGCAAGTGGCCAATGGTGTAGGTTTGTCAATTTTGCATATTGGTCATTCACTCTTAGCTGGTTCATCACTTCATCTCAAAAATATTCTTCATGTGTTTGATGCTCGTCTAAATCTCCTTTCTGTTTATCATCTTGTTTGTGACAATGACGTGTTTGTTGAATTTCACCATCACTTTTTCTATGTAAAGGACAAAACCACGAGGAGGGTCCTTCGTCTTGGTAGGAGTCAAGGTGGTCGGTATCCCATCCCATTTTTCAAAGCTTCGTCTTTGTCACATCATGCGTCGGCCGGTGCCACTTCCCAGCAATGGCATCAACACCTTGGTCATCCATCGAATAATGTAGTTCAAAATATTGTTAGAACCAATGAGCTTTCATGTTATCCTTCAGACAATAATTCTTTAGTATGTGATGCTTGTCAACGTGCCAAAAGTCATCAGTTACCTTACACATCGTATTCTCGTGTTTCTACTGTACCTCTTGAATTGATTCACTCTGATGTTTGGCGGCCGACCAGTGTTTCCTCTGGGGATACAAGTATTATGTTAGCTTTGTGGATGACTATCCTCGTTTTTGCTGGATATATCTTCTAAAACACAAGTCTGATGTTGAGGAAGTCTTTTATGTATTCCAGTCTCATGTTGAACGTCTTTTGAATGCCAAGATCAAGGCAGTACAGTCTAATTGGGGCGGCGGATATCGTCGACTTCATCACTATTTTGAGCGCACATGCATAGTTCATCATGTATCGTGCAGCGTCCGAGGCCTGCCACCACTCCTCTTGCAGCATCCGAGGCCTTGGATCGGGATTCAGGCACATTGCTCAGTGCATATGATTCATTCCGGTATTGCAGTGTTATCGGCGGACTACAGTATTTGACTCTCACTCGTCCTGATATTTCTTGTGCGGTAAACAAGGTTTGCCAGTTTCTGTCATAGACCACTAATTTACACTGGGAGTCAGTGAAGTGAATCCTATGATATGTTAAAGGACCATTGCAGACTGGCTTGAGTATTCACAAGTCATCACCATCTGTTATCAGTATTTTTACGGATGCGGATTGGGCAGGATGTGTGGATGACAGAGTGAGTTTGCCATGTTTGTTGGTCTGGACCTCACCTCTTGGAGTTCGAAGAAGCAACTCATAGTCTCGAGATCCAGTACTGAGGTAGAGTATAAGGCATCGGCTAATGGTGTTGCTAAAGCTATATGGGTAGACTCTCTACTTAAGGAGCTTGGTGTGACTCGGCAGCGTACCCCATATTGTGGTGTGATAATCTTGGGGCTACTTACGTTACATGCTCGACCTAAGAACATTGAGATCGATTTCCATTTTGTGCGAGAACGAGTAGCAGCCGGTGAACTGGATGTCAGGTTCATCTCCACTCATGACCAGCTGGCTGATATATTTAGTAAACCAGCCACACGACAGATGTTAGATAGATTTAAATCCAATCTTAACCTTGTATGTAGTGATTTAGATTAAGGGGAAGTGTTAGAATTATATTCAGACTAACCCGCATGTCGTGTATCAGGTATATGTGTTGTATACGTATGTAACTTGTATGTGGTCATGACTATATAAGTGGAGTACATGTGGGACTTTTGACCCATGCACAAAATCCTAAATCCTCTTTTCAACCTTCTACTACCATCACGATCCGCAATGGTAAGACCATGCCATTTTGGGATTCCCTAAGGGTCAATATTCGGAATCCCATGGGTACCGCTCCCCTTGTTTTTGAGGCTTCCACTAGGAAAAAATGGAATGTCAAGCAAGTCATCTTTGAAAATGCATGGTTGGATCTCACAAATCAAAATGGACATCAACTTGATAATCCCTCATCTCTGAGAGTTCATTTGGCTTTGGTTGAAGCTTCACAATGTGGAACTTAGGAAAGATGTTTATGATTCTATAATTTGAAACCTCACGACAAGTGGAGAGTACACAACAACCTCGGCTTACAAGACCCGATTCTTTGGTTCCAGAGGCACATACATGAATGAGATGGTTTGGAAGGCTTGGACACCGCCTAAGATCAAGTTTTTTGCGAGGTTGGCTATTCAAAATATGTTTTGGACAGATAAACGTGGGTGGATGAATGTGGCCTTTGCCCCCTTTGCAAGCAAACTCAAGAGAAAATGGCACACCTTTATTTCAATGACGCTTATCTAAGAGTATTTGGGGTATGATCAAAGATTGGTTTGGTCTTATTTTCTTAGATCATATCTAAACGAAAGCCTAAATCTTAGAGGAGAAAAACATGCACTGTTCATGGATGAGAAAAATTGCTCCTCTAAACGGTGGCCACCGGAATCGATCCCCTAAATCTAAGATCTTATATTTGGATCTTCTACTAGACATTTGAACAAAAACATTGCAATCAAACAAAAAACACATCAAATTCAAACAAAAACACATAGGATTGAAACACATTGCATAGTTTTATTGCAAGTTCATACATACATAGCCTACATATGCTCGGCACCATCGGTGGTTAGCAAACAAACCCTAGCTGATGCTCGGCACCATCAATGACCTACCACACCGCCACCTAGACGTCGAGGTTGTCGAGCCAGGTGTTGAAGGAGTCGGGGGAGTCAGCGTTGCTGCCGTAGAGGTCGATGACTTCCTGCGCCGGTACGGAGGAAAACGTAGCCGTCATTGCCGAGGAAGATGAGACCACAGCCGAAGAAGAAGGTCCCGCTCCCGCCTTCGCATATGCTGCCGGTGCCGCTGAAGAGGCAAGGCAGTGGCACGCGGTGTACTCCGCATAGCGCTACGCCTCCGTTGCGACGCTACCGGGATTGAGCGGATGAAGCTCGACCATGTACCGCTCGCCGATGGTCTCGGCCTCGAGTCGCTCCTGAGCCTCTCGGTCCTCCTGAGTGTTGCGTGCGGTGCGTCCGCGAGGGGAGACGAGCTCCTACAGTGCATCAGCCTACACGAGCGGGAGGTTGAGCTGTCCACAGTTGGAGCCATGGAGCTGGACGTTGGTGACGTTGTCCGCCCATGCTGTCTACCGTGCCGATTGGAATGTACCGAGCCAGTGGCAGGCGCCGGTGTTCGGGTCAGTGATCTCAGCCACCAACGTCCCCCTACCATTGTCGTGCGGTTCTGACGGTGGTGGGTGGTCAAGTGACCTAGATCTCCGGCCACGAGGCGTGCCGCGGTCCCGAACAGCATTGTGGATAGGAGACGGAGGGATCCGGCCATCTCCAGCGGGTATCGGTGGAAGGAGAGGCGGTGGGGAGTAGAACGGCGGCGAGGGAGTGAGCGGTGGAGGGGAGAAGATTTTTCTCATCAGCCTCGGGGCCAAGCAAATATAGGAGAGGGGGTAGCTTTTTGGGGATGGATTCCTAAATTTTCTCCTCCAAAAGGATTTTGGGCATTCGGTTAGAGGAATCTTCGGCCGCTAGAGGACTAAATTTAGTCCTCTATAGGAATTTAGGCTTTCGGTTAGAGATGCTCTTAGCCCCCTCTGAATGGTCGGTGGATCTCTCTATTTCCTCTTGGTGGACAAGCATGTCGAACAAAAACACCCCATATAGAAAGGCAAGGGTTTTCCGCCTTACCATGCTCACTTCTTGTACAATATGGAATGAGAGAAATGTGAGGGTTTTCCACGACAAATCCGTCCCTACATCTATCCTTCTTAGCAACATTCAGAGCGAGGCGAGGCGAGGCTTTGGCAGGCCCGGCCCCAGGGCAGGGCTAACGGGGCGGCCACCCCGGGGCCAAGAAAATCAGGGGGCCCGGGTGCCTGTGTTCTATAGATGTCAGGCTTGGTTCATTATTTTCCAGCGTACACTACATGAAGTGATACAATCCAACGCAAGGATAAATAGGCAGAGCCCACGATACCATATCAGACCATGTGGGAAGGACGAGAGGAGAGAGGATCACTGATCATGACTTGTGTAGTTCAAGGTCTTTTACATGCTCAGTCCAGTCTGAGTTGACGATTGACCTTAGATAGACGAGTCTACTCTTACATGCTTATGCTCCCGTTCATCCTAGTCCTGGTCTATGATTTCTTCGGCCGATCCCAAACATCATCCGCCCAACCTTGGGTGGCCTACGTAGCTATGCACATGGAGCCGAGGCCTTAGATAAGACCAGCCGGGCGGCCACTACGATATGATTCTAAAGTGTTAGATGACTCCAGAAGGCTAGACAAATCTATACCGTCGGTTACCTAGAGATTTAGGAAACTGACCTAACCTTTCTTGTAACACAAGTTGTAATCCTTGTTTATATATACTGATCAATGCAATATCGAGAAGTGCACAATAGCAACCCGATTATATTATGTTACATGGTATCCGATTGATCTTCGATCCTCGGCCTCCTCTCTTCCGAAAACCCTCACCCGCAAACCACCTGAAAGGGATATGCCCTAGAGGCAAATAATAAACAAGTTTATTATCATATCTAAAAAATAGTTCATAATAGTTTTATACTGTGCTATACATGTATTAAGAGGAAACATTGATACAAGTGTGGTATGTAAACAAACCAGGTCCCTAGGAGCCGATATTCAACTAGTTCGTTGGGCAATCGATGATCAAAGTTTCCTGATCATGGATAATTTATGCTAGTTGACAACGAAGTTATATCAATGGAGAATGATATGATGCAATTACCTAATTAAAGTATTGTGGTGAGATCAAGCCACATGGTTTATCGCTATAATCCTCTAAAGCTAAGTGACCTTCTCCTTAGACCGTGAGATCACATTAATCACTGTCTCCCGCGGCTGCTTTGATTACATCAATCATCATGTCCATAACTAGGTTACCATAAAGGTGTGCATTAGGTATTCTAGAGGACCAGTTGAGGTCTGTGAATCAAGATCGAGATTTGTTCACCCGCGTGACGGGAAGATACACTAGGCCCACTCGGTGAAATTGTATCCAATAGGTTGCAACCAATGACTAGGTCAGAAGATACAATATCACGATAACAAGTTAAGTGAACTTATTGGTAATGAGAGAGGTATGTTTATACCATAGATCGAATCTCGAATAAGTCATGTATTGAAGAAACAAAGGGATAGGGACACGAAGTTTATGGTTCTAGCACGACAGAGTCTCGTGATGCATAGGGGTCATTATGGATATCCCGGTCTCGCTAATGATCATTGATCGAGAGAGATCTCGATCATGTATATGACATTCCCGACCCATAGGGTAACACACTTAAGGAGCTGACGACATTCTAAGATCGATATGTGAAGAAGGGATCACAGATGACAGAATTATTCTGATGAAACATTGCTAGAATAGTTCCGAAGAGGATCCGAGGTTGTATCGGAAGAAGAAATAAGCCAAAAAGTGTTTTTAGATTAATAGATATTTAAATATACATTTACATGTATTAATTATGATTAATATATTAAATAAAATATTTAAATCAATTATTAGGGGCAACCTCCACTAATGGGCCGATTCCTCGAAGGGAACCAACCCGAGAGGGAGGCCACCTCGAGAAATAGCCACCGCTGCCAGGACGCAACTGGTGGGCCACCGCTGGCCCACGCGGGCGTGCATGCGGGCGCTGGCAGGCCCGCGCGACGTGCAGCTGGCCGCCGCTCAAGTGCTGGCAGGCCGCGGGTCGTAAGCCGGCCCAGGTGGCCACCGCGTCCCCGCCTACCGTGCGAGCTGGCGGACCGAGCTAGACATGCCCACCCGGCCGCAGCCACAGCCACACGAGCCGCAAGGCCGTGGGCGGGCTGCAGCGCACGGGCAGGGCCCAGTTAGCCGACGCTGGTTGCCCCCTTTTTCTCTCTTATTCTTTAGCCCCACATAGGGACTTGAGGGAATGGAGTCCTACTTTTCCGCCTATATATATGAGTCTATATTGGAGGGAAAAAGACACACAAAAATAAAGATTTCCTAAGGACTATTTCCTTAGGGAATTTTCCCTCCTCTTCCCTAGTTGACTCTTAAGAGTGCGGTTCCACAAAGAACTAGGCACGAGAGCATCGACAACACCGGCACACTGTCGCGCTGCTGGATCCCGAATTCAGATGGTCTACTTCTGCATCCCGGCTGGATCAAGGAGAACGGGAGTCGTCGTTGGCACCGTACGTGTGCGATTACTCGGACGACACCACCAATAGTGGGGTCGTGGCTGTCGTACAAGGGCCATGAGGAGAAGGCGAGGAGCTTCGTGACCTCGAGGTCGACTACGAGTTTGACTACTTCAACCACGTTCCCCGCGGGAAGTTAACCGTTCGGTCTACAAGGGTATGTCATCGAACCTCTATTCCCATTACTGTATTAACTTGTAAATAGATCTGGGCGTTTGGGTAGTTCTACCATAGAAATTTGTTGTTTTTTGCTGTGAATACCCTTCACCACCATGACCCTCGATGAGATCAAACAGAAGGAGGAAGAACTCCGTGCCCGTGCTGAAGCCCTTGACAAGCGCGAGGCCTCCCTATCCCAAGAAGCCGATGACAAAGGCTAAAACACCGTCGCCCTCCCTTCTCCTAGTCCCTCCACCTACGCCACCTCCATCAAAGTCCACGTACCCAGAACCCTAGACCTCACCGCCTTCGACTACACCCCTTGGCACGATCTCTTTCTCGTTGCCCTTGGCCGCTACAACCTCACCTATCATGTGCTCACCGACACCGGCGCCTCTCCCTCGGACACTTCCCCCACATCTGACTAGGGTCATGACGACTACACCGTCCTGTCTTGGATCTACGACTCCATCTCCACTGATCTTCTCGGCATCGTCATGCGCCCTGGATCCATGGTGCGTACGATCTAGGACGCCATTGAGAACCTCTTCCGCGACAATCAGAAGAATTAGGCCATCCATCTCTAGGCGGAGTTCAGGAACACTCCACAAGGAGACATGACGATCAGTGACTACTGCGCCAAGCTCAAAGCCTCGTCGATGTTCTGGTGGCCAGATAGTCAGCAACGAAACACTCGTCCAGGCCCTCCTCTGTGGCCTCAATGATAAATTTTCGCACCTTCGTTGTTTTGTTACGTTTCAGGTTCTGTTCCCGTCATTTCTGCAAACATGCTCGGTGTTGATCCTTGAAGAAAACCCGAAGAAGACTAACACCAAGAATGCTGCATAGATGGCGCTCTAGGCGAGCGGCAACAATAGCAACCCATGTGTGGGCGGCGAACTCACACCTCCCTCTAGCTTCGAGGGTGTAACCATCGAGCGCGCCCCTCCATCTGGCTACGGGGAGGGCATGACAATGTCTCCATCAACACCGGCTTCAACAACTATCGTGGCGATGGCCGCGGTCACGGTGGCGGACATAGAGGACGTGGATGTGGCCGTGGTGATCTATGGTAGTTCAACCCGTGGACCGGTGCACCCACGCGTGCCCACCTTCTCCACCAACACCAACCCGCCGCCCCATGGTAGAAGCACCAGGCTCCATGGCAGCCCCGTCCATGGGAGGCTCCCTCACCAGGCTGTGACACCCCTAGGATCAGGGTTAAGCAAATACTAGACCTTAGTCTAAGATAAGCCTAATCTACAGCTCGAGGATATCCAATGAAGAATTGGTAACACAACAGTGACCCTACGACACAAAAAATATTACAAAAAGCTCATAACCGAGCAGAGAACCAAAATATTACAAGCAGAGGTCACTAACCACAAACATCAAAAAAACAGAAGGCAAATTATGCTACTAAGTATAGAAAACTTAACAAATGGCCTAAGAGGCCTGAAGTATAACGATGACGTCCCAGCCCATAGATTCCAGGCTGCCAGATAGGAACCCCAAGCTACTCGTCAGTGTCGATGTCGTACCAAACTCATCTTCAGGGGAGCACTTACTCTGCTATAAAAAGTATCAACGAAGCAAGGTTGAGTATAGGGTGTAATCCGCAAGACTTATGGTTGGTGGAATTATTTTGCATAAAGCCATCTTTATTTGTAAAGCAAGAGGGAGAACAAGCCCATCTAATCAGAACATTTTAAAAGGGGATAAGAGAGCTAGAATATCACGAACCACCGATATGTCACTTGTTCGAGAGGAAACTTGCTTTACAAAGCAAGAAGACATAGTCTTGGAGCTTTGGCATGAGCCTAACTCTTTGATTGAGGAGAGGGTACCAACGGACTTGGTAGCACAATCATCCTTTGCTTAGTGATAGGGTTAACCAATCATGCTATGAATGACCCAAATGTCCTTGGAGTTCAAAGCAATAATAATTACTAAGAATCTTAGATGGCCACATTATTACGCACCCACATCATTCCTGAGCATGAACATCTCAGAGGAAGGGTGGATAAATATGTGTAAGAGCATCACTTCAGTAAGAGGGTCATGAAACTCATCTTGACCTCTTAGTATAAAAGAGTGTGATACCTTAAGGTAGAACAGACAGAAGCTAATCATGCCTCTTGATTTGCGGATTACAACACTTTGACCTGGTCCTAGAAATGACAAAGTGCCAGACTTTGTTTCTCCTGACATTCCGAAATGGTTTGCCTTGACTGACCACAATAACATTGATACCTTCGATCCGGATTCATGGATGTAGTATAATAGCTTTTTTCCTAGTAGACCTAGATTTAATCGAACCTTGGAAAGCAATGTTAAAAGGAAATAAAAAGGACACGTCTATAAGACTTTGTTTCTTTGTTTTACCTTTGTTTATCAGACAATCTAGTTTACTTTTATAATGGGTTGATTCAATGGATGGAGATAGGCCAGGGTTGAAGATTCACCTGCAGCTGCACATCATATGGGATAAAAGATAATAATAAGCATAGTCATGTGTAAAGTTTTAATAGAGATAATATCTTGTGGGCAACACATTCTAATATACTAGAGTCCCCGTGATGCATTGGGCATAGCAATAGTATTTTAATCCAATCGAGTGCACCACGAAGAAACGGGCGACAAACGATTATTAAGTGTAAAACATAGATCAAAGCATTAAGTGGTAATGTTGTCGTGATCCCGAATGGGTCGCTAAGCAATAACCGTACTACCCTTTCTATCACTAGGGTTCCTATGAGATTGCTACTAGCCAAGCATCTCACCTCAAACCTTTATCAATCTATGGGGTCTTGGGTACCTACAAGTCCAAAGATCGAGACAAGAGACAAAGAAACAAAAGATACAAATCTCTATTTCAAACAATACACAATGCTCCCATAGATTAGATGCACATAATTGCTGTGAGGTTTATCCCCAACCCGCAGCTCGTGAGGACTACTCACTCATAACAATAAGATCAAGGATAGAAAACATTATGCAAAATACTTAGACTGAAATCAAATATTCTTACAATGGTCGCCGAATCACAAGGAGATCTAAAGTACACAGTAATGGCTATGGATAATGGAGGGGATGGAAGATGGAAGGGATGCACAATGGTGGATCTCCTTAGGGTGTGTTGTGATGCAATCTGAGAATGGCGGCCTTCTGCGCGGCGACTGAGACCTCAAAATATATAGGCGTCTTCATGAAATTTATAGGGTTTAATGAGACGGAGCCACGACCACATGGTACGGGCGGACGGTACAAGCGGGCCCTTCCCGTACCATTGGTCGTTATGGCTGCTATCGCCTGGAATTGACTCCACAATTACTTGGTCGTATGGACTTCCTCAAAAACCTTCATTATGACTCCTGATTTCGCATTGAAAAGCGTGATTTCCTTCACAACACAAATCAAAGCAATGGTTTGCATATCTTTGCAATTATTAGTCATTAGTGGCAAGGATTGAGAGTTTCTGGTCAACTACTTGACTATAAACAATGTTTAAATGCGGTGGAAGATGGCTATTTTTTGATCCATCAAGTATCTTGCATCGAAAGGTACCAATGCGCATTACCACTTGGCTACCAATTGGTAGAGAAAGGTCGCAAACACAAGAGGGAGGATGAACATGCTCAGGATGGAATCCCGAGATGTGGATGCATAGATTATCAATCTTCTGAAAACCAATGCAGAGAGGGGAGGGGTGGCAGGGTCACGAGTATAGATGTGAGAATCACTAGGAGTACTCTTGTCTTGATCTATTAGGTTCCATTGAAGAACATCTGCTATAGCATGTGGTAGGGTAAGTCCTTAGTTGTCATAATTCAATCGCAACATCAACCATGAGCTTGAAGGCTATTTTAAAATTAGCCATCCTGAGATAATGCATGACAGTTAGCAATAGGGGTCAATGGAATGGATCTTGGGTTAAAGATCAGCTTCAGGTACAAGATTCACAATACTAGAATCCAGCAAATCCGGGACCTTCAGTTCAATTCCAAGGGTTAAAACCCGAGAAATAAGTAACTACTAATTGAGTGACACATCATACACTACAAGGTAGTAATCATGAGGTAGCTTCCAAAAGAAGAAACAAATTCTAAAGTACCCAGCAATAAAAAGAAGGCACACGAGGTGAAAGAAAACCTCGAATCCTAGATTAGAACAATGTGGAACCTATAATATAATATTGCGATCCCATAAGATAGAGAGATCATTATGGATAATAAATCTCTCAGATGAATAGGAACAAAGGGACACAAAAAACTCACAACACACACAACTCTAGATAACTCAATGCTAGGTCAACTGGTTGAGAAAGGACATGCCCAGAAGGCACCTAATATTTGAAAGACTAGAAGAGATATCAATACTTCTTGAGGTCAACATAGGATAGGATGACTCAGAGTTAGAGCGATACCAGATGAGGAGTAAAAGAAGCATACTAGAGTTTTCGCAAATACTTTTCATCTTTGAAATAGTTTTCACAAACACTAGACTCAACATCGACCAATGGCAAGGTTTTCCTATGGTCGGTACTGCTCTAATACCAAACCCTATGATACCCCCGGGATCAGGGTTAAGCAAATCCCAAACCTTAGTCTAACATAAGCCTAATCTAGAGCTCGAAGATCCAGTGAAGAATTGGTAACACAACAATGACCCTGCGACACAAAAATTATTAAAGCAAGATCATAAGTGAGCAGAGAACCAAAATATTACAAGCAGAGGTCACTAACCAAAAAAATCAAACAACGGAAGGCAAACTATGCTATTGAGTATAGCAAACTTAACAAATGGCCGAGTCCTGAAGCATAACAGTGACGTCCCAGCCCATAGATTCTAGGTTGTCGGCTGGGAACCCCAAGCTACTCGTCGGTGTCGAGGTCGTACCAAACTCATCTTAAGGGGAGCACTTACTCTGCTACAAAAAGTATCAACGAAGCAAGGGTGAGTACAGGGTGTACTCCGCAAGACTTATGGTTGGTGGAGTTACTTTGTGTAAAGCCATCTTTGTTTGTAAAGCAAGAGGGAGAAGAAGCTCATCTAATCAAAATATTTTAAAAGGGGATAAGAGAGCAACATCTCCAAATTATTGATCATCATCTTTTGATATCCACGAAAGTAATACTTATCACCTATCAACTAGGATCACCCTCTCGTACCCATGAGGAAGCATTCTTAAGCACGTATTGATCTGCCAGGTTTTACGATTATATTGAAGTTCTCTATGATCTTAGAATTCGGTCACCAAGCGTTCATAACCGTGAAACGGCTTTTCGAAAAGATTTAATCCTGTAGGGGTGTACAACTTTATCCATACGTACCAACCGAGTCTTAGTGCCACTCGACACACTTCCTTGGTGTGCTGGCAGAGGGTGGTTGACCACGACCTTTTCCTTGCTTTCGTTGAGACCATGAGTCATGCCCTAATGAGGGTTCCGTTATAACGGGTCAAATCCTGAAGCCGGTCCCTAGAGATGTGAGGCGAGGTTGGTTCACTAGAGGCTCCATCGATCCCAAGCAACCCTGGCGATGCTTACCTACCTATTATGATGTACCTCCTTCACCGCCTATTTGAGAACAACCAAAATGCATATGGCTAATGGAACGCCCGAACTATGTGACTCATGGAATCTACTAGGAAAGTTAGTTACTCGTGGGGTTTTCTATGCCCCGTGTGGTTGTACGCTCGTCTCGGTTCCAAAGGCAAGAACTCAGGTCCTAGTGGTGGCGAGCATGGTACTATAAAAAACCACATCCCATCGTGGCCTCCCATACAAGCCTTAGCATGTTTAACCTCACATGACCTTCATACCTTGTGCTCCTGTCATACTAGATTTTTTGCATCTCTAATACATCTTCAAATGGATCATACTCGAACAACTAAGCATGGCTAAGCAGGACACATATATAAGCTCTAAAAGTGCACACAAGCCAAACCTAGTTATGCTAGGAGTAGTGGATCAGGTAATATAAGCTCAAAGGGAGTAATGCAATAGATAGGATACTCTATCTATCGATAAAAGACCACAGTGGAATCGTATGCATCATGACAAGAATTGAAATACTTTGAAAGCATGAGATTATATAATGGTGGGGCTATACTTGTCCTTGCCAGTTGATATCCAATAAGCAGATCTTAGGTAGCCTTCTACTTGACTTAGTCATAGTTGGTCAAGTATTGATCTTCGGTCTTCGATGGTGTTGATTTCTGTCTTTGTTCTCGATCTTGATATCGTGTTCTACCAAGAAGAACCAAAACACCATAAAGAACGATAAACAATCAACACATGGCATCGATGCAATTCTCAAGCAAGTATGATGATATGACAAGTTAAATAGTACTGAAATGAAACCCTAAGGCATGCTTGACAATTTGAAAAGGGCCCGAGGGGTGCAAACCCTAAAACATGGAAACCTAAGAATCACCTTCAGGGGTTCATTTTGTTATTCTAATCATACTTGTAATTAAAGTTTCTTAACAATGCATGATTATAGCTTTAAAAGATAGATTTCATTTTTATGAACATTTTGATATATTATACACATTTTTCTGACTTATGAATTTAAAGTTATTGATTTTACAATATTAAAACATTTTCTAAAAATATTAACCAATTAAATTGGATTATTGTGTCATGCTGATCTCATCAACATGGCCACACACTTTTATTACTGCATCTTAACCTAGCCTCAGTTACTGGCGTATGGGACCCAAGCCACGTCGGTTGCCATGGTGGCAAACCTTGCGTGATGTTGACGCGTGCGCCACATCGGCTCCACACGGGAGCCACGTCGGCTTGCCGGAGGAGCACACAGGCAACAACGTGCGACATCGCTACAGACCGGCTGAGGTTGCGTGGATGGTTCCATTCGAACCAGGACAACATGTGGGTCCTAAAACTGGCGGCACTGCTTCCTAGAGGTCACCGGAGCTAGGGTTATGGTGAGTGGCGACATCGGAGCTTGCAGGAAAATGGTGCGCGATGGATACAATGATCTAGCGAGTGAACGGAGGGTGCCTTGAGCACTAGAACCTCACCCTGAAGAGGTTAGTGGCGACAGCGAGGTGAGGCGATGAACGGAGCGACGACGTGGCGAGTGGCGGGACATGTTGGGGGTCAGGGAAGAAGCGACCAGTGCGGGCGTCTGGGAGTGTCCGGGCTTGACTCCTTCGGCAAGGAGGAAGCAGGTGTCACAGCGGAGCTCGAGGTGGTGTCAGTAGAGGCCGGGGAGGTCGGAGACGGCGTGGTGACGCAACGACCGGAGCTAGGGTTTCAGGTCCTTGCTAGGGAGAAGGAGAGAGGCACACGCGAGGAGAAGATAAGACCAAGGGAGGAGAGGGTCGGTGATGGGGTCCTTATCCTCCACTCCAGAGCGGCAAGGCGAGGACCGTGGCAGGGTTGGGAACGATGGCGCGGGTGGCGACAGCAATCTACTTGTCGTCGTTGTCGAAGACGACGAGTAAGAGGAGGACGAAATGGTACAGGCCGGGTGGGCTGGTTTGGGCTGGGGTTGGGCCGAGGAAAATATTGCAGGGAGAGGAGAGAAGGACTGGGCCGGCCTGTTTGCTAGTCTGGCTCCAATTTTTAAAACAAAACCCTTTTCCTTTTCTGTTTTGATTTCTCTCTTTTGCATTTTCATTTCAAATCTGTCTTGAGTTTTGAAATACTAGAGGGTGTCAAAAATATCTGAGAACACTAAGGAGCCCTTATAACAATTTTGGCTCCTCATATTTTTGGTTTTCAAAATTCAAAACCATTAGAAGGGATTTCAAAGAGGGAGGGAAAAATTAGGGGTTAGGGTTTTGCATTTGTTTCTTGTTTGCATTATTTTTTCTTAACAAAATACATGATGCTCATGAATGCACAATCAATCCTAATTACTATTTAAATAAAACCGAGGTGTTGCACATGCCTACTTGGCCCTTGCGCCCTGATGGCTCCGCAGGCATATCCTACTTACGGCAACACCAACCAGCACCCCAACATGCAGGCGTCTACATCCTCCAACCACAGGCATATCCTACTTATGGCAACACCAACCAGCACCCCAACATGCAGGCGTCTACATCCTCCAACTTGGCGATCGACCCAGATCTCATTACGGCACTCAACAACATGCAGCTCCCTGGCACACATGAGTGGTACATGGACTCTGACACCTCGTCCCATGTGGCATCCGATCATGGTAACTTTAAAACCCTCACTCCCTCCTCTTCAAATCAATCTGTCACCATTGGTAATGGTGTAACTCTTTCCATCACTAGTATTGGTTCCTTTTCTCTAACTAGCACATCTATTCCTCTACACCTTCGTAATATTATTATCATTCCTCAAATAATCAAAAATCATGTTTCCGTTCGACAATTCACTACCAATAACTCATGCTCTATCGAATTTGATCCATTTGGTTTTCCTCTGAAGGATGTGTCCACCGGGACCGTGATTCTTCGATGCAATAGCTCGGATCCACTATACCCCATATATCAATCAACCTCTGAATCCCACCTCACCACTGCATTGTCACTGCCAGATATATAGCATCGTTGTCTCGGTCACCTCGGCAACTAAAACATGTTAAGTCACCTTTTTTCAATCACAGTCTTATATTGTTCGGCATTTGGCTATAATTCATTGTGATCTTTGGACCTCTCCTGTACCCAGCACGTCTGGTTATTGATACTACTTAATTATTATCGATGATTTCAATCATTATTTCTGGAGTTTTCCTCTTTACAAAAAGTCTAACATATATACCACTTTCCTTGCATTTCGTTCTTATACTCTCACTCAATTTAATCGTTCTATCCAATCCATCCAATGTGACAATGGCCAGGAATTTGACAACACCAAACTCGACAATTTCTATAGCACCAAATGCATTCTTTTTTGATTTTCATGTCCCTATACTTCTCAACAAAACGGCAAGGCCGAACGCGCTATTCGCACCACCAATGATGTAATTCACACCCTCCTATTCCAAGCATCTCTTCCATCTTCCTTTTGGGCTGAAGCACTCCATACATCCACCTATTTGATCAACATTTGACCTACTACCACCTTTCACGTCTACACTCCATACTTTCTTCTTCATGGTCATCACCCTCGTTACAATGATCTACGCGTGTTCGGCTGTCTTTGCTATCCCAACACTTCTTCCTCCTCACCACATAAGCTAGCTTGACAGGCCTCTCATTGTGTTTTTCTTGGGTATCCTTCTTGCCACCGTGGCTATCGATGCCTCGACCTAACCACTCGTCATATTCAAATCTCTCGTAATGTCACATTCGATGAGTCAATGTTTCCCTATGCCACCTCTACTCCCCACCTTCTCCACCTGATGTTTTCGATCCCACCTCGCTCGAGTCACCTCTGCCGCCCATCTATCCTACCACGACAGCCTTTCTACCTCAAACCTTTGTCGCGGCAGCCAAAACCTCTGTCGTGGCAGCCCAAATCTCTACCACAACATACCTTCCTACCGCGACCAAATCAAAACCCTATCCACCATCACTGACCCCTCCTACATCTTCTTCGTCTCCCCTTCCTAACCAAACTCCCTGCTGACAGCCTTAGCCACGTATACCATACCAACAACACCACCACCTCCTCCTATTCATCACACCCATCACACCACTGACAGGTTACCTGGCCCTCCTGACTGCTTAAACCTTCTAGCTACGTATTCTTATCCTATTCCCCATAATTATCTTATTCCTCTTCGTGACCCTTCGTGGCATCAAGACATGCAGGAGGAATAAGATGCTCTCATGGAAAATGGTACCTTGATCTCTTGTTCCTCCAACCCCAGGTGCCATTATATTAAGTGGCAAGTGGATCTTCCACCACAAATTTCACTCTGATGGGTCTCTTGCCCGCCCGCTGGGTTGTGAGGGGTTTCACTCGACAGCCCGACATTGACTTCGATGAAACTTTTAGCCTGGTCGTTAAACCTTCCACTATTCGCGTTGTACTTTCTATTGCTCTCTCAAAATCATGGCCAACCCATCAACTTGATGTTAAAAATACATTCTTACACAACACCTTGATGAAGAGGTCTATAACAATCAACCATCTGGATTTGTTGATCCTCGCTTCCCTAACCATGTTTATCGTCTTCACAAATCTCTGTATGGTCTTAAACAAGCTCATCGGGCCTAGTTTCATTGATTTGCTTCTTATGTTAAATCTCTCGGTTTTCTTGAGTCTAAGTTTGACGCTTCCCTTTTTGTTCTTTCTCATGGCACCAACACTGCTTATCTTCTTCTTTACTTTGATGACATCATCTTAAACGCTTCTTCTACGAAAGTACTGCAAACCATAATCACCCATCTCAGTAGCGAATTTTCTATGAAAGATCTTGGTCCACTTCATCATTTTCTTGGCATTTCAATTGTTCGCATGTCTACCACTATTCACTTATCTCAACAATAATATATTCTTGATGTCCTCTCTCGTGCTGGTATGCGTGACTGCAACCATGCTTCTACACCCATTGATACTAAAGTCTAAACTTTCTGCCTTAGCCGACCCACCAATTTCTGACACGTCTGATTATCGTAGTCTTGCTGGAGCTCTTCAATACATCACTCTCACTCGTCCTGAAATTTCCTATGTCGTCTATCAAGTATGTCTCCACATGCATGATCCTCATGGGCCCCACCTTTCTCATTAAACGCATTCTTCGTTATCTAAAAGGAACCCTTGATCATGGTCTCACACTTTATTCCCCCTCCTCTCATAATCTTGTTGCCTATTCGGATGCCGACTGGGCAGGATGCCCGAATACTCGCCTCTCTACGTCGGGGTTTTGTGTGTTTTTTTGTGACAATTTGATTTCTTGGTCATCTCGTCGTCAGCCCACAGTTTCTCGCAGCAGTGCAGAAGCGGAGTATTGGGCAGTTGCTATAGCCGTTGCTGATACTTGCTGGGTGCATCATCTTTTGAGTGAGCTACGCTGCCCTCTTGATAGTGCCACGATTGTCTACTGTGATAATATTTCGGTCGTCTACATGTCTGCCAACCTGGTTCAACATAATCGCACTAAACATATTAAGTTGGATATTCATTTCGTTAGGGAAAAGGTTGCTCTTGGAGCCCTTCATGCCCCACATGTTCCCTCCAGCTCACGGTTTGCAGACATTTTTACCAAAGGACTGCTACTCAGCTGTTTATGGAGTTTAGGTCCAGTCTTCACATTAGCGATATTTTGTCACCTCGCTCAGACTACGGGGGCGTGTTGGATGACTCTAGAAGGCTAGACAAATTTGTACCGTCGAAACCGACCTAACCTTTCTTGTAACACAAGTTGTAATCCTTGTATATATACTGATCAATGCAATATCGAGGCGTGCACAATAGCAGCCCGATTATATTCGATTATATTCTGTTACACAGCGAATAAAAAAGTATGTCTAATTCAATTTCCTATAACCTAATTTTTGAATGATGGTCGAGAAACGGTTGATTTATAAAGAATTATAAGTGCTAACTAAAAATTGAGCCTTCTCTGTTGCACATGGGTCATTTAATAATCGAATGATCATATATTACTTTTTATTTTTTGGAAATGAGCATATATTAATATCACACGGATACCAATTACACCCAGCCTCTGCAACAACGCATACCCTAATGGCAATACGGATGCACACAGCCAAAAAAAAAAAAGAAGAATTACAAAAAAGAAAAGTCCCGCTGCAGGAATCCGATCCTCAGCAGCAGCGATACTACCACCACTAAAACAACACCAGAAGTCCAACCCCTCCAAAAGCGACGCCTCCAAGAAGAAAACAGTGCACAAGCGCTGTCATCGCCCGATCAGAGATCTAGGTTTTCACCCTGGAGAAAGTCCTCGCTCGCAAAGCAATGCCTTCTGCAAGGCCATTGCCAGGCACAACCAATGAAGGTCAGATCTTGGGTTTTTACCCTGCAAGGTAAGACTGTGAACTCCTCCTATGATGCCGCCCCCTCTAACAGACGCTGCTGCGAGTCACAGGTAACCAAGCCAGATCCTCATCTCCATAAAGACCCAATCCACCATAGCTCGCCCACATGTCTCTGCCTTCATGACATTCTCCGCATCTGACTTCACCATGTGGATCGTCAAAGACATGTCGCATGATGGTAACAGGTAACAGAGCTTCACCGCGCTCCCACTGAAACCAAACGGTCAGCAAAAAACACAGGTGCGCATGACCGAATTCCTTCTGATCCAGCAAACTCCAGGCATATGCGCCCATAGGAGTTTGCCGGCGGAGCCTTCCGGAACCAGACACTCCGGCCAGATCAATGGAGACACGCATCAAGTAGATCTTCATTTTGGTGCGAGAGAGATCCGATGACCACCCCTTTTATTGAAACCGAGCCAGCAGCCCCCACGCTACCCGTCGGAAACTAGCAGGATCCGCCGCATAGTGGCAAGATCGCCCGACCGACCACTCCGACGGAGAAGGAAGTCACCTCCACCATGCCAGGGGCAGTAGCCCCAAGCGCCCTAGCGTCGCGAGCATGACCCGGAGATCCTGGGCACCAGCGTCGGCGACAAACGAATAGATCTCGGCCCATAGGCACGGATTCCCGCCGCCGCGTGTAGCCATCTGGGCCAAGGACCCCCAGCCGCCGCCAGCCACGACGCCACCGCGGAACCAGCGCGGGCACGGACGCCGCCGCCGCCACCACGCCTCCAGATCTTTGCCCGACGACGCCCTGGGCGGCGGCGGCGAGCGGGAGGTTCAAGAGGGGGAGGTCGGCCGGGGGGAGAGGGGCCCGCCCGGCGCGGCGCGGCGCCGCCACGCGGGTGCGGGAGAGGGAGAGGGGTGCAGGAGTTCTTTCAATTGTCTCCCAAAAAAATCGATCATATATTACTTAGGGATATATATTATTAGAATTTGTGATTTAGTTCAAAATGATGATAAACTATTGTGCTTAGTTGGTCTAGTAGGCTAGTACTAGTAGCTATGTACCTTTGCACCCATTTTATATTATTAATTATATAATGAAATTGATATTGCTACCATACCCCATATATAAGAAAAAAATCAGGTCGAGGCTTTCTTTCTCCCCAGTGAATATAAAAAAAATCCTACGTAGTCACTAATTTTGCATCTAAGAATCTAAAGTTTACTTTTAGAAAACTATGATATAAAATTTTAGGGGACGTAAATTTTTGTTTTGCTCTAGGTCCCCGAAGTCTTAGGACCGGCCCTGGGTTTTGGATAACCGCGGGAGCAAAGCATTTGAGTTCAGTAATATTGGGAGAGTAATCGCCTTTGCTTATCTTTTAACTTTTGGGTTGTTATGTCATAATTCTCTCCTTGTTTAATGGAAAGAGGCAAATCTTTTGTCTCCGTTTCAGAAACAAATCATTCGAGTAGTTTTATTGAGCCGGCGCATCTGTCTTAATACCTGGTCTTAGTGCATCGTTTACCTGCTTTTTCTATGACATGTGTACGCTTCTCATTGGTTTATTTCCTATGATAATTTTTGCAGATAACAGCTGGAAACCAGTATTTGACAATCGGATCACCTGCTCTTGAAAGATACTTCTTACAGTTTAATTTACACCTTCCGGATTTATCATTCAGCTTATCCACCCTACTATGAAAAATCTCTTCCATGGAGTTGCGACTACCGTCAAGCATGAGATCCATCTAGTATGTAGGATCAAATGCCATGCACATTGGTGGAGTGATCTTGGCTAGTGCAAGCAGGGAAGCTGGGAAGATCCATAGTCCATCCCCACATATAAATCCAGACGCAACTGCCGGCACCATATGCAGTGCCTTGCTTTTGTCAATCTTGTGCCAGATGTAGACTATCAGGCTCCCGACACACATGTCAATGGCAAAGCTCGCGCCAACTAGGAAGGGAAACCCCATTGCCATTGGCAAGGGGATCCATTTGCCATACTTCCGCGGGAGGAAATCTCTCATAAGATTGGCCACCAGCGCAAAGCCAAAGAATCCATAGCACAGCTGCAAGCAATGCATGGGTAAAGCAGCTGTGCCCTCGACACCAAGAACTGCGATGTTTCGGTATATTAGAGCATAGGGTGCCTTCCATGGCCCATTCTGGTTGCCTATGTCAAAGGCATTGTAGAACACAAAGAATGTCAGCGGTGAGATGACACAACCCATGGCGGTGCCAATAATCTGAGCAATAAGCATTGATCTAGGTGATGTTAATGTAAGATGTCCAGTTTTGAAATCCTGCATAAGGTCAGCAGCTATGGATGTCATGCATTTCACCATACCACAGCCTACCATCCCAGCAACTACGCCGTGTTCTTTTCCAATAGAAGCTGCAAGAATGAGGAGCGCAACTTTTCCATAGTTGAAGGCCATGTTGATGTCAGTAAGGCCGGATCCATATGCATTGGAGAAACCCAAGGCAGGAGCCAATATGTATGCTATGACAGCATAGTACCACTTCATCTCAGGGAACATCAAGGGAATAGTAATTACCGCGACGACTGATAATACAAAGTAACCCGAGATGGCTATCCAATTAGGGAGACTGTCTCTTGTAAAAACTTCATTGCGGTGAAGGTCATCGAGCTTCAGACTATCTTCCTCTGGAAGCATAATGAACGTCAGGTCACACTATATTTACATCACAAAAGGTTGTATGCTAAGATGTTTACCTTTCTTGGCGTTCTTGTTTTTTGATTTGTCTAGTATACTCCAAATGGTCTTCAGAAAAACCTTTACAAAATTGTACATCCCGTCTCCTAGGATGAGGGAGATGCAGATGAAGGCCTGAGAATGAGAGACGTGTAAGGAACAAAGGATGGCAAATCACACATGCAACCAACAAAATCAAATTGGGAAACGAACCTTGTACCCTTGCAGGCTTCTCATGCTGCTTTCTGGTAAATCTGCCGGATACCAGTTCCCTTTAAGATCAGCAATCAGTGGCCACATTATACCCCAGGACAGAATAGAACCGACAAGGAGAGATATATTGACAAGATGGGGGCATATCATCCCTGCCCCAACATATGTGAGGTTGAAATCAAAGAAGAACCTGACAGCATACCAGAATCTAAATTAGTTCAAAATGTTACTAGTGATTCAGTGAAGAAGCATGGAATATAAATGTATGATAAATTAATAATTAATAAGCAAAGTAACTTGTATTACGATTGTTTCCAAGCTCGTAGTCCAAGAGTGGGAAACTGTGAGAACCCACAATTATCTCCACCAGAGTAAAACCACTGGAAAAAGCTCCAGACAAAGCTAATTGCAAAGTATTTTGTGAATCCATCCACTTGCATCCTGACATAAGCAATCAAAGCATTAAATTATTTTCCTAAGAAATGATAATTATATTATTGGATTTTGTTCTGCAGGCCGTAGGTTATGCTAGAAAACCACGTACTTCGCCACTTCATCTCCCTGACGCGCGTGAAATCCATTTATAAGCACGGCCGTTGCAGTTCCGCTTGGGTAAGTTAATTTGTAGTCGATCACCAAAATCTGAAATTTACAAAGTTCCATACAAACTTATGCATTGAATTGAACTGTGCATTTACATGTGATGTCAAACAACTGCTATGAGGGGTCACGTTCAGTTTGAAAGAGTTCACAACATGTAAACATGGTAAGCCAACAAATCCGGCACATATTAGTGGACGCTGTATAACTGTGCACACTATTCTTTTTCGCCCAAGCTTATGATTGGTATTTAACTCACTTTAATTGCAACCCAAGGTTCGAGTAAAAATACATCCTTATTTTGTCAAAATGCATAAATGTCACATATTTGACTAGATTCATATATATCTAGACACGTTTTAGTGTACAAATACATGTGAATCTAGAAAATCAGCGACTTCCAATTCAGGACAGAGGGAGTATTAAAGATTTGTACCTCAATCATAGACAAAGTATCTACTACTAGTATCTCCTTTAACAGGGATCAAGCTAGGGAGAAAAAAAATGCTCCCGTGCCTTCTCCCCTGATCGGCACCGGGGCGAAACCCTAACCGCCAAAAAACAAGGCCGCGGAGGAAGCGGGCTGGCGCCAAAGGTGCCAAGGGTTGCTTCGTGGAGGCAGATCACCGATGGCGGTTGGGGACGACGTTGGTGGTCATCTGTGTGCGGGATCTAGGGCGGCAACCCTAGTCCTGCGACAGCGGCATTCCCTCGGTGTGGCATCCGTGCGGGGTGGAGATCGTCTGCTCACGGTGATGGGGCGGCGCCTCGGTCATGTGGCAACGGTGGCATCCTTGGGCGTCCGCGCATGAGGTGCAAGCGACGACTGTAGGTCTAGGCCCCTGCCTAGAGCCGCCATCGGTGCGGCTGTCGGGTGCCCGGAGGTGCGTGGGGAGGTGGCGCGGTGCTCGCGATTGGCCTCACTGTAGCATCGTATGGGCTTCTTGCTCGGGACGGTAACCAACGGGACGACGCGTACACGTGGTTCGTTCATAGGCTTGCCTCCTCTTCCGCCGAAGGGGGTCGGTCGGCAGGCAGAGGCGTGGGGGCATGCCTGGGGCGATCCTTCGGGTCTTCTCGCGCGTGGACAATGGTCTTCTTGATGACAGTTCTCATTTCCTGGCCGGTGACTAGTGATGGCAGGCTGTGTCCTCGTGGTGATGAGGACCTTGCTTCATGGTTCTTGACTTGTAGCAGCGGCAATAGAAAGCCAGGGGTGACAATACAGGAGGAGTACAGGGTCTTATATTTCAGAGTGAAAATCTAAGGTCGCCTTAATTGGTCGTGTTTAGCAATGGCTTTGTTTGAAGACATTGTTCTTAGAGGACGGACTTGCTCCAGGGTGAAAATCCAATGTCTGGCCTTAATTGGTCGTGTCTGGCAATGGTTTTCTTGAAGATATTGTTTTGTGAATGCGGACTCTATCTGCTATCTTGGGGTGTTTTGTGTTACAGCTATAATGTCTTGATCACTATAGCGGGATCTTTTGTTTTTCCTATCTTCTTATTCTTTTGTACTAGAGTTGTGTGCATCCATAATGTCTTTAGAACATTTTCTTGTTGCAAGGACCGAGTATAATTGGTATCTTCGCGATGTTAATATGTTTCCTTGATAAAAAAAAATCCTTTAACAGAAGGCCTATACGCTGTGGCTCTATTTTTCTTGGCACAAATTAGGCCAACAAGTTTGACATACATGCCCATTATATTCTTAGGCTTTAGCTAAACAAACCCATGGACCTTAGGTCACAGAGGCATAACTTACGGAATGTATCTGAAATGTACTCAATCACTTGGATAACTTGGCTAGATTCGGTGTGGCAACAGAACATTCCGAAAAGGCTACCGTTCACGTAAAACCCCAACACCTAACAAAACCGAAGGAAATTTGTCGTTTGTTCGAGCTTACATAATCCGAAAGGCACCTTGCTAGCTACAACACCTGACGCTACGGAAAAAATAAAAAAAGGAAGTGCTGATGACTAGTTGGCCACTATGCAATCAGCACTAGCAAATTAACAAAATTGGGGGCGACAACAAAATCGCAATTCGAAGTGGCCGTGATTCGAATGACAAAATTTGTTAGGATCGTGTGGGGGAGGGGAGCTCACCGACCTTCCTGAGAGGGACGAGCGCGAGGATCCCGACGAAGCTGACGGCTAAGAGGAAGCCGATCATCCACGCAAGGCCTGGTTCTTTGGTGCCGACGTTGCCCTCCATGTCCGTCCCCGCCATCTCGTACGTCTCCTCGTTGAGCCCAAGCAGGTAGGACCCGAACCCACCTGGAGAGCCAAAAAAAAAAAAAGTCAAAATCCAATCGCTCTGGCGAACAAGTTGAGGAGGAGGGTTCGGTGGCGCTGACCGGCGGAGCCGATGCTGTAGCAGGCGACGGCGCAGGTCTGCACGACGGTGTTCTCCTGCCGCGTGAGCGGGCGGACGGCGACGCCGAGGCGGGCCAGCGCCTGCGTCCAGCCGCGGAGCATGACGAAGGAGATGAGCGCCGCGGAGACGTTGAGGGTGGGGTTGAGCCCCGTGGTGAGGTTGAGCTTCATGACGATGACGCTGTACATGGTGCCGACGGCCGCGCTGACCAGCAGGCCGCGCGCCGTCAGCTGCTCCGACCACGGCGGCACGCGGGCGGTCGCGTGCGGGGGCGCGCCCGGCTCGGCGTCGTCGGCGTAGAGCTGGACTTTCTCCTCTCTGCTTCCGCCGTCGGTGTCCTGCTGGTAGAGCCCCATGGCGAGCCCGCGGCGCCGCGGTGGCCTGGGGTTGCCTCCTTCGCCCTGCTGGCCTGACATATTTTCGCGGGCGTCAGGTTCGAGAAAAGGATTCGTCAGATAGAGGTGGGGAGGTGGAATAGACAGTGTTTCATGTCAGAATTTGATGGTGAGCTGGAAAGAGCAGTGTAGTCAGCTCTTGTACTAGTACTACTAGCAGTGAAGTCAACTCTTCTGAGCCGCCAGTGCAAGAAATAATACGGGGGACAAGATTAGAATTTTTTTTGACAATCACAGCGAGCATGGAAGCAGAAGAGTGTGTTACTCCTATTTATCTTGAGTAGAGTAGAAACTTATACAGGAAGACTCCACTCCAACGAAAAGGCAGCACGACTGCACGAGGGAACCAAGGGAGGAGAACTGGGGAGCACGTCACAGAAAGAGAGGAAAAATGATGGACAAATCACAGTCAGGAGTGAGTTGCTCCCCGTCTGCTCTTGCCAAACGTTTCAGCTGGAAACACGAAGCAATCGCCAGTGGAAGCAGAACCCAAGAGCCCAGACAGGCAGAACCTCTGATTGAGCAACAGAGATTCGTCAAAATTAAAGAAGAGAAATGAGTCAACGCAGGATCATCAAAAATATCAAGCAAGACCAGGTCACTTCGATGGGATGGGATGGGATGGGATGGGACCGTCCTAAAGCATGGAATGAAAAGATTCGTGACAAAGTTAGTGAAAACAAAACGGCTCGTTTTCTCCTTGTACAGTCTGAATCTGAACTTTACGAACACCAGTATTTTTACCTGCTGGATGATCTTCCGGCTTCGGTTTGCAGAAGAGCGAAGGCAGGAGTCGTCGATCCTACTGGTGGGTGGACTGCACACTAGCTACTACCGGCGACTGAGTTATGTATAAAGGCGCCCATGTTTGTTGTTTTCTGCCCGGAGGGCCCGGGGGCCGGGCAGCATGCTTCACGCCCACTGTGTTCTGCTGATCGCGCTCCCCTTGTTCGCTTCCGCGGACCCGCGGGCGTGTCGTCCGCCCGCGCTCCCTCGTGCCATGCACGACGTTCAAAAGAAGGCCCAAAGGAGGCCTTCTGGCCTTGGGTTAGATGCGGACCGTTCTCTTCCATTATTCCATATATCTCGTGCTTGGATTAGATTGTCTCACGGTGAACCGGTCAACAAGACACGCTCGGATGATTGCCGATGAGTATGATGAGAGGCATAGCTCAGATGCTCCGGAGTCCGGAACACCACCACATTGCATAACTTGATCGTTCTAAACTGAGAGAAATGTGGGGTTTTGTGTTGGATTATAGGCAATTTCCGAAATCAACATTCATGTAAGCACTAGCAGATCTAAACATATGCAGCCAAATAAGCACATCTACTAGATCTATAAATCTAGCATGAACTAGTGCATACAAAGAGACGAATGGCACATATAAGTTGACCGGAAAGGTCATCACCGCAGCAGCAGCAGCCTGGTCTTTGTCGATGTCGCCCATGGAGCTGTTGAGATCGTCGGTTGATGAAGAAGAACACGAACGGAAGCGAGCAGTCGCGCCGAGACGCTTCCCACAAACCTTATCGCCGGTCTCACGGTGCAGGATATCAACGGAAGGGGATTCGGATGCCTGCTCTCCCGAACGACAGTGCACACTGTCGCCGGGATGGGGAAGCCTAGAGAGCAGCGTAACAAGAGGACAAGGCGAGAGAGATAGAGAAAAGAACAAGTTGTTTCTAGATCTGTTCTGTCTCTCCCTCTATAGCCTGAGAGGTGAGTCGACCGAGTCGCCACGCGGTGGAAGATAAGGACACGCGTCAAACATGCACACAGATGTTGACACGTACCCAATAGCCAGTGCACCATGCAAAATTTAGTCTTTCACAAAACAAGTTCTAACTCGAACTCGATTCACGAAACGCATCACGCGTGTGGGCAATGCGAGGCGGGCAGGAGGAGAAATGTGTGTGGATCCTTCTCTTCTCACTCACTTAGTGGGAGTGAAACAAATCACCCTATAAGCTGGTCCAACTCTCTCTCAACTACCAATGTAGGACTAAACTTTGTCTCCTAAACAACTCTCAAGCTGTCATAATAGGTGAGCCTTGAGATTTCAGGATTTATTAGACTACAAGAGCTGCCTAGATGGGCCACAGCCATATAAATCTAACATTTTGTACCTTGGGAATAAGAACGATGAATGTTTTGCCAGGAATCCGAATTACAATTTTTGTTATTTCGTCGCTACACAACTACTAATTCTTTGGAAGAACAATGCGTCGGAAAATCATTGGAGCCCGATAACTTCACTTCTTCTGCAGTATACGGTGCACTAAAGGCATTTCTAGCAGATACTGCAAATGTGTGTACTGCAAACGGCCACGTTTCTAGTACGAAAATTGATCGCACAGAACAGAAACACTAAATCGATACTGCAAATTTAAAAACATATTGTTCGCGGGAGATTCATCACATACATAGAGGAGTTTTTATCATCCAGATCGACTATTTTACAGCAAAATCGATCATACACATATCAGCATCAAACCTAGCCCTACCGGTGGTACCTACTCACAGGTGCTTCTACGGCGGAATCGCGCACCTAATCCTCGCTGGAGTCGATGGTCCCATTGTAGAAGTAGTCAACGACAAAGAATCTGAGGCGCGCCTGGTCCTCACTACTCGGCATCATGCTTGTTGTGTGGTCCCAGACGTCGGAGACGAGGGTCCCGAGCGAGTTGAACTTCACCTCGTGTACGACGTCGTCCTCCTCACTGGTGTCGTCCTCGTCGTTGTTTGAGACGTGGCCCCACCGAGGAACGGGAGCGGGCGCGCGGAGGACCGGGCCAGCGCAAGCCTCCGCCCACAAGCTACCGGCCTCCGCATCGTTGGTGGCGGGGACGAACGGTAGTTCTACCCACGCAGGCGAGGTCACGCGGGAGCGGGCGAGGGCGTCGTGCGTGTGTGCCTGCTTGGAGCGTCGCGGGCGGAGCCCGTCGAAGGAGGAAGTCCGCCGGGCGGACTTCCTCCTTCGATGGCGACAACGCGTCAGGACACGACCGCTCCCAACGCGTCAGGACATGACCGCTCCCGACGGCCATGGGTAGGTGGGGGGCAGTGTGGCGGTGGATAAGGCTGGAATCAGAGCGAGCGTGGCGGCGACGAGGGTTTCTACGTGGGGGAGACGGGGAAATGGATGTGGTTTCCCGCATTTCGGCCCCTGCACCGAATGTATGCGGGACGGATGTGCCTCGATGCGAGAAACTACAAAACATTGCGGGCTTCAGCCCATTGCGGTATATGGAAAAGCCATTTTGCGCTACAATACCACATATTTCCAAAAGAAATATGGGTCAGACGATATTCGGTATCGGCTAGAGATGCTCTAAGCCCCATATTCATCTCCGCGACAACTTTTCATGGCACATGAGAAAATACTTCCTTGATGCCAATTATACCCTCTTACTTGTAGAGATCCTTATCAACCCTATCGTCATGTCCTCTAGCTCTCGATTGTTATCACAAACCAAACCATCTTCACGCACGAGACGCTCAATCCTATTTTTCCTTCATTGGATTTTTTTTCGATAGAAAAAATGTTTATTGCGATCACCTACGGACAGCCACTGGACCCTAGCGCACTGGCGCCACATAATTTCTTCACGATATCGTAACTGAGCGATCACACCCAAATCTTGTCACTAAACCTTCCACATGATACTTAGCAATTTGTGTCTTGGCACTTCCTTTATAAAGTGGGCCACCCTTTGTCCCTTGGGCACTTCCTTTATAAAGTGCACCAAGGAGAAGCTCACATACTCTCATACGCTCAGACTCCCAGGATGATCTCTCTTTCTCTCTCACTCTCCTCTAGCAAAGAACACATACAGCTCAAGGGGTACCATTATAGCTCCTAGATATAAACTCCATATATATCAGACATGCAGGAGTAGGGGTTTACTTCACCACGAGGGCCTCGAACCTGGGTACACCATTGTGTTTGTGTGTGCCCATCCCCGTTCTGGACACCACTGTCGCACCATATGCTCCCACCTTAGTTTTTGGTTCCATAGAGGCCGTCCTGCACTAACATCTTCGTCTGGTTCACTACCCGATCGATGTCCAGCTTCGACCCCTAGCCCTTCAAATCCCAGCTCTTCTTCGAGGAAGTCACATTCTAGAAGGTCAGGAGATGGATCTAGTCCATTGCGATGACATTCTTAATGTAGAAGTACGTGTGTTGCCACAACTTCATCGTGTCCGACAGTCGGAGACTCGACAACATGGAGTATGTCCGTGCATAGATCGTGCAGCAGCTGGCGTCCACTAGTGGTCCACCCTTGTTCCTCGTCTGAGATTTGGGGTAGAAGAGTTGGAGAGAGAACTCGATATCTAGTCGGATACCGAGATATCCCTCGCAGAAGGCCCCTAAGTAGGCAAGCTATGCCATGATTTTATGCCAAGGTGGTGCAGCCAAAGATCAAGAAATTCAAAAGAACTCAACAAGAAACTCACTCGCAGGGGGCAATCCATAGGGATAGTGTGTGAGGAAGACCACCTACACACCAAGCTTTGGGTTAGGCACTCGCTCTCCCTCTAGCATGGGCCGCGTCGTCACTTGGCAATCTACTCCTCGGTGACAACCGAACCGCACCATCCGTCGCACTCGGTGGCCATCTCTTCAGGTGTCATCATGGAGATTTGGGATCCTTTCATCATGGCTCGTCACGGGCTCGTCGGTGACATCTTTTCGGTGGTGCTGGAGGAGGAAGAATAAGGAGGCAAAGAAGATTTGGAAAGTGAAGGGGTTCCGTAGCAGAAAACAAAAAAATCCTACAGTGAGAACACACCCAGCCAAGATCTATCTTTGTAGATTTAAGGTAATGAGAGGGGATTCGATGATCATACCTTTGAAGAATGAAAGAGGCTAATGTTCCACGTGGAACATGGATGGCATAGTCAAACTGAAAGGACATTTACTGTCATAATCACTTTTGGTGTTCGTTAACAATAAGTAGAGCTTTTTACAGTATGCTATTGTCTACAGGTTGATATATTACAAAGTGAAAAGGACCCTTGGCCTGCGGAACATTCCCTGCATATTTACTTGTCTCCTGGGAATTCCAGACCGGAGTCTGCGGTGTGGTCTGGAGTTTCCCTAGGAGTCTCTAGAGGGGGCTCCAGTTTCCTTCCTGGGTCAGCCAGAGAGGTGGTCCGGAGCTTGGTTCGGAGCAAGGTCCGGAGTCTCCGGTCCCTGCCTCAGACCGGGGTCTCCGGTGTAGATGGACCGGAGTCTCCGGTCCACTTGGCTCACAAAATGGCTGGGTCAAACTGTGTGATGGTCCGGAGGCTGGTCCGGAGTTTGGCCGGAATCTCCGGTGTAGACCGGAGTCTCTGGTGTGCAGGCCGGAGTCTCCAGTCTGACTTTTCTCCAACGGTCAGAAAACGGTTCAGTGGAGTGAAGGGCTATAAATAGAGGACCTTATCCCCTTCCTCCAGCTGCTCGTCCCACTGAAGAACACCATGACCATTTGAGCCACCAAATCAACAAGATCTCTTCATCCAACCATCCAAACTCATTGATCTTTGGAGAATTGAAGGAGGAGGCCTTGATCTACAGCTTCACCAAGAGAGATCTTCATTTCCCCCTCATTCACTTGAGGGCCCCCATGCTCTAGTTTTTCTTTGGAAACCCTAGCTTTTGATTTGGTTCTTAAAAGCTTGTCTTTGATTGTTTGACAACTTGCTTGTATTTGGGAGCCTCCAATTAAGTTGTGGATGTGTGCCCCGAACTCGTTGTAAAGGTGTCGGCTTCTACCTCGAAGGTTGCCGTATAGTGGAAGAGGTGAATCGAACCCTTTGGGGTGAGGTTCATCGGAGAACAAGGGAGGCCTCTCATGAAGAGGTGAAACCACCCCCTCTCCAAACGTAGACGTACTTCCCCTCAAAAGGAAGGAACTACGGGAAACAAATCCTTGTGTCTCCACGTGCTTCACTTTGGTTACTTCTATCCTTTACCACACTTTACCTATCTAGTTCTTGCTTAGTGTTTGTGCTAGGTTGACATATAGGTAATTCACCATAGTTGCATAATCTAGAGAATTTACATTTCACGTCAAACCCTAAATTGAAAAGGAGTAAAATTTGAAGTAGCACCTATTCACCCCCTCTAGGTGCCCATACGATCCTTTCAATTGGTATCAAAGCCTCGGCTCTTTATTCGGGCTTAACCGCATAAGAGATTATGGGAAACCCAGATGAGGGAGAAAGTGAGGCTAGCCATTCGGTGACCATGGTAGATCTCAAGAACTTGGAAATAAGCTTGAGATCTACCTTGGAAAACGAAATCCAATAGTTGTGCCAACTCGTTGAGCAACTTGTTATGGATAAGCAAACCTCACCTCCTCCCTCTCATGTGGAAATACCACCTAACCCAAAGGCAAATGCTCTGGCTAAGCCTTTGGAGGAAGTGGCGGGGGATGAACATAATTACACTGACCCCACCACCAAAAAGGGTGAAGGGAAGGAAGAGCACCATGTGGTTCCCAGATGGTACTCTCCCGACCCCCTGATGTCTACGCACTTCTATTCTTGTAGACAGTTGTTGGGCCTCCAAGTGCAAAGGTTTGTAGAACAGCAACAAGTTTTCCCTTAAGTGGATCACCTAAGGTTTATCGAACTCAGGGAGGAAGTGGTCAAAGGTATCCCCTCTCAAGCAACCCTGCAATCAAGATACAAGAAGTCCCTTGTGTCCCCAACACACCTAATACACTTGTCAGGTGTATAGGTGCACTAGTTCGGCGAAGAGATAGTGAAATACAAGTGGTATAGATAATTATAAGTGGTAACGGTGATAGAAAATAGCTTGATGGCATGGAAGAGACTAAAGGCAAACTGAAATAAAGATGGAAGCAAGCAAACATGAAATAGATCTAATAGCAAATGGTGTTTCAGTGCTTAGAAATAAGGCCTAGGGATCATACTTTCGCTAGTGAACACTCTCATATAAATATATTCTTCTTTATGATACTACGCTGAACTACTCTCTAGTTGGACACTCTAATCGTTGGTAGGGCTATAACAGCACACCTCAAAGTTCATCTTTCCCATCCAGATAACCCCACACTGTCACCTTGAGTAGATGGTTCAAACAAACACCACAATTTCATAAAGACATCCAACTCCAAATATAACTCATAACAAGTATTTGTAATCTCTAGCCTAAGTGCCACCATGGTGTGCACACTGTCAACTTCACACACATGGGGAGAGCAGAGATCTATTAAAGAACTTGAGTAGCAAGGTAGATCTATAGATTACAAGCTCATGATCTCAATAAGATCATGCATAGAGAGAGATATGAACACATAGCTACTGGTAGAACCCTTAGCCTCGAGAGAGAACTACTCCCTCCTCATCATGGGAATCAGCAACGGCGATGGAGATGGTGGTGGAGATCGATGGAGATGGCTCCGGGGGTACTTCCCCGTCCCGGCAGGGTGCCGGAACAGAGACTTTCTGTCCCCCGAATCTCCCCTTCGGTGGCGGCGGCGCTGCAGAACATTTCGTGGATTTTTGATTGATGACTTAGCGTTTCTGTATCGGGAGGAATATATAGGCTAAAGAGGCAAGGTCGATGGCCGGCCAGGGGGCCCACACCACCTGGTGGCGTGGCCAGGGCTAGCCCACGCCACCACATGGTGTGGACACCCTGTGGCCCCTCTCCGTCTCATCTTCTAGCTCCGTGAGTCTTCCGGTAAAATATCGACTTTGGCTTTTGTCCGGTCCAATTCCGAGAATATTGATTTTCCGACTTTCCTGGAACCAAAAACAGCAGAAAACAGGCAACTGGCACTGTGGCACTTTGCTAATAGGTTAGTCCAAGAAAGTGTATAGAAAGTACTCCAAAGTTGGAACAAAACACAAGAAAGTAGATAAAACCAAGCATGGAACATCGAAACTTATGGATACGTTAGCAACATATCACCCCCTATCCCTCACCCATATATAAATAATAGAGGTGACCCACCTAAGCTAGATGCACATACTTTTGCTCAATGGCAAGTTTTAATAAAATCTCATGTATGCAGCTCTTGCATTGATTTGTGGAATATTATTGAAGAAGGTCTCTATAGCATCCCAATTGTCTAACAATTGCAATGCTACTAGCCTAGTCTATATAATTGCTACTTCCTACATATAATTGTTGCATCATAATTATATCATGCTCATGTCATCATCCACCTTGCATTTGAGCATCATATAAAACCCTTTTCCATTTGGTTCTTCTCTCATGTGCATTATTAATTGTATTTGGCTCTTGATACATTGTATTTGGTTCTTGATAAATGCTTGATGCCCAAGTTGATTTGGGGGCATATCTTTTATTCCACTCCACCACCTTTCTTTGTTACCACCTTATAATTCCACCATCCCAAGTAACCATGAGCTCTTATTTTCTTTTGACATTTAATCTAGCTCATGTGGGTTGGGATGGATCCAATACTATTTCCTTTAGCTTGGCTTCACTACATATTCTGGGATGCAGGTGTATAATGCCATGTTACATTATTATTGTTTTCACAAGAATAAAACATGGCATTTAATGCTCCTGCATGGGCCATGCAACAAACATCACCATGCCATTCTTTTGGTTTTCCTTTGGTTTTTGAGTGGATCCTTTCCTTGTGAGCTCCTTTTCTCTTACTCTCACCATCTCCAACCTCATCACCCCTCACATGTGTAAATGCCATGCATAATCATGTGAGACCATCTCCAGATCCCTCCTCCCCTTAGACTTAATCTTGCCCTGATCATGCATCATCTAAACCCTAATCTCACTACCTTCACTCTCACCTCTCCATCTCACCACCCCCTCCATGCTTGATCTTAGCTTGGACCATGTTAAAACCCTAAACCCATCTCCCTACCCCTCTCTCCTCACACCTTGTCACCTCATGTTTTGTTCATGGGATGAAACCCTGAGCCCTAACCTACCCCTTCCACCTCTCTTATCCACCATGCCACACCATACCACCCTCTCTCCCAACCTTATTCCCCTAGCTAAACCCTAACACTAACCAACCTCTCACCATGTCGAGCACCTTTCTCTCTCTCTCTGCCAGCAGGGACCCACCCTAGCTACCCTCTCTACCCCTAACCAAAACCCTAAACCGAGCCACCCCTCTCTAATCTACCCTAGCCACCCGAGCCTCTCCTCTATGCTCTCTCTCTCCCTGCCATGCTGGCCCCACGCCGAGCTTCCCCTCTCTCCCTGGCCCACCTGGCAACCCCTACCCCTGCCCTGCCCTGGCCGCCCACGTCGAGCACGTGAAGGAGGAAGCAAAAGGTGGCCGAAGACACCCTTTTTCTCCAACGTGCCCCACGGCCTCTCCCCTCTCCCTCTCGCCTTTATCTCTTTCCTCACGTCTCCTAGCATCGCCAGATCTATCCCCAGGGCCTTGCCCTTCCCCTCTTCCTCTCCATCGACGCTGCCCTCCCTCTCTGTTCGCCGGCGTCCACCGTCGGTGTCCACCACCGATCCCTCAACCAGCAGGCGGGAGTGGCGTGGAGGTTGTCGAGGAGGACCAGCGTGCACCCCTGCGTCGTCCTGTACACGGAGCCAAGGAGGAGACGGTCCCCTGTACCTGCTGCATGCCGCGCACACCGAGACCCACCTGTCGGTCTCCTGGGCTAGCCTCTATGCCGGTGTAAAAAGGTTTTTGCGCGTCGTTCCCGCACAGTCAGCACTGGCCCACCTGTCTGTGGCTGGGGCTAGTTCTGTCTGGGTGTAAAAAGTCCATCTGTTTATCTGTTTTAAAAACAATTTTAGAAAATGTTTAAATATAAATTCAAATCTGTCTTTAAATAACTTTTAAATTGTAAATCCAAATAATACAAATGATATATGTTTTGGAATCAGAAAAATGTGAGGAATTCAAATATGCCACTCAAAATATCTTTTGGGAAAATTAATTTTCGAAAATTGTTTAAATGCAATAAAAATGCCTTTTCTTAAATAATTAATAACTTTAAATCTATAACTCCAAATTTGGCAAATAATATGTCTAAATCGATCAGCGCGACGAGCCCGTTCTAACTATGCATTCCATGTTCTGAATTGCAGCATGCAGCATGCATCATATAAATATCAAGTGGACAGCAACTTATATGAGAGCAATCCGGACTAAAAAACTCAATAAAATGCTTTAATCTTGTACCCCACACCTCACCCATGCCATGCTACGTTATTGCCATGCAAATTGTGCATCATTTATCATGACATGCTTGTTTGCTTGTCGCATTTTAATTCATATGCTTGTGCACTTTATTTATGTTGGCCCTTGTTTGTTTGGTTCTTCTTCGAATAGACGCCGAGCAGGGGATATATCAGGAATCCCATGAGCACTACCCAGATCCAACTCTCGCTTCAACTGAGCTGCCAGGCAAGCACTACCACATGCTTGCATACATATAGTACCTATTGCCTCTATCTTATTCTTGCATCATTGAGTCGCGATTGCATTAAATTGAATCCCACGTACTGCATAGCCTTTACTTTTAAACCCCACCGAAGCTTGTTCCTCCATCCCATGAGCCATTACTACAGGAGTTGTTTGAGCCATGCGGATCGTAGAACAGCATGTGCAGGGTATGTGAGTGTCTGATGAATAACGAGGTACCTAAACAACTTAACCTGAGTAGTAATGGGATAACTAATAAAAGTGGCACCGGTGAGCAATATCTGCTATTTGGTTTTTCAAGCTCACTTCTGTCCCGTAGGACCCCGAGTACTTGATTCCTGTTCCGTGGTTATGGACGACTTGGAGAACAGTTTCTCGATCATAGACAAGTATAACTAAAGTACCGCTTCTAATTTGACTAAGTACCTGACTAGTAAATAGTACAGTACTCATGGAATGGTTAATAAAACTGCCAACGGATGGGGGTTGTTCGTCCGCTTTCTCGTTGGTAAGCGAGAAGGAGGATGGATCTGTTAATTATACTGTTATAATTGTTGTTACTAATTAACGAACATCCGTCTATCATTGGTTAGGCGGATGGTTAGCGAGTATCTATAGACTTGTTAGTTATTGTCTTTTGCTGCAATTGCGTCACCCCAGGTATATGTCCCCTTTAGAGGCATAAAGACTTGCTGAGTACCCCTAGGGTCTCACACGATAAATTGTTTGATTCATATGAACAGGTGTACTCGCAAGATGGATACTGGATGGAGGAGACGGATGATGTTGGTAACGATCACTCGGTTTAGAGATTCCAGAAACGGGGATCCGTGAGATCTGTGGGCGGGATGTGTTTATTTATATGGCATCTTATGCCGGTTTGCTTCTTATCCATACTCGGATCTTGTTTTCCGCTTCCGCCTGATACTCTGATGTTTGATGTATGAGGAGATATCCTAAACTATTATCTCTATCTAGGATATTTGGATCTTGCCGTATGGCGTTGCAATATTTCTATTTCTTTTAGATGGAATGGCTCTGAGGACTGTTGTATGTGGCTTGCATACATACTCACTTGTGTATGTAGTTGATCCCTTCGCCTGCCGATTACGCCGCTCGTTCTTGTCCCGATGTTCTGAAAGTGGTTAGGACGGCCGAAAGGTCTACCTGTGAGTGGCCCCTGGGCCCCACCGTACTATTTTAACCACTTTCGCTCATCCAGGCATGTAACTAAGAGCGTAATTCACCGAGGTAGTTATAGTCTCAAAATTGAGGATCCAACCAACTTGACTAGAAGAGAAGTGGTCAATAGCGAACTCAATGCGACTGCCTTGCACATGATCCAACTTGGAGTGGGGCCAAAGGATTTTCCCCACATTGAGCACTACATTGCCGCCAAGGAAGCTTGGGATGCTCTCATTGACTTGTTTGTTGGCAATGAGAGTATGAGAAGAAATAGATATGATGCCTTAAGCAATGAGGCTGAAGGTTTCTTCATAATGATGATGCTTGGATCAAGAGGAAGTATGTGAGTGCTCTCATGCCCTTCGAACCTACTGACTTGAAGAGTCTCCAAGGAAGACACAACTATCATCTCATGACCTCCAATGAAGTTATGCAAGAGATGGCCGCCTTCAAGGTTGCTGCCAAGAATGCCAAAGGTGCCTGTGCTCGTGCCATTGGAATGAGTAGTGGTGTCAATCTTTCCTTGAAGGCCAAGGTTGTGGAGTATGATGACGATGAAGGAAGTGATGAGGGACTTTCAATGGGACACCCCGAAGATGTCAAGGTTGCTCATGGTGAATACATGGCCTTCTATGCAAGAAACTTTTGGAAAGATCCTGTCAAGGCCAAGATGGAAATGCAACGAAGAAGCAACCCTAGTGGGAGAAGAGATAATGGGTCCAAGTTGAGAACTTGCTTCAATTGTGGTGACCGCTATCACTTCATTGCTGCTTGTGCTTATGAGAAAAGATAAGATCATGGGGGTAAACTTGTGTTGAAGAAGACCTCCCAAGATCCTTACAAGAAACCCTTCATCAAAAGGAATGCAACCAACAAGAAGTCGGGTGAAATTGTCTTGATCACTCATGAAGAATTCTCCTCCGATGATGATGATGAAGATGAAGAAGAGGAAACATCAAGTGGTGTGGTGGCTCTTGCCACCACTTCTACCCCTACATACTCACTCTTCGACTCTCCTAATGAGAATATCTCCAACAAGAACATCACTTACCTTATGGCAAGAGGAACGGAGGTATTGTCATCATCACATTCCACCTCCTTAACCAATGATGATTTTGATGATGAGTTATCTATTGAGGTCAAAAAGGAACTAGTTGCTTTTGATGTGTTTATGAACAACTTGCAAGGGGAACACAAGAAACATGTTGTGGACCTCTTAAATCAACTTGCACACACACAAGAACTTCTAGATGAGAGATGTAAATTAGGAAGAGAGCACATGATTGAGGTAGAAGCTCTACATAATGCTCTAGAAGAAGAACAAGAAACTAGAATATCTCTTGAAACTAAACTTGAAGGTCTTGATGAAGCAAATAATCTCATTATTAATAAACTCATCAAGGAACGTGACCATGCTATTGCCAAATATCAAAGGGCTAAAAAGGACAAGATTGAGTTTGATGTTGTTCATGAAAAACTTGTCGAGGACTTTAGGATACTTGACAAGGCTCACAAGGCCTTCGAGAGTGAACTCTTATTGCTCACAAAGTCTTGTGAAAAGCCTCAAACTCAATTGACTAATATTACTTCACCTAGTACTTTCATTCCCTCTAGTTGTACTAGTATACTTGAAGAAAATTCTAGGTTGAAGGGGGAGCTAGCTAAGGCCACCTTTCCCAAGGGTAACAAGTCAATTGATGACCTCTTGAGTAAGCAAAGGTCAAGTAGTGAAAACGGGGGCATTTGTTTTGTCTCTAATGGCAAGAAGAAGAAGAACAACAACAAGAAGAAGAAGGCCAAGCCCACACAAGGAAAGGAGAAGGTCATTGTGGATAGTAAGTCCACAAATGACAAAACTATGTCTCATGATGAGTTTGTGGGAAGTGTTAACCCTCACTATGTTTTAATGCGTGATTATTATGGTGATGTGTATGCTAGTATGTTGGGCCATATGATGGTTATATTGCTTGGTCTATTTGGGTTTCCAAGACCCTTGTTGCTAACAAAAGAGGACCCATTGAAAAATGGGTACCTAAAAACTAGTTTGATCTTTTGTAGACCTACGCTTTCGGAGGGTAAAAATGGGTGCTTGATAGTGGATGCACAAGTCATATGACCGGAAGCGCATCTAGTGTCAAGGAGTTGAGACCAAATATTGATCAAATATCCGTGACATATGCCAACAAGTCAAAGTCTAAGGTAATGGGTTTCGACAAAGTTGTGGTTGCACACGATATCACTCTCGTGGACGTCATGCTTGTTGAGACCCTAGGCTATAATTTACTTTCAGTCCATGCTCTTGGAAAGATGGGTTTTGCCGTCTTTATTGATAATGATATTGTGATCCTCTTGTGGAGCAAGCCTCTCAAGGTCGCTTTTGTTGGGTACGTTGAAAATGACTTGTATGTGGTGGACTTCTCGGGGAAAACCATTACAAGTCCGATGTGCTTATTCGGAAAGGACGATGTGGGTTGGCTATGGCATCACCGTCTAGCCCATGTCAACATGAGAACTTTGCAAATCCTCCACAAGGATGGTCATATTGTTGGACTAAAATAAAATGTTTGCTTTGCCAAAGATCGTGTTTGCAAGGCATGTGTTGAAGGAAAGATGCATGATTGTCCCCATAAGCCAAAGAACTACATCAAGTCCAAGAGGATCTTGGAGCTCCTTCATGTGGATCTCTTTGGTCCTCCATCTCATGCAAGCCTTGGTGGGAAGAAATATTTCTTGGTGATTGTTGATGACTACTCAAGATAAACTTGGGTATATTTCTTCAAGCTTAAAAGTGAGACACAAGAGAACTTCATTGACTTCATCAACATGGCTCAACGCCAACACAATGTCCCGGTATTAACAATAAGAAGTGACAATGGTACCGAGTTCAAGAACTACACATTGAATGGATTTCTTAGTGATGAGGGAATAAAACATCAATATTCCGCTGCATATACCCCTCAACAAAATAGTGTAGCTGAGAGGAAGAACTGGACTCTTATTGATATGGCAAGGACTATGTTGGCGGAATTTAAATCTCCATACAATTTTTGGGCTGAAGCTATCTCCATCGCATGCCATGCATCAAACCGTCTATACCTCCGCAAAGATTTGATCAAGACTCCATATGAAATCCTTACTGGTAACAAGCCCAATGTTTCTTACTTCCGGGTGTTTGGATGTAAGTGCTTCTATCGCATTAAGGGTATTCGTTTGTCCATGATTGATTCCAAAGAATTAGAGGGTATTTTTGTTGGTTATGGTCTCGAATCCCACACTTATAGAATCTATGACAAGCTCTCCGGAACCGTCATAGAATCTTGTAGTGTGGTGTTTGAAGAATACGATGGTCCCCAAGCGGGGCGTGTTGATGTTTGTGATGTAGATGATGAAATGCCTCAGGATGCCATATGAAGAATGGGTGCGGGTTTCATCCACCTTGTTGAGGAACCCCTTATGGCGGATCGAGAAGAACTATGCTCTACTCAAGTGGATCCCTCATCTTCACAACATCAACAAGCTCCTATCAAGGAGGACAATGACCCATGCCAAAGACAAGTTGTGGACCCTCAACCTGCTGATCAAGAAGATAACTCTAGCCAAGAGTTACTTGAGTCTCCATTTGCCAGAATGTCCAGTGGTTCTAAGTCTATTACACAAGGAAGATCTATAGAAACTGCCATTAGGGAAGCTCAATGCCTGTCTAGAAGTATGCTTGATCAAGACCAAGGTCAATCTTTGCCTCTTGTAGAAGATAATAATTCCAATAATGATCAAGGTCAAGTTAATGGTCAAGACGAGGACCAAAATGATGAAGTGACCCCCCCAAGAAACAACAAGGAGATCGAAACTCGTTGTCAAGATAGAATGGATAGAATATTGGAATTAAGAGACCACACTCTTGAGAATGTGGTAGGAGATCTAAGAAGAGGGATATCTACTCGAGCTCAACTGAAGAACTTTGGTGAGCACCAAGCACACATTTCCATGGTGGAACCAAAGAAAGTATGGGAAGCTCTTGAAGATTCGGATTGGTTGGATGCAATGCACAAATAGCTCAACAACTTTGAGAGAAACAAAGTATGGAAGTTAGTTGAAAATCCAAAAGATTACCGCAATGTTATAGGCACCAAGTGGATTTTCAAAAACAAGCAAGATGAGCATGGAATTGTGGTGAGGAACAAGGCAAGATTGGTTGCACAAGGGTTCTCTCAAATTGAAGGCATTGATTATGGAGAGACTTATGCACCCGTGGCTCTCCTTGAGTCCATCCGTATCCTTCTTGCTTATGCGGCACATCGTAAATTTAAATTACAACAAATGGATGCAGAAAGTGCATTTCTTAATGGTCCATTGCATGAGTTGGTATATGCGAAGCAACCCCCGGGGTTCGAGGATCCCAACTTTCCAAACCACGTATACAAACTCGATAAGGCACTCTATGGGCTCAAACAAGCCCCACGCACGTGGTATGAGCACCTTAGAGAGTTGTTGTTAGATCGTGGGTTTGAGGTTGGGAAAATCGATCCCACACTTTTTACTAAGAAGGTCAATGGGGAACTTTTTGTATGCCAAATATATGTAGATGATATTATCTTTGGCTCATCTAACAAAGCTTTTAATGATGAATTATCAAAGCTTATGACTAACAGGTTCAGGATGTCTATGATAGGAGAATTGAGAGTATTTCTTGGTTTTGAGATCAAGCAAGTGAGAGGAGGAACATTCTTCAACCAAGCCAAGTATACTCAAGATATGCTCAAAAGATTCAACATGAAAGATCTAAATGGAGCTCCCACTCCCATGGTAACAAAGACTCATCTTGAACTAAACCCAAATGGTAAAGATATGGATCAAAAGGTATACCGATCCATGATTGGTTCTTTGCTTTACCTTTGTGCATCTAGACCCGATATTGTGTTGAGTGTAGGAGTGTGCGCAACATATCAAGCGGCTCATAAATAAAGCCATTTGATGGCGGTCAAGAGAATCTTTCAATATTTGGTTAATACCCCAAACTATGGTATTTGGTATCCTAGGGGCTCAACTTTCTCTCTTTGTGGATACACGGATTCGGATTGGGCTGGTGACAAGGATGATAGGAAATCAACCTCCGGGGCTTGCCAATTCCTTGGGAGGTCCTTGGTGTGTTGGTCTTCTAAGAAGCAAAATTGTATATCTCCCTCCACCGCCGAAGCCGAGTATGTGGCTGCTGCTAGTGCCTGTACTCAATTGCTATGGATGAGGCAAACTTTAAAGGAATACGGTGTCCATTGTGACAAAGTGCCTCTTCTATGTGACAATGAAAGTGCTATCAAGATTGCCTATAACCCAGTGGATCATACAAGGACAAAGCATATTGAGATTCGTCATCACTTCATTAGAGATCATGTTGCTCGAGGTGATATTGAGTTATCCTATGTGTCAACCAAAGACCAACTTGCCGACATTTTCACGAAGCCACTTGATGAAGCAAGGTTTTGTTATTTGAGGAATGAACTAAATATCGTAGATTCTAGGAGCTTGACTTGATTACCTTGCATATTCACCTATGTCTTGAGTCATGTTTGGTGTAGGTGTAGGCATGGAGATAGGGGGAGCGCGGTCCTAATACATTGGACTATCCCTCCCCCCATAATGCCAACATTAAGGATTTCAATCCTCTTAATATCATTTAGTGATATATGAGCTTCATTGATGAGTAGTGGTTATGAACCCAAGGATAATTCTTCGTGGTGTCATGCCACAAACTCTTACATGGTGGCCTCGGCCACCACCCTCTTCTTATTGAATGGTTGGTTCTTAATTCATGTTTATTTGTCGCATTAATGTATAGTTGATTGGATTTCTATGGTTTCCTTGATTCTTCATAGTTGGTCATGTTAACCCAAGCCTATTCCTTGTCCTACACACACTCTCTCTCTCATATATGTCCCCATACACAAAACCTGGAGTTTTTGGTCGAGGAGGACCGGAGTCTCCGTGTGTTCACACTGGAGTCTTCGGTGTAGGCCGGAGTCTCCGGTCCGGACGGTTTCGGGCCACATAGAGGGAGGACAGGGTGAACTGAAACAGTCAGTTTCATTCATCCACCCCCGTCCTCCCCTCACTACCCCGTCGCCTCCTCCCCCAAATCTCCTCCCCGGAGGCCAAGAAGCCCCCGGGATCCGCCGTGCTGTCGGCCAACCTTCTCCCCTTCACCATTGGGTGATTACCAACTGTGGAGTCAATCCCATGGATAGATCTGGTACCTCTCCTCCTCCTTTCTCCCCTAGGGTTCATCCCTTGCTTTGTTTTTGAGGATTGGTACTGTTTTTGCCCCACAGGAATCTCTTGTTTGCGTGCACACGAGTACTTTAACCTTGTTGCCTTGCCCGATCTGTTGGATTCAACCCTACTGGAGTCTCCTTGTTCTTCCCCTGAGTCTCCCGACCGGAGACTCCGATCTAGACCGGAGACTCCGGTCTAAGCCGGACACTCCGGTGTGGGATGGATCAAACAGATCTTGCAATGCCTTAAGGGTTCTGTGCTGCCTCCTTGGGACATATATACTTACCTCCATGCTATCTCCCTCGCTGCTGTTCTCAGGTTCTGGCTCTCGTCGTCCTCCTCGCACCAAGGCCAATTTGAAGAGAGCGGATCCTCGCTATGATGAGTCTGAGGGTCAGTATATTGTGCCCCCATCCAACCGAAGATAGCAGGCTCGTGATGCAGCCTATATGAGGAGGGAGCATGAAAGGGTTGAGGAAGAGAACCGTGCCAAGAGGGCAAAGTACAACGACCTCCAGTCTTTGGCCCACATTTCAAAGGAGTACCGTGAGCTGCGCATGAGTGCTTTCTATGCCTTACATCGCACCAGCGAGGACCCATGCTATTGGAGGAAGGAGCAAGATGTCTTCATGAAAGACATTTACAGCATGCTCAAGAGATCACCTGTGTGCCCCAGAAGTACTTGAGTGTTGAGAAGATGAGGAAGAGATCCTACTTCTCTGATGCACTGTGGATTAGTGAGAAGTTAGGGATGTTCAACTTGATGGAGCTCCATGAATACTACAAGATCACCCTTGTGCAGCAGTTTTACGCCATAGTTGTGTTTGGGACTGACCAAGCCAGGACTATGACTTGGATGACTAGAAATCACCGCTGCTCTGCAACTTTCTATGACTTTGCTGAGGCCATATTTGAGACCTTCTAGGGCGTTTCCACTCATGTTGGGGTACGCATGCACTCAGCAGCTCTTGGGGTGAACAAGAACAAGCTTGCCCCTTTGTATGGCAGCGAGGGTGTTGTGGGCAGGTCCAAGGGACTCAAGCCTCTCTATAATCTGATGTTGAGGATCTTCCGCCAAACCATTTCCCTAGTGCTAGAAATGATGATGCCATCAGATGTGGTTTGGTCAACTTGCTGTATCATACCCACAAGATTTACATGGCTGGCCCCGAGGCAGCGGAGGCAGATGCAGATCCTATTGATGTTATGGATTACATATTTGAGGAGATGTACCATGCCATTTTATACCAGAATGCTCCACCATATGCACCACTTGTCATGAGACTCATCAACACCCAGGAACATGGTTCTCCACTTGCCTTGCCTCCCAACCTTACCGAGCACACTCTTGTATCTCTGCAGCAGAAGGGGCGCATGGGGCCTCCTCCTAGATGCTCCCATGCCCATGAGGAGGAGGAGATCTCAGAGACCGAGAGGGACCCCTCTCCTACCAGGGCTCGGAGGAAGAGTGCTTCCAATGCACCTCTGCCTCCCATGACACGTGACTATGTACATGAGAAGGTCAAGAAGGCCTCATTCTGGGAGAGGACTCTTTGTTGCATGAATGTGGACATCCGCAAGCAACAACATGCCTCCTACAAGAGAAACCATCGCATAGAGAAACTCCTCAAGGAGATTAAGGCTCAGGGTGAAGCGGATGATGAGGAAGGTGAGGATGAGTACACTAATGAGCATGGCGCTCAGCCATACACCAAGTCAGACTACACTCTTTCTTTTGGGGCATAGAATGCCCAACATGATAGTTTGGTGGATTGGAAGACCTTTTCTGATGTCACGTCTGGATATGGGTACCAGGGTACCTCCTCTTCTTTCCCACATGGCAAAGGACCTGCAGCTCCAGATGGTGATAAGGACTATGATGATGATGAGGATCAAGATATGGATGAGGAGGATGAGGAGGAGGATGACGAGGACTACTGATCCGTTGGGGCGCTAGCTTAGGTTTTTTCCCTTTTTGGTGTTTCGATGCCAAAGGGGGAGAAGACATTGTCATCGGGATTTGCATGGGCTTGGGCTATTTGATTCTTATTTGCTATCTCGACCTTCATACCTATTTTCCTTATGTTCTTGCGAGATACTATTTGCTATTTGTGTGTGACTCTGTGGGTGCTCCTACATTATTGTACCTCGTGTGAAAACTATGTGCTTTGTCTATGTACTACCTACCGTGCTTATCTTAGTGCACATAGTCAAGGGGAGCACTATTATTCGAGGTCATAATTCATTGCAAATTATTTTCCAGGCAAAATCACTTGTTGTCATCGAACACCACAAAGGGGGAGATTGAAAGGACATTTACTATCATAATCACTTTTGGTGTTCGTTAAAAACAAGTAGAGCTTTTTACAGTATGCTATTGTCTACAAGTTGATATATTACAAACTGAAAAGGACCCATGGCCTGCGGAACATTCCCTGCATATTTACTTGTCTCCTGGGAATTCCAGATCGGAGTCTCCGGTCTATCTAGACCGGAGTCTCCGGTGTGGTCCGGAGTTTCCCCAGGAGTCTCCGGAGGGGGCTCTAGTTTCCTGCCTAGGTCAGCCAGAGAGGTGGTTCGGAGCTTGGTCCGGAGCAAGGTCCGGAGTCTCCGGTCCCTGCCTCAGACCGGAGTCTCCGGTGTAGATGGACCGGAGTCTTTGGTCCACTTGGCTCACAAAAGGGCTAGGTCAAACTGTGTGCTGGTCCGGAGGATGGTCCGGAGTTAGGCCGGAATGTCCGGTGTAGACCGAAGTCTCTGATGACCCACAAGTATAGGGGGTGTATCGCAGTATTTTCGAGGGAAGTGAAACCCAATTTATTGATTCGACACAAGGGGAGCCAAAGAATATTTATCAGCCTTAACAACCGAGTTGTCAATTCAGCTGCACCTGGAAACAATCTTGCTCACAGCAGTTAATCAGTAGCAATAGTTTTGTAGTAGGAATAGTAAAGTAACAACAGTAGTAAAGCAAAGACAGTAGTAACAAAAGCAGTAATTAGTGGGATTCGAGTGCGGTAGGCATAGGGATGGATGGACGGGCGTTCCATGGACAAGACAATTCACATAGCAATCAGAACATAGGGCAATTGTAGATAAATAAGATAAAGCACCCAAGTACTAGACAATCCTAGGCATGTGTTCCATATATAGTCATGTGCTCGCAATGAGAACTTGCACAACATCTTTTGTCCTGCCAGCCCGTTTGCAGTGGGGCCTCTAGGGAACTACTGGAAATTAAGGTGCTCCTTTTAATAGAGCACCGGAGCAAAGCATTAACACTCCATGAACACATGAGATCCTCACATCAAAGCCTTTCCCTTCCGGTTATCCCGATTTCTGTCACTTCGGGGCCATAGGTTCCGGACAACAACGTGTGTATACAACTTGTAGATAAGACCAAAAACAATACTATCATAATGAATCAATAATAAGTTCAGATCTGAAATCATGGCACTCGGGCCCTAGTGACAAGCATTAAGCACAACAAGTCGCAAACAAAGTCATAAAGTACTAATAAAAGATACTAGGCACCATGTCCTAACAATCTGATGCCATTACATGAACGATCTCATCCAATCCCTACCATCCCCATAGCCTACAGCGGGGGATTACTCACTCATAGATGGGGGAAACATGGATGGTCGATGGAGAAGCGATGGTGATGATCTCCTCAAATTCCCCGTCCCGGCAGGGTGCCAGAACGGAGTTTCTGGTGCTGTTTCGTGGAATCTGGTGGTGGCGGCGGAGCGGAACTCCTTCTGGAAAAATGTCGAACCCCCAAAGTTTTTAGGTCAGAAGGCTCCTTATAGGCGAAGAGAGAGGCCGAGGGGGTGCCTGGGGGCCCACACCACCCCCTGGCACGGCCTGGCCTGGCCCGCGCCACCAGGTGGTGTGGCCACCCCAGGGCTCTTCTCTGTCTCGTATTCTGGCTCCTGGAGTCTTCGGGTGAAATAGGATTTTTGGCATATTTTCCGGGATTCTTCCTGATAGTTGATTTTCTGCACAAAAAGTAGACACCAAGGCAATTCTGCTGAAAACAGCGTCAGTTTGCATTAGTTGCATCCAAATCACACAAGTATAGAGGAAAAACAATAGCAAAAGTGTTCGGGAAAGTAGATACGTTTTGGACGTATCAACTCCCCTCAAGCTTAGCTTATTGCTTGTCCTCAAGAAATTCAGTTGAAAACTGAGTGCGATAAAAGAACTTTCACGAACACATTTGCTTCATATGATGTAAATATTCTCAGCAATGTTACTTAGACAATCCATAATAAAGAGTATGCAACTGAGTCTACTTAATAGTCATTGCAAGCTATGAAGAGATTCCAACTCAAGAATAATAAGTAGCATAAAGCACGAACATAAGCAACATTACAGTGCTCATAAAAAGGTATGATAGAGTGGTATCTCGCTTGCCTTTGATTATGAATGTCTAGGCACCTATGAAGTTCAAGTGATGACTAGAAGTAAAGATATCAAGAATTCAAGCATCAAAGTCATAACACAAATAATCAAGTATTGGAACAAACACAAAGAATGACAACTATGCTCTCAAGAAGGTGCTCGGAGAATAAGTGGAGACTCAACAAGTAAAGGAAAAGGTTTTGAATAATTTTGAAAGGCTTCCAAATGCTGAAAGTATGGTACGTGTTAGCTTTGAGCTCTCATTGCCCCTATCATAAGCATCTTTAACGTGGTTAAGGTGAAAGTGAGGTCCAATATGAGTTATATGCTTGACAGACTATAAACTGAAAATCCCAAGTCCCTTGAGTACAAGGGCCGCTCCTCATGCTACTCAACTTTAGTTACCGGTAAGTTCTTGTCATCGTAAGTATGTGCGTATCATTGAGAACCGCCAATGGGGTACCCCTTGCCCGATGATACAGAAGAATCCCCATATCAAAATGACAAGGCAAGCAGACAATGAGTATCTCAGCAATCTTCTTATTTACCATGGGAAAATGGTGCTTTGTTTTTCTTTCCTCTTTTCATAAAACTCTCTTTTTTTCTTTTTCTCAATAGCTATAACTCTCTTTTTTTATAAGAAGAATGCTTCATAGATATCATTATGGTTACGCTGCAGGTTTCCACCATGTCAGCATGGATTAGACCAGCGGCCCAGGCGTTTCTCTAACTCACATACATAACTCCATGGACTTACAAGCTCCCCTTTTATTTCACACCGACGACATCCACAAACAAAAGAGCAAGGTATCAACTGGGTATATATTTACAAGTGTTGAAAGCGTTCCCCATGACAACACGGTTCTGCTAATCCCCAGCCTATAATTTGCAAGCATATAACTTCCATGGAGAGTTCACAATGGTTCAGGTTTATTAAGTGCGGAAAATAAAGTGTGCCATCAAGTTAGTGAGAGCTTTACTAACTAATTTTCCCATAACAAGCAAACATTTTATTCGGAAGAAAACAAGGCATAATGAATACGCACGGGAGTAGCAAATGATGCTAATAGGTAGGTATGGTGGACACTTTGGAAATATTTGGTTTAGGGCGTTTGGAACTTGAGTAAAACATACTCAGTGAAAGTGAAGGCTAGCAATAGTAAGGGAGCGACAAATGAGAGAGCAATAGCTGTCATTATCGTGCTTGCAACAAAACAGGACTACTCATGGCATGAAAGTGATTCAAGATCCTCAAGGCAAAATAATTCATCGAGGCTTAACTGATTATTACAGTCATGTGCATGCGTGAGCATGTGCCAAGTCAATCAAATGAAACATTCAGAGGAGGATACCACGGTGTCATACCAATTTATGAATAGAGCAATGCAAGAAAACATTCATGAGACATGCTACAAACTATTAGCGAGCTGGAGCTAATCATAAGAAAGCAAGAACTACTAAGCATCCAAAGAAAACATACACTCTACATGAACAGACTAAGCACGCCCACAGTGATGAGTATATGTACAAAAATGAAAACAAATAGAGTTCGTTACCAGCCTCTTACCACGCCTCAAGTTGTCATTGATCCTCATTATTGCTCTTCACTTGTGTGGCTTGAATAATAATATGAAACCAATAATCCACTGAGAACTGCCGAACCCCTATAGCAAACTTGCAAAAACCAAAGAAGAACGACAAATATTTTTGGTGTTTTTGATTTTTAAATAAGAACCAAAAGAGAAAAACAAACAAAGCAAAAAAATTTTGGGTTTTTTGAATAGTTCAAACAAAGCAAAAAAAAGGGAAAAGCAAACCAAGGCAAAAAGAAGAAGCAAACCAAAGAGAAACAACAGAAATATTTTTGGTCTTTTTGTGTTTTTAGAAAGCAAAAGCAAAGAAGAACGAAAACTAAAAAGAGAACGAAAACATGAATATACAAAGTACCGACGCAACATGGTATGGAGATGAGTGCGGTGTCGCTGTACCTCCCCCCAAGCTTAGGCTTTTGGCCTAAGTGGGTATCAATCCCAAGCTATCCAGGATGAAGTATCACCGGGGTACGACGAGGAGGTACCCTCGTCCTGGTGCGAGCCCGAGTACGCCCCTCCGTAATGTGCGGAGTAATCATAGGAGGGCGCATCCTCCTAGTGCTGCTCGTGGAAACCCAACAAGCGAAGCTGCTTGTCCACCTCCTCCTTGGAGCGCGACCACGGTCTCCTGTCAACACTAAACAAAGCAGGCTGTTGCAAAAGGATCTCCCTTTCATCCCTGTCAGTGAAAAGCATCCTATATACTAGATTGTTCAAATCAGAGGTAGCAGTGATAAAGTGATGAGTTTTCATGGCAACAAGGTCGAGCCTCTATGGTGCTATCATACGCACACCTACAATACTGCAAAATCTCTCCAAAGACATGGTGAAGGGCATATCGTAGATTTTAAAAGAGACAGTAGATTGATAGGATGTGTTAGTAAATGAGAAGCTCTCAACAAAAGTTTTGGTGAGCATAGCGTACTGTGCACTCTCATCTTGCATATAATAGGTCAAGCCAACCCTCTCAATCAGTAGCAAGAAATCATCAAGAATACTTGCAGCTTGCAAGAAAGTAAAACAAGGAAAAGAGGATGGGTGAGCATCTCCATCATCCCTTTCACTGCCAATACGTGTTGCAATGAGGTCTTCATTGTATGAAGGCCTAGCTTGAGAGGTTGTTCTTGAGGGCCTCGACCTCCTAGGTGCATCACTCTCAAATATCTCTCCAAAAGTGTGGTTGTTCATGCTTGGTATTCTGAAATTTAAATACCTATTAAACAAGTGATTGCAAAGTAAATATAATAAAGGATTCTACTCATAGGGACTTGCAAGAGGCCTAAACATGCATCAAAACTATACTCTAAGCATCAAACAATCTTACAAGCTCTCATAACCAGTCACCTACAGCAGCAAAATACTCAACATATAATCCACTAAACACAAATCTACTTGGACAAGGGGAGGAGTCACATACCAAGGAACAAATGCTCCAAATTTCAGCAAGAAAGATGCGCTGAGCAAGGAGATCGAAGAAATCGAGAGCAAGCATAGAGAGAACGCGATTTTGAGCTATGAACTGGAGCTTACTCGGGAGAGAGAAGAAAGTGGCAGGGGAGAGAGTTAGTGGAGGACCAGGGTGGCCCACACCAGGGCATAGCGCCACCCAGGGCTGGCCGCGCCACCACATGGTGTCCCTGCCTGGTGGGCCTCCCAGGTACCTACCAGGTACTCCTCTGCCCCTTTTTTCACATAAAAAATTAATATGAATTTTCTGGAATTTTTCGAGACACTTTATTTTTGGGCAATTTTCAGAAAAAGAAGAATGATTTTTCTGACAGACAAATTTTTTTTTCTTTTGGAAACATGATGCAAGGACAAAACAAGGCTAGAACTATAGAAGTTCTAGCATGCAACCAACTAACAACACAAAGAAAACTAAACGAAAGCAAAAACTAAAAATGGATAAAATGGAAGTAAGCGGAGATAATCATGGTGGAAACATTGTTTTGTTCAATGAAATCCTTTTGTTAACAAGGTTGATCAGGTCTTGTTACCAAAACAATTTCATATGATACAAAACTTTGTATTCCACTAATGATTATGTTACCTCAACCTTGATAGCAATGGTCCCAATCATAATAGTTTCAAATTTTTCTCTTGGTATGGGACAATATATTTCTCCAACTTGAATGCCTTCAACATGTTCAATTGAATTCAAACCATAAGTCATTTCAATCTTCTTGGGGAAATAGACAGTATGTTCCTTGTCATTAACATTGAAGGTCACCTTTCCTTGATTACAATTAATAACAGCTCCTGCAGTATTAAGAAAAGGTCTCCCAAGAATAATAGACATATTATCATCTTCAGGCATTTCAAGCACAACAAAATCAGTTAATATCAAGCAATTGTGAGACACCTGACCAGGTACATCCTCACATATACCCACAGGAATAGTGGTAGATTTATCGGCCATTTGCAAAGATATATCAGTTGGTATCAATTTTTCAAGCTGAAGCCTCTTGTAGAGAGAGAAAGGCATAACACTAACTCCAGCTCCCAAATCACACAAAGCAGTTCTAACATAACTGTTCTTAATAGAGCAAGGGATAGTTGGAATCCCTGGGTCTCCAAGTTTCTTAGGAACCTTACCATGGAAAGAATAATTAGCAAGCAAAGTAGAAATTTCTTCATTAGGGATCTTCCTTTTATTCGAGACAATGTCCTTCATATACTTTGAGTAAGGAGGCAATTTAATAGCATCAGTCAAAGGAATTTGCAAGAATAAAGGCTTCATCCACTCACAAAACTTATTATAGTGTTCATCTTCCTTTGACTTGTGTTTCTTATCAAGGAAAGGCATAGGTTTTTGGACCCAAGGTTCTCTTTCACTACCATGTTTCTTAGCAATAAAATCTTCTTTGGTGTATTTAGTATTCTTAGTGTGGTTTTCAGGTTCTTCTTCAACTTTTTCTTCATTAGGAACTTCATTTTCTTCATTACCACTTTCAGTTTCAGCATCAGAGATAGATATACTATTAGGATCTATAGTAGGTTCAGAGGGTTCTATAACAGTTTTATGTTTCTTTTTCCTTTTCTTACGAGTAGAACCACTATTTTCAGCTTGTTGCGAATCCTGCTCAATTCTTTTGGGATGCCCCTCAGGATATAGAGGATCCTGGGTAGCAGCACCACTTCTAGTTCTAATTTCATAAGCATGTTTTTCTTTAGCAGCATTAACTAGCAAGTCATTTTGCACTTTAACGAGTTGATCTATTTGAGTTTGAACCATTTAAATGTGTTTAACAATCATTTTAACATCATTAGAGGTTCTTTCCACAATATCTTTCAACTCAACAATAGCTCTAGTGTTTTCCATTAGATGATTTTGCACCCTTTTATTAAAGTTATCTTGCTTAACAATAAAGATATCAAATTCTTCTAAGCATTGATCAGGAGGTTTAGCGTAAGGGATATCACCTTCATCAAAGTGTTGGTGAGAGTGTACCTCAATAGTGGGTGAGTAGGGAATAGGCTTACATAATTCTTCTATAGGAGGTAAATTCTTGACATCTGCGGCTTTAATTTCCTTCTCCTTAAGACATTTCTTAGCTTCCTTCATCACTTCATCATTTAATTCAATAACTCCCCTCTTCTTTGATGTTGGAATAGGCACACGAATAGATGGTTCAGGTACAATTACTTCAGGTATAGCTTGTTTAGGAGGAGTCCAATCTTCATAATTCTTGCTTATTTTAGCCATTAATTCCTCAGCTTCCTTCAGAGTCCTATTCCTAAAAACACAATCAGCACAACTATCTAGGTATGCCCTAGATTCCTCAGTTAGTCCATTATAAAATATATCAAGAAGCCCATTCTTAGGTAATGGACTTCCAGCCTGTGCATGAATCAAAGCACAAAACCTTGCCCAAGATTCAGGCAATACCTCTTTTTCTCCCTGTTTGAAATCAAAAAGTTCCTGCAAAATAGCATGTCTAGCACTGGGAGGAAAATATTTCTGCAGGAAAGTACTAATCAAGCACTCAGGGCTATCAATAGATCTAGGAGGTAAATTACTAAACCAAGTTTTAGTTTCTCCTTTTAGAGAAAAGGGAAAAATCTTAGCAACAAAGTAAGTATGCATCTTAATATCATCAGAAAACAAACCACTCATGGTAGAAAGTTCATTCATATGTGCTACCGCACTTTCATTCTTAGTCCCACAAAAAGGTTCTTTCTCGACAATAGCTATGTAAGATAGATCGAGAGAGAAATCATAATATTCATCTATAATGTTTATGGGAGAAGCAGCAAACTTAGCATCAGGAGATAATTTGGGTCTAATAGTACGCCTCTCAAGGAGACTCTTAGCAGCGCTCCTATCATGGGTGTTCTTACATTCTTTAATAAACTCATCGGTCATCTCAACATAATCTTCTTCAATATCATGACTCTCACTAGACTCAGGTGAGCTAACAGGTGTGGTAGTGTCTTCATTAGGAGTTTCGGTATTTCCAGCTATAGTTCTAGCAATCGTAGCATCTAGGAAAGGACCTAATGAACCACTCTTATCAAGCACAGTAGAAACAGCATCATAAGCATCAGAAGTTTCAGATTCAGCAGTAGTAGAGTGTGTGTAGCATGTGTATGTGGTGGTGTAACGAGCTTACTTATAATAGATGGTGAATCAAGAGCAGCAGAGGTGTTTAGAACTGTACCTCTTCTTGTAGTGGATGGTAAAATAGGAACCTTGCCATCACGAGACTTACCCATGATGGATGGATAGCAGCAAACAATAGAGAATCCAAGTGAACTTGATAAATAAAGCTATGCTCCCCGGCAACGGTGCCAGAAAATAGTCTTGATGACCCACAAGTATAGGGGGTGTATCGCAGTATTTTCGAGGGAAGTGAAACCCAATTTATTGATTCGACACAAGGGGAGCCAAAGAATATTTATCATCCTTAACAACCGAGTTGTCAATTCAGCTGCACCTGGAAACAATCTTGCTCACAGCAGTTTATCAGTAGCAACAGTTTTGTAGTAGGAATAGTAAAGTAACAGCAGTAGTAAAGCAAAGACAATAGTAACAAAAACAGTAAACAGTGGGATTCGAGTGCGGTAGGCATAGGGATGGATGGACGGGCGTTGCATGGACAAGACAATTCACATAGCAATCAGAACATAGGGCAATTGCAGATAAATAAGATAAAGCACCCAAGTACTAGACAATCCTAGGCATGTGTTCCATATATAGTCATACGTGCTCACAATGAGAACTTGCACAACATCTTTTGTCCTGCCAGCCCGTTTGCAGCGGGGCCTCTAGGGAACTACTGGCAATTAAGGTGCTCCTTTTAATAGAGCACCGGAGCAAAGCATTAACACTCCGTGAACACATGAGATCCTCACATCAAAGCCTTTCCCTTCCGGTTATCCCGATTTCTGTCACTTCGGGGCCATAGGTTCCGGACAACAACGTGTGTATACAACTTGTAGATAAGACCAAAAAAAATACTATCATAATGAATCAATAATAAGTTCAGATCTGAAATCATGGCACTCGGGCCCTAGTGACAAGAATTAAGCACAACAAGTCGCAACAAAGTCATAAAGTACTAATAAAAGATACTAGGCACCATGCCCTAACAATCTAATGCCATTACATGAACGATCTCATCCAATCCCTACCATCCCCATAGCCTACAGCGGGGGATTACTCACTCATAGATGGGGGAAACATGGATGGTCGATGGAGAAGCGATGGTGATGATGATGGCGATGATCTCCTCCAATTCCCTGTCCCGGCAGGGTGCCAGAACAGAGTTTCTGGTGCTGTTTCGTGGAATATGGTGGTGGCGGCGGAGCGGAACTCCTTCTGGAAAAATGTCGAACCCCCCGAAGTTTTTAGGTCAGAAGGCTCCTTATAGGCGAAGAGAGAGGCCGAGGGTGTGCCTGGGGGGCCCACACTACCCCCTGGCGCGGCCTGGCCTGGCCCGCGCCACCAGGTGGTGTGGCCACCCCAGGGCTCTTCTCCGTCTCGTATTCTGGCTCCTGGAGTCTTCGGGTGAAATAGGATTTTTGGCATATTTTCCGGAATTTTTCCTGATAGTTGATTTTCTGCACAAAAAGTAGACACCAAGGCAATTCTGCTGAAAATAGCGTCAGTTCGCATTAGTTGCATCCAAATCACACAAGTACAAAGGAGAAACAATAGCAAAAGTGTTCGGGAAAGTAGATATGTTTTGGATGTATCAGTCTCCATTGTGCAGGCCGGGGTCTCCGGTCTGATTTTTCTCCAACGGTTAGAAAACGGTTCAGTGGAGTGAAGGGCTATAAATAGAGGACCTTATCCCCTTCCTCCAGCTGCTCGTCCCACTGAAGAACACCATGACCATTTGAGCCACCAAATCAACAAGATCTCTTCATCCAACCATCCAAACTCATTGATCTTTGGAGAATCGAAGGAGGAGGCCTTGATCTACAACTTCACCAAGAGAGATCTTCATTTCCCCTCATTCACTTGAGGGCCCCCATGCTCTAGTGTTTCTTTGGAAACCCTAGCTTTTGATTTGGTTCTTACAAGCTTGTCTTTGATTGTTTGACAGCTTGCTTGTATTTGGGAGCCTCCAATTAAGTTGTGGATGTGTGCCTCGAACTCGTTGTAAAGGTGTTGACTTCCACCTCGAAGGTTGCCGTATAGTGGAAGAGGTGAATCGAACCCTTTGGGGTGAGGTTCATCAGAGAACAAGGGAGGCCTCTCGTGGTGTTGGTGGTTTGGAACCACCCCCTCTCCAAATGTAGACGTACTTCCTCTCAAAAGGAAGGAACTACGGGAAACAAATCCTTGTGTCTCGCGTGCTTCACTTTGGTTACTTCTATCCTTTACCGCACTTTACCTATCTAGTTCTTGCTTAGTATTTGTGCTAGGTTGACATATAGGTAAATTCACCATAGTTGCATAATCTAGAGAATTTACCTTTCATGTCAAACCCTAAATTAAAAAGGAGTAAAATTTGAAGTAGCACCTATTCACCCCCCCCTCTAGGTGCCCATACGATCATTTCACAAATGATCTAGCCGACCTCAAGGTCGTATAGACATCCAAGCTCCAAGCTCCAAGCGAATAGCACCACAAGTGGTGGTGCCTCATGGCCTTACACACATCCGGTGTAGAGACGTCTCCCGGGCTCTAGTCCAGTAAAGCAGCGGAAGAAGATTGATCCGGACCGAGTCTAGTAGCATGATGACGTGCATATGGTGGAGAAAACCATATCCCTGTAAGCAATTCCAATCTTGGGAAATACATGTGAAGGAGAGGGAGAGAGAATAGGCAAAGCCAATTGATGGGATGAATTTGTGGAGAGGCGTGCCCCTCTTTATATACGTGGAAGGGAGGCACCACCTCCCTCAAAGTCCCAGGGTGTGACTAATAAAGAGGGTGGAGGTGGATGACCAACCCCCCACATAGGCCCCATGTGGTGGGAGGCCCACTTGTGGGCGGCAGCCACATTGGCCCTTCCCTAGGTCGTGACCCCCTCTTAGGACTCCTTAGGTGAGGCCCATTTAGGTAGGCTGCCCCATAATTCATTTTTTAATATTAATTCATTTAATTAATATTAAATACATATTATTTAATACCTATCATTCCTTAACAACTTTCAGACCCCTCTGATCATCATCGAATATCCCCGGAACTATTCCGGAGTTCTCTCTCTTTTCTCCTACAATCTCGAATTAATCCCTAAGCATCATCTACCCTTAAGAGTGACACCCTATGGTTTGGGAATACACAAACATGATCGAGACACCTCTCAGATCAATGACCAACAACGGTGTCTAGAAACTCATGATGGCACCCATGCGTTCCCTTTGCTCTATGGTACCTAGTTTGTCCAAGATCTGATATCCTATATTGACATACCTAGTTCGTTCTAGTTAGCGATAAACATATTTACTCGTTCTCATGATATTACATCCCCGTGACCTAGTCACATGTTTGCAAACTTATAGATGTAATCTCACCAAATGGGCCCATGGTATCTATCCGTCACTCGGATGGGAATATCATGATCTCAATGCATAAGCCTCAACCTATTCTTTTGGAATACCCAATACACACTTTTATGGTCACCCAGTTAAGGTCATGACAGTTGATGTGATCAAAGAATCCATGGGAGATAGTGATTAAATATGATCTCCTGGCTAAAGTACTAAGTTACTGATAACCCCTAAGTGTAGAGGATCCCCGTAGTACAATTCGGTAAGTATTTGAATGTCAAACCTACAAGGAGTTGGAGGTAAACTATCTATTCTCTAAAGCCCTATAACCCACTTATATGGTATTCTATGCAAAGATAGGATCTAAAGTGTGTGTGGTTAACGAGGGGCTGCCGTGACGTGACATGCGGAGTAGTTATTCCTAACACTTACTACAGTAACCGGCGCAGTAAACTGGTGTGGCCCTTAAAATGAGGCAAGGTGATGATTACCCTCCACGTAGGATGTGGGGAAGCGTATGATAGAAGGAAAGGTAACCCGTATACATGGAAAAAAGCCAGCCAATAAAAGATAACTCGGATTGAGCCAAGGGAAGGGGGGTCGAGCCAAAGAGTCTGGGTTGCAAGATAACTCGGTAAAGAAAATCTTGATCTTGATAATTGGAACCTGTTGTGGCCTTAATAGCTGAAGTTGCTAAAACCGCATCGTCTTTGGGGACTAATGTTGGGGGATACCCCCGGGTAGGGTCACACCGGGGTATAAGGCCGAGTTAGCCGAGGTACGACACAGTCAAAGCAAGTGCTGGCCAGGTCTCCTCAAGGCAGGCCGACTTACGGGGTAACCCGACCCGGAGATTATTCACCTGGCACTAACCCGGCTGGCATAAAACATATGTTGGCTATACTTCATCTACCATTTACGTAAATACCCTCGTGGCCGAGTTAGCCAGGCGCAAGTCGGGCTACCACTTGGCTTTTAAGAGAAGGAAGGAATCTCCTGTTGGTCAAAAGATGGCCTTTGCCCGCTGTAGCATGAGCGAAGCAAGCAGAGGAGAGGACCAGCGGGGCGTGGCCGACAAAGGTGACGTGGGCGACGTCGGCTGATGTTGCCCATGTCTGGTGACGCCAAAAATCAAGGGGCTCATAGAGGGTTAAGTTGGTAGTCCGAACTAGCCGTTTAAAGTAGATAAAGAGGCATCTAGCTTTAACCAAAGTGCATATTCAGGGAATATGCTTCCACGTATGCCCTAAACCTTGTACCCTGGGCTTGCCTATATAAGTAGCATCAGGGCCTCCATAGAGGGAGATCGATCATTTTCTCTGTCTAAGGAAGAACTCTAGAGCACAGAGGTGGGGAGTAAGAGAACTAGTCTCCTTCTCACAAACAGCTCGAGGAGCTCTTGAAAACCACCATTGATAGAGAGGAAATACAAGCACTTGTGTGTGGAATCACCACACTATCCCTCCCTGGATTTATCTAGCGTACTTTGGCTCCCTCTTTAGCCTATTCATGTCATCTCTCGTGCCACCACCATGACAATGAGTGCGATGACATGCTTCGTGATCGAGATTGGGAATTCCGTGGGGATTTGGTTGAACCTCAGCCAAGAGCAGCAACATTCCAAAAATTCATGCATACTCAACATGAAATTCATGACCGAACAACCCACAATGCACTCAAGGCAGATCTCGTCAAGCACATGTGGACGCATCTAGACCACCAGTAGTTTGATTGTTGCTATGTTGAACTTCTTAATATTAATATGTAGAACTATTTGTATGAACAATAGCCTATGTGGCCGAAATTGTATTATTTATATGGACAATTGCATGATTTATATGCATAAATGTGAAATAATGACCCATGTGGCCTTGAGATAAAAACTGTGAAAATAGTCTCGGTAGCCACGTGTCCACATCCGTGGCCGAAGTTGGTGAGATAAATGCTCCCGAATTCGCTCCAATATTGGGTGGACTCGTCCCACCTAAACTGACAAATTCAGACCTTTTTTTTAAAATGGGGAGCGAAGCCCCAGCCTCTGCATCGAGCGATGCACACAGCCTTTATTTATTATTAGAGCAACAAAGTATGGCAAAAGCCATTACAAAGATCATACAAACTAGAACCGCCAAACTAAAACACTAAGCAAACGATGACCATATTTCCAGCTCCCCGGCGAGATCTAGCAAACACCTAGCTGCCTCATGCACTCCAGGAGACCAGATCCGCCCAGCCTATCCACGAAAAGGTGCCCACGCACACACTCCGGATGACGCCGCCTCCACTATCTCCCGCCAAACCACCATCAACATGTATATCGATGTGCATACTCTCTCCACACCAGCCACCGACACCACCGCGGTGTCAAGTAGCACCACCTCCCTGTGCACTATCTCCCAAGAACGTTGCGGTTGCCACCAGTACCCCGCAGCACCATGCCGCCAAGTACCACTAGCAACACAACTTGAAGTCTCTGGAGGTTCTGTCATGCGTAGCAACTGCCGAACAGGCATGACTCAGCGTAGCATCTGTCGGAAAAGCATGACTTGACATCGCCGCCGAAGCTTCGTGCAAGACAAAGCCGCTCCACTTGTCCCGCCTCTTCCATCCAGCGTTGCTCCACAAGCGATGCTCTCAAGAGAGAACACGACACCGCGGCGCCGCCATCGCCCGATCCAAAGATCTTAGGGTTTTCCCTAGAGTAGCACGATTGAGGTTGACACTAGGTGCACGATGATGCCTTCATCAAGGTAACGACGTGTTAACGCCGCTATCGCCCACCAATGGCTCGGTTTTCACCGGCACCTAGGTCTCCTCGCCTCGTTGTCGGGACTAGATGACGGACCCCGAGATCCGCCAAACTAGCCTCAGGCCGACCACCTTTGATGGAGAAGATGCCCGCCGCCACGAAACCGAGGGCCTCTGCCCCGAGCGTCCTCATGATGTGTAGTAGAGCCCAGAGAAGACGTACAATGTCCGACCAAGGACGATGGAGGACAGAGTAGTAGGACGATCCAAGATTCCCTAGATCGCTGCCTCCATCCGCCCAGCCGCCTTCAGCCCCGCCACCGACGCCATCACCGTCACCGGTCGAGCTGCAGGCCACCACCGCCGCTCGAGGCCGAGGCCACCGCCACCATGATCTAGAACAGATCTAGGCGCGAGGACGAGATCCCGCCGCCGCCGAGCCGCGGGGACTTTGCCCAGCGACGGTGTTGGCGGTGGCGGGAGGGGGTGGCTCTAGGTGTGGGGTGGGGAGTGACCGGGAGGGAGGGAATCCGCCTGGCGGCCGCACGGGGTCGGGAGGGAGGGTCGGGAGAGAGCTCCTCTCCTAATGAGCTAGAACCATATGGCAGACTTGTGACAAATTGAGACCTGTGTCCGAAATGGGCCACGCAGTTTGGATGCTGTAATCTCTCTCGTCACCGGGCCGGCTTCTCTCTGCAGAAGCAAAAGGGTTTTTACGCGCGCAGCACTAGCCCAGTTCGTCGTCCCAAAATTCTACTCATGAGACGGGCTCCAGTACGCAGCACACGAAGCGGCGTACTACTAGCTGACACGAGTGATCAGTGTTCACTGAGACACTGATATGTCAGCAGACGGCTTCGGAGGTGGCTCTGTGCCAGCAAAGAGGTCGGTGTTTTTCAGGGGTCTCACTCAGCTTCTCCGTCCGATTTCTCTGTTCACACTTTTTTTTTCGTATTAGGATATTTTCTGCTTCTGTTACACTGTCAGATCCTTATATATGGAGTCCGACTTTCGGTTGAGGAGCCTACAGTGTATTTCTGTGGAGCTGGATAACAGCGATACATATGTACTACCCGGAGGAGACATAGGAGGTTGTTGAGCCACATAGGAGGAAGAGTACCATCTGCGCTGCCCCGAGATACGCGAGGCCCCCCAAACCCTTCGCCCCTGACCTAGCCGCCAGGCTCCAGGGAGTCGACGTTCCTACCGCCCGATCTCCATCGGCGTTCTTGCTGGTCCCCTCTCCCTCTGCATGCTGCTCCGGCGGCGGGAGGGAGGGGAGATCCGGTCTCTCCGCTCTGTAGTTAGGGTTTGGTTTTTGCAGGTCGTGGAGCGCCGTTGGGGTGGTGGGAGCGGCGTCCAGGCGAATAAATATGCCTCAACTTCACTCCCACACCGACGACGTTCCTCGTGGCGGCGTCTCGAAGTTGATGGCATCGGGTGTGTGCCGATTCCCCGGATTGGCGGCATTAGAGTTCTTGGATGGTGTCGTCGAGGCGGAGGCGGCGATCCCATCAGGTGTGTCCCTCCTTTTGATCTGTCCCCGTTACTACGGCGTTTGCTCCGACGTCATGGTGGAGCAGGGAGGATGTGTTGTCCACGAGTACGCGCAGACGATCGTCTGCGTATGTGTCAGATTGAAGATGGTTTATCCTGTGCTGGGTTTGTGGATGGAAGCTGGCAGTTCCGATTTCCCCTCCCAACATTGTAGTCGTGCGGGGGTGTCAGTTATGGAGTTTGATCGCGTGTCTGGGGACATGTTGCCCCGGTCTGATTCTTTCAACGACAATGGTTTTGCCTTTGGCAAGCTACTTTCGAGGTCTAAAAAGTTGCTGATCAGCGATGGAGCCACGTCAAGCTCGGGTCTTGTGGTGATCTGTCTTTCGCCCCTTTGGTGGTCGCTTCGGTGGTGCCGAAGGAGGAGGATAGACGCTGGTATTTTATATAGGTTTATCCTATCGTTTCAGTTCTGTAAGGTCGTTTCGTTCGTACCTTGTAACTTGTTTTTATCTTATTAATAAAGAGCGGATTACGGTGTAAAAAAAACATAGGAGGAAGAGTACTTCAATCTGGACCAGGGACGTGATTCACTCGATCACGTCTAAATTCAAACCACAAAGGTGTTCTCTTACGGCGGGTCAGAGAGTGTCATTTCTAGTGCACAGGGGGTCGATCATCACCTTGCCCCTTGCCCTGCGGTCCTGAACTCCTCCTCTTTGGTTGTGAGCTACAGGCAGAGGCAGGAGCAGTGCTGTAGCTTTCGAATCCGTCAAAATTATTTAGCAAACCTAACCTGATCATATATGCACGAACACATCGGAATAGCCTAATAGGGTAGCTAGCAACATCAACAAGCACAGTCTGAGTGGTGAAAAGCTGATGCCGACACGCGCGTGAGCTAGCTTCTGGCACAGGGGAAGCAGCGTAACCGCTGCAGCAGCTTTCGAATCCGTTAACAGGATATATATGAACACAGCAGAATAGGGGGGGTAGCAACAGGCCCAGTCTGAGTGGTGGAAAACCTGATGCAGACTATTCGTTTCACTGCACTTGTACTAATTGACAACCATTTGCTTCAGATGCTGCACCGAATGCAGTGGAAGCATTCGTCCAAGAATCAGTGCAGGCCAGGCTCCGAGGTGACAGGCAGGCAGGCAAAGATGGAAGAGATAACTCACGGCATCATTTTAATGATTCTTATTCTCCAAATTGAAAGCTACGGTTAGTCGGTACATACATACTTCCTATTGAGAAAAGAATCACCACACAAAGATAACTACACTGCATATACATACTAACATACCCATAATGTCATTTCAAACAAAAAGCATATGCCCATAATGTTTCTTCAGTAGTGTTCAATACGGTAATTCATCATCGTAGTCTAGTTTTGTAGATCAGGCGCGTCTATCTTAATGCCTGGTCTTACACTCATCAATTTCTGCAGTATACATCATTTGGCAACCTTTTCTATGGCATGCGTCAACTGACAACGCTTCATTGGTTCATCTCTCATAATAAGTTTGCCGAGAACAGCTGGAAACCGGAATTTGACAATTCGATCAGCTGCTATTGAGAGATACTTCTTACAATTTTCCACCTTGTTCACCCTACTATGCAAAATCTCAGCCATGGAGCTGCGAATACCGCCGAGCATGGGATCCATCTAGTGTGTAGGACCAAACGCCATGCACATTGGTGCAGTGATCTTGGCCAGTGAAAGCAATGAGGCTGGGAAGATCCAGAGTCCATCCCCGCATATAAAACCAGATGCAACTGCCGGCACCATATGCAATGCTTTGCTCGTGTCAATCTTGTGCCAGATAAAGACTATCAGGCTTCCGACACACATGTCGATGGCAAAGCTCGCGCCAACAAGGAAGGGAAACCCCATTGCCATGGGTAAGGGGATCCATTTTCCATACTTGTGCGGGAGGAAATCCTTCACAAGGTTGGCCACCAGTGCAAACCCAAAGAATCCGTAGCACAGTTGTAAGCAGTGCATGGGCAGAGCAGATGCACCCTCGACACCCAGAATTGCAACATTTCGGTATACTAGAGCATACGGTGCCTTCCAGGGCCCATTCTGGTTGCCGATGTCAAAGGCATTGTAGAACATAAAGAATGTCAGCGGTGCGATGACACAGCCCATGGCGATGCCAATAATCTGAGCAATAAGCATTGATCTAGGTGATGTCAATGTAAGATGTCCAGTTTTGAAATCGTGCATCAGATCGGCAGATATCGATGCGATGGTTTTCACCATACCACAGCCTACCAGTCCAGCAACTACACCATGTTCTTTTCCAGCAGTGGCTGCAAGAACGAGGATGGCGACTTTTCCATAGTTGAAGGCCATGTTGATGTCAGTAAGGCCGGTTCCGTAGGCATTGGAGAAACCCAGGGCAGGAGCCAATATATATGCTATGATAGCATAATACCACTTCACCTCAGGGAACATCAAGGGAATAGTAATAACAGCAACGACTGATAATGCAAAATAACCCAAGAAGGCTAGCCAATTAGGGAGACTCTCTCTTGTAAAAACTTCATTGCGATGGAGGTCATCCAGCGCCAGATTATCTTCCTCTGGAAGTATAATGAACCCCAGGTCAGATCATCCATACGTCATAAAGGTTGTAAGTTTAGATGTTTACCTTTCTTGGCGTTCTTCTTTTCTGATTTGTCTACTAAACTCCAAATGGTCGTTACAACAACCTTTGCAAAATTGTACATGCCATCTCCTAGGATGAGAGCTATGCAAATGAAGACCTGAGAATAAGAGAAGGTAAGCAACAAAGGAATGCAAATCATACGCGCAACAACAAATCAAATTGGGAAGCAAACCTTGTAACCTTGCAGGCTTCTCATGCTGCTTTCTGGTATATCTCCCGGATACCAGTTCCCTTTCAGATCAGCAATCAGTGGCCACATTATACCCCAAGAGAGAATAGAACCGAGAAGGAGAGAGATATTGATACGGTGGGGGCATATCATCCCTGCCCCAACATATGTGAGGTTGAAATCAAAGAAGAACCTGACACCCCATCATAAAATCTAAATTGGGTCAAAATGTTACTAGTTATTTAGAGGGAATGGATTATAACAATAGGCAAAGTGACAGTTATTACGTTTGTTTCCGAGCTCGTAGTCCAAGAGTGGGAAACTGTGAAAACCCACAATTGTCTCCACCAGAGTAAAACCACTGGAAAAAGCTCCAGAAGAAGCTGATTGCAAAATATTTTGTGAATCCCTTCACTTGCATCCTGCCATTACCAAATAAAACATTAAATTTACTAAAATGGTAAGAAGAGGTTGGTTCTGCAGGCCATGGGCTATGCTAGAGAACCACTTACTTTGCCACTTCGTCTCCTTGAGGCGCATGAAATCCATTTATAAGCACAGCGGTTGCAGTTCCGCTTGGGTAAGTTAATTTGTAGTCAATCACCAAAATCTGAAATATTACATAGTTCCATACAAAATTATGCTTCAAATTGAATTTTTCATTTACAGGTGTTGTCAAACAACTTTAGTAGTTGTAACGTAACAATGAAAAGCTATGCGGGCAGTTTGAAAGGGTACACAGCCTGATAAGCCAACTGACCCGGCACGCAGCAGTTAATTTTAAAAACATGTACTAAAACCATAGGTGAAGTATCTAGCATTTTGTTTAACAGAAGCACTTGCATGTCGTGGCTCTAGTTTCCTCGCCAGTCGCCACAAGTTAGGCAAACAAGTTTGATATACTTGCCCATTCTTAGTCTCCAACTGAAGCAATGCATGGCGTGGCTTTATTTGGTTAAATTTCAAATACGACTGGGTGTTTGTGCTTTACTTTGGGCTATATGGAACGTAAGAAATGATTTAGTTTTTAACAAGACATCGAAGCAATTTTTTATGCAGGTTATTTCTTTGGCCACACATTGGATCCGTATGTGGTCCTTTCTCCAGCCGGAGGAGCACATGCAGGACATGGTTATTGCACATAATTTATTCGACCCGTGTGACTGGCGTTCTGACCATAGATTATCATGGTGATGCATCGGTCTTTTTTTCCTACTCCCTCCGACCCATATTAGTTGACTCAGATTTGTCTAGATACGGATGTATCTAGACACCGTATCTAGACGAATCTAAGTCAACTAATATGGGTCGGAGGGACTACTAGCTTTGTTCCGATGATTGATACATGTATCAACTCTTTGGAATCCATGAGCTGTACTCTTGTATTATGAACTCGCTTCAATAAAGGCCATATGCATCAGTCAATGCACAGGCTGGGGTGCTGTCCATTATTTAGGCTTCAACTAAACAATCCCATAGACCATAGTCCATAGAGCCATTAGCGAGTGTGTTTACGGTTTGCCTTAGCTTTTCTTAAGTCTCATGAAAACTGCAACTACTGTTTACTGACTTGCAAAGTGCAACTGTATGAAAAAGTGCAAGTTGCAGTTTTCACTGAACTGAAGTTACCCCTTTCACATCGATTCAGATATAAGAAGATCTCAATGGAGTGATCATAGACGGCCGGACTTAGCTGCAGAAAAGCCTTGGCAAGACTAAGTTATGAATATAATCAACCACTTGGATAACTTAGCTAAGGGCAGTTGGCGACCAAACAGTCTGAAAATCAGGGAACGCTAGCGTTCACGTCAAACCACAACACTTAACAAAACCGAAGCAAATTCGTCGTTTGTTTCAGCTTACATGATCCGTGAGGCACCTAAAGACAACACCTGACGCTACGGAATTAAGAAAAGAAAATGCCAAGGAGCTGATGACTACTTGGCCACTATGCAAAAGAACAAAAAAAATTATAGAGTGGAAAAGAAAAGAACAAAATTGGGGACGAAAGGCAAAATCGCAGTTCTTGTTTAGCTAGGAGTGGCGTGATTTGGAAAGCAAAACCTGTTGCGTGTGCGAGCTCACCGACCTTTCTGAGAGGGACGAGCGCGAGGATCCCGACGAAGCTGGTGGCAAAGAGGAAGCCAGTCATCCACCCAATGCCAGGCTCTTTCGTGCCGACGTTGCCCTCCATGTCCGTCCCCGCCGCCTCGTAGGTTTTCTTGTTGAGCCCAAGCAGATAGGACCCGAACCCACCTGGGGATCGAATCGAACAAGGAAAATCCAAGAGCGCGTCAGAATCCAAGGTCTCCACTTGACAAGCCAATCAAAAGACAAAGGGGGAGGGTCCTGACCGGCGGAGGCGATGCCGTAGCAGGCGACGGCGCAGGTCTGGACGACGGTGTTCTCCTGGCGCGTGAGCGGGCGGACGGCGAAGCCGAGGCGGGTCACGGCGTGCGTCCAGCCGCGGAGCACGACGAAGGAGATGAGCGCGGCGGAGACGTTGAGGGTGGGGTCGAGCCCCGTGGTGAGGTTGAACTTCATCACGATGACGCTGTACATGGTGCCGACGAGCGCGCTCACCACCAGGCCGCGCGCCGTCAGCTGCTCCGACCACTTGGGCACGCGGACTGCGGCGTGCGCGGGCTGCCCCGCCTCGGCGCCAGCGCCGGCGCCGTACAGCTCGGCTGCCTCCTCCTTGCCTCCGCCGGCGGCGTCCCGCTGGTGGAGCGCCATGGCGAGCCCGCGGCGGCGCGGTGGCCCGGGGTCGCTTCCTCCGCCGCCGCCGGCCGCTCCTGCTTCATTGGGGAAAATATTTTCGCGGTGTCAGATTTGGTGGCGTCAGAAGGAGCTATTAGTGAAATCGAAGTACAAATGAAGTTGAGCAAGAGAAGCCGAGTCAATGGTTTTGATCACTTATTCATGGGCACGGAAAAGTTAAAAAAATTTTTTTTTGACCGGAATGGATTCCAACCGAAAGGACAAGAAGCCAAGAAGAAAGAACCAAGGTAACAGGGGTATGCTGAGAAAAGAGATGGAGCGACTGAGGAGCACGTCACAGAAAGAGGGGGGAAATGATGGAGAAGATGAACATCATCTCTACTCTACTCTCATAAAACAAGATCAGCTTGTGTACAATAACAGCAACACAAACAACCACACAAAGCTCAGTGAGGAGCTGCTGCCCAACAAACATCTCGCGCTGGAAATCGATCCCCCGTGGAAACAGAACTCAAGAGTCGAGAGCCCACACATAGGCACACAATCGGATGGATCAAGCAACAAAATTCAAGACCGGTTCTGTACCTCCTGGCTGGGTGGTCGTGGTCTCGTGGAAGCGCCCGGCGCCGGGCTGCAGAAGAGCGGAGGCAGGGGTCGTCGATCCTTCGGGCCGTACGCTGTGGGCGTGTGGACTACACACTCTACTACTACCGGCGACTGAGCTATATATAAGGACGGCGTCCACGTTTGTTTCTTGCCATCTACTCGCGGAGGTACTAGGCTGCAAGAAAAGCTCCGCCCTCGTGACTCGAGAGACTCGTTTTTCAGCTCGACTCAAGATCGACTAAAATAAATAGGAGCCAAGTATAAATGTCCTATATAGCTCGATTGAAAATTTAGCTGAGCCAACACTAGCTTGCTCGATAACTCAAAAAATATAATTTTGTGTAATAATTATATTATATATTAAAAAATATTAGGAGTACTTCTTTTGATCTAAATTAATAGAATTCGAATTGTTTAGATTCAGACATATCTAGTCGTGTTTTAGTGTCGACGGATGTATCTAGTAATGTTTTAGTGCTAGATACATCCGAATCTAAATAAATTTAAGTCCATTATTTTAGATATCGCAGATTTATTAAAATATATATCACAGATTTATTAAAATTTAGATAAATCTAAACACTATTTAGTATTCCCTCGATCCATATTAATGTTTTCAGATTTGTCAAGATTTGGATGTATCTAGTTAAATTCTAATGCTAGATATATCCGAATTTAAAAAGAATCTGAGAACATTAATTTAGATCAGAGGGGTATATAAGTTCTTCTAATTTTTGAAAAACATGTGACATATATTTTGACACAGAGGGAGTACTTTATATGTTATAATCCCTTCATTTAACAGGAACATGGGTCGTTTAAAAAATATGACCACCAATTTTGCTAACAAAATATGAGACATATGCCACAAAATATGTACTCCCTCTGATCCAAATTAGTTGAATCACATTTGTCTATAGGGATGTAAACGGATCGGATCGGATTGGATATTGCTATTTTCATATTCTTTACCATATTTTTTTGGCGGATTCGGATCGGAGCGGATAATAGCTGGATGGATTCGAAGACGGATTATATCGGATTCCGGATATGGAGCGGATTCGGAGTGGATTCGGATCGGAAGAGGATAATCGAACAAATACACATAAAAAATTAGTTTATGCAAAAAAATGATAAGGAAGTGTGCAACACTAGATAGAAGTAGTATAAATGTGCAAGACTGGTAATAGCACATAATATAACATACATACGTAGCGTACATAGCTAGCCGATAGACTAACTAGGTTGTCTAGATATTGTTGTTACTCTAAATTTATCGGATTATCCTATTTAAGTACCTCGGATAATTCGCATAGAATGTCGGATTATCCTTATCCGTCGGATATCATTAATACCATATCCGTCAGATAAGAGCTCGATAAATATCCACATCCGCGTCCATATCCACCGGATATCTAAAAATACATACCATATCCTAAAAAACGGACGTGGATGCGGATTCGGAGCGAAAATTATCCGTACCATTTACATCCCTATTTGTCTAGATTCAGTTATATCTAATACTCTCTCCGATCTATATTAATTGTCATTAGATTGGATGTATCTATCACTAAAACATATCTAGATACATTTATTTTTACGACAAGTAATATAGATCGGAGGGAGTACTAAAAATATGTCTAGATACATCCTAATCTAGACAATTAATTTGGATCGGAGGGTGTATTTTAAATACTCCCTCCCACACGTTCCGTATTTGTCTAGATTTGCATGTATCTATACTTGTTTTCGTACTCTCTCCAATTTATATTACTTATCACTGAAGTGGATGTATCTAGACCTGTTTTAGTGCTAGATACATCTGATTCAAAGATAATTAATATGGATCAGAAAAAGTATATAGATACATATGAATCTAGATAAATTTGGTTATATTCTTTTTAAGATGGAGAGAGTACAACAGAAGTTTTAATTAAAAAAATAAGGAAGGTTCATTTACTTGTCAATCTATCATGGGTTAGATTTATAAAAAACATGGTACATGTGTAGCTCACAAATACGTACACACGATATCCCTATACGCACCTCCTTAAGACTGGAAGGCGGGAATTGAGATTGATGAAGTCATCATAAATGTCTTGCTATCGACGGAAACATCACCTCACGCTAATCGAAAAATCTTCTTTATGAGACATCAAAGCGTTAAACCTAGGGTGTGATTCTAGGTGGTCTGGAGGTACCACTTCCCTCCTAACCATCCAACCACATATTTGGTTCTCCATGGATTAGATTTTTATTCCTTCTATTGTAAGCAGTATCGAAATTATAAGTGTCTTTCTTGGCTCAAAATTAACTCGAGATCGAATCGAGAATGTTGCAAGCTGATGAACCAACTTTTACAGTCTAACCTTTAACTTTACCAAGTCTCAGATCGCTCGAATTTTAGCATGAGTTGAGTTGAGTCTAGTCTAACTCACTCGAACTCGAGTCGCTTGCAGACCTACTCGGAGGGCCTCGGTAGGCAGCATGCTTCACTAATCATGCTCACTGTGTTTTCTGCTTGCTACATGTTTGCTTGTGCGGGCGAGTAAATTACATAAAAGTACCACAAGTGGGGCTAGGTTAATAGGTTAGTATTGATTATGGTGATTTTTTCAAAAAATATTGATGACTGCAAGTGCACAGTTGGTATATAGCTAGTTTTAAAATAAGAGTATCGAACCATAGAGAGCTACCGGTTGAGGTCTTAATGTTCCTCGTTACTATTCACCAAAGAGTTCTTTGGAGTTGTCTTTGATTTCAACCAAGTGTGTTTAAGAAAAGTTATGTGTGTGAATAAAGCAATATTAATCTAATGCAAGTAAACTGAGAACAAGACTCGGGATGTAAATAGTATGAGACTACAGTAAGGCTAAAGAGTTCTTAGAGAGTGCGGGATTCACCACTAGCAATTGTGTTATCATGATTAGGATAAATATATGTCTTTATTTATGTACATGTATGGGAGAAGGTCCAAATTATGTGATCACGGATCAGCCATCCGATATCTCACCCCTCATAACCTTAGTCGTGCTCATAGGCCAGCCACCCTGATCCCCAGCAATTAAGGGTTAACTACATGGTTATGTACATAGCCTTGCGAGTCGCCTCTTATCCCCCTTGGCCACATGAATGATGATCTGGTGTGACATGTTACTTGACACCTTCAACACCACCACATGTCCAACAGTAGTTACCTCTCCTATCCCGAAGACAAATGTTATATGATCGACATCCACATAACATTAGGGGAATGAACTAATACATACTCATAAACAAGGTTATAGATCATCTTTATTTCAATTCATAATAATGATATGATTTCTCTATCCCCCAAGAATAAGGGAAACTACTCACACATGGAGGCAATCAACATCATCATAATAGTATGAATGGAATACATATGGGTATATGAATACTTTGCAAATCCACAATAGGGAGGAAATACAACAAGGTGAATGTGATTGAGATGTAGAAGATGGTGATGATGGTGGAGTTGCAGCGGATGATGATGAAGATGATGCCTAGGCCTCCAAGGATCTTTGTAGCCTTAGGATCGAAGCCCTTCTGCGAGTTCCCCTTCTAGATGTGAGGTTTCTACGAGTTTTGGTGTCTCTTTAGATCCATCTGCACGTGGTGAAAGTATTTGACGAGGCGGCTTTGAAGGCATATGTAAGGGCGGCCCGTACGGACAGGGCCCATACGGGCTTGCACACCTCACTACTAATGTTTTATATGAAGATTATGTAGGGTCCCCCAGTGCGGCAGTCCGAGAGTCCCTATTATGTATGCATTTCGCTTTTCCATGATCATTGAGCCGTGAGCATAACCGACAAGTATCACTGCAACATCGATAATATAACGAGAACAAGACTTACATTGGCGCCATTATAGCTATACATTCATCAACGACGGAACTTCATCAATTGTAGAGCCCAAGCCATGCCTTAACCCTACAGGCAGCTGACTGGCAAGACGGCCCAGCTCGCATAGACGTCACCATATACTTCATCCTTCATGCTTCTGAAAGTGTGGCCAAGTAAATATTCAGAGACAATGCCAGTGAGTACTTTGAATGTACTTGCAAACCAACGAGATAGGTAAACAAGATAATGCAGTTTAGCTGTGGCGAGAAGCTCTAGCTATGGTTGTTTTCTAAAAACCTAGTTTCTCTTGTAGATATGTCATCTCTATATCTTTGTTGAAAAAGAATTTTGAAAGCATGTCTACGTTTTAAAAACCCATATGGGCCCTGTCCGTACGGGCCAAGCATGTCTACGTTTTGAAAGCTCTAGCTATGTTATTTTTTTGAAAACTCCTTTTTGAGGAAAAACCCTTTTTAAACATCTTTGACCATCCCTAGTCAAAACAAAACATAGAACGCTGGTTATCTCATGACCATACCACTTCCTTGTATACTTTCTAGATCCTCACTTGGGTCCTCCTAGCAATCACCTTTCCAACTATCCTTGATCGTGGGCACGACTATTCGAATAGATTATACTCTGCAGAGTGTGTGCACTTTCCCCCACAAGAATCAATACATCCGCCGGGATTCAACCATGGCCCATTACACATGGTACAAAGGGGTTCGAATAATCAAACATAACCTTTAATTTGTTGACCCTAGCAAGGACACCTTTCCCTTTTGGTTTGTTCTCCCTGGAACGAATACACCATGGCGTATACGCCATAACTCCCTCCCGTACTACCATGATAGTATAGTCCTGGACTAGTATATCATTTAATATATCTTCCCTTCCGTACTATCAAAACCATACCGTCCGCGGGAGACCCATCGTTGCTTCTGGTTTCTGTTAGAGACAGTTCAACAACCCCAGATCTGTAGACATTTACAAGGGAATCCTGGATTCGGGGTATTTCTTCCTTATATAGTAGGGGTTTCCCATGCTAAGGATAACAAACTATGAGTTAATCCCCATCTCCTAGGGGTAATGTGGTTGCACGGATAAGTTGTTCCGGTAAAGGCATAGAACATCCCTTCTTCTTCTCAAGTCCAACATACTAACTTCACAACATCACCTTTTCTGCATTTAAAACCTCCACATGGAAATGATGCCCTTCCCAAGGGTTTTACCAAAACATTTTTGTGCCATTAGTGGTAGGGTAATCCCCAAACCAGTTTTATTTCAAGATTCCAGATTTCCAACGAGGTAAGATGATAATCATTGTACCCTCTGTCTAAGAGGAAGGGTAGGTGTAAATTAGGGGAGTGTATTACTAGACACAAGCCAATAACTTGGAGGAGACAAGTTATTAGCGTTGTAGTGGTAAAACAAAACATGCAGGTAATGATTGATGGCTCGGTGTTGATGTAGAGCTTGTTGGGGAACCCCAAAAGGAAGGTATGATAAGCACAGCAACAAGTTTCCCTCAGTTATGAAACCAAGGTTTAATCGAACCAGTAGGAGCAAGGAAACACCCCAAAGGTGTTGCTAGCTGAGTCTTGGCAGGGCGCACTACCGGTGCTAGTAGCAACATGGAGACCTGCACAACACAACCACATAACTTTGTCCCCAACTTGCGATGACGTTGTCAATATCACCGGTTTTGCTGAAAACAAAGGATTAAACGTATCGAATGGAAGAAAGTAAAAGTTTGCAGAAAGTAAACACAAAGCAGTAAACAGTTTGTAGATTGTATGTAAAAGAAAGGACCGGGGTCCATAGTTCACTAGAGGTGGCTCTCCTTAAGATAGAGAACATGCTGGGTGAACAAATTTACAGCGGGGCAATTGACAAACATCAAGAAAGCAATACATGCATATACTAATCATCTTGACTCCTTTGGAACTTTATTGGGCATTACAACATTATACATAGACCGCCATCCAACTGCATCTATGACTAATAATCCACCTTCAGGTTATCATCCGAATTGCGTGTAAAGTAAACAATATGATTGTTCTATGAACAAAGGATTGTTGTTTTCTCCCTAGTAGCAACATCACATCTAGTACTGACATGGGTATATCCTACAGGTACTCGAGATTGGTATATATGGACTAAATATGTAAAGGCCCACGGTGTCGCCAAGGCCCAAATGAAGGACTCGAGTAACCTACGGACTCTCGATTGCTTGAAGAACAAGAAGAAGCTAAAGATAGAAAGTTTGAAGGGGAAAACCCTAACTTGTAACCGACTCGACCTGCTACCCGAGACCTAGCCTACCTATATAAAGGCTAGGAGGGGGCGGCAAGGAGGACACACACAACCCTAGTTTCCACAACCCTCGCCAGATTGGATCTGCGCACCATTGTAATCTTCGATTCCTTTGATAATTCCACGAGAAGACAAGCAGGAGTAGGGACCTCTACGAGGCCCAAACCTGGGTAAATCTTTGAGTCCCCTGTGTGCTTGTTTGCTAGCCGATAGATGTCTCCAGCGCTCCCTCCTTCTCCAAAACCCAAGTCCATAATAATGGGCATTGATGAGTTAAACCCTCGTCAATTGGCGCCGTCTGTGGGAATTGGGAGTGCTGATGTTGCGGCTTCTTCGGCCCCATCAACCGCGATCTACAACTCCGCAACAGTGGAGATTCACCAGCTCTTCGGCGTGTTCGACTTCACCGTCCACACGCCAGCCACTCGCCCGGCTTTCGAGTCCGTAGGTGACGGGATCAGCCTGGAAATAGGGAGCTTCCACTTCCAAGTTGGTCAGATGGGCACGCTTCGCATGCCTGATCAGCCGACGGCGTCGTCGATTGCTCTAGCATCATGGTTTCCTCCATCGATTGGCACACTCAGTGAGCTCAACGCCTCGACAGCAGTCGAAAACACGGTCAACGACAGCAGTCGTGACTCCGATCTGGGCGACTTGGCCACTGAAGACGGAACCTACGGTTCTGGATCTGAGAGTTGTGGGAGCAGCAGCTTCCCCAATCACTTCATGTGTGTCGTCATCAACACAGGCGACACCTCCGCCAACCACGACAACACGGGCAATCGCGGTAATGGAACCGACCCGCCAAACGGCGGCAACGGCGGTAACGGTGGCGATCGCACCAACGCCAACAATGGAGGAGCAGTCGAGCCTCCAACCATAATAAACGAGCAAACCGGTGAACGCGTCGTGATCAAGCTCAACGAGCAAGAGTGGGCTCGTTGCCGCGAGGCCCTACGAGGCACTCCTCTACCCTTCGGATCTCCGCAAGAATTGCTAATGGGCTACCATTGGCTCCTGAAGGAAGAATTCAAGTGCCAAGTGCAAACAATCGCGCAACTTGAGGCGCGCAAAAAGGCAGCAGACGAGTCGAGCCTTCGTCGTGCAGGGCTCTCCTCCTACGGAGGATCCTCCTCAAGAGGCAACGAATACGTTGCCAAAAAGAGGCAATCTCGGATGGCCCATCTCACCGAGCAAGAACGCATAGAAGCTGCAAAGGTCCTCGACTTCAGCTCTATGACAGTCCACACATGGGGCAATGTGGTCCCCAAGACGCCGCAGGCTGCGGTGACAGCGGCGACCATGTACCTCCTTAATAACAAGCCGCCAGCTGGAGATCCCCGAGCCGCCATGCACCGATCTACGATCGCAGGCTTGGGATTAATCGAGGCCACCCTCGACAAGGAGCCAACACCGGAGCCGAAAAAGGGCAAAGCACTAGCAAAGCGCTACTCCTCGCCCTCATCTAGCGATGACAGTCACGATCTGTCTCGACGCCGCCGCTCACAGCGACACGACCGCGACTATGATGCGTGCGACGACCTCACGCAGCGCAAGATTGACAAATCAAGGGCGCGACGCGCTCGGTCGACTGACTCAGAAGAGGAAGATGTGGAGCTCTGCGGCGCCAGATGCTTCAGCAGATCCATTAGGCAGAAGCGAATGCCTAAGGGGTTCAAACTCCCGTCGGAGAACCCGAAGTTCGACGGCCTACAGGACCCAAAAATCTGGTTGGAGGACCACATCTCCTCTGTCAGGCTCCACGGAGGCAGTCGAAGCACGACCATGCAATGTTTGCAGCTACAGCTGCAGGGCGCCGCCGGAGCATGGCTCAACAACCTCCCACGCGGATCCATTCGCAGCTGGGATGAGCAGGGTTACAGCCTCGTGCACAATTTCAAGGGCACGTACAAGCGGCCTGCATCAATCGAAGAGCTAAGATGCTGCCAGCAATGATCGGGCGAATCTCTACGCTCCTACATCCAAAGGTGGTCCATCATCAAGAACTCCACAGAGAACATCTCGGAGGATCGCGCGATTGATGCATTCAACGGCGGCGTCCGCCGCCTAAAACTCAGGGAGGAGCTGGGCCGCTCAAAGCCCAAGACCATCGACCACCTGATGGAGATCGCGAATCGATGGGCCGATGGAGAGGATTCGGTGAAGAATCGCGTTCATTCCGACAAGGAGGCGGAACTCGAGTGAAGACGCGACCGCCGAAGAAAATGCCGCATGCGCATCTACGATGACCGCGACGACGTCAACATGGTCGTAGCCGGCTACGCCGACAGACGCGATGACAATCGCAACAGCGGATACCGTAACGGTGGATACCACGACTCCGGGAAGACCACGCAAGTGTGGCAACGCCGCGATCGTGACGAAGCACCCGCAACAACCATTGAAGACAAACTGTCCGGGCCATGCACGGTGCACTTCTACATAGACAAGCATGATGGGAAGAAGAAGTCCAGCCACCTCCTCAAGGACTGCCGCGAATTCCTCAAACTACACGAGGGATTAGCCCGGATGAACCGCAACGTAGTCGAAAGAGGCTACGGTGCCGCCCCAGGCGCCGTGGCACATGGCGCTCCGCCACCACCACCTGGGCCACCACCGAATGCAGCCGCGCCGGACCAGCACCACAGAGGCGAACCCTACCCAAGGGCCATGGGTACCATGATGATCCAACAAGGACGCCCCTCTAATCGGGTGCAGAAGGCCATCACTCGCCAAGTCAACTTGGCCACACACTCGCCACCATCTACCACTGAGTACCTCAGCGGAAGCGAGTCATGCATCACCTTTGATAAACGCGACCACCCGCCTCAAGTACCTCGTCCAGGCCAGTGTCCTCTCGTACTCGAGGCGCAGATCAGAGGCTTTGACATGAGCCGCGTCTTCATGGATGGCGGAAGCGGCATCAACCTCATATTCGCGAGTACCTTGCGAGCAATGAGGATCCCTCTAACCTGCCTAGAAGCCTCGGATACAACATTCCACGACATCGTCCCAGGGAAAGGCGTATATCCCCTAGGCAAAATCAACCTCGACGTCATCTTCGGCACGCCGAAGAACTTCCGGCGCGAACGCATCGACTTTGAGGTCGTCGACTGGCCCTCACAATACCACTGCATCCTCGGACGTGTCGCGTTCGCTAGGTTCATGGCAGTGCCACACTACGCCTACCTACAGATGAAAATGCCAGGTCCCAATGGCATCATCATGATCAACGGGAACTTCAAGAGATCCGGTAGCTACGACAGGGAATTCAACAGAATTTCCCAGTCCTTCGGCATGCAGGAAGAACTCGCAAGACTGAAAGAGTCAACAGACAACAGCCTGCCTCCCCTAAGCCCACCGAGCTCGCCCGATCTATCCTTTGACTCATCGGTGCATACAAAGAAAGTGCAGGTCCACCCATCGGATCCTGCCAAGACGGCCCTCATCGCCAACAACTTGAGTCCCGCATAGGAACTCGCGCTCATCGAATTCCTCCGTGAGCACTGGGAAATTTTCGCCTGGTGTCCTGCGGACATGCCAGGAGTTCCCAGGGAATTTGTCGAGCACGCACTCAAAGTCAACCTCGACGCAAGGCCAGTCAAGCAAACAATTCGGCGATTGTCCGAGCCATGAGCGCAGGCAGTTGGCATGGAGATCAACAGACTCCTCGATGCCAAATTCATACGCGAGATCAAGGAAAGCACTTGGCTCGCCAACATGGTGCTGGTACCAAAAAAGGACACGGACATCCTGCGGATGTGCGTGGACTTCACCTCTTTGAATAAGCACTGCCCAAAGGATCACTTCCCATTGCCGCGAATCGACCAGATCATCGACTCCACTGCGGGATGCGAGCACCTCTGCTTCCTCGACGCCTACTCAGGCTATAATCAGATTCGAATGAAGGAAGAAGACCAAGAGAAAACAGCGTTTACAACGCCCTTTGGTGTGTTCTGCTACAACACAATGCTCTTCGGGCTAAAGAACGCGGGAGCCACCTACCAGCGTTGCATGTAGGCTTGCCTCAAGGAGCAACTGGGTCGCAATATTCAAGTCTATGTCGACGATATAGTAATAAATACCAAGGAAGAAGCCTCGCTAATCGATGATTTGCATGAAACCTTCGCCAACCTCGACCGCTACCGGATCAAGATCAATCCGGACAAATGTGCCTTTGGCGTACCATCTAGGCAACTACTCGGGTACCTCATCTCCGCGAGGGGAATCGAGGCAAACCTAAAGAAAATAAAAGCCATACTGGCCATGGAGAAGCCGAAAAACATACGGGGCGTTCAGCAGTTGGCTGGGCGAATCGCAGCCCTCAGTCGATTCATCAGTCAGATGGGTGAAAAGGCGCTGCCTTTCTACCAACTCCTCCGCAAAGCTGAAAAGTTCGAGTGGACCAATGAGGCGCAGGAAGCATTCGAAGACCTCAAGCGCCTTCTATCCACCTCGCCAGTACTAGTGACCCCATGGGAGAGGGAACCACTGTTGCTATATATATCTCTGGGACCAACCAGGTGGTCAGCACAATGCTCGTCGTCGAGCGAGCCGAGGAAAACAAGGTCCACAGGGTACAACGCCCAATATACTACCTCAGCGAGGTCCTCACGCCAACAAAACAATGGTACCCGTACTACCAGAAGCTGGCGTACGATGTCTTCATGACCGCTCGGTGACTGCGCCATTACTTCCAGGAACACCCAATTGTGGTGGTCAACGACACCCCGTTGGGGCATATCCTCAATAACCCCGATGCTACGGGATGAGTCACGCTGTGGGGAATAGAATTGTCTCCACGAGACATCACATACGAAAAGCGCGACGCAATCAAGTCGCAAGTTCTCCCTGACTTCCTTGTGCACTGGATGGAGAACCAGCTCCCGGACAAACCAGATATGTCCTACCTCTGGACAATGCACTTCGATGGGTCCAAGCGAAAGGACGGAGCAGGCGCAGGTGTCATACTGACATCACCTCAAGGGGACAAGTTGAAGTATATCCTGCGAATGCAGTTCACAGCCTCCAACAACGAGGCTGAATACGAGGCCCTGTCGCATGGGATGAGGATGGCAAAAGCCTGCGGCGCTAAGAGACTCATCATATACGGTGACTCCAAGCTGGTCGTCAACCAAACAATGCATGAGTGCGACACACTGAATGACAACATGATCGCGTACCGCGACCTCTACGACACACTTGAAGGAGACTTCGACGGTTGCGAGCTGCTGCACGTAGGTTGCGAAAGCAACGAAGAGGCGGATGCACTCACCAACATAGGCTCTACCTGCGCCCCAATACCACCCGGGGTATTTCTCGAGCGCATCTGCGAACGCTCCATCAAGCCAAAGGCCGCAGAGAAGAAAACAAGCGCAACAACAGACTCGGGGGCTACGCTGCCCAATGAGTCAATGGAACTCGATGACTTATAGCTGGACACATGAATCGAGGGACCAATGAGCATCATGATTATTGAGCAATCCTGGACGCAACCGTACATCACGTACCTCCTCAACAAAAGGCTACCGGACGATCTGACTGATGCACGGCACATCGCTCGGTGATCCAAGGCATTCGCTGTTATCAACGGCGAACTGTATAAACGGAACATCACAGGAGTACTACAGCGATGCGTCTCCATGGCCGACGGAAGAGTTGTTCTCCTCGACATCCATGAGGGGACCTGCGGACACCACGCCAGCAGTCGCGCCCTCGTCGCCAAAGCTCTACGAGTTGGGTTCTATTGGCCTACGGCCATGCGTGATGCCAAGGACATCGTCCAAAAATGCAACGCTTGCCAACGATTCGCGGATAAGCTGCACGCACCGGGCGCAGAGCTCTCCCATTGGCCTGGCCCTTCGCGCAATGGGGAGTCGACATGGTCGGCAAACTCCCAAGGTCCTCACGAGGAGGCTACGTCTACCTCTTGGTTGCAGTCGACAAGTTCACCAAGTGGATTGAGGCCATGCCAGTGGCCAACCAATCAGGACACAGCGCAGTTAAGTTCTTCGAATCCATCGTCTATCGCTTCGGAGTACCACACAGCATCATCACCAACAATGGGACGAACTTCACATCCAGGGAGTTCCAAGAATTCTGCGAGAACCTGGGGATCAACATCAGCTACGCCTCTGTAGCACATCCACAGACCAACGGTCAGGTGGAAAAAGCAAACGGGCTCGTCTGCGGCGACATCAAGAAGCGACTCCTCCGGCCACTCGAACAAGCCGCGGGCTGCTGGCCAGACGAGCTGCAATCCGTACTCTGGAGCCTACGCACAACCCCAAACAGTGCCACGGGCTACACGCCATTCTTTATGATGCACGGAGCCGAGGCAGTGCTACCCGCCGAGGTACGGTACAAGGCGCCGCGCGTGGTCGCTTACAGTGAACAAGAGTCATCCCTTGCACTCGAAGACTCCGTCAACCTCCTTGACGAAGCAAGAGAAATCGCCGCGGAAAGATCAACGATCTACCAGCAGAACCTGCGCAACTACCACAGTAGGAGGCTACGCCCCAGATCCTTCGTTGAAGGCGACCTGGTCCTGCGACTGAAGTAGCAAGGACATCTCAAGCTCGAATCCCCCTGGGAAGGACCATACGTGATTACAGAAGTAATCCCAGGTGGCGCCTATCGCCTTCGAGATTTAGAGACAGGAGTCGCATACTCCAACCCTTGGAACATCGCACAGCTGCGACGCTTCTACCCTTAGTCGTTTTACTTCTGCATCACAAATAAGGCACTTAGCCAAGGCTACTTAGCCATACATTGTACCTCGTACTGTCTCACAAATATATAAAGCTAAGTGCCCCAAAACTCTGTATCTTCCTTTATTTTTCCGCAACTTATCGACTTGGGGGCTACGCCACCCTATATACATCTGTTCTACGAACCAAAACGCGATATCCTGAGTAGCTGGCACATCAATCGAAACCCTTGACACAACATCAACCCATCTGCAACGCACCTGACATGTTGACAAGGGACTGAGATAAAAGCATGGCCAGGCTAACGAAAAGGACTCGCATAGTGCAACGCACTTCATGCTCACAAAGCTCTTTATACATATTCGACAATAAATCATATACAACATTTATACGAACTTTACAACACGGGTACACTTATGTGCAGGATACAAACTAAGCTACTACTGCAGCAAGAGAACGTTGGTTTGTTCCTCAAAGAAGTCGATGATCTCTTCTGCTGGGCGATCCACAGCCTGGTAGTGCGGCACCATATTCCAAGCAGAACCTGCTGGTGGCGCAGGCGGCCCAGCCGCACTTGCCGCAACATCTACGTCAGGCCTATGCAGTCGCACCAGCGATAGAGCGGCCTTGGCACCAGCCACCAACTGTTGCCTCACGCACTCGCGAACCGCGGTCAGATCTTGAAACTTGGCAAGAAGGGCTAGCAAGCTCGACGGAGTAACATCTAGCGGAAACATCATCCGATAAATGTTCTTCAAGCATGACTGCGACTTCTTTAGGAAATGCAGCACTCGCGACGCACGATCCTGCAGGGTCGCCAGCGCAATCGCACGATCATGATCTACCCAGAAGTATCCACTCTCTTGAAGTTGCTCCTGGGTGAGATCATGCATACGAATGGCAATTCTATCCTTCTCATCCTGCGGATGACGCGAGATGACAACTACACGAAGCAGCAATAGCAGCATAAGTACAGCGCACCATCGTGAGTGACTACAAGGAAAAGATAAGAGCAAGCAAACTAACACTTGAATTGGTCGCCCAGCTGCGTCACCTCGCCAAGTAGATACTGCTCACGGGCAGCGGCCTTCTCCGCCTTCGACTTCCATACATCCGCGTTACCGCGGAGCACGGGCAACTCACGCTCCAGCTGCTTCACGCGGTCACGCAGTCGCGAAAGCAGCGACAACGCATCTACCCTGGAGCGTGGCGGTGCCAAAGTATCATCAAGAGGCGGTGAGTCCTGAGTTTCCCTCAAAGGATCACTCGATGTACCCTACCACAAGCCAAGATAGAAACAAATAAGACGACCAAATCAACACAAAGACAAAAGATTCAAGTGCATTCAAGACTAGATACACTCGCCAGCAGGCATGTTCTTAACAAAGGACATAAACTAGTTCACTATTACAAAGCTACTAAGGAGCGATTGGCTTCTTCGACTTCGACGACTTCGGGGGCTTCATCGAGTCCGTGGAAGTGTCAGATGCCAGTGACTTTCCGGCAGCCCCTGATGCCGCAGCCTTCGCCGCCTTCTTAACGCGCTGCAGCTCCTCAGAATACTTCACGATCGTGTTTATTAGCTACGGCCCATATTTACCACAGGCAGTCGCGAAAGGAGCAAAGACTACCTGTTGGCCATCCGCGCTAACAGGCATTGCCTTCGACACAGCGGCAGGATCAATCGCGACTCCGTGGGCCTGCACCATGGCAAGTGACATGGACACGCCAGCCACGCGGAGTGAGTTCTTGAAGCTGGAGGGAACACCCCGGTGAAAGACTCCACCAGCTCGCCCATGTTCTCGATTAGCTCAGCCTTGGGCATCAGCTCCTCCTGGAGGCGACTGAGAACGCCCTTGGCCTTGGAGAGCGTATCTTGAACGGCGATGTTGCGGTCCTCGACTGCCGAAAGCGTGCCCGCCAAAGCGTCATCGCGGCGGAGGGCCTGAGGATCGAAGCTCAAATCGCTGGCATCTGCACACAAACCAACACATGAATATCAAACATCAATGCCAACGGCAAAATAACAAACAGAGAACAACAATGATGTCCAAACAAGGTACTTGAGAGGGCTTTTGCAATTGAGAAAAACTGTTCTTCGAACAACTTCTCCTAGATGCAATGGAAGCACGAAGATCCCCTTCGCGCCTTTGCGCCTCGTCGCGCGCCACGATTGCCTCATCACGACCCTTCACAGCCACGGCGAGAGTTTTCTCCATGGTGGCAGCGTCGCGCGGGAGGGCATTATGTTCAGCTACACAGCAAAAAAGGTTTGACTATCAGTCGACTATATCAAAAGAGAAGAAGAAGAAGTGCAGGATACTCACTCTCAACCACGCGATGACGCGTCTCCAGCATCGCATGCTGGCGGCCCATCCCAAGCACTTGCTCCGCCAAGTGCGCGGCCTCCTTCACAAGGAGCTATCACATAACAAAGGATCAGAAGAAGCCATCGACTGCAACATCAAAAAGAAGAAAAAGCCTACACTTACGTGATCCTCCAAAGACTCCGAAGTCGTTTGGTGCGCAGTTATCCGGGCAACCATTCGATGCTCCCCTGCATGAGGAGAACTAGAAGAGTTGTGCCCGGAGTGGGCCGCCAATGGAGGGGAAGGAGCACGCTCAACCTCTTTCTTGGCCTTTGAGGTCGCGACTCCTGATTCTTTCAAAAATTGGATGTCGCTAGAAGATGACGACGCCTCTTGACTGCAAGACAAAATCCACATCAAGAAAGGGCAAACCCAGAGACGAGCCAACAAAGGCAAAACAGAGAAGAGCAAGTAAACTAGAAAACTTACCAATCAAACTTTTCAAAATCAAAAGTGGGCTCCTCCGACTCTGACGAGGACTCCTTGGGCAATCGCATCTTCTTGCGAGAGGATGGTGCCACGGGGCTCACAGGAATGGCAGGAATTGGCAACTCCGCACCTACACCCGCACCTTCTGGAGTCAAAGGAGACGACGCATCGGAATCCTTGCTGCGCGAACGCTTGCGAGTATCCGGACTACCAGACTCGGGGGCTTCCTCCTCCGCATCAGATGGGACGGTCGACTCCGACTCGTCCTCTTCCAAGGCTTCGCGAGGGATAATTCCCTCAGGAGGAGGAGGCATACAAGGCGACACCGCCCAATCCTGCATACAGACAACAATTTCAGCAAAAAGTAAATAAACAGCACAAAAGCAATCGACAAACTAAGCTACTGCATAGCACAACTATACCTCAGGAGGAGGGTTAGCAGCATTAAACGGAGGAACAACTGGCTCGCTGGGGAGCATATCTTTGACAGTGTACTTGGTGACCAGTCGAACCCTTTTGTCCACCTCACTTGCGGACATGCCATCGACAGACACGCGAGTGGGATCGTCAGTGCCAGTCCACTGAAACATGGGGTGGACTCTGGCCTACAGGGGCTAGACGCAACGGCGCAACCACGTGCGAATGAGGGCGTAGCCTCCCTTCTCTGTTCCGAGGCGACTCTCGAGGTCACAGACACGCTCGTACAGCACATCCGTCTCCGCGGATTCGCCAGGCATGACTACATTTTTCCAGGAGCGCCTCCTATTGCACGGCGTCGCGGGATCGAATGGTGTGAGTCCGAAGTGCTCATCGCCAACCTCCTCATCGCGGATGTAGAACCACTTGTCCCTCCACCCTTGGACGAGCGTTGTGAGCTTGATGTCGAAATAAGTGGCGGATGGGTCGACGTGAATTCCATAACCACCTACATCATAGACTAAAGAGCCAGATGCAGATTGGCACTTCAACTTGAAGAGGCGCTTGAAGAGGCCGAAGTGCGGCTCGATTCCGAGCTAGCACTCACAGAGGGTAATGAAGCAAGAGATGTGGAGGATCGAGTTCGGGGTCAGATGATGGAGCTGAAGCCCGTAGAAACAAAGGAGGCCCCTAAAAAAGGGGTGAAGGGGCAAGGAGAGACCATGAATGATGAATGCCAAAAACATCACTCGAAAACCAGCGGGAGGAGAAGGAAATGTCTCACCACCGGGGACGCGCGCGTCGGCGACTGCGTCAGACAGCACTCCGTCTTGGTGAAGAAGACGGAGATCCGATGACTTGATGATGGAGGGACGCCACGCACCATTCGTGATGCGGGTGCCCATGCCCTTCTTCTTTCCGCCGGCGCCAGTGCTGGTGCCTGCAGCGGACGAGCCGCCTTTCTTCTTCGCCGCAGTAGTGGTAGTCGTGGAATCGGCCGCAGCACCTCCCTTCTTCTTCCCTATTGCGCGGCGGCGATGCGACCGAAGGAAGTAGCTTGGAAATGAGCGGAGCTGGTCCAGCGTCAAGGATGAGACGAGCACAGAAAAAGCAGAGGAGTAGCGGCAATGGCGATGGAAGCAAAGGATGAATGCGAGCAGATGAGAAATTACCGTCACAGCACCGCTACTTAACCCCTAGAAGATGCAATCCAACGGCTCAGAAAAACCCTACTGGACGCATGGCAAACATCGTGCTGGACACATGGAGGAGTGGAAGTGCGAACCATCCCTCCACTGCTCCCATTACGCGCGGAAATCGAGGAGGTGTAGTTAAAATAAAGATTACGCACGCCCAGTCAAATCAAAGTCAGAGAGTGGGACCAACTGCTCGTCACGTCCCGTCAAACTCGCTCACGCGGGCAACTGAGGTCATGAAATCGTTAGCACTGACGTCATCAAAGCTACACAGCAGAAGAATTCGACTACTTTAGTCCTTGCTTGAGTCTTCGACTCCACCAAGCACTCGGGGGCTACTCCCATAGGGAGCGCTGGTCGCGCACCCTACGATTTTTTCTTCTTTTTCAGGAACATGGATAATCAAATCAAACCCAACCACTCGAAGCATGGCTTGACTATGGACATGGGTTACTCCCATAGGTTGTGCCGGAAACAAATTCGACTGAAACAAGCAAACAAAAGATGACAGCAGTCGCAAAAAGATTCTTTAGTCCCTGCCTGAGTCTTCGACTCAACCAGACACTCGGGGGCTACTCCCATAGGGAGCGCTGGTCGCGTACCCTATGATTATTTATACAAAAAACTGTGTGTTGATAACATCCACACTCGAAACTCATGGCGACACCGCCTCATAATTTTTTCCTACAAAGATACTGCGTCTCCTGGGTCACCCGAATCATCTCCGCGATGATAAAATTCGGATGTCGCGCTTACAGTGTGAAGGTAAGACCTGAATAAGGCCTGGCAACACATTAGCTGCACACTACCAGAAATATATCCGTACCTACAGGTACGATGAACATGCCTTGACGGACGCGTCGAGTGCTCACACCCATATAACTGGAATTCAACTCCTATAAGACCCCCGTGGCTTGAGTCGAATTATGCCAGCACTTTTCTGGATCCGAGTCCCGGGACTCGAATTCGAGTAGATTGTGTTGTTTCACCCCTAAGGTGGTTAACTGATACCGATACTTCGGTTAAATCAGGCACGCACATCAACAATCCCTCTGACACAAACAAAACAGTCGAAATATACTCATTCATGCACTCAAAAGACTTCAAAAAAGTCCCTAGTCGAATCTGCGATTCCACTAGACACCCGGGGGCTACTCACATGGGTATATCCTATAGGTACTCGAGCTTGGTATATACGGACTAAATACGTAAAGGCCCACGGTGTCGCCAAGTCCCAAATGAAGCACTTGAGTAACCTACGGACTCTCGATTGCTTGAAGAACAAGAAGAAGCTAAAGATAGAAAGTTTGAAGGGGAAAACCCTAACTTGTAACCGACTCGACCTGCTACCCGAGACCTAGCCTACCTATATAAAGGCTAGGAGGGGGCGTGATACATTGCAAATGTATCTATAATTTTTGATGCTCCATGCTTGGTTTTATCCACTTTCTTGTGTTTTGTCCACACTTTGGAGTACTTTTCATATGATTTCTTGGACTAACCTATTAACAAGAGCCACAGTTCTAGCTGCCTGTTTTTTGCTATTTTTGGTTCCAGGAAAGTCAGAAAATGAATATTCTCGGAATTGGACGGGACAAAAGCCAAAGTGCCTATTTTTCCAGAAGACTCCAGGAGACAGAATACGAGACGGAGGAGGGCCAGGGGCTGGCCACACCCCCCCAGGCGCGGGCTGGGCCTGGCCGCGCCAGGGCATGGTATGGTGCCCCAGGCACCCCCTCGGCCTCTCTCTTCGCCTATAAGAAGCCTTCTGACCTAAAAACTTCGAGGGGTTCGACGTTTTTCCATGAAAAGTTCCACTGCACTGCCGCGACCGAAGGGGAGATTCGGGGGACAGAAAGTCTCTGTTCCGGCACCCTGTCGGGACGGGGAAGTGCCCTCGGAGCCATCTCCATCAATCTCCATCATCATCTTCATCGACCATCCATGTTTCCTCCATCTATGAGTGAGTAATCCCCCGCTGTAGGCTATGGGGATGGTAGGGATTGGATGAGATCGTTTATGTAATGGCATCAGATTGTTAGGGCATGGTGCCTAGTATCTTTTATTAGTGCTTTATGACTTTGTTGCGACTTGTTGTGCTTAATGCTTGTCACTAGGGCCCGAGTGCCATGATTTCAGATCTGAACATGTTATTGATTCATTATGATAGTATTGTTTTGGGTCTTATCTGCAAGTTGTATACACATGTCGTTGTCCAGAACCTATGGCCCTGAAGTGACAGAAATCGGGATAACTGGAAGGGAAAGTCTTTGATGTGAGGATCACATGTGTTCACGGAGTGTTAATGCTTTGCTCCGGTGCTCTATTAAAAGGAGCACCTTAATTGCCAGTAGTTCCCTAGAGGCCCCGCTGCAAACGGGCTAGCAGGACAAAAGATGTTGTGCAAGTTCTCATTGCGAGCACGTATGACTATATATGGAACACATGCCTAGGATTGTCTAGTACTTGGATGCTTTATCTTATTTATCTGCAATTGCCCTATGTTCTGATTGCTATGTGAATTGTCTTGTCCATGCAATGCCCGTCCATCCATCCCTATGCCTACCGCACTCGAATCCCACTATTACTGCTTTTGTTACTACTGTCTTTGCTTTACTACTGCTGTTGATTTACTATTCCTACTACAAAACTGTTGCTACTGATAAACTGTTGTGAGAAAGATAGTTTCCAGGTGCAGCTGAATTGACAACTCAGTTGTTAAGGCTTATAAATATTCTTTGGCTCCCCTTGTGTCGAATCAATAAATTGGGTTTCACTTCGCTCGAAAATACTATGATACACCCCCTTTACTTGTGGGTCATCAAGACTATTTTCTAGCGCCGTTGCCGGGGAGCATAGCTTTATTTATCAAGCTCACTTGGATTCACTATTGTTCAAGCTAAGTTTATTTTCTCCTTGTTTGCTTGTTTCTTTATCAAAAATACAAAAAAAGTAGTTCCTACTCTAGTTGTTATTTTTGTTGGTTTGTTATTGTCTTGCTTTGTCATGCTTGTTGTCAATGGTTGGTTTCTTTGAAACTGAAGCTTATTGGCAAGGTGGGTTCACGGAAGATCAAAAATATTATTATAAGGAACACCGCTTGTCACAGAAAGGGAAACACTTATGGGAACAAATTGATAGATTGTATACCATTGCTAGAAACGTGTGCTCTACTTATAATATTACTTATTGCTGTGATGAGTCTTGTTGCAGAAAGAGGTACAAACATCTCCCTTTTCAATGTGAGTATAATGATAATGATACCATATCTTCCTATGCTAAAGGAATTTATGACTTTTATGATGTGGAACAAATTGAAGAATTTATTGCTTGGAAGGGTGCTTTTGAACTTGCTAGTTTGCCTGAAAATATTAATGATTCACCTTACAAATATGAGGTGTATGGTATACTTAAAATTTTCTTTGATAATTACAAGGTTGAAAATGGCTATATTCTTGAATATTTTAATAGATGCTCTCCACAAATGGAAGAGACTAATGCCTTGCAGGCTCCTATGGAAGAAGAAATTGATGAACCTGAAATCTCATTAGATGAAAAAGAGGAGGAGAGTGATGAACAAAAGGAGGAAGAATGGATTAGCTACCCATGCCTACCTTCTAATGAGAGTAACTCTTTATCCCTTACATTATTTGATTGTCCTCCATGCTTACTAAAGGAGGATGAATGTTATGTTCTCGAGGTTTCTTTTGAAAATGTTTATAATAAAGCTCTAGTGCTTGTAGATCATGAAGAGCATGCTTTATGTGGTAGTTATATTGTTGAGTTTATTCATGAGGCTACTGAAAATAATTATGAGAGAGGAAAATATGGTTGTAGAAGTTTTCATGGTATTGAAACACCTCTCTATGTGCTGAAAGTTTTGAAGTTACTCTTGTTTTATCTTCCTATGCTTGTCACTTTGTTCTTTGTGAATTTATTTGCATACATGATTCCTATGCATAGGAAGTGGGTTACACTTAAATGTGTTTTGAATTTTCTTCTTGATGCTCTCTTTTACTTCAACTCATATGTATTATGAGAGCTTCCTCTCAAACTTTTTATGCCTGAAGATGATATTATGTCTATTATTCTTGGGAGACCTTTTCTTAAATACTGCAGGAGCTATTATTAATTATAATCAAGGGAAGGTGACCTTCAATGTTAATGACAAGGAACATATTGTCTATTTCCCCAAGAAGATTGAAAGGACTTATGGTTTGAATTCAATTGAACATGTTGAGGCATTCAAGTTGGAGAAATATATTGTCCCATACCAAGAGAAAAATATGAAACTATTATGATTGGGACCATTGCTATCAAGGTTGAGGTAACATAATCATTAGTGGAATACACAGTTTTGTATGATATGAAATTGTTTTTGTAACAAGACCTGATCAACCATGTTAACAAAAGGATTTCATTGAACAAAACAATGTTTTCACCATGATTATCTCCGCTTACTTCTATTCTATCCATTTTAGTTTTTTCTTATGCCTAACTTAAAGGCTTTAAAGAAAAGTACTTATTGGGAGATAACCCAAAAGTTCTAGATGAGTCTTGGAAGTTATTACTTTAGTAATAACCGCTCCTTATCCTTTTTATTTGCTTTTTGTGCCAAGAGTAACCTCTAATGAGAGAGAACTAATGATTGGGAAAGTTGCTGTCCCGGAACAGATTTTTGTGCTTCACCGTAAAAATTCGTGAGAGATCTCTGTATGTCGGATTGAGCTGTAAGTTTTTGTGCTTCTGCCCCAGGTTGTTATCAAACTTTCGTTATTTCAACACTTTTTGATTTGAGCAACAGAAGGTCTTCGAAAAAATTGTCTTTACCTGCTGGTCAGTTTTGACAGATTTCTGCCATTTTCTGCATTTGCTTCTTGTTGGTTCCTTCTTGAGTTCTTTTGGGGAATTGAGCTTTTTGAGGGAAGTGCTTCAGTAGCTACTGTTTTAATGGAAGTTTATTTGGTGTTAGAACTGAACCTTAAGACTTATTTATCTTGAGTGCACTAATGTTGCTAATAAAGATTGTGTGAAGTTTTGTATGAAGAAAAATTTTCAGGTGTATGGAAGGAATGAGTAATGAGATGAAGGATGGACTAAAGCTCAAGCTTGGGGATGCCACGCGTGTCACCCCAAGAAACATCCAAGAAGTACAAGCGTCAAAGCTTGGGGATGCCTAAGGCATCCCCTTCTTCATCAATAAAAATCCCAGGTTTCTTCCAAACACTTTATTTTTATTGTTTCATGCACAGTTGTGTTGTTCTTGGAGCGTCTTATTTATCATTTTCGTTTTGGTTTTTAGTTTGTGTTGTTTGCTTAGTTTGCTTAATAAATAGTTTGGACCTCCTCTTCATGCGTTGGTTTTCAAATAGTTTGGTTTGGTTTGGAAAAGAGTAGGAAAGCTCATGCTTAAGTGGTAAAGAGAGCTTATTTTTGACTGTGGCTTATGCTTTGTCATGCCATGCTTGATATTGTTTTGGCTTTATGCTTAGTATTCTTTGCTGTAGCATGACTTGTTATAAACAATTGAGATTGCTTAATGTGCCTTGGATGAATCATGCGTTGTTTTAGCATATTAAAGCATAGTATAGTGGTATTCTCCTTTGATGCTTTATTTGGGTTGACTTGGCGCATGCTCACACCATGTTATGACTATCCCAAGTCACCATAAGCCTTTACGATCCTTTAGTTTTCAACTTGTAGTATCGCTTTATGCTTTGATCAATGATGTTTTGTCGCTCTGCATGATTATGGCCATTATTACTCTCCTAGTTTGTCGCTCCCAGTCTTTTGCTAGCCTCCACAACCAAGTATGAGTTCCATTCATGCAACCAACTCCCTAAACCAAGTTATTCCAAAGAGTCCACCATACCTACCTATTAGCATATGCTATTCCAAGTATATTCATGCTTTTGTTTACCTTCCAAATTAAACTTGTTATGAGAAAACTAGTGATTAAAGCTCCCACGAACTTGATGGCACACTTTACCCTTCTTGCCCTTAATAAACTTGAACCATTGTGTCTTCTATGTTGTATATGCTTGCACTTATTTGTTGGGAATTAGAAAAACCATGCTTTCATGGGGAACGCTTTCAACATTGCACTTGGTACTTGTACCTAGTTGATATCATGCTCTTTTGTATATGGATGTCGTCGGTGTGAAATGAAAGGGGAGATTGTAAGTCCATGGAGTTATGTATATGTGTTAGAGAAACGCCTGGGCCGCTGGTCTAATCCATGCTAACATGGTGGAAACCTGCAGCATAACCATAATGAGCTGTCTATGAAGCATTCTTCTTATAAAAAAAAGAGTCCTATATAGAGAAAAAAAAGAGAAAAGAGAAAAAAAAAGTGATACTATGAAAAGAGGAAAGAGAGAAAAAAACACCATATTCCCATGGTAAATAACAAGAATGCTGAGATGCTTGTTGTCTGCTTGCCTTGTCATTTTGATATGGAGATTCTTCCGTATCATCGGGCAAGGGGTACCCCGTTGGCGGTTCTCTATGATACACATATACTTACGATGACAAGAACTTACCGGTGACTAAACTTGAGTAGCCTGAGGAGCGGCCCTCGTATACAAGGGACATGAGATTTCTGACTTATACTTCGTCAAGCATGTACACCATAGTTTGTTCACTTTAACGTTAATCACTTCAAGATGCTTATGATAGGGGCAATGAGAGCTGAAAGCTATAAGTACCATAATTTTTGGAAGCTCTTTATGAGACTTGAATCCCTACTTTCTTTTACAAAAGGCATTTCTTCCTCCATTATATTGAGTCTCCACCTTCTATCTTTATGCACCTACTTTGAGAGCATAGTGTCCATTCTTAGTTTTATGTGCATTGTCCCAAGACTAGTTGATTAATGAATAACTTGATATTGCTTGTTTTAAACTATTGTATCTAGTCACTCTTATGAACTTTGAAGGTGTCCCATGCATTTATATTTGCTATTCTATGAGGGACAAGCTGAATACTTTTATGCTATGTTTTCTTTATGTGAAACAAACAAACGTCTTGCAAAGCTTTGTTATTCATGAATCTTTTGTTTATGCCTTTTCATGTTGCATCATAGTTTCTTTGTCTTATTGCTAGAACTTTGTCTTTCATGTTATGATTGAAGTACTATGATCCCAGCTTTGAATGTTTTACAAATACTTTTATCAAGTCTTTGATGGTGCATGTCACCTCAAAAATTATTCTTTCTTTTTATCACTTACCTACTCGAGGACGAGCAGGAGTTAAGCTTGGGGATGTTGATACATTGCAAATGTATCTATAATTTTTGATGCTCCATGCTTGGTTTTATCCACTTTCTTGTGTTTCATCCACACTTTGGAGTACTTTTCATATGACTTCTTGGACTAACCTATTAACAAGAGCCACAGTGCTAGCTGCCTGTTTTCTGCTGTTTTTGGTTCCAGGAAAGTCAGAAAATGAATATTCTCGGAATTGGACGGGACAAAAGCCAAAGTGCCTATTTTTCTAGAAGACTCTAGGAGACAGAATACGAGACGGAGGAGGGCCAGGGGCTGGCCACACCCCCCCAGGCACAGGCTGGGCCTGGCCGCGCCAGGGCATGGTGTGGTGGCCCCAGGCACCCCCTCGGCCTCTCTCTTCGCCTATAAGAAGCCTTCTGACCTAAAAACTTTGGGGGGTTCGACGTTTTTCCACGAAAAGTTCTGCTGCGCCGCCGTGACCGAAGGGGAGATTCGGGGGACAAAAAGTCTCTGTTCCGGCACCCTGCCGGGACGGGGAAGTGCCCCCAGAGCCATCTCCATCGATCTCCCCCATCATCTTCATCGACCATCCATGTTTCCTCCATCTATGAGTGAGTAATCCCCCGCTGTAGGCTATGGGGATGGTAGGGATTGGATGAGATCGTTTATGTAATGGCATCAAATTGTTAGGGCATGGTGCCTAGTATCTTTTATTAGTGCTTTATGACTTTGTTGCGACTTGTTGTGCTTAATGCTTGTCACTAGGGCCCGAGTGCCATGATTTCAGATCTGAACATGTTATTGATTCATTATGATAGTATTGTTTTGGGTCTTATCTGCAAGTTGTATACACATGTCGTTGTCCGGAACCTATGGCCCCGAAGTGACAGAAATCGGGATAACCGGAAGGGAAAGGCTTTGATGTGAGGATCACATGTGTTCGTGGAGTATTAATGCTTTGCTCTGGTGCTCTATTAAAAGGAGCACCTTAATTGCCAGTAGTTCCCTAGAGGCCCCGCTGCAAACGGGCTGGCAGGACAAAAGATGTTGTGCAAGTTCTCATTGCGAGCACGTATGACTATATATGGAACACATGCCTAGGATTGTCTAGTACTTGGATGCTTTATCTTATTTATCTGCAATTGCCCTATGTTCTGATTGCTATGTGAATTGTCTTGTCCATGCAACGCCCGTCCATCCATCCCTATGCCTACCGCACTCGAATCCCACTGTTACTGCTTTTGTTACTACTGTCTTTGCTTTACTACTGTTGTTGCTTTACTATTCCTACTACAAAACTGTTGCTACTGATAAACTGCTGTGAGGAAGATTATTTCCAGGTGCAGCTGAATTGACAACTCAGTTGTTAAGGCTTATAAATATTCTTTGGCTCCCCTTGTGTCGAATCAATAAATTGGGTTTCACTTCCCTCGAAAATACTGTGATACACCCCCTATACTTGTGGGTCATCAGGGCGGCGAGGAGGACACATGCAACCCTAGTTTCCACAACCCTCGCCAGATTGCATCTGCGCACCATTGTAATCTTCGATTCCTTCGATAATTCCACGATCAGACAAGCAGGAGTAGGGACCTCTACGAGGCCCGAACCTGGGTAAATCTTTGAGTCCCATGTGTGCTTGTTTGCTAGCCGATAGATGTCTCCAGTGCTCCCTCCTTCTCCAAAACCCAAGTCCATAACAATGGGCATTGATGAGTTAAACCCTCGTCAAGTACCTTAGAGATTTCTGTCACTTCCCCAGATTACCAGAGGCATGAACCCACCATCGAGCATAAATACTAACTCTTGGAGTTGCTAGCATCTACTTGCCCAAGATAGCTACTAACAACAGAAAGCATGCAAGATCACAAATAACAAAGAAATGATAGAATCGTTAATCTATCTGAAATAGCGTCTCAATATCCATCGGATCCCCGCAAACACAACATGCAAAATTACAAATAGATGATCTTGATCATGAACGGAGCTCACAAGATCTAGACATGAAAGCACAAAGGAGGAGAATCAGCCATCTAGCTACTACATGGACCTATAGTCCAAAGATGAACTACTCACGCATCACACCGGAGGCTTGCATGATGATGAAGAAGGCCTCTAGGGTGAATTCCCATCTCTGGCAGGGTGCCGGGAAGAGCTTTAGATCCCTCCCGGTCTAGGGATGGAGATGACGGCGGCTACAGACTCTTTCGTGGATTTTTGATCGGGTACTTAGGGTTTTCGTCCCGAGGGCAATATATAGGCGGAAGGAGAGGACGAGGGGGTGCTGGGGTCGGCCAGACCACCCCTGGCACGGGCCAGGCCTGGCCGCGCGGCCAGGTGGTGTGGCCGGCCCCCAGCCCTTCTCCGTCTCGTATTCTGGCATCTGATGACTTCCGGAAAAATAGGCACTTTGGCTTTTGTCCCGTCCAATTCCGAGAATATTCATTTTCTGACTTTCCTGGAACCAAAAACAGCAGAAAACAGGCAGCTGGCACTGTGGCTCTTGTTAATAGGTTAGTCCAAGAAATCATATGAAAAGTACTCCAAAGTGTGGACAAAACACAAGAAAGTGGATAAAACCAAGCATGGAACATCAAAAATTATAGATACATTTGCAATGTATCAACATCCCCAAGCTTAACTCCTGCTCGTCCTCGAGTAGGTAAGTGATAAAAAGAAAGAATAATTTTTTAGGTGACATGCACCATCAAAGACTTGATCAAAGTATTTGTAAAACATTCAAAGCTGGGATCATACTACTTCAATCATAACATGAAAGACAAGGTTCTAACAATAAGACAAAGAAACTATGATGCAACATGAAAAGGCACAAACAAAAGATTCATGAATAACAACGCTTTGCAAGACGTTTGTTTGTTTCACATAAAGAAAACATAGCATAATAGTATTCAGCTTGTCCCTCATAGAGTAGCAAATATAAATGCATAGGACACCTTCAAAGTTCATAAGAGTGACTAGATACGAATAGTTTAAAACAAGCAATATCAACTTATGCATCAATCAACTAGTCTTAGGACAATGCACATAGAACTAAGAATGGCCACTATGCTCTCAAAGTAGGTGCATAAAGGTAGAAGGTGGAGACTCAATATAATGGTGGAAGAAAGGCCTTCATAGAAGGAAGTAGGAATTCAAGTCTCATAAAGAGCTTCCAAAAATTATGGTACTTATAGCTTTCAGCTCTCATTGCCCCTATCATAAGCATCTTGAAGTGATTAAGGTTAAAGTGAACAAACTATGGTGTACATGCTTGGCGAAGTATAAGTTAGGAATCTCATGTCTCTTGTATACGAGGGCCGCTCCTCATGCTACTCAAGTTTAGTCACCGGTAAGTTCTTGTCATCGTAAGTACATGTGTATCATAGAGAACCGCAAATGGGGTACCCCTTGCCCGATGATACGGAAGAATCCCCATATCAAAATGACAAGGCAAGCAGACAACGAGCATCTCAGCAATCTTCTTATTTACCATGGGAATATGGTGCTTTTTTCTCTCTTTCCTCTTTTCATAATCCCTTTTTTTCTCTTTTCTCTTTTTTCTCAATGTAGGACTCTTTTTTTTATAAGAAGAATGCTTCATAGACAGCTCATTATGGTTACGCTGCAGGTTTCCACCATGTCAGCATGGATTAGACCAGCGGCCCAGGCGTTTCTCTAACACATATACATAACTCCATGGACTTACAAGCTCCCCTTTCATTTCACACCGACGACATCCATATACAAAAGAGCATGATATCAACTAGGTACAAGTACCAAGTGCAATATTGAAAGCGTTCCCCATTACACCATGGTTCTGCTAATTCCCAACAAATAAGTGCAAGCATATACAACATAGAGGACACAATGGTTCAAGTTTATTAAGGGCAAGAAAAGTAAAGTGTGCCATCAAGTTCTTGAGAGCTTTAATCACTAGTTTTCTCATAACAAGTTTAATTTGGAAGGTAAACAAAAGCATGAATACACTTGGAATAGCATAAGCTAGTAGGTAGGTATGGTGGACTCTTTGGAATAACTTGGTTTAGGGAGTTGGATGCATGAGTGGAACTCATACTTGGTTGTGGAGGCTAGCAAAAGACTGGGAGCGACAAACTAAGAGAGCAATAATGGCCATAATCATGCAGAGCGACAAAACATCATTGAACAAAGCATAAAGTGATACTACAAGTTGAAAATTAAAGGATTATAAAGGCTTAGGTGACTTTAGATAGTCATAACATGGTGTGAGCATGCGCCAAGTCAACCCAAATAAAGCATCAAAGGAGAATACCACTATACTATGCTTTAATATGCTAAAACAACACATGATTCATCCAAGGCACATTAAGAAATCTCAATTGTTTATAACAAGTAATGCTACAACAAAGAATACTAAGCATAAAGCCAAAACAATATCAAGCATGGCATGACAGAGCATAGGCCACAGTCAAAAACGAGCTCTTTTTACCACATAAGCATGAACTTTCCTACTCTTTTCCAAACCAAACCAAACTATTTGCAAACCAATGTATGAAAAGGGGGTCCAACCAATTTATTCAGAAAACTAAGCAAACAAAAGCAAAAGAAAACCAAAATGAAAACGAAAAATAAGATGCTCCAAGAACAACACAACTGTGCATGAAACAATAAAAATGAAGCGTTTGGAAGAAACCTGGGATTTTTATTGATGAAGAAGGGGATGCCTTGGGCATCCCCAAGCTTTGACGCTTGTACTTCTTGTATATTTCTTGGGGTGACACGCGTGGCATCCCCAAGCTTGAGCTTTAGTCCATCCTTCATCTCATTACTCATTCCTTCCATACACCTGAAATTTTTCCTTCATACAAAACTTCACACAATCTTTATTACCAAAATTAGTGCACTCAAGATAATAAGTCTTAAGGTTCAGTTCCAACACCAATAAACTTCCATTAGAACACTAGCTACTGAAGCACTTCCCTCAAAAAGATCAATTCCCCAAAATAACTCAAAAAGGAACCAACAAGAAGCAAATGCAGAAAATGGCAGAAATCTGTCAAAACAGACCAGCAGGTAAAGACGAATTTTTTCGAAGACCTTCTGTTGCTCAAATCAAAAAGTGTTGAACTAACAAAAGTTAGATAACAACCTGGGACTGAAGCAAAAAAATTAACGCCTCAAAAAGACGTTCATAGATTTTACACGAATTTTTACGGTGAAGCGCAGAAATGTGTTTCGGGACAACAACTTTCCCAATCATTACTTCTCTCTCATTAGAGGTTATTCTTGGCACAAAAAGCAAATAAAAAGGATAAGGAGCGGTTATTACTGAAGTAATAACTTCCAAGACTCATCTAAAACTTTTGGTTTATCTCCCAATAAGTACTTTTCTTTAACGCCTTTAAGTTAGGCATAAGAAACAAGAAAAAGAATCAAGTTTTCTCAAATGAAGAAGCATTAAGATCAATACCAGAAATATCTTCAACAAGACAAGGTATCTCATACAAATAAGTTCTAGAGGATCCTCTCTCAGTGCTCTTAGGTTCACTACTTTCATCAAACGGGTTTTCAGGAACGATCCAATCAAGATTCTTTTCTATGGCTTCATGCATTGCTACTAGTTTGAAAGGTGTTGGTATCTTAATTTCCTCCCCATTAGGTTCAGTTTTACTCATCTTTTCTCGTGTACCAACAACATCTACACACGAGCCTAGCATATTGAAACGTTCAAAGACTTTTCTAGCCTCTTTGGCAACATCATAGAATTCCTTAAGCAAAGTTTCTAAAATAAAATCCCTCTTTTTGGGGTCCTCAATTTATTTAAGCTTAAGAAACATTACTTGCATTAAGGGGTTGAGGTTAACAAACCTAGCTTCTAGCATGTGAACTAAAGAAGTTGCAGCAATCTCATAATTTGGAGCAAGTTCTGCAAGGGATCTATCCTCAATATCATCATGGTTACTAACATGATTAAAGAATTCTTCAATATTATCTTTTCTAATTATAGAACCACTACCTATTGAAAGGTCTTTCAGGATGAATTTGGGGATCAACATGGTGAGCTAAGGAAGAGGAAACAACTAAGGGAGACTTAATTTTTTTGTGTTTTCAAATAAGAAAGCAAACTAGTAAAACTAATTTTTTTGGTGTTTTTTTTTGATAAAGAAACAAGCAAACAAAGAAAAAAGAAACTAAGAAAAACAAAAATAACAAAGTAAAGAGATTGGTTATGAGGGACTCCCCTTGTGAAGATGTCCTTGACTCCCCGGCAACGGCGCCAGAAAAATGCTTGATGGCTCGGTGTTGATGTAGAGCTCGTTGGGGATCCCCAAGAGGAAGGTATGATGAGCACAACAGCAAGTTTCCCTCAGTTATGAAACCAAGGTTTAATCGAACCAGTAGGAGCAAGGAAACACCCCAAAGGTGCTACTGGTGCTAGTAGCAACGTGGAGACCTGCACAACACAACCACAGAACTTTGTCCCCAACTTGCGATGAGGTTGTCAATCTCATCGGTTTTGCTGAACACAAAGGATTAAACGTATCGAATGGAAGGAAGTAAAAGTTTGCAGAAAGTAAACACAAAGCAGTAAACAGTTTGTAGATTGTATGTAAAAGAAAGGACCGGGGTCCATAGTTCACTAGAGGTGGATCTCCTTAAGATAGATAACATGCTGGGTGAACAAATTTACAGCGGGGCAATTGACAAATATCAAGAAAGCAATACATGCATATACTAATCATCTTGACTCCTTTGGAACTTGATTGGGCATTACAACATTATACATAGACCGACATCCAACTGCATCTATGACTAATAATCCACCTTCAAGTTATCATCTGAACCCCCTCCAGTATTAAGTTGCAAGCAACAGATTATTGCTTTACGAATTGCGTGTAAAGTAAACAATACGATGGTTCTATGAACAAAGGATTGTTGTTTTCTCCCTAGTAGCAACAACACATCTAGTACCAGATATTTCGGTCACTTCCCCAGATTACCAGAGGCATGAACCCACCATCGAGCATTAATACTAACTCTTGGAGTTGCTAGCATCTACTTGGCCAAGATAGCTACTAACAATGGAAAGCATACAAGATCACAAATAACAAAGACATGATAGAATCATTAATCAATCTGAAATAGCGTCTCAATATCCATCGGATCCCCGCAAACACAACATGCAAAATTACAAATAGATGATCTTGATCATGAACGGAGCTCACAAGATCTAGACATGAAAGCACAAAAGAGGAGAACCAGCCATCTAGCTACTACATGGACCCGTAGTCCAAAGATGAACTACTCACGCATCACACCGGAGGCTTGCATGATGATGAAGAAGGCCTCCAGGGTGAATTCCCCTCTCCAGCAGGGTGCCGGGAAGAGCTTCACTCCCGATCTAAGGATGGAGATGACGGCGGCTACAGACTCTTTCGTGGATTTTTGATCAGGTACTTAGGGTTTTCGTCTTGAGGGCAATACATAGGCGAAAGGAGAGGCCGAGGGGGTGCTGGGGTCGGCCAGACCACCCCCTGGCGAGGGCCAGGCCTGGCCGCGCGGCCAGGTGGTGTGGCCGGCCCCCAGCCCTTCTCCGTCTCGTATTCTGGCATCTGATGACTTCCGAAAAAATAGGCACTTTAGCTTTTGTCCCGTCCAATTCCGAGAATATTCATTTTCTGACTTTCCTGGAACCAAAAACAGCAGAAAACAGGCATCTGGCACTGTGGCTCTTGTTAATAGGTTAGTCCAAGAAATCATATGAAAAGTACTCCAAAGTGTGGACAAAACACAAGAAAGTGGATAAAACCAAGCATGGAACATCAAAAATTATAGATACATTTGCAATGTATCAATGATGCAGTTTATAAAGGAGATACAAAACAAGTATAATAAAGGGTAGGAAAAGTATGGAATTTAGGATGGGTGGCTTGCCTGTGGGCAACAATATGTCCCTAGACTTTTTCTTAGGAAACCAATAATAATAAGATGATCCCTTCTTGACGTCAACACAATCACAACTATCATCGTGATAGAGCATACATGCAAACAAGTAAGATACTGCAATCAACACAAGGCAAACAAGCACTATTAAAAAACAACAAGCAATTAAGCAAAGCATCACTATACTATAGTAGGTTTTGATAACTTGAGTTTATAGCAATTGGAATTACTTTAGTGGTATTGGTAGTACTTTTTGTTATGATTTAATTTCCAAATACTACTTAATTAAGGGGTTTTATACCAAGTCTAGATTATGTATGATACCAATGTAAGAATGTGATATAAACAGGTAGGTATTGAAATAACAAAGCCACCAGAAGTGGTTTCATTATTCTAGCAATTTTCCTTAATTAGTTATGAATCGTTTAGTGGAATTAATCCTTGTTTTGGTGAATAAATCACCAAAAAATATATAAAAATCCAATGATTATTTCCTCTTAGATTTAGGATGGAATTGAAGTACTGATTCACTAGGAGTTGGTTTCACTTTGAAATATTTACCAGATTGCCCTTGGTAAAATCCCAAAGTTATTACTTCTAGGAATTTGTCTTTTTCACCAGATTAAATTTATAGATTTTTTTGGTATGAAACCAAGGACACATGGTAGGTATTCCAAATACCTCTATGTATAAATTGTATTTATCAATTTTAATGTTGTAGAACTCCTAGACTGATTTTACCAGTGAAGCAACCACATGCAGATGAGTTTAATTCACCAAAAATCACCAGAGGATCAATAAATTATGTACTCCTTGTATTGTGTAGATATGACACTGAAAGTCTACAGAGAGTTGGAATCGGGTGAAAACAATTTATATTTTAACCTATATAAATTATCAAAGGTAGATCTTAGTTGATTTTGTTATTTTTATCAAAGTAATTCTATGATGCTTTTGGGGGTGAGGACAATGTGACATTCAGGGTATGCAAAGTACCTTACAGTAGGAGTTGGTTTCATCCCAAATGAATTTACCAAACTGCCTGGAAGAAGTATATGGTGAAACTGATGCCTCTTGGGAGTTATTTTACCAGGAGATTACTAGGAAATATTTTGGTCCACTTTTTGTCCTGCATGCTAGGGAAAATATGCATGCAAGCTCAGAATTTGTGATCTATGCATTTGCTGCAATTTTCTGTTTTCTTTTGGATTAAAACTACACAGCTAGTTATCATGACAGGGAAAAAGGACAAGGGGATATGTGGGCCGGATCTAAGGGAAAACGGGCCGAACTAGCATCGAAAAACCCATTCATAGGGGAGCATGCGTGGGAGCATGATTCAAACGTCAATCATCCACACGACAAGGCCGAAGGGGTATTAGGCATTGTGGGCCGTCAGATCTATGAAAGATCGACGACTCCCACACTTCTTCTTCCTCCGACTCGTCCCGGTGGAGAGAAAAACCTAGATGCGAGGTGGAGGGTCTGGGGAGATCACCTAGGGGGCACACCAGCGACGGGGAGGGAGCGGAGGAGACACGGATCGTGACAGGGAGCAGGACAAGCAATGGCGGTGGATTTGATAACGAAGGTAGGCTCGTGCGAGAGTGATCGAAGAGGGCTCACCGAGGATCGATGATGGTGTCGCAGAGGCGACCCTAGGCAAAAAGGATGCTAGGGTTAGGAATCTCTTGCCGAGAGGAAGACATGCGCATGAAGAGGGGGAGGGAGACACCTAGGTTTGGCCGAAGCCTTCTCGACAAGCTTGCAACACCATGGAGGAGATCTCATTCTCCTCGGCTGCAGATAAGGGGAGGGTAATGGGGCGTCTGGGAGAGGAGAGTAGGGAGGTAGGGAGTGAAATAAGCCAGGGAGAGGAGCTTGGGTGGTATGGGGGCTATATACTTGAGGACTTCGATCCATGGTGGACCTTGTCCAAGGAGAGGCATGGGAGGGTGCCAAGGCTCGAATTGGGCAATAGGGATGATGGATTGGTCGTGTGAGGTCCACTTGAGGATAGAGAGAGGTGGGGAGCAGTGTGCTACAAGCTCTATCTAACTTTCTTTAGAATCTCAAGAAAAAGGAAAGGGAGAGAAAGGGGGTGCTAGGGCAGGGATTGGGGAGAGAGGGGTGGTGGAAGCAGGGGTGTGTGTCATGTGCACGAGTAGAGCGGCTTGGGAGGCGTGCTGCTGCAGCCAGGCATTGTTATGGAGAGATTTGGGGGAGATAAGCATGTATCCCTCCTTGCCTCTCTTCTAAGCATAAAAGACAAGGATGGATAGTGCTAGCTATAGTGATTTCGACCAGATGTGAGGGGGTGGTGTGATGTGGTGGTTAAAAAATGATCTTGGGATGCTTTGTTGATTTTACAAAGAGTTAATAGAGTATACTTTATTGTTTTTAATTTAATTTATCTCATAACCCCCATATGATCAAGGGCCGTGGGATGGTTGATGGAGTTGAGCATTTTAGATGTAAGTGGGGAGGTTAGTGAGATCATTGGTTATGACATGGGTATGCCCTACGGGTGCTGAAGGTTGGCCTACCCAGTTCAGCCCAGTGGAGGCCCAACAAGATAGGTCGTGTCCGGTATTGAAGCCCATGAAGGCTTGGGTGGACTAGGCCCATAAAGGATGTGACTCCTTGGAGGATATAACAAAGAATAGATAGAAAGTTTAAAAGAAACCCTAATCTGTAACCGATTCGGTGGTATCCTGAGACCTGACTTTCTCATATAAAGGTTGGGAGGGAACCACGAGAAAGACTAACCAAAACCCTAGCACAAACACCCACCAAATTACATATGCACACCCTTGCCATCAAGGCACCCTTGTAAACCTTCGATTCACCTTCAATCAAGAGCAGACAAGCAGGAGTAGGGTTTTTCCACCCGGGGCCTGAATCTGGGTAAACACTGTGTCCTCACATTGCTTGCATGTTAGCCGAATGAGATCTCCAGCGCACCCCTCTTTCTCAAAACCCAAGTCCATAAACTATGGGCATTGACATGGTGACCCCACGTAAGGTTGAGTTTGGGAAGAAGTTAGTTTAGAAAAGGCGGAGTTTGAGTGATAGTAGTGATCTAGGGTTTTATTAGTCGGATGCCTCAAATAACAGATCACAGTTGGAGATCTGGTGAGCCAAATTGATCGAGAGAAGTTGGGTTAGAAAGAAGGTTTGATGCTTAAAAGAATAGTGCAAAAATATTTGCAAAAGCATGATTGAGCAGATCACATTGATCTTCCAAAGTTGGATGAAAATAAGATGGTCAAAATAGATTATCAAATTACCTCCAAAACCATGTGGGTTTAAGAAGCACAAGGCTCCAAATGAAACAAGGAGGGTATGGGGTGATATAAAAGGTTGAGTAGATCAGAACCATGTCAAGAGTTGATCAAGAAGGGTTGAGATGGAGTTGGGAGCTTCTGCCAAAGTAGGCATGTTGATAAGATTAGCAGAAACAAATTATTTTCTTGCCTACAAAACCATCAAGAACAAGTGGTTCCAACAATGGGTTAGCCAAGGGAAAGAGTGGGAGTTGAAAGTACTTATGATGGTTTACAACATGGTTTAGGTGTATTTCCAAAAATGCACAAGGGTTGACATAGGTAGAGACTCAAAGATGGGATGTTGATAATAGTTCTAGACTTGGTCAAAATCTGTCTGTTTTAGGGTTTTAGAATAGGGTACAAGATGTAGTGGTTTTGAGGGGAGGAAAGGTTCCAAACTCATCATCAGGTGGATGATGTTGAAGAGTAGGTTAAATATAAGGGATCCATGGCTTGAGTTGGTCTCCAGTATCTTGGGAACTACAAAAGTGAGGTGATTCAAAACAGAGTCCGATAAAGAAAAACCAATGGTTCATATGATGACTAGAGATCCATACCATCTTAGAAAGCTTGGTGATTGGGTTTATTGATCAGTAGGGGGTATGGGTGACGGTAGGACACATCACCAGGATGAGGGTAGAGTAGGCACAGTGCCTAAAATTCATATGGAAGGGGGTTAACTTAGGATTTACAGGAGGGTGTGAAAAGGAAAATGGGAGTATTCTTCCTACTAGGGTTTTGAGGTGGTGGTCTTCCAGAGAGTAGGGTGAGATATGATTGGAGTTATAATATCCTTATGTTGTTTGAAAAGGTTTGGTTAAAGGTGCATTGCTAAGGTAGAGGTGTTGAGGCTTTCTTCCAAGTCAGGGGTTTGAGAAGGATTAGGTGTAATACCACACCTTGGATTGGGTAGTGTTGGTGAAGGGATTTACTCTAGGGTGACCTCCTAGGGTAGCTCACACTAACTCCTAAGCAAGCAAATCAAACAGCAGATCAAGGGAAGTCATCTTTGCAAGCAGATCAAGGCAATTCATCTAAACTAACTCGAGACTACTACTGTGATCACCATCAAGCCTAGATTGAGGTAGGGAGAAGTATTTTGAAGGGTTGAAGTGTTTGAGGAAGCTAAGATTCTCTTGGTACTTCTACCAAGAGTGGAAGTCAAAGTTTTATAAAGGGTTTTAGAAAGACTAGAGGTAAGAGTAATTGGAAGTTCTGTCTTGAAAACATAAAGAGGTGATATCATATAGATCTCCATCATTTTTGTAAATAGAAGCTAGGAAATAGGTAGTGTTGCAAGGCATCTTAGCTCTGGTTTTGGAAATTCCAAAACATTTGAGAATATGTAAAATATGCCAAGACATATCTTTTGTTAAATAGCTTTTGTCAATTGAGGGTAAGATGGAGAAGTATTTTACTACTACACAATAAGAGGCATAAGCACAGCAAGCAAACAACTGCTTCACCACTAAGCAAGAAATGTTTTTGTTCCCCCTAATTTGCACTTAGGACAACTAAACAAGGTTCCTAGAAATGGGATGTTATAGATTAATCAACAACATGACATAAATACATAAGTTCAACTGAATGAGTGTTATGAGGAGATCTCAAATATTTAAAAGTTAGCATACCCACTTGAGATTCACGGTGGTGATTGAGTATCTACCTCATCTTCTACTCATTCTAGTTTTAAAAAGTATCATTGTTTGATTTTATTAACTTACTTCTTGGCTCTTCCTTTATTCTTTTCATTGAGCACTTTTATTTAATTCTTATAGTCAAGTCAATGATCTACAACATACTATCGAAATTTCTTAAAATTTTCCATCAGTACTAATGGTGTGGAAGAATCTAAAATCACCATAAAATACAAATATAATAGAACTCATACTAATTCATACATCTTACAAAATAACCACAAGATGAAATACTTCAAACATAATAAATACTCAAAATACAAAGGATATGAATCGTTCCTTTCTCGAAGGGAGTTGAAGTTGCAACTTGTTATGCAAAACCTGGAATAATAACTAACACGAGTGCGAGAAATTAAACATGCTAAAACTTATAAGATAGATTATAAGGTCTTAAAGATCTCCCCAATCTAGGAATCAAACCAGGTGGGATCAAATAATCCCTTGCAATTATTTGATAGTGTGGCACAGTTTCTTATGGTGGTGGCTGATACATTCAAATGTATCTATAATTTTTGATGTTCCATGCTTGGTTTTATCCACTTTCTTGTGTTTTGTTCCAACTTTGGAGTACTTTTCATATGATTTCTTGGACTAACCTATTAACAAGAGCCACAGTGCCAGCTACTTGTTTTCTGCTGTTTTTGGTTCCAGGAAAGTCAGAAAATGAATATTCTCGGAATTGGACGGGACAAAAGCCAAAGTGCCTATTTTTCTGGAAGGGATCAAGTGCCAAAATACGAGACGGAGAGGGACCAGGGGCCACCACACCACCTGGCCGTGCGGCCCAGCCTGGCCTGCGCCAGAGGGTGGTGAGGCCAGCCCTGGCACCCCCTCGGCCTCTCCTTCCGCCTATAAGTTGCCCTCGGGACGAAAACCCTAAGGACCCAATCAAAAATCCATGAAAGAGTCTGTAGCCGCCGTCATCTCCATCCCTAGATCAGGAGGGATCTGAAGCTCTTCCCGGCACCCTGCCGGAGAGGGGAATTCATCCTGGAGGCCTTCTTCATCACCATGCAAGCCTCCGGTGTGCTGCGTGAGTAGTTCATCCTTGGACTTTGGATCCATGTAGTAGCTAGATGGCTGGTTTCTCCTCCTTTGTGCTTTCATGTTTAGATCTTGTGAGCTCCGTTCATGATCAAGATCATCTATTTGTAATTCATACATGTTGTGTTTGCGGGGATCCGATGGATATTGAGATGCTATTTCAGATTGATTATTGATTCTATCATGTCTTTGTTATTTGAGATCTTGCATGCTTTCCGTTGTTAGTAGCTATCTTGGCCAAGTAGATGCTAGCAACTCCAAGAGTTAGTATTTATGCTCGATAGTGGGTTCATGCCTCTGGTAATCTGGGGAAGTGACAGAAATATCTAAGGTACTAGATGTGCTATTGCTACTAGGGAGAAAACAACAATCCTTTGTTCATAGAACAATCGTATTGTTTACCTTACACGCAGTTCGTAAAGCAATAATCTGTTGCTTGCAACTTAATACTGGAGGGGGTTCAGATGATAACCTGAAGGTGGATTATTAGTCATAGATGCAGTTGGATGGCGGTCTATGTATTATGTTGTATTTCCCAATCAAGTCTCAGAGGAGTCAAGATGATTAGTATATGCATGTATTGCTTTCTCGGTGTTTGTCAATTGCCCCGCTATAATTTTTTCACCCAACATGTTATCTATCTAAGGAGAGCCACCTCTAGTGAACTATGGATCCCGGTCCTATTACTTTACATACAATCTACAATATTTTACTGCTTTGTGTTTACTTTCTTCAAACTTTTACTTCTTTGCATTCGATACGTTTAATCCTTTGTTTTCCGCAAAACACAGTGAGATTGACAACCTCATCGCAAGTTGGGGACAAAGTTCTGTGGTTGTGTTGTGCAGGTCTCCACATTGCTACTAGCACCGGTAGTGCGCCCTGCCAAAGCTCAGCTAGTAACACCTTTGGGGTGTTTCCTTGCTCCTACTGGTTCGATTAAACCTTGGTTTCATAACTGAGGGAAACTTGTTGCTGTGCTCATCATACCTTCCTCTTGGGGTTCCCAACGAGCTCTACATCAACCACGAGCCATCAACACTTTTCTGGGCGCCGTGCATTGAGCCATCAGTGGCGCTCCGGTTGCACGATGAAGTATGGCAAGAAGAACATGCTTTGCAGCCACTAGAGCTGAGATGCGGCGTTGGCATTGTTCATTGATCTTTTCTAAGTGTTTAATGTAATGCTTATGAAGCTCAACGGTCTACTTCTAGGTTTGTATTACTCGAAAAATAATGTTGAGATTATCCTCCAAGCCATTTATTGTATTCGCATCCATATAATCAAGGTAGTGTCGTAGCAAGTCAATGTGCTTAGAAGATACAGGATCATTTACCTCAACTTCCTTGATACGTCGATCAAGAAAATCTAAACAAGATTGGACCTTGTCACTTGCTAGCTTCATTTTTTCGAGCGAGATCTCCTCTTCTTCTTATTTGACCTTACCCTTCTATTCATCCATCCTCTTCCCATGCATGATATGATTGTACACCTTGCATCCTTCCTCCATAGTCTCCCTTAACTTGGCTTGCTCATCCAGTTGGAATTGATTGAACCAAGTCAACTCGCCTCTCTTCATGGCTTCCCATTATTCAGAACTTTGGGCTTCCCAAGCCTGCATGGTGATCTTATAAGTGAGCTCCTTCTTCTCGTAGTCATTAGGCTGCACAATTGCTTTAGAGTTGGGGAGGAAACTTGTAGATCAGATATGTGGATTATGAGAGAAAATAAAACTCTTGTGAGAGTATATGAGGAGTTTAGAGGCCAGAATATCTCGTCATATTAGTCCATAAGTGGGACAAGAAAAGAATCTCAATGAATATGGAAACAAATCAGTAAAACGTGCAAAATCGGACGCGGTAATGACCTATTGTATGGGCGATGCCCATACTTAAGGGGTTCATAGCAAAAAACAATAATTTTCTAACGATCGTACACCAACTATCAAGATCTATCTAGGAGTAATGCTATAACGGGAAGGTTTCAGTGACATACCTCAAAGTTGCGTCGATCCTCACATGATGACCAGGCACCACAACTGTCAGCACCTTCGTGGTTTAACATCTTGCCAAAATATTTACACCCTTGAGTTACCCACTTTTACTTTTACTTGTTTTTACTTTACTTGCAATAGTTTTACTTTCTGTTATTACTTTCAGCAATATACAGTTTTCTAGTTAGAAGTAAAAAGTATCTTACATCATATCTTACACGAAAGGCAATATACGTGGGTTATATGGCTTTAGAGAATAGATAGCTTACCTTCAGCTCCTCGTAGGTTTGACACTCAAATACAATGATTCCCTACCCTTGGGCATTATTATATGGTACCCAAAATTTCTCGAATGGGCAATATGCAAATTCATAAATGCTCTTCTGAACTGATAAACATCGGTAAAGCACATTGATACGTTGTAAACGTATCTATAATTTTTTATGTTCCATGCTTGTTTTATATCTACTTTCTTATGTTTTGTCCACACTTTGGAGTATTTTTACACATTTTCTAGAACTAACCTATTAATAAGATGTCACAATACCAGTTGCCTGTTTTCTACTGTTTTTGGTTCCAGAAAAGCCAGAAAATGAATATTCTCGGAATTGGACTGAACAAAAGCCAAAGTCGATATTTTACCGGAAGACTCACGGAGCCAGAAGACGAGACGGAGAGGGGACAAGGGCTGGCCACACCATGTGGTGGCGCGAGTCCCCCTGGCCGTGCCACCAGGTGGTGTGGGCCCCTCGGGCCTACACCGACCTTGCCCCTTCGCCTATAAGAAGCCTTTCGATGCAGAAACCCTAAAGAATCGAGCCTCTAGCCACGAAAAGTTCCGCAACGTCGCCGCCATCGAAGAGGAGATTCGGGGGATAGAAAGTCTCTGTTCCGGCACCTTGCCGGGACGGGGAAGTGCCCCCAGAGCCATCTTCATCGATCTCCACCACCATCTCCATCGCTGTTGTTGATTCCCATGATGATGATGGAGTAGTTCTTCCTCGAGGCTAAGGGTTCTACCGGTAGCTATGTGTTCATCTCTATCTCTCTATGCATGATCATATTGTGATCATGAGCTTTGTAATCAAGTAGATCTACCTTGCTACTCAAGTGCTTTAATAGATCTCTGCTCTCCCCATGTGTGTGAAAGTGACAGCGTGCACACCATGGTGGCACTTAGGCTAGAGATTACAATTACTTGTTATGAGTTATATTTGGAGTTGGATGTTTCTATGAAATTGTGGTGTTTGTTGGAACCATCTAGAGCTCAAGGTGATAGTGTGGGGTTATCCAGATGGGGAAACCAAACTTTGAGGTGTGCTTTTATATCCCTACCATGCATTAGAGTGTCAAACCAGAGAGTAGTTCAGAGTAGTATCATGAAGAGAAGATATTTATATGAGAGTGTTCGCTAGTGAAAGTATGATCCCTAGGCCTTGTTTCTAAGCATTGAAACACCATTTTCAACTAGATCTGTTACATGTTTGCTTGCTTCCATCTTTGTTTCAGATTGCCTTTAGTCTCTTCCCACGTCAACCACGCTCCATCAAAGCTATTTTCTGGCACCGTTACCACTTATAGTTATCTATACCACTTGTATTTCACTATCTCTTCGCCAAACTAGTGCACCTATACACCTGACAAGTGTATTGGGTGTGTTGGGGACACACAAGACTTCTTGTATCTTGATTGCAGGGTTGCTTGAGAGGGATACCTTTGACCACTTCCTCCCTGAGTTTGATAAACCTTGGGTGATCCATTTAAGGGAAAACTTGCTACTGTTCTACAAACCTCTACACTTGGATGCCCAACAAGTGTCTACAAGAATAGAAGTGCGTACACATCAAGCTATTTTCTGGCGCTGTTGCCGGGGAGGTAAGGTAAAAGGTACTCACATCCTCCGGTGTGAGTGCTCGAAGTTATTTCCTTTAGATTCTGCAATTTTGTCTTTTTGTTTCTTGTTTTCACTAGTTAGGCTTAATGGAAAACAACAACAAAATTAGAGAGCTTTATAGTATTTATCTTGAGTTAGGACATGAAGTGTTTGAAGAGAAAATTAAAAAACCTATGGAACTTTATTTGCATGCTAATAGCAATGTTGTTAGTATGAATTCTTTGGACACCATTATTGCTAATTCTATGGAAAAGTCTAAGCTTGGGGAAGCTAGTTTTTATGAAAATGATCTTTTTACTTCCCAAGCTTTGGAAGATAGCTATTCTATTGCTTATGATGATACCAAACCTCCAATATATGATGATTACAATGATGAATATGATATTTTCAGTCCACCTACTATTGAGGAGAAAATTAATTATGATTACAATATGCCTCCTATATTTGATGATTATAGTGATGAGAATAATAATGATAGCTATTTTGTTGAATTTCCTCCCACTACAATTAGTAAGAATGACTATGTTTATGTGGGGAGTATTAATTATTTTATGCATGTGGCTCATGATAAGAATGTTTTATGTGATAGTTATAATGTTAATTTTATTCATGATGCTACTGAAAGTTATTATGAGAGAGGAAAACATGGTTTTATGTATCTCAACAATATTAAGTTTCCCCTCTTTATGTTGAAAGTCTTAAAGTTGCACTTGTTTTGCTTTACTATGCTTGTTGCTTTGTTCTTTCATGACTTGTTTCTTTACAAGATTCCTATGCATAGGAAGTGGGTTAGACTTAAATGTGCTTTGAATTTGCTTCTTGATGCTCTCTTTTACTTCAATTCATATTTCTTATGTGAGCATCTTCTCAAACTATCATGCCTAACTTAAAGGCGTTAAAGAAAAGTACTTCTTGGGAGATAACCCAATAGTTTTCTTAAGTCTTGGAAGTTATTACCTCTATATTGACCTCTTCTTATCCTTTTTATTTGCTTTTTGTGCCAAGGGTAACCTCTAATGAGAGAGAAGTAATGCTTCGGAAAGTTGCTGTCCCGAAACAGATTTTTGTGCTTCACTGTAAAAATTCGTGTAAAATCTCTGTACGTCGGTTTGATCTGTTATTTTTTGTGCTTCTGAACCAGGTTGTTATCCAACTTTTGTTTGTTCAACACTTTTCGATTTGAGCAACAAAAGGTCTTCGAAAAAATCGGTTTCTACCTGTTGGTCTGTTTTGACAGATTTCTGCCATTATTTTCATTTGCCTCTTAATCTCTTTCTCTTTGAGTTCACTTTGATCATTTGAACTTTTTAAAGGAAATGCTACGGTATCTTGTGTTTTAATGGAAGTTTTACTTGTGTTGAGACTGAACCAAAAGACTTATTATCTTGAGTACACTAATGTTGCTAATGAAGATTGTGTGAAGTTTTGTATGAAGGAAAATTTTAGGTGTAGGGAAAGAATGATGTAATGAGATGAAGAATGGACTAAAGCTCAAGCTTAGGGATTCCACTCATATCACCCCAAGAAATATCCAAGAAGTACAAGCGTCAAAGCTTGGGGATGCCTTGGGCATCCCCTTCTTCATCAATAAAAAATTCAGGTTTCTTCCAAACACTTCATTTTTATTGTTTCATGCATAGTTGTGTTGTTCTTGGAGCGTCTTCGGCTTTTTTTTGGTTTTCATTTGCTTAGTTTTCTTGAATAAATTGGTTGGACCCCCTCATTCATGCATTAGTTTTCAAATAAGATTGGTTTGGATTGGAAAAGAGTAGGAAAAGTTCATGCTTAAGTGGTAAAAAGGAGCTTATTTTTGACTGTGGCCTATGCTTTGTCATGTCATGCTTGATATTGTTTTGGCTTTATGCTTAGTGATTTTTGCTGTAGCATGACATCTAATAAACAATTGAGATTTCTTAATGTGCCTTGAAAGAATCATGCGTTGTTTTAGCATATTAAAGCATAGTATTGTGGTATTCTCCTTTGATACTTTATTTGGGTTGACTTGGCGCGTGCTCACACCATGTTAAGACTATCCCAAGTCACCATAGCCTCTAGGATCCTTTAGTTTTCGACTTGTAATATCACTTTATGCTTTAATTAATGATGTTTTGTTGCTTTGCATGATTATGGCTATTATTGCTCTCTTAGTTGGCCGCTCGCAGTCTTTTGCTAGCCTCCATACCAAGTATGAGTTCCACTCATGCATCCAACTCCAAATAAAACCAAGTTATTCCAAAGAGTCCACCATACCTACCTATTAGCATTTGCTATTCCAAGTATATTCATGTTTTTATCTATCTTCCGAATTAAACTTGTTATGTGAAAATTAGTGATTAAAGCTCTCACGAACTTGATGGCACTCTTTACTTTTCTTGCCCCTAATAAACTTGAACCGTTGTGTCGTCTATGTTGTATATGCTTGCACTTATACGTTGGGAATTAGCAGAACCATGCTGTCATGAGGAACGTTTCAACATTGCACTTGTACATTGTACCTAGTTGATATCATGCTCTTTTGTCTATGGATGTCGTCGGTGTGAAATGAAAGGGGAGCTTGTAAGTCCATGAAGTTATGTATGTGTGTTAGAGAAACGCCTGGGCCGCTGGTCTAATCCATGCCTAATCATGGTGGAAACCTGCAGCGTAACCATAATGAGCAATGTATGAAGCATTCTTCTTATAAAAAAAGAGATAGAGATTGAGAAAAAATAGGAAAAAAAGAGACGAGAAAAGAGGAAAGAGAGAAAAAAGCACCATTTTCCCATGGTAAATAAGAAGATGCTGAGATGCTTATTGTCTGCTTGCCTTGTCATTTTGATATGGGGATTCATCCATATCATCGGGCAAGGGGTACCCTGTTGGCGATTCTCTATGATACACATGTACTTACTATGACAAGAACTTACCGGTAACTAAACTTGAGTAGCATGAGAAGCGACCCTCATATTCAAGGGACATGAGATTTCCAACTTATACTTTGTCAAGCATATACTCCATAGTTTGTTCACTTTAACCTTAATCACTTAAAGAAGCATATGATAGGGGCAATGAGAGCTGAAAGCTAATAAGTACCATAATTTTTAGAAGCTCTTTATGAGACTTGAATCCCTGCTTCCTTCTATGAAGGCCTTTCTTCCACTTTTATATTGAGTCTCCACCTTCTATCTTTATGCACCAATTAAGAGAGCATAGTTGTCATTCTTAGTTCTATGTGCATTGTCCCAAAACTTATTGATTGATTCATAATGTTGATATTGCTTGTTCTTAAACTATTTGTATCTAGTCACCCTTATGACTTTGAAGGTGTCCTATGCATTTATGTTTTGCTACATTATGAGGTACAAGCTGAATGCCACTATTGTATGTTTTCTATATGTGAAACAAACAAACGTCTTTCAAAGCATTGTTATTCATGGATCTTTTGTTTGTATCTTTTCATGTTACAACATAGTTACTATGTCTTATTGTTAGAACTTCATCTTTTCATGCTCATGTTTAGAGTACTTTTATCCCAGCTTTCAATGCTTGCAAATGGTTTGATCTTGATTGTGATGGTGCATGTCACCTCAAAAATTATTCTTTTCTTTTTATCACTTACCTACTCGAGGACGAGCAGGAGTTAAGCTTGGGGATGTTGATACGTTGCAAACGTATCTATAATTTTTGATGTTACATGCTTGTTTTATATCTACTTTCTTATGTTTTGTCCACACTTTGGAGTATTTTTACACATTTTCTAGAACTAACCTATTAACAAGATGCCATAGTGCCAGTTGCATGTTGTCTGCTGTTTTTGGTTCCAGAAAAGCCAGAAAATGAATATTCTCGGAATTGGACCGGACAAAAGCCAAAGTCGATATTTTACCGGAAGACTCACGGAGCCAGAAGACGAGACGGAGAGGGGCCAGTGGCTGGCCACACCATGTGGTGGCGCGGGTCCCCCTAGCAGCGCCACCAGGTGGTGTGGGCCCCTCAGGCCTCCACCGACCTTGCCCCTTCGCCTATAAGAAGTCTTCTGATGCAGAAACCCTAAAGAATCGAGCCTCTAGCCACGAAAAGTTCTGCAGCGCCGCCGCCACCGAAGAGGAGATTCAGGGGACAAAAAGTCTCTGTTCTGGCACCCTGCCAGGACGGGGAAGTGCCCCCGGAGCCATCTCCGTCGATCTCCGCCACCATCTCCATCGTCGTTGCTGATTCCCATGATGATGAGGGAGTAGTTCTTCCTCGAGGCTAAGGGTTCTACCAGTAGGTATGTGTCCATCTCTCTCTCTATGCATGATCATATTGTGATCATGAGCTTTGTAATCAAGTAGATCTACCTTGCTACTCAAGTGCTTTAATAGATCTCTGCTCTCCCCATGTGTGTGAAAGTGACAGCGTGCACACCATGGTGGCACTTAGGCTAGAGATTACAATTACTTGTTATGAGTTATATTTGGAGTTGGATGTTTCTATGAAATTGTGGTGTTTGTTGGAACCATCTAGAGCTCAAGGTGATAGTGTGGGGTTATCTAGATGGGGAAAGCGAACTTTGAGGTGTGCTGTTATAACCCTACCATGGATTAGAGTGTCCAACCGGAGAGTAGTATCATGAAGAGAAGATATTTATATGAGAGTGTTCACTAGTGAAAGTATGATCCCTAGGCCTTGTTTCTAAGCATTGAAACACCGTTTGTAACTAGATTTGTTACATGTTTGCTTGCTTCCATCTTTATTTCAGATTGCCTTTAGTCTCTTCCCACGTTAACCACGCTCCATCAAAGCTATTTTCTAGCACCGCTACCACTTATAATTATCTATACCACTTGTATTTCACTATCTCTTCGTTGAACTAGTGCACCTATACACCTGACAAGTGTATTGGGTGTGTTGGGGACACAAGAGACTTCTTGTATCTTGATTGCAGGGTTGCTTGAGCGGGATACCTTTGACCACTTCCTCCCTAAGTTCGATAAACCTTGGGTGATCCACTTAAGGGAAAACTTGATACTGTTCTACAAACCTCTGCACTTGGAGGCCCAACAACTGTCTACAAGAATAGAAGTGCGTAGACACCACATATCTTCAGGAAGAACAGATCTTTTGGCTCCAGCTTGTCCTCATCATATCATACTCTTGATTTTTTTTTCTCGCCCTGCTCTTCCTTCCATTTGGCACTTTCCAACACATTAATTGTGATGCATCATCATATGAAGCTTTGATGTCGCCATCCAAGCTAGAATCAGAAGATGGCACATCATATGTAGGTGTAGAACTCTTTGCAATGTAGTGTGTTGGCCCTTTCTTAACTAGAGGAAGAATCCTCCTCTTGTGCTGCATAGGCTTATGTTGAGGCTCCACTATATATATGAAATTACTATCATCATCCCCACTATCTGAATGATGAAAATTTCATCTACTTATGTATCACCTTTCACAATTCTCATTTGGTTATTGCGTTCTCCTTTTCATGTCTATTAACCTTTGACTCATTTAAATCTTCTCTTGACCCAGTAGTGCATCCTGCTCTTCAGGATAATAATCCCCTCTATCAAACACAAACTCATCATGAGAATCCTCTACCATACCAGATAAGCTATGTGACTTGTTCTCTTCAATCAAATAGTTTTGCCCTTCTACAAATTGTTGCTTTGCTGAGTCAACAAATATTCAACTTTTTCTACAGGATTTTTATGATGACTGCCAGTATAGAATCCATTATCTTATGCAACTGGTTGACTTTGAAATATGACAACTTCGTCATCAAGTGAATAAACCACTAGATCTACTATCTGGGAAAGAGGATTTTGATCATCAAAAGTAGTGTGCATTCTACCATAAGTTTTTTTCCCTTCATAACAATGAATGGACTACTTGTCCTCACAGCTATCGAACATTTGCAGCAAGTTGTCATTCCATCTAGTAGCTCATACCCTGCCAGCCCAATTCCCTCTTCCTTCAAATGGTACATGGAATCTCTAATTCCATAGCCCTCGGTCTCAATTAGAGCTAACAAGTTCAAATATGTGATATCATACCGGCCAATCTTCTTATCTAAATTCTCACGGACCTCAAGATGTACCCTGACACACCACAAATTATTATCAAAACTACCAAATTTGTACATACTATTAAATTTCATTGTTTCCAAAACCTAAATTAGCTCAAAATGTGCACCTGGGGGGGGGGGGGGGATACATTACTCAACACCGCCCGCAGAGGTGGTCCAACATTCGGTTTGTGAGGTATTGACCTCCTTCCTGACCGCCACGAAGGCCGCTACCGCCGGCGAGCCGACCAGGTTCGAGCTCCCGCAGATCTCCCACTCGCCCCCCCCCCCCCTCCCCCAAAATTAGCCAGGGGAAACCGTCTCGGCCTCCGGCAACACCGTCGCTTCTCTCTCTGCTGCCCGCCTCGACACCGCCAAGCCAGCATGTGTCGCCACTACGATTCACTGACGCCATGGACCGCGAGCCCTGCGCGCGCGACAATGGATTGAACCAGTCGTCGGCAGCTAACCTCACGTTAGAGCCATTAACGGTTGTTAGCGGTCGTCCGAGCTTGACCGCTACAGCATGCCACGTCGGCTTGACGGTGGATAATTCTTGTTAGAACGAGCGTCAGATGGCCTAACACGACGTGTTAGTGTGTTTTGGTATTTTTTGCAACAATCAAGACGAAATGTGATAGTTTTAAAAATATCTATGAAGTGGTAGTAGTTTTTTTTGAAAACCTAGCCTCAAAAGTGGTGTAGCAAAATGCAATTTTCTCGCACTTCTGATGAGTCCAAGACTCCAAGTTGCGCAGCGACTGTTTCATTGTTTCTAGCTTGGTTCCCAGTCGGGTTTAGTTCCCTTCCGCGTTTCATCTCCAGACGGAATTGGATCCGAAGAATCACTACGTCGCGATTACTCATGAGACGTACACGGAGCGTCGTTCTTGCTGACATGACGGAACACCAAAGTCGGCGGCGGCTGTACGTATGCCAGCCTGAAGGTCGGTCGGTCTTTTTCAGCAACTCGGCTCCTCCATCAGATTTCTTTCTACCACAGTCGCAGTTTTCTTCCTATCAGGATATTTTCTGCCAGTGTAACACTGCCAGGTCCTTGCTAGGAGTAGGAGGCCAACTTTCGGCGGAGCGCACGGTGCATTTCTCTAAGAGGGTGTACGACACTAACAGCGATACATGTGCTAGGTGTACTACACGGAGAAATAGTATACTTCAACTTGGACCAGAGACGCGATGATCTACGCTCGAACATGTCTAAAGTCAAACCACAAAGGTGTTCTCTTATGGCCGGAACTCTATCTCTATCTGTAATAGGTTGGCCCCCAGCCTACGGTACTGTAGAAAATGAGCTATCAGAGAGCATAATCTCTAGTGCGGTGGGGATCATCGCCATGCGCATGCGGTCCTGTACCCCTGTTTGGTTTGTTCGGCGTGAGCTACTGGCAGGGGCAGCGGCGTGATGACTGCCGTAGCTTTCGAATCCTCCAAATTATTTCAGCAACCCTAACCGAATACTCTGTGTACGATAATAGTGTAGCAACAGCCCACGATTTGAGAGTTGAGAAAGCTGATGCAGACCGTTCGTTGAAGTGCACTTGCGCTTGAGAACCTATGCCACTACTATTTGCTTCATCAGATGCTAGTAGCACACCGAATCAGTGCATGCACGCTTTCCTCCGAGAGAATCAGTGTAGGCCAAGCTCCGAGGTGACAGGCAGGGAAGGAAGAAAGATAACACGGCATCGCTTTGATGATTCTCCCATATATCTGAATAATGTTATTTTTTAATGTACCTGATGATACTTTTTTACTGTTAATATAACAGCTGGAAACTGACAATTCACAATTTGGGCTCACTTCTTGCAGTAGTACAACTTGAATTGAAGCTCTATCATCCAACTCATTATTGCCAAGACTATACAGGTATAAATCTGTACAAAAGAAGCGTGCATACGCCACAATCTCGCCCTGGTATATATGCAAAATCTATTTACTGCATTCTTGCCAGGCTGTATCTCTCCTAAACATACACCTAGCTTTCTAGTGTGTAGACCTAAATGCCATGCACAACGGTGGACTGATCTTGGCCAGTGCAAGAAGGGCCGAAGGGAAGATCCAGAGCCCATCTCCACATATCAAACCGGATGCAACCGCAGGCACCATCTGTGCTGCTTCACTTCTGTCAAACCTGCGCCAGAAGAAGACCACCAAGCTCCCGACACACATGTCGATGGCGAAGCTCGCGCCGACAAGGAAAGGAACCCCCATTGCCATCGGCAGGGGAACCCACCTGCCATACTTGGGCGGGAGGAGGTCCCTCGTGAGGTTGGCCACCACTGCGAAGCCGAAGAATCCGTAGCACAGCTGCAGGCAGTGCAGGGGCAGGGCAGAGAAACCTTCAACGCCAAGAATTGCCATGTTTCGGTAGATCAGAGCGTACGGTGCCTTCCAGGGCCCTTCTGGGTTGCCTATGTCAAACGCCTTGTAGAACAGCATGAATGTCAGTGGCCCGATGACACAGCCCATGGCGGTGCCGATAGCCTGGGCAATTAGCATTGACCTTGGTGATGATAATGTGAGGTGCCCAGTCTTGAAATCATGCATCAGATCAGCAGATATGGTCACCAGTGATTTCACCAGGCCGCAGCCTACTAAGCCAGCAACCACACCGGAGTCTTTTCCAGCCCAGGCTGCTAGAATGAAAAGGCCAACCTTCCCATAATTGTAGGCCATGTTCATGTCAGTAAGGCCCGCGCCGTAGGCATTGCAGAAACCCAGGGCAGGAGCCAATAGGTATGCTATGATAACATAGTACCACTTCATCTCGCGGAACATCAAGGGAATGGCAATGACTGCAAGGACTGATAATGCAACGTAACCAGAGTAGGCTAGCCAGGTAGGGAGACTGTCTCTTATGAAAACTTCATTACGATGAAGGTCATCAAGCACCGGGATGTCTTCCTCTAGAAATAGCACGAACACTATATCAGATCATCTATATATCACAAAGACTGTACTTACATGTATTTGTCAGAATGTTTACCTTTCTTTGTATTCTTTAGTTTTGATTTTTCAATCAGATTCCTAATGGTCAGTGCGATAATCTTGGCGAAATTGTATAGGCCATCTCCTACAATGAGAGCTATGCATATGAAGGCCTACAGAGTGAGACAAGGTAAGTAGCAAGGAATTATAGTCGACATGTACAATAACCAACATTAACTGAAAACAAACCTTGTAACCTTGCAGGCTGCTCATGCTACTTTCTGGTATATTTGATGGATACCAGTCCCCTTCCAAATCACTGATCAGCGGCCACATGACACCCCAGGAGAGAATAGCACCAAGTAGGAGAGACAGATTAACAAGATGGGAACAAATCATCCCTGCCCCAACATATGTGAGGCTGAAATCAAAGAAGAATCTGACATCCCGAAAACCAGAAAAATCCATATCAGGTGAAAGTGTTACTAGTCAAGAGTAAATTTAATACCACAATGAGCAAAGTGAATATTGTTACGTGTTTTTCCATGCTATTAGTCCAAAAGTAGGAAACTGCGAGAACCCGCAGCTGTCTCCGCCAGAGAAAAACCACTGGAAGAAGCTCCAGAAGAAGCTGATTCCAAAGTATTTTGTGAATCCATTTACTTGCTGCCTGACGTGAAGAAACAAAGCGATCAACTGATGACAAAAGAGATTATGTTGTTTGGTTTTCTAGGTCACATGTTATGTGAAACAATCACATACTTTGCCATAGCATCTCCATGAGGAGTGTGGAATCCATTTATAAGCACAGCTGTGGCAGTCCCGCTTGGATAAGTTAATTTGTAGTCGATTATCATAATCTGAAATTTTACAAAGTTTCATCACAAAATGAATCATCTGTTTATATGTGATTCTCAAACTAATTGACGAAGTTATTGTAATCTAACAAAAGAAGACTGCAGGCATCAAGTTCATTTTGAAGGATTTGCAAGGAAACATATTTTTATCCAAATATGGTAAGGACTAAGGCGCATAGCTGACAACTTAAACTTTTATGTACTACTCCCTTTTGGAATTAGGCTCAATTAAATACAGTTGGATGCAGCTAAAGATTCAAAGAAGAAATGCAACGGTGATTTCAAAATACATAATTGTTTATCCCTTTTAAGCAGATCCCAAATGATAGGGCAAGTAGCTAATACTTTTTTAAGAGAAACATCGCATGCTTCACAGCATATATAAGTTAATATAATATTATTTCATCATCAGCATCATCGAAGCATATGTGTTCCATTTGTGTTAAACAATGATGGCTTTGCCTTTGTTGCTTTAACAACTCAAGCAGCAAATAGGCTTTGTGATAGACAGATAGTGACAATTAAATTATCTAAAAGAAAGTGCAATGAAGAAGATTGATCCAGCAGGCCGTGTGGGACCTTATGTGTCTTTCTGTCTATTGACACCTAGTAGGGTTAAGTGTTGCGGCAGTTTTCCGCAAGGGAGATGAAGCGAGTAGTCGGTTGCTGTATGGAACATGTGGAAAGAAAGAAACAAGCACATTTTCAGCACGACAAGACCCACATTCCCAGAGATATTGCACAAGCTTTTTGAGGATATTTCACAGATTCCAGTGCAGCCTATCCCATTTGAACTAGACTGCATCAGGTTTTTATTAGTTTTGGGGCATGTTCTAAGTCAAAAAAATTGTCTACAGACCCCATCCTTGTTAATGAATAAGCGGCGCTCTTTCCATTTCTCTCCAGAAAGAAGCCCCGTTCAGTAGGGGACAATAAGGCCATCATCAATCAATCGGACATCACGAAAATGGTAGCAATGCCGTCAGACTACATCACCTAGCTAAATCGAAGCAGATTTGTCCTTTGTTCAGCTTACCTAATCTGTGAGCCGGTCTTGACAAAAAGGAGGGAAACAATATCCTACAAACAAACAAACAAACAAGGATAACAAGACAGAAACAAAAAAGACCTTACACCTGACACCTAGGAAAGGATCCAACATTTTTATGTTGCTGGAGCATGAGCAAAATGTAAATGAAAGTTACGGAATACAAATGGTGAAATGATGGCCACTTGAACAATATGCAAGCGACATGGTTAGGATGAAAGGTGAAGCTGCAGTTGTCAGGCGTGACAGAATCAGTAAGCTTTTAAGCAGACGGACCTTCCTGAGAGGGACGAGCGCGAGAATCCCCACGAAGCTGACGGCGAGCAGAAATCCGGTCATCCACGCAATGCCGGGGTCCTTGTAGCTCCCCGGCACGTTTCCCTCCGTCTCCACCCCCGCCGCCTCGTAGGTCTTCTTGTCGAGCGCGAGCAGGTAGGAGCCGAACCCACCTGAGGAGCAAAACAATCCCGTCATCAATCCAATCCAGGATTGACTCCACTTGACAGAGCGGACGACGCTCCTGTCGTGTGCCTGTGGAGAGTGGGGCCGCCCTGACCTCCGACGGCGATGCTGTAGCATGCGACGGCGCAGGTCTGCACGACGGTGTTCTCCTGGCGCGTGAAGGGGCGGGCGGCGAAGCCGAGGCGGGCCAGCGCCTTGGTCCAGCCGCGGAGGACGACGAAGGCGATGAGCGCGGCGGAGACGTTGAGCGTGGGGACGAGCCCCGTGGTGAGGACGAGCTTCATGACGATGACGCTGTACATGGCGCCGACGGCCAGGCTCGCCACCATCCCGCGCGCCGTCAGCTGCTCCCGCCACGGCGGCACGCGGCCGCGCTCGTAGTGCGCCGCCCCCGCCAGCTCGGAGTCGCCGTCGAGCTCGCGGATCTCCTCGGGACGGCCCTCCCGAGAGCGGGGCGCCATCGCGAGCTCGAGGCCCCGCGGATGCCCCGAGTGCTTCCTCCGCCGCTCCTGCTTCATGGTGGGGAAAAGATTTTCGCGGCGTCAGATTCGAGTCCAGGGAGAATCTTGTCATCGGACCGAGACTGATGACCGAGAAACAGAACGTTTTAATCAGTGAGCTCCGCTACTAGTATGCCAAGTGAGCTCTTGGGAGCTGTGAGGGATTCAGTGCGAAAGGCGATCCATGGAGCAAGGAGATTCGAAGTTATGATCAGAGATTCACGGAAGCAGGAAAGATTCTTGATTCTTCAGTTAGAATTGAGAATTGGAGAGGGATAGAGAAAGTAAAAAATCTCACCTCACCTGGGCCCTCTCTCTAGCTCCAACCAGAAAGCCAATAATATCCGGGAACCAAAAGGAAATGAGATGTGACCAAGAGAACTTCAGTCTTCAACACGGAGTGCTCTCCATGAAACCGAGAGAGCCAGGTTGAGTGCAACTGTACAAGAGGTCAAAAGCTGTAGCCTGTAAGCCACGCATACACGCAAGATTAACGGAATAAGCAAGCTGGAGTTCCTCCTTGGCACGCATCGTTGAAATATCCTTGGCCAGCAGTTGATGATGAAGTTTTGCGGTCTGAAAATGTCGAAACTTTTATTGAAAAAACAAAGTCAACGAAGCTCGAACTAAGCAGGATCATTGAACTAGAATGGCTTGAGACGCGATTGCATAGGCTTCCTTGTGATTTTGCGCATGGAAAAAAATCTTGTGCTGCCTTCCGCGGGCGTGTGGTCGCCACGGCTGACGGCTCCCCGCCGCGCGCGACGACAGGGACGGGCCAAATGTGGATACGAGGATGGCAATGTGCGCTCCAAACCTGGCCAACGGGCCCGGCCTGGCCCGGCACAGGGCCTCACGTACCTGGCACACATGGACCCGTTTAGTTGGCGGGCCATCTCGTGCTGGCCCCGTGCCCAGCTTTCTGGCCCAGCCATGATATGGTAGCTTAACGGGTCGGCCCTTAAGCTAAACGGGCTATATATTTTAGAAAATAAGGAAAAGTAAAAATAGGAAAATTTGAAATAAGAATAAAAAATTAAACAGGCCGTGCTAGGTTGGCACACCGGATTCAGGTTGTGACCCAGGCATGGCCTCAGTAGACGAAGGGCCGACATGATCCAGTTTAGCCATGTGTCGTGTCAGCCTACGCGTGGGTCAGGCTAGCATGCTTCGGACCGGCATGCAAAAAGCCTAGCCCGATGGCCAGGTTTGTTCCCTTTCCCTTCCTGTCTCTAGCGTCCCTCTCGGAGGAGACACGGGAAAAGCCCTAGTTTTGTGCCGCTCGCTCTCCCTTCCACTTCCTCCCTCTCCCCTCGCCTCCGTCGAAGAACGCAACTAGCGAAGCCTGAGTGGGGTCGATTCGGTGGTGGGTGCTAGCAATGTGCCTACCAGATCTAGGTGGTCCAAGCATTGGTGGTGGGTGTGGTGACACGAGGATGTGAGGCGGGCCTTTGGTGGCGACCACACGATCTAGGCGATGCGAACCTAGATCTAGGCCTATGGGCTACGAGCCTTGCGCATGTACAGGCATGGCGGTGTTGCAGTTGTCGTCTTCACCGCCGGTTGTCTTCTGTCAGATCCCTCATGTTTATTTGTGTATGGGATGATACCGGCATAGGCAGGCCTATATCTAGCGTAGCAGGCTCATCGAGGTCGGGTCATGCTCGGGCACTACCTGCTGGCGGGAGAGGGCTAGGCTCCTCGCCTCACTCATCTAGCTTGAGATTTTTTGGAGCGGTTCTAGGTCTTGGGAGAAATCCCCACCGACATGTATGGCGTTGCTGTTGAAGGGAATATGCCCGAGATGCAATAATAAAGTGGTTATTATCTTATTCCATGTTTATGATAAATATTTATTTTGCATGCTATAATTGTATTAATTGGAAACATTAATACATGTGTGTTTAATAAACAAAATATAAAGTTCCTAGTAATGCCTCTCATATAAACTAGCTCGTTGATTAATAAGATGATCAAGGTTTCCTGATCATGGCATTGGATGTTGTTAATAACGAGGTCACAACATTGGTGGAATGATGTGATGAACATTCATCCTAAGTATAGCATTACGATTAAAGTCATTATGTTTATATTGCTATAACATCATGCGAACTAATCTTAGTCCTTAGACCATGAGATCATGTTAATTGCTAACATCGGAAGAGTAACTTGATAACATCAAACATCACACCGTAAAAGGGTGACTATAAAGGTGGGTTCAGATACTCCGAAGGTGTTATGTTGAGGCTCATAGATCAAGAGTGGAATTTGTCAATCCTGATGACGGATAGATATACTCTGGGCCCTCTCGGTGATATCATATTAAGATAGCTTGCAAGCAAGTGATGTGATCACTAGAATGTTATATCACGGGAACGAGAAAAGAGTGCATGTCGGTAACGAGATCAAAGTAGGTATTTCGATGCCGATGATCGAATCTCGGACATGTAATATATTGCGAGACAAAGGAATTTAGTTACGACGTTAAAGGTTCACACGATCATAAGAGTCATCGTTGAATATGTGGGAGTCACTATGGATCTCCAGGTCCCGCTGCTGATTATTGATCGTAGAGGGGTCTTGATCATGTCTGCATTATTCACGAACCGTAGGGTGACACACTTAAGGGATACTGACACCATTTGGAGCAAATATGTTTCAGATACAGATTTAAAAAAGCGCTGGAATTATTTCAACAGACATCGAAACTGTTTCGGGTGAAATTGCTGAAATTGGTTCCGCATGTGATATTGAAATGTTGCAAGTGGTTTTATGTGAATGTTTGTTAATTAAAGTAATTAACAAAATTCTGAATAAAATAAATAAAATAGTTCTATTTAATGAGATCTTGCATTAAATTTGGTGGAAATTTAATGCATATGAGTGGAAGTGTGAGTGGAGGCATATTTATGTGAGTGAGCATCCACCACATGAATGATGGCAGAGGTGGGGGCACCACCATGGCTGCCACGCCATGGCCCTTGGCTGCCCCCCTCTTCCCTATAAAAGGCCCCCCTCTCCTCCTCACAACACACACCTCCTCGTGAAGGTTCTCTTCTCCCTCTAGTTATTTCCCATGGTCTCGGATTAGCGAGATACATGTTTCCGGTGGCTTTATCTGGAAAGGAGTTGCTGCTTCTGCTGTATTGCTAGAGCAAGGAGGTGGAGGTTATCGGGGTACCAAACGTGTGTGCGATCACGGATGCACCGCTGCTTTGCGGTGCTGGACTTGGTGGTGTTGGACTTGTTGGAGATATGCCCAAGAGGCAATAATAAAAGTGGTTATTATTATATCTTTGTGTTTATGATGAATGTTTACATCCCATGCTATAATTGTATTATAAGGAAACACTGATATATGTGTGTTTTGTAAACATAAAAGAGTCCCTAGTAAGCCTCTTGTGGAACTAGCTTGTTGATTAAATGATGATCATGGTTTTCTGATCATGGACATTGGATGTCATTAATAACAAGGTTATATCATTAGGAGAATGATGTGATGGACACACACCCATAGTAAGCGTAGCATAAGATCAAGTCATTAAGTTCGTATTGCTATAAGCTTTCAAATGCATAGTAACCTAATCCTTCGACCATGAGGTTATGTTAATCACCATCACCGGATGGGTACTTTGATGACATCAAACACCGCTTCGTAACTGGGTGGTTATAAAGGTGTCATTGGATATTCTGAAAGTATGTGTTAAAGCGCATGGACCAAGATTGGGATTTGTCCATCCATATGACGGATAGATATGCTCTGGGCCCTCTCGGTGGAATGTCATCTAGTTAGCTTGCAAGCATGTGACTAGGTCACAAGGGATGACATAACATGGAACGAGTAAAGAGTACTTATCAGTAACGAGGTAGAACTAGGTATGGATATACCGACGATCAAACCTCGGATAAGTAGAATATCGCGTGACAAAGGGAATTGGTTTAGTATGTTAATGGTTCTATCGATCACGAAGTCATCGTTGAGTATGTGGGAGCCGTTATGGATCTCTAGATCCCGCTGATGGTTATTGATCGGAGAGGTGTCTCCATCATGTCTACATATTCACGAACCGTAGGGTGACACACTTAAGGTTCGAAGTTGTTTTAAGTAGATATGGAATGTGCGTTGGAAACCGAATGTTGTTCAGAGTCTCGGATTGGATCCGGGACATCACGAGGAGATCCGGAATTGTTCGGAGAATGAGATTCATATATTGGGGATCATTTTCTAAGTTAGGAAATGTTCCGGAGTATTTGTATGAAGATTCTAGAAGGTTTTCGAATGTTCTGGAAGGTTCTAGGAGATTTCTTGGAGTTTGCTTAAAAACCAAGAAAGGATCAAGGAGTCCTTGTGGGGCAAGACAAGGAGTCGTGGGGGAGGAGGACTCCTCCCCCCTCCAAATCTGCCGGCCAAGGAAGGGAGGGGAGTCCTACTAGGACTCCCCCTCCCATGGCGCCTCCCTCCTTTAAATAGAGGGGTGGGGGCGCCACCCCCTTGCCCCCTCCACTTCAAGCCCTAGCCGCCGCCTCTCTCCTCCTCCTTCCCTCTGCTCAGGCTTAGGCGAAGCCCTGCAGAATTCTCTACTCCACCACCACCACACCGTCGTGCTGCTGGGATTCCGTGGAGAAGATCTACTACCTCCGCTGCTCGCTAGAACGGGGAGAGGAAGGTCTGCTTCGACTCCGCACGTGTGACCGATTGCGGAAGCGCTGCCGGAACATGGCGCCGGAAGGATCGTCCACACGATCTTGAGATCGGCAAGTGATCGACTACATCAACCCCGAGATCTAATCTCGTAACGCTTTCAGATCTATGAGGGTTAGTACAGATCTATCTCGTTGCACATGTCTAATAGATTAGATCTTGGCTTTTATCTAGATTAGATCTGGGTTTTGTTCGTTCTTGTGGTAGAAATTTTTTGTTTTCCATGCTACGAACCCATCAGTGGTATCAGAGCCGTGTTTATGCGTAGATCTGTTGCACGAGTATAACACAATGGTTTTGTGGGCGTTGGTGCTCGTGCCGTCTTTTGCTTTGTGTACTTTGCATCTTGCGGTATGGTGGGATGAAGCGGCTCGGGCTAACCTTACATGTCATCGCACATGAGACTTGCTCCACGCTTGACGTGTAACTTGCTTTGCACAAGTGGCTTTGCGGGTGTTTGTCTCTCCCACCATAGTATAGATCCAATTTACACTTTGCACTCGATAGCACTTGTATCAACGTTGTGGTTCAGTTTCGTAGGTAAGATCCGTTCTTATTCGAAAGCCCCAAACCACGTAAAACATGCAAAGAAAATTAGAGGCGTCTAACTTGTTTTTGCAGGGGTGTTTTGTGATGTGATATGGCCATCATGTGATTGTGATTATATTTGATGTATGCAATGATCCTTGTTGTAATATGGCAACCGGCAGGAGCCTAATGGTTGTCTTTAATTCTGTTAAGACATGCGTGTCTATTCATCTTGTAATAGCTTTATTCCAAGTAGTTGTAATAGTTGCTGGTGATGATGGACAACCATGAAGCGGCGCCTCTGACCTTGACACAATGCTGGTGATGATGGAGATCATGTCCGTGCTTTGGAGATGGAGATCAAAGGCATAAGAAGAAAGGGCCATATCATATCACACTAATTTTGAATTGCCTGTGATGTTAATCCTTTATGCATCTTGTATTGCTTAGATCGCGACGGTACCATTATAAGATGATCCCTCTCACTAAATTTCAAGTAATAAAGTGTTCGTCCTTAGTTGGCACCGTTGCTAAGACTCGTCGTCTCGAAGCATCTCGTGATGATCGGATGTGATAGATTCTACGTGTGCATACAACGGGTGCAAGCCAGATTTGCACATGCGGAAACTAAGGTTAATCTTGACGACCCTAGCATGTACAGACATGGTCTCGGAACACGGAATACCGAAAGGTAGAGCATGAATCATATAAGTGATATGATGAACATGAAGATTGTTCGCCGATGAAACTACATCTTCTCTCGTGAAGATCGGACTTGGTGTAGTGGACTTGGTTCATGTAATCACTAAGACAATGTGAGGGATGTTGTTTTGAGTGGGAGTTCACCTAGTTAATTTAAGAATTAAAATTGAACTCAATTTATCATAAACTTAGTCTAAACTACTTGCAAATTTGTTGTAGATTATGGCGAACCTCTCCATCAATTTCAATGCGTTTCTAGAGAAAGAAAAGCTTAAGAACAATGGAAGCAACTTCACGGACTGGCTCCGTGGTCTGAAGATTGTCCTCAGGGCTGGTCAGATGACCTATGTGCTCGAAGCACCGCTAGGTGACCCACCTGCAGATGATGTCACCGATGACGTAAAGAATGTTTACGCCACTCAGAAAAATCATTACTCCACAGTTCAGTGTGCCATCCTGTACGGTTTAGAAACGGAGCTCCAGAAGCGTTTTGAGCACCACGACCCATTCGAGATCATTAAGGAGCTCAAGCTCATTTTTGAGACTCACGTGGCCGTGGAGAGCTATGAGGCCTCCGAAAAGTTCTTTACCTGCAAGATGGAAGAGGGAAGCTCCGTTAGCGAGAACGTGCTCACCATGTCTGGGCACGCAAACAAGCTCCAAGAGTTGGGGATAACGATTCCTAATGAGTTAGGGATTCACCGTGTCCTCCAATCACTGTCACCGAGTTATAAGAACTTTGTGACGAACTACAATATGCACTGCATGAACAAGACGTTGCCTGAACTATCGTCCATGCTGAAAACTGCTGAAGTGGAGATCAAGAAGGAGCACCAAGTGTTGATGGTCAATAAGACCACCAATTTCAAGAAACAGGGCAAGCCTAAGAAAAAGGGCAACTTCAAGAAGGACGGCAAGAAAGTTGCCGCACCTGCTAAGAAGCCCAAGGCTGGTCCTAAACCTGAAACTGAATGCTTCTACTACAAGGGTGCTGGTCACTGGAAGCGTAACTGCCCCAAGTACCTGGCGGATCTGAAGAACGACAACATCAAGAAGAAAGGTATATTTGATATACATGTTATTGATGTGTATCTTACTAGTAATCGTAGTAGTGCCTGGGTATTTGATACTGGTTTGGTTGCTCATATTTGTAACTCGAAACAGGAGCTGTGGAATAAACGAAGACTGGCGAGAGACGAGGTGACGATGCGCGTTGGAAATGGCTCCAAGGTTGATGTGATCGCCGTCGGCACGCTCCCTGTACATCTACCTTCGGGATTAGTTTTAAATTTAAATAATTATTATTTGGTGCCTGCGTTAAGCATGAACATTATATCTGGATCTTGTTTATTGCGAGACGGTTACTCTTTTAAGTCTGAGAATAAAGGTTGTTCGATTTATATGAGTAATATCTTTTATGGTAATGCACCTGAGATGAATGGTTTATTCTTATTGAATCTCGATAGTAGTGATACACATGTTCACAACATAGATGCTAAACGAATAAAATTGAATGATAATTCTACATACATGTGGCACTGTTGTCTTGGTCACATTGGAGTGAAGCGTATGAAGAAACTCCATTCTGATGGACTTCTTGAATCACTTGATTTTGAATCACTTGAAAGATGCGAAGCATGTCTAATGGGAAAAATGACTAAGACTCCATTCTCTGGAATAATGGAGCGAGCTATAGACTTATTGGAAATAATACATACCGATGTGTGCGGTCCAATGAGTGTAGCATCGCGTGGTGGATATCGTTATGTTCTCACTTTCACGGATGACTTAAGTAGATATGGGTATGTCTACTTTATGAAACATAAGTCCAAAACTTTCGAGAAGTTTAAGGAATTTCAAAGTGAAGTGGAAAATCATCGTAACAAGAAGATTAAGTTTCTGCGTTCTGACCGCGGAGGTGAATATCTAAGTTATGAGTTTGGCATGCATTTAAAGAAATGTGGAATACTTTCGCAGTTGACACCGCCGGGAACACCACAATGTTATGGTGTGTCCGAACATCGTAATCGAACTCTCTTAGATATGGTTCGGTCTATGATGTCTCTTACAAATTTACCGCTATCGTTTTGGGGCTATGCATTAGAGACAGCCGCATTCACTTTAAATAGGGCACCATCTAAATCCATTGAAACGACACCGTATGAATTGTGGTTTGGTAAGAAACCTAAGTTGTCGTTCCTTAAAGTTTGGGGTTGCGAAGCGTATGTAAAGAAGTTACCTGATAAGCTTGAACCCAAAGCGGAGAAATGCATCTTCATAGGATACCCTAAAGAAACAATTGGGTATACCTTCTATCATAGATCCGAAGGCAAAGTTTTCGTTGCCAAGAATGTATCCTTTCTTGAGAAGGAGTTTCTCTCGAAAGAAGTGACTGGAAGTAAAGTAGAACTCGACGAGGTTATTGAACCTTATCTCGGAGTTGAGAGTAGCGCAACACCGGAAGATGTTTTTGTGCCGCCTACACCAATTGGAGAGGAAGCTAATGATGGTGATCATGAAACTTCGAACGAAGTTACTACTGAACCTCGCAGGTCAACGAGAGTTCATACCACTCCTGATTGGTATGACTCTGCCTTGAACGTCATGTTGGTGGACAACACTGATGACCCTGCGACGTATGAAGAAGCTATGGTGAGCCCAGATTCCGACAAATGGCTAGAAGCCATGAAATCCGAGATGGGATCCATGTACGAAAACCAAGTATGGCTTTGGTGGACTTACCGGATGGCCGTAAGGCTATCGAGAACAAATGGATTTTCAAAATAAAAACAGATGCTGATGGTAATGTTACCGTCTATAAAGCTCGACTTGTCGCGAAAGGGTTATGACAAATTCAAGGAATTGACTACGATGATACTTTCTCACCAGTAGCGAAGCTAAAGTCTGTGAGGATTTTGTTAGCAATCGCTACATATTTCGATTATGAAATTTGGCATATGGATGTCAAAACGGCGTTCCTTAATGGTGACATTGAGGAAGAGTTGTATATGGTACAACCCAAGGGTTTTGTCGATCCTAGTGATGCTGACAAGGTATTCAAACTTCAGCGCTCCATTTATGGACTGAAGCAAGCATCCCGGAATTGGAATCAATGTTTTGATAAAGTAATCAAAAACTTTGGATTTATACAAACTTATGGAGAAGCTTGTATTTACAAGAAAGTGAGTGGGAGCTCTGTAGCATTCCTAGTACTATATGTAGATGACATATTGTTGCTTGGGAATGATATAGAACTTCTTAATAGCGTCAAAACCTATTTGAATAATAGTTTTTCAATGAAGTATCTTGGCGAAGCGGCATATATTCTAGGCATCAAGATTTATAGAGATAGATCAAGACGCCTAATAGCGCTTTCACAAAGTACATACTTAGACAAAGTTCTAAAGAAGTTTAGAATGGAAGAGAGCAAGAAAGGGTTCGTGCCCATGTTGTCAGGTAAGACCTTGAGTAAGACTCAAAGTCCGGCTACGACAGAAGATAGAGAAAATATGAATAATATTCCCTATGCCTCGGCCATAGGTTCTATCATGTATGCCATGCTGTGTACAAGACCGGATATAGCACATGCTGTTAGTTTGACTAGCAGATATCAAAGTGATCCTGGAATGGAACACTGGACAACGGTCAAGAATATCCTAAAGTACCTAAATAGGACTAAGGATATGGTTCTTTCTTATGGAGGTGATGAACAGCTTGTTGTAAACGGTTACACTGATGCTAGTTGGAACACCGATCCAGATGACTCGAAGTCACAGTCTGGATACATATTTATTTTGAATGGTGCTGCAGTGAGCTGGAGGAGTGCCAAGCAAAGCGTTGTGGCGAAATCTTCAACTGAATCAGAATACATAGCTGCTTCGGAGGCTGCACAAGAAGCCATATGGATGAAGGAGTTCATTACTGAACTTGGCGTGGTTCCCAGTGCGTTGGACCCGATGGCCATCTACTATGACAACATAGGTGCCATAGCTAATGCACAGGAGCCAAGGTCACATAGCAAGCTGAAGCACATCAAGCTACATTTCCATGCTATTCGCGAGTATGTCCGAGATGGTGACATAAAGATTTACAAAGTACACACTGATCTGAATGTGGCAGATCCGTTGACTAAACCTCTCCCTAGAGCAAAGCATGACCAACACCAGAACGCCATGGGTGTTAGGTATATTACCATGTAATCTAGATTATTGACTCTAGTGCAAGTGGGAGACTGTTGGAGATATGCCCAAGAGGCAATAATAAAAGTGGTTATTATTATATCTTTGTGTTTATGATGAATGTTTACATCCCATGTTATAATTGTATTATAAGGAAACACTGATACATGTGTGTTTTGTAAACATAAAAGAGTCCCTAGTAAGCCTCTTGTGGAACTAGCTTGTTGATTAAATGATGATCATGGTTTTCTGATCATGGACATTGGATGTCATTAATAACAAGGTTATATCATTAGGAGAATGATGTGATGGACACACACCCATAGTAAGCGTAGCATAAGATCAAGTCATTAAGTTCGTATTGCTATAAGCTTTCAAATGCATAGTAACCTAATCCTTCGACCATGAGGTTATGTTAATCACCATCACCGGATGGGTACTTTTATGACATCAAACACCGCTTCGTAACTGGGTGGTTATAAAGGTGTCATTGGGTATTCTGAAAGTATGTGTTGAAGCGCATGGACCAAGATTGGGATTTGTCCATCCATATGACGGATAGATATGCTCTGGGACCTCTCGGTGGAATGTCATCTAGTTAGCTTGCAAGCATGTGACTAGGTCACAAGGGATGACATAACATGGAACGAGTAAAGAGTACTTATCAGTAATGAGGTAGAACTAGGTATGGAGATACCGACGATCAAACCTCGGATAAGTAGAATATCGCGTGACAAAGGGAATTGGTTTCGTATGTTAATGGTTCTATCGATCATGAAGTCATCGTTGAGTATGTGGGAGCCATTATGGATCTCCAGATCCTGTTGATGGTTATTGATCGGAGAGGTGTCTCCATCATGTCTACATATTCACGAACCATAGGGTGACACACTTAAGGTTCGAAGTTGTTTTAAGTAGATATGGAATGTGCGTTGGAAACCGAATGTTGTTCGGAGTCTCGGATTGGATCCGGGACATCACGAGGAGATCCGGAATTGTCCGGAGAATGAGATTCATATATTGGGGATCATTTTCTAAGTTAGGAAATGTTCCGGAGTGTTTGTATGGAGATTCTAGAAGGTTTCGGAATGTTCTGGAAGGTTCTAGGAGATTTCTTGGAGTTTGCTTGAAAACCAAGAAAGGATCAAGGAGTCCTTGTGGGGCAAGACAAGGAGTCATGGGGGAGGAGGACTCCTCCCCCTCCCAATCCGCCGGCCAAGGAAGGGAGGGGAGTCCTACTAGGACTCCCCCTCCCATGGCGCCTCCCTCCTTTAAATAGAGGGGTGGGGGCGCCACCCCCTTACCCCCTCCACTTCAAGCCCTAGCCGCCGCCTCTCTCCTCCTCCTTCCCTCTGCTCAGGCTTAGGCGAAGCCCTGCAGAATTCTCTACTCCACCACCACCACCACACCGTCGTGCTGCTGGGATTCCGTGGAGAAGATCTACTACCTTCGCTGCTCGCTGGAACGGGGAGAGGAAGGTCTGCTTCGACTCCGCATGTGTGACTGACTGCGGAAGCGCTGTCGGAACGTGGCGCCGGAAGGATCGTCCACACGATCTTGAGATCGGCAAGTGATCGACTACATCAACCCCGAGATCTAATCTTGTAACGCTTTCAGATCTACGAGGGTTAGTACAGATCTATCTCGTTGCACATGTCTAATAGATTAGATCTTGGCTTTTATCTAGATTAGATCTGGGTTTTGTTCGTTCTTGCGGTAGAAATTTTTTGTTTTCCATGCTACGAACCCATCAGGACTTGCTGGAGCTGGATCTGATGGACGTGCTGGAGCCGGACCTGCTAGACTTCATCATGATCTTGAGATCGGCAAGTGTACGACTACATCATCCACGAGTTCCAACTCGTTAACAAAGCTTTGTTGTCTTTGAGGGTAAGTTCTCTATGGATGTATATCCACCTGTTGCTGGTGTATAGTTCCCATCATAGAATTTTTTTTGTTTTCTATACTGCGGACCCAACAGTGGTATCAGAGCCTGATCTATGCGTAGGTATTTTGCACGGGTAGTACACATATGTTTATATGTGGGCGATGATGATCATGTTATTGTATCTTCTATGTATTTTGGATATTGGTGGCATAGTGGGATAAAGCGGCCTAGACCAACTTTACATGTCATCGCACATGAGACCAGTTCCACGACTGACATGCAACTAGTTTTGTATAAGTGGCTAGCGGGTGTCTGTCTCTCCTACTATAGTCAATATCTAATTTACAACGAGTTTCTAATAACTTAGTTATCATCGTTGTGGTTCCATGTTCGTAGGTAAGACTGGTTCTATCTTCGAAAGCCCTAAGCCACGTAAAACTTGCAATAGATAAATTAGAGGCGTCTAGTTTAGATTGTTGCTGGGCTAGTGTGATGATATGGTAATATTGTAAGTTGATGTATGGTAGATACCCTTACAACACACCTAACGTGTAAGTTCCATAGACCTTGGCCTTACACACAAAGGAATGATAGAGATCATACCACGGTGCACATGATCGTGATCAAATGCATGGACCATATCATTCCACTTTACACATATGATGTTTGCATCTTATATTTCTAGTTTGGCGTTTTAGTAGCACTATAAGATGATCCTCATTTAAATATCAAGATAAAATGTGTTCTTCCTTAAGTATGCACCGTTCTATGGATCGTGTTTCGAGACATCACGTGATGATCGGGTGTACTCGAATCTACGCTTTCATACAATGGGTGTAAGAAAGTTTTACACACGCGAGCACTGAGGTTCTTACTTGGCGAGCCTAGCATGTACAGACATGGCCTCAGAACACAGACCGAAAGGTTAAGCATGAGTCATATAGTTGATGTGATGCCCATATTGATGCTCGCCTTTGAAGCTATACCGACTCACGTGATGATCGGACTTGGTGTAGTAGATTTGGTTCATGTAATCACCAAAAAAGCATGAGGGGTGTCGTTTTTGAGTGGGAGTTCATTTCTAATTTGGATTAGTCGAACTCAATTTGTCATAAACTAAATTGAAGTGAATTTGCATAATTTGTTGTAGTCATTGGCATCTGTTCACTACCTTATGCTTAGTTTTAATTGAGATAATAGAACTATAGAATTCTGGATATTTACTTTACGAATTGGTATTGTATTGTTTTGAATGTCAATTTAAATTTTAGAAGTCCTATTGCAAACTTTCAGCAAACTCTATTTATTCCATGAAGTTTAATAAGTAGTATTAAATCAAGAGTAAGAATTCCAATGTTAGTATCTAAAGTATCATGTTTGCCTCTATGATTATTGATATTCAAAAGTTGTTTTAATATCAAGATTATCCAGGAGCTGAAAAATAGTTTCAGAAACCATCATGTGTCGAAGATATTGTGATATCTGAAACAATGTTTTTGGTTGCATTATGATAGAGTATAATTTAGCAAAATACATGTTCTCATATTGTATGAGAATTTGTGAATGATGGAGATGCTAGGCATCCGGATCTCTCAAAAAGGTTTTGGGAACTAACATTATACTCGTGATTCTTCCTTATAGGCTATAGTAGCTTGATCATGAAAGTTGTTATGATAAGTATAAATAGAAGATGTAAGTAAAATGTTTACTACCCTAATAGATTACTAAAGAATGGATTTTTGAAAGAACACCAAACATTTGATGATGGTGATCCACTTCAAAGTGCAAGTCCAAAGGTATTAGTATTTGACTATATACAATGTGTACTATGTGTCATGTGAATGACACCACTATTGATGTTGATAGATTCTTTTAAAATAAAAGGAATTTTTGAAAGAGAATCTGTAAAATATTTGGCAGAAAAGAAAAGGCTGGAGATGTCAAACTTAGGTATATAGAAGATATACATGTTATGGTTGTATTCCTTGCTTATTAAACAATGTGGTTCTGAGGTATTAGATACCGGTATTGGAAACCGAATTGGTTGGTGTGAAGTATCATACAGAACAACACAATTCATGAGCTAGAACGGCCTAAGTAATTGGCAAGAGAGTAAGTGATGATGTTCATCAAAAACAAATAAAGTGTTATTGTGTTTTCGTTGTCGTCAAACCTAGCCTTCAAGATTTTTTTTAATAATTGTTATTTTGTTCCGGTATTACGAGAACAATGGTTGTTCAAATAATTACCGTATTCCATAAAGGATGGAAGAACTTTTACAAGTCTAGTTGGAGAAATCACATCCATAAACATTATTGCTAAAATGTCGTAACACAAATGTTTGGAAGATCACTTATGAAGTGACATCGTTGTTTGAATAATATTGGAAAGTAAACATGAAGAAACTCCATATTGATGGATTTTTGGAGTCTTTTGATTTTGATCAATTGACGCTTGTGAAACTTCCCTCGAGATAATTGAAACTCCATTCATAGGCCAAAGAGGAACGGACGACTAACTTATTGGATATTATGCATGTTGATGTATATAGTCCATTATGTGTAGCCATATGCGATGGATCTTTTTGCTTCATATGCTTTCTCCAGAAATTTGAGTGAATGTATCTATATATTAACTTAATAAGGAAGAAGTATGAAACATTTGAAAATTCTTCAAAGACTTTCAAGATGAAGTGAAAAATCATTATAACAAGAAAATAAAAGATTTTATGATTCGATCATAAAGGAAGATATTTGAGTTACAGGTTTAGCAAAACACCTAAGATTTCAGGAATTATTCCATGAATTTGCATTTCCTGATAAACCATAGGAGTATGGTATGTTCAAGAGATCAAATCAAACCTTGTTTGATATGGTAAGATCAAAGGTGTCATTTATATAACTGCCATTATGTTTTAAGGATTAAAGCTTTAGAGACTACCGCTTTTACACTAAAAAGAGCACCATCGTGATCTGTTGAAATGACACCATATGAGTTATGGTTGGGATAAAACCCGAATTTTCTTTTCTTAAATTTTGGTATGCTATGCATAAGTAAAATGTTTACAACCAAAGTCGAATAATCACGTCTTTGTAGGTTATCCCAAATAATTTGTTGGGAATTTCTCCATAATACCGAGGACAAAAGAGTTTGTTGCTTGGAACGTCAAGTTTCTTGAGAAGGAATTTTTCGTGAAAAGTTAAGTGGGAGGACAATAGAACTTTGATAAGGTTGTTGAACCTTAGCTATATGTGCTAAGTAGCGCAGTGCCGGAAAGTGTCCCGGTGGCGGCCACAATGCTCATGGCTCCCGTGATTACAAAGGGTATGATCTTGGAGATTAGAGTTCCTGTTGAACCATGTGGGTCGGTAAGAATCAAATAGTAAGATTTGAAACAGAAGTCGTTATTGTTTTAACAATGATGAACCGACTGCATGCAAAGAAGCGATGTTGGGCTCTGACTCCACAAAATGACTAGAAGTCATAGAATCCGTGATAGTATCCATACACGAGAAATCAAGTTTCTGAACTTGGAAGACCCTCCGGAAAGGCGTGAAGCCTATCGGTCATGTTTGGATCTATAAAGAAATAAACATGGATGTTTAACATCTATGAGATAGTCCACATGTGGGAAAGAAGTTTACGACAATGTTCAAGAAGTTGACTATGACAAGATTTGATCTTTCATAGCGATATTTAGTCTTGACGGATTAATGTAGCAACCACTACATATAATTTGGTATATGGTAGTTGAATAAACAAAACAAGGTTCTTCTAATAGAATGGTTACCTAGGACGTGTACATAACACGGTCCGAAGGGTTTTGTTAATTCAAAGGGTGCTAAAAGGGCATGCAACCTTCAATAGTTGAAGTGAGCATAGCGGAGTTGGAATCTTCACCATGATGAAAATGTTAAAGGAGTTTAATTTCATCGGAGATGATGAAGATGCTTGCATTTGCAAGAAATTAAGTGGGAGCACTGAGACAAATTTCCAATACATTATGCATAGTACATATTGTTGATTGGAAATGATGTATCTTTTATTGACACAAGTTAAGAATTTCATTAAAATAGGATTTCGATGAAAGACTTGGGCAAAACCGGAATATTTGGCATCAATGTCTATATGGATAGATTGAGACGCTAATATGGTTATGCCAGACGTACATATATGAGATATTGAAAGGGTTTAATATGGAAACAACAAGAAAGGTTCTTGTTGCATGGAAAGGATTGTATCAAGATTCAAGTGTTTCAACACTTGGTGAGTAAAATCACATGAATATTTTAATCGATTATATCGTGATATGTATATATCTAGATATGTCTGATGCTCTAAATGTTATGAGCACATACCAGAATGATTTATAAGATGATCATTGGACGATAGTAAAAATATTCTTATGAGCTTTGGAAGAACTAAGAATATATCATGTATAAGTGACAAATAGTTAAATGTAGTTCATTGTAAAGTGTTACATTGATACTAGTTTTGTCACAAGATACAAATTAAATTTATCTCAATTTAGACTATGGGTGACACAATGTAATGGAAAGGATGTTCCATGATGGATTTGGATGAGTTCCAAAGTTGAGACATTGGGACGGATACTACAACAAAAGGCTAAGTATATGACTGCTATAGTAGCAGCAAAGGAGGGCATTTGTGTTAAGTAGTTTGTTATCAAACTAGGTGTGGTTCAAAGTGGGCTAATACTATGAAGATATATTGTATGACAATAATATCAACATATTTTAACCCGAACGAACTAAAGGTCTTACCAAGGACCAAATTTATACAATGTCATCTCATTTGAGAATGCGTGATGCGTAGAGACGCAAAGACATGCAAATAAACACGAACCTGAAACTCTCAGATCCAGAGATTATGTTAACCACTAACAATCACGTATATGCAACACCAGAAAGCTATAGGTGTTCAATACGCAAAGTTTTTCAAACTAGATTATTGACTCTAGTGCAAGTGGGAGACTAAAGGGATATGCCCGAGAGGCAATAATAAACTGGTTATTATCTTATTCCATGTTTATGATAAATGTTTATTTTACATGCTATAATTGTATTAATTGGAAACGTTATTACATGTGTGTTTAATAAACAAAATACAAAGTTCCTAGTAATGCCTCTCATATAAACTAGCTCGTTGATTAACAAGATGATCAAGATTTCCTGATCATGGACATTGGATGTTGTTAATAACGAGGTCACAACATTGGTGGAACGATGTGATGAACATTCATCCGAAGTATAGCATTACGATAAAATTCATTATGTTTATATTGCTATAACATCATGCGAAGTAATCTTAGTCCTTAGACCATGAGATCATGTTAATTGCTAACATCAGAAGAGTAACTTGATAACATCAAACGTCACATCATAAAAGGGTGACTATAGAGGTGGGTTCAGATACTCCGAAGGTGTTATGTTGAGGCTCATAGATCAAGAGTGCAATTTGTCAATATTGATGACAGATAGATATACTCTGGGCCCTCTCGGTGATATCACATTAAGATAGCTTGCAAGCAAGTGATGTGATCACTAGAATGTTATATCACGGGAACGAGAAAAGAGTGCATGTCGGTAACGAGATCAAACTAGGTATTTCAATGCCGATGATCGAATTTCGGACATGTAATATATCGCGAGACAAAGGGATTTAGTTATGACGTTAAAGGTTCGCACGATCACAAGATTCATCGTTGAATATGTGGGAGTCACTATGGATCTCCAGGTCCCGCTGCTGATTATTGATCGTAGAGGGGTCTTAATCATGTCTGTATTATTCACGAACCGTAGGGTGACACATTTAAGGGATACTGACACCATTTGGAGCAAATATGTTTCAGATAAAGATTTAAGAAAGCGTTGGAATTATTTCAATAGACATCGAAACTGTTTCGGGTGAAATTGCTGAAATTGGTTCTGGATGTGATATTGAAATGTTGCAAGGGGTTTTATGTGAATGTTTGTTAATTAAAGTAATTAACAAAATTCTGAATAAAATAAATAAAATAGTTTTATTTAATGAGAGCTTGCATTTAATTTTGTGAAAATTTAATGCATGTGAGTGGAAGTGTGAGTGGAGGCATATTTATGTGAGTGAGCATCCACCACATGAATGATGGAAGAGGTGGGGGCACCACCATGGCTGCCACTCCATGGCCCTTGGCTGCCCCCCTCTTCCCTATAAAAGGCCCCTCCTCTCCTCCTCACAACATGCACCTCCTTGTGAAGGTTCTCTTCTCCCTCTAGTTATTCCCCATGGTCTCGGATTAGTGAGATACATGTTCTTGGTGGCTTTATCTGGAAAGGAGTTGCTGCTTCCGCTGCATTGCTGGAGCGAGAAGTGGAGGTTGTTGGGGTACCGGACGTGTGTGCGATCACGGATGCACCGCTGCTTTGCGGTGCTGGACTTGGTGGTGCTGGACTTGCTAGAGCTGGATCTGATGGACGTGCTGGAGCCGGACCTGCTGTACTTCATCACGATCTTGAGATCGGCAAGTGTACGACTACATCATCCACGAGTTCCAACTCGTTAACAAAGCTTTGTTGTCTTCGAGGGTAAGTTCTCTATGGATGTATGTCCACCCGTTGCTTGTATCTAGTAGATAGATCTTGGCGTATAGTTCCCATCATAGGAAATTTTTGGTTTTCTATGTTGCGAACCCAACAGCTATGGCGGAATCTATAGGGAGAGGGAGGGTTACCCCTCTCCCGTCTACTATTAAGTGCCAAGAAAACCGTTGGATAAGTCTGTTGGTCGGGAGTAGCGACGTGTTGATGCCTCGCTTTGTGAAGGTTCTTAGTGATCCTTCAATGAGATGGTGTGGTGATGGGGCGATGCATTCTCCATCCAAGATGTGGAGTGCTAAACATGGTGGTTACCTCCTTATTTTGTTGCTTCGTCATTGTGTTGTATCTTACTTTTCTTGTTGGGCATGTTGTGTCATTGCCCCGCCATGTTCTTTCTTGTTCGTGAACTTTTGTATAGTGGTTGTTTTATTTATAAAGCGGGGAGAAAACCTGTTTGGAGAGAATGTTGATACGAGGATATCCTCCATCTCACACGAGAGCAGCGAGACAGAGTGTGGGGCAAGGAAGACTCTCTCTCTCTGTCTGGCTTCCATCCGGATCATTGGCTTGTCCCTATCCGAGAGATCATTTCAAGGATCTAAATAAATGGTATACCTAATATGATCTTGTAGTGCATATATGTAGTCTAGGGCAACTCCAAAACAGGCTAACGATGGACTGCGCCAATCTTGTGTCCGTGGACAGTGAGTGAAGCCCAATGACACTCCGTAAATAGACCGAGCAGCCCAGGCGTGTCGGTTTCTACCCATTTTGAGCCCAAATTTGGAATGGATATGCGGTCCAGTGGAGAGAGTCTGCATACACATCGGTCCTCCTCTTATCCGTCCTAGGCCCTCCTGTCAGCGGCACAGACTAGTCTCTCCTCTCCCACAACAAGTCGTCACCCAAGCCCTAGAGATCCATGGAGGGCAAGCTGCCATCCACCGCCACCCCCGTCGTGGCCCTGCTTAAGCGAAAAAAGGATCTCACACTAGAGCAGAGTGATGTTGAGACCAAGAAACGGTCTGGCCAAAGAGATGCCACCAAGAGCCGATTGGATGCAGCCTAAGCCACCCAAGAAAGGGTTTGTGTACATGGAACACATAGACACCCTTCAGGCCCACTCCAACCATTGATGTGTAGCAGTGGCGGAGCTAGCACAGGTACGCTGGGGGGGCAAAACAAAAATCTTTATTGTCTGGGGGGCAAAATACTGTAATTTTTCTAATCTAACCTCTTGTTGAAAAACATTCTTTAGCAAATGTCTAAAAGCTAGGGGGGTTGTGGCCCCTGCTGACCTCAATGTAGCTCCGCCACTGATGTGTAGGTTGTTCTTATGCTCAAGGAGCAGGCGATTCATCGACATCCTAGCCAACATCGGCACCTCTGTGCTAGTCACGACAACGAGCTCGGGCCCGTCCACAAACCGACCACCTCAAGCCAAGTTGCCTACCGTCTCATCCGCGTCGCCACCTTACGGGTACCTTCCTAGACCCACCCTCTCATGTTCTGGTTTATCGTTGTGTGCTAGATACATACCACTGTGGTATTCAGCATTCGATGCCTAAGAGCCAAAGACGAGAGTCTTATGCTGAAGTACACAGACGTACATAGGTACATTCGGTGAGTCGTGTCCAAACATATAGTTATTCAGTCTGTTGCTCTACGTAGCTTGCGGACAATAAAACTAGCTTGGTTTAGTTGATAGAGTGCGGGCAGATGGGTACGACAGCGCGCGCGACACACGTCCGTGCTAGGGAATCTGCCGCCCTGGCCCACAGCGGGCCCCGCCTCTTAGAAGTGCAGGGCTCCGTTGCGATGGCATCGCGTGTCCTTTTGATCGTCCATCCCATGACCGAAAAGGATCGAAACGACATGGATATCAGTTTAGGCCAAAACATTCTAGCGCAATTATTTACACTGATGTATATGTGCTCTAAGCTAGGATTCCTACCAGAAGTGCTCTTATAAAAAACCATTCACATTAATTCATTGTTGGATGGAGATCAAAGAATGTCCCAAGTGGCAAGATCTCTATGCGTCACTGAAAAAAGATGGAGGCACAAATTCATCCCAAGGCAACGGGGCAATGATGAATCGTTCATCGTTCTTGATGTGACCACCCTAAGCATGGGCAATCATGCAGTTGAGTTGAGGGTAAGGACCAATTCGAAGCAAGATGCCAAGCGTGAGGCTTCATGAGCCGTGACTTGCATTGCAATATTGAATGAGTTGATAGCTAATGAGGTGTCAAGTGATAAGAGGGAACATAGAAAATGCCAAGAAAAAGAGGGGCAAATGAAGAATTTCCTTGTTATACAAATAAGAAACTCGAAATTGAAGAGACCAATGCCTAGTCAAGAGCCATGAAAATAGAGCTCACGCAAAAGAAATAGAGTTAAATTCACATGCAAGAGAGAAAAAACCAAGCTCGAGCAAAAGGAAGTAAATCTCAAGATACTTATCGAGGAGACATGATCACGACGGCCGACTTAAGCCTCATGGACGCAATGAGAAATCTTGGTTCGAGAAAAACAAAAGATGACCCATGATTGAGATGAGTAATCACTCGATATTTATCTCCTTTGTGTGTTTGTTCACGAACTATGTGTCCTCTACGGTCCTTTTGATACTTTGATATGTGCCTGCGTGGCTTACTCAAACTACTGTGGTAATTCGTTTGCTATCATTTTCATTAATATGTAATTATTATTTGTAAAAATGCGCGAAATGTTGAAAATTAAATGGCTAGCAGCGGATCAAATGGGTGGGACTGTAGGGTGTCATGCTGGGGACATGGGATCTCGCCTAGTGCGGCGCACTCCAAATGCACCAAACAGACACGTTTGGATCAGGCCGTTCAAGTTGCCTTTGACTCTTAAGTTAGAATGGTGATACGTACCTGAGAGGCAGCCCAGGCGATCGGGAAGAGAAGAGCCAAACCCATCTAGGGTTTCGTCCTCTCGCCGGCGAAGCCATCGGTCCGTTCCGTCTCCGGTGGCCTTAGGGCCTTGAAGACGTGACGGACCACGGCCTCTCGCCGGCAGGAGGGTTTTCTCTTTTTTTATCCTTTTTCAGTGTCTTCTTCGGGATGTTGAGGCGGTGGCTGCGTTCTAAAGTCAGAATAAGATCCTCTCCGCCCTATCCTCGCTCCGGTGGTGCGTCTAGCATCGGCGGAGGGCGCGTGGAGTCATGTGTCCGGTGGATCTCTTGGGATCCGACCGTTTTCCGTATTTATCGGTGTGGTTTAAGGTCAGTCTCTTTCAATCTACGGTTGTCATTTTCGGCGATGGCTGCTCCTCTAATGCGTTGGTCCTATGGGGCCTTAGCACGACGACTTCCTGTCTATCTACTATAACAAGCTCTACTACGACAAGCTCTGCCCGGCTCCGGTGATGGAGTGGTGAGGACGGCGACGCGCCTTCGGCTCGTGCTAATGTCTGTAGTCGTCGCTAGGTGGTCCAGTGACCTATTTGTAATTTCTATTACTTGTATGGCTCTTTGTACTGCTGTTGATGATTATTAATAGATTGGTGGATTTTCGAAGAAAAAAGAAGAAGAAAATTGCAGCGGGATAGAGTAAGTAAAAAATCTCACTTCACGTGGGCCCTCTAGCTCCATAACCAGAAAGCCAATAATATCCGAGGACCAAAAGGAAATGGGAATAGAGCAAGAGAATTTTTTCGGAACACGGTAGAAAATGATGGCAGGACAAAGGAACAGCAGCATCTCTGTTCAGATAGACCAGTTTATGCTCTTCAACACAACTGCGTCAGAAAACGATGGCAGGACAAAGGAGTACAGTACAAGACCAGTACTGCTGCAGCCCAGGCACACGCAAGAATAACTGAATAAGCAAACGGGGATTCCTCCTCGGCACAGAAGGCACGCATCGTTAAAATATCTCTTGACCAACAGTCGATGATCCAATCAAAACTCCTAGCTTCGAAACGTCGATTTTTTTATTGGGAAAACGAAGTCAAACGAAGTTCGAAAGCAGGATCGAACTGCAACGGTGGCTTGTCCCGATTGCATAGCTGAAGGAAGGCTTCGCTTCGGCATTTTGCGGTTTCGAAAGAAGTCGAGCAGAGGGGAACTCCTCTGAAACCGCTCTTGCCCCTCCCTCTCCCTTCTCTGGTTCTTCTTCCTTCGGGCCGGCAGGCCCCTCCCCCTCCTCTCCGGCGGTGGCCGACGTTGAGATTGGGTGAGGGACCCTTCCCCCTATACAGAAGTAGCTAGAGTAGCCTAGTTTGATGTGTGCCCCAGTGCCGTCTGGCGTCATGCCGTTTGGGATCTCGTCGTTGGGGTTTTGGAGCGACTTCTGGCGGCGGGTGGTGGTGGTCTACTTGCTCGTGGAGCTCTGTTGGTGGGAGCCGGAGGCGAGCGGTGATGCTGCAACCACGATCCCCGCAATAAAGCTCCCTTTGCTCTCCCCAAATCGAGGCGTAGCAGTTGGGGTTCTTTCTCTAAGCCATCGAGGTGATGGAGTTGAGGAAGATCCTCAATCCGTTGCGGCCCTTTGCCGATCTGAGGAGCGGGATGATGGGAATATTGCGACGATCTTCTGGAGCGGATCCTCGGTGGTTCTTCGCTGGCGTCGCGTCGGCCCACCACCGACTCATATGGCCAAATGGCGGCTGCTCCGAGCTCTGGTGCCGGCCTCTGACCGGTGCCATCTCACCTTCAACCTCCAAGCCGATGTGCCATGTCGGAGGCCCTACTGCTTCGTCGCTGGAAGCCCCGTCTGCACCTCACCAAGTCGCTGGAAGCCCCGTCTGCACCTCACCAAGTGGTCTAGTCCCCGGTGGTAGTGTTGACGCTGGCGATCTGAAGCTCAAGTTCGCATCCTGTGGAGAGGGACCCGGTCGCTTTTTTCTTTTTAGTTTGGAGGTCCTATATGCATTGTGGGAGGACAAAATTGTAATTTCTACTTTCTTTGAGGTTCTCCCTGTATCTTGTAAGCCCACCGCTGGATATTAATGCAGTGTTCTGAGCCCTTCGGGGCTCTTCCCGTGTTTCAAAAAAAAGGAAGATTTCGCTTCATTGTGATTTTGGCAAGTGAAAAATCGCGTGTGCCTGCTCGCTCCCCTGGCTTTGCTTCCGCGGGCGTGTGATCGGCACGACTGACGGGCTTCCCGCCACGCACGGTGACTTAGAGCATCTCCACTCGCATTCCCAGGAAGGCGTTCCCAGGACCTATTTTTCGTTCGGACGACGAAATTTCGCCCAGTCGCGTTCTCAAGACGCCAATTTTGTCCGGATTTGGCCCAAAATTGGTCCGGCATTCCCAGGCCGAACCCGAGGCGCCGGGAACGTCCTCGGAACACCAGATGGAGAGAAAACGAGGGTGGACTAGCCCTGTCGACGAGCGGAGGCCGAGTTCCCGCCCTTTTCCTCTTTCCCTCCCGCCTTCCCTGCACAATCCCCCATATCTCCCACCAGTTCGTCGAGCTCCCGCCCGCCATGCCGCCCAAGGCTTTCGGCATACCCTGATCCGTCGCCGGCGAATCAAAGGAGAAAAAGGTGAGGAAGCCGAGAGCGCCCGCACCGAGACCTGAAGGCATGAGCGCCCCCGCCTGGTTGGCCCTATCCACGAAGAGAAAGTTCGCTACGGAGAGCCGCAGGGACAGGAAGGCAAGGGCCAATCAGGCGAAGGAGCTCGCCGATGCTCAGGCGATGAGGGGGGCAGCGGCTGAGGCGCAGATGAGGGAAGCGGCAACGACGTCGTCGTGTGCGCAGTACGGCGGCGTTTGGGGGAGTCAGCCAAGCGTCGCTTCGCCTACCGGATACTCGTCGGTCGACTTCTCGCCGATCTCGCCGGCGATGTTCTAGGTGAACCAGGCGAACCCACGGCAGAGGTACTCCTCCTCCCCCCGAGTTCGACGGCGGATTCAACCCGAACATCGTCTTCCCCTGCCCCGCACCACGTCCTCCTTCGTCCTTCAGCATCGACATCAACGCCCCTACTCCTCCTCTCCAGCGTACATCGCTTCCTCGACGGCGCGCCGTGGCCCTCTACCGTTCATCGGAAGCTCGTAGCATGCGACCCACGGCGAGACTGACACCCAGAACATGTTTAGCGGAATGTCAAACGAAGCCTACATGCAAGGCATGATCGCCGAAGGATCGGCGGTGACTGCGGCCGGTAATGCCAGTTTCTTCACCCAAGAACAGTCCTGGGCCGACACCGAACACGGCATCGAGTCTCAGGATTTCGCCGAGCAGACCCAGACCAAGGAGGACGAGGAAGGCGATGGCCTGGCTCCGGCGAAGGGAAAGGCAAAGGCAAGAAGAAGGAGGGCACCTCGGCGACGGAGCCCCGGATCAAGTGGACGGTGCTTGAGGACCTTTACCTCGCTGACGCATGGAAATCGGTGAGCATGGATCCCATCACTGGCGCCAACCAAAATTCGGATAACTAATAGAAGCGCGCGAAGCTAGCGTTCGACGAACGCAACCTTTGCGACCCGACGTACAACAAAGTCCACATGGTGCGTGACGAGAAAACCATGACCAACCACTGGGGGCTCATCCAGCAGGCATGCAGCAAGTGGCACAGCCTTCTCGAGGAGGTCGAACGCACACCCGTCAGCAGCGAGAGCATGGATGGCAAGGTACTTCACCGAACACTAGCCGAAGGTAATTGTTCATGCCTATCCTGACACACCTTGCCTTGCCTTTGCAGCTCCTCCGCGCACTCGGCATGTACCGGAACGACACCGAGACGGAGTTCAAGTTCCATCGATTGAGAATACCAGAAATGGGCGGATACTCGGCTGACCCTCGCCAAGACGAAGGACGCGTGTACAACTCGGCGGCTCCTCCACCTGCTGCCGGCGAAGGAAGGCCAGAGCTCGGCCAGAAGAAGGCGAAGATGCTCAAAGCCGCAGGACCTCCCGCCGAGCGCCTCCAGGAATCCATCGAGAGGTGCATCGCCGACACGAAGGCCCATACCAAGAAGAGAGAGGAGAAGGCCGAGCAGAGATGGGCACAGCTACTACAGAACCAAGACCGCAAGCTCGATCTCCTCAAAGCGAACTTCGCCGCCAAGAGGAACACGGATCTGTAGTTTCTCATGGGCGGTGAAGACACCTCGGCTGTGAGCACACCGGTGAAGGCCTGGTACATGGCGCGCCGCAACGCCATCCTCCAAGAGGACAACGCCGAGAGCGCGCCAAGCTCTCCGCCGAACACCTCCGCCTCTGTGCCCTCGCCGAGCTCCGCTTCGACCTCCTCCAACCAGTCGGCCGGCAGGAACGCCGACGAACCCATCCCCGTCGCACCGGACACACCGGAGGAGATCACCCCCATCGACGACTGATCGCCGACCCATTTTATCTTGTTCTATAATAATTTTATGGCCGAATTTTTTTAGGCGTACTTCTGTCGAACACTCTATGGCCAAGATTTCACAGCGGGAACGAGAAAGTTCAAAAATATTACTATTTTTTGCTTCGTTTGGAAACTCGGTCTGGAAACGCGAGTGGGAAATCGGCCATTCCCAGACCAAAACCTTCCTCCGTCCGGCGTTATTTAAGTCCGGATTTTAGCCTAAGAACGGTTAACGAATGGAGATGCTCTTGTCAAGGCCAAAAGTCGTGAACGTCTCTCTCACACGACATCTCGCCGAGAAGGACTAATCGGTAATCACTCGTCTGATCACGAAAGAGTGTGGGGTCGAGGAGGGCTCTCTGTGTGCCTGGCTTCCTTCCGGGTCACTGGTCTGTCGTGTCCCTAGGTGTCAAGCGAGGCAGGTTGCGGCACAACTTTTTTACTAAGTCTTCTATAATTTTATTAACTTTTAAGAGCCCCTTTTACCTATATTTTGCTTCGCGGGTCGTTATGCGGGTGCCGCTTGCCACCCTACGTGTCTCTATCCGGGCGATCACCTCGGATCTTGACGAATGGCGTATCTGATACCATCCTGTAGCGTATGTATGCAGTCTAGTACTGCTTCTTTCTTTGTTTGGGCCCTCACCTACCTACGCACGCACTGATCCTATGTTGAGCTCTTCCATTCTTTCCGGTATTCTCTTTTCCCTCATTTTGTGGTGGTGGGTGTACTGCTAACTTTCGGTTAAGCGCGCGGTTGCACAATGCAGTTTTAGACGGGAGGAAGCAGTACAGATGTACTGCACTCGGTGATCAAAGGTCTAATTGTACCATGTACTTCAGCTTCAACCAAAGACACGGGGCGGCTTTGTTGTGATTGCTCGTCATAGTGCATACCTGAATTCAGACAACAAATGATGGTTTCTGAAGGTGACATGGTGGGTGATCTAGTTAGGCAGCCACACTATGAAAGAAATAAAACAAAACAAAACTTACTTGATTTCTTAGATTAAACGGATGAGCACTTACACACAACACCACGCCTACATTTAGGGTTGGCCTAGTGTTTCCCTGAGGCGCTGCTTCCATGAAGGAGACTACGTCGCGTCGAAATAATTTGCCTCTGTTTTTCCTTCATCTCGACGTCACTTTAACCGGTGGCGTTTGGGGATAGGTGGCTCGGTCTTCCTCCCGGTCTCTGGATCTGGCACTACTATCAAAAAGCTCTTATGTGGCGCACATTTTTAGAATTCTGTGGCACATACTAGATGCGCCACTATTACCTCGCCACTATTTTTTTGTGGCGCATATTGATATCTGTCACAGATTTTTTTCGAATTTCAAAAAAAAGCGGGCCAGATCCCGCCCAAAATTTCAAATCTCAAATTTCTATACTAACTTTTTGTTTGAATTTCAAAAAAAAGCGGGCCAAATCTAGACCGGAGGTGGGGGTCGCCAGAGGAGGGCTAGGCCAAAGGTGGGTGGAGGAGGGGGTCGCCGGAGGAGGAGGAGGAGTAGGAGGCCACCGGTGGAGGAGGGAGTCGCCGGAGGAGGGCTAGGACAGAGGTGGGTGGAGGAGGGGGGTCGCCGGAGGAGGAGGAGGAGGAAGAGTAGGAGGCATGTTGGGGATCGGTGTGGAAAACAAAAAATTTCCTACGATGGAATCCCAAAACTTGCCTAGGATCTATCTATGTAGTAATGCGGTAACGGCCGATGCATAGAGAATACATACCCTTGTAGACTGTACGCGGTTAACGTTCCGCGGGGAACGTGGTTGATGTAGTCGTACTCGAAGCCGACCTCAAGGTCGCGAAGCTCCTCGCAGGTCACCCCTTGCTCCTTCTTGATCTTCATCATCTTCATCGTGCAACAGCTCCGGCTCACGACATTTAAGCGCCCCAAGTGTTGCGCCTCATGTCTTCGTACACATCCGGTGCATGATGAGACCTTCGGCTCCCCGATCCCGCCGGGAGTGCGGAAGTTGATATCCGGCTAGGAATCCCTGTAGCGCAACGGCGTACTGCAGGTGTGCCTCGATCGCACAGCCCAGACTTAGGGCCATGATCACAAGGTATAGAGAGAGGGAGGGAGAAAGTCAACCAAAGGACTTCTCAAGTTGTGTGTTCAATTCCACCCATGGGCACCCCTTTATATAGGGGGAGGGGGTGTGCCCTCCCCTTTGGGTTTCCCATGTGGGACTATTCAAGGGAGAGAAGGGGGAGGCGCATGGGCCTTCATGGGACGCCGGCCAGGGGTGGGCCCCACCCCGCGCACAGCCCTAGGCTGGCCGGGTGGGCCCCCTTGAGGCGCCTGGGCCTTGGCCCCTTGGCCCTTGGCCCTTCCCTCCTCCGGTTTTTCCTCATGGGCCTTTATTCACTAGGAAGTTTGGCCTATTAGTGGAATACCCCTTCAAATTAGATTTTAATATTATATTTAATATTAATTACATTAATTAATATGTAAATACATATTACAAAATCCATCTTGACCTGAAACACCTTTCGCTCCCCTTTCGATTTCCTCCGAACGACTTCGGATCTTTCCTGAAATGATCCCGGTCCTTTTATTCTTTCTCCGAACAACTTCGGATCTCTCTACGGAACGATTCCGGCTTTCTCTCTTTCTCTACTGTGATTCCGTCTTACGAATGATCGCTCTCATCGTACCCTTAAGTGTATCCTCTCACTGAAGGGTTTCGCAGCATAGTAAATCAAAATTTTCTACGGAAGCGAACAGAGGGAAAGCCAAGATCTAATCTAGGAGATGCAAACAACGAGAGAGATTGGATTAGATCTTCATACCCTTGAAGATTCGCACAGCGGAACGTTCGTCGGAACATGGGTGATGTAGTCGTACTCGCTTCTCCTCCTCGCGATCCGATCCGATCTAGCACCACAAGTGGCGGTGCCTCCGTGAGATGCACACGTGCAGCACCTCGACGTCTCCTCCTTCCTCGGACCAGCAAGTAGGGTGGAGAGATAGATTGGATCTACAACACGACGGCGTGGTGTATATGGTAGAGAATTTCTACAGCAGGGCTTCGCCTACAAACAGTCGGGAGGGAGAGAGGAGGGCAGCAGGGCAACTAGGGTTTGGAGGAAGGTGTAGGTTGGGGGGAGGGGGCGCACCAGCCCTCTATATATAGAGGGGGGGTGCGGCCAGCCCTTGCCCATCCTCCAAGCCTATCTCTAGTTTAAACGATTTAAACTTATCCCTTATCTAGAAACCCTATCTCTAGTTTAAACGAGTTTAAACTTATCTAGGATCGGCTGGGCCCTATGGGGCCTTGTGCCCCTGGCCCAATGCGGCCAGGACACTCCCTCATAGGCCCATGCCCCCTCCCGGAAGGTGGGACCACGTTGGCCCCCTTCCGGAAGGTTCTAGAAGCTTCCGGTACAATACCGATTAATCCGGAACAATTCCGAACTCCAAAAACTGCACTGCCTTATATGAATCTTATTCTCCGGACCATTCCAGAACCTCTCGTGATGTCCCGGATCCCATCCGAGACTCCGAACAAAAAATTCATAAACCAATTATCCAATCTATCCTAGCGTCGAGACACGTTAAGTGTGTGACCCTGCGGGTTCGAGAATATGCAGACATGATCTTCTATCAATAATCAACAGCGGGGTCTGGGCACCCATATTGACTCCCACACATTCATCGATGATCATATCGGATGAACCACGATGCCAGGATTCAATCAATCCCATATATATATTCCCTTCGTCTCGCGATATTTTACTTGCCCGAGATTCGATCGTCGGTATCGTCATACCTAGTTCAATCTCGTTCACAGCAAGTACTTTACTCGTTCCGTAATTCGATATCACTTTGTGATTAACTCCTTAACCACATGCTTGCAAGCGGTGTTGATATCGATTACCGAGTGGGCCCGAAGTATATCTCTCCGACTTGGGAGGGACAAATCCCATCTCGATACATACAACCCAACAGATACTTTCCGATCACCTGAGAGACACCTTTATGATCACCCTCTCATAGGATGACGTTTGATGACCTCAAAGCTTTCTTCCGATACCAGGGAGTTGCATTATCTCATGGTCTAAGGAATACAATATTTGACATAGGAAAAGCTTCGCAAAGATGAACACAATGACACGATCTAATTGCTTCACTTAGTTTGGGTCTGTCCACCATATCATTCTCCCAATGATATGATCTCATTATCAATTGACAACTCATGTCTATGGTTAGGAAACCTTAACCATCAATGATCAATGAGCTAGTCCATAGAGGCGTACTAGGGACACGGTGTTGTTCACAAACCACACAAGTATTAATGTTTCCGCTTAATACAATTCTAGCATGGAATATAAACTTTATCATGAACAAGAATTATAATAATAACATCTTTATTATTGCCTCTAGGGCATAATTCCAACAGTCTCCCACTTGCACTAGAGTCAATAATCTAGTTTACATTTGGCAACAATCTTACACCCATGGCACTGAGGTGTTGATCATGTTTTACACGTGGAAGAGGTTTAGTCAATGGATCTGCGACATTCAGATCTGTATGTACTTTGCTGATCTTCAGATCTCCATCTGCTATATAATCTCGGATTATATGGAACTTGCGGTTGATATGCTTGGTCTTTGGATGATATCTTGGTTCCTTAGCGAGTGCTATGGCGCCAGTGTTGTCACACAATATCTCCAGTGGGTCCAATGCACTTGGAACCACGCCAAGCTCAGTGATGAAGTTTCTGATCCAAACTCCTTCACTTGACGCTTCTGCAGCAGCCATGTATTCCGTTTCTACTGTAGATCCCGCGACCACGCTTTGCTTGCAGCTTCTCCAGCTCACAGCTCCTCCATTCAAAATATACACGTATCCTGTCTGAGATTTAGCATCATCCTTGTCGGTGTCGAAACTAGCATCAACGTAACCTTTTACGACGAGCTGTTCATCACCCCCATAGACTAAGAACATTTCTTTAGTCCTATTTAGGTACCTTAGGATGTTCTTCACGGCTGTCCAGTGTTCCACTCCTGGATCACTTTGATATCTACTCGTCAAACTAAGAGCATTGGACATATCCGGTCTAGTACACAGCATGGCATACATGATGGAACCTATGGCCGAGGCATAAGGCACTTTGCTCATAGCTTCCCTATCATTTACCGTAGCTGGACATTGAGCCTTGCTCAATATCTTCCCTGACAACATAGGCACTGAACCTTTCAATGCCTTATCCATTCTGAACCTTTTCAGAACTTTGTCTAGGTATGTACTCTGGCTTAAAGCTATCAGGCGTCTTTGTCTATCTCTATAGATCTTGATGCCCAATATATAAGCAGCTTCACCTAGGTCTTTCATTGAAAAACACTTGTTCAAATAACTCTTCACATCGTTAAGCATGTTGATGTCATTTCCAATAATCAATATGTCATCCACATATAGTACCAGAAATGTCACCGAGCTCCCACTCACTTTCTTGTAGATGCAAGCTTCGTAGCAATTTGGAAAAAATCCAAAGCTCTTGATCACTTGATCAAAACGAAGGTTCCAACTCCGAGATGCTTGCTTCAGTCCATAAATGGAACGCTAAAGTTTGCATACTTTATCAGCATCCTTAGGATCGACAAAACCTTCGGGTTGCATCATATACAACTCTTCATCAATGTTGCCATTGAGGAAAGCAGTCTTGACATCCATTTGCCATATTTCATAATCATGAAACGCAACAATTGCTAATAAAATCCGAATGGACTTAAACATCGCTACGGGAGAGAAAGTCTCATCGTAGTCAACACCTTGAACTTGTCGAAAACCTTTCGCAACAAGCCGTGCTTTATAGACGGTAACATTACCATCTGTGTCCGTTTTCTTCTTGAAGATCCATTTGCACTCAACGGCCTTTCGGTCGCTAGGAGGGTCCACCAAAGTCCATACTTGGTTTTCGCTCATGGATCCCAATTCGGATTTCATGGCTTCTAGCCATTTCTCACAGTCTGGGCTCATCATCGCTTCCTCATAGTTCGTAGGTTCACTGTCTTCTACTAACAAGACAGTTAAGACAGGGTTGCCGTACCACTCAGGAGGGGCACGCGACCTTGTCGACCTGCGACGTTCAGTAGCAGCATCGTCCGAAGCTTCATGATCCTTGTCATTAGCTTCCTCTATTGTTGGTGCAGGCGGCACTGGAATAATTTCAGGTGCTGCGCTACTCTCCAATTCAAGAGAAGGTTCAATAACCTCGTCTAGCTCTACTTTCCTCCCACTCACTTCTTTCGAGAGAAACTCCTTCTCAATAAAGGAACCGTTCTTTGCGACAAACACTTTGCCTTCGGTTCTGTGATAGAAGGTATACCCAATAGTTTCCTTAGGGTATCCTATGAAGACGCATTTCTCCGCTTTGGGTTCGAGCTTGTCCGGCATCAACTTCTTGACGTAAGCTTCGCATCCCCAAACTTTAAGAAACGACAACTTAGGTTTAGCACCAAACCACAGTTCATACGGTGTCGTCTCAACGGATTTAGATGGAGCCCTATTTAAAGTGAATGCAGCGGTTTCTAATGCATAACCCCAAAATGATAACGGCAAATCAGTAAGAGACATCATCGATCGGACCATATCTAATAGGGTTCGATTCCGGCGTTCAGACACACCATTGCGCTGTGGTGTTCCGGGTGGCGTGAGTTGTGAAACAATTCCACTTGCTTTGAGATGCGTGAGAAAATCATAACTCAAATATTCGCCCCCACGATAGATCGTAGAAACTTAATCTTTCTGTTACGATGGTTCTCCACTTCATTCTGAAATTCTTTGAACTTTTCAAACGTTTCAGATTTATGTTTCATTAAATAGATATACCCATATCTACTTAAGTCATCGGTAAAAGTGAGAAAATAGCGATATCCACCGCGCGTCGAAACACTCATCGGTCCGCATACATCGGTATGTATGATTTCCAACAAGTCCGTTGCTCGCTCCATCATACCGGAGAACGGGGTTTTGATCATCTTGCCCATGAGGCATGGTTCGTATGTGTCAAATGATTCAAAATCAAGAGACTCCAAAAGTCCATCAGAATGGAGTTTCTTCATACGCTTTACACCAATATGACCTAGACGACAGTGCCACAAATAAGTAGTATTATCACTATCTACTTTGCATCTCTTAGCCTCAATGTTATGGATGTGTGTTTCATCCCTTTCGAGATTTAGAAGAAATAAACCACTCACAAGAGGTGCATGACCATAAAAGATGTTACTCATATAAATAGAACAACCATTATTCTCCGATTTAAATGAATAACCGTCTTGCAATAAACACGATCCAGAAATAATGTTCATGCTCAACGCAGGCACATAATAACATTTATTAAGGTTTCAAACTAATCCCGAAGGTAAAACTAAGGAGAGCGTGCCGACGACCATCACATCAACTCTTGATCCGTTGCCAACGCGCATCGTCACCTCATCCCTCGCAAGCCGTCATCTATTCCGTAGCTCCTGTTTCGAGTTACAAATATTAGTAACTGAACCAGAATCAAATACCCAGGCACTACAACGAGGGCTAGTAAGGAAAACATCAATAACATGTATATCAAATATACCTTTGATGGTGCCAGCCTTCTTGTCCGCTAAGTACTTCGGACAGTTGCGCTTCCAGTGACCCTTGTCCTTGCAATAGAAGCACTCAGTGTCCGGCTTAGGACCAGACTTGAGCTTCTTCTCAGCAGGGGCAACGCGCTTGCCGCCGCTTTTCTTGAAGGGCTTCTTTGCACCTTTACCTTTCTTAAAGGAGGGCTTGTTGACCATCAACACATGATTATCCTTTTTGATGTCCACCTCCGCAGCCTTCAGCTTTGCGAAGAGCTCAGTGATCGTATCAGTGGAACCAATCTGATTGTGAGTCACTACAAAACTTTTGTAGCTGGGAGGGAGTGATTGCAGAACCCTGTCAATCTTGAGCTCCTCTGGAATCTTGCAGTCCAGTTGCTCAAGGCGTTGAGTGTAGCCCGACATCTTAATGGCGTGCTCACTAACGGAACTCCCTTCCTCCATCTTGCAGTTAAAGAATTTCTCGGAGATCTCATATCTCTCAGAACGGGCCTGAGTCTGAAACATGGTTTTCAGCTCTTCGAGAATCTCAAAGGGCCCGGGATAGTTTTCAAAATGATTTTGAAGTTCTGGTTCCATAGCAAACAACATGGTGCTCTTAATCACACCATAATCATCTTTGCGCGACTGATAGACAGCTTTCTCATCAGCCGGCGCAGTTGCAGCAGGGGGGTTACCTAACGCTTTCTCAAGGACATAGTCCTTTTGTCCGCCAGACAGAATGATTCTTAGATTGCGGAACCAGTTGGTGAAGTTAAACCCATTGTTTCTAAGCTTTTCTTTCTCAGCAAAAACGTTGAAGTTGAAGTTGGACTTGGCCATGTGATCTACAGTATTTGCAAGTACAATTTAGACTATGTTCATGATAAATAGTTCAACTTAATCAAATTACTAGATGAACTCCCACTAACTTCAACATCCCTCAAGTTGTTTAGTGAACACGATCCAAATTCACCACACCTAATCCGATCATCACGAGAAGAGATGTGGTTTCAATGGTGGACAACGAAGTGTCGATCATATCATTCATATGACTCATGCTTAACCTTTCGGTTCTTGTGTTCCGAGGCCATGTCTGTACATGCTAGGCTCGTCAAGTCAAACCCAAGTATTTCCGCGTGTGCAAAACTGGCTTGCACCCGTTGTATGTGAGCGTAGAGTCTATAGCACCCGATCATCACGTGATGCTTGGACACGACGAACTTTCGCAACGGTGCATACATGGGGAGAACACAGTTTTATCTTGATCTTTAAGTGAGGAATCATCTTATAATGCTACCGTCGCGATCTAAGCATAATAAGATACATAAAAGGATAAACATCACATGCATATAACTTTATGTGACATGGTATAGCCAATCTTCGCGCAATGATCTCCATCTTGTGCGTTCCGGCATGATCTCCATCACTCCACCATGATTGCCTCCACCACGAATAGCAACTACAACTATTGCTAACTACTTAGCGATAAAGTAAAGCTATTACATGGCGTATAAGAAGTTGACTCGCAGGCCATACACAATTATAAAGACAACCATATGGCTCCTGCCGGTTGTGTACTCATCGACATGCAAGTCGTGAAACATTACAAAACATGATCATCGCATACAATATACACATCACATCTTGGGCCATACCATATCACAGAAAACACTCCCTGCAAAAACAAGTTAGACGCCTCTACTTTGTTGTTGCATGTTTTACGTGGCTTATGGGAGTAGATGCAAAGAACGATTCTTACCTACGGAAAGCCACAACGGTGATATTATGGTTGCCAAACTCCGGTGTTAATCCCATGACAACTATAGTGAGAGAAACTGACATCCACCAGCCGCATGTATGGTACAAGCCACACGTCAAGTGCGGAGCCGGTCTCGCGAACGACGTCGCGTAAGGTTGGCCTGGACCGCTTCAATCTCACTATCCCGCGCCATAAGAAGAACACAAACAAGAGGCTTGCAACAGAAAACATCAACGCCCGCAACAACCATGTTGCGTTCTACTCGTGAAACACATCTACGCATAGATCTAGCTCTGATACCACTGAAGGGTTTCGCAGCATAGTAAATCAAAATTTTCTACGGAAGCGAACAGAGGGAAAGCCAAGATCTAATATAGGAGATGCAAACAACGAGAGAGATTAGATTAGATCTTCATACCCTTGAAGATTCGCACAGCGGAACGTTCGTCGGAACGTGGGTGATGTAGTCGTACTCGCTTCTCCTCCTCGCGATCCGATCCGATCTAGCACCACAAGTGGCGGTGCCTCCGTGAGATGCACACGTGCAGCACCTCGACGTCTCCTCCTTCCTCGGACCAGCAAGTAGGGTGGAGAGATAGATTGGATCTACAACACGACGGCGTGGTGTATATGGTGGAGAATTTCTGCAGCAGGGCTTCGCCTACAAACAGTCGGGAGGGAGAGAGGAGGGCAGCAGGGCAACTAGGGTTTGGAGGAAGGTGTAGGTTGGGGGAGGGGGCGCACCAGCCCTCTATATATAGAGGGGAGGTGCGGCCAGCCCTTGCCCATCCTCCAAGCCTATCTCTAGTTTAAACGATTTAAACTTATCCCTTATCTAGAAACCCTATCTCTAGTTTAAACGAGTTTAAACTTATCTAGGATTGGCTGGGCCCTATGGGGCCTTGTGCCCTTGGACCAATGCAGCCAGGACACTCCCTCATAGGACCATGCCCCCTCCCGGAAGGTGGGACCACGTTGGCCCCCTTCCGGAAGGTTCTAGAAGCTTCCGGTACAATACCGATTAATCCAGAACAATTCCGAACTCCAAAAACTGCACTGCCTTATATGAATCTTATTCTCCGGACCATTCCGGAACCTCTCGTGATGTCCCGGATCCCATCCGAGACTCCGAACAAAAAATTCATAAACCAATTATCCAATCTATCCTAGCGTCGAGACACGTTAAGTGTGTGACCCTGCGGGTTCGAGAATATGCAGACATGATCTTCTATCAATAATCAACAGCGGGGTCTGGGCACCCATATTGACTCCCACACATTCATCGATGATCATATCGGATGAACCATGATGCCAGGATTCAATCAATCCCATATATATTCCCTTCGTCTCGCGATATTTTACTTGCCCGAGATTCGATCGTCGGTATCGTCATACCTAGTTCAATCTCGTTCACAGCAAGTACTTTACTCGTTCCGTAATCCGATATCACTTTGTGATTAACTCCTTAACCACATGCTTGCAAGCGGTGTTGATATCGATTACCGAGTGGGCCCGAAGTATATCTCTCCGACTTGGGAGGGACAAATCCCATCTCGATACATACAACCCAACAGATACTTTCCGATCACCTGAGAGACACCTTTATGATCACCCTCTCATAGGATGACGTTTGATGACCTCAAAGCTTTCTTCCGATACCAGGGAGTTGCATTATCTCATGGTCTAAGGAATACAATATTTGACATAGGAAAAGCTTCGCAAAGATGAACACAATGACACGATCTAATTGCTTCGCTTAGTTTGGGTCTGTCCACCATATCATTCTCCCAATGATATGATCTCATTATCAATTTACAACTCATGTCTATGGTTAGGAAACCTTAACCATCAATGATCAATGAGCTAGTCCATAGAGGCGTACTAGGGACACGGTGTTGTTCACAAACCACACAAGTATTAATGTTTCCGCTTAATACAATTCTAGCATGGAATATAAACTTTATCATGAACAAGAATTATAATAATAACATCTTTATTATTGCCTCTAGGGCATAATTCCAACACTCACGGCTCGGGAATGCTCTAGACATGATCTGTATCAATGATCAACAGAGGGACCAGGGATATCCATGTGACCCCTATGCATTCCTGATGACAATGTCGTTTGAACTGTCTAAATGTAGCATCCTCTTCCTTTTGTTTCTCGATATAACTTGTCCGAGATCTGATCATTGGTATCCCATACCTTGTTCAATCTCGTTCACAACAAGTTATGTTTTCTTGTTACAGTGATATTACATCTCCGTGACCTAGTCACATGTTGCAACATTTATAGATGTAATCTCACCAAGTCGGCCGTATGTATCTTTACCCGTCATGTGGGTGAACAAATCCCGATCTTGCAGTCACATGTCATCTACTGTTCCTTCAGAATACCCAACATACACCTTTATAGCCACCGCATTACCAGATGACGGTTGATGCAGTCTAAGCAGCCTAGGGAAACAGTGAGTAATATGAGCTCACGGTCTAAGGAGAAGGAGTGTAGGTATAGTTGTTGCAACAATGAACTATATAACTTGATTGTGTTGCAATCCTTCGAGGAATGTCCAATCACATCATTCTCCAATGATATGATCCCGTTGTCAGTCGGCATAAATGCCCATGATCTTGAAACCCAGATCATCTTCGTGACCAACGAACTAGTATGAATAGAGGCTACTAGGGACTTGGTTGTTTCATACCACACCTGTACCAATGTTTCTACTTGGCACAGTTATAGCACAATATGAAACTATTATAAACTAATTGAGATATGACAATAAAAACCTATTTATTATTTGCCTCTAGGGCATATCTCCTTCAGTCTCCCACTTGCACTAGAGTACAAATAATCCAGCTCGCATTTTACTCATATAAACCATATACCATATGCGTTTACAGATCATGCATGCTCATGGGAAACGTCATGTCCATGTTTTGTTTTACCAGATCATTATGTCTTTTGCAAATCGTTAATGTCTTCCTAATCTGACATTCACACCATTATCTTATAATGGGTCGAAGTATTTGTTTGGCGACAAAGTGAGACTTTTGTTTCTAGTGTTTATGATGACGGTCGTTTTCACCGTTGTCATCTAAACTTCGAAACACACTTTGCTATCCTTTGTGTATATACTATAGTCATGGTAGCAGAACGAGGCCGGATTCCAGGAGCTTACAGTGACGTTAGATCAACCTCGAGGACTTTCTCATGGGCCCTGGGCCCTGGGACACATCATTCTACGTTAAAAGCGAAGTAGCCCCGTCATAACATTATACATCACATTTGATGTAGCCTTTATACTTCTATATTTATGTAGATCCTAGTGCATGAAATGCATCTATGCCACTTACATTGCTTCTTGCCATTTATGTACAAACTCAATTCTGGTTCAGTGATCAACTCAGGAATCACTAGAGCTAGTCCTTCCAACTAGAACCTTGGGTCACATTATGTCGAGTATACAACATGGTTATATGGAAGAACCTATGACTGAGGCATAGGAGATGCAACGCATCTATTTCTTTCAACCATAATTGCAATACTCAATGCTTCATATAGTAAGAACTACTTTCTTACCTTGTTCCATTCTGAGCTTATTCAGAATCTTGTCTTAGGACATTCTGAACATCTTTCAGAATCAAGTCCAGGAAGCATTCGACATTCAGTATTTATTAAACTCACCAATCTATCTCGATAGATCTTATTGTTTAATAACTTCAACTTCATCCTAACTTAAACACCAATCACATCATTCACATATGTCTTCCACATATCACAGAATGATTTCACGCTCCCACTCAAATATGACATTCATGTTTGAGATGCAGGGATTTCACTTAGCTCCCACTCAAATATGACATTCATGTTTGAGATCCAGGGATTTCACTTAGCTCCCACTCAAAATATGTCAGCTACATATTATGAATTAGCCAAGTTGATTTGCTCCCACTCAAGTCTAGGTCCTCTCGATAATCTTGGACATTCCAAAATTCTTTGATCATTATCAATTTGAGAATTCCAATTACGAGACTTCAATATCCATATATTTCTAGTGTAAATCCAAAAGACTTAAGCATCACTACTGTTGTAGTCAATTCCTTGAATTTGTCCAACCTTGTGACAAATCGAGCTTTTTGTCATTCATTAAGTTTCATTTCCTTCTTATGACTTTGCAGTCATTCAGAAAAATCAAGTAAACTTCTTTACTTTCATAAGATCAAGTAACATGTTACTTTGTAATCTTAAATGTAACTTAATATAGGATTTTATGACTCCTAGTCATTTCTCGCACTCAGGTCCATCACGCTTCTTTGTAATTTGTAGGTATGTCTTGTTCAAAACATGACAAGTGAATCAATAATATAATTCCACAAACTTGTAGAATATATAGTTGAATCCTACTTTCTTTAGTAAAAGTATTCACTGAAACTTTTATGATCACTAGCATTGGTTTCTCCTCTATTTGTAGAGTTTGGATTCACGAAACAAATTCCGCTGCGCCACTCAACAATTCGGAGGCAAGGTCAAATACCTTGTTTTGATCTTGTACTTTCTTCCACTTGTATCTTCATCAAGACACATCAACTTTGGACAACAACAGGTTTGCCCCCTTGTGGAAGATTGATGACCCACAAGTATAGGGGGTGTATCGCAGTATTTTCGAGGGAAGTGAAACCCAATTTATTGATTCGACACAAGGGGAGCCAAAGAATACTTATCAGCCTTAACAACTGAGTTGTCAATTTAGCTGCACCTGGAAACAATCTTGCTCATAGCAGTTTATCAGTAGCAACAGTTTTGTAGTAGGAATAGTAAAGCAAAGACAATAGTAACAAAAGCAGTAAACAGTGGGATTCGAGTGCGGTAGGCATAGGGATGGATGGACGGGTGTTGCATGGACAAGACAATTCACATAGCAATCAGAACATAGGGCAATTGTAGATAAATAAGATAAAGCATCCAAGTACTAGACAATCCTAGGCATGTGTTCCATATATAGTCATACGTGATCGCAATGAGAACTTGCACAACATCTTTTGTCCTGCCAGCCCGTTTGCAGCGGGGCCTCTAGGGAACTACTGGCAATTAAGGTGCTTCTTTTAATAGAGCACCGGAGCAAAGCATTAACACTCCGTGAGCACATGTGATCCTCACATCAAAGCCTTTCCCTTCCGGCTACCCCGATTTCTGTCACTTTGGGACCATAGGTTCCGGACAACAACGTGTGTTACAACTTGCAGATAAGACCCAAAACAATACTATCATAATGAATCAATAACATGTTCAGATCTGAAATCATGGCACTCGGGCCCTAGTGACAAGCATTAAGCACAACAAGTTGCAACAAAGTCATAAAGCACTAATAAGAGATACTAGGCACTATGCCCTAACAATCTGATGCCATTACATGAACGATCTCATCCAATCCCTACCATCCCCATAGCCTACAGCGGGGGATTACTCACTCATAGATGGAAGAAACATGGATGGTCGATGAAGATGATGGTGGGGATCGATGGAGATGGCTCCGGGGGCACTTCCTCGTCCTGGCAGGGTGCCGGAACAGAGACTTTCTGTCCCCCAAATCTCCCCTTCGGTGGCGGCGGCGCAACAGAACTTTTCGTGGAAAAACCTCGAACCCCCTGAAGTTTTTAGGTCAGAAGGCTTCTTATAGGCGAAGAGGGAGACCGAGGGGGTGCCTAGGGCCACCACACCATGCCCTGGCATGGCCAGGCCTAGACCACGCCTAGGGGTGGTGTGGCAAGCCCCTGGCTCTCCTCCGTCTCGTATTCTGGCTCCTGGAGTCTTCTAGAAAAATAGGCACTTTGGCTTTTGTCCCGTCCAATTCCGAGAATATTCATTTTCTGACTTTCCTGGAACCAAAAACAGCAGAAAACAGGCAGCTGACACTGTGGCTCTTGTTAATAGGTTAGTCCAAGAAATCATATGAAAAGTACTCCAAAGTGTGGACAAAACACAAGAAAGTAGATAAAACCAAGCATGGAGCATCAAAAATTATAGATACATTTGCAATGTATCAACATCCCCAAGCTTAACTCCTGCTCGTCCTCGAGTAGGTAAGTGATAAAAAGAAAGAATAATTTTTGAGGTGACATGCACCATCAAAGGCTTGACCAAAGTATTTGTAAACATTCAAAGCTAGGATCATAGCACTTCAATCATAACATGAAAGACAAAGTTCTAGCAATAAGACAAAGAAACTATGATGTAACATGAAAAGGCACAAACAAAAGATTCATGAATAACAATGCTTTACAAGACGTTTGTTTGTTTCACATAAAGAAAACATAGCATAATAGTATTCAGCTTGTCCCTCAATAGAGTAGCAAATATAAATGCATAGGACACCTTCAAAGTTCATAAGAGTGACTAGATACAATAGTTTAAAACAAGCAATATCAAAGTATGCATCAATCAACTAGTCTTGGGACAATGCACATAGAACTAAGAATGGCCACTATGCTCTCAAAGTAGGTGCATAAAGATAGAAGATGGAGACTCAATATAATGGTGGAAGAAAGGCCTTTTGTAAAAAGGAAGTAGGGATTCAAGTCTCATAAAGAGCTTCCAAAAATTATGGTACTTATAGCTTTCGACTCTCATTGCCCCTATCATAAGCATCTTGAAGTGATTAAGGTTAAAGTGTCACAACTAAGAGGATATGCTTGACAAGTTATAAACCGAAATCTCATGCCCCTTACTTACGAAGACCGATCCTCATGCTACTCAACTTCAGTCACGAGTAAGCTCTTGTCATTGTAAGTACATGTGTATCATTAAGAACCACCAACGGGGTTCCCCTTGCACATGATACTGAAGCTTTCCCATAATCAAAATGACAAGGCAAGCAGACAGTGAGCATCTCAGCGATCTTTTTATTTGCTATTTGCATAGGTTTTTATTGAGGATGCTTCATAGAGTTCTCATTATGGTGATGCTACAAGTTTCCACCATGATTAGGCATGGTTTAGGCTAGCGGACCAGGTGTTTCTCTAACACACATACAAACTCCCTGATCTTAGAAGTTCCACATTTATTTCACACCGCCGGGATCCGTAAGCAAAAGAACATGATATCAACGGGGTACAAAGTACAAGTGCAATGTTGAAAGCGTTCCCCATGAAACATGGTTCTGCTAATTTCAACTTATAAAGCGCAAGCATATACGCAACAAAGAAGGACCCAATGGTTCAAGTTTATTAGAGGCAAAAAGTAAAGTGTGCCATCAAGTTCGTGAGAGCTTTAATCACTAGTTTTCTCATAACAAGTGGAAGGTAAACAAAAGCATGAATATACTTGGAATAGCATAATCTAGTAGGTAGGTATGGTGGAATCTTTGGAATAACTTGGTATAGGGAGTTGGATGCATGAGTGGAACTCATACTTGGTTGTGGAGGCTAGCAAAAGACTGGGAGCGACAAACTAAGAGAGCAATAATGGCCATAATCATGCAGAGCGACAAAACATCATTGAACAAAGCATAAAGTGATACTACAAGTTGAAAATTAAAGGATTATAAAGGCTTAGGTGACTTGAGATAGTCATAACATGGTGTGAGCATGCGCCAAGTCAACCCAAATAAAGCATCAAAGGAGAATACCACTATACTATGCTTTAATATGCTAAAACAACGCATGATTCATCCAAGGCACATTAAGAAATCTCAATTGTTTATAACAAGTCATGCTACAACAAAGAATACTAAGCATAAAGCCAAAACAATATCAAGCATGGCATGACAAAGCATAGGCCACAGTCAAAAACGAGCTCTTTTTACCACATAAGCATGAACTTTCCTACTCTTTTCCAAACCAAACCAAACTATTTGCAAACCAATGTATGAAAAGGGGGTCCAACCAATTTATTCAGAAAAATAAGCAAACAAAAGCAAAAGAAAACCAAAACGAAAACGAAAAAGAAGATGCTCCAAGAACAACACAACTGTGCATGAAACAATAAAAATGAAGCGTTTGGAAGAAACCTGGGATTTTTATTGATGAAGAAGGGGATGCCTTGGGAATCCCCAAGCTTTGACGCTTGTACTTCTTGGATATTTCTTGGGGTGACACGCGTGGAATCCCCAAGCTTGAGCTTTATTCCATCCTTCATCTCATTACTCATTCCTTCCATACACCTGAAATTTTTCCTTCATACAAAACTTCACACAATCTCATTAGCAACATTAGTGCACTTAAGATAAATAAGTCTCAAGGTTCAGTTCTAACACCAAATAAACTTCCATTAGAACACTAGCTACTGTAGCACTTCCCTCAAAAAGCTCAATTCCCCAAAAGAACTCAAGAAGGAACCAACAAGAAGCAAATGCAGAAAATGGCAGAAATCTGTCAAAACAGACCAGCAGGTAAGAACGAATTTTTTCGAAGATCTTATGTTGATCAAATCAAAATGTGTTAAACTAATGAAAGTTATATAACAACCTGGGGCAGAAGTACAAAAAATTACAGCTCAATCTGACATACAGAGCTCTCTCAGGAATGTTTACGGTGAAGCACAAAAATCTGTTTCGGGACAGCAACTTTCCCAATCATTACTTCACTCTCATTAGAGGTTACTTTTGGCACAAAAAGCAAATAAAAAGGATAAGGAGCGGTTATTACTGAAGTAATAACTTCCAAGACTCAACTAAAACTCTTGGGTTATCTCCCAACAAGTACTTTTCTTTAACGCCTTTAAGTTAGGCAAAAGCAAAAACTGAAAATGGATAAAATGGAAGTAAGCGGAGATAATCATGGTGGAAACTTTGTTTTGTTCAATCAAATCCTTTTGTTAACAAGGTTGATCAGGTCTTGTTACCAAAACAATTTCATATGATACAAAACTTTGTATTCCACTAATGATTATGTTACCTCAACCTTGATAGCAATGGTCCCAATCATAATAGTTTCAAATTTTTCTCTTGGTAGGGGACAATATATTTCTCCAACTTGGTATGCCCTCAACATATTCAATTGTATTCAAACCATAAGTCCTTTCAATCTTCTTGGGGAAATAGACAGTATGTTCCTTGTCATTAACATTGAAGGTCACCTTTCCTTAATTACAATTAATAACAGCTCCTGCAGTATTAAGAAAAGGTCTACCAAGAATAATAGACATATTATCATCTTCAGGCATTTCAAGCACAATAAAATCAGTTAATATCAAGCAATTATGAGCCACCTGAACAGGTACATCCTCACATATATCCACAGGAATAGTGGTAGATTTATCAGCCATTTGCAAAGATATATCAGTTGGTATCAACTTTTCAAGCTGAAGCCTCTTATAGAGAGAAAAAGGCATAACACTAACTCCAGCTCCCAAATCACACAAAGCAGTTCTAACATAACTGTTCTTAACTGATCAAGGGATAGTTGGAATCCATGGGTCTCCAAGTTTCTTAGGAACCTTACCATTGAAGGAATAATTAGCAAGCAAAGTAGAAATTTCTTCATTAGGGATCTTCCTTTTATTCGAGACAATGTCCTTCATATACTTTGAGTAAGGAGGCAATTTAATGGCATTAGTCAAAGGAATTTGCAAGAATAAAGGCTTCATCCACTCACAAAACTTATTATAGTGTTCATCTTCTTATGACTTGTGTTTCTTATCAGGGAAAGGCATAGGTTTTTGGACCCAAGGTTCTCTTTCACTACCATGTTTCTTAGCAATAAAATCTTCTTTAGTGTATTTATAGTCTTAGTGTGGTTTTCAGGTTCTTCTTCAACTTTTTCTTCATTAGGCACTTCATTTTCTTCATTACCACTTTCAGTTTCAGCATCAGAGATAGATATACTATTAGGATCTATAGCAGGTTCAGAGGGTTCTACCACAGATTTATGTTTCTTTTTTCCTTTTCTTACGAGTAGAACCACTATTTTCAGCTTGTTGAGAATCCTGCTCAATTCTTTTGGGATGCCCCTCAGGATATAGAGGATCCTGGGTAGCAGCACCACTTCTAGTTCTAATTTCATAAGCATGTTTTTCTTTAGCAGCATTAACTAGCAAGTCTTTTTGTACTTTAACAAGTTGATCTATTTGAGTTTGAACCATTTGAAAGTGTTTAACAATCATTTTAACATCATTAGAGGTTCTTTCCACAATATCTTTCAACTCAACAATAGCTCTACTGTTTTCCATTAGATGATTTTGCACCCTTTTATTAAAGTTATCTTGCTTAACAATAAAGATATCAAATTCTTCTAAGCATTGATCAGGAGGCTTCAAGTAAGGGATATCACCTTCATTAAAGTGTTGCAGAGAGTGTACCTCAATAGTGGGTGAGTAGGGAATAGGCTTACATAATTCTTCTATAGGAGGTAAATTCTTGACATCTGCAGCTTTAATTCCCTTCTCCTTAAGGCATTTCTTAGCTTCCTTCATCACTTCATCATTTAATTCAATAACTCCCCTCCTGTTTGATGTTGGAATAGGCACCGGAATAGATGGTTCAGGTACAATTACTTCAGGTATAGCTTGTTTAGGAAGAGTCCAATCTTCATAATTTTTGCTTATTTTAGCCATTAATTCCTCAGCTTCCTTAGGAGTTCTGTTCCTGAAAACACAATCAGCACAACTATCTAGGTATGTCCTAGATTCCTTGGTTAGTCCATTATATATATCAAGAAGCTCATTCTTAGGTAATGGACTTTCAGCCTGTGCATGAATCAAATCACAAAACCTTTCCCAAGATTCGGGCAATACCTCTTTTTCTCCCTGTTTAAAATCAAAAAGTTCCTGCAAAATAGCATGTCTAGCACTGGGAGGAAAATATTTCTGCAGGAAAGTACTAATCAAGCACTCAGGGCTATCAATAGATCTAGGAGGTAAATTACTAAACCAAGTTTTAGCTTCTCCTTTCAGCGAAAAGGGGAAAATCTTAGCAACAAAGTAAGTACGCATCTTAATATCATCAGAAAACAAGCCACTCATGGTAGAAAGTTTATTCATATGTGCTACCGCACTTTCATTCTTAGTCCCACCAAAAGGTTCTTTCTCGACAATAGCTATGTAAGATAGATCGAGAGAGAAATCATAATCTTCATCAGTAATGTTTATGGGAGAAGCAGCAAACTTAGCAGCAGGATATAATTTGGGTCTAATAGTACGCCTCTCAAGGAGACTCTTAGCAGCGCTCCTATCATGGGTGTTCTTGTTGGGTCCGCAGCATAGAAAACAAAAAATTTCCTACGATGAGAACTATACGCCAAGATCTATCTACTAGATACAGAGCAACGGGTGGACATACATCCATGGAGAACTTACCCTCGAAGACAACGAGTTTTGTTAATGAGTAGGAACTCGTGGTTGATGTAGTCGTACGCTTGCCGATCTCAAGATCGTGTGGAAGTCCGAGCGCCGCAAATCAGCAGCGCATCCGTCCTCGCACACACGTTCAAGCCACCGGACAACCTCCACCTCCTCGCTCCAGTGAATCAGTGGAAGCAGCAACTCCTTCCAGATGCAAGGCCACCGGGAACATGTATCTTGCTAATCCGAGACCATGGGGGAATATCTAGAGGGGGAGAGAGATCCTTCATGAGGAGGTGTGGTTTGTGAGAGGGGAGAGGAGGGATTTATATAGGAGGGAGGGAGACCCCTCCCCTCCTATAGTCGGCGCATGAGGGGGGGACTCCTCCCCTCCTTCATTCATGTGGTGAACCTCCACTCACATAAACATGGCCTCCACCCAAAATCCCACTCACATGTATTTAATTTCCACCAAATTAAATGCAACTCTCAATTAATAAAACTCTTTTATTTATTTTATTCAGAATTTTGCTAATTACTTTAATTAACAAACATTCACATAAAACCCCTTGCAACATTTCAATATCACATGCAGAACCACTTTCTGCAATTTCACCCGAAACAATTCCGGTTTCTATCGAAACAATTCCTGTTTCTATCGAAACATTTCCTGCGCTTTGCAAACATTTTGTCTGGAACATATGTGCTCCTAAATGGTGTCCGACAACCCTTAAGTGTGTCACCCTATGGTTCGTGAATAATGCAGACATGATTGAGACTCCTCTCAGATCAATAATCAGAAGCGGGACCTGGAGATCCATACTGACTCCTGCATATTCAACGATGAATTCTATGATCGTGAGAACCTTTAATGTCAGCAATTTAATCACTTTGTCTCATGATATAATACATGTCCGAGATTCGATCATCGGTATCCAAATACCTAGTTTGATCTCGTTACCGACATGCACTCTTTTCTCGTTCCCGTGATATAACATTCTAGTGATCACATCACTTGCTTGCAAGCTATCTTAATGTGATATCACTGAGAGGGCCTAGAGTATATCTATCCGTCATCGGGATTGACAAATTCCACTCTTGATCCATGAGTCTCAACATAACACCTTCATAGCACTAAACCCACCTTTATGGTCACCCTGTTACGGTGTGACGTTTGATGTTATCAAGATACTCTTCCGGTGTTAGCAATTAACATGATCTCATGGTCTAACGACTAAGACTACTTTGTATGATGTTATAGCAATATAAACATAATGACTTGATCGTAATGCTATACTTCGGATGAATGTTCATCACATCATTTCACAAATATTGTGACCTTGTTATTAACAACATCCAATGTCCATGATCAGGAAACCTTGATCATCTTGTTAATCAACAAGCTAGTCTATAAGAGAGGCATAACTAGGAACCCTTTTTGTTTATTAAACACACATGTATTGATGTTTCCGATCAATACAATTCTAGCATGTAAAATAAACATTTATCATAAACATGGAATAAGATAATAACCACTTTATTATTGCCTCTCGGGCATATTCCCTTCAGTCTCCCACTTGCACTAGAGTCAATAATCTAGTTTGAAAAACTTTGCGTATTAAACACCTATGGCTTTATGGTGTTGCATATACGTTATTGCTAGTGGTTAACATAATCACCGGATCTGACAGTTTCAGATCCGTGTGTATTTGCATGTCTTTGCGTCTCTACGTATCACTCATTCTCAAATGAGATGGCATTGTATAAATTTGGTCCTCTGGTGAGACCTTTAGTTCGTTCGGCTCAAAATATGTCGATATTATTGTCACACAATATATCTTCATAGTATTAGCCCACTTTGAACCACACATAGTTTGATAACAAACTACTTAACACAAATGCCCTCCTTTGCTGCTACTATAGCAGTCATATACTTAGCCTTTTGTTGTAGTATCCGTCACAATGTCTCAACTTTGGAACTCATCCAAATCCATCATGGAACATCCTTTCCATTACATTGTGCCACCCATAGTCTAAATTGAGATAAATTTAATTTGTATCTTGTGACAAAACTAGTATCAATGTAACACTTTACAATGAACTACCTTTAACTATTTGTCACTTATACATTATATATTCTTAGTTCTTCTAAAGCTCATAAGAATATCTTTACTATTGTCCAATGATCATCTTATGAATCATTCTGGTGTATGCTCATAACATTTAGAGCATAGGACATTCTGGATATGTACATATCATGGTATAATCGATCAAAATCTTCATGTGATTTTACTCACCAAGTGTTGAAACACTTGAATTTTGATACAATCCTTTCCATGCAGCAAGAACTTTTCTTGTTGTTTCCAAATTGAACCCTTTCAATATCTCATATATATATGTCTGGCACAACCATATTAGCGCCTTAATCTATCCATATAGATATTGATGCCTAATATTCCGGGTTTGCCCAAGTCTTTCATCGAAATCTTATTTTAATGAAATTCTTAACTTGTGTCAATACAAGATACATCATTTCCAATCAACAATATGTCCTCTACATAATGTATTAGAAATATGTCTCAGTGCTCCCACTTAATTTCTTGCAAATGCAAGCATCTTCATCATCTCCGATGAATTTAAACTCTTTTAACAGTTTCATCATGGTGAAGATTCCAACTCCGCTATGCTTACTTCAACTATTGAAGTTTACATGCCCTTTTAGCACCCTTTGAATTAACAAAACCCTTCGGAACATGTCATGTACATGTCCTAGGTTACTGTTCTATTAGAAGAACCTTGTTTTGTTTATTCAACTACCATACACCAAATTAAATGTAGTGGTTGCTACATTAATCCGTCAAGACTATATATCGCTATGAAAGATCAAATCTTGTCATAGTCAACTCCTTGAACATTGTCGTAAACTTCTTTCCGACATGTCGACTATTTAATAGATGTTAAACATCCATGTCTTATTTCTTTATAGATCCAAACACGATCGATAGGCTTCACGCCTTTCCGGAGGGTCTTCCAAGTTCAGAAACTTGTTTTCTCGTGTATGGATACTATCACGGATTCTATGACTTCTAGTCATTTTATGGAGTCAGGGCCCATCATCGCTTCTTTGCATGTAGTCGGTTCATCATTGTCAAAACAATAACGACTTGCTTATCAAATCTTACTATTTGATTCTTACCGACCCACGCGGTTCTATAGGAACTCTAATCTCCGATATCACACCTTTTGTAATCACGAGAGCCATGAGCATTGTGGCCGCCACCGGGACACTTTCCGGCGCTGCGCTACTTAGCACATATAGCTAAGGTTCAACAACCTTATCAAAGTTCTATTGTCCTCCCACTTAACTTTTCACGAAAAATTCCTTCTCAAGAAACTTGACGTTCCAAGTAACAAACTCTTTTGTCCTCGGTGTTATGGAGAAATTCCCAACAAATTCTTTGGGATAACCTACAAAGACGTGCTTATCCGACTTTGGTTGTAAACATTTTACTTATGCATAGCATACCAAAATTTAAGAAAAGACAATTCGGGTTTTATCCCAAACCATAACTCATATGGTGTCATTTCAATGGATCACGATGGTGCTCTTTTTAGTGTAAAAGCGGTAGTCTCTAAAGCTTCAATCCTTAAAACATAATGGCAGTTTTATAAATGACACCCTTGATCTTACCATGTCAAACTTGGTTTGATTTTATCTCTCGAATATGCCATACTCCTATGGTTTATCGGGAAACACAAATCATGGAACAATTCCTCAAGTCTTAGGTGTTTTTGCTAAACATGTAACTCAAATATCTTCCTTTATGATCGAATCATAAACTCTTTATTTTCTTGTTACAATGATTTCCACTTCATCTTGAAAGTCTTTGAACAATTTTCAAATGTTTCATACTTCTTCCTTGTTAAGTAAATATACAGATATATTCACTCAAATTTTCGGAGAAAGCATATGAAGCAAAAAGATCCATCGCATATGGCTACACATAATGGACTATGCACATCAGCATGCACAATTTCCAATAAGCTAGTCATCCGTTCCTCTCTGGCCTATGGACGGAGTTTCAATTATCTCGAGGAAAGTCTCACATGCGTCAATTGATCAAAATCAAAGGCTCCAAAAATCCATCAACATGGAGTTTCTTCATGTTTTCTTTCAAATATAATTTAAACAGCGATGTCACTTCATAAGTGATCTTTCAATCATTTGTCTTGTGACATTTTAGCAATAGTGTTTATGGATGTGATTTCTCCAACTAGACTTGTAAAAGTTCATCCATCCTTTATGGAATACGGTAATTATTTGAATAGCCATTGTTCTCATGATACCGGAACAAAATAACAATTATTTAAACAAATCTTGAAGGCTTGGTTTGATGACAACGAAAAACACAATAACACTTTATTTGTTTTCGATGAACATCATCACTCATTCTCTTGCTGGTTACTTAGGCCATTGTAGTTCATGAATTGCGTTGTCATGTATGACACTTCATACCAACCAATTCGGTATCCAATACCGGTATCCAATACCTAAGAACCACATTTTTTTAACAAGCAAGGAATACAACCATAACATGTATATCTTCTATATACCCAAGTTGGACATCTCCAACCTTATATTTTCTGCCAAATATTTTATAGATTCTCTTTCAGCAATTCCTTTTTCTTTTAAAAGAATCTATCAACATCAATAGTGGTGTCATTCACATGACACATAGTACAAAGCGTATATAGTCAAATACTAATACCTTTGGACTTGCACTTTGAAGTGGATCACCATCATCAAATGTTTGGCATTCTTTCAAAAATCCATTCTTTAGTAATCTATTAGTGTAGTAAACATTTTACTTACATCTTCTATTCATCCTTATCATGAAAACTTTCATGATCAAGCTACTATAGCTTATAAGGAAGAATCACGAGTATAATATCAGTTCCCAAAACCTTTTTGGTAGATTCGGATGCCTAGCATCTCCATCCTTCACAAATTCTCATACAATATGAGAACATGTATTTTGCTAAATTATACTCTATCATAATGCAACCAAAAACATTGTTTCAGATATCACAATATCTTTCACACATGATGGTTTATGAAACACTTTCCAGCTCCAATATAATCTTGATATTAAAACAACTTTTTGAATATCAATAATCATGGAGGCAAACATGATACTTTAGATACTAACATTGGAATTCTTACTCTTGATTTAATACTACTTATTAAGCTTCATGGAGTAAATAGAGTTTGCTAAAAGTTTGCAATAGGACTTATAAACTTTAAATTGACATTCAAAACAATACGATACCAGTTCGTAAAGTAAATATCCAGAATTCTATAGTTCTATTATCTCAAATAAAAACTAAACATAAGGTAGAAAACGAATGCCAATGACTACAACAAACTATGCAAATTCACTTTGATTTAATTTATGACAAATTTGGTTCGACTAATCCAAATTAGAAATGAACTCCCACTCAAAAACGACATCCCTCGTGCCTTTTTGGTGATTACATGAACCAAATCCACTACACCAAGTCCGATCATCACGTGAGTTGATGTAGCTTCAAAGGCGAGCATCTATATGGGTATCATATCAACTATACGACTCATGCTTAACATTTCGGTCCGTGTTCCGAGGCCATGTCTGTACATGCTAGGCTCGCCAAGTAAGAACCTTAGTACTCGCATGTGTAAAACTGTCTTACACTCGTTTGTATGAAAGTGTAGAGTCGAGTACACCCGATCATCACGTGATGTCTCGAAATACAATCCACAAAATGGTGCATACTTAAGGAAGAACACATTTTTATCTTGATATCTAAAAGAGGGATCATCTTACAATGCTACAGAAAGCGCCAAACTAGCAGTATAAGATGCTAACATCTAATGTGTAAAGTGAGATGATATGGTCCATGCATTTGATCTCTATCACTTGCATCGTGGTATGATCTCTATCATTCCTTTGTGTGTAAGGCCAAGGTCTATGGAACTTACACATTGAGTGTGTTGTAAGAGTATCTATCATACATCTACTTACAATAATACCATATCAATACACTAGCCCAGCAACGATCTAAACTAGACGCCTCTAATTTATCAATTGCAAGTTTTACGTGGCTTAGGGCTTTCGGAGATATAACCGTTCTTACCTATGAACATGAACCACAACAAGGATAACTAAGTTATTAGCAACTCGTTGTAAATCAGATATTGACTATAGTAGGAGAGACAGACACCCGCCAGCCACTTATGCAAAACAAGTTGCATGTAAAAGAGAGGAATAACTAGGAACCCTTTTTGTTTATTAAACACACATGTATTGATGTTTCCGATCAATACAATTCTAGCATGTAAAATAAACATTTATCATAAACATGGAATAAGATAATAACCACTTTATTATTCCCTCTCGGGCATATTCCCTTCAGTATCAATGATCAACAGAGGGACCCGAGATATCCATGTGACCCCTATGCATTCCTGATGACAGTGTCGTTTGAACCGTCTAAATGTAGCATCCTCTTCCTTTTGTTTCTCGATACAACTTGTCCGAGATCCGATCATTGGTATCCCATACCTTGTTCAATCTCATTCACAACAAGTTCTGTTTTCTTGTTACCGTGATATTACATCCCCGTGACCTAGTCACATGTTGCAACATTTATAGATGTAATCTCACCAAGTCGGCCGTATGTATCTTTACCCGTCATGTGGGTGAACAAATCTCGGTCTTGCAGTCACATGTCATTACTGTTCCTTCGGAATACCCAACATACACCTTTATGGCCACCACATTACCAGATGACGATTGATGCAGTCTAAGCAGCCTAGGGAAACAGTGAGTAATATGAGCTCACGGTCTAAGGAGAAGGAGGCTAGGTATAGTTGTTGCAACAATGAACTATATGACTTGATCGTGTTGCAATCCTTCGAGGAATGTCCAATCACATCATTCTCCAATGATATGATCCCGTTGTCAGTCGGCATAAATGCCCATGATCTTGAAACCCAGATCATCTTCGTGACCAACGAACTAGTATGAATAGAGGCTACTAGGGACTTGGTTGTTTCATACCACACCTGTACCAATGTTTCTACTTGGCACAGTTATAGCACAATATGAAACTATTATAAACTAATTGAGATATGACAATAAAAACCTATTTATTATTTGCCTCTAGGGCATATCTCCTTCAAGGCCACCAATGGAGGAGGGGGTCACCGGAGGAGGATGTCATCGGAGAAGGAGGGGAAGGAGGAGTAGGAGGCCACTGGTGGAGGAGGGGGTGGACGGAGGAGGAGGTCGCCATAGTAGGAGGAGATGGTCGCTGGAGTAGGAGGAGGAGGCCGCCGGTGGAGGAGGAGGTCGTCAAAGTAGGAGTGGGAGCAGGAGGAGGAGGTCACCAGGGTGGTGGAGGAGGCCATGGCCAAAGGTGGAGGAGGAGGATGCCGGAGAATGGAGAAGGGGAGGAGAAGTGGAGGGAGGAGAAGTATGGAGGAGAGGAGTAAAGGACAAAATAGAGGGAGAAGCCGGCGGGATTCAAAATTCGAATCCCGCCCGAATATGCGCCACTGAATTGTCTCCCCCTTTTTATGGAAAAAAATCTTCTTTTTGACACAACTTTTTTCTCTTTTTGAATTTGGGGATTCTGTAAAATCCAGAACGACCAGTGGTGGTGTCGCCGGCTTGTTTCGATGCTTCACGCAAGGCACGGCTGGGCGGAAGTCTTGTGGGCATCGACGCTTGCGGGTGTCATGCTTCTCCCTAGAGGTGTCCTCTTGGCAATGGTGCTCTTCCCATCGGACCTCCGGGAGAAAATCTACGGCCCGGACTTTACGGATCAGGCGGTGGCATCACCTCTATGTCATTCATCCTCATTGGCCTACGTCGAGCGACACTACCTCTTTTATTCTCTCCGACCCTTGCCTTGTATCCTAGCATTACAAGGTTATGGTCCTAGTGGCCCAAGCAAAGATACATGGACGTCTTGGGTTGACCTCAGCATGCGTTGACCTTCGATCTTGGTGGCGGCACACCGGTGTTGTCGCCCGGTCTCGGCTATCCGACACCCTTCAACCGTGATTGATCTCAGCGGCGCATCGCCCTTCGGCTACGCCGGTGACACACCGGTGTCGTTGCATGATACATCTCGACTATGTGATGCCTTTCCGACCATCCCAGAGATGCTCCTTGGTGTGCTTACATTTGGTGTCCACATATTCTGCTACCCATCCCGTTGGTATTCTTGCCCTCGGTATTGAGGTTCTCACTAGATATCCTCTTTTCACGGCCGACTTGAGGTACTCAAGATGGCATATTATCTGTGGCCCCGGTTGGTGTGTACTTGCGGCAAGACTTGCCCTTCGACTATGTGGGCATCACACCAGTGTCTGTGGTCTGTCTCATCTAAGTATGTACATTATCGTGTGTCGCTCGCCTAGAAAGGGCCATGGTGATCAGCCCTTTATGTGTCGGCCTTCGGGGGCTTCCAGTTGGCTCCGGATGCTAACCTCCACCTCCCTCTTTGTTCCATCATGTTGTTCTCTCCTCTCTTGAATAATCCATGTAACTTTCCCCTGTATGGAAAAATCCATACAAGCGTTTGTTTACCGAACCGGTATACAGCCGCCAGGGAAGGAGGAGAGAAAACCCATCTAGGGTTCCGCACCCCTCATCGGCGATGTCGTCGGTCCGCTCCGCCTCCGGCAGCCCTAGGGCCTTGGAGGTGTGGCGGACCACGGCCTCTCGCTGGCGGGAGGTTTTTCGTTCTTTGATTAGCCTGTTTTTAGTGTCTTCTTTGAGATATTGAGGCGATGACTACGTCCTGAAGTCAGAATAATGTCCTCCCCGCTCTATACTCGCGCCGGTGGTGCATCTAGCATTGACGGAGGGTGCGTGGAGTCGTTTTTCCGGCAAATCTCCTGGGATTCTGTCCGTTTTCGTCTTTGTTGGATTATTTTCAGGTCAGTCTCTTCTGATCTACGGTTGTCATCATTGGCGATGATTGTCGTTCTAGTGTGTTGGTCCTTTCTAGCCTTAGCACGACGACTTTCTATCTATCTACTACAACAAGCTCTAATACGACAAGCTTTGCCCGGCTCTGGTGATGGAGGGGCAAGGACGACAGTGCGCCTCTGGCTCGTGCTAGTGTTTATAGTCGTCGCTAGGTGGTCCAATGACCTACTTGTAATTTTTATTACTATTGGGTCTCTTTGTACTGCCGTTGATGATCATTAATAGATTGGTGGAATTTCAAAAAAAAACTTCCCCCTATATGTTTGTAAGAACATGGCCTTGCCAGGTACTTTCGAGTGGAATGCAACAAGTGGCGGGGATTTTCTCACCCCTGTTAATCTCCAAAAAAAACAATCTGAACCTATGTTTGTGATGTAGCCCGTTAGTATTTTTGGTTTGGCCCAGCAGACTAATCTGGGCCTCAAGCCCACGGAATAAGTGTTACTTTATCACGATAATTAAGCCCACTAAACAAATACATGGTGAGCATTTGCAAGAGAATGTGGCAAGCCGTTGCAGAAAAATAAAAGGTCATGATAAGCGTTTCTAGAAAAAGGTATTCCCTCCGTTTTAAAATAAGTGACACGACTTTGTCTAGATTCGTATGTAACAATATACTAAAATATGTCTAGATACATGTGAATCTAAACTTATTTTAAAATGGAGGGAGTACACAAGATGATATGCCCTGGTTAGGAGCCCTTCCGTATGTGCGGAGTATATGAAATCATTTTTTCCCACGTAGGAATATGCATCACTGTCAAATGTTTTGTGCTCCAATGGATCGCTCACAGTAGCTTACACGCACGAACCAGCTCGAGAACAGTAACATGACACGATTTCTGCGACCTTACGCAAAAAAGGAGACGCCTACGATTCCATCCGTCCATGTGTGCATGCATGTCCGGACAGCGCTCTGGTCGCGTGAGTTGCAGGCGCAAACGGAAGTGGAGCACCATTTATGGCCGAGAATTTTATTCGTCGCCATCATAACAGTATAATCACACGTACTGCACCATTCCAACCCATCCAATTATCCAGCAAGCCTACCTATCCGGATATGTACGAGCGCACAGAAGCACAACGCATGATTGCTACATCCACGATGATCGGAGTGATACAACTGTGCGCTGAACTGCACTGCACTGCACTTTTGGGTTCTGACCTCTGCATCGAATCAGTGCGAGCCGGCCTCCGAGGTGACAGCAGTGGAAGGGAGGCAAAAGAGATAACTCACGGCAGCCATGGAAAAGGGAATCGGAATAGGAATAAGCTTCCACGGATATAGCAATCAGTTCAGTGTGTCGGTCTGCGCTTTACTGGTCCTGTCCTTGTAATGACGGTGAGGCACGCAAAGGTCCAGGGTCCAGGAGGCAAATGTGCCAAACGAAATCCCAAAAAAGCTGTGGCGCGGGCGCGCGCGGCGAAGAATCTCTGGTCCGGCAAGTTGAACGAACAAACGAACCGCGGCGGAGTGGACGTTGATGTACCGGTCGGGCTCACGATCGAGAACTGGCACGGCAGATGGCGCCAAAAGACCCCGTGGAAGAAGATGGCACGGTACTGTAGTGGCAGCACTAGTCCACGAAGGATGATAAGTGGAGGGCCCCGCTGGTTCGATCTGCTGAAAGGCACCTCATCGATTTTGCGATTCCTTTTTCTTTTTTTTGCGGGGTTGCGATTTTGTTGGTAGCACGCAACGCACAAGTAATTGATCACGTGTCTGATCTATTCTGGCTAAGAAACGTAGTAATACCTACACCATTCGATCTCTGTACGCGCGCGAGAACAAGCAATTCTTGTGCTCTGAAAATTTCCGCCTCTGCTGCTGTACATAGTACACGGTACACGACCTAGAGTCTACACTCTTATATATCAACAAGCCGCCGAATTTACCGGCAGTAATCTATGTGATTATAACCCCAAAACGCTCGGGTTATTTGTTCCTATCTTTCTACACCGATGTACGGATATCATCGGCGCTGTAATCTGATGATGCACTACAGTCTACATATCTCTAGCTTCCGGGTGTGAACTGCATGCAGATCGGCGGCTTGATCTTGGCGAGCGCGAGCAGCGACGACGGGAAAATCCATATCCCATCCCCGCAGATCAAACCTGACGCGATGGCCGGTACGAGCAGCGCGGCCTTCTTCCCATTAAGCTTGTGCCAGAGGAACACCACCAGGCTCCCGACGCACATGTCGATGGCGAAGCTGGCGCCGACGAGGAACGGCACGGCCATGGCCATGGGCAGCGGCACGAGCCTCCCGACCCGCCGTGGCAGGAAGTCCCTCGCCACGTTGGCCAGGACCGCGAACGCGAAAAACGCCGCGCAGAGCTGCAGGCAGTGCCTGGGCAGCGCGTCGAAGCCCTCCACGCCGAGGATGGCCATGTTGCGGTAGATGAGCGCGTAGGGCGCCTTCCAGTACCCGTCCGGGTTGCTCACGTCGAAGGCCTCGTAGAAGAGGAAGAAGGTGAGCGGCGCCACCACGCAGCCCATCAGCGTGCCGGCGGCCTGACCCACCAGCATCGACCGCGGCGACGTCAGCGTCAGGTGCGCCGTCTTGAAGTCGTGCATCAGGTCCGCCGACACCAGCACCAGCTGCTTCACCAGCCCGCACGTGACCAGCCCCGCCACCACGCCGTTGTCCTTGCCCGCCCACGCCGCGAACACGAACAGCGCCACCTTGCCGTAGTTGTACCCCATGTTCATGTCCGTCAGCCCCGTGCCGTAGGCGTTGCAGAACCCCAGCGCCGGCGCCAGGAGGTACGCGATGATCACGTAGTACCACTTCACCTCACGGAACATGAGCGGGATGGCCACCACCGCGATGGCGCTCAGCAGCACGTACCCGCCGTAGGTCACCCACGACGGGATGCTGTCGCGGTTGAACACCTCGTTGCGCTGCAGGTCGTCGATCGCCACCGAGTCCGCATCCGCAACTGCAATTCATCACACGACTGATTACGGTTTGGTCAAGTCTAAGTCCCTAGTACGTAGTATTTTTTTAAATCCTAGTCAACTTCTGACGGTGTTCAGATTCGAATACAAGGACAGTGATTCTTTTTCATAAGAAAATCTGTAAGATCAATCTCAGAACTTTTACCTCTGTTAAGTCGACTGCGCCTCGATTTTTCGCGTATGCTGTTGAGGGTGACGACGATGACTTTGACGAAGTTGTAGGAGCCGTCGCCGATGAGCAGTGCAATGCAGAGGAAGGCCTAGACGATGAACGATTCGAAGGATTTGAAAACCAAAAGAGAGGGAACGCATATATTGTGCCTAAATCCCTGAACTAGCCTTACTCAGAAGATGTGCATTCAGAAACATACCTTGTAACCGTACAGGCCTGTCATACTGCTCGCGGACGCCTTTGCCGAGTACCAGTTCCCCTGCTGCTTGCTCATGAGCGGCCACATTACGCCCCAAGATAGGACGGCGCCAAAGAGGATAGACAGGTTGACGAGGTGCGAACAGATCATCCCGGCGCCAACATACGTCAGACTGAAGTCGAAGAAAAACCTGGCCATGGAATTAAGGAGGGTTCAGAGAGGGAATTTTTGTGATACATTTTCAACCACTGAAACTTACTAATTGAGCAATGGGGAAAAATCATAGTCCTTACGATTGCTTCCATGCTTTCAGCCCAAAGGTAGGGAACTGCATGAATCCGCACAAGTCGCCGCCGGTGTAGAACCACTGGAAGAAGCTCCAGAAGAAGCTGATCCCGAAGTATTTCAGGAAGCCACGGACCTGCTTCCTGTTGTAAAGTAAGGTGAAATTCTGAATCAGTTCAGGCCATTCATTTCCTAGAGCGTTGCTTGCACATTTCGTTTCATCAGCCTAGCTGGAATATAAAAGAGCATACTACTACTTTTTCTGAAGGTAAAAGAAAAAAGGAGAGCATACTCTGCATTCTTATCTCCTTGAGGTGTGTGGAACCCGTTTATGAGGACGGCAGTCGCAGTCCCACTTGGATAGGTCAGTTTGTAGTCGATGACCAGCACCTGAAAATGAGTATCACCAAACCAGTTAATTTAAAGACCGACTGCGACTATTAGATCATCACTTGTAAACATCTCTCTGATCAACACCTCGATAAACAAATGTCAACTAGATTATGTCAGCAGTGCGCTGTGGCGTCAGGAAACGATAACTTGACGAGTGTGAGAACAGGAGAAAACAATGGTTGCAGCGATGCTACGATTTTCCAGCTGATGCCAAAGTTTCAGTACTTTTCTGACAGTAACGGCGACACTGGAGCGGAGAAATTCAGGAAGTGCGGCTGAAATCTAGTCTAGTGGTAAACGCTGACAGCGAGGGCATGGAAAGATCAGAGGAGGGAACATGAGTCTGGAAATGGAGTCGCGGTACCTTTCTGAGAGGGAGCAAGGTGAGGAGGCCGACGAAGCTGATGGCGAGGAGGAACCCCATCATCCACCCGATGCCGGGGTCCTTGTAGCTCCCCGGCACGTTGCCCGGCGTGCTCTCCCCGGACAGCTCGTAGGTCTTCTTGTCCAGCCCCAGCAAGAAGGACCCGAACCCACCTGCATGCCGGTTATCAGGAATTAATTAGCGAATTAATCGAGATTCTGGTAGTAGTACTAATAATGGCGATCGGGGATGGTCACAATCAAATTGGGGGGGAAGAATTGATTAATCTGATCGTGGGGGGAGCTTACCGCCGAAGCCGATGGTGTAGCAGGCGACGACGCAGGTCTGGACGACGGTGTTCTCCTGTCGTGTGAAGGGGCGGGAGGCAATGCCGAGGCGGTCGAGCGCGTGCGTCCATCCGCGGAGCGCGAGGAAGGCGAGCAGCGCGGCGGAGACGTTGAGCGTGGGGACGAGCCCCGTGGTGAGGCTGAGCTTCATCACGATCACCGTGTACACGACGCCGATGAGCAGCGCCGCCACCATGCCGCGGACCGTCACCTGCTCGCGCCACGGCGGGACGCGCTCCGCCGCGCGCGCCAAGGCGGGCTCCGACTCCATGTCCGCGCCGGCCTCGCGCGGCGTCTTCTCGATCTCGGCGTCGGCGGCGCCCGCGCCCAGCTCGTGGCGGTCCATGATGCCGGCGCCCCCGGGGACGAGCAGCTCGAGCTCTGCGCCTGCGGCGGCTGCAGGTTGGGGATGGAGACGCAGGCGTGAGATCATCTATCTATCTGTGCGCGCACACCATGTGCAGTGCTCGTGCATCGGGCAGCGATGACAACGTGAAGGGCTGTTGACTGGCCATGGATGGACTACAACTATATTAAACAACAACTTGTCTCTTTTGCAAAAGAGATTTTTTTTGGATAAAGAAACAAAGAAAGAGGACCAAGAAGGGAATGAGAGGACGAGGAGCACCTCAAACTGGGACGAACATATCACGGGGCAGGACAGAACAGAAAAATGGAAACGTAGCAACCGAAGTAATACAGCTGTGTGCAAGGCATGTTTATAGAATTATTACTGTTATATCCAGAAGATGACAACCAGAAAAGGAAAAAAATCGGCGGGATGGCCATGATCCGAACTCCGACGAACATCCACGCGAAATCTCACCTGGCTGCTGAATGAATCCGGTTCCACCACCACACAGCGCCGGCGCCTCCCTCCGGCCGGCCGGCTAACTCGAGGAGCGAACACCTCACGCGCGCGCACGGCGAGGAGTAATCTGGACTCTGGAGTGGACACGGGAGCGAGTGGCGAGTGGCGAGTCGCGAATTAATATAAGCGGCGCCCGCGCGCGCGGAGGGAGACGGACGCCGCCTGTACTGCACGCTAGTGAGGACGGGGCGCTGAAGTACAAAAGATGGGAAGAAGTTTCGGAGGTGCAGTACAACGGGAACGGGGCACCGATGAAAATCGACGGCCGGTCAGCGATGTGCGATCTTTTCCCTCCAACCCCCGGCCGTGTTCTTCCTTCCGCTCCACTTGACCTGCGGTTGGGTGCCGGATGGCGACGTTAAAAAATGTGACCCATCATCGGATCGGAGCGCGCGCGGTGGCTGGAGTAGAGTATATCTTTGTGGTTTTTCTAGATCAAGTAGTGTGCCAGTACCACGTGGTTGGCTCGGCTGGATGGATACATAAGATCGGCCCGGATTCACTAGCATATCATCGCACCGTTTGGAGTACGAAGATTCAGCGAAACTCCCAGGATTTGGTCCGTTACTCGTGCGTACGCTGTAAGTACTGTATTAAAATCTGCGGTGCACAATCTTGCATGATTAGGAACACACTAAGCATATCTATCTATCTTGGACCGAAGAGTATCTCATGCAGATCACCACCTGCAGTACAAAGTTTCCCCAAGAGCAGAAATGTACTAGTACAACTGTACTGCCATCGTCCTAGACCCCCGCTGAATTACTTTCGCGGAGCGCGTTGCGCATACCTGCGTTGATTTTTCAGATCGGGCTCGTAGAGTCGGCACGCAATTTAAAGCACAAAAGTCCAGGTTAGCGACACCTGGTAATCAGGCTGTGCAAGAGATCTCTGTCTGTAGTATTACTCGTTCTGCTCGACCAAACTCACTGGGTCCTTCCTCTCATCCTCAATGATCATGTTGTACAAGGTCACATAACAATTCATCACTTTCCACATCTGATCTTTCGACCAGGTCATTGCAGGAAACTGGACAACTGCAAACCTCTGTTGGAGCACACCAAATATCCGCTCCACATCCTTCCTTCAAGCTTCCTGTTTCTTGGCATACTGAGCATGCTTGAAAAGTATTAGGTTTGAGATAGTCTTCACAAATATGGGCTATCTTGGATAGATGCCATCTGTAAGATAGTATCCCTTATTATAGTGGTGCCCATTGATCTCAAAGTCCACGGGGGGAGCATGACCTCAACAAGCTTAGCAAAGACATTTGAGGAGTTGAGAACATTGATGTCGTTGTTCGATCCTGCTATGCCAAAGAAGGAGTGCTAGATCCAAAGATCATGTGTAGCAACTGCCTCAAGTATAACAGTGTAAACTCCTTTGTGGCCTTTGTACATCCCCTGCCATACAAATGAACAGTTCTTCTAGTGCCAATGCATACAGTCTATGCTTCCAAGCATCCCAGGGAATCCTCTTTTTTCATTAATTGCGAGGATCCGAGCAATGTCTTCGGCAGTGGGTGTTCTCAAGTACTGTGGCCCAAACACTGCAATCACCGCCCTACAGAACCGGTACAAGCAATCGATAGCGGTGGACTCAGCCATGCGAAGATAGTCATCAGCACTGTCACCTGGCGCTCCGTATTCAAGCAACCTCATCGCCACCACGCACTTCTGCAGTAAGGAAAACACAACCATGCCAGTGCAGTCTTCCTTGCACACGAAACATGGATTGAATTTCTGGACAGAGTGCACGTTCTCGAGGAAGAGCTTTCGGCTCATCCTGAAACGGCGCTGAAACATGGCCTCTTCGTGGAGCGGCTCATCGGCGAAGTAGCCAGCGTACAGCATGCAGTAGCCCTCCGCACGCTGCCTTGCTTTGCACTTCCGGTGGCCCTTTGCCGAGCCTCCACGCTTCGGCGTTGCAGACTGCATGTACAACCGTGCCAGGGAGGCGAGGATCTGCACGTTCTCTACATCTTCGGCGGCTGCGGCGTTCTCTTCCTCCAGCAACACGGCGAACAACTCTTCATCGTCGGAGTCAATGGCGGCCGAACGGGCCAATCGTTGAACACTTAGCGGGCGAAGTGGTGGGAGTTAGAAGCGTGGCCGAGCTACGGCGAAGGAGGGACGGCGAAAGTGCCCTAGGTTGCAGGGGGAACTAGCGGTGGTGGCGGCGCACCTATCTACAAGCTTGAGTTCGGCTTGAATCGGCGGAACTTCGCCGGCGCAAGCATGGCGGCGAGACATCTGGGGGTTGGAATCCTTCGCCGCGGGGGGGAGGGGGGGCGACTGCTGATGGGAAAATGGGATGTCTCGCCGACAGGGCTGGCCCACCCTCGTTTTCTCTCCATCCGGCGTTTCTAGTCCGTTCCCGCCGCCTCGGGTTCGGCCTAAGAACGCCGGACCAATTTTGGGCTAAATTCGGACGAAACCGACGTCCTGTGGACGCGATTAGGCGAAAAAACACTGTCCGGATAAAAATACGCCCTGAAAACGGCGTCCTGTGAACGCGAGTGCTGATGCTCTAAATCTTCGGGAGTGCGCGTCACTATTGGAAAGTCAAATATGGATCTGTTTGGGAGTATGAAGGCATCGCAAAAGCAGAAATATTTTCGGAACAAATGAATACGTAAGAAAATGATGGAACATGCTGGATTCTTTGGAAAAGAGAGGGTGCCCATGTACAGAATAAAAGGATATAAAGTGCATGGATTCGGATTCTACTCACATAGACCGATGAAAATAATTTAAACCCTCGTAAGGAAAAAGTAGAAGAGATTTTTGTTACCTAAAATGCAGAGAATTGCTAATACACCTCACTCGGTTCCTCCTGATCCTCGAGGGAAAATCAAAAACTTCTTTCTCTAGCAATGCTTGTAAACCGCCTGGAACTGTAAAATTCCGGCGAGTATACAATCCCGTGCGAATCGTGCCGCTCTAGCGAGCGTATATGTGGCCCGGCCTGTAAAAACTTTTACCGTGGCCCTTTTAGCACTCTCCGCTCGGAGGCCGCCAAGAAGCGGGCGGCTCGGTGTTGGACGAACCGCGACGAGTCGCCACCGCCGAAGCTCCGCGCGTACGCGCCCCCCGGATACATCTCCGCGCGTGCTCGTTCGGCCGGTGAGGACTCGTCCCGCGGTGGGAGCTCCTCGCACGGACCCGCCGTCCCCGCGTGTGGTGGAAGCTCCTCACGCCGACTCCGACAACGACTACTGGAGCTCGCCCTCCCCGTCGCATGCGCGTGTCGTCGCGGCCGCCGACTACGCCAACGACTCCGACAAGGAGAGCCTCGCGATGGAGATCCTGGTCCGCGAGTCGGAGTTGGAGCGGGGGGGGGGGGGGGAGGAGGAGATCGAGCAAGCCGACGCGTGCCGGGCAGTGAAGCTCGTCGAAGCACGGCTGGTGTGGGAGCGGGAGGAGGAGCGCCTGGCAAGGGAGCGTGCCGCCGCGCCGGTCATCAAGCTGGAGCTCGCGGACTGAGGTCAACGCCGCCCCCAACTCCGCCGCAACCTGCAGCTCCGGCCATCGCCGAAGCTCAATTTTGGTCTAGGTTGCGGCGGCGTCCAGCGCTAGTAGATTTGTTATGTAAATTGTAGTTTTTGTGAAGCTACACTATGTGTAATTAGAACTTATTCGCGCCAAAACCTTCTTTGATCGATGAACTATGTCGTGATATCAAAAATTCGAATATGCAGTTCACGTCTGCAGGTTTCGTTCTGCGCCGTGAGAAATGCGACCTATTTTACGTTTTCGAAAGTGTGTACTTAAGTTTTATAGTTCGCGAGTTTACAGTTATTGTTAGAGTTTCTCTAAGGGGGCTTAGGCAAGGCGACCCCTTTCTCTGATGCTTTTCAATACTGCCATCGACCCCCTCTAGAGAATACTTGAGTTTGCCACCAAGGAGAGGGCATTTCTTCCAATCAAAGCTAGGGACTACGACTGCATGTTGATCACTCTGGTAATTTTGCCAACCCCGACAAGGACGTGATCAACTCCTTACCTATGATCCTGGACTTCTTTAGGAAGGCATATGAACTCTCCACGAATCTAAACATGACATAGGTCTTCCCCGTCAGATATGCCAACATTAACCTTCATAATATCCTCACTGAATTATCCGCCAAGGTTGCAGGGTTCCCTGGGAACTATCTCAGTCTTCCCATACACTTTCATCTCCTTCATAAGGTGGATCTCCAGCCCTAGGCTCTCCATCCTATTTCTCCACTGGAGCGACAAGCGGAGGAGGCAGAAACCGCAAACTGCGTTTAGAATAGAGGAGTTGCGGCAGCTAGGTTTCAGAGGAGAGGCATCAGCTCCCGGTGAAAGACAAATAGTTGCTACCTTTTTAGACAATCCCGCTAAGCTTTATTGATCAACACAATGACTATAGAAAAAGTTATAGAATTTGGCACACCCAACCATACATGGCGTTTTCCGACGCTAAAGAATACTTAGCAACATTGTCTACTTCAAAATTTGGAGCTCTACCCTCATGAAAAGAGGTGTAGTCCCGCGTCTAGGATTTTGCCCCTCTCATCCGCACCACCTCCGGAGGCCTTTCCGGCTTGGAGGTGTGGTGGACCATTGCCCCTCGCCAGAGCGAGGGTTCCCCTATTTTGTTTAGGTTGTTTCTTAGTGTCTTCTCCGGGATGGTGAGGCGACGGCTACATCCTAAAACTAAAATAAGGTTCTCACCGCTCTATTCTCGTTTCGGTGGTGCGTCTAGCGCCGGCGAAGGATACGTGGAGTCATATGTCCGGTGGATCTCCGGGGTTCTAGTTTTTATGTTCATTGGTGTATTTTCAAGCTACTCTTTTCTAATAGACGGTTGTCATTATTGACGATGATTGCTACTCTGGTAAGCTATTCCTTTTGGGTCTTAGCGCGGCGATTTCTCGTTTGCCTACTACGACAATCTTTGGTCGGCTCCGATGATGGAGGGGCTATGACGACGACGAGCCTTTGGCTAGGTGATCCAAGGACCTTTATTAATTTAGGTCTCTTTATATTGCCCCTGATCAGTAGAATTTTCAAAAAAAGTACTCCCTCCGTTTAGAAATATAAGATGTTTTAGCTTTGTGAATCGAATGTATCTAGACGTCTTTTAGTGTATAGGTTCGTAGAGGTTCGGAGTGAACCTATATACTAAAAGGGGTCTAGATACACTCCTTTCACAAAGCTAAAACATCTTATATTTCTAAACGGAGGGAGTACACTTGGGAAAGATGCAACTCTTGGAAATATATATTTTTTAGACACTTTGAAGAAATTTTGTACATGACACGGTGAGAAACCAAGTGACTGGACTAGGCCCATAATGGGTCCATCTCTTGAAAAATTCCGGCCTATAATGTACTTCTTGTGAGCGCTTCAAATGGGCTCAGTCGGCCTGAAGGTTTAACCCTCCGGCCACGCTTGGCCAGGCCTTGTATCGTCGTTACGCCGGCCCGTCACTTCTGTGCAAGGAGGCTTCTTGTGCCAGCACGATCACACGCTTTTTTGTTTTTGAGCTGGATCACACGCTGGATGAACTGAACTGAACTGGCTGTCGGCAGCAGCGGTTAATTAACAGACACGAGACTCGTCGGCCATCCGCGTCGTCCTGATTGCTCCACCCACCGACCAGCGCGATCCGCCGCGATCACCACGTCCACGTGCAAATCCTTTTTCAACCACCCGATTAGTCCACTCGCGGCGCACTAATCCCCGTGCTAGCCCCCGCCTTCCTCATCACCCAGATCCCAATTAGCCAGTCGGATCCATCCCATCTTCTCGCCATGGAAGGGCTCGTCAAGGGTTTGGCCAAAGCGGCGATCGACGCCCTGGAAGGCGACGGCGACGAGGCGCCGAGGAGACACCGCCCCGCGGAGGACGCAGCAGAGGAGGAGGGCCGCGAGGATCGGGACCGCTCGACGTGGGCCGAGGTGCGCGCCGGCTGCTCGCGCAATTGCAGATGAGGCCAGAGCATAGCGTGTAACTGATGGTTTGTCTGGGAAACCTGGACGGTGTTGGTTCTGGCAGGTGGTCTCCGACAAGAAGGGCGGTGAGCCGGAGGAGGAACGCCGTGGTCCTCGGCCCTCCAAGCGGGTGAGTGCCTGAGTGGTGGCATGTTTGCGCAGCACGGTCTCGTTCAGGCTTATCCGACAGGTGTTCGTTTCTGTGATCAGCAGCTGTATATTTAATTTATAACTGTACTCAGGAGGAGAGGAGGGATGACGAGGGCTGGGAGAGGGCGGACGGCCGGCAGCAGCACCAGCAGCATCCATCCGCGCGTGGTGGACGTCAAAGCCAGGTTGTTGTCCACATAATTAGGGGTGCTTTCAGCTCACATTTACGAATTACTGTGTTGGGTGCTTGGGTTGGAGTGTGCTGATGTAGCTGCTTTGGGCTTTGCTTCTTAGTACGAGGGAGATGACAGGAGGGATGGTGGTAGCCGGCAACCGCAGCAGCAGGCGCCAGCACACAGGAGGCAGCAACAGGTTCACTTCTGCTTTGCTGTGTTCGACCTTTTTTTACATGAATTTGGGCAGTTGACCTGATTTACAATGTATTTCCAGGATCTACCATAGTACGAGATTAAAAATATGTTATAGTTCTTCAGATTGTATTTTAAACCTTTCAGTATTAGTTTGAAGCTGAGATGGTTTTCTTACTATGTTCTCTGAATTTTGGGGTTTTAGGAGGGAGAAGAAGGAAATGATGGAGGTTGGGAAACAGTAGGGGAGAAAAAGAAGCATGGAAGACCGCAACAGGTTTGCTTTTAGTCACCTAAAATCAGTCAAGTGATATCAAATGCATTTCTATATGTTTATATGGCAGTGTTTAGGTTAATTTGACATGGCAATTTGGCTCCCAGGTCTAAATGCACCTATTATGTAAAATCCATTTTATATGAATTTCAAAATGTTGAAAAATGTCGAAACAAAATCTCGGGTGTGCATCCGGACGTGCTATGTCCTTACACAAAGTTTTGCGGTGAGAAGACATTTTTTGAGGTCCGTACAAAAAAGACAAAAAAATGTCTTGTGAAAAACTATTTTGCAACACCAAAAATTGTCTTTTTTACACAATCCACATAAAATGTCTTTTTTTTTGTGAAACTTGGTGTACGAACATAGATTGTCAACATGTACACCCGGATATTTTTTTTCAAAATTTTCAACATTTTGAAGTATGTATTTTTGGCAGTGGGTGCATCTACACGAAGGAGCCAAAGTGGATTTGCGGGTTAATATGTTCTCTGTATACAATCAGTGTCATCCAACTGTTATTAACATCAAACACCAGTTCACTACTCTTCTACTCTGAAATAAATAAATTATATGTTACATAATATGGTTTTCTATACTCCCTCTGTCCTAAAAAGGATGTCACAGATTTTTCTAAATTTTAATGAATCTAGATGTGTTTTAGTGTATAGATTCATTCAAATTTTGACAAATCTAAGACATCCTTTTCAGGACGGAGGGAGTACAATATTTTCCATTAGCTTTTCCTGTCGATGTTACTAGCTTTGAAGCAATTAGTGTTTCAAAGCAATGGATATCATAATTTGAGCCAACCAGTCTTCAAAAAATAAATCATAGCCCAATATCGAGATTTATATTTTTGCATGAGCATTTTTATTAGTTGATTTTGCATGTACAGTGTTACGTTTACCCCCGTTTATATATGAATCGAAAGTTAGAGTCCATTAGCATCTAAGATGCCTTGGTTGTAGTATATTGTGAAGCTTCCTTGTCCTGTCTGAACTCTGAGCTCCAAGATAACTGCTTGATACAGTCTGAAGCATGGAACGCATACAAAAGGCCACCATCTGAACAAGAGTACTCTGAGGATGCCGGTCAGATCCACCATGGGATAAATCTAGAGCCTACCAGGGAGGAGCTCAACAGCTTGTCCGAAGCATGTAGCCGGCTGTGGGAGCTTGATATGAACCGTCTTGTTCCTGGTAAGGACTACAGAATTGAATGTGGAGAGGGAAAGAAGGTTTACCAGAAGGATGATATGGCGTATGAAAACTTGTTCAGCTGGCTAGGCGATGATGTGTTTACCAAGCCCACCTACTCTCGCTTCTGTGCGCTTCTTGATAATTACAACCCACACCAAGGGTGCAAAGAAGTTGTTACTCAGCAGGAAAAGCACGAAGAAGTAGCATTCATTGAAGAGATTTCCAGGACAGCACCGATCAAGTACTTGCACCGGTATTTAGTGCTGAAGGGAGTCGCGTCTCAAGACTACGATGACTTCAAGACAATGTTGACATCCCTTTGGTTTAATTTGTATGGAAGATGTGGAAACTCTAGCTGCTCTTCTGCATTTGAGCATGTGTTTGTTGGTGAGATAAAGGGACGGGGACAAGGAGAGAATGAGGTCTCAGGCTTCCATAACTGGATTCAGGTAAGGCTGTGTCATCAGCAGTCCTGCATCCTTACATGAAAATATATCTGACTGCAACTCCATCACGAATTTGCAGTTTTATCTGGAAGAAGCCAAGGGAAATGTGAACTACCAAGGTTACATATTCCCAAGACGGCGTGGGGAATCGGTGAGTGCATAGTCTAAACATTTACAAGATGTACTTCTATATGATGCAAATAATTGAGCTAACATGTTCCATTCTCGTTTTGGCAGCCTGATTCGGAGACACAGTTACTCACCGTTCAGTTTGAGTGGCATGGTATTCTGAAATCAGTATCAAGCAGCTTGATTGGTGTTAGCCCTGAGTTTGAGTTGGCACTCTACACACTGTGCTTCTATATGGGAGGGGAGGATAACCGCGTCAATATTGGCCCATACACAGTGAACGTCAAGTGCTACCGTATGGGTAACAACAAGATTGGATCAGCCTTTCCCATTGCAGAGAATTGATTTGTGTGATGACCTGCTTCTGCAGGTTTGTAGTTCTTCAATTTTTAATTTGTTCGTGAAAAAAGAACCATACTGTTCGTCCTATTGTGGCAATGCCACTATATTACAGTATACACTATTGAAAAGGATGCTGATTGAGATGAGAATTATCTTTCTTTGCTCTGAATTTTGTTGGAAACCTACCCTATAATATTGGGCTTTAGTAAGTATATTGTAACTTCAGGTTTTTGAATATACAGTTGATCAGTTGAGGGTCTATTTAGAAGCGAGTACAAGGCATCATGGGACAAAATAGGATGGGAAATACTGTCATTTATCATTTTACGTCAACTACGAACCACATGTAGGATTTTGATTGCACATTTTTCTTCGGAAAACACATATATCGATCTCAGTCTTAGTTCGCAACCTGAAATTATGAAATCCGCTGTGTGCCGCAATGACCCGTCCAAAGATATGTTTTGTCGGAGTTCTGCCATTTGTTGGAATATAGACGTCGTACAGAATACATCTAGGGTGAAATGCTGACATAGACAAACACGGAGAGTTACATTGGAGTTAGGGTAGGAAAAAACAAGGACAAAATTATGGCTTTCAGTATTGCAAAGAGTACTACTCAATTTCGAATCAAAAAGTAGGCACCATTTTCATGTCTAAAATTACTGGCTCACGTGAGGCCAAGAACAAAAATGCATTATTGCATTTCATGCTTTCTTACCTCTAGTTTTACTACCACCAGCCCTTAAAACTGTACCTGACACTCAGCAGATACGGCACTGGAAATAACCAAATGATCTAAACCATATACAGTGACAGAAAAGGATTATCAAGTCTAGAAGAACAAGGAGGAGGACATGATGATCTGGGCAAACACTTGCTACTCTAGTCCTTTTCAGTTTACCTCCCCCCTATGACATGGCTGCCTCCTGGTTGTACACCCCCCTTCTCTCTCTAGAACTCTGTCTGTTGTAACTGTAAGGTAGAGGTCCCCTCCTCTACCTTCATTAATTTTCAAAAAAAAAACGTCTAGAAGAAATGATATCCTAGAAAGAAAGGTTGAGGTCTATTAAAAAAAGAAGAACAAAACCAAAAAAGTTAAAAGTCAAGAGCATCAATGGTGGCAGGGTGTCACGCCGGAGCAGCAGCAGCAGCCCTGATGAGCATTAGTCTTCTCCTTGCACGAGCATTTGCATCCTCACCTAGAGCAGCCAAATGAAGCATCCGCCGCCTTGCCGACACCATAGCCGCATCCTCCATGACCGTTGTCGTTGGTGCCTCATGAAGAAGCGAGATTTCCCCCAGTTCACGGACATCCTGTCCATCCAGCTCCTTGTGCTGCATTGCCTGCTTCAGTCTCTCAACCACCTCCACCATTGTGGGGCGGTCCTTTGCATACTTTGCGAGGCAGCTGTTGGCCAGCTTGGCGATCTCCCTTGCTCCTCTCATGGAGTACCTCCCTTCAAGCCTTGTGTCGATGATCTCGACGAACTGTTGGCTCTCTGTAGGGTGCCGCCTCACCCACTCAAGGAGCTTCTGCTCGTTCTTGGGGCGTTTCTTCTCTACCGAGCGGCGAGCCGTTAGGATTTCATACAGTACCACCCCGAAGCTCCAGATGTCGCTCTTTGTGGTGAGATGCCCTGTCTGGACATAGTCTGGAGCTGCGTAGCCGTAGGTTCCCATGACCTGAATTTTTAAAGGGAATGATGTTTCTGAGAACTGCAGGATTGATGTTTTACTATATGGAAACATTCAGAATGCCATGTATGTAGCTATCTGTCACAAGGAAATTCAGTCGCTGTAGTACAGTAGTGAAGTTTGCACATACCGCCGTGGACACATGGGTCTGACCTTCGGATGGCCCCTCTCTTGCTAATCCAAAATCTGACAGTTTGGGTCTGAACTCCTCATCCAACAGTATGTTCGCAGCCTTGAAATCGCGGTATATGATCTACCAAGATATTAAGAAAAATGGTTAAGCTGTGATGCTTCAGTTTTTTCGCCGCAGTTCATAAATCAGGTCTCGTGCCATGATCTGATGAGAGCTGCAGAGTTCGATCACAGATGCAAAATATGCAGCTTCATCCAAGCATAAGGGTCAAGGGAAGGGGTGATGGGCAGTCTCCAAGGCAGGTTGGTTGGTTACCTGAAGCTCAAGGCCCTCGTGGAGATAGAGCAACCCTTCAGCGGCACCCAGCGCAATCTGCAACCTGACGTCCCATGGCAGGACAGGGTACGCTGCGTTGAACAGGTGGTCGTCCAGCGTCTTGTTCGGCATGAACTCGTAGACCAGAAGTCTCTGGGGGCCTTGATCAGTCTGCGTGGTGCAGTACCCGACGAGCTTGACGAGGTTCTGGTGCTCGACGACGCCCAGGAACTGGACCTCGGCCAGCCACTCCTTGTGTCCCTGCACGAAAGAGACCGGAGTCAGATGGCTTGTGACACGCGAGTTCTTCAGTGATGGAATCGCACCGCAGCTAGCAGCCTGCGCGGTACTTCGGCCGATCGGTACCTGACAGCCGTTGGGGCTGAGCCTCTTGACGGCGACCGCCGTGCCGTGGGGGTGCCCGCCGGGGAGGCGGAGGGTGCCTCTGTAGACACACCCGAAGCCACCCTCTCCGACCATGAGCAGCGGGCTGAAGTCGGCCGTGGCACCGCGGAGCTCCCGGAGGCCGAACTCCCGCAGGCTGTGCGCGCCCCTCTGCTCGTACAGCTCCGGGATGCTCCGCGCCGAGGAGCCCGAGGACTTGCTCGACGCCGGCCTCGCGCCGGAGGCCTCGGACGGGCTCGTCGCTATAGCGCTGCTGGCTGGTGACGCGTTTGACGCAGCGGTAGATGTCACGGGCACGGTGTGGTTGAAGGCAGCGGCTGCCGGGGATGTCGGCGCCGGCCGTCTCTTGCTTCTGCGTCTGTCCTGGAATAGGTGCAGGCATCCCATTTCTTGGGTAGGAGCAAGCTGGTGAAGTTCAGCTCGATCGTAGTATTCTATGTAGCCTACCCGTGTCACAAAGGGAAAGAGCAAGATTTGTCGATAAGAAACAGAGATTGTCTCCGAGAATTGTTACGCCTCTCGTAGCATCTGAATTTTAAAGATGCAACGGAGGCCGACAGATGACAGAACTTCTAAAAGGGAATGACCGATCGATCAAACAAGCTAAGTTTCTGACAGATGGAAGAAACCAAACCCCTGACCGCGGGAGAAACTTAAAGAAATGCCATCCAAATGACTTCGAATTTTTTGACGTGCACTACCAAATCAAGAACAGCACCGCATCTAGGCAAGAGATGATCTACTTCAACCTCGCAATTATATGTCTAGCGCCCCAGCCCGGCAGCAGTCTGACACGCACACGCACTCGCACTCGCACTCACGCGGTTTGCGAGTTGCAGATGAGACGTTCAAAGTTCAAACTATACGGCTGCCACATGAAGTGGTAGAGGACGGCGACGAAAAGCGAACTCACCTTGTCGCTCCCGTGAGTCTGAGCATTTTCTCCAAAATCTCTCGGCCGCAGCCAATCGTGTCGCACACGGCACAATCCGTTGACGTCCCAGCATGCACCGGCTGCCAATAAATGATGACCACCGCAACATAGACCCGTCGCTGTCAACCCCCATGCCCCATGGTGAGCTATTCAGGCGCGGACTTTGTTTCAAAGTGTTGACCCTGCATAGATCGGATGGCTGCGACCGTTCTGTCAGGCCGAAGAAGACCCGTTACCCATACACTTCAACACACTAGCTGTATGACTGTGCGTTTGCTGCTGTCCCTCAACCTTTTTCTTGCCAAAAATTTAAATGTACTACTTCACATGAGAATTCACGTGTAGAGAAAGAGCTACGTATCCCCAAAACATTAAGATTCAACATTGCTTAAATTGTTATTTGATAAAACGGAAAATCGCTTTGGATCCGAGCTACACGGAGTCCTATTTTTTTTAAATTGAAAACTTGATTAAAAAGTATCAAAAAATTATGAAAATTAGTGTTATTATGAATTCTACATACATGTAATTTTTGGGAGACGGCAATTCGGCTCATAGGTGCAAATGCACCCATTGTGAGAAAACATATTTCAAAATGTTAAAAAATTGAAAAAGAAAATTCTGCATATACATTCGAACATTTTATGTTGATTTACACATTTTGTCTTTTTATACACGACACATAAAATGTTCTTTCATCCTCAGAACTTGTGAACCAACATAAAATGTTCTAATGTATATGCGATTTTTTTTTGACTTTTTTGCCATTTCGAAATATGTTTTCTCGTAATGGGTGCATTTGCAACTGGGGGCCCAAGTGAATATCCGTAATTCTTGCTCATTCTCTCTCCCCTCCCCCCGCTCTCGTTTTCATTTTGCTACCACAAATTAGTGTAATTATGAATTCTACATCCATGTCCTGAATAAGTAATTAAACCTATATGTAGTTCAAAAAACATCGTAATAACCCACAAAAGGTAAAAACCATGAATGCATTAGATACTTCACTGAAGGCATTATCTATTGAATATGCTAATCTAAAATACTTTTAGTACACTAGTGGAAATCAGGAAATTAGCCCCGGTTCGTAAGGACCTTTAGTCCCGGATTGCGAACCGGGAGTGCAAAAGCGGGACTAAAGGTCCCGCCTTTAGTCCGGGTTCTATTAGGCTGGAGGACATTTAGTCCCGGTCGAACCGGGACTAAAGGTTCGCTACCGCGGCAGCGTTTTGGGCCATTTGGCTACCGCGGCAGGATATGGGGTTTTAGGGTTTTATGTTTTTCTTTTTATTTTGTGTTTTGTGTTCAATTATTTTTCATTCCGTGTTTTCATTAGAAACAAGTTTTCGTATACATACAGAACGCTACTACACAGTACTTGTACACATTGATGCAATATATAATATAATTTCTCTTACAAGCATACATGGAGTCCCAATCGGATCCAGAGCCTGTCTATTTGATTACATGGAGATCATTACATGGATGCTTTAGGGTCTATCTAGAGAGAATTCTCCGCATGGGTCTATGACCTCGTCGACAAAAAATCCAGCAAATTCCTCTTGAATTGCTACTAGGCGGTCCTTTGGTAGGAGCTTGTCTCGCATCGCGTCCAACTATAAAGAAGGAGATCGTATGAATTAGACTCAACACAACTTTTTGTAATAAAAATAAAGGGTGAATATATTGTTTAATTACTCGAACATTTTCCAAGGGTTTCTCAGTAGTGATGCGAATGAACTCGCACGCGTAGAATCCACATAGATTAGTCCCCTGTGGCTGCCTCGCGCACTTTACAAGAATAGAATTCAATTAAATAATAACTCTAGCATGATAAATGCATATAAACTAGAATTAAATAGATGCGCGGACTTAGCTCGTACTACTTACCGAGACCGATTTAAAAAATAGCTCCTCACGCCATTGACCGCGGACCTTGTTCTTGAACCGTGTCCAAACCCTACCCGACAAACAAAATGAATGTATGAGTTAATAACTACTTGATATCCCAGAAAATGAACGAAAGAAACCGATATAGTGCGATAATAGTTGAAATTACCTCTGGAGCATATCGATAATGCTGCGGTAGTCTTCAATGTCTTTGTTTAGTGAGTCCATGATGCGAACTCTTCCCAAGTCAACTGAAATGCTTAGAAGAATCCAGTGGTACCTACGCAAGGTTTACATATGTCAGTAACTCATCATTTACACTAAACATCGAGTAAGCAAAAGTTAATGTGTACAAGAACTCACTTGCCGTCATGGTAAGGAAATAGTATTTCATTATAGAAATGCTGGTTCGTGAGAAACCGGAGCAAGTTTTGCTTGGTCTCCAGTGACTTATCCTTTAGCACAACTCCATTAACTCGATGTGGGTCAATGAACCCATATCCGTTGATAGCCTTTCTTTTACATTCGAGAATCTTCAATCTGCATCATTATATATAGCGTACAAAATAATATAGTGAGTATACTTACCGGCAATAAATTGAACAAGCTGAGCTAGAGACTTAATTACATAAATAAAGTAATCACTTACAGACAATAGCAACTGAGGATAGATTTGTCGAGTTCCTTTATATTGAATAAGTGAAATAATTCTGTAAATTCAATAGGGACCTCGTCTTCAGCAAAGTAATGCTCTTTTTGAACTTTCAGTATGAGCCAATATCGCTCTTCTTTTGATGCTTTCATGTACCATTCATTGAATCGTCATATTTTTGTTGGCATATCCCGAAGCCTCTTAGAACTGACCAGAGGCTCCCCATGAACAAATTTGGGTGCTACCTCAGCCTTGGGCATATCACCATGAATAATGTCATGAATAGACATATTACATTGCTCGGCCAATATCTTAGCCGTTTCCAGATCCATAGGTTCTCCCTCATATAGTTGAGGTTCGGGTATGTGCACCTGGAGCGGGGAGAGCGATTGTTTTGCTTGTTTCCCCAGCTGGGGAACGTCTCTTTTGGTTCTTTGGCTACCACTCGTTTGTTTTGCTTGTTTCCCCAGCTAGGGGACGTCCGTTTTGATGCTTCCGCTACTACTCGATTGTTTTGCTTGTTCCTCCTACTAGGGAACCTCTTTTGTGATGCTTTCTCTACCGCTTGATCTCTTTTGTTTCAGTGTCTTCTGAAGACATCGTGTATAGTCATCTGGCGCATTTAACTGAGCTTGGGATGGCTGCGTTAGTAATTTCCTAAAGTGCTCCTTGGTTTCCGATTTTATTTGGACCTCTGGCTCAGGTTGATTCTTTTTAAAATGAGCATCCACTTCGGCCCGTACGACCGCATTGGTCTCCTCATCGGTCAGGTCGTAAGCCCTCTTGGGAGGAACCAGCGGTACTCTTGGGAGGGGCGACAACTGTCGCTTTGGGCATCGGTTATCGCTCGACGAAGCGGTGCTATTCTTCCGCTTTTGGCCCTTAGTAGGTGGAGGCGGCTGCGTAGATTGAGATGGACTCGTGTTGGGGTCATGGATTGGACTTGGAGGTGGTGGACTTTTACTGGGAGGAGACGGTGCCCTTGGAGGTGGACTTTTACTGGGAGGATGGAGGTGATGGATTGTTTCTCGGTGGAGAAGGTGGCCTTGGTGTCGAGCCTAGAAACTTGATGTATTCTTTTTTCCAAAGAATGAAGCCACTCGTGACTTCTCCCAGTGTCGTCTCCCCTTCACCTCCAGGGATGTCAAGCTGTAGCGACTGACACATCGGTTGAACTTCATCCACACCGACACGAGCATAGCCAGCTGGAATTGGATTGCAATGGTAGGTCGCTCCCGGTGCAGAAGGTAAAGCAAAGCCAACCGCCACCTTCATGGATATGTTCTTCAGTTCAACATGCATCTCACAACTAGTCTTCTCCTTAATTGCATCCACGGGGTACACATCCATCGTTGCATCATTACCGTGGCCCTCCGTGGAAGCCACGCTGCTTTTCCGTTGCGATGGGCCGACCGTACTGTCTGGTGCAGGATCTTGCTGTCGGAGTCCTTTAAGTTTATTAAGCTCCTGCCGATGCTCCTGCAGCATGGCTTCAAACCTCGCGAACCGCTCCGCATCCTCCTCTTTTTGCCGCTTTGTTTTTCTCACTCGGCTTCTGTACGTGTCAAGGTCCTCGGGAAACGCGATAGCCCATGGACAAGAAGGTCCGAACCCTCTTGTTCGTCTAGCCTTTTCAGGATTCCCGAGAGCCTTTATCAGCTCATCGTTCTCTCTATCGGGAACAAACTTTCCCTCTTCAACCTCTTTTATCACTTTAATAAGATCATCTTTGGGTCCAACAACTTCTTTGGTTGCAACAATCTCGCCTGTTTCTGGGTCATACGATGCCCCATGCCCGAGTAACCAATTTCTTGACCTCAAGGGCCAACCAGACATAGCTGGAGTGACCCCTTTAGCCGCCAGGTCGGCCTCGGCTTTATCCCACTTAGGCATGGAAGTCTTGTAGCCACCTGTGCCCATGTGATGGTGATATTTCTTTTTGGTACATTTATCTTATTCTTTTCTGACATTGCCATAGCTCGTGCCGAGTTCTTGTATTCCACAAATGCGGCCCAGTTATCCTGCTGCAAATCTAGTGGGCCAGTGAATGGAGGAGTTTTTTTTTCAATACATAGTTGTGGTACAATCTTTTCTTCCAATTCTTGAATAGTTCGCCCATCTTCTTAAGAGCAAACTACTTGACTTTCCTCGTCATTTGTTGTGTGACCTCATCAGTCTCCAAGACTGGTAGGGTGAAATGTGTCATGAGAGAATTCCACATCGCATCTCTCGCTCTGTCATCTACAAAACTAGCCCCAGCTGGATCCCTTTTCTTTCCTGGCTTATTCCACTCTCGCGTGGTGATCGGGACGGTATCTCTAACAATCACTCCGCATTGATGTATAAATGCATTCACAGATTCTTTGAGCTCCAACGGTTGACCCAGCGCAGAGACTAAGTCAATGCTGAAACGGACATCAGCGGGCAACTTTTGTGCCGGGCCTCTTGTCCTTGTAGAAGATTGGCCGAATGTGGAGGTCTAAGAGAAGAAACATTCGTCAGTACATATATACGAATCAATTAGTGCATCTATACTAGTAATCGATTGGTAGAGGCTTTATATACCTCGACGGAGTTTGTTATTATTATGGTGTCTTCACCATGGTCTCCACCATGGTCAGCACCATCGTCTCCACAATCGCCTCCACCCTCGTCTCCTCTAGACAAATTAAGATACTCGGAGCCATCGTAATAAGAACTCCCAGTACCCTCATCTATCATGTTGAGAAGCTCATCTTCATTCTGTCTACCGTTTATAGCTTAACTAATACATAAAAAGAATATTAGAATTACGACAACTCGGATACTGAAAAAAGATTACGTACTAATAATAAAACAATTTTGCATTAAGATAAAGTATAATAATATAAGATAAAGTATATTATTAATACATCTCGCTCATATCTCGCTCATAATATAAAGTATATTATTAATATATCTCGCTCATATCTCGCTCATATCAAACTAGTGAACTCGGCTGCCGTGTTCTGTGCTACGGCAGCTCTGCAGCCAGAGAAGAGGAACCATCACCGGAGAATAGCTCGGGTGAGATCCGTGAACCTGCCAGATATTGGAGAACCTAGTCTCCAAAAGATACATATATCGCCCTACGTGCTCGTCCTCCTCCCTGATACGATGACGTACCACCTCCTCGGGGGCCAACTCCCTCTACACCGCTCCTGGACCTCGTGGATGCCGCCAAAGAAGCTTTGAGTCGACGATGATACCCGAATTCCTTACCAAGGTACGAGTCCCGACAGGTAGCACCTCCCAGTGCCAACCCGGTGGAGCCCAGGCTCGGACATCCTCGAAACCAACGGAGTCCAGTAGGCTCGGACGAGGAGGACGCGGCATAACTAAATAATATCAATAAACAATCATAAAACATAAACAGTAACTAACTAAGTATTGCCCTAATAACACTAACCCTAAACCTAACACCCGGGGTGGAGGTGGGGGTATTTATACTAACTAATAACTAAATTAACCTAATACTTAACCTATATACAAAATTAACCTATATACTTAATCAATATATTAACTATATACTAACTTAACCTAATACTTAACCTATATACTAAATTAACCTATATACTTAACCTATATACTAACTATATACTAACTTAACCTATATACTAACTTAACCTAATACTTAACCTATATACTAAATTAACCTAGCCTAATAACTAAATTAACCTAATACTTAACCTATATACTAACCTAATACTAACCTATAATACTTAACCTAATACTAACCTAATACTTAACCTATATACTAACCTAATACTTAACCTATATAGTAACCTAATACTTAAATTGACCTCACCTGCAGGGGCGGCGGAGGACGCGGGCGGCGGTGGCAAGCTCTCCACGGGTGCGGCGGGCGGCAAAGGCGGCGCGGCGGGAAGGACGGCGGCGGCGCGAACTCCTCCACACGGGCATGGCGGGCGGCAGCGACCTCTCCTCTGGCGCGGGCGGTGGCCTCCTCCACGACGAGCTCCTCCACATGGGCGCGGCGGGCGGCAGCGAGCGTCTCCTCTGGCGCGGGAGACATCGATAGTTCGTCTAGGGAAGAAAGGTAGAATCAGGCTCTCCGGGTCGTGGCTCGACCCGGGGTGGGGGTGGGGGTATTTATAACCCCCACCTTTAGTCCTGGTTTGTAATACAAACCGGGACTAAAGGTCCCCCTTTAGTCCCGGTTTGTATCACAACCCAGGGTTAAAAGTGTTTTCAGCCCGTCGCTCTTCCCGCACGTGTACCCCCTTTAACCCGGGGCTAAAGGTGGTTTTTGGCGCCAAAAAGAAAAATTGTTTATAGTTTTCAGAAAATTATGTATTATATATCAAAAATTTCAGAAAAAGAAGATCTATAATTTAAATCTATTATCATACTTTATTATACAACTTAAATGAAATTATCTATTGTTTAACAAGTATTATATTTAGTACAAATGTTGGAAAAATATAGTTTATTATTTAAAAACAGAAAAATACATATAATATACCAAAATATTCACAAAAAATAATATACTCATTAGAAATATAATATTTAATACTAAAACTAGTAATTAGGACTAAAACATATTTCGGGGGCTTTTAGTCCCGGTTGGAGCCACTCACCGAGACTAGATATTTCCCGCCATTTCCCGTCACTTGCCGCCATGTTTTCTCGCCATTCCCCCGCTTCCCGCCATGTTTTCCCACCATTTCCCCCGCTTCTCACCATGTTCTCCCACCATTTTACCTCTATTGCTAGGGTTTTCTTCTAATCCGTAACCATGGAGCATCTTCCTTACTTAACAGGATACTTGGGTCATCCTTCACAGCGAAGGGCGGAATTTCATGAAACTTATCATAATCTTTTGACATGTCTGTCTTATCCTCCATCCCCACGATGTTTCTTTTTCCTGAAAGAACTATGTGGCGCTTTGGCTCATCGTATGCTGTATTCTTTTGCTTATCTTTCCTTTTTCTCGGTTTGATAGACATGTCCTTCACATAAAAAACCTGAGCCACATCATTGGCTAGGATAAATGGTTCATTTCTATATGTAAGGTTGTTGAGATCCACTGTTGTCATTCCGTATTCTTGTCTACCTCAACCCCGCCTCCTGTCAGCTTGACCCATTTGCACCGAAACAAAGGGATCTTAAAATATGGTCCATAGTCAAGTTCTCATATCTCCTCTATGTAACCATAATATGTATCATTTTGACCATTCTCGTCTATTGCATCAAATCGGACACCACTGTTTTGATTGGTGCTCTTTTTATCTTGGGCGATCATGTAAAATGTATTCCCATTTATCTCGTACCCTTGGAAAGTTAATATAGTCGAAGATGGTGACCTGGACAACAAGTACAACTGCTCTCCAACATTTATGTCATTCATGAGATGTGTCTGCAACCAACCGCCAAAAGTCCTCATGTGTTCATCTCTAATCCAGGAGCCAGGCTTCCCCGGGTTGTTGGAGTGTACAATATTCTTGTGTTCCTCGATATACGGAGCCACCAAGGTGGAACTTTGCAGAACTGTGTAGTGTGCTTTAGTGAGAGAATGTCCGTCCATACATATCCTTGCTTTCTTTCCTAGCGTGCCTTTTCCACTAAGTATACCCTTATGCCGTGATTCAGGAACACCGATGGGCTTAAGGTCAGGAATAAAGTCAACACAAAACTCAATGACCTCCTCTGTTCCATATTCCTTTGAGATGCTTCCTTCTGGCCTAGCACGGTTATGAACATATTTCTTTAATACTCCCATGAATCTCTCAAAGGGGAACATATTTTGTAGAAATATAGGACCGAGAATGTTAATCTCTTCGACTAGGTGAACTAGGAGGTGCGTCATAATATTGAACAAGGATGGTGGGAACACCAACTCGAAGCTGACAAGATATTGGACCACATCTTTCTGTAACCTTGGTAGACTATCTAGACTGATTACCTTCTGAGAAATTTCATTGAGAAACGCACATAGCTTCACAATGGGTACTCGAACATTTTTCGGCAGGAGTCCCCTCAATGCAATCGAAAGCAGCTGGGTCATAAGACGTCGCACTCATGAGAATTTAGGTTTTGAAATTTTTTCTCTGCCATATTTATTATTCCCTTTATGTTCGACGAGAAACCAGACGGGACCTTGATACCGTAAAGGACTTCAAAAAAGATTTTCTTCTCTTCTTTGGTAAGAGCGTAGCTGGCAGTACCTTCAAACAGCTCTGGATGCATGCCGTCTCGGTTTTTCGTACGTTGTTGGTCCTATCGTGCTTCAGGTGTATCTTTGCTCTTCCCATACACACCCAAGAAGCCTAGCAGTGTCACGCAAATATTCTTCGTCAGGTGCATCACGTCAATTGCAGAGCGGACCTCTAGGACTTTCCAATAGGGTAGCTCCCAAAATATAGATTTCTTTTTCCATATGGGTGTGTGCCCGACATCGTCCTTTGGAACAGATTGTCTACCAGGACCCTTTCCAAAGATTACTTTTAAATCTTTCACCATATCAAATACATCATCACCAGTACGGCGGATAGACTTACACCGGATGTCTGCATCACCATTGAAATGCTTACCTTTCTTTCTTAGGGTGTGCGTGGGCGGAAGAAAACGACGATTCCCCGGGTACACATTCTTCTTACATTTATCCAAATATATACTTTTAGTCTCATTTAAACAATGTGTGCATGCATTGTATCCCTTGTTTGTATATCCTGAAATATTACTAAGAGCAGGCCAATCATTGATTGTTATGAACAACAACGCTCGTAGGTCAAATTCCTCCTGCTTGTTATCATCCCACACACGTACACCTTGTTCGTGCCACAACTGTAAGAGTTCTTCAACTAATGGCCTTAGGTACACATCAATGTCGTTGTCGGGTTGCTTCGGGCCTTGGATGAGCACTGGCATCATAATGAACTTCCGCTTCATGCACAACCAAGGAAGAAGGTTATAGATACACAGAGTCACATGCCAGGTGCTATGACTACAGCTCTTCTCCCCAAAAGGATTCATGCCATCTATATTTAGACCAAACCATAAGTTCCTCGCATCACCTGCAAAGTACGGAAACTCTCTCTCGATTTTTCTCCACTACGACCCATCAACAGGGTGTCTCAACATCTCGTCTTTCTTACGGTCTTCCATGTGCCATCGCAACAACTTGGCATGCTCTTTGTTCCTGAACAAACGTTTCAACCGTGGTATTATAGGATCATACCACATCACCTTGGCAGGAACCCTCTTCATGCAGCGCTCGCCCTCAACATCACCAGGGTCATCTCGTCTTATCTTATACCGCAATGCAGTGCATACTGGGCATGCATCCAAATTCTCGTACTCCTCGCCGTGGTAGAGGATGCAGTCATTAATGCATGCATGTATCTTCTACACCTCTAATCCTAGAGGGCAGACAACCTTCTTTGCTTCGTAGGTACTGGCGGGCAGTTTGTTATCCTTTGGAAGCAACTTCTTCATTATTTTCAACAACTTTTCAAATCCTTTGTCAGTCACACCGTTCTCTACCTTCCATTGCAGCAATTCCAGTGTGCTACCTAGTTTTTTGTGCCCATCTTCACAATTTGGGTACAATAATTTGTTGTGATCCTCTAACATCTGCTTGAACTTTAACCTCTCCCTTTCAGTTACGCATTCTTCCTGGGCATGAGCAATGGCCCGACTAAGATCATCATCGGGAAGATCTGATGCCCGTTCTTCATCTTTTTCTTCATCAATGTCTTCCATTGTAGTACCATCGTATTCAGGGGACATAGTAGGGTAGTCGTTACCATTCTCTTCTTCTTCGTTGTCTTCCATCATAACCCCTCTTTCTCCGTGCTTGGTCCAACAATTATAGCCGGTCATGAAACCGTACTGAAACAGGTGGCTGTGAAGGACTCTTGAGGAAGAGTATTCCTTATGATTCCGACAGACACCACATGGACAAGACATAAAACCATTCCGATCGTTTGCCTCGACCACAAGGAGAAAAGAATGCACGCCTTTAATGAACTCGCTAGAGAGTTGGTCAGCGTACATCCATTGCCGGCTCATCTGCATTATATAATTAATTAAGTACATCAAACATAATCATAATTAATTAGTACTAATCTAAAAAACAAAATTAAAGCCAACAACCGGGACTAAAGATATGATGAACCTTTAGTCCCAGTTGGAGGCACCAACCGGGACTAAATGTGGATGTGGCGACAACATGTTAACACTATGTCCTCAGTAGGCAGCACTATGCTAGGGGTGAGTGTGTCGACATTATGTCATCAGTGCCTGACACTATGTTGTGCTGCTTAATCTATAAATTGGTATGCATTCTTGTGAATAACTGCAAGATGGTGTGCGAGACTAGGGACACCACTTCGGCGGAGCTTCTCTAAGATGTCTTAGGACCTCGTCCTCAGACATCTTCGAGGAGCTCGCCGTAGAGGCACTCCCTAATATGTGAAATTAGTTAGCTCCACCAGCATACTGATCTAGCTAGAGAATATATAAACTGAAAGATGGTGTGCGAGAGCAGGGACACCACTACGACAGAGCTTCTCGAAGATGTCTTAGGATCCCGTCCTCTGACATCTTCGAGGATCTCGCCATAGAGGCACTCCCTAATATGTGAATTGTTTTAGTTACCCGGCGTATTAATCTATAGCTAGAGAAGTTATTAACTCCAAGATGGTGCGAGAGGGACACCACTACCGCGGAGCTTCTTGAAGATGTCTTAGGATCCTATCCTCAAACATCTTCGAGGAGCTCGCCATAGAGGAGCTTCTCGAAGATATAAGGTGATGTCTTCTTATCAAGCTTTTATGAATTAACCCTATCTTTGTTACAATTTTTTCAGTTTGTTGAAGGCAGGTAGACGAAGAAGGGTATTCTGCCCAGCTAGTTAGAATGATGAACTCACGCATGTGTGTGCTTCTAAAATAAAATTTCGAGACTATGTGCCAAAACAAGATATATAGATAGAATCCACATATTCTGATATTTACCTTAGAGTTCCTTACATTAATACAAGATAGATAGAATCCACATATTATGATATTTACCTTAGAGTTCCTTACATTAATACAAGATAGATAGAATCTAAACATCGATCTCATGTTATCATTGCAAAAATTACTACCAAACTAAATCCACAAATCCATCTACAAGATAGAGCATGAAATGAGCTAATATAGCAATGAGAGTTCAAAGGATGAAGTTGCTTATCTTTTAGAACCTTTGGATAGATGGGGCACCATAAAATATAGACAAATCTTGAGAGAAAATTGGGCATGAACTCGAGTTTGAAGCAAGAAAGAGAGAGGAGCCACCAGCTTGAAATGGTGGCTCAGGTAGGTGGGGGAAGAAGATATAGCCAGGCCTTTACTTCCGGTTCGTGTCTAGAACCGGGACTAAAGGTACACCTTTAGTCCCGGTTCGTATAACAAACCGGGACTAAAGGGTCTAGCGCCGAACCCAGCCTGCCTGACGCCCTTTAGTACCGATTTGTTACACGAACCGGGACTAAAGGGTCCGTTCGAACCGGGACTAGTGTCTGCCGCCCCCTACAGCCAGATAGAGCCGTTGGGACCAGGACATTAGTCCCGGTTTGTAGAAGAACCGGGACTAATACCCCTGGACCAAAGGTCCGTTTTCTACTAGTGGTATGATATGATGTGGCACGCTGAAAGCATAATGTTTGCAATGACAAATAAATAATTGAACTTTGTAGACCGGTAGACGAATAAACATGTGCACATTTGGTACGATGGCATATTATTGCGAGAGGAATAAATGAGCGGAACCACGGTGGGTGAACAATGCCAACATAATATTCCTTGTCTTCAACCATTTCCATTTTACCTCCTAAGGTGTTACTACATCACCTAGGCACGAAGGTAACCATAATAATCCCTTTTATTATCTTTAAGAGGTGTTGCCTTGTCTACCTCGCACATATTAAATTATGCACACTTCTCGCCTATAATCATGTAAAGTAAAAAAGAATAAATTTACTCCTTGATGCTATGTCTAGGAACTCATTTGAAGGAAGATATTATATCTTATTGTGCTAAATAAGCCTATGCACATAAAAATTTCTCATGGGTGCTGAAGGAGAATCCATTGGGCAAGCTTGCACAAGTCATACGGAAGTCCATAAGAAAATCTAAGAAAGATGCCACAGATACAAACCCAAGCTATTTCATAATTTCATAGTTGATTAAGCACATGTGAATATGTTAACATATAACTTCCGTATGCAACAATCAATTAAATCGCATCAAGAAGCCACAATTCATTTTTGACCAGTTTGATGCCCATCTATTGATTGTATCACGTCAAGGAAAAAAATCCTAGGTTTCAGATAATCTATTGGTGGTGGCTCCTCCTCTTCATCTCCAACAGTAGTGGTGCGGGTGGCGGCGACCTGGACGTCCACGGTCGGCAGCGGGGCTGGTAGGGGCGGCGGATCCGGACCAGATCTGGGTTCGTTGGACCTAGATTGTCCATGTAATCTGCTCAGCTGCTATTGCCCGTTGGCGATGTGGATGGATCCCTGGGCTACTTTCGCATGACTGAGGGCGTCCTAGGCAACAGCTCCGGGCATGGTGGCGGCGGTCGTCTTCTTCGCCGGAGATGGTCGGCCAGTTTGTGGCTGGGTGTGGTGCATACCACATCTTAGCCCCAGAAGCGAGTTGGGGCGGCGTGGTTGCCGGTGAAAACCGGTCTGCGACTCCGGTCAAGGTGGGCGATGGCAGCGCTCTCGCATCGTAACCTTGTTGAGGGCATTGTCCTACAACTATCGTCTACCCACACGTGCCGCTCCGGAGGAAACCCTAAGATCTTCGGATCGGACGATGGCGGCGCTGCAGTGTCACGATCCCTCTTGGGGGCATCGTTTGTGGAGCGGTGCCAGATGGCAGAGGTGGGAGGTGGAGCGGCTTCATCTTGCACGGAGTCTTCGGCGGAGATGTCAAGTCATGCCTAGCCGCCAGGTGCTACGCTATGCCATGCCTGGTTTGGTAGGTGCTACGCACGACAAATCTTCTGGGGGTTTCTAGCTGAGTCAGTTGACGGGACTCGGCGGCATGGTGACGAGGGGTCCCGGCGGCGACCACGCATGTATCTGATGGACGCGTGCAGGGTGGTGGCGTTGTTTGGCGTCTTGGTGGCGTTGATGGCAGGCCTGATAAGGAAATTATTTTGATCCTTCTGAAGATGGGTTGGTGGAAGATGGCGGCAGCAGAAGATTGAGCGTGCACGATGGTGTGTGTTTTGGATCAGCTGGACCGGTTTGTGCTCCTAACCCGCCGTGGGGCGGCTTTGGGACCTCCGGTATGTTGATGATGTGCGTTGGTGTGCGGTTAAAGTGTTCTGACATGGCCACCCCCTTCATCAAGTTGGTTTAGAGAGATGGCTTCAATTGATCTTTGTATTCTCTTTGTAAGGTTTCGTTGAATAATAAATAAAGCTGACTGTGTGCATCTTTTTGATGCAGAGGCCAGGGGTAACACCTCCATTTCGAAAAAAAAGTTAATCTATTGGTTCGCAACAAAAACTAAAACTATTAAGGTGAAAACCGTGATGTCACACTTCACATGGTATCATATTTCTTACAATTTACCACCCAAATGCCACTATAGGCTCTATATAATTACACACTTACAACACCAACAACCTCGCTCTATATCACTCCTTGCTAATAGGAACAACCACCATAGTGGAGTTATCCCACGTGTACGGTTCAACCAATTCAATTAACCACATGCACATATGCATACGCCATCTCATTGTTTTTTGAAGTTTGGGCTCAAAGCTGAAGGAAATCTTATCTACTGGCTCGTCGCCGGTGAATATCACCAACGTCAACATCTCACAGATTAATCCATCTAGCAGATCCTTCTTAGCTATCAGCTCCTCAACCGAGTTAATATCCAACCTCAACTTCATGTCTTCAAGATCGGAGCAGCCCCGAGTCTCGACGACTTCCATTAGCGCCTCGACATGCGGTAGCTGCTGCCGACCGAGTAGTCGAGATGAGCATCAGCAATAAAGCAAGCATCAAATACTATGCCTTCTTCCAATCTTATTATTCATATTCATTACTGATTATAGTGAAAAACTAGGAAATTGTGTATGGCAAAACTACTGAAAATAAAGAGAATGATCTTGCAGTTTGTCCTTGGTTTTCATATGATAACTATTATATGTCAAATATTGACATAGTGCAGTCAAGCGTCATATTAGTGGAACTATCTTTTGCATCAAATGAAAATATTTCTACCGAATGGGTAAGTGCTTCTGATTTCGAGTTGAAAAGATACTTGACTCTTTAATTTTCTAGTTCTACATGCTATGATAGCCCAACCACATCTCTCTTTATTAATTGCAATGCAGTAACATATTTTGATGACATGTATTGCGTACTACTAGCTATGATACTCTCAATATGGGTAACCTAATATACTTGATATTATCTCACTATAAGCATTGCTCTTTTCCATATGAATATGTTTCTAGAATAATTAGTTTTTTATATTAGTTAATGACACAATTTTATGTTTACTGCAGTTTTTTGGAACATAATATCTTTTGAAAAGTAGATAGTTTTTTATTCATGGACAATATTTTTACTATGCATTTTTTACTATAATAGAAGGTGTGATAAACATAATGTGTTTAAAAAATATGGACCATATATAAGGATGTACGGAACGCCACAATAGGTTGAATGTAAACTAGTTCATCCAAAAGTTGAGCCGGATACATTATCCCTTGGACTTTTGATACCACGTACCTTTGCTCTCTCAAGAGGTTTTTAGTCGTAATAAATTGGTTTTGACGAACATGGCAACTTTTAAATTTTTCAAAAATGGAAATGCAAAATATAAACATAAAAAGGCTACAAAACGCCTAAAATGAGCAATTAAAATTTCTCTATAACATATTTTATTTTCAGAAATCGTGATATTTTGAAGGTCAAGAAATGATAAGAAAGTTTAGATATTAGAAAATCAAAGAATACTTGAGACCTCAAAATGGATTTTATTACGAAACATTCTTTGTTGTGTAGAATGTTACAACTTATGATATGGAAAGCCTTTCAAGAAATCTTCTATTTTTGTAAATAGATTGTGGAGTTTCTTGATGACTTTTTAGCATCGAATTAAGATAGACAATATTAAGAATCTAATGTAAACCTTAAGAGTTGACATGACCAATCTATACTTGAAAGTAGTTGACGAACTTAAACAATTATGTTTTAAATGAGCATCACCACATCAATGTAACTTGTTTTTAGTATGTCATAATAACTCAAATCCATTTTTTGTCAATAGTTGAGAAACAATACAATGTACTAATATCAATTTTGGATTTATGTTCTTATTTGCCAAATTATTGATCAAATTTGAATTTAATACTATGTAGCATAGTAAAACACGGTTCCATGTTTTTTGTTTTTCATTCGATAGTTTACCACATCTTTATAAGGGTGCCCTTAGGTTGTGAGTAAGAGACATACAAAATCAAGCGTGGGGTATACCCTAACTTCTGAATCTCTTGACATGTACTTATATGTGATTTTTTCTTCTAATTTACGATCAGAAAAACATGCTTCACATGCCATGAATTTTGCAAAATGAATCATGCGACTTACTTGATACCACGCAGACTAACAAATTCTCGTCGACGTGAGCTAGAAAACCTTAGTTCTTGATGCCAGCATGTAGAAGGCCAGGAGGTGGAAGATAGTGGGTTTTTCTTGGGTATGCAGCCGTTTTATTCCATCGTGGATTCTTGTATTTGGTTCTTCTCCTATCTATAAAAAGGCGTGCATCCTTGAAAAAATCAGCCAAAAAGCTATTTAAGAATGTATACACCTCAATTCTCTTCACATAGCTCCAAAACATGCCAAATATTGTACATGCATTCTTTTTTATGTGTTTACCAAGCATTTATCGCCAGATCCACATATACATTCTTATTTTAATCGATTTTAAATCTTGAATCCCAACTTCTCGCCTTGTCTAGTGCGTCTAGCATAGAAGACCAGGGAGAACCCTTCGTCCACCACTAAAAGGTTGACTGCAGGACTAGATATATATATGCCAAGTGTTTTACATGTGCCGGACTAGATATATATATATATATATATATATATATATATATATATATATATATATATATATATATATGCCAAGTGTTTACGTGTGTGTTAGAAATATATCTTAGAGGCAATCATGTTTGATGATATTCCTCAAAATATTCATAAAGTAATAAAGTTGTCATTGCATGAATATCAGATATATATTATTAAATACATGATTCAGTTGTGAAACTATATGTTCATGATTATTCATACTAGATTGTTCTTGGTCATTGAGGTTATGCTGGACACACAACTTAGACCAATGTGCAAGTCGGCTAATGACATGGTTCCACTTATCATGAGCATGGTGATGCTATTTCGACTTACACAGATTCGATTAAAGTGTTTAGCGAGCCAGACTGATCCACAATTGAGATGCAATGATCATGCTATAATTTGTAGTCTTAAGCAATGGAATCCTTTGACCTGAGATGATCGTATGATCCGAGTTGTGAATCACCAATTTAGGTTATATCAAATGATGTTCCGTAAATGGGCAGTTATGAAGGTAGAGTTTGGGTTGGTTGTGAATCAAGTTGCGTGACATGGGTTACCAAGATAGGATTTGTCCCTCGATAATGGAGAGATATTATCTAGGCCCTCTCGTGTGATATAATTCAGAAGCATGGTCATGCGTTACTCAATTAAGTGTTAACTGATGAGTCGGACTAAGTGTTAGTTCAGTGAATCACATATTACGGAACGAGAAGAGAGTTAATCTATTGGTGAAAACTACTCGCCTATAGCTTGACAAGGTATATCATGAGGCAAAGGGACTTAGACAAAAGTCATATTGATAAGGTTTGTCTTTAGATTTACGGCACTTGTGAGTTGGCACGTCTTGATAGAGGTCACTACCATCTATCGACTTAAGACCAAGTGTTCATGGGAGTGAGTTGGACTCAAAGCCATGACGGGATACTTGGAGGTGTAGCGCATGTCGTGTTTAGGTGTACGTGAACCTACAGGGTCACACACTTAAGGGTAAGGAGCCCATGTGGAGATTGGGATACGACCTAGATGGGTCTCAAGCGTTGAGCCCAACTAGGAGTGTATATAAGTGGAGTGACAAGGGATAGTTCCTAACCTAGCCGTCACTTTCTCCACTCTCATTTCGGGCTAGACAGGATCTAGCAATCTTCTGCCTAGAGCTACTTCCTATACGTGTGGATACCGGTAGAGGCGTTGCATGTGCAGCGCTGGAAACGAAGGTGTTTGTGGGATCCAGAGGAGCTGTACGTGGGATTCTTCGGTACTTATTCGACGTCCTACATCAAGTTTTTCATCTGCGCATCTAGTGGTAATCTCGTGGCCTATCACCTGAGCTAGATCTTGGGAGTACCGCGTAGGGGAAAGTTTTGTTTATCTCTATGTGGCCCAACAGTACGTAATGTTTAAAATAGGCCGCAACCAATCGTGTCACACATGGCACAATACATTGACATCCCAACATGCATTGACTGCCAATAAATGTTGACAACTGCAAAATGTTGATCTACACCCGTCGTTGTCAACCACCCTGGTGAGCTATTCAGGCACGAACTTTGTTTCAAAGTTTGACCCTTCAAGGATGGCATGGTTGTGACCATTATGTTAGCTAGAAGAAGACCCGCTAAACACACTAGTTGTATGTCGGTGTGTTGCTACTATCCCTCAACCTTTTTTCTTGCCAAAAATTTGAATGTGCTTCACATGAGAATTCACGTGTAAAGAAACAACCACATATCCCCAAAACATTAAGATTCTCCATGTCCCGAATTAGTAATTAAACCTATATATAGTTCAAAAAACATCATAATAACTCATAAAGGTAAAAACCATGAATGCATTAGATACTTCACTGAAGGCATTGTCTATTGAATATGCTAATCTGAAATACTTTTAGGATGATATGATGTGGCATGCTGGAAGCATAATGTTTGCGGTGACAAAAAAATAATTGAATTTTGTAGAATGGTAGACGAATAAACATGTGCACATTTGGTACTATAGCATATTATTGCGAGAGGAATAAATGAGCGGAACCACGGTGGGTGAACAACGCCAACATAATATTCCTTGTCTTCAACCAGTTCCATTTTACCTCCTAAGGTGTTACTACATCACCTAGGCATGAAGGTTAACACAATAATCCCTTTTATTATCTTTCAGAGGTGTTTTCTTGTCTACCCCACACATATTAAATTATGCATATTTCTCGTCTATAATCTTGTAAATTATAAAAGAATGGATTTACTCCTTCATGCTATGTCTAGCAACACACTTCAAGGAAGATATTATCTTATTCTGCTAAATAAGCCTATGCACACAAAATTCTCATGTGTACCCAAGGAGAATCCGTTGAGCAAGCTAGCACAAGTCATATGAAAGTTCTTAAGAAAACTAAGAAAGATACCATAGATACAAACCCAAGATATTTCAGAATTTCATAGAGTTGAGTAAGCACACCTGAGTATGTTAGCATATAACTTCCGTATGTGACAATCAATTAAATCGCATCAAGAATCCACAATTTATTTCTGACTAGTTTGATGCCCGTCTATTGATTGTATCACCTCAAGGAAAAGAGGCTAGGTTTCAGATAATCTATTGGTTTGCAACAAAAACTAAAATATTAAGGTGAAAACCGTGTTTTTACACTTCACATGGTGTCATACCTCTTACAATTTACCAATCAAATGACACTATATGTTCTATATCATTACACACTTACAACACCATCGCTTTATATCTCTCCTTGCTAATAGGAACAACCACCATGGTGGTGTTATCACACATGTATGGTTCAACCAATTCAATTAACACATACACATATGCATAAGCCAACTCATTGTTTTTGACTTTTCGGCTCAAAGCTAAAGAAAATATTATCTACTGGCTCATCACCGATGAATATCACCAATATCAACATCTCACAGATTAATCCATCTAATAGATTCTTCTTAGCTATCGGCTCCTCAACCAAGTTAATATCCAACCTCAACTTCATGTCTGCAAGATCGGAGCAGCCCCGAGTTTCGACAACTTCCATTAGCACCTTGACATGCGGTAGCTGCTTCCGACCGAGTAGTCGAGATGTTCATCAGCAACAAAGCAAGCATCAAATACTATGGCTTCTTCCAATCTTATTGGTCATATTCATTACTGATTCTAGTGAAAAATTATGAAATTGTATATGGCAAAACTGCTTAAAACGAAGAGAATGATCTTGCAGTTTGTCCTTGGATTTCATATGATAATAACTATTATATGTCAAATCTTGACATAGTGCAATAAACCGTCATATTAGCAGAACTATTTTTTGCATGAAATGAAAATATTTCTACCGAATGCATAAGTGCTTCTAATTTCGAGTTGAAAAGATACTTGACTCTTTAATTTTCTAGTTCTACATGCTATGATAGCACAATCACATATGTATTCATTAATTGCAATGCAATGCCATATTTTGGTGACATGCATTGCATAATACTAGCTATGAAACTCTTAGTATGGGTAACCTAATATACTTGATATTATCTCACTATAAGCATTACTCTTTTCCATATGAATATGTTGCTAGAATAATTTGGTTTTTGTATTAGTTAACGATATAATTTTCTATTTAATGTAGTTTGCTTGAACATTATTTCTTTCCGAAAGTAGACATTTTTCTATACATGGACAAAACAATTACTATGCATTATTTCTAAAATAGAAGGCGTGATAAAAATAATGTGTTTAAAAAATATGGACCATATGTAAGGATGTACATAATGCCCCAATAGGTTGAATGTAAACTAGTTCATCCAAAGGTTGAGCCGGATACACTATCCCTTGGACCTTTGATACCACCTACCTTCTGTCTCTCAAGAGGTTTTTAGTTGTATTAAAGTGGTTTTGATGAACATGGCAACATTTATATTTTTCAAAAAGGGAAATACAAAATACAAAATATCAACATAAAAAGGATACAAAACACCTAAAAAGTAGAAATTAAAATTCCTCTAAAATATATTTTATTTGCAGGAAATCGTGATATTTTGAAGGTCAAGAAATTATAATAAAATTTATACATTAGAAAATCAAAGAATACTTGAGACCTAAAATGGATTTTGTTATGAAACGGTCTTTATTTTTTGTAGAATGTTATAATTTATGCTATGGAAAGCCTTTGAATAAATCTTCTATTTTTGTAAAAGATTGTGGAGTTTCTTATGACTTCTTAGCTGTTGAATTAAGATAGACAATATTAAGAATCAAATGGGAAACGTTAAGAGTTGACAAGACCGATCTATATTGGAAGTAGTTGATGAACTTAAACAATTATGTTTTAAAAGAACATCACCACACAATGTAACTTGTTTTTACTATGTCTAAATAATTCAAATCCAATTTTTATCAATAATTGAGAAACATACAATGTAACTCTATGCCAATAGTATACCATTTGTTTTGGTTATATATTAGGCCAATTACTAATATCAGTTTTGGATGTATGTTCTTATATGCCAAAACTATTGATCAAATTTGAATGTAATACAATGTAGCATAGTAAAACACTGTTTGGTGATTTTTGTTTTTCATTTGATAAGTTTACCAAAACCTTATAAGGGTGGCCTTAGGTTGTGAGTAAGAGACATACAAAATCAAGCGTGGGGTGTACCCCAAATTCCGAATCTCTTGACATGTATATGTTATTTTTTTCTAATTGTCAATCAGAAGAACATGCTTCACATTCCAAGAATTTTGTAACATGGATCGTGCGACATACTGATATCTTCGATCCGGATTTATGGATGCAGTATAGTAGCTTTTTCCCTAGTAGACCTAGGTTTATCGAACCTTGGAAAACAATGTTATATGGAAAATATGAGGGACGTCTACGATACTTGTTTAATCGTTTTACCTTATGTTTACCGGATCTTTCTAGTTTACTTTGAATAGTTGGTTATTGCAATGGATGAAAATATGCCAGGGTTGAAGATTCACTGCAGTTGCACATACATATGGGATAAAGGTAATAATAAACATATTCATGTGTGAAATAATCTAATATAGATAGGATTGTGGGAAGCACATCCAAATAGACTAAAACCCCTGCGAGCCACATGCATACCAATAGTCTTTTGATCGAACCATTTTACCATGAAGCACCCGGCTATAACAATTATTAAGTAAAATATAGATCAAAGCCTTAAGAATGGTGATGTTGCTGTTACTCCCAAGTGGATCCCTAAACGAAGACCGTACTCCCCTTGGTGTCACTAGGTTTCGCGTGAAGTCGCCATTCACCGCTCATCTCACCTCGAGTCTTTATCAATCTCTGAGATCTTGGGTACCTACAAGTCCATGGATCGATACAATAGGCAAAGATACATATCTCTATTAAATCACCACACAATATTCCCATGTATTAGATGCACATAATAGTTGCGAGGTTTCACCTCAACCCGTAGCCCGTCAGGACTACTCACTCATAACAACAAGATCAAGGATAGAAAACATTGTGAAAATATTTAGATTGAAATCAAATATTCTTACAATGGTTGCCAAATCACAAGAAGATGTCAAGTACAAGATGATGGCTATGGCTATGGAGTGGATGGAGGATGGAGAGGATGAACTATGGTGGTGGATCTCCTTTGTTTGTGTTGTGATGCAATCTCAGAATGGTGGCTCTCTGCGCTACGCATAGAGTCCCGAAATATATAGGCGCCCTCATGAAAGTTATAGGGTTTGACTTAACAGAGACGTCACCACATGGTATGGGCAGACCGTACGGGTGGGCCCTGCTTGTACTGTAGGTCATTAAGCTTACAAAAAGATTTTTTAAAACCTAGTTGACTTGGATGAGTAGGCAATGTGATAATCTTTAATGAATGCTCCTGAATTCACCTTAAAAGTATGATTTTCTGCAACAACATAATTTAAAACAAAGGATTGCACATCTTTGCAATAATTAGTCATTAATAGCAAGGCTAGAGAGATTCTTGGTCAATTACTTGACTTAAAATACGATTTAAACACGGAGAAATATGGCTATTTTCACAACCATCAAACTCCCCAAACTCAAACCTTGATAGTCCTCGAGCAAGAAACAAACAAAACCATAAGGAACTCAATGTTTAAACTGAAATAACGAGAAGATGAAATCACTTATGGTTGGTAGTCATATGCTTCTAGCACTTCTTCCACTTGAAAGGCTCATCAAAATCAAAGAAGTGCCAAGAGTACTATACAAGCTTTGTTAACTCAAAACAATCAAAGTAAAGTTTGATATAAGTATAAACAATTAAAAGTGTAACAATCATTCCAATTCCTCTATTTAACTCTCAACTTGCCAAGGAACACTAGGATATTTCATATTAGCAAAATTAAGTATGTGAGATCATGTCCTAAGTAGCATAACAGTGAAGTGTCTTATTGACACCAACATCAGTAGATCAAGACAATTAAACACTATTATTCCGTTCATTGTCTTTCAAGGAAATTCATGTAGTAGTAACAAGACCATGCCAAAGACTATTTTGTGTGAATCTTTATTTATTTCAAAAATAGTTTCCAACAAGGATCATTAAATGTTCTTTTTAGCAACAATTTGTACATCCTTCGAGAGTACCAATACCTTTGGCCATTATAGTAACAATTTCTACCCATGTCATTAACTCAATAGCCAAAATCAGGGTTTGTGCCATTGATCGTTCGTAGGCCAGCGGAGTTGTTGGCATCCAAAGGTGTTCGTCAAGAATATGTAAATAAGCTTTAAATAGTATCACATTTTGACCCACAATGTTTAGGTTTGGCATGCATCACGATTATCACTAGACTTCATTTCAACCAAACAACTCCTTTCAAGAGTACCATCAAGTATATCAAAATATCCATGGGGTTAAGTATCTTCAAAGGTAGACTCTTAAGACAATCACTCAACATACAAGTCATAAATTGGAGATTTTTCTTGTTGTACTTGTTTGGAAATATTATTTCCAAGTCAAGACTCGGTTAATGATACATTGCAAACGTATCTATAATTTTTGATGTTCCATGCTTGTTTTATATCTACTTTCTTATGTTTTGTCCACACTTTGGAGTATTTTTACACATTTTCTGGAATTAATCTATTAACAAGATGCCACGGTGCCAGTTGCCTGTTTTCTTATGTTTTTGGTTCTAGAAAAGACAGAAAATGAATATTCTTGGAATTGGACGAGACAAAAGCCAAAGTCGATATTTTACCGGAAGACTCGCGGAGTCAGAAGATGAGACGGAGAGGGGCCAGGGGCTGGCCACACCATGTGGTGCCGCGGGTCCCCCTGGCCACGCCACCAGGTGGTGTGGGCCCCTGGCCCACCCTCTGACATGGCCCTTTCGCCTATAAGAAGCCTGATGACCCACAAGTATAGGGGGTGTATCGCAGTATTTTCGAGGGAAGTGAAACCCAATTTATTGATTCGACACAAGGGGAGCCAAAGAATATTTATCAGCCTTAACAACTGCGTTGTCAATTCAGCTGCACCTGGAAACAATCTTGCTCACAGCAGTTTATCAGTAGCAACAGTTTTGTAGTAGGAATAGTAAAGTAACAACAGTAGCAAAGCAAAGACAGTAGTAACAAAAGCAGTAAACAGTGGGATTCGAGTGTGGTAGGCATAGGGATGGATGGACGGATGTTGCATGGACAAGACAATCCACATAGCAATCAGAACATAGGGCAATTGCAGATAAATAAGATAAAGCACCCAAGTACTAGACAATCCTAGGCATGTGTTCCATATATAGTCATACGTGCTCGCAATGAGAACTTGCACAACATCTTTTGTCCTGCCAGCCCATTTGCAGCGGGGCCTCTAGGGAACTACTGGAAATTAAGGTGCTCCTTTTAATAGAGCACCGGAGCAAAGCATTAACACTCCATGAACACATGTGATCCTCACATCAAAGCCTTTCCCTTCTGATTATCCTGATTTCTGTCACTTCGGGGCCATAGGTTCCGGACAACGACGTGTGTATACAACTTGTAGATAAGACCAGAAACAATACTATCATAATGAATCAATAATACGTTCAGATCTGAAATCATGGCACTCGGGCCCTAGTGACAAGCATTAAGCACAACAAGTCGCAACAAAGTCATAAAGCACTAATAAAAGATACTAGGCACCATGCCCTAACAATCTGATGCCATTACATGAACAATCTCATCCAATCCCTACCATCCCCATAGCCTACAGCGGGGGATTACTCACTCATAGATGGGGGAAACATGGATGGTCGATGGAGAAGCGATGGTGATGATGATGGCGATGATCTCCTCCAATTCCCCGTCCCGGCAGGGTGCCAAAACGGAGTTTCTGGTGCTGTTTCGTGGAATCTGGTGGTGGCAGCGGAGCGGAACTCCTTCTGGAAAAACGTCGAACCCCCCGAAGTTTTTAGGTCAGAAGGATCCTTATAGGCGAAGAGAGAGGCCGAGGGGTGCCTGGGGGGCCCACACCACCCCCTGGCGCGGCCTGGCCTAGCTTGCACCAGCAGGTGGTGTGGCCACCCCCTGGCTCTTCTCCGTCTCATATTCTGGCTCCTGGAGTCTTCGGGTGAAATAGGATTTTTGGCATATTTTCCGGGATTTTTCCTAATAGTTGATTTTCTGCACAAAAAGTAGACACCAAGGCAATTCTGCTGAAAACAGCGTCAATTCACATTAGTTGCATCCAAATCACACAAGTATAGAGGAGAAACAATAGCAAAAGTGTTCGGGAAAGTAGATACGTTTTGGACGTATCAACTCCCCCAAGCTTAGCTTATTGCTTGTCCTCAAGCAATTTAGTTGAAAACTGAGTGCGATAAAAGAACTTTCACGAACACATTTGCTTCATATGATGTAAATATTCTCAGCAATGTGATCAACTACTTAGAAAGTTCATAATAAAGAGTATGTAACTGAGTCTACTTAATAGTCATTGCAAGCTATGAAGAGATTCCAACTCAAGAATAATAAGTAGCATGAAGCACCAACATAAGAAACATTACAATGCTCAGAAAAAGGTATGATAGAGTGGTATCTCGCTTGCCTTTGATTATGAATGTCAAGGCACCTCTGAGGTTCAAGTGATGACTAGAAGTAAAGATATCAAGGATACACGCATCAAAGTCATAACACAAATAATCAAGTAATGGAACAAACACAAAGAATGACAACTATGCTCTCAAGAAGGTGCTCAAAGAATATATGGAGGCTCAACAATAGAAGAAAAAGGTTTTGAATAATTTTGAAAAGCTTCCAAATGCTGAAAGTATGGTACTCGTTAGCTTTGAGCTCTCATTGCCCCTATCATAAGCATCTTGAATGTGGTTAAGGTGAAAGTGACACAACTAAGAGGATATGCTTGACAAGTTATAAATCAAAGTCTCATGCCCCTTACTTACGAAGACCGATCCTCATGCTACTCAACTTCAGTCACAAGTAAGCTCTTGTTATTGTAAGTACACACGTATCATAGAGAACCGCCAACGGGGTACCCTTTGCATATGATACAGGAGCTATCACATAATCAAAATGACAAGGCAAGCAGACAATGAGCATCTCAGCGATCTTTTTATTTACTATGTGCATAGATTTTTATTGAGGATGCTTCATAGAATGCTCATTACGGTTATGCTGCAAGTTTCCACCATGATTAGGCATGGCTTAGGCTAGCGGCCCAGGCGTTTCTCTAACATACATACAAACTCCATGATCTTACAAGTTCCACTTTTATTTCACACCGCCGGGATCCATAAGCAAAAGAACATGATATCAACTAGGTACAGAGTACCTATGAAGCGTTGAAAGCGGTCCCCATGATACATGGTTCTGCTAACTTCAACTCATAAAGCGCAAGCATATGCACAACAAAGAAGGACGCAATGGTTAAGGTTTATTAAGTGCAAGAAAATAAAGTGTGCCATCAAGTTCGTGAGAGCTTTACTAACTAACTTTCTCATAACAAGCAAACATTTTATTCGGAAGAAAACAAGGCATATTGAATATGCACGGAGGTAGCAAATGATGCTAATAGGTAGGTATGGTGGACACTTTGGAAATATTTGGTTTAGGGAGTTGGAAACTTGAGTAAAACATACTTAGTGAAAGTGAAGGCTAGCAATAGTAAGGGAGCGACAAACGAGAGAGAAATAGCTGTCATTATCATGCTTGCAACAAAACAAGACTACTCATGGCATGAAAATGATTCAAGATCCTCAAGGCAAAATAATTCATCGAGGCTTAACTGATTATTACAGTCATGTGCATGCGTGAGCATGTGCCAAGTCAATCAAATGAAACATTCAGAGGAGGATACCACAGTGTCATACCGATTTATGAATAGAGTAATGCAAGCAAACATTCATGAGACATGCTACAAACTATTAGAGGGCTGGAGCTAATCACAGGAAAGCAAGAACTACTAAGCATCCAAAGATAACATACACCCTACATGAAAGGACTAAGCAAGCTCACAATGATGAGTATATGTACAAAAATGAAGACAAATAGAGTTCGTTACTAGCCTCTTACCATGCCTCAAGTTGTCATTAATCCTCATTATTGCTCTTCACTTGTGTGGCTTGAATAATAATAATAAACCAATAATCCACTAAGAACTGCCGAACCCTGTAGCAAACTCGCAAAAGCCAAAGAAGAACGACAAATATTTTTGGTGTTTTCGATTTTTAAACAAGAACCAAAAGAGAAAAACAAGCAAAGCAAAATCTTTTTGGGTTTTTTCGAATAGTTCAAACAAAGCAAAAAGGGAAAAAACAAACCAAGGCAAAAAGAAGAAGCAAACCAAAGAGAAACAACAAAAATATTTTTGGTCTTTTTGTGTTTTTAGAAAGCAAAAGCAAAGAAGAACGAAAACTAAAAAGAGAACGAAAACATGAATATACAAAGTACCGACGCAACATGATATGGAGATGAGTGCGGTGTCGGCGTACCTCCCCCCAAGCTTAGGCTTTTGGCCTAAGTGGGAATCAATCCATGTACGAATAGGGGTTCCAAGCGGGCGGAACTTGGTAAGATGGTCGTAACTGGGCCCATGAGAGGAAGAAGAAGCTCCCCAATCATAAGCAGGTTGCTGATATGAAGACTCTCCCTCATTCGAGGGTTGGACCGAATCATCCGTGACCTCCCTTCTAGTGTCCTGCTCCTGTTGGGAGAGCTCTCCCAAGTACGTTTCAAGCTCCTCCTCAGTGAGGGACCATCCTTCCCTGTTATCAAGGTTAAACAAAACAGGTGTAGGCAAAAGAACAACACGCTCGGACTTGCTCTTTCTCCAACCAGCTTTGAGAAAGGTTATTTCATAAGACAACTCACTCAAACTAGCCCACGAGGAAATAAATTTATGTTGTATCATGGAATTAAGATCAAGCCTCTCTATGGGAAACTATAGGTCTAGATGATGAGGCACTAAACCATGCAATGCTAGTAAACGAGAAGCAATGAGGCCTCCACAAATTCCACCTTTCTCACGGTTAGCAGCAAGACGGAAAGCTATCAAAGCACCCAAGTTGTAAGACCTATCTCGTCTAAGAGCAGCAGAGATAAATGCTAGATCCAACGAAGATAACTTATTGGTAGTTTTCCTAGCAAGAACACACTTGGCAATAAAGTAGGCAAAGTAGCGAATGGAGGGAAGATGAATGTTACGGATTTTTCCATTCTCCTTCGAGAAGCTACTCCCTTGGCAAATTTCTGCATATAAATCCATGAGTGGTTCAGGTCTCTCTTTAATCTTTCTACATGATCCCCATTGAGGTACCTTAATAGCTGCACAAAAATCATCAAGAGAAAGGTCGACAGCTATATTGTAAATTTTGTAATGGACCATGGGGTTAGGCAAAGAGTGACTAAATTTGAAGTCCTGCACCACAGACATGGTTAGCTTCACAAATTGACAAGGTTCATCTTCCAAAAAGTGCTCTAACCCTGCATTAGAAACCAAAGTGTGGAAATCTTGTAGAATTCCTGCAGCTCTCATGAACTCAGAGCATGGATAAATGGAAGGAAAAACTTCCTCCTCCCGGTGGACCTTCATGACATCAGGCACCCAAAGCTCATGTTGGTTTAGGTGGTGTTCACTCATCTTCTATTCTGAAATTTAAACACCTATTAAACAAGTGATTGCAAAGTAAATATAATGAAGGATTCTACTCATAGGGACTTGCAAGAGGCCTAAACATGCATCAAAACTATATCTCTAAGCATAAAACAAGCTTACAAGCTCTCATAACCATTCACCTACAGCAGCAAAATACTCAACATATAATCCACTAAACACAAATCTACTTGGACAAGGGGAGGAGTCACATACCAAGGAACAAATGCTCCAAATTTCAGCAAGAAAGATGGGCTGAGGAAGGAGATCGAAGAAATCGAGAGCAAGCATAGAAAGAACGCGATTTTGAGCTATGAACTGGAGCTTACTCGGGAGAGAGAATAGAGTGGCAGGTGAGAGAGTAAGTGGGGGGCTAGGGGTGGCCCACACCAGGGCATGGCGCCACCCAGGGCTGGCCGTGCCACCACATAGTGTGCCTGCCTGGTGGGGCCCCCTAGTACCTACCAGGTGCTCCTCTGCCCCTTTTTTCACGTGAAAATTTAATATGAATTTTCTACAATTTTTTGAGACACTTTATTTTTGGGCTTTTTTCAGAAATAGAAGAATGATTTTTGTGACAGACAGAATTTTTTTTGGAAACATGATGCAAGGACAAAACAAGGCTAGAACTACATAAGTTCTAGCATGCAAGCAACTAACAACACAAAGAAAACTAAACGAAAGCAAAAACTAAAATGCAAAGGATAGAAATAAACGGAGATAATCACAATGAAAACATTGTTTTGTTCAATGGAATCCTTTTGTTAGCAAGGTTGATCAAGTCTTTCTACCAAAACACTTGCATATGAGACAAAACTTTGTACTCCACTAATGATTATATTACCTTAACCTTTATAGCAATAGTCCCAATCATAATAGTTTCAAATTTTTCTCTTGGTATGGGACAATATATTTCTCCAACTTGAATGCCTTCAACATGTTCAATTGAATTCAAACCACAAGTCCTTTCAATCTTCTTGGGGAAATAGACAGTATGTTCCTTGTCATTAACATTGAAGGTCACCTTTCCTTGATTACAATTAATAACAGCTCCTGCAGTATTAAGAAAAGGTCTCCCAAGAATAATAGACATATTATCATCTTCAGGCATTTCAACCACAACAAAATCAGTTAGTATCAAGCAATTGTGAGCCACCTGAACAGGTACATCCTCACATATACCCATAGGAATAGTGGTAGATTTATCAGCCATTTGTAAAGATATATCAGTTGGAATCAATTTTTCAAGCTGAAGCCTCTTATATAGAGAGAAAGGCATAACACTAACTCCAGCTCCCAAATCACACAAAGCAGTTCTAACATAACTGTTCTTAATAGAGCAAGGGATAGTTGGAATCCATGGGTCTCCAAGTTTCTTAGGAACCTTACCATTGAAGGAATAATTAGCAAGCAAAGTAGAAATTTCTTCATTAGGGATCTTCCTTTTATTCGAGACAATGTCCTTCATATACTTTGAGTAAGGAGGCAATTTAATAGCATTAGTCAAAGGAATTTGCAAGAATAAAGGCTTCATCCACTCACAAAACTTATTATAGTGTTCATCTTCTTATGACTTGTGTTTCTTATCAGGGAAAGGCATAGGTTTTTGGACCCAAGGTTCTCTTTCACTACCATGTTTCTTAGCAATAAAATCTTCTTTAGTGTATTTAGTAGTCTTAGTGTGGTTTTCAGGTTCTTCTTCAACTTTTTCTTCATTAGGCACTTCATTTTCTTCATTACCACTTTCAGTTTCAGCATCAGAGATAGATATACTATTAGGATCTATAGCAGGTTCAGAGGGTTCTACCATAGATTTATGTTTCTTTTTCCTTTTCTTACGAGTAGAACCACTATTTTCAGCTTGTTGAGAATCCTGCTCAATTCTTTTGGGATGCCCCTCAGGATATAGAGGATCCTGGGTAGCAGCACCACTTCTAGTTCTAATTTCATAAGCATGTTTTTCTTTAGCAACATTAACTAGCAAATCATTTTGCACTTTAACAAGTTGATCTATTTGAGTTTGAACCATTTGAAAGTGTTTAACAATCATTTTAACATCATTAGAGGTTCTTTCCACAATGTCTTTCAACTCTATAATAGCTCTAGTGTTTTCCATTAGATGATTTTGCACCCTTTTATTAAAGTTATCCTGCTTAACAATAAAGATATCAAATTCTTCTAAGCATTGATCAGGAGGTTTAGAGTAAGGGATGTCACCTTCATCAAAGTGTTGGAGAGAGTGTACCTCAATAGTGGATGAGTAGGGAATAGGCTTACATAATTCTTCTATAGGAGGTAAATTCTTGACATCTGCAGCTTTAATTCCCTTCTCCTTAAGACATTTCTTAGCTTCCTTCATCACTTCATCATTTAATTCAATAACTCCCCTCTTCTTTGATGTTGGAATTGGCACAGGAATAGATGGTTCAGGTACAATTACTTCAGGTATAGCTTGTTTAGGAGGAGTCCAATCTTCATAATTCTTGCTTATTTTAGCCATTAATTCCTCAGCTTCCTTAGGAGTCCTATTCCTGAAAACACAATCAGCACAACTATATAGGTATGTCCTAGATTCCTCGGTTAGTCCATTATAAAATATATCAAGAAGCTCATTCTCAGGTAATGGACTTCCAGCCTGTGCATGAATCAAAGCACAAAACCTTGCCCAAGATTCAGGCAATACCTCTTTTTCTCCCTGTTTGAAATCAAAAAGTTCCTGCAAAATAGCATGTCTAGTACTGGGAGGAAAATATTTCTGCAGGAAAGTACTAATCAAGCACTCAGGGCTATCAATAGATCCATGAGGTAAATTACTAAACCAGGTTTTAGCTTCTCCTTGCAGTGAAAAGGGAAAAATCTTAGCAACAAAGTAAGTACGCATCTTAATATCATCAGAAAACAAGCTACTCATGGTATAAAGTTCATTCATATGTGCTACCGCACTTTCATTCTTAGTCCCACAAAAAGGTTCTTTCTCGACAATAGATATGTAGGATAGATCGAGAGAGAAATCATAATCTTCATCTATAATGTTTATGGGAGAAGCAACAAACTTAGCATCAGGAGACAATTTGGGTCTAATAGTACGCCTCTCAAGGAGACTCTTAGCAGCGCTCCTATCATGGGTGTTCTTACATTCTTTAATAAACTCATCGGTCATCTCAACATAATCTTCTTCAATATCATAACTCTCACTAGACTCAGGTGAGCTAACAGGTGTGGTAATGTCTTCATTAGGAGTTTCGGTATTTCCAGCTATAGTTCTAGCAATCATAGCATCTAGGAAAGGACCTAATGAACCACTCTTATCAAGCACAATATAAGCAGCATCATAAGCATCAGAAGTTTCAGGTTCAGCAGTAGTAGCAGTGTGTGTAGCATGTGTATGTGGTGGTGTAACGAGCTTACTTATAATAGACGGTGAATCAAGAGCAACAGAGGTGTTCAGAACCGTACCTCTTCTTGTAGTGGATGGTAAAATAGGAACCTTGCCATCACGAGAATTGCCCATGATGGATGGATAGCAGCGAACAATAGAGAATCCAAGTGAACTTGATAAATAAAGCTATGCTCCCCGGCAACGGCGCCAGAAAATAGTCTTGATGACCCACAAGTATAGGGGGTGTATCGCAGTATTTTTGAGGGAAGTGAAACCCAATTTATTGATTCGACACAAGGGGAGCCAAAGAATATTTATAATCCTTAACAACTGAGTTGTCAATTCAGCTGCACCTGGAAACAATCTTGCTCACAACAGTTTATCAGTAGCAACAGTTTTGTAGTAGGAATAGTAAAGTAGCAGTAGTAGCAAAGCAACGACAGTAGTAACAAAAGCAGTAGACAGTGGGATTCGAGTGCGGTAGGCATAGGGATGATGGACGGGCGTTGCATGGACAAGACAATCCACATGGCAATCAGAACATAGGGCAATTTCAGATAAATAAGATAAAGCATCCAAGTACTAGACAATCCTAGGCATGTGTTCCATATATAGTCATACGTGCTTGCAATGAGAACTTGCACAACATCTTTTGTCCTGCCAGCCCGTTTGCAGCGGGGCCTCTAGGGAACTACTGGCAATTAAGGTGCTCCTTTTAATAGAGCACCGGAGCAAAGCATTAACACTCCATGAACACATGTGATCCTCACATCAAAGCCTTTCCCTTCCGGTTATCCCGATTTCTGTCACTTCGGGGCCATAGGTTCCGGACAACGACGTGTGTATACAACTTGTAGATAAGACCATAAACAATACTATCATAATGAATCAATAATACGTTTCAGATCTGAAATCATGGCACTCGGGCCCTAGTGACAAGCATTAAGCACAATAAGTCGCAACAAAGTCATAAAGCATTAATAAAAGATACTAGGCACCATGCCCTAACAATCTGATGCCATTACATGAACAATCTCATCCAATCCCTACCATCCCCATAGCCTACAGCGGGGGATTACTCACTCATAGATGGGGGAAACATGGATGGTCGATGGAGAAGCGATGGTGATGATGATGGCGATGATCTCCTCCAATTCCCCGTCCCGGCAGGGTGCCAGAACAGAGTTTCTGGTGCTGTTTCGTGGAATCTGGTGGTGGCGGCGGAGCGGAACTCCTTCTGGAAAAACGTCGACCCCCCCGAAGTTTTTAGGTCAGAAGGCTCCTTATAGGCGAAGAGAGAGGCCGAGGGGGTGCCTGGGGGGGCCCACACCACCCCCTAGCACGACCTGGCCTGGCCCGCGCCAGCAGGTGGTGTGGCCACCCCTGGCTCTTCTCCGTCTCGTATTCTGGCTCCTGGAGTCTTCGGGTGAAATAGGATTTTTGGCATATTTTCCGGGATTTTTCCTGATAGTTGATTTTCTGCACAAAAAGTAGACACCAAGGCAATTCTGCTGAAAACAACATCAGTTCGCACTAGTTGCATCCAAATCACACAAGTACAGAGGAGAAACAATAGCAAAAGTGTTCGGGAAAGTAGATACGTTTTGGACGTATCAAAGCCTCCGATGCAGAAGCCCTAAATGATCCAGCCTCCAGCCACGAAAAGTTCCACAGTGCCATCGCCACCGAAGGGGAGATTCGGGGGACAGAAAGTCTCTATTCCGGCATCCTGCCGAGACAGGGAAGTGCCCCCGGAGCCATCTCCATCGATCTCCACCACCATCTCCATTGCCATTGGTGATTCCCATGATGATGAGGGAGTAGTTCTTCCTTGAGGCTAAGGGTTCTACCGGTAGCTATGTGTTCATCTCTCTCACTCTCTATGCATGATCATATTGTGATCATGAGCTTTGTAATAAAGTAGATCTACCTTGCTACTCAAGTGCTTTAATAGATCTCTGGCTCTCCCCATGTGTGTGAAAGTGATAGCGTGCACACCATGGTGGCACTTAGGCTAGAGATTACAAATACTTGTTATGAGTTATATTTGGAGTTGGATGTCTCTATGAAATTGTGGTGTTTGTTGGAACCATCTAGTGCTCAAGGTGATAGTGAGGGGTCATCTAGATGGGGAAAGCGAACTTTGAGGAGTGCTGTTATAGCCCTACAATGGATTAGAGTGTCCAACCGGAGAGTAGTTCAGAGTAGTATCATGAAGAGAATATATTTATATGAGAGTGTTCACTAGCGAAAGTATGATCCCTAGGCCTTGTTTCTAAGCATTGAAACACCATTTGCAACTAGATCTGTTACATGTTTGCTTGCTTCCATCTTTTTTGCCTTTAGTATTTTCCTCTCGTCAAGCTCTTTTCTGGCACCGTTGTATTATATCCATACCACTTGTATTTCACTATCTCTTCGCTGAACTAGTGCACCTATACATCTGACAAGTGTATTGGGTGTGTTGGGGACACAAGAGACTTCTTGTATCTTGATTGCAGGGTTGCTTGAGAGGGATACCTTTGACCACTTCCTCCCTGAGTTCGATAAACCTTGGGTAATCCACTTAAGGGAAACTTGCTGCTGTTCTACAAACCTCTGCACTTGGAGGCCCAACAACTATCTACAATAATAGAAGTGCATTGACATCAAGCTATTTTCTAGCGCCATTGCTGGAGATTGAAGAAGAAGAAGCTCCCATGTCAACCACGCGCCATCAAAGCTATTTCCTGGCGCCGTTGCCGAGGAGTCAAGAACATCTTCACAAGGGGAGTCTCTCACAACCAATCTCTTTACTTTGTTTTTTGTTTTTCTTAGTTTATTTCTGCTTTGTTTGCCTTTTCTTTTTTATCAAAAATATAAAAAAAGTTATTAGTTCCTACTATAGTTGTTATTTTCGTTGGTCTGTTATTGTCTTACTTTATCATGCTTTCTATCAATGGTTGGTTTGTTTGAAACTGAATCTAATTGGTAAGGTGGGTTCACGAAAGAAAAAAAATATTATTATAGGAACACCGCTTGTCACAAAAAGGGAAACACTTATGGGAACAAATTGATAAATTGTATACCATTGCTAGAAACATGTTCTCTACTTATAATGTTACTTATTGCTTTGATAAATCTTGTTGCTGTAAGAGGTATAAACACCTCCCTTTTCAATGTGAGTATAATGATGATGTTACCATATCTTCTTGTGTTAAGGGAAATTATGACTTTTATGATGTGGAACAAATTGAAGAATTTATTGCTTGGAAGGGTGCATTCGAACTAGCTTATTTGCTTGAAAATACTGATGATGCACCTTATAAATATGAGGTTTATGATATACTTGAATTTTGCTTTGATAATTACAAGGAAGAAAATGGCTATATTCTTGAATATATTAATAGATGCTCTCCACCAGCAGAAGAGGCTAATGCCTTGCAGGAGCCTATGGAATAAGAAATTGCTGAAACTAGAAGCTCATTGGATGAAAAAGAGGAGGAGAGTGATTATCAAGAGGAGGAAGAATGAATCTACCCATTCCTACCTTCTAATGAGAGTAACTCTTTACCCTTTACATTATTTGATTGTCACCCATGCTTATCAAAGGATCATGAAAAGTATGCTTTATGTGATAGTTATATTGTTGAGTTTATTCATGAGGCTACTGAAAATTATTATGAGAGAGGAAAATATGGTTGTAAAAGTTGTCATGGTACTGAAACATCTCTCTATTTGCTGAAAGTTTTGACGTTACTCTCGTTTTATCTTCCTATGCCTGTCATTTTGTTCTTTGTGAATTTATTTGTGTATAAGATTCCTATGCATAGGAAGTGGGTTAGACTTAAATGTGTTTTGAATTTTCTCCTTGATGCTCTCTTTTGCTTCAATTCATATTTCTTATGTGAGCATCTTCTCAAATTACTATGCCTAGCTCAAAGCCGTTAAAGAAAAGTACTTATTGGGAGATAACCTAAAAGTTTTAGTTGAGTCTTGGAAGTTATTGATTCAGTAATAACCTCTCCTTATCCTTTTTGTGTGGTCTTTGTGCCAAGAGTAACTTCTAATGAGAGAGAAGTAATGCTTGAGAAAGTTGTTGTCCCGAGATAGATTTTTGTGCTTCGCTGTAAAAATTCGTGAAAAATCTCTGTATGTCGGTTTAAGCTGTAATTGTTTGTGCTTCTGTCCCAAGTTGTTATCCAACTTTCATTAGTTAAACACTTTTCAATTTTAGTAACAGTAGTTATTCAAAAAAATCGGTTTTCACCTGCTGGTCTGTTTTGACAGATTTCTGCCATTATTTGCATTTGCCTGCTTATCGATTTCTTTTTGGGTTCTTTTTGGTGAATTGAGCTTTTTGAGGGAATTGCTACAGTAGCTTGTGTTTTTAATGAAAATTTTGCTGTTTTAAAACTAAAACCCAAAGGTTTATTATCTTTTGTATGCACTAATGATGCTAATGAAGATTGTGTGAAGTTTTGTATGAAGGAAATTTTCAGGTGTAGGGAAAGAATGATGTAATGAGATGAAGAATGGACAAAAGCTCAAGCTTGGGGATGCCACCCTATGTCACCCAAGAAATATCCAAGAAGTAAAAGCGTCAAAGCTTGGGGATGCCCAAGGCATCCCCTTCTTCATCAATAAAAATTTCAGGTTTCTTCCAAACACTTAATTTTTATTGTTTCATGCACAGTTGTGTTGTTCTTGGAGCGTATTTGTTTTAGTTTTTAGTTTTAGTTTGCTTGAATAAATTGGTTGGACCCCCTCATTCATTCATTAGTTTTCAAATAAGATTGGTTTGGATTGGAAAAGAGTAGGAAAAGTTCATGCTTAAGTGGTATAAAAGGAGTTTGTTTTTGACTGTGACTTAGACTTTATCATGCCATGCTTGATATTGTTTTGGCTTTATGCTTAGTGATCTTTGTTGTAGCATGACATGTTATAAACAATTGAGATTGCTTGATGTGCCTTTGAAGAATCATGCGTTGTTTTAGCATATTAAAGCATAGTATTGTGGTATTCTCCTTTGATGCTTTATTTGGGTTGACTTGGCGCATGCTCACACCATGTTATGACTATCCCAATTCACCATAAGCCTTTATGAAAGTTTAGTTTTCGACTTGTAATATCACTCTATGCTTTGATTAATGATGTTTTGTCGCTCTGCATGATTATGGCCATTATTGCTCTCTTAGTTGGTCGCTCCCAGTCTTTTGCTAGCCTCCATAACCAAGTATGAGTTCCACTCATGCATCCAACTCCAAATAAAACCAAGTTGTTCCAAAGAGTCCACCATACCTACCTATTAGCATTTGCTATTCCAAGTATATTCATGTTTTTATCTACCTTCTGAATTAAACTTGTTATGTGAAAACTAGTGATTAAAGCTCTCATGAACTTGATGGCACACTTTACTTTTCTTGCCCCTAATAAACTTGAACCATTGTGTCATTTATGTTGTATATGCTTGCACTTATATGTTGGGATTAGTAGAACCATACTGTCATGGGGAACGCTTTCAACATTGCACTTGTACATTGTACCCAGTTGATATCATGCTCTTTTGTTTATGGATGTCGTCGGTGTGAAATGAAAGGGGAGCTTGTAAGTCCATGGAGTTATGTATGTGTGTTAGAGAAACACCTGGGCGGCTGGTCTAATCCATGCCTAATCATGGTGGAAACCTGCAGCATAACCATAATGAGAAATCTATGAAGCATTCTTCTTATAAAAAAGAGATGGAGAAAAAGAGAAAAAAAAGGATGAGAAAAGAGGAAAAAGAGAAAAAAGCACCATTTTCCCATGGTAAATAAGAAGATGTTGAGATGCTTATTGTCTGCTTGCTTTGTCATTTTGATATGGGGATTCTTCCATATCATCGGGCAAGGGGTACCCCGTTGGCCGTTCTCTATGATACACATGTACTTACTATGAAGAGAACTTACCGGTAACTAAACTTGAGTAGCATGAGGAGAGGTCCTTGTATTCAAGGGACATGAGATTGTCAACTTATAATTTGTCAAGCATATACTCCATAGTTTGTTCACTTTAACCTTAATCGCTTCAAGATGCTTATGATAGGGGCAATGAGAGCTGAAAGCTAATAAGTACCATAATTTTTGGAAGCTCTTTATAAGACTTGAATCCCTGCTTCCTTCTGAAGGGCCTTTCTTCCACTTTTATATTGAGTCTCCACCTTCTATCCTTAGGCACCAATTAAGAGAGCATAGTTATCATTCTTAGTTTAATGTGCATTGTCCCAAAACTTGTTGATTGATTCATAACTTTGATATTGCTTGTTCTTAAACTATTTGTATCTAGTCACCCTTATGAACTTTGAAGGTGTCCTATGCATTTATGTTTTGCTACACTATGAGGGACAAGCTGAATACCATTCCCATTATGTTTTCTATATGTGAAACAAACAAACGTCTTTCAAAGCATTGTTATTCATGAATCTTTTGTTTGTGCCTTTTCATGTTACAACATAGTTGCTATGTCTTATTGTTAGAACTATATATTTCATGCTATGTTAACGTACTATGATCCCAGCTATCAATGTTTTATAAATGCCTTGATAAATATTGTGATGGTGCATGTCACCTCAAAAATTATTCTGTTTCTTTTTATCACTTACCTACTCGAGGACGAGCAGGAGTTAAGCTTGGGGATGTTGATACGTTGGAAATGTATCTATAATTTTTGTTGTTCCATGCTTGTTTTATATCTACTCTCTTATGTTTTGTCCACACTTTGGAGTATTATTACATATTTTCTAGAACTAACCTATTAACAAGGTGCCACAGTGCCAGTTGCCTGTTTTCTTCTGTTTTTGGTTCCAGAAAAGCCAGAAAATGAATATTCTCAGAATTTGACCGAACAATAGCCAAAGTCGATATTTTACCGGAAGACTCACGGAGCCAGAAGACAAGACGGAGAGGGGCCAGGGGCTAGCCACACCATGTGGTGGCACAGGTCCCCTTGGCCGCGCCACCAGGTGGTGTGGGCCTCTGGTCCACCCTCTGACATCGCCCTTTCGCCTATAAGAAGCCTCCGATGCAGAAACCCTAAACGATCCAGCCTCCAGCCACGAAAAGTTCTGTAGCGCCGCCGCCACCAAAAGGGATATTCGGGGAACAGAAAGTCTCTATTTCGGCACCCTGCCGGGACGGGGAAGTGCCCCCGGAGCCATCTCCATCGATCTCCACCACCATCTCCATCGCTGTTGCTGATTCCCATGATGATGAGGGAGTAGTTCTTCCTCGAGGCTAAGGGTTCTACCGGTAGCTATGTGTTCATCTCTCTCTCTATGCATGATCATATTGTGATCATGAGCTTTGTAATCAAGTAGATCTACCTTGCTACTCAAGTGCTTTAATAGATCTCTGGCTCTCCCCACGTGTGTGAAAGTGATAGCGTGCACACCATGGTGGCACTTAGGCTAGAGATTACAAATACTTGTTATGAGTTATATTTGGAGTTGGATGTATCTATGAAATTGTGGTGTTTGTTGGAACCATCTAGTGCTCAAGGTGATAGTGAGGGGTTATCTAGATGGGGAAAGCGAACTTTAAGGAGTGTTGTTATAGCCCTACCATGGATTAGAGTGTCCAAGCGGAGAGTAGTTCAGAGTAGTATCATGAAGAAAAGATATTTATATGAGAGTGTTCACTAGCGAAAGTATGATCCCTAGGCCTTGTTTCTAAGCATTGAAACACCATCTGCAACTAGATCTATTACATGTTTGCTTGCTTCCATCTTTTTGCCTTTAGTCTTTTCCTCCCGTCCAGCTCTTTTCTGGCACCGTTGTCTTATATCCATACCACTTGTATTTCACTATCTCTTCGCCGAACTAGTACACCTATACATCTGACAAGTGTATTGGGTGTGTTGGGGACACAAGAGACTTCTTGTATCTTGATTGCAGGGTTGCTTGAGAGGGATACTTTTGACCACTTCCTCCCTGAGTTCAATAAACCTTGGGTAATCCACTTAAGGGAAACTTGCTGCTGTTCTACAAACCTTTGCACTTGGAGGCCCAACAACTGTCTACAAGAATAGAAGTGCGTAGACATCAAGCTATTTTCTGGCACCGTTGCCGGGGATTGAAGAAGAAGAAGCTCCCACGTCAACCACGCGCCATTAGTTAACTAGAAGAACTAGAGAAAAAGCTTCCACAACTAATTATCCATACAAATAAAAAGCTTTACTCTAACTATTTTGAATTACTCCCACTAGCATATCATCTTAACAAATCAAATAACTAGGATAAACATTTCAAACTTCTAAAGTTGAAGACATAGGATAAACCTCTCTTGAGTGAATTCATAATTCTCTTCCTTATGAGGGTTTGTTCCTTCAAAACTCAAATCAAATCACTCTCATAACAATAATATTGAAGCAAAGAGGACATAAGCAAATCCACTTTCATGAAAAAAGGATAAAAGGAAAAATATTTTTATATTTTTGAGGATGGGGATTAAAGAATAGAAAATATTTGCGACCAAGAAAGATACTAAGAAAACAAAACAAACAAACGAAAGAAAATAAAACGAAAGCGACAAGAAAAAGAAAAAGCAAGGTGTTGGAACAAGCCCAACACGAGTGTTTCAAAGCTTACACGGAGATATAGTACAACCTCATTATTACACAAATATAAATGCTTAGGGACACATCCCCAAGCTCAAGCTTTTGCAAGACCTTTTGTTGCTCATTATGGTGGCGGTGGATAATCTCTCAAGTTCCATTGGCTGCTCTAATTGGTGAACTAGGTTGAGAGATTTGTAGTAGCATCTTGAAGGTTGATGGAGAGGTTGCTCATATTTTAAATTCTTCCTTAGAGCGAGTAGATATCTTCATATGTGGTGTAGTAGTTTGGTGGCTACTTCTCTTGTTCAGGGCCTTCTTGTTCTACTTCTTCATCTTCTCCTTCTTCATCCATGGGTACTTCTTGTTGGGATAGACTTGCTTCAACATGTGCATCATAATGCAAACGTCCATTCTCGATAGAGAAGAAACCATTAGGCAAAGAAGCTAGGATCAAGTGATCAGATCCAGGTATATCAAAGAAGTATCTACCATTTGATTTATAAATCATACCACAAGCTTTGAGAGTAGTAAAACTGACACGGTGAGTACCTACCAACAGTTGGATATTACCTAGGTTGATGTGGAGTGCTCGAACGAGTACGGAGACAACTCCTCCTCCGCATGTAGGACCACAGGTTTGAAGAGCTTGATGCTTAAGATAAAACATGAGAAGAGCACCCAAATTTGGCGTCAAGTTACAATTTGGAATAGCATCTCTTGCAAGGATCATCATGTCCTCTTCATTGACTCAAACTCACCACGTGCCTACAAAGTGTTAGTAATAACATAGAACAAATAATGAACAACAGGACAATCGATTTGATTAACCTTGGGTGTGGTTGAAGGAGTTCTCATAAAGTTAAAATAACCCAAGGGTCCAGGACTCAAATTAAAATTAGTGGAGTGTATGTTGGTGGTGTTGTTGAAAAACCCAAAACAATGATCCCATTGATCGAGTGTTAAGTTATACTAATGGTTCATTAGGCAGAAGGTGATATGATCAACTCCCGGGATATCTTCCTCGGAGTAGTAGTACTGACACACCGTATGCGTCAAAGTGATGAGGAACTCAAGTGTCAAGCATGATAGGTGGCGACATCCTGGAAAAAGTGAAGCAAACCAACATTCTTGCAAAGTAAATTGAAATCATGGCTAATGCCTAGTTGGTTAAGGATATAAGGACACACCCATTTGGTGGACTTGATTTCTCGGCTCTTGAGATGGTTGAAACGATTGTCCTGGTAATCCTCAGTGAACTCAATGCCAAGTGACTCGGAGGTTAGCTCATCAACGGGTGGTGCAGCTTGTTTCGTAGCCAACGCACGTGTATGACTCCTTGTGTTCAGCTAAACTAAAACTATAGCTAATTAAAATTTTGATCCAACAGAAGCATAGCAGAAGTAATCCTCTAAACTTTCAACAAAACAATCTCCTATAAAACAAAACTAAGCATGCCCATAATCAAGATTAGCTCAAGAACAAAACCTAACTCTAGATTGATAATGGCAAAATATTGAGCATGGTTTTGATGAAAATAAGTTGGGGATCAGAGAATAAACATACCTTAGATCGACTGAGTGCGAGGAATCAAAAAACAACAGACATAATTGAAGATTCAATGGAGGTAGTTTGGAGTTTGAAGGAATAAGAAAGAGAATACATGTTTTTAGATTTTAGGTTTACCTCCTTCCTAGGGTTAAAATTGCGACTGAATAGGTGGTACATGTGGGCGGTACGGGCGCAGGCCACCTGTACCGAGTGTCGCTACCTTGGATTCGAAGGATCCTCCTGGCGGCGCACTCGGTACGGGCGTGCGGTATAGTTGTACGCCCCCTACTGAAGTTCGTTAAGCATGCATTACTTTACTTCATTTTCAAATTTTTTGCTTCGATGTACGGTATGGGCAGGCGATATACGGTTGCCTCCGGTCGTACTACAGGTCGTTAAACCTTCTGTATCCTACAACAAAAATCTAAAAATCCATTCATTTGTGTTGAGATGTGGTATGGGCGCATGGTACGGCTGGCTCCGGTTTTATGGCAGGTCGCTAGACACGCAGTAAACATGAAAACTTAAAAAAAATCAGTAAAAACTTCATACACCTTTGCACATCTATTTTAACAAAAGAATTACATCAAATATACTTCATAAAAAAATGCAGTACCTTCTTTGGCCATGTGTTTGCAAATATCATAGAGCGGGGGTTACCTTTATTTCTACTCTTCTCTTCAAAGGACCTTCTTAAACACTTTTTATTAAAAACAAAAACAAACAAAAGAAAAAGAAAATCACACAAGTAAAACTTTATTTCAAATGGGTTGCCTCCCATGAAGCTCTTCTAGTTAAGGTCAATTAGCTTGACCAAGATGGTGATCATTTGGGTTTTGGAAGTGGAACACCCACTCCAAAGTAATTAGCTTTTAAAGTGATTACACCATTATCATTAGACTTGGCCTTTTTCTTCCTAGGAAAGTGGACTATAAAATGATCTCAAGATGGTAGTCCTATTCTCACATTACCTTCATGTAAATTAATCAAAGATTTAATAGTTCTTAGAAATGACCTACCTAGAATTATAGGTGCTATAGGATCTTCATGCATGTCCACTATTGAAGGGGTTCACAGTGGAAAACAATTTTTTTCACTATGGAGAACACACCTATCCAGGACCTATCTAGGAGTAATGCTGTAATGGAGAGAGCTTTTAGGTTACATACTCTTGTAGACCGAAAGAGCTTAACACTCATGCAAAACATGAATGATGTAGTCGTACCTGTCCGACCTCAAGGTTCTAAAGCTCCTCACATGTCACCCTTGCGCCAGTCCTTGTACGATGATCCAGTTCCACTAATGACATCACCCCCGAGGTATCACACACATGCGGTGCAGCACAACAACTCCCGGATCCCTGATCCCTGTCAAGATTACGGAAGTAGATCTCCTGGCCGGAATCACTACAACACAATGACGTGCCGCAACAGTGTTGTCTCTTGTGTGTATAGTCCTTCTAGGGACTACGCCAGCACAAGAGCCAATGAGAGAGAGATCTCAATCCCCGATGTGGTTCCAATCTTGGTAACTACCCGTGAGGTAGAGAGATTTATTCTTCTAAGGAAAATTGCGTTAGAGAATAATCGTTGTGTTTTGTTGTGTTTATTCCCACCCATGGGTACCCCTTTATATAGGCAAAGGGGGGTGTTCCCTTCCAAAGGGCTCCCCCATGTGGGACTAAACAAAGGAGTAGGGGAGAGGGGGTGGCCGGCCGACCGTGGGCACCATGGGCCCCACGCAGCCAAGGCCCATCCGCCCCTCCTAGGGTGGTGGTCCCTCCCTATGATGGTTTGCCCTATTGGGCCTTGTCCCCTCCCGGGACTTTGCCATTAGGGGAATTTGCTCCAATTAAATATAATTAAATATTTAATTAATACTAATTCCAATAATTAATATGAAATACATATTATTAAACTCCCTTTCACCTGAAACACCTTTCGGTTCATCCCGAAACAATTCTGGTTCTCTCATGGAACACTTCTGGTTCTCTTTCTTTCTCTTCTTGTGATTCCATCTATTCCAGAACAATCTCCATGCGTCATATTGCCCTTAAGTGTGTTACCCCATGGTTCAGGAACATCATAGACATGATGGAGACGATATCAGATCAATGATCAATAGCAGGATCAGGATGCCCATAATGACCCCTATGCATTCCATGATGTCAACGTCATTTGAACCGCAAACGCCAAACCCAATTCCCTTTGTTACTTTGATAATAGACTTGTCCAAGATCTGATCATCGGTATCATGATACCTTGTTCAATCTTGTTACCGACAAGTACTGCTTTACTCATTCTCGTGATATTCCATCCTCATGACCTAGTCATACGCTGCATAGCTTATGGATGTAAATCACCGAGTGGGCCCAGTGTATCTTCCTGTCACGTGGGTGAACAAATACAGGTCTTGATACATAGGGCCCAACCTATCCCTCTGGAATACCCAACATACACTGTTATTGTCACCCAATTACGGACATGCCGTTTGATGCAGTCAAAGCTTCCTTGGGTGATAGTGATTAATATGATCTCACGGTCAAATGAGAAGGATACTTCATTTCTAACTATTGCAACGATGAACCTATGACTTGATTGTGTTGCAACACTTATATTGGGTAATGTCCATCACATCATTTATCAATGATATGACTTCATTGTCAGTTGGCATAAATGCACAATGATAAGGAAACCTTGATCATCAAGTGCCCAATGAACTAGCTATAAAGAGGCTGCTAGGGACCTTTAGTTTGTCTATATACCACACATGTATCAGTGTTTTCTCTTTATATATTTATAGCATGATATAATAATAGTATGAACTAATAAGATAGGATAATAAACATCTTTATTATTTGCCTCTAGGGCATATCTCCTTCAACTATAATAAGATCAATAAGAGTAGGACATCCTTTAATTTCAACTACTATATTTTCTTTAATCCCTACAACTTGTTTATAAGTTGAATCAACAAGATGAAGTCTCATTTCAGTAGTTTCAAATGGCTCTAGATTTAGTTTATCAAATAAACTTTGAGAAAATTTTCAAACGCTTGCACTAAGATCACAAAGTGCAGCTATCTCATTAACTCCTATTTTAATTTTATTAGTGGTCTCAAATATATCATCTAGATTAGACAGAAGTTTATTGGCTAGCTTATTATATTTAATATCTAACTCACATACCTTAGATGCCACTTCCTTTATAAATTGTTGGTATATAACATCGTTACCTTGTTCAATACCGGGATTTTTCACGATGATCATTTTCAGAAGATTTTCCATGGTATAGTCTGGTAATGGCGCATTGTTATAGTCTAGCTCTTCAAGCTTATCATCTTTTTCTTCTATCCTCATCATCTTAAGGTATTCCACCGGGTTTGGTTCGGGCTTTCCAGCAAATCTTGCAAGTATGAGAGTTTGACTCTCGGCTATCTTGCCAAACTATGCCTCCTCGGTCTTGGTTCTTTCCTGTGGGCACATTATTTATAATTGCAATGGCCTGGATAGATAATTTTCCAATACTATTGTCATGGTTCTCCGTTATTTTAATAAGCATATTATTCTGATCAGTTTGTGCTTTCATAAAGGTTCTAAAATAATTCTCAAAAGGGAGATTAGCATGATTTGCTCCATTATAATTATCATAGTTATTATTATTTGGAGCACCCGCAGGATTAAAATATTGTTTTTGGAAGTTCAAGCCATAGTCTTGACTCTTCCATGAAGGGTTATAAGGATTACGAGCTATAAAATTAAATTCATTAGCATCGGTAGTGAATACATTTACTTGGGTATCTTCCTTACCCTTTACAATATTTAGTAGCTCATCTACCTTTGTAGTAAGCTCTTCTTTGTGCTCCTAGGTGATTCAATTCACCCTTTTTTATGAGGTCTATCTACATGCCGCTGGGCATGGTTGCTTTGCATATCATCAAGTAGTTGTTTTGCAACATTCACTTGTTTCCCCATGAAGGTTCCTCCTGCTGTGGTATCTACTATAGACTTAGACATTGGGTTAAGAGCATTATAAAATAAATGTATAAGCCATTTTTCCATCACATGATAGGACCGTTCATGACCGCTTCCTTCATTCTCTCCAAAGCAAGCGCTAGTGGCTCGCGGTCTTCTTGTCTAAAGCTTGTTATGTTGGATCTTAGCTGCATAGTCTTAGTTGGAGGAAAAAATTAGTCATAAAAAAATCAGTACATTCCTCCCAAGATGTAATAGTGACTTTAGGCAAAGCTAGCAACCACTCCTTAGCCTTTCCTCTTAAAGAGAAAGGAAATAAGCGTAATTTCACACCATTGGGATCAACATCTTTAATGCGTATCATGTCGCAAATTCCAGTGAATGTGTTTAGGTGCAAACCCGAGTCCTAAGCAGCTGCCTTAAAATTGATTCTATTGAACCAAACTCAAAAGGTTAGGCTTAATTTCATAAGTTTCGCTCCAATGATGGGCTAAGTAATAGGTGCACGAACAAAATCATCATTGAGAGTAGAATACTCCCCAAGTTCCTTTTGAGCCATGGATCTTTTCTTTTGGTGTTTTTGGAATAAGAGAAACAAATAAGTAAGTAACTAATTTTTGGGTTTTTTTAATAGATAACAAAAAGTTAATTAATAACAAGAAATAAACTAAACAAAAGGAAAACTAATAACAATGTCTCTAGTGACCTCACTAGGATAGCGAATTGTTTCCCCAGCAACAATGCCAGAAAAAGGTTGATACATTCGATCCGGATTTACGGATACAATATAGTAGCTTTTTCCCTAGTAGACCTAGGTTTATCGAACCTTGGGAAACAATGCTATATGGAAAATATGAGGGATGTCTACAAGACTTGTTTACTCATTTTACCTTATGTTTACCGGACCTTTTTGAAGGGGTTCATAGCGGAAAACAAAAAAAATTCCTAACTAGAACGTCCCAAAAGCCCAAGATCTATCTACTAGTTAATGCGGTAACGGGAAGGTTACGATTACATACCCTTATAGATCGCATCACGGTTAACGTCCCGCGGAGAATGTGGATGAAGTAGAAAATTTGTAGTCAACCTTAAGGTCGTGAAGCTCCTCGCCTTCTCCTCCCGGTCCTTGTATGACAGCCACAACCCCACTATTGGTGGTTCCGTCTGAGTACTCGCACACGTACGGTGTCTAGCGACGACTCCCGTTCTCCTTGATCCAGCCGGGATCCGGAAGCAGATCCTCTGGAACTGGGATCCAGCAGCACGACGACGTGCCAGTGGTGTTGCCTGTCTCGTGCGCAATACTTTCGTGGAACCGCACTCGCAGAGAGACAACTGAGAAAGAGGGAGGAAATTCCCTAAGAAAATAGCCTTAGGAAATTTCCATTTTATTTTTGTGTGTCTTTTTTCCTCCAATATATGCCTTTATATAGGAGAAAAGAGGTACACCCTTACCTTAAGTCCCCATGTGGGACTAAAGAAAAAAGGCAAAAAGGAGAGCAGCCGACGGAGCAACCAGCGTCAGATGGGCCCTGCGGCTTGGCCCGCTCGCGGCCTGGCGGCAGAGGTCGTGGCCCGGGGTGGGCCGGCCTGCTTAGGCCCACACGCCCGCGCAGCCTGGTCAAGGCAATGGCCTGGAGCAGCGGCGTCGGCCGTCCCACCAGCTCGCGTGCCTGCATGGCCCAACAATAGTAGTGAGGCGGTGACCGGGTGGGCCACAGGCCAGCCCGCCAGCGTGCATGCCCTGCTCGCCCTCGTCCCGACGCCCGTGGGCCACGGCCAGGGCCCACTAGCGGCGACAGCGCTCGCTCGCGTGCTGGCTAGCGCCCGCCCGCCCACGTGGACCCCCGTGATGTAGCTTTTTGCTACCCTTTGGGGTGGCTCCCTCTTGGGTTGTTTCCGTCCGAGGATTCGACCCAATGTAGGAAGTTGCACCATAATAATTTAATTTAAAATATTTATTGAATATATTAATTCATAATTAATATATGCAAAACACATATTTATAAATTGCCATTTATTCTGAAACACCTTTTAGTCTTTTCCTTCTTCCAAACATCTTTGGACCCTCTTCGAAACTATTCCTATAATTCTTTCTTCTCGGAATATTTCCGATCTTTCTTTCTCATCGGTGATCCCTTCGCTTCCATAGCGATCTTAAATGTCGTTAGACCCTTAAGTGTGTTACCCAGTGGTTCGGTAATGCCATATACATGATTGATATTTATCTCCAATCAATGATTATCGGAGCCGTCGGGATGTCTACAATGACCCCTATGCATTCCATGAGACTCTATCGTGTTCGAACCATAAACTCTGTGTCCTATTCCCTTTGTCTCTTCAATACAAGGTTTGCATGAGATTTGATCTTTAGTATCACCATACTAATATCGTTATCGACAAGTCTACTTAACTCGTTATCATGATATTGTATCCTCCATGCCCTAGTCATATGGTGCAGCTTATTAGATGCAATTTCACTGAGTGGGCCCATTGTATCTTCCCATCATGTAGGTGGATACATAGGCCTCAAGTGTTCCTTTAGATTGCCCAACACACACTTTTATAGTCACCCAGTTACGGTCATGACGGTTAGTGAGATCAAAGCATTTCTTCGGAGATAGTGATTAATATGATCTCACGATCTAAGGAGAATGTCACTTCGTTTCTAATTACTACAACGATGAGCCATGTGACTAGATCACGTTGTAATACTTGAGTGGGTAATATCCATCATATCATTCTCTAATAACATGGATCCATTATCAACTGGCATAAATGCACAATGATCAGAAAATCTTGATCATCGGTTGCCAACAAACTAGTTTAATAGAGGCTACTAGGAAACTGGTTTGTTTACATACCACACCTATACCAGTGTTTCCTCTTGATACAGTTATAGCACAGTATGAAACTGTTGTGAACTAGTTTGAGATATGATAATAAACCTTTTATTGTTTGCCTCTAGGGCATATCTCCTTCACTTTCTAGTTTACTTTGAATCGTTGGTTGTTGCAATGGATGGAAATAGGTCAGGGTTGAAGATTCACATGTAGCTACACATACATATGGGATAAAGATAATAATAAGCATATTCATGTGTGAAATGATATAATATAGATAGGGTTGTGGGCAGCACATCCAAATACACTAAATCCCTAGTGAGCCACATGCAGAGCAATAGTATTTTGATCCAACCATTTTACCAAGAAGCACCAGGCTATAATAATTATTAAGTAAAATACAGATCAAAGCCTTAAGAATGATGATGTTGTTGTTACTCCCAAGTGGATCCCTAAATAAAGACCGTACTCTCCTTTCTATCACTAGGTTTCGTGTGAATTCGTCGTTCACTACTCATCTCACCTCGAGCCTGTATCAATCCCCTAGGATACTTACAAGTCCATGGATAAGAGACAAAGATACAAAGATATATATCTCTATTCAATCACCACACAATATTCCCATGTATTAGATACACATAATCGTTGCGAGGTTTCAGCCCAACCCGTAGCCCATCACGACTACTCACTCATAACAATAATGTCAAGGATAGAAAATATTGTGCAAAATACTTAGATTAAAATCAAATATTCTTACAATGGTCGCTAAATCATACGGAGATCTCAAGTACAAGATGATGGCTATGGCTATGGAGTGGATGGAGGATGGATATGATGAACTACGGTGGTGGATCTCCTTTGGTGGTGTTGTGATGCAATCTCAGTATGTCAGCTCTCTGCGTGACGCCTGGAGTCTCGAAATATATAGGCGCCTTCACGAAAGTTGTTGAGTTTGACCTAACAGAAACGTCGCCGCATGATACAGGCGGGTCTTGCCCATACTACAGGTCGTTAAACTTGTAGAAAGCTCCTTTTCGACCCCAGTTGGCTTGGAGTAGGCAACATGATAATATTCAACGAATGCTCTTGATTTCGCATTAAAAGTGTGATTTCCTGAACAACACAATTTAAAACAAAGGATCGCACATCTTTACAATAATTAGTCATTAGTAGTAAGACTAGAGTGATTCTTGGTCAACTATTTGACTTAAAATACGATTTAAACGCGAAGAAATATGGCTATTTTTACAGCCATCACATACTTGATATTACGCAGACTAACAAATAGTTCTTCATGCCAACATGGAGGAGGCCGAGAGGTGGAAGATAGTGGGTTTTTCTGTGAGTAGCTAGGCTTTTTTCTTGGCTATGTAGCCAGTTTATTCCACTGTGGATTCTTGTATTTGGTTCTTCTCCTATCTATTAAAAATGCGTGTACCCTCGAAAAGATGAGCCAAAAATCCACTTACGAATGTATACACCTCAATTCTCTTCACATAGCTCCAAAACAGGCCAAATATTGTACATGCATTATTCTTTTGTTTACGTGTTTACTAAGTATTTATCGTCAGATCCACATATACATTCTTAATTTAATCTATTTTAAATCTTGAATCCCAAATTACCGCCTTGTCCTGCGCGTCTAGCATAGAAGACCTTGGAGAACCCTGCCTCCACCACTAAAAGGCTCGCTACCGGACTAAGGCCTTGTTTACTTCTCTCGTATTCGCTAGTGTATTCGCGGGAATCGTAGGGAATTGTTCCAATTCTAGCAAAATCCCCGTAGTCCGTTTACCACGCCGGGTTTGGTCGGGATAATCCTGACATATCCCCGCAAATCCTTTATGTTTTTGTCTAGATTGAAACTCTCCTCTAAGATAGAGTATTTTTAGGGAAAGGTATTTTGGAAGATTGGAGAGTATTGGGTGAACACCAAATTCCTGCATATCCCCGAAACTCTAGTGGATAAAAATACAAGACAAGTAAACAAAGCCTAAATGTATAAGCCAAGTGTTTTAAGTGTGCTACGCTTTGCTGAGTGTGACACTTAGAAAATGGTCTCAAGTGTACTCGGCGAATACATGTTTGTCGAGTATTTTTATGGACACTTGGAAAATATGTATGTGCCATATATTGGTTGAGTGTTACTCGGTGTACCATGCCACTCGGCACAAAGAAGGACGGTACTTCCTGTGTGTTTTTAACACGACAGTCAACAAATCCTGTACCACCATCAATGCTCTATCAGACGCGACACAAAGGGAGGCAATCAACAAAATCTTGTACCATCGTCAATGCTCTATCATACGCAACACAAAAGGGTACGTTTCCATCAGTTTTGCCGTTTGTCTGCAAAAAAATTCAGTGTAGTACCTATTTGTCGAGTCTATGGAAAAACACTCGGAACACAGGTGGTTTTCTCTGGTGCTCAGAAGCAGGGTATGTTTGCCGGGTTTTCTAGGAAACACACCTGAAAAACACGCTGGAACTCGGCACATCTGTCGATTGCAGTAGTACCTCGCCCTTCCCACTTCATGCTGCCACAGCCAACGGCCTTGGCTCAGGTGCTGGCAGGTTACAGTGCCAGGCCGGTCCTAAGAACTCGGGCAAAACTAGAACCAAACCCTTTGGTTTAAACATCAAAATAATAGCCAATATATATGTTACCAATAAACACTGTACAATTAGTAATTCAAAACTAGTGCAAAGGTCTGAAGGTGATAGATAAACTTAATAGAAACATACCTACTATCAAGTCAAACTCACAAATGACAAATCCAAATTATATATATACCAACACTACAACACGCATCGCGTACCCTTGTGCTTATAAAAGACGAGGAACATCTTGCCGTGCGCTCGCGCTAGCGCGGCAAAAAAAAACTATCGGGATAACTGCATCGGGAAAAACTTTACGCGACATTTTTTTGACTCGACACATCATTATTCGCCGAGCTAGCTCTACCTTGTTGTGACAGAGGATCCGTCTCGGTACATTAGAATATGGCACTAATTTAGTGTCATGTCACCTACTGCACCTGTCGTGCTTGGTACACCATTAGCTATACAGAGAATTAATTAAACCGATGCAAAGAATTAATTAAAATAATAGTACTCAAGTTACTAATCATAATTTCATTGAAATCAAAAATTCCCATCACATTAACATACAATTATGTTTTTTTTATCGGATTTGAGCCACTCTCTTTTCATTACCGAACTCCAAGAGTTCGTTCTAGAGGAGAAAATTTTAAAAATTAAACTAAAAAGGATGCATGGAGAAACCTAGGGTTTCTCCATGCATCCTTCCTAATCTTACGTTTGAGCGCCTCTATGGTGACGGCCGCGGCGACATGCCTTCCGTGCACACTACTACACTGGTCGCGGCCACACACCCGATGTCCACCGAAGCGACGCGCCTGCCGTCCACCGCGCCCGATACTGAGACGGCCGTAGCGACGTGACCGCCATCCACTGAAGAGACGCACCTTGTCATCCACCGCGCCTAGTATTGGGATGGCCGCAGCTATGTGCCCGCGTCCTTCCGCGAGCTCAGCAGACTGTCATCCTCCTAGTGCCTTACTCTGATGGCCGCTATCCTCTGTGTGCATAACGATAACGACGTCTCTGAGGATCTGAAAGAGCCAACAAATGGATGAGAGAAAGAACAAGATGCAACACGGTGAGAAATAACAAGATGCAAATCGATCTGTAGATGTGATGAAGATACCTTCTGCTGGAAGGAATCCTGTGTTGAGGGTAAGTCAGATCGGTAGTAACTACCAAGCCTACAAGTATTCAGCTTCCTAGTCATCACCACATTTGTCAGGACCAATAGTACTAAAAATGAGTTAGTGAGATCTTAGGATATTTTTAGAAATGACTATGTTCAGATCTAGAGTTGAAGAGAGTGGGAGCGCAACGCCGTACGGAGAGAGGAGTGGTGACTGGGGACTAAGGGTTGCCCTGTATTATATAGGAAACGGGTCTAAGTAGTTGGTGAGATCTAGAGTTTTCTACTTGAACGGTCGAACAAGTGCAGCCTTGCAAAGTGGGCTGAATTTGCAAAAACGGCACATCCAGCGATCTCTGGCAGTCAACACGTGGCCAAAAAGAAAAAAACAAGATTAGCATCTAACATGGGCATAACCCTTGGGATACCCACAATTGGCATATGCGGTGTGGCCCGACGGAAGGTCCACTCGAAGATATATCAAGATCCATAAAGCCCATAACGATTCAACAGATACGAAGCCTACAAGAACACGGAATCCTAGTAGAATAAGACAACGAAATTCCAAGAATAGACTAGATATGAACTCTAACTTATAACCTACTCGTATTGGTACCCGGGTCCTAGCCTCCTCATATATAAAGGCTAGGAGAGATCAACGAGGAGGGCATCCAATATTACGATACACACACCTCTCTCTCTCTCTCTCTCTCTCTCTCTCTCTCTCGACGAGATCACGTCTAGTCGACTCAACGAGTTTGTACTCTCCAATGATAATACAAGCAGACAAGCATGAAGTAGGGTTTCCTCTACAAGATCCTGAACCTGGGTAAATCGCCTCCCTTGTTTGTATGTTAAGATGACGAAATCACCAGTGCTCTCTCTTTCTCGAAACACAAAGTCCATAACCATGGAGATTGCTGAGGTTACCTCTCGTCAATTGGCGTCGTCTGTGGACCAGGTCCCATAGAATTATTTTACGTGATATACTCACACTCGGGTGGGCAATAGTGGGCCACACTTATTAACGGGCCGTGCTTGAACATTCTCTAGAGTGCGACCAACAATGAATGGCATTTGCAATGGATGGCGTAACATAGGATGTCACCGTTGCCCAAGCGCGGAACTAGGCACCACCTCCCTTGTGTACCATGTAACATAGCACATATATATATCCCGGTGTCGTGTCTGTCACGGTGTATAGGTGGCCTCCGCGAAAATGATGCCGCGACAGCCTATCCATCGGCTAACCAACTTTTCGAGATGCTTTTTTACTTGTGCCGCCCTAAAACAGTTCCGGGGACGGTTTTTTGTAGTTCAAAACAATGACCAATCAATCGATTATCAATGGCCATGTTGCAACAATGACAAAATATTGATTTTTTGTGCCTTTACTTGTATAAGTATGTATTCTCAATATTCTCTCTTGATGTTATGCAAAAATTTACACACTACCTAGCCATCCAAATATCTAGCCAATAAATAGATCATCCTGCAAGAGGCTGAGTGTGTTTAGCAATTACATACAAGTCAAATCCAAATAGGATTATGTCTACTTGTATTATCTATGTGCATTGTCAATTCACAAAAATTTAGATCGTAAGAGGCCACTATTGCCTAGCTTGGTGATTAATATATCAATATATCAAGTGGTCACTAAAGTGCATCTAATTCCCTCTAGTGATTTTGGATGATTGTGACAACAATAATTAAAGGACTAGTTAGTGTACATAGACACACAGTCGTCCTAGAATGATCATTGAATCACGAAGACAGAGCCTCAAAAAGCATCAAAGGCCACTTGAATCAACATATTTTGGCGTTCTTGAGGAATCAGTTGAAGACATCAACTAACGAAGTACTCAAGATGCATACATCTTCTTGAAGCAACTCATGGCATCTGTACTATCTATTGTGACAACGTTCGGCTAAAAGAGAACTCAAATCAGTACTCAGGGCACAACAAACTGGTGTGTGGTATCTTTGAGGAATATCTGATATTGCAGCACTACATGGCGAACTCAAGGGACATATCAGTTCTTGAGGGCAAGACTCTCAATTGTTGTTCCTTGCGGTCTATGCTGCAACAAGGCCATTGCTAAAAGACAACACCCAATTAAGTACTCAAGATGCATACACATGCTTGAAACAACTCCTGACATCCTAAGATACTATCCATTGTGATTGAAGACATCATCACATGAAGTATTCAAGAAGCACCCATTTGCTTAATGCAAGCACTCCAACCGGCGCCCTTGAAAACTGTTAGTTGTAACAACGAAAGGATAAAACCATCACTTAGTGAGGAACTCACAAGCACAATCATCCGCTTAATGCGAGCAATTTAACCGGTGTTTGTGAGATCCATCTGTTGTAGCCTAACACTACTAGAAAAATAGCTATAGGTGGGTTCCTTACTGGTAGCGCATGGAAAAAGTGGTGTGCCATGGCTATACTTCTGTGGCACACCATAAACATGTATGTCACGGGTAGCAACTTGTGGCGCACCGCAAAAAGTGATGCGCCACGGGTATATTTGGACAGGGCTAGCAGTGGTGGCCCCACATACCCGTGGCGCACCCCATATTGGTGTGAGTTGCACCAGTATGGGGTGCGCCACGGGTATGTGTTGTCACCACCCGTGTGGATCAAAAAACTTGATGTTCCAGTAAATTGGCTCTAACTTTTGCAAACGATATCAGAGAAAAGTTTTAAAAGTATCTACATAAAAAGTTACATCCAAATTCAACCATCTTTGACCGTTATTGATTTTTTTAGAATACTCAAATTTGAAAGTGAAAACAAAGTTTTTTTAGGTTTTAGATTTCGCTGCAAAAAAATATTTAAAGGGCCTCACATACCCTTGGCGCATTCCATATTGGTGTGTCACACGTATTTTGCTACTCGTGGCGCACCAATATGCTGTTTGCCGCGGGTAAGGGAAGAGTCCTTGATGCAAAATGGGTGATCCTAGCTTATCCCTTCACTCCATCCACTCTAGCCACACATACATCTCCCTCACCTTTCTCCTCCCTCTATCCCGACTCAATACCCCGACGCGTCTCCTTCCCGAGTGGTCGCTGCGTCTCCCATTCTCCTCTGACACACGCTTCCTCCAGCCACAACTCCTCCTCTTATTCCTTGACGTGCCGGCCTGGAGCTCCTTGTCGCCCTCCTGCAGGTCATGACCGTGTTGTTGCCTCCCCGGTTCATCCCTTTCTCCCTCCCATGCTCTTCCTCGTCGCGTAGAGATCGTCCAGCCGTTGCTTGGGCCTCTTCACCTACTCATCTTCCATCCAAGGCCACCGGCCGCCGGTTTTCTCCACTGCCCCGAGCTACTCATCGAGTCCTTCTAGCCTATAGGTCACCCTTCCTCTCAGTCTCCTCCAACCCCCAGCTGCGACCGATAGCTCTGAAGTGCCCACTACCAACCTGGGCTCCGATGAGGCGACGACATCAACTGGACCAAACGGCGGCAACAAGACTCGATTGCTTTTTCTTTTCTTTTTAGGGTGTTTTCTATAAAGTTGCATTGTAATTTCATTTTTTGTTTTCCGAAAAACTTAGCCATGACACACCCTAAGCCTTACCTGTGACGCGCAACATAGTGCGCCACGGGTATGCGCATTACTAGTGGCGCACCACATGATGCGCCACGGGTTACTTTTACCAGTGCCGCACTACCCATGGCGCCTTTTTCCTAGTAGTGTAAACAACATTGGAAGACAAGACCACATGAAAAAACTCAAAACATATCACTTCCTGAAGGCAAGACTTAACCAATGGTTTTTTAGGTATATCTATTGTACCAAGAAAAACGTTGAAAGACAGCAATCAATGATGACTTCAAGATGCAACTATCTGCTTGATGCAACTCAACTTACATCCTTGAAGTCTAGCTGATGTATCAACGAACAAAAGAAGACAATAATCACCAAAGAATTCAGGGAACAACTATCCGCTTGATGCTAACAACTCAATTGGCGTCTTTGAAGTCCATCTGTTGTATGAATGGACATAAAGAAGACATCCATTACTGAAGATCTCAAGGTATGACTATCTGCTTGATGCAATCAATTCAACTGGTGTTCATGAGATATATTTGTTTTAGCAATGATGAGACAAAGGCAACACTCAACAAAGAAATCAAGGTGTATCCTCTTGCCAATGCAAGAAATCAACAGAATGCCCCTGAGGACTAACTACTGCATCAACGATGAAGCTGAAGAACTAGACGCAAATGCTGCCAACAAGGAGTGTTTCAACGCACATGAAGAATCACAACAGATGAAGAATAGTAGCAGTTAAAGAAAATGATGGCACGAATACCTACTTGATGAACCAAGAGTATCCAGGGTACCATAATACTTGAAGCGGATCACATTGCATACAAGGTCTCATTTTTATAGCTTTGAGTCGTAGGAACAATCGTACTATCAAGGAGGATCTTTAAGGAAATATTCGATACTTGTTATGCGTTCTCACTATACATAACACTACCTACCACCCCTCCCTAGAAATCTCCTCATGTATCAGTCATTTTATAACTCAAGAGACACTAGGTTGAACACATGGTTGAAGAACGATCGCATGCTGAAGTAAACCAGTGTGTTGATCCTGGTGCCTTAAGACATGAAAAGTTGATACCTGAGAGTTAGGAATCATGGCCCTTATTTAGTTCTAGATGCTTGAAAGATGGTTGCTTCTTCATCAGCTAGAGGGGACAAATTCCACATAGAGGATAACCTCATAGATAAAAACTAGTTTTTATATTACCGGTGTGATTCAATATACTCAAGTACATCTTTTACAATGGCTAGATTCTCCTGGATGCCTATAAATAGAGCCTTAACCGCGGCAGGCAAGGTTGGTGGAACCAAAAAAAAATCCTAAGATTCTTGTGGTCTATGATACATCCATTTTGCATCACTATTCTATGTCATTATTCACTGTTATTCATTGATATATTTCGTATTGAGAGATGATACTTATATTATTTCATCTATTTTTGCATGGTTGATGACTTTTGGAGCATGGACCGCTGCAGTCAGGATTCTGATGGAAAAGGTGCTCTTTGGAGGCAAAATTCGCGAAGATCAGAAAATCTGGGAAAATATACGAAAAATCCTATTTTTCCAGAAGACGAAGGAAGCCAGAAGGGGGGCTAGAGATGGGCCACAGGGGGCCCACACCACCCCCTGGCGCGGGCAGCCACACCACCCCCTAGCGGGGGCAGCCCTAGGCCGCCAGCAGGTGGTGTGGCCGCCCTGGCCCACTCCAAGCTCTCCCCTCTGGCGTATATTATCCTCCCAAAACCCTAAGACTCGGGGAGCGACAACAGAAAGATTCCGCCGCCTCTACGGGGCGGAAAACACCGAGAGAGAAAGATCTCTCCGGCAGATAGATTTCTGCTGGGGGAATTCCTTTTCGAAGAGGGGAGATCGTCGCCATCAACACCATCATCAAGCTAGACTTCATCGGGATCATCATCATCATCACCACCATCATCATCATCAGCACCCTCATCACCATCTCCATATTGCTGTAACAATTGGGTTGAATCTTGCATAGTTCATAGGGGAAACTTTCCCGGTGTTGATTACTCTTTGTATATCGTGGTGGTGTCACGGCAGATGCCATGGATAGGCTAAAGGTGGGGACTAAATGCACTAGGGGAATCCAGGGAGGGATAGTGTGGTGATTCCACACACAGTAGCTTTGTATTTGATTCACTTCCAAGGATTACAAGTGCCCCTCGAACTGTATTGGGGAGAGGAGGAAGAAGAACTCTCTTACTCTCACCGCTAGCTAGCCCTTAGGAACCAAGTAAAATCTAGCCAATCGAGATCAACCCCTTCTATAGAGGCCCTAGCCCTCCTTATATAGGGGTGGCTAGGTCTCCAATTAGGGCATACGTGGAGGCATATTCCTGGGAATATGCCTCCTCCCAAAATAGTAAGCCGACCGGGTCGCTTTTCCCCTGTGTCATCCATGCAGAGGCTATGTGAGCCTCTGCGGCGCCCGCGTCAGCCGACATTGGCGTCGTCACCTCTGTCGGCCACGCCTCGGTGGTCCTGCCTCTGTCCGCCTCGCTCATGCTGTGCGTACAGGGATCACCTTTGACCAGCGAGATACCTTCCTTCTCCTAGAAGCTTGATATGACCTGGATCGTACATAGTTGATCCGGCCACACCCGTTCCTGCGTACAAGTTAGATTCATCCATCCGACTTATGTCTTAAGTCGGTTGAGACCTGGTTAGGTGGATATCCCCTGGTTCGGGTTACCCCGAGATTCGGCCGGCCTTGAGGTGACTCGGCCAGCATTCGCTTTGACCTTGCCGTACCTCGGCTAACTCGGCCTTTATACCCCAGCGTGACCCTACCCGGGGGTATCCCCCCAACATTAGTCCCCGAAGCTGGTGCGGTCTTAGTTGCCTTAGCCGCTAAGGCCACAACAGGTTCAACTTCACCGAGCTTTGAGTTCCTTTTCCGAGTTGCCTCCTTATCTCGGATTCCATGGGTTTACTTTCCCTTGGCACATTCCAAGTTTTCACTTGCTGGCCGGGTTACCACATTCTCATCCGAGTCATTCTTCCTTCTCTCGTACACTTCCCCACGTGGAGGCTAATCATTAGCTTGCCTTATTTTAAGGGCCAGCAACAGTAACTGCCGTAGTAATTGTCAGAAGTTACTGTTGCCCATATCACATCGTGCCTGCCTCCTCGTTAACTATATCATGATGTCGCGTCATGGGATCCGCTACGCCCTGTGGTCCTCCATGTGGCTCGTCACTGATTGGTCAATCCGGGCTATACACGGCCACACCGTGTGGCATTCCCGCATAACACGATCCCACTTCCCCCTTGAGGGAGTGGTTAAATAGGGGAGGGGCAAGCCCCTTGGGTCCTTTCCCCACTTCCGTGCCCCTATGCCTCTGCTTCTTCTTCTTCTTCTCCCGCGACAGCGCCGCCGCCACCGCACCTGAGTACCAGCGCCGCCGCCACTGCGCCTGAGTAGCAGTTCTGCCGCCACCGTGCCCACCAGTGTCGCCGCCGCCTCCGCGCATCTCTTCCGTGACGGGTCGCTGCCAGTCTAGGCCACTGCCCCCCACCGCCGCTAGCGCCAGTGAGGGCAGCAAACTCGAGATGACTGAGGAGGAGCTCGCCGTCGCCGAGCAGGAGATGGAGGAGGATGCTGCGAGCGCTGACCGTGGTGTGTGGGCAGGCTCCTAGGTCTGCCAGGATGACCTAGATTGGCTCTACCGCACCAGGCGCATCCCGGAGGGCGTCACCGCACGCCTTGCTTCCTCCGAGCTTGCCCCCTCACCCAATCTGGGTGAGTATGTGGTGTTCCTCTCTCATTTTCAGCGCGGATTTGGTCTACCAGTGAGTGACTTTTCCATGACTGGTTAAACACCTACGAACTCCAGCCGCACCACCTTCCAGCCAACGCCATCACATCTCTTTCCGCCTTCGCCTCCACCATCGAAGGTTATGCCGGACTATGGCCCACGAAGGAGCTCTAGATCCGGTTCTTTGGCCTTCGTCGGAACATGATTCCGAACGTCCAGCTTGACCCGGAGGACAAGCAGCTCACACAGTTCGGCGCTGCGTCAATTTCTCCCCGGAGGCTGTTCGTCTTCCCCCGAGTCACTAGGCTGGACTCCTGCAAGGGGTGGGACCGGACTTTCTTCTATGTCCGGAACAGCACCACCGACGACCAGATCCGGCTGCGTCCCTATACTCCGGGTCCTCCTAACCCGGAGTTGTGGGACATTATTCCTAAGAAGCCCACAACCTTGGCTAACCAAGTTAACAAGAGGTTCAAGGAGTTGAAGGAACTCGGATTGTGCAACGAGGACGCCATGATCACATTCGTCTGCAACCGGATCTCCCCTCTCCAGAAACGCACACATAAAGTGTGCCACATGAGCTGGGGCCGCGACCCCAACCGGACCTCGTCTTTCGAGTTGAGCAACACAGAGATCTATCGCCGGGTCAAGGCCCTCTTCACCACCCACAAGGACTCCTCTGAGTGGACGTGGGGAATAGAACACTATTGCCGAGATAGGCTTCCTCCTGTGGTAAGCTTCGTGCCGCAAACTTTCTCCGAATTGAATTATATGTCGGTCGCTGTTGTATACTTAACTCTGTTGTCTTTTCTTTCCCTTAGCAATTCCTTCAGCAAACTATCGAGGATGGCACCGAGCCCTCCCTCAAATGGGCGCCTGACCGGGATACCTCTGACGAGGAGGAACCAGATCAAGAGATGTTCCTTCCAATGGCCGACGCGACCAAGCGACCCACCGGTAAACTCTCTTCCATTAGAGATTGGCCCGACGATGAAGATGACTCGGATGTTGAGGTGATGGAAGCATTTGATGCTGTCCCCCTTTCTTATGCTTTTCCGGCATCAGCTAACCCCGATGGGCAGATCCATGAGGACCCTCCCCTTATAGTGGGTGATCCTGTTCCAGTTGCGCCAAAGAAGAAAAGGGGAGCCGCATCAACATCTTCCTCCGGACCTTCTCAGCCAGCCAAAAGGCGAAAGAAGTCCGGGGACAAAACTGCCTCCAAGCCTGCAACCAAGGCCCCAGCACGAAGGGCTCGGAAGCCCAAGGAGCCCCTGACCTCGGATGAGTAAGCCTCTTTTCCCTTTGACATTTACTTGTTCTCGTATTATTATATTTTCTCATCCGACAATGTTTGATTCGGCAGGGCTACGATGGAGGTCCCACAGAGTGGATCCGGCATTGCTTCGCCACTCCGGCACAACCCTTATCCCTCTCGTGGTGATGATTCACGCCCACTGAGCCCCATTCCGGAGGATTTAGCGGCTGCTCCGGGTTCCAGTCCACCTCGTCAAGAGGAGGGCAACCTTGGAGCGGGGGAGACCGGCTCAGCGGCCACCACCACTTCGGCTCCGTCACAACCAGCTACCACTGAGGTTGCCTCAACACCTCCACCGAAGAAGAAACCAGCACCAACTCCAGCACCAGCAGGAAAAGCAACAGCAGCAGCACATAGCCCCTCCGCCTCGTCCGAGTCTTCTCAGTCTCGGCGAGAAGGCACCAAGGCAGCTCCCAAGGGTAAATCTGCTGCCACAACTTCCACTCCTCAGTAGCAACCTAAGGGCAAGAAAGCCCCTGACGCCACCAGGGCAACGTCCATCGAGGCCGGACAGCACACACTCGCGTCCATGCTTTCGAAGAAAACTCCACCACCGAAGGACGCCCCTGCCGAGCCAGCTGACACGCAACTCGTTTTGCACACCAGCCCGGCCCTTGCCCAGGTTGAGAGGAGGGAAGCGCATGCCAAGGGTTTGGTGGCACCCCATATGCTCAGTGGCGAATGATACCCTCCGACCTTGATCGAGTTTGTAAATAACTGGAACAAGGCGGAGTTCGTCTATAACGACGATCTCTCGGAGAAGTTCGGTCCCGCCGAATTTTCTGCTCAAATGAATATGGCCGCTAAGGCAATTAACCTTGCGGGTCGGATGATGGAGGTACGTTACTTCACCTTTTCCTTAGCATGGTTTAGATATTAGTGATATAACCATTAGTCCCTGAGCCTCCGGGGGGAGTAACTTGTTACTGGGTCGGATGCTCCTTAGAAAACTAATCGTAGCTCCTTGATAACTTCGAATATGCACACACCTAGAGCTAGGTTAAGTTCCACTTGGCCCGGATCTTGTACACTTCGAATATGCACACACCTAGAGCCGGGTTAAGTTCCACTTGGCCCGGATCTTGTACACTTCGAATATGCACACACCTAGAGCTGGGTTAAGTTCCACTTGGCCCGGATTTTGTACACTTCGAATATGCACACACCTAGAGCCGAGTTAAGTTCCACTTGGCCCGGATTTTGTACACTTCGAATATGCACACACCTAGAGTCGGGTTAAGTTCCACTTGGCTCGGATTTTGTACACTTCGAATATGCACACACCTAGAGCCGGGTTAAGTTCCACTTGGCCCGGATTTTGTACACTTCGAATATGCACACACCTAGAGCCGGGTTAAGTTCCACTTGGCCCGGATTTTGTACACTTCGAATATGCACACACCTAGAGCCGGGTTAAGTTCCACTTGGCCCGGATTTTGTACACTTTGAATATGCACACACCTAGAGCCGGTTAAGTTCCACTTGGCCCGGATCTTGTACACTTCAAATATACAAGACTGAGTTATCTTTTTGTACCCTTTTCAGGTGACCACCAACCGCCGGAGTGCCGAATTTCAGCGTCTCCTGGACACTCACAAGATGCTGCGCGCAAAACATAATACACTTCTTGCTGAGTACGATAAAAGGGGTAAGCTTGCTCCCTTGGCATGTTTCCGTGCTTTCTTCCTCTTTTTCCGCCGAACTAATCCAAAATTCGGATTTCGCAGCTGAGGCAGAAGCTGAGAACATCATCATGAGGAAGAACCTGGACCAGATCAAGGGTAAGTCATTTTGGCTCAGCTCTGCTACGCTTTCTATCTCCTTTTCTCCTTGGCTCGGCAAACATTCATACCTCGGCTTTGCCGGGTTAACAAACTATTTCAGTATCGCTGGAAGATAGTGTGCACGTGCCTGATATGATGCTGCATTTTCTCGAACAAGTAGGGTAGACTTAAAAAGAAAGACGATGAGCTTTCTCTCCTCCGAACCAAGGATGACGAGATTGCCAAGCTCAAGGCAGAGATGAAGAAATTGAAAGCGTAACACCAATCCGAGCTTCAAAAGGCTGGCCAAGACTTTACTAAGGAGCGCGAGCGCCTCAACCTGCAAATTGCCAAGGACCGAGAACTTCTCTAGGAGGCCGACGTCAAACTTGAGTCGGTAAACACTGAACTCGTGCAGCTTCGCAAAAGGCGTGATGACTGTACTAGGGAGTTGACCCGGATCCACATCCATATTTCACGTAAGTTCCTTTCCCTCATCCGGCATATTTCTCCGGGTTACTTCACATGTCTTTTCTTTACCTGCTTCTCTTGTCTTGTTTTTAGGCAAATTTCCAGAGGGCACTGCCATTGTGAGCGCTGCTGTTGCTAATTTCCGTCGAGAGAGGGGTACTCCCGTTGCTCCTGACGCTGAAGAGATTCCCTATGACATGGAGGACCTGTTGGTCAGCCTGTCATCTCGCTTGGAAATCATCAAGAACTATGGCAAGGATATCCTTGACGTTGCAGTCCGAATCTTCAACACTTTTTGGCCTGCAGAAGATACTCTGGAGGGGACCGCAGTTCTTGTTGACAAGTTGATGGAATGCGAGACCCAGCTGGACCTTTGGAGGGAATCCGCCGGACGTGCCGGAGCTGAGACCGTTCTCCACTACGTGCTTACGTGGTATGAGAAGATCGACCTCAACCTCCTAGCGCGCATGCGCACCGGATCCAAATGGACCAGTGACCCGGAGTGGGTAGCTCGACGCAAGGCTTGTGCCCATAGCCTCATCGAATATGCCCCCATTCATGAATGGACTGAGGGACCTAGCTTCCTGGAAGCCGCTGGTGACGAAAACGCTGAGAACGTTGAAGATGGCTCGGATGAGGACGAAGAGGACGATGCCTCGGACATCGAAGACAGCGAAGATGACGCCGAACTTCCTCCTCCTGCTGCTCCTTGAGTGAAAAAACTTTAAAGTTTATCAGATCCCTGGTATGCCAGGTGGAATTGTATCCAGTACACATGTGATATTTTGCTACTAAGTTTTTATGCCGGATTAACTTGGGCGTAGTCCCCGAGTTTCATTTTCTTGTTCGTCCAATCTTTTGGCTCGGCTCGTGTCTACCTTCATTGGGTTTTACGACTTACGAATCCAAGCTTCAAAAATTGCCTTAACAATACTTGTAAACTTTGGGCTTAGCTCAAAATAATTCAGCATAATAATTCGAAAGTAAGCACAAGGTTAGTTCGAAAAACAAACGGCGGATCGACTAAGTTCTTTTCCTCGGTCGTTTTTCATGTGCTACGCAATTCCGAACTTGTTCTCTTGCTTGCCATGAAGCCAATTCTTGTTGGACAACAGCAAGTCGAAGAGTTGGGTTCTTGGTGCTCACACATTACTAATCCGACCTAAGTAGAACAACTTACGCCAGTCAACCTATAAATAATAAATACAGGAGACAATAATCATTATTAAGGCAGTCCCCGAGTTACTGCTCGAGGTGCCAACATTTCATTGATAAGCTCATTGTCGGCATACATACCGGCATATGAGAGACTCGGATACATACACTTCTCTGCTAAGTGTAGAAAGGACGAAGTAGAGCTACATTCCATGGACGCTTAGATTCCTCGCCGGACCTGTCCGCCTTGTTCTTTTCCTGTGGTTTTACATCGATAAGATAGTAAGAATCATTGTGCAATGCTTTGCTCACAATGAATGGCCCTTCCCATGGGGGGATAACTTATGCATGCCAGCAGTACGTTGTACCAACCGGAGTACCAGATCACCTTCCCGGAAGACTCGGGGGTTTCCTTTCCGGCTATGATAGCATCGAAGATTTTGCTGATATATGGCGGATCTGGACAATGCCAATTCTCTCGCTTCTTCCAGCAGATCAACATTATTTTGCCGGGCTTCTTGCACTTTGGCTTCTGTGTATTGGGTGACCCTAGGCGAGTCATGCTCTATGTCGGCTGGTAATACAGCTTCTGCCCCATATACCAGAAAGAATGGCGTATAGCCTGTTGATCGATTCGGAGTTGTTCTTAAACTCCATAACACCGCTGGTAGTTCTTCTATCCAACACCCCGCTGGTCTTTGCAGCGGCTCAATGAGCCGGGGTTTTATCCCGGATAAAACTAATCCGTTAGATCTCTCCACTTGTCCGTTCGATGCGGGGTGGGCTATCGAGGCAACGTCCAGCCAAATCTTCTTATCTCGGTAGAATCGCGCAAATGCTCCTTCAACAAAATTTGTGCCATTATCAGTTATGATACTGTGAGGATAACTGTATCTCAAGATGATGTCTTTGAGAAATGTCACGGCCGTAGCTCCATCACATTTTCTTATTGGATTTACTTCAATCCACTTTGTAAATTTATCCACCATGACCAAAATGTGAGTCATATTTCCCCTTGCTGGTTTGAACGGGCCAACCATGTCCAAACACCATACAGCAAATGGCCATGTGATTGGTATGGTCTTGAGTTCCGACATTGGCATATGTGTCTTGGTAGCATACCTCTGACAACCATTGCATTTCCTTACCAAATCTTCTGCTTGTTCTAAGGCACTTGGCCAGTAGAATCCATGCCGGAAAGCTTTTGCTACCAAGGCTCTGGACGAGGCATGATGCCCACATTCCCCTTGATGTATATCTCGAAGGATGTCAAGCCCTTCTTCCGGGTCCACGCATCACTGGAGGACATTGGTCACACTTCTTTTGTATAGCTCGAAATTGATGATTGTGTATGCCTTTGCTCTCCTCTGAGTTTGCCTGGATAGCACCTCCTCAGTGGGTAAAGTTCCATCTTTCAGGAATTGAAATATAGGTAGTGCCCAAGCTAGTATTGCTCATACAGGGAACACATCCTCATCAATCTCCATCTGATCCACCGGCATAAATTCTACCGGATCACGCTGAGCAGTCCCTGGGTCTTGCGAAGCAGTCCTCGGGTTTGCTGAGGCAGTCCCCGGGTTTCGCGCACCACCTCCCATGTCAATGTCCATGGGCACAGCTCCGGACTCCGGATCCTCCGGGACGTAGATTGAGTCGGTTTCTGGGGACGGTCTAATGGATGGTTTTCTGAGGTGTTCTAATGCTACACCCGGTGGAATTGCTTGTCGGGTTGATCCGAGCTTCGACAATACATCGGCAACCTCATTTTCCACCCGGGGTACATGGCGAAATTCGCATCCCTCAAAATAACCAGATATCTTCTGCACATGGAATCTGTATAATGCCATGTTTGGATCAAGAGCGTCCCACAGCCCCGACACTTGTTGAACTACCAAATCCGAGTCGCCGAAGCATTGGATCCGACGTATCCCAATTTCTTTTGCCACTTTGAGCCCATGCACAAGTGCTTCGTATTCAGCGACATTATTTGATGCTGCGAAATGGATCTGTAGCACATACTTCAACTGGTCATTCTTTGGCGAGGTAAGCACAACTCTGGCGCCTAACCCGGTTTTTGTTTTTGACCCGTCAAAGAGCATTCTCTAGTAGTTTGGATCTGGTAATGGTGGTTCGTATTGCACCTCGGCCCAGTCCACAAAAAAGTCAGCCACAGCCTGAGACTTGATCGCTTCTCTTATGTCATATTGTGGCGCATAGGGAGCTAGTTCAATTGCCCATTTTGCAATTCTACCACTTGCATCCTTGTTGCTCATTATCTCGGATATGGGAGCTTCACATATTACCTTGATAGGGTGTTCCTCAAAATAATGTTTTAGCTTCTTTGCCGACATGTACACACCATACGCCACTTTCTGATAGTGCGGATAATTTTGCTTTGAGGCTGATAATACCTCGCTCAGATAATACACCGGCCTTTGCACTGACTTACCCTCTTCGTCGCGCTCTACCACTATTACTGCACTTACAACTCGGTTGGTTGCGGCTATATAGAGCAACATTGGCTCCTTTGATAGTGGAGAGGCTAACACTGGTATAGTGGCTAACATTTTCTTTCATTGGATAAAGGCTTCATTGGCCTGTGGCGTCCAAATGAACTTGTCCGACTTTTTCATGAGTTGATAGAGAGGCAATGCCTTTTCTCCCAACCGACATACAAACCGACTTAATGATGCCAGGCAACCAGTGAACTTATGGACATCGTTAAGACACTTAGGCAGTTCCATTCACTCTATGGCCTGGATTTTAGTTGGATTAACTTCGATACCTCGGCTAGAGACAAGAAATCCGAGTAATTTTCCAGCCGGGACACCGAAGGTACATTTTTCTGGGTTAAGCTTCATCCGGAACCTCCTTAGGTTCGCGAACGTCTACCTGATATCGTCAAGGAGCGTTTTGCTTTCCTTGGTCTTGATAACCACATCATCCACATACACTTGTACATTTTGACCTATTTGGTCGTGCAAACATTTCTGCATACATCTTTGGTATGTTGCCCCTGCATTACGTAAACCAAATGGCATGGTGCGATAGCAATAAGCCCCATACAGGGTGATAAATGCAGTCTTTATTTGATCATCCGGATTCAGAGGTATCTGGTGGAAACCAGAATATGCATCAATGAATGACAACAGCTCACATCCAGCAGTTGAGTCTATGACCTGATCTATCCTTGGTAGTGGAAATGGATCTTTTGGACACGCCTTATTAAGGTTCGTGTAATCGATGCACATACGCCAAACCACTGCCACATTTGGATCATCCTTCTTCTTTTCCACCAGCACCGGATTAGATAGCCAATCCGGGTAAAGAACTTCCATGATAAATCCTGCTGCCAGTAACCGAGCTATCTCATCTCCAATGACTTTTCTCCTATCCTCGGCGAAGCGGCGGAGAGGTTGCTTCACCGGCCTTGCTCCGGGTCTTACGTTCAAAGAGTGCTCGGCCAACTCCCTCGGAACACCTTGCAAGTCCTGTGTGGACCAAGCAAAAATATCCCGATTCTCACGGAGGAAGTTGACGAGCTCGCTTTCCTATTTATCATTTAACTCGGCACCAATTGTTACGGTGCGCTCTGGGAACATATCATCAACAGGCACTTTCTTGGTATCCTTTGTGGCTTGGAATGAGACACTACCATGCGGATTACTCAACGCTGGCATATATTGCTGCGCAGACTGAGCCAATGCCGCCACCTCTTGGATTTTTCTTTTCTCTTGCATGATCACGAGAGACTCTGCTAGGTTAGACCCGGCTGAGGCACACTCAATGGAACGTCGGAAATCTCCAGCAATGGTAATTACCCCGTTCGGTCCGGGCAACTTCATCTTCAGGTAACTGATGTGACAACTCGCCATGAACTTGTTCAGTGCTGGTCTTGCGAGTAACGCGTGATATGCACTTTCTAAGTTCACCACTTCAAACTCCATCAGTTCGGCAGTTATCTCTCATGCCGAACAATACGTCAACCCGGACTTTGCCTATGGGTTCACAAGAAATACCTGGCATAATGCCATGGAAAGTTTTCCTTGTAGTTTGGAGCATGTTCTCCGAGATACCCAGCTTGCGCATTGTATCCGCATACATGATGTTAATACTACTGCCATTGTCAATTAGTACCTTGGAGAACCTCACATTGATGTTAGGCCCAATGAATGTCGGATCCAGCACTAGCGCATACGAACCAGGACTCGGCATAAGCTTGGGATGATCTTTGATGCTCCAGGTAATTTCCTGGTCCGACCAAGGCATATACCTCGTCACTGCTGGCATTACCGCATTGACCTCCATATGTCGGCGCTGCAAGCTCTTTCTATCTATTTCCTCAGTGGTAAACACACAGTAACTCTGATGATGCTCTCTGTACTCATTCCTCCCCTCATTTCCGGGGTATCTCTGATCCGGCTGATGCTGGTCTTCCACTTGATGCACTGCATCCCTTCTCTCATGGTTGTCATACCTCGGCGGAGGAGGTGGCAACATTAACTGTTGCGTGTTCGCTCCGAAGAGCAATTGCTGCCGGGGTAACTCCTGCCGAGGTTGATCATTCCGAGGTGTCGGAGCATTCCCCGAACCACCTTGTTCTATCTTACGCATCCACTCACACTGCCTCGTTGTATGACCCGCTGGGTTACTCTGATTTGGCGTGTGAAATTTACACGGCTAATCCAACATTGACTTATAAGTATACCTCAGACGGTCCTTCTTTTCCTGCCACTATTTCTTTTGCTCTGGCATCCAAGTTTTCTTGCCATCATTTCTCGGTGTCCATTGTTGCCCTCCAGTTTTCTAACGTTGATTTCCCCCTGCTCCGGGCTAATCTTGATTCACAGCAGCAACTTGTTGCGAACTGTACCGGTAGTCCGGTCTATCATCTCTTCTTTTACCCCGGTAGTCATTCCTCCGGGATGACCCGGCTCCATCTCTCTGGTAGCACTCCTCATTTGACTCGTTTGACACGAGTCTAGGTTGAGTCGGATCACCCAAAGCATACGAATGAGCAATCTGGATTGTCTCTGCCAATGTAGTTGGCATATCTCTCTGCAATCTTTCCCACAACATGCTTGCATATCTGCATCCTTGCACAAACCATGCTATGGCATGTGACTCTATCACACCCTCACACGAGTTTCTCACGGTACACCACCGGGTTAAAAACTCCCGGTCCGTCTCGTTCGGTCTCTGCTTACACATAGCTAGGGTCTGTGGCCTATTTGGCCTCTGATACGTACTTGAGAAATTGCTGATAAACATTTCCTCAAAATCTATCCAGCAGTTAATACTTCCGGGTGGCAAATTGTTTAGCCATACCCTTGCTTGCCCATCCAACATCTGGGGTACATATCTCACAACCCATCTCAAGTTGCCTGTAGCAATTTTCACAGCTGTAGCATAGTTTATCAACCAATCTTCCGGCTTTGTACTGCCGTCATACGTCTTTGTGCCTCTAGGTAACTGGAAGTTAGGTACCGGAGGCTCCTTCATGATCCGGGGCCCAAAACACGCAGGACCCGGGGGACCTTGGCATTTAATCTGTTCTGACCTATACAGCCGATCAAGTTTTAACCTGGCATCGTCAGGCATCAAATCCCTGCTTCCCAATCTTGACCCTATCACATGATAGTCCGACCTTGGGTATCCGGTGTTCACCATTTCTGAATCTCCATCGTTATACCGGTCTTGCTCTCGTGGAGCACCTCTCTGTTGCATACCTCGGCTGGCACTTTGCTCTTGCCTTGGTATATTCCGCTGCTGCGGTTGTCCTGCTCCTGCCGAGTTTCGCTGCCCGGCATTGCCATTTACAGCATTTCCTTGACCGGCATTGCCTTGGTCACGGTTACCTTGGCCAGCTTCACCTCGGCTCACACTTTGTCGATCGTCATTTCTCTGTACTTCTTTTCCTTTCCCTGCCCTTGTCGGGTCATATGGGACGATCTGTTTGTTCCTTCTGGCCGAGGTTACTACCTCTTCTCTCCTGGGACCACCATGAGGAGATGATGCGGCTCCAGCGGATTTCTCCGGGTTACCCATCACCGAGTGAACGATCTTGGAGGCCCTAGCTCTCTCCGGGTTAGCCCTGAGCAATTCCTCATTTTGCCTGTTCGCGATCCGAACCAACTCATTGACCCGATCTTGCTGTCTCTGACGGGCTTCACCCGTTAGACCCTCTAACTCAGATGCAGCGGCATCCGCTGCCCTCAGGTTTTTTGCCGGGGTACTATACTTCGGCAGCCCCACGGACAAACAGTTCTCAGATTCCTCAATCCTAGTATCACCCTCTTTGTTCATTTCACTCATGAGGTTTCTCCCTTTTACTTTCACAGCATCTACCTTATTTGCCTTTGCATACTCACGCAGTGTCATGTTCAACGACTGCTGAGCCGCGGCTATCTTTTTCGCACCCTCTAGAATTTTTTGCCTAGTTTCCTCTAGCTCGGCTTGGGCCTGAGCCGGATCTACCGCTGCTGCTACTGGGTTTGCCAAGCTATCCATTGCTTCCCGCAGCACATTCCCTGGCCTCTCTAGTGGAGGACCTCTACCTTTCCTTGGTGCCTTAGGCGTTACCTCCGGATCTAGTGTCGGATCCTTGCTTGCGCCAGCGCCAGGTGCAGTCATCATCACCTCAGCATGGTCCGGGGAGCGAGTGATACGCGCCCCGTGGACCACGCTAAGGGGTGGCTCGCTCGCCTCGACGACGTGTCGCGGATGAACGCATGACACATCGACAGCAACGTAGACCTTGTGCGTGCCGAGCTTGACGAAGAGGCTGTTGCGCGGAAGGGGGCGCTTGCCGAAGCAGCTAGCATTGTCGCTGACAAAGTCCAGCGCTCCAAAGCGCTGAACAAGCCCGGAGACGATGCGTTCGCCGATGCCGATGAGGTTTCTCGTTTGGATCTTGACCCCTGCTAGCGCCGCTAGCCCCACGATGGGCGCCAACTGTCGTGGTGGTGTCACGGCAGATGCCATGGATAGGCTAAAGGTGGGGACTAAATGCACTAGGGGAATCCAGGGAGGGATAGTGTGGTGATTCCACAAACAGTAGCTTTGTATTTGATTCATTTCCAAGGATTACAAGTGCTCCTCGAGCTGTATTGGGGAGAGGAGGAAGAAGAACTCTCTTACTCTCACCGCTAGCTAGCCCTTAGGAACCAAGTAAAATCTAGCCAATCGAGATCAACCCCTTCTATAGAGGCCCTAGCCCTCCTTATATAGGGGTGGCTAGGTCTCCAATTAGGGCATACGTGGAGGCATATTCCTAGGAATATGCCTCCTCCAAAATTAGTAAGCCGACCGGGTCGCTTTCCCCCGCGTCATCCATGCAGAGGCTACGTGAGCCTCTGTGGCGCCCGCGTCAACCGACATTAGCATCGTCACCTCTGTCAGCCACGCCTCGGTGGTCCTGCCTCTGTCCGCCTCGCTCATGCTGTGCGTATAGGGATCACCTTTGACCAGCGAGATACCTTCCTTCTCCTAGAAGCTTGATGTGACCCGGATCGTACATAGTTGATCCGGCCACACCCGTTCCTGTGTACAAGTTAGATTCATCCATCCGACTTATGGCTTCAGTCGGTTGAGACCTGGTTAGGTGGACATCCCCTGGTCCGGGTTACCCTGAGATTCGGCCGGCCTTGAGGTGACTCGGCCAGCATTCGCTTTGACCTTGCCGTACCTCGGCTAACTCGGCCTTTATACCCCGGCGTGACCCTACCCGGGGGTATCCCCCCAACATTGTAGTTGATGCTATTGAGTGAACCATTGAATTATTGTCTATGTTCAGATTGTTATACATCATTATTCCATCTCTGATCATGATCCATATGATGTCTTGTGAGTAGTTCGTTTTGTTCTTGAGGACATGGGAGAAGTCATGTTGTTAGTAGTGGAATTGTGTTGAGAAAGATTCAATGGTTTGATATTTAAGTTGTGGTGTACTTCTTCTAGTGGTGTCATGTGAACATCAACTACATGACACTTCACCTATATGGTCCTAGGGGAATGCATTGTGTATTTGGCTACTAATCGTAGGGGTTGCCGGAGTGACAGAAACCTAAACCCCCGTTAGGAAACCATTGCACAAGGGACGTAAGGGTCTTAGAGTTTAAAGCTATGGTTAGGTTTCTACCTTAATTACTTTCTTGTACTTACGGATGTTTGCAAGGGGTTTAATCACAAGTATGTATTAGTCCTAGGAAGGTTAGTACATTAGCACAGGTTCACCCACACAACACTTAGCAAGCTAAAGAAGATTAATCAACTATATGAAGCTAAAGAAGATTAGTCCTAGGAAGGTCGGTACATTAGCACAGGTCCACCCCTGGCCGCGCCACCAGGTGCTGAGTCCACCCCGGACTCCGCCTCCGACTCGTTTTCTCCCAATACCTTCCTTTTGAATTGAAACTTCGTAATATATAACCCCCCGGAGCTCCCGAGGTTCATATATCGTGTTTTCATCGTGTTTTCGTTTTGATCTGTTTCTACCAGGATTTATCTTTGAAATCTTAGAAGCACAATGATGTCCGCCAAGGATAAAGGGAAGGAGCCTATGGAGGAGGATCTCCAAGATCCCAAGCAGGGGCTGGCACCTTTAGTCTCTTGCCCTATGAGTCACTAAGGAGTTCTGCGATAAGTACCGAGACTTGAGGAGGAAGGTGGACATGCTTCAATGGGAGAATAATAGGCTTCGCAAGATGCTGGAAGATTTCCTCATGTTAACTAATAAAATATTACCACCACCACCGAAGGAGTAATTCGTCATCAGTTTGGCATCCCCTTGGTTTGTTCCAAGCTTGGGGGAGTGCCGCGGTATCACATCACTATCTTCTATCTTTTTACCTTATTAGTAGAGTCATATCTTGAATAGAGGAGTTATTATGTAGTATGTTTTGCATTATGGAAGTGTCCCCTCTCTCGTTAGATGTGTATCCCTTGGTGTGAGTTGCCGTTATGGAATATTAATGAGAAGTTCTATCATTCACTCTTTTGCATAGCTTATATTAGTTTTCAATTCATGGTTATGTGATTGATCTTGTTGTTAGTATTGGTATCACTTTGGGATCATTGAGTTAATTTAGTTGGTTTTGGCAAACCTGGCTCGGTCAGTAGCAACACTTTTTGAGAGTTGAATGAAAAATATAAAAGTACTCTAAAGAAAAATAATTTCATCATCTTTCTTTCTTGATTTGCTCATAAGTTTAGTATTCTCTAGTTAAGATCTTTTGTGCTTCCAAGGAAGATTGCATGTTTGTCTTTATCACTTGTATGTTTGGTTGTTTCCTTCAACTCTTGTACTTGCTACCCAGCCTTGCTAGCCAAAAACCTGTATTGAGAGGGAATTCTTCTCGTGCATCCACTCCTTAAAACCAAAACCTCTGCCATTTGTGTCCACCATACCTACCTAGTAGCATTATTGCTATTCCAAGTAAATTCTTGTTTTATCTACCTCCCAAATTAAACTTGTTATGTGAAAATTAGTGATTAAAGCTCTCGCGAACTTGATGGCACACTTTACTTTCTTGCATCTAATAAACTTGAACCATTGTGCTCACCTATGTTGCGTATATGCTTGCGCTTTGTAAGTTGTGAATTAGCAGAACCATGTTGTCATGGGGAACACTTTCAACATTGCACTGGTACTTTGTACCTAGTTGATATCATGTTCTTTTGTCTATGGATGTCGTCGGTGTGAAATGAAAGGGGAGCTTGTAAGTCCATGGAGTTATGCATGTGTGTTAGAGAAACGCCTGGGCCGCTGGTCTAATCCATGATGACATGGTGGAAACCTATAGCGTAACCATAACGAGCATCTATGAAGCATTATTCTTATAAAAAAATAGAAAGAGATTGAGAAAAAGAAAAAAAGAGATTATGAAAAGAGGAAAGAGAGAAAAAAGCACCATATTCCCATGGTAAATAAGAAGATTGCTGAGATGTTTGTTGTCTGCTTGCCTTATCATTTTGATATGGGGATTCTTCCGTATCATCGGGCAAGGGGTACCCCGTTGGCGGTTCTCTATGATACGCATATGCTTACGATGACAAAAACTTACCGGTGACTAAACTTGAGTAGCATGAGGAGCGGTCCTCGTATTCAAGGGACATGAGATTCTCAATTTACAACTTGTCAATGCATATCCTCATATTTGATCACTTTAACCTTAATCACCTAAAGATGCCTATGATAGGGGAAATGAGAGCTGAAAGCTAATAAGTACCATAATTTTTGGGAGCTCTTTATGAGACTTGCAATCCCTGCTTCCCTCTGCGAAGGGCCTTTCTTTTTTACTTTTTAGTTGAGTCAGTAAACCTACTCCCTTCTATCTCAGCAAGTATTTTGAGTTGTTGTGTTTCATTCATTCATATGATGATTTATTCAATCATGTTTCTTATGTTCCTTGTTTTGCACATTGCTCTTATATTGATGTTTACTACTTTGAAAGCTATCATTGAAAACCAGCTATTTGTGAACTCCAGCAAATTATCAACTATTCTTTGACCAAGAGCTAAGTTTGCCATTACCAATTATGATTTACTTCATGTATGTTTATTGTGTCTCCTTTGCTTATTGCAAGTTAAGTTATATAATAGTGAGTTGTCTTCTACTATAATCTATGTATTTGATGAATGTGATGCTTCTTGTCCGTATTGTTTTATTGACTCTTCACTCCATAAACCTGAGGCCATGTTTATTGAGCTCAGTTTCGCTTGGGGACAAGCGAAGTCTAAGCTTGGGGGGAGTTGATACGTCCATTTTGCATCACTATTCTATGTCATAATTCACTATTATTCATTGATATATTTTGTATTGAGAGATGATACTTATGTTATTTCATCTATTTTTGCATGGTCGATGACTTTTGGAGCATGGACCGCTGCAGTCAGGATTCTGATGGAAAAGGTGCTATTTGGAGGCGAAATTCGCGAAGATTAGAAAATCCGGGAAAATATACGGAAAATCCTATTTTTCCAGAAGACGAAGGAAGCCAGAAGAGGGGCTGGCGATGGGCCATAGGGGGGCCACACCACCCCCTGGCGCGGGCAGCACTAGGCCGCGCCAGCAGGTGGTGTGGCCGCCCTGGCCCACTCCAGGCTCTCCCCTCTGGCGTATATTATCCTCCCGAAACCCTAAGACTCGGGGAGCAACCACAGAAAGATTCCACCGCCTCTGCGGGGCAGAAAACACCAAGAGAGAAAGATCTCTCCGGCAGACAGATTTCTGCCAGGGGAATTCCTTCCCGGAGAGGGGAGATCGTCGCCATCAACACCATCATCAAGCTAGACTTCATCGGGATCATCATCATAATCACCACCACCATCATCAGCAGCAGCAGCCTCATCACCCTCTCCATATTGCTGTAACAATTGGGTTGAATCTTGCATAGTTCATAGGGGAAACTTTCCCGGTGTTGATTACTCTTTGTAGTTGATGCTATTGAGTGAACCATTGAATTATTGTCTATGTTCAGATTGTTATACATCATTATTCCATCTCTGATCATGATCCATATGATGTCTTGTGAGTAGTTCGTTTTGTTCTTGAGGACATGGGAGAAGTCATGTTGTTAGTAGTGGAATTGTGTTGAGAAAGATTCAATGGTTTGATATTTAAGTTGTGGTGTACTTCTTCTAGTGGTGTCATGTGAACATCGACTACATGACACTTCACCTATATGGGCCTAGGGGAATGCATTGTGTATTTGGCTACTAATCGTAGGGGTTGCCAGAGTGACAGAAACCTGAACCCCGTTAGGAAACCATTGCACAAGGGACGTAAGGGTCTTAGAGTTTAAAGCTGTGGTTAGATTTCTACCTTAATTACTTTCTTGTACTTACATATGTTTGCAAGGGGTTTAATCACAAGTATGTATTAGTCCTAGGAAGGTCAGTACATTAGCACAGGTTCACCCACACAACACTTAGCAAGCTAAAGAAGATTAATCAACTATATGAAGCGAAAGCACTTGACATTCTTCCCATGTGTCCTTGAAAACGTTTGGTCATCTTAAGTAATACAACCGGCTTGTCCTTTGCTGCATAAAGGATTGGGCCACTTGCTGCATTTGTTCCTACTGTCTTTTGTTTACTCATACTTTGTTTACTTGCTTTATCAAAAAACCCTAAAAATCCATTTGCTAAGTATTTGCAGAGAATTCCTGATCCATACCACTAGCCAGCACCTTCTGCTCCTCGTTGGGTTCGACACTCTTACTTATCGAAAATACTGCGATACACCCCCTATACTTGTGGGTCATCAGTCTACATTTGCGGTTAACCCCTTCTTCTCTCTTGTATCCACTCATATACAACAAAGAAGAATTTCCATTAGAGTTTGACTAAGAATCAAACATGAGCCAGCTGCGGGCCAAGAAGATCAGACCTATTATTCTTGGATATTCGACATCCCTTAGACGGTTAGGTGTCAACCATTGAGCGTCTAAGGTGTGGACTTGCCGAGGTGCCCGTGAGCTTCTATGGTGTGGATTTACCATAGAGAGTAGGTGTGGATATCACCTATAGAAGATCTGCCATTAATGATCGGGTGGAATCGGTTGGCTCATGCTAATGGAGAATAAGGCTTAGTTAACAGCGGGTGATGTGAATTGAACCTTGGTGCATGTGTGCATAGCCTCTCCCAATGGAGACATAGAGCCGGTGTCGATGGCTCGAACTATGGTGAAATAATCAGGTGTATGTACTTGTTTCCTTTACCATCTATTTCTTGTTTGTTTTACTTACTCTATTTGATCTGCTTGGTGGGCTGAAGCACTGCACTAAACAATTTGTCCTTAAACAACTAATCTTATTTGGTTGACAGTAGTTTTTGATATCTTCTATTCACCCCCTTCTCTAGTCGTCTGATACGTCCATTTTGCATCACTATTCTATATCATAATTCACTATTATTCATTGGTATATATTTCATATTAAGAGAGGATACTTATGTTATTTCATCTATTTTTGTATGATTGATGATTTTCGGAGGATGAACCACCGGAGTCAGGATTCTGATGGAAAAAGCACTGTCCGGATGCAAAATTCGCGCAGATCAGAAAATCCCAGAAAATATATGGAACATCCTATTTTTCCAGAAGACGAAGGAAGCCAGAAGGAGGAGTGGAGATGGGCCACAGGGGGCCCACACCCCTGGTGGCGCGGGTCCCCCTGGCCGCACCACCAGGTGGTGTCGCCATCCTGGCCCACTTCCAACATCGCCCTTTGGCGTATATAATCCCCTCGAAACCCTAAAGTTTGGGGGGCGACCATAGAAAGATTCCACCGCCTCTGCGGGGCGGAAACTACAGAGAGAGAAAGAGCTCTCCGGCAGGCAGAAATCTGCGGGGAAATTCCTTCCCGGAGAGGGGAGATCGTTGCCATCAACACTGTCATCAAGGTGGACTACATCGAGATCATCATCATCATCTCCACCAGCACCATCATCACCACTCCGCATCATTGTAACAATTAGGTTGAATCTTGCATAGTTCTTAGGGGACACTTTCTCGATGTTGATTACTTGTTGTAGTTGATGCTATTGAGTGGAACCATTGAATTATTGTTCATGTTCAGATTGTTACTTATCATTATTTTATCTTTGATCTTGATCCATATGATGTCTCGTGAGTAGTTCGTTTAGTTCTTGAGGACATGGGAGAAGTCATGTTGTTGGTAGTGGAATTGTGTTGAGAAAGATTTAATGGTTTGATAATTAAGTTGTGGTGTTATTCTTCTAGTGGTGTCATGTGAACATCGACTACATGATACTTCACCTTTATGGGCCTAGGGGAATGCATTGTGTATTTGGCTACTAATCGTGGGGTTGTCGGAGTGAGAGAAACTTGAATCCTCGTTAGGAAACCTTTGCATAAGGGAGTGTAGGATCTCAAAGTTTAAGGCTATGGTTAGGTTTTTATCTTAATTACTTTCTTGTAGTTGCAGATGCTTGCAAGGGTATAATCACAAGTATGTATTAGTCCTAGGAAGGTCAGTACATTAGCACAGGTTCACCCATACAACACTTATCCAACTAAGGAAGATTAATCAACTATATGAAGTGAAAGCACTTGACAATATTCCCATGTGTCCTCGAGAACGTTTGGTCATCTTAAGTAATACAACCGGCTTGTCCTTTGCTAAAGAAAGGATTGGACCACTTGCTGCAATTATTATTATTGTCTTTTATTTACTCACACCTTATTTATCTGCATTATCAAAAAACCCTAAAAATCTGTTTGCTAAGTATTTACAGAGAATTCCTGATCCAAGCCACTCGTCAACACCTTCTACTCCTCGTTGGGTTCGACACTCTTACTTATCAAAAATACTACGATACACCCCCTATACTTGTGGGTCATCAAGACTATTTTCTGGCGCCGTTGCCGGGGAGTGAAGTGTTATTAAAGAGTGGAACTAGTAAAGGAAACTTCTACTGTGAGTATTGTTTATTTCTGCTTGTTACTTTATTTTCATTATGGATAATTCACTTAGTTTCTTATTTCAGAATTCTACTACCACTGCTAAGGTAGCTAAAATTGATCCTTTTAAAATACCTACAAAAATTGTTAATCGTGTTATAAATAACTACTATTTTGGAGATGGAACTGTCCATCCCGGTGATCATTTGCTTTTTATACACGAATTATGCGGATTGTTCAAGTGTGCAGGTATTACCACAGATCAAGTTAAGAAAAATTTATTCTTCGTATCATTAAAAGGCAGAGCTGAGGAATGGTATAAGCTGCTAAAACATGGCCAATCTCTTGAATGGGAGGAAATTGTACCTCTCTTTTATTCCAAATTTTATCCTTCTAGTGAGATTCATAAAGATCAGAATCAAATATATAACTTTTGGCCTCGTGATGGAGAGAATACAACCCAAGCTTAGGGGAGATTGAAGTCACTAATGCTCAAATGTCTTATTCATAAGCTCCCTAATAATATTATTATCAATAACTTTTATGCAAGGCTTTCTCTTCATGATAAGGATATACTGGATGCTTCTTGCTCTGGATCATTTACACGTATGGAAGAAGAAGCTAAATGGGATCTTCTAGACCGTATTCAAGACAATGTTGAAGCATGGGAGAATGATAAAGGAAGAAAGTCAGGTATAAATTATGATTATGAATGCATTAAATCTTTTATGGGAACATATGACTTTCATAATATTAGTAATGCTTATGGTCTTGACTCTCAAAGTATTGCAAATTGTTTTAAGGCCTTTGCCTCTTATATTGAAATTCCTAAAAAGAAATGGAACAAGTATCATGAGCCATATAAAGATATTGTTAATTGTGTTCCTGCTAGAAATACCGAAGTTTATACTATTGATCATATTTTACCTGAACCTTACGTCGAGAAAATACCTTTCCCGGTTAAGGTAAAGGAACATTTTATGACAGCTAGTATGGTTAATAAAAGTACAAAGAAAGCTGCAGAACCTGATGAACAAATATATGTTGAACCTACAATAGCAAATATGAAAGACTTTGTCACTAAAAATGTAGAAGATGGGCACATTATCCTTTGTGAGGAAACTTCTAATATTGTTTCACATCCTAGTGGAACTACCAAAGCTAGTGTCCCTGTGTTTTCTGTCAAATAAGTGATCATTGCTACTATGGTTCATGTGATAGTTATATCGTTAAATTTATTCATGATGCTGAAAGTTATTATGAGAGAGGGAAAAGTGTCTCTGTGCATCTCAATAATATTAAGTTTCCTCGCTTTATGCTGAAAGTCTTTATGTTGCACTTGTTTTGCCTTCCTATGCTAGTAGCCTCTGGTTTCAATAATTTATTTTCTTACAAAATACCCTTGCATAGGAAGTGGGTTAGACTTAAATATGTGTATATTTTCCTCTTGATGCTCTCTTTTACTTCAATTCATATTATTATGTGAGCATCATTGAAATTTATCATGCCCATCTTAATGGCTATAAAGAAAGAGATTTTTGGGAGACAACCCAATATATTTTTGTCTATATGAGTCTTGGAAGTTATTGATTCTGTAATAACCTCTCCTTATCCTTTTTGTTTGGTTTTTGTGTCAAGATCAGCCTCTAATGAGAGAGAAGTAAGATTTGGGGAAGTTGCTGTCCCAAAACTGATTTTTGTGCTTCACCGTAAAAAATCATGAAAAATCCTAGGATGTCGTACTGATCTGTAATTTTTTGTGTGCATGCCCAGGTTATTATTTAACTTTCGTTAGTTTTGCACTTTTTGATTTGAGAAACAGAAGATTTTCGAAAAAATTGATCTTTACCTGCTGGTCTGTTTTGACAAATTTCTGCCATTTTTGCATTTGCCTCTTAAATCGATTTCTTTTTTTTTTTTGAATTCTTTTGGGTTTTTGAAAGGAGTTGCTTCAGTAGCCTATGTTTTGATGGATTTTAGTTGAAATTGAACCTAAAGATTTATTATCTTGCATGCACTGATGTTGTTAATGAAGATTGTGTGAAGTTTTGTATGAATGAAATTTTCAAGTGGTAGGAGAAAATGATGTAATGAGATGAAGAATGGTCAAAAGACTCAAGCACTATACTTTTCAAGATTCCTACAATGAAGATATCGATACTATTCAAGTGGTGACTCCGGAAGAATTTATTAAAGACCAAATTCAGAAACCTGCAGAGTCTGTTTTCGAATAGGTAACAGTTCTAGTAAGAAAAGGTCCGCGAAAAACTTTTCAATTTATATTTTTGCAGTTTTTATCTAACATGGAAATTAATGAGTCGAAAAAGGGACGGAAACGGAGACCGGGTGACTCACAGCACCCCGTGGCACGGGCTGATACATTGCAAATGTATATAATTTTTTATGTTCCATGCTTGGTTTTATCTACTTTCTTGTGTTTTGTCCACACTTTGGAGTACTTTTCATATGATTTCTTGGACTAACCTATTAACAAGATGCCATAGTGCCAGTTGCCTGTTTTCTGCTGTTTTTGGTTCCAAGAAGTCAGAAAATGAATATTCTCGGAATTGGACGGGACAAAAGCCAAAGTTACTATTTTCCCGGAAGACTCACGGAGCCATAAGCGAGCCGGAGAGGGGCCACAGGGTGGCCAAACCCCCCCCCCTTGGCGCGGGCAACCCTAGACCGCGCCAGGGCATGGTGTGGGCCCCCTGGCCAACCACCGACCTTGCCCCTTCGCCTATATATTCCTCCCGATGCAAAAATCCTAAATCATCAATCAGAAATCCACGAAAAGTTCAGCGCCGCCGCCACCGAAGGGGAGATTCGGGGGACAGAAAGTCATTGTTCCGGCACCCTGCCGGGACAGGGAAGTGCCCCTGGAGCCATCTCCATCGATCTCCACCACCATCTCCATCACCGTTGCTGATTCCCATGATGAGGAGGGAGTAGTTCTCTCTCGAGGCTAAGGGTTCTACCGGTAGCTATGTGTTCATCTCTCTCTATGCATGATCTTATTGAGATCATGAGCTTGTAATCTATAGATCTACCTTGCTACTCAAGTGCTTTAATAGATCTCTGATCTCCCCATGTGTGTGAAAGTGACAGCGTGCACACCATGGTGGCACTTAGGCTAGAGATTACAAATACTTGTTATGAGTTATATTTGGAGTTGGATGTCTTTATGAAATTGTGGTGTTTGTTGGAACCATCTAGTGATCAAGGTGATAGTGTGGGGTTTTCTAGATGGGAAAGGCTTACTTTAAGGTGTGCTGTTATAGCCCTACCATTGATTAGAGTGTCCAACCAGAGAGTAGTTCAGCGTAGTATCATAAAGAAGAATATATTTATATGAGAGTGTTCACTAGCGAAAGTATGATCCCTAGGCCTTGTTTCTAAGCATTGAAACACCATTTGCTACTAGATCTGTTACATGTTTGCTTGCTTCCATCTTTATTTCAGTTTGCCTTTAGTCTTTTCCACGCCATCAAGTTATTTTCTATCACCGTTACCACTTATAATTATCCATACCACTTGTATTTCACTATCTCTTCGCCGAACTAGTGCATGTATATACCTGACAAGTGTATTGGGTGTGTTGGGGACACAAGAGACTTCTTGTATCTTGATTGCAGGGTTGCTTGAGAGGGGATACCTTTGACCACTTCCTCCCTGAGTTCGATAAACCTTGGGTGATCCACTTAAGGGAAAACTTGCTGCTGTTCTACAAACCTCTGCACTTGGAGGCCCAACATCTGTCTACAAGAATAGAAGTGCGTAGACATGAAGCTATTTTCTGGCGCCGTTGCCGGGGAGGTAAGGTAAAAGGTATTCACAGCGGAGGATTAAAGAAGAAGAACCTCCCACGGCAAACGCCTATTTTCTGGTGCCATTGCCGGGGAGGTAAGGTAAAAGGTACTCACATCCTCCGATGTGAGTGCTCGAAGTTATTTCCTTTAAATTCTGCAATTTTGTCTTTTTGTTTCTTGTTTTCACTAGTTAGGCTTAATGGAAAACAACAACAAAATTAGAGAGCTTTATAGTATCTATCTTGAGTTAGGACATGAAGTGTTTGAAGAGAAAATTAAAAAACCTATGGAACTTTATTTGCATGCTAATAGCAATGTTGTTAGTATGAATTCTTTGGATACCATTATTGCTAATGCTATGGAAAAGTCTAAGCTTGGGGAAGCTGGTTTTGATGAAAATGATCTTTTTAGTTCCCCAGCTTTGGAAGATAGCTATTCTATTGCTTATGATGATACCAAACCTCCAATATATGATGATTACAATGATGAATATGATATTTTTAGTCCACCTACTATTGAGGAGAAAATTAGTTATGATTACAATATGCCTCCTATATTTGATGATTATGGTGATGAGAATAATAATGATAGTTATTTTGTTGAATTTGCTCCCACCACAATTAATAAGAATGACTATGCTTATGTGGAGAGTAATAATTATTATATGCATGTGGCTCAAGATAAGAATGTTTTATGTGATAGTTATATTGTTAATTTTATTCATGATGCTACTGAAAGTTATTATGAGAGAGAGAAGCATGGTTTTATGTATCTCAACAATATTAAGTTTCCCCTCTTTATGTTGAAAGTCTTGAAGTTGCACTTGTTTTGCTTTACTATGCTTGTTGCTTTGTGCTTTCATGATTTGTTTCTTTACAAGATTTCTATGCATAGGAAGTGGGTAAGACTTAAATTTTCTTTGAATTTGCTTCTTTATTATCTCTTTTACTTCAATTCATATTTCTAATGTGAGCATCTTCTCAAACTATCATGCCTAACTTAAAGGCGGTGAAGAAAAGTACTTATTGGGAGATAACCCAAAAGTTTTAGTTGAGTCTTGGAAGTTATTACTTCAGTAATAACCGCTCCTTATTTTATTTTATTTTATTTTTTGCTTTTTGTGCCAAGAGTAACCTCTAATGAGAGAGAAGTAATGATTGGGAAAGTTGCTGTCCTGAAACAGATTTATATACTTCACCGTCAAAATTCGTGTAAACTATCTGTACGTCCTTTTGAGGTGTGAATTTTTGTGCTTCTGCCCCAGGTTGTTATCTAACTTTCGTTAGTTCAACACTTTTCGATTTGAGCAACAGAAGGTCTTCTAAAAAATCGTCTTTACCTGCTGGTCTGTTTTGTCAGATTTCTGCCATTATTTGCATTTGCTTCTTGTTGGTTCCTCTTTGAGTTCTTTTGGGAAATTGAGCTTTTTGAGGGAAGTGCTACAGTAGCTTGTGTTTTAACGGAAGTTTTATTGGTGTTGAAACTGAACCCAAAGACTTATTATCTTGAGTGCACTAATGTTGCTAATAAAGATTGTGTGAAGTTTTGTATGAAGGAAAAATTTCAGGTGTATGGAAGGAATGAGTAATGAGATGAAGGATGGACTAAAGCTCAAGCTTGGGGATGCCACGCGTGTCACCCCAAGAAATATCCAAGAAGTACAAGGGCATCCCCTTCTTCATCAATAAAAATCCCAGGTTTCTTCCAAACGCTTTATTTTTATTGTTTCATGCACAGTTGTGTTGTTCTTGGAGCGTCTTCTTTTTCATTTTGGTTTTTCGTTTGCTTGGTTTGCTTAGTTTGCCGAATAAATTGGTTGGACCCCCTCTTTCATACATTCATTTTCAAATAGTTTGGTTTGGTTTGGAAAAGAGTAGGAAAGTTCATGCTTGAGTGGTAAAGAGAGCTTGTTTTTGACTGTGGCCTATGCTTTGTCATGCCATGCTTGATATTGTTTTGGCTTTATGCTTAGTATTCTTTGCTGTAGCATGACTTGTTATAAACAATTGAGATTGCTTAATGTGCATTGGATGAATCATGCGTTGTTTTAGCATATTAAAGCATAGTATTGTGGTATTCTCCTTTGATGCTTTATTTGGGTTGACTTGCACATGCTCACACCATGTTATGACTATCCCAAGTCACCACAGCCTTTATGATCCTTTAGTTTTCAACTTGTAGTATCACTTTATGCTTTGATCAATGATGTTTTGTCACTCTGCATGATTATGGCCATTATTGATCTCTTAGTTTGTCGCTCCCACTCTTTTGCTAGCCTCCGTAACCAAGTATGAGTTCCACTCATGCATCCAACTCCTTAAAACAAGTTATTCCAAAGAGTCCACCATACCTCCCTACTAGCTTATGCTATTCCAGGTATATTCATGTTTTTGTTTACCTTCCAAATTAAACTTGTTATGAGAAAACTAGTGATTAAATCTCTCACGAACTTGATGGCACACTTTACTTTTCTTGCCCTTAATAAACTTGAACCATTGTGTCATCTATGTTGTATATGCTTGCACTTATTTGTTGAGGATTAGCAGAACCATGCTGTCATGGGGAACGCTTTCAACATTGCACGGGTACTTTGTACCTAGTTGATATCATGCTCTTTTGTATATGGATGTCGTCGGTGTGAAATGAAAGGGGAGCTTGTAAGTCCATGGAGTTATGTAAATGTGTTAGAGAAACGCCTGGGCCACTGGTCTAATCCATGCTGACATGGTGGAAACCTGCAGCGTAACCACAATGAGTTGTCTATGAAGCATTCTTCTTATAAAAAAAGAGTCCTATATTGAGAAAAAAAGAGAAAAAGAAAAAAAGAGATATTATGAAAAGAGGAAAGAGAGAAAAGAGCACCATATTCCCATGGTAAATAAGAAGATTGCTGAGATGCTCGTTGTCTGCTTGCCTTGTCATTTTGATATGGGGATTCTTCCGTATCATCGGGCAAGGGGTACCCCGTTGGCGGTTCTCTATGATACACATGTACTTACAATGACAAGAACTTATCGGTGACTAAACTTGAGTAGCATGAGGAGCGGCCCTCGTATACAAGGGACATGAGATTCCTAACTTATACTTCGTCAAGCATGTACACCGTAGTTTGTTCACTTTAACCTTAATCACTTCAAGATGCTTATGATAGGGGCAATGAGAGCTGAAAGCTATATGTACCATAATTTTTTGGAAGCTCTTTATGAGACTTGAATCCCTACTTCCTTTTACAAAGGCCTTTCTTCCACCATTATATTGAGTCTCCATCTTCTACCTTTATGCACCTACTTTGAGAGCATAGTGGACATTCTTAGTTCTATGTGCATTGTCCCAATACTAGTTGATTGATGCATAACTTGATATTGTTTGTTTTAAACTTTTGTATCTAGTCACTCTTATGAACTTTGAAGGTGTCCTATGCATTTATATTTGCTACTCTATTGAGGGACAAGGTGAATACTATTATGGTATGTTTTCTTTATGTGAAACAAACAAACGTCTTGCAAAGCATTGTTATTCATGAATCTTTTGTTTGTGCCTTTTCATGTTGCAACATAGTTGCTTTGTCTTATTGTTAGAACTTTATCTTTCATGCTATGTTGAAGTACTATGATCCCAGCTTTGAATGTTTTACAAATACTTTGATCAAGTCTTTGATGGTGCATGTCACCTCAAAAATTATTCTTTCTTTTTATCACTTACCTACTCGAGGACGAGCAGGAGTTAAGCTTGTCGATGTTGATACATGGCAAATGTATCTATAATTTTTGATGTTCCATGCTTGGTTTTATCTACTTTCTTGTGTTTTGTCCACACTTTGGAGTACTTTTCATATGATTTCTTGGACTAACCTATTAACAAGATGTCATAGTGCCAGTTGCCTGTTTTCTGCTGTTTTTGGTTCCAGGAAGTCAAAAAATGAATATTCTCGGAATTTGACGGGACAAAAGCCAAAGTTACTATTTTCCTTGAAGACTCACGGAGCCAGAAGGAGAGCCGGAGAGGAGCCACAGGGTGGCCACACCCCCCCTTGGCGCAGGCAACCCTAGGCCACGCCAGGGCATGGTGTGGTCCCCCTGGCCGGCCACCGACCTTGCCCCTTCGCCTATATATTCCTCACGATGCAAAAACCCTAAATCATCAATCAGAAATCCACGAAAAGTTCCGCAGCGCCGCCGCCACCGAAGGGGAGATTCGGGGGACAGAAAGTCTCTGTTCCGGCACCGTGCCGGGACGGGGAAGTGCCCCCGGAGCCATCTCCATCGATCTCCACCACCATCTCCATCACCGTTGCTAATTCCCATGATGAGGGAGTAGTTCTCTCTCGAGGCTAAGGGTTCTACCGGTAGCTGTGTGTTCATCTCTCTCTCTATGCATGATCTTATTGAGATCATGAGCTTGTAATCTATAGATCTACCTTGCTACTCAAGTGCTTTAATAGATCTCTGCTCTCCCCATGTGTGTGAAAGTGACAGCGCGCACACCATGGTGGCACTTAGGCTAGAGATTACAAATACTTGTTTATGAGTTATATTTGGAGTTGGATGTCTTTATGAAATTGTGGTGTTTGTTGGAACCATCTAGTGCTCAAGGTGACAGTGTGGGGTTTTCTAGATGGGAAAGGCTTACTTTGAGGTGTGCTGTTATATCCCTACCATCGATTAGAGTGTCCAACCGGAGAGTAGTTCAGTGTAGTATCATAAAGAAGAATATATTTATATGAGAGTGTTCACTAGCGAAAGTATGATCCCTAGGCCTTGTTTCTAAGCATTGAAACACCGTTTGCTACTAGATCTGTTACATGTTTGATTGCTTCCATCTTTATTTCAGTTTGCCTTTAGTCTTTTCCACGCCATCAAGTTATTTTCTATCACCGTTACCACTTATAATTATCTATACCACTTGTATTTCACTATCTCTTCGCCGAACTAGTGCACCTATATACCTGACAAGTGTATTGGGTGTGTTAGGGACACAAGAGACTTCTTGTATCTTGATTGCAGGGTTGCTTGAGAGGGGATACCTTTGAACACTTCCTCCCTGAGTTCGGTAAACCTTGGGTGATCCACTTAAGAGAAAACTTGTTGCTGTTCTACAAACCTCTGCACTTGGAGGCCCAACAACTATCTACAAGAATAGAAGTGCGTAGACATCACGGGCCCACCTGGCCGCGCCACCAGGGGGTGTGGCCACCCCGGAGCCCGTCTCCGACCCGTTTTCTCCCAGTACCTTCCTTTTGTTGTTAAACTTTGTAATATATAATCCCCCGGATCCCCCGAGGTCCGTATATCGTGTTCTCGTCGTGTTTTCATTTTGATATGTTTCTGTCAGGAACTATTCTCAAGTTTAGAAGCATGATGGTCTCCACCAATGATAAGGGCAAGGAGCATGTGGAAGATGATCTCCAAGACCCCAAGCAGGAGGAGGAGATCGAGGGTGAAGTTGAAGAGGAAGCAAAGGAAGACCAGCATCCACACACCAGCACCACCATTGCAAGCATTGGAGTGGTGGCAAATCCTGCCAAGTTTAAAAGGACTGCACGGATGTCCACTAGAGGGATGGTTTCGCGCCATTACCTATCTTCACGGTCACCTCCTCCACACACCAAGAATCCCTTCCATACCCTTATTCATGAGCAGCAATTCCAAAATATGCCCAAGGAAAAATTACCCTCCACTTGGGATCTGCCTCGTTCTAACCATGCAGGAAAAGAATACTTTAAGGAGGAAGAGTGGGGAAAGAATCGCAAGGGCTAGGATTCACAGCTCGACATGATCATGAACCGCATTGAGCACAATTCGGAGTTGATTTGTACTCTCACCTTCGAGATTAAGGATTTGAAGGAGTTGATCGAAAAGCTTATCAAGAGAACACCACCACCACCGAAGGAGTAATTCGTCATCAGGTTTTGGCATCCCCTTGGTTTGTTCCAAGCTTGGGGGAGTGTCGCGATATCATATCATTATCTTTCATCTTTTTACCTTTTTAGTAGAGTCATATCATGAGTAGAGAAGTTATCATATAGGATGGTTTGCATTGTGGAAGTATCTCCCCTCTAGTTAGTTATCTATGTATCCCTTGGTGTGAGTTGCCGTTATGGAATATTAATGAGAAGTTCTATCATTTAATTTTTGCACATCTTATTTTAGTTTGCAATTTCTGTTATATGATTAATCTTGTTGTTAGTATTGGTATCACTTTGGGATCATTAAGTAAATTTAGTTGGTTTTGGAAAATTTAGCTCTAGTCAGTACAACATTATTTAAGGATTGAATGGAAAAGAGAAAAGTACTTTTAATATAATTTCATCATATTTCTTTCTTGTTTGGCTCATAAGCTTAGTATTCTCTAGTTAAGATCTTTTGTGCTTCCAAGAAAGATTGCATGATTGTTTCTATCACTTGTATGTTTGTTTGTTTCCTTCAACTCTTATGCTTGCTACCTAGCCTTGCTAGCCAAAAACCTGTACTGAGAGGGAATGCTTCTCGTGCATCCAATCCTTGAACCAAAACCTATGCCATTTGTGTCCACCATATCTACCTATTAGCATTATTTCTATTTCAAGTAAATTCTCGAGTTTTATCTATCTTCCAAATTAAACTTGTTATGTGAAAACTAGTGATTAAAGCTCCCACAAACTTGATGGCACACTTTATTTTCTTGTACTTAATAAATTTGAACCATTGTGACTATCTTATGAAGCTTGTATGCTTGCATTTTATAAGTTGGGAGTTAGCAAAACCATGTTGTCATGGGGTCCGCTTTCTACATTGCACTTATTATTTAGTTGATATCATGTTCTTTTGTTTATGGATGCTGGCGGTGTGAAATAAAATGGGAGCTTGTAAGCTCATGGAGTTTGTATATGTGTTAGAGAAATGCCTGGGCGGCTAGCCTAAGCCATGCCTAATCATGGTGGAAACTTGCAGCATAACCATAGTGGCATTCTATGAAGCATCTTCAATAAAAACCTATGCAAATAGCAAATAAAAAGATCACTGAGATGCTCACTGTCTGTTGCCTTGTCATTTTGATATGGAATAGCTCCTGTGTCATGGGGCAAGGGGTACCCTGTTGGCAGTTCTCTATCATACACATACACTTACAATGACAAGAACTTACTGGAGACCAAAGTTGAGTAGCATGAGGTCTGGTACTCATACTCAAGGGGCATGAGACTCTTAACTTATAATTTTTCAAGCATATAACTCATATTTTTCCTCACATTAACCTCAATCACCTCAAGATGCTTATGGTAGGGGCAATGAGAGCTGAAAGCTAGTAAGTACCATAATTTTTGAAGCTCTTTATGAGACTTGAAATCCCTGCTTCCCCCTGCGAAGGGCCTTTCTTTTACTTTTTAGTTGAGTCAGTAAACCTATTCCTTTCTATCTCAAGCAAGCATTTGAGTTGTTGTGATTCAGTCACCCATATGATGATTTATTCAATCATGTTTCTTATGTTCCTTGTTTTGCACACTGCTCTTATCTAAGTGAATATTACTTTGAAATCTATCATTGAAAACCCCATTAAATTTGACTCCTGCAATTTGTTAACCGTTCTCTGATTAAGAACAAAGTTTGCCATTACCAATTATGATTTACTTTGTGTATCTCTATTGTGTTTCCCTTGCTCATTGCAAGTTAAGTTATATAATAGTGAGTTGTTTTCTATATGATTTGTGTATAGATGAGTGTGATGCTTATTGTTCGTATTCTCTTTATCAACACTTCACTCCATAAACCTATGGTCATGTTTATTGAGCTCAGTTTTCTCTTGGGGACAAGTGAGGTCTAAGCTTGGGGGAGTTGATATGTCCATTTTGCATCACTATCCTATATCATAATTCACTATTATTCATTGGTATATTTCATATTAAGAAAGGATACTTATGTTATTTCATCTATTTTTGCATGATTGGTGATTTTTGGAGGATGAACCACCGGAGTCAGGATTCTGATGGAAAAAGCACTATCTCGATGAAAAATTCACGAAGATCAAAAAATCCTAGAAAATATATGGAAAATCCTATTTTTCCAAAAGACGAAGGAAGCCAGAAGGAGAAGTGGAGATGGGCCACAGGGGGCCTACACCCCCTAGTGGCGCGAGTCCCCCTGGTTGCGCCACTAGGTGGTGTGGCCACCCTGGCCCACTTCCAGCATCGCCCTTTGGCGTATATGATCCCCTCGAAACCCTAAAGTTTGGGGGGGCGACCATAGAAAGATTCCACCGCCTCTACAGGGCGGAAACTACAGAGAGAGAAAGAGCTCTCCGGCAGGCAGAAATCTACGGGGAAATTCCTTCCCGGAGAGGGGAGATCGTCGCCATCAACACTGTCATCAAGGTGGACTTCATGAGATCATCATCATCATCTCCACCAGCACCATCATCACCACTCCGCATCGTTGTAACAATTGGGTTAAATCTTGCATAGTTCATGCTATCGAGTGGAACCATTGAATTATTGTTCATGTTCAGATATCTACTTATCATTATTTCATCTCTGATCTTGATCCATATGATGTCTCGTGAGTAGTTCGTTTAGTTCTTGAGGACATGGGAGAAGTCATGTTGTTAGTAGTGGAATTGTGTTGAGAAAGATTTAACGGTTTGATAATTAAGTTGTGGTGTTATTCTTCTAGTGGTGTGATGTGAACATCGACTACATGATACTTCACCTTTATGGGCCTAGGGTAATGCATTGTCTATTTGGCTACTAATCATGGGGTTACCGGAGTGACAAAAACCTGAACCCCCGTTAGGAAACCTTTGCATAAGGGAGTGTAGGATTGATACGTCGTAAACGTATCTATAATTTTTGATGTTCCATGCTTGTTTTATATCTACTTCCTTATGTTTGTCCACACTTTAGAGTATTTTTACACATTTTCTGGAACTAACCTATTAACAAGATGCCACGGTGCCAGTTGCCTGTTTTCTGCTGTTTTTGGTTTTAGAAAAGCTAGTAAGGAAATATTCTCAGAATTGGACTAGACAAAAGCCAAAGTCAATATTTTACCCGAAGCAACACGGAGTCCGGAGGGGAGACGAAGTGGCGCACCAGGGCGACCACACCTGGTGGCGGCACAGCCTAGGGGGCGCGCCACCAGGGGGTGTGGGCCCCCTAGTGCTCCATCGACCTAGCCCTTCCGCCTATAAAATCCTCCCAGGACAAAAACCCTAAGTACCCGATCAAAATTCCACGAAAGAGTCTATAGCCGCCGCCATCTCCATCCCTAGATCAGGAGGGATCTGAAGCTCTTCTCGGCACCCTGCCAGAGGGGAGAGATCACCCTGGAGGCCTTCTTCATCACCATGACTGCCTCCGGTGTGATGCGTGAGTAGTTCATCCCTGGACTACGGGTCCATGTAGTAGCTAGATGGTTGGTTCTCCTCCTTTGTGCTATCATGTTTAGATCTTGTGAGCTCCATTCATGATCAAGATCATCTATTTGTAATCGTGCATGTTGTGTTTGCGGGGATCCGATGGATATTGATATGCTATTTCAGATTGAATATTGATGCTATCATGTCTATGTTATTTGTGATCTTGCATGTTTTCCGTTGTTAGTAGCTATCTTGGCCAAGTAGATGCTAGCAACTCCAAGAGGGAGTATTTATGCTCGATAGTGGGTTCATGCCTCTAGTAATCTGGGGAAGTGACAGGAATCTCTAAGGTACTAGATGTGTTGTTGCTACTAGGGAGAAAACAGAAATCCTTTGTCCATAGGACAATCGTATTGTTTACTTTACACACTTTGCTTAATGCAATTATCTGTTGCTTGCAACTTAATACTGGAGGGGGTTCGGATGATAACCTAAAGGTGGATTATTAGTCATAGATGCAGTTGGATTACGGTCTATTTACAATGTTGTAATGCCCAATCAAATCTAATAGGAGTCAAGATGATTAGTATATGCATGTATGCTTTCTCGGTGTCTGTTAATTGCCCCGTTGTAATTTGTTCACCCAACATGTCATCCATCTTAAGTAGAATCACCTCTAGTGAACGATGGATCCCGGTCCATTCTTTTACCATTATTCTACCATCTATTTACTGTTTACTGTTTACTTTCTGCAAACAATTACTATCTTCCACACAATACGTTTAATCCTTTGTTTTCAGCAAAACCGGTGAGATTGACAACCTCACTGTAAATTGGGGCAAAGTTCTGTAGTTGTGTTGTGCAGGATTCCAGGTTGCTAGCCACACCTTGCAGTTGTTTCCTTGCTCCTAGTGGTTCGATAACCTTGGTTTCATAACTGAGGGAAAACTTGCTGTTGTGCTCATCATACCTTCCTCTTGGGGTTCCCAAAAAGCTCGATATATTTTGATCCATCAAGCCTTTTTTCTGGCGCCGTTGCCGGGGAGTCAAGGATAGCTTCACAAGGGGAGTCTCTCACCACCAATCTCTTTACGTTGTTATTATTTTGCTTAGTTTCTATACTTTGTTTGCTTGCTTCTTTTTATCAAAAATACAAAAAAAAATATAGTTCCTACTATAGTTGTTATTTTCGTTGGTCTGTTATTGTCTTGCTTTATCATGTTTTCTATCAATGGTTGGTTTCTTGGAAACTGAATCTTATTGGCAAGGTGGGTTCACGGAAGAACAAAAATATTATTATAAGGAACACCGCTTGTCACAAAAGGGAAACACTTATCGGAACAAATTGATAAATTGTATACCATTGCTAGAAACGTGTGCTCTACTTATAATGTTACTTATTGCTTTGATAAATCTTGTTGCCGTAAGAAGTATAAACACCTCCCTTTTCAATGTGAGTATAATGATGATGTTACCATATCTTCTTATGTTAAGGGAAATTATGACTTTTATGATGTAGAACAAATCGAAGAATTTATTGCTTGGAAGGGTGCATTCTAACTTGCTTATTTTCTTGAAAATACTAATGATGCACCTTATAAATATGAGGTTTTTGATATACTTAAATTTTGCTTTGACAATTACAAGGAAGAAAATGGCTATATTCTTGAATATCTTAATAGATTCTCTCCACCAACAAAAGAGATTAATGCCTTGCAGGAGCCTATGCAAGAAGAAATTGCTGAAACTGGAAGCTCATTGGATGAAAAAGAGGAGGAGAGTGATAATCAAGAGGATGAAGAATGGAGCAGCTACCCATGTCTACCTCCCAATAAGAGTAACTCTTTAACTAATACTTTATTTGATAGCTCTCCATTCTTACCAAAGGAGGATGAGTGTGATATTTATATTCTTAAGTTTGTTCATGATGCTACTGAAAATCATTATGAGAGAGGAAAATATGGTTGTTGGAATTCTCATGTTACTAAAACACCTCTCTTTATATTGGAAGTTCCAAAGTTGCTCTTGTTTTATCTACCCATTCTTCTTACTATGTGCTTCTTTGATTTATTTTCTTACAAGATTCCTATGCATAGGAAGTGGGCTAGACTTAAATGTGTATCATATTTTCTCCTTTATGCTCTCTTTTGCTTCAATTCATATTTCTTATGTGAGCATCTTCTCAAATTACTGAGCCTAGCTAAAAGGCGTTAAAGAAAAGCACTATTGGGAGATAACCCAAATTATTTTTCAGTAAGTTTTTCTTTTGTTGAGTCTTGGGAGTTATTGCCTCTGTAATAACCTCTCCTTATCCTTTTTGTGTGGTTTTTGTGCCAAGAATAACCTCTAATAAGATAGAAATAATGCTTGGGAAAGTTGCTGTCCCGAAACAGATTTTTGTGCTTCGCTGTAAAAATTCGTGAAAAATCTCTGTATGCCGTATTGAGCTGTAATTTATTGTGCTTCTGCCCCAGGTTGTTGTCCAACTTTTATTAGTTTAACACTTTTCGATTTGAGCAACAGAAGGTCTTCGAAAAAATCGGTTTTTACCTGCTGGTTTGTTTTGACAGATTTCTGCCATTATTTGCATTTGCCTCTTAATCTCTTTTTCTTTGAGTTCTCTTTGATCACTTGAACTTTTAAAAGGAATGATACAGTAGCTTGTGTTTTAATGAAAGTTTTACTTGTGTTGAAACTAAACCTAAAGACTTATTATCTTAAGTACACTAATGTTGCTAATGAAGATTGTGTGAAGTTTTGTATGAAGGAAATTTTAAAGTGTAGGGAGGAATAATGTGATAAGATGAAGTATGGACAAAAGCTCAAGCTTGGGTATGACACCCATGTCACCCCAAGAAATATTCAAGAAGTACAAGCGTCAAAGCTTGGGGATGCCCAAGGCATTCCCTTCTTCATCAATAAAAATCTCATGTTTCTTCCAAACACTTAATTTTTATTGTTTCATGCACAATTGTATTGTTCTTGGAGCGTCTTCGTTTTTGTTTTTAGTTTTCATTTGCTTGGTTTGCTTAAATAAATTGGTTGGACACCCGCATTCATACATAGTTTCAAATAAGTTGATTTGGATTAGAAAAGAGTAGGAAAGTTCATGCTTATAAGTGGTACAAAGGAGTCATGTGTTGACTGTGACTTAGACTTTATCATGTCATGCTTGATATTGCTTTGACTTTATTCTTAGTGATTATTGTTGTAGCATGACTTTTTACAAACAATTGAGATTGCTTAATGTGCTTTGAAAGAATCATGCGTTGTTTTAGCATATAAAAGCATAATATTGTGGTATTCTCCTTTGATGCTTTATTTGGGTTGACTTGGCGCATGCTCACACCATGTTAAGACTATACCAAGTCACCATAGTCTCTATGATCATTTAGTTTTCGACTTGTAATATCACTTTATGCTTTAATTAATAATGTTTTGTCGCTTTGCATGATTATGACTATTATTTCTCTCTTAGTTGGTCGCTCCCAGTCTTTTGCTAGCCTCCACATGTACCAAGTATGAGTTCCACTCATGCATCCAACTCCAAATAAAACCAAGTTATTCCAAAGAGTCCACCATACCTACCTATTAGCATTATTTCTATTCCAAGTATATTCATGTTTTTATCTACCTTCCAAATTAAACTTGTTATGTGAAAATTAGTGATTAAAGCTCTCACAAACTTGATGTCACACTTTACTTTCTTGCACTTAATAAACTTGAACCATTGTGCCCATCTATGTTGCGTATATGCTTGCGCTTTGTAAGTTGTGAATTAGCAGAACCATGTATCATGGGGAACGCTTGGAACATTGCACTTTATTTAGTTGATATCATGTTCTTTTGCTTATGGATCCTGGCGGTGTGAAATGAAAGGGGAGCTTGTAAGGCTCATGGAGTTCATATATGTGTTAGAGAAACGCATGGGCGGCTAGTCTAAGCCATGCCTAATCATGGTGGAAACGTGCAGCATAACCATAGTGAGCAATCTGTGAAGCATTCAAAAAAAGGGAAAACCATATGCAAATAGCATACAAAAGATTGTTGAGATGCTCATTGTCTGCTTGCCTTGTCATTTTGATATGGGGAAGCTTCTGTATCATCTGGCAAGGGGTACCCTGTTGGCGGTTCTCTATGATACACATGTACTTACAATGACAAGAACTTACTTGTGACTAAAGTTGAGTAGCATGAGGAACGGTACTCGTAAGGAAGGGGCATGAGGTTTTAAACTTATAACTTGTCAGGCATATCCTCATATTTGTTCACTTTAACCTTAATCACCTAAAGATGCTTATGATAGGGGCAATGAGAGCTGAAAGCTAATAAGTACCATAATTTTTGGAAGCTCTTTATGAGATTTGAATCCCTGCTTCCTTCTATGAAGGGCCTTTTTTACTTTTATGTTGAGTCTCCATCTTCTATCTTTATGCACCTATTGAGAGAGCATAGTGGTCATTCTTAGTTTAATGTGCATTGTCCCAAAACTTGTTGATTGATTCATAACTTTGATATTGCTTGTTCTTAAACTATTTGTATCTAGTCACCCTTATGAACTTTGAAGGTGTCCTATGCATTTATGTTTTGCTACACTATGAGGGACAAGCTGAATACCATTCTCATTATGTTTTCTATATGTGAAACAAACAAACGTCTTTCAAAGCATTGTTATTCATGAATCTTTTGTTTGTACCTCTTCATGTTACAATATACTTGCTATGTCTTATTGTTAGAACTATACCTTTCATGTCTATGTTAGAGTACTATGATCCCAGCTATCAATATTTTACAAATACCTTGATCAAGATTGTGATGGTGCATGTCACCTAATACATTGCAAACGTATGTATAATTTTTGATGTTCCATGCTTGTTTAGTATCTACTTTGCTTTGCTTTGTCAACACTTTGAGGTATTTTTATATGTTTTCTGGGACTAACCTATTAACAAGATGCCACAGTGTCAGTTTCCTGTTTTCTTCTGTTTTTGGTTCCAGAAAAGGCAAAAAAACAATATTCTCGGAATTGGACGCGACAAAAGCCAATATGCCTATTTTTTTATGAAGCAACACAGAAACAAGAAGCAGAGACGGAGTAGGGTACTAGGGTGGGCACACCATATGGTGGCGCGGGCTAGCCCTGGCCACGCCACCAGGTGATGTGGGCCCCCTGGCCGCCCACCGACCTTGCCTCTTCGCCTATAAGAAGCCTCCCGATGCAAAAACCCTAAGTCGTCGAGCCTCTAGCCACGAAAAGTTTCGCAGCGCCGCTAATGGCCCAAAATATATCGAGCTCGTTGGGGAACCCCAAGAGGAAGGTATGATGAGCACAACTGTGCATGAAACAATAAAAATAAAGCGTTTGGAAGAAACCTGGGATTTTTATTGATGAAGAAGGGGATGCCTTGGGCATCCCCAAGCTTTGACGCTTGTACTTCTTGGATATTTCTTAGGGTGACACGCGTAGCATCCCCAAGCTTGAGCTTTAGTCCATTCTTCATCTCATTACTCATTCCTTCCATACACCTGAAATTTTTCCTTCATACAAAACTTCACACAATCTTTATTAGCAACATTAGTGCACTCAAGATAATAAGTCTTTAGGTTCAGTTCCAACACCAATTAAACTTCCATTAAAACACTAGCTACTGTAGTACTTCCCTCAAAAAGCTCAATTCCCCAAAAGAACTCAAAAAGGAACCAACAGGAAGCAAATGCAGAAAATGGCAGAAATCTGTCAAAACAGACCAGCAGGTAAAGACGAATTTTTTCGAAGACCTTCTGTTGCTCAAATAAAAAAGTGTTGAACTAACCAAAGTTAGATAACAACCTGGGGAAGAAGCACAAAAATTCACGCCTCAAAAGGACGTTCAAATATTTTACACGAATGTTTACGGTGAAGCACAGAAATCTGTTTCGGGACAGCAACTTTCCCAATCATTACTTCTCTCTCATTAGATGTTACTCTTGGCACAAAAAGCAAATAAAAAGGATAAGGAGCGGTTATTACTGAAGTAATAACTTCCAAGACTCATCTAAAACTTTTGGGTTATCTCCCAATAAGTACTTTTCTTTAACGCCTTTAAGTTAGGCATAAGAAGCAAGAAAAACAATCAAGTGTTCTCAAATGAAGAAGCATTAAGACCAAATTTTGTTTTCATAGGAGAGACAAAATAAATCTTCTCTCCCTTCTTAGGGAAGTGTTATATACCTTTCTTGAGTGGGAGTTGATATTTAATGGTGCCTTCTTTCATATCAATAATGGCACCAACAGTTTTAAGAAAAGGTCTTCCCAAAGTAATAGGACAAGAAGCATTGCATTCAACATCCAAAACATAGAAATCAACGGAGACATAGGCATTGTTAGCCATAATAAGGACATCATTAAGACTCCCCATGAGTTTCTTTTTGGCATTATCATCAAGTGGGGCATTCAAATAACAATCTTCAAGTGGTGGCAAATAAAGCATATCATAAATCCTTCTAGGCATAATAGAAACACTACTATCAAGATCACATAAAGCTTTGAAATCAAAATCATTCACTTTCATATTAATGATGGGTTCCCAACCATCTTCTTGTTTTATAGGAATAGAAGCTTTATGTTTCATCTTTTATTCTTTAATCTTTATGAGAGCATCAGTAATGTGTTTTGTAAAGGCCATGTTCATAGCACTAGCATTAGGACTTTTAGCAAGATTTTGTAGGAACTTAATAACTTCAGAGATGTTGCAACCATCAAGAGCAAAATCATAATTATCATCTAAAGTAGTAGAACTATTACTAGCCTCAACACTAGTGGTAATGATAGTAGAAACACTAATTTTTCTAGCAATTTCATCTTCTCTTTCCCACTTAGCATGTAATTCAGCTAATAGTCTAACATTTTCATCAATTCTTACTTGTATGGCATTAGTAGCTGCAAAGGGATTATCAATAGTTTCAGGTTTAGCAGCCATTTTATTCAAAGAAGTTTGAGCTTCAGCAAGTGATGCTATATTTCTTTCAGCATTAGAGAGTTTTTCCTCAATAGTTTTGTTGAAAGCAGTTTGTTTACTAATAAAGTCCTTAAGCATAACTTCAAGTTCAGAGGGTGCACTCCTATTATTGTTGTAGGAATTTCCATAAGCATTACCATTGTTAGGAGGATATGGCTTATAATTATTGTTACCAAAATTGTTCCTGTAGGCATTGTTGCTAAAATTATTATTTCTTATAAAGTTCACATCAACTTGCTCTTCTTGAGCAACCAAAGAGGCTAAGGGAACATTATTTGGGTCAATATGGGCTTTCCCATTAACAAGCATAGACATAATAATATCAATCTTATCACTCAAGGAGGAGGTTTCTTCAATAGAATTTACCTTCTTACCTTGTGGAGCTCTTTCAGTATGCCATTCGGAATAGTTAACCATCATATTATCCAGAAGCTTTGTTGAGGCACCCAAAGTAATGGTCATAAAGGTACCTCCAGCAGCAGAATCCAATAGGTTCCTTGAAGAATAGTTCAATCCTGCATAAAAGATTTGGATGATCATCCAAGCAGTCAGTCCATGAGTGGGACAATTCTTTACCAAAGATTTCATTCTTTCCCAAGCTTGAGCAACATGTTCATTATCAGATTGTTTAAACTTCATTATTTCACTTCTCATAGATATAATCTTAGCAGGAGGATAGTATTTTCCAATGAAAGCATCTTTGCATTTAGTCCAAGAATCAATACTATTCCTAGTTAAGGAATTCAACCACTCTTTAGCTTTTCCTCTCAAAGAGAAAGGAAACAATTTAAGCTTAATAATATCTCCATCTATATCCTTATGCTTTTGCATCTCACAAAGTTCAACAAACTTATTTAGATGGGCAGCAGCATTTTCATTACCAATACCAGAAAATTGTTCTCTCATAACAAGATTGAGTAAAGCGGGTTTAATCTCAAAGAAAGTAGCTTTAGGAACATGTGGAGCAATAGGTGTGCTCATAAAATCATTGTTATTGGTGCTAGTGAAGTCACACAACTTAGTGTTTTCAAGGGTAGTCATCTTTTTGTGTTTTCAATAAACAAAGCAAACTAGTAAAACTAATTTTTTGTGTGTTTTTGATAAAGAAACAAGCAAACAAAGCAAAAAGAAACTAAGCAAAACAAAAATAACAAAGTAAAGAGATTGGTTATGAGGGACTCCCCTTGTGAAGATGTCCTTGACTCCCCGGCAATGGCACCATAAAAAGAGCTTGATGGCCCAAAATATATCGAGCTCGTTGGGGAACCCCAAGAGGAAGGTATGATGAGCACAGCATCAAGTTTTCCCTCAGTACGAAACCAAGGTTATCAATCCAGTAGGAGCAAGGAAACACCCCAAAGGTGTTGCTAGCTGAGCCTTGGCAGGGTGCACTACCGGTGCTAGTAGCAACGTGGAGACCTGCACAACACAACCACAGAACTTTGCCCCCAACTTACGATGAGGTTATCAATATCACCGTTTTTTCTGAAAACAAAGGATTAAACGTATCGAATGGAAGGAAGTAATAGTTTGTAGGAAGTAAACACAAAGCAGTAAATAGTTGGTTGTAGATTGAATGTAAAAGAAAGGACCGGGGTCCATAGTTCACTAGAGGTGGCTCTCCTTAAGATAGATAACATGCTGGGTGAACAAATTACAGCGGGGTAATTGACAAACATCGAGAAAGCATACAAGCATATACTAATCATCTTGACTCCTTTGAGATTCGATTGGGCATTACAACATTATACATAGACCGCCATCCAACTGCATCTATGACTAATAATCCACCTTCAGGTTATCATCCGAACCCCCTACAATATTAAGTTGCAAGCAATAGATTATTGCTTTATGAATTGCGTGTAAAGTAAACAATATGATTGTTCTATGAACAAAGGATTGTTGTTTTCTCCCTAGTAGCAACAACACATCTAGTACCTTAGAGATTTCTATCACTTCCCCAGATTACCAGAGGCATGAACCCACTATCGAGCATAAATACTAACTCTTGGAGTTGTTAGCATCTACTTGGCCAAGATAGCTACTGATGACCCACAAGTATAGGGGGTGTATCGCAGTATTTTCGAGGGAAGTGAAACCCAATTTATTGATTCGACACAAGGGGAGCCAAAGAATATTTATAAGCCTTAACAACTGAGTTGTCAATTCAGCTGCACCTGGAAATAATCTTGCTCACAGCAGTTTATCAGTAGCAATAGTTTTGTAGTAGGAATAGCAAAGTAGCAGCAGTGATAAAAGTAAAGACAGTAGTGACAATAGCAGTAAACAGTAGGATTTGAGTGCGGTAGGCATAGGGATGGATGGACGGGTGTTGCATGGACAAGAGAATTCACATGGCAATCAGAACATAGGGTAATTGCAGATAAATAAGATAAAGCATCCAAGTACTAGATAATCCTAGGCATGTGTTCCATATATAGTCATACATGCTCGCAATGAGAACTTGCACAACATCTTTTGTCCTGCTAGCCCGTTTGCAGCGGGGCCTCAAGGGAACTACTGGAAATTAAGGTGATCCTTTTAATAGAGCACCGGAGCAAAGCATTAACACTCCGTGAACACATGTGATCCTCACATCAAAGCCATTCCCTCCGGTTATCCCGATTTCTGTCACTTCGGGGCCATTGGTTCCGAACAACAACGTGTGTATACAACTTGCAGATAAGACCAAAAACAATACTATCATAATGAATCAATAACATGTTTAGATCTAAAATCATGGCACTCGGGCCCTAGTGACAAGCATTAAGCACAACAAGTCGCAACAAAGTCATAAAGCACTAATAAAAGATACTAGGCACCATGCCCTAAGAATCTGATGCCATTACATGAACGATCTCATCCAATCCCTACCATCCCCATGGCCTACAGCGGGGGATTACTCACTCATAGATGGGGAAACATAGATGGTCGGTGGAGAAGCGATGGTGATGATGATGGTGATGATCTCCTCCAATTCCCCGTCCCGGCAGGGTGCCAGAACGGAGTTTCTGGTGCTGTTTTGTGGAATCTGGTGGTGGCGGAGGAGTGGAACTCCTTCTGGAAAAACCTCAAACCCCCTGGAGTTTTTAGGTCAGAAGGATTCTTATAGGCGAAGAGGGAGACCGAGGGGGTGCCTGGGGGGCCCACACCACCCCCTGGCGCGGCCTGTCCTAGCCCGCGCCACCAGGTGGTGTGGCCACCCCCTGGCTCTTCTCCGTCTCGTACTCTGGCTCCTGAAGTCTTCGGGTGAAATAGGATTTTTGGCTTTTGTCCCGTCCAATTCCGAGAATATTCATTTTCTGACTTTCCTGGACACAAAAACAGCAAAAAAAACAGGCAGCTGGCACTGTGGCTCTTGTTAATAGGTTAGTCCAAGAAATTATATGAAAAGTTCTCCAAAGTGTGGAAAAAACACAAGAAAGTGGATAAAACCAAGCATGGAACACCAAAAATTATAGATACATTTGCAATGTATCAGCTACTAACAACAGAAAGCATGCAAGATCACAAATAACAAAGACATGATAGAATCAATAATCAATCTGAAATAGCACCTCAATATCCATCGGATCCCTGCAAACACAACATGCAGAATTATAAATAGATGATCTTGATCATGAACGGAGCTCACAAGATGTAAACATGATAGCACAAAGGAGGAGAACCAGCCATCTAGCTACTACATGGACCCGTAGTCCAGAGATGAACTACTCAAGCATCACACCGGAGGCTTGCATGATGATGAAGAAGGCCTCCAGGGTGAATTCCCCTCTCCGGCAGGGTGCCAGGAAGAGCTTTAGATCCCTCCCGATCTAGGGATGGAGATGACGACGGCTATAGACTCTTTCGTGGAATTTTGATCGGGTCCTTAGGGTTTCAGTATCAGAGGCAATATATAGGTGGAAGGAGAGGCCGAGGGGGGTGCCTGGGCTGGCCACACCACCCCCTGGCGCGGGCCAAGCCTGGCCACGCGGCCAGGTGGTGTGGCTGCCCTCTGGACCTTCTCCGTCTCGTATTCTGGCTCCAAGTGTCCCCTGGTAAAATAATAACTTTGGCTTTTGTCCCGTCCAATTCCAAGAATATTCATTTTCTGACTTCCTGGAACCAAAAATAGCAGAAAACAGGCAGCTGGCACTATGGCTCTTGTTAATAGGTTAGTCCAAGAAATCATATGAAAGGTACTCCAAAGTGTGGACAAAACATAAGAAAGTAGATAAAACCAAGCATGGAACATCAAAAATTATAGATACATTTGCAATGTATCAGCCGCCGCCACCAAAGGGGAGATTCGACGGACAGAAAGTCTCTGTTCCGGCACCCTGCCGGGACGGGGAAGTGCCCCCGGAGCCATCTCCATCGATCTCCATCGCCATCTCCATCACCGTTGCTAATTCCCATGATGATGAGGGAGTAGTTCTTCCTCGAGGCTAAGGGTTCTACCAGTAGCTATGTGTTCATCTCTCTCTATATGCATGATCATATTGTGATCATGAGCTTTGTAACCAAGTAGATCTACCTTGTTACTCAAGTGCTTTAATAGATCTCTGCTCTCCCCATGTGTGTAAAAGTGACAGCGTGCACACCATGGTGGAACTTAGGCTAGATATTACAAATACTTGTTATGAGTTATATTTGGAGTTGGATGTCTTTATGAAATTGTGGTGTTGGTTGGAACCATCTAGTGCTCAAGGTGATAGTGTGGAGTTATCTAGATGGGAAAGGCTTACTTTGAGGTGTGTTGTTATAGCCCTACCATGGATTAGAGTGTCCAACCGGAGAGTAGTTCAGAGTAGTATCATGAAGATAATATATTAATATGAGAGTGTTCACTAGTGAAAGTATGATCCCTAGGCCTTGTTTCTAAACATTGAAACACCGTTTGCAACTAGATCTGTTACATGTTTGTTTGCTTCCATCTTTATTTCAGTCTGCCTTTAGTCTCTTCCACATCATCAAGTTATTTTCTGGCACCGTTGTCTTATATCCATACCACTTGTATTTTAATATTTCTTCACCGAACTAGTGCACCTATACACCTGACAAGTGTATTGGGTGTGTTGGGGATACAAGAGACTTCTTGTATCTTGATTGCAGGGTTGCTTGAGAGGGATAACTTTGACCACTTCCTCCCTAAGTTCAATAAACCTTGGGTGATCCACTTAAGGGAAATTTGCTGCTGCTCTACAAACCTCTACACTTGGAGGCCCAACAACTGTCTATAAGAATAGAAGTGCATAGACATCAAGCTATTTTCTGGCACCGTTGCCGGGGAGGTAAGGTAAAAGGTACTCACATCCTCCGGTGTGAGTGCTCGAAGTTATTTCCTTTAGATTCTGCAATTTTGTCTTTTTGTTTCTTGTTTTTATTTTCACTAGTTAGGCTTAATGGAAAACAACAACAAAATTAGAGAGCTTTATAGTATTTATCTTGAGTTAGGACATGAAGTGTTTGAAAAGAAAATTAAAAAAACCTATGGAACTTTATTTGCATGCTAATAGCAATGTTATTAGTATGAATTCTTTGAACACCATTATTGCTAATGCTATGGAAAAGTCTAAGCTTGGGGAAGCTAGTTTTGATGAGCATGATACTTTTAGTCCCCCAAGCATGGAGGAGAAAATTTACTTTGATGATACTATGCCTCCAATATATGATGATTACAATGATGAATATGATATTTTCAGTCTACCTACTATTGAGGAGAAAGTTAATTATGATTACAATATGCCTCCTATATTTGATGATTATGGTGATGAGAATAATAATGATAGCTATTTTGTTGAATTTGCTCCCACTACAATTAATAAGAATGACTATGCTTATAGGGAGAGTAATAATTCTTTTATGCATATGGCTCATGATAAGAATGTTTTATGTGATAGTTATATTGTTAATTTTATTCATGATGCTACTAAAAGTTATTATGAGAGAGTGAAACATGGTTTTATGCATCTCAATAATATTAAGTTTCCCCTCTTTATGTTGAAAGTATTGAAATTGCACTTGTTTTGCTTTACTATGCTTGTTGCTTTCTGCTTTCATGACTTGTTTCTTTACAAGATTCCTATGCATAGGAAGTGGGTTAGACTTAAATGTGCTTTGAATTTTCTTCTTGATGCTCTCTTTTACTTCAATTCATATTTCTTATGTGAGCATCTTCTCAAACTATCATGCCTAACTTAAAGGCGTTAAAGAAAAGTACTTATTGGGAGATAACCCAAAAGTTTTAGACGAGTCTTGGAAGTTATTGCTTCAGTAATAACCTCTCCTTATCCTTTTTATTTGCTTTTTGTGCCAAGAGTAACCTCTAATGAGAGAGAAGTAATGCTTGGGAAAGTTGCTGTCCTGAAACAGATTTTTGTGCCTCGCTGTAAAAAATTGTGTAAAATCTCTGTACGTCAGTTTGAGCTGTGATTTTTTGTCCTTCTGCCCCAGGTTGTTATCCAACTTTCGTTAGTTCAACACTTTTCGATTTGAGCAACATAAGGTCTTCGAAAAAAATTAGTTTTTACCTGCTAGTCTGTTTTGACAGATTTCTGCCATTATTTGCATTTGCTTCTTGTTGATTCCTTTTTGAGTTATTTTTGGGGAATTGAGATTTTTGAGGGAAGTGCTACAGTAGATTGTGTTTTAATGGAAGTTTTATTTGTGTTATAACTGAATCAAAAGATTTATTATCTTGAGTGCACTAATGTTGCTAATAAAGATTGTGTGAAGTTTTGTATGAAGGAAGAATTCCAGGTGTATGGAGAGAATGATGTAATGAGATGAAGAATGGACTAAAGATCAAGCTTGGGGATGCCAACCCATGTCACCCCAAGAAATATTCAAGAGGTACAAGCGTCAAAGCTTGGGGATGCCCAAGGCATCCCCTTCTTCATCAATAAAAATCTCAGGTCTTTCTAGACACTTCGTTTTTATTATTTCATGCACTGTTGTGTTGTTCTTGGAGCGTCTTAGTTTTTTTTTTAGTTTTCGTTTGCTTGGTTTGCTTAGTTTGCTTGAATAAGTTGGTTGGATCCCAACACACTTCTTTTGGAGAGAGACATGCTCTGTGTTCATTGCCTAGAACACTCCAGTTTTCATACTTATTGTTCTGTGAGTGTTATCTTTTGCTAGCACTGTGTTTAGCCTTAGTTTTCTTGTGCTTTCATATTAGAACTTTTTAGTTCTTCTTTGTGGATATGTGAGACAATCTCACTGATCTTTATTGATTATTATATTTGTGAGTTGTTTCAAATAAGTCGATTTGGATTAGAAAAGAGTAGGAAAAGTTCATGCTTAAGTGGTAAGAGGAGCTTGTTTTTGACTGTGGCATATGCTTTGTCATGTCATGCTTGATATTGTTTTGGCTTTATGCTTAGTGGTTTTTGATGTAGCATTGCATGTTATAAACAATTGAGATTGCTTAATGTGCCTTGAAAGAATCATGCATTGTTTTAGCATATTAAAGCATAGTATTGTGGTATTCTCCTTTGATGCTTTATTTGGGTTGACTTGGCGCATGCTCACACCATGTTAAGACTATCCCAAGTCACCATAGCCTTTATGATCCTTTAGTTTTTGACTTGTAATATCACTTTATGCTTTGATTAATGATGTTTTGTCGCTCTGCATGATTATGGCCATTATTGCTCTCTTAGTTGGTTGCTCCCAGTATTTTGCTAGCCTCCATAACCAAGTATGAGTTCCACTCATGCATCCAACTCCTAAAACCAAGTTATTCCAAAGAGTGCACCATACCTACCTATTATCATTTGCTATTCCAAGTATATTCATGTTTTTATCTACCTTCCGAATTAAACTTTATGAGAAAACTAGTGATTAAAGCTCCCACGAACTTGATGGCACACTTTACTTTTCTTGCCCTTAATAAACTTGAACCATTGTGTCGTCTATGTTGTATATGATTGCACTTATATGTTGGGGATTAGCAGAACCATGCTGTCATGGGGAACGCTTTCAACATTGCACTTGTACTTTGTACCTAGTTGATATCATGCTCTTTTGTCTATGGATGTCGTCGGTGTGAAATGAAAGGGGAGCTTGTAAGTCCATGGAGTTATGTATGTGTGTTAGAGAAACGCCTGGGCCGCCGGTCTAATCCATGTTGTCATGGTGGAAACCTGCAGCGTAACCATAATGAGCTGTTTATGAAGCATTCTTCTTATAAAAAAAGTCAGATATTGAGAAAAAAAGAGAAAAAGATGAAAAAAAAGATATGAGAAAAGAGGAAAGAGAGAAAAAATCACCATTTTCCCATGGTAAATAAGAAGATTGTTGAGATGCTCGTTGTCTACTTGCCTTGTCATTTTGATATGGGGATTCTTCCGTATCATCGGGCAAGGGGTACCCTGTTGGCGGTTCTCTATGATACACATGTACTTACTATGACAAGAACTTACCGTAACTAAACATGAGTAGCATGAGGAGCGGCCCTCGTATTCAAGGGACATGAGATTTCCAACTTATACTTTTTCAAGCATATACTCCATAGTTTGTTCACTTTAACCTTAATCACTTCAAGATGCTTATGATAGGGGCAATGAGAGCTGAAAGCTAATAAGTACCATAATTTTTGGAAGCTCTTTATGAAACTTGAATCCCTGCTTCCTTCTATGAAGGCCTTTCTTCCACTTTTATATTGAGTCTCCACCTTCTATCTTTATGCACCTATTGAGAGAGCATAGTGGCCATTCTTAGTTCTATGTGCATTGTCCCAAGACTTGTTGATTGATGCATAACTTTGATATTGCTTGTTCTTAAACTATTTGTATCTAGTCACCCTTATAAACTTTGAAGGTGTCCTATGCATTTATACTTGCTACTCTATGAGGGACAAGCTGAATGCCACTATGCTATGTTTTCTTTATGTGAAACAAACAAACGTCTTGCAAAGCATTGTTATTCATGAATCTTTTGTTTGTGCCTTTTCATGTTACAACATAGTTTCTATGTCTTATTGTTAGAACTTTATCTTTCATGCTATGTTGAAGTACTATGATCCCAGCTATCAATGTTTTACAAATATTTTGATCAAGTTTATGATGGTGCATGTTACCTCAAAAATTATTCTTTCTTTTTATCACTTACCTACTCGAGGACGAGCAGGAGTTAAGTTTGGGGATGTTGATACGTTGCAAACATATCTATAATTTTTGATGTTCCATGCATGTTTAGTATCTACTTTGCTTTGCTTTGTCAACACTTTGAGGTATTTTTATATGTTTTCTGGGACTAACCTATTAACAAGATGCCACAGTGCTAGTTTCCTGCTTTCTTCTGTTTTTGGTTTCTGAAAAGCTAGTAAGGAAATATTCTCGGAATTGGACTGGACAAAAGCCAAAGTCAATATTTTACCCGAAGCAACACGGAGTCCGGAGGGGAGACGAAGTGGCGCACCAGCGCGGCCACACCTGGTGGCGGCGCAGCCTAGGGGGCGCGCCACCAGGGGTGTGGGCCCCTAGTGCTCCACCGACCTAGCCCTTTCGCCTATAAAAGCCTCCCGGGACGAAAACCCTAAGTACCGATCAAAATTCCACGAAAGAGTCTGTAGCTGCCGCCATCTCCATCCCAAGATCGGGAGGGATCTGAAGCTCTTCCCGGCACCCTGCCAGAGGGGAGAGATCATCCTAGAGGCCTTCTTCATCACCATAACTGCCTCCGGTGTGATGTGTGAGTAGTTCATCCCTGGACTACGGGTCCATGTAGTAGCTAGATGGTTGGTTCTCCTCCTTTGTGCTATCATGTTTAGATCTTGTGAGCTCCGTTCATGATCAAAATCATCTATTTGTAATCTTACATGTTGTGTTTGCGGGGATCCGATGGATATTGAGATGCTATTTCAGATTGATTATTAATTCTATCATGTCTATGTTATTTGTCATCTTGCATGCTTTCCGTTGTTAGTAGCTATCTTGGCCAAGTAGATGCTAGCAACTCCAAGAGGGAGTATTTATGCTCGATAGTGGGTTCATGCCTCTAGTAATCTGGGGAAGTGACAGGAATCTCTAAGGTACTAGATGTGTTGTTGCTACTAGGGAGAAAACAATAATCCTTTGTCCATATGATAATCATATTGTTTACTTTACACACTTTGCTTAATGCAATTATCTGTTGCTTGCAACTTAATACTGGAGGGGGTTCGGATGATAACCTGAAGGTGGATTATTAGTCATAGATGCAGTTCGATTACGGTCTATGTATAATGTTGTAATGGCCAATCAAATCTCATAGGAGTCAAGATGATTAGTATATGCATGTATGCTTTCTTGGTGTCTGTTAATTGCCCCGCTGTAATTTGTTCATCCAACATGTCATCTATCTTAAGGAGAATCACCTCTAGTGAACTATGGACCCTGGTCCATTCTTTTACCATTAATCTACCATCTATTTACTATTTACTATTTACTTTCGGCAAACAATTACTATCTTCCACACAATACGTTTAATCCTTTGTTTTCAGCAAAACCGGTGAGATTGACAACCTCACTGTAAGTTGGGGCAAAGTTATGTGGTTGTGTTTGTGCAGGATTCCAGGTTGCTAGCAACACCTTGCAGCTGTTTCCTTGCTCCTACTGGTTCGATAACCTTGGTTTCATAACTGAGGGAAAACTTGCTACTATGCTCATCATACCTTCCTCTTGGGGTTCCCAACGAGCTCGATATATTTTGAGCCATGAAGGATCTCAAAGTTTAAGGTTGTGGTTATGTTTTTATCTTAATTACTTTCTAGTAGTTGCAGATGCTTGCAAGGGGTATAATCACAAGTATGTATTAGTCCAAGGAAGGTCACTACATTAGCATAGGTTCACCCACACAACACTTATCCAATCAAAGAAGATTAATCAACTATATGAAGCGAAAGCACTTGACAATATTCCCATGTGTCCTCGAGAACGTTTGGTCATCTTAAGTAATACAACCGGCTTGTCCTTTGCTAAAGAAAGGATCGGGACACTAGCTGCAATTATTATTATTGTCTTTTATTTACTCGCACCTTATTTATCTGCATTATTAAAAAACCCTAAAAATATGTTTGCTAAGTATTTACAAAGAATTCCTGATCCAAGCCACTCGTCAACACCTTCTACTCCTCGTTGGGTTCGACACTCTTACTTATCAAAATACTGTGATACACCTCCTATACTTGTGGGTCATCATCGTCATACCTCGATCTTTTAGTCACAACACGTGTATTATATGTCACATTGAATATGTGCAATAAATCAAATGGGAGAATGTGATACCATGTCGACATGAAAAACATGTTGATGCAGAGGAGCTTTATGTATCTTACTTTCATTGGTTGATCCATGTATCGACCTTATGTGATCCTTGAGATATGTAGTAAATGGTGAGACTATTAAATAATGAACTAAAGTATGTTGTATGCATTAATTGATGTGGAGGTCGAGGTTTCCCCTTCTCAAAAAGAAAGGAGACTCATGTGTTTGTGTTGCATGATCTAATTCTGATAGACATTTAAAGCCCGTACCATAGTGAAGAAGCTTGTTGGGGTATTTATGTAAACATTTATTTTGAAGTAGGTAAATGTTGCATGGTAAAGAGATTTTCTATAAGAAACTAATGTATTCTATAAAGGAGATTCCTTTTGTGGTAGTTAAATGTAGCATGATATTAAACTATATCTTAAGCCTGAGAAAAAGCGAGCCATCTAAGGCCATCTGCCCACATGCGCGTTTCTGGCAGTTTGATCTTCACTCCAAGTCATCTCAACCGTGCAGTTTCAGGTGTTGACCGAAGTCTTACGAGCTGGTCCCTCCCGTCCTAGCCCCACCCCAACCCCATCTCAATCTTGTTACCCTCCACCCGAGCTCCCGCCCATCCCAGCCCCTCCTCCGTCTCCCCCAACAACCTGTGTCGCCCCTCCGCTCCTGAGCTCTCCCTCTCACCTCCGCTCCCTCTTCCCCCTCCACTCACGAGGCGACTGCCTCCCGTCTAGCTCCCGCATCCAGCGTCGGTCGCCTCTGCTTCCTGTCTCGAACCTACCCAGTACCGATTCAACATCGCCCCCGATCTCGCGCACTCATCCGCCGCCATGCGATGGGGAGGAAGATAAGTAGGAGATGATAAGGGGCGGTGGGTGTGAGAGAGAGGGGGTGGCACGGGTAGAGACGCTATTATGCGGTAATACGCGAATATGTCGCCTCATCCTCACCGCTTTTATTGGAAAAATTAGGGATGGATGGCGGAAAAAAGGAATTGAAAAGGAGAAGGCTCGCGAGGCATACAATGACGTAGTGCAGAGCGATTGGCCAGAACTCAGAATCTACAGTAACCGAATGGAAGAATTGCTGAACAGAAAGCATGGAGCACAGGGCGAGAAGTGGTTGCGCCTTGCGAGAAACGGTAGTGTTTCATGTCACTTCAACAATTAATATATATGTATTCCTGAAACAAAGCAGAATAAGTTGATTTTGGCCCCTCTTAGGCTCTTGCTTTTGATACATGTTCTACGTTGTTCTACAATTTCTACACGAGTTAACAAAAATTTTAGTGCCCTTGACTTGGAGCATACTTGGAGCATGCTCTATGATTAATGAATAAGCGGGTTCCATCGACTAAGTGGGTCCAAAAGAAATGTCCTAACTTTTATTTTTCATTTTTATGTACATAAATTATCAAACTTGGTTACATATTAGATCTTTCTTTTATGTAAAGATTCATGGCAACTTCCAGCCATACCTTCTCTTTTAAATTTTATTGAACCAATGAATAATTTGGAATATATTAAGTATAACTCCTACACATAATTAGTATATATGCAATATGGTTGTCTATATTGACTAAACTAATCATTTAATAATCTAGCCACTTATAAGTGTTGAATACAAAGGTGTGCCTTCCCTTGGAGCTCTGCAATCCAAATAGTTACAAGCATCGATTTTGAGGCAGTCGAACAAGGTTACCGGTGATCTTCATAAGTTAGCTTGTTTGATATCATTGTTTTTTTACCTTGATCATAAAACATGTTAGTTTCTTGTGGTACTGAACTTGATCTATTGCTCGATGTATTTTTGTCTGGAGTTTGTTCGATGCACCTTTTTGTTTACTTGAAGAAATATTGGTAGCCCTATGTTGCTTATGAGGTTCAATATGAAATAAGGACCAGCTTCTTGTGTCTAAGGTCGGATCTCTCAGTTTCAGACATGTCTAATACGTAAATGACACATTTGTGTACCGATTAAAATACTCAACACCGCACATGCTCATATATTAATTTATGGTAACAAAAACAAACAAAATTTGTTACCAGCACTAAGTACAACACACCTACCATACTCTGCCAAATAGACTGTAGGCGGCACGGCGAAGCACGCATATCCACCTAGTAGAGAGATATTGTAAGACAAATGGAGTAAACTCTATTATGTTGGACAGTTGGCCCACCAAATACCCTAGTATATGCAGAAGGAGGTGGTGTTTTGGTTCATGGGTGCAAATAAACCTATTACTAAAAATTTATAACAAACAAATTTTAAATTGTCAAAAAATCTGGAAAACAATCGTGTGTACATCCAGACATTTTGCATTTGTACACAAGTTTTTCGAAAAGTGATTTGTGAAAAAAAAAAGAAAATGTCTAAGAATAATTATTGGAGCATACGAATTTGTCCTTTTTACACGAGACACAAAAAATATTCCTTTGTCCCCAAAACTTGTTGGTGAACATAAAATGTCCAGATGTACATGCGAATATTTTTTTTTAACTTTTTGACATTTCAAAATATGTTTTTAAATAATGGATTCATTTGTATCTATAATCCGAATTGGATTTTCTCACATGTATTGTATATAAATGAGAACACGTTCGTATGCTATTTGCAAAAAGTTGTTACGACTTTTTGAGTGAAACATGTTAAATGAGTTTGACGAATGAATGATAAACTCTACTGTCACCAGGAAAAATTCACACACTACTTACATACACAGTCAAATTCACATAGGATGATGTATGCATTTCTTATCTATGTGCATTGTTGTCAATTCACGAAAATTTACTAGATAGTAACAGCATCTCTAACAGGAGATTTATAATCACGCTCTACTAAAACTAGTTTGTAGCGCGTGTTTAGCGATTTTAGCGCACGCGGCTAGCTACAGCTGCACCGGACACGTTTTAATTCCATGTGTGGCAAGCAGCACTGCACCAGGCACCGTAAACTGTATCGCGCGCGACCGGCTGCCGCTTGCCAACACATCAAACAAACCCAATATCAAACAAGATGAACAAACACATCAACATCATAAATTTTCCAACATAGTACAGCTCAAATACATGACATGGTTCAAAAGCAAAGGATAATTTGTCACAATCAGATTTAACATAAAATAGAATTCAAATGAACACATCAATCATCACTCTTCTCGTTACCATCTCCATCTTGGACTTCATCATCGTTAGAAATTTGAACGGTGTTGCCATCTCCATCTTGGACTTCATCATCGTTAGAAATTTGAACGGTGTTGGGACGAACTGTGGCATCTCCAAAGCCATCACCCATACTAGGCATGGGAGATACGATGGAAGCCATGAATCCACCCATAGGTGGTACGAAGCTACCCATTTCTCCATAGCCACCCGGAGGAGTACTCATCCCTCCCATGGCTCCATAGCCACTTGGAGCTGCTCCCATGGCTCCATAGGCAGTTGGACATGCTCACATGCCTCCATAGCTAGTTGGAGGCATTCCAATGCCTCCATAGCCACTTGGAGGTGCTCCCATCCCTCCAATGCCTCCAATGCCTCCCATTCCACCATATCCACCCATAGCTGCACTCATTCTTCTCATGGCTCCCATATGTGCTCCCATCATTCTTATTTGACCCAAAACTTGATTCCTTTTTCTGTTCATCAAGGTTGGGCGTGTCCATGAAGAAAAGATGTTTCTCTTGCTCCATGAGATAGAGATTTTCTTCCATGGCCATCTTCTTCTCCTGCAATGCCACCTTCCTCTCCTCGGCCGCGGTCATCCTCTCCTCAGCCGCGATTCTCCTCTGATCGGCCACCGACTCTTTGTCCCTAGACAACTTCCTCTCCTTGTTTGCTTCTTTACTTGCACTCACAATGACCTCCATATCTTTCTTTGTGTAACCATCCCCAGACTTCTTCCCCTTCTCTTTTGCTTGTGTCTTTCCAATTGGTCTTTTTGTTGTCTTGGCAACCGAGTTAGGAGTAGGGCTTATCTTCACGCCATCACTTGATGCTTCACCATCATCATCATCTAGGATTGTTGCCTCCATATTTTCCTTGGTGGCTTTCTTTGAAGCATCTAAGACATCATGGTTCTTCCACTTCTCTTCATTCTCCAACTCCTTGTAAGAATGGGCCAAAAAGAATGACTTCCCTTGAATCAATTTGCCCTTCTTGCTCTTCCTCCCACCTCCTTTGAATAAATTTTGGCAAATATTAAGCTACATTAACAAAATGAGAGAACAAATAAGTCATGAATAACAACAAATGGTGAGCTACAATAACAAAAAGATATAACAAAGAAGAATCAATTTACCCTATATCTATCATTTGTGCCACTTGGGTTCATGTTTTCAACCGCCACCAAAACCCGCTACCACTTTTGACAATCTGTTAATATAACTAACCAACAGGATGGAAGGGATCTTTCGGTGCGCTCAATTCCACTATTGTTTAGTTTATCAAAGTACTCCTTTATCCTAACCCAATAAGTGTCTCTTGTTTGGTCTGTGCTAATGGTCGGATCCATGCCCACATTGCACCATGCCTTGCATAGTAAAATGTCTTCCTCCGAGGTATACTTGCCCGCCCTTCCCTTCGGTGCATCGATCAAACCCTCACCATCCCCATCCACTTCAAATTCATCATCTTGTTGCAATGCATAATGTTGGGACCAATACTCATGTAAATATGCAGAACCAATGTTCATAGTTGACATAAATGTGTCATCATCAACACTACATTGTACAAAATGAGCATACATAAAAATCTATGCATCTATATCAAAATTAAACCAAAAAGGTGTTCGTACCTTGCGGTCATTTGCTCGGTCACATTGGGTGCAGCAGCCGGTGTGCCAAAGTTTGCAGCCACTGGTGGTTGCGGTGACGGAGGCTGGAATTGAGCAGCCACCTGCGTGGCAGAAGGTTGCACACGACGAGCGGCAGCGCCGCCCTTGCCCGTCTTGTCCCTCTTTGGGGATGTCGCCGCCGCTGCGACCGCCGAGCGCTTTGGGACAGCGTTCCGCACGTTCGTGGCGGGTTGCGGCGGCGCACTGTCGTAATGCCCAGTCGTCGGCCGCAGAGGTATGAAGATCCCATGAACGAGGTAGGCGCTAGGGTTAGCTACGACGGCGGTGCTAGATGGTGTTGTGAGGGGCGGCTGAACTCCTACATCGGCGGCAGTGAGGTCATGTGAGTAGGGTGGGGACAAGGGAGTGTTGGAGAAGCCTTCCATCGCCAACGGTGGCGCGACACGGGAGGTAGGCGGTCGTGCGAGGAGGTTTCAGGAGGGCGGTTGGCTCTTCGCGAGCGAGCTGGCGTTTTCCAACTCAATTTAGAGGGCGCACAAAATGTGACGCGCGCGATGCCGCGATATGCCGTGTGCCCCCGCTTGCATTTTTGCAGCGGCTGCTGGAGCACCATAATCACGCGCCCTAGCGCGAGAAATCGATAGTTTTTTTATCATACGAGCAGATAAGAGCATCTCCACCAGTCGCTGGATATTCTGGCGCTATAAAGTTGGATGCAACGCGCGCTATCCGAATGCAGCGCACGATGTTAGCGCGTCCTTCGCCAGGGGCGGCAAATGGCACGGCAAAATAGAGCGCTGAAACATCCCCCGCAGGCGCGCGATTTTAGTGCGCCCAAAACCGCTCGCGCACACATTTGCAAACCAAACAAGATCTAAAAATAGCATTTAAAATATTTTGGACGAACATATATTACATCAGACGAACGACTTCAACACATGCAACTAAAACAGAAATTAAACCTAATCTACTCTTCATCCTTCGAGGTGGTGGTGTCGTCGGAGTCCTTCCAGAGGTCGTCCCACCTCGGGCCATCATCCGAGATGGTTAGGCCGGCGAGCTACGCGTCGACGAACGCCTTGCGGCGGCGGCGGCGGCGGCCGCAGGCCGCCCGGTACGCCCTTCTCTCGGCCCTCTTGGCGGCGTAGAACTCGTGCTTGGCTTGGATGTCCTGCCGGAAGGGACACCTCCACTCGGCCATGGCCGCCTCGTCGCGCTGGGCGATGAGGAGGCACCGTTGCGTCTGCCGGTGACGGCGGCGTTGCCCCTCGGTGACGAGGACTAGCACGGGTGCAAGGAATTCGGCCTCAGCCAGCGATTCGGTCCGGGGAAGTTCATGTCGCGCCACTGGCGGCCAAGGCGCCACGCCGCCGCGTTGAACGCGTGTGCGGTCTCCTCCGACGAGTTGTACGTGCCGAGGATGAGCCGAAAGCCGGCGGCGCGGAGCTCAGCGTAGAACTTTCCGTTGGGGCGCGGCGCCTCCTCATCGCCCACCATTCACTGGTTTTGTTTTATTCTGATTGAAATAATAACATGAGAACACGAGAACAACCCCAAGCTTGGTTGTAAACCTGACGACCTATGGCCGCGACCTCTGAACGGAGCCGCGAGCGATAGCTGTAGCGGGCGGCGGTGGCGGGACGACCGGACGTTCCGGCGTCCCCTAGTAGTTCTTAAAGACTTTTTAAAACCCAACGATCCGGCGCATTAGTAGGTTATATGGTTTTTTTGGGTAGCAATTAATAGAGCATTTATATGTAGCCTGCATATAAATTTTGTCGAGCAAATAAATATAGCCTTCAGAAAGATTTTGGAGTATTTTCTCGGCAATAAATAGTAGCCTGAAAAAATAGAGGCGACTACAGCCAAGGCACCTCCTACACCTCCACTTAGATATCCCAGCAAGAAACTCAATGACGTGTGGCCCTACCGTAATCCTTGTCCCACATGTTAGTCATAGCAGAGAAATCCCACGCATAAGGCCCCGCTTGGTTGGCTGTTTTTTAGCCAAAACGGGCGTAACATTTACGGTTTTGAATTGTTTACGGATCAGATTCTAAAATGGCGCTTGGTTCGTTGTTTAAATTTTCCCTTCTCATAGGTTTGCCCCGGAGATAATTATGTGGGGGAAAAATAAACAAAGTTTCCAAGCGGGGCCTAAGGGGCCATATCGATCAAAAAAAAAATCCACGCATCGGACCACACTCATCCTCGTTTTCTTCACGGGTACCACGCAGCCAGCACGCCGAAGCAAAGCTTCCATTTCTGGTCGCTCTCCATGCTCCTGCAAAACCCTCCTCTCGTCACTCCAATTTCATCCCCTTCCCAGACCTAAACCCTAGATCGCCGCCACTCCATCGCGCCGCCGCCGCCACCAGTCGCCACGCCCATCTACTCCCCGCGAGGTATACTTGCTTTACGTACTCGTATCTAGCTAGCCCTGTTGATGCCACCCCGTCGAGCTGTCCGCGCGCGGCTAGCCATGGAGATCTCGCCGCGGAAGGGGACTGAGACGAGCACCTGGTCCCCGGCCGGAGGCCCCGACGTGGGAGCTTCGCGCGGTGATCTGCGGCAAGGCGGTGACCGGAAGAAATGGAAGCCTTCGTCTCCCGGGGGCGAGGGCTCCGGCGGCGCTGCTCCTGCTGCAGTACAAGACCAAGAAAGCGCCGAAATTAGCCGGAGAGTAAGCGAGCGGAAGAGGAAGGCGGGTAGTGAAGGTCGCTATGGCGCCTCGCGCTCGAAGCAGGAGCCTAGTTCGTGTACTCGCGCGTCGCTTCCCCGGCAGAAGAAGCTTCGGAAGGGCCACTAGAAGAAGGTCTACGCGGAACTGGAGGAAGAGAGTGAGGAGGATGAGGGGATGCGAAACTTTGGATAGTGAAGGAGAAGGTCCGTGTTGAAGATGAGCCAGATCAAGGGCCAGCCTCCGCCGAGATCCGGCAGAAAACGGAGAAACAGATCGTGGAGAGAGTTGAGACATCTTCCTTGGAAGGTATAGAGAAGAAGCCTGCTGCTAGCAACCAAGTTGCTCATGCGGGGGAGGAAGAAAGGGAGTGGAAGAAAGGGAGTGGGAGAAAGACATCTACCTTGGAGGTTATACAAGAGAAGAAGCCAGCCCCTAGGGTCGAGGATGCAGAGATGGAGGAGGAAGATGATGTCCATAATGATGAGGACTATGTCCCAGAGAAAGAGGGGGGTGACGAAGAGGAAAAGGAAGACGAGGATGAGGGGAATAATGACGAGGAGGAGGAATCTGAGATGGATGAATCCGAGCAGGAGGTTGAAACGGACTCATCGTCGGAGGAGGAATCTGAGATGGGTGAACCCGAGCAAGAGGTTGAAACGGACTCATCGTCGGAGGAGGATGAAGAGGAAAATGAAGAGGGAGAGAAGGATGATGGGGACAAGGTGGAGGAGGAGAAGACTGAGACGGATGAATCCGGGGAAGAGGATGAAACGGACTCGTCGGAGGAGGAGGATGTAGAGGAAAATGAAGAGGGAGAGAAGGATGATGGGGAGAAGGTGGAGGAGGAGGAGGAGACTGAGATGGATGAATCCGAGGAAGAGGATGAAACGGACTCTTCGTCAGAGGAGGAAGAAAAGGAGGAGGCTGAGATGCATGGATCCGAGAAGAATGATGAAATGAATGCCTCGGAGGATGAGGTACAGTCGCCATGGGTTGTGGATGACTATTTCGGTCATCAGCAGCAGGTCAAGGTGCCCCTCAAGCAGAAACCTGAGCCACTGTTGATGGTTCTGTCTGAGTCTGACAGTGACACTGACACTGACACCGACACCGACACTGATACCAGTGAAGAAGAAGTAGAGGAGGAGGAGGAAGAAGAGGCGGCAGCGGAGGAGGAGCCGCAGGTTGCCGTGGAGACAGGTGCCGAGAGCGATGACGGCGACGAGCAGGAAATTGTGAGTGCAAAGAGTGTGCCGATCAAGCTAGAGAAGACAGAGGACAAGGGGATCGCCAGCCCGACCCAGGAGGAAGGTTTCACTTCGGCCATGTCTCCCCGCGGCTCGCGCCACTGCAAGGACCTTAGGGGGCGCACGAAATAGCACCCTGCAGGTCTATTTTCCTTCTCAGCTGTAAACCATGCACTTCGGTCTTTTAGAGTCCTCCGTATTATGAATTCATGCAGAGTAGTAAGTCTGCAGCTTGATTGCTACCATATTATATGTTTTCGTACTACTATTGAAATTCGGGCAACTTCTTTTGCTTGTCTTGTTAGACTGCTGCTGGCTGTTGTTGTTGTTGTTGTGCGAACTATTTATCATGTACTCCCTCCGTTTGTGAATCGAATGTATCTAGATGTTTTTTATATATAGGTTCATAGAGGTTCGAAGTGAATCTATATACTAAAAGAGGTCTAGATACACTCCTTTCACAAAGCTAAAACATCTTATATTTCTAAACGGAGGGAGTACTTTTTGGAGTTGTATTGATCATACTGGACTACTGTGTTGCAACATAAAATGCCTTTGCCATATATCTGATGTTTCATTCGTATATAGTTTAATGAAATTTCTAACTTACTGGTCGTGATCTCTTAGTGTTTATACCAATATAGCTGCATATAACTAATGTTGCAAATATTTGTAGCTTTTCCGTGGAAGCTAGCTATAGCGCTCTCACGAGGAATGTATGGGTGATAATTTTACAATGAAAATATCAGTGTATACCGTATATTCAATGCAAGATGTCAGATACAGAGAAGTGCCGTGAAGGGAGGCTTATATAAGCTGATCACTAATAGTGAAGAGCAAGTATGGATGACGTGTGGTATCTATTCATTCTAAAAAAAGTGATCTCTAGTAGAGCAGTATTTTGATTTTCAAGCTGCGTTTGGTAGCTTAGGCTCTGTTTGGCATCGAAGTATTTTTAAATTATCGAGTGAATAGGTTTCTGAAAATACTGAAGTATCAAATGTTTTGAGGTGTTTGATCCAACAAATAATATGATTTTAAAACTGAAGTATTCTTCAACACTATGGTTCCTAAGTATTTGAGAAAAAAAGAGGGTCACACCTCAATACCATAGTATTTTAGTGCCTAGCAAAGCAATACTTCAATTTTTCTCTTTTCCCAGTTTTAGAAAAAAGAGGGTCACGCCTCTTCCTCAAATACTTTAAAAAAACCATAGTTTTGGAGAATACTTCAGTTTTGAAACCGCATTATATGTTGAATCCAAACACCTCAAAGTATTTAATACTTCAGTTTTTTCAGAAACCAAAGTATTCTCTCAATACTTTAAAAATACTTCGATGCCAAACGGGACCTAAGGCTCCATTTGGAGTCTTGGTTTTTCTAACACCAAAGTATTTCAATACCACGGTATTTCAGTGTCAGGCAATGCAATACTTCGGTTTCTCCTATTTCTCAGTTTTAGAAAAAAGAGGTCCTGACCTCTTTCTCAAATACTACTAAAAAACCACAGTTTTGATCATACCATGGTTTATAAAACTGCAGTATTTGTTGCTGCCAAACACACCGAAATATTTGAGACTGCAGTATTTTGAGAAACCATGGTTTCCCCCAAATACTTCAAAAATACTGAGCATCCAATCGCACCCTAAGGCTATGTTTCATAGCAAAGTATTTTTGAAGTATTTCAGCAATACTTTAGTTTCTCAAAATACTACAGTTTAAAATACTTTGATGTGTTTGGCTATGATTAAATATCGTGGTATTAATACTTTATTATCTCTCAAAACGTGCTATTTTTGAAGTATTGGAAAAACAACTCTGGAGCTCTTTTTCTAAAACTGAAGTATCGCTAATGTTGAGGGCAAACCTCTAGGGTGGCCCGATCTTTCACGATTCCCTTCCAAATCGAGGGTGGGGTGCGGGGGAAGGAGGGAAGGATGAACACGACGAACACACACGAAGAACGCGATGAACACACACACGCAAAACCACGATAAACACCAATAGCTCACGCCGGCGGTGACCGGTCCGGCGCAATCCCTAGGATCGGCGTCGGGCGGAGGACTCTCTCTCGAACCGGCACGGCAAGAGGGGAGACTCGGTGAGATCTTGACGTCTAGGCAAAGGGACACCGATGCCTAGGCCTTGTACAACACGGAGGCACGATGCAAACTCCAACGAGGTTTGGGGATATTGGTGCTCCTTAGTCAAGGAGCATGAGGCAAGAATTAGATAGATCCACAAAGGGGTTTCCACTAATTCCAATATCAAGCCTAGGGTTTACAATGGAGGTGGGGGTCTATATATAGGCCATCCACAAGTTCAGGGGTAATTCAGGCATTAAAGTAGAGTTCTGGGCGAAGTAGAGGGGTACATGGGCCATAGGGCCCAACTAGGCTCGCAGGCCCATCGCTTGGGCCAGACAGTCCGGGTCGGCACGGCCGGACAGTCCGGGGTGGCCGGACACTCCGGGTGGTGTCCGGGGAGTGTCCGATTTGACCTTCTGAATGTCCACGCCAGGTCCGGGCTCGGGCAGGCCGGACACTCCGGCCGAGTCGCGCCGGACACTCCGGTTGTGCTGGACATTCCGGCTTGATTCCGGCGGACATTCCGGCTCAGGTAGCTTCAGCTCAGGTGCAGCTTCAGGGCTCGTGGGTCGACGCGGCGGGGGTTCGTACCTGATGATGCACAGAGTAGAGGTATGAAGTAGTACGCCATCCAAGGAGGTATCAAATTGGCACGAGGAGAGGAGTGAGTTCACCTTAGCTTGTAGGAGTTTGGCTCGGGCACGAGTCATGGGTCCACTTGGGGGACTTGTTGGTGTAGATGTAGAAGCGTCCGTATGACGGGCTGCATCAGCTCCCCCCCCTTGGGAAAGAGTCGTCCTCGACTCTTCATGGATATCATCTTGAACATCTCCATGGTAGGGTGAGAGATCCTTGACATTGAATGTATTGCTTGCAAGGTACTTGGAGGTTGGAATGTCGATGATGTAGATGTTGTTGTTGATTCGTTTGAGGACCTTGAAGGGACCATCTCCTCTTGGCTTGAGCTTGGAGTCACGTTCCTTGGGGAAGCGGTCCTTGCTTAGGTGTATCCACACAAGGTCACCTTCTTGAAATATCATCTCCTTCTTGTCCTTGTTTAACCTTGAAGCTTGGTGAAGGACTTGTTGTTCGATAGTAGCTCTTGTTTCTTCATGAAGTTCCTTCATAGCTTGTGCGCGCTTCTCGACGTCCATGTTTGTGCGCTCATGGAGAGGTAGTGGTAGGATGTCGAGAGCGGTGAGGGGCTCGAAACCATAGACGATCATGAATGGACTCATCTTGGTTGTTGAGTGCTTGGCTCGATTGTAGGCGAACTCGGCGTGTGGAATGCATTCCTCCCACTCCTTCAGTTTTTTCTTGATCAACACACGAAGGAGAGTTCCGAGGCTTCGGTTGACAACTTCGATTTGTCCATCAGTTTGAGGATGTGATGCGGATGAGAAGAGGAGCTTGATGCCGAGCTTGGCCATGAGGGTCTTCCATAAGTAGCTCATGAATTTGACGTCGCGGTCGGAGACGATTGTCCTTGGCACACCGTGAAGACGGACGATTTCCCTGAAAAATAGATTTGCAACATGTGAAGCATCGTCGGTCTTATGGCACGGTATGAAGTGTGCCATTTTGGAAAAACGATCCACAACAACAAATATAGAATCATGACCATGCTTAGATCTAGGCAATCCTAACACAAAATCCATGCTAATGTCGGACCAAGGTGTATGAGGAATAGACAATGACATATAAAGACCATAGGGATTAGCTTGCGACTTAGCTTGAACACATGTTGTGCATCGTTGAACGTAGCGCTCCACGTCACGCTTCATCTTGGGCCAAAAGTAGTGATTGGAGAGCATGTCCAATGTCTTGTCGCGACCAAAGTGACCCATAAGGCCTCCACCATGAGATTCTTGGAGAAGCAAAAGTTGAAGCGAAGACTTCGGAATGCATAGCTTGTTTTGTTTAAAAAGAAAGCTCTTATGCAAATAGAAATCATCAACTCCCTTGTCATTGGAGCACTTTGCGAAAATTGGTTCAAAGAACGGGTCGGAAGCATACAAAGATTTTATTTCCTCAAGACCCAACACGTTGATTTCAAGTCTCGTAAGAAGGCTTGTATGTTTGCGAGACAATGCGTCCGCAACTAAATTATCTTTGCCCTTCTTATACTTGACAATGTACAGAAAAGACTTCATGAACTCAACCCACTTAGCATGTCTCTTGCTCAAGTTAGCTTGGCCTTTGAGATATTTCAACGACTCGTGGTCGGAATGTATGATAAATTCCTTAGGCCAAAGGTAGTGTTGCCAAACTTGAAGGACACGAACTAAGGCAAAAAGCTCTTTGTCATAAATCGGATAGTTAAGGCGAGCACCATCAAGTTTTTCGCTATGGTAGGCTATAGGACGTCTGTTTTGCATAAGGACTCCTCCAATGCCACTACCACTAGCATCACACTCTATCTCAAAAGTTTTTGTGAAATCCGGTAAAGCAAGAAGAGGTGCTTCGGTGAGCCTCTTTTTAAGTTCGTCAAAAGCTTTTTGTTGTGCTTTGCCCCACACGAAGGTGACATTCTTTTTGGTCAATTCATTAAGGGGACAAGCAATGGTTGAAAAGTCTTTCACAAAGCGACGATAGAAACCGGCCAACCCATGAAAACTTCAGAGTTCACTCACATTTGTTGGTATGGGCCAATCTCGTATGTCCTTTACCTTGGAAACATCAACTTCAATTCCCTTCGAAGAAATGACAAATCCAAGAAAAATCAACTTGTCTTTAGCAAAAGTGCACTTGGGAAGATTAGCATAAAGCTTTTCATGTTGAAGGATTTGCAAAACTTCCTTGACATGTGTTATATGGTCCTCAAGTGATTTGCTATAAACAAGAATATCATCGAAATAGACAACAACACTTTTTCTAATGAGAGAACACAAGATGTGATTCATAAGGCGCATGAAGGTGGATGGGGCATTTGATAAACCAAAGGGCATAACCAACCATTCATAGAGACCAAGTTTGGTCTTGAAGGCGGTTTTCCACTCATCACCTTCAGCCATGCGTATTTAATGGTAACCACTACGAAGATCAATTTTCAAAAAAATAGTGGCTCCACACAACTCATCAAGCATGTCATCGAGACGTGGTATGGGATGTCGATAACGCACGGTGATAGCATTGATTGGACGGCAGTCCATGCATAACCGTAACGTATCATCCGTCTTTGGAACAAGAATCACGGGTACGACACTTGGACTAGTGCTAACTTGGATCAAACCTTTGGAGATGAGTTGGTTGATTTGACGTTCAATCTACTTTGTCTCCTCCGGGTTCGTGCGGTAAGCGGCGCGGTTTGGAAGTGGTGCACCGGGGATGAGGTCAATGCGATGTTCGATTCCGCGAAGAGGAGGTAGTCCATGTGGAAGCTCTTCGGGGAACACATCCTTGAATTCCTTAGTTCCTTGTGCTAGTCCTTTGCAAAGATGGAGGAACATTGGTTAATTCGTTAGTTCCTTGTGTTAGTCCTTTGCAAAGGAGTACATAGTGCAAGATGGATGGGTTGTTCCGAACATCTCTCATCTCACTTTTGGTGGCAAGGAGAACATTCTTAGTTTTTCCACTCGAATTTGGCTTGTGGCTCTCACTCACTATGAGGTGGTTCTCTCTCTCACCGCTCTTCTCACAAGTAGGTGTTGTGTTTTGCGCCCTCGCTAAAGCCTTTGCATTGTCCGCAATTATTTGGCTAGGAGTCATCGGTTGCAAAACACATGTTTTGTTGAGCCATTTGAAGGTGTATATGTTGGTGCGACCGTCATGTTGAGCAGCCTTGTCAAATTGCCACGGTCGACCAAGAAGCATGTGGCAAACTGTCATAGGAACCACATCACACTCCACCGTATCTTTGTAAGGACCAATGGCGAAGGAGACCGATACGGTATGCTTGATCTTCACGGACCCTTGGTCACTTAGCCATTGCACGTGGTAGGGGTGCTTGTGTGGATGGAGGGTGAGGTTGAGCTTCTCACACAACTCGGTGCTAGCAAGGTTGTGGCAATTCCCTCCGTCAATGATCACCTTGATAGATTTGCCATTGATGCCGGCTCGTGTTTGGAAGATATTGGAGCATTGGTCTTCATGCTCTTGTGCTTGAGTGGTCAAGATCCTTGTGACTACAAGCGATGGACTTGTGTCATGTTCACACATGAGGAGTTCTTGATCATCTTCTACTCGTTGCCTTGCCATTGCTTCCTTGACACGGGCATCAAACTCATCTTCACTCAAGTACTCTTCATCACCATTGTCGTGAATGAACAAGACTTTCTTGTTTCCACATTCGGCCGGCTTGTGTCCTTTACCTCCACACTTGTAGCATTCACCGTTGAAAGGTGTATCACTCTTTGCTTGCTTGCCACTTGGGGGCAGTTTTCCTTGAGGAAGTGTGGGCTTGAAGGAAGTCTTGGAGGTACTTGAGGAGCTACCATTGAAAGTTGTTGGTGTAGCGGTTGAAGCTTGCTTGTAGGTGAAGTACGTCTTGGGCTTGTTGTACTTGATGTCCTCTTGCACTTGACGTTCAGCCTTTGTTGCTATGTGCACAAGTTCAACCATTGTGTTGTATGTTTGGAACTCGACGATGCGCTTGATTGGGTGATTCAAGCCAATAAGGAAACGTGCCATTGTTTGCTCCATGCGTTCATCAATGTTGGCGCGAATCAAGTTGAGTTCCATTTCCTTGAAGTACTCTTCCACGGTCTTTGTCCCTTGACGAAGCGCTTGAAGGTTGTTGAAGAGGTCACGCTTGTAGTGCGTGGGGACAAACCGGGATCTCATGTGAGCCTTCATGTCATGCCAAGTTGTGATTGGCGGTTCTTGTCTTGCATCACGAGCAACTTGAACTTGTTCCCACCAAAAGTTGGCGTAATCATCAAACTCTAGCGAAGCCATGGCGACCATCTTCTCGTTGCTATAGTTGTGCATTCGTAATATCTTGTCGACTTTGAGTGCCCACAAGAGGTATTCTTCGGGGTCATTGGATCCGGTGAACTTGGGCATTGTGAACTTGAGCTTGCCAAAATTTTCTTCATCGTTGCGGTCATTGCGACGAGCTTGGTGACCTTGTTGATGATCTTGTAGTTGGGGAGGTGGAACTTGGTTCTCGCGTCCTTGTTGCGGAGATTGCTCTTGATATTATTGTTGAAGAGCTTGCTCTTGCTCTTGGCGCGGTTGTTGACGTGGTTGAGGCGCTTGGGCCTCATGGTGGCGAAGGTGTGGAGCCTCTTGACACGGTTGATGACGAAGACGAGGCTCGTTCCTTGGTTGGTGATGTTGGTTATGCACCTGGGCCTCACGACGAAGAACATGGTCATGAGCCTCTTGACGTGGTGGGCGTCGCTCAACTTGTATCACTTGACGCTCCAAGTTTTGTTGATGGGGAGGAGGCGCCGCGTGATGACCATGGTGTCGTTGTTGACGTTCATGACGTTGATGACGAGCTTGATTCTCCAAATTGGAGTCATCACTTGTTGTGTCAAGTATGTGTCACGGTCGATGGTGGTAGACTTGCGGTTGTACTTGCGGTTGTGCTTGCGGTTCCTCTTGTGGTTGCTCTTGTTGGATCACTAGTGCCCTTGCGTGATGACTGAAGGGAATATGCCCGAGAGGCAATAATAAAGTGGTTATTATCTTATTCCATGTTTATGATAAATGTTTATTTTACATGCTAGAATTGTATTGATTAGAAACATCAATACATGTGTGTTTAATAAACAAAAAGGGTTCCTAGTTACGCCTCTCTTATAGACTAGCTTGTTGATTAACAAGATGATCAAGGTTTCCTGATCATGGACATTGGATGTTGTTAATAACAAGGTCACACCATTGGTGGAATGATGTGATGAACATTCATCCGAAGTATAGCATTACGATCAAATTCATTATGTTTATATTGCTATAATATCATACGAAGTAATCTTTATCCTTAGACCATGAGATCATGTTAATTGCTAACACCGGAAGAGTATCTTGATAACATCAAATGTCACACCATAACAGGGTGACTATAAAGGTGGATTCAGTGCTACGAAGGTGTTATGTTGAGGCTCATGGATCAAGAGTGGGATTTGTCCATCCCGATGACGGATAGATATACTCTGGGCCCTCTCGGTGATATCACATTGAAATAGCTTGCAAGCAAGTGATGTGATCACTAGAATGTTATATCACGGGAACGAGAAAAGAGTGCATGTCGGTAACGAGATCAACCTAGGTATGGAGATATCGATGATCGAATCTTGGACATGTAATATATCGCGGGACAAAGGGATTTAGTTACTAGCGTTAAAGGTTCTCACGATCACAGAAGTCATCGTTGAATGTGTAGGAGTCAGTATGGATCTCCAGGTCCCGCTTCTGATTATTGATCTGAGAGGGGTCTCGATCATGTCTGCATTATTCACGAACCATAGGATGACACACTTAAGGGATACCAACACCATTTGGAGCAAATATGTTTCAGATAAAGATTTAAGAAAGTGCTGGAATTATTTCAATAGACACCGAAACTGTTTCGGGTGAAATTGCTGAAATTGGTTCTGCATGTAATATTGAAATGTTGCAGGGGGTTTTATGTGAATGTTTGTTAATTAAAGTAATTAACAAAATTCTGAATAAAAATAATAAAAGAGTTTTATTAAATGAGAGAGCATTAAATTTGGAGAAATTTAATGCATTTAAAGTGGAGACTTTAAAAGAGAATGTGAAGGGGCAAATTTATGTGGAGGGAGTTACCACCACATGAATGGAGGAGGTGAAGAGTCACCTCCTCCATGCGCCGGCCATGAAGGAGGGGCACCCCCCTCCTCCTATAAAAGGCCACCCCCTCCTCACTTCTCATACACACCTCCTTGTGAAGGATCTCTCTCCCCCTCTAGTATTATTTCCCCATGGTCTCGGATTAGCGAGATACATGTTTCTGGTGGCTTTATCTAGAAAGGAGTTGCTGCTTCCGCTGCTTTGCTGGAGCGAGGGACGGAGGTTGTTGGGGTACCGGACGTGTGTGCGATCACGGATGCACCGCTGCTTTGCGGTGCTGGACTTGGTGGTGCTGGAGCTGGATCTGATGGACGTGCTAGAGCCGGACCTGCTGGACTTCATCATGATCTTGAGATCGGCAAGTGTACGACTACATCAACCACGAGTTCCTACTCATTAACAAAGCTCGTTGTCTACGAGGGTAAGTTCTCGTTTCCACCCGTTGCTTTATACCTAGTAGATAGATCTTGGCGTGTAGTTCACACTGTAGGAAATTTTTTGGTTTCTATGCTGCGGACCCAACAATGACGGTGTGCTTCTTTCCTTGCGCGTGGCCTTGAAGAGAGGTCACCATCATAGCTTGACGTTGCGGCGTGCCGTGGGGAAGGTACATAGTTCGAAGAGATTCCATCTTCAACCACGGGGGCATCATTGCGTCTTTGAGCACTTTGATGTAGATCTTGTGGAAGAGGTGCATGACGATGTGAATAACTTGCCGAGCTTGATGCGCGTGAACGTGGTCTTGTCATGCCGTCGATGAGGCGTCGAAGATTGTCATTTGTTTCGGCGACGGAGCATTGGAGCGCTTCATTTTGGTGGCCGAAGTTGTGATGCATTGCATGCATTTGTCGTTCGAGGCCGTCGAAGCGGTTGTCGATGTTCTTGAACTCGGCTTGTGTCTCGCCAAATTGTTCATCTTGTCGCGTCTCAAGTGCTTGGCAACGTTCACGGAACTCTTGGCGGACGATGAAGTGACTTGCACGCATCATGTATGGACCTTGATCTTCTTCTTGGGGGGTGGTTGGCTCGTCTCACCGTGCCTATCCATCATGCAAAACACACAAGTATTGTATATGGAAGTGGAATATGGTGGTGTTAGCCTTGTACCTCACCTTGGGGATTGCACCAAACTAGAAACCACAAGTGAGAGCTATTAGCGTGCAAAGTGGAATTGCAAAGAAAACTCACACTAAAGAAATAACTAACTATCAAAAGCTTGTTGGTGGTAGGTTAGGATTGTGGAAAGCCAAAGAATCAACCAAAAGAAAAGGGATGATCAAAAGAGGTAAAAATCCAACAAAACTCAAGTCAAAGGCGAAGGTCAACAACTCAAAAGGGTGACGGGAACCTACGACTATGTACACACACGTGGAGAAAGTTGGGATTGACACGACTATGAAAATGAGCAAACCAAATGTCCTAACAAAGACTAAGCTTGTTGTCGTGCCAATGCAAGGAGAGACCGTGGCTCGTTTGCAAAGAGGAAAAGTGAGCAATGGATTTGTCCACTTGCCTTGGGCGCTCTTCTTTCTCTCTTGCTTATAAGCTTTGAGACTCTCTTTGGCAATGGGAGACTAATTTTCTTTTGCTTTTTCTTTGTATCTTTTTCTATTTATTTTTTTTGCTCTCCCTTGGTGCTACCTAGTCACACTTGCTATTGCTCTTGCACTCTCATTATCCAAGGACAAATGCACAATGCTCAAGCAAACACAAGATGAGCCACTCTCATGGGATAGGTACACACAAAGGAAGATGGGGGTTAACAAGGTGACGCAAGTTATACCTTCTTTGATGATGAACTTGGCGTCGGTGGTGCGGGATGATGTTCGTGGTCCGTGGTGTCGATGAGCGCGGAAGTTGATGATGTGGAAGCTTGCTGGTAGTTACTGACACGCACACGGGACACGAGCAAACACAGGAGATTAGCCAATGCGAAACATGAGGCAAAACTCTCAAAACTGGCGTTACGACCGGACACTCCGGTCTGTCTGGGCTGGATACTCCGGTCTGGCCGGACACTCTGGTATGTTTCGGCCGGACACTCCGGTCGGTATGAGCCAGACACTCCGGCGCGGGTTTCCTGCTCGTGTTCTTGAGCGGAAATCCTCGCCTTCGGGCCTCAAATCCGCGAGAAACTGGCCAAATCAGGCTGGGGAAACGCAGGATAAAGCTGGACCAACTCCTTAGATAAGGTTTGGTCGGATCAAAACCACAAATAACACTCCAAATCAAGAGATCGATCCAAAGGAAAATATGGGCTGTTTTTTGTGGGAATTTTCGAATTTTTGGTGGATAGAAGAAAATTTTGTGGGGGAAATCGTGAGCAACGAAGCTCTTGATACCAATATGTTGAGGGCAAACCTCTAGGGTGGCCCGATCTTTCACGATTCCCTTTCAAATCGAGGGTGGAGTGCGGGGGAAGGAGGGAAGGATGAACACGACAAACACACACACGAAGAACGCGATGAACACACACACGCAAAACCACGATAAACACTAATAGCTCACGTCGGCGGTGACCGGTCTGGCGCAATCCCTAGGATCGGCGTCGGGCGGAGGACTCTCTCTCGAACCGGCACAGCGAGAGGGGAGACTCGGTGAGATCTTGACGTCTAGGCAAAGGGATAACAATGCCTAGGCCTTGTACAACGCGGAGGCACGATGCAAACTCCAACGAGGTTTGGGGATATTGGTGCTCCTTAGTCAAGGAGCATGAGGCAAGAATTAGATAGATCCAGAAAGGGGTTTCCACTAATTCCAATATCAAGCCTAGGGTTTACAATGGAGGTGGGGGTCTATATATAGGCCATCCACAAGTTCAGGGGTAATTCAGGCATTAAAGTAGAGTTCTGGGCGAAGTAGAGGGGTACATGGGCCATAGGTCCCAGCTAGGCTCGCAGGCCCATCGCTTGGGCCGGACAGTCCGGGTCGGCACGGCCGGACAGTCCGGGGTGGCCGGACACTTCGGGTGGTGTCCGGGGAGTGTCCGATTTGACCTTCTGAATGTCCACGCCAGGTCCGGGCTCGGGCAGGTCGGACACTCCGGCTGAGTCGCGCCGGACACTCCAGTTGCGCCGGACATTCCGGCTTGATTCGGGCAGACACTCCGGCTCAGGTAGCTTCAGCTCAGGTGCAGCTTCAGGGCTCGTGGGTCGACGCGGCGGGGGTTCGTACCTGATGATGCACAAAGTAGAGGTATGAAGTAGTACGCCATCCAAGGAGGTATCGAATTGGTACGAGGAGAAGAGTGAGTTCACCTTAGCTTGTAGGAGTTTGGCTCGGGCACGAGTCATGGGTCCACTTGGGGGACTTGTTGGTGTAGATGTAGAAGCGTCCGTATGACGGGCTGCATCAGCTAACCCAGAAGTAAATACTGTGTCTTGTAGTACTTCAGTTTTATGAAAACTCTGTTGCCAAACTAGGCCTAAAATACTATGGTATGTATATACTTCAGTTTTAGAAAAACTTTGTTGCCAAACTAGTCCGAGCAAAGCAATATTTTAGTTTTTCTCTTTTCTCAGTTTTAGTAAAAAGAAGGTCCGGCCTCTTTCTCAAATACTTCAAAAAAACATAGTTTCGGAGAATACTTCAGTTCTAAAACCTTATTATTTGTCGGATCCAAACACCTTAAAGTATTTATTACTTTAGTTTTTTAGAAACCAAAGTGTTCCCTTAATACTTTAAAAATCCTTTGATGCCAAATAGGGCCTTAGTGTTTCCAAAACCAAAGTACTGAAAAATCAAAGTATTTCATACGCCAGGAAAAGTTATACTCCAGCTTAGAAAAAAGAGAGGTCGGGACCGAAGTTTCCAATACAGCAAAAAAATGCAGTTTTAGAGGATACCTCAGTTTTTAAGACTATAGTATTATTTGCAGCCAAACACGTCAAAGTATTCAATACCGTGGTATTTTCAGAAAACATAGTATTGGCAGAATACTTTAAAAATACTTTGCTATCAAACGGGCCCTCAAATGTGATAAGCTGCACACTTGTACTCATACACACATGATACAAACACTACCTTATTTTCGGGTCGGGGGCACTGACCCCCTATCCCCAACTAGACTTTTTTGTTGGAACGCAATAAGGAACACGTCTACGGTGGTTTTTTGTTTTGAAAGAATAAGAACTCAAATTCTCATCCATGTGGATTTGAATCATGTTCTACATCAATTCGCTTAGCCAAGTGAGATAGGATCACTCGTTCAAACCAGAATATTTTTGCAATATATTAAAAAAATCGAGTAATATTAAGCTTATCATCAAGCGATAGCATTCTGCTAAAGTCACACATATATGTAAGTAGAATTTCACCATCTGATTAAAAAAAGATTTCACCATATATATATATATATATATATATATATATATATATATATATATATATGGAAAATACTTCTTACTTCCGGGTGTAACTACACCCACGTCTCATATACTACCTTACGGAAGTATTTGTAATACTTTATCTATTTGAGTATGTTCATATACTATATCTAAGATACTTACAAGCAAGTTAGGTAAAAAAATTGCAAGTGCACCCATAGTTTGCACTATATATATATAAAATACCGTCATATTTGTATGTATAAAAGAAGTATGTGAATAAAAATTACATACTATCAAAAAAGTAGTATATATACTGTCCAAATATTCTTATATACTTCATACTACACGTACATACCTTCCGGTATGGTAGATACTGCCTATATAGTGTGAAACACGTATGGGTGTAACTACACCCGGATATAGTATGAATATGTCATATATATATATATATATATATATATATATATATATATATATATATATATATATATATACTTCCGGTATGGTAGATACTGTCTATATAGTGTGAAACACGTCTACCATACCGGAAGGTATGTACGCGTAGTATGAAGTATATAAAAATATTTGGGCAGTATATATACTATTTTTTTGGTAGTATGTAATTTTTATTCACATACTCCTTTTGTACGTACAAATATGATGGTATTTTACATATATAGTTCAAACTATGGGCGCCCTTACAATTTTTTCACCTAACTTGCTTGTAAGTATCTTAGATATAGTATATGAACATAGTCAAATAGATAAAGTATTACAAATACTTCCGTAAGGTAGTATATTAGAGGTGGGTGTAGTTACACCCGGGAGTAAGAAGTATTTTTCCTAGGTATATATATATATATATATATATATATAGAGAGAGAGAGAGAAAGAGAATACCATGTTTACCTTACAGTTCCACTAGACACTCCATTTGTTGTTGTTCATCTCAAGATGCCTACAAACTTGGCAGAAGTTACCAACTAAAGCACTGACTGTAATGAAAAGTAGTACTCCATAGAAACCTGTCTAGAATGATAAATATGCAAACAATTCAAGGGTCACATAAACAATTAATGCATACAAATCTATGAAAACTAGTGGAAGATTCCTCAGACATTGCAAACAAACTACTAGAAAAAGAAAGCAAAAGGAAAGGACAATGTTGAAGTCAGTGGGGAGCACGAGACTGAGTGAGGTGGCCGTGAAAATGAACTATGCAAAGCATAGGCAAAGGAAAATAGTCATCTAGGCTTCTCTAGCACATCGTCCAACCACAACTCATGGTGATACTCCTAGCGATTGGGATTGCATGTACTAGCTTTCACCTCCATTGGTTGTACACTTGGGTGGCTCATTTCTCTTCATTAAGAGTATAGGGTTGAAACAAAGGTGGGTAGAGATTGCACAACATCTTGGACTACTACGATAATCTTGGGGGCACACCTGGCCATAGATATCAACCATTTTCCAAGAGGAGAACTGCAATTTGCTCTATTTTCCAATAGCAAAAGCATGAATTTGGGTTTATTAGAATCATCCATCTCATGAATCCACGTGGTAATTTTATGGCTTCGTTGCTATTTTGTGTTTATATAACTCTTCAAATATGGATAACTTCGTCTTTGCTTGTGTCTTGTGAAACTTTTCTTGTGTGGAAGTCTCGTGTAATTTTGAAGTTGGATTTATTGTATTGTAGTATTATTGTGACATGCAATGAGATTTTTCATCTATATATTTGATGTTTTTATATAGTTTCATGGGACCTTTGGCTTTGAAAGCTATATCTATTGTTGGCTCGTATATGTGATCAAAGAAGTTCATGGGCTCTCATGCCCACATTTTATCTCCTCGAAACAGACTTTTGCCCCGCTTTATAAATAAACCCGACACGGCCGAACGATACAAGGTAGTGAGGTAGCCCTCTTGCAAAGCAGTTCTAGGATAACTGGACAAAGGAAGCCACACCAAAAACACTAAGAGGTGAAAAAATAACACAACTACGAAGCCGAGCATGCACGCTAGGATGCCTAAACACACCACACCATGTCCAAGGGTACCTGAGCTCCACGTAGCGCCCTTAGGAGGGTAACAACACAAAGATTTACCGTCGCTGAGTCCAAAGGACATGGGTTTTCACCCAGAACCCGGCAAGATAAAGAGCACCTCGATTATTATGTCCTCATGAGGATAGAGGCGCCTGTGAACGTTGCCATCCTCAGCGTAGAAGCACAAAGCTTTAGGTCAGTAAATCCCCCGCAACGCAAAGAGGGTCAAAGGGCGCACGCAGGAAGAGCAGACATCCAACTCTAGATCTGGGCACCACCGGAAGAGATCGCACGTGAGCCACCCACCATTGCAACCATTGCTACCACACAGCCAATAGACAGAACCACCACCGCTACCATGGTGCTCGCTAGAGAGTTAACCATGTAACCCTCCTTTCGGTGTTGCCGCCCAAGCATCCACAAACTCGCACCCGTGAAGCAAGGATAGCACATCACATGGCCTGCAAGGCGGAGGAGATAGGCAAGGTTGGAACCGGAGGGCAGCATTACCACAACCACTCGAGGAGAACGCCTCCACCATATTAGGCGGTTGCCGACTGGACACGACAGTAGGGGCACACCAGGCCGACAATATATTTTATTTTGGTGCTATCTTCCCAACACTAATGCCCACTGCAAGAACTATGGGATGCGCGCCCGTTGATATGTGTTGATCACCACTTTGAGAGTGAGAATTAATATGAACTATTTTCCTTGTGCGAAGGCATGCATTCAATATTATTAGGAGGACGACTCTTGGTGTACTCATGGACGGTATAAGTCTACACCTTGATTGTTATTTTGCGCCTTGTACTCTTCAAGTCTGTGTATCTTTGGTTGGATTGTCGAGTAAGGCTAACCTAAATTGTTGTGACACGTAAGGGTCGGCGTTCGTTCATGGCCAAAAATTTGATCTTTATATTTTGGTCTATTTTGAAATAGGTCGTCCAAAAATGAAAACCGAAATTTACTTGTCAGTTTTACTATCTGACAACTGATAATTTGGGTTCGCTTTTGGTCATGAACGAACTGTGTGGTAGCTATTATAAATACAAAAATTAGACAATATTTGGTAAAAAAAAGGTAGCATTTTAGTTGTGCTTTGGAAATAAAATGCACTACTTACATTCATATCGACATGCAGGAATTAACATTCAGCAATAGAAAATTCGGCTCAGTGGAAGATGAATCTATATTGATGGACAACTAGGGACTTGGTACTAGGCCACTCTTAAGTAAAGTTTGGTCAGTTTGATCCATCCGGTTACCGGAACCGGTGACCAAACTAAACTCGGTTGACAAAATTTGCTACCCAATTATTTGATCAGTCTTTTCAGTCTCTATCTATTCGGTTTCGGTCTAGGTTTTTTGGTTCGGCTTTTAGTTATCGGTTATTCAGCCCACCCATAGTGACATGGATTTTCTTAATTTTGTTATCTATATATTTGGTGTTCAATATAGTTTCACGAAATGTGTGTTTTGATAGCAACACATATATAATTATGTCTACTAATATACCTAAAATGTTGATGTTATGTTGGGCGTGATCTCTTCATGTATACTTGTATGGCCGATGTGAGCCAAGTAAGTATGATGTGTCTAGGTAGGGGGCTTGCCCCCCTATTCTAAATTGCAATTATTCTCTAAATTTATTAATAAAACATTTGAAGTAAGACTAATTAAGCTTATCATTAAAATATTTTTCATAGGCGATATCTTCGATCTCACATTGGTCATGTTCATCGTCAAATGAATGCATTATATTGAAGTCATAAATATACAACTGTGATTCCACCATCCATAAACTTATGAAAGATAACATTTCATTCCATTAGACACTCCATTCACGGATCTTTAACTAACTCAAACAACTAAAGCTTCCTTTCACTAAAAATATGGTGGGAGTTTGGCACCTAATACGCTGGTTGTAATGGAAAGTATGTGTTACTTCTCCAAGACCATATCATTTATACATATGTATCAAGTATAGGATCTCGTAAATGATTCTAAACAACTAATGCATACAAATGCGCGAAAACTAGTGGAATACTCCACAAATATTGCAAACGAGCTACTGTAGAAGGAAGCAAAAGGCGGGAATTAATGGAGGCAAATATTGTGGAGGTCATGACACCGAGTGAGATGGCAACAAAGAAAAAAAATGTGAAAAGCAGCGGTCAGAGGCCAACGAGGAATCCAAACTTACATGGCATATCATTCAACCGCACCCGGTGGGGTTACCCCCGTGGTGTCGTTCGGTAACACGTCAGTAAGTTAAGAGATATCCTCCCTTAGAGAAGCAGTAGGCGGCACAACAAGGAAGTGCTAGTAGTTTGTGCAATAATGAAAGAGCATGCAGTTACGAGGTATGAGAATTCACCTATATGTGCCCATTTTACTAGGATTTTATGGGAATTTTAGGACACAAGGGTGTAAGATTATCTAAAGACTTATCATGAAAATACTTTGCATGGATTTTTTATTTTGGTGTGCAAGCCAGAATGTTCATATTTTTTTATTAAAAAATCTAAACTCATCAAGTTGTACAACAACATATTCATGATTTACAATACTTTATAGAACTAGAGGGTGGATAAAAAACTGAGTATATGTCTGATGCCAAAGAAGAACCGCCTGCTCGTGGAGCCAGAGTCACCACCCCTAGCCTAGCCATGCATATGCACGACTAGATGGACTCTCTATTGCAATTGCAACGTCGAATTATTTGATAATTTGATAGTAAATACATATGATGGAAAAAAAAAGTTACTCACGAATAGGGCATTTGTCCATTTATTATCACAATTATGTTTGCTTAATTCATGATCTTTTCTTGGATGGAGTTCAAATATCAAGAAACCCTAGCACTAGAAAAGCAAAAAGAAATCGCACGGCCCTACAAATAGGAAACTTAGCGCTGACCACACTCGACGTGGACTCCTCGTCATATAGTTTGCATGAGTTTGTTGGTGTAAAAAAAAGGTTGGGTTCTTAGAGGAGTCCCGAGTCAATGGACCATACATGACATTAACATATTGAGCATATCACCAACATCGTCTAGGCTGGTACCCTTCGATTGAACCATTGGAGCCTACCACGCCACCTTGGTCGCCCTCACTCTCTCGTAGAGGACTCCTTCAAGAAACAACGACTCTAATTTCAACAGTCTACACAATACATATGGAGCGTGTTTGGTAGGCTACATCCATTTTGGAGCTCCCTAGGGCAAGGCCATAGGGGCATGCCCGTCAGAGTTGGGCCATGTTCTTCACTTTGTTTGGTAAGTTGTACAAACTTTTTTGGACCTAGGGAGATAGTTGTTGCGGATGTTTGGTTGCATGCATGCTTTGCAGCTCATGGAGCAAGCGAAAAGTAGACCCTTGTTGTTTGGTTGTCTCCACCATAATCACTACGTATCTTATAAATATAAAATTGTAGACATGTCAAAAGTTTCTAGGACTATGGGACATCTGTTTAGCATAAGCTTCCTTGTGTTTTAAAGTTCATTTAAGAAAATCAATGGATCATTACATGTGTGAACCAAATAAATGAACTATTGAACAACTAACTTTGTTTCATTATATTTCATGTAGTTTTGCATGTGTTTTTTAGATTTTACATGACAATTCAAAATATTTCACGATGAAATCCCAGTTCCTATGAGCATACAAAAAACTTTGAATAAATTAAAATCATACCACGAAACATGATAAAGCGCATATAAAGATATAATATCTATTAGGAGATATATAAGTGGCTAGGATCCACTAAGTTAATTTTGAAGAGATTGGACACGTGGGTGTTTGCAACTACTATGTAGCCATAGAAGGATGTACATGTTTGTCAAATATCACTGCTTGTAGCCTTAGATTGGACAAGTTGTATCCTAGACTCTCTGTTATTTTCGTCAAGAGAGACTAAATATGTTGGGTCACAAATAGGGATACTTTAATAGCGTATGTATATTTCACAAATCTCAAAACAACATATGGTAATATGAACCTCATCCGAAACCATGACCCAAGACACTTTTTTATTAGAGTTCCCACCATGCTTGTCTTTTTTTCATTGACATGTTTTAGATTTTTATACAGTATATAGTACGCAAGTTCTAGAGATTAAGAGCACACTTTCGGACATCCCAATAAAAGCTTCTCAGACATTTTTAGGCACGCCCATGTCTAAGCCAACTGAGATTTAACTACCACACTCAAGTTTACATATTTGTTGCGAGATGAATGGCCGTTGGTATCAAAGCCTAGTCGTCATTATCCTCCACCACCACATTTACATGTCATGAAATTTGTCTTTTCGTGTTAGTTTTTTGTGCCCTTGGCACCAATTGTTCAAAGGTGGAGGTGGAATTGCGTGTAATAGTGGTCTCATGGTTTCACCCCGACCTAGTGTATCTTTTGCGACTCATGTCGGGGATCTAGTGGTGATTTCTATTGTTTCGTCCTACCACCATCATGCCTTTCTCAATGTCTGATGATAAAGCAATGGTTGGACAAGCAGTCTTGGGAGGGTGTACCTTGGACCATAATGCATTGAAAGGTCTACATTTTATATGGCTATTAGAAATCTTTTAAGTTAGTCAACCTTGTGCAGATATGGTATTTTGGGGATTCTTTACCCTGTACATGGAAGAACATCAAGGTGCGGAGATAGAGATGGTGAGTGCATCATGCTTTGATGTAGCTTTATAGTTTGACAATGATTTTTTTTTGAGGTATTTTTATTTTGTTGGTAGTGTTTGTTTGAGTTTGCTTGATATGATGTAATGTATTCTCTTGATTACTTAAGTCATAGTGTTGATCTTGGAGAAATGGAAATATTGTTCTTATTATTCAAAAATATGTAAAATGTGTGGCCCAAGTCTTATTAGTCGGAGCATCGGGATTAGCTAGGTAAGCGTGAGTGGAGTGATGTTTTGGTCAAGTCACTTTGGTCGAGAGTGACCACAAATAGTTATAAAAATGTTAACACCTAATCCAGTGCTAGTTCAAATGAGAATTGGTCATTCGAATGATGTCGCCAACATTTGAAGAGGAAAAAATCAGTTACAACTATAATGCAACCGAGAATATCCAGTTACAATCTTGGTTCATAAACTTCGTCAAGGGCATCTCCAAAGGTGACCTGCAAACAGATTGCCCGCGTCCGATTCTGTCCACCCCGAGGACGCGTCACAACACCCACTCACAAACGGAGCCAGCGCCCCAGATAGGTCCGTTTTGGCACAAACACCGCCCAAAATTGGGATGAGAATGTGGTAGGATGGATAGATCGCGCGGCCACACATGTCCTTTCATGTCTTCTCCTGGGCCCGCCCATCAGCAGCAGACGCAAGGTTCCCGTCGCCCACCATATTGTTGGTCCTTTTTTAATGCGTCATCCATATCCAGTCCCCATTTGGTCAAACCCCTCACAAACCCTAGCCAGCTCCCTCGCACCGACGGTGTTGACGAAGTCGTGGTGGTTTAAGTTCGGGTGCAATGACCACGAGGCCAGGTTTTCGTCTAGCGGCAGCCGCCTGCGGGACTATCCTGCTGCTCCATCTCCTACTCCGCACAACCCCTCACCCCACGAGGGCCACTGCGTCCCCGCTCAGAGCAACGAGTGAACGTGAGCCGCGAGGCAACCCGCACGCTGGCGGAGGCGGGCACGCTGTTCCCGTGGACGGATGTGCACTTGCCGGTTGGCTGGCACCTCAAATAGGCCCGCGTGCATGTCTATCTTCTAGGCATCGAGGCATGTGCGTCGGTGGGAGATATGTCGCCGCTGTGCTTTCCTCCCGTCGATTTGCGGCAGGACCCGACCTACTCCATCCATTCCCCTCTCTAGAATAGATGGTTCGAGGCCGAGCACCAAGCTTGCCGCGTGGCCATTGAGGCCCACATCAAGGGCATGGACGACGATGAGGACTACTACGAGGACTCTTGGGCGGCGACAGAGGAGGGCAACGATTTCCCGTCATGCTAGCCAGGCCTGTCGGACTGGTCGTAGTGTCGGGGCACCGCAACCATGGAGGCCGAAGTTCTTCCGTCGTCGGTTGCTGTCAAGGTTGAGTAGGAGGAACGTCCGATGATGGAGGAGGAGATCTAGGCCGCCATCTTAGCCTCCCAATTGGAGGAGGAGCAGAAGTGGGACGACATGGGTCAGGCCCTCCACGAGTCGTGGATGGCTGCTTAAGCGGTTGCGCCAGCTCCACCAGCCGCTGCCTTTGAATGGCCACCAACCACGGTCCTCATCAAGATTGAGGACGACGACTAGGCCTCCGTGCCTGTGACACGCAACACGACCTACACCGGCATCGCCCCGCCGGCCACCCACTAGTATAGGGTTCTTTTCATTTTGTATTTTGGACACGTTAAACAATGTTTATCCATATATATATTATTTTAAAAAAATGTTTTTATTTTCTGCAATATTTTTTGCGGGTCGTCGCCGTTGGGTGCACATACCACCGCAAATGGACAGCCCGTGTCCACGTTGTCCTCCTGACCCGCAAACGGTACCGATTAGGTGTCCGATTTGCGAGCCAAGATGCCCTACCTCCAAAGGCTAGGAATCGGATTGAGCTAATTTTGATTTGAACGAAAAATAGCAAAACCCAAGATATAGCAACAAAACCATTTGCGGTGGAAAGTTTCCGAATCTTCTTTTTACAATAAAGTTTCTGGAATTACAGAATTAACAGGACTAAGTTTTGGAGAAATAGTATACACTAGATCCGATATACTAGTAGAAGCAGTGTGGTTCTCCAGCAGATCCTAAGCATTATGGAGTGGTTAAGGGCTTAAACCCGGCCGCTAATCGCGGTTGCTAATCCTGGCACAAGGTGGTTAAGCACCACCCTCGATCAACACGCGTCGCCTCCTCTCCTCTCCTCTCCTCTCCCACTCTTCCCTCCAAATTTCCGGCCTTCTCGCCTTCCTCCCCAACTGCCCCCCCTTCCGTTCCGCCTCCACTTCCCTCACCTTCCCTCTGCTCGGCTCCCGATGCGCTAACCCTAAACCCCAATCACCGCGCCACTCCGCCGTCTCATGTACGATCTTCATCGAGTTTTTCTTTTTCTTTACTTTCTTTTGCGCCCTTATCCCTATTGGCAATGTCGTTTTTCTTTTGATTCCGTGGGTGCGCGCGTGGTGTGTGGGAATTTTTCCTGCCTCTTTTGTTTGATTATGTATCATGGCTCTGATAATGCCGTTTTACAATCTCTACAAATTGCTGTACTCTTTATCCCTAATTTTCCTCGGTGATTTCGATAAATCAATACCAAATTGTGCCAGAATCTCCCCAAATTGTTGGGTTTGCTCCTTGCGCAGAAATTTCCGTAGCAATGTGATCTAGTCGGACAAACCCTAGGTACTGATTCTGATCGAATTGTGGTGAAAACTAACTTTCTTTTGCGGATGCAGTGATCAAATCGAAGAGGGGATATATGTACAGGAACCAGTTTCGGCCGGATCGCTTCAACGAACACACCAACACCGCCCGAAGGCCCGGCCGTGGCTGCGCCAGTGGCACGCACCATTGGGTCGTCTCCGGCGGCCGCGCGAACGCGGCTCCGGGCGCACGACCTCGTTCACCGCCCAACCGGAGGTGAGGGAGTGAGGCTCGTCAACCTTGTTTAAGTTTTTGTCATGGGCGTGTTGATTAGGGTGTTTTTTTTATCATGAGCAGCGTGCTAAGTAGGGTGTTGGTTGTTTATGGGTATGAAACATCTAGATTTTATTTGCAGTGGGAGACCCGGAACAGTGCAGCAGTACCGGCCAAGGTCGCCGGCGTGTGTGGTGCCCCAGGGGAATGCCACTAACTATACCCCTGATGAAAATGCTGCTGATACACGTACAGAACCAGTGAATCAAGGTGTGTATGTTTGTGTTAAGCGCAAATTTTTGCCAATGTCTTTCCTTGTATATTTATGTGTGCATGACCTGAACAAGAGCGTGGATCGTTGAAATATCTAGTTTCCGTAAGCATGAACAAATAGTGATCACAGAGTACTTAGGAGCTGAGATCATGATAACTCCTTTTTGTTGATGAAATTTCTTTTTTACGGAAGTAGTCAGCACTGCATTCATTTTTTTGTATGAAATGATGGGCCGGGATTTGGCAATGTAGCTAAAACTTGCCTTCTTGCTGGTGATTTCCATTCTAGCATCTTTAGGGTCATTGGAGAAACAGAAATCTCCCAATGTGTCCGATCAGAGTGACGTTCTGAACTTAGTGTCTGCTAAAGGAGCCAGGGCAGCGGATTCCTCGACACCAACAATACACTCAGAAGGTTCATTCTGTTCCCATTTTGTAACTAAAGTGGCATGACATTTGGAAATTCTTCTGGACTTATGTAACTTTATTGCAATTTCTAATGAGGTGGCATATCTTCTTGGTTATATTGATCGCAGGGAATCCATCCACTGCATTTACTCTTCAGTTTGGAACTTTAAGCCCAGGAGTCATTAACACACAAGTATGACATATCTTTTATTGTTTTCATAGTTCCTATTAATAACTTTCCAAAGATCTGCAGTGGTTAAAACTCCATGATGATCTTTTTACAGTGTGATCCATGCTCGGCCTCAGCCCCTTCAAATATAAATGAGAAGAAACACGAAAAGGTCTGATTTATCTCTGGTTATCCTATCCTGCCGGCTGTATTTAGCTGGAATGCCTTTCTTTTTTGTTCTACTGTATTATCTCCGAGCTATGGCTATCAAATTGTCACTTCCATTATATGTATGCCCTTTTCGTACTTTCAACAGCTGGCTTAAAATTAAATGAACCGGGACAAAAAACTTGCCATAATGACTGCTTGAATTGTATACTTCTTACGCACTTGTCACATGGAGTACACTTCTTCTGCTCATATATTGTGACAGTACACTTGCTCTGTTGTTCTAAATAACCATGCTTTGCGGATCCATGCTATGGTGTGATCGCATCTTTCGATCATCATGCTTCTCTAATTTGGATGCGAAGTGTTACATATAGAAATATCTTCCTTTCTTACTTACATATATAGCACTGACCTATATTTGTTACGGTGTCAGGCGCACCCTGGATTACTATCTGAGAAGCCTAATACTGTGTCTTTACCATCTGGCCAAGAGCAGCAAAAGCAAGAAGCAACGGATAACTTGGTTATCTGTAGTCGAACTGGTTTGGTCGACAAGTATGATAGTGTGCCTGCTGCAGCCTCATCTAATTCCTGTAAAGTACCTGAGCCTGAATTACCTCAGACACCAGTGCTGCATTCTGCTCCTCCAGCTGACAAAGTTAGTTCCTCTGCCAACTTGTTTTTAGTTTCTTTCACAGTTATGTTAGAACATAAGTGTACCTGTTGTTTCGTATTGCAGGTTTGTATGGATTCATGCAAGGTGTTGCCAAGAAATCCCTCTTCCCCAACCCATCAGCAGTGGCAAAAACAAGACACAAGGAAAGATACGATCAGTGCTAGCCAGTCTGATACTGTGAACAAATATCCTGCTATGAAGCCCAGGATGAGTGTGCAGATTCCACCCCCGTATACTCCCAACATAGCGCCACCGTCGTTCATTCTTCCAGTAAATGGAAGACCGCTTCCTGTGACTTTCCAGCAGAAACAACCTCAAGTGCCTGTTGAATTCAGGGGGTCGGGTATTCAAATGCAGCCTATTGGTTCTGTATCTGGCTCCTTGCCCGTGAAAATGGCCATGCCTATGGGTAACGCACCTCATGTACCACCATTTTTTGTTCATGGTGCTCAGCACGGTGCATTGCAACAGACAGCCTTCATTCACCAAGGACAAGGCCTGGGATGCGCACCTCCAGCTTCTCCTCACCTTTCTCAACTGGGCAACATGAGGATTACACAAGAGTTACCTCAGCAGCAGCCCAGAAGTTGTGATGAGCAGAAGAGAACTGTCCGGATAACTCATCCAGACACACATGAAGAGCTCATGTTGAATAGACGTGGTCATTCCTATATGGATGCTGCTTCTGGACAAATGCCTCTGCATAATATGAACCAGCTAGCTCAGCCCGTGCCAACATTTTCGCCTCTTCAGAAGGTTTATTACGGGCCGAACGTGTATAATACAGGACATATCTATCTTCCAAACGCCAGTACTGTTCCTGTTTCAAACAGGCAGATGTGCCCCAAAATGCACCCCTCAAAGCATACCTTTGATCCCACCATTAACAACCAGGCAATTACTTCCATCAGTCCTCCTGTGCTAAACCCTTGGCTTGATGCTAGTTCCAGGCCACCAACCAATTTACGTCCTTCAGAAGTCCCCAATTTCAAAGGTTTGCTGTCATCTGACCTGTCTGCTCCAAGTCAAGGTGTAAAGCCACCCACTGCCTCCCTTGTTGGAACAAATGAATTCTCATCTCAGACAAGCATACCTACCTGCATGGCAGAAACTCCCACATCGTTAAAGTTTTCTGGGGAAGCAAATCTCAAACCTCCAGCTGAAAAATCTGGTGTACATTGCAGTACGAGTCCTCATTTGGTTTTAACCCAGCAGGCACAAACTGGTCCAGCCTTAGTAGATCGTGCTACATCAGTTGCAGGTCCTCAGATTATCAACTTAACTCAGGCATGCGTAGCACATGGTACGTCATCGGTTCAAGCAAAACCCATGGTTGTAGAAGAATCATCACCAGTACCTACAGTAACTTCATCCTGCGGTGCCAAAGGCCAGTTACATCATATTGTGCCTCTGCAGTCTGAGACGTCTCTGGATACTGAGGCTTCAGTGGGTAGTAAGAATTCCAAGTATGAAGGAAATAGCATCTTAGGGAAGCCTCCGCTGTTACATACACAGGAAGTTCTGTCACCAAAGTTTCCAACAGCTAGTTTATTTACTGAAGATCTTAAGGTCAAAGTTAATCCCGATCCTTTTCCAGAAGAAACTTCTGGAGCGAATTGTTCAGTTACTTCGCAAATGCAGGATGTGACGAGACAGGAACAGATTGTAAATGCTGAAGTGGCATGCTCCAAATCTAAGGCAGAACAAGTTGATGTGACCATACCAGGTGCTGCTTCCGGATCGGAGAATGGTACTGATGTTAGTGAACTGGTAACATTTTCTGCATGTGCTGAATCAAGTCTCTCGGAGAACAAGCTGAAAGACGGTATACAATACTCGGCGAATTTTCCCGGGATTACAGCTATTGTTTCCGATTCAACTAGCCCTCGCAGGAAAATGGAACATGAAAATATTGATTCAGGGGTATTTTCTGATCACTGCTCTTCTGCTGCTACCTCCATTGTGCAAACAAAAAAAACTGTTTTGGAAGCAACCAAATCTAAAACTGTGCATGGAAGAAGAAAAAAGAGAAAGGAGATATACTCTAAGGCTGATGGTCAGAAGTCTTGTGATATTTACAGTGCGTCTGGTTCACTTGATGGGAATTTTGCAAGCTTTAGTGTGGAAGAGGTTGTCCGGAGTTCTTCCGCAGTTGATCTAAAGGAGATCTACACATTAGATGCTGAAATGGGCACTCCAGCTGGTAGGAATAATGATAATCAGAACAAAGATGAGTTTTTCGATTGGGAAGGTGATGCGCAACTCTCTAGTGAAAAGTTGAGAGTGTATAGCTGCAAGCATTCTAACAATGGAGCAGAAGTAAACAAAGATGGGTATGACCAGAAAAAATACTCTCGAGATTTCCTTTTAACATTTGCACATAGCTGCATTAATCTGCCTGAAGGTTATAAGATTGGATCTGATATTTATGATGCAATAATGAACGTCAGTAGTGAACATAATCCAAGCCGGGCAAGGATAAAAGATCGAGTATCAGATATTTCCCAAGTTAACAGACATATGCGTAGCAGCAAGCTTGAAGAGAGCTACTGGAGAAAATCGCACCCTTCTCCTGTTTCTGGACGTGATCCACTTCCTGACGTCGCTCATCGACATGCCATTTCTGGTTGGGATGCAGCACAGCGTGGTGGACGTGGATCCTCAAGAAGCGTCTCGCAGAACCAGTCACCTGGCCAGCATACTGGTGAGATTCTCTCCAGAGCTGTTAAAGAAGTAGCATGTCAATGCAGCATGTCACGTGGTTCTGTTGATCAGAAGTGGCAACATAGAAGTAATCAGGGTGCGTCATCTTCTCAAGTACCAATGCCACTTATGCACAAAGCTGAAAAAAAATATGAAATTGGTAAGGTGTCCGATGAGGAAGAGGTAAAGCAGAGGCAACTCAAAGCTATTCTCAATAAGTTGACCCCTCAAAATTTTGAAAAACTTTTCGAGCAGGTCAAAGATTTGAATATTGATAACATGGTTACACTTAGTGGGGTCATTTCTCAGATATTTGACAAAGCCTTGATGGAACCCACTTTTTGTGAGATGTACGCCAGTTTTTGCTTTTCGTTGGCTGGTGAACTACCAAATTTTGTGAAGGATGATGAGAAAATCACCTTTAAGAGACTTCTTTTAAATAAATGCCAAGAAGAATTTGAAAGAGGGGAACGAGAGCAAGCTGAAGCTGACAAGGCTGAAGAAGAGGGTGGAATTAAACAATCTAAAGGGGAGAGAGAAGAGAAACGGCTCCAAGTACGGAGGCGCATGCTAGGAAATATCCGTTTAATTGGGGAACTGTACAAAAAGAAAATGTTGACTGAGAGAATAATGCATGAATGCATTAAAAAATTACTGGGTGAGTACCAACACCCAGATGAGGAAGATCTAGAGGCATTATGCAAATTGATGAGCACAATAGGGGAGATGATTGACCATTACAGGGCAAAAGTGCATATGGATTTTTATTTTGACATTATACAGCAGCTGTCTGCAAATTCAAAGTTATCATCCCGTATAAGATTTATGCTAGAAGATGTGATTGATCTTAGAAACAACAAGTGGAGGCAGAGAAGGAAAGTTGAAGGGCCAAAGAAGATTGAGGAGGTTCACAGGGATGCTGTTAAACAGAAAACAAGCCAATCAACTAGGTCAGTTTCTTCTACTAACTATAACTCATTCGGTACCTCCGTTAGCTCAGCATCAAGACAAGGGCCTCCTCTGGATTATGGTGCTCGTGGATCTTCTGCTTCTCGTGGATCCTCTCAAGTTCGTGCTTATGGATCCCAGAATGTTAATCTGGATAGACAGCAGACTCCAAACAGAGTCATGCCAGTTGCAGTCCATCAAAGGCGTTCTGATAAAACCATTCGGCTTAGTCCTCAAGGGGAATTGGGAAGAGAAATGTCACTCTGTGGGAAGCCACAAGCTTCACATGACATTTTGCCTGATTTTTCTCTGAGCAGTCATCATGGTCAAACCTTAAAAAGCCCGAGACAAAGTTCATTTACAGGAGCGGCAAGTAACCAATCAAACTTCCAAGCCACTGCTGATACTCCTAAAAGTCAGTCCTGGGGAAATGCAGACCATGCGTTACCTACACTGGCGACCCCTGTCAATCCTGTTAGCCAAATACATACACCATCTGCAGTCATTAAGGGTATTTGTTATGAAGCAAGAATATTCTCGGAAGAGGTTCTTCAAGAAAAAGCTATATTAACCATTAAAGATTTCTACAGGTAATGTCTTCATTATTATTACTTGCACATCTTTAACAAACATGCGCTTGTTTTTATATGCTTTAGAATGTATAATCATATCGCTTCTCTTTTTATTACAAAAATGGTGCTGACAGCTACCTGTCTATGTATAGAACCCAAGGTTGACACTTCTAAGTTTTTATTCCCCTTGTTGCTTGTCAAATTTGGTTAATTGGATATATGTTTTCAGTCCCCAGCACCAGTTGTAAATTTATTACGCATTAAAAGATGAAATGCATGTATCTGTTTGACTGTTTTACATGGCGTCCAACAAATGTTAAAACATACATTTTTCATTTAGGATTTTTAACACACTCGACACTGTCAAGAGATTTGATCTGTGTCTGGTATGTTGTATGTAGCATTATTTTCAATAGTTGCAAAAATATTCTGTAAACAAAAGAAAAGTACATCAAAACACAGAAATTTATGTTTTCTGATGTCCAATGATTTGAATGCTAAGGCCTTCTAAAAATGTCCTGCCCCGCTGAGTCAGCTTCAGTTCCTTATAATATTCTGCTAATCAAAACATAGAAATTGATATTTTCTGATGTCCAATGAATTAAGTTCTACTGCCTACTAAAAATGTGTTCTATACAAAATTGTTACGTGGGTAACATTGTTTTACATCCGATACTTCTAACATAGATAATTGGTTAAGTTAACCAAAAAAAACCTTGTACTATATCTTCGTGGTTTTTCATTTGCCTATTTTTTGGTTCCGCCCAGTGCTAAGGATGAGAAGGAGGTTGGTCTGTGCATGAAAGAACTGAATGCCCCGAGCTTCTACCCTTCACTTATATCACTTTGGGTCAATGACTCGTTCGAAAGGAAAGACCTGGAAAGGGAACTCCTGGCCAAACTTTTGGTGCACTTGTGCAAGTCTCAGGAGAGTTTGCTAAGCCAGAGAGTGCTGCTCCAAGGGTATGATCCATTTGCTCATAACCAAAGCTTCTCTTGTACCATAGCTCATGACTCTGCATAAATGCTAATAAGTGTGCTGCTTCTGTCAGGTTCCAACATGTTGTTTCAACCTTGGAAGATGCCGTGACCGACGCTCCGAAAGCGACCGAGTTCTTGGGGCGTTTGTTTGCCAAAATCATACTGGAGGACGTGCTCTCGCTGACGGAGATCAAAGTATTGCTGCAGGATGGCGGGGATGAGCCGGCGGGGCCTGCGCCTGACCAGAACCTTACTTCCGAGGTCCTGGGGAGCATGATGGAGACAATAAGGGTGGAGTTGGGCGACTCTTCCGTGGACGAGATCCGTGCAAAGTCCAACCTGCAATGGGAGAGCCTCAGGCGGCCTGGCTTGTGCGTCTGAGTTTTCTCTTGTCCAGGAAGCAAGAAATGGGTAGATCACTAGCGTTTTCTTTGCTAGGTTTGCTGGATCCTAACCTTAGGAAGAAAGAAGAAAGGTCATAAGAAACTTTTGTTGGTCTTTGCTAGGTTACTTAGCTGTTATCACCAAGACGCACTTTTGGTTTGGTAATATTTTTGTTGGTCATGTGCCTGTGTTGCCTAGAAGTGCCTGTTTTTATCTTGTGCTGAACTGAGGAGTGAAGACGGTACTGATGTTTCGTTTTTTCCTGCCTGCCTTGAATCTGAAATCTGCTCACTACATTTAGAAGCCAATGGGGCTCCACAAAGCCAACGATATTTCATCGTGATCCAAACAAATTATCACAGCCATAGGGATAAACAGAATGGACATGGAAATCTTAGGTGAAACCTCAGTACAAGCTCATGTTAAAACAAAAAATAACAGATTAAGAATTGCCAGAACGAATATATCTCAGATTGCCATTACCATTGTATTCTTGTGAAGGAACCTCATGTTAAAACAAAATAAAAAAAATACACAACAGACACAGCAGCTACATAATGCCCTCTTTTAGTATCTGCCGAGCTCACGTATAAGATGTGTAAAGAATAGGATATGCACCTACGCTAAACAAACCACAAACATCAAATCAGAACGTCACGGGACACGGAGATCAGCCTGGTGTTAGGTGGATTTCGGTGACATGCTACATCTCAGAAGGCACGGCTACACCAATTGAATTAAGTGGCGAACTGCGCCACGTGCACAGATGAGCAGCTCAGAACTACTGTGCAACGCTGCATATCAGATAACTCTGTTGTGAACCTTTTGCTGCACCTTCAGTCTTCAAACTTGTTATGGCTTATGAAGTTTGAATCCAAAAACTCTGGGGACATATTCCTGTGACGGCTTCTGGGGCTTCAAGTGTGGGTACAAGTGAGGAAATGTCGTCCCAAAGTAAGCTCCGTCGATGTCTACACAAGAGTCAAGAGTACAGAGCTGGACAAACCATTTTTTCTGTCCCGTGAAAATTCATTCTCCAGTTACTCAACAATACATTAAATGTTACTCAGTACCATCTTCCCTACTTTTGGGTTGAGTTAGTTCCATAAAATAATACTCCCTCCGTTTCTAAATATAAGATGTTTTAGCTTTGTGAAAGGAGTGTATCTAGACCCCTCATGAACCTACATACTAAAAGGGGTCTAGATACACTCCTTTCACAAAGCTAAAACATCTTATATTTTGAAACGGAGGGAGTACAAAGCAAATCATGTCAAGAGTAACTATAGGTGCAAGACCTACTTCAAATGGAAAGCATACATGCCAGAATGGATGGTAAATAATAGTTCTTGTCCTAAGGATTTAGTCATGCTACGGATTCATACATGGTTCCTGAAGTGCATGGTTTGTGGGGTGTCAATTCAGTGTAATGGATAAGTTTAAAACATTCTAACTGAATATTGCTGCAGGCAAAAGCTACAAGATGACTGAACAACGTATAATTAGGTAACTCAAAATTTCAGAACAATTGTCAATTTATCTACTGACAGGAATATCAGAATGTGGTGACCATAAGTTGAAAGTCACATGTTCATTGTAAATAAAAGGATACTGCTTTGATATTTGGATCTCGGATAGTAGAGATCTTCGCACTTTGGGCAGTAAATCTTCACATTGCTAGAACGAGGAATGTCTGATTGGCCGACTGGGAGGCACGGTTGACCACTGCAGTGCACTCTAGGACATCTTCCAAAGTCATAATTCTTGTACTTATCCAACTGAGAACAAAAAATGTGGAAGTTACCAATTAATTACCGCACCCAAGGATATCCATCAGAAAACAATTTCTGGAGAGAGAAGAGAAGCTTCACCATTGCAGCCAACCCTTTACTTGTAAGAATATATCTAACATGAATCAATCCATAAAGCATCTCAGCAGCTGATTCAACAAGTTCATTTTGCTCTTCTGTGAACATATCACCTGTGCATCACAAAAATCACATTGTAAGAGTTTGGCAGAAGAAATCAAAAGTATGTATGGCAAGTTGACAACAAAAGAATGCATAGGACATCAAGGTTTTTTTCCTGATCATCTATGACGCTGTATTTTCAACTACAGCACTTGCAACATGACATAGAAGAGAGAGAAAAACAACGGACAGAGTAAAATAACCCCTAAAACAAAGTGCAGTACTCCATTAAGGATGTGTTTGGCCATGGAGACCAGCCCCAAACGACAACGAGACCACCCAGATGCAATACAAAATATCTGGTAGGGTATAAAAATACATCATTAGGCCAGTCCAGTGGGATACAAATGGGTCTGGAGGGGAGGTAAGCAGGGGAGGCTCATTTATTTGTGGCCTAGCGTGATCAGTGCATGAACATCATGTGCGCGGATCAACAGAGCACAAGCATGCACAAGGGTGAGGTTAGTGTTACTGTCCATTCTTAGCCACACACACCATTCGGCTCACATCCCTAGTTTCACATGAAGCCCTCTCTTCCTCCCAGTCCTTCCCATGTCCTCACCAGGGAAGCTGCTGGTTGAATCTCTCTAGACAAGACTGAACTCCCTCATTATCTATCTTTCAGATCTCTATGTCTGACAGTGATCATATCAAAGTGAGATCCATTTGTCATTATTAGTTTTGTCGATGGATCCATGTTTTCCTATTAATTAATGGCACATCTGGATGTTTTCCTGCTCATTTGCCAGTCATGAATTGGCATGTACGCACGTACATACCGGAATAAATATTACTCCTAATTATGCTAAAAAAGAAGAGTTAGATGAATTAGGTTGACTCATGGCTTCATTAAAGTAGACATGATAGCCCTCTTTATATAAGTGTAACAATACAAAAACTAACCAAAGCATATCCCCTAAGAGCAACTAACATACCTTCCTAACAATAAGATCCTTATCCATTTATAGATAGATATCCTTAATTCCTTATTCTGTTACCTTGTGCTATGTGTGCCACATGACATGAATGGTAAGCTACAATGAAAGTAGTGACAAGTTTAATGTCTTCTGTAATTGATTTATAAGTGCTTATTTGATTGCAGGCTAATAGTAACGAAATAAATTTACAGAAGCAACACATTATTAATTTTCTCTTTATAACTATTATGGGTGTGCAAGTGCAACAGTGGGCTCACAAGGTCGTGAATCGACCCTGGTTTGAATTTCACATCTACCATAATTTCAAAGGTTGGAGGGGGAAATGTTCTGCTTTTGCATACAGAATATTTTGATGAACAATTATTCCATCAATATTGTTATGTGATACAAAATCACCATCATAAATATTTTTTAATACGAATCTAACATAATCGCTTTTTTGTGTCACATAAATTGCATATGAGGAACGTTATTATTGGTCAAAGCCTTGTCTTGAACAATGAAAATACAACCCACAAAACGAAGTGAGGGAGTACTATATTACGTCTCGTCACTTCTGTGATGTGATTCTACCGCTAGATATAGGTTACGGATTCAAGTTCCGTTCTTTCATGAAACGCACCAAAAAGTCCTCGTGTCTGGAAAAGTGCATATTTTTGCTTTAGAAAAATCAAACCAAACAAGCCAAGCCAAGTAAAACAGCTAACCAATCAACTTTCCGTTGCATTGTACTCGACCTGGCAGCCTTCTTGGGTCGGGCTAGGTCAACACAAGACACTAACAACACCATAAAAGCCTAGATACAGCCGTTAACTGGCCAAACTACCAGGGCCAGGACATGGTAGACATGGCAGTTTTAATTCAGAGTTTACTTATCAAATAAACAAGCGCTGTCAGAACCCAGCTATATATCAAAGTTATAAACAAATACTCCCTCCGATCCACATTAATGTTCTTAGATTTGTCTAGATTCGGATCTATCTAGTCATGTTTTAGTGCTAGATACGTCCGAATCTAGACAAACCAAAGAACATTAATTTGGATCGGAGGGAGTATATAAATATCTTAATGCAGTGGTGGAGCTGGGATTAGGAGGAGGTGATGTCAAAATCCCAAAATAAGTGATAAATTAGATTGAGGGCATTATCTAGTACTTTTAGGGTCAAAACTAATGTATTTATACCTAATACCATGGTGTTCACCAGATTTTTGCGATGTCAGTTGACATCATAAATAGCATGCAGCTCCGCCACTGTCTTAATGGGTTCATCTTTTTGTAAACCAATATATATAAGCTCAAGCTGACCAACTGCTCGTTGTATTCAATCGACCTGGCAGCCTTTTTGAGTCAGGCTAGGTCAACACACTAAGCACGCCCTAAAAGTCCGTTAACTGGCAGGACTAACTAGGGCCAGGGCATGGTAAACAAAGCAGTTTTAAATCACTGTTTACTAAATGAACAGAAGGCTGAAACAATCCAGCTATATATCGAAGTTGTAAACATTATATAGGTATCACAATCAGTTGCTCTTTTTGTAAATGTGTTTCTCTCCAAATTGATCTATCAAACAGAAAAAGAAGATAGATACCATGTGAAGACTCGACATCCAATATGAGATCAAGAGCATATTCATAATATGGAACTTGACCGCTCAGCCCACAGAGATTGAAATCATCTTGTATGTAATCATCATCAACTTCGCAGAAAAATTCATTGCCCCGCAAGCTACAGAACCATGAAATCCACGATGTATCTTCTCCATCAGAACCACTCAAATCTGATTCTTCACTATCCGTATCTGATTCTCCTGTAAGGCAATTAGTAAACAAAGATCAAAATTGTAACAGGAAACACCAAAAACAACCCAATAACCTTAGTTGTAGCAAACTAAGATAAAAAACAGTAAGAAAAAATGGTGGCAGAGCATGAAATGTTAGTACTCAGCAACATATACATAGTCTCTACTACTATCAGAAGACATATGTGGGATCTCCATACCACTAAAAAAGACAGACACAAATGTATGTCAGACAAGTCTAGCACTAGCTAAGGCCAAATTTGATAAACACCAGTTACAGAAACACAAATGCAGTGCAGATTTGGCAGGCTCCTCTCTAGCTTCATCGACAATGGGTACACACAAAGGTATCAGTGTTACCCCCCCTGTTTGAGGTAGTAGCTGCTATATACGCACTGGGTTATGAGGTTCTAAGACCTAAGAGCATCTCCACTCGCGTTCCCAGCAGGCCATTCCCAGGGCGTTTTTTTTTTTGTCCGGACGCTGAAAATTGGCCCAGCCGCGTTCTCAGGACGTCGGTTTCGTCCGGATTTGGCCCAAAATACGTCCGGAGATCCCAGGCCGTTCCCGGGGCGCCGGGAACGCGCTGGGAACACCGGACGAAGCGAATTCGGCGGGGGAAAATGATCTCGGCGCATGGACCCGCCCAGTCAGCGACCGAAGGCCGTTCGTCGTCATCCTTCTGCCTCGGCTCCCGCGAAGGACCGCCGGACGGACCGCCGGGCATTAACTGCCCGTCTCGTCGACCACGCGTCGGCGTAATGGTGCGCCACCGCCGCCTCGGCTTCCTGCCATTTCCCCTTTTCCCGCCACGCCGCTACACTCCTCCCGCCTTCGCTGCCCGAGCTCGGCCTATAAAACACAGCCACATGGCCGGTTCGCAGCACACTGCCCCCTCTACCCCACACCACCACGAACTCCGGCGAAAAGAAGCACTCGGCGAAGAAGAAGATGGCGGAGAGGTTCCCCGGCAACCCCGTGGCGGCGAACGGCTTCGGCCGGCGGACGCTCCAGCCGTGGGAGGCGAGGATGCTCCACAACGCCGGGTACATGGTGCCGCTGGACTTCCGCTGCCCGCCCAGGTGGAAGCTCAGCGCCGGCGGCATACCAGTGTTGCCGGTGCCGGAGGACGACCAGATGGTGGAGGAGATCCAGACCGCCATCGCGGCGATGCCGGACCCCGAGCTCGCCGAGGACCCCGGCAACCTCGCGCACTGGGAGCAATTCTTCGCCAAGCGCCGGCTCGCCAAACTCGCCGCCCATCAGGGACCTCCAGGCGAGCCGCCGAAGCGCAACAACGCGGCGAGCCGCCGCCGATGGTGGAGCGCGCCGGGACGCACCCTCAACTACGTCCTCGAGCACATCCACGCCGGCAACAACCCCCGGCTGGGCTTCCCGCGTTCACCGGCGCCCGCCCCTCGCCGCGGGCGCCAACCTCCGGCGAACTAGGTGCCCAGGAGGATGGCCTGCCTCACCTCCTCCTCCTCCACGACGTCGCGCTCGTCCGGGACGGTGCCTGCGTAGTCGCCGCGCAGCAGCGGCGAGTTTTTTCGGTCTCCCAAACGCGAGGCAGACACGCCCAAGAGCTCGCAGCCGAGGACACGTGCGCGGGGACTCGTCATCAACGAGCCCCGCACGGCGGCGCCGCCGACCGGCCGGCTTCGCCTTCGCCAGCCGAAGCCGGAGCCGGAGCCCGCGGACTGGAGCGTGGCGGCCGACAAGGACTCCTTCGCCATCAAAATGGCGATCTAACGTTCTCTGCACGACGCCGCGCCACCATCGCCGATCCCGGAGCCGAACATCCTCGCCTGGTCCAGGACGGACTGGGAGTAGGAGGAAGCACGCCGCGTTCGCCGCCAGCAGGAGGAGGCCGAGCGCCAGGCCAGTGCGCATCGTGAGCCCGGCTACCAGGGCGCGCCTCTCGTCGTCCTCGACGACGACGACGTCGGGCCTTCGTACCAGCCGTGGAGGTTCAGCGACACAGGCCAGGGCAGCTCGGGCCCCCGCAGACACCGAGCGACGACGGCGACGACGACGACATGGCGGACCCGGACTACACCAACTTCTACCGCAACTTCAGCATGTAGACGGCGTCCACCGGCATCGGCATCGGCCTTTTTTAGCCTAAGCGAAGTCAGAATTCGGGTGCCCACCCGAATTCGACGTAATATGTATGAATCGCCCATCTATTAATGAAATCCGCCTATATTCGCCCAAAGTTTGCGAATTTTGTTAAAATTTGTCCAAACCCCGGGAGCTCGGCCTGGGACCAGTCGCGTTCCCAGGCCGAAAACTTTCTTCATCCGGCGCTATTTAGCTCCGGACTTCGGCCTGGGAACGGCCAACGAGTGGAGATGCTCTAAACTTGGGTATAGGCTCCAGTCGCAAGCGACGTCAGAAATGATGAGGTGCGGTCATACAGGAGAATAGGGAAGTTTATTAAAATTACAAGTTACCATATCCATAGCTAGTTGTGGCTGTTATTTATCCTTAACGTGGTTACAGTAATGTAGCAAAGTTATTATATAAGAGGAATAGATGATAGTATATATCTTGATGGCCTACATGAATTACTCATTTTCCTGTTTAGATGACCAAGTATAGCTTACAAGCAAACACATGCATAACACTAGGGCCCTAACCACTAAAAAACATTGTTCTAAAAGGCGCTGCCTTAGTCCAACTAGCTGATTTATCCCTCCTAAGAGAGCGTAGGCCCATTCAATGAATAGGCATCATCCTGGTTTGCCACCGGGAGTTTCGCCTATCCCCTTGGTAACTGCCAAAAAAATGCCTACGGGTACTAACTGAACACAAAATTCAGCATACAAGCAAACAAATTAGACTTCACAGCATGCTAGACCAAAATACGCGCCAAATGTCCTTAAAGGGACCAGCTCACTGCTAGCACCTTATAATGGTTACATCAGATTAATAATGGCTGTACTTATTACTAGAGAGTACATAATTTGCATTGTGCTATTGGTGATCTCTAGAATGTTTCTATGTCTGCCACATCCCATCGTCATCGTGAATTGAAACAGAATTGAAACATCGCATGTCTGGCTAATGGTGTTGCCATGTTTATCTGCCATCACAGGCAAGCATCAGTGCATACAAAAACATATGAACAAGACAAATTCAAGCTCCTGCTACAAAATCTCGACGAAATGATGGTATCAGTGTATGGTACAGGAGCTCTAACAGCTGGACACACCATTTCTCCCTCCTCCGTGCCCAGATAGCTAAACACATAAAATATCCCTTTATCTGGCTAACCCTTTCGTTCCTCAAGCTACAAAGCGCAATCAGTTACCACGAAAGAACGCGGTATCCCCATTGCGGTTATCAGGATGCAGAACAGAGCTGATCTATGGGCTTGTTGGACCAACAAACCACATCAAATAAAATAAAGCAGCCAGAAATAATAATAATAAAACATGCTGCGGGACAGAGCATACCATCGGATAACTTGTCCTTGGACATGGCGGTGGATCCGCCGCCGGAGCGGGGCACCTCCGGCTGCTTCCCGGCGGCGATCCGGTCCCTCTCGCGGCCGCCGGAGAAACCCCACGACGTCGAAGGGGAGGACCTGTCCATCGCCTCTCCTATACGCTTCCTCTCGCCGGCGCCCCCAGCCGTCGCCGAGACGCCTCGGTCTCTCTGCATCCCCTCCCCCCTTACCCTCACCCCCTCCTCCTAGTTTGTCCCCCGATCTTGAGGCCGGTTAGGAGTCGGGGTCGCAGGCTAGTGTCTACGGGCGAAGGAGGAGCCGGGGAGATCAGGCGAGCGCTCCGGCGCTCGTGTGGAGCTCTCGAGCGGAGGGGACCCGAACGGTAGACGGGTGAGGGAAGGACGAAAGAGTATGGGGGCTGTCTTGTAATTCCGACCAACTTTGGGTAGGACGATGTTACGCATGCCATGATGTTCTAGGCTGTATAGGCCCGCTGGAGGCTTGGAACTTGCCGTCCTGGAATGCAAGAAAGAATTGGCCTTTGCATTGCCCCCTGAATTCTGGTTGCGTGAGAAATTCATCTGGTTTCTCCTCTTCAGATTTGCCAATTTTAGGTTGCAACTTGCGTTAGAGCGTCTCCACTAGAGACCAAATATCTCACTCCCAAAAGACAATTTTCGTGAGAGAGTGAAAACCTAGTCTCTAGCCGACTCCTAAAGCTGGTCCACCTTAGCTTACCCATGAAGCCGCTCATAAATCGTGCCATCATCTTTGATGCCAAGACTTGATCACGCATGTGTTGGGATATTAGTCAATTTCTAAGTGAGATTAACTATCGAAATCAAGATCATATATGCAATCGTGAACTTAACCACAAGCATCATACTAAACACTCCTAGCAGATCAGCATATGGACCAAGACCAAGTGCAGACAAGAAGATGAGAAACACATACGCGTTAACCGGAAAGGTCACCGCCACAGCGCCTTTGTTGTTGAAGTCGGCCATGTTGGTGATGAGGTTGTCGGTAGTCGGATCCGTGAAGAAGACGCACAACCGACTTAGACGAATATGAACGAATGCGAGCAGTCGCGCCGAGATACTCCAAAAACCCTGTCGTCCGTCTCCTGGTGCAGGATCTCAATGGATACGACTTCTGAGGCCTACTCTCCCGAATGGTTGTGCTCGCAGTCACTAGGATGGGGAAGCATAGAGAGCAACACAACAAGTACAGAGTCATCCAGAATTTGTTCTCTCTCTCATATAGCCTGGAAGGTGAGCCGGGCGAACCACCATGCGGATGAGGAAGACTCTAGAAACTAGGTACATGTCAATCATGCACAAGCAAGTCGGCACACACACACGTGGCATACACGTGTTGAAGGGAATATGGGAATATGCCCGAGAGGCAATAATAAAGTGATTATTATCTTATTCCATGTTTATGATAAATATTTATTTTGTATGCTATAATTGTATTAATTGGAAACGTTAATACATGTGTGTTTAATAAACAAAAAGTTTCTAGTAATGCCTCTCATATAAACTAGCTCGTTGATTAAGAAGATGATCAAGGTTTCCTGATCATGGACATTGGATGTTATTAATAACAAGGTCACAACATTGGTGGAATGATGTGATGAACATTCATCCGAAGTATAGCATTACGATCAAAGTCATTATGTTTATATTGCTATAACATCATACGAAGTAATCTTAGTCCTTAGACCATGAGATCATGTTAATTGCTAACATCGAAAGAGTAACTTGATAACATCAAACGTCACACTGTAAAAGAGTGATTATAAAGGTGGGTTCAGATACTCCAAAGGTGTTATGTTGAGGCTCATGGATCAAGAGTGGAATTTGTCAATCCCGATGACGGATAGATATACTCTAGGCCCTCTCAATGATATCACATTGAGAATAGCTTGCAAGCAAGTGATGTGATCACTAGAATGTTATATCACGGAAACGAGAAAAGAGTGCATGTCGGTAACGAGATCAAACTAGATATTTGGATGTCGATGATCAAATCTTGGACATGTAATATATCACGAGACAAAGGGTTTAGTTATGACGTTAAAGGTTCACACGATCATAAGAGTCATCGTTGAATATGTGGGAGTCAGTACGGATCTCCACGTCCCGCTGCTGATTATTAATCGGAGAGGGGTCTCGATCATGTATGTATTATTCACGAACCGTAGGGTGACACACTTAAGAGATACGGACACCATTTATGAGCAAATATGTTTCAGATAAAGATTAAGAAAACGCTGAAATCATTTCAATGGAAACCGGAATTGTTTCAGGTGAAATTGCTGAAATTGGTTCTGCATGTGATATTAAAATGTTGCAGGGAATTTTATGTGAATGTTTATTAATTAAAGTAATTAAAAAAATTATGAATAAAATAAATAAAAGTGTTTTATTTAATGAGAGATTGCATTAAATTTGGTGGAAATTTAATGCATGTGAGTGGACATGAGTGGAGGTGTGTGTTTATGTGAGTGGGAGCTCCATCCACATGAATGAGAGAGGTGGGGGCACCCACCATGGCCGGCGACATGCCCCCTTGGGCTACCTCCTCCCCTATATAAGGAGCACCTCCTCCTCCTCTCCTCTTGCACCACCTTCTCGTGAAGGTTCTCTTCTCCCTCTAGTTATTCCCCATGGTCTCGGATTACCGAGATACATGTTCCCGGTGGCTTTATCTGGAAAGGAGTTGCTGCTTCCGCTGCATCGCTGGAGCGAGGAGGCGGAGGTTATTTGATGGACCGAACGTGTGTGCGATCACGGATGCACCGCTACTTTGCGGTGCTGGACTTGATGGTGTTGGACCTGATGGTGTTGGAACTGCTGGACCTGGAGGACTTCATCACGATCTTGAGATCGGCAAGTGTACGACTACATCATCCACGAGTTCCATCTCGTTAACAAAGCTTTGTTGCCTTCAAGGGTAAGTTCTCTATGGATGTATATCCACCCGTTGCTTGTATCTAGTAGATAGATCTTGGCGTATAGTTCCCATCGTAGGAATTTTTTTGTTTTTTATGCTGCGAACCCAACAGTGGTATCAGAGCCTGATCTATGTGTAGGTGCTTTGCACGGGTAGTACACATATGTTTATATGTGGGCGATAATGATCATGTTATTGCATCTTCTATGTATTTTGGATATTGGTGGCATAGTGGGATGAAGCGGCCCGGACCACGGAATACTAAGGTTCTTACTTGACGAGCCTAGCATGTACAGACATGGCCTCGGAACACGGACCGAAAGGTTAAGCATGAGTCATATAGTTGATATGATGCCCATATAGATGCTCGCCTTTGAAGCTACACCGACTCACGTGATGATCGGACTTGGTGTAGTGGATTTGGTTCATGTAATCACCAAAAGGACACGAGGGATGTCGTTTTTGAGTGGGAGTTCATTAGTAATTTGGATTAGTTGAACTCAATCTATCATAAACTTAGTCTAAATATATTTTACAAATTCTATTGTAGATGGCACCACCTGTTTTTAATTTCAATGTGTTCATGGAGAAAGAGAAGCTTGTTGCGAATGGTAGCAACTTCACCAACTGGGCTATGAATTTGAGGATTCTCCTCACTGCTGCACAAAAGCAATATGTGCTAGAGGCGCCGCTAGGCCCCCCACGAGCTCCTGATGCCCCTGACGAGGAAAAGAACGTCTATATAACTCGTCAGGAGGACCACAACTTAGTTCATTGCGGCATACTATATGGGCTAGAGCCAGAACTTCGAAAACGTTTCGAAAATGGCAATGCCTTTGATACCATGGGAGAATTGAAAATGATTTTCGATACCCATGCTGCCGTAGAGAGTTATAATGCTTCTGAAAAGTTCTTTAGCTACATGATGGAACAGAACAACTCCGTTAGTGAGCACGTACTCAAAATGTCTAGGTACACCAATAAGCTTGTGTCCTTGGGAATAACGATTCCCATTGACTTAGGCATACATCGTGTTCTCCAATCTCTGCCACCTAGCTACAAGAGCTTCATGATGAACTATAATATGCAGGGCATGAAGAAGTCTCTTCCCGAGCTTCTGTCAATGCTTAAGACTGCAGAAGTGGAGATTAGGAAAGCACATAAAGTGTTGATGATCAATAAGACCACCGGTTTCAAGAAGGACAAGAAAGGCAAGCAGAAGGGAAAGAAGGGCGGCAAATCTGTTGTCGCGCCTAAAAAGAAACCCCGAGCTGGCCCTAAGTCTGACACTGAGTGCTACTATTGCAAGGGGACTGGCCATTGGAAGCGCAACTGCCCCAAGTATTTGGCGGACAAGAAGGCCGGCAAGTCAAACAAAGGTATATGTGATATACATGTTATTGATGTGTACTTGACTAGTACTCGTAGTAGCACCTGGGTATTTGATACGGGATCGGTTGCTAATATATGTAACTCGGTTCAGGGGCTGCGGAACAAGCGACAACTAGCAAGGGATGAGGTCACGATGCGGGTCGGCAATGGATCAAGAGTTGATGTGATCGCCGTCGGAACGCTGCCTCTCCATATGCCGTCGGGATTAGTTATAAACCTGAATAATTGTTATTTGGTGCCTGCACTGAGCATGAACATTGTATCCAGATCGTGTTTGATGCAAAGTGGTTATTCGTTTAAGTCTGAAAACAATGGTTGTTCGATTTATATGAATAATATCTTTTATGGTCATGCACCTGTGTTGAATGGTTTATTTTTGTTGGATCTCGATAGTGGTATTACGCATATTCATAATGTTGATGCTAAAAGGATTAAACTTGATAATGATATATCTACATATATGTGGCACTGTCGTCTAGGTCATATTGGCGTTAAACGCATGAAGAAACTCCATTCTGATGGACTTTTGGAATCACTTGATTTTGAATCATTTGATACATGTGAGCCATGCCTTATGGGCAAGATGACTAGAACGCCATTTTTCGGTTCAATTGAACGGGCGACAGATTTATTGGAAATCATAGATGTGTGTGGACCAATGAGTGTGTCGGCGCGAGGTGGATATCGTTATTTTGTTACTTTCACGGATGATTTGAGTAGATACGGGTATATCTATTTGATGAAACATAATTCTGAAACCTTTAAAAAGTTCAAAGAATTTCAGAATGAAGTGGAAAATCATCGTAACAGAAAGATCAAATTTCTGCGGTCCGAGCGTGGAGGAGAGTATCTTAGTTACGAGTTTAGCACACATATAAAAGACTGTGGAATAGTGTCACAACTCATGCCTGCCGGAACACCACAACGTAATGGTGTGTCAGAACGTCGTAATCGTACTTTATTGGATATGGTTCGATCTATGATGTCTCTGACTGACTTGCCACTGTCATTTTGGGGTTATGCACTAGAAACCGCTGCATTCACTTTAAATAGGGCACCATCTAAATCCGTTGAAAAGACACCGTATGAATTATGGTTTGGAAACAAACCTAAGCTGTCATTTCTTAAAGTTTGGGGATGCGATGTTTATGTGAAGAAACTTCAACCGGATAAACTCGAACCCAAAGCGGAAAAATGCGTCTTCATAAGATACCCTAAGGAAACGATTGGGTATACCTTCTATCACAGAACCGAGGGCAAGGTCTTTGTTGCCAAGAATGGATCCTTTCTTGAGAAGGAGTTTCTCGCGAAAGGTGTGAGTAGTCGGAAGGTAGAACTCGATGAGGTTATTGAACCTTCTCTTCATGAAATAGCGAGTAGCGCAGCATCGGAAGTTGTTTCGGAGTTGACTTCACCTAATGAAGAGAGAGCTAATGATATTTATCATGAAACTCCGAAAGAGGACACTACCGAACCTCGCAGGTCAAGCAGGACACGTGCAGCTCCTGAACTGTACGGCAATCCTGTTATGAATTTCATGATTGATGAAATAGATGACCCTGCGACGTATGAAGAAGCGATGATGAGCCTTGATTCCAACAAATGGCTAGAAGCCATGAAATCCGAGATGGAATCCATGTACGAAAACCAGGTTTAGACCTTGGTGGACTTACCTCACGATCGAAAGGCCATTGAGAATAAATGGATTTTCAAAAGAAAAACTGATGCTGATGGTAATGTAACCATCTATAAGGCTCGACTTGTCGCAAAGGGGTTTCGACAAATTCAAGGAGTTAACTACGATGAGACATTCTCTCCCGTAGCGATGCTTAAGTCGGTTAGGATTATGTTAGCAATTGCTGCATATTTCGATTATGAAATTTGGCAGATGGATGTCAAAACTGCGTTCCTCAATGGTAATATTGAAGAAGAGTTGTATATGATACAACCTAAGGGTTTTGTCGATCCTAAGGATGTTGATAAGGTGTGCAAACTTCAGCGATCCATCTATGGACTGAAGCAAGCATCCCGAAGTTGGAATCTCCGCTTTGATGAGGTGATCAAAGAGTTTGGATTTGTCCAAACTTATGGAGAGGCTTGTATTTACAAGAAAGTGAGTGGGAGCAATGTGGCATTTCTGATATTATATGTGGATGACATATTATTGATTGGAAATGATATAGATCTTTTAAACAGTGTTAAAAGTTATCTAAACAACAAATTTTCGATGAAGGACCTTGGTGAAGCTTCATATATATTAGGCATTAAAATCTATAGAGATAGATCAAGACGCCTAATTGGGCTATCGCAGAGTACATACCTTGATAAGATATTAAAGAAGTTTAATATGGACGGAAGTAAGAAGGGGTACTTACCTATGTTGCAAGGCAAGACATTGAGTAAGACTCAAAGTCCGGCTACGGCGGAAGAAAGAGAGATAATGGATAAGATCCCCTATGCCTCAGCCATAGGCTCTATAATGTATGCCATGCTATGTACAAGACCGGATGTGGCACATGCTATTAGTTTGACTAGTAGGTACCAATTTGATCCAGGTTCGGAACACTGGATAGCGGTCAAGAGTATCCTTAAGTACTTGAGAAGAACTAAGGATATGTTTCTTGTATACCGAGGTGAAGAAGAGCTAGTCGCTAAGTGTTATGTCGATGCTAGCTTTGACACTGATCCGGATGACTCTAAGTCTCAATCCAGATACGTATTTCTCTTGAACGGAGCAGCAGTTAGTTGGAGGAGCTCCAAACAACCTGTGGTGGCTGGATCAACGACGGAGGCAAAATATGTTGCTGCTTCAGAAGCGGCGCAGGAAGCGGTTTGGATGAAGGAGTTCATAACGGAACTAGGTGTGGTTCCTAGTGCATTGGACCCAATGGTGATCTATTGTGACAATAATGGAGCCATAGCCAACACCAAGGAACCAAGGTCTCACAAGAATTCCAAGCATATTAAGCGTCGGTTTCACTCCATCCGCGAGCATGTCAAGGATGGAGATATAAAGATTTGTAAAGTACACACGGACCTAAATGTAGCAGATCCGTTGACTAAAGCTCTCCCTAGGGCAAAGCATGATCAACACCAGAACTCCATGGGTGTTAGATTTATCACTATGTGAACTAGATTATTGTCTCAAGTGCAAGTGGGAGACTGAAGGAAATATGCCCTGAGAGGCAATAATAAAGTTGTTATTATGTATTCCTTATATATGATAGATGTTTATTTTGCATGCTATGATTGTATTGATAGGAAACATCAATACATGTGTGTTTAATAAACAAAAAGGGTTCCTAGTTATGCCTCTCTTATAGACTATCTTGTTGATTAACAAGATGATCAAGGTTTCCTGATCATGGACATTGGATGTTGTTAATAACAAGGTCACAGCATTTGTGAAATGATGTGATGAACATTCATCCGAAGTATAGCATTACGATCAAGTCATTATGTTTATATTTCTATAACATCATACAAAGTAGTCTTAGTCCTTAGACCATGAGATCATGTTAATTGATAACACCGGAAGAGTATCTTGATAACATCAAACGTCACACCGTAACAGGGTGACCATAAAGGTGGGTTCAGTGCTATGAAGATGTTATGTTGAGGCTCATGGATCAAGAGTGGAATTTGTCAATCCCGATGATGGATAGATATACTTTGGGCCCTCTCGGTGATATCACATTAAGATAGCTTGCAAGCAAGTGATGTGATCACTAGAATGTTATATCACGGGAACGAGAAAAGAGTGCATGTCAGTAACGAGATCAAACTAGGTATTTGGATACCGATGATCGAATCTCGGACATGTATTATATCATGAGACAAAGGGATTAAATTGGTGACGTTAAAGGTTCTCACGATCACAGAAGTCATCGTTGAATATGCAGGAGTCTGTATGGATCTCGAGGTCCCGCTTCTGATTATTGATCTGAGAGGAGTCTCAATCATGTCTGCATTATTCGCGAACCGTAGGGTGACACACTTAAGGGTTGCCGGACACCATTTAGGAGCACATATGTTCCAGACAAAAGGTTTGCAAAGCGCAGGAAATGTTTCGATAGAAACAGGAATTGTTTCGATAGAAACCGAAATTGTTTCGGGTGAAATTGCAGAAAGTGGTTCTGCATGTGATATTGAAATGTTGCAAGGGGTTTTATGTGAATGTTTGTTAATTAAAGTAATTAACAAATTTCTGAATAAAATAAATAAAAGAGTTTTATTAATTGAGAGTTGCATTTAATTTGGTGGAAATTAAATACATGTGAGTGGGATTTTGGGTGGAGGCCATGTTTATGTGAGTGGAGGTTCACCACATGAATGAAGGAGGGGAGGAGTCCCCCCCCCTCATGCGCCGGCTATGGGAGGGGAGGGGTCTCCCTCCCTCCTATATAAAGCCCCCCTCTCCCCTCTCACAAACCACACCTCCTCGTGAAGGATCTCTCTCCCCCTCTAGTATTCCCCCATGGTCTCGGATTAGCGAGATACATGTTCCCGGTGGCCTTGCGTCTAGAAGGAGTTTCTGCTTCTGCTGATTCGCTGGAGCAAGGAGGTGGAGGTTGTCCGGTGGCTTGAACGTGTGTGCGAGGACGGATGCGCTGCTGATTTGCGGCGCTCGGACTTCCACACGATCTTGAGATCGGCAAGCGTACGACTACATCAACCACGAGTTCCTACTCGTTAACAAAACTCGTTGTCTTCGAGGGTAAGTTCTCCATGGATGTATGTCCACCCGTTGCTCTGTATCTAGTAGATAGATCTTGGCGTATAGTTCTCATCGTAGGAAATTGTTTCTTTTCTATGCTGCGGACCAAACATCTTGGCGTATAGTTCCCATCGTAGGAAATTTTTTGTTTTCTATGCTGCGAACCCAACACGTGTACACCCAGTTTCGTGCACCAAATAAAAATATAGTCTTTCACAAAATGATTTTCTAACTCGATTCGCGATTCACGAAACATGTCGCGCATGCAGGAGAGGCGAGGTGGATGGCGGAGGGGGAGGATTGCACGTGGACTCCTCCTATTTTCACTCATTTAGTGGGAGTGGAACAACTCACTTTATAATAAGCTCCTCCAACTCTCTCCCAACTAGCAATGTGGGACTAAATTTTGTCTGCCATATAGCTCCCAAGCTGCCGTTGTACATGGACCTTGAGATTTCAGGATTTATTAGCTTGCATGGGCTACCCACATGGGCTACCCACATATAGGTGTGTTCTTTCAATATAATTACATAGGACAACGTATTTTCTCCGAAGGAGCTGGACATAACACATTAAGATATAATTAGCTTGCCTAATAGTAGGTTGTGAGAGAATTGCATCTGCAATGGAGTGGGAGCATTAAAAGATGCTCTTAACTCAGTTGCTTTAGTTTGTTTTCCAGATTGGGTTACCCCTTAGTGATTCACGTGGGTCTCAAACCCATATCCATCAATGCATTATCTATTAAATTTCTTAATAGTCCTTTTGTAAAAGGATCTGCCAGATTCTTAGGTGTTTGGACATAATCCAATGATATAACTCTAGTGTTTTTAATCTTTATGATAGACTTTAGTCTTCTGTTGGGATGTCTTGAACTCTTCATATTTTCTTTAGAACTTCTCACTTTGATAGTCACAATTTGGTTGTCACAGTTCGTAAGGATTGACAGTATTATTTTTTCAACCATGGGAAAAAGTTCACAAAGCCATTCAGTTTTGATAGTCGTGGTATCTAATATTGTGAGTTCTGCTTCCATAGTTGACCTTGTTAAGATGGTCTACTTGCAAGACTTCCATGAAATAGCGCCACCACCAAGAGTGAATATATATCCACTTGTGGCATTTATCAGCATCTGATATCCAATTTGAATCACTATAACTTTCAAGTACTCTTGAATCCGATGAATTCCATAGATCATTGTTCCCTTTAGATAGTGCATCGCTCTCTCAAGAGCATGCCAATGATCATCTCTTAGGTTGGCCACAAACCAGCTAAGTTTGCTCACAACAAACGAGATGGTAGGCCTCGTAGCGCAAGCTAAATACATGAGCTAGCCAATAATTTGAGAGTATCTAAATTGATCTCTCGTGGATTTCTAATTCTTTCGAAGCAACACACCAGGATCAGGCGTGGGAGAGGATTTGTAATTAGCATATCCAAACCTACTCAACACCATTTCCACATAATGCGATTTCACATGTGTAATCCCATTATTCTCATCTCTCAATGGCTTGATGTTCAAAATAACATCAACTTCTCCAAGATCTTTCATCTCAAAACATTGAGACAAGAAGATTTTGACCTCGTCAATCACTTTGAGACTTGTCCCTAATATTAGTATGTCATAAACATACAAACATAGGATAACTCCCTCACCCCCACCATGGCAATGGTGCATACATTTGTTGGCTTCATTTACAACAAATCCATATATGTCAAAGTTCTTTAAAATTTCTCATGTCATTGCTTGGGAGCTTATTAGAGACCATACAGAGATTTTTGCAATTTACACACCTTTATTTCTTAACCTTCTAGTACAAAACCATCATGTTGTTTGATGAGTGCAATTATGATGCATACTTAAGCATACAAATTATTCATATTGTCACTCATCCCATGCTCCATCTAGGTACAACTATGACTATTATGCATGATTTCTGATTCTCGTTCATTTTCCACATGATCCACTATGCGGTGGCCCTGAAGGAAGCGACCGAAACCTTGTACAACTCCTTAGGACACTTCTCCACAACTGAATTTCAGGCTCCTAAGACGACCTCGAAGCTCTTACGCACGAGGATGATCTATGGAGGGCGACTTCTTCAAGTTAGGGTTTCCTCAAACCCTAGAGCAACAAATTCTTACACAAATGGTGGGAACAAATCCCCTCTGTGGAAAGCTAGGTCTAGGTCTCCTCCCTTGATTCCCAAAAGGGCATCAAGTTCTAGTGTCTAGGAAGGGAGATCTTGGAGGTTTGAGCTCACCAATAATGGAGGAGAGAGAGTAGAAGCCGTAGTCTTCTCTTGGGGAAGAAGGGGTATTTATAGCCCCCCTAGAAATCGAGTTGTTGCAGCCCACTTACTCTAGAGTCTCCGGTAAGCAGACACCGGAGTCTCCGGGATAGCTGGAGTCTCTGCCATGAGGGACAGAGTCTCCGAGAAGGCGATAGAGCCTGACAGTAGCCTGAACCAAGCGGGCAGGCCAGATTCTCTGGGTGGGTAGCACCAGAGTCTCCAGGCTGGACGGAGTCTCCGCCCATGGAGGCGGAGTCTCCGAACCGACACCGGAGACTTGCATCTACCTAGCCTGAGTGGGTGGACCGAAGCCTCTAGCTGGGATGGGATGGAGTCTCCAGAGTGAGTGGAGTCTCTGACTTAGAGGCCGGAGTCTCCGACTCGACTCCAGCATCTTGTAGGCTGCAGGTCAGAAGTGGCTAGGCTGGAGTCTCTGCCAACGCGCTTCTGGAGTCTCTGGGGAACATGGCAGTTTTGGCATGATTTCAAGGGGAATTGACCCGAACTTTTCTCCTTTTCCATTGCTATAAAACCGTCTAGTGCACTAACATGAAAACACATGTAATGACTTAGTACATGGTTAGACCATCCTTGTGTTGTCAACAAACACCAAAACACATTAATAGGGAAATTCCCTTTCAACCGCCCACCCCTCCAATGGAGATGTACTTCCCCTTAAAAGGAAGGAACTTCGGGAAAACATCTTCGTGTCTACTACTCGGTTATTTCTATCCTTTACTCACTATTATTGTTGTTGCATGCCTGCTTGTCATATAGGTTCTCTCACCTAGTTGCATATCTAGAGAACTTACTTTGTGTCAAGCCTTAATCTGAAAAGAAACTAAAAATTGAGTAGCACCTATTCACCCTCCCCTCTAGTAGCTTATACCGATCTTTCACTTGGGGACAAGTTTACCCCCATGGTCTTCTCTCTTCTCATATGGATATTCAGCAACAAAGTGGAAACGGTCGTTGCAAGTGTAGCATGATATCAATCTTGGAACATTCTCATTTCTATCACTTGAGTTGTTGTTCGAGTTGAGCCTTTTCCTTGGCTAGGCTCTCCAAAAGGATCTAGCTGACGAAGCCATATGAGTACTATACAAGTATTTGACTTCATCAGGACACCACACAGATTTGACCTCCTCACTTGCTCCTTATTCATCATGCTCTACAACATTGGCCTTCAAATCAAGGGTTACTCCTTTGTGCATCCCTATGGCGCGAGCCCGGGCATCTTTAGCATTCTCAGTAGCAACCTTGAAAGCAACCATTTCTTGCATGACTTCACTAGAGACCATAATATGATAGTTGTGCCTTCCTTGGAGACTCTTCAAATCAATAGGTTCAAAGGGCATGAGAGTACTAACATGCTTAATTTTGATACAAGCACAATACACATATGAAGCACCATGATCTCTAAAGGTAGTAGCAATTGACTTGAGTCTTTGGTACATGTCTTCATGGTCTTCACCATCCATCATAAAGAAACCCTTAGCTTGATTGCTCAAGGAATCATATCAATTTTGTTTCATGCTCTCATTCCCAACAAATAATTCAGATAGATCATCCCAAGTTTCCTTAGTGGTGGTGAAGTGTTGGATATGACGCATGTCCTTGGGCCCCACATCAAGTTGGATCATGTGCAAGGCGGTTGCATTGAGATGGCTATCAACCACCTCTCTTCTTGTTAAGTTGCTTGGATCCATTATTGCCTTGAATCCAACCTCAATAATTCTCCATAGCTCAATCGAAGAGCTGCAAACATGAGACTTCATTTGAAATATCCATTGAGTAAAAGAAGGTGCATTTATCTTAGGTAGATCATCTCTAATGTTTATATGAGGATGAAGGATAGGTGGGTCGGATGAGTACTAATGAGGAACCTCATGATACGCATCCTTCCCATCTACCTTTTTGGAACATGAACTATTATCATTACTAGACTCCTCTCTATGCCCCTGGGACACAACCAATAGGCAGAACGCCTTATGATATGATCACACTGGATATACGCGAATCTCTCTGCGCCTCCCAGGGCAAGGCACTCAGGCAGGCATTTGCTCATTTTTTCACGATACACGTTTACCGTACATCGAGAGAACATTGTGGCGAGTCAATATTAACGAAATGTTTGGCTATCAAGGAAGGAGGGCGAACGTGTTACTTTGTATAAACATGTCGATGCGACTACGGGCATGCTTGACTCGGATACGATGGGCCACAAAAAAACACATTAAAACCAAAGATAAGTTGAACACTAGGTGTCGTACATGGAGAAGCAGGAAACAACTACCGCAAGCATCACACTAATTTTCAATGGCAAGGAGAAAGTATGATGTGATTGTTAGACATCCTATGAGTTTAAGGTTGCAACTATCACGCATATTTGCGACGGTAAGGAAAGAGTCTGACATGATTATTAGACATTTTTTCAGTTTGAGGCTAGAATGCCTAAACCCACAGTTGTGTAGATGAGAGGTGGATAAATTTATCTGAAAACGCTAAAAGTAAGGAGCAGTACAAATAAGTGATAATCAGATATCAGGAGTAAATAATAGCACTAGACTGTTTCGACTCAAATTCCTATCCACGTCATTCCGATTGTTTTCGGCCGTGGGATGGAGCCCGAAAAGGACACCCAGCGATGTCGCAACGGAACCCTGCTATCCCGTTAGGCGGGCTCTTTTGTGGGCCAGGGCAAAAAATTCCTTACCATGGACGGGTGTACCACGCACCGTCGTACCCCACGTTGTTGGACGTTGGACCGTGCACGACATGGGCCTGCGGTCAGCGTGCGCGGGTAGGACCGGGCTCTATGAGAGGCGTTCCGGTGTGACACGCCTCCATACCCGCAGGGTGTTGGGGCCCGCCTGGAGCCGACGTGACATCGTGAGCCCATGCAACCCACGGACTCTCGCGGACATGGGCCCTGATTGAATCCTACGTGGTAGCATGGACCGTAGCCAACTACGTATTCTCGCGGACGCGGGGTCCATTCAGTTTCAATGTGGTGTTGTGGCCTTTCTTTGAACATGTGTTTCCGCGGACATGGGTCCCGCCTATGGTCTACGTAGCGTTGTAAGCCTAGTTCAGTTGCGGCTTCTCACGGATGTCGTACCCAAATCCGTACCGTACGCCAACATAGACCGTACACGATGTGGTTGATCATGGGCGGACATCGCAGTTCGTGTCATAGACCATAGACATCTGCGGGGTCTCGCGGCGAGGCTGTGCAGGGGTACCCACGCAAGAAGGAGCTGGCAACGTGATACCTCTCCTAACATGAGACGTAACATCATAGACGTATGTGCACACATGTTCTCGTGGCGAGGCCCTGACACGGGAGTTGGCATTGTAGACACTAGGTGTGCGCGAGTTCTCGTGGCGAGGCCCTGACACGAGAACTGGCATCATAGACACTAAGTGTGTGCGGGTTCTTGCAGCATTGCCGCAATATAAAACGCGCATCATGGTGTCTGTCAGATGTAGTCCTTCTCTTCTCTCACCTCTTCCTCTTCTAGATCGCTCCCATCTTCGGTCGCATGCGTCAGTTCGGTGAACACACCCGTTGCCAGCGATACGACTGCCCACTGCGGCATGCTTGGTAGAGAAGAGAGTGTGCTAAACGGTAGAACACGCGATGAGCATTTGGTCTCCCGCACTCCGGTGTGGTCGTGGTAGCCTGGGGATCGCTCTAGCGGTTTTCGTACGGTTTAGCTTCATGCCGGTGTTGGTCGAGCTTTCGACCAGGCATGTTTTGGGGTGTTGCAATCGTGGATGACCTCGTGGTTTGTGGTTTGTGGTGGTCCAAACGACCGCAAACGATGCCGCGCGTGCTAGGTAAGTATTAGCTTCCATTTTGTTTGCCTTCCTTCGCCTTTTAGTTTTCGGTTCTTCTGATTTTGGTTTGCTACTCTACTTATTTTGCTTCTCCGTGTTTTATTTTCCGTTCTTTTGTATTTTATTTTTTGGTTTCCCCTTTTACCTTCTATTGTTCTGACTTTGTTACGTCCTTTTGCTCCTTGCACGCTTAAGAGCTAAACCGTTTAATGCAAGACCATTGATTGCGACTATGTTGGATGCAAATGTGTTGCATGCGAAAAAGATCGAAAGCGAATCAAGTTGAGAACGGATATGAGTACATACATGTAAGTACAGACATCGCATAGAAAATATATTAATCTACGTCCTTCCTCCCATGCGTCATTATGCCTATTAAGTTGTTTGCTCTGAAACTTTACGTTTGCTTCTGTTCCCGTTCTAATCCTGCTACTCTTGTAGATGGCTTCTTAGAAAAGCCTTCTTTCACAACCGTCTCTCTCGACGATGTCTTCCCGCGGCAGTTTCGATACCGACATGTCTAGCACTAACCATGTCGGGACTGCCGCCTATGTCCCATCCGATGCCTCCAGCGTTGAGGATGCCAAGGCTAGTGATCTTGGCCACATAGAAAGCGATGGCCATGAGAAGGCACATGACAGCTCTTCCAACAACATCAATGTTGGCGCTAACCACTCCACCGAGCACGCCGATGCTGCCAACTTTGCGAGAACAACGAGTCCATGTGGAGGAGGCTATTGAAGGGTTTCGCGGCATAGTAAATCAAAATTTTCTACGGAAGCGAACAGAGGGAAAGCCAAGATCTAATCTAGGAGATGCAAACAACGAGAGAGATTGGATTAGATCTTCATACCCTTGAAGATTCGCACAGCGGAACGTTCGTCGGAACGTGGGTGATGTAGTCGTACTCGCTTCTCCTCCTCGCGATCCGATCCGATCTAGCACCACAAGTGGCGGTGCCTCCGTGAGATGCACACGTGCAGCACCTCGACGTCTCCTCCTTCCTTGGACCAGCAAGTATGGTGGAGAGATGGATTGGATCTACAACACGACGGCGTGGTGTATTTGGTGAAGAATTTCTGCAGCAGGGCTTCGCCTGCAAACAGTCGGGAGGGAGAGAGGAAGGCAGCAGGGCTACTAGGGCTTGGAGGGAGATGTGTGTTGGTTGGGGGGAGGGGGCGCACCAGCCCTCTATATATAGAGGGGGGGTGCGGCCAGCCCTTGCCCATCCTCCAAGTCTATCTCTAGTTTAAACGATTTAAACTTTCCCTTATCCAGAAACCCTATCTCTAGTTTAAACGATTTAAACTTATCCCTTATCTAGAAATTCTATCTCTAGTTTAAACGAGTTTAAACTTATCTAGAATCCGCTGGACCCTATGGGGCCTTGTGCCCCTGGCCCAATGCGGCCAGGACACTCCCTCATAGGCCCATGCCCCCTCCCGGAAGGTGGGACCACGTTGGCCCCCTTCCGGAAGGTTCTAGAAGCTTCCGGTACAATACCGATTAACCCGGAACAATTCCGAACTCCAAAAACTGCACTGCCTTATATGAATCTTATTCTCCGGACCATTCCGGAACCTCTCGTGATATCCCGGATCCCATCCGAGACTCCAAACAAAAATTCATAAACCAATTATCCAATCTATCCTAGCGTCGAGACACGTTAAGTGTGTGACCCTGCGGGTTCGAGAATATGCAGACATGATCTTCTATCAATAATCAACAGCGGGGTCTGGGCACCCATATTGACTCCCACACATTCATCGATGATCATATCGGATGAACCACGATGCCAGGATTCAATCAATCCCATATATATATTCCCTTCGTCTCGCGATATTTTACTTGCCCGAGATTCGATCGTCGGTATCGTCATACCTAGTTCAATCTTGTTCACAGCAAGTACTTTACTCGTTCCGTAATCCGATATCATTTTATGATTAACTCCTTAACCACATGCTTGCAAGCGGTGTTGATATCGATTACCGAGTGGGCCCGAAGTATATCTCTCCGACTTGGGAGGGACAAATCCCATCTCGATACATACAACCCAACAGATACTTTCCGATTACCTGAGAGACACCTTTATGATCATCCTCTCATAGGATGACGTTTGATGACCTCAAAGCTTTCTTCCGATACCAGGGAGTTGTATTATCTCATGGTCTAAGGAATACAATATTTGACATAAGAAAAACTTCGCAAAGACGAACACGATGACACGATCTAATTGCTTCGCTTAGTTTGGGTCTATCCACCATATCATTCTCCAATGATATGATCTCATTATCAATTGACAACTCATGTCTATGGTTAGGAAACCTTAACCATCATTGATCAATGAGCTAGTCCATAGAGGCGTACTAGGGACACGGTGTTGTTCACAAACCACACAAGTATTAAAGTTTCCGCTTAATACAATTCTAGCATGGAATATAAACTTTATCATGAACAAGAATTATAATAATAACATCTTTATTATTGCCTCTAGGGCATAATTCCAACAGTCTCCCACTTGCACTAGAGTCAATAATCTAGTTTACATATGGCAACAATCTCACACCCATGGCACTGAGGTGCTGATCATGTTTTACACGTGGAAGAGGTTTAGTCAATGGATCTGCGACATTCAGATCTGTATGTACTTTGCTAATCTTCAGATCTCCATCTGCTATATAATCTCGGATTATATGAAACTTGCGGTTGATATGCTTGGTCTTTGGATGATATCTTGGTTCCTTAGCGAGTGCTATGGCGCCAGTGTTGTCACACAATATCTCTAGTGGGTCCAATGCACTTGGAACCACGCCAAGCTCAGTGATGAAGTTTCTGATCCAAACTCCTTCACTTGACGCTTCTGCAGCAGCCATGTATTCCGCTTCTACTGTAGATCCCGCGATCACGCTTTGCTTGTAGCTTCTCCAGCTCACAGCTCCTCCATTCAAAATATACACGTATCCTGTCTGAGATTTAGAATCATCCTTGTCGGTGTCGAAACTAGCATCGACGTAACCTTTTACGACGATCTGTTCATCACCCCCATAGACTAAGAACATTTCTTTAGTCCTATTTAGGTACCTTAGGATGTTCTTCACGGCTGTCCAGTGTTCCACTCTTGGATCACTTTGATATCTGCTCGTCAAACTAAGAGCATTGGACACATCCGGTCTAGTACACAGCATGGCATACATGATGGAACCTATGGCCGAGGCATAAGGCACTTTGCTCATAGCTTCCCTATCATTTACCGTAGCTGGACACTGAGCCTTGCTCAATATCTTACCTGACAACATAGGCACTGAACCTTTCAATGCCTTATCCATTCTGAACCTTTTCAGAACTTTGTCTAGGTATGTACTCTGGCTTAAAGCTATCAGGCGTCTTTGTCTATCTCTATAGATCTTGATGCCCAATATATAAGCAGTTTCACCTAGGTCTTTCATTGAAAAACACTTGTTCAAATAACTCTTCACATCGTTAAGCATGTTGATGTCATTTCCAATAATCAATATGTCATCCACATATAGTACCAGAAACGTCACCGAGCTCCCACTCACTTTCTTGTAGATGCAAGCTTCGTAGCAATTTGGAACAAATCCAAAGCTCTTGATCACTTGATCAAAACGAAGGTTCCAACTCCGAGATGCTTGCTTCAGTCCATAAATGGAACGCTGAAGTTTGCATACTTTATCAGCATCCTTAGGATCGACAAAACCTTCGGGTTGCATCATATACAACTCTTCATCAATGTTGCCATTGAGGAACGCAGTCTTGACATCCATCTGCCATATTTCATAATCATGAAACGCAACAATTGCTAATAAAATCCGAATAGACTTAAACATCGCTACGGGAGAGAAAGTCTCATCGTAGTCAACACCTTGAACTTGTCGAAAACCTTCCGCGACAAGCCGTGCTTTATAGACGGTAACATTACCATCCGCGTCCGTTTTTTTCTTGAAGATCCATTTGCACTCAACGGCCTTTCGGTCGCTAGGAGGGTCCACCAAAGTCCATACTTGGTTTTCACTCATGGATCCCAATTCGGATTTCATGGCTTCTAGCCATTTCTCAGAGTCTGGGCTCATCATCGCTTCCTCATAGTTCGTAGGTTCACTGTCTTCTACTAACAAGACAGTCAAGACAGGGTTGCCGTACCACTCAGGAGGGGCACGCGACCTTGTCGACCTGCGACGTTCAGTAGCAGCATCGTCCGAAGCTTCATGATCCTTGTCACTAGCTTCCTCTATTGTTGGTGCAGGCGGCACTGGAACAATTTCAGGTGCTGCGCTACTCTCCAATTCAAGAAGAGGTTCAGTAACCTCGTCTAGCTCTACTTTCCTCCCACTCACTTCTTTCGAGAGAAACTCCTTCTCAAGAAAGGAACCGTTCTTTGCGACAAACACTTTGCCTTCGGTTCTGTGATAGAAGGTATACCCAATAGTTTCCTTAGGGTATCCTATGAAGACGCATTTCTCCGCTTTGGGTTCGAGCTTGTCCGGCATCAACTTCTTGACGTAAGCTTCGCATCCCCAAACTTTAAGAAACGACAACTTAGGTTTAGCACCAAACCACAGTTCATACGGTGTCGTCTCAACGGATTTAGATGGAGCCCTATTTAAAGTGAATGCAGCGGTTTCTAATGCATAACCCCAAAACGATAACGGCAAATCAGTAAGAGACATCATCGATCGGACCATATCTAATAGGGTTCGATTCCGGCGTTCAGACACACCATTGCGCTGTGGTGTTCCGGGTGGCGTGAGTTGTGAAACGATTCCACTTTCTTTGAGATGCGTGAGAAAATCATAACTCAAATATTCGCCCCCACGATCGGATCGTAGAAACTTAATCTTTCTGTTACGATGGTTCTCCACTTCATTCTGAAATTCTTTGAACTTTTCAAACGTTTCAGATTTATGTTTCATTAAATAGATATACCCATATCTACTTAAGTCATCGGTAAAAGTGAGAAAATAGCGATATCCACCGCGCGTCGAAACACTCATCGGTCCGCATACATCGGTATGTATGATTTCCAACAAGTCCGTTGCTCGCTCCATCATACCGGAGAACGGAGTTTTGATCATCTTGCCCATGAGGCATGGTTCGCATGTGTCAAATGATTCAAAATCAAGAGACTCCAAAAGTCCATCAGAATGGAGTTTCTTCATGCGCTTTACACCAATATGACCTAGACGACAGTGCCACAAATAAGTAGTATTATCACTATCTACTTTGCATCTCTTAGCCTCAATGTTATGGATGTGTGTTTCATCCCTTTCGAGATTTAGAAGAAATAAACCACTCACAAGAGGTGCATGACCATAAAAGATGTTACTCATATAAATAGAACAACCATTATTCTCCGATTTAAATGAATAACCGTCTTGCAATAAACACAATCCAGAAATAATGTTCATGCTCAACGCAGGCACATAATAACATTTATTAAGGTTTAAAACTAATCTCGAAGGTAAAACTAAGGAGAGCGTGCCGACGGCCATCACATCAACTCTTGATCCGTTGCCAACGCGCATCGTCACCTCATCCCTCGCAAGCCGCCGTCTATTCCGTAGCTCCTGTTTCGAGTTACAAATATTAGCAACTGAACCAGTATCAAATACCCAGGCACTACAACGAGGGCTAGTAAGGAAAACATCAATAACATGTATATCAAATATACCTTTGATGGTGCCAGCCTTCTTGTCCGCTAAGTACTTCGGAAAGTTGCGCTTCCAGTGACCCTTGTCCTTGCAATAGAAGCACTCAGTTTCCGGCTTGGGACCAGACTTGAGCTTCTTCTCAGCAGGGGCAACGCGCTTGCCGCCGCTTTTCTTGAAGGGCTTCTTTGCACTTTTACCTTTCTTAAAGGAGGGCTTGTTGACCATAAACACATGATTATCCTTTTTGATGTCCACCTCCGCAGCCTTCAGCTTTGCGAAGAGCTCGGTGATCGTATCAGTGGAACCAATCTGATTGTGATCAACTACAAAACTTTTGTAGCTAGGAGTGTCAATCTTGAGCTCCTCTGGAATCTTGCAGTCCAGTTGCTCAAGGCGTTGAGTGTAGCCCGACATCTTAATGGCGTGCTCACTAACGGAACTCCCTTCCTCCATCTTGTAGTTAAAGAATTTCTTAGAGATCTCATATCTCTCGGAACGGGCTTGAGTCTGAAACATGTTTTTCAGCTCCTCGAGAATCTCAAAGGGCCCGGCGAACTCCTCAAAACGATTTTGAAGATCCGATTCCATAGCATACAACATGGCGATCTTAATCAAATCATAATCATCCTTGCGCGACTGATAAACAGCTTTTTCATCAGCCGGCGCATCTACAGCAGGGGCGTCACCTAGCGCTTTCTCAAGGACATAGTCCTTTTGTCCGCCAGCGAGAATGATTCTCAGAATGCAGAACCATTTGGTGAAGTTAGACCCATTGTTTCTAAGCTTTTCTATCTCAGCAAAAACGTTGAAGTTGAAGTTGGACTTGGCCATGTGATCTACAGTATTTGCAAGTACAATTTAGACTATGTTCATGATAAATAGTTCAACTTAATCAAATTACTAGATGAACTCCCACTAAATTCAACATCCCTCAAGTTGTTTAGTGAACATGATCCAAATTCACCACACCTAAACCGATCATCACGAGAAGAGATGTGGTTTCAATGGTGGACAACAAAGTGTCGATCATATCATTCATATGACTCATGCTTAACCTTTCGGTTCTTGTGTTCCGAGGCCATGTCTGTACATGCTAGGCTCGTCAAGTTAGACCCAAGTATTTCCGCGTGTGCAAAACTGGCTTGCACCCGTTGTATGTGAGCGTAGAGTCTATAGCACCCGATCATCACGTGATGCTTGGACACGACGAACTTTCGCAACGGTGCATACTTGGGGAGAACACAGTTTTTATCTTGATCTTTAAGTGAGGAATCATCTTATAATGCTACCGTCGCGATCTAAGCATAATAAGATACATAAAAGGATAAACATCACATGCATATAACTTTATGTGACATGGTATAGCCAATCTTCGCGCAATGATCTCCATCTTGTGCGTTCCGGCATGATCTCCATCACTCCACCATGATTGCCTCCACCACGAATAGCAACTACAACTATTGCTAACTACTTAGCGATAAAGTAAAGCTATTACATGGCGTATAAGAAGTTGACTCGCAGGTCATACACAATTATAAAGACAACCATATGGCTCCTGCCGGTTGTGTACTCATCGACATGCAAGTCGTGAAACATTACAAAACATGATCATCGCATACAATACACACATCACATCTTGGGCCATACCATATCACAGAAAACACTCCCTGCAAAAACAAGTTAGACGCCTCTACTTTGTTGTTGCATGTTTTACGTGGCTTATGGGAGTAGATGCTAAGAACGATTCTTACCTACGGAAAGCCACAACGGTGATATTATGGTTGCCAAACTCCGGTGTTAATCCCATGAACACTATAGTGAGAGAAACTAACATCCACCAGCCGCATGTGTGGAACAAGCCACACGTCAAGTGCGGAGCCGGTCTCGCGAACGATGTCGCGTAAGGTTGGCCTGGACCGCTTCAATCTCACTATGCCGCGTCATAAGAAGAACACAAACAAGAGGCTTGCAACAGAAAATATCAACGCCCGCAACAACCATGTTGCGTTCTACTCGTGAATCACATCTACGCATAGATCTAGCTCTGATACCACTGAAGGGTTTCACGGCATAGTAAATCAAAATTTTCTACGGAAGCGAACAGAGGGAAAGCCAAGATCTAATCTAGGAGATGCAAACAACGAGAGAGATTGGATTAGATCTTCATACCCTTGAAGATTCGCACAGCGGAACGTTCGTCGAAACGTGGGTGATGTAGTCGTACTCGCTTCTCCTCCTCGCGATCCGATCCGATCTAGCACCACAAGTGGCGGTGCCTCCGTGAGATGCACACGTGCAGCACCTCGACGTCTCCTCCTTCCTTGGACCAGCAAGTATGGTGGAGAGATGGATTGGATCTACAACACGACGGCGTGGTGTATTTGGTGGAGAATTTCTGCAGCAGGGCTTCGCCTGCAAACAGTCGGGAGGGAGAGAGGAAGGCAGCAGGGCTACTAGGGCTTGGAGGGAGATGTGTGTTGGTTGGGGGGAGGGGGCGCACCAGCCCTCTATATATAGAGGGGGGTGCGGCCAGCCCTTGCCCATCCTCCAAGTCTATCTCTAGTTTAAACGATTTAAACTTTCCCTTATCCAGAAACCCTATCTCTAGTTTAAACGATTTAAACTTATCCCTTATCTAGAAATTCTATCTCTAGTTTAAACGAGTTTAAACTTATCTAGAATCGGCTGCCCAGGACACTCCCTCATAGGCCCATGCCCCCTCCCGGAAGGTGGGACCACGTTGGCCCCCTTCCGGAAGGTTCTAGAAGCTTCCGGTACAATACCGATTAACCCGGAACAATTCCGAACTCCAAAAACTGCACTGCCTTATATGAATCTTATTCTCCGGACCATTCCGGAACCTCTCGTGATATCCCGGATCCCATCCGAGACTTCGAACAAAAATTCATAAACCAATTATCCAATCTATCCTAGCGTCGAGACACGTTAAGTGTGTGACCCTGCGGGTTCGAGAATATGCAGACATGATCTTCTATCAATAATCAACAGCGGGGTCTGGGCACCCATATTGACTCCCACACATTCATCGATGATCATATCGGATGAACCACGATGCCAGGATTCAATCAATCCCATATATATATTCCCTTCGTCTCGCGATATTTTACTTGCCCGAGATTCGATCGTCGGTATCGTCATACCTAGTTCAATCTCGTTCACAGCAAGTACTTTACTCGTTCCGTAATCCGATATCGTTTTGTGATTAACTCCTTAACCACATGCTTGCAAGCGGTGTTGATATCGATTACCGAGTGGGCCCGAAGTATATCTCTCCGACTTGGGAGGGACAAATCCCATCTCGATACATACAACCCAACAGATACTTTCCGATTACCTGAGAGACACCTTTATGATCATCCTCTCATAGGATGACGTTTGATGACCTCAAAGCTTTCTTCCGATACCAGGGAGTTGTATTATCTCATGGTCTAAGGAATACAATATTTGACATAAGAAAAACTTCGCAAAGACGAACACGATGACACGATCTAATTGCTTCGCTTAGTTTGGGTCTATCCACCATATCATTCTCCAATGATATGATCTCATTATCAATTGACAACTCATGTCTATGGTTAGGAAACCTTAACCATCATTGATCAATGAGCTAGTCCATAGAGGCGTACTAGGGACACGGTGTTGTTCACAAACCACACAAGTATTAAAGTTTCCGCTTAATACAATTCTAGCATGGAATATAAACTTTATCATGAACAAGAATTATAATAATAACATCTTTATTATTGCCTCTAGGGCATAATTCCAACAGCTATATGAGGAGGAAGAGGAGGAGGAAGCGGAGGAGGAGGAGCGCGAGAAGCACATGACGGCGCGTAGGGCGGAGCGGATGCGGTGCGGGAGGCGGCCAAGATGAGGGAGTTCTAGCATAATGAGTTGTTGGATTATATCGACGATGAGGAGGAGAGCGAGGAGCAGGAAGGCGCCAATGCTGAGGGAGAGTACTACGCAGATTATGAATCCCAGAATGAGTACTAGGAGGCAGATATTGAGGAGGAGGAAGATCATGAATATGAGGAGTCGGCATCGAGCAGTGGGCTCGATCACTCCTCTGCTGGCGATAATGACAACGACGACGACCACCATGTTGCCATGATGATGGTTAGGCTGGGCCCTCCAAGAGGCAGAAGAAATAGTATTTTTTTAAAGATTATGTTTTTCTTTCCCGCATCTGTTTTGCTAAGTAATTATACATTTATCGTGTCACCTAGAACTTTGCAGTAAAAGTCTGACGTAGTGAATTATTTCATGTCTTGCGTGTGTGGTTTGCTTTTGTTTAAGTATTGTGTGGTCATTTCAAGTGTCATTTTTGGACGGTTTTAGGAAATACGAGGCAAAGAGACGGCCTATTGTCAAAATAGTTTAATGTTTCTTACTTCTCCACACGACGACTTCCGCAAAGAATAGTACAATCATTGGATGTATGACACGATTCTGCAGAGCATGCTGCATGCACTTCAAGTATGCGTACTTTGCTCTATTTCGATAACGTTCTAGAGTCGCTAGAAAAAAAATAGCATGTACTTGTAAGGACCAACACAGTTTCGTCATGTGGTCACACGATTTGTGTAACCGTAGATGACATGCGATGGGAAAAATAAGGCATACAGTTCAGATATATTGTTGTGAAATAGTTTTCAATATTTTCTATTTCTGTACACGTCAACCACCACAGAACGCATCACTTCTAACCTCATCTCCTCGATGCCTTCTCTGTTTCTCACATTCTATCATGATGGTACAGTTTATTAGCGTGACGAGATAATACCGCAGAGCACGCATCATGCAAATTAAATATTCCTACTTTGTTATAGTTCGATAGGATGTTGGGATGGCTATAGAGAAGACGTGTCTAATCACATATATTGAGACGCATTATGGGTTGCTCTATGTTTATGTGTTACCCACGCTGCAACTTTGCCTCATGGATAGATGACATGTACCGAATTTGTCGATAAGAGATACGCATGATAATAACGGCTGATGGACTTCGACAATGTAGTAAGAGGATCTGCGTAACCACGATGATGTACAATGGTTCGTCTTGCAGCCGCGCCCTGTGGGGCACATAGAAAAGTCTAGTAATAAAGAAACAAAGTCTCATTATGAAGCATATAAGAGTAAGTACAATAAATATTGTCACACACGTAAGAAATCCAAAGATGACAGTAAAAGATTTTTTCTTTCAAGATATAAGAATAAATACAAGTACAAAGGCAATTTATAACCTATCTAAAACTAAAAAGTTAATCTATCTAAAACTAAGAAACTAAAACAAAAAAATTAAATTCAAACCGCCACGATACCAAGATGGAGTTAGCGGCGCTGCCTACTCGTCGTCGTCGATGGCCATGGTGGACTGGTGGAGGGCACGGAAAGTGCCCACCCAATGAGCCTCTTCTTCGAGCGTCGCGTGCTACTGCAATTCACACAACGCCAGCGCCTCCTCCGGATCGAGTCCTGTAATTCATACAACTTTGAGACCCGACCTATTATATATAGGGCGGAAGAAGCCTAGGAAAAGTACTGAATAATCCTCAAGCAACTTGTAACAGAGTGATTCTCTCAATATTTAGGAGACTTGGACTCCATTGTTTTCCTGACATCCGACGGAATCTCTAGCGTTCTCTTTTCTGCAAAACCCTAAGTCCTTCTTCATGGACATTGCCGAGATCTCCCCTCGTCAATTGGTGTTGTCTATAGGAAACTTGAACACTGGAACCATGGATTCGGCAGAATTCTCTCTTCTAAGCAGCAACCTAACAAAAGCAGATCCACACCCGCCCACCCATGTGATAGTACCCGCCGAATTCAACAGTGGATCCGATCTAATCATCGGAAGCTTCCACTTCCAAGTAGAAGACCCCCAACAATCACACCCTTCGGCCCTAATTACATCTGAACCATCGGTGGAAAAGACTACACCTACGGCGGTTCCAACATCATCTGTCGGATCCTCCATGGAGGTCACGGCGGAAATCGAAGCACCCAACGAAAACAAGCAAGATGAGACGGATCTGGGGGACCTTGATGGTCTTTATGACAATCTCTCCTTTGTATCAGATTATCCACTAACCCACCATGCGGAACAAGCCTAGCAAACTCTGAACCCGAGGAAAGCAGCGAAAGTGTTGACTTTGGAATAAGCATGGCAGAAATCTACCTAGAGTAGAAATTTATGAACTTCACTGATCCATCCGACAGTGTCTCCCCCAATTCGGATGACGACGCCACAAGTCCAAATATTACCCAGCACCAAGTATGCGTGATCATCGGCGACGCATCGACTCAGCAAGACTCCAACAGTAACCCTATTTTTAACCATGACGATATCCTATCAAGCGACAATGCAGGAAACCACAGAAACGAAGGAAATCGTGGAAATGGGGAAGACCCAGCAAACAACCGCGTAACCCCAGGAGAAGGAGAACCATGTGGAGGCGAGAGGCAAACTCTCTGGCTGCTAACCGAAGCATGGGAAAAAGCAAGAGCGGCAATTTCGGGTGCAGTCCCCATGACAGCTGACGCCGCATGTGAAGATCTACTGGCGTACCAATATTTGCTGCATCATAAAAAAGAGACCTGCTAAGGATGCAGAGGAAACTCGATGAACGAAAAAGGCTTGCCGATGAATCCAGCCTACGACGGGCACAATTAAGCTCCACCCGAGCATCAGGAAGCATAACAGGAGGAGCACCGCTAAGAAGGGGAACATCTCAACTACACAACATCCCTGAAGCAGAAAGAAGTGAACTAATTCGAGATCTGGAACTGTCTTTCATGTCAATAGATCAAGCAGGAAATATAAAGGCAAAAATGGCTCAATACGAGCATAGAAGAAAAAGGCAGGAGAATCAATACGAGCCTTTGTCCAGCGGTGGAACATTATAAAAAACTCAGATGAATCCATATCCGACAAAAGAGCAATCGACGCCTTCAACGATGGACTTCACCGCCAAGAATTCATTGAAGAGCTAGGACAAATCAAACCAAAGACAGTTTCGCAGCTGATGGACATAGCCAATCATTGGGCTAATGGAGAAGATACATTACACAACAAAAGAACTCGCTCACTCGAAGAAGATAGGGATAGGCGAAACAACGATAGAAGGCAACAAAACAACGATGGGTATAGCACACCAAGTTATGTTGCAGCCGATTTTTCTAGAGGGGACAACCAACAAAGCGATGACTACAACGGGTACCACAGTAACAGGGACGGTGTTGGTGGAAGCCAGCCGCAACAACGGTACAAGCCAACAAATCGAGACCCACCTATGTCAGCAGGATAAATGTTGGAAGGGTTATGCAATATGCACTTCTACATAGACTCAATAGGGAAAAGGCGATCCAATCACCTCCTAAGGGATTGCCGAACAATCTTAAAAATGCAGGAGCTATGCAATGCAAGAGAAACTGAAGCAGCAAATTAAGGCTAAGTTACTACACTGGCGCTTTTGCTATCGGTGCAGCACCACCACCGCCGAAGCATCCGCCAGCAGGATAACCGCAAAATACAACAAACCAAGAATATGAGTACCCTAGGTCAAAGGGAGCTATGTTGATGATTCAGAAGGGGCGACCATCCAATAGAACATAGAAACTGGTCACTAGACAAGTAAACATGGCGAAAACACCCCTACACCGGAGTATGTTCATTGGTCAGAGCAAGAAATAACCTTCAACAAAGCTGACCACCAACTTCGGGTCCCACGACCTGGTCAATAAACACTCGTAGTGGAGGCACAAATCGGTGGGTTCGACATGAGCAAGGTTTTATTGGATGCAGGGAGCAGCATCAACCTCATCTACGCCAAAACTCTACGAGCAATGAATTGGTCCCTAACGAATCTAGCACCAAAAGATATAACTTTCCACGGAATTGTTCCAGGCAAAGCTGAAGCTCCTCTAGGCAAAGTATACCTCGACATAGTCTTCAGGCGCGAAAAACTGGAGTTCAAAGTCATGGACTAGCCATCATAGTACCACACGATCCTGGGACGACCAACTTTTGCTCGATTCATGGCAGTACCCCACTAACCATACCTGGTACTGAAAATGCCAACCCCCAATGGGGTCATAACAATAAAAGGAAGCTTCGGCCGCTCGGATAACTGCGATCGCGAATTCAACAAAATATCAGAATCTTTCAGGATGGAGGCACAATTTGGCTAGCTAAAAATAGCGGATGAAAAACTATTACACAACACATGCAACGAGCAAAATCCAGAAAATCAGGAGCATCGTCCACCCGCAAAAGCTACCTATTCGGCCTCCACCTCTGGTCACAAATAGAAAGAAACACTTGTCAGCACAAGCGACCCAGATAATCAACTAATTTTATCTCTGGTCCGACGTACAGACACGACGCCTCCAGTCAAAAAATTACACTTACCACAAATAAGCATGATGGAGCACCTCAAGACAGAATCCGCAGTTTTTAGAAAAAAATCGTTACTTTTATATCCAATAAGGCCAACAGGCCAGGCAATTATGCCCATGCAATGTATCCATTTATATTCATCAATGAATAAAGAAAGTACTCCTCGGCATACAAATTTCTAAGGCACATACAGGCAGTTATGCAAAGAGACATTAGTTCGCCGGGTCCTCGGCAAAAGAATACAATATACAATCAAAATCTCGTATAACGCATACAACCTTTTTGACAAGTATAAAGAAAATCTATACAATATTAGTACCAAGGTTACACAATAGAGGCAGAAACAATCAGATATCAAAGTTCATAAAAAATTCCTCGTCTGCCTCTAGGCACCTTCGAACAATTCTAATTGCAGGTCTACGGACAGCGGCATAATGAGACGCCATGTCGATAAGACCACTATCAGCAGGAGAAAGCAACCCTGACGATATGACATCCAAATATAGCATCGGATGATGCACATGCACCAAAGACAGTGCAAGCTTGGCACCCACCACAAGTTAAAGCTTCACAAAATGGTGAATCCATTCACCCTGCCGAAATTTCGCCGTCAAATCAGCTAAAGTATGAGGCTAGGGATCCCGAGGAAACATGGCATTATAAATAATGGCCAGTGATCTGCGACAGCACTCGACAAACTACTCCACCTCGGATACACGGTCCTGAAGCAAGGCCACGGCATAAGCGCAACGATGATCAATCTAGAAATCTGTCCCGGAATTTTGAGAAGTAGACACAAGAGCTTGCATTCGGTTGCGCAGATGTTGGGTTTCTTCCCTCTCGCACAATCGAATGCCTATAAAGAAAAAAAGGAGAGAGAAATTCGCATCCCGCAAAAAGAGGAGCGACAGGAAGCAAAAATTAAGGACTTACACAACATCTTTTCACTTGCCCTAGAAATCTTGTCTAGGAAGTATGCCTCACGATCAAGGGCCTGATGCGTCTTCGACTAGGCAATATCCACCATTGATTGAACAACCCGAAGTTTTCCTCTGAGTTTCTTCACCTATTCAGTTTTTTTAGCATATAAAGGCGGGTCTACTTTACGCACAATGGCAGTCTCAGCTGCACCCATTCCAGATGAGGATGAAGTCACATCCGACGTCTGCGTAGGCCCAGGAGGAGCAGCCGAATCATTCAAATCTAGCAAGACACATAAAAGATAGATAACCTTCAGCAAAGGAAAGATCCATTCATATACACAAAAATACCCTTCTCATCAAAAGGAGGCATTCCAGGAAAAGGATAAGTTAATAGTCATTACAACGGCAGTAGAAGAAATGTGGGAAACTACAAAACAAGGCCATGGATCTGATTTCTCCAAAGACAAGGTTGCGCTGTGATGCCTCAAGATATGTAGAGCTCCTTGGAAACCCCAAGAGTAAGGTATGATGAGCACAACAGCAAGTTTCCCTCAGTTATGAAACCAAGGTTATCAAACAAGTAGGAGTAAGGAAACAACTCCAAGGTGTTGGTAACTACTTGGATTCCTACACAACACAACCACAGAACTTTGCTCCAACTTACAGTGAGGTTTTCAATCTTACTGGTTTTGCTGAAAACAAAGGATTAAACATATAGTGTGGAAGATAGTAATTGCTTGCAGAAAGTAAATGGTAAACGGTAAACAGTAGATGGTATATCAATGGTAAAGGAATGGACTGGGGTCCACAGTTCACTAGAGGTGTTTCTCCTTGAGATAAATAGCATGTTGGGTGAACAAATTATAGCGGGGCAATTGACAGATGGAGAAAGCATAACAATGCATATACTAGACATCTTGACTCCTATGAGATTTGATTGGGCATTACAACATAATACATAGACCGTAATCCAACTGCATATATGACTAATAATCCACCTTCAGGTTATCATCCGAACCCCTTCCAGTATTAAGTTGCAAGCAACAGATAATTGCATTAAGCAAAGTGCGTAAAGTAAACAATACAATTGCCCCATGGACAAAGGATTGTTGTTTAATCCCTAGTAGCAACAGCACATCTACAACCTTAGAGATTTCTGTCACATCCCCAGATTACTATATGCATGAACCTACTATCGAGCATAAATACTCCCTCTTGGAGTTGCAAGCATCTACTTGGCCAAGATAGCTACTAACAACAGAGAGCATGCAAGATCACAAATAACATAGACATGATAGAATCAATAATCAATCTGACATAGTATCTCAATATCCATCGGATCCCTGCAAACACAACATATAGGATTACAAATATATGATCTTGATCATGAACAAAGCTCACAAGATCTAAACATGATAGCACAAAGGAGGAGAACCAACCATCTAGCTACTGTATGGACTCATAGTCCAAGGGTGAACTACTCATGCATCACTCCGGAGGCTGGCATGGTGATGAAGAAGGCCTCCAGGATGATCTCTCCCCTCTGGCAGGGTGCCGAGAAGAGCTTCGGATCCTCCCGATCTAGGGATGGAGATGGCAGCGGCTACAGACTCTTTCGTGGAATTTTTGATTGGGTCTTTAGGGTTGTCGTCTCGGGGTACTTTTATAGGCGAAGGGGCAAGGTCGGTGGATGCCCGAGGGGCCCACACCATGGGGCGGCGTGCCTAGGGGGTGGCCGCACCAGCCCTAGGTGTGGCCACCTCGTGGCCCCACTTCTGCTGCCCCTCGAACTCCGTGTTCCTTCTGGTAAAATATTGACTTTGGCTTTTGTCCCGTCCAATTTTGAGAATATTTCCTTACTAGCTTTTCTAAAACCAAAAACAGCAGAAAACAGGCAACTGGCACTGTGGCATCTTGTTAATAGGTTAGTTCCAGAAAATGTATTAAAATACCTCAAAGTATGAACAAAACATAAGAAAGTTGATATAAAACAAGCATGGTGCATCAAAAATTATAGATACGTTTACGACATATCACTTTATACCCAGAAGCAGCCGAGAAAATTTCTTGGCCCTCTTAACGAAAGGCTTCAAATCAACTGGCTGGCCTTTGGGGTTAACTGGGACAGAGGAGCTAACCTTCTCCCAGTCGACCTTCTCGCCATGCGCCATCGCCAACACCGTTGAAGTTTTTCGCACCACTTTTCGACTGAGTCACGCTGTATCCAACAAGCGGACTCGGGTCGGTGCCAAAAATAGCGACAAGATCGTTCAGGTCGGCAGGTACTTCCTTTGACGGAAAAACTTCGAGCATGCAAACCCTTGAAGGCGTAGCATGATCGGACAAGGAGGTTGTGCACACGAACACTATTAGCCTCCAAGGTGCTAACAACATCCGATAAGGGGTCAACCTTCTTGTCTTCATCAAGCAGCAAATTTTGGCATGACATCTCAACACACACCAAAAGGGGGGACGATTAGAACAACAGAAATAATGAGGACTGAAACAAAAATTCTCCCTTTCCAATGATTAAGACTTACGAGTCAAGGAAGCGTTAAGAGTCTCCAAGCGCTTCCGAAGATTTTCATCTCAGATGGCGGCTTGTTTGGCTCTTTCTTTGGCATCAACACTGGATTTCTGGTTGGCCGCCTCCAAAGATTCTTTTGAAGGGAATATGCCCGAGAGGCAATAATAAAGTGATTATTATCTTATTCCATGTTTATGATAAATGTTTATTTTACATGCTAGAATTGTATTGATCGGAAACATCAATACATGTGTGTTTAATAAACAAAAAGGGTTCCTAGTTATGCCTCTCTTATAGACTAGCTTGTTGATTAACAAGATGATCAAGGTTTCCTGATCATGGACATTGGATGTTGTTAATAACAAGGTCACACCATTGGTGGAATGATGTGATGAACATTCATCCGAAGTATAGCATTACGATCAAAGTCATTATGTTTATATTGCTATAACATCATATGAAATAAACTTTATCCTTAGACCATGAGATCATGTTAATTGCTAACACCGGAAGAGTATCTTGATAACATCAAACGTCACACCGTAATAGGGTGACTATAAAGGTGGGTTCAGTGCTACGAAGGTGTTATGTTGAGGCTTGGATCAAGAGTGGGATTTGTCCATCCCGATGACGGATAGATATACTCTGGTCCCTCTCGGTGATATCACATTGAAATAGCCTGCAAGCAAGTGATGTGATCACTAGAATGTTATATCACGGGAACGAGAAAATAGTGCATGTCGGTAACGAGATCAAACTAGGTATGGAGATACCGATGATCGAATCTCGGACATGTAATATATCGCGGGACAAAGGGATTTAGTTACTAGTGTTAAAGGTTCTCACGATCACAGAAGTCATCGTTGAATGTGTAGGAGTTAGTATGGATCTCCAGGTCCGCTGCTGATTATTGATCGGAGAGGGGTCTCGACCATGTCTGCATTATTCGCGAACCGTAGGGTGACACACTTAAGGGATACCCACACCATTTGGAGCAAATATGTTTCAGATAAAGATTTAAGAAAGCGCTGCAATTATTTCAATAGACACCGAAATTGTTTCGGGTGAAATTGCTGAAATTGGTTCTGCATGTGATATTGAAATGTTGCAGGGGGTTTTATGTGAATGTTTGTTAATTAAAGTAATTAACAAATTTCTGAATAAAAAATAATAAAAGAGTTTTATTAAATGAGAGAGCATTAAATTTGGAGAAATTTAATGCATTTAAAGTGGAGACTTTAAAAGAGAATGTGAAGGGGCAAATTTATGTGGAGGGAGTTACCACCACATGAATGGAGGAGGTGAAGAGTCACCTCCTCCATGCGCCAGCCATGAAGGAGGGGCACCCCCCCTCTTGTAAAAGGCCCCCCTCTCCTCACTTCTCACACACACCTCCTTGTGAAGGATCTCTCTCCCCCTCTAGTATTATTTTCCCATGGTCTCAGATTAGCGAGATACATGTTCCCGGTGGCTTTATCTGGAAAGGAGTTGCTGCTTCCGCTGCTTTGCTGGAGCGAGGGACGGAGGTTGTTGGGGTACCGGACGTGTGTGTGATCACGGATGCACCGCTGCTTTGCGGTGCTGGACTTGGTGGTGCTGGAGCTGGATCTGATGGACGTGCTGGAGCCGGACCTGCTGGACTTCATCATGATCTTGAGATCGGCAAGTGTACGACTACATAAACCACGAGTTCCTACTCGTTAACAAAGCTCGTTGTCTACGAGGGTAAGTTCTCATTGGGTGTATCTCCACCCGTTGCTTTGTACCTAGTAGATAGATCTTGGCGTGTAGTTCACACCGTAGGAAATTTTTTGTTTTCTATGATGCAGACCCAACAGTGGTATCAGAGCCTGATCTATGCGTAGGTGCTTAGCACGGGTAGTACACATATGTTGATATGTGGGCGATGATGATCATGTTATTTCATCTTTATGTATTTTGGATATTGGTGGCATAGTGGGATGAAGCGGCCCGGACCAACCTTACATGTCATCATACATGAGATCGGTTCCACGACTGACATGCAACTTGTTTTGCATAAGTGGCTGGAGGGTGTTTGTCTCTCCTACTATAGTCAATATCTGATTTACAATGAGTTGCTAATAACTTAGTTATCCTTGTTGTGGTTCATGTTCGTAGGTAAGAACGGTTCTATCTCTGAAATCCCTAAGCCACGTAAAACTTGCAATTGATAAATTAGAGGCGTCTAGTTTAGATCGTTGTTGGGCTAGTGTATTGATATGGTATTGTTGTAAGTAGATGTATGATAGATACTCTTACAACACACTCAATGTGTAAGTTCCATAGACCTTGGCCTTACACACAAAGGAATGATAGAGATCATACCACGATGCAAGTGATAGAGATCAAATGCATGGACCATATCATCTCACTTTACACATTAGATGTTAGCATCTTATACTGCTAGTTTGGCGCTTTCTGTGGCATTGTAAGATGATCCCTCATTTAAATATCAAGATAAAATGTGTTCTTCCTTAAGTATGCACCGTTCTATGGATCGTGTTTCGAGACATCACGTGATGATCGGGTGTTCTCAACTCTACGATTTCATGCAATGGGTGTAAGACAGTTTTACACACGCGAATACTAAGGTTCTTACTTGGCGAGCCTAGCATGTACAGACATGGCCTTGGAACATGGACCGAAAGGTTAAGCATGAGTCATATAGTTGATGTGATGCCCATATAGATGCTCGCCTTTGAAGCTACACCGACTCACGTGATGATCGGACCTGGTGTAGTGGATTTGGTTCATGTAATCACCAAAAAGGCACGAGGGATATCGTTTTTGAGTGGGAGTTCATTTCTAATTTGGATTAGTCAAACTCAATTTGTCATAAACTAAATTGAAGTGAATTTGCATAATTTGTTGTAGTCATTCGCATCTGTTCACTACCTTATGCTTAGTTTTTATTTGAGATAATAGAACTACAAAATTCTGGATATTTACTTTACGAACTGGTATCGTATTGTTTTGAATGTCAATTTAAAGTTTATAAGTCCTATTGCAAACTTTCAGCAAACTCTATTTACCCCATGAAGTTTAATAAGTAGTATTAAATCAAGAGTAAGAATTCCAATGTTAGTATCTAAAGTATCATGTTTGCCTCCATGATTATTGATATTCAAAAAGTTGTTTTAATATCAAGATTATATTGGAGCTGGAAATTGTTTCAGAAACCATCATGTGTGAAAGATATTGTGATATCTGAAACAGTGTTTTTGGTTGCATTATGATAGAGTATAATTTAGCAAAATACATGTTCTCATATTGTATGAGAATTTGTGAAGGATGGAGATGCTAGGCATCCGAATCTACCAAAAAGGTTTTGGGAACTGATATTATACTCGCGATTCTTCCTTATAGGCTATAGTAGCTTGATCATGAAAGTTGTCATGATAAGGATGAATAGAAGATGTAAGTAAAATGTTTACTACACTAATAGATTACTAAAGAATGGATTTTGAAAGAACACCAAACATTTGATGATGGTGATCCACTTCAAAGTGCAAGTCCAAAGGTATTAGTATTTGACTATATACGCTTTGTACCATGTGTCATGTTGATGACACCACTATTGATGTTGATAGATTCTTTTAAAAGAAAAGGAATTGTTGAAAGAGAATCTATAAAATATTTGGCAGAAAATAAAAAGTTGGAGATGTCCAACTTAGGTATATAGAAGATATACATATTATGGCTATATTCCTTGCTTGTTAAACAATGTGGTTCTTAGGTATTAGATACCGGTATTGGATACCGAATTGGTTGGTATGAAGTGTCATACAGGACAACGCAATTCATGAACTACAATGGCCTAAGTAACCAGCAAGAGAATGAGTGATGATGTTCATCAAAGACAAATAAAGTGTTATTGTGTTTTTCGTTGTCATCAAACCAAGCCTTCAAGATTTGTTTAAATAATTGTTATTTTGTTCCGGTATCATGAGAACAATGGCTGTTCAAATAATTACCGTATTCCATAAAGGATGGATGAACTTTTACAAGTCTAGTTGGAGAAATCACATCCATAAACACTATTGCTAAAATGTCGCAAGACAAATGATTGAAAGATCACTTATGAAGTGACATCGTTGTTTAAATTATATTTGAAAGAAAACATGAAGAAACTGCATGTTGATGGATTTTTGGAGTCTTTGATTTTGATCAATTGACGCATGTGAGACTTTCCTCGAGATAATTGAAACTCCGTCCATAGGCCAGAGAGGAACGGATGACTAGCTTATTGGAAATTGTGCATGCTGATATGCATAGTCCATTATGTGTAGCCATATGCGATGGATCTTTCTGCTTCATATGCTTTCTCCGAAAATTTGAGTGAATTTATCTGTATATTTACTTAATAAGGAAGAAGTATGAAACATTTGAAAATTGTTCAAAGACTTTCAAGATGAAGTGGAAAATCATTGTAACAAGAAAATAAAGAGTTTATGATTCGATCATAAAGGAAGATATTTGAGTTACATGTTTAGCAAAAACACCTAAGACTTGAGGAATTGTTCCATGATTTGTGTTTCCCGATAAACCATAGGAGTATGGCATATTCGAGAGATAAAATCAAACCATGTTTTACATGGTAAGATCAAGGGTGTCATTTATAAAACTGCCATTATGTTTTAAGGATTGAAGCTTTAGAGACTACCGCTTTTACACTGAAAAGAGCACCATCGTGATCCATTGAAATGACACTATATGAGTTATGGTTTGGGATAAAACCCAAATTGTATTTTCTTAAATTTTGGTATGCTATGCATAAGTAAAATGTTTACAACCAAAGTCGGATAAGCACGTCTTTGTAGGTTATCCCAAAGAATTTGTTGGGAATTCCTCCATAACACCGAGGACAAAAGAGTTTGTCGCTTAGAACGTCAAGTTTCTTGAGAAGGAATTTTTCGCGAAAAGTTAAGTGGGAGGACAATAGAACTTTGATAAGGTTGTTGAACCTTAGCTATATGTGCTAAATAGCGCAGCGCCGGAAAGTATCCCGGTGGCGGCCACAATGCTCATGGCTCTCGTGATTACAAACGGTGTGATCTCGGAGATTAGAGTTCCTATAGAACCGTGTGGGTCGGTAAGAATCAAATAGTAAGATTTGATAAGCAAGTCGTTATTGTTTTGACAATGATGAACCGACTACATGCAAAGAAGCGATGATGGGCCCTGACTCCATAAAATGACTAGAAGTCATAGAATCCGTGATAGTATCCATACACGAGAAAACAAGTTTCTGAACTTGGAAGACCCTCCGGAAAGGCGTGAAGCCTATCGGTCGTGTTTGGATCTATAAAGAAATAAGACATGGATGTTTAACATCTATGAAATAGTCGACATGTTGGAAAGAAGTTTACGACAATGTTCAAGGAGTTGACTATGACAAGATTTGATCTTTCATAGCGATATATAGTCTTGACGGATTAATGTAGCAACCACTACATATAATTTGGTATATGGTAGTTGAATAAACAAAACAAGGTTCTTCTAATAGAACGGTAACCTATGACATGTACATGACATGGTCCGAAGGGTTTTGTTAATTTAAAGGGTGCTAAAAGGGCATGTAAACTTCAATAGTTGAAGTAAGCATAGCGGAGTTGGAATCGTCACCATGATGAAACTGTTAAAATAGTTTAAATTCATCGGAGATGATGAAGATGCTTGCATTTGCAAGAAATTAAGTGGGAGCGCTGAGACATATTTCTAATACATTATGTAGAGGACATATTGTTGATTGGAAATGATGTATCTTGAATTGACACAAGTTAAGGATTTCATTAAAATAAGATTTCGATGAAAGACTTGGGAAAACCCAGAATATTATGCATCTATATCTATATGGATAGATTAAGGCGCTAATATGGTTGTGCTAGACATACATATATAAGATATTGAAAGGGTTCAATATGAGATATTGAAAGGGTTCAATATGGAAACAACAAGAAAGGTTCTTTCTGCATGAAAAGAATTGTATTCAGATTCAAGTGTTTCAACACTTGGTGAGTAAAATCACATGAAGATTCTGATCGATTATACCATGATATGTATATATCCAGAATGTCCTATGCTCTAAACGTTATGAGCATATACCAGAATGATTCATAAGATGATCATTGGACAATAGTAAAGATATTCTTATGAGCTTTGGAAGAACTAAGAATATATAATGTATAAGTGACAAATAATTAAAGGTAGTTCATTGTAAAGTGTTACATTGATACTAGTTTTGTCACAAGATACAAATTAAATTTATCTCAATTTAGACTATGGGTGGCACAATATATAGGAAAGGATGTTCCATGATGGATTTGGATGAGTTCCAAAGTTGAGATATTGTGATGGATACTACAACAAAAGGCTAAGTATATGACTGCTATAGTAGCAGCATAGGAGGGCATTTGTGTTAAGTAGTTTGTTATCAAACTAGGTGTGGTTCAAAGTGGGATAATACTATGAAGATATATTGTGTGACAATAATATCAACATATTTTAACCCGAACGAACTAAAGGTCTCACCAAAGGACCAAATTTATACAATGCCATCTCATTTGAGAATGAATGATGCGTAGAGACGCAGAGACATGCAAATACACACGGACCTGAAACTGTCAGATCCGGAGATTATGTTAACCACTAGCAATTGCGTATATGCAACACCAGAAAGCCATAGGTGTTCAATACGCAAAGTTTTTCAAACTAGATTATTGACTCTAGTGCAAGTGGGAGACTGAAGGGAATATGCCCGAGAGGCAATAACAAAGTGGTTATTATCTTATTCCATGTTTATGATAAATGTTTATTTTACATGCTAGAATTGTATTGATCGGAAACATCAATACATGTGTGTTTAATAAACAAAAAGGGTTCCTAGTTATGCCTCTGTTATAGACTAGCTTGTTGATTAACAAGATGATCAAGGTTTCCTGATCATGGACATTGGATGTTGTTAATAACAAGGTCACACCATTGGTGGAATGATGTGATGAACATTCATCCAAAGTATAGCATTACGATCAAAGTCATTATGTTTATATTGCTATAACATCATACGAAGTAATCTTTATCCTTAGACCATGAGATCATGTTAATTGCTAACACCGGAAGAGTATCTTGATAACATCAAACGTCACACCGTAACAGGGTGACTATAAAGGTGGGTTCAGTGCTACGAAGGTGTTATGTTGAGGCTCATGGATCAAGAGTGGGATTTGTCCATCCCGATGACGGATAGATATACTCTGGGCCCTCTCGGTGATATCACATTAAAATAGCTTGCAAGCAAGTGATGTGATCACTAGAATGTTATATCACGGGAACGAGAAAAGAGTGCATGTCGGTAACGATATCAAACTAGGTATGGAGATACCGATGATTGAATCTCGGACATGTAATATATCGCGGGACAAAGGGATTTAGTTACTAGCGTTAAAGGTTCTCACGATCACAGAAGTCATCGTTGAATGTGTAGGAGTTAGTATGGATCTCCAGGTCCCGCTGCTGATTATTGATCGGAGAGGGGTCTCGATCATGTCTGCATTATTCGCGAACCGTAGGGTGACACACTTAAGGGATACCCACACCATTTGGAGCAAATATGTTTCAGATAAAGATTTAAGAAAGCACTGGAATTATTTCAATTGACACCGAAACTGTTTCGGGTGAAATTGCTGAAATTGGTTCTGCATGTGATATTGAAATGTTGCAGGGGGTTTTATGTGAATGTTTGTTAATTAAAGTAATTAACAAAATTCTGAATAAAAAATAATAAAAGAGTTTTTAAATGAGAGAGCATTAAATTTGGAGAAATTTAATGCATTTAAAGTGGAGACTTTAAAAGAGAATGTGAAGGGGCAAATTTATGTGGAGGGAGTTACCACCACATGAATGGAGGAGGTGAAGAGTCACATCCTCCATGCGTCGGCCATGAAGGAGGGGCACCCCCCCTCCTCCTATAAAAGGCCCCCCTCTCCTCACTTCTCACACACACCTCCTTGTGAAGGATCTCTCTCCCCCTCTAGTATTATTTCCCCATGGTCTCAGATTAGCGAGATACATGTTCCCGGTGGCTTTATCTGGAAAGGAGTTGCTGCTTCCGCTGCTTTGCTAGAGCGAGGGATGGAGGTTGTCGGGGTACCGGACGTGTGTGCGATCACGGATGCACCGCTGCTTTGCGGTGCTGGACTTGGTGGTGCTGGAGCTGGATCTGATGGACGTGCTGGAGCCGAACCTGCTGGACTTCATCACGATCTTGAGATCGGCAAGTGTACGACTACATCAACCACGAGTTCCTACTCGTTAACAAAGCTCGTTGTCTACGAGGGTAAGTTCTCATTGGATATATCTCCACCCGTTGCTTTGTACCTAGTAGATAGATCTTGGCGTGTAGTTCACACCGTAGGAAATTTTTTGTTTTCTATGTTGCGGACCCAACAGTGGTATTAGAGCCTGATCTATGCGTAGGTGCTTAGCATGGGTAGTACACATATGTTGATATGTGGGCGATGATGATCATGTTATTTCATCTTCTATGTATTTTGGATATTGGTGGCATAGTGGGATGAAGCGGCCCGGACCAACCTTACATGTCATCGTACATGAGACCGGTTCCACGACTGACATGCAACTTGTTTTGCATAAGTGGCTGGCGGGTGTCTGTCTCTCCTACTATAGTCAATATCTGATTTACAATGAGTTGCTAATAACTTAGTTATCCTCGTTGTGGTTCATGTTCGTAGGTAAGAACGGTTCTATCTCTGAAAGCCCTAAGCCACGTAAAACTTGCAATTGATAAATTAGAGGCGTCTAGTTTAGATCGTTGTTGGGCTAGTGTATTGATATGGTATTGTTGTAAGTAGATGTATGATAGATACTCTTACAACACACTCAACGTGTAAGTTCCATAGACCTTGGCCTTACACACAAAGGAATGATAGAGATCATACCACGATGCAAGTGATAGAGATCAAATGCATGGACCATATCATCTCACTTTACACATTAGATGTTAGCATCTTATACTGCTAGTTTGGCGCTTTCTGTGGCATTGTAAGATGATCCCTCATTTAAATATCAAGATAAAATGTGTTCTTCCTTAAGTATGCACCGTTCTATGGATCGTGTTTCGAGACATCACGTGATGATCGGGTGTTCTCAACTCTACGCTTTCATGCAATGGGTGTAAGACAGTTTTACACACGCGAATACTAAGGTTCTTACTTGGCAAGCCTAGCATGTACAGACATGGCCTTGGAACACGGACCGAAAGGTTAAGCATGAGTCATATAGTTAATGTGATGCCCATATAGATGCTCGCCTTTGAAGCTACACCGACTCACGTGATGATCGGACTTGGTGTAGTGGATTTGGTTCATGTAATCACCAAAAAGGCACGAGGGATGTCGTTTTTGAGTGGGAGTTCATTTCTAATTTGGATTAGTCAAACTCAATTTGTCATAAACTAAATTGAAGTGAATTTGCATAATTTGTTGTAGTCATTCGCATCTGTTCACTATCTTATGCTTAGTTTTTATTTGAGATAATAGAACTACAAAATTCTGGATATTTACTTTACGAATTGGTATCGTATTGTTTTGAATGTCAATTTAATGTTTATAAGTCCTATTGCAAACTTTCAGCAAACTCTATTTACTCCATGAAGTTTAATAAGTAGTATTAAATCAAGAGTAAGAATTCCAATGTTAGTATCTAAAGTATCATGTTTGCCTCCATGATTATTGATATTCAAAAAGTTGTTTTAATATCAAGATTATATTGGAGCTGGAAATTGTTTCAGAAACCATCATGTGTGAAAGATATTGTGATATCTGAAACAATGTTTTTGGTTGCATTATGATAGAGTATAATTTAGCAAAATACATGTTCTCATATTGTATGAGAATTTGTGAAGGATGGAGATGCTAGGCATCCGAATCTACCAAAAAGGTTTTGGGAACTGATATTATACTCGCGATTCTTCCTTATAGGCTATAGTAGCTTGATCATGAAAGTTGTCATGATAAGGATGAATAGAAGATGTTAGTAAAATGTTTACTACACTAATAGATTACTAAAGAATGGATTTTGAAAGAACACCAAACATTTGATGATGGTGATCCACTTCAAAGTGCAAGTCCAAAGGTATTAGTATTTGACTATATACGCTTTGTACCATGTGTCATGTTGATGACACCACTATTGATGTTGATAGATTCTTTTAAAAGAAAAGGAATTGTTGAAAGAGAATCTATAAAATATTTGGCAGAAAATAAAAGGTTGGAGATGTCCAACTTAGGTATATAGAAGATATACATGTTATGGCTATATTCCTTGCTTGTTAAACAATGTGGTTCTTAGGTATTAGATACCGGTATTGGATACCGAATTCGTTGCTATGAAGTGTCATACAGGAGTTGCTGCTTCCGCTGCTTTGCTGGAGCGAGGGACGGAGGTTGTCGGGGTACCGGACGTGTGTGCGATCACGGATGCACCGCTGCTTTGCGGTGCTGGACTTGGTGGTGCTGGAGCTGGATCTGATGGACGTGCTGGAGCCGAACCTGCTGGACTTCATCACGATCTTGAGATCGGCAAGTGTACGACTACATCAACCACGAGTTCCTACTCGTTAACAAAGCTCGTTGTCTATGAGGGTAAGTTCTCATTGGATGTATCTCCACCCGTTGCTTTGTACCTAGTAGATAGATCTTGGCGTGTAGTTCACACCGTAGGAATTTTTTTGTTTTCTATGCTGCAAACCCAACATCTTTAGCAACCCGAAGTTTTGCCTCGAGATCATTGGCACGCTCCAACGCCTCGTCCCGGATGATCTCAGATTCCTTCACAGCAGCTGAAGAAATCAGAAAGTAATGCAAAAATTTAGAAAAATGAGAGGGGAAGCGCAAAAATCACAAAAAATGACAATATACCTTTCAGACCTTTGGCTTCATTGCGGATCTTGATGAAGTGAGAGGCCATATCAACCATCTCACGCATCACAGGCTGTGAAGAAGGGTATTAGGAAAGACAAGTAAAGGAGAGAGCATGGTGAAATAAAAAACCACGGGTGTACTTACATCTTGCATATCCACCTCGACAGGGCTCTCAGATATCACCATGCCTTTGCCAGCTGATTTTATTTTCTTCGCCGGTGGGGGCTTCGGTGAAGCAGCAACATCCTTCTGGACAAGGGGATCCGCAGAAGACGCGAGCAAATCTTTCGGGCCCTTGGCAACATGAGCAACAGAAATGCCAAGAGGACACAAGGTCGGGTCCTCCACATCATCACCACTATAAGAGCAAGGATGAAGAATAAAGAAGCATCAGCAGTTTAGTCACCCGATAAAAATAGTAAAGAAAAGAAAGACACTTACGAAGATACATCCTGCACAAAGCGGAATAGATTCTTCTGGGGAGGTGCCGAAGATAATGGAACGGCACCTGAAGGTTTCGAGGCCGTAGAATCATCTGAGTCTTCAATGGTTTCCCCGGACGTTTCCGTTTTTGGCCAACAGGCGCAACGTGGAAATCCTCGGAACGAGCCGACGATAGTGACGATGTCCTTGATGAAGATTCTACGGCAGATGTCTCTATCTCATCATCAGCGGCAATCCCAGTCATAAGGAGATCGTTGGAAGCAGAAGGACTGGCAGGAAGCTCACCGCTCTTAGGAAGTGGAGGAAGACAAGATAAATGATCGTGATCCTACATAAACAAGAAAACCAACAATCACAAAGGGGAACAATTACAAAAAGGTAGATGAGCAAGCAGCAAAAGAGAAAAGGAATTTACCTCTAGAAGACGGTTCTTATTGCCAAAGGGCTCAACGAACAATCAGAAGGAACCACACTTTTCGCCGTAAGGGTTGTGAAATTACGAACCATTTTCTCATAAACCTTGGGGGACAGATCATCCCAAGAAATCCTCATAGGATCCTTCTTGCCGGTATATGCCCACATACCAGAGAGACGAGCCTGCAGGGGCTACACGTGAGTCCGCAAGAAATACGCCAGAATCTAAAGACCAGATAATTCCTTGCCAACCTCATGCTGCAGTTTTGAAATACGGTCAAGATGGGGTTGGATCTCCGCCATTTCTTTAGTAGAAGGACACTGATCCCAGGAGTCAAGTTTGCGGCAAGTTTTCTTCGGTTCAAAGGGGGCTAACCCAAAAGACCGGCCCTCGACGGATTGGTCCTTGATGTAAAACCACTTGGTTTTCCATCCTTGGACGGAATCAACGGGCTTGAAATCAAAGTAATCTACATCAGAGCGAATCGAGAAAATGGCGCTGCCAACGTCATGGACGATGGTGTCGGTGGCATTGCGGCGCATGTAAAAGAAATACTTCCACATGCCCTAATGGGGATGAATCCCGAGAAAACATTCACAAAGAGTGACAAAACAAGCAACATGGAGGATAGAGTTTGGCATGAGATGATACAGATGCACGCCATAGACGAAAAGATGACCATGAAGAAACTCGTGGACAGGAAGAGAAAGGCCACGGAAAAGAAAGGAGAGAAACATTACCCTCCAGCCCGGTTCGGGGATTGGAGCTGCTTCGTCCCCAGGAAGCTTAAAGGTACCCTCCACCAGATGGCCGGAGTTTCGCGCCTCACAGAGCTCCCGTGTCGTACACTTGAAAGGGGCCCAGCCGACGACACTCTTCCTGGTGGCCTTCGCGGCCGTGGTAGAAGTACCCACCTTACTCTTTCCCATGGTGAAGGAAAAACGACACTAACACGAAGCAGGAGTTTGAAAGAGAGCAGGAGCGCAAGGAAGAAGATGAAGCCATCGAAGGAGAGGTAAAAAGCAGTAAAGGGGATTCCACCCCTTTATAAAGAACCACGGTACACAGTTAAAACCGTTTGATGTAAAATCCAACGGTCGCAAGCACACGCGATGATGACACGTGTCAACGGATTTTGTAGGGGAAATATCTTAAGAAGTTATTGCTGCGGTAAAAACGGGAGCACAATGCACGATGCCTCGATCTTCGCACAAAAAGGGGATGTGCAGTTAGGAAACTCCGCTGCATACGCCACCACGCTTCATCATTACTGCTACACGGGCCCATGCTCGACACGTCTCGTCATGAGCATATCTTTCGAGAAACAAGCAGCATAAAATTCATCATCAATGACGTCACGACAAAAATGGTTTAGTGGCAAGGATAACACCCAAAGAAAAATAGGGAGTCGAAGTAAATTCCTCCATGAAAAATATTGAGACTACAGTTGAAAACAAAGAATTCGACTGTAGCCTCGGGGGCTACTCCTATCGGGAGCGTTGGTCGCGCAACCGACAAATATTTGAGGACACATTAATGTAATAATATTTTCGAGCCTATGTCCTGATGCATACATCCGAATATAGCCTCGGGGGCTACTCCTATCAGGAGCGCTGATGCGTACCTGATAAAGGAAAGACAAACAACCTCCTAGAGGGTGTATAGGAAGCAAAAATTAAACATCCGACAAAATATATAAATCTCGGGTCACAACTAAATGCGACAAAACTCTGAATGTCGTGTTCAGAAACATGAAGGTAAGACCTCGTGATTCATCATGTGTGGCCTGGTAATCGCACAAGAATGCGCTCTACCAGTATTATATCCATATCTAAGATACGATGAAAAATCTCAACGGACGCGTTGGATACCCGATAAAATAAAACTGGAATTTAGTATTCGATAAGACCCCAGCGGCCCGAACTAAGTTACGCCATTAATAAATTCCAAGTTCAGGCCTGGGGACTTGAATTTGATGTAGGACAACCTTGCTTTTGCCCAGGAGTAATTAATTGATTCTCGATCCGTCAGATGCATCAGGCTCATTGTACCAAAACCCTATAAAGTGTAAAAAGTAGTGAAAACAAAAAAAAGAACTAAACATTTTCTTGAGACTCAACCCAAATCTACGGTTCGAGTAGAGTCTCGAGGGCTACTGACATAGGTATGATTACTCGGGTCCCTATGATTTTCTACCTAGGGCCCGCGGAAAGGCTTACAGCCCATGAAGAGTCAAGATAAAGATTCAAATAAGCAACCGACAAAGATTATAGTTGTATTAGGGAAGAGGAACAAAGACCAACATCGAGTTGGTGTTGTAATCATGTAACCAATCTGCATATAGCTTTGAGACCCTACCTATTATATATAGGGCGGGAGAAGCCTAGGAGAAGTACCGAACAATCCTCAAGCGATTTGTAACAGAGTGATTCTCTCAATATTCGGGCGACTTTGACTCCATTGTTTTCCTGACATCCGACGAAATCCCCAATGTTCTCTTTTCTGCAAAACCCTAAGTCCTTCTTCATGGACATTCTCGAGATCTCCCCTCGTCACCTCCTGTGCCACACTGTTGTTGCAAGTCTCCGGTCGTCATGCTCCGCCTGCTAGTCGGTGTCGTGGGCGGGTAACTCCTCGTCAGGGATTACTTCATCATGTAACCAGTCACGCGCCTCTTCTTCGAGCACCGTGTGCTCCCACGACTCACGCAGTGCCAGCGTGAGCACCTCCTCCAGATCGAGTTCCGATGGCATGATGTCCCTACGAAACTCCTCATGCACCACGCCACGCTGCTATCATACGGCTCCGGTGTCGTCATGCTCCCCCTGGTAGTCGACACCGTCAGCGGGGAACTCCTTCTCGGGGATCTCTTCATGACACAACCAGTCGTGGTTGTCTTCAACCGTTACCAGCGACAACGACTGCTACAAGGCGCGGAAGGACACCCTACGCGCCTCACGCGCTTGATGCGTGCATGATGGCGGGGTTCGCTGTGGTAGAGAAGGAGGCAGAGCCTTCAAGTGTGGCCCAACAAAGAAGGCGGGATGGCGACACATAATTGTGATGGTAGCCACACCAAGCCAGGACCTTGTCGACGTCGAGGCTGTCCCATTAGTAAGGGCGGTCGTTAGTGTTAAATGGGTCGCCGCATGGGATGGACTCCTACTTCACTGCCTCCTCGCGCTCCTGCTGGAGGAGCGCCCTCCACAACGCGGGGTCACTCCAGACTAGGTCCTGCTGGATGTTCGTCGGCAACAGAGACCATCCGTACTCCATGACCATGCGCAGGTCATCCTCACATGGAAGTGGCGGGACGATGTTGCCATCATGGGTGAGGTCCCACCCGACAGGCATATGCCAGTAGGGTGGCACGAGGAGGCTAGCCTTTAACATCATCATGGCCTCGTCGAGGCTGAGGTTCCTTAGCTGGAAGCCGCCGTGCTAGCCCCTGCTCCCGCTGCTCCTGCTCCCCCCGACTTCCTGGTCGTGGCGGCCCATCGTCATCTGATGGCAACAATCGTGGCCACTTTTTGTTGGGACTCCAAGTGCAGAGTGTTGTAGCAAGCTTCTTTTCCCCACAAGGGTGACTCGAGGGTTTACATCAAACTCTCGGGGAATTGGTTATGGAACGGTTTTTGTCTTCTCCTCTTCAAGCAACCTATAAAGTAAAATAATTTGTCTTGTGTCCCCAACTCCACCAAGTGGTTGTCAAACACAAGGTTTCGTATTAGTAGTATGAAATAAAATATAAGTTAAACTGAAATAAAGATAGTAAATAAAGTAAAGTAATGCAAACTAGATGATATGGAAGATAGTAGAGTTGTTTTTGGATTTTTATGAGTGATTGCAAGTAGAGAAAGTATTTTTGTATTTTCGAAATAATAAATTGCAGAAAATATAAAAGATAGTAGATGCAATGGAAAGGTGTTTCTTATGATTAAAATTGGACCGGTGTTCATGGGTTTACTTGTCTACTCTCTTTTTAAGTTGTAGTGATCACAAAACAATTCATCAATCATAAATTTTCATGGAAATTCTATATGTGTTTGATGAGGAATTAATATGGGCATGACGTTCTAACATAGAGATGAAGTACATCTCTCTTATACTCCTCAAGAAAGGGAAACTCCATGCAATCTTGAATTAAGAACAAATCAGAGTATAACTTTAAGTAATATAACATGATCTTTGAAATACAAATATGCTACCTTGATCTAACAAGATTAGCACACAGTCACATGATAACTATAGCACATGGTTTCACTTTATCCCTAGTGAGGCAACAAAAGAAAGGTAAAAACAAAAGTAGATCTTGAATATTGTTTGTCAAAATTCAATCACTACCACCATGCTACTCCATCTAATACACACTTCTCCCCATACAAGTTCTTGCATACAAGTTGGATCAAAACAAGCAATTAAGAACGGGGTACATGATATGCATCTATCAATACATCTTACACAAAATAGATTCCAATCTCAAATATCAAATCATACAACAAAGATCCACCACATAGGAATTACAAATATGACCATAATCATGTAGGGTAGCTCATATGGTACTAGATCTATGAAGAACAAGAGAGAAATAGATCAAGCTACTGCCACAAACCCATAGCTCAGAGGTGGACTACTCCCTCTTCATCATGGTGATGATGCTGGAGATGTTGGAGATGGTGGAGATCCCCCCCGGAGGTGGCTCTAGCTTAATTTCCCCCTCCAATCTTTGTTCGATCTGACTCTGTTTGGTGGTGTTTTTGTCTCTGGTGTCTTCTGTCTCTAGGACTCCCCGGGGGATCCTTATATAGCAGTTTTTAGGTCAAGAGAACTCCGTTGGCAAAAGAATCAAGGCGATTGGATGGCCGAGGAGGAAAAGAGGGTAGGTGGCACACCCACCTAGGCTGGGCACGCCACCTAGGCTCTTTTGGGCCCTCTAGGTGAGGTTCTTGTGCTACATAAGCTTCTCGTGGATAAATATTGGTATTTCCAAAAGTTCAGGTCCATTTTACTTTGTATAGGTCCTGAAACCTCAAAAACATTGAAAATAGGGTTTTTCTGCCCTGCCGGGTTATAACCAAAATAAAGGGGATCATTGGTAAATCCCCAAAATCAATGTAAAACATGGATATAACATTATATATGATGCAAATATGTGGGAAAATATGTTAACAAACTACAAAGTTCATGTATGCATTTTACATGCATCATCATCGCAGCCCACCGGAGGGTTGCGTGAAGGAAGACTAAGGTGGGGAACAATGGGTGTACCGGTGGCGAACGATGCACGAGCATTTTATAGGGGCCATGGGCAGGCGAAATGACCACCACGCCATTAAATCTGGCTCATCGGGAGACGGACCGTCATGCGTCGGGTCTTGCACGTTGGCGTCTACACAGTTGAGGTGGCCAATACAGACTATAACATTACTTAACTGTGTTTAACTGGCCAGTTGAGGAACCACAATATCTTTTATAAACGAATACAATGCCAATATGGTGTGAGAGGTAAGCTAAATGGTACACGCCGTGAGAACATACAAACCTCTACAATCTACGTTGATAGCTAGGCTCTGGACAAGATCCACAATACAACCTGACCACGATAAATTTAAATCGCGTACGTCTACGGTCTATGCTGCCAGTTCGTCTCTACGCCCAAATAACCCATGTCGTGTACGGTCTAAATTGACAGAGCGTATGTCTACGTTCTATGTTGCCAGCTCGTATGTACGTCCATGATAACCCGTGTCGTCTACGGTCTATAATGACAGACATCGTGGGTTCACACCGGCACATAGCCTCTAGACGGACCCCACGTCCATGAAAAAACATGGATGACATGGGCTTACGGCACCATGTCAACTGTGGGTGGGTGATGACCCACAAGTATAAGGGGTGTATCGCAGTATTTTTGATAAGTAAGAGTGTCGAACCCAACGAGGAGCAAAAGGTGCTGGCTAGTGGTATGGATCAGGAATTCTCTACAAATACTTAGCAAATGGATTTTTAGGATTTTTTGATAAAGCAAGTAAACAAAGTACAAGTAAATAAAAGACAGTAGGAATAAATGCAGCAAGTGGCCCAATCCTTTATGCAGCAAAGGACAAACCGGTTGTATTACTTAAGATGACCAAACGTTCTCGAGGACATATGGAAAGACTGTCAAGTGCTTTCGCTTCATATAGTTGATTAATCTTCTTTAGCTTGCTAAGTGTTGTGTGGGTGAACCTGTGCTAATGTACCGACCTTCCTTGGACTAATACATACTTGTGATTATACCCCTTGCAAACATCCGTAAGTACAAGAAAGTAATTAAGGTAGAAACCTAACCACAGCTTTAAACTCTAAGACCCTTACATCCCTTGTGCAATGGTTTCCTAACGGGGGTTCAGGTTTCTGTCACTCCGGCAACCCCTACGATTAGTAGCCAAATACACAATGCATTCCCCTAGGCCCATATAGGTGAAGTGTCATGTAGTCGACGTTCACATGACACCACTAGAAGAAGTACACCACAACTTAAATATCAAACTGTTGAATCTTTCTCAACACAATTCCACTACTAACAACATGACTTCTCCCATGTCTTCAAGAACAAAACGAACTACTCACAAGACATCATATGGATCATGATCAGAGATGGAATAATGATGTATAACAATCTGAACATAAACAATAATTCATTGGTTCACTCAATAGCATCAACTACAAAGAGTAATCAACACCGGGAAAGTTTCCCCTATGAACTATGCAAGATTCAACCCAATTGTTACAGCAATATGGAGATGGTGATGAGGGTGCTGATGGTGGTTATGATGATGATGATCCCGATGAAGTCCAGCTTGATGGTGGTGTTGATGGCGACGATCTCCCCTCTCCAGGAAGGAATTCCCCCGGTAGAAATCTGTCTGCCAGAGAGATCTTTCTCTCTCGGTGTTTTCCGCCCCGCAGAGGCGGCGGAATCTTTCTGTGGTCGCTCCCCGAGTCTTAGGGTTTTGGGACGATAATATACGCCAGAGGGGAGTGCCAGGGGTGGACCAGGGTGGCCACACCACCTGGTGGCGTGGCCTAGGCTGGCCCACGCCAGGGGGTGGTGTGGGCCCCCTGTGGCCCATCTCCAGCCCCCATTCTAGCTTCCTTCGTCTTCTGGAAAAATAGGATTTTCCGTATATTTTCCCGGATTTTCTGATCTTCACAAATTTTGCCTCCAAACAACACCTTTTCCATCAGAATCCTGACTGCAGCGGTCCATGCTCCAAAAGTCATCAACCATGCAAAAACAGATGAAATAACATAAGTATCACCTCTCAATATGAAATATATCAATGAGTAACAGTGAATTATGACATAGAATAGTGATGCAAAATGGACGTATCAACTCCCCCCAAGCTTAGACTTCGCTTGTCCCCAAGCGAAACTGAGCTGAATAAACATGGCCTCAGGTTTATGGAGTGAAGAGTCGATAAAAGAATATGGACAAGAAGCATCACATTCATCAATACATAGATCATAATAGAAGACAACTCACTATTATATAACTCAACTTGCAATGAGTAAAGGAAACACAATAAAGATACATAAAGTGAATCATAATTGGTAATGGCAAACTTAGCTCTTGGTCGAAGAATAGTTGACAATTTGTTGGAGTTCACAAATAACTGGTTTTCAGTGATAGCTTTCAAAGTAGTAAACATCAAGATAAGAGCAATGTGCAAAACAAGGAACATAAGAAACATGATTGAATAAATCATCATATGAATGAATGAAACACAACAACTCAAAATACTTGCTGAGATAGAAGGGAATAGGTTTACTGACTCAACTAAAAAGTAAAAGAAAGGCCCTTCGCAGAGGGAAGCAGGGATTGCAAGTCTCATAAAGAGCTCCCAAAAATGATGATACTTACTAGCTTTCAGCTCTCATTACCCCTATCATAGGCATCTTTAGGTGATTAAGGTTAAAGTGATCAAATATGAGGATATGCATTGACAAGTTGTAAGTTGAGAATCTCAAGTCCCTTGAATACGAGGACCGCTCCTCATGCTACTCAAGTTTAGTCACTGGTAAGTTCTTGTCATCGTAAGCATATGTGTATCATAGAGAACCGCCAACGTGGTACCCCTTGCCCGATGATACGGAAGAATCCCCATATCAAAATGACAACGTAAGCAGACAACAAGCATCTCAGCAATCTTCTTGTTTACCATGGGAATATGGTGCTTTTTTATCTCTTTCCTCTTTTCATAATATCTCTTTTTTTTCTTTTATCTTTTTCTCAATCTCTATCTCTTTTTTTTATAAGAAGAATGCTTCATAGATGCTCGTTATGGTTACGCTGCAGGTTTCCACCATGTCGGCATGGATTAGACCAGCGGCCCAGGCGTTTCTCTAACACACATGCATAACTCCATGGACTTACAAGCTCCCCTTTCATTTCACACCGACAACATCCATAGACAAAAGAACATGATATCAACCAGGTACAAAGTACCAGTGCAATGTTGAAAGCGTTCCCCATGACAACATGGTTCTGCTAATTCACAACTCACAAAGCGCAAGCATATACGCAACATAGATGGGCACAATGGTTCAAGTTTATTAGATGCAAGAAAGTAAAGTGTGCCATCAAGTTCGTGAGAGCTTTAATCACTAATTTTCACATAACAAGTTTAATTTGGGAGGTAGATAAAACAAGAATTTACTTGAAATAGCAATAAAGGAGTGGACAGAAATGGCGTGGGTTTTGGTTTAAAGGAGTGGATGCACGAGAAGAATTCCCTCTCAGTACAGGTCTTTGGCTAGCAAGGTTGGGTAGCAAGTACAAGAGTTGAAGGAAACAAGCAAACATACAAGTGATAAAGACAAACATGCAATCTTCCTTGGAAGCATAAAAGATCTTAACTAGAGAATACTAAACTTATGAGCAAATCAAGAAAGAAAGATGATGAAATTATATTTCTTTAGAGTACTTTTATCTTTTCATTCAACTCTCAAAAATAGTGTTGCTACTGACCGAGCCAGGTTTGCCAAAACCAACTAAATTAACTCAATGATCCCAGAGTGATACCAATACTAACAACAAGATCAATCATATAACCATGAATTGAAAACTAATATAAGCTATGCAAAAGAGTAAATGATAGAAATTCTCATTAATATTCCATAACGGTGCGCACAACAAGGGATACATATCTAACGAGAGAGGGGACACTTCCATAATGCAAACCATCCTACGTGATAACTTCTCTATTCATGATATGAGTCTACTAGAAAGGTAAAAAGATAGAAGATAGTGATGTGATACCGCGGCACTCCCCCAAGCTTGGAACAAACCAAGGGGATGCCAAACCTGATTTCGAATTACTCCTTTGGTGGTGGTGGTAATATTTTCTTAGTTGACGTGAGGAAATCTTCCAACATCTTGTGAAGCCTATTATTCTCCCATTGAAGCATGTCCACCTTCCTCCTCAAGTCTCGGTACTTATCGCAGAACTCCTTGGTGACTCATAGGGCTTCCGTTGATGCTGGGCAAGTGACTAAAGGTACCATCCCCTGCTTGGGGTCTTGGAGATCTTCCTCCATTGGCTCCTTCCCTTTATCCTTAGCGGACACCATTGTGCTTCTAAGCTCCAAAGATAGTTCCTGGCAGAAACAGATCGAAACAAAAACACGACGAAAACACGATATACGAACCTCGGGGGATCCGGGGGGTTATATATTACGAAGTTTCACAACAAAAGGAAGGTACTGGGAGAAAACGAGTCAGAGACAGAGTCCGGAGTGGCCACACCACCTGGTGGCGCGACCATGGGTGGGCCCGCGCCACAGGGTGGTGTGAGCCACCCTGGCTCCATTTCCGTACCTTTTTCGCTTCATAACTTCCCTTATTGTCTAAAAACTGCAAAAATATAGTTGGATAGTATTTTCGCGAAACTTTTCTTACCAGAACTGTTACCTATTTGGAAACGAACTCTGCAGGTCTCCGAATTTGGTATCTACTAGATTCTTCCAGAGTCACCACTTGAATAACATCAATATCTTCATCTTCATATACTTATTACTTGAGTCATAAAACCTTTCACTTCCTTATTACACCATTATCTCCACTACCTGAAAATTTCTTTCACACAAAACTTCACACAGTTCTCATTAGCAACATTAGTATAAGTGAAGTGGTAAAACCTTTTGAGTTCAACTTCAACTGAAAACCATCAAAACATAAGCTACTGTAGCAACTCCTTCCGAAAACCCAAAAAGAATTCAAAAAGGAAATCAAATAAAGAAGCAAATGCAAGAGTGGGAAAATCTATCAAAACAGACCAGCAGGTAAAGATCATTTTTTTTGAAAATCTTCGGTTGCTCAAATCAAAAAGTGAAAAACTAATGAAAGTCAAATAACAACCTGGGGCAGAAGCACAAAAAATTATAGTTCAATCCGATAGGCAGAGATCTCTCATGAATTTTTACGGTGAAGCACAAAAATCTGTTTCGGGACAACAACTTCCCCAAATATTACTTCTCTCTCATTAGAGGTTGATCTTGACACAAAACCAAACAAAACGGATAAGGAGCGGTTATTACCGAAGTAATAACTTCCAAGACTCAAAGAAACAAAAACAAACTAAAAGCAAAAATAAACTAGGTTGTCTCCAAAAAAGCTCTTTCTTTATAGCCATTAAGATGGGCATGATAATTTTGATTATGCTCACATAGGAATATGAATTGAAGTGAAAGAGAGCATTAAGAAGAAAAAATACACACATTTAAGTATAACCCACTTCCTATGCAAGGGAATTTTGTAAACAAACAGGTTGTTGAAACCAGAGGCTACTAGCATAGGAAGGAAAAAGAAGTGCAACATAAAAACTATCAGCATAAAACGAGGAAACGTGATATTATTGAGATGCATAAGAACACTTTTCCCTCTCTCATAGTAACTTTCAGTATCATGCATAAACTTAACAATATAACTATCACAAGGACCATCATAACACTGATCACTTATTCTAATAGAAAACACAGGAATACTAGCTCTCATAATACTACTTTGTGAAACAACATTAGAGGTACCCTTAAAAAGGATAGTGTGTCCCTTTTCTTCATATTTAGTAACAAAGTCTTTCACATTTGCTATAATAGGTTCATCAACCATTTGTTTATCTAGTTCAACAGCTTTATTCATACTTTCATCAACCATACTAGCTATCATAGAATGTTCCTTTATCTTAACTGGGAAAGGCATTTTCTCAATATAAGGTTCAGGTAAAACATGATTAGCAGTATAAACTTCAGTATTTCTTGCAGGAACACTCTTAGCAATATCTTTATAAGGTTCATGATACTTATTCCACTTCTTTTTAGGCATTTCAATGTAGGAAGCAAAAGCCTTAAAATAAGTAGCAATAGCTTGAGAGTCTAGACCATAAGCATTTTTAATATTTTGAAAGTCATCAGTTCCCATAAAAGATTCAATGCATTCATAATCATAATTTATACCTGACTTTCTACCTTTGTCATTCTCCCATGCTTTAGCATTGTCTTGAATACGGTCCAGAAGATCCCATTTAGCTTCTTCTTCCATGCCAGTGAATGATCCAGCACAAGAAGCATCCAATAAATCCTTGTCATGTAGAGGGAGCCTTGCATAATAGTTATTGATAATAATATTGTTGGGGAGCTCATGAATGGGACATTTGAGCATTAGTAACTTCAATCTCCCCCAAGCTTGAGCTGTACTCTCTCCATCAAGAGGCCAAAAGTTGTATATTTGATTCCGATCTTTATAAATCTCACTAGGAGGATAAAGCTTTGAATAAAAGAGAGGCACTATTTCCTCCCATTCTAGAGCTTGACCATTCTTCAGCAGCTTATACCATTCCTCAGCTCTTCTTTTCAGTGATAATGAGAATAACTTCTTAACTTGATCTGTAGTAATACCTGCACACTTGAACAACCCGCATAATTCGTGTATAAAGAGCAAATGATCACCAGGATGGATAGTTCCATCCCCAACATAGTAGTTATCCATAACACGATCAATAATTCTTGTAGGTATTTTGAAAGCATCATTCTCAATAGGTGGTGGTTCATCTACTACCTTAGCAGTGGTAGTAGCATTACCAAATAAGAAACTCAGCGAATTATCCATAATGAAAATAAAGCAACTAACAGAAGTAAATAATACTCATAGTAGAAGTTTCCTTTACCAGTTCCACTCTCCAATAGCGCTTCACTCCCCGGCAACGGCGCCAGAAAATAGTCTTGATGACCCACAAGTATAGGGGGTGTATCGCAGTATTTTCGATAAGTAAGAGTGTCGAACCCAACGAGGAGCAGAAGGTGCTGGCTAGTGGTATGGATCAGGAATTCTCTGCAAATACTCAGCAAACGGATTTTTAGGGGTTTTTGATAAAGCAAGCAAACAAAGTACAAGTAAATAAAAGACAGTAGGAATAAATGCAGCAAGTGGCCCAATCCTTTATGCAGCAAAGGACAAGCCGGTTGTATTACTTAAGATGACCAAACGTTCTCGAGGACACATGGGAAGACTGTCAAGTGCTTTCGCTTCATATAGTTGATTAATCTTCTTTAGCTTGCTAAGTGTTGTGTGGGTGAACCTGTGTTAATGTACTGACCTTCCTAGGACTAATACATACTTGTGATTACACCCCTTGCAAACATCCGTAAGTACAAGAAAGTAATTAAGCTAGAAACCTAACCACAACTTTAAACTCTAAGACCCTTACGTCCCTTGTGCAATGGTTTCCTAACGGGGGTTCAGGTTTTTGTCACTCTGGCAACCCCTACGATTAGTAGCCAAATACACAATGCATTCCCCTAGGCCCATATAGGTGAAGTGTCATGTAGTCGATGTTCACAAGACACCACTAGAAGAAGTACACCACAACTTAAATATCAAACTATTGAATCTTTCTCAACACAATTCCACTACTAACAACATGACTTCTCCCATGTCCTCAAGAACAAAACGAACTACTCACAAGAAATCATATGGATCATGATCAGAGATGGAATAATGATGTATAACAGTCTGAACATAAACAATAATTCAATGGTTCACTCAATATCATCAACTACAAAGAGTAATCAACACTGGGAAAGTTTTCCCTATGAACTATGCAAGATTCAACCCAATTGTTACAACAATATGGAGATGGTGATGAGGGTGCTGATGGTGATGATGGTGGTGATGATGATGATGATCCTGATGAAGTCCAGCTTGATGCTGGTGTTGATGGCAACGATCTCCCCTCTTCGGGAAGGAATTCCCCCGGCAGAAATCTGTCTACCAGAGAGATCTTTCTCTCTCGGTATTTTCCGCCCCGCAGAGGCGGTGGAATCTTTCTGTGGTCGCTCCCCAAGTCTTAGGGTTTCGGGAGGATAATATACACCAGAGGGGAGTGCCAGGGGTGGACCAGGGTGGCCACACCACCTGGTGGCGCGGCCTAGGCTGGCCCGCGCCAGGGGGTGGTGTGGGCCCCCTGTGGCCCATCTCCAGCCCCCCTTCTGGATTCCTTCGTCTTCTGGAAAAATAGGATTTTCCGTATATTTTCCTAGATTTTCTGATCTTCACGAATTTTGCCTCCAAACAACACCTTTTCCATCAGAATCTTGACTGCAACGGTCCATGTTCCAAAAGTCATCAACCATGCAAAAACAGATGAAATAACGTAAGTATCACCTCTCAATACGAAATATATCAATGAATAACAGTGAATTATGACATAGAATAGTGATGCAAAATGGACGTTCAGTGGGCCCTATGATCGTGATAATCCATGGACGACATGGGATGATGGCGCCACATTGGCTCTATGTGGGCCCCGCCACCCGACGGGTGCGGAGTCGTGTCACGGATGAAAATCCTCTCATGGACCGTGACCTACCCGCGTAGGCTAACAGTGGGCCCATGGTGCTCGTGGTTCACCGTCCTATGATGCAAGGTATGATGGTGCACGCAACACCCCTCTATGATTTGGAATCTTTCACCTTGGCCCATAGCGGTTCCCGCCTCACGGGATAACATACCTCCATTACGACATCGCCGTGTGTCCTTTCCGGCATCCATCCTACAACAAAAAAGCATCGAGACGACGAGGATAGCGGTTTGAGACAAAACAATCTAGTGCTATTATTTACTTTGATTTCCATTCCCAATTATCCTCATTGGATTTAGCAAAAGCTTTATCCCTTGGACTAGAAGCAGGATCCTCTAGAGAAGAGTAAAGTGGGGTTTTATTGTCTTGCATGAGTTGCGCTACCATTTCACACATTTCTTACATTTGAGTCACCATGAAGGTACTCAAGGATGTTTCCAAACTCTTGAGATCCTCCATGGTGATAGAACCACTTGTCGTACCCCAAGTTCCTCATCATTACCAATACTCTCTTAAGCGGTAAGCCTGAATTAAGAGTCGAGGCTCTGGTACCAATTAAAAGGGTCGTTGATGAGTGCATATTTGCATCATGTTTTATATTATTATTTTGCACTATAGTTGTAGGATCTTGGTATTTTACAGTGTTCGCATGCATGCTTTATGTCTACTTTCACTAGGATCAGGACAAATGATGGATACAATGGACACAATTCTTGGAGTAGTTTTATTAGGGAGAAAAGGAGTCAAAACTTATTTGGGAAATATCAATAACACCAGAAGAAAACCTGAAGTGATCGAGGCATACAGACGGTTCCTCAAATAGTTTCACCCCGTGCAACTGGATCAAGGACACGACATACAGAACAACTAGAAATCGCCGAAACCTCACCTCCGGAAGGCATCTAGAGTGGGAACTCGTCCATTGGGGATCCATCTTCGTCCTGCGCAGATCCGGGAGGCTAAGGCATCGATCTTCATCATCAATCACTACATCACCACCATCTCCATCCATCCCATCTATATCGTGTCTATATCTTGTTGTAATTTCCATACTCGTTGTGGATTTATACAAGTACTATTCATCTATGATAGATTCCATTATTATTGCCATGATGTTAATTGCCTCCATGTCTAAGTAGATCATTAGTTCTTGGGGAGATGGAGAAACCCTATTATGAGATTGAAATAAGATAAAGTTTATTATGATATTCATCGTTGTGACCATGTGTTAGATTGTCTTCATCTTGATGTTGGGAGAAGTCGACCTCTCAATATTTGCCTCTTGTGGGGACTTGATGGAGGGAACTACTTGTTGGTAGACGGAGGTCTGTTAGCACTTACAGTGACTATAAATTTGTTGGCACCCCTTACATATCAACTTGGGAACCAAGGAAAATCATAGAACACTATCCGTGCCATGGGATACGTCCTACGGGATTAAGTCCCTTAATAGCGCAGTAATTCGATTGATGTCGATTGCTGACTATTGTGGTTATGAGGATGATGTGAGCAGTGGTTGCTGCCTATTTGTCCAAATACGGAGTTCCTCCCACACATACATAGTTGAGAATGTTCATGATAATAATCTTTACCTTAGCTCTTTAAAATGCTAGAGGTGTATCCGCTACTCCCTGAGAATGCTTTTTCCCATTGTAGTTCCAAATCTCTTTTACATACGGATACTTACTTTCTATGTTCAGTTATTTTACTTTACCTATTGTTATCTTATACCAAAACCCCCAAAACACCTTTTTACACAATACTCACATTTTATCTTGTTACTTAGAACTTTATTTAGCATTTCTATTGTAGTATTTAATTCAAGAGTTATTAGAATTCAGACTCCTGCTCCCTATGGGATCGATATCTTTATTTCGAAACTAGGTACAAACGATCTGTGCACTTGTAGTCATCAGTCGTATGGGCACCTAGAGTGGGGGTGAATAGGTGCTGCTTCAAATTTTAGTCCTTTTTCAATTTAGACTTGACATAAAAGTTAAATTCTCTATATATGCAACTAAGGTGAATTTACCTATATGGCAAGAGAGCAACAAACAACTACACCAAAAACAAGATACAAGTGAAAGGACACAGATGCTGCCTAGAGGAGGGTGAATAGGCGACTTAAAACTTTTACGAGAAGGGCTTAATAAAGGCGGAATAAAACTAGCGTTTACTTTGTCAAGAACGAAACCTATATATACTATGGTTCACCTATGTGAACCAACAACTTATGCTAAGCAAGACAAGAAACTATGTGATAGCAAGATATAAGACTTCGAGTATACCGATAACCGAGGCACGCAGAGACGACGATGTTTTACCGAGTTCCTCTCAACAAGGGAGTACGTCTCGTTGGAGGGGTAGGCGGTACTAAGACCACCAGCTCCACGAGAGGCCTCACCCTATTCTTCCATGGACCTCGCCACAAAAGGCCTAATCCACTCTCCACTATGGGTGCACTTGTCAGTGGCAATTCGTAACCTCGCACAAATCTTGGGGCACTTCTTCACAACTCAATTGGAGGATCCCAACAAACAAGCTTGGGGAAAGCTCCACAACTTAATTGGAGGCCCCAAGTAATCCACAAACCTGCAATACAACTAAACCGTCTAGGGTTCCAAGAACCCAAGAGTAAATAGCTTCTCACCTTTCACCCAATCTAATCCTCAAAAAGAACTCAAACCGATGCACCAAATGCAATGGCAAGAACACAAGAAGTGCTCAAGTCCCTCACTCCCAAATGACGAAAGGTTTAACCTATCTATAAAATAAAAACCGGTAAAACCTTCAATATTGAAATGCAATAGAAAATGCATATGAAATCCATTTTTGATGAACTTGAGCTTGTCATGAAGACTAACACGAGTTCTAAATCCTCTCATGGATAAGAAACAAATAAGAACCAAGAAATATGATGCCAAGTATGCAAAAGTTTGAGCTCTCTCCGAAGGATATGATCAAGTTACTCACTTGAGAGCCCCTCTTGATAGTACGGCTATCTATCCTGTAAATTGGTCTCTCCAACTAACACCACGAGACCGGTAAGAAACACACCTTATCAAGAACATACCTTTGCCTTGCACATATTCCACTTGAGCTTGATGACGATGATCTTGTCTACCTCAAGATGGAACACCTTTCTTGATTGCGCTAGCTTGGTGAATACTTGCAAACTGCACCCTCATATTCCACTATGGTAGAGCTTCTCTTTTGGGAATATCTTCAAATATCCATGAAAACCATAGGATGGCAAGATTCAAGTAAACGATGTCTTCGAGATGGCTCATCTTGAACTTGCACTTCATTTCTTATTTCTTCATCATGTTGGTGTCTTAAGTATGCAAGGGATTTCACTCCATCTTATTCTTCAAGACAACACTTGCCATTGGCTCAACTGTCACATGACCAATCTTTGGATCACTCCTTGAACATCTTGGTCATCACTTGATCTTCTTCATATTCTTCTTATTAAATCAACCTTGACACCACCATATGGTTCAAGAATTGCCTATTGATGGCTCTGAAATATAGCCATCTATGTCCACATTTAAACTGGATATATTATTCATATTTTTTATGAAATATCTCTCTATACCCTGCCACTAATGCCTAATGATCAAAGGGGTATGCAATCCTTTCTTTCTATTTTTCCCTGCATAGATAATGACATTTGATGATGGGAATCACTACATTAAAGTCAAAGATACGAGATTTCCAACAACCAGAAGAAACCAGGAGTTGTGAAGCGGAGGCAGACGCTTTAACGACCAACTATACGACCGGAACAAAATTACGGCCGTATAGTTCCGGTCATGTTGTTGACATCGCTAGGTCAAACAGAACAACTTTTGTGAAGGGACCCCTATATAAAGAGGCCTCAAGCGACGAGAAAAGGCCCTATCGTAGATCTCCATCCACCACACCGAAGAGCCACCGGAGGAATAGACTTAGATCTAATCTCCAAACCCTTCTCCACCACCATAGCCATATTCCACCACTTGTAATAGTAGATCTCATCTTCGATTAGCGACATTGTAAGACTATTTGCTATCAATCTCATGATTTCCACTACAATGTTTATGATCTTTGATCTCATCTCTATGTGTGAGTAATTCTCCTTGGGCTAAGGGCTTTGGCCTAGCCATGTAGCTTTTTGTGCATGTTATTTATCATAGATGGGATCATGTATTAGTTTGTATGACATGATGATTATTGTATCCTATCTTGCCTCAATCTAAGGACTTGTCAGGTACCCAAGACCCTGAGGATTGAGCCAGGTATAGGGAGTATGAGTAATTACTAATCTGCAGGTTGGGAACCCCAGTAACAGAAGGGCTAGTACGGTTGTATGTGAGGGATTTACTTGGGATTAACGGTGACGTCACTATGCATATCATTAGTTCTCTTTCTTCTATGGATGAGACTAGTAAGTTATTGGTATAAGCGGTTGCAGAGGCAATAACAATTATGGATGCACTGCCCACATATAATTTATCTTGCTCTAACAATTACATGCATACTTTATTTCTATCTTTTATTCCCATTAGATGTTTTGCACAACTACAGGTGAAACCGAACGCCATAGGCCCTCTCTCTCCATCATCGACAACAACAAAAGACGCAAAATCTTGGTTCGGTAAAAACACAAAAGGAATTTTAAAACTCCCGAAGGTCCGTCAAAGTAACTTTAGTATGCTTCTGCTTCTCGAGGATTCGATAAACCTAGGTCTACTAGGGAAAAGGGCTATACTACATCCGCAATCCAGATCGAAGGTATCAACCCTTTTTCTGGCACCGTTGCCAAGGAAGCAATAGCTACTGTGGTGAGGTTAGTAGGAACCTTGCTAGTTTTAATTCTTGTTTTTAATTTTTAGTTTGGTTTCTGTCTTTATTTGAAAAACCAAAAAAATAGTTAGCCTTTAAATTCTTGCTTTTACTATTATAAGTATCTATTTAAGAAAACCTCAAAACATAGGAAATATGGCTTAAAATAAGCTTGGGGGGTTTGCTACTCCCAACAATGATTATTTGCATACTCCTATTACTCAGCTAGCAATTGCTGCTGATGACTATGAAATTAAGCCCCATTATTTAAGTTTGGTTCAACAGAATCAATTTGGAGGCTCTGCTGTTGAGGACGCAGGTATGCACTTGAATACTTTCACTAAAATGTGATATGATGCGCATAAAAGATGTTGACCCCGATGCGGTCAAATTGCGTTTATTTCCTTCCTATCTTAGAGGAAGAGCAAAATAATGGTTGTTATCTTTGCCTAGAAATACTATTACATAATGGGTGGAATGCACTTCTTTATTTATGACTAAAATTTACCTACCTACAAAGACTATGCAACTAAGATCTAATATTACTGGTTTTAGACAAGAAGAGCATGAGCCACTAGCGCTTGCATGGGAGAGGATGAAAGAATGCATGAGAAACTGTCCTAGTCATGGGATGGAAGACTGGTTAATTCTCCATTTATTTTATAATGCTCTTAATCCTGTGTCTAAGTCTATGCTTGATACTGCAGCTGGAGGAACATTTGTGGGTAAACATATTACCGAAGCGAAGAAGCTGCTAGACAATATGCAAGACAACCATGCCCAATGGCATGTGGATAGATCAAACATGAAGAAGGTGAACTCTGTCTCACCACAAGAAATTGAAGAACTCAATGCTAAGTTGGATGAGCTCATATTAGCCGTAAAAGGCAAAGAAACCCAGGTAAGAGCTATCCCAGAAACAAATATTGAAGAAATAGACTTCATAGCTTGTAATGATTATAACCCTGCTTGGAAGAAGAATTATAATTCTTACTTTCAAAAACATTATTCTAGTCCTGCAGGTAACTCTAATAATAATATGAGAACTAGTAATGGTAGTCTCCAAGAAACACTTAAATCCTTTATAGACTCACAAAATGAGCAAAATAATATCCTTGTTAAAATAATGGAGAACCATGATGCTATGCTTGGTAAATTATCTAACCAAGTTGTAAGTTTGAGAAATGATTTGCAGGCCCTCCAAGAAAGAACGAGGATTGTTGAGGCACAACTAGGTAAGATTACCAAGAGTCAAACTCTCATTCTAGCTAAATTTGCAGGTAAAGCTGAGCCTAATACTGTTGAAGACCTCAAGATGATGAGAATCCAAACGGAGGAGCCCGAAGAACTTGATTATAGTAATGCTCCTTCACCAAGTTACACCGTTGAAGATCTTGTAAAAAGGATCAATATTAAGATTCCGGCAAGTGAAGGAAATGAGGAAGCTATGTACCAACACTTTGTTAATAAAGTAGCAATAAAGGTACGTTTATTGAGGAAGAATATAAGCAAATTGCTGAAAAATTACCTGTGAAGCTTGATGATATATTTGGGCCTACTATTAAGATTAAGATTGGGACCAATGAGATAGCTGCACTTTGTGATCTAGGTGCAAGCATTTCAACAATTCCAAAGAGTCTTTTTAACAAGTTAAACCTTGGCTCTTTTGAGATCACCGAGTTAAAATTACATCTAGCAGATTCTACCTACAAACAAGATGTAGGAATTAAGGAGAATACTTTAGTATACATTAAAGGATGTCTTGCTCTTATTGATTTTGTTATTGTTGACATGCCTGAAGATGCTACTACTCCTATTATATTAGGCCATCCATTTTGAAGAACTATTAAGGCTTTTATTAATCTACATGAAGGGAACGTGAAGCTTCAATTGCCTTCGTGGGATCCTTTTGTTATTCATTTCCCTAGGAAGAAGAAAGCCAAGCATGATGAAAAGGAGGCCATCACTTTGAAGGCCAACTATTTTGGAGTCGGTGTTCCACTCATCTGTCCTAAGTGAGCAACACTGAGGTCAAGCTATTGACCATAAAAGAGTGCTTCATGGGAGGCAACTCATGTAAAATAAAGGTTTGAGTAAAGTTTTTAAGTTTTAGTTTAAGTTTATGTTTAATAAAGAGTGCTAGAAAGCTCCAATCGAGGAGAAGAAGTTCGGTAGTACTAAAAATTCTGCTTAATACATGCTGATGTTTGCCAACAATATTTACTGTCATTTTTCTGTCAAAAACAAGGTATTTCACTAATTTACAAGATAAGAAAGAATTCTCGAAGAAACAGAAGGTTTAACGACCAACTATACGGCAGGAATAAAAATTTCGGCCTTATAGTTCCGGTCGTATAGATATTTTGCCATCAACAAATTTTCTTTCATATGTACTGACCGTTTAACGACCAACTATATGGCCGGAATAAAAATTCCGGCTGTATAGTTCCGGTTATATAGATATTGATGCTTTTGTACAATTTATTTTCCAGGTACAGAGAGTTTGACGACCAACTATACGGCGGGGATAAAAATTCTGGTCGTATAGTTCTGGTCATATAGCTGTGCCGCCAGGTGGAAACCCTAAAATTTTGACAGCAGGCCAACTATATGGCGGGAACGCATTGTTCTGGCCGTATAGTTGCGTCCGACCACAAAAACGCCTCGGGAGGTACCTCCAACCCCAAAACTTCAATCCTTTTTCTCTCTTCTACCTCCAAACCCTCTCAAAACCTCAAGAGATCTTCATCTCTACTCAATTCTGTTCGATTTCCTCACACACAAGTGTCTTTCTTCATTATTTTAGATGATGAACACAAGGAGCAAAACTCGTGCTCGTGCTGCTGCTAGCGCTTCTCGGGCTTTCACTCAAGAATGCATGGGGATACGGTTCAGGAATGAGCTCCAACATGATCACTTCGATAGGATCAAGAATCGAGAGGTGAAGGCAACCAAGTGGGCTTGTCCCATTATATTGAACCAACTCGGTATTTCTAGTGACTTCAATTTACTTTGCAATAGAGCTGGCCTACAAAACTTTGTGTACAATGATGTGCCTACTTATCGCCGGTTAACTATTGAATTTCTAAGTTCTTTGCAAAGCACCGTTAAACTATGGCAAGGAGATGACACGATTTCTTTCCAACTTATGAACAACAATTACACTTTAACACTAGATGAATGGTGCGCATGTTTTAATTTCCCAAACAATGATGTTAATGCCTTATGTGCATCCTTTACTGGCTTAGACCCTTCCCCTGCACAATATTATAATGGAATGAGTTTCACTACTAGAGTAAGCAAGGGGAAGAATATTCAACATCCTGTAGTTTGCTATTTGTTCTATGTTATTGCTAACACCTAGCAGGCAAGAAATGAGTTCACAAGACTCAGTGAGGAGGACATTTAGTCCTTGCAAAAGCTACTTACACCAACTGTGACTTGTCACTCAACTTGGGCGCAATCCTTGTGTGCTACCTAGAGCACCAATCCTCCCAAAGCCAAGGACCAATCACAGGTGGAGGCGTCATCACCGTGCTTGCCATTGCCCTAGGCATCGACCTAGGTGAGTTTCAACCTGTGCTAGGTGAGCGACGTGTTGGTTTCTCTACTTTAAAGGCTTGTGGAATGCTCACTAGGAGAGGTGGTTCTTATTACCTGCATATTGCTGGATCTAGGCGTCTCTACCCCGCTCCTATGCCTAATGGTCTTTTATCTATCAAGGAAGGACGTTTGCTATATGACTTGCAGGTTCAGAAACACCAACACTAGGAGGAGTTTCCGGATGAGGACGAGGACCAAGAAGAGGAGCAAGAAGTTCCTTATCAAGAGGAGCAGCCACAAACTCGGTTCGCCACATACCAAGACTTCCAAGAACTTGGAGGGACTGTGGAGAGGATGCATAGCCTCTCCTTGAACCTCTAAGGAACAACTAGTAATTTATCAACTCAATCTGCGAACTGGAGAAATGTTTTTTCCCACCACCACAATGATTTGAATGGCTTGCAAAATCCTAAGCTTGGGGAAGTTTCCTCATGTATCTTTATTTGGTGTTCATTTGCTTTTATTTATTTCGAGGTTATGTTTTTAATTCGAGTTTATAAGCACTCGTGTTGGTTTCCCCAACACTTTATTTTTAGTTATTCCTATTTGTTATCGAGATTTTCTAGCCGAGCTTTGCCGCTAATTTTCTATTCTTTAATTCCTCCTCTCAAAAACAACAAAAATATTTCTCCATTTATCTTTATTTTTCCCTCTTTCTTTTCTTTTCTGCCTCGAGGTTCTCATATATTTGTAGGAGAGTGATCGACTTTGAGTTTCCAAGAAGCAAATATAAAAAGGATGAGAGAAGTGGAACCAAACATGAGAGGTATGCCTTATGACTCCCCACTTTTGAAGTTTGAGAAACCCATGGTAGTTAATAGTAAATGATGAGATATTATATTGGTGGAGTGAGTCTTTATATTGTAACACGATTTTGTTTACATGAGTATTTAGTTGGGTATGTTTTGTTCCACCTCTTGAAGTTAACCAAGTCTTGCCTAAAATTTTCTAAACAATTGTAATAAGAAAAAGTCTGACAATTGAAGGCTTGGGTGTTGTAGTGTTTAGTCTTGAAGGCTTATTTCTAGAGACACCCAACACCACGGAATATAATGATTGACTTGATAGCTCTCTTTAAAAGAATTTGTTAAATCGAATTAATGTTTAGTGGTTTTTGTGAGCATGCCAAAGTTTGACTTGTTAATCATAAGAATGATATAGCTTTATGCGTGTCAAACTTCATGGGATGTCAACAACTTCGCTGGCCTACGAACGATCTTCATGGAGGAAACTCCTAGATTTTGGCTATGAGTTGATTAAACACATGTAGCAGTGATGACTACAAGTGCACAGATTGTTTGTAGCTAGTTTCAAAATAAAGATATCGATCCCACATGGAGCAGGAGTCTGAAGTCTAATAACTCTTGAAATAGATACTACAATAGAAATGCTAAATAAAGGTCTAAGTGACAAGATAAAATGCGAGTATTGCGTAAAAATGTGTTTTAGGGTTTTTGGTATAAGAGCAACAATAAGTAAAGTAAAATAACTGAACACATAAAGTAAGTATCGCGTATGTAAGAGAGATTGGAACTGCAATAGGGAAAAAAGCATTCTCAGGGAGTAGCGGATACACCACTAGCATTATAAAGAACTAAAGTAAAGATTATTATCATGAACATTCTCAACTATGTATGTGTGGGAGGAACTCTGTATTTGGACAAATAGGTAGCAACCGCTGCTCACATCATCCTCATAACCACAACAGTCAGCAATCGACATCAATCGAATTACTGCGCTATTAAGGGACGTAATCCCGTAGGACGTACCCATGGCATGGATAGTGTTCCGTGAGTTTCCTCGGTTTCCAAATTGATACGTAAGGGGTGCCAACAGATTTATAGTCACTGTAAGTGCTAACACACCTCCGTCTACCAACAAGTAGTTCCCTCCATCAAGTCCCCATGAGAGGCAAATATTGAGAGGTCGACTTCTCTCAACATCAAAATGAAGACAATCTAAGACATGGTCACAACGATGGATATCATAAAACTTTATCTTATTTCAATCTCATAATACATCTCCCCAAGAACTAATGATCTACTTAGACATGGAGGCAATCAACATCATGGCAATAACAATGGAATCTATCATAGATAAATCCACAACGAGTACGGAAATTACAACAAGATATAGATAAGATGTAGATGGCATGAATGGGGATGGTGGTGATGCAGCGGTTGATGATGAAGATCGATGCCTTAGCCTCCCTGATCTGCATAGGGCGAAGATGGATCCCCGGTGGACGAGCTCCCCCTCTAGATGCCTTCTAGAGGTGAGGTTTTGGCGATTTCTGGTTGTTCTGTATGTCGTCTCCCCGATTCAGTTGCATGGGATGAAACTATTTGAGGAGGCGGTGGTGGCGCCAACTATACGGCGGGAACTATATGGCCGAAAAATTTATTCCTACCATATAGTTGGTCGTTAAACCGTCTGTGTGCCTTGATCGCTTCGGGTTTTCTTCTGGTATTACTGATATTTCCCAAATAAGCAATTTACGTTGTTTTTGACTCCTTTTCTCCTCAGTATAACTACTCCAAGAATTGTGTCCATTGTATCCATCATCTATCATGATCCTGGTCAAAACAAACATAAAATGTGTGTGCGAGCGCCGTAAAATACCAAGATCCTACATCTATAATGCAAAATAATAATATAAAACATGATGCAAATATGCACTCATAAAGCAACAATGTTATAGTGGGTAAGATTCTTGGCACTCCCAGGTAACTGTGTTTATGATGGAATCACTCCTCTGGCTGTTATGAGTAATCATTATACAAAAGGAACAAAAACCTTAGTGATGCTACGAGTGTCCATCATAGCCCGACAAACTAATGATTTTTTTGGCATGCTCTCAATTACTTAAGAACTGAAATTCTTGAAGGACAATGAATAGAAAAGTAGTGCTTGAAAAGTATTGATTTATTGATGTGGGATAATTGAGATACTCTAGTATATATGCTTTTAATGACAACTCTCACACTCTCAATTTTACATGATTATACTTTATTGTTCAAAGGCAAGCCTATGAGTTGATTACATGACATGGAATAAAGTTTACTCATTTGAATCATCCATGTCAACAATAATTTTGTTGCGCTACAAGGATGTATAAAAACCCGTATGATATGCTTGCCATTACTTTATCTATGCTAGAGTTTTTCAGATTTATGAAGTGGAGGAAACATGAGACTACCAATCATGAGTAAGATCATCATCTCTTTATTTTAGTTTAAATGCTGAGTTTCTTTTTTATTTTGGTTTTCTTGCTCGAGGACAATCAAGTTTAAGCTTGGGGAGGTTGATGCCTCTGAAATATTGCCATCTACATCCATATTTAAACTAGATATTATTAATATTTTTGATGAAATATCTCTCTAAACCCTGCCACTAATGCCTAATGATCAAAGGGGTATGCAATCCTTTCTTTCTATTTTTCCTTGTGCAGATAATGACTTTAGATGATGTGAATGACTACATTAAAGTCAAAGATATGAGATTTCCAACAACCAGAAGAAACCAAGAGCCGTGAAGCGGAGGCAGACGCTTTAACGACCAACTATATGACCAAAACAAAATTCGGGTCGTATAGTTCCGATCGTATAGTTGCCGTCAACACTGCTAGGTTAAACAGAACAACTTTCATGAAGGGACCCCTATATGAAGAGGCCTCAGGTGACGAGAAAAGGCCCTGCTGCAGATCATCAACCGCCTCCAGATCTCCATCCACCACACCGAAGAGCCGCCGGAGGAATAGACTTAGATCTAATCTCCAAACCCTTCTCCACCACCATAGCCATATTCCACCAGTTGTAATAGTAGACCTCATCTTTGATTGTCGACATTGTAAGACTATTCCACTACAATGTTTATGATCTTTGATTTCATCTCTATGTGTGAGTAATTCTCCTTGGGCTAAGGGCTTTGGCCTAGCCATGTAGCTTTTTGTGCATGTTATTTATCATAGATGGGATCATGTATTAGTTTGTATGACATGATGATTATTGTATCCTCTCTTGCCTCAATCTAAGGACTTGTCAGGTACCCAAGACCCCGAGGATTGAGCCAGGTATAGGGAGTATGAGTGATGACTAATCTGTAGGTTGGGAACCCCAGTGATAGAAGGGGTAGTACGGCTGTATGTGAGGGATTTACTTGGGATTAACGGTGACGTATGCATATCATTAGTTCTCTTTCTTCTATCGATGAGACTAATAGGTTATTGCTATAAGCGGTTGCAGAGGCAATAACAATTATGGATGCACTGCCCACATATAATTTATCTTGCTCTAACAATTACATGCATACTTTATTTATATCTTTTATTCCCATAAGATGTTTTGCACAGCTACAGGTGAAACCGAACGCCCTAGGCCCTCTCTCTCCATCATCGACAACAACAAAAGATGCAAAATCTTGGTCCGGTAAAAACACAAAGGGAATTCTAAAACTCCCGAAGGTCTATTAAAGTAACTTTAGTATGCTTCTGCTTCCCGAGGATTCGATAAACCTAGGTCTACTAGGGAAAAAGAGCTATACTACATCCGTAATCCGGATCGAAGGTATCACCTATGGACAAATCCTTAAGTATAACTCAATGCAAACATTAGTCCACAAATATTGACATTAATTACCAAAACCACACATGGGGGAACACATGTGTTGGGAATATGCCCTAGAGGCAATAATGTATGATGTTATTACCAATGTATTCATAAAGTTATTGTCCTTGTATGAACTAGTGATATATATCATTGAATATGTGATTCAATTGTGGAACTATATATTCATGTTGTTCATACTAGTTGTCCTTGGTAGTTGAGGTTGTGTTGGACACACAACTTAGACTAATGTGAAAGTCGGTTGATGACTTGGTTCCACTTGTCATGGGCATGAAGATGCTATTCAGACTTACACGAATTCGGCTAAAGAGTTTAGCAAGTCGGACTGACCCATATTGAGATACAACAAACAAGTCGTCATTTGTATGTCGCAATCAATGTAATCCTTAGACCTGAGGCTATCGCACAATCCGAGTTGTGCATCATCGACTTAGGTTCTACCAAACATTGTTCCATCACTGGGCAGTTATAAAAGCAGAGTTCGGGTCGACTAAGAATCAAGTTGTGTGATGTGGATGACCAAGATGGGATTTTGCCCCTCCGGCTAGAGAGATATTCTCTAGGCCCTCTCGAATGATATGATTCAGAAAGCATGGCCATGCATGACTTGGTTAAGTGTTAAACGAGGCGACCGACTAAGAGTTAGTCAGATGAATCACTTATCTCGGATCGAGAAGATAGTTGAGCTATTTGAAGGATGATGATTATTCGCCTATAGCTTAACAATATGTATCGTGAGGCAAAAGGGACTCGAATGAAAGTCGCATTGGAAGGTATGTCGTCATGACTCTTTGGTACTTGGGAGTCAGCATGTTCTACTAGGAACCGCTACTGATTGATCGATTATGAGTGTGACTCGGATCGTATCCGAGTCACCATGAGCCTGTCGGGTCACACACTTAAGAGCGGGAGCAAGTTTGGGTTAGACCTTAACCGAAAATGTATTTGGGTTGGACCCGAATCAGACATGGACTGAGTCAGTGAGTTGGACTCACAGTGACTACTATTGGCTTTAATGAATGGGCCAAAGTTTGTGCACAAATTATAATTTGCATTTGAATACAATATGCATAACATGGCATCCTCGTTACCTCTATATCATTTAAACCATGAGCACGAGCAAGAGAGAAGATATTATGATGAGAGCAAATGAGTGTTTAGATGAAAATAGGATGCTCCCCAATGTTCATGCACAACGACATGCACAATTATGGAATCCTAACTTCCCATAATCAAACAAAACACCACACAAGAACAAGAAAGCAAATGCGTGTTCTTAGGTAAATTAGGAAAGCTCCCCAAGGTTTATGCACCAAATATAATAATTGCTTTGAATGAAAAGTGCATAAACATGGTATCCTTGATCCCCCAAACTTACATAACAACACAAAGGCACGAGAGATCAACTTTATTAACACCAACGAGTGCCAAAAGATGCAAATGAAAAGGTCAAGCACTCAAAGCAAAACTTTTGGAGACACCAAAGAATAAAAAGGAGCACAAGGTGGACTCCAAAGAAAAAGTATATTTACTACAGATTTAGCCATAATCATGTGTATAAGTTTCTAGGTAGACAACAATCACCAAGAATACATCCACAAAGAAACATGTACACACAAAATGGTTACTCAAGCATGATCAAGATATCCAAACGAAAGTCATAGATAATGCCAATAAGATTTTTGCTATAAAGCATGGCCACTCAAATTTATCTTATTAAACATCAATGAACTTCAAATACAAACAAATACATCACAACTGTCACAAGGGAACAAGATATAGTTGGAATGCATTGGGAAAGGCAACAAGTATCATAAAGAACAAATAAACCTTAAAAATTCATCCATATTGCACATGAGAGAAATTGAGGAAATGTTTGGCAATAGAATTGCTAGATTGGCATATGTGGGATTGGCGAATCATAAACATGATTTTTATATACTCCCCAAAATATGCATTCATATCAACTTACTCATATAACAGTAAGGATGATACAATAAAATCTTGCAAGAACCACAATAAAAGCAACTGAAGAAAATCCTGCCATGATGCAACCACAAAGGTTGGATGCTAGAAAAGTATGCATGAGACGGTGATGGCTCTGTGTATGGCGCCCAGAAAAGTGCTGGTGCGATGATGATGTAGAGCTCGTTGGGAACCCCAAGAGGAAGGCATGATGAGCACAGCAGCAAGTTTCCCTCAGTTATGAAACCAAGGTTTAATCGAACCAGTAGGAGCAAGGAAACACCCCAAAGGTGTTACTAGCTGAGCTTTGGCAGGGCGCACTACCGGGGCAAGTAGCAACGTGGAGACCTGCACAACACAACCACAGAACTTTGTCCCCAACTTGCGATGAGGTTGTCAATCTCACCGTGTTTTGCGGAAAACAAAGGATTAAACATATCGAATGGAAGGAAGTAAAAGTTTGCTGAAAGTAAACACAAAGAAGTAAACAGTTTGTAGAATGTATGTAAAGAAAGAGGACCGGGATCCATAGTTCACTAGAGGTGGCTCTCCTTAAGATAGATAACATGCTGGGTGAACAAATTACAGCGGGGCAATTGACAAACACCGAGAAAGCAATACATGCATATACTAATCATCTTGACTCCTTTGAGACTTGATTGGGAATTACAACATAATACATAGACCGCCATCCAACTGCATCTATGACTAATAATCCACCTTCAAGTTATCATCCGAACCCCCTCCAGTATTAAGTTGCAAGCAACAGATTATTGCTTTACGAACTGCGTGTAAAGTAAACAATACGATTGTTCTATGAACAAAGGATTGTTTTTTTCTCCCTAGTAGCAACAGCACATCTAGTACCTTAGAGATTTCTGTCACTTCCCCAGATTACCAGAGGCATGAACCCACTATCGAGCATAAATACTAACTCTTGGAGTTGCTAGCATCTACTTGGCCAAGATAGCTACTAACAACGGAAAGCATGCAAGATCACAAATAACAAAGACATGATAGAATCAATAATCAATCTGAAATAGCATCTCAATATCCATCGGATCCCCGCAAACACAACATGCAGAATTACAAATAGATGATCTTGATCATGAACGGAGCTCACAAGATCTAGACATGAAAGCACAAAGGAGGAGAACCAGCCATCTAGATACTACATGGATCCGTAGTCCAAGGATGAACTACTCACGCATCACACCGGAGGCTTGCATGGTGAGGAAGAAGGCCTCCAGGGTGAATTCCCCTCTCCGGCAGGGTGCCGGGAAGAGCTTCAGATCCCTCTCGATCTAGGGATGGAGATGACGGCGACTACAGACTCTTTCATGGATTTTTGATCGGGTACTTAGGGTTTTCGTCCCGAGGGCAATATATAGGCGGAAGGAGAGGTCGAGGGAGTGCCGGGAGCGGCCACACCACCCCCTGGCACGGGCCAGGCCTGGCCGCACGGCCAGGTGGTGTGGTGGCCCCCTGGCCCCTCTCTGTCTCGTATTCTGGCACTTGATGACATCCGGAAAAATAGGCACTTTGGCTTTTGTTCCGTCCAATTTCGAGAATATTCTTTTTCTGACTTTCCTGGAACCAAAAACAGCAGAAAACAGGCAGCTGGCACTGTGGCTCTTGTTAATAGGTTAGTCCAAGAAATCATATGAAAAGTACTCCAGAGTTGGAACAAAACACAAAGAAAGTGGATAAAACCAAGCATGGAACATCAAAAATTATAGATACATTTGCAATGTATCAACATCCCCAAGCTTAACTCCTGCTCGTCCTCGAGTAGGTAAGTGATAAAAAGAAAGAATAATTTTTGAGGTGACATGCACCGTCAAAGACTTGATCAAAGTATTTGCAAAACATTCAAAGTTGGGATCATAGTACTTCAATCATAACATGAAAGACAAAGTTCTAGCAATAAGCAAAGAAACTATGATGCAACATGAAAAGGCACAAACAAAATATTCATGAATAACAATGCTTTGGAAGACGTTGTTTGTTTCACATAAAGAAAACATAGCATAAAAGTATTCAGCTTGTCCCTCATAGAGTAGCAAATATAAATGCATAGGACACCTTCAAAGTTCATAAGAGTGACTAGATACAATAGTTTAAAACAAGCAATATCAAAGTATGCATCAATCAACTAGTCTTGGGACAATGCACACAGAACTAAGAATGGCCACTATGCTCTCAAAGTAAGTGCATAAAGATAGAAGGTGGAGACTCAATATAATGGTGGAAGAAAGGCCTTTATAAAAGGAAGTAGGGATTCAAGTCTCATAAAGAGCTTCCAAAAATTATGGTACTTATAGCTTTCAGGTCTCATTGCCCCTATCATAAGCATCTTGAAGTGATTAAGGTTAGAGTGAACAAACTATGGAGTATATGCTTGACGAAGTATAAGTCAGAAATCTCACGTCCCTTGTATATGAGGGCCGCTCCTCATGCTACTCAAGTTTAGTCACCGGTAAGTTCTTGTCATCGTAAGTATACGTGTATCATAGAGAACCGCCAATGGGGTACCCCTTGCCCAATGATATGGAAGAATCCCCATATCAAAATGACAAGGCAAGCAGACAACGAGCATCTCAACATTCTTCTTATTTACCATGGGAATATGGTGCTTTTTTCTCTCTTTCCTCTTTTCATAGTATCTCTTTTTTTCTCAATATAGGACTCTTTTTTTTATAAGAAGAATGCTTCATAGACAGCTCATTATGGTTATGCTGCAGGTTTCCACCATGTCAGCATGGATTAGACCAGCGGCCCAGGCGTTTCTCTAACACATATACATAACTCCATGGACTTACAAGCTCCCCTTTCATTTCACACCGACGGCATCCTTATACAAAAGAGCATGATATCAACTAGGTACAAGTACCAAGTGCAATGTTGAAAGCGTTCCCCATGAAAGCATGGTTTTGCTAATTCCCAACAAATAAGTGCAAGCATATACAACATAGAAGACACAATGGTTCAAGTTTATTAAGGGCAAGTAAAGTAAAGTGTGCCATCAAGTTCGTGAGAGCTTTAATCACTAGTTTTCTCATAACAAGTTTAATTTGGAAGGTAAACAAAAGCATGAATATACTTGGAATAGCATAAGCTAATAGGTAGGTATGGTGGACTCTTTGGAATAACTTGGTTTAGGGAGTTGGATGCATGAGTGGAACTCATACTTTGTTGTGGAGGCTAGCAAAAGACTGGGAGCGACAAACTAAGAGAGCAATAATGGCCATAATCATGCAGAGCGACAAAACATCATTGATCAAAGCATAAAGTGATACTACAAGTTGAAAACTAAAGGATCATAAAGGATATGGTGACTTTGGATAGTCATAACATGGTGTGAGCATGTGCCAAGTCAACCCAAATAAAGCATCAATGGAGAATACCACTATACTATGCTTTAATATGCTAAAACAACGCATGATTCATCCAAGGCACATTAAGCAATCTCAATTGTTTATAACAAGTCATGCTACAGCAAAGAATACTAAGAATAAAGCCAAAGCAATATCAAGCATGGCATGACAAAGCATAGGCCACAATAAAAACGAGCTCTTTTTACCACATAAGCATGAACTTTCCTACTCTTTTCCAAACCAAACCAAACTATTTGCAAACCAATGTATGAAATAGGGGGTCCAACCAATTTATTCAGCAAACTAAGCAAACCAAAGCAAACGAAAAACCAAAACAAAAACGAAAAAGAAGACGCTCTAATAATAACACAACTATGCATGAAACAATAAAAATGAAGCGTTTGGAAGAAACCTGGGATTTTTATTGATGAAGAAGGGGATGCCTTGGGCATCCCCAAGCTTTGACGCTTCTACTTCTTGGATATTTCTTGGGGTGACACGCGTGGCATTCCCAAGCTTGAGCTTTAGTCCATCCTTCATCTTATTACTCATTCCTTCCATACACCTAAAATTTTTCCTTCATACAAAACTTCACACAATCTCATTAGCAACATTAGTGCACTCAAGATAAATAAGTCTTAAGGTTCAGTTCTAACACCAAATAAACTTCCATTAGAACACTAGATACTGTAGGACTTCCCTCAAAAATCTCAATTCCCCAAAAAAACTCAAAAAGGAACCAACAAGAAGCAAATGCAAAAAATGGCAGAAATCTGTCAAAACAGACCAGCAGGTAAAGACGAATTTTTTTGAAGACCTTCTGTTGCTCAAATAAAAAAGTGTTGAACTAACGAAAGTTAGATAACAACCTGAGTCAGAAGCAAAAAAAATCACGCCTCAAAAAGACGTTCAGAGATTTTACACGAATTTTTACGGTGAAGCACAGAAATCTGTTTTGGGACAGCAACTTTCCCAATCATTACTTCTCTCTCATTAGAGGTTACTCTTGGCACAAAAAGCAAACAAAAAGGATAAGGAGCGGTTATTACAGAGATAATAACTTCCAAGACTCATTTAAAACTTTTGGGTTATCTCCCAATATGTACTTTTCTTTAACGCCTTTAAGTTAGGCATAAGAAGCAAAGAAAGAATCAAGTGTTCTCAAGTGAAGAAGCATTAAGACCAAATTTCTTGCCCTTACCACTCTTACTTTCATTCTTAACCTTGGGGAAAATATGATTGTTTGGTGGAGAAGAAAGGTGCATGGTCCCCTTTTCCACATCTATTATTGCTCCAAGGAGTTCTAATAGGGACCTTCCAAGTGTAATTTGTCCTTTTCCTGCACATTCAATAACAAGATAATCAATAGAAATCGTTTTCCCAAGGATCTTTGTAAACACTCCTTCAGCTATTCCAAGAGCTAATATGGTAGTATTATTAGCAAGAGATATTTCTTTTCCTCCTTCAGTGATCCCCCAAGTATTCAGAGATTTATAAATATCTTTGGGCATAAGAGAAAATTCAGACATGATATCACAGCGAGCTTGAAAAGTTTCAGTGTTCATCTCAATCTTTACTATAGGGAAACACTTTGATGGTTCGGAGTTTATTGGAACATAATTGTGATGCTCTCTAAGCGTGTTATAGCAATTTTCTAAGCTAGTAGTGCTAGCCTCAAGAGTGTTCAACCTAGCAAATATTTTTGCGAAAGAAATATCAGTTTGGCTAGGCATGTTGTAAGTGAGGATCAATTTCTTTATAGCATTAATAGCATCATCCTCATTATAATGGAGGAAATATCCTCCCACAACAGCATCTAAAGCATATCTATAGCAAAGAGCAATCCCAAGGTAAAAACTGCTAAGGAACAAGCTTTGAGTCATTTTAGGCTTAGTTTTTTCATGTAGATTTGAGATTCTAGACCAAGCTTCTTTAAAACTTTCCTCAATTCCTTGTTTAAAAGTGAAAATTATTTCCTCGGGTGACATAGTGATTGGAGCAAGGCTAGACATAGTGGCAACTCAAGATAGGAACTAATTTTTTTGTGTTTTTGAAATAAGAAAGCAAACTAGTAGAACTAATTTTTGTGTGTTTTTGAATAACAAAACAAGCAAACAAAGCAAAAAGAAGCTAAGCAAAACAAAAAAAATAAAGTAAAGAGATTGGTTATGAGGGACTCCCCTTGTGAATATGTCCTTGACTCCCCAGCAACGGCGCCAGAAAAATGCTTGATGGCTCTGTGTATGGCGCCCAGAAAAGTCTTGGTGCGATGATGATGTAAAGCTCGTTGGGAACCCCAAGAGGAAGGTATGATGCGCACAACAACAAGTTTCCCTCAGTTATGAAACCAAGGTTTTATCGAACCAGTAGGAGCAAGGAAACACCCCAAAGGTGTTACTAACTGAGCTTTGGCAGGGTGCACTACCGGTGCTACTAGCAACGTGGAGACCTGCACAACACAACCACAAAACTCTGTCCCCAACTTGCGATGAGGTTGTCAATCTCACCGTGTTTTGCGGAAAACAAAGGATTAAACGTATCAAATGGAAGGAAGTAAAAGTTTGCTGAAAGTAAACACAAAGAAGTAAACAGTTTGTAGAATGTATGTAAAGAAAGAGGACCGGGATCCATAGTTCACTAGAGGTGGCTCTCCTTAAGATAGATAACATGCTGGGTGAACAAATTACAGCGGGGCAATTAACAAACACCGAGAAAGAAATACATGCATATACTAATCATCTTGACTCCTTTGAGACTTGATTGGGCATGACAACGTAATACATAGACCACCATCCAACTGCATCTATGACTAATAATCCACCTTCAGGTTATCATCCGAACCCCCTCCAATATTAAGTTGCAAGCAACAGATTATTGCTTTACGAACTGCGTGTAAAGTAAACAATACGATTGTTCTATGAACAAAGGATTGTTGTTTTCTCCCTAGTAGCAACAACACATCTAGTACCTTAGAGATTTCTGTCACTTCCCCAGATTACCAGAGGCATGAACCCACTATCGAGCATAAATACTAACTCTTGGAGTTGCTAGCATCTACTTGGCCAAGATAGCTACTAACAACGAAAAGCATGCAAGATCACAAATAACAAAGACATGATAGAATCAATAATCAATCTGAAATAGCATCTCAATATCCATCGGATCCCTGCAAACACAACATGCAGAATTACAAATAGATGATCTTGATCATGAACGGAGCTCACAAGATCTAGACATGAAAGCACAGAGGAGGAGAACCAGCCATATAGCTACTACATGGATCCGTAGTCCAAGGATGAACTACTCACGCATCACACCGGAGGCTTGCATGGTGATGAAGAAGGCCTCCAGGGTGAATTCCCCTCTCCGGCAGGGTGCCGGGAAGAGCTTCAGATCCCTCCTGATCTAGGGATGGAGATGACGGCGGCTACAGACTCTTTCGTGGATTTTTGATCGGGTACTTAGGGTTTTCGTCCCGAGGGCAATTTATAGGCGGAAGGAGAGGCCGAGGGGGTGCCGGGAGCGGCCACACCACCCCCTGGCGCGGGTCAGGCATGGCCGCGCGGCCAGGTGGTGTGGTGGCCCCCTGGCCCCTCTCCGTCTCGTATTCTGGCACTTGATGACATCCGAAAAAATAGGCACTTTGGCTTTTGTCCCGTCCAATTCCGAGAATATTCTTTTTCTGACTTTCTTGGAACCAAAAACAGCAGAAAATAGGCAGCTGGCACTGTGGCTCTTGTTAATAGGTTATTCCAAGAAATCACATGAAAAGTACTCCAAAGTTGGAACAAAACACAAGAACGTGGATAAAACCAAGCATGGAACATCAAAAAGTACCTAAAACACATTCAAGTACACAATGGTCCCAAAACTCATTGGGTCCAAAGTAGTTAGATACACTACAATACATAGGACAAACTCCACAAAACAAGTGCATAGTGATATGAAATTGAATTTCATGCACATCTTAGCCAAAATAGGATTTGGTGGAGTTTCCCCTATATATTGGATCAAAGAAAGCAAGCATACGATAATATATACATTTAGTAAATATGCATGCACAAGACTTTGAAGAACCAAAATAAGATATAGTTTGAACAAAAACACCAAGAAAGCCAAGAAGGCACACCTAAGTGTGACACGACTAACGGTTGTCCAAAATATATCAAAGACCAAATCAACACATAATGCACCCCAAGTTCAACAAATGAACGAGGTAAAAGCCAAAGAGCAAGGATATACCAAAACAAATGCTCAAAGATTTATCTCATTCAAATGGTTAAATAGAAAACATGGAGTGAGAAAATCAACTCCCAAAAAAATACCAATTGAAAAAATGGTTCCAACAAAAGAACCAAACTCTCAACACTTTTCAAGATGGCACAAAGTACCAAAGAAAAGGTTTATCTTCCAAAGACATAAAACATGGTATGGATCAAAACATGTCATGAAGAAACATAAAGGGAGTATTCTAAATAATATAGGCGAACTCCCCCATTATTAGTTCATTATTTAAGATTTTGCATTCGAATACAAAAAGCACACACATGGGATCATGCAAAGCACAACATAAACTACCTAATTCAAATAGACCACTAGACAATTTCAAGACAAATAAAGATCCACAAGAGTCGAGGAAGACACGGGAGACAAAACACAACAAATTCTTGGCAAGAGATAAGGCAAATAAAGCAAAAGCCAACATGAACATGATCAAAAAGATCTACCACTTATTATAGTACTCATTGTCCAAGGACAAGGAATATGTAACTATTTCTAGGTGGTAGATAACAAATATATCCAAGATCATATTCACAACGAGAAAGTACATGTCAAAAGATAAGAGTTAAATCCAAGACATGAAAGAGATCCTTGAGGGTTTCAACTAGTTAAACAATCATGCAAAGCAATGATTACAATAACTAGAGGAATAATTCTTGCCAAATTAGATATAAGAATTCATATATGATGAAACCTATACCAAGGAAAGCTCTCACAAACAAGATAAAAAATATGAGGAATAAAAGCATTAAACCACATGGAACTTTTTTGGAGCTCACGTGCCACATAGGAACTTGATAATTTCCAATATCAATTCTATGTGACACAACCTCAATTATTCACATTTTATCGATTTGTAATATGCACACAGTATATTACTCCCCCATAATGTGATAAAACATTTCTTATAACAAGAGGCAAATAAAATACAACTAGAGAACATTAATGGATATTAGAGAATTTGAATTTCTCATGAGCATGACATACCACGTAGATATTAGATAATCTTAAAATATCAATTCTAAGTGGTATTCCTCATGTACACACATTTAGGATTGTGAGGTGCCCCAAAGGACATCACACTCCCCCAAAATGGGATAGTACATTAATCTCCCGCAAGATCCAACTAAGATATAAACAAGATGCAATAGGCTCAAACACAAAACACATACATGGTGTGCAAGCCAACATACACAAACTTGATTTCTAAATTTAAGCAAGTAGGAAGCACAACATATACAAAACACATGCAAGGTACAAAACTAACACATGCACAAGGGGCAAGTAACTTTCAATGTAAATGAGTTGAGAACATGTTACCGCAAGGAGGAGCAACGAATATATTATAGAGATATGATAATATAAATGACTTGGCTTGATATAATATAATTGAAGTCCCCTTAATTCTTCATGATGTAGCCAAGTATCCAATGCCCTCCAACAAACACCTATTGATCAAGTTTTAGCTTGATGGTCCCTAACCAAGTTGGGTCCTAAGAAGTTAGTCACAATAGGCTTGGCAACACAAATGGTTCTTTTATTGACACCACTTTGAGCACCAAAATATTTGGCAAACACATTGCTAACCTCATCCTTCCTAAGATAATAAACATCATCAATCACGATTGGGTTGGATGAGGAGTTACCAATAGTGCAAGAGGAAGATATGTGACCCTTCTCACGACATAAGTAGCAAGTTCTTCTCTTCCCATTCTTTTCACTTGATTTCTCCACAATGGGAGCATTAGCTTGAATCTTCTTGGGAAGTGGCCTTTCTCCAACTTGAGATAGGCCATGACCTTGAACTAGAGGTCGCTTCCCTTTTTGCTACTCACCAAGAGGCTTCTTCTTCAAAGGGCAAGATCTAACATGGTGCCCTTCAGTTTTGCACTTGAAGAAAACAATCTTGGTCGAATTCTTGACTTTTTCATGGCCCTTCTTATTGTTGCTCTTGGACTTATTATTGATATTGGAATTGTTCTTGGCATTGGATTTGAATCCAAGCCCACTCTTGTCATTGGGGATTTTTTGTACATTCAAGATCTTGTTGAGTGTGGCCTTCCCTTCATGACCCTTTTTCAAGTCATTTTTGAATGAAGTGACTTGGGCCTTAAGCTCTTTGATTTCCTCTATATGGTTATTAACAAAACAAGCACTAGAGGAAATATAAGCTTCATTGTTAGAGCAACAAGGCAAGGAAAGTAATTCATCACAAGATTTAGCAATAATGTCAGTGAACGATTTATTAGGACTAGCACATGGCAATATATCATTTTTAGTAGAGATTATGATAGTGACCACACGAGGCTCACAATAAGTTACATTTATAGAGATAGCCTCATGAGATAACTTTAGCCTAGCATGGGATTCTAGAAGATCCTCATTAGAACTAGAGAGCTTTTAATGAATTTTTTTCACCTTCCCGTACTTGCTAGTTAGCAATTCAAGTTGAGACCTTAGCTCAACATTCTCCTTCAAAATAGATGCTTCACAAGAAGTAGAGTTAGTAGCACAAGCATCATCATTAATAGAAGAAGACAACATAGCAAGCTCATCCTATGCTAGTACAATGCGTTACTTAGAGACGCCAATTTCCCATGGGCCTCAGCGGGTTTCTCGTTCCAGATCAAGTGCATAGCTTCTAAGAGCACACCACCTGAGCGGTTTTTCTTTGCGGCTCTAAGATATGAGACCTCGGACAGTGCAAAATGGAAAACGCCTCTAGCAGGTACGAGATGGAGATGGCCCGTATTTTGGACCGCTTGGAAGAACTTATCAACCTCAGACGGCCTACACGGGGGACCATCTCCAATAGTCAGGCGACCTGAGTCAGATTCTAAAAAAGACCGTCTCCAAAACTAGTGTGCCTTGAAGCGGATTTTTAAAGTGACAGTCTCTAGTGCGTGTAAACCATTTTAAATAGTAGCATGCTAATTCGAACTCGATCATAGCTGACATGACACATAATCATGATTCAATAGCCAGATAGACCGATTAACTCGAACTTAATTATAGCAGCTAGTCAAAAGAAGACCATTATATTAACAATTAACATTAGCCCAATAGTTGGGGAAATCCATACATATTTAGCCATTACTTTATGGCAGTGCATACAATGTATAGTCCATACATATAAGAAGCATAATTAGTACTCTAGTAGTTATGGGTCATCCGATGGAAGTTTTTGAACCAGAACATATACCTCTCCATTATCTATTTCATCAAAGCAAAAAGGACAATGTTATCCTGCTTTAAGTTGAAGCTTCTCACAACCTTCTCCCATCCAGACGTCAATATTGCATTTGACCGACCAGCTCCCATCTTCATCGTAACCATCTTTGGATCCTTGCTCTTCATTTCCCAAATGTCTGCGCAAGTACAAAGAGTTGAAGAATTAGCATGCTTTGATTACTGGAAGTATTTAAATATCACAGGGTAGTTGTTGATCACGTGTTCAGGAATATGTCATCTTACCAACACACACTTTTTTCACGATAGATGAATAGGTCAACTTGTAGATGTAGTACTTGATTTTTGGTGGAAATTCGGGTTCACACCAGTCTAAAAGGAAGTCTACATGAACTTTTTTCAGATAAATGTCTTTTCCAAAAAAAGACTCTGCTTATCAAAATCAGTGTTCCCCTTGTGTCGAGGCCCTGATGGAATAACACATACAAATTTCAATGCGGTGGAATAATATTTCTGTCTACAGTCTAAGCACATACAAATTTAAAGCAGATGACTAGAATTTTGATGTTTTTGATACCTCTAAGCTCAAGCCTCTCGGTGGGCTCTTTTGATAATTGGAATTCAAAACTGCCAGAGCTAATGGGGACACTATCATTGCTACAGAGCACTATTGCAAGATCACTGCAGGTTCCCATCTGTTAAATAGATACAGACATTGAGCATTTTAATACAATCAAATATAATAATGAATTAGACTAGAAATAGAAACACAGTTATTGTTATCGTACATTAATAAAAGCATACACAACCAAAGAATTTGAAATTCATTGAATAAACAAGATGCAAGAAGACTAATGAAGTGACAATTAAATCCATACTGCTAGGAGGGCAACGAACAATGAGGAATCAATAAGGAGTTGCAGATTTTGAGATGTACATAAGGGGAAAAGAGATGGGACAAATAGAGGTAGGATGGGGGAGGCTCTTCTGACGCCGCTTTCGTGTCTCTCAATCTAGGAAACCCTAAACCCTAAATTCAACAAGCAACATGGCAAATTCCATGCCAAAATTCCTAAATCGAACCTCTAGATTAGGGTTTTGGGGGTTTGGTTTTCATGCATACCTACCTAGACAACGAAGGGATCCTCGGAGGCGAGGGAGAGCGTCCGCAGGACAGGGGACGGGAGGCAGTAGCGGGGGGCAGAGGTAGGGGACCGGAGGCGGTGGTGGTGGAGGGCACCGGCTTAGGCGGCGATGGATAGTGGGGGTCAAGCAGAGCGGGCGGGGAATGAAAATCTGGCAGAGATCTGAAATATTTGTCCAAATATTTTCAAATCTTTGCCGCCAAATACTACCCTCAGACGACTGCGAACAGAGAGCGTCTCTAAGAACATCCGAATTTCATATTTTTCTGCCTAGTACTTCCCTCGATGGCTTGAAATTACAGTCGTCTCGAATTTTTGAAGGGTGACTTTGTTCATTTGATTTATAGGTTATATTTACACAAAAGAAAGATTTGGAAAATGAGATCGGCGGCCTAGAGCACTTATCATACAATGTTAAATGGCTAATAATTAAGATGAATTATGTCCAAAACATAGTGATGAAACTAGCCAAATGTGGTTCAGACAATAATCTAGCACACAATATTATTGAGGTCACACAGCCAAATCATTGATGATGTCGATGACAAACAACATATGTAGGTCCCTGCACGTGGTGGTCAACCTCGCAGTGATGAGTATGGCTTGCCCAACTAGAGATGCTCGATTTGGGGGAAGTTAGTCCACCCATCATTGGTGAAGGAGATGTGGCCGTCAAAATCCGTATTGTACTCGACGGTGCTGATGCCACCTCGTGCTCCAACGCGTAGTCCAACCAAGCCGTCTTCGGGAATATGAAGATGGCAAACCATGTCCTTAGGTAATTTCTACGATGCAAAGGTAAGATGACTCAATGTTACACGTGACCATTATCACAAATAATATATATATATAGTAGATTGATATGTATAGCTTTGTTGACATGATATACTTACCATAAGGCGCCTCTCGACATTTGTCTTCATCAAGCGGGTGACAAATGGCAGCCCAATGATGGAATTATTTGGAGGGATGATTCGTTAGAGGTGATCATTCTCACCATTGGTAAGTTTGCATCTCTGGGAGATAATTGGAGATAAGTTCTCTATAGGTGGTTCCTCAGCTTCTTCCTCTTCTTCCTCATCTTCTTCGTCTTCACCGACATTGTTTAGATAGATGACAATTATCCCCCGTTTGTCTCCTTGCAAGGAAAAGCACACCAACTGACCATCTCAAGTGAGATGGTTATCAATAATGAACTAACGCCACTCTCCACCTCCCAATAGAGTCCTAGATGGCTCTTTTTGCACTTCAACCGTGTATGTCTGCCCACCAGCTCGGAATTGCACCATATCTCCCGTGAGTTCATTGAAATGTGCCCTTGCATTGCATGGGATAGTCTGTGCACAAAAGGAACGGACTAAATTAACGATTTTAATATACTGAAAGGTACGAGATGAATTTAAATTGTACGAGTGTCGGAGAATATACCACTAATTTCTCGAAATAACGAGGTACGAGATGAACACTAAATAGTAAGCCAATTGACAAGATTCTTTCCTTGCAGTGAGTCTTGCAAAGATGGCACGTTGCCATATATCTTGTCGTGGGGGAGGGGTAGCGTCGTAGTTGCGGGTGTTGTCGAGCCAGTCGACATCAATGCGTGGCGGCCGATCTGGAAGGGGGGAGCTGGATCTGGAAGAGAGGAAGCTAGACTTGGGGTATTTCTCGATATTAAATGAAAGGGGGGACTATGTAGGAGGCGGCCCATAAAAATAACTGGCTCTACCTTAACAATATATTCGGGTACTCCGCATATATTTGGATCCTCCGGATTTTGGTGATCCTAAAATTTGAGAATTATTGAGAACGAAAAGGCAAATGAAGGTGGTTATACATGCGTACTAGTGTTAAACTAAGTCCTAAGACTAAGTTAGGTTCATGCATTGAAGAAAAAATATATGGTGTAGTACAAACCTTGGATCTTATCCTGAAAGGTATGACAACTCCTAGTGTTCATGCGCTTGCTGCATAGCAATAAGGTGCAAGTGTTTAGAAATCGAGTAATTCCAATGTTTAATCACGATGTGAGATCCTTTTGTTACTCAAATATGATTTTATCATAAATTTTAACTTTTTCCACCAATTTAAACTTTTTTCATGAATTCGTGTAGTTGGAACTCCGGATATATTCGGACACTCCAGATTTTGATAATCCTAAAACTTGCGAATTATATTCAGGACCAAAAGGCAAGGGAGGTGAATATATTACAAACATAGTTGTTCAAACATAGTTCCTACGTTAGATCTAGCTAAACAAAATAATGATAATGCAGGTCTTCCTTGGAGGGTTCAGCGAATTTTTGTCACGAATAAGTCAATGTAGTGTTCCCTCATTTCCACCCTCATAGAAACTAGTGAACCACCTTCAAGTTGGTTCATGTTTCAGAAGAGGTTCCAACAATTGGAGAACACTGTCTGGTTCAATCTTCCATGCAAGATAGTGTACTAGGCAGTAACTATGTCATCCATGCCATAACCATGAAACAAAGTTGTGCCACTCTTTGGGAGATTTTAACCAAGTGCAAAGCTTGATGGCATGACCTGAAATGATGAAATAATTAAAACACATTAGTAATTATAAACACAAGTAAAATTGAATCCATGTCCTTATAGGTAGAATAACTCACAAAGGTGTAGTTAGATAAATTAAGTGCACCGAGACTTGTAACATAGTACCGCATGTCAGAAAGATGGAAAAAATCATCCTCATCATGCAGCCGGCATATTCTGCTTACATCCTTCAGCATGTCAAAAGTAATGTCATGCATGCCTTCCACAGTAATTAGATTCATATGTGTGAAAACACTCCTGTAGAAAACACCTCTAATGTAGGGATCCACAAATGGCACCCTAAATCCTGTAAAATTCAATTATCATTAAAAGGAGAAATAATGCAGCGATCCACAAATGGTATTAATATACATACATTTGATGGAGAAAATACATGCCATAAATAGTCTGGTATCCCTTGATGTCACCATTAGGGGCATGTACTTCCATACTAAACATGGACTGACCATCTCCTTCCTCTTCACCTCCTTCCTCTTCATATCCTTCATCTTCTTCATCACCATCGTATACAATTAAGCTAAAGGTCACCACATCATGGATAGCAACATTGTGTGTCCTCAAGAAAGATAACCAGAATGGACCTCTTATGGATGTAGCATCTTCCTTTTTCTGCAGGAAAAGCTCAATCCTACGCCCTCCGGCTGATGGATCAAGATATGTAGAGCTCGTTGGGAACCCCAAGAAGAAGGTATGATGAGCACAACAACAAGTTTCCCTCAGTTATGAAACCAAGGTTATCGAACCAGTAGGAGTAAGGAAACAACTCCAAGGTGTTGCTAGCAACTTGGAATCCTGCACAACATAACCACAGAACTTTGCCCCAACTTACAGTGAGGTTGTCAATCTCAGTGGTTTTGCTGTAAACAAAGGATTAAAGTATAGTGTGGAAGATAGTAATTGCTTGCAGAAGTAAACAGTAAACGGTAAATAGTAGATGGTATATCAATGGTAAAGGAATGTACTGGGGTCCACAGTTCACTAGAGGTGTTTGTCCTTGAGATAAATAGCATGTTGGGTGAACAAATTACAGCGGGGCAATTGATAGATTGAGAAAGCATAACAATGCATATACTAGACATCTTGACTCCTATGAGATTTGATTGGGCATTATAACATAATACATAGACCATAATCCAACTTCATCTATGACTAATAATCCATCTTCAGGTTATCATCCGAACCCCTTCCAATATTAAGTTGCAAGCAACAGATAATTGCATTAAGCAAAGTGTGTAAAGTAAACAATACAGTTGCCCCATGGACAAAGGATTGTTGTTTTCTCCCTAGTAGCAACAGCACATCTACAACCTTAGAGATTTATGTCACTTCCCCATATTACTAGAGGCATGAACCTACTATCAAGCATAAATACTCCCTCTTGGAGTTGCAAGCATCTACTTGGCCAAGATAGCTACTAACAACGGAGAGCATGCAGGATCACAAATAACATAGACATGATAGAATCAATAATCAATCTGACATAGTATCTCAATATCCATCGGATCCCTGCAAACACAACATATATGATTACAAATATATGATCTTGATCATGAACGGAGCTCACAAGATCTAAACACGATAGCACAAAGGAAGAGAACCAACCATCTAGCTACTGTATGAACCCATAGTCCAAGGGTGAACTACTCACGCATCACTCTGGAGGCTGGCACGGTGATGAAGAAGGCCTCCAGGATGATCTCTCCCCTCCAGCAGGGTGCCGGGAAGAGCTTCGGATCCCCTCGATCTAGGGATGGAGATGGCAGCGGCTACAGACTCTTTCATGGAATTTTGATCGGGTACTTCGGGTTTTTGCATCGAGGTACTTTTATAGGTGAAGGGGCAAGGTCGGTGGCCGCCCGAGGGGTCCACACCAGAGGCTGGCGCGCCCAGGGGGCGCACCACCCTATGGTGTGGACACCTCATGGCCCCACTTCGGCTGCCCTTCGGACTCCGTGTTCCTTCTGGTAAAATATTGACTTTGGCTTTTGTCCCGTCCAATTCCGAGAATATTTCCTTACTAGCTTTTCTGAAACCCAAAATAGCAGAAAACAGGCAACTAGCACTGTGGCATCTTGTTAATAGGTTAGTTCTAGAAAATGTATAAAAATACCTCAAAGTATGAACAGAACATAAGAAAGTTGATATAAAACAAGCATGGAGCCTCAAAAATTCTAGATACGTTTACGACATATCACTGGCCAAAGCATGTAACCACTTATCGGCATACTGGTTGAGTTTTTCCTTGAAGTGACAAGGAACAGTCTGAGAAAACAACCAAATAAATATGTGATGTTGATCATACATATAACAGTGGGAAGAATTTACTACTAAAATGAATGTACTCATGTGTGGCTTATCAGATCCAAACAGAGATGCATATATGGCAGAAACAGAAAACAATTGATTGATGTTTCTCTAACAAATTCTGATGGAAACAGAGATGCATATATGGATTATCACTCCTAAAATCTGAAGGAAACTTTCTAAGATATGCGCATTAATGTTTCTAATTCCTCAAACAAACAAAAGGTCAAATTCCTAGCTACCAAGCATCCGAATAATTTTAGTTCACACGTAGGCATGCTACTTAAATGATAGTGAAGGACTTTGTAGATAGATTGAGGCTAAAATTACTGACCACTCCTTCCCGAAAGTTAGGCTGGTTCAGGACGACGGTGAAGGACTCTGAAGTCCTATTTGAGCGGCCACAATTATGCATTGGCTGGCTGCATATACGATAGATTTCCATCACTATAGCATGCTGGTTTCTGCGCACTGAAAAAAGAAATGATCGAAGAAAAGATTCAGAACAAACTAAAAAACCCTTTCGTACAGTAGACAAAGTGGGGGAAAACAGAGCAAGAAAATCTCATTTGTACATATCCGGAGAAGCGTCTGAACAATATGCGCAGCTCGAGCTCTATGTATGAACAAGCGCCTGTGTATGAAAGAAATCAAATAGAAAGAAGAGTAGAGAGGAAGGAGAACCTGCAAGTGGGAGTTCCTCCGTACTCTGCATCTCGAACTAGCCATTGAGTGCGCATATTCAGTTTGCCCTGAGTGTAGATCTAGGAGGCGGCGCAAAAACCTAACAAATTCCTGGTTATTACTCTTAAAGGCGGTTTGTATTATCATCCGTCTAAGCTGCACTCACGGGGCTGCACGTGGTAGGGCAACCATTTGTGCCGTAATTGCACATGCCAGGCAACCAAATAGAGGTGGCTTGTAATAATATCCGGCTCAACACTCTGAGTATTAGAGACGATTGAGTTTTCCCACCGTCTAAGATCATACACTGAGGCGTTTGTTTTTATTATTCGCCTCCCACATGCCCATTTTTGGGGTCGGCTACGGTAAATACCCGCTTCAAAGAGAAGTAGAGGCAGTCGTATTGAAACAACCGGCTAAGGGGGACAAACAGAGGCGGGTTTTTCATTCTTGGGGAAAACCATTTGAGTGCACAGTCTCTAAGTAACGAGTTTGTACTAGTGTTATTTTTATTTTGAGACTAATTGCCTTCTCAAGAGGCCCCCAAGCTTGGGCGGTACTCTCTCCATCACGACGTCAAAAGTTATATATTTGATTCTTATCTTTATGAATCTCACTAGGAGGATAAAATTTGGAATAAAAGAGAGGTACAATTTCCTCCCATCCAAGAGATTGGCCATTCTTTTGCAGCTTATACCATTCCTCAGCTCTGCCTTTCAATGATACAGAGAATAAATTTTTCTTAACTTGATCTGTTGTAATACCTACACACTTGAACAATCGCATAATTTGTGTATAAAAAGCAAATGATCACTGGGATGGACAGTTCCATCTCCAAAATATTAGTTATCCATAACACGATCAACAATTTTTGTAGGTATTTTAAAAGGATCAATTTCAGCAGGTGGTGGTTCATCTACTACCTTAGCAGTGGTAGTAGCATTTCGAAATAACAAACTAAGTGAATTATCCATATTGAGAATAAAGTAACAAACAAAAATAAACAATACTCACAGTAGAAGTTTCTTTTACTAGTTTCACACTTCAATAGCTCTTCACTCCCTGGCAACGGCTCCAGGAAATAGTCTTGATGACCCACAAGTATAGGGGGTGTATCGTAGTATATTCGATAAGAGTGTTGAACCCAACGAGGAGCAGAAGGTGTTGACAAGTGGTTTGGATCAGGAATTCTCTGTAATACTTAGAAAACGAATTTTTAGGAGTTTTTGATAATGCAAATAAATAAAGTGCAAGTAAATAAAAGACAATAATAATAATTGCAGCAAGTGGCCCAATCCTTTCTTTAGCAAAGGACAAGCCAGTTGTATTACTTAAGATGACCAAATATTCTCGAGGACACATGGGAATATTGTCAAGTGCTTTCGCTTCATATAGTTGATTAATCTTCTCTCATTGGATAAGTGTTGTGTGGGTGAACCTATGCTAATATACTGACCTTCCTAGGACTAATACATACTTGTGATTATACCCCTTGCAAGCATCCGCAACTACAAGAAAGTAATTAAGATAAAAACCTAACCACAGCCTTATACTTTGAGATCCTACACTCCCTTACGCAAAGGTTCCCTAACGGGCATTCAGGTTTCTGTCACTCCGGCAACCCCATGATTAGTAGCCAAATACACAATGCATTCCCCTAGGCCCATAAAGGTGAAGTATCATGTAGTCGACGTTCACATGACACCACTAGAAGAATAACACCGCAACTTAAATATCAAACCATTAAATCTTTCTCAACACAATTCCACTACTAACAACATGACTTCTCCCATGTCCTCAAGAACTAAATGAACTACTCATGAGACATCATATGGATCAGGATCAGAGATGAAATAATGATAAGTAACAATCTGAACATGAACAATAATTCAATGGTTCCACTCAATACCATCAACTACAACAAGTAATCAACATCGGCAAAGTTTCCCCTAAGAACTATGCAAGATTCAACCCAATTGTTATAGCGGTACGGAGTGGTGGTGATGGTGCTGGTGGAGATGATGATGATCCCGATGAATTCTAGCTTGATGACGGTGTTGATGGCAATGATCTCCCCTCTCTAGGAAGGAATTTCCCTGGCAGATTTTTGCCTGCCGGAGAGCTCTTTCTCTCTCTATAGTTTCCGCCCCGCAGAGGCGGCGGAGTCTTTCTGTGGTCGCTCCCCGAATCTTAGGGTTTCGAGGGGATTATATACGCCAAAGGGTGATGCTGGAGGTAGGCCTGGGTGGACACACCACCTGGTGGCACGGCCAGGGGGAACCGCGCCAGGGAGTGGTGTGGGCCCCCTGTGGCCCATCTCCACTCCTCCTTCTAGCCTCCTTCGTCTTTTGGAAAAATAGGAATTTCCATGTATTTTCTAGGGTTTTCTGATCTTCGTGAATATTGCATCTGGACAACTCTTTTCCCATCAGAATCCTGACTCCGGTGGTTCATCCTCCAAAAGTCATCAGTCATGCAAAAATAGATGAAATAACATAAGTATCATCTCTTAATATGCAATATATCAATGAATAGCAGTAAATAATTATATAGAATAGTGATGCAAAATGGACGTATCAACTCCCCCCAAGCTTAGACCTCGCTTGTCCCCAAGCGAAATCTGAGCTCAATAAACATGACCATGGGTTTATGGAGTGAAGTGTCGATAAAGAGAATACGAACAAGAAGCATCACATTCATCAGTACACAAATCATAATAGAAAACAACTCACTATTATATAACTTAACTTGTAATGAGTAAGGGAAACATAATAAAGATACACAAAGTAAATCATAATTGGTAATGGCAAACTTTTGTTCTTGGTCAGAGAACGGTTAACAAATTGCAGGAGTCAAATTTAATGGGGTTTTCAATGATAGCCTTCAAAGTAAGATTCGCTCAGATAAGAGTAGTGTGCAAAACAAGGAACATAATAAACATGATTGAATAAATCATCATATGGATGATTGAATCACAACAAATCAAATGCTTGCTTGAGATAGAAAGGAATAGGTTTACTGACTCAACTAAAAAGTAAAAGATAGGCCTTTCGCAGAGGGAAGCAGGGATTTCAAGTTTCATAAAGAGCCTCCAAAAATTATGGTACTTAGTAGCTTTTAGCTCTCATTGCCCCTAGCATAAGCATCTTGAAGTGATTAAGGTTAATGTGAGGGAAAATATGAGTTATATGCTTGACAAATTATAAGTTAAAAGTCTCATGCCCCTTGAGTATGAGTACCAGACCTCATGCTACTCAACTTTGGTCACCGGTAAGTTCTTGTCATTGTAAGTGTATGTGTATCATAGAGAACCGCCAACGGGGTACCCCTTGCCCCATGACACAGGAGCTATCCCATATCAAAATGACAAGGCAATAGACAGTGAGCATCTCAGCGATCTTTGCTATTTGCATAGGTTTTTATTGAGGATGCTTCATAGAATGCCAGTATGGTGAAAGGGAAATGGACATCGCCTAGAGGGGGGGTGAATAGGCATTTTAAAATTATTATAGTTTAGGCTCTAATAAATGCGGAATAAAACTTAACATTTAATTTATCAAGCCAAAACCTGTATCCACTAGTTTCACTAAGTGCACCAACAACCTATGCTAAGCAAGACAAGCAACAAGGTGATAGCAAGATATAGTACTTCAAGCATGATGGCTATCACAATGTAAATTGCATAAGTAAAGGGCTCGGTTGAGAGATAACCGATGGACGCGGAGACGATGATTTGTTTCCCGAAGTTCACTTCCAAAGAAGCTACGTATCTGTTGGAGAGGTGCGGGGGCGCAATGTACTACGAACGCCACAAATGGCTCACCTCGAGGTGTGGTGGCTTGATGCTCACCCAACGCCACACAAGGCCTCACCCCAAGATGCGAAGGCACGCAACCTACCAATGCCACAACAGGCTCACCCTATTCTCCTGTGAGCTCGCCACAAAAGGCCTACTCACGTTCCACTATGGGACACTTGAGGGCGGTCACCGAACCCGTACAAGGCTTGGGGCAATCTCCACAACTCAATTGGAGGACTCCCAAGAAACGCCACAAAGGCTCCACAAATGCCACAAAAGGCCAACAAGCTTGGGGAACCTCCACAACTCAATTGGAGCCCCAAGAACAATGCCACAAAGGCTACAAAGCCACAAAAGGCAACAAGTCCACAAAAGGATACAAGACCACAAAAGGTCAACAATCCAACCACACAACCGTCTAGGGTTCCAAGAACCCAAGAGAAACAATCCCAAGGGATTGAACTCACCAAATCTCCGAGGAGAACTCAAACCTATGCACCAAATGCAAGAGGCAAGTCCTTCACTCTCAAATTCCACCAAAGCTACAAAAGCTATTGGGGGAATAAGGGAGGAAGAACACATGAGGAGAACACAAAACTCTCCAAGATCTAGATCCCAAGGATTCCTTCACAAAGAAGGGATTTGGCTTGGTGGGGCTTGTAGATCTAGATCTCCTCTCTCAAATCCCTCAAAAAGATGCAAGAATCATAGGAGGGAGAAGGGGAGAGGGAAAGCTCTTCAAGGTCAACAATGGAGGAGAGAGAAAGCCAAAAACCGAGAAGAACAAGAGTTCGGGCCGAAGGGGAAAGGGGAGCACCTTTTAAAGGGCTCCCCGATCTGCCCGTTACCCACAGAATCGCGCACGGCCGGTAGTACCGGTGGGTGGCCGGTACTACTGGTGGCACCCAGCCAACGGTCAGAAAACAGAGAGAGAAAGAACAAAAACGCGAGCCTAGCTGGTACTACTGCCGCTTCACCGGAACTACCGGCGGCAAGAAAGTCCTAGCGGTACTACCACCTGAAATACCGACTGAAGTACCGTCAAATAGCGCTAACCAGGCAGAGAGAGTACTGAACCAAAAATGGGTTTACCGGAAGTTGGGCCGGAATTAACACCGGTACTACCGGCGGCAAACTGCCCTAGCGGTACTACCAGTGGCCCGCCGGAACTACTGGTCAGGCAAAAACTTCAGAACCAGAACTGCCACAACTTTTGCATCCGAACTCCAAACGAGATGAAACCAATTTTGTTGGAAAGATAACGACGTGTAGAATCCAAGGGAGAAAATACCATGAATATATATATGTGAGATACCTCCCAAGGTGTGGAGCCGGAAAACCCACAAGATCAAACACGCAATAAGATACGCAAGGGAAATCCATTTTTGATGAACTAGAGCTTGTTATGAAGATAACCACAAGCTCTAGATCCTCACATGGACAAGAACCAAACAACAACCAAGAAAGATGATGCTATGTATGCAAAGGTTTGAGCTCTCTCCGAAAGATACGAACGAGTCACCCACTCGAGAGCCCCTCTTAATAGTACGGCTATCTATCCTAAACCCAGTCTCCCAACACTACAAGTGACCGGTAAAGTAGAAACCCTATCAAGATCATACCTTTGCCTTGAGCATCCCACTTGAGCTTGATGTAGACGATCTTGACACCTTCAAGATGGAACACCTTTCTTGATTGCACTTGCTTGCTCTTGCTTGATGAAGACTTGCGAATGGCTCCCCCATACTCCATGGGGAAACCACTTCTTTGACCTTGTCTTCATCACTCCATGAACGCCGAGGATGGCAAGCTCCAAGCATGAGATCTTCTAGAGAGGACGCATCTTGAGCTTGCACTTCAATTATTGATGATGTCTTGAAGATAGACATGAGGTACTCCATCTTCTTCTTCTTCAAGACACACTTGATCTTCTTCATCTACTAGATTCCAATAGGCACAAAGCCCTTGGACGATGCTTCTTATTTTTCATCCTTGAAACCAACACATGGTCCAAGCGATGCCAACGGACAAACCTACAAGTGAAACTCAATTTGCACATTAGTCCATAGGGATTGTCATTAATTACCAAAACCACACATGGGGGCATATATGCCCTTTCATATGGTTATGTTGCAAGTTTCCACCATGATTAGGCATGGCTTAGGCTAGCCGCCCAAGCATTTCTCTAACACATATACAAACTCCTTGAGCTTACAAGCTCCCCTTTTATGTCACACCGCCGACATCCATAAACAAAAGAACATGATATCAACTAAATAGTAAGTGCAATGTCGAAAGCGGACCCCAAGATAACATGGTTTTGCTAACTCCCAACTTATAATTTGCAAGCATACAAGCTTCATAAGATAGTCACAATGGTTAAAATTTATTAAGCACAAGAAAATAAAGTGTGCCATCAAGTTTGTGAGAGCTTTAATCACTAGTTTTCACATAACAAGTTTAATTTGGAAGATCGATAAAACTCGAGAATTTACTTGGAATAGCAATAATGCTAATAGGTTGATATGGTGGACACAAATGGCATAGGTTTTGGTTCAAGGATTGGATGCACGAGAAGCATTCCCTCTCAGTACAGGTTTTTGGCTAGCAAGGCTGGGTAGCAAGCATAAGAGTTGAAGGAAACAAACAAACATACAAGTGATAAAAACAATCATGTAATCTTCCTTAGAAACACAAAATATCTTAACTAGAGAATACTAAGCTGATGAGCCAATCAAGAAAGAAAGATAATGAAATTATATTTCTAAATGTACTTTTCTCTTTTCCATTCAATTCTCAAATAGTGTTGCTACTGACCCGAGCTAGGTTTGCCAAAACCAATTAAATTTACTTAATGATCCCAAAGTGATACCAATACTAACAACAAGATCAATCATATAATAGAAATTGCAACCTAAAATAAGATGTGCAAAAAGTAAATGATAAAACTTCTCATTAATATTCCATAATGGTAACTCACACCAAGGGATACATAGATAACTAACTAGAGGAGAGATACTTCCACAATGTAAACCATCCTATATGATAACTTCTCTATTCATGATATGACTCTACTAAAAAGGTAAAAAGATGAAAGATAATGATATGATACCATGACACTCCCCCAAGCTTGGAACAAACCAAGGGGATGCCAAAACCTGATGACGCATTACTCCTTCGGTGGTAGTGGTGTTCTCTCGTCATCATCTGACTTCCAAGGTAAAGGCTCCCCATCAACAAAGGACATCTTGGTTTCCAATATCCTGAAACTAGCAGCAGAACTTATGTGTTTAAACCTAGCCTCATACTGAAAATTTTGATTTTGCATGTCGTAGAGTTGTGCTTGTAGTTGGTTGGTTGTTTGATGGAGTGAGAGAATTTCATCCCTAAGCTCGGCAGTCTCCTTCTTGTGCTCGGCGGTGAGTTCTGAACTTATCTTATGGATGATGTCCACTTGGCATTCTGCCATCTTCTTATACCTAAAGACTTCTTGCTCCAGTGCTTCCATCATGTCCTCCAGACTACTTTCTACTTTAGGGCCCTAAACCTCTTTTATCTGTACCTTCCCATCTTCGAGCAGCAACTCCTTGGGGTGAATCTTCAACTCATACATGTATGGGTTGATGATGTCTGCAGAGGAATCCTCCTTGGGTGATCCAGAGGAAGATATTGTGGCTCCAAAACTGATAATTTGCCTCTCAAAACAGATCAAAACGAAAACACGATGGGAACATGATATACTGACCTCGGGAGATCCAGGGGATTATATATTACAAAGTTTAACAACAAAAGGAAGGTACTGGGAGAAAACGGGTCGGAGACGGGCTCCAGGGTGGCCACACCCCCTGGTGGGCTCGCGCCACGGGGTGGTGTCAGCCCCCCGGGCTCCGTTTCCGTCCCTTTTTCGACTCATTATCTTCCAAGTTAGATAAAAACTGCAAAAATATAGATTAATTTTTTTTCGCGGACCTTCTCTTACCAGATCTGTTACCTATTCGAAAATGGACTCTGCAGTTTCTGAATTTGGTCTTTAATAAATTCTTCCAGAGTCACCACTTGAATAATATCAATATCTTCATTGTAGGAATCTTAAGAAATATAGTGCTTGAGTCTTTGACCATTCACCACTTGTGTAGTGTTGTCTCTTAAGGAAGAAATTTTTATTGCACCTGAACGAGACACCTCTTCAATAACAAACGGTCCTTCCCATTTTGAAAGTAGTTTTCCTGCAAAAAATCTGAGACGAGACCTATACAATAGAACTTTCTCACCAACATGAAATTCTCTCTTAAGAATTCTCCTGTCATGCCATCTTTTAACTTTTTATTTAAAGATTCTAGCATTTTCATAAGCCTCATTTCTCCACTCATCTAAAGAACTCAAGTCAAACAATCGTTTCTTACCAGCAAGTTTAAAATCTCTATTAAGTTCTTTCACTGCCCAATAAGCTTTGTGTTCTAATTCTAAAGGCAGATGACAAGCTTTTCCATAAACCATTTTGTAAGGAGACATTCTCATAGGATTTTTATAAGCAGTTCTATAAGCCCATAAAGCATCATTCAACTTTTTAGCCCAATTTTTTCTAGATCTATTAACAGTCTTTTGCAAGATAGATTTAATTTCTCTGTTTCATAGTTCTACTTGCCCACTGGTTTGTGGATGATAAGCTGAAGTAATTCTATGATTAACGTCATATTTAGAAAGGGTCTTCCTAAAACCTCCATGAATGAAATGTGAACCTCCATCAGTCATAAGTTATCTAGGCACTCCAAACCTAGGAAAGATAACATCCTTAAGCATTTTTAAAGAGGTCTCACCATCAGCACTTTTTTAGGTATGGCTTCTACCCACTTAGTAACATAATCAACAACAAGAAGAATATGAGTATAACCTTTTGAAGGAGGAAAAGGACCCATAAAGTCAAATCCCCAACAGACAAATGGCTCAATAACAAGAGAGTAACTCATAGGCATTTCATTGCGTCTAGAAATATTACCAACTCGTTGACATTCATCACATGATAAGATAAACTTTCTTGCATCTTTAAAAAGGTAGGCCAATAGAAACCTTATTGTAGAACCTTTTGTGCGGTTCTATCTCCAGCATGATGCCCTCCATAGGCACTACCATGACATTTCCGCAATATCTCTTTTTGTTCATATTCTGGAACACATCTTCGCATAATACCATCAACTCCTTCTTTATATAATGTGGGTCATCCCAAAAGTAATGCCTCAAATCATAAAAGAATTTCCTTCTTTGCTGGGCTGTAAAAGTTGGAGGCAAATACTGGGAAACAATAAAGTTAGCATAATCAGCATACCAAGGACTCTCTCCCGAGCTTACCTTTATTGCAGCCAACTGTTTGTTTGGAAAACTATCATTAACAGGCATAGGATCAAAAGAAATGTTTTCCAATTGAGATAAATTATCAGCAATAGGATTTTCAGCACCTTTCCTATCTACAATATGTGGATCGAACTCTTGTAAAAGTAACACCCATCTAATAATCCTAGGCTTAGCATCTTTCTTTGTCATAAGGTACTTAATAGCAGCATGATCAGTATGAATCGTAACTTTTGAATCAACAATATAGGGTCTAAACTTATCACAAGCAAAGACAACAGCTAAGAACTCTTTTTCAGTAGTAGCATAATTATTTTGAGCAGCATCAAGAGTCTTACTAGCATAATGGATAACATTCAACTTTTTATCTATTCGTTGTCCAAGAATAGCACCTACAGCAAAATCACTAGCATCACACAAAATTTCAAAGGGTAAATTCCAATCAGGGGGTTGGACAATAGGAGCAGTAATTAAAGCTTTCTTTAGAGTTTCAAAAGCTTCCTTACAATCATCATCAAAAACAAAAGGTACATCTTTTTGGATAAGATTAGTAAGAGGTTTTGATATCTTGGAGAAGTCTTTAATAAACCTTCTATAGAAACCAGCAAGACCAAGGATACTACGAATACCTTTAACATCCCTAGGACAAGGCATTTTATCAATTGCTTCAACTTTGGCTCTATAAACTTCAATGCCTCTTTTAGAAATTTTGTGTCCAAGGACAATTCCTTCATTAACCATGAAGTGGCATTTCTCCCAATTAAGAACAAGATTAGTTTCTTTGCATCTCTGCAAAACTTTATCATGGTTGTGTAAAAAATTATGAAAAGAAGTTCCATAGACGGAAAAATCATCCATGAATACTTCCACAATTTCCTCACAAAAAACATGAAAGATAGCATGCATGCATCTTTGAAAAGTAGCTGGAGCATTACACAAACCAAAAGGCATACGCCTATAAGCATAAGTTCCATAAGGACACGTAAAAGTGGTTTTCTCTTAATCTTGTTGTTTAACAACAATTTGAGAGAACCTAGAGTATCCATCAAGAAAGCAAAAATGAGTCTTCTTAGACAACGTTTCTAACATTTGATCAATAAAAGGCAGCGGGTAATGATCTTTCTTAGTAACTTTATTAACCTTTCTGAAATCAATGCACATCCTATAACCAACTACTACTCTTTGGGGAATAAGCTCATTATTCTCATTGGGCACAACAGTAATTCCTCCTTTCTTAGGGACACAATGAACATGACTAACCCATTGACTATCAGCAATAGGATAAATAATACCAGCATCAGGGAGTTTTAATACCTCATTTCTTACCACTTCCTTCATCTTAGGATTTAAACATCATTGATGTTCTACCACTGGTTTTGCATCAGGTTCTATATTAATAGCATGCTGACATATAGTAGGAGAAATCCCTTTTAAATCATCAAGAGTATAACCCATAGCTCCTCGGTGTTTCTTCAATACTTCTAATAATCTTTTCTCTTCCTTTCCTAAAAGTTTAGAACTAATAATAATAGGATATATTTTCTTATCATCAATGTAAGCATATTTAAGATCGTCAGGTAAAGGTTTTAGATCGAAAACCGAATCCCTTTTAGGTGGTAATGTGGTACCGAAATCTTCCACAGGTAAGTTATGCTTAAGCGTCTTGGGTTAACGAAGGAGAATCTCGTCAATCTCATTTCTTTCTTCCATGAAGATCTCACTTTCATGGTGATGAGTTAAACCCTCGTCACGTGGTCTTCCATATATTGTTGCAAAGCGTTGTTTGGAGCAAGAGAAATAGAAGCAAGTTGTTCAACTCTAGAATTCTCATAAGGCAGTTTATTTTCATAAGGAACTTTAGCAAATTTTGAAAAATTAAACTCATAAGATTCTCCATCAAATTTAGTTAAAATTTTATCCCTGTTACAATCTATAATGGCTCCACAAGTGTTCAAGAAAGGTCTACCAAAAATGATAGGACAAGTTTTACTAGCAGCTGAACCAAGTACTAGAAAATCTACAGGATATTTAATCTTACCACAAAGAACTTCCACATCTCTTACAATACCAATTGGAGAGATGGTCTCTCTCTTAGCAAGGTAAATAACCACATCAATTTCTTCTAGTTCAAAGGGACCAATTTCATGCATAATTTCTTTGTAAAGCTCATAAGGAATAGCACTTGAACTTGCACCAATATCACATAAACCATAATAGCAATGATCACCAATTCTAACAGAAAGCACAGGGACACTAACTTTCCTAGTTCTACTAGGATGTGAAACAATATTAGAAGCATCCTCAAAAAAGATAATGTGTCCATCTTCTACACTTTTAGTGACAAGGTCTTTCACAATTGCTATTGTAGGTTCAACGTTTATTTGTTCGTCGGGTTTTACAACTTTCTTTGTACTTTTGTTAACCACATTAGTTATCATAGAATGCTCCTTTACCTTATCAGGGAAAGGTATTTTCTCGATGTAAGGTTCAGGTAAAATATGATCAACAATGCAAACTTCAGTATTTCTAGCAGAAACACAATCAATAATATCTTTATATGGTGCATGGTACTTGTTCCATTCCTTTTTGGGAATTTCAATATAAGAATCAAAGGCCTTAAAACAATTTGCAAGAACTTGAGAATCAAGACCATAAGCAACACTAATATTATGAAAGTAATCAGTTCCCATAAAAGATTTAATGCATTCATAATCATAATTTATACCTGAATTTCTTCCTTTATCATTCTCCCATGCTTCAGCATTGTCTTGAATATGGTCTAGAAGATCCCATTTAGCTTCTTCTTTCATATGTGTAAATGATCCAACACAAGAAGCATCCAATAAATCCTTATCATGCAGAGAAAGCCTTGCATAAAAGTTATTGATAATAATAGTATTAGGGAGCTCATGAATAGGACATTTGAGCATTTGTGGCTTTAATCTCCCCCAAACTTGGGCGGTACTCTTTCCATCACGAGGCCAAAAGTTATATATTTGATTACGATCTTTATGAATCTCACTAGGAGGATAAAATTTGGCATAAAAGAGAGGTACAATTTCCTACCATCCAAGAGATTGGCCATTCTTTAGCAGCTTATACCATTCCTCAGCTCTGCCTTTCAATGATATAGAGAATAACTTTTTCTTAACTTGATCTCTTGTAATACCTGCACACTTGAACAATCTGCATAATTCGTGTATAAAAAGCAAATGATCACTGTGATGGACAGTTCCATCTCCAAAATAGTAGTTATCCATAACACAATCAACAATTTTTGTAGGTATTTTAAACGGATCAATTTAAGTAGGTGGTGGTTCATCTACTACCTTAGCAATGGTAGTAGCATTCTGAAATAAGAAACTAAGTGAATTATCCATATTGATAATAGAGTAACAAACAGAAATAAACAATACTCACAGTAGAAGTTTCCTTTACCAGTTCCACTCTTCAATAGCGCTTCACTCCCCGGCAACGGTGCCAGAAAATAGTCTTGATGGCCCACAAGTATAGGGGGTGTATCATAGTATTTTTGATAAGTAAGAGTGTCGAACCCAACGTGGAGCAGAAGGTGTTGACAAGTGGTTTGGATCAGGAATTCTCTTTAAATACTTAGCAAACAGATTTTTAGGGGTTTTTGATAATGCAGATAAATAAAGTGCGAGTAAATAAAAGAAAATAATAATAATTGCAGCAAGTGGCCCAATCCTTTCTTTAGCAAAAGACAAGTCGGTTGTATTACTTAAGATGACCAAACGTTCTCGAGGACACATGGGAATATTGTCAAGTGCTTTCGCTTCATATAGTTAATTAATCTTCTCTCGTTGGATAAGTGTTGTGTGGGTGAACCTATGCTAATGTACTGACCTTCCTAGGACTAATACATACTTGTGATTATACCCCTTGCAAGCATCCGCAACTACAAGAAAGTAATTAAGATAAAAACCTAACCATGGCCTTAAACTTTGAGATCCTACACTCCCTTATGCAAAGGTTTCCTAACGGGGTTCAGGTTTTTGTCACTCCGGCAACCCCACGATTAGTAGCCAAATACACAATGCATTCCCCTAGGCCCATAAAGGTGAAGTATCATGTAGTCGACATTCACATGACACCACTAGAAGAAGAATACCACAACTTAAATATCAAACCATTAAATCTTTCTCAACACAATTCCACTACTAACAACATGACTTCTCCCATGTCCTCAAGAACTAAACGAACTACTCACGAGACATCATATGGATCAGGATCAGAGATGAAATAATGATAAGTAACAATATGAACATGAACAATAATTCAATGGTTCCACTCAATAGCATCAACTACAACAAGTAATCAACACCGGCAAAGTTTCCCCTAAGAACTATACAAGATTCAACCCAATTGTTACAGCGGTACGGAGTGGTGATGATGGTGCTGGTGGAGATGATGATGATCCCGATGAAGTCCAGCTTGATGACGGTGTTGATGGTGACGATCTCCCCTCTCCGGGAAGGAATTTCCTCGGCAGATTTCTGCCTACCGGAGAGCTCTTTCTCTCTATATAGTTTCCACCCTGCAGAGGCGGCTGAATCTTTCTGTGGTCGCTCCTCGAGTCTTAGGGTTTCGAGGGGATTATATACGCCAAAGGGTGATGCTGGAGGTGGGCCAGGGTGGTCACACCACCTGGTGGCACGGCCAGGGGGACCTGCTCCAGGGGGTGGTGTGGGCCCCTTGTGGCCCATCTCCACTCCTCCTTGTGGCCTCCTTCGTCTTTGAATTGAAAGGACACAAATGTTGCCTATAGGGGGGGTTAATAGGCGGTTTAATACTTTTACGAGAAGGGTTTAACAAAGGCGGAATAAAACTAGCGTTTACTTTGTCAAGAACAAAACCTATATATACTATGGTTCACCTATGTGCACCAACAACTTATGCTAAGCAAGACAAGCAACTATGTGATTGCAAGATATAAGACTTTAAGCATGAAGGCTATCACAAAGTAAAGTGCATAAGTAAACAGCTCGGGTATACAGATAACCGAGGCACGCGGAGACGGTGATGTTTTACCGAGCTCCTCCCAACAAGGGAGTATTCTCGTTGGAGGGGTGGGCGGTACTAAATCCACTAGCGCCACGAGAGGCCTCACCCTATTTTTCTGTGGACCTCGCCACAAAAGGCCTCATCCACGCTCCACTATTGGTGCACTTGTCGGTGGCAATCCGTAACCTTGCACAAAGCTTGGGGCACTTCTCCACAAATTAATTGGAGGCTCCCAACAAACAAGCTTGGGGAAAGTCCATGACTTAATTGGAGGCCCCAAGTAATCCACAAACCTGCAATACAACTAAACCGTCTAGGGTTCCAAGAACCCAAGAGTGAAAAGCTTCTCACCTTTCACCCAATCGAATCCTCGCCAAGAACTCAAATCGATGCACCAAATGCAATGGCAAGAACACAAGAAGTGCTCAAGTCCTTCACTCCCAAATTCCACCGAATCTACAAAAGCTTATGGGGGAATAATAGAGGAAGAACAATGGAGGAAATCCACAAAAGACTCCAAGATCTAGATCCCAAGATGTTCCCCTCACTTAGAGGAGAGATTGATTGGTGGGGTTGTAGATCTAGATCTCCTCTTTCAAATCCCTCAAGAATATACAAGAATCATAGGAGAGATTGAGGGATAGCAAGCTCAAGAAGGTCAACAATGGAGGGCAAAAACTTGCAAGAATGGGTAGGTAACCATTGGGGAAGAAGGGCCCCTTATATAGGTCCTCCAAAATCCAACCGTTACAGCTCCAGAGGGCACGGGCCGGACATTCCGACCAGTTTTCGGGTGGTTTCTGATTTGGACATCAGAATGGTAACCACGCGACTAAAATCTGTGGTTTCTGCGCGACACTAGAGTGTCCGACCTTTTCAATCTGGACATTCCGGCCAAGGCAAAACTAACAGAAACAACAATACGAAAACAACCATAACTTTTGCGTTTGGACTCCGATTTTGATGATCTTGGGCTCGTTTTAAAGAGGGCAAAAGCTCTACAAGATCATGTAGGGAAACATCATAGTACAACAAGGGAGGATATAACCAAATTATAAAAGTTTTAACCTATCTATAAAATACAAACCGGTAAAACCTCCAATATTGAAAACGCAATAGAGAATGCATATGAAATCCATTTTCGATGAACTTGAGCTTGTCATGAACATTAACACGAGCTCTAAATCCTCTCATGGATAAGAAACAAATAAGAACCAAGAAATATGATGCCAAGTATGCAAAGGTTTGAGCTCTCTCCGAAGGATATGATCAAGTTACTCACTCGAGAGACCCTCTTGATAGTACGACTATCTATCCTATAAATAGGTCTCTCCAACTAACACCACGAGACCGGTAAGAAACAAACCCTATCAAGAACATACCTTTGCCTTGCACATATTCCACTTGAGCTTGATGACGACAATCTTATCTACCTCAAGATGGAACACCTTACTTGATTGCACTATCTTGGTGAAGACTTGCAAACTACTCCCTCATATTCCACTATGGTAGAGCTTATCTTTTGGGAATATCTTCACATATCCATGAAAACAATAGGATGGCAAGCTTCCAGCAAACGATGTCTTCGAGATGGCTCATCTTGAAATTGCACTTCATTTTTTCTTTCTTCATCATGTTGGTGTCTTGAAGGTATGCAAGAGATTTCACTCCATCTTATTCTTCAAGACACAATTGCCATTGACTCAAATCTCACATGACCAATCTCTGGATCACTCCTTGAACATCTTGGTCATCACTTGATCTTCTAAATTTTCTTCTTCTTAAATCAACCTTGACACCACCATATGGTTCAAGCATTGCCTATGGACAAATCCTTAAGTATAACTCAATGCAAACATTAGTCCACAAAGATTGTCATCAATAACCAAAATCACACATGGGAGAACACATGCACTTTCAACAAGTAAAGGCGGTAAAGGATAAAAGTAACCGAAGGTGAAGCACATGGAGACACAAGGTATGATTCCCGTAGTTCCTTCTTTTTGAGGGGAAGTACGTCTATGTTGGAGGGGTGTGGGTGATACCCAGCACCACGAGAGACCTCACTGTCAATACCCGGATTTTTAAGTCCAAGATGCATGTTATGCCGTACATCACAATCCCAGGATTACCATATTTGTGAGACATAACAAAATTGGCACCACAGTACATCATCCATTACAAACCATAATAGTCTTACAAATAGTTGATATCATGATCAAGTCTTAATACACATCAAAGTAGCAGAAAGTAAGCATAGTAGAGGCTCCATCTTCATTGTCACAGGCAATGCTGACGATGGGATATGATCCTAGTTATCATAGACATCCTGTTGTCCATCTTCCGGATAGCCTTCATCATAGTCTGGCCATGGGAATAGCCAGGGACAAAGCCATGAATACTCTTAAAGCACTCGCAAACTATCACTCTTGTAAGTAAGACATTTCTAGTAGGAATCCTAAGCTCTAGTCTTGTTTGCAATAAGCCAATTTTATTTCAGAAGTACTTAGTGGTAAAGCCTACTTTAGTTATCTAGATTACTTAAGTGGGAACCTAGTTTTCATGTCCACAACTCTGTTGTGGTCAAGTCAAAGTCATCTTTCAAGTCACAAGTCATTTTGAAAATATCTGACAATAGAACAGTATGGCCACTCCAACTGTCCATAACCGCGAACGCGACTATTCGAATAGTTTGACAGTCTGAAGAGGTGGTACACTTTCACCACAAAATTCGATACATCCATCAGGGATAACCCTGAATCATCATACTTGGTATGCGGATAATCAATCCTAACCTTTCAATTACACACCCTAGTATAGGCACCTCCCCTATGAGTTTGGCCTCCCAGCCATGGCCATCTGCCATCCCGGGAACTACATAGGTGGACATTCATATTCACGAGTTAGCCTTAGCTCAACCTCTTTCCACGAGGGAACCCATACTAAGACACATAAGCTTCCAGTTAAACCCTACCCAACTCAGGTATTATGGTTGTATGGTAACGTTGGAATGGTATCGCATATGAAACCAACCATCAGTTTTTATCAAAGTCAAGGTATAGGTTTCATTCAATATCATCTTCAACTCATTGTGTTTCATAACACATGTCAAAACATTTCAATAGAATGACTCATCATACCAAGGTTTTCATAATCCTTTTCTCCAGGTATTCCCGTCTAAAGTGATCCATATTAACTTAGCACTAGCAGCTACTGATGAGGGTATCACTATTGATGGGTGCTAATAAATTATAATCATCCAAACTTAGTTCTAGGCTCTTGATAGCTTCTATCCAATTTTTCCACCAATCACCAATTAATTAACTATTTGCAAAACTTTGGTAAAGGGAAAAGTAAAGCTTGTAGGTAAAACTGGGAATTGGTAAAGTTGCATCTCAGCAGAAATGCATAATGTATCTTGCATATGCTAGCTTGAATAATGGCTTGCATAGTTTAGCTTGCCTTGGGTAGTGCAGTTGTCGAAGTTCTCTTCTTCGTCTTCGTAGAACTCCTTTTCTTCGTACCCTGGGTCGGTACTAGCATCTATAAATAAATACGAGGTACACAATCACCAAACAATACTTAATTACTTCTATTTAGCACACAAGGGATCACACTAGATGATCTAGCATCATCTCAATCATCACATGAAATATGGACATATTCTTCTTTACCTTATTTTAGAAAAGTAATTTCTACTCATTGAAAAGTACTTAAGATTTAATATTCTCCAATTAAAATATGGGATCATGTTGACCATGTCATCACCACATATTCTAATACTTGGGAATGTGATTTAAAGGGTTTGGCATAAATTACAAAGTTGAACATTACCATTTAATATAATAAAAATGGCTAGAAATGACTATATAGCATTCTTTTAATCCTAGCCAAGATTACTTCATGTCAAACTAAATATTTTTACATATTCAAATAGAGCATGGCAAATGTGATTTCAACTCAAAAGCATTTATGGTTAATTCTATAAAAATGTTTGAATTTGGAAAAGTCTCTGTCTTGTTATTTTTACCATGGGTGATCTATAATTTCATATGGTTTGAATCCAACGGGAGTGTATAGAGGTTTTCAATACTTTTCTAACAAAATTGGAATCATGCAATTTGGATCAGTAGATCTCTTTGAATTCAATTTTGAACACAACTACAGAACAGGGTTTTGAGTTAAATAGAAAAACTAAGTTTGAATCACTGGGCTATGCGCGGGAAAGAAAATGGGCCAGCCCAGCTACGCGGCGCGCGTGCAGCGGGCTGCTCTCAGGCTGGTTCCACCTGTCAGCGATAGTATCTAAGCAAACGGTATAAGCTATCAACCACGCGATTAGAATGAGATAAACAGCTCTGGTTCATCGTCTACGTCTTAGTAAGAGCGCGAGATTCTAACCCTAGCGCTACGGTGGGGTTCGATAGGGGGCTTACCAGGGCTCTAGCTAGGTCCACCGGTGGGGCTAATGGGCTGATAGATGACGGCGAGTCGAATGGTGGTCACGACAGCTCCTACGGTAGCTCCAATCAACGGCGCCTTTCCTTCACTACAGCAGCGGGCTCTGGCGAAATTCTGGCGGTGTGGTGCTCGCCTTGCTCCAGGGAAGGGTCAGGGGTGTTTCTGAGGGAGAGGCGAGTAGAAGGGTGTGCCTTTGGAGGCTGGGGGAGGGTCCTATTTATACACCGGCGAGAGACGCAGCGCAGCATGGCTCGGGCTCGTCGGCGACGTTGCTATAGAGGGCTATCAACATGGCAGAGGGCATAGGTCGACGCGGTGGTGTGCGTCGACCGTCATGCACATAGTGGCATGGCAAGGGGCGGTCTTAATTGGTCGGGATACGTCTGTGCTCTATGCGGGTACTGAGGTGTTCATCATGACGTACGGTGGTCACGGGGCACGCGGCAGCGAAGGTCGTGTCTGGGAGGTGGCTGGTGACGCGGCAAGTGTGGTGACGCAACGAGAGAGCAAGGCGCGGCGTGGCTGCATGGGAATGGCTCGACGCTTTGGCATGCGCTCGGCATGGCAGCGAGTTAAATGGGCACGGCACTGCTAGCTTCTCCACTGCTCGCCGTTGGTCGAGGGGTGGAGAGAGGGGTGCGGTGAGGTCACGGCTAGCTGCTACACATCATGGGCAAGGGCGGTGCGGCTTGTGGCGTTGTGTCCACGTCCGGCCGGCATGACATGCTCGGGTACGGGCGACACTAGTCCAATTGGTGAGTGAGGGTTGCTCCATTGCACGGCTAGGTACTGGGGGTGATCGTGGGTGAGTAAGTGAGGTGGCATCAAGTATAAGGATGATCACAAGATTGATTCAAAACAGTAGATAGTTGGTATGGTTGTACTCTGCCTGTTAAGTGTTTGATTAAATGGCCGCATGAACTAAACATTTGAATTTTCAAATTATTTTTGGTGGGTGTGTTGGTCACATGCTTGGGTGTCTCTAGTTGCAGGGATTTGTCAAGTGGTGGAGGTTTGAGTGGTTTTTGAAAAATGGTGATCTAGATACCTACACTTGATTCAATTTTGAATTGTCCCTCAAATGGGTTTGAAATTGGTTTCTGTGGGTTTGCAAAGTTCGCTTGTGTTCATTCTTACTTGGTCTAGCAAGGGGAGAAAATAAGTAGAATTGTTTCTATTGGAAATCTTTTACTAGAGATGCCCAAAGTGGGCTAGTGGTTAACTTTGGCAAAAATGACCATTAGGTCATTATGCTTATAATTTGATTTTATTTTTATTTGATAAGGTTTGGAAATGACATAGATGTTATTGTTTTCATATTTAAACTAATCCTTATCATTGATAGCAATCAAACATCACATAGCAAGCATTCATGCATTAATAACAAACACACATGCATTCATAAGGGTTTAAGAATAAAAGTTTTTGTTAATCCTAATTTTGGATGATTGAAACTTGATAATCCTGTTTAATATTTTCGAGGTGTTACAAACCTTCCCCCCTTAAACAGAATGTCGTCCCGAGATTCGGGAAAAACTAGGAACAAAAGAGATTTGGAAACTCAGTTCTAATATAATCTTCTTGCTCCCAAGTAGCTTCTTCTTCGGTATGATTTCTCCAATGGATTTTGAGAAACTTGGTACTCCTGGTCCGGGTGGTTCTGAAGGCTTCTTCCAAAATACAGTGGGTACTTCACGATAGGTTAAATCTTTGTTAATATCCACGGCTCTGTGGTCGATGTTCTTGAAAACTTTGGTCTTCTCCGGAACTTCTAAGCATTTGCGAAGTAACGAGATATGAAACACATTATGTATGGCTGACATCTCTTCAGGCAGTTCTAGCTGATAGGATACTTCTCCTCGGTGACTTAAAATCTTGAAGGGTCCGATATATCTGGAGGCAGGCTTCCCTTTACGTTGAAAACACTGCATTCCTTTCAAAGGTGATACTTTGAGATACACAAAGTCTTCGATATTGAAGGTCAGGTCTCAACGTCTTTTGTCAGCGTAACTCTCATGTCTGGATTTAGCGGTCTTGAGGTGTTCATGGATCTTGTGAACCTTCTCTACAGCTGCTCGTAGGATGTTGGGTACGAATATCTGACTCTCTCCTACTTGTGACCAATTCAGGGGGTACGACACTTCCTTCCATACAAAAACTCAAATGGGGCCATTTGCAAACTAGCTTGATAACTGTTGTTGTATGAGAATTCTACGAAAGGCAGACAGTCTTCCGATTTAGATCCATATTCTAACACATAGGCTCTCAGCATATCTTCTAGGATCTGGTTTACTCTTTCCGGCTATCAGTCGGTTTGCGGGTGATAAGCTGTGCTGAAGTTTAGTTTGGTTCCTAAGACTTCTTGGACTTTCTTCCAAAACCTTGAGGTAAACTGGGTTCCTCGATCTGAAACAATTGTCTTGGGTGTTCCATGTAGACTGACTATTCTAGTGATGTACAACTCTGCTAGCTTCGAGCTTTGATAGGTGGTCTTGACAGGTATGAAATGAGCTACTTTGGACAGTCTATCTACTATGACCCAAATAGAATCATTTCCTCTACTAGATGTAGGTAAACCGGTGATAAAATCCATTCCAACTGAATCCCATTTCCATTCTGGAATCTATAATGGTTGCAAAAGTCCAATGGGTCGCTGATGTTCCACTTTGACTCCCTGACAGATAGCACACTTGGCGATATAGCTTCCGACCTCTCTCTTAATTTTGTGCCACCAAAATTGCTCCTTCAAATCCTGATACATCTTCGTTTCTCCCAGGTGAATAGAATAAAGGGTATCATGGGCTTCTTGCATAATGACTTGCTTCAACTCTGAATCTGTTGGCACACAGATACGTCCTTTATACCACATAACTCCTTCATATTCAGTGAATCTAGGTACCTTACCTGTACCAATACGACGCTTAATTCCATCAATACTGGCAATTCCTTTCTGGGCTTCCTTTATCTGACTGATCAAGGTGGGTTGAAGTTCAATACTGGCTAGAAATCCTTCACTAACTAGCTCCATTCTAAAATTCTCCATCTCCTCATGCAGACTTGGTTGGGCTTCCTTAATCATGGTGTTTAATCTACACGGCAGTCTACTAAGAGCATCCGCTACCACATTGGCCTTGCCGGGGTGGTAGTGAATGTCAAGGTCATAATCCTTGATTAACTCTATCCATCTCCTTTGCCTCATATTCAACTCCTTCTGGGTGAAAATATACTTCAAACTCTTATGATCCGAATAAATCTCACAGCGGTTACCCATGAGGCAATGACGCCATGTCTTCCAGGCTAAAACTACGGCTGCCAATTCTAAGTCATGGGTGGGATAATTCTGCTCATGTTGCTTCAGTTGTCGGGACAGATATGATATGACTTTGCCTCCTTGCATCAACACACATCAATCTTGGATGCATCACAATATACATCAAAAGGCTTCTTGATATCCGGCATGATCAAAATTGGGGCTGAAATCAATCTCTTCTTGAGATCCTAGAAACTTGCTTCGCATTTGTCCGTCCATTCAAACTTCTTGTCTTTCTTAAATAGCTGAGTCATCGGCCTTGAGATGCTTGAAAATCCTTCAACAAACTTGTGGTAGTATCCCGCTAATCCAAGAAATGCATGCACGTCGGTTTGGGTGGTTAGGGCTTTCCATTCTTCAACATCCTTAATCTTGGCGGGATCAATGGCAATTCCTCCTGCCGACAAGATATGTCCTAGGAAACCTATTTCCTTTAACCAGAACTCATATTTGCTAAACTTTGCGTACAACTGATGTTCTCTAAGGGTTTCAAGGATGGTTCTTAGGTGTTATTCATGGTCCTCTTCTGACTTGGAATAGATCAGAATGTCATCGATAAACACAATGACAAACTTATCCAAGAAGTTCATAAAAATCTTATTCATGAGATTCATGAAATAAGCGGGGGCATTGGTCAATCCAAATGACATGACATTGTACTCATACAATCCATATCGGGTTGTGAAAGCAGTCTTTGGGATATCCATTGCGTGGATCTTTAGTTGATGATAACCAGTTCTAAGATCAATCTTAGAAAACACTCTGGCACCAATCAGTTGATCAAACAGATCTTCTATCTTTGGCAGTGGGTACTTATTCTTGATGGTGATGTCATTCAGCTTCCGGTAATCCGTACACAAATGGTTGGCACCATCCTTCTTATCCACAAACAAAATAGGTGATCTCCATGGTGATGCACTTGGTTGTATGAGACCTTTTCCCAACATGTCATCAAGTTGCTTCTTCAGCTCCACTAATTCTGCTGGGTTCATACTATAGGGTCTCTAAGCTATGGGTCCAATTCTAGGAACTAGTTCAATGATAAACTGGATATCCCGATCTGGGGGCATACTGGGTAATTCATTTGGGAACACATCGGGGTATTCACAGACTACTCGGACTTGGTCTATGGTTAACTTGACTAGACTCTTGTTGCACTTGAATTGATGGCGCAGCGTCTCCGACACATGCTCTACTGATACTCCAGTGCTACTGGTCATGGTTATGGCTTTCTTGGCACAGTCTATTAATCCTTGGTGTTTCGACATCCAATCCATTCCTAGTCCTACTTCCAAACCTTTGGTTCCAAGTACTATTAGATTGGCATAAAAATATATTCCATGTATTCTGATAGGTACTGCCTTGCAAATTTTTCTAGCTTTGGTGGTTGACCGAGGTATTTGAACTATCATAACATGCTTAAAATTTGTTGGTTGAATCTTACTAGTGCATGCAAATTCTTCTGTAACAAATGAGTGCGATGCTCCTGAATCAAACAACACTCTTTCAAGTACTGAGTTAATAGAAAACATACCAAGCACGACATTTGGCCCTTCTTAGGCTTACTCCACATTCATGTGGAAAAGATGGCAGGTACGGTTGTGCGGGTTTCTTGGGGCAAATATCTTTTCAGGCTGAACATGACGCTATTGCTAGGCAGGTGTAGTGACATTGGGTGCGGCAGCAATCTTCTTGGGACACTCATTGGAGTAGTGACCCGTGATTCCACATTCAAAGCAGGTGATCATTGACTTGTCCTTCCCTGCAACAGGCACAACATTGCTTCTAGTCCTTGGGGTTGTATTGTTGTTGTTGTTGGACCTTGGGGGTGCACGGTTGAAGTTACCGGTGTTGTTGTTGTGGTTGGGGTGGTTGTTATGGTTGTTGTGGCCTCCAGGCCCCGGGTTTCCTCTGCCACGATTAGGAAAGTTCAGACGGGACATAGGGGGTCTGTTGTTTCTAGATGCAAATCCTGCATACGGGTTGGGGCGGTACTTCGGGGTATGGTGGGGTCCAAGTTGGTGCATTATATGACGCTTGCGGTTCTCACTATCTTGGTTAATCTTCCCTTCCATCTGGATAGCAGAATCCACTAAAGCTTCTAGGTCATTAAAGGGAATGTTGACTAACACCATTTGCATCTCATCATGCAGACCATTCAAGAATCTCTCCTTCTTCTTTGCTTCAGTGTCGATCTCGTCAGGGGCATACCTGGCCAGAGATAGAAATCTGTCACGGTATTCCACCATAATCATTCTTCCCTGCTTCAGCTCCCTGAATTCATCCCTCCTCCTCTTGATCAAACCTGGGGGCACATGATTCCTGCTGAACTTGAGCTTGAACTCCTCCCAAGTCATCATTTGTCCTCCGTTCATTATACGGGTACTATTCCACCATGATCTTGCATACCCTGCCAGATAGTGGGTGGCAAACAATACTTTTTCAGCAGCATCTACTCCTACAACTTCTAAGTTGTTTTCCATTGTTTGCAGCCAGTCATCAGCATCTAGGGGTTCTTCTGACTTGCTAAACATAGGAGGATGGGTATTTTGGAAGTTCTTGAGCTTGGATCCATGGTGATCTTGGTTTCCGTGGCCTTGATTGTTGTGGGCCATCTGGGCGATCTGTTGAAGAGTGGCTAGATTGGCTTGACGTTCAGCTCTACCGGCTTCATGATCTGAAACTAACATCTGCAGAATCTGAAGCAATGGGTCCTAGGATAAGCTGCTTCCACCGGGGTTGCCGCGAGTCATCTGAAGATTGATATAGATTATAAGATAAGAGGGAAATTTCTATGGTTTATGGGTTTCGTTCAGAAAGCTTTAGACTTTGAGTATGGCTAAGGTTCAAAAACCACAACTCCTTTTCATTCATTCATTCCAAGCAACATAGTACAAGCAACACACCACAACTACTAAGTCGATGGTTTTAAGAACTATTAAGGCAAGCTACGATACATCGGGACCGGATACAAACTCACACCTACGACAGTGCTCAGGTGCGACTACTCATCATGAGAACTGGGGGCTTCTTCATCATCTATGAAGTCTGTGTCATCCTCGTTAGTGTGGAACTCCATGGCGACGTCCTCTAGGTAGTCATCGTCATCACTAAGGTAAGAGTAGGTATCCCCACGAATATCTTCACCTTCCTCTTATTACTTTTCCTCAAGCTAGATCTCCTGGTCGTGGATGGTCTCCTCGAGGGTTGCCACCTTCTGGTGGAGACAGACGATGATGCAGTCCTTCTTGTCATGCTGGCGACAAAGTAACTTGTGCTCCTTAGCGAGGATGGCGAGGGTTTGGTCCTTCTCGACTGCAATAGCGTGGTTCTGGTTGGCGTAGGCACGAGCGTTTGCCAACTCCTTCTGAGTCTCGTTGATGGCCCAAAATATATCAAGCTCGTTGGGGAACCCCAAGAGGAAGGTATGATGAGCACAACAGCAAGTTTTCCCTTAGTTATGAAACCAAGGTTATCAATCCAGTAGGAGCAAGGAAACACCTCCAAGGTGTTGCTAGCTGGACTTTGGCAGGGCGCACTACCGGCGCCAGCAGCAACATGGAAACTTGCACAACACAACCACAGAACTTTGCCCCCAACTTACAGTGAGGTTGTCAATCTCACCGGTTTTGCTGAAAACAAAAGATTAAACATATTGTGTGGAAGAAAGTAATAGCTTGCAGAAAGTAAACAAAAAGAAGTAAACAGTTGTAGCATTGATGGCAAAAGAAAGGACTGGGGTCCATAGTTCACTAGTGGTGGCTCTCCTTAAGATAGATGACATGTTGGGTGAACAAATTACAACAGGGCAATTGACAAACATCGAGAAAGCATACAAGCATATACTACTCATCTTGACTCCTTTGAGATTTGATTGGGCATTACAACATTATACATAGATAGTAATGCAACTGCATCTATGACTAATAATCCACCTTTAGGTAATCATCCGAACCCCCTCCAGTATTAAGTTGCAAGCAACAAATAATTGCATTATACATTGCGTGTAAAGTAAACAATACAATTGTTCTATGAACAAAGGATTGTTGTTTTCTCCCTAGTAGCAACAGCACATCTAGTACCTTAGAGATTTCCGTCACTTCCCTAGATTACTAGAGGCATGAACCCATTATCGAGCATAAATACTAACTCTTGGAGTTGTTAGCATCTACTTGGCCAAGATAGCTACTAACAACAGAAAGCATGCAAGATCACAAATAACAAAGACATGATAGAATCAATAATCAATCTGAAATAGCATCTTAATATCCATCGGATCCTGCAAACACAACATGTAGGATTACAAATAGATGATCTTGATCATGAACGGAGCTCACAAGATCTAAACATGATAGCACAAAGGAGAAGAACCAGCCATCTAGCTACTACATGGACCCGTAGTCCAAGGATGAACTACTCACGCATCACACCGGAGGCTTGCATGGTGATGAAGAAGGCCTCCAGGGTGAATTCTCCCCTCTGGCAGGGTGCCGGGAAGAGCTTCAGATCCCTCACAATTTAGGGATGGAGATGACGGCGGCTACAAACTCTTTCCTGGAATTTTTATCGGGTACTTAGGGTTTCTGTATCGGAGGCATCTTATAGGCGAAAGGGGAGGACGAGGGGGTGCCCGAGGCGGCCAGGCCACTCCCTAGCGTGGGCCAGGCTTGGCCGCGTGGCTAGGTGGTGTGGCAGCCCCCTGGACCCTCTTTGTCTCGTATTCTGGCTCCGTGTCCCCCTCGGTGAAAAACTGACTTTGGCTTTTGTCCCGTCCAATTCCGAGAATATTCATTTTCTGACTTTCCTAGAACCAAAAACAGCAGAAAACAGGCAACTAGCACTATGGCATCTTGTTAATAGGTTAGTCCAAGAAAGTGTATAAAAAGTACTCCAAAGTGTGGACAAAACATAAGAAAGTAGATAAAACCAAGAATGGAACATCAAAAATTATGGATACGTTAGCAACATATCACTCGTGCATCATGAAGTCAAGGTGATCCACATGGTGCTTCAGTTCCGGATGTGCCCGCATGGCCAAGGGCTATCCCATCGAGTCACGCCTTGCATAGTGAGCGAAGCGGGTGCCACCGACCTGGTTGATGTTCTGCGCACAGAGACGCGCAAGTGCCTCCTACATAGCTCTAGCGAGCCCATCCAACCAATTTTTCTCCCTCAAGCTGAACTGGATCTTCTCCGAAAGAGGTGGCTCCATTTTTCCTCTCACATCAGCAACAATCAACCACTATAGCTCTCCTCCGGATTGGTCATTGAGCTGTGCTCCGAAGAACTCCAGGTGCGGGTGTCCAAGAAACTCCGCGAGCTGTCCTAAATCCCTCTCAAAGATGAGCTCCCCTCCATTGCCCAACTGGTAGAACTTGCTGTATTTCACCTCCATCTATAAGCAATTAGGATGAGTAAGTTAGTGAGGTGATCAAGTGTTTTAATTTTTATGTCGAGTTGCAAAAAATTTGAGGAACAAGTGATCTCTTTTTGAAAGAATCTCAAGGATAAGTGTGAGAATAAGTTTTTGTAAATACTCACTTCCTTTGTTTTGAAACTAGGTTTTTTAGACGTCCATTCAAACTAGGGTCTCCTATGGTCAGGATGGCTCTGATACCAACTTGTCAACACCCAAATTTTTAAGTCTAAGATGCATGTTATGTCGTACATCGCAATCCCAGGATTACCAATTTCGCGAGACATAACATAATTGGTACCACAGTACATAATCCATTACAAACCATAATAGTCTTACAAATAGTTGATCTCATGATCAAGTCTTAATACACATCAAAGAAGCGGCAAGTAGGCATAGTAGAGGATCCATCTTCATTATCACAGGCAATGCTGACGATGGGATATGATCCTAGTTATCGTAGACATCCTGTTGTCCATCTTTCGGATAGCCTTCATCATAGTCTGGCCATGGGAATTGCCAGGGACAAAGCCATGAGTACTCTTAAAGTACTCGCAAACTATCACTACTGTAAGTAAGACATTTCTAGTAGGAATCCTAAGCTCTAGTCTTGTTTGCAATAAGCTAGTTTTATTTCAGAAGTACTTAGTGGTAAAGCCTACTTTAGTTATCTAGATTACTTAAGTGGGAACCTAGTTTTCATGTCCACAACTCTGTTGTGGTCAAGTCAAAGTCATCTTTCAAGTCACAAGTCATTTTGAAAATATCTGACAACAGAACAGTATGGCCACTCCAACTGTCCATAACCGCGAACGCGACTATTCGAATAGTTTGACAGTCTGAAGAGGTGGTACACTTTCACCACAAAATTCGATACATCCATCAGGGATAACCCTGAATCATCATACTTGGTATGCGGATAATCAATCCTAACCTTTCAATTACACACCCTAGTATAGGCACCTCCCCTATGAGTTTGGCCTCCCAGCCATGGCCATCTGCCATCCCGGGAACTACATAGGTGGACATTCATATTCACGAGTTAGCCTCAGCTCAACCTCTTTCCGCGAGGGAACCCATACTAAGACACATAAGCTTCCAGTTAAGCCCTACCCAACTCAGGTATTGTGGTTTTACGGTAACATTGGAATGGTATCGCATCCAAACCCAACCATCAGTTTTTATCAAAGTCAAGGTACAGGTTTCATTCAGTATCATCTTCAACACATTGTGTTTCATAACACATGTCAAAACATAGAATGACTCATCATTCCAAGGTTTTCATAATCCTTTTCTCCAAGTATTCCCATCTAAAGTGATCCATATTGACTTAGCACTAGCAGCTAATGATAAGGGTATAGCTATTGATGGGTGAACTATCCAAACTTAGTTCTATGCTCTTGATAGCTTCTATCCTATTTTTCCACCAATCACCAATTAATTAACTATTTGCGAAACTTTGGTAAAGGGAAAAGTAAAGCTTGTAGGTAAAACTAGGAATTGGTAAAGTTGCATCTCAGTAGAAATGCATAATGTATCTTGCATATGCTAGCTTGCATATGATGGCTTGTATAGTTTAGCTTGCCTTGGGTAGTGCAGTTGCCGAAGTTCTCTTCTTCGTCTTCATAGAACTCCTCTTCTTTGTACCCCAGGTCGGTACTAGCGTCTATAAATAAATACGAGGTACACAATCACCAAACAATACTTAACTACTTCTATTTAGCACACAAGGGCTCACACTAGATGATCTAGCATCATCTCAATCATCACATGAAATATGGACATATTTTTCTTTATCTTATTTTAGAAAAGTAATTTCTACTTATTGAAAAGTACTTAAGATTTAATATTCTCCAATTAAAATATGGGATCATGTTGACCATGTCATTACCACATATTCTAATACTTGGGAATGTGATTTAAAGGGTTTGGCATAAATTACAAAGTTAAACATTACCATTTAATATAATAAAAATGGCTAGAAATGACTATATAGCATTCTTTTAATACTAGTCCAAGATTACTTCATGTCAAACTAAATATTTTTACATATTCAGATAGAGCATGGCAAATGTGATTTTTGAGAGTTGGAATCAACTCAAAATCATTTATTGTTAATTTTATAAAAATGTTTGAAGTTGGAAAAGTCTCTGTCTTGTTATTTTTACCATTGGTGATCTATAATTTCAAATGGTTTGAATCCAACGGGAGTGTATAGAGTTTTTCAATAATTTTCAAACAAAATTGGAATCATGCAATTTGGATTAGTAGATCTCTTTGAATTCAATTTTGAACACAGCTATAGAATAGGGTTTTGAATTAAATAGAAAAACTAAGTTTGGATCACTAGGCTATGCGTGCAGCGGGCTGCTCTCAGGCTGGTCCCACCTTTTAGCGACAGTATCTAAGCGAAGCAGTATAAGCTAATCTCAACCGCGCGATTAGAACAATATCAACAACTCTGGTTCATCGTCTACGTCGTAGTGAGCGCGCAAGATTCTAACCCTAGCGCTACGGTGGGGGTCGATGGGGGGCTTACCAGGGCTCCAGCTAGGTCCGGTGGTGGGGCGAATGGGCTGGTAGACGACGGTGAGTCGAATGGTGGTCGCGGAAACTCCTGGGGTGGCTCTAATCAACAACGCCTTTTCTTCACTGCAGCGGCGGGCTCCGGCGAAATTCTGGCGGTGTGGTCCTCGCCTTGCTCCGAGGAAGGGTCAGGGGTGTTTCTGAGGGAGAGGGGAGTAGAAGGGTGTGCCTTTGGAGGCTGGGGTAGGGTCCTATTTATACACCAGCGAGAGAGGCAGCGCGGTATGGCTCGGGCTCATCGGCGATGTTACTACAGAGGGCTATCAGCATGGCGGAGGGCATAGGTCGACACAGTGGTCTGCGGCGATCGTCATGGGCATATTGGCACGGCAAGGGGCAGTCTTAATCGGTCGGGATACATCCATTCTCTGTGCGGGTACAAAGGTGTTCTGTTGGGCCACGCAGAGATAAACAAAACCTTTTCCCCTACGCGGTACTCCCAAGATCCAGCTCAGGTGATAGGCCACAAGATTTACCACTAGACGTGCAGGTGCGGATTATTGATGAAGCGCGTCAGTTGATGCCGTGCCGAACGATCCTCGTACAGCACGTCCAGATCCGCACGGACCTCCTTGTCTCCAGCAACGCACGTGTAACGCCTCTACCGGTATCCATACGTACAGGAAGGAGCTCCAGGCAGAGGACTGCTAGATCCTGTCAAGCCCGAAATGGGACTAGAGAAAGTGCCGGCTAGGTCAGGGACAATCCCTTGTCACTCCACTTATATACACTCCTAGCTGGGCTCAACGCTTGAGGCCCATCTATGCTGTACCCCAATCTCCACATGGATCGAATCCACATGGGCTCCTTCCCCTTAAGTGTGTGACCCTGTAGGTTTACGTACACCTGGACACGACACGAGTCACCACTCCGAGTTGATAGTTGATAGCGGCCTCTAGAAAGACGTGCCAACTCCCAAGCGCTGTAAAGTTAGAAGACAAACCTTTCTCAATGTGACTTTTGTCCAAGTCCCTTTGCCTCACGATATGTTTTGTCAAGCTATAGGCGAGTTATTGTCATCCCTTTAATAGCTCGACTCTCTCTTCTTGTTCCGTGATATACGATTCACTGGATTAACACTTAGTCCATCTCCTTGGTTAACACTTAACCAAGTCGCGCATGTCCATGCTTCCGAATCATATCACATGAGAGGGCCCAAAGAATATCTCTCCATTATGAAGGGGCAAATCCCATCTTGGTAATCCACGTCACGCAACTTGCTTCACAACCAACCCGAACCCTACCTTTATAACTGCCCATTTATGGAATAGCGTTTGATAGGACCTAAGCTGGCGATCCATGATACGTCCATTTTTGCATCACTATTCTATATCATAATTTATTGTTATTCATTGATATATTTCATATTAAGAGATGATACTTATGTTATTTCATCTGTTTTTGCATGGTTGATGACTTTTGGAGCATGGACCACTGCAGTAAGGATTCTGATGGAAAAGATGCTGTTTGGAGGCAAAATTTGCGAAGATCAGAAAATCCAGGAAAACACATGGAAAATCCTATTTTTCCATAAGACGAAGGAAGCCAGAAGGGGAAGCGGAGATGGGCCACAGGGGTCCCACACCACCCCCTGGCGCGGGCCACCCTAGGCCGCACCACCAGGTGGTGTGGCCGCCCTGGTCCACCCATGGCTCTCCCCTCTGGCGTATATTATTGATACATTGCAAATGTATATATAATTTTTGATGTTTCATGCTTGGTTTTATCTACTTTCTTGTGTTTTATCCACACTTTGAGTACTTTTCATATGATTTCTTGGACTAACCTATTAACAAGAGCCACAGTGCCAGCTACCTGTTTTCTGCTGTTTTTGGTTCCAGGAAGTCAGAAAATGAATATTCTCGAAATTGGACGGGACAAAAGCCAAAGTCAATATTTCACCGAGGGGGACACGGAGCCAGAATACGAGACGGAGGAGGGCCAGGTCCTGGCCACACCATATGGTGGCGCGGGTGACCCCTGGCCGCACCACCAGGTGGTGTGGGCCCCTCTGGCCTCCACCGACCTTGCCTCTTCGCCTATAAGATGCCTCCCGATGCGAAAACCCTAAATCGTCAATCATAAATCCACAAAAAGTTCCGCAACACCGCCGCCACCGAAGGGGAGATTCGGGGGACAGAAAGTCTCTGTTCCGGCACCCTGCCGGGACGGGGAAGTGCCCCCGGAGCCATCTCCATCGATCTCCACCACCATCTCCATCACCATTGCTTATTCCCATGATGAGGAGGGAGTAGTTTTCTCTCGAGGCTAAGGGTTCTACCGGTAGCTATGTGTTCATCTCTCTCTATGCATAATCTTATTGAGATCATGAGCTTGTAATCTATAGATCTACCTTGCTACTCAAGTGCTTTAATAGATCTCTGCTCTCCCCATATGTGTGAAAGTGACAGCGTGCACACCATGGTGGCACTTAGGCTAGAGGTTACAAATACTTGTTATGAGTTATATTTGGAATTGGATATTTCTATGAAATTGTGGTGTTTGTTGGACTCATCTAGTGCTCAAGGTGACAGTGTGGGGTTTTCTAGATGGGAAAGATGAACTTTGAGGTGTGTTGTTATAGCTCTACCATGGATTAGAGTGTCCAACCGGAGAGTAATTAAGAGTAGTATCATAAAGAAGAATATATTTATATGAGAGTGTTCACTAGTGAAAGTATGATCCCTAGGCCTTGTTTCTAAGCACTGATACACCGTTTGCAATTAGATATGTGACATGTTTGCTTTCTTCCTTCTTAATTTCAGTTTGCCTTTAGTCTTTTCCCACGTCAACCACACGCTAGCAAGCTATTTTCTATCACCGTTACCACTTATAATTATCCATACCACCTGTATTTCACTATCTCTTCGCCAAACTAGTGCACCTATACACCTGACAAGTGTATTGGGTGTGTTGGGGACACAAGAGACTTCTTGTATCTTGATTGCAGGGTTGCTTGAGAGGGGATACCTTTGACCACTTCCTCCCTGAGTTCGATAAACCTTGGGTGATCCACTTAAGGGAAAACTTGCTGCTGCTCTACAAACCTCTACACTTGGAGGCTCAACAACTGTCTACAAGAATAGAAGTGCGTAGACATCAATTATCCTCCCGTAACCCTAAGACTCGGGGAGCGACCACAAAAAGATTCCACCGCCTCTGCGGGGCGAAAAACACCGAGAGAGAAAGATCTCTCCGGCAGACAGAATTCTGCCGGGGGAATTCCTTTCCGGGGAGGGGAGATCGTCGCCATCAACACCACCATCAAGCTGGACTTCATCAGGATCATCATCATCATCATCACCATCATCTCCACCAGCACCATCATCACCACCTCCATACCGCTGTAACAATTGGGTTGAATCTTGCATAGTTCTTAGGGGAAACTTTCCCAGTGTCGATTACTCTTTATAGTTGATGCTATTGAGTGAACCATTGAATTGTTGTTTATGTTCAGATTGTTACACATCATTATTTCATCTCTGATCTTGATCCATATGATGTCTTGTGAGTAGTTCGTTTAGTTCTTGAGGACATGGGAGAAGTCATGTTGTTAGTAGTGGAATTGTGTCAAGAAAGATTCAATAGTTTGATATTTAAGTTGTGGTGTACTTCTTCTAGTGGTGTCATGTGAATGTCGACTACATGACACTTCACCTATATGGGCCTAGGGGGAATGCATTGTGTATTTGGCTACTAATCGTAGCGGTTACCGGAGTGAAAGAAACCTGAACCCCCGTTAGGAAACCATTGCACAAGGGACATCAGGGTCTTAGAGTTTAAAGTTGTGGTTAGGTTTCTACCTTAATTACTTTCTTGTACTTGCGGATGCTTGCTAGGGGTATAATCACAAGTATGTATTAGTCCTAGGAAGGTCGGTACATTAGCACAGGTTCACCCACACAACACTTAGCAAACTAAAGAAGATTAATCAACTATATGAAGCGAAAGCACTTGACGATATTCCCATGTGTCCTCGAGAACGTTTGGTCATCTTAAGTAATACAACCAGCTTGTCCTTTGCTGAATAAAGGATTGGGCCACTTGCTGTTTATTATTATTGTCTTTTATTTACTCATACTTTATTTACCTGCATTATCAAAAAAAACTAAAAATCCGTTTGCTAAGTATTTACAGAGAATTCCTGCTCCAAGCCACTAGCCAGCACCTTCTGCTCCTCGTTGGTTCGACACTCTTACTTATCGAAAATACTGCGATACACCCCCTATACTTGTGGGTCATCAAGACTATTTTTTGGAGCCATTACCGGGGAGTGAAGCGCTATTGGAGAGTGGAACTGGTAAAGGAAACTTCTATTGTGAGTACTTTTTACTTATATTAGTTGCTTTATTTTCATTATGGATAATTCGCTGAGTTTCTTATTTCGTAATGCTACTACCACTGCTAAGGTAGTAGATGAACCACCACCTGCTGAGAATGATACTTTTAAAATACCTATAAGAATTATTGATCGTGTTATGGATAATTATTATGTTGGAGATTGAACTGTCCATCCCGGTGATCATTTGCTCTTTATACATGAATTATGCGGGTTGTTCAAGTGTGCAGGTATTACAACAGATCAAGTCAAGAAGAAGTTATTCTCATTATCACTAAAAGGAAGAGCTGAAGAATGGTATAAGTTGATGAAGAGTGGTCAAGCTCTTGAATGGGAGGAAATAGTACCTCTCTTTTATTCAAAGTTTTATCCTCCTAGTGAGATTCATAAAGATCGAAATCAAATATACAACTTTTGGCCTCTTGATGGAGAGAGTACAGCTCAAGCTTGGGGGAGATTGAAGTTACAAATGCTCAAATGTCCCATTCATGAGCTCCCCAACAATATTATTATCAATAACTTTTATGCAAGGCTTTCTCTTCATGATAAGGATTTATTGGATGCTTCTTGTGCTGGATCATTCACTCGCATGGAAGAAGAAGCTAAATGGGATCTTCTAGACCGTATTCAAGACAATGCTGAAGCATGGGAGAATGACAAATGAAGAAAGTCAGGTATAAGTTATGATTATGAATGCATTGAATCTTTTATGGTAACTAATGAATTTCAAAATATTAGTAATGCTTATGGTCTTGATTTTCAAGTTATTACAAATTGTTTTAAGGCTTTTGCTTCTTATATTGAAATTCCGAAAAAGGGATGGAACAAGTACCATGCACCTTATAAAGATATTCTTGACTGTGTTCCTATTGGGAGTACTGAATTTTGCACTATTGATCACATCCTACCCGAACCTTATATCGATAAAATACCCTTCCCGAATAAGGTAAAGGAGCATCCTATGATAACTAGTGTAATCAATAAAAGTGCAAAGAGAACTGTAAAACCTGATGAACATATAAACATTGAACCTGTTGTAGCAATTGTGAAAGACCTTGTCACTAAAAGTGTAGAAGATGGACACATAGTCTTCTGTGAGGATGCTTCTAATATTGTCTCACATCCTAATAGAACTAAAAAGGCTAGTGTCCCTGTGCTTTCTGTTAGAATTGGTGATCATTGCTATTATGGTTTATGTGATATTGGTGAAAGTTCAAGTGCTATTCCTTATGAGCTTTACAAAGAAATTATGCATGAAATCAGTCCCTGCGAACTAGAAGAGACTGATGTGGTTATTCACCTTGCTAATAGAGAGACCATCTCTCCAATTGGTATTGTGCGGGATGTAGAAGTTCTTTGTGGTAAGATTAAATATCCTACTGATTTTTGTAGTACTTGGTTCAGCTGCTAGTAAAACCTATCCCATCATTTTTGGTAGACCTTTCTTGAGTACGTGTGGAGCTATTATAGACTGTAAAAGGGAGAAAATCTTGACAAAATTTGATGGGGAATCTTATGAGTTTAATTTTTCGAAATTTACTAAAGAACCTTGTCAAAATGAAACCCATAATGAGGATTTTAGAGTTGAACAACTTGCTTCTATTTCTCTTGCTCCGAACAATGCTTTGTAGCAAGTTATGGAAGACCACGAAAGTGAGATCTTCATGGAAGAAAGAAATGAGATTGATGAGATTCTCCATCGTCAACCTAAGATGCTTAAGCATAACTTGCCTGTGGAAGATTTGGGTACCATGTTGCCACCTAAAAAGGATCCGGTTTTCGATCTAAAACCTTTAGCTGACGATCTTAAGTATGCTTACATTGATGATAAGAAAATATATCCTGTTATTATTAGCTCTAAACTTTCAGGGAAGGAAGAGGAAAGATTATTGGAGGTATTGAAGAAACTACGAGGGTCTATGGGCTATACTCTAGATGATTTAAAAGGGATTTCTCCTACTATATGTCAGCATGCTATCAATATAGAACCAGATGCAAAGCCAGTGGTAGAGCACTAACAACGTCTAAATCCTAAGATGAAGGAAGTGGTAAGAAATGAGGTATTGAAACTCCTTGATGTTGGTATTATTTACCCTATTGCTGATAGTGAATGGGTTAGTCCTGTTCATTGTGTTCCTAAAAAAGGGGAATTACCGTCGTCCCTAATGACAATGATGAGCTTATTCCCCAAAGAATAGTAGTAGGTTATAGAATGCGCATTGATTTCAGGAAAGTTAACAAAGTTACTAAGAAAGATCATTACCCACTTCCTTTTATTTATCAAATGTTAGAAAGGTTGTCTAAAAATACCCATTTTTGTTTTCTTGATGGATATTCTGGTTTCTCTCAAATTGCTGTTAAACAACAAGATCAAGAAAAAAATACTTTTACATGCCCTTACGGAAACTATGCTTATAGACGTATGCCTTTTGGTTTATGTAATGCTCCCGCTACTTTTCAAAGATGCATGTCTGCTATCTTTCATGGTTTTTGTGAGGAAATTGTGGAAGTGTTCATGGATGACTTCTCCGTCTATGGAACTTCTTTTGATAATTGTTTGCACAACCTCGATAAAGTTTTGCAGAGATGTGAAGAAACTAATCTTGTTCTTAATTGGGAGAAATGCCACTTCATGGTGAATGAAGGTATTGTACTTGGACATAAGGTTTCTGAAAGAGGCATAGAAGTTGATAGATCTAAAGTTGAGGCAATTGAGAAAATTCCCTGTCTAAGGGACATCAAAGGTATTTGTAGTATCCTTGGTCACATTGGTTTCTATAGAAGGTTTATTAAAGATTTCTCTAAGATATCAAAACCCCTCACTAATCTTCTTCAAAAAGATGTACCCTTTGTATTTGATGATGATTGTAAGTAAGTTTTGAAACTCTAAAGAAGGATTTAACTACAGCCCCTATCATTCAACCACCTGATTGGGGCTTACCCTTTGAAATAATGTGTGACGCTAGTGATTTTGCTATAGGTGCTGTCCTTGGGCAACGAATTGATAAAAAGCTAAATGTTATCCATTATGCTAGTAAGACTCTTGATGCTGCTCAAAGGAATTATGCTACTACTGAAAAAGAATTCCTAGCCGTTGTCTTTACTTGTGATAAGTTTAGACCTTATATTGTAGACTCAAAAGTTACCATTCATACTGATCATGCTGCTATTAAGTACCTTATGACAAAGAAAGATGCTAAGCCTAGGCTAATTAGATGGGTGCTACTCTTACAGGAGTTTGACCTACATATTGTAGACAGGAAAGGTGCTGAAAATCCTGTAGCTGATAATTTATGTCGATTGGAAAACATCTCTTTTGATCCTATGCCTGTTAATGATAGTTTCCCAAATGAACAGTTGGCTGCGGTAGGGGTAAGCTCGCGAGGGAGCCCTTGGTATGCCGATTATGCTAACTTTATTGTCTCCAAGTATTTGCCTCCAACTTTCACAGCTCAGCAAAGAAGGAAGTTCTTTTATGATTTGAGGCATTATTTTTGGGATGACCCACATTCTTATAAATAAGGAGTGGATGGTATTATGCAAAGATGTGTTCCAGAATATGAACAAAAGGAGATATTGCGAAAATGTCATGGTAGTGCCTATGGAGGACATCATGCAGGAGATAAAACTGCGCAAAAGGTGTTACAATCAGGTTTCTACTGGCCTACCCTTTTTAAAGATGCAAGAAAATTTGTTTTATCTTGTGATTAGTATTAGCGTGTTGGTAATATTTCTAGACGCAATGAAATGCCTATGAACTACTCTCTAGTTATTGAACCCTTTGATTGCTGGGGATTTGACTTTATGGGTCCTTTTCCTCCCTCGAAAGGTTATACTCATATTCTTGTTGCCGTTGATTATGTCACTAAGTGGGTAGAAGCTATACCTGCGAAGAGTGCTGATGGGGAGACCTCTCTAAAAATGCTTAAGGATGTTATCTTTCCTAGGTTTGGAGTGCCTAGGTATATCATGACTGATGGAGGTTCTCATTTCATTCATGGTGGTTTTAGAAAGCCCTTGCTAAATATGATGTTAATCATAGAATCGCTTCAGCTTATCATCCCCAAACTAGTGGGCAAGTAGAGTTATCAAATAGAGAAATTAAATCCATCTTGCAAAAGACTATTAATAGATCTAGAAAAAACTGGGTTAAAAAGTTGAACGATGCTTTATGGGCTTATATGACTGCCTATAAAAACCCTATGGGGATGTCTCCATATAAAATGGTTTATGGGAAAGCTTGTCACCTACCTTTATAATTAGAACACAAAGCTTATTGGGCAGTTAAAGAACTTAATAGAGATTGTAAGCTTGCTGGTGAAAAAAGATTATTTGACTTAAGTTCTTTGGATGAATGTAGGAGTGAAGCATATGAGAATGCTAGGCTTTTTAAGGAAAAAGTTAAAAGATGGCATGACAAGCGAATACTTAAGAGAGAATTCCATGTCGGTGAGAAAGTTCTATTGTATAGGTCTCGTCTCAGACTTTTTGCAAGGAAATTACTATCAAAATGGGAAGGACCTTTCGTTATTGAAGAAGTGTACCGTTCAGGAGAAATAAAAATTTCTTCTTTAAAAGATAACACTACACAAGTGGTGAATGGGCAGCGACTCAAGCACTATATTGTTGGAGATTCTTACAATGAAGATGTTGATGCTTTTCAAGTGGTAACTCCAAAAAAATTTAGCAAAGACCAAATTCAGAGACCTACAGAGTCCGTTTTCGAATAGGTAACAGATCTGGTAAGAAAAGTTCCGCGAAAATTCTATCCAATTATATTTTTGCAGTTTTTATCCCACAAGGATAGCCTGGAAGCGAAAGAGGGACGGAGCCAGGGTGGCTCACACCACCCCCTGGCACGGCCCCCCTGGCCACGCCAGCAGGTGGTATGGCCACCTCGGCCTCCGTCTCCGACCCGTTTTCTCCTAGTACCTTCCTTTTGTTGTGAAACTTCATAATATATAATCCCCTAGATCCCCCGAGGTTCGTATATCGTGTTCTCGTCGTGTTTTCGTTTCGGTCTGTTTCTGACAGGTAGAGTCCTAGATTTGGAGCCACAATGTCTTCCTCTGGATCAGCCAAGGAAGATTCCTCTGCGGATATCATCAACCCATACATGAGAGAGTTGAAGATTCATCCCAAGGAGTTGTTGCTTGAAGATGGAGAGGTACGGGTAAAGGAGGTTCAAGGCCTTAAAGGTGAAGGAAGTCTGGAGGACAGGATGGAAGCACTAGAGCAAGAAGTCTTTAGGTACAAGAAGATGGCGGAACGCTAAGTGGATATCATCCATAAGATTTGTTCTGAACTCATCGCCGAGCACCAAAAGGAGACTGCTGAGCTCAAGGATGAAGTCCTCTCACTTCGCCAAATAACCAACCAACTATAAGCACAACTCTATGACGTTCAAAATCAAAACTGTGAGTACAAGGTTAGGTTTAAACGCATAAGTGCTGCTACAAGTTTCAGGATGCTGGAGACCACGATGTCCTTTGTTGATGGGGATCCCTTACCCTGGAAGTTGGATGATGACGAGAGAATACCACCACCACCGAAGGAGTAATCCATCATCAGGTTTTGGCATCCCCTTGGTTTGTTCCAAGCTTGGGGGAGTGCCGCGGTATCATATCACTACCTTCTATCTTTTTACCTTTTTAGTAGAGTCATATCATGAATAGAGAAGTTATCATGTAGGATGGTTTGCATTATGGAAGTGTCCCCCTCTTGTTAGATATCTATGTATCCCTTGGAGTGAGTTGCCGTTATGGAATATTAATGAGAAGTTCTATCATTTATTCTTTTGCATATCTTATTTTAGTTTTCAATTCATGGTTATATGATTGATCTTGTTGTTAGTATTGGTAGCACTTTGGGATCATTGAGTTAATATTAGTTGGTTTTGGCAAACCTGGCTCGGTCAGTAGCAACACTATTTTGAGAGTTGAATGAAAAGATAAAAGTACTCTAAAGAAATATAATTTCATCATCTTTCTTTCTTGATTTGCTCATAAGTTTAGTATTCTCTAGTTAAGATCTTTTGTGCTTCCAAGGAAGATTGCATGTTTGTTTTTATCACTTGTATGTTTGTTTGTTTCCTTCAACTCTTATGCTTGCTACCCAACCTTGCTAGCCAAAAACCTGTACTGAGAGGGAATACTTCTCGTGCATCCAATCCTTAAACCAAAACCTATGCCATTTGTGTCCACCATACAAACCTATTAGCATTATTTCTATTCCAAGTAAATTCATGTTTTTATCTACCTTCCAAATTAAACTTGTTATGAGAAAATTAGTAATTAAAGCTCTCACGAACTTGATGGCACACTTTACTTTCTTGCATTTAATAAACTTGAACCATTGTGTCCATCTTTGTTGCGTATATGCTTGCGCTTTATAAGTTGAAGTTAGCAAAACCATGTATCATGGGGAACGCTTTCAACTTTGCACTTATATTTCGTTGATATCATGATTCTTTTGCCTATGGATCCCGGTGGTGTGAAATAAAAGGGGAACTTGTAAGATCATGGAGTTTATATGTGTGTTAGAGAAACGCCTGGGTCGCTAGCCTAAGCCATGCCTAATCATGGTGGAAACTTGCAGCATAACCATAATGAGAACTCTATGAAGCATCCTCAATTAAAACCTATGCAAATAGCAAATAAAAGGATCATTGAGATGCTCATTGTCTGCTTGCCTTGCCATTTTGACTATGGGATAGCTCCTGTATCATGTGCAAGGGGTACCCGGTTGGCGGTTCTTTATGATACATATGTATTTACAATGACAAGAGCTTACTTGTGACTGAAGTTGAGTAGCATGAGGTTCGGTACTCGTAAGTAAGGGGCATGAGATTTCAACTTATAACTTGTCAAGCATATCCTCTTAGTTGTGTCACTTTAACCTTAATCACCTAAAGATGCTTATGATAGGGGCAATGAGAGCTGAAAGCTAATAAGTACCATAATTTTGGGAAGCTCTTTATGAAACTTGAAATCCCTGCTTCCCTCTGCGAAGGGCCTTTCTTTTACCTTTTAGTTGAGTCAGTAAACTTATTCCCTTCTATCTCAGCAAGCATTTTGAGTTGTTTTGTTTCATTCATATGATGATTTATTCAATCATGTTGCTTATGTTCCTTGTTTTGCACTTTTCTCTTATCCTGCTGATTACTACTTTGAAAGCTATCATTGAAAACCAGTTATGTGTGAACTCCTGCAAGTTGTCAACTATTCTTCGACCAAGAACTAAGTTTGCCATTACCAATTATGATTTACTTTATGCATCTTTATTGTGTTTCCTTTACTTATTGCCAGTTAAGTTATATAATAGTGAAGTTGTCTTCTATTATGACTTATGTATTGATGAATGTGATGGTTCTTGTCCGTATTCTTTTATCGACTCTTCACTCCATAAACCCGAGGTCATGTTTATTGAGCTCAGTTTTTGCTTGGGGACAAGCGAAGTCTAAGCTTGGGGGAGTTGATACGTCCATTTTTGCATCACTATTATATATCATAATTTACTATTATTCATTGATATATTTCATATTAAGAGATGATACTTATGTTATTTCATCTGTTTTTGCATGGTTGATGACTTTTGGAGCATCGATTGCTGCAGTCAGGATTCTGATGGAAAAGGTGCTGTTTGGAGGCAAAATTCACGAAGATTAGAAAATCCGGGAAAACACATGGAAAATCCTATTTTTCCGAAAGACGAAGGAAGCCAGAAGGGGAAGCGGAGATGGGCCACAGGGGGCCCACACCAACCCTAGCGCGGGCCACCCTAGGCCACGCCACCAGGTGGTGTGGCCGCCCTGATCCACCCTTGGCTCTCCCCTCTGGTGTATATTATCCTCCCGAAACACTAAGACTCGGGGACCGACCATAGAAAGATTCCGCCGCCTCTGCGGGGCGGAAAACACCGAGAGAGAAAAATCTCTCCGGCAGACAGAATTCTACCGGGGGAATTCCTTCCCGGGGAGGGGAGATCGTCGCCATCAACACCACCATCAAGCTGGACTTCATCAAGATCATCATCATAATCATCACCACCATCATCTCCACCAGCACCATCATCACCACCTCCATACCGCTGTAACAATTGGGTTAAATCTTGCATAGTTCTTAGGGGAAACTTTCCCGGTGTCGATTACTCTTTGTAGTTGATGCTATTGAGTGAACCGTTGAATTATTGTTTATGTTTAGATTGTTACACATGATTATTTCATCTCTGATCTTGATCCATATGATGTCTTGTGAGTAGTTCATTTAGTTCTTGAGGACATGGGAGAAGTCATGTTGTTAGTAGTGGAATTGTATTGAGAAAGATTCAATAGTTTGATATTTAAGTTGTGGTGTACTTATTCTAGTGGTGTCATGTGAACGTTGACTACATGACACTTCACCTATATGGGCCTAGGGGAATGCATTGTGTATTTGGCTACTAATCGTAGGGGTTGTCGGAGTGACAAAAACCTAAACCCCCATTAGGAAACCATTGCACAAGGGACATCAGGGTCTTAGAGTTTAAAGTTGTGGTTAGGTTTCTACCTTAATTACTTTCTTGTACTTGTGGATGCTTGCAAGGGGTGTAATCACAAGTATGTATTAGTCCTAGGAAGGTTGGTACATTAGCACAGGTTCACCCACACAACACTTAGCAAACTAAAGAAGATTAATCAACTATATGAAGCGAAAGCACTTGACGATATTCCCATGTGTCCTCGAGAACGTTTGGTCATCTTAAGTAATACAACCGGCTTGTCCTTTGCTGAATAATGGATTGGGCCACTTGCTGCATTTATTATTATTGTCTTTTATTTACTCGTACTTTATTTACCTGCATTATCAAAAAACCCTAAAAATCCGTTTGCTAAGTATTTACAGAGAATTCTTGCTCCAAGCCACTAGCCAGCACCTTCTTCTCCTCGTTGGGTTCGACACTCTTACTTATCGAAAATACTATGATACACCCCCTATACTTGTGGGTCATCAATCGACAACTCGGATCATGCGATCACCTCAGGTCGAAGGATTCCATTGCTTGAGAATACAAATGACAACATGCTCGTTGCATCTCAACTGTGGGTCAGTCCAATTTGCTAAATGTAACATCCCTAAATTCATATTTCAAAGCTCATTCATATCATCCTTGCATCCTTCATCATTTAGGGTTTTTCTCAAAATCATTTCAGAAACAGAAGCTTGTGCCATGATTTCATGTGAGCAAATTTAACTCAAATGGCAATCACCCTTTGAGACTTGAATGTTTAGGAACTTGTTTGCTTGCCTCCATTGTTGGAAAGTTTAGGTGTAGCAATTTAACCAAAGTTTTCAACTTAGAAATAATTTCAAAACCCTTTTCAAAACATTTGCAAACCAGAGGCAAAGTCTCTGTTTGTATTAAGCCCAAGCTTGACCAAGCCCTTGCAAGGTAACCACATGGTTAAATGACTGATTTTGAAACCTCAGTACCCTACAAAAATCCCTAGAATTGTTTGAATTCAAAAAGGATTTGAATTCATATTTAAATCATTCCTGAAAACCAAAATAGAAAAAGAAAAGGTTTAAACAAATGAAAAGGGCCGCGCGCCAGGTTTCTGGCCCAGCTTCAAATCGAGCCCAACAAGCCCACCCGGGACTTTTCTTTTCCCTCTCTCACGCACGAGCGCACGCACCCAGTCGCTGACAGCCAGACCCCACCTACACCTTGCACACTTCGCTGACGAGCGGGCCCTGTCCACGTCGTCCTCGTCTTCCCCAAACCGCGCCCACGACCACGTCGCTGCTGCAGTCATGGCCGGTAATGGCGCGGCGTAATTGGGCATCAATCCGCGAGCGTTTCCTGTCGCACCTGAGCCTATTTAACCCTCTCTGCCCCGCGACCATTTCCCCTCACGTAGCACCACCTCTCCGCCACCAGGCTGCCCTCAATCAACCCCACACCGCCGTAGACAGAGCTCACTCCGGCGATCAATTCAGGTGAGCCCTGTGCGCCCCTTTCCCTCTGGTTCAAGCGAGCCACTTCGCAATCTCCTTGCGCACCTCCTGACCCCACTAGTTCATCCTGTACTGCCCCAGGTCGCCGTTTCCACTCGACACCGCAAGCACCGACGATAACCTCGACTCCGACGACCTCCAGTGGTAAGTCCAGACCGCCCCAAGCCTTGTCTTTCACACACGCGTGTTCTCCATGATCTTCTGCATCTAACCACACCCTCCGTTTGCCTCCTAGTGATCGACAACGTCGCCTCCGACCCCGAACAGAACCACCTGTCGCCAGACTCAACTCCGACGAGGAATCATCGCCGAGACAGCACGCCCCTTCGCAAACCGACGCTACCTTGAGCTTCAGCAGCTTCCTGCGAACCTGGTATGACCCTTCTCCCTCTCGCGGACGACCTGGAACGCAAGCGCTGCCATAGACCGAGCGCTCCGCCGCTCGCTGACGCCGCGCGCCGCCAGGACATGGTCGCTTGCTCGCGCGCCGTTAGATCTAGATCCAAGCGCTAGGATAGATTCACTTATCGGCGAAGCGGTACGCAACCTGGAACGTGCGATCTGTTTAGATCCTGCGGCTGTAGAGCTCGATCCAGGCGAATCGGTACGCGCCAATCACAACGCGACGCGTGGCTAGGGTTAGATCTAAAAAACAGATTTAAAATCAGATTTTGATCCAATTTTCAAATGCTTATAACTTTTGATTGCCACGTTGGTTTTTTGAAAACTTTATACCGTTGGATTCAGTGAAACAAGACCTTTCTGAATATCCAATGTGTTTAACAAATAGTAACCATTAGAATGACTTTGTTTGTAGAAACATGTTTAAGGCTATTTTGAGTATGGATTTAGTTTAGTAATTTGTTTTAGGGTTAAATAAGTTTGTTTTGGCAAATTTGGTGTCTTGTTATGTTTCTGTAAACATGCACATGCTTGGTAGAGTTTTCAAAATCCCCACTTAGTAAATTCATGCATGCATGCATTCATATTATTTTTGATTGTAGATGAATTGTGTGTAATTGTATGCTACAATCTTGTGTAGATTTTGCTAGTGATTGTGACTGTGAAGAGTGCTACTCTCCTCATTACCAAGGCAAGTGATGCTTCATACTTTTGTCCCATTATTTTCACTATGCATTAGTGATATTTCTAAGTAGGACTTGCATGCAATTTTGCTAAGTATAAACTATACTATGGGAAAACCTAGTAGATGAAACCTTAGTAGCAATTTCCTAAGTTAAGATTCCTATTACTTTCATGCTTAGCTTAGCTAATAGAAAACAAGGGTGGAATATATATTCATGCTATGGAAAATTTCTAAGTCTGTGGACTTATGTTTTGTTTAATAAAACAACTAAGTGAATGAATCACCTGGGTGGAATGGAAGGAATGGTTTGTGTTGAGTGGTTCACAAGGCCATGGACTTGGCTTGTGTATCTCACTTGTGGATGGCCACCCAGGAACAAAGAGATTTGAGATGTCAAATGTTGAGAAGCTTCAAGTGCAGCCACTTGGCAATATGGGCTCTGCCTGGATCATATAGGTTGCAATAACTTAGCCAAATGGACAGTGGGTGGTAGGGGTTTGATAGGTTGGAGCGCGTCCATGTTGGTCTAAGGGAAGGCTTCTGAAAGATCTTGTCTTGGTGAAACCAAGTCTTGTGGGGAAAGTGCACCACCTCTGCAGAGTGAAAAATCTAAGTACTTAGCCATGTCCCTGGAAAAGGACAATTTGAGCATCAAGACATGGAAGCTATCAAGAATCTCCTCATACCAATTTCTAAGTAAAACTTGTGGTTGAACAAGGGGTTAAAAGGATCTTCAGTCTTTGATTGGTAGATGCCTTGGGGGGAATTTGTGCCAAACAAAAACTTAGTGTTTTCAAATGATAAGGAAAAATCTATTTTGAGCAATGCAAGCCTAAGCTCCACTTAGCCAAATGCATATAGTATTATAGTCCACTTAAAATCTATTCCAAAGTATTGACCCTCTGTGGCTGTAACTTGTAATGTTGCAGGTTACTCCGATGATGAATAGGAGTCATGAGTCTACACTCAACATGCTTGCCTGTGGCACATGAAGATGAAGACTTATGTTTATTTACTTATTCCATAAACTCTTGTATTAGGCCTCTGGCCCTGAGTTGTAAAAGACTATGTTTTATCTCTGGAATGAATGTAATAAACGACCTTTGTATCTGTGTACTTCATCTTAAACTGTGGATGCTAGCTTTGATCCAGGGACTAGCATTGCAATCACAAGGATCCATTCCTTTATAAAGGAGGGGTCTAACAGATGGTATCAGAGCACTGTGTTGCCTGTAGGATTATGACCCTAGGATTGGAAACCACTAAGGAAATTTTTTAACTACTTCTACACTTGTCTATTCTTCTCGTAAACTTTTCTAATCTTCTCATTCTCATCTCTATTTGTAGATGAACTCCATCAACGAAGCCGTGAAGAGAGGACCACTCATGACCATGACCTTGGAGTGTGAAACTGAGTTTCCCAAGATTCTCAAGGACCTCATGGAGGCAATGGAAGCACATGGTGCAGCTGTGTACAAGGGCTTTCCAGTGATGGAGGAAGGAGTGGAGTATTGGTGGGTGCAACTTCACTTGTACAAAAACAAGGAAGACAACCACAAAGAAAGAGGCTTCTGCATGTACACCAACACTGTGATGCACACCACATTCTTTGAGTCAGCAGGAGAAGCAGCTTGGAAGACTATCAAAGAACTCGGTGCTAGAGTCAAGTGCAAGATGCTCAACCTCCAAAAAGACTTAGAGAAAGAAAAGGAACTTACCCAAGAGTTGGAAGTCACCAACCAAACCTTAAGGGGAGATATTATAGACTTAGTGATGGAAGCATGTGAACAAGATAGGCTGATTGCCTCTAGGAACATTGTGTTAGCCACCAGATCCAGTGAGATAGGTTTGTAAACACACTTCGTTAGTTGGACCACCACCTATCACCTTATTTTCCAAATGATACCTTAAATAAGTTTGAACCTTGGTTGATGTAATGGATTCATGTATGCATGACTTGTGTGATTTTGTGTTCCATGGATATGTATGAATGTTTGTCTTGTTTATTTTAAATTGTGTTGTTCTAACTTTTTCAATCTTATAAATAGATGCCTATTATCATCAGCACTGTTGAGGAGTTCCAGGTTACCCGTTTTGGTCCTCGTATCGTAGAGCTTACTACCTTGCTCGATCTCCCTCTTCCCACCATTACGGTGCACCCACTCACCAAGTTTGAGAGGAAGGACCTCTGGGGCTTCAAGGTGAACCAGCCAGGACGCCAGACAGAGCCTACTACGAAGGCCATCGTCTTCAAGCTTATGCACGATGACAGGGAGAGAGGCATGGAAGTTGTCATGCAGGACCTGATAGGACGACTGTTAGGTCGTCACTCCCGATAGGTTAGAGGCACTCACTTCCACGCCTTCGGAAGGCGTGATGATGACGGAGAGTCCATCGACTTTGAGGACGACTCGAGGGCCGCAGCAGAGCCGATACGCCTGTACCTCCAGGACTTAGAGACTCTTATTAGGCACGTGGATACTGACAGGACCAACGTCATGCTTAGCAATGACGAGCTCCAGGTGCAGCTTCGCGAGAAGGATAAGCTCTTCGCGCAGCAGGACGGGATTGTCAAGGAGATGGAGGCGAGGTTCGAGACCCAGGACCGTAAGTTCAAGAGTTAAGAGAAACGTGTCCAGGATAGGAACAAGAAGATTCGGGATATGACCGAGGAACTGCAGTCCAAGGACTTCGAGTTAGAACAGCAGCAGACAGTGATTGAGAGACTTCGTTCCCAGAAGAGGGCTCTCAAGGCCAAGATCGACTCCTTGACCACTACTATCGAGGAGAACAAGACCGCAATGGAGAACGCAGGTCTTACCTTTGTCGAGGAGGAGATTGATGCTGACGAGTAGACTTGACTACTCAGTTATCTCTATTTACCGTACTTGTTATTTATGAACTTATTATTGGACCATCCGACATGTGGATGGCTTGCCACTTGCGTGTTTTTACTTTGAGACTTTTGTTATCTTGTTGTTGAGCTTTTATCCTTGTGTTGCATGCTATGTGTTTTGCTTGTGTGATGTATTGTGCATGAATCATGTAAGGGTATCTCATTCTTACCTCTATTTGAACAAACCACAGATGCCTCCCCGTCGCGCAAACCCCAACCCCAACAATATTACCCCGGAAATGCAACAAATGATGAATGCGCAGACACAACTTATGCAAATGATGACGACGTTCATCCAAAACCAGAACAACAACAACCCCAATAACAACAACAACAACAACAACAACCCTCCGGGTTTTGATATGCTCACCAGATTTCTGCGTTTGAGGCCAGCTAAGTTTTCGGGAACGACTGATCCCATGGTGGCCAATGATTGGCTATGTTCTGTGAACAAAGACTTAGTGACCGTGGGCTGCACGGATGCTGAAAAAGTCAGGTTCGCAGCACATCTATTGGAAGGACCAGCCGCCGCATGGTGGGACAACTTCCAGATCACCACTCCTATTGATGAGGTGACCTGGGCTATCTTTGAAGATGGCTTTCACACTACTCATATCTCACCAGGAATGATGAGCCTGAAAAAGAAGGAGTTTCACAACCTGAAGCAGCGCCACCACAGCGTGGCTGAATATATTGAAGAGTTCAACAATCTGGCGCGCTATGCACCGGATGAGGTTGACACAGATGCCAAAAGAAAGGAAAAGTTTCTGGAAGGCTTGAATGATGAGCTGAATCTGCAGCTGTCTGTGGCATATGTTCCAACTTATCAGTCGCTGTGTGACAAGGCTGTTATTGTGGAGAATAAAATGAAGCAAGTCGAGAGTAGAAAGAGGAAACACTCCGACAAGCACAGCTCGGGATCGTCTCATAAACGATCTCACTATGATGATAGTGTCAGCTCAGGATCCCACAAGCATGGGAAATTTAACAAGCACCACAACCACAACCGTCATGACAACAAGCATCATCGCAGTCATGACAATGATAAGTACAAGAATCACAAGAGTGGGCATAAGAGCCACCATAGTGGAAGTGGAAGTGGAAGTGGAAGTAGAAACCAGCCTAAAACGGACATCAGTCAGGTCGAATGCTACAAATGCAAGAAGCTGGGGCATTATGCTAATGAGTGCCCTGAAAAGAAAGTTGAAGGACCTAACAAGCCCAATCCTTTTCAGAAAGGACAGGTTAACCACATCAATGTGGAGGAGGTCTATGAAGAGCCTGATGCTGTTGCTGGTAAGTTCAGACTCAATTCCATCTCAGCATTTGTACTCTTTGACACTGGTGCATCTCATTCATTCATATCAAAGGCATTTGTTGATAGAAACGGGTTTGCATCTGAAAACATTGGGTGTCCAATAAAAGTTAGCTCTCCGGGTGGAGATATGATAGTGAGTCTTGGATGCCGGGATCTAGTCATAGAGATCGGAAAACATAAGTTTCCAGTGAACCTAATAATCCTAAATTCCCAAGGATTAGATGTGATTTTGGGAATGGATTGGATGACTAAGTATGAGGGAGTACTAGAATGTGCCAATCGCACAATTGCACTCACAACCCCTGAAGGTAAGAGGATAAAATTCAAGTCCAATTTTAAATCTAAGAGAAGTAAGCTGAATTCTCTTAAGGGGGTTAGCATGGACACTGTGCCAATTGTGTGTGATTATCCGGATGTGTTTCCGGAAGAGTTACCGGGAATGCCACCAGATAGAGATGTAGAGTTTATAATAGATTTGGTACCAGGTTCTGGACCAAGAGCAAAGAGACCTTATAAAATGTCAGTTGACGAACTAAAGGAACTCAAGAAACAACTTGGAGAACAATTGCAGAAAGGATTCATCCAGCCAAGTTCTTCATCTTGGGGAGCTCCAGTTTTGTTCGTAGAAAAGAAAGACAGAACTCAAAGATTATGCATAGATTACCGTTCTCTCAACGAGGTAACCATCAAGAACAAATATCCTTTACCAAGAATCAATGACTTGTTTGATCAGCTAGAAGGAGCATGTGTGTTCTCGAAGATTGATCTTCGGTCAGGCTATTTTCAACTCAAGATAAGAGAGCAAGACATACCTAAAACAGCATTCACCACAAGGTATGGATTGTATGAGTACACTGTGATGCCTTTTGGTTTAACCAACGCTCCAGCATACTTCATGAATATGATGAACAAAGTGTTCATGGAATTTCTCGACAAGTTCGTTGTCGTTTTCATCGATGACATCTTAGTCTACTCCAAGAGCAAGGAAGAGCATGAAAGACATCTACGCTTGATACTTGAGAAACTGAGGGAACATAAGCTTTATGCCAAATTCAGCAAGTGTGAGTTTTGGTTAGAGGAAGTTGGATTTCTTGGTCACGTTATGACAAAGGATGGTGTAGCAGTTGATCCTGCTAAAGTTTCAGCTGTGACAGAATGGGAATCTCCTAAGAACGTAAAAGAGGTTCGTAGTTTCCTTGGTTTAGCAGGTTACTACAGAAGATTCATTGAAAAATTTTCAAAGGTTGCCAAACCAATGACAAAATTGTTAAAGAAGGATAAGAAATTTGATTGGTTTGATGGTTGTGAACTCAGCTTTCAAGAATTAAAGAAGAGACTTGTGTCAGCACTAGTTCTGTGCTTACCAGACTTGGAAAAGGATTTCCAAGTGTATTGTGATGCTTCGCATCAAGGATTAGATGCCGTACTTATGCAAGGCGGAAAAGTTGTGGCTTATGCCTCGAGACAACTCAAAACTCATGAAGTAAACTATCCTACTCATGATTTAGAGTTAGCCGCTGTTGTCCATGCACTCAAAACATGGAGACATTACCTTTTGGGAAAACGTTGTGAAGTATTCACCGATCATAAGAGCTTGAAGTATATCTTCACCCAGAAGGAAATCAATATGAGACAAAGGAGATGGCTAGAACTTATCAAGGATTACAACTTGAGTTTGCAATACCATCCTGGTAAAGCAAATGTAGTAGCAGATGCTCTAAGTCGTAAGGCGTTTGTAAATGGCCTTACCAAGGGTGAATTGCCAGATGACTTGTGTAAGCAATTCAAAGAACTCAGGTTGGAGATTGTGCCAGAAGGACATCTTATGTCTTTGGATGTTCAACCCACTCTGTTGGATAAGATTAAAGAAGCCCAAAAGACGGATAAAGAAATCGAAGAGATTAAGGAAAGGATTAGCCAAGGGAAAGCTAAAAGTTTCCATATAGATGAACAAGGTACTTTATGGCACGGGAAACGTATTTGTGTTCCACAAGATCCGGAAATACGGAAACTGATTCTACAAGAAGCCCATAACTCTCCATATTCTATTCACCCGGGAAACACCAAAATGTACATGGATATGAAAGAAAGATTTTGGTGGAACAATCTCAAAAGGGACATCGCCGAACACATTGCTTTGTGTGATGTGTGTAGTAGAGTGAAAGCGGAGTATCAGAAACCAGCAGGTTTGCTTCAACCAATGCCTATTCCTGAATGGAAGTGGGAAAATATTGGTATGGATTTCATTACCGGATTACCAAAGACCAGGTCAGGGTATGATTCCATATGGGTAGTAGTGGATCGCCTAACTAAAGTGGCTCATTTTATACCCGTAAAGACAACTTATACCAGTGCCAAGTTAGCCAAAATCTACATGAGCAGAATTGTATGCCTTCACGGTGTGCCTAAGAGTATTGTGTCTGATAGAGGAACTCAGTTCACTTCTCACTTTTGGAGACAGCTTCATGAATCTTTAGGAACGAGGTTGGAATTCAGCACTGCTTTTCATCCTCAAACTGATGGACAAACAGAGAGGACTAATCAAATTCTTGAAGACATGTTGAGGGCATGTGCCCTAGATTATGGAGCAAGTTGGGATGAAAGTCTGCCTTACGCAGAGTTCTCTTACAATAACAGTTACCAATCTAGCATTGGGATGGCACCATTTGAGTTTCTCTACGGAAGGAAGTGTACCACCCCATTGCTATGGAATGGTGTGGGAGAAAGAAGTTTGTTTGGACCAGATCTTATCAAAGACGCCGAAGAAAAGGTCAAATTGGTTAGGGACAGGTTGAAGATAGCACAGTCTCGACAGAAAAGCTACGCGGATTCTAAGCGTAGAGAAGTCACCTACGAAGTTGGGGATAGAGCTTATCTTAGAGTATCACCACTTCGTGGAGTGAAAAGATTTGGAGTCAAAGGAAAGTTGGCACCAAGATATGTTGGGCCATTCAACATTCTAAGTCGCAAGGGAGAAGTTGCATATGAAATCGAACTGCCAGCATCTTTATTAGCAGTCCATAATGTTTTTCATGTGAGTCAGCTTAAGAAATGTCACCCGGAAATGGAAGAATCTTCTTTGAAGGATACCATACCTTTGGGAGAAGTTCAAATAGAAAGTGATCTCACCTATGAAGAAAAGCCTGTCAAGATTCTTGAGACCGCAGAAAGAGTCACAAGGACAAAGACTATCATGTTTTGCAAAGTGCAATGGAGTCATCATTCCGAAGAGGAAGCAACATGGGAAAGAGAAGATGATCTTCGGAAAGACCACCCTCACCTATTTGCTAGCCAATCCGAATCTCGAGGGCGAGATTCATCTTAAGGGGGTTAGATTTGTAACATCCCTAAATTCATATTTCAAAGCTCATTCATATCATCCTTGCATCCTTCATCATTTAGGGTTTTTCTCAAAATCATTTCAGAAACAGAAGCTTGTGCCATGATTTCATGTGAGCAAATTTAACTCAAATGGCCATCACCCTTTGAGACTTGAATGTTTAGGAACTTGTTTGCTTGCCTCCATTGTTGGAAAGTTTAGGTGTAGCAATTTAACCAAAGTTTTCAACTTAGAAATAATTTCAAAACCCTTTTCAAAACATTTGCAAACCAGAGGCAAAGTCTCTGTTTGTATTAAGCCCAAGCTTGACCAAGCCCTTGCAAGGTAACCACATGGTTAAATGACTGATTTTGAAACCTCAGTACCCTACAAAAATCCCCAGAATTGTTTGAATTCAAAAAGGATTTGAATTCATATTTAAATCATTCCTGAAAACCAAAATAGAAAAAGAAAAGGTTTAAACAAATGAAAAGGGCCACGCGCTAGGTTTCTGGCCCAGCTTCAAATCGAGCCCAACAAGCCCACCCGGGACTTTTCTTTTCCCTCTCTCACGCGCGAGCGCACACACCCAGTCGCTGACAGCCGGACCCCACCTACACCTCGCACACTTCGCTGACGAGCGGGCCCTGTCCACGTCGTCCTCGTCTTCCCCAAACCGCGCCCGCGACCACGTCGCTGCTGCAGTCATGGCCGGTAATGGTGCGGCGTAATTGGGCATTAATCCGCGAGCGTTTCCTGTCGCACCCGAGCCTATTTAACCCTCTCTGCCCCGCGACCATTTCCCCTCACGTAGCACCACCTCTCCGCCACTAGGCTGCCCTCAATCAACCCCACACCACCGCAGACAGAGCTCACTCCGGCGATCAATTCAGGTGAGCCATGTGTGCCCCTTTCCCTCTGGTTCAAGCGAGCCACTTTGCAATCTCCTTGCGCACCTCCTGACCCCACTAGTTCATCCTGTACTGCCCCAGGTCGCCGTTTCCACTCGACACCGCAAGCACCGACGACAACCTCGACTCCGACGACCTCCAGTGGTAAGTCCAGACCACCCCAAGCCTTGTCTTTCACACACGCGTGTTCTCCGTGATCTTCTGCATCTAACCACACCCTCCGTTTGCCTCCTAGTGATCGACAACGTCGCCTCCGACCCCGAACAGAACCACCTGTCGCCAGACTCAACTCCGACGAGGAATCATCGCCGAGACAGCACGCCCCTTCGCAAACCGACGCTACCTTGAGCTTCAGCAGCTTCCTGCGAACCTGGTATGACCCTTCTCCCTCTCGCGGACGACCTGGAACGCAAGCGCCGCCGTAGACCGAGCGCTCCGCCGCTCGCTGACGCCGCGCGCCGCCAGGACATGGTCGCTTGCTCGCGCGCCGTTAGATCTAGATCCAAGCGCTAGGATAGATTCACTTATCGGCGAAGCGGTACGCAACCTGGAACGTGCGATCTGTTTAGATCCTGCGGCTGCAGAGCTCGATCCGGGCGAATCGGTACGCGCCAATCACAACGCGACGCGTGGCTAGGGTTAGATCTAAAAACAAATTTAAAATCAGATTTTGATCCAATTTTCAAATGCTTATAACTTTTGATTGCCACGTTGGTTTTTTGCAAACTTTATACCGTTGGATTCAGTGAAAAAAGACCTTTCTGAATATCCAATGTGTTTAACAAATAGTAACCATTAGAATGACTTTGTTTGTAGAAACATGTTTAAGGCTATTTTGAGTATGAATTTAGTTTAGTAATTTGTTTTAGGGTTAAATAAGTTTGTTTTGGCAAATTTGGTGTCTTGTTATGTTTCTGTAAACATGCACATGCTTGGTAGAGTTTTCAGAATCCCCACTTAGTAAATTCATGCATGCATGCATTCATATTATTTTTGATTGTATATGAATTGTGTGTAATTGTATGCTACAATCTTGTGTAGATTTTGCTAGTGATTGTGACTGTGAAGAGTGCTACTCTCCTCATTACCAAGGCAAGTGATGCTTCATACTTTTGTCCCATTATTTTCACTATGCATTAGTGATATTTCTAAGTAGGACTTGCATGGAATTTTGCTAAGTATAAACTATACTATGGGAAAACCTAGTAGATGAAACCTTAGTAGCAATTTCCTAAGTTAAGATTCCTATTACTTCATGCTTAGCTTAGCTAATAGAAAACAAGGGTGGAATATATATTCATGCTATGGAAAATTTCTAAGTCTGTGGACTTATGTTTTGTTTAATAAAACAACTAAGTGAATGAATCACCTGGGTGGAATGGAAGGAATGGTTTGTGTTGAGTGGTTCACAAGGCCATGGACTTGGCTTGTGTATCTCACTTGTGGATGGCCACCCAGGAACAAAGAGATTTGAGATGTCAAATGTTGAGAAGCTTCAAGTGCAGCCACTTGGCAATATGGGCTCTGCCTGGATCATATAGGTTGCAATAACTTAGCCAAATGGACAGTGGGTGGTAGGGGTTTGATAGGTTGGAGCGCGTCCATGTTGGTCTAAGGGAAGGCTTCTGAAAGATCTTGTCTTGGTGAAACCAAGTCTTGTGGGGAAAGTGCACCACCTCTGCAGAGTGAAAAATCTAAGTACTTAGTCATGTCCCTGGAAAAGGACAATTTGAGCATCAAGACATGGAAGCTATCAAGAATCTCCTCATCCCAATTTCTAAGTAAAACTTGTGGTTGAACAAGGGGTTAAAAGGATCTTCAGTCTTTGATTGGTAGATGCCTTGGGGGGAATTTGTGCCAAACAAAAACTTAGTGTTTTCAAATGATAAGGAAAAATCTATTTTGAGCAATGCAAGCCTAAGCTCCACTTAGCCAAATGCATATAGTATTATAGTCCACTTAAAATATACTAAGGTATCACTTGCCAATACTATTCCAAAGTATTGACCCTCTGTGGCTGTAACTTGTAATGTTGCAGGTTACTCCGATGATGAATAGGAGTCATGAGTCTACACTCAACATGCTTGCCTGTGGCACATGAAGATGAAGACTTATGTTTATTTACTTATTCCATAAACTCTTGTATTAGGCCTCTGGCCCTGAGTTGTAAAAGACTATGTTTTATCTCTGGAATGAATGTAATAAACGACCTTTGTATCTGTGTACTTCATCTTAAACTGTGGATGCTAGCTTTGATCCAGGGACTAGCATTGCAATCACAAGGATCCATTCCTTTATAAACTGTGGGCATATTCCCAACAGTCTCCCACTTGCACTAGAGTCAATCATCCGACATCGCATGTCTATGCATCTAATGCCCATGGCTCTCAAGTGCGCCTCATGCTTTGGCTATGGTAACGGCTTTGTCAACGGATCCGCAATGTTTGCATCCGTGTGTACCTTGCATAACTTGATATCACCTTGATCCACAAACTAGTGAATCAGGTGGTATCGCATGAGTATATGTTTGTTGTTCTGGTGTTGTCTAGGTTCCTTGGCTTGTGCGATAGCACCATTGTTGTCACAATACACGTCTAACGGATTGGATGAGCCCTGAACCACACCAAGATCCGTGAGGAAATTCCTCATTCAAACGGCTTCCTTTGCCGCCTCTGAGGCAACAATATACTCAGCCTCTGTCGTAGACGCAGACACCGTCTCTTGCTTGGAACTCTTCCAGCTCACAGTCCCTCCGTTTATCACAAACACATATCCTGATTGCGAACGAGAATAATCCAAGTCAGTGAGATAAATCGCATCTATGTAATCCCTTACACTGAGTTCATAAACCAGGAACACATCCTTAGTCCTTCTCAAGTACTTGAGGATATTTTTAGCCGCTGCCTAGTGGATCTCTCCAGGGTCAGCCTGGTATCTGCTCACAACACTTAGAGCATAGGAAACATCCAGACTAGTACAAATCATAGCATACATGATGGATCCGACTACAGAAGCATACGGAATCGCACTCATCCAACTTCGCTACTTAGTTGTCGAAGGACACTGAGTCTTGCTAAGTTTCACACCATGGGACATCGGTAAGAACCCCTTCTTAGACGATACCATGTTGAGCTTCTTCAACACTTTGTCCAAATATGTACTCTGACTCAATCCAATGATCCGCCTTGATCTATCTCTATAGATCTGGATTCCTAGTATGTAAGTCGCCTCACCCAAGTCTTTCATCAAAAAACTCCTTTCCAATGATTCATTGGTTTCTTGCAACATCTGGACATCATTTCCAATCAGTAATATGTCATCCACATATAAGATCAGAAAGTTTACTTTGCTCCCACTAAACTTCTTGTATAAACAAGAATCATGATCACTTTTGATGAAGCCAAACGATTTGACTACCTCATCAAAGCGAATATTCCAACTCTGAGATGCCTGCTTCAACCCATAGATGGATTTCTGAAGCTTGCATACCTTGTCAGCATTAGCCGGATCGACAAAATCCTCGGGCTATATCGTATACACGTCCTCGGTTAAATTTCCATTAAGGAAAACCGTCTTGACATCCATCTGCCATATCTCATAGTTGAAATAGGTTGTTGAAGCTAACATGATCCAAACTGACTTAAGCATCGCTACGGGTGATAAAGTCTCATCATAGTCAACTCCTTGAACCTGTCGGGACCCCTTCGCGACAAGCCGTGCTTTATAGACAGAAATATTTCCATCCATATCAGTTTTCTTCTTAAAGACCCATTTGCACTTGATGGGTCTTGCACCGTCTGGCAGATCAACCAAGTTCCAAACTCGATTTTCATCCATGGACTTTAACTCGGATCTCATGGCTCCAAGCCATGACTCAGAATCAGATCCCATCATCGCTTCTGAATAAGTTGCCGGCTCATCACTGTCCAACAGCAACACATCACGAACACTTCGCAATCTGGTCGATCTTTGCAGTATCGGTGCAGTTGCCGGCTCAAGTACCATGACCGGCTCAACCTCTAAGGATTTTACCGACTCGCTGCTGGCCGGTACCTCTCAAATTTCTTCGAGCTGCACCATGCTCCCACTAACTTCCCGATTGAGAAACTCTTTCTCAAGGAAGACACCATTCCGAGCGACAAACACTTTGCCCTCTTCTCGGTTGTAGAAGTAGTAACCCAAGGTTTCCCTCGGATACCCTACGAAAATACACTTATCCGACTTGGCTGTAAGCTTGTCCGACTAAAGTCGCTTGACAAAAGCTTCACAACCCCAAATCTTAAGAAAAGACAAACTCGGCTTCTTGCCAGTCCACATCTCATGCGGTGTCTTCTCTACCGACTTTGACGATACTCTGTTTAGTGTGAACGCTGCAGTTTCTAGACAATAACCCCAAAATGATAAAGGCAGATCTGTCCGACTCATCATTGATCATACCATGTCCAACAAGGTCTGATTCCTCCTTTCCGACACACCGTTTCTCTGTGGCATTCCTGGAGGAGTGAGCTAGGGAACTATTCCACAACTCTTTAGATGGTCATCAAACTCATGGCTCATGTACTCACCTCCTCGGTCTGACCGAAGAAACTTTATTTTCTTGCCGAGTTGATTCTGTACCTCATTCTAGAATTCCTTGAACTTTTCAAAGGCTTCCGACTTATGTTTCATCAAGTAGATATATCCATACCTAATCAAATCATCAGTGAAGGTAATGAAGTACTCATAACCACCTCTGGCTGTCGTGCTCATCGGGCCACATACATCACTATGTATTAGTTCCAATAAATCGGAAGCCCTTTCACAACTCTTTGCAAAAGGTGTCTTGGTCATCTTGCCGAGTAGGCAAGATTCACATGTCTCGAATGACTCCAAGTCGAACAAAGTTAGGAGTCCATCATCATGGAGCTTATTCATGTGTTTCCAACTTATATGACCAAGCCGACAGTGCCAAAAGTAAGTCATATTCAGATCATTTGGTTTCAACCTTTTCACATTTATATTATAGACAGATTCACCATCAAGATTCAAAATAAACAGGACTTCCTAGACGGGTGCAAAGCCGTGAAACATATCATTCAAATACAAAGAACAACCATTATTCTTAATATTCAACTCATAGCCTTGTCTCATCAAACATGACGCAGAAATAATGTTTTGACTAAGCACTGGAACATAATAACAATTATTTAGCTCCATTAAGAATCTAGAAGGTAAATGAAGTTGCATTGTGCCGACTTCCAACGCAGCGACTCTCGCTTTGTTGCCGACTCGAATGTCAACCTCGCCTCTCGCCACGCTCCTAGCTCTTACCAGTCCCTGTAAGGAGTTGCAGATGTGAATAACTGATCCGGTATCATATACCCAAGTGTTGGGTCCGCAGCATAGAAAACAAAAAATTTCCTACGGTGTGAACTACACGCCAAGATCTATCTACTAGGTACAAAGCAACGGGGTGGACATACATCCAACGAGAACTTACCCTCGTAGACAACGAGTTTGTTAACGAGTAGGAACTCGTGGTTGATGTAGTCGTACACTTGCCGATCTCAAGATCGTGATGAAGTCTAGCAGGTCTGACTCCAGCACGTCCATCAGATCTAGCTCCAGCACCACCAAGTCCAGCACCGCAAAGCATTGGTGCATCCGTGATCGCACACATGTCCGGTACCCCGACAACCTCCGTCCCTCGCTCCAGCAAAGCAGCGGAAGCAGCAACTCCTTTCCAGATAAAGCCACCGGGAACATGTATCTCGCTAATCCGAGACCATGGGGGAATAATACTAGAGGGGGAGAGAGATCCTTCACAAGGAGGTATGTGTGAGAAGTGAGGAGGGGTGCCCTTTTATAGGAGGAGGGGGTGCCCCTCCTTCATGGCCGGCGCATGGAGGGGGTGACCCTTCACCTCCTCCATTCATGTGGTGGTAACCCCTCCACATTAAAATGCCCCTTCACATTCTCTTTTAAAGTCTCCACTTTAAATGCATTAAATTTCTCCAAATTTAATGCTCTCTCATTTAATAAAACTCTTTTATTATTTTTATTCAGAATTTTGTTAATTACTTTAATTAACAAACATTCACATAAAAACCCCTGCAACATTTCAATATTACATGCAGAACCAATTTCAGCAATTTCACCCGAAACAGTTTCAGTGTCTATTGAAATAATTCCAGCTCTTTCTTAAATCTTTATCTGAAACATATTTGCTCCAAATGGTGTCGGTATCCCTTAAGTGTGTCACCCTACGGTTCGCGAATAATGCAGACATGATCGAGACCCCTCTCCGATCAATAATCAGCAGCGGGACCTGGAGATCCGTACTGACTCCTACACATTCAACGATGACTTCTGTGATCGTGAGAACCTTTAACGCTTGTAACTAAATCCCTTTGTCCTGTGATATATTACATGTCCGAGATTCGATCATCGGTATCTCCATTCCTAGTTTGATCTCGTTTCCGATATGCACTCTTTTCTCGTTCCCGTGATATAACATTCTAGTGATCACATCACTTGCTTGCAAGCTATTTCAATGTGATATCACCGAGAGGGCCCAAAGTATATCTATCCGTCATCGGGATTGACAAATTCCACTCTTGATCCATGAGCCTCAACATAACACCTTCGTAGCACTGAACCCATCTTTATAGTCACCCTGTTACGGTGTGACGTTTGATGTTATCAAGATACTTTTCCGGTGTTAGCAATTAACATGATCTCATGGTCTAAGGATAAAGATTACTTCGTATGATGTTATAGCAATATAAACATAATGACTTTGATCGTAATGCTATACTTTGGATGAATGTTCATCACATCATTCCACCAATGTTGTGACCTCGTTATTAACAACATCCAATGTCCATGATCAGAAAACCTTGATCATCTTGTTAATCAACGAGCTAGTCTATAAGAGAGGCATAACTATGAACCCTTTTTGTTTATTAAACACACATGTATTGACGTTTCCGATCAATACAATTATAGCATGTAAAATAAACATTTATCATAAACATGGAATAAGATAATAACCACTTTATTATTGCCTCTCGGGCATATTCACTTCACCAAGAACTACCAGGTGCATCGGTAAGATAAATGTCTATAACATTGCAAACAAGCGTACCTGAGCCAGAAGTCACACCTCCACTCTTGGCTTTATCAGCCAGATACTTGCTGCAATCCCTCTTCCAGTGGCCATCCACCTTGCAATTGAAGCAAGTGGATCCGGCGGCAGGAGATGGCTTAGTCCCTGAGGAAGTGCTTTAGACCGGGTCCTCGGCCTTACCTCCCGACTTTGCCTTCTTCTTCTTAGTCCAAGAACTCTTCTTGAACTTAGCCTTATTCTGCACCATCAACACTTGACTGGCGCCTTTCTTGAGATCCGCCTCAGCCTACTTGAGCATCCCATGTAATTCAGTGAGCTTCTTATCCATACCATGCATGTGGTAGTTCGATATGAACTAACCATACACACTAGGAAGAGAGTTCAGAATTATGTTTGTAGCGAACTCTTCGCTAATGGGGTAGCCCAACCTTTCCAGAGACTACACGTAACCAACCATTTTGATCACATGCGGACTCAGTGGATCGCCATCCTTAAGCTTGCAACTCAACAAAGCCCGAGAGACTTGATACCTCTTAGTCTTTGCCTGAGCCTGGAACATACTTTTGAGGCTTTCGATCATATTGTAGGCCTCAACATTCTCGAACTGCTGCTGCAAGTCCGGTTCCATGTGAGCAAGTATAAGACAGCTAATCTCTGTAGACTCATCACATGTCCTACAGTAGGCATTGGTGGTTGCGACACTCGCATTCTCATTTGGCTCATCTAGAAGTGGGTTGTCTAGGACATGGTCCCTCTTTTCTTGCTTGAGAACAATTCTCAGATTACGATACCAGTTGGTGAAGTTAGTTCCATTTAGCTTATCCTTCTCTAAGATGGTTCTCAAAGCAAAACTGGAAATCTGAGGGAGACTGCTAGGTGCCATTGATCTACAACAGAAAAATATGTAAAACACTTAAGACATGTATCCATAAAAGAGTAAGATATATTAAACACTTTAATACTTATGCTCCCACTAGAACCAACACCCCTCTGATGGTTACTTTAGTGATTCAGGATCCTAAATAAGCAAGCCAAATAGTGAGCTTTAGCATCACCGCTAGCCGTCAAGTGATCTAGGTAGACAACTCCTTATCAATCGTATCTCATACGACTCCTGTTAGATGGGTGGCATCACATGCCCCGGCTCCCATCTGACTTTTCCCCGAGTCCCACAACCATTGTGATATACCCGTCTAGATTACCGAGTGCTTCCGCTGTAAGAGTCCGACTCGAACCCATCTAGTCGGAAAAGAATTGATAGCACCTCAATTTTATGAGCCCACTACCAAAAATGCCCAACTTGTGATGGTGTAGCACTGGTGGGGAAACCGACTAGACCTTCTTTGAGGGATTACTTTCTACCAACTATCTAATAGAGGTAAAATAGAGACATAACAATAACACAAAATAAAGAAATTATAATGTGAAATGGTATGGCTCTCTTCATGGCGATATCCATATCCATAAAGCTTGTAAATTTACTCGTGTCAACTCTTGCCACGTGCCGCCTTACACCATGCAGCCGACTTGTACATCGACTTGCATGCCATCCGGGTTCTCCAAATAGCTACACTAGCTAGTAATATAAATTACATAGAGAATCCGACACACATGTCGTTATACAATAAAAATAACAGCACCTAGGCTCTAGCTGGCTGACAAAACCGTGATACGTAGATCACGTATGGATTACACACATCACATGCACATAAGCCATAACATTCACAACATCATCTTGCAAAAACAAGTTATGCATAGATACGATATCTACCGGCGTTGTGAAACTCGCAACGACATCTAAGGCGCTACGACAGGGCGAAGTCGGCGGTCCCGCTAGTTGGATAGCGGGCGGGGATCGAAGGGGCAGCGCCCGACGATTTTTCCAAAAACATAGATCTCATCTGCCTTTCGAACATGGATTTCATCATCGGATAAAACAATTTTACCCAAATCAGATTTGTACTCCGATTCGACCAAACTCTTTGATCTTCGATCACCGCATCTGGATTTACGTATCACAGTCTACCCTAATGGCGGAAGCCGACCGGTATGGGTATGTTGTTCCACGACCTTAGCAATTAGATCACGGAAACCAGATCATCCATTCCCCGAGTACAGTTGATCCAATCAACTTCATACAATACCGATCTATCTCATAGATAAACCACCAAAACTGCAATTAGATCCAATCTAACACCAACCGCATATCACATATGCACGATCTCGAGCCTAAAACCAGAAGCTAATGCTCTGATACCACTGTTGGACCAGGTAGAGATAAATAAAACCTTTTCCCCTACGCGGTACTCTCAAGATCCATCTCAAGTGATAGGCCACAAGATTTACCACTAGACGCGCATGTGTGGATTGTTGATGAAGGCGTCAGTTGATGCCGTGCCGAACGATCCCCGTACAACACGTCCAGATCCCCATGGACCTCCTTGTCTCCAGCGCCGCACGTGCAACGCCTCTACCGATATCCACACGTACAGGAAGGAGCTCCAGGCAGAGGACTACTAGATCCTGTCAAGCCCGAAATGGGAGTGGAGAAAGTGATGGTTAGGTCAGGGACAATCCCTTGTCACTCTGCTTATATACACTCCTAGCTGGGCTCAACGCTTGAGGCCCATCTAGGCCGTACCCCAATCTCCACATGGATTGAATCCACATGGGCTCCTTACCCTTAAGTGTGTGACCCTGTAGGTTTACGTACACCTGGACACGACACGAGTCACCACTCCGAGTCGATAGTTGTTAGTGGCCTCTAGCAAGGCGTGCCAACTCCCAAGCTAGGGGCGGACCCAGGACAAAATTGACCGGGTGTTCCATGTCCAATATATACTAAGAAATACTATGGATCTAGTGACACACTAGACAGTTCAGTATCAATATAATGAGGTGTAACGGTGAAAATGCTTACCAAAATCCAGAATTAAGATGTTCACGATGAAATAACAATTAATCATAGAAGAAATGAATAATAGAGTACCAAACATTCAAAACTATGAAAAAGTACAATGGCAGCAGTAAAATGCCGCACCAGATCTCAATTGTCTACAAAGGAAAAAAAATCAGTTAGAAACATATTAAATAAAATTATGTACTAAATTAGTAAGTTAAAACAATTACCTTTAAAATGGTTTTCTACGTTCTGCCATGGCCTCAAAGCGATCAATTACAGCTTCATTGGTAACCTTCCTCGTTTCACCCTTCTTCACATAACAAATGAGGTTGTATTTCAAGGCTTCGTTGCTAAGACGGTTGTGCAAATATGTTTTCACAATTCTCATTGCTGAAAAGCATCTCTCAACTGTATCCGTGGCAACTGGCAAGACAAGTGCTAGCTTCAATAGTCGATATACCAAAGGATAGCAAATATGTTTCCTTGTGTCCACCATTTTTTGAGAGAGCTCACATATATTATTTATACCAGAGAACCGGTCATCTGCTCGCACATCAGTTATATAAAGATGAAGGTGATGTCTAAGATCTCTTAATTCTGCATCATCAAAGTCCTTTGGATATAGTCTAGCTAGACTAATCAACTTATCTATATTAAAATCACGAAATGATTCTTTTGGACTCAAAGCGGTTGAGCAGATAATGAGCTCGGAATTTTTCTCATTGAAGCAGGTATCAAGTTCTTGAAGCAACCAATCAATAACGTCATTGAAACAGTCCACTTGATAATGATGCTTGTTGGTAATATCTGTTTTTTGTCGTGATTTCTTAGGATTCACATATTGATCTTCCATTTCTAACTTGGAAAGGGAATTCTTGTCACAAAAGGAATATACTTCACCTAGGACAGATTCCCATCCATTTATCCTTAGATCATTCAAGATCTTTTTGGTTGAACTCACACAACCGATGGCATTTACAATGTCTTGATCCTTTCGTTGTAGAGCCAATGACAATGTGTTTGTGATTATCAGTATATTGGACATAAGCTGTAAGTAGAAGACAAAATCAAAAGACTGGAAATAAACAAGAAGACCACATGCTTGCCTTCTGTTTGTGTCATCCATGTCTTCTTCTTCCACATATTCTAACCCTTTGACAACTATAGGAAACAAATCAATCAAACTCTTAAGAGTCTTATAATGCGAACTCCATCGAGTGTCTCCAGGTCTTTGAAGAGCTAACTCTTGATTTAATCCAGACCCACTTTTAAGCATCCCACAACCTAAAGCTTCAATTACCTGCTCTCTGTATTTTTCACGAATCATGTCCTTTCTCTTTGCGGAGCCACAAACCACATTCAACAAGACATGGATCATATCAAAAAATTGCCCAATCCATGTGTGCTTCCGTACAACTGCCACAACAACTAACTGGAGTTGGTGCGCAAAACAGTGAACATAATATGCAGTGTTATTTTCCCTCATGATTAAAGCTTGTAGCCATTAAACTCACCTCGCATATTGCTTGCACCATCATATCCTTGGCCTCTAACTTGTTTGAAACTTAGCTTATATTCTGTAAATAAAGCATCAATTGCAGACTTGAGGTATTTAGAAGTTGTCTCCTTCACATGAACAAGGCCAACTATTCTCTCTTTGACATTCTCACATTTACCAACGTACCGTAAGACCACTGCCATTTGTTCTTTACCCGCGACATCCCTTGACTCATCAACAAGCAAAAAAAATACATCATGTCCAATTTCTTCAAGAACAGAGCGCAATATCTCTTTTGCAAAGCATTGAGCTAGGGCCTTTTGAATCTTTGCAGAAGTTAACTCATTATTACCTGGAGCATTATGGCCAACAACCTTGGCTACAGCTGTATTTTGCTCTGCCGTGTAATCATGAATTTCTTTGAAGTTTCCTTTATTCAAAGACTCCTCAGACTCATCGTGGCCTCGGAAAGGCAATCCCTGCTTCAGTAATACTGTAGTAACATCAATTGAGGCATTTAGTCAAGTATAATAAGCTTTTTTTGTAGCATTACTTTGGTTATTCAAAGCAACATATATGTGTTGTTTTTGCTTCAGCAAAGCTTCGCAATCTCTTCTTGCTTGGTTGTGAATACTGTTCACATCTCCTACATGTATCTTTAATCTATATTTTTTATTCCAACTTGACCAACCATCTTTAACAAATGCATCATACCCAGCTTCTTTCTTTTTTCGCGGTCTAAATAAGAAGCAGCAAAGACAATATGCTTTATCCTTAGACTCGTTGTACTCGAGCCAACTCCCAAATTCATCAAACCATTCCGAAAAAAACCTTCTATCTTTACCACAAATTTCAGTAGTTGGAAAATCACAAGTACGAGGTTGACAAGGCCCATTAGCCAAATACTTTCTTCTTACCATTTCCTTTAGATTAGGAGGGTACTCATCTATGCATCTTCTTTTGCCTGGATCAAATTCAATTTCATCTTCCCAATTGATTTCTTCACGATCCTGAGATGAATTTCCTATATCAGGGGAAATATTTTGTTCATGTGCTGATGCATCATTTTGTCCATGTGGCGGTGGTGAGGCCGAGGCATCATTTTGTCCATGTGGTTGTGGCGAGGCCGGAGCATCATCCAGTTCATGGGACGGGGGATCATTCTGTTTATCCGGTGTGCCAACATTTTCATCTTGAACTGATGTCCTTCTTTTCTTTACAAACCTTTCCATAAATTTAGCTTCTCCTGTAATTTGCCAATTGTTATATTAGAATTAATTAGTATAATTCAAATCTGCACAAAGAAAAATATAAAACCATATGAGTCTGCTACTTGATTGCACGGTCAGAGTTCAGACTTCTACTTACTAGAGGACATTGTGCTTGACTGCTTGGCGTACAGGAATAGTCCAAAGGCAATGTGAATCTCTCAAAAAATATTGCAATCTTATCACCACTTCCGGAATAATTAATCCAATTGACCAATTCCCAACCCAATCAGAAACCCTAGGCGCTAAAGCCCTGCAGTTTGAGAAGCAAAATTAGAAATTCCAACAGAGGCGCATCAGATAGGGGGTCTGATTGTGGCACTGAATACCATTTTACCGTCTCTCAGCTGTATCGGCGACTTGACATGATCTGGCGATCGGTGACGGCGGCAAACTGACCAAGGACGGAGGCGCGATGCAGGTTCTCAGTTTCCAGACGAAAGGGCACGGTCGGCGTATGTTTTCAGAGTGTATACCTGGATGCCTCGCTCGGTCGCTCGCTAAGCAGGCTTGCTCGCTCCTGGACAGGATGCTTTTGGCCCATCCCCGCGTAGCTTCTAGGCTGGGCGACCAGGAATCTGCTTCTGCCGGTGTCCCTCTAAAAAATTTGGGGGTGTCACACGCTATATGGGCTATACAGGTATAAGGCAATACGAAATTTTACCTGGTGTCCTGTGCTACCCGCTGGGCCAACGTGGGCCCGCCCCTGTCCCAAGCGCCGTAAAGTTAGAAGACAAACCTTTCTTAATGTGACTTTCGTCCAAGTCCCTTTGCCTCACGATATATTTTGTCAAGCTATAGGCGAGTTATTGCCATCGCTTTAATAGCTCGACTCTCTCTTCTCGTTCCGTGATATACGATTCACTGGACTAATACTTAGTCCAACTCCTTGGTTAACACTTAACTAAGTCGCACATGGCCATGCTTCCGAATCATATCACACGAGAGGGCCCAGAGAATATCTCTCCATTACGAAGGGGCAAATCCCATCTTGGTAATCCACATCAGACAGCTTACTTCACAACCAACCCAAACCCTACCTTTATAACTGTCCATTTACAGAACAACGTTTGATAGGACCTAAGCTGGCGATCCACAACTCGGATCATGCGATCAACTCAGGTCGAAGGATTCCATTGCTTGAGAGTACAAATGACAACATGCTCGTTGCATCTCAACTGTGGGTCAGTCCGATTCGCTAAACTCTTTAGCTGAATCAATGTAAGTCAGAATAGCATCTCCATGCCCATGACAAGTGGAACTGAGTCATCAGCCGACTTTCACATTAGTCTAAGTTGTCTGTCCGGCACAACCTCAACGACCAAGGACAATTAGTATGAACAACATGAATATATAGTTCCACAATTGAATCACATATTCAATGATACATATCAGTAGTTCATACATGGACGATAACTTTATGAATACATTAGGGATAACATCATACATGATTGCCTCTAGGGCATATTCCCAACATGTTCGTCATGGCGTACGGTGGTCACGAGACGCGCGTCGATGAACGGTCGTGTCTGGGAGGTGGCTGTTGGGTCCGCAACATAGAAAACAAAAATTTTCCTACGATGAGAACTATATGCCAAGATCTATCTACTAGATATAGAGAAACGGGTGGACATACATCCATGGAGAACTTACCCTCGAAGACAACGAGTTTTGTTAACGAGTAGGAACTCGTGGTTGATGTAGTCGTACGCTTGCCGATCTCAAGATCGTGTGGAAGTCCGAGCGCCACAAATCAGTAGCGCATCCGTCCTCGCACACACGTTCAAGCCACCGGACAACCTCCACCTCCTCGCTCCAGCGAATCAGCGAAAGCAGCAACTCTTTCCAGACGCAAGGCCACTGGGAACATGTATCTCGCTAATCCGAGACCATGGGGGAATATCTAGAGGGGGAGAGAGATCCTTCACGAGGAGGTGTGGTTTGTGAGAGGGGAGAGGGGGGCTTTATATAGGAGGGAGGGAGACCCCTCCCCTCCCATAGCCGGCGCATGAGGGGGGGGACTCCTCCCCTTCTTCATTCATGTGGTGAACCTCCACTCACATAAACATGGCCTCCACCCAAAATCCCACTCACATGTATTTAATTTCCACCAAATTAAATGCAACTCTCAATTAATAAAACTCTTTTATTTATTTTATTCAGAATTTTGTTAATTACTTTAATTAACAAACATTCACATAAAACCCCTTGCAACATTTCAATATCACATGCAGAACCACTTTCTGCAATTTCACCCGAAACAATTCCGGTTTCTATCGAAACAATTCCTGTTTCTATCGAAACATTTCCTGCGCTTTGCAAACCTTTTGTCTGGAACATATGTGCTCCTAAATGGTGTCCGTCAACCCTTAAGTGTGTCACCCTACGGTTCGCGAATAATGCAGACATGATTGAGACTCCTCTCAGATCAATAATCAGAAGAGGGACCTGGAGATCCATACTGACTCCTGCATATTCAACGATGACTTCTGTGATCGTGAGAACATTTAACGTCAGCAATTTAATCCCTTTGTCTCATGATATAATACATGTCCGAGATTCGATCATCGGTATCCAAATACCTAGTTTGATCTTGTTACCGACATGCACTCTTTTCTTGTTCCCGTGATATAACATTCTAGTGATCACATCACTTGCTTGCAAGCTATCTTAATGTGATATCACCGAGAGGGCCCAGAGTATATCTATCCGTCATCGAGATTGACAAATTCCACTCTTGATCCATGAGCCTCAACATAACACCTTCATAGCACTAAACCCACCTTTATGGTCACCCTATTACGGTATGACGTTTGATGTTATCAAGATACTCTTCCGGTGTTAGCAATTAACATGATCTCATGGTCTAAGGACTAAGACTACTTTGTATGATGTTATAGCAATATAAACATAATGACTTGATCGTAGTGCTATAATTCGGATGAATGTTCATCACATCATTTCACAAATGTTGTGACCTTGTTATTAACAACATCCAATGTCCATGATCAGGAAACTTTAATCATCTTGTTAATCAACAAGCTAGTCTATAAGAGAGGCATAACTAGGAACCCTTTTGTTTATTAAACACACATGTATTGATGTTTCCTATCAATACAATTATAGCATGCAAAATAAACATCTATCATATACAAGGAATACATAATAACAACTTTATTATTGCCTCTCAGGGCATATTTCCTTCAGTCTCCCACTTGCACTAGAGACAATAATCTAGTTTATATAGTGATATATCTAACACCCATGGAGTTCTGGTGTTGATCATGTTTTGCCCTAGGGAGTACTTTAGTCAACGGATCTGCTACATTCAGGTCCGTGTGCACTTTACAAATCTTTATATCTCCATCCTTGACATGCTCGTGGATGGAGTGAAACTGGCGCTTAATATGCTTGGAATTCTTGTGAGACCTTGGTTCCTTGGCATTGGCTATGGCTCCATTATTGTCACAATAGATCACCATTGGGTCCAACGCACTAGGAACCACACCTAGTTCCGTTATGAACTCCTCCATCCAAACCGCTTCCTGCGCCGCTTCTGAAGCAGCAACATATTCCGCCTCCGTCGTTGATCCAGCCACCACAGGTTGTTTGGAGCTCCTCCAACTAACTGCTGCTCTGTTCAAGAGAAATACGTATCTAGATTGAGACTTAGAGTCATTCGGATCAGTGTCAAAGCTAGCATCGACATAACACTTAGCGACTAGTTCTTCTTCACCTCCGTATACAAGAAACATATCCTTAGTTCTTCTCAAGTACTTAAGGATATTCTTGACCGCTATCCCGTGTTCCGAACCTGGATCAGATTGGTACCTACTAGTCAAACTAATAGCATGTGCCACATCCGGTCTTGTACATAGCATGACATACATTATAGAGCCTATGGCTGAGGCATAGGGGATCTTATCCATTATCTCTCTTTCTTCCGCCGTAGCCGGACTTTGAGTCTTACTCAATGTCTTGCCTTGCAACATAGGTAAGTACCCCTTCTTACTTCCGTCCATATTAAACTTCTTTAATATCTGTCGTGGTGGTGTCACGGCGGATGCCATGGATAGGCTAAAGGTGGGGACTAATATGCGCTAGGGGAATCCAGGGAGGGATAGTGGAGTGATTCTCCACATAGAAGTTTGTATTGCTATATCTCCAAGATTACAAGTGCTCCTTGAGCTGTATTGGCGAGAGGAGGAAGAAGGAGCTCTCTTACCCTTGCCCACTATTTTTTCCTAGAACCCTAGATCAACTAATGCACATCCAACTAGAACTCTGCCAACCCCCTCTACCAGAACCCTAGCCCCCCTTATATAGAGGAAGTTCGGTCCTGGCCTAGGGCATACGTGGAGGCATATTCCTAAGAATATGCCCCCTCCCAAAGTAGTAACCCGACCGGGGTGCTTTTCCCCCGCGTCACACATGCTTTACGTCGTAAGCCTCTGCGGCGCCCGCGTCCGCCAACGTGAGCGTCGTCACCCTTGTCGGCCATGACCCGGTGGTCCTACCCTTGCTTTATTCGCTCATGCAGCGCGTATCGGACCTTCTTTTTTGACCAGAGAGATTCCTTCCTTCTCCCAGAAGCTAAGCGAGGATCCGGATCATAGTTGATCCGGCCATACCTGTTCCTGCATATAAGTTAGACGAGCATTTCCGACTTACTCCTTAAGTCGGATGAGACAATGTTAGGCGACCCCTCCCTGGTCCGGGTTACTCCGTGATCCGGCCTGCCTTGAGGTGACTCGGCCAGCATCCGCTTTGACCTTGCCAAACCTCGGCTAACTCGGCCGTTATACCCCGGAGTGACCCTACCCGGGGGTATCCCCCCAACATTAGTCCCCGAAGATGGTGCGGTCTTAGCTGCCTCGGCCGCTAAGGCCACATCAGGTTCATTTATGTTCGAGTCTCGGACGTTTAATTCCGAGTTAGCTCCTTATCTCGGACTATATGGATTTATGTTCCCTTTGCACGTTCCAAGTTTTCACTTGCCGGCCGGGTCACCACCTTGGCTCGGATCCCATGGTTATCATGGTTTGATCCGGGCCCCGTTTCCTTCTCTCATACGCCAACCCACGTGGAGGCTAATCATTACCTCGTCTTATTTTAAGGGCCTGCATAGTAACCGCCGCAGTAATTGTCAGTTATCACTGTGCGTGGGTCACGTCATGCCTGCCTCCTCGTTTACTGCAACAGCGCGTCGCGTCATGGGATTGTTTATACTTTGTGGCCCCTTGTGTGGCCTTTCTCTGATTGGCTGATGCCGGTGATACACGGCCACACCGTGTGGCTCGTCGGCGCAGTGCGATCCCACTCATCGATCTCTGGGGGTGGTTAAATAGGGGAGGGCGCATCCCTTAGCGTTTTTCCACCTCTGCGCCCCTCTGCCCGTTGTGTTTTTCTCCTTCGTCTTCCCTGCGACCACGCCACCACCGGTGTTTCTAGCAGCAGCGGCGCCGCCGCACTCTCCCCGTGCTTTTGCTTCGCAGCCACCGCTGCGCAACTGCTTAGCCACGGGTCCTCGTCAAACTAGGCCACAGATCCCTGCCGCCGCTAGCTCCAGCGAGGATAGCGAATACGAGATGACGGAGGAGGAGCTCGTCGTCGCCGAGCAGGAGATGGAGGAGGACGCCGGCGCGGCGGACCGCGGCGCGTGGGCCGGTTCGTGGGTCTGTCAAGACGACATTGACTGGCTCTACCGGACCAGGTGTATTCCCGTCGGCGTTGCCGCTCGTCTCCCCTCCGCCAAACTGGCCCCCTCACCCAATCCGGGTGAGTTTGTTGTATTCCTGTCCCACTTCCAACGGGGATTTGGTCTCCCGGTGAGCGATTTCTTCCGGGATTGGGTTAGGACATACCACCTGTAGCCGCACCATCTCCCAGCAAACGCTATCACCTCCCTTTCCGCCTTTACCTCTATGATTGAAGGATACACCGGACTATGGCCCACGAAGGAGCTATGGATCCGGTTCTTCGGCCTCCGTCGCAACGTTGTCCCCAATATCCACGTTGAGTCGGAGGACAAGCAGCTCACCCAGTTCGGAGTTGCCTCCATCTTGCCCCGGAGATTTTCAGTCTTTCCCCGGGTTACCGGGCTCGACTCCTGCAAAGGATGGGCCCGGACCTTCTTCTACGTCCGGAACGAGGGTACCAAAGACTTGATTCGGTTGCTTCCCTACGCTCCGGGCCTACCTGACACGGATTTCTAGGAGGAGGTCCCCAAGAAACCTACCGCTCTGGCCAACCAAGTTAACAAGAGGTTCGCGGAGCTGAAGAAGCTCGGATTGCGCAACGAGGATGCTATGATCATGTTCGTGCGCAACCGAATCTCTCCCCTCCAGAAGCGCACCCACAAGTTGTGCCATATGAGTTTCGGCCGCGACCCCAACCGAACCTCCTCCTTCGAATTGAGCAACACAGAGATCTTTCGCCAGGTCAAGGCTCTTTTCACCACCCACAAGGATTTCTTCGCCGAATGGACGTGGGGAATCGAGCACTACTGTCGTGACAGGCTCCCTCCCGCGGTAAGCTTCGTGGGGCAAACTTAATTCGGATGAAGTATGTGTCGGTTTTTGTTATATTTCTGACTCTGTTCTTCATGCTTTTTCTCAGCTGTTCCTTCAGCAAACTCTCGAGGATGGTATGGATCCGACCCTTAAGTGGGCGCCGGACCGAGAAATCCCGGATGAGGAGGAGCCGAACCAGGAGATGTTCCTCCCTATGACCGACGCCACCAAACGACCCAGCGGTAAATTCTCTTCTCTTAGAGATTGGCCCGATGATGAGGATGACTCGGATATCGACGTGATTGAACCCGTTGAGGCTGTCCCTCTTTCTTTTGCCTTTCCGGCATCAGCTAACCCCGGTGGGCATATCCATGAGGATCCTCCACTTGCCACGGGCGAGCCGGTTCCGGTGGCATCGCAGAAGAAGCGCGGATCCGCATCAAGTTCTTCCTTCGAACCTTCTCAGCCCACAAAAAGGCAAAAGAAGGCCGGAGACAAGACTGCCTCCAAGCAGGCAAGCAAAGCCCTGGCACGGAGGGCCTGGAAACCCAAGGAGGCCGAGACCTCGGATGCGTAAGTCATTTTTCACTACGCAACTCACTTTTCCTTGCATCGGGGTAATTTCACTCCTGACATCATTCTCTTTTGCAGGCCTCCTATGGAGGTCCCTCAGAGCGGATCGAGCATCTCTTCTCCCCTTCGGTCCGGCCCTTCTCCTCCTCGTGGTGACGAGTCACGCCCGCTGAGCCCTATTCCAGAGGGCTCTGCGGCTGCTCTGGGTTCCGCAGTACCTCATCGAGAGGAACGCGACCTCGGAGCGGGAGGGGTCGGTTCGGCCGAGGCGACGGCGTCCACCACTTCGGCATTGCCACAACCAGCGACCACCGAGTCTACCACAACACTAGCACCAGCAGCAGCTCCAGTACCAGCTACTGAGCCAGCACCTGTCCCGGCACCAAGGAAACCCACAGCAGCTCCAGTGCCAAGTTCTTCTCCCTCGTCCGAGTCATCTCAGCCTCGGCGAGGAACTATTCCAGCAGCTTATAAAGGGAAGTCCACCGCAGTTACTTCTTCCGAGCAAGTTAAAGGCAAGAAGGCCCCGGATACTACCAAATCTGCATCAATCGAGGCCGGGCAGCGAACTCTATCGTCAATGCTTCCGAAGAAATCACCAGCAGCGAAGGATCTTCCTGCAGAGCCAACCGATGCGCAGCAGATGGTTCTGCACACCAGCCCAGCTCTTGCCCTAATTGAGAGGAAGGAAGCTCATGCGAAGGGCTTGGTGGCACCCCACATGCCCACTGGCGAACGGTACCCTCCGAGCCTTATCGAGTTCGTCATGAACTGGAACAAGGCGGAGTTCGTCCACAACGACGATCTCCTAGAAAAGATCGGCCCTGCAGAATTTTCTGCCCAGATGAATACTGCCGCCAAGGCAATTAACCTCGCGGGGCGAATGATGGAGGTATGTCGTTTCTCCTCTACATGCTGTAGATAATAATCATTAGTCCCCAAGCCTCTGGTGGAGTAGCTTGTTACTCGGCCGGATGCTCATTAGAAAACTAACATAGCTGCATGTAAACTTCAAATGTGCACACACCTAGAGCCGGGTTAAGTTCCACTTGGCCCGGATCTTACACACTTCGAATATGCACACACCTAGAGCCGGGTTAAGTTCCACTTGGCCCGGATCTTACACACTTCGAATATGCACACACCTAGAGCCGGGTTAAGTTCCACTTGGCCCGGATCTTGTACACTTCGAATATGCACACACCTAGAGCCGGGTTAAGTTCCACTTGGCCCGGATCTTACACACTTCAAATATGCACACACCTAGAGCCAGGTTAAGTTCCACTTGGCCCGGATCTTGTACACTTCGAATATGCACACACCTAGAGCCAGGTTAAGTTCCACTTGGCCCGGATCTTACACACTTCGAATATGCACACACCTAGAGCCGGGTTAAGTTCCACGTGGCCCGGATCTTGTACACTTCGAATATGCACCAAGATAATTTTACACTTCTGTACTTTTTTCAGGTAACTACCAATCGCCGGAGCGCCGAATTCCAACGCCTGCTTGATACCCACAAGATCCTACGCGCAAAACATGTTGCACTTGGTGCAGAACATGAAAAGAGGGGTAATTTTCTCCCTCAGCACCTCTCCGTTTTTCTTTACTTTCTTCCGTCGAACTAATCTCCTCATTCGGTTTTTGCAGCTGGGGTGGAGGCTGAGAACAAAATTATGCGGAAGAACTTGGAGGAAATCTAGGGTATGTCCTCTTTTGTTCGACCTTGTTGTGTTTTCCATTTCTTCTTCTCCTTGGCTCGGCAAACATTCACTCCTCGGCTCTGCCGGGTCAACATACTATTTCAGCATCGCTTGAGGATAGTGTGCCCATGCCTGATATGATGCTGCATTTTCTCAAACAAGCAGGGCAACATCAGGCCGAGCTGAAGAAGAAGAATGATGAGCTTTCTCTCCTCCGGACTAAGGACGACGAGATTGCCAAGCTCAAGGCCAAGATGGAGAAGATGAAGGCCCAGCACCGAACCGAGCTCCAAAAGGTTGGCTAGGACTTCACAGAAGAGCGTGAGCGCCTTACTCTCTAGATCTCCAAGGGCCAGGACCTACTCAGAGAATCCGACCTCCAGCTCGGGTCGGCAAACGCTGAGCTTGAGCAACTTCGCAAAACATGCGATGACTGCATCAAGGAGTTGACCCGGATCCATAGCCATATTTCTCGTAAGTTCCTTTCCCTTATCTGACATACTTCTCTGGGTTACCTCATATGTCTTTCCTTCACCTTCTTCCTTTGCCTTGTTTCCAGACCACTTTCCAGAGGGTACTGCGATTGCCAGCGCTGCTGTTGCCAAATTTTGCCGAGAGAGGGGTACCCCCATTACTCCTGATGGTGAGAACATTCCCTTGGACATGGAGGACCTATTGGTCAGCTTGTCCTCTCGCGTGGAGACCATCAAGAATTATGGCAAGGATATCCTCGACGTTGCAGTGCGCATCTTCAATACGTTCTGGCCCGGAGAGAGTAGCCCGGAGACCATCGCAACTCTCGTGGAGAAATTAATGGAGGTCGAGACCCAGCTTGACCTCTAGAGAGAATCTGCGGTCGTGCTGCAGCTCACACCATCCTTCATCATATTCTCACATGCTACAAGAAGATCGACCTCAGCCTCCTCACACGCTGGTGCACCGGATCCAGATGGACCGATGATTCGGAGTGGGTAGCTCGGCGCCAGGCCTGCGCCTACAGCCTCGTTGAATATTCTCCTATTCATGACTGGATTGAAGGGCCGAGCTTCCTGGAATCCGCTGGGGACGAGCAGAATGAGAATGTTGAAGATGGGTCGGATGAGGATGAGGAAGATGATGCTTCAAATATTGAAGACATCGACGAAGACGCCGAACCTGCTCCTCCTGCTGCTCTTTAGTTCTTAAAAACTTGAAAATTTATCAGATCCCCGGTATGCCGGGTGCAATTGTATGCTGGATATGTGATATTTTGATACTACGTTTTTATGCCGGATTAACTTGGGCGTAGTCCTCGAGTTTCATTTTATTGTTCGTCCAATTCTTTGGCTCGGTCCGTGTCTACCTTGATTCGGTTTTACGACTTACGAATCCAAGCTTCAAAAATTGTCTTAACAATACATAGAAACTTTGAGGCTTGGCTCAAAATAATTCAGCATAATAACTTGAAAATAAATACAGGGTTAGTCCGAAAAAACAAACGTTAGCTTGAATAAATTCGTTTCCTTAGTCGTTTTTCATGTGCTACGCAATTCCAAACTTGTTCCCTTGCTTGCCATGAAGCCAATTCTTGTTGGACAACAGCAAGTCGAAGGGTTGGGTTTTTGGTGCTGACACATTACTAATCCGGGTTAAGTAGAATGACTTATTCCAGCTACCGCATAAGAAATTACGACAAATATTATTAAGGCAGTCCCCGAGTTACTGCTCGAGGCGCTGTTATTTCATTGATAAGCTCATTGCCGACATACATACCGACATATGAGATGACTCGGATACATACACTTCTTAGCTAAGTGTAGAAGGAACGAAGTAGTGCTACATTCCACGGTCGCTTGGATTCCTCTCCGGACTTGTCTGCCTTGTTCTTTTCCTGTGGCTTTGCATCTATAAGATAGTAAGAATCATTGTGCAATGCTTTGCTCACAATGAACGGCCCTTCCCATGGGGGGATAATTTATGCATGCCAGTAGTACGTTGTACCAACCGGAGCACCAGATCGCCTTCCCGGAAGACCCGGGGGCACACTTTCCGGCTATGATAGCGTCGGAGATTTTGCTGATATATGGCGGATATGGACAGTGCCAGTTCTCTCGCTTCTTCCAGCAGATCAACATCATTTTGCCGGGCTTCTTGCACTTCGGCTTCTGTGTATTGGGTGACCCTAGGAGAATCATGCTCTATGTCGGCTGATAATACAGCTTCTGCCCCATATACCAGAAAAAATGGCGTATAGCCCATTGATCGATTTGGAGTTGTTCTTAAGCTCCACAGTACCGCTGGTAGTTCTTCTATCCAGCACCCCGCTGATCTTTGCAGCGGCTCAATGAGCGGGGTTTTTATCCCGGATAATACTAATCCGTTGGATCTTTCCACTTGTCCGTTCGATGCGGGGTGGGCTACCGAGGCGACATCGAGTCGGATCTTCTTATCTCAGCAGAAGCGCGCAAATGCTCCTTCCGCAAAATTTGTTCCATTATCAGTTATAATACTGTGTGGATAACCGTATCTCAAGATGATGTCTTTGAGAAATGCCACGGCCGTAGCTCCATCACATTTTCTTATAGGTTTCACTTCAATCCATTTTGTAAACTTGTCCACCATGACCAAAATGTGTGTCATGTTTCCTCTCGCTGGTTTGAACGGGCCAACCATATCCAAGCACCATACAACAAATGGCCACGTGATTGGTATGGTCTTGAGCTCCGACATAGGCATATGTGTCTTGGTGGCGTACCTCTGACAACCATTGCATTTTCTCACCAGATCTTCTCCTTGTTCTAAGGCACTTGGCCAGTAGAACCCATGCCGGAACGCCTTTGCCACCAAGGCTCAGGATGAGGCATGATGCCCACATTATCATTGGTGTATATCTCGGAGGATGTCAAGCCCTTCTTCCGGGTCAACGCATCGTTGGAGGACATTGGTTACACTCCGTTTGTACAACTCGGAATTGATGATTGTGTATGCTTTTGCTCTCCTCTGAGTTTGCCTGGCTAACACCTCCTCAGCGGGTAACGTTCCGTCTTTCAGGAATTGGAATATAGGCAGTGCCCAAGCTGGTATCGCTCGTGGAGGAAACATCTCCTCATCAATTTCCATCTGATCCACCGGCATAACTTCAGCCGGATCACGCTGAGCAGTGCCCGGGTCTAGCGAGGTAGTCCCCGGGTTTGCCGAGGCAGTCCCCGGGTTTGCTGATGCAGTCCACAGGTTTCACGTACTACCTCCCGTGTCAATGTCCATGGGCTCAGCTCCGGATTCCGTATTTTTCGGGACATAGATCGAGTCGGTTCCTGGGGACGGCATGATAGATGGTTTCTGAGGTGTTCCAATGCTACACCCGGTGGAATTGCCTGTCTGGTCGATGCGAGCTTCGACAACATGTCGGCAGCCTCGTTTTCCGCCCGGGGTACATGGTGAAATTCACACCCCTCGAAGTAACCAGATATCTTCTGCACGTGAAATTTGTATAGTGCCATGTTTGGATCCAGGGCGTCCCATATTCCAGATACCTGCTGCACCACCAGGTCCGAATCGCCAAAGCATATTATCCGACGTATGCCAATCTCCTTTGCCACTTTGAGCCCATGCACGAGAGCCTCATACTCAGCGACATTGTTCGATGCCGCGAAATGGATCTGCAATACGTACTTTAGCTGATCCTTTTTTGGCAAGGTAAGCACAACCCCAGCGCCTAATCCGGTTTTGGTTTTCGACCCGTCAAAGTGCATCCTCCAGTAATTCGGATCTGGTGGCGGTGGTTCGTATTGTACCTTGGCCCAATCCACAAAAAAGTCCACCACAGCCTGAGATTTGATCGCTTCTCTTCTGTCGTATTGGGGCGCATAAGGGGCTAACTCAATTGCCCATTTTGCAATTCTGCCACTCGCATCCTTGTTACCCATTATCTCTGATATGGGAGCTTTACATATTACTTTGATGGGGTGCTCCTCAAAGTAATGCTTTAACTTCTTTGACGCCATGTAGACGTCGTATGCCACCTTTTGAAAGTGCGGGTAGTTCTGTTTTGAGGCAGACAATACCTCGCTCAGGTAATATACTGGCCTCTGCACCGACTTACCCTCTTCATTGCGCTCCACTATGATTACTGCACTTACAACTCGGTTGGTTGCGGCTACGTAGAGCAACATTGGCTCCTTTGATAGTGGAGAGGCTAACACTGGCGCAGTGGCCAACATCTTTTTTAAGTGGGCAAAGGCTTCATCGGCCTGTGGCGTCCAAACGAATTTATCCGACTTTTTTATGAGTTGGTAGAGAGGCAGTGCCTTTTCTCCCAACCGACATATAAACCGACTCAACGATGCCAGGCATCCAGTGAACTTCTAGACATCATTGAGACACTTAGGCAGCTCCATTCGTTCGATGGCTCGGATCTTAGTTGGATTAACTTCAATACCTCGGCTAGAGACGAGAAATCCGAGTAATTTTCTAGCCGGGACACCGAAGGTACATTTTTCCGGGTTAAGCTTCATCCGGAACCTTCTCAAGTTCGCGAATGTTTGCCTTATGTCGTCAAGGAGCGTTGTGCTTTCTTGGTCTTGATAACCACATCATCCACGTATACTTGTACGTTTGGACCTATTTGGTCGTGCAAATATTTTTGCATACATCTTTGGTACGTTGCACCTGCATTACGTAAACCGAACGGCATAGTGCGATAGCAGTAAGCCCCGTACGGGGTAATAAACGCCGTTTTTATTTGATCATCCGGGTTTAGAGGTATCTGGTGGAAGCCAGAATATGCATCAATGAATGAAAACAGTTCGCATCCAGCGGTTGAGTCTATGACCTGATCTATCCTCGGCAGTGGAAATGGATCTTTTGGACACGCCTTGTTCAGGTTCGTGTAATCGATACACATGCGCCAAACCACTGCCACGTTCGGATCGTCCTTCTTCTTTTCTACCAACACCGGATTAGAGAGCCAATCTGGATATAGTACCTCCATGGTAAATCCTGCTGCTAGTAACCGAGCTATCTCATCTCCAATGATTTTTCTCCTATCCTCGGCGAAGCGACGGAGAGGTTGCTTCATCGGCCTTGCTCCGGGTCTTACGTTCAAAGAGTGCTCGGCCAATTCCCTCGGAACACCTTGCAAGTCCTGTGTAGACCAAGCAAAAATATCCCGATTCTCACGGAGGAAGTTGACGAGCTCGCTTTCCTATTTGTCAGTTAACCCGGCACCAATTGTTACGGTGCGCTCCGGGAACATGTTATCAACTGGAATCTTCTTGGTGTCCTTTGCGGCTTGAAATGAAACGCTGCCATGCGGGTTACTTAATGCCGACATATATTGCTGCGCGGACTGAGCCAATGTCGCCACCTCTTGGATTTTTCTTTTCTCTTGCGCAATCACGAGTGACTCGGCTAGGTTAGACCCGGCTGAAGCACACTCCATGGAACATCGGAAATCTCCAGCAATGGTAATCACTCCATTTGGCCCGGGCAACTTCATCTTCAGATAACTGATGTGACAGCTTGCCATGAATTTGTTCAATGCTGGTCTTCCGAGTAACGCATGATATGCACTTTCCAAGTTCACCACTTCGAACTCCAGATTTTCAGTTCGGCAGTTATCCCTTGTGCCGAATAGCACGTCGACCCGGACTTTGCCTATGGGCTCACACGAAATGCCTGGTACAATGCCATGGAAAGTTGTTCTCGTATCCTGGAGCATGTTCTCCGAGATGCCCAACTTGCGCATCGTATCCGCATACATGATGTTAATGCTACTGCCATTATCAATCAAAACCTTGGAGAACCTCACATTGATGTTCGGTCCAATGAATGTCGGATCTAGCACTAGCGCAAACGAACCTGGGCTTGGCATGAGTTTAGGATGATCTTTGATGTTCCAGGTGATTTCCTGGTCCGACCAAGGCATGTACCTCGTCACTGCTGGCATGACCGCATTGACCTCCATATGTCGGCGCTGCAAGCTCTTTCTATCTGTTTCCTCAGTCGTGAACACACAATAACTCTGGTGATGTTCCCTGTACTCATTCCTTCCCTCGTTTCCGGGGTACCTCTGATCCGGTTGTTGCTGATTTTCCACCTGATGCACTGCATCCCTTCTCTCATTGTTGTCATACCTCGGCGGAGGGGGAGGCAACATTAGCTGTTGCGTGTTTGCTCCGGAGAGCAATTGCTGCCGGGGTAACTCCTCCCGAGGTTGATCATTCCGGGGTGCCTGAGCATTCCCCGAACCACCTTGCTCTATCTTACGCATCCACTCACATTGCCTCGTCGTGTGACCCGCCGGGCTACTCGGATTTGGCGTGTGAAACTTACACGGCTGGTCCAGCATCGACTCGTAGGTATACCTCGGACGATCTTTCTTTTCCTGCCACTGTTTCTTTTGCTCTGGAGTCCATGTCTTCTTGCCATCATTTCTCGGAGTCCACTGCCCTCCAGTTCTCTGGCGTTGGTTACTCCCTGTTCCGGGTTGATCTTGATTCACAGCTGCAACTTGTTGCGAACCGTAGCGATGATCCGGTCTATCATCTCTCCTTTTTCCTCTATAATCATTCCTCCGGGATGACCCGGCTCCATCCCTCTGATAGTACTCCTCGTTCGACTCACTTGACGCGAGCCTAGGTTGAGTCGGATCGCCCAATGCATACGAATCAGCAATCCGGATCATTTCTGCCAGCATAACTAGCATTTTCCTTTGTAACTTCATCCACAGCTCGCTGCCGTATCTGCACCCTTGCGCAAACCACGCTATGAACTGTGATTCTATGACACCTTCACACGAGTTTCTCACGGTACACCATCGGGTCAAGAATTCACGATCCGTCTCGTTGGGTCTTTGCTTGCACATTGCCAGGGTCTGCGGTCTATTCGGCCTCTGGTATGTACTTGAGAAGTTGCTGATAAACATTTCTTCAAAATCTATCCAGCAGTTGATGCTTCCGGGTGGCAAGTTATTCAGCCATACTCTGGCCGGGCCTTCCAACATCTGGGGCACGTAACGCACAGCCCATCTCAAGTTGCCCGTTGCAATTTTCACCGCTGTAGCATAGTTTATCAGCCAATCCTCTAGCTTGGTGCTGCCGTCATACGTCTTCGTGCCTCTGGGTAACTGGAAATTGGGTACCGGTGGTTCCTTCATGATCCGGGGTCCAAAGCACACTGGACCCGGAGGACCTTGACATTCGATCTGTTCCGACCTATACAGGCGATTTAGTTTTAACCTGGCGTCATCCGGCATTAAATCCCTGCTTCCCAATCTTGACCCAATCACATGATAGTCTGGTCTGGGGTACCTTGCGTTCACCATCTCCGAATCACCATCGTTGTACCGGTTTTGCTCTTGTTGCACACCTTTCTGCTGCATACCTCGGCCGGCGCTTTGCTCTTGCCTCGGTATATTCCGCTGCTGCGGTTGTCCTGCTCCTGCAGAGTTGCGCTGTCCGGCATTGCCGTTGACAGCGTTCCCTTGACTGGCATTGCATTGGTCGTGATTACCTCGGCCAGCTTCACCTCAGCTCACACTCCGTCGATCATCACCTTTCTGCATCTCTTTTTCTTTTCCCGCACGCGTTGGGTCGTACGGGACGATCTGTTTGTTCCGTCTGGCCGAGGTTACCACCTCTTCTCTCCTTGGACCGCCATGAGGCGATGATGCGGCTCCAGCGGATTTCTCTGGGTTACCCATCACCGAATGGACGATCTTGGAAGCCCCAGCTCTCTCCGGGTTAGCTCTCAGCAGCTCCTCGTTCTGCCTATTCGTGATCTGAACCTGCTCGTTAACCCTGTCTTACTATCTTTGATGGGCCTCACCCGTCAGACCCTCTAGCTCGGACGCAGCCGCATCTGCTACTCTAAGGTTCTTCGTCGGGGTACTATACTTTGGCAACCCCATAGACAGATAGTTTTCTGACCCTTCTGCTCCATCATCACCTTCTCTATTCATCTCACTTATGAGATTTCTCCCTTTTACCCTTACTGCATCAACCTTGTTTGCCTTTGCGTACTCACGCAGCGTCATGTTCAGCGACTGCTGAGCCGCGGCTATTTTCTTTGCGCCCTCTAGTATCTTTTGCCGAGTTTCCTCTAGCTCGGCCTGTGCCTGAGCCGGATCTACCACTGCTGCTACCGGGTTAGCCAAGCTATCAATAGCTTCTCTCAGTACGTTCTCAGGCCTCTCTAGTGGAGGTCCTCTACCTTTCCTCGGTGCCTTAGGTGTTACCTCCGGGTCTGGCGCCGGGCCCTTGCTTGCGTCTGCACCTGGCGCAGTCATCATCACCTCCGCATGGTCCGGGGAGCGAGCGATATGCGCCCCGCGAGTCATAGTGAGGGGTGGTTCCCCCGCATCAACGACACGACGCGGATGAACGCACGAGACGTCCACAGCAACGTAGACCTTGTGCGCGCCGAGCTTGACGAAGAGGCCGTTGCGCGGAAGCGGGCGCGTGCCGAAGCAGCCAGCGTTGTCGCTGACGAAATCCAACGCTCCAAAGCGCTGAACGAGCCCGGAGACGATGCGTTCGCCAGTGCCGATGAAGTTTCCCGTCCGGATCTTCACCCCTGCTAGCGCCGCTAGCCCCACGGTGGGCGCCAACTGTCATGGTGGTGTCACGGCAGATGCCATGGATAGGCTAAAGGTGGGGACTAATATGCGCTAGGGGAATCCAGGGAGGGATAGTGGAGTGATTCTCCACACAGAAGTTTGTATTGCTATATCTCCAAGATTACAAGTGCTCCTTGAGCTGTATTGGCGAGAGGAGGAAGAAGGAGCTCTCTTACCCTTGCCCACTATTTTTTCCTAGAACCCTAGATCAACTAATGCACATCCAACTAGAACCCTGCCAACCCCCTCTACCAGAACCCTAGCCTCCCTTATATAGAGGAAGTTCGGTCCTGGCCTAGGGCATACGTGGAGGCATATTCCTAAGAATATGCCCCCTCCCAAAGTGGTAACCCGACCGGGGTGCTTTTCCCCGCGTCACACATGCTTTAGCGTCGTAAGCCTCTGCAGCGCCCGCGTCAGCCGACGTGAGCGTCGTCACCCTTGTCGGCCATGACCCGGTGGTCCTGCCCTTGCTTTATTCGCTCATGCAGTGCGTATCGGACCTTCTTTTTTGACTAGAGAGATTCCTTCCTTCTCCTAGAAGCTAAGCGAGGATCCGGATCATAGTTGATCCGGCCATACCTGTTCCTGCATATAAGTTAGACAAGCATTTCTGACTTACTCCTTAAGTTGGATGAGACAATGTTAGGCGACCCCCCTGGTCCAGGTTACTCCGTGATCCGGCCTGCCTTGAGGTGACTCGGCCAGCATCCGCTTTGACCTTGCCGAACCTCGGCTAACTCGGCCGTTATACCCCGGAGTGACCCTACCCGGGGGTATCCCCCCAACAATATCTTATCAAGGTATGTACTCTGCGATAACCCAATTAGGCGTCTTGATCTATCTCTATAGATTTTAATGCCTAATATATATGAAGCTTCACCAAGGTCCTTCATCAAAAATTTGCTGTTTAGATAACTTTTAACACTGTTTAAAAGATCTATATCATTTCCAATCAATAATATGTCATCCACATATAATATCAGAAATGCCACATTGCTCCCACTCACTTTCTTGTAAATACAAGCCTCTCCATAAGTTTGGACAAATCCAAACTCTTTGATCACCTCATCAAAGCGGAGATTCCAACTCCGGGATGCTTGCTTCAGTCCATAGATGGATCGCTGAAGTTTGCACACCTTATCAGCATCCTTAGGATCGACAAAACCCTTAGGTTGTATCATATACAACTCTTCTTCAATATTACCATTGAGGAATGCAGTTTTGACATCCATCTGCCATATTTCATAATCGAAATATGCAGCAATTGCTAACATAATCCTAACCGACTTAAGCATCACTACGGGAGAGAATGTCTCATCGTAGTCAACTCCTTGAATTTGTCGAAACCCCTTTGTGACAAGTCGAGCCTTATAGATGGTTACATTACCATCAGCATCAGTTTTTATTTTGAAAATCCATTTATTCTCAACGGCCTTTCGATCGTGAGGTACGTCCACCAAGGTCCAAACCTGGTTTTCGTACATGGATTCCATCTAGGATTTCATCGCTTCTAGCCATTTGTTGGAATCAGGGCTCATCATCGCTTCTTCATACGTCGCAGGGTCATCTATTTCATCAATCATGAAATTCATAACAGGATTGCCGTACAGTTCAGGAGCTGCACGTGTCCTGCTTGACCTGCGAGGTTCGGTAGTGTCCTCTTTCGGAGTTTCATGATCAATATCATTAGCTCTCTCTTCATTAGGTGAAGTCAACTCCAAAACAACTTCCGGTGCTGCGCTACTCGCCATTTCATGAAGAGAAGGTTCAATAACCTCTTCGAGTTCTACCTTCTGACTACTCACACCTTTCGCGAGAAACTCCTTCCAAGAAAGGATCCATTCTTGGCAACAAATACCTTGCCCTCGGATCTGTGATAGAAGGTATACCCAATCGTTTCCTTAGGGTATCCTATGAAGACGCATTTTTCCGCTTTGGGTTCGAGTTTATCCGATTGAGGTTTCTTCACATAAACATCGCATCCCCAAACTTTAAGAAATGATAGCTTAGGTTTGTTTCCAAACCATAATTCATACGGTGTCTTTTCAACGGATTTAGATGGTGCCCTATTTAAAGTGAATGCAGCGGTTTCCAGTGCATAACCCCAAAATGACAGTGGCAAGTCAGTCAGAGACATCATAGATCGAACCATATCCAATAAAGTACGATTACGACATTTTGACACACCATTACGTTGTGGTGTTCCGGCAGGCGTGAGTTGTGAAACTATTCCACAGTCTTTCATATGTGTGCTAAACTCGTAACTAAGATACTCTCCTCCACGGTCGGACCGCAGAAATTTGATCTTTCTGTTATGATGATTTTCCACTTCATTCTGAAATTCTTTGAACTTTTCAAAGGTTTCAGACTTATGTTTCATCAAATAGATATACCCGTATCTACTCAAATCATCCGTGAAAGTAACAAAATAACGATATCCACCTCGCGCCGACACACTCATTGGTCCACACACATCAGTATGTATGATTTCCAATAAATCTGTCGCCCGTTCCATTAAACCGGAAAACGGCGTTCTAGTCATCTTGCCCATAAGGCATGGCTCACATGTATCAAATGATTCAAAATCAAGTGATTCCAAAAGTCCATCAGAATGGAGTTTCTTCATGCGTTTAACGTCAATATGACCTAGACGGTAGTGCCACATATATGCAGATATATCATTATCAAGTTTAATCCTTTTAGCATCAACATTATGAATATGCGTAATACTACTATCGAGATCCAACAGAAATAAACCATTCAACACAGGTGCATGACCATAAAATATATTATTCATATAAATCGAACAACCATTGTTTTCAGACTTAAACGAATAACCACTTTGCATCAAACACGATCCGGATACAATGTTCATGCTTAGTGCAGGCACCAAATAACAATTATTCAGGTATATAACTAATCCCGACGGCATATGGAGAGGCAGCGTTCCGACGGCGATCACATCAACTTTTGATCCATTGCCGACCCGCATCGTGACCTCATCCCTTGCTAGTTGTCGCTTGTTCCGCAGCCCCTGAACCGAGTTACATATATTAGCAACCGATCCCGTATCAAATACCCAGGTGCTACTACGAGTACTAGTCAAGTACACATCAATAACATGTATATCACATATACCTTTGTTTGACTTGCCGGCCTTCTTGTCCGCCAAATACTTGGGGCAGTTGCGCTTCCAATGGCCAGTCCCCTTGCAATAGTAGCACTTAGTGTCAGACTTAGGGCCAGCTCGGGGTTTCTTTTTAGGCGCGACAACAGATTTGCCGCCCTTCTTTCCCTTCTGCTTGACTTTCTTGTCCTTCTTGAAACCGGTGGTCTTATTGATCATCAACACTTGATGTTCTTTCCTAATCTCCACTTCTGCAGTCTTAAGCATTGACAGAAGCTCGGGAAGGGACTTCTTCATGCCCTGCATATTATAGTTCAACACGAAGCTCTTGTAGCTAGGTGGCAGAGATTGGAGAACACGATGTATGCCTAAGTCAATGGGAATCGTTATTCCCAAGGACACAAGCTTATCGGCGTACCCAGACATTTTGAATACGTGCTCACTAACGGAGCTGTTCTCTTCCATCATGCAGCTAAAGAACTTTTCAGAAGCATTATAACTCTCTACGGTAGCATGGGTATCGAAAATCATTTTCAATTCTCCCATGGTATAAAAGGCATTGCCATTTTCGAAACGTTTTCGAAGTTCTGGCTCTAGCCCATACAGTATGCCGCAATGAACTAAGTTGTGGTCCTCCTGACGAGTTATATAGACGTTCTTTTCCTCGTCAGGAGCATCAGGAGCTGGTGGGGGCCCTAGCGGCGCCTCTAGCACATATTGCTTTTGTGCAGCAGTGAGGAGAATCCTCAAATTCATAGCCCAGTTGGTGAAGTTGCTACCATTCGCAGCAAGCTTCTCTTTCTCCATGAACACATTGAAATTAAAAGCAGGTGGTGCCATCTACAACAGAATTTGTAAAATATATTTAGACTAAGTTTATGATAGATTGAGTTCAACTAATCCAAATTACTAATGAACTCCCACTCAAAAACGACATCCCTCGTGCCCTTTTGGTGATTACATGAACCAAATCCACTACACCAAGTCCGATCATCACGTGAGTCGGTGTAGCTTCAAAGGCGAGCATCTATATGGGCATCATATCAACTATATGACTCATGTTTAACCTTTCGGTCCGTGTTCTGAGGCCATGTCTGTACATGCTAGGCTCGTCAAGTAAGAACCTTAGTATTCACGTGTGTAAAACTGTCTTACACCCGTTGTATGAAAGCGTAGAGTCGAGAACACCCGATCATCACGTGATGCCTCAAAACACGATCCACAAAATGGTGCATACTTAAGGAAGAACACATTTTATCTTGATATCTAAATGAGGGATCATCTTATAATGCTACCAAAAGCGCCAAACTAGCAATATAAGATGCTAACATCTAATGTGTGAAGTGAGGTGATATGGTCCATGCATTTGATCTCTATCATTTGCATCGTGGTATGATCTCTATCATTCCTTTGTGTGTAAGGCAAGGTCTATGGAACTTACACGTTAAGTGAGTTGTAAGAGTATCTATCATACATCTACTTACAACAATACCATATCAAGACACTAGCCTAGCAACAATCTAAACTAGACGCCTCTAATTTATCAATTGCAAGTTTTACGTGGCTTAGGGCTTTCGGAGATAGAACCGGTCTTACCTACAAACATGAACCACAACGAGGATAACCAAGTTATTACCAACTCGTTGTAAATGAGATATTGACTATAGTAGGAGAGACATACACCTGCTAGCCACTTATGCAAAACTAGTTGCATGTCAGTCGTGGAACTGGTCTCATGTACGATGACATGTAAGGTTGGTCCGGGCCGCTTCATCCCACTATGCCACCAATATCCAAAGTACATAGAAGATGCAATAACATGATCATCATCGCCCACATATAAACATATGTGTACTACCCGTGCAAAGCACCTACGCATAGATCTGGCTCTGATACCACTGTTGGGTCCGCAGCATAGAAAACAAATTTTTTCCTACGATGAGAACTATACGCCAAGATCTATCTACTAGATACAGAGCAACGGGTGGACATACATCCATGGAGAACTTACCCTCGAAGACAACGAGTTTTGTTAACGAGTAGGAACTCGTGGTTGATGTAGTCGTACGCTTGTCGATCTCAAGATCGTGTGGAAGTCCGAGCGCCGCAAATCAGCAGCGCATCCGTCCTCGCACACACGTTCAAGCCACCGGACAACCTCCACCTCCTCGCTCCAGCGAATCAGCGGAAGCAGCAACTCCTTACAGACGCAAGGCCACCGGGAACATGTATCTCGCTAATCCAAGACCATGGGGGAATATCTAGAGGGGAAGAGAGATCCTTCACGAGGAGGTGTGGTTTGTGAGAGGGGAGAGGGGGGCTTTATATAGGAGGGAGGGAGACCCCTCCCCTCCCATATCCGGCGCATGAGGGGGGGGGACTCCTCCCCTCCTTCATTCATGTGGTGAACCTCCACTCACATAAACATGGCCTCCATCCAAAATCCCACTCACATGTATTTAATTTCCACCAAATTAAATGCAACTCTCAATTAATAAAACTCTTTTATTTATTTTATTCAGAATTTTGTTAATTACTTTAATTAACAAACATTCACATAAAACCCCTTGCAACATTTCAATATCACATGCAGAACCACTTTCTGCAATTTCACCCAAAATAATTCCGGTTTCTATCGAAACATTTCCTGCGCTTTGCAAACCTTTTGTCTGAAACATATGTGCTCCTAAATGGTGTCCGAAAACCCTTAAGTGTGTCACCCTATGGTTCACGAATAATGCAGACATGATTGAGACTCCTCTCAGATCAATAATCAGAATCGGGACCTAGAGATCTATACTGACTCCTGCATATTCAACGATGACTTCTGTGATCGTGAGAACCTTTAACGTTAGCAATTTAATCCCTTTGTCTCATGATATAATAAATGTCCGAGATTCGATCATCGGTATCCAAATACCTAGTTTGATCTCGTTACCGACATGCACTCTTTTCTCGTTCCCGTGATATAACATTCTAGTGATCACATCACTTGCTTGCAAGCTATCTTAATGTGATATCACCGAGAGGGCCCAGAGTATATCTATCCGTCATCGGGATTGACAAATTCCACTCTTGATCCATGAGCCTCAACATAACACCTTCATAGCACTGAACCCACCTTTATGGTCACCCTGTTACGGTGTGACATTTGATGTTATCAAGATACTCTTCCGGTGTTAGCAATTAACATGATATCATGGTCTAAGGACTAAGACTACTTTGTATGATGTTATAGCAATAAATGACTTGATCGTAACGCTATACTTCGGATGAATGTTCATCACATCATTTCACAAATTCTATGACCTTGTTATTAACAACATCCAATGTCCATGATCAGGAAACTTTGATCATCTTGTTAATCAACACGCTAGTCTATAAGAGAGGCATAACTAGAAACCCTTTTGTTTATTAAACACACATGTATTGATGTTTCCTATCAATACAATTATAGCATGCAAAATAAACATCTATCATATACAAGGAATACATAATAACAAATTTATTATTGCCTCTCAGGGCATATTTCCTTTAGTGTCTAGTGACGCGGCGAGTGCGGTGACGCAAGGAGAGAGCGAGGTGCGGCGTGGCTGCGCGGGAATGGCTCGGCGCTCTGGCGTGCGCTCGGCATGGCAGTGAGTTAAATGGGTGCGGCGTTGCTGGCTTCTCCACTGCTCGCCGTTGGTCGAGGGGTGGACAGAGGGGTGCGGTAAGGTCACGGCTAGCTGCTAGACATCATGGGCAAGGGCGGTGCAGCTTGTGGCGTCGTGTCCACGTCCGGCCGACATGGAACGCTCGGGTACGGGCGACACTAGTCCAATTGGTGAGTGAGGGCTGCTCCATTGCACGGCTAAGTACTGGGGGTGATCGTGAGTGAGTAACTGAGGTGGAATGGAGTACAAAAATGATCACAAGATTGATTCAAAACAGTAGATAGTTGGTATGGCTGTACTTTGCCTGTTAAGTGTTTGATTAAATGGCCGCATGAACTAAACATTTGAATTTTCAAATTATTTTTTTGTGGGTGTGTTGGTCACATGCTTGGGTGTCTATGGTTGCAGGGATTTGTCAAGTGGTGGAGGTTTGAGTGGTTTTTGAAAAATGGTGATCTAGATACCTACACTTGATTCAATTTTGAACTATCCCTCAAATGGGTTTGAAATTGGTTTTTGTGGGTTTGCAAAGTTCACTTGTGTTCATTCTTACTTGTTCTAGCAAGGGGAGAAAAGAAGTAGAATTGTTTTCGTTAGAAATCTTTTACCAGATATGTCCAAAGTGGGCTAGTGGTTAACTTTGGCAAAAATGACCATTAGGTCATTATGCTTATAATTTGATTTTCTTTTTATTTGATAAGGTTTGGAAATGACATACATGTTATTGTTTTCATATTTAAACTAGTCTTTATCATTGATAGCAATCAAACATGGCATAGCAAGTATTCATGCATTAATAACAAACACACATGCATTCATATGGGTTTAAGAATAAAAGTTTTTGCTAATCCTAATTTTGGATGATTGAAACTTGATAATCTTGTTTAATATTTTTGAGGTGTTACACTCACCCTATTATCTTGTGAACCCCGCCACGAGAGGCCTGGTTCACTTCTCACTATCGGTATTCTTAAGGCGGAAATCCAAGCCTTTACAACAAGTTTGGGGCACTCATCCACAACTGAATTGGAGGCTCCTAAAATAACCACAAGCTGTCACAACACAAGGACACATTTATCAATATGAGAACAACACCTATGGTTTCCAAAGGAAACATTAGACACAAGTTCCTCGAGTGAATGAGGAGGGAAATCAAATCGCTTTGGTGAAGATGTAGATCTAGGTCTTCTCCTTTGTTTTTCTAAAGATCAGCAACTTTTATTAGTTGGAGGAGGATATCTAGCAATTTTAGTGGCTCAACAGTTAGGGTTCTTGAGGTGGGGAACGAGCAACTTAAGGTTGAAGAAGGGGAAGAGTATTTATAGCCCCTCCCAAAATGTAGCCGTTGGACCCTGCTTGGGGTGGATTATGTACCCCCAATAGAGGGCGGATTATTCGGACCTACACCAAATTTCCGGGCAATAATCTGGAAAATAATTCGCCCCTATACCGAGGGACACACACCTCATTGCGGAAATAACCTTAGCCGATTTTTTGGGGGCCAGATATTTGGAATAATCCGCCCCAAAGATGATTTTATAGCTTAAAAGATCACAATCTCTTTTCACTCCACAATTTGGGGGATGGATGCTGGCAAGAGTTTATCATATAGGATGCATGTATCACTTAACACATGATTCGATCATCACTAGTGTTGTTGTCTAACACACAAAACATAAAGGACTAGGAAATGTTCTTTAAAATGGTTAGGTGGCTAGCGGAAGAACCAAGCAATAGCTCCACGTGATGACATCACCGCTCTTTGCACATGAAGGGTAAAAAGAGGTCTGAGCCAATATTTTCTTTCCTATACTTTTTCTATGAAATTAGAGGTAAAGCAAACTTTCCTGCAAAATTCCTACGAGTGAATCCTGCGTTCCAAATGTCTATACAATGCACATTCCAAAGGATCGCCGATTCATGCAATTTTCCCGTGAAAATTCTACATTCCAAACGACCCTAAGGGAAGAGTTTCAGCGGAAGGTGATGAAATCGTTTCCACCCTCCTTTTCCCTTTTTGTCGTGATCTACCCTGTCCTTCCTGGGCCATGACGGGTACAGGGCTGGCGACCCCTATGCGTCCTCGCTCCTCCTCTCCGCTCGGTTCTACAGACGGGACGTTGACGGCTGCGGCGGGCGCCCGCCCTCACAAGCTTCCTCCCCTCTCGCCCTCTGTCATCGGCGCAACCACAAGAAATGTCAAACCAACAGCTGCAACAACCCACCAAAAAACACATCAGTGCTAATGATTGTTTAGATGTGTGATAGAGAAACCAATGCAACCAACCAAACAACAGACATCTATTGCTATCTTCATGTCCAAAAAGAACTACAACCTATCAAACGAACCGCAAACGATGGTTTTATAACTGTATGAGTAAGGATGACAATGGACATGGTAAAACAATACCATACCCATACTCGTGTAGTCAGCGCGTATAAAAGTTTACCCAACTCGCGGGTATACAACTTTACCATACCGATACCCGGTGGGTGCCATACCCATTAGGTACCCGGTGGGTAGATCCAATAGTATACAAGTTATTCACAATTTTATTTTCATCAATAACATATTTAAAAAAATAATTATCTCTACTTACTAATAAATATATGAGTACATGAAAGTATCAAAGCTTAAAAGCCGTAATCTCATACTCGTCCCTAGTCTTCTCGTACGTATAGTTGAAACTCTACGGGTAAGTTTGACATATCAGTTTAAATGGACAGGATATGGGTATACCAATAAGTACAAGTCTATACTCGTACCCGTAGCTTAACGGGTATGGGTATTAGGTAGGTATAAAAGTATACCCTACCCTGACCATCGAGTATGGTATCCGCGGAACCTATACGCGTGAGTAAAATTATCATCCTTGTCCGTGGGTGTGATATACTCAGCCTACCAAACGCGCCGAGTACACGTGAAGTTTCCGGTTAATCTACCCACTGGCAATAGGCTCGTGCACCGAGAAAACTGGCGCCGCAGCGAAATTCCTCGACACCGACTTATAACGAGCAAATAAAAGGATGACCACCCGAAAAGACCAGGCGCCCTGTAATTGCGCAGGAAGCCGTCAACGCACGAGCACCCGATGGTTAATCCGTAATTGCACCCAATTTCGGCGCCCAGGTTGCAGAACAGCAGAATACGACTCGACCCGGGCAACCCAACGATACCTAGGCCGCGGTCCGTCTTGTATCTCTCTATCTAGCTCTCCCTCTCCGCGACCCGAAGACCGCAGCTTTCGTCTCCAGCGCTAGGGTTTCCGTTCCCCACATCGATCTTCAGCGAGGGCACGAGGTACGCCCGCCCGCCCGTGGATTCTGATACCCGCCGATTTCACGCCCTTCGCGCTAAATCTGCGTGTCCTTTTCTTCGTTGATTTTTGTAGCCGGTGTTTCTGGTTCTGTGGCGACTGGGAGATGCCGCCGAAGTCGGCTAGGAGGGGCGGCGCTGCCGCAGCGAGGAAGGGGCCCGGGGCCAGGGGCAGGGCGGCCAAGGCTCAGGCGGCCGCGGAGGAGCCCGTGCCAGCCGTCGAGGAGGTGAAGGTCGCGGAGGAGAAGGCCGCGGAGGAGGCGCCCAAGGTGGAGGAGCAGAAGCGGCAGCCGTCGCCACCGCCTCAGCAGCCGGCTGCTGCTGAGGAGAAGGCTAAGGTGGAAGCCGTGGAGAACGGCGCAAGCCACGGTGAAGGTACTGCGTTTGTGCCTCTGCTTTCTGGATGCAGCGTAGACTTTTTCTCTGATCTGCTATATGACATGGACCGCAGCATTTGCTCAATTATATTGTAATGGTGATGTGATAATCTCCCCTTTATTTGGCCTAGCATGAACGCCATGTAGTCTTTTTTATCCTAGGCGTGGTAAGCGTGGGTTCAGAGGAGCACACTTGCTGTTGGTGGTCTATTAGGTCGATTGGTTCTGTTACAAACTTGCCGTCGTGCAGTCCTTTTTGTTTTAGTTCAGTGGTATTCGATGCCCAAACTTATAAGCCATTTTGTTTTACAGCAGCCACTGTGGGTTTTGCAATTTTTTATGGAAGGGAACAATATAATTAACCACCCCCCTTAGCAAAACAGAAAAGAAAATACTTTTATCATGACCTGTGACTTAATGTCTTTTTCCTATATTGTCCTAGACACTTCATTGGCTTATTTTAATGGATTTTGAGGTTTATGTATCTTACACTTACTTAATTCTTAGATGATGGAACTGTGAAAGAAACATATGAAGAAGAGGACAAAGGTGAACGCCTGGAGTTCGAGGATGAGCAGGAATATGAAGAGGAGGCTGTTGTAGACTATGATGAGAAGGATTCAGAGCAGTATGAGGAACAATATGAAGATGGCGATGAAGGGTTGGAGTACACTGAAGATGTGGTTGAAGAGGAGACGGATATGGTGGATGAGGAACTGGATGACGGCGGGGATGATGGGGAGGGCGAGGAATATGAAAATGCTGACGAGGAACAGAATGTGGACGTGGAGGATGAAGACCATCATGAAATGGTGAAAGCACATCGTAAGCGGAAGGAGTTTGAAGTTTTTGTCGGTGGGCTAGATAAAGATGCAACAGAGAGTGACCTCAGGAAAGTTTTTAGTGAAGTTGGCGAAATCACTGAAGTTCGTCTGATGATGAACCCTGTTACAAAGAAAAACAAAGGCTTTGCCTTCCTGCGATATGCGACTGTGGAGCAAGCAAAGCGCGCTGTCTCAGATCTAAAGAACCCGCAGGTTGGTCTTATGACAATGGTACGATGTTTATGGTATATTTTATATTGTTACAAGTAACTTGACTGTTTCTGAAATTTTGTAGGTACGAGGTAAACAATGTGGTGTTGCTCCTAGTCATGACAGTGATACACTTTTTGTTGGCAATATCTGCAAGACATGGACAAAAGAACATGTATGATGCTTAAACTATTTTTTTCCTTGATGCCTCTTTTCTGCTTCTTGGTTGAAGAAATAACTTGTCTTGGAACTCACAGCTGAAGGATAAATTGAAGACCTATGAAGTTGAGAATTTTGATGACTTAATATTGGTCGAGGATAGCAATAACCCAGGGATGAATCGTGGGTACGCTTTACTCGAGTTTTCTACTCGCCCTGAAGCTATGGATGCTTTCAGGCGATTGCAGAAGAGGGATGTAGTCTTTGGAGTTGATCGCAGTGCAAAGGTTTCATTTGCTGATTCCTACCCTGAAGTTGATGATGAAATGATGGCACAGGTAAGCACTTTCTGCAGTAATTTAAATGTCAGCTGTGTTGGTTTCTTGGTATGGGCCAAACATGTTCAACATTATTGAATCCTCATTCTTGTTTTATGGTTCAGGTCAGAGCTGTATTTCTTGATGGTCTTCCTCCATCATGGGACGAAGATCGTGTTAAGAAGTACCTTAAAAAGTATGGAGCTATCGAGAAAGTTGAACTTGCCCGAAACATGCCTGCAGCCAAAAGAAAAGATTTTGGGTTTGTTACTTTCGATACGCATGATAATGCTGTTGCATGCGTTGATGGGATAACTAATTCTGAGATTGGTGAAGGTGATAGCAAGGTCCGTTCTCCAACTGAGTTTTTGTACAATGGACAAATTTTATCATGCAATTCCTTCTCAAGACAATTCTTTTGTGGTTCAGGCAAAAGTGAGAGCCAGATTGTCAAGGCCAATTCAGAGACCTACTAGAATGAAGCATGGATTAAGAGGAAATTTCAGGATTGGGCAGAGTGCTCCTCGTGGTGGTCGCTTTCCATACAGCCGCCCTCCTCCACGTCGGCCTCTGCCACGTCTTGTACGGCCTGATGTTAGTCGCTTGCCTCCCATCAGGAGCCGTCCACTGAAGAGGCCAATAGATATTAGAGACAGACGCCCTGTTATGTCAGTACCAGAAAGAGTTAGGCGTTTGCCTCCGCCAGAGAGATCTTATGATAGAAGGCCCCCAGGTGCGCAGATGTTACCCATTTTCTTCTGGTGCGATCTACAGCTGCATCAAATTTTCTCATACTTCATCTGCGTACAGCTCCTATTTACCCAAAGAGAAGTCCAAGGAGGGAATATGGAAGACGTGATGACCTTCCTCCGCCAAGAAGCAGAGCTACCTTTGCTGACTACACTCCAAGAGTTCCAGTGGATAGGCGCCACTCTTACAGGGACGACTATTCGCCCCGTGGATCAGCTTATTCAGACCTAGGTCCTCGTAGTGCTCCCCGTCTTTCTGACAGGCGAGCATATGCTGATGACGGTTATGTAGAGAAGATCGACCGACCTTTACCTCCCTATAGGGAGGGGCGTGGCCGTGATTATGATACAATTTCTGGTTCAAAACGCTCATATGTTGAGATGGTGAGGATCGTTTATTTATGTTTTGCATTGTTTGCATGCACTTGCAATTTATTACATCAACCTAATTATATTGTTAATGTTGCAAGGATGATGCGCCTCCTCGGTATCATGACATTGGTGTTCGCCAGTCCAAGGCACGCTTAGACTATGATGTTGGTGGCAGCAGTGCTCGGTATGCAGATGCATACCCTGAGAGGTTGGTGTACATTTAGTAACATGCAGTCTCTTTGCCTAGTTTTTGGTTTATTTAGAGAACGTCTTGGTATATGATTTTTAAGCTCGTGTTCTTTCTCGTGCTCCTTGAAGGCTTGGGCGGTCACATGCGGGATACAGTAGCAGCAGATCTGTCGCTGGTCATGACACCGTATATAGTAGCAGCCGCCATGGCATGAGTTATGGAGGTATACTCTTGAAGGCTATACTAATTGTCATGATACGTCTGACCATGTGCTTGTAACTTTGTTTTGCATATCATCTCTGCAGGTTCTGCGAGCACTGGTGATGCTGGTGGAATGTACTCATCAACTTATAGTGCTGACTACATGCCTCGTGGATCTGATGTAAGTCTTCTTGAAATTATGTCGACCTATTTACTATCTACTATATGTGACAAATATAGGCTGTTGTACAATCAGTGCTAGTGAAATGTTTTTAGATTTAGCCGTCTGTAAAGAAAGAATTCCTAGCATTGACCACATCATATTGATACTGCTAGATTGAACATGAAATAACTTACATATAATGTATAATTCTTTTATGTGAAGCAGCCTTGGTACATAGAAAATCGATTATCAAGTTGTCACCTTGTAGACCATGTGAAGTCCAAAATGACTGAGCATTATTGTTTTATCAATTGCCCCCTTCCCTCCTTCCCAGTTATCCAACCTTTGTGTTTTGGGCAGGTTGGCGGTAGTTCATATTCGTCCCATTACTCTGGTCGTAATACGGGTAGCAGCAGTGGCTACTTTGGCGGCGGTGGTTCTAGTTCATATTACTAAGGTAAAAACTACATCAGTTCCAACTTCCCTGTAGTTTAGTTGCGTTTGTACGTAATTTGTCCACCCTTTACCATCATCATCATCACCATAATCGCGCTCATTGCTCACTTCGGAGATGGCAAATGTCTGCCCTTGTATCAAACATGGGACATCCTCCGTGATCAACCATGAATTGTTTTAATGATACAGATTTGGCATCCGATCGTCTTTGTGGAACAGATTTAGCACCATAGGAGGTTGGTGCAGACCCTGGATTGTATGGAGCTCCTTAACTTAAGGCCTACGGATCCGGACAAGTGGCAAGTGTGGGCAATCAAATAAGGCATGCCTGAAGGAGCTAGAAACATTGAGTTGGTTGAAGGAGTAGTCTTGTGGATGTTCTGGCATGTTTATTTAATGTAAGGCTTTGCTTTAGTTGGTCAAGAATTGTGAACAAATAGCCAGCTATGGTGTGTTTACTTCCGGTGTTTCTATAACATTATCAAGAGATATGGAGTATTTGAATAAGTAGTCTTTTTGAGGTTGTTTCCTGCAACACAAGGTGTTTTGGAGATTCCACCTTGTGATATGCCAGCTGAAGATCAGACTTACAAACAGAGCTTAGAAGTGAGTGCTTCGTGTAATGATGTTACTTCTGAAACCTTTGGTTAACACCACACTGCATCTGTTCTCTAGTGGATCAAACTTTGCTTCCTGAGACTGAAAGATGACTGATCAGGTTGAAATTTGGACTACTTATTTGTTACTTCAGATAAAATTGGATTTGTTGGTTGCCATATTCTGGGACAAACCTCACACAGGTTTAAGATAGCAAAATTCACAGCCACAGGACTGGATGTCCTTGCAAAGCTGTCAATTAGCAGCATAGAGTACATGGCACCAGGTAAATCTAACAAGCATTATCAACAGTGAGCGCCATGGTTTACTCATTGTTTAGGAAATATCTTTGAAGTACTGCATGGAGCATGGATTAATACACATCTTTGATTTGAGCCATATGTCCATTGGATGGCTTCACTTTTGGAACTTGGCTGGAAGCATGATGCAGAAAAATCTGGTCTGTCGGAATACTGTTAATCCCTATGGTCTAGTTTATTTAATGCGTTAGGACTCAGTACAGGTTACTTATGGATTACGGTACATTTAGGCCCTCATTCCGCTGTTGTGGAGGGGCTGTTGCCCCGGACCCCGGGTGGGTGGGGGGGTGGGGGGTGGGGGGGGGGGGTCAAAAGATAACAGTGTTCTGCATCATTAAGTTTATAAGCAACATACACTACTGACATCACCAAATTTATGATAACTAACACTGTTATCTTTTGGGAGTAGCTGGTGCCATGCAGCAATTCGACAAATAAGTGAGGTTCACAGGCTGCAATAAAGCTGACTAACTATGCTAACTTATTATTAATACACATCCTTCTCTCTGCTGTAACAATGTGGTGTTGTAATCACCTGCATCAACTGGGATGGTTGAACAAGTGGCATTAACTATTTAATCTGGACGTTGAAGTTGAGCATTCTTGGTTTGCATAATCTTGGAAAAAAAGGGCTTGGTATGCAGTCTTGTCTGATGCAGCATTGAGATGGCTTTGGCAGTCTTCAGAAACAAAACATTGTTTCTTACTGAGCTCTTTGCCAGCTATCATCTAGTGTATGATATTTGTGGAAGTAGGACACCTTAAGTGAAATCAACAATTATGTTATCAGATCTTATAAACTGCATTAGATTACCAATAGTGTATGAAAAGTTCACTCTACTCAGCAAAATGGGAGGGTGCCAGTGAATTTAAAGGTGGAAATGAAAGTGGGAGGGAACCAGCAACAGTTAGCTTGTTGATTTTGTGCTTATGATGAGAAAGGAGGGAGGGAGGTTGATTTTCTTGGACAAATGAGATAAACAAGGGAATAGAGTGATGGAAATCCACTTTGGCTTGCTGGACTTGCTCCCATTGTGGAAATCCACTTCAAGCATCTTTCTCCATTCAGCAAGGGCAAAACTCGGTTTAAGTTTTGCATTCTGGGTTCTGGAATTCAGGATTTCTCTCTGTCAGTTGTTGAGAGAGCGAACAGTCAGTTGTGTATTGGAATATTAAACTTAGGTTCAACTGTTCTTAGTACAAAAATCCGATAGTTTGAGGTCACAAAGAACAGAATGTTCAGGATGGTAAAAAATCAGTTAATGTTTAAGATTTTACACAGCTATCTATAATCCCATACCTCCCCTCGTGTTTTTTTATGGTTTGAGTTATCAGTGTAATCTCCATTGCATATCTTAAGTTGTTTCTCATGTTTTGTATGGTTGTTGATGATTAATACTTACTAAACTAGATATTTGAATAACATGCTCACACTTAACAGTTTTGGATTGAGTTACATCAGTGCAATCTCATGGATTTTCCGTAGTTGCCTCTCCAGTTATTTTGTAATGCTACCATCTAATCTTGTCTTGAGCTTACCAGCTTAACTAACTTTCCCTTTTCAGTTTTTTTTCTTCTGTAATGCTATAATGTAAAGCTTATCTTGAGCTTACCATGCTTATCTATCTTATATAGGGATGCTTTACCATTGTAAATTTCTAAGCAGAGTGCTGCTGCTAATATTTTATCTGTGCTAAATAATGTTATCTTTTTATATGTTGCCCGAACACGATTCCAAAACTGTGGCAAGCACTGCTGCTGCTTCTATTGGTTGTGCTTCCATGAAGAGCTTGAGCGTAGAGTAGGTAATGCAGCTGTGCAATTGTTGCACAGGGCACTGCAGTTCTTGTGTTATGAGCAAGCAGTGGGTTGTTTCTGTTTCCTTTCATCACTGTACCGTGGAACATGTTTCATGTACATCATGGACTGGTAGAAAAAATTGATGCTGACAGTGGATGATACATCCCGATGTTTGTTGTTGTGGTCAGATTTCTCAGTTTTGTTTCACAGTATCTTTTTTGCTTTGCCATTAATCATTTCCATTGGATTTACCCTGAGTTGATGACACAGCTGTTCTGCGTGAGCGTTTGTCATGTTCTACTACTCCCTCTGACCAATATTAGTCGACTCGAATTTGTCTAATATGGGTTGGAGGGAGTAGTATATAATTTATGTGCTACGGAGAGGTGACTGCTGTGTAGCACTGGTTCATGTTACCTTGTAGCATTGGTTCATGTTGCCTGGCTTGCTGTAACATTGTTCGGGCTAGTCTAGTAAGCGGAGTCGCTGGTTATATGGGTGCAATCGGGCATGCCGCTCTTCAGCCCACTCCCGGTCGTGGCTGGGACGTCCTCGATCGAGATGAAATTATACCGCAAACGGGATACCCAAAGAGTTTTGCGGTAGATGCATTGCTGATCGATGACGGCAGCTCCACCTCCAAGGTTCAGTTACTTGAAGAATTTGGAAGGAAAACTCCGCTACACTGTTCACTGCAGCGGCAGCTGCACGCCTGAATCGTCGACCACGCTCGGAGCCATGCTGCTGCGGCCTTGTTTTCCTCGGCTCGCACGACGCATGCCACCAACCGCGCGCATGCACGCGGAGGCGAGGTGCTGCTCTCCGTCCTGCCTGCTCGGCTGCCGTCCTCGGCACGCACACACAGCTCACAGCTGCAACGAGTGACCGCCCCCAGCCGCGCAACCTTGCCAGTGCACGCGTGAACGACCGCGCAGGCCGCCCCGCCCCGGCGTCTCTGTCTCACGTCCTCACCGGATCGGGTGGCGTTGCTATCGCGACAAGCGGTCTCGTCGCATGTGACGTGACCATGCAACGCGACGCGGGCCAGCCACGTCAGCGTCCCCTCCCTCGCCATCAACACGCGGTCACGCCCGCCGCCCCGCAGCAGCCGCGCCGCGCGCCACCTTGCCGCACCCGCACGCCACCTTCCGTGTACCGGGTCAGGTCGCACCGCAATGCCGCCGCGCGCGGCCAACTACACGCCTCCGCACTCCTCTCGCTCGCCCAAGGAACAGTTACTCTGCGTTTCTTTAATGCATATCCGTCCGGGAGCCTGCGCCGCTCGATCGTCCTGAATTCCAGATCCGACGGCTACAGAGAAAAGCCGAGCCCGCGCGGCGGTGCCGATGGTCAAGGCTGTGTTAACCCCACAACCCCGCGGTAGGCGCCGCCGCCGCTGCCGCTTGCCGCCCGCCCCCCGCCGCCCGCCCGCGTGCGCCCACCTGTAGCCGCCTAACCATGACTCCTCCTCCTCCTCCGTTATAATCCCCCGCATCGCGCCCTCCGCCACCACCACCACCCTCGCCATTATCGCCATGACTTCCCCTCCCCCTTCTCCCCCGACCCACGCGACGGCGCGGCGCGTGCCGCCCCCGTGCTGGACCCCCGAGGAGACCCTCGCGCTCGCCCGCGCCTACACCGCGCGCCGCCTCGCCGTCGGCCGCGCGCACCTCACCTCCGCCGACTGGTCCGCCGTCGCCGCGGCCGCCACCCCGTCCAAGACCGCCAGGCAGTGCCGCCACAAGGTCGAGAAGCTCCGCCGCAGGCTCCGATCCAAGAAGCGCCGCCCCTGCCCCATCCTCGACGGCATAGATCTGCTCGACGACCCTACCTCGTCCCCATCGCGCTCCCACTCCCGCTCCCCCTCCCCGCCGCCCCCCGCCTCTCCGCTCCCTCCTCCCCCCTCCCCCTCCCCGCCCAAGAAGAGGAAACGCCCCGACGCCGGGGACGACGGGGAGAGCGACGTGGTGCAGGCGCTGAGGGCGATCGGGGAGGGGTTCGTGCGCGCGGAGCTCAGGAGGATGGAGGCGGACAGGGAGACGCAGCGGATGCGCATGGAGATGGCGCTCCGCCACATGGACGCGCAGCGCCGGCTCCTCGACGGCCTCGTCGGCCGCATCGTCGACGCCTTGGAGTGAAGCGGTGGAGCAAAGGTGTCCTCTCCCCCTTTCGAGATCTATTGCCTTGTCCTGGTTACACAACTCCCTAGCGGCGACTTGAGGTGTCTCTTAGATCTGTCCATATGTACCTCATCTGTGATGTCCGATGGATCATGCTTGTCTCATCATGTAGAACTAGACCGCGTCTTGTATAGTTGTGTATCCAAGCGGAAGCACTTCTTCTCATGGAAAAGAACAGTTATCTTGCGTTCCTCTTGGTTACTCTACTTCTTATTGCGTGTCTCCACCTCAATTTCTTTGCATTTATGTTGTAAGGTAACATATAATAAGATATCGACGGTAAAATATGGAATTCTGGAAACTATGTTTGTCACCTGCCACAGTTACAATTCTGACCATGGGGAATACCCATATGTTCCTTCCATCTGGCTATAATTTGTATGCAAAGCACTAACAGTAACAATGGACATGGAACAAAAAGAGATGCACTGGACAGCGGGTTCTTTAAGCTCTTATAGTAGCTTGCTTTAATTGGGTGAGTGAACGATACTTTTGATGCTCACCCATCGAGGCGAGTATTGGGTTAGTATGGCTAGTTTAGTAAAAACTTTAACTGGATTATGTATTTCAGTTTTGTAGTAATATCTAAAATCAAATAACCAAGCTAATGTTGGATAATTTTGATGGCTAGTTTGGTCAACTATTTGCTCACTCACTGATAAAACTCTACACTTATATTGTTACAATTTATTTAAGAGTTTAAACGAAGCATGGAGGAATTAATTTACTTTTGCTTAATGAATTTTAACATTTTGAGTGCACTTATATTCAAATTAATTTAGTGAAAACTATGTTTTTTTATAGATTTGGTTAAATCCCTCCGAGAATTGAAACTGAATTAAACCAGATTAGCCAAATGACCATTGTTGCCGGTTAATTCGGTTTGGTCAGTTTTTCCTCACCCCTAGCCCCCCACCACGGGGCTTACATCACAGCCTCATAGGTTGAGCTAACCTACATTTTTATTGTGCCTATGGTTGCTCCATCTTATGCCCCCTTCTTAGTAACTCTAGGCAGGTTGTCATCATAGTTATGCATGATCTGATGCTGTCTGGGTCTCAATGTGCATGGTAGTTACTTGGGCTTGGGTCATTGAAAAAATTCAGTATCCTGCTACCTTATTTCTCTTTGAATAATGCCTACATATCATCAAGGTTGATATATGTCTAGGTGGTCCTTGTAAGCACATGCAGGCAAAGACTGAGTTTAAAATCTATATTAATTTTTCTTGGTTTGTGGAACCAAGGAAATTATTACATGGCAGTACCCTGTATCTACACTTTTTAAATACACTTAGAAGCTAACTCACTAGTTCTGAATTTTCATTATAAACTATTTTCTTTACAGCTCAAGCAAATGAGCCTGAGAAAAGTACTTTAGTTCTTTTTTACCATCTTCTTTCTTTTCCCTTATGAACCTATTTTCCAAGCTCTAGTTCTCCTTTTGTGTTTCTATATTGTGATTCTCTGTCAGAGTCTTTCTGACACCCATTTGGCAATAAAATGGTCTGTCCGCTGCTGTATTAGTAAAAAACTAAGGCAGCAATTTATTTGAGTTGAAGTGAAAGAAGAAACTATCTATCTATACAAATTCTGTGTATCATACAAATTCTGTGTATCTATACAAATTCTGTGTATCATACAGTCCCACTACCGAGCATCAAATTCACAAAGCGGCACATTTAGTTATGATTTTTACCCTATAAACATAAATTGAGTCCCAATTCCTTTAATAGTAGAAGTCAAGACTCAAGCTTGCAATATTAGAACTGCTAAAGCATTTCACAAACAAACTCTTTCCTCTTGAATGTTGGCTCAATCGGCATAAGTAGTTGCATGCAACTCTAAAGAAGACATTGACAAAAAAAGAATGGCTCGAGAAAAGGATGAACAATGAGATGGCGTAAGTGTGAGAGTCAACAATTGCCCCACCTTATGTCTTAGAAGAACTCACTTACGAATCGTACACTGAGCTCCATTCCAAATTTCCCGTGTGAAATATTGCACTGCATAAGTAGCCACATTCAGGAGTCACTTCATGTTATGGTACAATGAGGCTCTTCTTTTAAGTCAGGTTCAGTTCTACCTGGAAACTGATGGTCGTCATATGGCATGGCACAAAAGGTGAATATGTTCTCCTTCCCCCCTTGAAATTGTTTACACTTGCTTGTACATAGATGCTTCATTGAGATTCCTCATGGTGCTCGTAGGCTGTCATTGCAACCTTGAGGCCATCCTTTGTTGACCACCTTTTAACAAAGGGAGATTCTGTCCGTTCATACGAACAACCATCCTCTTGCTGTCTTTTCATTTCTTTTCCTTCCTAAATCTAGGTATCGTGCTGAACTGAACCTCAATTGACAGAAAAAATGGTCGGCACGTTCATACGAAAAAAATCCATACCCAAATTGACTACCGTTCATACAAAAAAAAAATCCAACATTGGTGATGAACAAATTCATGCATTCATGTACACAAACACAAAACAAGGCAGATACCTAGATTTAGGAAGGAAAAGAAATGAAAAGACAAACATAACAGCAAGAGGATGGTTGTTCGTATGAACAGTTGACAGAATCTCCCTTCTTGTCTCTCACTTGTACTTGCCTCTATTGGCAATTCATCCATGTGGATTTGTCATATACCATAAAATAAACAAATGGGGAGAAGAGTGTTAAGCTAAGTCAAGTAGAAGCGAGGTTTGGCAGCAAATTATTATCGCTGGTACTGGCATATATGTTTGCCTTGTTTGATGCTTTAGCGTTGTCTGTAACTGTCTTTCATTTTTTATTGGAAATATGTGCTGTTTCAACGTTAGACATTGTCTATAACTGTTGTTATCTTTATTCAAGGACTGCCACAATGGTATGTCGGTTTGCCAGATTTATCAGTCACAGGAATTTGTATAAATAGATATCATTCATGAAAACAAATAATTTAGCGGTTGCATCTCATTTGCGTGATCAAATTTTTTGTTACACTTGTTGGACAAAATAGTGGACATGTTTGAATGGAATTATTTATTAGTTTCGTGCTCTCAGCTGAGCTGAAAGTGCAGTTGATGCTGAAAATGGTCTAAATATTCCATTATCTGCTACATTCTTTTTGCTGCTTAAAACGTATCCACTGAGAAACTCTATATGGCTACTTGAAAGTTATATGTTTATTATGCAGAAAAGGATTTTCATTGGTGCAATCTAATACTTTTGTGTGATCAATTTGCTGCAGATGAAGGCAAGTGCCACTTAAGTAGAATTTAGGACCACCATTAAAGTGTGTGGTCCTTAGCATGCTAGCATCCATCCTTTACTACCTGCCCTGGCCTGTTAAACTACTGAGCAACACTTGAGATGACTAGCAAGAAATGAAAATTCAGGTTTGCACATTGACTCGATGTGGTCTGCTGATTTTGTAAGCAGGAAATTGCTCCATGATGCTCGGCTTTACTTCCGTGTTTCATCGTGTGTGGTCCTTGAATTCTTGATAAGATCATGTATAGTAAGCACTGTGTAGATTTATCTAATATCTTTTTGAAAGCTATTTTTTCGAATCTTGCGACTAGCGAGGACCGCTTGTGTCGAATATTCCGTGAATATGCTAATGTTTTTAAACTAAATAGAACCATCTTTTTGAAGTCACTTAGGTGTCTCTTTTTATTTATAATGTGAATATTTAGCTATTTAAGTCTTTCCAGTGAACATTCCCGTCATGATTGATGTGAGAAATGTGTCTGAATTTGTGACAATCATTTCTTGAACAGGTGTCAAGGTAACATTTGATTTAACCATCAAACTGTTTTTTATACTGGGTTATAACTTGAGGCAGAATCTGAACTGTTACCATTATTATCTTGGAAGAAATTTCACATACAATGCTCAGGAAATCTACTCGAGTCAGCACGTTGCTGTAATTAATCTATTCTCCTTTTGCAAATTAGCATGAAAATTTTGTGTCGAACAACTGAAATGAACAAATGAATGTTTAGATGGAGCCTTATAGCAAATTAGCTAATTTGTTTTGCATTCTCATTTCCTGTTACACCTGTAACTAAAAGCAACATACACATAAAACAAGGAAATGTTGTATTCTGTTTATTTAATGAAAAAAGGTACTGGGGACTCGGTACCCTCTAAGTCCTTAAGTTTAAATCTGAAACAAGGGTGTAATAAAGCAACTTGTAGCCGAGGCAATTTAATCATTGGGGCAATGCTTGATAGTTTGTTGTAATAGAAAATGGTTCTTCATTGTTTAAAATGGATGAATTCTGTTCTTTGATCAAACAACCACATGCTTTGCACTATCCTGCATATTTGCCAAGAGAAAAAGCAAGTTACAAGCCAATAGTTTTTGGCTAGTGAGCAAGCAGAAAAGCAAGAAAATATGGTACTAACCTAAAGCTAAAGCAACTTCTCTTTTGCCCACATCTTTGGGCTAAAGAACATCTCCAAGGTAAGATATGTCCACATTGCTGAGCTGGTGAGCTCCCGAGTGAGTCGTATGTCAGATTATTATTATGCCGCTATTGCTAAGATATGTCCACATTGGCATGGTGAATCATCACATTGACAACCTCATTTTCTTCTGCAGTGTATGTGGAGTGCACCCCATAGCACACATAGAAGACTGTGATTGCGAGGCTCCAGATCCCAAACCTCTGGAAGGACCTCAACTTGAGGGTGGTCATCAGGAACACATTCAGGAAGACAGATGCAGCAGCCGGCCATGGCATCAGAGGGACTGCCCACTCTGACGGTGGCCGGGCCACATCCTGCCGTGCTGTGCAGTGGAAGATTGTGATAATCGCCACCAAGATGGCGCCAAACAGTGCCATCCCCCACCGCCACCGCCCGCCGATCCTCCTCGAGAGGGAGAAGCCAATTGAGCTCAGCGTCAGGAGCAGCAGGAATAGGAGGACATGGAGCGGCCGGGTCGTGCCAAGCTTGGCGTACCGGTTGTAGATGAGTGCGTTTGCCACCAGGTAGAATGCCAGGAGGGTTCCGATTGATATCATCTCAAACACTATCTGTAACTCAGTGAAGAGTGATGCCGTGCAGAATCCTGGATATGGACAGGGCTTACGTTAGGAAGGATGCAAGATACGTATGTACTGTGGCGTATGTATTGACTGTAACCTGCATTGCCTTGCTCTTTTACATCTACGATTCATATCCTTTCAAATTTTTGTACAAATCATAACTTTGACTTTACTAAATTAAGTGGAAGCTATCTCCTAGTGCTATAGAATACTACAGTTTCTCGATCATTGTGCACTGTATTCTAGTAAGTGTTTTTACTTTTGCATATGTACTAGTAGCTTGTAGTACTATCTTACATCATACTAGGATAGATAAATTGATGCTAGGAAGCTAGCTATTTCTGCCCATTAAGTGGGAGATTAGGTTTGGCAGACATACACAAGTTAGTGGAAGTAGTAATAAATTAGTAACAATGTACGAGTACTACCTAGAAAGATGGTGGCGTTCATCGGAGTGCCGGTGGAAGGGTGGACCTTGGCAAGCCACGCCGGCACCAGCCTGGCCCTGGCGATGACGCACAGGTACCTTGCCTGTCCCAGCATGGCCACCAACAGCGAGGCGACGATGCCGATGCTGGCGCCTGCCCCGACGATGCCGCCCGCCCACTTCCAGCCGGCCTTGTCCCTGAAGGCCGACGAGAAGGGCGCGCTCTCGGCGATCTCGTTGTAGGGCAGCATGCCGCAGAGCGCGAGGGACATGAGGCAGTAGAGCGCGGAGACGATGAGCACGGAGCCGGTGATGCCGACGGGGAGCGCGCCCGCGGGGTCCCTGATCTCCTCGGCCATGGTGGACGCCGAGTCGTAGCCGATGTAGCTGAAGTAGACGACGGCGGCGCCGTCGAGCACGCCCCGGACGCCGTAGGGCGCTAGCCCGTCGGGAGTCACGAGGTTCCTGGCGCTGCCGTTCCAGAAGCCGGCGACGATGATGAAGGCGAAGAAGAGCAGGTGGAACGCCGTGAGCACCATGTTCAGCATCGAGCTCTCCTTGGTGCTGCATGTAGTACATATCATCACACTTAGCTCGGGCTCGCAGGAGCCTGTAGAATAATGTATGCAAGGTAGGATATGGTGGCTGGCAATGGCATTGGACCTGTAGCAGAGGCATAGAGTAAGGAGGAGGATGAGCGCGACGGCGGGGACGTCGAGCGCATTGTATCCCTGGGCGATGCCGTCCACCTGGATCCTCCAGGCGTCCGGCTCCGTGACGCCGCACGTCGAGGCCAGGTAGTCCGTGAAGCTCCTGGCCACCGCCGCGTTGGACAGCACGTACTCCATCAGGATGTTGGCTCCCCCGAAGAACCCCACGAACTCACCTAATCGTCGGCGCACAGCCGAGCCGGCCAAAAAAATAATGTTAACTCCAGATATTGGATCCGCTTATACAATCATCTATCTGGTGGTAACGCATGATGTCTGTCGGAGCGTGTTCTTGGCCGGCCGCCGTTTGGACGATCAGTTGTTAGGTAGCTGCGGATTTTATGATGGTATAGGACACTAGGACGCCGTGACGGACGCACGTACGTACCGAAGGTGACTCGGAGGTAGCTGAAGGCGCCGCCGGCGACGGGGACGCGGACGGCGAACTCGGCGTAGCAGAAGGAGGAGAGCAGCGCGGAGACGCCCGCGACGACGTAGGAGGCGAACACGGCGGGGCCGGCGGTGTCGCGGGCGACCCGGCCGGTGGTGACGAAGACGCCCGCGCCGAGCATCCCGCCGACGCCGAGGCCCACGAGGTCGTACCACTCGAGCCTGCGCGCCATGCGCGCGCCGGACCTGTCGCGCACCTCGCTCAGCTCCTGCTCGGGCGTGCACGTCACCAGCGCCCTCCGGCGCAGGCGGTGCGGCGTCTGCGCCACCGTCAGCAGCACGTCGCGCAGCGCCATCAGTCCCGCTCTAGCCAGCAGCACTGCCCCCCACTCCTTTTCTCCTTCCTTGCTCTTGGTTTTTGACTTGACACGATCGATCTCTCAGCGGATATAGATACATATACTAGCGGTATTTATACACGCACCGCACCGGCATTTCGCCAGTTGCAGCTAGTGTTGTTTATTTGGACGGTGGGTAATGAAGTCGGTCTCTGCTCCCGTTCGCATCGACAGCGTGAGTCCGTGAGTAACAGTGGGAGCGTGGCGTGGGGGAAGCTTTGCTTCCATGGAGGTTGCAGCTTCACATTAAGGCCTTGTACTTCCGGCTGCTTTTCGTACGTGCAGACTGACTGCTCTCGCTGCTGGTGGTCGATGCAATGCTCGTTCTCACGGTGGCATTCGGTCGAGCGTGCGTACGCGGACCATGTGCTCGCGCGTGAAGGCCGTAAGCGAATGAATAATGACCGGCTACAGCACACTCGATCAGAATGCAGAAATCTGTAAATGCTCCAACCGATCGAGCACTTAGTTGGAATTTCATATACTCCCTCCGTTCCTGCCTCCCTTGGATTTGTTTAGATACACTAAAACATGTCTAGGTGCATACAAGTCTAGACAATTCAAGTCACTTATTTTAAGACCAAGGGAGTATATATAAATTTATATATTTCTTTATATATTTCCCCATCGCTGATTTAGTATAACCTTATACTTCCTCTGTCCAAAAAATTCGTTAGATATTTTTTCTAGATTCACTAAAACGCCGTTTACGCGACGGATTTGTACTAAATCGGCAATAACTAATATGGATTGGATCGGAGGGGGAAGTTTTATTTTGTGACATCAACAGTATACGAAAAAATGTTCCCGGGTGAAGAATCGAGGTCGAGCATTCTCACAGGTCACAAATCTCATTTTTTTTAAAAAAAATAGCTCGATGGATGTCTGCGGAAAGGCTAATGTCTTGTACCACTATGTTGCTACGCGCGCACATGGGAGTGCCACAGCCCACAGATGGATGTCAGGTGAATATATAGGGACGTAGCTTAGGTGTATCGACCAGCCTTTTCATTTCTAAACGGTGACCGATCGATCCAACGCGTGGGGTGTACGAACGTACGTTACGTACGTAGAGCTAAGATTCTTCTGCAGGGCACCTTTGCTGGCAACCGTGGCTTGGCAGTTGGCAGGAGGGAGCGTGCAGGGAGGTCAAATCTACAAGAGCCCCGTCAGGAGAGTACCACCGGTCACTACCACTCTACCAGCGTGCACTAGCTAGCTACGCAGCACCAGATGCGTTTGGCACGCTTAACTGACCCGATCGACTTCGAGCCTTCCGTCTAAAAAAACTGACCCGATCGATGGAATTGATCAGATGAAGCACATGCAAGTGAAATTTAGTTCGATGGAGTCATGGAGAGATGAACTTGGAAAGGAAGAAGAGAGAGCAGTTCGAGGGAGAACGCTTGCAGTCGTGTGGTGACGTGGAGGCTAAGGCGCGTTCGTTTGGAACAAACGAAAATATGGAATTTTTGAAGGATAACATTCCTATAAAAATGCTTCCTGGAAGAACACTCTGGCAACAGGAAACTGCTTCCTTCTGACACAGACGGATGGTGTGCAAAGGGAGCCCTTTGCCTCTGGGCCCTGATCTTTTCAAGATTGCCCCTAGAAAGAACCGCAATGTTGCCAAGAAAATACAAGATAATTGGATTCATCATGTGGCATGTCTTAACACACCCACTCAACTTGATGCAGCCCGACCTACGGTCATCGCTACATCAAGTACCTTTTGTCAAGCTCTCCAACATACGACAAGTCGTCGTGGTCTTCAAAGGTGAATCATATCCTCTTTGTGAGACCAATTCTCATCCTCTTGAATGATATACTACTTGACCCCTAGATAAGAAGATAGAGCTTTACTCTCATTCCCCCCCATGGAGAAGATCCCCTTTTGGATACCAAGACCTCCCTAGTTATACTTTGGAGTTGTACAAGATCTTTTCAAGCAATCGATCTCTCTATTGTGTTGGATTCTATTGTTACCTGGCCTCTCCTCTTTGGACCATCTCTCCTCCCCACTAGATTCTATCAAAGTCTTGCCAATCTCTCTCAAGGGATTCTACCACATGGTCCCTGTCTTGTAAATCTATTGGGTTGGTGGTTCGAGCCAATGAGAGAAAACCAGATTATATCGGATGTGGTGTGCATTTGTATCGTGTTCTCCGTTGTGTTCATCATCTCCTCCCTCCAATCCCCAAAAATCCATGAAGATTGGACCACCCTAAAGGTTCAAGCCTATATCACAAATGATCTAATTAATTCATGTATGGGACACCATCGCGGACACACAACTATCTCCTGAGCAACCCGACACCATTTCCTGGATCTAGAAGCCAAACAAATTTTACAGCGAAAGTTTTGGCTATAGGGCACAAGTCCATGGCTCCCGTCTTGGATTCAAAGCTTAGAAGATCTGGAACACGCACGCCGAGCCTAAGTGCAAGATTTTTTCCTGACTAGCCCTCGATAGAAAGCTATTGACCCGACCGATATGTAAGCCATCAGGAGCTAGCCCCATGACCCTATTTGACAACTTTGCCTTCGTGCATAGCTATTTGCAACCTCGTGCAGTCTTGGCATGACTCTCAGAATCAAATCGAAGCATCAAGTTCCTCTTCTAGCTTGGAGTGGTGGGGCAAGATCATTTTGGGGTAAACGAAGAACGCCCAACATCAAACTAGTGGGCAGCTTATGTATGTCCTTTGGAACGCTTGGAAGGAAAGAAGCTGCATGATCTTCACAGTGCATCGACTCACGTATCTTGAGGTAGCTTTGATTGCCCGGAGGACATTTTTAGAGACAGCGGGCATTTGCGTATGTGATCCCTTCATGTTTTTCTGGTGGTTTCCGGCATGTTCCACTATAATGAAACATGACCTCCCTGTACAGTTTTGTTTTCATCTCTTCTATATGAAAAGGCACTGCTCCTACGGTCGCTCGAAAAAGAAAACTCATCTCATTATGTCTGCAGTTGATGCATTTCTACCGCGTTACATCCAATCGGCATTTTTGTTAGCTTAAAAAAGGCATTTCGTAGTTTTAGTGCTTTTAATTTTATATGGATGACATTCTAAACACATCCAAAGTTCGGAACATCTCTTAGCCTAGTTTTTTTTCTCTTGCACAAAAGCAGTGCTTCTCAACATATAATATGATGTATACCAGTGTTTCAGCACCAAGAAACCAAGCATAACAATAACAAATCAGCCTCTAAAATATTACTCACGGCAATATGCAGAATCAAATCCTTGACCTTCCCTGGAATATTGAGTAGTTAAGAAGATTATTTAATCGAGATCATTATAGGATGAGCCAAAAGAGAGCTGGCTGGAAAGCGAGTTTCATTCTGAATTTCTTATCTACTCCTGATTCTGTAGATCGATTTAGGAGGAGACGATCAACGAATGATCTGCAGGCTTCAAAGAGAGGCCAGGCCAAGTACAGAATATAGTCAAAGATTCAGAGAGCACAAAAGGCTTCAAGGCCACGCAGGAACTGCTGCATGAAAGAATATATGAAAGTTAAAAGTAGAACACGAGCATTTAAAAAAAAAAATCAGGAACGCTGCTGCACTGCAGGTCTGCAGCCTGCACGAGATCTAGCATTCGCCTCGGATGCTTTTTGAGTGAAGGGCGTAAGCAGCAGTTCAGCGGCTCAAACAAGGTATCTAATTATCTATTACACACATAGATCGGCTGCGACTAATGATGGCCTTGATGGAAAGCGATTACATTGCATTGTTAAGCACTTTGATTGGGCAATCTCTTAATCAAATTGGAGGCGCAGATTAGATGCTACAGGTGCATGCACCCTGTACCCAACTGCCCATGCCTGCGCTTGTATCCATGTCATGTGGCATGACACCTTTGATAAAATGGAGAAAGATATGGGATCAAGATGATTCCAGCACTGAAACAAAACTAGGTTTTGTTAAGGTACCAGTCAAGTGGAGAACCACCCCTCTGCGAGGGGTATTTGAGTCCTGGCAGCAAGGCTTTATCCACCGGAGTTCGAATCCTAGTAGACGCTTTAGTAACATCCTTGTGAGATTCATAGACTTACTCTTGATTTTCTGTGGATGTGTTAATTTAAAGTGTTGGATATAAGTGATCTGCAGTAATTTACATATTTCTGTGATCAATCTAAGTCAAACTAGGATCAATTAAAGGGATGATAATTACAACCATTGGATGTCCTAATCAGGGGCATCCTGACCGTCCATTTAGAGGTATTGGTTTTCCTAGTGCAGGTGCTATAAATAGGGGTCCTAGGGTTTGAGCTGAGACACTCTCTCACTCACGGCCGTGCTCTTCAATCTCTCACTCTCCCCTACTCACTGATCAAGCTAGCACCCACAACACTAGGAAGAACCTCTCACAACTCATCTCTATTAGTTTTAGGTCAAGTGGATCAAGAGGAGGCCATGGCAGGACCTCCAGGTCAAGGTACACAACATCTGATCCTTCTTGTGTGGCTTAATCTTGAGCTAGTTAATCCTAAGGGATCTGACGGTGGTATCAGAGCATCTAGCTCTAAGCTTGAGCCCTCTTTATCAAGTTATTATGTTTAAGTGAGCTCGTTCTTCTTGTTTTGATCAAGTTCATGATCAAAATCAAGTTTCTGTTGCTAGAACTTTGGTTTTTTATCAAGTTCTTGCTTAAGTTTCGCCTAAAGATAGTGTTTTGGCCCTAAACTCACTAGGTTTAAGCCCTAACTGATCAAGAATAGGAGCTAGGGTTTCTTTTATGCAATTCTTATGTGGGGATTTAAGTTTCTGGTGCAAACCCTAATCCCAAATCCCCAATTCACTAATGAACCCTAACCCTAGTTCGTCGAATCAAAGAACCCTAACCCTAAATTCCCTAATTAATGACGAACCCTAACCCTAATTCCCAAATTGGTGGACACATACCTTATGGGCATCGTCACCATCGCTTGGCCATGGCGGTGCCGGAGCCAACCCTCTAAGCAGGCAGGTGTGTTCGGGCTTCAACCCGAGCCGACTGGTTGTCCATCGCACCTGGCCGTGGCACGGCCGCCTTGGCGCACTTGTCTTCATTGAGGCTCGCTACGGTGTCAGACTTGGTGCTGCATCGTCGATGTCGTCAGGGTGACGCAAAGGGCACCGTCAAGCACCGCTCAACGGAGTCGTGCGCTTCTACACGCGAATCCGGTGAGAGGCTCTCATCGGTGTTGTCCTTCTTCCTCCCTTGCGATTGGCTTTGTCGCCGCGTCTTGCTCTTTCTCTCGCTCGGTGTCGTTTGGGAGGCAGAGGAAGGGGAGGGGAAAATGAGGGCTAGGGCTCAGGGAGCGGTCATCACAGGTCAACTTCGATCCGACCGGGCGCTCTCTCAGCCGTTGGCTCTCATCCAACGTCTTGCAGCTTCAGCTGCTTAACGGGCCAGATGGGCCGCTAAAAGGGGGGTGGGGGAGACGGGCTGGGCCGTTTTCAGTACAGTCTGAGAGTTTTGTTTTACCCTTTCATGTTAAAAAAGGGGGAAGAGGGGGACTGCCAAATTTCTTTATGGGCTTAGTTTGACTGAATGCAACTGATGTTTTTCCTTTTAAAATTCAAAATATAAGAGTTAGGGCTTATATAAATAAGTTATGGGGCTAAATGTTTGGCCTATTTTATTATGCCAATTATGTAACATGGTTGTATGACATCTTTTATTCTTTTGTCATGCAATTATGTGTTATACTTAAGTATTTTTAATGTGTTTATTATACTTAATTGATTCTTTTGTGTTGCTTTTCAAATAAATTGTGATGATAATGTTTTGCTGCAAAATAAAGTTTGTAAATCCTCAAGTTAAGCATGGCTTATGTCTATCATTCTAGCCAAAGCTGATTGATGGATATTTTGACCATGAAATTGTATTGGCCTCGTTCACTTCTGGCCAAAGATGATGTGTTCCAGATTCATGAAAGAATTCCTTATATGAGAGGATTTAATTAAGTGTGTCTTATGCCTATCATTCTAGCCAAAGTTGATATGCAGATGGTTTGATCACAATTTTTTATTGATCATGTCTATTTCTAGCCAAAGCTTATATGGACTAGATTGATAAAAGGAGTTATTTGTTTTCTTTTTGTAGCATCTAATGCCTCTCAAATTGCCGATATTATTAATGGCATAGAACAGTTGACTAGTAGCAATTTTGGTACTTGGACGGAGAAGCTTGAGATCACTTTAGCTTTGCTGAATACTGATTATGCCCTGCTTAAGGATCCTCCTATAGCACCTACTAAAGGTGATGAGAATTATGATGCCCTAAAAAGGGTTTATGATGATGAGAAAACTAAGTAGGAGGACTCAAATCGTAACTGCCTCATGATTTTTAAGGACTCCATTACTCAAAGTATGAGGGGAGCAATCCCAGACTATCAGACTGCCAATGGTTATCTTATAAAGATTGAGGACCAGTTTAAGGGATCATCCAAAATTTATGCAATAAGTCCCATTAGAAGACTTATTGATGAAAGGTATGATCCAGCTGGGAGTCTGAGAGAGCATGTCATGGGAAAAATAAACATGGCCACTAAACTTAGACAATGAAAATGGAAACCTCTGAAGGTTTCCTTGTCCATTTTGGTATGTCATCTTTGCCCACGGAGTTCTCTCCATTCACCATCAATTACAGTGCGATGGATTCTAAATGGGGCATGGATGAATGATGGCCAGATGTGTACAAGAGGAGGAAAGGCTTAAATATGGACGAGTTAACCATGTCAATTAGTTCAAGCACTCTCAGAAGAAGAAAAAATAAAAGTTTATGAAGCCTAAGCCTGCTCAATTTAAGATAAAGGGCAATCTTCTAAGTTCTTTTAGCAAAAGAATCCTAATAGAACTCTTAATGCAGATGCACACCCTAATGCTGATGGTAAAGATCCTAATGGATGTTGCTTTTGTGGAAAAAATGGACACTTTCAGAAGAATTGTATTGGGTTCATGAAATGGCTCAATAAGAAAGGTACTAATGTTATAACCTTTATTGATGAATCCCTTTATCTTAATTATGCCACCAGTACATGGTGGGCTGACTCAGGTGCAACAATACATGTTGCAAATTCTCTATAGGGATTCGATACGAAGAGGACCATAAGAAGATGGGAAAGTACCATTATAGTTTATAATGGTGTTGAGACTAAGGCTGAGGCTATTGGAGAGTTCCCACTTATGCTTCATAGTGGCTTTATGCTTTGTTTACGTAATGTACTTTTTGTACCCTCTATGAGACGAAACCTTGTGTCTGTCTCATGATTAGATGATGATGGTTTTCATTGTGACTTTGGGAACAAGAGATGTATAATTATGTTTGGCAATAATAATGTTGGTCTTGCCTTCCGACAAGACAAACTTTATCTTGTTTCCTTAAGTGATTCCATAAATAAAGTTGATGCCTCTTCTAATATGAATGTTAGTATGAAGTGTAAGCGCGATGATGATAAGACTTCTTCAAAACTATGGCACTATCGCCTGGGCCATATTTCTAGAGGGAGAATCGAGCGTACCATTAAGGAGCAAGTTCTTAGTCCTTTGGATTTCTCATATGCGGATCTGGATCATTGTATTGATTGCATCAAAGGGAAATATGCTAAGAGAATCAAGAAAGGTGCAAACTGAAGCACGAGAGTTTTAGAAATTATTCACACAGATATTTGTGGTCCGTTTAATGTGAAATCAGTGGATGGTATTGATTCCTTCATAACATTCACTCATGACTTCTCTCGCTATGGATACATTTATCCTATCAAAGAAGGATCTTAGGCATTAGAAAAGTTCAAGATATTTAAAGCCGAAGTTGAGAATCAAACTAGACAAAAGATTAAAGTTGTAAGGTATGATCGTGGTGGTGAGTACTACTATAGACACACTTCTTATGGCCACATTCCTGGACTTTTTGCTAAGTTCTTGCAGGAAAATGGTATTATAGCCTTGTATTCAGCATCGGGCGAACCTCATCAAAATGGAGTCGCTAAAAGGCAGAATCATACTCTTATGGACATGGTATGAAGTATATTAAGTCACTCCACTTTGCCACTTGGTTTATGGATAGAAGCTCTAAATACAGTTGCACATATTCTTAACAAGGTCCCCCGCAAATCGGTGCCGAAAACTCCGTATGAATTATGGAGTGGAAGAAAACCTACCCTAAGTTATTTGCATGTGTGGGGCTTCCCTACTGAGGCAAGAGTTTTCAATCCAATTATGGGAAAGTTAGACCCCAAGACAGTCAGCTGCCATTTCATTGGTTATCCTGATAATTCTAAGGCATATCGTTTCTACCGTCCAAAGCAATTTACTAAGTTTGTTGAAACAAGACACGCTGTGTTCTTGGAAAGTGATATGTTGAGGGGGAGCATGACTCCCAGGGAAATAGATTTGGAGGAAAAACAGGAATATGTCCCAGTACCTATGATCCAAGATCTAGTGTTTCCTATTCATGTTGAGGTTTCACTTCCAGTTGAGAGGACTGCTAATGCCACACCTATTGAGATACCCGTTACTCCTCCAGAGTCCATACCCAATGATACTTCTATGGAAGATGTTCAACAGCCTAAAGTTGTGGTTGATGTACCAAATAATGTCCCTCTCAGAAGGTTAAAGCAAGCTAGAAAGTGTGCTATTCCTGATGATTATGTCACTTATATGAGTGAGGATATGCATGAGTCGATGTTGGATGATGATCCTGCATCATTGAAGGAACCATACAAAGTGATCATTCATCAGAGTGTCTTGATGCTATTAAAGATGAAATGAAGTCCATGAGCATTAATGATGTATGGGAGTTAGTAGAAATTCCTAAAACTATGGGGAGTAGATGGGTCTATAAGACCAAACGTGACTCCAAAGGTGATATCGAAAGGTTCAAAGCAAGGCTTGTGGCTAAGGGCTTCACTCAAAGAGAAGGTATTGATTATAATGATACTTTTTCACCTGTCTCTTCTAAGGTCTCATTCAGAATTATTATGGCACTTGTGGATCATTATGATCTAGAGTTGCATCAGATGGATGTTAAAACGACATTTATGAATGGTGACTTACATGAGGATGTTTACATGGCTCAACCTGAAGGTATTGTTATGGAAGGGAAGGAACATTTAGGATGTTGCCTTAAGAAATCCATTTATGGATTGAAGCAAGCCTCAAGGCAATGGTACTTCAAGTTTGATCAAGTCATAAAGAATTTTGGTTTCAAAGAGAATGAAGTGGACAATTGCATTTATGTGATGTTTAGGGGGAGCAAATTTGTCTTCCTTATACTGTATGTTGATGACATACTCTTAACCAGTAGCGATAAAAATATGCTACTGGAAACTAAAAGGTTTCTCTCTTCAAAGTTCGATATGAAAGATCTCCGTGAAGCCGCTCATGTCTTAGGCATTGAAATTCGCCGAGATAGATCCATAGGAATCTTGGGGCTGTCACAAAGAGCGTATATTGAGAAGGTACTCAAAAATTTCAATATGCATAAGTGCCCAACCTCGCCAACTCCTATTTTCAAGGGTGATAAGTTTGGGAATTTCCAGTGCCCAAGTAATGGTTATGAATCTGCGCACATGAAGTCAGTTCCTTATGTTTCAATTATTGTAAGTATGATATATGCACAAGTGTGCACTCGCCTTGACTTAGCATGCTTAACCGAGATGCTTGGAAGATATCAGTCTAATCTAGGGTTGGATCACTAGAAGGCTGCTAAGAAATCCTTGCATTATTTGCAAGGGACTAAAGGCCTCATGCTCACATATAAGAGAACTTATAACCTCAAGGTGGTGGGTTATTCTGATGCTGATTTTGCGGGGTGTGTTGACACTAAGAAATTCACATTAGGTTATATTTTCACCCTAGCAAAAGGAGATATTTCTTGGAAAAGCACCAAGCAGAGTGTTACTACATCGTCAATAATGCATGCAGATTTTGTGGCATGTTATGAGGCAACCAGGCAGGCAGTATGGCTGAAGAATTTCATTCCGGATTTAAGGGTGATTGATAGTATATCTGAGACACTCACTCTTTTCTGTGATAATCAACCCGCAGTGATCTACTCGAGTAACAACAAATCAAGTGGTGCTGCCAAACACATTGACATCAAGTTTCATGTTGTGAAAGATAGAATTCAGGATCAGACAATAAGTATTAAGTATATAAGGACTAACGCAATGTTAGCAGATCCACACACGAAAGGCCTGCCTCCTAGTGTGTTGAAAGAGCATGTTGCTAGCATGGGATTGGCAGAAAGCTTTTGATCCTGGAATTGGGACCGTTATGACACCATCTCCCCATAAGTCTAAGAAGGGTTCTTCTTTTTGATGGAATGATATACTGTAGTCAATTAGTTCAATGGTATTTAATTGACCATTGCAATTTATTGTCTCTGTATAAGTTTCAACAAAGAGTTGAGCTCATAAGTTTATAATAAGTATAAGTTTATGGAGATCCTAAATTAAAGAAGTTCTGTTTTGAAATAAAGTGGTGTATTGTAGTACATGGGTTTTGCGGTACTCTATGCCCGTTGTAATTCTGTTGTCTCATATGATGTTTTGTTGAGAAATGGGCTTATAAAGTTTATCCTTACGATCAGGAGGGAGAATGTTGGATATAAGTGATCTGAAGTAATCTACATGTTTATTTGATCAATCTAAGTCAAATTAGGGTCAATTAAAGGGCTATTAATTACAACCATCGGATGCCCTAGTCAGTGGCATCCGAACCGTCCATTTAGAGGTGTTGGTTCTCCTAGTGCAAGTTCTATAAATAGGGGCCCTAGGGTTTGAGCTGAGACACTCTCTCACTCACGGCTGTGCTCTTCACTCTCTTACTCTCCCTACTCACTGAGCAATCTATCTCCCACAATACTAGGAAGAACCTCTCACAACTCATCTCTGTTAGTTTTAGGTCAAGTGGATCAAGAGAAGGCCATGGCAGGACCTCCAGATCAAGGTACACAACATCTAATCCTTCTTGTGTGGCTTAATCTTGAGCTAGTTGATCATAAGGGATCTAACATAGAGTACTATATGTAATGATATATACATATAATTCTCCTTGATGATTAAAAACCAAAACATAAATCAAGCCATATATATTTTGAATTTTATGTTGTGATCCACACATGTTAAGATCGGATGAAAATTCACGGAGTTCTATTCAATTTTTAAAATGGATTTATCCTTTGTGTTTCAAGTTTTTTACTACATTTTATAGTTTCTCCATCCTTTGAAAGAATAGAATATTGTAGTATTGCTCATAGAACCCACCGGGTTGGCTTGGCTTGATATGCAGTGACTTACTCCGCGGATGTCAGTGGCTCCTCCAGCATAAAGAGAGGCAACTATATAAGATATGGAGCTAGCAAAACAACTTCAATTAAGGATTTTGGTGGGAAAAGTGAAATATATTCAACAATACCATTCCCTGAGTAGAAGTTACTAGAAGGATGGTCATGAAGATGGATTTGATGAATCTTGAGAGGAGTCCCTTTGTTCTAAGCCAAAGATACAAATCATAAGGGAACACGGCTGGAAAGAACTTTTTTATTTGTCTACATGTCTCCCCGAAAACAACGTCCGACATGCCCGAGATCTCGTGAAGGAAAAAATAGCTAGCTCAACAAGTTTGGACCTAGATGAATCAGAGAAGCTTTCATGGCTGCCCCTGGTTAGTTCACTTTGTAGCAGTTCATCAGATTTTTATATATATTCGAGGGTGCACTATGGCCTAAAGCCTAGAGAAGGAACGAACAAAATCAATGTGTTCCACTTTATCCGGAGTAAGCTACTGCATAAATAAAATTTTCCAATGTTTCAACATTAATTTGTATATATTTTTTATGCCCAGGTATCTCTATTCAATATGTTTTACCCTGACCTCCAAGGGATGAGACACCTCGACCTATGAGTGTTCAGAGCCAGACTCGTACCAAGGCATTCCATTATCTTTGCAGAAATTGATGTGATCACGGAACTAACAATCCGTTTCACCGTTTTGAGTTAAGAGTATTCACTGCTTTGATTGGTAGTCACGTAAGCTCATGCTGCATATAAATTTTTGCTCATAGAGTTTATTTGTCAATATTCAAGGGGACCTTTGGAGCATCGCATGATCCATATTGGAATCATAAAGGGTCGATGCTAGTTTATACAACCTCAGGTTTCTTTGAAGCAACGTATGAACACTCCCAACCTAGTTACCACACATTGCACTCATTGCACATGACACAAGTTATCATATCATGTGTATATATGTCTGCACTACGAATGGTTTATTTCTTCAAAATATTCTTCCGGGAGGAAGTGTTTCATTAGGTGGAATTATAAGGTACAATGAAATAATTATTTGGACCAAGGGTAAATAAATAACAAAATTTATACTAAAACTTTAGACTTATAGTCTAAACTATCATATTATCATTTTACTTATGTTCAGGGATGAAGCTAGAAAATAAATTCATTGGGGTCAGCCCTATTGAAAGAGCATCTATGCCCCATGTATGGTTTTGGTAATTAATAATAATCTATGTGGACTAATACTTGCATTGCGTTATACTTGTAGGTATTTTCTATATAAAATGATTGAACCATGTGTTTGGCTTCAAGGTTGAAAGAACAAGAATAAAGCAAACAAAATCAAGTGATGACCAAGGTGATATTCAAGAGAAGATCCAAAGTACGTTCATGTGAGAGTTGATCCTATGGGAAGCATGTCTTGAAGAATAATATATTGAGTGTGAAATCGTGATTATATTCAAGACATCATATTGAAAAGAGAAGAACTTACGAGGATGATCAATACAAAGTGCAAAGAGTGGCTTCATGTGGATCAAACATACAAAGAAGAAATGAAGTGCAAGTACAGTATGAGACATCTCGAAAAGATCAATATGATTTATGATTGCCATCCTTATGGTGATCATGGATATTTGAAAATATGCCTAAAGAGAGTCTCTCCCATAGGACTATGTGGGACCAATTCATAAGTCTTTATCAAGCAAGCATGAGCGAGCTCAATCAAGAAAGGTGTTCCATCTTGAGAAGGAAAAGATCATCATCATCAAGCTCAAGTGGAATGGCAAGGAAAAGGTATGTTCTTTATAGGTTTTATATTTTACCGGTCTCGTATTGTTAGTTAGGAGACCATACTAGAGGATAGTTGGGAGACCATACTAAAGTACTATCAAGAGGGGCTCTCGAGTGAGTAACTTGATCGTATCGTTTGTAGAGATCTCAAACCTTTCCATCATTGACATCGTATTTCTTTGTTGTTTTACGTATTTTATCCATGTGAGGTTTTAGAGTTTGTGGCTATCTTCAAGACAAGCTCAAGTTCATCAAAAATAGATTTCGGATGGAAAACTTTTTGCATTTTTAGTTTGGAGGTTTTACCGGTTCATTGCTTTTAGAGAGGTTAAACATTTCATATTTTGTTTTCCTACATTGTTGCACTATGATATTTCTCTATGTAATCTTTTAGATATTATTTTCCTCTTCAAAACAAGCTCAAGATCATCAAAATCAGAGTCCGCGTGCAAAAGTTATTAAAATTTTTGTACCCCTTGTTGTTTGTGTGTTTCTAGGAGCGGCAATGCTACACCAATGATGCTCTCAGACCAGGAACAGACACGTTTGTGCGCATAGAACTACGCAGGACATGCGTAAGTGTCATTGGTAAGTCCGACAGTGCCGCTCTACATGAATTCTGGGCGTAACCGTTGGATTTTGGAGTACCTATTTAAGGAGTACTTCCCCAATGGTTTTCCAACTCTTTTGCAAGTTTTCCCATCATTGTTGACCTCTTGGAGCTTGCTATCTCTTAGTTCCTCCAATCAATCTTGCATCTTCTTTAGTGAAAAGAGAGAGGAGATCTAGATGTAATTTTCTATCAATCAATCTCTCCTCTAAATGAGGGGAGACTTTTGGATCTAGATCTTGGAGTCTTTTTTTGATTTTCTTTTGTATTTTTCTCTCATATTTCCCCATAGTTTTTTAGATTTGGTGGGATTTAGGAGTGAAGGATTTGAGCATTGTGCTCTTTCCATTACATATGGTGCATCGGTTTGAGTTCTCTACGGAGAATTAGTTGGTGAAAATGAGAAGTTTATTGCTCTTGGGTTCTTGTAGCCCAAAGCTTATGACTCTCAGACCTTGTTCCTCTCGGGTTATTGGAAACCTATATGGTGTTGTGGCCTTGTTGGTGCTACTTGGGAGTTTAGAACCTCCAATTAAGTTATGGAGATTGCCCCAAGCTTTTAGGGGATTGGTGACCCCCACAAGTGTCTATCTCATAGTGGATCTGATGCCCGCCTTGGTGGTGCTCATTTGGGAGAATAAGGTGAGCCTTTGTTGTGTTGGTGAGTGTTGTGCCTCCGGAACTTGGGATGAGACCTTGTGTGGTTTTTGGTGTGCATTATCTAACCACACCTCAATGTGAGCCTTTTTTGGCGTTCGGGGAGCATTATGCCGTCGCACCTCTCCAATAGAGATTACCTTATTTGGAAGTGAAATTGGGATAAATCTCTGTCTCCGCGTCCCATGATTCTTTTTATACCCGAGCTCTTTACTTATGCACTTTACTTTGTGCTAGACATCGTGCTTGATGTTATCTATTTTGCTATCACATAGTTGCTTGTTTTGCTTAACATACATTGTTGGTGCACATAGATGAGCCTAGCATTTTTAGGTTTTGTTCTTAAGAAATTAAATACTACTTTTCTTCCGCACTTACTAGATCCAAAATCGTAATTGGTTTATATCTTCTATTCACCCCCTCTAGACGACATCCATATATTTTTCACCTACGCCTTTTACTAGGTTCAGCTGACCCCAACGTCTGTCTGCGAGCTCTTTCCCTGCTTATGTTGTACCCTTAACCAAATATTTAGCAATGTTGCTAATTTTAGCTATAGTGTTCTTTAGTACACTATTGTAATTTATCATTAAAAAAACTCTTTTGTATGATAAATTTAAATTTTATTTTGTGCTATAGAAGTTCCTTCTTTCATCACTTCTTAACTACATGATATGTTTAGTGTATATGTATTTATGTCAAATATGTCAAAAAGGTCTAGCTTAATAAATATCTTAATATTAGTTTCCAGTGAATGCTTAGTAGCTTATTTTTGCAACTTCTAGAGTAAAAAAATTGGACCATCAACATGATTCCTTACATTATTTCCATGGTCAAATGTGTCTTGCAATTTACAATGAATCTAATAATAAGTTAACAATGTGTGCATACTCTGTACTTGTTATTAAAATATCATAATATTCAGTAATCACCAATGAATAGAAAATGATGTGGTTGTTACACTTTTATACATACAGTTCGATTAATCAATAGATCAGAATACATCGCACGCTACTGATTGCGTGTAGAAGGAGTATTCGTTGATCCCGAGGTTGCAAAAACCAGTCAAAAAAGAGGATGTTGAAGACAACAAGCCGGAGGTCCCATTTAAGGACTTGAAGGCGAGCCAAAAACCTTATTCGCCTCTCTCGTACATGATCACAAAGGCAAGTGATTCCGGATACCTGCTCTCCCATTCGCCCGTGCATGCTGACACTCGGGATGTAGTAGCATATGGTGTCTATGGAAGTAGAGAGAGATGGAAAAACCCTAGATTGGTTTCGGTGTGTGTTGTGGTGGAAGCCTTTCGAAACTTTATATAGAGTAGCTCGGTAAAACCCTAACGAGTACAACGTAGCCCACGATCTGAGGGCAAGAACCAACTAACTGAGACGTGTTTGTCAAAACCATAATTTTCACCATTCGAGGAAAGAAGAGGACGAGGAGCGTGTATATCACTTTTCTTCTCGCTCACTTATCAAGTGGTGAGACACTCTACCTTATAAGGTGGTGTAACTCTTCTCTTACTTTTAATGTGGGACTAAACTTAGCTCCAAGTGCTCTTAGATCATCTCCACTCTTCTCCCCATACAGCACCCGTCGCTTGGCGCAACTACATCCTATTCGGTGGTATAGGCTCCTAGCCGCCCCCCAAACTTCACCCATATGGATTTGAAAAATTCAAATATAAATATCGTCGGATCATTTTGGTGCCTCAAACACATCATAGTTCGATGATCAAGTCGTTGCAAATCGCCGCAATTCAAGTCTAGCAAACAAAAAGGGTGCATGCCAGCCTCATATTACATAGCCGCGAAAATCAAAGGGCGAGATCATCCGCCAGGGTAGAAGGCACCTCCGGGGCAGCCAATGGTGGAGTAGCTGTAATAGGTGGAGTCGCGACTGATGGTGGAGTCATAGTCGCCGGTGGTGTAGCGATGCTGGCCTGGGTCGCTATCAGGTTCACCGGTGGATCTCTGCTCTCGGATAGGATCATGGCGTGATGATCCACGCACCATGCCCTCACCTCGTTCTTTGTGTCCCTTGTGTTGACCATCAAGATCGTCGAGTACTCGCTCCTCTTATTCACCACCATGTTGGCCTTGATGAGACCGAGCTTGATGTCTCACCTATCGATGACCGACACTCACCTTGCCGCAGTGACCTCTTCCATCTTGGCGGCTTGCTCTTCCCTCTTGGCAGCATGTGAGGAGGCACCATGCATGCCATGATGGGCGAGTGTATCTTCTCAATGGCCAGTCGTGCATCCCTCATAGCCCTAGCCTTCTTGGCCCCAATGGGATGACCCTTTGAGGCTGCCAATGGCGGCGTGTCAAGGTCGTATACGGTGTCCTTGGCCATGGCGAGAGCAGTTCATGTCTCCTTCCACTTGTCGCATGTATCAATCCTTGCAAATACGTGGATGAACTTGAAATCGATGTCATTGTTGTCCTCTTGGTTGGGGGCGATCATGGCGCACATCTACAATGCAATATGCACAAATGTACCATCACACAACAATCTCAAAATGGGCTATGATGTACAATGGACACCGGCTAGTTTTGCTTACTTGATCGTCGAAGTTGGTGCCGCTACCGTGGACTCGGCACATCTTATCCATGATGCCATGCCACTTGTTACAAGTATGTTGGATCATGGCCCAACGATGAGACATGCCTGAGTCATTGCGATCATGGCATAAATTCTTCAAATAGGGATCCAAAAGCCACCACTCATCGGGTGTCGCCTTCACCCTCTTGCAATAACACTCCGAGTTTTGGTCCATGCTAGTAAAAGGGTTAGTTCTCACCATTTTCAAGCTTCGGCAAGGCACTCGTCCTTGCTTGAACTCACTTGGGTCCATGATTGTTGCCTTCTTCTTCTTTCCTTTTCGGTTGGCCATGATGGGCACCAACACCTCCTCCATTTCCTCCTTGTCGGCCTCGGTGTAGGCATAAGCCTCGTCTTCCCAAGCCTCCATGCTTCCCTCCTCCTCATTTTAGGCCTTAGCTTCCTATTGTATGTAGGCGAGTTAGGAGCCGTCGTTGATGATGTCGGCCATGATGGAGTCACCATGGGGCATATCGCCAAATAGTCTGGGGCACCCTGGCTGCTGCTGCTCGTGTGGAACTGGTGGAAGCCAGGCTGAGGTGGAGGCATGCCACCATTGAAGAGAGGACGATAGAGGGCCGGTGATATGGCGCAGGAGCCCTTCAAGTCGGTGGTGAAGGTGTTGGGTTTAAACCGAGTGGATCGGAGTCGTTGCAGCACATCGTGATAACTGAGAGATCTGCGTCATCGTGTTCCCTTGGATTTCATGGAACACTGCCAGAGAGGCCGACGATATGCTTGATGCTGAGGGTGACGAAACGCTTCTTTAGCTCCCTCATGCGCCGGGTGGATGTACTGGCCAGCGTGAGGAGGATGCACCACCATCCTCGCCATGGCCGCTACCCTCTGCGCCATAGTTGCAGCCACCTCCGCCTCCTTCGCCGCAAGCGCCTCGCTTTCCTTTCGCTGCCTCGCTTTCATCTCCATCTATCGGCAATCGGGGTTCTCGATATGCCGACACTAGAGGTCAAAAGCGCACTCAGCGTTGGACATCCCTTCTGGCCACTCCTTCTCAGCTTTCCCCTTCTTCGGGGCAGTGTGCCCACCACCGAACGAGGATGTTAGTACTTCTTCTGCGGCATGGCGGTGTGGTCTCGTCTGGTAGGGGAAATGGTGGGAATGGGCGGCAAGGCAGGGGAACATGATGATGTGGAGGAGAAATGGATTGTTTTGGAGGGAATTTTGGGAATGTCCAGCCCACAAGGTTGGCCCGCCCACTTTTTTTTAGCTCCATCTGGCACCTCCATGCAGATTGGGTTCGTCCTAGGGGCGCTAGATGAAATGTTGGGCCGCGTCGGTGCAAAATCTCAAGTGGGGAGGCGGCTTGGAGAGTTTTTTGGCACTGGCGCCCACTTGGGGGGCCTTTGGGTGGGGGAGTGGAGATGCTCTTACCACTCATATGTGAGATGCCACCAACATGAGTTGCGGCTTCCATACACACATGGGATTTTAGATTTAGAAAAAAATTAAAATTCTACATAGGTCAAAATATTTAGCCCATTATTTCTAAAAACACCTTCCATTACCTAAAAGAATACAAAAGAGAACAGAATAAATTTTTTATTTTTGCAGGCCAATCGCTCTTTTGACTTTGGAATGGAATCCCCGCGTAAGATCGCCTATAGCTCTAGCTCTCTGGTTCTTCTTGCGTCAAGTAAAGAAAGAAATATACGATTTGAGCCTTTCGTAACTACTGCCGATTCAACAGTCACCTACTGGTTACCTTTGTAACTATACCAAACAACAGATGCCCTTCGCGTCAACTAAATAGGGACGAGCAAATCGGTCAGGCGTAGTACTTTTTCAAGTACATGTCATTCCAAGGTTAAGGAAGTTCATCCCCATGTTCATTGGCAAGGCGGTACGCGTTCTTGGGGTTGACCGCGAATCAATATATCCCAAAGAGGAAGAAGTAAGCATGGATCCGAAAGCAATAGCAATCCCTAAGGAGGTGTTTGGTAGCTCGACATGATTGGTTTCCTGCATGTGAGTTTGGGTCGCGCCAGCATGAGTCTCAAAGAATCCCACAACCAGGTCCAACTATAACGCTCAAATCGGCTGTTTACATGGAGGCAGCCCCGAGCACGAATATTAAAGTACCTATCGGTGCAATTCTTGCACGCACTCATGTGATGGTTTTTCTCTCTCCTCTCTTAAACTGTGTTCATCCCAACCACTTGTGATTAGTGAAAGGATATAGATGCCGCCTAGAGGGGGATGAATAGGCGGTTTAAAAACTTTTCCGAGAGTGGCTCAACAAAGGCGGAATTAAACTAGCGTTTACTTTGTTAAGCACAAAACCTAGAACAACTAGGGTTCACCTATTTGCACCAACAACTTATGCTAAGCAAGACAAGCAACTATGTGATAGCTAGATATATACTTCAAGCACGAAGGCTATCACAAAGTAAAGTGCATAAGTAAGAGCTCGGATGTAGAGATAACTGAGGCACACGGAGACGATGATATTTTACCGAGTTCCTCCCAACATGGAGTACGTCTCGTTTGGAGAGGGGGTGGTATCAAACCACTAATGCCACAAAAGGCCTCCCTTGTTCTCATGTGAATCTCACCCCAACGGGATCGATCCACACTTCCACTATCGGTGCACTTGTCGGTGGCAATCCAGAACCTCTCACAAGGTTGGGGCACTTCTCCACAACTCAATTGGAGGATCCCAACAAACAAGCTTGGGGAAAGATCCACAACTTAATTGGAGGCCCCAAGTAATCTAGAAACCTGCAAAACCACCAAACCATCTAGGGTTCCAATGAACCCAAGAGTAAAAAGCTTCTCACCTTTCACCCAATCGAATCCTCACCGAGAACTCAAACCGATGCACCAAATGCAATGGCAAGAACACAAGAAGTGCTCAAGTCCTTCACTCCCAAATTCCCCCAAAGCTACAAAAGCTTATGGGGGAATAAGAGAGGAAGAACAATGGAGGAAATCCACAAAAGACTCCAAGATCTAGATCCCAATATGTTCCCCTCACTTAGAGGAGAGATTGATTGGTGGGATTGTAGATCTAGATATCCTCTTTCAAATCCCTCAAGAATATGCAAGAATCATAGGAGGGATTGAGAGGGAAGCAAGCTCAAGAGATCAACAATGGTGGCTCAGTTTTAGGGTTCTTGAGGTTGGAAAAACCGCAGCAACCAAGGTAGAAGAAGGGGCCTTTATATAGGGCCCCTGGAATTAGAGCCGTTGGGAGCAACTTACCCCGGACAGTCTGGACAACATCAGCCAGACAGTCCGGCAGAGCCAGACACTCTGGGTGATGCTGACCGGACACTCCGGCCTACGAAGATTCCGGCCAGAGTCTGGGTGGAGTCCGATATGGTGTTCTAAATGTCCGGGGAGGTCGACAAAACCCTAGGGCCGGACAGTCCGGTGTGAATTAGCTGGACATTCTGGCCGGGCCGGACACTTTGGCTGAAAACGGCCGGACATTCCGCCCAAGGCAAAACTGACAGAAATAGCAAACCTGAAATGACCATAACTTTTGCATCCGGACTCCGATTTTGATGATCTTGGGCTCGTTTCAAAGATAGTAATGAGATCTACAAGATCATGTAGAGAACCATCATAGTCCAGCAAGGGAGGATAGAACCAAATGATGAAAGGTTTAACCTATCTAGAAAAGACAAACCGGTAAAACCTCCAACATCGAAAACGCAATAGAGAATGCATATGAAATCCGTTTTCGATGAACTTGGGCTTGTCATGATTAACACAAGCTCAAGAACCTCATATGGATAAGATCCACATAACAACCAAGAAATATGAAGCCAAGTATGCAAAGGTTTGAGCTCTCTCTAAAGGATATGATCAAGTTACTCACTCGAGAGCCCCTCTTGATAGTATGGCTATCTATCCTATAAACCGGTCTCCCCAACTAACACCATGAGACCAGTAAGAAAGAAACCCTATCAAGAACATACCTTTGCCTTGAGCATATTCCACTTGATCTTGACGATAGCGATCTTGTCCACCTCAAGATGGAACAACTTTCTTGATTGCGATAGCTTGGTGAAGACTCGCAAATTGCTCCCCATACTCCACTATGGTAGAGCTTATCTTTTGGGTATACCATCTTACCATATCCATGATCACCATAGGATGGCAATCTTTAAGCAAATGATATCTTCGAGATGGCTCATCTTGAACTTGCACATCAATTCTTCTTTCTTCATTATGTTGCTGTCTTGAAGGTATATAAGAGATATCTCTCCAACTTTAGTCTTCAAGACACACTTGCTATAGGATCAACTCTCACTTGACCAATCTCTGGATCATTCATTGAAACCTTGGTCAATACTTAATCTTCTTCACTTTCTTCTTCTCCCAACCTTGAAGCCAACATATGGTTCAAGCATTGCCTATGGACAAATCTATAGGTAAAACTCAATGCAAACATAAGTCCATAAAGATTGTCATTAATTACCAAAACCACACATGAGGGCACACATGCACTTTCAATCTCCCCCATTTTGGTAATTGATGACAATCCCTTTGAGAGGGTTTATATCAGGAATTAATCAAACAAAACGTTGTGCTAACATCAAATACAACACAAGTATGTGATATTAGTACAAACACAATATAGAGCAAACTCCCCACAATCTATGCACGTGTGGATGAACTTGAATTTCATTGCATATATTGCCAACCATTACCGGTGGTGGAGTTTTCTCTATATATTGAAGATGCCATCCAACACACTAGGATGCAAAGCACACGAGGCAAGTGTTTAAGTACACAACTCACAACACACAACACACAACCAAATTCCCTAAAACCCTCTGAAACCTCACCCCCATTGGCATCGATTGCCGAAATGGGTGAAAAACTTTAGAAGGCCAATTTAGTGAGAGTTCCTCCATATGGTGTGCATTTATAATATGAGTGGAATCAAATGCATGTATCCAATGATGAATACCATGAGGAAATCAAACTAAACCAAGGATCCAAATATTGCAAAGAAATAAAATGGTAAAGAAGCATCAATGAATGAAGCAAACAATCAAAAGATCGAAAGAAGCACTTCACAAAAGGAACATACCAAAAGAAACATAGATATTATGATAAGGTTGAAAATAGAGTGATCTAAATAATATGAGGAGACTCCCCAAGGTTTGTGCACAAATTATAATCTGCGTTTGAATACAATATGCACAAACATGGCATCCTCATTCCCTCTATATCATTTAAACCACGAGCACAAGCAAGAGATAAGATATTATGATGAGAGCAAATGGGTGTTTAGATGAAAATAGGAAGCTCCCCAAGGTTCATTCACACCAAAGTGCACAATTATGGAATCCTAACTCCCCATAATCAAACAAAACACCAAACAAGAACAAGAAGGCAAATGTGTGTTCTTAGGTAAATTAGGAAAGCTCTCCAAGGTTTATGCACCAATTATAATAATTGCTTTGAATCAAAGTGCATAAAAATGGTATCCTTGCTCCCCCAAACTTACATAACAACTCAAGGCATGAGAGATCAACTTTCTTAACACCAACAAGTGCCAAAAGATGCAAATGAAAATGTCAAGCACTCAAACAAAAACTTTTGGAGCCACCAAAGAATAAAGAAGGAGCACAAGGTGGACTCCAAAGCCAAAAGGATATCAACTAGAAATTTAGCCATAATAATGTGTATAAGTTTCTAGGTAGACAACAATCACCAAGATATACATCCACAAAGAAACATGTACACACAAAATGGATACTCAAGAAAGAACAAGATATCCAAACAAAAGTCATAGATAATGCCAATAAGATTTTTGCTAGAAGGCATGGCAAAGGCTCAAATTTATCTTATTGAACATCAATGACCTTAAAACACCAACAAATACATCACAACTATCACAAGGGAACAAGAGATAGTTGGAATGCATTGGGAAAGGCAACAAGTATCATAAAGAGCAAATAAACCTTGCAAATCCATCCATATTGCACATGAGGGAAATTGAGGAAAAGATTGACAATATAATTGCTAGATTGGCATATATGGGATCGGTGAATCATCAACATGATTTTGATATACTCCCCAAAATATGCATTCATCTCAACTTACTCATACCACAAAAGGATGATACAATAAAATTCTTGCAAGAACCATAATAAAAGCAACTAAAGGAAATCATGCCATGATGCAACCACAATGGTTGGATGCTAGAAAAGTATGCATGAGAGGGATACTTGTTACCAAGATACCATTGGTAGGATGTAGTAGATATGTGTTTGTTGATCATCCTAGCTTTCCTCCAATTATCATTTAGTCACCACATCTTCTTATTATTGAGACAAGCAACCAATGTATCTCCAGTGTACCTAAAACACATTCAAGTACACAATGGTCCCAAAAATCATTGGGTCCAAAGTAGTTAGATACACTACAATAAATAGGACAAACTCCACAAAAACATGTGCATATTGATATGAAATTGAATTTCATGCACATCTTAGCCAAAATAGGATTTGGTGGAGTTTCCCTTATATATTGGACCAAAGAAAGCAAGCATACCATAATATAAACATTTAGTAAACATGCATGCTCAAGACTTTCAAGAACCAAAAAGGAGATACAATTTGAACAAAAACATGAAGTAAACCAAGAAGTCACACACACAAGAGAGTGACACAATAGAAGGTGTCCAAATTGCATCAAAGAGTCAAATCAACACATGACCGAACATAAGTTCAACCAATGAACTAAGCTAAAGCCAAAGAGCAAAAGAGGATAAACAAATAAAAATGCTCAACGATTTATCTCATTCAAATGGTTAAATAGAAAGCATGGAATGAGAAAATCAACTCCCAAACAACATACCAATTGAAAAATAAAAGGTTCTAACAAAGGAGCCAAACTCTCAACATTTTACAAGAATGGCACAAAGTATCAAAGAAAAGATTTATCTTCAAAGGCATAAAACATGGTATGGATCAAAACATGTTATGAAGAAGCATAAAATGAGTGTTCGAAATAATATAGGAGAACTCCCCCATGATTAGTGCATTATTTAAGATTCTGCATTTGAATACAAAATGCACACACATGGGATCATCATCCTTACCTACATCAACTAGAGAACTAAATGATTTCAAGATAAATAAAGATCCATATGGATTGAGGAATACATGGGAGACAAGACACAACAACTTCTTAGCAAGAGATGAGGAAACTCAAGCAAAAACCAATGTGAAAATGATCAAGAAGATCTACCACATATTATAGTACAGATTGTCCAAGGACAAGAGTCTTGCAAATATTTCCCGGTGATAGATAGCAAATATATCCAAGATCATATTAACAACAAGAAGCATATTACGAAATATAAAAATTAAGCTTGATGCTTAGATAGAGATTCTTAATAGCTCCAAACAGTCACACAATCATAAAAGCTTAAAGTAACTTGAAGCAAATGGTTTCCATGTAGGGTATGGAGGTCCAAATATGGGGAAACACATCCCAAGAAAACTCTCACAACCAAGATCCAAAAGATGAGCAATAAAATCAGTCCAAGGGAATTGGAACTTGTTTGAGATAAAAGTGCCACTTAGGAGCTAGATAAATATAAATATCAATTCTAAGTGAAACTACCTCAAATGACCACATTTTCTAGGTTTGTAATATGCACAGAGCATATGACTCCCCCATAATGTGATAAACCAAGAATACTGAACAAGAGGTAAAACATCCAAATAGAGATGATTAATGGACATTATGGAACTTGAATTTCTCATGAGAAAGACATACCACATAGAGATTAGATAAACTTGCAATATACATGCTAAGTGGTATTCCTCATGTACACACATTTTAGGATTGTGGAATGCCCAAGCATAACACTCCCCCAAAATGGGATAGTCCATTAATCTCTCGCAAGAGCCAAGAAAGACACCAAATAATTTCAACAAAGGCTCCAACCCAAGAGACAAAAATACATGGTGTGCCACCCAATATACACAAGTATACTTGATTACTCAATATAAGTATGAGGGAAGCACAACATGTACAAACACATACAAAGGTACAAAACCAACACATGCACAAGGGAGCAAGTAACTTTCAATGTAAATGAGTTAGGCACATGTTACCGCAAGGAGGAACATCGGATATATGATGGAAGCATGATAGTCCAAATGGCTTGACTTGACAAGAATAAATGATGAAGATCCCTCAATTCTTCATAATGTATCCAAGCCTCCAATGTCCTCCAACAAAACACCTATTGATCAAGTTTTAGCTTGATGGTCCCCAACCAAGTTGGGTCCTAAGAGGTTAGTCACAATAGGCTTGACAACCCAAATGGTTCTTTTTTGACACCACTTTGAGCACCAACATATTTGGCAAACACATTGCCAACCTCATCCTTCCTAAGAGAATAAACATCATCAATCATGATTGGGTTGGATGAGGAGTTACCAATAGTGCAGGAGGAAGAGATGTGACCCTTATCACGACATAAGTAGCAAGTTCTTCTCTTCCCATTCTTTTCACTTGATTTCTCCACAATGGGAGTATTAGCTTGAATCTTCTTGGGAAGTGGCCTTTCTCCAACTTGAGATGGGCCATGACCTTGAACTAGAGGTCGCTTCCCTTTTTGCTTCTCACCAAGAGGCTTCTTATTCAAGGGGCAAGATCTAACACGGTGCCCTTCAATTTTGCACTTGAAACAAACAATCTTGGCCAAATTCTTGACTTGTTCTTGGCCCTTCTTATTGTTGCTCTTGGACTTCTTCTTGTTAGTGGACTTGTTCTTGACATTGGATTTAAATCCAAGCCCACTCTTGTCATTGGGGGATTTTTGCACACTCAAGATCTTGTTGAGTGTGGTCTTCCCTTCATGACCCTTTTTCAAGTCATTCTTCAAAGAAGTGACTTGAGCCTTGAGCTCTTTGATTTCCTCTACATGGTTAGTGACAACACATATACTAGAGGAAGTAGAAATTTCATTGCTAGAGCAACAAGGCAAATAATGTAATTCATCACAAGATTTAGCAATAATTTGAGTGGATGAATTACAAGGACTAGCACATGGCAATATAGAATTATTCATAGAGATTGTGCTAGTGACCACATGAGGCTCAGAAGATGTTACCTTTGTAAAGCTAGCCTTATGAGCTAACTTTAGCCTAGCATGGGATGCTAGAAGATCATCATGAGAGCTTGATAGCTTACCATGACTTTCTTCCAAGATCCCATACTTGCTAGTTAGCAAAGCAAGTTGAGTCTTTAGCTCAACATTCTCCTTCAAAATAGATGCTTCACAAGAAATAGAGTTAGTAGCACAAGCATCATATTTAATTGCAATAGGTGAGGGTAACTTCGAAAGCTCTTTTGAGTAAGAGGCTTTAAGTTGCTCATGTGACTCGGTGAGTTTGATGAGCTCACCCTTGATGACCCTAGAGCCATTTTTGAGGTGCTCAAAATCCTCAAGAAGTTTAGCATAAGCAACTTGAAGCTCATCATTTTTACTTTTGAGACCACTAGCCACCTTAGGACCTCTATCATGAGATTCCTTCACTCTAGACAACTCTAGAGCAAAAGTATCCTCAAGAGATTCCTTAGTGGTTTGTTCCTCTTAAAGAGCTTCATTTAGATGTGCAATTTGATTAGCATACTCACGCTCAAGGCTACTCATTTTATCAATGGTGTTCTCATGATCCTCAATTTGTGCTTCTAACTTATCAATATGTTCTTTGCTCTTAATAGCAAAGTCCAAGATTTCAACGAAGTTAGAGCAAGCAATATCATCCTTAACAAGAGCATGGTAAACCATCTCACCATTTTCATATAAATCATCAACATTAATCTCCTTTTCCTCATTATCCTCATCCTCATCATCACAAGAGGTATTGGGTTCCAAAGTAGGAGTTACCTTTGAATCCCGAGCCATAAGGCATAGGTGGGAACCGTGAGATGATGATGATGAAGAATAACTTGAAGCTCTGTTCAAATTCGTGTATTTACCAATCGAATCTTCAGTTTCCTCTACATTGTTAGGCACACAACAACTAGAGGAAATAGAAGCATTTATATTATGATAATAAGGCAAAGAGAGCATATCATCATGTGATCTATTGAGGCAATTTATACATGATATGCAAGGACTATCAACACTATCATGTAAATCATATATAGTGCTAGAAGTGTTTAAGTCCAAAGATGAAGTGTTGCAATGAGATAGAGAAGAATGATCAATAAGAGTAAGCTCACTATCAACATTGCAAAGTTCACCACCACTCACCATTTCATTACCTTGTGTCTTACCACACTTTGGTGAAGTGGAATAAAAGGAGAACTCATCTCGATACAATCATCGTCAATAATGTTGGACACATCATATTTATCTTGAAGTTTTGTCCATAACTCATGAGCGCTCCAAAAAGGTATGATTTAAGAAGTAACTACATAGCTCAAAGCATTAACAAGAACATTAGAAGCTTGAGCATCGAGATATAAGTTTTTCTCATCCTCACAAGATAGATTTTCTAAATCCATAGGAGGAGAAAAACCTATATCTACAATACGCTCCAAATTTGGGTCCATGTCCTGAAAATGAATAAGCATACGAGTTTTCCATATATCATAATTTGTGCCATCGAATGTGAACATTTCATTGTGAACTAATCCCCTAGCCGACATCTTTACTCTCAAGGCAGTGAAGCCTAAAATGAGAGACGGCTCTGATACCAATTGAAAGGATATAGATGCCGCCTAGAGGGGGGTGAATAGGCGGTTAAAAACTTTTCCGAGAGTGTCTCAACAAAGGCGGAATTAAACTAGCGTTTACTTTGTTAAGCACAAAACTTAGAACAACTAGGGTTCACCTATTTGCACCAACAACTTATGCTAAGCAAGACAAGCAACTATGTGATAGCTAGATATATACTTCAAGCACGAAGGCTATCACAAAGTAAAGTGCATAAGTAAGAGCTCGGATATAGAGATAACCGAGGCACGCAGATACGACGATATTTTACCGAGTTCCTCCCAACATGGAGTACATCTTGTTTGGATAGGGAGTGGTATCAAACCACCACAAAAGGCCTCCCTTGTTCTCCTGTGAATCTCACCCCAACGGGATCGATCCACACTTCCACTATCGGCACACTTGTCAGTGGCAATCCGAAACCTCTCACAAGGTTGGGGCACTTCTCCACAACTCAATTGGAGGCTCCCAACAAACAAGCTTGGGGAAAGCTCCACAACTTAATTGGAGGCCCCAAGTAATCCAGAAACCTGCAAAACCACCAAACCGTCTAGGGTTCCAATGAACCCAAGAGTAAAAAGCTTCTCAGCTTTCACCCCATCAAATCCTCACCAAGAACTCAGACTGATGCACCAAATGCAATGGCAAGAACACAAGAAGTGCTCAAGCCCTTCACTCCCAAATTCCACCAAAGCTACAAAAGCTTATGGGGGAATAAGAGAGGAAGAACAATGGAGGAAATCCACAAAAGACTCCAAGATCTAGATCCCAATATGTTCCCCTCACTTGAGGAGAGATTGATTGGTAGGATTGTAGATCTAGATCTCCTCTTAAAAATCCCTCAAGAATATGCAAGAATCATAGGAGGGATTGAGAGGGAAGCAAGCTCAAGAGATCAACAGTGATGGCTCAGTTTTAGGGTTCTTGAGGTTGGAAAAACCGCAGCAACCAAGGTAGAAGAAGGGGCCTTTATATAGGGCCCCTGGAATTAGAGCCGTTGGGAGCAACTTACCCCGGACACTCCGGGTGATGCTGACCAGACACTCCGGCCTACGAAGATTCCGGCCAGAGTGCGGGTGGAGTCCGATATGGTGTTCTGAATGTCCGGGGAGGTCGACAAAACCCTAGGACCGGACATTCCGGCGTGAATTAGTCGGACATTCTGGCCGGGCCGGACACTCTGGCTGAAAACGGCCAGACATTCCGCCCAAGGCAAAACTGTCAGAAATAGCAAAACTGAAACGACCATAACTTTTGCATCCGGACTCCGATTTTGATGATCTTGGGCTCGTTTCAAAGATAGTAACAAGATCTAGAAGATCATGCAGAGAACCATCATATTAAAGCAAGGGAGGATAGAACCAAATGATGAAAGGTTTAACCTATCTAGAAAAGACAAATCGGTAAAACCTCCAACATCGAAAACGCAATAGAGAATGCATATGAAATCTGTTTTCGATGAACTTGGGCTTGTCATGATTAACACAAGATCAAGAACCTCATATGGATAAGATCCACTATCGTGGAAATGGCCACGGAAATCACTGTCATAGGCAGCGATTGAGTGTTTCGTGAGGAAGAGGTGGCGGCCATCTATGGTGCAAGATGGGGGGTGGATGCACATGGGTTTACCCAGGTTCGCCCCCCTAGAGGGTAAAGACCTACTCCTGCTAGATTAGATTATGGGAGAGCGAGTTACAGGGGTGGAGAGCTCGGCGGCTAGGCAGCGAGTCGCTTGAGGGGGTGTATGATGGAACGTAAGGTTACAGGATACCCTAGGGAGGTTTATATATGAAGAACCTCGCTAGGGTTTACAAGCTATCCCCGAACAAGATAAGAATCCGGGGACTTTTGACCTAATCCGACTGGGCTTCTGCTACGCTTCTGGGCCTCCAGTCTCCAGTCGATGGGCCTTTCCTTCCTTCATAGTCTAGTCGCTGTCCTCTAGGCGCACTCGCAGGCCTTTCGGCCCACTCGGAACGTCCTGCTGAGCATACCCCCTTTGGCATATCCCCATAAGTAGTCCCCGAGGCCATCGTTGATGCGGGCATGGGCGTCCTTTTGGTGTTCGAAGTAGGCGAGCCCAATTTGGGCGTCCAGTCGAGTCGGCGATGGACTTTACTAGAACCAAGGAGAATTTCCCCATAGCTCCATCCGTCACTTCACTGAGCATCACTGCCGCCCAGTCGCTGTTTCGACGAGAGGAAAGACTAGTGGGTGGCGGGTAGATCAATAGGAGTTGGACCGTCAAACTTGGTCAAACTATCCGTTGGAATTTCCATCGGTAACTACGGCGCAATTACCGTGAGTAACGGCTATCCCGATTTTGGCAGGTGACGTTTCCCATATAAGGGGAGTGATGGACCAGCTTCGCAATCCTTCTTCGCATTCCTCATCCTTCCTCATTTGCTCTTCCTTTCTGCTTTCTCCCGACTTACTCTCCCCGCGTCTCGCGATTCCACTTCTCACTCGATGGCGCCTCCCAAGGGCTCATGGGGGAAATCCAAGTGCACCATGGCCCAACTTAGATCCTTCGAGGACACCGGGGTGCTCCGCAAGGGGAACTGGCGGATTCCCCCTCCTCCGAGCTCGAGCCGAAACCACGACCCGGCAAGTTCATTTGCTTCACCAGTCATCTTGAGAGGGGCTTAGGGTTTCCTACCTCGCTCTTCTTCCGCCGCTTCTGCGTGTACTACGCGATCAAGCCCTCCGATCTTGGTCCACACAGCATCGAGCAACTGGCGATCTTCATCGCCTTCTGCGAATGCTACCTCGGCTGCAGGCCATACTTCCCGTTATGGCTGGAGCTCTTCCACGGCCGCATCGGGCGCGAGGCGTCCAGCAGCTTGATGCTGGCCACAGGCTGGGTCACCTTCCAGTTGAAGCCGAAGGCCAATTTCGTTAAGCTCCTCCTGCCGAAGAAAGCCACCAGCGAGTGGAAGAAGAGCTGGTTCTATGTCAAGGAAGCCACTCCCTCCAGCAAGGTATCTCTTCCTGAATTCGTCGCAAAGAGGAGCGAGCCCTGTCGGTTGGCTCCGAAGAAGCTTCCTGAAGATCAGCGGATGGCCATCACAGAAATGATGGATCGGATCCAGAAGCTGAAGGACCAGGGGTTGGTTCCGATTAATCTCTACAATTGCTGGCTCGGGCGGCGCCTGGTCCTGCTGGCGGCTCGACCGCACTGGATGTACGAGTACATCGGGAAGCACGATCCATCCCAAACCAGCAAGGAGTCATGGGAGGCCGAGGACTACAAGGCCGCCCTGAAGAAGATTACCGACGCGGAGTTTACTGGCGCGGCGGTCGAGGTCGCCCCGTATACCCCTGTGAAGAATGAAGCCCCCACAATAAGTTTTCTTTCCAATCGCTGCGTCCGTATCTCAATTTTAGTCTTTTCGCTCGGGGTGTTTTGACTCGTGGTGGTTCTCAGCTTTTCCAGGTATTGGATGGTTGGCTCCCTCCGATTGATGAAGAGGTTCCCTAGGAACTGGAGGGAGATTCCGAGGAAGACCCTTCCGACAGCGACGGGGAGGAAGAAGAGGTCCCTCCCCCAGTGCCTGTGGCTTGCAAGACCCGGATGCAGAAACAGCGAGAGGTCGAAGCGAGCCATAGCCTAGACGAGTTCGAAGAAGGCAACGAGGTCGCCCAGGAGCAAACGTCCCGGCGCACTGCTACGCCGTCGAAGCCCCCACGCCGGCCCAAGTCACCGGTAAAAAGTCCTGCATCACCGGTCAGGTCGTCAATGGTGTTCGAGTCAGACGACGACTCTGACGATGAAGGATCTCCCGAAGTCTCGCACGAGGCCCCAAGGGACGCAGTCCCGACGAAGGGGTTGGAGGGCGAGGACACAGAGGTGGTGGTAGAGGTTCCCCTGGCGACGATCGCGCCGTCGGCCTCGGGGGTCCCAAGCCAAGAAGCGGCTGAGGCGGCGCCGCCCAAGTTGCCACAGCCGTCAAAGGCAGCGGCATCGGAGCCAGAGACCCCGGCGACTGCAGCTTCATCGTCAAGGAAGCCCTCGGTTTCGTGGGCTTCAGACGTCTTCGAGCGGGGGCTCAGCCGCAAGCTGGGTCCCGAGTTGGACAAGCCCACCCATATCAGTATCGGGCTTCGTGTCCTTCCAGTCGCCAAGTAAGTTGTGCTTCCTTGTCCCAATTTGCCTTTTATTTTTCGTGTTGTGGTTGTGCTGATTGGAGGGGATCGTGCAGGTCGAGGGCTAAGAAGATTGGTCGCCCATCAGTTGCTAAGATTCCACCGGCCTCTGGCGTGGGAGAGGGCGATCTGCCCGAGAAGAGGAAAGCCTCTGAAGATGTTGCAGCCGCTGAAGTTGCGAAGAAGCAGAAGGGGGTGCTGACGATGCTGCGACCAGGGGGAGTGTCGCGGAGCTAGCTGCTGCGCCAGCCGTCAAAGAGGTGGCGGCGACGCGATCAGAGCCAGCACTGGCTGCATCCGTGCCGGAGGCGCCGGTCTCGGTGACCAGCGCCCCTGCCAGGGCGTCGGCGACGTTCCCTCGTTTTATGGCGAAGGGGTTTCCGGGCGTTGCAGACACGCAATCTCCGCAAAGTCCAGAGATTGTGGATGCGGACATTGGGTCCCGCTGCAGACGCACCTCCTTCACGGTCCCGTCGACTGACGCCGCTGAACTTCACAAGATGCTCGGCGCTGCTATTCAGGTATGTCCAGTCCCCGAATTCCTAGTCGTTGAAATTCAGCCACTAGGAATTGTTTCTCTTTTCCTTCCTTCTCCAGTCCCCGAGTTCCTAGTCGTTGAATTTCAGCGGCTGGGAGCTGGGTTTTCTTTTCCTTCCTTCTCTAGTCCCCGAGTTCCTAGTCGCTGAATTTTAGCGGTTGGGAGCTGGGTTTTGTTTTTCTTCCTTCTCCAGTCCCCGAGTTCCTAGTCGCTGAATTTTAGCGGCTGGGAACTGGGTTTTGTTTTTCTTCCAATTCTGAGTTGGTTTCTTTGTTTACAGGGGTTACAACGGGAGTCGACTGATCGGCAGGCTGCACGAGAGCGCTTGGAGCGCGACTTGCGCGAAGTGCAGGAGGTGCACCGTCGGCTTCAGGAGACAATTGGTGAGTGTCTGTTTTTGTTCTTCTTTTCCTGGTGTGAGCTGGTTATGTGTAATACCCTGATACCTTCACTTACAGATGGTTTCCCTGCTGAGGTCTCCAAGGCCCGTGAGGGGTATGTCCCACTCGTCGAACTGGACGCGGCGAATGGGCGAGTAGCCTCCTTGGTCAAGGACTTGGAGGAGGCTAAGGCGGCCTCAATTTCTTCGGAGGAACGGGCGAAGGCTGACGTCGCCGCGGCTGAAGAAGAACGCAAGGCCGCGGACTCCATCATTGTGGGGCTGCATAACGAGCAGACTACCCTGGAGACTTACGTCAAGGAGAACTGCCGCAAACTCCTTGGTGAGTCTTTGTCTTTGCTTGGCCCTTTCGTCTGGTCCCCGCTATGGGGATTTAATAGTTTCACTGACGCCAGACTTTGCAGCCGTTGTAGGCCAAAGCGACCCGATTGTGCAGACGTACAACGCCTCGCAGTGCGTGACTGCCGTGGTGAATGCAGCCATGGCCTCGGCGTTCAGGCGCGGGGTCGCCACAGCGTTGAGCTTGGGTCTCGCCCATTTCCCCGACGACTTCGATCTTGACGACGTGACGAGTGGCTACCCTTCGGCGACCGGCACGGTGGAGTTGTCGGAAGTGCTGAAGTTGACCGCGAAGGCCACTACTTACGCCGATCGTGTCTTGGCGATGGGAGACCTGCTGCCGTATCAGGAGACGGTGTTGGCGTCTGGCGATCCCGAGCCGGAGTACCGCGACATGAAGTCGGGGCAGCCCTTTCGGTCGTCGGTGTCGAAGTCGCTGACGACGTACCCGACGAACCCTTGGCGGCCTTTTGTGTGCGTCAAGGGGGGTGGTGCTTCATCATCAGGTCCTGTAGAGTAGACAATGTAATTTGCCAAGTTGTGATAAATGCCGAGTAGCGAACATTGTAAGATGTTTTTGCAAAATGTGCCATGAGGGGTCAATCGACTCGTGTTTTGATGAGTAATGTATGTTGTGTTTTTGCCTATGAATTTTTTTGATGGAGCAAGTCCTCGGGCGCGTCCGCCTTTTAGTGGGTTATAACTCGATTGTATACTTTGGTGTATTTGTTGTGTTTACGTATTGTTATTGTCCCTTGCGTCTTCTGAGTGGCGAGTCCCCGAGCGTGAGTAGGACTGACTTAGGAGCGAGTCCCCGAGCATGGTGCCTGACCGTATTGGTCATGATCCTGTTGCAGGTTGTGAGTGCGTTGTTTGTAACGCGTCTTCTCCCATGGCTCGGAGATCCAGTCGCTTGGCGGGCCCTAGGCAGCTCTCTTACTTGGTGTGTTCCCTAGCCGCGTGTGGGTTCCCGCTTGCGGAGTCCCCGTGCGTGGTACTTAACCGTTCGAGTCGCTTTGCACGGGGGTGGGAGGGACAGAGTGCTGTGGGAAGCGTGTATCGATCGTCTTGGCCCGGCGGGCCAGTCATGCTAGGCGACTCCAATGGCGGCTCAGGTTTGGCGTTTTTCGTGGACGACCCAAGGCCCTAATACTTCCGGTGCCCTTGTGACGCACTACTTTGCCATGCCGGTCGCTCGACCAAAGGTTGACTTCCGTCAGTAGCGTATTGCTGGTTTGTACGAGTGCGAGTGGCACAAGAATATGGCAAGTAGGCACAATTTGTGTGATACGAATGAATTTCATTATATATTCCGATGGAGTACAGCATGGGGTTCTAAGTATAGAACTTTCTGAGGAGGTTTACATTCCATGGCCTCCCGACCTCCAATTGGCCATCACCCCGTATGTCGATGAGGTAGTAGGCGTCGTTGCCAAGGACTCGGCCTATGGCGAATGGCCCCTCCCATGGAGGGGAGAGCTTGTGCATGCCCTTCTTGTCTTGGACCAGTCGTGGACCAGGTCGCCTTCCTGGAAGGTGCGAGTTTGCACTCGGCGGTTGTGATAACGGCGTAGTCCTTGCTGGTATATGGTGGTGCGGGAGCGAGCCAGGTCACGTGCCTCGTCGAGTTGATCGATGCTGTCTTGGCGGGCGATCTCGTTGGCCGCCTCGACGTAGTTGGCGACTCGAGGTGAGTCGTGCTCCATGTCTGTTGGCATTACGGCTTCGGCGCCGTATACCATGAAGAAAGGTGTGAACCCGGTTGATCGGTTGACGGAGGTGCGAATCCCCCATATCACAGAGGGGAGCTCGTCGACCCAGCATCCTGGGGTGCGCTCGAGGGGCACCTGTAGTCGCGTCTTGAGCCCATGGAGGACGCTCTGGTTGGCTCATTCTTCCTAGCCATTTGATGCCGGGTGGGCGACTGATGCGAGGTCGAGTCGGATGCCGTGCTCCTCACAGAATTCCGCCATGGCCCCCTTGGCGAAGTTGGTGCCGTTGTCTGTTATGATGCTATGCGGGTAGCCGTACCGGTAGATGAGTTCACGGAGGAACTTGGTTGCCGTCTTGCCATCGCACTTTTTGATCGGCTTGGCTTCGACCCACTTGGTGAACTTGTCGACTGCGACCAGGAGGTGAGTGAACCCAGACGGGGCCTTCTTGAATGGGCCCACCATGTCCATGCCCCATACGGAGAATGGCCATGTGATGGGGATTGTCTTGAGCGCCAAACCAGGGAGGTGCATCTGGTTGGCATACTTCTGGCACTCGACGCATCGTTGGACAATGTTGGTGGCGTCGGTGTGTGCGGTGGGCCAGTAGAAACCGTGCCACATGGCCTTGGCGACCAGCGACTTGGCGCCGGCGTGATGGCCGTAGTCGCCGGCATGAATGTCCTAGAGGATCTTGTGGCCTTCTTCTGGTTGTACGCAGTGCTGGAACACGCCGGTCACGCTGCATTTGTGGAGCTCACCGTTGATGATGACGTAGGATTTGCAGCGGCGCATGATCATTCGTGCCTCTGTCTCGTTGCTCGGTAGGAGCTTGTGTTCCAGGAAGGCGACGTATGGTGCTGTCTAGTCGCTGGGTTCCACAATCATGGCGACTAAGGCCGGTTCTGGTTGTAGTGGGATCCCGATGTCGATCTCCTTCGGTGGGCTGACTGAGGGTTTATGGATGATGTCGAGGATGACGCCTACTGGTGGCGCCTGTCGAGTCGATCCGATGCGGGAAAGGGCATCTGCCTCCTCGTTTTTACGCCTGTCGATCCACTCGATGGAATAGCCGTCGAAGTGTCCTCCCAACTGGTCGACGGCTTGGCGGTACGCTATCATTGTTGGGGAGACAGCGTCGCACGTCCCGGCCACTTGGCCGGCGACTAGGTCGGAGTCGCCATAGCATCGTAGGCGATTGATGTTCATCTCCTTGGCGGCTCTCATGCCGTGGAGGAGGGCCTCGTATTCCGCCATGTTGTTGGTGCAGGGCTTGAAGTTGAGGTGGAGCACGTAGCGGAGCTTGTCTCCTTTGGGGGAGGTCAGTATGACCCCAGCCCCCGCGCTGTCGGTGTTCTTGGAGCCATCGAAGTGGAGCGACCAGTAGTGGAGGTATGGTAGCTTCTCTGGCTGCTGTGCTTCTTCCCAGTCTGCGAGGAAATCAGCCAGGGCTTGTGACTTGATCGCTTTTCAGGGCTCGTACTTGATGTTGTGGACACCGATCTCGACGGCCCACTTGGCGACTCGCCCGGTTGCCTCGTGATTGCGTATGATGTCCTGCAGGGGCGCGGAGGAGACCACCGTGATTGGGTGCTCCTGGAAGTAGTGTGGGAGTCGCCGCTGTGCTCGGAATACCGCGTACACCAGTTTTTGGTATTATGGGTAGCGCTATCGTGAGTCTGTTAGGACTTCGCTGATGTAGTATACGGGGCGCTGTATGGGGCGCTCCTTGCCCTCTTCTGGTCGTTCGACGACCATCACGGCGATGACGACTCGATTGGAGGCCGCGACGTAAACGAGCATTGGCTCTTTGTCGAGTGGCTCGGCGAGTAGTGGTGCCGCGAGTAGCACTTCTTTGAGTGCTTTGAGTGCGTCATCGGCCTCCGCGTCCCATTGGAACGTTGGGTTCTTGCACATCAGGTGGTAGAGGGGCATTGCCTTCTCGCCTAGTCGGGGGATGAAGCGACTGAGGGCCGCGACTCGCCCTGCCAACTTTTGGACGTCGTGTAGGCACTCGGGTTTCCCGAGTCGCGCGATGGTGTCGATCTTGGTGGGGTTGGCTTCAATGCCTTGCTTGGAGACTACGTACCCTAGAAGTTGTCCGGTGGGTACGCCGAAGGTGCATTTTCTGGGATTCAGCTTGATGTTGTACCTCCGCAAGTTCGCGAAGGTTTCGGCTAGATCGGCGAGCAGGTCATCCTGGCGGGTGGATTTTACCACGACGTCGTCGATGTAGACGTGAATGTTGCAGCCAATTTGGCTCGCTAGACATTCCTACATGCACCTCTGGTATGTGGCGCCTACGTTCTTGAGGCCGAACGTCATGGCTGTGTAGCAGAATGCGCCGAATGGCGTGATGAATGCCGTCTTCTCGTCTTCGACTGCCATCTTGATCTGGTTATAGCCAGAGTAAGCATCGAGAAAACACAGCGACTCTGATCCCGCGGTCGAGTCGATGATCTGATCGATGCGCGGTAGGACGAACTCCTCCTTCGGGCAGGAGCTATTGAGGTTGGTGTAGTCAATGCACATTCTCCATGTGTTGTTCTTTTTGAGAACCATGACTGGGTTTGCCAGCTACTTGGAGTACTTGATTGGCCGGATGAAGCCTGCAGCTAGCAGGCGCTGGACTTCTTCGGCGATTGCTCGGCGACGCTCTTCATTGAAGGGCCATAGCGATTGCTTTACTGGTCGCACTTTGGGGTCGGCATTAAGTTTGTGCTCAGCGAGTTCCCTCGGGACACCTGGCATGTCAGATGGCTTCCATGCAAAGATGTCGCGGTTCTCACGGAGGAACCCGATGAGCGCGCTTTCTTATGCGGGGCTCATGTGCGCCCCGATGGTGACCGTCTAGCTGGAGTCGCCTGGGACGAGCTCGACGGTGCGGGTGTGCGTGGTCGCCTCGAACGTGGAGTTCGCGACGATCGGTTTCTTCAGGATGGTGGGATCGTCCTTATTGATGTTGCCCGCGTATTTCGCAAGCTCCCCCGCGTGGTCAGTCTCCACGGTGATGACGGCGTCGGCGAGCTTGATGCCTTTTTCCTCGCATTCCACGGCCATATCGGGGTCGCCATGGACGGTGATGATGCCGCTCGGCCCGGGGAGCTTCATCATGTTGTAGGCGTAATGTGGGGTCGCCATGAACTTTGCGAATGCCTGGCGGCCCAGGACGCAGTGGTAGGGACTGTGGAAGTTCACCAGTTCAAAGACGATCCTCTCCGTGCGGTAGTTTGCCAGAGTGCCGAAGGTGACGGACAGCGTCACTTTCCCGATCAGGTACGCCTTCAGACCGGGGACGATGCCGTGGAAGGTCATTAGTGTTGGCTCGATGGCTGTTTCTAGGAGCTGGAGCCTTTTGAACGTGTTGAGGTACATGATATTGATGGAGCTCCCACCATCCATCAACGTCTTGGGCAGCCAGTAGTCGGCTACCTTTGGCCTGACCACCAGGGCGACTCGCCCTGGGTACTCGATTCTTGGCGCGTGGTCCTGGCGACTCTAGGTGATGCTTTGCTCGGACCAGTTTAGGAAGTGGGGGATGTCGACTTGCGTCACTGCATTGACGGCGACCGCGCGGGCGAGTACCTTCTTCTCACGCTTGGTGCCGAGCCCGGTGAAGGTATGTAGCGACCCGACGGCAGTGCCAAAGCCGCCGCTGTTCCCGTTGTCCCGAGGTGGGTTGTTGTTGGGGTCCTCCCTTGCACGTCTCGCCTTCTCAATCTCTTTAAGGGAGTGGCAATCGGCGGTGGTGTGGGTGGCCGGTTTTCCCTCCCTGGTATGATAGATGAAGGGTTGGTTGAGCAAGGCGGCGGGGTCGAATTTTGGCCTCGTCGTGTTGTTGGCACGGTAGTTCCCGTTGTCGCGGTAGTTTCCTCCATCGCGGCGGTAGTTCTTGGAGTCGCGCTGGCCATAGCCGGCATTGGCGACGAAGTCGACTCGCCCGTCCATGTGGCGCTTGCCGGTGATGCGGGTGTTGCTGTAGCGCATGTCGCGTAGGCGCCTGCTGTCATGGATGCTAGTGCGGCGTCTTCCTCCCGACTCGTCGTCGGAATCCTTGTTGGGGTCCTCCTTCGCATAGCGCTTGGCAATCTCAAGGAGGTCGGGGATGTTGTCGAGCGTCCGGTAGACCCTCTTGATCTTGGCGACAAGGGGTTCATACCGGCACGCGTTCTTGAAGCAGTGTATCGCCGTGTCTGGGTGGATGCCGGAGGCGTATATCCATAGTTCTTGCCACCTTTGGATCCACCGGCGGGTCGACTCGCGTTGTCCCTGGATGCATCGCTCCAGGTCCTCTATGGTGGTGGCGCGGGTGTAGGAGCCCTCGAAGTGCCTGACGAAGGCGTCCCGCATTTCTTCCCAGGAATCGATGCTGTCGGCGGGTAGCGTGTTGATCCACTGCCGTGTCGCACCCTCCATCATCAAGGGGAGGTAGAGAGCGGCGAGCAGGTCGGTGTGGCCTGCGATCCTCATTGCCATGAGGTATGTGTCCAGCCAAACGGCGGGGTCATACGTCGGGTCGTACTTCTCGATTTCCTTGGGGGCCTTGAAATTGGCGGGGTATTTTTCCCCGCGAATCATTGGTCCAAAGCATTGCGGCCCGACTCGGCTGAGCGAGCCTCTTGGCTTCGGGTCGCTGTGGTTGGTGAGGTTGTGCCGCAGGTCGTAGGACTGGCGCGACCACCACACCTGATTGTTGATGATGTGTGTTCGGGCATCGAGGGGCTGCCCGTTGGCAGTGACCATGTTGTTCGCCGGTCGCGGCTTGTTGGTTGACAACGCGGGGTTGGTGGCCCGTGGTTGGTTCACCAGGGGCTGGGGTGGTGGGCAAACCAATGCGTTAGCCACAGTGGGGTGGCCGCTTGATGCCGCCCTGCTTGCTGACGAGCGGGAATACATCCGCCCCCGCGGGTCGACTCCCGCGGCCTGTTGCTCGGCGACCCTGATGAGTAGGGCCTTGGCATACTGGATCTGTAGCACGCCGTCGCCTTGGACATCGAGGTTGGCGATCGCATTATCGGCCACGACGACATTGTCCATCGGGGTGGAGTATAGTGGTAGCCCGTTGGCGTCCCGGGCTTGAGGTGAGATGATGATCCGTGGTTAGTCTGGTAGGGGCGCACAGCCCATGGGTGGTGGAGGGGCCCCAGTCGCCGACGCTCCAGGTGGTGGTCTCGCAGGGTGGCTCCCTTCTGGCGGCGCGTTCTCGCAGTATTCGCGCTCGGCGGCGCGTGTGGGGTCGCCCTCGTTGTTGAAATTCAGGACGCGGCCCTGAACATCAGGGTTGAGGCGGGTCCTGATGCGGTGCTGGTGATAGAGTGACAGCTCCCGCGCCGTCTCTCCTTCGAGGCGGTATTTCCCGTGCTCGGCGAGTTCGTTGCGTTGCGCCTCCTAGAGCCGCAGGCGGGCTTGCTCCACCTCCGTGGTTGTCGCGGTCGGCGGGATCGGCGTGGAGAACGGGTCTGGCGAGGCAGCCGTGCTACCCGCCATGTAGATCGTGTTGAAGCGATTGGATCTGGCGCGAAAATCCTCGAGTGATTCCGAGCCGGAGTCGGAGTCAAAGATCCCTAGGATGGAGGGGTCCTCGAAATCCTCGGGGTTGGAGACTCGCGTGATGGAGTCCTCCCGTGACGCGACGGTGATGGATCCGTTGACCGATGCAGGGGTCGCGGAGTCGGCGTCGTCGTTTAGGGCGTCGTCGTTGGTGGCGATGTTAGTCTCGGCCGCATCGCTAGCGGCCGAGTCGTACTCGGTGACGAGGGCCCTGTTGGAGCAGACCTGCTCCTCCGAAAGCAGATCGCGATGTGGAGGCGACCCGCCGACGATCACCGTCGCGGCTGGATCGACCGCGCCGGTGAAGCCGATGAAGAGGTTGATGGAGCCGATCGGCATCACCGCGGCGTGAGTGACCGGGCGCGATGCCAGGATGTAGCTGTTGGGCAGGATCTGCAAGATCCCGCCGATGGCGATCATGCGGCCGGTGGCGAGCGGCCGATCGATCGGCGAATAGGGTCTCGCCGCAGAACTCAGGCCAGTCCCGCTATGCCCCACGGTGGGCGCCACTATCGTGGAAATGGCCATGGCAGTCGCTGCCATAGGCAGCGATTAAGTGTTTCGTGAGGAAGAGTTGGTGGCCATCTGCGATGCGAGATGGGGGCGGATGCACATGGGTTTACCCAGGTTCGCCTTCCCGGAGGGTAAAGACCTACTCCTGCTAGATTAGATTATGGGAGAGCAAGTTACAGGGGTGGCGAGCTCGGCGGCTAGGCAGCGAGTCGCTTGAGGGGGTGTATGATGGAACGTAAGGTTCTACGATACCCTAGGGAGGTTTATATATGAAGCACCTCGCTAGGGTTTACAAGCTGTCCCCGAACAAGATAAGAATCCGGGGACTTTTGACCTAATTCGACTGGGATTCTGCTACGCTTCTGGGCCTCCAGTCGCCAGTCGATGGGCCTTTCCTTCCTTCATAGTACAGTCAGTGTCCTCTAGGCGCACTCGCAGGCCTTTCGGCCCACTCGGAACATCCGGCTGAGCATACCCCCTTTGGCATATCCCCATCATCCACATAACAACCAAGAAAGATGAAGCCAAGTATGCAAAGGTTTGAGCTCTCTCTGAAGGATATGATCAAGTTACTCACTCGAGATCCCCTCTTGATAGTATGGCTATCTATCCTATAAACCGGTCTCCCCAACTAACACCATGAGACCAGTAAGAAAGAAACCCTATCAAGAACATACCTTTGCCTTGAGCATATTCCACTTGAGCTTTGAAATTGATCGTATGGGCACCTAGAGGGGGGGGGGGGTGAATAGGTGCTACTTCAAATTTTAATGCTTTTTCAATTTTAGGCTTAGCACAAAGGGTAAATTCTCTAGATAAACTATTAGGTGGAATTTCCCTATATGCAAACCTGTCTACTAGCGAGTAAAGAGCAAGTGGAAGAGGAACGAGTAAACCGTAGTGAAGCACGTGGAGACACATGATTTGTTTGACCGCAGTTCCTTCCTTGTTAAGGGAAGTACGTCTGCGTTGGAGGGGTGGGCGGTACTAAGACCACCACGCCACAATAGGCCTCACCCTGTTATCCGATGGATCCCGCCACCAAAGGCCTGATCCACCTTTCCACTATAGGGACCCTTCGAGGCAGGTACCGATGCCTTTACACAACTAGCAGGGCACAACTCCACAATCAACTTGGAGGCTCCCATAATGACAAGCTGCCACAAGAACAAGTTATCAATAACAACAAACAAGATCTAGATATTGACAAGAATACTTGATCGGGGATTTCTCCAAATGAATTGAGAGGAGTTGATGCGCTTGATTCGTGATGACGATGATGATCCTCTCCTCCTTCAATTCCCCCAAAGATCGAAGCCTTCGGGTGGTTGAAGTGGGAGATCTAGAATGGGAGCTCTTGCAAAGGGTCTAAACAATTTCGAATGAATCAAGAGTTCTGCTCGTTGGGGAAGAAGGGGTATTTATACCCCTTCCAAAACCAAGCCATTGGAGCTCTCGAGGGCCGGATTATCCGGCCCAATTGGGGGCCGGATTATCCGGCCTAGGGAAAACTCCGCCCCAAACTCGGATTATCTGGTACCAAAAACCGACCACGAATAGAAGCTCACGCAGACTTGCCCTTCACACTTTCTTCTGGGAATCGGATTATCCGGCCTAGGGAAAGGCCGGATTATCCGGCTGCTGGAAAAATCCGCCCCAAGCACGGAATATCCGGGGGCAATTCCGCCCCCAGACAAAAGCTTGCATAGGAGCTCACTTGGGCGATTTCCCTAAGGTCGGATTATCCGCCCCAACCAGAGGGCCGGATTATCCGGTCCAGGGAGAAAATCCGCCCCAGAGCCGGAATTTTCCGGGGAAAAATCCGCCCCCAGACAGAGACTTGCGCAGAGCCATCCTTGCCCAAGGTGGTCGGGCCGGATTATCCGGCCCATGAAGGGGGCGGATAATCCGTCCCCAAAAACTCTCAAAACTTCCTGCAACACTTAGTGCACATTAGAATAATCCATGGTATTGTTATCTAACACAAAAACCTGGGAAATCATGAAATATTCTTTCAATCTCCCCCTTTTTGGTGTTAGATGACAATACTAGGATTTTCAAGAAGAATTAAAAGACCACCAACAAAACATGGAAGAGACTCCCCCTCAATGTGTGCATATTAGGGATTTGCATTTGAATACAAATGCACACAAGTAGATGAAAGTCTATTCCATTGAAATATAAATAACATAATCATACCACCGAGATAATGAGAGAGGCGTCCCTGAAATATCCAGAATTATCAATGTGATAACCAATATGCACGCCTTCCTTGAGATAGATTGCCAACATAATAGGATATGAGTAAATGAATCCATAGGCATAATCCATGAGATAAATCCGGACGTCCACCGACACAAAGTCTCAAACACACCACAAACCACAAATAAAGTTTAACGCTAAATGGACACAAGCAGGACGACAAATGAAAAAGTGCAAATGCTTGTGTTCGACCCATGCAAATCCTCGAAGTCCTAATAGAACTACTTCTCCCCCTTTGGCATCGAGACGCCAAAAAGGAAGAAGAGCGATGCTAGCGCCCCAAGGTATCACTCGTAGTCCTCGTCCTCGTCCTCATTCCCATCATCTTCTTCATCCTCAAGCTCCTCAGTGTCATCGTCCTCATCATCAGCATTGGGCGCAGAGGGGAACAAGTGACGCTCCAGCTCTCCATAGTTTAACCTAGAAGAAGAGTTCCACCGGGCATAAGGTGTGGGAGGAGTAGGAGCCGGGGGATCACCAAAGGCACCAGTCACATGGTGAAGGATGAGCTGCTGAGAGTGAGCCAACTCATGGCGTTGCTTGTAGGCCTCATATTGTCCCTTGCGTGTGTCCATGCCCATGCAAAGAATGTGACGCTGGAACCAGTTCAGCTACTTAAGCTCACGAGCAACAGGAGGCACTGGAGGCCTGTGAGCATCCCTCATGAGAGCCTCAGGAGCAGAAGAGGGGTGAGAGGTCTTCTGAGCCTTGTTGTAGATCTTCTTGGCCTTATGCACAACATCAATGCTGAAGTCTTCAGAGGGGAGCAGGTGCCTGATGAGCATCATAATGTAGGGAGCATACGGAATGGACAACCGGTTGAACATCACATCAATCAGTTCATGGTAGATGAAGTCCATCACATCTAGCTTGTACTGCACAGACTCATCCTCGCACGAGGCAACCTCATGAGAGAATTCAAGGAGCTGGACAAGGTGACCACGGACGCTATCCTTGTTGCCACCACTTAGAGTGATGGAGTCACGGAAGAGGCCCACTAAGGCAGCATAGATAGGAGCAAGACCAGCAAGAGTGCCCATAATGCCATTGTCCACTGTGCAAGGAGAGAGAGAGCTACATCTTTGTTGGGCTTCAGCTGAGTGATGATGCGGTGGCCACTGGCCCTATCCCTGCTGCAGAAAGAGTATCCAAGAACCTCGGCAAACACACGGAAATCAACAGTCATAGGCCTGTCATGAGGCATCCACTTCATAGTGCGATGCTCATCTCCATAAATAACCAAAGTGGAAAAGAACTGCTTCACCACCTCAGAGTCATATGAGCACTAGAGAGACATGAGATGGTGTAGTCCCATCCGCTCAGCCACATACATTGCATCCACAAGGTGGGGCTTCTCCAGAGCCTCAGCAAGAACCAGCGGGTGCATAGGCCTAATGTTCAGCCTGGCATACACATCTTCATAAATCCCTTTCTGTTCAGCACACCAAAAACGAGAATCCCCCAGCTCAGAATCATGGGGCAGCTGAGCAAACAAATCACGGTGATGGATAGAGGAATAAGTGACAGGATCCATAGCCTTGTAGTTGATCTTGGGCTCTTTGCCCTTCCTCTTGGACATACCCCTCCTGGATCTCTCTCGCTTCTCTTGTTCAGCCATGTGTTCAGCCTATTTTTCTCTTCTCCTCAACTCAACTTTGTCCATTGTATTGCCCTCACTGTCTACCCCGAAATAAATAGTGCGAGGACGATGCTTGTAAGTCTTGTGAGCACTTGAGCCACCTGTGAATAGAATAAGAGCGATAGCATGGGGATAAGAACACACACAAGTCCAGGAGAGAGCATGGAAACAGTAGACAAAAAGTCATGAGTCAAATCTACGCAATGCACACAATATGGTGAAACTGAACCAGAGTTAAATCTGTTAGGCCGGATTATCCGGCCTGGCCAGGGGCGGATAATCCGGCCCTGGCAGAAATTTTCGATTTCACCTAGATTGAGATGCAAAAAGTAGACCGGGCCTAGAAACTTCAAGCGTACAAGTTCTATGCGAAAACACATCCTTCTAGACAACGTTCCACCCAACAAATGACACATCTAGCCAAAGATGGGGAGAGAGGGAGTTACCCTCACTCATTGGAGGAAGAACGCGGAGGAGAAGGTACCCAGAGGCGCAGAAAAGAAGATCCGGGGAGGCCCAAAAAATCCGGTGGCCTGAGAGGCTCTAGGGAGGGTGGGGGACGACATGCGGCGGCTGAGGAGGAGGAGAGGGTTGGGGAGAAGAGCTACTCGTTATGAGCCCTTCCCCCTGATCCCTGCACTTGGGCCGGATTATCCGGCCTCAAATCTGAAATTCGGTTGTACACAGATTCAGGCCTGCGCATCCCCAAACAACACCCCCACAAGGTGTACAAGGGACTTGTGTGCAAGAATAGATGGCTTAGGGGTAGGGAACGGCTTAGGATTAAGAGAACCAAACTGAGATGGTACTATACACTCAAAATTGCAAGAACCAAAGCAAAGAAGAGCCAAAATTGAGTGTGATTCCCATAAGAACATGAGATGAGCAAAAACAACCAAAAAGATCCACAAAAATCCAATTCTCCTCAAGGGAGAGGGCGGTGGCCGTGGCCACCTTGTTGGAGTGTATGGTGTGACACCGCGAAGATATATCTTGGGTTCACGACCAATACTCATTAATAAGCTCACATATCACAAAATGATATTAAGAGAAATGATTTATCTTGCTTTTGGCATTATGGGGGGGAGGGATAGCCCAATTAATTAGGACCACACTCCCCCTATATCCATGCCCACATCTAGACTAAATAAAACTAAGATGTACGAGTGAGTGCATGGGTAATCAAGACAAACTCCTGGAATCAATGATATTTAGCTCATTCCTCAAGTAGCAGAATCTTGCTTCATCAAGTGGCTTCATAAAAATATCAGCAAGTTGGTTCTTCGTGCTCACGAAATATAGATCAATATCGCCTTGAGCAACATGGTCTCGAATAAAATGATTCCGAATCTCAATATGCTTTGTCATTGTGTGTTGTACCGGATTGTACGCAATTTTGATTGCACTTTCATTATCACATAAAAGAGGCACTTTGTCACAATTGACACCGTATTCCTTTAAAGTTTGCCTCATCCACAATAACTGAGTGCAAGTGCTAGCAGCAGCAACATATTCAGCTTCGGCGGTGGAGAGGGATATACAATTCTGCTTTTTAGATGACCAACACACTAGAGATCTTCCCAAGAATTGACAAGCTCCAGGAGTGGATTTCCGATCATCCTTATCACTAGCCCAATCTGAATCAGTATAACCACATAGAGAGAAATTGGAGCCCTTGGGATACCATAGACCAAAGTTAGGGGAATGAACCAAATATCGAAAGATCATCTTGACCGCCACTAAGTGGCTTTCTTTAGGAGCTGCTTGATACCTTGCACACACCCCCACACTCAACACAATATCGGGTCTAGATGCATAGAGGTAAAGAAGAGAGCCGATCATGGACCGGTATACCTTTTGGTCCACATCTTTACCATGTGGGTTAAGTTCAAGATGACATTTTGTTTGCATCTGAGTGGCGACACCATTAAGATCCGTCACCTTGAATCTCTTGAGCATGTATTGGATGTACTTTGCTTGATTGATGAAGGTTCCTTCTCTAAGTTGCTTGATCTCGAATCCAAGAAAGAACCACAATTCCCCCATCATAGACATCTCAAACCTGTCAGTCATAAGCTTTGAAAATTCATCATTAAAAGCTTTATTAGTAGAACCAAAGATGATATCATCTACATATAGTTGGCATACGAAGAGATCCCCCTTAACCTTCTTAGTAAAAAGAGTGGGATCGATTTTCCCAACTTCGAAGCCACGGTCTAGCAAAAGCTCTTTAAGGTGCTCATACCACGCACGTGGGGCTTGTTTAAGGCCATAGAGTGCCTTATCGAGTTTGTAGACATGGTTCAGGAAGTTAGGATCCTCAAATCCTGGGGATTGCTTTACATATACTAACTCATGTAGAGGACCATTAAGGAAAGCACTCTTGACGTCCATTTGCTGCAATTTAAAATTGTTATGGGCAGCATAAGCAAGAAGGATACGGATGGACTAAAGTCGAGCCACAGGAGCATAGGTCTCACCGAAGTAAATGCCCTCAACTTGAGAGTAACCTTGAGCCACAAGTATCGCCTTGTTCCTCACAACAATGCCATTCTCATCTTGCTTGTTTTTAAATATCCATTTAGTGCCGATAACATTGCGGCAATCTTTGGGTTTCTCCACGAGTTTCCAGACCTTGTTGCGCTCGAAATTATTCAATTCTTCATGCATAGCAACAACATAGTCTGGATCTTCAAGAGCTTTAAAAAATTTCTTGGGTTCCACCATTGAGATATGAGCTTGATGCTCACCAAAGCTTGCCAATGTCCCTTCTTGTAGAAACCCTTCGTCGAAGGTCACCTACAACCTTGTCGAGGGTGTGACCTCTTAACTCAAGGTTTCGATTAGCACGAGCCTTGCGACGAAGTTCAATAAGCTTGTTGTCTCTTGGTGGAATAATTTCACCACTTGAGTCTTCATTGGAATCATTTGCTCGACCTTGATTAGAATCTAGGATAACAGTAGTAGGCGGTGATGAAGCGTGCCCTTGAGATGAGTTAGCAGTCGTAACAGGATACTGCTAAACAACAGGAGAGTCAGGGCCGGATAATCCGGCCGATGGAGAGGCCGGATAATCCGGCCTGGGAGAACTCGTAGCCGCCTCATCGGGCTACCTAGGACTAGCTTGAACTGGCGAGGGGCCGGATAATCCGGGGTCACCCGGAAAATCCAGCCTGGAGCTTGCAGCGACTTCTTCAACACCAGGTGCAGGCTGTTCGTCAGGATGGGGTTGGCCGGATAATCCGGCCTGGAGCTTGCTGGAACATCTTGGCCTTCAGCAGTCGATGGAGATGGTGTAGAAGTTCCTTCCGTGGTTGGAACATGTTGAGGATGTGTAGATGAGGGCTCTACATGAGTAGAGCATTGTCCTTCCCGATCCACCACAAGGGGTTCCTCAATGGGGCGGAAAAATCCCACGCCCATTCTTCTTATGGCATCTTGGGGTATTTCAACATCTGCATCACAAACACCAACTTGCTCCGCACGGGAACCGTCATTTTCTTCGAACACCACACTACAAGATTCTACAACAGTTCCGGAGATCTTATTGTAGAATCTATAAGTGTGGGATTCAGCACCATAACCAACAAAAATACCTTCTAGAGCCTTAGACTCAAACTTAGATAAATGAAATCCCTTGATAAGAAAGAAACACTTACACACGAATACCCGAAAGTATGAGATGTTTGGCTTGTTACCGGTAAGTATTTCATACGGGGTCTTGTCCAAGATCTTGCGGAGGTATAACCGGTTGGATGAATGACAAGCGGTAGAGATTGCTTCAGCCCAGAAGTTATATGGAGACTTGAATTCGGCTAGCATTGACCTTGTGATACATTGCAAATGTATCTATAATTTTTGATGTTACATGCTTGGTTTTATCCACTTTCTTGTGTTTTGTCCACACTTTGGAGTACTATTCATATGATTTCTTGGACTAACCTATTAACAAGAGCCACAGTGCCAGCTGCCTATTTTCTGCCGTTTTTGGTTCCAGGAAAGTCAGAAAATGAATATTCTCGGAATTGGACGGGACAAAAGCCAAAGTGCCTATTTTTCCGGAAGTCATCAGATGCCAGAATACGAGACGAAGAAGGGCCAGAGGGCGTCCACACCACATGGTCGTGTGGCCAGGCTTGGCCCATGCCAGGGGGTGGTGTGGCCAGCCCAGGCACCCCCTCGGCCTCTCCTTCCGCCTATAAGATGCCCTCGGGACGAAAACCCTAAGGACCCGATCAAAAATCCACGAAAGAGTCTGTAGCCACCATCATCTCCATCCCTAGATCGGGAGGGATCTAAAGCTCTTCCCGGCACCCTGCCAGAGAGGGGAATTCACCCTAGAGGCCTTCTTCATCACCATGCAAGCCTCTGATGTGATGCGTGAGTAGTTCATCCTTGGACTACAGATCCATGTAGTAGCTAGATGGCCGGTTCTCCTCCTTTGTGCTTTCATGTCTAGATCTTGTGAGCTCCGTTCATGATCAAGATCATCTATTTGTAATTCTGTATGTTGTGTTTGCGGGGATCCGATGGATATTGAGATGCTATTTCAGATTGATTATTGATTCTATCATGTCTTTGTTATTTGTGATCTTGCATGCTTTCCGTTGTTAGTAGCTATCTTGGCCAAGTAGATGCTAGCAACTCCAAGAGTTAGTATTTATGCTCGATAGTGGGTTCATGCCTCTGGTAATCTGGGGAAGTGACAGAAATCTCTAAGGTACTAGATGTGCTGTTGCTACTAGGGAGAAAACAACAATCCTTTGTTCATAGAACATTCATATTGTTTACTTTACACGCAATTCGTAAAGCAATAATCTGTTGCTTGCAACTTAATACTGGAGGGGGTTCGGATGATAACCTGAAGGCGGATTATTAGTCATAGATGCAGTTGGATGGCGGTCTATGTATAATGTTGTAATGCCCAATCGAATCTCAAAGGAGTCAAGATGATTAGTATATGCATGTATTCCTTTCTCGATGTTTGTCAATTGCCCCGCTGTAATTGTTCACCCAGCATGTTATCTATCTTAAGGAGAGCCACCTCTAGTGAACTATGGATCCCGGTCCTTTTTCTTTACATACAATCTACAAACTATTTACTGCTTTGTGTTTACTTTCTGCAAACTATTACTTCCTTCCATTCGATACGTTTAATCCTTTGTTTTCAGCAAAACACGGTGAGATTGACAACCTCATCGCAAGTTGGGGACAGAGTTCCGTGGTTGTGTTGTGTAGGTCTCCACGTTGCTACTAGCACCGGTAGTGTGCCCTGCCAAGGCTCAGCTAGCAACACCTTTGGGGTGTTTCCTTGCTCCTACTGGTTCGATTAAACCTTGGTTTCATAACTGAGGGAAACTTGCTGTTGTGCTCATCATACCTTCCTCTTGGGGTTCCCAACAAGCTCTACATCAACACTGAGCCATCAAGCATTTGTCTGGCACCGTTGCTGGGGAGTCAAGGACATCTTCACAAGGGGAGTTCCTCATAACCAATCTCTTTACTTTGTTATTTTTGTTTTGCTTAGTTTCTTTCTACTTTGTTTGCTTGTTTTGTTATCAAAAACACAAAAAAAATAGTTTTACTAGTTTGCTTTCTTTATCAAAAACACAAAAAAAAATTAGTTCCTATCTAAAGTTGCTACTATGTCTAGCCTTGCTCCAATCAGTATGTCACCCGAGGAAATGATTTTCACTTTTAAACAAGGAATTGAGGAAAGTTTTAAGGAAGCTTGGTCTTGAATCTCTGATCTACATGAAAAAACTGAGCCTAAAATGACTCAAAGCTTGTTCCTTAGCAGTTTTTACCTTGGAATTGCTCTTTGCTATAGATATGCTTTAGATGCTGTTGTGGGAGGAGATTTCCTCCAATGTAATGAGGATGATGCTATAAATGCTATAAAGAAATTGATCCTCACTTACAACTTGCCTAGCCAAACTGATATTTCTTTCGCAAAAATATTTGGTAGATTGAACAATCTTGAGACTGGCACTACTAGCTTAAAAGATTGCTATAATACGCTTAGGGAGCATCACAATTATGTTCCCATAAATTCTGAACCATCAAAGTGTCTCCCTACAGTAAAGATTGAGATAAACACTGAAACTTTTCAAGCCCGTTGTGATATCATGTCTGAATTTTGTCTTATGCCCATAGATATTTATGAATCTCTGAATGTTTGGGGGCTTACTGAAGGAGGAAAAGAAATATCTCTTGCTAATAATGCTACCATATTACCTATTGGAGTAGCTGAAGGAGTGTTTACAAAGATCTTTGGGAAAATGATTTCTACTGATTATCTTGTTATTGAATGTGCAGGAAAAGGACAAATTACACTTGGAAGGTCCCTATTAGAACTCCTTGGAGCAATAATAGATGTGGGAAAGGGGACCATGCACCTTTCTTCTCCACCAAACAATCAAATTTTCCCAAAGGTTAAGAATAAAAGTAAGAGAGGTAAGGGCAAGAAATTTGGTCTTAATGCTTCTTCATTTGAGAACACTTGATTCTTTCTTGCTTCTTATGCCTAACTTAAAGGCGTTAAAGAAAAGTACTTATTGGGAGATAACCCAAAAGTTTTAGATGAGTCTTGGAAGTTATTACCTCTGTAATTACCGCTCCTTATCCTTTTTATTTGCTTTTTGTGCCAAGAGTAACCTCTAATGAGTGAGAAGTAATGATTGGGAAAGTTGCTGTCCCAAAACAGAATTCTGTGCTTCACCGTAAAAATTCGTGTAAAATATCTGAACGTCTTTTTGAGGCGTGAATTTTTGTGCTTCTGACCCAGGTTGTTATCTAACTTTCGCTAGTTTAACACTTTTTGATTTGAGCAACAAAAGTTTTTCGAAAAAAATCGTCTTTACCTACTGGTCTGTTTTGACAAATTTCTGCCATTTTCTGCATTTGCTTCTTGTTGGTTCCTTTTTGAGTTCTTTTGGGGAATTGAGCTTTTTGAGGGAAGTGCTACAGTAGCTAGTGTTCCAATGGAAGTTTATTTGGTGTTGGAACTGAACCTTAAGACTTATTTATCTTGAGTGCACTAATGTTGCTAATAAAGATTGTGTGAAGGAAAAATTTCAGGTGTATGGAAGGACTGAGTAATGAGATGAAGGATGGACTAAAGCTCAAGCTTGGGGATGCCACACGTGTCACCCCAAGAAATATCCAAGAAGTACAAGCGTCAAAGCTTGGGGATGCCCAAGGTATCCCCTTCTTTATCAATAAAAATCCCAGGTTTCTTCCAAACGCTTCATTTTTATTGTTTCATGCACAATTGTGTTGTTCTTGGAGCGTCTTTTTCTTCGTTTTCATTTTGTTTTTCATTTGCTTTGGTTTCCTTAGTTTTCTGAATAAATTGGTCGGACCCCCTCTTTCTTACATTGGTTTGCAAATAGTTTGGTTTGGTTTGGAAAAGAGTGGAAAGTTCATGCTTAAGTGGTAAAAAGAGCTCGTTTTTGACTGTGGCCTATGCTCTGTCATGCCATGCTTGATATTGTTTTGGCTTTATGCTTAGTATTTCTTTGCTGTAGCATGACTTGTTATAAACAATTGAGATTTCTTAATGTGCCTTGGATGAATCTTGCGTTGTTTTAGCATATTAAAGCATAGTATAGTGGTATTCTCCTTTGATGTTTTATTTGGGTTAACTTGCCGCATGCTCACACCATGTTATGACTATTCAAAGTCACCATAGCCTTTATGATCCTTTAATTTTCAACTTGTAGTATCACTTTATGCTTTGATCAATGATGTTTTGTCGCTCTGCATGATTATGGCCATTATTGCTCTCTTAGTTTGTCGCTCCCAGTCTTTTGCTAGCCTCCACAACAAAGTATGAGTTCCACTCATGCATCCAACTCCTTAAACCAAGTTATTCCAAAGAGTCCACCATACCTACCTATTAGCTTATGCTATTCCAAGTATATTCATGCTTTTGTTTACCTTCCAAATTAAACTTGTTATCAGAAAACTAGTGATTAAAGCTCTCACGAACTTGATGGCACACTTTACTTTTCTTTCCCTTAATAAACTTGAACCATTGTGTCGTCTATGTTGTATATGCTTGCACTTATTTGTTGGGAATTAGCAGAACCATGTTGTCATGGGGAACGCTTTCAACATTGCACTTGGTACTTGTACCTAGTTGATATCATGCTCTTTTGTATATGAATGTCATCGGTGTGAAATGAAAGGGGAGCTTGTAAGTCCATGGAGTTATGTATATGTGTTACAGAAACACCTGGGCCGCTGGTCTAATCCATGCTGACATGGTGGAAACCTGCAGCGTAACCATAATGAGCTGTCTATGAGGCATTCTTCTTATAAAAAAGGGTCCTATATTGAGAAAAAAGAGAAAAAAAAGATTATGAAAAGAGGAAAGAGAGAAAAAAGCACCATATTCCCATGGTAAATAAGAAGATTGTTGAGATGCTCGTTGTCTTCTTGCCTTGTCATTTTGATACGGGGATTCTTCCGTATCATCGGGCAAGGGGTACCCCGCTGGCGGTTCTCTATGATACACATGTATTTACGATGACAAGAACTTACCGGTGACTAAACTTGAGTAGCATGACGAGCGTCCCTTGTATACAAGGGACATGAGATTTCTGACTTATACTTCGTCAAGCATGTACACCAAAGTTTGTTCACTTTAACCTTAATCACTTCAAGATGCTTATGATAGGGGCAATGAGAGATGAAAGCTATAAGTACCATAATTTTTGGAACCTCTTTATGAGACTTGAATCCCTACTTCCTTCTATGAAGGCCTTTCTTCCACCATTATATTGAGTCTCCACCTTCTACCTTTATGCACCTACTTTGAGAGCATAGTGGCAATTCTTAGTTATATATGCATTGTCCCAAGACTAGTTGATTGATGCATAACTTGATATTGCTTGTTTTAAACTATTTGTATCTAGTCACTCTTATGAACTTTGAAGGTGTCATATGCATTTATATTTGCTACTCTATGAGGGACAAGCTGAATACTATTATGCTATGTTTTCTTTATGTGAAACAAACAAACGTCTTGCAAAGCATTGTTATTCATGAATCTTTTGTTTGTGCCTTTTCATGTTGCATCATAGTTTCTTTGTCTTATTGCTAGAACGTTGTCTTTCATGTTATGATTGAAGTACTATGATCCCAACTTTGAATGTTTTACAAATACTTTGATCAAGTCTTTGATGGTGCATGTCACCTCAAAAATTATTCTTTCTTTTTATCACTTACCTACTCGAGGACGAGCAGGAGTTAAGCTTGGGGATGATGATACATTGCAAATGTATCTATAATTTTTTATGTTCCATGCTTGGTTTTATCCACTTTCTTGTGTTCTGTCCACACTTTGGAGTACTTTTCATATGATTTCTTGGACTAACCTATTAACAAGAGCCACAGTGCCAGCTGCCTGTTTTCTACTGTTTTTGGTTCCAGGAAAGTCAGAAAATGAATATTCTCGTAATTGGATGGGACAAAAGCTAAAGTACCTATTTTTTTCGGAAGTCATCAGATGCCAGAATACGAGACAGTGAAGGGTCAGAGGGCAACCACACCACCTGGCCGCGTGGCCAGGCTTGGCCCGCGCCAGGGGGTGGTGTAGCCAGCCCAGGCACCCCCTCGGCCTCTCCTTCCGCCTATAAGATGCCCTTGGGATGAAAACCCTAAGGACCCGATCAAAAATCCACGAAAGAGTCTGTAGCCGCCGTCATCTCCATCCCTAGATCGGGAGGGATCTGAAGCTCTTCCCGGCACCCTGCCAGAGAGGGGAATTCACCCTGGAGGCCTTCTTCATCACCATGCAAGCCTCCGGTGTGATGCGTGAGTAGTTCATCCTTGGACTACGGATCCATGTAGTAGCTAGATGGCTGGTTCTCGTCCTTTGTGCTTTCATGTCTAGATCTTGTGAGCTCCATTCATGATCAAGATCATCTATTTGTAATTCTGTATGTTGTGTTTGCGGGGATCCGATGGATATTGAGATGCTATTTCAGATTGATTATTGATTCTATCATGTCTTTGTTATTTGTGATCTTGCATGCTTTCCGTTGTTAGTAGCTATCTTGCCCAAGTAGATGCTAGCAACTCCAAGAGTTAGTATTTATGCTCGATAGTGGGTTCATGCCTTTGGTAATCTGGGGAAGTGATAGAAATCTCTAAGGTACTAGATGTTCCGTTGCTACTAGGGAGAAAACAACAATCCTTTGTTCATAGAACAATCGTATTGTTTACTTTACACGCAGTTTGTAAAGCAATAATCTGTTGCTTGCAACTTAATACTGGAGGGGGTTCGGATGATAACCTGAAGGTGGATTATTAGTCATAGATGCAGTTGGATGGTGGTCTATGTATAATGTTGTAATGCCCAAACGAATCTCAAAGGAGTCAAGATGATTAGTATATGCATGTATTGCTTTCTCGGTGTTTTTCAATTGCCCCACTGTAATTTGTTCGCCCAGCATGTTATTTATCTTAAGAAGAGCCACCTCTAGTGAACTATGGATCCCGGTCCTTTTTCTTTTATATACAATCTACAAATTGTTTACTACTTTGTGCTTACTTTCTGCAAACTATTACTTCCTTCCATTCGATACGTTTAATCCTTTGTTTTCAGCAAAACACGGTGAGATTGACAACCTCATCGCAAGTTGGGGACAGAGTTCTGTGGTTGTGTTGTGCAGGTCTCCATGTTGCTACTAGCACCGGTAGTGCGCCCTGCCAAGGCTCAGCTAGCAACACCTTTGGGGTGTTTCCTTGCTCCTACTGGTTCGATTAAACCTTGGTTTCATAACTGAGGGAAACTTGCTGCTGTGCTCATCATACCTTCCTCTTGGGGTTCCCAACGAGCTCTACATCAACACTGAGCCATCACCTTGCCATGTCCATTAGAGTCCGATTCTTCCTCTTGGCTACACCATTTTGTTGAGGGGTGTACGTATCGGAATATTGATGTCTAATCTCCTCTTCACTTAGGAACTCATTTAAGGTGTAGTTCTTGAACTCAGAGCCGTTATCACTTCTTATAGCCAGAATAGGGACATTGTGTTGACGTTGAACCTTGTTGGCAAAGTCGATGACCGTTTGTTGAGTTTCACTTTTCAACTTGAAGAAATAAACCCAAGTGTATCTTGAGTAATCATCAACAATCACTAAACAGTACTTCTTCCCACCGACGCTTGCATGAGATGGAGGACCGAAGAGGTCCACATGAAGGAGCTCTAAGATCCTTTTTGACAAGATAATAGTCTTCCTTCGATGAGGAGAGTCATGCATTTTCCCTTCAACACAAGCCCTGCAAACACGATCTTTGGCAAAGGAGACATTTTCTTTTAGTCCAAGGATGTGGCCACCCTTGTGGAGACTTTGCAAAGTTCTCATATTGACGTGGGCTAGTCGGCGATGCCATAACCAACCCACGTCAGCCTTTCCAAAAAGACACATCGGGCCTGTAGTGGTTTTCCCCAAAAAGTCCACCACATATAGGTCATTTTCGACATATCCCACGAAAGCGACTTTCAGAGACTTGCTCCACAAGAGTACCACCAAATCAGCATCAATAAAAACTACAAATCCCATCTTACCAAGGGCGTGAACTGAAAGTAAATTGTACCCGAGGGTCTCAACAAGCATGACGTCCACGAAAGAGATATCGTGAGCCACCACAACTTTGCCGAGACCCAATACCTCAGATTTTGACTTGTCACCATAGGAGACGGTTATATGATCATGATTTGGCCGCATCTCCGTGATGATCTCCTTGCTTCCGGTCATATGACTCGTGCATCTGCTATCGAGTACCCATTTAGACCCACCAGAAGCATAGCCCTGCAAGAGAGTTACTTCTTGGTTTTAGGTACCCATTTTTCAATGGGTCCTCTCATGTTAGTGACAAGGGTCTTGGGGACCCAAATAGACCAAGGAATGTAACAATCATAAGGGCCTACATAACTAGCATAAACATCACCATCATAATCGCAATATAACTCAAAGTTAGGATTGTTAGCCCCTGCAAAACCATCATAAGTAGACTTGTCATTGGTGATATTGCTAGTCTTTGGTTGAACATTCTTGCTCTTCTTCTTCTTCTTCTTCTTCTTCTTCTTGTTTTTCTTATTCTTTGTCTTGGGAATGTAACCAAGACCTTCTTTTCTATTGTTTGTCCTTTGCTTGCTCAGTATCTCATCAAGAACCTCTTTACCTTTGTGTTGAGAACCTCTTGCGAGATCTTCTTTTCCATAGGATGATGTGGAGGTACTTGGCACATCATACAGCTTCAATTGAGTTTGGAGCTGATCATGAGACTCATTTAGAGTAGAGAGATCACTATTCAATGCCTTGTGAGCACTTTCAAGTTTATCAAACTTCTCCAAGAGTCTACCATGAGCAGCCCCAAATTCAATCTTTTCTTTCTTTAGTTTCTTTAGCTTGGCAAGAGCATTGTCACGTTCTTTGATGAGCTGAGTCACGACTTCTTAATGTGACTCCTCAATGGATTCGAGTCTCTCTTCCAAAGATACTCGAGCTTCCTCTTCTTCTTCCAAGGCATTCTTCAAAGAAGCTATCTCCAAGGCATCTTCTCTTTCGATTCTTCCCTTTTCTTCAAGAAGATCTTCGGCTTGCACAAGTTGACTCATAAGAACATCAAAATGGAGTTTGTGCTCACCTTGCAGGTTAGTGAAAAAGTTTTCCAAAGCAATAACTTCTTCTTTCATTTTAAGGCTATCACGATCATCCATATCCAAAATTATGTTAGTCTTAGGAAATGAAGAGCTAGAACTTGATACCTCGGACCCTCTTGCCATTAGGCACATGGCATTGTTGTTGATGACGTTCTCATTTGGCGAGTCGAAGAGAAATGATGGAGTCGATGTGGTGGCTATAGCAGCCACCTCACGAGAGCTATCTTCATCCTCTTCATCTTCACTTGCAGAGGAGTATTCTTCTTGTGCCACTAAGACGACCTTGGGTTGCTTCTTGTAGGGGCCATTCTTTTTAATAAATGGTTTCTTCTTAGGTGCCTTGGATTTTTCTTTAAGAATGAGCCTGCCACCATTGTCTTCTCTATTTTGATAAGGACACTCGGCTACAAAGTGCATCCTATCTCCACAGTTGTAGCACGTTCTCAGTTTTGGGCCACTTTCTCTTCTTCTAGTCGAACCATTCTTGCGCTCGAGTTCCAACTTGGCCTTGGCAGGATCCTTCCAAAAGTTCCTTGCGTAAAACGCCATGTACTCACCATGAGCACGTTTGACTTCATCGGGGCAGTCCATGGAGGCCTCCTCAAAAGCTCTTTCATCCTCATCTTGCTCAACAACATTGGCCTTTAGAGCAACATTGACTCCCTTTTGCATTCCAATGGCACGAGCCCGGGCATCTTCAGCATTCTTCGCGGCAACTTTGAATGATGCCATTTCTTGCATGACTTCATTGGATGTCATTTGATGGTAGTTGTGTCTACCTTGCAAGCTCTTCAAATCAGTTGGCTCGAAAGGCATTAAGGCACTCACATATTTTCTTTTTATCCATGCATCATCAATATGGGTGGCTCCATGCTTTCTAAATGTTGTTGCAATGCCCTTGAGTCTTCTATACATGTCTTCATGGTTTTCACCATCCAACATGTAGAACCCTTCAGCTTCATTACTCAGGGCATCATATCTATTCCTTCTCATGCTTTGATTCCCAATAAAGAGATCGATGAGAACATCCCAAGCTTCTTTAGCTATGTTAAGATGTTCAATGTGGGGCATGTACTTGGGACCCACACCGAGTTGTATCATGTGGAGAGTCGTAGCATTCAATTGGCTGTCCACAACTTCTCTTCTTGTCAGATTGGAATGATCTCCAATATGAAGATCCTCTTCAATAATCCTCCAAAGTTCAATTGAGGAGCTGCAAACATGAGACTTCATTAAGAATTGCCATTGATTGAAAGAGGATGCAGTAAGCTTGGGTGGATCACCCCTATTGTTTATATGAGGGTGAGGGATAGGTGGGTCGGGGGAATATACGTGACGAACCTCACTATATTCCTCCTTACCACTTCCCTTCTTGGAGGTGGAACCATTAAGTTTTTCACCTTCCGCATCATCATCCTTGGATCCGGTGTTAGCCTTTTCCTTGGACGATGGTGTGGCTGCCTTAGAGGAGGATGGAGATGGGGCTATGGATGATGTGAGACGAGCAATCATTTGATTCATATCCTCCATCTTGGCCTCAAAGGATTTCAACAAGGTTGTTTCCAACGTCTTGAGGTCATCCATTGTGACCTTATCCACAACCTCATTCCCATCATCCTTGGTACCCATACTACTCTTAGGCGATTAAGCCCAAATAAAGAGCCGGGGCTCTGATACCAATTGAAATGGATCGTATGGGAACCTAGAGACGGGGGTGAATAGGTGCTACTTCAAATTTTAATGCTTTTTCAATTTTAGGATTAGCACAAAGGGTAAATTCTCTAGATAAACTATTAGGTGGAATTTCCCTATATGCAAACCTATCTACTAGCGAGTAAAGAGCAAGTGGAAGAGGAACAAGTAAACCGTAGTGAAGCACGCGGAGACACATGATTTGTTTGACCGCAGTTCCTTCCTTGTTAAGGGAAGTACGTCTGCGTTGGAGGGGTGGGCGGTACTAAGACCACCACGCCACAATAGGCCTCACCCTGTTCTCTGATGGATCCCGCCACCAAAGGCCTGATCCACCTTTCCACTATAGGGACCCTTCGAGGCGGGTACCGATGCCTTTACACAATTAGCAGGGCACAACTCCACAATCAACTTGGAGTCTCCCGTAATGACAACAAGCTACCATAAGAACAAGTTATCAATAACAACGAACAAGATCTGGATATTGACAAGAATACTAGATCGGGGATTTCTCCAAATGAATGGAGAGGAGTTGACGCGCTTGATTCGTGATGACGATGATGATCCTCTCCTCCTTCAATTCCCCCAAAGATCTAAGCCTTCGGGTGGTTGAAGTGGGAGATCTAGAATGGGAGCTCTTGCAAAGGGTCTGAACAATTTCGAATGAATCAAGAGTTCTGCTCATTGGGGAAGAAGGGGTATTTATATCCCTTCCAAAACAAAGCCATTGGAGCTTTCGAGGGCCGGATTATCCGGCCCAATTGGGGGCCGGATTATCCGGCCTAGGGAAAACTCCGCCCCAGACTCGGATTATCCGGTACCAAAAACCAACCACGAACAGAAGCTCACACAGACTTGCCCTTCACACTTTCTTCTGGGAACCGGATTATCCGGCCTAGGGAAAGGCCGGATTATCCGGCTGCTAGAAAAATCCACCCCAGGCACGGAATATCCGGGGGAAATTCTGCCCCTGACAGAAGCTTGCACAGGAGCTCACTTGGGCGATTTCCCTAAGGCCGGATTATCCGCCCCAACCAGAGGGCCGGATTATCCGGTCCAGGGAGAAAATCCGCCCCTAGACAGAGACTTGTGCAGAGCCATCCTTGCCCAAGGTGGTCGGGCCGGATTATCTGTCCCATGAAGGGGCGGATAATCCGGCCCTAAAAACTCTCAAAACTTCCTGCAACACTTAATGCACATTAGAATAATCCATGGTATTGTTATCTAACACACAAAACCTGGGAAATCATGAAATGTTCTTTCAAGCTTGACGATAGCGATCTTGTCCACCTCAAGATGGAACAGCTTTCTTGATTGCGCTAGCTTGGTGAAGACTCGCAAATTGCTCCCCATACTCCACTATGGTAGAGCTTCTCTTTTGGGTATACCATCTTACCAATCCATGATCACCATAGGATGGCAAGATTTAAGCAAATGATCTCTTCGAGGTGGCTCAACTTGAACTTGCACATCAATTCTTCTTTCTTCATTATGTTGGTGTCTTGAAGGTATATAAGAGATATCTCTCCAACTTTAGTCTTCAAGACACACTTGCTATAGGATCAACTCTCACTTGACCAATCTCCGGATCACTCATTGAAACCTTGGTCAACACTTAATCTTCTTCACTTTCTTCTTCTCCCAACCTTGAAGCCAACATATGGTTCAAGCATTGCCTATGGACAAATCTACAGGTAAAACTCAATGCAAACATACGTCCATAAAGATTGTCATTAATTATGAAAACCACACATGGGGGCACACATACACTTTCAATCTCCCCCATTTTGGTAATTGATGACAATCCCTTTGAGAGGGTTTATATCAGGAATTAATCAAACAAAATATTGTGCTAACATCAAATACAACACAAGTATGTGATATTAGTACAAACACAATATAGAGCAAACTCCCCACAATCTATGCACGTGTGGATGAACTTGAATTTCATTGCATATATTGCAAACCATTACCGGTGGTGGAGTTTTCTCTATATATTGAAGATGCCATGCAACACACTAGGATGCAAAGCACACGAGGCAAGTGTTTAAGTACACAACTCACAACACACAACCAAATTCCCTAAAACTCACAACTCACAACACACAAGCACACGAGGCATGGTGCATTTTAATAAAGAATTATTGCACTAAAAAATATAACAAAATATTCCCAATTGAATATTCATCATATAATCTAGAGAACTCTTTACCGTTGCTCCTAGACTCCTACAGGTAGTTCCCTTTACTAGGTTTCCAACCTAAGGTCAAAGCAATTGCTCTGATACCAGCTGCAGTGACCCAGCATACCACTGCATATGTAGTACACTATAGTCGTTGACATGACATCCACATAACACCATTCCGTAAATATCACATCCCTCGGAGTGGTACAACAGAAACATTGCAGGTCCAATTACAAACATAACCACTACATTATTATTACAATACTAGAAGTTCAAGACTTAAAAAGGTTCAAACTTACAAACCAAATAACTTATCTCATAAGTTCAGCGGAAGAACGAAATAAACACAACGGTAAATAAGACGTGAGCTCAACAGCTTATTCTATAGAGTTCGGGCTGCTCGGCTCAACCTAGGTAACTAGAGTACGTCCTGACAACTACTTTGATTTGTTGTCTTCAGCTCCATATTGTATCTCGTAGTCCACTCCTTCGATTCCACTAGATAGATCTGGCTCTTCATAGTAGATGTCGTTATGGACCTTCGTGGCATACACCTGGTCATCCTTCTGGCCCTCAAAGTCTAGCAAGGGGTTCAAAGGAAAGGGTGAGTAACAGCGTTACCCAGCAAGTTCACTATATGCAAGGTGGGAAGTTTTATGGTCTATCTACCACCTCGGATGATACGTCCTTGGTACTATGCAGTTTTGGTAAACATTTCTTCAAAGATTGATTTTAGTTATCAAAACTATGCCCATCAGCCTTCACGGGTTGGCCAGAACTTCATGGAGTTCCTTTCCTGCCACGTTCGTAGCTCCTTCCCGTAATAGGGAGTAACATGCCACAATTCTTATACTCTTCATAGGTGCGTTGCTTTACCCATAAGAGACCAACTCCTTGTTGCACAACCGGGCGTACTTTCCTGTCCACAATTACATGATGTGGGGCCTAGTAGATGATCCAAGCCATTCACTGCCTCCTTCACGACCCCGCATGTACCCTTGGTGTATGCCATGCCCACATATTGAATTACGACAATGGTTAGTACAGACCGTCAGATGCCAGAACTATCGTGGGACGTTGAGGGCTCCCACCCATATGCTGCATATCCTCTACGAATTACCAATAAATGCATGCTACGAGGATAACAGCCACGACCTGGCCATCCGGATGCATGCGAGAGGAAGAAGATACAACTGAATTCTCCGTCCCATTCCAAATCTTATGGTTAACGCGTAATATATGGCGCTAGAATCACTGATGTCATGGGTTATTAAGTCCTAGTTGTTTTGCAATTGGAATCTTAGATTCCCCTGCAATTCTTAGTATTTATCATCACTTAGGATGATAATAGCATTTCATTTGTTTGAGAAAATACTTATTTTCTGTCTCCTTTAGAACATAGGTGATAACACACAATTTTCAAATATTTTTATAAAGACTCTTCAAAGTACATGAGCAAGTTGTGAACTTGCCTTGTGACTGCAAGGTAGTGAAGTCAGATGCTTCCACCTGACCTTGAGCTCCGATTTCTACAAAGAACCATTATTTCTCGGTAAGGACAATATTTAAAGAAGCAATATGCAATGCATAGTAATGTCATGCAATGGTTGATTATTTGTTTATTTGCATGTTTTACCCTCATAGTAAAAGTTTGTTATTTCTTTAATTAAAACAAAGTATTACTTAAAGTCTTCAAAATCTTCATAAATATTATATTTAGTATTTTTATAATGATTAGTATTATTTTAAGAGTTGAAAATTGGATTTATTTAATTTTTAACTCTTTAAAATATTTCACTAAAATTCCGTTAAGGAAATAAGACTTTATTTTTATCACACTTAATTTACTTTTCAAAAATACCAACTAGTATTCTTCTATAATAGCATTCCCTTTTGGAATTGTAAATATGAATTTTATTCAATTTTATGTATTTGGTATATTTTTATAAAATTCCAAAGGAATATATACCTTAATAATAATAATTTTAAATTTAATTACCTAAAATTCCATTTGTTATTTTTCTTAAATAGAGGACATTTTTATGAGTCCAATAATAATTTATTTATATTTTTAGGATTTTTATTTTATTTCTTAGAACTATTAAAGTCATAGGGGTATTTTGGTCATTTGATAATTTTAATTAGGCTTCTTTCCTTTAAACTGGACCTAGCCCATTGGGCTGGGCTGGCCCTGACCTAGACCATCTGGCTGGTCAAACCCCTCTGTCACGGGCAGCCCAGTACCACTCGATTCTTCCCCTTCTCTCTCTCGTTCACCATCTAGCTCGTCCCCACGGAGCCGCCACGATGCCGATGTTGTCGCTGCTTGATTCTTGCCTCCCTGGGCTACTCCGGTCACTGCCATGGTGTGTGGCGAGGTAGCCAACGCTCCTCCGTCACCTGGACCTGCTCGATTCGTCTGTAGGTCTCTCTCTTGTCCAGGATAACCCTACCCGAAACTGTAGGGTTTGGGGGTTGCCAGCGATGTGGAGTTTCACCGCCCCAGTGGTGCTAGGCTGGGCTCCTGGCGGTCCAGTGGTGCCTCTGCTACTGCCCGTGTGGTTGTGGCCGTCGTGCCATGGCTTGGCGCGGGTTGCAGCGCCCTTAGTTGCTCCCCGTGTCGTCGTGTGCGCTCGCTGGTGACTCTGTTTCCTCTTCTAATTACAGCGAGGACCACGGGTGAGTTCCTCTTCTCTTCCTCTCTGATTCTCTGGCTTATCTTGCTACTCTGTGATTGCTGGCCATGTATGAACCCTAATTACATCTGTCCACAACACTAGGGTTCATCCCTCTGTGCTAGGGTTCATCCCTTGATGTCATGTTTATCTAAGGTGGTTTCCTACTAAACCTAGTTGTGTATGATTCACTATTATATTGTGATTCTTAGTGTTGACAGTGGTTTCTGTCAGTAGTCTATTAACTGAAATTTACTTATTGTCCTGTATTATGGCTATGATCTGATTGAGATTAGCTCTCTGCTTCTTGTTGATCTACTTTGGTATGAAAGAATTGTAGTTGGATATTTAATCCAATTAGTATCTGATACTTGCCTATGATAAGATTCAGATATATGAAATATGATTCCTAATTGTTATGTTAGGAAAATGATTAGATGTTCTGTTGCAACATTGGATTATGGAATCCCTGGTAGAAACTACTTGGTTAAGATAGGCTCTTGTGACACCCTCAATTGAGTGGCACGCAGGCTTTATCTCAATACTGGGTTGTTTATATTTATGTTCTACTGTATCTGAGAGTTGCAGATCCTTATATTGAATAGATTAGCCTGTGATGCTGGTCTGAGGCAAAGCTATAGAAAAGTAGCTATTTTCACCTACTGTTTACCTCTTTGATAATCTGTGATGGATACCTCTAAGTATCAGTCCTACAGTGCTTAGGAAAATGATTTGATAGGCTGTTATAAGAAGAATAAGGTGGATCCTTACTGTTTAAGATAAGGTTTTTAGACGTGTCATTTCTGAGGTGTTACCATCCATAGGATGTGCCCAGAAATGTTTATTCAAGGATGCCTGTGTATCTAGTTATGAAACTAGAGATTTCGCTCCAAGATCAGTGATGCAAAAGTTGAGATCTTGGTAGTAGCTTGTAAAGATTTATCATTGGCCTTTTATCTTTCTTCTAGGATGGATATACACCTCACTTGGGTGTTTTTCTGAGAAGATCATATAGAACAGCACATGCTCTATTTATTCTATGATGACTTGATCATGTGATGGTTTTATGTGTACTCACCAAACTGCTTGATGGATGGTGAGATTGTGGTGTTGCTTGCTGGCTTGATCTGACTCTGCACCTCCTGGTGCTGCTCCTGTGATCTTGTACTTGGCCTTGCTATCCACCTGCTCCACCCCCTCCTTATGTTACCATCTTGTGGTGAACTGGTGGTTGATTTGGTAATCTGGCTGGTGGTTTGGTTATGGTTTTGGCAAGCTCAATAAGTTCTAAGTGTGTGCTTGAGAAGGAGAAATGAGTTCCTGTAACTATGCTTCGACCGGTGCTCTATGTGAGTGCTTGTACTACTGCTGCTGTCTTGACAGCACACTCCATGCATTTTGGTGACTAAGCTGCCTAGTTGTGTGGTCTGGCTGTGTGGATCAGTTCAAGTGAAAATATCTTCACTTGTTACCCTTTTACTAATTACTGTCCTGGTGAAACTTGCCCCTCTTTTATTACTCTGTGATGTAACATGAACAGTGCATTTCACTGTTCACCACTAAGAGTAAAATTAACTAACTAACCCTTTATTTTCCTTTTAGTTGTTTATCTTATTTGCAAGAACAAGATCTGGGCATACAAGATTTAGTATAGGAGTAGATAAATAGTATAGGTTTTAATTGTAACCTTCTTTTTATTCTTTTTGTAAAGGATCTTGTAAAGATATTATTACAAGTTAATAAAATTTGATTTCTGTTCTTTGTAATCTTCTGCTTTTGATGTATCTATGACTAGTTGTAATCTTATTATGGAATGAAGAAATAAGAATTCTTATTCAATTTTCCTTGTCTTTAATCCTTATTGTTGTTTACTATATTTATAATATAATCAAACAATGTTAATAAGGTATTTTGGAAAACAATTCAATATTACCAACTTATAAATTTCAAATAAATTCAAATTGATTTGAATTTCCAATTTGTATTTAAAGTAACCTCCCCAAAGACTTAATAATTCCTAAATGTCATGTCAAAATTCATAGCAATCACTAACAAGAGCTATCCCTACCTCTAGTTAGTGAAAAGAACTCTGATCCCTTCAGGTTTTTGTTTGGCAAAAATATTTACCCTGATTTTTACGAATGCATGCACAAACTTAGATTCCAAATTCTACCCTTTGTTGGATCCTAATGCTGGGGTGTTACAGACTTCCCCCTTAAATTAAACTTTGTCCCAAAGTTTGTGGATGAGTACCTGACGAGGGTTTAACTCATCAATGCCCATTGTTATGGACTTGGGTTTTGGAAAAGACAGGAGCGCTAGAGATCTCGGTACGGCTAGCAAACAAGCACACATGGACGCAAGGTTTACCCAGGTTCAGGCCTCATAGAGGACCCTACTCCTGCTTGTCTTCTCTTGATTGATGATGATCTGAAGGATTACAATGTCGCTGATGGCGGTGGGTGCACAGATTAGATCTGGCACATATGTATGCTATGGGTGTTGTCTAGATCTATTGTGGCGTATGGGAGATCGTAGATCTATCTATTGGGGGAGTCGCGATTGCGAGATTGCCTTCTTGTTGGATCCTCCTAGCCTTTATATATGGGGAGGCTAGGTCTCAGGTACCAATACGCGTTGGTTACAGGTTAGATTCGAACTCTAGTCTTGAGGTTTCCTTGTCTTGTGCGTTTGGGAGTCCGTGTCCTTATGAGCTTCATATCACTCGAACCGTCATAGGCATCATGGACCTTGGAAATTCATCGAGTGGACCTTCCGTCGAGCTGCACCAGGTAGGCCAATAGTAGGTGCCTATCAGGCATACCCATGTCAGTAGCCCCCCGAGTGTCCATGCAAATCGTAGATTCGGGTGGAGACTTAGTTGATCTTGAATCTTGCATTAGGATGTCAGTAGTCGACAATTGTGTCGAGTGCGAAGCACTTCACCCGGAAGTTCATCGAGTTAGTCGAATTTGTAGTAGTTCATAGGGATGATGGTAAACGTGCCTGGTGCGCTCGACGGATCGGGACCAGTTAATTGCTCTAGGGCAAAAACAACGCTACCTACTCAAACTCAAGTCCCCGGACTCAAATTCAGAAATTGCTGGCGTAATTCGACTCAGGCCGCAGAGGTCTTATAGAGTCGAATCCTAGTGTATAAGTGTGAGCACTCGACGCGTCCGTCAAGGCTTATTTCATCGTACCTGTAGGCACGGATTATTTCTGGTAGAGCACAGCAGATGCGTTGCCAGGCCTTATTCAGGTCTTATCTTCATGCTGTAAGCACGGCATCCGAAATTTTTGTCATCACGAAGATGATTCGGGTGGCCCAGGAGACATAATCTCTTTGTTAGGAAAATATGAGGCGGAGTCGCCATAGCATTCAAGTGTGGATGTTATCGACACACATTACGATGTACAAGGAAAATAATCATAGGGTGCGCGACCAGCGCTCCCTATGGGAGTAGCCCCCGAGTGCCTATTCGAGTCGTAGACTCGAGTGGGGACTATAAGTATTTTGCGACTGCTGTCGTCTTTTGCTTGTTTCAGTCGAATATGCTTTCAGCGCTCCCTATAGGAGTACTGACATGGGTATGCCCGATAGGCACCTACTATTGGCCTACCTGGTGCGGCTCGACGGAAGGTCCACTCGATGAATTGCCAAGGTCCATGACGGTTCGAGTGATATGAAGCTCATATGGACACGGACTCCCAAACGCACAAGACAAGGAAACCTCAAGACTAGAGTTCGAATCTAACTTGTAACCAACTCTTATTGGTACCTCAGACCTAGCCTCCCCATATATAAAGGCTAGGAGGGTGCAACGAGAAGGCAATCTCGCAATCGCGACTCCCCCAATAGGTAGATCTACGATCTCCCGTACGCCACAATAGATCTAGACAACACCCGTAGCATACATATATGCCAGATCTAATATGCGCACCCACCGCCATCAGCGACATTGTAATCCTTTGGATCATCATCAATCAAGAGCAGACAAGCAGGAGTAGGGTCCTCTACGAGGCCTGAACCTGGGTAAATCTTGCATCCCTGTATGCTTGTTTGCTAGTCGTACCGAGATCTCCAGCACTCCTCTCTTCTCCAAAACCCAAGTCCATAACAATGGGTGACGAGGGTTTAACTCACCAATGCCCATTGTTATGGACTTGGGTTTTGGAGAAGGAGGGAGCGTTGGAGACATCTATCGGCTAGCAAACAAGCACACATGGGACAAAGGATTTACCTAGGTTCAGGCCTCGTAGAGGTCCCTACTCCTGCTTGTCTGCTCGTGGAATTATCGAGGGAGTCGAAAGTTACAACGGTGCACAGATGCAATCTGGCGAGGGTTTGTGGAAGCTAGGGTTGCATGTGTCCTCCTCGCCGCCCCCTCCTAGCCCTTATATAGATAGGCTAGGTCTTGGGTAGCAGGTCGAGTCGGTTACAAGTTAGAGTTTTCCCCTTCAAACTTTCTATCTTTAGCTTTTTCTTGATCTTCAAGCAATCGAGAGTCCGCAGGTTACTCGAGTCCTTCTATCTGGGCCTTGGCGACACCATGGGCCTATACGTACTTGGACCGTATATACCAAGCTCGAGTACCTGTAGGGTATACACATGTCAGTAGCCCCTGAGTGTCCGGTGGAATCGCATATTCGACTGGGGACTTTTTTGAAGTCTTCGAGTGCCTGAATGAGTACATTTTCGACTGCTTTTATTTATGTCATAGGGATTGTTGATATACGTGCCTGATATAACCGAAGTATCGGTATCAGTTAACCACCTTAGGGTGAAACAACGCAATCTACTCAAATTCGAGTCCCCGGACTCGAATCCGGAAAAGTGTTGGTGTAATTCGACTCAGGCTGCAGAGGTCTTACAGGAGTCGAATTCCAGTTATATGGGTGTGAGCACTCGACGCGTCCGTCAAGGCATGTTCATCATGCCTGTAGGCACGGATACATTTCTGGTAGTGCGTAGTTAAATGCGTTACCAGGCCTTATTCAGGTCTTATCTTCACGCCGTAAGCGTGGCATCCGAATTTTATCATCGCGGAGACGATTCGGGCGTCCCAGGAGATGTAGTCTCTTTGTAGGGAAAATTTGTGAGGCGGTGTCGCCAAAGGTTGCGAGTGCGGATGTTATCAACACACAATTTTTGTGCAAATAATCATAGGGTGCGCGACCAGCGCTCCCTATGGGAGTAGCCCCCGAGTGCCTGGTTGAGTCGAAGACTCAGGCATGGACTAAAATACTTTTGTGACTGCTGTCGTCTTTTTGCTTATTTGTTTCAGTCGATGACTCAGGAAGGGACTAAATATTTTCGCGACTGCTGTCGGCTTTTGCGTGCTTGTTTCAGTCGAATTTGTTTCCGGCGCTCCCTATGGGAGTAACCCATGTCCACAATCTAATTGTGTTTCGAGTGGTTGGGTGTGCCTTTGTGATTGTCTTCGTGCCTGCAACAAGAAAATAAAAAGTCGTATGGTGCGCGGCCAGCGCTCCCTATGGGAGTAGCCCCCGAGTGCTTGGTGGAGTCGAAGACTCCAGCAAGGACTAAAAATAGTCAAAGTTTTCCACTGCGTAGCCTTGGTGATGTCAGTGCTGACGTTTGTATGACCTCAGTTGCCCGCGTGAGCGATTTTGACAGGACGTGATGAGCGGTGGGTCCCACTTTCTGACTTTGATTTGACTGGGCGTGCGTAATCTTATTTTTAACTGCGCCTCCTCGATTTCTGCGCGTAATGGTAGAAGTGGGGGGACGGTTCGCGCTTCCTCTTCTCCACGTGTCCAACGCGATGCATGCCACGCGTCCAATAGGGTTTTTGTCAGCCGTTGGATTGTATCTCCCAGGGGTTAAGTAGCGGTGCTGTGGCGGTAATTTTCCATCTGCGCTCTTTCTTCCTTGCTGCCATCGCCATTGCTGCTGTTCTTCTGCTTTTCCCTGCGCTCATCTCCTTCACGGCGCTGGACCACCTTCGCTCGTTTCCAAGCTACTTTCTACGCTCTCATCGCCGCCGCGCAATGGGGAAAAATAAAGGAGGTGCTGCCGCTGATTCCGCGACCACCGTTACCGCGACGAAGGAGAAGGGTAGCTCCGTTGCTGCGGGCACCAGCGTCGCCGCTGGCGTGAAGAAGAAGGTCGCAGGCACTCGCGTAACCAATGGTGCATGGCGCCCCTCCATTATCAAGGCGTCGGATCTCCGTCTTCTTCGTCAGGATGGAGTTATCTCTGCGGTAGTCGCCGATGCGCGCGTCCCCAGTGGTGAGACCATTCCTTCTCCTCCCGCTGGCTTTCGAGTGATGTTTCTCACATTCGTCATTTGCGGTCTCTCCTTGCCTCTCCACCCCTTTCTTAGGGGTCTTCTTTGCTTCTACGGGCTCCAGCTCCATCAGTTGTCCCCAAATTCGATTCTCCATATCACTTGTTTCATTACTCTTTGCGAGTGCTGTCTCGGAATCGAGCCGCACTTTGGCCTTTTCAAGCACTTGTTTAAATTGAAGCGCCAGTCCGCCTCTAGCTCTTTAGTTTATGACGTAGGTGGTTGCGGTATTCATGTCGACCCATCCGCCACCTACTTCGACATCAAGCTTGCCAAGTCCATCCAGGGATGGAGGGACAAATGGCTCTATATTCGCGACCAGAAGGCCAAGGACGAGCATTTTGGACTCGCGCCTTTCGATCCCGCGACTCCCTGCAAGAAGATGCGTTCTTGGAAGAACATGGTCATGCCTGCCGAACTCGCGGAGACAGACGTGGTATGTCAATGCGTCTGCAACCTCGAGAGTCGCATAGGCACAGAAGAGGGAGGCTGCGCCCTTGTCAGGACTTGGCTGCGTCGTCGCGTCCAGCCTCTCCAGGCCAGAGTCCATATGGCACTGATGATGCTACTCGCGTGTCTGCTGATGGCATGTCCACGAGTGAGGTAGATAAGAGGGTGCAACTGGTCACGAAGTACACTTTTAAGGATGTGCTTCCGAACGAGCCAATCGTTCCTCCTTTCGATGCTTCGAATCCTCCTCCTGAGGTACAGTTGTGCTACGCAGTAGCTTATTTTCGCGATTGCATTTTCTATTGCTTACTTGTTATGTTTGTTGATCTTCACTGTTTGTATGCAGGATTGGGCGGTGTCGCCTTGTATGCCTCCTCTCCCTGAGGGGATTATTCCTCGTGAAGCTTTGCAAGAGGACGAGTCTGAGTCGACTGTCCCTTCTGATGTGGAAGAGGAAGCCCTCGAGTCCGAGAGCCCGGATACTCGCAAGCGTTCACGTAGCAAGGACTCCGACGCGTCGACTCCTTCGACTCCAGGAGGCGCAGCTGTTGGCGCGGAGTCGCCAATTCCAGCGTTCCTGTGAGGGCTGTGGCATCGTCTTCTCGCAAGAAGATGTGATTGCCCAAGGAGTCTTCGTCAGAATCCGCGGCTGCCACGTTTGATCTTGACAACTTTGACTGGTAAGTTTGCTGGGTCATTCATTCTTTTCTATTTTCTTCTTGTTGGTTTTGCCCTAGAGTTTGCCCTTTTCTCAATGTGGACTTGGTCTTGTAGTCAAGAGGCATCGTCATTTTCTGGCGACGTCGAGTTTTTGAAAGAATCGGGAGTCACGACTACAAGGGCCAAGGTAGAGGTCGAGCACGCCCCTTCTCCTCCGGCGGCGGCCCACTCCGGGCACAATTCTTCGAGCTCTCCTCACGTAGGGGAGCATCGAGTGGTTGCTTGGATGACGGTTCAGCAAACTTCTTCGGAGTTGCTAGAGGACTATGTAAGTATATCTTTCCTTCTTTTTTAATGTGGTAATCAACGCCTTCTGCTGCCCTCTCCTGACTCCTTGTTTTGTGTGACAGCTCCTTGTAAAGGAAGCCGCGCAGGTGGCAGAGCAGGTGATGGCGATGGGTCGCCAGCATGCAATGCTGGAGACGCGTCACCGCGTGGTCGAAGGTGAGTGCTCTACACTTATTCTTTTCGTCTTCTCTCTGTTTTGGTATGATCGACTGATAGCCAATTATTGACTGCCATGTAGCTGAGCATAACACTTTACTGCGCAACGTCGCCACGTTGGAGAAGACATTAGCCGCAGCTGTGAAGGGGCACGATGAGGCAGTCGCGGCTCGTGATGATGCCCAGAAGCGTGAAGAGGATCTGCGAGCCTCCTTTGCGGCCAGGGAGAAGTTGTTCGAAGAGCAACTGTTCTCAGTCACCAAGGCCCTCTCAGGTACCTTTACTGGTAGATATTTTATTGATGTTCTTCTCTGCATCTAGAGTTTTTGCCGGTGGCACCAGAAGTTTGATCCATGTGTGTATTTTCGGTGTAGATGATGGCGACTTGAGTTTTGATCCGCAAGCCCTTTGTCGCGATGACGCTCTGGCGGGCGCGGTGTCTGCGGTCGAGGATCGTAGTGCCGCTATCCAAAATATGTTGTCCAAGGCCAAGGTTACCCTTAGTCGCCTCCGAGAGGAGTTGATGCCGAAGGCGGAGCTGGTCGACAATGTGGAAGAGCTGGTGGAGTCGCTCGTCGGGGATGTGCCTGCCACGTACAAGAAATCCCTCCGCGCGGCTGGCGCGACCATGTCACTTGCCATGGTGCAAGCCCACAGAGTCGAAATAGATCCTTCTGCGGTGTCGAAGACGATGCCTGTTGGTGCGGATGGTCAGCAGGTAGTATTCGCTCCCTTTGCGACTGCCTGTGCCAAATATGGCCATTCCTTGATAAATACTGTTGCCAAGTATTCGGAGGGGATCCAGCGTGCTAAGAAGATCGCGAAGGCTTCGGCCTCAGGAGCTGGCGGAAAGTCTGTGACGTCTGATACTGCCACGGACTTGATGAAGCCCCCGAAGCCGTCGAAGTCGAAGAAGCTAGTTGCCCCGTAGTTAATTTTTGTAATAGTTGATGAATTGGCCTTTTGATTGGAGAACATGCCTGCTAGCGAGTGTGTTTGTAAACACTTATGCTTATCTTGAATGCGTCTGTTCCCCTTGCCTTTGTGTTGATTTGGTCGCCTTATTTGCTTTTGTCTTGACTTGTGGTAGGGCACATCGAGTGGTCCTATGGGGGGAAACCAGGATTCGCCATCTCTTGATGAGACAGTGGCACCACCGCGCTCCAGGGTAGAGGAGCTATTCTTGCTGTCGCGACTTCATGATCGCGTGAAGCAGCTGGAGCGTGAGTTTCCCCTGATCCGTGGTAATGCAGATGTGTGGAAGTCGAAGGCGGAAAAATCCACCGCCCGCGAGCAATATCTGCTTAGCGAGGTGACGCGGCTGGGCGACCAGTTTAAGTGTTAGTTTGCTTGTCCTCATCTTTTCCTTTGTAGTTAGTTGCAGTGGTACATTGTACTCATGCTGTTGGTGCTGCTTCATGTAGTTGTTAGCGCAAGCCGTCCGCAGGAGGAGAAGGATAGGATTGCCATCCGCCTTCATGATCTCACCCAGGAGCAACTTCAAGAGAGAGGATACTTCTGGGTAGATCATGATCGTGTGACTGCATTGGCGACCCTGCAGGATCGCGCTTCGTGAGTACTTCTCTTCCTGAAGAAGTCGCAGTCGTGTTTGAAGAACATCTATCGGGCGATGTTCCTGTTGGATGACACTCCATCAAGCCTGCTAGCTCTCCTGGCCAAATTTCAAGATATGTCCGTGGTTCGCGAGTGCGTGAGGTAGCAGTTGGTGGCTGGTGCCAAGGCTGCCCTCTCGATGGTGCGATTGCATAGGCCAGACGTGGATGTCGCTGCCATTGCTTCCGGGCCGTCAGCGCCGCCAGCCAGATCTGCTTGGAATATGGTGCCGCACTATCAGGCGATGGACCGTCCAGCAGAGGAGATTGTCGACTTCTTCGAGGAACAAACCAATGTTCTTCTGTTGCAGCAGTAGCTAGATTTGTATCCTGCACATAAGTGTACTTGTGTTGTAAAGTTCATATATATTTGTAGATAATTTATTGTTGAATGTGTACAAACAGCTTTGTCAGCGTCAGGTGCGTTGCACTATGCGATTCCTTTTCGTTAGCCTGGCCATCCCTTTGTCAACCTGCCAGGCGCGTTGCGGCTGGGTTGAGTTTGCGTTAAGGGGTTTGATTGATGTGCCAGCTATCGGGATATCGCGTTTATTGGTTTGAAGAACAGATGTAGGTAGGGTGGTGTAGCCCCCGAGTATAAAATTGACAAAAGTGAAAGAAAAACACAGAGTTTTGGGGCACTTAGCTTTTATTTATTTGAAGGGCAGTACGAGGTACAATGTGTGGCTAAGTAGCCTTGGCTGAGTAGCCTTATTTGCGATGTAAAAAGTAAAACAACTAGGAGTAGAAGCGTCGTAGTTGTGCGACATTCCAAGGGTTGGAGTATGCGACTCCTGTCTCTAAATCTTGAAGGCGATAGGCGCCACCTGGGATTACTTCTGTAATCACGTATGGTCCTTCCCAGGGGGACTCGAGCTTGAGATGCCCCTGCTGCTTCAGTCGCAGGACCAGGTCACCTTCGACAAAGGATCTGGGGCGAAGCCTTCTGCTGTGGTAGTTGCGCAGGTTCTGCTGGTAGATCATGGATCTTTCTGCGGCGATTTCTCTTGCCTCGTCGAGGAGGTCGATGGAGTCTTCGAGTGCAAGAGATGATTCTTGTTCGCTATAAGCGACTACTCGCGGCGCCTTGTATCGCACTTCGGCGGGTAGTACTGCTTCTGCTCCGTGGACCATAAAGTATGGCGTGTAGCTCGTGGCGCTGTTTGGAGTTGTTCGTAGACTCTAGAGTACGGATTGAAGCTCATCTGGCCAGCAACCCACGGTTTGCTCGAGTGGTCGAAGGAGTCGCTTCTTGATGCCGCTGCAGACGAGCCCGTTTGCTTTTTCCACCTGACCGTTGGTCTGTGGATGCACGACTGAGGCGTAACTGATCTTGATCCCCAGGTTTCCGCAGAATTCTTGGAACTCCTTGGATGTGAAGTTCGTCCCGTTGTCAGTGATGATGTTGTGCGGCACACCGAAGCGGTAGACAATGGATTCGAAGAACTTGACCGTGCTGTGCCCTGATTGCTTGGTCACTAGCATGGCCTCAATCCACTTGGTGAACTTGTCGACTGCGATCAAGAGGTAGACGTAGCCTCCTTGCGAGGACCTTGGGAGCTTGCCCACCATGTCTAGCCCCCATTGTGCGAAGGGCCAGGCCAATGGAATGGGCCGTAGTTCTGTGCCTGGTGCGTGTGGCTTGTCCGCGAATCGCTGACAAGCGTTGCACTTTTGGACTATGTCCTTGGCATCGTGCATGGTCGTGGGCCAGTAAAATCCAACTCGTAGAGCTTTGGCAACGAGGGCGCGACTGCCGGCGTGGTGCCCGCAGGTCCCTTCATGGATGTCGAGGAGGACTGCTCTTCCATTGGCTAGGGAGACGCATCGTTGTAACATGCCTGTGATGCTGCGTTTATACAGTTCGTTGTTGATAACGGCGAATGCCTTGGAGCGTCACGCGATGTGCCGTGCGTCTGTCGGGTTGTCCAGTAGGCGCTTGCTGAGGAGGTACATAATGTACGGCTGCGTCTAGGATTGTTCGATCATCATGACGCTCATTGGTCCCTCGAGTCCTGTGTCTAGCTCCAAGTCATCGAGTGCCATTGGCTCATTGGGTGGCATAGCCCCCGAGTCCGTTGTTGCGCTTGTTTTCTTCTCTGCGGCCTTTGGCTTGATGGAGCGTTCGCATATGCGCTCGAGAAACACCCCAGGTGGTATGGGGGCGCAGGTGGAGCCTATGTTGGCGAGTGTGTCCGCCTCCTCGTTGCTTTCGCGACCTATGTGTCGCAACTCACAACCACCAAAGTCTCCTTCGAGTGTGTCGTAGAGGTCGCGGTATGCGATCATGTTGTCGTTCAGTGCGTCGCACTCGTGCATTGTTTGGTTGACGACCAGCTTGGAGTCGCCGTATATGATGAGCCTCTTTGTGCCACAGGTTTTTGCCATCCTCATCCCGTGCAACAGGGCCTCGCATTCAGCCTCGTTGTTTGAGGCTGTGAACTGCATTCGCAGGATGTATTTCAGCTTGTCCCCATGAGGTGATGTCAGTATGACACCTGCTCCTGCTCCATCTTTCCGTTTAGACCCATCGAAGTGCATTGTCCAGAGGTAGGACATATCTGGCTTGTCCGGGAGTTGGTTTTCCATCCAATGCACGAGGAAGTCAGGGAGAACTGGCGACTTGATTGCGTCACGCTTTTCGTATGTGATGTCTCGTGGAGACAGTTCGATTCCCCAAAGCGTGACTCGCCCCGTGGCGTTGGGGTTATTGAGGATATGTCCCAATGGGGCGTCGTTGACTACCACGATTGGGTGTTCCTGGAAGTAATGGCGCAGTCGCCGGGCGGTCATGAAGACGACGTACGCCAGCTTCTGGTAGTGCGGGTACCGCTGTTTTGTTGGCGTGAGGACCTCGCTGAGGTAGTATATCGGGCGTTGTACGCCGTGGACCTTGTTTTCCTTGGCCCGCTCGACGACGAGCACTGTGCTAACCACTTGGTTGGTAGCGGAGATGTACAGCAATAGTGGTTCCCTTTCTCGTGGAGTCACCAATACTGGCGAGGTGGATAGCAGGCGCTTGAGATCTTCGAATGATTCTTGCGCTTCATTGGTCCACTCAAATTTGTCATCTTTGCGGAGGAGCTGATAGAAGGGCAGCGCCTTTTCTCCCATTCGACTGATAAATCGACTGAGGGCCGCGATTTGTCCGGCTAGTTGTTGGACGCCTCTTATGTTCTTTGGCTTCTCCATGGCCAGTATGGCCTTTATCTTTTTCGGGTTTGCCTCAATCCCTCTCGCGGAGATGAGATACCCGAGCAGCTGCCCAGATGGTACGCCGAAGGCGCATTTGTCCGGATTGAGCTTTATTCGGTAACAATCGAGATTGGCGAAGGTTTCGTGCAAGTCGTCGATTAGAGAGGCTTCTTCCTTGGTTTGATTACTATGTCGTTGACATAGACTTGGATGTTGCGACCCAGTTGTTCCTTGAGGCAAGCCTGCATGCACCGCTGGTATGTGGCTCCCGCGTTTTTTAGCCCGAAGGGCATTGTGTTGTAGCAGAACACACCGAAGGGCGTTGTAAACACGGTCTTCTCCTGGTCTTCCTCCTTCATTCGAATTTGGTTATAGCCTGAGTAGGCATCGAGGAAGCATAGGCGCTCGCATCCAGCGGTGGAGTCGATGATTTGATCTATCCGTGGTAGCGGGAAGTGATCTTTTGGGTAGTGCTTGTTTAAAGAAGTGAAGTCCACACACATCCATAGGATATCCGTGTCCTTTTTTGGTACCAGCACCGTATTGGCAAGCCAAGTGCTTTCCTTGATTTCGTGTATGAATTTGGCCTCGAGGAGTCTGTTGATCTCCATTCCGACTGCCTGTGCTCGTGGCTCAGACAGTCGCCTGATTGTTTGCTTGACTGGCCTTGCGTCGGGGTTGACGTTGAGTGCGTGCTCGGTGAATTCCCTGGGAACTCCTGGCATGTCCGCAGGACACCAGGCAAAAATTTCCCAGTGCTCATGGAGGAATTCGACGAGCGCGAGTTCCTATGCGGGACTCAAGTTGTTGGCGATGAGGGCCGTTTTAGCGGGATCTGATGGATGGACCTGTACCTTTTTTGTGTGCACAGATGAGTCGAAGGAGAGGTCAGGTGAGCTTGGCCTACTCAGGGGAGGCAGACTGTTGTTTGTCGTTTCCTTCAATCGCGCGAGCTCCTCCTGCATGCCGAAGGACTGGGAGATTCTGTTGAATTCCCTATCGTAGCTGTCAGATCGCTCGAAGCTCCCGTTGATCGTGATGATGCCGTTGGGACCTGGCATTTTCATCTGCAGATAGGCGTAGTGGGGTACCGCCATGAACCTAGCGAACGCGACGCGTCCGAGGATGCAGTGGTATTGTGAGGGCCAGTCGACGACCTCAAAGTCGATGCGCTCGTGCCGGAAGTTCCTTGGCGTGTCGAATATGACGTCGAGGTTGATTTTGCCCAGGGGGTATACGCCTTTCCCTGGGACGATGCCGTGGAACGTTGTGTCCGATGCCTCCAAGCAGGTTAGAGGGATCCTCATTGCTCGCAAGGTACTCGCGAATATGAGGTTGATGCCGCTTCCACCATCCATGAAGACGCGACTCATGTCGAAGCCTCCAATTTGTGCCTCGAGTACGAGGGGGAAATGACCTGGGCGAGGTACTTGAGGCGGGTGGTCGCGTTTGTCGAAGGTAATGCACGACTCACTGCCACTGAGGTACTCAGTGGTGGATGGTGGCGAGTGCATGGCCAAGTTGACTTGGCGAGTGATGGACTTCTGCACCCTATTAGAGGGGCACCCCTTTTGGATCATCATGGTACCCATGGCCCGTGGGTACGGTTCGCCTCCGTGGTGCTAGTCCGGTGCAGCTCCGTTCGGGGGTGGCCCAGGTGGTGGTGGTGGTGGTGGTGCGCCATGTGCCACGGCGCCTGGAGCGGCTCCGTAGCCTCTTTTGACTGCATTGCGGTCCATCCGAACCAATCCCTCGTGTAGCTTGAGGAACTCGCGGTAGTCCTTGAGGAGGTGGCTAGATTTTCTCTTGCCATCATGCTTGTCGATGTAGAAGTGTACCGTGCATGGCCCGGACAGTTTGTCCTCGATGGAGGTCGCGGGTGCTTCATCGCGAGTGCGGTGTTGCCACACTTGCGTGGTTTTCCCGGAGTCGCGGTATCCGCCGCTGCGGTATCCGCTGTTGCGGTTATCGTCGCGTATATCGGCGTAGCCAGCTGCGACCATGTTGACGTCATCGTGATCGTCGTAGACGCGCATGCGACGCTTACTCCGGTGGTCGCGTCTTCGTTCGAGTTCTGCTTCCTCGTCAGAGTGAACGCGATTCTTCACCAAATCTTCTCCATCGGCCCACTGATTCGCGATCTCCATCAGGTGGTCAATGGTCTGGGGCTTTGAGCGGCCTAGCTCCTCCCTGAGTTCCATGCGGCGGACACCACCGTTGAATGCGTCAATCACGCGGTCTTCCGAGATGTTTTCCGTGGAAGTTCTTGATGATGGACCACCTTTGGATGTAAGAGCGCAGCGTTTCGCCAGATCTTTGCTGGCAACATCTCAGTTCTTCGATTGAGGCGGGCCGTTTGTACGTGCCCTTAAAGTTGCGCAGGAAGCTGTAGACCAGCTCATCCCAGCTGCGAATGGATCCACGTGGAAGGTTATTGAGCCATGCCCGGGCGGCGCCCTGCAGCTATAGCTGCAAGCGTTGCATGGCAGTACTTCGACTGCCTCCATGTAGCCTGACGGAGGAGATGTGATCCTCCGGCCAGATCTTGGGGTCCTGCAGATCGTCAAATTTTGGGTTCTCCGATAGGAGTTTAAACCCTTTAGGCATTCGCTTTTGCCTGATGGATCTGCTGAAGCATCTGGCGCCGCAGAGCTCCCCATCTTCTTCTTCCGAGTCAGTCGACTGAGCACATCGTGCCCTTGACTTGTCGATCTTGCACTGCGTGAGTTCGTCGCGTGCATCGTAGTCGCGATCGTGTCACCGTGAGCGGCGGCGACAAGACAGGTCGTGACTGTCATCGCTGGACGAGGGCGAGGAGTAGCGCTTTGCTAGTGCTTTGCCCTTTTTTGGGTCTGGTACCGGTTCCTTGTCGAGGGCGGCCTCGATTAGCCCCAGGCCCGTGATCGTAGGTCGGTACATGGCCATTCGGGGATCTCTAGCTGGTGGCTGGTTATTGAGAAGGTACATGGTGGCTGCTGTCACCGCGGCCTGCGGTGTCCTGGGAACCACGTTGCCTCTCGTGTCGACTGTCATAGAGCCGAAGTCGAGGACTTTCGCGGCGTCTATGCACTCTTGTTCGGTGAGGTGAGCCATCCGTGATTGCCTCTTTTTGGCGAGGTGCTTGTTGCCTCTTGAGGAGGATCCTCCGTAGGAGGAGAGCCCAGCGCGACGAAGGCTCGATTCGTCCACCGCCTTTTTACGCGCCTCAAGTTGCGCGATTGCTTGTTTTTGGCGCTTGAATTCCTCTTTTGGGAGCTAGTGGTAGCCCATCAGCAGTTCCTACGGGGACCCGAAGGGTAGAGGTGCACCTCGTAGGGCTTCGTGGCAGCGATCCCACTCTTGCTCGTTGAGCCTGATCACGACGCGTTCGCCGGTTTGCTCGTTGATCATGCTAGGAGGTTCGACTGCTCCTCTGTTGCCACCGTTGCCAGCGTTGGGTGGATCGGTGCCGTTGCCGGTGTTGCCACCGTTGCCGCGACTGGGTGGATCGGTGTCGTTGCCGGTGTTGCCACCGTTACCGCGGTTGGCGGAGGTGTCGCCCGTGTTGATGACGGCGCACATGAAGTGATTAGGGAAGCTGTTGCTTCCACAACTCTCAGATCCGGAATCGTAGGTTCCATCTTTAGAGGCTAGATCGCTTAGATCGGAGTCGCGACTGCTGTCGCTTACCATGTTCCCAACTGCCACCGGAGCATTGAGCTTGCTGAGGGTGCCGATCGATGGAGGGAATCATAATGCCGGGGCAATTGCCGGTGCTGTCGGCTGATCAGGCATGCGAAGCGTGCCCATCTGTCCAACTTGGAAGCGGAAGCTCCCAATCGCCAAGCTGACTCCGTCGCCCACGGATTCGAAGGCCGGGCGAGTGGCTGGTGTGTGGACGGTGAAGTCGAAGGCACCGAAGAGCTGGCGAATCTCCGCTATTGCGGAGTTGTAGATCGCAGTTGATGGGGCCGAAGAAGCCGCAACATCAGCACTCCCTTTTCCCACAGACGGCGCCAATTGATGAGGGTTTAACTTATCAATGCCCATTGTTATGGACTTGGGTTTTGGAGAAGGAGGGAGCGCTGGAGACATCTATCGGCTAGCAAACAAGCACACAGGGGACAAAAGATTTACCCAGGTTCAGGCCTCGTAGAGGTCCCTACTCCTGCTTGTCTTCTCGTGGAATTATCGAGGGAGTCGAAAGTTACAACGGTGCGCAGATGCAATCTGGCGAGGGTTTGTGGAAGCTAGGGTTGCATGTGTCCTCCTCGCCGCCCCCTCCTAGCCCTTATATAGATAGGCTAGGTCTCGGGTAGCAGGTCGAGTCGGTTACAAGTTAGGGTTTTCCCCTTCAAACTTTCTATCTTTAGCTTTTTCTTGATCTTCAAGCAATCGAGAGTCCGCAGGTTACTCGAGTCCTTCTATCTGGTCCTTGGCGACACCGTGGGCCTATACGTACTTGGACCGTATATACCAAGCTCGAGTACCTATAGGGTATACCCATGTCAATGGGCATTGATGAGTTAAACCCTCATCAATTGGCGCCGTCTGTGGGAATTGGGAGTGCTGATGTTGCGATCTCGACGGCCCCATCACCAGCGATCTACGATTCGCTGTCTATGGGAGGCTAGATCTAATTCGGCTCTCTCATCATCAAGCGGTGGTCGGATCACATCCGATCGATTTGTCTATGACAGCATGCTCGGCTTCGTTGTCAATATCGTCGCCACGGCCAATTTCAACTTCATCAACATAGGCGCGGGGCTCAACGTCATCACGCTGCCCTCCTGCTCAGCTGATTGGATCTATCGGATCTGAGTTTTGCGTTCGTCAACCTGTCCTATGTTGATACTGGATGGCCAAGTTCAACAATATTATCTACTACACGACTCGCCTTGGCAGCAGCCACGGTACTGTCATGATGCAAAGGCACACGCACGAGCAGGACTCGGTTTCCAACTATGAGAAAAGTATTCCAAATTCAAAACGACAAGCTAAAGTGGCCACAGCAAGAAAAGAATATTACTAAGTTTACTACTCAAGAGGAGATCGAATCGGGCTGTACCAACTAGTACACGGGATGCAGAGGAAAATTCAAAAGGAAAATTCAAAGTGCCTCACGTGAAGAAAGGTAGGATAGAAAAATCCAAATCGGAAGCACGATCAAGGTCCAATACAGAGAAAAAATATATGCGACAACCTCGGGAGTCATGTCCGCACGTGAAGTCGAGATGTATATATGAAAAAAAGCTTCTCGCGTATAGTACAAGTACTACTTCATAAGAAGAGAAGACGATAAAAAAACGCAAGAAGCTAGCTGCGGGCTGCACTGACTCCGACGTGCGACCGGACACGCTCTTCGGCATCAACAACCCGATGTGGTCTTCGGATCTAGCCACTCGGGGGCTGCCTCGGCATCAGCAACCCGTTGCGGTCTTCGACTCCAGCAATCCGCCATGGGCTACGACTCCTACAACCCGCTACAATCTTTGATTGTGGCGATCCGATGCGGTCTTGGCCTGCGGCCACACGCTATGGTCTTCGACTCTAGTGATACGCTACCATCTTCGATTGCGACAACACGCTACCGCCATCGGCTTCGGCGACCCGCTGCCGCATTGACTCCGGTTTGCCGCATCGGCTCATGAACGCTGTCTCGACTCTATCAACCACCTCGACGCTACACCCGGGGGCTCCCACGGCTCCAGTAATCCATTGCAGTCTTCGACTCCGGCGACCCATTGTGATCTTTAGTTCCAGCGAGTCAGGGGCTCCCTCCTCTACCGCGACTCGCCACATCCTTCGACTCCAACAACCTTCTGCGGTCTTCGGATGAGGTGACCCAATGCGGTCTTCGACTGCTATGGCTTGTTATGGTCTTTGGATGCGGCAACCCGTCATCACCACGTGACTCCGATCCGCCGGGTGACCCACTGCCATGTCAACTACAGTCTTCAACTCCAGTGATTTGCTACAATATTCGGCTCCAACGACTCGGGGGCTCCCTCCTCTACGACAACCCGCCACATCCTTCGACTCCGGCGACCTGCTGCAGTCTTCGGTTGCGGCTATCCGCTGCAATCGTCGGCTCCAGCGACCCGCTGCGGTCTTTAACTTCAACGACCGGTTGCGGTCTTCATATCAGGTGACTCGGGGGCTCCCTCGACTCCCGCAATCGTGAGCCGCTACAATCTTTGACTCCCGCGACCCACCGATCGCATCGGATCTTGCGACTCATTCATCACGGCAACTATCAATAAAGCTAAGTTTCTCTTTACTTAGAGCTGATTTCTTTTTAACTTGCACTCGAAACACTCGGGGCTGCGCCCTCTTCGAGTAACCTAAGTGCCATCGATTACATGCACTCGAGCACCTCATACGCGACAACCTGAGTAGCTGATTCTACCTGATCGTCGAATCCTTAAACTCCGAGTACCTCGGCAAGGTACTGAGACTAAGGGTAATCAGGCTAACGAAAAGGCCTAGCATACAGTGCAAAAGTTTCGACTCGACTGGCACCAGAATCTTACTTTACAAGTCGACATGCAAATATTATTTACAAGATACAATTACTTCACAATTCTATATGTTTGCTGCAGTTTACAAGGATGTCGACATCGTCGAGCTATTCTATCGGGTCCTCCAACAGGAGTCGACAAAACAACTGGCTACGACATACACTCAAGACCCGAGTCGAGTACCTCCTCGGATGGTTGCATCGCTTGATGATACACACATGCGACATTGGTCGCGCACCCGATAGAAATGACTGTGTCAACTCCATCTGCATCGTCGACTCACCCGGCTAATCTCCGCATGACTTTAACTACATCGTCAACTCTTGGCTCCTTATGCATGAGATGCTGACTCGATGCACTTCTGGGTCAGTGGTTTCTCCTCGCGTGATTGTCGACTACGTCTCTAAGATACAATACTCGAGTCTCTGGTCGAGTCTACGACTCCGCCAGACACTCAGGGGCTACTCCAAACTGGAGCGCTAGACGCGCATATACAAGATCCTCGAGGGACATGCTCTGAATCCTCACTCGAATCCACGATTCGACTAAGGACTCAGGGTCGCACATTCGAAAAAGTGTCGGCATTGATGGCATCCACAAGATCATCCGAAGTACTTTCGGATCGTTCTGTCTATGCAACCGACAACTATAAGTCTCTAATCAAGTCTACGACTCAAACAGACACTCGGGGGCTACTCCCATAGGGAGCGTTGGCCGTGCACCCGAAGAAATTTGTGAAGATATCCAAGCATTATAAAAACCCTTCACTCGAATCTACGATTCGATTGTGGGCTTCGGGTTACTCCCATAGGGAGCGCTGAAAGCATATTCGACTGAAACAAGCAAAAGACGACAGCAGTCGCAAAATATTTATAGTCCCCACTCGAGTCTACGACTCGAATAGGCACTCGGGGGCTACTCCCATAGGGAGCGCTGGTCGCGCACTCTATGATTATTTTTCTTGTACATCATATTGTGTGTCGATAACATCCACACTCGAATGCTATGGCGACTCCGCCTCATATTTTCCTAAGAAAGAGATTACGTCTCCCGGGCCACCCGAATCATCTCCACGATGACAAAAAATTCGGATGTCGTGCTTACAGCGTGAAGATAAGACCTAAATAAGGCCTGACAATGCATCTGCTGTGCTCTACTAGAAATAATCTATGCCTGCAGGTATGATGAAATAAGCCTTGACGGACGCATCGAGTGCTCACACTTATACACTGGGATTCGACTCTATAAGACCTCCGCGGCCTGAGTCGAATTACGCCAGCAATTTCCGAATTTGAGTCCGGGGACTTGAGTTTGAGTAGGTAGCGTTGTTTTTACCCTAGAGCAATTAACTGGTCCCGATCCGTCAAGCGCACCAGACACGTTTACCATCATCCCTATAAACTACTACAAATTCGACTGACTCGATGAACTTCCGGGTGAAGTGCTTCGCACTCGACACAATCGTCGACTACTGACATCCTAATGCAAGATTCAAGATCAACTAAGTCTCCACCCGAATCTACGATTCGCATGGACACTCGGGGGATACTAACATGGGTATGCCCGATAGGCACCTACTATTGGCCTACCTGGTGCAGCTCGACGGAAGGTCCACTCGATGAATTTCCAAGGTCCATGATGCCTATGACGGTTCGAGTGATATGAAGCTCATAAGGACACGGACTCCCAAATGCACAAGACAAGGAAACCTCAAGACTAGAGTTCGAATCTAACCTGTAACCAACGCGTATTGGTACCTGAGACCTAGCCTCCCCATATATAAAGGCTAGGAGGATCCAACAAGAAGGCAATCTCGCAATCGCGACTCCCCCAATAGATAGATCTACGATCTCCCATACGCCACAATAGATCTAGACAACACCCATAGCATACATATGTGCCAGATCTAATCTGTGCACCCACCGCCATCAGCGACATTGTAATCCTTCGGATCATCATCAATCAAGAGAAGACAAGCAGGAGTAGGGTCCTCTACGAGGCCTGAACCTGGGTAAACCTTGCGTACCTGTGTGCTTGTTTACTAGCCGTACGGAGATCTCCAGCGCTCCTCTCTTCTCCAAAACCCAAGTCCATAACAATGGGCATTGATGAGTTAAACCCTCGTTAGTACCTGAATAGTTATGGATATGCTTCTCTTAAGTCATCCTCTTTCTCCCATGTGGCTTCTCGCTCTGGGTGATGTTCCCATTATACCTTGCAGTATTTGATTGCCATGTTTCTCAACCTTTTCTAGTTCTCCTCGAGAATTTTACAGGGTTTCTCGACATAAGTCAAATCTGCTTGTACTTGATCTCTTGATGTGTGATAGCATCATCTGGAACTTTAAGACATTTCCGGAGTTGTGATACATGGAAAACATTCTGAACCTGAGCTAGCCTTTTTGGTTAGTCAAGAACATAAGTTATTGTTCTATTCTGACTCAGTATCTTGAATGGTCTAATATATCTTGGGCTTAGTTTTCCTTTGACTCCGAATCTCTTCACTCCCTTCATCGGACTTACTTTGAGATATACCATATCCCCCACTTCTGGATGCCACGATCTTCGGCTTTCATAAGCATAACTCTTCTATTGACTCTGAGCTATCTTAAATTGGTCTCTAATAATATCGATGATATCTTGCTTTTCTCTGATATAGTATGGTGCAAAATCCTTGCTACTACCAGGTTCATACCAGCAGATAGGTGATCTACACTTTCTTCCGTATAGTACTTCGTAAGGTGCTGCCTTCAGACTACTCTGATAGCTATTGTTGTAGGAGAATTCTGCCAATGGTAGATGATCTTCCCACGAACCTCCAAAATCTAATGCAGAAGCTCTAAGCATGTCGTCCAAGATTTGATTAGTCCTATCTTTCTGGCCTCCAGTTTCTGGATGATAGGCTGTGCTAAAATCCAACTTTGAGCCAAGTGCTTCATGTAATTGTTTCCAAAATGCTGACGTGAATACAGATCCTCTGTCTGCTACAATTTTCTTGGGTACCCTGTGCTTACTCAGAATCTCTTTGACATAGATTTCCACTAATTTTTCAGCATTATCCTTTTGGTTTACTAGAATAAAATGCGCACTTTTTGTGAATCTGTCCACAATCACCCATATCATATCCTTCCTCTTTGGTGTCATGGGTAATTCTGTGATAAAATCCATACCAATCTCTTCCCACTTCCATTCTGGAATTTCCAAAGGTTGTAATGGTTCTGCTAGACATTGATGTTCTGCTTTTACCCTTTGGCAAGTATGGCATTCAGATACATACTTTGCAATATCTCTTTTCATATTGTTCCACCAAAATAATTCTTTTAAATCCATGTACATCTTTGTACTTCTAGGATGTATTGAATATGGTGTTTCATGGGCTTCCCGAAGTATCACCTCTCGAATTTCTGGCACATCTGGTACACAAAGATGGTTTTGAAACCATAAAGATCCATAATCTCCTAGGAGAAAAACTGATGTTTGACCTTGAGAGATTCTTCGAACTTCTTCAGCAATGAAAGGGTCTTCACCTTGATGTCTAAAGGTTTCATGCCGAAGATCACTACTCCTCTCTTCAATTACTCTCATGGTAGCTAATCCTCCAAGAACTGCTGTACTTATGAATTGTATTTCCAACCTTTCAAAATCCATCTGCAATTCTTTTGGCAATTCTCTATTAATAGGTTGCGTATATATGCTTTTCCGACTTAGAGCATCTACCACAACATTTGCTTTCCAGGGGTATAATTGATTGCTAGATCATAATCTTTAATTAACTCCAACCAAAGCTTCTGTCTCATATTTAACTACTTTTGAGTGAAGAAGTATTTGAGACTTTTTTGGTCAGTGTATAACTCACACCTTGCCCCATAGAGAAAATGCATTCATACTTTTAAAACAAAGACTACTGCTGATAACTCTAAATCATGAGTTGGATAATTCACTTCATGTGGTTTCAGCTGTCTAGATCCATAAGAAATTACCTTACGACCTTGCATAAGCGCACAACCTAATCCTTCCTTCGATGCGTCACAATATACTGTGTAATCTTTTCCTGATTCTAGAATTGCTAGGATTGGTGCTATAGTTAATCTGGTTTTCAACTCCTGAAAACTCGCTTCACACTTCTGATCCCATATGAATGGTGTATGCTTTCTTATCAATTTGGTCATTGGTCCAGCTATCTTGGAAAAACCTTCAATGAATCTCCGATAATAACTGGCCATGCCTAAGAAACCTCGGATTTGCTTCACATTGGTTGGTGCCTTCCATTCTAGCACTAATTGAACTTTGGACATATTTACACCAATTCCATCCTTATTGATCACATGACCAAGAAACTCTACTTCGTCCAACCAGAATTCACACTTGTTGAACTTAACATAAAGCTTATGTTCTCTTAGGGTTTGCAATGTTATTCTCAAATGCTCTGCATGCTCTTCTTTACCCTTAGAGTATATCAAAATATCATCAATGAATACTATGACAAACTTGTCCAGGTATGACATGAATATTTTGTTCATAAAATTCATGAATATTGCTGGTGCATTGCTCAAACCAAAAGGAACGACGAGATACTCATGATGTCCATACCTTGACACAAATGCTGTTTAGAAACATCTTCAGGTTTAATTTTTATCAGATGGTATCCTGATCTTAGATCAATCTTGGAAAATACTCCAGCTCCCTTAACTTGATCAAATAGATCTTGAATTCTTGGTAATGGGTACTTGTTCTTGATGGTAACATTGTTGAGATTTCTGTAATCCCCACACATTCTTCGTCCTCCATCTTGTTTGTCCACAAAGATCACTGGAGTTCCCCACGAAGATACACTCTTCTGAATAAATCCTTTCTTGGCTAACTCATCAATTTTCTCCTTAAGCTCTTTTAAATTTTTTTGGAAGCATCTCATACGATGCTTGGGCTATTGGTACTGTACCAGGTATCATGTCAATAGTGAACTCTATTTCCTGATCAGGTGGCATTCCTGGTAACTCTGCTGGAAAAACATCTTGGAATTCCTTTACTACAGGAATATCTCCCAATTTGACCTCCTTCATTGAGTTCAATTGCAGATCCACCATGATATGGATATGTTTATCTGCCTGATAGACTATCCTTCCTCCACTTGGAGACTTGATTGAAACGGTTTTTTCCTCACAGTTGATCTGAGCTCCATAGTCCGTCATCCAATCCATTCCCAACACTACTGCTATTCCCCTTAATGGAATCACATAAAGATCTGCATAATAGGTTTGACCACGAATTGAGATAACTTGGTTTAATTTAATGTTTCTAACTACCACGATCCCTCCGGCGGTAACTATGGTCATAGGTTTTTCTAACGGTGCCCTTCTAATCCCAAACTTGTCACAAAATTCTTCAGATATGAAAGAAGTAGTTGCACCCGTATAAAATAAAACTTTTCCAGGATTTGTGAGAATATTGAGTGTACCTATCACCGCTTGATCCGAGTTACCCACCTCCTCAAGGGTTGCGCAATTCAGCTTTCCAGTAGGTCTACCTCTTTTGCCATTGTCATTTCTGCCATAACTTCCACCTCTATTAGGTTGTCCACCTCCGCCTCTTGCTTGACCACCGCCTGTTGTGGGCCAACCACCTAGTGGTTTACTCGGGCAATCAGGCTTAATGTGCCCCTTCTGACCACAACCATAGCATATGATTACTGGCTTTTTACATTCCTTTTGGAAATGCCCTAGAATACCACAATTGTTGCATATAATATTCCTCCTGGGGTTGGACTGACTTCCACTACTTGAAGGGTCGATTCCTAGCTTTGAACTCCAAATTAGGTTTAGGCTTACTTGCTTGAATCCTCTTGGTTTCCTTCTTTACTCTCTTCCATCGGTCCTCTTGGACATTCTTATAATCATCCTCAAATGTGATTGCTACATCTAGTAGCTATTGAAAAGTTGCTTTATTGGCCAACCTTAGCTGCATCTTCACAAATGGATTTAAACCATGCAGGAAACGTTTCTTCCTCTTCTCCTCAGTGCTTACTTCATCCTCAGCATAACGAGATAGTTGACTAAACTCCCGGATGCACTTCATAATACTGGCATATCCCTGCTGAAGCTCTTCAAACTCCCTACGCTTCAACATGATACTCATGGAATCTCTGCTTAAACTCCTCCTAGGTATACTCCCTACATGGAGGTTGCATTGCTAGCTGATTCTCCCACCAAGATGATGCAGGTCCAGTTAAGAGATATGTTGTATACCTCAACTTTTCCTCATCATTGCATCCTACAGTCTTCAACTTTCTCTCCGTATCTGCTAGCCAATCCTCTGCATCCATTGGCTCAGGGGCTGATGCAAAAGGTAATGGCCTTGCATTTTGAAAGTCCAAAAGACTCACACCCCATCCTTCAGGTTCCCTCTGATGTCCCACTCGATCCATTAATCCTTCCATGAACTTGTTCTAGGACTCTTGCATCATTTGCATGTACTGCATAAAGTTCTGTTCCATCAAAGGCCTCATTGGTGGTGGTGGTAAATTTTCCTGCATTCTGGCGTCTTCATCCGCCTTTTCCTTACTTTCGCGCTCCATGCACTGTTGTTCAGTCTCGTTCTCTACACCTGTTTCCATACCCCCCTAGTCATGTAACATAAAGTGAACACTTATAATTACATTATGCATATGTGTTCTGAGCTCAACTTCATGCACAAAACTAGTTACACAATGGAAAACAAGATCCAAATAAAAACCAAATATGCATTACACACATATTATACATTACAATCAACATAGTTTAATACGACTTCATTACAAGCCAATACCATTTAGGTATTACACTCGTGTGGATACTATCCCACTTATTTATTTACATCCAGTGCTCAGACTCTAACTCCCATATCACCACTATGATGCTCCTCCTCAAGGTCACGCTCCCTAGAAGATGCGACGTTCATCGTACATACCCGGAGTACAACCGTGCTGACGTGTAGTACGATGCACCATCTGTGGAATGACTTGCCTCTTCCACGGACGATACTCAGTATCAGAAGTCTCTGGACTTGACACATCATTAAGCTGAAGTGCATCCATACCTTCCAACTCATCTGAAGTATCCTTAGAATCATTCTCATCACTATCCTCATCAATCATCTCCTGCATCCCAACTCCAGATTCCCCTTCCGGTGCTCCCCAAGTACTCTGCTGGGTACGATAGTCCTCAGCTATGATTGGATAGTGCATGTTATCTGGAGTAGGATAATGTTTTGGTGCCTCAAACACCCTTTCTTCAGGATCTTCCTCATCGGACTCTATATCCTCCACATGGACATCTCTTCCATCAACGGAATAAGATCTCACTCCCATGCGACTAGTTTTCCCGGTATCTTCAACTAAATATTCCACATGAATAGGATTCCCGACAGATCCATCCATCGATCTGTACCTCCATCCTTCGGAATTGCCAATAGGTAGTTCCGAGTCCTCGGTTCCCCAAGAACTCTGTGGTACAGGATGACTAGTGCCCTCATCAGGATATCTAGTGGTTTCTGGCATAGGTGAATAAGGATATGGTGTAAAAGATGCTGGATCTATATGTATATCCTTAAAAATTGGGTTGCCCCTATCCCCTGCTTCATCCTCCAGTTTAGATGCTAACTTCTCCCTTCGTTCAGGATTAGTTAAATCCTCTAACATATCAATCTGATCTTCCACAATAACCTGATGTGTCTTGTATAAAGACCCAACCATCAGTCGATACAGATCCATAAACTTAGAAGCTAGTTTTGGATGCTTCTTTACTAAAGTAAGATGATCTGGTTCCGGTTCCTCATCTATAGAGTCATGAGGAATCATAGAATATGTGCTTCCAGCTAACTCTTCTGCTTTATGCTCCCGAACATTGGCTATTGCCTCCACAATAGCAACATGATATGCTGCTAGGTGACTTCTACCTTCACCCATGGGTAAATCATGATATAAACCAAGCTTCTTTAGTAGTTGGATACTAACATGATATTTGGCTAACATTCTCCCATCATGGTATGTCAAGGTATTGACTGGAATATTAGTTGTGCAACCAAAAACCCTCAGAAGTTCTCGAAGCTGTTCAGTTAAAGCCCCCTGATAATCATCGAGAGTCTCTTCTTTCCTTCCCAAGGTCTGTTTTGGAAACTTTGGTGCCATTTCCACTGTATAGAAAATATTCATAATTAGTATTCATTATTCATAATGGTGCATTATAATAAAGAATTATTGCACTAAAAAATATAACAAAATATTCCCAATTGAATATTCATCATATAATCTAGAGAACTCTTTACCGTTGCTCCTAGACTCCTACAGGTAGTTCCCTTTACTAGGTTTCCAACCTAAGGTCAAAGCAATTGCTCTGATACCAGTTGCGGTGACCCAACATACCACTGCATATGTAGTACACTATAGTCGTTGACATGACATCCACAGAACACCGTTCCGTAAATATCACATCCCTAGAGTGGTACAACAGAAATATTGCAGGTCCAATTACAAACATACACACTTCATTATTATTACAATACCAGAAGTTCAAGACTTCAAAAGGTTCAAACTTACAAACCAAATAACTTATCTCATAAGTCCAGCAGAAGAACAAAATAAACACAATGGTAAATAAGACATGAGCTCAACAGCTTATTCTATAGAGTTCGGGCTGCTCGGCTCAACCTAGGTAACTAGAGTACGTCCTAACAACTACTCTTGTTCGTTGTCTTCAGCTCCATATTGTATCTCGTAGTCCACTCCTTTGATTCCACCAGATATATCTGGCTCTTCATAGTAGATGTCGTTCCGTACCTCCGTGGCATACACCCGGTCATCCTTCTGGCCCTCAAATTCTAGCAAGGGGTTCAAAGGAAAGGGTGAGTAATAGCGTTACCCAGCAAGTTCACTATATGCAAGGTGGGAAGTTTTATGGTCTATCTACCACCTCGGACGATACGTCCTTGGTACTATGCAGTTTTGGTAAACATTTCTTCAAAGATTGATTTTAGTTATCAAAACTATGCCCATCAGCCTTCACGGGTTGGCCAGAACTTCATGGAGTTCCTTTCCTGCCGCGTTCGTAGCTCCTTCCCGGAATAGGGAGTAACATGCCACAATTCTTATACTCTTCATAGGTGCGTTGCTTTACCCATAAGAGACCAACTCCTTGTTGCACAACCGGGCGTACTTTCCTGTCCACAATTACATGATGTGGGGCCTAGTAGATTATCCAAGCCATTCACTGCCTCCTTCACGACCCCGCATGTACCCTTGGTGTATGCCATGCCCACATATTGAATTACGACAATGGTTAGTACAGACCGTCAGATGCCAGAACTATCGTGGGACGTTGAGGGCTCCCACCCATATGCTGCATATCCTCTACGAATTACCAATAAATGCATGCTACGAGGATAACAGCCACGACCTGGCCATCCGGATGCATGCGAGAGGAAGAAGATACAGCTGACTTCTCCGTCCCATTCCAAATCTTATGGTTAACGCGTAATATATGGCGCTAGAATCATTGATGTCATGGGTTATTAAGTCCTAGTTGTTTTGCAATTGGAATCTTAGATTCCCTTGCAATTCTTAGTATTTATCATCACTTAGGATGATAATAGCATTTCATTTGTTTGATAAAATACTTATTTTCTGTCTCCTTTATAACATAGGTGATAACACACAATTTTCAAATAGTTTTATAAAGACTCTTTAATGGACATGAGCAAGTTGTGAACTTGCCTTGTGACTGCAAGGTAGTGAAGTCGGATGCTTCCACCTAACCTTAAGCTCCGGTTTCTACAAAGAGCCATTATCGCCTGGTAAGGACAATATTTAAAGAAGCAATATGCAATGCATAGTAATGTCATGCAATGGTTGATTATTAGTTTATTTGCATGTTTTACCCTCATAGTAAAAGTTTGTTATTTCTTTAATTAAAAGAAAGTATTACTTAAAGTCTTTAAAATCTTCATAAATATTATATTTAGTATTTTATAATGATTAGTATTATTTTAAGAGTTGAAAATTGGATTTATTTAATTTTTAACTCTTTAAAATATTTCACTAAAATTCCGTTAAGGAAATAAGACTTTATTTTTATCACACTTAATTTACTTTTTAAAAATACCAACTAGTATTTTTCTATAATAGCATTCCCTTTTGGAATTGTAAATATGAATTTTATTCAATTTTATGTGTTTGGTATATTTTTATAAAATTCCAAAGGAATATATACCTTAATAATAATAATTTTAAATTTAATTACCTAAAATTCCATTTGTTATTTTTCTTAAATAGAGGACATTTTTATGAGTCGAATAATATTTTATTTATATTTTTAGGATTTTTATTTTATTTCTTAGAACTATTTAAGTCATAGGGGTACTTTGGTCATTTGATAATTTTAATTAAGCTTCTTTCTTTTAAACTGGACCTAGCCCATTGGGCTGGTCCGACCCTGACCTGGCCCATCTAGCTGGTCAAACCCCTCTATCATGAGCGGCCCAGTACCACTCGATTCTTCCCCTTCTCTCTCTTGTTTACCTTCTGGCTCGTCCCGTGGAGCCGCCGCGATGCCGATGCTGTCACCGCTTGATTCCTGCCTCCCTAGGCTACTCTGGTCGCTGCCGTGGTGTGTGGCGAGGTAGCCGACGCTGCTCCGTCATCTGGTCCTACTCGATTCATCTGTAGGTCTCTCTCTTGTCCAGGCTGACCCCACCCCGAACCCTAGGGTTTGGGGGTTGTGGGCGATGTGGAGTTTCACCGCCCCGGTGGTGCTATGCTGGGCTCCTGGCAGTCCTGTGGTGCCTCAGCTGCTGCCCGTGTGGCTGTGGCCACCGTGCCATGGCTTGGCGCAGGTTGTAGGGCCCTCAGTTGCTCCCCGTGTCGCCGTGTGCGCTCGCCGGTGACTCTTCTTGCTCTTCTAATTACAGCGAGGACCACGGGTGAGTTCCTCTTCTCTTCCTCTCTAATTATCTGGCTTATCTTGCTACTCCCTGATTGCTGGCCATGTATGAACCCTAATTACATCTGTCCATGGCACTAGGGTTCATCCCTATGTGCTAGGGTTCATCCCTTGATGTCATGTTTATCTAAGGTGGTTTCCTACTGAACCTAGCTGTGTATGATTCACTGCTATACTGTGATTCTCAGTGTTGATAGTGGTTTCTGTCAGTAGTCTGTTAACTAAATTTTACTTACTGTCCTATATTATGGCTATGATCTGATTGAGATTAGCTCTCTGGTTCTTGTTGATCTACTTTGGTATGAAAGAATCGTAGTTGGATATTTAATCCAATTACTATCTGATACTTGCCTATGATAAGATTCAGATATATCAAATATGATTCCTAATTGTTATGTTAGGAAACTGATTAGATGTTCTGTTGCAACATTGGATTATGGAATCCCTGGTAGAAACTACTTGGTTAAGATAGGCTCTTGTGACACCCTCAATTGAGTGGCACACAGGCTTTATCTCAATACTGGGTTGTTTTTATTTATGTTCTATTGTATCTGAGAGTTGTAGATCCTTCTATTGAATAGATTAACCTGTGATGCTGGTCTGAGGCAAAGATATAGAAAAGTAGCTATTTTCACCTGCTGCTTTACCTCTTTGATAATCTGTGATGGATACCTCTAAGTATCAGTCCTATAGTGCTTAGGAAAATGATTTGATAGGCCGTTATAAGAAGAATAAGGTGGATCCTTACTGTTTAAGATAAGGTTTTAAGATGTGTCATTTCTGAGGTGCTACCATCCATAGGATGTGCCCAGAAATGTTTATTCAAGGATGCATGTGTATCTAGTTATGAAACTAGAGATTTCTCTCCAAGATGAGTGATGCAAAAGCTGAGATCTTGGTAGTAGCTTGTAAAGATTTATCATTGGCCTTTTATATTTCTTCTAGGATGGATATACACCTCACTTGGGTGTTTTTCTAAGAAGATCATATAGAACAACACATGCTCTATTTATTCTATGATGACTTTATCATGTGATGGTTTTATGTGTACTCACCAAACTGCTTGATGGTTGGTGAGATTGTGGTGTTGCTTGCTGGCTTGATCTGACTTTGCACCTCCTGGTGCTGCTCCTGTGATCTTGTACTTGGCCTTGCTTTCCACCTGCTGTAAGATCTCACCATAATAAGGTAAGATCCCTGTGATTGCAGTGCTAGTCCCTGGATCGAAATGCTAGCACCCACAGTTTAAGATGAAGTACACAGAAACAAAGGTCATTATTACATCGCATATCCAGGAATATAATGGTTCTTACAACTCACTTAGCCCAAGGCTAAGATACTCAAGGTTCACATTACATATAATAATAATAGAGTCTTTGTCTTCATGCGCCACAGGCAAACATGTCGAGTGTAGACCCGCAACCCTACTCATCATCAGAGTATCCTGCAACATAATAAGTTACAGCCACAAGGGTCAATACATTTGGAATTGTATTGGCAAGTGATACCATAGATACTCAGTATAATCCAACAACTACATGAATATATGGCTAAGTGGGGTTTTGGCTGACTTTGCTAAAAGCTAGTTTAACTTATAGTTTTTGAAGACTAAGTTTTCTCATTCAAACACTAAGGTACCAATGATAGACATCACTGAACCTCTACCCATGTTCACCCACAAGTTTTAACTTAGAGAAATTTGGATGAGGAGATTATTGAACCGTTTCACTATCTTGAGGCTCAGAAATTGTCCATAACCAGGGACACGGCTAAGTACTTAGTTTTACCCTCTCGAGAGGTGGTGCACTTTCCCCACAAGACTCAACATGCATCGAGACAAGACTTTTCAGAAGCAATCCCTCAGATCACCACGGACGCGTTCCATCCTATCATAACTACCACCTTCTGTCCGTCTGGCTGAGTTCTTGCAACTTAGTTGGTCAAGGCAGAGCCCATATGCCATGTGGCTGCACAGGAAGCTTCATGACAAGAACGTCTCCAATCTCTTTGTTCCTGGGTGGCCGTCCACAAGTGTGATACACTAGCTGACCATAGACATGGTCCCTGAGTAACCACTCAACATAATCCAAGCAAGTCCCATTCCACCCAGGTTTTTCATTAACATTAGTTGTTTTCTTAGTCAAACAAAATAATAGCTTTCCATACTATCTTGATATGAATTTTCCACCCACGAATTCTAATAGCATGGCTAAGCACTCTAGCATACAAAGTCTTTCAACTAAGGAAATACTACCAAGATATAATCTATAGGATAGCATAACATAGTAGTAACATATAAATAATCCTATCATGCTAAGATCTACCAAAATAACACTAGTGCAATAGTGAAAATAATAGGACATGAGATGAAATATCACTTGCCTTGGTAGCTAGGGGAATAGGTACAATCCTCACAGCAACTAACTTCACAATCCACACAATCTACACAAGGAACAATACAACAACAATAATTCAATTAATAAAACATTACAAAAAATATGAATGCATGCAAAATGCAATGATATGACCACAACTCTAAAACTTACAGAGTCTACAGTACAGAGGTTAAAATACCTCATCTAAAGGCATAAGAAATACCCCAAAACAATTTATGGAATAATTTTTATGAGCAAAATACTCCTAAAAAGGTTCTGCCTAATATTCCAATTTTCAGAAGCAAAAGTGTGAAACAAGGCCTCTATAATAAAGGTCTTATTTTTCTGAATCCATAGACACCAAATTTGCATTTTTCTGAATTCTGGATCAAAAGTTATTGATTTTCTAAGTTTAATACAAATCTGTCTAATTTTCTATTTAAACAAATAACCTGGGCGACGTGGCGCAATCTCATTGGCCCGTACCGGTTCGGTCGGATCGACTACTGCGGGCCGTTGGATCTTAAGTGATAAACAGACGGATCTGATTATCCCGTACCGCTTCGTCCTCGATCTAATCCTAGCCGCAGACAAAAGATCTAACGGTCCCTAGCGGCCTGGCTGGAGACGGGTGGTGCTAACCAGCTGCGTGCGACGACGGAGCATCGGCCGATGGCGTTTTGGCGGTTCTACAGGGGAGGGGAGTCTGTGGACACGTACCAGAGGTCAGGGAGGTCATGGCGGTCTCGATGGAGGTTACGGTGGCGTGGGGGGGGTGCTTTGGCTTGGCCTCGATCCCTCGCCGGAGTAGGTTCAACGGCGGAGCTCGCAGCTCTGTGTCGGAGATGATGACCTGGGGCTCGAACAGCCAGTAAGGGGGTCAGTGAGATGCGCACGGATCAGCACGGTCTAGCAGAGGCCAAAAAGGGGCAGCGAAAACCCTAACCTCACCGGAAAATGCGATGGACGGCGGCGGCAGAGGGGGTTCGCTGGAGTTGCTCATGTCGTCGACCTGGGGCAAGAGAAGACATGCGGCCGGGGTTAAAACACGTGCCAAGTCACAGCAAATAAAACAGAGCAGAGAGGAGGGTGCGGTGTGGCCGGGGCTCACCGGAATTGTCACCGGAGTAGCTTCGGACGGCGGCGGTTTGAGGTGGCAATTGGGGAGCCTGGGGGCTCTCCAGGGGCTGTGGCTAGGGAATTCTGTCGAGGAGGGGGAGAGGATTAAGAAGGGGCGGTAGTGATTGTGATTTAATCGTTGTAACACGCGAATTCAACTGGAGTTGGTAACGGCAGAGGAGGGGAGGGGTTGCCGGCCGTTCGCGTGGAAGACGCTGAGGTGGCGTCGACGTGGCGTGGGGCCAGAAGGTAAGTGGGTGGGGTGAGTAGAGGGAGTGTGGGAAAAGACAGAGAGGGGAGAGGGAGTCCGGGTGGGCTGGCTGGGCCGGTTTGGGCCAAATAGGCCAGAAACTGTTTACTGTTTAAAATCTCTTTTCCCTCCTCTTCTTTTTCCTTTAGTAATTCTTTTCTAGGTTTTTTTGAATTTAGCAAAAGTTCTCCAAAAAGTCTCTAAATTTCACCAAATTTTTGGAGGACAAACCTAATGCAAAGTAGTACATGCCATGATGATAAGAATGCAATGATGATGATTTTCAGATGAAAATTTTGGGATGTTACAAATCTAACCCCCTTAAGATGAATCTCGTCCTCGAGATTCGGGTTGGCTAGCAAATAGGTGAGGGTGATCTCTCCGAAGTTCATCCTCTCGCTCCCATGTTGCTTCTGATTCAGTGTGATGGTTCCACCGCACTTTGCAGAATTTGATTGTCTTGGTACGGGTAATTCTTTCTGCTGTCTCCATAATCTTAATAGGTCTTTCTTCATAAGTGAGATCATTCTCTAGCTGAACTTCCTCTAATGGTATAGTGTCTTTTAACGAAGTTTCTTCCATTTCTGGATGACACTTTTTCAGCTGACTGACATGAAATACATTATGAACTGCTGACAGAGATTCTGGTAATTCCATCTCGTATGCCACTTCTCCTTAACGGCTCAAAATCTTGAAAGGCCCTACATAGCGTGGTGCTAATTTTCCTTTGATTCCAAATCTCTTCACACCACGAAGTGGTGATACCCTAAGATAAGCTCTATCACCAATCTCATAGGTAACCTCTCTACGTTTTGGATCGGCATAGCTCTTTTGCCGAGATTGGCCTACCTTTAGCCTATCCCTTACCATCTTGACTTTCTCTTCAGCCTCCTTGATTAGGTTTGGTCCAAACAAATTTCTTTCTCCTACTCCATTCCATAGCAACGGTGTAGTACACTTCCTTCCATAAAGGAATTGAAACGGAGCCATTTCTATGCTTGATTGATAACTATTATTGTAGGAAAACTCTGCGTACGGTAGACTTTCATCCCAACTAGATCCATAATCTAACACACAAACTCTTAGCATATCTTCCAATATTTGATTGGTCCTTTCTATCTGTCCATCAGTTTGTGGATGAAATGCAGTGTTGAATTCTAGTCGAGTTCCCAATGACTCGTGAAGTTGTCGCCAAAAGTGCAAAGTGAATTGAGTTCCTCTATCAGACACGATACTCTTAGGCACCCCATGCAAACATACAATTTTATTCATGTATATCTTGGCTAGCTTTGCACTTGTATAAGTGGTCTTCACTGGTATGAAATGAGCCACTTTTGTCAAGCGATCAACGATAACCCATATAGAACCGTATCCTGATCTAGTTCTTGGCAGTCCGGTGATAAAATCCATACCAATTTTATCCCATTTCCAATCAGGTATTGGCAGTGGTTGTAATAATCCTGCCGGTTTCTGATGTTCTGCCTTTACACGACTACACACGTCGCACAAGGCAATGTGCTCTGCTATATCCTTCTTTAAATTATTCCACCAAAATCTTTCCTTAACATCCATATACATCTTGGTGTTGCCAGGATGAATTGAATATGGTGAGTTGTGCGCTTCTTGTAAGATCAACTTCTTAAGTTCAAGATCCTGTGGAACACAAATACGTTTTTCGTACCATAAGATTCCTTGCTCATCTACATGAAATCCTTTTGCCTTGCCTTCACTAACCTTGCTTTTGATTTCTTCTATTTCTTTGTCCATCTTTTGGGCTTCTTGAATTCTGTTCATCAGTGTGGGTTGCACTTCCAAGGATGCAAGGTACCCTTCAGGCACTATTTCTAGTCTCAGCTCTCTAAATTGGGCACATAACTCCTCCGGCAATTCTCCTTTATTGAGGCCATTTACATAAACCTTGCGGCTTAATGCATCGGCTACGACATTTGCCTTTCCAGGGTGGTATTGCAAACTTAAGTCGTAATCTTTGATAAGTTCTAGCCATCTTCTTTGTCTCATATTGAGTTCTTTCTGTGTAAAAATGTATTTCAGACTCTTGTGATCAGTGAACATTTCACAACGTTTTCCCATAAGATAATGCCTCCATGTTTTCAAGGCATGTACAACTGATGCCAACTCTAGGCCATGAGTAGGATAGTTCACTTCATGATTTTTGAGTTGCCTTGATGCATAAGCTACAACTCTACCTTCCTGCATCAGTACACCTCCTAATCCTTGGTGAGATGCATCACAATATACTTGAAAGTCTTTCTCAAGGTCTGGCAGACATAACACTAGTGCTGACACTAGTCTCTTCTTCAACTCCTGAAAGCTGGTTTCACAAGATTCTGTCCAATTAAACTTCTTATCTTTCTTTAGCATATCAGTCATAGGTTTTGCTATCTTAGAGAAATTTTCAATGAACCTCCGGTAGTACCCTGCTAGGCCTAAGAAACTACGAATTTCTTTAACCGATTTAGGAGGTTCCCATTCTATCACAGCTGCCACTTTTGCTGGATCAACAGCTATACCATTTCCAGATACTATGTGCCCAAGAAAACCCACTTCGTTTAACCAAAATTCACATTTGCTGAACTTGGCATAAAGTTTGTGTTCCCTGAGTTTCTCTAGAATCAGGCGTAGATGTTCTTCATGTTCTTTGTTGCTCTTGGAATATACCAATATGTCGTCGATGAATACCACTACGAACTTGTCAAGGAATTCCATGAATACCTTATTCATCATGTTCATGAAATAGGCCGGTGCATTAGTCAATCCAAACGACATCACTATATATTCATACAACCCATATCTAGTGGAGAATGCAGTCTTGGTATGTCATGTTCTCTAATCTTTAGTTGGAAGTATCCTGATCGAAGATCAATTTTTGAGAACACACATGCTCCCTCTAGCTGATCAAAGAGATCATTTATTCTAGGTAGGGGATATTTATTCTTTATGGTCACTTCATTAAGCGAACGATAATCTATGCATAGCCTTTGACTTCGGTCCTTCTTCTCAACAAACAAAACTGGTGCTCCCCAAGACGATGAACTTGGTTGGATAAATCCCTTTTTCAATTGTTCTCCCAGCTGTTTCTTTAGTTCTTTTAACTCGTCCACCGACATTTTGTAAGGTCTCTTTGCTATAGGCCCAGTTCCTGGTAGTAGGTCTATCAGAAACTCCACATCCCTATCTGGTGGCATGCCAGGTGATTCTTCAGGGAACACATCTGGGTACTCCTTCACTATTGGCACACTGTCTAGGCTAACCCCCTTAAGAGAATTAACCTTGCTCCCTTTGGGTTCAAAATTAGACTTGAACCTGATCCTTTTCTTTTCTGGGGTGGTGAGCATAACAGTTCGTTTGGCACAATCAATCACTCCTTCATAACGGGTCAACCAGTCCATCCCTAATATTACATCTAATCCTTGGGACTCTAGGATTATTAAATTAACTGGAAACTTGTTCTTCCCAATTTCTAGGGTTATCTGTCGACATCCAGAATTTACTATCATTTCTCCACCCGGGGAGCTTACCTTAATGGGACATCCAATGGTTTCAGTGGAGAGTTCGTTTTTGATTACAAATGCTCTTGAAATGAATGAATGCGATGCGCCAGTATCGAAAAGGATAAGTGCAGGAAAGGAATTAATCTTGAACTTACCGATCACGGCATCAGATCCTTCTTGAATTTCCTCCACATTGATGTGATTCACATGACCCTTTTGTAATGGGTTCGGCTTAGCCCCATCAGCCTTGTTCTCTGGGCATTCATTATCATAGTGCCATGTCTTCTTGCACTTGAAACATTCCACCTGACTGATGTCTTTCTTTGTTGGCTGACTGTGACGATTCTGACCATTTTGGTTCCCATGGCCATGACCATTGTGGTTGTTCCTAAATCCACTTTTGTTATGTCCATGATGATTGTTTCCATCATGGTGGTTTTTATTGTTACGATGGTTATTATGATTCCCATTCTTGTGGAATCCTGAACTCCCACTTCCTTCACCATGAGAGCGCTTGTGAGGTGATCCTGATCCAAACTTATCAAAATGGTGCTTTCTCTTTCTACCCTCCACTTGCTTCATCTTGTTTTCTAGGATGGTAGCTTTATCACACAAAGATTGATAGGTTGGAACATAAGCAACAGATAGTTGCATAGAAATTTCATCATTCAACCCATCTAGGAACTTCTCCTTTCTCTTTGCATCAGTGTCAACATCATCTGGTGCATAACGTGACAGATTGTTGAACTCTTCGATGTACTCAGAAATACTGCGGTGGCGTTGCTTGAGGTTGTGAAACTCCTTTTTCTTCAACCCCATTATTCCAGAAGAGATGTGAGTGGTGCGAAACCCATCCTCAAACATTGCCCAAGTCACTTCCTCAATAGGGTGAGTAACTTGGAAATTGTCCCACCAAGTAGCTGCATAACCTTCTAATAAGTGTGCTGTGAATCTGACCTTTTCTGCATCCATGCATCCAACTGAGACTAGGTCCTTATTCACAGAACGTAGCCAATCATTTGCTACCATGGGGTCAGTAGTACCAGAGAACTTAGCAGGTCTCAGCCTTAGAAATCTGGTCAGCATATCCAGAGGTGGTGGATTGTTCTGGTTGTTGTTATTGTTATTATTGTTGTTCTGATTCTGGTTTGCCATGAATTGAGTCATCATTTGCATTAATTGTGTCTGTGCAGCCATCATCTGTTGCATTCCATTGCCATTGTCGTTGTTATCCTCATTGTTGCGTCGGGGAGGCATCTGTGGGTTTAATAAGGGTAAGTAATGATAGATAACCCAATAAAGTAACAACAATCAAACAAACAAGCACATGCAGGTTCAACATCACAACAATAACAGAGTTTGCGGAAATAAACATACTAGCATAGTCACCCACAAGTCGGTATGATCTATGCAACTTGATAATAATAAAACGATAGATAGATGGATAAGTATCGCTACTCTTCCATGTCAACTTCCTCCTCCACTAGTGCAAATCCTGCTGCGGCGAATCCTGCCTTGTATTCCTCCAAGCTTGTAGTCAAAGCATCTATCTTTGCCTGTAAATCTCTCTTCTCTGTGTGTATCCTCTCAATCACCTCGTGATCCGCCTCCAGCTCAATGTCCTCAAGCTCTAACTCGGCCTCCAAGTCTCTGATCTTCTTATTCTTCTCCTGAACCCTCTTCTCTTGATTCTTGAATTTCTTATCCTGGTGACATGGGTATGCCCAATAGGCACTCGACTACAGCCTACCTGGTGCGGCTCAACGGAAGGCCCACTCGACGAATTGCCAAGGTCCTTGACGCATATGACGGTTCGAGTGGTATGAAGCCCATATGGACACGGACTCCTAGACGTACAAGACAAAGAAAGCTCAAGACTAGAGTTCTAATCTAACTTGTAACCAACTCGTATTGGTACCTGAGATCTAGCCTCCCCATATATAAAGGCTAGGAGGGTCCAACGAGAATCCAACCTCTCTCAACCTCTCAATCACAACACGCTACTCCACAGTAGATCTAGACATCGCGACTCCCCAAATAGATAGATCTACGATCTCTCACATCGACACATACGCCAGATCTAATCTGTGCGACATCTCCATCGGCGACCTTGTAATCCTTCAGATCATCATCAATCAAGAGCAGACAAGCAGGAGTAGGGTCCTCTACGAGGCCTGAACCTGGGTAAACCTTGCATCTCTGTGTGCTTGTTTGCTAGCCGTACCGAGATTTCCAGCGCTCCTCAATTCCTGAACCTAAGTCCATAACAATGGGCATTGATGAGTTAAACCCTCGTCAATTGGCGCCGTCTGTGGGAACTGGAAGCGCTGATGTTGCGATATCAACGGCCCCATCACCCACTAGCTACGATTCGTCAGCGTTCGAGGAACAGATCTGCTTCGACGCTTCAGCTCCATCACCATCGACAAGATCGTCATCGACCGATTCCTCCATGCCAACGTTTTCAATTTCGCCATCACGGTCAGTTCTATGCGACTCGGCGGAGGCTTCATCGCCTCCTTCTATGCTTGGACGCGCGTTCACACCATGTTCCATCATCCTGTCCGCAAGACGTGTCGCCACCAAGCGATATGTGAGAAAAACGTCCAGCTGAACCGAGGCCGACCCGTTCGCCTAGCTGTAGCCTTCGATCTTCGAAATCCGTATCATAGTGGTGCTCTATATGCCACCAGGAGTCTGTTCGTGTCGCATCAAAATCAGCAGATACGGACAAGCTAATCCCACTCAGACCCGTATCACGTGCAAACTATGCAAAGTTGTATGGGCAGATTGTCGCATCCACAGATCAAACCAAGGCGCATGGCATGAGGCAGTACATGCATCCGTTCAGTAAAATAATTACTTCACATGGATTTTTTTGGACAAAGTGCAGGCGTGATTCTGATACATGCATGGGATTAAAAAAACGATCTCTCTCCTCTGGATTATTTGAGTTAATATATTTTATTGTGTCTACTAATCGTTTTGCATACACAAGTACAAGGATAGCCAGGTTGCAGACTGCAATCCGCGGACCAGTATCGACATCGACTGCTTTGGCCTGCCATGATCGACGCCACACGACTCCATCCGGTCCATCGCATCGACTCCGATCCGCCGCGTCGATTACGTCTGCCACGTGACCTACTTCCATATCAACTACATATCCACCGCACGACTCTCGATCGTGACCCGCCATCGCTCCAAGCTCGGCGACTCGCAGGTTGCATCGACTCCAGCGATCCGTTGTGGCCTTCTGCTTCGGCGACTCGGGGGCTCGTTGCTCCAGCGACCCGCTACAATCTTCGGTTGTGGCAAACCGTTGCCACCATCGGTTTCGGTGCCTGCTGCCGCATCAACCTCGGTCCGTCGCACTGGCTCTCGGATGTCGCTTCGACTATATTGGTCACATCGAATCTACACTCGGGGGATCCATCGACTCCGCCGCGAGGCCCGTTACCGCCTTCGGCTACGGTGACTCACTACGGTCTCCGACTCCACCCATCTACTGAGTCTTCGACTCCATCACGCAACTCGCTAGGGTCTTCAGCTGCGGTCTTCGGGTGAGGTGACCCGATACAGTCTTCGACTGTTGTGGCCCGTTACAGTCTTCATACGGAAATTCGTCATCACCATGCGACTCCGATCCGCCGCGTCGACTACGTCCGCCGCGTGACTCGCTGCCACGTCAACTCTAATCTTCGACTCTAGTGATTCGCTACGACATTCGACTCGAGGGCTCGGGGGCTCCCTCCGCTTTGGCGACCTGCCATGGTCTTCAGCTTCAAACGACCGGCTGCGGTATTCATATTGGGTGACTCGAGGGATCCCTCGACTCCTGCGACCATGAGCCGCTACAATCTTCGACTCCCGCGACCTGCCGATCGCATCGGATCTTGCGACTCGTTCATCACGGCAACTATCAATAAAGCTAAGTTTCTCTCTACTTAGAGCTGATTTCTTTCTTACTTTAAATCACACTCGAAACACTCGGGGGCTGCGCCCTCTTCGAGTAACCTAATGTGCCATCGACTCCACGCACTCGAGCACCTCATACGCGATAGCCCGAGTAGCTGATTCTGCCTGACCGTCGAATCCTTGAAACTCCGAGTGCCTCGGCAAGGTACTAAGACTAAGGGTAATCAGGCTAACGAAAAGGCCTAGCATACCATGCAAAAGTGTCGACTCGATTGGCACCAGAATTTTACTTTACAATCCAACATGCAAATATTCTTTACAAGATGCAAGTATTTCACAATTCTATATGTTTTCTACAGCTTACAAGGACGTCGACTGCGTCGAGCTATCCTATCGGGTCCTCCAACTGGAGTCGACAAAACAACTAGCTACGCTATACACTCAAGACCCGAGTCGAGTCCCTCCTCGGATGGTTGCATCGCTTGATACTACACACATGCGACGTTGGCCACGCACCCGACAAAAGTGACTGCATCGACTCCATCTGCATCGTCAACTCACCCACGTCTTCTTCTTGCATGATTGGCGACTACGTCTACAAGATACAATACTCGAGTCTCTGCCCGAGTCTACGACTCCGCCAGACACTCGGGGGCTACTCCAAACTGGAGCGCTAGAAGCGCATATACAAGATCCTCGAGTGACACGCTCTGAATCCTCACTCGAATCCACGATTCGACTAAGGACTCGGGGGTTACTCCCATAGGGAGCACTGATCGTCCCGAAGAAATTTGTGAAGATATCCAAGCTTCATGAAAACCCTTCACTCGAATCTACAATTCGATTGTAGACTTCGGGTTACTCCCATATGGAGCGCTGAAAGCACATTCGACTGAAACAAGTAAGAAAAAGACGACATCAGTCGTAAAAGTTCTTTAGTCCCTGCCTGAGTCTTCGACTCAACAAGGCACTCGGGGGCTACTCTCATAGGGAGCGCTGGTCGCGCACCCTATGATTATTTTTCCTTGTACATCGTACTATGTGTCGATAAAATCCACACTCGAAAGCTATGGCGACTCCGCCTCATATTTTCCCTACAAAGAGATTACATCTCCTGGGCCACCCGAATCATCTCCGCGATGACAAAAATTCGAATGTCGTGCTTACAGCGTGAAGATAAGACCTGAATAAGGCCTAGCAACGCATCTGCTGCGCACTACCAGAGATATATCCGTGCCTACAGGTACGATGAACATGCCTTGACGGACATGTCGGGTGCTCACACTTATACACTGGAATTCGACTCCTGTAAGACCTCCGCGGCCTGAGTCAAATTACACAAGCAATTTCCGAATTCGAGTCCGGGGACTCGAGTTTGAGTAGGTAGCATTGTTTTTTCCCTAGAGAAATTAACTGATCCCGATCCATCGAGCACACCAGGCACGTTTACCACCATCCCTATGAGCTACTATAAATTCGACTGACCCGATGAACTTCCGGGTGAAGTGCTTCGCACTCGACACAATTGTTGACTCCGACATCCTAATGCAAAGATCAAGACTTTTGAGTCTCCATCCGAATCTACGATTCACATGGACACTCGGGGGCTACTGACATGGGTATGCCCAATAGGCACTCGACTACAGCCTACCTGGTGCGGCTCGACGGGAGGCCCACTCGACGAATTGCCAAGGTCCTTGACGCATATGACGGTTCGAGTGGTATGAAGCCCATATGGACAGGACTCCGAAACGTACAAGACAAGGAAAGCTCAAGACTAGAGTTCTGATCTAACTTGTAACCAACTCGTATTGGTACCTGAGACCTAGCCTCCCCATATATAAAGGCTAGGAGGGTCCAACGAGAATCCAACCTCTCTCAACCTCTCAATCACAACACGCTACTCCACAATAGATCTAGACATCGCGACTCCCCAAATAGATAGATCTACGATCTCTCACATCGACACATACGCCAGATCTAATCTGTGCGACACCGCCATCGGCAACCTTGTAATCCTTCGGATCATCATCAATCAAGAGCAGACAAGCAGGAGTAGGGTCCTCTACGAGGCCTGAACCTGGGTAAACCTTGCGTCCCTGTGTGCTTGTTTGCTAGCCGTACCGAGATTTCCAGCGCTCCTCAATTCCTGAACCTAAGTCCATAACAATGGGCATTGATGAGTTAAACCCTCGTCACCTGGTCTTCAAACTTCTTCTCCATTTCCTTGATTCTCTTCTCCTGTTCCTGGAAGGCCTTGTCTTTCTCTTTTAGCTGGACTCGTAGTTCATCATTGCTAAGCATCACATTAGTCCTATCGGTATCAAGGCTCCTGATAAGGCTTTCTAAATCCTGGAGATGGTGACGCATAGGCTTGATAGACTCCTTAGTGGCCTCGTCCAGCACAATAGGCTCTCCGTCCTCGTCGTGTCTCCCAAAGAAGTGAAAGTAGTGGCTCTTGATCTTGGAAGAGTGACGTCCACATAGGCGTCCCAACAGCTCCTGCATAGCGATGCCGAGCCCTCTCTCCAAGTCATCGTGGAGTATCTTGAAGGCGATCTCCTTAGTTTGGGGCTCTGTCTCGCGTCCTAGCTGGGTAACTCTGAATCCCCATAAGTCCTTCCTCTGAAATTTCTTCAGCTGAAGTCCCTGAATGGTAGGGATTGGAAGAGCGAGCACCTGGACTAGTTCCAACATGCGAGTCCCGAAACGAGTTCCCTTGAAATCCTCGGCCGTGTTGTAGATAACACTAGGCATCTTTTGCATAGCATGGAAAATAATTAGTAACAACACAAATCTAGAGAAAGAAAACACAAGTCACAAAATAAAAATCAACCAACAAAACATTCCAAGTAGCAATACATTATTCAACTCAAGCAGTCAAGGTTCCAGACATAACTTATTTTTGCCATACCACATAGGTTGGTATGATCAAAATACTAACGTGATAAAACGCCAAGGGTGGTGGTCCAACTAGTATCTCACTCCTTAACCAAGGTGGCAATCTGGGCATCCTTGGCAACAATCTTCTTGTCTTGGTCGCATAGCTCCAAAGCCAAGCCTATGATATCCTTACTTAGGCGTTTCACAGTGGCCTTTGAGTCTTGGACAAGACGCTTCTCCTCCTTGAGATCCTCCTGAGTATTGAGCATTCTATACTTGAGCCTTTCCCCAAGTTCCTCAATGGCTTTCCACGCCGCATTCCTTGCAGAGTCAAAGAATGACGTGTGCATTTCAGAGTTGGTGAACATGCAGAATCCTGTACTCTTGGGATCAACTTCCTTGTTCTTGTACAAATGGAGTTGCACCCACCAATACTCTTGTCCTTCATCTATCACAGGAAATCCCTTGTACAAGGCTTCACCATTCATTCCCAAGCCGATCATGAGGTTCTTGAGTGCCTTGGGAAATTCTGTCTCACACTCCAGGGTCATAGTCATCAGTGGTCCCTTCTTGACAGATTCATTGATGGTGGACATCTACAAAAATAGATGAGAAAGGATGATTAGGGAAAGTTTTACGAGATGAAAAGACAAGTGTAAAGTTGGAATATAAAGTTATTTTTCCTAAGGGTTTTCCTTAGTCTAATCCATTCTAGGGTCACGAACCTACAGGCAACACAGTGCTCTGATACCATCTATAAGATCTCACCATAATAAGGTAAGATCCCTGTGATTGCAGTGCTAGTCCCTAGATCAAAATGCTAGCACCCACAGTTTAAGATGAAGTACACAGAAACAAAGGTCATTATTACATCGCATATCCAGGAATATAATGGTTCTTACAACTCACTTAGCCCAAGGCTAAGATACTCAAGGTTCACATTACATATAATAATAATAGAGTCTTTGTCTTCATGCGCCATAGGCAAACATGTCGAGTGTAGACCCGCAACCCTACTCATCATCAGAGTATCCTGCAACATAATAAGTCATAGCCACAAGGGTCAATACATTTGGAATTGTATTGGCAAGTGATACCATAGATACTTAGTATAATCCAACAACTACATTAATATATGGCTAAGTGGGGTTTTGGCTGACTTTGCTAAAAGCTAGTTTAACTTATAGTTTTTGAAGAGTAAGTTTTCTCATTAAAACACTAAGGTACCAATGATAGACATCACTGAACCTCTACCCATGTTCACCCACAAGTTTTAACTTAGAGAAATTTGGATGAGGAGATTATTGAACTGCTTCACTGTCTTGAGGCTCAGAAATTGTCCATAACCGGGGACACGGCTAAGTACTTAGTTTTACCCTCTTGAGAGGTGGTGCACTTTCCCCACAAGACTCGACATGCATCGAGACAAGACTTTTCAGAAGCAATCCCTCAGACCACCACAGACGCGTTCCATCCTTTCATAACTACCACCTTCTGTCCGTCTGGCCGAGTTCTTGCAACTTAGTTGGTCAAGGCAGAGCCCATATGCCATGTGGCTGCACTGGAAGCTTCATGACAAGAACGTCTCCAATCTCTTTGTTCCTGGGTGGCCATCCACAAGTGTGATACACCAGCTGACCATAGACATGGCCCCTGAGTAACCACTCAACATAATCCAAGCAAGTCCCATTCCACCCAGGTGTTTCATTAACATTAGTTGTTTTCTTAGTCAAACAAAATAATAGCTTTCCATACTATCTTGATATGTATTTTCCACCCACGAATTCTAATAGCATGGCTAAGCACTCTAGCATACGAAGTCTTTCAACTAAGGAAATACTACCAATATATAATCTATAGGATATCATAGCATAGTAGTAACATATAAATAATCATATCATGCTAAGATCTACCAAAATAACACTAGTGCAATAGTGAAAATAATAGGACATGAGATGAAATATCACTTGCCTTGGTAGCTAGGGGAATAGGTACAATCCTCACAGCAACAAACTTCACAATCCACACAATCTACACAAGGAACAATATAACAACAATAATTCAATTAATAAAACATTACAAAAAATATGAATGCATGCAAAATGCAATGATATGACCACAACTCTAAAACTTACAGAGTCTATAGTACAGAGGTTAAAATACCTCATCCAAAGGCATAAGAAATACCCCAAAACAATTTATGGAATAATTTTTATGAGCAAAATACTCCTAAAAAGGTTCTGCCTAATATTCCAATTTTTCAGAAGCAAAAGTGTGAAACAAGGCCTCTATAATAAAGGTCTTATTTTTTGAATCCATAGACACCAAATTTGTATTTTTCTGAATTGTGGATCAAAAGTTATTGATTTTCTAAGTTTAATACAAAATCTGTCTAATTTTCTATTTAAACAAATAACCTGGGCGACGTGGTGCAATCTCATTGGCCCGTACCGGTTCGGTCGGATCGACTACTGCGGGCCGTTGGATCTTAAGTGATAAACAGACGGATCTGATTAGCCCGTACCGCTTCGTCCTCGATCTAATCCTAGCCACAGACAAAAGATCTAATGGTCCCTAGCGGCCTGGCCGAAGACGGATGGCGCTAACCAGCTGTGCACGATGGCGGAGCGTCGGTCGATGGCGTTCCAGCGGTTCTACAGGGGAGGGGAGTCCGTGGACACGTACCAGAGGTCGGGGAGGTCGTGGCGGTCTAGATGGAGGTTACGGTGGCACGGGGGGGGTGCTTTGGCTTGGCCTCGATCCCTCGCCGGTGTAGCTTCGACGGCGGAGCTCGTGACTCTGTGTCGGAGGTGACGACTTGGGGCTCGAACAAGCCATCAGGGGGGTCAGTGAGATGCGCACGGATCCGCACGGTCTAGCAGAGGCCAAAAAGGGGCAGCGAAAACCCTAACCTCACCGGAAAATGCGATGGACGGCGGTGGCAGAGGGGGTTCGTCGGAGTTGCTCGCATCGTTGACCTGGGGCAAGAGAAGACATGTGGCCGGGGTTAAAACACGCACCAGGTCACAGCAAATAAAACAGGGAAGAGAGGAGGGTGTGGCGTGGCCGGGGCTCACCGGAATTGTCGCTGGAGTAGCTTCGGACGACGGCGGTTTGAGGTGGAAATTGGGGAGCCTGGGGGCTCTCCAGGGGCTGTGGCTGGGGAATTCTGTCGAGGAGGGGGAGAGGATTAAGAAGGGGCGGTAGTGATTGCGATTTAATCGTTGTAACGCGCGAATTCAATCGGAGTTGGTAACGGCAGAGGAGGGGAGGGGGTGCCGGCCGTTCGCGTGGAAGACCCTGAGGTGGCGTCGATGTGGCATGGGGCCATAAGGTAAGTGGGTGGGGTGAGTAGAGGGAGTGTGGGAAAAGACAGAGAGGGGAGGGGGAGTCCGGGTGGGCTGGTTGGGCCGGTTTGGGCCAAATAGGCCAGAAACTGTTTGCTGTTTAAAATCTCTTTTCCCTCCTTTTCTTTTTCCTTTAGTAATTCTTTTCTAGGTTTTTTTTGAATTTAGCAAAAGTGCTCCAAAAATTCTCTAAATTTCACCAAATTTTTGGAGGACAAACCTAATGCAAAGTAGTACATGCCATGATGATAAGAATGCAATGATGGTGATTTTCAGATGAAAATTTTGGGATGTTACACCTGCTCCATCCCCTCCTTATCTTACCATCTTGTGGTGAACTGGTGGTTGATTTGGTAATCTGGATGGTGGTTTGGTTATGGTTTTGACAAGCTCAATAAGTTCTAAGTGTGTGCTTGAGAAGGATAAATGAGTTCCTATAACTATGCTTCGATTGGTGCTCTGTGTGAGTTCTTGTACTACTATTGCTGTCTTTACGGCACACTCCATGCATTTTGGTGACTAAGTTGCCTAGCTGTGTGGTCTGGTTGTGTGGATCAGTTCAAGTGAAAATATCTTCACTTGTTACCCTTTTACTAATTACTGTCCTAGTGAAACTTGCCCCTCTTTTATTACTCGGTGATGTAACATGAACAGTGCATTTCACTGTTCACCACTAAGAGTAAAATTAACTAACTGATCCTTTATTTTCCTTTTAGTTGTTTATCTTATTTGCAGGAACAAGATCTGGGCATACAAGATTTAATATAGGAGTAGATAAGTAGTATAGGTTTTAATTGTAACCTTCTTTTTATTCTTTTTTAAAGGATCTTGTAAAGATATTATTACAAGTTAATAAAGTTTGATTTATGTTCTTTGTAATCTTCTGTTTTTGATGTATCTATCACCAGTTGTAATCTTATTATGGAATGGAGAAATGAGAATTTATTTCTTATTTAATTTTCGTTGTCTTTAATCCTTATTGTTGTTTACTATATTTATAATATAATCAAACAATTTTAATAAGGTGTTTTGGAAAACAATTCAATATTACCAACTTCTAAATTTCAAATAAATTCAAATTGATTTTAATTTCCAATTTGTATTTAAAATAACCTTTCCAAAGACTTAATAATTTCTAAAGGTCATGTCAAAATTCATAGCAATCACTAACAAGAGCTATCCCTACCTCTAGTTAGTGAAAAGAACTCTGATCCCTTTAGGTTTTTGTTTGGCGAAAAAAATTACCCTGATTTTTACGAATGCATGCATGCACAAACTTAGATTCCTAATTCTACCCTTCGTTGGATCCTAATGCTGGGGTGTTACACTCATATTACAAGTTTTTCGTTTTGATGTAGCGTTAGGATCTCTCTGAAGAGGTATCTGTTCTCTGTAACTTGTACGTGAGGAGGATGAAGGGCTTCTCTCCACCCTCAAGCATGCTCTCACATATCCACTTGTAATCAACACAATTATGATTGGATTCAAAACAAGTTCCATATGAAAAATATGAGCATCGATGATGGGGTTCCATTCCAACCGTTGGCACCGAGTTGTAGTTTTTGGGAGAATTTGTGGTCAAAGTTGTGGTCTCAGATTTGTGCATCTTCTCAGATTTGTGGTCAAAGTTGTAGTTTTTGGGAGAATTTCATCAGATCCGTCACACAGATTCAACCGTTTGAGGTGTAGCTTGATCATGATATTCTCCACAACTCTCGTGTTCAAAGTTTTTCGTGAAGATGTAGGAATTCATCTGTAGCTTATCTAAGGTGAAAGATGAAAGTCTATCGAAGCCTAGGCCGTGCAGGCGGAAGAGCTGCAGCCACGTGTCCTCCCACACCGTCGTCCATCGCCAGAACAGCTATCGCGCTAGCAGATAAACATGAAGAACACTAACTACTAATGATGGTTTAGGTGTATAGATTAATGTGGCTCCCAAATCCAATGCAAGCAACCAAACAACATGGGTATAGTAGGTCAATCGATGCGTCCTCTATAACTGCAGGCTACCAAACGAGAAGCGAAAAATGGTTCAGTGGTTGTATGTGCATGGCAATACCAGCCGCAACACTGCTCAACTGAGCCAAAATAAAGCATACATGCTACCAAACACTGCCCAACCGTCGTCCGTTAGCTCGGTTACATGGCCGCTCATGGGGCATCCTTTGCGGGCCAACCTAGATCTGTTCACTTTTCCGTTTGTTTTTCTTTTTTCCTTTTCTATTTCTTTTTTAAAAAAAATTCATATATTTTTAAATTTTTAAAAAATTATAATTAAATAATTTTCAAATTTTGAACAAATTTTAAATCTGGACCTTTTCAAATATGAACTTTTTAAAAATTTAAACTTTTTGGAGACTGTACATTTTTTAAATCTCAATGTTTTCAAAATCTAAATATTTTTTATTTCATCAAATATATTAAATTTTTTACAGAAATAAACAAAAGAAGCAGAAGAAAAAAGAAAAAAAGACCGATCGAGTTGGGCCGGCTCACCAGGGAACGCCTTCAAGTGCTGCGTCGCAGCGGGAGCTGAATAGGGGTTCCCGAAGAAAATGGCGGACGAGGCGATTCCCCATCTCTACTCTGCATTCTGCAGTCTGCACTCAGACGGCCAACGGAAAGCCGCAGGGACGGGCGGGCGACGTCACGGGGGTGAGGGTTTGTATAGATTTCTTCCATTACAGCTGTGTGCAGTAGCACTACCTCCTTTAGATCCCCTTCCAAATTTTGAACTGTTATTACACAAATACTCACTAGCGAGTTACAGCGGCTTCTGATGAATTTTGATGCGATGAGTTAGGAACTTTTATGATATTATCGCTGTGCTGCACAATGAGAAGATTGTGTTGTTCCTAGACATTTGTGCCCTGTTGTGATGCAGTCTCACGGGAATCTTTGCGTGATTTGGGTTTGGGTTTGGGTTTGGGTTTGGGGGCTGGCAGGAGTTAACAGAGTGGTACATTCCACGGTTCTTTTGCTTGCGTACAGGTGCAAAGGACATGAGCTGCCTAGCCCAATTATCTGGGCCAGTTCTTGTTGTCACACAAAGGGGGGAAATGCTAGTATTATCTTCTTGCTTGGCGTTGCAGTGTTATTAGTACCAGCCTTTCTTGGAACCGAACCAGAGGCATGATGCTCCAGAATCAGAACCCAAAGCATATGGTATTCTGATTTAAACTGAATCATCCACGGCTGAATGTGAATTGGCCGATTCATCAATATATTACTAGTAGTTTGTAGATGAGTGCATCTTCACCAAACGGCAGAGTGACTTTACAAATGATAACTGCTGACAGTTACCAGGCCTAATACTATTCTGGTAGGTCTCATGGAGGATGGGAACAGCTTACCACATGCTTTCGGTGGCCTAGTTATGTGCAAGGCATTTCTTGAACGTACCAGGTGCATGGCCCTTTTCTAATAATTCCCTCCAATCCCCACCTAACATTCTTTCAGACAATATAAGCACATAGGAAAGCTCCATACAGTTGTGCGTTGACACTGTCGCCATGGCCATTCCCAAGCCATCTCTTGTCTTATGTTCTGTTCTCACTTTCCTGACCCTAAACTATGGTCCCTGTCATGTGTTTGCCAAGGTTTACATGGTGGTGATGGAGGATGACCCGGTTGTTTCCTACAAGGCGGGCCGGAAGAATGAAATGTAGGTGCTCTCCATGCCTGAATCCTTCTTAGTACTTGTTCGCTTTTCGGAATAACGCATGTTGATGGAATTTATTTCATCCAGGAGAGGCGAGGAAGCTCAGAAGTACAAGGAAATGTCCACGTCGAAGCATGACGTCTTCCTGGAATCGTTTCTCCCTACAGGATCTTACAAGAAACTGTACAGTTACACTCACCTGCTTAACGGCTTTGCTGTCCATGCAAAATCTGAAAAGGTGCTATTTTCTAGCATGTGAAGAACCTTGCATTGTCTCAAGTATTCTATCTGTTAAATTAACAAATTAGAAAACTGTACTTACAACTAGTATCGAATAGATAGAACATGCTGAGCAAACCGTGACTCTCTTGCCTGCCGCAGTAGTATTTCCAGGACTGGAAATAGCCTTTCAATGTACATACAACAAGAAATGATGCTGAATTTAGTATATATAGGAAGATAAATCAATAGGGAAAATTCAAGGATGTTTGGTTACTTGCCGAATATTATCAGGAGTTATTTTGCAGGAAAGCCAGAGAATCTGCTCTAGTTTGTGTTTTATGCAGTTAGAAGTATTTAAGTTGTTCATCTTGAAATATAAATACATTTATGGAGATGATCAACGCAGCATTGGATTTGTATAAACTGTTAAATATAAGTACATTCATTCTTAAACCTGATTTGCCTGAAACTTCTTACTGCCATATGAGTTTGCAGTTATTCTCTGTGAATTGCTTATCTGAACTTTGAAAATAAAAATAGTCCAAGCTCTCGGTTGGAGTTAAAACCTGACCTCTTCTCCTTTTGTTATACGAGCAACAGGCAGCAAGAATTCTTAGTGGAGCAAAAGGAGTTAGACTCATTCAAGAAGACATCAAAATGGCCAAGATGACCACATACACTCCAAAGTACATTGGAGCCAGTGGGGTATGGCCACAGCTTGGTGGTGCTGAGAATTCTGGTGACGGAATAGTCATTGGCATGATTGACACCGGCATTGACCCCAAAAACCCAAGCTTCGGTAGCTTCTCGGACCAAGCAAAGCCGCCACCGCCCAATTTCAAAGGAATGTGTCGCTCTGGGGATAGGTTCCCTCCGGATTCATGCAACGGTAAGATAGTGGGAGCTAGGTGGTTCGCGCGTGCCGGTCAAGCATCTGGAGAGTTCAACGCTACACTTCACTTTGCATCACCATATGACCCTGATGGCCATGGCAGGTGCGTGCATCTTAGCATCTGACTACTACTTCAAGATTTTTTTGTGTGTGTCTTAGAAGAGCTGCCAAGTAATCATAAGAATATCTGCGCAGCCACACGGCGTCGACCGCAGCTGGGAATTTCCATACACCAGTGATTTCCAGAGGTTACAACTTTGGATATGCAAGCGGCATGGCCCCTGGAGCTCGGTGAGAGAACAATCCATAACCCCTTATTATTCACATGATGAAATCAAATCCAAAGAGGAAAAGGGAAAACAGCTTTCGTGTAATCTTACGTTTTTGTTTTATCTTCTGATTGCACTGACAGTCTTGCAATCTACAAAGCTGCATATCCTTTTGGTGGATACATGTCAGATGTGATAGCCGCAGTCGACCAGGTATGCCAATCATATTGTTTGCAGAAAGCTTCTGTCTTTAATATCTTTGTTAAACTCCCTGTGTGACTTCTGACTTGTTTGTAGGCAGTAGAAGATGGTGTCGATGTTATAAGTCTTTCCATGGCGCCATCTTCGGTTTCATCTGGCCCTGCATCTTTCCTCAACTTGCTCGAGACACAGCTGCTCCTGGCCACCAAGGCTGGAGTCTCGGTTGTTCAAGCAGTTGGCAATGGAGGCCCTGATGCCAGCTCAATAGTTTCATTCAGCCCATGGATAACAAGTGTTGCGGCTTCGACAACAGACCGGAAGTATAACAAATCAATCACAACTGGAAACGGGCTAGTCTTCTCTTGCGGCGGCCTTTCCCGTAATTCATTTCAACCCAACTTGGTAGAGTAATCAAAATTTAGTGTGGAACCTAACTGCCAGTCTTTGGTCCAGTAGCATGTATCTGTGTCAGATCTTTCCTTATTGCTTAATTTGTTTTCTACTATCTTGCTTAATGTAGTATTAATGTTAACTATCTTGCTTCTTCTGTCCAGCACCAACACCAGGCGAAACGATGTACCCACTAGCATTGGCTGATGATGTGAGCATCGCCAATACGACTGACGAGTCTAATGGTTGCCAAGATCCGAAGGTCTTCATAAGATCTCTCGTTCAGGGGAAGGTGATTATTTGCATGATCGTGTCATCAAACTACTACCAATACGACACCTATGCTGGTATGATCGATACGATTCAGAAAATCGGAGCTGCTGGAGTCGTCATCACTGATCGTTATACGGGTGACATCGACTACGAATATCAGCCCATATTTCCTACCGCAGTACCTTCAGCCATGGTTCTGAGCGGAGTAGACATGATGGTGAGTGCATGATGGTCAGTTATAGCGTAGTGAAACTCTGAATGTTTGGTGGCTCTTCTCTGTGACTCTGAATGTCTTGGATGCAGAACCTGATTGAGTACTATGAGAACAACACGGCTCGGGACGGCGACGGAGGCGTCATCACGTTCGGAGCGACCGTCCGGATTCTGGAGGGACGACGTGCGAGCTACAGCGGCGAACGGCCCGAGGTGGCCGGCTACTCGTCGAGGGGACCCAACATCGAGAACTCGCAGATGGAGCTGGCGGACGTGCTGAAGCCGAACGTGATGGCGCCGGGCCACCACATCTGGGGAGCGTGGAGCCCGACGAGCGACGCCCTGCCTGAGATCCGGGGCGAGAGTTTCGCCGTCCTGTCCGGCACGAGCATGTCCACGCCGCACGTCGCCGGGGTGGTGGCGCTGATCAAGCAGCGGTACCCGAGGTGGAGCCCGGCCATGATCATGTCGGCGATCATGACGACGGCGGACGTGACGGACCGGTCCGGGAGGCCGCTGATGGCGCGGCGGGACGTGGGCGCCGTGGTGGCCGCGACGCCGTTCGACATGGGCGCGGGCGCCATCAACGTGGCGCGCGCGCTGGACCCCGGCCTGGTGTTCGACGCCGGCTACAGGGAGTACCTGCAGTTCCTGTGCGCGGTGCCCGGGGTGGACGAGGCCGCGGTGCGGCGGGCCGTGGGGGCGTCCTGCCCGACGTCGCGGGCGCGGTGGTGCACGGACCTGAACACGCCGAGCGTGACGGTGGCGAGACTGGTGGGGTCGAGGCGGGTGGAGCGGAGGGTGTACAGCGTGGGCGGGGAGAACGAGACGTACATGGCCTACGTGCGCGCCCCCGACGGCGTGGCGGTGCGCGTGTCGCCCGACGAGTTCACCATCGCGCCGGGGGGCGCCGCCGCGCTGAGGATCGTGCTCAACACCACCGCGCCCGGGAACGCCTTCAGCTTCGGCGAGGTGGTGCTCAGGGGCGACAAGAAGCACAGCGTCAGGATCCCGCTCGCCGTCTACCCCGCCGCCGTGCTGGGCCCGTGAACTCAACTCGTGTACTAGTACTGGACAAACACGTGTACCTGATGTGTACGTACATACGTATAGCGGTACAGGTATGTCTACGGAACTGATCGTTCACACGTGCATTGTATACAGGAGGAACCGGAGAAAGAAGATTGTATACTGAACTGCTGAAGTGACCGACAAGGGAAACTTCAGGCTAATGCTGTAATTCCCCCAATTCTCGACTCGATATGAACTTCGGTTAACTTCGTGCCTGGCCTTCTCCGTAGAATTTGTGAGGATGTATCATGTATTAAGGAGGAACCGAGAAAGAATATTGTATACTGATGAAGTGGCCGAGAAGGGAACTTCAGGCTAATGCCGTAAATTCCCAAATTCTAGACTCGATATGAACTTCGGTTGACTTCGGGTGTGTTATGGAAAGTTGGTTATGGGTACCTTTAACCATGTGGTTGTGAGTAGCCACTTTTTTGTTTGGTTGAGTGGGTTGAGAAAGTGTTTAGTGATAGCCATATTTGTGTTTGGTTTGAAGCATAACACTTGGTTGAGATGATATGTTCATCTCTTTGTTATGACGGTGAGAATACCATCACAATGTATTGATATAGAAAATAACCTTCAAATCAGCGTGTTGGACTATCTAGGTTCTTATATGTTGGCTAACATCGATCTAGGGATATGATTGCATCCATAGAAAAGTACCGTCGTGCGCTGCCTACCGCCTCCGTGCGACATGCATCATGGAATAGCGTGCGCCCCTGCAGCTCGCTGCCGTGCACGCTCTACATCCATGGACGAGCAAGCAACCTTGCAACCCGTCGCCGCACCCCTGTAGCCGGCCGCCGTGAGTAGATCCAGAGAGACGAAGAGGAGGCAGATGACAACGCTACCCCAAGCATCCTCAAGCTACTTGTTGCCTGGCCATGTAGCTCGCCGCCCCACACTTAATTGCTAGCCCCACATCCTGCCGCCGGTGACCTCCATGGTGCACGAGAGAGAGACGGGGTGGGAAACGACGAGGTGAGAGAGGAAAAAAGGATTCACGAGTGACGGGAGCAACTCTCCCTAGAGTGGTTGGCCTAAACCATCACTTTTTGGGTTAATTGGATAGATGTCACTATAATTTCTGCCTATTTGAGAAACGCCACTAGAACTTTCACCTTTGGATAAACGCCACTGCAATTCTCGATACATTCCATAAACGCTATTATGCCCACTTAAACACATATACCGGCAATATACACTCATATTTCTGCCGTACATACGTTTACAAGGTGGGCCCCACCCTAATAAGCTAAGAAAGATAACTATGACAGAATAAAATTGGAGAAAATAATCGGAGTGGTGTAAATTGTGTCACATCTTTTTAATGTACCTTTTTGCAATATTGTACAATGAATTTTTTCATATCATAATCAAATCCGAATATAAAATGACTAACGGTGCAGGACGTCTGAAACATTCCAATTTTCATTAAAAATTTAACATGCAAACCAATATACATTAGCGTATAAATATGAGTTCTTGCTCTCCACTGGTGTTGCATTGTACTAACGAATTTTGAGCTTGTTTTTTGTGCCCTCATATGATGGTAGTGATCAGTATTCTTGCTAGAGATTTGTACTGCAGTTTCTTGTTATAAATGGACTTTTTTCCTAACGTACTGCATTTGTTTGCACGTTAAATTGTTATAATAAAAACTAGAAAGTTCCAAACGTCTTGCCACATGAGTTGTTTTATATTCTTGTTTAATTATGATACCAAAAAAAATATTGTACAATATTGCAAACATATATTAAAAATATGTAATACAATTTATACTACTTCTATTATTTTCTCCAATTTTATTTTGTCACAGTTATCTTTCTTAGCTTATTAGGGTGAGGCCCACCCTGTATACATATGTACGGCAGAAATATTAGTGTATATTGGTCGGTATATGTGTTTAAGTGGGCATAATGGTGTTTATGGAATGTATCAAGAATTGCAGTGGCGTTTGTCAAAAGATGAAAGTTGTAGTGACGTTTCTCAAATAGGCAGAAATTGTAGTGGCATCTATCCAATTAAACCCTCGCTTTTTTTGTGGTTGAGCTCAACCAGTTTTTGAGAAAATATTCTTACAATATGGCTACCCACGATCATCCTAAGAACACAAACCAAACACAGGGTAACTACCCAAAAAGTAGCTACCCACAACCTCCTGAGGGATAACCACTCAACCAAACGCATCCTTCGTGCCTCGTCTGCTCCGTAGAACTTGTGAGGATGTATCCGGTGCTTCCTCTTTGTATGGTTCTATCGTGTACTACTACCTCTTTTCTATAATATGAGCATTTTTAGCAAGTTGTTTTATCTTGTTAAAAAGCTTTATATTGTAGAACGTATAGGTTTTGAGTTCTTAGATGAAAAAATATATACAAGATGCATTTATAATGGCACATAAATTTCAGGAAAAACAGAAAGGTCAAATTTGATCACGAACAGTGCACACTTTTTATTTGAAGCAATGGTAGACATTTGGGGTGGCTTAGCTTCTAGGTTGATGACGACTGCTTTGCTATCTCCTCTCATTGAAAAGATAATCAGATTTAGCGATACACCAAAGCATAAAAAAAACAGGTTCTGCTTATGATGGGTACAACTACCACCACCCTCTGAACCATCCAGTGGTCGACTTGATATGAACTTCGGTCGACGCCTGGCCTGCTCTGGAGAATTTGCGAGGATGTATCATGTATCCGGTGCTTCCCCTTTGTATGGTGCTTTCGTGTTATTACCGCTCCGTTGTACTAAGAACGAATGTATAGCCTATAGGTTGTTATTTTTAGATGACTACAAGATGCGTCTACAAGTACAATGGCACATAAGTTTCAGGAAAAACAATAAAGGAACAGTGCACACTTTCTATTCGAAGTGAACAGTTGACATTTGGGGTGGCGTAGCTTAAAAGTTGATAATGTCATCATAGACAACTCGCTGAAAAGATAATCCGCTTCAGCGAGACACAAGCATCAAAACGAGTCTAGTCCCCATGAGTAGAACAACTACCACCCTCCCAAACATGATTGATTCTCGACTTGTGTCTGGATAACAGGGGTCTCAAGGATTTGTAGCCCACTCTATTGGGGTTATTTGGCTCACGGGTGCATTTGCACCCATTATGAGAAAACATATTTTGAAATATTAAAAAATAAAAATAAAATATCTATATATACATTCGAACATATGTTAGTTCACAAATTTTCGGGATGAAAGAACATTCTACTTGTACCGTGCAAAATATTCACGGCACATTTTTTGTCTCTTTCAGCCCAAAAACTTGTGAATGAACGTAAAATATTCGAATGTACATGTAGACATTTTTTCCGAATTTTTTGACATTTCTAAATATGTTTTCTTACCATGGATGCAAATGCACCCGTGAGCCAAAAGACATTTCCGACTCTATTGTACCTTTATACATAAGCCTATATATTTCACAATTGTATTACATCAAACATTTGGTGGGTGTTGTTTCTTCTTCTTATCAATGGAATATTCGAAAATCATTTCGTATTTTTTGAGTCCGGCTCAAGTCCAGATTAGACGAAATTACTTGTCAATTCTCAAGATGAATATTCTCAAGTCCACTTGTTTTTTCTCCCCATTTATGAAACTGAAACCATTGACTCCAGCTCTCGATCAGATCAATTCTTATCTTGATGAATCCCGCAACCACGATAGCTAGACCCGGTATAAAAGCATTGTGTGTGTGCGCGTGTGTGTTTTTGCAGAAGTCGTAATGTTGATCCATATATCCCTGCATAAAAAATTGATTCCGTCTGGATGGGCTGGCGGAGATGATGAGATGAAGCCGACGAGACGCGACGCGGCGAACCGGCCGCGCTTATCCGCTTCCACCTCAGCGCTCCCCGGCCCTGGGTCAACGTGCGAGCGCACACACCTGCGCCGATCCATCTGAATTTGTAAACTCTGTACTTAGCAGATTAACTGCACGTCATTTTCTTCTTCCTTCTCGATCGTGAGGGACCGGTGGAGCTTTTGAGATTGACTTGAGAGCTACCGAGACTTGAAGCCACCGCGTGCACATGTGCTCTCCCTCCGGCGCCGGTCAGCGGTTGTAAAGGGACAAGCGCGCAGCCATGACGTAGTCCGGTCGGCATTTAGGATTTTCCACATGAATTTGGGAGGATTTCAGTTTTGGCCTACCAAATTCCCACGGGATCCATCCCTATGGCACTCGTTCCATAGAAATCTCAACATGGGCTCAAACCTCATTTTAAATTTTTGTATGTTTGTGAAGTCCAATGCACTTTTACTCTATTTATCTACTTTTAGATAGAAGGCCCATAGAACCCGACTTTGAATTAACAAAGCCCACAACCGGCTAGGAGTACAGATTACAATCACACACGCCACCGCTGGGGATACCAACTTAAGATTACAGCTCAAGGACAACAGAAGAAAGAAGAAACATGACACAAGGAAGCAAAGCTAAGTACCAGCTCAGGACAGCAGAAGCTCGACGATCTTATGGTTCTATCTGTCTACTCTCCCATCAATCCTCTCAAATTCCTAGATGCGTTTGGTAGCCTGCGACTCTTTTGGAGCTCCCTGAAACATGACTCTAGGGACATGCCATATTTATAATTTTTATTACTTTTGAATCTCTTTATACTACTATTGATGATTTTTAATAGTTCGGTTGAATTTTGCAAAAAAAAAACACGACTTAGGTCATGTTGCCCACTTTGTTTGGTTGCTCGCAAGCTCTTTCCTCGCATGAGGAGAGAAACGACACACCTGGTGTTTAGTTGGCTGCATTTCTCCGGAACAACCAACACAAAATCCGGTGTTGGCTGTTTGGTTGCAATATGCTAGTTGTACGTTGTGATAACCTCTTATATTGGATGGTGAGGTTATCCATCACACATTCACACAACATAGAAAGTAGTTCGTATAATTAGTTTATTATGAGAGGTTAACGGTTACCCGTTGGAGTGATGCACCATAATCTAGTGATGCATCAGAACTTTACCAGGAGAGGGGCTAATATGTACCACCTTCTAGGCTTCAACAATATTACATACCATGGATCATTCTGATCAGCGACCTAGCTAATGGAGTCATATCAGACCACCTCTCAAATATACATGACCTCAAGCAACAGATCATGACCACCATCGACAACACATGAATGACAATTAGTAGCACTAATCAACTTGTCGATGTAGGCACGTCCTAAGCCAGGTGAAAGTGCACAGATACCGCCTAGAGGAGGGTGAATAGACGGTTAAAAACTTTTAGGAGGTGGGCTTAACAAAGGCGGAATAAAACTAGCATTTACTTTGACAAGCATAAAATCTATGTATACTATGGTTCACCTATGTACACCAACAACTTATGCTAATCAAGAGAAGCAACAAGGTGATAGCAAGATAGATTACTTTAAACACGAAAGCTATCACAATGTAAAGTGCATAAGTAAAGGACTCGGGTATAGAGATAACCGAGTCATGCAGAGACGCTCATGTTTTACCGAGTTTCTCCTTACAAGGAAGTATGTCTCGTTGAAGAGGTGGACGGTACTAAGATCACCAAAGCCACAAGAGGCCTCACCCTATTCTCGTTGGAGTGAGAATAGGAGTGGTCCACCCACCCTCCTCCTCCCCCGCCACTTGCTTGTCCTGGTGAGATGCACGCATCGTCAGGTATTGGGATTAAGCCTCGAACCAAGCATTTTCTTGTCGTTCGGTAAACCCACCGAACACTAAATTTAGTGCAATAGATGCAGGTAGTGAGCTGAAAAAGGGAAACCTGCTTTCAACAAGTCTGCAAAGACTACTACCTACAAGAAGAACAAGCTAAACAAGCTAAACAAGGATGGTTCACTTGTGGAGAGCTCAGTCACTTTTCCATGGAATGCCCAGATCATGCAGACCATAGAGAAAAAGGGAGAAGAACGTCAACATCGTGACCGCTAGCAACAATGATGGAAATGGTAATTTATTTATCGTCCTTTACTTATTTAGATCTCAACATTGGTGGATTGACACGCCATAATTATGTGTGCTGATATCTCACTTCTTATTAGGTCAATCGGGACTCTCCCGTCCTAATGGGGAACGAAATACATGCTTATGTTCATGATGTTGGCATGGTGAATCTGAAGTTCACTTTAGAAAAGATTGTGCAGCTAAGGAACGTGGAACATGTCCCTACTATAAACAAGAATTTCACTAGCAGCTCCGTTCCTTCCAAGATGACTTTAAAATTATTTTATAGAGTCTAATAAAGTATTTGTTTTCAAGCATGGACAATTTTGATTGGTAAATGTTATGAGTTTGGAGCCTTGTTCCGGTTTAAACTTTCATAGTTTGACAATATATCGGTGTACCCTATTTGTAGCGGTGTTAATGATGATACTATCGTTTGACACTCGTTTATATCACATCAATTTTTTTTAATTGATGATCCTACAAGATTATGTATGTTTATTTGTTACAAACCGAGGATGAAGCTTTTAGACTACTTCAAAATCTATAAAGGAAAAGTTAAAAATGAACACGCGAGAAAATCAAGCCTCGATGGATTCGAGAGTACCATTCACAGACAATGAGATCATTCCCAAGAAGATCATGCAATACTCTGTCTGCCCACATTTCTCGCAACACCGACCTTTTTGCTTTTACGGATGAATATCCCTTTGCTATTCCGGGTTGCAACCCACACGCACCAGTCTCTCTCTCTCCCACCGTCGCAGGACACGCAGAAACGGGTGATCTGATCTGAGACGTGAGATCTGTCCCACCAACTCTGGAGAAGCAAACTGAACTGAAGCTAGAGGACGGTGGTGGCGCTGTCTAGACAGATGCGTCCCTTCCACCGCAGCTTCCGTCGCCATCCCGGCAGCAGTTTCTTCTCCTGGAGGTGAAAACAGGGTGGCCCTTTTGTGAAGCGAGCCTTTCCTGGGGGAGGCTCTTTCGTGGGACCTGGCTCAGATGCCGCTTCCTTTCTCGGCCTCTCCCCGCCGTCCGTTCGTCCTGTGGAGCGAGACGAGGCCAAGTTCGCCACTCGTCAGTCACCAACGTGCTCGAACAGGCAGCTGCCAAATGTCAAACATCACATGAAATCTGCACGTCTCGCTTAATGCTGCTTCAGGAGCTGTACTGCTGTAGTCACGTCCAAAACTAGCCATTTTGGCAGACGACGAAATCATGAAAAAAGCACAGGAAACGTTTCAGTTTCAGTTCGATCAGAGGACGGAAGCTCCTGTTCGCGAGAGGAGAAAACAAAACAAAAAGGTCAGGCATGTGGCGATGTGGAAAGGGAATCCACATGCCCTGACTGGTGGACCACTGCGTAGCAAGCCGCCCGGTAGAGCCCACAGAAGGGGGAAAGGAGACGGGTTTTTTTTTTTTGGAGCGCAGACTTCGGCTTGCAGCCATGGATGGAGGAAGGAAGCTTCGGCGCCGCGCCCTCCCTGCTTTGACTCGCGCTTAATTTCCTCCTCCTCCACCCCTGTCGAGCATTTCCCAGCTGTGCTAATGTGCAATTAGTCTCCCCTGTAATTACGCTCCAGAATAGGAAGACGTGCTGGCGGATCCAATCTCCGCGTCTGTCTGATGACTCACCGCCAGCGCCAGATTAACGACGCCGCTGCCGCTGCCGCATCATGTATTTGATCTTATCTGTCTTTCACCTCCATCTTCTCCCCCCGCGCCGCGTCCCTATTAATACCCTCTTCCTCCTTGGCTCCAAAGAACCAGAGCCAGCTCGCCTCCGATAACCCAGGGACTCCCCCCCTCCCCCTCGATCTCCGGACAAGAAAAATCCCCACTTTTCACGCCCCCACCCTTGCCCTTTTTGGCCGCCACCGCCTCGATCTCGCGCTCTCGCGTGCGTGCGTGCGTGCGTGTCTATCGGCCCTGTCCCTTTCGCCCTCGCCTTCTCCTCTCCCATTCCGGTCGCGGTTGTTGGGGGCAGGGAAGGGGGGAAAGAAGGTCGCCGCCGACGCCGCCGACATGAACGCGCTCGCCGCGACCAGCCGCAACTTCCGGCAGGCCGCCAGGCTGCTCGGCCTCGACTCCAAGCTCGAGAAGAGCCTCCTCATCCCATTCCGGGAGATCAAGGTCCGCCCGCCTGCTCCTCGAGTCCCCTTCTTCCTCTAATCTTCTTCTCTCCCCGTGCTCCTGCAGCTTCACTTCGTTTGCTGATTTGCAGGTCGAATGCACCATCCCCAAGGACGACGGCACCCTGGCCTCCTTCGTGGGCTTCCGCGTGCAGCACGACAATGCCCGCGGCCCGATGAAAGGTGGTATCCGATACCACCCTGAGGTGAGGAACCTCATCTCTTCTTTCTTCTAGTGATGAGATCGTGTTGCTAATTCTGTCTCTGTGAAATTGATTGATTGCGATTGTGGCCCTAATAAGAGGCTAATATAACACGCGTAAAAAAATAGCTCAAGTGATGGAGATCCTAAAAGAGGCTGAATTGACCCACACCAAAATAGCTGGAACTCGGTCAAAAAAAATATATAGCTGGAATGATTGTGAATTTGTCAGTCTTTTTTTGTTTTGTTTTGACAGCTAGTACTGTTTCCGGCCAGTGAGGTGTCATTGTTTCTTTTCAGAGGTGTGATCTCCAGTATTTCAACATCCTTTGGTTATTTTTGACTGCTGTGTCCAGCTCTCTATTTTACTACTACTTAGTACTCAACTTCCGTTTGTAATTTAGGCTAGGTTATATTCTGTAGATTGACCGGGTAGTCAATTTGTGATGCACATGATGTGAAGCTAGAATATTTTTTATGCGAGTATGTGTTGCTCCATTTTTTTTTATTACGAGCTCATTTCTTATGTTAAACTGTCGAAACACCAGTCATATCTTTAGGTCGTTGATTGCGTAACTGTCAGCAGATAAAAACTTTTTATCCATAACGGCAAGACAGCGTAAGCCAAAAGAACGTGCGCCAAATCTTGTCGGTATGTAAGTAATTTATGTTGTTTGTAGATCCAGTATTATAGTGGCATCCTGCGAACCGACAAAAACCTACATCCTGAAATTGCTAGTTCAGTTATCGAAACAACCAACTTAGCTTAACATATGCTACTGTAGTTTGGTTGTTTGACTTAATTGCTGTGTGGGCTATTTTTCTTTAGAAATTGTTTTCACCGGGTGTTGCTGCTCATATTACCAGATTCTGAAAATCCAAGGTAGTAAGCCAGCTGCAGTTCACTGATTATCATGTTTTCTCTTGTTACTTTATCTGCTTGACAGGTTGATCCAGATGAAGTAAATGCGCTTGCTCAATTGATGACATGGAAGACTGCCGTTGCGGCAGTACCATATGGTGGAGCAAAGGGAGGAATTGGGTGCTCTCCTGGTGAACTAAGTAGGAGCGAGTTGGAGCGTTTGACGCGTGTATTTACTCAGAAAATTCATGATCTTATCGGAACTCATACCGATATTCCAGCTCCAGACATGGGAACTAATGCACAGGTATGCTATGCAATTCCAGCAGCCTGCTACATAATTTACTGCCTTCCTATGTTCTGGCTGCTAACCATTTTTCTCCCAATTTTCATACAGACCATGGCATGGATCTTTGATGAGTACTCGAAATTCCATGGTCACTCCCCAGCTGTTGTCACTGGGAAGCCCATAGTAAGTATACAAATATAACTGCAGACATTTTGGTGTCAATAAGCTCTTTACTTATTATTATAATTCGGATCTATTTGTTAGGATCTTGGTGGATCATTAGGTAGGGATGCTGCTACTGGAAGGGGTGTATTGTATGCTACTGAGGCTCTCCTGGCTGAATACGGGAAGTCTATTTCTGGATCAACCTTTGTTATTCAGGTGAGTCATGATAAACCATTAACCTCTATGTATCTAGTGAACTACTTCTCAGATGGTAATAATATAGTAGTATGTGCCATGCTATAATGCAGCAGTTCAAATATCAGAATAAGTTTGTTTAAGCATAGAGGTACTGTCTGCACCCACCATCACTATGTTGCATTGTCTTTAATCTGTGAAATCCTGCAGGGATTCGGTAACGTTGGTTCATGGGCTGCGCAACTTATCCATGAGAAGGGTGGTAAGGTAATTGCACTTGGAGATGTAACAGGCTCAATCAGAAACAAGGCCGGCATAGACATACCTGCTCTGATGAAGCACAGAAATGAGGGTGGTCACATGAAAAACTTTCATGGTGGGGAAGTCATAGATTCCTCAGAGTTGCTAGTGCATGAATGCGATGTTCTTATCCCATGCGCCTTAGGTGGAGTCCTTAGCAGGTAACACATATTGCCCTTGTGTGGTTTAGGTTTTTGGTTACCATACGTCATGGTTTCCCCATTTTGACTGCGTATTTGTTATGTTTTCTGTTGGTTTAATGTGAACAACAAACGTATTTGAATTATTGTGTAATGCAGACTTATCAAATTTTGCAGATACATTGGTGCATTTAATATAATTACAATATTTGTAGATCACACCTATTGTTCGATTGCTTCCTAGATGTATATATTGCAGATTCTCACCAAAAAGGGAGTGATCGTATTACCAGACATCTATGCTAATTCCGGTGGCGTGATTGTTAGCTATTTTGAGTGGGTTCAGGTAATTGACTATACGATCCCTGTATCAGTCGACATAGCTCAGTTTGCTTGAGCTCTTTCCTTATGCTGTTTTGATGGTGCAGAACATTCAAGGGTTCATGTGGGATGAAGAGAAGGTGAACATGGAGCTCCACAAGTATATGAACAGTGCTTTCCAGCACCTCAAGGCCATGTGCAAATTACATGATTGCAACCTTAGGATGGGAGCATTCACCTTGGGAGTCAACCGGGTTGCGCGTGCTACCCTCTTGAGAGGCTGGGAGGCTTGAGGAATTCCAGATTCCTCGTCGAATAATTCGTGTCCAACTCCATGGTGGATCATAGTTCTTTATATCCACCATTATTGATCTCATAAATTCGTCACAGATTGATCGCATGGGAGTCCAATTGAAATAATTTTCGGGGTACATGACAGAGATGATGGGTTTGGTTTCTTCTTTCTTTTAGTAGCTAATTCTCTGCCTTGGTCGCCAACTGTGGTGATCCAGTTCTGAGTGATTGTAAGCCTCCACAGTTATTGAATGTGTCACAAAAGCTTGTGCAATTAATAAAAAATTGTTTTGGCCAATTCTCGATTTGTTTCAACATCTTGGGTCCGAATATGATGGGTCCAAATGTAAGGGACTCTAATTGTACACTTCCAAAATTTCAGGCAAATAATAGTTTCAGCAACTTATAACAGACAAATCCACAAGAATTGCATACGTTTTCTCACATTGTCTGACAAGATTCATATACATTCAATCTCAGAGTTGGCGCTTTGTGGATAGAATTAGCCTAGTTTAGATTTCAGTTGGTTGCTGAGCTTTGACTTCTATTTCTCCTATGTAAAATTCAAGTATCGCAATGCAATCTAAATCAAGTTTGAATGAAATGTTAAATTCAAGTATCGCAATGCAATCTAAATCAAGTTTGAATGAAATGTTAAATTTTCGTGGGATTCATGTGTTTGGCAGCTTGTTCGGGGGACGTGGCTCGAACAGGCGTGCCCCAAACGAGGCATGACGCCGCTCCGAGGGCACGTAAAATGCGGTGATGTCAGCATTTCTTTATAATTGCCATGTTGGATTTTTGCTTAGTTGGAAGAGAGAGAAATAAGAAGAAAAAAAATGGATGTCTTCTCTTAGCTAAGAGATGATCTCTTAAAAAATAAAAAGATATTTTCTCCATTGTACCACATGTCCTCCCTTAGCAAACCAGTTTCTTACTAAAAATAGTAAATTCTTATTAATTGTTAGAGATAGCAATAAGAGGTAATGCATTGTACAAATGTATATATTGTCTTCTCTAGATGATGTGGAAAGCTAAGGGAAAATATGCCTTCTCTACCGTTATACATGCCCTAATATTGTACACTTCCAAAATTTCACGCAAATGAGATCTTCAGTAACTTATAACAGACAAATCCACAAGAAATGCATACGCTTATCTCACATTATCTGACAAGATTCATATACATTCAGTCTCAGAGTTGGCCCTTTGTGGATAGCGGGTGGTAATAGTTCAGAATTGCAAAAACTGAAGCTGCCAAAATAACTATCCTTGATTCAAACAGCCGTTGAACTTATGTAAACACAAAAGCTATCTTCGAGATGAGTCTATGTGAGGCTTCATGAGCTGCGACGCCCAGTTTCAGAGCTTCTATGGCTTTGTTGCCGCCGGCACAGGGGCAGGCAGCGCGAGCACACAGAACGTCGGGTGATCTGGTACCGTGTCAGCATTCAGCAAAAGCATTTTCCGAGGCTTGATAGGCACTGGTCGTAACTGGTCAACATTCAGCAAAAGCATTTTCCGAGGCTTGATCAGCACTGGTCGTCGTGGTCGAAGCTCAACGGCTGCTACAGATGCGGGTTTGTACTGCAGACCACGGCCCTTGGGTGGAGCAGATAGAGCCTTGCTTTCGGCAATCGATGTCCAGGCAGGGGTGTCGGTGGCTTTCACCGGCGCCGACCTGCGACGGCGTTTGTGCTTCGTGAACAGAGGTTCGGTAAAGTCGTCCTTGTCGGCGGCTGGTGCTAGTGCAGAACCTTCGAATGGAGTTTGAGTACCATCCTCCTTGTCGGAGGCTAGCACCGGAGCAGAGCCTTCTGATGGAGCTTGGGTACCATCCTCCTTGTCAGCGACTAGCAGCGAAGCAGAGTCTTCTAATGGAGCTTGGGTAATATCCTCTTTGCTGGCGACTAGAGTGGGAGCAGAGCCTTGTAATGGAGCTTCGGTACCATCCTCCCTGTCAGCGACTAGCGCTTGAGCAGAGGCTTCTGATGGAGCTTGAGTACCATCCTCCTTGTCAGCAACTAGCAGCGAAGCAGAGCCTTCTAATGGAGCTTGGTTAATATCCTCCTTGCCAGCGACTAGCATGGGAGCAGAGCCTTGTAATGGAGCTTCGGTATCATCCTCCCTGTCAGCGACTAGCCCTGGAGCAGAGGCTTCTGATGGAGCTTGAGTACCATCCTCCTTGTCAGCGACTAGCAGCGAAGCAGAGTCTTCTAATGGAGCTTGGTTAATATCCTCCTTGCCGGCGACTAGCAGTGAAGCAGAGCCTTCTAATGTAGCTTGAGTAATATCCTCCTTGTCCGCGACTAGCAGCAGAGCGGAGCCTTCTAATGGAGATTGGTTACCATCCTTCTTGTCGGTGACTAGCCGTGCAGCAGATCCTTGGAATGGAGTTCGGGTTCCATCTTCCTTGTCGGCGACTAGTGGCAGAACAGAGCTGTCGAATGGAGATTGGGTACCATCCTTCCTGTCGGTGACTAGCGGCAGAGCAGAGCGTTCGAATGGAGATTGGGTACCATTCTCCTTGTCAGAGACTAGGAGCGGAGTAGAGGCTTCTAATGGAGGTTGGGTACCATCCTCCTTGTCGTTGGCTAGCGCCGGAGCAGAGCCTTCGTCAGCAGCCAGGAGGGCCAGTTCCGAAGGCTGGGTGCTGCGCTCAGGCGTAGTGAATGCGGCAGGTTTCTTGGCGAGGAGGGGCAGCTTGACTGATGGAGTCTTGTCGCCATCCTTCTCGTTGACGACCACAAGTGCCAGCTCGCGCGGTTGCTTGTGGTTGTTGTCAGTTGCGGATGGAGCATCGCCGTCGTCCATGTCCGTGAGGCGCGCTTCGCCGGAGACGTCGGCGACCGCGGGCCGCGGCAGCACGCGAGGCCGCCCGCGGCCGCGCTTGGGCGTCACGGATGGCGACTTGCTCCCTCCTTTCTTGGCGGCAGCCGTCGACGGCGCCGAGCCATCCTTCCGAGGTCGACCAGGGCGGCGCTTGCCCTCTGCGGACGGAAGCCCAGCACTGGCCGGTGCCGGCGCCGGCGCCGCCGCCTCCGCCGCCTCCGCCGAGCGATCCTTCGGAGGCCGGCCCCGGCCTCGGCGCTTGGGCATCGCGGATGGCGACCCGCTCCTTCCCTTGTTGCCAGCAGCCGGCTTGGGCTTCGATGCCGAGCCATCCTTCCGCGGCCGGCCGCGGCCGCGTTTGGGTTCTGCCGCCGGCGCCGGGGCATCCTCGAGCGCGTGCGAGGGCTCGTCGTCGCCGAGGGGGAGCGAGTACCGCCCAGTCACGGTGCAGGCGAAGAGGCCCTCGGCGACGTGCTTGTCGAGGTAGTGGCGGAGGAACCTGTCGTGCGCGGCGGGGACGCCGGGGTACCTGGCGCGGATGAAGTCCGAGATGGCGGCCTCCGCCGAGCCGCCGCCCTCGCCCTCGCCCAGCTCCGCGATGGCCTCGCCGATCATCTGCAGACCCAAAAACGAGTTCCGCAACGTCAACGCTGAAAGCGCATCCAAACTCCATCGCCCGAGTCCCGAATCCCCATTGCCATTATTAGTACCAAAATAAAGGATGGGCTAGCTAATCTGGATTAAGCGCGAGCGATTCCTCTTCACAATCGGCGGCGGTACCGAGTAACTGATTTCTAATTTGGGTTCGGGTGGGCAGGGATTAGCAGAGCGAATCCTTTGGGTGAACGAAATTGACCAGATAATCGGAGGGGAATAAGTACGAGGCGTGAGATTATGCGGTTAATCCGTGGGGAGGAGGAGTAAGTACCCATGAATACGGTGGGTGATCCGGCGTGGGCTGCCGATGCTTCAGCGCGGCGCCCTCCGCCGCCGCCGCCGCCGGAGACGACGACGACGAAGACTCCCCCATCGCCGCCGCGATGGCCAGCGGAACCGGATCCTCTAACTTAGAGAAGCAAAGTTAGAGAAGCTACATTTCTCTAACTTTTCTTCTTCAAAACAGTATGATTAAGCACAAAATGGATTAAATTAAGTTGTCTAACACAACAACACGTTACAGATTAAGATTAATTACATACAAACAAAATTATGGTGTAATAAAATTTAGTTTGAATTTTTTATATCTACAGTAATTACATGCATACGAATGTATACGAATGTTGTCACGTACCTAAATAGTTGGTGCACCGTGAAAATATTTAGCCTTCCACAAAACGAGTTTCTAACTCGAACTCGATTCACGAAACGCGTCGCACGTGCGGGCGAGGCGAGGCGGGCGGCAGAGGAGGAGTGCGCGTGGACTACTTCTTTTCTCACTCACTTAGTGCGAGTGAAATAGCTCATCATATAAGCTTGTCCAACTCTCTCCCAACTAGCAATGTGGGATTGTCTCCCACATAGCTCCCAAGATAGCACGGTAGATGGGTCTTGAGATTTCAGGATTTATTAGACTACATGGACTACCTGCATGGGTCATAGCTCATATAAATCTAACAATCCTCCACCAGATCTCAGAGACACATCATATGGCTCATTAGTTCCAATCACTGTTTGATATACATGTAGTTCGGTGGAGGCTGTTAAGTTAAACTTTCGCCTAAACAAACAGATACGCTTGACTACAACTGAACAATGGACTAGACCTTGAATTGTCAGTCTTATACAGCAAGTTTCATTCAATGTCGTTACCGGCATAAGTTACCCCTTGGGTGGAGCTTATAAGTCATACTCATCGGCCTTTCATGAGCTTCCTAGAAATTCATCCAAGTCTCATACACTGTGACCAGCAGTGTAGCTCATATATATGTGCTCTTTCAAGACCGCTCTGTAGGACAGTGTCTTTGCACTTGATGGACTGTGTTCCTGCACCAATAACAGGATTATTGCAGTACTTGTAGCAACAAATATTTAAAGATTTTGTCCTGATGGAAGCTCCACGAACACGATCCTGCAGCCACGTTGTCAATGCGACCATGTTCACACCCAAATCGTGGTTTGAAAATAGCCTATTCTATAAGTTGTTAGGATTAAGATGTTTTGTAATAACTACTACTAGAACTAGAAGAAAACTAGAACAAAAGTAAAACTAAAAAGAGGTGAATGCAATGAGATAAAATATTAATGCTATGATTCCTCAAGTAATGTTGTGTATACCGGTGTGCATGATAAGTGCTTATGGAATAGCTGTTAACTATAATTATGGCGGTCTCTCATATACCGTTGTCTTCCACCGTTGGTAAGTGGCAACTAGACAAGTCAATTGTCCACACCCTCTTCGGACATCGGTCATCTTGTAAGAGAATAGCGTATTAAGGTAACAAGACCAATCAAGGTAAACCAGAGCAAAGACATTAAGTTCTATGGACAACCGTACTCCTAAGCAAGTGTTCTAGTCACAAGATATCCCCTCAGTCACTTTGGGGTCAAGCAATTCGCAACACTATACCTATCTATATCATGAGTGATCTTGAGAGAATTCTGGGCGGTGCATCCTAAGCTGCTATTGCCTCCGCAAATCACTTATAGCACATAGCCTATTAGTTCTACCCATGGACTTTTCAGGTACCCATGGAAGAGTAGAGACTAATGATAAGTTTTGTGACACTCCATGAATCCCTAGTAAACTCCTCAACAATGGATTGGACGTCTCCAATCACTAGAATAATATCATGAATAGAACAATGTAAAGAGAAAGCACAAAAATATTAATTAACAAGAACACACCACACTTCACTTACTCAAATCATCATAACATTAATAAAAGGGGGTTCAAGCCATGTTACAACCCATCACGTAGATCATGATGGGGAAGGATGAAGGAGTAGCAACGATGGAGATGGTGATGATGGCGCGGTGATGGTGGCGTCGGCGTGGTGATGGCGGCGTCCTCCTTCTCCTCCTCTTCTTGCTTGGATGGCTTGATGGTGTTGATGGAGATCTAGATCTTGGTGGAGCTATAGAGGCTATGGAGGCGGCACGGTGGCAAGGCACCGTCGTGGAGGCGGTAGATGGGATCTAGATCTTGTATATGGTGTATGGTGGCTTCCTCCTCTCTTCTTTGACTCCTACCTCCTTTATATAGGCCTTGGGGTGCCATAGGGTTCCCCCAATACCGTCATATGACTTAGGAAAGGTTCAGGAGCTTCTGGAGGGCGAAATCCCGTTGTTTGCGACCTTTTTGGCAACTATATGGCGGGAGCTATACGGCCGGAATTATTGCTCCCGCCGTATAATTGGTCGTCAAACCATCAGTACTCTTTAGTATTTTGGTCACCATTTCTTCATACGAACTCCGTTTTGGGTGTTCTTGGGCTCGTTGAATTCGTATCATCGAGGGCTACAACCCTGCAGTCTTGGATATTTATTTTGAGAAGTTGGAAAATTTCACTTTTCCAACACCTCAAATGGCTAAGTCTGGTCCCTACAACTCCTCCATACTATGCCCTCTTTGTTCCTTTTGTCTTTTTTTGTCCATAATCATCATAAACACCTACACACATGTCAATGAAAAGGAAGAGGGATAAAATTCTACCTAAACTACTAAATGTCCAAAGCTCATATTGAATTTAATAAAAACAAGTAATCATGCATATCAAGCATAGTAATAGTTAGATGGATCATGATATGATAGGAAAATGACACAATTTATATTGCTAAAAAGTGTTGTATTATCACAGCCATCAACTTCCCAAGTTATATCTTGCTCGTCCTCGAGCAAAAGGGATCGATAACTTAATGGATGTGATCTTGCTTATCATTAGAAATCAATGCATCGTATCCTTGTTTTTCCTGCAAGCTCAAAGCAAGAGAGCACATAATCATACAAGGCAATATAAGCTCAGTTATATTATTGAAAACCACTAGAGATTAGTCAAAAACTTCTATGCCCCATGTCAAAGTTAAATCGAGCTTGCAAGTAAACTTGTGATCCTTCTATACGCACTTTATTGTATTTTTGTATTTTTATTTGTATAAGGCAAAGCTGAACATGGTTAGTTGTCAATCATAAATAGAAATAGAGTTTTCCAATACCGCCCACTCATGCCATCTATTAAAGTCTCTCAAGTGCAAACTTTGATTGTTGAGCTCATAGAAAATATATTTCTTAGTAACGAGACCATGCCAAAAGAGTGGTATATGTTCAATCAAGACTGTGTAGGCTAGGAAGGACACTCGTGACCATTACCAAGGTTTCTCTTTTCGGTATAATGATTTCTCATAATGGTCAAAGGAGTATTCCGACTTTTGCTTTCAATGCAGGCCCATGAGAATACCAATGCATACACAAATATAGCATTTCTGCTACATGTGTTGGGAAACTCATAGACAAACTCCAAGAGTTTCCTCTTTTTGGATTGTCCAAAGGCCAGTGGAGTTGTTAGCATCCCATGTTGTGCGACAGTGGTGCAAGACACGCATAAAGAAATATCTCACTTTGATTTCTAAGACAAAATTTTGGCATATGTAATCTCGAAACTTTGAAAAATAATTTCTTATTTGACAACTCACTCAGTAAGCATCTATTAAGACCATCATTTACAACACTATGGAGTCGTGCTACTCCATAACCATTCACTTAAGACAATTTTTAACAGTGACAACTAGCAAGTTTCGAAGAACTTCTTTCTTATATTTTTTCTTTTCAAAATGTAGAGAACATGGCAATGTATATTTAGGGGATCACAATATTTTTCACAAGCTAGATAAAAGTTGAACAAGGTGCATGATACATTGCAAATGTATCTATAATTTTTTATGTTCCATGCTTGGTTTTATCCACTTTCTTGTGTTTTGTTCCAACTTTGGAGTACTTTTCATATGATTTCTTGGACTAACCTATTAACAAGAGCCACAGTGCCAGCTGCCTGTTTTCTGCTATTTTTGGTTCCAGGAAAGTTAGAAAATGAATATTCTCGGAATTAGACGAGACAAAAGCCAAAGTGCCTATTTTTACGAAAGTCACCAAGTGCCATAATACGAGACGGAGAGGGGCCAGGGGCCACCACACCACCTGGCCGCGCGACCAGGCCTGGCCCACGCCAGGGGGTGGTGTGGCCGCTCCCGGCACCCCCTCGGCCTCCCCTTCCGCCTATAAGATGCCCTCGGGACGAAAACCCTAAGTTCTCGATCAAAAATCCACAAAAGAGTCTGTAGCCGCCGTCATCTCCATCCCTAGATCGGGAGGGATCTGAAGCTCTTCCCGGCACCCTGCCGGAGAGGGGAACTCACCCTGGAGGCCTTCTTCATCACCATGCAAGCCTCCGGTGTGATGCGTGAGTAGTTCATCCTTGGACTATGGATCCATGTAGTAGCTAGATAGCTGGTTCTCCTCCTTTGTGCTTTCATGTCTAGATCTTGTGAGCTCCAGTCATGATCAAGATCATCTATTTGTAATTCTGCATGTTGTGTTTGCGGGGATCCGATGGATATTGAGATGCTATTTCAGATTGATTATTGATTCTATCATGTCTTTGTTATTTGTGATCTTGCATGCTTTCCGTTGTTAGTAGCTATCTTGGCCAAGTAGATGCTAGCAACTCCAAGAGTTAGTATTTATGCTCGATAGTGGGTTCATGCCTCTGGTAATCTGGGGAAGTGACAGAAATCTCTAAGGTACTAGATGTGTTGTTGCTACTAGGGAGAAAACAACAATCCTTTGTTCATAGAACAATCGTATTGTTTACTTTACATGCAGTTCGTAAATAAATAATCTATTGCTTGCAACTTAATACTGGAGGGGGTTCGGATGATAACCTGAAGGTGGATTATTAGTCATAGATGCAGTTGGATGGTGGTTTATGTATTATGTTGTAATGCCCAATCGAATCTCAAAGGAGTCAAGATGATTAGTATATGCATGTATTGCTTTCTCGATGTTTGTCAATTGCCTCGCTGTAATTTGTTCACCCAGCATGTTATCTATCTTAAGGAGAGCCACCTCTAGTGAACTATGGATCCCGATCCTTGTCTTTTACATACAATCTACAATCTTTTACTTCTTTGTGTTTACTTTCTGCAAACTATTACTTCTTTCCATTCGATACGTTTAATCATTTGGTTTCCACAAAACATGGTGAGATTGAGAACCTCATCGCAAGTTGGAGACAAAGTTCTATGGTTGTATTGTGCAGGTCTCCACGTTGCTACTAGCACCGGTAGTGCGCCCTGCCAAAGCTCAGCTAGTAACACCTTTGGGGTGTTTCCTTGCTCCTACTGGTTCGATTAAACCTTGGTTTCATAACTGAGGGAAACTTGCTGCTGTGCTCATCATACCTTCCTCTTGGGGTTCCCAACAAGCTCTACATCAACCACGCACCAGCACTTTTCTGGGCGCCGTGCATTGAGCCATCAAGCATTTTTCTGGCGCCGTTGCCGGGGAGTCAAGGACATCTTCACAAGGGGAGTCCCTCATAACCAATCTCTTTACTTTGTTATTTTTGTTTTGCTTAGTTTCTTTTTGCCTTGTTTGCTTGTTTCTTTATCAAAAAACACAAAAAAAATAGTTTTACTAGTTTGCTTTCTTATTTGAAAAACACAAAAAAAATTAGTTCCTATCTTGAGTTGCCACTATGTCTAGCCTTGCCCCAATCACTATGTCACCCGAGAAAATGATTTTCACTTTTAAACAAGGAATTGAGGAAAGTTTTAAGGAAGCTTGGTCTAGAATCTCTGATCTATATGAAAAAACTAAGCCTAAAATGACTCAAAGCTTGTTCCTTAGCAGTTTTTACCTTGGGATTGTTCTTTGCTATAGATATGCTTTAGATGCTGTTGTGGGAGGAGATTTCCTCCAATGTAATGAGGATGATGCTATACATGCTATAAAGAAATTGATCCTCACTTACAACTTGCCTAGCCAAACTGATATTTCTTTCGCAAGAATATTTGCTAGGTTGAACACTCTTGAGACTAGCACTACTAGCTTAAAAGATTGCTATAATACGCTTAGGGAGCATCACAATTATGTTACAATAAACTCTGAACCATCAAAGTGGCTCCCTACAGTAAAGATTGATATAAACACTGAAACTTTTCAAGCTCGCTGTGATATCATGTCTGAATTTTGTCTTATGCCCAAAGATATTTATGAATCTCTGAATACTTGGGGGCTTACTGAGGAAGGAAAAGAAATATCTCTTGCTAATAATGCTACCATATTACCTATTGGAATAGCTGAAGGAGTGTTTACAAAGATCCTTGGGAAGATGATTTCTATTGATTATCTTGTTATTGAATGTGCAGGAAAAGGACAAATTACACTTGGAAGGTCCCTATTAGAACTCCTTGGAGCAATAATAGATGTGGGAAAGGGGACCATGCACCTTTATTATCCACCAAACAATCATATTTTCCCCATGGTTAAGAATAAAAGTAAGAGAGGTAAGGGCAAGAAATTTGGTCTTAATGCTTCTTCATTTGAGAACACTTGATTCTTTCTTTGCTTCTTATGCCTAACTTAAAGGCGTTAAAGAAAAGTACTTATTGGGAGATAACCCAAAAGTTTTAGATGAGTCTTGGAAGTTATTACTTCAGTAATAACCACTCCTTATCCTTTTTATTTGCTTTTTGTGCCAAGAGTAACCTCTAATGAGAGAGAAGTAATGATTGGGAAAGTTGCTGTCCCGAAACAGATTTCTGTGCTTCACCGTAAAAATTCGTGTAAAATCTCTGAACGTATTTTTGAGGCGTGAATTTTTTTGCATTTGCCCCAGGTTGTTATCTAACTTTTTTTAGTTCAACACTTTTTGATTTGAGCAAAAGAAGGTCTTCGAAATTTTTTGTCTTTACCTGCTGGTCTATTTTGACAGATTTCTGCCATTTTCTGCATTTGCTTCTTGTGGGTTCCATTTTGAGTTCTTTTGGGGAATTGAGCTTTTTCAGGAAAGTGCTACAGTATCTAGTGTTCTAATGGAAGTTTATTTGGTGTTAGAACTAGACCTTAATACTTATTTATCTTGAGTGCACTAATGTTGCTAATAAAGATTATGTGAAGTTTTGTATGAAGGAAAAATTTCAGGTGTATGGAAGGAATAAGTAATGAGATGAAGGATGGACTAAAGCTCAAGCTTGGGGATGCCACGCGTGTCACCCCAAGAAATATCCAAGAAGTACAAGCTTCAAATCTTGGGGATGCCCAAGGCATCCCCTTCTTCATCAATAAAAATCCCAGGTTTCTTCAAAACGCTTCATTTTTATTGTTTCATGCACAGTTGTGTTGTTCTTGGAGCGTCTTCTTTTTTATTTTCGTTTTGGTTTTTAGTTTGATTGGTTTGCTTAGTTTTCTGAATAAATTGGTTGGACCCCCCCTTTCATACATTGGTTTGCAAATAGTTTGGTTTGGTTTGGAAAAGAGTAGGAAAGTTCATGCTTATATGGTAAAAAGAGCTTGTTTTTGACTGTGGCCTATGCTTTGTCATGCCATGCTTGATATTGTTTTGGCTTTATGGTTAGTATTCTTTGCTGTAGCATGGCTTGTTATAAACAATTGAGATTGCTTAATGTGCTTTGGATGAATCATGCGTTGTTTTAGCATATTGAAGCATAGTATAGTGGTATTCTCCTTTGATGCTTTATTTGGGTTGACTTGGCGCATGCTCACACCATGTTATGACTATCTCAAGTCACCATAGCCTTTATGATCCTTTAGTTTCCAACTTGTAGTATCACTTTATGCTTTGATCAATGATGCTTTGTCGCTCTGCATGATTATGGCCATTATTGCTCTCTTAGTTTGTCGCTCCTAGTCTGTTGCTAGCCTCCACAACAAAGTATGAGTTCCACTCATGCATACAACTCCCTAAACCAAGTTATTCCAAAGAGTCCACTATACCTACCTACTAGCTTATGATATTCCAAGTATATTCATGCTTTTGTTTACCTTCCAAATTAAACTTGTTATGAGAAAACTAATGATTAAAGCTCTCACGAACTTGATGGCACACTTTACTTTACTTGCCCTTAATAAACTTTAACCATTGGGTCCTTCTTTGTTGCGTATATGCTTGTGCTTTATAAGTTGAAATTAGCAGAACCATGTTTTATGGGGAATGCTTTCAACATTGCACTTGTACTTTGTACCCCGTTGATATCATGTTCTTTTGCTTACGGATCCCGACGGTGTGAAATAAAAGTGGAACTTGTAAGATCATGGAGTTTGTATGGGTGTTAGAGAAACGTCTGGGCCGCTAGCCTAAGCCATACCTAATCATGGTAGAAACTTGCAGCATCACCATAATGAGCATTCTATGAAGCATCCTCAATAAAAACCTATGCAAATAGCAAATAAAAAGATCGCTGAGATGCTCATTGTCTGCTTGCCTTGTCATTTTGATTATGGGAAAGCTCCTGTATCATGTGCAAGGGGTACCCCGTTGGCGGTTCTTAATGATATACTTACAATGACAAGATCTTACTCGTGACTGAAGTTGAGTAGCATGAGGATCGGTCTTCGTAAGTAAGGGGCATGAGATTTCGGTTTATAACTTGTCAAGCATATCCTCTTAGTTGTGTCATTTTAACCTTAATCACCTTCAAGATGCTTATGATAGGGGCAATGAGAGCTGAAAGCTATAAGTACCATAATTTTTGGAAGCTCTTTATGAGACTTGAATCCCTACTTCCTTTTACAAAGGCCTTTCTTCCACCATTATATTGAGTCTCCACCTTCTATCTTTATGCACCTACTTTGAGAGCATAGTGGCCATTCTTAGTTCTATTTGCATTGTCCCAAGACTAGTTGCTTGATGCATAACTTGTTATTGCTTGTTTTAAACTATTGTATCTAGTCACTCTTATGAACTTTGAAGGTGTCCTATGCATTTATATTTGCTACTCTACTGAGGGACAAGCTGAATACTATTATGCTATGTTTTCTTTATGTGAAACAAACAAACGTCTTGCAAAGCATTGTTATTCATGAATCTTTTGTTTGTGCCTTTTCATGTTGCATCATAGTTTCTTTGTCTTATTGCTAGAACTTTGTCTTTCATGTTATGATTGAAGTACTATGATCCCAGCTTTGAATGTTTTGCAAATACTTTGATCAAGTCTTTGATGGTGCATGTCACCTCAAAAATCATTCTTTCTTTTTATCACTTACCTACTCGAGGACGAGTAGGAGTTAAGCTTGGGGATGTTGATACATTGCAAATGTATCTATAATTTTTGATGTTCCATGCTTGGCTTTATCCACTTTCTTGTGTTTTGTTCCAACTTTGGAGTACTTTTCATATGATTTCTTGGACTAACCTATTAACAAGAGCCACAGTGCCAGCTACTTGTTTTCTGCTATTTTTGGTTCCAGGAAAGTCAGAAAATGAATATTCTCGGAATTGGACGGGACAAAAGCCAAAGTGCCTATTTTTCCGGAAGTCATCAAGTGCCAGAATACGAGACGGAGAGGGGCCAGGGGGCCACCACACCACCTGGCCGCGCGGCCAGGCCTGGCCCATGCCAGGGGGTGGTGTGGCTGCTCCCGGCACCCCCCTCGACCTCCCCTTCCGCCTATAAGATGCCTTCGGGACGAAAACCCTAAGTGCCCGATCAAAAATCTACGAAAGAGTCAGTAGCCGCAGTCATCTCCATCCCTAGATCGGGAGGGATCTGAAGCTCTTCCCAGCACCCTGCCGGAGAGGGGAACTCACCCTAGAGGCCTTCTTCATCACCATGCAAGCCTCCGGTATGATGCATGAGTAGTTCATCCTTGGAATACGGATCCATGTAGTAGCTAGATGGCTGGTTCTCCTCCTTTGTGCTTTCATGTCTAGATCTTGTGAGCTCTGGTCATGATCAAGATCATCTATTTGTAATTCTGCATGTTGTGTTTGTGGGGATCCGATGGATATTGAGATGCTATTTCAGATTGATTATTGATTCTATCATGTCTTTGTTATTTGTGATCTTGCATGCTTTCCGTTGTTAGTAGCTATCTTGGCCAAGTAGATGCTAGCAACTCCAAGAGTTAGTATTTATGCTCGATAGTGGGTTCATGCCTCTGGTAATCTGGGGAAGTGACAGAAATCTCTAAGGTACTAGATGTGCTGTTGCTACTAGGGAGAAAACAATAATCCTTTATTCATAGAACAATCGTATTGTTTACTTTACATGCAGTTCATAAAGAAATAATCTGTTGCTTGCAACTTAATACTGGAGGGGGTTCGGATGATAACCTGAAGGTGGATTATTAGTCACACATGCAGTTGGATGGCGGTCTATGTATTATGTTGTAATGCCCAATCGAATCTCAAAGGAGTCAAGATGATTAGTATATGCATGTATTGCTTTCTCAATGTTTGTCAATTGCCCCGCTGTAATTTGTTCACCCAGCATGTTATCTATCTTAAGGAGAGCCACCTCTAGTGAACTATGGATCCCGGTCCTTGTCTTTTACATACAATCTACAATCTTTTACTTCTTTGTGTTTACTTTCTGCAAACTATTACTTCTTTCCATTCGATACGTTTAATCATTTGGTTTCTGCAAAACACGGTGAGATTGACAACCTCATCGCAAGTTGGGGACAAAGTTCTGTGGTTGTGTTGTGCAGGTCTCCACGTTGCTACTAGCACCGGTAGTGCGCCCTGCCAAAGCTCACCTAGTAACACCTTTGGGTTGTTTCTTTGCTCCTACTGGTTCGATTAAACCTTGGTTTCATAATTGAGGGAAACTTGCTACTGTGCTCATCATACCTTTCTCTTGGGGTTCCCAACAAGCTCTACATCAACCACGCACGAGCACTTTTCTAGGCGCCGTGCATTGAGCCATCAGTGCATCAAAGCTATGACTTGTCTCCTATGGGGCCTCACATGAGCAAGTATATCCCTTATATAAATATGAACACAAAATCACCTAAGGAAGCATTCAAAAACAGAGGGATAAACAATAGCATGAAAACTTTTCAAGATAAAGAACTTTGCACAAGACTCTACGCACGCAAAATAACCTCGCCAAGCTAAGAACTTTCAAAGTATCCACTTGAGAAGATCATGAAAACAAAAGAGAAATTGCAGTTACCAAAAGATAGTATAAGAAGTGGTTACCTCCCCAAGCTTAAGTTAAAGTAAGGGTGACACATTTTACCATTGAGGTGCTTTTAACCTCTACTTTGATGGACAAAGAACATTTGCTTCAATGAATGTTTCGTGATACGGTGTATGCCTTCCTTAAGAACCTGGTAGGAACAAGACTAGCAGGAAGACAAAATATTTTTGTGTTTTTTAAGACACGGGTTTAGCTCACAAGTGATAAAAATACAAGTCCCACTGAGTCGATTCATCAACCTAAACACCACGCTTAAGTCAACAAACTAATTCTAGAAGTGCGCTTCTCCTAGATTGTGATGAAGTGTAAGTGAGACAAAATATGAGACACGAGTGTGCAGCCCCTATGTGCTTATTTAAAAGAGGTTTGAGTTGGACGGTTTTACCAGACATTGATTGTTGAAATGTTGAATTGAAGCAACCAAGTGGCTCATGCGAATGTTTGCACGGTTGGCACTACCGTACGCATCGTCACACAAGGTTCAAGTCCCTGCGAAAATAACACACAAAACAAAAGACAACGGTTTGGTGAACGAACGAAGTTCGTTCACCCAACTAATGAAAGAAAACGAATAGAAAATATGAACTACTAGAGAGAATTAAAACTTAAGAAATTTATGAGGTAGAACTTTATTGTTTACATACACTCGGCTTCTCTAAAACATGGGAGAAGCTCCCAGGTGGTGTTTCAAGGTTTTTAGAATAAGAAGGAAAAAGAAAGAATGAAATTTTGAGCAATGGTTACCTTCCACGGCCGGACCAAAAAGGTCCTGCCGTATAGTTGGTCATTAAACTTACAGTACCTTGATCATCGAAGGGTAGATGGCGTCGATATTTATACGGATGCAACTATACGGCCGGATCAAAAAGGTCCCGCTGTATAGTTGGTCATTAAACTTATAGTACCCTGCAATAGAAATCCGTAGATGTGGTAGATAACTATACGACCGCAACTATATGACCAGAAAAAATTTCCCGCCGTATAGTTGGTCGTTAAACCTTATGGAAACGCTAATATTCACCTGTTTCTTCGAGGATTCATTATTAACCTGAAACTTAATAAACACCATGTTTTGACGGTAAAATAACAACTTTAATTTTTAACCAACAAATACATATAATTGAAGGATTCACTGATTTTATCTTCCTTTTTACCGAGTTTATGCAACACATAATATAGTGACAATAAATTCTACATTTTGAAAACTACCACAAGATTACTCTAATAGCAAGACATGCGAAGAATAAAAGTGTCAATGCAACATGAATGCAACTAAACTCGAGACACAAAACTAAGACACCTAGTAACTTCTGGGTTGCCTCCTAGGAAGCGCTCTCTTTAAAGCCATAAAGCCAGGCTAGGATGCTCCATACATTTCCAACCTGGATCCCAAGGGATATCGACTCGAGGTGAGGTTGTACATACCAGCTTGGAGCATCTTGAAGTAGAGTTCGGTCGGAGTCGTAACCGCTTACGGTGCATCGGCATCATGTAGATGAACAAGTTCTCGCTTTCAAGCGAGTGTTGATACACCAAGCTTGATGAACATGCCTCCGTGTATAGCTGCAATGAGAGGATTTGAGATTCATATAAAATCCTTAAATCTTTACCTTGGTTACCTGTATAGGGGAACACTTCATAGTATTCTTCCTTCATAGCAGGAAGTTCATGACCCTGCATGTTAGTATAGCAAGGTTCTATCTCTAGTTCATTATTATTACTGCTCTCCATATGAGTGTCTAGGCACAAGGCCTCCATAGAACAATTATCAACAATTTTAGCATCATAAAAATCACTACTAGAGTGAGAGGCATCACAAACAAAAGTTGTAGTGTGACTCTCTTTGTTAACCTCACCTTTTTGTTCCTCCTATTCATCGACTAGTGTTTTAATAGCAATGATAGAATCAAAAGTAGGAGTCGAAGGTGTGAGCGGGTGATCAATCTGTTATTCCTCCTTGTTATCCTTTTCCTATTCGCTCTTTAGTGAGTCTTGCAAAAGGTTATCTTTCTCCATGGTGGTTTTAGACCGCTTCAAATAATATAATACCAATGCATTATTACTTAAATTATTGTCGCAAAAGAGGAATATGAGGTTTACTAAATTAAAAACTCCACCCAAGTGCTTCACTTTCAACATCAATACTTCCTAGTCTAAATACCATTTCAGATGCACCTTTGAAAAGAAAGTATTCTAGTACTTCCAAACTAGCATAGGATTTATCTCTATTATAATTTGCTAGAGTAGGATTGTTGGAACACTTACATTGAAAATTAAGGTGGTCATCTATTATACAAATTGTGCGATAAGATCCATCATTAGCACGCAACCATAATGAATGCCTTTCCAATTGGTCCAGCAATTTCTTTATCAGCTCATGTCTAGCAACCAGGCTTGATGAACTTGAATCCTTTATCTCCTCCAATGCTTGTATTATCTCTTGAACAAAATTTATCTCGGAAGACTGATGTCTACGCATGCTTCTATTCTTGTAGACAGTGTTGGGCCTCCAAGTGCAGAGGTTTGTAGAATAGAAGCAAGTTTCCCTTAAGTGGATCACCCAAGGTTTATCAAACTCAGGGAGGAAGTGGTCAAAGGTATCCCTCTCAAGCAACCCTGCAATCAAGATAGAAGAAGTCGCTTGTGTCCCCAACACACCCAATACACTTGTCAGGTGTATAGGTGCACTAGTTCGACGAAGAGATAGTGAAATACAAGTAATATGGATGATTATAAGTGGTAATTGCAATCTGAAATAAGAGTGGCAGCAAGCAAACATGTAACAGAACTAATTGTAAATGGTGTTTCAATGCTTAGAAACAAGGCCTAGGGATCATACTTTCACTAGTGGACACTCTCATATAAATATCTTCTCTTCATGATGCTACCCTGAACTACTCTCCGGTTGGACGATGTAGGGCTATAACAGCACACCTTAAAGTTCGCATTCCCCATCTAGATAACCCCTCACTATCACCTTGAGCGCTAGATGGTTCCAACAAACACCACAATCTCATAGAGACATCCAACTCAAATTATACTCATGATAAGTATTTATGTAACCTTAGCCAAAGTGCCACACGGTGTGCACACTGTCAACTTCACACACGTGGGGATAAGCAGAGATTAATTAAAGCACTTGAGTAGCAGAATAGATACTAGATTACAAAGCTCATGATCTTAATAAGATCACGCATAGAGAGAGAGATGAACACATAGATACTTGTAGAGCCCTTAGCCTCGAGAGAGAACTACTCCCTCCTCATCATGGGAGTCAGCAACATCGATGGAGATGGCAGTGGAGTCGATGGAGATGGCTCTGGGGGCACTTCCCTGTCCCAACAGGGTGCCGGAACAGAGACTTCTGTCCCCCAAATCTCCTCTTCGGTGGCGGCGGCGCTGCGGAACTTTTCGTGGAATTCTGATCTGGTGTCCAGGGTTTTCGTCCCAGGAGCTTATATAGGCGAAGGGGCGATGTCAGAGGGTGGACCAGGGGTCCACACCACCTGGTGGCGCGGCCAGGGGACCCGCGCCACCCTATGGTGTGGCCAGCCCTTGGCCCTCCTCCGTCTCTGCTTCTGGCTCCGTGAGTCTTCCAGTAAATAGGAACTTTGGCTTTTGTCCCGTCCAATTCCGAGAATTTTTCTTTTCCAGCTTTTCTGAAACCAAAAACAATAGAAACAGGCAACTGGCACTGCGGCATCTTGTCAATAGGTTAGTTCCAGAAAATGCATAAAAGTATCTCAAAATATAGACAAAACATAAGATAGTTGATATAAAACAAGCATGGAACATCAAAAATTATAGATACGTTTCGAACGTATCAAAGACATGATTAGTAGCAACAGTTTTTATAAATTTTTGGTTTTGTAATTTTTTTTATTGTTTTCAATATAAAAGAAAGCAGTAAGATAATAGCAACAAACTGAAATAAACTATGTGCGAGTAGATAACCGAACGCTTTGCTCCCCGACAACGACACCAATTTGATGGACTGTGTTCCTGCACCAATAATAGGGTTATTCAGTACTTGTAGTAGAAAATATTTAAAGAGTTTGTCCCGATGGGAGCTCGGCGAACACAACCCCGCAGCCACATTGTCAATGCGACCACGTTCGCACCCAAACCATGGTTTATAATAACTGAATTTAAGATGTTTTATAATAACTACTACTAGAACTAGAAGAAAACTAGAACAATAGTAAAACTGAAAAGAGGTGAATGCAATGAGATGAAATATTAATGCTATGATTCCTCAAGTAATGTTGTGTATACCAATGTGCATGATAAGTGCTTATGGAATAGCTGTTAACTATAATTGTGGCAGTCCCTCATATACTGGTGTCTGATGTCTTCGCACTTCTATTCTTGTAGACAGTTGTTGGGCCTCCAAGTGGAGAGGTTTGTAGAACAACAACAAGTTTCCCTTAAGTGAATTACCCAAGGTTTATCGAACTCAGGGAGGAAGTGGTCAAAGGTATCCCTCTCAAGCAACCCTGCAATCAAGATACAAGAAGTCTCTTGTGTCCCTAACACACCCAATACACTTGTCAGGTGTATAGGTGCACTAGTTCGACGAAGAGATAGTGAATAACAAGTGGTATGGATATAAGACAACGGTGCCAGAAAAGAGCTTGACGGGAGGAATAGACTAAAGGTAAAAATATGGAAGCAAGCAAACATGTAACAAATCTAGTTGCAAATGGTGTTTCAATGTTTAGAAACAAGGCCTAGGGATCATACTTTCACTAGTGAACACTCTCATATAAATATCCTCTCTTTATGATACTACTCTGAACTACTCTCCGGTTGGACACTCTAATCCATGGTAGGGCTATAACAGCACACCTCAAAGTCCGCTTTCCCCATCTAGATAACCCCATACTGTCACCTTGAGTGCTAGATGGTTCCAACAAACACCACAATTTCATAGAGACATCCAACACCAAATATAACTCATAACAAGTATTTATGTAACCTTAGCCAAAGTGCCACACGGTGTGCACACTGTCAACTTCACACACGTGGGGATAAGCAAAGATTCATTAAAGCACTTGAGTAGTAGAATATATCTGTAGATTACAAAGCTCATGATCTCAATAATATCACACATAGAGAGAGAGATGAACACATAGCTACCGATAGAGCCCTTAGCCTCGAGTAAGAACTACTCCCTCATCATCATGGGAATCAGCAATGGCGATGGAGATGGCGGTGGAGATCGATGGAGATGGCTCCGGGAGCACTTCCCCATCCCGGCAGGGTACCAGAACAAAGACTTTCTGTCCCCCGAATCTCCCCTTCAGTGGCGGCGGCGCTGCGGAACTTTTCGTGGCTGGAGGCTGGATTCTTTAGGGTTTCTACATCAGAGGCTTCTTATAGGCGAAAGGGGAGGCCGAGGCCGAGGGGTGCTCGAGGCGGCCGCACCACCCCCGGCTCGGGCCAGGCCTGGCCGTGCGGCCAGGTGGTGTGGCCGGCCCTTGGCCCCTCTCCGTCTTGTCTTCTGGCTCTGTGTTCCCCTCGGTGAAATATTGACTTTGGCTTTTGTCCCGTCCAATTTTGAGAATATTCATTTTCTGACTTTCCTAGAACCAAAAACAGCAGAAAATAGGCAACTGGCACGGTGGCATATTGTTAATAGGTTAGTCCAAGAAAGCGTATAAAAATACTCCAAAGTGTGGACAAAACATAAGAAAGTAGATATAAAACAAGCATGGAACATCAAAAATTATAGATACGTTTGCAACGTATCAACATCCCCAAGCTTAACTCCTGCTCGTCATCGAGTAGGTAAGTGATAAAAAGAAACAATAATTTTTTAGGTGACATGCACCACCATAAACTTGATCAAAGTATTTGTAAAACATTGATAGCTGGGATCATAGTACTTTAACATAGCATGAAAGATATAGTTCTAAAAATAAGACATAGCAACTATGTTGTAGCATGAAAAGGCACAAACAAAAGATTCATGGATAACAATACTTTGAAATACGTTTGTTCGTTTCACATAAAGAAAGCATAATGAGAATGGTATTCAGCTTGTCCCTCATAGACTAGCAAAACATAAATGCATAGGACACCTTCAAAGTTCATAAGGGTGACTAGATACAGATAGTTTAAGAACAAGCAATATCAAAGTTATGCATCAATCAATAAGTCTTAGGATAATGCACATTAAACTAAGAATAGCCACTATGCTATCTTAATAGGTGCATAAAGATAGAAGATGGAGACTCAACATAAAATTAAAAGAAAGGCCTTCATAGAAGGAAGCAGAGATTCAAGTCTCATAAAGAGCTTCCAAAAATTATGGTACTTATTAGCTTTCAGCTCTCATTGCTCCTATCATAAGCATCTTGAAGTGATTAAGGTTAAAGTGAACAAAGTATGGAGTATATGCTTGACAAAGTATAAGTTCGCAATCTCATGTCCCTTGAATACGAGGGCCGCTCCTCATGCTACTCAAGTTTAGTTACCGGTAAGTTCTTGTCATAGTAAGTACATGTGTATCATAGAGAACTGCCAACGGGGTACCCCTTACCCGATGATATGGAAGAATCCCCATATCAAAATGACAAGGCAAGCAGACAACGAACATCTCAGCAATCTTCTTATTTACCATGGGAAAATGGTGCTTTTTTCTCTCTTTCCTCTTTTCTCATCTCTTTTTTTTATTTTTTCTCAATCTCTATCTCTTTTTTTATAAGAAGAATGCTTCATAGATTTCTCATTATGGTTACGCTGCAGGTTTCCACCATGATTAGGCATGGATTAGACCAGCGGCCCAGGCGTTTCTCTAACACACATACATAACTCCATGGACTTACAAGCTCCCCTTTCATTTCACACCGACGACATCCATAAACAAAAGAGCATGATATCAACTGGGTACAATGTACAAGTGCAATGTTGAAAGCGTTCCCCATGACAACATGGTTCTGCTAATCTCCAACAAATAAGTGCAAGCATATACAACATAGATGACACAATGGTTCAAGTTTATTAGCGTCAAGAAAAGTAAAGTGTTCCATCAAGTTTGTGAGAGATTTAATCACCAATTTTCTCATAACAAGTTTAATTCGGAAGGTAGATAAAAACATGAATATACTTGGAATAGAAAATGCTAATAGGTAGGTATGGTGGACTCTTTGGAATAACTTGGTTTTATTTGGAGTTGGATGCATGAGTGGAACTCATACTTGGTTATGGAGGCTAGCAAAAGACTGGGAGCGACCAAATAAGAGAGCAATAATGGCCATAATCATGCAAAGCGACAAAACATTATTAATTAAAGCATAAAGTGATATTACAAGTTGAAAACTAAAGGATCATAGAGGCTATGGTGACTTGGGATAGTCCTAACATGGTGTGAGCATGCGCCAAGTCAGCCAAATAAAGCATCAAAGGAGAATACCACAATACTATGCTAAAACAACGCATGATTCTTTCAAGGCACATTAAGCAATCTCAATTGTTTATAACATGTCATGCTACAACAAAAATAACTAAGCATAAAGCCAAAACAATATCAAGCATGACATGATAAAGTCTAAGTCTCAGTCAAAAACAAGTTCCTTTTTTACCACTTAAGCATGAACTTTCCTACTCTTTTCCAATCCAAACCAATCTTATTTGAAAACTAATGCATGAATGAGGGGGTCCAACCAATTTATTCAAGAAAATTAATAAAACTAAGCAAACTAAAACCAAAAACAAAAACAAAGACGCTCCAAGAACAACACAATTGTGCATGAAATAATAAAAATAAAGTGTTTGGAAGAAACCTGAGATTTTTATTGATGAAGAAGGGGATGCCTTGGGAATACCCAAGCTTTGATGCTTGTACTTCTTGAATATTTCTTGGGGTGACATGGGGTGGCATCCTCAAGCTTGAGCTTTTGTCCATTCTTCATCTCATTACATTATTCTTCCCTTACACCTGAAATTTTTCCTTCATAAAAAACTTCAGACAATGTTCATTACCAACATTAGTGCATTCAAAAGATAATAAACCTTTGGGTTTTAGTTTTAAAACAACAAAACTTTCATTAAAAACACAAGCTACTGTAGCAATTCCCTCAAAAATCTCAATTCACCAAAAAGAATCCAAAAAGAAATCGATAAAGTGGCAAATGCAAATAATGGCAGAAATCTGTCAAAACAGACCAGCAGGTGAAAATCGATTTTTTCGAAGACCTTCTGTTGCTCAAATCGAAAAGTGTTGAACTAACGAAAGTTAGCTAACAACCTGGGAGATTTATTAAGAAAATTACAGCTCAATCCGACATACAGAGATTTTTCACGAATGTTTACAGTGAAGCACAAAAATCTGTTTCGGGACAGCACTTCCCCAAATCTTACTTCCCTCTCATTAGAGGTTATTATTGGCACAAAAATCAAATAAAAAGGATAAGGAAATGTTATTATAGAAGTAAAAACTTACAAGACTCAAGAAAACTATTGGGTTATCTCCCAAGAAGTACTTTTCTTTAACGCCTTTAAGTTAGGCATGATAGTTTGAGAAGATGCTTACGTAAGAAATACGAATTGAAGTAAAAGAGAGCATCAAGAAGCAAATTCAAAGCACATTTAAGTCTAACCCACTTCCTATGCATAGGAATCTTGTAAAGAAATAAGTCATGAAAGCACAAAGCAACAAGCATAGTAAAGCAAAAGAAGTGCAACTTCAAAAATTTCAACATAAAGCGGGGAAACTTAATATTGTTGAGATACATAAAACCATGTTTCCCTCTCTCATAATAAATTTCAGTAGCATCATGAATAAAATTAACAATATAACTATCACATAAAACATTCTTATCATGAGCCACTTGCATAAAACAATTATTACTCTCCCTATAAGAATAGTCATTCTTATTAATTGTAATGGGAGCAAATTCAACAAAATAGCTATCATTATTATTCTCATCACCATAATCATCAAATATAGGAGGCATATTGTAATCATTAATTGTTGGGGGGATACCCCCGGGTAGGGTCACTCCGGGGTATAAGGGCCGAGTTAGCCGAGGTTCGGCAAGGTCAAAGCGGATGCTGACCGGGTCACCTCAAGGCAGGCCGGATCACAGAGTAACCCGGACCAGGGGGTCACCTAACATTGTCTCATCCGACTTAAGGAGTAAGTCAGAAGTGCTTATCTAACTTGTATGCAGGAACAGGTGTGGCCGGATCTACTATGATTAGGGTCCGCGCTTAGCTTCTGGGAGAAGGAAGGAATCTCTCTGGTCAAAAAGAAGGTTCGGTACGCACTGCATGAGCGAAGAAAGCAAGGGCAGGACCACCGGGTCATGGCCGACAGGGGTGACGACGCCCATGTCGGCTGACGCGGGCGCCGCAGAGGCTTACGTCGCTAAAGCACATGTGACGCGGGGGAAAAGCACCCCGGTCGGGATACCACTTTGGGAGGGGGCATATTCTTCGGAATATGCCTCCACGTATGCCCTAGGCCAGGACCGAACTTCCTCTATATAAGGGGGGTTAGGGTTCTGGTAGAGGGGGTTGGTTGAGCTCTAGTTGGTTTGGTGATTCCTTAGGGCTAGTTGATCTAGGCAAGAGTAAGAGATCCCCTTCTTCCTCCTCTCGCCAATACAGCTCAAGGAGCACTTGTAATCTTGGAGATATTGCAATACAAACCTCTGTGTGGAGAATCACTCCACTATCCCTCCCTGGATTCCCCTAGCGTGTATTAGTCCCCACCTTTAGCCTATCCATGGCATCTGCCGTGACACCACCACGACAGTTGGCGACCACCGTGGGGGTAGCGGCGCTAGCAGGGGTGAAGATTCGAACGGGAAACCTCATCGGCACCGGCGAACGCGTCGTCTTCGGGCTCGTTCAGCGCTTTGGAGCGCTGGATTTCGTCAGTGACAGCGCTGGCTGCTTCGGCACGCACCCACTTCCGCGCAACGGCCTCTTCGTCAAGCTCGGTGTGCACAAGGTCTATGTTGTTGTGGACGTATCATGCGTTCATCCGCGCCGCGTCGTCAATGCGGGGGAACCACCCCTCACTGTGGCTCGCGGGGCGCGTACCACTCGCTCCCCGGACCATGCAGAGGTGATGATGATTGCGCCAGGTGCGGGCGCAAGCAAGGACCCGGCACCAGATCCGGAGGTAACACCTAAGGCACCGAGGAAAGGTAGAGGACCTCCACTAGAGAGGCCTGAGAACGTACTGAGAGAAGCTATGGATAGCTTGGCTAACCCGGTAGCAGCAGTGGTAGATCCGGCTCAGGCACAGGCCGAGCTAGAGGAAACTAGGCAAAAGATACTAGAGGGCGCAAAGAAAATAGCCGCGGCTCATCAGTCGCTGAACATGACGCTGCGTGAGTACGCAAAGGCAAACAAAGTTGATACGGTAAAGGTAAAAGGGAGAAATCTCATAAGCGAGATGAACAGAGAAGGTGATGATGGAGCAGAAGGATCGGAAAACTATCTGTCTGTGGGGTTGCCGAAGTATAGTACCCCCGCGAAGAACCTCAGAGCAGCAGATGCGGCTGCGTCCGAGTTAGAGGGTCTGACGGGTGAGGCCCGTCGAAGACAGCAAGATAGGGTTAACGAGCTGGTTCGGATCGCAAATAGACAGAACGAGGAGCTACTGGGAGCTAACCTGGAAAGAGCTGGGGCTTCCAAAATCGTCCATTCGGTGATGGGTAACCCGGAGAAATCCGCTAGAGCCGCGTCATCGCCTCATGGTGGTCCAAGGAGAGAAGAGGTAGTAACCTCGACCAGATGGAACAAACAGATCGTCCCGTACGACCCGACGCGTGTGGGAAAAGAAAAAGAAATGCGAAAAAATGATGATCAACGGAGTGTGAGCCGAGGTGAAGCTGGCCGAGGTAATCACGACCAAGGCAATGTCGGTCAAGGGAACGCTGCCAACGACAATGCCGGACAGTGAAACTCCGCAGGAGCGAGACAGCCGCAGCAGCGGAATATACCGAGGCAAGAGCAAAGCGCCGGCCAAGGTATGCAGCAGAAAGGTGCGCAACGAGAGCAAAACCGATACAACGACGGTGATTCGGAGATGGTGAACGCAGGGTACCCCAGACCGGACTATCATGTGATAGGGTCAAGATTGGGAAGCAGGGATTTAATGCCGGATGACGCCAGGTTAAAACTGGATCGCTTGTATAGGTCGGAACAGATCGAATGTCAAGGTCCTCCGGGTCTAGCGTGCTTTGGACCCCGGATCATGAAAGAGCCACCGGTACCCAACTTCCAGCTGCCCAGAGGCACGAAGACGTATGACGGCAGCACCAAGCCGGAGGATTGGCTGATAAACTACGCTACGGCGGTAAAAATTGCAACTTGAGATGGGTTGTACGTTACGTACCCCAGATGTTGGAAGGCCCGGCCAGAGTATGGCTGAATAATTTACCATCCGGAAGCATAAACTGCTAGATAGATTTTGAAGAAATGTTTATCAGCAACTTCTCAAGTACATATCAGAGGCTGAATAGACCACAGACCCTAGCAATGTGCAAGCAAAGACCTAACAAGACGGATCGCGAATTCTTGACCCGGTGGTGTACCGTGAGAAACTCGTGTGAGGGTGTCATAGAGTCACAGGCCATAGCGTGGTTTGCGCAGGGGTGCAGATATGGCAGCGAGCTATGGATGAAGTCGCAGAGGAAAATGCCAATTACGCTGGCAGAGATGATTCGGATTGCTGATTCGTATGCTTTGGGCGATCCGACTCAACCTAGGCTCGCGTCAAACGAGTCAAACGAGGAATACTATCAGAGGGATGGAGCTGGGTCGTCCCGGAGGAACGATTACAGAGGAAAAAGGAGAGATGATAGACCGGATCATCGCTACGGTTCGCAACAAGTTGCAGCTGTGAATCAAGATCAACCCGGAGCAGGGAGCAGCCAATGCCAGAGAACGGGAGGGCAATGGACTCCAAGAAATGATGGCAAGAAAACATGGACTCCAGAGCAAAAGAAACAGTGGTAGGAAAAGAAAGATCATTCGAGGTATACCTATGAGTCGATGCTGGACCAGCCGTGTAAGTTTCACACGCCAAATCCGAATAGCCCGGCGGGTCACACGACGAGGCAATGTGAGTGGATGCGTAAGATAGAACAAGGTGGTTCGGGGAATGCTCAGGCACCCCGGAATGATCAACCTCGGCAGGAGTTACCCCGGTAGCAATTGCTCTCCGGAGCGAACGCGCAACAGCTAATGTTGCCTCCCCTTCCGCCGAGGTATGACAACAATGAGAGAAGGGATGCAGTGCATCAGGTGGAAAATCAACAACAACCAGATCAGAGGTACCCCGGAAACGAGGGAAGAAATGAGTACAAGGAACATCACTAGAGTTACTGTGTGTTCACGTCAGAGGAAACAGATAGAAAGAGCTTGCAGCGCCGGCATATGGAGGTCAATGCGGTCATGCCAGCGGTGACGAGGTACATGCCTTGGTCGGACCAGGAAATCACCTGGAACATCAAAGATCATCCTAAACTCATGCCGAGTCCAGGTTCGTATGCGTTGGTGCTAGATCCGACATTCATTGGACCGAACATCAATGTGAGGTTCTCTAAGGTTTTGATTGATAATGGCAGTAGCATTAACATCATGTATGCGGATACGATGCGCAAGTTGGGCATCTCGGAGAACATGCTCCAGGCTACGAGAACAACTTTCCATGGCATTGTACCAGGCATTTCCTGTGAGCCCATAGGCAAAGTCCGGGTCGACGTGCTATTCGGCACAAGGGATAACTGCCGAACTGAAAATCTGGAGTTTGAAGTGGTGAACTTGGAAAGTGCATATCATGCGTTACTCGGAAGACCAGCATTGAACAAATTCATGGCAAGCTGTCACATCAGTTATCTGAAGATGAAGTTGCCCGGGCCAAATGGAGTGATTACCATTGCTGGAGATTTCCGACGTTCCATTGAGTGCACTTCAGCCAGGTCTAACTTAGCCGAGTCACTCGTGATTGCGCAAGAGAAAAGAAAAATCCAAGAGGTGGCGACATTAGCTCAGTCCGCGCAACATTATATGCCGGCGTTAAGTAACCCGCATGGCAGCGTTTCATTTCAAGCCGCAAAGGACACCAAGAAGATTCTAGTTGATAACATGTTCCCAGAGCGCACCGTAACAATTGGTGCCAGGTTAACTGACAAATAGGAAAGCGAGCTCGTCAACTTCCTCCGTGAGAATCGGGATATTTTTGCTTGGTCCACACAGGACTTGCAAGGTGTTCCGAGGGAGTTGGCCGAGCACTCTTTGAACGTAAGACCCGGAGCAAGGCCGGTGAAGCAACCTCTCCGCCGCTTCGCCAAGAATAGGAGAAAAGTCATTGGAGACGAGATAGCTCGGTTACTAGCAGCAGGCTTTATCATAGAGGTACTATATCCGGATTAGCTCTCTAATCCGGTGCTGGTAGAAAAGAAGAAGGACGATCTGAACGTGGCAGTGGTTTGGCGTATGTGTATCGATTACACGAACCTGAACAAGGCGTGTCCAAAAGATCCATTTCCACTGCCGAGGATAGATCAGGTCATAGACTCGACCGCGGGATGCGAACTGTTGTCATTCATTGATGCATATTCTGGCTTCCACCAGATACCTCTGAACCCGGATGATCAAATAAAGACGGTGTTTATTACCCCGTACGGGGCTTACTGCTATCGCACTATGCCGTTTGGTTTACGTAATGCAGGTGCAACGTACCAAAGATGTATGGAAAAATGTTTGCATGACCAAATAGGTCAAAACGTACAAGTATATGTGGATGATGTGGTTATCAAGACCAAGGAAAGCACAACGCTCCTTGACGACATAAGGCAAACATTCGCGAACTTGAGAAGGTTCCGGATGAAGCTTAACCCAGAAAAATGTACCTTCGGTGTCCCGGCTGGAAAATTACTCGGATTTCTCGTCTCCAGCCGAGGTATCAAAGTTAATCCAACTAAGATCCGAGCCATCGAACGAATGGAGCTGCCGAAGTGTCTTAACAATGTCCAGAAGTTCACTGGATGCCTGGCATCGTTGAGTCGGTTTGTATGTCGGTTGGGAGAAAAGGCACTGCCTCTCTACCAACTCATGAAAAAGTCGGATAAATTCGTTTGGACGCCACAGGCCGATGAAGCCTTTGCTCACTTAAAAAAGATGTTGGCCATTGCGCCAGTGTTAGCCTCTCCGCTATCAAAGGAGCCAATGTTGCTCTACGTAGCCGCAACCAACCGAGTTGTAAGTGCAGTAATCGTAGTGGAGCGCAATGAGGAGGGTAAGTTGGTGCAGAGGCCAGTGTATTACCTGAGCGAGGTATTGTCTGCCTCAAAACAGAACTACCCGCACTTTCAAAAGGTGGCCTATGGTGTATATATGGCGGGAAAGAAGTTAAAGCATTTCTTTGAGGAGCACCCCATCAAAGTAATATGTGAAGCTCCCATATCCGAGATAATGGGTAACAAGGATGCGAGTGGCAGAATTGCAAAATGGGCAATTGAGTTAGCCCCTTGTGCGCCCCAATACGACAGAAGAGAAGCGATCAAATCTCAGGCTGTGGCGGACTTTTTTGTGGATTGGGCCGAGGTACAATACGAACCACCGCCACCAGATCCGAATTACTGGAGGATGTACTTTGACGGGTCGAAAACCAAAACCGAATTAGGCGCCGGGGTTGTGCTTACCTCGCCAAAGAAGGACCAGCTAAAGTACGTATTGCAGATCCATTTCGCGACATCGAACAATGTCGCTGAGTACGAGGCTCTTGTGCATGGGCTCAAAGTGGCGAAGGAGATTGGCATACGTCGGATAATATGTTTTGGCGACTCGGATCTGGTAGTGCAGCAGGTATCCGGAGTGTGGGACGCCCTGGATCCAAACATGGCACTATACAAATTTCACGTGCAGAAGATATCTGGTTACTTCGAGGGGTGTGAATTTCACCATGTACCCCGGGTGGAAAACGAGGCTGCCGACATGTTGTCGAAGCTCGGATCGACCAGACAGGCAATCCCACCGGGTGTAGCATTGGAACACCTCAGAAAACCATCTATCAGGCCATCCCCAGGAACCGACTCGATTTATGTCCCGGAAAATACGGAATCCGGAGCCGAGCCCATGGACATTGACACGGGAGGTAGTAGGCGAGACCCGGGGACTGCATCGGCAAACTCGGGGACTGCCTCGGCAAACCCGGGGACTGCTCAGCGTGATCCGGCTGAAGTTATGCCGGTGGATCAGATGGAAATTGATGAGGAGATGTTCCCTCCACGAGCGATACCAGCTTGGGCACTGCCTATATCCCAATTCCTGAAAGATGGAACGTTACCTGCTGAGGAGGTGTTAGCCAGGCAAACTCAGAGGAGAGCAAAAGCATACACGATCATCAATTCCGAGTTGTAAAAACGGAGTGTAACCAATGTCCTCCAACGATGCATTGACCCGGAAGAAGGGCTTGACATCCTCCGAGATATACACCAAGGAGAATGCGGGCATCATGCCTCATCCCGAGCCTTGGTGGCAAAGGCATTCCGGCATGGATTCTACTGGCCAAGTGCCTTGGAGCAAGCAGAAGATCTGGTGAGAAAATGCAATGGTTGTCAAAGGTACGCCACCAAGACACATATGCCTATGTCGGAACTCAAGACCATACCAATTACGTGGCCATTTGCTGTATGGTGCTTGGATACGGTTGGCCCGTTAAACCGGTGAGAGGAAACATGACACACATTCTGGTCATGGTGGACAAGTTTACAAAATGGATTGAAGTTAAACCTATAAGAAAATGTGATGGAGCTACGGCCGTGACATTTCTCAAAGACATCATCTTGAGATACGGTTATCCACACAGTATTATAACCGATAATGGAACAAATTTTGCGGAAGGAGCATTTGCGCGCTTCTGCCGAGATAAGAAGATCCGACTCGACGTCGCCTCGGTAGCCCACCCCGCATCGAACGGACAAGTGGAAAGATCCAACGGATTAGTATTATCCGGGATAAAACCCCGGCTCATTGAGCCGCTGCAAAGATCAGCGGGGTGCTAGATAGAAGAACTACCAGCGGTACTGTGGAGCTTAAGAACAACTCTGAATCGATCAATAGGCTATACGCCATTTTTTTTGGTATATGGGGCAGAAGCTGTATTACCAGCCGACATAGAGCATGATTCGCCTAGGGTCACCCAATACACAGAAGCCGAAGTGCAAGAAGCCCGGCAAAATGATGTTGATCTGCTGGAAGAAGCGAGAGAACTGGCACTGTCCAGATCCGCCATATATCAGCAAAATCTCTGACGCTATCATAGCCGGAAAGTGTGCCCCCGAGTCTTTCGGGAAGGCGATCTGGTGCTCCGGTTGGTACAACGTACCGCTGGCATGCATAAATTATCCCCCCATGGGAAGGGCCATTCATTGTGAGCCAAGCATTGCACAATGATTCTTACTATCTTATAGATGCAAAGCCACAGGAAAAGAACAAGGCGGACAGGTCCGGAGAGGAATCTAAGCGACCGTGGAATGTAGCACTACTTCGTCCCTTCTACACTTAGCTAAGAAGTGTATATATCCGAGTCGTCTCATATGTCGGTATGTATGTCGGCAATGAGCTTATCAATGAAATAGCAGCGCCTCGAGCAGTAACTCGGGGACTACTTTAATAATGTTTGTTGTTATTTTTTATGCGGTAGCTGGAATAAGTCGTTCTACTTAACCCGGATTAGTAATGTGTGAGCACCAAAAACCCAACCCTTCGACTTGCTGCTGTCCAACAAGAATTGGCTTCATGGCAAGCAAGGGAACAAGTTTGGAATTGCGTAGCACATGAAAAACGACTAAGGAAGTGAGTTTATTCGAGCTAACGCTTGTTTTTCGGACTAACCCTGTATTTATTTTCAAGTTATTATGCTGAATTATTTTGAGCTAAGCCTAAAAGTTTCTAAGTATTGTTAAAACAATTTTTGAAGCTCGGATTCGTAAGTCGTAAAACCGAATCAAGGTAGACACGTACTGAGCCAGAGAATTGGACGAACAAGAAAATGAAACTCGGGGACTACGCCCAAGTTAATCCGGCATAGAAATGTAGTAGCAAAATATCACATATCCAGCATACAATTGCACCCGGCATACCGGGGATCTGATAAATTTTCAAGTTTTTTGGAACTAAGGAGCAGCAGGAGGAGGAAGTTCGGCGTCGTCGTCGCTGTCTTCAATATCTGAAGCATCATCTTCTCCGCCCTCATCCGACCCATCTTCAACATTTTCATTGTGCTCGTCCCCAGCGCATTCCAGGAAGCTCGGTCCTTCAACCCAGTCATGAATAGGAGAGTATTCGACGAGGCTATAGGCGCAAGCCTAGCGCCGAGCTACCCACTCCGGATCATCGGTCCATCTGGATCCGGTGCGCCAGCGTGTAAGGAGGCTGAGGTCGATCTTCTCGTACCATGTGAGAATATGGTGAAGGATGGTGTCAACTGCGGCACGACCAGCGAACTCTCTCCAGAGGTCAAGCTGGGTCTCAACTTCCATTAACTTCTCGACGAGAGTCGCGATGGTCTCCGGGCTACTCTCTCCGGGCCAGAACATATTGAAAATGTGAACTGCAACATCGAGGATATCTTTGCCATAATTCTTGATGGTCTCCACGCGAGAGGACAAGCTGGCCAATAGGTCCTCCATGTCCAAGGGAATGTTCTCACCATCAAGAGCAATGGGAGTACCCCTTTCTCGGTGAAATTTGGCAACTGCAGCGCTTGTAATAGCAGTACCCTCCGGAAAGTGGTCTGGAAACAAGGCAAATGAAGAAGGTAAAGAAAAGACACATGAGGTAACCCGGAGAAGTATGGCTATGGATCCGGGTTAACTCCTTGATGCAGGCATCGCGTCTTTTGTGAAGTTGCTCAAGCTCAGCGTTAGCCGACCCAAGCTAGAGGTCGGATTCTCTGAGTAGGTCCTGGTCCTTGGAGATCTGGAGAGTCAGGCGCTCACGCTCTTCTGTGAAGTTCTGGCCAACCTTTTGGAGCTCGGTTTGGTGCTGGGCCTTCATCTTCTCCATCTCAGCCTTGAGCTTGGCAATCTCGTCATCCTTAGTCCGGAGGAGAGCAAGTTCATCATTCTTTTTCTTCAGCTCAGCTTGATGCTGCCCTGCTTGTTCGAGAAAATGCAGCATCATATCAGGCACGGGCACACTATCCTCAAGCGACGCTGAAATAGTATGTTGACCCGGCAGAGCCAAGGAGTGAATGTTTGCCGAGACAAGGAGAAGAAGAAATGGAAAACACTACAAGGTCGAACAAAAGAGGACATACCCCGGATTTCCTCCAAGTTCTTCCGCATAATTTTGTTCTCAGCCTCCACCCCAGCTGCAAAAACTGAATGAGGAGATTAGTTCGGCGGAAGAAAGTGAAGAAAAACGGAGGGGTGCCAAGGGAGAAATTACCCCTCTTTTCATGTTTTGCACCAAGTGCAACATGTTTTGCGCGTAGCATCTTGTGGGTATCAAGCAGGCGTTGGAATTCAGCGCTCCGGTGATTGGTAGTTACCTGAAAAAAGTACAGAAGTGTAAAATTAGCTTGGTGCATATTCGAAGTGTGCAAGATCCGGGCCAAGTGGAACTTAACCCGGCTCTAGGTGTGTGCATATTCGAAGTGTGCAAGATCCGGGCCAAGTGGAACTTAACCCGGCTCTAGGTGTGTGCATATTTGAAGTTTACATGCAGCTACGTTGGTTTTCTAATGAGCATCCGGCCGAGTAACAAGCTACTCCCCCGGAGGCTCGGGGACTAATAGTTATTATCTACAACATGCAAAGGAGAAACGACATACCTCCATCATTCGCCCCGCGAGGTTAATTGCCTTAGCGGCGGTGTTCATCTGGGCAGAAAATTCTGCGGGGCCGAACTTTTCCGGGAGATCGTTGTTGTGGACGAACTCCGCCTTGTTCCAGTTCATGACGAACTCGATAAGGCTCGGAGGGTACCGTTCGCCAGTGGGCATATGGGGTGCCACCAAACCCTTCGCATGAGCTTATTTCCTCTCAACTAGGGCAAGAGCTGGGCTAGTGTGCAGAACCATCTGCTGCGCATCGGTTGGCTCGACCGGAACATCCGTCGCTGCTGGTGATTTCTTCGGAAGCATCGACGACAGGGTTCGCTGCCCGGCCTCAACGGATGCAGACTTGGCAGTATTCGGAGCCTTTTTGCCTTTAGCTTGCTGGGAAGAAGTAACCACGGTGGATTTCCCTTTAGAAGCTGCTGGAATAGTTCCTCGCCGAGGCTGGGATGACTCGGACGAGGCAGAAGAACTTGGCACGGGAGCTGTTGTTGGTTTCCTTGGCGCCGAGACAGGTGCTGGCTCGGTCACCGGTACTGAAGCTGCTGCTGGTACTAGTGTTGTGACGGGCTCGGTGGTTGCTGGTTGCGGCGATGCCGAAGTGGTGGACGCCGTCGCCTCGGCTGGACCGACCCCTCCTGCTTCGAGGTCGCGTTCCTCTCGATGAGGTACTGCGGAACCCGGAGCAGCCGCAGAACCCTCCGGAATTGGGCTCAGCGGGCATGACTCGTCGTCACGAGGAGGAGAAGGGCCGGACCGAAGGGGTGAAGAAATGCTTGATCCACTCTGAGGGACCTCCACCGGGGGCCTGAAAAAGAGAATAATGTCAGAAGAGAAATTACCACGATGCAAGGAAAAGAGAGTTACGCAATGAAAAATGACTTACGCATCCGAGGTTTCGGCCTCCTTGGGTTTTCGGGCCCTCCGTGTAGGGGCTTTGCCTGCCCGCTTGGAGGCAGTCTTGTCTCCGGCCTTCTTTTGCCTTTTTGTGGGCTGAGAAGGTTCGGAAGAAGAACTTGATGCGGCTCCGCGCTTCTTCTTCGACGCCACCGGAACCGGCTCGCCCGTAGCAAGTGGAGGATCCTCGTGGATATGCTCACCGGGGTTAGCTGATGCTAGAAAGGCAAAAGAAAGAGGGACAACATCAACATGTTCAATCACGTCGACATCCGAGTCATCCTCATCATCGGGCCAATCTCTAAGAGAAGAGAATTTACCGCTGGGTCGTTTGGTAGCGTCGGTCATAGGAAGGAACATCTCCTGGTCCGGCTCCTCCTCATCCGGGATTTCTCGGTCCGGCGCCCACTTAAGGGTCGGGTCTGTACCATCCTTGAGAGTTTGCTAAAGGAACATCTGAGAAAAAGCACAAAGAGCAGAGTCCAAAATACAACAAAAACCGACACATACTTGATCCGAAACAAGTTTGCCCCGCGAAGCTTACCGCGGGAGGGAGCCTGTCATGACAGTAGTGCTCAATTCCCCACGTCCATTCGGCGGAGAAATCCTTGTGGGTGGTGAAAAGAGCCTTAACCCGGCGAAAGATCTCGGTGTTGTTCAACTCGAAGGAGGAGGTCCGGTTGGGGTCGCAACCGAAACTCATGTGGCACAGCTTGTGGGTGCGCTTCTGGAGGGGAGAGATTCGGTTGCGCACGAACGTGATCATAGCATCCTCGTTGCGCAATCCGAGTCTCTTCAGCTCTGTGAACCTCTTGTTAACTTGGTTGGCCAGAGCTGTAGGCTTCTTGGGGACCTCCTCCTAGAAATCCGTGTCAGGTAGACCTGGAGCGTAGGGCAGCAACCGAATCAAATCTTTGGTACCCTTGTTCCGGACGTAGAAGAAGGTCTGGGCCCATCCTTTCCAGGAGTCAAGCCCGGTAACCCGGGGAAAGATCGAAAGCCTCCGGGGCAAGATGGAGGCAGCTCCGAATTGGGTGAGCTGCTTATCCTCCGACTCAACGTGGATATTGGGGACGACGTTGCGACGAAGGCCGAAGAACCGAATCCACAACTCCTTCGTGGGTCATAGTCCGGTGTAGCCTTCGATCGTAGAGGCAAAGGCGGAAAGAGAGGTGATAGCATTGGCTAGGAGATGGTGCGACTGCAAATGGTAGGTCCTAACCCAATCCTGGAAGAAATCGCTCAACGGAAGACCAAATCCCTGTTGGAAGTGGGACAGGAATACAACGAACTCACCCGGATTGGGTGAGGGGGCCAGTTCGGCGGAGGGGAGACGAGCGGTGATGCCGGCGGGAATGCGCCTGGTCCGGTAGAGCCAGTCAATGTCCTCTTGACAGACCCATGATCCGGCCCACGCGCCGCGGTCTACCGCGCCGGCGTCCTCCTCCATCTCCTGCTCGGCGACGATGAGCTCCTCCTCTGTCATCTTGTATCCGCTATCCTCACTGGAGCTAGCGGCGGCGGGGATCTGTGGCCTAGATTGGCATGGACCTATGGCGAAGAAGCTGCGCAGCGGGGGCTGCGGTGCGGAGGCACGGGGAAGGTGCGGCGGCGGCGCTGCTGCTAGAAAGCACCGGCAGCGGCGTGGTCGCAGGGAAGACGAAGGAGAAAACGCAACGGGCAGAGGGGCGCGGAGGTGGAAAAACGCTAAGGGACGCGCCCCTCCCCTATTTAACCACCCCCAGAAATGGATGAGTGGGATCGCGCTGCACCGACGAGCCGCACGGTGTGGCCATGTATCACCTGCATCAGCTAATCAGAAAAAAGCCACACAGGAGGCCACCGAGTAGAAGCAATCCCGTGACGCGACGCGTTGATGCGGTAAACGAGGAGGCAGGGATGACGTGACCCACGCATAGTGATAACTGACAATTACTGTGGTGGTTACTGTGCAGGCCCTTAAAATAAGACGGGGTAATGATTAGGCTCCACGTGGGTTGGCGTATGAGAGAAGGAAACGGGGCCCGGATCAAACCATGATAACCATGGGATCCGAGCCAAAGTGGTGACCCGGCGGACAAGTGAAAACTTGGAACGTGCGAAGGGAACGTAAATCCATATAATCCGAGATAAGGAGCTAACCCGGAATTAAAGGTCTGAGGCTCGAACATAAATGAACCTGATGTGGCCTTAGCGGCCAAGGAAGCTAAGACTGCACCAGCTTCGGGGACTAATGTTGGGGGGGATACCCCCGGGTAGGGTCACTCCGAGGTATAAGGGCCGAGTTAGCCAAGGTTCGGCAAGGTCAAAGCGGATGCTAGCCGGGTCACCTCAAGGCAGGCCGGATCACGGAGTAACCCGGACCAGGGGGTCGCCTAACATTGTCTCATCCGACTTAAGGAGTAAGTCAGAAGTGCTTATCTAACTTGTATGCAGGAACAGGTGTGGCCGGATCTACTATGATTAAGGTCCGCGCTTAGCTTCTGGGAGAAGGAAGGAATCTCTCTGGTCAAAAAGAAGGTTCGGTACGCACTGCATGAGCGAAGAAAGCAAGGGCAGGACCACCGGGTCATGGCCGACAGGGGTGACGACGCCCATGTCGGCTGACGCGGGCGCCGCAGAGGCTTACGTCGCTAAAGCACATGTGACGCGGGGGAAAAGCACCCCGGTCGGGATACCACTTTGGGAGGGGGCATATTCTTCGGAATATGCCTCCACGTATGCCCTAGGCCAGGACCGAACTTCCTCTATATAAGGGGGGTTAGGGTTCTGGTAGAGGGGGTTGGTTGAGCTCTAGTTGGTTTGGTGATTCCTTAGGGCTAGTTGATCTAGGCAAGAGTAAGAGAGCCCCCTTCTTCCTCCTCTCGCCAATACAGCTCAAGGAGCACTTGTAATCTTGGAGATATTGCAATACAAACCTCTGTGTGGAGAATCACTCCACTATCCCTCCCTGGATTCCCCTAGCGTGTATTAGTCCCCACCTTTAGCCTATCCATGGCATCTGCCGTGACACCACCACGACATTAATTTTCTCCTCAATAGTAGGTGGACTGAAAATATATATTCATCATTGTAATCATCATATATTGGAGGTTTCGTATCATCATAAGCAATAGAATAGCTATCCTCCAAAGCTGGGGAACTAAAAAGATCATTTTCATAAAAACTAGCTTCCCCAAGCTTAGACTTTTCCATAGCATTAGCAATAATGGTGTCCAAAGAATTCATACTAACAAGATTGCTATTAGCATGCAAATAAAGTTCCGTAGGTTTTTTAGTTCTCTCTTGAAACACTTTGTGTCCTAACTCAAGATAAATACTATAAAGCTCTCTAATTTTGTTGTTGTTTTCCATTAAGCCTAACTAGTGAAAACAAGAAACAAAAATACAAAATTGTAGAATCTAAAGGAAATAACTTGAGAACTCACACCGGAGGATGTGAGTACCTTTTACCTTACCTCCCTGGCAACAGCGCCATAAAAATAGCTTGATGTCTACGCACTTCTATTCTTGTAGACAGTTGTTGGGACTCCAAGTGCAGAGGTTTGTAGAACAGCAGCAAGTTTTCCCTTAAGTGGATTACCCAAGGTTTATCGAACTCAGGGAGGAAGTGGTCAAAGGTATCCCCTCTCAAGCAACCCTGCAATCAAGATACAAGAAGTCTCTTGTGTCCCCAACACACCCAATACACTTGTCAGGTGTATAGGTGCACTAGTTCGGCGAAGAGATAGTGAAATACAAGTGGTATGGATAATTATAAGTGGTAACGGTGCCAGAAAATAGCTTGCTGGCGTGTGGTTGACGTGGGAAAAGACTAAAGGCAAACTGAAATAAAGAAGGAAGCAAGCAAACATGTAACAGATCTAATAGCAAACTATGTTTCAATGCTAAGAAACAAGGCCTAGGGATCATACTTTCACTAGTGGACACTCTCATATAAATATCTTCTCTTTATGATACTACTCTTAACTACTCTCCGGTTGGACACTCTAATCGTTGGTAGGGCTATAACAGCACACCTCAAAGTAAGCCTTTCCGCATCTGGATAACCCCACACTGTCACCTTGAGCACTAGATGGTTCAAACAAACATCACAATTTCATAAAGACATCCCACTCCAAATATAACTCATAGCAAGTATTTGAATCTCTAGCCTAAGTGCCACCATGGTGTGCACACTGTCAACTTCACACACATGGGGAGAGCAGAGATCTATTAAAGCACTTGAGTAGCAAGGTAGATCTATAGATTACAAGCTCATGATCTCAATAAGATCATGCATAGAGAGAGAGATTAACACATAGCTACCGGTAGAACCCTTAGCCTCGTGAGAGAACTACTCCCTCCTCATCATGGGAATCAGCAATGGTGATGGAGATGGTAGTGGCAATCGATGGAGATGGCTCCGGGGGCACTTCCCCGTCCCGGCTGGGTGCCGGGACAGATACTTTCTGTCCCCCGAATCTCCCCTTCGGTGGCGGCGGCGCTGCGGAACTTTTTGTGGCTGGAGGCTTGACGATTTAGTGTTTCTGCACCGGGGGGCTCTTATAGGCAAAGGAGGCAAGGTCGGTGGCCGGCCAGGGGGCCCACACCATGCCCTGGCGCGGCCAAGGGTGACCCGCGCCTAGGGGGTGTGGCCAGGCCCTGGCCCTCCTCCTTCTCGTATTCTGGCTCCATGAGTCTTCCGGTAAAATAGGAACTTTGGCTTTTGTCCCGTCCAATTCTGAGAATATTCATTTTCTGACTTTCTAGAACCAAAAACAGCAGAAAATAGGCAACTAGCACTGTGGCTCTTGTTAATAGGTTAGTCCAAGAAATCATATGAAAAGTACTCCAAAGTTGGAACAAAACATAAGAAAGTAGATAAAACCAAGCATGGAACATCAAAAATTATAGATACATTTGCAATGTATCAACATCCCCAAGCTTAACTCCTGCTCGTCCCCGAGTAGGTAAGTGATAAAAAGAAAGAATAATTTTTGAGGTGGCATGCACCATCATAAACTTGATCAAAGTATTTGTAAAACATTGATAGCTGGGATCATAGTACTTCAATCATAACATGAAAGACAAAGTTCTAGCAATAAGACAAAGAAACTATGTTGCAACATGAAAAGGCACAAACAAAAGATTAATGAATAACAATGCTTTGCAAGACGTTTGTTTGTTTCACATAAAGAAAACATAGCATAGTGGTACTCAGCTTGTCCCTCATAGAGTAGCAAATATAAATGCATGGGACACCTTCAAAGTTCATAAGAGTGACTAGATACAAATAGTTTAAAACAAGCAATATCAAGGTTATGCATCAATCAACTAGTCTTGGGACAATGCACATAGAACTAAGAATGGCCACTATGCTCTCAAAGTAGGTGCATAAAGGTAGAAGATGGAGACTCAATATAATGGTGGAAGAAAGGCCTTTTTATAAAAGGAAGTAGGGATTCAAGTCTCATAAAGAGCTTCCAAAAATTATGGTACTTATAGCTTTCAACTCTCATTGCCCCTATCATAAGCATCTTGAAGTGATTAAGGTTAAAGTGAACAAACTATGGTGTACATGCTTGACGAAGTATAAGTTAGAAATCTCATGTCCCTTGTATACGAGGGCCGCTCCTCATGCTACTCAAGTTTAGTCACCGGTAAGTTCTTGTCGTTGTAATTACATGTGTATCATAGAGAACCGCCAACGGGGTACCCCTTGCCCGATGATACGGAAGAATCCCCATATCAAAATGACAAGGCAAGCAGACAACGAGCATCTCAGCATTCTTCTTATTTACCATGGGAATATGGTGCTTTTTTTTCTCTCTTTCCTCTTTTCATAATATCTCTTTTTCTTTTTCTCTTTTTTCTCAATATAGGACTCTTTTTTTATAAGAAGAATGCTTCATAGACAGCTCATTATGGTTACGCTGCAGGTTTCCACCATGTCAGCATGGATTAGACCAGCGGCCCAGGCGTTTCTCTAACACATATACATAACTCCATGGACTTACAAGCTCCCCTTTCATTTCACACCGACGACATCCATATACAAAAGAGCATGATATCAACTAGGTACAAGTACCAAGTGCAATGTTGAAAGCGTTCCCCATGAAAGCATGGTTCTGCTAATTCCCAACAAATAAGTGCAAGCATATACAACATAGACGACACAATGCTTCAAGTTTATTAAGGGCAAGAAAAGCAAAGTGTGCCATCAAGTTCGTGAGAGCTTTAATCACTAGTTTTCTCATAACAAGTTTAATTTGGAAGGTAAACAAAAGCATGAATATACTTTGAATAGCATAAGCTAGTAGGGAGGTATGGTGGACTCTTTTGGAATAACTTGGTTTAGGGAGTTGGATGCATGAGTGGAACTCATACTTGGTTGTGTAGGCTAGCAAAAGACTGGGAGCGACAAACTAAGAGAGCAATAATGGCCATAATTATGCAGAGCGACAAAACATCATTGATCAAAGCATAAAGTGATACTACAAGTTAAAAACTAAAGGATCATAAAGTCTATGGTGACTTGAGATAGTCATAACATGGTGTGATCATGCACCAAGTCAACCCAAATAAAGCATCAAAGGAGAATACCACTATACTATGCTTTAATATGCTAAAACAACACATGATTCATCCAAGGCACATTAAGCAATCTCAATTATTTATAACAAGTCATGCTACAGAAAATAATACTAAGCATAAATCCAAAACAATATCAAGCATGGCATGACAAAGCATAGGCCACAGTCAAAAATGAGCTCTTTTCACCACATAAGTATGAGCTTTCCTACTCTTTTCCAAAGCAAACCAAACTATTTGCAAACCAATGTATGAAAGAGGGGATCCAACCAATTTATTCAGAAAACTAAGAAAACAAAAGCAAACGAAAACGAAAAATAAGACGCTCCAAGAACAACGCAACTGTGTATGAAACAATAAAAATGAAGCGTTTGGAAGAAACCTGGGATTTTTATTGATGAAGAAGGGGATGCCTTGGGCATCCCCAAGCTTTGACGCTTGTACTTTTTGGAGATTTCTTGGGGTGACACGCGTGGCATCCCCAAGCTTGAGCTTTAGTTCATCCTTCATCTCGTTACTCATTCCTTCCATTCACCTGAAAATTTTCCTTCAAAGAGAACTTCACACAATCTTTATTAGCAACATTAGTGCACTCAAGATAAATAAGTCTTCATGTTCAGTTCCAACACCAATAAACTTCCATTATAACACTAGCTACTGTAGCACTTCCCTCAATAAGCTCAATTCCCCGAAAGAACTCAAAAAGGAACCAACAAGAAGCAAATGCAGAAAATGGCAGAAATCTGTCAAAACAGACCAGCGGTGAAAGACGAATTTTTTCGAAGACCTTCTGTTGCTCAAATCAAAACGTGTCGAACTAACGAAAGTTAGATAACAACCTGGGGCAGAATCACAAAAATTCATGCCTCAAAAAGATGTTCAGATATTTGACACGAATTTTTATGGTGAAGCACAGAAATCTGTTTCGGGACAGCAACTTTCCCAATCATTACTTCTCTCTCATTAGAGGTTACTCTTGGCACAAAAAGCAAATAAAAAGGATAAGGAGCGGTTATTACCGAAGTAATAACTTCCAAGACTCATCTAAAACTTTTGGGTTATCTCACAATAAGTACTTTTCTTTAACGCCTTTAAGTTAGGCATAAGAAGCAAGAAAAAGAATCAAGTGTTCTCAAATGAAGAAGCATTAAGACCAAATTTTGTTTTCATAGGAGAAGCAAAAGAAATCTTCTCTCTCTTCTTAGGGAAGTGTTCTATACCTTTCTTGAGTGGGAGTTGATATTTAATGGTGTCTTCTTTCATATCAATGATGGCACCAACAGTTATAAGAAAAGGTCTTCCCAAAGTAATAGGACAAGAAGCATTGTATTCAACATCCAAAACATAGAAATCAACGGGGACATAGGCATTGTTAACCATAATAAGAACATCATTAAGACTCCCCATGAGTTTCTTTTTAGCATTATCATCAAGTGGGACATTCAAATAACAATCTTCAAGTGGAGGCAAATCAAGCATATCATAAATCCTTCTAGGCATAATAGAAACACTACTATCAAGATCACATAAAGATTTGAAATCAAAGTCATTCACTTTCATATTAATGATGGGTTCCCAACCATCTTCTTGTTTAATAGGAATAGAAGCTTTATGTTTCATCTTTTCTTCTTTAATCTTTATGAGAGCATCGGTAATGTGTTTTGTAAAAGCCATGTTCATAGCACTAGCATTAGGACTTTTAGCAACCTTTTGTAGGAACTTAATAACTTCAGAGATGTTACAACCATCAAGATCAAAATCAAATTTATCATCTAAAGTAGTAGAACTATTACTAGCCTCAACACTAGTGGTGGTAATAGTAGAAACACTAACGTTTCTAGCAATTTCATCTTCTCTTTCCCACTTAGCATGTAATTCAGCTAATAGTCTAACATTTTCATCAATTCTTACTTGTATAGCATTAGTAGATGCAAAGGGATTATCATTAGTTTCAGGTTTAGCAGCATTTTATTAATCAATGAAGATTGAGCTTCAGACAAAGATGATATATTTCTTTTAGGATTAGAGAGTTTCAATTGTAAACTAGGAATTTCCCTATTTAGACTCTCAAGTTGATGGCTAATGTTCTTCAAAATGATAGATTGTTCCTCCATAGTTTTAGTGAATAGTTTATTTTGCTCATATTGCATTTGCATGAAGTTTTTAGTGGCTCTTTCAACTTATAAAATTCTTCCTTCACTAGGTAATCCAGGTTTACCATTATAGCCATAAGTATTATTAGGAGGGTAGGGCCTATAATTGTTATTACCATAAGCATTGTTGCCAAAATTGTTATTTCTTATGAAGTTCACATCAAGTTGCTCTTCTTGAGCAACCAAAGAAGCCAAAGGAACATTATTTGGATCAATATGGGCTTTCCCATTAACAAGCATAGACATAATAATATCAATCTTATCACTCAAGGAGGAGGTTTCCTCAACAGAATTTACCTTCCTACCTTGTGGAGCTCTCTCAGTATGCCATTCAGAATAATTAACCATCATATTGTCCAGAAGTTTTGTTGCAGCACCCAAAGTGATGGTCATAAAGGTACCTCCAACAGCAGAATCCAATAGGTTCCTTGAAGAATAGTTCAATCTTGCATAAAAAGTTTGGATGATCATCCAAGCAATCAGTCCATGAGTGGGACAATTCTTTAACAAAGATTTCATTCTTTCCCAAGCTTGAGCAACATGTTCATTATCAAGTTGTTTAAACTTCATTATTTCACTTCTCATAGATATAATCTTAGTAGGGGGATAGTATTTTCCAATGAAAGCATCTTTGCATTTAGTCCAAGAATCAATACTATTCCTAGTTAACGAATTCAACCATTCTTTAGCTTTTCCTCTCAAAGAGAAAGGAAACAATTTTAGCTTAATAATATCACCATCTACATCCCTATGCTTTTGCATCTCACAAAGTTCAACAAAGTTATTTAGATGGGAAGCAGCATCTTCATTACCAATACCGGAAAATTGTTCTCTCATAACAAGATTGAGCAAAGCAGGTTTTATCTCAAAGAAAGTATCTTCAGGCACAGGTGGAGCAATAGGTGTGCTCATAAAATCATTGTTGTTGGTGGTAGTGAAGTCACACAACTTAGTGTTTTCAAGAGTAGTCATTTTTTTGAGTTTTTGAAATAAGAAAGCAAACTAGTGAAACTAATTTTTTTTGTGTTTTTGATAACAAAACAAGCAAACAAAGCAAAAAGAAACTAAGCAAAACAAAAATAACAAAGTAAAGAGATTGGTTATGAGGGACTCCCCTTGTGAAGATGTCCTTGACTCCTCGGCAACGGCGCCAGAAAAATAGCTTGATATCTATGCACTTCTATTCTTGTAGACAGTTGTTGGGCCTCCAAGTGCAGAGGTTTGTAGAACAGCAGCAAGTTTTCCCTTAAGTGGATCACCCAAGGTTTATCGAACTCAGGGAGGAAGTGGTCAAAGGTATCCCCTCTCAAGCAACCCTGCAATCAAGATACAAGAAGTCTCTTGTGTCCCCAACACACCCAATACACTTGTCAGGTGTATAGGTGCACTAGTTTGGCGAAGATATAGTGAAATACAAGTGGTATGGATAATTATAAGTGGTAACGGTGCCAGAAAATAGCTTGCTGGCATGTGGTTGACGTGGGAAAAGACTAAAGGCAAACTGAAATAAAGAAGGAAGCAAGCAAACATGTAACATATCTAATAGCAAACTGTGTTTCAATGCTAAGAAACAAGGCCTAGGGATCATACTTTCACTAGTGGACACTCTCATATAAATATCTTATCTTTATGATACTACTCTTAACTACTCTCCGGTTGGACACTCTAATTGTTGGTAGGGCTATAACAGCACACCTCAAAGTAAGCCTTTCCGCATCTAGATAACCTCACACTGTCACCTTAAGCACTAGATGGTTCAAACAAACACCACAATTTCATAAAGACATCCAACTCCAAATATAACTCATAGCAAGTATTTGTAATCTCTAGCCTAAGTGCCACCATGGTGTGCACACTTTCAACTTCACACACATGGGGAGAGCAGAGGTCTATTAAAGCACCTGAGTAGCAAGGTAGATCTATAGATTACAAGCTCATGATCTCAATAAGATCATGCATAGAGAGAGATGAACACATAGCTACCGGTAGAACCCTTAGCCTCGAAAGAGAACTACTCCCTCCTCATCATGGGAATCAGCAATGGTGATGGAGATGGTAGTGGCAATCGATGGAGATGGCTCCGGGGGCACTTCCCCGTCCCGGCAGGGTGCCGGAATAGATACTTTCTGTCCCCCGAATCTCACCTTCGGTGGCGGCGGTGCTGCGGAACTTTTCGTTGCTGGAGGCTTAACGATTTAGGGTTTCTGCATTGGGGGGCTCTTATAGGAGAAGGAGGCAAGGTCGGTGGCCGGCCAGGGGGCCCACACCATGCCCTGGTGCGGCCAAGGGTGACCCGCGCCTGGGGGTGTGTGGCCAAGCCCTAGCCCTCCTCCGTCTCGTATTCTGGCTGCGTGAGTCTTCCGGTAAAATAGGAACTTTGGCTTTTGTCCCGTCCAATTCTGAGAATATTCATTTTCTGACTTTCTGGAACCAAAAACAGCAGAAAACAGGCGACTGGCACTGTGGCTCTTGTTAATAGGTTAGTCCAAGAAATCATATGCAAAGTACTCCAAAGTTGGAACAAAACATAAGAAAGTAGATAAAACCAAGCATGGAACATCAAAAATTATAGATACATTTGCAATGTATCAATCAACGACAAACTATACGACCGGAGCAAAATTCCGGCCGTATAGTTTCGGTCGTATAGTTGGCGCCGCCACCATTAGGTCAAACAGAACAACTTTCGTGAAGGGATCCCTATATAAAGAAGCCTCGGGCGACGAGAAAACGTCTTTTGCCTCGCCCAAAAGTCTCTGCCATAGATCACCAGCCACCTCCAGATCTCAAAACCCTTCTCCATCTCCATAGACATATTCCACCACTTGTAAGAGTAGATCTCTTCTTCGATTGGCGACATTGTAAGACTATTGCTATCAATCTTATGATTTTCATTACAATGTTTGTGATTGTTGATCTCATCTCTATGTGTGAGTAATTCTCCTTGGGCTAAGGGCTTCGGCCTAGCCATGTAGCATTTGTGCATGTTATTTATCATAGATGGGATCATGTATTAGTTTGTATGACATGATGATTATTGTATCCTCTCTTGTCTCAATCCAAGGACTTGTCAGGTACCCAAGACCCCGAGGATTGAGCCAGGTATAGGGAGTATGAGTAATAACTTATCTACAGGTTGGGAACCCCAGTGACTGAAGGGGTACTACGGCTGTATGTGAGGGATTTACTTGGGATTAACGGTGACATCACTATGCATATCATTAGTTCTCTTTCTTCTATGGATGAGACTAGTAGGTTATTGCTATAAGCAGTTGTTGAGGCAATAGCAATTATGGATGCACTGCCCACATATAATTTATCTTGCTCTAAAATTACATGCATACTTTATCTTTATCTTTTATTCCCATCAGATGTTTTGCATAGCTACAGGTGAAACTGAACGCCCTAGGCCCTCTGTCTCCATCATCTACAACAACAAAAAGACGCAAACTATTGGTCCGGTAAAAACACAAAAGGAATTCTAAAACTCCCGAAGGTCCGTTAAAGTAACTTCACTAAACATTCGCTTCCTGAGGATTCGATAACCTAGGTCTACTAGGGAAAAAGAAGCAATACTACATCTGTAATCCAGATCGAAGGTATCAACCCTTTTTCTGGCGCCGTTTCCGAGGAAGCAATAGCTACCCTGGTGAGGTTATTAGGAACCTTGCTAGTTTTAATTCTTGTTTTTAATTTTGTTAGTTTGCTTTTAGTCTTTATTTGATAAACCAAAAAAATTGGTTAGCGTTTAAATTCTTGCTTTTACTATTATAATTCTTTGTTTAAGAAAACCCAAAAACGTAGGAAATATGGCTAAAATGAAGATTGGGGAGTTTGTTACTCCCAACAATGATTATTTGCATACTCCCATTACTCAGCCAGCAATTGCTGCTGATGACTATGAAATTAAGCCCCAATATTTAAGTTTGGTTCAACAGAATCAATTTGGAGGCTCTATTGTTGAAGACGCAGGTATGCACTTGAATACTTTCACTGAAATATGTGATATTATGCGTATAAAATATGCTGACCCCGATGCGGTCAAATTGCGTCTATTTCCTTTCTCTCTTAGAGGAAGAGCAAAATAATGGTTGCTATATTTTCCTAGAAATACTATTACATCATGGGTGGGATGTACTTCTTTATTTATGACTAATTTGTTTCCACCTGCAAAGACTATGCAACTTAGATCTAATATTACTGGTTTTAGATAGGAAGAGCGTGAGCCACTAGCGCTTGCATGGGAGAGGATGAAAGAATGCACGAGAAACTATCCTAGTCATGGGATGGAAGACTTGTTAATTCTCCATCCATTTTATAATGTTCTTAACCCTGTGTCTAAGTCTATGCTTCATACTGCAGCTGGAGGAACATTTATGGGTAAACATATTACCGAAGCAAAGCAGCTGCTATACAATATGCAAGACAACCATGCCCAATGGCATGTGGACAGATCAAACACGAAGAAGGTGAACTCCATCTCACCACAAGAAAATGAAGAACTCAATGCTAAGTTGGATGAGCTCATACAAGTCGTGAAAGGTAAAACCCAGGTAAGAGCCATCTTAGAAACAAATATTGAAGAGATAGACTTTGTAGCTCGTAATGATTATAACCCTACTTGGAAGAAGAATTATAATCCTAATTTTCAGAAACATTATTCTAGTCCTACAGGTAACTCTAATAGTAATATGGGAACTAGTAATAGTAGTCTCCAAGAAACACTTAAGTCTTTTATAGACTCACAAAATGGGCAAAACAATATTCTTGTTAAAATATCAGAGAACCATGATGCTATGCTTGGTAAGTTATCTAACCAAGCTGTTAGTTTGAGAAATGATTTGTAGGCCCTCCAAGAAATAACGAGGATCATTGAGGCACGGCTAGGTAAGATAACCGAGAGTCAAACTCTCATCCTAGCCAAATTTGCAGGTAAAGCTGAGCCCAATCCTGTTGAAGACCTCAAAATGATGAGAATACAAAGGGAGGATCCTAAAGAACTTGATTATAGTAATGCTCCTTCACCAAGCTACACCATTGAAGATCTCTTAAAAAGTATCAACGTTAAGATTCCTGTAAGTGAAGGTAGTGAGGAAGCTATGTACCAACACTTTGCTAATCAGGTAGCAATAAAGGTACGTGAGCTTGAGAAAAAATATAAGCAAATTGCTGAAAAATTACCTGTGAAGCTTGATGACATATTTGAGCCTACTATTAAGATTAAAATTGGAACCAATGAGATAGCTGCACTTTGTGATCTAGGTGCAAGAGTCTCAACAATTCCGATGAGTCTTTTTAACAAGTTAAATATTGGCTCCTTTGAAATCACTGAGTTAAAATTGCATCTAGCAGATTCCACCTACAAACAAGTTGTAGGAATTAAGGAGAATACTTTAGTATACATTAAAGGTTGTCCTGCTCTTATTGATTTTGTGATTGTTGACATGCCTGAAGATACTACTGCTCCTATTATATTAGGCCGTCCTTTCTTAAGAACTATTAAGGCTTTGATTAATCTATATGAAGGGAACATGAAGCTTCAATTGCCTTCATGGGATCCTTTTGTTATTCATTTCCCCAGGAAGAACAAAGCCAAGCATGATGAAAAGGAGGCCATCACTTTGAAGGCCAACTACTTTGGAGTGGGTGTTCCACTCATCTGGCCTAAGTGAGCAACATTGATGTCAAGCTATTGACCATAAAAGAGCACTACTTGGGAGGCAACCCATGTGAAATAAAGGTTTGAGTAAAGTTTTTAAGTTTTAGTTTAAGTTTATGTTTAATAAAGAGTGCTAGAAAACTACAATTGAGAAGAAGAAGTTCGATAGTACTAAAAATCCTGCTTTATTTGTTAGTCGACAATATTTACTGTCAATTTTCTGTCAAAAACAAGGTGTATCACTAAGTTACAGGAAAAGAAATAATTTTTGAAGAAACAGATTTTTTTTGATGCATACAAAGAGTTTAACGACCAACTATATGGCAGGAATAAAAATTCTGATCGTATAGTTCCGCTCGTATAGATTTCTTTGCCATCGACAATTTTTCTTTCATATGTACTGAGAGTCTAACGACCAATATACGGCGGGAATAAAAATTCTGGCAGTATAGCTCCGGTCGTATAGATATCGGTGCCTATGTACAAATTCTTTTCCAATGTAGTGAGAGTTTAACGACCAACTATACGACGGGAATAAAAATTATGGCTGTATAGTTCTGGTCGTATAGATACCGATGCCTTTGTATATTTTCTTTCCCACGGACAGACAATTTGACAACCAACTATACGATGGGAATACATTGTTCTGGCCGTATAGCTGATGTCTACGCACTTCTATTCTTGTAGACAGCTATTGGGCCTCCAAGTGCAGAGGTTTGTAGAACAGAAACAAGTTTCCCTTAAGTGGATTACCCAAGATTTATCGAACTCAGGGAGGAAGTGGTCAAAGGTATCCCTCTCAAGCAACCCTGCAATCAAGATACAAGAAGTCTCTTGTGACCCCAACACACCCAATACACTTTGGCTCCTCCCCATCTCATCTTCTGGCTCCGTGTCCCCCTCGGTGAAATATTGACTTTGGCTTTTGTCCCGTCCAATTCTGAGAATATTCATTTTCTGACTTTCCTAGAACCAAAAATAGCAGAAAAATAGGCAGCTGACACTATGGCATCTTGTTAATAGGTTAGTCCAATAAAGCGTATAAAAATACTCCAAAGTGTGGACAAAACATAAGAAAGTAGATATAAAACAAGCATGGAACATCAAAAATTAAAGATACGTTTGCAACGTATCAACATCCCCAAGCTTAACTCATGCTCGTCCTCGAGTAGGTAAGTGATAAAAAGAATAATTTACAAAGCATGAAAGCTGGGATCAAAGTACTCTAAACATGAGCATGAAAGATGAAGTTCTAACAATAAGACATAGTAACTATGTTGTAACATGAAAAGGTACAAACAAAAGATTCATGAATAATACTGCTTTGCAAGATGTTTGTTTGTTTCACATAAAGAAAACATAATGAGAATGGTGTAGCAAAACATAAATGCATAGGACACCTTCAAAGTTCATAAGGGTGACTAGATACAAATAGTTCAAGAACAAGCAATATCAACATTATGAATAAATCAATAAGTCTTGGGACAATGCACATGAAACTAAGAATGGCCACTATGCTCTCTTAATAGGTGCATAAAGATAGAAGATGGAGACTCAACATAAAAGTAAAAGGAAGGCCTTCATAGAAGGAAGCAGGGATTCAAGTCTCATAAAGAGCTTCCAAAAATTATGGTACTTATTATCTTTCAGCTCTCATTGCCCCTATCATAACCATCTTGAAGTGATTAAGGTTAAAGTGAACAAAATATGGAGTATATGCTTGACAAAGTATAAGTTGGCAATCTCATGTCCCTTCAATACAAGGGCTGCTCCTCATGTGTGGCATCCCGCAAAAACCACTACTAGAAAATCGTGTTGTTTTTGTGCATTGCATCGTCATGACCGCATGCTCATGTCATCATGCCACATTGCATTTGAGCATCGTGCATGTTTTGCCTAAAACTATTTTCTAAAAGCCTACTTCGATTTCTAAATATTCCCCTGTCTTTATTTCAAATCAAAACTCCGGTCTTTTCCGGGTCTTTTATTTGTATAAAAACTATTTACAAAAGTCTATTTTAATTAAAATAAAGTTTATATTATTTTTGGGAGACAGCCAGCCAGGCCCGAAAGCCCGGTCGGCCACCTCCAAAACCTAGTCTAAAATATCTAGTCCTAATTCTACCCAATCCTATCCTACCCAGCCCCCTCCACCTCACCCCACCCAATCTGTGCTAGCCACCTCACCTCTCCTCCCTCCATCCACCCAGACACCATCCGCCACATAATCCCCCTGGGCACCTCACCGCACACCCCTTTTTCCCCTCAGCCTCACGCACACCACACGCACCCACCACCTCCCACCGACACCTGCAACCTCCCCCTGGTCCCCGGGTCCCACCCCGCGAGCCTGGCCCACTCCCCACCTTCCCCATCCGCCGCCACCTCCCTCGTCCCTCCCTTCGAGCTCGCCTCTGCCAACCCCGCGTCTCTCCCTCCCGCTCGCCTGGCCCCGGCGGCCTCCCCTCTGCTCTCTGGCCGACCGACCGCCGGCCTCGTCCGCCGCCCGCGGCGCAAGCCCTCCCTCGCCTCTCTGTTGCACAGCGCCGTCGGACCCCCCTCGCGCGTGCCCGCCTCCGGCCGACCACGCCTCTGCCCGACGCAGCAACGCCGCGTGCCCTCGCCTTCCTCGGTGCCTACTGCGCCCGTCCTCGGCCCCATGCCGCCCGCGCGCTCGTGGCCTCCTCTGCCTCCACCCGGCCAGCTCTGGGCGCCCTCCCCGTCGAGCGCCTCCACCCCGTCCTCCTCCGTCGCCCCGGGCCCCTCTGCGCCATCCCCTGCGACCCCCTCCCGCCGGTGTCGCGACGACCTCGCCGTTCAAGTCCGCCTCCTCCCTGAGTCAGACCCTCCCCGAGCCGTCAGCCTCTGCCTTGCCGCCTCCCCTTCCTCACCAACCCGCGAGCTCGCCCCGGCGCCTTCCTTCTCACCTCGATGTGGCGTTCCATCGCCGCCTCTCTGGCTTGCGAGGCTAGCGGCCACACTCGGGTCCGATGCGACCAGGTTGTTTCTCTGTCGCTCGGTTAATCCTCCGTTTAACCACTTCGGGTGATGATCTGCTAGTTTTCTGGTTGAAACAGTGCTTGTATGCAAGGACCGATGGACAACGTGGAGAGATGGTGTTAGGGAGTTGATGACCCGGTGAAGAGAGATCAGTGCCCCAATATTTGACGATGCCCTTGGACAAGATAGATAAGTTGAAGACGCGGCTTGGCTACCCCGACTATGTTCGTGTGGCCGTTGAAGTTTGAAACCGAAGGACCAAAAGTTGTCGACGACATGGACCCAAAGATCTCTGTCACAAATTCCAAGAACTCCGGCATGGACACGCAAGGTCTCCTACATGGATCCGAAGACTGAACCCCGGACGCCAAGATCTCCTCACGGATCTTGGAGCCTCGTTCCCGGAGTACGAAGATCGATCCTCCAAGCCCGAACCCCATTAAACCTTCAGAACCCCAAGATCTTCTACCCTAGATGTGTGAACCTTTTCCCGAGCCCCTATTTTATAAATGCTATATATACAACTGTTGCATATTAATTGTTCATCTTGCATGCATACTTGTCTGTGGTTCGGGGGCATTATGCCAATTCACTTCATAATTAAATATGGAATCTATATGCGGGATACCTTTGTCTTATTCTGGACTCCATTTAAATTGGTGTAGCGAACTGATGCCATGTTTCGCCCTGTTAATACAACATTTAAATTGCGGGGTTCTAAACAACTTGAACCATATAATTAATTATCGGGGCCCCGGTTCCGCTTAATATTGCTTAATTGCACCGCATCTGCATCATATCATAAGCATGCCGGATCTTCTGCCGTAGTATTAAATATTGCATCCAGTGTTTCTTCTAGTGTTTGCTTCTTTGCGGAATAGGCCGATGAGTTGATGCGAGTATCGACAAGTTCTTCGGATATGATCCTTCGGCAGTGTTTCCCAGGCGAGCATCTCTTCCCCTTCTACCCATTTTCCATTATAGTCTTTATTTCCTCCTGTTGATCTATTGCTATCCGTGTCGCGATGCTTTAGTTTCCGTACACCAGTTATATCCCGTGCAGCCTCTATAATGCCTTGGACACCTCCTATTACCTGTGTTTGGTAGATAGCTGGCCTTGCGAGTCGTAGTTGCTTGCTCAGGTGCGGTCTCGTGTTGTCAAGTACCACGGTTGTTGGAATGCTGGCAGATGTTTATGGTGGAGATGCTTAATGGTGGAGATGATCATGACTTTAAATACAACTATTAAAATGCTAGATATAACTAATGCAGAGGCATTGGTGGGCAATAGATGTTATTTGGTTCTTCCACGCTCACTTGTGTCCCGTAGGACCCTGAGTACTTGATACATGTTCCTTGACTATTCACACTATCCATATCCGGGAGGCCTTATGGACCCCCCTGAGCCAGAGCTTGATTCATTTCTATTTCTTGGGGCCACAAGTAGTTTGGGGCTTTATTACTATCCTATACTTATGCCATGTTTTACCGCTTTATTTAAGATTGTGCGTGGAGCACCTATACTGTTTTGGATCGCGACACGATTTCGCGGTATCGACAAGCCCAGTCACACTTTCGGGTTCCCAGTCGTTTACAGCCGTTCTCGCAAACCCTGGGTCCGTTCCAGAGCCGGCCAACTTCGTTATGGGTAGCTTAGTGGGGTGGCCCCCTGAAATATTTTATGAATCCTATGATCGCTTTGTCGTGAATGCCTCGTTGGGTTTTGAGTTGGTTTTTTCGAGGTTGATCGAGTGTGTGTTGCTATTTGTGCACCCCTGCAGGGTAAAACTTTCTGAAAGCCGTGTCCACGGTTATGGATGACTTGGAGCACAGTATCTCGATCATAGACAAGCATAACTAAAGTAGTGCTATAAATTTGACTTAATATGTGACTAGTAATCAGATGCAACTATAACAGAATGGATATTAAAAATGCCAACAACTCGTGGATCTGGGTTGTTTGTTATATATGCCTAGTAAGTATTGCAACTCCAATGGAATGTGATAAAAGTGCCAACAACTGCTGGGTTTTGGGATTCCTCAGGACAATTTATATCTGACTAGTAAATGTTCCAACTACAATGGAATGGTAATTAAAACTGGCCACTACTTATTCTATCAGGATGACTCATGATATCTATATCTGATTAGTAATTGCTGCAACTATAATGGAATGAGTAAAATTGCCAACTGTGTGAGTTCCTTGGTCCGACTTCCTCGTTTGGTCTCGAGGGGGAAATACCAGGATGGGTTTGTTTGGTGTTAGCTTCAGGTTGAATCCGAATAGGTCTTTCTTATCCCTCCCTAATAGCCGCCAGTTTTACTGAGTCTCTATAGGTTGTTTAGTGCCGCTGCGCTGCCGCTTCAGCCCACCATACCTATGTAGGCGAGAGCCGCCGAATTCTAGCCTCGCCATGTACTGGCCTCAGAACTGACGCTCCTCTTTTTCCTTTGCCCTCTGTCGGCACCCCTTTTGTTTTAGCAGGTTTGAGATCGACGTCGTTAGCAGGGTTACCCTTCCGGCTTGGCCTGGGCAGGGTTATGGACGCCATTGGTTATTCTTCAGGGCTCTTAGCCCCATTTGCATCTTGTCCATAGTCGGACGCTCTATTGTTTTCAAGGTGATTTGGATCTTTGTATTGTATATCTGTAATCTTGACTCATGGAGTCGTTGTTGTATATATATGTTCTATGGGTCCCATCGAGGACTGGTGTGTAATGGTATTACTTCGTTTTCCACCCGCACGAAAGTGCCTGGTGGGCGTCCTTGAATCGTTTTTTGGCTGAAAGGGCTAAAACTTGCATAGGGCCGATTCGAGGGTGTTACATCATGCTACTCAAGTTTAGTTACTGGTAAGTTCTTGTCATAGTAAGTACATGTGTATCATAGAGAACCGCCAACGGGGTACCCCTTGCCTGATGATACTGAAGAATCCCCATATCAAAATGACAAGGCAAGCAGACAACGAGCATCTCAACAATCTTCTTATTTACCGTGGGAAAATGGTCCTTTTTTCTCTCTTTCCTCTTTTCTCATCTCTTTTTTTCTTTTTCTCTTTCTCTGTCTCTTTTTTATAAGAAGAATGCTTCATGGATTGCTTATTATGGTTACGCTGCAGGTTTCCACCATGATTAGGCATGGATTAGACCAGTGGCCTAGGCGTTTCTCTAACACACATACATAACTCCATGGACTTACAAGATCCCTTTTCATTTCACACCGACGACATCCATAAACAAAAGAGCATGATATCAACTGGGTACAATGTACAAGTGCAATGTTGAAAGCGTTCCCCATGACAGCATGGTTCTGCTAATCCCCAACATATAAGTGCAAGGATATACAACTTAGAAAGACACAACGGTTCAAGTTTATTAGGGCAAGAAAAGTAAAGTGTGCCATCAAGTTCATGAGAGCTTTAATCACTAGTTTTCTCATAAAAAGTTTAATTCGGAAGGTAGATAAAAACATGAATATACTTGAAATAGCAAATGCTAATAGGTAGGTATGGTGGACTATTTTGAATAACTTGGTTTTATTTGGAGTTGGATGCATGAGTGGAACTCATACTTGGTTATGGAGGCTAGAAAAAGACTAGGAGCGACCAACTAAGAGAGCAATAATGGCCATAATCATGCAAAGCGACAAAACATCATTAATTAAAGCATAAAGTGATATTACAAGATGAAAACTAAAGGATCATAGAGGCTATGGTGACTTGGGATAGTCTTAACATGGTGTGAGCATGCGCCAAGTTAGCCAAATAAAGCATCAAAGGAGAATACCACAATACTATGCTTTAATATGCTAAAACAACGCATGATTCTTCCAAGGCACATTAAGCAATCTTTATTGTTTATAACATGTCATGCTACAGCAGAGATCACTAAGCATAAAGACAAAACAATATCAAGCATGGCATGACAAACCATAGGCCATAGTCAAAAACAAGCTCTCTTTACCACTTAAGCATGAACTTTCCTACTCTTTCCAATCAAAACCAAACTATTTGAAAACCAATGCATGAATGAGGGGTTCCAACCAATTTATTCAAGCAAACTAAGCAAACGAAAACCAAAAACAAAAACGAAGATGCTCCAAGAACAACACAATTGTGCATGAAACAATAAAAACGAAGTGTCCAGAAAGACCTGAGATTTTTATTGATGAAGAAGGGGATGACTTGGGCATCCCCAAGCTTTGACGCTTGTACTTCTTGGATATTTCTTGGGGTGACACGGGGTGGCATCCCCAAGCTTGAGCTTTATTCCATTCTTCATCTCATTACATCATTCTTTCCTTACACCTGAAATTTTTCCTTCATACAAAACTTCACACAATCTTTATTAGCAACATTAGTGTACTCAAGATAATAAGTCTTTGGGTTCAGTTTCAACACCAATAAAACTTCCATTAAAACAAAATCTAATGTAGCACTTCCCTCAAAAAGCTCAATTCCCCAAAAAGAACCCAAAAAGGAATCAACAAGAAGCAAATGCAAATAATGGCAGAAATCTGTCAGAACAGACCAGCAGGTAAAAACCAATTTTTTCGAAGACCTTATGTTGCTCAAATCGAAAAGTTTTGAACTAATGAAAGTTGGAAAACAACCTGGGGCAGAACCACAAAAAATCATAGCTCAGTCCGACGTACAGAGATTTTACACGAATGTTTACAGCGAAGCACAAAAATATGTTTCGGGACAGCAACTTTCCCAAGCATTACTTCTCTCTCATTAGAGGTTACTCTTGGCACAAAAAGCAAATAAAAAGGATAAGGAGAGGTTATTACTGAAGCAATAACTTCCAAGACTCAACTAAAACTTTTGGGTTATCTCCCAATAAGGACTTTTCTTTAACGCCTTTAAGTTAGGCATGATAGTTTGAGAAGATGCTCACATAAGAAATATGAATTGAAGTAAAAGAGAGCATCAAGAAGCAAATTCAAAGAACATTTAAGTCTAACCCACTTCCTATGCATAGGAATCTTGTAAAGAAACAAGTCATTAAAGCACAAAGCAACAAGCATAGTAAAGCAAAACAAGTGCAACTTCAAGACTTTCAACATAAAGAGGGGAAAGTTAATGTTGTTGAGATACATAAAACCACGTTTCCCTCACTCAGAATAACTTTCAGTAGCATCATGAATAAAATTAACAATATAACTATCACATAAAACATTCTTATCATGAGCCACATGCATAAAAGAATTAATACTCTCCACATAAACATAGTCATTCTTATTAATTGTAGTGGGAGCAAATTCAACAAAATAGTTATCATTATTATTCTCATCACCATAAGCATCAAATATAGGAGGCATATTGTAATCATAATTAATTTTCTCCTCAATAGTAGTTGGTCTGAAAATATCATACTCATCATTGTAATCATCATATATTGGAGGTTTCGTATCATCATAAGCAATAGAATAGCTATCTTCCAAAGCTGAGGAACTAAAAAGATTATTTTCATAAAAAATAGCTTCCCCAAGCTTAGACTTTTCCGTCGCATTACCAATAATGGTGTCCAAAGAATTCATACAAACAACATTGCTATTAGCATGCAAATAAAGTTCCATAGGTTTTTTAATTTTCTCTTCAAACACTACATGTCCTAACTCAAGATAAATACTATAAAGCTCTCTAATTTTGTTGTTGTTTTCCATTAAGCCTAACTAGTGAAAACAAGAAACAAAAAGACAAAATTGCAGAATCTAAATGAAATAACTTCGAGCACTCACACCGAAGGATGTGAGTACCGTTTAACTTACCTCCCCAGCAACGACGCCAGAAAATAACTTGATGTCTACGCACTTCTATTCTTGTAGACAGTTGTTGGGCCTCCAAGTGCAGAGGTTTGTAGAACAGCATCAAGTTTCCCTTAAGTGGATTACCCAAGGTTTATCGAACTCAGGGAGGAAGTGGTCAAAGGTATCCCTCTCAAGCAACCCTGCAATTAAGATACAAGAAGTCTCTTGTGTCTCCAACACACCCAATACACTTGTCAGGTGTATAGGTGCACTAGTTCGGCGAAGAGATAGTGAAATACAAGTGGTATGGATAAAAGATAACAGTGCGAGAAAATAGCTTGATGGCATGGAAGAGACTAAAGGCAAATTGAAATAAAGATGGTTGCAAGCAAACATGTAACAGATCTAGTTACAAACAGTGTTTCAATGCTTAGAAACAAGGCCTAGGGATCATACTTTCACTAGTGAACACTCTCATATAAATATCTTCTCTTTATGATACTACTCTGAACTACTCTCCGGTTGGACACTCTAAACCATGGTAGGGCTATAACAGCACACCTCAAAGTTCGCTTTCCCTATCTAGATAACCTCACACTGTCACCTTGAGCTCTAGATGGTTCCAACAAACACCACAATTTCATAAAAACATCCAACTCCAAATATAACTCATAACAAGTATTCGTAATCTCTAGCCTAAGTGCCACCATGGTGTACACGCTGTCACTTTCACACACATGGGGAGAGCAGAGATCTATTAAAGCACTTGAGTAGCAAAGTAGATCTACTTGATTACAAAGCTCATGATCACAATATGATCATGCATAGAGAGAGATGAACAGATAGCTACTGGTAGAGCCCTTAGCCTCGAGGAAGAACTACTCCGTCATCATCATGGGAATCAGCAACGACGATGGAGATGGTCATGGAGATCGATGGAGATGGCTCTGGGGGCACTTCCCCATCCTGGCAGGGTGCCAGAACAGAGACTTTCTGTCCCCCCGAATCTCCCCTTCGGTGGCGGCGGTGTTATGGAACTTTTCATGGCTGGAGGCTGTATTGTTTAGGGTTTTCTCATCGGAGGCTTCTTATAGGCGAAAGGGGAGCCGAGGGGGTGCCGTAGGCGGCCACACCACCCCCTGGCGTGGGCCAGGCCTAGGCGCGTGGCCAGGTGGTGTGGCCGGCCTCTGGCCCCTCTCCATCTCATCTTCTGGCTCCGTGTCCCCCTTGATGAAATATTGATTTTGGCTTTTGTCCCGTCCAATTCTGAGAATATTCATTTTCTGACTTTCCTCAATCCAAAAATAGCAGAAAACAGGCAGTTGGCACTGTGGCATCTTGTTAATAGGTTTGTCCAAGAAAGCGTATAAAAATACTCCAAAGTGCGGACAAAACATAAGAAAATAGATATAAAACAAGCATGGAACATCAAAAATTATAGATACGTTTGCAACGTATCAATAGTTGCGCCGCCAGGAGGAAACCCTAAAATTTTGGCAGAAGGCCAACTATACGGTGGGAACGCATTGTTCCGGCCATATAGTTGTGCCCGTATAGTTGCGTCCGACCACAAAATCGCATGGGAAGGTACCTACAACTCCAAAACTTCAATCCTTTTTCTCTCTTCTACCTCCAAACTCTCTCAAAACCTCAAGATATCTTCATCTCTACTCAATTTTGTTCGATTTCCTCGCACACAAGTGATCTACGGTATGTTTCTCCTCCGATCCTCTAATTACCTTTTGCAAATTCATCTTCGATCTATTGTCATTCTGAATCTAGGGTGAGACCTACTATGAACCAATTGCCATGATTTTATTGCCTAGATATTATTTTGAGGATATTCTATAGTGTGCCATAATGAGGAATATGATGTACTTACTGTTGTTGGATCAAAAAGTTTTATTTTTGTCTTTCTTGAATGTTTTAGATGATGAACACAAGGATCCAAACTCGTGCTGATGCCACTACTAGCACTTCTCGGGCTGTCACTCAAGAATGCATGGGGATAAGGTTCAAGAATGAGCAACAACGTGAGCGCTTCGACATGATCAAGAACCGCGAAGTGAGGTCCACCAAGTGGGCTTGTCCCATTATATTGAACTAACTCGGTATTTCTGATGAATTCAATTTACTTTGCAATAGAGCTGGCCTGCAAAACTTTGTGTACAATGATGTGCCTACTTATCGCCGCTTAACCATTGAATTTCTAAGTTCATTGCAAAGCACGTTAAATAATGGCAAGGAGAGGACACTATTTCTTTCCAAATCATGAACAACAGCTACACTTTAACTTTAGATGAATGGTTCGCATGTTTTAATTTGCCAAACAATGATGTTAATTCCCTACACGCATCCTTTACTAGCTTAGAACCTACCCCTGAACAATACTATAATGGAATGAGTTTCACTACTAGAGTGAACAAGGAGAAGAATATTCAACATCCTGCAATTCACTATTTGTTCTATGTTATTGCTAACACCTTGCAGGCACGTAATGAGTTCACGAGACTCAACGAGGAGGATATCTTAGTCCTTGCAAAGGATGCTTACATCAACTATAGCTTGTCACTCAACTTGGGTGCCATCCTTGTGCGCTACTTGGAGCACCAGGCCTCCCAAAGCAAAGGACCAATCACAGGTGGAGGCATCATCACCGTGCTTGCCACTGCCCTAGGCATCAACCTAGGTGAGTTGCAACTCGTGCTAGGTGAGCGACGTGTTGGTTTCTCCACTTTGAAAGCTTGTGGAATGCTCACTAGGAGAGGTGGTGTTTATTACCTACATATTGCTGGAGCTGGGCGTCTCTACCCTGCTCCTATGCATAATGGTCTTTTCTCTATCGAGGAAGGATGTTCGCTATATGACTTGCAGGTTGAGCAACACCAACCTGATGAGGAGGTTCTGGAGGAGGATGAGGACCAAGAGGAGGAGGAAGAAGTTGCTTATCAAGAGGAGAAGCCACAAACCCGGTTCGCTACATACCAAGACTTCTAAGAACTTGGAGGGACTATGGAGAGGATGCATAGCCTCTCTTTGAACCTCCGAGAAACAACTAGTAACCTCTCAACTCAATTTACAAACTGGAGTAACGACTTTTTCCCGCCACCACAATGATTTGAAGGGCTTACAAAAGCCTAAGCTTGGGGAAGTTTCCTCATGTATCTTTATTTGGCGTTCATTTACTTTCATTTATTTCAAGGTTGTGTTTTTATTTGAGTTTATAAGCACTCATGTTGGTTTACCCAACACTTTATTCTTAGTTCTTTCTATTTGCTTTCAAGATTTTCTAGACGATCTTAGCCACCAATTTTCTATTCTTTAAATTCCCTCTCTTAAAAACAACAACAAAAATTCTCCATTTTTCCTTATTTTCCCTCTTTCTTTTCTTTCCGCCTCGAGGTTCATATGTTTGTAGGAGAGTGATCGACTTCGAGTTTCCAAGAAACAAATAAAAAAGGAAGAGAGAAGTGGAACCAAACATGAGAGGTATGCCTTATGACTCCACACTTTCGAAGTTTGAGAAACCCATGCTAGTTAGTAGTAAATGTTGAGATATTATATTGGTGGAGTAAGTCTTTGTATTATAGTAAGATTTTCATTTGCATGGGTATTTAGTTGGGTACATTTTGTTCCAGCTCTCGTAATTAACCAAGTCTTGCCTAAAAATTGCTAAACAATTGTAATAAGAAAAAGTCTCAAAATTTAAGGCTTGGGTGTTGTAGTGCTTAGTCTTGAATGCTTATTTCTAGAGACACTCAACACCACTGAAAATGTTGATTGACTTGATAACTCTCTTTAAAAGGATTTGTTTGCTTGAATTAATGTTTAGCGGTTTTTGTGAGCATGCCAAAGTTTGACTTGTTAATCAGAAGAATGATATAGCTTTATGCATGTCAAACTTCATGGGATGCCAACAACTCCGGTTGCCTACGAATGATCTTCATGGAGGAAACTCCTAGATTTCGACTATGAGTTGATTAAACACTTGTAGCAGCAATGCTATAGTGGGTAAGATTCTTGGCACTCCCGGGTAGCTATAATCATGATGGAATTACTCCTCTGGCTATTATGAGTAATCATTATGCAAAAGGAACAAAAACCTTAGTGATGCCACGAGTGTCCATCACAGCCCAATAAACTAATAAAAATCTTTGGCATGCTCTCAATTACTCAAGAACTAAAATTCTTGAAGGACAATGAATAGAAAAGTAGTGCTTGAAAAGTCTTTATTTATTGATGTGGGAGAATTGAGATACTCTAGTGTATATGCTTTTCATGACAACTCTCACACTCTCAATTTAGATGATTATAATTTATTGTTCAAAGGCAAGCCTATGAGTTGATTACATGACATGGAATAACGTTTACTCATTTTAATCATCCATGTTAACAATAATTTTGCTGCATTATAAGGATGCATAAAACCCGTATGATATGCTTGCCATTACTTTATGTATGCTGAAGTTTTTCAGATTTATGAAGTGGAAGAAACATGAGACTACCAATCATGAGTAAGATCACCATCTCGTTATTTTAGTTTAAATGCCGAGTTCCTTTTTGGTTTTGGTTTTCTTGCTCAGGGACGATCAAGTTTAAGCTTGGGGAGGTTGATGGCTCTGAAATATAGCCATCTACGTCTACATTTAAACTAGATATTATTCATATTTTTGATCAAATATCTCTCTAAGCCCTGCCACTAATGCCTAATATTCAAAGGGGTATGCAATCCTTTCTTTTTATATTTTTCCTGCACAGGTAATGTCGTTTGAAGATGGGAATCACTACATTAAAGTCAAATATATGAGATTTCCAACAACTAGAAGAAACCAGGAGCCATGAAGCGGAGGCAGACGCTTTAACGACCAACTATACAACCAAAGCAAAATTCTAGCTATATAGTTCCAGTCATATAGTTGGTGCTGCCACCGTTAAGTCAAACAGAACAACTTTCGTGAAGGGACCCCTATATAAAGAAGCCTCGAGCGACGAGAAAACATCTTTTGCCTCGCCCAAAAGTCTCTGCCACAGATCACTAGCCACCTCTAGATCTCAAACCCTTCTCCATCTCCATAGACATATTCCACCACTTGTAAGAGTAGATCTCTTCTTCGATTGGCGACATTGTAAGACTATTGCTATCAATCTTATGATTTTCATTACAATATTTGTGATTTTTGATCTCATCTCTATGTGTGAGTAATTCTCCTCAGGCTAAGGGCTTTGGCCTAGCCATGTAGCGTTTGTGCATGTTATTTATCATAGATGGGATCATGTATTAGTTTGTATGACATGATGATTATTGTATCCTCTCTTGCCTCAATCCAAGGACTTGTTAGGTACCCTAGACCCTGAGGGTTGAGCCAGGTATAGGGAGTATGAGTAATGACTGATCTGTAGGTTGGGAACCCCAGTGACAGAAGCGGTAGTATGGTTGTATGTGAGGGATTTACTTGGTATTAACGGTGACACCACTATGCATATCATTAGTTATCTTTCTTCTATGGATGAGACTAGTAGGTTATTGCTATAAGCGATTGCGGAGCAATGGAAATTATGGATGCACTGCCCACATATAATTTATCTTGCTCTAACAATTACATGCATACTTTATGTTTATCTTTTATTCCCATCAGATGTTTTGCACAGCTACAAGTGAAACCGAACGCCCTAGGCCCTCTCTCCATCATCGAAAATAACAAAAAGATGCAAACTATTGGTCTGGTAAAAACATAAAAGGAAGTCTAAAACTCCCGAAGGTCTGTTAAAGTAACTTCACTATGCATTCGCTTCCCGAGGATTTGATAACCTAGGTCAACTAGGGAAAAGGAAGCTATACTACATCCGTAATCCGGATCAAAGGTATCAACAACCGTACTCCTAACAAAGTGTGCTAGTCGCAAGACATCCCATCTGTCACTTTGGGGTTAAGCAATTCGCAACACTATACATATCTATATCATGAGTGATCTTGAGGGAATTCTGGGGCGGTGCATCCTAAGCTTCTATTGCCTCCGCAAATCACTTATAGCAAATAGCCTATTAGTTCTACCCACGGACTTATCAGGTACCCATGGAAGAGTAGAGACTAATGGTAAGTTTTGTGACACTCCGTGAATCCCTAGTAAACTCCTCAACAATGGATTGGACGTCTCCAATCACTAGAATAATATCATGAATAGAACAATGTAAAGAGAAAGCACAAACATATTAATTAACAAGAACACACCACACTTCAATTACTCAAATCATCATAACATTAATAAAAGGGGGTTCAAGCCATGTCACAACCCATCACAGAGATCATGATGGGGAAGGATGAAGGAGTAGCGGCGATGGAGATGGTGATGATGGCACAGTGATGGTGGCATCGGCGTGGTGTTGGCGGCGTCCTCCTTCTCCTCCTGTTCTTGCTTGGGTGGCTTGATGGTGTTGATGGATATCTAGATCTTGGTGGAGCTATAGAGGCTATGGAGGCGGCACGGCGGCAAGGCACTGCCATGGAGGTGGTAGATGAGATCTAGATCTTGTATATGGTGTATGGTGGCTTCCTCCTCTCTTCTTTGACTCCTCCCTCCTTTGTATAGGGGGTGTGCCCTAGGGTTCCCCCAATACCGTCATATGACTTAGGGAAGGTTCTGGAGCTTCCGGAAGGCGAAATCCTGTCATTTGTGACCTTTTTGGCAACTATACGGCGGGAGCTATACGGCCAGAATTATTGCTCCCGCCGTATAGTTGGTCGTCAAACCATCAATACTGTTTAGTATTTTGGTCACCATTTCTTCATACGAACTCCATTTTGGGTGTTCTTGGGCTCATTGAATTTGTATCATCGAGGGCTACAACCCTGTAGTCTTGGATATTTATTTTGAGAATTTGGAAAAATCACTTTTCCAACACCTCAAATGGCTAAGTCTGGTCCCTACAACTCCTCCATACTATGCTCTCTTTGTTACTTTTGACTTTGTTTTGTCCATAATCATCATCAACACCTACACGCATGTCAAAGACAAGGAAGAGGGATAAAATTCTACATAAACTACTAAATGTCCAAAGCTCATACTAAATTTAATAAAAACAAGTAATCATGCATATTAGGCATAGTAATAGTTAGATGGAGCATGATATCATAAGCAAATGACACAATTTATATTGCTAAAAAGTGTTGTATTATCACAGCCATCAACACCCAATGAAATAGACAGAACACATTATGATGTAATCATCCTTTCTAACAGTATGCAATGAGAGAATTGCATCTGCAGCGGAGTGGGAGTATTAAAAGTTTCTCTCAACTCAGTTGTTTCGGTTTGTTTTCCCAGGTCCTAATTCACGGGACCTCCGATCATAGAGGTTGGGTTACCCCCTTGACAACTCATGTGGGTCTCAAACCCATCTCTCGATGCATTTTTTATCGAAATTCTTGATAGTCCTTTCGTAAAAGGACTAGCCAGATTCTTAGCCATTTGGATATAATTCAATGTTATAACTCCGGAGTTTCTCAGCTTTTTGATAGACTTCAGTCTTCTCTTGGCATGTCTTGAACTCTTCATATTATCCTTAGAACTATTCACTTTGATAATCATAGTTTGGTTGTCACGGTTCATAAGGATTGCCGTTATTGGTTTTTCAACCATAGGCAAATCTCTTAAGAGTTCACAAAGCCATTCTTCTTCCATAGTTGACCTTGTTAAGGTGGCTTGCTTGCAAGACTTCCATGAAACAACGCCACCACCAAGAGTGAATATATATCAACCTGTGGCCTTTACCTCATCAACATATGATATCCAGCTTGAATCACTATACCCTTCAAGTACTCTTGGATACTCAGTATAATGAATTTCATAGCTCATTATTCCCTTTAGATAGTGTATTACTCTCTCAAGAGCATGCTAGTGATCATCTCCTGGATTGGCCACAAATCGGCTAAGTTTGCTTACAGCAAACAAGATGTCAGGCCTCGTAGCACAGGCTAAGTACATAAGTGAGCCAATAATATGAGAGAATATCAATTGATATCTAGTCACTTTTTGATTATTTCAAAGCAACACACCAGGATCATAAGGTGTGGGAGAGTAATTGCAATCATCATATCCAAATCTTCTCAACACCTTCTCCACATAATGTGATTGCACTAGTGTAATCCCATTATTCTCATCTCTCAGTAGCTTGATGTTTAAGATAACATCAACTTCTCCAAGATTCTCTTTTTTATCTCAAAACATTGAGATAGGAAGGTTTTGACCTCATTAATTACTTTGAGACTTGTCCCAAAAATTAATGTCATCAACATACAAACATAGGACAATGCCCTCGCCCCCACCATGGTGGTAGTATAAACATTTTTCAACTTCATTTACAACAAAGCCTATAGATGTCAAAGTTCTTTCAAACTTATCATGCCATTTCTTGGGGGCTTGTTTGATACCATACAAAGATTTATTCAATTTACACACCTTTGTTTCTTGACCTTCTAGTACAAAACCATCAGTCTATTCCATGTAAATTTCCTTGTCAAACTCTCCATTTAGTAAAGTCGTCTTAACGTCCATTCGATGAACGAGAAGACCATGAGAAGCAGAAAGTGATATTAGTACTCGAATTTTGGTCAATCTATCCACATGTGAGTAAGTATCAAAGAAATCTTCGCCTTCTTTTTGGGTATAGCCTTTAGCCACAAGTCGAGATTTGTACTTGTCAATAGTACCATCAGCTCTAAGATTCTTTTTAAATACCTATTTACATCCTATAGGTTTACATCCATACAGACATTCAGATATCCATCTCGCTTTGAACCACTTCTTTCGAGTAGTCTACATCTAGAGATGCAAACGCTTCTGAAATGGTAGTGGGAGTGTCATCCACTAGGTACACAATGAAATAATTACCAAAATACCTTGCGGTCCTTTGTCTCTTGATCCTTGTGGGAGCTTCATTATCATCTTGATCCGAATCTGAACTCCCATTATCTAATTGTTTATCAGTCTCCATGGGAGTTCAGGTTTAGAAATTGGATCATATTCCTTATTAGATATGATAGGCCTCTCAATGGAAATATATCCTTAAAGAATGTAGCATCTCTTGATTCAAAGATGGTACTGACACTCATGTCTTCCACTTCAGATTTCACCATAAGAAATCTATAAGGAATGTTGTGAGAAGCATAGCCAAGAAAGACACAATCCATGGTTTTTGGTCCAAGCTTACACTTCTTGTTGATTGGCACGTTGACTTTTGCCAAACAACCCCTAGTTCATAAGTAGGAGAGTGCCAACCTTTTATTTTCCCATTCTTCAAATGGAGTAATCTCTTTATTCTTAGTTGGAACTCGGTTTAGGACATGACATGAAGTCAATATAGCCTCCCCCACCATTCCTTGTATAAACCGGTAGTGTCTAACATGGCATTAACCAAATCTATTAGAGTTCGTTTTTCCTCTCAACAATCCCATTGGATTGAGGGGAATTAGAAGGTGTCCTCTCATGTATAATACCATGTTCTGAACAGAATACAATGAACTCATTAGAAAAGTACTCTCCACCACGATCAGACTGAATTCTTTTGATCATTCTCTCAAGTTGATTTTCAACTTTTGTCTTATAGATTTTAAAGAAATCAAGAGCCTCATCTTTAGTTCTCAAGAGATAAACATAACAGTACCTAGTAGAATCATCAATCAAAGTCATGAAATATTTGTTTCCACCTGTTGTCAACACACCATTCATCTCACATAGATATGAATGTATGTTCTATAGAGGTGCCAAGTTTCTTTCCTCTGCAGGCTTGTGAGGCTGTTTTACATGCACACAAGCATGACACTTAGAACCTTTGACAATAGTGAATTTTGGAATTAAACTCATACCAGCAAGTCACGACATACAACCAAAATTAATATGACAAAGTCGTGAATGCAAACATTAGTATTATTACTGTAAGATCCCTCCTTTGTAAAGGAAAAGATCCCTGTGATTGCAATGCTAGTCCCTGGATCAATGCTAGCATCCACAGTTTAAGATGAAGTACACAGATACAAAGGTCGTTTATTACAGTCATTCCAGAGATAAAACATAGTCTTTTACAACTCATGGCCAAAGGCCTAATACAAGAGTTTATGGAATATATAAATAAACATAAGTCTTCATCTTCATGTGCCACAGGCAAGCATGTTGAGTGTAGACTCATGACTCCTATTCATCATCAGAGTAACCTGCAACATCATAAGTTACAGCCACAGAGGGTCAATACTTTGGAATAGTATTGGCAAGTGATACCTTAGTATATTTTAAGTGGACTATAATACTATATGCATTTGGCTGGTGGAGCTTAGGCTTGCATTGCTCAAAATAGATTTTTCCTTAACTTTTGAAAACACTAAGTTTTTGCTTGGCACAAAACACCCAAGGCATCAATCAATCAAAGACTCCAGATCCCCTCAGGGCATCTACCAATCAATGATTGAAGATCCTTTTAACCCTTGTTCACCCACAAGTTTTATTTAGAAATTGGAGTGATGAGATTCTTGAAGTTTCCATGTCTTGATGCTCAAATTGTCCTTTACCAGGGACATGGCTAAGTACTTAGGTTTTACACTTTGCAAAGGTGGTGCACTTTCCCCACAAGCCTTGGTTTCCCAAGACATGATCCTTCAGTAGCCTTTCCTTAGTCAAATGGACGCGTTCCAACCTATCATCCCATCTACCACCCACTGTCCAAAAGACTAAGTTCCAGCATCCTAAGATCATGGCAGAGCCCATAATGCCAAGTGGTTGCACTTGAAGCTTCTCAACATTTGACATCTCAAATCTCTTTGTTTCCTGGGTGGCCATCCACAAGTGAGATACACAAGGTTCACCAGTACCCCTGGCCTTGTGTAACCACTCAACATAACCATTCCATCCATTCCACCCAGGTGATTCATTAACTTAGTTGTTTTGTTAAATAAAACACAAGTCCTCAGACTTAGAATATTTTCATAGTGTATATATATAACCACCCTTGTTTTCTAGTAGCTAGGCTAAGCAGGGCATGGCAACTTATCCTTAGGGAATTTTCCTAGCAACTCTAGCATTCTATTCTAAATAGGATTTCCCATCATCAATTGACAAAAGTAGCATGCAAGTCCTAACAAAAATATATCTAATGCATGTTTAAAAAAAATAGGAATGGAATATTCATGAAGATATCACTTGCCTTGGTAGTGTGGAGAGTAGCACTCGTCACAATCACAATCACTAGCAAAATCTACACACAAAGTTATAGCACACAATTACACACAAATATATACAAACAAAAATATTATGAATGCATGCATGCATGAATCTACCAAGTGATGATTTTTGAAAAACTCAACCAAGCAAGTGCATGAATACAGAAACTAAACAAGTCACAAAATAGCCAAGACAAACTTAAATAACCCTAAAACAAAATACTAAACTAAATCTATACTCAAAAAGGCCTCAAACAAGTTTTTGTAATTTAAGCCAAACTAATGGTTACTATTTGCTAAACAAAAAGGATAGGTAGAAAGGTCTTGTTTTTCTGAATCCAACGGTATAAAGTTTGCAAAATTCTAACGTGGAATTTAAAAGATATAGGCATTTGAAATCTGGATCAAAATCTGTTTTTAAATTCTATTTTCAGATCTAACCTAGCCACGCGTCATGTTCTTATTCGCCCGTACCGTTTCGCACTGGATCGAGCTCCACAGCCGTAGGATCTAAATGAAATCTGGCGGCTCAGATCGCGTACCGCTTCGGGGTTAAGTGGATCTATCCTAGCGCTACGATACAGATCTAACGGCTGCTATTTCTCTGGCCAAGAACTGGCGGTGGAGCGGCGGCTACCGGCGGCGGAACTGTCGGTCGATAACGTTGCCGATGATGCAGACGGAGAGGGAGAAAGAGGAGTAGCTCACCGGGCTCAGGGGGTCACGGCGATGCTCGTCGTACTCGTGGTTGGTCAAGGGGCGCTCGGGCACGGCTGCGATTGCTCACCGGAGTTCGTGGCGGCGGCGGGTGCGTCGGGTGGTCGTCGTGGACGTTGCTGTGGATCACCCCAAGGCAAAGCGAGGACACGGTTAGATTCACAGAGTCAAGGCGAAGTAGTGAGCATGAACGGGAAGGCGAGGGGCGGTCTGTACCTACCGGGAAAACTCGTCGGAGTTGATGTCGCCGTCGGTGCTCGCGGTGTCAGGTGGAACCGGCGACCTGGGGCAGTACAAGACGGACTAGTGAGGTCAGGAGATGCGCCAAGACACGCTGAGTCAGATTGTAAGAACAAGAGGCAGAGGGGAACACTAGGCTCACCGGAATCGATCGCCGGAGAGGCTCTGTCCGCGGCGGTGTAAAGCTGATTGAGGATAGCCTGGTGGCAGAGTGAGCGAGGTGTTTGGGGGAAAAAGATCGCGAGGCAGAGAGGATCTTATAGCCGGGGAATCGACAGGAAACGCTCGCGGTTAAATGCCCATTTACGCCGCGCCATTACCGGCCATCACTGCTGCAGCGACGTGGTCGCAGGCGCGGTCTGAGGAAGACGAGGGCGACGTGGACCGGGCCCGCTCGTCAGCGAAGAGTGTAGGGTGAAAGTGGGGTCGGTCTGTCAGCGACTTAACGCGTGCGCTCGCGCGTGTGAGAAGGAAAAGGAGATCCCCGAGTGGGCTTGCTGGGCTTGATCCGCTGCTGGGCCAGATTCTGGCCGCGCGGCCCTTTTCTTTTGAGAATTCCTTTTCTTTTTCTAAATTCATTTTCTGGATTGATTTTGATATGAATTCAAATCCTTTTGAATTCAAACAGCTTTGGGAATTTTTGCAGGGTTCTGTAGGTTCAAAAACGAGTCAGATGACCATGTGGTTACTAGCAAGGGATTGGTCAAGCTTCGGTTTTGTAATAAACAGAGACTTTGTCTCTTTGTCTCTAGTTTGAAATAGGGTTTAGAAAATATTTCTAAATTTGGAATCTTGGGTTAAAAGCTTCACCTAGCCTTTCCAACCATGGAGGCAAGCAAACAAGATCATGGACAATCAAATCTCAAAGGGTGATGGCCAATTGAGATAAATTGCCCACATGAAATCATAGCTCAAACTTCTATCTCTAAATGATTTTGAGAAAAAACCCTATATGAATGAATGATGCAAGAATGATATGAATGAGTTTTGAAACATGATTTTTGGGATGTTACAAATCTAACCCCCTTAAAATGAATCTCGCCCTCGAGATTCGGATTGGCTAGCAAAATAGGTGAGGGTGGTCTTTCCGAAGATCATCTTCTCTTTCCCAAGTTGCTTCCTCTTCGGAATGATGATTCCATTGTACTTTGCAAAACTTGATAGTTTTGGTCCTTGTGACTCTTTCTGCGGTCTCAAGTATCTTGATAGGCTTTTCTTCATAGGTGAGGTCACTTTCTAGTTGAACTTCCTCCAAAGATATGGTATCTTTCAAAGATCTTTCTTCCATCTCCGGGTGACATTTCTTAAGCTGACTCACATGAAAAACATTATGGACTGCTAATAAAGATGCTGGAAGTTCGATTTCATATGCAGCTTCTCCCTTGCGACTTAGAATGTTGAATGGTCCAACATATCTTGGTGCTAACTTTCCTTTGACTCCAAATCTTTTTACTCCACGAAGTGGTGATACTCTAAGATAAGCTCTATCCCCAACTTCGTAAGTGACTTCTCTACGCTTAGCATCTGCGTAGCTTTTCTGTCGAGACTGTGCTATCTTCAATCTGTCTCTAACCAATTTGACCTTTTCTTCGGCGTCTTTGATAAGGTCTGGTCCAAACAAACTTCTTTCTCCCACACCATTCCATAGCAATGGGGTGGTACACTTCCTTCCGTAGAGAAACTCGAATGGTGCCATCCCAATACTAGATTGGTGACTGTTGTTGTAAGAGAACTCTGCGTAAGGTAGACTTTCATCCCGACTTGCTCCATAGTCTAGGGCACATGCCCTCAACATGTCTTCAAGAATTTGATTAGTCCTTTCTGTTTGTCCATCAGTTTGAGGATGAAAAGCAGTGCTGAATTCCAATCTCGTTCCTAAAGATTCATGAAGCTGTCTCCAAAAGTGAGAAGTGAATTGAGTTCCTCTATCAGATACAATACTCTTAGGTACTCCGTGAAGGCATAGAATTCTGCTCATGTAGATTTTGGCTAACTTGGCACTTGTATAAGTTGTCTTTACGGGTATAAAATGAGCTACTTTAGTTAGGCGATCCACTACTACCCATATGGAATCATACCCTGACCTGGTCCTTGGTAATCCGGTAATGAAATCCATACCAATATTTTCCCACTTCCATTCAGGAATAGGCATTGGTTGAAGCAAACCTGCTGGTTTCTGATGTTCCGCTTTCACTCTACTACACACATCACACAAAGCAATGTGTTCGGCGATGTCCCTTTTGAGATTGTTCCACCAAAATCTTTCTTTCATATCCATGTACATTTTGGTGTTTCCCGGGTGAATAGAATATGGAGAGTTATGGGATTCTTGCAGAATCAGTTTCCGCAATTCCGGATCTTGTGGAACACAAATACGTTTCTCGTGCCATAAAGTACCTTGTTCGTCCTTATGGAAACTTTTAGCCTTCCCTTGGCTAATATTTTCCTTAATCTCTTCGATTTCTTTATCCGTCTTTTGGGCTTCTTTAATCTTATCCAACAGAGTGGGTTGAACATCCAAAGACATGAGATGTCCTTCTGGCACAATCTCCAACCTGAGTTCCTTGAATTGCTTACACAAATCCTCTGGCAATTCACCTTTGGTAAGGCCATTTACAAACGCTTTACGACTTAGAGCATCTGCTACTACATTTGCTTTACCGGGGTGGTATTGCAAATTCAAGTCGTAATCCTTGATAAGTTCTAGCCATCTTCTTTGTCTCATATTGATCTCCTTCTGGGTGAAGATATACTTCAAGCTCTTATGGTCGGTGAACACTTCACAACGTTTTCCCAAAAGGTAGTGTCTCCATGTTTTGAGTGCATGGACAACAGCGGCTAACTCTAAATCATGAGTAGGATAATTTACTTCATGAGTTTTGAGTTGTCTCGAGGCATAAGCCACAACTTTTCCGCTTTGCATAAGTACGGCTCCTAATCCTTGATGCGAAGCATCACAATACACTTGGAAATCCTTTTCCAAATCTGGTAGGCACAGAACAGGTGCTGACACAAGTCTCTTCTTTAGTTCTTGAAAGCTGAGTTCACATCCTTCAGACCAAGCAAATTTCTTATCTTTCTTTAACAATTCTGTCATTGGTTTAGCAACCTTAGAAAAAATTTCAATGAATCTTCTGTAGCAACCTGCTAAACCAAGGAAACTACGAACCTCTTTTACATTCTTAGGAGATTCCCATTCTGTCACGGCTGAAACTTTAGCAGGATCAACTGCTACACCATCCTTTGTCATAACATGACCAAGAAATCCAACTTCCTCTAACCAAAACTCACACTTGCTGAATTTGGCATAAAGCTTATGTTCCCTTAGTTTCTCAAGTATCAAGCGTAGATGTCTTTCATGCTCCTCCTTGCTCTTGGAGTAGACTAAGATGTCATCGATGAAAACGACAACGAACTTGTCGAGAAATTCCATGAACACTTTGTTCATCATATTCATGAAGTATACGGGAGCGTTGGTTAAACCAAAAGGCATCACAGTGTACTCATACAATCCATACCTTGTGGTGAATGCTGTTTTAGGTATGTCTTGCTCTCTTATCTTGAGTTGAAAATAGCCTGACCGAAGATCAATCTTTGAGAACACACATGCTCCTTCTAGCTGATCAAACAAGTCATTGATTCTTGGCAAAGGATACTTGTTCTTGATGGTTACCTCGTTGAGAGAACGGTAATCTATGCATAATCTTTGAGTTCTGTCTCTCTTTTCTACGAACAAAACTGGAGCTCCCCAAGATGAAGAACTTGGCTGGATGAATCCTTTCTGCAATTGTTCTCCAAGTTGTTTCTTGAGTTCCTTAAGTTCGTCAACTGACATTTTATAAGGCCTCTTTGCCCTTGGTCCAGAACCTGGTACCAAATCTATTATAAACTCCACATCTCTATCTGGTGGCATTCCTGGTAATTCTTCCGGAAACACATCCGGATATTCACACACAATTGGCACCGTGTCCATGCTAACCCCCTTAAGAGAATTCAGCTTACTTCCTTTAGATTTAAAATTGGTCTTGAATTTTATCCTCTTACCTTCAGGGGTTGTGAGTGAAATTGTACGATTGGCACAATCTAGTACTCCCTCATATTTAGACATCCAATCCATTCCCAAAATCACATCCAATCCTTGGGAATTCAGGATTATTAGGTTTACTGGAAACTTATGTTTTCCAAACTCTATGACTAAATCATGACATCCTGAGTTCACTATCATTTCTCCACCAGGAGAGCTTACTTTTATAGGACACCCAATGGTTTCTACCGGTAGTTCATTTCTTTCGACAAATGCTTTTGATATGAATGAATGAGATGCACCAGTGTCAAAGAGTACAAATGCTGAGATGGAATTGAGTCTGAACTTACCAGCAACAGCATCAGGCTCTTCATAGACCTCCTCCACATTGATGTGGTTAACCTGTCCTTTCTGAAAAGGATTGGGCTTGTTAGGTCCTTCAACTTTCTTCTCAGGACACTAATTAGCATAATGCCCTAGCTTCTTGCATTTGAAGCATTCAACCTGACTGTTGTCCTTCTTAGGTTGACTTCCACTTCCACTTCCACCTCCACTATGGTGGCTCTTATATCCACTCTTGTGGTTCTTGTACTTATCATTGTCATGACTGCGATGATGCTTGTTGTCATGACGGTTGTGGTTGTGGTGCTTGTTAAATTTCCCATGCTTGTGGGATCCTGAGCTGACACTATCATCATAGTGAGATCGTTTATGAGACGATCCCGAGCTGTGCTTGTCGGAGTGTTTCCTCTTTCTACTCTCGACTTGCTTCATCTTATTCTCCACAATAACAGCCTTGTCACACAGCGACTGATAAGTTGGAACATATGCCACAGACAGCTGCAGATTCAGTTCGTCATTCAAGCCTTCCAGAAACTTTTCCTTCCTTTTGGCATCAGTGTCAACCTCATCCGGTGCATAGCGCGCCAGATTGTTGAACTCTTCAATATATTCAGCCACGCTGTGGTGGCGCTGCTTCAGGTTGTGAAATTCCTTCTTTTTCAGGCTCATCATACCTGGTGAGATATGAGTAGTACGAAATCCATCTTCAAAGATAGCCCAAGTCACCTCATCGATAGGCGTGGTAATCTGGAAGTTGTCCCACCATGCGGCGGCTGGTCCTTCCAACAGATGTGCTGCGAACCTGACCTTTTCAGCATCTGTGCATCCCACGGTCACTAAGTCTTTGTTCACAGAACGTAGCCAATCATTGGCCACCATGGGATCAGTCGTTCCCGAAAACTTAGCTGGCCTCAGACGCAGAAATCTGGTGAGCATATCAAAACCTGGAGGGTTGTTGTTGTTGTTGTTGATATTGTTGTTGTTGTTGGGGTTGTTGTTGTTCTGGTTCTGGATGAACGTCGTCATCATTTGCATAAGCTGTGTTTGTGCATTCATCATTTGTTGCATTTCTGGGGTAATGTTGGGGTTGGGGTTGGTGTTTGCGTGACGGGGAGGCATCTGTGGTTTATTCATATAGAGATAAGAATGAGATACCCTTACATGATTTATGCACAATACATTACTCAAACCAACACATAGCAAGCAACACTAGGATAAAAGCTCAACAACAAGATAACAAAAAGTTTCAAGGTACAAACACACAAGTGGCAAGCCATCCACATGTCGGATGGTCCAATAATAAGTTCACAAATAACAAGTGCGGTAAATAAAGATAACTGAGTAGTTAAATCTACTCGTCGGCATCAATCTCCTCCTCGACAAAGGTAAGACCTGCGTTCTCCATTGCGGTCTTGTTCTCCTCGATGGTAGTGGTCAAAGAGTCGATCTTGGCCTTGAGAGCCCTCTTCTGGGAACGAAGCCTCTCAATCACTGTCTGCTGCTGCTCTAACTCGAAGTCCTTGGACTGCAGTTCCTCGGTCATATCACGAATCCTCTTGTTCCTATCCTGGACACGCTTCTCTTGACTCTTGAACTTACGGTCTTGGGTCTCGAACTTCGCCTCCATCTCCTTGACTATCTCGTCCTGCTGCGCGAAGAGCTTGTCCTTCTCGCGAAGCTGCACCTGGAGCTCGTCATTACTAAGCATGACGTTGGTCCTATCGGTATCCACGTGCCTAATAAGAGTCTCTAAGTCCTGGAGGTACAGGCGTATCGGCTCTGCTGTGACCCTCGAGTCGTCCTCAAAATCAATGGACTCTCCATCATCATCACGCCTTCCGAAGGCGTGGAAGTGAGTGCCTCTAACCTGTCGGGAGTGACGTCCTAATAGTCTTCCTATCAGATCCTGCATGACATCCTCCATGCCTCTCTCACTGTCATCGTGCATAAGCTTGAAGACGATGGCCTCCGTAGTAGGCTCAGTCTGGCGTCCTGGCTGGTTCACCTTGAAGCCCCAAAGGTCCTTCCTCTCAAACTTGGTGAGTGGGTGCACCGTAATGATAGGAAGAGGGAGATCGAGTAAAGTAGTAAGCTCTACGATACGAGGACCAAAACGGGTAGCCTGGAACTCCTCAACAGTGCTGATGGCAACAGGCATCTATTTATAAGATTAAAGAGTTAGAACAACACAAATCTAAATTAAACAAGACAAACATTCAAGCATAACCATGGTACACAAAAATCACACAAGTCATGCATACATAAATCCATTACATCAACCAAGGTTCAAACTTATTTAAGGTATCATTTTGGAAAATAAGGTGATAGGTGGTGGTCCAACTAACGAAGTGCGCTTACAATCCTATCTCATTGGATCTGGTGGCTAACACAATATTCCTAGTGGCAATCACCCTATCTTGTTCACATGCTTCTATCACTAAGTCTATAATATCTCCTCTTAAGGATTGGTTGGTGACTTCCAACTCTTGGGTATGTTCCTTCTCTTTCTCTAAGTCTTTTTGGAGGTTGAGCATCTTGCACTTGACTCTAGTACTCAGTTCCTTGATAGTCTTCCAAGCTGCTTCTTTTGCTGACTCAAAGAATGTGGTGTGCATAAAAGTGTTGGTGTACATGCAGAAGCCCTTTTCTTTGTGGTTGTCTTCCTTATTCTTGTACAAGTGAAGTTGCACCCACCAATACTCCACTCCATCCTCCATCACTGGAAAGCCCTTGTACACTGCTGCACCATGTACTCCCATGGTCTCCATGAGGTCCTTGAGAATCTTGGGAAACTCAGTCTCACACTCCAAGGTCATGGTCATGAGTGGTCCTTTCTTCACGGCTTTGTTGACGGAGTTCATCTACAAATAGAGATGAGAATGAGAAGATTAGAAAAGTTTACGAGAAGAATAGACAAGTGTAGAAGAAGTTAAAATTTTCCTTAGTGGTTTCCAATCCTAGGGTCATAATCCTACAGGCAACACAGTGCTCTGATACCATCTGTAAGATCCCTCCTTTGTAAAGGAAAAGATCCCTGTGATTGCAATGCTAGTCCCTGGATCAATGCTAGCATCCACAGTTTAAGATGAAGTACACAGATACAAAGGTCGTTTATTACAGTCATTCCAGAGATAAAACATAGTCTTTTACAACTCATGGCCAAAGGCATAATACAAGAGTTTATGGAATATATAAATAAACATAAGTCTTCATCTTCATGTGCCACAGGCAAGCATGTTAAGTGTAGACTCATGACTCCTATTCATCATCAGAGTAACCTGCAACATCATAAGTTACAGCCACAGAGGGTCAATACTTTGGAATAGTATTGGCAAGTGATACCTTAGTATATTTTAAGTGGACTATAATACTATATGCATTTGGCTGGTGGAGCTTAGGCTTGCACTGCTCAAAATAGATTTTTCCTTAACTTTTGAAAACACTAAGTTTTTGCTTGGCACAAAACACCCAAGGCATCAATCAATCAAAGACTCCAGATCCCCTCAGGGCATCTACCAATCAATGATTGAAGATCCTTTTAACCCTTGTTCACCCACAAGTTTTATTTAGAAATTGGAGTGATGAGATTCTTGAAGTTTCCATGTCTTGATGCTCAAATTGTCCTTTACCAGGGACATGGCTAAGTACTTAGGTTTTACACTTTGCAAAGGTGGTGCACTTTCCCCACAAGCCTTGGTTTCCCAAGACATGATCCTTCAGTAGCCTTTCCTTAGTCAAATGGACGCGTTCCAACCTATCATCCCATCTACCACCCACTGTCCAAAAGACTAAGTTCCAGCATCCTAAGATCATGGCAGAGCCCATAATGCCAAGTGGTTGCACTTGAAGCTTCTCAACATTTGACATCTCAAATCTCTTTGTTTCCTGGGTGGCCATCCACAAGTGAGATACACAAGGTTCACCAGTACCCCTGGCCTTGTGTAACCACTCAACATAACCATTCCATCCATTCCACCCAGGTGATTCATTAACTTAGTTGTTTTGTTAAATAAAACACAAGTCCTCAGACTTAGAATATTTTCATAGTGTATATATATAACCACCCTTGTTTTCTAGTAGCTAGGCTAAGCAGGGCATGGCAACTTATCCTTAGGGAATTTTCCTAGCAACTCTAGCATTCTATTCTAAATAGGATTTCCCATCATCAATTGACAAAAGTAGCATGCAAGTCCTAACAAAAATATATCTAATGCATGTTTAAAAAAAATAGGAATGGAATATTCATGAAGATATCACTTGCCTTGGTAGTGTGGAGAGTAGCACTCGTCACAATCACAATCACTAGCAAAATCTACACACAAAGTTATAGCACACAATTACACACAAATATATACAAACAAAAATATTATGAATGCATGCATGCATGAATCTACCAAGTGATGATTTTTGAAAAACTCAACCAAGCAAGTGCATGAATACAGAAACTAAACAAGTCACAAAATAGCCAAGACAAACTTAAATAACCCTAAAACAAAATACTAAACTAAATCTATACTCAAAAAGGCCTCAAACAAGTTTCTGTAATTTAAGCCAAACTAATGGTTACTATTTGCTAAACAAAAAGGATAGGTAGAAAGGTCTTGTTTTTCTGAATCCAACGGTATAAAGTTTGCAAAATTCTAACGTGGAATTTAAAAGATATAGGCATTTGAAATCTGGATCAAAATCTGTTTTTAAATTCTATTTTCAGATCTAACCTAGCCACGCGTCATGTTCTTATTCGCCCGTACCATTTCGCACTAGATCGAGCTCCACAGCCGTAGGATCTAAATGAAATCTGGCGGCTCAGATCGCGTACCGCTTCGGGGTTAAGTGGATCTATCCTAGCGCTACGATACAGATCTAACGGCTGCTATTTCTCTGGCCAAGAACTGGCGGTGGAGCGGCGGCTACCGGCGGCGGAACTGTCGGTCGATAACGTTGCCGATGATGCAGACGGAGAGGGAGAAAGAGGAGTAGCTCACCGGGCTCAGGGGGTCACGGCGATGCTCGTCGTACTCGTGGTTGGTCAAGGGGCGCTCGGGCACGGCTGCGATTGCTCACCGGAGTTCGTGGCGGCGTCGGGTGCGTCGGGTGGTCGTCGTGGACGTTGTTGTGGATCACCCCAAGGCAAAGCGAGGACACGGTTAGATTCACAGAGTCAAGGCGAAGTAGTGAGCATGAACGGGAAGGCGAGGGGCGGTCTGTACCTACCGGGAAAACTCGTCGGAGTTGATGTCGCCGTCGGTGCTCGCGGTGTCAGGTGGAACCGGCGACCTGGGGCAGTACAAGACGGACTAGTGAGGTCAGGAGATGCGCCAAGACACGCTGAGTCAGATTGTAAGAACAAGAGGCATAGGGGAACACTAGGCTCACCGGAATCGATCGCCGGAGAGGCTCTGTCCGCGGCGGTGTAAAGCTGATTGAGGACAGCCTGGTGGCGGAGTGAGCGAGGTGTTTGGGGGAAAAAGATCGCGAGGCAGAGAGGATCTTATAGCCGGGGAATCGACAGGAAACGCTCGCGGTTAAATGCCCATTTACGCCGCGCCATTACCGGCCATCACTGCTGCAGCGACGTGGTCGCAGGTGCGGTCTGAGGAAGACGAGGGCGACGTGGACCGGGCCCGCTCGTCAGCGAAGAGTGCAGGGTGAAAGTGGGGTCGGTCTGTCAGCGACTTAACGCGTGCGCTCGCGCGTGTGAGAAGGAAAAGGAGATCCCCGGGTGGGCTTGCTGGGCTTGATCCGCTGCTGGGCCAGATTCTGGCCACGCGGCCCTTTTCTTTTGAGAATTCCTTTTCTTTTTCTAAATTCATTTTCTAGATTGATTTTGATATGAATTCAAATCCTTTTGAATTCAAACAGCTTTGGGAATTTTTGCAGGGTTCTGTAGGTTCAAAAACGAGTCAGATGACCATGTGGTTACTAGCAAGGGCTTGGTCAAGCTTAGGTTTTGTAATAAACAGAGACTTTGTCTCTTTGTCTCTAGTTTGAAATAGGGTTTAGAAAATATTTCTAAATTTGGAATCTTGGGTTAAAAGCTTCACCTAGCCTTTCCAACCATGGAGGCAAGCAAACAAGATCATGGACAATCAAATCTCAAAGGGTGATGGCCAATTGAGATAAATTGCCCACATGAAATCATAGCTCAAACTTCTGTCTCTAAATGATTTTGAGAAAAAACCCTATATGAATGAATGATGCAAGAATGATATGAATGAGTTTTGAAACATGATTTTTGGGATGTTACAATTACCAGTAGTGCATACATGGTTCACAACATCATCACAGAAGTTTACCAACAAAAAGAGAAACATGCATCCACATTCATAGCCATTTCCAACAAAGGTTTCATACTTAGACAGTACAACTTTATTGGACTCAAATACCAACTTAAACACATTCTTCAATTGCACGATCTTGCCCGAAGTAAACTTCAGATCCACCGTGCTAGAACCAAGAACAGTAGCATGTAACGCATTCCTCATCATGACAGAGGAACCTCGAGCCTGATAAGAGGTGAACATGGAAATGTCAGCACACACATGAACATTATCACATGTATCAACCCACCATTATGTGGGTTGAAATACTGAAAGAACAGTAGGTAATAAATTACCGTACCTAGAACCTGAAGTTCCTAGATCTGTATTGCCAATGACCATGTTAACATATTTAGAAATCTATCCAGGTTGACCCTTCTTGCCTTTCTTCTATGGGCAGCAATGATCCCAACGGCCAACGTTGCCATTCTTTTCCTTGTTCTGACCCTTCTTCTTCTTGAAGTTGGTAGTCTGGCAGACTTTGTTATTTCCCTTGGACTTGTGGGCATTTTTCTGCACCATGTTGGTAGTAGAATGTCCCTCGGTTCCACTACTGTGTTTTCTTTTGCCCTTGTCTTCTCCTCAACATTCAGAGAGCCAATGAGGTACGCAATAGATAGCTCGTGCCTTTGATGTTTCAGAGAAGTGGAAAAGTTCCTCCACAAAGGGGGAAGCTTAGCAACAATGCATCCCATGACAAACTTGTTCGGGAGCACACACACTTGATGAGTTTGAGTTCCTTTGCCATGATCTGTATCTCATGAGCCTGTTCTACTACATATCGGTTTTTAACCATGTTATAGTCATTGAACTGCTCCATGGCATACAGTTCACTACCGCCATCAGCAGCACCGAACTTAGCATCCAGCGCATCCCACAGTTCCTTGGCATCAATAATATGCATATATTCATCAACCAACTTGTCTCCAAGCACACTGAGTACAAAGTGCATAAAAAGTACAGAGGCCTCCTTGAACGCTCTCTCTTCTTTGAGAATAAGCGGACCTCTGGTAGGCCATCTATAACTTTTTCTATGCCCATAGCAGCGAGCCACAAGAGGGCTTTACCTTGCCATCTCTTAAAATGAGCACCCGTAAATAGGCTCAGTTTGAGCGTAACAGCAAAGGAAGATGACAAAAATTGCCTAAATAAATAAGGTTTTTGGATTTTTGGATTACTAAGCAGTTTAGGCATGAGATTAATTACCAAAATCAACATCATGTAAGCACTAGAAGATCTGAACACATGTACCAAACAAGCACACCTAGTAGATCTATAAATCTAGCAAGAACTAGTGCATACAAAAGGAATAGGATGTACAAGTTGACCAGAAAGGTCATCACCGTAGTAGCAACATGGTCTTTGTCGATGTCGCCCATGGTGCTATTGAGATCATCGGTTGATGAAGAAGAACACTCGAATAGAGGATAGCAGTCTCACCAAGACACTCCTGATATGTTGCTAACATATCTATAATTTTTGACGTTCCATGCTTGGTTTTTATCTACTTTCTTATGTTTTGCCCACACTTTGGAGTATTTTTATACACTTTCTTGGACTAACCTATTAACAAGATGCCACAGTGCTAGCTGCCTGTTTTCTGCTGTTTTTGGTTCCAGGAAAGTCAGAAAATGAATATTCTCGGAATTGGACGGGACAAAAGCCGAAGTCAGTTTTTCACCGAGGGGGACACAGAGCCAGAATACGAGACGGAGAGGGGGCAGAGGGCCGCCACACCACCTGGCTACGCGGCCAGGCCTGGCCTGCACCAGGGGGTGGTGTGGCTACCTAGGGCACCCCCTCGGCCTCCCCTTTCTCCTATAAGATGCCTCTGATACAAAAACCCTAAGTACCCGATCAAAATTCCACGAAAGAGTCTATAGACACCGTCATCTCCATCCCTAGATCGGGAGGGATCTGAAGCTCTTCCCGGCACCCTGCCATAGGGGAGAATTCACCCTAGAGGCCTTCTTCATCACCATGCAAGCCTCAAGTGTGATGCGTGAGTAGTTCATCCTTGGACTACGAGTCCATGTAGTAGCTAGATGGTTGGTTCTTCTCCTTTGTGCTACCATGTTTAGATCTTGTGAGCTCCGTTCATGATCAAGATCATCTATTTGTAATTCTACATGTTGTGTTTGCGGGGATCCGATGGATATTGAGATGCTATTTCATATTGATTATTCCGTTGTTAGTAGCTATCTTGGCCAAGTAGATGCTAGCAACTCCAAGAGTTAGTATTTATGCTCGATAGTGGGTTCATGCCTCTAGTAATCTGGGGAAGTGACAGAAATCTCTAAGGTACTAGATGTGTTGTTGCTACTAGGGAGAAAACAACAATCCTTTGTTCATATAACAATCGTATTGTTTACTTTACACGCAATGTGTAATGCAATTATCTGTTGCTTGCAACTTAATACTGGAGAGGGTTCGGATGATAACCTGAAGGTGGATTATTAGTCATAGATGCAGTTGGATTATGGTTTATGTATAATGTTGTAATGCCCAATCAAATCTCAAAGGAGTCAAGATGATTAGTATATGCTTGTATGCTTTCTCGATGTTTGTCAATTGCCCCGCTGTAATTTGTTCACCCAACATGTCATCTATCTTAAGGAGAACCACCACTAGTGAACTATTGACCCCGATCCTTTCTTTTATCATCAATCTACAACTGTTTACTGCTTTTTGTTTACTTTCTGCAAGCAATTACTTTCTTCCACACAATACATTTAATCCTTTGTTTTCAGCAAAACCGGTAAGATTGACAACCTCACTGTAAGTTGGGGGCAAAGTTCTGTGGTTGTGTTGTGCAGGATCCAAGTTGGCAACAACACCTTGGAGGTGTTTCCTTGCTCCTACTGATTCGATAACCTTGGTTTCATAACTGAGGGAAAACTTGCTGATGTGCTCATCATACCTTCCTCTTGGGGTTCCCCAACGAGCTCGATATATTTTGGGCCATCAGCTCCCCAAAAACCTTATTACCCGTCTGCTGGTGCTGGATCTCGACGGATGGGGCTTCGGAGGCATGCTCTCCCGGACGACAGTCCATGCAATCAAGAGGCAGATCTAGGGAGGGGCGAGGGGTGGCTAGGACCCCCTATGATTTGGCCCCCCTCAAGGATATACAACAGGGGCTAGCCCTAATTTTGATGCTAAACACTAATCGTAATACTCTGTCTATTAGCCTAAACCAGTGTGTGTAACATGCTAATGTTGAAGCTTTAGGTCCAAGCCAAAAACATTTAGCCATGGAAGGATAATACAAACCTACTAAAGCATTGGTAAGACCACATATCAATCAACTGGTCCATCAAAAGCATCTAAGTTTGTGCTCTACTCGATTTCCCTTGACGATCTAGTCGACTAATTTCTCCCTTCTCCGCCTCCACCGTGGCAGCGCCTACCTAGGGCTAGGGTCTCATTCATTGAGCGCCACCACCAGGATTGGGATTTTGTATTTAGTCATCGTTGTGTCCTTGATTACCGATTAGAGAAGGCACAAAGCACAACTCCCATGCATCTAGGAACTATCGACTATGATCCACCGCCGCTGCACGGCATGCCCAATTCATGAATTGATCACCGTAAGGCATGATCCCATATATATACATGTTGGATCTTGAAATTACTAGTTTGATTATTCCATCTAACAACCTTTTTTGACAGATCAATTACGGATTATATACACTAGCATTTTTTACAAATTATTTAGTCATTAACTAATTGTTCAGTTATTGAGTTATTTGATAGGTCGGAGCATAGACCTACACTCAAACTAGTAGAATATAGCTTCCTTTTTATTGCAAAATATATAATGTTATAGTTTGATATTCCTAGTATACACTAGAAGACTTGATATATTTTCGTGTTTGTATCTCTTTTATGGTGAATTTATTGTTTGCCCCACATGCTCATATACTAAATCTTCCCATTGATTTATTTAGTATTCTTATATAACGTTATATAATTTCTATAAATTTTACTGTTCATGAGATTATAGACATTTTTGATGGGTTTGTAGTCATAAATCAAATAAAATGAAGCTTTAATTATAAAACATGTGTTCACATGACAAAACTACGAATATATCTAAGATTCGATAAAGTTTTGTCGTATACCTATTTTATGATCACTCTCGTCTTGGCCACCCCCCTATGGTCAAATCCTGGATCCGCCCTTGACGCAGTCACCAGAATGGGAAAGCCTAGAGAGCAGAGTAGCAAGAGGAACAAGGCGAGAGAGATAGAGAAAGAACAGGTTCTGACTAGATCTGTTATGTCCCTCTCTCTATAGCCGGGAGGTGAGCAAAACGAGTCGACATGTGGTGGAAGACAAGGACACGTGTTAAACATGCACATGAATGTTGACACGTACCCAACCAGTTGGTGCACCGTGCATAAACTTAGTCTTCCACAAAACAAGTTTCTAACTCGAACTCGATTCATGAAATGTGGTGACGGAGGAGGAGTGCGCTTGTACTCCTTCTCTTCTCACTCACTTAGTGGGAGTGAAACAGCTCACCTTATAAATTCATCCAACTCTCTCCCAACTAGAAATGTGGGACAAAACTTTGCCTCCCACACAGCTCCCAAGCTGCCACAGTAGATGGGCCTTGAGATTTCAGGAATTATTAGCCTACATGAGCCACAACCTATATAAATCTAACAGGCTATATAAATCCTTTTTTAAAAGTATATAAGACACAATTAAAAACTCAATACACATTGTTTACCTTTTGTTGGAAAGAATAGAAGACCTAACCTGCTTGATTATCATTACTATTGAGATCTTTGATGATAAGTTCAAGGAACCACTCCAGGTTGAATAGGGCTTGAAGTAAGTCTCCCCTAGTGAAAAAACTAGGGTTTGTGTCCTCCAGAGGCTCCGCTCGCCAAGAGTAACTTTTGTTTTGTGAGTCCCTCCTACGTTTCCTTCCCTAGCTTGTCGCATCTCTAGGGCATGGGTGATCGTGGGATTCTGAGCGGTTCTGGAAAGGCGGGGAAGGAAGGTGTGGAAGATCTTCTAGGAAAATTGAATATACATGAAGAGGAGGAAGATGAGTTCGTATGGGAAGATGCGTTGCCTGATCCTCCTACGAAGGCAAAGTGGTTGGAGATTGCAAAGGTCAATACAATGAGGGGGTTCAGACCTATCGCCCTATACACTTGTAACACCCTAGACTCTCCGTGCCCGGATTGTCACTCTTTGTATCTTACTAGGATCTCTAGACTGGCCCCACAAACTAACACTAGTCTTTTCTACGCACTTTGTCCTCACTCGTGCGCACCCGGGTCCCAGTTCTCAGTCGGTCACCCATCCTCAAATTGCTCTGGGCCAAGCATGCTTAACCTCAAAGTTCTTTTTGCATGATCTTTAGGAAATAAGTTGCAACTTGTTGATATAGGTATCCTATCAATCCTATTAAGCCATGCACTAGGGTCTCACATACACCCACCCTTAGAAGATCGGCATCCTCGTCGATCAACCACAAGCCAGGAACATCCCCTCTTGGCACATGTCTGTGCATGCGGTGCCGGTACATGTGCCATGTCATGTCCACTCCGAGCCACATGCGCAATCCTCCACATGTCCGCCACTAACCCTCACACGCCCATGTAACTGCAAGGATCGACTCTGATACCACTTGTAACACCCCGGACTCTCCGTGCCTGATTGTCACTCTTGGCAACTTACTGGGATATCTAGACTGGCCTCACAAACCAACACTAGTCTTTTCTGCGCACTTTTTCCTCACTCGTGTGCAGCCGGTTCCCACTTTCCGGTCGGTCACCCATCCTCAGATTGCTCTAGGCCAAGCACGCTTAACCTCAGAGTTCTTTTTGGATGATCTTTCGGAAAGAAGTCGCAACTTGTTGATATGGCTATCCTATCAATCCTATTAAGCCATACACCAGGGTCTCACAACACCGAAATGCGCCTGGAACCCGTTGAAGGAGGTGGCGTGGCGAAAGATTGGAGATAATTTATTCATAGTGCAATTTGGGTGCCTTGGCGATTGGAACAAAGCCATGCTCATGAGACCTTGGATGTTTAGTAATAACTATGATTTGATGATGGAGGAATATGATGGGTTCCAAAACCCTAGTTCCATTGTTTTGGATAATGGGTATTGTGGGCAAGGGTGATGAAGCTTCTTGACAACTACTTGGTGGAAGCTGTGATCAAAGGTATGTGTAGGCCAATGGGGAAGATTGACGAGGTGAAGATTAAGTTGCCGGAAGGATACATTGGAGAATTTGTGTGAATGAGAGTGAACATTGATGTGAACAAGAAGCTTCACTGTTTGTCTCAAACATGAGAGAGAGAAAGAAGGAATGGTACCAAGTAAAGTATGAAAAGCTTCCTTTTTTGTGGTGTATGTGGATTCATTGGGCATTGGCATGATGGGTGCGTTAGAGGAGAGCACGATGTAACAAATATGGAGTGGGGTGGTTTTATCTTTGTTGATGGTGGTAGAGGCCGGGGGTGAGGTCATGGTGTGGAACGAGGACCAAACTTGCGTGGAAGAGGTGGAGAACCATGTGGTTGAGGTATGGGGAGAGGCGTAAATTTTTCTACTACAGATGATGTTGGAAAACTTATAGGCTGGGGCCCACCAACGGATATGGAGCTAGAGCCCTGTGCTTTGAATAGCCCTTTTTGTATGAAGTGTGTGGTTGGGGATGAAGGTGTTCGTAGCAGAAAACAAAATTTTCCTAGCTATTGCAACACCAATGCCAAGATCTATCTATGAGTTAATGCAGTAATGGGATGGAGGTTTCGGTGAGATACCCTTGTAGCCTGAAAGCTTCTAATGTCCCACGGGGACATGGATGAAGTAGTCGAACTCGTAGCCAACCTCAAGGTCGTGAAGCTCATCGCAATCCATCCTAGGTCCTTGCACAACAACCCATGTGCCACTAGCGACAGAAGCTCCGTGGTTTCGGACACGTCTGACTCTTGTTATCCTTGATCCAGCCAAGATGCGGAAGTAGACCCTCTAAAACTAGGATCCAGCAGCACAACATCGTGCCGGGGTGGTGTCGTCTCCCATGTACGCAGTTCTTCTTGGAACCGCACTCGTGAGGTTCAACTAAGAGAGAGATAGAGGAGAAATTCACTAAGGAAAATGCCTTTGGAAATTCCCTTATTTAATTGTTGTATTTTCCCTCTTCTATTCCCCTCTTTATATAAGGGAAAAGGAGGCACCCCACATTGCCAGCTGGCAATGTGGGACAAAAGGAGAGGAGGAGGGGGCATACGCGTGCACCAAGGAGGCACTAACACGGGCATGCCTGGTGGGCCCCACCCGCCCACGTGCACGCGGCCCGAGGCACGCGACTGTGGCTGGCCAGGGTGGGCCCCGCTTGCTGGCCCGCCCGCCCACTCGCCCATGCAGTAGACGTAGGGCTCGGCCGGTGGGGCTTTAGGTAGTGGTGGTTGCCCCTTTTGCGTGGGTCCCTCTTAGGCCCTTTCCCTTCAGGTATTTGGCCCATTAGTGGAGGTTGCCCCCAAAATTATTATTTATAATATTAATTCTAATAATTAATATGAAATACATACTATAAAATTCCCTTTTGATCCGAAACACCTTTCGGTTCACTTCGAACAACTTCGGATTCCCTGGAACTATTTCGGTACTCCTTCAGAATGATTCCGATATTCTATTTCTCAACGGTGATCCCAACGCTTCCATAATGATCTCATATCATCATAAGACCCTTAAGTGTGTTACCCTACGGTTATGATCAAGATCTCTCTCATATTAATGTTCAATAGCGGGACCATGATTCCCATAATGATCCCCATGCTTCCACGATTGCTTTGTCATTTGGACCACAAACTCTATGTCCAATTCCTTTTGTTTATTTGATACATGACTTGTTCAAGATTTGATCTTTAGTATCAACATATCAATCTCGTTATCGACTAGTCTACTTAACTCGTTACCGTGATATCGTATCCCCATGACCTATTCATACGTTGTAGCTTATTTGATACAATGTCACCGAGTGGGCCCTATGTATCTTCCTGTCATGGGGGTGAACAAATCCCAATCTTGATGCATACGCCTCAATGTGTCCCTCTGGAATACCCACCATGCACCTTTATGATCACTCTATTATGGTGTGATGGTTGACACGGTCAAATCAGTCGCGGGTGACAGTGATTAAATATGATATCACGGTCTAAAGAGAAGGTCACTTCGTTTCTAACTATTGTAACTATAAACCATGTGACTTTTATCACTTTGCAATACCTATGTGGGTAATGTCCATCATATCATTCATCGATGATATGACTTCATTATTTACTGGCATAAATGCTCCATGTTCATCGGTTGCCCAACAAACTAGTTATATAGAAGCTACTAGGGACTATGGTTTGTTTATATACCACACATGTATCAATGTTTCCACTTGATACAATTATAGCACGGTACAAAACTATTATGAACTAGCTGAGATATGATAATAGACCTATTTATTATTTGACTCTTGCTCATATCTTCTTTAGTCTCCCAGTTGCACTAGAGTCCACTTGTTACTGATTATGAACACATGTGTTTTGATCATGCTTGCCTATGGGAAACGTCATGTCTTTGATCTGTGCTACCAGATCGTATGTCCTTTGAAATTCGTTAATGTCTTCTAATTTTCACATTTACATCATTATCACATAATGTGTTGAAGTATTTGCTTGGCGACATAGTGAGACTTTGTTTCTTAGTGTTAACAATGACAGTCGATCAGTCACGAGAACTTTCAAAGTTGTCATGTACACCAGACATACACTCAGTTGAGGTTGAACTTCATTAGCCAAACTTGTCGTACTTTCTGTTTCTGAAGTAGCTACCTACTTCTTTATCCATGTGGATCCCTTTTATTCAACTAAGGTCCGATGGTAAGCTCAGTCCTGGTATAGTGATTTATTCACAAATCACCTCATAACCTGTTCTTCCAATCAAGAACATGGGTCACATTTTGTCAAGTATGCAACATGGTGATACGTGGAAGAGACATATCACAGAGTCATATGGGATAAAGATCACCCTTTCTTTCCCTTTTTAACCATAGTTGACAATACCCATTATTTCTCCTAGGTTTTACAAGTAAGAACATACTTCTTGTCTTGTTCAATTCTGAATCACTTTAGAATCTAGGACATTCTGAAGTTTCTTCAGAATCTTAATGAAACATATTTTACTTTAATGTATATTAAGTATATCAATCCATCTTGATAGATTTCAATGTCTTAATGCACTTTTCAACTTCATTCATAGAATATTAACTAATTTAAATATCACTAATACCATTTACAACACTCATTATATGTCGTATCCATATACTCGAATGTTGTCATGGTCCCACTCAAATATGCTATCATACATGAGATATTTATGATATACTCATATCTCCCACTCAAATATGCCATTCACACATTTGATGAAGGAACTATTTACCTCCCACTTAAATATCTCACAAGTGTAGGTCTTCTCAATAATTTGGCAATTCCAAAATCCTTTGATCTGTTAACAAATCGAGAATTTTCCATTACGAGACTTTAGCATTCCATTTCTAAGTGTAAATTCAATAGACTAAAGCATCGCTACATAATTGTAGTTAGTCATTTGAATTTTTCGAGACAGTCTCCATGAAAAATCGAGCTTTATGTCTTCCTTTAAAGTATAATTTCTTCCTTATAACTATGTAGTTATTCGAGAATGATTAAGTAGTTCTCTTACTTAATAATTGAGCAACATAATGCTTTTGCAATCTTAAATGCAACTTTAGGATTTCATGAATCTTAGTCATTTCTCGTACTCAGGATCATCATCGCTTCTTCGTAGTTTCTAGGTATGTCATGTTCATTTAACAAGACAAGTTAATCAATGATGCATTTCCACAAGATGGGAAACATAATATTGAATCCTACTTTCTCTATTAAAGTACTCAACCAAAATGTTATGATCATTATCATTGGTTTCACCTCATCCTGTACAATCTTGTTTTGCAGAACACATTCTGTTGCACTACTCTACATTTGGGGTAAGATCGAATATCTTGATTTCGAACTTTCACAATTTTCCATTGATACTCTTATTGAGAAACTTTTCTTGATAATAATGCACCAGACAATAGCTAGTTTGTCTTTTGATTATGGAAAATCGTATTGATAGTAGTCTATGAATATTTCTACAAAGGTTTGTATTATTTGCTATGACTTTACAAAGTCTCTAGAAACTCGAAAGTTCCACAACTCTTATGGTGTTGTTTCCACGAATCTAGAGGATTTCCTACTTTCATAAGTGTTTGCTAACTTTATGACTTATAGTTCTAACTTTCTAAAATAACCCATTTAGAGATTTTCTTCAGACCATATGTATCTAATACACTATGATTATGATGCTTAGGATATATCAATACACCTTGATATATTTAATCATCGTAATTTGTGAAATAGCTTTGACAACTCCTTTATGTGCTAAAATCTTAACTCAAATACTAGTCATCTTCATCGAATCATGGAGAGTTGTATGCTCTTGTCAACTTCATATCCATCTTTTATTCTGAAAGTGTTTGAACATTTCAAATGGTTTTAGACTCATGGTTCTATGAACAATACGATTGTTCTATGAACAATATGATTGTTCTATGAACAAAGGATTGTTGTTTTCTCCCTAGTAGCAACAACACATCTAGTACCTTAGAGATTTCTGTCACTTCCCCGGATTACCAGACGCATGAACCCACTATCGAGCATAAATACTAACTCTTGGAGTTGCTAGCATCTACTTGTCCAAGATAGCTACTAACAACGGAAAGCATGCAAGATCACAAACAACAAAGACATGACAGAATCAATAATCAATCTGAAATAGCATCTCAATATCCATTGGATCCCCGCAAACACAACATGCAGAATTACAAATAGATGATCTTGATCATGAACGGAGCTCACAAGATCTAAACATGAAAGCACAAAGGAGGAGAACCAGCCATCTAGCTACTACATGGATCCGTAGTCCAAGGATGAACTACTCACGCATCACACCGGAGGCTTGCATGGTGATGAAGAAGGCCTCTAGGGTGAATTCCCCTCTCCGGCAGGGTGCCGGGAAGAGCTTCAGATCCATCCCGGTCTAGGGATGGAGATGACGGCGGCTACAGACTCTTTCGTGGATTTTTTTTATCAGGTACTTAGGGTTTTCGTCCCGAGGGCATCTTATAGGCGGAAGGAGAGGCCGAGGGGGTGCCTGGGCTAGCCACACCACCCCCTGGCGCGGGCCAAGCCTGGCCGCGCGGCTAGGTGGTGTGGTGACCCCTGGCTCCTCTCCGTCTCGTATTCTGGCATCTGATGACTTCTAGGAAAATAGGCACTTTGGCTTTTGTCCCGTCCAATTCCGAGAATATTCATTTTCTGACATTCCTGGAACCAAAAATAGCAGAAAACAGGCAGCTGGCACTGTGGCTCTTGTTAATAGGTTAGTCCAAGAAATCATATGAAAAGTACTCCAAAGTGTGCACAAAACACAATAAAGTGGATAAAACCAAGCATGGAACATCAAAAATTATAGATACATTTGCAATGCATCAATATCCCCAAGCTTAACTCCTGCTCGTCCTCGAGTAGGTAAGTGATAAAAAGAAAGAATAATTTTTGAGGTGACATGCACCATCAAAGACTTGATCAAAGTATTTGTAAAACATTCAAAGCTAGGATCATAGTACTTCAATCATAACATGAAAGACAAAGTTCTAGCAATAAGACATAGCAACTATGTTGCAACATAAAAAGGCACAAACAAAAGATTCATGAATAACAATGCTTTGCAAGACGTTTGTTTGTTTCACATAAAGAAAACATAACATAATAGTATTTAGCTTGTCCCTCATAGAGTAGCAAATATAAATGCATAGGACACCTTCAAAGTTCATAAGAGTGACTAGATACAAATAGTTTAAAACAAGCAATATCAAGTTATGCATCAATCAACTAGTCTTGGGACAATGCACATAGAACTAAGAATGGCCACTATGCTCTCAAAGTATGTGCATAAAGGTAGAAGGTGGAGACTCAATATAATGGTGGAAGAAAGTCCTTTATAAAAGGAAGTAGGGATTCAAGTCTCATAAAGAGCTTCCAAAAATTATGGTACTTATAGCTTTCAGCTCTCATTTCCCCTATCATAAGCATCTTGAAGTGATTAAGGTTAAAGTGAACAAACTATGGTGTACATGCTTGACGAAGTATAAGTTAGGAATCTCATGTCCCTTGTATACGAGGGCCGCTCCTCATGCTACTCAACTTTAGTCACTGATAAGTTCTTGTCATCGTAAGTACATGTGTATCATAGAGAACGACCAACGGGGTACCCCTTGCCCGATGATACGGAAGAATCCCCATATCAAAATGACAAGGCAAGCAGACAACGAGCATCTCAGCAATCTTCTTATTTACCATGGGAATATGGTGCTTTTTTCTCTCTTTCCTCTTTTCATAATATCTCTTTTTTTCTCTTTTTCTCTTTTTTTCTCAATATAGGACTCTTTTTTATAAGAAGAATGCTTCATAGACAGCTCATTATGGTTACGTTGCAGGTTTCCACCATGTCAGCATGGATTAGACCAGCGGCCCAAGCGTTTCTCTGACACATATACATAACTCCACAGACTTACAAGCTCCCCTTTCATTTCACACCGACGACATCCATATACAAAAGAGCATGATATCAACTAGGTACAAGTACCAAGTGCAATGTTGAAAGCGTTCCCCATGACAGCATGGTTCTGCTAATCCCTAAGAAATAAGTGCAAGCATATACAACATAGACGACACAATGGTTCAAGTTTATTAAGGGCAAGAAAAGTAAAGTGTGCCATCAAGTTCATGAGAGCTTTAATCACTAGTTTTCTCATAACAAGTTTAATTTGGAAGGTAAACAAAAGCATGAATATACTTGGAATAGCATAAGCTAGTAGGTAGGTATGGTGGACTCTTTGGAATAAGTTGGTTTAAGGAGTTGGATGCATGAGTGGAACTCATACTTGGTTGCGGAGGCTAGCAAAAGACTGGGAGCGACAAACTAAGAGAGCAATAATGGCCATAATCATGCAGAGCGACAAAACATAATTGATCAAAGCACAAAGTGATACTACAATTTGAAAACTAAAGGATCATAAATTCTTATGGTGACTTGAGATAGTCATAACATGGTGTGAGCATGCGCCAAGTCAACCCAAATAAAGCATCAAAGGAGAATACCACTATACTATGCTTTAATATGCTAAAACAACGCATGATTCATACAAGGCACATTAAGCAATCTCAATTTTTTATAACAAGTAATGCTACCGCAAAGAATACTAAGCATAAATCCAAAACAATATCAAGCATGGCATGACAAAGCATAGGCCACAGTCAAAAACGAGCTCTTTTTACCACATAAGTATGAACTTTCCTACTCTTTTCCAAACCAAACCAAACTATTTGCAAATCAATGTATGAAAGAGGGGGTCCAACCAATTTATTCAGAAAACTAAGCAAACAAAAGCAAATGAAAAACCAAAATGAAAACGAAAAAGAAGACACTCCAAGAACAACACAACTGTGCATGAAACAATAAAAATGAAGCGTTTGGAAGAAACTTGGAATTTTTATTGATGAAGAGGGGAATGCCTTGGGCATACCCAAGCTTTGTCGCTTGTCTTGGATATTTCTTGGGGTGACACGTGTAGCATTCCCAATCTTGAGCTTTAGTCCATCCTTCATCTCATTACGCATTCCTTCCATACACCTGAAATTTTTCCTTCATACAAAACTTCACACAATCTTTATTAGCAACATTAGTGCACTCAAGATAAATAAGTCTTAAGGTTAAGTTCTAACACCAAATAAACTTCCATTAGAACACTAGATACTGTAGCACTTCCCTTAAAAAGCTCAATTCCCCAAAAGAACTCAAAAAGGAACCAACAAGAAGCAAATGCAGAAAATGGCAGAAATCTGTCAAAACAGACCAACAGGTAAAGACGATTTTTTTCGAAGACCTTCTGTTGCTCAAATAAAAAAGTGTTGAACTAACGAAGTTAGATAACAACCTGGGGCAGAATCACAAAAATTCACGCCTCAAAAAGACGTACATATATTGTACACGAATTTTTACGGTGAAGCACAGAAATCTGTTTCGGGACAACAACTTTCCCAATCATTACTTCTCTCTCATTACAGGTTACTCTTGGCACAAAAAGCAAATAAAAAGAATAAATAACGGTTATTACTGAAGTAATAACTTCCAAGACTCATCTAAAACTTTTGGGTTATCTCCCAATAAGTACTTTTCTTTAACGCCTTTAAGTTAGGCATAATAACTTGAGAAGATGCTCACATAAGAAATATGAATTGAAGTAAAAGAGAGCATCAAGAAGCAAATTCAAAACACATTTAAGTCTAACCCACTTCCTATGCATAGGAATCTTGTAAGAAAATAAATCAAAGAAGCACATAGTAACAAGAATGGGTAGGTAAAACAAGAGCAACTTTAAAACTTTCAGCATATAGAGAGGTGTTTCATTACCATGAAAACTTCTACAACCATATTTTCCTCTCTCAATAATTTTCAGTAGACTCATGAATAAACTCAACAATATAACTATCACCTAAAGCATGCTTTTCATGATCTACAAACACTAGAGCTTTATTATAAACATTTTCAAAGGAATCGAACATGACATTCGTCCTCCTTTGGTAAGCATGGGGGACAATCAAATAACATAAGGGGTAAAGAGTTACTCTCATTAGAAGGTAAGGATGTGTAGATCCATTCTTCCTCCTCTTGATCATCACTCTCCTCCTCTTTTTCATCCAATGAGCTTCCAGTTTCAGCAATTTCTTCTTCCATAGGCTCCTGCAAGGCATTAGTCTCTTCCATTGGTGGAGAGCATCTATTAAGATATTCAAGAATATAGCCATTTTCTACCTTGTAATTATCAAAGCAAAATTTAAGTATATCATAAACCTCATATTTATAAGGTGAATCATCAGTATTTTCAAGCAAACTAGCAAGTTCAAATGCACCCTTCCAAGCAATAAATTCTTCAATTTGTTCCACATCATAAAAGTCATAAATCCCTTTAACATAAGAAGATATGGTAACATTATAATTATACTCACATTGAAAAGGGAGGTGTTTATACCTCCTACAATAAGATTTATCAAAGCAATAAGTAACATTATAAGTAGAGAACACGTTTATAGCAATGGTATACAATTTATCAATTTGTTCCCATAAGTGTTTCCCTTTTTGTGACAAGCGGTGTTCTTTATAATAATATTTTTGTTTTTCCGTGAACCCACCTTGCCAATAAGATTCAGTTTCAAAGAAACCAACCATTGATAGAAAGCATGATAAAGCAAGACAATAACAGACCAACAAAAATACCAACTATAGTAGGAACTAATTTTTTTGTGTTTTTGATAAAGAAACAAGCAAACAAAGCAAAAAGAAACTAAGCAAAACAAAAATAACAAAGTAAAGAGATTGGTTATGAGGGACTCCCCTTGTGAAGATGTCCTTGACTCCCCGGCAACGGCGCCAGAAAAATGCTTGATGGCTCAGTGTTGATGTAGAGCTCGTTGGGAACCCCAAGAGGAAGGTATGATGAGCACAGCAACAAGTTTCCCTCAGTTATGAAACCAAGGTTTAATCTAACCAGTAGGAGCAAGGAAACACCCCAAAGGTGTTGCTAGCTGAGCCTTGGCAGGGCGCACTGCCGGTGCTAGTAGCAACGTGGAGACCTGCACAACACAACCACAGAACTCTGTCCCCAACTTGCGATGAGGTTGTTAATCTCACCGTGTTTTGCTGAAAACAAAGGATTAAACGTATCGAATGGAAGGAAGTAATAGTTTGCAGAAAGTAAACACAAAGCAGTAAACAGTTTATAGATTGTATGTAAAGAAAAAGGACCGGGATCCATAGTTCACTAGAGGAGGCTCTCCTTAAGATAGATAACATGCTGGGTGAACAAATTACAGCGGGGCAATTGACAAACATCGAGAAAGCAATACTTGCATATACTAATCATCTTGACTCCTTTGGAACTTCATTGGGCATTACAACATTATACATAGACCGCCATCCAACTGCATCTATGACTAATAATTCACCTCCAGGTTATCATCCGAACCCCCTTCAGTATTAAGTTGCAAGCAATAGATTATTTCTTTACGAACTGCGTGTAAAGTAAACAATACGATTGTTCTATGAACAAAGGATTGTTGTTTTCTCCCTAGTAGCAACAACACATCTAGTACCTTAGAGATTTCTGTCACTTTCCCGGATTACCAGAGGCATGAACCCACTATCGAGCATAAATACTAACTCTTGGAGTTGCTAGCATCTACTTGGCCAAGATAGCTACTAACAATGGAAAGCATGCAAGATCACAAATAACAAAGACATGATAGAATCAATAATCAATCTGAAATAGCATCTCAATATCCATCGGATCCCCGCAAACACAACATGCAGAATTACAAATAGATGATCTTGATCATGAACGGAGCTCACAAGATCTAAACATGAAAGCACAAAGGAGGAGAACCAGCCATCTAGCTACTACATGGATCCGTAGTCCAAGGATGAACTACTCACGCATCACACCGGAGGCTTGCATGGTGATGAAGAAGGCCTCCAAGGTGAATTCCCCTCTCCGGTAGGGTGCCAGGAAGAGCTTCAGATCCCTCCTGATCTAGGGATGGAGATGACGACGGCTATAGACTCTTTCGTGGATATTTGATTGCGTACTTAGGGTTTTCGTCCCCTGGGCATCTTATAGGCGGAAGGAGAGGCCGAGGGGGTGCCTGGGCTGGCCACACCCACCCCCTGGCGCGGGCAAGCCTGGCCGCGCGGCCAGGTGGTGTGGTGCCCCCTGGCTCCTCTCCGTCTCGTATTATGGCATCTGATGACTTCCAGAAAAATAGGCACTTTGGCTTTTGTCCCGTCCAATTCCGAGAATATTCATTTTCTGACTTTCTTGGAACCAAAAACAGCAGAAAACAGGCAGCTGGCACTGTGGCTCTTGTTAATAGGTTAGTCCAAGAAATCATATGAAAAGTACTCCAAAGTGTGGACAAAACACAAGAAAGTGGATAAAACCAAGCATGGAACATCAAAAATTATAGATACATTTGCAATGTATCATGCATAAAGCCTGTGCATGATCTCCAAGTGACTAACCATGCATGTGTTTTCTTCCATCTTCTGTGAAAGAAACTTATCCAGCACTTCAAACTTAAAAAGCTTGACTTGTTCTATGAACATTACCTTTATTCCATCGGTCATAACGTATGGCTCTGTTTCTAGAAAGTGCACTCGTAGGTCAGGTACCATCACCCATCGCATGGTGCAACAAATGAGCATGAACATGTCACGACAATCATGAAACTCATCCTTTTCTTCTTCAGTTGCACTATCATCATGAGCATCTCCTAGTGGTTATGATAGTGAGTAGAGTACATCATTTTTTGCGATGAGTTCCCTTAAGCGTAGATACTAGTTTATGAAGTTTGACTAATCTAACTCAAGATCCCCATCTCTCATAAAAGTTCCATAGTCGAAATTGAAAGGTTTGATTACCATGATCTACAAGGATATTTGCAAAGACATAAGACTAAGTTCATAATAGGAGTTCAAGTATTATAATCAAATTATTACATGAGATCCCACTAAAACTAACATTCCTAAGCTTGTTTTAGTGATTACACGATCCATATTCACTATAGCATCCCCGATCTTCATGGCCTTTGATCTAGTTGCAACGATGGACAACACTATGTCGATCACGTCATTCATGTGACTCGTGCTCGATCTTTCGATCTTCTCGTGTTTCGAGGGCATGTATGTACATGCTAGGCTCACTAATTCAACCAAAGTGTATTCATAGTGCATATATGTCTTGCACCCACCGTATGTGAACGTCTATATGTCTAGCACCCGATCGTCATGGTCTGTTTTGTAACGATGGACTTTCTTGGTGGTGCACACTTTAGGGAGAACACTATGGTTGGTATTAATTAGGGATCATCTTATCATTTATACTATCCCGTATCTAACACAACTAAGCAAAATAAGATGCATAAAGTATTAACATCACATGCAATTCATAATGTGTGATTTGATATATGGTCCTTCATGTCTAGCGCCTTGATCTCCATCATACACCCAACAGCATGACGCCAAGTCCACGATGCCGACAGTTGGCCATCCATCAGGATCCACTACTGCTATAGTATAACAATAGCATATAAACTACTCTACATCATGATCTCATCATGCAGGCTGTAAGAATAGAACGAACAACCTTGTGGCTCCTGCCAATTTCTTTACATGAACATGCATTTCATACAATGATACAAAATGACCATATCACATCACTTGCCCATAAAATAAAGTTAGATGCATCCACCTTCATATCTTGCATGTTTTACATGGTTGTTGGGCTTATGAGATAGAACTGTTCATACCTATGAACTTCAACCACAACATTGATCAAATAGTTGTCTCCACTACCCCTTTTCAGGGCCCTCCTTTGCAAATGTCATACCAACTACTGTGAGAGAGAGACAGACACCTACTAGGCACTTATACGGTACAACGTATGTTGATCATGGAACCAGTCTCGCGTAAGCTTACGTGTAAGGTCGGTCCAGGCCGCGCATCTCACAGTGCCACGATATGAACAAGTACACATGGGAGGTAACAACTAGACGATCAATGCCCACATTCAACATGTGTCCTACAAGTACTAGCACAACTATGCATAGATCGGCTTTGGTACCACTGAAGGGGTTCATATCAGAAAACAAAAATTTCGTAGCTATCACAACACCAATGCCAAGATCTATCTATGAGTTAATGCAGTAACGAGATGGAGGTTTTGGTGACATGCTCTTGTAGAACGAAAGTGTTTAACGTCATGCGGGGAACGTGGATGAAGTGGTCGAACTCATAGCCAACCTCAAGGTCATGAAGCTCCTCTCAAGTCACCCTAGGTCCTTGCACGACAACCTAGGTGCCACAAGTGGTAGCACCTCCATGGTTTCACACACGTACGATGTCCGATATGATGACTCCTGTTCTCCTTGATCCAACTAGGATGCGGAATTAGACCCTCTGGAACTAGGATCCAGCAGCGTGACGGCGTGCCGGGGTGGTGTTATCTCCCACGTGTGTAGTTCTTCTTGGAACAACACTCGTGAGATTCAACGGCGAGAGAGAGGGGAGAAATTCTGTAACAAAAATTCCTTAGGAAATTCCCCAATTTAATTGTTGTATTTTCCCTCTCCTATTCCCCTCTTTATATAAGGGAAAAAGAGGCATCCCATATTTCCAGCTGGCAATGTGGGGCAAAATGAGAGGAGGAGGGGCGCACACGCACGCCAAGGAAGCGTCAGCGCCGGCCAGCCTATGTGGCCCCACCCGCTCGCGTGCACGCGGCCCGAGGTGCATAGCTATGGCTGGCCGGGGTGGGACCCACTTGCTGGACCATCCCCCCGCCCACTCGCCCACACGATCGCCGTAGGGCCTGGCCGGTGGGGCTTTAGGCGGTGGTGGCAGCTACCTCTTTTTGGGTGGCCTCCCTCTTGGGCCCTTTCCCTTCAGGGATTTGGCCCATTAGTGGAGGTTTCCCCAAAAATTAATTTTTAAATATTTATTTAATATTAATTATAATAATTAATATGAAATACATATTATCAAATTTCTTTTTGATCCGAAACACCTTTCGGTTCACTCCGAACAACTTTGGATTTCCCTAGAACTATTCTGGTACTCATTCAGATTGATTCCAACATTATATTTCTCAACGATGATTGATGGTTGTGAAAATAGCCATCTTTCTCCGCATTTAAACTTCATTAGTCAAGTAATTGACCAGGAATTTCTCTAGCCTTGCTACAAATGATTAATTATTGCAAATATGTGCAATCCCTTGTTGTGAATTGTGTTGTGCAGGAAATCATGCTTTTAAGGAGAAATTAGGAGGTATTAATGAAGATTTTGAGGAAGTCTACATGACCAAGAAATTCTAGAGTAAAAACTAGTTGTCAGAGGCTTTAACAACCACTGGTACAGTCAAGGCCCGCCCGTACCATGTGGCGTTAGCTTCGCCTCGTCAAAACCTATGATTTTCATGAAGGCGCCTATATATTTCAAGGTCCTAGCCACCACGCGGAGACCCGCCATTCTCAGATTGCATCACAACAACACCAAAAGAGATCCACCACCTAAGTTCATCCTCTCCATCCTCCATCCTCTTCATATCCATAGCCATTATCCTGTACTTGAGATCTCCTTGTGATTCGGTGACCATTGTAAGAATATTTGATTTCAATATAAGTATTTTGCATAATGTTTTCTATCCTTGATCTTATTGTTATGAGTGAGTAGTCCTCACGGACTGCGGGTTGGGGTGAAACCTCGCAGCGATTATGTGCATCTAATCCATGGGAGTACTGTGTATTGATTGAATAGAGATTTATGTCTTTGTTTCTTTGTCTCTTGTCTCGATCTATGGACTTGTAGGAACCCAAGATCCCAGAGATTGATAAAGTCTTGAGGTGAGATACTTGGTGAGCGACGATCTCGTAGGAAACCCAGTGACAGAAAGGGGAGTACGGTCTTCATTTAGCGATCCATTTGGTAACAATAGCAACATCACTTCTTAAGGCTTTGATCTGTGTTTTCACTTAACAATTGTTGTAGCCCGGTACTTCATGGTTGCAATGGTTGGATCAAAAGACTATTGATATGCTTGTGACTCGTGGGGGATCTAGTATATCAGGATGTGTTGCCTACAAATTTTATATTTGTTAAATCATTACACATGAATATGTGTATTACTATCTTTATCCCATGTGATGTTCAGCTGTAGGTAAATCTTTAGCCCTGGCCTATCTCCATCCATTGGAACAACCCATGTTCTAAAGTAAACTAGAAATATCCAGTAAACAAAGTTAAAACAAACAAACAAGTCTTGTAGACGTGCCTTATTAATTCCTTTTAGCATTGTTTCCCAAGGTTCGGTTAAACCTAAATCTAATAGGGAAAAGGCTACTATATTGTATCCGTGAATCTGAATCGAAGGTATCAGTGCTCCCAACGCTTCTATAATAATCTCAAAACATCATAAGACCCTTAAGTCTGTTACCCTATGGTCCGGGAATGTTATAGACATGATCAAGATCTCTCTCATATCAATGATTAATAGCAGGACCGAGATGCCCAAAATGATCCCCATGCATTCCACGATTGCTTCATTAGAACCATAAATTGCGTGTCTAGTTCCTTTTGTTTCTTCGATACATGACTTGTCAAAGATTTGATCTTTAGTACTAACATACCAATATCGTTATCGACAAGTCTACTTAACTCGTTATCGTGATATCGTATCTACATGACCTAGTCATACGCTGCAGCTTATTGGATACAATGTCACCGAGTGGTACCAGTGTATCTTCCCGTCACGCGGGTGAACAAATCCCGATCTTGATGCATATGCCTCAACATGTCCCTCTAGAATACCCAACATTCACCTTTATGATCACCCTATTATTGTGTGACGGTTGATATAGTCAAAGCAGCCACGGGTGACAGTGATTAAATATGATCTCATGGTCTGAGGAGAAGGTCACTTTGTTTCTAATTATTGCAATGATAAACCATGTGACTTTGATCATATCACAATACTTAAGTGGGTAATATCCATCACATCATTCCTCAATGATATGACTTGATTGTTACATCACATAAATGCTCCTTAATCAGGAAACATTAATCATCGGTTGCCCAACAAACTAGTTATATATAGGCTACTAGGAATTGTGGTTTGTTCATATACCATACATGTATCAACGTTTCCACTTGATATAGTTATAGCATGGTGATGCATGTAAAATGCATACATGAAATTTGTAGTTTGTTGACTTGTTTATCCACATATTTGCATCATATATAATGTTATATCCATGTTTTACATTGTTTATGGGGATTTACCAATGATCACATTTATTTTGGTTATAACTCTGTAGGACAGGAAATCCATGTTTTGTGTATTTTTAGCTTTCAGGGCCCCAAACGGAGTCAAACGGACCTAAGCTTTTGGGGATGTCAATATTTCACCACGAGAAGCATCTGGAGCGCTGGAACCTCACGAGATTGGCCAGGAGGACCAAAAGAGGCCAGAGGGCGCGCCCTCCACCCTCTTTCCCTCCTCGGTCGTCCGATTCGCTTGATCTTTTTGCACATCGACTTGTTTTGACCAAAAACATCTATATATACCCTTTGGCAGCCATCCTCAAGACACAGGAGGCGGAGATCGAAAACATATAAACAAAGATTCTACAGGCCATCACCGGCGGAGATCGGAGGGGGTAAATGCTACCGGAATCTCCTCTGATGGACTCCACCCCCCTCCGGCGTGTTCATCATCACCATCTACAACAGCACCATCTTGATCCCCCTCTGTAATCTCTTGGCAAACATGATGTATGGTACAATTTATCATTTTCTCATGATATATTCTGTCTCCATGTCTATGTTTGAGTAGTGACTTATTTATAGCAATTGTGATATAGTTTTTTATTGGTTGCATACACATATATGTTGTATTCTATGATGATCTTGTTGCACTAATGTATGAGTGCACACATATGTTGGGGGATGCACAAGGTTGTCACCGTTTCATGTTAACAGGATGAGGGATAGCCGGAGTTTGATAGAAACTGAATCCCAAGTCTTAGAAATACATGTCATATTAATTCATGGTTAATCAATGGGGGGGTTATCATGGGGACCTAAGATCTAAATGCGGTGGTTGGACTTTATGTATTAATAATTCCCTTGTTAGCTCTTAATTGGCCTTGGGATCAATCACTAGTGGCGTATTTGCTCATATTTATGGATACACCTAGTTATGGTTCCTCGTTAGAAAAACAATAAAAAGACTATTTACGTGTTTCACTAATTGCGACAACCAAATGAATGAAATAAAATTTTGCCTAAACACTTACACCCTTTAGAAACTTGCCACACATCATTAGTTTCACTCAACTTACACTAGTTTATTCATAGTAATTACTTCCAACAATTTACCGCATAATAGTTAATAGTAAACACAACAACCATAAACTCTATTGATCCTAGCTTTGTATAGAAGGCCATATAAGTGGGTTATTGGGCCTTAGAGAATAGATAGTTTACCTTCAGCTCCTTGTGGGTTCGACACTCAAATACTTATCGAATTGTACTGTGGTGATCCCCAGCACTTGGGGGTCATCACATGGTACAAAACTATTATGAACTAATTGAGATTTGATAATAAACCTATTTATTATTTGCCTCTAGGGCATATCTCCTTCTGGGGACTCAAACTAGTGTGCTTTGTGGGAGGCGATTGTGGATGAGTTGAATCGTGGTGCGATGGTAGTAGCAAATGTGGTGGATATTGTTGGCTAGTTTGAGAATGAGAGTGTAAAATCGGCAACATAAATAACCCAAAAGAATTTAAAAAATAAGAAATCAAGGACAAATGGTGATAGTGCATGTGATACATCTGATAATCATGGATCGGTGGCCTCCGTCGAGGAGGATTGTCGGGACCAATGAAAATAATAACCCTCGACTGCCATAGCCTAGGAGGGGATCCAACAATTTTTTATTGCTTCTAGATGTTTAGAAGCAAAGGGGGGCAGATTTGATCTTTTTATCTGAAACTCATTTGGATGAATGGCCTGCAGAATGTCTACGTCGTCGGTGGAAGATGGACCAAAAGTACATGATCCGCAGTGATGGGATGAGTGGAGGTATTTTACTTCTTTGTAAGATGGAGATAGGTGTGGAGCTAAAGTTTAAATGTGATAATTATATTTATGTTACTATTGGTAGAGGCCTAGAAAATATTTGGCGCTTTACTATAATGTACGGGGAATCAAAGTGGGAGAATAAGAATATCGCGTGGCAGAGGTTGAAGAATTTACATGCTCAATGTAATATGATATGGTTAGTGATTGGTGATCTGAATGAAAACTTATACCCTTTTGAAAAACAGGGTGGGAACCTGATGGTTGTAAAATTCATACACGAACTTTGTATTTTAATGATACATGTTCCCACCTATTTGCAAATTATATGATGGTATATCTATGTTTTACATTGATTTCTGAGGATTTACCAATGATCCCCTTTATTTAGTTTATAACTCTATAGGACAGGAAAGCTTTGTTTTATATATTTTTATCTTTCAGGGACCTAAACAAAGTCAAATGACTTGCAGAAATTTTGAGGATTTTTTTGCAAAGAGAAACATCTGGAGTACAAGAACCATGACAAGGGAGGACTGAGGCCCAAATGATCCTAGGTGGCACGTGCCCCACCCTGGGCTGCGCCACCCTAGACCGCTCTCTCCTCGAGCCCCTACAGCCATCCATCTTCATCTTAGCCTCGAAGTATTGACCTAAAAAAGCCTATAAAAAGGCCCCCGGGACGACCTCGGAGGATGCGGCGCGGAAAGACAAGAACACCGAAACAAAGACAAAACCAACAAAGATTGGAGGGGGAAATGCCACCAGAGTCGTCGTTGTTGGGATCTCTACCTTCTCTAACATATCCAACTTTATCACCATGATGAAGAGGAAGTAACCCACCTCTAAAATATAGGTTTGTGGCAGTAGCTTGATCTATCATTGTTCTAGTACCATATGAGCTGCCCAAGATGATTATGGTCATCTATGTAATTCCTATGTTGTGGATCTTTATTTTATTAGTTGATATTTGAGATTGGAATTCTATTATGTGTAAGATGTATTAGTATATGCATATTATGTACCCCGTTATTTATTATTTGTTTTCTCCAACATGTATGAGAGGGCATGTGTGGGGGAACATGTGTATTAGTAGGAGTAACATGATGGCGGTTATTGGATAGTGGCAGCAAAATTCGAGATCTACTATGGTTTTACCTTTCTTTTATTACGTCACTAGGTATAAAGTGAATGCATGTGTTATTATATTCTAGTGACAACGTAGATGATCTTGTTTGTTCAAGGTAGCATATTTGTCATTCAAACATCATGTCAAAGTACCTGAGGCTATACTCTATTTTTTTTGTTAATTCTAGATTGCATGGAGTTTCCTTTTCTAGATGAGTATAAATGAGATGTGTTGCATTATCTTTAAAACAGGATATGATGCCCATATGAATGCTTATCATACACATAATGAAGTTTTATTAATATTGTATTGCCTATGAATTGTTTTATGTCCACTACACTTTATGAGAGAATAAACAAGTGAACCCATGAAACCCCGGTCCCAACTTTTATTATAAGAAACAGCTTCCATTTACTTCCATTGCTTTTATATTTGTTGCACCAATTAAATCTTAAAACACAAAAACACCTTTACTATTAGCAAACACAAACAAAAATCCAAAAAGACATTTACTTTATTGTTTTTACTTTCTTGTCTATTTATAGATTTCTTTTAATTTTATTTATTTATAGTTTATTTCAGTTTACTAATATGAAACCTTGTACTTAAGAACCGCACGGTGGAGTTGGGGAGATACAAAGCAAATACTTTGTTTTTTAGGTTGCTTGAAGAAGGAAATAAGAGAAGTCTCTGAGATAGTTCCCCGAGAGTTTGATATGAACCCTCGAGTCACTCTTGTGGGGATAAGATGCTTGCTACAACACTCTACACTTGGACTCCCAACGAGTTGGTACACATAGAGTTATTGCCACCAAAAACATTTTCTAGCGTTGTTGCTGGGGAATTGCAAGAGACAAATCTCAGTAGCATCTTCATCAAGTCTAGGAGCACAACAACTGCTAGAACCTTTTCTAGCACCATCTTCATCAACTTGTGCAAACACCCAATCTTGGGGAGGTTGCACCATTGTGAATTTTTATTTCTTTTGGATTTACAAAGCACTTTGTTTGTCTTGTTTTTGTCTTTTATATTTTTTGTTTAATTTTACTTTTTTTTTACTTTTTGATCATACACAACAATCCATAAAAATTAGTGTAGCTTCTAATATGTATGCTAAACCATGGAGGAAGATATTGATAAAATTTTAGAAATATGATGAATATCGAGCAGCTAAAGAAGGAAAAATAATGGATGAATTACTTAAACATCTTAATAGTATGACTATTGATTTTTGTGAACTACATGATGTAAGTCGTTGCACTAGAGAAGTCTATGAACACTGTCACTATCAATGTAAGCATAATAGTAATCCTGTAATTGCTTCTTATCAAAAAGTCTAGACCTTCATGCCATGATTTAGAATAAGTTGAGAAATATATTGCCTATATTGCATCCCATGATATAGACTCTCTTATTAATAAAAAACTTGAAACTAGTCAAATGGCTCGTATGATAAAATGGCACATGTATATTACCCTCCAACTTTGTATAGAAGAATTCGGTGATAATTCTTATGTTATTAGATATAAAGAAAGAAATCTTACTGCCATGGAAAGTACTAATATTTTGCAGGAAGAAGATGATGAAAACATAAGCTTGAAAGAGGAAGTATGTGAAGAAGAAAATAAATAAGATATGGTCCAATCTATGCTTGGGGAAGAGTTGTATATTCTACCTTCAACATCAACATATGATAGTAACTCTGAAACTGAAAACTCTATTGTTATGAATGGGTCTATTAATGAAACATATGGTTATAGTGATGAATCAGATGATGATATTCCTATGGATGATATTGTTACTCCAAGTAATGACTTTGATGAAAGTGAGGAGTGTGTTCTAAATATGCTACTATATGACAATGCTTTAGATGATGGTCCTTTGCTTCTTGATAATCCTCCACATACAACAATTATTACTAATTCATTGGAAGATAAAAATGATATACTTGGTGTTAATGATGATACTCTTATTAGTAAGAGTCCTTCTATATTTTTGAGTTCTCCTAGTCTCACTATAGAGGAGAAATATGCTTATGTTGAGAAATATTTGTCTGGTTTGCAACTATCTTTAGTTCCAAATAATCATTGCATCCATGATGTTAAACTTTATAGTAATTCTAGCAACTATTTTAAAAGAGGAAAGCATACTAATGAATACCATGATAATTATAATGATACTCACTATATAACAAACTTTGCAAAGTTGCATGCTTCCAATGGTTATATTATTGAATTTTCTTCCAATGCTTGCAATTAATACGAAAGAGGTGGTGATAAGTGTCCCCCTTATGTTATTAATAATTATAAGTTTCAAGTAACTATTGTTAATGGTTAATAGTCTGCTGCCAAGGGGGATAGCTGCCACCCGGTAGATGTTGTCCAACATACATCTTTGAGATACGTGCCAAACTAGCTTAAGAGGGGTAGTTGATTAATCCATCTGTAATAAAGCTGACAGAGGACAACACACAGATGGTAACAAGTATCGATCGAGACAAGAGTATGCATGCGGTATTATGGCAAGACTCAACAAAGCATCGAGCAGAGAGAGGACGTGTATGGACAAAACTGTATCATAGGCCCACTATTAAGGCCGGCCAACAGTCATGACGACAATTTTTCTCCAGGAATCTTTCAGTGTAAGCTATGTATCCTATCTCCAAATATTGTTATGCGTCACTTTTAATGTAAACAATATATATATACTCCTCCGGTCCATATTAATAGTCTTAACTTTAGATTCATATGTATCTAGTTAAGTATTTAGGCTAGATGCATTAGTATGTAGATAAAGTTATTAATATGGATCGGAGGGAGTATATATATGTTGCTAGGGGATTTTTTTACTATTCCAACACACCAGTAGAGTATATGTACGATGCAGTAGCAAAAAAAACACGTTTCTCATGTAGAGTACATGAGAAAATCTTAAACGTGCTGGCACATTACACATTGTCAAACATGACTTTTGCAAATTAAACACATGCTAGAGGGAACTGCGACACAACATAAGACAAACTGGTCACGGACCGCACACGAGCAAATGTAAGTCAACATGGCCATATATAGGCTTGTGTTAGCTAAACAATAGTGCTAAAATAGGAATAGTACATACTGTTTCTTGAGGGGCAGACATTGAGCATGTTGTGCACCGTTTTGTCACATCATTCTCTTTCCTATGGCTAGACGAAGAGGTAGACACTGACACAGCACGACAGTCCATGCACCCTCTAATTGCCAATTAATACCACATCTCTAGTAAAACAACAAATGGCAGGGAGATGTTGGTGCAAATCTCAACACACATCGTACGGTAACGGTAAGGGGGGAAGCTATCCCCCTTGGCAGCGAATCCACACTCATTGTTAATATGCATTGGCAAACTTCTATTTTATGTTATCTAATCATATACAAAATGCTAATGCATAGTAAGAAAATTAGACTTTGTTGTTATTGCTTTTATGTTTTGTGTTGCTCTATATCATGGTCCTATCTAATTATGACTTTGATTGGTTTGAGCACACCATGGGACCCTGGTATTGTGCATGGTACATTTTGAAAGGAAGAATACACGAGGGAACAAGCTACCTCATGATCTCCACTCGTCTTAAACGAAGTAAGTAAAGCCTAGCTATATGGCTATAAAGAAAGCATTTTTCGGGAGGCAGCCGTTTGTTTTTGTTTTGGATTTATTTTTCACTCTTCCTGCAGAAAGAGAGTTTTATTTTAGTTTACCTTATGTAGTTTTTAATAAAGTACCAAGTTTTATCCATCTGAATGATATTAAGCTGATAAAACTATTGGGAGTTGCAATTTCCTACATGATGTTTTTTACTAAACAAATTCTCTATGGAGTTTTATAACTCCGATTGAGCTCATATTTAAAATAAAGTTGTAACTTTTTATCCTATATATGCAAAAAATTAGGAAAAAATCCTGACATGTGTAAGTAGGCGAGAAAATTATGTTCTACAGTTGCTATTTTCTGGACAGATTCTGTCTTCTATTGTTTAAGTCATTCTTTTGAGTATCAATATGATTTCTTATGAATATTTTAGTCTTATATTAATGTTGAAAACTTAATATAATCTATGTAAATCTCAAACCAAAATTTATTTGGAAGTTATATAACATCTTAATTGAGAACACAACACGTGTGTCAAAATGCCAAGCCACATGATCCTTCATTTGGGCACCAATCGGTATACTGAGTATTGCATCAACATCTCTCTGACTGAACGTGTGCCGTACCAGGTCACAGTTCCAGCTATTCATATCAGTGTCAATGAGTTCTTCTACCTTGTTCACCGATTAGTTTCCTTGGAGATAGCCTGGCTTTCTCGTCGAGCTATCCGAGATCCACGAATCATCCCAAACTCGTATCTTCGTGTTGTCACCAACCCTCCAAATTGTACCAAGTTTCAGTACCTGGATGCCCTTGAGGATACTCCTCCACACATAGCTCATTCCCAGCATTGGTTCAACATTCAGCACATCACCATCAACGAAGTACTTTGCTCCTAAGACTCTCGCGCACAAGTAATCAGGAGACTGTAGTAGTCTCCACCCCTGTCAAGCTAACATTGATAGGTTGAAAGAATAAACATCCCTAAAGCCGAGCCCCCTTCTTCCTTTGGCTTCATCATATTCTTCCAATTCACCCAATGCGCTTTATGTTCATTGTCCTGTCGTGACCACTAGTACCGGCAGATCATCTTAATTATTTCATCACGCAAGCCTTTAGTGAGATCAAATCAAGCCATGACATATGTTGGGATAGCCCGCGCTATCACTTTTATCAAGGTCTCCTTCGCGGATTTTTGACAAGAACCGCTCCTTCCACCCAACAATTGTTTTCCAAATCCTCTCCTTAATGTAAGAAAATGCCTTTGCTCTGTCCCGACCAATGTAGGTGGGCATGCCGAGGTACTTTCCCCCCTGGGCTTCAGAATTCAGGCCTAGAATATGCATGGCATCCTATTTTCGGCCCCGTGGGGTGTTTCAATCGATGATTTATCCTTGTTAATAACTTAGACTAAATGCTGCTTCATAGGCTTGTAGAATAGTATTGATCACTGCAACACTCTCAAGAGAGGCTTCCATGAGCAGGTGTGAGTCGTCAGCGAACATGAGATGACTCACACTCGGAGCCGACGGGTCCAACTTGATCCCCATAATTGAACCTCTAGCTTCAGCATCATGCAGTAGCGCTGAGAATCCTTCCGCGACTAGGAGAAACAGGTATGGTGATATCGGGTCACCCTGTCGGATACCCCTGCCAGGAACAATTGTGTCTGTTATATTCCCATTTACTCTAAATCTTTAGGATACTGACTCGACACATTTCATAACATTTTCCATGTATTGGTTGCACATACCCAACCTTCTCATGACACTCTCCAGAAAATGCCACTCGATACGATCGTACGCCTTACTCATATCCAGTTTAACTACCATATACCCGCTCTTTCCTGATCTCTTCCACCGCATTAAGTGTGACATCCCGTAAACCAGGATGGTGTTGTCCGAGATGAGGCGACCCGGGACGAACGCACTCTGGTTTGGCGAGATGATTTCATCCAAAATGCCCTTCAAACGGTTAGCCAACGCTTTGGAGACGAGCTCATAAACGACATTGCAAAGACTGATTGGGTGAAGATCCTTCATACTTTCTGGAGTCTGTACCTTTGGGATGAGCATAGCCATAGTTTCATTCCATCCCTCCAGTAACTCGCCGTCCTGCAACACGCTTAAAACCTCCTCCACCACTGTGTCTCCAACTGTCCCCCAAAACCCCTTAAAACTGTGGGCATGCCATCCACTCCAAGTGCCTTGAGATCACCAATGCTATCAAGAGCTTGTTTCACCTCCTCCCGTAAGAACTCAGCCGCCAAACTCTCATTCATTTGTGGTGTAACCCGGGGCTGAATATTTTCCAATACATGATCCATATTTGCACCTGCCATGGGGGTAAACAAGTTAAAGAAATAGTCAGTTACGAGGACATGTAAGTCCTCCTCCCCTTCTACCACCTCCCCATCTCCACCCTTCAATCGTTTAATGGTACTGTATTTTTTCCTTCTGTAGCACATGAATGAAAGTGAAAAGTGATATGGTCTCCCTTCTCTAGCAGTTCGCATAGGCTCTTTGCCTCCAGGATATCTCACACTGGTCTGCAAGCCTCTCTAGCTTAAAACGCAACCTTTGCTCCTTCGAGACATTGTGTGCCGATAGCTTAGTTCTCCTACACTCCTCAAGCTCATGTGACTGTCTATTCGTGATACAAGGAGATATTGATCCCTGATCGACGTTGTGATTGAGGACATCAAAATTCTCTCTCATTTGTTGTCTTGTGACTTCCAGTCATGTTAATAGATTGTGTAATAATTTAGCGCATACTTTAGCTCGTCGAGCATAACAATTTGGTTGTGTTTACTTTGAAATTATGTCCCGTATTGAATTAGTGACAAACTTTGTATTGATGTATTTTTTTACGAAATTGTATTGATGTTATTGGATCAAATAAAGTGTTGATTTTAAACAATGATTTTGTGTAAAAAATAACACCATAGGCATATTTACTCGAAGTTTCTGAGTCGTGTACGTGGTACGATGAAGTTGTCATCTGTATGAAAAAATCTAAAGAAACAAAGACCTGGTCAACAGTCAACACCCACAAGCAAGTGCAGGACTGTACTCTTTCTACTTGTCTACTACATTCTGCAGTGCGCAGGCGCTGTAGAGGAAATCGAGATGGACGGACCGAGGGCTCCCCCACCCGGGCGACCACGAGCGCCGCAGCCGCCCGGATGGACCGGCGATTCTGGATCCGGGCGGGCCTCCGGCACCGAAGGCTCCTGGAGCTACGGCTGGGAGTGGGCCTCGGGGCCTGGAGGCGGCTGGGGCTACGGCCACAGCTCAGATCAGAGCCCCGGTGACACCGCGTTTGGGTTCGGCTACGGCAGCGGCGGTGGTGGAGGTGGAGGGGAGAGCGGGCGTGGTGGCTTCGGCTTCGGCTTCGGCGGGCGCGGCGGCCACGCTGGCAGGTACGGCTGGGGCGGCGGATACGACTGGGCCGGGGGTCACGCTGGCGGGCATGGCGGTGGGGCGTTTGGGGCCGACCACGGTGGCGGTCACGCTGGCGGGTACGGCTGGGCCGGCCAGCACGGTGGATGGGGAGCAGGCGGTGGTGCTTTTGGGACCGACCACGGCGGCTGGGGCGCTCGCGGAGGGTTCGGCAGTGGGAGACAACGGCCACGCCCACCGCGCGGAGGACACGGCGGCGGCGGCCATTGACTTCGGCCTTCAGGATATAAGTAACTAGCAGTACGGCGATCTGGGTCTTCACTCTTCAGGTCTCGAGGACAATGTGGTCATCTTTGCTTCAGCTTTGTTATCTTGCAATTTCCAGTAAATTTCAGGGTGAACAGAACTGATCATAGCACAATCTGGTTATCATCGGCCCTGAATAATACTCTACTAGTGTGGCCATCTTGTATGTTTGAATGTTCCATTTCAGTATGAACACAAGTGATTAAGACTACGTTCACATATTTAAGATGTGCTGCTGGTGCTGTAATGCTGGACCATGACTGAACATTCGACATGGCGCGGTGTCGTGTAGCTTTACAGAAAAATCCCAGGAAGAATACAGATTTTTTGTTATTGTTGGGATAAGATGCGTCGTGCCCAGCTTACAGGTTCCTCATGGTATCCGCTCCTACACTCTTCAGTAGAGAGAAACGTGCACACACTCTACTGCTACAAGCTCAATACACAACGAAACAGTTACAACAGAAACACGAGTAAAACAATAAGATTTCCAGACAGAGGAATAAGACCGCATCACCCTAAATCCAAACCTTTACACGATCATGTCAGAGTTTCACAACCTTGATGGAAGTAGGATGCACAAGTATGGCGCTTCAGCCGAACTCTCAATCAGCAACTTGCAGAAGTATCTCGAGTTCGTCTCTCTCTGATGAGGCTTCCAGCTTCCAATCGTTGCTCTAGATCTTCAGGGAGTACAATAGCTAAGCAGAGCCATGGTTGCTTCATTTCGCAATAGAACTTTTGCTTCAGAAAATATACTACTGTGTCCATGTGAGGCCTGGAGCATCAACGATCCATAGTCACAGACTCAAAGCTGTAAAGCCAAACGTAAGACAATTTGCAGAGTAATGAATTGACGAAATTCCCACATACACAAAAAAGAAAGCAATGAAATCAGGATGCCTGGAGCGAAAAGAGTATTTGGCAGAGATGATATTCAGGCCAGCGCAGCAGTTTGCAATTTAAAAAATGCAACAAGAGGCAAGCAGTAGGACAGGTCATGAATGGCATGACCCCTATTTCCCTCTCCCATAAAGCATTTCCACCGGGAAGTTTCTATTCATTATGAGCATAGAGAAATACATATTGTGAGCAGGGTATATGAAAGCTTTGGGATTGAAAGGTTTTGCTTGTAGACACAAGCATATAGCACCCTGGATTTCATTATCTACAAGGTAGTAGACATTTATACAAAGGACTAGGAACAGGTACTTTTCAACTGGTCTGGGACACCAACTTGGTCCCGCTTGTATCTATATCTATGAAAAGTTATCAGTTTCATTATTCAGCTGCGACTGCATTTGGAACTATGAAACCATGGAAAAGGAGGCCCAAAATAGCAGATATCATTGACAAGTATAAAGTAAGCCATGACACGAAGTCCACCCTTACCGTTGCATCTTTCCGACTTCAATGACACTTGTATGCAGGCCCCACATGTCAGCAATCATGCTTCCAGGATCAACAATGGATGCGTGTTCCCAATCAAGTAATCAGGGATCTTCAATACCAAGGTACGAAACCAATTCTTGCTCATTTTCTGGCCAAATCTTGCTATTAACTTGTCAAATACTGATAAATCTGGATTCCACATCAATAGAAAATTTAAAGGTTTTCAAATCTTTGTCGGACATAACGGAAAGTAATGTGATTGCTCCTACTACCATTTCAATCAATGAATATAAATTCTACTAGAACATTTGGTTCTTCACTACTTTTTAAGACAAATTGCAGTTCATCATTCATGTGAATTCTTCCATGGCATAATGCAAAATCAATGTATCCTTTATTTTCTTAAGAAGTAATTACATGTCAATATTAGTTTCTTCTGAAAATGAACTTGTAAGAATATTATAGAAGGGCAATGAGTAATTTTCAAAAGTGTACATCCTGATGTCAACTCTTTTCTTACAATGTTCCAGGAATCTCTACCTATTAACATGTGCTGGGATTTCAATATTTTCTAGGAACTGAAAGATCCATAGAATAATTAATCACAGAACCATATGGGAGGTTATTAGAAACTAAAATCAACAACAGAAATATTGCTGCATTATTTCCAAGAATTACCGTCATGATGAAAGCTAGAACTATAAGTACTAAACAGATAGATTAGTCAAGTTACCAATGGTGGGATCACGGAAGAAGAGAAAGCTTGCACTCATTTAAAACCTTGATGATCATATAATATTGGACATAGAGAAGGCTGGAAGAGGGATGGATGACAATACATTAACTTCCATAGAGCCACAAAGGCATCACACTCTAAACCTAATACAACCAGCCATCACACTCAGAAGAGCCACAGAGGCATTTCTTCTTCTTGATGTTACCATTGGCATCATAAACCTGATCTATTGCATAGTTGTAGTGGTAAGCTAGCTCCTGACAGGGCGGAATATCCTCACAGGCAAAGAACATGATATGAGGCGCACTCTTGTCGTCATGATCATAGAGGACATTTTGTGCATAAAGGTTGGGGGTACAGCTGTGGTTGATAAATTTTGCAAAGTTGCCCATCTTTGAAGCATCAACAGCAAAACCAGCATCCTCATCTTCCTCGGGACCCTTCTGAAGCGAGGGTATAGATCTTGATAGGCCCTCCCAAAGGGTTTCATCATAATAGTTATGCCCTATAGCAAATAAGTACTCATCGGTCATCCTTTTCTGTGCCTCTTCATCATACAACACTTCGCCGATATACTCACATACGAAACTTCCAGATGGTATAAAGTCGAGAGTTTTCACGCCCCAACCCATTGATTTGGTTTTGAAGACTTGCAGCCTAAATTTCATGCCTTTTTGGCCGACTCTGTTATAGCATGTAGGAGGACACTTGCAAGAAGGTCCACACTCATAGACAAGAGGTTTCGCTACTATGATACGGCCTTTATCGTTGAAAGGGATCTCCCCACCATTTTTAACTACACAAGCACACAGTTTAGAGTCCGAGCATCCGCCCACACAAGCACAGCCAGCTGGAGGAGCTGGTTTATAGTTACGGGGGTATTTCAGGCATGAGATGTAGACATAGGGCATTGGGAGCTCGTCAGATATTGAGTTCGCAACAGATATTGGGATCTTCTCCATCCCATGGGATAAATCATTGATGATAACACCATCATATGGTTCAGCGTGTCCAGATTTCAGAATCTCTTCAAAATCAACATGTTTCTGCCCTGCAATTCTTCTCAGCCGGAACATATAAACATAACGATCATCACTTTCTTTCTCCCTCCAGTATTTCACAACTAGATATAAACCCCCATATATAAGCATCTTCTTCCGTTGGATGTTTCCCTTAGTATGAATGCTGAAACCATGGATAACACGGACTGGTGTGTTGGTATCCATGCTCTTCTTCAGTGCAAGATTGGTACCATCTATCCTCCGACTGGTTGTAGTTGTCAATGATCCAGAATACACCAGCACATCCAAATTTTTCTTGACATCAGAAAAATGTGCATATGCCACGATGCTAATAGCTATGCAAGTACCATCCTCCTCCTTGATATGATCAATCCCTAACCGGTGTGGGCGATGAAGACCGACCACACAAAGCTCAACCCTTGCATAAAATATATCACCAGCATGAATTCCAGGCACATTGCCAACATATTTCTTATCATCACACTGTGTAAAGAACCTGTCCCTGAAGATTTTGTAAGCGTGTAGATCGCTGCCTTCCTTTGGCTTGTGTTCGAGTTCATTCAAAACCTTCTTGTAAATTAACCGAAAGTCCTGCAAAGATCTCATGACGGATTCCCTAGCAAGTGAAACTCCATTTTCTTGCATTCCCTGATTATGATCATCGTTGTTGGTTTTCAATTTTTTATATGCAGTTCTGGTTTCCTTCTCGCCTTTAGCTGAGGATAAATCGCACACAGCTGAAACTCTAACACTAGAATGGGGACTTGCATAGCACCTCACAGTACTTCTAGTCCCTGGAGTGCACTGTGTTGAACTGCCTTGAGCCCTGCATTCCCGAGTTTCAACAGAACCACTGTTGGAGCCGAAAGCTTTCGAAAATGACCGCTTGTAACCGATCTTGAACCTCCATGGTACTAGTTCTTTCCGCCCCTTACGGCAATAAGTGACATTGTCAATGCCTACATGACCAGCAGAGCTGCACCCTTTGGCTGCTACCTTGCTCTTCTTGGCAGCCCTCTTTCCCATGCTCCCACCATTTCCCTCTGGCTCCTCCAGCACAAGATCTGCAGCAGAAGAACAACTGCTCTTACCAATCCCTTTCACACAAGACTTCTTCAAGCCCTCAGACACAGGGTTCTTAGCACCTGCATTGCTCCCAATCCCCTCCGGGATGCCAGCTGCCCCATCACCTGCACTGACGCTGCCACCTGTCCCAAAATTGTGGGCATGGTCATCTCTCACAACACCATTGCAGTTGAACCCCTCCAAACCACAATCTCCTCCAGCAGCGGTACCCACAGCACCACCCATGATATTGCCGCTGGACTTGCCCAAAATGCAATCCTTCTCGGCACCACTGTGAGCGTCATTCTCCATTTTCACCCCATCAGAGCTCTTAAAGGGCACACTTTGTGTGCCTCTCTTTGATTGGCAACCCTTCTTGGCACCGATGCGAGCGCCATTCTCCATTTTCTCCCCATCGGAGCTCTTCGCTGCCGCACTCCGTGTGTGTCTCTTCAACTGGGAATCCGTTTCAGCACCATTGCAAGCACCGTTCTCCACTTTCACCCCATTGGAGCTCTTCGCGGTGGCACTCCGGGTGGCTCTCTTCAACTGGCAATCCTTTTTGGCAACGCTGGGAGTGCCGTTCTCCACTTCGTCCTCATCGGAGCTGTCCATGATAACAATGCGTGTGCCTGACTTGAGTTGACAGTCCTTTTCGGCGCCGCTGGGAGCGCCATTCTCCATTTTGCCCCAATCGGAGCTGTCCACGATCACAATGGGTGTGCCTGTCTTTTTGGCGCCGCTGCCAGGGCCATTCTCCATTTTCTCACCATCAGAGCCCTTTGCGGTTGCACTGCGGGTGCCTCCCCTCAATCGGGAATGCGCCTGGCCTCCCACGGTCTTGCCTCCCCTCCTTCCCGATGGACCGGATCGGCAACCTTTGCCACCAGAACCGCCCACTGGCACCCCGCCACTGCCTCTGGGCGCAGCGGCGGCGGCGACAGCAGGGTTCTTGTCCTGCTGCCTGACGAAACCGGGCTGGAAGCGCCACGGCATGAGCGCCTTGTACCTCCGCCCGCTGACCGCCCTGGGCGGCACCACCGCTCCCTCGGTCTCCATCCAGCCCGCCGCCACTTGCGTCTTCTCCGACAGGACCCTCCACCCCCAGAAGCCTCGGCCCCTGCACGCGGAGAACGCAAATCGAATAAGGTCTCAGGACGGATCGAACGGAAGAGGCGTCTCAGATTAGGTTACGCATATGCATACCTGGATGCGGCAGCGGCGGCGGCGGCGGAGGATGAAGGTAGGTTGCGCGCTCGCCTCTTGGATTCCGGGGCAAAGCTGCGGGCCTGGGCCTGGGCTTGGCTTGGCGCGAGGCTGCCCTGTAATGGTGGAGGAGAGCGGTGGGGTGGGGGCAGTGAGGTCAGGCGCGCGGATCCGAGATGGATGGAGGGAAGGAGGGAGCGAAAGAGGGCAACCGCGCCGAGCCCTCGCCTCGCCTCCTCGGGATGGGGGCGGGGTGGGGTGGGGTTTGGTGTTGGTTGGTCGAGTCGGACGGCGACGGTGCGTTCACCACGCGCAGAGTATATCGGATTGGATTCACCCCCCTGGTTCATGATTCTAGTTTGGTCTTGGTCCTGTTTGAATGCCTGAGCGGATCACAAATTTGTAGAGGTGTGTGTAATTCCGGATTTCCAGCAGGTATCGGGAATTTCTTTTCCTTTTTGAGAACTTGCCAGTTTCGGGTTTGCCAGTGATTTTCGGTTGTGGCTGGAATGGATCGGGGTGGTATATGCGGGTCCCAAGTAGTGGCGGAGATAGGGGACCAACACGGCCTGCCCCCTCCCCCTAAGGTTTAGAATATTTTGTATAACCCCTCATTTTCTTGCCAAAAACACCCCAAAACAGTGTAAATTTATACTTTGGCCCTCCCAACAAATGACAAGGCCATTTTTTTCAATGGCCCCCCTCGTTCTTTTTTCCTGCCTCCCCCACTGGTCCCAAGAGTAAGAGCATCTCCACCGATGTTTCCCACCCACTCGGGAGGGGGGGTTTGTTGGGGATATACTTTTCGGGTATCCTCACTGACCAGGGTGGCCCACTTCGGGTTAGAGTTTTGCTTCACGGGCGGCCCAGTCAGGGAGAAGAGACGGAGTCCAGTCCGGCTACGGGAAGGCCTAGAAGACTTACCGACATAGGCCCATAGTGTTACTTGTAGTTTAAGATGTACTCTGTAACCGACTCTTAGTCGTAGCCGGATAGATCTCTCCTGTAAATCCTATGTCGGATATCTATATAAGCCGTCCTAGGGAGAGCCTTTAGGGCACCCTCACAATAGTCTACAATCTCAACTCGCACAGGCGAAATCCTTACAACCCATATTCCGGCTCTATCGTATTACTGGATTGCTAGCAGGAGTAGGATCCGTCCAAAGCCGGCGAATTCGAACCTGGGTAAACTTGTGTGCTCACCGTCCCGGAATACCGTGCGTCTCACACCCCTCTCTTCCACACGCCTCGAGGACCCCCTCATGGCGTACTTGTCATCAATTCGACGACAGTTGGCGTCCATCGTGGGGCAAGTGAGCTTCGGATCTGCGTTCCGAGTGGAATCTCCAAGAATTGGAATCGGCGAGACTATCGCCATCGATCGCATCCTCTACACCAGTGACGTCCCTCTCATCATTCTCGACGAGACCTAGATTACGGCTAGGGAGGCCGTGACTGCCTACACCATCATGTCTTTCGGCGAGATCGATGTGTACATTGGATTCGGTGAACCTGCCCCACCCACCCCAGCGGTGATGATAGAGGCAGAAGAAATTTCTGGGTCCCCTTTGTCCGCATAGGCGGCAGAGTTCCGGATCCCAGAAAACCCTAATCCCACCCAGCCTGCATCTGTTGCGGAGATAGTGGAGAAAGCCGAACCTGAAGCAGATCTTGCGGTTCAAGTTGAATCTGGAGTGGATCTCCCTAGCGAGGCCAAATCCCAGATCGATCCACCCGCCGAGGTCGAAGTCCAGGAGGAGCACAACAACAACCTTGGTTCCGGCTCTGCCAACACCGGAACAGACCAACCTTTCCTGAGGCATACGTTGAGGCGCATGATGCTGCAAGGTGCAAACGTGGATGAGGTTCTCGAAACCATCAGGATCTTCGAGGAAGCCCACGAAGAAAGCCGCAACTACCTCAGGACCCACTCATCGCACTTCGTCGGATATGTTGGATCCAGATCCGGCTCTATCGATGCTGGAGACAACGAAGACTCGATGCTGGAGGCGATCGGAACAAGCACCGACTTACCCGCATCCTCGGATGACTCGATGATGTCGGCGGATTTCTGAAAGTTCTCCGTGGAATATGAAGAGGAGTACAACTCCAAAGCTGTAGAAGAAGGAGAAGCCATGGATGAAGGATCCGGAGAAAACTCTCCAAAGCGCAGGATGACATGGATCTCGGAGATAATCCTGAGGTCCAGATGTCCGAAAGTACCGATTAGAGCTTGACTCCAGGAAACATACCCAAAGCCGGCTTTGATACCGGTGCTACCAAGAAGGCAAAGAAGAACAACAAGACCCCGGCAAAGGAACTTCCAGCAGAGGAGGTGATTGTCGAGGAGTACGAGGAAGACTCGGATGGAGCACTTATCCTAGACGAGCCCAAAGAAGAATCGGTGGATGGACACGTGGTCACCGCAGGTGCCCGCAAACTCATCGATGCTGCATTAACCACACCTATCCCTACTGCAGCAGAACTAACTGCTGCGGAATTGGACGAAAGGGCCCAAGCCCTAGAAGCATGTCACCAAGTACTCTTGGATGAATCCAAAAACATCGAGGAAGAGAAGAAGCACATGGCCAAGGCGGAGAAGCTCATCTCTCTGCAACATCAGAAGAACCAAAAAAGCCATGTAAGGGCTAACAAATTTCTGAAAGTACGAAAGGTTCTCTTTGAGGGAGATCCGAGGATGCCTCGGCTAGACAGTAATGGAGATCTGGTGTACCCAACACCAGTACAAAACACCGCCGTAGCTCGAGATATCCTGGCAAATAATCTAGGCCTAAAAGAGGTTCGATTGGGCATTAAGCTACTCACCAAGGGTCTGGAGCAGCAGAAGGTCACGAAATTCGGGAGTGAAAAACTGGTCTCTCAATTAGACCAATGTCGCACGGATCCAGCCTAGAATGACATAAGACCCCAACGGGTTCCGGAACAGCATCATTGTTCCGACCGTCGGGAAGACAATCACTCAAGAACCGGATCTTCAGGACAACACCACATAACTGCACGTGACTAGCGCAATGTTGCTCCAGCCGCCGAGCAAGAGGCGATTGCTGCACTGTATCCGAGAAATCCTCCCTAGCGAGAGTCGAACGATCGCAGGGAAGAAGACAAAGAGAAACGTCGGGAGGAGGACCAACAAAGAATGCCACCTCCTAGACATACAAGTCGTCCAGCTGAACCCCACCACGCTAGGAGTGACGGACGAAGGAACGACGGACAGTGCGCCGAGTCAAGCCGGCAGGGGGCTCGTCGTAATGAAGACCCTCCCCAGAGCCGGAATAATGACGCTCCGGACGAAGGTCGGCGACCAGCCGAAAACAATCCAGCTGCTCTACCCTCTCCGCCAAGCAGCCATCATAACGTCTCTCAAGGAGGCCAAGCAGGGCGTCGTGGCGGAGGAGGTGGTGGCAGAAGACGAAGTCTGGCTCCAAGGCACCATAGCCATAGCCGTCAATCAGGACGGCGATCTCTGTCCCTGATGACCCACAAGTATAGGGGGTGTATCGCAGTATTTTCGAGGGAAGTGAAACCTAATTTATTGATTCGACACAAGGGGAGCCAAAGAATATTTATAAGCCTTAACAACTGAGTTATCAATTCAGCTGCACCTGGAAACAATCTTGCTCACAGCAGTTTATCAGTAGCAACAGTTTTGTAGTAGGAATAGCAAAGTAGCAGCAGTAGTAAAGCAAAGACAACAGTAACAATAGCCGTAAACAGTAGGATTCGAGTGCGGTAGGCATAGGGATGGATGGACGGGCGTTGCATGGACAAGACAATTCACATAGCAATCAGAACATAGGGCAATTACAGATAAATAAGATAAAGCATCCAAGTACTAGATAATCCTACACATGTGTTCCATATATAGTCATACGTGCTCGCAATGAGAACTTGCACAACATCTTTTGTCCTGCCAGCCCGTTTGCAGTGGGGCCTCAAGGGAACTACTGGCAATTAAGGTGCTCCTTTTAATAGAGCACCGGAGCAAAGCATTAACACACTGTGAACACATGTGATCTTCACATCAAAGCCATTCCCTCCAGTTATCTCGATTTCTGTCACTTCGGGGCCATTGGTTCCGGACAACAACGTGTGTATACAACTTGCAGATAAGACCATAAACAATAATATCATAATGAATCAATAACATGTTCAGATCTCAAATCATGGCACTTGGGCCCTAGTGACAAGCATTAAGCATAACAAGTCGCAACAAAGTCATAAAGCACTAATAGAAGATACTAGGCACCATGCCCTAACAATCTGATGCCATTACATGAATGATCTCATCCAATCCCTACCATCCCCATAGCCTACAACGGGGGATTACTCACTCATAGATGGGAGAAACATGGATGGTCGATGGAGAAGCGATGGTGATGATGATGGCGATGATCTCCTCCAATTCCTCGTCCCGGCAGGGTGCCAAAACGGAGTTTCTGGTGCTATTTCATGGAATCTGGTGGTGGTGGCGGAGCGGAACTCCTTCTGGAAAAATGTCGAACCCCCCTGAGTTTTTAGGTCAGAAGGCAACTTATAGGCGAAGAGGGAGACCGAGGGGGAGTCTAGGGCGGCCAGACCACCCCCTGGCGCGGCCAGGCCTAGCCCGCGCGGCCAGGTGGTGTGGCTGGGCCCTAGCCCCACTCCGTCTCATATTCTGGCTCTCGGAGTCTTCTGGTAAAATATGATTTTTGGCTTTTGTCCAGTCCAATTCCGAGAATATTCATTTTCTGACTTTCCTGGAACCAAAAACAGCAGAAAACAGCCAGCTGGCACTGTGACTCTTGTTAATAGGTTAGTCCAAGAAATCATATGAAAAGTACTCCAAAGTGTGGACAAAACACAAGAAAGTAGATAAAACCAAGCATGGAACATCAAAAATTATAGATACATTTGCAATGTATCAACATCCCCAAGCTTAACTCCTGCTCGTCCTCGAGTAGGTAAGTGATAAAAAGAAAGAATAATTTTTGAGGTGACATGCACCATCATAAACTTGATAAAAGTATTTGTAAAACATTCAAAGCTGGGATCATAGTACTTCAATCATAACATGAAAGACAAAGTTCTAGCAATAAGACAAAGAAACTATGATGCAACATGAAAAGGCACAAACAAAAGATTCATGAATAACAATGCTTTGCAAGACGTTTGTTTGTTTCACATAAAGAAAACATAGCATAGTGGCATTCTGCTTGTCCCTCATAGAGTAGCAAACATAAATGCAAAGGACACCTTCAAAGTTCATAAGAGTGACTAGATACAAATAGTTTAAAACAAGCAATATCAAGTTATGCATCAATCAACTAGTCTTGGGACAATGCACATAGAACTAAGAATGGCCACTATGCTCTCAAAGTAGGTGCATAAACATAGACGATGGAGACTCAATATAATGGTGGAAGAAAGGCCTTCATAGAAGGAAGCAGAGATTCAAGTTCCATAAAGAGCTTCCAAAAATTATGGTACTTATATCTTTCAGCTCTCATTGCCACTATCATAAGCATCTTGAAGTGGTCCAGGTTAAAGTGAACAAACTATGGTGTACATGCTTGACGAAGTATAAGTTAGAAATCTCATGTCCCTTGTATACGAGGGCCGCTCCTCATGCTACTCAAGTTTGGTCACCGATAAGTTCTTGTCATCGTAAGTACATGTGTATCATAGAGAACCGCCAACGGGGTACCCCTTGCCCGATGATACGGAAGAATCCCCATATCAAAATGACAAGGCAAGCAGACAACGAGCATCTCAGCAATCTTCTTATTTACCATGGGAATATGGTGCTTTTTTTCTCTCTTTCCTCTTTTCATAATATCTCTTTTTTCTTTTTCTCTTTTTCTCTTTTTAGGACTCTTTTTTTATAAGAAGAATGCTTCATAGACAGCTCATTATGGTTACGCTGCAGGTTTCCACCATGTCAGCATGGATTAGACCAACGGCCCAGGCGTTTCTCTAACACATATACATAACTCCATGGACTTACAAGCTCCCCTTTCATTTCACACCGACGACATCCATATACAAAAGAGCATGATATCAACTAGGTACAAGTACCAAGTGCAATGTTGAAAGCGTTCCCCATGACAGCATGGTTCTGCTAATTCCCAACAAATAAGTGCAAGCATATACAACATAGATGACACAATGGTTCAAGTTTATTAAGGGCAAGAAAAGTAAAGTGTGCCATCAAGTTCGTGAGAGCTTTAATCACTAGTTTTCTCATAACAAGTTTAATTCGGAAGGTAAACAAAAGCATGAATATACTTGGAATAGCATAAGCTAGTAGGTAGGTATGGTGGACTCTTTGGAATAACTTGGTTTAGGGATTTGGATGCATGAGTGGAACTCATACTTGGTTGTGGAGGCTAGCAAAAGACTGGGAGCGACAAACTAGGAGAGCAATAATGGCCATAATCATGCAGAGCGACAAAACATCATTGATCAAAGCATAAAGTGATACTACAAGTTGAAAACTAAAGGATCATAAATGCTACGGTGACTTGGAATAGTCATAACATGGTGTGAGCATGTGCCAAGTCAACCCAAATAAAGCATCAAAGGAGAATACCACAATAATATGCTTTAATATGCTACGCATGATTCATCCAAGGCACATTAAGCAATCTCAATTGTTTATAACAAGTCATGCTACAACAAAGAATACTAAGCATAAAGCCAGAACAATATAAAGCATGGCATGATAAAGCATAGGCCACAATAAAAAACAAGCTCTCTTTACCACTTAAGCATGATCTTTCCTACTCTTTTCCAAACCAAACCAAACTATTTGAAAACCAATGTATGAAAGAGAAGGTCCAACCAATTTATTCAGCAAACTAAGAAAACAAAGCAAATGAAAAACCAAAATGAAAATGAAAAAGAAGACGCTCCAAGAACAACATAACTGTGCATGAAACAATAAAAATGAAGTGTTTGGAAGAAACCTGGGATTTTTATTGATGAAGAAGGGGATGCCTTGGGCATCCCCAAGCTTTGACGCTTGTACCTCTTGGATATTTCTTGGGGTGACACGCGTGGCATCCCCAAGCTTGAGCTTTAGTCCATCCTTCATCTCATTACTCATTCTTTCCATACACCTGAAATTTTTTCCTTCATACAAAACTTCACACAATCTTTATTAGCAACATTAGTGCACTCAAGATAATAGGACTTAAGGTTCAGTTCTAGCACCAAATAAACTTCCATTATAACACTAGCTACTGAAGCACTTCCCTCAAAAATCTCAATTCCCCAAAAGAACTCAAAAAGGAACCAACAAGAAGCAAATGCAGAAAATGGCAGAAATCTGTCAAAACAGACCAGCAGGTAAAGACGAATTTTTTCGAAGACCTTCTATTGCTCAAATCAAAAAGTGTTGAACTAACGAAAGTTAGATAACAACCTGGGGCAGAAGCACAAAAATTCACGCCTCAAAAAGACGTTCAGAGATTTTACAAAAAAATTTACGGTGAAGCACAGAAATCTGTTTCGGGACATCAACTTTCCCAATCATTACTTCTCTCTCATTAGAGGTTACTCTTGGCACAAAAAGCAAATAAAAAGGATAAGGAGCGGTTATTACTGAAGTAATAAATTCCAAGACTCATCTAAAACTTTTGGTTTATCTCCCAATAAGTACTTTTATTTAACGCCTTTAAGTTAGGCATAAGCAAAAACTAAAATGGATAGAATAGAAGTAAGCGGAGATAATCATGGTGAAAACATTGTTTTGTTCAATGAAATCCTTTTGTTAACAAGGTTGATCAGGTCCTGTTACCAAAACAATTCCATATGAGACAAAAATTTGTATTCCACTAATGATTATGTTACCTCAACCTTGATAGCAATGGTCCCAATCATAATAGTTTCAAATTTTTATCTTGGTATGGGACAATATATTTCTCCAACTTGAATGCCCTCAACATGTTCAATTAAATTCAAACCATAAGTCCTTTCAATCTTCTTGGGGAAATAGAGAGTATGTTCCTTATCATTAACATTGAAAGTCACATTTTCTTAATTACAATTAATAACAGCTCCTGTAGTATTAAGAAAAGGTCTCCCAAGAATAATAGACATATTATCATCTTCAGGCATTTCAAGCACAACAAAATCAGTTAATATCAAGCAATTATGAGCCACTTGAACAGGTACATCCTCACATATACCAACAAGAATAGTGGTAGATTTATCAGCCATTTGCAAAGATATATCAGTTGGTATTAATTTTTCTAGTTGAAGCCTCTTATAGAGAGAGAAAGGCATAACACTAACTCCAGCTCCCAAATCACACAAAGCAGTTCTAACATAACTATTCTTAATAGAGCAAGGGATAGTTAGAATCCCTGGGTCTCCAAGTTTCTTTGGAACCTCACCATTAAAGGAATAATTAGCAAGCAAAGTAGAAATTTCTTCATTAGGGATCTTTCTTTTATGCGAGACAATATCCTTCATATAATTTGAGTAAGGAGGCAATTTAATAGCATCAGTCAAAGGAATTTGCAGGAATAAAGGTTTCATCCACTCACAAAACTTATTATAGTGTTCATCTTCCTTTGACTTGTGTTTCTTATCAGGGAAAGGCATAGGTTTTTGGACCCAAGGTTCTCTTTCGCTACCATGTTTCTTAGCAATAAAATCTTCTTTAGTGTATTTAGTATTCTTAGTGTGCTTTTCAGGTTCTTCAACTTTTTCTTCATTAGGAACTTCATTTTCTTCATTACCACTTTCAGTTTCAGCATCAGAAATAGATATACTATTAGGATCTATAGCAGGTTGAGAGGGTTCTACAACAGTTTTATGTTTCTTTTTCCTTTTCTTACGAGTAGAGCCACTATTTTCAGCTTGTTGAGAATCCTGCTCAATTCTTTTGGGATGCCCCTCAGGATATAGAGGATCCTGGGTAGCAGCTCCACTTCTAGTTCTAATTTCATAAGCATGTTTTCCTTTAGCAGCATTAACTAGCAAGTATTTTTGCACTTTAATGAGTTGATCTATTTGAGTTTGAACCATTTGAAAGTGTTTAACAATCATTTTAACATCATTGGAGGTTCTTTCCACAATATCTTTAAACTCAACAATAGCTCTAGTGTTTTCCATTAGATGATTTTGCACCCTTTTATTAAAATTATCTTGCTTAACAATAAAGATATCGAATTCTTCTAAGCATTGATCACGAGGTTTAGAGTAAGGGATATCACCTTCATCAAAGTGTTGGAGAGAGTGTACCTCAATAGTGGATGAGTAGGGAATAGGCTTACATAATTCTTCTATAGGAGGTAAATTCTTGACATCTGCAGCTTTAATTCCCTTCTCCTTAAGACATTTCTTAGCTTCCTTCATCATTTAATTCAATAACTCCCCTCTTCTTTGATGTTGGAATAGGCACTGGTATAGTAGGTTCAGGTACAATTACTTCAGGTATAGCTTGTTCAGGAGGACTCCAATCTTCATAGTTCTTACTTATTTTAGCCATTAATTCCTCAGCTTCCTTAGGAGTCCTATTCCTGAAAACACAATCAGCACAACTATCTAGGTATGTCCTAGATTCCTCGGTTAGTCCATTATAAAATATATCAAGAAGCTCATTCTTAGGTAATGGACTTCCAGCCTGTGCATGAATCAAAGCACCAAACCTTGCCCATGATTTAGGTAATATCTCTTTTTCTCCCTGTTTAAAATCAAAAAGTTCCTGCAAAATAGCATGTCTAGCACTTGAAGGAAAATATTTCTGCAGGAAAGTACTAATCAAGCAATCAGGGCTATCAATAGATCCAGGAGGTAAATTACTAAACCAAGTTTTAGCTTCTCCTTTCAGTGAAAAGGGGAAAATCTTAGTAACAAAGTAAGTACGCATCTTAATATCATCAGAAAACAGGCCACTCATGGTAGAAAGCTCATTCATATGTGCTACCGCACTTTCATTCTTAGTCCCACAAAAAGGTTCTTTCTCAACAATAGCTATGTAAGATAGATCGAGAGAGAAATCATAATCTTCATCTATAATGTTTATGGGGGAAGCAGCAAACTTAGTAATAGGAGACAATTTGGGCCTAATAGTACGCCTCTCAAGGAGACTCTTAGCAGCACTCTTATCATGGGTGTTTTTACATTCTTTAATAAATTCATTGGTCATCTCAACATAACCATCTTCAATATCATAACTTTCACTAGACTCAGGTGAACTAACAGGTGTGGTAGTGTCTTCATTAGGAGTTTCAGTATTTCCAACTATAGTTCTAGCAATCGTAGCATCTAGGAAAGGACCTAATGAACCACTCTTATCAAGCACAGTAGAAGCAGCATCATAAGCATCAGAAGTTTCAGATTCAGCAGTAGTAGCAGCGTGTGTAGTATGTGTATGTGGTGGTGTAACGAGCTTACTCATAACAGATGGTGAATCAAGAGTAGCAGAGATGTTCAGAACCGTACCTCTGCTTGTAGTGGATGATAAAATAGGAACCTTGCCATCACGAGACTTACCCATGATGGATGGATAGCAGCGAACAATAGAGAATCTAAGTGAACTTGATAAATAAAGCTATTCTCCCCGGCAACGGCGCCAGAAAATAGTCTTGATGACCCACGAGTATAGGGGGTGTATCGCAGTATTTTCGAGGGAAGTGAAACCCAATTTATTGATTCGACACAAGGGGAGACAAAGAATATTTATAAGCCTTAACAACTGAGTTGTCAATTCAGCTACACCTCGAAACAATCTTTCTCATGGCAGTTTATCAGTAGCAACAGTTTTGTAGTAGGAATAGCAAAGTAGCAGCAGTAGTAAAGCAAAGACAACAGTAACAATAGCGGTAAACAGTAGGATTCGAGTGTGGTAGGCATAGGGATGGATGGACAGGCGTTGCATGGACAAGACAATTCACATAGCAATCAGAACATAGGGCAATTGCAGATAAATAAGATAAAGCATCCAAGTACTAGATAATCCTAGGCATGTGTTCCATATATAGTCATACGTGCTCGCGATGAGAACTTGCACAACATCTTTTGTCCTGCCAGCATGTTTACAGCGGGGCCTCAAGGGAACTACTGGCAATTAAGGTGCACCTTTTAATAGAGCACCAGAGCAAAGCATTAACACTCTGTGAACACATGTGATCCTCACATCAAAGCCATTCCCTCCGATTATCCCGATTTCTATCACTTCGGGGCCATTGGTTCCAGACAACAACGTGTGTATACAACTTGCAGATAAGTGTTGGAGATATGCCCAAGAGGCAATAATAAAAGAGGTTATTATTATATCTTTGTGTTTATGACGAATGTTTACATCCCATGCTATAATTGTATTATTAGGAAACACTAATACTTGTGTGTTTTGTAAACATAAAAGAGTCCCTAGTAAGCCTCTTGTTAAACTAGCTTGTTGATTAATTGATGATCATGGTTTCCTGATCATGAACATTGGATGTGATTAATAACAAGGTTATATCATTAGGAGAATGATATGATGGACACACACCCATAGTAAGCATAGCATAAGATCAAGTCATTAAGTTCGTATTGCTGTAAGCTTTGAAATACGTAGTAACCTAATCCTTCGACCATGAGGTTATGTTAATCACCATCACCGGATGGGTACTTTGATGACATAAAACACCGCTTCGTAACTGGGTGGTTATAAAGGTGTCATTGGGTATTCTGAAAGTATGTGTTGAAGCGCATGAACCAAGATTGGGATTTGTCCATCCATATGACGGATAGATATACTCTGGGCCCTCTCGGTGGAATGTCATCTAGATAGCTTGCAAGCATGTGACTAGGTCACAAGGGATGACATAACATGGAACGAGTAAAGAGTACTTATCAGTAACGAGGAAGAACTAGGTATGAAGATACCGACGATCAAACCTCGGATAAGTAGAATATCGCGAGACAAAGGGAATTGGTTTCGTATGTTAAATGGTTCAATCGATCACGATATCATCGTTGAGTATGTGGGAGCCATTATGGATCTCCAGATCCTGCTGATGGTTATTGATGGGAGAGGTGTCTTCATCATGTCTGCATATTCACGAACCGTAGGGTGACACACTTAAGGTTCGAAGTTGTTTGAAGTAGATATGGAATTTGCGTTGGAGACCAAATGTTGTTCGGAGTCTCGAAATGGGTCCGGGACATCACGAGGAGATCCGGAATGGTCCGGAGAATGAGATTCATATATTGGGGATCATTTTCTAAGTTAGGAAATGTTCCGGAGTGTTTGTATGGAGATTCTAGAAGGTTTCGGAATGTTCTGGAAGGTTCTAGAGGATTTCTTGGAGTTTGCTTGAAAACCAAGAAAGGGATCAAAGAAACCAAGTGGGGTAAGACACGGATTCGTGGGGGAGGAGGACTCCTCCCCCCAACCCGCCGGCCCAAGGAGGAGGGAGTCCTACTAGGACTCCCCCTCCCCAGGCGCGCCTCCCTCCTTTAAATAGAAGGGAGGGGGCGCCCCCTCTTGCACCTTGTCTCATAACTCCCAATCACAGCCGCCTCTCTCCTCCACGTTTCTTCTGCACAGGCATAGGCGAAGCCCTGCAGATTTCTCATCTCCACCACCACCACCACGCCGTCGTGCTGCTGGGATTCCGTGGAGAAGATCTACTACCTCCGCTGCTCGCTGGAACAGGGAGAGGAAGGTCTGCTTCGACTCCGCACGTGTGACCGTCTGCGGAAGCGCTGCCGGAACGCGGCACCGGAAGGATCATCCACACGATCTTGAGATCGGCAAGTGATCGACTACATCATCCATGAGATCTAATCTCGTTAACGCTTTTGGTTCTACGAGGGTTAGTACCGATCTATCTCGTTGCTCATGTCTAGTAGATTAGATCTTGGCTTTTATCTAGATTAGATCTAGGTTTTGTTCGTTCTTGCGGTAGAATTTTTTTGTTTTCCATGCTACGAACCCATCAGTGGTATCAGAGCCTTGTATATGCGTAGATCTGTTACACGAGTAGAACACAATGAGGTTGTGGGCATTGGTGCTCGTGTCGTCTTTTGCTATATGTGTACTTTGCATCTTGCGGTATGGTGGGATGAAGCGGCCCGGGCTAACATTACATGTCATCGTTCATGAGACTTTCTCCACGCTTGACGTGCAACTCGTATTGCATAAGTGGCTTTGTGGGTGTCTGTCTCTCCCATCATAGTATAGATCAAATCTACACTTTGCACTTGATAGCACTTGTATCAACGTTGTGGTTCAGTTTCGTAGGTAAGATGCGTTCTTAGTCGAAAGCCCAAGCCACGTAAAACTTGCAAAGAAAATTAGAGGCGTCTAACTTGTTTTTGTAGGGGTTTTGTGATGTGATATGGCCTACATGTGATTGTGATTGTATTTGATGTATGCAATGATCCTTGTTGTAATATGGCAACCGGCAGGAGCCTAATGGTTGTCTTTAATTCTGTTAAGACCTGCGTGTCTATTCATCTTGTAATAGCTTTGTTCCAAGTAGTTGTAATAGTTGCTAGTGATGATGGACAACCATGAAGCGGCGCCACGGACCTTGATGCAATGCTGGTGATGATGGAGATCATGTCCGTGCTTTGGAGATGGAGATCAAAGGCATAAGAAGAAAGGTCCATATCATATCACACTAATTATGAATTGCCTGTGATGTTAATCCTTTATGCATCTTGTATTGCTTAGATCGCGACGGTAGCATTATAAGATGATCCCTCTCACTAAATATCAAGTAATAAAGTGTTCATCCTTAGTTGGCACCGTTGCTAAGACTCGTCGTTTCGAAGCATCTCGTGATGATCGGGTGTGATAGACTCTACGTGTGCATACAACGGGTGTAAGCCAGATTTGCACATGCGGAAACTAAGGTTAATCTTGACGAGTCTAGCATGTACATACATGGTCTCGGAACACGGAATACCGAAAGGTAGAGCATGAGTCATATGATTGATATGATGAACATGAAGATTGTTCACCGATGAAGCTACATCATCTCACGTGATGATCGGACTTGGTGTAGTGGATTTGGTTCGTGTAATCACTAAAACAACTGCGAGGGATGTTGTTTTGAGTGGGAGTTCACCTAGTTATTTTAAGAATTAAATTTGAACACTATTTATCATAAACTTAGTCTTAACTACTTGCAAATATGTTGTAGATAATGGCGAACGTTTCCATCAATTTCAATGCGTTCCTAGAGAAAGAAAAGCTTAAGAACAATGGAAGCAATTTCACGGACTGGTTCCGTGGACTGAAGATCGTCCTCAGGGCTGGTCAGTTGACCTATGTGCTCGAAGCACCGCTAGGTGACCCACCTGCAGAAGATGCCACCGATGACGTAAAGAATGTTTATGCCACTCGGAAACATCACTACTCCACAGTTCAGTGTGCCATCCTGTATGGTTTAGAATCGGAGCTTCAAAAGCGTTTTGAGCACCATGACCCATTTGAAATCATTAAGGAGCTCAAACTCATATTTGAGACTCGCGCGGCCATGGAAAGATATGAAGCTTCCGAGAAGTTCTTTACCTGCAAGATGGAAGAGGGTAGCTCCGTTAGCGAGCACGTGCTCACCATGTCTGGGCACGCAAACAAACTCCGAGAGTTGGGGATACCGATTCCTAATGAATTGGGGATTCACCGTGTCCTCCAATCACTGCCACCAAGTTACAAGAACTTTGTGATGAACTACAATATGCACTGCATGAACAAGACATTGCCTGAACTATCGTCCATGCTGAAAACTGCTGAAGTGGAGATCATGAAAGAACACCAAGTGTTGATGGTCAATAAGACCACCAATTTCAAGAAACGCGGCAAGCCTAAGAACAAGGGCAACTTCAAGAAGGACGGCAAGAAAGCTGCCGCACCTGCTAAGAAGCCCAAGGTTGGTCCTAAACTTGAAACTGAGTGCTTCTACTGCAAGGGTGCTGGTCACTGGAAGCGTAACTGCCCCAAATACCTAGCGGATCTGAAGAACGGCAACATCAAGAAGAAAAGTATATTCAATATACATGTTATAGATGTGTATCTTACTAGTAATCGTAGTAGTGCCTGGGTATTTGATACTGGTTCGGTTGCTCATATTTGTAACTCGAAACAGGAGCTGCGGAATAAACGAAGACTGGCAAGAGACGAGGTGACGATGCACGTTGGAAATGGCTCCAAGGTTGATGTGATCGCCGTCGGCACGCTCCCTCTACATCTACCATCGGGATTAGTTTTAAATTTAAATAATTGTTATTTGGTGCCTGCGTTAAGCATGAACATTATATCTGGATCTTGTTTATTGCGAGACGGTTACTCTTTTAAGTCTAAGAATAAAGGTTGTTCGATTTATATGAGTAATATCTTTTATGGTTATGCACCTGAGATGAATGGTTTATTCTTATTGAATCTCGATAGTAGTGATACACATGTTCACAACATAGATGCTAAACGAATAAAATTAAATGATAATTCTACATACATGTGGCACTGTCGTCTTGGTCACATTGGAGTGAAGCGTATGAAGAAACTCCATTCTGATGGACTTCTTGAATCACTTGATTTTGAATCACTTGAAAGATGCGAAGCATGTCTAATGGGAAAAATGACTAAGACTCCATTCTCTGGAATAATGGAGCGAGCTACAGACTTATTGGAAATAATACATACCGATGTGTGCGGTCCAATGAGTGTAGCATCGCGTGGTGGATATCATTATGTTCTCACTTTCACGGATGACTTGAGTAGATATGGGTATGTCTACTTTATGAAACATAAATCCGAAACTTTCGAGAAGTTTAAGGAATTTCAAAGTGAAGTGGAAAATCATCGTAACAAGAAGATTAAGTTTCTACGTTCTGACCGCGGAGGTGAATATCTGAGTTATGAGTTTGGCATGCATTTAAAGAAATGTGGAATACTTTCACAGTTGACACCGCCGGGAACACCACAGCGTAATGGTGTGTCCGAACGTCATAATCGAACTCTCTTAGATATGGTTCGGCCTATGATGTCTCTTACAGATTTACCGTTATCATTTTGGGGCTATGCATTAGAGACAGCCGCATTCACTTTAAATAGGGCACCATCTAAATCCGTTGAAACGACATCGTACGAATTGTGGTTTGGAAAGAAACCTAAGTTGTCGTTCCCTAAAGTTTGGGGTTGCGAAGCATATGTAAAGAAGTTACAGCCTGATAAGCTTGAACCCAAAGCAGAGAAATGCGTCTTCATAGGATACCCTAAAGAAACAATTGGGTATACCTTCTATCATAGATCCGAAGGCAAAGTTTTTGTTGCTAAGAATGGATCCTTTCTGGAGAAGGAATTTCTCTCGAAAGAAGTGATTGGAAGGAAAGTAGAACTCGACGAGGTTGTTGAACCTTCTTTCGGAGTTGAGAGTAGCGCAGCACCGGAAGATGTTTCTGTGCCGCCTGCACCGACTGGAGAGGAAGCTAATGATAATGATCATGAAACTTCAAACGAAGTTACTACTGAACCTCGCAGGTCAACGAGGGTCCGTACTACTCCTAAGTGGTATGACTCTTCCTTGAACGTCATGTTAGTGGACAACACTGATGACCCTGCGACGTATGAAGAAGCTATGGTGAGCCTAGATTCCGACAAATGGTTAGAAGCCATGAAATCCGAAATAGGATCCATGTATGAAAACCAAGTATGGACTTTGGTGGACTTACTGGATGGCCGTAAGGCTGTCGATAACAAATGGATTTTCAAAAGAAAAACAGATGCTGATGGTAATGTTACCGTCTATAAAGCTCGACTTGTCGTGAAAGGGTTCCGACAGATTCAAGGAGTTGACTACGATGAGACTTTCTCACCAGTAGCGAAGCTAAAATCTGTGAGGATTATGTTAGCAATCGCTGCATATTTCGATTATGAAATTTGGTAGATGGATGTCAAAACGGCGTTCCTTAATGGCGACATTGAGGAAGAGTTGTATATGGTACAACCCAAGGGTTTTGTCAATCCTAGTGATGCTGATAAGGTATGCAAACTTCAGCGCTCCATTTATGGACTGAAGCAAGCATCCCGGAGTTGGAATCAACGTTTTGATAAAGTAATCAAAAACTTTAGATTTATACAAACTTATGGAGAAGCTTGTATTTACAAGAAAGTGAGTGGGAGCTCTATATTATTCCTAGTACTATATGTAGATGACATATTGTTGATTGGAAATGATATAGAACTTCTTAATAGCGTCAAAACCTATTTGAATAATAGTTTTTCGATGAAGGATCTTGGCGAAGCGGCATATATTCTAGGCATCAAGATTTATAGAGATAGATCAAGACGCCTAATAGCGCTTTCACAAAGTACATACTTAGACAAAATTCTAAAGAAGTTTAGAATGGAAGAGAGCAAGAAAGGGTTCGTGCCCATGTTGTCAGGTAAGACCTTGAGTAAAACTCAAAGTCCAGCTACGGCAGAAGATAGAGAAAAGATGAATAAAATTCCCTATGCCTCGGCCATAGGTTCTATCATGTATGCCATGCTGTGTACGAGACCGGATATAGCACATGCTGTTAGTTTGACTAGCAGATATCAAAGTGATCTTGGAATGGAACACTGGACAGCGGTCAAGAATATCCTAAAGTACCTGAATAGGACTAAGGATATGGTTCTTTCTTATGGAGGTGATGAACAACTTGTTGTAAATGGTTACACTGATGCTAGTTGGAACACCGATCCAGATGACTCGAAGTCACAGTCTGGATACGTATTTATTTTGAATGGTGCCGCAATAAGCTGGAGGAGTGCCAAGCAGAGCGTTGTGGCGAAATCTTCAACTGAATCGGAATACATAGCTGCTTCGGAGGCTGCACAAGAAGGAATATGGATGAAGGAGTTCATTACTGAACTTGGCGTGGTTCCCAGCGTGTTAGACCCGATGGCCATCTACTGTGACAACACAGGTGCCATAGCCAATGCACAGGAGCCAAGGTCACATAGCAAGTTGAAGCACATCAAGCTACATTTTCATGCTATTCGCGAGTATGTCCAAGATGGTGAAATAAAGATTTGCAAAGTACACACTGATCTGAATGTAGCAGATCCGTTGACTAAACCTCTCCCTAGAGCAAAGCATGACCACCACCAGAACGCCATGGGTGTTCGGTATATTACCATGTAATCTAGATTATTGACTCTAGTGCAAGTGGGAGACTGTTGGAGATATGCCCAAGAGGCAATAATAAAAGAGGTTATTATTATATCTTTGTGTTTATGACGAATGTTTACATCCCATGCTATAATTGTATTATTAGGAAACACTAATACTTGTGTGTTTTGTAAACATAAAAGAGTCCCTAGTAAGCCTCTTGTTAAACTAGCTTGTTGATTAATTGATGATGATGGTTTCCTGATCATGGACATTGGATGTGATTAATAACAAGGTTATATCATTAGGAGAATGATATGATGGACACACACCCATAATAAGCGTAGCATAAGATCAAGTCATTAAGTTCGTATTGCTGTAAGCTTTGAAATACATAGTAACCTAATCCTTCGACCATGAGGTTATGTTAATCACCATCACCGGATGGGTACTTTGATGACATCAAACACCGCTTCGTAACTGGGTGGTTATAAAGGTGTCATTGGGTATTCTGAAAGTATGTGTTGAAGCGCATGAACCAAGATTGGGATTTGTCCATCCATATGATGGATAGATATACTCTGGGCCCTCTCGGTGGAATGTCATCTAGATAGCTTGCAAGCATGTGACTAGGTCACAAGGGATGACATAAAATGGAACGAGTAAAGAGTACTTATCAGTAACGAGGAAGAACTAGGTATGAAGATACCGACGATCAAACCTCAGATAAGTAGAATATCGCGAGACAAAGGGAATTGGTTTCGTATGTTAAATGGTTCAATCGATCACGATATCATCGTTGAGTATGTGGGAGCCGTTATGGATCTCCAGATCCCGCTGATGGTTATTGATGGGAGAGGTGTCTTCATCATGTCTGCATATTCACGAACCGTAGGGTGACACACTTAAGGTTCGAAGTTGTTTGAAGTAGATATGGAATCTGCGTTGGAGACCGAATGTCGTTCGGAGTCTCGGAATGGGTCCGGGATATCACGAAGAGATCCGGAATGGTCCGGAGAATGAGATTCATATATTGGGGATCATTTTCTAAGTTAGGAAATGTTCCGGAGTGTTTGTATGGAGATTCTAGAAGGTTTCGGAATGTTCTGGAAGGTTCTAGAGGATTTTTTGGAGTTTGCTTGAAAACCAAGAAAGGGATCAAAGAAACCAAGTGGGGTAAGACACGGATTCGTGGGGGAGGAGGACTCCTCCCCCCAACCCGCCGGCCCAAGGAGGAGGGAGTCCTACTAGGACTCCCCCTCCCCAGGCGCGCCTCCCTCCTTTAAATAGAAGGGAGGGGGCGCCCCCTCTTGCACCTTGTCTCATAACTCCCAATCACAGCCGCCTCTCTCCTCCACGTTTCTTCTGCACAGGCATAGGCGAAGCCCTGCAGATTTCTCATCTCCACCACCACCACCACGCCGTCATGCTGCTGGGATTCGATGGAGAAGATCTACTACCTCCGTTGCTCGCTGGAACGGGGAGAGGAAGGTCTGCTTCGACTCCGCACATGTGACCGTCTACGGAAGCGCTGCCGGAACGCGGCGCCGGAAGGATCGTCCACACGATCTTGAGATCGGCAAGTGATCGACTACATCATCCACGAGATCTAATCTCGTTAACTCTTTCAGTTCTATGAGGGTTAGTACCGATCTATCTCGTTGATCATGTCTATTAGATTAGATCTTGGCTTTTATCTAGATTAGATCTGGGTTTTGTTCGTTCTTGCGGTAGAAATTTTTTGTTTTCCATGCTACGAACCCATCAATAAGACCATAAACAATACTATCATAATGAATCAATAACATGTTCAGATCTGAAATCATGGCACTCGGGCCCTAGTGACAAGCATTAAGCATAAATAATACTAGGCACCATGCCCTAACAATCTGATGCCATTACATGAACGATCTCAACCAATCCCTACCATCCCCATAGCCTACAGCGGGGGATTACTCACTCATAGATGGGGGAAACATGGATGGTCGATGGAGAAGCAATGGTGATGATGATGGTTATGATCTCCTCCAATTCCCCGTCCTGGCAGGGTGCCAGGACGGAGTTTCTGGTGCTGTTTCATGGAATCTAGTGGTGGCGGCGGAGCGAAACTCCTTCTGGAAAAATGTCGCCCCCTGAGTTTTTAGGTCAGAAGGCAACTTATAGGCGAAGAGGGAGACCGAGGGGGAGTCTGGGGCGGCCAGACCACCCCCTGACGTGGCCAGGCCCAGCCCGCGTGGCCAGGTGGTGTGGCTGGGCCCCAGCCCCACTCCGTCTCATATTCTGGCTCCGGGAGTCTTCTGGTGAAATAAGATTTTTGGCTTTTGTCCTGTCCAATTCCGAGAATATTCATTTTCTGACTTTCCTGGAACCAAAAACAGCAGAAAACAGGCAGCTGGCACTGTGGCTCTTGTTAATAGGTTAGTCCAAGAAATCATATGAAAAGTACTCCAAAGTGTGGACAAAACACAAGAAAGTAGATAAAACCAAGCATGGAACATCTAAAATTATAGATACATTTGCAATGTATCAGTCCCCAAGTGACGCGAGACACATGATTAACTCCAACATAGAGGCGCGGTGCTATGAAAACGATGATATATACGTGGGCCAAAAATGCTTCGGACCACGCATAAGAGCAACAAAATTCCTGGAAGGATTTGCTATCTCAAGACACATCCAACCCTACGACAGTGTAGCTCAGCCAGATACTTGGCTCTAGGATTTTTTCCAAGCTTGTTGCATCGCCAAAGGCGGAAACAGCCTAGTCGCAACCCGATATCTCCCACTTATGTTGCGGAAGACGGCACGATAATGGCTCAATAAACTTCCGGAGAACACCATTCACAATTGGTATGACATGCATGTTGGGTCCACAACATAGAAAACAAAAAAAATCCTACGATGAGAACTACACGCCAAGATCTATCTACAAGGTATAGAGCAATGGGTGGACATACATCCATCGAGAACTTACCCTCGAAGAGAACGAGTTTTTTTAACGAGTAGGAACTCGTGGTTGATGTAGTCGTACACTTGCCGATCTCAAGATCGTGAGGAAGTCCGAGCGCCGCAACTCAGCAGCACATCCGTACTCGCACACACATTCAAGCCACCGGACAACCTCCACCTCCTCGCTCTAGCGATCCAGCGGAAGCATCAACTCCTTCCAGACGAAATGCCACCGGGAACATGTATCTCGCTAATCTGAGACCATGGGGGAATAATTCAAGAGGGGGGAGAGATCCTTCACGAGGAGGTGTGAGGAAGAAGGAGGAAGAGGGGGGCCTTTTATAGGAGGAGGGGGTGCCCCTCTCTCCATGGCCGGCGCATGGGGGGTGACTCCTCACCTCCCCCATTCATGTGGTGGTAACCCCTCCACATTAAAATGCCTCTTCACATTCCCTTTTAAAGTCCCCACTTTAAATGCATTAAATTCTCTAAGTTTAATGCTCTATCATTTAATAAAACTCTTTTATTAAATTTATTCAGAATTTTGTTAATTACTTTAATTAACAAACATTCACATATAACCCCTTGCAATATTTCAATATCACATGCAGAACCACTTTCTGCAATTTCACCCAAAACAATTTCCGGTTTCTATCGAAACAATTCCTGCGCTTTGCAATTCTTTTGTCTGAAACATATGTGCTCCAAAATGGTGTCCGGTAACTCTTAAGTGTGTCACCCTACGGTTCGCGAATAATGCAGAAATGATTGAGACTCCTCTCAAATCAATAATCAGAAGCGGGACCTGGAGGTCCATACTGACTCCTACATATTCAACGATGACTTCTGTGATCGTGAGAACCTTTAACGCTTGTAATTTAATCCTTTTGTCTCTTGATATAATACATGTCCGAGATTCAATCATCGGTATCCAAATACCTAGTTTGATCTCGTTACCGACATGCACTCTTTTCTCGTTCCCGTGATATAACATTCTAGTGATCACATCACTTGCTTGCAAGCTATCTTAATGTGATATCACCGAGAGGGTCCAGAGTATATCTATCCGTCATCGGGATTGACAAATTCCACTCTTGATCCATGAGCCTCAACATAATACCTTCGTAGCACTGAACTCATCTTTATAGTCACCCTGTTACGGTGTGACGTTTGATGTTATCAAGATACTCTTCTGGTGTTAGCAATTAACATGATCTCATGGTCTAAGGATAAAGATTACTTCGTATGATGTTATAGCAATGTAAACATAATGACTTGATCGTAATACTATACTTCAGATGAATGTTCATCACATCATTTCACAAATGCTGTGACCTTGTTATTAACAACATCCAATGTCCATGATCAGGAAACCTTGATCATCTTGTTAATCAACAAGCTAGTCTATAAGAGAGGCATAACTAGGAACCCTTTTTGTTTATTAAACACACATGTATTGATGTTTCCGATCAATACAATTCTAGCATGCAAAATAAACCTCTATCATATATAAGGAATACATAATAACAACTTTATTATTGCCTCTCAGGGCATATTTCCTTCAGTCTCCCACTTGCACTAGAGACAATAATCTAGTTTACATAGTGATAAATCTAACACCCATGGAGTTCTGGTGTTGATCATGTTTTGCCCTAGGGAGAGCCTTAGTCAACGGATCTGCTACATTTAGGTCCGTGTGTACTTTACAAATCTTTATATCTCCATCCTTGACATGTTCGCGGATGGAGTGAAACCGGCGCTTAATATGCTTGGAATTCTTGTCAGACCTCGGTTCCTTGGCGTTGGCTATGGCTCCATTGTTGTCACAATAGATCACCATCGGGTCCAATGCACTAGGAACCACACCTAGTTCCGTAATGAACTCTTTCGTCCAAACCGCTTCCTGTGCCGCTTCTGAAGCAGCAACATATTCCGCCTCCGTCATTGATCCAGCCACCACAGGTTGTTTGCAACTCCTCCAACTAACTGCTGCTCCGTTCAAGATAAATACTTATCCGGATTGAGACTTAGAGTCATCCGTATCGGTGTTTCCAAACCATAATTCATACTGTGTCGTTTCAACGGATTTAGATGGTGCCCGATTTAAAGTGAATGCAGCTGTTTCCAGTGCATAACCCCAAAATGACAGTGGCAAGTCAGTCAGAGACATCATAGATCGAACCATATCTAATAAAGTATGATTACGACGTTCCGATACACCATTATGTTGTGGTGTTCCGGCAGGCGTGAGTTGTGAAACTATTCCACACTCTTTCATGTGTGTGCTAAACTCGTAACTTAGATACTCACCTCCACGGTCAGACCGCAGAAATTTGATCTTTCTATTGCGATGATTTTCCACTTCATTCTGAAATTCCTTGAACTTTTCAAAGGTTTCAAACTTATGTTTCATCAAATAGATATACCCGTATCTACTCAAATCATCCGTGAAAGTAACAAAATAATGATATCCACCTCGCGCCGACACACTCATTGGTCCACACACATCAGTATGTATGATTTCCAATAAATCTTTCGCCCGTTCCATTGAACCGGAAAATGGCGTTCTAGTCATCTTGCCCATAAGGCATGGCTCACATGTATCAAATGATTCAAAATCAAGTGATTCCAAAAGTTCATCAGAATGGAGTTTCTTCATGCGTTTAACGCCAATATGACCTAGACAGCAGTGCCAGATATATGCAGATATATCATTATCAAGTTTAATCTTTTTAGCATTAACATTATGAATATGCGTAATATTACTATCGAGATCCAACAGAAGTAAACCATTCAACACAGGTGCATGACCATAAAAGATATCATTCTTATAAATCGAACAACCATTGTTTTCAGATTTAAAGGAATAACCACTTTGCATCAAACACGATCCGGATACAATGTTCATGCTCAGTGCAGGCACCAAATAACAATTATTTAGGTTTATAATTAATCCCGATGGCATATGGAGAGGTAGCGTCCCGACGGCGATCACATCAACTCTTGATCCATTGCCGACCCGCATCCTGACCTCATCCATTGCTAGTTGTCGCTTGTTCCGCAGCCCCTGAACCGAGTTACATATATTAGCAACCGATCCTGTATCAAATACTCAGGTGCTACTTCGAGTACTAGTCAAGTACACATCAATAACATGTATATCACATATACCTTTGTTTGCCTTGCCAGACTTCTTGTCCGCCAAATACTTGGGGCAATTGCGCTTCCAATGGCCAGTCCCCTTGCAATAGTAACACTCGGTGTCCGACTTAGGGCCATCTCGGGGTTTCTTTTCAGGTGCGGCAACAGATTTGCCACCTTCTTTCCCTTGTGCTTGCCTTTCTTGTCCTTCTTGAAACCGGTGTTCCTATTGATCATCAACACTTGATGTTCTTTCCTAATCTCCACTTCTGCAGTCTTAAGCATTGACAGAAGCTCGGGAAGAGACTTCTTCATGCCCTGCATATTATAGTTCATCACGAAGCTCTTGTAGCTAGGTGGCAGAGATTGGAGAACATGATGTATGCCTAAGTCAATGGGAATCATTATTCCTAAGGACACAAGCTTATCGGCGTACCCAGACATTTTGCGTACATGCTCACTAACGGAGTTGTTCTCCTCCATCATGCAGCTAAAGAACTTTTCAGTAGCATTATAACTTTCTACGGCAGCATGGGTATCGAAAATCATTTTCAATTCTCCCATGGTATCAAAGGCATTGCCGTTTTCGAAACGCTTTCGAAGTTCTGGCTCTAGCCCATACAGTATGCCATAATGAACTAAGTTGTGGTCCTCCTGACGAGTCACATATACATTCTTTTCCTCGTCAGGGGCATCAGGAGCTGGTGGGGGGCCTACGGCGCATATAGCACATATTGCTTTTGTGCAGCAGTGAGGCGAATCCTCAAATTCATAGCCCAGTTGGTGAAGTTGCTACCATTTGCAGGAAGTTTCTCTTTCTCCATGAACACATTGAAATTAAAAGCAGGTGGTGCCATCTACAACAAAATTTGTAAAGTTTATGATAGAGTGAGTTCAAATAATCCAAATTACTAATGAACTCCCACTCAAAAACGACATCCCTCGTGTCCTTTTGGTGATTACATGAACCAAATCCACTACACCAAGTCTGATCATCACGTTAGTCGGTGTAGCTTCAAAGGCGAGCATCTATATGGGCATCACATCAACTATCTGACTCATGCTTAACCTTTTGGTCCGTGTTCCGAGGCCATGTCTGTACATGCTAGGCTCACCAAGTAAGAACCTTAGTATTCGCGTGTGTAAAACTGTCTTACACCCGTTCATATGAAAGCGTAGATTCGAGTATACCTAATCATCACGTGATGTCTTGAAACACGATCTACAGAACGGTGCATACTCAAGGAAGAACACACTTTTATCTTGATATCTAAATGAGGGATCATCTTACAATGCTACAGAAAGTGCCAAACTAACAGTATAAGATGCTAACATCTAATGTGTAGAGTGAGATGATATGGTCCATGCATTTGATCTCTATCATTGCATCGTGCTATGATCTCTATCATTCCTTTGTGTGTAAGTCCAAGGTCTATGGAACTTAAACATTGAATGTGTTGTAAGAGTATCTATCATACATCCACTTACAACAATACCATATCAATACACTAGCCCAGCAACGATCTAAACTAGACGCCTCTAATTTATCAATTGCAAGTTTTACGTGGCTTAGGGCTTTCAGAGATAGGACCGTTCTTACCTACGAACATGAACCACAACGAGGATAACCAAGTTATTAGCAACTCGTTGTAAATCAGATATTGACTATTGTAGGAGAGACAGACACCCGCCAGCCACTTATGCAAAACTAGTTGCATGTCAGTCGTGGAACCGGTCTCATGTACGATGACATGTAAGGTTGGTCCGGGCCGCTTCATCCCACTATGCCACCAATATCCAAAATATATAGAAGATGCAATAACTTGATCATCATCGCCCACATATAAACATATGTGTACTACCCGTGCAAAGCACCTACGCATAGATCAGGCTCTGATACCACTGTTGGGCCTGCAACATAGAAAACAAAAAATTTCCTACGATGAGAACTACATGCCAAGATCTATCTACTAGGTACAGAGCAACTGGTGGACATACATCCATCGAGAACTTACCCTCGAAGACAACGAGTTTTGTTAACGAGTAGGAACTCGTGGTTGATGTAGTCGCACACTTGCCGATCTCAAGATCGTGAGGAAGTCCGAGCGCCGCAACTCAGCAGTGCATCCGTACTCGCACACACGTTCAAGCCACCGGACAACCTCCACCTCCTCGCTCCAGCGATCCAGCGGAAGCAGCAACTCCTTCTAGACGAAATGCCACTGGGAACATGTATCTCACTAATCCGAGACCATGGGGGAATAATTCTAGAGGGGGAGAGAGATCCTTCACGAGGTGTGAGGAAGAAGGAGGAAGAGGGGGGCCTTTTATAGGAGGAGGGGGGTTCCCCTCTCTCCATGGCCGGCGCATGGGGGGGGTGACTCCTCACCTCCCCCATTCATGTGGTGGTAACCCCTCCACATTAAAATGCCTCTTCACATTCCCTTTTAAAGTCCCCACTTTAAATGCATTAAATTCTCTAAGTTTAATGCTCTCTCATTTAATAAAACTCTTTTATTAAATTTATTCAAAATTTGTTAATTACTTTAATTAACAAACATTCACATATAACCCCTTGAAATATTTCAATATCACATGTAGAACCACTTTCTACAATTTCACCCGAAACAATTTCCGGTTTCTATCGAAACAATTCCTGCGCTTTGCAATTCTTTCGTCTGAAACATATGAGCTCCAAAATGGTGTCCGGTAACTCTTAAGTGTGTCACCCTACGGTTCACGAATAATGCAGACATGATTGAGACTCCTCTCAGATCAATAATCAGAAGCGGGACCTGGAGGTCCATACTGACTCCTGCATATTCAACGATGACTTCTGTGATCGTGAGAACCTTTAATGCTTGTAATTTAATGCAAACATAAGTCCTACAAGTAAAACTCCTACAAGTATTAATGCAAACTTCTGTGATCATGAGAACCTTGAAGCCAACAAATGGTTCAAGCATTGCCTATGGACAAATCCTACAAGTAAAACTCAATGCAAACATAAGTCCATAAAGATTGTCATTAATTACCAAAACCACACATGGGGGCACACATGCACTTTCACCTTTGTCTCTTGACATAATACATGTCCGAGATTCGATTATCGGTATCCAAATACCTAGTTTGATCTCGTTACCGACATGCACTCTTTTCTCGTTCCCATGATATAACATTCTAGTGATCACATCACTTGCTTGCAAGCTATCTTAATGTGATAGCACTGAGAGGGCCTAGAGTATATATATCCGTCATCGGGATTGACAAATTCCACTCTTGATCCATGAGCCTCAACATAACACCTTCGTAGCACTGAACTCATCTTTATAGTCACCCTGTTACGGTGTGACATTTGATGTTATCAAGATACTCTTTCGGTGTTAGCAATTAACATGATCTCATGGTCTAAGGATAAAGATTACTTCGTATGATGTTATAGCAATGTAAACATAATGACTTGATCATAATGCTATACTTCGGATGAATGTTCATCACATCATTTCACAAATGTTGTGACCTTGTTATTAACAACATCCAATGTCCATGATCAGGAAACGTTGATCATCTTGTTAATCAACAAGCTAGTCTATAAGAGAGGCATAACTAGGAACCCTTTTTGTTTATTAAACACACATGTATTGATGTTTCCGATCAATACAATTCTATCATGCAAAATAAACATCTATCATATATAAGGAATACATAATAACAACTTTATTATTGCCTCTTAGGGCATATTTCCTTCAATGCAAAGTGCGTTCTTTTGGAATTTCGAAGACACGTATCGGAGGCCCTGTATGGTAGGAGACCACAGCGTTGCATCCAGAAAGCCGGAGAAACTTGCCGAGATTACCTCGGATGATGGATCGACACTAAGAACTCCTGTGAAGGAGTAAACGACCAAACTACGATTGAAGCTTCCATTGTAGGACTCCCAATTGGATTACTGAACAAGGTCACTGATCTGGGAGAGATGATAGAAACAGCGAGCAAGTATGCAGATGCTGACGACGACGCAGAGGGATTACTGAACACCCTAGTTGTGCCACAGTTGGCAAAACAACCAAAGCAGCAAGCTTAGAAGCGCAAGAATACCTCGGAAGAGAAACCCAATGCGGAAACGGAAGTGGTCACTGCTACTTTCGAGTCTTGAGGACGAGGAGGACATGGCGGCGGCCGCGGACGCAGTCATGGGACATCAAGAGTCCAGGGTAGAGGAGACCAGCAACCTGGAAAAACCTACTCCTGGGCCGACATTGCCAATAACCCATGTGTGCATCACTTAGATGCCAATGGGGGCTCGTCTCACACAAATGCTGAGTGTTGTTTTAATGACGACATCAAGAAAGACGATACGGCTGGCTACAGGGCTAAGCAGAAGAAGAGAAAGAAGAATCCCGAAAAAGATAAAGAGACCAAGGAAGATTCCGCATGGAGGAAGCTGATCCTTCAAATCCCAAGCCGAAAGGGAAGAAAAACTTCCCAACAAATAAAGACACTTGAGATCTCAACCATCTAAGGTCAAGAAAGCAGTTCTGCATGAACTCAACGTGACCGTTCCGGCTGTCCCCCAATTCCTGGACTGGTCGGAAGTAGCAATCACCTTTAACCATGCTGATCATCCACCTAAGTTGCACAGGCAAGGAAAATACGCCTTAGTCATGAATACACTTATTAACGGCTATGGTTTCTCCAAGACTCTCATGGACGGCGGCAACAATATTAACATCATGTATGTTGAAACGCTACGGCGGATGCGAATCTCGGAGACCCAGCTGAATTACAGTTCTGTGATCTTTCACGGAGTTGTCCCAGGAAAACAATCCAATTCCCTGGGAGAAATCACTTTGGATGTTACCTTTGTAACTCCAAAGAACTATCGAACGGAAGCACTTTCCTTCAAAGTGATCCCGTTCAAGAGCACGTAGCACGCTATATTCGGACGTCCATCTTACTAGGCTTTTATGGCTAGTCCGTGTTACATTTACAATATGATGAAAATTCTAGGTCCCAAAGGCGTGATCACCATCAGGGGAGACTCGAAGAAGGCGCGAGAGTGCGAGGACGGAAATGCCGCCTTTGCTGAAGCCGTGCTACACGCCCAGGAGTACCAGGAGATCAAGAAGACCATTGATCCGTCCAAGATGCTCACAACGAAGAAGGAGGTGACAAAGTAGAATCCGGTGTTCAAGGCATCAGAAGAGACGAAGAAGACGCCATTGAAGGATGATGACCCCTCCAAGGTGACCCAAATAGGTGTAGGCCTAGTAGCGCATAGGAAAGCGCACTCGTCAAGTTCCTCCAAGCAAATCAAGATATCTTCGCATGGCAGTCATCTGACATGACCGAAGTACCTAGGGAACTTGCCGAGCACTCTCTAAATGTACACCCGAACTCTAAACTCGTCAAATAGTCCTTACGATGTTTTGGCGATGAAAAGCGTAAGGCAATAGCTAAGGAACTAGCCCGACTCGAGTTAGCCGAATTCATAGAAGAGGTCATCCACACTGAGTGGTCGGCCAATCCTGTAATGGTCCCTAAAAAGGACACCACTAATTTAAGGATGTGTGTTGATTATACTGCCTTGAACAAGGCTTGTCCCAAAGATCTGTTCGCTCTGCCCAGGATTGATCAAGTTATCGATTCTACGGCAGGCTCGGAACTCCTATGTTTTCTCGATGCATATTCCGGTTATCACCAAATCCGGATGAAGGAATCTGACAAAGTCAAAACTTCATTCATAACCCCCTTCAGAACCTTCTGTTTTTACGATGCCCTTTGGACTCAAGAACGTAGGAGCTACATACCAGCGCACTATGCAGCGTTGCCTCCATGACCAAATTGGACGCAATGTACATGCATATGAGGATGATATTGCGGTGATGTCCAAAAAGAAGGAAACGCTAATTTCCGACTTGGAGGAAACATTCGCCAATCTACGAAAATACAACATAATGCTTAACCCGAAGAAATGCTTCTTTGGAATACCAGCCAGAAAACTGTTAGGTTTTATCGTGTCTCAAAGAGGCATAGAGGTAAACCGAAACAAGATTAAGGCTATACTTAATATTTCTAGGCCAACTCGCCTGAAGGACGTTCAAAGACTAACTGGTTGCATTGCTGCAGTCAGTCGGTTTGTAAGCCGGCTCTGTGAAAGAGCTGCACCACTATACAAGCTCCTGAAAAAGACCAAAAAGTTCGTTTGGACCGACGAAGCTGAAGCTGCACTACAAGACCTGAAAGCAGTACTCTCATCTGCTCCCATCCTTGCAGCATCGGAACCACAGGAACCGATGTTGCTCTATCTCGCTACGACAAACAGGGTCATCTGTATCGTCATGGTAGTGGAGAGACCAGAGGAAAATCAGGAACACCTGGTGCAGCTTCCGACTTACTATCTCAGCGAGGTCTTAACTAAATCAAAGCATCGGTATCTGCACTATCAAAAGCTGGCTTATGGTGTGTTCTTAGCATCTCGTAAGTTATGACATTATTTTCAGGAACATCCAATTACCATGGTGAGCACAGCTCCCATGAGAGACATAATCAACAGTGATGCCACATGACGCGTCACAAAATGGGGCATAGAGCTTTCAGCTTTCGACATTGAGTACAAACCTCGTACAACAATCAAATCCCAAATCCTCACTGACTTTGTCGCTGATTGGACAGAAACAATGTAGAATATGACCCTACCAGAGTCGTAGTACCGGACCTTACATTTTGAAGGGTCTAAGGCGCTCGGGGGCTGGCGTGGTGCTCAAATCACCCCAAGGAGATAAACTTTTCTATGTGTTTCAGATCCACTTCACGACAACGAATAACATTGCCGAGTATGAAGCATTACTGCATGAAATCCGGATTGCTAAGGATATCAGCATCCGACGTTCAATGTGTTATGGAGATTCAGATCTTGTTGCCCAACAAGTGTTGGATATCTGTAATGCGAATAAACACATGGCAGAATATAAAGCTGTCATGGACGAACTATCTAAATCGTTTGAAGGGTTTGAAGTTCAACACATCCCTCGAACAGAAAATGAGGAAGCAGACGCACTATCTCGTATAGGCTCTACACGGAAAAAGGTTCCGGATGGCGCTTTTTTTGGAGCACCTCAAAGTTCCCTCTATAAAAGGAGTAGATGAGGAATATCCGACCAAATTTGACTCACCATTAGTAGCAGTTCTGGCTGTGATTCCCAGCTGGACTCAACCCTACCTTGATTACTTGGTAGACGGAAAATTACCCGAAGACAAAGTTCTGAGCCGACAGATCGTCCGACGAGCAAAAGCCTACACTATAATTAGTGGTGAGCTCTATAAGCAGAGTGCATCTGAGGTCTTTCAGCGCTGTGTATCTCCAGAAGAAGGAGTGGAAATCTTACGAGAGACCCACGAGGGCGAATGTGGTCACAACGCTGCAGCCAAATCTCTAGTGGCAAAAGCTTTCCGACACGGTTTTTTCTGGCTTACAGCCAAGTCAGATGCCGAACGGCTGGTCAAGACGTGCAAAGGCTGCCAAAAGTATGCCAAACAAGCTCACGTTCCGGTTGATCAGCTGTGAACAATACCTATAACATGGCCTTTCGCGGTCTGGGGGTTTAACATGGTAGGACCGTTTAAACGGGCTCCAAGTGGATTTACCCATCTCTTAGTGATGGTGGATAAATTCACAAAATGGATTGAGGCTAAAACCGTCACTAGTTGTGATGGAGCAACAACCAGAAGATTTGTCGAGGATGTCTTAATCCGATACGGTTATCCGCATAGCATTATCACGGACAACTGGAGTAATTTCTCTATGGGAGAGCTTGCCGAATTCTGCAATGAACAAAATATCCGGCTTGACATTGCGTCAGTCGCACATCCACAAGCTAATGGACAAGTCGAAAGAGCAAATGGTTTAATCCTACAAGGCCTAAAACCAAGACTCGAAGCACCACTACGACGTGCTGCGGGGGCTTGGGCAGAGGAATTACCTTCTATAATATGGAGCTTACGAACAACTCCGAATAGGTCAACTGGATACACACCTTTCTTCTTGGTCTATGGCGCAGAAGCAGTTCTTCCTAGTGATTTGATTCACACTTCTCCTAGAGTTGCTGCATATATTGAAGAGGATGCCGAAATTTCTCGACAAAATGATCTCGACTTAGTCGAAGAAGTTTGCATCATTGCTGAGATGAGGTCAACAACCTATCAGCAGAAGTTACGCAAGTATCATAGCCAGAGAGTCAGAAACCGGTCTTTCAATAAGGGCGATTTGGTTCTCCGGCTTGTGCAGAAAAGAAAGCACAAACTTTCCCCAATATGGGAAGGGCCCTTTTTAGTTAGCCGAGTAATGCACAATGGTTCTTACTATTTAACTGATATGCGACCAGTCAAAGAAAGACCTGCTACTAAGAAAAGAAAGAGAGCTGGAGGCAGTACAGACCCGAAAGAATTAGACATACCATGGAATGTTTCTCAACTACGTTCCTTTTATTCTTAGTTTATCTTTCTTTGTAATCATATATGTGTACATGTTCAATGAGAAATAAAGTATTGGTTGCCTCAAAAAAAATTCTGAGAAGTTTTTACCATCTTATTTCTGAATGACCCTGTCACTGTCGAAAATCCCAGAATACTTGAAAGTACTTTATGCTCATGTTTGTTCTGGTTTAGATTTTCGATTCTAAAATTGCTACCTTCGGGTATAAATCTTAATTTTATAGTCTATACTTTGGTTATTTGTCTGATTGCTGGATGCGGGCATTTTCTGAGTAGTGAATTGTTGGTACTAGAAGCCGGCTTTGTTTCCGAGTTTAAACTGGTTTGGCAATTGAGCTCCGTTGCTCGGCAAAGTTTCCGTGCTAAAGGTTGGCCGGCTCACGAAAGGGACGAGGCGGAAAGCCAGATAAACGATAAGTATAGACAAAAAAAATAAAGTGCTTATGAAAATATTTCAGGCACGAAAAATTATAAAGCCAAAAGTGCTAAAGAGATAAAAATAAAACTTAGCACTAGCAAAAGTATCATACTACTGATTTACAACCCGAATTATTTTCAGAATAATACATTGTTTGTCCTGATGCTCTACGATGCAAGGGAAGAAGAAGGATCTACCGGCTCACTAGAGACATCAACCTCGCTTTGGTATCTTTCTGAGACATTCAAATCCGAGAAGGTTTGTTCGTCGTCGGAAGCTTCACCGATTTCTTCGACGGGCGGAGGCGACGTCTCTACACGAGTGAAGAAGGGAGTATCATAGCTAGTCAAGTCAGCTACGTGACACCCGTATCCGGTACAGGAGTCCATGATTGCTTTGATGTCCTGCTCCTGACCGTCTTCATCCATAGTAGAATACCCTCTGGTTACTTGCCAGATCTCCATGCTTCCATGCTGGCTCATGACCATGGTGAGAGCGTTCTGCGTTGCGGTCTGTGCGTAGGACATGTTCCAGTCCTGGATGAGCCGGGGCATCTCCTTGGCCTTGTCTCGCACTTCAAAGCCGGACATGCTATGCATGTACGGAACCTTGAGAACTTCGCCATTATCCTCAATGGATTGGCGGAAGTCATGAAGCAAATCACCGACTTGTGTAAGCCAGCTAGTGCGAGATTCGGTAGAGGCTGAGTCTAGTAAGTTCAGAGGACCTGCACGTGTAATGCAAATGGGTTAATACAATAAATCCGGACTCCAAAGAGTCGGAAGATGCAGAAAAGTCAGAAAGAGGGAAATATACTGAAGATGACATTGTCAACTTTGGTCTTTTCTTCACGAAGACTCTGGAGTTCAGGCCGGAGTGCCTCGGTAATATCCTTCTCTCTGAACAATTCATTGCTGAGATCCGAGATTTTCTTATCCTGGAGCACAATCTTACAATCGCGCTCCTCGGTGGCCATGGAGGAGGATTCGAGAACTTGAGCAATGCTCTTCTCATGATCCACCTTAAGCTTATTCAGCTCTTGGCGAAGGTCCTTGTTTTCCACCTCCAGGGTTTTCAGATTCTCGGCCTCCTCAATCATAGCATAGGATTGTTTTACCAGTGTTGTAGTCAAAATAACAACAGTTGAACAAAAATTCGACTATGAAATAAAAGGAAAAGTTTGAGTTCTGGAATGTTTACCTTCCGCTTCATCCCTGGATACTTTCAGTTGAGCATTTTCAAGCTGGAGAGCTCTGATTTCTCTCCGCTTGTTACAGATATTCTACAATAATTCTTGGTTATATGAATTAACTTTCTGTAAGTCAGAATACCTAGAGTCAGAAGTCTACTAAAGACTCGGGCTAATATCTTTACTAAATATCAGCACGAGCCTTGGGGGCTACACTAGTTCATTCTTTGGCATCCTAAGGAAGCATAAATCTGGATTGTGTGTCCAGCTTCATGCTTGGGGGCTAGAGGATATGATATGGAATAACGTAAAAGTTAGAATTCCGACTTAGATGTTGTTCATGAGTGAGTTTGCTCAAACTCATGTTCACTTATGTGGCAACCTTCTCGGCGAGAGTGGGCGGGATCACTGGTGGTGTTGGAAGCTCACCAGTTCTCAGCCTCTCGTCGTGAAGATGGACTTGTTCAAGAAGTTCAGAGTACTTGATGTCCTCTACTTCTTGTGCTTCTTCTTCGGCAGTGATAATCCGCCTTTTCAGACATTGTTGGGCAAGCCGTTGGATCTCCTCTGCAGATTTTCGAGAAAGTCCAAGTTTGGCATTTCCCAGATTGCTGAGTGATGTCTACGCACTTCTATTATTGTATACAGTTGTTGGGCCTCCAAGTGCAGAGGTTTGTAGAACAGCAGCAAGTTTCCCTTAAGTGGATTACCCAAGGTTTATCGAACTCAGGGAGGAAGTGGTCAAAGGTATACCTCTCAAGCAACCCTGCAATCAAGATACAATAAGTCTCTTGTGTCCCCAACACACCCAATACACTTGTTAGGTGTATAGGAGCACTAGTTCGGCGAAGAGATAGTGAAATACAAGTGGTATGGATAATTATAAGTGGCAACGGTGCCAGAAAAGAACTTGATGGGTAGGAAGAGACTAAAGGCAATCTGAAATAAAGATGGAAGCAAGCAAACATGTAACAGATCTAGTTGCAAATGGTGTTTTAATGCTTAGAAACAAGGCCTAGGGATCATACTTTCGCTAGTGAACACTCTCATATAAATATCTTCTCTTCATGATACTACTCTAAACTACTCTCCGGTTGGACACTTTAATCCATGGTAGGGTTATAACAGCACACCTCAAAGTTCGCTTTCCCTATCTAGATAACCCCACACTGTCACCTTGAGCTCTAGATGGTTCCAACAAACACCACAATTTCATAGAAACATCCAACTCCAAATATAACTCATAACAAGTATTTGTAATCTCTAGCCTAAGTGCCACCATGGTGTGCACCCTGTCACTTTCACACACATGGGGAGAGCCAGAGATCTATTAAAGCACTTGAGTAGCAAAGTAGATCTACTTGATTACAAAGCTCATGATCTCAATAAGTTCATGCATAGAGAGAGAGATGAACACATAGCTACCGGTAGAACCCTTAGCCTCGAGGAAGAACTACTCCCTTATCATCATGGGAATCAGCAACGGCGATGGAGATGGTGGTGGAGATCGATGGAGATGGCTCTGGGGGCACTTCCCCGTCCCGGTAGGGTGCCGGAACAGAGACTTTCTATCCCCTGAATCTCCCCTTCGGTGGCAGCGGTGTTGCGGAACTTTTCGTGGCTAGAGGCTCCCCGCTTTAGGGTTTTCGTCCCAGAGGCATCTTATAAGCGAAACGGGAGGCCGAGGGGGTGCCCTAGGCGGCCAGACCACCCCCTGGCGTGGGCCAGGCCTGGCCGCGCGGCCAGGTGGTGTGGCGGCCCTCTGGTCTCTCTCCATCTCGTATTCTGGCTCCGTGTCCCCCTCGGTGAAAAACTGACTTTGGCTTTTGTCTCGTCCAATTCCGAGAATATTCATTTTCTAACTTTCCTGGAACCAAAAACAGCAGAAAACAGGCAGCTGGCATGGTGGCATCTTGTTAATAGGTTAGTCCAAGAAAGTGTATAAAAATACTCCAAAGTGTGGGAAAAACATAAGAAAGTAGATAAAAACCAAGCATGGAACATCAAAAATTATAGATACGTTTGCAACGTATCAACATCCCCAAGCTTAACTCCTGCTTGTCCTCGAGTAGGTAAGTGATAAAAACAAAGAATAATTTTTTAGGTGACATGCACCATCATAAACTTGATCAAAGTATTTGTAAAACATTGATAGCTGGGATCATAATACTTCAACATAGCATAAAATACAAAGTTCTAACAATAAGACATAGCAACTATGTTGCAACATGAAAAAGCACAAACAAAAGATTCATGAATAACAATGCTTTGCAAGACGTTTGTTTGTTTCACATAAAGAAAACATAGCATGGTGGCATTCAGCTTGTCCCTCATAGAGTAGCAAACATAAATGCATGGGACACCTTCAAAGTTTATAAGGGTGACTAGATACAAATAGTTTAAGAACAAGCAATATCAAAGTTATGCATCAATCAACAAGTCTTGGGACAATGCACATAGAACTAAGAATGGCCACTATGCTCTCTCAATAGGTGCATAAAGATAGAAGGTGGAGACTCAACATAAAAGTAAAAGAAAGGCCTTCATAGAAGGAAGCAGGGATTCAAGTCTCATAAAGAGCTTCCAAAAATTATGGTACTTGTTAGCTTTCAGCTCTCATTGCCCCTATCATAAGCATCTTGAAGTGATTAAGGTTAAAGTGAACAAAATATGGAGTATATGCTTGATAAAGTATAAGTTGGAAATCTCATGTTCCTTGAATACGAGGGCCGCTCCTCATGCTACTCAAGTTTAGTTCCCGGTAAGTTCTTGTCATAGTAAGTACATGTGTATCATAGAGAACCGCCAACGGGGTACCCCTTGCCCGATGATACGGAAGAATCCCAATATCAAAATGACAAGGCAAGCAGACAACGAGCATCTCAGCAATCTTCTTATTTACCATGGGAATATGGTGCTTTTTTATCTCTTTCCTCTTTTCATAATCTTTTTTTTCTTTTTCTCTTTTTTCTCAATATAGGTCTCTTTTTTTATAAGAAGAATGCTTCATAGACAGCTCATTATGGTTACGCTGCAGGTTTCCACCATGTCAGCATGGATTAGACCAGCCGCCTAGGCGTTTATCTAACACACATACATAACTCCATGGAATTACAAGCTCCCCTTTCATTTCACACTTACGACATCGATAAACAAAAGAGCATGATATCAACTGGGTACAATGTACAAGTGCAATGTTGAAAGCGTTCCCCATGACAACATGGTTATGCTAATCCCCAACGTATAAGTGCAAGCATATACAACATAGATGACACAATGGTTCAAGTTTATTAGGGGCAAGAAAAGTAAAGTGTGCCATCAAGTTCGTGAGAGCTTTAATCACTAATTTTCACATAACAAGTTTAATTCGGAAGGTAGATAAAAACATGAATATACTTGGAATAGCAAATGCTAATAGGTAGGTATGGTGGACTCTTTGGAATAAATTGGTTTTATTTGGAGTTGGATGCATGAGTGGAACTCATACTTGGTTATGGAGGCTAGCGAAAGACTGGGGCGACCAACTAAGAGAGCAATAATGGCCATAATCATGCAAAGCGACAAAACATCATTAATTAAAGCATAAAGTGATATTAGAAGTCGAAAACTAAATGATCATAGAGGCTATGGTGACTTGGGATAGTCTTAATATGGTGTGAGCATGCGCCAAGTCAACCCAAATAAAGCATCAGAGGAGAATACCACAATACTATGCTTTAATATGCTAAAACAATGCATGATTCTTTCAAGGCACATTAAGCAATCTCAATTGTTTATAACATGTCATGCTACAACAAAAATCATTAAGCATAAATCCAAAACAATATCAAGCATGACATGATAAAGCATAGGCCACAGTCAAAAAACAAGCTCCCTTTTACCACTTAAGCATGAACTTTTCCTACTCTTTTCCAATCCAAACCAACTTATTTGAAAACTAATGCATGAATGAGGGGGTACAACCAAGTTATTCAAGCAAACTAAGCAAACTAAAACCAAAAACAAAAACAAAGATGCTCTAAGACCAACACAACTATGCATGAAACAGTAAAAATGAAGTGTTTGGAAGAAACCTAAGATTTTTATTGATTAAGAAGAGGATGCCTTGGGCATCCCCAAGCTTTTACGCTTGTACTTCTTGGATATTTCTTGGGGTGACACGGATGGCATCCCCAAGCTTAAGTTTTAGTCCATTCTTCATCTCATTACATCATTCTTTCCTTACACCTGAAATTTTTTCTTCATACAAAACTTCACACAATCTTCATTAGTAACATTAGTGTACTCAAGATAATAAGTCTTTGGGTTCAGTTCCAACACAAGTAAAACTTCCATTAAAACACAAGCTACTGTAGCACTTCCCTCAAAAATCTCAATTCCCCAAAAAGAACCCAAAAAGGAATCAACAAGAAGCAAATGCAAATACTGGCAGAAATCTGTCAAAACAGACCAGCAGGTAAAAACCAATTTTTTCGAAGACCTTCTGTTGCTAAAAACGAAAAGTGTTGAGATAACAAAAGTTGGATAACAACCTGGGGCAGAAGCACAAAAAATCATAGCTCAAACCGACGTAAGATTTTACACGAATTTTTATAGTGAAGCACAAAAATCTGTTTCGGGACAGCAATTCCCCAAATCTTACTTCCCCCTCATTAGAGGTTATTCTTGGCACAAAAATCAAAAAAAAGGATAAGGAGAGGTTATTGCAGAGGTAATAACTTCCAAGACTCAACTAAAACTTTTGGGTTATCTCCCAATAAGTACTTTTCTTTAACGCCTTCAAGTTAGGCATGATAGTTTGAGAAGATGCTCACATAAGAAATATGAATTGAAGTAAAAGAGAGCATCAAGAAGAAAATTCAAAGCACATTTAAGTCTAACCCACTTCCTATGCATAGGAGTCTTGTAAACAAACAAGTATTGAAAGCACAAAGCAACAAGCATAGGAAAACAAAACAAGTGCAACTTCCAAATTTTCAACATAAAGAGGGGAAACTTAATATTATTGAGACACATAAAACCATGTTTCCCTCTCTCATAATAACTTTTAGTAGCATCATGAATAAAATTAACAATATAACTATCACATAAAACATTCCTATCATGAGCCACATGCATAAAAGAATTATTACTCTCCACATAAACATAGTCATTCTTATTAATTGTAGTGGGAGCAAATTCAACAAAATAGCTATCATTATTATTCCCATCACCATAATCATCAAATATAGGAGGCATATTGTAATCATAATTAATTTTCTCCTCAATAGTAGGTGGATTGAAAATATCATATGCATCATTGTAATCATCATATATTGGAGGTTTGGTATCATCATAAGCAATAGAATAGCTATCTTCCAAAGCTGGGGAACTAAAAAGATCATTTTCATAAAAACTAGCTTCCCCAAGCTTAGACTTTTCCATAACATTAGCAATAATGGTGTCCAAATAATTGATACTAACAACATTGCTATTAGCATGCAAATAAAGTTCCATAGGTTTTTTAATTTTCTCTTCAAACACTTCATGTCCTAACTCAAGATAAATACTATAAAGCTCTCTAATTTTTTGTTGTTGTTTTCCATTAAGCCTAACTAGTGAAAACAAGAAACAAAAATACAAAATTGTAGAATCTAAAGGAAATAACTTCGAGCACTCACACCGGAGGATGTGAGTACCTTTTACCTTACCTCCCCGGCAACGGCGCCAGAAAATAGCTTGATGTCTATGCACTTCTATTCTTGTAGACAGTTGTTAGGCCTCCAAGTGCAGAGGTTTGTAGAACAACAACAAGTTTCCTTTATGTGAATTACCCAAGGTTTATCGAACTCAGGGAGAAAGTGGTTAAATGTATCCCTCTCAAGCAACCATGCAATCTAGATACAAGAAGTCTCTTGTGTCCCCAACACACCCAGTACACTTGTCAGGTGTATAGGTGCACTAGTTCGGAGAAGAGATAGTGAAATACAAGTGGTATGGATAATTATAAGTGGTAACGGTGCCAGAAAAGAGCTTGACGGGTAGGAAGAGACTAAAGGCAATCTGAAATAAAGATGGAAGCAAGCAAACATGTAACAAATCTAGTTGAAAACGGTGTTTCAATGCTTAGAAACAAGGCATAGGGATCATACTTTCGCTAGTGAACGCTCTCATATAAATATCTTCTCTTCATGATACTACTCTAAACTACTCTCCGGTTGGACACTCTAATCCATGGTAGGGTTATAACATCACACCTCAAAGTTCGCTTTCCCCATCTAGATAACCCCACACTGTCACCTTGAGCTCTAGATGGTTCCAACAAACACCACAATTTCATAGAAACATCCAACTCCAAATATAACTCATAACAAGTATTTGTAATCTCTAGCCTAAGTGCCACCATGGTGTGCACACTGTCACACACATGGGGAGAGCCAGAGATCTATTAAAGCACTTGAGTAGAAAAGTAGATCTACTTGATTACAAAGCTCATGATCTCAATAAGATCATGCATGGAGAGAGATGAACACATAGCTACCGGTAGAACCCTTAGCCTCGAGGAAGAACTACTCCCTCATCATCATGGGAATTAGCAATGGCGATGGAGACGGTGGTGGAGATCGATGGAGATGGCTCCGGGGGCACTTCCCCGTCCCGGCAGGGTGCCAGAACAGAGACTTTATGTCACCCGAATCTCCCCTTCGGTGGCGACAGCGCTGCGGAACTTTTCGTGGCTGGAGGCTTCCTGCTTTAGGGTTTTTGTCCTGGAGGCATCTTATAGGCGAAAGGGGAGGCCGAGGGGGTGCCCTAGGTGGCCAGACCACCCCCTGGCATGGGCCAGGCCTGGCCGCACGGCCAGGTGGTGTGGCGGCCCTCTGTCCCCTCTCTGTCTCGTATTCTGGCTCCGTGTCCCCCTCGGTGAAAAACTGACTTTGGCTTTTGTCCCGTCCAATTCCGAGAATATTTATTTTCTGACTTTCCTGGAACTAAAAACAACAAAAAATAGGCAGCTGGAAGCTATGGCATCTTGTTAATAGGTTAGTCCAAGAAAGTGTATAAAAATACTCCAAAGTGTGGGCAAAACATAAGAAAGTAGATAAAAACCAAGCATGGAACATTAAAAATTATAGATACGTTTGCAACGTATCACGGAGTAGGTTGTCAGTGAGGACCTCTGTCGAGGGATCATTACCCGAAGAGGGTTCACCCTTATCAAAACCTGAGTCACCCATGGTGACATCATTCTGCGATCCGAGGATCACTGACTCTGCTGATTGAGCTGGATCTTCTACGCGGTTGGAGATGGAGTAACCTCCGGCACTACAGAAGGCTGAGGGGCTGGAGTCGGAGGTGCTGCGGCAGGAGAAGTCAAATTTAGCTTTGACTGGCGCAGGGGCTTCGACAAAGCTCCCTTCCCCTTGCCTTTGGTGAGCTGTTTAGCTCTGAGAAGGTAATAGAGCAAAGAACATTACATCTCGGAAAGAATGTTCCCTTCCCCTTCTCGACAAAGCTCCCTTCCCCTTGCCTTTTTGATGTTCCATGCTTGGTTTTATCTACTTTCTTATGTTTTCCCCACACTTTGGAGTACCTTTTATACACTTTCTTGGACTAACCTATTAACAAGATACCACAGTGCCAGTTGCCTGTTTTCTGCTATTTTTGGTTCCAGGAAAGTCAGAAAATGAATATTCTCGGAATTGGACGGGACAAAAGCCAAAAGTCAGTTTTTCACCGAGGGGGACACGGAGTCAGAATACGAGACGGAGAGGGGCCAGGGGCTGGCCACACGACCTGGCCGCGCAGCCAGGCCTGGCCCGCACCAGGGGGTGGTCTGGCTAGCTAGGGAACCCCTCGGCCTCCCCTTTCGCCTATAAGATGCCTCTGATACAGAAACCCTAAGTACCCGATCAAAATTCCACGAAAGAGTCTGTAGCCGCCGTCATCTCCATCCCTAGATCGGGAGGGTTCTGAAGCTCTTCCAGGCACCCTGCCGGAGGGGAGAATTCACCCTGGAGGCCTTCTTCATCACCATTCAAGCCTCTGGTGTGATGCGTGAGTAGTTCATCCTTGGACTACGGGTCCATGTAGTAGCTAGATGGATGGTTCTTCTCCTTTGTGTTATCATGTTTAGATCTTGTGAGATCCGTTCATGATCAAGATCATCTATTTGTAATTCTACATGTTGTGTTTGTGGGGATCCGATGGATATTGAGATGCTATTTCAGATTGATTATTGATTCTATCATGTCTTTGTTATTTGTGATCTTGCATGCTTTCCGTTGTTAGTAGCTATCTTGGCCAAGTAGATGCTAGCAACTCCAAGAGTTAGTATTTATGCTCGATAGTGGGTTCATGCCTCTAGTAATCTGGGGAAGTGACAGAAATCTCTAAGGTACTAGATGTGCTGTTGCTACTAGGGAGAAAACAAAAATCCTTTGTTCATAGAACAATCGTGTTGTTTACTTTACACGCAATGCGTAATGCAATTATATGTTGCTTGCAACTTAATACTGGAGGGGGTTCAGATGATAACCTGAAGGTGGATTATTAGTCATAGATGCAGTTGGATTACGGTCTATGTATAATGTTGTAATGCCCAATCAAATCACAAAGGAGTCAAGATGATTAGTATATGCATGTATGCTTTCTCGATGTTTGTCAATTTCCCCGCTGTAATTTGTTTACCCAACATGTCATCTATCTTAAGGAGAGCCACCACTAGTGAACTATGGACCCCGGTCCTTTCTTTTAGCATCAATCTACAACTGTTTACTGCTTTCTGTTTACTTTCTGCAAACTATTACTTTCTTCCACACAATACGTTTAATCCTTTGATTTCAGCAAAACCGGTGAGATTGACAACCTCATTGTAAGTTGGGGGCAAAGTTCTGTGGTTGTGTTGTGCAGGTTTCGACGTTGCTGCTAGCACCGGTAGTGCGCCCTGCCAAAGGCCAGCTAGCAACACCTTGGAGGTGTTTCCTTGCCCTACTGGTTCGATAACCTTGGTTTCATAACTAAGGGAAACTTACTGCTGTGCTCATCATACCTTCCTCTTGGGGTTCCCCAACGATCTCGTCATTACACGAGCCAGCACTCTCCTATAAACCCTAGGCCAGATATTTATATAAGCCGTCCTAGGGAGAGCCTTTAGGGCACCCTCACAATAGTCTACAATCTCAACTCGCATAGGCGAAACCCTTGCAACCCATTTTCCGGCTCTGCCATATTACTGGATTGCTAGCAGGAGTAGGATCCGTCCAAAGCCGGCGGATTCGAACCTGGGTAAACTTGTGTGCTCACTATCCCGGAATACCGTATGTCTCACACCCCCCTCTTCCACACGCCTCGAGGACACCCTCATGGCGTACTTGTCATCAATCCGATGATAGGGGTGGCAGGTGAAGCCCCAACTCGTTCCCCTCCCTCCCCTCCCATTGAGAGTCAACCCACAGCGATTAGGCCATCCCTAAGCCCTCTCCAGCGGTGCTGCTTGCTGGAGTTGGGGAGGGGGGCACCATAGTAGATAGGAGTAGTTGTAGGTTTGGCCTTGTGTCGGTTGTGGGCCGTTTGCCCAGTAGTCGAAGCAGAATCCTGGATCTTGGCGCCTAGATCCCGGCAATTTTAGGATTCATTCTCCCTTTGTTGCTTCTCGGATGGTCGGAGTGGGGAGTGGGGAGAAGGTCGACGCTTCTCCGAATAAATCTGGTGGCGTGGACCACCTTGTGAGGGTGTGGTGGTGTGAGCCCGAATTCTTCTCGGCCGGCTGTGGTAGCCAGGGGGAAGGCAGTGGTGTTGCAGCATGGTGCGCTTCTAGGACACTCCTGGTCGGCCGAGGAGGCGAGGGAGAGTTCTCCAGCGGCGTGGTGATGCATGTAAAATGCATACATGAACTTTGTAGTTTGTTAACATGTTTTTCCACATATTTGCATCATATATAATGCTATATCCCTGTTTTATATTGATATTTGGGGATTTACTAATGATCCCCTTTATTTTGGTTATAACCCTGTAAGGCAGAAAAACCCTATTTTCAATGTTTTTGATGTTTTAGGACCTAAACGAAGTCAAATGGGCCTGTACTTTTGGAATGCCAATATTTATCCATGAGAAGCTTCTGGAGCAGTGGAATCTCACCAGGAGTGCCAAAAGGGCCTAGGTGGCGCGCCACCCATGCTCTTTCCCTCCTCGACCATTTGATCGCCTTGGTTTTTTTGCCCACGGAGTTCTCTTGACCTAAAAAACCCTATATAAGGACCCCCAGGGCATCCTCGGAGAGAGAGCCGCCAATATGAAAACACCACCAAACAGATTCAGATCCAGCAAAGATTGGAGGGGAAAACTCCACCGGAGCCACCTCCAGGGAGATATCCACCCTCTACAACATCTCCAGCTTCATCACCATGATGAAGAGGGAGTACTCCACCTCCGGGCTATGGGTTTGTGGCAGTAGCTTGATCTATTTCTCTCTTGTTCCTCATAGATCTAGTACCATATGAGCTGCCCAACATGATTATGGTCATATTTGTAATTCCTATGTGGTGGATCTTTGTTCTATGATTTGATATTTGAGATTGGAATCTATTTTATGTAAGATGTTTTAATAGATGCATATCATGCACCCCGTTCTTCATTGTTTGTTTTAATCCAACTTGTATGCAAGAACTTGTACAGGGAGAAGTTTGTGTTAGATAGAGTGGCATGGGGGTAGAGTTTGAATTGTGACACATATTATTCAAGATCTACTTTGGGTTTTACCTTTCTTTTGCTGCCTCCCTAGGGGTAAAGTGAAATCAGGTGCTATAGTTATCACGTGACGGTGTGATAATCTTAACTAGATCAAGGTAGCATATTTTGTATTTCAAACATCATATAATATTGCTTAAAATTATACTCTGGTCTATTCTTAAATCAAGATTGCATGGAGATTTACCTTCTTGAGGAGTATAAGAGAGAGATGTATTCCATCTCAATATTAGAATGTGATGCCCATATTAATTCCTTTTATCAAGCACTTATAGAATTTTCATGAATATTTATCATTGATAAATTGTTTTGTGACCACTATAACCTAAAACGAGAGTAGAAAAGTGAACCCATGAACCCCGGTCTGATTTTTATCATAAGAAACACCTTTCCATTGCATCTAATATCATTTATAATTTCCGCAATTTATTATTTCGAAAATACAAAAACACTTTCTCTATTTTGCAATCACTTATAAAAAACCAAAAACAACTTTACTATCTTCCATATCATCTAGTTTGCATTACTTTAATTTATTTACTTTCTTTACTATTAGTTTGTTTTATATTTTATTTCATATTACTAATACGAAACCTTGTGCTTGACAACCACTTGGTGGAGTCGGGGACACAAGACAAATTATTTTACTTTACAGGTTGCTTGAAGAGGAGAAGACGAACATCCTTCCGTAATCAATTCCCCGAGAGTTCGATATAAACCCTCGAGTCACCCTTGTGGGGAAAATACGCTTACTGCAACACACTGCACTTGGAGTCCCAACGAAAAGTGGCATCCTTTATTGCCATCACGTGGCGGCCTCAACTTCGTCCTGGTGGTCTGGGCCCCCCACGAAGGGGGCTTGCTCGGTGGCATACTGTTGGAGCAGGAGGAAGAAGTCTTGCTTGTCTAAGATGAGGGGGCTTCTTCTATGGCATGCTTCCAGAGCTACGAGGGAAGAAGCAAGGCATGCTAGTTGGCACCTTGCTGAAGATGCGTTGGATCTTGGCCTACCTGATCGACGGCTTATTGCCGCCGGTATCCTTTGGCGATCCACTGAGCTCAGCTCAGCTCTAACGCTACCCTACTTTGACCATCGTGGTGATGGCTAGGGTAATGATTAGTTGGGCTTGGATTGACACTGGAGATTCAAGGAGACGGTGCTCTCTAATCATGCGGCTCCAACTAGATTATTTCAGGCTTTCTCTTCTCTCGATGTAGTTTTTGGGACTACATGCTTCACCAAGGATCTCTTGAGAATTGTTGTTCACGTAGTCTACACGATCTTCATGTCGCTCGGGTGTGTGCGCTGGAGACAGTTGAGATCGTCTCTGATGTCGCTCCCCAGATTCAATAGTGAAGATCCCCCTTTGTTGAGCTCGGTGGCGTAGCCTCAATATCTACAGCTCAACTTTCAACCTCGTTTGCCTATACCTTCTCGATTGCTGGTTGAGCCGCTGGTTCTACGGTTGGTTAGGCTCCGCAAGGCCCCTGAAGAACACAATTGAAGGTGTGGCAATTCCATCTTCTCGATGGAATCCCTAGTAGGCTCCAATGGTGTTTTTCTGTGTAGACAACTTGAGTTTTTCAGTTTTATCTCTTTTAGGTGAGCTTGTAGGACTTAGGTTCGTCTTTGATCTTCAGAGATCTTCGGAGTACAAGTTGTAAGAGCTGTGGTGTTCTCCTTCTTTGTTAATATATCTGCTCTTTTGTTCAAAAAAACTCGGGATGGCAGGCAAAAAGTACTCCCTAGTGGGGCCGTCCAAACACTATCGGTAGAAAAAATTCGCACAAAAACTGTCCAGCTGTAACATCTCAAAATTTTCCAAATTTTGGAATGTTAAATTTACTCCCTTCGGCCCAAATTAGTGTTCGCACGCTCTGTAGAAATAGGTTTTTACAAAGAAATCTAGATAAATTCAAAATGTTACAAATTAAGATAAATTCAAGATCCAAATTTGAAAATCCCAGCTCCGCCCGTGACCCGAGCGGTGGGCGCGATCCCCGGCGAGAGGTGGACGCGATCCCAGCAGCTGCGCGATCCCCGACGCGAGGCGGAAGCGATCCCAGGTGCCCGCCCATGATCCCCGGCGGCCGCGCCATCCCCGGAGGCTACGCCATCCCCGGTGAGAGGTGGACACGATCCCCGGCGGCCGCACGCGATCCCTGGAAGGCACGGCACAAACCACGGCGGAAGGTGGAGGCGATCCCCGACGGCCGCGCTCCTAGGCAGGCACGACACGATCCCGGCGCAAGGCAGACACGATCCTCAGCAGACCTCGATCTTTGGTGGTTGGCGCCCTCGATCCCCAACAGCGATCCATGTGCCAGTCCTCGTGGGAAGCGGAGGCCGGTCGAGCTCCAGCTCTCCATCGTCGTCCTCAGGGGAGGAGGAGCGCTATCGTCTACGGGGGAGACAGCTCCAGCGTTGTCGTCCTCGGGAGATAGCTCCAACGCTGTCGTCTTTCGGTCGAGCTCCAGCTCCAATGTTTGTAGGACTGCTTCTCATTCTCCCACAAGTAATGTTCATACCCGTTTCAAACAACACATGGTTAATTTGGGAAGATTAACGAGCAAGTTAATTTAGTCAAACATTCATATTCATGTATAACAATGTAGAACAGAGAAATTACTTACGTTTCCCAGTCTATCGTATCTAGTCTCTGTGATAATTCAATGATCAACTTGTTTATCGGTTCTATGGTAGCTGCATCGGCCTGAAATTGCGACTGTTTTCTCCGGTAGGAAGTCTTAGCCATGGTGCTTGGCAAAGAGTCATGCACATGTTAATTGTTTTTTAGGCAGATGCATGATAAAGCAGCTTAGGTTTGGTATGTGTCATTTTGTAGAATACAAAAAGGAATAAGGTCAAGTTCTGTAAAACAAGTTCTTGGGAGACTGAAACAAGTTCTTAGAAGTGCAGATTTTAAATAGTCCTATACTAAAAAACAGTAACCCTGAAGCTAGGAAACATAACCAGTAAATCCTTGTTGTTCTCAAATACATGCACATCTAGCTATACTAATAGTAGTTCAACCATGCCAGGTAGATTTCTTTCTTGTTTTCTGAGTTAGCAATGCCATTGGACAATTGTATTAAGCATCTGAAATGGAAACCAATTTGACATTGGAAAATACTCCATTTCCTTTGCACTGCATAGCTCAAATGGAATATCTGTATAGACAGCAATAGTAGAGTTGCTGCATGAATAAATTCAGAACAAACCTAATAAACACAAACTAGCATAAAAACAGTAACCCTGATAGCAATACAGAAGCATTATGTTTGAATATGTAAAAAATAAATGAATCCTAAGAATATGTAGCTTAGCTTAGTAATCCTGCATATTACTTCTAAAAGAGAATATGTTTCATGAACTCATAGATATGTTGCTCACTGATGCAGGTACATCAGGCAGGAAGATCCTTGAGCCTCCGAAGTTGCTAAGGAGGATAGAGGGATGGATCTTGATCTCAATGTTAGACTAGAAGTGGAACATGAGGATGTTGACGTCAGACTCGTAGAGGATGAGCTTAGAATGGTGGACCTAGATCTCAATGTCAGACTAGAAGAGGAAGATGATATGGATATCGATGTGAGACTAGTAGAGGAAGACGTTGTAAGGATGGACTTGGATATCAACGTCAGACTAGAAGAAGAAGAAACTGTTGCACAGCCAGAACAGATACCTAAAGAAGAAACTATTGCCCGGCGGCAACATATAGATATGCCGGAGAAGGACAAATTCGCGGCATATATTGCATTGAAAGAACTTAGCAAAAATAGACCAGTTGAGAAGGCCGATAAAGAACTTGCTGCCGAACTTTTGAAAGTATGTCTTAGAACCATTGAAAAGATCTAGAAATAAGCACTAGAAATGGAGAAACAGAAACAAGAAGTTTATTTTTCAAATAAAAGGAAAGGCAATTGTGGTCGAAAGAGAAAAGATCTCCATCTCTCAGAAAGGGTGCCTGAGGTTGAACTCAACAAAAGGAGTACACTAAGGGCACTGACAAGGTCTCTAGAAGTTCCTTATAGTAAACTACAGAGAAGATTCACATGGGGCGACTTGAGGCGCCACACGAGAAGTCTCAAGCCATTCCAGTCAGCGAAAAATAGGATCAAAAGGCTGAAATTTTGCATTTCAATGATTGATGAAACAACAACCAACCAAATCAATGCCTTCTTTTAAAAGTATGGAGAACATCATTCACATCGATGAAAAATGGTTTGATATGACCAAAAGGAACATAAGTTATTACCTACTCCTAGAAGAAGAAGATCCATTGCGCGCTATTCAGAACAAGAACAGTATCGGCAAGGTCATGTTCTTAACTGCGGTTGCGAAACCCAGATATGACGAGCAAAGGAATGTAACATTTGATGGAAAAGTAGGAATATGGGCATTTGTTAAAGAGACTGCTGCTAAATACAATTCCAAGAATAGGGATAAAGGAACTATGGAACTAAAGACAATAATTGTTACTAGAGATGTCATGAGAGGGTATCTATGTGAAGAAGTAGTTCCAGCTATAGCAGAATTGTGGCCTGACGATGGGCATGAGGGACCAATCTTCATTCAGCAGGACAATTGTAGGACACATGTTCTGCCGCATGATCCCGCTTTTATAGCGGCCGTCAAAGCTACATGACTGGATATCAGGCTGACTTATCAACCACCAAATTCACCTGGCATGAACGTACTTGATCTTTGTTTCTTTAGAGATATACAATCCTTGGCATTTGAGAGTGCACCTAACAATCTGAAAGAACTGATTGAATCTATAGAACAAGCATATGATGCGTATGATGCTGATAAACTGGCAAAAGTGTATATAACATTGCAGTCTGTCTTGGTGGAGGTTATGAAAGATGAAGGAGGAAAGAAAAACAAGACACCCCACATGGGAAAGGATAAACTCCAAAGGGAGAGAATGCTGCCTAACACTCTAAACATTGATGGCGAACTCTATCGGCAAACCTTAGAGCTGATAGCTGACTATAAGCAACAAGTCATATCAACAACTCAACAAGGCACAACAACTCGAAAAGCACGCAGGACGGGCCCCAAGTAATTATGGATGATCAGACAATAATCCCAGGAGATATATATCTCAAATGGTTGAATGAACCATCAAGCCTTGTCCGTAAAAGGCGCGAGTCAGCGGTGTATGTCAAGATAGGCAAATTAATCTCAAGTTGGTCACTAAAGAAGCTCGGTTGGTCACTGATGGAGAAGCTCGGCTAGTCACTGATGGAGAAGCTCGGCTAGTCACTGATGGAGAAGCTCGGGTGGTCACTGATGGAGAAGCTCGGGTGGTCACTGATGAAGAAGCTCGGCTAGTCACTGATGGAGAAGCTCAAGCTAGTCACTGATGGAGAAGACACAATATATATTCATGTGTGTACTATGTGTGTCCACTTTTGCACTACACTAGGAATCTACCTGCTTTTAAAAAAATAAAGGAGTAGTACTGCTAAGATCATGAGTAGTACTTCTATACTACACTGAAATTGAATGAGAAATTCAGGCCCTAAACTAAATCAGAGTAAGCAAATAAATCCATGTCACACCTAGTAAGATATAATCCATGATCATTACTAGTACGAGTACCTTATGTAAAAATGACGGAGAAGCATTATAAACTTACAGCCTGTAGTAATGGTTACTGCAGCTGTAACTGTACAATCTTATAGTAATGGTTACTACAACTGTACAATCTAATGACGGTTACCAGATAAAAGTATTATAATTAAACCTTGGCTACCAAAAGACAAAGAAGTGAAAAATATAACTAAGGTTCCTATTGACGGAGAAATCCTCTTGGAACATTTTCAATATATATATGGGCTTCAAATGCATGGGATCACACATATAATTGTGTATGTACATCAAAAGTACTTACGTACTCAGGGTAACATAAATTCAGGGTAACAGATACTCAAGTATCAAGAGAAGACATGCATTATAATTAAGCCATGGCTAACAAAAGACAGAGGACTGTAATTGAGGTACTGTTCTAAGTTAGAAAGTGCTAGGATGATTTGTGCAAACCAAACAACATGTGCAGTAGCTAACAATGAAAAAAAACATCTAGAGGCAAAAGACAGTGCACCTTATTCTCACCAGTACATATAAAACCATGAAGTTTGGAGAACCAACCTGTGGTTGGATGGTTAGGAGGGCAGTGGTACTCCCAGCCCACCAGAGTTCAAACCCCAGGTTTGACGCTTTGGTGTCTCATAAAGGCGGAATATTCTTTCAGTGGAAGGCGACGTTCCCGTCGATAGCGAGGCGCCTGTGATGACTTCGTCAATCTCAAGACCCGCTGGCCCAGTCTCTGGGAGGTGCTCATAGGGGTAGGGTGTGCGTGCGTGTGTTCATAGGGGTGAGTGTATGTACGCATTGTGAGCGTCTGCGTTTGTACTGTGTTTCTCAAAAAAAAAAAAAAACCATGAAGTTTGGGATGATCAAGTCAAAGAAAATTCAGTATATGCTCCAAGAAAATTCAGACAATCTACTATCATGAGGGTGATCTGCAACAATATTCAACAACATTCAGCAACAAGACCAAACTGGTGCCCTAGTCCATACCATAGTGTTGACTGGATTAAACAAGACCAAACTGGTACATCTAAAATACCATACCACAGTGTTCCTGGTCTCTTCATCCATTAGTGCTGGCACTAGAGGAAGGACCTGCAAGCCATATGATATATCTACATAAGAATAGGCATACACACGACTTATTTTGCATAATCAAAATATATTGCATCAGCAGCATCCTCAGGACGTTTATTTCTCTGTTTTGATTTTCAAGTGGATCAATCTTTCTAGCTACGCGTATTCTAAATTGAGTACAATAACACACGATAAGATACAGAATAGTTCCACAAGAATCATGCGATTTTAGGCAACATTTGTACTCCTGCAAATTATACATCATCATCCTTCACTATTGGTTCAGACCTCACGTTATGGATTATTTTCATATCCATGTGAATCCCCGATTCTAGAGTAAATATCGATGTGAATCCAAGGCCAAAAAATATGGATTTTTCATATCCATGTGAATCCCCAATTCTAGAGTAAATCCAAGGCCAAAAAATATGGATTTTTTCATATCCAACCACTACAGGGACAATCGGCACAGAACAAGAGGGAGAAATCTAAGAGCAACATGCTATAGTTGATGTAAAAGGCCACGTCGAGACAGGTACGGAAGAACTGACCTATAAGACGAAGATCTTCTCCTTGAGCTGTGCCAGCTCCGCCCTGAGCGCGGCCACCTCCGCGGCCTCCTTGACCCCCACCATGATCTCCTCCGCCATCGCCGGGTTCATTGCCACCATTTCCCAGCGCGTGGTGGCTTCTCCTCCTATGGTGTCGCCGCCCCAAGAGGCGGTCTTTACTCAGTGGCGCAGCGGCGTCGCTGCGGATGCGCCGCATGCGGGGAAACATAGTGGGAGGAGGGAGGAGTTGACCGAGAGGAGGGAGGTAAGCTACGCGGCACAGTCGAAGTAGCGGCGAAGCAGGCGAGGATGAGAGAGAGGCGAAGCAGCGGGGGTGAGACAGAGTGGCGGAGTAAAGGGGGAGAGACAGAGCGGCGACGTTTGCGGAGGAAGATGGAGTTGGGGGCCTGGGTTTGGTCGGGAAAAGATGGAGGACCTTTTTGCAATTTTCCAGTCGCGAACAGTAATTCGTGCCAGAGGGAGTAATAGATTTGGTTTGATCATTGGAGTGCCCTTTTTTTTTGAAAATCTTCTCTTATACTTAGAACTTAAACCCTAATTTTCAAAATTTAGCCCTATAGTGCTTGTTAGGCAAAGGGCATTTTTGTTATTTTATTTTTGGTAAAAAACAATTTCTTAACAGTTTTTGAATGTCTATTTTGTTTTTAAAAAATTAGAAATTTGAATTTCTCAATTTGGACTAATAAAACTGATTTTCTAAAGAAATTAGTGAATCTGAAAAAAGAAAAAATTACTAAACCTAGTAAGGCCAGCCAACTAGGCCGTCCCGTTGTCTCCTAACCGTCCCTATTCTCCAGCGTGAGATGTGAACTGTAGCCCACTGAGCAATCACAGGACCCGTCTCCCTCTCATGTAACTGCCACGTGGACCCCACCCAGGACTCCTTCCCCGACCTCCCCCACGACCGAGAGCACCGCCTTCCCACGCCGCACATGCCCTCCTCCTTCCCGGAGCACTAGAGGCCGATTAAACATGCCCCCTCTCTGTCCCCCCCCCCACATCTCCTTCTCCAACATGCCGCCAGGCTGCTTCGATTGCACGCTGGAACCGCCACCATCCGCATCGCTCTGTCCGTGCCCCGATGCTGCTCGAGGAAGAAATAGTTGTCGCCGCCATCACTCACGACTCCCCCGCGCAGCGCCAGTCCCATACACCACTTCCCCATCTCCTAGGAGCCCCGAGACCTAGCCCTTGTGTTGGGTTCGCAGCATAGAAAACAAAAAAATTCCTACGATGAGAACTATACGCCAAGATCTATCTACTAGATACAGAGCAACGGGTGGACATACATCCATGGAGAACTTACCCTCGAAGACAACGAGTTTTGTTAACGAGTAGGAACTCGTGGTTGATGTAGTTGTACGCTTGCCGATCTCAAGATCGTGTGGAAGTCCGAGCGCCACAAATCAGTAGCGCATCCGTCCTCGCACACACGTTCAAGCCACCGGACAACCTCCACCTCCTCGCTCCAGCGAATCAGCGGAAGCAGCAACTCCTTCCAGACGCAAGGCCACCGGAAACATGTATCTCGCTAATCCGAGACCATGAGAGAATATCTAGAGGGGGAGAGAGATCCTTCACGAGGAGGTGTGTTTTGTGAGAGGGGAGAGGGAGGGCTTTATATAGGAGGGAGGGAGAACCCTCCCCTCCCATAGCCGGCGCATGATGGGGGGGGACTCCTCCCCTCCTTCATTCATGTGGTGAACCTCCACTCACATAAACATGGCCTCCACCCAAAATCCCACTCACATGTATTTAATTTCCACCAAATTAAATGCAACTCTCAATTAATAAAACTCTTTTATTTATTTTATTCAGAATTTTGTTAATTACTTTAATTAACAAACATTCACATAAAACCCCTTGCAACATTTCAATATCACATGCAGAACCACTTTCTGCAATTTCACCTGAAACAATTCCGGTTTCTACGCTTTGCAAACCTTTTGTCTAGAACATATGTGCTCCTAAATGGTGTCCGGAAACCCTTAAGTGTGTCACCCTACGGTTCGCGAATAATGCAGACATGATTGAGACTCCTCTCAGATCAATAATCAGAAGCGGGACCTGGAGATCCATACTGACTCCTGCATATTCAACGATGACTTCTGTGATCGTGAGAACCTTTAACGTCAGCAATTTAATCCCTTTGTCTCATGATATAATACATGTCCGAGATTCAATCATCGGTATCCAAATACCTAGTTTGATCTCGTTATCGACATGCACTCTTTTCTCGTTCCCGTGATATAACATTCTAGTGATCACATCACTTGCTTGCAAGCTATCTTAATGTGATATCACCGAGAGGGCCCAAAGTATATCTATCCGTCATCGGGATTGACAAATTCCACTCTTGATCCATGAGCCTCAGCATAACACCTTCATAGCACTGAACCCACCTTTATGGTCACCCTGTTACGGAATGACATTTGATGTTATCAAGATACTCTTCTGGTGTTAGCAATTAACATGATCTCATGGTCTAAGGACTAAGACTACTTTGTATGATGTTATAGCAATATAAACATAATGACTTGATCGTAATGCTATACTTCGGATGAATGTTCATCACATCATTTCACAAATGCTGTAACCTTGTTATTAACAACATCCAATGTCCATGATCAGGAAACCTTGATTATCTTGTTAATCAACAAGCTAGTCTATAAGAGAGGCATAACTAGGAACCCTTTTTGTTTATTAAACACACATGTATTGATGTTTCCTATCAATACAATTATAGCATGCAAAATAAACATCTATCATATACAAGGAATACATAATAACAACTTTATTATTGCCTCTCAGGGCATATTTCCTTCAGTCTCCCAGTTGCACTAGAGACAATAATCTAGTTTATATAGTGATAAATCTAACACCCATGGAGTTCTGGTGTTGATCATGTTTTTCCCTAGGGAGTACTTTAGTCAATGGATCTGCTACATTCAGGTCCGTGTGCACTTTACAAATCTTTATATCTCCATCCTTGACATGCTCGCGGATGGAGTGAAACCGGCGCTTAATATGCTTGGAATTCTTGTGAGAGCTTGGTTCCTTGGCGTTGGCTATGGCTCCATTATTGTCACAATAGATCACCATTGGGTCCAACGCACTAGGAACCACACCTAGTTCCGTTATGAACTCCTTCATCCAAACCGCTTCCTGCGCCGCTTCTGAAGTAGCAACATATTCCGCCTCTGTCGTTGATCCAGCCACCACAGGTTGTTTAGAGCTCCTCCAACTAACTGCTGCTCCGTTCAAGAGAAATACGTATCCGGATTGAGACTTAGAGTCATCCGGATCAGTGTCAAAGCTAGCATCGACATAACACTTAGCGACTAGCTCTTCTTCACCTCCGTATACAAGAAACATATCCTTAGTTCTTCTCAAGTACTTAAGGATATTCTTGACCGCTATCCAGTGTTCCGAACCTGGATCAGATTGGTACCTACTAGTCAAACTAATAGCATGTGCCACATCCGGTCTTGTACATAGCATGGCATACATTATAGAGCCTATGGCTGAGGCATAGGGGATCTTATCCATTATCTCTCTTTCTTCCGCCGTAGCCAGACTTTGAGTCTTACTCAATGTCTTGCCTTGCAACATAGGTAAGTACCCCTTCTTACTTCCGTCCATATTAAACTTCTTTAATATCTTATCAAGGTATGTACTCTACGATAACCCAATTAGGCGTCTTGATCTCTATCTCTATAGATTTTAATGCCTAATATATATGAAGCTTCACCAAAGTCCTTCATCAAAAATTTGCTGTTTAGATAACTTTTAACACTGTTTAAAAGATCTATATCATTTCCAATCAATAATATGTCATCCACATATAATATCAGAAATGCCACATTGCTCCCACTCACTTTCTTGTAAATACAAGCCTCTCCATAAGTTTGGACAAATCCAAACTCTTTGATCACCTCATCAAAGCGGATATTCCAACTCCGGGATGCTTGCTTCAGTCCATAGATGGATCGCTGAAGTTTGCACACCTTATCAACATCCTTAGGATCGACAAAACCCTTAGGTTGTATCATATATAACTATTCTTCAATATTACCATTGAGGAACACAGTTTTGACATCCATCTGCCATATTTCATAATCGAAATATGCAGCAATTGCTAACATAATCCTAACCGACTTAAGCATCGCTACGGGAGAGAATTTATCATCGTAGTCAACTCTTTGAATTTGTCGAAACCCCTTTGCGACAAGTCGAGCCTTATAGATGGTTACATTACCATCAGCATCAGTTTTTCTTTTGAAAATCCATTTATTCTCAACGGCCTTTCGATCGTGAGGTAAGACCACCAAGGTCCAAACCTGGTTTTCGTACATGGATTCCATCTCGGATTTCATGGCTTCTAGCAATTTTTTGGAATCAGGGCTCATCATCGCTTCTTCATACGTCGCAGGGTCATCTATTTCATCAATCATGAAATTCATAACAGGATTGCCGTACAGTTCAGGAGTTGCACGTGTCCTGCTTGACCTGCGAGGTTTGGTAGTGTCCTCTTTCGGAGTTTCATGATCAATATCATTAGCTCTCTCTTCATTAGGTGAAGTCAACTCCGAAACAACTTTCGGTGTTGTGCTACTCACCATTTCATGAAGAGAAGGTTCAATAACCTCTTCGAGTTTTACCTTCCGACTACTCACACCTTTCGCGAGAAACTCCTTCTCAAGAAAGGATCCATTCTTGGCAACAAAGACCTTGCCCTCGGATCTGTGATAGAAGGTATACCCAATCGTTTCCTTAGGGTATCCTATGAAGACGCATTTTTCTGCTTTGGGTTCGAGTTTATCCGGTTGAAGTTTCTTCACATAAACATCGCATCCCCAAACTTTAAGAAATGACAGCTTAGGTTTGTTTCCAAACCATAATTCATACGGTGTCTTTTCAACGGATTTAGATGGTGCCCTATTTAAAGTGAATGCAGCGGTTTCCAGTGCATAACCCCAAAATGACAGTGGCAAGTCAGTCAGAGACATCATAGATCGAACCATATCCAATAAAGTACGATTACGACGTTCTGACACACCATTACGTTGTGGTGTTCCAGCAGGCGTGAGTTGTGAAACTATTCCACAGTCTTTCATATGTGTGCTAAACTCGTAACTAAGATACTCTCCTCCACGGTCGAACCGCAGAAATTTGATATTTCTGTTACGATGATTTTCCACTTCATTTTGAAATTCTTTGAACTTTTCAAAGGTTTCAGACTTATGTTTCATCAAATAGATATACCCATATCTACTCAAATCATCCATGAAAGTAACAAAATAACGATATCCACCTCGCGTCGACACACTCATTGGTCCACACACATCAGTATGTATGATTTCCAATAAATCTGTCGCCCGTTCCATTGAACCGGAAAACGGCGTTCTAGTCATCTTGCCCATAAGGCATGGCTCACATGTATCAAATGATTCAAAATCAAGTGATTCCAAAAGTCCATCAGAATGGAGTTTCTTCATGCGTTTAACGCCAATATGACCTAGACGGCAGTGCCACATATATGCAGATATATCATTATCAAGTTTAATCCTTTTAGCATCAACATTATGAATATGCGTAATACTACTATCGAGATCCAATAGAAATAAACCATTCAACACAGGTGCATGACCATAAAAGATATTATTCATATAAATCGAACAACCATTGTTTTCAGACTTAAACGAATAACCACTTTGCATCAAACACGATCCGGATACAATGTTCATGCTCAGTGCAGGCACCAAATAACAATTATTCAGGTTTATAACTAATCCCGATGGCATATGGAGAGGCAGCGTTCCGACGGCGATCACATCAACTCTTGATCCATTGCCGACCCACATCGTGACCTCATCCCTTGCTAGTTGTCGCTTGTTCCGCAGCCCCTGAAGTGAGTTACATATATTAGCAACCGATCCCGTATCAAATACCCAGGTGCTACTGCGAGTACTAGTCAAGTACACATCAATAACATGTATATCACATATGCCTTTGTTTATCTTGCCGGCCTTCTTGTCCGCCAAATACTTGGGGCAGTTGCGCTTCCAATGGCCAGTCCCCTTGCAATAGTAACACTCGGTGTCAGACTTAGGGCCAGCTCGGGGTTTCTTTTCAGGCGCGGCAACAGATTTGCCGCCCTTCTTTCCCTTCTGCTTGCCTTTCTTGTCCTTTTTGAAACCGGTGGCTTATTGAATATCAACACTTGATGTTCTTTCCTAATCTCCACTTCTGCAGTCTTAAGCATTGACAGAAGCTCGGGAAGAGACTTCTTCATGCCCTGCATATTATAGTTCATCACGAAGCTCTTGTAGCTAGGTGGCAGAGATTGGAGAACACGATGTATGCCTAAGTCAATGGGAATCCTTATTCCCAAGGACACAAGCTTATCGGTGTACCTAGACATTTTGAGTACGTGCTCACTAACAGAGCTGTTCTCTTCCATCATGCAGCTAAAGAACTTTTCAGAAGCATTATAACTCTCTACGGCAGCATGGGTATCGAAAATCATTTTCAATTCTCCCATGGTATCAAAGGTATTGCCATTTTCAAAACGTTTTCGAAGTTCTGGCTCTAGCCCATACAGTATGCCGCAATGAACTAAGTTGTGGTCCTCCTGACGAGTTATATAGACGTTCTTTTCCTCGTCAGGGGCATCAGGAGCTGGTGGGGGGCCTAGCGGCGCCTCTAGCACATATTGCTTTTGTGTAGCAGTGAGGAGAATCGTCAAATTCATAGCCCAGTTGGTGAAGTTGCTACCATTCGCAGCAAGCTTCTCTTTCTCCATGAACACATTGAAATTAAAAGCAGGTGGTGCCATCTACAAGAGAATTTGTAAAATATATTTAGACTAAGTTTATGATAGATTGAGTTCAACTAATCCAAATTACTAATGAACTCCCACTCAAAAACGACATCCCTCGTGTCCTTTTGGTGATTACATGAACCAAATCCACTACACCAAGTCCGATCATCACGTGAGTCCGATCATCATCTATATGGGCATCATATCAACTATATGACTCATGCTTAACCTTTTGGTCCGTGTTCCGAGGCCATGTCTGTACATGCTAGGCTCGTCAAGTAAGAACCTTAGTATTCGTGTGTGTAAAACTGTCTTACACCCGTTGTATGAAAGCGTAGAGTCGAGAACACCCGATCATCACGTGATGCCTCAAAACACGATCCACAAAACGGTGCATACTTAAGGAAGAACACATTTTATCTTGATATCTAAATGAGGGATCATCTTATAATGCTACCAAAAGCGCCAAACTAGCAATATAAGATGCTAACATCTAATGTGTGAAGTGAGGTGATATGGTCCATGCATTTGATCTCTATCATTTGCATCGTGGTATGATCTCTATCATTCCTTTGTGTGTAAGGCCAAGGTCTATGGAACTTACACGTTAAGTGAGTTGTAAGAGTATCTATCATACATCTACTTACGACAATAGCATATCAAGACACTAGCCCACCAATGATCTAAACTAGACGCCTCTAATTTATCAATTGCAAGTTTTACGTGGCTTAGGACTTTCAGAGATAGAACCGGTCTTACCTACGAACATGAACCACAATGAGGATAACCAAGTTATTAGCAACTCGTTGTAAATCAGATATTGACTATAGTAGGAGAGACAAACACCCGCTATCCACTTATGCAAAACTAGTTGCATGTTAGTCGTGGAACCGGTCTCATGTACGATGACATGTAAGGTTGGTCCGGGCCGCTTCATCCCACTATGCCACCAATATCCAAAGTACATAGAAGATGCAATAACATGATCATCATCGCCCACATATAAACATATGTGTACTACCCGTGCAAAGCACCTACGCATAGATCAGGCTCTGATACCACTGTTGGGTCCGCATCATAGAAAACAAAAAAATTCCTACGATGAGAACTATACGCCAAGATATATCTACTATATATAGAGCAACGGGTGGACATACATCCATGAAGAACTTACCCTCGAAGACAACGAGTTTTGTTAACGAGTAGGAACTTGTGGTTGATGTAGTCGTACGCTTGCCGATCTCAAGATCGTGTGGAAGTCCGAGCGCCGCAAATCAGCAACGCATCCGTCCTCGCACACACGTTCAAGCCACCGGACAACCTCCACCTCCTCGCTCCAGCGAATCAGCGGAAGCAGCAACTCCTTCCAGACGCAAGGCCACTGGGAACATGTAGCTCGCTAATCCGAGACCATGGGGGAATATCTAGAGGGGGAGAGAGATCCTTCACGAGGAGGTGTGTTTTGTGAGAGGGGAGAGGGGGGCTTTATATAGGAGGGAGGGAGACCCCTCCCCTCCCATAGCCGGCGCATGAGGGGGGGGGGGACTCCTCCCCTCCTTCATTCATGTGGTGAACCTCCACTCACATAAACATGGCCTCCACCCAAAATCCCACTCACATGTATTTAATTTCCACCAAATTAAATGCAACTCTCAATTAATAAAACTCTTTTATTTATTTTATTCAGAATTTTGTTAATTACTTTAATTAACAAACATTCACATAAAACCCCTTGCAACATTTCAATATCACATGCAGAACCACTTTCTGCAATTTCACCCGAAACAATTCCGGTTTCTACGCTTTGCAAACCTTTTGTCTAGAACATATGTGCTCCTAAATGGTGTCCGGAAACCCTTAAGTGTGTCACCCTACGGTTCGCGAATAATGCAGACATGATTGAGACTCCTCTCAGATTAATAATCAGAAGTGGGACCTAGAGATCCATACTGACTCCTGCATATTCAACGATGACTTCTGTGATCGTGAGAACCTTTAACATCAGCAATTTAATCCCTTTGTCTCATGATATAATACATGTCCGAGATTCGATCATCGGTATCCAAATACCTAGTTTGATCTCGTTACCGACATGCACTCTTTTCTCGTTCCTGTGATATAACATTCTAGTGATCACATCACTTGCTTGCAAGCTATCTTAATGTGATATCACCGAGAGGGCCCAAAGTATATCTATCCGTCATCGGGATTAACAAATTCCACTCTTGATCCATGAGCCTCAACATAACACCTTCATAGCACTGAACCCACCTTTATGGTCACCCTGTTACGGTGTGACGTTTGATGTTATCAAGATACTCTTCCGGTGTTAGCAATTAACATGATCTCATGGTCCAAGGACTAAGATTACTTTGTATGATGTTATAGCAATATAAACATAATCACTTGATCGTAATGCTATACTTCAGATGAATGTTCATCACATCATTTCACAAATGTTGTGACCTTGTTATTAACAACATCCAATGTCCATGATCAGGAAACCTTGATCATCTTGTTAATCAACAAGCTAGTCTATAAGAGAGGCATAACTAGGAACCCTTTTTGTTTATTAAACACACATGTATTGATGTTTCCTATCAATACAATTATAGCATGCAAAATAAACATCTATCATATACAAGGAATACATAATAACAACTTTATTATTGCCTCTCAGGGCATATTTCCTTCACCTTGACCACGTTCGATCCGCCGCCACCATGAGACCTCGTCGCCGACGACTTTCGGACCACCTCGGTGAGCTTAGACTCCCCTTGCACATTGCCTTCGTCTCCTTGTTCCCTTCCGCTATCCACTGCTAGTAGCCATACGTCAGAACCATTGCTGGCATTGATTCTAGGTTTCTGTGCACTGCCGATCGTGTGTTGTCCTCCCATTGGTTGGTAGATTCCCAGTCAACGACACCTCAATTCCACGCAAGGTCAAACAAGGTCCTGGTCAATACTTGACCTTGGATCGGTAATTGTTGATCTGGGTCATCCAACCTCAGATCCACGATTGATATTAGATCACAACCTTCAATGGGTACCAACGAATAGGAGAGCGCCACGTGGCTAGCTTTTAAAAAACATAATCTCTCACCCATTAGGAGGATGAAGGTAGGTTACACGCTTGCCTCTGGGATTCCGGGGCAAAGCTGGGGGCCTGGGCTTGGCTTGGCATGAGGCTGCTCTACAATGGTGGAGGAGAGCGGTGGGGTGGGGGTAGTGAGGTCAGGCGTGCGGATCCAAGATGGATGGAGGGAGGGCGCAAAAGAGGGCAACTGCGTCGAGCCCTCGCCTCTCTCCTCTCGCCTCCTCGGGATGGGGGCGGGGTTGGGTAGGTGGGGTGTTGGTTGGTCGAGTCGGACGACGACGGTGTGTTCACCACGTGCATAATATATCAGATAAGATTCACCCCACCCCGTTCATGATTCTAGTTTGGTCTTGGTCCTGTTTGAATGCCTGAGCGGGTACAAATTTGTAGAGGTGTGTGTAATTCCGGATTTCCAGCAGGTATCGAGAATTTCTTTTCTTTTTTGAGAACTTGCCAGTTTCGGGTTTGCTAGTTATTTTAGGTTGTGGCTAGAATGGATTGGGGTGGTATATGTGGGTCCCAAGTAGTGGTGGAGACAGGGGACCAGCCGGGGCCCTGGCCCCCTAAGGTTCAGATTTTTTGTATAACCCCTCATTTTGTTGCCAAAAATACCCCAAAATAGTGTAAATTTATAATTTGGCCCTACCCAACAAATGACATGGCCAATATTTTTTCAATTGGCCCTAATTCTTTTTTCCTGCCTCCACCACTGGTCCTAAGAGTAAGAGCGTCTCCACCGATTTCTCCCACCCACTCGGGGGGTGGCAGGTGAAGCCCCAAATCGTTCCCCTCCCCCTCTTGTTGAGAGTCAACCCACAACGACCGGGCCATCCCCAAGGCCTCTCCAGTGGCGATGCTCGCCGGAGTTGGGGAGGGGGCGCCGGAGTAGATAGGTGTAGTTGTAGGTTTGGCCTTGTGTCGGTTGTGGGCTGTTTGCCTAGTAGCCAAAGCAGAATCCTGGATCTTGGCGCCCAGATCCCGACGATTTTAGGATTCTTTCTCCCTGTGTTGCTTCTTAGTGGTCGGAGTGGGGAGTGGAGGGGAAGGTCGACGCTTCTCCGAATAAATCCGGTGGCGTGGACCACCTTGTGAGGGCATGGTGTTGCGAGCCTAAATTCTTCCTGTCCGGCTATGGTAGCGAGGGGGAAGGTGGTGGTGCTGCAGCATGGTGTGCTTCTTGGACACTCTTGGCTGGCCAAGGAGGCGAGGGAGAGTTCTCCGACGGCGTGGCAACATCGACTTTGTTCTGGTGGTCTAGCCCCCCCGCAATGGGGGCTTGCTCGGTGGCATATTGTTGGAGCGGGAGGAAGAAGTCTTGCTTGTCTAAGACGAGGGGGATTCTTCTATGGCATGCTTCTAGAGCCACGAGGGAAAATGCAAGGCGTGCTAGTTGGCACCTTGCTGAAGATGCGTTGGATCTTGGACTACCTGATCGACGGCTTGTTGCCGTTGATATCCTTTGGCGGTCCACTGAGCTCAGCTCTACTTTGATGCTACTCTTGCTTTGACCATCATGGTGATGGCTGGGGTAATGATGAGCTGGGCTTGGATCGGCACTGGAGATTCAAGGAGATGATGCTCTCTAGTCATGCTTCTCCAACCGGATTATTTCAGACTTTCTCTTCTCTTGATGGAGTTTTTGGGACTACATGCTTCACCAAGGATCTCTTGAGAATTGTTGTTCAGTTTGTCTTCATGATCTTCATGTTGCTCGGGTGTGTGCATCGGAGACAGTTGAGATCGTCTCTGATGTCGCTCCCCAGATTCAACGGTGAAGATCCCCCTTTGTTGAGCTTGGTGGTGTAGCCCCAATATCTAAAACTCAACTTTCAACCTCCTTTGCCTATACCTTCTTGATTACTGGTTGCGCCGCTTGTTCTATGGTTGGTTAGGCTATGTGAGGCCCCTGAAGAACACAATTGCAGGTGTGGCAATTCCATGTTCTCGATTGAATCCTGGCAGGCTCCAATGGTGTTTTTCTGCGTAGACAACTTGAGTTTTCAGTTTTATCTCTTTTAGGTGAGCTTGTAGGACTTAGGGTCGTCTTTGATCTTCAGAGTGCAAGTTGTAAGAGTTGTGGTGTTCTCCTTCTCTATTAATATATCGACTCTTTTGTTAAAAAACACGGGGTGGCAGGCAAAAATACTCCCTAGTGCAAAAAAAATTGCACAAAAACTATTGTAACATCTCAAAAATTTCCAAATTTTGGAATGTTAAATTTAATAGATTTGGTTTGATCATTGGAGTGCCCAATTTTTTTTTGAAAATCTTCTCTTATTCTTAGAACTTAAACCCTAATTTTCAAAATTTAGCCATATAGTGCTTGTTAGGCAAAGGGCATTTTTGTTATTTTATTTTTTGGTCAAAAACAGTTTCTTAAAAGTTTTTAATGTGTGTTTTGTTTTTAAAAAATTTAGAAGTTTGAATTGCTCAATTTGTAATAAAACTAATTTTATAAAGGAATTAGTGAATCTGGAAAAAAAGAAAAAAAAACTAAACCTAGTAGGGCCAGCCAGCTGGGCCGGCCCGTTGCCTCCTAACCTTCCTTATCCCCCCACGTGAGCTACGAACTGTAACCCACTGAGAAATCCCATGACCTGCCTCCCTCTCATGTCACTGCCACGTGGACCCCACCCGGCACTCCTTCCCCGACCTCCCCTATGAACGAGAGCACCGCTTTCCCACGCCGCACATGCCCTCCTCCTTCCCGAGCACTAGAGGCTGATTAAACATGCCCCCTTAAGTACCCGTGGCCCCCTCTCTGTTTCCCCTACATCTCCTTCTCCACCATGCCACCGGGCTGCTTCAATTGCACGCTGGAGCCACAACTATCTGCACCGCTCTGTCCGTGCCCCGACGCCGCTCGAGGAAGCAATACTTGTCACCGTCGTCACCCACGACTACCCCGCGCATTGCTAGTCCCCGTACACCACTTCCCCCATCTCCCGGGAGCCCCGAAACCCATCCCTCGACCACGTCCGAGCCACCACCGCCATGAGACCTTGTCGCCGATGACTTCTGGACCACCTCGGTGAGCTCAGACTCCACTTGCACATTGCCTTCGTCTCCTCATTCCCCTCCGCTATTCACCACCAGTAGCCATACATCGGAACCACCGTTGGCATCAATTGTACGTTTCTATGCACTGCCGACCGTGTGTCATCCTCCCATTGGTTAGTAGATTCCTAGTCAACGCCACATCATTGCGATGTTCGGTCAAACAAGGTCCTGGTCAATATTTGACCTTGGACCGGTAACTCTTAATCTGGGTCATCCAACCTCAGATCCATGGTTGATATTAGATCACAACCTTGAAGATGTACTGGTGAATAGGAGAGCGCCATGTGGCCAGCTTTTTAAAAACAGAATCTCCCGCCTGTTAGGATATGACCATTTTGGAGAAAAACCCCTAGAACTTAGAAACATCATTACTTTTTATCCATGAGTCCAATTAACGCAAATAATGTCTTTCTGGAATTGTTGGGACATGAGAATGTTTTGCCATTGTTAGTTTTCAAACTTGGGTACTTTAAATTGAGCAATATTACAGGATTTCCATTAGGGTATTATGGTCATAACTTTAATTCTAAAAATAGTTTTAATGTGATTTCTTTTGCTAAATACTTATATTTTGGTCCCCTGTCCAATAGTATCATAGTATAAGAGTTTAAAATATGTTTACAACAATTTTCTATAAATGTGAAACTAAACCCTTTTAATAGCTATTTTGAACATAACTTTAGAAGTGAAAATGTTTTCTAAACAAATCCTTTTGCATCATGCATGTTTTAACTTTTATAAACCTTACACATGACTTACAAATACACATCAATTATTTTGTATGAAGATCATGCATGTCTTACTTGTGCATGATGTTTGTGGTGTGAATGGGTGTTCATTAGGATTGTTTATCTTATAGATTGTGAGGTGCACAATCCCTGTGATTGTAAGAAGTGTGTGAACGTCCATCAGTAATAAGGCAAGTCGATCTTTACTAATGATAATGTTATGCCTACTTTCACAAGTTGATATGTACCATAGACTTTGCAAGTGGATCTACACCATTATCCAAGTTATGCTTACCTTACAAGTTGAACTTTATCATTGACCTTGCTATGCTTGCTTTGCAAGTGGCCTTTCGGTGCATTTTGAGGACCATCATTAAATTTTCCTCATCCTTTCTACAAGATTAGAACTTACAATAACGGAGAAATTATTAGTATCATCAAGAAACCTATACTTTAATTATTGTGAAGGGTTTCGAGTGTAGGAGGCGGGAAGGGCCTCATCTCCTTTCCTTATAGCTACTTCATAAGTTTGATTCATTTCAGGATCTACTTCAGGTGTTGAGTCAAGATAATCATCAATCTCCATTTTATCTATATCTTCAGGTATATTATTATTGTCAACCAGGATCCTTGCTAAAGTATTGTCGGGAGTTTCAATGAATACGGAGGCAAGATTAATAATGTTACCTTCTTTTTCCTGCCCATATTCATACTCGTCAAACTCCTCAATAGCCGACTTATGCTGAAATTTTGAGAAATGGAAATTCATCTTCTCTTCACCAAACTTGAGAGATACAGGTTCTTTCTTGCAATCAATATTTGCCCCTATGGTGTTCAAGAAAGTTATCCCAAAGAAAATTAGACAATAAACATCAGTAGGAATATCAACAAGTACAAAATCAATAGGGTACTTGTAAGGTCCAATACAAATTGGAACATCTCTAATTATTCCCATAGGAACTTTGAGTGTTTTGTCCGCAAGCATTATTGTCATATCAGTGTCCTCTAATTCAGCTGGCATGAGTTTGTGTTGGATTTTGAGATAAAAATTGTAAGGGATTACATTAACATCTGTTCCAATATCACAGAGTTCATAGTAAGAAGATCCACCAAAGGTACAAGGGAGGATAGGTTTACCAACATCCTTAGCTTTTACCTTTCCTTCAACGAATTGTGAATCTTAGGTATCAAGCTCTATCACGTTGCAATGTGCGAACATGGTTAGGATATGTTCCTTAGTTGGTTCACCTATCTCCTGCATACTTACTTGATTAGTTCCTCTTGCTTGTGCTTCTTCTTCTTCTCATTTTTAGGAACATTTTCTCTTCTTCAAGTTGTTCTTCATGTTGTTGAGCCATCATATGTTTTCTTGTCGTCCTTGGGAAAGGAAGGGGTTCAACATAAGGAGGTAACTCCCTCAATGGATCTACCTGAGCTGCAATTTCTATCTCAACATCTTCCACTTGCTCAGGAGGTGGAGTGTACTCAAGACAATCTTTCTTTGGAGCTTCAATATGTTCTATAAAGGACTGAAGGATTTGCAAAATAATATCATCATCAAGTTAAAGTTCATTAGCAGTTTCCTTTACCTTACAAGATTATTTATAAGCATTGAGACAATCCTATTCAATTTCTATCCCTCCTTCACTGCCTAAATCAAATCCCCAAGTTTCTCTATTGCGACGATTTCGTTCTAGGAGTTCCCAAGCTTTAGTTATAGTAAATTCAATTCGTCATCAGAATAGCCTCTCAATTTAAGCGTCCAACATAACTCGGTAAAATGCATTCAATGATTATAGGCATCATCATCTGGATCATGTTCTGCAAAAGTTTTCTCTTTAATAATTCGAGAATTCTTTACCAAGTCCTCTATTGAACTTCCTGAGGTATTTAGTTGCATTGAGATCTGATTCATAGATCGAAGTTGTAACACCCTCGAATCGGCCCTATGCAAGTTTTAGCGCTTCCCGCTAAACCCGCATAGAAACGATTCAAGGACGCCCACCAGGCACTTGCGTGCGGGTGGAGAACAAAGTAATACCATTACACATTAGTCCACGATGGAACCCACAGAACATATATATACAACAACGACTCCATGAGTCAAGAATATAGATATAATATACAAAGATCCAAATCACCTTGAAAACGATAGAGCGTCCGACTACGGACAAGATGCAAATGGGGCTAAGAGCCCTGAAGAATAACCAATGGCGTCCATAACCCTGCCCAGGCCAAGCCGGAAGGGTAACCCTGCTAACGTCATCGATCTCAAACCTGCTAAAACAAAAAAGGGGTGCCGACAAAGGGCAAAAGAAAAAGAGGAGCGTCAGTACTGAGGCCAGTACACGGCGAGGCTAGAATTCGGCGGCTCTCGCCTACATAGGTATGGTGGACTGAAGCGGCATCGCAGCAGCACTAAACAACCTATAGAGACTCGGTATCACTGGCGGCTATTAGACAGGGATAAGAAAGACCTATTCGGATCCAACCTGATACTAACACCAAACATACCCATCCTGGTATTTCCCCCCTCGAGACCAAACGAGGAAGTCAGGCTAAGGAAGTCACACAGTTGGCAAGATTACTCATTCCGTTATAGTTGCAACACTTACTAATCAGATATAGATAGCATGAGTCATCCTAAAGCATAAGTAGTGGCAGTTTTAATTAACCATTCCGTGGTAGTTGGAACATTTACTAGTCATATATAATTGTCCTGAGGAATCCCAAAACCCAGCAGTTGTTGGCACTTTTATCACATTCCATTGGAGTTGCAATACTTACTAGGCAGGTACAGCATGTCACAAAATAACCCCAGATCCACCAGTTGTTAGCATTTTAATATCCATTCCATGGTAGTTGAATCTGATTACTAGTCATATATTAAGTCAAGTTTATATCACTACTTTAGTTATGCTTGTCTATGATCGAGATACTGTGCTCCAAGTCATCCATAACCGCGAGCACGGCTTTCAGAAAGATTTACCCTGCAGGGGTGCCCAAATAGCAACACACACACGATCAACCTCGGAAAAACCAAATCAAAACCCAACGAGGCTTTCACGACAAAGCAATCACAGGATTCATAAAATATTTCGGGGGGGCACCCCACTAAGCTACCCGCAAAAAAGTTGGCCGGCTCCGGAACGGACCCAGGGTTTGTGACGACGGCTGTAAACGACTGGGAACCCGAAAGTGTGACTGGGCTTGTCGATACCGCGAAAACGTGGCACGATCCAAAACAGTATAGGTGCTCCATGCACAATCTTAAATAAAGTAGTAAAACATGGCATAAGTACAGGATAGTAATAAAGCCCCAAACTAGTTTGTGGCCCCAAGGAATAATAAAGCCCCAAAGCTCTAGCCAAGGGGGATTCATAGACTCTCCCGTAGGTGGATAGTGCGAATAGTCAAGGAACAGGTATCAAGTACTCGGGGTCCTACGGGACACAAGTGAGCATGGAAGAACCAAATAACATCTATTGCCCACCGATGCCTCTGCATTGGTTATATCTAGCATTTTAATAACTGTATTTAAAGTCATGATCATCTCCACCATTTATCATGTGTCAACTTGCCGTCAACGGTGAAACGACAATGACGCGAAGCAACACATAAGCAAGCAACTACGACTCGCAAGGCTGACTATCTATCAAAAAACAGGCAATAGGATGTGTCCATGGCAATATAGAGGCTGCAAGGAGTATAAATGGTGCACGGAAACTAAAGCATCGCAACATGGATAACAATAGATCAACAGGAGGAAATAAAAACTATAAAAGCAAAATAGGTAGAAAGGGGGAGATGCTCGCCTGGGAAACACTGTCGGAGGTTCATATCCGGAGAACTTGTCGGTACTCGCATCCACTCATCAGCCTAATCCACGAAGAAGCAAACACTAGAAGAAACACCGGATGCAATATTTAATACTACGGCAGAAGACCGGGCATGATGCATGTATGATGCATGACATGGCAAAGATGCGGTGCAACTAGACAATATTAAGCGGAACCGGGGTCCCGGTAATTAATTACACGGTTCAAGTTATTTAGAACCCCCGCAATTTAAATGTTGTATTAACAGGGCGAAACATGGCATCGGTTCGCTACACCAATTTAAATGGAGTCCAGAATAAGATAAAAGTATCCCGCATATTGACTCCATATTTAATTATGAGGTGAATCAGCGTAATGCTTCCCAAACCACAGACAAGTATGCATGCTTGAACAATTTAATATGCGACAGTTGGTAATGTCATATTATAAAATAGGGGCTTAGGGTCACACATTTGGGTTCGGAAGATCTTGGGTTCCAGCGGTCCAGGGTCCGGTCTCAGGGTTTGACGGGAACGGCGAGGTTCGGATACAATATGGAGAACTTGTCGTGTCGTGACGGAGAACTTGGGTTCCAAGTGGTCGACCTTGTCGTCGATGGCGAACTTGAATGGATCGGGTACCGGTGGTCTTCGGGTCCGTGTATCGGGTCAATCTTGGCTTCTGGGAAGAAGAACTTGGCGTGCGACATCCTTCGGTTTCATGTTGACGGTCCTGTCGTCCAAGATGGAGAACTCGGCGTTCCGTGTCGGCGACCTTGGCGTCCGGGTCCTCGGCAAACTTGGCGTCCGGTCCTCGGGCATCGCATCCGGGAAGGAGGTCTTGTCGCATCCGTGGAGATCTTGGTTAGGCCTCGGATCGGTCTTGTCGATGAGAAGAGCTTGGCGTATTGCGGCACACACGGCTAGACGGAGATCTTGGAGTTCTAGGAAGAAGTTCTCGAAATTCGACGCCGGTGGTTGAAGACGGACTTGGGTTGGCACTATGGTTTTCGGATGCACACAACCTCGGTGTAGATAGCGTCGATGAGCTCGAGACGGGGTCCGGGTACTGTAAACATGGGCTAGGATGTTGACTTGGTACAACACACAAGCACTAACACATACACGCACGAACACAAACGTGTTGCCCCCCTTGGCTTACTCGCACTAGAGGACAGACGGAGGACGGCGACGGGGTGGTTAGGAGCTCTGGAGGCGGGGCACAGGAGTGGGAGATGGTGGCGATGGGGGTGAGAAGTGAGCGGGGAAGGTGGACCTGGGGAGATGCGCGCGGTGGAGGAGCAGGTGGGGCCAGGGGGAAGACCCGAGGTGGGTTGTCGGTTAGCCAGGGGAGCCTCTCGCGCAGGGAGTGGGCGGGAGTTGGCCTGGGAGTGCGGCTGGAAAGTAGGCCAGGCGGGGGTGAGGTGGCGAGCACAGATTGGATGGGGTGAGGTGGAGGGGTGGAGGAAGGCTGCGGGTGGGAGCTAGGGCTCTGCTTGCTGCAGGTGGTCGCTGGCGCTGGCTGGGAAGAGAGAGGAGGGAGTTGGCATCGGGTGGATGAGGTGGGGCGGGCTGGTCGGTGGGGTAGGTAGAGAGAGGGAGGGATAAGGTCTAGGGTAGGTAGGGTGTGCCTGGGAATTTTGGACTAGGGTTTTGCTCTGGTTTTTGTTTTACTAGGGGTGGCCGGCTGGGTCGGATCGGCCCGGTCGGCTGCCCCCTGAAAATAATTTTAAAATATTTTATTTATTTAAAACGGGGCTTTTGAAATCCGTTTGAAGACGAAACAAAATATTCCGGCCCAGCCCGAGTTTTGTGTTTGAATAAAGACGGGGCTTATTTAGAAGAACAAAGTAGGTTTTCGAAAATACTTTCAGACAAAACCATGCATGATGATGACGATGCTCAAATGCAATGTGGCATGATGACATGAGCATGCGGTCATGATGATGCAATGCACAAAAACACAGTGATTTTCTAGTAGTGGTTTTAGTGGGATGCCACAGAAGTGTAGTCATGGTTTTTACCTGAAACTAGTAAACAAATTTAGTAAACAATTAGCAAAATAAGCAACTAAGAACAAATACCAAAAGCGCTTATCTCCCCGGCAACAGTGCTAGAAAATAACTTGATGACTGCAAGTGCACAAATTGATTATAGCTAGTTTCGAAATAAGAGTATTGAACCCACATAGAGCTATTTGGTTAAGGTATGCCCCTGGTCACTGTCTACCAAAGGATACTTGTTAGCTGCCTTTGATTTCGAGTAAAGGGTGTTTGAAAGGTTTTTGGTTCAATGCAGAAGAGTAAATAAAACAAGTAAAAGAAAGCATGCAACTAATGCGTTGGGAATGGTGTTTCAACTCGATAGGGCTAAAAGCGTTCTCGAGGATGTAGGATACACCACTAGCATGTTGTAATTAACCAAAATTAGGATAACCTATTTCTTATGTCATGACATGTGTGTGTCAGATAAAGAGTCCCACGTGGAAACAAGGGGTCCAACAAGACCTGAGTTCGAGAGGGGGCTGAATCACACGTTCTGAGCTTCTCGACAATAGCAAAGGCGACGATGCATGAACATGATACGTCCATTTTGCATCACTATTCTACATCATAATTTACTGTTATTCATTGATATATTTCACATTAAGAGATGATACTTATGTTATTTCATCTATTTTTGCATGGTTGATGACATTTGGAGCATGGACCACTACAGTCAGGATTCTGATGGAAAAGGTGCTTTTGGAGGCGAAATTCGTGAAGATCGGAAAATCCGGGAAAATACATGGAAAATTCTATTTTTAGAAGACGAAGATTGCCAGAAGGGGGAGTGGAGATGGGCCACAGGGGGTCCACACCACCCCCTGGCGCGGGTAACTCTAGGCCGTGCCACCAGGTGGTATGGCCACCCTGGCCCACTCCTGGCTCTCCACTTTGGCGTATATTATCCCCACGAAACCCTAATAACTAGGTAGCAACCACAAAAAGATTCCGCTGCCTCTGCGGGGCGGAAAACTACAGAGAGAGAAAGATCTCTCCGGTAGATAGAATTCTACCGGGGGAATTCCTTCCCGGAGAGGGGAGATCGTCGCCATCAACACCACCATCAAGCTGGACTTCATCGGGATCATCATCATCATCTCCACCAGCACCATCATCACCACTCCATACCGCTATAACAATTGGGTTGAATCTTGCATAGTTCTTTGGGGAAACTTTCCCGATGTTGATTACTTGTTGTAGTTGATGCTATTGAGTGGAACCATTGAATTATTGTTATGTTCAGATTGTTGCTTATCATTATATCATCTCTGATCTTGATCCATATGATGTCTTGTGAGTAGTTCGTTTAGTTCTCGAGGACATGGGAGAAGTCATGTTGTTAGTAGTGGAATTGTGTTGTGAAAGATTCAATAGTTTGTTATTTAAGTTGTGGTGTTATTCTTCTAGTGGTGTCATGTGAACGTCGACTACATGACACTTCACCTATATGGGCCTAGGGGAATGCATTGTGTATTTGGCTACTAATCGTAGGGGTTGCCGGAGTGACAGAAACCTGAACCCCCGTTAGGAAACCTTTGCACAAGGGACGTCAGGGTCTTAGAGTTTAAAGCTGTGGTTAGGTTTCTATCTTAATTACTTTCTTGTACTTGCGGATGCTTGCAAGGGGTATAATCACAAGTATGTATTAGTCCTAGGAAGGTTGATACATTAGCACAGGTTCACCCACACAACACTTATCAAACTAAAGAAGATTAATCAACTATATGAAGCAAAAGCACTTGACGATATTCCCGTGTGTCCTCGAGAACGTTTGGTCATCTTAAGTAACACAACCGGCTTGTCCTTTGCTAAAGAAAGGATTGGGCCACTTGCTGCATTTATTATTATTGTCTTTTATTTACTCGTACTTTATTTATCTGCATTATCAAAAACCCCTAAAAATCCATTTGCTAAGTATTTACAGAGAATTCCTGCTCCAAGCCACTTGTCAACACCTTCTGCTCCTCATTGGGTTCGGCACTCTTACTTATCGAAAATACTGCGATACACCCTCTATACTTGTGGGTCATCAAGACTATTTTCTGGCCCCGTTTCCGCGGAATGAAGCGCTATTGGAGAGTGGAACTGGTAACGGAAACTTCTATTGTGAGTATTGTTTACTTCTATTAGTTACTTTATTCCAATATGGATAATTCACTGAGTTTCTAATTTCATAATGCTACTACCACTGCTAAGATAGTAGATGAACCACCACCTGCTGAGAATGATACTTTTAAAATACCTAGAAGAATTATTGATCGTGTTATGGATAACTATTATGTTGGAGATGGAACTGTCCATCCCGGTGATCATTTGCTCTTTATACACGAATTGTGCGGGTTGTTCAAGTGTGTAGGTATTACAATCGATCAAGTCAATAAGAAGTTATTCTCATTATCACTTAAAGAAGAGCCGAGGAATGGTATAAGCTACTGAAGAATGGTCAAGCTCTTGAATGGGAGAGAGTAGTACCTCTCTTTTACTCTAAATTTTATCCTCCTAGTGAGATTCATAAAAATTGGAATCAAATATACAACTTTTGGCCTCTTGATGGAGAGAGTACATCTCAAGCTTGGGGGAGATTGAAGTTATTAATGCTCAAATGTCCTATTCATGAGCTCCCCAACAATATTATTATCAATAAGTTTTATGCAAGGCTTTCTCTTCATGATAAGGATCTATTGGATGCTTCTTGTGCTGGATCATTTACACGCATGGAAGAAGGAGATAAATGGGATCTTCTAGACTGTATTCAAGATAATGCTGAAGCATGGGAGAATGAAAAAGTAAGAAAGTCAGGTATAAATTATGATTATGAATGAATTGAATCTTTTATGGGAACTGATGACTTTCAAAATATTAAAAATGTTTATGGTATAGAATCTCAAGCTATTGCAACTTATTTTAAGGCTTTTGCTTCCTATATTAAAGTGCCTAAAAAGAAGTGGAATAAGTATCATGAGCCATATAAAGATATTGCTAATTGTGTTCCTGCAAGAAATACCGAAGTTTATACTGCTAATTGATGCGCTCGACTTTTGACGTAGAGCTTGTTGGGAACCCCAAGAGGAAGGTATGATGAGCATAACAGTAAGTTTTCCCTTAGTTATGAAACCAAGGTTTAATCGAACCAGTAGGAGCAAGGAAACACCCCAAAGGTGTTGCTAGCTGAGCTTTGGCAGGGCGCACTACCGGTGCTAGTAGCAACGTGGAGACCTGCACAACACAACCACAGAACTTTGTCCCCAACTTACGATGAGGTTGTCAATCTCACCGCGTTTTGCGGAAAACAAAGGATTAAACGTATCGAATGGAAAGAAGTAAAAGTTTGCAGAAAGTAAACACAAAGCAGTAAACAGTTGTAGATTGTATGTAAAGAAAAAGGACCGGGATCCATAGTTCACTAGAGGTGGCTCTCCTTATATAGATAACATGCTGGGTGAACAAATTACAGCGAGGCAATTGACAAACACCGAGAAAGCAATACATGCATATACTAATCATCTTGACTCCTTTGGGACTTGATTGGGCATTACAACATAATACATATACCGCCATCCAACTGCATCTATGACTAATAATCCACCTTCAGGTTATCATCCGAACCCCCTCCAGTATTAAGTTGCAAGCAACAGATTATTGCTTTACGAACTGTGTGTAAAGTAAACAATACGATTGTTATATGAACAAAGGATTGTTGTTTTCTCCCTAGTAGCAACAACACATCTAGTACCTTAGAGATTTCTGTCACTTCCCTAGATTACCAGAGGCATGAACCCACTATCAAGCATAAATACTAACTCTTGGAGTTGCTAGCATCTACTTGGCCAAGATAGCTACTAACAACGGAAAGCATGCAATATCTCAAATAACAAAGACATGATAGAATCAATAATCAATCTGAAATAGCATCTCAATATCCATCGGATCCCCGCAAACACAACATGTATGAATTACAAATAGATGATCTTGCTCATGAATGGAGCTCACAAGATCTAAACATGAAAGCACAAAGGAGGAGAAACCAGCCATCTAGATACTACATGGATCCGTAGTCCAAGGATGAACTACTCAAGCATCACACCGGAGGCTTTCATGGTGATGAAGAAGGCCTCCAGGGTGAATTCCCCTCTCTGGCAGGGTGCCGGGAAGAGCTTCAGATCCCTCCCGATCTAGGGATGGAGATGACAGCGGCTATAGACTCTTTCGTGGATTTTTGATCGGGTACTTAGGGTTTTCGTCCCGAGGGCAACTTATAGGCGGAAGGAGAGGCTGAGGGGGTGCTGGGGTCGGCCAGACCACCCCCTGGCGCGGGTCAGGCCTGGCCGCGCGGTCAGGTGGTGTGGCCGGCCCCTGGCCCCTCTCCGTCTCGTATTCTGGCACTTGATCCCTTCCGGAAAAATAGGCACTTTGGCTTTTGTCCCGTCCAATTCCGAGAATATTCATTTTCTGACTTTCCTGGAACCAAAAACAACAGAAAACAGGCAACTGGCACTGTGGCTCTTGTTAGTAGGTTAGTCTAAGAAATCATAAGAAAAGTACTCCAAAGTTGGAACAAAACACAAGAAAGTGGATAAAACCAAGCATGGAACATCAAAAATTATAGATACATTTGCAATGTATCAACATCCCCAAGCTTAACTCCTGCTCGTCCTCGAGTAGGTAAGTGATAAAAAGGAATAATTTTTGAGGTGACATGCACCATCAAAGACTTGATCAAAGTATTTGCAAAACATTCAAAGCTTGGATCATAGTACTTCAATCATAACATGAAAGACAAAGTTCTATCAATAAGCAAAGAAACTATGATGCAACATGAAAAGGCACAAACAAAAGAATCATGAATACCATGCTTTGCAAGACGTTTGTTTGTTTCACATAAAGAAAACATAGCATAATAGTATTCAGCTTGTCCCTTGCCCGATGATACGGAAGAATCCCCATATCAAAATGACAAGGCAAGCAGACAACGAGCATCTCAGTATTCTTCTTATTTACCATGGGAATATGGTGCTTTTTTCTCTCTTTCCTCTTTTCATAGTATCTCTTTTTTTTCTTTTCTCTTTTTTCTCAATATAGAACTCTTTTTTTATAAGAAGAATGCTTCATAGACAGCTCATTATGGTTACGCTACAGGTTTCCACCATGTCAGCATGGATTAAACCAGCGGCCTAGGCATTTCTCTAACACATATACATAACTCCATGGACTTACAAGCTCCCCTTTCATTTCACACCGACGACATCCGTATACAAAAGAGCATGATATCAACTTGGTACAAGTACCAAGTGCAATGTTGAAAGCGTTCCCCATGAAAGCATGGTTCTTCTAATTCCCAACAAATAAGTGCAAGCATATACAACATAGAAGACACAATGGTTCAAGTTTATTAAGGGCAAGTAAAGTAAAGTGTGCCATCAAGTTCGTGAGAGCTTTAATCACTAGTTTTCTCATAACAAGTGGAAGATAAACAAAAGCATGAATATACTTGGAATAGCATAAGCTAGTAGGTAGGTATGGTGGACTCTTTGGAATAACTTGGTTTAGGGAGTTGGATGCATGAGTGGAACTCATACTTGGTGGTGGAGGCTAGCAAAAGACTGGGAGCGACACACTAAGAGAGCAATAATGGCCATAACCATGCAGAGCGACAAAAGATCATTGATCAAAGCATAAAGTGATACTACAAGTTTAAAACTAAAGGATCATAAAGGATATGGTGACTTTGGATAGTCATAACATGGTGTGAGCATGTGCCAAGGCAATCCAAATAAAGCATCAAAGGAGAATACCACTATAATATGCTTTAATATGCTAAAACAACGCATGATTCATCCAAGGCACATTAAGCAATCTCAATTGTTTATAACAAGTCATGATACAACAAAGATTACTAAGCATAAAGCCAAAACAATATCAAGCATGGCATGACAAAGCACAGGTCACAGTCAAAAATGAGCTCTTTTTACCACATAAGTATGAACTTTCCTACTCTTTTCCAAACCAATGTATGAAAGAGGGGGTCCAACCAATTTATTCAGAAAAATAAGCAAACCAAAGCAAACGAAAAACCAAAACAAAAACGAAAAAGAAGACGCTCCAAGAGAAACACAACTGTGCATGAAACAATAAAAATGAAGCGTTTGGAAGAAACCTGGAATTTTTATTGATGAAGAAGGGGATGCCTTGGGCATCCCCAAGCTTTGACGCTTGTACTTCTTGGATATTTCTTGGGGTGACACACGTGGCATCCCCAAGCTTGAGATTTAGTCCATCCTTCATCTCATTACTCATTCCTTCCATACACCTAAAAATTTTCCTTCATACAAAACTTCACACAATCTTTATTAGCAACATTAGTGCACTCAAGATAAATAAGTCTCAAGGTTCAGTTCTAACACCAAATAAACTTCCATTAGAACACCAGCTACTGTAGCACTTCCCTCAAAAAGCTCAATTCCCCAAAAGAACTCAAGAAGGAACCAACAAGAAGCAAATGCAGAAAATGGCAGAAATCTGTCAAAACAGACCAGCAGGTAAATCCGAATTTTTTCGAAGACCTTCTGTTGCTCAAATCAAAAAGTGTTGAGCTAACGAAAGTTAGATAACAACCTGGGGCATAAGCACAAAAAATTACATCTCAATCCGACATACATAGCTCTCTCAGGAATTTTTACGCTGAAGCACAAAAATCTGTTCCGGGACAGCAACTTTCCCAATCATTACTTCACTCTCATTAGAGGTTACTCTTAGCACAAAAAGTAAATAAAAAGGATAAGGAGAGGTTATTACAGAGGTAATAACTTCCAAGCCTCATCTAAAACTCTTGGGTTATCTCCCAAGAAGTACTTTTCTTTAACGCCTTTAAGTTAGGCATGAAAATTTGAAAAGATGCTCTCATAGGAAATATGAATTGAAGTAAAAGAGAGCATCAAGAAGCAAATTCAAAACACATTTAAGTCTAACCCACTTCCTATGCATAGGAATCTTGTATGCAAATAAATGCACAAAGAACAAAGTGACAAGCATAGGAAGATAAAACAAAAGTAACTTCAAAACTTTCAGCACATAGAGAGGTGTTTCATTACCATAAAAACTTCTACAACCATATTTTCCTCTCTCATAATAATTTTCAGTAGCCTTATGAATAAACTCAACAATATAACTATCACATAAGGCATGCTTTTCATGATCTACAAGCACTAGATCTTTATTATAAGCATTTTCAAAAGAATCCTCAGGAACATAACATTCACCCTCCTTTGATAAGCATGGGGGACAATCAAATAATGCAAGGGATAAAGAGTTACTCTCATTAGAAGGTAGGCATGGGTAGATCCATTCTTTGTCCTTTTGTCCATCACTCTCCTCCTCTTTTTCATCTAATGAGCTTTCAGGTTCAGCAATTTCTTCTTCTATGGAGGTTCTAGCAGGCGGTGGTTCATCTATTACCTTAGCAGTCATAATACTGTTCCCAAATAGGAAACCGAGTGAGCTATCCATAATGAAATAGTGATTGGAGCAGAGCTAGTCATAAAGGCAACTTAAGAAAGGAACTAATTTTTTTGTGTTTTTGAAGAGCAAAACAAGCAAACAAAGCAAAAAGGAACTAAGCAAAACAAAAACAACAAAGTAAAGAGATTGGTTATGAGGGACTCCCCTTGTGAAGATGTCCTTGACTCCCCGGCAATGGCGCCATAAAAGATCTTGATGCGCTCAACTTTCGACGTAGAGCTTGTTGGGAACCCCAAAAGGTATGATGAGCACAGCAGTAAGTTTTCCCTCAGTTATGAAACCAAGGTTTAATCGAACCAGTAGGAACAAGGAAACACCCCAAAGGTGTTGCTAGCTCAGCTTTGGCAGGGCGCACTACCGGTGCTAGTAGCAACGTGGAGACCTGCACAACACAACCACAAAACTTTGTCCCCAACTTGCGATGAGGTTGTCAATCTCACCGTGTTTTGCGGAAAACAAAGGACTAAACGTATCAAATGGAAAGAAGTAAAAGTTTGCAGAAAGTAAACACAAAGCAGTAAACAATTGTAGATTGTATGTAAAGAAAAAGGACCGGGATCCATAGTTCACTAAAGGTGGCTCTCCTTAGATAGATAACATGCTGGGTGAACAAATTACAGTGAGGCAATTGACAAACACCGAGAAAGCAATACATGCATATACTAATCATATTGACTCCTTTGAGACTTGATTGGGCATTACAACATAATACATAGACCGCCATCCAACTGCATCTATGACTAATAATCCACCTTTAGGTTATCATCCAAACCCCCTCCAGTATTAAGTTGCAAGCAACAGATTATTGCTTTACGAACTGTGTGTAAAGTAAACAATACGATTGTTCTAGGAACAAAGGATTGTTGTTTTCTCCCTAGTAGCAACAGCACATCTAGTACCTTAGAGATTTCTGTCACATCCCCAGATTACCAAAGGCATGAACCCACTATCGAGCATAAATACTAACTCTTGGAGTTGCTAGCATCTACTTGGCCAAGATAGCTACTAACAACGGAAAGCATGCAAGATCTCAAATAACAAAGACATGATAGAATCAATAATCAATCTGAAATAGCATCTCAATATCCATTGGATCCCCACAAACACAACATGTATGAATTACAAATAGATGATCTTGATCATGAACGGAGCTCACAAGATCTAAACATGAAAGCACAAAGGAGGAGAAACCAGCCATCTAGCTACTACATGGATCCGTAGTCCAAGGATGAACTACTCATGCATCACACCGGAGGCTTGCATGGTGATGAAGAAGGCCTCCAGGGTGAATTCCCCTCTCCGACACGGTGCCGGGAAGAGCTTCAGATCCCTCCCGATCTAGGGATGGAGATGACGGCGGCTACAGAATCTTTCGTGGATTTTTGATCGGGTACTTAGGGTTTTCGTCCCGAGGGCAATATATAGGCGGAAGGAGAGGCCGAGGGGGTGCCAGGAGCCACCACACCACCCCCTGGCGCGGGCCAGGCCTGGCCGCGCGGCCAGGTGGTGTGGCCAGCCCCTGGCCCTCTCCGTCTCGTATTCTGGCACTTGATCTCTTCCAGAAAAATAGGCACTTTGGCTTTTGTCCCGTCCAATTCCGAGAATATTCATTTTCTGACTTTCCTGGAACCAAAAACAGCAGAAAACAGGCAGCTGGCATTGTGGCTCTTGTTAATAGGTTAGTCCAAGAAATCATATGAAAAGTACTCCAAAGTTGGAACAAAACACAAGAAAGTGGATAAAACCAAGCATGGAACATCAAAAATTATAGATACATTTGCAATGTATCACTAATCATGTTTTACCTGAACCTTACATTGAGAAAATACCTTTCCTAGTTAAAGTAAAGGAACATTCTATGATAGTTAGTATGGTTAATGAAAGTACAAATAAAGCTATTGAACCTGATGAACAAGTGGATGTTGAACCTGTGATAGCAAATGTGAAAGACTTTGTCACTAAATATGTAGAAGAGGGACATACTATCCTTTGTAAGCATATCCCTAATATTGTTTCACAAAGTAGTGTTATGAGAGCTAGTGTTCCTGTGTTTTCTATTAGGATAAGTGATCATTGCTATAATGGTTCTTGTGATAGTTATATCATTAAATTTATGCATGATACTAAAAGTTATTATGAGAGAGGGAAGACAGTTCTTATGCATCTCAATAATATCAAGTTTCCTCGTTTTATGCTGAAAGTTTTTATGTTGCACCTATTTTGCCTTCCTATGCTAGTAGCCTCTGGTTTCAACAATTTATTTTCTTACAAAATTCCCTTGCATAGGAAGTGGGTTAGACTTAAACATGTGTATTTTTGCTTCTCGATGCTCTCTTTTATTTCAATTCATATTCTTATGTTAGCATCATTGAAATTATTATGCCCATCTTAATGGCTATAAAGAAAGAGCTTTTTTGGGAGACAACCCAATATATTTCTTTTGCTTTCAGTTTGTTTTTGTTTATTTGAGTCTTGGAAGTTATTGTTTTGGCAATAACATCTCCTTATCCTTTTTGTTTGGTTTTTTGTCAAGATCAACCTCTAATGAGAGAGAAGTAAGATTTGGGGAAGTTGCTGTCCCGAAACAGATTTTTGTGCTTCACTATTAAAAATCGTTAAAAATCACAGAACATCATACTGATCTGTAATTTTTTGTGTACATGCCCCAGGTTATTATTTAACTTTCGTTAGTTTTGCACTTTTTGATTTGAGCAACAGAGGATTTTCGAAAAAATTGATCTTTACCTGCTGGTCTGTTTTGACAGATTTTTGCCACTCTTGCATTTGCCTCTTAAATTGATTTCCTTTTGAATTCTTTTGGGCTTTCGGAAGGAGTTGTTTCAGTAGCTTATGTTTTGATGGATTTCAGTTGAAATTGAACCTAAAAGGTTTATTACCTCGCTTACTCTAATGTTGCTAATGAGAAATGTGTGAAGTTTTGTGTGAAAGAAATTTCCAGGTTAGTGGAGAAAATGGTGTAATAAGATGGTGAAAGGTTTCATGACTCGAGCAATATGTGTATGAAGATGAAGATATTGATGTTATTCAAGCGGTGACTCCGTAAGAATTTACTAAATGCCAACTTTAGAGACCTGCAAAGTCTGTTTTCGAATAGGTAACAGGTCTGGTAAGGAAAAGTCCGGGAAAAATCTGTCCAGTTATATCTTTGGAGTTTTTATCCAACAAGGAAAGCAACGAAGCAAAAGAGGGATGGAAACGGAGCCAGGGTGGCTCACACCAGCAGGTGGTGTGGCCACCTCGAACTCCGTCTCTGACCCATTTTCTCCTAGTACCTTCCTTATGTTGTAAAAATTCGTAATATATAATCCCCCGGATCCCCCGAGGTTCGTATATCGTGTTCTCGTCATGTTTTCGTTTCGATCTGTTTCTGCCAAGAACTATTCTCAAAGTTTAGAAGCACAATGGTCTCTGCTAAGGATAAGGGAAAGGAGCCTGTGGAGGAGGATCCCCAAGACCTTGGGCAGGAGAAGGAGATCGAGAGTAAATATGAAGAGGAGGCAAAGCAAAGCTAGCATCCCCACACCGGCAGTACCATTGCAAGCATTGGCGTGGTGGCAAACCCTGCCAGGATCAAAAGGACTGCACGGATGTCAACTGAAGGGACACCTCTGCGTCACTATTTGGCTCCACGGTCACCTTCTCCACGCACCAAAAATCCCTTACATACCCTTATCCATGAGCATCAATTCTAGAATATGCCCAAGGAGAAACTACCCTCCAATTGGGATATGCCTCGTTTTAACCATGCAGGAAAAGAAGACTTCAAGGAGGAAGAGTGGGGAAAGAATCGTACGAGCTGGGAATCACAACCCAACATGATCATGAACCACACTGAGCAAAACTCGGAGTTGATCCGTACTCTCACCTTCGAGATTGAGGGCTTGAGGAAATTGATCGAAAAGCTCATCGAGAGAACACCACCACCACCAAAGGAGTAATTCATCATCAGGTTTTGGCATCCCCTTGGTTTGTTCCGATCTTGGGGGAGTTCCGCGGTATCATATCACTATCTTCTATCTTTTTACCTTTTTAGTAGAGTCATATCATGAATAGAGAAGTTATCATGTAGGATGGTTTGCATTATGGAAATGTCCTCCCTCTCGTTAGATATCTATGTATCCCTTGGTGTGAGTTGCCGTTATGGAATATTAATAAGAAGTTCTTTCATTTACTCTTTTGCATATCTTATATTAGTTTTCAATAGCTGTTATATGATTGATCTTGTTGTTAGTATTGGTATCACTTTGGGATCGTTGAGTAAATTTAGTTGGTTTTGGCAAACCTGGCTTGGTCAGTAGCAACACTATTTTGAGAATTGAATGAAAATATAAAAATACCTTAAAGAATATTATTTCATCATCTTTCTTCCTTGATTGGCTCATAAGCTTAGTATTCTCTAGTTAAGATCTTTTGTGCTTCCAAGGAAGATTGCATGTTTGTTTTTATCACTTGTATGTTTGTTTGTTTCCTTCAACTCTTATGCTTGCTACTCAGCCTTGCTAGCCTAAAACCTGTACTGAGAGGGAATGCTTATCGTGCATCCAATCCTTAAAGCAAAACCTATGCCATTTGTGTCCACCATACCTACCTATTAGCACTGTTTCTATTCCAAGTAAATTCATGTTTTTATCTACCTTCCGAATTAAACTTTATGTGAAAATTAGTGACTAAAGCTCTCACGAACTTGATGGCACACTTTACTTGTCTTGCACTTAATAAACTTGAACCATTGTGTCCATCTTTGTTGCGTATATGCTTGCACTTTACAAGTTGAAGTTAGCAGAACCATGTACCATGGGGAACGCTTTCAATATTGCACTCATTATTCCGTTGATATCATGATTCTTTTGCTTATGGATCCCAATGGTGTGAAATAAAAGGGGAACTTGTAAGATCATGGAGTTTGTATGTGTGTTAGAGAAACGCCTGGGCCGCTAGCCGAAGCCATGCCTAATCATGGTGGAAACTTGCAGCATGACCATAATGAGCACTCTATGAAGCATCCTCAATAAAAACCTATGCAAATAGCAAATAAAAAGATCACTGAGATGCTCATTGTCTACTTGCCTTGTCATTTTGATTATGGGATAGGTCATGTATCATGTGCAAGGGGTACCTCGTTGGCGGTTCTCTATGATACATATGTATTTACAATGACAAGAGCTTACTTGTGACTGAAGTTGAGTAGCATGAGGTTCGGTACTCGTAAGTAAGGGGCATGAGATTTCAACTTATAACCTGTCAAGCATATCCTCTTAGTTGTGTCACTTTAACCTTAATCACCTAAAGATTCTTATGATAGGGGCAATGAGAGCTGAAAACTAATAAGTATCATAATCTTATGAAGGGCCTTTCTTTTAATTTTTAGTTGAGTCAGTAAACCTATTGCCTTCTACCTTGGCAAGTATTTTGAGTTATTGTGTTTCATTCATTCATATGATGATTTATTCAATCATGTTTCTTATGTTCCTTGTTTTGCACATTGCTCTTATCTTAGAAAGTATTACTTTGAAAGCTATCATTGAAAACCCTTTATGTTTGAACTCCTGCAAATTTGTTAACTAATCTTTGACCAAGAGCTAAGTGTGCCATTACCAATTGTTATTTACTTTTCGTATCTTTACTTGTGTTTCCTTTACTTATTGCAAGTTAAGTTATATAATAGTGAGTTGTCTTCTATTATGATTTGTGTATTGATGAATGTGATGCTTCTTGTCCGTATCCTTTTATTGACTCTTCACTCCATAAACCTGAGGACATGTTTATTGAGCTCAGTTTTCGCTTGGGGACAAGCGAAGTCTAAGCTTGGGGGAGTTGATTCGTCCATTTTGCATCACTATTCTACATCATAATTTACTATTATTCATTGATATATTTCATATTAAGAGATGATACTTATGTTATTTCATCTGTTTTTGCATGGTTGATGACTTTTGGAGCAAGGACCGCTGCAGTCAGGATTCTGATGGAAAAGGTGTTGTTTGGAGGCGAATTTCGTGAAGATCAGAAAATCCAGGAAAATACATGGAAAAATCTATTTTTCTAGAAGACGAAGATTGCTAGAAGGGGAAGGGGAGATGGGCCACAGGGGGCCCACACTACCCCCTGGTGCGGGCAACCCTAGGCCACGCCACCAGGTGGTGTGGCCACCCTGGCCCACTCCTGGCTCTCCCCTTTGGCGTATATTATCCCCACAAAACCCTAATACCTAGGGAGCAAGCACAGAAAGATTCCGCCGCCTCTGCGGGGCAGAAAACTACAGAGAGAGAAAGATCTCTCCGGTAGACAGAATTCTGCCGAGGGAATTCCTTCCTAGAGAGGGGAGATCGTCGCCATCAACACCACCATCAAGCTGTACTTCATGGGGATCATCATCATCATCATCTCCACCAGCACCATCATCACCACTCCATACCACTGTAACAATTGGGTTGAATCTTGCATAGTTCTTAGGGGAAACTTTCCCGGTGTTGATTACTTGTTGTAGTTGATGCTATTGAGTGGAACCATTGAATTATTGTTATGTTTAGAATGTTGCTTATCATTATATCATCTCTGATCTTGATCCATATGATGTTTTGTGAGTAGTTCGTTTAGTTCTTAAGGACATGGGAGAAGTCATGTTGTTAGTAGTGGAATTGTGTTGAGAAAGATTCAATAGTTTGTTATTTAGGTTGTGGTGTTATTCTTCTAGTGGTGTCATGTGAACATCGACTACATGACACTTCACCTATATGGGCCTAGGGGAATGCATTGTGTATTTGGCTACTAATCGTAGGGGTTGCCGGAGTGACAGAAACCTGAACCCTTGTTAGGAAACCTTTGCACACGGGACGTCAGGGTCTTAGAGTTTAAAGTTATGGTTAGGTTTCTATCTTAATTACTTTCTTGTACTTGCGGATGCTAATCACAAGTATGTATTAGTCCTAGGAAGGTCGGTACATTAGCACAGGTTCACCCAGACAACACTTATCAAACTAAAGAAGATTAATCAACTATATGAAGCAAAAGCACTTGATGATATTCCCGTGTGTCCTCGAGAATGTTTGGTCATCTTAAGTAATACAACCGGCTTGTCCTTTGCTAAAGAAAGGATTGGGCCACTTGATGCATTTATTATTATTGTCTTTTATTTACTCGTACTTTATTTATCTGCATTATCAAAAAACCCTAAAAATCTGTTTGCTAAGTATTTACAGAGAATTCCTGCTCCAAGCCACTCGTCAACACCTTCTGCTCCTCGTTGGGTTCGACACTCTTACTTATCGAAAATACTGCGATACACCCCTATACTTGTGGTCATCAGAACACGGCAGAGAGGTTGACAAGGTTTTTTTACCAAGGTTTGGGACCCTCGTGAGGAGGTAAAGCCCCTACTCCTGCTTAGTTGTATTACTCGTGGTGCCTCGCGAGGGTACAATGGTGAACCAATGTCTAGGGTTACAGATTGTTGGTATCGACCCCTCTAAGGTTGGGGAAGGTCTCCTTATATAGGGCATCTGGGCCTCTTCCCCCCAAATGCTAGGCGGGAAGGGTCACCACACTGCCGCCCCTCGAAGGCCCAGTTTACAAGACTACTTTTGGTGGTCTCGATGCTCTCGTCTTGGTCGCCCTCTAGTCCTTCACAAAGCTGGGCTTCCTGGCACCGTCCTTTGCTATCTGACGCCTCCCTTGTCCCCTTAGCACCAAAGTGGTAAGGGAAAACTGCTTTGGCTCCGATGACGTCCTCGACGTCTTTGCATCATAAGGTGGGCGGTCCGGCCTTTCTTTACCGAGGTGACCAGCGTGGGCCTGGTCCTTCCCGCAGGGTTTTGTCATGTACTTCCTCGTTGTTCTGGGATTATGAACATGCCCCTGGTCACGCCCAGAATCATCCAAGGCTAGTCCTGGGACCATGGCGAGCCAATGCTCCGCTATGGAAGACTGTAGGGCTCGCGCAAGTTCACCTCTTGAGGTAGCAGTATCGGGTTTCCCTCGTGAGGTACCCTGCCTCGTCCCTCTACTTCCAGAGGGGACGGTGGCCCCGACGGCCATAGGATCATGGTACCCCAGGTGCTAGGACTCCAACAGTGTGGAGAGAGTTCTATAATAAAATGTTCACCACAAGGCTCGTCGGCAGCCACTTTCTTGAGTCAGGTGATGAGGTCATATCCAAATAACCACTACGATGCCTCAGAGCAGCCACTCATAAAGACCACCACAATTAAGGGTTTCCCCATAGATATCATAATTAGCTTAGTGAATCTCTCTTTACTCCTTAGACCACGCAGGTTATAAGCGAATGCTTGTAGTCACGAATAACACTGGACATACTCCCATACATGTCCTTAGGATTTCACCCTCTCTTTAGTCCAGAAGGAAAATGATATGTGGCTAACTACACATACCATCTAAAGAGAGAGATCTAACACAATATCATAAATCAATAGATCATGGTCACAAGTAATAGATCATCTTTATTTAATTTCATAATAGTGCTAGGGTTTCTCCATCTCCCCAAGAAGCAAGGGAATTACTCACACATGGAGGCAATCAACAACATCATCATAATCAAATGGATTGGTAAAATTACAGGGATTAATCTAGTGCAAACCACAATTGAATCTAGAATTACAAAAAGATCTAATGTATAAGATGGGAATAACAATGGTGATGGAGACGCAGCGGTTGATGATGGACGGGATGATGCAATGTCCTACAATGATCTGTGAAGCAGCAAGGATTTTCCCTTCTCTAAGTTCCTCCTCCAAATCCCTCTCATGTGTGGTGTTTCGAGGCTGGAAGTTTCTGTGAATGTCGGCTCTTAGATTTGTCTTCACGAGGTGAGAGTATTTGACGAGGCGGACACGATACGGGCGAGCGGTATGGTCAAGATCTCCCCGTACCAGTGGTCATTACACGCTCTAGAATTTCCCTCCGTGTTTTCCAATCTCCCACGTGCGAGAATAAATCAATTAAATGAATTATATCACTTAGAAATACCATATTACTACATAATATGATAGTTCCAATTGTTATGTTCATAAGAGACCTACTAATTCGGGATCCTGTTGAAATAAGGATAAAAGGTGCACGAATGCACAATAAAATACTAAAAACCTACTCTACTTATGCAAAACAAAAGGTAAAAATGCTACAATTTGAGACTCATCAATAGCCATATTTCTCTTTGTTTAAATCACACTTTTAGTCAAACAAATGACCAAGAATCTCGGTAGCCTTGCTACTGCCTGGGTCGAAACCCGGCCTCGAGAGGGTTTAATGACCATTGGTATGGGAAAGGTCCGCCCATACCACTCGCCCATACCATGTGTCAGCGGCTCAGTCAAGTCAAACCCTACAACTTTCGTGAAGGCACTTATATATTTTAAGGTCCCAGCCACCACGTAGAGGGTCGCCATTATGATATTGCATCACAACACCACCAAAGGAGATCCACCACCATAGTACATCCTATCCATCCTACATCCTCTCCATAGCCATATACATTAGCTTGTACTTGAGATTCCTTGTTATTCGGCGACCATTGTAAGAATATTTGATTTCAGTCTAGTATTTTGCACAATGTTTTCTATCCTTGATCTTATTGTTATGAGTGAGTACTCATCACAGGCTATGGTTTGGGGTGAAACCTCGCAGCGATTATGTGCATCTAATTCATGGGAGTATTGTGTGTTGTTTTAATAGAGGTTTGTATTTTTGTTTCTGTGTCTCTTGTATCGATCTATGGATTTTTAGCTACCCAAGATCCCAGAGATTGACAAAGGCTTGAGGTGAGATGCTTTCTTAGCGGCGATCTCACAGGAAACCCAGTGATAGAAAGGGGAGTACGGTCTTCGCTTAGTGATCCATTTTGGAGCAACAACAACATCACTTCTTAAGGCTTTGATCGATGTTTTCACTTAATAATTGTTGTAGCCCAGTATTTAGTGGTATAACGGTCGGATCAAAAGACTATTGCTATGCATATGACTCGCAAGGGCTCTAGTATATTAGGATGTGCTGCCCACAAATTTTATCTCTTTTAAATCTTTACACATGAATGTGCATATTACTATCTTCATCCCATATGATGTGTAGCTGCAGGTGAATCTTCAACCCTAGCCTATCTACATCTATTGCAACAAACAACATTCTAAAAATCAACTAGAAAGGTTCGGTAAACAAAGATAAAGCAAACAAATAAGTCTTGTAGACGTGGCTTATTTAATTTCCATTTAGCATTGTTTCCCAAGGTTCGATTAATCCTAAGTCTACTAGGTAAAAAGCTACTATACTGCATCCATAAATTCGGATCAAAGGTATCAACCCTTTTTCTAACGTTGTTGACGGGGAGGCAATTCGCTATCCTGATGAGGTCACTAGAGACCTTGTTTTTAATTTAATTTTTGTTTGTAGTTTATTTCTTGTTATTAGTTTAATTTTTGTTATCTATTAAAAACTCAAAAGTTTAGTTACTTGTTTATTTGTTTCTCTTATTTCAAAATTACCAAAAATAAATGAGCCATGGCTCAAAAGAAACTTGGGGAGTATGCTACTCCCACTGATGATTTTATTCGTGCACCTATTACTTAGCCCGCTGTTGATGCGGAAACTTATGAAATTAAGCCTAACCCTTTGAGTTTGGTTCAATAGAATCAAATTGGAGGCTCATCTACCGATGACTCGGGTTTGCACTTAAATACTTTTACTGAAATTTATGACATGATGTGTATTAAATATGTTAACCCTAATGTGGTTAAATTAAGTTTATTCCCTAATGTGGTTAAATATGTTAACCATCATGGGGAAGCAAGTGAATGTTGCAAAACAATTACTTGATGATATGCAAAGCAACCATGCCCAATGGCATGTAGAGAGATCCTCAAAAAGGGTGAATTCAATCACCGAGGAACATAATAAAGAGCTTACTACAAAGGTAGATGAGTTACTCAATATTGTGAAGGGTAAGAAAGATACGAAATTAATGCTATCACTACTGGTGCTAATGAAGTAAATTTTATAGCTCGTAATCCTTATAATCCTTCTTGAAAGAGTCAAAACTTTGGCTCAAATTTTCAAAAACAATACTCTATTCCTGTAGGTGCTCCACTTAATAATTTTGATAATTATAGTAGAGCAAATCATGGCAATCTCCCTTTAGAGAATTCTATTAGAACTTTTATGCATGCTCAAACCAAGCAAAATAATATGCTTATTAAAATCATGGAGAACCATTAAAATAATATTGGAAAATTATCTAAATAGGCCATTGCAATTAGAAATGATGTGCAACCTCTACAGGAAAGAACCAAGACCGTGGAGGCACAATTGGGCGAGGTAGCTAAGAGTCAAGCTCTCATACTTGCAAAATTCGCTGGAAAGCCCGAACTAAACCCGGTAGAAGACCTCAAGATGATGAGGGTAGAAAATAAAGATGAGAATCATGAAGATCTAGATTATAGCAATGCGCCATCACCAGATTATACCGTGGAAGATCTACTAAAGTTGATCACCATAAAGAATCCATGTATTGAACAAGATAACGATGCTACATACCAACAATTTATAAAAGAAGTAGCATCTAAAGTTCGTGAGCTAGAGATGGAATATAAAAAGCTAGCTGATAAGCTTCCAACTAAGATAAAGGATATTTTTTAGCTCACTATTAAGATTAAATAGGAATCAATTAAATAGTTGCTCTCTGTGATCTTCATGCAAGCGTTTCAACAATTTCTAAGAGTCTATTTGATAAACTAAACTTAGCGATTGTAACATCCCATCATTAGAGCTAAGAAATAAGTTGAGATAAGGTGTGTGCATTGCATTCATGCATAGAAAATCCGGGGAATTTTCGTGCCAAACTAAAAGAGTAGAATAATCAGAGTTCTCTCACTCTGATGAATTAGGTTTAGGTCATTTGAGATGAGTGAGGTGAATTTTGACATGATCTCTATTGTTTTTATGATTTATGAGGGAAGAAGTTTGAGTTCTGAATACTAATAAACAATTTATATAACTAAAAGGAAATAAATAATAAAAATAGATTTAAAATGAATAAAGAATATTTTATATTACATGTAATAAATAAAATAAATTGAATACAAATAAGAAAGTAGAATTCTTTAATTTTAATCCATATAAATATGGGATTAAGGAATTGTTTATAATAATCCAAATACAAGTATAAAAAAATTGAAATACAAGGAAAGATTAATTTTATTAATTGAAACAAGTATTAAAACATTCTTTTACAATAAAAGAATAGAGGTAAACAATAAGGAAATGTAATTAAGAAATGAAACAAATAAAAGAATTCTTATTTACAAGAATATACCTATTACATTGTTTTCTACAAATAAGTAAATGATTAAAGAAAGTTATAGAAGGATAAAAGCAAGTCCTAGGCTATTTCTCTGAGTTAAGTCTTAAGCCATTCTTTAATTTCTTAGAATGATCTGGGTTCCTGCTAAATACAAACAATAGATAAAATAAGAGAAAGGGGGTTAGTGTGTTAGTTGTACTCTCAGATTGGGCATAGAAGTGCTATGCCAATATCATCATTGAGTTTTAATAAAAGGGGCTAAATGTAACAGTATATGTTCCTATCAGATTTGGCCTTAGACTTATGCATCACATGCATGGGGCAAGTTTCACCAAAGTCAAATAAAAAGGTAAAAAGGTAGAACATCAGGAAATATCAAGCTTTTGCTTGATCTGATCCACTTGACACAAGCAAGCAAGCAGCTCACACACAGCTGCATGCTGGTGTGCTATCGACACAAGAGGCTCCACAGGGAGTGTAAAAGGGAGGGCACAACCGTAGCATCATCCACTGTTCTCACTTCACAACCACATCTATCCAGTTCTATTCACACCACATGTTCTTCTCAAGAACACACATTCATTTCTTCGCACCACCAACAAATCCACCACCCAATCAACATCTAGTTGCTTTCATAAGCCATCCTAGAGCAGATCAAATAGTAGAAGGAGAGGGGAGCAGGCATATCACAACAGAATAAGTAATCCCAAGAAGCTAGTTCTTTCAGATCTACAAGGACAAGGTTCAGGAGCACAAGATTCGCATGAGAAGGTTGATCAAATGCAAGGCAGTAGTACCATAAGGAGCAAATACACATTAGCAGATCTTCGAGTTAACAACCAGAAGATCAAGAAGTCAAGATATAGTTCACAAGCTACACATCAACGGGTAGCTACACCAAACCACCAATCTTAGTATCTGTTCTTATCAGACCTATTAAAGATATATTTTGTGGTGGTGGGCTACTCTCAAATTTGCACACAAATGGTATGCTAGTATCATCACAGAGTTTTTGTTTCTATACACAAAGAATTATAACTGTCCCTATTTTACACAGATGTGCCTCAGCCTTTGCATCATTGGCTTGGAACCATCCAAATCTTTGACAAGCAATAAAGTAGCACATCATGCAGATGATCTTAGCCATTGTGCATCCTCCAAAGAGGTACCACAACAACTAGATCATCTACAGAAAGTCACAAGGATTGCATACATGACATAGCCAACAGGTCAAAGCATAAGCTTTATAAAACCTTAAATAAGCTAAATCATTTTCCTAGTGTTGGTCACCAGGAATCATTTCAAATAAAGCCACTGTTCAATTACTAACCAGCACAACTCTCATGCATCCAAAGAAATAGCAAATCCTGCTGTTGGAACCCACTACTATGCACACTCTAGCATGGGAGGCAACATAGTAGTGGATCACAACAATTTAAGTCACCAGATTAAATTGCACAAGTCAAGTTGTTTAGCACAAGTTACTTGGTGATGAGCCACAGGTCATGTAGTCATCTTCAAGCCAAAGCAAACCAACATCCTTCTAACTCATCTACTGGTAAGCAGAGGTTGTATGAAAATCATTTTCCTAGACAGTTGTCTAGGAATCATAGTGTTTCGAGCATCACCATTCCACCTATATCCAAAATTTCACTTAAATATAATTTATTCAACCAAAACCTGCAGTACAGGCAGCTACTGAATCAAAAATGCAAGTGCCATAGTATAACAGTTTAAACAGAGGTACTTCCAACATCCTCTCCCTAGCCTGTAAAAGCTAGGAATTATATCAAACCTTGCTGACTTATTGACAGAACATATATAACAACAGCTCAACTTTAGATGTAGGAGATATGAAGTGAGATCATCTCAATTTGGGCCATCTTAATCTGCCAGCACAACCTTAAATTATTACGAGGCTTGTATCACTGGTAAAATAGACAGGAAAAGTCCACTACTATCTCAGCCACTCAAAATTAGTGTAGCCAAGGTCCCAAGTTAAATCTTAGAACCTAAAATTGATTGGCCGCTAGCAATTCCAATGCTTCAACATGGTCATTAATTATTCTTCATCAATGAATCTGACAATAATAAGTTACAGTCTACAATCTAGTTAAGCTCAAAAGTAAGAACTAGAACAATGTTAATAACCACACCAAGATCATCATGCAATCCTCAGAGAGCCACTGCTAGAATAGATTAGGGGAAGCCCTAATTAGGGATTGACATAGGGAGATGAACAGAGGTAAGAGAGGACCAGCGGGTGTGTACCTGGTGCTCGGGGAGCAACCAGCACGTCATGGGGAGATAGTGACCGCACGACCACGATGACGTGCACACGAGAATGACTTCACGTGCTTATCTCAGCCAGCACATCGGTCATGGCACGAGGAGCACCACCTTGCTGCACTGCACCGAGCCGCACCACCAGCACGACGCCAGCATCCAAACACCACGCCAAACTACCGGGGTTGTGGTTGGACCTCGCCGTCCCACCGACGTAAAAGGTAGGGTTAGGGTTTAGAGTTGGTGGTGAGCGTATAGTGGCGAGGTAATCAAATCGAGTTGGGTAGAGAGGGAGAGCTTGATGAGGCACATCGATTGGAACCAATGGGGCCGACCGGAGTGGATGGAGTCCACCGGAATCAGGGTGAGGAAGGAAGAGCCATGGCGTCGCCTAGGTGAGGTCGAGAGCAGAGAGAGGGGTGCGTATGCAGATAAATGAGGGGTAGAGTGTGGGGGTGGGCTCGGGTTAGCCCAGCTCAATTGGGCCTTAACGGGCTAGGGAGAGGTATTGTGGACTCGGCTGGCTCACAGGCCAGGCCTAGTTAAAAAAAGGGGAAATTAAAAAAGAGATTATTAAGAATAAAATTAAATTACCACAATGCCTTGTGAACACTTTTAACCCTAAAGAAAAAATAGAAAAATCCTAAAAATATTTATCATATATCAAAATGATCACAAAAATGATATATGCCTAGGAAAAATATAGCTTTACTTATTTAAGCTAAGTAAGATGTGAATAAATATTAACACCCTTAAATCCTTAATAAAATCTCATAAATTAAGAAAAAGTCCTAAAAAATGAATAAAAATCATTTTTGCATTTAAAAATAAATCTAATATTTTATAAAAATACTAACTTAATTTGTTTTACAAATAAAACTTGAAGAAGATATTTACAGATATATAATCCTTTGTGGAATTTTGTAAAAATAAGGATAACACCTAAAATTAAAAAAAATCACTTCTATGATCTTAAGTAAGTATGTTTTACTAGAAAAATACTAATTATATTATTCCAACACATTTTAAGGTTATTAAGAAATAAATCCTTATTTATTATCTAGTTGGTAAGTTCTTCAAGAACATTCTTAAATAAGAAATCATCACAATTATATATATAATACCTTAAATCCCTAATAACTAAATACTAGTTCCAAAGTCATAACTTGGATAAACTTTAAAGGTAAGATAATAACTTAAAGGAGAACCTTTTAAAACCATAACTCCAAATTAAACCAACAATTTTGAGTAAACTTTAAACATCATTCACTTATAATAAAAGTGAATGTTATTTAACTTTTAACCATTCTTAAACATAATTTCAAACTTTAATAGATTATTTAAAATCATCTAAATTTAATTTCCTTAATAAGATAAATTATATTCATAATAACAAATTATATTTAAAATTGCCATTCACTTAAATTGAGAGTGAATGATCTCACACTCTTGATCATACCACCATAACCCTAAAACCTGAGAATAGTTTAAAAACATCACACCCAAGTCTATTCATGTTTCAAAGTTAACCTTGGTCCACCAAACTATAAACACAATATATAAGGTCTAAATATGTTTTTATAGTTAACCTTTGTTTATTCCAAATTAAATCATAAGGCATCTCAAACCCACGCTTATTGAATAAGCGCAAACAATATCGGTCACACTTGATTCACCACAAAGATTGTTTAAACCTTAACAAAGAAATCTTGTCTTCAAAAGTTATTCGTTTTGCCACTTCAGACAATAGTCTCCTAATAAGTTCTTCAACTCTTATCAACCTAAAACATGGACTTCCATAATAGATACATAATATCAAATAACTCTAAGCATGTGTTATTATATTTACTTTATATCATGCATGTTAGTCTTAAATTCCTTGTATATGTATTGGCTTGTAAAGTAAACTTATAGACAAACTAAATCTTAAAGAAATCACCTAAGTTTAACTCATTCACCATATTGGGGTATTACTTCGGGGTTTTCCAAACTGCATTACATTATTTATGCATAACCGCATCTTGCTTCTTTAAACATTAGTCCTTACCGGACCAATGATGTTGTTTACAGAATTTGGATCTTCTATTGTCTTGAATACCATGAGTGCATAATCTTGCAATCACAAAAGGCAAGTTCACAACTTGCTCATGTCCTTTGATTATTTTCTATCAAATGCTTGTAACTCAAATGTTGTCATCACCTGCATTTCAAAAAGGTCAGAAAAACACTATCTTCATGATAATATGGTTATGGATTATTTACCAGATGGTAATAATCTATTGATACAGTTCTAGTGGTAAAGGAACATAATATATAGGACTTAACAACCAATGTCGCCAGTGATTCTAGCACCATATATTACGCGTTAACCATGAGATTTGGAATGGGACAGAGAAGTTAGCTGTATCTTCTTCCTTTCATATGGAGGCAAGATGACCTTATCGTGACGCTGTGATTCCTTGTGTGGATCCAGCATATGGGTGGGCACCCTTAGGCCCCATGATTTTGGTGTCTAGATTATCTATGAGTGGCTGCCGGAGGTATAGTTAGACCGTTATGGATCTTCCATGGGCATCACTAGCTCATAGAGTCTTCGGGAACTCATCAAGGTTATAGCTTGCCCTAAAATGGGGGCTTAACAGAGATGGAGCTCGGCCCGGAAGATCGTGCAGACATATGGGATCACGGAGAGGGCAGTGATTGGCTTGGATGCGGTGACCCAGCATACCACTACATGTGTAGTACACTATAGTCGTTGATATGACATTCACAGAACATCGTTCCGTAAATATCACACCCCTCAGAGTGGTACAACAGAAACATTGCAGGTCCATATTACAAACATACACACTTCATTATTACAAACCAAGAGTTCTCAAACTTCAAGTATTATGAAATTACAAACCAAACTTAAGTAGTTTTAGCAGAAGATATAAAATCCAAACTCATACTTCGAATTGAGCTCAACAACTTATTCTATATAGTTCCTGTTGCTCGACTCATTTGGTTTACTAATAACTAAGGCAACTACTCGGACTCGTTTCCCTCCACTCCATAGCCTATATCGTAGTCCACTCCTTCAACTCCTCTGGACAGGTTGGGTTCTTCGTAGCAGACGTCCTCTTGTCCATTAGCTACGTACATTGAAGTGTCTTCTGGATTCTCAGAGTCTAAGCAGGGGTTCAAAGGAAAGAGTGAGTAACAGTGTTACCCAGCAAGTTCATTATATGCAGTGTGGGAAGTTTGATGCTCTATCTACCACCTCAGACGATACGTCCTTGGTACTATGCAATTTTTGTAAACATTTCTTCAAAGATTGATTTTATTATCAAAAACTATGCCCATCAGCCTTCACAGGTTGACCAGAACTTCATGGAGTTCCTTTCCTGCCGCGTTCGTAGCTCCTTCCCGGAACAGGGAGTAACATGTCACAATTCTTACACTCTGTAGAGGTGCGTTGCTTTACCCATGAGAGACCAACTCCTTGTTGCACAACCGGGCGTACCTTCCCGTCCACAATTCCATGATGTGGGGCATAGTAGGTGATCCAAGCCAATCACTACCCTCTCCGCGACCCCATATGTGTGCACGATCCTCCAGGGCTGACTACACCTCCGTTAAGCCCCCAACTAGGGCAAGCTATAACCCTGGTGAGTTCCCGAAGACTCTATGAAGTGGTGATGCCCCTGGTAAGCTCCCTTAAAGGCCCGACTATACCTCTGGGATCCACTCATAAATAATCTAGACACCAAAATCGTGGGGCCTAAGGGTGCCCACCCATATGTTGGATCCATACCAGGAATCCCAACATCACGATAAGGTCATCTTGCCTGCATATGAAAGGAAGAAGATACAGCTGACTTCTCTGTCCCATTCCAAATCTCATGGTTAACGCGTATTATATGGTGCTAGAATCACTGATGTCATGGGTTGTTAAGCCTATGTTGACTTATGCAATTGGAACCCTAAGTTCCATTGCTGATCTTTATCATCACTTAGGATAATACTACATCTTATTTATTAGAGAAGATATCATTTTCTTTCTCCAGATCATAGATGATAACACACAATTTGCAATATATTTGATAAAGGCTCTTCAAAGGACATGAGCAAGTTATGAACTTGCCTTGTGACTGCAAGGTAGTGAAGTCGGATGCTTCCACCTGACCTTGAGCTCCGATTTCTACAAAGAACCACTATTGCCCGATAAGGACAATACTTAAAGAAGCAATATGCAATGCATAATAATGTCATGCAATGATTTATTATTTGCTTCTTTGCATGTTTTACCCTTTTAGTAAAAGCTTACTATTTTATTTAATTAATAAAAGACAAATATCATTCTATGAATTTATTTCATTTAAATATTTTTTGAGATTCCTTTAAGGAAATAAGATTTATTTCTATCACACCAAATTCACTTTTCAAAAATACAAATTAGTATTTTCTATAATAATATATTCATTTAGGATCTTAAAAGTGAGTTTTATTCAATTTTAAGTGTTTCCTATATTTTTGTAAAATTCAAAATTAATTAGCATCCTATTACTAATAACCCTAAATTTTAATTGCCAAAAATTCTATTGATTATTTTTACTCAATATAAAATATTTTTGTGAGTTCATAGAAATATTATTTGTATTTTTAAGATTTTTATTTATTTATCTAAAGTTGTTTTTATTTCAGGGCATATTTGTAATTATTTCTTTTATAAATAACCCTATTAAATTATGGGCCTGGCCCACTGGCCCAACCTAACCCGGCCCACTTGGCCTGGTTATGCCTACCAGGGTAGTACTGGGCTGCCCACAGGCCCAGTACCCCCACGCACTCACACTCCTCTCTCTTCTCTCTCTCGCTCACGCGGTCACCTCCTCCATCTGCTGCCACCACCACGCATGATTCAGGCCGAATCCGGCCACCGTTGCCGCCGCCACGGTGCAGGGTGGCTAAGTGGACGACGCTGCTCCATTATGTCCAATCAGATTCACTGTTGGGGCTCTCTCTTGGCCACGCTGACCCCTGCCCAAAACTAGGGTTAGGGTTGGCCGCCCTAGAGAATCGGCGATGGTGCGCCGGGTTTCTCACGGTGTATGCCCCTCTCCTCGGGCAGATCTAACACGCGGTAGGTGTGGGTTGCAGCGCCCCTTCGGGGTGCTCCCCGTGCCACCGCTTCTGCTTCGTCGCCGGCCATCCTCCGCTTCCTCTTCGGTTATTTTTGCGAGGACTTTGAGTAAGTCTGACTACTCCCCTTCTATGCTCCTCTCTGGTGCTCTAATTACTTCCTGGCATGATGAACACGAGTAATCCCCCTGTCTAGGGTTCATACCCAGCAAAATATATTGTTTAGTTGCTCTGGTTACTCCTACCAGTGATACCCTTCTAGTATTTTGTTTGGGCTAGTGATGTCTGTTGCATGCTATTGGTTCTAGCCAATTGATCTACCTTCTGTCAGTTGGTACTTTGCTGGATACTTGTTAACATCTTGTTCTCTGTCAGAGAACCCCTTGTGAATGGACACTGAACCCTATGTGATCACCCTTGTTGCCTCTGTGATGGTTTCATTTTATTGAAACCCACTGTGATGTCTGGGTTGGAATACTCTTTGTTAATAATCCTTCTGTGAAATATGATTTCCAATTGAAGTATTGGAAAAATGATTATCTGTTAGTTGGCCTAGATTATCTAATCAGTTGGTAAGCTTTGCTTGGTTAGAACAGATCCTGGTGACACCTCTCAAGAATGGTACACAGGATTTGTTTTGGTACTAGCTTTGGGTTTACAAATGCTCCAGAAGTGTCTAGATGCTTAATTGCTCTGAAAATCATTGTTGTATTTGTTGGTTTATGATATCCAACAAATGTTTCATGCCTATGGTGTTGTTCTGAGGCATAGGGCTAGTTTCCCTAACTTGTTGTCTCTAATAGATGATTTCTAGTATGGACACCAGCTACTCATCTTGGATTCAGTATATCTGTAGATTCTGGGGTGCTACTCCTTTAGGAGATGTGCCCAGAATCTATACCTTGGGCTAATTTACTTTGGAATATAATTTATCCAAGATCAGTGATGCTGGTCTGAGATCTTGGTAAAGGCTGGTAAAGTTTTATCATTTGTCTTTTTACCTTTCTTCTAGGATGGATGTACACCCCACTTGGGTGTTTTTCTGAGAAGATCAAATAAACAACATATGCTCATTTGACTCTATGATGATCTGATCATGTGGTGGTGTTATTTGTACTCACCAGATTACTTGTTGGTTGATGAGGTTGAGGTGTTGCTTGCTGGCTTGCTCTAGCTCTGCACCACCTGGTGCTGCTCCTGTGACTTTGTGCTTAACCTTGCTTTCCACCTGCTCCACCCCCTCCTTATGTTACCATCACGTGGAGATCTGATGGTTGATTTGGGTAATCTGGTGGAGTATTTGGCTATGGTTTCAGCAAGCTCTATAGCTGTGACTGTGTGCTTGAGAAGGAGAAATGAGCTCATGTGTTCTCCTTCGACGGGTGCTTTGTGTGGTTGCTTGTACTGCTGCTGTTGGCTTGACAACACACTCCATGCAGTTAGTTGACTAAGCTGTGTGTGTGATGTGCATGTGGATCAGCTCAAGTAACTTGGCTTTTACTATTACCTGTTTACTGATTGATAGCCTAGTGAAACTTACTTTTATCCACTTGGCTTTTACTGTAATCTTGACTATTCATTGAAAAGAACAGATACTTCACCTTTGGTGAAACTTACCCCTTTACTTACTAAATGATGTACCATGAATAGTGCACTTCACTATTCACCACTAAGAGTAAAATTATCTAACTAACCCCTAATTTTCTTTCTAGTTGTTTATCTTATTTGCAGGAACAAGATCTAGACTCACAAGATTAGTATAGGAGTAGATAGGTAGTATAGGTTTTAATTGTAATCTTTTTGTAAAAGATCTTGTAAAGATATTATTACAAGTTAACAAAGTTAAATTTTTGTTATTTGTAACCTTATTCCTTTGATGTACTTATCATCAGTTGTGACCTTATTATGAAGTAAAGAAATAAGAATTATTTCTTATTTAATTTCCCTTGCCTTTAATTCTTATTATTGATTACTATTTCTTTATTATAATCAAACAATGTTAATAAGGTTTTCTTTTTGGGAAAACCCTCCAATATTAACGACTTCTAAAATTCAAATATTTTCAACTTGATTTGAATTTCAAATTTGAATTCAAAGTAATTTCCCCAAAATCTTAATACTGCCTAAAGGTCATGTCAAAATTCATAGCAATCACTAACAAGAGCTATTCCTACCTCCAGTTAGCGAAATAAACTCTGATCCCTTTAGTGTTTTGTTTGGCGAAAAATTTACCCTGATTTTACAGATGCATGCATGCACAAACTTATATTCCTATTTCTACCCTTCGTTGGATCCTAATGCTAGGATGTTACATTGGATCACCTACTAGGCCCCACATCAAGGAAATGTGGACAGGAAAGATCGCCCGGTTGTGCAACAAGGAGTTGATCTCTCATGGTTAAAGTAACGCACCTCTGCAGAGTGTAAGAACTGTAACATGTTACTCCCTATTCTGGGAAGGAGCTACGAACGCGGCAGGAAAGGAACCTCATGAAGGTTCTGGTCAACCTATGAAGGCTGTCGGACATAGTTTTCAGAATAAAAGCAACCTTTGAAGAAATGTTTACGAAAATCTGCATTGCCTATGACCTGTGGTCTATGGCTGTAGAGATAGTGCATCATACACTCCTTTTTAGTGAACTTGTTGAGTACGCTCGTACTCAACCGTACCTTCTTAACCCTTGCTAGGTTCTAAGCCATTGAAGACAACGTCAACATCAATTTCTGCTCAAGAAACCATCCTCGACAACTCAAGTTCTTCAATGAAGTCAACATATACATCAACCGAAGTGAAGACAAATATCTTGATTAGATAGGAGTAGATACTCTAGCCATAAAACCTACTTATGTAGAGCATTGCATTAGTAGCAATTGCAAGCCAGATAGTTTAGATGTTAGATTTTTTAGCTATATAGTTTCAAGTTATTATTTCTGGTTCTTCTTTGTAAGAAGTTCTTTCTCTCTCTTTAACCTAGAGTGTTCTCTGGATCTTTTGTAAAGAGTCGAGTTGTAATCTATAGTCATGTCTTGGACCTACTGTGTTTCTATTGTACCACTCTGAGGGATGTAATACTAGTGAACAGTGTTTCATTGGTGTTATGTCAACGACTATAGTGTACTACATCATGTAGTGGTATGCTGGGTCACCGCAGTTGGTATCAGAGCATATGCTTTAACCTTAGGATTAAAACCCTTTTAGGAAGATTTGTAGGTTGGATAGTGACTATAGGAGCCATCTTATCTAAACCAAGACATGTGATGGGTATCCACTTGAGGATAGCCTTGTCACACTTAAGTTGGATACTTTCGTTATCTTTCTTAAGGATTAGTTATCTATCTTCTCTAGAGAAATGTCTTTTCAGTATAACTCTGAATAGGTGTAACACCACTAAGATATCTTAAGTAAGTTAAAGTATCAAAGAAGATTACGACTAGGATTAGGATATCATATGGAGTAGATGGAGTCTATATTTAGAATCCATTTGAAGCAGAAGAATCTTACCACTAGTCGATACCACTATATCATATAGGGTAGACCATTAAAGTATGTATAGATACAACTAGAAGTAAATCATGTGGCATTTACTTGAGAATTCCATGTGATGGAGTAGAATTCTGTTAAGAATCATTAATAGTAAGCTAAGAAGAAGAGTCGTCATGGTGGGATGAGCTCTTTAATCATGATGGTTAGGAAAATCTTAACAAGTTCGTGGTGAGAATAGCTCTAAGACCATGATAAGTTTGTAACTAGGACCAGTGCTTAGCAAATAATCTTGTAACAACAGTAAGTAAAGAACCGCGTAGGTCTATGATATACGTCCTAGATATTATCATATTACGATAATTTTGGGATTAAGGTAGTAACTACAATTTTGTTAGTAGTTTTCAGAGATCGTGTGAGGATAGTTTATGATAGAATGGAAGATTGGTAGTCTTTAGTAGTCCCGAAAGAAAGGTAAGTGGTTAGTGAAAACCAAAGTGAGATCACTTTGCTCAAAATTATCCTGTTGTACCTGAGCAATTTGGGTAAATATTGAGACAAAGAGTAGTTTAACCCTTAAGTGCTAAGTATCACGGTGTAAACCTATACTAGGAGGTGTCATATACTACACAGCTAAGCCTGAATTATAGAGGTATTATACTCAACTATTATATTCCAGGCTTGGAATGATGTGTGTTATATGTACCACATTTGGCTTTCTTGGTTTTTCTTGGATCTTCGTGATTGACTAGATCTATACATCAAGTTTGACTTGGTGTGCAAATGCATGTTGCATCATCAAGTTATTACTTGATGTTATAGACCTGGATAGAAAAGGGAATTCGTGTAAGGGAGTGCCGAGTTCCGAAGTTCAAGATGAAGACTTGCATGAAGAGTGCAGCCAAATAAAAGGAGTATCAACACTATTTTGAAGGATGGATCAATCCCAATTCATTGTTAGTCATCAATAAGAAGGAATATTAGTGCAGAAAAGGTGTGGAGCAACATGAAGGAATGAACTTAAGTTCACTCAAGATAGGTAATGATGCTAAGAAGCTAGTGAAGTAGTCGTCCCAAGTTCATGGAAGCAACATGGAAGGGTGCAAAGAAGGAGTTTTGGAACAAAAGTGGTATTCAAGCTCTAACAACTCAGAGAGAATGCCAGTAGTATGTCCAGAACCTATAGGGTAATCCATACACCTAGGAGGATCCACAGCTAGGTATTCGTAGTTGGTACCCTAGCAGTCTCGCTAATTAGGTCATCTATGTATGACTTAAAGAGCATAAAACTTGGCTAAGTTAGCCTAGATCTAAAGAAGTACACAATTAAAGATCGTCTTTCGAGACGTTTCGCGAAATCGAGCTTACCAAAGAGAAAATGTCTAGAAGGTTAAGAGTAAGACAAGTAATGTTGGAAGATTCATTTTGGAGATCCACAACTATGTGGGTGTACCGTAGATTCTTTCATGAGACCTTACAGAGTAAAATATAAGCTGGATAGAGATCAATATCCTTACTATTGAGTTAATGGGTATTATACATGAAGTTTAGAGACCGTTAGGAAACCCCAAGGGGGAGAGAGTAAACAATAAACACTGAAGTGTTGTTGTTGAACTTTCTGACTAAAGGTTGGAGAAGAAGTACAAAGTTATGATAAGGTTAAGCCTTATTTTCATAAGGTTATAAGAATCCATCATTATAAAGTATTTCCAGGAGTATGTTCAGATGAAAGATCGAAGGAGATATAATATATTTAACCTTAGTGGACTAGTTATAAAGGGGAAACAGCTAGTAAGTTTTCTTTAAGAAGGGAGAGCCTACCAAAATAAGTCTAGTGTAAAGTAGTAGGAAAGCCTGATTAAAATGGAATAAATGTGTCTCAAACCAATCCTAAGTAGAACTTTGAAGACGTAACCCAAGGGATTCTAGTAGAAGGAGTATGCTACATATGGGAAATGATAGATGGAAGTTGCCAAGTATGAAGAGAATTCACGAAAAAAGATCTGGATATGGGATAGCACAATTATCCCTAATTACGATCACAATGGAGTTAAGAAATGCCGTGATCAATACAAGTCGACACCTCATTTCGAAACATAAGAGAGTACGAACTTCGGGGACGAAGTTTATTTTAAGGGGGAGAGTCTGTAACATCCCAGCATTAGAGCTAAGAAATAAGTTGAGATAATGTGTGTGCATTGCATTCATGCATAGAAAATCCGGGGAATTTTCGCGCCAAACTAAAAGAGTAGAGTAATCAGAGTTCTGTCACTCCGATGAATTAGGTTTAGGTCATCTGAGATGAGTGAGGTGAATTTTGACATGATCTCTAGTGTTTTATGATTTATGAGGGAGAAGTTTGAGTTCTGAATACTAATAAATAATTTATATAACTAAAAGGAAATAAATTATAAAAATAGATTTCAAATGAATAAAGAATATTTTATATTACATGTAATAAATAAAATAAATTGAATACAAATAAGAAAGTAGAATTCTTTAATTTTAATCCATATAAATATGGGATTAAGGAATTGTTTATAATAATCCAAATACAAGTATAAAACAAATTGAAAAGATTTTTTTTTTAATTGAAACAAGTATTACAACATTCTTTTACAATAAAAGAATAGAGGTAAACATTAAGTAAATGTAATTAAGAAATGAAACAAATAAAAGAATTCTTATTTACAAGAATATACCTATTACATTGTTTTCTACAAATAGGTAAATGAACAAAGGAAGTTACAGAAGGATAAAAGAAAGTCCTAGGTTGTTTATCTGAGTTAAGTCTTAAGCAATTCTTTAATTTCTTAGAATGATCTGGGTTCCTACAAAATACAAACAATAGATAAAATAAGAGAAAGGGGGTTAGTGTGTTAGTTGTACTCTCAGATTGGGCATAGAAGTGCTATGCCAATATCATCATTGAGTATTAATAAAAGCGGCTAAATGTAGTAGTATATGTTCCTATCAGATTTGGCCTCAGACTTGTGCATCACAGGAATGGGGCAAGTTTCACCAAAGTCAAATAAAAAGGTAAAAAGGTAGAACATCAGGAAATATCAAGATTTTGCTTGATCTGATCCACTTGACACAGGCAAGCAAGCAGCTCACACACAGTTGCATGCTGGTGTGCTGTCGACACAAGAGGCTCCATAGGGAGTGTAAAAGGGAGGGCATAGCCGTAGCACCATCCACTGTTCTCACTTCACAACCACATCTATCCAGTTCTATTCACACCACAGGTTCTTCTCAAGAACACACGTTCATTTCTTCACACCACCATAAAATCCACCACCCAATCAACATCTAGTTGCTTTCATAAGCCATCCCAGAGCAGATCAAATAGTAGAAGGAGAGGGAAGCAGGCATATCACACCAGAATAAGTAATCCCCAGAAGCTAGTTCTTTCGGATCTAGAAGGACAAGGTTCAGGAGCACAGGATTTGCATGAGAAGGCTGATCAAATGCAAGGTAGTAGTACCAGAAGGAGCAGATACACATTAGCAGATCTTCGAGTTAACAACCAGGATATCAAGAAGTCAAGATATAGTTCACAAGCTACACATCAACAGGTAGCTACACCAAACCACCAATCTTAGTATATGTTCTTATCAGACCTATTAAAGATATATTTTGTGGTGGTGGGCTACTCTCAAATTTGCACACAAATGGTATGCTAGTATCATCACAGAGTTTTTATTTCTATACATAAAGAATTATAACTGTCCCTATTTTACACAGATGTGCCTCAGCCTTTGCATCATTGGCTTGGAACCATCCAAATCTTTGACAAGCAATAAAGTAGCACATCATGTAGATGATCTTAGCCATTGTGCATCCTCCAAAGAGGTACCACAACAACTAGATCATCTACAGAAAGTCACAAGGATTGCATACATGACATAGCCAACAGGTCAAAGCATAAGCTTTATAAAACCTTAAATAAGCTAAATCATTTTTCTAGTGTTGGTCACCAGGAATCTTTTCAAATAAAGCCACTATTTAATTACTAACCAACACAACTCTCAACCATCCAAAGAAACAGCAAATCCTAGTGTTGCAACCCACTACTATGCACACTCTAGCATGGGAGGCAACACAGTAGTGGATCACAACAATTTAAGTCACCAGATTAAATTGCACAAGTCAAGTTGTTTAGCACAAGTTACTTGGTGATGAGCCACAGGTCATGTAGTCATCTTCAAGCCAAAGCAAACCAACATCCTTCTAACTCATCTACTGGTAAGCAGAGGTTGTATGAAAATCATTTTCCTAGACAGTTGTCTAGGAATCATAGTGTTTCGAGCATCACCATTCCACCTATATCCAAAATTTCACTTAAATATAATTTATTCAACCACAACCTGCAGTACAGGCAGCTACTGAATCAAAAATGCAAGTGCCATAGTATAACAGTTTAAACAGAGGTACTTCCAACATCATCTCCCTAGCATGTAAAAGCTAGGAATTATATCAAACCTTGCTAACTTATTGACAGAACATATATAACAACAGCTTAGCTTTAGATGTAGGAGATATCAAGTGATATCATCTCAATTTGGGCCATCTTAATCTGCCAGCACAACTTTAAATTATTACCAGGCTTGTATCACTGGTAAAATAGACAGGAAAAGTCCACTACTATCTCAGCCACTCAAAATTTGTGTAGCCAAGGTCCCAAGTTAGATCTTAGAACCTAAAATCGATTGGCCGCTAGCAATTCCAATGCTTCAACATGGTCATTAATTATTCTTCATCAATGAATTTGACAATAATAAGTTACAGTCTACAATCTAGTTAAGCTCAAAAGTAAGAACTAGAACAATGTTAATAACCACACCAAGATCATCACGCAATCCTTAGAGAGCCACTGCTAGAATAGATTAGGGGAAGCCCTAATTAGGGATTGACATAGGGAGATGAACAGAGGTAAGAGAGGACCAGCGGGTGTGTACCTGGCGCCCGGGAGCAAACAACGCGGCATGGCGAGACGGTGACCGCGCGACCACGACATCATGCACACGAGAATGACTTCACGTTCGTATCACAACCAGCACATCGGTCATGGCATGAGGAGCGCCACCTCGCTGCACTGCACCGAGCCGCACTACCAGCACGACGCCAACATCCAAACGCCACGCCAAACCACCGGGGTTGCGGTTGGACCTCGCCGTCCCGCTGACGTAAAAGGTAAGGTTAGGGTTTGGAGTTGGTGGTGAGCGTATAGTGGCGAGGTAATCAAATCGAGTTGGGTAGAGAGGGAGAGCTTGATGAGGCACATCGATTGGAACCAATGGCGCCGGCCAGAGTGGATGGAGTCCACCGGAATCAGGGGTGAGGAAGGAAGAGCCATGGCATCGCCTAGGTGAGGTCGAGAGCAGAGAGAGGGGTGCGTATGCAGCCAAATGAGGGGTGGAGTGTGGGGGTGGGCTCGGGTTAGCCCAACTCAATTGGGCCTTAACGGGCCGGGGAGAGGTATCGTGGACTGGGCTCGCTCACAGACCAGGCCTAGTTAAAACAACGGGAAATTAAAAAAGAGATTATTAAGAATAAAATTAAATTACCACAATGCGTTGTGAACACTTTTAACCCTAAAGAAAAAAATATAGAAAACTCCTAAAAATATTTATCATATATCAAAATGATCACAAAAATGATATATGCCTAGGAAAAATATAGCTTTACTTATTTAAGCTAAGTAAGATGTGAATAAATATTAACACCCTTAAATCCTTAATAAAATCTCATAAATTAAGAAAAGGTCCTAAAAAATGAATAAAAATCATTTTTGCATTTAAAAATAAATCTACCATTTTATAAAAATACTAACTTAATTTGTTTTACAAATAAAACTTGAAGAAGATATTTACAGATATATAATCCTTTGTGTAATTTTGTAAAAATAAGGATAACACCTAAAATTAAATAAAATTCACTTCTAAGATCTTAAGTAAGTATGTTTTACTAGAAAAATACTAATTATATCCAACACATTTTAAGGTTATTAAGAAATAAATCTTTATTTATTATCTAGTTGGTAAGTTCTTCAAGAACATTCTTAAATAAGAAATAATCACACTTCTATCTATAATACCTTAAATCCCTAATAACTAAATACTAGTTCCAAAGTCATAACTTGGATAAACTTTAAAGGTAAGATAATAACTTAAAGGAGAACCTTTTAAAACCATAACTCCAAATTAAACCAACAATTTTGAGTAAACTTTAAACATTATTCACTTATAATAAAAGTGAATGTTCTTTAACTTTTAACCATTCTTAAACGTAATTTCAAACTTTAATAGATTATTTAAAATCATCTAAATTTAATTGCCTTAATAAGATAAATTATATTCAAAATAACAAATTATATTTAAACTTATCATTCACTTAAATTGAGAGTGAATGATCTCACACTCTTGATCATACCACCATAACCCTAAAACCTGAGAATAGTTTAAACACATCACACCCAAGTCTATTCTTATTTCAAAGTTAACCTTGGTCCACCAAACTATAAACACAATATATAAGATCTAAATATGTTTTTATAGTTAACTTTTGTTTGTTCCAAATTAAATCATCAGGCATCTCAAACCCACGCTTATTGAATAAGCGCAAACAATATCGGTCACACTTGATTCACCACAAAGATTGATTAACCTTAACAAAGAAATCTTGTCTTCAAAAGTTATTCGTTTTTCCACTTCAGACAATAGTCTCCTAATAAGTTCTTCAACTCTTATCAACCTAAAACATGGACTTCCATAATAGATACGTAATATTAAATAACTCTAAGAATGTGTTGTTATATTTACTTTATATCATACATGTTAGTCTTAAATTCCTTGTATATGTATATTGGCTTGTAAAGTAAACTTATAGACAAATTAAATCTTAAATAAATCACCTAAGTTTAACTCGTTCACCATATTGGGGTATTACTTTGGGGTTTTCCAAACTGCATTACATTACTTATGCATAACTGCATCTTGCTTCTTTAAACATTAGTCCTTACCGGACCAATGATGTTGTTTACAGAATTTGGATTTTCTATTGTCTTGAAGACCGTGAGTGCTTAATCTTGCAATCACAAAAGGCAAGTTCACAATGTGCTCATGTCCTTTGATTATTTTCTATCAAATGCTTGTAACTCAAATGTTGTCATCACGTGCATTTCAAAAAGGTCAGAAAAACACTATCTTCATAATAATATGGTTATGGATTATTTACCAGATGGTAATAATCTATTGATACAGTTCCAGTGGTAAAGAAACATAATATCTAGTACTGAACAACCAATGTCGCTAGTGATTCTAGCGTCGTATATTACGCGTTAACCATGAGATTTGGAATGGGACAGAGAAGTCAGCTGTATCTTCTTCCTTCCATATGAAGGCAAGATGACCTTATCGTGACGCTGTGATTCCTTGTGTAGATCTAGCATATGGGTGGGCACTCTTAGGCCCCACGATTTTGGTGTCTAGATTATCTATGAGTGGTTGTCAGAGGTATAGTCAGACCTTTATGGAGCTTGCCAGGGGCATCACCAGCTCATAGAGTCTTTGGGAACTCATCAGGGTTATAGCTTGCCCTAAAATGGGGGCTTAACGGATAAGGAGCTCGGCTCGGAGGATCGTGCAGACATATGGGATCACGGAGAGGGCAGTGATTGGCTTGGATCACCTACTGGGCCCCACATCAAGGAATTGTGGATGGGAAAGATCGCCTGGTTGTGCAACATGGAGTTGATCTCTCATGGGTAAAGTAACGCACCTCTGCAGAGTGAAAGAACTGTGACATGTTACTCCCTGTTCCGGGAAGGAGCTACGTACGCGGCAGGAAAAGAACCCTATGAAGGTTCTGGTCAACCTGTGAAGGCTGTCGGACATAGTTTTCAGAATAAAAGCAACATTTGAAGAAATGTTTATGAAAACCTGCATTGCCTATGACCTGTGGTCTATGGCTGTAGAGATAGTGCATCATACACTCCTTTTTAGTGAACTTGCTGAGTATGCTCATACTCAACCGTACCTTCATAACCCTTGCTAGGTTCTAAGCCATTGAAGACGATGTCAACATCAATTTCTTCTCAATAAACCATCCTCGACAACTCAAGTTCTTCAATGAAGTCAACATATAAATCAATCGAAGTGAAGACAAATATCTTGATTAGATAGGAGTAGATACTCTAGCCATAAAACCTACTTCTGTAGAGCATTGCATTAGTAGCAATTGCAAGCCATATAGTTTAGATGTTAGTTTTTTTAGCGAGATAGTTTCGAGTTATTATTTCTGGTTCATCTTTGTAAGAAGTTCTTTCTCTCTCTTTAACCTAGAGTGTTCTCTGGATCTTTTGTAAAGAGTCGAGTTGTAATCTATAGTCATGTCTTGGACCTGCTGTGTTTCTGTTGTACCACTCTGAGGGATGTAATACTAGTGAACGGTGTTTCATTGGTGTTATTGTAGGGGCTCCGCGTATGAAAACAATAAAATTTTACCCTACGTCCCTGAACCCCTGAAGCTGCCAGGACCTATCTATTAGTAATACAGTATCGGGAGGGGCTTTTCACGAACTTACCCTCGAAGACCAAAAAGCGTTGTCAACGCTCAGGAGAGCGTGGTTGATGTAGACGAGCTGAAGCCAACCTCAAGGTCGTGATGAAGTCCTTGCGCTCCTTCTGGCTCCAATGACTTGAGTGCCTCAAGTGTGACACCTCGCGGGGAGTTACACACGTCCGGTGCCTGCCGATGACTCCCGCTTCCCCGATCCAGCAGCAGTTGTGGAAGTAGACCTCCCGGATCCGAATCCTGCAGCGCGACGGTGCTCCACGGTGAAGATGTCTCTCGCTCGCGCAGTCCAGACTTGGGACCACGGTCACGAGAGAGAGAGGGGGAGAGAGAAAATATCAATTGGAGGTCCTCCCAAAAGTGGGGAGACCTTTATTGATCATTGGTGTATTTATCTTGGCCAAATACCCCCACTATATATAGGGGGAGGGGAGGTACTACCTCCCTCAAAGTCCCGAGGTGGGACTAAAGGAGAGGAGGGGGAGGGGGAGGCGCCGCCGGCCACCCCCTCATGGGCCCCACGTGGGGGGCTGGCCCAATATGGCCGCCGGCCACCCCATGGCCCCTTCTCCCTTCTTGCCTTTCCCTAATGGGCCCTCTCCCCTCCGGGAATTGGCCCATTAAGCCTTTGACCATTTAATTGATTTTTCTCTTTATTAAATAATTATGAATAAATGATTAAATCAACATTTAACATTCATTCACATATTATTCAACCTCCATGGCTATGGAACACCTTCCACCTCCACTCCGGACATCCTCTGGACTTACCGAAACCCTTCCGATATTCTCCCTTCTTTTCTTTGGCGATTCTACCGATCCTATAAACACTCTCTAAGCATCATCAAGCCCTTAAGAGTGATACCTCATGGTTCGGGAACACTCTAGACATGGTCAGGACACTCCCGCACCAATGATCGACAGAGGGACCTGGATGGCCATGTGACCCCTGTGCGTTCCACGAAGATCTTTTGTCGTTTGAACCGGGACAGTCGTGTCTTATTACCTTTGTCACTCGATACTTGCATTGCCCGAGATCTAATCAATGACATCACCATGTCGTGTTCAATCTCGTTACTGAACAATGCTACTTGACTCGTTCCGACAAGTGATATCCCCGTGATCAAATCGCACGCTACGCAGCTATTGTATATAACTTCTCTGAGTGGGCCCTTGAGTATCTTCTCGTCACATGGACGGACAAATCCCGCTCTTGACATATATTGCCTCTACAGTTTCCTCCGAATACCTGAACACGCCTTTATAACCACCGTTTTACCAGATGGCGTTTGATGCTATCTAAGCACTCTCGGGAGACAGTGATTGATATAGCCTCACGGTCTAAGGAATAGTCTACGAGGATCCATTTATAATCATCGTAACTTGAACTTCGTGACATGATCGGGTCACGATGTTTAGGTTGGGTATTGGTTCATCATCTCATTCTTAGAATGAGATGACCTCATTTCCAACTGGCATAAATGCCACATGATCAGGAAACATGATCATCTATTGACCAATGAACCAGTGACTAGAGTTTCACTGGAACCCCTGGTTGTTTGTATATCACACGTGTATTGATGTTGCCACTCAATACAGTTATAGCATGATATAAAGCTTAATCATAAACTATATGAAATATTATAATAGTCCTTACTACTATTTGTCTCTAGGGCATATTTCCAACAGTCTCCCACTTACACTAGAGTATAAATACACTAGCTGCATTTTGTTCTCAATCATTGCCACCATATATCCGGTACCCTGAACATGCTTGCTCATGGAAGAGGTTGAGTCATGGGTCTGTACTTTACAGTCCCAAATCCTCTGCAACTTACTAATGTCACCTTGATTAACATTAATACTTTATCATCACATGATAGCATCTGTGTGTATGCATCGTCGTTATGGCAGCAGAACGAGGCCTGATTCCAGGAGCCTACAGTGACGTTAGATCAACCTCGAGGGCTTTCTCATGGGCACTGTGCCCTGGGGCACATCATTCTACGTTAAAAGCAAATTAGCCCCGCCATAACATTATACAACACTTTAGATGGTACCCTTATCTATTATTATAAATGTATTCATCGAAACACTAGTGCACTCTGTGCAACTTTCGATGTTTTGTTCACCTCTACTTGACTTTAATTGGTATCTACAGGAGTTTCCAACATATTCCCTTATAACATAACCCTTTATGTTTTAAGATATGCTATCCTTTATGGATTTGGAAAATATATCTACAGTTCTCTTTTAGACACTGCGGACAAAAAACTCAGCTCAACGTTCTGTGGTTTGAACTTAATCATTTTCAAACATTCCTTACTTGGATCACATATTATGCTAAGTTATCATCATGGTTTTCTAAGATAGAACCTATGTCTTAACATAGTGGATGACGATCATCCTTTTATTTCTTTTAACCATCGATGTTAAACTTAATACTATTCCTAATTTGAGTCATTAAGGACCAGTTCCTTAATTAACTTCTATTCTGAAACACTTTTCAGAATCCCTTAAGGAATACTACATAATATCATAATACAGTTATTATCAACTTCTACATCTTATAAATCATTATTTATAAGTATTTGCGCCTTTTATTCTTAACACACTTAAGAATTACTCATATAAGCTCCCACTCAAAATATGTTCCCACATATTTGAATTTGAGACTTATATTGCTCCCACTTAAAAATATGTCAATCACATATTGTTTTAGGAAGACTTTCATATCTCCCACTCAATTTCATGCAAATTGCATATCCACTCACTATTTTGAACAACTTCAAAATCATTTGATCAAATATCAAACTTGGAGATTTTACTATGAGATATTAGTACTAGTACTAGTTTTAAATCCTCTAGACATTCAGCACACTTGAATCAAATTCATTTGAATTTGTCCAATACTTGACAAATTGTGCTTTTGTCATTCATCCCCTTTTCCACTATGGCTTTGCAGTCATTCGGGAAAATTCAAGTAACCCTCTTACTTATGAGATTTAGCAACGAATTGCTTTCTAATCTCAAGTGAATTTTGCTTTTAGGATTTCTCATAATTCTAGTTTACCATTATCTCCTTTGTAGCTCGTAGGTATGTCATATTCCAAAAATCATGACAAGTGATTCACAAATGTCTCCATACAAGATATGTATTACATTTTGAACCCTACTTCATATAGTGAAAACATTAGTGGGGAAAACACAATGATCAATATCATTAATTCTTTCCTTCTGTGCAGAGAGTCATTCAAGAACGTTGTCTGTTACGCTTCTCAACACTCTGATGCAGGGTTTTGAATCCTCATCGTGTTTTTCACTATTTCCCATTTGCTCCATAATTGAGAAACATCACTAAAAGTGAGCTTTCTCAAGAATGCACCAAAATCCAAGCAATACGAATCTTGCTTTCCTTTTGGTTTTAGATATGGGTTTTGTATTCAAAGTTTCCAATGAATACTCTATAAGGACTTATTTGCTATTGTTTTGGTTATATCGAATAACCCCAAAACTTTCATGAATTCAAATGGTTCATTGCCTTCTAATTGAGTGCTAACTATTTCTAAGCTAATGGTCTCTACATCTACACTTACAACGATTTATTTGGTGCCTTCTATTCAACCCCTTTGATATCTAGTATCACATTGTGATGCTTTGCATTTTGACGTTTCAAAATGCTGTGCATTCCACAATTACTTTTATGCCATTCTTATAAAGTTCAATTTTATTACTATTGATCAAACCATAGTAATTTGATTCCCTTTTATCTTTATACCCTTTGTTGATGAAACACTTTGATCAAATCAAATAGTTTCATATTCATGTTTCCTTTGGTAAACTTCTTTACACATTTAAACAATCATACAATGATAATTACCATTTTCGTTAAAACCCAATACATCGAATATGTATTTACTTTTAACAATTCTTTAAACACTTTGTATTCAAGCAATACACGGTGTTCAAGTTATTTTGCCGAACTCAGGTTTATATGTGATAAGAAATCGAATGACTTTCACATATTATCACATAACTTTTGAATTTAAACAATGGTTTTTCATTCACTAATGAACGTATCATTAAGTTGGGTATTTTAAACAAGGCATTTTAATATTTTACAAATGTTCATGTATTATCAATTAGTTTCAAACAACAAGGATAATTCACAAGTAATCAAACAAGATATGAACACGAATAGAAATCATTCATAAAAGCAGAACAACTGTTTGTTACAAACTCATATGAATAACCGTCTCACGAAGTGTGAAACACGCTCGAGAAGTTCACAATCTCTTGATTACAATAATCATCCTAAAACATAAACTAAATGATAAATGTCGAGGGAGAGTGTCGTCGGCCATCATCATTATGCTCGCCATCAACACGCAACGTCACCTCCTCTCCAGCAAGCACCTCTCATGCAGAAGGACCTGTTTTTAGCAAAACAGAACAAGTATCAGATATACTTAACATTGCAATGTGTTTGCAAGATTATAACATTTATAAAACTGTATATCAAATATATACCTTTGTCATCGATGACCTCTCTGGCGATTGGTTCAACCTTTACGTTCCTGAAACGTAATATGAACTCATGGAAATCCAATGTTTCCGTATCACCACTCATGATGCTACTCCGGACATGTCCTTCGTAGCTGGGAGGCAACGACCGAAGCAGTACGTCTATCGCAAATGGATCAGCCATCCAGTAATCCATGAAGTGAACCAGTCTCATGTGTGCATCAAGCATGCGCTCCAAGTGACCCTTCAGACATGTATGTTCCTCCATCTGTATGGAAAGGAACTCTCCAAGAAACTCGTGCTTCCACATGCACACATGGCCTATGAACTCTTCTCTCAGCTGATCCACCATCGAATATGGATCAAGATCACCCATGAGCGGATGTAGTTCATCCGCCATCCTGTAACGCATTATTATCTGAATGTAGGTGGACATCCCTTGACGATAGTAGCGGTTTGCCCGCTCCTTTGGGGTCTCTAGGTCAATGGGCTGATCCAAATCCATCCCGTTGAGTATGTAGTCGACCACGTCGTTATCGCTAAGGAGAACATGGAGACTGGCAACCCATATGGAGAAGTTTGATCCATCTAATCTGAGCTTCTCTCCTTCTAACCAATCAATTGTCAACACGAAAGGTCCCATCTACATTTATAATTGCAAAAGGAATTCAGACTAAGTTCATAATTAAATGAGTTAATGATAACTCCACTCAGAAACACCTATCCCCAAAAGGGTTCCTAGTGATAACACGACCCCTATCAGCCACATCTCCCCCGATCATCACGGCCATCAATGTGGGTTCAAGGGTGGACGCTAAACGTCGGTCACATCATTCATGCGACTCGTGCTCGATCTTTCGACCATCTGTGTTCCGAGGCCATGTCTGTACATGCTAGGCTCGCCAACTCAACCTTAGTGTTTTTGCTGTGCAACATGGTTTACACCTACTGTATGCGAACGTAGATATGTCTGACACCCAATCATCACGACCTGCCTCATACCAAAGAACTTTCTTGGTGGTGCACACTAAGGGGGAACACAATCGTTGGTAATTTTAACAGGTATCATCTTATTAGGCTACCGTCGAGTATCTAATACTAGCACACAATAAGATATACAAACAATAACACTGAATGTAAATGCTATGTGATATGGTCCTTCACGTCGTGATCTCCATCCGCCGTCACCGGGTTCCGGCGCCGTAGACACCAGGGTACCGGTGTCATTCCGGCGTGATAGTCCGTCACCTCCGTGACTATCTACTACTACGTAACAAAAGGTAATCACTTTACCTTTGCCATAACCATATCACAAAGCAACGCCCTCCTGCAAAACAAAGTTAGACGCCTCTACTTTATCTTTGCATCTTTTACGTGGCTGAATGGGCTTTCGCACAAGAAACGTTCTTACCAACAAACTTTCAGCGCAACGCTGATCAAGTAGTTGTCTCTACTACACCCCTGGGGCCCTCCTTTGCAAATGGTATACTAGCTAATGCGAGAGAGACAGACACCCCCCTAAGCCACTTTATATGGTACAAGCCGTATGTCAAGCGTGGACCAGTCTCGCGAATGAACGCGTAAAGCCGGTTGGGGGCCGCTTCATCAAGCATTACTGTGGTATACACAAGTACACGTAGGAGGGTAACAACTAAAAGATCAATGCCCACATGCTACATCTCGTGTGTTCTACCCGTACTAGCATTACTACGCATAGATCTAGCTCTGATACCACTGTAGGGGTTCCGCGTATGAAAACAATAAAATTTTACCCTACGCCCCTGAACCCTTGAAGCTGCCAGGACCTATCTATTAGTAATACAGTAATGGGAGGGGCTTTTCACGAACTTACTCTCGAAGACCGAAAAGCGTTGTCAACGCTGAGGAGAGCATGGTTGATGTAGACGAGTCGAAGCCGACCTCAAGGTCATGATGAAGTCCTTGCGCTCCTTCTGGCTCCAACGACTTGAGTGCCTCAAGTGCGACACCTCGCGGGGAGTTACACACGTCCGGTTCCTGACGATGACTCCTGCTTCCCCGATCCAGCAGCAGTTGCGGAAGTAGAGCTCCCAGATCCAAATCCCGCAGCGCGACGGCGCTCCGTGGTGAATATGTCTCTCGCTCGCGCAGTCCAGACTTGGGACCACGGTCACGAGAGAGAGGGGGAGAGAGAAAATATCAATTGGAGGTCCTCCCAAAAGTGGGGAGACCTTTATTGATTATTGGTGTATTTATCTTGGCCAAATACCCCCACTATATATAGGGGGGGAGGTACTACCTCCCTCAAAGTCCCGAGGTGGGACTAAAGGAGAGGAGGGGGAGGGGGAGGCACCGCCGGCCACCCCCTCATGGGCCCCACGTGGGGGGCTGGCCCAATAGGGCCGCCGGCCACCCCATGGCCCCTTCTCCCTTCTTGCCTTTCCCTAATGGGCCCTCTCCCCTCCGGGAATTGGCCCATTAAGCCTTTGACCATTTAATTGATTTTTCTCTTTATTAAATAATTATGAATAAATGATTAAATCAAAATTTAACATTCATTCACATATTATTCAACCTCCATGGCTATGGAACACCTTCCACCTACACTCCGGACATCCTCCGGACTTACCGAAACCCTTCCGGTTTTCTCCCTTCTTTTCTTTGGCGATTCTACCGATCCTATAAACACTCTCTAAGCATCATCAAGCCCTTAAGCATGATACCCCACGGTTCGGGAACACTCCAAACATGGTTGGGACACTCCCGCTCCAATGATCGACAGAGGGACCTAGATGGCCATGTGACCCCTATGCGTTCCACGAAGATCTTTTGTCGTTTGAACCGGGACAATCGTGTCTTATTCCCTTTGTCACTCGATACTTGCATTGCCCGAGATCTGATCAATGACATCACCATGTTGTGTTCAATCTCGTTACTTAACAATGCTACTTGACTCGTTCTGACAAGTGATATCCCCGTGATCAAATCACACGCTGCACAGCTATTGGATATAACTTCTCCGAGTGGGCCCTTGAGTATCTTCCCGTCACATGGACGAACAAATCCCGCTCTTGACATATATTGCCTCTACGGTTTCCTACGAATACCTGAACACACCTTTATAACCATTGTTTTACCAGATGGTGTTTGATGCTATCTAAGCACTCTCGGGAGACAGTGATTGATATAGCCTCACAGTCTAAGGAATAGTCTACGAGGATCCATTTCTAATCATCGTAACTTGAACTTCGTGACATGATCGGGTCACGATGTTTAGGTTGGGTATTGGTTCATCATCTCATTCTCAGAATGAGATGACCTCATTTCCAACTGGCATAAATGCCACATGATCAGGAAACATGATCATCTGTTGACCAATGAACCAGTGACTAGAGTTTCACTGAGAACCCCTGGTTGTTTGTATATCACACGTGTATTGATGTTTCCACTCAATACAGTTATAGCATGATATAAAACTTAATCATAAACTATATGAAATATGATAATAGTCATTACTACTATTTGTCTCTAGGGCATATTTCAAACAGTTATGTCAATGACTATAGTGTACTACATCATGCAGCGGTATGGTGGGTCACCGCAGCGACATTCACAACTACTAAAATGAGACTTCATCTTGCTGATTCTACTTATAAACAAGTTGTTGGGATAAAAGAAAACATAATTGTTGAAATTAAAGAATGTCCTTCTCTTATTGATTTAGTTATAGTAGGCATGCGTGAAGATTCCATAGCACCTATAATTTTAGTTAGGCCATTCCTAAGAACCACTAAAGCTTTGATTAATTTGCATGAAGGAAATGTGATAATAGGACTACCGTCTAGAGACCCTTTTATAGTCCACTTCCCTAGGAAGAAGAAGACCAAGCCTAATGATGATGGTGTAATCACTTTAAAGGCTATTACTTTGGAGTGGGAGTTATGCTCGCAAAGCCTAAATAATCACCATCTCGGTCAAGCTAATTGACCTTAACTAGAAGCGCTCCATGGGAGGCAACCCATGTGAAATAAAGTTTTTCTCTTGTATTAGTTTTTTTTTAATAAAAAGTGTTCAAGAAGGCCTTTTGAAGAGAGGACAAGAAATTAAGGTAATCATCACTCTATGTTATTCACTAACACATGGCCAAAAGGTATTGCTGTTTTATGAAGTTTATTTGTTATCATTCTTGTGTTATTTTGATGTGCAAAGGCATATGAGATTTCTAACTGAATTCTCAAATTTTTAAAGTTTACTGGGCGCTTAACGACCAGTAGTACGACCGGACACGACCGTACCTTCTACCTCTACCACATCTCGGCAGAAAAGGATGCAACCTTTGATTTTTGTCAGAGGGTACACAGGTCTTAATGACCATCCGTATGACTGGAGGCCACCATACCATATGCCTGTACCGTACCCCAAGCAAAATATCAAGTTTGAAGCAAATGATCTAGGACTTTAACGACTTGAAGTACGGGCGTGGGCACCCGTACCACGTGCCCGTACCAAGTGCATCGCCGGAAGGATCCATTGACCCCAAGGTAATACGCTCGGTAAGGGCGGGCTCTGCCATACTACCCGCCCGTACCACCTACGCGGTCGCGATTTTATCCTAGGAAGAGGTAAACCTAAAACTCAAAATCACAAATTCCACTTTCTTCTTCCTCCAAACTCCACACTACCTCTATTGGATCTTAAAATCTGCTTGTTCTTTTTTGATTCCTCGCACCTAATCGATCTAAGGTATGTTATCTTCCGATCCTTGGTTTATTTGCATCAAACATTGCTCAATCTTTCACCATTATCAATCTAGACTTAGGTCTTGCTCTTGAGATATCCTTAATTATGAGCTTGTTAGTTTTGTTTTTAGAGGAGTTTCTTTTGTAAGAAGTGTAGAGGATTGTTCTTGCTATGTTTTTATTGGATAAAATTTTAATTAACTTTTATTTTATTTTAGATAAACACAAGGAGCCGTACACGTGCAGTGGCTACGAAACAAGCTGCACCACCCGTTGATATGCTAACTCCCGAGTCATTTGGCATCAAGTTCGCCAATGAGTTTCAACTCACTCGTTTCCACTGTCTCAAGAACCAAGAAATAAAGTCCACCAAGTGGGTGTGTCCTTATATCATTAACTAACCGAGTATTCATCATGATTTTGATTTACTTTGCAACAATGTTGGTTTGCATCACTTTGACTTTTAGGATTCCACCACATATCGTCGCTTCACGCATATGTGGGTCAATACTATTGCTCCAAGGAGCATAGCCCGAGAATTTATCGCATTAATTTCCGCCTTATAAACCATGAGTACACCTTGGCACTTGAACAATGGACTCATCATTTTGGGTTTGCCAACAACAACACCGACATACACACCACTAGTTTCGTTCTTGATCCCACACCCTTTGAGTACCTTAATTATATGAAAATCCCTGAAAATGCACCCAAGGGAAATCAAATTAATCATCCCGTTGTTCGATATTTGTTTTATGTTATTGCTAACACCTTGCAAGCATGTGGTGAGTTTAATAGAGTCAATGAAGAGGACATGATAATCCTCGCAAAATCTGCTTTGCCAAATTGTAACTTGACACCAAATTTGGGCACCCTACTCGTGTTTTATCTTAATCATCAAGCTCTTCAATCCCCTGGTCCCATGGATGAGGAGCTGCCACCGTTCTTGCTGGTGCACTTCATGTCAACCTAGGTAATATCCAACCGTTGACAGGTGCCCATCGTCTTAGTTTTGCTACTCTTAATGCTCATGGCATGGTTTCTAAATTAAATGGTAGATACTTTCTTGATATACTTGGAGATGATCACTTGATCCCAACTCCTGTTTCCAATGGTTTGTTCTCTATCGAGGACGAACATTTGCATTTTGATGTGTAGGTTGAAGAAAATCTATCCCAACAAGAAGAACCCGTGGGTGAAGAAGGAGAAGATGGATAAGTAGAACAATAAGGACCCGAACAAGAGCAGCAACCACCAAACGACTACACCACCTAAGAATATATATATTCTCTCTAAGGGAGCATTCAAAATATGATCAACCTCTCCATCATCCTTTGAGATTCTACCGCCAACCTCTCAACCCAGTTCACCGATTGGAGCGACCAATTGAACTTGGGAGATTTTTCACCACCACCACAATAAGCAACAAAAGGGCTTGCAAAATCCTGAGTCTGGGGATGTGTCCCCTAGCATTTATATTTGTGTAATATTGAGGTTGTACTCTAGCTCCATGTGAGCTTTGAAACACTTGTGTTGGTTTATTCCAACACTTTGCTTTTTGTTTTCGTTTGTTTGTTTTTCGTTTCTTACTTTCTTGCTTGATCGCAAACTTTTTCTATTCTTTAATCCTCATCCTCAAAAATACAAAAAGATTTTTTCCTTTTATCCTTTTCCGTGAAAGTGGATTTTCCTATTGCCTCTTTGCTTCAATATTATTATGAGAGTGATTTGATTTGATTTTTGAAGGAACACATCCCCATAAGGAAGAGAATTATGAAGTCACTCATGCGAGGTATGTCCTATGTCTCCCACTTTGGAAGTTTGAAATGTTTGTCCTAGTTAGTTGATTTGTTAAGATGCTATGCTACTGGGAGTAATTCAACATAGTCAGAATAAAGCTTTTTATTTGTATGAGTAATTAGTTGTGGAATCATTTGCTCTAGTTCTTGTAGTTAACCGAGTATTGCCTTTGAAATAATATTGCCAAACAAGTACAATAAGAAAAAGTCTCCAATTTATGACTTGTTTGATGAGTGATTATCTTAAGAGTTTACCTTTAAAGCTACTTAACCCCGTAGATATTTTGATAGACTTGACGGCACTCTTAAAATGAGTTGTTTAATTGAAATGAAGTCTAGTGGTAATTGCGATTCATGTAAAAGCTAAACCCCGTGGATCAAAATGTGATACTGCTTAAAGTTTATATATTTTTATGCACACCTTTGGATGCCAACAACTCCGCTGGCCTACGAACGATCAATGGTACAACCCCTGACTTCGGCCATGAGTTGACGACATGAGTCTTGTTACCGTAATGGGCAAACATATTTGTACTCTTGAAAGGCTATGCAAACCATTGCAAAAAGAATCACTCAGTGATCCTTATTGAGAAATATCTTTGAAAAATAAAGATTCACACAAAACAATCTTTGGCATGGTCCTGTTACTACTCTATGATTTTTTTTGAAATACAATGGTTGGAATAGTAGTGTTTTGATAGTCTTAATTTATTGATGTGGGCGTCAATGAGATACTTCACTGTTATGCTACTTAGGACATTATCTCTCTTACTTAAATTTTCTATTGTGAATTATTCAAGTGTTCCTAGGCAAGTTAAGAGTTAACTAGAGGAATTGGATCAATTGCTACTTTGATTATTTCGAGTTATCAAAGCTTGTATAGTATTCTTGGCACCTCTCTAACTTTGATGAGATTTTCAATTGGAAGAAGTGTTGGATATATATCACTATCAACCGTAAGTGAATTCATCTTCTCATTATTTTAGTTTAAACGGTGAGTTCTTTATGGTTTTGTTATTTTCTTGCTAGATTCATCTTCTCATTATTTTAGTTTAAACGGTGAGTTCTTTATGGTTTTGTTATTTTCTTGCTGGATTGATCTTCTCATTATTCACTAACAAATGACTAAGAATATCTCTAGCCTTGATATTAATAATTAATTATTGCAAAGACATGCAATCCTTTGTTTTAAATTGTGTTGTGCAGGAAATCACACTTTTAAGGCAAAATCAGGAAGTATTAGTGAAGATTATGAGGATGACTACATGGCCAAGCTAGCCTGGGTCAAAACCCGACCTCAGAGGGTTTAAAGACCATCGATACGGGTAAGGTCCGCATGTACCATGTGTCAGCGGCTCCTTCAAGGAAAACCCTACAACTTTTGTGAAGACACTTATATATTCTGAGGTCCTAGCCACCACGCAGAGGGTCGCCATTCTGAGATTGCATCACAACATCACCAAAGGAGATCCACCACCATAGTCCATCCTCTATATCCTCCTTTCTCTCCATAGCCATATCCATTAGCTTGTACTTAAGATCTTGTGATTTGGCAACCATTGTAAGAATATTTAATTTCAATCTAGTATTTTGCACAATGTTTTCTATCCTTGATCTTATTGTTATGAGTGAGTAGTCATCATGGGTTGCGTGTTGGGGTGAAACCTCGTCGCGACTATATGCATCTAATTCATGGGAGTATTGTGTATTGTTTGAATATAGATTTGTATTTCTGTTTTTTATCTCTTGTCTTGATCTATGGACTTGTAGGTAACCAAAATCCTAGATATTGATAAATGTTTGAGGTGAGATGCTTGGTTAGCGGCGATCTCGCAAAAAACCCAGTGATATAAAGGGGAGTATGGTCTTCGCTTAGCGATCCATGGGAGCAACATCAACATCACTTTTTAAGGTTTTGATCTATGTTTCCACTTAATAATTTTTGTAGCCCGATATTTTGTGGTATAATGGTTGGATCAAAAACTATTGCTATGCCTGTAACTCGCAGGGGATCTAGTATATTAGAATGTGCTGCCCACAAATTTTATCTCTGTTAAATCTTTACAGATAAATATGTGTATTACTATCTTTATCCCATATGATGTGCAGCTGCAGATGAATCTTCAGTCCTGTCATATCTCCATCCATTGCAACAAACAACGTTTTAAAATTAAACTAGAAAGGTTTGTCAAACAAAGGTAAAACGAACGAACAAGTCTTACAGACGTGGCTTATTTAATTCCCATTTAGCATTGTTTTCCAAGGTTCGATTAAATCTAGATCAACTAAGAAAAAAGCTACTATACTGCATTCATAAATCCGGATCAAACATATCAACCATTTTTCTGGCGCCGTTGTCGAGGAGGCAATTCGCTATCCTGGTGAGATCATTAGAGAACTTGTTTTTAGTTTTATTTTTGTTTTTAGTTTATTTCTTGTTATTAGTTTATTTTTTATTATTTATTAAAAACTAAAAAAATAGTTACTTGTTTATTTATTTCTCCTATTTCGAAATTACCAAAAAGAAAAGTGCCATGGCTTAAAAGAAACTTGAAGAGTATGCTACTTCCACTGATGATTTTATTCGTGCGCCTATTACTCAGCCCGCCGTTGATGCGGAAAATTTATGAAATTAGATAAACCCTAAACACAAAATTCCATCCTTGCATACAAGATCCATTGTCTTGAAATAGAACTAAGAACTCTGCGCTCTGAATTGTCCAACTATGTTTCATGATAGATAGATGCAGTAATGTCGAATCCATAGTCTAGATTCGGAAGAAACGGTTCCGCTATTTACGTATCCGACCAAACCATGCATGCGGGAAAGGTGAATAGATCTCTCCTGGTCCACTTTCACAAAATCGACTTGATGTGATCCAGCTGTGCTGTGCCACACTTGCTATTTCGGTGGATGACTGGCAGAGCGACAGTGTATCAGTGTGGCTGGTAGTACTCCGTCCGTTTAGAAATATAAGATGTTTTAGTTTTATGGATCGAAATTAGCTAGACGTGTTTTAGTGTATAGGTTATACACTAAAAAACGTCTAAATACATTTATTTCAATAAAATGTCTTAATATTTGAGGAGTAAAACTGTAGAAGGGTGGCAGACAGACACTGCTTCAGAGCGCCGCGTGCTGGACTGACGCACACCTGCAGCTGCAGACCTCGGTGAATTGGACGGGTCAAATGCTCTGTATTACGGTAGTTAATCTCCTGTGAACCCTCGTCAAGATAAACAAAATGACCCAACAGTCAAGAGCACGGGCATAGCGCGCGCACACACCTTGGCCTTGGTCTGCAACTCCGAAGTGTCCACAGTCACTTGAACAAGCTATAAATTACAGTCACCTAAAACAACCAGACAGCGTCACACCACGACGCCACGTAGCCTGTACGTACGTGTAAATCTATGATGGACTATGCTACCTCACCTACGCAGCTAGCTGCCGATGACTACTGCTGCTGCCATCGTCTTCAGAGAGGCAGCGATGCAGCCTGCTGCTGCTGCTGCCTGGAGCGGCAGGGAGGGGAAGGGGTGGCTCCGGCTCCAGCTCGAGGCAGAGCATCTCGGACTGGAGGATGGCGCAGTAGTGGCCGAACGTCTCCGGCGACACGGGCAGGTCGAAGCCCACGCCGAAGAGGAACTCCACCTCCAGGTAGTTCATCTCCGCCAGGCTGATCCCGCCCACCTTGGCGAAGTAGGCGTTGTTGTAGCATCTGCAAAGAACCAGCAACGCATATATCAGGATCCAGATCATGTGCTTTTTTTATCAGCAAAAATGTTACGCTCTAGTGCTAAACTACTAAAAACATGTGTGCAGAGTACATCAAATCAGACGGGCCAGCTGAGATGCACGCACCGATTCAGTTGCTCGGTCAGTTCTTTAGAATGTCGATTTGCCAACGAGAATACCCGTACTAATGATTGCTTACCCTACCCAATTCAGAAAATATTGCCACACCGCCTCACCCCTTAAGACCAGCCACACCGTATAGAAAAAGCGATTCAAAGGCCTTATGGAACCGATTCTATACAGTGTGGAACTTTTATAGGCATCGATTCAAGTTGTAGAGCAAAGAAGCGCATCATATAGTTGGTTCGCTTCTCTGGAATCAGCATGCAAGAGATAGAAAAGTTTGACCCACATGTCATAGAGTAAATAGAAGAGAGAGAGGGGCGTGAGTGTGTAAAAGTAAGGCAGCATGTATATTCCACATCTTCTTACTTTATCAGACGCTGGAACCCACGGTCGATTCAATACAGTGTAGCAAAAAATAGGAACCGAACTCTCACTATACTTTGTCAGATTGAATCGGTACCACAGTGTGGCTGGTCTAATAGTTGTGACAAATGAGGGAATGTTCAATAAGGGGAGCTGGGTGGTGGACCTACCTAGCTCTAGCTGCACCTGTTTGACACAATTGCCATTGTTTCATTGAACTTGACGGAGTCTGAGGAAATCCGACATGATTTTTTAAATGGTTGAGTTTTCAAAAAAATCTGAAATAATTGTACATATGGATGAGATTTGTCTACCTATAAATTTTAATCTACAATTATTTCCAATGTGGATACACAAAAAGCAAATATTTAATTTGGATCTGAAATAACGGAGTAACATTAAACTTACTCCTTCCGGTCTAGTTTATAGGCACACACGTAGTTTAAAAAAAATTAACTATTAATTTTGATCAATAAAATATGCAATATATGTCTCAAAAAATATACTATTAGAAACTACTTTTAAAAATAAATCCAATGATATAATTTTTATGATATACTATATAAAATTTGTTTGACTAAAATTAATGATCAAAATTGTTCATGAACTGAGTGCCTGTCTAATAAACCCGAGCGAGCGGAGGGAGTAGTATTTTGCAGCCCGCGAACCGAGCGATGCGCGCCATGCACGTGCGCACCGAGTTGTCGGGCTTGGTCGTCGCCTGGAACGCCGATACGGCCACCCCTGCCCCGCCGCCGCGTCGTTGCGCTCCGTGACGCGCTCCAGGAGCACGGAGAGGACACCCACCACCCGCGGCATGTCCGCCGCCGCTAGATTCTCCTCGTCGGCCATGATGGTTTCTCTTCTGGCCGCCCCCAAAACCTCTGTAGTGCGTGCGTGGGCACGTGGGGTTCTTGAACAGGTGGACCTGATGCAGAGTTGAAGAGTTAGTTATAATTTTTTTTTTTGCGGGTACCTTATAAAGAATGTTTGGGGGCAAAGGAAGAGTTCGTAAAAACATTGAGCCCCATTTTGAATGCTATGATATTTTTACAATGATATGTGAAATATATACATCTATATCAATGACCTCAACTTTATCTAGATTCGTATGTATCTATATTCATATCTAGATAAAGATCAGACCATTAATATGGACCGGAGGGAGTACAAGTTTATGGAAATTTCTTACAGAAGTTGTGTGATACTTACGTGTTAAGGCAACTCCAACGGCGTCCCCTGTTTCGGACATCAAAAGTGTCCGATCTGATCCGTTTGCGGGGCTACGGATAGACCGAAGACAAATGTGTTCCTAGAACTTCCAACTACACGACACTGCACCCAACGCTGCCCCCATTTTATCTGCAGCTAGGGAATATGAAAAATAACATAGTTTTTGTTTAATTAAAGTGACAATATTACAAAATAGATCTTGCACTACAAGATTGAAATCAAGTAAACAAACAAACTAAAAGTACCACCACAAGGTGGATCATGGTCCACTAGTTCTACAACCCAATAAACCGCGGATCGGCAACGCTATTCATCGTTGTCGAAGCTCAGGCTCTCAGATGTCGAGGTAGCAGAAGACAACACTATTCATCATCATCGGAGCGTACTCCTCAGAGGTCGAGGGAGCAGAAGACGGTCACGTCCTGCGGGTGAAGCGGGCAAACGAGGCCCCACTCCTCCTCGAAGGAGCGGTATATCGCCTTTTGCACGTCAAGCTCCTGCCGAGATTTGTTTGAGGCGAGCACATGCGGCCGCGTCGTCCGGGTTCACGCACACCTTGCTGAGGCTCCAAGTGAGCCTCCTCGAGATCTTGACGAAGGAGGTGCTCCGACAGGAAGACGTCATTGAGGACGTCCCACCCGAAGGGGTGATCAGTGCTCCGGAAACTAGTCCTCGATGCCGCTGTGTCGGCCTTTGGAAGGGACCATCGGTCGCCGTCCATGGATCTAGGGTTCGGCGGGTGGCGGTTGAGTGAGAGTGGAGCGGCGATATGCGAACAGGGTGGTGGTTGGCGTGTTCCTGGCTAGAGGGCCTGAGCCAGACAAATATATGCCTGCCTCGGACGCACGGTCTGTCCGCTGGACCGCAAAGCCAACCCAATTTTGGGTTATGAATGTAGCAAAACGGACCGGGGTTCGCGTGTCCCGGTATGTTGGCGAGGCACCATTGGAACTTGCCCCTGTTCGGTCGGATAGATTCGGACGGTCCCGATCCATTTGTGGGGGACCGTTGGAGTTGCCCTTAAGAACTGATCCTCCCCGTTCAAAGAAATTCCAAGAGAATAATACAATATATAGAATGAAAGTATATATTTACAAACATCGACTACAAGATGTATACACGATATGCACCCTTGAAAAAGCCGTGGAGTTTGAGATATTCAAAGTCATCACATGTGTCTTGATATCACCAAAACGCCATCTCTTCCCATGCTTTGTGCAAACAAGAGGGTTCTGTATTCCACAGTTGTTTCGCCTCTCCTCTCGTACGAGCAAGGCAACAACGGTGAAAACTTCCCCCCATCTCCACCGGCTAGAGCATTGGTTCCCTCTCCCTCCGCTTGTTGTCCTGGCGGCAGGAAGGAGGATGGACCTCGTCCCTCCATTCTGGCCTAGTAGCTAGGGTTAGGGTATGTTTGTTGTGGTGTGCTATTATAGTGGTGGGAGCAGCGCCCAAGAAAATTAATCTGCCTCAACTCTGCCCCCACACCGACGGCGATCTTCACGGTGGCGCCTCGAAATTGACGGAAACTTGCACTGGTCAGTCCTTCAGATCGGAAGCTCGGTCTTCTTGTCGTTCTTCAGATCTAGCAAGATCAGTTTCTCGGTGTGTCGCTGGCGTTCGTGGTTATCCACGATTGTGCTGATGACCGGGGCAAGGTGGTTGTTCTACAACAAGTATGTCGGCCAGGAGGTGGTGGATATGTCATTCTTTTCCGACTACGTCAATGGGAGGTGACATATTTTGGTCCAATACAACATGGGAACGTCCCCCGGTCAATTTGCCACAGGCTAGAGGGACACCTGTCTCGCTGCGTTTAGCAGGCCTGTTTATCGACTCACCAAGCCTCATTGACGATGGTGTTTTTTCCGATCTTGTAATGGTGGAGGCTAGGCATCTCGTCCGGTGTCCGTCTCAATGGTGCTGGAGTTGGGCGACGACCGCGGGCTACGGTGGTTGCAGGAACCATAGGGATTGTTTTGTATTTCTTGATCTCTTAGGATTTTATCTGTAAATTTAGGATAATCATTTCATCCCAGCGTGTTTTTTAGTTTCCACGCATGTTGCTTATTGTAACTTGATTTTCGATTAATAAAATATGTGGTCGCTCTCACCAAAAAATAACATCTCTTCCCTAAAGAATATCTTAGACCATTTCTCAGTTTGAGTTGTTCCGCTTTTACCGGATGTCCACAAAGAGACAAATAATATGTTGATTTAATAAAAGCATAAGCATCGAATCTAGGGTTTATTGTTTATGTGGTTGTCATATTGATATAGCGAAGTGAAAGCCTGTTTCGAGAAGCGTTTATCGTTGATGGATTAGGCTACTAGACTACGACCACCCTAGCCATACTAACAATGACCGGTCCTCGGAATACATTATTTTACTAAGAAAAATGTTTTATTATCCCAACATATAGAATATATATGAAACGAATTTGTCCCAAAGTGAAATCTAGTTTGAACCTTATGGTGAAATTCATGTACGTAGTTTTTTTGCTAAAATGTGCACAATCGTTTTTAAATCTTTATCTACGTCTTTGTGTCGAATATTTTTTCACTGGGTTGTATATGTGTACTGCATCTTTCTACTTCATATTTTGCACTGCATCTTTCTACTGCATTTTTCACAAGTTCTTAGTATGCTTTTTTTTCTACTGGACTCCTAAGAGTGGCACTAGCCTTCAGTCGGTTGAGACTAATTCCTAATTGACTACTACCTCCGTTTCAAGGCTTAAGGCGCACACGCTTTCCAAAGCAAAGTTTGACCAAAAGAATTAAACAACAAAATCTTGATTATATTATACATAATTAGTACCGTTGGATTCGTATTGAAAAATACTTTTCAGTGATACTAATTTTATACCAAAACTCTTTACGTATTTGGAGTAATTCTTGGTCAAAGAAAAAACACGCAAAACAAGGACGCCTTAAGCCCTGAAACGGAGGGAGTATCTACCTAGCCATGTGATTGACTTAAAGTCACGATCTTGGGTCTGATACTAGCTTATAACTGAAAATATACATGTGTCGCATTTTTATTGTGTGCAAAATCATCACATTATTTATCTCTCATGGTTAGTCAAGAAACATGCAAAAATATTTCAAACATATCCATGCCATAAGTTTTTTATGCAACAAATCCCCATTGCTAGCAGGAAATCACGAAAAAATCATTTCACATATGTAAGTTATAAAACGACATGTGCAACACACGAAAGCATCATTTGTGTTATACGCTCGAACTCATTATAACATGCCACACATGTGTATGCAACGAAACTTACACACTTGCAACATGTCAAATAGAATGTAGAACATCAAGTTCCCAAATTTGCGAGCCTCATAACATCATCTATGGAGGCACCAAGCTTCACCGATTGAGGTTCACCGGCCACGAACCCAGCTCCCTATGGATCCAACGGCACCAGATGGAGTGACCTTGGATTCATTCCCCTTGTGACAACTGAAAGGGAATCCCCCCTCTCCCCGAAATGGTTTTGGTGTTAATGACAACATGATTAGTGGATGTTATTTGAACCTTTGTTTTCCGTTGTTATGAGATCTATTGCAGGCCATATGCAAGATCTTGTATCGCCTTGGCGTAACATTTTAAGTTAATAAAAATGCCGTTTATAAAGAAACACCATATCTACTCTCAAAGTTTTCAAACCATGAATCGCTAACGCATGGCAAAATCTCCCTCCAGTGCCACGACATCTCCAACCCTAGTCTTCACCTAGGTTCCTCCACGCCCAGCCACCATGGCGCCCTCCTTCTCTCAGTCCCGCGACAAGAGTGGGGACTCATTCTCTTCTTTGTTTTCTTTTTGTAGGTCATGTCATCCTTTGGGTTGCGTCTCCCTAGCAACATCGGCGAGGTGGAGGCGACGATGGAGCGTTCAAATAAGGTCTCTCAGGCCTCTCCCCATCTAGTGGGCATCCGACTCGGAGTCAACGAGGGCCTATGAGAGTTAGCATCACCAGATCGGTTGGTTATCATCGGATCTTGGAAATTGGTGTGTCTATCAAGGGAATTTGTGCATGGTTTCTCGAGTGGCGACTTCAGCCTTTTCTTTTGTTGTGTTCTGTGGCAAGATCCGGTTTCTTCAACCCTCTAGATTGGTGAAGGATGGCAAACCTGTGCTGTGTGGGTGAGTCCCAACCGATGTTCGATTGAAAACTACCAGATCTCGGTGTTCGTTGTGAGTGGGCTATTGTGGTCTTCAAAGTCTTGTATGACGAGGCTATGTTCAATGCAGTTGTCAATTTTCGGAATACGAAGAACAAGCGGAGGAAGAAGACAGCCAATATATTTTTCTGTGTACTTTTATTTGCTATCGTTCGTTTTGCGGCCTATTATCCGTTGCTTATGGATCTTCGGTTTCCCTGATAAATATAAGATACGAGATGCCCAATATGCTAGGCCTTGATACATGTATCTACACACTAAACACTCTTTTTTTTGCGAAATCCACTGATGTATTAATTATCATCAACAACAGTACGGGGAGTCCTAAAAGTAATAAAAATTAGAAATAGGTCATTGGACCACCTAACGGCGACTACATACACTAGCACAAGCAGGTGACGCGCTGTTGTCCTCGCCCTCCATCACCGGAGTCGGGCAAAGCTTGTCGTCGTAGAGTTTGTTATAGTAGACAGACGAGAAGTCGTCGTGCTAAGACCCCAAAGGACGAGCGCACCAGAACATCAATCATCATCGAAGATGATAAACGTAGATCGGAAGAGACTGACCTTATATTACACCAACGAATACGAAAAACGACCGGATGCCAAGAGATCTCTTGATACATGCAAATTTAGACAAATTCAAGGCTCTTATTTTCGGACCAAGGGAGTGTTTTTTCTTTGATAGATGTCTAGTAATTTTTTTTTTGGAACAATGGCTTTCTATAACAGTTTAAAAATCGATAAACGTTCGAGGAAGTCAAGCCCTTCATGTTCATATGGATTCTAGCTCGCTGCTCGCATTCCAAATCGAAATGGGGCCTACGGTTGATATCGCTTTCAGGCAATCCTGTCCTTATCGCGCCATGGGATCTTCACATTTTAAGTTACATTTGTGGTCGGCACTACAACTCCTGCCGAATCATAATCTAGACTGTTCTCTTTACCACGGAACATTCATTCAATTGGTTTTTTCTACACAGAAATATTCATTCCATTGTTGACATGATCCATTCCGGGACGTGGCCCGTTGTTTGATTAGTTTTTTTTTCTGAAAGCCGGTTGTTTTATTTAGTTTATTTAGGTGTAGTAGTTATTTTGCCAGAACGCACCCTTTTCCAGGAGCATTGCACGCTTGTCTGTTCATAGCTCTGACTCACTCTTGGCTTATTTAAAAGTGTGAGAAACGTGTCGAACTGTAGACCAACATGACGCTGTAAGAGTGCCGAAAATGGAGGACAAGTGCACGCAAGCTGGCTAGCCGGGCTTGGAACCACAGAGTCCCAGCTAATCTCTTCTCCCAAATATTCTTCAGATGAGAATACTGACCACGTCTGCTTAGAGATAGAGGTCAGATGACCATAATTTTACAGGGAATCGCCAAAACGGCCGTCTCGATCACGTTGTCCACTACAGAAACTCATCACAGCAACTGTACTCCAGCTCGCAAACCTGAACCGAAGCTTCGTTCAGAAACAAAACCGGTCGGTGACGTTTCGGTAAAGCGAGCACCGGCTCCCCTTCAGCTTCGCCTTTTGAGCTCACTGCTTGCTCGTCACCTAGCTGCGACCGAATCTGGCCATTACTTTAGTGCGTGCTTTATCCTGATCTGAACCTGGACGCGACCACCCACCTTCATGCAGTCCCTCCAGACTCCAGCGACCCGCACGTCCTTTTAAAAAAATCACATTATTGGGAGCAGTCCGCAATCAGATTAACTGATCTTCTGAAGGAAAGATATCCATCGCCCCGGGCGGTCCTCGACGATTGTCCGAGCTGTTCCATTTGCCACTGTCATGGCTTCAATATCTGCAGGACAGATGTACCAATCAGAAATAAACATGGCATGATCCAGGAGGTTGACAAAAACAACCGCAGTTTGAAAACTTGAGCTGAACCTCACAGTTCCAAAGCTGCGGCCAAGTACGCCGGTGTCGAGCAACAGGCCAAAGCGCTGAAACTAAACGGTGTCGAGCAAGCAGCGAAGTAACCCCCTTAGTCACCGTCCAGTACTCTGATTGACTTGCTCGGTAATCAAGCAGCACAACCACATCTAACATATCCAGTGCAATGTACAAGGAAGGCAGTGGACAAGTCAAAAGAAGTGTGTGCGATAAATGAACTCTTCGACAGAGAAGGCACGATTACATATCCTCAATATGGTAATGTCAATATACATGTACAAAGTACAAAGGAACCCTGTAAACGGCCTCTTCTTGATGATACCGTTAATTTTCTAACTGAACTAAGTGATCACGAAGAAGGTAAATCTATCATCTATGTACCTCACTGCCCAATTTTCTCTAGGAAACAGCTGCGCCTACCTGCTCCGTGCTCTGCAATAAGCATAACTGTACCGCATGAATTCTCAGCTGCAGGGGTTATCATGAGATTCAGATTACAACAAGCAAGGCGATTCACTTTTTTCAAGGACTTCTTACTGATCATGTTATCGGTTCACCATCACGTGCCCGCAAAAGCATAGGTGTTAATCAGAGACTTGTACTCTTCCTTCTCAGCACATCCTCTACTTTCAAGTACAGTCTTCAGCCTGTCTACGCTCTCCGTGTCATTCTTCTCCTTGAAATACGCCAGCAGACTCTCAACATTGGCTGGCCTTGGTCTCCATCTGCTTGCACTAGTAACTGCCGCGGCTTTCTCCATACACGACAGAGCTTCAGACAACTGGTTATCCTTCAGGTATGCGGAGGCAAGGATTTCCCAGGTGTTTGGTTTGGGGTTCCCACCTTTCTCGAGGAATCTGTTCAGAGTCTGCTCAGCCTTCACAACAAAACCTTCTCTAGAGTACCATGCCAATAAAATGTTCATGGTCTTAGGATCAAAGCTAGAACTTTTGGAGGCCCATTCTTCGTATAGAAGTTCAGCTCCCTCGATATCCCCTAGCCTAACGAGGGCGGACAGTACCTCCTGGTAACCCAGGTTGTGGATTGTTTTGAAAGTTGCTTTATACCAGTTCCAAATGCGATACACTTCTTCCTTCTTTTGGAGGTGGCTATAGAGTGTGATGAGAAAATGGAAGCATTTCTTGTCCCTGCCTGTAGTTCGCTTCTCAGCTTCTTTCAGGCATTCTTCTGCCTTCTCAAAGTTCTCCAGCTTAATATGCATGCTAGCTAGTGTGGTGTAAGTAGTCCAGTTGGCAACAACAGACTCATCAGCAATCATCTGGTTAAAGATTTGTTCTATTCCATCAGCATCTTTCATAGCTGCACAACTCTTTATCCAAATGTTGTAAGTGCAGACATCAAAGGCAACATTTCTTTTCTTCATCTCATCAGTAACCGTAGTAACTTTTTCGGGCTCATCAACATCCACGTAAAAATTCATCAGCACATTAAAAGGTAGCGTGTCAATTGCATATCCCTTTTTCCTCATCAGCTTAAATGTGTTCTCTGTTTTCTCTTTCATCTTAGCCTGGGCATAAACATTGAGAAGAGACCCATATGTCCGTTTGTCCTTCATTGAATCAGGAAGGTTTTCGAAGTATTCTTCAGCATCTTGAACACCACGTACTTTAGCAATCAGATCCAACTGGATTGCCATATCACTCGCTGATAGCGAAAATCTGTCCCTGCGTTCAGTCATCCAATCATAAACCTGCACATGCAACAGAAAAAATTGATTAGAACCCATACAACTAGGAGGATTAGCCATCAAAAGGCACCAATCAGCAATAATAGCAAGAAAGTAAGTTCAGACTCTTCCATAAACAATCATTATCGAAGCTGACCCTTCAAAAGGATTTCCAATTCGAAGTAGCTTTCCAATCTAGCTCCATGTTCACAATACACAGGTGCAGTAAGTGTAATTATTAATTCTATCTTTATGTGGTTAGAAATTTGCTAGACCATCCTTTGAGCAATGAAGTGTGGATAATGCAGCGGTAAATCTGCTCAGAGTAACCTGAGTATTTCCAACTTCAATCAACCTTAGCCATTAGTCTGGCCTCCTAACTCCAGTTTTCGCACTTCATTAACTAGCATACTTAGATCACGCTAAATTTCCATCTCCCAGAAAATTTACCCTAAATTTCAGCCTAAAGTGCTCCAACCACCACTAGGATTTCAACATTATCTGGCACACACTAGATAAATTTCCTAAAGTTTGCAACGCTGAAGTCAATGCAATTGCAAGGAACCAGAGAAACAGCCCATATTTAGTAATTTCTGTCAATGGCATGCACATAATGCTACCAACATTAGCCTCTTAATTCGAACAAAACTAACGAAATAGTACCCACCATGCAGAAATAACTTCAAAAGTAAATTGATCTCCGGAGACGCGGCCAGGAACCGTCACCTGGAGCGCGAGGTGGAACCGGCGGAACTTGCGGAGCTCCCTGGCGATGCGGCACAGCTCCCACTTGTCAAGGCGGCGCTCGCCCTCATCCCAGTCCGCGAGCGTCCGCCCCACCGGTCGGCCTCCGTTTCCCACAGCCACGCGCCGGTACAGGCTGCTCCACCGCAGCGCCCGCCGCCGCTCGAAGTCCACCGTCCCGTAGTTGTGCACATTCGCCACCTGCTTCCCGTGCGACGACGCGGCCGACGAGGACGCGCACCGCACCGTGGACGCCGCGGCGCCGCCGCACGGCCGCCTTGGAGAGGGGCAGGCCGGGGCCGCGGAGGAGGGTGGGAAGAGGTGGAGCAGCATGGCGGCACTGCAGTGGACCGGTGACTGCGGGTGGGGAGGAGATAAGATGAACCAGAAACAGTGTGGGGTTCCATCGCTCTGAGATTCGTGCATGCAGATCGGAGAGATACAGGCCCCACGCTTCGATGGCATTGCAGTTTCCCGCGCGGATTTGTATTTGTGGGCCGCGATTGGCCCATTGGGCAGTTAATGCCGGGTCGAACTACGATCTGCTCCGTTGTATTACCTCGAAAAAAAACTTCGTTGTAAAACCTGGTTCTTTGTGACTGTTTATATAGACATTCTTCGCTAAAGAAATAATTTATATTGACATTCTGGCCACCTGATAGAAGGTTATTAGCGTCAGTCTAGAAGTAGTCATTTCTTAGGCCGTGTACAATGCGGTGATCTCAGCCTTCTTTTATATTTGTCACGTTGAATTTTTGCTTAGTTGGAGGAGAGAGAAACAAGAAAGAGAAGATTATCTTCCCTTAGTTAAGGGATAATCTCTTAAAAATAAGAGAAGACTATTTTTCCATTGTATCATATGTCTTCTCCTAGTCAACCAATTTCTTACTAAAAATAGTTAATTCTCATTAATTGCTAGAGATAGCAATAAGAGATAGTGCATTGTACAAGATATATATTGTGTCTTTCCTAAATGATATGGAGAGATAAGAGAAGGCATGACTTCCCTAGCATTGTATATGCCCTTAGTCGCCTGGAAAATAGCAAAATTGTTTTCTTTATTCTAATAATAAGTGCTTGTAAGATGAACCTCCCTCCCGACCACGTGTGGCCGCACCGGGCTGATCCCTCCCTCCCGGCCACCCCCTCCCGTCGTCGTTGGCACCGTCGTTGGGCAAAGTCTCCGGGGTGGCGGCGGGATCTTGTCCTCGCGTCTCCTCGGATGGTGGCGACGACTAGTGTGTCCAGGGTGGCGGCCTGCCCACTGACCTCCGGTGGTGATGGCGTTGTGGCGGCGACCAGGGATCGCCAGCGGTGGGGCTGAGGGCGGTGGGGCGGCTGGAGGCGGTGTGGTCAATCTAGGGTTTCTCGAATCGACGGCCTTGCAATTCTGCCCTCCTCGTCGTCGGTCAGGACGTCGTGCGGATGTCCTTTAGGTTCTACTTCGCATCATGAGGACGACCGGGGCGGAGGACCTAGGTTTGGTGGCGGTGGGCATCTTCTCCATCAAAGGTGGTCGGCCTGAGGCTGGTTTGGCGAATCTCGGGATCCGTCATGTAGTCTCGGCAACGAGGCGGGGAGACCTAGGTGCCGATGAAAACCGAGCCGTTGGCGGGCGATGGCGGTGTTACCACGATGTTACCTTGATGAACCGGAGAGGGAGTGGGGATCCGTCGCTCTGAGATTCGTGTGTGCGGATCAGAGGGATACGGGCCCCACGCTTCGATGTCATCGCAGCTTCCCGCGCGGATTTATATTTGTGCATTTGTATTTGTGCGCCGCGTTTGGCCCATTGGGCAGTCAATGCCGGGCCTATCTCTGAACTACGATTTGCTCCGTTGTATTAACTCGAAAGAAGAAGAAAAAACTTCGTTGCAAAACCTCGTTCTTTGTGATTGTTTATATGGACATTCATCGCTAAAGAAATAATTTGCATTGACATTATATCCACCTGATAGAGATCACATTATCCCTCGCATAAATCTTTATATTTTAGATCGGAAGGTTATTAGCGTCGGTCTAGAAGTAGTCATTTCTTAGTCGCCCTGAAAGAGCAAAATTGTTTTCTTTATTCCAAGTACTTGTAAGATGTAGCTAGTTGGCATCATATAAATTTTAGCGAGCATCAATCTTTCTGAACAGATGTGTCTTATTTTATCGAGCAACTGATCGGAAAGACATTTGGCTGGGGAGGAAGAGCGAGAGACAGGAGGAGAAAGAAGGGAAGGGGAACTAATAGTGACGCCATGGCTACGCTAATGCGCCACTCCAGAGGTTACCTGCTGGTCTGACTAGTAACATCAACATCCCCAACTTACAGGGAAAGCCAGGGAGAGGATAAAGACGGGGTAGGGCGAGGCGACAAAGGGGAAAGAAGTGGTGTTGATGTAGGAGGGAGGCGATGGCGGGGTAGGAAAGCAGCCGTGCAGATAGAAGAGGAAACAATGCTATGGTAGGAAGGAGATAACAACTGGAGGAAGCCGAAGACGAGGCAGGGAGGTCGCTTTGTGGCGGTAACGGTTCCGTGCCACTTGTTTTTCACTTTGTAAAGATGTAAACAAAAATCATCTGACAAATACATTATCAGTATACAATTTGTAGCTAAACACAGAACCTAAAAAAATAACAACATAAAAGGGGAAGAGAGTGGAAGGAGAAAGAAGGGTGGGACAGCGGTGAAGTATAGGCGGATAGAGATGGATGAAGAAGTGAGGTGAGGTATGACTAGCGTGCACTAGTTGCTCTGATTTCATAATGCCAACATACTATATAACTGTGTTATTTATATCAGTGGTCTAAATTTCTAAAAATTGAATTATAAGGAGGAAGATTGATGGCGACATTGTCACCGAGATTACAGGTGATGTTGCTACATCACCGAAAGATCATGTACTGATGTACACCTGTACATACCATTTATCAATGATACCATCAATCACTCATACATACCTAGTTGATCTTGAAAATGACCTGCCATTTCCCTAAAAAAACATGGCCTGACATGAAGACACAAACATGCTCAACCTGTAAACTGGGAAAATAACTAGGCAAAATATAAAAGCGACTGGCTGCAAGAAATGCATAATATCTATGGTATCTTTTTCTTTCCAGTTTCCCCACCATACAGTTATATGAGCTATAATTTCTCCAAAAGCCATATTCTACAGAAACCAACACAACAAGTCTAACCCAAAAGCACCGCTACAAACGTTAGTTGAACGGACAATTTTGCCTGAGCTGGCAGATGCACATTGTCAATGTAAATCAGGGCGACGACGATGGCGGCACAAGCATGAACAAACCGCAGAAGCCCTATCGGTAATCGGTAAATAAGGATACCATAACGATCCAGGAACCTAAATGAAACTACTGCTACCGCCTGTTCCTAAGTTGGTTGCTAGTCGAACCGCGGCTAAGGTTGCTTGAGGCGCCCCTCGCCATCAGCGACCACGTCCTCTGAGGTGGAGCTGCGGGTTACTGAGCTAAGCTGAAATGGTTGGCAAAGAAGTTCCGCCTCTGGTTGCTGTGCATTGCGAGGAATCTCCAGCAGCAAGTCTTGATCAGATTCACCATCCATGTACTGCGGAGGGGGCAGCATGGATAACTTATCTGGAGGTAACATGAATAAGTTCAATGCTGCTGCTCCAGGTTTGGACAAAACTGAACCTTTGAACTGAGGAGCCATAGCCCCATATTTAGAAACTCTTTTTGGACCCCTCATGGTTCCTTCTGCATGTTCCCAAAGCAAAAACAAATCAAAAAAAAGCTTCTCCATGGTATTCGCAATAAATTAAGGAATGAACTAAACAGAGAGGGCATTCTTAAGATGTCCCCATCTAGAGATAATGTGCAGATCAGAGTACTGACCTGGGCAGCTTTGCATCTGACTTTCATGAGGTCTTTTGAGAGGCTTCATGGTGGACTTGGTAAGGCCTTTCAAAGCACTGGTATTTTTATTTCCTCCTGTTTCCTTTGTGTATGTTCCCTATAATAAGAAAAACAAACAGTTAATCATGTACACCACAAAGCTCGGAGGTTTTTCTTTTGTGCAAGTAACAAAGCTTGGAAATTGATAACATTGTGTATGCAGTAAAGAAGAAAACACCAAGGCAGATGCAGCCGTAGGGATCTACTGACAAGAGAGGGAGGAAGCAATGAGAGCATCATAGACTGGATACCTCTAAAGCTACTGAAACTAAAGCTGAATCTACATTTTCCAGGGTCTGCGGCATTGAATAATGAAATGTATCCCTGCAAAAGAGGTAAACCAACCAAAAATTTCCTTAGATCGATTTCTACCGCAATAACTTCTTTAACTAACAGAATGTAGAACTGTGGTTAAATCAATGCTCAATACTCCTAATAAAGGTGTAGATACCTTCTAGCATTATCCTGTGGCTGCACTGGAAACCACTTTGGCTTCTCAGGGTCAGCATTTGAATTGCTTGCTCCCTTATTTTCACTATGCACAACAAATGAGGCAGTCCCTGAATATGATTCACTTGTAAGGTGTGATTTATTATCTGCAGGAACAGAGTTTGCTTCCCAATCTTCCTCTGCTGATTTTGAGTTTGAATTTCTAAGAAGCACACTTCCATAACCAATCTCAAAGGAACCGACAGGAGTTTCACTATGATAAAGTAGATCTTCCTCCGAGGACCCAGAAAGGTAGTATGACTGCTGTTCGTGCAATATGGAGTTAAGATCCTTGGCAAGCTTTTCCACCTGTGAAGGCTTACCCCGAGTGACACAGCTTCTCTTTTTTGATGGAACCAGTGACTCCCAAGCATGAGATTGCGCTGAACCTGAATTTAAAATATACCGGAGACCCATCATTAACATATCTAACAGCAGATATGTAATAAACAAGAGAAAGAAAGAAAAATCTGGGTAGGAGATATGAATCTTGATAATGTAAATTGAAGCTTATGGTATCCTAAAGTAGTATACCTTCTTGAGGCTCTTTATTGTATTTAATCTAGTTCTTATGTGGTAAAGGAAGACACTGATACTATAACAGGTGTTTGAAGCATTGATCTTTACTGGCAAGAAGGCTACAGGCTAATCCCTTTGATAATAAATAGTTAGAAAAAATAGCCAATGATTTATCAACGAAAGTAAGTTCTTGTGAATTGATAATGCAGGATTACAAAGTAAGCAGCAGTGAAGTGGAGTTGCTGAAGTATGTTTCAGTAAGATCAGTAAGTTCAGTGGACTCTTAAATGTTTGTACTACAAGGACTTCCTATGTTCACAAGAAATCTTAGGGGAGATTACATATAACACTGCAGACTAACATTTAACTGTGTATTTCTGAACATTCATCTCAAGCGTCAAGTTCAATGCTTTCATATTATTTGTTTGAACTGAACCTAATCATATACCTTGTCGTACTCATCAAGAATGCGAAGAACACAAAAGTTTTCTACTTATCAGCAACATATTAGGAAATTAGAGATGACTGACCAGTCATTTCGCTTGCATCAGCAGAACCATATGGGGCAAAACTCTCTGAATATGATACTGCTGATCCAGAACTAGATCGGCTTGGGTCAGCATCCCCCATCTTCCAGAAGTTTTGATCAGAAAATGGTTCATCCTCCCTTATACTGTGGCCTGGCCTTTTCCTTAGCTGCTTATGTTCCGTCAGCCTCGATGTCGGAGGTTTCGGCTTGCTAACTCTAGGTTGCTCAGCATCAATATCGTCACGAGAGTGCATTGGTGTATAATTCTCCAATGAACCCTTTGTTCTCCATCTTGAGCCACATGCATTGCAGAGCACTGGCTTATTTGGTGGCCCATTTCGCCAAAGTGGAGTGCCTGTTCAATATTTTGCCATATGTAAGAAGAAATGCAGTACAAAATTTAGCAACAATGTGTGCAGCATTGCAGGTAGTGCTTATTTGTAGTGCATCCTTCGAGATTGTATCAGGATTTTACAAAAATCATCTCATTGCTATCAAGAGATGGTACCGAGGAAGGGGACACAGGAAGAACACTCAGAAACTATAAATTTTCAAGAATGCATCTTTGAGACAATTAGTAATTAGTCACATAGATAGGCAAACTGCATATTACAGATATGTTCTCACTATTCAATGGTTAGTACTGCACATTTCAGACAAAATGAGACATACTAAATGCAGATTATTGGTGCAGTTGAACAGCTTGCTTCAGTAAGAGCTACAGAACCGCTGAGGTTAAAGCAAAAGAGACCTGTGTAAATTACAGAGGGCAGCAAAGGTCTCAGTTCTCATTAAGGATTCCTGTACTTGCAGCAGCTAAGGAACTCTACATTTCTGTTTGGCAAGAGCAGATGACTTTTTTCTTCTTGTATGATACAAGTGTGAGCTACATCTAACTGCTCATTGCCTGCACAAATGATCTAACAATTATATATCCAGCTTAGTCAAACAAAATTCTGAACGTGTGAGTGAGGATTAGGTGATTTGTTCCTGATGTTCTGAATTTTGCATCCGAAGGCCTCTGAGACCTTAACCATATCCAAAGATGCCCAGAACTGTCTTCAACACTTCTGACAGTTCGACGGATTTGGTTTCAGCTAATATCCACCCAACAACAAACCAACTTCAATCCACAAGGAACAAGCAAGATTAGGCATCCGAGTCTAGGGGACCCGGAAGATTTCTTCCAAGACCCGCTTCCCAGATGCATAATTCGACGAAATCATCACCCTTAATATATAACTCGCGGAGGAACAAAGGGATAACAGATGTAAAATAAGCAAAGAAACAACAACAGGAAGTATAAAAAATTGCTTTATTGAAGAACAGGAGCTCACTTGTGACTCCGCAATGACGGCAAGGCCCTTCCTTTCCCATCCCTTTCTCTTCTCCTCGCCCCCCACAAGCAACACAGGGAAGAACCGGAGAAAATCCCAACCAGAGGAGCACGGAAAAACAGGCGGAAACAAGAGAGGAGCAGTTCCTCCGTAACAAAAGTAATTCTTGAGCAAAAAAGAGGGGAAATTCAAGAAGTGTTTCTCGGTATGAATCTGTTCAGACCCAGAGGGGATTCCTGGGAACAATTCCTTAGCCCATGGACTCGCAAAAACCAAGACTTGTTTGGTAGGTGTTCTTCTTTCTTTCTTCTTCTGTATGTATTCTTTTTTCTTTTCCTTCTGTTCTGTATCCAGTCTTTTGGAGAGAGGGTGAGGAGAGAGAGAGGGAAGGGAGGAGAGGGGAAAGGGATGGAGAAATAATGGAGGAAGAAGGAATGCAGCCGGAAGGGAGATTTACAAGGGCCTGGGGGTGAGTCTTTGGGTGAAAGGCATTTCGGGAGAGGAATCCAAAATAATTAATAATTTTAAAAAGTTGTAAATATTTAGTAATGACATAGGGAAGATATTAAGAATTGGACAAAGTAGAGAAAGGAGAGGAGGTAGAGAGATAGAGGCCAAAGCTTCTTTTCTATTGTCTATCAGCCTTTGGGGTTGCCTTGTTGTGATCTAATTTTAATGCCATCGCTAATCATGTGGTGTGACTAAGTAGAAGTAGGGGGGATATTCCAACAACTAATTGGTCAATTTGCTTACCTTTAAAGCCCTCCATTTCTGGTGCTATTGGAAGAATCTTTTCCTTAGCTCTTTTGCATTTTGCCCCCTTATTAAGAGATAGCCCATGTTCTGTTCAACGATGCACATCTAGTCTAAAGCAATGAATACGCCACGAAAGCACAGCCAAAGGGGTCATTTTAAGTTAAAGCTGACACAGAAAATAAAGGATGTCAATTTTGATTGATTAAAATGATGCTTCTAAGCAAAATACATTATCCTTTTTGTTAGAAAAAAAAAACAATACCAGTTGGGGCATAACTTAGGTATGTCTAGTTCTTATGCCAGTTAAACATGCTTATCTATTAAATGAAGGCCATGTCTTCGCGTGAAAAAAAAAAATTGTATCTACCAAAAAAGCGCGGGAAAATGCATGAAATTATTTATAATGTAATAGCCACTAACATAGTGCTTTCAAGGGCCGTCGGAACAACAATGTGACCTCTTCTTCTCTTTCCCCTGCCCCCCTCGAAGAGTCGAATTCATCACTTATTTATTTTTGCATTGTTGATCATGACTTGCCAGGTTGTGGCATTTTGAACCGGATGATCGAGCATTTTGTGGGGGCTTACCCTGGATTTTCAAAGCTGAGAGATGAGTATCCAAGGGACAAATAAGGAGTGAAATGTTAGGATTGTTCAAATTAAATCCAATAATAGATGCTCGCTGGTGAAAAAATAGGAAACATGTATCCACCGAAAAGCGCGGGATTTTTTTTGAATGAGTACTAATGGTAGCGTGATTCCAAGCGCCATAAGATAAATAATGAGTCACCCTCTCCTGCCAAAAGTGGTCACTTTGTTTTCTTTCGCCGACGATATTTAACATAATTTGCTAGTTCGAGGGGTCTGAATAGGGGTGTCTTGGCCTTCTCTAGGGCTTACCCTAGTGGGACAGTCGATGCAAGAGCAGTTGGGAGAGAAATATGAAGTGTGTGGTTTAGGTATGTGCAATTTTATACTGATTAGACATATGTTCCTAATAAATAAAAATAAGATATATGTAGCGCACATAAACCACATCCCGTCGCGTGAAAGAAATATAGCAGACATATATCTGCCAAAAAGCGCGGGAAAATCCATGTAGATATTTGAATGCAGTACAAGCGTACACGGTACAATTTCAACCTCCATAATAATAACAAGAAGGATACATCTCCCTCCCCACCCATGTTGAATATGCCATTCACTGTGTTCTTCCCTCGTTGATCGTAATTTGTCAGGCTGCCGGAATGACCTAGTCTTTTGTGGGGTTTACATTAAGGGAACATTCAGCGCAAAAGGGACGGGATGATCTTTCCTTGACATGGAAGGCCCAATATCTAGGGAAATATATAGAAAGTAAAGCTATGGTCTTTCAAAACAATTTTAGGACAAGGCCACTCTCTAGGGGAAAATAATAGTAAACATGTATCCACCAAAAGAGAGACACTTGTGTAATTTGAAGTGCCAAATGAATAATGCTAAGGTCTCCCTCCTACCTACGAATATGCTAGTAGTTATTTGTTCTTTTGTCATTGATACGCTACCATAATTTGCCGGTTTGGGACATTCCGCATAGGGTTTTTATGGTTTTATGGATGGTTACCTTAATGAAGGAGTTGATGTAGGGGCGGTGTAGAAAGGGAGGCAAAAGATGTGCCTCTTTCATTAAATAAGGAGAGAGTTATGACATAACACAAAAGTACAAAAAAGGCAGACAAGAAGGACTACTCTCCGAATATTACAACCCCCAAATGGTTTGCTCACAGGGTTACCCAAAGCCTCGCTTTTCTTGATGTTATTTAGAAGGATAGTTGTAGGACCGGATTTGTTGAGGGAAACCCTCGTGTTTATGTCATTCCATATTGTCCAAGAAGTTAGCATGGCGAGGGTCGTCATCGCCTTTCGGCTCAGGGTGCTCATGCTAGTCCACCAAGAGGCAATAGATAGATCCGCCAACCAATCAGAGATGCCCAATAAAGCAAGGCCAAGCCAATATTCGATTATGTCCCAAAGCCTCTCAGTGAAGTGGCATTTGAAGAAAAGGTGTGCTTCCATCTCTTGGGTTTGTTTGCAAAGGGGACAAAGGCCGCGATCTGTCCAACCTCTCTTCTCTAGACGATCCATTGTCCAAAATGTATTTTGAATAGACAACCAAGCAAAAAAAGATCTTAGGCGGTTCCCAAGCCTTTCAAACCGTCTTGCTCATGTATTTGTGTGTGGAAGCAAAGAATTGGGCCTTGTATGCCGAGGTCGTTGTGTACTCCCCACTTGTCGTGAGGTTCCAAATTATAGAATCATCAACATCTTTCCTTAGTCGCACATTGATAATCTCCAACCAAAGTTGAATGAACTCTTGGATATGAGGGATTATCAAGTTGATGTCCATTTTGATTTTTGAGATCCAAGCATTTTCGAAGATGGTGTCAGGGGATTACCCCTGGATAGGCCCAGCTGGTTTAGTCCTTTCCACCCTGGAGGATCCAGGGGCCGGCTGGCCCTCATGGGACCCAAACCGGTTGGGCTAGGCCAGACAGCCACCAAGCATCAAGATCTGGCTGGCTACCTCGCTCAGCCGGTCGCCTCAAGACTAGAGAAACACCGGCTAGGATTGTGACGGACGCTACAGTACCACGTACCCCCAGCCGTATCGACAAGACAGAAAGTAGAATCGCATACCGGAGACTTTGGCACCCTCGTCATCTACAGTGCCAACAACGTGACACTGCACACGACGTCCATCCTGCAAGACATTGTGCCCATGTTGTCCGTCTGGCGTTCTACTATAGCTGACTCTGTGCATGGGTCCCACTGGCTAGGGCCCGCCAGCCGGTCGTTACCTTGTATTCCGCACTCCATCCTGTATGTAAGGGATGTGGAGGCCTCCAGAACTAGGTTGATCTCTCTAGTTTCCGATTTTCTCCCAGTCTCTCCTAGATACAGCTCAAGAAGCCCTTATATTGTGTATTCACCAATACTATATGGCAAGCTCTTGCAGGGGTAGGGCTTTTACCCCACTACGAGGGTCCTGAACCTGGGTGCATCGTTGTGTATGTTAGTGCATGTTCCAATCCCGCCTGCGGAAGCCATCGCTTGCCCCTGATGGCTTCAACTTAAGCCATCCCTGATGATATTGTTGTGTTCCACACCATGACATATGGCTTGATTGACATTCCAGGTCTTCCTAATGGATCCCTCAAAAACAAGGGGAGTGATATCCTTGGGCTTCCAGCCATTAAACCATGGAGAGTGGCAAAACTGCACAATCTTTCCATGCCGATCGTGATGGTAATAGAAGCATAAAATAGACTCATATCCGTAGACTCACATGGGTTATCCATGCCAACTCAAAGTCTTTTGGGGTCCCTCCACTCATACCAAGGCCAACGGAGACGAAGAGCACGGGCAAATTTGTGGGAGCGGTGTGATGCTCTTTTCTTGGAGATAGAGTGGAGAAAGATGGTTTTGTCTAGGAAAATGGTGAGATCGACCATTATTTTGACCGTAGTACAATATATGGAAGAAGTGAATATCATAATGTTTTAAGGCAAATAGACTGGTTGCAAAACCTATGGACGAGACAAACTCCTGACCGCTAGCGTGCTAATATATTTGTAACCGTTGCATTTTTTTTCAATTCTTTGTTACACGCTAAACTTTGTTCTAGCTCATTTTAAAACTATATAAACATGATTTTTTTTATTTTTGCTTGTTCCAAAAAATAGGTAGCGAGCAACCAAAACTAGATATATAAAGTAAGTTCAAAGCCTACTCGATTTTTTTTGGCAAGTAGGCTGGACTTACCTGTCCGTGTATCACATGCCCATTTGTTCTCTACTCGGTGTCTTCGGATTAACAACTTGTAATTTCGGTGCCCTTTCCTTAACTTAGCCATCGCATGGAAGCAACCAAGATAACCATATCGATTCATTCTTAGCAATGTGTACCGTAACGAGCGTTCTCCACAAAAGGTAGTAGTACTAGTAGCCAGAACCAACCAATTTACAATTATGATTCCAAGGAAGGACGAAATGGTCAGATATAGCAGAGAAACGGACCAATCCTGGCCGCGTCATCATTTTCTGCTAATTATTATAAACAAGGTATTTCCATTACAGACTGTAAGCGTATTAGTACGCTGGATTGTTGGTGGAAACGTGGAAGTATGATACTGCAGACGTCGGAAGCGCGCTAATCCCCCAACCTGCACATGGCTCGTGACATGTTTAACTCTTTGCAGCTGCATGATGGCTGCAAGGGACTTCCATATCTCTAACGAGGTTTTTCCAAATAGTCGCGTCCGACTTTTTTTTGCAAATAGAGATACGATTTTGTGTACCATATCAAACCTCGTGGATAGTAACGTAAACCACATCATCGTGAGAGGATTGAGTATCCTAATGGACTCCTCCTCTGACGTATTTGCTCACGGCAACACGCAGGCAGTTAGTGGCGGAGCTTGCCAAAAATACGTTCAGGGCGCCTTAAATCGACCCGGTGATGACACGATGTTGCACTTGCGACAGGCGTAGGCTCCATGAGAAATTTCGACGTTTTTCGTAGCACGAGACACGGGAGCCCCGCACATTTGCACGAATTAGGAAAAATGGTAAAGCACACAGTATGGTCGTATCATGTGGGCGTTATTCTACTCTCGAGACACCCCTGGCGGGCCCAGGGAAAGGGCTTGGTCACGGTGGCCACGCTAGCTAGGCGAGGGAGTGCTGGCCGCTGCGACCTACACCGAACCAAAAACTAGCTGCGATCCAGATGCCATTAATATTTCGGTTCCGTCCGCACACCAGGGTTCAAATAAACATGGAGTTATCCCTTTTTTTCCAAGTAAAAAAAAAGAGTAGTACGGAGTATTTTTTTTGAACCATGCAGGAGTGCTTCAGTAAAAGAATTTACTGGAGTATTGGTACTACCATTGGTTGATTATAAACAAGGGACCGCATTGATTTTCTTCTCTGTTTTTAAAATTGGCGAGGAGTTAAAACAAGGGCTGCTGCCATTAAGTTCCTTCCTGGTAAAAACCTCTTGGGATAACTACCGGTGAAAGAGCACAAAAATATTCTCCCAAAATACTATAGGGGTACTATACTGCGGAATATCTAGCCCAAACGTGTCACTGTTGTACTCCCATTTTCTATCTGCGCGCGTGTGGGAGAGAAGGAAGGTTGCTGAGGTCGGTGGTTGGATTTGCGGGAGGGGGACGGTGACAGACACAGCAAAAAGGCGGGCAGGGGAATGAATGAGATGATAATGGTACAGATAATATTTGGCGGGCGTAATATATTCTTCCTACGCCTGTGTGTGTGTGTTGACCTGATCGATCGGGGGCCGGCGGGCGGAGCGAGAAACGAGCCGTGCCCCGGAGCCCGGAGATAGGATTGGGTATTTGATTTGTTTTCTCTTCTCCCGTCGGTCCCGTGGACGGTATCGGTCAGTCAGATAGGAAGAGGGAAGCGGTGCTGCCAACGCGATCCACCCACGCAAAACAATCCCATCGCTTTGCTCTCTCGTGCTCGTTGTCGCCCTGTCTCGTCTTCTCAACACGACAATACTCTCACTCCATGTCTTCATTCATGCAAATAGCCTCCCTTCCTTCCTGGGAATCCGTGAGAAAGATAAAATGGCAGTGTAGTATTCCTACAGTAGTAGAATATGTTGCTCGAAACAGATTTTCGCCCTGTTTTATTGAATAAAGCCACATCGACCGAATAGATACAAGGTGAAGGAGAGACCCCTATGACGTGACAAGTCACCCCGAGGTTTACTAGCCGTGGCTAGCAGAATGGATGGCGGGCTCATCACGTCGCTCTAGGAGTACACATAAAATTCGATACTTTACGCTCACCAGCAATATGGTGCCAAGTTATCAGCTCTCCGTTTTAAAAATAAGTGTCTTAATTTTTTTCTAGATATACAAGTATCTAAATGTGTATATAGGTGTCTTCATAAAAGTTGTAGGGTTTGACTTGATGAAGCCGTTTCCACCTGGTACGGGTGAACGGAACGGACGGACCTTGCCCGTACTGGTGGTCTTTAAACCCTCTGGAAGCTGGTTTTCCACCAAGGTTTGCTTGGTAGTGTAGACATCCTCATAATCTTCATTAATAGCTCCTGATTTCGCCTTAAAAGTGTGATTTTCTGCACAACACAATTTAAAGAAAGCCTTGCACATATTTGCAACAATTAGTCATTATTAGTAAGGCTAGAGAGATTTTTGGTCATTTGTTTGAGAAAAATGCGATTTAAACACTGAGAAAGCTAGTTATTTTCACAGCCATGAACTTCCCCAAAGCTCAAACCTTGATCATCCGCGAGCAAGAAAACAACAAACCATAAATAACTCAGTGTTTAAACCAATATAATGAGAAGATGAATCCACTTACAGTTGGTAGTCGTATGCATCCAACACTCCTTCCATTTGAGAAGCTCATCAAAGTTAGAGAGGTTCCAAGAATACGATACAAGTTTCGATAACTCAAAACAATCAAAATAGAGTTTAATATAAGTATAAATAACTAGGAATATAAGAATTATTCCAATTTCTCTAGTTAACTCTCAACTTGCCAAGGAACACTTGAATATTTCATAATAGCAAATTTAAATAAGAGAGATCATCTCCCAAGTAGCATAAGAGTGAAGTGTCTCATTGACGTCCACATCAATAAATCAAGACTATCAAAACACTATTGTTCCAATCATTGCCTTTCAAGAAAATTCATAAAATAGTAACGGGACCATGCCAAAGACTGTTTTGTGTGGATCTTTATTTTTCAAAATTCTCAACAAGGATCATTGAGTGATTCTTTTAGCAATTGTTTGCACAGCCTTTCAAGTGTACCAATACTTTTTCCCATCACGGTAACAAGTGCTATGTTAGGAATGATGCCCTAGAGGCTCACATTTCGCCTTGTATTTGTAACCCAGAATCCGACTTAGAGCTAGTTGTATATCTCACTGCAATTATTGCAGGTGTGGAACCATATACTTGTATATAGCTCTATCCACTTTGTCCTTAGTCGTTTGAGGTTAGGAGGAAAACCCACTGCCGAGACTAATTTATAAGTCAGAAGATGACAATGTTTCACGTGTCAGGAGCATGGAGATGTTATCCGCCTTGCATTGGCTAGTCGGAATAGGTACGATAGCCGGACCAATCCAAAGGTTAGTAGGACGTGAACATACCATCATACGCTCCAGCTAACACAATGGAATCCTTAGACATGAGGGGATTGCACGATCCGAGTTGTGGAAATGCCGGCTTTGACTCCATCTAACGCTCATCGTAACTGGGAGTCATAAGGGTGGTCTTGGGCCGACTTCGAAGCAAGCTGCGTGTCGTGGATCAGCCAAGACGGAATTTTCCCGTCCATCTTGGAGAGAGATTCTCGGGGCCCTCTCATGTGATATGATTCAGAAGCATGGCCATGCGTTACTCGATCAAGTGTTGATCGAGGTAGTCCGACTTAGTGAAGCTGGAGGGAATTGGTTATCGCTGCAACGAGAAGAGAGTAAACTGGCACTGGGATGACGGAATCTCCCCCGCGGTTTATCACCAATATCGTGAGGCACATGGACTCGACAAATCGCCAAATTGAGGGCACTTACATAAAGCAGGAGTCGGCAAATCTTGCTAGAAGCTACTACCGATTATCAGCTCTAGTCAGAAAGTCACTGAGCTACTGATCTAAGGGTGTGTTTGGTAGCCTATGCCACTAGGAATTCACTCTCCCACCTGAGATATGCTGACCTCATACAAGCTGACCTAAGATCCTATGGTTGTTTGGTAGCCCCGTATGTGTTGAGACAAGCTGAACCAATACTTTGTTTGGTGGCATGCATGGGCTGAGATTGACCCAAAAATGACGTAATTACAGAGCAATCCAAACTCTTACACAAAGACCCCTAAACAAAACAAAAAAAGCAATCAACCCCCTTCTTCTCCACCTCGCCATTCTAGGAGCTCCTCGCCGGCGGTAGCGGACCGTGGGGTGCTGGACGAAGTGGTGACGGTGGAGGGACGAAGTGGTGACAGTGTAGAAATGCGGTAGAGGGCGGTGGCGTTCTGCATCGACCTGCTACCTCTGCTCGTCACAGGAGGAGGGCGGTGGCATTCCGCAGTGACCTGCTGCCTCTACTCGTCACGGGAGGAGGGCGGCATGCGGGAGAGGAGGAGGATGGCTGTCGGGAGATTGGGAGGGCGCCGGCGGGAGACGACGAGGGCGGCCGACAGTTCAGATGTGAGGAGGATGCCGCTGAAAATCGAGAGATGAAGGGGACGCGGCGGCCAGTGGAGGGCCCTTGTTCATCCGAGGGCAAGGACGATGCTTGATCCATGGTGGCGCGAGGAGGCGGTGTTGCTTGCAGCAGAGGCCGGCGACGGTGGAGGCTAGCATCTAGAGGAAGTGAGGAGGTGGAGGTCGCGTCATGGAAGGGTGGCGGCGGAACACGGGCGCGTAACAGAGAGCAGTTTTGGAGCGAAATGAGGAGCGGGGTTGTGGCCCCTGTTGGTCTCAGGCCTAGGCGCGAGGACATCGGGAGATTTCTGGGTGACTCCAGCCCTGCCGAGGAGCGAAGCTCGATTTGAGCTTCTATATCGGGCAGGGCTAAGAGCTGTTTTTTGTGCGAGATGGGCACTGCCTGAGCGAGAGAACCGGCCTACCAAATGTCTGAATTGCTAAAAATCTCGGTTGAGATGGGAATATTTCGGTTGGACCGGGCTACCAAACACGCCCTAACTGAATGATTACTGAGTTGTGTCCGGCTTACCTTAAGCCTGCAAGATCGCACACTTAAGAGAGTGGAACTACGCGGATGATGATCCGACTATCACAAGCTGGCAAGTTGTACTTGTTCAGAAGGAACACGTGTCAATGGATTGGACCCACTTTGACTAGGGTTTAGGACCAAGGGACACAAGTGTTGTGTGCCCTCACCTACTCGCCTATATAAAGGCAGGTGGGTGGTGGCGGACAAGACAATCTGATTCAGTGCTGCTTCCTAGTAGGGTTTCTCTAGACTTGGCAATTCCACCTTTCTGTACCACGACGGGAAGACAAGACTAGCATCTCTCTTGCTGCTGTTCCACCTTGTACGTGCGTGAGATAGTAGAGGCACCACACCGCGGTGTTCGTCGGTGATGTTGGGCGGCGAAGTTGGAGGTGAGGAGGAGCAAGGAGCCGGTGACAAGGTAGTCCCAGGATCGAACAGTTCGCCGGAGCCGGACAAGATGAGGGAATGTACAACACCACCACGACGTGCTTCCTCAGATTCCGCAACTGTGCGTCGAGAGGTATGAGCTATTGCCTTTGACCGTGGCCGGATCTTGGGGTGGCTCGTCAGAGTCCTTGCTGGAGCAGAAAAGTTTTTGTTTTTGGCCTGGCTCTGCGCGTTATCCAACAATGGCATCAGAGCAATCACTCTAGGTTTTTGGCCTAGTTCATGCGCATGAGATGCGCTAGTGGAAAGATTGGATCTTTTTTGCTGGTTTTGTTTTGCCTTTTTTATTTGTTTTGATCTAGGGTAGTGGCAAGGTCTAGTTTGTCTTGACCAAGAAGTTGGTCAGACCTAGTCCAGATCTGAGTGGAAGGTCATGTGGCTGACATCCATGATCAACCTCTAAAGTTGATTTTCTTGTTGGACAAGAATAGGACGGTTATACCCTGTCAAAAGTACAGCTAAGCTTTAGCTGGTGTGAGTCGGAAACGTTCCGACTTGCAAGATTTATTTGTTTCTTTTTCCCTCAAAGAAGGTCAAGTCGGATTACTCTGCCATTTGCTGCAACACTACAAGTCGGACATTTTTTGTTAGTGGGCTTATATTGTTGGGGCACTGCCAATTCTCTTCGATAAAGTGTGAGAGATTCGGACTCTCTCTGCAGGGCACTTGGTAGCTATACGGAGCTATCACAATAGTTGTGGGATTCGGGGTAAGGAGGGTTGTCGGAAAATCCAACAGGAATCAGATAGAGATCTGATTGACAAGGTGTTCCCTACTTAGAAGGTTCTCCGGCTAGCAGTGACACAAAGGCTCACTAGTCGAATAACTGACCGGGATCCTGAATCACCGTCGACTATCGGAGGTATATTAGTCTTAGTAGGAGTGTGCATGATTAAAGAGTTTAATCCCCTTCTCCTATTACAGATACATTATCTTAAGTGTTTTGCATCTTTTGTTTGTAGATGGCACCAACTAGCACCGTTCAAATTTCCATTTTTGCGTTGCGTATGATCCTTGAGAAGGACAAGCTGAATGGAACAAACTTTACCAACTGGTATTGTAACTTGAGGATCGTTCTCAAGCAAGAAAACAAGGACCATGTCCTAGACAATCCAATTCCAGACGAGTCGAGCAATGATGAGCCTATTGCTATAAGAACCACTTTTCGCCGGGCTCAGGATGAGTTGACAAAAGTCAGCTGCCTCGTGCTCGCTCACATGGAGCTAGAACTACAACAACAGTTCGAGAATGTTGAGGCATATGATATGATCGTTGCCCTTAAGAGCATGTTTGAGATGCAACTAGTACGAAGAGGTAAAGTGTCTCTAGAGCCTTGCTCAGGTGCAAGCTGAAAGACGAAGATCCACTGATACCCCGCATGATCAAGATGGTCGGATATGTGCAGTCCTTGGATCATTTGGATTTTCCCTTGAGCGAATATTTTGCTACCGACATTCTCCTGAATTCTCTTCCTAGTGCTTATGGCCCGTTCATTTCAAACTACCATATGCATGGTATGGATAAGAAACTGGCAGAACTCCCAGGGATGCTCAAGACAGCAGATGCTGACATCAAGAGAGGCGACACTAGTTAAATGTTGATGGTGTAGACCGCTTCGAAGATCAAGAAGAAATCTTGGTCTAAGAAATCCAATCCAAAGGGAGACGACACGCTAGATCCAAGTCCCAACATCGGCTCAGTGACTAGCAAGCCTGCAAAACCTTCGGGTACAGTATGCTTTTACTGTAAGGAGGAGGGTCATTGGTAGAGGAACTGCGACAAGTACAAGGCGGATAAAGCCAGGAGTGGAAGTATGACTTCTAACTCAGGCACACTTGTTGTAAATGTTATAGACATTTATCTTGCCAACACTCCTAGTAGCACCTGGGTATGTGATACCAGATCGATTGTTCATGTGTGCAATTCGATGCAGGGACTGGTAAGGCATAGGAGCACATCGAGAGGGGAGATTGACATCAGAGTCAGAAACAAAGTAAGATTTACTGCGTTAGCCGTAGGGCCGATGCAACTCCAGTTACCTTGAGGATTTGTACTAGAACTAAATAAGTGTTATTATATTCCTTTACTAAGCCGAAACATCATTTCCACCTCATGTTTCATGGAGCAGGGTTATAAGTCAAATATTAAGAACGATGGTTGTTCCTTTCATTTGAATAATGTGTTTCATGGCTATGCACCTATCCAAGCCTGACTTTTTGTGCTTGATCTTGAATGTAAATCAGTCTATAACTTGAATGCTAAAAGGTTGAAGCTAAATGATCTTAGCTCTACTTATCTATGGCATTGTCACCTTGGTCATATCAGTTGGAAACACGTGTAGAAGCTCCATGGTGATGGAATCCTGGATTCGTCCAACTTGGAGCCGTTCGAAACATGTGAATCCTGTTTTCTAGGAAAAGATGACCAAGACACCTTTCGCAAAGAGTTCCGAGAGGGCGTCTGACTTGCTGGAATTGATACATAGTGATGCATGCGATCCAATGAGCACGACAGCCAGAGGTGGTTATTAGTATTTTGTCATGTTCACGGATGATCTCACTAGATATGGATATGTCTACCTGATGAAATGCAAGTCGAAAACCTTTGAAAAGTTCAAAGAGTTTCAAAATGAAGTGCAAAACCAACTCGGCAATAATATTAAGTTTCTACGATCAGATCATGGAGGCAAATATATGAGCCATGAATTTGATGACCATCTCAAGAGTTGTGGAATAATTCCACAGCTCACCCCGCCGGGAACACCTTAGTGGAATGGTGTGTCAAAAAGGCAGAACCAAACCTTGTTAGACATGGTGAGGTCGATGATGAGTAAGACAGATATACTTTTATCATTCTAGGGGTTTTGTCTAGATACAACAGAGATAAACTAAACAAAGTACCATCTAAATTAGTAGAAAAGACACAACACGAGATGTGGATGGGCAAGAAGTCGGCATTGGATTTTCTCAAGATTTTGGGATGTGAAGCTTTTGTCAAGTGATTACAATATGACAAGCTCAGCCCCCCAAGTCGGATAAGGTAGTTTTCATAGGATACCCTATGGAAACTTTAGGGTTACTATTTCTACAACCGAGAAGAGGGCAAAGTGTTTGTCGCTCAAAACGACGTCTTTCTGGAGAAAGAATTTCTAAGCTAGAAAGATAGTGGGAATAGGGTGCACCTTGAAGAAATTTAGGATTCACCAACTCAGGACAAGTCGGCAACTTTGTAGGTTGAGCCGGATGTTGTGCCTAAGCCAACAAATGCACCAGAGCAACGAAGATCAATGAGGCTACGTGGAGACGTACTTATGCTGGACAACGATGAGCCGACTACCTATCAAGATGCGATGGGAAGTACTAATTCCAAGTCATGGCTTGGATCAATGAGATCCGAGTTAAAGTCCATGGATGGCAATAAAGTTTGGAACTAGGTTGATCTACCAGATGGTGCAAGATCCATCGAGAGCAAATGGGTCTTTAAGAGGAAAACTGACCAAGACGGAAATATTTCTGTCTATAAAGCATGACTTGTCATGAAAGGGTTCTGACAAGTTCAAGGAGTTGACTATGATGAGACTTTATCGCTAGTAGTGATGCTTAAGTCGGTAAGGATCATGTTAGCACTAGCTGCATATTTTGATTGGGAGATATGGCAGATGGATGTCAAAACGGCTTTCCTTAACGGAAATTTAACTGAGGACATGTATATGATACAACCCAAGGGTTTTGTCAATCCGACTAGTCCTAACAAAGCTTGCAAGCTTCAAAAATCCATCTATGGATTGAAGCAAGCAAGTCGGAGTTGGAACATTCGTTTTGATGAAGTGGTCGCAAACAAGATTCTTGTGTATACAGGAAGTTTAGTGAAAGCTCGGTTGTTTTTTTGCTACTGTATGTAGATGACATACTGATAGTCAGAAACAACGTTCCAATGTTGCAAGAAACCAAACATTTCTTTGGAAAGGTGTTTCCAAATGAAGGTCTTGGGTGAGGCGGCATTTATACTGGGAATTAAGATCTATAGAGATAGATCCCAAAGACTCATAGGTTTGAGTCAGAGTACATATCTAGACAAGATATTAAAGAAGTTCAATATGGATTCGGCTAAGAAAGGGTTCTTACCGATGGCTCATGGAATCCGACTTAGTAAGACTCAATGCCTAGTGTCGGCTGATGAGCGAAGTCGGATGGAGAGGATCCCTTATGCTTCAAAAGTACGATTGGTCATGTATGCGATGATATGTACTAGGCCGAATATTGCTTATGCTCTAAGTGTAATGAGCAGATATCAGTCAGATCCTAGCAAAAGCCACTGGACAACAGTAAAGAACATCTTTAAGTACTTGAGACATACTCAAGATGAGTTCCTAGTCTATGGTGGTGAGGAAGAGCTAGGTGTAAAGGGTTATACAGATGCTAGCTTTCAGATCGACTTGGATGAATCGTGCTCACAATCTAGCTATGTATTCATAGTGAATGGAGGTTAAGTGAGCTGGAAAAGTTCCAAGCAAGAATCGATGGCTGATTCTATGACGGAAGCTGAGTATGTTGTTGCCTTAGAGGCAGCAAAAGAAGGGGTTTGGATTAGAATTTTTTGATCGAAACTCAGGGTTGTTCCGGGATCATCCAGTCTGTTAGACGTGTACTGTGACAATACTGGTGCTATTGCACAAGCTAAGGAACCACGGGCACACCAGAAGAACAAGCACATACTCAGGAAATTTCACCTGATTCGGCAGCTCGTCGACCGCGGAGAAATTAAGCTATGCAAGGTACACACGGATGCAAATATTGCAAACCCGTTGACCAAGCTGCTTCCACAACCTAAGTTTGAGGCGCACGTTAGAGCGATGAGCATGAGATGCCTGAGTGTTCGACTCTAGTGCAAGTGGGAGATTGTTAGGAATGATGCCCTAGAGGCTCACATTCCGCCTTGTATTTGTAACCCGGAATCCGTCTTAGAGCTAGTTGTATATGTCACTGCAATTGTTGCGGGTGTGGAACCATATACTTGTATCTAGCTCTATCTAGTTTGTCCTTAGTCATTTGAGGTTGGGAGGGAAACCCACTGTCGAGACTAATTTGTAAGTCGGAAGATGACAATGTTTCACGTGTCATGAGCATGGAGATGCTATCCGCCTTGCATTGGCTAGTCGAAAGAGGTACGATAGCCGGACTGATCCAAAGGTTAGTAGGATGTGAGCACACTGTCATACGCTCCAACTAACACAATGGAATCCTTATACCTGAGGGGATCGCACGATCCGAGTTGTGGAAAAGCCAGCTTTCATTCCATCTAACGCTCACCATAACTGGGAGTCATAAGGATGGTCTTGGGCCGACTTCGAAGCAAGCTACATGACGTGGATCAACCAAGACGGAATTTTCCCCTCTATCTCAGAGAGGTATTCTCTAGGCCGACTTACAATCTGATCCAGTGCTGCTTCCTAGGGTTTCACTAGACTTGGCAATTACACCTTCCTATCCTGCAGCAGCAAGACCAAGACTAGCATCTCTCTTGCTGTTGTTCCACCTTGTACATGTGTGAGACATCAGAGGCACCACACCTATGGTGCTCATCGGTGATGTTGGGTGGCGAAGTCGGAGGCAAGGAGGAGCACGGAGCCAGCGACGAGGTGGTCCCATGATCGAGCAGTTTGCCGGAGCCGGACGAGACGAGGGGAACGTACAGTACCATCACGACGCGCTTCCTCAGCTTTTGCACATGCTCGTGGATAGGTACGAGCTATTTCCTTTGACATTGGCTGGATCTTGGGGTGGATCCCCAGAGTAGAAAAGTTTTTGTTTTTGGCCTGGCTCTGCGCGTTGCCCAACATGCTATTGATGGGTCCAAAAAATGCTGTCTTTCTCCGCGTTTGAACATTGTTTTTGTCAAGCAATTGACATTATTCTCTCTTGATTTGCCACTAATGACTAATTATTGCAAAGATATGCAAATCCTTCCTTTGATTTATGTTGTGCAGGAAATCACACTTTTATGGCGAAATCTAGAGTCATAAATGATGATTTTGAGGAAGTATTGACGACCAAGTATTCCTGGAGCTGAAGCCAGGCGCCAGCTAGTGTAACGATCACTAGTACGGGCGCACCCTGCCCGTACCGCCCGACCATACAGGGTGGCGGCAGCTTCGTCTCGTAAAACTCTAGAATACCCGTGAAGACGCCTATATATTTAGAGGCCCCTGTCGCACAGAGGGCCGCCATTCTCAGATTGCATCACACCACCACCAAAGGAGATCCATGCCATTGTTCATCCATCCATCATACATCCCCTCCATTAGCCATAGTCATTGCTTTGTACTTTAGATCTCCTTGTGATTCGGTGACCATTGTAAGAATATTTGATTTCAATCTAAGTATTGCACAATGTTTTCTATCCTTGATCTTATTGTTATGAGTGAGTAGTCCTCATGGGCTACGGGTTGGGGAGAAACCTCGTAGTGTTTAAGTGTATCTAATCTATGGGAGAATTGTGTATTGGTTTGTAAGGGAGATTTGTATCATTTGTTTCTTTGTCTCTTGCCTTGATCTTTGGACTTGTAGGTACCCAAGATCCCAGAGATTGATCAAGGCTTGAGGTGAGATGCTTGGCTAGCAGCGATCTCATAGGAACCCCAGTGACAACAAGGGTAGTACGATCTTCGCTTAGAGACCCATTTGGGATCACAACAACATCACCACTTAATGCTTTGATCTGTGTTTTGCACTTAATAATTGTTTGTAACCCGGTGCTTCGCGATACACTCGGTAGGATCAAAAGACCATTGCTATGCCACTGGCCTCTCAGGGGCTCTAGTATATTAGGATGTGTTGCCCACAAAAGATTATCTCTATTGGAACCTTACACATGAATGCGCTTATTTTTATCATTTATCCCATATGATATGCAACTGCAGGTGGATCTTCAACCCTGGCCTATCTCCATCCATTGATTCAACCACAATATAAAGAAACTATATTGGTCCGGTAAACAAAGGTAAAATTGAAAAAACAAATACTTGTAGACGTGTCCTTATTTTTATTCCTATTAGCGTTGTTTCCCGAGGATTCGATAAACCTATGTCTACTAGGTAAAAATCTATTATACTACATCCGAAATCTGGATAGAATGTATCAACTCTTTTTCTGGCGCTGTTGCCGGGGAAGCAATTCACTATCCTGGTGAGGTCACTAGAGACCTTGTTTTTAGATTTAATTTTTGTTTGTAGTTTACTATTTGTTATTAGTTTACTTTTTCGTTATCTATTTTGAAAACCCAAAAAAATTAGTTACTTGTTTACTTTTTATCTTACTTTTAAAATACCAAAAATAAAAGAGCGATGGCTCAAAAGAAACTTGGGGAGTATGCTACTCCCACTGATGATTTTATTCGTGCACCTATTACTCAGCCCGCTGTTGATGCGGAAGTATATGAGATAAAAGCCTAACCTTTTGAGTTTGGTTCAACAGAACCATTTTGGAGGCTCATCTTCTGAAGATTCAGGTTTGCACTTAAATACATTTACTAAAGTTTCCGACATGATGCGTATTAAGGATGTTGATCCAAATGCTATTAAATTACGTTTGTTTCCTTTCTCTCTTAGAGGAAAGGGTAAGGACTAGTTGCTAGCTCTACCTAAGGGCACTATCACATCTTGGGAGGAATGTACTAATCTCTTTATGACTAAATCCCCCCCAACTAAAACTATGCAACTAAGATCCAATATTACAAGTTTTAGACAAGAAGACCATGAGCCACTAGCGCTTGCATGGGAAAGGATTAAAGAAGCCGTAATGAACTGTCCTAGTCATGGGATGGAAAAGTGGATAATTTATTTTATAATGGCCTTAACTCAATGTCTAAGTCTATGCTATATACTGCACTAGGAGGAACTATCATGGGAAAGTGGGTGAGTGTTGCAAAGAAATTACTTGATGGTATGCAAAATAACCATGCTCAATGGCATGTGGAAAGAACCTCAAAAAGGATAAGTTCAATCACCGAGGTAAACAATGAAGAGCTTACTGCAAAGGTAGATGAATTACTTAATATAGTAAAGGGTAAGGAAGATACCCAAGTTAATGATATCTCTACCGATGTTAATGATGTTAATTTTATAGCTCATGGTCCTTATAATCTTGCATGAAAAAATCAAAACTTTGCTTCTAATGTTCAAAAACATTATTTTAATCCTACAGGAGCTCCTTATAATAACTTTGATAATAATAATGGAGCAAATCATGGCAATCTTATGTTTAAACATACTGTTAGAAATTTTATGCAAGCTCAAACTAAGAAAAATAATACGCTTAGTAAAATCACGGAGAACCATGAGACTAGCATCGGTAAATTATCTAATCAAGTCATTGCAATTAGAAATGATGTTCATGCTCTACAGGAAAGGACAAAGACCATGGAAGCTCAACTGGGCATGGTAGCCGAGAGCCAAGCTCTCATACTTGCAAAATTTGCTGGAAAGCCCAAGCCAAATCCGGTGGAAGACCTCAAAATGATAAGGGTAGAGAACGATGAAGACAAGCATGAAGATCTAGATTATAGCAACGCACCAACACCCGAATATATCATGGAAGATCTATTAAAGATGATAACCATCAAGAATCCAGGTATTGAGATAAGTAATGATGCTACCTATCAAAAATTCATCCAATAAGTAGCATATAAAGTTAGAGAGTTAGAAATGGAGTATAAAAGACTAGCTGATAAGCTTCCTGCTAAGCTAGATGATATATTTGAGCCCACTATTAAAATTAAGATTGGGATCAATGAGATGTCTACACTTTGTGATCTTGGTGCAAGCGTCTCAACAATTTCTAAGAGTCTATTCGATAAACTAAACTTGGGGCAATTTGCAACTACTAAAATGAGACTCCATCTAGCTGATTTTACATTTAAGCAAGTTGTTGAGATTAAAGAAAATATAGTAGTAGAAATTAAAGGTAGTCCTACACTTATTGATCTTGTTATAGTGGACATGCCCGAAGATCCCATAGCTCCTATAATTCTAGGCAGACCATTCCTAAGAACCATTAAAGCTTTAATCAATTTGCCTGAAGGGAATGTCAGAATAGGACTACCATCTAGAGATCCTTTTATAGTCCACTTTCCTAGGAAGAAGAAGGCCAAGCTTAACAATGATGATGATGGTATAATCACACTTAAAGCTAATTACTTTGGAGTGGGTGTTCCACTCACTAAACTTAAATGATCACCATCTGGGTCAAGCTAATTGATCTTAACTAGAAGCGCTTCATCGGAGGCAACCCATGTGAAATAAAAGTTTTATTCTTGTGTTAGTTTTGTTTTGGTTTGTTTTGTTTTTTGTTTATTTTTTTAAAATAAAGAGTGTTCGAGAAGACCTTTGGAAAGAGGAGAAGAAATAAAAGGTAATCCTCAATTTTATACTTTGCTAACACATGGCCTTAATGTATTGCTAATTTTTACAAAGCCTTTGTTCCTGTTATTTTGCCTTTTGCTAAGATGTGCAAAGGTGCACGTAGCTACTAATCTTTTCCTCAAGATTTTGCAGCTTTCAGTTGGCATAACGACCACTGGTAAGGTCGGAAATGACTGTATCGTGCGCCCGTACCACACCGAGGTGCTGGGAAATACAAGTCTCGATTTTTGCCAAAGGACACAACCATCATAACGACCACTAGTATGGTCGGACGTGGTCATACTGTCTGCCCATACCATATCCTCAAGCACATATCAGAATTGAAGCAAAACATATTGGCCGCGTAATGACCAGTCGTACGGGCACGCGTGACCATACGGCGCGCCCGTACCGAGTTCACACTGGAAGGGTTCCGTCGACCCCAAGGTTTGTCACTCGGTACGGGCAGGAACCGGTCGTACCGCCTGCCCGTACCATGCACCTGGCCGCCATATGAACCCAGGAAGAGGTAACCTAAAATTACGGAAATACTATTCTCATTCTTCTACCTCCAAACTCCACACTACTTTCATTGGATTTTCAATTCTACTTGTTATTTTTTTGATTCCTCGCACCCAATCGATCTAAGGTATGTTTCTCCTTTGATCCCCAACTTATTTACATCTAAACCTTGCTTAATCTTTCACCATTATCAATCTAGACTTAGGTCTTGTTCTTGAGCTAATCTTGATGTTGAGTATGTTTAGTTAGTTTTTAGAGGAGATTCTTTTGTAGCTAGTGTAGAGGATCGTATATGCTATGTTTATATTGGACTAAATTTTTGATTAGCTTCATTTTTTATTTTTGTCATTAGATGAATACAAGGAGCCGTACACGTGTGATGGCCGTGGCACAATCCACACCACCCGTTGATATGCTAACCCCCCGAGTCATTGGGAGTCGAGTTTGTCGAGGACTTTTAGCTGAACCATTTCGACCGTCTCAAGCTCCAAGAAATCAAGACCACTAAGTGGGTGTGTCCTTTTATCCTGAACCAACTTGGTATCCATGCTGATTTGGATTTGCTATGCAACAATGTTGGTTTGTATGATTTTGTCTTTTAGGATTGTGCCACGTACCGCCGTTTGACGCTTGAATTTGTCAGCACTGTGATGCATACGGTAACATCTCACTATTGTCCCGAAGAGCAGCTTCCTAGAGTTTATTGTATATACTTCTGACTCGTGAACCTTGAGTACTCTTTAACACTTACTCAATGGGCTCACTCCTTCAGGTTTGCCAACAACACCACCGACATACGCTCCACTTCTTTTGTTGTAAATCCTACACCCTTGGGCTACTTTAATAGAATGAGAATTCATGGAAACATAACCAAGAGAAACCAAATTGATCATCCTGCTATTCGTTATCTGTTTTATGTTATTGCTAACACCTTGCAGGCACGTGGTGAGTTTACTAGAGTTAATGAAGAGTACATGATGGTCCTCGCTAAAGCTATAATTCCTAACTGTAATTTGACGCCAAATTTGTGTGCACTTGTTTTGTTTTATCTTCACCATCAGGAGCTTGAATCTCGTGGTCCCATATGCGTAGGAGGAGTCATAACCATGCTTGCACAGGCGCTCCATGTCAACATACGTAACATCCAACTAATGTTTGGAAACCGCCGTCTTGGTTTTTCTACTCTTAGAGCATGTGGTATATGATTTCAAGAATCAATGGTATTTATCTCTTCAATATACCTGGAGCGGATCACTTGATCCCCGCTCCTTTTCCTAATGGTCTTTTCTCTATTAAGGAGGGATGTTTGTGTTATGACGCGCAGGCTGAAGCAAATCTACCACAACAAGAAGTACCCATAGATGGAGAAGAGGAAGATCAAGGAGTGGAACAAGAAGGGCCTGAACAAGATGTGCAGCCACCAAATTTGTACACTACCTATGATGATATCTATGGCCTCGAGGAGAATATCCAGAATATGAACAACCTCTCCATCAACCTTCGAGATGCTACTGCCAACCTCACCACTCAGTTCCACGATTGGAGCAGCCAATGGAACATGGGTAACTATCCACCACCACGATAATGAGCAACAAAAGGGCTTGCAAAAGCCTGAGCTTGGGGATGTGTCCCTAGGAAATTTTATTTGTGTAATAACAAGGTTGTACTCCAGCTCCTTGTGAGCTTTGAAACAATCATGTTGGTTTGCTCCAACACTTTGCTTTTTAGTTTGCTTTCGTTTTTCATTTGCTTTAGTTTTAATTAGTTTTTGTTTTGTTAATCACTTACTTGGTTGCAAGTTCTTTTCTATTCTTTAAACCCCATACTCAAAAATACAAAAAGATTTTTCCCCTTTTCCTTTTTCGTGAAAGTGGATTTAAACCTTGCCTCTTTGCTTCAATATTATTACAAGAGTGATTTTTCTTAAGTTTTGAAGGAACACATCCCTATAGGGAAGAGGATTATGAAGTCACTCATGAGAGGTATGTCCTATGTATCCCACATTTGAAGTTTGAATTGTTTATCTTAGTTAGTTGATATGCTAAGATGCTATGCTAGTGGGAGTAATTCAAAATAGTTAGAGTAAAGCTTATTATTTGTATTAATGATTAGTTGTGGAAGCTTTTGCTCTAGTTCTTGTAGTTAACCGAGTCTTTCCTTGGAAATAAATTTGCCAAACAAGTACAACAACAAAAAGTCTAAAATTTTATGACTTGTTTGATGTGTTATTATCTTGAGAGTTTACCTTTGATGATACTTAACCCCATAGACTGATAGACTTGACGACACTCTTAAGTTGTTTGATTGAAATGAAGTCTAGTGGTAATTGTGATGCATGCCAAAGCTAACCTTGTGGATCAAACCGTGTTACTATTTAAAAAAGTTCTATGTTTCCCATGCACACCTTTGGATGCCAATAACTCTGCTAGATTTTGAACGATCTATGGTATAACCCCGGAGTTCGGCTATGAGTTGATGACATGGGTGGCATACGTGTCACCGTATGGAAAAAATTATTGGTACTCTCGAAGGTTGTGCAAACCATTGTTTAAAAGCATCACTCAATGATCCTTATTGATAAATATCCTTGCAAGAAGGAAGAAAATAATGAAAGAGAAAAATAAAGATATGATGATCCACACAACAAGTCTTTTGGCATGATCTTGTTACTACTTTACGAATTTTCTTGAGAAATAATGATTGGAATAGTAGTGTTTTAGATAGTCTTGATTTACCGATGTGGGTGTCAATAAGACACTTCACCGTTATGCTACTTGGGACATGAACTTTCTTACTCAAAATTGCTATATTAAACATCCTAGTGTTCCTTGGCAAGCTTAGAGTTAACTAGATGAATTGGATTGATTGTTACACTTCTAGTTATTTATACTTATATTGAACTCTACTTTGATTGTCTTGAGTTATCAAATCTTGTATAGTTCTTAGCATATCTCTAATTTTGATGAGAATTTCAATATGGAAGAAGTGCTGGACGTATATGGCTACCGAACGTAAGTGAATTCATATTCTCATTGTTTCAAGTTTAAACGTTGAATTCCTTATAGTTCTTTTGTTTCTTCTTGCTCGAGGGTGATCAAGGTTTGAGCTTTGGGGATGTTGATGGCTCCAAAAAGCGCCATCTTTCTCCGTGTTTAAACATTGTTTTTCGTTAAGAAATTGAAATTATTCTCTCTTGATTTTCCACTAATGACTAATTATTGCAAAGATATGCAAATCCTTCCTTTGATTTATTTTGTGCAGGAAATCAAACTTTTATGGCGAAATCTGGAGTCATAAATGATGATTTTGAGGAAGTATTGGCGGCCAAGTATTCCTAGAGTTGAATCTAGGTGCCAACCAGCGTAACGACCACTGTTACGGGCACACCCTGCCCGTACCGCCCGATCATACGTGGTGGCGGCGGCTTCGTCTCGTCAAACCCGACAATACTCATGAAGGCTCCTATATATTTAGAGGCCCCTGCCGCACAAAGGGCCGCCATCCTTAGATTGCAGCACAACACCACCAAAGGAGATCCACGCCATTGTTCATCCATCCATCATCCATCCCCTCCATTAGCCATATCCATTGCTTTGTATGTTGTAAGAATATTAGATTTCAATCTAAGTATTGCATAATGTTTTCTATCCTTGATCTTATTGTTATGAGTGAGTAGTCCTCATGGGCGACGACTTGGGGAGAAACCTCGCAGAGTTTATGTGTATCTAATCCATGGGAGAATTGTGTATTGGTTTGTAAGGGAGATTTGTATCATTTGTTTCTCTGTCTCTTGCCTCGATCTTTGGACTTGTAGGTACCTAGAATCCCAAATATTGATCAAGGCTTGAGGTGAGATGCTTGGCTAGCGGCGATCTCATAGGAACCCAGTGACAATAAGGGTAGTATGGTCTTTGCTTAGCGACCCATTGGGATCACATCAACATCACCACTTAATTCTTTGATATGTGTTTTTCACTTAATAATCGTGTGTAACCTGGTGCTTCGCGGTACACTCGGTTGGATCAAAAGGCTATTGCTATGCCTGTGGCCTTTCAGGGGCACTAGTACATTAGGATGTGTTGCCCACAAAAGATTATCTCTATTGGAACCTTACACATGAATGTGCTTATTTTTATCCTTTATCCCATATGATATGCAGCTGCAGGTGGATCTTCAACCCTGGCCTATCTCCATCCATTGATTCAACCACAATATAAAGTAAACTAGATTGGTCCGGTAAAATAAAAAACAAAGTCTTGTAGACCTGTCCTTATTTTTATTCCTATTAGCGTTATTTCCCAAGCATTCGATATGTTGGGCCTGATACCTTCGATCCGGATTACGAATGTGGTATAGCTTCTTTTTCCCTAGTAGACCTAGGTTTATCGAATCCTCGGGAAGCAGATGTGTAGTGAAGTTACTTTAACGGACCTTCGGGAGTTTTAGAATTCCTTTTGTGTTTTTACTGGACCAAGAGTTTGCGTCTTTTTGTTGTTGTGAATGATGGAGAGAGAGGGCCTAGGACGTTTGGTTTCACCTGTAGCTATGCAAAACATCTGATGGGAATAAAAGATAGAAATAAAGTATGCATGTAATTGTTAGAGCAAGATAAATTATATGTGGGCAGTGCATCCATTATTGCTATTGCCTCCGCAACCGCTTATAGCAATAAACTACTAGTCTCAATGATTGGAGAAAAAGAACTAATGATATGCATAGTGATGTCACCATTAATCCCAAGTAAATCCCTCACATACAGTCGTACTACCCATTTCTGCCACTAGGGTTCCCAACCTAAAGATTAGTCATTACTCATACTCCCTATACCTGGCTCAATTCTCGGGGTCTTGGCTACCTTACAAGTCCTTAGATTGAGGCAAGAGAGGATACAATAATCATCATGTCATACAAACTAATACATGATCCCATCTGATAAATAACATGCACAAAAGCTACATGGCTAGGCCGAAGTGCTTAACCCGAGGAGAATTACTCACACATAGAGATGAGATCAACAATCACAAACATTGTAATGGAAATCATAAGATTGATAGAAAATAGTCTTGCAATGTTGCCAATAGAAGATGAGATCTACTATTACAAGTGGTGGAATATGGCTATGGTGGTGGAGAAGGGCTTGAGAGATTAGATCTAAGTCTATTCTTCCAGCGGCTCTTCTGTGTTGTGGATGGAGATCTGGAGGCGGTTGATGATCTGGGGCAGGGACTCTTGAGGCTCTTTTCTCGTCACCCGGGGCTTCTTTATATAGGGGTCCCTTCACGAAAGTTGTTCTGTTTGACCTAGAAGTGTCATTGGCAACTATACAGCCAGAATTTTATTCCGGTCGTATAGTTGGTCGTTAAAGCGTTTGCCTCCGACCCACGACTCCTGGTTTCTTCTAGTTATTGGAAATATCGTATATTTGACTTTAATGTAGTGATTCCCATCATAAAACGTCATTATCTGCGCATGAAAAATAGATGGAAAGGATTGCATACCCCTTTAATTATTAGGCATTAGTGGCAGGGTTTAGAGAGATATTTCATCAAAAATATGAATAATATCTAGTTTAAATGTGGACGTAGATGGCTATATTTCAGATCCATCAACCTCCCAAGCTTAAACTTGATCGTCCTTGAGCAAGAAAACCAAAATCAAAAAGGAACTCAGCATTTAAACTGAAATAACAAGATGATGATCTTACTCATGATTGGTAGTCTCATGTTTCCTCCACTTCATAAATCTGAAAAACTTTAGCATAGATAGAGTAATGGCAAGCATATCATACGGGTTTTATGCATCCTTATAGCGCAGCAAAATTATTGTTAACATGGATGATTCAAATGAGTAAACGTTATTCCATGTCATGTAATCAACTCATAGGCTTGCCTTTGAACAATAAAGTATAATCATGTAAATTGAGAGTGTGAGAGTTGTCATGAAAAGCATATACACTAGAGTATCTCAATTCTCCCACATGAATAAATCAAGACTTTTCAAGCACTACTTTTTTATTTGTTGTCCTTCAAGAATTTTAGTTCTTGAGTAACTGAGATCATGCCAAAACAAAATTAGTTTATCGGGCTATGATGGACACTCATGGCATCACTAAGGTTTTTGTTCCTTTTTCATAATGATTACTCACAACATCCAGAGGAGTGATTCTATCATGAACACAACTACTCGAGAATGCCAAGAATCTTACCCACTATAGCATTGCTGCCACATGTGTTTAATCAACTCATAGCCAAAATCTAGGAGTTTCCTCCATGAAGATCGTTTGTAGGCCAGCGGAGTTGTTGGCATCCCATGAAGTTTGACACACGTAAAGCTATATCATTCTTATGATTAACAAGTCAAACTTTGGCATGATCACAAAAACCGATAAACATTAATTCAATCGAACAAATCCTGTTAAAGAGAGCTATCAAGTTAATCAACATTTTCAGTGGTGTTGAGTGTCTCTAGAAATAAGCCTTCAAGACTAAGCACTACAACAACCAAGCCTTCAATTGTGAGACTTTTTCTTATTACAATTGTTTAGCAATTTTAAGGCAAGACTTGGTTAATTACGAGAGCTGGAACAAAACCCAACTAAATACCCATGCAAACAAAATCTTACTACAATATAAAGACTCACTCCACCAATATAACATCTCAACATTTACTACTAACTAGCATTTGTTTCTCAAACTTCAAAAGTGGGGAGTCATAAGGCATACCTCTCATGTTTGGTTCCACTTCTCTCTTCCTTTTTTATTTGCTTCTTGGAAACTCGAAATTGATCACTCTCCTGCAAATACATGAAAACCTCGAGGTAGAAAGAAAAGAAAGAGGTAATATAAAGAAAAATGGAAAAACTTTTTGTGTTTTTAAGAGAGGGAGTTTAAAGAATAGAAAATTGGTGGGAAAGCTCGGCTAGAAAATCTCGAAAGCAAATACAGTGCCAGTTGCCTATTATCTGCTGTTTTTGGTTTCAGAAAATCTAGTAAGGAAATATTCTCGGAATTGGACCGGACAAAATCCTAAGTCAATAGTTCATCAGAATGAACATAGAGTCTGGAGGGGCGACGAAGGGGGGAGCCAGGGCGGCCACACCTGGTGGTGGCACGGCGAGCCCTAGACGCGCCACCAGGGGGTGTGGGCCCCCTGGTACTCCACCGACCTTGCCCCTTCGCCTATATATTTCCTCCGAGACAAAAACCCTAAGTACCTGATCAAAATTCCACGAAAGAGTCTGTAGCCACCGCCATATCCATCCCTAGATCGGGAGGGATCTGAAGCTCTTCCCGGCACCCCGCCGGAGGGGAGAGATCACCCGAGAGGCCTTCTTCATCACCATGCCTGCCTCTGGTGTGATGCGTGAGTAGTTCATCTCTAGACTATGGGTCCATGTAGTAGCTAGATGGTTGGTTCTTCTCCTTTGTGCTACCATGTTTAGATCTTGTGAGCTCCGTTCATGATCAAGATCATCTATTTGTAATCCTACACACTATGTTTGTGGGGATCCGATGGATATTGATATGCTATTTCAGATTGATTATTGATTCTATCATGTCTTTGTTATTTGTGATCTTGCATGCTTTCCATTGTTAGTAGCTATCTTGGCCGAGTAGATTCTAGCAACTCCAAGAGGGAGTATTTATGCTCGATAGTGGGTTCATGCCTCTAGTAATCTGGGGAAGTGACAGAAATCTCTAACGTACTAGATGTGATGTTGCTACTAGGGAGAAAACAACAATCCTTTATTCATAGAACAATCGTATTGTTTACTTTACACACTTTGCTTAATGCAATTATCTATTGCTTGTAACTTAATACTGGAGGGGGTTCGGATGATAACCTGAAGGTGGATTATTAGTCATAGATGAAGTTGGATTATGGTCTATGTATAATGTTGCAATGCCTAATCAAATCTCATAGGAGTCAAGATAATTATATATGCATGTGTGCTTTCTCGATGTTTGTCAATTGCCCCGCTGTAATTTGTTAACCCAACATGTCATCTATCTTAAGGAGAATCAGCACTAGTGAACTATGGACCCCGGTCCATTCTTTTACCATCAATCTACAACAATTTACTGTTTACTTTCTGCAAGCAATTACTATCTTCCACACAATACGTTTAATCCTTTGTTTTCAGCAAAACCGGTGAGATTGACAACCTCACTGTAAGTTGGGGGCAAAGTTCTGTGGTTGTGTTGTGCAGGATTCCAAGTTGGAAACAACACCTTGGAGGTGTTTCCTTGCTCCTACTGGTTCGATAACCTTGATTTCATAACTGAGGGAAAACTTGTTGCTATGCTCATCATACCTTCCTCTTGGGGTTCCCCAACGAGCTCTACATATTGAGCAAGCAAGACTTTTTCTGGCGCCGTTGCCGGGGAGTCAAGAACATCTTCACAAGGGGAGTCCCTCATAACCAATCTCTTTACTTTGTAGTTTTCGTTTTGCTTAGTTTATTTCTGCTTTGTTTGCTTGTTTCTTTATCAAAAACACAAAAAAATTAGTTGTACTAGTTTGCTTTGTTTATTAGAAAACACAAAAAAATGACTACTCTTTTTTTACATGAAAAAAACAATGAAAAAATGACTACTCTTGAAAACACTAAGTTGTGTGACTTCACTAGCACCAACAACAATGATTTCATGTGCACACCTATTTCTCCACCTATTCCTGAAGCTACTTTCTTTGAAATTAAAACTGCTTTACTCAATCTTGTTATGAGAGAACAATTTTCTGGTATTGGTACTGAAGATGTTGTTGGTCATATTAATAACTTTATTGAACTTTGTGAGATGCAAAAACATAGGGATATAGACGGGGATATTATTAAGCTTAAATTGTTTCCTTTCTCTTTGAGAGGAAAAGCTAAAGAATGGTTGCAATCCCTAACTAGAAATAGTATTGATTCTTGGACTAAATGCAAAGATGCTTTCATTGGAAAATACTATCCTCCTGCTAAGATTATATCTATGAGAAGTGAAATAATGAAATTTAAACAATCTGATAATGAACATGTTGCTCAAGCTTGGGAAAACTGAAATCTTTGGTAAAGAATTGTCCCAGTCATGGACTGACTACTTGGATGATTATCCAATTTTTTATGCAGGATTGAATTATTCTTCAAGAAACCTACTAGATTATGCTGCTGGAGGTACCTTTATGACCATTACTTTGGGTGCTGCAACAATGCTTCTGGATAATATGATGGTTAACTATTCTGAATGGCACACTGAGAGAGCTCCTCAAGGTAAGAAGGTAAATTCTGTTGAGGAAACCTCCTCCTTGAGTGATAAAATTGATGTTATTATGTCTATGCTTGTTAATGGAAAAGCTCCTATTGATCCAAATCATGTTCCCTTAGCTTCTTTGGTTGCTCAAGAAGAGCAAGTTGATGTGCACTTTATTAGAAATAATAATTTTGGCAACAATGCTTATGGTAATAACAATTGTAGGCCTTACCCTCCTAATAATACTAATGGTTATCATGGTCAACCTGGAATACCTAGTGAAGAAAGAATTTTAGAAGTTGAAAGAGCCACTAAAAACTTCATGCAAATGCAATATGATCAGAATAAATTATTTACTAAAGCCATGGAAGAACAATCTACTATTTTGAAAAATATTAGTCATCAACTTGAGAGTTTAAATAGGGAAATTCCTAGTTTGCAATAAAAACTTTCTAATGCTGAAATAAATATATCATCTTTGTCTGAAGCACAATCCTCTTTGATTAATAAAATGGCTGCTAAACCTGAAACTATTGAAAATCCCTTTGCTGCTACTAATGCCATATAAGTTAGAATTGATGAAAATGTTAGACTGTTAGCTGAATTGCATGCTAAGTGGGAAAGGGAAGATGAAATTGCTAGAAATATTAGTATTTCTACTATCACTACCACTAATGTTGAAGCTAGTAAACCCAATGGAACCTTTTCTAATAAAAATGCTGAAATTCTTCGAAATATGGGAAACATTAGCTCTACTACTTTAGATGATAATTATGATTTTGACCTTGATGGTTGCAATATCTCTAAAGTAATTATGTTCCTACAAAAGCTTGCTAAAAGTCCCAATGCTAGTGCTATGAATATGGCCTTTACAAAACACATTACTGATGCTCTCATAAAAATTAAAGAAGAAAAGATGAAACATAAAGCTTCTATTCCTATGAAATTAGAAGATGGTTGGGAACCAATCATTAATATGAAAGTGAATGATTTTGATCTCAAGGCTTTATGTGATCTTGATAGTAGTGTTTCTATTATGCCTAGAAAGATTTATGAAATGCTTGATTTACCACCATTGGAGGATTGTTATTTAAATGTCCAACTTGATGATAATGCTAAAAATAAACTCATGGGGAGTATTAATGATGTTCTTATTATGGTTAACAATGCCTATGTCCCCGTTGATTTCTATGTTTTGGATGTTGAATGCAATGCTTCTTGTCCTATTACTTTGGGAAGACCTTTTCTTAGAACTGTTGGTGCCATTATTGATATGAAAGAAGGCACCATTAAATATCAACTCCCACTCAAGAAAGGTATAGAACACTTCCCTAAGAAGAGAGATAATATTCCTTTTGCCTCTCCTATTAAAACAAAATTTTCTCTTAATGCTTTTTCATTTGAGAATACTTGATTCTTTTCTTGCTTCTTATGCCTAGCTCAAAGGCGTTAAAGAAAAGCACTTATTGGGAGATAACCCAAATTTTGTTAGGAACCTTTTTGTTGAGTCTTGGAAGTTATTACTTCTGTAATAACCGCTCCTTATCATTTTTGTGGTTTTTGTGCCAAGAGTAACCTCTAATGAGAGAGAAGTAATGCTTGGGAAAGTTGCTGTCCTAAAACAGATTTTTATGCTTCGCTATAAAAATTCATGAAAAATCTCTGTACGTCAGTTTGAGCTGTAATTTTTTGTGCTTCTGCCCCAGGTTGTTATCCAACTTTAGTTAGTGCAACACTTTTCGATTTGAGCAACAAAAGGTCTTCGAAAAAATCGGTTTTTACCTGCTGTTCTGTTTTGACAATTTTTTGCCATTATTTGCATTTGCCTCTTAATCTCTTTCTCTTTGAGTTCTCTTTGATCATTTGAAATTTTTAAAGGAAGTGCTACAGTATCTTGTGTTTTAATGGAAGTTTTACTTGTGTTGAAACTGAACCAAAAGACTTATTATCTTAAGTACACTAATGTTGCTAATGAAGATCGTGTGAAGTTTTGTATGAAGGAAATTTTAAAGTGTAAGGAAAAGTAATGTGATAAGATGAAGTATGGATAAAATCTCAAGCTTGGGGATGCCGCCCGTCTCACCCCAAGAAATATCTAAGAAGTACAAGCGTCAAAGCTTGGGGATGCCCAAGGCATCCCCTTCTTCATCAATAAAAATTTCAGGTTTCTTCCAAACACTTCATTTTTATTGTTTTATGCACAGTTGTGTTGTTCTTGGAGCGTCTTGTTTTTGTTTTTAGTTTTAGTTTGCTTGAATAAATTGGTTGGACCCCCTCATTTATACATTAGTTTTCAAATAAGATTGGTTTGGATTGGAAAAGAGTAGGAAAAGATCATGCTTAAGTGGTATAAAAGGAGTTTGTTTTTGACTGTGACTTAGACTTTATCATGTCATGCTTGATATTGTTTTGGCTTTATGCTTTGTGATTTTTGTTGTAGCATGACATGTTATAAACAATTGAGATTGCTTAATGTGCCTTGAAAGAATCATGCGTTGTTTTAGCATATTAAAGCATAGTATTGTGGTATTCTCCTTTAATGCTTTATTTGGGTTGACTTGGCGCATGCTCACACCATGCTAAGACTACACCAAGTCACCATAGACTCTATGATCATTTAGTTTTCGACTTGTAATATCACTTTATGCTTTAATTAATAATGTTTTGTCGTTTTGCATGATTATGGCCATTATTGCTCTCTTAGTTGGTCGCTCCCAGTCTTTTGCTAGCCTCCATACCAAGTATGAGTTTCACTCATGCATCCAACTCCAAATAAAACCAAGTTATTCCAAAGAGTCCACCATACCTACTGATGACCCACAAGTATAGGGGGTGTATCGCAGTATTTTCGAGGGAAGTGAAACCCAATTTATTGATTCGACACAAGGGGAGCCAAAGAATATTTATAAGCCTTATCAACTGAGTTGTCAATTCAGCTGCACCTAGAAACAATCTTGCTCATAGCAGTTTATCAGTAGCAACAGTTTTGCAGTAGGAATAGTAAAGTAACAGCAGTAGTAAAGTAAAGACAGCAGTAACAATAGCAGTAAACAGTAGGATTCGAGTGCGGTAGGCATAGGGATGGATGGACGGGCGTTGCATGGACAAGACAATTCACATGGAAATTAGAACATAGGGCAATTGCAGATAAATAATATAAAGCATCCAAGTACTAAATAATCCTAGGCATGTGTCCCATATATAGTCATACGTGCTCGCAATGAGAACTTGCACAACATCTTTTGTCCTGCCAGCCCGTTTGTAGCGGGGCCTCAAGGGAACTACTGGCAATTAAGGTGCTCCTTTTAATAGAGAACCGGAGCAAAGCATTAACACTCCGTGAACACATGTGATCCTCACATCAAAGCCATTCCCTCCGGTTATCCCGATTTCTGTCACTTTGGGGCCATTGATTCCGGATAACAACGTGTGTATACAACTTGCAGGTAAGACCATAAACAATACTATCATAATGAATCAATAACATGTTCAGATCTGAAATCATGGCACTCGGGACCTAGTGACAAGCATTAAGCATAACAAGTCGCAACAAAGTCATAAAGCACTAATAGAAGATACTAGGCACCATGCCCTAACAATCTGATGCCATTACATGAACGATCTCATCCAATCCCTACCATCCCCATAGCCTACATCGGGGGATTACTCACTCATAGATGGGGGAAACATGGATGGTTGATGGAGAAGCGATGGTGATGATGATGGCGATGATCTCCTCTAATTCCCCGTCCCGGTAGGGTGCCAAAACGGAGTTTCTGGTGCTGTTTCATGGAATTTTTTATATCTGGTGGTGGTGGCGGAGCGGAACTCCTTCTAGAAAAACGTCGAACCCCCCTGAGTTTTTAGGTCAGAAGGCATCTTATAGGCGAAGAGGGAGACCGAGGGGGTGTCTGGGGCGGCCAGACCACCCCCTGGCGCGGCCAGGCCCAGCCCGTGCGGCCAGGTGGTGTGGCTGGGCCCCAGCCCTTCTCTGTCTCGTATTATGGCTCCAGGTGTCCCCCGGTAAAAGAATGACTTTGGCTCTTGTCCTGTCCAATTCCGAGAATATTCATTTTCTGACTTTCCTGGAACCAAAAACAGCAGAAAACAAGCAGCTGGCACTGTGGCTCTTGTTAATAGGTTAGTCCAAGAAATCATATGAAAAGTACTCCAAAGTGTAGACAAAACATAAGAAAGTAGATAAAACCAAGCATGGAACATCAAAAATTATGGATACGTTTGCAACGTATCACCTACCTATTAGCATTTGCTATTCCAAGTATATTCATCTTTTTATCTACCTTCCGAATTAAACTTGTTATGTGAAAATTAGTGATTAAAGCTCTCACGAACTTGATGGCACACTTTACTTTTCTTGCCCCTAATAAACTTGAACCATTGTGTCATCTATGTTGTATATGCTTGCACTTATACGTTGGGATTAGCAGAACCATGATGTCATGGGGAACGCTTTCAACATTGCACTTGTACATTGTACCCAGTTGATATCATGCTCTTTTGTTTATGGATGTCGTCGGTGTGAAATGAAAGGGGATCTTGTAAGTCCATGGAGTTATGTATGTGTGTTAGAGGAACGCCTGGGCCACTAGCCTAAGCCATGCCTAATCATGGTGGAAACTTGCAGCATCACCATAGTGAGCAATCTATGAAGCATTCTTCTTATAAAAAAAGAGATAGAGATTGAGAAAAAGAAAAAAAAGATGAGAAAAGAGGAAAGAGAGAAAAAAGCACCATTTTCCCATGGTAAATAAGAAGATTTCTGAGATGCTCATTGTGTGCTTACCATGTCATTTTGATTATTGGATAGCTCCTGTATCATGTGCAAGGGGTACCCCGTTGGCGGTTCTCTATGATACACATGTACTTACTATGACAAGAACTTACCGGTAACTAAACTTGAGTAGCATGAGGAGCGACCCTCGTATTCAAGGGACATGAGATTGCCAACTTATACTTTGTCAAGCATATACTCCATAGTTTGTTCACTTTAACCTTAATCACTTCAAGATGCTTATGATAGGGGCAATGAGAGCTGAAAGCTAATAAGTACCATAATTTTTGGAAGCTCTTTATGAGACGTGAATCCCTGCTTCCTTCTATGAAGGCCTTTCTTTTACTTTTATGTTGAGTCTCCATCTTCTATATTTATGCACCTATTGAGAGAGCATAGTGGACATTCTTAGTTTAATATGCATTGTCCCAAGACTTGTTGATTGATTCATAACTTTGATATTGCTTGTTCTTAAACTATTTGTATCTAGTCACCCTTATGAACTTTGAAGGTGTCCTATGCATTTATGTTTTGCTACACTATGTGGGACAAGCAGAATACCATTCTCATTATGTTTTCTATATGTGAAACAAACAAACGTCTTTCAAAGCATTGTTATTCATGAATCTTTTGTTTGTACCTTTTCATGTTACAACATAGTTGCTATGTCTTATTGTTAGAACTATATCTTTCATACTATGTTAAAGTACTATGATCCCGGCTATCAATGTTCTACAAATACCTTGATCAAGATTATGATGATGCATGTCACCTCAAAAATTATTATTTTCCTTTTTATCACTTACCTACTCGAGGACGAGTAGGAGTTAAGCTTGGGGATGTTGATACGTTACAAACGTATCTATAATTTTTGATGTTCCATGCTTGTTTTATATCTACTTTCTTATGTTTTGTCCACACTTTGGAGTATTTTTACACATTTTATGGAACTAACCTATTAACAAGATGCCACAGTGCCAGTTGCCTGTTTTTTGCTATTTTTGGTTTCAGAAAAGCTAGTAAGGAAATATTCTCGGAATTGGCCCGGACAAAATCCCAAGTCAATATTTCACCAGAAGGAACACAGAGTTCGGAGGGGAGACGAAGAGGGGAGACAGGCCGGCCACACCTGGTGGTGGCGCGGCCAGCCCTAGCCGCGCCACCAGGGGGTGTGGGCCCCTTGGTACTCCACCGACCTTGCCCCTTTGCCTATATATTGCCTCCAGGACAAAAACCCTAAGTGCCCGATCAAAATTCCACGAAAGAGTCTGTAGCCGCCATCATCTCCATCCCTAGATCGGGAGGGATTTGAAGCTCTTCCTGGCACCCTACCGGAGGGGAGAGATCACCCTGGAGGCCTTCTTCATCGCTGATACGCTGCAAACGTATCCATAATTTTTGATGTTCCATGCTTAGTTTTATCTACTTTCTTGTGTTTTGTCCACACTTTGTAGTACTTTTCATATGATTTCTTGGACTAACCTATTAACAAGAGCCACATTGCCAGTTGCCTATTTTCTGCTGGTTTTGATTCCAGAAAGTCAGAAAATGAATATTCTCGGAATTGGACCGGACAAAAGCCAAAGCCGATATTTTACCGGAAGACTCACAGAGCCAGAAGACGAGACGGAGAGGGGCCAGGGGCTGGCCACACCACCTGGTGGCGCGGGCCATGCCAGGCCATGCCAGGGGTGGTGTGGCCCCCTCCGGCACCCCCTCGGTCTCCCCTCTCGCCTATAAGAGCCTCCCGATGTAAAAATCCTAAGGAGTCAATAAAAAATCCACGAAAAGTTCCGCAGCGCCGCCGCCACCGAAGGGGAGATTCGTGGGACAGAAAGTCTCTGTTCCGGCACCTTGCCAGGACGGGGAATTGTCCCCGGAGCCATCTCCATCGATCTCCACCACCATCTCCATCACCATTGCTGATTCCCATGATGAGGAGGGAGTAGTTCTCCCTCGAGGCTAAGGGTTCTACCGATAGCTATGTGTCCATCTCTCTCTCTCTCTATGCATGATCATATTGTGATCATGAGCTTTGCAATCAAGTAGATCTACTTTGCTACTCAACTGCTTTAATAGATCTCTACTCTCCCCATGTGTGTGAAAGTGATAGCGTGCACACCATGGTGGCACTTAGGCTAGAGATTACAAATACTTGTTATGAGTTATATTTGGAGCTGGATGTCTCTATGAGGTGTTTTTGGAACCATCTAGTGCTCAAGGTGATAGTGTGGGGTTTTCTAGATGGGAAAGATGAACTTTGAGGTGTGTTGTTATAGCCCTACCATCGATTAGAGTGTTCAACTGGAGAGTAGTATCATGAAGATAATATATTTATATGAGAGTGTTCACTAGTGAAAGTATGATCCCTAGGCCTTGTTTCTAAGCATTGAAACACCATTTGCTATTAGATCTGTTACATGTTTGCGTGTTTCCATCTTTATTTCAGTTTGCCTTTAGTCTCTTTCATGCCGTCAAGCTATTTTCTATCACCGTTACCACTTATAATTATCTATACCACTTGTATTTCATTATGTCTTCGCCAAACTAGTGCACCTATACACCTGACAAGTGTATTGGGTGTGTTGGGGACATAAGAGACTTCTTGTATCTTGATTGCAGGGTTGCTTGAGAGGGGATACCTTTGACCACTTCCTCCCTGAGTTTGATAAACCTTGGGTGATCCACTTAAGGGAAAACTTGCTGCTGTTCTACAAACCTCTGCACTTGGAGGCCCAACAACTGTCTACAAGAATAGAAGTGCTTAGACATCAAGCTATTTTCTGGCGCCGTTGTCGGGGAGGTAAGGTAAAAGGTATTCACACCGGAGGATTAAAGAAGAAGAACCTCCCACGGCAAACGCCTATTTTTTGGCGCCGTTGCCGGGGAGGTAAGGTAAAAGGTACTCACATCCTCCGGTGTGAGTGCTCGAAGTTATTTCCTTTAGATTCTGCAATTTTGTCTTTTTTTTCTTGTTTTCACTAGTTAGGCTTAATGGAAAACAACAACAAAATTAGAGTGCTTTATAGTATTTATCTTGAGTTAGGACATGAAGTGTTTGAAGAGGAAACTAAAAAACCTATGGAACTTTATTTGCATGCTAATAGTAATGTTGTTAGTATGAATTATTTGGACACCATTATTGCTAATGCTATGGAAAAGTCTAAGCTTGGGGAAGCTAGTTTTTATGAAAATGATCTTTTTAGCCCCCCAGGCATGGAGGATAAAATTTACTTTGACGATACTATGCCTCCAATATATGATGATTACAATGATGAATATAATATTCTCAGTCCACCTACTATTGTGGAGAAAATTAATTATGATTACAATATGCCTCCTATATTTGATGATTATGGTGATGAGAATAATAATGATAGCTATTTTGTTGAATTTACTCCCACTACAAATAATAAGAGTGACTATGTTTATGTGGGGAGTAACAATTCTTTTATGCATGTGGCTCATGATAAGAATGTTTTATGTGATAGTTATATTGTTAGTTTTATTCATGATGCTACTGAAAGTTATTATGAGAGAGGGAAACGTGATTTTATGTCTGTCAACAACATTAAGTGTCCCCTCTGTATGTTGAAATTTTTAAAGTTGCACTTGTTTTGCTTTACTATGCTTGTTGCTTTGTGCTTTCATGACTTGTTTTTTTACAAGATTCCTATGCATAGGAAGTGGGTTATACTTAAATGTGTTTTGAATTTGCTTCTTGATGCTCTCTTTTACTTCAATTCATATTTCTTATGTGAGCATCTTCTCAAACCATCATGCCTAACTTAAAGGCGTTAAAGAAAAGTACTTATTGGAAGATAACCCAAAAGTTTTAGTTGAGTCTTGGAAGTTATTACTTCAGTAATAACCGCTCCTTATCCTTTTTATTTGCTTTTTGTGCCAAGAATAACCTCTAATGAGAGAGAAGTAATGATTGGGAAAGTTGCTGTCCCGAAACAGATTTCTGTGCTTCACCATAAAAATTCGTGAAAATCTCTATACGTCCTATTGAGGCGTGAATTTTTGTGCTTATTCCCCAGGTTGTTATCTAACTTTCTTTAGTTCAACACTTTTCGATTTGAGCAACAGAAGGTCTTCGAAAAAATCCGTCTTTACCTGCTGGTCTGTTTTGACAAATTTCTGCCATTATTTGCATTTGCTTCTTGTTGGTTCCTTTTTGAGTTCTTTTGGGGAATTGAGCTTTTTGAGGGAAGTGCTACAGTAGCTTGTGTTTTAATGGAAGTTTTATTGGTGTTGAACTGAACCTAAAATACCTATTATCTTGAGTGCACTAATGTTGCTAATAAAGATTGTGTGAAGTTTTTTATGAAGAAAAATTTCTAGTGTATGGAAGGAATGATGTAATGAGATGAAGAATGGACTAAATATCAAGCTTGGGGATGCCACCCCGTGTCACCCCAAGAAATATTCAAGAGGTACAAGCGTCAAAGCTTGGGGATGCCCAAGGCATCCCCTTCTTCATCAATAAAAATCCTAGGTTTCTTCCAAACACTTCATTTTTATTGTTTCATGCACAGTTGTGTTGTTCTTGGAGCGTGTTCTTTTTCGTTTTCGTTTTGGTTTTTCGTTTTCTTTGTTTTCTTAGTTTGCTGAATAAATTGGTTGGACCCCCTCTTTCATGCATTGGTTTTCAAATAGTTTGGTTTGGTTTGGAAAAGAGTAGGAAAGTTCATGATTAAGTGTTAAAGAGAGCTTGTTTTTGACTGTGGCCCATGCTTTGTCATGCCATGCTTGATATTGATTTGGCTTTATGCTTAGTATTCTTTGCTGTAGCATGACTTGTTATAAACAATTGAGATTTCTTAATGTGCCTTTGAAGAATCATGCGTTGTTTTAGCATATTAAAGCATAATATAGTGGTATTCTCCTTTGATGCTTTATTTGGGTTGACTTGGTGCATGCTCACACCATGTTATGACTATCTCAAGTCACCATAAGCCTTTGTGATCCTTTAGTTTTCAACTTGTAGTATCACTTTATGCTTTGATCAATGATGTTTTGTCGCTCTGCATGATTATGGCCATTATTGCTCTCTTAGTTTGTTGCTCCCAGTCTTTTGCTAGCCTCCACAACCAAGTATGAGTTCCACTCATGCATCCAACTCCTTAAACCAAGTTATTCCAAAGAGTCCACCATACCTACCTACTAGCATATGCTATTCCAAGTATATTCATGTTTTTATTTACCTTCCAAATTAAACTTGTTATGAGAAAACTAGTGATTAAAGCTCTCACGAACTTGATGGCACACTTTACTTTTCTTGCCCTTAATAAACTTGAACCATTGTGTCGTCTATGTTGTATATGCTTACACTTATTTGTTGGGGATTAGCAGAACCATGCTGTCATGGGGAACACTTTCAACATTGCACTGGTACTTTGTACCTAGTTGATATCATGCTCTTTTGTCTATGGATGTCATCGGTGTGAAATGAAAGGGGAGCTTGTAAGTCCATGGAGTTATGTATATGTGTTAGACAAATGCCTGGGCCGCTGGTCTAATCCATGCTGACATGGTGGAAACCTACAGCGTAACCATAATGAGCTGTCTATGAAGCATTCTTCTTATAAAAAAAGAGTCCTATATTGAGAAAAAAGAGAAAAAGAAAAAAAAAGATTATGAAAAGAGGAAAGAGAGAAAAAAGCACCATATTCCCATGGTAAATAAGAAGATTGCTGAGATGCTCGTTGTCTACTTGCCTTGTCATTTTGATATGGGGATTCTTCCGTATCATCGGGCAAGGGGTACCCCGTTGGCGGTTCTCTATGATACATATGTACTTACGATGACAAGAACTTACCGGTGACTAAACTTGAGTAGCATGAGGAGCGACCCTCGTATTCAAGGGACATGAGATTTCTAACTTATACTTCGTCAAGCATGTACACCATAGTTTGTTCACTTTAACCTTAATCACTTCAAGATGCTTATGATAGGAGCAATGAGAGATGAAAGCTATTAAGTACCATCATTTTTGGAAGCTCTTTATGAAACTTGAATCCCTACTTCCTTCTATGAAGGCCTTTCTTCCACCATTATATTGAGTCTCCGCCTTCTACCTTTATGCACCTACTTTGAGAGCATAGTGGCCATTCTTAGTTCTATGTGCATTGTCCCAAGACTTGTTGATTGATGCATACCTTGATATTGCTTGTTTTAAACTATTTGTATCTAGTCACTCTTATAAACTTTGAAGGTGTCCTATGCATTTATATTTGCTACTATATGAGGGACAAGCTGAATACCATTATGCTATGTTTTCTTTATGTGAAACAAACAAATGTCTTTCAAAGCATTGTATTCATGAATCTTTTGTTTGTGCCTTTTCATGTTGCAACTTAGTTGTTTTGTCTTATTGCTAGAACTTTGTCTTTCATGTTATGATTGAAGTACTATGATCCCATCTTTGAATGTTTTACAAATACTTTGATAAAGTTTATGATGGTGCATGTCACCTCAAAAATTATTCTTTCTTTTTATCACTTACCTACTCGAGGACGAGCAGGAGTTAAGCTTGGGGATGTTGATACGTTGCAAACGTATCCATAATTTTTTATGTTCCATGCTTGGTTTTATCTACTTTCTTGTGTTCTGTCCACACTTTGGAGTACTTTTCATATGATTTCTTGGACTAACCTATTAACAAGAGCCACTGTGCCAGGTGCCTGTTTTTCTGCTGTTTTTGGTTCTAGAAAGTTAGAAAATGAATATTCTCGAAATTGGACCGGACAAAAGCCAAAGTCGATAGTTTACCGGAAGACTCACGGAGCAAGAAGACAAGACGGAGAGGGGCTAGGGGCTGGCCACACCACATGGTGGCACGGGCCATGCCAGGCCATGCCAGGGGGTGGTGTGGGCCCCTCCGGCACCCCCTCGGTCTCCGTCTCGCCTATAAGAGCCTCCCGGTGCAAAAACCCTAAGGATTCAATCAAAAATCTACGAAAGGTTCCACAGCGCTGCCGCCACCGAAGGGGAGATTCGGGGGACAGAAAGTCTCTGTTCCGGCACCCTGCCGGGACGGGGAAGTGCCCCCGGAGCCATCTTCGTCGATCTCCACCACCATCTCCATCACCATTGCTGATTCCCATGATGAGGAGGGAGTAGTTCTCCCTCAAGGATAAGGGTTCTACCGGTAGCTATGTGTCCATCTCTCTCTCTATGCATGATCATATTGTGATCATGAGCTTTGTAATCAAGTAGATCTACTTTGCTACTCAAGTGCTTTAATAGATCTCTGCTCTGCCCATGTGTGTGAAAGTGACAGCGTGCACACCATGGTGGCACTTAGGCTAGAGATTACAAATACTTGTTATGAGTTATATTTGGAGTTGGATGTCTCTATGAAATTGTGGTGTTTGTTGGAACCATCTAGTGCTCAAGGTGACAGTGTGGGGTTTTCTAGATGGGAAAGATGAACTTTGAGGTGTGTTGTTATAGCCCTACCATCGATTAGAGTGTTCAACTGGAGAGTAGTTAAGAGTAGTATCATGAAGATAATATATTTATATGAGAGTGTTCACTAGTGAAAGTATGATCCCTAGGCCTTGTTTCTAAGCATTGAAACACCATTTGCTATTAGATCTGTTACATGTTTGCTTGTTTCTATCTTTATTTAAGTTTGCCTTTAGTCTCTTTCACGCCATCAAGCTATTTTCTATCACCGTTACCACTTATAATTATCTATACCACTTCTATTTCACTATCTCTTCGCCAAACTAGTGCACCTATACACCTGACAAGTGTATTGGGTGTGTTGGGGACACAAGAGACTTCTTGTATCTTGATTGCAGGGTTGTTGAGGGGATACCTTTGACCACTTCCTTCCTGAGTTTGATAAACCTTGGGTGATCCACTTATGGGAAAACTTGCCGCTGTTCTACAAACCTCTGCACTTGGAGGCCCAACAACTGTCTACAGGAATAGAAGTGCGTAGACATCAATCACCATGCCTGCCTCCGTTGTGTTGCGTGAGTAGTTCATATCTGGACTACGGGTCCATGTAGTAGCTAGATGGTTGGTTCTTCTCCTTTGTGCTACCATGTTTAGATCTTGTGAGCTCCATTCATGATCAAGATCATATATTTGTAATCCTACATGTTGTGTTTGCGGGGATCCGATGGATATTGAGATGCCATTTCAGATTGATTATTGATTCTATCATGTCTTTGTTATTTGTGATATTGCATGCTTTCTGTTGTTAGTAGCTATCTTGGCCGAGTAGATGCTAGCAACTCCAAGAGGGAGTATGTATGCTCGATAGTGGGTTCATGCCTCTAGTAATCTAGGGAAGTGATAGAAATCTCTAAGGTACTAGATGTGTTGTTGCTACTAGGGAGAAAACAACAATCCTTTGTTCATAGCACAATCGTATTGTTTAATTTACACACTTTGCTTAATGCAATTATCTATTGCTTGCAACTTAATACTGGAGGGGGTTCGAATGATAACCTGAAGGTGGATTATTAGTCATAGATGTAGTTGGATTATAGTCTATGTATAATGTTGTAATGCCTAATCAAATCTCATAGGAGTCAAGATGATTAGTATATGCATGTATGCTTTCTCGATGTTTGTCAATTGCCCCGCTGTAATTTGTTCACCCAACATATTATCTATCTTATGGAGAATCACCACTAGTGAACTATGGACCCCGGTCCATTCTTTTACCATCAATCTACAACTATTTACTGTTTTTTGTTTACTTTCTGCAAGCAATTACTATCTTCCACACAATACGTTTAATCCTTTGTTTTCAGCAAAACCGGTGAGATTGACAACCTCATTGTAAGTTGGGGGCAAAGTTGTGTGGTTGTGTTGTGCAGGATTCCAAGTTGGAAATAACACCTTGGAGGTGTTTCCTTGCTCCTACTGGTTCGATAACCTTGGTTTCATAACTGAGGGAAAACTTGTTGCTGTGCTCATCATACCTTCCTCTTGGGGTTCCCCAACAAGCTCTACATATTGAGCAAGCAATTGCCTCTAGGGCATATTCCCAACACGATAAACCTAGGTCTACTAGGGAAAAAGCTATTATACTACATCCGGAATCCGGATCAAAGGTATCAGCTACCCATGTCATCAACTCATCGCTGAAATCAGGGTTTGTACCATTGATTGTTCGTAGGCCAGCGGAGTTGTTGGCATCCAAAGGTGTGCATCAAAAATATTTAAACTTTAAGTAGTATCACATTTTGATCCACAAGGTTTAGCTTTCGCATGAGTCACAATTACCACTAGACTTCATTTCAATCAAGCATCTCCTTCCAAGGGTGCCATCAAGTTTGTCAAAATATATCTATGGGGTTAAGTATCTTCAAAGGCAAACTTAAGACAATCACTCATCAAACAAGTCATAAATTTTTCTTATTTTACTTGTTTGGAAATATTATTTCCAAGGCAAGACTCGGTTAACTACAAGAACTAGAGCAAAAGCTTCCATAGCTAATTACTGATACAAATAAAAAGCTTTACTCTAACTATTTTAAATTACTCCCACTAGCATAGCATCTTAACAAATGAACTAACTAGGATAAACATTTCAAACTTATAAAGTGGGAGACATAGGACATACCTCTCATGAGTGACTTCATAATTCTCTTCTTTATGGGGATGTGTTCCTTAAAAACTCAATCACTCTCATAACAATATTGAAGCAAAGAGGAAATAAGCAAATCCACTTTCACGATAAAGGATAAAATCTTTTATATTTTTGAGGATGGGGATTAAAGAATAGAAAAAGCTTGCGTCCAAGTAATAAACCAATAAAATAAAATAAAAACATACGTAAATCAAAAGAAAACAAAAATGAAAAGTGAAAGAAAAAAGTGAAGTGTTGGAACAAACCCACACGAGTGTTTCAAAGCTCACACGGAGCTAGAGTACAACTTCAATATTACACAAATATAAATTTTAGGGGGACACATCCCCAATCTCAAGCTTTTGCAAGCCCTTTTGTTGCTCATTGTGGTGGTGGTGGATAATGTCCCAAGTTCCATTGGCTGCTCCAGTCGGTGAACTGGGTTGAGAGATTGGTGGTAGCATCGTTAAGGTTGATGGAGAGATCACTCATATTCTAAATGCTTCCTTCAAGAGAATATATGTCTTCATAGGTGGTGTAGTAGTTTGGTGGCTGCTACTCTTGTTTGGGTCCTTTTTCTTCTACTTCTTCATCTTCTCCTTCTTCACCCAAGGGGTCTTCTTGTTGGGGTAGACTTAACTTGAACCTGCACGTCAAAATGCAAACGTCCGTCCTCGATAGATAACAAATGATATCATGCAAGAGCACAGGTTCGTGAGAGCATGTTTCCGTGGAAGTATTAATTCCAGTTTTTATATCGATCCCAACAAGGATCTTAGGGAAGTGTCTATCTAAGGCGTTTCTATCGCACCCAAGGTGTCACGTTGTCTTGAGTGAATTAACTACAAGTGTGAGAGTGGAAATGGATGAGTGATATAGAAAATAGATTTAAGTGATGAACGGTACTGAAAGTAATTAACATAAAAGTAAAAGTATGGGAGCTGTTCAGGATTCCTACAGGTGAGAAGTTAGGCACGAGGAGAAACGATTCAAGGTAATAGAGAATGTGCCAAGTGGATAAAAATAAGATAAGTGATTATGATACTTCTTATTCATATGTGAGTAGGCAAGCAACCCATATACTGTTCATGAGTCCTCTTGGTAAATTCTTCCCAATCCCAATGATCCGTCTGTCTGCTACCACAGTAATGCTCAAAACATCAATTAAGATCTTCTGACCAGATCAAGGCTTTAAACTTGATGGTTCATTGTTATCCTCGAGTTGTACTAGATCCTTTTTGATATCGGCTGTGTCACTTGGGGGTCGCTGATTCACTAGTAAACAAGTTCATACCTATGATATCTCAAGATCATGTTATTTGAGCCCTTAAATTGGACAATAAGTATTAGGCAAACATAGATAGTCATTCTCACAATATAATAATCACGAAAACAATCACAAATAGATGGAAATATAGGAGGCACAACACATCTCACCAATCTCGTACATCTACCACGCCTATGGATATTTACTCAGACATGAGAGGAAGATAGATCAAAGGCATAATCATATTGCAAATGGAAATCATCTCAACTTTACCATAACGAGCTGCAATACTATTGAAGATAAAATCAAGTACAAGCCAAAGTGGAATAGAGGTTCAAACCCTAATCTTACAAGTATGAAGATCTCTCTCAATACAAGTGGGAATGATGGAGAGGTTGGGGATCGTCAAAGGATGAGGTGGTGTTCTTATCCTTCTTCAGATCTTATCTCCTCTCCTCTCGGACTATTTGCAGCGGTTGTATTCATATTTTATCACTCTCTACTTCACGAAAGTTGCTTGTATTGATATAACAGAGGCAAAGGAAGGTCATACGTGCGGGCCGTACGGGCGACCTCCGACCATACCAGTGGTCATTACGGGCCCTGGACGCCTCGAATGAAAGGGTCTTCAATTGGAGATTTTCCCATTTAGATGTAATTAGCCCATAAATGCTCTTAGATCTTCCATAAGTCCTCAATACCTGAAAAACAATACAACAAAACAATTTCGCTAACTTGCGATGTTATCATTAGTTAAAAGGTCAAAACCAACAAAACCCAGTGAAAACCAATGGAAAATCCTTGATAAAAAGTGTTAAAATTTGGAGACATCAACTTCCCCAAGCTTATCTATTACTCGCCCTCAAGTGACAAAGCTATAAAGAATAGTAGCAAGAAATGAATTCAGGCGAGGAAACTTACAAGTTCAAGGTTGTATCATATTCCTTTGTCACAAATCCTGCAACCTTAAACATGAGCATAATATATCTGAACAATTGCACTTAAGTTCACTTCCTGACGTGGGCATACCCTACAGGTACTCGATCTTGGCATATACGGTTTGGATATGGTAGAAGCCCACGGCGTTGCCAAGGCCCAATACAGGATTTGGGTGACCCACGGAAACTCCGATTGCTTGAAGCACAAGACGAAGCTTAAGATAGAAAGTTTAAAGGGACAAACCCTAATTTGTAACCGACTCGACCTACTACCTGAGACCTAGCCCATCTATATAAAGGCTAGGAGGGGGCAGCGAGGAGGATGATCACAACCCTAGTTTCCACAACTTCGCCAGATTGCATCTGCGCACCCCCTGTAACTTTCGACTCCCTTGATAATTCCAAGAGCAGACAAGCGGGAATAGGGACCTCTATGAGGCCTGGACCTGGGTAAACCTTGCGTCCATGTGTGCTTGTTTGCTAGCCGATTGATGCCTCCAGCGCTCCCTTCTTCTCCAAAACCCAAGTCCATAATAATGGGCATTGACGAGTTAAACCCTCGTTAATTGGCGCCGTCTGTGGGAATCGGGAGTGCTGATGTCGCGGCTTCTTCGGCCCCATCAACCGCGATCTACAACTCCGCAACAACAGAGATTCGCCAGCTCTTCGGCACCTTCGACTTCACCATCCATATGCCGACCACTCGCCTGGCTTTCGAGTCCATGGGTGATGGGATCGGCCTGGCGATCAGGAGCTTCCGCTTCCAGGTCGGTCAGCTGGGCACACTTCGCCTCCCCGACCATCCAATGACTCCCGTGATTGCTCCAGCATCGTGGTTTCCACCACCAATCGGCACCCTCAGCAAGCTCAACGCCCCGACAACAGTTGGGAGCACGGACAATGACAATAGTCGTGGATCTGATCTGGGTGACCTGGCCACAGGTGGATCCTATGGCTCCGGATCTGAAAGTTATGGGAGCAACAGCTTCCCCAATCACTTCATGTGAGCCGTCATCAACACAAGCGACACCGGCGTCAATCACGAAAACGCTGGTACTGGCACTGGTCTGACCAACGGCGACATCCCAATCGCAAACAGCGGCATCCCAGTCGCAAACGGTGGTCCCACCAATGGCGCGCTGATACATTGCAAATGTATCTATAATTTTTGATGTTCCATGGTTGGTTTTATACACTTTCTTGTGTTTTGTTCCAACTTTGGAGTACTTTTCATATGATTTCTTGGACTAACCTATTAATAAGAGCTACAGTGCCAGCTGCCTGTTTTCTGCTGTTTTTGGTTCCAGGAAAGTCAGAAAATGAATATTCTCGGAATTGGACGGGACAAAAGCCAAAGTGCCTATTTTTCCGGAAGGGATCAAGTGCCAGAATACGAGACGGAGAAGGGCCAGGGAGCCACCACACCAACTGGCCACGCGACCAGGCCTGGCCCACGCTAGGGGGTGGTGTGGCCGCTCCCGGCACCCCCTCGGCCTCTCCTTCCGCCTATAAGTTGCCCTCGGGATGAAAACCCTAAGTACCCAATCAAAAATCCACGAAAGAGTCTATAGCCGCCGTCATCTCCATCCCTAGATCGGGAGGGATCTGAAGCTCTTCCCGGCACCCTGCCGGAGAGGGGAATTCACCCTGGAGGCCTTCTTAATCACCATGCAAGCCTCCGGTGTGATGCGTGAGTAGTTCATCCTTGGACTACGGATCCATGTAGTAGCTAGATGGCTGGTTTCTCCTCCTTTGTGCTTTCATGTTTAGATCTTGTGAGCTCCGTTCATGATCGAGATCATCTATTTGTAATCCATACATGTTGTGTTTGCGGGGATCCGATGGATATTGAAATGCTATTTCAGATTGATTATTGATTCTATCATGTCTTTGTTATTTGTGATCTTGCATGCTTTCTGTTGTTAGTAGCTATCTTGGCCAAGTAGATGCTAGCAACTCCAAGAGTTAGTATTTATGCTCGATAGTGGGTTCATGCCTCTGGTAATATAGGGAAGTGACGGAAATCTCTAAGGTACTAGATGTGTTGTTGCTACTAGGGAGAAAACAACAATCCTTTGTTCATAGAACAATCGTATTGTTTATCTTACACGCAGTTTGTAAAGCAATAATCTGTTGCTTGCAACTTAATACTGGAGGGGGTTCGGATGATAACCTGAAGGTGGATTATTAGTCATAGATGCAGTTAGATGGCGGTCTATGTATTATGTTGTATTGCCCAATCAAGTCTCAAAGGAGTCAAGATGATTAGTATATGCATGTATTGCTTTCTCGGTGTTTGTCAATTGCCTCACTGTAATTTGTTCACCCATCATGTTTTCTATCTTAAGGAGAGCCACCTCTAGTGAACTATGGATCCTGGTCCTTGTCTTTTACATACAATCTATAAATTGTTTCTGCTTTGTGTTTAATTTCTGCAAACTTTTACTTCTTTCCATTCGATACATTTAATCCTTTGTTTTCCGCAAAACACGGTGAGATTGACAACCTCATCGCAAGTTGGGGACAAAGTTTTGTGGTTGTGTTGTGCAGGTCTCCACGTTGCTACTAGCACCGGTAGTGCGCCCTGCCAAAGCTCAACTAGTAACACCTTTGGGGTGTTTCCTTGCTCCTACTGGTTCGATTAAACCTCGGTTTCATAACTGAGGGAAAACTTGCTGTTGTGCTCATCATACCTTCCTCTTGGGGTTCCCAACGAGCTCTACGTCGATCGTCGAGCGCATCAAGACGTTTTCTGGCGCTGTTGCCAGGGAGTCAAGGACATCTCCACAAGGGGAGTCCCTCATAACCAATCTCTTTACTTTGTTTTTTTGCTTAGTTTCTTTTTGCTTTGTTTGCTTGTTTTGTTCTTCAAAAAACACAAAAAAAGTAGTTTTACTTGTTTGCTTTCTTTATCAAAAACACAAAAAAATTAAGTCTCCTTTAGTTTTCACCTCTTCCGTAGCTCACCATGTTGATCCCTACATTCAACTTGAAAGACCTTTCAATTGGTAGTGGTTCTATAATTGGGAAAGATAATATTGAAGAATTCTTTAATCATGTTAGCAAACATGAAGATACTAAGGATAGATCCCTTGTAGAACTTGCTCCAAATTATGAGATTGTTGCAGCTTCTTTAATTCACATGTTAGAAGCTAGGTTTGTTAACCTCAAGCCCTTAATGCAAGTAATGTTTCTTAAGCTTAAAGAAATTGAAGACCCTGAAAAGAGGGATTTTATTCTAGAAACTTTGTTTAAGGAGTTCTATGATGTTGCCAAGGAAGCTAGAAAAGTCTTTGAACGTTTCAATATGCTAGGCTCATGTGTAGATGTTGTTGGTACATGAGAAAAGATGAACAAAACTGAACCTAATGGGGAGGAACCTAAGATACCAATACCCTTTAAACTAGTAGCAATACATGATGCCATAGATAAGAATCTTGATTGGATTATTTCTGCAAATCCTTTTGATGAGACTAGTGAACCTAAGAGCATTGAGAGAGGATCCTCTAGAAATTATTTGGATGATATACCTTGCCTTGTTGAAAATATTTCTGGTATTGATCTTAATGCTTCTTCATTTGAGAACACTTGATTCTTTCTTTGCTTCTTATGCCTAACTTAAAGGCGTTAAAGAAAATTACTTGTTGGGAGATAACCCAAGAGTTTTAGATGAGTCTTGGAAGTTATTACCTCTGTAATAACCGCTCCTTATCCTTTTTATTTGCTTTTTTCTGCCAAGAGTAACCTCTAATGAGAGTGAAGTAATGATTGGGAAAGTTGCTGTCAAGAAACAGATTTTTGTGCTTCACCGTAAAAATTCTTGAGAGAGATCTATACGTCGGATTGAGATGTAAGTTTTTTAGCTTCTTCCCCAGTTTGTTATCTAACTTTCGTTAGTTCAACACTTTTTGATTTGAGCAACAGAAGGTCTTCGAAAAAATTCGTCTTTACCTGCTGGTCTGTTTTGACAGATTTCTGCCATTTTCTGCATTTGCTTCTTGTTGGTTCCTTCTTGAGTTCTTTTGGGGAATTGAGCTTTTTGAGGAAATTGCTACAGTAGCTAGTTTTTCTAATGGAAGTTTATTTGGTGTTATAACTGAACCTTAAGACTTATTTATCTTAAGTGCACTAATGTTGCTAATGAGATTGTGTGAAGTTTTGTATGAAGGAAAATTTTCAGGTGTATAGAAGGAATGAGTAATGAGATGAAGGATGGACTAAAGCTCAATCTTGGGGATGCCACGTGTGTCACCCCAAGAAATATCCAAGAAGTACAAGCATCAAAGCTTGGGGATGCCCAAGGCATCCCCTTCTTCATCAATAAAAATCCTAGGTTTCTTCCAAACGCTTTATTTTTATTGTTTCATGCACATTTGTGTTGTTCTTGGAGCGTCTTCCTTTTCGTTTTCGTTTTGGTTTTTAGTTTTCTTGGTTTGCTTAGTTTTCTGAATAAGTAGGTTGGACCCCCTCTTTCACACATTGGTTTGCAATTGGTTTGGTTTGGTTTGGAAAAGAGTAGGAAAGTTCATGCTTATGTGGGAAAAAGAGCTCGTTTTTGACTGTGGCTATGCTTTGTCATGCCGTGCTTGATATTTTTTTGGCTTTATGATTAGTATTCTTTGTTGTAGCATGACTTGTTATAAACAACTGAGATTGCTTAACGTGCCTTGGATGAATCATGAGTTGTTTTAGCATATTAAAGCATAGTATAGTGGTATTCTCCTTTGATGCTTTATTTGGGTTGACTTGGCACATGCTCACACCATGTTATGACTGTCACAAGTCACCATAGCCTTTATGATCCTTTAGTTTTCAACTTGTAGTATCACTTTATGCTTTGATCAATGATGTTTTGTCGCTCTGCATGATTATGGCCATTATTGCTCTCTTAGTTTGTTGCTCCCAGTCTTTTGCTAGCCTCCACCACCAAGTATGAGTTCCACTCATGCATCCAACTCCCTAAACCAAGTTTTTCCAAAGAGTCCACCATACCTACCTACTAGCTTATGCTATTCCAAGTATATTCATGCTTTTGTTTACCTTTCACTTGTTATGAGAAAACTAGTGATTAAAGCTCTCATGAACTTGATGGCACACTTTACTTTTTGCCTCTAATAAACTTGAACCATTGGGTCCTTCTTTGTTGCGTGTATGCTTGTGCTTTATAAGTTGAAATTAGCAGAACCATGTTTCATGGGGAACGCTTTCAACATTGCACTTGTACTTTGTACCCCGTTGATATCATGTTCTTTTGCTTACGGATCCTGACGGTGTGAAATAAAAGTGGAACTTGTAAGATCATGGAGTTTGTATGTGTGTTAGAGAAACGCCTGGGCCGCTAGCCTAAGCCATGCCTAATCATGGTGGAAACTTGCAACATCACCATAATGAGCACTTTATGAAGCATCCTCAATAAAAACCTATGCAAATAGCAAATAAAAAAGATCGCTGAGATGCTCATTGTATGCTTGCCTTGTCATTTTGATTATGGGAAAGCTCCTGTATCATGTGCAAGGGGTACCCCGTTGGGGGTTCTTAATGATACACATATACTTACAATGACAAGAGCTTACTCGTGACTGAAGTTGAGTAGCATGAGGATCGGTCTTCGTAAGTAAGGGGCATGAGATTTCGGTTTATAACTTGTCAAGCATATCCTCTTAGTTGTGTCACTTTAACCTTAATCACCTTCAAGATGCTTATGATAGGGGCAATGAGAGCTCAAAGCTATAAGTACCATAATTTTTGGAAGCTCTTTATGAGACTTGAATCCCTACTTCCTTTTACAAAAGGCCTTTCTTCCACCATTATATTGAGTCTCCACCTTCCATCTTTATGCACTACTTTGAGAGCATAGTGGCCATTCTTAGTTCTATGTGCATTGTCCCAAGACTAGTTGACTGATGCATAACTTGTTATTTCTTGTTTGAAACTATTGTATCTAGTCACTCTTATGAACTTTGAAGGTGTCCTTTGCATTTATATTTGCTACTCTATTGAGGGACAAGCTGAATACTATTATGCTATGTTTTCTTTATGTGAAACAAACAAACGTCTTGCAAAGCATTGTTATTCATGAATCTTTTGTTTGTGCCTTTTCATGTTGCATCATAGTTTCTTTGCTTATTGCTAGAACTTTGTCTTTCATGTTATGATAGAAGTACTATGATCCTAGCCTTGAATGTTTTGCAAATACTTTGATCAAGTCTTTGATGGTGCATGTCACCTCAAAAATTCTTTCTTTTTATCACTGACCTACTCGAGGACGAGCAGGAGTTAAGCTTGGGGATGTTGATACATTGCAAATGTATCTATAATTTTTGATGTTCCATGCTTGGTTTTATCCACTTTCTTGTGTTTTGTTCCAACTTTGGAGTACTTTTCATATGATTTTTTGGACTAACCTATTAACAAGAGCCATAGTGCCAGCTGCCTGTTTTCTGCTGTTTTTGGTTCCAGGAAAGTCAGAAAATGAATATTCTCGGAATCGGACGGGACAAAAGCCAAAGTGCCTATTTTCCGGAAGGGATCAAGTGCCAGAATACGAGACGGAGAGGGGCCAGGGGCCGGCCACACCACCTGGCCGCGCGGCCAGGCTTGGCTCCGCGCCAGGGGGTGGTCTGGCCGACCCCTGCACCCCCTCGGCCTCTCCTTCCGCCTATAAGTTGCCCTCGGGACGAAAACCCTAGGTACCCGATCAAAAATCCACGAAAGAGTCTATAGCCGCTGTCATCTCCATCCCTAGATCGGGAGGGATCTAAAGCTCTTCCCGGCACCCTGCCGGAGAGGGGAATTCACCCTGGAGGCCTTCTTCATCACCATGCAAGCCTCCGATGTGATGCGTGAGTAGTTCATCCTTGGACTACGGATCCATGTTGTAGCTAGATGGTGTTGGGTCCGCAGCATAGAAAACAAAAAATTTCCTACGATGAGAACTATACGCCAAGATCTATCTACTAGATACATAGCAACGAGTGGACATACATCCATGGAGAACTTACCCTCGAAGACAACGAGTTTTGTTAACGAGTAGGAACTCGTGGTTGATGTAGTCATACGCTTGTCGATCTCAAGATCGTGTGGAAGTCCGAGCGCCGCAAATCAGCAGCACATCCGTCCTCGCACACACGTTCAAGCCACCGGACAACCTCCATCTCCTCGCTCCAGCGAATCAGCGGAAGCAGCAACTCCTTCCAGACGCAAGGCCACCGGGAACATGTATCTCGCTAATCCGAGACCATGGGGGAATATCTAGAGGGGGAGAGAGATCCTTCACGAGGAGGTGTGTTTTGTGAGAGGGGAGAGGGGGACTTTATATAGGAGGGAGGGAGACCCCTCCCCTCCCATAGCTGGTGCATGAGGGGGGGACTCCCCCCTCCTTCATTCATGTGGTGAACCTCCACTCACATAAACATGGCCTCCACCCAAAATCCCACTCACATGTATTTAATTTCCACCAAATTAAATTCAACTCTCAATTAATAAAAGTCTTTTATTTATTTTATTCAGAATTTTGTTAATTACTTTAATTAACAAACATTCACATAAAACCCCTTGCAACATTTCAATATCACATGCAGAACCACTTTCTGCAATTTCACCCGAAACAATTCCGGTTTCTATCGAAACATTTCCTGCGCTTTGCAAACCTTTTGTCTGGAACATATGTGCTCCTAAATGGTGTTCGACAACCCTTAAGTGTTTCACCCTATGGTTCGTGAATAATGCAGACATGATTGAGACTCCTCTCAGATCAATAATCAGAAGCGGGACCTAGAGATCCATACTGACTCCTGCATATTCAACGATGACTTCTGTGATCGTGAGAACCTTTAACGTCAGAAATTTAATCCCTTTATCTCATGATATAATACATGTCCGAGATTCGATCATCGGTATCCAAATACCTAGTTTGATCTCGTTACCGACATGGACTCTTTTCTCGTTTCCGTGATATAACATTCTAGTGATCACATCACTTGCTTGCAAGCTATCTTAATGTGATATCACCGAGAGGGCCCAGAGTATATCTATCCGTCATCGGGATTGACAAATTCCATTCTTGATCCATGAGCCTCAACATAACACCTTCATAGCACTGAACCCACCTTTATGGTCACCCTATTACGGTGTGATGTTTGATGTTATCAAGATACTCTTCCGGTGTTAGAAATTAACATGATCTCATGGTCTAAGGACTAAGACTACTTTGTATGATGTTATAGCAATATAAACATAATGACTTGATCGTAATGCTATACTGCGGATGAATGTTCATCACATCATTTCACAAATGTTGTGACCTTGTTATTAACAACATCCAATGTCCATGATCAGGAAACCTTGATCATCTTGTTAATCAACAAGCTAGTCTATAAGAGAGGCATAACTAGGAACCCTTTTGTTTATTAAACACACATGTATTGATGTTTCCTATCAATACAATTATAGCATGCAAAATAAACATCTATCATATACAAGGAATACATAATAACAACTTTATTATTGCCTCTCAGGGCATATTTCCTTCAGATGGCTGGTTTCTCCTCCTTTGTGCTTTCATGTTTAGATCTTGTGAGCTCCGTTCATGATCAAGATCATCTATTTGTAATCCATACATGTTGTGTTTGCGGGGATCCGATGGATATTGAGATGCTATTTCAGATTGATTATTGATTCTATCATGTCTTTGTTATTTGTGATCTTGCATGCTTTCCGTTGTTAGTAGCTATCTTGGCCAAGTAGATGCTAGCAACTCCAAGAGTTAGTATTTATGATCGATAGTGGGTTCATGCCTCTGGTAATCTGGGGAAGTGACAGAAATCTCTAAGGTACTAGATGTGTTGTTGCTACTAGGGAGAAAACAACAATCATTTGTTCATAGAAAAATCTTATTGTTTACCTTACACGCAGTTCATAAAGCAATAATCTGTTGCTTGCAACTTAATACTGGAGGGGGTTCGGATGATAACCTGAAGGTGGATTATTAGTCATAGATGCAGTTGGATGGCGGTCTATGTATTATGTTGTATTGCCCAATCAAGTCTCAAAGGAGTCAAGATGATTAGTATATGCATGTATTGCTTTCTCGGTGTTTGTCAATTGCCCCGTTGTGATTTGTTCACCCAACATGTTTTCTATCTTAAGGAGAGCCACCTCTAGTGAACTATGGATCCCGGTCCTTGTCTTTTACATACAATCTATAAACTATTTCTGCTTTGTGTTTACTTTCTGCAAACTTTTACTTCTTTCCATTCGATACGTTTAATCCTTTGTTTTCCGCAAAACACGATGAGATTGACAACCTCATCGCAAGTTGGGGACAAAGTTCTATGGTTGTGTTGTGCAGGTCTCCACGTTGCTACTAGCACCGGTAGTGTGCCCTGCCAAACTCAACTAGTAACACCTTTGGGGTGTTTCCTTGCTCCTACTGGTTCGATTAAACCTTGGTTTCATAACTGAGGGAAAACTTGTTGTTGTGCTCATCATACCTTCCTCTTGGGGTTCCCAACGAGATCTACGTCGATCGTCGAGCACATCACGCGCCCACCAACAATGGGACAGGAGGAGAACCGCACCTCACGGCGAATGAGAATACCGGCGAACACATGCATATCCACCTCAATGACAACGAGTGGGCCTGCTGTCGGGAGGCTTTGCGGGGCAATCCCCTCCCTCTGAACTCATCGCAACAAATGCTGATGGGTTACCATTGGCTCCTCAAAGAGGAGTATAGGTTCCAACAACAAGTGATCACGCAACTCGAGGCGCGAAGAAAGGCGGCAGACGAGTCGAGCCTTCGGCGGGCTCAACTCTCTTCCATGGGAGGATCCTCCTCTAAGGGCAATGACTACGTGGCGAATAAAAGACGATCTCGACTGGCCCACCTCACGGATAAGGAGCACGAAGAAGCCGCGAAAGTCCTCGACTTCGGCTCTATGATGGTGGACACCCTGGGCAATGTGCTCCCGAAGACGCCGCAAGCAGCGGTGACCGCGACCACCATGTACCTCCTCAACAACCAGCTACCGGCTGGAGACCCACGAGCCGCCATGCATCGATCTACGATCGCAGGCCTGGGGCTAGTCGAAGCTGCCCTCATCAAAGAGCCAACACCGGAGCCAAAGAAAAGCAAGGCTCTGGCCAAACGCTACTCCTCGCCCTCGTCCATCGATGATAGCCACGACCTGTCTCAATGTCGCCGCTCACGGTGACATGAACACGACTACGATGCTCGTGATGACATCACGCAGCGAAAGGTCGACAAGATGCGCGCAAGGTGCGCCCGTTCGACTAACTCGGAGGACGACGACATAGAGCTCTATAGTGCCAGATGCTTCAGCGGAGCCATCAGGCAGAAGCGAATGCCTAAGGGGTTCAAGCTTCCCTCGGAGAACCAAAAACTTGACGGCCTGCAGGACCCGAAGATCTGGCTGGAGGATCACATCTCTTTCGTCAAACTACATGGCAGAAGCTCGAGTATGGCGATGCAATGTCTACAGCTGCAGCTGCAAGGCGCCGCCCGCACATGGCTCAACAATCTCCCGCGCGGATCAATTCGCAGCTGGGAAGAGATGGTCTACAGCTTCGTGTGCAACTTCAAGGGCACTTACAAAAGGCCCGCATCAATCGAAGAGCTAAGAGGCTGCCATCAGAGATCTGGCGAGTCGCTGCGCTCATACATCCAGAGATGGTCTATCATCAAGAACTCCGTAGAAGACATCTCCGAGGATCGCGCAATCAAAGCATTCAACGGCGGCGTACGCCGTAGAGACCTCAGGGAGGAACTGGGCCGCTCGAAGCCCAAAACAATCGACCACCTGATGGAATCCCGAATCGATGGGCCGATGGAGAGGACTCAGTGAAAAACTGCGCCTACTCCGACAATGATGACGACCTCGAGCACAGACGCGACCGTCGAGGGAAACATCAAATGCACGGATACGAAGACCGCGATGAGGTCGACATGGTCACAGCCGGCTACGTCGACAAACACGATGACAACTGCAATAGCGGATATTGCAGCGGTGGATACTACGGCAGTGGGAAAACAACGCAGGTGTGGCAACGCAGGTGTGGCAACGCCGCATTCGCGAAGAGGCACCCACAACATCCATCCAGGACAAACTATCCTGACCGTGCAACGTACAATCTTCATCGACAAGCATGACGGCAAGAAAAAGTCTAGCCACCTCCTAAAGGATTGCCGCGAGTTCCTCAAGCTCCACGAAGGCCTGGCCCACATGAATCGCGACGCGATCAACCAAGGCTATGGAGCTGCCTTGGGCGCTGTGGCACATGGAGCTCCTCCACCACTGCCTAGACTACCACCACCTGCGGCTGCACCAGCCCACAACCATGGAGGCGAGGCGTACCCCCGACCACTGGGAAACATGGGGATGATCCAAAAGGGTCGCCCCTCAAATCGATCACAGAAGGAAATCACTCGCCAAGTCAATTTGGCAATGAACTCTCCGCCATCCACCACTGAGTACCTCAGTGGCAGCGAGTCCTACATCACCTTCGACAAAAGGGACCACCCGCGTCAAGTACCTCGCCCGGGCCACTGTCCCCTGGTACTCGAGGCACAAATCGACGGGTTCGAGATGAGTCGCGTCTTCATGGACGGAGGAAGCGGAAGCAACCTCATGTTCACGAGTACCTTGTGAGCAATGAGGATTCCCATGACGTGTCTGGAAGTGCCAGACACGACGTTCCACGGCATCGTTCTAGGGAAGGTAGTATACCCACTAGGCAAGATCAACCTCGACATCATCTTCGACACGCCACAAAACTTTCAGCGAGAGCGCATCGACTTTGAAGTCGTCGATTGGCCCTCACAGTACCACTACATCCTCGGACGTGTCGCATTCGCGAGGTTCATGGCAGTGCCACACTACGCCTACCTGCAGATGAAAATGCCAAGCCCAAATGGCGTCATCACAATCAATGGAAGCTTTGAGAGGTCCGACAGCTGCGATAGGGAATTCAACAGAATCTCCTAGTCCTTCGGCATGCAAGAGGAACTCGCAACATTGAAGGAGTCGACAGACAACAGTCTGCCTCCCGTAAGCAGGCCAAGATCGCCCGACCTATCCTTCGACTCGTCGGTGCATACCAAGAAAGTCCAGGTCCACCCAACGGACCCGACCAAGACGACCCTCATTGCCAACAACTTGAGTTCCGCATAGGAACTCGCGCTCGTCGAGTTCCTCTGCGAGCACTGGGAAATCTTCGCCTGGTATCTAGCGGAAATGCCAGGAGTTCCCAGGGAATTCGCCGAGCACTCACTCAACGTGAATCCAGACACAAGGCCAGTCAAGCAGAAAATACAACGACTGTCTAAACCAAGAGCAAAAGCGGTCAGTATGGAGATCAACAGACTCCTCGACGCAAATTTCATACACGAGATCAAGGAAAGCACATGGCTCGCAAATACAGTACTTGTGCCTAAAAAGGACACGGATATCCTGCGGATATGCATGGAGTTCACATCCTTGAACAAGCATTGCCCAAAGGATCATTTCCCGTTACCACAGATCGATCAAATAATCGAATCCACTATGGGATGTGAGCGCCTCTGCTTCCTCGACACCTACTTAGGCTACAATCAGATTCAAATGAAGGAGGAGGACCAAGAGAAGACGGTGTTCACGACACCCTTTGGCGTGTCCCGCTATAACACGATGCCCTTCGGGCTAAAAAATGCACGAGCCACCTATCAGCAGTGCATGCAGGCCTGCCTCAAGAACCAACTTGGTCGCAATATCCAAGTGTGCGTCAACGACATCGTGAACAAAACCAAAGAGGAAGCCACGTTAATCGACGATCTCCACGAGACCTTCGATAATCTCGACCGCTACTGGATCAAGCGCAATCCAGACAAATGCACCTTCGGCGTACCATCTGGGTAATTACTTGGGTATCTCATCTCCGCGAGAGGGATTGAGGCAAACCCAAAAAAGATAAAAGCCATATTGGCCATGGAGAAGCTGAAGAACGTAAAAGGCGTCCAGCAGCTGGCCGGGCGAATCGCGGCGCTCAGTCAATTCATCAGTCGAATGGGCGAAAAGGCACTGCCCTTGTACCAACTTCTCCGCAAGGCTGACAAGTTCGAGTGGACAGATGAAGCACAAGAAGCATTTGAAGACCTCAAGCGTCTACTGTCCACCTTGCCAGTACTGGTAACTCCACGCAAAAAGGATCTGCTGCTGCTATACATCTCCGCCACCAACCAGATGGTCAGCACTGTGCTCGTGGTGGAGCGAGCTGAAGAAAATAAAGTCCATGGGGTACAACGCCCAGTATACTACCTCAGCGAGGTGCTCACGCCAATAAAACAGCGGTACCCGTACTACCAGAAACTGGCATATGGTGTCTTCATGACGGCCAGGCGACTGCGCCACTACTTCCAGGAGCACCCAATCGTGGTGGTAAACAACGCCCCACTCGGGCACATACTCAATAATCCTGACGCTACTGGATAAGTCACGCTTTGGGGCATAGAGCTGTCTCCACGAGACATCACATACGAGAAGCGCGACGCGATCAAATCACAAGTTCTCCCAGACTTCCTCGTGCACTGGATGGAGAACCAACTCCCCGACAAGCCAGACATGTCCTACCTATGAATAATGCACTTTGACGGATCCAAGCGCAAGGAGGGAGCTAGCGCAGGTGTCATACTGACATCACCCCAAGGAGACAAGATGAAGTATGTTATGCGAATGCAGTTCACGGCCTCCAACAATGAAGCTGAATACGAAGCCTTGATCCATGGGATGCGGATGGCGAAAGCCTCCGGTGCCAAGCGACTCGTCATCTACGGCGACTCCAAACTGGTGGTCAACCAAACAATGAACGAGTGTGACGCTCTGAGTGACAACATGATCGCTTATCACGACCTCTATGACACACTCGAAGGGGATTGCGATGGCTGCGGGCTGCACCATGTCGGCCGCGAAAGCAACGAGCGAGTTAGGAGCTGCTCACAAAGAAGGCTGAAACCAGATGAGCCGAACCGGGCCCTGAACTCTTGCCGTGCACCGGCACGGAAGGCGGCCGTGACGCACCTGAACTGCCCAGGTACCCGTTCGCGATGCCCCACGACACGCCACCGTCGGTGCGCCTCCTCGACGACGACAAGAGGAGGCAGACATACTCGCCAACATTGGCTCCACCTACGCCAAAGTGCCACCTGGTGTATTTCTGGAGCGCATCTGCGAGCGCTCCATCAATAAAAAGGCCACAGTGCCTAAAACTAGTGCGACAAAGGATTCAGGGGCTACGCCACCGAGCAAGCCTATGGCAATCGACAACATGGAGTCTGACATAGGACTCGAAGGCCCCATGGAGGTCATGGTGATTGAGCCACCCTGGACACAACCATACATCACATACCTGCTCAGCAAGAGGCTGCCAGATGACCCAACTGATGCTCGTCACATAGCGCGATGATCCAAGGCATTCACCCTCATCAATGGCGAACTTTACAAACGTAGCATCAGAGGAGTCCTTCAATGGTGCGTATCCAACGGGGACGGAAGAGCCGTCCTCCTTGACATACATGAAGGCACTTGCAGGCACCACGCCGGCAGTCACGCCCTCATCGCTAAGGCTCTGCGAGCTTGATTCTACTGGCCAACGGCCATGCGCGACGCCAAGGACATCGTCCAACGATGCAACGCTTGCTAGCGATTTGCGGACAAGCCACACGCACCTGGCGCAGAACTCAGGCCAATACCAGTGGCTTGGACCTTTGCACAATGGGGACTTGACATGGTTGGCAAGCTCCCAAGGTCCCCATGAGGAGGTTACATTTACCTCCTCGTCGCAGTCGATAAATTCACCAAGTGGATCGAGGCCATGCCGGTGACGAATCAATCAGGAGCCAGCGCCGTCAAGTTTTTCGAGTCCATCGTCTACCATTTTGGGGTGCCACATAGCATCATAATGGACAATGGGACAAACTTCACCTCCAAGGAGTTTCAGGGATTCTGCGAAAACCTGGGAATAAACATCACCTACGCTTCGGTGGCTCACCCTAGACCAACGACCAAGTTGAAAAGGCCAATGGCCTCGTCTGCGGAGGAATCAAGAAAAGGCTCCTCCGACCACTCGAACAAGCCACTGGTTGCTGGCCAGACGAGCTGCAATCAGTACTTTGGAGCCTGCGCACAACTCCAAACAGCGCCACAGGCTACACTCCGTTCTTCATGGTGCACGGTGCCGAAACGGTTCTACCCGCAGAAGTGCCCTACAAAGCCCCGCGGCAGGTCGCATACAGCGAGCAGGAGTCAACCCTTGCACTCAAAGATTCCGTCAACCTCCTAGATGAGGCATGCGAGATTGCAGCGGAGAGATCAACGATCTACCAGCAGAACCTCCACAACTACCATAGCAGAAGGCTACGCCCCAGATCCTTCGTCGAAGGAGACCTGGTCCTGCGACTGAAGCAGCAAGGGCACCTTAAACTCAAGTCCCCTTGGGAAGGACCTTATGTGATCACCAAAGTAATCCCATGTGGCGCTTATCGCCTCAAAGACCTAGAAAGCGGAGTTGCATACTCCAATCCTTGGAACATCGCGTAGCTGCGTCATTTCTATCCTTAGACGTTTTTACTTTACAAATAAGGCTATTTAGCTAGGCTACTTAGCCACACATTGTACCTCGTACTATTCTGCGAATAAATAAAGCTAAGTGCCCCAAAACTCCGTGTCTTTTCTGTTTTCTTGCAATTTTATCACTCGGGGGCCGCGCCACCCTTTACACCCTCGTTCTATGAACAAATCACAATATCCTGAGTAGCTGACACACTACCAATCGAACCCTTGATAAAAACCAACCCAGTTGCAACGCACCTGACAGGTTGGCAATGTGCTGAGATAAAAACACGTCAGGCTAACGAAAGGGAACTTCAGAGTACCACACACTCAAAAATAATACAAGCTAGCAAGCTCTTTACATATTAATGGGTATCAAATACACCCGCCACAATCATATGAATTTTACAACACTTATACATCTATGTGCAGGATACAAATCAAGCTACTGCTGCAAAAGAAGAACATTTGTTTGCTCTTCAAAGAAGTCGACGATGTCCTCCGTTGGCCGGTCAACCGCCTGATAATGTGGCACCATGTTCCAAGTCATCCCTTCTGGTGGCGGTGGCAGACCAGTAGCAACAGACGCGACATGCGCATCTGGTCGATGCAGTCGAACCAGCGACAATGCAGCCTTCGAACCTGCGACTAACTGTTGGCGCACGCACTCGCGAATCGCGCTTATATCCTGAAATTTCACCATAATAGCCAACAGGCTTGAGGGCATAGCATCTAGCAGAAACATTGCCTGACAAATACACCTCAGGCACGACTGCGCCTTCTTCAAGCATGGTCGTGATCCTGCAAGGTCGCCAACGCGACTGCATGGTCGTGATCCACCCAGAAGTACCCACTAGCTTGTAGCTGCTCCTGGGTCAAGTCATTCATTCGAATGGCCACCTGGTCCTTCTCATCCCGCGGATGGCGAGCGCTAACAACTACAAAGCGCAAGACCAAAAGCATAAGCCAAGGCATCACCGCAAATGGCTAAAGAAAGGGTAAGAAGATATAGAGCTAACATTTAAAGTGCTCGTTCAGCTGAGCAACCTCGTCTAGAAGATACTTCTCGTGAGCGATGGCCTTCTCTGCCTTCGACTTCCACACATCCGCATTACCATGGATAATGGGAAACTTCCGCTCCAACTGCTTAATACGGTCGCGCAGTCACGAGAGAAGCGATAGCTCCTCCACCTTTAAATGTGGTTGCGCTGCGTTTTCATCGGTGGAGGAGAGTCACGAGGACCACTCGAAGGACCCTATTAAAATCAAGCAAGAAGCAAAATAAGGGAACAAGAATACATTGATAAAAAGGGCGAATGTATTCAAACGCAGCAAGGTATTAACAGGGACACTCCCACAAAGCATAGTTCAGCCAAAAGGAAGCTAAAATTATTACAACTGACATCTAAGGAGAAATTTGCTTCTTCGACTTGGAATTCGGCTTCGGAGGCTTCATCAAATCCGTGGCAGCCTCTGATGCCACCGACTTTCCGGTGGTAGCCCCAGACGCCATAATCTTTGCCGCCTTCGCTTGCCGCAGCTCCGCCGAATATTTCGCGACTGTATTGATGAGTTGAGGCCCATACTTACCGCAGCTACTAGCGAAGGGAGCAAACACTACCTGTTGGCCATTCGCGTCGACATGTATCGCCTCGAAGATCGCCCTGGGGTCCAACTCCACGCCATGGGCTTGCGGCATCGCGAGTGCCATGGTGGCGCCGACAGATCGTTGGGAGTTCTTGAAGTCCATGGGAATACCTCCAGCGAAGGATTCCACCAGGTCATCAAGATTATCGATTAGGCTGGCCTTGGGGGTCAGGTCCTCCCGGAGGCGGCTCAGCACACCTTTGGTTTTCCCCAGCATCTCTTGGAGGGAGACACCACGGTCCTCGACTATGGCCACGACGCCAGCCAGAGCATCTGCGTGACACAAGGCCTAGGCGTCGAAGCTTATGCCGGCGGCACCTGAAGAACACAAGGCGTCAGCATAAAGGCAAGAAAGACAAAGTAGGGAAAAATGAAAGTGAAGCAGGGCAAGTACCTGAGAGTGCCTTTGTAGTTGAGAAAAGTTGTTCCGCGAACAACTTCTCCCCCTCAGCAGTAGAGGCGCACAGGTCTTCCTCACGTTTCTACGACTCCTCCAGGGCAGCGATTGCGTCATCGCGCTTCTTCTCCGTCGCGGGAAGTCCCTTCTCGAGGGAGGTAAAGCGACGGAGAAGTTCATTATTCTCACCTATAAAGGGCAGAGCATGGCAAGTACATGAGTCTACAAAATTTCCATACAAAGCAGAATGAAGAGACAAGTTCTAGCACAAACCTTCGACTGTGCGGTGGCGGCCATCCAACAAAGCGTGCTGACGAACCAAGGCAAGGATTTGCTCCGCAAGTCGAGCAGAATACTTTATGATAGGCTGCACCAAGAAAGATGAAGCCTTAGTGGTGACAAACAATGTAAAAGATCAAAAGTTCGACTGCCAGAAAAGACACTTACGTGTTCCTCCAGGGACTCCGAAGGTTCATGTCGAGCAGGCGTCCGGGCAACCATTTGGTGCCCCCAGTATGGGGGAACTTGAAGAATTGGCACCGGAGTGGGCCGCCACTGGAGGAGAAGGAGACCATGCGGCCACCTCCTTGTTCTCGGAGTCTGTGACTCTAGATTCTTTCACAAATTGGACGTCGTCAGATGATGGTGACACCGTTTGACTGCAAACATGGCCAATGTTACTTCGGAAGAGAAACTCCAAGGAAAACAAGACGAATTCACAAAATATAAAAACTCACCAGTTAAATTTGTCAAGGTCGAAGGAATCATCCGATGACTTCTTTGGCAACTGCAGCCTCTTCCGAGCAGGAGGAGCCATGGCGTGTATAAGAATGGCGGGAATTGGCTCCTCTGCAATAGCAGCAGGAGAACTCTCCAACGTTGACAATGAGGAAGCATCCGAATCCTTGCTACGGGAGCGCTTGTGAGTCCCGTGGTCATCGGACTCGGGGGCTTCCTCTTCTTCCTCCATAGGGATGGTGGAGCCAGACTCGTCCTCTTCATCTACCTCACGAGGAATAATTCCTTCTGGACGAGGAGACAAATTGGCGGCCACAGCCTAATCCTAACAAAAGAGAAGCATTAGTAATCAAATGCAGCTAGAAGCAATTGAAAAAGCAATCGAGAAATTTACCTCAAGTAGGGGATGACTTGCACTGAAGGGAGGCACGACTGAATCACCCGAGAGATCCTCCTTGGCGGTGTACTTGGTCAGCAGTCGCAACCTCCTGTCAACCTCACTCGAAGAGATGCCCTCCGCAGAAATGCGAGTGGAATCACCAACACCGGTCCAATGAAACATTGGGTGCACCCTGGCCTGTAGAGGCTGGACACGGCGACACATCCAAGTGCGGATAAGCTCCGCCCCGCCAACTTCTTTGCCTATGCGCTTCTCGAGGTTGTAGACACCCTTATAGAGAGCCTCTGTCTCTTCGACTTCGGCAGGCATCAAAGTGTTCTTCCACGACCTCCTCCTCTTGTAGGGCGCCACCGGATCGAAGGGTGCGAGTCCGTAGTGTTCCCCATCCGCCTTCTAATCGTGGATGTAGAACCACTTCTCCTGCCAACCTTGGACAGATGAAGTGAGCTTAATGTTGAAGTAGGTGATGTTGGAGTCGACATGGATACCGCAGCCTCCTATGCCATAGACTACAGAACCCGATGCCGACTAGCGTTTGAGATTGAAGAGATTCTTGAAGAGACCGAAGTGCGGCTCGATTCCGAGCTAGCACTCGTGGAGTGATGAAGCAAGCAATGTGGAGGATAGAATTGAGGGTCAGATGATGAAGCTGAAGCCCGTAGAAGCAAGGGAGACCTCTAACAAAAGGATGCAGGGGAAGAGAAAGACCGCGAATGATGAACGCAAGGAATGTCACTTGAAAACCCGCCGGAGGACTAGGGATTACCTCATCACCGGGAACACATGAGTCATCCTCGGCGGTGGAAAGCACCCCGTCGTGGCGCTGGGTGAACAGCTCCAATGACTTGATGATGGATGGGCGCCACGACCTGTTGGTGACGCGAGTCCCCGCGCCCTTCTTCTTCCCAGCGCTGGTGGCACTGGTGCCCGTGGTGGCAGCACCTCCCTTCTTCTTGGCAGCAACAATGGCGGCCGCAGATCCAGCGGTGGAGCCTCCTTTCTTCTTGCCCATCTTGTGCTGGTGATGTGAGCGCAGGAAATAGCTAGGGAAGGCGCGCAGCTGGTCCAGTGCTACGAAGAAGATGTGCGCAAGGGAGCAGCAAGAACAACAACGGCGGAGGAAGCGCAAGCAAGAATAGAGATGTGGGGAATTACCACATGATGTGTCCCTACTTAACCTCCTGGCAGATGACATCCAACGGTCAGATGAAAATCTACCAAATGCGTGGCGCACATCGGCATTGATGCGTGGTAGGGGTAAATCACGAACCATCCCCCACTACTCCTATTACACGTGGAAATCGAGGAGACGTAGTTAAAACAGAAGATTACGCACGCCCGGTCAAATCCAAGTCAGAAAGTGGAACCGACTACTCGTCACGTCCCGTCAAAGCCACTCACGCGGGCAACCGAGGTCACCTCATCGTCAGCACTGACATCATCAAACACCAGAAGGAGAACATTTTGACTACTTTAGTCCTTACTCGAGTCTTCGACTCAACCAAGCACTCGGGGTCTACTCCTAACAGGAGCACTGGCTGCGCACCCGAAGAATTTTACGCAGACACCCAAGCATCATCAAAACCCTTCACTCGAATTAATGATTCGATTGTGGACTCTGGGTTACTCCCATAGGGAGCACTGATAGCACATTCGACTATAACAAGCAACAAAATACGACAGCAGTCGCAAAATATTTTTAGTCCCCACTCGAGTCTACGACTCGAATAGGCACTCGGGGCTACTCCCATAGGGAGCGCTGGCGCCACACCCTACGTTTATTTTTTCTTATAGATTGCACTGTCTGTCGATAACATCCACACTCGAATGCTATGGCGACTCTGCCTCATATCTTTCCCTACAAAGAGACTGTGTGTCCTGGGTCACCCGAATCATCTCTGTGATGGCAAAATTTCGGATGCCGCGCTTACAGCGTGAAGATAAGACTTGAATAAGGCCTGACAATGCATCTACTGCGCACTATCAGAAATATATCCGTACCTACAGGTGTGATGAATATGCCTTGACGAACGCGTCGAGTGCTCACACTTACACCACTGGGATTCGACTCCTGTAAGACCTCCACAGCCTGAGTCAAATTACACCAGCACTTTTCCGAATTCGAATCTGGGGACTCGAGTTTGACTAGATTGCGTTATAAGGAAGTTAACTGATACCGATACATCGGATAAATCAGGCACATATATCAACAATCCCTATGAGACAAAACTGAACACTCGAAAATATGCTCAGCTATGCACTCGAAAGACTTCATAAAGTCTCCACTCGAATCTGCGATTCCACTGGACACTCGGGGGATACTAACGTGGGCATACCCTGCAGGTACTCGAGCTTGGCATATACGGTCTGGATATGGCATAAGCCCATGGTGTTGCCAAGGCCCAATACAGGATTCAGGTGACCCACAAAAACTCCGATCGCTTGAAGCAGAAGACGAAGCTTAAGATAGAAAGTTTAAAAGGACGAACCCTAATTTGTAACCGACTCGACGTGCTACCTGAGACCTAGCCCATCTATATAAAGGCTAGGAGGGGGCAGCGAGGAGGACGATCACAACCCTAGTTTCCACAACTTTGCCAGATTGCATCTGCGCACCCCCTGTAACTTTCGATTCCCTCGATAATTCCAAGAGCAGACAAGCAGGAGTAGGGACTATTGGGTCTGCAACATAGAAAACAAAAAATTTCCTACGGTGAGAACTACACGCCAAGATCTATCTACTAGGTACAAAGCAACGGGTGGACATACATCGATCGAGAACTTACCCTTGAAGACAACGAGTTTTTTTAGCGAGTAGGAACTCGTGGTTGATGTAGTTGTACACTTGCCGATCTCAAGATCATGAGGAAGTCCGAGCGCCGCAACTCAGCAGCGCATCTGTACTCGCACACACGTTCAAGCCACCAGAAAACCTCCACCTCCTTGCTCCAGCGATCCAGCAGAAGCAACAACTCGTTCCAGACAAAATGCCACTAGGAACATGTATCTCGCTAATCCGAGACCATGGGGAAATAATTCTAGAGGGGGAGAGAGATCCTTCACAAGGAGGTGTGAGGAAGAAGGAGGGAGAGGGTGGCCTTTTATAGGAGGAGGGGGGTGCCCCTCCTCTCCATGGCCGGCACATGGGGGTGACTCCTCACCTCCCCCATTCATGTGGTGGTAACCCCTCCACATTAAAATGCCTCTTCACATTCCCTTTTAAAGTCCCCACTTTAAATGCATTAAAATTCTCCAAGTTTAATGCTCTCTCATTTAATAAAACTCTTTTATTAAATTTATTCAGAATTTTGTTAATCACTTTAATTAACAAACATTCACATATAACCCCTTGCAATATTTCAATATCACATGCAGAACCACTTTCTGCAATTTCACCCGAAACAATTTCCGGTTTCTATCGAAACAATTCCCGCGCTTTGCAATTCTTTCGTATGAAACATAAGTGCTCCAAAATGGTGTCCAGAACTCTTAAGTGTGTCACCCTACGGTTCGTGAATAATGCAGACATGATTGAGACTCCTCTCAGATCAATAATCAGAAGCGGGACCTGGAGATCCGTACTGACTCCCACATATTCAACAATGACTTTTGTGATCGTGAGAACCTTTAACGCTTGTAATTTAATCCCTTTGTCTCATGATATAATGCATGTCCGAGATTCGATCATCGGTATCCAAATACCTAGTTTGATCTCGTTACCGACATGCACTCTTTTCTCGTTCTCGTGATATAACATTCTAGTGATCACATCACTTGCTTGCAAGATATCTCAATGTGATATCACCGAGAGGGCCTAGAGTATATTTATCCGTCATCGGGATTGACAAATTCCACTCTTGATCCATGAGCCTCAACATAACACCTTCGTAGCACTGAACCCATCTTTATAGTCACCCTGTTATAGTGTGACGTTTGATGTTATCAAGATACTCTTCAGGTGTTAGCAATTAACATGATCTCATGGTCTAAGGATAAAGATTACTTCGTATGATGTTATAGCAATATAAACAAAATGACTTGATCGTAATGCTATACTTCGGATGAATGTTCATCACATCATTTCACAAATGTTGTGACCTTGTTATTAACAACATCCAATGTCCATGATCGGGAAACCTTGATCATCTTGTTAATCAACAAGCTAGTCTATAAGAGAGGCATAACTAGGAACCCTTTTTGTTTATTACACACATGTATTGATGTTTCCCATCAATACAATTCTAGCATGTAAAATAAACATCTATCATATATAAGGAATACATAATATCAATTTTCTTATTGCCTCTTAGGGCATATTTCCTTCAGTCTCCCACTTGCACTAGAGACAATAATCTAGTTCACATAGTGATAAATCTAACACCCATCGAGTTCTGGTGTTGATCATGTTTTGCCCTAGGGAGAGCTTTAGTCAACGGATCTGCTACATTTAGGTTCATGTGTACTTTACAAATCTTTATATCTCCATCCTTGACATGTTCGCGGATGGAGTGAAACCGGCGCTTAATATGCTTGGAATTCTTGTGAGACCTCAGTTCCTTTGTGTCGGCTATGGCTCCATTGTTGTCACAATAGATCACCATTGGGTCCAATTCACTAGTTACCACACCTAGTTCCGTAATGAACTCTTTCATCCAAACCGCTTCCTGTGCCGCTTCTGAAGAAGCAACATATTCCGCCTCCGTCATTGATCCAGCCACCACAGGTTGTTTGGAACTCCTCCAACTAACGGTTGCTGCGTTCAAGAGAAATACGTATCCGGATTGAGACTTAGAGTCATCTGGATCAGTGTCAAAGCTAGCATCGACATAACACTTAGCGATTAGCTCTTCTTCACCTCCATATATAAGAAACATACCCCTAGTTCTTCTCAAGTACTTGAGGTTGTTCTTGACCGCTATCCAGTGTTCCGAACCTGGATCAGATTGGTACCTACTAGTCAAACTAATAGCATGTGCCACATCCGGTCTTGTACATAGCATGGCATACATAATAGAGCCTATGGCCAAGGCATAGGGGATCTTATCCATCATCTCTCTTTCTTCCGCCGTAGCCTGACTTTGAGTCCCACTTAATGTCTTGCCTTGCAACATAGGTAAGAACCCTTTCTTACTTCCGTCCATATTAAACTTCTTTAATATCTTATCAAGGTATGTACTCTGCGATAGCCCATTTAGGCGCCTTGATCTATCTCTATAGATTTAATGCCTAATATATATGACGCTTCACCCAGGTCTTTCATCGAAAATTTGCTGTTTAGATAACTTTTAACACTTTTTAAAAAGATCTATATCATTTCCAATCAATAATATGTCATCCACATATAATATCAGAAATGCCACATTGCTCCCACTCACTTTCTTGTAAATACAAGCCTCTCCATAAGTTTGGACAAATCCAAACTCTTTGATCACCTCATCAAAGCGGAGATTCCAACTCCGGGATGCTTGCTTCAGTCCATAGATGGATCGCTGAAGTTTGCAGACCTTATTAGCATCCTTAGGATCGACAAAACCCTTAGGTTCTATCATATAGAACTCCTCTTCAATATTACCATTGAGGAACGCAGTTTTGACATCCATCTGCCATATTTCATAATCGAAATATGCAGCAATTGCTAACATAATCCTAACCGACTTAAGCATCGCTACGAGAGAGAATGCATCATCGTAGTCAACTCCTTGAATTTGTCGAAACCCCTTTGCGACAAGTCGGGCCTTATATATGGTCACATTACCATCCGCATCAGTTTTTCTTTTGAAAATCCATTTATTCTCAAAAGCCTTTCGATCGTGAGGTAAGTCTACCAAGGTCCAAACTTGGTTCTCGTACATGGATTCCATCTCGGATTTCATGGCTTCTAGCCATTTGTTGGAATCCGGGCTCACCATTGCTTCTTCATACGTTGCATGGTCATCCATTTCATCAACCATGAAATTCACAACAGGATTGCCGTACAGTTCAGGAGCTGCACGTGTTCTGTTTGACCTACGAGGTTCGGTAGTGTCCTCTTTCGGAGTTTCATGATCAATATCATTAGCTCTCTCTTCATTAGGTGAAGTCAACTCCGAAACAATTTTCGGTGCTGCGCTACTCGCCATTTCATGAAGAGAAGGTTCAATAACCTCTTTGAGTTCTACCTTCCGACTACTCACACCTTTCATGAGAAACTCCTTCTCAAGAAAGGATCCATTCTTGGCAACAAAAACTTTGCCCTCGGATCTATGATAGAAGGTATACCCAATTGTTTCCTTAGGGTATCCTATGAAGACGCATTTTTCTGCTTTGGGTTCGAGTTTATCCGGCTGAAGTTTCTTCACATAAACATCGCATCCCCAAACTTTAAGAAATGACAGCTTAGGTTTGTTTCCAAACCATAATTCATACGGTGTCGTTTCAACGGATTTAGATGGTGCCCGATTTAAAGTGAATGCAGCTGTTTCTAGTGCATAACCCCAAAATGACAGTGGCAAGTCTGTCAGAGACATCATAGATCGAACCACATCCAATAAACTACGATTACAACGTTCCGACACACCATTACGTTGTGGTGTTCTGGCAGGCGTGAGTTGTGAAACTATTCCACACTCTTTCATGTATGTGCTAAACTCGTAACTTAGATACTCTCCTCCACGGTCAGACCGAAGAAATTTGATCTTTCTATTACGATGATTTTCCACTTCATTCTGAAATTCCTTGAACTTTTCAAAGGTTTTAGACTTGTGTTTCATCAAATAGATATACCCGTATCTACTCAAATCATCCGTGAAAGTAACAAAATAACGATATCCACCTCGTGCCGACACACTCATTGGTCCAGACACATCAGTATGTATGATTTCCAATAAATCTATCGCTCGTTCCATTGAACCGGAAAACGGCGTTCTAGTCATCTTGCCCATAAGGCATGGCTCACATGTATCAAATGATTCAAAATCAAGTGATTCCAAAAGTCCATCAGAATGGAGTTTCTTCATGTGTTTAACCCCAATATGACCTAGATGGTAGTGCCACATATATGCAGATATATCATTATCAAGTTTAATCTTTTTAGCATTAACATTATGAATATGCGTAATATTACTATCGAGATCCAACAGAAATAAACCATTCAACATAGGTGCATGACCATAAAAGATATCATTCTTATAAATCGAACAACCATTGTTTTCAGATTTAAAGGAATAACCACTCTGCATCAAACACGATCCGGATACAATGTTCATGCTCAGTGCAGGCACCAAATAACAATTATTTAGGTTTATAACTAATCCCGATGGCATATGGAGAGGTAGCGTCCCGACGGCGATCACATCAACTTTTGATCCATTGCCGACCCGCATCGTGACCTCATCCCTTGCTAGTTGTCGCTTGTTCCGCAGCCCCTGAACCGAGTTACATATATTAGCAACTGATCCCGTATCAAATACCCAGGTGCTACTGCGAGTACTAGTCAAGTACACATCAATAACATGTATATCATATATACCTTTGTTTGCCTTGCCGGACTTCTTGTCCACCAAATACTTGGGGCAATTGCGCTTCCAATGGCCAGTCCCCTTACAATAGTAACACTCGGTGTCAGACTTAGGGCCAGCTCGGGGTTTCTTTTCAGGCGTGGAACAGATTTGCCACCCTTCTTTCCCTTGTGCTTGCCTTTATTGTCCTTCTTGAAACCGGTGGTCCTATTGATCATCAACACTTGATGTTCTTTCCTAATCTCCACTTCTGCAGTCTTAAGCATTGACAGAAGCTCGGGAAGAGACTTCTTCATGCCCTGCATATTATAGTTCATCACGAAGCTCTTGTAGCTAGGTGGCAGAGATTGGCGAACACGATGTATGCCTAAGTCAATGGGAATTGTTATTCCCAAGGACACAAGCTTATCGGCGTACCCAGACATTTTGAGTACATGCTCACTAATGGAGATGTTCTACTCCATCATGCAGCTAAAGAACTTTTCAGTAGCATTATAACTCTCTATGGCAGCATGGGTATCGAAAATCATTTTCAATTCTCCCATGGTATCAAAGGCATTGCCATTTTCGAAACGCTTTCGAAGTTCTGGCTCTAGCCCATACAGTATGCCGCAATGAACTAAGTTGTGGTCCTCCTAACGAGTCACATAGACATTCTTTTCCTCGTCAGGGGCATCAGGAGCTGGTGGGAGGGCCTAGCGGCGCATCTAGCACATATTGCTTTTGTGCAGCAGTGAGGAGAATCCTCAAATTCATAGCCCAGTTGGTGAAGTTGCTACCATTCGCAGCAAGTTTCTCTTTCTCCATGAACACAATGAAATTAAAAGAAGGTGGTGCCATCTACAACAGAATTTGTAAAGTTTATTTAGACTAAGTTTATGATAGAGTGAGTTCAACTAATCCAAATTACTAATGAACTCCCACTCAAAAACGACATCCCCCATGTCCTTTTGGTGATTACATGAACCAAATCCACTACACCAAGTCCGATCATCACATGAGTTGATGTAGCTTCAAAGGCGAGCATCTATATGGGCATCATATCAACTATATGACTCATGCTTAACCTTTCGGTCCGTGTTCCGAGGCCATGTATGTACATGCTAGGCTCACCAAGTAAGAACCTTAGTATTCGCGTGTGTAAAACTGTCTTACACCCGTTCCAATGAAAGCGTAGATTCGAGTACACCCGATCATCACGTGATGTCTCGAAACACGATCCATAGAACGGTGCATACTCAAGGAAGAACACATTTTATCTTGATATCTAAATGAGGGATCATCTTACAATGCTACCAAAAGCGCCAAACTAGCAGTATAAGATGCTAACATCTAATGTGTAAAGTGAGATGATATGGTCCATGCATTTGATCTCTATCATTTGCATCGTGGTATGATCTCTATCATTCCTTTGTGTGTAAGGCCAAGGTCTATGGAACTTACACGTTGAATGTGTTGTAAGAGTATCTATCATACATCTACTTACAACAATACCATATCAATACACTAGCCCAGCAATGATCTAAACTAGACGCCTCTAATTTATCAATTGCAAGTTTTATGTGGCTTAGGGCTTTCGGAGATAGAACCGTTCTTACCTACGAACATGAACCACAACGAGGATAACCAAGTTATTAGCAACTCGTTGTAAATCGGATATTGACTATAGTAGGAGAGATAGACACCCGCCAGCCACTTATGCAAAACAAGTTGCATGTCAGTCGTGGAACGGGTCTCATGTACGATGACATGTAAGGTTGGTCCGGGCCGCTTCATCCCACTATGCCACCAATATCCAAAATACATAGAAGATGCAATAACATGATCATCATCGCCCACATATAAACATATGTGTACTACCCGTGCAAAGCACCTACGCATAGATCAAGCTCTGATATCACTGTTGGGTCCGCAGCGTAGAAAACAAAAAATTTCCTAAGATGAGAACTACACGCCAAGATCTATCTACTAGGTACAAAGCAACGGGTGGACATACATCCATCGAGAACTTACCCTCGAAGACAACGAGTTTTGTTAACGAGTAGGAACTCGTGGTTGATGTAGTCGTACACTTGCCGATCTCAAGATCGTGAGGAAGTCCGAGCGTCGCAACTCAGCAGCGCATCCATACTCGCACACACGTTCAAGCCACTGGACAACCTCCACCTTCTCGCTCTAGCGGTCCAGCGGAAGCAGCAACTCCTTCTAGACGAAATGCCATCGGGAACATGTATCTTGCTAATCCGAGACCATGGGGGAATAATTCTAGAGGGGGAGAGAGATCCTTCACAAGGAGGTGTGAGGAAGAAGGAGGGAGAGGGTGGCCTTTTATAGGAGGAGGGGGGTGCCCCTCCTCTCCATGGCCGGCACATGGGGGGTGACTCCTCACCTCCCCCATTCATGTGGTGGTAACCCCTCCACATTAAAATGCCTCTTCACATTCCCTTTTAAAGTCCCCACTTTAAATGCATTAAAATTCTCCAAGTTTAATGCTCTCTCATTTAATAAAACTCTTTTATTAAATTTATTCAGAATTTTGTTAATTACTTTAATTAACAAACATTCACATATAACCCCTTGCAATATTTCAATATCACATGCAGAACCACTTTCTGCAATTTCACCCGAAACAATTTCCGGTTTCTATCGAAACAATTCATGTGCTTTGCAATTCTTTCGTCTGAAACATATGTGCTCCAAAATGGTGTTCGGTAACTCTTAAGTTTGTCACCCTACGGTTCGCGAATAATGCAGACATGATTGAGACTCCTCTCAGATCAATAATCAGAAGCGGGACCTGGAGATCCGTACTGACTCCCACATATTCAACGATGACTTTTGTGATCGTGAGAACCTTTAACGCTTGTAATTTAATCCCTTTGTCTCATGATATGATACATGTCCGAGATTCGATCATCGGTATCCAAATACCTAGTTTGATCTCGTTACCGACATGCACTCTTTTCTCGTTCTCGTGATATAACATTCTAGTGATCACATCACTTGCTTGCAAGCTATCTCAATGTGATATCACCGAGAGGGCCTAGAGTATATCTATCCGTCATCGGGATTGACAAATTCCAATCTTGATCCATGAGCCTCAACATAACACCTTCGTAGCACTGAACCCATCTTTATAGTCACCCTGTTACGGTGTGACGTTTGATGTTATCAAGATACTCTTCAGGTGTTAGCAATTAACATGATCTCATGGTCTAAGGATAAAGATTACTTCGTATGATGTTATAGCAATATAAACATAATGACTTGATCGTAATGCTATACTTCGGATGAATGTTCATCACATCATTTCACAAATGTTGACCTTGTTATTAACAACATCCAATGTCCATGATCAGGAAACCTTGATCATCTTGTTAATCAACAAGCTAGTCTATAAGAGAGGCATAACTAGGAACTCTTTTTGTTTATTAAACACACATGTATTGATGTTTCCGATAAATACAATTCTAGCATGTAAAATAAACATCTATCATATATAAGGAATACATAATAACAACTTTATTATTGCCTCTCAGGGCATATTTCCTTCAGGGACCTCTACGAGGCCTGAACCTGGGTAAACCTTGCATCCCTGTGTGCTTGTTTGCTAGCCGATTGATGCCTCCAGTGCTCCCTCCTTCTCCAAAAGCCAAGTCCATAACAATGGGCATTGACGAGTTAAGCCCTCGTCACTTCCTAACCGCATATAACTCGCTAGCTAATAATTCTTAAACTCAAAAGAGACTGTCAAAGTTTTGGTTTGGCTTGCGAATCAATTCTTTCAGCGCCTCTCTTTATGAGAGTTAAATTGTTTAAAGTAAATATGCTTTAGTAAAACTAGGGGTGCACTAGTAGATGTTATAAGAAGGATAAACTTAGAGCTTTTCATTTAACACCCACTTCAAAATTCGTGGCTTTCCAACACCCCACCCTTTCCTTCTTTTTAAAGAACTTTAATCTTTTAAGTGGTTAGGTGATGCCAATACTTTCATAAGAATCAAGCAATTTGTGCTCATACCTTGACGGTAGTTTATTTTGCTCAAGTACCTGGGCTCGTGGAATTAAAATTTTGCACATTATAGCAATGCTACAAATGTCTACCTAGCTCATAGCTGAAATCTGAGATGAACTCAAGATCATTCGTAGGCCATAAGAGTTGTTAGTTCCATGAAGTTTGGGTACTCTCGTAATTCTCAATAAAAATATTTCTTTTCAACCAAGCAAGACAAGTTTGGCATCTCCCTCAACCACCAAAAAATATCCATTCCTTCAAACAATTATTTTTTAAAGGTGTTATCAAGTCAACCGTTAAGATGTGGGTTGAGTACTACTAAGATTAATCCCTTAAGAAAAAAAACATGGCACCAAAGTTATCAAGAAGACACTTTCTCCTATTCTCTAAAGTTTGGAAGTTAATCCAGTGGAGTTGTTTTTCTAACTGAGCAGAATTGTCATAAGCCAAAACCAAAGTAGTGACATTAGCCTTGGGAGTAAGTCATAAAAGATAACGAGCTAAGCATGGAATGGAACTCAAGTGCAAAACAAACATAGTATATTCATGAATAAACTTACAGAAGATGGGAGAATAGGAATGTGGTACTTGCTCATCTCTCACTTGAATCGACCCCTCGCGTTCTTCTCCATAGCTAAGTCACTTGAAGTGAATAAACTACAAGAAATCAAAAGGAGAACTGAGAGAGCTTCACACAAAACAAGATAAAAGCTAATTCTAATTTTTGTGTATTTTATTTTTATCAATGGAAAACTGAAAGTAAACATGCAACTATAGAACAAATAAAACAAAATAAGAAAGCAAAAATATGAATGCAAAAGGTGGGGAGGAGTTTAACCTTCCCAAGCTTAGACTCTTGGTCTAACTTGAATCAATTATTGCCGCCAATCGTTGGGTGGCGGCTGCTGGTATGGCTGGTATGGGTAATGGTTTGGAAACTCAGACATGAAGTGAGTGAAGTCCTGGGTGAGAGTGACAATGTTGGCATTCACATCATGCAATATGTTCTCCACATTGCTGATGCGATGCACCACCTGGCCAAAGTCACTCATGGGGACATAGTCGAATCCCGGCTGAGGTGGAGGCATGTTTTGTTGCTGGTGCTATTGGGGAAATGGTTGTTGATGATGATGTTGCTGACCATAATCATCCTATCCCTTGGTGTTCCAGTCTTTCTCATCCTCCTCATGTTGTTGCTGGCTTCCTCCCGCACTACCCAAGTGGGGTTCCCTCTCGAGGGTGTAATCCTCCCCGAGGTAATCATTGGTTGATGGAATTCCTCTTAATTGAGGACCCAATTTTGTTTTCCTAGCAAACCAAAAGCTTGAACAAATGGAAGCAAAAAATTGTGGGCATCACCGTTAGGTTCAAAATAAAATTTATAGGCGCGAAGAGAGCGTTGAGGCCTATAGATCCCCATGAATTTGTTGCTTGCCATGTGAGCATCATCCAGAAACTTGCTACTAGCCACAACTCTCTTATGAGGCATGACAAACTCGCTTGCATAGGTAATCTGAGTGATCAAACCTCCACAACAGATGTCACCCGAGTGAGCCGACCTTTGGCGACGAAAGTGCTGGATGAGCAAAGCACCCAATTTTACCTTATGCTCCATCTCTGGATGGAGATCCATATAAATTACACTTATCTCGGGGCTTGTCGTTGCCCAGGTATCTGATACGTCCATAACGTATCTATACTTTTTGATGGTTTTATGCTAATAATATGCTTTTGACACTCCTTTTTATATAAAGTTTATGATTTATTTGTACTAACCTACTAATAGTTGTAAAAGTGCACAATGTTCTTGTTTTATACTTTGATGTGTAGGAATTACCAAGAATACAAGTGGAAACCTTGTTGGAGTCAAATTGGGATTTTTCCAGAAATCTGTCTCAGAACTCTTTTTGAAGATGGTCACGTTTCGGGTTGAATACGGCGTCCAACGGAAAACTCTTCAACTACAAAGTTGTTGGAAATTTCGCGACAAACGTTCTGGACATAAAATTTAGCTAATTTCGAGTCTGGACGGGCCAATTAGGCCCGATTTCCTGCAGTCCAAGATGGGGTAACAGGAATCCGAGAAGCTATATAAAGGGAGGAAACCTAATTCGCCCGGGGCATCTCCACCCACGAATTTGCAGCCACCAATGCCATGTTTTTTCCTCCCCCATGGATCCCATCTCCATGGGGGGGCCTTCCAAGAATCCATGAAGGAAGGGGGCTAAGGGGCAGTGCTCCCCCATGATACCGACGGCGGGGAAGGAGTCCCCCGCGTCGCCGCCGCCTTCTTCACCATCTTCACCACCATCTCCGTCACCTAATCCTCCTAGTATGCAGTGGTTCATCCTCCCACACACCTCTGTACCGTCCTATGTAAACATGGTGTTTGATGCTATAAGTTATAATCCTATGATCTATGTCATGTTTGTGTAGTTTCTTTGTTCTTAGATTGAATGGTTGAACGTCTTTGGTTCATTAGAGTTGTATGATGATATGGTACAGTCCTTTGGTGTCCATTATATTTGTGCACGCATGGATTAAATATCATAGAGTTTGTAGTATGTGTAAGAGGAAGGGGGAAGTTCTGCCGGAGTGACAGAAACCTGAGGACGCGAACCGGAACATTGCACGTATGGGAGTAAGATGACCATTAAACTTAAAGCTATGGTTGGAGAAACCTTAATGCATTGATTAGTACTTACGGATGTTTGCTAACAATCCAATCATATAGTACATATAATTCCAAGTAGTGAAGCGCATGTATATTTAGCCTCTCCCACATAGAAAACCGCGTCGAAGACAATGAACCCGATCTATTCGCTATTTAAACTTGGACAAAGCCACCACAATTACCACCACTATTCCATACTCATGGTTCTGTTAGTTTAGTGTATTTTATTGTTGCAGCAACTAGCTTTACTTTCTTGTTATTTATTATCATGCAAAGCTATCTCTATTACTCGTATTGTTGCTCTACTTTTATTTCCTAGATAATGCAAACGTTTAGTGTGCATAGAGTTGTATCAGTGGTTGATAGAACTTGAGAGAATATTTATCCACCTTTAGCTCTTCGTTGGGTTCGATACTCTTACTTATTGGAAAGGCTACACACGATCCCCTATACTTGTGGGTTATCAGTATCTCCCTTCCCAAAAATAGAATTTGCCAAAAAGGTGGCGAAGTAGGGGATAGCAGGATTCTAGATAGTGGCGCTCTTCTTACACAAATAATCAGTATTCCTGGAAACAGACATTTGCTCATAAGCATACATTTCCTCTATGAGGACTTCTTCAGTGATATCAATCTCTCCCTCATGGGAGAACCTGGAGCAATCAAAAAATTGGAAAAAAGTGAGGTTGTGTGGTTGCCCATCGAGCACGAAACTTACAGTGCAACGATGTTGTTGGAGCTCAAGGTCATCGCGGAAAGTCAAAAGGAATTGATGCGTGGCGCGCTCGTAGGTGTCGCTGGAGAGAAGGGCAAAGGGCACCATGCCGGCATTCTCGGTCACACGTGTCAAATTTCTCCTTCAGACCATTGTGAGAGAGGAAGTCATGGCACGCCCACTTGGTAGGAAGCACCTTGTGTTCACTCACTGACATCGGTATACCCTATAGGTACTCGAGCTTGGTATATACGGTCCAAATACGTATAGGCCCACGGTGTCGCCAAGGCCCGAATGGAAGGACTCGAGTAACCTACGGACTCTCGATTGCTTGAAGAACAAGAAGAAGCTAAAGATAGAAAGATTAAAGGGAAAACCCTAACTTGTAACCGACTCAACCTGCTACCCGAGACCTAGCCTATCTATATAAAGGCTAGGAGGGGGCAGCAAGGAGGACACACGCAACCCTAGTTTCCACAACCTTCGCCAGATTACATCTGTGCACCATTGTAACTTTCGACTCCTTCAATAATTCCACGAGCAGACAAGCAGGAGTAGGGACCTCTACGAGGCCTGGACCTGGGTAAATCCTTTGTCCCCTGTGTTCTTGTTTGCTAGCCGATAGATGTCTCCAGCGCTCCCTCCTTCTCCAAAACCCAAGTCCATAACAATGGGCATTGATGAGTTAAACCCTCGTCAATTGGCGCCGTCTGTGGGAACTGGGAGTGCTGATGTTGCGGCTTCTTCGGCCCTATCAACCGTGATCTACAACTCCGCAATAGCGGAGATTCGCCAGCTCTTCGGCGCCTTCGACTTCACCGTCCACCCGTCGGCCACCCGCCCGGCCTTCGAGCCCGTGGGCGACGGAATCAGTCTGGCAATTGGGAGCTTCCGCTTCCAAGTTAGTCAGATGGGCACGCTTCGCATGCCTGACCAGCCGGCAACACCGGCGATTGCCCCGGCATCATGGTTCCCTCAGCGAGCTCAACGCTCCGGTGGCAATCGAGAACACGGTCAGTGACAGCAGTCGCAACGCCGATCTAAGCGATCTGGCCACTGAAGATGGAACCTACGGTTCCGGATCTGAAAGTTGTGGAAGCAATAGCTTCCCTAATCACTTCATGTGCGCCGTCATCAACACGGGCGACACCTCCGCCAATCGCGGTAAAGGTGGCAACACCGACAACGGCACCGATCCACCCAATCGCGGCAACGGTGGTAACACCGGCAACGGCACCGACCCAACCAACACCGGCAACGGTGGCAATAGCGGCAACAGCGATAACGGTGGCAACGGAGGAGCAGTCGAACCTCCTAGCATGATCAACGAGTAAACCGGCGAACGCATCGTGATCAGGCTCAACGAGCAAGAGTGGGATCGCTGCCGCGAAGCCCTACAAGGTGCACCTCTACCCTTCGGGTCCCTGCAGGAACTGCTGATGGGCTACCACTGGCTCCTAAAATAGGAATTCAAGCACCAAAAACAAGCAATCGCGCAACTTGAGGCACGTAAAAAGGCAGCGGACGAATCAAGCCTTCGTCGTGCTAGGCTCTCCTCCTACGGAGGATCCTCCTCAAGAGGCAACGAGTACCTCGCCAAGAAGAGGCAGTCGCGGATGGCTCACCTCACCGAACAAGAGCGCATAGATTCCGCAAAAGTCCTCTACTTCGGTTCTATGACGGTCGACACGAGAGGCAACGTGGTTCCCAGGACACCGCAGGCCGCGGTGACAGCAGCCACCATGTACCTCCTCAATAACCAGCCGCCAGCTGGAGATCCCTGAACGGCCATGCACCGATCTATGATCGTGGGCCTGGGGCTAATCGAGGCCGCCCTCGACAAGGAACTGGTACCAGACCCAAAAAAGGGCAAAGCGCTAGCAAAGCGCTACTCCTCGCCCTCGTCTAGCGATGACAGTCACGACCTGTCTCGACGCTGCCACTCACGGCGACACGATCGCGACTATGATGCACACGACGAACTCATGTTGCGCAAGATCGACAAGTCAAGGGCACGACGTGATTGGTCGACTGATTCAGAAGAGGAAGATGGGGAGCTCTACGGCGCCAGATGCTTCAGCGGATCCATCAGGCAAAAGTGAATGCCTAAAGGGTTTAAACTCCCATCAGAGAACCCGAAATTTGACGGTCCGCGGGACCCCAAGATCTGGCTGGAGGATCACATCTCCTCCGTCGGGCTACATGGAGGCAGTCGAAGTACTGCCATGCAATGCTTATAGCTACAGCTGCAGGGTGCCGCCCAGGCATGGCTCAATAACCTCCCACACGGATCCATTCGCAGTTGGGATGAGCTAGTCTACAGCTTCATGCGCAACTTTAAGGGCACGTACAAACGCCCCTCCTCAATCGAAGAACTGAGATGCTGCCAGCAAAGATCTGGCGAATTGCTGCGCTCTTACATCCAAAGGTGGTCCATCATCAAGAACTCCGTGAAGAACATCTCGGAAGACCGCGCGATTGATGCATTCAACGGTGGTGTCCGCCGCATGGAACTCAGGGAGGAGCTAGGCTGCTCAAAGCCCCAGACCATCGACCACCTGATGGAGATCGCAAATCGGTGGGCCGATGGAGAAGATTCGATGAAGAATCGCGTTCACTCTGATGAGGAGGCAGAACTCGAACGCAGATGCGACCGCCAGGGCAAGCGTCGCATGCGTGTCTACGACGATCGCGATGACGTCAACATGGTCGCAGCCGGCTATGCCGATAGACGCGACGATAACCACAACAGCGGATACCGCAGCGGCGGATACCACGACCCCAGGAAAACCACACAAGTGTGGCAACGCCGTACTCGTGATGAAGCACCCGCGACCTCCATCGAGGACAAACTGTCCGGGCCATGCACGGTACACTTCTACATTGACAAGCATGATGGCAAGAGAAAGTCCAGCCACCTCCTCAAGGACTGCCGCGAGTTCCTCAAGCTACACAAGGGATTGGTTCGGATGAACTGTAATGCAGTCGAAAGAGGTTACGGAGCCGCTCCAGGCGCCGTGGCACATGAAGCACCACCACCACCACCTGGGCCACCCCCGAATGGAGATGCACCGGACCAGCACCACAGAGGCGAACCGTACCCACGGGCCATGGGTACCATGATGATCCAAAAGGGACGCCCCTCCAATAGGGTGCAGAAGGCCATCACTCGCCAAGTCAACTTGGCCATGCACTCGCCACCATCCACCACTGAGTACCTCAGTGCATTACCTTCAACAAACACGACCATCTGCCCCAAATACCTCGCCTAGGTCATTGCCCCCTCGTACTCGAGGCGCAAATTGGAGGCTTCGACATGAGTCGCGTCTTCATGGACGACAGAAGCGGCATCAACCTCATATTCGCGAGTACCTTCCGAGCAATGAGGATCCCTCTAACCTGCTTGGAGGCATCGGACACAACGTTCCACAGCATCGTCCCAGGGAAAGGCGTATACCCCCTGGGCAAAATCAACCTGGACGTCATCTTTGGCACGCCGAAGAACTTCCGGCATGAGCGCATCGACTTTGAAGTCGTCGGCTGGCCCTCACAATACCATTGCATCCTTGGGCGCGTCGCATTTGCCAGGTTCATGGCAGTACCCCACTACTCCTACCTGCAGATGAAAATGCCAGGTCCCAATGGCGTCATAACTTTCAACGGGAACTTCGAGCGATCTGATGCTTACGACAGGGAATTCAATAGAATCTCCTAGTCCTTCGGCATGCAGGAGGAACTCGCAAGACTGAAAGAGACGACAGACAACAGTCTGCCTCCCTTGAGTAGGCCAAGCTCACCTGATCTCTCCTTCGACTCATCTATGCACACAAAGAAGGTGCAGGTCCATCCATCGGATCCCGCCAAGACGGACCTCATCGCCAACAACTTGAGTCCCGCATAGGAACTCGCGCTCGTCGAATTCCTCCGTGAGCACTGGGAAATTTTTGCCTGGTGTCCTGCGGACATGCCAAGAGTTCCCAGGGAATTCGCCGAGCACGCACTCAATGTCAACCCCGACGCAAGGCCAGTCAAGCAAACAATCAGGCGACTGTCTGAGCCACGAGCACAGGCAGTCGGAATGGAGATCAACAGACTCCTCGAGGCCAAATTCATACGCGAGATCAAGGAAAGCACTTGGCTCGCCAATACGGTGCTGGTGCCAAAAAAAGACATGGACATCCTACGGATGTGCGTGGACTTCACTTCTTTAAATAAGCACTGCCCAAAAGATCACTTCCCGCTACCACGGATCGATCAAATCATCGACTCCACCGCTGGATGCGAGCGCCTCTGCTTCCTCGATGCCTACTCAGGCTATAACCAAATTCGAATGAAGGAGGAAGACCAAGAGAAGACCGCGTGCACAACGCCCTTCGGTGTGTTCTGCTACAACACAATGCCCTTCGGGCTAAAAACGCGGGAGCCACCTACCAGCGATGCATGCAGGCTTGCCTCAAGGAATAACTAGGTCGCAACATCCAAGTATATGTCAACGACATAGTAATCAAGACCAAGGAGGAAGCCTCTCTAATCGATGATTTGCGCGAAACCTTCGCCAACCTCGATCGCTACCGGATCAAGCTCAATCCGGACAAATGCGCCTTCGGCGTACCATCTGGGAAGCTACTCGGATACCTCATCTCCGCGAGGGGGATCGAGGCGAACCCGAAGAAGATAAAAGCCATACTGGCCATGGAGAAGCCGAAGAACATAGTAGGCATCCAGCAACTGGCCTCGAGGTGGCCCTCAGTCGATTTATCAGTCAGATGGGTGAAAAGGCACTGCCCTTCTACCAGCTCCTCTACAAGACCGAAAAATTCGAGTGGACCAATGAAGCACAAGAAGCATTCGAAGATCTCAAGCGCTTGCTATCCACTTCGCCGGTACTGGTGACTCCACGAGAAAGGGAACCACTGTTGTTGTACATCTCCGCCACCAACCAGGTGGTGAGCACGGTGCTCGTCGTCGAGCGAGCCGAGGAAAACAAAGTCCACGGCGTACAGCGCCCGGTATACTACCTCAGCGAGGTCCTCACGCCTAAAAAACAGCGGTACCCGCACTACCAGAAGCTGGCGTACGGCATCTTTATGACTGCTCGGTGACTGCGCCACTACTTCCAGGAACACCCAATCGTGGTAGTCAATGACGCCCCGCTGGGGCATATCCTCAATAACCCCGACGCCACGGGGCGAGTCGCGCTTTGGGGAATAGAGCTGTCTCCACGAGACATCACATACGAAAAGCGCGACGCCATCCAGTCGCAAGTGCTCCCTGACTTCCTCATGCACTGGATGGAGAACCAACTTCCGGACAAGCCAGATATGTCCTACCTCTAGACAATGCACTTCGATGGGTCCAAACGGAAAGATGGAGCAGGCGCAGGTGTCATATTGGCATCACCTCAAGGGGACAAGCTGAAATATATCCTGCGAATGCAGTTCACAGCCTCAAACAGCAAGGCTGAGTACGAGGCCCTGTTACATGGGATGAGGATGGCAAAAGCATGTGGCGCCAAAAGGCTCATCATATATGGCGACTCCAAGTTGGTCGTCAATCAAACAATGCACGAGTGCGACGCACTGAACGACAACATGATCGTGTACCGCGACCTCTACGACACACTCGAAGGAGACTTCGATGGTTGTGAGTTGCGACACATAGGTCGCGAAAGCAACGAGGAGGCGGACACACTCGCCAACATAGGCTCTACCTGCGCCCCCATACCACCTGGGGTATTTCTCGAGCGCATATGCGAATGCTCCATCAAGCCAAAGGCTGTAGAGAAGAAAACAAGCGCATCAACAGACTCGGGGGCTACGACACCCAATGAGCCAATGGCACTCGATGACTTGGAGCTGGACACAGGACTCGAGGGACCAATGAGCGTCATGATGATCGAACAATCTTGGACACAGCCGTACATTACGTACCTCCTCAGCAAGAGACTACTGGACGATCCGACAGATGCACGGCACATCGCCCGGCGCTCCAAGGCATTCGCCGTTCTCAACGGCGAACTGTATACACGCAGCATCACAGGAGTGCTACAACGATGCGTCTCCCTGGCCGATGGAAGAGCAGTCCTCCTCGACATCCATGAAGGGACCTGCGGGTACCACGCCGGCAGTCGCGCCCTCGTTGCCAAAGCTCTAAGAGCTGGATTTTACTGGCCCATGGCCATGCGCGACGCCAAGGACATAGTCCAAAAATGCAACGCTTATCAGCGATTCGTGGACAAGCCACACGCACCAGGCGCAGAGCTACGACATATTCCATTGGCCTGGCCCTTCGCACAATGGGGGCTCGACATGGTAGGCAAGCTCCCAAGGTCCTCGCAAGGAGGCTACGTCTACCTCTTGGTCGCAGTCGACAAGTTCACCAAGTGGATTGAGGCCATGCCAGTGACCAAACAATCAGGGCACAGCGCGGTCAAGTTCTTCGAGTCCATTGTGTACCGCTTCGGTGTGCCGCACAGCATCATCACTGACAACAGGACAAACTTCACATCCAAGGAGTTCCAAGAATTCTGCGGAAACCTAGGGATCAACATCAGTTACGCCTCAGTCGTGCATCCACAGACCAACGGTCAGGTGAAAAAGCAAACGGGCTCGTCTGTAGCGGCATCAAGAAGCGACTCCTTCGACCACTCGAACAAGCCGCGGGTTGCTGGCCAGATGAGCTCCAATCTGTACTCTGGAGCCTACGTACAACTCCAAACAGCGCCACGGGCTACACGCCATTCTTTATGGTGCACGGAGCAGAAGCAGTACTACCCGCCAAAGTAAGGTACAAGGCGCCGCGCGTAGTCGCTTACAGCGAACAAGAGTCCTCTCTTGCACTCGAAGACTCTGTTGACCTCCTCGACGAGGCAAGAGAAATCGCCACAGAAAGATCCATGATCTACCAGCAGAACCTGCGCAACTACCACAGTAGAAGGCTTCGCCCCAGATCCTTCGTCGAAGGTGACCTGGTCCTGCTACTGAAGCAGTAGGGGAATCTCAAGCTCGAATCCCCCTGGGAAGAACCATATGTGATTACAGAAGTAATCCCAGGTGGCGCCTATCGCCTTCAAGATTTAGAGACAGGAGTCGCATACTCCAACCCTTGGAACGTTGCACAATTGCGACGCTTCTACCCCTAGTTGTTTTACTTTTTACATCGCAAATAAGGCTACTCAGCCAAGGCTACTTAGCCACACATTGTACCTCGTACTGATCTTCACATAAATAAAAGCTAAGTGCCCCAAAACTCTGTGTTTTTCTTTCACCTTTGTCAATTTTATACTCGGGGGCTACACCACCCTACCTACATCTGTTCTTCGAACCAATAAACGCGATATCCTGAGTAGCTGGCACATCAATCGAACCCCTTAACACAAACTCAACCCAGCTGCAACGCGCCTGGCAGGTTGACAAAGGGATGGCCAGGCTAACGAAAAGGAATCGCATAGTGCAACGCACCTGACGCTGACAAAGCTGTTTATACACATTCGACAATAAATTATCTACAACATATATATGAGCTTTACAACACAAGTACACTTATGTGTAGGATACATATTTGGCACTCTTGCAACAGAAGAACATTAGTTTGTTCCTCAAAGAAGTCGACGATCTCCTCGGCTGGGCGGTCCACCGCCTGATAATGCGGCACCATATTCCAGGAAGATCCTGCTGGTGGCGCTGGTGGCCCAGAGGCAATGGCGGCGACATCCACGTCAAGCCTGTGCAAACGCACCATTGAGAGGGCAGCCTTGGCACCAGCCACCAACTGCTGCCTCACGCACTCGCGAACCACGGACATATCTTGAAATTTGGCCAGGAGAGCCAGCAGGCTTGATAGAGTGGCATCCAACGGGAACATCGCCCGATAGATGTTCTTCAAACACGACTGCGACTTCTTCAGGAAGAGCAGCACTCACGAAGCGCGATCCTACAGGGTCGCCAATGCAGTCGCACGATCATGATCTACCTAGAAGTATCCACTCTCTTGAAGTTGCTCCTGGGTGAGATCATGAAGGCGGATGGCAATCTTATCCCTCTCCTCCTGCGGACGGCATGCGCTAACAACTACACGAAGCATCACCAACAGCATGAGTACAACGTACCATTGCGACTAACTACAAAGGAAAAGATGAGGACGAGCAAACTAACACTTAAACTGGTCGCCCAGCCGCGTCACCTCGCCAAGCATATATTGCTCGCGGGCGGCGGATTTTTCCGCCTTCGACTTCCACACATCCGCATTACCACGGATCAGGGGCAACTCACGCTCCAGCTGCTTCACGCGATCACGAAGTCGCGACAGCAAGGATAGCTCCTCTACCCTGGAGCACGGTGGTGCCACTATCTCATCAAGAGATGGCGAATCCTGGTTTCCCCCCGCAGGACCACTCGATGTGCCCTACCACAAGTCAAGACAAAAGCAAATAAGGCGACCAAATCAACACAAAGGCAAGGGGAACAGACGCATTCAAGATAAGCATAAGTGTTTACAAACACACTCGCCAGCAGGCATGTTCTCCAATCAAAAGGACAATTCATCAACTATTACAAAAAACTAACTACGGAGCAACTGGCTTCTTCGACTTCGACGGCTTTGGGGGCTTCATCAAGTCCGTGGCAGTATCAGACGCCACAGACTTTCCGCCATCTCCTGAGGCCGAAGCCTTCGCGATCTTCTTAGCACGCTGAAGCTTCTCCGAATACTTGGCAACGGTATTTATCAAGGAATGGCCATATTTGGCACAGGCAGTCGCAAAGGGAGCGAATACTACCTGCTGACCATCCGCGCCAACAGGCATCGTCTTCGACACCGCAGAGGGATCTATTTCGACTCCGTGGGTTTGCACCATGGCAACTGACATGGTCACGCCAGCCGCGCGGAGGGAGTTCTTGTACGTGACAGGCACACCCCCGGCGAGCGACTCCACTAGCTCTTCCACATTGTCGACCAGCTCCGCCTTCGGCAATCAACTCCTCCTGAAGGCTACTAAGGGTGACCTTGGCCTTGGACAACGTATTTTGGACAGCGGCGCTATGATCCTCAACCGCAGACACCGCGCCCACCAGAGCGTCATCGCGACAAAGGGCTTGCGGGTCAAAGCTCAAATCGCCAGCATCTGCACAGAAAACCCACACATGGATGAAATCTATAGCGCCACCGGCAAAAATTCTAGATGCAGAGAGGAACATCAACAAAATATCTATCAGTAAAGGTACCTAAGAGGGCCTTGGCGATTGAGAAAAGTTGCTCTTCGAACAACTTTTCCCTGGCCGCAAAGGAGGTGCGCAGATCCTCTTCACGCTTCTAGGCATTGTCACGAGCCGCGATTGCCTCGTCGCGCCCCTTCACAGCTGCGGCTAGTGTTTTCTCCAATGTGGCGACGTTGCGCAGTAAAGCGTTATGCTCAGATACATGGCAGTCAATAATTGGCTATCAGTCGATTATATCAAAATAGAGAGAAGACGAAAAGAATAAGTGTAGAGCACTCACTTTCGACCACGCGGTGACGCGTCTCCAGCATTGCATGCTGGCGACCCATCGCCATCACCTGCTCCGCCACCTGCGTGGCTTCCTTTACAAGGAGCTGTCACACAAAACAAGGAGTCAGAAGAGGGCAGCAGAAGGCGCTGACTGCCACATTAAAAAAAGGAAAGATATACTTACATGGTCCTCTAGCGACTCCGAAGAAGTTTGCTGAACCGTCATCCGAGCAACCACTCGATGCTCCCCTACGTGAGGAGAGCTCGAAGAATTGTGCCCGGAGTGGGCCGCCGCCGGAGGAGAAGGAGCACGCTCGACCTCTACCTTGGCCCTTGAAGTCGCGACTCCCAATTCTTTCAAAAACTCGACGTCGCCAGAAGATGACGATGCCTCTTGACTACAAGACCAAGTCCACATTGAGAAAAGGGCAAACTCCAGGGCAAAACCAACAAGAAGAAAATAGAAAAGAATGAATGACCTAGCAAACTTACCAGTTAAAGTTGTCAAGATCAAACGTGGCAGCCGTCGATTCCGACAAAGACTCCTTGGGCAATCGCATCTTCTTGCAAGAAGATGGTGCCACGGCCCTCACGGGAACGTCTGGAATTGGCGACTCCGCGCCAATAACCGCGCCTCCTGGAGTCGAAGGAGTCAACACGTCGGAGTCCTCGCTACACGAACGCTTGCGAGTATCTGGGCTCTCGGACTCGGGGGCTTCCTCTTCCACATCAGAAGGGACAGTTGACTCAGACTCGTCCTCTTCCAAAGCTTCACGAGGAATAATCCCCTCGGGGAGAGGAGGCATACAAGGCGACACCGCCCAATCCTGCATACAAACAGAACAAGTAAGCAAACAGAAAAGCAATCGTGAAAATAAGCTACTACGTAGCATAACTATACCTCGGGAGGAGGATTCGAAGCATCAAAAGGAGGAACAACTGGTTCGCTTGGAAGCACATCCTTAACAGTGCACTTCGTAACCAGTCGAATCCTCTTATCCACCTCACTCGCGGACATGCCATCGGCAGACACGCGAGTGGCATCATCAGGGCCACTCCATTGAAACATGGGATGGACTCTAGCTTGGAGAGGCTGGACGCGACGGTGCAGCCAAGTCCTGATAAGAGCGCAACCTCCCTCTTTTGCGCCTATGCGACTTTCGAGGTCGCAGACGCGCTGATACAGCACGTCCGTCTCCGCGAGTTCGCCAGGCATAACTACGTTCTTCCAAGAACGCATCTTCTTCCAGGGAGTCGCCGGATCGAAGGGCGCAAGTCCAAAGTGCTCATCTTTGGCCTTCTGATCGTGGACATAGAACCATTTGTCCCTCCATCCCTGGACGGACTTGGTAAGCTTGATGTCGAAGTAGGTGGCGGATGGGTCGACATGGATACCGTAACCACCTACGTCATAAACTAAAGAGCCAGAGGCGGATTGGCGCTTCAATTTAAACAAGCGCTTGAGGCCAAAGTGCGGCTCGATTCCGAGCCAGCACTCGCAAAGAGTAATGAAACAGGTGATGTGGAGAATCGAGTTTGGGGACAGCTGATGGAGCTGGAGCCCGTAGAAACAAAGGAGACCCCTAATAAAGGGGTGGGGAGGCAAAGAAATGCCGTGAATGACGAATGCAAGAAACATCACTCGAAAACCAGCGGGAGGCACAGGAATGGTCTCACCGCTGGGGACGCACGAATCGGCGACTGTTGCAGAAATAACTCCGTCTTGGCGAAGAAGATGGAGATCCGATGCCTTGATGATAGAAGGGCGCCATGCGCCATTGGTCACGCAGGTGCCCGCGACCTTCTTTTTCCCGCCGACGGCGGCACTGGTGCCCGTAGCAGCGGGGCCACCCTTCTTCTTCGTCGTGGCAACGGTGGGCGCGGCTTCAGTGGCAGCGCCTCCTTTCTTCTTTCCCATTGCGCGGCGGCGATGAGAGCGCAGAAAATAACTTAGAAACAAACGGAGGTGGTCCAGAGTTGAGGAGGAGATGAGCGCAGGGAAAAGCAGATGAGCAGCAGCAATGGCGATGGCAGCGAGGAAGAAAAGAGTGCAGATGGAAAATTACCGTCGTAGCGCCGCTACTTAACCCCTAGGAGATGCAATCCAACGGCTCACAAAAACCCTACTAGATGCGTGGCGCGCATCGCGCTCGACACGTGGAGAAGAGGAAGCGCGAATCGTCCCTCCACTACTCCCATTACGTGCGGAAATCGAGGAGGCACAGTTAATAATAAGATTACGCACGCCCAGTCAAATCAAAGTCAGAAAGTGGGACCCACCGCTCGTCACGTCCCGTCAAAATTGCTCACGCGGGCAACTGAGGTCATGCAAGCGTCAGCACTGATGTCATCAAAGGCTACTTTAGTCCTTGTTGGAGTCTTCGACTCCACCAAGCACTCGGGGGCTACTCCCATAGGGAGCGCTGGCCGCGCACCCTACGACTTTTCTTTTCTTGTTGCAGGCACGAAGACAATCACAAAAACAAACCCAGCCACTCGAATCACGGTTCGACTATGGACATGGGTTACTCCCATAGGGAGCGCCGAAAACAATTTCGACTGAAACAAACAAGCAAAGACGACAGCACTCGCAAAAATTCTTTAGTCCCTGCCTGAGTCTTCGACTCAACCAGGCACTCGGGGGCTACTCCCATAGGGAGCGCTGGCCGCGCACCCTATGATTATTTGCACAAAAACTGTGTGTTGATAACATCCACACTCGTAGATCATGGTGACACCGCCTCATAATTTTCCCTGCAAAGAGACTACGTCTCCTGGGTCGCCCGAATCGTCTTCGCGATGATAAAATTCTGATGTCGCGCTTACAGCGTGAAGGTAAGACCTGAATAAGGCCTGGCAACGCATTTAACTGCGCACTACCAGAAATATATCCGTACCTGCAGGCACGATGAACATGCCTTGACGGACGCGTCGAGTGCTCACACCCATATAACTGGAATTCGACTCCTGTAAGACCTTCGCGGCCTGAGTCGAATTACGCCAGCACTTTTCCGGATTCGAGTCCGGGGACTCGAGTTTGAGTAGATTGCATTGTTTCACCCTATGGTGGTTAACTGATACCGATACTTCGGTTATACCAGGCACGTATATCAACAATCCCTATGACATAAATAAAAGTTGTCAAAAATGTACTCATTCAGGCACTCGAAGACTTCAAAGAAGTCCCTAGTCGAATCTACGATTCCACTGGACACTCCGGGGCTACTGACATGGGTATACCCTACAGGTACTCGAGCTTGGTATATACGGTCCAAATACATATAGGCCCACGGTGTCGCCATGGCCCGGATGGAAGGACTCGAGTAACCTACAGACTCTCGATTGCTTGAAGAACAAGAAGAAGCTAAAGATAGAAAGATTAAAGGGAAAACCCTAACTTGAAACCGACTCGACCTGCTACCTGAGACCTAGCCTATCTATATAAAAGCTAGGAGGGGGCGGCAAGGAGGACACACGCAACCCTAGTTTCCACAACCTTCGCCTGATTACATCTGTGCACCATTGTAACTTTCGACTCCTTCAATAATTCCACGAGCAGACAAGCAGGAGTAGGGACCTCTACGAGGCCTGAACCTGGGTAAATCCTTTGTCCCCTGTGTGCTTGTTTGCTAGCCGATAGATGTCTCCAGCGCTCCCTCCTTCTCCAAAACCCAAGTCCATAACAATGGGCATTGATGAGTTAAACCCTCGTCACTCACCCTCTTATAGTCGTTGTCCATGGCGGTCTTCAAAGAATCTCTCCCTCCGAATGCCTCTTCTTTGCACCTGGTGCCTTAGAGGTGCCTGAGGTTCCTGCCGTTCCTGAGCCCTTCCCGGTACGGAAGATCTTTCCAATATTCATTTTACTGAAAAATTCCAAAGCAAAACTATAAGCATTAGGTTTCTATCATATAAATGAACCATTACAGGTAGAAACTACAAAATCTAATGTGAGGAAACAATAATAAACTCAAAATACAAAGAAGTCATCTACATGGCCAATGTGAGAGATTCAACCATGAATTTCAGAAAATAAAGTGTGGATTGGGTGAGAAACTTACCAATGTGAAGATTCTCCCAATCAAACGAACGAAATCAATGAAGAATCAAGAATTCTAGGAGGTTAGGGTTTGAGCTTGAGAGAGAAGGAGAGATAAAATGAGAGGAAGAAGATGGCTGGGTGGGTTAGCAGCTAGCCGCCGTCGCTCTTACGGGGTGACGTAGTTGGTACACCTGTGTGGTACAGGCGCATCCCGCCCGTACCGACGGTCGTCGCCATTAGATTCGATGCTAGAGTTTTGAGATCAAACCCGATAGTCTGTATAGGCAAACGGTACGGGCGGACGTACAGCCGACTCCGGTCGTACCAATGCTCGTTAACTCCTCAGTAATTTGGAAGGAAGATCCTAGATTTTCTTTGATAGACAGCACGGGCACGTGGTACAGGCTGCTCCGATTGTACCACCGCTCGTTAAGTGGACCATCTCGACGAAATTTTTTCTACCTATCTTGCTCCATCGGTACGGGCACGTGGTACGGGCCTTTCCGTTCGTACTGGTGCTCATTAGGGTCTCTGTTCCCTTTCTTCTTCTTTAGTTTTCAATACTTCCCTTCAAACTTAAACCTTAGCTTCATATTAGCCTATTTTCTATGCACATAATGTGACATAGGTACGATTACTCGGGTGTTTATAATTTGCTACCGTGGCTTCATAAAGGCTCATGGCCCATGAAGATCCAAGATGATAGCCCAAGAAAGCAACCGATAAAATCCTTAGTCGTATTAGGAAAGGAAACATGAACCGAGGTTGTGTTGGTATTGTAATTGTACATATGTAACCTATCCATATATGGCTTTGAGACCCGGCCTATTCTATATAGGACAGGAAAAGCCTATGAGGAGGTACCGAAAAACCCCAAGCAATCTGTAATAGTGTTATTCATCAAGTATTCGGGCGACTTTGAATCTCTTGTTTGCCTGGCATCTGATGAAATCTCCAGCATTCTCTTTTCCGCAAAACCCTAAGTCCATCATCATGGGCATTGTCGAGGTTACCTCTCGTCAATTGACGCCGTTTATGGGAAACCTGAACGCTGGAGTCATGGATTTGGTGGACCCCTTTTCTTCAAGCAACAATCCAATGGAAGCGACACCACGCCCGCCCACCCCTATTTCATCTCTCGCCAACGGTGGATCCGATCTCATCATTGGAAGTTTCCGCTTCCAAGTAGACGATCCTGAAGAATCCTACCCCTCGGCTCCGATCTCATCAGGACCGTCGGTTGGAACAATTGTGCCTACGATGATAGCTGCATCATCTGTCGGATATTCCGCAGAAGTCACGATGTAGATTGATGCAGACAAAGAAAACAAGGAAATCACGGCAGATCTAGGGGACCTTGATGGTCTCTACGATGATCTCTCCTTCAGATCAGACCACCAGCCAACATGCCACACGAATCAAGCCTGATAAATGTGAAACCTGAAGAAAGTGAAGAAATCATCGACTTCGGAATTAGGATGGCTGAAATTTACCGAGAACAGAAACTACTGGACTTCACTAATCCCCTAGACAGTGTCTCCCTCAATTCCAATGATGGTCACCAGTCCATACGCAATTCAGCACCAAGTATGCGTAATTATCGGGGACGCTTCAACTCAGGAAGACTCCAACGGTAACCCTATTTTTGACCCCGATGATATCTTGTCAGATGATAATGCGGGAGATCATGGAAATGAAGGAAATCACGGAGACCCGACGAACAACAACATAACCCCAGGGAGAAAAGAACCACGTGGAGGCGAGCGGCAAAACCTCCGGCTACCAGCCGAAGCGTGGCAAAAAGCAAGGGCATCAAATTTGGGTCTAGTCCCAATGATAGCCGACGCCATGCAGGAAGATTTGCTACCATATCAATACGTCCTACATCACAAGAAAAGAGACTTGCTAAGAATGCAAAGACAACTCGACGAAAGGAAAAGGCTAGCCGATGAATCCAGCCTAAGACGAGCACAACTAAGCTCCACCCGAGGATTAGGGAGCATAACGGGGGGAGCACCACCAAGAAGAGGGGCATCACAGCTGCAGAACATCCCCGAAGCCGAAAGAAATGAACTGACTCGAGAACTCAACCTGTCATTCATGACGGTCAATCCAACATGACACATCAAAGCAAAAACGGCTCAAGCCGCAATCGTAGCCACACAAACGTACCTGCTCACAACCCAACCAGCACCTCGAAGACCCTCGTGCGGCTCTCCACCACTCCGCTTTGATGAACCTCGACATGGTAGGAGCATCTCTCGCATAGGCAGAACAAGGAATCACACGACAACCCGACAGATCCCCATGCTGCCACAGCTGCCCTCGGCAGGTGGGTCACACCCGGCGATCAGATCGCCACATCGAGCCCACTTCTCAGTTTTAGAGCCACGAAATGATGCCAGAGACGATATTACACAACGCAGGTTCGATAGGTCCATGGAAGAGCATAACAGCCGAAGATATTACGATGGTGAAAGCGAAGATGAATACGAACTATGTGGAGCTAGTTGCTTTACCCGATGGGTTCGCAAAACTCCAGTTCCCAAGGACTTCAAATTACCTCATGATCGTCAGAAGTACGACGGCTCCAAGAGCCTGAAGCTTGGCTAGTAGATTATATGGCAACTGTCAAATTATAGGGTGGCTCCAAGGCCACCGCAATGTAGAGTTTACAGTTGCACCTGACTGGAGCGGCACGATCTTGGTTAAGTCAATTACCCGAAGATTCCATCAGCAGCTAGAACAATCTTGAGGACAAGTTCATCAGAAATTTCCACTCCACATTCAAATGACCCGCATCTTTGGAACAATTGCGAGCGTGCAAACAAAAACCAGGAGAACCAATATGGGCCTTCATCCAGCGGTGGAATATTATAAAAAAACTCGGCTAAAGCTATATCCGACGAAAGAGCAATCGATGCCTTCAACGATGGGCTTCGTCGGCAAGAATTCATCGAAGAATTGGGATGACTCAAGCCCGAAACAATTTCACAACTGATGGACATGGCTAACCGTTGGGCTAGCGGGGAAGACGCGCTCAACAAAAAAAGATCCCATTCACCTGAAGAAGACAGGGATAGGCGCAATGATGACATAAGAAGGCGGAAGAATGATGGATACAGCGGACTAAGTTATGTTGGAGCTGGTTTCTCCGGAGGGCACAACCGAAGAAGCAACAACTACAACAACGAGCATTGCAGTAGTAGGGACGATGATGGAGGAAGCCAGTCACATCAACAATATCAGCCAAAAATCGAGACCCACCAATGTCTGTAGGGCAAATGCTAGAAGGACCCTGCAATATGCATTTCTACATCGACTCAATAAGAAAAAGTCGGTCCAATCACCTCCTAAAGGATTGCCAAACATTTTTAAAGATGCAGGAGCTATGCAATGCAAGGGCAACCGAAGCAACAAAGGAGGTTACGCTACTACACCTGGAGATTTGCCCATCGGCGCACCACCACCACCGTCGAGGCATACGCTAGTTGGGCAGCCGTAGAACACAACACACCAAGACGATGAATATCCTATATCAAAAGGAGCAATGTTGATGATCCAGAAAGGACGACCCTCTAATAGGACACAAAATCTGATTACCAGGCAAGTGCACTTGGCAATAACAGCACCACCCCTACACCTGAGTATCTCCACTGGTCAGAACAAGAAATTACCTTCAGTAGAGCTGGTCATCCACTTCGGGTCCCTCGACCAGGTCAATCAGCACTAATAGTGGAAGCACAAATCGGCGGGTTCGACATGAGCAAAGTTATTCTGGACGCAGGGAGCAGCATCAACCTCATCTATGGCAAAACTCTACGAGCAATGAATTGGTCCTGGACAAATCTCGCGCCCATAGATACAACTTTTCACAGGATAGTTCCAAGCAAAGTCAAAACTCCTGTGGGCAAAATCCACCTCGACGTAGTACTCAGATCAAGGAACAACTTTAGGTGAGAAAACTGGAGTTTGAAGTCATGGATTGGCCATCGCAGTACCACGCGATCCTGGGACGACCAACCTTCGCTAGATTCATAACAGTACCCCACTATGCATACCTGGTGCTAAATATGCCAGCCCCCAATGGGGTCATAATGGCGAGAGGAAGTTTCATCCGCTCGAATAGCTGTGATCGAGAATTCAACAAAATATCAGAATCTTCCGGGATGGAGACAGAACTTGGGCAGCTAAAAATAGCGGATATAGAACTACTATGTGAGGGATACGTCCTCAATGAGGAGACCTCGGAAAATCAGGTGCACCACGCACCCGCAAAAATAACCTATCTGGCCTCCACTTCTGGTCCCGCATAGGAAGGCGCGCTCGTCAGCGTTCCTCGTGAGAATTGCGAAACTATTGAAAACTACGTCGACATGCAAGAATCCCAAAAGGAACCCGATGAGAACCCAGCGAAATCAAACACAGTAGCCAACGAACAATCCACCCGATGAATCAAGGCCATTGGAAAGCAAGCTCCTCGCCTCACAACCACATGGCGCATCACGGGGATAACAAAAGCAACATGCGTAGCCAACCCAATACTCATCCACCAAAAATATGCTGGCCTATGTGTATGTGTCGATTTCTCAACTACAAGCAATCCAGTAAACCAGCCACTTTTCTCTCTGGTCCGCCGTTCAGACATGGCTCTTCCAGTCGAAAAGATGAAACCCCCTCAAACCAACACGGAGAATGATGGAGCACCTCGAGATAGAAGCCGCCAAATTTAGGAAGATTCTTTACTTTTCTGCATTTTCAATAAGGCCAACGGCCAGGCGAACACGCGAAACAATGTATCCCCTAATATTCGACGATAAATAAAGAAGAGTTTCCCATAATGAGGTCTCAAAGATCTACGAAATCCAGTACACGGGGGCTTCGACAATTGCGCCAGCTCGCCAATTTGTTGGGTCCTATATAACGTACAAATAAAGGGTGTCTTGCGCGGATAAGCAAAATCTTGTATACACATACGACCTTTTGACAAATATAATGGCATTTTACAAGTATTTTTCTCTAAAAAGTACAAAGGTACACAATGAAGAAAAATAGTCAGATGACAAAATTTATAAAAAAATCCTCGTCTGCCTCTAGGCACCTCCGAACAATCCTAATCGCGGGTCTACAAGCGGCAGCATAATACGGCGCCATATTAATAAGATCACCGTTAGAAGGGGGAGGCAACTCTGATGATACAACATCCAAATCTAGCATCGGATGGTTCACGTGCACCCAGGAAAGTGCAAGTTTGGCACCCGCCACAAGCTGAAGCTTCATGAAATGATGAATCCTTTCACCCTGCCGAAACTTCGCAAGCAAGTCAGCTAAGGTCTGAGGCTAAGGATCCCAAGGAAATATGGCATTGTAAACAATGATCAACAATCTGCGACAGGACTCGGCAAACTACTCCACCTCGGACACGCGGTCTTGAAGCAAAGCCACAACATAAGCACGACGGCGATCAATCCAAAAATCCGTCTCAGAATTTTGGGAAGCAGACACAAGAGATTGAATTCGATTGTGCAAATGTTGGTTTTCCTCCCTCTCACACAATCGTATGCCTACAAGAAGAGGAAAGGAAAAAATTGATACCCTGCGAACAAAAGGAGACAACACAAAACACACATGGAAGACTTACACAACATCTTCTAGCTTGCCCCGGAAATTTCCTCCAAAAAGAATGCTTCACGATCCAGGCCTGACGCATTTTTGATAGAGCAACATCCACCATATATTGGCGAACAAAAGGAGACAACACAAAACACACACGAAAGACTTACACAACATCTTCTCGCTTGCCCCGGAAATTTCCTCCAAAAAGAATGCTTCACGATCTAGGGCCTGGCGTGTTTTCGACTAAGCAACATCCACCATAGTTTGAACAACCTGAAGTTTTCCTTCAAGTTTCTTCACCTGCTCAATTTTCTCAGCATACATACAGTGGCGGATCTACTGCGCGTATGATGGTAGTCTCGGTTGCACCCGACACAGAAGAAGATGTGATCGCACCCGACGTCTGGGTAGGTGCAGGGGGAGCCGCCGAATCGTTCAATATCTGGCAGGACACAAGAAAAATACAAAGCCTTCAGCATACAAAGGGCAACTCATATGCATATATATAGAAATTTCTTCTCGTCAAATGGGACCACTCAGCAACAAGATAAGTTAAACGTTCATTACAATAGTAGCACAAGAGACAAGGAAAACTACCAAACAGAACTACGAAGCTGATTTCTCCAAGGACAAAGTCGCACTAGCAGAGGAGCACTAGCTACAAGAATAACAGGGGCAGCAGCCGAAGAAGGGGCGCTAGTTGAAGAATGGACAGCTGATTTCTCCGAGGCCGCGCCTATGCTCGGAATTAGCCAAGAATACTTCTTGGCCCTCTTAATGAAAGGCTTCAAATGAACTACCGAGCCATCGGAAGCGACTGGGACAGAGGAGCTAACCTTTTGCTAGTCGACCTTCTCGCCATGCGCCATCACTAAGGCCATCAAAGTTTCGGGACCAGTCTTTGACCGCGTGACACTATAGCCAATGAGTGGGTTCGGATAAGCACCAAAAACAGCGACAAGGTCATTCATGTCAGTTGGTACCTTTTTTAGGGGAAAACCTAGACATGTAGACTCTTGAAAGCGCGATGCTAGCGGACAAGAAGGTTGCGTCCATAGATGTTATTAGCCTCTAAAGTGCCAACAACATCCGACAAAGGGTCAACCCTCTTATCTTTGTCCAGGACTAAATTTTTCCCAGTCATCTCTGCACAAAAAGGTGGGTTGAGAACTAGATGGAGGAAAAAGGAGCCAAAACATAATTTTTCTTTTAAGATAAAAAACTTATGGGGAAAGGAAGAATTAAGGGCCTCCAAGTGATTCTGAAGATCTTCATCTCGGGTGGCAACTTGTTTGGCCTTGTCTTCAGCATCAGCATTGGCTTTCTGCTTGGCCTCTTCCAAAGCCTTCTCGGCTACTTGAAGTTTCGCCTTCAGATCATTAGCACGCTTCATCGCGTCGTCCCGGATAATTTTGGACTCTTTGACAGTGGCTGATCAATCAGAGAGTAATAAAAAACTCAAGAAAAAGGAACGATATGGAAGAACTCAAAATCGTAAAGATGAAAATAATATACCTTTCAGATCTTTGGCTTCATTACGGATCTTGATAAAATGAGAGGCCATATCAACCATCTCATGCATCAAAGGCTGCAAAAAAGCGGAACGTCATAGAAACAAGCAAAGAGAGAAGCAACTAAGCATGTCAAAAGCAAAAGAACCACTCACATCCTGCATATCCACCTCGACAGGGTTTTCAGATATCATCATGCCTTTGCTAGCCGATTTTCTTCTTTTCTACGGTGGCGGTTTCAGCGAAGTGGCAACATCTTTCTGGATAATTTGACCCGTAGGAGATGCATGCATATCCTTTGGATCCGTAGATGGCTGCGGAGATTTCACCGAAGGAGGGGCAACAGATGTACCAGGAGGAGACAAGGGAGGATCTTCATCATCATCACCACTACAAAAGCAAGCACAAAAATATCAACAACTTGCTCATCCGAGAAATCAATAAAAGGGCAGTGAACACTTACGAAGAAACGTCATGCGTAAAGCGGAACAGATTCATATGAGGAGGAGCCGACAAAACTGGGCAACACGCAGAGGCTTTGATCCAGTGGAATCATCCGAGTCCTCAATCGTCTCTGCTATGTTAGGACGCTTTCTTTTCTTTCCAACATGCACTATGCAAAAATCTTCAGAACGAGCCGACGGAAGAGACTACGTCCTCGATGAAGATTCTGCGACACACGCCTCCATCTCCTCATCAGCAATTATCCCAGTCATAGGAAGGTCGTCGAATGCAGAAGGATCGGCTGGGAGCTCGCCGCTTTCAGGAAGAGGAGGAAGGGAGGAAAGATGATCATAATCCTAGGTGAAAAAAGAGCAACAATCACAAAAGAGGATAATCGTGAAAACACAAAAACAAATTCGCAAAGAATGGCAAGCCAAGGAAAATTTACCTCTGGAAGGCAGTTTTTCTTGCCAAATGGCTCTACATGGCAATTAGAGGGAACTGAGACTTTCTTGGTCAGCGTGGTGAAGTTCTGAACCCTTTTTTCATAGACCTTGAGGGAAAGGTCATCCGGTGAAATCCTCATCGGGTCCTTCTTGCCAGTGTATGCCCACATACCAGAAAGCCTTGCCTGAAGAGACTGCACACAGATCCGTAGAAAGTATGCCAGGATTTGAATTCTCGACAATTCCTTGCCAACCTCATGGTGCATTTTGGAAATACGGGAAATGAGGGGTTCAATCTCCGTCATTTCTTAAGGAGTGGGATGCTGATCACATGAGTCAAGTTTGCGACAAGGTTTCTTAGGGTCAAAAGGGGCTTAACCGAAAGATTGGCCCTCGACTGACTAATCCTTGATGTAAAACCACTTGGTTTGCACCCTTGGATGGAATCAGTGATTTTAAAATCAAAATAATCTACATCGGAGTGAACAAATAAAATGGCGCCAGACGTCATGGACAATGGTGTTGGTGACATTCTGACGAACATAGAAGAAGTACTTCCACATGCCCCAATGGGGATGGATCCCGAGGAAGCATTCGCAAAGAGTAACAAAACAAGCAACATGAAGGATAAAATTAGGTGTGAGCTGATACAACTGCACACCATAGACAAAGAGGAGACCTCGAAGGAATTCATGGATACGGAGAGAAAGGCCACGGAGAAAAAAGGAGAGGAACATTACCCTCTAGCCAGATTCTGTAATTGGAGCAGCTTCATCCCCGGGGAGCTTGAAAGTACCCTCCTCGAGAAGGCCAGAGTTCCACGCCTCGCACTGTGTACTTCGAAGGGGCCCATCCATTAGCCCTCTTACTGGTGGCCTTGGCGGCCGCATCAGAATTTCTCGCGTTGCTCTTGCCCATGGTGGTTGAAGAGCAGCCCTAGCGCGTGAAGGAAAGTAGGAATAGGCGAAAGGGGCAGAGGCGGGCAAGGGCGCAAGGAAGAAGATGAAGCTAGCAATAAGGAGGTAAAAAGCAGTAAAAGAAATCTCCTCTCTCTTATAAAGAGACAAAGCATACAACCTATACCGTTCGATGTAAAATCGAACCGTCGGAAACACGCAAGATGGTGACGCGTGTCAAAAGATCCCCTAAGGGAAAAATCTTAAGCAGTTATTACTGCGGTAAAAATAGGAGAACCCCGTACGACGCCTCGATCTTCACGCAGAAAAGGGGACATGCAGTCAAAAAACTCCGCTAAATACGCCACCCACGCGTCATCATTACTGCTGCACGGTCCCACCTTCGGCACGTCCCATCGAGACGTGTCTTCTAGCAATGATGTAAATTTGTCATCAGTGATGTCATACAATGCAAGTCGCATAGAGAACTGTGGCCCTGTAAAAAGGACAAGGAACCGAGGAAAATAAAATTTGGATTCGAAGTAAATTCCTCAACGGAAGGGACTTTGAGACTACAATCGAATACAAATATCTCGACTATAGCCTCCGGGGCTACTCCTATCGGGAGCACTGGCCGCGCACCCGACAAAAATTCAAAGGAATACTAGAGGCATAGATACAATACAAGTTTTCGAGCCTATGTCCCGATGAATACATCCAAACATAGCGTCGGGGGCTACTCCCATCAGGAGAGCTGTCGCGCATCTGACAAAGAAATTACTCCTATTAGGAGCGTCTATAGAAAGTAGAAAACTTCAAAAAAATTCAACAACTAAACAGGGCAGCCGACAAAAAAGCAATACAAAAAATCTCGGATCACACTCGACGTGATAAAACTTCGAATGTCGTGTCCAAGACATGAAGGTAACACCCTAGGATTCGTCCTATGTGGCCTGGTAACCACACAAGAATGCGCTCTGCCAGTAAAATATCCGTATGAACGATATGATGAAAAATCCCAATGGACGCGTTGGATACCCGATAAAATAGAACTAGAATTCAGTATTCGGTAAGTCCTCAGCGGCTCTAACTGAATTACGCCAGTTATAATTCCGAGTTCAGGCCTAGGGACTTGAATTTGATGTAGGTCAATATTGTTTTGCCCAGGAGCAATTAACTATTTCCCGATCCATCGGATGCATTAGGCTTGTTGTACCAAATCCCTATAAAACTAAAAACAATACAAAAGAGAGGAAAAGAATTAAAAAATATCTTTGAGAATCAACTAGAATCTATGGTTCGGGTAGAGTCTCGGGGGCTACTGATATATGTATGATTACTCGGGTGTTTATAATTTGCTACCTTGGCTGCATAAAGGCTCACGGCCCATGAAGATCCAAGATGATGGCCCAAGAAAGCAACCGATAAAAGCCTTAGTCGTATTAGGAAAGGAAACATGAACCTACGTTGTGTTGGTACTGTAATTCTACATATGTAACCTATCCATATATGGCTTTGATATCCAGCCTATTATATATAGGACGGGAGAAGCTTATGAGGAGGTACCGAAGAAAACCCAAGCAATATGTAATAGTGTTATTCATCAAGTATCCAGGCGACTTCGACTCTCTTGTTTGCCTGATATAAATCCCCAGTGTTCTCTTTTCCGCAAAACCCTAAGTCCATCATCATGGGCATTGCCGAGGTTACCCCTCGTCATAATGACTACATGAATTTTATTAGAATGACTAAACTAAATTATTTCAAAAATGGGTTGACTCCCATAAAACATTTTATTCAAGAAGGTTAGTCTTAGCTAACCGGCCTATGAGTTTTTAGCACCTACCTTGGGCTGCCCTTCATGGAGGGTACTTACCACTTGAACACGCTTAGGCGGAGGTATGTATTTCTCATGTTGTTCTTGTTTCTTAGAAAAATAAAGAACAATCTAATTATCATATATGTTGAAAACAATTTTCCGCTAGAGAAATCCACATTGGCTCCTGCAATGCTAAGAAGAGGTCTTCCAAGGATGATTGATAGTTTATCATCTTTAGGAACATCAAGTATAATAAAGTCTTTGAGTATGACATGTTGATCAATTCTAAGTAAAACATCTTCGACCATACCGATAGGTTGTTTAGTGGTCTTATCAGCCATTTATAAGGTAATTGAAGTAGAAGAATAATCTCCAAGGTTTAATTTCTTAAAAAGGGAATAAGGCATGACACTAATACCTGCACCTAAGTCACAAAGAGCATTAAGGGTGTTAGTCTTCCCTACAACGCAATAAATGGTAGGTATACCTGGGTCCCCAAGCTTGGAAGGCAGCTTATCCCCAAAGCTTGTCATTACTGATATAGTTACCTTTTTCTTTCTATTAAGAATATCTCGCATGAACTTTTTATAAGTAGGAACTTGAATTGCATCAACCAGAGGAAGTTCCAAATGAATACTACCAAGAGCTTCGGCAAATTAGTCATAAACACTCTTATTCGGTTCATACTGAACACAGTTAGGATAAGGAACTTTCTTCCCTATTGGTGTTACCTTTTCTTTTACCTTGATTGATGGTTCACAATCTTTTTTAGTCTTCTTCTTTGTTATAGGATTTTTCTTCTTAGCTTGTTTCTCAGCTGAGGTGACACCTTGCTATTTCTGTTCCCATCTAAGTTTATCTTCTTCTCTTGGATCAATAGTTTCAGCATCAGAATCATATTGTTTATCTTTGTCTCCTGCCTCTTCCTCTTCATCTTTATTTTAAGCTTCCTTTTCTTTATTTTGAGCTTTACAATCAATAGCGTCTTGTGGATCAACAATATCCTCTTCTTCTTGACTCATTTCTTGAGTCTCTCTTGCATTCCGGGCCTATTCTTCTTGATACCAAGGTGGCCCGTTAGGTTCTTGTGTCTATGTACCACGTCTAGTGACAATGTTAGTAAAAATAGTATTGCGATTATATTTACTTTGACTTAAGATCAAAGCTTGAGTTTCAGCTATCTAATTGCATTGAGTTTTAACCATACTTAAATTTTTATCAAGGTGCCGAGCGGCATGTCCTAGATCATCCAAAAATTTGGTTGATTCTTTTATATTTTTGTTTTGAACCGTTAAACATTTATAATATTTTTCACAAAACTGGCTCTGTTGGCGTCTAAAATTTTGCATTACAAATTTCGTTTTATCTTCTAGAATGAAAGTTTGTAGAATATCCACTTTATTTTCTTTAACAAGCTCTGCGGCTATTCTTTTTCTTCGATGGACTTTTTAACTTCACGCATAAGTTCCTGAGGTATATGAAACATACCTTTTCTTGGTTTGATGTCCTCAACAGGGTTGTATTGTTGATCATTGAAGGATCTTACCTCGAAAAGCTTAATGCACCCGGGTAGCGCCAGGTTACTAATAGCTCCTCCTGCAGTTAAATCAATCATATATTTTGAATCATCAGTAAGCCCATTATAAAAGTATTAAATAACTAAATACTCTTTAAAACCATGATTTGGGACTTCCATGATCATCCCATAAAATCTTGTATGGGCTTGATAAAAGTTTTTTCTACTATTTGGAAGAAATTTGTAATATCATGCTTGATTTGCATAATTTTAGCGAACGAGCAATATCTTTGCATAAATTCTTGGATGCAATCTTTCCAGCTTTTTTATAGTGTGATTAGACAAGGATTGTAACCAAGTAAAGGCTTTATCTTTTAAAGATCAGCAAAAAAGTTTAAGAAGTACAAACACCTTTGCTAGCCCTGCTAGTTTAAGAGTGTCGCAAAGGTCATGAACCCTTATCAAATAATCACTTGGATATTCATCTTCTCTTTCTGCAAAAGAAATTTCCTTCATCATATAGATTAGCTCAGGATATATTTCAAATTCCAGCCTTTCAAGATCAGGATAGAAAATCGGCATTTTTTCAGGTGCCTAGATGGATTCCCATATTCTCCTAGTGATCGCTCCAATTCTTCGACCCCTTGGGTGATGGTCAAATCTACCATCATAGGAATCAGACTGTTTAGGTCTATAGAACGTGAGTTAAAAAATCTCTCAACAAATTCTAGGCGTATTTTAGTTGGAATATAATCAATGTAAGGAGGTAAATAAGTTCTACCAGAATGCCTAGTACCTCTATCTTCAATAGGGATCATGGAGAATGTCAACACTTATGAATGTCAAGAAACAAACACTATCACTTAGCTCCCCTACAACGGTGCTAGATAATAGGTTGATAGCCTGCAAGAGCACATGTTTGTCAGAGCATGTTTTCGTGGAAGTGTTAATTCCCATTTTTATATCGATCCCAACAAGGAGCTTAGGGAAGTGTCTATCTAAGGCATTTATGTCGCATCCAAGGTGTCATGTTGTCTTGAGTGAATTGACTACAAGTGTCGAGAGTGGAAATGATGAGTGAGATAGATAATAGATTTAAGTGATGAACAGTACTGAAAGTAATTAACATAAAATTAAAAGTAGGGGAGTTGTTTAGGATTCCTGCAGGTGAGAAGTTAGGCGTGGGGAGAAACAGTTCTAGAGAATATGCTACCACATATAAGATAAGTGATTGTGATACTTATTATTCATATGTGAGTAGGCAAGCAACCCATATACTGATCCGGAGTCCTCTTGGTAAATTCTTCCCAATCCCAACGATCCGTCTGTCTGCTACCACAGTAATAGTCAGCGCATCAATAAAGATCTTCTGACTAGATCAAGGCTTTAAACTTGATGGTTCATTGTTATCCTCGAGTTGTACTAGCTCCTTTTTTATATCGGTTGTGTCACTCGGGGGTCGCTGATTTACTAGTAAACAAGTTCATACATATGATATCTCAAGATCATGTTATCTGAGACCTTAAATTGGACAACAAGTATTAGGCAAAGATAGATAGTCATTCTCACAATATAATAATCACGACAACAATCACAAATAGATAGAAATATAGGAGGCACAACACATCTCACCAATCCCGTACATCCACCACGCCTATGGAGATTTACTCAGACATGAGAGAAATACATATCAAAGGCATAATCATATTGCAAATGGAAATCATCTCAACTTTACCGTAACGAGCCACAATACTGTTGAAGATCAAATAAAGTACAAGCCAAAGTGGAATATAGGTTCAAAGCCTAATCTTACAAGTATGAAGCTCTCTCTCTCAATACAAGTGGGAATGATGGTGGATTTGATGATGGAGAGGTTGGGGATCATCGAAGGATGAGGTGGTGTGCTTCTCCTCTCGGACTGTTTGCGGCGGTTGTGTTCGTATTTTGTCGCTCTCTCCTTCATGAAAGTTGCTTGTATTGATATAACAAAGGCAAAGGAAGGTCGTACGGGCAGCCTCCGACCGTACCAGTGGTCATTATGGGCTCTAGAAGCCTCGAATGAAAGGGTCTTAAATTGGGGATTTGCTCATTTAGATATAATTAGCCCATAATAACTCTCGGATCTTCCATAAGTGCTCAATACCTGAAAACCAATACAACAAAACAAGGTTTCGCACTTGCGATGTTATCATTAGTTAAAAGCTCAGAACTAACGAAACTCAGTGAAAAACCAATGAAAAATCCTTGATTAAAAGTGTTAAAATTTGGAGCTTTTAACAAACCATTAGGCAAAGGAACTGGAATCAAATGATTGGCTCCAGGTATATCAAGAAAGTATCTACCATGTGATTTATAAACCATGCTACAAGTGTTAAGAGTAGTGAAATTGAGACGGCGAGCACCTGCCAATGGTTGGACATTATCTAGGTTGATAAGGAGTGCTCGAGCAAGAACGGTGACAACTCCTCCTAGCCAACGTCTTGAGTGTTTGATATTAACCCTCGAGTCACTATTGTGGAAAAAAGATGCTTGCTATAACACTCTGCATTTGGAGTCCCAAGGGGTTGGTACACACAGAGTTGTTACCATCAACTGTTGGTTCAACTCCGATGTTAAATTGTCTTGGAGTTGGGATGCCACGATCTAGTGCCAGGGTTCGGCTATATGATCATGGCTGACTTTAGAGTCGGCCGACAATCAAAGGTAACTTTAGGGCCTCTTAGCGACCTTTTATTTTCAACCGACTCTGAAGGTCATCAGGTGGCCATGCTCACCGGAGATGTTTCCTGGTGTTTCTTCAACGTCCAAGCATAGGCCTTATGTGGAGATTGTTGTTGCGCTCCACATCGACTCGAAGCCAAGTGGGGTAATCCCCGATGCCGACAAAGATGACCATGACTGGAGATCTCTTTTCCTTGGATGCGCGGAGGACTCGATACTGTTTTCCAATATCTTTGTTGGGGTCTTATCTGTAACTGTTGATGGTCGCTCAGGATATTTTCTACCATTCTACGTGGCAACGTGTTAATAGGATTCCAAGATGTTTAGACTAACGAGAATTTTGTATCTCTTTCGATGGTTGACTTTTGTATCGACCCTCACTGATCCGTGAGTTATAAACTATAAAACGCTTATACTTAGTAATAAAGGGTTGTGTGCATATATTGGTACAGAGGTTAGGGTTCTCCCCTTTTTCGAAAAATGGTCTTATCTATAAAAGCTAAGGACCTTGTTGTTATTTTTGGTTTTTCGCTTTGTGCCCACCGCTCTGGCACTGGCGAAGCTTGGCAAGGTTCCATGGGGGCAAGCAGAAAACTTCACTGTCTAGGGGGGCAAATGGCTCAAAAAAATTTACTATTTTCAAGCTTGTGAAGAAAAATCCTTCAGAAATTATTCAAAGCTGGGGTAAGGGGAGGGGGCGGTGGCCCCCCTAAAGTGTGCATAGCTCAGCCAGTGCCCTTCGGGGCCTCTCGTTGTTCCAGAAAAAAAGTTTATATCTAGAGTATATCAATTGTTTAAAAATAGTTTAAATAAAGACAATAGGCAAGATTTGCGCATCGATTACTGTCACGCATAGGCATCTCCAATTGCCTAATGCAACTTTTCCAACCACAGAAAGCAAGGTAACGTCGTTCCCTTGCGTATAAGCTAGCGACACCGGGGTTCAGTCGACAGGGAGATGACATCCGCTCCCTCCGCGTGCCAGAAAATCGGCCTTGGCCTGAAGTGGTAGTACCCCATGTACCGGTGCACAACACTCGTTTAACCATTGATACTATTCCATCCGTTTTAAAATATAAGATGTTTTAGCTTTATAAAAAGAGTGTAGGTAGATTACTTTTAGTGTGTAGGTTCACTTTAAATCTAAATGAACCTACACACTAAAAAGAGTCTAGGTACACTCTTTTCACAGAGCTAAAACATCTTATATTTTAAAACGGAGGGAGTATTACTGTTCACCAATTCATTTTTCAGCGCGAAATGGCATGCAGATCTGATGTGCGTATTTCGTCCTCATTCAGTACCGTGTATAGCGGTGGATTCGTAGGTACACGGTGAATGTGCGTATTTCGTCCTCATTCAGTACCGTGTATAGCGGTGGATTCGTAGGTACACGGTGAATGTGCGTATTTCGTCCTCATTCAGTACCGTGTATAGCGGTGGATTCGTAGGTACACGGTGAATGTGCGTATTTCGTCCTCATTCAGTACCGTGTATAGCGGTGGATTCGTAGGTACACGGTGAATGTGCGTATTTCGTCCTCATTCAGTACCGTGTATAGCGGTGGATTCGTAGGTACACGGTGAAGTACAGCACGTAGTATCTGGTCAAAGGATTTGCTTGGATTTGGAGGTTAATGATAATGGCCAGGAGCAGAGTTGTTCCGAGTGGTTTAGGTCTTGGTTGGTTGGCCTTTATAATGCCCACATCATGGCCACATCCCTCGTGGCATGGCATGGCCCCTGGGAATCACCGAAGGGATATTGCATCAAAGAAACACGGACAGCCTTCCCTGTCAAGAAAAAAACATGGACATCATTTTACTATACTTGCATTTCCGTAATCACAATCTGCTTGCCCAGTTCCTCAGCAGTTTAGTGTCAAAAGAATTGCAGTCAATTGAACAATTTATATAGACAAGTATACACCATAGTGTTTGGCCTGTTCAGAAAATTGGTGTTGGTTTCCTTGACATGGAAGCACCGGTCACCTCTTGTAAGGTTCGTGGTGACTGGTGAAGTCAAACAGGGCTGTTGCCATCGACCCGTTCAACCTTGCCGACTCTGGATCTATCTCTCGCCTCGCCTCGGACAGGTTACACGGTACACCCCTCGCCAACGTGCCAATTCGAAGATCAAGGCTCAACTAAAGATAGCAGGAGCAGTTCACGGGGTTGGCAGAGGAGAACAACATGGTTACATTACATCACATGCGTGAATGATGACATTTTTTCCCCTTTTTTCTCAAGAACATGGCGAACTGAAAAGAAGGGGAAAAAATAAAAAAAGGAAAATAATGAAAAGTTTTGCTCCGTGAAAGTCGCTGGCCCGTCTGTGGGCCCGAGAACAGCGGACCCCACTAGGAGATGTGAGATGCTGCTGAATTGCTGATTAGATTTTCAAATACTTTAGGGTATTAGATTTTTAAATACTCCCTTCGATCCAAATTAATTGACTTGGATTTATCTAGATTCGGATGTATCTAGCACTAAAACATGTCTAGATACATCCGAATCTAAATAAATTAGAGTCAATTAATTTGAATCAGAGGGAGTAGTAGTAATAGCAACAGTTGTAGATTAGGCAGCAGCTGCGGCTCCGTTTCTTTCTTTTTCGAGGGCACAATTTGGTACTCTCTCCGATCCATATTACTTGTCACTAAAATAGATGAATCTAGACATGTTTTAGTGTTAGATACATCCATTTTAACGATAAGTAATATGGATCGGAGGGAGTATGTTTGTTTCGCTTCGTGGGTGAGATCGAGCCCCTCCCGTACGTGTGCCATGCCACGACCATCTGCTGGTGCCTCCCCCGTGCGTGCGTGCGTGGTGCGGCGTCGCCTGGATTCGGTTGCGTTTCATCGTCGGTTCCGCGTCATGGGTCATGGCCTCCGATCCGGCGTCGACGCACGACGGCGTCCTAGTCCGGAGGTGGGAGTCTCGGCCTAAATTCGAGAGGTACGTACGTGCCTTGCCTAACCAGGGGGTGGCCTAAATTACCGTATATGCCATGCTCCTCCCCGCCCCGTCCTAGGCCAGAAAGCAACATGTAGTCTGCAGACGATATAAAAAGGAGGCGAAGTGAGATGAGAAGATGGGCTTTTGGTGGTGGCCGGGCCTCCGATATCGCTGTCGCCGCCGATGTGCATGTTGGATGTGGTGTGTGGGTGGCGGCATGCATCATACAGTAACACAGTAGTACTAGTCGTAAAAGTTGGGTTCGTTCACCCATGGGAGGCGACGAATCAGCAGTCTAGAAATAAAACAAAGGGGGAGGATAAGGAGCTGATGATAAAGCCATAAAGATACAAGTTAAGCTACTAGCTAAACTGTTCTTTGTGGGAAGAGTAGCTAAGCAAATGGTCACCGGCCAGATGAATGAATAATGGGATTGGTCGGTGTATGCGGCCCGGAGAATTGAATGAAGGGGATGCAAGTAGCTAGGGCCGGACCGGGGCAAGCAAGTACTACTACTTGTGCCGCTAACTCGGTGCTTCTTTGCTTTCGGTTCCCCCACGTACGTACCCCATGACCATGACCGTGTCCTAATCTGGTAGAGGACGACGACGACGGCTTCTGTCGTCGAGCAGTGACGATGGCGAGACAAGGGGGTAGAGCGAGCTCTGCAGCCGCCCGCTCGATTTCCATGGGCGATTCGAGTGCCTAGCAGTAGTAGCTAGCTAGTCGATCGATCCGGTGTCAATGCACGGTCGCGCCACGCGATGTGTCCCAGGAAAATACTCCGGGATTACGATGTAGGCACTCGAGTGCTGGCGCCATAACAGCAGCGGCAATACTGCAGTAGGCAGAGCGAGGAAACAGAGTTTTGTGTGATACAGCTGAAGAGTCTGACTGGGTTGCATGGCATGCACGGTGACCCGTCGTCAGTGCAGAAGGTAGGCGTGCCCCGGGATGAGGACGACGTCAGGCGGATGCAGCAAGGAAAACGGGAGAGACACGGAGAAAATCCATCCCTAGATATGGTGGCAGGATCAAGATCGCGCGCACAGGCAGATGCTGCTCCATTGCTGACTCCGAGCGCAAGGCAGCAGCCGAGGAGAAGGGGTTCCGGTGCGCGTCGCAGTTTAATAACCACGACAGTTGGTTCCACCGGGCCGTTCCGGTCCGCCGGCGGGCTCGCTCGATCTCGCGTCAACCGTCAACTCGCTAGCGGTGGAGCTGTCAGCGAGGCTACTACGTTTGACCTCACACAGCTTAACTTAACTTCACATGGAAAAAACTTTACGCCGCAGACGTGTCATCGACTAGGAGACACACACACCTACAGCGAGCGCACCGATCCACTCCAGATAGAATAATACTCTTTCCGTCGCAACACACTGTCATCATCTTTCTTCTTCTCTTGTTCCTTTATTTGTCTACTACTACTACCGCTACTCCCAGACAAGGACGGCGACGCCAGATCCAGAGGCCGACACGACACTCGTCTAAGATTTTCCTGGTATTTTACATGGCACGCCTGGAACTATATATATCCCTTCCAGAGTTGGAACTGGCAGGAGGAGTCACGCACGCTCCGCATCTTTTACTGTTGGTGGTCCAGTGACAGAGATCTGGTTATATCATCTTGGCCCTGAGGGAGGACAACCGGGCCAATCTAGCGAGAGGATACCGGGATCTCCCGTGTTCCCATGTGCGAACACTCTCGGCTCTTTCACCTGCAGTAGTAGTAAATGCCGGGGTTAGCCACTGATCCGGGCAGAGAGAGAGAGAGACAGGTGAAGAGTATAAATGCCTGACAGAACAAGACATGGGGAATGATGTGTGCTAACGGTGAGGCTGATAGCGTACCAGAGAAAGCGGTGGAAACCGGGGCTGAATTTTCGCTCTGGAGAATCCTTCCACCGCAAACAGGCACTTGTAGCCACTGATGTGCCGGTGCTCGCTGTTTCACATGTCCAACAGAAAAAAAGAGAGAGGTGAATGGGAATCACATCAGGACGTGCGAGATTCGTACTAATCAATTCTAGTACGTCAGAAAGGGAAACAAGTTTTCTCTTCACATGCTTTTCAAACAGTATATTTTGTATGAACAAGTGGGTCCCAAGAGCTTCCCACTTGGCAGTGGTTCATGCAATTTTTTTGGTTCCACTTCAAAAAGCATAGGGTGACAAAAAAGAGAGGAAAAAAAAAACAAATTACTTATACTCACTTCAGTAGATAGGTGAAATTTCTGTTCTGGTATTCCTCAATGGAAATGTCTTCCTCCTTTGAGTATCTGCCATTGAAACAAACACGTGTCCGAAAACAAGCGCAAAAAAATTAGATATAAAGCAATGTGAGCTCACAAACAGTGTAAACAAAGTCAACACAAATTAAATTAATACAGGGTCGCCATATGAAAATACACCTAACGCTAATCAACGATCGAGCACTTGCCCCTACGCTGTTGTACAGGGGCAGTCTTTGCCCTATGGCCTATGCTGGGACAGAAACACTAACAAGTCTTGTCTGTGTGCGGCACTTCGCGACTCATAGTTCAGAGCATGATCCATAACCACTTCTTGATAGAAGAACATGAGTATAGCCAGGATCTAGCCAGATGCCAGCAATGTACATACACGACTACTGGCACAAAGAATCGGAGCATTCGATACAAGGTACTAAAATATTATCTACTTCCTCTGATCCAAAATTTAGAACAGTCGCCAAGATGATACTTTGACCATCACTTTCTGTAGCAAACATGTTGCCTCACATACAAATGATTATACCTTATAAAAGCATGTTTCATGGTAAACCTAGCAATATCAATATTCTGTTCTTGGATGATAGTATTTTTTTCTTTATAGATGGTCAAACTTAAAAATGCTCAAGACTGGTAAAACTCTAAAAGTACATACATATTAGATCAGTGATTGTAGTATATATGGAGGCACTCACAAGTGCACTTTGTAAAAGAAGTGAGAGAATAGTTGGTAAAAGAGAACCACTTTTATGTCGGCCAAGGAGCAGAAAAGAGACAAGCATATACAAGATTCCACAATAACTTTATGGTTTAGTAGCGGACCTCCAAGGATATTCATTTTCGCAGAAACGAGAAACTCCACTCATTGCGGTAAAGGCATCAATATGGACCATTTTTTCCTTCACAGAAGAATCTGGTAAAGAGGAACCCAAAATCCCATGGAAACTGGCATCAATGCATTTGGTGGTTGTCATTAAGAGTGAAATATAGGCAACCAATCTTTTGCAGTTTCTGAATATAGAGCAGAATTGGTGTCTAATCATATTTCAGTTCTCTTAAGTAGAGCTCACCTCCTTCATGTAGAGCCTTTAGAGCGTGGCCACCAGGATAATTGCTGTAGGAGGCCGTGAAACTCACAGAAGTGTATCCAAGACTAAAAGATTTACATCTTAGTTTCCAATCATAACATATATTGTGCTATTTCAATATGGCAACATGTTATAATCATTAAGGCTGAAATTGTCTACCTGACAAGGAAGGCACCAAGCATGAGAACATAAAGGAAATTCCACCCAGTTTTCTTTCTGTTATTATATCTGGAAATGAAGAAAAAAAGAAAAAAGACCAGTCAAAAACACGATGCAAATAATAAAGGCGGGAACGATATATACCATGAAGGATGCTAAAAGGCAGTTGTATAAAGGACATCAGCATTCCTATCTTGCATTTGTCACTGTTAAAATGGTAGGAAGTAGATAATATGATAAAATAGTTATGCTCACATTCTGCTTGCTGCCAGAGAAGCAGACACATTAAGCATGGGAATCGCTGCAATTATGAAACGAAGCTCCTGAAATATAAATAGCAGTCATCATGTGTTAGCTTAATGTTCTTCAGATATGATACTAAAATAGTATCCAAACATTAAGAATAACCTTATGTGGGAGTTTTGAATAGAGTACAACAAATAAGGTGACTGGAAGCACACATGGCACTATCCTCCTATCAAGAAGAGCACCAACCTGGCAATCAAAGAAATGCATGATGAGTTACATTGGCTATTTTTAAGAATCACAAAATAACCACTAATGCCTTAACTAATTTATACAAAAAATACCATTAGCTGATTCAATCACATGGTATAGTTTAGACAGGGTCCATGTATAAGTGTCAAGTTAATAAACCTTTTTAGAGGTAACTAGTTAATTAACTATGACTATGTTGATCCCATTCGAGTTTCATTGTTATAAATATACTACAGATGTGATGAAATGAGCACAAAGTAAACCAGTGGATCCATGACACTTAATATTCAACAAAATGTGATGTATTTGTTAAATCCGGTATAATAAACTTTTTGATGTGGAGACCTTATCTTACCAAGCACAGAGGATAGGCTACAAGCATGGAGCGTGGAAGTGCCGAGGTAAAGTACCAATGGATCGAATGTGTCTGAAGTATATAATGGTCATGGAGAACAGAGGTAGGTGCTTCACAACAGTGTCACTTGGATACCTATTAACCGACTCAAGAAATAACAAGAGGATACCTCTTGAAATCCAATTAATATGTGTATGTTATGTTTCCTCCTTTTGCACACATAGGTTAACAGGAAAGTTTGGTGCATATCAAAAGTTTCAACATAGTTAATGAAAGAGGACAGCAATTGTTTAGAGGCATTCTCAACATATATTTTTGATCAAAAAAGAATTAAACTGCAGAACTGTATTAAACCAGAAAATAATAAAGGATACACCCCATTCTGAACTTCGGTTCAGAACTGAATTAAACCAGAAAACTTCGAATTCTGGCCACAGGATTCTCTGCCACATTATTGAGTCAACTAGTACTGTGAAACCTGAGAAGATTATTCAAATCAAAACAAGGGTTTCATATACATCCAAGTGAAATTAGCTTAGAGAAAAATTCAAGGTAGGCAAGAAGACATACCAATGCATACAAGGGTGGTGCTTATGCAACACTTTACAGCTTCCATTAGAGAAAAGGACCTGCTCTGTCATGGCATTGTCAAAGTCAAATCTAAGTGCACCTAAATCCACAACTCTAACTTTACAAATAATTAGTAAAACAAAATAATATATACATTACCCAATAAGTAAATAAAAACTTGACAACGAATATTATTACAGCTTTCTAAGGGTGTCAATTTATAGTAGTCTAGTGAGCCACACTCCTTGTACCTCACATGTTATCATCCTTGACATAAGTTAAACCAATTCACTATAAAAACAGAAAAGTTGATGCGATAAAACATCAACGAAACTGAACCTTGAACTTGCAGCAAATATTACTACATGAGAAAAGTCACTTGGAACTCAACTTAAACAAGCAACCAAGTAACATGTAGTTTAAACTTTAGTACTGCACATAGCTAGCATGAGAGAGAGGGAGAGGGAGGGAGGGAGAGAGAGGAGAGAGAGAAAAACGGCGTCCTCCTTTTTTCAAGCATCTATATACTAACAAAATAAACCGAATACCAGGCAAAAAAGCATTCAGCTGTTCAAAGGAAATAGAGTTTCATAAGCTAGACACTCACCAGCAAAAGTGCAATCCCTACTGTACCAAGAAGAAGAATCATATCACATCTAAAAACAGTGGCTGCAACAATCTGCAAATAAAATGGAGAATTACACGAATGAAACATATTTGCTGATCTTGAATTGAAGAAACTAAGAATTAATTTTCAATTTAGTAAAATAATAGCAGATTTTACTTAACCCTTTTGTGATAACTTACTTGACCCAATGTAAGAACTAAGAATTATATCATGATGTCCAAAACTCCACATTTGATGTACTTAATATTTACGTGTACAGTAGGTAACATTTTGAAAATCATTCTGTGTATGATTAATTGGTAATGAATTATTTCTCCCTTTCTCTTCCTCTAACCTGTAATTAAATGTGAAGATAGCACGTAGATAACAACTAAAGGTGACAAAAATGGCATACCAGTGCCTGTAATGTGCGTAGGTGATTTCCCTTGAACCAGAAAGCGTATGCCAAGTTGACTGCATAACAAAAAGCACATATGAGTTGCATGAATATTACAGTCTCCTAATTACATTCATGGTAAGAATAATAACAGTTAGTATGCTCACCTAAAGCTAAAGCTAAGATATTTGGAAGGGGCCGAGTTGAGTAGAATAAAACATGAAACTGGATAGCAGTTAGTATCACAAAGAATGCTTCAACATGACGACCATACTTTCTTTTTACCTGCTTGTCATAAATGAGGCAAGCAAATCATGATGTTGCCAAGGATAATGCGACAGCTCATGCTCATTGTTAAATTTTTATGCAACAGAATTCTAATAAAGAGTCAAGGCAAAGCAATACAGGCCAAAATGATATTGTGGATACAATGATACAGTCCTTACAAGTTTTCTCCGAAGTCCTGAACAACAACTAAGTTATTCTGTTTTGTTTGGCTAGAAGAGACTTATTCTGTGGAATTTGAGCTGGTTGAGAAGAACAGCTTGTAAGCATATCTGCTCCAAACGAAGCAGGAAACGCTAGAATTTCAACAAAACCAGCATACTGAACACATACACATATTATGGGTATTATTCCATTAAATACAGTCTTAAATATGAATCATGGTAGTACTATGGACTTACTGAATGGATAAGTCCAAATTTGGCAAGTGTTTTCTGGGGCCTGACATACACCCTGCAGCCCAAGTCTTTCCCACACTCATGGACCAGATCTAGAGGCAATGGTGGCTGCAGAGTCCTTCCTAGGACTCTTTTCCTTGCCCACTAAGTCCGGATGTCAGGAGTTAAAAGCAAATTTAGGAAAGGCAATGTTGGATTAGGAAAGGACAGAATAAACTAGATGGATTTTGTTCTTTAATTGTAACCACTTTAACCCAACCCCCCTTCCCCATTCATATCATCTCCGCTCTTTCTCGCAACACCATACCACAAGTAAGATTCATTTTGTAATTTTGATTCCTTCCGTTTGAGTTGCTGGCTTGCCAGCTCAAGGGAAACTAATTCATATTGACGAATTTAATTCTTACTCGTTTTAAGGGCGCCACCATACCAATGGTAAATATGAACATCGTCAATAAACTCACATTGACTACATCCAATGGGACAGAAAGAGAAATGAAAAGAGAAAATACCTCAACTCGGAAAAGTCTCAAAGTCATCAGAGTAACACAGCCCAACACTAATCGAACTACAAAGCAAACAGAAAACATAAGTCTGTCAAAACTACGTTAGGAAGTAATACTTGAAATTGAGCATGTTGCGGGATCATGATAATCACCTGCTAGAAGACTATAAACCTTTGGGACATGAAATGCACGCATTATGAGAACTGCAGGCGATGAGAGAATAGCTATTACCAATGCTCCTGGAAAACAACATGAAGCATCATGGGATTAACATTATATGTTGACACAAGCATACATGGTAAATAATGTTTACTGGTTCAAATATTTGTCAGTTGTCACTCACTAGGTTTGAACCAGGCGTCGGTTGGTTGTCTACGAGACTATATTTTATAATGCTGGAAAATCAAGGGCATCATGGCAGCATGATTATTACCTATAAATGTCCGAGGAACAACGCCAGGAAACTCTAAATGGTCATACTGCAGCACATTGGAAAGAAACAAATGTTACAGAAATCAAGTAGTAACAAATATGGAAGAAAATATTGAAGTAAAACTGAGGGAAATTAGCAGCCAAGGTTACCTTATCAATGTGATGATTGTGGTACAGAATATCATGCATGGCCTAGAGAATAAACCACTCAAACGTTAGATGAAACAGTAGAACTGCACAACAGTACAAGTGCAAGTGCAAGTGCAAGAAATACAATGGATTCAAAATTAACCAATTAAAGGGGAGAAATCCAATAATTAACTAATACTCCCTCCGTCCAGAAATAACTGACTTGGCTTTGTCTAAATTCAAATGTATTTACACACTAAAACATGTCTAGATACATGCGAATCTAGACAAATCCAAGTCACTTATTTCTCGACGGAGGGGGTACTAAATTTGATACTGGGAAGGGAAAGCTCAATAAAATTCATTGTACGACGAAAAATACTGAATGAAACAGATTCTAAAAAGCAAAATGGCTGCAAATTAACTACTGTGCCTAAGGGAAATGTTTCTCGAACATAAACCCGTAGCTATTCCCACATAGAGAGTAAATGAAAACCAGTGTTATGTGGCAAAAACACTCTTTCCATCATCTAAATTGCATATGTGACATTACAAGCTGGGCAGTGTGAACTATTCAAGCCAGGGAGGCAGTGAAGAGGCAAACCTGCACATTGAAGCTCTCCTCCACCTTGGTGTACGGCACCATGACGGCGTAGAACGCGGCGACCGATCCGAGTAACAGGTCCCACCCTACAAGCGAGCTCCCGGCGCATCAGATCCCCAAAACCCTTAACCGCAGCAGAAGCGGAGCTATACGCTGCAGAAGCTCCGGGAACCCGGTAGAAAATCATGGGATGGATTAAGCGCAGAAGCGAAGCAACTCACCGTACTCTCTCAGTAGCCTCGCCGCCGGCGTAGGTGGCGACGGCGGCGCCATCGCTGTACGGGGTCCGTGTTTCTGGTGATCCCGTCCGGTCGAGCCAAACCGCTGTCGGCTGAACCGCGGTTTGTCCTCGACTACAGGACGTAGCTGGGCTCAGGATTTCGGGTCAGTCAGTAGCTTTGCCTCCCCTAGAACAGCCCACAAGGGCACCCAAGTTGGGCTGATTTTATATCACATGGTCCCGCAATAATACGTCGCAGCCCGGAGGCATTGGACGCGGCTAGTTGGGCCAAAGAACCCAGCCATAAATAAGCTTGTTACCGCAGGTTTCCCAGAAATGCTAAATACCGCCCGCTGCAGTGGCGATTTTTCTGTTTTCTTTTTCGGTTTCTATTTTTATTTTATTAAGAAAAGTTCCTTATTCTTGGGAAAAAATAGTTTTCCAAAATTTTCATGGATTTAAAAATTGGTTCATGATTTTTAAAAAGATTTATTATTTTTGGGAAAAACACTTTTAAAAAAATTGGTTCATGATTTTGAAATTGGTTGATGAATTTTTTAAAAATGGTTCATCAATTTTAAAAATTGGTTCATGATTTTCAGAAAATATTTATCATTTTTGGAAAAAACACTCATTTTCAAAATTTGGTTCATGATTTTGAAATTGGTTGATGAATTTTAAAAATTGGTTCATGTTTTTGAAAAATGTTTATATTTTTTTAAGTTCAAAATTCAAAATGTGGGTCATGAATTTTTTAAATTGGTTCATGATTTTTAAAAATGTTCATAATTTTTTCAAAAAAGTTTATTTTTAACAAATGATGTTTATAATTTTTTTTAAACTTGTTCATGATTTTTGAATAATAAATGCTAACAATTTTTGATTCTACCATGTTTTTTATGTATTTGTTCAACCAATCTACCTAAAGGTGTGGCGTGCATGTCATCAGCTAGCTGACTCTAGCGCTCAATCTACGTGCTGGTAACATCGGAAACAAGAAACGATCTAAAAGCAAAACCGAACGAAGCCTCGTCTAATGAGCCGGCTCATACAGATGCCCCTGCGGGGCGGCGCGACTCCCAGCCGCCCCAAGGAGCGGCCTATAGCACCCCATGTTCCCTAAGCAAATCCACTATCTTTCTCTAAAAAAAGCAAATCCACTTTCCATGATAGGTAAACAAAGTATTTGGGTGATTTATAAGAAGGCACATAGAGGATTATAATTACTAAATATCATATCGGGTAGGTTGGCATATTTCATTGCTACAAACACGTGTTAATAAAAAACGCCTTTTCTAGATATTTTATTTCTATATTTTTTGTTTTTATAATCTTTTGACCGAATACAACATTTTACACCATAATTTTGAATTTGTGACACTAATTATCCCATCTATTCTTTTATTATTGTTACACTTTCTTTATTATTGCTAGTTATTTTTATTTAATTTTTTAGATTTTCATTTTTAGTTCATATTCTTCCACTTTCATCTCTTCGGTTACTACGGAAAATACATTATTTAAAAGGTAATTGTTTTGCTAAGTCTAAGTATTGATTTTCTTGTGTCTAATTTGATGGCATGATTTGTCCTATGCCTCTCTTCAAGATTTGTATCGAGGTGAATGAAGAACAGAACATGGTTGGTATGCGACATGGAAAAATAGTCCAAGTCGACTTAGGTGTAGACAAGCTCTAAGCAGAATATACTTCTACCGCATGTTTCCTATTTCTAATTCGTGGGGAATATAGATTCCTCGCCCATTATAAGGTGATTGTATTTGCCTTTTGGTTTCCTTTTTCTTAATTACTTACTTACAATTTTCTTTTGTTTTTATTCAGCTTTGTTAAGTTTTTTGTTATGTTTTATTACGTTTTATGCAATTATTAGTTTGTTCATGTGTTTAATGAATCATCTATAGATTTATTTTCAACATATTTAGAAATATATATATTTCTTTTAAAAAATCTAACAGCGGATACTTATTTTTCATCCAAAAGTGAATAAAATTAGCACTAGCAGATCATCTGGAGATTTCCGTGTTCATCTTCTTCTTGAAAATTTCCGTGTCCCCAGTGCAGCCAGATCGATCGACAGCAGCAGCACGCGAAGGAGAGTTTGTCCTAGCCCGTTTAGAAGTTTACTGCAACTTACCGGTGGGTGACCGGGTCAGGTGCATGCAGTCTCGCAATCATTAGCAGGACGGCCAGCATGCATGCATGATGAGCGAGTACACTACACTACACTTGCAAGGACCGCTACTATCTGCCTTCTGCTGGACATTAGACAGTGTTGTTTGCAGTGCTGCAGATAGCTAGTGGATTATGCGTATACATGGCCGACAGCGGGAAGATCACGACCTCTCTTTCGGTGCCAAGCTTTGCATGCATTGCAGCCATTGCTCAAGGCTTTTTTGCTAAGCTAGCAGTAGCGACATGTGATTCATGATCCATCAGCCAGCCAGGCACTACTATTTTACTACCAGTAGTGCATGCTGCATATACAGTACTTGTACGTACAGCATCGATGGCGCAGCTGCTCGATTACCTTCTTTGTACTGAAGGTACCTTCATCAATCTACCACCAGCCTAGGTCTTCCGATTGCCAATGTTAATGGGTAGGAGTACTTGTTACTATACTTGCTAGCCACTGCATATGGTCGACACCAAGGAGTCGACACTCCACATGTATACTCGATATGACTAGCATCAGTATATATCGATCCGATGCATCAGAATATTACAACTCGGCATATTCTTCATCAGTTGCATTGCACATGCTGTATTTTGACGGTGCCTATGCTATCTCTAATCAAAAGCATGCACGCATGATGAATCTACCATATCATCCAGCTGCTAATAAGTGTTCGATATCGATCAGAATGAGGTAAAGGCGCAGCTGCCGGTGTGGTCGTCGGCGGCGTCGTCGTCGCTGCAGGGGATGTGGGTGTGGCGGCCCTCGTAGGTGGTGATCACCATGCGGCAGTCCTCCGACAGCCGCTCCACACGCTTCTTCACGCGGCAGTTGCTGTGGGTGCATCGGTAGTAGCTCCTGCGCGTTCGCATGCACACCAGAACATAATTTGTCAGAAAATACCGCGCTTTTGAATTTACAGAACAGAAATGGTTTGACGCTCCATGCAAATTAAGAGACCGGCAGCAAGCAGCGTAAAGGGTTCAGAGACTGAAGCATTAATGCATAACCTGACCTTAATGTACAGACGGATCCCTTAATATTAAAGCGCATTAAGTTTCAGACTGCCAAATTGAATTCATGAAGTAATTTAGCTGCTTGCAGTTTATGAAGCCTCTTTGTGTATACGTACACTGCTCGTTTGTATAAATATGAGAGCGAACTGAAGCCTGAATAAGGTGGTCAAGCACATATTGTTGCAGCTCTATATTTTCTTGAAGTATAAATGCATTGTCCATGTTTCTCTATCAGCTTGAGATTTTAAATGAGCCAAACTAGCTGGTAACATGGTATCAAAATCAATAGGTTTTGAATTTAACCTGGCCCGTAGGTGCAGCTGAAGTAAAAATTGCACAACCCACGTGTAGTTATGAACTTATAATTTCATTGTCCAGGTTTCTCCATCGACTTAAAACTATTGGGTGACTTGGCTGATGCATGTAATTCTACATGGTATCGGAGCCAATTTTAGCACCGTTATGCACCCAGCCAGCCGTCAAAATTGGCCTGTTGAGACCAAGCCAAAAATCACCATTTTTGCAGGATCAATAGTACACACGGTGTCTAAAAGTTTTAGGCTAGCCATAGTGAGAGTATCTAGACTATTATCATGCATATGATACTAAAGTGGCGTGTTTTGGAACCCTATTCCCGGTTCACGAAAATTTGACTTTTGGACACTCATATGGTCTTCAAGATGTAACTTTGACTGTTTTTATTGCAAATTTATACTATATAATGTATGAAAATTTTAGATACTTTCTCGAGACAAATTCTCTCTTATTCTATGATTTTGAAAAATATTTCTCGAGATAAATTTATGCTACGATTTCTACGTTTCCAATATAAATATTTAAAGAATTAAACCAATATCGATGGTCAAAGTTTTCATACTTTGACTTAAGTGGCTACTATCTAAGTTTCAAGCATGTATGCCACAATTTATAAATTTCATTGTTTCTTTTTGGACCGATAAAGTCAAAATTTGGGTCAAGTATCTACCTTGCACACAGCTTAGGAATTACATAGATACAATTTGGTTTGAACGCTAACTTTTCCATGTCAATTGAACTGGCTCTAGGAAAGTAACCAACCAAAGTAAATATTGGGCCTGTGAATACAAACCTACTATTTTCTTTTGATATCTATTGATTTTACAAAGATACCAAGAAGATATCAATTATATCCACATGTAAATTAGTTTCTACATACATATTGACACATTTACAGTCTAGATATAATCTTTAACAACAAAGAATATTTTAAGCTTATGCTGGTTATTCATATGGTGGCACACTGGGTGCAGCTATGGGCTTTTTTGCAACCCCACGACCAATGGGTAGGATTGGCAATGGGGACAATTCCCTATGGGGAACCCTAAAACATCCACATCCCCATTAGTTTCTAATTTCCCCATCCCCGTCCCCATATATATGACCGGGGATAGGATTTTCCCAAACCCGCCCCCTAATGGGGAACGGGGGCCCATTGGGTTCCCCATTCCCCGTAACAAAAAAAATCACAAAACATATTGTATAATATAAAATACTATAATTGATACATATATGTGGTTACTAAAATAAATAAAATAGTGAAAAAGGACCACATGGATGCAATAATAATAAATCAGATCAAAGTTCTCTTGATTAGCTTGAACATCCAGATATGTTCGTCATGGTGGCGGCCGAGGTGGAGGCGCAGTTTTTTTTAGGGTTTTTGGTGATTTTAGTGGGATATTTTGCAAATTGTTTAGGGTTTTTTGGAGGTGTAGACATAGACATATTGTTGACCCTACATGGCATCGGTAAAAAGAGGGTCCCCGCAGCGTATCGGGTATGATGTATAGGGTACCATCCCCATCACCTCGATACCCTATGGGGAATGAATTAGTTCAACAAGTATCCCCATGGGGGAGTTTTCCGCCCATCCCAGACCCCTAGTGTATGAAATCCCCGTGGGGATGGAGGGTATGGCCCCCCAATGCCGTTCCTACCAGCGGGGTGCGCTATGGATGCCGGGTGCAACCGTCTCCTATTGTTATTGGCCGCTCGATATTTCTTCAGATAGGATGGATGGCAGCATTTTAGTCGATTGCAGGATGCTTAATCGCCGCATGCTTTTTATTTTCCGCTGGTTGATTCTTGTATCAACTCTTAGAATTTTATGATTTTGCTTTTAAGTCTATAATAACTCTGGATGTTGAACTTTCAATAAAATTCTGTGTCCATCTACCGATGCAGAGGCCGGGCTTTAATCCTCTTTTTGAAAAAGGAAAAAAACATTCACAGTCTAAAGAAATTAGCATCGTAATAATCCCCGCGTGAAAAAAGCATTGTGACTGTTGCACGTGGCCCCTTTAATATAAGAAACATTGTGAATGAAAATTTGTGCACCATATGCCCTGCTGATGCACCCATGCATATGCACGTACGGAGTACACATGCCTATACTATTGATGCAGATCATGAATAACTGCAGGACTTACTAGCGTCCTAGATGCAAGCATGATCAGAACTTGGACCAAGCAGAAAAGAAAGGGGGATATGCTCTTTACAGGATCTGTAGTTTTTGTAGAGATTGCAGCAATATGCCCTGTCCTTTTTGGCACGGTGCATTATTGGATGATGAGTTGATGACCCTTCCATGCAGGACTGCTTTCCCCTATATGTGTATTAAGGGTCTCTTTGATTCTCAAATTTCCAAAAATTCGAATATGGAAAGAGAAATGCAATATTACAGAGGCATAGCATATTCAATCCTATACTATTTGAGACTAGGTTTAGCATCGCACCATATTTTGTTATACTACATGAATAATCGTAGGAATAATCCATGAAAATTTCTCCAAAAGTTTAGACTCAAGGGAACTCTAACTGAGTTCAAAAGTGCATAGGACTTGGGAAATGTAGTGACATGGGAAATCTGATGTAGTGACTAGATTCTTGCAGGATCTAAAAACAAATTGATATTTAAAGTGATGCCTTTAGATGATTCGAAGGAAAAGAACACAAGAATTTAGAGGATAGAGTGAAGATATAGACAAAAGGTGCATCGGACTTTTCAAATAAAATGAGGTCTGACCATGTTAGATTTCTTATGGAAATTGGGTTAATTGTGGAAGCCCATCCTATAGCAGTTTGATCCTCAAGCTATGATCCAAAGGTCTCTTGAAGGAAAAATTACTAACGATTGCTACCCTCCAACATTCCTACGAAAATCATACATATGATCCAGAAAGACTGTTCCGGTCAAAGAGGTTCCGTTAAATCTTGCATATTGACTAGCTATCTTCTACAGATAAACAGAACGGTGCTAGAAGGGTTGTGCTGGTAGCCTATATGAAATAATGCAGAAAGCGATGACAAAAATATACTTTGATGCATATCTATAGTTTTGATTATTGTGAAGACTGGAAATAGCTCGTGTAAAAGGAAGTGTGCATGGGTCGTAAACTCATAGTGTGGCACTTGAATTATTACCCTTTTCTATAGACTTTGTTAACTATTCTCAGTTAACCGATTTTCCACCATTAGTCTTAGTCACCCTAAAGTTGCACATCACTAAGCCTGAAAGTCGCCATTCTCAAAGTGTGCAATTGTAACAAAATATTAGTGCAATTTTTGCTCGGGGCTCATATGTGGAATGAGTGAGATAATTGTTGGCTGATGATCCAAAGGTTTAGAAATTGGCCGAGGTCCTAAATTGTTGGCTGATGACCCAAAGGTTTAGTAATTCATTTCCCTTCATTTATCATCTGAAATTTTGTAACTAATCGATCGAACAATTCTAAGATGCTGCCTCATTAAAATATTATAGGTAGTTCCTAAATCCCCAATAGCACAGTACGGATGCACGATCGATCTTGAACCAAAACATACTGGTGAAGTAGAAGAAAAACAAATTAGGGTAAGCACATGTGTGTGTAGTATATTATTACCTTGGATGAAGGCTGTTCTTGACAACCTTCTGGCCGTACTTCCTCCACTTGTATCCGTCATCCAGCACATCCACCTCGCTCCTGGTCTGGAAGCAGAACCGCGGCTCCCTCATCTTCCTCCTCACCTTCATCTTCCCCTTCTCCGCTCCCTTCCACCTGCATGCCAGTCCACGACCATGGTCACGCACCACACCACAGTACCACACTAATCAAGCACGCACGTACGCCAATCCACTTCTTACTTACCATGAGCTTGCGCCATGGCAGGTGGCCGCGGTGGTGGTGGTAGTAGTACTCGCAACCTCGTTCCCAGCTCTCGCCGCCGACGTGCGCGCCTGAGAAAAAAAAGGCAAGATTTGTAAGAAATCAGGCAAGAATCAAGAACACCATGCATCGAAGGCAACCAAGCATGCAGGTCAGAGGAAACAAATTAATTACCTCGCCGGCGCCGCCCAAGGGTGCGAACCCAGTGGCCTTCTCGCATGCGGATGCGGGGGCGGTGATAGAGTGGCAGAAGGGTATCCCGGGGAGCAGCGGGTAGAGGCCTCCACCATGGTCCGACGAGAACATCACGCCATGGTTTCCGGACTGACCTTGGACCAACGGCATCTGGATAAGCTTGTGCTGGTTCGGCAATGGAGCGAGAAGAGGCGGAGGGGATGGGTACGGATCGAGCGCGTAGAGGCTGGGAAGGCACGCCTCCAGCTGGCTAGCCCCTTCCATGCAAGATCATGCAAGCGATGGATCAGAGCGGCCTAGCTAGCTTGGGGCATGAGATGCCAAGGAGAGAGAGGAGGTAGGTGACTTCTTGCCTAGGTTAGAGAGAGAGGGACAGCGGTGGGCAAGCTATAGCATCTGGGAAGGGGACTGGACAGACGACCCACCCTTTAAAGAGCCTTTTGCTCAAATTGTGGTACTGCTTGCTGCTGTAGCAGCAGCTCGCTCGATCGTGCACATTCATCCCATCGCTCCGTGTAAACTAGCTAGCTTTTTTTTTGCGGGCAAAACTAGCTAGCTTCGTCTACATATGCATTGTCAGTTATATGCAAGAAATTCCTAAAGTCATCTTTGATTCACGGGATTTTGTAGACCCAGGTATAGGAAAAATGTATGATTGTCTATCAATTGAAAACACATAAGTTATTTTTTCTGCGGAAAAGGCATAAAGCCATATATTATCCAAGACTAGCTCTTAAAGGATATCCTTATAAAAAGAAATAAAACATAAGTCCTTGAAAAGTTCAGCACAATCTTCCTTCTGCATCCCTTGACGGCGCGCCGTGAGCAGAGGTCGATGCCGCTTCTGGGCCTCCGGCGTAGTAAAGCTCGTGTCGGAGAAAATCTTGAAAAAACTCAGGTGCTCGTATGAGCAGCGGCTGGGAAGTCGTCGACGTGGAACAAAATATGCTAGCGACCACGATCTCGAGATATCGCGTCCAGGAGAAGGTAGTACCGAGAAGGGCCAGGAGATAATCCAAGCTCTGATCAGATGGAGATGGAGGTCACCGAACTCACAAGTTCCCGGAGGAAGTGCTGATCTTCATCAGGCGGGGACGGAACCCGAGGACACCAATACATGTGACTTTATCCCCTCCACTGAAAGTCACCGTCGTAGACAAACCTTTATCACGCAAGGCCTAATGCCTGAGGATCAACTCCAAACTCCAGCACATCGATGCTCCTCCAGGGAAGAATGTCGATTTGAGCGAGCTGAAGGACCTTTATTATCATCGCCACCAATGCCCCTACACTGGAGACGAACTCGAGACCTTACGGGGGCCAGTCATCCGACCCGGGGTCCCCCACCTTCCAACCGCTGTAGCGGCCAGCAGAGGGCAGGGGAACCGGCTGCAGCGTCAACGACGACAGAGGGGTAGGGCTTGGTCACCTGTAGATTGCCTCGCGCGAGAGGAAAATCAAAACAGACGTGTCGCATGGGTCCCTTTTTTGCTTCGTGTCTGACGGAACACAAAAGTTATTTGGTTGCACCACAGTAAAAACTTACTAACTCCGTTTCATAATGTAAGCATTTCTACCAGTTCAAATTGAACAGCTAAAAATATTTACATTTTGAAATGGAGGTAGTACGAAATTGTCTTAAAAAATTAAATGGAACCTGGCGACTAATATGTATTTGATCTTAATATAATGCATGGTTCCTCCCCGGTTGGTATCTTTTTCTTGTACAAAGGAAATTTTCATGTGGTTAGACCTATGAAAGAAAATTCATGCGGAATTGCATGCAAACTAGCCCACGGGAAACAATTATATGTTTTCTAATCCTACAAACCAAACAAGCTAGTTCTATATCAAAAAATTCCAAGGAATAGAATCCTTCAAATTCCTACGAAATTTTCTTGAACCAAATATGCCCTTATGCCAAGCACATAGAGCTAGATTTCACATCATGTTTTTTTGTGAACATAGTCCCTGGATTTGTACATTTTTGAAATTTAGAAATGGAAAAGAGAGAACAATAGAAAAAATCAACAGAAAATTGAAAAAAACATAATTTTTTGACTGGAACTACGGCGGGCCAAAGCCAGCCTGAACTATATTCAGCCAAGTCTCAAGTACAGAGTGTCCAAAATTACAAATTTGAAAGGAGAACAACGAGAGAGACCTCTAGAGGAACAGGTAGTGAATTGGGCCGAAGCACAAGACACTAAAAAAGAGAGAAACAAGGTAAAAGAAAAAGAAACCCGAAAACAGCCATCTCAGAGACACACTCCGAGCCAAGAACATGGCACCCACCACCACAGGAACAAACCGAGAGGAGTAGGAACGAGCATTGTTGGATCAGTCGAAGGGGAAGCTGATGTCGAGACCACGCCAACGAACATCGCATGCTTGCCCAACGATCACTCCAAACCTTCAAGAGCTAGGAGATCGACAGGATTCATCGAAGGGCATCACACAGCCGAGGTCACGACGCGACACCGAAGGGCAATATTCCACCGAGACTTCTCCCACACCTCCTCTTGGCCTCAAACTTGACAGCCACCAACAATTGAGCGAACTTGAGCACTATGCAAGGCGATGTGAACACTGAGCGCCATCGAAGGACTTCAAAAAGCCGAGACCTCAACGCCAACACGAACATTCCTGGAGAGGGTCCATCGAGGTGGGAGAACCGCAGACTTGGCCTGACATGTAGTCGAAGAGCAGAGCAGACAACCGGAGCTCGCCAAGCGCCACACCACGACGCCATAGGCAAAACTGGCAGGGATGGGTAACCATGGTGACGCTTCCAATAAAGAGAACGGTGCCCATGGGCGTCGTCGTCACCGACACGGATGCAGTCCGCGCAGAGCTTTCGCTCGTTACCCAAACACCGCCAGACAACCACCAAGGGAAGCCATCCAAGGGTTCCTACACGCTGCCTCCAGGGAGAAAAGCGACGCCAACGAGCGACACCAGCGCTAAGCTTTCGCCGGCACCCCATGGTCAACTCGAGAACACACCGGCGAAGAGGCCGGCTACCCGGAGCGGACCATAATTGGCAGGCGACCATGGCGATGTACTTGCGCGGAGGATCCCGAGGCCACATCACAGCGCGCGCACAAGGTCCGCCGAGGACAGAGGCGAGCGCAGGCGCACGGAGGCTTGCTCAAGCATGGATGGACCTCGAACCTCACAGCGGCGCCAAGGAGCCAGATGCGGGGCAGGAACCGCAGGGCCGAAGCCCATCACGGCGGAGCCACATCGAGCCGAAGCAGGGGTACCGCCGAGGACAACACACCGGCGAGCCCGGGGGTGGAGCGCAACCTCCAAGGATGGAGGAGCGGCGGCGCGGCGAGCTTTGGATCTGACGGGTGAAAAAAATATAAATCATGTAGAGTAACCTGTTAGATTAGTAGAAATAGGAAAACACATGAATCCTAATGAGTACAGTAAAAACAAATAAACCACTATCAAATTTAGACTAGGGTATTGCTGTGCAGCAAAAGATGTTGGTTTTGCTTTTGTACACATGCTATAATGAGCTCGAATGTAAATGTAGAATTCATGAATTTTCCGATAAAGCTGAGATTAATGGACACATTCCATGTGTTTTTAATTTGTTTTTTTCTCTTCATTTGAACCAAATAGGTGTATAGTGTCACATTAATTAAGGGGAAATCATGTTCATATATTTTTTCTCCACTTACCTTAGGAATAATATTAGTACATGTTTGTGCTTTGTGTGCGTGTGTGTCGAGTTGTCTCCGTGTGGTGGAATGCAACTTAAAAGTGTAAAATTTGCTCTTCAAGTTTTTATCCTTCTTAGGTATTTTTGCTTCCTCAAATGTTAAGCCCATCTAGATTTGGTCATGTGTTCCACCAAAAATGTCTTTGGTGACGATGTGGCGACGATTTTGGACACATTGGTAGCCACATTGGCACACTAAGTTGAAATTAAATAGGGGAATATTATATATATGTATATATATTAAGGTTTTTGTTATAACTCAACTAATTTGAACAAAATCAACGTATTTAGAAAATAGACATAGAAGGTTTCAGATTCTTTTATGAACATAAAAACTTTAGTAAACCATTTTTTAAATCTAACTATAAAAAAGGGATATGAAAACAATAAGAAGAAAACCTGACAACACTAGGAAGGGGTTGGGGGTGGGGGTGAGGAAAAGTAGAAAAGGGACCTAAAGAATATACTACTAGAATAATTTGAGAATTGAAGAAAAACACAACCTTCTGAATTTTAAAGTCCTTGTTTTTCTTGAATATTGTTAATTGATTTTTAAATTGTTATAACTTACAAAGTCTTTGTTATTTTTTATAGAATGTTACTATTTAATAATTTCTCTTTTTCCTTTTTTCTAATTATTGTTTCTTAATTTTTTCTTTCAATGTGCTGCCACATGTGTGAAACCATCGTCATGTTATCATCAAAACCATTTTCAGTGGACCGTCACTCTAGAAGATTATGACACTCACCAAGAATATCCGATATGGTGTATTTGTTGATGAAATGTATACTTTGGCGATAGTCCAAGGCCCGAAGATATCCCGACAAAAATCATTCGAGATGGAATTTTTTAGTTACTTAAGAGCATGTAAACTAGTTTCACACGTTAGATCGCATTGCCTGGATACAGATAAAGCAGTTGAGCGTCTAGCTAAAGCACTATGATGTCACAGCCAATCACCAGCCAAACTGTGATGTGTCGGAAGAGCCACACCACATGGATGCCTGCAAAGAAAATCATTTCCATCACAGTTTTATGTGTTGTTTCCATGTTTCAAGAGAGCTCTTCCCCACTTTGAGCCCAAAGGAAAAAAAATCAGGAGGGGGGCATATCATTACTGGGGCGCTTGTTCAGGGTGCAAGATTTTCAGTGATTGTACCTTTTGCTCCCTGCAATTGCTCAATAATTGCGGGAGTGTTCCACCAAAAGCTTCGCACACACTTCACTACACACATGTAGACTCTCCTCTTTTCTTGAAAAATCATCACCATCCATCTGCCATGATGCATCGAGGACAGAAAATGCCAAGCTCATCGATAGTAGGTACCAGTTAGTTAATGTACGTACATGTTAACATACATAATTACATGCATGCAAATGCTTACTTGAGTTGAGGATGAACAACAACCATATCGTTGGCCAGTACATACCTGACAGAACAGTCTCTCCATTTGTATTGGAATCTTGCTAGACTAGCTCCTCGCCAGAAAATCCATGTGGTACAGTTGTGTTCCTATGTGCAAGAGAGGAAACGAGCCTAGAATCCACGCCCAATCATGGTATCTGCAGTGGCCAGTGCTCGTGGTCGTTCTGCGTCTCTGCTCGTGCATATGGCCACACGCATGATACGCCGATTGAAAACTAGAGCGTGCTTGATCAGGTTCAGAATTCAGATAGGGTCTCAATGGCTGGCTGTCCGGGCAAGTGGTGGGGCTAGACCGCAGCAGAAGACAGCGAGCATGGCCAACCAAATGCATTGTTGCAGCAGCAGCAGCCGCACTCCCACTGATGCTTCCCAGATTAACCTACAGCAGCTAAGCTGCGGCCAGAGGGAGGGAATTTTTATCATTGCAGCTGCTGCAAAAAGCCTCTTCTTCAGGGCCATCCTTCCTCCCCAACCGAGCCACTTGCGTTGCGCGGCCTACCTAAAATGCGGCAGCATCTCTCTCCGGATGCACATTTTTTGCAGGATTGGGTTCTGATCAGGGGAAGATCCAAGGGCAGTGTGCGAATTGGTCACGAGCCATGGGGAGGGAGGGAGACAGGAAGCATGTGAGCAGCAGTGGTGTTGTGCAGTTCCGTTGCCAAGTCTTTCTGCATGGTGTTGCTAGAAAGGGCGAGATAGAGAGACAGTAGTACTTGCATACTCTGAGTCTACTTCCACAGTCTACAGAAGCAGCAACAAAAGAATAGAAACCTAAAGCGGTAGAACAGTACTGTACAAATGACAAGGGACAGGGATGGATAGGCAGCACGTAGGTATAGCTCGTAGGCTGAGTGTTCTTGCGTGTGCAAGTGTGCAACTATTTTCTTTGTCGGATCCTTGGCCCCCTTACCTTTTCATCCCGGCATAGTCGTTGCTTTCGGAGTCATAGTCGCTTGGGAAAAAAAGGGGACATCATTGCTCTCGTAGACAGCACCATTGTCCGTTTGCTGCAGAGGAGAGGGAGAAAGCCCGAGAGGGGGACTATGGACAGCTTTTTTGAGGTGTCGCTTATTTATGAGCGATATCATTTTTTACCTCAACTTTTATTTATTTATTTTGCGAAATTTTACCGATCTATTAATAATATCAACAGCCGCAGTACAAAGAAATACAAAAGTAATAAAAATTACAAATAGGTCATTCCACCACCTAGCGATGACTACGAACACTAGCGCGAGTCAAAGGCGCGCCGTCATCCTCGCCCCTCCATCACCGGAGCTGGGCAAATCTTGTCGTAGTAGAGCTTGTTGTAGTAGACAGACGGGAAGTCGTCGTGCTAAGGCCACAATGGACCAACGCACTAGAGCAGCAATCATCGCCAATGATAACATCCGTAGTACGGAAGAGACTGACCTGAAAACAAACTCACGAACACGAAAACAGACAGAATCTCAGGAGATTCACCGGACAAACGACTTCACGCGCCCTCTATTAGCGCTAGATGCACCACCGGAGCGAGGATAGAGCGGAGAGGACCTTATTCTGACTTCAGGATGTAGCCGTCGTCTCAACATCTCAAAGAAGGCACTAAAAAGCAGACGAACCAAAGAACGAAAAACCTCCCGTCGGCGAGAGGTCGTGGTCGCCACACCTCCAAGGTCCTAAGGCCACCGGAGACGAAGCGGACCGGCGACGTCGCCGGCGAGGAATGTGGAACCCTAGATGGTTTTTTCTCTCAGAGTCGTGTCTCCTGGCGGCTTACTACGATAATTTTTACCTCAACTTTGTGATATCATAACACTCCGCTCACCTATTTAGGGCTTGTTTGATTCGTGGGATTTCCATACGATTTTTATATGATTGAGTTATTATGTATTTTTTCCTACCAGCATCAATTTGATTCGTAGGTATAGAATAAGTAAGATTGTTTCCTATGGGGCTTTGCAGTCTATTTCGTTGAAAATTTTCCCTCGGGTCTAAGCACTTGGAAAAAAAAATCATATGGATAGCTTAGTGAGTAACAACTACTTGTTTAAAAGCCTAAACTTCAACCGGATTTCTATGGTCTTCCCTACGTTGTCATCAAACACACGCTTATGCCAATTTCCATGGTTCTCATTCCTATAAAATTTAATAGGAAAGGCCACACCAATCCTCCATTTTTCCTACCATATGAATCAAACAAGCCTTTAATTCTTTTTGTTAAAATTGACTTTTGTATATTTGTGACGTGTCAATATTTACCCCTTTTAACCATCGTTCTCAGTTTCACAAGCATGAATTTATTATCACATCAATGTGGATGTTGAGTCAGCAACCAGTATGGAGATGTATTTTGTTATCCCCTGTTTTGTCTATACCTCTATCTGGACCGCTACGCCCCACCCACACTTAGCCTAATTGGACGCAACACTTTGATATGTTTGACTAGAATTATACGATGGCATAGAGGAGGAAGCAAAGAGTAGGAGATGCAGCATAAAAGTGTGTTCACGACATCTCCCGCTCCCCTAGATAAGCCAACACCTAACTTCGAATGTCATCTTGATCTCTCCGAATTTTGCCCCACTTGGATCAACTTCGTTCTAGTTTTTTGACATGGTGTATTTTTGTGGATGATCATGTTCATCTTCAAGTTATGTGGCTCAAAATGGTTTTTGAGTGTTTTATTTTGTTTTAGTGGTTTTGTTAACTCAAGTCTAAATGTTGCATTTTGCGTTTAAATATTAGTAGGGTTTTTAGGTCACGGTTGATTGTTTGATTAGTTTGTTCTAATGTGTATTAGAGATTAGGTCACAGGGATGTAATATCATGAGAATGAGTAAATGTGTTTGTCGATAACAAGATCGAACTAGGTATATAGATAGCGAAGATCAGATCTTGGACAAACTAGGTATCATAGAGCAAAGGAATAAGACTCGACATTCAAGGTTCAAGCAATCAAGTTAATCGTGGAATGCATGGGGGCCACTATGTGTTTCCAGATACCACAATTGGTTATTGTTCCGGGGAGAAACCAAAAGTGTTTCGGCAATATCCAATGATGACCAGAGGGATCTGAAAGGTGTTTTAGACTGATAGGTATTAAATAATATGTATTTAATATTAATTAAATGAATTAATATTAAAAATATTGTTTAAATTAGATTTTGGGGGCAACCCACCTAATTGGGCCTCACCGGAGGAGGCCCAAGAAGGGGCCACTGCCCTAGGGAAGGCAAGATGGGAGCCGCCGACCCTAGTGGGCCACCCACCACGTGGGGCCCATGTAACGGGGTAGGCCGGCCACCAGGTGGGATCCCCACCACGTGGGGCCCATGTGGGGCTGGCCGACGCTGCCTCCTCCCACCTCCTCCCTTGATTAGTCCCACCCAGGTACTTTGAGGGAGGTAGTACCCCCTTCCACCTATATAAAGAGGGGCACCTCTCTTCCCAAATCTATTCTATCAATTGGCGGTGCCTATTCTCTCTTCCCCTCTCTCTTATGTGTGGTTCCCAAGTTTGGAATTGCATATGGTGATTTGTGTCTCTAACATATGTACATCGTTGTGTTGCTGTACTCGGTCTGGATCAATCTTTTTCTGCCGCTTTGCTGGATCAGAGTTCGGGAGATGTCTCCACACCGTATGTGTGCTAGTCCACAAGGCACTGCCACTTGTGGTGCTTTGCTTGGAGCTTGGACGTTGACACGACTATGAGGTTGGCTACGTCATACAAGGAGAAATGTGTGACTTGCGAGGAGCTTCGCGACTTTGAGGTCAGCTACGAGTACGACTACGTCATCCACGTTCCCTTGGAATGTTAATCACTTTTGGTCTTCAAAGGTATGAACACCAAATTTCTGCTTGTTACTTTACTCTGCATAGATAGATCTTGGCTAGGTGTGTTCACCGTAGGAAAAAAAATTCTGCCACGGAACCCCTTTAGACCTGCCCCTAGGTCTTTATAATAACATGATTACAACACTAACCATGTCCTTGAGCTTTATGACAGTGTCTAGGCACATCTAGAAAAAATATAAGATGTTTGAAGACCTCCCATGAAATATTTAGTCCCGCATTGCTAGTTAAAGAGGTTTAGACTAGCTTATAAACGAATGTCGCTCACTTATGCATAGAAAGAATAACTTCTTTTGTGCACTCTGCGAGCATGCAAAAGAAGTTATTCTTTATGTTTTGTCGTTGTATTTTTTTGACATTTCTAAGAAAATTTTCACTTAACTAAGCCACTTCCACTTAATTAAACTCGATTGCAACATGAACTCATGCTTTCTTCTCGACTTTTCGAGTACCATTTCACTTACTTAAACCCTACCTCAACTTAATTAAACTCGGGGCGGCTGTTTTCTGCTATGTTGACTCATGGCGATCGTTGTGGGATGGCCATAGCTCTGAAATATAGCCATCCACGTCCACATTTAAACTGAATATTATGCATATATTTTGATGAAATATCTCTCTAAACCCTGCCACTAATGCCTAATAATCAAAGGGGTGTGTAATCCTTTCTTTCTATTTTTTCCTGCGTAGATAATGATATTTTATAATGGGAATCACTACATTAAAGTCAAAGATACGATATTTCCAACAACGAGAAGAAACCAGGAGTCGTGGGTCGGAGACAGACGCTTTAACGACCAACTATACGACCGGAAGAAAATTTCGGGCGTATAGTTCATTGATATCATATCTATGTGTGAGTAATTCTCCTTGGGCTAAGAGCTTCGTCCTAGCCATGTAGCTTTTGTGCATGTTATTTATCATAGATGGGATCATGTATTAGTTTGTATGACATGATGATTATTGTATCATCTCTTTCCTCAATCTAAGAACTTGTCAAGTACCCAAGACCCCGAGGATTGAGCCAGGTATACGGAGTATGAGTAATGACTAATTTTCAGGTTGGGAACCCTAGTGACAGAAGGAGTAGTACGGACGGCTGTATGTGAGGGATTTACTTGAGATTAACGGTGACGTTACTATGCAATATCATTAGTTATCTTTCTCCAATGGATGAGACTAGTAGATTATTGCTATAAGCGGTTGCGGAGGCAATAGCAATTATGAATGCACTGTCCATATATAATTTATCTTGCTCTAACAATTACATGCATACTTTATTTCTATCTTTTATTCCCATCAGATGTTTTTCTTAGCTACATGTGAAACCGAACGCCCTAGGCCCTCTCTCTCCATCATCGACAACAACAAAAAGACACAAACTCTTGGTCCGACAAAAACACAACAGGAATTAAAACTCTCGAAGGTCCGTTAAACTAACTTCACTACGCATCTGCTTCCCGGGGATTCGATAACCTAGGACTACTAGGGAAAAAGAAGCTATACTACATCCGTAATCCGGATTGAAGGTATCAACCATGTTTCTGGTGCCGTTGCCGGGGAAGCAATAACTACCCAGGTAAGGTTACTAGGAACCTTGCTAGTTTTAATTCTTGTTTTTAATTTTATTAGTTTGTTTTCAGTCTTTATTTGAAAACCAAAAAAAAAGTTAGTCTTTAAATTCTTGCTTTTACTATTATAAGTCTCTGTTTAAAAAACCCCAAAAACATAGCGAATATGTCTGAAAAGAAGCTTGGGAAGTTTGCTACTCCCAATAGTGATTATTTGTGTACTCCTATTACTCAGCCAGCAATTGCTCCTGATGACTATGAAATTAAGCTCCATTATTTAAGTTTGGTTCAACAGAATCAATTTGGAGGCTCTGCTATTGAGGACGCAAGTATGCACTTGAATACTTTCACTGAAATATGTGATATGATGCGTATAAAAGACGTTAACCCCGATGCGATCAAATTACAATTATTTCCTTTCTCTCTTAGAGGAAGAGCAAAAAAATGGTTGCTATCTTTGCCTAGAAATACTATTACATCATGGGTGGAATGCACTTATTTATCTATGACTAAATTTTTCCCACATGTAAAGACTATGCAACTAAGATCTAATATTACAGGCTTTAGACAGGAAGAGCGCGAGCCACTGGCGCTTGCATGGGAAAGGATGAAAGAATGCATGAGAAACTGTTCTAGTCATGGGATGGAAGACTGGTTAATTCTCCATCTATTTTATAATGCTCTTAACCCTGTGTCTAAGTCTATGCTTGATACTGTAGATGGAGGAACATTTATGGATAACATATTACTGAAGCAAAGCAGCGACTAGACAATATGCAAGACAACCATGCCCAATGGCATGTGGATAGATCAAACACGAAAAAGGTGAACTCCGTCTCACCACAAGAAAATGAATACCTCAATGCTAAGTTGGATGAGCTCATACTAGCTATAAAAGGCAAGGAAACCTAGGTAAAAGCTATCCCTAAAACAAATATTGAAGAAATAAACTTCATAGCTCGTAATGATTATAACCCTGCTTGGAAGAAGAATTATAATCCTAATTTTCAGAAACACTATTCTAATTCTGCAGGTAACTCTAATAATAATACGGGAACTAGTAATGGTAGTCTCCAAGAAACACTTAAGACTTTGATGGCCCAAAATATATCGAGCTCGTTGGGGAACCCCAAGAGGAAGGTATGATGAGCACATCAACAAGTTTTCCCTCAGTACGAAACCAAGGTTATCAATCCAGTAGGAGCAAGGAAACACCCCAAAGGTGTAGCTAGCTGAACGTTGGCAGGGCGCACTACCGGCGCCAGCAGCAACGTGGAGACCTGCATAAAACAACCACAGAACTTTGCCCCCAACTTACGATGAGGTTGTTAATCTCACCGGTTTTGCTGAAAACAAAGGATTAAACGTATCGAATGAAAGGAAGTAGTAGTTTGCAGAAAGTAAACACAAATCAGTAAATAGTTTGTAGATTGAATGTAAAAGAAAGGACTGTGGTCCATAGTTCACTAGAGGTGGCTCTCCTTAAGATAGATAACATGCTGGGTGAACAAATTACAGCGGGGCAATTGACAAACATCGATAAAGCAATATATGCATATACTAATCATCTTGACTCCTTTGAGATTCGATTGGACATTACAACATTATACATAGACCGCCATCCAACTGCATCTATAACTAATAATCCACCTTCAGGTTATCATCCGAACCCCCTCTAGTATTAAGTTGCAAGCAACAGATTATTGCATTACGAATTGCGTGTAAAGTAAACAATACGATTGTTCTATGAACAAAGGATTGTTGTTTTCTCCCTAGTAGCAACAACACAACTAGTACCTTAGAGATTTCTGTCACTTCCCCAGATTACCAGAGGCATGAACCCACTATCGAGCATAAATACTAACTCTTAGAGTTGCTAGCATCTACTTGGCCAAGATAGCTACTAACAACGGAAAGCATGCAAGATCACAAATACAAAGACATGATAGAATCAATAATCAATCTGAAATAGCATCTCAGTATCCATCGGATCCCCGCAAACACAACATGCAGAATTACAAATAGATGATCTTGATCATGAACGGAGATCACAAGATCTAGACATGATAGCACAAAGGAGGAGAACCAGCCATCTAGCTACTACATGGACCCGTAGTCCAGAGATGAACTACTCACACATCACACCGGAGGCTTGCATGGTGATGAAGAAGGCCTCCAGGGTGAATTCCCCTCTCCAGCAGGGTGCCGGGAAGAGCTTCATATCCCTCCCGATCTAGGGACAGAGACGACGACGGCTACAGACTCTTTCGTGGATTGATCCGGTACTTAGGGTTTCTGTATCGGAGGCATCTTATAGGCGGAAGGAGAGGCCGAGGGGGTGTTGGAGGCGGCCACACCACCCCTTGGCGTAGGCTAGGCCTGGCCACGCGGCCGGGTGGTGTGGCGGCCCCCTGGCCCCTCTCCGTCTCGTATTCTGGCTCCGTGTGTCCCTCGGTAAAATACTGACTTTGGCTTTTGTCCCGTCCAATTCCGAGAATATTCATTTTCTGACATTCCTGGAACCAAAAATAGCAGAAAACAGGCAGCTGGCACTGTGGCTCTTGTTAATAGGTTAGTCCAAGAAATCATATGAAAAGTACTCCAAAGTGTGCACAAAACACAATAAAGTGGATAAAACCAAGCATGGAACATCAAAAATTATAGATACATTTGCAATGCATCAATATCCCCAAGCTTAACTCCTGCTCGTCCTTGAGTAGGTAAGTGATAAAAAGAAAGAATAATTTTTGAGGTGACATGCACCATCAAAGACTTGATCAAAGTATTTGTAAAACATTCAAAGCTAGAATCATAGTACTTCAATCATAACATGAAAGACAAAGTTCTAGCAATAAGACATAGCAACTATGTTGCAACATAAAAAGGCACAAACAAAAGATTCATGAATAACAATGCTTTGCAAGACGTTTGTTTGTTTCACATAAAGAAAACATAACATAATAGTATTTAGCTTGTCCCTCATAGAGTAGCAAATATAAATGCATAGGACACCTTCAAAGTTCATAAGAGTGACTAGATACAAATAGTTTAAAACAAGCAATATCAAGTTATGCATCAATCAACTAGTCTTGGGACAATGCACATAGAACTAAGAATGGCCACTATGCTCTCAAAGTATGTGCATAAAGGTAGAAGGTGGAGACTCAATATAATGGTGGAAGAAAGTCCTTTATAAAAGGAAGTAGGGATTCAAGTCTCATAAAGAGCTTCCAAAAATTATGGTACTTATAGCTTTCAGCTCTCATTTCCCCTATCATAAGCATCTTGAAGTGATTAAGGTTAAAGTGAACAAACTATGGTGTACATGCTTGACGAAGTATAAGTTAGGAATCCCATGTCCCTTGTATACGAGGGCCGCTCCTCATGCTACTCAACTTTAGTCACTGATAAGTTCTTGTCATCGTAAGTACATGTGTATCATAGAGAACGACCAACGGGGTACCCCTTGCCCGATGATACGGAAGAATCCCCATATCAAAATGACAAGGCAAGCAGACAACGAGCATCTCAGCAATCTTCTTATTTACCATGGGAATATGGTGCTTTTTTCTCTCTTTCCTCTTTTCATAATATCTCTTTTTTTTTCTCTTTTTCTCTTTTTTTCTCAATATAGGACTCTTTTTTATAAGAAGAATGCTTCATAGACAGCTCATTATGGTTACGTTGCAGGTTTCCACCATGTCAGCATGGATTAGACCAGCGGCCCAGGCGTTTCTCTGACACATATACATAACTCCACAGACTTACAAGCTCCCCTTTCATTTCACACCGACGACATCCGTAGACAAAAGAGCATGATATCAACTAGGTACAAAGTACCAGTGCAATGTTGAAAGCGTTCCGCATGACAGCATGGTTCTGCTAATCCCCAACAAATAAGTGATGGGTTCGTAGCATGGAAAACAAAAAAATTCTACCGCAAGAACGAACAAAACCCAGATCTAATCTAGATAAAAGCCAAGATCTAATCTATTAGACATGTGCAACGAGATAGATCTGTACTAACCCTTGTAGACCCGAAAGCGTTACGAGATCGGATCTCGTGGTTGATGTAGTCGATCACTTGCCGATCTCAAGATCGAGTAGACGATCCTTCCGGCACCGTGTTCCGGCAGCGCTTCCGTAGTCGGTCACACGTGCGGAGTCAAAGCAGACCTTCCTCTTCCCGTTCCAGCGAGCAGCGGAGGTAGTAGATCTCTCCACGGAATCCCAGCAGCACGACGGCGTGGTGGTGGTGGTGGAGTAGAGAATTCTGCAGGGCTTCGCCTAAGCCAGAGCAGAGGGAAGGAGGAGAGAGGCAACTTGAGATCTAGAGAATAGAAGGGGCAAGGGGGCTTGTGCCTCCACCCCTCTATTTAAAGGAGGGAGGCGCCATGGGGAGGTGGAGTCCTTGTAGGACTCCCCTCTCCCTTGGCCGGCGGATCAAGGAGGTGGGGGGAGAGTCCTACTCCCCCACGAATCCTTGTCTTACCCCACAAGGATTCCTTGATCCTTTATTGGTTTTCAAGTAAACTCCAAGAAATCTTCTAGAACCTTCTGGAACATTCCGAAACCTTCTAGAATCCCCATACAAATACTTCGGAACATTTCCTAACTTAGAAAATGATCCCCAATATATGAATCTTATTCCTCGGACAATTCCGGATCTCCTCGTGAAGTCCCGGATCCAATCCGAGACTCCGAACAACATCGATCTCCAACGCACATTCCATATCTACTTAAAACAACTTCGAACCTTAAGTGTGTCACCCTACGGTTCGTGAACATGTAGACATGATGGAGACACATCTCCGATCAATAACCATTAGCGGGATCTGGAGATCCATAACAGCTCCCACATACTCAGCGATGACTTTGTGATTGATAGAACCATTTAACATACGAAACCAATTCCCTTTGTCACGTGATATTCTACTTATCCGAGGTTTGATCGTCGGTATCTCCATACCTTGTTCTACCTCGTTACTGATAAGTACTCTTTACTCGTTCCATGATATGTCATCCCTTGTGACCTAGTCACATGCTAGCAAGCTAACTAGATGACATTCCACCGAGAGGGCCCAGAGCATATCTATCCGTCATATGGATGGACAAATCCCAACCTTGGTCCATGCGCTTCAACACATACTTTCAGAATACCCAATGTCACCTTTATAACCACCCAGTTACAAAGCGGCGTTTGATGTCATCAAAGTACCCATCCGGTGATGGTGATTAACATAACCTCATGGTCAAAGGATTAGGTTACTATGCATTTGAAAAGCTTGTAGCAAAACGAACTTAATGACTTGATCTTATGATATGCTTACTTATGGGTGTGTGTCCATCACATCATTCTCCTAATGATATGATCTTGTTATTAACGACATCCAATGTCCATGATCAAGAAACCATGATCATCCATTAATCAACAATCTAGTTTAACAAGAGGCTTACTAGGGACTCTTTTATGTTTACAAAACACACAAGTATTAATGTTTCCGGTTAATACAATTATAGCATGGGATGTAAACATTTATCATAAACATAAAGATATAATAATAACCACTTTATTATTGCCTCTTGGGCATATCTCCAACAGTCTCCCACTTGCACTAGGGTCAATAATCAAGTTAAAAATTTGTGCATTCAACACCTATGGCTTTCTGGTGTTGTATAGACACTATTGCTAGTGGTAAACATAATCCTCGGATCTGACACTTCCAGGTCCATGTGTATTTGCATTTCCTTGCGTAAACGCATTACTCATTCTCCAATGATATGGCATTGTATAAATTTGGTCCTTTGGTGAGACCTTTAGTTCCTTGGGATTAAATCATGTTGATACAATTGTCATACAATGTATCTTCATAGTATTATCCCGCTATGAACCACACCTAGTTTGATAACAAACTACTTGACTCAAATGCCCTCATTTGCTGCTACAATAGTAGTCATATACTTAGCCTTTTGTTGTAGTATCTGTCATAATGTTTTAACTTTGGTACTCAACCAAATCCGTTATGGAACTTCCTTTCCATTACATTGTGCCACCCATAGTTTAAATTGAGATAAACTTAATTTGCGACAAAACTAGTATCAATGTAATAATTTACAATGAACTATTTGTCACCACTATATAAATAATATATTCTTAGTTCTTCCAAAGATCATAGGAATATCCCTACTATTATCCAATGATCATCTTATGAGTCATTCTGGTATATGCTCATAACATTTAGAGCATAGGACATATCTGGATGTGTACATCTCAAAGAATGATTGATCAAAATATTCTTGTGATTTCACCAAGTGTCAAAACACTTGAATCTCGGGTCAACACACTTGAATCTTGATTCAGTCCTTTTTGTGCGTCAAGAACCTTTCTTGTTGTTTCCATATTGAACTCATTCAACATCTTATCTATGTACATTTGGCAAAACCATATTAGCGCCTCAATCTATCCATATAGACATTGATGCCTAATTCTTGGGTTATGCCTAAGTCTTTCACCGAAATGAAATTCTTAACCCGTGTCAATAAAAGATACATCATTTCTAATCAACAATATGTCTTTCACATAATGTATTAGAAATATGTCTTAGCGCTCCCACTTAATTTCTTGCAAAATGCAAACATCTTCATCGTCTCTGATGAAATTAAACCTTTTAACGGTTTCATCACGGTGAAGATTCCAACTCCGCGATGCTCACTTCAAACATTGAAGTTTTGCATACTCTTTTAGCATCCTTTGAATTAACAAAAAAAAACTTTGGATCGTGTCATGTACACGTCCTAGGTAACCATTCTATTAGAAGAACTTGTTTTGTTTGTTCAACTACCATATACCAAAATATATGTAGTGGTTGCTACATTAATCCGTCCAGACTAAATATCGCTAGGAAAGACCAAATCTTATCATAGTCAATTCCTTGAACATTGTCGTAAACTCTTTCCGACATGTCGACTATTTCATAGATGTGAAACATCTATGTCTATTTCTTTATAGATCCATATACGACTGTAAGGTCTTGCACCTTTCTAGAGGGTCTTTCAAATTCAAAGCTTGATTTCTCGTGTATGGAATTATCACGGATTTTATGGCTTCAAGCCACTTAACAAAGTCAGGGCCCATCATTGATTATTTGCATGTAGTCGGTTCATCATTGTCAAACAACAATGATTTAACTCTCAAATCTTGGCATTTGATTACTTACCCGACCTACTTGGTTCAATAGTAACTTAGATCTCCGTGACCACAACCTTTGAGGCACGTGAGCCATGAGCATTGTTGCTGCCTCTGGGACACTTACCGATGTTGCGCAACTCAGTACATATTAGCCAAGGTTCAACAACCTTGTCAAAGTTCTATTGTCCTCCCACTTGACTTTTCACCAAAAATTCCTTCTCAAGAAACTCGACACTCTAAGCGACAAACAATTTTGTCTTCGGTGTTATGGAGGAATACCCAATGGTTATTTGAAATAACCTACACAGACATGCTCATCCAGCTTTGGTTGTAAACACTTTACTTATGCCTAGCATACCAAAAATTTAAGAAAGGACAACCTGGGTTTTATCCCAAACCATGACTTATATGGTGTCATTTCAACGGATCACGATGGAGCTCTTTTCAGTGTAAAAGCAGTAGTCACTAAAGCTTTAATCTTTTAAAATATAATGGCAGTTTTATAAATGACACCTTTGATATTACCATGTCAAACAAGGTTTCATTACATATCTTGAACACTCCATACTCCTATGGTGTTTTTGGGAAATGCAAATCCATGGAACGATTCCTCAAATCTTAGGTGTTTTGCTAAACTTGTAACTCAAACATCTTTCTTTATGATCCAATCATAAACTTTTTTTTTATTTTCTTGTTACAATAATTTTCCACTTCATCTTGAAAGTCTTTGAACATTTTCAAATGTTTCATACTTCTTCCTTATTGAGTAGGTATATACATATACTCACTCAAATCTTCGGAGAAAGCATATGAAGTTGAAATCCATCGCCCACGACTACACATAATGGACTATATACATCAATATGTACAAATTCCAATCAGTTAGTCGTCCGTTCCTCTTTTGGCCTACGAACGGAGTTTTAATTATCTCCAGGAAAGTATCACAAGCGTCATTTGATCAAAATCAAAGACTCCAAAAATCCATCAACATGGAGTTTCTTCATGTATCCCTTTCAATATAATTTAAACGGCAATGTCACTTTGCAAGTGATCTTTCAATCATTTGTATTGCGACATTTTAGCATTAGTTTTATGGTCGTTATTTTTCCAACCAGACTTGTATATCATCCGTCTATTATGGAATACGGTAATTATTTGAACAACCTTTTGTCGTCATAATACCTAATCAAAATAACAATTATTGAAACAAATCTTGAAGGCAAGCTTTGATGTTAACGAGCAACACAACAACCCTTTGTTTGTTTTCGATGAACATCATCACATATTCTCTTGCTAGTTACTTAGGACATTGCAGTTCATGAATTGTGTTGTCCTGTATGACACTTCATACCAACCAATTCGGTATCCAATACCGCAGAACCACATTGTTTAACAACCAAGGAATACAGCCATAACATGTATCTTCTATATACCTAAGTTGGACATCTCCAATCTTTTCTTTTCTGCCAAATATTTTATAGATTCTCTTTCAACAATTCCTTTTCTTTTAAAAGAATCTATCAACATCAATAGTGGTGTCATTCATATGACACATAGTACAAAGTGTGTATAGTCAAATACTAATACCTTTGAACTTGCACTTTGAAGTGGATCACCTTCATCAAATGTTTGGCATTCTTTCAAATTTCCATTCTTTAGTAATCTTTTAGTGTAGTAAACATTTTACTTACATCTTCTATTCATCCTTATCATGGCAACTTTTATGATCAAGCTGCTATAGCTTATAAAGGTGAATTGCGAGTATAATGTTTCTTTTCCAAAACCTTTTGGAGGATTAGGACGACAAGCGTCTCCAACCTTCACAAATTCTCATCAAATATGAGGACATATACTCTATCATGTTGTAACCAACACATTGTTTTAGATATCGCAATACCTTTCACATATGATGGTTTCTGAAACATTGCTTTCAGCTCTTAGATAAACTTGATATTAAAAACAATCTTTTGAGTATCAAGAATCATGGAGGCAAACATGATACATTAGATACTAACACTGGAATTGTTACTCTTGATTTAATACTATTTATTAAACTTCACAAAGTAAACGGAGTTTGCTGAAAGTTTGCAACAGGACTTTTAAACTTTAGATTGACACTCAAAACAATACGATACCAGTTCGTAAAGCAAATATCCAGAATTTCTATAGTTCCACTATCTCAACTATAACTAAGCGTAAGGTGGTGAACGGATGCCAATGACTACAACAAACTATGCAAATTCACTTTGATTGTGTTTATGATAAATTGAGTTTGACTAATCCAAATTACAAATGAACTCCCACTCAAAACAACATCCCTCGAGTTGTTTTAGTGATTACACGAACCAAATCCACTACACCAAGTCCGATCATCACGTGAGATGATGTAGCTTTAAAGGTGAACAATCAACATGTTCATCATATCATCCATATGACTCATGGTTTACCTTTTCGTATTCCGTGTTCCGAGACCATGTCTGTACATGCTAGGCTCGTCAAGGTTAACCTTAGTATCCGCATGTGCAAATCTGGCTTGCACCCGTCATATGCACACGTAGAATCTATCACACCCGGTCATCACAAGATGCTTTGAAATGACGAGTCTTAGCAACGGTGCCTACTAAGGACGAACACTTTATTACTTGATATTTAGTGAGGGGGATCATCTTATAATGCTACCGTCGCGATCTAAGCAATACAAGATGCATAAAGGATTAACATCACAGGCAATTCATAATTAGTGTGATATGATATGGCCCTTTCTTCTTATGCCTTTGATCTCCATCTCCAAAGCACGGACATGATCTCCATCATCACCAGCATTGCGTCAAGGTCAGTGGCGCCGCTTCATGGTTATCCATCATCACTAGCAACTATTACAACTACTTGGAATAAAGCTATTACAAGATGAATAGACACATAGGTCTTAACAGAATTAAAGATAACCATTAGGCTCCTGCCGGTTGCCATATTACAACAAGGATCATTGCATACATCAAATATAATCACAATCACATGATGGCCATATCACATCACAAAACCCCTGCAAAAACAAGTTAGACGCCTCTAATTTTCTTTGCATGTTTTACGTGGTTTGGGGCTTTCGAATAAGAACGGATCTTACCTACGAAACTGAACCACAACGTTGATACAGGTGCTATCAAGTGCAAAGTGTAGATTGGATCTATACTATGATGGGAGAGACAGACACCCGCAAAGCCACTTGTGCAATACGAGTTGCACGTCAACTGTGGAGCAAGTCTCATGTGCGATGACATGTAAGGTTAGACCGAGCTGCTTCATCCCACCATACTGCAAGATGCAAAGTACACAAAGCAAAAGACGGTACGAGCACCAACGCCCACAAAACCATTGTGTTCTACTCGTGCAATAGATCTATGCATAGACATGGCTCTGATACCACTGATGGGTTCGTAGCATGGAAAACAAAAAAATTCTACCGCAAGAACGAACAAAACCCAGATCTAATCTAGATAAAAGCCAAGATCTAATCTATTAGACATGTGCAACGAGATAGATCTGTACTAACCCTTGTAGACCCGAAAGCGTTACGAGATCGGATCTCGTGGTTGATGTAGTCGATCACTTGCCGATCTCAAGATCGAGTAGACGATCCTTCCGACGCCATGTTTCGGCAGCGCTTCCGCAGTCGGTCACACGTGCGGAGTCGAAGCAGACCTTCCTCTCCCTGTTCCAGCGAGCAGCAGAGGTAGTAGATCTCTCCACGGAATCCCAGCAGCACGACGGCGTGGTGGTGGTGGTGGAGTAGAGAATTCTGCAGGGCTTCGCCTAAGCCAGAGCAGAGGGAAGGAGGAGGAGAGAGGCAACTTGAGATCTAGAGAATAGAAGGGGCAAGGGGGCTTGTGCCTCCACCCCTCTATTTAAAGGAGGGAGGCGCCATGGGGAGGTGGAGTCCTTGTAGGACTCCCCTCTCCCTTGGCCGGCGGATCAAGGAGGTGGGGGGAGAGTCCTACTCCCCCACAAATCCTTGTCTTACCCCACAAGGATTCCTTGATCCTTTCTTGGTTTTCAAGTAAACTCCAAGAAATCTTCTAGAACCTTCCGGAACATTCCGAAACCTTCTAGAATCCCCATACAAATACTCCGGAACATTTCCTAACTTAGAAAATGATCCCCAATATCTGAATCTTATTCCCCAGACAATTTCGGATCTCCTCGTGATGTCCCGGATCCAATCCGAGACTCCAAACAACATTCGGTCTCCAACGCACATTCTATATCTACTTAAAATAACTTCGAACCTTAAGTGTGTCACCCTACGGTTCGTGAACATGTAGACATGATGGAGACACATCTCCGATCAATAACCATTAGCGGGATCTAGAGATCCATAACAGCTCCCACATACTCAACGATGACTTTGTGATCGATAGAACCATTTAACATACGAAACCAATTCCCTTTGTCACGCAATATTCTACTTATCCGAGGTTTGATCGTCGGTATCTCCATACCTTGTTCTACCTCGTTACTGATAAGTACTCTTTACTCGTTCCATGATATGTCATCCCTTGTGACCTAGTCACATGCTTGCAAGCTAACTAGATGACATTCCACCGAGAGGGCCCAGAGCATATCTATCCGTCATATGGATGGACAAATCCCAATCTTGGTCCATGCGCTTCAACACATACTTTCAGAATACCCAATGTCACCTTTATAACCACCCAGTTATGAAGTGGCGTTTGATGTCATCAAAGTACCCATTCGGTGATGGTGATTAACATAACCTCATGGTCGAAGGATTAGGTTACTATGCATTTGAAAAGCTTGTAGCAAAACGAACTTAATGACTTGACCTTATGCTATGATTACTTATGGGTGTGTGTCCATCACATCATTCTCCTAATGATATGATCTTGTTATTAACGACATCCAATGTCCATGATCAGGAAACCATGATCATCCATTAATCAACAAGCTAGTTTAACAAGAGGCTTACTAGGGACTCTTTTATGTTTACAAAACACACAAGTATTAATGTTTCCGGTTAATACAATTATAGCATGGGATGTAAACATTTATCATAAACATAAAGATATAATAATAACCACTTTATTATTGCCTCTTGCGCATATCTCCAACAATAAGTGCAAGCATATACAACATAGACGACACAATAGTTCAAGTTTATTAAGGGCAAGAAAAGTAAAGTGTGCCATCAAGTTCGTGAGAGCTTTAATCACTAGTTTTCTCATAACAAGTTTAATTCGGAAGGTAAATAAAAGCAGGAATATACTTGGAATAGCATATGCTAGTAGGTAGGTATGGTGGACTCTTTGGAATAACTTGGTTTAGGGAGTTGGATGCATGAGTGGAACTCATACTTGGTTGTGGAGGCTAGCAAAAGACTGGGAGCGACAAACTAAGAGAGAAATAATGGCCATAATCATGCAGAGCAACAAAACATCATTAATCAAAGCATAAAGTGATACTACAAGTTGAAAACTAAAGGATCATCAAGGCTATGGTGACTTGGGATAGTCATAACATGGTGTGAGCATGCGCCAAGTCAACCCAAATAAAGCATCAAAGGAGAATACCACTATACTATGCTTTAATATGCTAAAACAACGCATGATTCATCCAAGGCACATTAAGCAATCTCAATTGTTTATAACAAGTCATGCTACAGCAAAGAATACTAAGCATAAAACCAAAACAATATCAAGCATGGCATGACAAAGCATAGACCACAGTCAAAAACAAACTCTCTTTACCACTTAAGCATGAGCTTTCCTACTCTTTTCCAAACCAAACCAAACTATTTGAAAACCAATGTATGAAAGAGGGAGTCCAACCAATTTATTCAGCAAACTAAGCAAACCAAAGCAAACAAAAAACCAAAACGAAAACGAAAAAGAAGACGCTCCAAGAACAACACAACTGTGCATGAAACAATAAAAATTAAGCGTTTTGGAAGAAACCTGGGATTTTATTGATGAAGAGGGGGATGCCTTGGGCATCCCCAAGCTTTGAAGCTTGTACTTCTTGGATATTTCTTGGGGTGACACGCGTGGCATCCCCAAGCTTGAGCTTTAGTCCATTCTTCATCTCATTACTTGTTCCTTCCATACACCTGAATTTTTTCCTTCATACAAAACTTCACACAATCTTTATTAGCAACATTAGTGCACTCAAGATAATAAGTTTTTAGGTTCAGTTATAACACCAATAAAACTTCCATTAAAACACTAGCTACTGTAGCACTTCCCTCAAAAATCTCAATTCCCCAAAAGAACTCAAAAAGGAACCAACAAGAAGCAAATGCAGAAAATGGCAGAAATCTGTCAAAACAGACCAGCAGGTAAAGACGAATTTTTTAGAAGACCTTCTGTTGCTCAACTCAAAAAGTGTTGAACTAACGAAAGTTAGATAACAACCTGGGGCATAATCACAAAAATTCACGCCTCAAAAGGACGTACAAAGATTTTACACGAATGTTTACGGTGAAGCACAAAAATCTGTTTTGGGACAGCAACTTTCCCAATCATTACTTCTCTCTCATTAGAGGTTACTCTTGGCACAACAAGCAAATAAAAAGGATAAGGAGCGGTTATTACAGAAGTAATAACTTCCAAGACTCATCTAAAACTTTTGGGTTATCTCCCAATAAATACTTTTGTTTAACGCCTTTAAGTTAGGCATAAGAAGTAAGAAACAGGATCAAGTGTTCTCAAATGAAGAAGCATTAAGATCAATACCAGAAATATCTTCAACAAGGCAAGTTATATCATCCAAATAAGTTCTAGAGGATCCTCTCTCAATTCTCTTAGGTTCACTATTTTCATCAAAAGGGTTTTCAGGAACAATCCAATCAAGATTCCTTTCTATGGCTTCATGTATTGCTACTAGTTTAAAGGGTATTGGTATCTTAGTTTCCTCCCTATTAAGTTCAGTTTTGTTCATATTTTATCGTGTACCAATAACACCTACACATGAGCCTAGCATATTGAAACGTTCAAAGACATTTCTAGCTTCCTTGGCAACATCATAAAATTCCTTAAGCAAAGTTTCAAGAATAAAATCTCTCTTTTCAGGGTCATCAATTTCTTGAAGCTTAAGAAACATTACTTGCATTAAGGGGTTAAGGTTAACAAACCTAGCCTCCAACATGTGAACTAAAGAAGCTGCAGCTATTTCGTAGTTTGGAGCAAGTTCTACAAGGGATCTATCCTCAATATCCTCATGTTTACTAACATGATTAAAGAATTCTTCAATATTATCTTTCCCAATTATAGAGCCACTACCTATTGAAAGGTCTTTCAGGGTGAATTTAGGGATCAACATGGTGAGCTAAGAAAGAGGTAACAACTATAGAAAGACTTAATTTTTTTGTGTGTTTTTGATAAAGAAAGCAAACTAGTGAAACTGATTTTTTGTGTGTTTTTGATAAAGAAACAAGCAAACAAAACAAAAGTAAACCAAGCAAAACAAAAACAACAAAGTAAAGAGATTGGTTATGAGGGACTCCCCTTGTGAAGATGTCCTTGACTCCGCGGCAACGGCGCCAGAAAAAGAGCCTGATGGCCCAAAATATATCGAGCTCGTTGGGGAACCCCAAGAGGAAGGTATGATGAGCACATCAGCAAGTTTTCCCTCAGTATGTGATGGCTCAGTGCACGGCGCCCAGAAAAGTGCTGGTGCGTGGTTGATGTAGAGCTCGTTGGGAACCCCAAGAGGAAGGTATGATGAGCACATCAACAAGTTTCCCTCAGTTATGAAACCAAGGTTTAATCGAACCAGTAGGAGCAAGGAAACACCCCAAAGGTGTTACTAGCTGAGCTTTGGCAGGGCGCATTACCGGTGCTAGTAGTAATAGTTTGCGATGAGGTTGTCCCCAACTTGCGATGAGGTTGTCAATCTCACCGTGTTTTGCGGAAAACAAAGGATTAAACGTATCGAATGGAAAGAAGTAATAGTTTGCAGAAAGTAAACACAAAGAAGTAAACAGTTTGTAGATTGTATGTAAAGAAAAGGACCGGGATCCATAGTTCACTAGAGGTAGCTCTCCTTAGATAGATAACATGCTGGGTGAACAAATTATAGCGGGGCAATTGACAAAAACCGAGAAAGCAACACATGCATATACTAATCATCTTGACTCCTTTGAGACTTGATTGGGCATTACAACATTATACATAGACCGCCATCCAACTGCATCTATGACTAATAATCCACCTTCAGGTTATCATCCGAACCCCCTCCAGTATTAAGTTGCAAGCAATAGATTATTGCTTTACAAATTGCGTGTAAAGTAAACAATACGATTGTTCTATGAACAAAGGATTGTTGTTTTCTCCCTAGTAGCAACAACACATCTAGTACCTTAGAGATTTCTGTCACTTCCCCAGATTACCAGAGGCATGAACCCACTATCGAGCATAAATACTAACTCTTGGACTTGCTAGCATCTACTTGGCCAAGATAGCTACTAACAATGGAAAGCATGCAAGATCACAAATAACAAAGACATGATAGAATCAATAATCAATCTGAAATAGCATCTCAATATCCATCGGATCCCCACAAACACAACATGCAGAATTACAAATAGATGATCTTGATCATGAACGGAGCTCATAAGATCTAAACATGAAAGCACAAAGGAGGAGAACCAGCCATCTAGCTACTACATGGATCCGTAGTCCAAGGATGAACTACTCACGCATCACACCGGAGGCTTGCATGGTGATGAAGAAGGCCTCCAGGGTGAATTCCCCTCTCTGGCAGGGTGCCGGGAAGAGCTTCAGATCCCTCCCGATCTAGGGATGGAGATGACGGCGGCTACAGACTCTTTCGTGGATTTTGATCGGGCACTTAGGGTTTTCGTCCCGAGGGAAATATATAGGCGGAAGGAGAGGCCGAGGGGGTGTCGGGAGCGGCCACACCACCCCCTGGCGTGGGCCAGGCCTGACCGCGTGGCCAGGTGGTGTGGTGGCCCCCTGGCCCCTCTCCGTCTCGTATTCTGGCACTTGATGACATCCGGAAAAATAGGCACTTTGGCTTTTGTCCCGTCCAATTCCGAGAATATTCATTTTCTGACTTTCCTGGAACCAAAAATAGCAGAAAACAGGCAGCTGGCACTGTGGCTCTTGTTAATAGGTTAGTCCAAGAAATCATATGAAAAGTACTCCAAAGTTGGAACCAAACACAAGAAAGTGGATATAACCAAGCATGGAACATCAAAAATTATAGATACATTTGTAATGTATCAGTATGAAACTAAGGTTATCAATCCAGTAGGAGCAAGGAAACACCCCAAAGGTGTAGCTAGCTGAACGTTGGCAGGGCGCACTACCGGTGCCAGCAGCAACGTGGAGACCTGCACAACACAACCACAGAACTTTGCCCCCTACTTACGATAAGGTTGTCAATCTCACCGGTTTTGCTGAAAACAAAGGATTAAACGTATCGAATGAAAGGAAGTAGTAGTTTGTAGAAAATAAACACAAAGCAGTAAATAGTTTGTAGATTGAATGTAAAAGAAAGGACTGGGGTCCATAGTTCACGAGAGGTGGCTCTCCTTAAGATAGATAACATGCTGGGCGAACAAATTACAACGGGGCAATTGACAAACATCGAGAAAGCAATACATGCATATACTAATCATCTTGACTCCTTTGAGATTCGATTGGGCATTACAACATTATACATAGACCGCCATCCAGCTGCATCTATAACTAATAATCTACCTTCAGGTTATCATACGAACCCCCTCTAGTATTAAGTTGCAAGCAACAGATTATTGCATTACGAATTGCGTGTAAAGTAAACAATACGATTGTTCTATGAACAAAGGATTGTTGTTTTCTCCCTAGTAGCAACAACACATCTAGTACCTTAGAGATTTCTATCACTTCCCTAGATTACCAGAGGCATGAACCCACTATCGAGCATAAATACTAACTCTTGGAGTTGCTAGCATCTACTTGGCGATGATAGCTACTAACAATGGAAAGCATGCAAGATCACAAATAACAAAGACATGATAGAATCAATAATAAATCTGAAATAGCATCTCAGTATCCATCGGATCCCCGCAAACACAACATGCAGAATTACAAATAGATGATCTTGATCATGAACGGAGATCACAAGATCTAGACATGATAGCACAAAGGAGGAGAACCAGCCATCTAGCTACTACATGGACCCGTAGTCCAGAGATGAACTACTCACACATCACACCGGAGGCTTGCATGGTGATGGAGAAGGCCTCCAGGGTGAATTCCCCTCTCCAGCAGGGTGCCGGGAAGAGCTTCATATCCCTCCCGATCTAGGGACAGAGACGACGACGGCTACAGACTCTTTCGTGGATTGATCGGGTACTTAGGGTTTCTGTATCGGAGGCATCTTATAGGTGGAAGGAGAGGCCGAGGGGGTGCTGGAGGCGGCCACACCACCCCCTGGCGCGGGCCAGGCCTGGCCACGCAGCCAGGTGGTGTGGCGGCCCCCTAGCCCCTCTCCGTCTCATATTATGGCTCCGCGTGTCCCTTGGTAAAATACTGAGTTTGGCTTTTGTCCCATCCTATTCCAAGAATATTCATTTTCTGACTTTCCTAGAACCAAAAACAGCAGAAAACAGGCAGCTGGCACTGTGGCTCTTGTTAATAGGTTAGTCCAAGAAATCATATGAAAAGTACTCCAAAGTGTGGACAAAACATAAGAAAGTAGATAAAACCAAGCACGGAACATCAAAAATTATAGATACATTTGCAATGTATCAGTCTTTTATAGACTCACAAAATGAAAAAAACAATATTATTGTTAAAATAACGGAGAACCATGATGCTATGCTTGGTAAATTATCTAACCAAGCTGTAAGTTTGAGAAATTATTTGCATGTCCTACAAGAAAGAACGAGGATCATTGAGGCACAGCTAGGTAAGATAACCGAGAGTCAAACTCTCATTCTAGCTAAATTTGCAGGAAAAGCTGAGCCCAATCCTATTGAAGACCTCAAGATGATGATCTAGAGGGAGGAGCCTGAAGAACTTGATTATAGTAATGGTCCTTCACCAAGTTACACTGTTGAAGATCTCGTAAAAAGGATCAATGTTAAGATTCCGGTAAGTGAAGGTAATATGGAAGCTATATACCAACACTTCGTTAATCAAGTAGCAATAAAGGTATGTGAGCTTGAGGAAGAATATAAGCAAATTGCTAAAAAATTACCTGTGAAGCTTGATGATATATTTGAGACTACTATTAAGATTAAAATTGGGACCAATGAGATAATTACACTTTGTGATCTAGGTGCACGCGTGATGATCCACAAGTATAGGGGGTGTATCGCAATATTTTCGAGGGAAATGAAATCCAATTTATTGATTCGATAGAAGGGGAGCCAAAGAATATTTATAAGCCTTAACAACTGAGTTGTCAATTCAGCTGCACCTAGAAACAATCTTGCTCACAGCAGTTTATCAATAGCAATAGTTTTGTAATAGCAATAGCAAAGTATCAACAGTAGTAAAAGTGAAGATAGTAGTGACAATAACAGTAAATAGTAGGGTCGAAGCACGGTAGGCATAGGGATGGATGGACGGGAGTTGCATGGACAAGACAATTCACATAGCAATCAAGACGTAGGGCATTTGCAGATAAATAAGATAAAGCATCCAAGTACTAAATAATCATAGGCATGTGTTCCATACATAGTCATACGTGCTCGCAATGAGAACTTGCACATCTTTTGTCCTGCCAGCCCGTTTGCAGCGGGGCCTCAAGGGAACTACTGGCAATTAAGGTGCTCCTTTTAATAGATCACCGGAGCAAAGCATTAACACTCTGTGAAGACATGTGATCCTCACATCAAAGCCATTTCCTCCGGTTATCCCGATTGCTTTCACTTCGGGGCCTTTGGTTCCGGACAACAACGTGTGTATACAAATTGTAGGTAAGACCATAAACAATACTATCATAATGAATCAATAACATGTTTAGATCTGAAATCATGGCACTCGGGCCATAGTGACAAGCATTAAGCATAACAAGTTGCAACAAAGTCAAAAGGCACTAATAATAGATACTAGGCACCATGCCCTAACAATCTGATGCTGTTACATGAACGATCTCATCCAATCCATGCCATCCCCATAGCCTACAGTGGGGGATTACTCACTCATAGATGGGGGAAACATGGATGGTCGATGGAGAAGCGATGGTGACGATGATGGCGATGATCTCCTCCAATTCCCCATCCCGGCAGGGTGCCAGAACGGAGTTTCTGGTGCTGATTTGCAGAATCTGGTGGTGGCGGCGAAGCGGAACTCTTTTTGGAAAAACGTCGAACCCCCCTCGGTTTTTAGGTCAAGGAGCATCTTATGGGCGAAGAGTGAGGCCAAGGGGGTAGCCGAGGCGGCCACACAACCCCCTGGTGCGGCCAGGCCTGGCCCGCACGGCTAGGTGGTGTGGGCCCCTCGTGGCCCTCCTCCGTCTCATCTTCTGGCTCCGTGAGTCTTCTGGTGAAATAGGATTTTTGGCATATTTTCCGGGATTTTTCCTGATAGTTGATTTTCTGCACAAAAACTAGACACCAAGGTAATTCTGCTAAAAACAACGTCAGTTCGTGTTAGTTTTATCCAAATCACACAAGTTTAGTGGAAAAACAATAACAAAAGTGTTCGGGAAAGTAGATACGTTTTGGACATATCAACTCCCCCCAAGCTTAGCTTATTGCTTGTCCTCAAGCAATTCAGTTGAAAACTGAGTGCGATAAAAGAAGCTTTCACGAACACATTTGCTTTATATGATGTATATATTCTCAACATATGATCAAGTACTTAGACAACCCATAATAAGGAGTATGAAAATAAAGCTGCTCAATAATCATTGCAAGCTATGAAGAGACTCTAACTCAAAAATAATAAGTAGCATGAAACATAAACATAAGCAACATTGCAATGCTCATAAAAAGGTGTGATAGAGTGGTGTCTCGCTTGCCTTTGATTGTGAATGCCAAGGCACCTCCGAAGTTTAAGTGAAGACTAGAAGTAAAGATATCAGAGATACAAGTATCAAAGTCATGACACAATTAATCAAATTTTGAAACAAGCATATTCCACCACTTGTAATAATAGATCTCATCCTCGATTGGTGACATTGTAAGACTATTTTCTATCAATCTCATGATTTCCATTACAATGTTTGTGATTGTTGATCTCATCTCTATGTGTGAGTAATTCTCCTTGGGTTAAGGGCTTCAGCCTAGCCATGTAGCTTTTGTGCATATTATTTATCATAGATGGGACCATGTATTAGTTTGTATGACATGATGATTATTGTATCCTCTCTTGCCTCAATCTAAGGACTTGTCAGGTACCCAAGGCTCCGAGGATTGATCCAGGTATAGGGAGTATTAGTAATGAATAATCCGCAGGTTGGGAACCCTAGTGACAGAAGGGGTAGTACGACTGTATGTGAGAGATTTACTTGGAATTAACGGTGACGTCACTATGTATATCATTAGTTATCTTTCTCCAATGGATGAGACTAGTAGGTTATTGCTATAAGCGGTTGAGGACGCAATAGCAATTATGGATGCACTGGCCACATATAATTTATCTTGCTTTAACAATTACATGCATACTTTATTTCTATCTTTTATTCTCATCAGATGTTTTGCACAGCTACAGCTGAAACCGAACACCCTAGGCCCTCTCTCTCCATCATCGACAACAACAAAAATATGCAAACTCTTGGTCCAGTAAAAACATAAAAGGAATTCTAAAACTCCCGAATGTCCGTTAAAGTAACTTCACTACGCATCTGCTTCCCGAGGATTTGATAACCTAGGTCTACTAGGGGAAAAGAAGCTATAGTACATTCGTAATCCAGATCGAAGGTATCAGATGGACCTTGTGGTAGCTGAGACTATGGGGCCTATTCTGTAGCGACAACAACCTATACCTCGTTACGACGCTGATTCTGCCCAACCTAGAACTTATTCCAACTCCAACACTTGTTATACCTCTCAAAGAGTGACCGGAGAGCACAATAACAAGTGTTGGCTAGTGGAATAAGCTCGGGATGAGGAGAGTGGTCGTCTCTGCAGCCCCGTTTGGTCCTCGCCTCCTTCTGAGTCTCCTGGTTTGGTTGTATCTTTGGTATGTTCGTTTCTCACCTCCTTGCGTCATACCATTGTTATTTGTGTGATGATGCCATTGTTATTTGTGAGATGCGGGATTGATCAACTATCGATGGAGATGATATAATGATCTTGCGGATCCATTTTGGCCTCCACCTGCACTGTCGAGGGACAACACACTTGGGTTCCAATCTTCCTGCTAGTTGTGTGAGATCTGCAATCGGTGTAGTCGTATGGGTATTGGGAAGCAATGTAGATGGGGTCTAACAGGTAACATCACCAGCCACCAGGACTCGCCATTTATATTTCCACACACAGCAGGGATCTACGAACCATTAGTTGGTTAGGGCGTTCTGTTACATCCCAAACGTTCGTTCGTGGACCTCCTCTTTTACCTTCTTTATACGTCATGTAACTATGTTTAGTTGGCCTAAAGTTGATAGATCAAACCAACAGTGTGACCATGATAATTTCTACGGACAAGATGCAAATGCTATTCATGGATTTTACTCATACTTTAATTTGGTCCTAACGCGGTGTCTAATGAAGCTTCGTTGTATTTTGTGTAACGTAATTGATGTGCACTCTATGGTTTGTGCCTGATCTTGGTACGATAGTGCATCTGTTCCATGCGATGGCTTAGCGGTTAAAGTACATGCGGCTAGATTTAGTTATCGTACCCCTTCCATTTTATAATATAAGATGTTTTAGCTTTTGTTGTGGGAATGGGCGAGATGTCATGTTCTGGCTAGATCCCTGGTTAGCGGCCGCCCCACTGAGTCAGGAGTTAGCTACGTTATTTGCTATCTGTGCATATATCAAGTTGCTAGTGGGCGAGGCATGCCAGGGGGACAACTCGAACGTCCCGTTCTAAAGGTCCCTCAATGGGGTTGAGGCCATCGAGGTCTTGAGACCGTGGGGCGCGCTACCTGGGAGAGGGACGTGGTTTCTTGACGCCAGTCTGCTTCAGGAGCCTTTTAGGTTAGTTTGGTATATAGGAACCTCTTCTAAGGCCCTGAGCTCGCGTGGACAACCCCCCTTGGAAGGCGCACTACCCCTGAGTTTGAGGATATTCTTGTGGCAGCTGCTACGGGACCGTCTTTCATCGGGAGTGGAGGTGTCCGAACGTAACGGCCCGGGGAACGGGCTATGTCCATTATGTGGGATGCCAGATACGTGCACCCACATCCTGTTCACGTGCCTGGCCACTCGGTTTTTATGGAGATTTACCCGAGAAGCTATCGGGCCTGCCTAGCAGGCGCAAGATCTCGGAGAATTTCTGGAGATAGAGGTAAACCGTACTAGGAGGGGGCGACACCTCTTCTGGTTAGTGTTTGCGGGCCTTACATGTATGTTGTGGAAGATTCGTAATAAAATGGTGATTGAACGGATCTTTCCGAAACATGCTTCTAACTTGGTTTTCGCTAGCGGTGGTACCCGTTATCTAGACAGCGGGACCAGGAGCACTTGGATGGCATCCTCCAGGCACTATGGGTGTCGGCGCAGCGCTTCGCGGTTCCTTCTCCTCTCAGCCCCGCGGAGCCGGTCTAGGAGCTCAACATTCTTCTCCTCGTTTTTGGTTTAGGCTTTGGGCGTGGGTGTGTTGTTGTCCCAACAAGTTACCTTTTTTTTTTTGGTTGGTGCCTCGACGCCTGTGCTGGTGATACTCGCTGTATTCAGATGTTATTTTATTTATAAAGCGAGGTGAAAGTATGTTTCGAGTGAGAGAAATGTATCTTGAATTTTTTTTAGCAAATCTAGATCTACGTACTAAAAGATCTCTAGCTACATTTGTTTGGCAAAAGCTAAAATATTTTATATTATGAAAAGGAGAAAGTACATAAATAGGATGAAAATGATCGGTTTGTATAGCAGTTCTCTTTGTGTAATTAAGTTAAAATGTCATTTGGATCATGTACCAATCACTCGGTACAAAACACAAACAGAGGAGGGATACGATGAGGATAAGGATCGATCCAGAATTAAGAAGGTTTTCGGCTGATCGAGCCCTAGGGGCGTACTTTGTGTAATTAAGTTTTTTTTAACAGAAAAGGGTCAAAACAACCCAGGAGCTGCATTAAGGAACACATGGCGGGTACAAATTTACAGCAAAGCCCTTTTTCAACACTCGCCCTAAAGAACCTAAAATTCGAAGATAAGGGCTTGCAACACCGTAGGACACAAAGATAAAAAGCAATCAGGTCGACTGGTGTCTCCGTCACCCACCGCCGATGACCTCAAAGCGCCAGCTGCCGAACCTCCCGTTGATGCAGACGAAGGAGCAACGGAGCCCAACACCAAGATCCAGAGAACAACAACGAATGCTCCGATCGCTATCCTCTCCGGCAGGACTCTCCATCGCAGGCCAACTCCTCCTCGCCGGGGACGAACCACTTGGAAAGGGGGAGCGGTCGAGCTCCTGCGGCAGGAGTCGGAAACCTCCATGAAGGAGGAAAAACAGGGCCGCCATGCTGGCCAAAGAGCACGATGGAGAAGCACATCGCCGCCGTGGAATCCGCTCGAAGAAGCTATAGCAGCAGCCACCAATGCCGCCAGCTCGCCAAAACTCTGAATCCATAGCTCCCCTCGCCTCCATGGCCGGTCAGAGCAGGAAGCAGAGCTTCATAGAGCCACCGACGATGACCACCAGCACCGACGATTATTGGGAAGGGAGCTCGCCATCGTCTTCTTCCACCATGGAAGCCAGAAAAGCAACAACGCCCAGGTCCTTCTACGCCGTAGCAACACACTGGGAAGGAACTCTCGAGGACCTCCAGGTCTTGGCATCGCCCTGTCCTTCCGACACTCCTCATTTCCATGGCTTGCCAGGGCAAGAAGCAACAAGCATGCGATACCAAAGAAAAGGGGGCACTCCAGACCTTATTGCGGAGATCTTCGAACCGTGGAACGCCGTCGCCAACTCTGACCTTCAGAGCATCGCCATCGTAGACCACGTCGAGCAGCTTAAGATCTGGTCGAAGAAAACTCGAGCCATACTCCAAACCTCGGCAAACAGCCGAAAACAACTACTCCTACCTAATCTACATGCGTCGGAACCTCTCCTCTGCGTCCCTCGACCGGCAACGCCGGCGAGTTCGGCCTTGGATTGGCCCGGCGTCCGCGGGAAGCTTCTGGAGAGCTGAAGCAGGGGAGGAGGGAGCTCGATCTATTTCGTGGAGGCCGTCATGTGGAACGGTGGTGGGCGCACGTTTTGTGAAATTAAGTTGGGATGTCATTCCACAAGTCATTTCGATTAGTAGAAGCGGGTTGGCGTGAGAATTTCGAAAATTCATTCCTGACAAAAATCGAACTCCGGTCGCTGGGTGCGCCAACTGCGACCCAATCACTATACTGCTGTCCTGTTGTCGAACCAATCGCTCTGTACTGTAGTGAGCAGACCGTTCTCAAACTCGACCGACAAGATCACACTTCCTTTCCTTTTGCTTTTTGGTCGATACGTGCACCTCGTTGTGGAGTGCAATACTAGTGATAGTAAATCGCTACTAGAAATCATGAGCCGCTCGAATGCCTCCAAACGGCCTTTTCCAGCTTCCTCCATGTTTGCTTCTCCACACTCGACCGGCCTAGCGATCAGACTATCATGATTTGGCCCTTCGGGTCCATAGCCTTTCTCAGGCGGGTGACTGAGAGACGTGTGACATGCCGGTATTAATTTACAACCAAGGTCCCCGCAAGGGGAAAAAAAGAGTAGGCACACGAACCCCAGATTTCAGAAATCGGAATCATCAGCTTGCTCAAGTATCTTAAGCTTCTCCCGTACGTGTGTCTCTCTCTTCCTGATAGTAGCATTTTGATCCACGGTATGCACACACGACATATCCCTATATAGAAGGGCACAGAAGTGTGAGCTTTTGATCTAAAAAAAAGAAGTGTGAGCTTTGTCACACGACGACGTTCGGTCTTTGGTATATGGAAGGCAAGGCCGCAAGGGAAGCGACCAAAATCCAATCCGATCTGCAGGCGGAAAGGGCGGGTAGTGCAACGCAGCCGTGCAGGCGGCTGGCGCTTTTGTAATGGCGTTGCGGTCGCCGGGTGGCCAGGCTTTCGGCGCCGGGCCCCCAATTAACCCACGTTGGTCGCTGCCCGCGGAGAGGCAGCATCATCTCGGCGGTCACCAGACAGACACGATCGCACGCACGGCACGCGACGTTGGTTGCCGGGCGGTCGCCTCGTGGAATATCTATCCCCCACGTACGCGGCCACCGGCAGACACGGACACGGCACGCCCTGCGCGGGCGCGCACGGCGGCTGCTCGCATTGGATCGTCAGATCATGCGGGGCGCGACTGCGCCCATGCGTGCCGGTCGGTCGGCTCCCCGACGCCAACGCTCACGTTCAGGTAGCGTGCGCGCGGCCGCTGGTTACGGGCGTACTCATATCACAATGCGCGGCGCGGGCGGCGAACTTCGCAAGACCATCTTCACTCGGGCCTAAAGCCCCACTAACGGGTTATCGGGTGTGCCGGTGCTCAAAATCACGCAAAGTCTGTCTTCCTAAATTTTTTTCGGTGCGGGTATTGCCCATTTTGTCATCCGGTGCTCCTAGGCCAAACTCTTTCTTCCCGTCCATCTTTCCCGTCATTTCCCGTTATATTTAGGGCGACCGCCATTAGCACCCACAGATCCACACTGCTCTCACCGCAGCTCCCTTCCACGCTTTTCTAGCTATATCTACGACGTTCGGAGGTGCTGTTTTCGTCAAAAGAAGCGTCACACGCCAACATGTAGCCACCGCCATGCTTAGTCCCCGTCTTCCACCAACTCACCCAGCCGACCCAAATGGTCCCAATCACACCGACTCCGAAGATGAGGACTGGGTCGCCTCCGACGATTCCGGCAACGCCAACAGCAAGGAGTTGGCTGAGGTCGCCCCCGGCAACACCAACAGCGAGGAGTTGGCTGAGGTCGCCTCCGGCAACGAATTCGAGGAGTCGTTGGATCCGCGGCCGCCAATACCCGTATGGCCAGCTTACCGAACCAATGTCCAGCCTTACAGGTGGGATGTCTTTGCCCATGTCTTTCTGCCGGAGCACATCCGGCTGCAAGAACTCAACAACGTCTGTGAGCGTCGCATCCTTGCGGTACGTAGATACCGGCGACGCCGCTGTGCGCGCCCACTACGCCGGAGCTAAGGAGCAGGCTGACGCGCAGTTAGCGATCTACAACTCCCTATTTGAGTTATGGGGTGTCGCCAGAGGACTGCCGCCGCCGCGCCCTCCTGGCGAGGGCAGAACCTCCCGCTGCCGTGGGACACCTCTGCCGCATCCTCCTGGCAAGAGTAGCACCTCCCGCCACCACAGGCCGACGCGCCCTCCTAGCGAGAGCAGCGCCTCCCACCGACGTGAGCCATTGTTGTTTTTTAGCTGATTTTATGTACACTTTTTGCTTGAAATTGAACATGAGGTGTGCGTATGAGATAAACGATAGGACATGCGCCTCCCCACAATAAAACCACTCCCCCGCCCCATACAGGCCAAAAAAGTCTGCGCCAGATGCCGTATGGGGGATGAGTGAGTGGAGATGCTCTAACGTTGAGTCGCAATTCAGAGGGACAAAGGACAAACTCATGCATGCCGTATTGCTGTATTTTTTTTAAACCGTGGAAAAAGACACAAAGTTTGGCCGGTTTACTAGTTGGAAACCGACATAAAACCGGAACAAGCGCTCTCGGCAACCGTCCTGAAACACGACAGTCACGAGAGCACACACGGCCACCCTAGCTACCCACGGAAGCTACATACACGGTTCAAGCGAGAATTCGTTGAGGTTGACTATCAACATTATTGTCGCCACTCTGCAGATACTTAAACTTCACTAAAGAAAACAACCACCAGGACCTCGCGTAGCGGCATAGTGGAGTTCAAACCCACCTATACCAAACAGGTGAATTCTCGCACCCTAATCGACTCTAACTCTGATAAAGAGCTCTGGAGAGGACATACAATGACATGGTAAGCTCATCATATTTGGATCATGGTAATCATATACAAACTCCTATGGACAACCAAACATCATTCCTTCGCGCTGCCAAAAAGGATTGTGTGCAGCCTACCAAAACTAATGGCGATAATTGCTCAACCATGTAGCCAAGAGAAAATCGGGCAACCAAACAAAACAGAGAACATGACCTGAAGACCGTTTTCAAGGGGATATGTCCCATAGGCCTAGCCCAACGAGCTCCAAAATCCATGCAACCTACCAAACATATCACGATGCTACGGACGACGCATCAAATATAACAGGGTAGTGTGTGCCAGGACCAGTTCTGACCCATGGCCACCATGTGCAACGGCCTAGGGCCCACGTCAGGAGTGAGGCCATGAACGTTGAATCCCCTGCCTTAGGAGCTGTTGTTCTGTGCTGTGCTGATTAAAAAATTAGGTGCAAAAGGCTCGGTTGAACTGCTTTGGAGATAGCCCAAAGAAATCGATCGGTCTCCTCTTCCTATCTTCTTCTAGTCCATTTGACCGCCTCGGCCATCTAGAAATTCCTCTAAGATTGTTGATTGGGGTTTGTGAATTGATCGATTGAGTCGGAGCAGATTTCAGTTGCACGTGAATGCACAATATAGGCACATTATCACAAACTATGTTGCGATTTTGGCCATAACATTGGTCATTTGAACCGAAAGTCAGGAATTCTCGAATGAGATAGGTCATTTTGTAAAGGGTTTTTTGAGACATAATCAATATACCAAGTTTGATATTTTCCTCCCAACTATGTCACATAATATGAAGGTTTCACATTGTTTCGCTCATTTTTGTATTTTTTATGTCTGTTTTAAACTATGGTCAAAATGGCGAGTATGAAGATTCATATTCAACATAAAAATCTAATATTTGAGTGTAGATAGATAGATCTTATTTTTATGCAATTTTTGATATATTATTTCTATTTTTCTGAACTAGAATGATCTTTTTATGATTTTTCTAAGAGTAATGTGATAAAAGAGAAAAAAGAAAAAAATAGAACTTTGCCGTGTATATATCGAAATACACACGGCAAAGGCCCTTTGCCATATATATTGCGGAATACACACGGTAAAGGGGTCTTTGCCGTGTATACTGCGGAATACACAGGGCAAAGGGCTGACGAGGGCACACGGCAAAGAGGCCACCGTCTGCTGCTGTTAGCTCATTCCCGTCAAGTGGACCTGTGGGGTCAAGGGTCCCACCTCGTTGCCGTGATGATACATATGTCGTGTGCCGCTGTCAACTTTGCCGAGTGTTTTATCTTTGCCGTGTTTCTTTGTAGGTTTTTGCCGTGTATATTTTTTTAGCGTGTTCTTTTTTAAAAATTTGCCGTGTTCGCCTACTTTGACGTGTGCTTTCTAGGTTGTATACGGCAAAGACAAACTTTGCTATGTTCCAGTCTATTTGGCACACGGTAAAGCCGTGTCTACATCGGCAGCGATAATTTTTCCCTAGTGCACCTTGCCCTGCTCACCCTGCCTCTGGTACGTACAATCGTCCATGGATTAGTGATCTGATGGCCTTCAATCATTCTCCCATTGACTCGCCAATCAGGAAAACATCATGCATGCTGCATGTTAGATTAGTATTTTATCTTAGTGTATAGTATATTTAATTTCATCACAATTTTAGTTGTTACAATGCCGAAATACAAGTCTAGTCCAGCTCTGCGAAAATGAATAAAAGAAAAAAAGAGAATAAACTTATTGAATCATAAAAGGTGCTTCAAATAAGTATTTTCTGTCAGCATGTAGTTTTTGATGTCAATAACAATAATCAATAGCAAGAGTTTGAATCAAACAAAATGTTGATCAAAATTCAGATATCGATTCATGAGGTCAATGAACAATCATTGGATGACAATAAGTAACTAACTAGTGTCGATTTTTTCAAAACTGTTTAACAATTAGTATATATGAACGTCTCAGACTAAAAATTTGTGGTTAGGTGTAAACTTTTAAAAAAATTAATATTTTATAAATAAAAGTAGACATATATGACTATAAATCCAGATATGCGGACACATATATTAGCCTTAGGGGCTCACAAAAATATAGAGCCGGCGCTGGGTACGGTACAGGTACAAGTACACGAGTTAGAGTATGGTTTGGTATATACACTATCAAATCTATGTACAGCTATAATTAGTATATCTACTCCCTCCGTTTCAAGATATAAGATGTTTTAGTTTATGAAAAAAATGTATCTAGCTTTTTTGTGTGTATAAATTCACTCTAAACTGAATAAACCTATATAGTAACTTATTTCACAAAGCTAAAATATTTTATATTTTAAAACGGAGGGAGTACCATAGTATACAGTTTTTCGCTGCATACATATTGATGTTCCATTTCAATAGCAAGAATCATAGGTAGCCTAGGTGGCTGACTGACACACAGATCGGAGATCCTTTTCGCCGGAGCTGGCGTAGGTGAACCCGCGGGGCAAAAGGAGGCGGCAAGACATGGGTGGGGTACCCAAGATGACGGAAGAGATCCAGCGCCCAAGATTTCTCATCATGAGGATAATATATGCATGCTGCCTCTCTCTCTCCCTCATAGACTCATAGTCCATGTCGATCGATACTACCGTCAGTCTACCAGATCGGAAAGGATCTCTAGGTAGCTATAATAGCTTGTAGTCATATCTAATCCGATCTCCGGCTGTCAATTGCACTTGAGATGACCCTGCACACCCCTGAATCCCTGATGGCCTGATGTGATCCCCCGAAATCCCATCCGATCTTGATGCTGGGCTGGATCTGAGGTGCTGATGTAGCGTTTTATCCGTTTTATTGTTCGCTCTGCCGGCCCACACGCATGACGGAAACGGTCCGTTTCTGTCTGGATCGGCCGGTAGTCACTTTAGGGCTGTGGTTCAGTCTATTCGGACGACCGCATCAAGCAACTTCTTTGTATATGAATAGTTCACATCCAATTTTACGCAAATAAATATATATTTTGACAAGCAAATAAACTAGCTTAGGTAATATAATTAAAATAATGCTTACATATGAATAGTTCACACTCACATGGTTCGATAAAAAACAACCAAATGTCACTCAACGCGGTCATGGTTGGCTTCGCACCGCTTCGCCGAGCCACCTCTACGCGGCGCGAGGAGTTAGTTGTCATGGACCATCTGTGCAGCTGCCAGAAGAATTTCGGTCTCACCGTCGGACACCTCCTCGGACGACGACTCGACGTAATTCTGGTGAAGAACTCGATCGCCCTTCGCCTGCTGCCCATGTCAAGTACACTCCCGTCAATGATTGTACCAACTCCCGCAGCGGACCAGATTACCAAGAAAAGGCCGACGAACGCACCTCAGCAAACGACTGAACAAGTCGTGCGCGTCCAATGTAGAGGCGGAGTCCGGGGCGGCGGGTTTGCCTGTGGAGCGTCCAGTCAAGTTCGGCGCCGCGCGCGGCTTGCAGTCATCCTGCTCGGTATCACGCCGGGGGCCGGCGGGGGGCGACAGTCGTCAATGGTGGTAGCGGCTGGTTGCGTCTGCTCTTCGCGCGGGATATGGAAGGCGAGGGTTTGAGAAGGAGGAGTGTCTTTGTGCCACTGGCTACAGGGCCCGGCTGAACAAGTGTCCGGATACGCGAGGCAGCGCGCGCTGTCTGAGCCGACCCAGTGGTCACGCAAATTAGGTGCACGGATGGGTCGAGCCGGACGCATCGGGACGAATGGGTCGTGCCGCTGCGGCGCCGCACACGACGCGCGCATCCGCGCAGACGGGTTCGGACGTGCCGGGACGGGTTGGGTCGACCCGGTGGAGATGCCCTTAGACCCAAATGGTTTCCCCGTGTCTGAACCGGTCCGACCGGCAGTGGGACGCGACCACTCCACCCGCGCGACGCATCCGGATTGACGCGTTCGACTCGATTCATCGGCGCATTAAATTTGGGCAACAGCCAAAAAGAACACCCGGACCATGCGCGAGTGTCCTCCTGTCAGCAGCTAAGACCCACATATAAATGAAAAATCAATAGTATGTAATACAAGCTTATAGATAGATTTGACATCGCCCGTTACAAAAAGACCTAGGTAAACAAAATATAAAAGGCCTATACTATTGATCGTCCCTACGGCTACTTGTCGTCGCGTCATGGTCGCTGTTGTCGGAGGGATCGACCCCATCGATCGCCGCCCCTGCCCCCCAGATTGCACGCTGCTAGTGGCGGTCAGCTAGGGTGCAATGATCCACCGCGTTGATCGCTACCGTCTGGCACTCCGCCTACCGGAGGGCCAGCGTCTTCTCCATCTCGGTCGTGTAGTGGATCCTCGCCGCCTGGTCAGTCCGCTCCTCCACCGCAGCTGCCCTGGCGAGCTCCACCGTACCTAGTGCTGTCGATGCTGCTAGTTGATCGTCTGCCGCACGGCGCTCCTGCTGCTCGTGCCGGACATGGTCTATCGCTGCGGCCCTACGATGTGACCTCTCCCAGCTGGTCAGCCTCGCTAGAGGCCTATAGGGGGTCGCATGAAGGGTTCCGTATCAGAAAACAAAAAAATCCTACGTTGGAACTCCCTAACGCCAAGATCTATCTATGTAGTAATGCAGTAACGATCGGAGCGTATAGAATACATACCCTTGTAGACTGTACGCGGTTAACGTTCCGAGAGGAGGTGGCATCCTTTGACGGTCCTCCTCCCGACGTTTCTCTTTATCATCTTCCCTGCGATTGTTCGACTCTCGCTAGGGAGGGTGTCTCAGATATAGTGCTGCAACTGTGTCTCGCTCTGCGGCTGGGGCAACATTGCTCTAGTCACGTGCGGTTCTATGCCATTGGCCTAAAGATCCGGTTCTTGAGTTGTTATCTTTCCGACGGTCAGAACGGTGATGTTCTTCCTGCACCCGTTGGGACTTAATATCATCCTAGGTCGGATCCGTGCGACATTGGTCGGATTGAGAGACCAAAAATTTTCCGCTCTCGGATTTCGTAACCTTTTGTTTCTTCAGACCCTTGGTGAGTAGCTTTATGCCCAAACGAACCTCTTCTGGGCCTGGGTTATTTGTTAGGATATCTCGAGCCGCAACGACGTTCTGTACTGGTGTTGGGTACACTAGATCTCCATTGCTGTCGAACCGAGGCATCCCCAGGTCTCCCTCAAAGAGAACCTTGCGGACTTCCGGAAATTTGTCGGCCCATATGTGGCCTTTTCGGGTCTTCTAATGCTACAGAGATATGAGCCTCTCCGCAGTAGCCATGCACTTCTTCTCCTCCTCGATGTTTTTGGCTTCATCCAGGAGTACTTGGCAACGCGCTTCTAGGGTATGAGCCCTTTCTTCCAATTCCGCAGCAGTAAGTTCTGCCGCTGTAGTGATATGTGTAGTCAACACAGCATCGATGAGCTTACGTGCACCAGCGGTAACCACGTGTCCATCCACCGAGGCTTCTTTGGGATCGTCTGGGATTAAAGCTCCATCCGAGTCTTCTTCGTAATCTGTAACTACCTCGGTGAATTACGCTCTTAGTTACATGCCTGGATGAGCGAAAGTGGTTAAAATAGTACGGTGGGGCCTAAGGGCCACTCACAGGTAGACCTTTCGGCCGTCTAACCACTTTCAGAACATCGGGACAAGAACGAGCGGCGTAATCAGCAGGCGAAGGGATCAACTACATACACAAGTGAGTATGTATGCAAGCCACATACAACAGTCCTCAGAGCCATTCCATCAAAGAAATAGAAATATTGCAACGCCATACGGCAAGATCCAAATATCCTAGATAGATATAATAGTTTAGGATATCTCCTCATACATCAAACATCAGAGTATCAGGCGGAAGCTGAAAACCAGATCCGACTACGGATAAGAAGCAAATCGGCATAAGATGCCACATAAATAAACACATCCCGCCCACAGATCTCACGGATCCCCGTTCCTGGAATCTCTACACCGAGTGATCGTTGCCGACATCATCCGTCTCCTCCACCCAGTATCCATCTTGCGAATATACCTGTTCATCTGAATCAAACAATTTATCGTGTGAGACCCTAGGGGTACTCAACAAGTCTTTATGCCTCTAAAGGGGACATAACCTGGGGTGACCCAATTGCAGCAAAAGATAATAACTAACAATTCTATAGATACTCGCTAACCATCCGCCTAACCAATGATAGACGGATGTCCGTTAATTAAGAACAACAGTTATAATAGTATAATTAACAGATCCATCCTCCTTCTCGCTTACCAACGAGATAGCGGACGAACAACCCTCATCCGTTGGCAGTCTTATTAGCCATTCCATGAGTGTTGCACTATTTACTAGTCAGGTACTTAGTCAAATTAAAAGCGGTACTTAGTTATACGTGTCTATGATCGAGAAACTGTGCTCCAAGTCGTCCATAACCGCGGACACGGCTTTCAGAAAGATTTACCCTGCAGGGGTGCACAAATAGCAACACACACTCGATCAACCTCGGAAAAACCAAATCAAAACCCAACGAGGCATTCACGACAAAGCGATCACAGGATTCAGAAATATTTCAAGGGGCCACCCCATTAAGCTACCCGCAACGAAGTTGGCCGGCTCCGAGACGGACCCAAGGTTTGCGCCAATGGCTGTAAACGACTAGGAACCCGAAAGTGTGACTGGGCTTGTCGATACCGCGAAAACACTCCACAATCCTAAACAGTACAGGTGCTCCTCGCACAATCTTAAATAAAGCAGTAAATCATGGTATAAGTACAGGATAGTAATAAAGCCCCAAACTACTTTGTGGCCCCAAGAAATAAGAGTGAATCAAGCTCTGGCTCAGGGGGGTCCATAAGGCCTCCCGGATGTGGATAGTGCGAATAGTCAAGGAACAGGAATCAAGTACTCGGGGTCCTACGGGACACAAGTGAGAATGAAGAACCAAATAGCAGATATTGCTCACCGGTGCCACTTTCATTAGTTATCCCATTAGTACTCAGGTTAAGTTGTTTAGGTACCTCGTTATCCATCAGACACTCACATACCCTACACATGCTGTTCTACGACCCGCATGGCTCAAACAACTCCTGTAGTAATGGCTCATGGGATGGAGGAACAAGCTTCAGTGGGGTTTAAAAGTAAAGGCTATGCAGTACTTGGGATTGAATTTAATGCAATCGCGACTCAATGATGCAAGAATAAGATAGAGGCAATAGGTACTATATGTATGCAAGCATGTGGTAGTGCTTGCCTGGCATCTCAGTTGAAGCGAGAGAAGGATCTGGGTAGTGCTCCTTGGATTCCTGATATATCCCCTGCTTAGCGTCTATTCGAGGAAGAACCAAACAAACAAGGCCAACATAAATAAAGTGCACAAGCATATGTATTGAAATGCGACAAGCAAAACAAGCATGCCATGATGAATGATGCATAATTTACATGGTAATAAAGTAGCATGGCATGGGTGAGGTGTGGGGTACAAGAGTAAAGCATTTCATGAAGTTTTAGTCATGTTTTGCTCTCATAACACTTGCTGTACACTTAATATTTATATGATGCATGCTGCAATTCAGAACATGGAATGCATAGTTAGAACAGGCTCGTTGCGCTGATCGATTTAGACATATTATTTGTCAAATTTGGAGTTATAAAACTAAAGTTATTAATTAATTAAGAAAAAGGGCATTTTATTGTAATTTTAATCATCTCGAAAATTAAAGTGCTCAAATAATATTTTGAATGGCATTTTTTAATTCCTCACATTTTTCTGATTCAAAAACATATATCATTTGGGATTATAATTCAAAAGATATTTAAAACAGATTTAAATTCATATTAAAACATTTTCTGAAATTGTTTTTATCAGAAGAAAACCAGAAAACTTTTCTCACCTAGCCTAGTGCTAGCCAAAGGCACCGACAGGTGGGCCAGCTGCTGACTGGGCGACACAGCGCGCAGAGAGATTTTGCACCGCGGGAGTACCCAGCCCGTGAGACTGACAGGTGGGACCCGCTGGCTCGCAGGCCCACTTGACAGAGAGAGGTGGAGGGCTGACCACGTGGCGCGGTGAGGAAGTGCGGGTCGAGGCTGGGAGAACTGGGGGGCTTTTCTGCAAGATCGCTAGGGCGGCCGACAGGTGGGGTCGCGAGTACCGCGGGTTGAGCGAGAGATAAAAAGGGAGGGCTATTTGCAAAGTTACCACGGGCCCGTACTGTTGTTCTTCTCAGCAACTGCAGACAGATCGGTGCTCGACCGCGACAGAGCGCGGCGTGGGGGTTGAACTCGCGACGCGGGGCGCGCGTTCCGTGGTGTGGAGCCAGTGCGGCTGGGTAAGGGATGGTGACAGGTAGGCGCACGGGGTCTAGGTAAGCTTCTATGCGACGCGCCGACGTGCAGACGCCCGCGGCCACGGCGCACCGAGAGTGTTCGGTGAAACGCCCGGCGAGACCAGGCCGTGCCGGAGATAGAGAGGATGTCAGAGAGGGTCACGGGCTCACCACGGGGTCGTCGGTGGGGTTGGATCGGGACGGGGCTCAGCAGATCGTCGACGATGCAGACGCCCGGTTCGGCTAGGGTTTCGGTGGCGTCGCGGTACTGTGGCAGTTCCGGGGCTTCCCCACCTCGCTTGCGTGTACTGGCCGATGCAGGGGTGCACGCTGGGCTTCCCCGACGACCACATCTCCATGCCACCGGCTTATACGAGGAGGTGGAGGAGAAGCCAACGATGCTCGCCGGATTTGGAGAAGAGAAGCAGGGGAGGAAGGGATCGGCGCAGCGGTCCAGGGTGGATCTGGGCGAGGTAGAGGAGGCGTGGGGAAGGGAATAAACAGAGAGGGAGAGGAGAGGTGCCGTGTGGGCGCGGGGTAGAGGTAAAGGTGGCTCCAGCCACCTTTTCCTCCTCCTTCTCTCACGTGCACGATGTGAGCGGCCAGGGCAGGTAGGGTGGAGGCTACAAGGCAGGCCAAGGGGCGACCCAGGAGGGTAGGCTCAGGTGGGACAGGCCTGGCAGTGAGAGAGAAAGAGAGGAGAGGGGAGGCTCAGGTGTAGCTTTGGCTAGGGTTTAGTGGGGCTCGGGTTAGGAGTAGGGGTAGGTGGGTAGCTAGGTGGTGGTAGCTGATTAGGTTAGAGAGAGGATTAGAGGGAGAGGGGGTCTCGACAAGGAGGAGCCAAGGTGGAGTAGGTAGCTAGGTTTAGGTTTTTAAGAAGAAGAGAGAGGTGTAGGGTTTAAGGTAAAAATAAAGAGAGAGGGTAGGTAGGTAGATTAGAGAGGGGGTTTAGAGTTTTTAGAGTATGAGTCCCAAGATCCCACCGGCATGTGGTAGTGGGATGGAGAGTGAGAAGAGGGGAAAAATGGTGAGAGGGTTTTGTGATGAGCCCACATGAATAAAGCATGAGATGGTGGTTTATGTGAGAATGATTCCCCCAAGATCATGCCTAGATAGATGTTGGATAAGGAGAGAGGGGTATGGTTTGATGGTGGAAGAAAAAGTATGGCCACCTTGAATTGAATCTCAAAGGACCATGCCACACTTCCAAAAATACAAGCAAATCCCAAATCAAGAGGATGGTGATAATTTGCATGGCCCATGCATGGGCATTAATGCCATGTTTTATTTTTGTGAAAACAATAATAATATAACATGGCATGATTCCCATGCATTACCAAAAATGTGGAATAAAGGCCAGGCAAAAGAAAATAGAATTGGATCCATCCCATCTCCCATGAGCTAGATTAAATACCAAAAGAAAATAAAAGCCCATGGGTAAGTAGAATGGTGGAATTATAAGGTGGTGACAAGGAAAGGTGGGGAAGTGGAACAAAAGATATGCCCCCAACTCAACTTGGGCATCAAGCATTTATCAAGATTCAAACACAATATATCAAGAGCCAAATACAATTAATAATGCATATGAGAGAAGAACCAAATCAAAAGGGTTTTATATGATGCTCAAATGCAAGGTGGCATGATGACATGAGCATGATATAATTATGATGCAGCAATTATATATAGGAAGTAGCCATTTTATTACTAAACCATGTAGCATTACATATGTTAGACAGATGGGATGCTACATAATCCTCGGCAACCACTTCCTCCGGTGGACGATCTTTTGTCGGAGTCTTGTTCTTCTTGTTCCTCTTCTTTGCCTTCTTGGCAGCGCCGGTAGAAAAGACGGTTTTGGGTCCGCTTCCCGGAGTCAAGCTCTGATCGGTACTTTCAGACATCTGGATATCGGGATTGTTTCCGAGATCCATGCCATCCTGCGCTTTGGGAGAGTTTTCTCCGAATCCTTCGTCCATGGCTTCCCCTTCTTCTGCAGCTTTGGAGTTATACTCCCCTTCGTATTCTTCGGAGAACTTTCGGAAATCTGCCGACGTCATGGAATCATCCGAAGATGCTGATAAGTCGACGTTTGTTTCGATCGCCTCCAGCACCGAGTCTTTGTTGTCTCCAGCATCGGCAGAGCCGGATCTGAATCCAACATATCTGACAAAGTGTGATGCGTGCGTCCTGAGGTGGTTGCGGCTTTCCTCAAACATTCTGATGGTTTCGAGAACCTCATCCACGCTTGCATCTTTCATCATCATGCGCCTCAACATATGCCTCAGGAAGGGTTGATCCATTCCAGCGTTAGAAGAGCCGGAACTAGCGTTGTTGACTTGCTCCTCCTGGATTTCGACCTCTACAGGTGGATCGATCTAAGATTCGGCCTCTCTAGGAAGATCCACTCCAGATTCGACTTGCGCCGTAAGATCTGCTTTAGGCTCAACTTTCTCCACTATCTCCGCAACAAATGCGGGATGGTTGGGATTAGGGTTTTCTGGGATCTGGAACTCCGCCGCCTCCGCGGACAGAGGGGAGACAGAAACTTCTTCTGCCACTATCATCACCACTGAGGTGGGTAGGGCAGGTTCTGCAAAGCTGATGTAAACATCGATCTCGCCAAAAGACATGATGGTGTAGGTAGTCACAGCCTCCCTAGCCGGAATCCAAATCTCGTCGAGAACAATGAGAGGGACGTCGCTGGCGTAGAGGATGTGACCGACGGCGATGGTCTCGCCTATTCTGATTCTTGCAGATTCTGCTCGGAACGCAGATCTGAAGCTCACTTGCCCCACGGTGGGTGCCAACTATCGTCGAATTGATGACAAGTACACCATGAGGGGGTCCTCGAGGCGTGCGGAAGAGAGGAGTGTGATACATACGGTATTTCGAGACGGTGAGCACACAAGTTTACCCTCCACCGGCTTTCGACGGATCCTACTCCTGCTAGCAATCCAGTAATACGGCAGAGCCGGAATATGGGTTACAAGGGTTTCTCCTGTGCGAGTTGAGATTGTAGACTATTGTAAGGGGTTATTGCCCTAAAGGCTCTCCCTAGGACGGCTTATATAGATATCCGGCCTAGGGTTTACAGGAGAGACCTATCCGGCTACGACTAAGAGTCGGTTATAGAGTATATCTTGAACTACAAGTAACACTACAGGCTTGTGTCGGTAAGTCTTCTAGGCCTTCCTATAGCCGGACTGGACTCCGTCTCTTCTCTCTGACTGGGCCGCCCGTGAAGCAAAGCTCTAACCCGAAGTGGGCCACCCTGGTCAGTGAGGCGCGGTGAGGATACCCGAAAAGTATATCCCTAATAGTATCGAACTCGTAGCCGACCTCAAGGTCGCGAAGCTCCTCGCAGGTCACCCCTTGCTCCTTCTTCATCGTGCAGTAGCTCCGGCTCACGACATCCAAGGTGCCCCAAGTATGTCCCCTCGTGGTTTCGTACACATATGATGTATGATGACGACCTCTGACTCCTTGATCCCTGCCAGGAGTGCGGATGTAGATCTCCGGCTTGGAATCCCTGCAGTGCAACGGCGTGCTACAGGTGTGCCATCTCTTGTGCGAACAGTCCTTTCTTAGGACCGTGCCAACGCGTGGAGACAACTATGTAGAGAGATAGAGGGAGGAATTCCCTAAGAAAATGCCTTAGAGAACATCTCAAATTGTGTTGTGTTTATTCCCACCCACGGGAACCCCTTATATAGGCGGAAGGTGGTGTGCCCTCCCCTTTGGGTTTCCCATGTGAGACTAAACAAGGGAGAGAGGGGGAGGCGCATGGGCCTCATGGGCCATCTAGCCAGGGGTGGGCCCCACACCACGCACAACCCTAGGCTGGCCGGGTGGGCCCCCTTGAGGCAGCTAGGCCTTGGCCCTTTGGCCCTTGGCCCTTCCCTCCTGCGGTTTCCCCTCATGGGCCCTTTTCCCAAGGAAGTTTGGCCCATTAGTGGAATACCCCTTCAAATTAGATTTTAATATTATGTTTAATATTAATTACATTAATTAACGTGTAAATACATATTACAAAATCTGGTTTGACCCAAAACACCTTTCGGTTCCCTTTCGATTTCCTCCGAACGACTTCGGAACTTTCCGGGAATGATTCCGGTTCTCTCACGGAACTTTTCTGGTTTCCTTTTCTCTTTCATATGGTGATTTCAACTTCAGAGGATCTCTAGCTCATCGTACCCTTAAGTGTATTTCCCCACGGCTCGGGAATGGCACAAACATGATCTCCATCAATGATCAATAGCAGGACCAGGATGCCCCTAATGACCCCTGTGCATTCCATGATGATAATGTCGTTTGAACAGTAAATGTCATTTCCCGTTCCGTTTGCCACTTGATACCTAGTTCACACGAGATTTTATCTACGGTATCTCCATACCTTTGTTCGATATCATTACCAATGAACTTGTTTCCTCGTTCCTATGTTGTTGCATTCCGTGACCCAGTCACATGCTTGCAAGCTTTGTTAATGCAACGTCAACGAAATGGCCACAAATGTATCTGTCCATTACATGGATGGGAAAATCCTGGTCTTGATATGTACTCCTCTACACGCCCCTTTGGGAAACTTGAGTGGCACCTTTTTGATCATGCAGTCACAGAATAATACTTGATAACCATCTAAGCTCCCTCCAGAACCGTGATTTGCATTATCTCACAGTCTAAGGATCAGGTTGCGAGATTTCCTTAGTTTATCATTAATGGTGAACTTTATAACTAGATCTCATTATGATACAACTTGTTGGGTTGTTTGTCTATCACATCATTCAACTAATGACATGACCTTGTTGTCAATTGGCATAAATGCCCATGATCTCGAAACCCTAGATCATCCTCATGACCAATGAACTAGTTCGCTAGAGGTAACTAGAGACTTGGTTTGTTTACATACCACACGTGTATTAATGTTTCGTATTAATATAGTTATAGCACAGTATGAAACTATTATGAACTAATTGAGATATGACAATAAAAAACCTATTTATTATTTGCATCAAGGGCATATCTCCTCCAGTCTCCCACTTGCACTAGAGTACAAATAATCTAGCTCACATTTTACTCATCATAAACCATATCACATATGCATTTATTGATCATGCATGCTTATGGAAAACATCATGTCCATGTTCTGTTTTACCAAATCATTATGTCTTTGCAAATTGTTAATGTCTTCCTAACTTTGACATTCATACCATTATCTAATGGGTTGAAGTATTCCTTTGGTGACAAAGTGAGACTTTATTTCTAGTGTTTACCGTGACGGTCGCTTTCACTATTGTCACGTAAACTTTGAAACACACTTCGCACTCCTTTGTGGGTATATATAGTAGTTATGGCAACGGAGTGAGGTCTGTATCCAGGAGCCAGCAGTGACGTTAGATCAGCCACAACGAGCTTTCTCATGGGCACTGTGCCCTGGGACAGACCCTCTGCGAAAAGACGAACTAGTCCCACCACAACAATATACATCACGTCAGATGGAGCCTTTATACTTCTATATCTATGTAGATCCTAGTGCATGAAATGCAACTATGCGCCTTACTTTGCTTCTTGCCATTTAAGGAAAAACTTAATTCTAGTTCAGTGATTAACTCAAGAATCACTTCAAACATGCTCTTACAATTAAGAGCTTGTCCTTCCAACCAGAACCTCGGGTCACATTACGTCGAGTATACAATATGGTTGTATGGAAGAACCTATGACTGAGGCATAGGAGATGCAACACATCTCTTTCTTTCTTTTAACCATGGTTGTAATACTAAGACTAACTCAATGCTTCATACAAGTAAGAACTTCTTTCTTACCTTATTCCATTCTGAACTACTTCAGAATCTTATCTAGGATATTCTGAACATCTTAAGAATCAAGTCCAGGAAGCATTCGACTATGATGTTTATTAAACTTACCAATCTATCTTGATAGATCTCATTGTTTAATAAATTGCTCAACTTCATTCATATTTACTAACTTAAATATTATCAATACCAATCACATCATTCATATATGTTGTCCACATATCTCAGAATGATTTCACGGTCCCACTCAAATATGGCATCCATATATGAGATCCAGGGATTTCACTTAGCTCCCACTCAAAATATGTCTACTACATATTAAGATTTGGCCAATCTACTTAGCTCCCACTCAAAATATGTCTCTTACATATTAAGATTTGGCCAAGCTAATTAGCTCCCACTCAAATACAGGTCCTCCCGATAATCTTGGACATTCCAAAATTCTTTGATCGCCATCAAATCGAAAATTCCAGTTACGAGACTTCAATATCCATATATTGTTGGTGTAAATCTAATAGACTCAAGCATCGCTACAATTGTAGTCAACTCCTTGAATTTGTCCATACTTTGTGACAAATCGAGCTTCACGTCTCCATTAAGTTTTATTTCCATCTTATGACTTTGAAGTCATTCAGAAATATCAAGTAAACTTCTTAACTTAATAAGATAAAGTAACATGTTACTTTGCAATCTTAAATGTAACTTAATATAGGATTTTATGACTCCTAGCCATTTCTCTCACTTAGTTCCATCACGTTTCTTTGTAATTCGTAGGTATGTCTTGTTCATAAACATGACAAGTGAATCAATAATATAATTCTGCAAACTTGCAGAATATGTCGTTGAATCCTACTTTCTTTAGTAAAAACATTCGTTGAAACTTAATGATCATTATCATTAGTTTCTTCTATATTTGTAGATTTCGGTTTCACGAAGCAAATTTCGCTGCGCTACTCAAAAATCAGGAGGTAAGGTCAAATACCACGTTTTGATCTTTTACTTTCTTCCACCTATATCTTCATCAATACACATCAACTTTGGACAACAGCAGGTTTGCCCCTTGTGGAACATGTATTCATAGTTGCCTAAGAATACGCTACAAAGACTTGTTTATTTGCCACCATTTTGAATTATTGAAACCTCTAGAAACTCGAACATGCCATAACTCTTATGGTGTTGTTTCCACGAATCTTTAGATGCTCCTTTGTATTTCAACCGAGTGTTTGCTCATTTCGATCTCTAACTCTAAACAAATAACCCCGATAAGAGATAATACTATACCATATGTAGCTAATACATTATAATTATGATATTTAGACATTTCAACACACTTTGAATTTGCCCTATTATCATAATTTGTGAAACCTCTTTCACATGTCCTTTTATGCTAAAATTAAAATAAATACTTTAGTCATGTCGATCAAATCGAAGAGACTTTTGTATTCTTGTTAATTCAATATCCTCCTTCACTTTGAAATCTTTTGAACAATTCATAACAGTTTCAAACTTATGTTTGATTAAGTAAATACTCATATTCACTTAAATCCACAATGAAGTATGTAATGATTTCCACTATTTGTTGAAAATACGATACATCACTATGTATAAATTTCAACATGAAGTATAAATAATGATTTCCACTATTTGTTAAAAATATGATACATCATTATCTATAGAGGTCAATATTTGTTCGCATATCACCGTTTTACCAGAATGCGGAGTTTTAGTCATTCTGCCCAACGAGGCATGGTTTTGCAAAGACTCTAGATTAAGCATCTAAGACCCCCCCGATCTTCATTTATAATGAACAACATGCAATAACCAAAATGACCTAAACTATAGTGTCATGTCATCATTAAACTTTGGATGTCTTTTAGCATTCTAATCCTTTATAAATGTTCAAACTATTATCATTAACATAGTGATGAGAATAACTCATTTATAATTGTAATGTGACCATAAAGGTATTATTCATAAGAACAGTACAACTGGCTTGTAACTTATTCATATGAACAATCGTCTCGCCAAAAGCAAGACACACAAACAAGGATTACAAAATTATATTCAAGTCCACTAATCCAAATGATAAACCTTTGAGGAAAGGGGTGATGTCAGCCATCAACTATTTTTCTTGCCGACATCAAGCCACATTGCCTCAATTCTAGCAATTCTCAAGCAGACCATCATGTTTTCACAAAATGGGACAATTATCCAATACTTATGTAAACTGCAATGGGTTTTGCAAGAATTACATTTATAAATTTGTATATCTAACATATACCATTTTCATTCATGATCTCCATTGCAATCAAGCCCTTCTAAGAGTTCACAACTCTAATGCAAGATCGCTAAGTGTTTCTCCAAATATTATCTTTTCATCCATCATGGAGGAAAACTCATCCAATGGCTCATACTTTATGTGCATGATCTTGCAGAATACAAGATTGTAATCCAACTCTCCATCGAATGGAGAATGGCTTATTGGACGATTATGCAGAAAACACAAACATTGTGGAGTCATCAGATTATCTCCTAATGGTCATTGTATCAAGAAGAGAAGATCACCTTTTACGAGGATATCCCTCAGGCGTGGGTATTAATTTATGAAGTTGGACCCTTTTGCTAAGTTCCATATCAAGCAATAAATTTCCCATGGTCGCAAAGGACCTCAAAGGGATAGGCCATGATCTACTAAGATATTTGCAAATAGACATCTAGACTAAGTTCATAATATGAGTTCAATCCTAATTGAGCTCCCACTAAAATTGTCACCCCTTGGACAATTTTAGTGATCACACGATCCCAATCTGCTACACCACCCCCGATCATCACGGCCGGCAATGCAGTTTCAAAGGTAGACATTCCCCAATGTTAATCACATCAACCATGTGACTCATGCTCGACCTTTCGATCTCTTGTGTTCCGAGCCCCGCGTCCGACATGATAGGATCGCCAAATCTAACTTGTGTGTATTTGTTGTGCAACATGGCTTACACCCACTGTATGCGAACGCAAATATGTCTGACACTCGATCGTCACGTCCTGCCTCATAATGGAGAACTTTCTTGGTGGTGCATGATACATTGCAAATGTATCTATAATTTTTGATGTTCCATGCTTAGTTTTATCCACTTTCTTGTGTTTTGTTCCAACTTTGGAGTACTTTTATTATGATTTCTTGGACTAACCTATTAACAAGAGCCACAGTGCCAGCTACCTATTTTCTGTTGTTTTTGGTTCCAGAAAAGTCAGAAAATGAACATTCTCAGAATTGGACGGGACAAAAGCCAAAGTGCCTATTTTTCCGGAAGGGATCAAGTGCCATAATACGAGACGGAGAGGGGCCAGGGGCCGGCCACACCACCTGGCCGCGTGGCCAGGCCTGGCCCGCGCCAGGGGGTGGTCTGGCCGACCCCAGCACCCCCTCGGCCTCCTTCTGCCTATAAGTTGCCCTCGGGACGAAAACCCTAAGTACCCGATCAAAAATCCATGAAAGAGTCTATAGCTGACATCATCTCCATACCTAGATCGGGGGGATCTGAAGCTCTTCCCGGCACCCTGCCGAAGAGGGGAATTCACACTGGAGGCCTTCTTCATCACCATGCGAGCCTCCGGTGTGATGCGTGAGTAGTTCATCCTTGGACTACGGATCCATGTAGTAGCTAGATGGCTGGTTTCTCCTCCTTTGTGCTTTCATGTTTAGATCTTGTGAGCTCCGTTCATGATCAAGATTAATTCATACATGTTGTGTTTGCGGGGATCCGATGGATATTGAGATGCTATTTCAGATTGATTATTGATTCTATCATGTCTTTGTTATTTGAGATCTTGCATGCTTTCCGTTGTTAGTAGCTATCTTGGCCAAGTAGATGCTAGCAACTCCAAGAGTTAGTATTTATGCTCGATAGTGGGTTCATGCCTCTGGTAATCTAGGGAAGTGACAGAAATCTCTAAGGTACTAGATGTGCTGCTGCTACTAGGGAGAAAACAACGATCCTTTGTTCATAGAACAATTGTATTGTTTACTATACACGCAGTTCGTAGAGCAATAATCTGTTGCTTGCAACTTAATACTGGAGGGGGTTCGGATGATAACCTGAAGGTGGATTATTAGTGATAGATGCAGTTGGATGGCGGTCTATGTATTATGTTGTAATGCCCAATCAAGTCTCAAAGGAGTCAAGATGATTAGTATATGCATGTATTGCTTTCTCGGTGTTTGTCAATTGCCCCGCTGTAATTTGTTCACCCAACATGTTATCTATCTAAGGAGAGCCACCTCTAGTGAACTATGGATCCCGGTCCTTTTATTTACATACAATCTACAATCTTTTACTGCTTTGTGTTTACTTTCTTCAAACTTTCACATCTTTCCATTCGATACGTTTAATCCTTTGTTTTCCGCAAAACACGGTGAGATTGACAACCTCATCGCAAGTTGGGGACAAAGTTTTGTGGTTGTGTTGTGCAGGTCTCCACGTTGCTACTAGCACCGGTAGTGCGCCCTGCCAAAGCTCAGCTAGTAATACCTTTGGGGTGTTTCCTTGCTCCTACTGGTTTGATTAAACCTTGGTTTCATAACTGAGGGAAACTTGCTGCTGTGCTCATCATACCTTCCTATTGGGGTTCCCAACGAGCTCTACATCAACACCACGCACCAAGCACTTTTCTGGGCGATGTGCATTGAGCCATCAAGCGATTTTCTAGCACCGTTGCCGGGGAGTCAAGGACATCTTCACAAGGGGAGTCGCTCATAACCAATCTCTTTACTTTGTTGTTTTTGTTTTGCTTAGTTTTCTTTTTGCTTTGTTTGCTTGTTTTGTTCTTCAAAAACACACAAAAAAATAGTTCTACTTGTTTGCTTTCTTATTTGAAAATCCAAAAAAATGACTACTCTTGAAAACACTAAGTTGTGTGATTTCACTAGCACCAACAACAATGATTTTATGAGCACTCCCATTGCTCCACCTATGGCTGAAAATACTTTCTTTGAGATAAAACCTGCTTTGCTCAACCTTGTTATGAGAGAACAATTTTCTGGTATTGGTAATGAAGATGTTGCTTCCCATCTAAATAAATTTGTTGAACTTTGTGAGATGCAAAAGCATAGGGATATAGATGGTGATATTATTAAGCTGAAATTGTTTCCTTTCTCTTTGAGAGGAAAAGCTAAAGAATGGTTGAATTCCTTAAATAGGAATTGTATTGATTCTTGGACTAAGTGCAAAGATGCTTTTATTGGAAAATACTATCCTCCTGCTAAGATTATATCCATGAGAAGTGAAATAATGAAGTTTAAACAACTTGATAATGAGCATGTTGCTCAAGCTTGGGAAAGAATGAAATCTTTGGTAAAGAATTGTCCCACTCATGGACTGACTGCTTGGATGATCATCCAAACCTTTTATGCAGGATTAAACTATTCTTCAAGGAACCTATTGGATTCAGCTGCTGGAGGTACCTTTATGACCATCACTTTGGGTGCTGCAACAAAACTTTTGGACAATATGATGGTTAATTATTCTGAATGGCATACTGAGAGAGCTCCACAAGGTAAGAAGGTAAATTCTGTTGAAGCAACCTCCTCCTTGAGTGATAAGATTGATATTATTATGTCCATGCTTGTTAATGGGAAAGCCCATATTGATCCAAATAATGTTCCTTTAGACTCTTTGGTTGCTCAAGAAGAGCAAGTTGATGTGAACTTCATAAGAAATAACAACTTTAGCAACAATGCTTATGGTAATAATGCTTATAGGAACAATTTTGGTAACAACAATTATAAGCCATATCCTCTTAATAATACTTATGGCTATAATGGTAAACCTGAATTACCTAGTGAAGGAAGAATTTTAGAAGTTGAAAGAGCCACTAAAAACTTCATGCAAATGCAATATGAGCAAAATAAACTATTTACTAAAACTATGGAGGAACAATCCACCATCTTGAAGAACATTAGCCATCAACTTGAGAGTCTAAATAGGGAAATACCTAGTTTACAATTGAAACTCTGTAATGCTGAAAGAAATATATCATCTTTGTCTGAAGCTCAATCTTCATTGATTAATAAAATGGCTGCTAAACCTGAAACTAATGAGAATCCCTTTGCAGCTACTAATGCTATACAAGTAAGAATTGATGAAAATGTTAGACTATTAGCTGAATTACATGCTAAGTGGGAAAGAGAAGATGAAATTGCTAGAAACATTAGTGTTTCTACTATTACCACCACTAGTGTTGAGGCTAGTAATAGTTCTACTACTTTAGATGATAAAGTTGATTTTGATCTTGATGGTTGCAACATCTCTGAAGTTATTAAGTTCCTACAAAAGCTTGCTAAAAGTCCTAATGCTAGTGCTATGAACATGGCCTTTACAAAACACATTACCGATGCTCTCATAAAGATTAAAGAAGAAAAGATGAAACATAAAGCTTCTATTCCTATAAAGTAGGAAGATGTTTGGGAACCCATCATTAATATGAAAGTGAATGACTTTGATTTCAAAGCTTTGTGCGATCTTAATAGTAGTGTTTCTATTATGCCTAGAAGGGTTTATGATATGCTTGATTTGCCTCCTCTTGAAGATTGTTATTTGAATGTTCCACTTCATGCTAATGCTAAAAAGAAACTCATGGGGAGTCTTAATGATGTTCTTATTATGGTTAATGATTCCTATGTCCCCGTTGATTTCTATGTTTTGGATGTTGAATACAATGCTTCTTGTCCTATTACTTTGGGAAGACCTTTTCTTAGAACTGTTGGTGCCATCATTAATATGAAAGAAGGCACCATTAAATATCAACTCCCACTCAAGAAAGGTATAGAACTCTTCCCTAAAAAGAGAGAAAAGATTTCTTTTGCTTCTCCTATGAAAACAAAATTTGGTCTTAATGCTTCTTCATTTGAGAACACTTGATTCTTTCTTTGCTTCTTATGCCTAACTTAAAGGCATTAAAGAAAAGTACTTGTTGGGAGATAACCCAAGAGTTTTAGATGAGTCTTGGAAGTTATTACCTCTGTAATAACCTCTCCTTATCCTTTTTATTTGTTTTTTGTGCCAAGAGTAACCTCTAATGAGAGTGAAGTAATGATTGGGAAAGTTGCTGTCCCGAAACAGATTTCTGTGCTTCACCGTAAAAATTCCTGAGAGAGCTCTGTATGTCGGATTGAGCTGTAATTGTTTGTGCTTCTGACCCAGGTTGTTATCTAACTTTCGTTATTTCAACACTTTTTGATTTGAGCAACAGAAGGTCTTTGAAAAAATTTGTCTTTACCTGCTGGTCTGTTTTGACAGATTTCTGCCATTTTCTGCATTTGCTTCTTGTTAGTTCCTTCTTGAGTTCCTTTGGGGAATTGAGATTTTTGAGGGAAGTGATACAGTAGCTAGTGTTCTAATGGAAGTTTATTTGGTGATAGAACTGAACCTTAAGACTTATTTATCTTAAGTGCACTAATGTTGCTAATGAGATTGTGTGAAGTTTTGTATGAAGGAAAATTTTCAGGTGTATGGAAGGAATGAGTAATGAGATGAAGGATGGACTAAAGCTCAAGCTTGGGGATGCCACGCGTGTCACCCCAAGAAATATCCAAGAAGTACAAGCGTCAAAGCTTGGGGATGCCCAAGGCATCCCCTTCTTCATCAATAAAAATTTCAGGTTTCTTCCAAACGCTTCATTTTTATTGTTTCGTGCACAGTTGTTTCTCTTGGAGCGTCTTCTTTTTTGTTTTCGTTTTGGTTTTTAGTTTGCTTGGTTTGCTTAGTTTTCTGAATAAGTTGGTTGGACCCCCTCTTTCACACTTTGGTTTGCAAATAGTTTGGTTTGGTTTGGAAAAGAGTAGGAAAGTTCATGCTTATGTGGTAAAAAGAGCTCGTTTTTGACTGTGGCTATGCTTTGTCATGCCGTGCTTGATATTGTTTTGGCTTTATGCTTAGTATTCTTTGATGTAGCATGACTTTTTACAAAACAATTGAGATTGCTTAATGTGCCTTAGATGAATCATGCGTTGTTTTAGCATATTAAAGCATAGTATAGTGGTATTCTCCTTTGATGCTTTATTTGGGTTGACTTGGCGCATGCTCACACCATGTTATGGCTATCTAAAGTCACCATAGCCTTTATGATCCTTTAGTTTTCAACTTATAGTATCACTTTATGCTTTGATCAATGATGTTTTGTCGCTCTGCATGATTATGGCCATTATTGCTCTCTTAGTTTGTTGCTCCCAATCTTTTGCTAGCCTCCACAACAAAGTATGAGTTCCACTCATGCATCCAACTCCCTAAACCAAGTTTTTCCAAAGAGTCCACCATACCTACCTACTAGCTTATGCTATTCCAAGTATATTCATGCTTTTGTTTACCTTCCACTTGTTATGAGAAAACTAGTGATTAAATCTCTCACGAACTTGATGGCACACTTTACTTTATTGCCTCTAATAAACTTGAATCATTGTGTCGTCTATGTTGTATATGCTTTCAACATTGCACTTGGTACTTGTACCTAGTTGATATCATGTTCTTTTGTATATGGATGTCGTCGGTGTGAAATGAAAGGGGAGCTTGTAAGTCCATGGAGTTATGTATATGTGTTAGAGAAACGCCTGAGCCGCTGGTCTAATCCATGCTGACATGGTGGAAACCTGCAGCGTAACCATAATGAGCTGTCTATGAAGCATTCTTCTTATAAAAAAGAGCCCTATTGAGAAAAAAGAGAAAAGAATAAAAAGATACTATGAAAAGAGGAAAGAGAGAAAAAAAGCACCATATTCCCATGGTAAATAAGAAGAATGCTGAGATGCTCGTTGTCTGCTTGCCTTGTCATTTTGATATGGGGATTCCTCCGTATCATCGGGCAAGGGGTACCCCGTTGGCGGTTCTCAATGATACACATGTACTTACAATGACAAGAACTTACCGGTGACTAAACTTGAGTAGCATGAGGAGCGGCCCTCGTATACAAGGGACATGAGATTTCTGACTTATACTTCGTCAAGCATGTACACCATACTTTGTTCACTTTAACCTTAATCACTTCAAGATGCTTATGATAGGGGCAATGAGAGCTGAAAGCTATAAGTATCATAATTTTTGGAAGCTCTTTATGAGACTTGAATCCCTACTTCCTTTTTACAAAAGGCCTTTCCTCCACCATTATATTGAGTCTCCACCTTGTATCTTTGTGCACCTACTTTGAGAGCATAGTGGCCATTCTTAGTTCTATGTGCATTGTCCCAAGACTAGTTGATTGATGCATAACTTGTTATTGCTTGTTTGAAACTATTGTATCTAGTCACTCTTATGAACTTTGAAGGTGTCCTATGCATTTATATTTGCTACTCTATTGAGGGACAAGCTGAATACTATTATGCTATGTTTTCTTTATGTGAAACAAACAAATGTCTTGCAAAGCATTGTTATTTATGAATCTTTTGTTTGTGCCTTTTCATGTTGCATCTTAGTTTCTTTGCTTATTGCTAGAACTTTGTCTTTCATGTTATGATTGAAGTACTATGATCCAGCTTTGAGTGTTTTGCAAATACTTTGATCAAGTCTTTGATGGTGCATGTCACCTCAAAAATTATTCTTTCTTTTTATCACTTACCTACTCGAGGACGAGCAGGAGTTAAGCTTGGGGATGTTGATACATTGCAAATGTATCTATAATTTTTGATGTTCCATGCTTAGTTTTATCCACTTTCTTGTGTTTTGTTCCAACTTTGGAGTACTTTTATTATGATTTCTTGGACTAATCTATTAACAAGAGCCACAGTGCCAACTGCCTATTTTCTGTTGTTTTTGGTTCCAGAAAAGTCAGAAAATGAATATTCTCGGAATTGGACGGGACAAAAGCCAAAGTGCCTATTTTTTCGGAAGGGATCAAGTGCCAGAATACGAGACGGAGAGGGGCCAGGGGCCGGCCACACCACCTGGCCACGCGGCCAGGCCTGGCCCGCGCCAGGGGGTGGTCTGGCCGACCCCAGCACCCCCTCGGCCTCTCCTTCCGCCTATAAGATGCCCTCGGGACGAAAACACTAAGTACCCGATCAAAAATCCACGAAAGAGTCTGTAGCCGCCGTCATCTCCATCCCTAGATCGGGGGGATCTGAAGCTCTTCCCGGCACCCTGCCGGAGAGGGGAATTCACCCTGGAGGCCTTCTTCATCACCATGCAAGCCTCCGGTGTGATGCGTGAGTAGTTCATCTTGAACTACGGATTCATGTAGTAGCTAGATGGCTGGTTTCTCCTCCTTTGTGCTTTCATGTTTAGATCATGTGAGCTCCGTTCATGATCAAGATTAATTCATACATGTTGTGTTTGCGGGGATCCGATGGATATTGAGATGCTATTCCAGATTGATTATTGATTCTATCATGTCTTTGTTATTTGAGATCTTACATGCTTTCCGTTGTTAGTAGCTATCTTGGCCAAGTAGATGCTAGCAACTCCAAGAGTTAGTATTTATGCTCGATAGTGGGTTCATGCCTCTGGTAATCTGGGGAAGTGACAGAAATCTCTAAGGTACTAGATGTGCTATTGCTACTAGGGAGAAAACAACGATCCTTTGTTCGTAGAACAATTGTATTGTTTACTTTACACGCAGTTCGTAAAGCAATAATCTGTTGCTTGCAACTTAATACTGGAGGGGGTTCGGATGATAACCTGAAGGTGGATTATTAGTCATAGATGCAGTTGGATGGCGATCTATGTATTATGTTGTAATGCCCAATCAAGTCTCAAAGGAGTCAAGATGATTAGTATATGCATGTATTGCTTTCTCGGTGTTTGTCAATTGCCCCGCTGTAATTTGTTCACCCAGCATGTTATCTATCTAAGGAGAGACACCTCTAGTGAACTACGGATCCCGGTCCTTTTCTTTACATACAATCTACAATCTTTTACTGCTTTGTGTTTACTTTCTGCAAACTTTCACTTCTTTCCATTCGATACGTTTAATTCTTTGTTTTCCACAAAACACGGTGAGATTGACAACCTCATCGCAAGTTGGGGACAAAGTTCTGTGGTTGTGTTGTGCAGGTCTCCACGTTGCTACTAGCACCGGTAGTGCGCCCTGCCAAAGCTCAGCTAGTAACACCTTTGGGGTGTTTCCTTGCTCCTACTGGTTCGATTAAACCTTGGTTTCATAACTGAGGGAAACTTGCTGCTGTGCTCATCATACCTTCCTCTTGGGGTTCCCAACGAGCTCTACATCAACACCACACACCAAGCACTTTTCTGGGCGCCGTTATTGAGCCATCAATGCACACACAAGGGGAACACTATCATTGGAATTACTTATGGATTATCTTATTTGCTACCGTTGAGTATCTAATACTAGCATATAATAAGATATAAAACAGGTATCAACATCACATGTATATTGTGATATGATATCGTCCTTCTTCTTGCGCCTTGATCTCCATCGAGCGCTCCGGCATGATCTCCATCTTGCCCTGGTTTGAGGCCAAGTCCACGACGCCACCAGCAGGTCGTCCATTGGAGCGATGGCTATTACTATACTACTTAGTAACATAAAAGTAAACTACTTTACCTTCGTATAGACCAATACCATATCATAATACAAGCCCTCCTGGAAAATAAAGTTACATGCCTCTACTTTATCTTTTGCAAGTTTTACGTGGTTGTTAGGGCTTTCACAACAGAACTGTTTTTAATCTACGAACTTTCCAACCACAACATGGATCCAACCGTTGTCTTTACTACACCCCTTTTGGGGCCCTCCATTGTAAATTTCATATCAACTATTGAATGAGAGACATACACCCGCTAGCCACTTATACGTGACAAGCCGTATGTCGAGCGTGGAACCAGTCTCGCGTATGAATACACGTAAGGTCAGTCCGGGTCGCTTCATCAAACAATGTCGCGATATAAACAAGTACACGTTAGGGTAACAACTAAGGGATCAATGTCCGCACAAAACTTGTGCGTACTGGACGTACAACACTCCTACGCATAGATCGGCTCTGATACCACTGAAGGGTTCCATAGCAGAAAAACAAAAAAATCTTACGTTGGAACCCCCTAACGCCAAGATCTATCTATGTAGTAATGCAGTAACGACCGGAGTGTATAGAATACATACCCATATAGACCATACGCGGTTAACGTTCCAAGAGGAACGTGGTTGAATTAGTCGAACTCGTAGCCGACCTCAAGGTCGTGAAGCTCGCAGGTCACCCCTTGCTCCTTCTTCATCATGCAGCAGCTCCGGCTCACGATATCCAAGGTGCCCCAAGTGTGGCCCCTCGTGGTTTCATACACATATGGTGTATGATGACGACATCCGACTCCTTGATCCCTGCCAGGAGTGTGGAAGTAGATCTCCGGCTTGGAATCCCAGCAGTGCAACGGCGTGCTGCAGGTGTGCTGTCTCTTGCGTGAACAATCCTTTCTTGGGACCGTGCCAACGCGTGGAGACAACTATGTAGAGAGAGAGGGAGGAATTCCCTAAGGAAAACGCCTTAGAGAACATCTCAAATTGTGTTGTGTTTATTCCCACCCATGGGCACCCCTTTATATAGGCGGAGGGGGGTGTGCCCTCCCCTTTGGGTTTCCCATGTGGGACTAAACAAGGGAGAGAGGGGGAGGCGCATGGGTCTCATGGGCCAGCCGGCCAGGGGTGGTCCCACCCCACGCACAACCCTAGGCTGGCCGGGTGGGCCCCCTTGAGGCGGCTAGGCCTTGGCCCTTGGCCCTTCCCTCCTGCGGTTTTACCTCATGGGCCTTTTTCCCTAGGAAGTTTGGTACATTAGTGGAATACCCCTTCAACATATTTTAATATTATATTTAATATTAATTACATTAATTAACATGTAAATACATATTACAAAATCTGATTTTACCTCAAACACCTTTCGGTTCCCTTTCGATTTCCTCTGAACGACTTCGGAACTTTCCCGGAACGATTCCGGTTCTCTCATGGAACTTTTCCAGTTTCCTTTTCTCTTTCATATGGTGATTCCAACTTACAGAGGATCTCTATCTCATCGTACCCTTAAGTGTATTTCCCCATGGCTCGGGAATGGCATAGACATGATCTCCATCAATGATCAATAGCGGGACCGGGATGCCCATAATGACCCTTGTGCATTCCACGATGATAATGTCGTTTGAACCGTAAATCTCGTTTCCCATTCCCTTTGCCACTTGATACCTAGTTCACCCGTGATTTGATCTACGGTATCTCCATACCTTCATTCAATCTCATTACCGATGAACTTGTTTTCTCGTTCCCATGTCATTGCATTCTGTGACCCAGTCACATGCTTGCAAGCTTCGTTAATGCAACATCACCGAGATGGCCACAAATGTATCTATCCATTATATGGATGGTCAAATCCTGATCTTGATATGTTGTTTAGGGGTAACCTCGTGGGTGGCCCGATATTCACGGATCTCGTGGTCAAATCAATAGTAAAGTGAGGGGAAAGGGAGAAGGTAGCGGAAGCGGATGCACACCTCGCGAAGAACACAATGAACACATGCAAAACTCACACAATACAAGGCCGATTGCTCCCACCAGTGGCCACCGGTCCGATAGAATCCTCGCAAGGAAAGATCGGTCAACGTGCTCCCTCAATCCCAACGGAGGGGGAAGAACACCTTGGAGAGGGTCTTGACAACTACGCTCACGCACTCGCAAACGTAGGCCTTGTACAACGAGGGAGGCACGATGCAAACTCCAACAAGGTGGTGACGATAGTCGATCCCCTTTGGTAGAAGGGGATGAGGCAAAACTAGAGATTCCACAAGGGGGTTGTCTTTAGTCTATCAACTACGCCTAAGGGATACATGATGGGTGGGGCTCTATTTATAGGCCAACCACTAGAATGGGGGTAGTTTAGGCAAAGGGGTAAATAGAGGGAATATTCTAGGGAATCAAACCCAGATCCGTGCGCAGACGGGTGATTCTGGCAATAAGTCCAGCGGTGCTGGATCTAGCATCGGGATTTCCGGAGGTCGCTGATATTTCTGGTCGGTGCCGGTTTGGAGTTTTGTATGCGTTTCCAACGGGGCCTGGTCCGCCGGAGCTAGCGCCGAGAATTCCGGTGGTGGATCCAGTTGCACTGGATGGAACGCCGGTTTGGCTCTGCCTCTTCTGTCTCCTCTTCCAAGCCTTCGTCTTGTTGGGCTTGGTGCTCTGGGCTTCCTCCCTTGACTCCGTACTCATCGGTGTGAACCTATCATGACAATGGAACGGAGTATGAAGTAGTATACCATTCAATAGGGTAGGAAGTGGGCTCACATAGAGGAACAGATTCACCTTTGGAGTCCATGATGACTTGGCATAAGTTGGAGACCATGATGTGGTAAAGACCGAAGGTCGGGCTACATCATCCCCCCCTTCAAAAAGAGTCATCCTCGACTCTGCATGCTCATCACAAAGTAGAAGAAGTCGATAGACGTTCTTGATCCTGGGGTTCAATATATAGTCATCCTCGAGAAGGTTGACTTGACAACACTTCAATGTTCCTTCGCCTTCCATGAAGCCTGCAAAGCACACAACAAAAGCGAAGCAACACTCAAAGCTTAGACAATTCATGAAGATTATAGCATGAGTCCTAAAGTAGAAAGAATTCACCTTATGATGTAGAGATATCTCATTGAAGGGTAGCCTTAGGTAAGTCTCTTCAATTCTTCTTGTCAACTTATGGTCCATATAGGTTGACGCGTATGCAATTGTACCTTCATACAACAAAGACCAAGCAACATATGTTTGTGTGTGATAGAGGAGCATGTCATTTGTGGCCTTACCATTCTTGTTCACAACACTATTAGCACAACTCAAGTATAGCAGACGGGATGCATATGCACGGTCAAAGTGCATGGGAATCGTTTGAACAACATCCAAATGTGGAAACTCAAAAACTCCATAAAGCATCTTAGTGTGGCACTCAAAGCAATTGACTAAAGTATTGATCAACATCTTTGATGCAAAGCTAGGAGAATTCGGCAAAAACACATACAGAAGGATATCCAAAACAGCATTATGCGTGCAAACCAACCATTGGAAAGAACAATTGTTCAATATGTTGGATGCCATACACATATCATCAAAAGACAAAATCATGGGGGTATGAGTATCGCAAGCGGAAGCAAAAACAACATGTTTGCAAACTAACCATATGAAAGAGCAAGTGGTCCTTACGTTTGTTGCAACAACTGTACGAGAGACTTGGAATCTCTCGTGACAATACATGCTCATAATGGCATTGTCGTTGCACACAAAACATTGGAAAGAGAAATTGTTCAATATTTTTGCTTCAACACACAAAGCATCAATATCTAATAGCAATGAAACATGATTGTCACAAGGTGATAGAATACCATTAACATGCTTGCAAGCAAACCATAGGAAAGAGCAATTTGTCAATATGAAAGACGCAAAGCATGTAAAAGGTATCAGAGTTGGGTTTGATCTTGAACTCACTTGGGGATGCTCTCTAGAGCTCTTTTTGTCGACTGAGGTCATTGGCGTGCCTTGCCAAAGGTTGATGTAGATGGCGCACTTGGTCATCCACATGATGTTCGCGACGATGCTCCTTGTCCTTGGCACTCTTATTTTGATGGTGGTGCCTTCTTGAGCTTGATTAAGCATTATGGATGGTGCTCAACATGCATTCTCCGTCTTCATGGCGAAGATGCATTGAACGACGTCTTGTATCCTCTTGATGTTGGCGGTGATCACGGGAAGATGTATGTCGATGAAGATTCTTGCTTCTTGGCACCTCTTTTGGAATATGATGTTGGGGAACCGCTCTTTTTGTAGTTTGTGGCACTTGATGCCTTGGAGGTATATGCGCTTGATGCCTTGGAGATGTTGGCGCTTGATGGCTTGGAGGTGATGGCGCTCATCGCCTTGGAGGTGGATCATCGAAGTACGTGGTGCCCTTTGGTGTGGCATGCTTGGCCTTCAAGGTCATGGTTTCTTGATGATGCGCCTCCACTAGCTTGGTGTATTAGTCCTTCATCTCCAAGCGATGGAGGTATTCTTCATGGCTCATGGAAGAGCCCTCGAAGTGCGTGAAGTTTGCCATCTCCTCCATGCTTGGTGAGTCGTTGTAGCACTCGCAGTCTTCCATGCTTGGGGAGTTGTTGTTGATGTAGTACTCCCTATCACCCAAGTATGTGGATCCATTGTCGGTGTAGAGCTCCAATTCCTCCATGCTCGAGGATCCATAGTTTATGACGTGCTCCATGTCTTCCATGCATGTGGAGCCGTCATAGGTGCAATTCTACAGGTCCTCAAAGCATGAGGATCCATTGTCGGTGTATTGCTCCATCATGTCCTCTATACTTGTGGAGTCGTAGTTATGGTGGCTCATCATGGATTCTTCATAGATATCATCCTCGGTTCCGGAGTCCCTAGACATGATTCATAAGACCAAGTGGTGTATATGGAAGTGGTAGGGGGTTAGGGATGCAATGCCAAACCTTACTTTACCTTGGAAGGTAGTATCGTGCAAGTGGACACACTTGAGAGAAATCAAAACCAAGTAAAGTGAAGTTCACGCAGAACACCAAAACCAACTAACCACTAAAAAACACACACACAAATCTTATGGTGGATGGGTATGGAAGGTGGCGTGTCCAATAACAATCCAAACTCAAGATGTTGTAATGGCAAGTAAAGAACCATGATGATCACAAAGAAAAACAAGTCAATCCACAAGAAAGGAATTATATACAAGGAAACACACATGGTGGGATAAATAGGACTTGTGCGACGGAGAAAGTGAGCTAAGAACCAAATGATTACCTAGCAAAGACTATAAACTCGTGTCGCACAAGTTCAAGGAGAGACATTAGTTCGATTGCAATAAAATTGGTGGGCTACAAGATATGCACAATAAGTACCACCTTTTTGATGTTCATCGAGCTTGCGCTTCCTATTCTATGAGGCACTTGTTTCTTTCTTTTTCTTCTTTTTCTTTTTCTATTTTTTTCCTTTTTCTTTTTCTTTCTCTCTTTTCCTTTTTCTTTCTCACTTCTATTTTTCACTTGCCTCTTGTGCCAACAACTATACAAGATAATGTTGGGTCTGTAGCATAGAAAACAAAAAAATTCCTACGATAAGAACTACACGTCAAGATCTATCTACTAGGTACAGAGCAACGGGTGGACATACATCCATCGAGAACTTACCCTCGAAGACAACGAGTTTTGTTAACGAGTAGGAACTCGTGGTTGATGTAGTCATACACTTGCCGACCTCAAGATCGTGTGGAAGTCCAAGCGCCGAAAATCAGCAGCACATCCATCCTCGCACACACGTTCAAGCAACCAGACAACCTCCACCTCCTCGCTCTAGCGATCCAGCGGAAGCAGCAACTCCTTCCAGATGAAATGCCACCGGGAACATGTATCTCGCTAATCCGAGACCATGGGGGAATAATTCTAGAGGGGGAGAGAGATCCTTCACGAGGAGGTGTGAGGAAGAAGGAGGAAGAGGGGGGACTTTTATAGGAGGAGGGGGTACCCCCTCCATGGCCGGCGCCTCATGGAGGTGACCCCTCACCTCCTCCATTCATGTGGTGGTAACTCCCTCCACATTAAAATGCCTCTTCACATTCCCTTTTAAAGTCCCCACTTTAAATGCATTAAAATTCTCTAAGTTTAATGCTCTCTCATTTAATAAAACTCTTTTATTAAATTTATTCAGAATTTTGTTAATTACTTTAATTAACAAACATTCACATATAACCCCTTGCAATATTTCAATATCACATGCAGAACCACTTTCTGCAATTTCACCCGAAACAATTCCGGTTTCTATCGAAACAATTCCTGCGCTTTGCAATTCTTTCGTCTGAAACATATGTGCTCCAAAATGGTGTCCGATAACTCTTAAGTGTGTCACCCTATGGTTCGCGAATAATGCAGACATGATTGAGACTCCCCTCAGATCAATAGTCAGAAGCGGGACCTGGAGATCCATACTGACTCCTGCATATTCAACGATGACTTCTGTGATCGTGAGAACCTTTAACGCTAGTAATTTAATCCCTTTGTATCATGATATAATACATGTCCGAGATTCAATCATCGGTATCCAAATAACTAGTTTGATCTCGTTACCGACATGTACTCTTTTCTTGTTCCCGTGATATAACATTCTAGTGATCACATCACTTGCTTGCAAGCTATCTTAATGTGATATCACCAAGAGGGCCCAGAGTATATCTATCCGTCATCGGGATTGACAAATTCCACTCTTGATCCATGAGCCTCAACATAACACCTTGTAGCACTGAACCCATCTTTATAGTCACCCTGTTACGGTGTGACGTTTGATGTTATCAAGATACTCTTCTGGTGTTAGCAATTAACATGATCTCATGGTCTAAGGACAAAGATTACTTCGTATGATGTTATAGCAATATAAACATAATGACTTGATCGTAATGCTATACTTCAGATGAATGTTCATCACATCATTTCACAAATGCTGTGACCTTGTTATTAACAACATCCAATGTCCATGATCAGGAAACCTTGATCATCTTGTTAATCAACAAGCTAGTCTATAAGAGAAGCATAACTAGGAACCCTTTTTGTTTATTAAACACACATCTATTGATGTTTCCAATCAATACAATTATAGAATGCAAAATAAACATCTATCATATATAAGGAATACATAATAACAACTTTATTATTGCCTCTCAGGGCATATTTCCTTCAGTCTCCCACTTGCACTAGAGACAATAATCTAATTCACATAGTGATAAATCTAACACCCATGGAGTTCTGGTGTTGATCATGTTTTGCCCTAGGGAGAGCTTTAGTAAACGGATCTGCTACATTTAGGTCTGTGTGTACTTTACAAATCTTTATATCTCCATCCTTGACATGCTCGCGGATGGAGTGAAACCGGCGCTTAATATGCTTGGAATTCTTGTGAGACCTCGGTTCCTTGGCGTTGTCTATGGCTCCATTGTTGTCACAATAGATCACCATTAGGTCCAATGCACTAGGAACCACACCTAGTTCCGTAATGAACTCTTTCATCCAAACCGCTTCCTCTGCCGCTTCTGAAGCAGCAACATAATCCGCCTCCGTCGTTGATCCAGCCACCACAGGTTGTTTGGAACTCCTCCAACTAACTGCTGCTCTGTTCAAGAGAAATACGTGTCCAGATTGAGACTTAGAGTCATCCGGATCGGTGTCAAATCTAGCATCGACATAACACTTAGCGACTAGCTCTTCTTCACCTCCGTATATAAGAAACATATCCCTAGTTCTTCTCAAGTACTTAAGGATGTTCTTGACCGCTATCCAGTGTTTCGAACCTGGATCAGATTGGTACCTACTAGTCAAACTAATAGCATGTGCCACATCTGGTCTTGTACATAGCATGGCATACATAATAGAGCGTATGGCCGAGGCATAGGGGATCTTATCCATTATCTCTCTTTCGTCCGTCGTAGCCGGACTTTGAGTCTTGCTCAATGTCTTGCCTTGCAACATAAGTAAGAACCCCTTCTTACTTCCGTCCATATTAAAATTCTTTAATATCTTATCAAGGTATGTACTCTGCGTAGCCCAATTAGGCGCCTTGATCTATCCCTATAGATTTTAATGCCTAATATATATGACGCTTCACCAAGGTCTTTCATCGAAAATTTGCTGTTTAGATAACTTTTAACACTATTTAAAAGATCTATATCATTTCCAATCAATAATATGTCATCCACATATAATATCAGAAATGCCACATTGCTCCCACTCACTTTCTTGTAAATACAAGCCTCTCCATAAGTTTGGACAAATCCAAACTCTTTGATCACCTCATCAAAGCAGAGATTCCAACTCCGGGATGCTTGCTTCAGTCCATAGATGGATCGCTGAAGTTTGCATACCTTATTAGCATCCTTAGGATCGACAAAACCCTTAGGTTGTATCATATACAACTCTTCTTCAATATTACCATTGAGGAATGCAGTTTTGACATCCATCTAACATATTTCATAATCGAAATATGCAGCAATTGCTAACATAATCCTAACCGACAAGCATCGCTACGGGAGAGAATGTCTCATCATAGTCAACTCCTTGAATTTGTCAAAACCCCTTTGCGACAAGTCGAGCCTTATAGATGGTCACATTACCATCAGCATCAGTTTTTCTTTTGAAAATCCATTTATTCTCAATGGCCTTTTGATCGTGAGGTAAGTCCACCAAGGTCCAAACCTTGTTTTCGTACATGGATTCCATCTCGGATTTCATGGCTTCTAGCCATTTGTTGGAATCTAGGCTCATCATCGCTTCTTCATACGTCGCAGGGTCATCCATTTCATCAACCATGAAATTTACAACAGGATTACCGTACAGTTCAGGAGCTGCACGTGTCCTACTTGACCTGCGAGGTTCGGTAGTGTCCTCTTTCGGAGTTTCATGATCAATATCATTAGCTCTCTCTTCATTAGGTGAAGTCAACTCCGAAACAATTTCTGGTGCTGCGCTACTCGCCATTTCATGAAGAGAAGGTTCAATAACCTCTTCGAGTTCTACCTTCCGACTACTCACACCTTTCGCGAGAAACTCCTTCTCAAGAAAGGATCCATTCTTGGCAACAAAAACCTTACCCTCGGATCTATGATAGAAGGTATACCCAATCGTTTCCTTAGGGTATCCTATGAAGACGCATTTTTCCGCTTTGGGTTTGAGTTTATCCGACTGAAGTTTCTTCACATAAACATCGCATCCCCAAACTTTAAGAAATGACAACTTAGGTTTGTTTCCAAACCATAATTCATACGGTGTCATTTCAACGGATTTAGATGGTGCCCGATTTAAAGTGAATGCAGCTGTTTCCAGTGCATAACCCCAAAATGACAGTGGCAAGTCAGTCAGAGACATCATAGATTGAACCATATCCAATAAAGTACGATTACGACATTCTGACACACCATTACGTTGTGGTGTTCCGGCAGGTGTGAGTTGTGAAACTATTCCACACTTTTTCATGTGTGTGCTAAACTCGTAACTTAGATACTCACCTCCACAGTCAGACTTAGGAAATTTGATCTTTCTATTACGATGATTTTCCACTTCATTCTGAAATTCCTTGAACTTTTCAAAGGTTTCAGACTTGTGTTTCATCAAATAGATATACCCGTATCTACTCAAATCATCCGTGAAAGTAACAAAATAACGATATCCACCTCGTGCCGACATACTCATTGGTCCACACACATCAGTATGTATGATTTCCAATAAATCTGTCGCCCGTTCCATTGAACCGGAAAACGGTGCTCTAGTCATCTTGCCCATAAGGCATGGCTCCCATGTATCAAATGATTCAAAATCAAGTGATTCCAAAAGTCCATCAGAATGGAGTTTCTTCATGCGTTTAACACCAATATGACCTAGACGGCAGTGCCACATATAGGCAAATATATCATTACCAAGTTTAATCCTTTTAGCATCAACATTATGAATATGCGTAATACTACTATCGAGATCCAATAGAAATAAACCATTCAACACAGGTGCATGACCATAAAAGATATCATTCTTATAAATCGAACAACCATTGTTTTCATATTTCAAGGAATAACCACTTTGCATTAAACACGATCCAGATACAATGTTCATGTTCAGTGCAGGCACCAAATAACAATTATTCAGGTTTATAACTAATCCCGATGGCATATGGAGAGGTAGCGTCCCGACGGCGATCACATCAACTCTTGATCCATTGCCGACCCGCATCATGACCTCATACCTTGCTAGTGATCGCTTGTTCCGTAGCCCCTGAACCGAGTTACATATATTAGCAACCGATCCCGTATCAAATACCTAGGTGCTACTGCGAGTACTAGTTAAGTACACATCAATAACATGTATATCACATATACCTTTGTTTGCCTTGCCGGACTTCTTGTCCGCCAAATACTTGGGGCAATTGCGCTTCCAATGTTCAGTCCCCTTGCAATAATAACACTTGGTGTCAGACTTAGGGCCAGCTCGGGGTTTCTTTTTAGGTGCGGCAACAGATTTGCCACCCTTCTTTCCCTTGTGCTTGCCTTTCTTGTCCTTCTTGAAACCGATGGTCTTATTGATCATCAACACTTGATGTTCTTCCCTAATCTCCACTTTTGCAGTCTTAAGCATTGACAGAAGCTCGGGAAGAGACTTCTTCATGCCCTGCATATTATAGTTCATCACGAAGCTCTTGTAGCTAGGTGGCAGAGATTGGAGAACACGATGTATGCCTAAGTGAATGGGAATCGTTATTCCCAAGGACACAAGCTTATCGGCGTACCCAGACATTTTGAGTACGTGCTCACTAACGGAGCTATTCTCCTCCATCATGCAGCTAAAGAACTTTTCAGAAGCATTATAACTCTCTACGGTAGCATGGGTATCGAAAATCATTTTCAATTCTCCCATGGTATCAAAGGCATTGCCATTTTCGAAACGCTTTTGAAGTTCTGGCTCTAGCCCATACAGTATGCCGCAATGAACTAAGTTGTGGTCCTCCTGACGAGTCATATAGACATTCTTTTCCTCGTCAGGGGCATCAGGAGCTGGTGGGGGGCCTGGCGGCGCCTCTATCACATATTGCTTTTGTGCAGCAGTGAGGAGAATCCTCAAATTCATAGTCCAGTTGGTGAAGTTGCTACCATTCGCAGCAAGTTTCTCTTTCTCCATGAACACATTGAAATTAAAAACAGGTGGTGCCATCTACAACAGAATTTGTAAAGTTTATTTAGACTAATTTTATGATAGAGTGAGTTCAACTAATCCAAATTACTAATGAACTCCCACTCAAAAACGACATCCCTCGTGTCCTTTTGGCGACTACATGAACCAAATCCACTACACCAAGTCTGATCATCACGTGAGTTGATGTAGCTTCAAAGGCGAGCATCTATATGGGCATCATATCAACTATCTGACTCATGCTTAACCTTTCGGTCCGTGTTCCGAGGCCATGTATGTACATGCTAGGCTCGCCAAGTAAGAACCTTAGTATTCACGTGTGTAAAACTGTCTTACACCCGTTCCTATGAAAGCGTAGATTCGAGTACACCCGATCATCACGTGATGTCTCGAAACACGATCCACAGAACGATGCATACTTAAGGAAGAACACATTTTTATCTTGATATCTAAATGATGGATCATCTTACAATGCTACAAAAAGCGCCAAACTAGCAGTATAAGATGCTAACATCTAATGTGTAAAGTGAGATGATATGGTCCATGCATTTGATCTCTATCATTTGCATCGTGGTATGATCTCTATCATTCCTTTGTGTGTAAGGCCAAGGTCTATGGAACTTACATGTTGAGTGTGTTGTAAGAGTATCTATCATACATCTACTTACAACAATACCATATCAAGGCACTAGCCTAGCAACGATCTAAACTAGACGCCTCTAATTTATCAATTGTAAGTTTTACGTGGCTTAGGGCTTTCGAAGATAGAACCGTTCTTACCTACGAACATGAACCACAACGAGGATAACCAAGTTATTAGCAACTCGTTGTAAATCAGATATTGACTATAGTAGGAGAGACAGACACCCGCCAGCCACTTATGCAAAACAAGTTGCATGTCAGTCGTGGAACCGGTCTCATGTACGATGACATGTAAGGTTGGTACGGGCCGCTTCATCCCACTATGCCACCAATATCCAAAATACATAGAATATGCAATAACATGATCATCATCGCCCACATATAAACATATGTGTACTAACCGTGCAAAGCACCTACTCATAGATCAGGCTTTGATACCACTGTTGGGTCCACAGCATAGAAAACAAAAAATTTCCTACGATGAGAACTACACGCCAAGATCTATCTACTAGGTACAGAGCAATGGGTGGACATACATCCATCGAGAACTTACCCTCGAAGACAACGAGTTTTCTTAACGAGTAGGAACTCGTGGTTGATGTAGTCGTACACTTGTCGATCTCAAGATCGTGTGGAAGTCCGAGCGCCACAAATCAGCAGCGCATCCGTCCTCGCACACACGTTCAAGCCACCGGACAACCTCCACCTCCTCGCTCCAGCGATCCAGTGGAAGCAGCAACTCCTTCCAGACGAAATGCCACCGGGAACATGTATCTCGCTAATCCGAGACCATGGGGGAATAATTCTAGAGGGGGAGAGAGATCCTTCACGAGGAGGTCTGAGGAAGAAGGAGGAAGAGGCGGGCCTTTTATAGGAGGAGGGGGGGTACTGATGGCTCAATGCACGGCCCCCAGAAAAATGCTTGATGGCAGTGTTGATGTAGAGCTCGTTGGGAACCCCGAGAGGAAGGTATGATGAGCACAGCAGCAAGTTTCCCTCGGTTATGAAACCAAGGTTTAATCGAACCAGTAGGAGCAAGGAAACACCTCAAAGGTGGTACTAGCTAAGCTTTGGCAGGGCGCACTACCGGTGCTAGTAGCAACATGGAGACCTGCACAACACAACCACAGAACTTTGTCCCCAACTTGCTATGAGGTTGTCAATCTCACCGTGTTTTGCGGAAAACAAAGGATTAAACGTATCGAATGGAAAGAACTAAAAGTTTGCAGAAAGTAAACACAAAGCAGTAAAAGATTGTAGATTGTATGTAAAGTAAAGGACCGGGATCCATAGTTCACTAGAGGTGGCTCTCCTTAGATAGATAACATGCTGGGTGAACAAATTACAGCGAGGCAATTGACAAACACCGAGAAAGCAATACATGCATATACTAATCATCTTGACTCCTTTGAGACTTGATTGGGCAATACAACATAATACATAGACCGCCATCCAACTGCATCTATGACTAATAATCCACCTTCAAGTTATCATCCGAACCCCCTCTAGTATTAAGTTGCAAGCAACGGATTATTGCTTTACGAACTGCGTGTAAGGTAAACAATACAATTGTTCTATGAACAAAGGATCGTTGTTTTCTCCCTAGTAGCAACAGCACATCTAGTATCTTAGAGATTTCTGTCACTTCCCCAGATTACCAAAGGCATGAACCCACTATCGAGCATAAATACTAACTCTTGGAGTTGCTAGCATCTACTTGGCTAAGATAGCTACTAACAACGGAAAGCATGCAAGATTTCAAATAACAAAGACATGATAGAATCAATAATCAATCTGAAATAGCATCTCAATATCCATCGGATCCCCGCAAACACAACATGTATGGATTACAAATAGATGATCTTGATCATGAACGGAGCTCACAAGATCTAAACATGAAAGCACAAAGGAGGAGAAACCAGCCATCTAGCTACTACATGGATCCGTAGTCCAAGGATGAACTACTCACGCATCACACCAGAGGCTTGCATGGTGATGAAGAAGGCCTCCAGGGTGAATTCCCCTCTCCGGCAGGGTGCCGGGAAGAGCTTCAGATCCCTCCCGATCTAGGGATGGAGATGACGGTGGCTACAGACTCTTTCGTGGATTTTTGATCGGGTACCTAGGGTTTTCGTCTGGAGGACAACTTATAGGCGGAAGGAGAGGCCGAGGGGGTGCTGGGGGCGGCCAGACCACCCCCTGGCGCAGGCCAGGCTTGGCCGCGCGGCCAGGTGGTGTGGCTGGCCCCCAGCCCTTCTCCGTCTCGTATTCTGGCACTTGATCCCTTCCGGAAAAATAGGCACTTTGGCTTTTGTCCCGTCCAATTCCGAGAATATTCATTTTCTGACTTTCCTGGAACCAAAAACAGCAGAAAACAGGCAGCTGGCACTATGGCTCTTGTTAATAGGTTAGTCCAAGAAATCATAATAAAAGTACTCCAAAGTTGGAACAAAACACAAGAAAGTGGATAAAACCAAGCATGGAACATCAAAAATTATAGATACATTTGCAATGTATCAACATCCCCAAGATTAACTCCTGCTCGTCCTCGAGTAGGTAAGTGATAAAAAGAAATAATTTTTGAGGTGACATGCACCATCAAAGACTTGATCAAAGTATTTGCAAAACAATCAAAGCTGGGATCATACTTCAATCATAACATGAAAGACAAAGTTCTATCAATAAGCAAAGAAACTATGATACAACATGAAAAGGCATAAACAAAAGATTCATGAATAACATGCTTTGCAAGATGTTTGTTTGTTTCACATAAAGAAAACATAGCATAAAAGTATTCAGCTTGTCCCTCAATAGAGTAGCAAATATAAATGCATAGGACACCTTCAAAGTTCATAAGAGTGACTAGATACAATAGTTTCAAACAAGCAATAACAAGTTATGCATCAATCAACTAGTCTTGGGACAATGCACATAGAACTAAGAATGGCCACTATGCTCTCAAAGTAGTGCATAAAGATAGAAGGTGGAGACTCAATATAATGGTGGAAGAAAGACCTTTTGTAAAAGGAAGTAGGGATTCAAGTCTCATAAAGAGCTTCCAAAAATTATGGTACTTATAGCTTTCAGATCTCATTGCCCCTATCATAAGCATCTTGAAGGTGGTTAAGGTTAAAGTGACACAACTAAGAGGATATGCTTGACAAGTTATAAACCGAAATCTCATGCCCCTTACTTACGAATACCGATCCTCATGCTACTCAACTTCAGTCACGAGTAAGCTCTTGTCATTGTAAGTATATGTGTATCATTAAGAACCGCCAACGGGGTACCCCTTGCACATGATTATTGGAGCTTTCCCATAATCAAAATGACAAGGCAAGAAGACAATGAGCATCTCAGCGATCTTTTTATTTGCTATTTGCATAGGTTTATATTGAGGATGCTTCATAGAGTGCTCACTATGGTGATGCTGCAAGTTTCCACCATGATTAGGCATGTCTTAGGCTAGCGGCCCAGGCGTTTCTCTAACACACATACAAACTCCATGATCTTACAAGTTCCACTTTTATTTCACACCGTCGGGATCCGTAAGCAAAAGAACATGATATCAACGGGGTACAAAGTACAAGTGCAATGTTGAAAGCGTTCCCCATGAAACATGGTTCTGCTAACTTCAACTTATAAAGCACAAGCATATACGCAACAAAGAAGGACCCAATGGTTCAAGTTTATTAGAGGCAAAAAAGTAAAGTGTGCCATCAAGTTCGTGAGAGCTTTAATCACTAGTTTTCTCATAACAAGAGGAAGGTAAACAAAAGCATGAATATACTTGGAATAGCATAAGCTAGTAGGTAGGTATGGTGGACCCTTTGGAAAAACTTGGTTTAGGGAGTTGGATGCATGAGTGGAACTCATACTTGGTTGTGGAGGCTAGCAAAAGACTGGGAGCGACAAACTAAGAGAGCAATAATGGCCATAATCATGCAGAGCGACAAAACATCATTGATCAAAGCATAAAGTGATACTACAAGTTGAAAACTAAAGGATCATAAAGGCTATGGTGAATTGAGATAGTCATAACATGGTGTGAGCATGCGCCAAGTCAACCCAAATAAAGCATCAAAGGAGAATACCACTATACTATGCTTTAATATGCTAAAACAACGCATGATTCATCCAAGGCACATTAAGCAATCTCAATTGTTTATAACAAGTCATTCTACAGCAAAGAATACTAAGCATAAAACAAAAACAATATCAAGCATGGCATGACGAAGCATAGCCACAGTAAAAAACGAGCTCTTTTTACCACATAAGCATGAACTTTCCTACTCTTTTCCAAACCAAACCAAACTATTTGCAAACCAAAGTGTGAAAGAGGGGGTCCAACCAACTTATTTAGAAAACTAAACAAACCAAGCAAACTAAAAACCAAAACAAAAATGAAAAAGAAGACGCTCCAAGAACAAGACAACTGTGCACGAAACAATAAAAATGAAGCGTTTGGAAGAAACCTGGAATTTTTATTAATGAAGAAGGGGATGCCTTGGGCATCCCCAAGCTTTGACGCTTGTACTTCTTGGATATTTCTTGGGGTGACACGCGTGGCATCCCCAAGCTTGAGCTTTAGTCCATCCTTCATCTCATTACTCATTCCTTCCATACACCTGAAATTTTTCCTTCATACAAAACTTCACACAATCTCATTAGCAACATTAGTGCACTTAAGATAAATAAGTCTTAAGGTTCAGTTCTAACACCAAATAAACTTCCATTAGAACACTAGCTACTGTATCACTTCCCTCAAAAAGCTCAATTTCCCAAAAGAACTCAAGAAGGAACCCACAAGAAGCAAATGCAGAAAATGGCAGAAATTTGTCAAAACAGACCAGCAGCTAAAGACGAATTTTTTCGAAGACCTTATGTTGCTCAAATCAAAAAGTGTTGAACTAACTAAAGTTATATAACAACCTGGGGCAGAAGAACAAAAATTACAGCTCAATCCGACATACAGAGCTCTCTCAGGAATTTTTACGGTGAAGCACAGAAATCTGTTTCAGGACAACAACTTTCTCAATCATTACTTCACTCTCATTAGAGGTTACTCTTGGCACAAAAAGCAAATAAAAAGGATAAGGAGAGGTTATTACAGAGGTAATAACTTCCAAGACTCAACTAAAACTCTTGGGTTATCTCCCAACAAGTACTTTTCTTTAACGCCTTTAAGTTAGGCATAAGAAGCAAAGAAAGAATCAAGTGTTTTGAAATGAAGAAGCATTAAGACCAACTTTCTTGCCCTTGCCTCTCTTATTTTTATTCTTAACCTTGGGGAAAATATGATTGTTTGGTGGAGAAGAAAGGTGCATGGTCCCCTTTCCCACATCTATTGTTGCTCCAAGGAGTTCTAATAGGGACCTTCCAAGTGTAATTTGTCCTTTTCCTGCACATTCAATAACAAGATAATCAATAGAAATCGTTTTCCCAAGGATCTTTGTAGACACTCCTTCAGCAATTCCAAGAGGTAATATGGTAGTATTATTGGTAAGAGATATTTCTTTTTCTCCTTCAATGAGCCCCCAAGTATTCAGAGATTTATAAATATCTTTGGGCATAAGGCAAAATTCAGACATGATATCACAGCGGGCTTGAAAAGTTTCGTTGTTTATCTCAATCTTTACTGTAGGGAACCACTTTGATGGTTCAGAGTTTATTGGAACATAATCGTGATGCTCCCTAAGAGTATTATAGCACCCTTCTAATCTAGTAGTGCTAGCCTCAAGAGTGTCCAACCTAGCAAATATTTTTGCGAAAGAAGTATCAGTTTGGCTAGGCAAATTGTAAGTGAGGATCAATTTCTTTATAGCATTAATGGCATCATCCTCATTACTTTGGAGGAAATCTCCTCCCGCAATAGCATCTAAAGCATATCTATAGCAAAGAGCAATCCCAAGGTAAAAACTGCTAAGGAACAAGCCTTGAATCATTTTAGGCTCGGTCTTTTCATGTAGATCAGAGATTCTAGACCAAGCTTCCTTAAAACTTTCCTCAATTCCTTGTTTAAAAGTGAGAATCATTTTCTCGGGTGACATAGTGATTGGATCAAGGCTAGACATAGTGGCAACTCAAGATAGGAACTAATTTTTGTGTGTTTTCAAATAAGAAAGCAAAACAAGTAAAACTAATTTTTTTGTGTTTTTTGAAGAACAAAACAAGCAAACAAAGCAAAAAGAAGCTAAGCAAAACAAAAACAACAAAGTAAAGAGATTGGTTATGAGGGACTCCCGTTGTGAAGATGTCCTTGACTCCCCGGCAACGGCACCAGAAAAATGTCTTTTAATGGCGTGTAGTTGACGTGGGAGTTTCTTCTTCTTCTTCTTCGTTCCCCGGCAATGGTGCCAGAAAAATGCTTGATGGCTCAATGCACGACGCCCAGAAAAATGCTTGATGGCGGTGTTGATGTAGAGCTCGTTGGGAACCCCAAGAGGAAGGTATGATGAGCACAGCAGCAAGTTTCCCTCAATTATGAAAACAAGGTTTAATCGAACCAGTAGGAGCAAGGAAACACCTCAAAGGTGTTACTAGCTAAGCTTTGGCAGGGCGCACTACCGGTGCTAGTAGCAATGTGGAGACCTGCACAACACAACCACAGAACTTTGTCCCCAACTTGCGATGAGGTTGTCAATCTCACCGTGTTTTGCAGAAAACAAAGGATTAAACATATCGAATGGAAAGAAGTAAAAGTTTGCAGAAAGTAAACACAAAGCAGTAAAAAATTGTAGATTGTATGTAAAGTAAAGGACCAGGATCCATAGTTCACTAGAGGTGGCTCTCCTTAGATAGATAACATGCTGGGTGAACAAATTACATCGGGGAAATTGACAAACACCGAGAAAGCAATACATGCATATACTAATCATCTTGACTCCTTTGAGACTTGATTGGGCAATACAACATAATACATAGACCGCCATCCAACTGCATCTATGACTAATAATCCACCTTCAGGTTATCATCCGAACCCCCTCCAGTATTAAGTTGCAAGCAACAGCTTATTGCTTTAAGAACTGCGTGTAAGGTAAACAATACAATTGTTCTATGAACAAAGGATCGTTGTTTTCTCCCTAGTAGCAACAGCACATCTAGTACCTTAGAGATTTCTGTCACTTCCCCAGATTACCAGAGGCATGAACCCACTATCGAGCATAAATACTAACACTTGGAGTTGCTAGCATCTACTTGGACAAGATAGCTACTAACAACGGAAAGCATGCAAGATCTCAAATAACAAAGACATGATAGAATCAATAATCAATCTGAAATAGCATCTCAATATCCATCGGATCCCCGCAAACACAACATGTATGGATTACAAATAGATGATCTTGATCATGAACGGAGCTCACGAGATCTAAACATGAAAGCACAAAGGAGGAGAAACCAGCCATCTAGCTACTACATGGATCCGTAGTCCAAGGATGAACTACTCACGCATCACACCGGAGGCTTGCATGGTGATGAAGAAGGCCTCCAAGGTGAATTCCCCTCTCCGGTAGGGTGCCGGGAAGAGCTTCAGATCCCTCCCGATCTAGGGATGGAGATGACGGCGGCTACAGACTCTTTCGTGGATTTTTGATCGGGTACCTAGGGTTTTCGTCCCAAGGGCAACTTATAGGCGGAAGGAGAGGCCGAGGGGGTGCTGGGGGAGGCCAGACCACCCCCTGGCACGGGCCAGGCCTGGCCGCGCGGCCAGGTGGTGTGGCCGGCCCCCAGCCCTTCTCCGTTTCGTATTCTGGCACTTGATCCCTTCCGGAAAAATAGGCACTTTGGCTTTTGTCCCGTCCAATTCCGAGAATATTCATTTTCTGGCTTTCCTGGAACCAAAAACAGCAGAAAACAGGCAGCTAGCACTATAGCTCTTGTTAATAGGTTAGTCCAAGAAATCATAATAAAAGTACTCCAAAGTTGGAACAAAACACAATAAAGTGGATAAAATCAAGCATGGAACATCAAAAATTATAATACATTTGCAATGTATCAGGTACCCCCTCCATGGCCGGCGCCTCATGGAGGTGACCCCTCACCTCCTCCATTCATGTGGTGGTAACTCCCTCCACATTAAAATGCCTCTTCACATTCCCTTTTAAAGTCCCCACTTTAAATGCATTAAAATTCTCTAAGTTTAATGCTCTCTCATTTAATAAAACTCTTTTATTAAATTTATTCAGAATTTTCTTAATTACTTTAATTAACAAACATTCACATATAACCCCTTGCAATATTTCAATATCACATGCAGAACCACTTTCTGCAATTTCACCCGAAACAATTCCGGTTTCTATCGAAACAATTCCTGCGCTTTGCAATTCTTTCGTTTGAAACATATGTGCTCCAAAATGGTGTCCAGTAACTCTTAAGTGTGTCACCCTACGGTTTGCGAGTAATGCAGACATGACTGCGACTCCTCTCAGATTAATAATCAGAAGCGGGACCTAGAGATCCATACTGACTCCTGCATATTCAACGATGACTTCTGTGATCGTGAGAAACTTTAACGCTAGTAATTTAATCCCTTTGTCTCATGATATAATACATGTCCAAGATTCCATCATCGGTATCCAAATACCTACTTTGATCTCGTTACCGACATGTACTCTTTTCTCGTTCCCGTGATATAACATTCTAGTGATCACATCACTTGCTTGCAAGCTATCTTAATGTGATATCACCGAGAGGGCCCAGAGTATATCTATCCATCATTGGGATTGACAAATTCCACTCTTGATCCATGAGCCTCAACATAACACCTTCGTAGCACTGAACCCATCTTTATAGTCACCCTGTTACGGTGTGACGTTTGATGTTATCAAGATACTCTTTTGGTCTTAGCAATTAACATGATCTCATGGTCTAAGGATAAAGATTACTTCGTATGATGTTATAGCAATATAAACATAATGACTTGATCGTAATGCTATACTTCGGATGAATGTTCATCACATCATTTTCCAAATGTTGTGACCTTGTTATTAACAACATCCAATGTCCATGATCCGGAAACCTTGATCATCTTGTTAATCAACAAGCTAGTCTATAAGAGAGGCATAACTAGGAACCCTTTTTGTTTATTAAACACACATGTATTGATGTTTCCAATAAATATAATTATAGCATGCAAAATAAACATCTATCATATATAAGGAATACATAATAACAACTTTATTATTGTCTCTCGGGGCATATTTCCTTCAGATAACTATATGAGATAGCGCACTCACAACTTTTACTCGGAATTCTACAAGTATCAAATGTGCATAGACCAAGCAGTCATAGGAGGAACTAGTCTCAATAGGTATTTGTTGTACGCAAAGATAGTGTCGCTCACAAAGGGATGCAAGTGGGGAGAAGTCACGGAATGTATATACCTTTCCTCGTCGATCTTTACCCTTTATTGTTGGATTCCGCCTTGCCCACAGAATTGTATGGAGTAGATAGCATGAACCATGGATATGATGATGTAGAGCTCCTTGTCCTCTTCAAAACTAGCTAAAGAATACCAAAATTCGCGTTCGTATGCAAAAGTTATGCTTAAAACTATGCGGGGCTGAATCTGTTGGCGGCCAAATCGGCGGACCAGAATTCGCGCCGGAATTTCTGGCGGTTGGGCCAATTTTGCCAGAATTCTGACCGAGAATTTCAGCGGCTGAATCGGTCCGCCGGACATGGCGCCGGAACGCGTTCGGGACGCGAAAATCCCCGATTCCTGCGGAAAAACTCGAGGAAAAACTTCAGATCTGAGGGGTAAATGATGGAATTAGGCCATGGGAACGCACGGGAAGGTAGATCAACAAGTTTAGCAAGTAATCCACGGATCAAAACCTACCAAAATGCACTCAAATCACAAATCGGCCCAAAACACGAATTGGGGCTATTTTTGGTGGAAATATTCGAATTTATAGGGAAAAGACCAAATCGATGAGGAATCCGTGGCAACCAAAAGTTGCTGATACCAGATGTTAATGGGTAACCTCGTGGGTGGCCCGATCTTCACGGATCTCGTGGTCAAATCGATGGGAAAGTGAGGGGAAAGGGAGAAGGTAGCGAAAGCGGACACACACCTCACGAAGAACACGATGAACACACGCAAAACTCACATGATACAAGGCCGATTGCTCCTGCCGGTGGCCACCGGTCCGATAGAATCCTCACAAGGAAAGATTGTTCAACGTGCTCCCTCAATCCCAAGCGGAGGGGGAAGAACACCTTGGAGAGGGTCTTGACAACTACACACACACACTCGCAAACGTAGGCCTTGTACAACGAGGTGGTGACGATAGTCGATCCCCTTTGGTAGAAGGGGATGAGGCAAAACTAGAGATTCCACAAGGGGGTTGTCTTTAGTCTATCATCTATGCCTAAGGGATATATGAGGGCTGGGGGCTCTATTTATAGGCCAGCCACTAGAATGGGGGTAGTTTAGGCAAAGGGGTAAGTAAAGGGAATATTCCAGGGCATAAAACCCAGATGTGTGCGCAGACGGGTGATTCCGGCAATAAGTCCGGCGGTGCCAGATCTAGCACCGGGATTTCCGGCGGTCGCCGATATTTCCGGTCGGTGCCGGTTTGGAGTTCTGTACGCGTTTCCAGCGGGGCGCCAGCCTAGTCCGACGGTCGGCAGTTCTGTCGGCACGGGGTCCGGTTCGCTAGAGCTGGCGCCGAGAATTCTGGCAGTGGATCCGGTTGCTCCAGATGGAACGCCGGTTTGGCTCTGCCTCTTCTGTCTCCTCTTCCAAGCCTCCGTATTGTCGGGCTTGGTGCTCCAGGCTTCCTCCCTTGACTCCGTACTCGTCGGTGTGAACCTATCATGATAATGGGATGGAGTATGAAGTAGTATACCATTCAATAGGGTAGGAAGTGAGGTCGCATAGAGGAACAGATTCACCTTTGGATTCCATGACAACTTGGCATAAGTTGGAGACCATGATGTGGTAAAGACCGAAGGTCAGGCTACATCATATGTACTCCTCTACACGCCTACTTTGGGAAACCTGAGTGGCACCTTTTTGATCATTCAGTCATGAAATGATACTTGATAACCATCTAAGCTCCCTTGTACGGTATTTGCATTATCTCACAGTCTAAGGATCGGGTTGCGAGATTTTCTTAGTTTATCATTAATGGTGAACTTTGTAACTAGATCTCATTATGATACAACTTGTTGGGTTGTTTGTCTATCACATCATTCAACTAATGACATGACCTCATTGTCAATTGGCATAAATGCCCATGATCTCAAAACCCTAGATCATCCTCATGACCAATGAACTAGTTCGCTAAAGGTAACTAGAGACTTGGTTTATTTACATACCACACGTGTATTAACGTTTCGTATTAATACAGTTATAGCATAGTATGAAACTATTATAAACTAATTGAGATATGACAATAAAAACCTATTTATTATTTGCCTCTAGGGCATATCTCCTTCACAACATACTACGCGGAGGATAAGGAATCGATAATCGCCCATTGTTCATCGCTCCTCTCTAGCGTAGCAACCATGGCCTCGTTCTCTGCCATGTCGCCGTCCTTCTCGCCGTCCTCCTCCACCTCCATCTCGTCCCCATCGACAACTGCCCAAGCGGCTGCCACCTCGGCAGCATCCATCACGCGCTCCTCCTCCGTGATACGTCCATTTTGCATCACTATTTTATATCATAATTTGCTATTATTCATTGATATATTTCATATTAAGAGATGATACTTATGTTATTCCATCTATTTTTGCATGATTGAGGACCTTTGGAGGATGAACCATCGGAGTCAGGATTCTGATGGAAAAAGCATTGTCCAGATGCAAAATTCACGAAGATCAGAAAATCCCAGAAAATATATGGAAATTCTTATTTTTCCAGAAGACGAAGGAGGCCAGAAGGAGGAGTGGAGATGGGCCACAGGGGGCCCACACCCCCTGGTGACGCGGGTCCCCTGGCCGCGCCACTAGGTGGTGTGGCGACCCTGGCCCGCCTCTAGCATCACCCTTTGGTGTATATAATCCCCTCGAAACCCTAAGACTCGAAGAGCGACGACAGAAAGATCCTGCCGCTTCTGCGGGGCAGAAACTACAAAGAGAGAAAGAGCTCTCCGGCAGGCAGAAATCTGCCAGAGAAATCCCTTCCCAGAGAGGGGAGATCATCGCCATCAACACCATCATCAAGCTAGACTTCATCGGGATCATCATCATCATGTCAACCATCATCTTCACCAGCACCATCACCATCACTCTGTACCGCTATAACAATTGGGTTGAATCTTGCATAGTTCTTAGGGTAAACTTTCTCGGTATTGATTACTTGTTGTAGTTGATGCTATTGAGTGGAACCATTGAATTATTGTTCATGTTCAGATTGTTACTTATCATTATTTCATCTCTGATTTGATCCATATGATGTCTCGTGAGTAGTTCATTTAGTTCTTGAGGACATGGGAGAAGTCATGTTGTTAGTAGTGGAACTGTGTTGAGAAAGATTCAATGGTTTGATATTTAAGTTGTGGTGTTATTCTTCTAGTGGTGTCATGTGAACATCGACTACATGATACTTCACCTTTATGGGCCAAGGGGAATGCATTGTGTATTTGGCTACTAATCGTGGGGTTGCCCGAGTGACAAAAACCTGAACCCCCATTAGGAAACCTTTGCATAAGGGAGTGTAGGATCTCAAAGTTTAAGGCTGTGGTTAGGTTTTTATCTTAATTACTTTCTTGTAGTTGCAGATGCTTGCAAGGGGATAATCACAAGTATGTATTAGTCCTAGGAAGGTCAGTACATTAGCATAGGTTCACCCACACAACATTTGTCCAACCAAAGAAGATTAATCAACTATATGAAGCGAAAGCACTTGACGATATTCCCATGTGTCCTCGAGAATGGTTGGTCATCTTAATTAATACGACCGGCTTGTCCTTTGCTAAAGAAAGGATTGGGCCACTTGCTGCAATTATTATTATTGTCTTTTATTTACTCGCACTTTATTTATCTACATTATCAAAAAACCCTAAAACTCCATTTGCTAAGTATTTACAGAGAATTCCTGATCCGAGCCACTTGTCAACACCTTCTGCTCCTCGTTGGGTTCGACACTCTTACTTATCAAAAACATTGTGATACACCCCCTATACTTGTGGGTCATCAAGACTATTTTCTGGCGTCGTTGCCGGGGAGTGAAGCGCTATTGAAGAAACTTCTACTATGAGTATTTTTTATTTCTGTTTGTTACTTTATTCTCAATATGGATAATTCACTTAGTTTCTTATTTCGGAATGCTACTACCACTGCTAAGGTAGCAGATGAACCACCACCTGCTAAAATTGATCCTTTTAAAATACCTACAAAAATTGTTGATCGTGTTATGGATAACTACTATTTTGGAGATGGAACTGTCCATTCCTGTGATCATTTGCTTTTTATACACGAATTATGCGGATTGTTCAAGTGTGCAGGTATTACCGCAAAATGGGGCATAGAACTTTCAGCTTTCGACATTGAGTATAAACCTCGTACAACAATCAAATCCCAAATCATTGCTGACTTTGTCGCTGATTGGATAGAGACAACGAAGAATATGACCCTCCTAGAGTCGGAATATTGGACCTTGCATTTTGATGGGTCTAAGGCGCTCGGGGGCTTGGGGGCTAACATGGTACTCAAGTCACCCCAAGGAGATAAACTTTTCTATGTGTTGCAGATTCATTTTACGGCAACAAATAACATTGCCGAATATGAAGCGTTGCTACATGGAATCCGGATTGCTAAGGATATCAGCATTTGACGATTAATGTCTTATGGAGATTCGGATCTTGTTGCTCAACAAGTGTAGGATATCTGTAATGCAAACAAACACATGGCAGCATATAGAGCTGTCATGGATGAATTATCGAAATTGTTCGAAGGGTTTGAGGTTTAACACATCCCTCGAACAGAAAATGAGGAAGCAGATGCATTATCTCGAATAGGCTCTGCACGGAAAAAGGTTCCGGATGGTGCTTTCTTAGAGCACCTCAAAGTTCCCTCTATAAAAGGAGTAGACGAGGATTCCCAGCTGATTCCCACCTTTAGTAGCAGTTCTGGCTGTGATTCCTAGCTAGACTCAATACTACCTTGATTACTTGGTAGATGGCAAATTACCTGAAGACGAGGTTCTGAGCCAGCAGATCGTCCGACGAGCAAAAACCTATACAATAGTAAATGGTGAGCTCTATAAGTGGAGCGTGTCTGGGGTATTTCAGCGTTGTATATCTCTGGAAGAAGGAGTGGAAATCCTAAGGAAAACCCACAAAGGTGAATGCGGTCATCACGCTGCAGCCAAATCCTTAGTGGCAAAAGCTTTTAGACACAGATTTTTCTGGCTTACAGCTAAGGCAGATGCCGAACGGCTGGTCAAGACATGCAAAGGCTGCCAAAAGTACGCCAAACAAGCCCATGTTCCGGCTGATCAGCTGAGGACAATACCTATAACATGTCCCTTTGTGGTCTGGGGGCTTGACATGGTAGGACCATTTAAATGAGCTCCAAGTGGATTTACTCACCTCTTAGTGATGGTGGATAAATTCACGAAATGGATTGAGGCTAAACCCGTCACAAGTTGTGATGGAGCAACAGCCAAAAGATTTGTCGAGGATGTCATAATCCGATACGGTTATCCGCATAGCATTATTACGGACAACGGGAGTAATTTTTCTATGGGAGAGCTTGCCAAATTCTGCGATCAACAAAATATTCGGCTTAACATTGCGTCAGTCACACATCCATAGGCTAATGGACAAGTTGAAAGAGCAAACGGTTTAATCTTACAAGGCCTAAAACCAAGACTCGAAGCACCACTACGTCGTGCTGCGGGGGCTTTGGCAGAGGAGTTACCCTCTGTGATATAGAGCTTGAGAACAACTCCGAACAGGTCAACCAGATACACACCTTTCTTCTTGGTCTATGGCACATAAGCAGTTCTTCCTAGTGATTTGATCCACACTTCTCCCCACGTTGCTGCATATATTGAGGAGGATGCCGAAATTTCTCGACAAAATGATCTCGATTTAATCGAAGAAGTGCGCGTCGTTGCTAAGATGAGATCAACAACATATCAGCAGAAGTTACGCAAGTATCATAGCCAGAGAGTCAGAAACCGGTCTTTTAACAAGGGCGACTTGGTTCTCCGGCTTGTGCAGAAAAGAAAGCACAAACTTTCCCCAGTATGGGAAGGGCCCTTTTTAGTTAGCCAAGTATTGCATAATGGTTCTTACTATCTAACTGATATGTGGCCAGTCAAAGAAAGACCTGCTACTAAGAAGAGAAAGAGAGCTGGAGGCAGTATAGACCCGGAAGAATTAGACAGACCGTGGAATATTGCTCAGCTACGTCCCTTTTATTCTTAAAATTATCTTTTTTTGTAATCATATATGTGTACATGTTCAATGAGAAATGAAGTGTTGGTTGCCTCAAATTTTTTCTGAGAAGTTTTTTACCATCTTATTTCCGAATGATCATGTCATAGTCGAAAATCCCAGAATACTTGAAAGTACTTTATGCTCATGTTTGTTCTGGTTATGATTTCCGATTCTAAAAATGCTACCTTCGGGTATAACTCTAAAAATTTCTAGTTTGTACTTTGGTTATTTATCTGATTGCCGGATGCGGGCATTTTCCGAGTAGTGAATTGTTGGTATTGAAAGCTGGATCTGTTTCCGAGTTTAAACTGGTTTAGCAATTGAGCTCCGTTGCTCGGCAGAGATTCCATGTGGAAGGTTAGCCGGCTCACGAAAGGGACGAGGCAGAAAGCCAGATAAACGATAAGTACAGACAAAAAAAAGTGCTTATGTAAACATTTCAGGCACGACAAAATAAAGCCAAAAGTGCTAAATAGGAATATCAACTCTTAGCACTAGCAAAAGTATTATACTACTTATTTACAACCCGGATTGTTTCACAATAACACATTGTTTTTTCTAGCACTCTATGATGCAGGAGGAGAGGTAGGAGCTGCTGACTCACTCGAGACATCACCTTCGTCTTGATATCTTTCCAAGACGTTCAAATCTGATACAGTTTGTTCGTCGTTGGAAACTTCACCAGTTTCTTCGGCGGGCGGAGGAGGCGTCTCTATGCGAGTGAAGAAAGGAGTGTCGTAGCTTGTCAGATCAGCTACATGACATCCGTATCCAGCACAGGAGTTCATGATGGCCTTGATATCTTGATCCTTCCCATCTTCATCCATAGTTGAATATCCTCTGGTTACTTGCCAGATTTCCATGCTTCCATGGTGGCTCATAACCATTGTGAGGGTGTTCTGTGCTGCGGTGCATGCATAGGACATGTTCCAGTATTGAACAAGTTGTGGCATCTCCCTAGCCTTGTCTCGCACTTCAAAGCCATACATTTTGTCCATGTCTGGAACCTTGAGTACTTCGCCAATATTCTCCAAAGATTGTCGGAAATCATGAAGTAAGTCACCGACTTGTGTAAGCCGGCTGGTGCGAGACTTGGTGGAGGAGGAATCCAGTAAGTTCAGAGGAACTGTGCATACAATGCAAGGGTTAGAAAACATATCCGAACTCCAAAAATCAGAAAAACATAAAGTCAGAAAGAAGGAAATATACCAAAGATGACATCGTCAACTTTGGTCTTCTCTGCCCTAAGGCTCTAGAGTTCAGCCCGGAGTGCCTCGGTGATGTCTTTCTCTCTGAATAGCTCATCATTGAGATCCTAGATCTTTTGGTCCTGAGTCGCGATCCTTCGATCACGCTCTATGGTGGCCATGGAGGAGGATTCAAGGACTTGAGCAATGCTCTTCTCATGATCCGCCTTGAGCTGATCCAGCTCTCGACATAAGTCGGCATTCTCCAACTCCAGGGTCTTAAGATTCTCGGCCTTTTCAATCATGGCACATGATTGTTTAACCAGTGCTGTAAGTAAAATACAACAGTTGAATATGAAATTTGACTATGAAAGCAAAAAAGAGCAAGGCTAAAGACTGGAATGTTTACCTTCAGCCTCATCCCTTGACACCTTTAACTGAGTATTTTCAAGCCGGAGAGCTCTGATCTCTCTCCACTTGTTGCAGATATTCTTCAACAATTCCTGGTTATATGAATTAATTTTATGTAAGTCAGAATACCCAGGGTCAGAAGTCTACTAAAGACTCGGGCTAATATTTTTACTAATATCAGCACGACCCTTGGGGCTACACTAGTTCGTTCTTGGCATCCTAAGAAAGCATAAATCTGGATCACTTATCCAACTCCATACTTGGGGGCTAGAGGATATGATATTGAATAAGGAAAAAAGTGAGTTAGAATTCCGACTTACATGTTGTTCATGAGTGAGTTTGCTCAAGCTCATGTTCACCTCAGTGGTAACCTTCTCGGCGAGAGTTAGTGAGATCACTGGTGGTGGCAGAAGCTCGTCGGTTCTCAATCTCTCGTCGCGAAGACAGACTTGTTTAAGAAGTTCGGAGTACTTGACGTCCTCTGCTTCTTATGCTTCTTCTTCGGTAGTGATAGTTCAGCTTCTAGGCATTGCTGGGCCAGCCATTGGATCTCCTCCGCAGATATACGATAAATGCCAAGTTTGGCAAGACTCGAATTGCTGAGGAGGTTTTCAGCAAAAAAATTCTGCCGAGGGATCATTACCCGTAGAGGGTTCACCCTTATCAAAACCCGAGTCACCCATGGTGACGTTAGTTTGCGACCCAAGGATCGCTGGCTCTGCTGGTGGAGATGGAGTATTCTCCGGTGTTGCAGAAGGTTGTGGGGCAGGAGTCGGAGGTGTTGTGGTAGGAGAAGTCAAATTCAATTTTGACTGGCGCAGGGGCCTCGACGAGCCTCCTTTCCCCTTACCCTTGGTGAGCTGTATATCTCTGAAGAGGTAATAGAATGAAAATCGTTACACTTCAGAAAGAATAATAAATTTAATACAAAGACCTTGTGAGGAAAGTTACCTCTTCACAACAGGCACCTCCTTTGTGCCAATAGAAATTGTCAAAGCCTTAAGCTTTCGGGTATGGGCCTCCAGCAAAAGAGCCAACTTTGCATCATCCTGAGAAAACTCGGGAGGAAATCCTTCGAGAGGAGTAAGCTCCAACTCGGGGAGGTCAGCAAGCTAGAAAGAATAAAGTATCTCAGTATTGCGAAAGGACACAACAATGTATAGATGAACACATAATTCAAGTTACTGTTGGAAAACTTACTGGTACCACTAGATCCATAGTCGTATGCATGTCCAAGGACAGCTCCGGGATTTTCCTCTTGATCCGCTCCCTTATCAACCATTTGATTCGGGACTCATAGTCCTTTTCCGAGTAAGGACGGGAGCAGATTCGAAGAGAGTCCTTCTTGGACGTCGTGATGGCATGCATAAGCCGGTCACCATGGTGTTGGAGAGGCTAGATCCAGCGTGCCAACCAACAGTGAACCAGGTCGGACCCTCTAAGGCCCTTGTGCTTCATTAGATATTCGATCCGCCTCTTGGCGAGAAGCAGATCATCAGTGAGAGCCAGCGCATCTGCGTCCCAGGACTCTTGGGGCATGGCGGCACCGTCAACAAAAGCTGGCAAAGTAGTTGCTTTGCCAGGAGCAGGTCTGTCCTTATGATAGAAAAAAGTGGATGGCCATTGTTTCACCGACTCACTAGCCTTAATCCTAGGGTAGACTCGTTCTCTCCTAACAGAAAAGCTAAGAGTTCCGGTAATGTAAGGATTACCGACGGTGATAGAGTTTCTCCGGGTACCGAAGTAAAACCAGAAAAGAAGAAGGCTCGGTCTAATGCTGAGATACCCCTCGCACAAAGAATCAAAACAACTCATCTCTAAAATAGAGTTCGGGGGGAGATGGTGGAGTTGAACTCCGTAGTGATCTATGACCTCACAGAAGAAATCTGAGGGTGGAAAGCTCAAACCTCTGTCGAGGTGGGTGACGAAATGCACTCGCTCACCGGCGTTGGGGTTGGGGATGGTTTCTCCATAGCCGCTCCGCTAGTCGTCGGCGCGGAGGAGTCCTTCATTCTCCATGATGCGGAGCTTGGCGTCATCAAGGACGCAGGGGATCCAGACCCCGTGAAAGCTTTCCTTCTCCGCTGCCATCGTTGTTGCCGACGCCGCCGCTGCATAAGATGAGGCTTCAGCCATCTTGTGGGCTCCGGTGACCTCAGATGAGTGGCGCGGTGGGAGTTGGGGAGGCAGAGGAACTCTGTTTCGTGGGGAGCGTCAGGAGGAAGGAAGAGGCGCAAGTGCTGGTGAAGAAGATGTAAAGAAATCCTAACCACTTATATCCTCTAGCCATGCCAAGATTCGTGTAAACGCAATAGTGAAACATGCCACGTGTCGTGGAAGGAGCTGGGTAACCTCCTCGTGAGGATTACGCCACCTCGATCTCCACGCATGCATTAAAACGGCGCCTCGGTTCCGCGCGAAGTGGACCCACCAACGGTCGTGGTGTCAAGAATATCTGGCAGTGACGTGACTTGACCTTGACTGGTGCCAGGTTACGTCAGAGACCAAGTTCCGGCTTAGTTTGAATTTCAAGCTGGAAACCTGAATAACGTATTCATGGGTCCGACTTGTTTTAAGACTCGGATCCTATCCTTTCTTTTGAAGTTTCAGGAACCCTTCAAGATTCTGCAAGCCGAGGATCAAGCTAGACGATGATGAAATCCGACTCTAGATCTTGGAGACTTCCGGGGGCTGATGTTGGGGATATACTTTCCAGGTATCCTCACTGTGCCTCACTGACCAGGGTGGCCCACTTCGGTTAGAGCTTTGCTTCACGGGCAGCCCAGTCAGGGAGAAGATACGGAGTCCAGTCCGGCTACGGGAAGGCCCAGAAGACTTACCGACATAGGCCCGTAGTGTTACTTGTAGTTCAAGATGTACTCTATAATCGACTCTTAGTCGTAGCCGGATAGGTCTCTCCTGTAAACCCTGGGTCGGATATCTATATAAGTCGTCCTAGGGAGAGCCTTTAGGGCATATACCTTACCTTACAATACTCTCAACTCGCACAGACGAAACCCTTTTAACCCATATTCCGGCTCTGCCATATTACTGGATTGCTAGCAGGAGTAGGATCCGTCCAAAGCCGGCAGATTCGAACCTAGGTAAACTTGTGTGCTCACCGTCTCGGAATACCGTACGTCTCACACCCCTCCCTTCTGCATGCCTCGAGGACCCCCTCATGGCGTACTTGTCCTCAATCCAACGACAATCAAGTTAAGAAAAAGTTATTCTCTGTATCATTGAAAGGAAGAGCTGAGGAATGGTATAAGCTGCTAAAGAATGGCCAATCTCTTGAATGGGAGGAAATTGTACCTCTCTTTTATTCCAAATTTTATCCTCCGAGTGAGATTCATAAATATCGGAATCAAATATATAACTTTTGGCCTCGTGATAGAGAGAGTATCGCCCAAGCTTGGGGAAGATTGAAGTCACTAATGCTCCAATTTCCTATTCATGAGCTCCCTAATAATATTATTATCAATAACTTTTATGCAAGGCTTTCTCTTCATGATAAGGATCTATTGGATGCTTCTTGTGCTGGATCATTTACACGTATGGAAGAAGAAGCTAAATGGGATCTTCTAGACCGTATTCAAGACAATGCTAAAGCATCGGATAATGATAAAGTAAGAAAGTTAGGTATAAATTATGATTATGAATGCATTAAATCTTTTATGGGAACTAATGACTTTCATAATATTAGTAATGCTTATGGTCTTGATTCTCAAAGTATTGCAAATTGTTTTAAGGCTTTTGCCTCTTATATTGAAATTCCTAAAAAGAAATGGAACAAGTATCATGAGCCATATAAAGATATTGTTAATTGTGTTCCTGCTAGAAATACTGAAGTTTATATTGTTGATCATATTTTACCTGAACCTTACATCGAGAAAATACCTTTCCCTGTGAAGGTAAAGGAGCATTTTATGATAGCTAGTATGGTTAACAAAAGTACAAAGAAAGTTGTAGAACCTGATGAACAAATAGATGTTGAACCTGTAGTAGCAATTGAGAAAGATTTTGTCTCTAAAAATGTAAAATATGGTCACATTATCCTTTGTAAGGATACTTCTAATATTGTTTCACATCCTAGTGGAATTAGGAAAGCTAGTGTCCCTGTGTTTTCTTTCAAATAAGTGATCATTGCTATAATGGTTCATGTGATAGTTATATCGTTAAATTTATGCATGATACTGAAAGTTATTATGAGAGAGGGAAAAATGTTTCTATGCATCTCAATAATATTAAGTTTCCTCGCTTTATGCTGAAAGTCTTTATATTGGACTTGTTTTGCTTTCCTATGCTACTAGCCTATGGTTTCAATAATTTATTTTCTTACAAAATTCCCTTGCATAGGAAGTGGGTTAGACTTAAATATGTGTATATTTGCTTCTTGATGCTCTCTTTTACTTCAATTCATATTCTTATGTGAATATCATTGAAATTTATCATGCCTATCTTAATGGCTATAAAGAAAGAGCTTTTTGGGAGACAACCCAATTTTTTTCTTTCAGTTTATTTTTGTTTATTTGAGTCCTAGAAGATATAGCTTCTGTAATAACCTATCCTTATCCTTTTTGTTTGGTTTTTGTGTCAAGATCAGCCTCTAATGAGAGAAAAGTAAGATTTGGTGAAGTTGCTGTCCCGAAACAGATTTTTGTGCTTCACCGTAAAAAATCGTGAAAAATCCCAAAATGTCTTACTGATCTGTAATTTTTTGTGTGCATGCCCCAGGTTATTATTTAACTTTCATTAGTTTTGCACTTTTTGATTTGAGAAACAGAAGATTTTCAAAAAGTCGATGTTTACCTGCTGGTCTGTTTTGACAGATTTCTGCCATTTTTGCATTTGCCTCTTAAATCGATTTCCTTTTTGAATTCTTTTTAGGATTTCGAAAGGAGTTGCTTCAGTAGCTTATGTTTTGATGGATTTCAGTTGAAATTGAACCTAAAGGTTTATTATCTTGCATGCACTAATGTTGCTAATGAAGATTGTGTGAAGTTTTGTATAAAAGAAATTTTCAAGTGGTAGGAGAAAATGATGTAATGGGATGACGAATGGTCAAAAGACTCAAACATTATATTTTTGGAGATTCTTTCAATGAAGATATTGATATTATTCAAGTGGTGACTCCGGAAGAATTTATTAAAGACCAAATTCAGAAACCTATAGAGCCCGTTTTCGAATTGGTAACAGTTCTAGTAAGAAAAGGTCCGTGAAAAACTTTTCAATTTATATTTTTCTGTTTTTATCTAACATGGAAAATAATGAGTAGAAAAAGGGACGGAAATGGAGCCCGGGTTGTTAGGTTGATCTCCCGATCGATCCCAATGGATTGATTGAACCCTTGCTCGCGCCCTGATCGGGGGCGCCCAACCGAATGATGGTTGGTGGGCCCCTGCTGCCTGCGCTATAAAGAGAGGTGGGGTACGGATGGCTCGGATTACGAGGTGAGTCGCGTATCCATTTCCCCACTAATACCCCGACCCGATCTAGGTCAGCGTAGTACAGCAGGAAGCTCCGTCGCCGCCGCCACCGCTTTGCCCACTACCTTGCACACACTCACGTTGTCGACCCCTCTGCAATGGCCAATGGCTCAGCGAGCTCGATCCAGGGAGAAGGTACACCTCCCCCTCTATGCTCTCTCTCTCTCAGATGAAACCCGAAAGGGTCTGCCGACTAGATCTAGAGCTACTAGGCCTAACAATGGTATCAGAGCTAGAGCTTTGTAGATCTTTATCGTGTAGAATAGAAAGGCAAAGAAAGTAAATCCCTAACCCTACACAGTGCGCCTGCCCACACGGCCACGTCGTTCCTCTCGATACTGATGCATCGGCAAGCCGAGGTCGGGAAGAAGAACCAACCCCATATGGGCAAAGAAAAGCAAAAGGAAAGATCCCCAAAGCCCTAGACCCCGACCCTGAATCGAAAAACAGAGAAGTAGAATCCCCATAGAGAAAAGCCTCCATTTTTATTTTTTATTTTTTCCTTCCCAAAACCGAATCAAAGTTAAACACAAAAGCAAAAAGGGCACCGTAGCTAGGCCGTTCGACGGTGGCGCGCTCACCGCAAGGGGAATGCGCGACCAACGAATGGACCGGGAATGGCGCCGCCTCTCTCTGGTTTTTCGGAGAGAAAAGGGTAAAGGGGAGGGCTCGAGGCGGCCTTGCGCTGGTAGATCTGCTCCTTGCCGGGGCCAGAGTGCCACCGAGCAAAGGAGGTCGCACCGCCGAGCGAAGGCGCACGAGACAGAGCACATGAGGGTTGGACAGACAAAAGGGGGAAGGCACTCGCCGGAGTGAGGGAGGGGCTCGCTGTCGGATGGCGCGGCCTCCTCGCCATGCGCGGGGCTTTGCGGGCGCTGCACCGCTGAAGCGATGCCCGAGACAGACGCGGTGGGAATGGGAGTATGCGGCTAGGCTTACTAGGTGTCGCTGGCACCTGGTTTTGTCCCTCCGCTGGCGTCGGGCAACCGTCCGATTAATTGGACGGCTGAGACCAAGCTCGCGCTAGGGTGGGGCGGTGCTAGGCAATGGGCCTCTGCGTGGGCCGCGAGCAAGCGGGCTATTACTGCTGTTTGCCGCGCGCGGACGTTATAGAGGCGTTGGGCCGCATTTTTCCGCCCAGTTTTGCACATTTTTCGTTTTTTTACAGAAGGTTTTTAGGGCATTTTGAATCAAGTTTTGATGAAAATTTTCCTAGTCTTTTCTATTCAAACTTCTCCAACGATAAGTTTGTTTAGAAAATAGAAAAGTAACAGTAAAGTTTCTATAAAGTACAAAGTTTAATGAATTTTTTATGCATTTCTTCCGCTGCAAATAGTTAAAGGGCTCTTTTAAAATTTAATAAAGACAAAAGTGATATTAAATTTTTGAGAGCATGTTAAAGTTTATTCTGGTCATATTCATGTTATTTTTCTAACCAACATTGTAAATAGCATGATTATGATTAGTATCTTATTATCAAAGTAATTAAAGTCATGTGCTTTTGATTCTATGTTCTGCCCAACGGTGATGTAGAATTATTTGCACAAGCATTTGTATGTCTTAATTTTGACCAACGTTGGATTAATACATGCAATTGTTACTGTTCTCACTTCTTTGTGGTTTTTAGGAGGGTTCTACTTGATGAACTGCATCAAGGAGGTCCCCACACTGAGAGGTGACAATTACTCTGAGTGGAGAAAGAAGGTGGATTTCGCGTTTATCTGCGCTGAGGTGGATTGGGTCTTTGAGACCAAGCCTCCCACCAAGACGACAGAGCCCATCAGAGATGTTGCTGATGATGATGTTGCATGGGACATAAATAAAAGGGACTATGCTCCAGCAGAGCTGGCATACTCCATAGAGAACCAAAAGTGGCAGAACGCCAACAAAAAATGCATGGCATTTATAAAGAACACAGTTGAGCCAGCAATTGTTGGTTCAATCATAGAGTGTGCTTCCGCAGGGGAGTACATGGAAAAGATAAAGAGCCAGTTCACTGGCTCTTCAAAGACATATGCAACCCAGCTGCTGAAGCAGTTGGTGACAGAGAATTATACAGGAGGTGGGCATGGCATTAGGGAGCATATCCTTCGGATGAGCAACATGGCTGCCAAATTGAAGGCCATGGAAGCTGATCTGGAGATAAAGCCTGCTCTCCTTGTCCACATGATCATGGTGTCGTTGCCTCAACAGTTTGATAATTTCATTATCAACTACAATATGGCCCCGGAAAAATGGGATATAGAAAATACGATTGCCATGTGTGCCCAAGAAGAGGAGAGGCTCACAGCACAGAATGGAGGTTCCTTGAACTTTGTCAAGGACAACAAGAAAAGGAACTTCACTCAAAGCAACCATGGCTCCCCTACTAAGCCATATGGTAAAGCTCCCATGCACTATCAGCATCAGCAGAGGTCTGCTCTCCCAGTAGACAAAGATGCTTGTATCCACTGTGGCAAGAAAGGGCATTTCAAGAAAGATTGCTTTGTTTGGTTAAAGGAACTGATGGCAAGAAAAGGTAATAACATAGTTTCTTTTGTAAATGAATCCCTATATACGCAGTTTTCAAAATCTACTTGGTAGATTGACTCAGGTGCAACCGTTCATGTTGCAAATTCATTACAGGGATCCCATTCGACGAGGACTATGAGAAGAAGCGAAGGATGCGTTGAAGCCACAAATGGAGTCCTAGCGGATGTTGAGGTCATTTGCAACATCTCTTTGGAGCTTGCTGATGTTTCAACGATCTTGCTTACGGATGTCCTCTATGTTCCTACTTTTGCATAGAAATTTTGATAAGCGTATCGTGTTTTGAACAAAGTAAACTATGAATGTCATTTTGGACATGGCCAATGTGCCAATTATTGTAATAAAGATTGTGTGGGTGTTGCTTTCCTTCACAGTGAGCTTCATCTGATTATCTACTCGTGAAAGAGTTTATTTTGTGTGTAATGTGAAAAAGCATGTTTCCTCATCGAATAAAGATCCAAAGAAAATAAAGAGAACTCATGACTCATCGAAATTATGGCACTATCGTTTAGGATATATTTCGAAAGGGAGAATAGAAAGACTAGTTGTGAACAGGAAGAGTTTCCTCGCTACAACACCTAAGGGTGTGGGGGAGCCCATGTGAACAAGAAGAGTTCCCTCGCTACAACACCTAAGGGTGTGGGGGAGCCCAGCCGAGGCCAAAGTATTTAATCGAAATTGAAATATAGCAAAGCTTGACCCTAAAAAGTCAGTTGCCATTTCATTGGCTATCCTGAAAAGTCAAAAGGTTTTCGTTTCTACTATCAAGACAGATACACAAAGTTTGTAGAAACGAGACATGATGTTTTCGAAGAGGATGAAATGACGAGGGGGGCATGGTAACTCGGAAAATTGATCTTGAGGAGAAGAGGGTGCATGCACCTAATCCGATGACTCAGGAGCTATTCTTCGAGCTACCTGTTGTTCCTGCATCGATAACCCTAGAGGTTGTGGTGCAAGCACCTATTGTAACTTCACCCATGACAATAGTGAGTGAAGATCTGAAACCTATCCGTCAGGAGCCGATTGAACCCACTGTTGAGCATGAAAGGGAGCAGCAGCAGCCACCTCCAAAAGATGCATCTCATGATGAGAAATTTGGATTTAGAGAGAATGTTGAGGACGACTGTATTTACGCAAAGTTTAAAAGTGGGAGATACATCTTCCTAATTCTGTATGTGGACGATATCTTGCTTGCTAGCAGCGATGTCAGTCTACTAATAGAAACAAATAAGTCCTTATCCTCAAACTTTGATATGAAAGATCTTGGTGAAGCTTCATATGTTTTGGGCACATAAATTCACCGAGATAGGACAAATGGGGTTCTAGGATTGTCGCAGAAGGCATACCTAGAGAAGAATCTAAATAAATACAGTATGCATGCATGCAATACCACACCTGCTCCTATAGTCAAGGGTGATAGTTTTGGGAAATTTCAATGTCCCAAGAGTCAATATGAGATCGATCAAAATGAAAGTGGTACCATATGCTTCGGCCGTTAGAAGCTTATTGTATGCACAAGCGTGCACTCGCCCTAACTTAGCTTTTATCACCGAGGTACTCGTTAGATATCAAGAGAATCTAGGCATAGAGCACTAGAAGATGGTAAAGAAAACTTTGCGTTATGCGCAAGGCACAAAAGACCTCATGCTAACATATAGAAGGTCTGATTCCCTAGAAATAAGAGGGTATTTAGATGCTGATTTTGTGGGAGACAGAGACGATCGAAAGTCCACGATAGGATACGTCTTTACTCTCGCAGGAGGGGCTATTTCATGGAGAAGCTCCAAACAGTCAATAGTTGCATCATCCACCATGTATGTAGAATTTATAGCATGTTATGAGGCAACGGGGCAGGCGATATGGTTAAAGAAATTTATACCCGACTTGAAAGTGGTAGATTGTATTGATAAACCACTAAATATGTACTGTGACAACGAGCCCGCAGTATTCTATGCTCACAACAACAAGTCGAGTGATGCTTCCAAACCAATAGAAGATAAAGTGTCATGTTGTGAGAGATAAGATCCAGGATCACACTATAAGACTCGAGCATTTAAGGACAGGGGATATGCTTGCGGATCCGCCAACGAAAGGATTACCACCCAATGTGTTCAAGGAGCACTTAGCCGGCATGGGTTTAAAGGAAAGCCTATGATTCCTGGATCATAAGAGGCCCAAAAGAAACAGAATTTGTTTCAAAACAAGAGGTATATTGTAGCTGTCTGATTCTATCGGCAATTGAGCTGTGATGATGAAACATGCTCTATGTACCAAACTGTGATGAAACGAGTAAAGTATAAAGTAAAAAGTAAAGTTAAGATCAAGGGGGGGACTGTTAGGTTGATCTCCCGATCGATCCCAACGGATCGATCGAACCCTTGCTCGCGCCCTGATCGGGGGCGCCCAACCGAATGATGGTTGGTGGGCCCCTATTGCCTGTGCTATAAAGAGAGGTGGGGTCCAGCTGGCTCGGATTACGAGGTGAGTCGCGTAGCCGTTTCCCCACCGATACCCCGAGCCGATCTAGGTCAGCGCAGTATAGCGGGAAGCTCCGCCGCCTCCACCACCGCTTTGCCCACTACCTTGCACACGCTCACGCCGTCGATCCCTCTGCAATGGCCAATGGCTCAGCGAGCTCGAGCCAGGGAGAAGGTACACCTCCCCCTCTATGCTCTCTCTCTCTCAGATGAAACCCTAAAGGGTTTACTGACTAGATTTAGAGCTACTAGGCCTAACATGGGTGGCTCACACCATCCCATGGCGCGGGCCCACCTGGCCATGCCACCAGGTGGTGTGGCCACCCCGAAGCCTGTCTCCGACCCGTTTTCTCCCAGTACCTTCCTTTTGTTGTTAAACTTTGTAATATATAATCCTCTGGATCCCCCGAGGTCCGTATATCGTGTTCTTGTCGTGTTTTCGTTTTGATCTATTTCTGACAGGCAGATTCTCAGTTCTGGAGCCACAATGTCTTCCTATGGATCACCCAAGGAGGATTCCTCCACGGACATCATCAACCCATACATGTATGAGTTGAAGATTCACCCCAAGGAGTTGTTGCTCGAAGATGGGAAGGTACAGATAGAAGAGGTTCAGGGCCCTAAAGGAGAAGGTAGTCTGGAGGAAAGGATGGAAGCACTGGAGCAAGAAGTATTTAGGTATAAGAAGATGGCAGAACGCGAAGTGGACATCATCCATAAGATAAGTTTAGAACTCATCGCCAAGCACAAGAAGGAGACTTCTGAGCTTAAGGATGAAATTCTCTCACTCCATCGAACAACCAACCAACTACAAGCACAACTCTACGACATGCAAAATCAAAACTGTGAGTATAAGGCTAGGTTTAAGCACATAAGTTATGCTGCTAGTTTCAGGATATTGGAAACCAAGATGTCCTTTGTTGATGGGGAGCCTTTACCTTGGAAGTTGGATGATGATGAGAGAACACCACCACCATCGAAGGAGTAATTCGTCATCAGGTTTTGGCATCCCCTTGGTTTGTTCCAAGCTTGGGGTGTTGGAGATATGCCCAAGAGGCAATAATAAAGTGGTTATTATTATATCTTTATGTTTATGATAAATGTTTACATCCCATGCTATAATTGTATTAACCGGAAACATTAATACTTGTGTGTTTTGTAAACATAAAAGAGTCCCTAGTAAGCCTCTTGTTAAACTAGCTTGTTGATTAATGGATGATCATGGACATTGGATGTCATTAATAACAAGGTTATATCATTAGGAGAATGATGTGATGGACACACACACCCATAGTAAGCGTAGCATAAGATCAAGTCATTAAGTTCGTATTGCTGTAAGCTTTCAAATGCATAGTAACCTAATCCTTCGACCATGAGGTTATGTTAATCACCATCACCGGATGGGTACTTTGATGACATCAAACACCGCTTCGTAACTAGGTGGTTATAAAGGTGTCATTGGGTATTCTGAAAGTATGTGTTGAAGCGCATGGACCAAGATTAGGATTTGTCCATCCATATGACGGATAGATATGCTCTGGGCCCTCTCGGTGGAATGTCATCTAGTTAGCTTGCAAGCATGTGACTAGGTCACAAGGGATGACATATCATGGAACGAGTAAAGAGTACTTATCAGTAACGAGGTAGAACTAGGTATGGAGATACCGACGATCAAACCTCGGATAAGTAGAGTATCGCGTGACAAAGGGAATTGGTTTCGTATGTTAATGGTTCTATCGATCACGAAGTCATCGTTGAGTATGTGGGAGCCTTTATGGATCTCCAGATCCCGCTAATGGTTATTGATCGGAGATGTGTCTCCATCATGTCTACATGTTCACGAACCGTAGGGTGACACACTTAAGGTTCGAAGTTGTTTTAAGTAGATATGGAATGTGCGTTGGAGACCGAATGTTGTTCGGAGTCTCGGATTGGATTCGGGACATCACGAGGAGATCCGGAATGGTCCGGAGAATAAGATTCATATATTGGGGATCATTTTCTAAGTTAGGAAATGTTCCGGAGTGTTTGTATGGAGATTCTAGAAGGTTTTGGAATGTTCTGGAAGGTTCTAGAAGAGTTCTTGGTGTTTGCTTGAAAACCAAGAAAGGGTCAAAGGAAACCTTTTGGGGCGAGACACGGAATCGTGGGGGCGGAGGACTCCTCCCCCCTTCCCAACCCGCCGGCCATAGGAGGGGAGTCCTACTAGGACTCCCCCTCCCCAGGCGCGCCTCCCTCCTTTAAATAGAAGGGAGGGGCGCCCCGTCCTAGACCTCTCCCATAACAATCCCTAGTCGCCGCCTCTCTCCTCCTTCGCTCTGCTCCGGCTTAGGCGAAGCCCTGCAGAAATCTCTACTCCACCACCACCACACTGTCGTGCTGCTGGGATTCCGTGGAGAAGATCTACTACCTCTGCTGCTCGCTGGAACAGGGAGAGGAAGGTCTGCTTCGACTCCGCATGTGTGACCGACTGCGAAAGCGCTGCCGGAACGCGGCGCCGGAAGGATCGTCCACACGATCTTGAGATCGGCAAGTGATCGACTACATCAACCACGAGATCCGATCTCGTAACGCTTTCGGGTCTACAAGGGTTAGTACAGATCTATCTCGTTGCACATGTCTAATAGATTAGATCTTGGCTTTTATCTAGATTAGATCTGGGTTTTGTTCGTTCTTGCGGTAGAATTTTTTTGTTTTCCATGCTACAAACCCATCATGGGGGAGTGCCGTGGTATATCATATCATTATCTTTCATCTTTTTAGAGTCATATCATAAATAGAGAAGTTATCATATAGGATGGTTTGCATTATGAAAGTATCTCTCCTCTAGTTAGCTATACGTATCCCTTGGTGTGAGTTACCGCTATGGAATATTAATGAGAAGTTTTATCATTTACTTTTTGCACATCTTATTTTAGTTTACAATTTTTATTATATGATTAATCTTGTTGTTAGTATTGGTATCACTTTGGGATCATTTAAGTAAACTTAATTGGTTTTGGTAAATTTAGCTCTGGTCAGTAGCAACATTATTTGATTCAAGGATTGGATGCACGAGAAGCATTCCCTCTCAGTACAGGTTGTTGGCTAGCAAAGCTGGGTAGCAAGCATAAGAGTTGAAGGAATCAAACAAACATACAAGTCATAAAAACAATCGTGCAATCTTCCTTGAAAACACAAAAGATCTTAACTAGAGAATACTAAGCTTATGAGCCAATCAAAACAATCGTGCAATCTTTCTTGGAAACACAAAAGATCTTAACTAGAGAATACTAAGCTTATGAGCCAATCAAGAAAGAAAGATAATGAAATTATATTTCTAAAAGTACTTTTCTCTTTTCCATTCAATCATCAAATAATGTTGCTACTGACCAGAGCTAAATTTACCAAAACCAATTAAGTTTACTTAAATGATCCCAAAGTGATACCAATACTAACAACAAGATTAATCATATAATAAAAATTGTAAACTAAAATAAGATGTGCAAAAAGTAAATGATAAAACTTCTCATTAATATTCCATAGCGGTAACTCACACCAAGGGATACGTATAGCTAACTAGAGGAGAGATACTTTCATAATGCAAACCATCCTATATGATAACTTCTCTATTTATGATATGACTCTAAAAAGATGAAAGATAATGATATGATAACCATAGTGGCATTCTATGAAGCATCTTCAATAAAAACCTATGAAAATAGCAAATAAAAAGATCGATGAGATGCTCACTGTCTGTTGCCTTGTCATTTTGATATGGGATAGCTCCTGTGTCATGGGGCAAGGGGTACCCCGTTGGCGGTTCTCTATGATACACATACACTTAAAATGAAAAGAACTTACCGGAAACCAAAGTTGAGTAGCATGAGGTCCGGTACTCGTAAGCAAGGGGCATGAGATTTTCAACTTATAACCTGTCAAGCATATCCTCATATTTGTGTCATTTTAACCGTAATCACTTCAAGATGTTTATGATAGGGGCAATGAGAGCTAAAAGCTAGTAAGTACCATAATTTTTGGAGGTTCTTTATGAAACTTGAAAATCCTTGCTTCCCTCTGTGAAGGGCCTATCTTTTACGTTTTAGTTGAGTCAGTAAACCCATTCCTTTCTATCTCAAGCAAGCATTTGAGTTGTTGTGATTCAATCATCCATATGATGATTTATTTAATCATGTTTCTTATGTTCCTTATTTTGCACATTGCTCTTATATTAGTGAATATTACTTTGAAGGCCATCATTGAAAACCCCATTAAATTTGACTCCTGCAATTTGTTAACCGTTCTCTGACCAAGAACAAAGTTTGCCATTACCAATTATGATTTACTTTGTGTATCTTTATTGTGTTTCCCTTACTCATTGCAAGTCAAGTTATATAATAGTAAGTTGTTTTCCATTATGATTTATGTATTGATGAATGTGATGCTTCTTGTCCGTATTCTCTTTATCGACACTTCACTCCATAAACCTGTGGTCATGTTTACTGAGCTCAGTTTTCGCTTGGGGACAAGCGAGGTCTAAGCTTGGGGGGAGTTGATACGTCCATTTTGCATCGCTATTTTATATCATAATTTGCTGTTATTCATTAATATATTTCATATTAAGAGATGCTACTTATGTTATTCCATCTATTTTTACATGATTGAGGACCTTTGGAGGATGAACCACCGGAGTCAGGATTCTGATGGAAAAAGCACTGTCTAGATGCAAAATTCGTGAAGATCGGAAAATCCCAGAAAATATATTGAAATTCTTATTTTTCCGGAAGACGAAGGAGGAGTGGAGATGGGCCACAGGGGGCCCACACCCCCTGGTGGCGCGGGCCCCCTGGTCGCGCCACCAGGTGGTGTGGCCACCCTGACCTGCCTCCAGCATCACCCTTTGTCGTATATAATCCCCTCGAAACCCTAAGACTCGGAGAGCGACGATAGAAAGATTCCGCCGCCTCTGCGGGGCGGAAACTACAGAGAGAGAAAGAGCTCTCCGGTAGGCAGAAATCTGCCGGGGAAATCCCTTACCGGAGAGGGGAGATCGTCGCCATCAACACCATCATCAAGCTAGACTTCATTGGGATCATCATCTCCACCAGCACCATCACCATCACTCTGTACCGCTATAACAATTGGGTTGAATCTTGCATAGTTCTTAGGAAAAACTTTCTCGGTGTTGATTTCTTGTTGTAGTTGATGCTATTGAGTGGAACCATTGAATTATTGTTCATGTTCAGATTGTTACTTATCATTATTTCATCTCTGATCTTGATCCATATGATGTCTCATGAGTAGTTCGTTTAGTTCTTGAGAACATGGGAGAAGTCATGTTGTTGTAGTGGAATTGTGTTGAGAAAGATTCAATGGTTTGATATTTAAGTTGTGGTATTATTCTTCTAGTGGTGTCATGTGAACGTCGACTACATGATACTTCACCTTTATGGGCCTAGGGGAATGCATTGTGTATTTGGCTATTAATCGTGGGGTTGCCGGAGTGACAGAAACCTGAACCCCGTTAGAAAACCTTTGCATAAGGGAGTGTAGGATCTCAAAGTTTAAGGTTGTGGTTAGATTTTTTATCTTAATTACTTTCTTGTAGTTGCGGATGCTTGCAAGGGGTATAATCACAAGTACGTATTAGTCCTAGAAAGGTCAGTACATTAGCACATCTCCACCCACACAACACTTGTCCAATCAAAGAAGATTAATCAACTATATAAAGCGAAAGCATTTGACGATATTCTCATGTGTCCTCGAAAACATTTGGTCATCTTTAGTAATACAACCGGCTTGTGCTTTGCTAAAGAAAGGATTGGGCCACTTGCTGTAATTATTATTATTGTCTTTTATTTACTCGCACTTTATTTATCTGTATTATCAAAAAACCCTAAAAATCCGTTTGCTAAGTATTTACAGAGAATTCCTGATCCAAGCCACTTGTTAACACCTTCTGCTCCTCGTTGGGTTCGACACTCTTACTTATCGAAAATACTGCGATACACCCCTATACTTGTGGGTCATCACTCCGCCGCCGCCTCAGAGGTGTGCTCGCGCTCCCCCATTTCCGCCGCCTTGCGAGTCGCGGACGTGGCGGAGCTCGCGCACGGCGATCTTCGCGGCCTCCCTGGCGACCGACTCCAGCGTCGTCATGGCCGCCTTGTGGCGGATCTCGTGCAAGGCCACCTCGGGCCGCGACATGGTGAATCTCGCGCACCGCGAATTGGGCGGCCTGCCACGCCGCCGCCTCGACCACCTCCTCTAGCACCTGCTGGGCCACCTCGCCTTCGTGCTCAAAAGCTCTCACCTCCTCATCGGTGAAACGTCGCGCCAACTCGCTGGCATGCAGCTCCACATCCTCCTTGGAGGGTTGCAGAAAACGGCTGCGGCACATCTCCCTAATCATCGTCCAGTTGGCGATCATACGACTAGGCATGGCCGGTGTTTGCCAGTGCGTTTTTGGCGGCGCTTAGTGTGCAAGTTCTAGTGTTCATCGCCTCGTCGGCGGTCATCTTTTATAGACCACGTCCATGACGGGAAACGGTCGCCCGGGCGTGGGATGTTTTCGACCGTGGGCGGAAAACCGTGCGCGGAAAACAGGAGCCAGCTAGGGTGGAAAACACGGGCGCACGAGAAACCGGCGGTGGTGATTGGCGACGTCTCGTCGCCATTAGAGCTAGGTGTCAAGCGTCCACTGCGCACACCGCTCGGTCTTGCCGGATCGCGACCTATTTTTTTTGTCCGTGGAGACAGAAACCGGTACCGCCGGAGATGCCATGAGGCCGGACTAGAACCGGAGGAGATGTGCATGTGCTTTGTCTTTGATAGGAAAGCAGCTTTTCAAACAGAGTTACAGAGCTCGCTCGGTCTAAGAGTATGCGACGGGTTGAATGTAACAAATAGAGAGAGGGGGGAAGGAACCGATCGAGCCTAAATTGTTTTTGGTTCGCTGATATTTTTGCTTGCATCCGAAATCCTGATCAGAGATCACTGTTTGAGACGCATAAGATCCCATAGTGTTATAACTCGGTCTGGATCGTAGAAATGAGAAACACTTGCTCAGACGATATGCCTCCCATATGAACCATTATTTGCGATCTTAATTTCACTGAAATCGAGGAATTATTGTTGTCAGAGCAACACAGATAATAACGTCAGTAATACACTCCATGGATAAATCATACTCCAACACAAAACGTGGGTATTTAGATCAGACGAAGGATGCAGCAAGATCATCTATGCAGTTGACTACAATACAAAGCACCTTTCACATACTGAGAAATCTGTGAACGTGCCACTTTGTAGCATAAAGACTCTGTGCTACCTAGGACAAATTATTCCAAACAAAACATCCTACAGGCACTGCAGTCTGCGGCACGGCCCAACTGCAGTTCAAGTAGCAAAACAGTTTCTCTAGATGTCAGGTCCAAGAAGGGCAAACGTGCACATCCAGGAGTTCAGGGTATCAGTGTAACTAAAAACGATAGCACAAACCACAGAAGCACGTCCCTGATCCTATATTCCACCACATCAAGCTCACTCTTCACGTACGTGGGTCTGCACGACGAAACTTAACTTAAAAGCAGGTACGAGAGCTTCATTACACGTGGCGATGTTAGGTCAGACTTCAGTTGCTAGCGGGCAAGAAAACTGTATGACGGCATGTCCTCAATTTGCTGAATATCTTCAAGCAACAGCTCTCTCTCAAGCTGGCGTCGTGTGGATTTAATAACAGTCTGCAGCCAGAGTATAATTTGGTCAGGAAGGTACAAAGAACATGACAAGGAGATTGCATATGGAAAAACATACATTGAAATCCATATATGTGGCGTGCATCTCAAGCCATTTCTGATCCATCAGCCTAAAGGTTATGCAGTAAAGAATGTCAAAAGCTCGGTCATTTTCTGGAAAAAAGAACAATGGTTAGATGGTAGTGATAGTAGTATCTAGAGGCATTTACATTTAGTAGCAGCCCTGCCTGTACTAAGATGATGTTTTATTTATTCCACATTTGCACCTATACTGTCATCCGGTATTAAGAGTATTAATTTCTATGCTATGGCCGTAAATTTATTCGACCGCCCATAGTTAATCACTGCATTTGAACATGAACAGCGGACAAAGTTACGCGAGTCTACTGAGCCAGCGAGATCAGCTGTGAGTTAACAAGCACTGAAGCTTTAGTTACAGTCATCAATGACCTACAGTTCATATACACCTTTAGATAGTCATCAATGACCTACAGTTGACATGCATTACCGATTTACCGCATAAAAGTGATAAAACTAGTCTAGTGTTCAATTGTTTTGGGACAAAAGGTCTATATAGCAGTTATGTAAGACCTCAATACTGCACAATGTTATAGTAGTAAAATACTGACTGTACCTATAAGTAAATTTAGGAACACTGCTCCAATCAAAGACCTTGGCTTAGCTGCACAGAAAATCAGTATCAGTCAGTGTGCCGCATATTCACATTGCTACATGTAAATGCAAAATCAGTTTCACGATTTAGAAAAATTTACCCAGAGAAATATCTAGAAGTTGATCAACTAATCAAGACGGACAGAAAAGCTTAATGAACAAACCTGCTTGAAGATCAAGCATCTGAATAAGCATGAACGTAATATTTACGCCAGCTACAGCGAATGGATATTCCCACAATGCTCTGTCACCATTCTGCTTACAAAGGAGCTCCTCGAAGGATTTCTGCACAGATAGTGCGTTGTTGAGATGAATGAAAGGCCCAACATATAAATATTGACTATCTATTAGGTAGATAAAATATAATGTGGTTTATTTTCTCCACGGCACTGTTATTATCAAAGAATCATTAGCTGTTCAATTGGCAAAGAAGATGGGGTTCCATTGGCAGCCGAATAGATGTCGATAACTGTATATTACATGAGCCCTTAGAATCTTTCCTGCTCTAGCTATAAGAAAATTCTTGGAGTTTACCAGAATGTAGCCTAGCATTAACAAGAAGTGGGGATGAATCAGACCCAGCATTTGAGTCAAGGGAATTGTACTCACTGGATAGTTTCTAGCGAAGTAAAGTAAATTCTCCAAAGAGATAAAGCCACCGCCCCTGTAATTCCAGTACAGCATTATAATTGCAGGTCCTGAATTTAACTAGAAAATTATTTTATCGGGACACATATGGGAATTGAAAGGGGAAACAATACCTGAAGTCTGTGGACGGATCTTTCCCTTGCCATCCCATCTCCTTCCACTGGTCTGAAACTAGTCCTAGAAGCTCAGTTCCAGGAAAAGAAGCATGCCAAAGGGCTTTCAATGCTTCCTAATGAACACAAGGTGTGATGAATGTGTTAGTAACCTCTTGCGGACAAATTAGTGCATGTGATGATGAATTAGATCGAACTGATCAAGTGGAGCATAGAAATGTATGGTCATGTTTGGTATACCAGAACCAAAAGGTAGAGATAGCCATAATTATTTCAGGACCAGTAGCAGCAGAAATAATTAATAGTACTAGAGAACAAACTACAAGCGAGCATGTGCTGCTGCACCTCAGGATCACTTCGCTAATTTACTCAACTCAAAATTTATTTTCCATAGGTTTCTGAACATTGCTCGTGGCTACAATGAGTTCAAATGAACTGATGGACTGACTTATACACGTCCAGTATATCCCGTTGGTTTCAGTGACCTGATACTCAGGAAAAACATAAATCCTTTTCCAGTAAAGCAAACATGAGAACAAGGCCATTTTGTTATTTTGTAAGGTATCTCGTGGATACTATGTCAACGTGCTTGCGAATCTTATAAACAGAGAGCAAAGCCTACCACGAGGTCTTAACAGGAATACCATGTGTTCATTCTATAATACAGCAATATAGGTTTTCTGAAATAGCACATCAAACACATCAGTGGCGATATGGCCACCTCATACCTGATGTTCTCTATTTTGACTATCGTAAGGCACCTCTATCCGGTTCTGTAATCTTTGCAGACACTCTTCCTGCAACAGCAATATGGAATGTCAGAAGTTCAAACTCCTAAAGGCTACCACATCACATGCCAATTCCAGAGCGCAGTTGTTTGTTTAATTTTCCAGCAACCAGCAGGAGCTCTGCCTTTTCATTAAGAAGAATACAAATAGTATTAGTGTATGTCAAACCATTGTATGGAAAAAGCAAGCAAGTGCGAATTGTCATGGCTCAGTTTTGTCTTCTTATATATCAGAAACAGGGCAACGCAGGGAGCCAGGGATGAACCATGCTGGACAAATACTCCCTCGGTCCATAAATAAGTGACTTGCATTTGTCTATATTTGCATGTATCTATACACTAAAATGCATCTAGATGCATCCGAATTTAGACAAATTCAAGTCACTTATTTCCGGACGGAGGGAGTATAATAACGGAACACAACCATTGGGTTGTATGATCTGGCCCTCGCTGCGATATTCCATTAATGTTTGCATTCATACTTCAAAACAACCGTACTAGAAAACAACGAATTACTCCACGAAACGAAGAGAAATAAATAGACAAATAACAGAGCATGGTTTCACCTGGACCGGGGTCAGATCGAAGGAAATGCGAGCGTCGCTCTCCCTCCTCTGCACGCAGACGCAGGAGAACCCCCTCCCGATCCACGCCGTCGACCCCGACACGACATCCGCTGGAAAGGAGGAAACACATCGGGCGTCAGCCACTTCCCTGTAGCAGCAAGCAAGGGGGGATCCGAGCCGAGCGGCCTCACGCACCCACGTACCCGTTGATGGGTGGTGGCCGGAGAGGCGGCGGACGGCGAGGAAGGAGCCGCCATTCTGGTCCATGTGGGGCGCGGCCCTCTCCCTCCGTCAGCGGCCTGCCTCGTGCCCCCTCTCTCCCTCTCCTCCTCTTCCCCTCGGGTGTCTGCCTACGCGCCGCGATCAGCGCGGGATCCCCATATGGCTGGCCCGGGCGTGCGGATGCAGGCTGCGCGGCTCCCAACCCTGGCGGGCGACAGATCCCACGGGCGGATCACGGGGGGCGAAGGTGGCTGTGCGGCACGGGCTCCACGAGGCTTGGCGCCGTCGCGTTGGCGTCCGTTTGATTGGCAGCTTGCTTTGGCGCTTCTGGGTTGGCTTTTGGCTGCGGAGATGCCGATAGGGGTGGCGGCCTGTCCGCCTACGCCTCTGCCGCCTGAAGGGGATGATAAATTTGCGTCCGTGTCCTGTTACTTTCCGTTTTTAGCCAGATCTGACCACCCGCAAACCTCATGCAATTAGTCCATAATTTCCGTTTACAACATTAAGCTACCCAACATAGTTTGCAAGGCTTAGGGTTTGTTTGATTCATAAGAATTGCATAGAAATCGTGTAGGATTTAAATCTTATGAGATTTTTTTCTAATATGTAATTGTTTGATTCATAGGAACACATCCTATAGGAATTAATCCTATAGGAATCTTGTAGTACAATTCCTATAGGAAAGAAACATTAGATCAGACCTCATGTAAAAATTTATTTGCTACATCAAACATGATTTCTCTTCCCATAGGATTCAGGTTGGCATGACATCTTAATCCTATATTTTTTCTATTTCTATACTTTTTCTATCCTATGAATCAAACAAGCCTTTAAATCGTTTAAACCGTGCTGATCTGTTGCCTGCTAAGAGCTGGAGCGTGCCATGTTTTTTTATCAAAGGGAAACCAACAGGTAGTTATTAGCAAAAGTAACGGGGGAAAAGGTGTGGCCATTGATCAATCCGGTGGTTCACAATGCTTGCCTTGCGTTTGAAGCTTTGCTCGAGGCAATGAGTAGGGATGGCTAGAGCTCACATGAAGCGTGATCACTCATTAAGATAATCTAATCTAATAATGCATCCCATATTCCCATTGCCGCCCATATATCATGTAAAGAGAGGCCTGGGAAAGGACTTTGAACATCTATCTGCATAGCTTGTACGTACTGTTAACACTGTGCAGCAGTTTGATTGAAGCAACGCCTTTTCAGCATGTGATCATCGTTAGAAGCCCTAGATTCCTGTCCACTGAACTGATAAAGCAATGTGAATATGGGGGTAATCCTTTCATGCTCATGCTAGGTACTTTTGCTTTGTTCTTGCAGTCCCAAACTTCCCGGCATCCTTGGGGGAGTGGGTTTTTTTAGCCCGAGCTACACATAGCTTTTTTTTTTAACTTTGAAAACAGCATCTTAAAGTTCCAAAAAATTCCAAGAATTTTTGTGTAAGGCATTTAGAGTTGATATTTTGCAGGTTGATAAAACACTCCAATTGTCTACATCTAGGATATTTTCTAGAAATTTTCGAAACTTCAAAATGCCTTTTTTGAATTTTGTAAAAAAAAAAAAAGCTGTGTTGCCCGGGCTACACAGGTTTCCAGTATCCTTGGTCCCAGATCCACAAGCATCTTTCCTTTGCCAATAGAGCAATGGGGTTCGAAGTTGTAAACGGAGTTGTAATTGTAATGTTCGTCACTGTCTCTCATAAGGTTTGAACTCTCAACTACCTTGATTGCATGATTGCATCTTCCAGAGCTGGACTTGTACATCATCTCCATGTTCCAGTTACACCCCTGTTCTCCAAGGATCAAGGTAAGCAAACATTACATCGACAATCTGAGGTAACTCGGGAAGTTCAGATATAATCAGAGGTAATATTGTTACCTTTCAGTGCACCCTGTACATGATAATGCCTGATAGCTTATATTATCATAGACGGTTACACCTTCAGCTGTCCTTGCAGTGGCTAAAGCTGTTTATTTACTCACAAATACTGAAGAGTGTCATAAATCTTGTCCCCCAAGAAGCCAAGATCTAGAGAAAGTACAGCGTGGGCAGATGGATTGCAGCAAATCCCGTAGCAAGTGGCCTAAATAAATCAATTTACATGGGCCATTCTAGAGTATAAAATACGGCCATGCACATGGCAAGCAAGTGCCTAGGTATTCTTCCTGAGCTCGGTTTTAGCTCATTTTCTCACTGACGAAACCAGAGCCTGCAAAAACTTTTACAACTGATCTATGACAACTGGAACACTATCTTATTGGAGCTCATACCTCCATAAACATTATTGACCCTATACTAGTATCCGAAGAAACAGAGGTTAATACAAACAGAAAGCTTTGAGGAAACAAATGGCATCTTTGAACTACGATGGGACTCGTTGATTCCACCTGCGCTTGATTTCAGTTTTTGTCCGAACCTCTCTGAGCCGCCCGTCAGTTCCATAGTCTCTCTCCATCACCAGATTTATCCCTTCCTCCGAGTACCAACTCACTCCTATGCAGAGTATACCGTCTTTATCCACGTCTACATAAGCAGTGACACCTCCAGGTAACCAAAGCACGGTCACATCTTGCATGTCGAGCATCTCTTCCTCCCCAAAGAAAATTGAGCTCTCTGGCAATGTTCTCTTCTTCATGGTCTCCATGCACAAGTATACAAAGAGGGCTCCACCCTCTAGTTCTTGCACTTTCTCACTGAAAATTGGTGTTGCACTGACTTCATATACTTTCCAGGAGCCTGTCAGTTCGGATGGTTTGGTCCGCTTTCTTTGAGAGAAAGGTTTAACGTCAACAGGGGTATTACTGCAAAAAATGTGCATATCAAGAGCATGATAAGTTTATTGATCTAAAACAAAATCTGATAGTTCTTGTGGACGAAAGAAGTTATGTTGCCAGACTATAAGGAGAGCAAGATCTCCTGGAAGATCATCCAGATTATTAGGAACAAGCACACACGTGAGAATGTCTTCAATGCTTTGAAAGTAGAAAGCCCGGGCAAAGTATGAAATGTAGAATAGGTAAACCAACTTTTCAATTAGCCTTGTTCTAATTGGTTGCACACAAAAGACTATTAGTGGTACGAATCTGTGTCCTTCCTGGATTGGTGGTACGAATCTAGAACTATTAGTAAATCAATCCATCTTTGTTAAGTCTCTCTAGTTTCCTCCTAACAAATTCAGACTGTAGAATAGCAATACAGATTTATGTCATGAGCAGGAAAGCAGATAAACTTGTAGCAAGGGATAACAGGAATCATACTCTTCAACATGGATATTTGCTGGGCAAGCCCATTGTTCTTCATATACTGCAACCCTTACAGTTTGTATATTAGCCCCTCCTTCATTAAACTCGATAGTATGCACAATACGCAGTCTTTTGTGGCATCCCTTTACCAGACACTAAAATAGAGAACGATCCCATTATCAATTACTGATTGGAAAATCCAAACACATAGAAACACAAAGCATCTAAAAGAGAAAGCTAAAGGCATTTACATATGATATTGCTTATACATATACATGAGCATCCATAGTTCACTCCTTCAATAGTATATATATATTCTTAAATAAACATTAGTTAATCAAAAGCTACCTCTGTATATGATTTCCATTATACTAGCTGATACAGATCCTTGTTACTATATAACAAAGAAAGAGTAAGCATCTAGCACAGCATCAGAAGCATGCACATTACTTTCACTGTTGGTTTGCTATTTAGACATCTACGCGATTCATAACACCTATCCACATGCCTATGCAATCGTTATCATAGAAGTAACCCCTTAGGTTCATTCCTCATGTAAGATGCAAAAAAATCTCAAAGGAAAGCCTTGGGCAAAAGACAATTCTCAGTCAACATTGCACTAACCGAAAATCAGCTTCTTTGCGGAATATAAGTAAACTTTAGTAGGGTAAACATACTTGCTCAAACTTATACGTTGGTGAGAGGAAGTATTTAGATTCATCGTATTCACCAATTTCTATATCAAGCGGACCTCTAGAGTATGATCCATCCTGAAAATGAGAAATGGCATGGCCAAAGGAATTAGCGGATTATGCATAATTCACGGAACAAGAAGAAATGTGTAAAGTTACTGAATTAAAATAGGTAAGATGATGGCCCAGCATCACAATGAACAAATATGATTGAAGAGTAATGGATATACTTAATCTCGACAGTGTATTTTAGTTAAATGGGGGAAAACAGAAGGTCAGAGGCCTCATGGCTAGTTTTACATAGGGGAAACATATCTCATGAGCTAGATTATATTCAGCTTATAGTTGTAGGCCAAGGTTCAACAGATGACTCTACTGACGTCCAGAAGCTTCCTTTGATATGTTTCAATTTTTCTTGCATGAGTAGCTTGAGCAAAGAAAGTTATATTGAAAACATACTAGCTGTTCAAGGTAAACTCATCTTTAGAAAAAGGAGAGAGCTTAAACAATCTGTATATCCAAGAAAGACCCATGTAGTTCATGACTTGCCCCCAATATGAATGGCAAGCAGGCACCATGAACATCTTAACAAGCACTGATACTGAAGATAACCTGCTGAGAGGTTCAAGTTTAACATCAGAACTACCTTCCTTTCCTAAAACACCATTTAAGTGCCATATGTTTAAGAGCAGGAAACAGGCTGTGGTCCTAAGATAACAACGGTATAGAGGAAAGTAATCATATTTTCAGTTCAGTCAGTTATGGCTAAATATAGTATACAGTGTAAGCAAGGCCACTAAGAAAGTTGTAACTTCGACAGACGAATAAAAAAAGATGCTTGGGCAAAAGTGTTTGAATAAGACAGAAAAAAGGGCGAAGAGAAAAGAATCTCACCTCAAAAAATACAATCCCTGGTTCCATAGTAATAGTATCTTCGTCCAGTACATCACTCCTCTTAAGGTCAAAATGCTCATGGGCAGGTAGATCAACACTTATTTTCCCACTTGAACTACCATAATTCCAATCGTCATCACCGGCACTCTGCTTCTCAGCCTCCCCATGAGGATTGAGTTGCACCCAATTTGTCTTCCTTCGGATCTCGGTCCCATAATTACCATCATCCAACTTCTCAATACGAGAAAGAGTGTAGCAATCATAAAGGTACTCCTCTTTGCTTCCTAGTCCAACAGGCTCCATCTCTGCTGTGATTGGCGAGAACACAGCTCCGACACCCTTCCATATGCCACTTAAGCTACTCGCAAATGTTTCCCAAGAAGGCCTTATAACAGGTTCCTAGAAGAAAACAGTACTCAACATATCAGAAATTCCATCAAATGGATAGGATTTACTCACCTGCTAAGTGCTATTTGACAGCAAGTATGCGTCGACATAACTTATTCTCCATGATTTCTCACTATCTAAAGCCAGCCTGTTACCAGTGACATGCTTTGACAAGTGCACAGTAGACTACAGCCTGAAGATACTGAATTTAAACTGCTAATTTCCCACTAGGTTCGGTTAAATATCAAGCGTTGGTTAAATGACATAACAGATCGCATGTTCTACATCAAAACGTATAACTGAACCAATTCGTTTAATGTGCACTGACAAATTGAAGAGCCTCCCAGCTCCCACGATTGCCTCAGAAGACGCAAAGGGCCTAATTACAGTAAAATTAACTGCCGCTAGATAGCCGCGTCAATGTACCTGGGTCTGGAGCACGGTCTCGACCTCCACCAGCATGGCTCCGGAGACCAGAACCCTCGAGCCCGCGTCATTCTCGTTCCTCCTCCCCGGTGGCGGCGGCGGTCGGCTGCGCCCGTCAGTGCGCCCACGCCCACGCCCACGCCCGCGCCCGCGCCCACGGTTGTTTTTCTGGGACCGAGCCTTCTGCTCGGCGGCTTGTTCGTTGTCTACGCTCCAGACGTTCTCCTTCCCCCTCGACGACGCTCTCCCGCCCCGGGCGGCGCACCGGACGGTAGCCCTAGAGGTGGAGGGGCGGTGGCTGTGGGCGCTGGGGCCAAGGACAGCGAGGCTGCCTCCGCCCGCGCCCAGGCACCGCGGCTGCATGGTCTAGCTCGATCGGCGCGGGTTGCTCGGCGAGTGTGCTGAAGCGGCGTGGCGGAGGCGAATGGCTTGGACTTTGGGGATAGTGCCTCGGAGAACGTTGTCTCGTTGACATGCTGGGCCCACGGTTGCAGGAGGGAGGTGAACATGTATCCCGGTGGGAGGGGCTCCTCTATATACCGCTTGCTGCGAGCGCTAGCAACACGTCGCTCATATGGGGCGGCCCAATAATATGCTGGTGCATTCAGTCCGGAAGAGCCTGAACTATTTCTGACTTGCTAGCACTTGCCGGGTCTCATTAACAGATACTTCCTCGGTTTCAAAATATAAGATATTTTAGCTTTATAAAGAGAGCATATCTAGATCCTTTTAGTGTATAGATTCGCTCCAAAACTTAATGAACCTACACACTATAAGATGACTAGATATGCTCCATTCATAAAGCTAAAACATTTTATATTTTGAAACGGAGGGAGTACTATATAACAATTTTCAAAAAAGAAATTAACAGATGTACACGCTAAAAAGAGGTATTTTCCTGCTACTGTTTATTTTCTCTTTCTGTATATATCTATCTAAAAAATATTTTCCTGATTTTATATAACCTAAATTTTCAAACTGAAAGCATTTTTTCCGTCTAAAGGTAATGGCTGGAAAGCTACGAGTCCAAGACTACAAGAGCAAAAGCGTGTCTACATTCTACAGTAGTACACTGACACATTAGGACCTGTAAATTAATTTGTGTCGCCAGAGTCATAGCATCTGAAGTTAAAGTCGGAAATGCAAAACTGAACTCAGGTGCAGATGCTCCTGATTTCTAGACCAATCACGTTACCTGCGTTACACCATCGTTAGTGTATTCAGACTTGTATTCTTCTCTGTATCTTCCTCTTTTGAATAGTGCGCACGGGCCCTTGAATAGTGCACATGATCATTTGCTCAGAAATTCAATGCATACAGCACGGTTTCGACCCAGCCCTGCAGCCCTGCACGGTCCCACGGGAAGTAAATGAAATGCCTTCCATCTCACATCTCTCTTAAGCTGGTCATAGTGGGAGTACCATATTACTAGTATCATATACTAGTGTATGATACTACCTCTCTAATGGTTAGTATCATCTAGTAGTATCATAATACCATTGTATTTAATTTTTTCTATAATCTCAATACAATTGTGTGTATGAGATGTATTGGTCATTAAATTACCTAGTTTCACGAGCTATAATACGGTATCATATTATGATACTACTAACACCTCTCTCTTCATTAATTGTGGTGCCACATCAGATTTTTACCAAGGTGGCATGCATGATACTCCTTATGATACTCCCACTAGGGCTAGCCTTAGTTCTTCTGGAACTCTCGATCAATCGTTAGACGATGCCAGCACGGTTGCCGAAGGCGGAGAGCATACCAGCGAACATTGGGACTGTGCGGCGGTGGGGAATCACAACATGGAAGAGGTTCATTTTTCTCAACGCGGCTGCATGAGCACTCGGGTCCGTTTTCTTCCTCGGCTGTGGCAGTTTGATCTGGCGTCTAACTACTACAGTTGGCGACCCTGCGAGGAGCCGAGGAGGCGCAGTAGCAGGAACCTGAGCGGACAGAGATGAGCACTGAGACATTGGAATAGCGCGAGGCGGCAGCGAAGCTGGTCGTTGCTGGACTGGTCGTTGTTGGACTCACGAATGAGGGCGTCTCTTGTGTTGTCTAATTGAGCTCATCGGATCTTTTATTAAGGATACGTCCTCGGAGACGTATCAAGGCCAAGAGACCCAAATACAACGCGCGGTGGCACAGACGCCACGAGCGCAACTCCCCGTTGTCACAAGGACAACACACACACATCCTAGCTAACTACTCGCGACACCTCCACCTATCCACCTGCCCCAGTCAGTCACGGAACAGCCCTGCCGTCCTCCACAGGTCCGCCTCCGCGAAAATCTTGCGGATGACCTCTACAGGGGATGGCCTGGCCCTCTCGAAGACAATATCGTTCTTGTGGCGCCAGAGCGTCCAACAGCTGAGAGAGATCCCAGTCCAAAGGTCACACTCTCGACCTTTGCCGCCCCGCCTGCCCTGAAGCCAAGCTACCAATTTGGAGTCGTGGTCCGGGAGCCAATGGCCTTTGTTCCACCAGCTCAGGCAAGTTGCCCAAACCTCACGTGCGAGGACACACCCCATTAGCAGGTGATCAATGGTCTCTCCACATTGGTCACAGAAGGGACACGCTGCCGGGTGTTGGAGGCCCCGTCGACTTAGCCTGTCAGTTGTCCAACATCTGTTTCTGATGGCAAGCCAGAGCGCGATCTTACAGTTGGCAGGAGCGCGAGAGCGCCAGATCTGCAGAGCTCCAGCCATCCAGGTTCGCCCCACAAAAAGGGCTTGATAACAGGAACGGGCAGTGTAGCAGTTGCTTGAGTCCCAGTTCCACTTGAAGACATCTTGTGCTCCCTCCGTTAGGGTGACCAACTCTAGTCGATCAGCAACTTCGAGGAGATCTCTAATGGCTGCAATGCCTAGATCAGGGGGCACATCATGCAGCCATCCTCCTGCCAGACCCTCGTGAACTCGGCGTGTAGATACCGCGCTCGCTGGGACTGCCACGAAAAGGTTCGGCGCTATATCTCAGATCCGTCCACACTGCATCCACCTGTCTGTCCAGAAGAAAGTGGTGGCTTCGCCCCCCAGCACCGAGAAAGTTGCCGCCTCGAAGAGTCACCTCGTTAGCTTCGGAACCCGGATGTCGAGGTCCTGCCATGGCTTGTCTACCTTAGTCCGTTGCAGCCATAGCCATCTGGCCCTTAGTGAAATGTTCATAAGGCGCAGGTTAGGGATGCCGAGTCCCCCCATCTCCTTGGGCATACACACTCTGTCCCATGCCACTAGGCAGTGCCCACCATGCACATATTTCCTACCTTTCCATAAGAAGCCACAGATGATCTTCTTGATGGCGGTGATGATCTCAATGGGGAGGTCGAGGGACATCATGGCATAAATCGGTATGGCTGATAGGGTCGTCCTTACCAGCTCGAGACGCCCTCCCCTATTGACCAAGGTTGCTTTCCATGGTGGTAGTTTGGCGGCCACCAGATCGACAAGGGCTTGGAGCTGCGCCGCTGAGGGTTTCCATAGGGAAAGTGGAAGCCCTAGGTAACGAAGGGGGAACTGTGTGATGGGGCAGCGGAGCTCCTGGGCCACCAGATCCCTGTCCGCATCAGAGCACCTGATCAGGTTGGCCGAGCACTTGTCAAAGTTAGTTCGTAGACCATATACCCCCCCCCAAAGTCCTCGATGATCCTAGAGATCACTTGGAAATCCACCAGTAAAGGTCTCAGGAAGGTGACCACATCGTCCGCATAGATCGAAGTGCGGTGTCGGAGACCTGTCATCGCAAGTCGGGTGAGGAGCCCTTGGTCTTCGGCTTTGACTATCATTAGGTGGAAGACCTCCATCATCAGGACGAAAAGCTGTGGGGAGAGCGGATCTCCTTGCTGTAGTCCACGCCTGTTGGCTATCTTTGCCCCTAGGCATCCGTTCATCAAGATTCTCGTGGAGGCTGTGGAAAGGAGCGCACAGATGCATGTGAGGATACGATTACCGAAGCCCAATTTCCCGAGGACTTCCAGCAGGAAGGCCCAATCCACTGTGTCAAAAGCTTTGGTGATGTCCAACTTGAGGAGCACGGCTGGGGTTTTGTTGGTGTGAAGCTTGCGAGCTGTTCCTTGGACCATCATAAAATTGTCATGCAGGCAACTCCCACGCACGAATGCACTCTGATAAACCCCTACCATCTGTGGTAGGGTCGGCGCCACGCGGTTCGCAATCACCTTGGCCACCCATTTGGTGATCCCATGGATTAGGCTGATTGGCCGAAAGTCCTTCACCTCCTCCGCACCTGGCTTCTTGGGCAACAGTGTGACCAACGCACTATTTACTGCCCCAAATCCACGACAGTCCAGCCTAGAGAGTGAGTGAAAGGCATCCATAATGTCATCCTTGATGATACCCCAACAAGAGACAAAGAATCGGTTGGAGAAACCATCCGGCCCGGGTCATTTGTCCAGCGGCATGTTTCTGATGGCGGCCATGACTTCCTCCTCAGTAAAGACCCCGTCAATGTGTTGGAGGTTTGTCGACTGCAAGCCCAGGAAGTCCAGATCCAAAGAGAAGGGGCGATCCTCAGCCACCCCTAGAAGTTTCTCAAAGAAGGAGTCCACGGCTTCAGCCTTGTCTACATGCTCCGAAACACGGACATTGTCAACTAGAATATGACTAATGAAGTTCTTCCGTCTGCGATGGCTGGCATGTGTATGGAAAAAACGCGTGCATGCATCACCCTCTCGAAGCCATAGGAGCCTCGATCGCTGTCGTGCAAGGGTTCTCTCTAGGGAGGCCAGCCCTAGGAGCTTCTTCTTGAGAAGGCATCTCAGTCCACGCTCCTCAGGGGAAAGCTGTCTACTTTCTATGGCAAAGTCAAAACGAAGGATCAGCTTGGTGGCCATGAGTATCTGCAACTTGACGCTCCCGATGAATTTGGAGCTCCAGCGGGAGAGCTCTTTAGCCATGACCCGAAGCTTTGCATCCAACCTTTTGAAGGGGTTGGGCTCCCACTGTTGCGTCGTCCACGCTCCCTGCACCACTTCCATGAAGCCATCAACTTTGGGCCAGAAGGACTGGAACTGGAATCTACGCCCTCGTTGCAGGTCCGGGGCTAGGTTCAACATCAGAGGACAATGATCTGAAGGCCCAGATGATAGGGCCGAGAGGAACGCATCAGGGTATCGCGCTTCCCAATCCACCGTTGTGAAGACCCTGTCAAGCTTCTCAAGCGTGGGACGTGCCCGCTCATTGGTCCAAGTGTATCTACGACCATTGAGGTAAAGCTCCTTGAGCTCGAGCACAGAAAGAGTCCGCCTGAACTTGGCCATCATGCGGCGATACAGGACTCCCTGGTTTTTATCCTCCGGGTATATAATGAGATTGAAATCACCTGCCACCATCCATGGCCCAGCATGCAAATCCTGAATATCCTGCAACTCCTGGAGGAAAATGCGCTTGTCCTCGTCATCGGATCTGTTTGAGGTATTCGGCATTTTTCTCCCTCATGTGTGTCATCGGAGCGTATTGCACCCACCCAAGCGGTTCGCCGGTGAGGACGGGGATGGGGAGATGATAACTGCCAACTGCCCACGCAGAATAGGAGAGGTCGGCATGGGAGCCAGTTTGCTCGCAATAATTGTAGAGACTGTGTTTTTACGGGACTGACATAGACATGTCAGTACATCATGTATTCGTTTCTGAATAGCTTCCCGTATCTATTAAAAATGAATTTGGCTCAGATCACAGGGCCCTATTGAATGGTACAGATATCAGGAGCATTTGAGCTCGAGAGCCAAAACGCCATGCCCAAGTTAAAGTCTTCTAAACTTTCCAAACGTGCATGCATGGCCAATGCTTTACACTGTAGATCGGCTTGGCCACAACGCGTCGTCGGTGGCTGAAGGAGTAGAATGCTTTGGTAGACATCGACGGATTCAGGAATTGGATATGGAAGGGTGCCACTGCCACAGACTTGGGGCAGCACGATTTTCTTACGCATACTTAGCGGGAACATATGTACCTCTGTTTCTAAATATAGCAAGTTTTATCAGTTTAATAACAAAAACGTCTTATGCTTAAAAACAGGGTGAGGAAAAGATATTATTTGAAGCGAGATTAGTACCAAACCCATTATAGCGCATTGCACAAATCCATCCACTTTAGAGCATCACTAACAACAGCCGTAAACGGGCCCTTAAAATGATCGCCAATATAAGGGTTTCAGAGAAGAGTATGAAGTAGTTGAGCACGACCAAGCTCCCTCCCGTGTCGTCCCTACTCAGGCGGCACCGGAGGCCAACCCTAGCCGCCGCCGGGGTCCGGCCCCCTCCCCTCTCTCCTCCTCCTCTATCGGAGGACGCGGCCGGGCAAAGCTCGCGCCGCCGACGATGGGGGCAGGGCCTCTCTCTCTCGTGTGGCCTCGCCGTGAGGGGCATCGGCAGAAGTCTTCGACGGCGCGGCAGCGGGTGGCCACGCAGGGAGGGCGCGTCGTGACGGTGCGGAGGGCACACAGTGGAGGCTGCAGCTCCCCGTGCCCATGGTCGCGCGTGGAGGCGGGGCTGGATCTGGGCCTGTGCGGGCCATGGCTCCAGGTGGGCTACGTGAGGAGCTCCTACTCCGGCGTGCTGCGTGGATGCTGAAGGGGTTCCGCATATGAAAACAATAAAATTTTACCCTACGCCCCTGAAGCTGTCAGGACCTATCTATTACTAGTACAATAACGAGAGGGGCTTTTCGTGAACTTACCCTTGAAGACCGAAAAGCGTTGTCAACGCTCAGGAGAGCGTGGTTGATGTAGACGAGCCAAAGCCGACCTCAAGGTCGTGATGAAGTCCTCGCGCTCCTTTGGCTCCAACGACTTGAGTGCCTCAAGTGCGACACCTCGCAGGGAGTTACACACGTCCGGTGCCTGACGATGACTCCTGCTTCCCCGATCCAGCAGCAGTTGCGGAATCAGAGCTCCCGGATCCGAATCCCGCAGCACGACGGCGCTCCGCGGTGAAGATGTCTCTCGTTCGCGCAGTCCAGACTTGGGACCACGGTCACGAGAGAGAGAGAGAGAGAGAGAGAGAGAGAGAGAGAGAGAGAGAGAGAGAGAGAGAGAGAGGAAAGAGAAAATATCAATTAGAGGTCCTCCCAAAAGTGAGAAGACATTTATTGATTATTGATTGTATTTTATTTGGCCAAATACCCCCACTATATATAGGGGGAGGGGAGGTACTACCTCCCTCAAAGTCCCGGGGTCGGACTAAATGAGAGGAGGGGGAGGGGTGGCACCGCCGGCCACCCCCATGGGCCCCGCACGCGGGGGCTGGCCCACTAGGGCGCCGGCCACCCCCTTGGCCCCCTTCTTCCTCTCTCCTTTCTCTAATGGGCCCTCTCCCTCCGGGAATTGGCCCATTAAGCCTTTGACCATTTAAATTGATTTTTCTCTTTATTAAATAATTATGAATAAATGATTAAATCAACATTTAATATTCATTCACATATTATTCAACCTCCGTGGCTATGGAACACTTCCACCTCCACTCCGGACATCCTCCGGACTTATCGAAACCCTTCCGGTTTTCTCTCTACTATTCTTCGGTGATTCTACCGATCCTATAAACACTCTCTAAGAATCATCAAGCCCTTAAGCATGATACCCCGTGGTTCAGGAACACTCCAGACATGGTCGGGACACTCCCGCACCAATGATCAACAGAGGGACCTGGATGGCCATGTCACCCCTGTGCGTTCCATGAAGATTTTTCGTCATTTGAACCGGGACAGTCGTGTCTTATTCCCTTTGTCTCTCGATACTTGCATTGCCCGAGATCTGATCAATGACATCACCATGTCGTGTTCAATCTCGTTATTGAACAACGCTACTTGACTTGTTTCGACAAGTGATATCCCCGTGATCAAATCACAAGCTGCGCAGCTATTGGATATAACTTCTCCGAGTGGGCCCTTTGAGTATCTTCCCATAACATGGACGGACAAATCCCGCTCTTGACATATATTGCCTCTACGGTTTCTTCTGAGTACCTGAACACACCTTTATAACCACTGTATTACCAAGTGGCGCTTGATGCTATCTAAGCACTCTTGGGAGACAGTGATTGATATAGCCTCACGGTCTAAGGAATAGTCTACGAGGATCCATTTCTAATCATCGTAACTTGAACTTCGTGACATGCTCGGGTCACGATGTTAAGGTTGGGTATTGGTTCATCATCTCATTCTCAGAATGAGTTGACTCCATTTCCAACTGGCATAAATGCCATGATCAGGAAACATGATCATCTTTTGACCAATGAACTAGTGACTAGAGTTTCACTAGGAACCCCTAGTTGTTTGTATATCACACGTGTATTGATGTTTCCACTCAATACAGTTATAGCATGATATAAAACTTAATCATAAACTATATGAAATATGATAATAGTCCTTACTACTATTTGTCTCTAGGGCATATTTCCAACAGTCTCCCACTTGCACTAGAGTACAAGTACACTAGCTGCATTTGTTCTTTAATCATTGGCACCATATATCCGGTACCTTGAACATGCTTGCTCATGGAAGAGGTTGAGTCTTGGGTCTGTACTTTACAGTCCCAAATCCTTTGCAACTTACTAATGTTACTTTGATTGACAATAATATTTTATCATCACATGATAACATCTGTGTGTATGCATCGTTGCTATGGCAGCAGAACGAGGCCTGATTCCAGGAGCCTACAGTGATTTTAGATCAACCTCGAGGGATTTCTCATGGGCACTGTGCCCTGGGACACATTATTCTATGTTAAAAACGAACTAGCTCCGCCATAACATTATACAACACTTTAGATGGTACCCTTATCTATTATTATAAATGTAACCATCGAAACACTAGTGCACTATGTGCAACTTTCGATGTTTTGTTCACCTCGCTTCCTATTGACTTTAATCGGTATTTACGGGAGTTTCCAACATATTCTCTTATAACATAACCCTTTAGGCTTTAAGATATGTCATCCTTTACAGATTTGGAAAATATGTCTACAGTTCTCTATTAGATTCTGCGGACAAAGTTAGCTCAACATTCTGTGATTCAAACTTAATCACTTTCAAACGTTCCTTCTTGGATCACATATTATGTTAATTTATTGTCATGGTTTTCTAAGATAGAACCTATGTCTCAACATAGTGAATGATGATCATCCTATTCTTTCTTTCAACCATTGATATAAAACTTAATATTATTCCTAACTTGAGTTATTCAGGACTAGTTCCTTAATTAACTTTTATTCTGAAACCCTTTTCAGAATCCCTTAAGGAATACTACATAATATCATAATACACCTATTATCAACTCCTACACCTTATAAATCATTATTTATAAGTATTTGCAGTTTTTATTCTTAACACACTTAAGAATCACTATATAAGCTCCCACTCAAAAATATGTCATTCACGTATTGTTTTAGGAAGACTTTCATAGCTCCCACTCAATTTCATGCAAATTGCATATCCACTCACTATTTTGAATAACTTCAAAATCCTTTGATCAAATATCAAACTTGGAGTTTTACTATGAGATACTAGTACTATTACTAGTTTTAAATCCTCTAGACATTCAGCACACTTGAATCAAATTCATTTAAATTTGTCCAATACTTAACAAATTGTGCTTTTGTCATTCACCCCCTTTTCCACTATGGCTTTGCAGTCATTTGGGAAAATTCAAGTAACCCTTTTTACTTGTGAGATTCGGCAATGAATTGCTTTCTAATCTCAAGTGAATTTTGTTTCTAGGATTTCTCATAATTGAGTTTACCATTATTTTCTTAGTAGTTCGTAGGTATGTCATATTCTAAGAATCATGATAAATGATTCACAAATGTCTCCATACAAGATATGGGTTACATTTTGAATCCTACTGCATGTAGTGAAAACACTAGTGGGGAAAATACAATGATCATTATCATTGATTCTTTCCTTTGTGAAGAGAATCGTTCAGGAACATTGTCCGTTGCGCTTCTCAACACTCTGATGCAGGGTTTTGAATCCTCATCGTGTTTTTCACTATCTTCCATTTGCTCCATAATTGAGAAATATCACTAAAAGTGAGCTTTCTCAAGAATGTACCCAAATCCAAGCAATACAAGTTTTGCTTTTCTTTTGGATTCAGCTATGGATTTTGTATTCAAAGTTTCCAATGAATACTCTACAAGGACTTATGCGCTATTGTTTTGGTTATGTCAAATAACCCCAAAACTTTCACGACTTCAAATGGTTCACTATATATTCTAATTAAGTGCTAACTATTTCTTAACTAATGGTCTCTATATCTATACTACAATGATTCATTTGGTGCCATCTATTTACCCATTTGATATCTAATATCATATTGTGATGCTTTGCATTTTGATGTTTTAAAACGCTTTGCATTTCACAATTACTTTTATGCCATTCTTATAAAGTCAAATTTCATTACTATTGATCAAATCATAGTAATTAGATTCTCTTTTATATTTATACCCTTTGTTGATGAAATACTTTGATCAAATCAAATAGTTTCATATTCATGTTTCCTTTGGTAAACTTCTTTACACATTTAAACAATCATATAATGGTAATTACCATTTTCGTTAAAACACAATACATCGAATATTTATTTACTTTTAAAAATTCATTAAACACTTTGTATTCAAGTAATACTCGGTGTTCAAGTTATATTGCTGAACTTAGGCATGATTTATATGTGACAAGAAATCGAATGACTTTCACATATTATCACATAACTTTGAATTTAAACAATGGTTTCATTCATTAATGAAATATCATTAATTGGGTATTTTTCAAGGCATTTCAATATTTTACAAATGTTCACTCATTATCAATTAGTTTCAAACAACAAGGATAATTCATGTATAATCAAACAAGATATGAACATGGATAGAAATCATTCATAAAAGTAGAACAACTGTTTGTTACAAACTCATATGAATAACCGTCACACAAAGTGTGAGACACACTAAAGAAGTTCACAATCTTTTGATTACAGTAACTATCCAAAACATAAACTAAGTTATAAATGTCGAGGGAGAGTGTCGTCGGCCATCATCATCATGCTCGCGATCAACACGCAATGTCACCTCCTCTCCAGCAAGCACCTCTCATGCAGAAGGACCTGTTTTCAACAAAACAGAACAAGTATCAAATATACTTAACACTACAAATGTGTTTGTAAGATTATAACATTTATAAAATTATATATCAAATATATACCTTTGTCATCGATGACCTGAGCGACATCTGGTTCAACCAACACATTCTTGAGATGTGTCACGAACCAGTGGAACTCCATTGATTCCGTGTCGCCCCTCATAATGCAAGTCTTGGCTTGTGCTTGGTAGCTTGGTGGCAGCGACCGCAGCACAACACCGTTTGCAAAAGAGCCCATCATCCAGCTATCCAGGAAGTATGCAGGCCTCATGTACCCATCTTAATGGAGAGGAAGTCTCCCATCATCTCATGCTCCCATATGCATGCTTGTTCCACGAAATGTGTCTTAAGCTGTAGCATCATCGAACGAGGGTTAACATCACCCACGAAAGGCCATAGCTCATCCACCATTCCGAAACGCATAGTAACTGAAATGAAGGAGGCCATCTCTCGACGGAGATAGCGGTCTTTCCGCTGCTCTGGGGTCTCTAGGTCAATGGGTTGATCCAAATCCATCACATCGAGTATATAGTCGACCACGTCATTCTCGCTAAGGAGAACGTGGAGACGCGCAACCCATATGGAGAAGTTTGATCCATCTAATCTGAGCTTCTCTCCTTCTAATCAATCAATCGTCAACAGGAAAGGTGGAATCTACATTTACAATTGCAAGAAGGAATTTAGACTAAGTTTATAATTAAATGAGTTAATAATAACTCCACTCAGAAACACCTATCCCCATAAGGGTTCCTAGTGATAACACGACCCCTATCAGCCACATATCCCCCGATCGTCACGGCCATCAATGTGGGTTCAGGGGTGGACGCTAAACGCCGGTCACATCATTCGACTCGTGCTCGATCTTTCGACCATCCGTGTTCCGAGGCCATGGCTGCACATGCTAGGCTCGCCAACTCAACCTTAGTGTATTCTCTATGCAATATGGCTTACACTCACTATATGCCAACGTAGATATGTCTGACACCCATGCCTGTACCATGGATCGCCTCATACCGAAGAACTTTCTTGGTGGTGCACACTAAGGAGGAACACAATCGTTGGTAATTTTAACAGGGATCATCTTATTAGGCTACCGTCGAGTATCTAATACTAGCACACAATAAGATATATAAACAATAACATTGAATGTAAATGCGATGTGATATGGTCCTTCACGTCGTGATCTCCATCCGTCGTCACCAGATTCCGGCGCCAGGGTTCCGACGTCGTAGACACCAGGGTACCGGTGTCATTCCGGCGTGGTAGTCCATCACCTCCGTGACTATCTACTACTACGTAACAAAAGGTAATCACTTTACCTTTGCCACAACCATATCACAAAGCAACGCCCCTGCAAAACAAAGTTAGACGTATCTTTGCATGTTTTACGTGGCTGAATGGGCTTTCGCACAAGAACCGTTCTTACCTACGAACTTTCAGCACAATGTTGATCAAGTAGTTATCTCTACTACACCTCTTTCGGGGCCCTCCGTTGTAAATGGTATACCAACTAATGCGAGAGAGACAGACACCCTCCTAAGCCACTTTATACGGTATAAGCCGTATGTCAAGCGTGGACTAGTCACGCGAATGAACGCGTAAAGTCGGTTGGGGGACGCTTCATCAAGCATTACTGCGGTATACACAAGTACACGTGGGAGGGTAACAACTAAAAGATCAACGCCCACACGCTACATCTCGTGTGTTCTATCCGTACTAGCATTACTACGCATAGATCTAGCTCTGATACCACTGAAGGGGTTCCGTGTATGAAAACAATAAATTTTTACCCTACGCCCCTGAACCCCTGAAGCTGCCAGGACCTATCTATTAGTAATACTGTAACGGGAGGGGCTTTTCGCGAACTTACCCTTGAAGACCGAAAAGCGTTGTCAACGCTCAGGAGAGCGTGGTTGATGTAGACGAGCCGAAGCCGACCTCAAGATCATGATGAAGTCCTCACGCTCTTTTGGCTCCAACGACTTGAGTGCCTCAAATGCGACACCTCACGGGGAGTTACACACATCTGGTGCCTGACGATGACTCCGCTTCCCCGATCCAGCAGCAGTTGCGGAAGTAGAGCTTCCGGATCTGAATCCCGCAGCGCGACGGTGCTCCGCGATGAAGATGTCTCTCGTTCGCGTAGTCCAGACTTGGGACCACGGTCACGAGAGAGAGAGGGGAGAGAGAAAATATCAATTAGAGGTCCTCCCAAAAGTGAGAAGACCTTTATTGATTATTGGTTGTATTTTATTTGGCCAAATACCCCCACTATATATAGGGGGAGGGGAGGTACTACCTCCCTCAAAGTCCCGGGGTGGGACTAAAGGAGAGGAGGGGGGAGGGGTGGCACCGCCGGCCACCCCCATGGGCCCCGCGCGGGGAGATGGCCCACTAGGGCACCGACCACCCCTTGCCCCCCTTCTCCCTCTCTCCTTTCTCTAATGGACCCTCTCCCTCGGGGAATTGGCCCATTAATCCTTTGACCATTTAAATTGAATTTTCTCTTTATTAAATAATTATGAATAAATGATTAAATCAACATTTAATATTCATTCACATATTATTCAACCTCCGTGGCTATGGAGCACTTCCACCTCCACTCCGGACATCCTCCGGACTTACCGAAACCCTTCCGGTTTTCTCTCTACTATTCTTCGGTGATTCTACCGATACTATAAACACTCTCTAAGCATCATCAAGCCCTTAAGTGTGATACCCCACGGTTCGAGAACACTCCAGACATGGTCGGGACACTTCCGCACCAATGATCAATAGAGGGACCTAGATGGCCATGTGACCCCTGTGCGTTCCACGAAGATCTTTCGTCGTTTGAACCGGGATAGTCGTGTCTTATTCCCTTTGTCTCTCGATACTTGCATTGCCCGAGATCTGATCAATGACATCACCATTTCGTGTTCAATCTCGTTACCGAACAACGCTACTTGACTCGTTCCAACAAGTGATATCCCCGTGATAAAATCACACGCTGCGCAGCTATTGGATATAACTTCTCCGGGTGGGCCTTTGAGTATCTTCCCGTCACATGGACGGACAAATCCCGCTCTTGACATATATTGCCTCTACGGTTTTCTCCGAGTACCTGAACGCACTTTTATAACCACTTTATTACCAAGTGGCGCTTGAGGCTATCTAAGCACTCTCGGGAGACAGTGATTGATATAGCCTCACGGTCTAAGGAATAGTCTACGAGGATCCATTTCTAATCATCGTAATTTGAACTTCGTGACATGATCGAGTCACGATGTTTAGGTTGGGTATTGGTTCATCATCTCATTCTCAGAATGAGTTGACTCTATTTCCAACTGGCATAAATGCCACATGATCAGGAAACATGATCATCTGTTGACCAATGAACCAGTGACTAGAGTTTCACTGGGAACCCCTGGTTGTTTGTATATCACACGTGTATTGATGTTTCCACTCAATACAGTTATAACATGATATAAAACTTAATCATAAACTATATGAAATATGATAATAGTCCTTACTACTATTTGTCTCTAGGGCATATTTCCAAGAGATGCTGCAGCGGTGGTGGCTGGCCAGCATGGGGGCCTCCTCCGAGCCCATGTTGGCTGGCGGCATGCCCGGTGGTGGCCACCGCCCTTGGCGGTGCCGACGGCCAGCCCAGGCGACAGCTGAGTCCTCACCGCCCAGTCCCCATCAACTCGTCAATGATCTCATCCAGCATTACTGGCAGTTGTATGGCCACTGCGCTACCTCTCGCTCATGATCTACCCTTGTGTGAGATGAACCATCCGGGAATATTTGTTTATTTATTTGATTCAAATAATTATTGTAATTTGATTCAACCTATTGTTGTAATAACTAGGATGATAATTGTGTGTTCCTCGAAACTATTATTTGTGTTTTATTGATCAATTGTTATACTATGTTTTATGTTTGTATTTTTATTTCTATAAACCCTGATTTACGGGCAGCAAACTCCACGGCGCTGGTCAGAGACCGTAAACGCAGCCTGTAAAATGTTTACGGTCTCTGACCAGCGCCGTGGAGTTTGCTGCCCGTAAATCAGGTTTACCGTAGCCTGTAAACCGATTTAAGAGTTAGGCGTTTACGGGTGCTGTTAGTCATTACCCTGCTTCAACTCAGAGTTCCTACTGAAGTACTGAAACCCACCAGCGCCACCGCGCGCGCACCGCGTCAACACACTTACGCGATGATCAATGACCCGGGCGGTTGGTCGGCCTCTCGGTCGATATAGCTTTTGCGAGGCCGGGGTACGTAAAAAGCTCGTGCAATTATTAGGAGGAAAAAGCTCTGCCCACCTTACGCATTCAGCGCGTTCCATGCACACCACCGACAGTCTGCTGCTAAACCCCGGCGCTAAGCAGAGTCGATTGTTGGGTGCAGCTATCAGACAGACAGGCACAGCGGAAGCACTGCTTCCGACCTTCCGTGCACGGTCCACGCAGAGGGCAGAAGTGGTTAGATACCGCCAGGCGCCAGGCATCGGAATCGTGTCGGTTGATGCATGGTCCTTTGGCAAATCGGCGATGCCAACAACCGAGAAAATCAAGCTGCGGATTAACTCGGCCAGCCATGCTGCTGCATTTTGCCACCACAATTGACAGTGCATGCATGGGATATATAATTTGTCCATTATTTTCAACTTGAATTCCCTGAAGAAATGAATGCATTATTGTGCAATGAATATAAATTTTGTACGTGGCAGTTGGAGAGAAGGCAAAGAAACAAATGGAGTGGAGGGTTAGCTTTGCTTTCCTTGCAATGCATGCAAGCAAGCCCCCAGCCTCCAAATGTTGTCATAACTCTTGCCCATGGCCATGGCCATATAGCCATGATACAGTGCGTGACCGAACGAAAGTGGAAGGGGAACTCACAAAGCTTAGCTGCAGTGCTGCTAGCTAGCTAGCTAGCTAACTGCTGGTGGTGCACTAATACTACATGTCTAAATTAAATATTAATCATTGTACTACTCTTTATCGAAAAAATTAGTAATCATTGTACTACCACACTGATCGGCCTGAATCCAAGTGAGCCCTAGCGAGGCCAAACAGGAAGAGGCTCTTTAAGACTCATGCGATCCAGCCTGTCCACGGACGGAGGCTTAGTTTGCGAGTCCCTGTCAGGCGTAATTGCTAGGACAGTACTGTAGCTAGCTAGAGCAGCTCGGTGGTTAGAAATGGGTTAAAATTTCTCGGTGAAAAATGTGGCATTGCATTGGCATAGGATAAATAATTGATCTGTACCGTACCCTCCTCCAAACTCCAAAGGTGACAGTACCGTGCGTGTCACAGAAGTGCGGCAGTAATAGCCTAATAATTAGTCCTCCTAGTCGCCGATGCTTTCGGTTCTAATTAAGGAACTAGCTAGGTCCGGTGGGTGCTCATGAACAATCTACAGCTGGTCAGCTGCCTGCCATGACGCGGAACCAAAGGGGGGAGGAGAAAGAACCGTACGTACGTGTGTCGGTCGCTGCACTGCATGCAGAAACTTCGATCGACCAACCTCGGGTCGCCGTTCGGGTTCAGACTGAACAACCGTGTGCGTCCAGGGGTCGAACTCGCTTCAATCCTTGACGAGCCCAACACGTTGCCAGAGCCTCCTCTTCCTACTCAGTCACTCACGTGCACGCATGGTTCTGAAGCTGTAACTGAGGCGCTTCGGCTTCGTTCTGCGCGCTCTCTCTCTCTCTCTCTCTCTCTCGTGCAAGCGATTCAAACCGTACAGTTAATTTCATGAAAACCAGGGCGTTGCTTAGCGTGGTCACCCAAAGGGATTTATCGAATGCGAACAGTACAAGGTTCAGATCGCATCTGTTTGGGCACGTAGACGCATCATGCACGTACGGCGGATAGCTACGCACGAACGGACCAACACACCCTGCCATGAATCGTACCCGGCGTGAACCGAATGTCTGGTCCGCGTCTGCATCGGTCGATGTATTATGAGAGCTGGAGGAGGACCCCACTGGGCTGTCTAAGAAGGTTCATTTGCTTTGCTCTCTAATGTGAATGTCATTTGATCACGTGTTCAGCGTCAGGTTTAGTCTTCGCACACGGCTGTCAGGCAGGCTATATATATCGCCGCCCCGGCTCTCGCCACCTCCATTGCATAAGCAGCCAGTACCAGTACTCACTCTCACACTCGCAGAGAGCAGAGCACTGTAGTTGGCGAGAACAGAGGTCTTCGATTGATTGTCACGGTAAACAGGCAATGGCGGTCCTTCCTCTCCTCCTCTCGCTCCTCCTCGTCTCCTGCGCCGCGCAGTCGCCGGCCTCGTCGCCGTCCGCGTCGAACGCTACACCTGTCAGCGCCTTCGCGCCGCAGGCCTGGGCAGTCTCGCCGTCACAGGTGACTGCCGCACCGCCAACAACCGTTGCCGCCTCGGCGCCACAGGTGTCTGCCGCGTCGCCGACAACCACTGCCGCCTCCTCGGCGCCACAGGCGTCTGCCGCGTCGCCAACCACCGCGGTGTCGGCACCACAGGTGTCTGCCGCACCGCCGACAAGCGCTGCCGCCTCGGCGCCACAGGTGTCTGCCGCACCGCCGACAAGCGCTGCCGCCTCGGCGCCAAAGGTGTCTGCCGCGGCGCCGTCGCGGGTGTTCGCCGCCGCGCCAACCGTGGCCGCATCGGCTCCGCAGGCTGCCACGGCGGCTCCACCGACAACGGCTGCCTCTCCGCAGCTGGCTGCCACGGCGGCTCCACCGACAACGGCTGCCTCTCCGCAGCTGGCCGCCACGTCACCAACAAGCGCCGCCTCTCCTTCGCTAGCTGCCACGGCACCCGTCTCTGCACCCCCTCTGGCAGCGACCGCAGCCTCTCCCGCCACAGCACCTACCGTCGCGGCGCCGACTACAGCCACATTCCCCCCAGTGGCCTCACCCATGGCCACACCCCCGGCCACCGCACCTACGGCATCGGCTCCCTCACCCCTGCTCATGGCCCCGGTCGCGGCGCCCATCGCTCCGCCGACAACGGCCCCCGCGCCGGCGCCCATGTCACCGGCTCCGAGCGTCGACGCCCCGACACCTGCGCCCATGATGGCACCCGAGCTAGCACCCATCATGGCGCCCGAGCTAGCGCCCATCATGGCACCGGAGCTGGCGCCCATCATGGCCCCAGAACTCTCGCCGCTCAGCTCCGTGAGCCCCTCCCTGTCGCCCGCGCTCGCGCCCATGGCGGAGGAAGACTCGGTGGCCGCGAGCGCGCGCGCCGGCGTTGCCGCGCTCGTGGCGTTGGCGGCCGCAGGGCTCGCGGTCTTGTTTTAAGCAGAGCTGTTTTACTTTCGTGCTGCTGTTGTTATTAGTGTTGCGACGCGAGCGTGTTGTCCCCGTCGGCGTCCTGGACGTCGGTCGGCATGTACTTACGATTGTTTGTGTACGGCAATATTTGTTATTCATTCCTTCTTATACATACCGATGCTGGATCTGCTGCTTCTTCTGACGAGTGTAACTACAGCGATTTGCCCATGTGATCTGTGAAATGCGAATGAATTTTAGAAGACCGAACAAGTTGCAATGTGCCCAATGCCCAAAGTCGCAACGCGTGTACTGCACCAACCGCGAAGCGCGGGACACCTCCCATTATAGTAGTACGAGATCTGTAGAGTCAGAAACCTTTCCCTGCATCCACACAAAGTCTATGCGCATGGAGGCTCGCCACACGGCAAGAATCACGAAACAGAACAGTGGCTTCGCTTTGCGCAATTCACGGTTCGCACAACGAATGGCATAGGCGACACGCGTATCCTACTACTCAGTGACGAAGAAAAGCGGCAACGCGTGCAACCATGCCATCGATCAGTTCGATATCCCAGAGGGGCAGAGGGAAAGCAGAGTAACCCCAGGTGCATGTAGAAAGAAAAATGGTGCCAATGTAATGTACGATCTCGAGTGACCGCACGGTAGATCGGGCACGGCAAGGACAAGCACAAAACCCGTGAGGTCCTGCGCCGGTTGGTGCACGGCGGGTGGAGAGAGAGGCCATATGGCCGTCTGATTCGCCAAATAGGACAGATCTCCGGAGATGGACCGGTGTACGCGCGAGCTGTGATCATACGGAGCTGGTCCCGGACGCGGGCGCACGCGGCCGGTGCGAGAGGCCCGCTGCGCGCTGGCTCGTGTGCTCGCCCCGTGCGCATCTCGGCATCATGCTGCGCCGGTGTCGGTGGCTCCGGTAGAAGATACACCGTGCGATGAACTTTTCACTCTACTGCAGCTTACACGCGTCTTATCCTCTCCCCCTCCTGCTACAGTACACCGAGGATCTCTCGCAGGGCCGGCCCTAACATTTCAGGGCCCGGGTGCAAGATAATGAAGTGGGCCCCTATTCCCAATAATTATATCTAATCAATTACTATTTTTTTAGTTGTTCTTCAACTAGAGCAAATATTTGAGAAGTGAGAAGTACTATATAACTTACAATTGTCCTAAACATTTGGCGATGGCTCCCTTTTAGGATTTTCTAGCAATTCATCTACTTCCTCCGATCCAAATTAGTTGACTCAGTTTTGGCCAGATTCGAATGTATCTATACTTGTTTTAGTGTAGATACATCTGAATCTAGACAAAACCAAGTCAAATCTAGACAAAACCAAGTCAACTAATTTGGGTCGGCGGGAGTACTCGTGTCTTTTTATTTGGCCATTCATACCCAAACATCATTGGTTTGAAAAAAAAAAAATCATACCCAAACATATATGCTGTCCAGATCCAGCATCTTGCTACAAACAGTAAATAAATTAGCGTGAAGATGAAAAGATAACGCACGGAGGATTGAGGCCGGGCGGATTGCTTAATGCAAGTTTTGATGTCGTGTGAGAATTGGAAAACGAAACAACTCCACCTCCCACTCCATCAGAGCAAGAACAGTAGTATAGCCAGCTACTGACTATAATCTAAGTGCCATATCATCTATAGCTAATTTAGAGCTAGCATGTACAATAGTGAGCTACAAAAATATAGTATTTTAACACTACATGGTTCAACTTTCACTCTCTGCCTAGGAACACGTGCTAGAGATGACTCTTGCATAAGAGCTCACTCTTCTTCTCTCTCCTATTCTCTCTCTTCCAACTAGGCAAGAAAATAATATTTTAATCCTTATAGCCAGCTGACTAGGACTTATTGTACTTGCTCTCAGCAATCCGCGCTGCACACGAGGGAGGTGAGCGGCCCGGAGACGGCGTCACTACCTCGGGAATTGGTCGATGCCTAATTTTTCCTTTTTGAGCATTGGTCGATGCCTACATGTGTTGCCTTCAGTCAAAGGTCTAATCACCTCATGTACTAATAGGCCTGCTAATTAGTACTATTACCTGGGATGAGGCCCCAATCAGTCGGGGGCCCTGTGCGGGCGCACCGGCTGCACCTGCTCAGGGCCGACCCCGATCTCTCAAGTGCGCCGGGCCGATCCAAGCTCAAACTCGCCTGCGTCGCCGGTTGAGGGAGGCGGAGGAAAGGTGCTGACGCCTGTAGTGTATATAGCAGTAGTAGGTCTCGACGGTTTGCCAGAGTTTGGAGTAGGGCTCAGGATTTCTCGACCGGATCTTGGGTAGCTCAAATTGGTGCTCCGGCGACGGCGCTCTAGAGGGCAGAGCAGGCGGCAACGTATCTGGGCTCGAGGATCTCCGCAATAAGGTCTTCTTGGGCGTTCTCCTAATTGGCAGTGTCATCTTGCTGCTGCTTTTCCCTCAAGCCGGCCATGGCGGCGAGGAGGGGGAGAAGAGCAGTGGGCTAATGCCGAGATTTGGAGGTCCATGGGGGTTCTCTGCCAGCTTGCTACTGATGGGGCGCGGCAGAGGCTAGTTGCTGGCGGTTTTCCTGCTTCCATGGCGGAATAGGACGACAGCGAATCCCCTTCTTAATAAGCGCCTCTGTTCCCTTCCCGGTGGCCTCTGCGCTGCCTTCTCCCCTTCTTAATTGCAGGTTTGGCAAGTCCATGTTCTCGATGGACACCCTGGTAGGTTCCAATAGTGTTCTTCTGCTTAGACTTCTTGTGTTTTCAACTTCTACACTTAGGGCGTGTTTGGTTGCTCGTGCCATTTACTCGCACCTGGAGATCATGGCTCCACGGAAGCTGTGTGTGGCGATGCAAGCTCTCGTGCCAAAAGGGACATTCGTTTGGTTCCATGTATTCTCATTTCCCTAGGGGTTGAGAAGCCAAGCCACAGTCGTTTGGTTCCATTCATTTTAGGATTTCAACAAATTTGCACTTGTTTGGCTAACTGCATTGCCCCTACTAGCCTTACCTCCTGGCTAGTGAGGTGAGCTTACCCAACCTCATCAAGGCAAAAAAAAAAGTTCAGAAAAGTGCAATGCCAAGAACTACTAGCTAGTATTAACACATGTTCGATATAATAAGTCATGGCGTGTGTGATGCAGCACGAGTTCACGAGAAACTGCCTGTGATGCAGCACTAGTTCATCACATACGGAGGGGTTATAACTGAATACCACCTCCCAAAATATACAGACCAAAGTTTAGGGGTCACCGCAACCATAGATCATCTGCCCTAACTACTCCAGAATACACATCACATCCATATCATCACTACCATCACCTCCTCGAATAACTCAGTCCGTTGCTCAGAGGTAGTGCTTGTTCAGGAAGGCCATGAACCAGCTCATCCTGCGCTCAGGGGTTATAGCAGGATACCTGGTAGCCTGTCCACTATGCTCCAACAGGTGGGTAAGAGCACAGTGTATCGCGGTCACAGTGACGGGCGCAGCGGTAATGCGAGGACCGTAGATGATCTTCATCTGAGAATAGTTGACAATAGGCTTGTTGATCAACTTGGTGTCCTCTGGCTGAGCCTACATGAGAATCAATGTTAGTTCAAGGCATGTAGGCGCATATGTGAGCTTTACAACTACTGATGCAAGTTCAGATATATCGAACCTTGACGTGCTCATATTAATCATCATCGTCCATGATGGTAGAAGAGGACTCCTCAACCCAACGCATGTTCTCAAGCCTCTTGGGCCTCAACACCCGAATCCAGCGCACTCTCCAGTGCCTCATGTGGTTGTATACTGGGTCAGAGTGACTGCCCGACCATAGAATCTGAAGACATCCTCTGCAATCAGGCGCATGTCCGCCTGTCTAAATCTCCGCATTACTAAACCCCCTTTCTCGATCATCTGGACAACCCGATTCAGGACGAAGGTGGACAGAGATGCTGGCCATGACATGGCCAACCTCCTCGTGGCCACCTCAATGACCGCATCAGGCATCGGCACATAACGCAGAGGCATCACAGAGGTTGCAGATAGATCAGGGGATGCAACCTTCTCCTACGGCAACAGGGATAATGATGTGTTCAGTTCTAGGGGATGAACTATAGTTATAACACTAATCCTACCAACAACACATGGCAATCCTCACAGGACAACATGAATACTGACTGCGAAAATACTCAGGTCCAGATCTACAACAGTAGCTCACAACTTAGAACTGTGAGCTAGAACATGGCAACAGATCTAAGCTGCGAGAGCTATGGTTAGATGTTTCTTACCACGATCTCAACCTCGCTTGACGAGGACGACATGTCCGACATAGATGAGGAGGAAGACTTGCCGGAGATGAGTTAGACCCACCGGAGTAGGAGACGCCGCTTACCTGCTCGTCGGTGAGGAATAGGATTTGAAGGGAGAGCTCAAAATTAGGGGAAATAGAGGCTGGGATTTTGGAGCCGGCGGAGGGGCAGTATAAATAGGCGCGGTGAATCGGCGGGCGGTAATCCAATTTCTCCCGTCGGATTTTGCAAGCTCCCTCCATCCCTCCTTTGCACGAGCGCGTGTAACTTCTTTCCCCGCGAGCACGAGAAGAACTTGGCTCCGCGGAAATGCCCGATTTCAGCGTTCTTCCTTAGCCAGGCTGATGGGTCCTTTAAAACTCGTGCGATGCAAAGATCCCAATTCTGAGCTTCAGAGTTCGTATTGTAAGAGCTGCGTTGTACTTTGTTCATGTTAATTTAAAAACTCTTTCGTTAAAAAAAAAAAACTCTACTGCAGCTTACCAGCGAGCTGCCTGCTCACTAGGATTTTCGTTTCTAGCTGAGCGCCCGAGACTCTGAAAGTGATACTCCAACTAGTCCGTGCTACGTACACATGAACCTACCGACCAGTCCAAGACGCGTGTGTCCATGTGGGCGCGTCACGGTGCTACGAACATAAGACACGACAATTCTGTACGACCTTGTTCGGTGCAAATGTAGCGAGGTTTTGGCCACCCACCCTAACAACCATTTTTCTGGCCTCCACACGGTCGATCCGTTTGCTCGTAACCAACAGCAGGGTAGAAGAAGAATCACCACGCGAAGAGTAGAAACAAAACTCCGCATGTCGCTGCCGCGACCAAGATCAACGGTTACAAAACCTTCATACGAACAGAGCTACAGCTACGGACAACCACAACGTCGCCACCACGCCCACAGCCCCCGTCCCCAGCCGGTGTGAGCCGCCGAGGTCAAGCCTGGGGATGCCCGCGTCGTCGTCGGTACCGTCGCCCGCGGGACCGAGTGCAGCGCCTGGGCTCGCTGGCGGTGCGCCGGCGGCCGCTGGGGCTGCCGCCGTGGTTCCGCCGCTGACGTGCACGTGCAGCTTCATGCCGCCGAGGCAGTGCGTCTGGTGGGCGCAGATGAAGTACCGGTCGCCGCCGGACGTCAGGGGCACCGTCGTGTTGCCGTCGCTCCTGGACAGGAGCGCGTTGGCGCCGCTGCAGCTCTTGAACCCCGCCGCGTCCACTTCGTCCAGGGTGTGGTACTTGGAGTAGGTGAACACTGCAGATCACGAACCGTACGACGTGCACAAGTTGGTTAGCTTGGTAAGTATAAGTGCAACGAACGAAGCCAGTCAAACCGTAGCAAAATAAACAGGATTCGTACCTAGAACATCGCCGACGTTGAACGTCTTGCCCTCGGCCCATGACGGGAGGTCCGCGCTGATGTCCCAGCCGGCGCTGTTCCCGACGGTGTACGACGCCGCCCGCGCTTCCTGGACGACGCCGTGGGCGAGCAGGACGCACAGCGCCAGAGCAACATGAACTTGAGCCATGGACGGACGCCTGCGGTATATCGTGTTCGATATGCTGATCAAGGGATCGATAGGAAACTCAGGTCTGCATGTGGAAAGCCTGGATATATACGATCACGCGAGTTCTAGCTGAGGATTGGGTAACCTAATCTTTCTATTCCATCCGCTAGCTGGACGCGAGTCTTGTAAGACCCGGCCGGAAGGTGTTGCAATTGAGAGAGCAACGACTGGAAAAGGTTGTACTAACTGGGATGGTGCAACGGTCTCTTTCTCCTACTAGTATTTCATTTGTTGTGATTTGAATATGTGTGTTCCCGGGGGAGGGAATGGAGGTGTTTGGTGAGGTTGGTGTTGCAACTTTTCTTGTGTATTGTTGATACTAGGTATCGGCGGTTAAGCTGTTTCTGCTGCTCCAGATTCATGTCGGGGCGTCGACTCTTCCAAGTTCCTTGTTCGAGTAGGCAATTCATATTCGGCATTTTATATTATACCTTTTAATTTTTTCGAAAGGTCCAGCAATTGTTGGCTTCTATTATAATTAGCAGGTAGAACAAATACAGGATATGGCCCGAGGGCAAGGGAGAAAAAGGAGAGAAAAAACTAAGGTGTAAAATCTAAGCTAAGCTCACAGGGAAAAATCAAGGAGGTTCCCACGTCAGCTTTCTAAGGGCCTTGGCACCGGCGAAGGCCCACTCTCGTGCCTCGTCTCTGATGATGGCACTGGTTTGCTGGATCGAAGTTTCCTGGTCCCTGAAAATTATTTCACTACGTTCCCTCTAGCCCAATCCTTTGTGATGCTCTGTAGGTGATGCTGCTAGCATCTTGATTCTGAAGTCTTTGACCGAGGCTGAGTTGCGTTGCGTCATCACGCTGAAGCCAGAGCAGTTTGGCAACATCAAGATAGTGTGCCATAGTTGTGCTGACCAAGGGCATTCGATGAAGAGGTTATCGGCTGTTTCCAAGTTTCGTCTGAAATCGAATATTAACTCATTGCCCTGTATATTGTACTTGCAGTCGTCAGTAGAGAAGTCAGACTGTAATTCACCGCCATTTGCTACTATAACTTATACTTTCTTGTTTGGTAGTAGTGGGCAATTGATTTTTGTAGCCAATTCAGGTGTCATAGATGTGCATGTGCCGCCAGAGTCAGATAGTTCAGTTGACGAGTAATTACCAAATTGTGTCGTGTGACAATGAAAGTTTAGTGTTCCTTTTCGGTCCCTTTCACTACAAGCATTGATATTTGAAGTGGTTTATCAGCTGCAGTTATGTTGTCCAACAAGTTTAACATAATCATGAAGAGGTTACGTGGCAGAAAACACCGGTAGCGTACCATTGTAGACCGTAAGCGTTTAATGCTCATGCAGAACGTGGATGATGTAGTCGTACTCGTCTGACCTCAAAGTCGTGAAGCTCCTTGCAAGTCAGCCTTTGTCCTAGTCCTCGTACGACAGTCCGGTGCCACAAGTGGCAGCACCCTCGAGGTATTGCACACGTGCGGTGCAAGACGACGACTCCCGGATCTCTGATCCCTGCCGAGATTGCGGAAGTAGATCTTCTGGCAGGAATCACTGCAGCATAACGGTGTGCCGCAACGATGTTGTCTCTTGCTTGTATAGTCCTTCCAGGGATCACGCCACCGCAAAAGGTAACGAGAGAGAGAGAGAGTTATTCCTCTAAGGAAAATGCCTTAGGAAATAGGGATTTGTCATTAGTTGTACTCAGTTTTCTCCAGCCGCTTAACTTTTTCTCCCTTTTGCCCATCTCCTTCTACGAAACTCATCAAAGAGCTCGAATGGCAGCTCCCGTCAGGTTGACAGTTGGCTGACGTGTGGGGCCGCGCGGTGTGGGACCATGTGGGGCCAGTTGGTCAGGAACGCGTTATGCTGACGTGTGAGTCCGCGCCATGTGGGACTCCATAGGACCGGTTTGTTGACAACGTGTCATGGGGGACGTGGTGTGTGACCATGTGGGACGCGTTTGGTGGTTACATCCGCCTTGTCGCCTAAATTGGAAGCTTTTTTTGTTATTTTTATGATTGACCTTTTTAAGAGCGCCTTTTCTCCCCTCTCTCTCGCTAACAGTTGTGTTTTTTTGCCCCAAAAGATTGTGAATCTAGAGCAGCTTCTCTCTTCATTCATTGTTTTTTTTGGCCCTCGTTTTTCCCAATCTGGTAGCAAATCTAGAGCAACAAATCTAATCAACACCATAAATACATTCAGTAAACAGAGCAGATGTAGATAAAGCAGCTAATATAGGATATATATATATATAGCAGATGTAGATAAAACAGCTAATATAAGATATATAATACAATACTTAACGAGGTTCGACAATTAGGCTGCTCAGCAGCAGCAGCGGACAAGTTCAACACAGACAATACAAAAGAAGCTGCTTTATAGCAGCAGTAGCACCACAAGATCAGTGGCCCCTCATGGCCTCCGCCTCCTCCCTCTCGCGCCTCCTCCACTTCTTGCTGCCCAGTCCCTTGACCTTGGGCGCCTTGGGCTTGATTATGGGCATGCGACCCTCCTCGATGGCTATCTTCTGGAGATTGCGGAGGTAAAAACCGAGCGCCTGGTGCTTGGCTCTAAAGCCGTGGATGTTCACGGACTCACCGCGGGTCCTCAAGTCCTCGACATGCTTCACGAGGGAGTTGAAGTTGGTGGCGTGGAGCCTCATGGTGGTGCAGAAGTGGCACCTGTAAACGTCGCCGGCGAATAAGTTGCCATACTGGCCGGACTTCAGCCTCCTTAGCACATGACGAGTCTTGGTGTCCTTGGACTCATCGTTGATGTAGACGTCGCTGCTATCCTCCTGTTGGAAAAAAACTAGAGTGCAATAAGGACATGGTTGAGATACCTTGATTATCGGGATTGATTATTTGCATAAATTAATCGACTGAGATCCCCTGATTATTCTCCAATCCCCAAATCTCAAATCAAATCGAATACTGATCCCAACTACAGATCGACGCTAGTACTAACTACAACTCAGAGGATAAATAAAATATGATTGAAATACGAACAGGGGGATTTATCGATATACAAGATCTAACACAAGAGGATTAGCTACTGTAAAAATACCTAGCATCCAAAGATCGAAAATACGAACAACCGAACACAAATATTATACGATCTAGCATCCAATGATGGGAATGGGGGAAGAATAAGGGAAGGGGAGAAAATCCTAGTTACCTCCGACCATGGGTCGGCGATGCTGGTGTCGTAGGGGTTCTCCGGCCTCATGTAATCCTCCTCCTCGTAGGGGTCCTAGCCGAGCAGGATCTGCCCGAGATCGGCAGGGGCCTCCTCACCGGCGGCTATGGCGGAAGCGGGGATGGGGTTCTAGATGGGCATGGCAGCTTGATGGCTCTGAAATATAGCCATCTAATTGATGGGTTCGTAGCATGGAAAACAAAAAATTTCTACCGCAAGAACGAACAAAACCCAGATCTAATCTAGATAGAAGTCAAGATCTAATCTATTAGACATGTGCAACGAGATAGATCTGTACTAACCCTTGTAGTTTCGAAAGCCTTGTTCGAGATCGGATCTCGTGGTTGATGTAGTCGATCACTTGCCGATCTCAAGATCGAGTAGACGATCCTTCCGGCGCCGTGTTCCGGCAGCGCTTCCGCAGTCGGTCACATGTGCGGAGTCGAAGCAGACCTTCCTCTCCCTGTTCCAGCGAGCAGCAGAGGTAGTAGATCTCTCCACGGAATCCCAGCAGCACGACAGCGTGGTGGTGGTGGTGGAGTAGAGAATTCTGTAGGGCTTCGCCTAAGCCAGAGCAGATGGAAGGAGGAGGAGAGAGGCGGCTAGGGTTTGGAGTGGGGAGGGGCCAAGGGGGTGGCGCCTCCACCCCTCTATATATAGAGGGAGGGGTGCAGCCTAGGGTTCCCACCCCTAGGCCCACCCCTTAGGGCCGGCGCACCAAGGAGCTTGGGGGGAGAATCCTTCCCCCCCCAAGTTTCCTTTACTTACCCTTTAAGTTTTCCCTTATCCTATCTTGGTTTTCAAGTAAACTCCAAAATATCTTCTAGAACCTTCCGGAATATTCCGAAACCTTCTAGAATCCCCATACAAACACTCCGGAACATTTCCTAACTTAGAAAATGATCCCCATTATATGAATCTTATTCCCAGGACAATTCCGGAACTCCTCGTGGTGTCCCGGATCCAATCCGAGATTCCGAACAACATTCGGTCTCCAACGCACATTCAATATCTACTTAAAACAACTTCGAACCTTAAGTGTGTCACCCTACGGTTCGTGAATATGTAGACATGATGGAGACACCTCTCCGATCAATAACCATCAGCAGGATCTGGAGATCCATAAAGGCTCCCACATACTCAACGATGACTTCGTGATCGATAGAACCATTAACATACGAAACCAATTCCCTTTGTCACGCGATACTCTACTTATCCGAGGTTTGATCGTCGGTATCTCCATACCTAGTTCCACCTCGTTACTGATAAGTACTCTTTACTCGTTCCATGTTATGTCATTCCCTGTGACCTAGTCACATGCTTGCAAGCTAACTAGATGACATTCCACTGAGAGGGCCCAGAGCATATCTATCCGTCATATGGATGGACAAATCCCAATCTTGGTCCATGCGCTTCAACACATACTTTCAGAATACCCAATGACACCTTTATAACCACCCAGTTACGAAGCGGTGTTTGATGTCATCAAAGTACCCATCCGGTGATGGTGATTAACATAACCTCATGGTCAAAGGATTAGGTTACTATGCATTTGAAAGCTTGTAGCAATACGAACTTAATGACTTGATCTTATGCTATGCTTACTATGGGTGTGTGTGTCCATCACATCATTCTCCTAATGATATAACCTTGTTATTAATGACATTCAATGTCCATGATCAGGAAACCATGATCATCAATTAACCAACAAGCTAGTTCAACAAGAGGCTTACTAGGGACTCTTTTATGTTTACAAAACACACATGTATTAGTGTTTCCTTATAATACAATTATAGCATGGGATGCAAACATTCATCATAAACACAAAGATATAATAATAACCACTTTTATTATTGCCTCTTGGGCATATCTCCAACACTAATGTCCACATTTAAACTGGATATTAGTCATATTCTTGATGAATATCTCTCTAAACCCCGCCACTAATGCTAATATTCAGAGGGGTATGCAATTCTTTCTTTTATATTTTTCTTGCACAGATAATGTCGTTTAAAGGAGAGAATCACTACATTAAAGTCAAAGATACAAGATTTCCAACTACCAGAAGAAACCAGGAGCCTTACATCGGAGGCAAATGCCTTAACGACCAACTATACGACCGGAGCAAAAATTTCGACCGTATAGCTTTGGTCGTATAGTTGGCGCCGCCACCGTTAGGTCAAACAGAACAACTTTCATGAAGGGACCCCTATATAAAGAAGCCTCGAGCGACGAGAAAACAGAGTTCACACCATCCAGAAGTCTCTGCCACAGATCACCAGCCGCCTCCAGATCTCCAAACCCTTCTCCATCTCCATAGCCATATTCCACCACTTGTAATAGTAGATCTCTTCTCCGATTGGCGACATTGTAAGACTATTGCTATCAATCTTATGATTTTTATTACAATGTTTGCGATTGTTGATCTCATCTCTATGTGTGAGTAATTCTCCTTAGGCTAAGGGCTTCAGCCTAGCCATGTAGCAATTGTGCATGTGAATTATCATAGATGGGATCGTGTATTAGTTTGTATGACATGATGATTATTGTATCCTCTCTTGCCTCAATCCAAGGACTTGTTAGGTTCCCAAGACCTCGAGGGTTGAGCCAGGTATAGGGAGTATGAGTGATGACTGATCTGCAGGTTGGAAACCCTAGTGACAGAAGAGGTAGTACGGCTGTATGTGAGGGATTTGCTTGGGATTAACGGTGACGTCACTATGCATATCATTAGTTCTCTTTCTTCTATGGATGAGACTAGTAGGTTATTTCTATAAGCGGTTGCGGAGGCAATAGCAATTATGGATGCATTGCCCACATATAATTTATCTTGCTCTACATGCTTTATTTCTATCTTTCATTTCCATGAGATGTTTCACACAGCTACAAGTGAAACCGAACACCCTAGGCCCTCTCTCCCCATCATTGACAATAATAAAAAGACGTAAACTACTGGTCCGATGAAAACACAAAAGGAATTCTAAAACTCCCGAAGGTCCGTAAGTAACTTCACTATGCATTCGCTTCCCGAGGATTCGATAACCTAGGTCTACTAGGGAAAAAGAAGCTATACTACATCTGTAATCTAGATCGAAGGTATAAACCATTTTTCTGGCACCATTGCCGGGGAAGCAATAGCTACCCTGGTGAGGTTATTAGGAATCTTGCTAGTTTTAATTCTTGTTTTTAATTTTGTTAGTTTGCTTTGAGTCTTTATTTGATAAACCAAAAAAAAAGTTAGTCTTTAAATTCCTGCTTTTTACCGTTATAATTCTTTATCTAAGAAAACCCAAAAACATAGGAAGTATGGCTGAAAAGAAGCTTGGGGAGTTTGCTACTCCCAATAATGATTATTTGCGTACTCCTATAACTCAGCCAGCAATCACTGCTGATGATTATGAAATTAAGCCCCATTACTTAAGTTTGGTCTAACAGAATCAATTTGGAGGCTCTGCTGTTGATGACGCAGGTATGCACTTAAATATTTTCACTAAAATATGTGATATGATGCGTATAAAAGATGTTGACCCTGATGCGGTCAAATTGCGTCTATTTCCTTTCTCTCTAAGAGGGAGAGATAAATAATGGTTGCTATCTTTGCCTAAAAATACTATTACATCATGGGTGGGATGTACTTAGTTATTTATGACTAAATTTTTCCTACCTGCAAAGACTATGCAACTTCGATCTAATATTACTGGCTTTAGACAAGAAGAGCGTGAGCCACTAGCGCTTGCATGGGAGAGGATGAAAGAATGCCTAAGAAACTGTCCTAGTCATGGATGGAAGATTGGTTAATCCTCCATTTATTTTACAATGATCTTAATCCTATATCTAAGTCTATGCTTGATACTGCAGCCGGAGGAACATTTATAGGTAAACATATTACCGAAGCAAAGCAGCTGCTAGACAATATGCATGTGGAAAGATCAAACACAAAGAAGGTGAACTCTATCTTACCACAAGAGAACGAAGATCTCAATGCTAAATTGGATGAGCTCATTCTAGCCGTAAAAGGTAAGAAAACTCAGGTAAGAGCCACTCCCGAAACAAATATTGAAGAAATAGACTTCGTAGCTCGTAATGATTATAATCCTGCTTGGAAAAAGAGTTACAATCCTAACTTTCAGAAACACTATGCTAGTCCTGCAGGTAACTCTAATAATAATATGGGAAATAGTAATGGTAGTCCCCAAGAAATACTAAAATCTTTCATAGACTCACAAAATGAAAAAAATAATATTCTAGTTAAAATTACGGAGAACCATGATGCTATGCTTGGTAAACTATCTAACCAAGTTGTTAGTTCGAGAAATGATTTACAGGCCCTTCAAGAAAGAACAACGATCGTTGAGGCACAACTAGGTAAGATAACCGAGAGTCAAACTCTCATTCTAGCCAAATTTGCAGGTAAAGCTGAGCCCAATTCGATTGAGGAACTCAAAATGATGAGGATCCAAAGGGAGGAGACTGAAGAATTTGATTATAGTAATGCTCTTTCACCAAGTTACACCGTTGAAGATCTCGTAAAAAGGATCAACGTCAAGATTCCGGTAAGTGAAGGTAGTGAGGAAGCTATGTACCAACATTTTGTCAATCAAGTAGCAATAAAGGTACGTGAGCTTGAAGAAGAATACAAGCAAATTGCTGAAAAATTACCTGTTAAACTTGATGACATATTTGAGCCTACTATTAAGATTAAAATTGGAACCAATGAGATAGCTGCACTTTGTGATTTAGGTGCAAGCGTCTCAACAATTCCGAAGAGTCTTTTTAACAAGTTAAATCTTGGATCCTTTGAAATTACTGAGTTAAAATTGCATCTAGCAGATTTTACCTACAAACAAGCTGTAGAAATTAAGGAGAACACTTTAGTATACATTAAAAGTTGTTCCGCTCTTATTGATTTCGTTATTGTTGACATGCCTAAAGATGCTCCTATTATATTAGGCCTAAAGGCTTTGATTAATCTGCATGAAGGGAACGTGAAGCTTCAATTGCCTTCGCGGGATCCTTTTGTTATTCATTTTCTCAGGAAGAAGAAAGCCAAGCATGACGAAAAGGAGGCCATCACTTTGAAGGCTGATTACTTTGGAGTGGGTGTTCCACTCATCTGGTCTAAGTGAGTATCATTAAGGTCAAGATATTGATCATAAAAGAGCACTCCATGGGAGGCAATCGATGTGAAATAAAGGTTTGAGTTAAGTTTTTAATTTTAGTTTAAGTTTTTGTTTAATAAAGAGTGCTAGAAAACTCTATTCGAGGAGAAGAAGTTCGGTAGTACTTAAAATTCTGCTTTATTCATGCTATTGTTGGTCGACAATATTTACTGTCAATTTTCTGTCAAAAACAAGGTATATCACTAAGTTACAGGAAAAGAAATAGTTTACAAAAAAACAGAATTTTTTTGATGCACACAGAGAGTTTAACGACCAACTATACAGCGGGAATAAAAATTCCGGCCGTATAGCTCCGGTCGTATAGATATCTTTGACATCAAAAATTATTCTGCAATATGTACTGAGAGTTTAACGACCAACTATACGTCGAGAATAAAAATTTCGGCCGTATAGATATCAATGCCTCCGTAGATATCAATGCCTCCGTAGAATTTCTTTTTTTATGTTCTGAGAGTTTAATAACCAATTATACGGCGGGAATAAAAATTCTGGCTGTATAGTTTCGGTTGTATAGATATCGATGCCTTTGCAAATTTTCTGTCATAGGGACAGACAGTTTAATGACCAACTATACGGTCGGAACATTTTGTTCCGCCCGTATAGCTGCATCTATATAGCTGCGCCGCCAGGAGGAAAACCTAAATTTTTGACAAAAGGCCAACTATACGGCCGGAACACATTGTTCCGACCGTATAGCTGCGCCCGTATAGTTGCGTCCGACCAAAAAATCACACGAGAAGGTACTTCCGACTCCAAAACTTCAATCCTTTTTTTCTTCTACCTCCAAACTCTCTCAAAACCTCAAGGGATCTCCATCTCTATTCAATTTCGTTTGTTTTCCTTGCACACAAGTGATCTACGGTATGTTTCTCCTCTGATTCTCCAATTACTTTTTGCAAATTCATCTTCGATCTAATGTTGTTGCCAATCTAGGGTGGGACCTACTATGAACCAAGTGCCATGATTATATTGCCTAGATTATTATTTTGAGGAGAATTCTTTAGTGTGCTATGATGAGGAATATGATACACTTACTATTGTTGGATCAAAAGTTTTATTTTTTCCTTTATTCAATGTTTTAGATGATGAACACAAGGAGCCGAACTCGTTCTCAAGCCACCGCTAGCGCTTCTCGGGCTGCCGCTCAGGAACGCATGGGGATACAGTTCAAAAATGAGGCCCATCGTGATTGCTTCAACAGGATCAAGAACCACGAAGTGAAGGCCACCAAGTGGGCTTACCCCATCATATTCAACCAACTCGGTATTGTTGATGACTTTAATTTACTTTGTAATAGAGCTGGCCTGCAAAACTTTGTGTACAATGATGTACCTACCTATCACTGCTTAACCATTGAATTCCTTAGTTCATTGCAAAGCACCGTTAAACAATGGCAAGGAGAGGATACTATTTCTTTTCCACCTGATGAACAACAACTACACTTTAACATTAGATGAATGGTGCGCATGTTTTAATTTGCCAAACAATGATATTCATGCTTTATGTGCATCCTTTACTGGCTTAAGTCCTTCCCCCGATCAATACTATAATGGAATGAGTTTCACTAGTAGACTGAACAAGGGGAAGAGTATTCAACATCCTGCAATTCGTTATTTGTTCTATGTTATTGCTAACACTTTGCAGGCACGTAATGAGTTCACGAGACTCAACGAGGAGGACATCCTAGTCCTTGCAAAGGCTGCTTACATCAATTGCAGCTTGTCACTCAACTTGGGCGCCATCCTTGTGCGCTACCTGGAGAACCAAGCCTCTCAAAGCCAAGGGTCAATCACAGGAGGAGGCGTCATCACCGTACTTGCCACTGCCCTAGGCCTTGACCTAGGTGAGTTGCGACCCATACTAGGTGAGACACGTGTTGGTTTCTCCACTTTGAGAGCCCGTGGAATGCTCACTAGGAGAGGTGGTGTTTATTACCTGCATATTGCTAGAGATGGGCGTATCTACCTCGCTCCTATGCCTAATGGACTTTTCTCTATCGAGGAAGGACGTTTGCTATATGATTTGTAGGTTGAGAAGCACAAACCCGAGGAAGAGATTCCGGAGAAGGATGAGGACCAAGAGGAGGAGCAAGGAGTTCCTTATCAAGAGGAGCAGCCACAAACCCGGTTCGCCACATACCAAGATTTCCAAGGACTTGGAGGAACTGTGGAGAGGATGCACAACCTATCTTTGAACCTCCGAGAATCAACAAGTAACCTCTCAACCCAATTCACGAACTGGAGTAATGACTTTTCCCCGCCACCACAATAATTTGCAGGGCTTGCAAAATCCTAAGCTTGGGGAAGTTTCCTCATGTATCTTTACGTAGCGTTCATTTGCTTTTATTTATTTTAGAGGTTGTATTTTTATTTGAGTTTATAAGCACTCGTGTTGGTTTCCCCAACACTTTATCTTTAGTTCTTTTTATTTGATTTCAAAATTTTCTAGCTGAGCTTTGCCGCCAATTTTCTATTCTTTAATTTTCCTCTCTTAAAAATCACAAAAAGGTTTCTCCATTTTTCCTTATTTTCCCTCTTTATTTTTCTTTCCACCTCGAGGTCTTCATATATTTGTAGGAGAGTGGTCGACTTCGAGTTTCCAAGAAACAAATAAAAAAGGAAGAGAGAAGTGGAAACCAACATGAGAGGTATGCCTTATGACTCCCCACTTTTGAAGTTTGAGAGACCCATGCTAGTTAGTAGTAAATGTTGAGATATTATATTGGTGGAGTGAGTCTTTGTATTATCGTAAGATTTTCATTTGCATGGGTTTTTAATTGGGTATGTTTTGTTCCAGGTCTCGTAATTAACAAAGTCTTGCCTAAAGATTGCTAAACAATTGTAATAAGAAAAAGCCTCACAATTGAAGGCTTGGGGTGTTGTAGTGCTTAGTCTTGAAGGCTTATTTCTAGAGATACTCAACACCACTGAAAATACTGATTGACTTGATAGCTCTCTTTGAAAGAATTTGTTTGATAGAATTAATGTTTAGCCGTTTTTGTGAGCATGCCAAAGTTTGACTTGTTAATCATAAGAATGATGTAGATTTATGCATGTCAAACTTCATGGGATGCCAACAACTCCGCTGGCCTACAAACGATCTTAATGGAGGAAACTCCTAGATTTTAGCTATGAGTTTATTAAACACTTGTAGCAGCAATGCTATAGTGGGTAAGATTCTTGGCACTCCCGGGTAGCTGTAATCATGATGGAATCACTCCTCTGGCTGTTATGAGAAATCATTATGCAAAAGGAAATAAAAACCTTGGTGATACCACGAGTGTCCATCACAGCCCGATAAACTAAATATTTTTTTTGGCATGCTCTCAATTACTCAAAAACTGAAATTCTTGAAGGACAATGAATAGAAAAGTAGTGCTTGAAAAGTCTTGATTTATTGATGTGGGAGATTTGAGACACTCTAGTACATATGCTTTTCATGACAACTCTCACACTCTTAATTTACATGATTATACTTTACTGTTCAAAGGCAAGCCTATGAGTTGATTACTTGAAATGGAATAAAGTTTACTCATTTGAATCAGCCATGCTTACAATAATTTTGCTGCACTATAAGGATACATGAAACCCGTATGATATGCTTGCCATTGATCTATCTATGCTGAAGTTTTTTAGATTTATAAAGTGGAGGAAACATGAGACTACTAATCATGAGTAAGATCACCATCTCGTTATTTCAGTTGAAATGCTGAGTTCATTTTTGATTTTCGTTTTCTTGCTCGGGACGATCAAGTTTAAGATTGGGGAAGTTGATTCTGAAATATAGCCATCTAACATCCACATTTAAACTAGATATTAATCATATTCTTGATGAAATATCTCTCTAAACCCTGCCAATAATGCTAATATTCAGAGGGGTATGCAATCCTTTCTTTTGTATTTTTCTTGCATAGATAATGTTGTTTAAAGGAGGGAATCACTACATTAAAGTCAAAGATACGAGATTTCCAACTACCAGAAGAAACCAGGAGCCTTACATTGGAGGCAGACGCCTTAACGACCAACTATACGGCCAGAGCAAAAAATTTGACTGTATAGCTCTAGTCGTATAGTTGGCACCGCCACCGTTAGGTAAAACAGAACAACTTTCGTGAAGGGACCCCTATATAAAGAAGCCTCGGGCGACGAGAAAACAGAGTTCGCACCATCTAGAAGTCTCTGCCACAGATCACCAGCCGCCTCCAGATCTCCAAACCCTTCTCCATCTCCATAGCCATATTCCACCACTTGTAATAGTATATCTCTTCTCCGATTGGCAACATTGTAAGACTATTACTATCAATCTTATGATTTTTATTACAATGTTTGCGATTGTTGATCTCATCTCTATGTGTGAGTTATTCTCCTTGGGCTAAGGGCTTCGTCCTAGCCATGTAGCAATTGTGCATGTGAATTATCATAGATGTGATCGTGTATTAGTTTGTATGACATGATGCTTATTGTATCCTCTCTTGCCTCAATCCAAGGACTTGTCAGGTACCCAAGACGCCGAGGGTTGAGCCAGGTATAGGGAGTATGAGTGATGACTGATCTGGGGAACCCTAGTGATAGAAGGGCTAGTTCTGCTGTATGTGAGGGATTTGCTTGGGATTAACGGTGGCATCACTATGCATATCATTAGTTCTCTTTCTTCTATGGATGAGACTAGTAGGTTATTGCTATAAGCAGTTGCGGAGGCAATAGAAATTATGGATGCAATGCCCACATATAATTTATCTTGCTCTAACAAGTACACGCATGCTTTATTTCTATCTTTTATTTCCATCAGATGTTTTGCACAGCTACAGGTGAAACCGAACGCCCTAGGCCCTCTCTCTCCATCATTCACAACAACAAAAATACGCAAACTACTGGTCCGGTGAAAACACAAAAGGAATTCTAAAACTCCCGAAGGTCCGTTAAAGTAACTTTACTACGCATTCGCTTCCCGAGGATTCGATAACCTAGGTCTACTAGGGAAAAAGAAGCTATACTACATCCGTAATCCGGATCGAAGGTATCACTGCTCCCTTTGATGCCTCTACGTGGGCCTGTACAGGGATGGGGGCCTCCTCGCCGGCGTCCTTGGAGGCGTTGATGGCCACTGCGCCATTCTCCTCTATCACCGGCGTGGTTGGGGTTTTCTTGCGGGTTTGTAGAAGGTGATGGGACAGTGGAGATGGTTGCGTGAGTGAGCGAGTGGGTGATGAGTGAGAGTGAGGAGGCCTCTATAAAGGAGATGGAAAGGGGCATTTCGTTGCACCATCGTGCACCGCCTAACCGCGTACGCTACTGCACCGTGCATGGCCAGACGTGTCCGCTACCGCCCGGTGCACCACGACACATGTACCGTGTGTCATGTTTTTTTTCCTCATGTATAACCCTAGCAATTAGTTGTGCTTAGTTATACCCTCGAGTGTAACACTGGTTGACATAAGTACGATTACCCGGGTGCCTACAATTCACTACCCTGACTATGTACAAGGCTTAAGGCCCAGGAAGAGTCAAGATGATGGCCCAAAGGAGCAACCGACAAAGGCTGAAGTTGTATTAGGAAAGAGGAAAAAGGATTGACATCGTTTTGGTATTGTAATTATGTATATGTAACCAATCCGCATACAACTTTGAGACTTGGCCTATTATATATAGGACGGGAGAAGCCTAGGCAAGACCACCAAAAAGCCCCAAGCGATCTGTAATAGTGCGATTCACCAAATATTCAGGCGACTTTGACTCCATTGTTCTCTTGATATCTACTGAAATCCCCAGCGTTCTCTTTTCCACAAACCCCTAAGTCCTTCTTCATGGACATTGCCGGGGTTACCCCTCGTCAATTGGCACCGTTTGTGGGAAACCTGAACGCTAGAACCATGGATTCGGCGGACCTCTTTTTTCCAAGCAGCAACCCAACAAAAGCGGATCCACGCCCGCCCACCCCTATGTTAGTACCCGCCGACTTCAACGGCGGATCCGACCTAATCATTGGAAGCTTCCACTTCCAAGTAGAAGACCCCCAAGAATCACACTCCTCGGCCCTGATTACATTAGAACCATCGGTGAAAAAGACTGCACCTATGGCGATACCATAGTCATCCGTCGGATCCTCCGTGGAAGTCACAACGCAGATTGAGATAGCTGAAGAAAACAAGCAGGATGAGACATATCTGGGGGACCTTGATGGTCTTTACGACAATCTCTCCTGAGGATCAGACTCTCAAATAACTCCAACACGTGGAACAAGCCCAGCAAACCCAGAACCCGAAGAAAGCAGCGAAAACATTGACTTCGGGATAAGGATGGCAGAAATCTACCCAGGACAAAAACTAATGGACTTCACTGATCCATCCGATAGTGTGTCCCTCGGTTTAGATGACGACGCTACCAACAAATATATTACCCAGCACCAAATATGCGTGATCATCAGGGACGTGTTGACTCAGCAAGACTCCAACGCTAATCCTATTTTTAACCCTGACGATATCCTATCAAGCGACAATGTAGGAAACCATGGAAACGAAGGAAGCCAAGGAAACGGGGGAAACCCAACAGTCAACCGCGTAATCGAGGAATAAGGAGAACCATGCAGAGGCGAGAGGCAAACTCTTCGCTTACCAGCCGAGGCATGGCAAAAAGCAAGAGCAGCAATTTCGGGTGCAGTCCCAATGACAGCTGAGGCCTCACATGAAGATTTATTAGCATATCAATATTTGCTTCATCACAAAAAGAGAGATCTGCTAAGGATGCAAAGGAAACTCGATGAAAGAAAAAGGTTAGTCTATGAATCTAGCCTGCGATGGGAATAGTTAAGCTCCACTCGAGGATTAGGAAGCGTAACAGGAGGAGCACCGCCAAGAAGGGGAACATCTCGATTACAGAACATCCCTGAAGGGGAAAGAAACGAACTAATCTGAGACCTTGATCTATCGTTCATGTCAATAGACCAAGCAAGAAACATCAAAGCAAAAATGTCTCAAGCGGCAATTGTAGCCGCATAAACATACTTGATCATAACCCAACCTTCAGCTGATGATCCTCGCGCGGCTCTCCATCGCTCCGCTCTGGTGAACCTCAGCATGGTGGGAGAATCTCTCGCACAGGCATAACAAGGAACCACGCGGCAACCCGATAGATCCCCACGTCATCACAGTAGCCCTCAGCAAGTAGGTCACACCCGACGATCACGATCGTCACATCGGGTCCACTTATCGGGATCAGAGCAATGGAATGATGCAAGAAACGATATTACACAATGAATAATCGATAGATCAAGGGAAGAGCGCAGCAGTCGAAGATACTATGATGGTGACAGCGAAGAAGAACAAGAACTATGCGGAGCCAGTTGCTTTACCCGACGGGTTCGCAAGACTCTAGTACCAAAAACTTCAAATTACCTCAAGATCGTCAGAAATATGATGGCCTCCAAGAACCCAAAGCTTGGTTGGCAGATTATTTGGTAACAGTCAAACTACAAGGCGGCTCCAAGGCTACCGCAATGCAAAGCTTGCAGTTGCATTTAATCGGTGTAGCATGTTCTTGGCTAAGACAGCTACCCGAAGATTCCATCAGCAGCTGGAATGACCTGGAGGACAAATTCATCAGAAATTTCCAATCCACTTTCAAGTGACCCGCGTCTCTGGAACAACTGCGAGCTTGTAAACAAAAACCGGCAGAGTCAATACAAGATTTCTTCTAGCGGTAGAACATTATCAAAATCTCGATTGAAACCATATCCGATGAAAGAGCAATCGATGCTTTCAATGATGGACTTCGTCGGCAAGAATTCATCAAAGAATTAGGGCGGACCAAACCAAAGACAATTTTGTAGTTAATGGACATAGCCAATCGATGGGCCGATGGAGAAGATGCATTACACAATAAAATAGCCCGCTCACCTGAAGAAGACAGGGACATGCGCAATAATGATAGAAGGCAATGAAACAATGATGGGTATAGCACACCAAGCTATGTTGCAGCCGGTTTCTCGGGAGTGGACAACTGATGAAGCAACAATTACAACAATGGGTACCGCAGTAGCAGGGATGACGCTGGCGGAAGCCAACCACAACAATGGTACTAGCCAAAAATTCAAGACCCACCTATGTCAGCAGGACAAATGTTGGAAGGACCATGTAATATGCACTTCTACATTGACCCGACAGGGTAAAGGAGATCCAATCACCTCCTAAAGGATTGCCGAACATTCCTAAAAATGTAAGAGCTATGCAACGCAAGGGCAACTGAAGCAGCAAACCGAGGCTATGCTACTACACCTGGTACTTTTTCTATTGGTCACCGCCACCTCCACTAGGGCATCCGCCAGTAGGACAGCCGCAAAATACAACAAACCAAGAAGACGAGTACCCTAGATCAAAAGGAGCCATGTCGATGATCTAGAAGGGACGACCCTCTAATAGAACACAAAAGTTGATCACCATACAAGTGGACATGGAAGAAACAACACCGCCACCTACACCGGAGTACCTTCATTGGTCAGAACAAGAAATAACCTTCAATAGAGCTGACCACCCACTTCGGGTCCCACGACCTTGTCAATCAGCACTAATAGTGGAGGCACAAATTGGCGGGTTCGACATGAGCAAAGTTTCCTTGGATGCAGGAAGTAGCATCAACCTCATCTATGCCAAAACTCTATAGACAATGAATTGGTCCTATACAAATCTAGCACCAATAGATACAACTTTTCACGAAATAGTTCTAGGCAAAGCCGAAACTCCTTTGCGCAAAGTGCACCTCGACGTGGTCTTTAGAACGAAAAGCAACTTCAGGCGCGAAAAACTAGAGTTTGAAGTCATGGACTGGCCATCACAGTACCACGCGATCCTGGGACGACCAGCTTTCGCTAGATTCATGGCAGTACCCCACTATGCATACCTGGTGCTAAAAATGCCAGCCCCCAATGGGGTCATAACAGTAAAAGGAAGTTTCAGCTGCTCGGATAGCTGCCATCGAGAATTCAACAAAATATCAGAATCCTTCGGGATGGAGACGCAATTTGGCCAGCTGAAAATTGCGGATGGAGCAGTATTACACGAAGGACGCGTCCCCAACAAGCAAACCCTAGAAAATCAGGTACACCACGCACCTGCAAAAGCTACTTATTCGGCTTCCACTTCTGGTCCCACATAGGAGAGCACACTCATCGAGTTTCCACATGAGAATGGGAAATCACAGGAAACTACATCAACAAGAAAAAAACCCGAAAGGAACTTGATGAGCACCCAGCAAATCAAGCACAGCTGCCAACGGAAAACCCACCCGACAAATAAACGCCATTGGAGAGCAAACTCCTCACCTCACAAGTACAAGTGACCCAGTAAGCCAACTACTTTTCCCTCTGTTCTGCCGTGCAGATATGGCGCCTCCAATCAAGAAGATGATACCTACCTCTAACCAACAAGGAGCATGACAGAGCACTTCAAGACATAAGCCGCAGTTTTTTTAGGAAAATTTATTACTCTTATATTCAATAAGGCCAACGGCCAGGCAAATACACACATGCAATGTATCCATTTATACTTATCAATGAATAAATAAAAATACTTCTCGGCATAAAAATTTATAAGGCACATGAAGGAAATTATGCAAAGGACATCAACTCGTCTGGTCCCGTACAAAAGAATATAACATACAATCAAAATCTCGTATAAACATATGACATTTTTGACAAGTATAAAATAGATCTATATAGTATTTCTCCTAAAAAGTACAAAAGTACACAATAGGAGCAGAAACAGTCAGATAGCAAAGTTCATAAAAAACTCCTTGTCTGCCTCTAGGCACCTCCGGACAATCCTAATCGCGGGTCTACAAGCAGCATCATAGTGAGGCGCCATACTAACAAGACCACCATCATAAGGAGAAGGCAGCCCTGACGATACAATGTCTAAATCCAACGTTGGATGATGCGCATGCACCCAAGATAGCGCAAGCTTAGCACCTGCCGCAAGTTGAAGCTTTAAAAAATGGTGAATCCATTCACCTTGTCGAAACTTCGCAATAAAATCGGCTAAAGTCTGAGGCTGGGGATCCCAAGGAAACATGGTATTGTAAGCGATGGCCAACGATCTACGACAGCATTCCACAAGTTGCTCCACCGCGGATACGCGGTCGTGAAGTACAACCACGGTATAAGCATGGCGGTGATCAATCCAAAAGTCTATCCCAGAATTTTGAGAAGCAGACACAAGAGCTTGAATTCAGTTGCACAGATGCTAGGTTGCTTCCCTCTCGCACAATCAAATGCCTACAAAACAAAAAACAACAGGGAGAACAAACGTTGGCATCCCGAAAAAGGGGGACCACAAAAAGCAAAAGCAAAAGGACTTACACAACATCTTTTCATTCGCCTGGGAAATTTCAACCAAGAAGTACGCCTCACGATCAAGGGCCTGACGTGTTTTCGACTAGGCAACATATGATGGGTTCGTAGCATGGAAAACAAAAAATTTCTACCGCAAGAACGAACAAAACCCAGATCTAATCTAGATAAAAGCCAAGATCTAATTTATTAGACATGTGCAACGAGATAGATCTGTACTAACCCTTGTAGATCCAAAAGCCTTGTGCGAGATCGGATCTCGTGGTTGATGTAGACGATCACTTGCCGATCTCAAGATCGAGTAGACGATCCTTCCGGCGCCGCGTTCCGGCAGCGCTTCCGCAGTCGGTCACACGTGCGGAGTCGATGCAGACCTTCCTCTCCCTGTTCCAGCGAGCAGCGGAGGTAGTAGATCTCTCCACGGAATCCCAGCAGCACGACGGTGTGGTGGTGGTGGTGGAGTAGAGAATTCTGCAGGGCTTCGCCTAAGCCTGAGCAGAGCGAAGGAGGAGAAGAGAGGCGGCTAGGGCAAAGAGTGGAGGGGCAAGGGGGTGGCGCCTCCACCCCTCTATATATAGAGGAGGGGTGCGGCCTAGGGTTCCCACCCCTAGGCCCACCTCCTAGGGCCGGCGTACAAGGGAGAGGGGGGAGGGAGTTTCCTTCCCCCCCAAGTCTTCCCCTTTCCTTTCTTGGTTTTCAAGTAAAGTCCACGGAACCTTCTAGAACTTTCCGGAACATTCCGAAACCTTCTAGAATCCCCATATAAACACTCCGAAACATTTCCGAACCTAGAAAATGATCTCCATTATATGAATCTTATTCTCCGGACAATTCTGGATCTCCTCGTGATGTCCCAGATCCAATCCGAGACTCCGAACTACATTCGGTCTCCAACGCATATTCCATATCTACCTAAACAGCATCGAACCTTAAGTGTGTCACCCTACGGTTCGTGAATATGCAGACATGATGGAGACACCTCTCCGATCAATAACCATCAGCGGGATCTGGAGATCCATAACGGCTCCCACATACTCAATGATGACTTCGTGATCGATAGAACCATTAACATACGAAACCAATTCCCTTTGTCACGCGATACTCTACTTATTCGAGGTTTGATCATCGGTATCTCCATACCTAGTTCTACCTTGTTACTGATAAGTACTCTTTTACTCGTTCCATGATATGTCATCCCTTGTGACCTAGTCACATGCTTGCAAGCTAACTAGATGACATTCCACCGAGAGGGCCCAGAGCATATCTATCCGTCATATGGATGGACAAATCCCAATCTTGGTCCATGCGCTTCAACACAAACTTCCAGAATACCCAATGACACCTTTATAACCACCTAGTTACGAAGCGGTGTTTGATGTCATCAAAGTACCCATCCGGCGATGGTGATTAACATGACCTCATGGTCGAAGGATTAGGTTACTATGCATTTGAAAGCTTGTAGCAATACGAACTTAATGACTTGATCTTATGCTACACTTACTATGGGTGTGTGTGTCCATCACATCATTCTCCTAATGATATAACCTTGTTATTAATGACATCCAATGTCCATGATCAGGAAACCATGATCATCTATTAATCAACAAGCTAGTTCAACAAGAGGCTTACTAGGGACTCTTTTATGTTTACAAAACACACAAGTATTAGTGTTTCCTAATAATACAATTATAGCATGGGATGTAAACATTCATCATAAACACAAATATATAATAATAACCACTTTTATTATTGCCTCTTGGGCATATCTCCAACAGTCTCCCACTTGCACTAGAGTCAATAATCTAGATTACATGGTAATATACCTAACACCCATGGCGTTCTGGTGTTGGTCAGGCTTTGCTCTAGGGAGAGGTTTAGTCAATGGATCTGCCACATTCAGATCAGTGTGTACTTTGCAAATCTTTATGTCACCATCTTGGACATACTCGCGAATAGCATGGAAACGTAGATTGATGTGCTTCAGCTTGCTATGTGACCTTGGCTCCTGTGCATTAGCTATTTTACCTGTGTTGTCACAGTAGATGGCCATCGGGTCCAACGCACTAGGAACCACGCCAAGTTCAGTAATGAACTCCTTCATCCATATGGCTTCTTATGCAGCCTCCGAAGCAGCTATGTATTCCGATTCAGTTGAAGATTTCACCACAACGCTTTGCTTGGCACTCCTCTAGCTCACTGCAGCACCATTCAAAATAAATACGTATCCAGACTGTGACTTCGAGTCATCTGGATCGGTGTTCCAACTAGCATCAGTGTAACTGTTTACAACAAGCTGTTCATCACCTCCATAACAAAGAACCATATCCTTAGTCCTATTTAGGTACTTTAGGATATTCTTGAATTCTGTCCAGTGCTCCATTCTAGGATCACTTTGATATCTGCTAGTCAGACTAACAGCATGTGCTATATCCGGTCTTGTACACAGCATGGCATACATGATAGAGCCTATGGCCGAGGCATAGGGAATATTACTCATTTTCTCTCTATCTTCTGCCGTAGCTGGACTTTGAGTCTTACTCAAGGTCTTACCTGACAACATGGGCACAAACCCTTTCTTGCTCTCTTCCATTCTAAACTTCTTTAGAACTTTGTCCAAGTATGTACTTTGTGAAAGCGCTATTAGGCGTCTTGATCTATCTCTATAAATCTTGATGCCTAGAATATATGCCGCTTAGCCAAGATCCTTCATTGAAAAACTGTTATTCAAATAGGCTTTGACACTATTAAGAAGTTCTATATCATTCCCAATCAACAATATGTCATCTACATATAGTACTAGGAATGCTATAGAGCTCCCACTCACTTTCTTGTAAATACAAGCTTCTCCATAAGGTTGTATAAATCCAAAAATTTTGATTACTTTATCAAAACATTGATTCCAACTCCGGGATGCTTGCTTCAGTCCATAAATGGAGCGCTGAAGTTTGCATACCTTGTGAGCATCTTTAGGATCGACAAAACCCTTGGGTTGTACCATATACAACTCTTCCTTAATGTCTCCATTAAGGAATGCCGTTTTGACATCCATCTGCCAAATCTCATAATCGAAATATGCAGCAATTGCTAAAAAAATCCTCACAGACTTTAGCTTCGCTACTGGTGAGAATGTCTCATCGTAGTCAACTCCTTGAATTTGTCGGAACCCTTTCGTGACAAGTCGAGCTTTATAGACGGTAACATTACCATCAGCATCTGTTTTTCTCTTGAAAATCCATTTGTTCTCGATAGCCTTACGGCCATCCGGTAAGTCCACCAAAGTCCACACTTGGTTTTCGTACATGGATCCCATTTCGGATTTCATGGCTTCTAGCCATTTGTCAGAATCTGGGCTCACCATAGCTTCTTCATACGTTTCAGGGTCATCAGTATTGTCCACCAACATGACGTTCAACGTAGGGTCATACCAATCAGGAGTGGTACGAACCCTTGTTGACCTGCGAGGTTCAGCAGCAACTTCGTTCGAAGTTTCATGATCACCATCATGAGCTTCATCTCCAATTGGTGCAGGCGGCACAAAAACATCTTCCAGTGCTACGCTACTCTCAACTCCGAGAGAAGGTTCAATAACCTCGTCGAGTTCTACTTTCCTTCCAGTCACTTCCTTCGAGAGAAACTCCTTCTCAAGAAAGGATCCATTCTTGGCAACGAAAACTTTGCCTTCGGATCTATGATAGAAGGTATACCCAATTGTTTATTTTGGGTATCCTATGAAGACGCATTTCTCCGCTTTGGGTTCAAGCTTATCAGGTTGTACCTTCTTTACATACGCTTCGCAACCCCAAACTTTAAGGAATGACAACTTAGGTTTCTTTCCAAACCACAATTCATACGGTGTCATTTCAACGGATTTGGATGGTGCCCTATTTAAAGTGAATGCGGCTGTCTCTAATGCATAGCCCCAAAACGATAGCGGTAAATCTGTAAGAGACATCATAGACCGAACCATATCTAAGAGAGTTTGATTATGATGTTCGGACACACCATTACGCTGTGGTGTTCCCGACGGTGTCAATTGCGAAAGTATTCCACATTTCTTTAAATGCATGCCAAACTCATAACTTAGATATTCACCTCTGTTGGAGATATGCCCAAGAGGCAATAATAAAAGTGGTTATTATTATATCTTTATGTTTATGATGAAAGTTTACATCCCATGCTATAATTGTATTATTAGGAAACACTAATACTTGTGTGTTTTGTAAACATAAAAGAGTCCCTAGTAAGCCTCTTGTTAAACTAGCTTGTTGATTGATTGATGATCATGGTTTCCTGATCATAGACATTGGATGTGATTAATAACAAGGTTATATCATTAGGAGAATGATATGATGGAAACACACCCATAGTAAGCGTAGCATAAGATCAAGTCATTAAGTTCGTTTTGCTGTAAGCTTTGAAATACATAGTAACCTAATCCTTCGACCATGAGGTTATGTTAATCACCATCACTGGATGGGTATTTTGATGACATCAAACGCCGCTTCGTAACTGGGCGGTTATAAAGGTGTCATTGGGTATTCTGAAAGTATGAGTTGAAGCGCATAGACCAAGATTGGGATTTGTCCATCCATATGACGGATAGATATACTCTAGGCCCTCTCGGTGGAATGTCATCTAGATAGCTTGCAAGCATGTGACTAGGTCACAAGGGATGACATAACATGGAACGAGTAAAGAGTACTTATCAGTAACGAGGAAGAACTAGGTATGAAGATACCGACGATCAAACCTCGGATAAGTAGAATATCGCGAGACAAAGGGAATTGGTTTCATATGTTAATTGGTTCAATCGATCACGAAGTAATCGTTGAGTATGTGGGAGCTGTCATGGATCTCCAGATCCCGCTGATGGTTATTGATGGGAGAGGTGTCTTCATCATGTCTGCATATTCACGAACCGTAGGGTGACACACTTAAGGTTCGAAGTTGTTTGAAGTAGATATGGAATTTGCGTTGGAGACCGAATGTTGTTCGGAGTCTTAGAATGGATCCGGGACATCACGAGGAGATCCGGAATGGTCCGGAGAATGAGATTCATATATTGGGAATCATTTTCTAAGTTAGGAAATGTTCCGGAGTGTTTGTATGGAGATTCTAGAAGGTTTCGGAATGTTCTGGAAGGTTCTAGAGGATTTCTTGGAGTTTGCTTGAAAACCAAGAAAGGGATCAAAGAAACCAAGTGGGGTAAGACACGGATTCGTGGGGGAGGAGGATTCCTCCCCCCAACCCGCCGGCCCAAGGAGGAGGGAGTCCTACTAGGACTCCCCCTCCCCAGGCGCGCCTCCCTCCCTTAAATAGAAGGGAGGGGCACCCCTCTTGGACCTTGTCTCATAACTCCCAATCACAGCCGCCTCTCTCCTCCATGTTTCTTCTGCACAGGCATAGGCGAAGCCCTACAGATTTCTCATCTCCACCACCACCACCACGCCGTCGTGCTGCTGGGATTCCGTGGAGAAGATCTACTACCTCTGCTGCTCGCAGGAACGGGGAGAGGAAGGTCTGCTTCGACTCCGCACGTGTGACCGTCTGTGGAAGCGCTGCCGGAACGCGGCGCCGGAAGGATCGTCCACACGATCTTGAGATCGGCAAGTGATCGACTACATCATCCACGAGATCTAATCTCGTTAACGCTTTCGGTTCTACGAGGGTTAGTACCGATCTATCTCGTTGCTCATGTCTAGTAGATTAGATCTTGGCTTTTATCTAGATTAGATCTAGGTTTTGTTCGTTCTTGCGGTAGAATTTTTTTGTTTTCCATGCTACGAACCCATCAGTGGTATCAGAGTCGTGTCTATGCGTAGATCTATTGCACGAGTAGAACACAATGGTTTTGTGGGCGTTGGTGCTCATGCCGTCTTTTGCTATGTGTGTACTTTGCATCTTGCGGTATGGTGGGATGAAGCGGCTCGGGCTAACATTAAATGTCATCGTACATGAGAATTGCTCCACACTTGACGTGCAACTCATATTGCACAAGTGGCTTTGCGGGTGTCTGTCTCTCCCATCATAGTATAGATCAAATCTACACTTTGCACTTGATAGCACTTGTATCAACGTTGTGGTTCAGTTTCGTAGGTAAGATGTGTTCTTAGTCGAAAGCCCAAGCCACGTAAAACTTGCAAAGAAAATTAGAGGCGTTTAACTTGTTTTTGCAGGGTTTTTGTGATGTGATATGGCCTACATGTGATTGTGATTGTATTTGATGTATGCAATGATCCTTGTTGTAATATGGCAACCGGCAGGAGCCTAATGGTTGTCTTTAATTCTGTTAAGACCTGCGTGTCTATTCATCTTGTAATAGCTTTGTTCCAAGTAGTTGTAATAGTTGCTAGTGAAGATGAACAACCATGAAGCGGCGCCACGGACCTTGACGCAATGCTGGTGATGATGGAGATCATGTCCATGCTTTGGAGATAGAGATCAAAGGCATAAGAAGAAAGGGCCATATCATATCACACAAATTATGAATTGCCTGTGATGTTAATCCTTTATGCATCTTGTATTGCTTAGATCGCGACGGTAGCATTATAAGATGATCCCTCTCACTAAATATCAAGTAATAAAGTGTTCGTCCTTAGTTGGCACCGTTGCTAAGACTCGCCGTTTCGAAGCATCTCGTGATGATCGGGTGTGATAGACTCTACGTGTGCATACAACGGGTGCAAGCCAGATTTGCACATGCGGAAACTAAGGTTAATCTTGACGAGCCTAGCATGTACAGACATGGTCTCAGAATACGGAATACCGAAAGGTAGAGCATGAGTCATATGATTGATATGATGAACATGAAGATTGTTCGCCGATGAAGCTACATCATCTCACGTGATGATCGGACTTGGTGTAGTGGATTTGGTTCGTGTAATCACTAAAACAACTGCGAGGGATGTTGTTTTGAGTGGGAGTTCACCTAGTTAATTTAAGAATTAAATTAGAACACTATTTATCATAAACTTAGTCTTAACTACTTGCAAATATGTTGTAGATTATGGCGAACGTTTCCATCAATTTTAGTGCGTTCCTAGAGAAAGAAAAGCTTAAGAACAACAGAAGCAATTTCACGGACTGGTTCCGTGGACTGAAGATCGTCCTCAGGGCTGGTCAGTTGACCTATGTGCTCGAAGCACCGCTAGGTGACCCACCTGCAGAAGATGCCACCGATGACGTAAAGAATGTTTGTGCCACTCGGAAACATCACTACTCCACAGTTCAGTGTGCCATCCTGTACGGTTTAGAATCGGAGCTACAAAAGCGTTTTGAGCACCATGACCCATTTGAAATCATTAAGGATCTCAAACTCATCTTTGAGACTCGCGCGGCCATGGAAAGCTATGAAGCTTCCGAGAAGTTCTTTACCTGCAAGATGGAAGAGGGTAGCTCCATTAGCGAGCATGTGCTCACCATGTCTGGGCACGCAAACAAACTCCGAGAGTTGGGGATACCGATTCCTAATGAATTGGGGATTCACCGTGTCCTCCAATCACTGCCACCAAGTTACAAGAACTTTGTGATGAACTACAATATGCACTGCATGAACAAGACGTTGCCTGAACTATCGTCCATGCTGAAAACTGCTGAAGTGGAGATCATGAAAGAACACCAAGTGTTGATGGTCAATAATACCACCAATTTCAAGAAATGGGGCAAGCCTAAGAACAAGGGCAACTTCAAGAAGGACGGCAAGAAAGCTGCCGCACCTGCTAAGAAGCCCAAGGCTGGTCCTAAACCTGAAACTGAGTGCTTCTACTGCAAGGGTGCTGGTCACTGGAAGCGTAACTGCCCCAAATACCTGGCGGATCTGAAGAGCGGCAACATCAAGAAGAAAGGTATATTCGATATACATGTTATAGATGTATATCTTACTAGTAATCGTAGTAGTGCCTAGGTATTTGATACTGGTTCGGTTGCTCATATTTTTAACTCGAAACAGGAGCTGCGGAATAAACGAATACTAGCAAGAGACGAGGTGACGATGCGCGTTGGAAATGGCTCCAAGGTTGATGTGATCGCCGTCGGCACGCTCCCTCTGCATCTACCATCGGGATTAGTTTTAAATTTAAATAATTGTTATTTGGTGCCTGCGTTAAGCATGAACATTATATCTGGATCTTGTTTATTGCGAGACGGTTACTCTTTTAAGTCTGAGAATAAAGGCTGTTCGATTTATATGAGTAATATCTTTTATGGTTATGCACCTGAGATGAGTGGTTTATTCTTATTAAAATCGATAGTAGTGATACACATGTTCATAACATAGATGCTAAACGAATAAAATTAAATGATAATTCTACATACATGTGGCACTGTCGTCTTGGTCACATTGGAGTGAAGCGTATGAAGAAACTCCATTCTGATGGACTTCTTGAATCACTTGATTTTGAATCACTTGAAAGATGCGAAGCATGTCTAATGGGAAAAATGACTAAGACTCCATTCTCTGGTATAATGGAGCGAGCTACAGACTTATTGGAAATAATACATACCGATGTGTGCGGTCCAATGAGTGTAGCATCGCGTGGTGGATATCGTTATGTTCTCACTTTCACAGATGACTTGAGTAGATATGGGTATGTCTACTTTATGAAACATAAATCCGAAACTTTCGAGAAGTTTAAGGAATTTCAAAGTGAAGTGGAAAATCATCGTAACAAGAAGATTAAGTTTCTGCGTTCTTGTTACGATGATTTTCCACTTCACTTTGAAATTCCTTAAACTTCTCGAAAGTTTTGGACTTATGTTTCATAAAGTATACATACCCATATCTACTTAAGTCATCCATGAAAGTGAGAACATAACGATATCCACCACGCGATGCTACACTTATTGGGCCGCACACATCGGTATGTATTATTTCCAATAAGTCTGTAGCTCGGTCCATTATTCAAGAGAATGGAGTCTTAGTGATTTTTCCCATTAGGCATGCTTCGCATCTTTCAAGTGATTCAAAATCAAGTGATTCAAGAAGTCCATCAGAATGGAGTTTCTTCATACGCTTCACTCCAATGTGACCAAGACGACAGTGCCACATGTATGTAGAATTATCATTCAATTTTATTCGTTTAGCATCTATGTTGTGAACATGTGTATCACTACTATCGAGATTCAGTAAGAATAAACCATTCATCTCAGGTGCATTACCATAAAAGATATTACTCATATAAATCGAACAACCTTTATTCTCGGAGTTAAAAGAGTAACCGTCTCACAATAAACAAGATCTAGATATAATGTTCATGCTTAACGCAGGCACCAAATAACAATTATTCAAATTTAAAACTAATCCCGAAGGTAGATGTAGAGGGAGCGTGCCGACGACGATCACATCAACCTTGGAGCCATTTCCAACGCGCATCGTCACCTCGTCTCTCGCCAGTCTTCGCTTATTCCGCAGCTCCTATTTCAAGTTACAAATATGAGCAACCGAACCAGTATCAAATACCCAGGCACTACTATGATTACTAGTAAGATACACATCAATAACATGTATATCGAATATACCTTTCTTCTTGATGTTGCCGTTCTTCAGATCTGCCAGGTACTTGGGGCAGTTACGCTTCCAGTGACCAACACCCTTGCAGTAGAAGCATTCAGTTTCAGGCTTAGGACCAGCCTTGGGCTTCTTAGCAGGTGCGGCAGCTTTCTTGTCGTCCTTCTTGAAGTTGCCCTTGTTCTTAGGCTTGCCCTGTTTCTTGAAATTGGTGGTCTTATTGACCATCAACACTTGGTGCTCCTTCTTGATCTCCACTTCAGCAGTTTTCAGCATGGACGATAGTTCAGGCAACATCTTGTTCATGCAGTGCATATTGTAGTTCATCACAAAGTTCTTATAACTTTTGGCAGTGATTGGAGGACACGGTGAATCCCTAACTCATTAGGAATCGTTATCCCCAACTCTTGGAGCTTGTTTGCGTGCCCAGACATGGTGAGCACGTGCTCGCTAACGGAGCTTCCCTCTTCCATCTTACAGTTAAAGAACTTTTCGGAGGCCTCATAGCTCTACATGGCCGCGTGAGTCTCAAAAATCAGCCTGAGCTCTTTAATGATCTCAAATGGGTCGTGGTGCTCAAAGCGCTTCTGAAGCTCCGTTTCTAAACCGTACAGGATGGCACACTGAACTGTGGAGTAGTGATTTTTCCGAGTGGCGTAAACATTCTTTACGTCATCGGTGGCATCTTCTGCAGGTGGGTCACCTAGTGGTGCTTCGAGCACATAGGTCAACTGACCAGCCCTGAGGACAATCTTCAGTCCACAGAGCCAGTCCGTGAAGTTGCTTCCATTGTTCTTAAGTTTTTCTTTCTCTAGGAACGCATTGAAATTGATGGAGAGGTTCGCCATAATCTACAACAAATTTGCAAGTAGTTTAGACTAAGTTTATGATAAATTGAGTTCAATCTTAATTCTTAAATTAACTAGGTGAACTACCACTCAAAACAACATCCCTCACATTGTCTTAGTTATTACACGAACCAAGTCCACTACACCAAGTCCGATCTTCACGAGAGAAGATGTAGTTTCATCGGCGAACAATCTTCATGTTCATCATATCATTTATATGACTCATGCTCCACCTTTCGGTATTCCGTGTTCCGAGACCATGTCTGTACATGCTAGGCTCATCAAGATTAACCTTAGTTTCCGCATGTGCAAATCTGGCTTGCACCCGTCGTATGCACACGTAGAATCTATCACACCTGACCATCATGAGATGCTTCGAAACGACGAGTCTTGGCAACGGTGCCAACTAAGGACGAACACTTTATTACTTGATATTTAGTGAAAGGGATCATCTTATAATGCTACCGCCGCGACCTAAGCAATACAAGATGCATAAAGGATTAACATCACAGGCAATTCATAATTAGTGTGATATGATATGGCCCTTTCTTCTTATGCCTTTGATCTCCATCTCCAAAGCACGGACATGATCTCCATCATCACCAACATTGCGTCAAGGTCAGTGGCGCCGCTTCATGGTTGTCCATCATCACTAGCAACTATTACAACTACTTGGAATAAAGCTTTTACAAGATGAATAGACACGCAGGTCTTAACAGAATTAAAGACAACCATTAGGCTCCTGCCAGTTGCCATATTACAACAAGGATCATTGCATACATCAAATATAATCACAATCACATGATGGCCATATCACATCACAAAACCCCTGCAAAAACAAGTTAGATGCCTCTAATTTTCTTTGCATGTTTTACGTGGTTTGGGGCTTTCGAATAAGAACGGATCTTACCTACGAAACTGAACCACAACGTTGATACAAGTGCTATCAAGTGCAAAGTGTAAATTGGATCTATACTATGGTGAGAGAGACAGACACCCGCAAAGCCACTTGTGCAAAGAAAGTTACACGTCAAGCATGGAGCAAGTCTCATGTGCGATGACATGTAAGGTTAGCCCGAGCCGCTTCATCCCACCATACCGCAAGATGCAAAGTACACAAAGCAAAAGACGGCATGAGCACCAACGCCCACAAAACCATTGTGTTCTACTCGTGCAATAGATCTACGCATAGACACGACTCTGATACCACTGATGGGTTCGTAGCATGGAAAACAAAAATTTTCTACCGCAAGAACAAACAAAACCTAGATCTAATCTAGATAAAAGCCAAGATCTAATCTATTAGACATGTGCAACGAGATAGATCTATACTAACCCTTGTAGATCCGAAAGCCTTGTGCGAGATTGGATCTCGTGGTTGATGTAGATGATCACTTGCCGATCTCAAGATTGAGTAGACGATCCTTCCGGCGCCGCGTTCCGGCAGCACTTCTGCAGTCGGTCACACATGCGGAGTCGATGCATACCTTCCTCTCCCTGTTCCAGCGAGCAGCAGAGGTAGTAGATCTCTCCATAGAATCCCAGCAGCACGACGGCGTGGTGGTCGTGGTGGAGTAGAGAATTCTGCAGGGCTTCGCCTAAGCCTGAGCAGAGCGAAGGAGGAGGAGAGAGGCGGCTAGGGCAAAGAGTGGAGGGGCAAGGGGTGGCGCCTCCACCCCTCTATATATAGAGGAGGGGTGCGGCCTAGGGTTCCCACCCTTAGGCCCACCTCCTAGGGACGGCGCACAAGGGAGAGGGGGGAGGGAGTTTCCTTCCCCCCCAAGTCTTCTCCTTTCCTTTCTTGGTTTTCAAGTAAAGTCCACGGAACCTTCTAGAACTTTCCGGAACATTCCGAAACCTTCTAGAATCCCCATATAAACACTCCGGAACATTTCCGAACCTAGAAAATGATCTCCATTATATGAATCTTATTCTCCGGACAATTCCGGATCTCCTCATGATGTCCCAGATCCAATCCGAGACTCTGAACTACATTCGGTCTCCAACGCATATTCCATATCTACCTAAACAGCATCGAACCTTAAGTGTGTCACCCTACGGTTCGTGAATATGCAGACATGATGGAGACACCTCTCCGATCAATAACCATCACGGGATCTGGAGATCCATAACGGCTCCCACATACTCAACGATGACTTCGTGATCGATAGAACCAGTAACATACGAAACCAATTCCCTTTGTCACGCGATACTCTACTTATCCGAGGTTTGATCGTCGGTATCTCCATACCTAGTTCTACCTCGTTACTGATAAGTACTCTTTTACTCGTTCCATGATATGTCATCCCTTGTGACCTAGTCACATGCTTGCAAGCTAACTAGATGACATTCCACCAAGAGGGCCCAGAGCATATCTATCCGTCATATGGATGGACAAATCCCAATCTTGGTCCATGCGCTTCAACACATACTTTCAGAATACCCAATGACACCTTTATAACCACCCAGTTACGAAGCGGTGTTTGATGTCATCAAAGTACCCATCCGGTGATGGTGATTAACATGACCTCATGGTCGAAGGATTAGGTTACTATGCATTTGACAGTTTGTAGCAATACGAACTTAATGACTTGATCTTATGCTACACTTACTATGGGTGTGTGTGTCCATCACATCATTCTCCTAATGATATAACCTTGTTAGTAATGACATCCAATGTCCATGATCAGGAAACCATGATCATCTATTAATCAATAAGCTAGTTCAACAAGAGGCTTACTAGGGACTCTTTTATGTTTACAAAACACACAAGTATTAGTGTTTCCTAATAATACAATTATAGCATGGGATGTAAACATTCATCATAAACACAAAGATATAATAATAACCACTTTTATTATTGCCTCTTGGGCATATCTCCAACAACATCCACCATTGATTGAACAACCTGAAGTTTCCCTTCAAGTTTCTTCAACTACTCAATTTTCTCAGCATACAACGGAGGGTCTATCACGCGTACAATGGCAGTATCGGTCGCACCCGTTCCAGATGAAGATGGGAATGCATCCGATGATTGCAAAGGTGAGGCAGGAGCCGCCGAATCCTTGAAAATCTGGCAAGATGTACGAAAGACACAAAAAGTCTTCAGCATACAAAAAAACAGCACACATGCATACATACAAAGTTTTTCTTTTTCATCAAAATAAAGCATTGGGCAACAAGATACGGTAAATGTTCATTACAACAAGCAGCAGAAGACATATGGAAGACTACAAAAGCTACGGAGCTGATTTCTCCAAAGATAGAGTCGCACTAGCAGAAGGAGCATTAACTACTGGGATAACAGGGCTAGCGCCCGAAGAAGGAGCCGAGGTCGAAGAAGGAGCAGTTGATTTCTCTGTACCTGACTCTATACCAAGAAGCAACCGATAAAATTTCTTAGCCCTCTTAATGAAAGGATTCAAATCAACCGCTTGGCCTTTGGAGTTGACCGGGACAGAAGAGCTAACCTTCTCCCAGTCGACCTTCTCGCCATGCACCATTGTGAATGCCATCGAAGTTTCAGCACCGCTCTTCGACTGAGTCACAATGTATCCGACAAGCGGACTAGGGTCGGCACCAAAAATAGCGACGAGGTCGTTCAAGTTAGTAGGTACTTCCTTCGACAGAAAGACTATGGCATACATGCTCTTGAAGGCGCGGCATGAGCAGACAAGGAGGTTGTGCACACGAACATTGTTAGCCTCCAAAGTTCTAATAGCATCCGATAAGGGATCATCCTTTTTATCTTCATCTAGCAGCAAATTTTGGCCTGATAGCTCTACACATGCCAAAAATAAAAAGGGGGGAGGATAAGAACACAGAAGCAATGAGGACTAAAACAAAAATTCTCCCTTGCCAAACAAAAAACTTACAAGTTAAGGAAGCATTGAGGGTCTCGAATCGCTTATGAAGATTTTCATCTCGAGGGGCAGCTTGTTTGGCTCTTTCTTTGGCATCAGCGCTGGCTTTCTATTTGTCCTCTTCCAAATCTTTTTCAGCAATCTGAAGTTTGGCCTCCAGATCGTTGGCACGCTTCAACGCCTTGTCCTAGATGACCTCGGACTCTTTGGCAGCGGCTGAAGAAATCATAAAGTAATACAAAAAGGTCAGAAAAATGGGAGGAAGTGCAGAAATCGCAAAAAGATGAAAATATACCTTTAAGACCTTCGGCTTCATTACGGATCTTGATGAAGTGAGAGTCCATGTCAACCATCTCACGCATCAAAGGCTGTGAAGAAGGACATTAGGAAAGACAAGCAAAGGAGGATCCATGGTGAAATTAAAAAGCACAGATGTACTTACATCTTGCATATCCACCTCGACAGGGCTCTCAGATATCATCACGCCTTTGCCAACCAATTTTCTTCTCTTCTACGGTGGTGGTTTCGGCAAAGTGGAAACATCCTTCTGGATAAGGGGATCCGCAGGAGACGTGAGCAAATCCTTCGGGTCCTTGGAAGAAGGAGCAAAAGAAGTTCCAAGAGGAGATGAGGGCAGGTCTTCCCCATCATCACCACTACAAGCGCAAAAACAAAAAATAGGGAAGCATCAACAACTAAGTCATCCGACAAAATAGTAAAGAGGTGATAAGTACTTATGAAGATACATCCTGCATAAAGCGGAATAGGTTCATCTGGGGAGGAGCCGGCGACAATGGAATGGCACCCAAAGGTTTCAAGGCCGTAGAATCATCCGAGTCTTTGATCGTCTCCGCGGCATCAGGATGTTTCCTTTTTTCGCCAGCAGGCATGACGCGAAAATCTTCAGAACGAGCCGATGGAAGTGACGGCGTCCCTAATGAAGATTTTGCGGCAGATGTCTCCATCTCCTCATCAGCGGCAGTCCCGGTCATAGGGAGATTGTTGGATGCAGAAGGATTGGCGGGAAGCTCACCGCTCTCAGGAAGAGGAGGAAGGCAGGATAGATGATCATGATCCTGCGTAAACAGAAGACTAACAATCACAAAAGAGGACAATTGCAACACCAATAAACAAAGAGCAAACATATCAAGGAATTTACCTCGAGAAGGCGGTTCTTCTTACCAAAGGGCTCTACGCGACAATTAGCGGGCACTGAGATTTTCTTTGTAAGGGTCGTAAAATTTTGAACCCTTTTTTCATACACCTTGAGGGTAAGATCATCCTGTGAAATCCTCATGGGATCCTTCTTGCCGATATATGCCCACATACTAGAAAAATTGGCCTGTAGAGGCTGCACGCAAATACGCAAGAAATATGCCAGAATTTGAAGTCCCGATAGTTCCTTGCCAAACTCATGACACAATTTTGAAATACGAGCAAGAAAGGGTTCAATCTCCATCATTTCTTTGGGAGTGTGATGCTAATCCCAAGAATCAAGTTTACGACAAGACTTCTTGGGGTCAAAGGGGGCTAAGCCAAAAGACTGACCTTCAGCTGACTGATCCTTGATATGAAACCACTTTGTTTTCCACCCTTGGATAGAGTCAGTGAGCTTAAAATCAAAATAGTCTACATGAGAGCGGACAAAAAAAATGGCGCCACCGACGTCATGGACAATGGTGTCGGTAGCATTCCGACGAACATAAAAGAAGTACTTCCATAGGCCCTAATGGGGATGGATCTCGAGGAAGCATTCACAAAGAGTAACAAAGCAAGCAACATGGAGGATAGAGTTGGGCGTGAGCTGATACAACTGCATGCCATAGACAAAAAGGAGGCCACGAAGGAATTCATGGACATGGAGAGAAAGGCCACAGAAGAGAAAGGAAAGAAACATTAACCTCCAGCCCGATTTGGGGATTGGAGCAACTTCATCCCCATGGAGCTTGAAGGTGCCCTCCTCTAGATGGATGGAGTTCCCCGCCTCGCGTAATTCCTGCATAGAGCACTTCGAAGGAGCCCATCCAACAACCCTATTCCTGATGGCCTTAGCGGCCGTGGTGGAAGTCCCCACCCTGCTTTTGCCCATGGTGGTGGAAGAGCGACACTAGCACACGGTAGAATAGACGGAGTAGGCGAAGAAACAAGAGCAAAGCAAGGGCGCAAGGAAGAATATGAAGTTAGTGAGGAAGGGGTAAAAATAAGTAAAAGAAATCCCCTCCCCTTTATAAAGAGCAAAGGCACATAGCTTGGACCGTTTGATGTAAAATCGAACCGTCAGAAGAACACACGATGGTGACACGCGTCAACAGATTCCGTAAAGGAAAATATCTTAAGAAGTTATTATTGCGGTAAAAACAGGAGAACAACGCATGTCGCCTCGATATTTGTGCAAAAAAGGGGACTTGCAGTCTGAAAACTCCACTGAATACGCCACCACACGTCATCATTACTGCTGCACGGTCCCACGTTCGAAACGTCTCATCAAAGACATATCTTTTGAGAACCAATAGCATATATTTTGTCATCAGTGACGTCATAGCAAAAACGGTTTAGTGGAAAGGATACACACCCGAAGAAAATAGGGAGTCGAAGTAAATTCCTCCATGAAAAAGATTGAGACTACAATCGAAAACAAAAATGTCGACTGTAGCCTCGGGGGATACTCCTATAGGGAGCACTAGTCGTGCACCCGACAAATATTTGAGGAAACATTGACGTCATAGTAAAATATTTCAAGCCTATGTCCTGATGCATACATCCGAACATAGCCTCGGGGGCTACTCCTATTAGAAGAGCTGACACGCACCTGATAAAGAAAAACAAAAAACTCATATCGGGAGGGTCTATAAGAAACTATCAGTTTCAGCATCTAATCAGGCATTCGACAAAAGTCAAATACAAATAATCTCGGATTGCATCCAAACGCGACAAAATCCGAATGCCATGTTCAAAAAATAAGAAGGTAAGACCGCGAGATTCGTCCTGTGTGGCCTGGTAATCGCACAAGAATGCGCTCTGCCAGTAATATATCCGTATCTACAATACGATGAAAAATCCCGACGGATGCGTTGGGTACTCGATAAAATAAGAACTGGAATTTAGTATTCGATAAGACCCGAGCGACCCGAACTGAGTTATGCTAGTAATAAATTCTGAGTTCAGACCTGAGGACCTGAATTTGATGTAGGACAACCTTGTTTGGCCAAGGAGAAATTAACTGATTCCCGATCTGTCGGATGCATTAGGCTCGTTGTACCAAATCCCTATAAAGCTAAAATGGTAAAAACAAAGGAAAAGAATTAAAGCATATCTTTGAGACTCAACCCAAAACCTATAGTTCAGGTAGAGTCTCGAGGTCTACTGATATAGGTATGATTACTCAGGTGCCTATAATTCACTACCCTGATTGTGTACAAGGCTTATGATCCATGAAGAGTCAAGATGATGGCCCAAAGGAGCAACCAACAAAGGCTGAAGTTGTATTAGGAAAGAGGAAAAAGGACCGACATCGTGTTGGTATTGTAATTACGTATATGTAACCAATCCGCATATAGCTTTGAGACCTGGCCTATTATATATAGGACGGGAGAAGCCTAGGCAAGACCACCGAAAAATCCCCAAGCGATCTGTAATAGTGCGATTCACCAAATATTCAGGCGACTTTGACTCCATTATTCTCCTGATATCCAATGAAATCCCCAGCGTTCTCTTTTCCACAAAACCCTAAGTCCTTCTTCATGGACATTGCTGGGGTTACCCCTCGTCACTGTTAGTTTGGTTGTACTCAGTTTTTCCCTCCAGTACTAACACTATTGTGTGCAATATACTCAGTTTTACCCTCCGCTAGCTGGTGAACAGAGAGTCAACGAAGTTTTAGCTAGCTAATTGAGTCATTTTATGCACAACAAATTAAAAAGATCAAAACATAGTGGTATCTACCTAAGGACTCTTATTATGTGACCTTCCACCATAAGAAATATATAGAAATCAAGTTTTAACCTAAATCACCACTTCTCAAATCACCTACTATCTATGAAGGTCCATGGCTTTCTACTCAAGCCTCTCCCCAAAACATCCCTCCCCAAAACATAGTTTGTCTGAATGTGGCAATAATTGTCAAACTGACGTATATTTGAACTGTAAATAGTTTGATGTATGCCAAGATGTATTTTATTGTATAAAACACGCATTTTCCATTTTTAAATATCTTTCTATTTGAATCCCTTTGTTAGTTTTGCTCTTGGTTTTTAAGTTCTACTCAGTTTTGCCCTTGGTTTTTAAGTTATACTCAGTTTCCCCTCTCTCTTAGTCACAAACTCTCACACTTGTGCTCATCTTGGCCGCTACGCTCTAATTGGTTGAGATAGTTGCCATGCGGATTGTGCCCACCAACCATTGATCCTCTGTGATCTAGCGGACAGGATAACCCTATATCTGCAGGGGGCACCCCTCTATCCATGCAAAATAACGAGTTTTCCACCGGTACTTTAACTCCATAAACAAATGATTTTGAATATAATTTGAAGGGAAAGTGTTCAAAGGTGTATAATTTTTGTATATGCAAGTTTGTGCATTACATTCCACTCTATGAAAATGATAATCTCCCAAGATTTTCTTAGCACAACATTATCATGTATCAAGTGCGATTTCAAAGAGTTCAAATGTGTATAATTTTCATATATGCAAGTTTATACATTACATTCCACTCTATGAGAATGGGGGAGAAAATGATAATCTCTCAAAAAAATTAGCACGTCATTGATACGTTGCAAGCGTATCTATAATTTTTGATGTTCCATGCTTGTTTTATATCTACTTTCTTATGTTTTGTCCACACTTTGGAGTATTTTTACACATTTTCTAGGACTAACCTATTAACAAGATGCCACAGTGCCAGTTGCCTATTTTCTGCTGTTTTTGGTTTCAGAAAAGCTAGTAAGGAAATATTCTCGGAATTGGACCGGACAAAATCCAAAGTCAATATTTTAGCCGAAGCAACATGGAGTCCGGAGGGGAGACGAAGTGGTGCACCAGGGCGGCCACACCTGGTGGCGGCGCAGCCTAGGGGGGTGCGCCACCAAGGGGTGTGGGCCCCTGGTACTCCACCGACCTTGCCCCTTCGCCTATAAAGACCCCTCGGGACGAAAACCCTAAGTACCCGATCAAAATTCCACGAAAGAGTCTGTAGCCACCATCATCTCCATCCCTAGATCGGGAGGGATCTGAAGCTATTCAGGGCACCCTGCTGGTTGGGAGAGATCACCCTGGAGGCCTTCTTCATCACCATGCATGCCTCCGGTGTGATGCGTGAGTAGTTCATCTCTAGACTACGAGTCCATGTAGTAGCTAGATGGTTGGTTCTTCTCCTTTGTGCTATCATGTTTAGATCTTGTGAGCTTCGTTCATGATCAAGATCATCTATTTGTAATCTTACATGTTGTGTTTACAGGGATCCGATGGATACTGAGATGCTATTTCAAATTGATTATTGATTCTATCATGTCTTTGTTATTTGTGATCTTGCATGCTTTCTGTTGTTAGTAGCTATCTTGGCCAAGTAGATGCTAGCAACTCCAAGAGAGAGTATTTATGCTCAATAGTGGGTTCATGCCTCTAGTAATCTGGGGAAGTGACAGAAATCTCTAAGGTACTAGATGTGTTGTTGCTACTAGGGAGAAAACAACAATCCTTTGTCCATGGGGCAATCGTATTGTTTACTTTACACACTTTGCTTAATGCAATTATCTGTTGCTTACAACTTAATACTAGAGGGGGTTCGGATGATAACCTGAAGGTGGATTATTAGTCACAGATACAGTTGGATTACGGTCTATGTATAATGTTGTAATGCCCAATCAAATCTCATAGGAGTCAAGATGATTAGTATATGCATGTATGCTTTCTTGGTGTCTGTCAATTGCCCCGCTGTAATTTGTTCACCCAACATGTTATCTATCTTAAGGAGAATCACCTCTAGTGAACTATGGACCCCGGTCCATTCTTTTACCATCAATCTACAATCTACTATTTACTGTTTTCTGTTTACATTCTGCAAGCAATTACTATCTTCCACACAATACGTTTAATCCTTTGTTTTCAGCAAAACCGGTGAGATTGACAACCTCACTGTAAATTGGGGGCAAAGTTCTGTGGTTGTGTTGTGCAGGATTCCAAGTTGGAAACAACACCTTGGAGGTGTTTCCTTGCTCCTACTGGTTCAATAACCTTGGTTTCATAACTGAGGGAAAACTTGCTGTTGTGCTCATCATACCTTCCTCTTGGGGTTCCCCAACGAGCTCGATATATTTTGAGCCATCAAGCCTTTTTTCTAGCACCATTGCCAAGGAGTTAAGGACAGCTTCACAAGGGGAGTTCTTCACAACCAATCTCTTTACTTTGTTTTTTGTTTTGCTTAGTTTATTTTGCTTTGTTTGCTTGTTTCTTTTTATCAAAAATACAAAAACATTTAGTTCTTTCTATAGTTGTTACCTCGTTCTTAGATCACCATGTTGACCCCTAAGTTCACCCTGAAAGACCTTTCAATAGGTAGTGGCTCTATAATTGGGAAAGATAATATTGAAGAATTCTTTAATCATGTTAGCAAGCATGAGGATATTGAGGATAGATCCCTATCATAACTTGCTCCAAATTATGAAATTGCTGCAGCTTCTTTAGTTCACATGTTGGAAGCTAGGTTTGTTAACCTTAACCCCATAATGCAATTAATGTTTCTTAAACTTAAAGATATTGAGGATATTGAAAAGAGAGATTTTATTCTGGAAACTCTGCTTAAAGAATTCTTAGATGTTGTTAAGGAAGCTAGAAAAGACTCCGATCGTTTTAATATGCTAGGCTCATGTCTAGATGTTATTGGTACACGAGAAAAGATGGATAAAACCCAACCTAAAAATGGAGAGGAAATTAAAATAGCAATACCTTTTAAACTTGTAGGAATGCATGAAGCCTTAGAAAAGAATTTTGATTGGATTGTTCCTGAAAACCCGTTTGATGAAAATAGTGAACCCAAGAGTATTGAGAGAGGATCCTCTAGAACTTATTGGAATGAGATACCTTGCCTTTTTGAAGATATTTCTGGTATTGATCTTAATGCTTCTTCATTTGACAATACTTGATTCTTGCTTCCTATGCCTAGCTCAAAGGCGTTAAAGAAAAGCACTTATTAGGAGATAACCCAAATTTCTTTAGGAATCTTTTGTTGAGTCTTGGAAGTTATTACCTCTGTAATAACTGCTCCTTATCTTTTTTGCGTGTTTTTTGTCCCAAGAATAACCTCTAATAAGAGAGAAATAATGTTTGGGAAAGTTGCTGTCCCGAAACAGATTTCTACGCTTCGCTGTAAAAATTCGTGAAAAATCTCTCTATGTCGGATTGAGATGTAATATTTTGTGCTTCTGCCCCAGGTTGTTATCTTACTTTCATTAGTTCGACACTTTTCGATTTGAGCAACAGAAGGTCTTTGAAAAAATTGATTTTTACCTGCTGGTCTGTTTTGACAGATTTCTGCCATTATTCGCATTTGCCTCTTAATCTCTTTCTCTTTGAGTTCTCTTTGCTCACCTGAACTTTTTAAAGAAAGTTCTACAGTAACTTGTGTTTTAATGGAAAGTTTTACTTGTGTTGAAACTGAACCAAAAGACTTATTATCTTGAATACACTAATGTTGCTAGTGAAGATTGTGTGAAGTTTTGTATGAAGGAAATTTTAAAGTGTAGGGAAGAACAATGTGATAAGATGAAGTATGGACAAAAGCTCAAGCTTGGGGATGCCACACGTGTCACCCCAAGAAATATTCAAGAAGTACAAGCGTCAAAGCTTGGGGATGCCCAAGGCATCCCCTTCTTCATCAATAAAAATCTCAGGTTTTCTTCCAAACACTTCATTTTTATTGTTTCATGCACAATTGTGTTGTTCTTGGAGCGTCTTCATTTTGTTTTTAGTTTTTGTTTGCTTTAATAAATTGGTTGGACCCCCGTATTCATACATAGTTTCAAATAAGTTGATTTGGACTGGAAAAGAGTAGGAAAGTTCATGCTTATAAGTGTTATAAAAGGAGCTTGTTTTTGACTATGACTTAGACTTTATCATGTCATGCTTGATATTTTTTTGACTTTATGCTTAGTCATTATTTCTGTAGCATGACTTGTTACAAACAATTGAGATTTCTTAATGTGCCTTTAAAGAATCATGCATTGTTTTAGAATTCTAAAGCATGATATTGTGGTATTCTCCTTTGATGCTTTATTTGGATTGACTTGGCGCATGCTCACACCATGTTAAGACTATACCAAGTCACCATAGCCTCTATGATCATTTAGTTTTCGACTTGTAATATCACTTTATGCTTGAATTAATAATGTTTTGTCGCTTTGCATGATTATGGCCATTATTGCTCTCTTAGTTGGTCGCTCCCAGTCTTTTGCTAGCCTCCGTACCAAGTATCAGTTCCGCTCATGCATCCGACTCCAAATAAAACCAAGTTATTCCAAAGAGTCCACCATACCTACCTATTAGCATTTGTTATTCCAAGTATATTCATGTTTTTATCTACCTTCCGAATTAAACTTGTTATGTGAAAATTAGTGATTAAAGCTCTCACAAACTTGATGGCACACTTTACTTTTCTTGCACTTAATAAACCTGAACCATTGTGCCCACCTATGTTGCGTATATGCTTGCGCTTTGTAAGTTGTGAATTAGCAGAACCATGTTACCATGGGGAACGCTTTCAACATTGCACATTATTTAGTTGATATCATGATTCTTTTGCTTATGGATCCCGGCGGTGTGAAATAAAAGGGGAGCTTGTAAGCTCATGGAGTTTGTATATGTGTTAGAGAAATGCCTGGGCGGCTAGCCTAAGCCATGCCTGATCATGGTGAAAACTTGTACATAAGCATAATGAGCAATCTGTGAAGCATCCTCAATAAAAACCTATGCAAATAGCAAAAAAAAAGATCGCTGAGATGCTCATTGTCTGCTTACCTTGTCATTTTGATATGGGAAAGCTTCTGTATCATCGGGCAAGGGGTACACCGTTGGCGGTTCTCTATGATACACATGTACTTACAATGACAAGAACTTACTTGTGACTAAAGTTCAGTAGCATGAGGTTCGGTACTCGTAAGCACGGGGCATGAGATTTCAACTTATAACTTGTCAAGCATATCCTCATATTTGTTCATTTTAACCTTAATCACCTAAAATATGCTTATGATAGGGGCAATGAGAGCTGAAAGCTAATAAGTACCATAATTTTTGGAAGCTCTTTATGAGAATTGAATCCCTGCTTCCTTCTATGAAGGGCCTTTCTTTTACTTTTATGTTGAGTCTCCATCTTCTATCTTTATGCACCTATTGAGAGAGCATAGTGGTCATTCTTAGTGTAATGTGCATTGTCCCAAAACTTGTTGATTGATTCATAACTTTGATATTGCTTGTTCTTAAACTACTTGTATCTAGTCACCCTTATGAATCTCGAAGGTGTCCTATGCATTTATGTTTTGCTACACTATGAGGGACAAGCTGAATACCATTCTCATTATGCTTTCTATACATGAAACAAACAAACGTCTTTCAAAGCATTGTTATTCATGAAGCTTCTGTTTGTACCTTTTTGTGTTACAACATTTTTGCTATGTCTTATTGTTAGAACTATATCTTTCATGCTACGTTAAAGTACTATGATCCCGGCTATCAATGTTTTACAAACACCTTGATCAAATGGTGCATGTCACCTCAAAAATTATTCTTTCTTTTTTATCACTTACCTACAAGAGGACGAGCAGGAGTTAAGCTTGGGGATGTTGATACATTGCAAACGTATCTATAATTTTTGATGTTCCATGCTTGTTTTATATCTACTTTCTTATGTTTTGTCCACACTTTGGAGTATTTTTAGACATTTTCTGGGACTAACCTATTAACAATATGCCATAGTGCCAGTTGCCTGTTTCCTGCTATTTTTGGTTTCAGAAAATTTAGTAAGGAAATATTCTCGGAATTTGATCGGACAAAAGCCAAAGTCAATATTTTACCCAAGCAACATGGAGTCCGGAGGGGAGACGAAGTGGCGCACCAGGGTGGCCACACCTGGTGGCGGCGTGGCCTAGGGGGCGTGCCACCAAGGGGTGTGGGCCCCCTGGTACTCCACTGACCTTGCCCCTTCGCCTATAAAGACCCCTCAGGACAAAAACCCTACGTACCCGATCAAAATTCCACGAAAGAGTCTATAGCCACCGTCATCTCCATCCCTAGATCGGGGGGATCTGAAGCTCTTCCCGGCACCCTGCCGGAGGGGAGAGATCACCCTGGAAGCCTTCTTCATCACCATGCATGCCTCTGGTGTGATGCGTGAGTAGTTCATCTCTGGACTACGGGTCCATGTAGTAGCTAGATGGTTGGTTCTTCTCCTTTGTGCTATCATGTTTAGATCTTGTGAGCTCCGTTCATGATCAAGATCATCTATTTGTAATCTTACATGTTGTGTTTGCAGGGATCCGATGGATATTGAGATGCTATTTCATATTGATTATTGATTCTATCATGTCTTTGTTATTTGTGATCTTGCATGCTTTCCGTTGTTAGTAGCTATCTTGGCCAAGTAGATGCTAGCAACTCCAAGATGGAGTATTTATGCTCGATAGTGGTTTCATGCCTCTAGTAATCTAGGGAAGTGACAGAAATCTCTAAGGTACTAGATGTGATGTTGCTACTAGGGAGAAAACAACAATCCTTTGTCCATGGGGCAATCGTATTGTTTACTTTACACACTTTGCTTAATGCAATTATCTATTGCTTGCAACTCAATACTATAGGGGGTTCGGATGATAACCTAAAGGTGGATTATTAGTCATAGATGCAGTTGGATTACAGTCTATGTATAATGTTGTAATGCCCAATCAAATCTCATAGGAGTCAAGATGATTAGTATATGCATGTATGCTTTCTCGGTGTCTGTCAATTGCCCTGCTGTAATTTGTTCACCCAGCATGTTATCTATCTTAAGGAGAATCATCTCTAGTGAACTATGGACCCCGGTCCATTCTTTTACCATCAATCTACTATTTAATGTTTTCTGTTTACATTCTGCAAGCAATTACTATCTTCCACACAATATGTTTAATCCTTTGTTTTCAGCAAAACCGGTGAGATTGACAACCTCACTGTAAGTTGGGGCAAAGTTTCATGGTTGTGTTGTGCAGGATTCCAAGTTGGAAACAACAGCTTGGAGGTGCTTCATTGCTCCTACTGGTTCGATAACCTTGGTTTCATAAATGAGGGAAAACTTTTTGATGTGCTCATTATACCTTCCTCTTGGGGTTCCCCAATGAGCTCAATATATTTTGAGCCATCAGTCATTATCACGTATTAAATGAGATTTCATAGTGTTCAAAGGTTTATAATTTTCATATATGCAAGTTTATGCATTACATTCCACTCTATGTAAATGATAATCTCTCAAGGTTTTCTTAGCACAACATTATCATGTCCTAAGTGCGATTTCAAAGAGTTCAAAGGTGTATAATTTTCGTATATGCAAGTTTATGCATTACATTCCACTCTATGAAAATGATAATCTCTCAAGATTTTCTTAGCACAACATTATCACGTATTAAGTGTGATTTCAAAGAGTTCAAATGTGTATAATTTTCGTATATGCAAGTTTATGCATTACATTCCACTGTCTGAAAATGGGAGTGGGGAGAAAATTATAATCTCTCAAAATTTTGTTAGCACATCATTATCACGTATTAAGTGCGATTTCACAGTGTTCAAAGGTTTATAATTTTCGTATATGCAAGTTTGTGCATTACATTCCACTCTGTGAAAATGTTAATCTCTCAAGATTTTCTTAGCACAACATTATCACGTATTAAGTATGATTTCAAAGAGTTCAAATGTGTATAATTTTCGTATATGCAAGTTTATGCATTACATTCCACTATGAAAATGGGGGAGAAAATGATAATCTCTCAAAATTTTGTTAGCACATCATTATCACGTATTAAGTGCGATTTCATAGTTTTCAAAGGTTTATAATTTTCGTATATGCAAGTTTATGCATTATATTTCACTCCGTGGAAATGATAAATGATCAGGATTTTATTAGCACAACATTATCATGTCCTAAGTGCGATTTCAAAGAGTTCAAAGGTGTATAATTTTTGTATATGCAAGTTTATGCATTACATTTCACTACATGAAAATGAAGCTAGACAACAGGCCACCTTCACCGAAGAAGGGCCGTCGTTGCCAGAGAAGAAGAAGAAATGGGAGGCAATGGCACGAGCGTGGTTCTGGCTCGAGGTCCCATCTTGCAATGCTAACTTGGGTAAGCTGTGGGTCCGACGCTCACATGGATAAGCTATGGGTCCCATGCTGATCTGGATAAGTGGAGAGAGGTATCCACTATGTGAACCGACTGAACGCGGCCCCACTTGTCAGCATGTAACGACAAGGGTCCACTATGGGACCCGACAGAACGCAACCCCACTTGCTAACACATAACGGCTAGTGTCCACTACGGGACCCGACAGAACGCGACCCCACTTGTCAGCATGTAATGCAAGACTGACAGACAATGAGTTTTCAGACCATGTGAGAGTTTCATAGAAGGAGATGGGCAAAAGTGAGGAAATGTTAAGCGGCTGGGGAAAACCGAGTACAACTAACGAACCAGGGGCATGAAAATATAAATCCCTAGAAAATATTGGGTTTAATTGGTGTGTTTATTGAAGGGTTCCGTAGTAGATAACAAAAAATTTACCTACGCGAAATACCCTGAATGCCCAAGGACCTATCTAGAAGTAATGCAGTAACGGAGGAAGACAACGGTAACATACCCCTGAAGACCGAGAAAGTGTTACGCTCATGCAGGAGTGTGGATGATGTAGTCGTACCCGTCAGACCTCAAGGTCTCGTAGATCCTCGCATGTTGCCCCTTGTCCAGGTCCTTGTACGATGGCCCGAAAGCTTCAATAGCCCCATCGAGTTATCACATCCATACAGTGCAATGCGAAGACTCTTGAAACTCCTTGATCCCTGTTGGGGTTGCGGAAGTAGATCCCCTGGCGGAATCCCTGCAGCACAACAGTGTGTCGTGGATGCGTTGACTTTGCGTGCACAGTCCTAACTTGTGACCGCGCCACAGCAAAGGCAACTAGAGAGAGGAGTGGGTATTCTTCGAGGATGAATGCCTCAGAGAATAGCTTATTGGGTTGTCCTTAGTCCTCCCATAGGCACCCCTTTATATAGGATAATGGAGGTGTGCCCTCCCTCTTAGGTGCCCCATGTGGGACTAAAGTTGAGAAAGGGGGAAATAGCTGCTACCAGCTGGATGGGTTGAATCCATCAGCCCAACACAACATAGGTACCAAACCTGGGTGGGCCAGGGAGCTACCCGGTGGCCCAGCTCGCAGGCGCCAGAACCAGCAGCCCTAGGTGGGCCTCACTGCCTTGGCGGCCCAACAGCACAGCGTTGAGCGGTAGCCAGTAGTCACCCAACCTAGGTGGGCTGGCTCCCTATTGCGTGACCCGCTTAGCTACCTGTCCCAGGTGGGCTGTCAGCTGGCCCGCCTGCCAGTTCCCTTGCGAGCCCCACATGGGCCAGGGTCGAGCAGGTCCAGGCGGCGGCCGCTGGCAGCAGGCCGCCCCCTGTGCGGCATGCTTTATCTGCTGCTCGCTTCGTGGGCTGGTTAAAACCAACCCTTTTGCTGTGGATTTTTCTTAGGCTAATTTCCCTCCGGGATTTTGGCATAATTGAGAAAGTCACTTTATAAATTTGAATTTAAATATTTATTTAGAATATATTAATTCACAATCAACATATAATAAATGCATAAATCGCTATTTATCCGAAACACCTTTCGGCCTTTTCCTTTCCTTCTTTCTCCGAACAACTTCGGATCTCTCCGGAACGATTCTGATTTCTCTCCCTTTCATGATTCCATCTAGCAGGACGATCTCCAAGCGTCGTATTGCCCTTAAGTGTGTTTCCCTTGGTTCGGGATTACTATAGACATGATCCATCAATGATCAACAGGGGACCGGGATGCCCATATTGACCCCTATGCACTCCACGATTCTCCATCATGTTCGAACCTGAAACGATATATCCAATTCCCTTGTTCTCGATACAATACTTTTCCAAGATTTTATCATCGGTATCCCGATACCTTGTTCAATCTCGTTTCCAACAAGTACTGTTTTACTCGTTCTATGAAATACCATCTCCATGAACCAGTCATGTGTTGCGCAACATAGATGTAATTCACCGAGTGGGCCCAGTTGTATCTTCCCGTCACATAGGAGAACAATTCCCACTCTTGAAGAATATTGCCTCTACGTGCTCCTTCAGCTACCCAACGTGCACCTTTATGGCCACCCTTTTACGAGATGACGGTTGATACAGTCAAAGCACCCTCTGGTAAAAGTGATTGATATGATCTCATGGTCTAAGGATTAGGACAATCTGTTTCTTTGACAATTGCAATGTGAAGTAAGTGACATGATCGTGTTGCAACAATCATTGGTGGGAAATGGTCCATCACATCATTCCAGATGACATGACCTCATTGTCAGTGACTTTTGTTTAGCCCATGATCAGGAAACCTTGATCATCGTCTGCCCAATGAACTAGTTAAATAGAGGCTACTAGGGACCTGGGTTGTTTGTATAGCACACATGTATTAGTGTTTCTGCTTGATATAGTTATAGCATGATATAAAAATATTATGAACTAATGATATATGATAATAATATACTTTTATTATTTGCCTCTAGGGCATATCTCCTTGATTTATTCCCACCCATAGGCACCTCCTTATATAGGGGAAGGGGTGCGCCCTTCCCAAGGGCTCCCTCATGTGGGACTAAACGAGGGAGTAGGGAAGATGGAGGTGGCCGGCTGGCCGTGGTGGCCATATGGGACCCACGCAGCCAAGGCCCACCACCTCTCCTCCACTTAGGGCGGCGGCCCCCCTTGGGAGGTTTTCCCTCTAGGGCCTTGTCCCCTCTTGGGACTTGGCCCATTAGGAAAATTTGCCCAAAAAAATTTAATTTAAATATTTATTTAATATTAATTCCAAAAATTAATACAAAATACATATTATTAAACCCCTTTTAACCCGAAACACCTTACACCTTTTGGTTCATTCTGAACAACTTCGGATTCTCCCGAAACGATTCCGGTTCTATCATGGAACACTTCTGGTTTCCTTCTTCTCTTTCTCCTATGATTCCATCAATTCCAGAACAGTCTCTAGGCATCATAATGCCCTAAATTGTGTTACCCTATTGTTCAAGAATGGCATAGACATGATCGAGACGATCTCGGATCAATGATCAATAGCAGTACCGGGATGCCCATAATGATCCATGTGCATTCCACGATATCAACGTTGTTTCGAGCCATAAATGTGGAATCCAATTCCCTTGTTACTTCGATACCTAACTTGTCTGAGATATGATCATAGGTATCATGATACCTTGTTCAATATCGTTTCCAACAAGTGATGCTTTACTGACTCTCATGATATTCCATCCCCATGACCTAGTCATACGTTGCGTAGCTTATGGATGCAATTCACCGAGTGGGCCTAGTGTATCTTCCCATCATACAAGAGAACAAATCCCGATCTCGATACATACGCCTCAACCCGTGCCACTGGAATACCAATATACACCTTTATAGTCCCCTAGTTACGGTCATTACGGTTGATGCAGTCAAAGCAACCTTGGGTGACGGTGATTAAATATGATCTCATGGTTTAAGGATTAGGACACTTTGTTTTTATTGCAACCGTGAACTTGGTGACTTGATCATGTTGCAACAATTATGTGTGGGTAATGTTCATCACATCATTTTCTAGATGATATGACTTCATTGTTATTCGACATAAATGCATCATGCTCAAGAAACCATGATCATTAGCTGCCCAATGAACTAGTTGAATAGAGGCTACTAGGGACCTTTGGTTTGTTTATATATCACGCTTGTATCAATATTTCTAATTGATACAATTATAGCATAATATAAAACTACTATGAACTAATGAGATATGATAATACACATATTTATTATTTTCCTCTAGGGCATATCTCCTTCAAATCATCCTCATCAAATTCTATCACATATACAATTTCAGATTGTTCTTTAACTTGTTTCTTCAGCTGCTCTATTTTGTCATAGATGTTGTACTTTGGAATTATTTCCCATTATTGTACTTTTTATGACCTCAGAACCACTTTTATTTGCACTTATAGCAGAGTCCTTTGAGTCTATCTTGTTGAATAATATTTTTGATGCCTTGATTCTGTTGTGTTTGACATTTAGCTGCCTCAAAGTTAACTTGTCTTCTTCCTGGTTGGAAATACTGCTTTTGGGGAGGTGGTGGTGGAGGTGTTAATTGTTCAACTCTCCTAGCATACCACATTTCCTCCTGCATTGTAGATGGTTTTAAACACTGTAGGTGGCTTTGTATGTATGTGTTCAATCTAGACACAAAGATGTTGATGTAATAATCATCTAGAAGTGTTGGATTATCCCTCCTCATCGAGGTTCATCAAAAGTAAGTAAAGCAAGAATTTTTTTATTGAAAGTGAACCAAGAGCATGCAAATAAAGTTGTAGGGAACGACAAGGTGGCTAAAGGAGTTCTTGGGAGTCTTGGATCCATCACTAGCATTTAGTACAACAAGACTAGGATACATATATGTCGTAGTTGTATTCGTGTGTATGAGAAGAGCTCCAAATGAAGGTGAGCCAAAATTCTCGGTTAACTCACACCTCATAACCATAGCTTGTCACCAATAGCAAGTTTTCCTAATTTCACCAACAATTTAGGGTTATGGACATAGGATCTTAGATCTCCGTGATCCCCTGTTTGATGCATGACTTACGAGTTTTACGCTAAATCTCACTACACTCCACCAACACTCACCCACCAATCACAATCCCCTCTCTTATCCCAAAGGCACATACTATGCAATCAAATAAAAATATTATATGCACAAATAATCTTTATTTTAGTTCATAATATTGCTAGGGTTTGTCCAACATCTCCCAAAGAACAAAGAGAAATACTCACACATGAAGGCACAAAGCATCATCATAATAGTAATATGAAAGGAGGTTGTATGATTAAACGAGTATACGTGTAAATCCAAAATTGGGTTTGGAATTATGATGCGATGGATGGAGGGATCATTGATGGGGTCTATGTTCGGTTCGCAACATAGAAAACAAAAAAAGTCCTAGATATGAACAACTAAGTACCAAGTTTTATCTATTATATGCAAGCAACGGGTGGACATACATCCATAGAGAACTTACCCTCGAAGACCAAAAAGCATTACGAGAATTAATCTTGTGGATGATGTAGATGAACTCTTGTCGATCTCAAGCTCGAGTTGAAGAGCACCGCAAACTAGCAGCGCATCCATGCTCGGGTACACGTCCGACTTCCCGAAAACCTCCAAGCCCCCACTCTAGTATAGCAGCCGAAGTAGCAGATCCAGCTAGAGAAACTACCAGAACATGTTCATCGCTAGTATGAAGTAAATGGGGACTACTAGAGGGGGGAGAGAGAGAAACCCTTCACAAGGATAGTGTGTCATGAGAGGAGGTCACCACCTACTTTTATAGGGGAGCGGGCAGCCCAAGGGCGATGGCCACCGCCCACCGCCCACCTCTCCCTCATGAAAGGAATATGCCCGAGAGGCAATAATAAAGTGTTTATTATATTATATTCCTTGTTTATGATAAATGTTTATTTCTCATGCTATAATTGTGTTAACCGGAAATGTTAATACATGTGTGTTTAATAAATAAAGAAAAGGTTCCTAGTAATGCCTCTCATTACGCTAGCTTGTTGATTAACAGATGATCAAGGTTTCCTGATCCTGACATTTGATATTGTTAATAACAATGTCACAACATTGGTGGAATGATGTGATGAACAAACTCCTAAAAGTATAGTAATACGATCATGCCATTATGTTTACACTACTATAACATCACTCAAAGTAACCCTAATCCTTAGACCATGAGATCACATTAATTGCTGACTCAGGAAAACTATTTAGATTACATCAAACATCACTTTGTAACTTGGTGATTATAAAGGTGTCATTAGATACTTGGAAAGTGTCAGTTCAGGCTCGTGGATAAAGAGTGGGATTTTTTCATTCAGATGATGGAGATATATACTCAGGTCCCTCTCAGTGATATCACATTAACATAGCTTGCGAGCAAGTGATAACGATCACTAAGAATGTTATATCACGGGAACAAGAAAAGAGTACATACAGTAATGTGATCAAACTAGGTATGGATGATAACTAATGATCAGATCTCGGACAAGTAAAATATCGTGAGACAAAAGGAATTGGTTACTGCGAATAAAGGTTCACGCGATCACTAGTTTATCATTTGAGCTGGTGGGAGTCATTGTGGATCTCTAGGTCCCGCTAATGATTATTGATCGTAGAGTGTCTCCATCATGCCCACTCAGCTCGCGAACCCGTAGGGAGACACACTTAAGGGTAGTCGATGCATTTTAGTGGATAGGGAACACTAGAGAAAATACTGGACAATGTAGGAATTGTTCTGATAAATCTGTCGGAATAGTTTCGGTGTATCGGAATATTATCTGGGATTGGATTATCAATGTGTTCATTAAATGAAGTTTTCATTAGATGAAGTATATTAAATGAAGTGTTCATTAAATTGAGTTGCATTAAACCAAGTGAATTAAAGTGCTTTAATGGAAATCCATTTAATTTCTTAGTGGAGAATAAATGGAAGAAAGTGGAGAGTGAATTTTTGTGAGTGGAGAGTCCACCCACATAATTAGGAGATAGGTGGGGGACCACCATGATTGTGCTCCATGCCCCTTGGGGCTTCCCCCTCACCTATAAAAGGGCCCCCTCCTCCTCTCTTGCACACACCATCCTCCTCCTCTAATATGCCCTTTGGTTGGCATCTTCCTCCCGCTTTTAGCCTTGTCCAATGACACGAGCATGGTGCTTAGGTGGATTCCTATTCAAGATCTTCTCCACCTCCATCACCACCATGTCAGAGTGTTGGAGGAGTTCCCGGGGATCCACAACTTCCGATGTCGTGCTGGAGCGAGGGACGGAAGTCATCGGCACACTGTATGTGTGACCGATTACGGAGGCACTGCACTTGTGGCATTGGGTCATCGCGTCCTTGAGGACGGTCATGTACACTCTACAAAAGATGGGTTTGTTTACAGGAACGTTATCCCACTTTACGGTCTTCGAGGGTGAGTCCATCTGAAACCGTTACAAGTATCACCTATATATGATCTTGGTAGTTGCAACTGTAGATTTTTTCCATGCAACGAACCCCATCAGTGGTATCTGAGCCAGGTTTATGCATAGACACTTTGTACGGTTATAACACATAGAGATGTAGGTGTTGATAGTCTTGTTGTTTCATACTTGCATAAATTTTGATCATGGTGACATGTTGGGATGAAGCGTCCCAGACTAACTTTACATGTCCTCTCACATGAGACATGTCCCACGCTTGACATTCAACTCGTATTGCATAAGTGGATCAATGCGTGTTTGTCTCTCCCAACATAATCATGATCTAATTTACAACAGTTTGCAAATAACTTGATTATCAACACTGTGGCTGAAATTTGTAGGTAGAGTGATTCTCTCCTAGAAAGCCCAAAGCCACGTAAAATATGCAAAAAGAAATTAGAAGACGTCTAACTTATTTTGCAGGGCATGTGATGTGATATGGTCATTTTTACAAAAGATGTTGTATGCAATGTGAATTATTGTAAGTTAAACAACCGACAGGAGCCATATGATTGTCTTTATCTTTTATGGCATGCGTACTATTCGTGTATATCCAAGAGATATATTATAATGGTGGAGATGGCCATGATGGTGGCGTCATGGACCTTGGAGCCATGCCGGTGGAATTGTGGAGATCATACCATGAAACACAAGATGGAGAGCAAGTGCAAGAAAGGACCATATCATATCACATTTATATGCATGTGATGTTTATCCATTTTATGCATATTATTTTGCTTATGTCTTGCTTAGTTCTTGGCGGTAGCATTATAAGATGATCCCTCTCACTAATATCAAGATAATAATATGTTCTTCCTTAGTATGCACAGTTAATAAAGTCCGTCGTTTCGAAGCACTTCATTTTGATCGGGTGTGATAGACTCTACGTTCGCATACAACGAGTGTAAGATAGTTTTACACACGCGAATGCTAAGGTTCTTACTTGTCTAGCCTAGCATGTACAGACATGGTCTCGGAACATGAACCGAAAGGTAAAGCACGAGTCATATGAATGATATGATGTCCATATGATGCTCGCCATTGGAGCTGCACCACCATTCGTGTTGCTCAGTCGTGGTGTAGTAAATTTGGTTCGTGTAATCACCAAAATGACGCGAGGGATGTTGTTTTGAGTGGGAGTTCAGTTTAGTAATTTGCATTAATTTGAACTCAATTTATCATAAATTAAATCAAAGTTGCATAGTTCATCGTATCACTGGCATTCGTTTACTACATTGTATTTAGCTATAATTGAGATAATAGAACTATAGAATTCTGGAATTTTCCTTTATGAGCTGGTATCATATTGTTTTATAAGTGTCAATCTAAAGTTTAAAGTACTATTGAAAACTTTCAGAAAAACCTCACTTACTCCATGAAATTTAATAAATTGTATTGAATCAAGATTAAAAAATTCCAGTGTTAGTATCTAAGTATCGTGCTTGCCTCCATGATTCTTGATATTGAAAATTGTTTTAATATCAACGTTATCTAGGAGCTAAAAATTGATTTAGAAACCATCATGTAGAAGGTATCGTGATATCTAAAACAATGCTTGGTTGCAATATGATAGAATATAATTTAATAAAGTACGTATTCTCGTATTGTATGAGAATTGGCAAAGGTTGGAGACACTAGACTTCCTAATCACCCAAAAAGGTTTTGGGAATTAACATTATATTCTTGATTCGTCCTTATAAGCTATAGTAGCTTGATCATGAGAGTTGTCATTATAAGTATGGATATAAGATGTAGGTAAGATATTTACTACATTAAAAGGATTACTAAAAGGAATGAATTTTGAAAGAATGCCAAACATTTGATGATGGTGATCCACTTCAGAGTGCAAGTTCAAAGGTATTAGTATTTTACTATACATGCTTTGAACTATGTGTCATATGTATGTCATCACTCTTGATTTTGATAGATTCTTTTAAAAAGGAAAAGGAAATGCTGAAAGAGAATCTTAGAAAATATTTGGTAGAAAATAAAAAAACTAGAAATGTCCAACTTAGGTATATAAATGATATACAAGTTATGGGTGTATTATTTGCTTGTTAAACAATGTGGTTCTTCGGTATTGGATAATAAATTGGTTGGTGTGAAATTTCACACAGAGTAACACAATTCAAGAATTGCAATGGCCCACGTAACTAGCAAAGTACATGTGATGACATTCATCGAAAACAAATAAAGTGTTATTGTGTTTCTCGTTGACATCAAAAACTTGCCTTCAAGATCTGTATTTTAATAATTGTATTTTGTTCTGGTATTATGAGAACGATGGTTGTTCAAATAATTACCATATTTCATTGAAGATGGATGAACTCTTACAAATCTAGTTGCATAAATCACGTCCATAAATACTTATGCTAAAGTGTCGTAAGACAACGACTAGAAGATAATTTATGGGTAAACACTACAGTTTAAATCCTATTGGAGAGAAAACATGAAGAAACTCCATGTTGATGGAATTTTGCTGTCTGTTTGATTTTAGAAACAATTGACGCTTGTGAGAATTTCCTGGAAATGATATAAATTTTCGTTCGTAGGCCAAAGAGGAACGAACGACTAACTTATTGGACATTACGCATATTGATGCATATAGTCCATTATGTGCTTATTGGACATTATGCATATTGATGTATATAGTCCGTTATGTGTAGCCGTATATGGTGGATCATTCAAACTTCATATGCTTTAACCAAAGATTCGAGTGAATATATGTATATTTACTTAATCAAGGACAAGTATGAAACGTTTGAAAATGTTCAAATAATTTCAAGATGAAGAGGAAAATCCTTGTAACGAGAAAATAAAGAATTTATGATTGGATCATAAAGGAAAATATTTGAGTTACAAGTTTAACAAAAATGCCTAAGATTCAAGGAATCATTCCATGGATTTATGGTTCTTGATAAACCATAGAAGTACGGAGTATTCGAGAGATGTAATCACACCTTGTTTAACATGGTAGGATCAATAGTGTTATTTATAAAATTGCCTTTATATTTTGAAGATTAAACTTTAGTGACTATCACTTTTATACTAAAAAGAGCTCCATCATGATCCGTTGAAATGACACCATATGAGTTATGGATTAGGATAAAACCCAAATTGTCTTTTCTTAAATTTTGGTATGCTATGCATAAGTAAAATGTTTACAACTAAAATCGGATGAGCATGTCTTTGTAGGTTATCCCAAATAACCTTTGGATGTTCATACATAACACCGAAGATAAAAGTGTTTGTCACTTAGAACGTCAATTTTCTTGAGAAGAAAATTTTCTCTTAAGTGAGAGGACAATAGAACTTTGACAAGGTTATTGAATCTTAGCTATATGTGCAGAGTTTCACAATACCGGAAAGTGTCTCGGAGGCAGCCATAATGCTCATGGCTCCCGTGCCTCAAAGGTTATGGTCATGGAGATATAAGTTCCTATTAAACCGCGTAGGTCGGGTAAACAATGAAATACCAAGATTTGAGATTAAATCATTATTGTTTGACAATAATGAACTGACTAATGCATAGAAGCGATGGTGGGCCCTGACTCTATCAAATGGCTTGAAGCCATAAAATCCATGATAGTTCCATACACGAGAAACCAAGTTACTGAACTTGGAAGACCCTCTCAAAGACATAAAGTCTATCAATCGTATTTGGATCTATAAACAAACATACATGGATGTTTCACATCTATGAAATAGTTGACATGTCGGTAAAGTGTTTATTACAATATTCAAGGAGTTGAATACGACAATATTCGATCTTTCATAGTGATATTTAGTCTAGATGGATTAGTGTAGCAACCACTACATATGTCAATTGTTATGTATGCTAGTTGAACAAACAAAAAAACGTTCTTCTAAAAGAATGGTTACCTAGGACGTTTACATGACACGGTCCGAGGGGTTTTGTTAAATCAAAGGATGCTAAAAAGGCCTGCAAACTTCAATAGTTGAAGTAAGCATAGCGGAGTTGGAATCTTCACCGTGATGACAATTTTAAAAGGTTTAATTTCATTAGAGGCGATGAAGGTGCTCTCATTTGCAAGAAATTAAGTGGGAGCACTGAGACATATCTCTAATACATTGTGTATAAGACATATTGTTGATTGGAAATTATGTGTATTTTATTGACACAAGTTAAGGATTTCATTAAAATTAGATTTAAATGAAAGATTTGGGCAAAACCAGAATATTTGGTATCAAAGTCTATTTGGATAGATTGAGACACTAATATGGTTATGCCAAATGTACATAGATAAAATATTGAATGAGTTCAATATGGAAACGACGAGAAAGATTCTTGCCACATGGAAAAGATTGAATCAAGATTCAAGTGTATTGACACTTGGTGAGTGAATCAAGATTCAAGTGTTTTGACATTTGGTGAGTAAAATCACATGAATATCTTAATCAATCATACCGTGATATGTACATATCCAGATATGTCCTATGCTCTAAATGTTATGAGCATATACCAGAGTGACTCATAAGATGATAATTGGACGATAGTAAGGATATTCTTATGATCTTTGGAAGAACTAAGAATATATTATGTATGTAGAAGTGACAAATAGCTCATTGTAAAGTATTACATTGGTACTAAACTAATAGTTCAATACAATGATGTTACGTTGGTACTAGTTTTGTCACAAGATACAAGTTAAGTTTATCTCAATTTAGGATATGGGTTAAGGTGGCACAATTTGATGGAAGAAAGTTCCATGAAAGATTTGGATGAGTTCTAAAAAGGTTAAGTATTGTGACGGATATGACAACGAAAGGCTAAGAATAAGACTGCTCTAGTAGCAGCATAGGACAGGCATTTGTGTCAAGAAGTTTGTTAATCAAACTAGGTGTAGTTCCAAGCGGAATAAAACGATGAAGATCTATTGTACGACAATAGCATCAACATGTTTTAAACCTCAAGGAACTAAGGTCTCACCAAAAGACCAAATTTATATAGAGCCATCTCATTTGAGAATGAGTGATGCATACAGACGCAAATACATGCAAATACACACGGACCTGAAAGTGTCAGATCTGGAGATTATATTTACCACTAGAAAACGCGTATATACAACACCAGAAAGCCATAGGTGTTGAATGCGCAAGTTTTTCAAACTAGATTATTGACTCTAGTGCAAGTGAGAGACTGAAAGGAATATGCTCAAGAAGAAATAATAAAGTGGTTATTATATTATATTTCATGTTAATGATAAATGTTTATTTATCATGCTATAATTGTGTTAACCGGAAATGTTAATACATGTGTGTTTAATAAACAAATAAAACGTTCCTAGTAATGCCTCTCATTACACTAGCTTGTTGATTAACAGATGATCAAGGTTTCTTGATCATGACGTTGGATGTTGTCAATAACGAGGTCAAAATATTGGTGGAATGATGTGATGAACAAACTCCCAAAAGTATAGTAATATGATCATGCCATTATGTTTACACTACTATAACGTCACTCAAAGTAACCCTAATCCTTAGACCATGAGATCACATTAATTGTCGACTCACAAAAAGTATTTTGATTACATCAAACGTCACTTCATAACTAGGTGATTATAAAGGTGTCATTGGATTCTTGGAAAGTGTTAGCTGAGGCTCATGGATCAAGAGTTGGATTTTCCAATCCAGATGACAGAGAGATATACTCAGGTCCCTCTCGGTGATATCACATTAACATAGCTTTGCAAGCAAGTGATAACAATCACTAAGAATGTTATATCATGAGAACGAAAAAGAGTACTTGTCAGTAATGGGATTGAACTAGGTATGGATGATACCAAATGATCGGATCTCGGACAAGTAAAGTATCGCTAGATAAAAGGAATTGGTTACTTCGAATAAAGGTTCATGCGATCACTAGTTTATCGTTTGAGGTAGTGGGAGTCGTTATGGATCTCCAGGTCCCGCTAATGATTATTGATCGGAGAGTGTCTCAATCATGTCCACTCAGATCGTGAACCCGTAGGGAGACACACTTAAGGGTAGTCGACGCATTTGAGTGGATAGGGAACACCGGAGAAAATATTGGATAGTGCAAGAATTGTTCTAATAAATCTGCAGGAATAGTTTCGGTGTATCGGAATATTATCAGGGATTGGATTATCAATGTGTTCATTAAACGAAGTACTCATTAAATGAAGTGTTCATTAAATTTATGTGCATTAAACCAAGTTAATTAAAGTGCTTTAATGGAAAGACCTTTGATTTTTGAGTGGAGAATAAATGGAAGAAACTGGAGAGTGAATTTTTTTGAGTGGAGAGTCCACCCACATAATTAGGGGAGAGGTGGGGGCACCACCATGGCTATGTTTCATGCCCCTTGGGTCTGACCCCTTGATACATTGCAAATGTATCTATAATTTTTGATGTTCCATGCTTGGTTTTATCTACTTTCTTGTGTTTTGTTCTAACTTTGGAGTTCTTTTCATATGATTTCTTGGACTAACCTATTAACAAGAGCCACAGTGCTAGTTGCCTGTTTTCTGTTGTTTTTGGTTCCAGGAAAGTCAGAAAATCAATATTCTCCGAATTGAACCGGACAAAAGCCAAAGTCGATATTTTACCGGAAGACTCACGGAGCCAGAAGGAGAGTCGGAGAGGGGCCACATGGTGGCCACACCACCCCATGGCGCGGGTCCACCTAGGTCGCGCCAGGGCATGGTGTGGGCCCCCTGGCCGGCCACCGACCTTGCCTCCTTCGCCTATAAGAGCCTCCCGATACCAAAACCCTAAATCATCAATCGGAAATCCACGAAAAGTTACGCAGCACTGCGGCCACCAAAGGGGAGATTCAGGGGACAGAAAGTCTCTGTTCTGGCACCCTGCCAGGACGGGAAAGTGCCCCCGGAGCCATCTCCATCGATCTCCACCACCATCTCCATCACCATTGCTGATTCCCATGATGAGGAGGGAGTAGTTCTCTCTCGAGGCTAAGGGTTCTAGCAGTAGCTATGTGTTCATCTCTCTCTCTATGCATGATCTTATTGAGATCATGAGCTTGTAATCTATAGATCTACTTTGCTACTCAAGTGCTTTAATAGATCTCTGCTCTCCCCATGTGTGTGAAAGTGACAACGTGCACACCATGGTGGCACTTACGCTAGAGATTACAATTACTTGTTATGAGTTATATTTGGAGTTGGATGTCTTTATGAAATTGTGGTGTTTGTTGGAACCATCTAGTGCTCAAGGTGATAGTGTGGGGTTTTCTAGATGGGAAAAACTTACTTTGAGGTGTGCTGTTATAGCCCTACCATCGATTAGAGTGTTCAACCGGAGAGTAGTTAAGAGTAGTATCATGAAGAGAAGATATTTATATGAGAGTGTTCACTAGTGAAAGTATGATCCCTAGGCCTTGTTTCTAAGCATTGAAACACTAGTTGCTATTAGATCTGTTACATGTTTGCTTGCTTCCATCTTTATTTCAGTTTGCCTTTAGTCTTTTCCATGCCATCAAGCTATTTTCTAACACCATTACCACTTATAATTATCTATACCACTTGTATTTCACTATCTCTTCGCCGAACTAGTGCACCTATACACCTGACAAGTGTATTGGGTGTGTTGGGGACACAAGAGACTTCTTGTATCTTGATTGCAGGGTTGCTTGAGAGGGGATACCTTTGACCACTTCCTCCCTAAGTTCGATAAACCTTGGGTGATCCACTTAAGGGAAAACTTGCTATTGTTCTACAAACCTCTGCACTTGGAGGCCCAACAACTGTCTACAAGAATAGAAGTGCGTAGACATCAAGCTATTTTCTGGCGCCGTTGCCGGGGAGGTAAGGTAAAAGGTATTCACACCAGAGGATTAAAGAATAAGAACCTCCCACGGTAAACGCCTATTTTCTGGCGCCGTTGGCGGGGAGGTAAGGTAAAAGGTACTCACATCCTCCAGTGTGAGTGCTCGAAGTTATTTCCTTTAGATTCTGCAATTTTGTCTTTTTGTTTCTTGTTTTCACTAGTTAGGCTTAATGGAAAACACCAAAAAAATAGAGAGCTTTTTAGTATTTTTCCTAAGTTAGAACTTGAATTGTCTGAAAAGAAAATTAAAAAACCCATGGAACTTTCTTTGCATGCTAATAGCAATGTTATTAGTATGAATCTTTTGAACACCTTTGTTACTAATGCTATGGAAACGTCTAAGCTTGGGGAAGTTGGTTTTTATGAAAATGATCTTTTTAGTTCCCCAGCTTTAAAGAAGAAAATTTGCTCTGATGATACTTTATCTCCCATATGTGGTAATTCTAATGATACTTGTGATATGTTAAATCCACATACTGAAAGCATCCCTTTTCAAATACCTATAAAAAATGTGAACGTGTTATGAATAATTGCTATTTTGGAGATGGAACTATCCATCCTGGTGATCATTTACTCTTTATACATGAATTATGCGAGTTGTTCAAGTGTGCAGGTATTTCAATGAACCAAGTTAAGAGGAAGCTATTCCCTATTTCACTTAAGGGCAAAGCAAGGGAGTGGTACGAGCTACTAGATGATCCTAATCATTTGGAGTGGAAGGAACTTGAATCTCTCTTTTACTCTAAATTTTATCCTCCTCATGAAATTCATAAAGATAGGAATTACATTTATAATTTTCATCCTCATGATGGAGAAAGTATTGCCCAAGCATGGGGGAGATTGAAGTCACTAATGCTCAAATGTCCCCGCTCCCCAGTAATATTGTTATTAATAATTTCTATGCAAGGATTTCAGGACATTACAAGGACTATCTAGATACTTGTTTAGAGGGATCCTTCACAAGTAAGGAGGTCAAAGCTAAGTGGGATCTCCTTGAAACAATTCAATGCAATACCGAAGGTTGGGATAACAACAAAGGTAAAGAACCAGGTATAAACTATGAGTATGATTGCATTAAGTCTTTCGCTGAAACTGCTGATTTTCAAGAGCTTAGTGCTAAGCATGGTCTTGATCCTCAAATTCTTATTGATTGTTTTAGAACCTTTGCTTCTCATATTAATTCTCCTAAAGAAAAATGGGACATGTATCATGAGCCTTTTAAAGACACTTGCATGGAAAATGAAATTGTTATTAATAATAGCAATAAACATGCTCAAACCTCTGAAAGTACTGTTTCTTATAAGCATGTTAATTTTTGTGGAATACATAGACCTTGTGAAAATAATCAAATTGAAGAAGAATATTGTATCACCCACAGGAATGAAGAAACTAGAATGTGGTATAGGGCTTTAAATGATCTTGGTAAAAAAGTTTGTGCCCTTTATCCTTTTATTTGTGAACTTTGCTTTGAAGTGGGTCATTTCGATTTTCAATGCTCAGGACATAATAATAGCGCTTCTAATCCAATAAGTACTGCAAGTTTGTATTGTGATGACATGATCACTCCTAATCAGCATGATGAACTTACATTATTTTTGGGATGTGAAGAGTTATCAAGAAAAACCTCTTTGGTAGATATGAGTGCTTTTGATATGAATAGTGTCCTGCATGGTTGTCATCTTTATTGTGTTGATAATTGCCACACAAACACTTACATACAAAATATTATATAAGATGAGATTTTACCAAAATATGATAGGACTAATATGTGTTTTGATCTTATTAATGAAAAGAAGGAATCTTCCAAAGTTTCTTCTATTGTCTCTAATAATAAACCAGGGTATATGGAGAAGCTTCCTTTCAAGCCTCTCCTTCCTAAAGAGAAGAAGATAAAGAAGAAAAGGAGGAGTAAAAGGAGGGAGGAAACGGTATTTTCCCCTAAGCATGTAGCTCCTATTATAGTTTTTGATGAGTCTGAACTCGATGATGTTCCTATGCCTGTTACCTATAGTAGTGATCATGATTGGGAAGAACACACTTCTTTTGATATTGAAAATCTCTTTGGTACCAATTCTGAAAATCATGATATTAATAATTGTTATACTATTCTATTGGTTTTATCTACTTTCTTGTGTTTTGTTCCAACTTTGGAGTTCTTTTCATATGATTTCTTGGACTAACCTATTAACAAGAGCCACAGTGCCAGTTGCCTGTTTTCTGCTGTTTTTGGTTCCAGGAAAGTCAGAAAATCAATATTCTCGGGATTGAACCGGACAAAAGCCAAAGTCGATATTTTACCGGAAGACTCACGGAGCCAGAAGGAGAGTCGGAGAGGGGCCGCAGGATGGCCACACCACCCCATGGTGCGGGTCCACCTAGGCCGCGCCAGGGCATGGTGTGGGCCCCCTGGCCGGCCACCGACCTTGCCTCCTTCGCCTATAAGAGCCTCCTGATACCAAAACCCTAAATCATCAATCAGAAATCCACGAAAAGTTCCGCAACGCTACCGCCACCAAAGGGGAGATTCAGGGGACAGAAAGTCTCTGTTCCGGCACCCTGCCGGGACGGGGAAGTGCCCCCGGAGCCATCTCCGTCGATCTCCACCACCATCTCCATCACCATTGCTGATTCCCATGATGAGGAGGGAGTAGTTCTCTCTCGAGGCTAAGGGTTCTACCGGTAGCTATGTGTTCATCTCTCTCTCTATGCATGATCTTATTGAGATCATGAGCTTGTAATCTATAGATCTACTTTGCTACTCAAGTGCTTTAATAGATCTTTGCTCTCCCCATGTGTGTGAAAGTGACAGCGTGCACACCATGGTGGCACTTAGGCTAGAGATTACAAATACTTGTTATGAGTTATATTTGGAGTTGGATGTCTTTATGAAATTGTGGTGTTTGTTGGAACCATCTAGTGCTCAAGGTGACAGTGTGGGGTTTTCTAGATGGGAAAGACTTACTTTGAGGTGTGCTGTTATAGCCCTACCATTGATTAGAGTGTTCAACCGGAGAGTAGTATCATGAAGAGAAGATATTTATATGAGAGTGTTCACTAGTGAAAGTATGATCCCTAGGCCTTGTTTCTAAGAATTGAAACACCATTTGCTATTAGATGTGTTACATGTTTGCTTGCTTCCATCTTTATTTCAGTTTGCCTTTAGTCTTTTCCACGCCATTAAGCTATTTTCTATCACCTTTACCACTTATAATTATCTATACCACTTGTATTTCACTATCTCTTCGCTGAACTAGTGCACCTATACACCTAACAAGTGTATTGGGTGTGTTGGGGACACAAGAGACTTCTTGTATCTTGATTGCAGGGTTGCTTGAGAGGGGATACCTTTGACCACTTCCTCCCTGAGTTCAATAAACCTTGGGTGATCCACTTAAGGGAAAACTTCTTGTTGTTCTACAAACCTCTGCACTTGGAGGCCCAACAACTGTCTACAAGAATAGAAGTGCGTAGACATCACCCCTCACCTATAAAAGGCCCCCCTCCTCCTCTCTTCCACGCACCATCCTCCTCCTCTCATATGCCCTTTGGTTAGCATCTCCCCCTTCTAGCCTTGTCCAATGACATGAGCACGGTGCTTAGGAGAATCCCTTCTCAATATCTTCTCCATATCCATCACCACCATGTCGTAGTGTTGGGGGAGTTCCCGGGATCCACTACTTCCGCTGCCACGCTAGAGCGAGGGACGAAAGTCGTCGGCACATCGTATGTGTGACCGATTATGGAGGCGCTGCACTTGTGGCGTTGGGTCATCGCGTCCTTGAGGACGGTCGTGTAGACTCTACAACATCCACGTTTGTTTGCAGGAATGTTATCCCGCTTTACGGTTTTCGAGGGTGAGTCCATCTGAAACTGTTACAAGTATCACCTAGATATAATCTTGGTAGTTGCAACCGTAGGAATTTTTTGTTTTCCATGCAACGAACCCCATCACCTCATTCATGTGAGTGGAGTCTCCACTCATCCCACTCACATCAAGTTTCATTCCACTCACTTTGCCATTAATTTCCACTAAATTAAATGCAAAATCTCATTTAATAAAAGAAATTTTATTTCTTTATATTAATATTTGTTAATTAATTTAATTAACAAACATTTACATAAACCCCCTCTCATTATTTTGATATTACATCTGAAACCAATTTCAGTGATTTGCCCTGAAACAATTCCGGTGCTCATCAAAATAATTCCAGCGCTTTCAAATCCTTTCTATGATATAATATATCTGCCCATTAGTGTCGGTGTACCTTAAGTCCTTAAGTGTGTCACCCTATGGTTCGTGAATAGTGTAGAAATAATCGAGACACCTCTCCGATCAATAATCAGCAGCGGGGCCAGGAGATCCATACTAACTCCCACACATTCAATAATGACTCTTGTGATCGTGAGAACCTTGAACGTTGTAACTAAATCCCTTTGTATCACGATATATTACTTTTGCAAGATGTGATCATTGGTATCATCCATACTTAGTTTGGTCTCATTACCAACAAGTACTCTTTTCTCATCCCATGATATGACATTCTTTGTGACCTAGTCACATGCTTGCAAGTTGTGTCAATGTGATGTCATCGAGAGGGCCTAGAGTATATCTCTCCATCATTTGGATGGAAAAATCTCACTCTTGATCCATGATCCTCAACATAACACTTTCAGAGTATCTGAACCCACCTTTATAGTCACCCTATTACAGTGTCACATTGGATGTTATCAAAGCACTCTTTTGATGTTAGTGATTGACATGATCTCATGGTCTAAGGATTAGGGTTACTTCATATGATATGTTATATCAATGTAAACATAATGAATTTGATCGTATTGCTATACTTTGGGTGCATGTTCATCACATCATTCCTCTAATGTTTTGATCATGTTATTAACAACATCCAATGTTTATGATCAGGAAACCTTGATTATTATTTAATAAACTAGCTACTTAAATGAGAGGCACAACTAAGAACTATTTGTTTGTTTATTAAACACACATGTATTAACATTTCCAATTAACACAATTATAACATGAGAAATAAACATCTATCATAAACATGAAATAAGATAATAACCACTTTATTATTGCCTCTCAGGCATATCCCTTCAGTCTCCCACTTGCACTAGAGTCAGTAATCTAGTTTGAAAAACCTATGCATTCAACATCTATGGCATGTATTTTCATCTCTACGCATGAATCATTCTCAAATGAGATGGCATTGTATAAATCCAGTCCTTAGGTAAGAACTTAGTTACTTGGGGTTAAATCATGTCAATACTATTGTCGTACAATAGATCTTCATAGTATTATCCTACTTGGAACTACACCTAGTTTGATAACAAACTTCTTGACACAAATGCCCTCCTTTGCTGCTACTAGAGCAGTCATATACTCAGCCTTTGTTGTAGTATCCATCACAATGTCTTATCTTTGGAACCCATCCAAATCCATCATGGAACTTCCTTCCATTACATTGTGCCACCCTAACCCATAGCCTAAATTCCATACCCTAAATTGAGATAAACTTAATTTGTATCTTGTAACAAAAACTAGTATCAATGTAACACTTTATAGTGAACAATTTGTAACTATTTGTCACTTGTACATACATAATATATTGTTTGTTCTTCCAAATCTCATAAGAATATCCTTACTATCGTTCAATGTTCATCTTATGAGTCACCCTGGTATTTTCTAATAAAATTTAGAGCATAGGACATATCTGGTTATATACATATCACGGTATATATGATTGATCAAATCATTCATGGGATTTTACTCACTAAGTGTTAATACACTTGAAACTTGTTTCAACCTCTTCCATGCAGCAAGAACCTTTCTTGTCGTTTCCATATTAAACTCACTCAACATATCATATATGTACATTTGGCACAACCATATTAGCGTCTCAATCTATCCATATAGACATTAATGAGTAATATTCTAGTTTTGCCTAAGTCCTTCATCGAAATTCTAATTTTAATGAATTTTTTTACCCGTGTTGATAAAATATACATCATTTCCAATCAACAACATGTCTTCTACATAGTGTAGAAATATGTATTAGCGCTCCCACTTAATTTCTTGCAAATGCAAGCACCTTCATCGTATTTTATGAATATAAGCCTTTTAATAGTTTCATCATGGGCGAAGATTCCAACTCCACGATGCGTACTTCAACCAATGAAGTTTGCATGCTCTTTTAGCATCCTTTGAATTAACAAAACCCTTCAGACAGTGTCATGTACACGTCATAGGTAACCATTCTATTAGAAGAACATAGTTTTTGTTTGTTCAACTGTCATATACCAAAAATTGACATATGTAGTGGTTGCTACATCAATCCGTCTAGACAAAATATCGCTACGAAATATCAAATCTTGTCATAGTCAACTCCCTGAACATTGACATAAACTCTTTTTCGACGTGTCGACTATTTCATATATGTGAAACATCCATGTCTATTTCTTTATAAATCCAAATACGACCGATAGTCTTCACGCCTTTCTGGAGGGTCTTCCAAGTTTCAAAACTTGATTTCTCGTGTATGGAATCTATCACGGATTTTATAACTTCTAGTCATTTGATGGAGTTAGGGCCCATCATTTCATCTTTGTATGCAGGCGGTTCATCATTGTCAAATAAATAACGACTTGTTTTTCAAATCTTACTATTTGATTGTTACACAACCCACACAGTTCAATACAAACTCTAATCTCCGAGATCACAACTTTAGAAGTCACAGAAGCCATGAGCATTGTGGCTGCCTCCGTGACACTTTCCAGCACTGCACTACTTAGCACATGTTGCTTTGATTCATCAAACTAATCAAAGTTCTATTGTCCTCCCACTTAACTTTTTTTCGAAAAATTCCTTCTCAAGAAAATTGATGTTCTAAGTGACAAACACGTTTTTCTTTGGTGTTATGGAGGAATACCCAACGGTTGCTTTGGTATAACCTACAAAGACATTCTTATCTGACTTTGGTTGTAAACATTTTACTTATGCTTAACATACCAAAATTAAAGGAAAAGCAACTCGAGTTTTATACCAAGCCATAACTCATATGGTGCCATTTCAATGGATCATGATGACACTCTTTTCAATGTAAAAGCGGTAGTATCTAAAGTTTTAATCCTTAAAACATAATGGCAGTTTTACAAATGACACATTTGATCTTACCATGTCAAACAAGGTTAGATTTCATCTCTCGAACATCCATACTCCTATGGTTTATCGAGAAACGCAAATCCATGGAACGATTCCTCAAATCTTAGGTGTTTTTCTAAACTTGTAACTCAAATATCTTCCTTTGTGGTCTAAGCATAAATTCTTTATTCTCTTTTTACAATTATTTTCCACTTCATCTTGAAAGTCTTTGAACATTTTTCGAATGTTTCATAATTCTTCCTTATTAGTTAAATATACACATATATCCACTCAAATTTTCAGAGAAAGTGTATAAAGTTGAAAGATTCACCGCACATGTCTACACATAATGGACCATATACATCAACATGCATAATATCCAATAAGTTAGTTGTTCATTCCTCTTTGGCCTATGAACATAGTTTCAATTATCTCTAGGAAAGTCTCACAAGCATTAATTGATCAAAATCAAAGACTCCAAAAATCCATCAACATGGATCTTCTTCATGTTTTCTTTCCAATATAATTAAACAACGATGTCACTCATAAGTGATCTTTTAATCATTTGTCTTGCAACATTTTAGCATTAGTGTTTATGGATGTGATTTATCCAACTAGACTTGTAAGAGTTCATACATCTTCTATGGAATATGATAATTGTTGGAACACCCATTATTCTCATAATACCGAAACAAAATAACATTATTAAAACAAATATTCAAGGCTAGGTTTGATGTCAGCGAGAAACACAAAAACACTTTATTTGCCTTTGCTGAACATTATCCCATATTCTCTTGCTAGTTACTTAGGCCAATGTAGTTCATTAATTGTGTTGTTTTATATGACATTTCACACCAAGCAATCTGGTATTAAATACCCAAGAACCATATTGTTTAACAAGGAAAGAATACGCCCATGGCATGTATATCATCTATATAGATAAGTTGGACATTTCCAGTCTTTACATTTTCTTCCAAATATGTTCAGATTCTCTTTCAGTATTTCCTTTTCTTTTAAAAGAATCTATCAACATCAATAGTGGCGCTATGCACATGACACATATTCAAAAGAGTGTTAGTCAAATAATAATATCTTTGGACTTGCACTTTGAAGTGGATCACCATCATCAAAAGTTTGGCGTTCATTCAAAAATCATTCTTTAGTAATCTTTTAGTGTAGTAAACATTTTACCTGCTTATTTTATTCATCCTATCATGACAACTTTCATGATCGAGCTACTATATCCTATAAGGTCGAATCACGAGTATGATGTTAGTTCCCAAAACCTTTTGGGATATTAGGAGGCCTAGCATCTACAACCTTCACAAATTCTCATATGATATGAGAACATGTATTTTACTAACTTATACTCTATTATTTTGAAACCAAAACATTGTTTGAGATATCACAATATCTTCCACACATGATGGTTTCTGAAACAATTATTTTTGCTCCTAGATAACCTTGATACTAAAAACAACCTTTTGAATATCAAGTATCATGGAGGCAAGCATGATATTTAGACACTAATGCTGTAATTGTTACTCTTGATTTAATACTACTCATTAAACTTGATGGAGTAGGTGGAGTTTATTGAAAGTTTGCAATAGGACTTTTAAAATTCAGATTGACACTCAAAACAATACGATACCAGTCCATAAAGAAAATATCCAGAATTCTATAGTTCTATCATCTCAATTATAAATAAGCACAAGGTAGTAAACGGATGCTAGTGAGTACAACAAACTACGCAAATTCACTTTGATTTATTTTATGATAAATTGAGTTCAGATTAATCTAAAATTACCAAATGAACTCCTACTCAAAAACAACATCCCTTGAATCGTTTTGATGATTACATGAACGAAATTCACTACAGCAAGACCAATCATCATGTGAATTGGTGCAGCTGCAAAGGAGAACATCTATATGATCATCATATCAACCATATGACTCATGATTTACCTTTCAGTACGTATTTTGAGGCCAAGTCTATTCATGTTAGGCTCGTCAAGTAAGAACCTTAATACCTGCGTGCGTAAATCTAGCTGTTGTATGCGAATGTAGAGTCTATCACACCCGATCATCACATGGTGTATCGAAATGATGAACTTACTTAACGGCGCATACTAAAGTAAGAACACATTTTTATATTAATATTTAAAATGAGGGATCATCTTATAATCCTACTAAACGACATTTAAGCAAAATAAGATGCATATAAACATCACATACAGAAAGTCATATAATACAGTTCTTGCACTTTATCTCTATCTTGTGCATTTACCAAGAGTAGCGCCAAGGTCTATGGTGCTTCCAACTTGGTTTGTTATAATTTTCCAAGAGTATCAAATCATACTTAAAATTTTAGCATTTGCCATATCATAACACATGCCTAGCAAAATAAATCTAGACGCTTCTAATTTACATTTGCATACTTTTACATGGCTTAGGGCATTCGAAGATAGAGCCGTTATTACCTACGAACATGGAACAACAATGATGATAATCAAATTATTAGCAACCCATTGCAAATCAGATGTTAACTCACTGGGAGAGGCAGACACCCGCTAGCCACTTATGCAAAACTAGTTGCATGTCAAACGTGGAACATGTCTCCTGGGCGAGGACATGTAAATTTAGTCCTGGATGCTTTATCCCACTTCTCTAATATCCAAAGTACACAAGCGGATGCAATAACATGATCATCAGCACCCACATACTCATATGTGTTCTACCCGTACAAAACATCTACGTATAAAACTGGCTCTAATACCACTGTTGGGTTCACAACATAGAAAATAAAACATTTCTATAATATGAATAACTAAATACCAAGGTCTACCTATTAGATGCAAACAATCGGTGGATATACATACATAGAAAACTTACCCTCGAAGACCGAAAATATTTACGAGAATTAATCTTGCGGATGATGTAGACGAACTCTTGCTGATCTCTAGATCGAGTTGAAGAGCACCACAAACCAGCATCGCATTTGTGCTCAGGCACACGTTCAGCAACCAGACAACCTCCAAGCCCTCACTCCAGCAGAGCATTGCAAGCAGTAGATCCGACAATAGAAACTACCATAACATGTTCATCGCTAGTCCGAAGAACATGTGAACTACTAGAGAGAGAGAGAGAGGGAGAAATCCTTCACAAGGATGGTGTGTCATGAGAGGAGGTCACCACCTCCTTTTATAGGGGAGAGGCAGCCCCAAGGGACATGGCCGCTGGCCATGATGGGTGCCCCCACCTCTCCCTCATTCATGTGAGTGGAGTCTACACTCATCTCAATTTTCATTCCACTCACTTTGCCATTAATTTCCACTAAATTAAATGCAAAATCCCATTTCATAAAAAATATATTTCATTATATTAATATTTGTTAATTACTTTAATTAATAAATATTTATTTAAACCCCCTTGCATTATTTTGAAATTACATCTCAAACCAATTTCAGTGATTTGCCCCGAAACAATTCCGGTGCTCATCGAAATAATTCCAAAACTTTTAAATACTTTCTTTGATATAATATATTTGGCTATTACTATTGGCATACCTTAAGTGTGTCACCCTATAGTTCGCAAATAATACAGACATGATCGAGACACCTCTCGAATCAATAATCAGAAGTGGGACCTAGAGATTCATACTGACTCTCACACATTCAACGATGACTCTTGCGATCATGAGAACCTTGAACATTGTACCTAAATCCGTTTGTCTCGTGATACATTACTAGTCTAAGATTCGATCATTGGTATCAGCCATACCTAATTTGATCTTGTTACCGACAAGCACTCTTTTTTCGTTCCCGTGATATGACATTCTTTGTGACCTAGTCACGTGCTTTCATGTTGTGCCAATGTGATATCACCGAGAGGGCCCAAAGTATATCTCCATTATCTGGATGGAAAAATCCCACTTTTGATCCATGAGCCTCAACATAACACTTTCGGAGTACCTGAATCCACCTTTATAGTCACCCTTTTATGGTATGACGTTTAATGTTATCAAAACACTCTTCCGGTGATGGTGTAAGTGATTGACATGATCTAATGGTCTAAGGATTATGGTTACTTCATATGATATGTTATAGCAATGTAAGCATAATGACTTTGATCGTATTTCTATACTTCGGGTGTATGTTCATCACATCATTACTCTAATATTGTGATCTCGTTATTAACAACATCCAATATTCATGATCAGGAAATCTTGATCATCAGTTAGTCAACGGGCTAGTTAAATTAGAGGCACAACTAGGAACTCTTTGTTTGTTTATTAAACAAACATGTATTAATGTTTCCAATCAGGAGTAAATAATAATGCTAAATTGTTTCAGCTCAAACTTTTATCCATGTCTTCCCAATTCTTGTCGGCCGTGGTATGGACGCCCAGGAGGACACGCGATGGCATCGCAATGGAGCCCTCTTGAGGTAGGTCCCGTTGTGGGCCATGGCGAAAGATTCCATACCCCAGATGGGTGTACCACACGCCGTCGTACCCTGCATCGACGGATGGTAGGCCGTCCGCATGAAATGGGCCCGCCGTTAGCGTAGACGGGTTCTAACACGCGCGGTGAAAAGGGTTCTCTGCGTGAGCATACTCCACACCCGCCAGATTGCGGGCCCCGTCGAGAGCCGGCGTGGCACGTCAGAAGGCATGGATGAGATCGGTTACTAGCGGCGGAGAGTTGTCTTCGCAGCATAGGCTATAGACGTCGGCGAGTTTTTGAAGCCGACGTACGGGTGAGCTTTTATCGTAGGCTATAGACATACGCGCACGTCAGCAATGGGGAACTATGGACCTTTTCTGGACATGTTGTTTTGTGGTGGACAGACGACCTGTGACCATACACAATAGACATACGTAGTTCCTCACGGGCGGGCTATAGCCGAGCTGGGTGCGTTGGTCATAGATATACGCGGGTTTACATAGACGCTGATGGCGTGGAGTCTCGCTGGTAGTGTTTCTACGGGCCATATGGACGAGCTGCGAGCTTGCGATGTACGCGTCCGCGGTTACTCGCGGCCGAGATCCTACGTGGACAAGTAGACTATATAGGTTGATGCGCGGTCTCGCGGCGATATAGTATGGTGGGTCCCCTCTTGCGTAGGATAATGTATCTCCCCTGCGTAGAATGCACAGCAGGTTCCATGCCTCGCCCGTGCGGCTATAAAGCACCCCCTCTTTGTTATCTCTCGCATCGTTTTACTTTTTCTTCCTCCTCATCGTGGCATAGCTTAGGTGGTGTGCCGTCCTTTAGGAAGCCAGGCTCGAACACCTGAATGATCGACATAGCTGTATCCGACGCGTTCTGGGTGGCGGCGTGGTTGCTTTTAGGCGGAGTGGCACTGCAAGCGAGAGATCACCAACGTAAAATGCACCGATAGGTTAGGTATAGGTTTTAGACGAACATAGCATCGCGAGCTAAATCTTGTCGACGTTTGTTGCATAGATAGGATAGCTACTCGAATTTGGTAGTTTGGTAGATTAGGTATGCCGGCTTGTAGGTGGTAACGATGCAGTGAGCGTGTTCGGTTCCCTACATACGTCTAGCGACTCTGCATCTGCCGCTGTGTTGATGCATATCCATCTGGCCAGTGATCTTTCCTGATCTCGGCGGCTCTCGGCACGGTGATGTGCGGCAGCGATGTTTGCATGTTTAGGTGCGCGGTGAGAGCTCTCGCGTTCCTTTTTAGATTTTATTTTGTTTTCTCAACGTTCTTGCTTTTTTATTTGCCTCGTGTTTTCTTTCTTCTTTCTTTCTTACATTATATTTTATTTTCTCTCTCTTTTCTTCTTGTTTTTTTATTTTTTGGCACTAGCGTCCTTGCCTCCGGTTTCTTCTTTACGTATTTTCCTATGTTCTTTTTTTTGTTTGCCTTTTTCCTTTTTAGACTTCTTAGTGTTATTTGTTTTTTAACTCGCATGCTTTCGTTTTCCTTGCTATTTTTGTATGATTTTTATGTTTCTTACGCGTTTGTACGCATCAGGAGTAAAACACGTATAAAATAAAATGAATGCTTTCACGATCATCAATGATGATCAAACGTGATCGAACGCGATAAATGTATACCACTCTCATAAACATAAGTGACGAATAAAATCTCGCAAACATAAATTACAAGCAAACGTGATCGACCGCGATAGCTGCCTGCTGGCGCGAATGATAGCCAACTTCGTCACCATTTACAGAACGCCATGCGTACCACTCTCGCAAACATAAGTGATGGGCAAAATTTCACAAACCTAAGTTTCGAGCAAAATCTTGCAAACATATATAACGATCAAACGTGATTAGACGCGATAACTGTCTAGTGGCACGATTAATAGCTAGCTTCGTACCATTTACAGAATGCCCTGATGCCGCGGTTGATCCAAATAAAGCGTCCAAGACAAATGATGATTGTGAGTTACCGACGAGGTTCTTTCTACAACTTTTTGCTGCAATTGATGGTAGAACGACGACTGTTGCATCCACGCCACGCGAAGGCTGTTCAAGTTGTCAATATTGTACCCTTTATTTATTTTCTTGCGTAGTTCTAGTATTTGCAGTACACAATGTTAATCTAACTCACGAATATGACTTACACAAACAAGTCATGTGAACATGTTCTATATACGTTTACCACATGAACGTCTGTTGTAATATGTATACGTATAATGAATGAAAATAGTTTGTGTACTATTGTATACTATATGTGCTTTCTGGTTCTTAAGTTCGTTTGTTGTTTCTGTCTTGATGTTTAGACTTTCGATCTCACGGTTTGGTTTTATAGGAAAGCCACGTATGATGTTCTATGTACGTTTACTACAAGAATGGCAGCTGGATTCTTACGTTTGTACGATGTTTTTGTCTTGACGTTTAGACTTGACGTCTTGCAGTTTTGTGTTACATACGCGCATGTACTACGAGTAGAACCATATAAACACGTACGGTTTTGGGATGTGAAAATTTATCTCCACCATAAACACGCATCGTATACCTCGGAATACACGGCTGAAAGCCTTAGAATGCACCGAAGAGAAAAAAAGGTGTCTTTGTTGTCGTGCCTATGGTGGCTATGATGTCGTCCCAGATGAAAAAAAGGTACTATAAAGAATCATCCGCGGTAACAATGATGCACGTGCAACAACATTGTGATGCACAAAATTGGCACCTCAACCATAAACTACGTGCTTCAGAACACTCTTAGAGGATTTAGTGGAGCGAAAACGATTTTCAGTCGTAGCGAGACTCACGATTCGCTATTACTTAGCATTCCGAGACCAGATCTTTTCTCTTGCACGTAGATGTAGTGCAATCATATCATAAAGCGTATGCACAAAATTGGTACCGACTCAACCATACACTATGTGCTTATGAAGACTCTTAGAGGATTTAGTGGAGCGAGAACAGTTTCTAGTCGCAACAAGACTCATGATTTAAGAACAACACACTATTACCTAGCATTTCAAGATCAGATACTTTCTCTTGCACGTAGATGTAGCACGATCATATCATAAAGCGTTATGCATACCGACCGTGCCTCGGGGGACGCAAACATAAGTCTAGTTAAAACAATTATAGCATGAGAAATAAACATTTATCATAAACATAGAATACGATAGTAACCACTTTATTATTGCCTCTCGGGTATATTCCCTTCAGTTATTTTTATTGATGATGATGGATATCTATATCGTGGCCTTCAAGATCAGAGTCGTCTATTCCTCTTGTGAGGTGGTGATGGTGGAGTTTGGCACGGTGAAAATGAAGGCAACACGGCAGCACGGCGGTAGGGATTCACCGTATTGTATATATGTGGAGGGGATAACTTCTCCTTTGGTTGATGCCTCCTTTATATAGGCCTAGGAGGAGTCCCAACAACCCCTAATACCGTCATTATCATTTAAGGAAAGTTTAGAAACAAAACAAGGCTGAAATTGGTGAAGAATCACGACAATTATGGTGATTTACATCATCCAGACTACGCGGTAAGGTTGCGGATTCGTCCGTACCCACCTTACCTGTGCTCGTTACATCTTCAGATGTATTTGGTATTTTGGCCAAAATTTATTTGTTGGAACCCTAGAGTCAATAATAAAGTTGTTATTATCATATTTCCTTGTTCACAATAAGTGTTTATTCTCCATGCTATAATTGTAGTAACCGGAAACTAAATACATGTGTAAATATACAAACATCATAGTTCCCTAGTAAGCCTGTTATGACTAGTTTGATAGGCAAGTGATGGTTAAGGTTTTGTAACCATGGACATGTAATATCACTTGATAATGGAATCATATCATTGGGAGAATGATGAGATGGATAGACCCAAAAATTATTATAGTTATTGATCGCGTCACTTAGTTTGATTGCCATCACTTTTGTATATGTCAAGAATTGTTTCCTTAGACCATGTGATTGTGTTACTCCCGGATTGACGAGGGGTAATCTCGGCAATTCCTATGGTTATGGACTTAGGGTTTCGTGAAAAAGAGAACGTTGGAGATTTTGTCGGCTGATCAGACAAACAAGGGAGTCGAAATAGTCTGATTGCTGTGGAAACTATGATTACAGATTGCTCAAGGTTTCGGTACCTCTCCGTTGGCTCCTCCCAGCCTTTATATAATAGGCTGGATCCCAAAGTCGTATATAGATAGGTTACAAGTTATAATTACAACACTGATATAATGTTGGTTTCTACTCTTTCCTTGATTATCAAGACATGCTTTCCGTCCGTCGAATGCTTCCTGGACCTTCATTTACTGTTCATAGGCTTTGCGGGTCGTGGGCCTTTACGTAACCAGGGTAACTAATCATAGGAACCCGATTAGTCATACCCATGTCAGTAGCCCCCGAGACTTCATCTAAATCGTAGATTCAGATTGAGTCTCAAGGATAATTTTTGCCAAGGATTCGTATAAGTAAATTGATGTTCTTTATATTGATTGTCGTAGAGATTTGGTATAACAGATCTGATGCATCCGACAGATCGGAAATCAGTTAATTGCTCTTGGGCAAAAACACCGTGAACCTACATCAAATTCAAATTCCCGGGCCCGAACTCAGTATTTGCTGGCATAATTCAGTTTGGGTCGTTGACGTCTTATCGAATACTAAATTCCAGTTCTTTTCTTTCGGGTACCCAACGTGTCCATCGGCATTTTTCATTGTATCATGGATACAGATAATTTACTGGCAGAGCGCATTCATGTGCGGTTACCAGGCCGCACATGATGGATCCTCGGATTTTACATTTATGTCGTGGACACGACATTCAGACGTATTATCGTAGCGGACACGGTTTGAGGATTTTTTTTATTTTTATCGACTGCCTTGTTTGGCTGGTAGAATTGCTGAAGTTGTCAGCTTTATTTCATCGGGTAACACATAGGCTCTCCAGATGGGAGTAACCGTATGAGGATACAATGACGTAATACTCATAGTATTATGTATTTTTTGACTCCATTGGAGTTTTTTATGTTGTTTTTTATCGGGTGCGCTTTCAACGCACGAGGATAATTTTTCTTCGGGTCCTGCTAGACTATGTTTGTAGAATGTGTGTCTATCAGATGCACGGTAGTGCTCCCGATGGGATTAGCCCCGAGGCTATGTTCGGATGCTTGCATCAAGACATAGGCTCAGAGTTTATTCTTGATTTTTCTTATGCAATTTAGTTTTGTTTGTCTGCCACCCTGAGACTGAGGTAACTATTCAAGCATCATAAGTGTATAAAATATAAATATGCTCTACTGACAAAGCTCCCGAGTGCTGGGTAAGAGGAAAAAAGGAAAAAATTGAGGTTGAGCTTAGGGAACCTATCTTTTATTTAACGGTAAAGACGAAGGTACATGTTTTGGCGTAATCGCCTAGCCGTTGGTCTTTATTGGAAGTAAAGTACGGAGTCTCATGGCTAAGAAGCCTAGCAGTAAGCCTTATTTAATATAAATTGCGGGAAATAAAATTCTAAGCTTAGAAACGTCGTAGCTGTGCAACGTTTCATGGGTTGGAGCATTTGACTCTTGTTTTCTTGGCTTGGAGCCAATATGCCCCGCCAAGGATTACCTCTGTGACGATATATGGTCCTTCCCATGGCGATTCCAGCTTACGGTGACCATCTTATTTGAGGCGAAGGACCAAGTCCCCTACGACGAAGGACCTGAAACACAGTCGAGGGTTGTGGTAGTTGTGTAGATTCTGCTCATATATAGTCACTCTTTGTAAATCAATATCTCGAGCTTCATCGAGTGCATCGATGTCATCTTCGAGTGCTTCTATGGAGGCTTCTTCATCATATTTTGTGATCTAGGGGGCTCATGTGCTACTTTGATTAGAAGGCCGGCTTCCTAGACCAGAAAGAACGGTGTTTCTTGTGTTGCATTGTTTAGGGTGGTACGCAGGCTCCATAGGACAGAGGGTAACTCGTCCACCCAAGATCCTTTAGCTCTATCGAGTGGCGCCAATAATATTTTCTTGATACCACTGGTTACGAGACCATTGGCCTTTTCCACCTGGCCATTGGTTTGCGGGCGGGCAACTGAAGCATAGCTTACTTTTATACCCATTTGTTTGCAATATTCCTTGAACTCATTGGAGGTAAAATTAGTTCCATTGTCGGTGATGATACTGTTTGGCACTCCAAATCAAAACACTATTGACTTGATGAAGTTTACAGCTGAAGTTCCATCTTGGCTGGTGACGGGCATTGCTTCAATCCACTTTGTCAATTTCTTGCCTGCTACTAGCAGAAAGATGTGTCCTCCTGGCGAAGATTCTTGAAGTTTGCCCACCATGCCGAGTCCCCATTGGGCGAACGGCCAGGAGAGAGGTATGGGGTTTAGTTCTGCGGTAGATGCATTGGGTTTCGTCGTGAAGCATTGGCATGCTTCGCATGTTCGCACGATGTTCTTTCTGTCCTGTACTGCTATGAACCAGTAAAATCCTGCCCGAAATGCTTTGGCCATAATTGCTCAGCTGCTAGCGTGATGGCCACATACTCCTTTGTGTATATCTTTGAGGATGTGCCTTCCCTCTTCGGGTGTGACGCACCACTATAGTACACCTAAGATGCTTATTTTTTATAAGTCTCCTTTGTTGATTCTGAAGGCCTTAGATCAGCGTGTGATCCGCCATGATTCAATTACATCTTCCAGTAGTTCTCCTCTCATCATGTGCGCTACATATGGCATCATCCATGTGGGCTCTATCATCATGACTTCTTTGGGTTCCAGTTCACCATTGAGGGCATCTTCCTCGTTCTCCTATGTGGGTGCAACCCCCGTGATACCTTTCGACTTGACCTTCTTGCGTGCTTTGGGCTCTTCGACTTCAAGGGCTTTTTTGTTCTGATGGAACGCTCTGTTATTTCCTCCCAGAAAACTCCGGGTGGCACGGGCGGGCAGAGGGATCCGATGTTCGCCAAATTGCCGGCTTCTTCGTTGCTTGCCCTGCCTATGTGTGATACTTCGCACCTGTCGAAGTGGGCCTTTGTGATATTGTACATGTCCCGATAAACGACCATATTGTCGCGGACAACATCACATTTGTTCATTGTTTGCTTTGCAACAAGATTTGAATCGCCGAATATCTTGAGGCTAGTTGCACCGCAGGCTATTTCCATATGCATGCCATGCAATAGGGCCTCATACTCTGCTTCATTGTTTGACACATTCGGGAAACTCATCCGAAGTACGTAACGCATTTTTTTGCCTTGAGGTGACACTAATATAACTCCGTCTCCTGCCCCTTCCGTTCTTTTGGACCCGTCAAAATACATTGTCCATGCACTTGAGAGATCTGGCGGACCCGCATATTCGAGTTCTGTCCACTCAATGATAAAGTCAGGAAAAAACTGAGATTTAATATTTTACGTATCTCATATGTGATATCTCGAGGGGACAGCTCGATGCCCCACATAGAGACACGCCTTGTGGCTTTTGGATTGTTGAGTATGCTAGAAAGAGGTGCCTCATTGACCACCATGATCAGGTGCTCCAAAAAATAGTGGCGCAACTTGCGTGCTGTTATAAAATCTATGTATGTTAGTTTATGGTAGTATGGATACCTTTGTTTGGATGGGGAGAGGACTTCACTTAGAAAATAGATGGGTGTTCCTTCTTCAGGTCGCTCGACGACCAAAAATGTGCTTACCACTTGATTAGTAGCGGTGATGTATAGTAGCAGGGGTTCTTTTTTCCTTGGCGACACGATGATAGGGGGTGTCGAAAGTGTTTTCTTGAGGTTTTCGAAAGCTCCCTGAGCTTCATCTGTCCACTTGACTTTTTCTGATTTCTTCATGAGGACATAGAATGGGAGTGCTTTCTCGCCCAAGCGAGTGATAAATTGACTTAGGGTCGCGACTCGTCCAACCAATTGTTGCATGCCCCGAAGGTTAGTCGGATTTTTCATTGTGAGGATTGCCTGTATTTTCCCAGGATTTGCCTCTATTCCTCTTGCCAATACAAGGTATCTAAGGAGTTTCCTCGCAAGGACTACAAATGAGCATTTTGTCAGGTTGAGTTTGATGCAGTATTTGTCAAGGTTATTGAATGTTTCCCGAAGATCATCGATAAGGGTCGACCCTTGCTTTGTCGTGACTATGACGTCGTAAATATACACATGCACGATTTCTCCGATCTGAGTTCCAAGACAACTTTGCATCATCCATTGGTATGTGGCACATGCATTTTTAAGTCTGAAGGGCATTGTGGTGTAGCAGAATACGCCATAGGGTGTGATAAATGTTGTTTTGTCCTAGTCTTCCTCCTTCATCCAAATCTAGTGATATCCAGAATATGCGTCTAAAAAGGAAAGACGCTCGCACCTAGTGGTTGCATCGATGATTTGATCGATTCACAGTAGAGGGAAGTGATCCTTTGGACAATGTTTGTTTAGTGCGATAAAGTCAATGCACATGCGCATCTCTTTTGTATTTTTCTTTGGGATGCATATTGGGTTGGCGACCCACGTTGCTATCTTGATTTCTTTGATAACATGGCGTCTCTAAGGCGATGGAGTTCTCTTCCAATGGCCTTGCGTTTGGGTTTCACGAAGCGGCGGAGCGGTTGATTTACTGGCTTGGCATAGGGATTTAAGTTAAGTGCGTGCTCAGCGAGTTCCCTGTGGATTCCTAGCATGTCAGCTAGTACCCATGCAAAAATCTCCTAGCATTCATGGAGGAACTCGATGAGCGTGCTTTCCTATGCGGGACTGTTGACTGCAAGTGCACAGACCGTTTGTAGCTAGTTCCGAAATAAAGATATCGATCCCACAGGGAGCAGGAGTCTGAAGTCTAATAACTCTTGAAATAAATATTACGATAGAAATGCTAGATAAAGTTCTAAGTGACAAGATAAATTGCGAGTATTGTGTAAAAAGTTGTTTTGGAGTTTTAGGTATAACAGCAATAAAAAAGTAAAGTAAAACAACTAAATACAGAAAATAAGTATCGCGTATGTAAGAGAGATTGGAACTGCAGTAGGGGAAAAGCGTTCTTAGGGAGTAGCGGATACACCACTAGCATTATAAGGAGCTAAGATAAAGATTATCATCATGAACATTCTCAACTATGTATGTGTGGGAGGAACTCCGTATTTTGACAAATAGGCAGCAACCGTTGCTCACATCATCCTCATAGCTACATCAGTTAGCAACCGACATCAATCGAATTACTGTGCTATCAAGGGACGTAATCCCGTAGGACGTATCCCATGGCATGGATAGTGTTCCGTGAGTTTCCTCGGTTTCCCAGGTTGATACGTAAGGAGTGCCAACAGCTTTATAGTCACTATAAGTGCTAGCACACCTCCTTCTACCAGCAAGTAGTTTCCTCCATCAAGTCCCCATTAGAGGCAAATATTGAGAGGTCGAATTCTCTCAACATCAAGATGTAGAAAATCTAACACATGGTAACAACGATAAATATCATAATAGACTTTATCTTATTTCAATCTCATACTAGGGTTTCTCCATTTCCCCAAGAACTAATGATCTACTCAGACATGGAGGCAATCAACATCATGGCAATAACAATAGAATCTATCATAGATGAATAGTACTTGTATAAATCCACAACGAGTACGGAAATTACAATAAGATCTAGACAAGATGTAGATGGTATGGATGAAGATGGTGGTGATGCAGCGGTGGATGATGAAGATCGATGCCTTAGCCTCCCGGATCTGCGCAGGGCGAAGATGGATCCTTGGTGGATGAGTTCCCTCTCTAGATGCCTTCCGGAGGTGAGGTTTCTGCTATTTCTGGGTGTTCTATATGTCGTCTCTCCGAACCAGTTGCACGGGGTGAAACTATTTGACAAGGCGGAGGCGGCGCCAACTATACGGCCGGAGATATATGGCCGGAAAATTTGCTCCGTTCGTATAGTTAGTCGTTGAACTCTCTGCCTCCTTTGTTCGCTTCTGGTTTTCTTCTGATATTATTAATATTTCCCAAATAAGCGATTTACGTTGGTTTTGACTCCTTTTCTCCACAGTACAGCTGCTCCAAGAATTGTATCCATTGGATCCATCATCTGTCCTGATCCTGGTGAAAACAGAGATAAAATATGCGCGCGAGCACTGTAAAATATCAAGATCCTACATCTACAATGCAAAATAATAGTGTAAAACATGATGCAAATATGCACTCATCAACTTCCCCAAGCTTAGACTCTTGCTCGTCCTGAGCAAGTTTAGCTTAATGTATGTGATCCTTATATTCATGAAGCTGAGTCGATAAAATAAATGAGGCAGTTGCAACATGTGTTTATCATATACGATACATAGGAATAAGTTCATGAATAGTACCTTACTCGAACCATCTGAATAGTATTAGTAGGCTTCCACACCTTAGTGATCAACATTTCATAAAAGATAAATCTCAACATAATGTAAAAGTATCTAGTTCAACCGAATGAGTTAGCGAGGTAGTCCCAAGTGTTTTAGGATACATGTATTCACTTGGGATTCAAAATCTCAAAAGTGTCTCTTTGTCATACTACAATATAGTGGTATATGCCTTCTTGCTCTTTGCACACTAGCCCATTTTCTTCTTCCTTTTCTTTTCTTTCGTATATATGCTCACACTTTTGTTTAAGTGTTGTGCAAAGGAGCTAGCCATACATTCCACTTCATGTAGGAATTCAAAGTCTAACGATCTCAATTATCAAATTCCAATCGTATATGAAGCATTCTTATGACTTGAAGATTCTACCTCGACTTGTTCTCACTCTATTTTGATAGCACTTTCATTTTCCTTTGTTCAAGGTTTCTCTTTTTTCAACTTAACTGTATAGATAACTTTCTTTGTAAATCAAACAATAGACTTATAGCATATTGACCAAATTGTCTTTAGGTGTTCCATTAATACCAATGGTGTGGAAGACTCTTATTGCTATCATCAAGTGCAAGTAAAATCATACTCAAGCCATTCATATATCAATAAAGCAAATACAAACTCAATATTGCTCCATATATAATAATAAACTCGGAATTTGATAAAAAGGATTGACTATTCCTGAAGGGAATCTAATGATGCAAACTTTATTGCTAGTTTGAACTAATGCAAAAATAGTAATAATGAGAACTTATAGGATAGATTACAAGGTCTTAAAGATCTCCCTAAGCTTGGAATCAAGCCAGGCGGGATCAAATAATTCCTTGCGATTATTTGTTACCGTGATTGTTGTAGATCATTGTGGCGCCATGGCATGTAAAACTATGGTGCGTAGCTTCTTGTTGGTCTCCTCCAAAGCAGTTATGTGGCTATAGCACCTGCGCAGATCATATTGCAGAGTGGACACTCTTTATACGAGATTAGTCACCAATGGAAGGAGGTCTTACTTCTTCTCCATCTCATTGAGATGGTGACGAACTTCAACGCGATGGAGTAGCTCCTGCTTCTGATATATCTCTAGTGCCCGCACGCGATCCTCGGTCCTAGGGACAACTTCTTCTTCCTCATCCATACTTGATGGATCGGGGAAGAGGAAACTGTACCTCCACTCTTATTGGGGCTTAACCTTCATACGAGCACCAATGGTTGGCTTCGAGAGTGGTGCCTTCACTCCCTTGCTAGCACCTGCACCAATATTAGATAATTCCTTACGCTTGTGTGGTCTTGGATCCATGGTGATGAACTTGACCGTCTCCACACACCCTTTTCCATGTGGCTTAAGATCTTCCCTCTCCTGTCGAGCTTTCTTCATCACCTCCCAATCGATCTCCGGTGGATCATAGACGTCATGGCGGATGTAGACATCAACCACGTCATCATCGGAATTGTTGTTGAAGTAGCTTGGATCCACATACTCCTTGTACGTCGGGCTAAACGTCTCCACCTCCTCATCATCGTCCTCTATGGACAGACTGCTAGAACGGTCCCTGGAAGGAGCAATAAGCCCCATGGGTTTTCCATGGCCTGGGACAGGATAGCGCATCGCTAGATTGGTTCCTATAGATTATGATTAGAGAGAGAAACTATGGCAGTATATAAGGGGGTCATAGGTCGGTAAAACTCGCGAGACACACCAAATTGTCGTCCAAGAAAAGAATCTTAACAAAACAGGGAAAGAAATCACGGATTTGGAAGTGTCCTGCCGCGTAACGACCAACTATACGGGCGCGGCTCGTATATCTCCGGCCATATAGTTGGTTCTGGGTAGATATTTCCAAATATCTCGAGTCCAGGTCAATTAAATCACGACTTGGAACCAACAATAACATTTTTTGGCAAATGAATAAACGAAAAGAAAAATGAAAAGTGTCTGAGAGTTTAACGACCAACTATACGGCCAGAATTTTGGCTCCGGTCGTATAGTTGCGACCGTATAGATACAAACACCTAAAATCAAAAGTGTCTAAGAGTTTAACGACCAACTATACGTCCAGAATTTTGGCTCTGGTCATATAGTTGTGACCGTATAGATATAGACACCAAAAAGCAAAACTATCTAAGAGTTAATGACCAACTATGCAGGAGGAATTTTGGCTTCGGTCGTATAGTTGCGACCGTATAGGCTTAGATATTGGAAACAATTTTACAAAGATGATACAGAGAGTTTAACGACCAACTATACGGCGGGAGCCTCCTCTCCGGTCGTATAGTTCCGCCCGTATAGTTGGTAAAACCCCTCTAAAACTTCAAAAAAACACAAGGAATTCAAAGGCAGAATTTTTAGAAGTAAAAATTGTGAAAACAAATCACTTATTTGGGTAAGAACACTTACCTTGCACTTACCATTTGTTTATTCGGGAGTAAATAACTCCTCCAACAACAAAGACTCCTTTCCTCTTGGAGGAATTGACCTTAGTTCATTGAATAATTCTTGTAGACAAAAATCACCAGGACTAAAGTTCCTTTCAACAAGATTGGTGTCTTGCTGGGCAAATATGGATACTGCATCTAACATCTTTATTTCTTGCCTCTGCATGATCTGCAACTCAAATTCTTGAAGTGAAAGAATCCAACGGATCAGTCTTGGCGTATGGTCTTTCCTCTCAAGGAGTTCTTTTAAGCCATCACGATCCATGTGAACTCTTACCTTCGCATCAACTAAATAGGAACGGAATTTATCACAAGAGAAAAATACAACAAAAAGTTCCTTTTCTTCCTTAGGGTAATTCTTTTGAGCACCATTTAGAGTTCTACTAGCATGATGTATAATATTAAATCTACGACCAATATGTTGTCCCAGATTTACTCCTACAACATCATCACTAGCTTCACATATTAAGTCAAAGGTTGTTTCCCAGATAGGTGGTTTAATAATAGGAGCACGGGATAAAGCATTTTTTAGTTTATCAAAGGCTTCAAGACACTTATCATCAAAATTAAATCCTACTCCCTTTTGCAGGAGGTTAGTTAAAGGTTTAGATATTCCAGAGAAATTTCTAATGAACCTTCTCTAAAAACCTACATGACCAAGGAAACTTCTTATACCTTTAATATCCCTAGGTTGTGGCATTCTCTCTATTGCCTCAACCTTAGCTCTATCCACTTCAATTCCCTTACCTGATACCTTGTGTCCAAGGACTATACCTTCATTGACAAAAAAATGGCACTTCTCCCAGTTTAGAACAAGGTTAGTCTCTTCACAACGCTGCAAAACTCTTTTGAGATTATCCAAGCAACTAGTAAACAAAGTTCCATAGACAGAAAAGTCATCCATAAATACTTCCATTATAAGTTCTATAAAATCTGCAAACATGCCAGTCATGCATCTTTGAAAAGTAGCTGGAGCATTACATAAACCAAAAGGCATATGTCGGTAAGCATGTAAACCATAAGGACTAATGAAAGTTGTTTTAAGTTGGTCATCAGGATGAACAACTATTTGAGAAAAAATAGAGTATCCGTCCAAGTAACAAAAATGAGTATGGTTTGCTAACCTTTCCAAAGTTTGATCTATGAACGGTAAAGGATAGTGATCTTTCCTATTTTCTTTATTTAATTTTCTATAGTCTATGCACATCCTATGCCCAACAATAGTTCTAGTAGGTATTAATTCATTATTTTCATTAGGAACAACAGTAAAACCGCCCTTCTTAGGGACATAATGAACAGGACTTACCCATTCACTTTCTTTAACGGGATAGATTATACCTGCATCCAGTAGGCGTACAATTTCTTTTCTTACCACTTCTTTCATTTCAGTCTTCAATCTTCTATTAAATTCTGCAACTGGTTTAGAACCTTCTTCCATGAATATTCGATGGACGGCTATCATGGGACTGATGCCCTTCAAGTCATCCATTGAGTACCCAAAGGCCTTGCGATGCTCCTTAAGTTCATGAGTTCTTCTTCTTCCTCTCCTGAAAGTTTAGCACTAATAATAACAGGGAATTTATTTGTATCATCTAGAAACCTGTATTTGAGATATTCTAGTAGAGTCTTCAACTCTGGCTCTTCAAAAGCCTCATCAGTTGGAGGTCCCATTATAGGAAGTGAATCGAATTCATCTTCTAGTTCTTCCAGGGACTTGTCCTCCATAACTATCTCTTCATAATTTGGATCTTCATTTATTTCTTCTTCTTGATTACTAAAGAAAAGAGCCGCCATTTCCTCAATAGTTCTCTCTTCCTTTTCTTCTCGTGTTTGTGGAGGATTGTCTTTAAATTTGGAAAAGTGGAATTTATTTTCCGTTCCCCTAGGCTTAAGAGACACAATCTCCTTCTTGAAATTAACATAGGCACCTATATCACCCAAAAAGTTCCTTCCAAATATAATTGGGCAAAGAGTGTCAGCTGGCATATCAACAACTACAAAATCAATAGGAACTTTTTTATTGCCAATTGTGACAGTTGCATCTTCAACTACTCCCATTGGAATTCTAAGATTTTTATTGGCTAACATAATTGTCATATACATATTTTCAATTATAGCCGGTTCTATTTATTCTTTTATTTCTAAGTAGAAGTCATAAGATATAAGATTAAATTCGGTGCCAAGATCACATAAACCATAATGCGAGGTTTCTTTAAATATGCAGGGAAGAATAGGCTTACCACATCTTTTACCTTTGTTTTACCTTCAACCAATATGGAAGTCTCTTCATCAAGTTCAACTATGTTACAATGTGCGTATATAGCCATAATTGTTTCCTTGGTTACCTCTTCATCTTTGGTTTCTTCCAGATGTTCCACAACTTCTGGCATGCTTTCCTCTTCCTTCTTATCTTGTATTGCTTTGACCTGTTCATATTCAAGAATATGCTTTTGTGCAGTGTTCGGGAAAGGCATTTCATATATTGGTTCTAGGGAGGCCAGTGTTGCTTTATCTTGTCTTTTCTTTTCAGGTTCGGGTGGTGGATTGATACATTGCAAATGTATCTATAATTTTTGATGTTCCATGCTTGGTTTTATCCACTTTCTTGTGTTTTGTCCACACTTTAGAGTACTTTTCATATGATTTCTTGGTCTAACCTATTAACAAGAGCCACAGTGCCAGCTGCCTGTTTTCTGCTGTTTTTGGTTCCAGGAAAGTCAGAAAATGAATATTCTCGGAATTGGACGGGACAAAAGCCAAAGTGCCTATTTTTCCGGAAGTCATCGGATGCCAGAGTACGAGACGGAGAGGGGCCAGGGGCCACCACACCACCTGGCCATGCGGCCCAGCCTGGCCCGCGCCAGGGGTGGTCTGGCCGCCTCCAGCACCCCCTCGGCCTCCCCTTCCACCTATAAGATGCCCTCGGGATGAAAACCCTAAGTGCCCGATCAAAAATCCACGAAAGAGTCTGTAGCCGCCGTCATCTCCATCCCTAGATCAGGAGGGATCTGAAGCTTTTCCCGGCACCCTGCCGGAGAGGGGAATTCACCCTGGAGGCCTTCTTCATCACCATGCAAGCCTCCGGTGTGATGCGTGAGTGGTTCATCCTTGGACTACGGATCCATGTAGTAGCTAGATGGCTGGTTCTCCTCCTTTGTGCTTTCATGTCTAGATCTTGTGAGCTCCGTTCATGATCAAGATCATCTATTTGTAATTCTGCATGTTGTGTTTGCAAGGATCCGATGGATATTGAGATGCTATTTCAAATTCATTATTGATTCTATCGTGTCTTTGTTATTTGTGATCTTGCATGCTTTCTGTTGTTAGTAGCTATCTTGGCCAAGTAGATGCTAGCAACTCCAAGAGTTAGTATTTATGCTCGATAGTGGGTTCATGCCTCTGGTAATCTGGGGAAGTGACAGAAATCTCTAAGGTACTAGATGTGTTGTTGCTACTAGGGAGAAAACAACAACCCTTTGTTCATAGAACAATCGTATTGTTTACTTTACACGCAGTTCGTAAAGCAATAATCTGTTGCTTGCAACTTAATATTGGAGGGGGTTTGGATGATAACCTAAAGGATGGCGGTTTGATGGAGGTCTATGTATAATGTTGTAATGCCCAATCAAGTCATAGATGGATTATTAGTCATAGATGCAGTTGGATTATTAGTCATAGATGCAGTTGGGTGGCGGTCTATGTATAATGTTGTAATGCCCAATCAAGTCTCAAAGGAGTCAAGATGATTAGTATATGCATGTATTGCTTTCTTGGTGTTTGTCAATTGCCCCGCTGTAATTTGTTCACCCAGCATGTTATCTATCTTAAGGAGAGCCACCTCTAGTGAACTATGGATCCCGATCCTTTTTCTTTACATACAATCTATAAACTGTTTACTGCTTTGTGTTTACTTTCTGCAAACTATTACTTCCTTCCATTCGATACGTTTAATCCTTTGTCTTCCGCAAAACACGGTGAGATTGGTGAGATTGACAACCTCATCGCAAGTTGGGGACAAAGTTCTTTGGTTGTGTTGTGCAGGTCTCCACGTTGCTACTAGCACCGGTAGTGCGCCCTGCCAAGGCTCAGCTAGCAACACCTTTGGGGTGTTTCCTTGCTCCTACTAGTTTGATTAAACCTTGGTTTCATAACTGAGGGAAACTTGCTGCTGTGCTCATCATACCTTCCTCTTGGGGTTCCCAACAAGCTCTACATCAACACCGCACCAGCACTTTTCTGGCGCCGTACACTGAGCCATCATGGATCATACTTGACTGGACCCTCCTTTGGAGCTTTTATATGTTCTGTAAAAGCTTTAACAACTTGTAACACAAGATTTGAATCCAAGTAAAGTTCTTTAGATAATTCTTTAACATGGCCTTTTTTATTGTAGTCATGAATACAATCATGTTCTATTTCTACGCCTCCTTCACTTCCTAGACCAAAATTCCATGAAACTCTATGATCACGAATTCTATTAAGTAAATCCCAAGCTTTAGGTATAGGAAGATTCATAAAGGCTCCTTCCGCGAAAGAGTCTAGTTCAATTTTATTAGGTTCAATTAAACCGCCACAAAAGATATGCAATAAATACCATTCAGGTAAATCATGATCAGGACATAGACGTAGTAAATCTTTAAATCTAATATAATCTCTTACTAGTCCTTCATTAGAATGATTCTTCCAAGTCATTATAAGACGCCTGATTCCAAAATATTTTGATAACGGATAATATTTTGCTAGAAATTCACAGGCTAGATTATCCCAAGTAGTAGTGACTTCAGGGGGTAGAGATCTATACCATGAGAGAGATGTACTTGTCAAAGTATGACTAAAAAGTTTAACCCTTACCTCATAAGCGGTATACCCCGTTGATGCACTCGACGATCGACGTAGAGCTCGTTGGGAACCCCAAGAGGAAGGTATGATGAGCACAGCAGAAAGTTTTCCCTCAGTTATGAAACCAAGGTTTAATCGAACCAGTAGGAGCAAGGAAACACCCCAAAGGTGTTACTAGCTGAGCTTTGGCAGGGCGCACTACCGGTGCTAGTAGCAACGTGGAGACCTGCACAACACAACCACAGAACTTTGTCCCCAACTTGCGATGAGGTTGTCAATCTCATCGTGTTTTGCGGAAAACAAAGGATTAAACGTATCGAATGGAAAGAAGTAAAAGTTTGCAGAAAGTAAACACAAAGCAGAAACAGTTTATAGATTGTATGTAAAGACAAAGGACCGGGATCCATAGTTCACTAGAGGTGGATCTCCTTAGATAGATAACATGCTGGGTAAACAAATTACAGCGGGGCAATTGACAAACACCGAGAAAGCAATACATGCATATACTAATCATCTTGACTCCTTTGAGACTTGATTTGGCATTACAACATTATACATAGACCGCCATCCAACTGTATCTATGACTAATAATCCACCTTCAGGTTATCATCCGAACCCCCTCCAGTATTAAGTTGCAAGCAACAGATTATTGCTTTACGAACTGCGTGTAAAGTAAACAATACGAATGTTCTATGAACAAAGGATTGTTGTTTTCTCCCTAGTAGAAATAGCACATCTAGTACCTTAGAGATTTCTGTCACTTCCCCAGATTACCAGAGGCATGAACCCACTATCGAGCATAAATACTAACTCTTGGAGTTGCTAGCATCTACTTGGCCAAGATAGCTACTAACAACGGAAAGTATGCAAGATCTCAAATAACAAAGACATGATAGAATCAATAATAAATCTGAAATAGCATCTCAATATCCATCGGATCCCCGCAAACACAACATGTATGAATTACAAATAGATGATCTTGATCATGAACGGAGCTCACAAGATCTAAACATGAAAGCACAAAGGAGGAGAAACCAGCCATCTAGCTACTACATGGATCCGTAGTCCAAGGATGAACTACTCACGCATCACACCGGAGGCTTACATGGTGATGAAGAAGGCCTCCAGGGTGAATTCCCCTCTCCGACAGGGTGCCGAGAAGAGCTTCAGATCCCTCCCGATCTAGGGATGGAGATGACGGCGGCTATAGACTCTTTCGTGGATTTTTGATCGGGTACTTAGGGTTTTCGTCCCGAGGGCAATATATAGGCGGAAGGAGAGGCCGAGGGGGTGCCGGGAGCCACCATACCACCCCCTGGCGCGGGCCAGGCCTGGCCGCACGGCCAGGTGGTGTGGCCGGCCCCTGGCCCTTCTCCGTCTCGTATTCTGGCACTTGATCCCTTTCGGAAAAATAGGCACTTTGGCTTTTGTCCCGTCCAATTCTGAGAATATTCATTTTCTGACTTTCCTGGAACCAAAAACAGCAGAAAACAGGCAGCTGGCACTGTGGCTCTTGTTAATAGGTTAGTCCAAGAAATCATATGAAAAGTACTCGAAAGTGTGGACAAAACACAAGAAAGTGGATAAAACCAAGCATGGAACATCAAAAATTATAGATACATTTGCAATGTATCAACATCCCCAAGCTTAACTCCTGCTCGTCCTCGAGTAGGTAAGTGATAAAAAGAAAGAATAATTTTTGAGGTGACATGCACCATCAAAGACTTGATCAAAGTATTTGTAAAACATTCAAAGCTGGGATCATAGTACTTCAATTATAACATGAAAGACAAGGTTCTAGCAATAAGACAAAGAAACTAAGATGCAACATGAAAAGGCACAAACAAAAGATTCATGAAACTAATATGCTTGACAAGTTATAAACCGAAATCTCATGCCCCTTACTTACGAAGACCGATCCTCATGCTACTCAACTTCAGTCACGAGTAAGCTCTTGTCATTATAAGTATATGTGTATCATTAATAACCGCCAACGGGGTACCCCTTGCACATGATACGGGAGCTTTCCCATAATCAAAATGACAAGGCAAGCAGACAATGAGCATCTCGGCGATCTTTTTATTTGCTATTTGCATAGGTTTTTATTGAGGATGCTTCAAAGAGTGCTCATTATGGTGATGCTGCAAGTTTCCACCATGATTAGGCATGGCTTAGGCTAGCGGCCCAGGCGTTTCTCTAACACACATACAAACTCCATGATCTTACAAGTTCCACTTTTATTTCACACTGCCGGGATCCGTAAGCAAAAGAACATAATATCAACGGGGTACAAAGTACAAGTGCAATGTTGAAAGTGTTCCCCATGGAACATGGTTCTGATAATTTCAACTTATAAAGCGCAAGCATATACGCAACAAAGAAGGACCCAATGGTTCAAGTTTATTAGAGGTAATAAAGTAAAGTGTGCCATCAAGTTTGTGAGAGCTTTAATCACTAGTTTTCTCATAACAAGTGAAAGGTAAACAAAAGCATGAATATACTTGGAATATCATAAACTAGTAGGTAGGTATGGTGGACTCTTTGGAATAACTTGGTTTAGGGAGTTGGATGCATGAGTGGAACTCATACTTTGTTGTGGAGGCTAGCAAAAGACTGGGAGCGACAAACTAAGAGAGCAATAATGGCCATAATCATGCAGAGGCGCAAAACATCATTGATCAAAGCATAAAGTGATACTACAAGTTGAAAACTAAAGGATCATAAAGGCTATGGTGACTTTGGATAGTCATAACATGGTGTGAGTATGTGTAGGGGTTCGTAGCATGGAAAACAAAAATTTTCTATCGCATACAAACAAACAAGCCAAGATCTATCTACTAGATTGTAGCAACGAGTCGATGTAGGAACTCACCCTCGAAGATTCCAAAGCGGTTAACGAGAGCAGATTCTCGTGGGTGATGTAGTCGTACTCTTTCCGATCTCAAGATCGCGTAGACGATCCTTCCGGCGCCACGTTCCAGCAGCGCTCCCGCAGTCGGTCACACGTTCGGTACTCGACGAAGACCTTCCTCTCCCTTGTTCCAGCAGGCAGCGGAGGTTGTAGCACTCTCCTCGCGATTCCGGCAGCACAACGGCGTGGTACCGGAAGTAGAGGGGAGATCCCGCAGGGCTTCGCCTTAAGCCGGTGCGAGTATGGTGGAGCTTATGAGAGAGGCTATTAGTGGTCTAGTAATTAGACACACTAATTAGAAGGCTCTAAACCAATTAGAAGGCTCTAAACCGCAGGCTAAAGCAATTAGAAGCTCTAAACCAAAACGGTTCTAAACCGGAGGTAGAAGATAGGAACTTGTGTGTCTTGGGAGGGAGCCCTGCCCCTCCTTATATAGGTGGGAGGGGCTGGCCGGCCAAGGGGAGGAGAGTCCCTCCCCAAGTCGGCTTGGTGGGGCGCCGGCCAAGGGAGGAACCCTCCTCCAATTCGGCCTCCACCAATCCTCCTCTCTTCCCACTTCCCAAAATTGCCGTTTGACTTTCAAACTAGCCGTTTGACTTTTCAATTTAGGATTTAAATAAACCCTTTATTTTGGACAGCAAGAACACCTAGTACATGATGCAATCATTCCAACTTACAATGACACATTCATGTACCCTTCCCCTTCCGGAGTGCCGGACATTCCGGGACCTTCTAGAATGTTCCCGATGAAAACACCGGAACCATTCCCTAACTCCGAAACGGGACTTTCCTTATATGAATCTTATTCTCCGGACCATTCCGGATCACCTCGTGATATCCCGGATCCCATCCAAGACTCCGAACAACATTCGGTCTCTTTCTCATAATACCATAACTACTCAAACAACGTCGAATCCTTAAGTGTGTCTCCCTACGGTTCGTGAATTATGCGGACATGATCGAGACACTTCTCCGAACAATAACCAATAGAGGAATCTGGAAATTCATATGGCTCCCACATATTTCTACGATTACTTTGCGATCGAATGAACCACTTACATACGATACCAATTTCCCTTTGTCTCACGATATGTTACTTATCCGAGGTTATGATCATCGGTATCTCTGCATACCTAGTTCAACCTCGTTACTGATAAGTACTCTTTTCTCGTTCCCGTGATATGTGATCCCTTGTGATCAAGTCACATGCTTGCAAGCTAATTGGATGACATTTCACCGAGAGGGCCCAGAGTATATCTATCCGTCATGTGGATGGACAAATCCCACTCTTGATCCATGTGTTTCAACCAATACTTTCCGAACACTCAATGCCACTTTTATAGCCACCCTGTTACGGTGTGGTGTTTGATGACATCAAAGCATCCATCCGGTAAAGGTGATATGCATGATCTCATGGTCGAAGGAATTAGGTTACTATGTATCAGAAAGCATATAGCAATTGAACTATTGAAATGACTTGATCTTTATGCTACGCTTATCTATAGGAGTATGTCCATCACATCATTCTCCTAATGATATGATCCTGTTGTTAATAACATCTCTATGTTCATGATCAGGAAACCATGATCATATATTAACCAACAAGCTAGTTTAACAAGAGGATTTACTAGGGACTCTTATTTTATGTTTACAAATCACACAAGTATTAATGTTTCCTGTTAATACAATTATAGCATGGTATGTAAACATTTATCATAAATATGAAGATATGATAACAACCATTTTATTATTGCCTCTTGGGCATATCTCCAACAGTCTCCCACTTGCACTAGAGTCAATAATCTAGTTTCAAACCTTTGTGTATTCAACACCTATGGCTTTCCGGTGTTGTATGTACACGATTGCTAGTGGTCAACTGATCTCCGGATCTGACACTTCCAGGTCCGTGTGTAATTGCATGTCTTTGCGTCTCTACGCATCACTCATTCTCTAATGAGATGGCTTCGTACAAATTTGGTCCTTTGGTGTGACCTTTAGTTCTTTGGGGTTAAAACATGTTGATAATATTGTCGTACAATATATCTTCATAGTATTATCCCGCTGTGAACTACACCTAGTTTGATAACAAACTACTTGACACAAATGCCCTCTTTTGCTGCTATAATAGCAGTCATATACTTAGCCTTTTGTTGTAGTATCTGTCACAATGTCTTAACTTTGGAACTCATCCAAATCCATTATGGAACCCACTTTCCATTATATCGTGCCACCCTTAATTTAGATTGAGATAAACTTAATTTGTACTTTGTGACAAAACTAGTATCAATGTAGTACTTTTACAATGAACTAACCATCTATTTGTCACTTCTACAAATAATATACTCTTAGTTCTTCCAAAAGATCATAAGAATATCCTTACTATTGTCCAATGATCATCTTACGAATCATTCTGGTATATGCTCACAACATTTAGAGCATAGGACATATCTGGATTTGTACATATCACAGTATGATTGATATAAATACTCTTTGTGATTTCATACATCAAGTATCAATCTATACTTGATTATTTGTTTCACTTTACCAAATGTCAATACACTTGAATGTATCATCAACATTGAACTTATTCAATCCTTTCTGTGCAACAAGAACCTTTCTTGTAGTTCCTATATTGAACTCATTCAATATCTTGTCTATGTACTTCTGGCACAACCATATTAGCGTCTATTGATGCCAAAATACTTGGGTTTTGCCTAAGTCTTTCATCGGGATGAAATTCTTAATATGTGTTAATAAAAGATACATTATTTCCAATCAACAATATGTCTTCCACATAATGTATTAGAAACATGTCTTAGCGCTCCCACTTAATTTCTTGCAAATGCAAGCATCTTCATTGTCTCTGATGAAATTAAACCCTTTTAACAGTTTCATCATAGTGAAGATTCCAACTCCGCTATGCTCACTCTAACCATTGAAGTTTGCATATGCTTTTAGCATCCTTTGAATTGACAAAACCCTATGGACCGTGTTTATGCACATGTCCTAGGTAACGATTCTATTAGAAGAACTTGTTTTGTTTATTCAACTACCATATAACAAATTATATGTAGTGGTTGCTTTCATTAATCCGTCTAGACTAAATATCACTATGATAGATCAAATCTTGTCATAGTCAACCTTTGAACATTGTTGTGAACTCTTTCCCAACATGTCGACTATTTCATAGATGTAAAACATCCATGTCTATTTCTTTATAGATCCAGACACAACTGTAAGGTCTTACACCTTTCTCGAGGGTCCTTCAAGTTCAAAACTTGATTTCTCGTGTATGGAACTATCACGGATTTTATGGCTTCAAGCCATTTGACGGAGTCAGGGCCCATCATCGCTTCTTTGCATGTAGTCGGTTCATTATTCTCAAATAATGATTCAACCCTCAAATCTTGGTATTTGATTGTTTACCCGATCTACTTGTTTCAATAGGAACTTAGATCTCCGTGACCACAACCTTTGAGGCACGTGAGCCATGAGCATTGTTGCCGCCTCCGGAACACTTTTCGGCGCTGCGCAACTTTGCACATACAGCTAAGGTTCTTAACCTTATCAAAGTTCTATTGTCCTCCCACTTAACTTTTCACGAAAAATTCCTTCCAAAAGAAACTTGACGTTCTAAGCAACAAACACTTTTGTCTCCGGTGTTTATGGAGGAATACTTAATAGTCATACAAAGACAGGTTCATCCGACTTTGGTTGCAAACATCTTTCTTATGCATAGCATACCAATGTTTAAGAAAGGACAACTTGGGTTTTATCCCAAACCATAACCTTATATGGTGTCATTTCAACGGATTATGATGAAGCTCTTTTCAGTGGAAAAACGGTAATCTCTAAAGCTTTTAATCTTTAAAATACAATGGCAGTTTTATGAATTACACCTTTCGATCTTACCATGTCAAACAAGGTTTAATTACATATCTCGAACGCTCCATACTCTTATGGTGTTTCGGGAAAATGCAAATCCACGGAACGATTCCTTAAATCTTAGGTATTATGCTAAACTTGTAACTCAAATATCTTCCTTTATGATCTTATCATAAACTATTTATATTCTTGTTACAATGATTTTGCACTTCATCTTGAAAGTCTTTTGAACTTTTCAAATATTTCATACTTCATCCTTATTAAGTAAATATTCATATATTCACTCAAATTTTCGGAGAAAGCATATGAAGTTGAAATCCATCGCTCTTGACTACACATAATGGACTTCGTACAACAATATGTACAAGTTCCAATAAGCTAGTCATTCGTTCCCTTTTGGCCTATGGACGAAGTTTTAATTATCTCTAGGAAAGTTTCACAAGCGTCATTTGATCAAAATCAAATAGACTCCAAAATTCCATCCATATGGATTTTTCTTCATGTTTTCTTTCCAATATAATTTTAAACGGCGATGTCACTTCCTAAGTGATCTTTCAATCAATTTGTCTTTCGACATTTTAGCACTAGTTTTATGGATGTGATTTCTCCAACGAGATTTGTGAATCATCCATCTTTTATGGATTACGGCAATTATTTGAACAACCCTTTTGTTCTCATAATACCCGATAAAACAAATCTTTGAAGGCAAGCTTTGATGTTTAACGAGCAACACAATAACCCTTTATTTGTTCTCGATGAACATCATCACATATTCTTTTGCTAGTTACTTAGGCCATTGTAGTTCATGAATTGTGTTGTTTCGTATGACGATTCACACCAACAAATTCAGTATCAAATACTTAAGAACCGCATTGTTTAACAAGCAAAGAATATAGCCATAACATGTATATCATCTATATACTTAAACTGAACGATTCTAGTCTTTTCTTTTCTGCCATATATTTATGAGATTCTCTTTCAGTATTTCCTTTTCAGTTTGAAAGAATCTATCAACATCAATAGTGGAGTCATACATATGACATATAGTCCAAAGCGTGTATAGTTAAATACCAATGTCTTTGGACTTGCACTTTGAAGTAGATCACCATCATCAAATGTTTGGTGTTCTTTCAAATTCCTTTCATTAGTAATCTCTTGGTGTAGTAAACATTTTACCTACATCAAATATTCACCCTTATCATGGTATCGTCCATGATCAAGCTACTTTTAGCTTATAACGATGAATTATTAGTATAATGTTGCTATCCAAAACCTTTTGGAGGATTAGGACAACAAGTGTCTCCAACCTTTTTGCAAATTCTCATCAAAATATGAGAACATGAACTTTGCCATATTATACTCTATCATGTTGTAACCAAAACTTCGTTTCAGATATCACAATATCTTCCACACATCATGGTTTCTGAAACAACTCTTTCAGATCCTAGATAACCTTGATATTAAGGGAATCCTTTGAATATCAAGAATCATGGATACAAACATGATACTTATATACTAACACTTGGAATTGTTACTCTTGATTTAATACTAATTATTAAACTTCATGGAGTAACCGGAACTTACTGAAAGTTTGCAATAGGACTTTTAAACTTTAGATTAACACTTAAAACAATACGATACCAGTTCGTAAAGTATCTAACCAGAATTCTATAGTTCTATCATCTCAATTATAACTAAGCGCAAGGTGGTAAACGGATGCCAATGACTACAACAACTATGCAAATTCACTTTGATTTAGTTTATGATAAATTGAGTTCTAATTAATAATTAAATTAATCTAGGTGAACTCCCACTCAAAACAATATCCCTCACATTGTTTTAGTGATCACACGAACCAAATCCACCACATCAAAACCGATCATCACGAGAGTTGATATAGCTTCAATGGCGAACAATCAACATGTTCATCATATCTACTATATGACTCATGCTCTACCTTTCGGTAATCCGTGTTCCTGAGGCCATGTCTGTACATGCTAGGCTCGTCAAGATCAAACCTTAGCTACCGCATAAGCAAATCTGGCTTGCTTACGTTGTATTTACCCGTGGAATCAAAGACACCCGATCATCACGTGGTGCTTCGAAGCAACAAGTTTTAGCAACGGTGCTAACTAAGGGCGAACACTTTAGAACTTGAAATTTATGTGCATGAGGGATCATCTTATAATGCTACCGTCGTCTACTAAGCAATACAAGATGCATAAAGGATTAACATCACATGCAATTCATAATATGTGATATGATATGGCCTTTCTTCTTTGTGCTTCCGATCTCCATCTTCAAGCACGAACATGATCTCCATCATCACCGGCGTAGCATCAAGGTCAATGACGCTTCTTCATGGTTGTCGTCCACCAGCTTCAACTATTACAACTATTTTGAATAGACACGCAGGTCTTAACAGAAATTAAAGACAACCATATGGCTCCTGCCGGTTGCCAACTTACAATAAGGAACATTGCATACATCAAATATAATCACAATCATGGCCATATCACATCACTGCACACCCCTGCAAAACAAAGTTAGACGCTTCTACTTTCTTTGCATATTTTACGTGGTTTGGGGCTTTCCATAAGTGTCGTTCTAACCTACGAACAAGAACCACAACATTGATACTAGCATTGTTGATTACCCGTTGTAAATTGGATCTTTACTATGCTAGGAGAAACTGGCACCCGCAAAGCCACTTATGCAATACAAGTTGCATGTTAAGCGTGGAGCAAGTCTCATGAACGATGTCATGTAAGGTTAGCCCGGGCCGCTTCATCCCAACATACCGCAAGATGCAAAAGTACACGCAAAGCAATCTACAATAAAAGCATCAACGCCCACAATGACCATTGTGTTCTACTCGTGCAACAGATCTACATATAGACACGGCTCTGATACCACTGTAGGGGTTCGTAGCATGGAAAACAAAAATTTTCTATCGCATACAAACAAACAAGCCAAGATCTATCTACTAGATTGTAGCAACGAGTCGATGTAGGAACTCACCCTCGAAGATTCCAAAGCGGTTAACGAGAGCAGATTCTCGTGGGTGATGTAGTCGTACTCTTTCCGATCTCAAGATCGCGTAGACGATCCTTCCGGCGCCACGTTCCAGCAGCGCTCCCGCAGTCGGTCACACGTTCGGTACTCGACGAAGACCTTCCTCTCCCTTGTTCCAGCAGGCAGCGGAGGTTGTAGCACTCTCCTCGCGATTCCGGCAGCACAACGGCGTGGTACCGGAAGTAGAGGGGAGATCCCGCAGGGCTTCGCCTTAAGCCGGTGCGAGTATGGTGGAGCTTATGAGAGAGGCTATTAGTGGTCTAGTAATTAGACACACTAATTAGAAGGCTCTAAACCAATTAGAAGGCTCTAAACCGCAGGCTAAAGCAATTAGAAGCTCTAAACCAAAACGGTTCTAAACCGGAGGTAGAAGATAGGAACTTGTGTGTCTTGGGAGGGAGCCCTGCCCCTCCTTATATAGGTGGGAGGGGCTGGCCGGCCAAGGGGAGGAGAGTCCCTCCCCAAGTCGGCTTGGTGGGGCGCCGGCCAAGGGAGGAACCCTCCTCCAATTCGGCCTCCACCAATCCTCCTCTCTTCCCACTTCCCAAAATTGCCGTTTGACTTTCAAACTAGCCGTTTGACTTTTCAATTTAGGATTTAAATAAACCCTTTATTTTGGACAGCAAGAACACCTAGTACATGATGCAATCATTCCAACTTACAATGACACATTCATGTACCCTTCCCCTTCCGGAGTGCCGGACATTCCGGGACCTTCTAGAATGTTCCCGATGAAAACACCGGAACCATTCCCTAACTCCGAAACGGGACTTTCCTTATATGAATCTTATTCTCCGGACCATTCCGGATCACCTCGTGATATCCCGGATCCCATCCAAGACTCCGAACAACATTCGGTCTCTTTCTCATAATACCATAACTACTCAAACAACGTCGAATCCTTAAGTGTGTCTCCCTACGGTTCGTGAATTATGCGGACATGATCGAGACACTTCTCCGAACAATAACCAATAGAGGAATCTGGAAATTCATATGGCTCCCACATATTTCTACGATTACTTTGCGATCGAATGAACCACTTACATACGATACCAATTTCCCTTTGTCTCACGATATGTTACTTATCCGAGGTTATGATCATCGGTATCTCTGCATACCTAGTTCAACCTCGTTACTGATAAGTACTCTTTTCTCGTTCCCGTGATATGTGATCCCTTGTGATCAAGTCACATGCTTGCAAGCTAATTGGATGACATTTCACCGAGAGGGCCCAGAGTATATCTATCCGTCATGTGGATGGACAAATCCCACTCTTGATCCATGTGTTTCAACCAATACTTTCCGAACACTCAATGCCACTTTTATAGCCACCCTGTTACGGTGTGGTGTTTGATGACATCAAAGCATCCATCCGGTAAAGGTGATATGCATGATCTCATGGTCGAAGGAATTAGGTTACTATGTATCAGAAAGCATATAGCAATTGAACTATTGAAATGACTTGATCTTTATGCTACGCTTATCTATAGGAGTATGTCCATCACATCATTCTCCTAATGATATGATCCTGTTGTTAATAACATCTCTATGTTCATGATCAGGAAACCATGATCATATATTAACCAACAAGCTAGTTTAACAAGAGGATTTACTAGGGACTCTTATTTTATGTTTACAAATCACACAAGTATTAATGTTTCCTGTTAATACAATTATAGCATGGTATGTAAACATTTATCATAAATATGAAGATATGATAACAACCATTTTATTATTGCCTCTTGGGCATATCTCCAACAGTATGCGCCAAGTCAACCCAAATAAAGCATCAAAGGAGAATACCACTATACTATGCTTTAATATGCTAAAACAACGCATGATTCATCCAAGGCACATTAAGCAATCTCAATTGTTTATAACAAGTCATGCTACAGCAAAGAATACTAAGTATAAAGCCAAAACAATATCAAGCATGGCATGACAAAGCATAGGCGATAGTCAAAAATGAGCTCTTTTTACCACATAAGCACGAACTTTCCTACTCTTTCCAAACCAAACCAAACTAATTGCAAACCAATGTATGAAAGAGGGGGTCCAACCAACTTATTCAGAAAACTAAGGAAACCAAGCAAACTAAAAACCAAAACAAAAACGAAAAAAGAAGACGCTCCAAGAAAAACACAACTATGCATGAAACAATAAACATGAAGCGTTTGGAAGAAACCTGGGATTTTTATTGATGAAGAAGGGGATGGCTTGGGCATCCCCAAGCTTTGACGCTTGTACTTCTTGGATATTTCTTGGGGTGACACACGTGGCATCCCCAAGCTTGAGCTTTAGTCCATCCTTAATCTCATTACTCATTTCTTCCATACACCTGAAAATTTTCCTTCATACAAACTTCACACAATCTTTATTAGCAACATTAGTGCACTCAAGATAAGTAAGTCTTAAGGTTCAGTTCTAACACCAAATAAACTTCCATTAGAACACTATATACTGTAGCACTTCCCTCAAAAATCTCAATTCCCCAAAAGAACTCAAGAAGGAACTAACAAGAAGCAAATGCAGAAAATGGCAGAAATCTGTCAAAACAGACCAGCAGGTAAAGACGGATTTGTTCGAAGACTTTATGTTGCTCAAATCAAAAGGTGTTGAACTAACTAAAGTTAGATAACAACCTGGGGCAGAAGCACAAAAAATTACAGCTCAATCCGACGTACATAGCTCTCTCAGGAATTTTTACGGTGAAGCACAGAAATCTGTTTCGGGACAGCAACTTTCCCAATCATTACTTCACTCTCATTAGAGGTTACTCTTGGCACAAAAAGAAAATAAAAAGGATAAGGAGCGGTTATTACAGAGTTAATAACTTCCAAGACTCATCTAAAACTCTTGGGTTATCTCCCAACAAGTACGTTTCTTTAACGCCTTTAAGTTAGGCATGAAAATTTGAGAAGATGCTCTCATAGGAAATATGAATTGAAGTAAAAGAGAGCATCAAGAAGCAAATTCAAAACACATTTAAGTCTAACCCACTTCCTATGCATAGGAATCTTGTATGCAAATAAATGCACAAAGAACAAAGTGACAGGCATAGGAAGATAAAACAAAAGTAACTTCAAAACTTTCAGCACATAGAGAGGTGTTTCATTACCATAAAAACTTCTACAACCATATTTTCCTCTCTCATAATAATTATCAGTAGCCTCATGAATAAACTCAACAATATAACTATCACATAAGGCATGCTTTTCATGATCTACAAGCACTAGAGCTTTATTATAAACATTTTCAAAAGAATCCTCGGGAACATAACATTCACCCTCCTTTGATAAGCATGGGGGACAATCAAATAATGTAAGGGATAAAGAGTTACTCTCATTAGAAGGTAGGCATGGGTAGATCCATTCTTCCTCCTTTTGTCCATCACTCTCCTCCTCTTTTTCATCTAATGAGCTTTCAGGTTCAGCAATTTCTTCTTCCATGGAGGTTCTAGCAGGCGGTGGTTCATCTATTACCTTAGCAGTCATAATACTGTTCCCAAATAGGAAACTGAGTGAGCTATCCATAATGAAATAGTGATTGGAGCAGAGCTAGTCATAAAGGCAACTTAAGAAAGGAACTAATTTTTTTTTGTGTTTTTGAAATAAGAAAGCAAACTTGTAGAACTAATTTTTTTGGGTTTTTTGAAGAACAAAACAAGCAAACAAAGCAAAAAGAAAACTAAGAAAAACAAAAACAACAAAGTAAAGAGATTGGTTATGAGGGACTCCCCTTATGAATATGTCCTTGACTCCCCGGCAACGGCGCCAGAAAATGTCTTGATGCACTCGACGATCGACGTAGAGCTCGTTGGGAACCCCAAGAGGAAGGTATGATGAGCACAGCAGAAAGTTTTCCCTCAGTTATGAAACCAAGGTTTAATCAAACCAGTAGGAGCAAGGAAACACCCCAAAGGTGTTACTAGCTGAGCTTTGGCAGGGCGCACTAGCGGTGCTAGTAGCAACGTGGAGACCTGCACAACACAACCACAAAACTTTGTCCCCAACTTGCGATGAGGTTGTCAATCTCACCGTGCTTTGCGGAAAACAAAGGATTAAATGTATCAAATGGAAAGAAGTAAAAGTTTGCAGAAAGTAAACACAAAGCAGAAACAGTTTATAGATTGTATGTAAAGACAAAGGACCGGGATCTATAGTTCACTAGAGGTGGCTCTCCTTAGATAGATAACATGTGGGGTAAAGAAATTACAGCGGGGCAATTGACAAACACCGAGAAAGCAATACATGCATATACTAATCATCTTGACTCCTTTGAGACTTGATTGGGCATTACAACATAATACATAGACCACCATCCAACTGTATCTATGACTAATAATCCACCTTCAGGTTATCATCCGAACCCCCTCCAGTATTAAGTTGCAAGCAACAGATTATTGCTTTACGAACTGCGTGTAAAGTAAACAATACGATTGTTCTATGAACAAAGGATTGTTGTTTTCTCCCTAGTAGCAACAGCACATCTAGTACCTTAGAGATTTTTGTCACTTCCCTAGATTACCAGAGGCATGAACCCACTATCGAGCATAAATACTAACTCTTGGAGTTGCTAGCATCTACTTGGCCAAGATAGCTACTAACAACGAAAAGCATGCAATATCTCAAATAACAAATACATGATAGAATCAATAATCAATCTGAAATAGCATCTCAATATCCATCAGATCCCCGCAAACACAACATGTATGAATTACAAATAGATGATCTTGATCATGAACGGAGCTCACAAGATCTAAACACGAAAGCACAAAGGAGGAGAAACCAGCCATGTAGCTACTACATGGATCCGTAGTCCAAGGATGAACTACTCACGCATCACACCGGAGGCTTGCATGGTGATGAAGAAGGCCTCCAGGGTGAATTCCCCTCTTCGGCAGGGTGCCGGGAAGAGCTTCAGATCCCTCCTGATCTAGGGATGGAGATGACGGCGGCTATAGACTCTTTCGTGGATTTTTGATCGGGTACTTAGGGTTTTTGTCCTGAGGGAAATATATAGGCGGAAGAAGAGGCCGAGGGGGTGCCGGGAGCCACCACACCACCCCCTGGCGCGGGCCAGGCCTGGCCGCGCGGCCAGGTGGTGTGGCCGGCCCCTGGCCCTTCTCCATCTCGTATTCTGGCACTTGATCCCTTCTAAAAAAATAGGCACTTTGGCTTTTGTCCCGTCCAATTCCGAGAATATTCATTTTCTGACTTTCTTGGAACCAAAAACAGCAGAAAACAGGCAGCTGACACTGTAGCTCTTCTTAATAGGTTAGTCCAAGAAATCATATGAAAAGTACTCCAAAGTTGGAACAAAACACAAGAAAGTAGATAAAACCAAGCATGGAACATCAAAAATTATAGATACATTTGCAATGTAGCACCCGTCAATAGAAAAGTGCCACATATATCTTTGAAACATGCAATATGCTCATATGGATCAGGATCTTCTTCATCTCTAGAAATTTCTTCTTATGTAGAATACCAAGTAGTAGAGGATTTATTTCAAACCCCCTTGTCTTCTCATTGGAGTTGTCTCTTTTATAAATATCATAGGGCTTCCCAAAGTGGTTGAGTGGGTTAGCACTAGTCATATGCTCAAACTCCATCATGTTGGTGGAAACCTGTAACTCAAAACAAAATTTAGCAAGACAAAAATAAATAAGCAAAAACTAAAAGACCTAGAGCGCTTAGTTCCCCGGCAACGGCGCCATAAAATAGCTTGATGACTGCAAGTGCACAGATCGTTTGTAGCTAGTTTCGAAATAAAGATATCGATCCCACAGGGAGCAAGAGTCTGAAGTCTAATAACTCTTGAAATACATATTACGATAGAAATGCTAGATAAAGTTCTAAGTGACAAGATAAAATGCGAGTATTGTGTAAAAAGGTGTTTTTGGGTTTTAGGTATAAGAGCAATAATAAATTAAAGTAAAACAACTGAATACAGAAAATAAGTATCATGTATGTAAGAGAGATTGGAACTGAAGTAGGGGAAAAATGTTCTCAGGAAGTAGCGGATACACCACTAGCATTATAAGGAGCTAAGATAAAGATTATCATCATAAACGTTCTCAACTATGTATGTGTGGGAGGAACTCCTTATTTGGACAAATAGGTAGCAACCGTTGCTCACATCATCCTCATAACTATAGCAGTTAGCAATCGACATCAATCGAATTACTGCGCTATTAAGGGACGTAATCCCATAGGACGTATCCAATGGCATGGATAGTGTTCTGTGAGTTTCCTTGGTTTCCCAAGTTGATACGTAAGGAGTGCCAACAGCTTTATAGTCACTATAAGTGCTAGCACACCTCCGTCTACCAACAAGTAGTTTCCTCCATCAAGTCCTCATGAGAGGCAAATATTGAGAGGTCGACTTCTCTCAACATCAAGATGTAGAAAATCTAACACATGGTCACAGTGATGAATATTATAATAGACTTTATCTTATTTCAATCTCATACTATGGTTTCTCCATCTCCCCAAGAATTAATGATCTACTCAGACATGGAGGCAATCAACATCATGGCAATAACAATGGAATCTATCATAGATGAATAGTACTTGTATAAATCCACAACGAGTACAAAAATTACAACAAGATCTAGACAAGATGTAGATGGGATGGATGGAGATGGTGGTGATGCAACGGTGGATTATGAAGATCGATGCCTTAGCCTCCCAAATCTACACAGGGCAAAGATGGATCCTTGGTGGATGAGTTCCCCCTCCAGATGCCTTCCGGAGATGAGGTTTCTACAATTTTTGGGTGTTCTGTATGTCGTATCTCCGAACCAGTTGCATGGGGTGAAACTATTTGACGAGGCGGAGGCGGTGCCAACTATACGACCAGAGCTATACGGCCAGAAAATTTGCTCCGGTCATATAGTTGGTCGTTGAACTCTCTGCCTCCTTTGTTCACTTCTGGTTTTCTTCTGGTATTATTAATATTTCCCAAATAAGCGATTTACGTTGTTTTTGACTCCTTTTCTCCATAGTACAACTGCTCCAAGAATTGTATCCATTGAATCCATCATCTGTCCTGATCCTGGTGAAAACAGACATAAAATGTGCGCGTGAGCACTGTAAAATACCAAGATCCTACATCTACAATATAAAATAATAGTGTAAAACATGATGCAAATATGCACTCATCAGGGACCAAGGTTGGAATCTACAAAGGTCGTATTCTTCAGATCCATAGGGTGGACCTGGATTTCCCTTGTATCCTTTGTGATGTCGAAAGCTTGATCGGGGGTGACCCATGCTATTGGCAGAGGCTCTGTATCTGTCATATTTTTAGAGGCTCGAACTCATCTTCCATCCCGAAAGATTCAGAGATTTTGTTGAATTCCTAATCACAGTTGTCGGAGCACGTGAAGCTACCTCTCACGGTTATGATTCCTTTATGTGCTAGCATTTTCATTACCATATATGCATAGTGAGGTACTACCATGAATCGTGCGAAAGCTGGTCGTCCCAGGATCGCATAGTACTATGATGGCCAATCCATGACTTCGAACTCGAGCTTTTCGCGCCTGAAATTTTCCCTTGATCCGAAGACAATGTCGAGATAGATTTTTTCTAAAGGAATTTCGGCTTTACCTAGGACTATGTCGTGGAAGGATGTGTCCATTGGTGCTAAGTTGGATAAGGAATAGTTCATTGCTTGCAATGTTTTGGCGTAGATGAGGTTGATGCTACTTCCTGGGTCCATGAAAACCTTGCTCATGTCGAACCCGCCAATTTGGGCTTCTACTATTAGAGCCGAATGACCCAGCCATGGGACTCGAAGCGGGTGATCGGACATGCTGCATGTAATTTCTTGCTCTAACTAATAGAGATATTCGACTGTAGGTGGTGGCGCTATTACCACCATGTTGACTTGTCGTGTGGTTAACTTATAGATCCTATTGGACGGACGCCCTTTTTGGATCATTGACATTGTACCCTTGCACCTCGGGTACTCGTCCTCCTGGTTTCTATTTGTTGCGGGTTGTGACTGCCCTGGTGGCGATGGTGGTGCGCCAAGAGTTAAAGTTCTAGGTGCGGTGGCATGCCCTTGGTTTGCTGCTTTGGTTGCCTTTGCATTGCATACTTCTTGCATCTTTAGGAACATGCAGAAATCCTTCGTGAGATGGTTCGATCACCTCCTTCCTACTGAATCGATGTAGAAGTGCATATTGCAGGCTCCTTCAAGCATCAAGATTGGAGACATTGGGGGATCCCGAGCTCTTGGTTGGTACCGCTGTGTGATACGTCCATTTTGCATCACCATTCTGTATCATAATTCACTTTTATTCATTGATATATTTCATATTAAGAGATGGTACTTATGTTATTTCATCTATTTTTGCATAATTGATGATTTTGTGAGGATGAACCACCGGAGTCAGGATTCTGATGGAAAAGGCACTATTTGGAGGCAAAATTCGCGAAGATCAGAAAATTCTGGAAAATATACGGAAAATCCTATTTTTCCAGAAGACGGAGGAAGCCAGAAGGGGAAGTGGAGATGGGCCACAAGGGGCCCACACCACCCTTGGTGCGGGCTAGCCGCGACCGCGCCACCAGGTGGTGTGGCCACCCTGGCCCATGATGGCCCAAAATATATCGAGCTCGGGGAACCCCAAGAGGAAGGTATGATGAGCACAGCAGTAAGTTTTCCCTCAGTATGAAACCAAGGTTTAATCGAACCAGTAGGAGCAAGGAAACACCCCAAAGGTGTTGCTAGCTGAACGTTGGAAGGGCGCACTACCGGTGCTAGCAGCAATGTGGAGACCTGCACAACACAACCACAGAACTCTGTCCCCAACTTGTGATGAGGTTGTCAATCTCACTGGTTTTGCTGAAAACAGAGGATTAAACGTATCGAGTGGAAGAAAGTAATAGTTTGCAGAAACTAAACACAAAGCATTAAATAGTTGATTGTAGATTGAAAGTAAAAGAAAGGACCGGGGTCCATAGTTCACTAGAGGTGGCTCTCCTTAAGATAGATAACATGTTGGGTGAACAAATTACAGCGGGGCAATTGACAAACATCGAGAAAGCATACAAGCATATACTAATCATCTTGACTCCTTTGAGGTTCGATTGGGCATTACAACATTATACATAGACTGCCATCCAAATGCATCTATGACTAATAATCCACCTTCAGGTTATCATCCGAACCCCCTCCAGTACTAAGTTGCAAGCAACAGATAATTGCATTATGAATTGCGTGTAAAGTAAACAATACGATTGTTCTATGAACAAAGGATTGTTGTTTTCTCCCTAGTAGCAATAGCACATCTAGTACCTTAGAGATTTCTGTCACTTCCCCAGATTACCAGAGGCATGAACCCACTATCGAGCATAAATACTAACTCTTGGAGTTGCTAGCATCTACTTGGACAAGATAGCTACTAACAATGAAAAGCATGCAAGATCACAAATAACAAAGACATGATAGAATCAATAATCAATCTGAAATAGCATCTCAATATCCATCGGATCCCCGCAAACACAACATGCAGAATTACAAATAGATGATCTTGATCATGAATGGAGCTCAAGATCTAAACATGATAGCACAAAGGAAGAGAACCAGCCATCTAGCTACTACATGGAACCGTAGTCCAAGGATGAACTACTCACGCATCACACCGCAGGCTTGCATGATGATGAAGAAGGCCTCTAGAGTGAATTCCCCTCTCCGGCAGGGTGCCGGGAAGAGATTCAGATCCCTCCCGATCTAGGGATGGAGATGATGGCGGCTACAGACTCTTTCGTGGAATTTTGATCGGGTACTTAGGGTTTCCGTATCAGAGGCAACTTATAGGCGGAAGGAGAGGCCGAGGGGGTGCCTCGGGCGGCTAGACCACCCCCTGGCGCGGGCCAGGCCTGGCCGCGTGGCCAGGTGGTGTGGCCGGGCCCCAGCCCCTCTCCGTCTCGTATTCTTGCTCCAGGTGTCCCTCGGTGAAAAACTGACTTTGCCTTTTGTCCTGTCGAATTCCGAGAATATTCATTTTCTGACTTTCCTGGAACCAAAAACAGCAGAAAATAGGTAGCTGACACTGTGGCTCTTGTTAATAGGTTAGTCCAAGAAATCATATGAAAAGTACTCCAAAGTGTGGAAAAAACATAAGAAAGCAGATAAAACCAAGCATGGAACATCAAAAATTATGGATACGTTTGCAACGTATCAACATCCCCAAGCTTAACTCCTGCTCGTCCTCGAGTAGGTAAGTGATAAAAAGAAAGAATAATTTTTGAGGTGACATGCACCATCATAAACTTGATCAAAGTATTTGTAGAACATTCAAAGCTCGGATCATAGTACTTCAATCATAACATGAAAGACAAAGTTCTAGCAATAATACAAAGAAACTATGTTGCAACACGAAAAGGCACAAAAAAAAGATTCATGAATAACAATGCTTTGCAAGACGTTTGGTTGTTTCACATAAAGAAAACATAGCATAGTGGCATTCAGCTTGTCCCTCATAGAGTAGCAAACATAAATGCATAGGACACCTTCAAAGTTCATAAGAGTGACTAGATACAAATAGTTTAAAACAAGCAATATCAAAACTATGCATCAATCAATAAGTCTTGGGACAATGCACATAGAACTAAGAATGGCCACTATGCTCTCAAAGTAGGTGCATAAAGGTAGAAGGTGGAGACTCGACATAAAAGTAAAAGAAAGGCCTTCATAGAAGGAAGTAGGGATTCAAGTCTCATAAAGAGTTTCCAAAAATTATGGTACTTAATAGCTTTCAGCTCTCATTGCCCCTATCATAATCATCTTGAAGTGATTAAGGTTAAAGTGAACAAACTATGGTGTATATGCTTGACGAAGTATAAGTTGGAAATCTCATGTCCCTTGAATACGAGGGCCACTCCTCATGCTACTCAAGTTTAGTGACCGGTAAGTTCTTGTCATTGTAAGTACATGTGTATCATAGAGAACCGCCAACGGGCTACCCCTTGCCTGATGATACGGAAGAATCCCCATATCAAAATGACAAGGCAAGCAGACAACGAGCATCTCAGCAATCTTCTTATTTACCATGGGAATATGGTGCTTTTTTATCTCTTTCCTCTTTTCATAATCTTTTTTTTCTTTTTCTCTTTTTTCTCAATATAGGTCTCTTTTTTTATAAGAAGAATGCTTCATAGACAGCTCATTATGGTTACGCTGCAGGTTTCCACCATGTCAGCATGGATTAGACCAGCGGCCTAGGCGTTTCTCTAACACATATACATAACTCCATGGCCTTACAAGCTCCCCTTTCATTTCACACCGACGACATCCATAGACAAAAGAGCATGATATCAACTAGGTACAAAGTACCAGTGCAATGTTGAAAGCGTTCCCCATTACATCATGGTTCTGCTAATCCCCAACAAATAAGTGCAAGCATATACAACATAGACGACACAATGGTTCAAGTTTATTAAGGGCAAGAAAAGTAAAGTGTGCCATCAAGTTCGTGAGAGCTTTAATCACGAGTTTTCTCATAAAAAGTTTAATTTGGAAGGTAAAAAACATAAATATACTTGGAATAGCATATGCTAATAGGTAGGTATGGTGGACTCTTTGGAATAACTTGGTTTAGGGAGTTGGATGCATGAGTGGAACTCATACTTGATTATGGAGGCTAGCAAAAGACTGGGAGCGACAAACTAAGAGAGCAATAATGGACATAATCATGCAGAGCGACAAAACATCATTGATCAAAGCATAAAGTGATACTACAAGTTGAAAACTAAAGGATCACGAAGGCTTATGGTGACTTGGGATAGCCATAACATGGTGTGAGCATGCACCAAGTCAACCCAAATAAAGCATCAAAGGAGAATATCATAATATTATGCTTTAATATGCTAAAACAACGCATGATTCTTCAAAGGCACATTAAGCAATCTCAATTGTTTATAACAAGTCATGCTACAACAAAGAATACTAAGCATAAAGCCAAAACAATATCGAGCATGGCATGACAAAGCATAGGCCACAGTCAAAAACAAGCTCTCTTTACCACTTAAGCATGAACTTCCCTACACTTTTCCAAATCTAAACCAAACTATTTGAAAACCAAAGTATGAAAGAGGGGGTCCAACCAATTTATTCAGAAAACTAAGGAAACCAAGCAAACGAAAAACGAAAACGAAAACGAAAAAGAAGACGCTCCAAGAACAACACAACTGTGCATGAAATAATAAAAATGAAGCGTTTGGAAGAAACCTGGGATTTTTATTGATGAAGAGGGGGATGCCTTGGGCATCCCCAAGCTTTGACGCTTGTACTTCTTGGATATTTCTTGGGGTGACACGCGTGGCATCCCCAAGCTTGAGCTTTAGTCCATTCTTCATCTCATTACTCATTCCTTCCATACACCTGAAATTTTTTCTTCATACAAAACTTCACACAATCTTTATTAGCAACATTAGTGCACTCAAGATAATAAGTATTTAGGTTCAGTTCTAACACCAATAAAACTTCCATTAAAACAGAAGCTACTGTAGCACTTCCCTCAAAAAGCTAAATTCCCCAAAAGAACTCAAAAAGGAACCAACAAGAAGCAAATGCAGAAAATGGCAGAAATTTGTCAAAATAGATAGCAGGTAAAGACGAATTTTTTCAAAGACCTTCTGTTTCTCAAATCAAAAAGTGTTGAACTAACAAAAGTTAGATAACAACCTGGGTAGAAGCACAAAAATTCACGCCTCAAAAGGACATACAGAGATTTTACACAAATTTTTATGGTGAAGCACATAAATCTGTTTCGAGACAGCAACTTTCCCAATCATTACTTCTCTCTCATTAGAGGTTACTCTTGGCACAAAAAGAAAATAAAAAGGATAAGGAGCGGTTATTACTGAAGTAATAACTTCCAAGACTCGTCTAAAACTTTTGGGTTATGTCCCAATAAGTACTTTTCTTTAACGCCTTTAAGTTAGGCATGATAATTTGAGAAGATGCTCACATAAGAAATATGAATTGAAGTAAAAGAGAGCATCAAGAAGCAAATTCAAAACACATTTAAGTCTAACCCACTTCCTATGCATAGGAATCTTGTAAGAAAATAAATCAAAGAAGCACATAGTAACAAGAATGGGTAGATAAAACAAGAGCAACTTCAAAACTTTCAGCACATAGAGAGGTGTTTCATTACCATGAAAACTTCTACAACCATATTTTCCTCTCTCACAATAATTTTTAGTAGCCTCATGAATAAACTCAACAATATAACTATCACATAAAGCATGCTTTTCATGATCTACAAACACTAGAGCTTTATTATAAACATTTTCAAAAGAATCCTCAGGAACATGACATTCGTCCTCCTTTGGTAAGCATGGGGGACAATCAAATAATGTAAGGGGTAAAGAGTTACTCTCATTAGAAGGTAGGGATGGGTAGATCCATTCTTCCTCCTCTTGATCATCACTCTCCTCCTCTTTTTCATCCAATGAGCTACCAGTTTCAACAATTTCTTCTTCCATAGGTTCCTGCAAGGCATTAGTCTCTTCCATTGGTGGAGAGCATCTATTAAGATATTCAAGAATATAGCCATTTTCTACCTTGTAATTATCAAAGCAAAATTTAAGTATATCATAAACCTCATATTTATAAGGTGAATCATCAGTATTTTCAAGCAGACTAGCAAGTTCAAATGCACCCTTCCAAGCAATAAATTCTTCAATTTGTTCCACATCATAAAAGTCATAATTCCCTTTAACATAAGAAGATATGGTAACATTATCATTATACTTATATTGAAAAGGGAGGTGTTTATACCTCCTACAGCAACAAAATTTATCAAAGCAATAAGTAACATTATAAGTAGAGTACACATTTATAGCAAAGGTATACAATTTATCAATTTGTTCCCATAAGTGTTTCCCTTTTTGTGACAAGCGGTGTTCCTTATAATAATATTTTTGTTCTTCCGTGAACCCACCTTGCCAATAAGATTCAGTTTCAAAGAAACCAACCATTGATAGAAAGCATGATAAAGCAAGACAATAACAGACCAATGAAAATAACAACTATAGAAGGAACTATTTTTTTGTATTTTTGATAAAGAAACAAGCAAACAAAGCAGAAATAAACTAAGCAAAACAAAAACAACAAAGTAAAGAGATTGGTTATGAGGGACTCCCCTTGTGAAGATGTCCTTGACTCCCCAGAAATGGCGCCAGAAAAATAGCTTGATGGCCCAAAATATATCGAGCTCATTGGGGAACCCCAAGAGGAAGGTATGATGAGCATAGCAACAAGTTTCCCTCAGTATGAAACCAAGGTTTAATCGAACCAGTAGGAGCAAGGAAACACCCCAAAGGTGTTTCTAGCTGAACGTTGGCAGGGCGCACTACTGGTGCCAGCAGCAACGTGGAGACCTGCACAACACAACCACAGAACTCTGTCCCCAACTTGCGATGAGGTTGTCAATCTCACCGGTTTTGCTGAAAACAAAGGATTAAATGTATCGAGTGGAAGAAAGTAATACTTTGTAGAAAGTAAACACAAAGCAGTAAATAGTTGATTGTAGATTGAAAGTAAAAGAAAGGACCGGGGTCCATAGTTCACTAGAGATGGCTCTCCTTAAGATAGATAACATGTTGGGTGAACAAATTACAGCAGGGCAATTGACAAACATCAAGAAAGCATACAAGCATATACTAATCATCTTGACTCCTTTGAGATTCGATTGGGCATTACAACATTATACATAGACCGCCATCCAACTGCATCTATGACTAATAATCCACCTTCAGGTTATCATCTGAACCCCCTCCAGTATTAAGTTGCAAGCAACGGATAATTGCATTACGAATTGCATGTAAAGTAAACAATACGATTGTTCTATGAACAAAGGATTGTTGTTTTCTCCCTAGTAGAAATAGCACATCTAGTACCTTAGAGATTTCTGTCACTTCCCCAGATTACCAGAGGCATGAACCCACTATCAAGCATAAATGCTAACTCTTGGAGTTGCTAGCATCTACTTGGCCAAGATAGCTACTAACAACGGAAAGCATGCAAGATCACAAATAACAAAGACATGATAGAATCAATAATCAATCTGAAATAGCATCTCAATATCCATCGGATCCCCGCAAACACAACATGCAGAATTACAAATAGATGATCTTGATCATGAACGGAGCTCACAAGATCTAAACATGATAGCACAAAGGAGGAGAACCAGCCATATAGCTACTACATGGACTCGTAGTCCAAGGATGAACTACTCACACATCACACCGGAGGCTTGCATGATGATGAAGAAGGCCTCCAGGGTGAATTGCCCTCTCCGGCAGGGTGCCGGGAAGAGCTTCAGATCCCTCCCAATCTAGGGATGGAGATGATGGAGGCTACAGACTCTCTCGTGGAATTTTGATCGGGTACTTAGGGTTTCCGTATCAGAGGCAACTTATAGGCGGAAGGAGAGCCCGAGGGGGTGCCTGGGGCGGCCATACCACCCCCTAGCGCGATCTAGGCCTGGCCATGTGGCAGGTGGTGTGGCCGGGCCCCAGACCCTCTCTGTCTCGTATTCTGGCTCCAGGTGTCCCTCGATGAAAAACTGACTTTGGCTTTTGTCCCGTCCAATTCCGAGAATATTCATTTTCTGACTTTCCTGGAACCAAAAACAGCAGAAAACAGGCAGCTGGCACTGTGGCTCTTGTTAATAGGTTAGTCCAAGAAATCATATGAAAAGTACTCCAAAGTGTGGACAAAACATAAGAAAGTAGATAAAACCAAGCATGGAACATCAAAAATTATGGATACGTTTGCAATGTATCAGCCCACCTATGGCATCGCCCTCTGATGAATATAATCCCCTCGAAACTCTAAGACTCGGGGAGCGACCACAAAAAGATTCCGCCGCCTCTGCAGGGCGGAAAACTATAGAGAGAGAAAGAGCTCTTCGGCAGGCAGAAATCTGTCGAGAAAATTCCTTCCCGGAGAGGGGAGATCGTCGCCATCAACACCATCATCAAGCCGGATTTCATCAGGATCATCATCATCATCTCCACCATCATATCCACCAGCACCATCATCACCACTCCATACCGCTGTAACAATTGGGTTGAATTTTGCACAGTTCTTAGGGGAAACTTTCATGGTGTTGATTACTTATTGTAGTTGATGCTATTGAGTGGAACCATTGAATTATTGTTCATGTTCAGATTTTTACTTATCATTATTTCATCTCTGATCTTGATCCATATGATGTCTTGTGAGTAGTTTGTTTAGTTCTTGAGGACATGGGAGAAGTCATGTTGTTAGTAGTGGAATTGTGTTGAGAAAGATTCAATGGTTTGATAATTAAGTTGTGGTGTTATTCTTCTAGTGGTGTCATGTGAACGTCGACTACATGATACTTCACCTTTATGGGCCTAGGGGAATGCATTATGTATTTGGCTACTAATCGTAGGGGTTGCCGGAGTGACAGAAACCTCAACCCCAGTTAGGAAACCTTTGCACAAGGGAGTGTAGGATCTCAAAGTTTAAGGCCGTGGTTAGGTTTTTATCTTAATTACTTTCTTGTAGTTGCGGATGCTTGCAAGGGGTATAATCACAAGTATGTATTAGTCCTAGGAAGGTCGGTACATTAGCACAAGTTCACCCACACAACACTTATCTAACCAAAGAAGATTAATCAACTATATGAAGCGAAAGCACTTGACAGTATTCCCATGTGTCCTCGAGAACGTTTGGTTATCTTAAGTAATACAACTGGTTTGTCCTTTTCTAAAGAAAGGATTGGGCCACTTGCTGCAATTAATATTATTGTCTTTTATTTACTCGCACTCTATTTATCTGCATTATCAAAAAACCCTAAAAATCCATTTGCTAAGTATTTACAAAGAATTCCTAATCTAATCCACTCATCAACACCTTCTGCTCCTCGTTGGGTTCGACACTCTTACTTATCAAAAATACTGTGATATACCCCCTATACTTGTGGGTCATCAAGACTATTTTCTGGCGCTATTGCCAGGGAGTGAAGCGCTATTGGAGAGTGGAACTGGTAAAGGAACTTCTGATGTGAGTATTATTTATTTTTGCTTGTTACTTTACTCTCAATATGGATAATTCACTTAGTTTCTTATTTAGGAATGCTACTACCACTGCTAAGGTAGTATATGAACCTCCACCTGCTGAAAATGATACTTTTAAGATACCTACAAGAATTGTTGATCGTGTTATGGATAACTACTATTTTGGAGATGGAACTGTCCATCCCGGTGATCATTTGCTTTTTATACACGAACTGTGCGGATTGTTTAAGTGTGCATGTATTACAACAGATCAAGTTAAGAAAAAACTATTCTCCGTATCATTGAAAGGAAGAGCTGGGGAATGGTATAAGCTACTAAAGAATGGCTAATCTCTTGAATGGGAGGAAATTGTACCTCTCTTTTATTCCAAATTTTATCCTCCTAGTGAGATTCATAAAGATCGGAATCAAATATATAACTTTTGGCCTCGTGATGGAGAGAGTACAACTCAAGCTTGGGGGAGATTGAAGTCACTAATGCTCAAATGTCCTACTCATGAGCTCCCTAATAATATTATTATTGATAACTTTTATGCAAGGCTTTCTCTTCATGATAAGGATCTATTGGATGCTTCTTGTGCTGGATCATTTACACGTATGGAAGAAGAAGCTAAATGGGATCTTCTAGACCATATTTAATATAATGCTGAAGCATGGGAGAGTGACAAAGGAAGAAAGTCAGGTATAAATTATGATTATGAATGCATTAAATCTTTTATGGGAACTAATGACTTTCATAATACTAGTAATGCTTATGGTCTTGATTCTCAAAGTATTGCAAATTATTTTAAGGATTTTGCCTCTTATATTAAAATTCCTAAAAAGAAATGGAACAAATATCATGCACCATATAAAGATATTGTTAATTGTGTTCCTGCTAGAAATACTGAAGTTTACAGTATGGATCATACTTTACCTGAACCTTACATCGAGAAAATACCTTTCCCGGTTAAGGTAAAGGAACATTCTATGAAAGCTAGTATGGTTAACAAAAGTACAAAGAAAGCTGTAGAACCTAATGAACAAATAGACGTTGAACCTGTAATAGCAAATATGAAAGACTATGTCGCTAAAAATGTAGAAGATGGGCACATTATCCTTTGTAAGGATACTTCTAATATTGTTTCACATCCTAATGGAAATAGGAAAGCTAGTGTCCATGTGTTTTTTGTCAGAATAAGTGATCATTGCTACAATGGTTCATGTGATAGTTATATCATTAAATTATGCATGATATTGAAAGTTATTATGAGACAGGAAAAATTATTCTTATGCATCTCAATAATATTAAGTTTCCTCGCTTTATGCTAAAAGTCTTTATGTTGCACTTATTTTGCCTTCCTATGCTAGTAGCCTCGGGTTTCAATAATTTATTTTCTTACAAAATTCCCTTGCATAGGAAGTGGGTTAGACTTAAATATGCGTATATTTGCACCTTGATGCTCTCTTTTAGTTCAATTCATACCCTTATGTAAGCATCATTGAAATTTATCATGTATGTCTTAATGGCTATAAAGAAAGAGCTTTTTGGGAGACAACCCAATATATTTTCGCTTTCAGTTTATTTTGGTCTTTTTGAGTCCTGGAAGTTTTTGCTTCTGTAATAACCTCTCTTTATCCTTTTTGTTTGCTTTTTGTGTCAAGATCAACCTCTAATGAGAGAGAAGTAAGATTTGGGGAAATTGCTGTCTTGAAACAGATTTTTGTGCTTCACCATAAAAAAATCATGAAAAATCCCAGAATATCATACTAATCTGTAATTCTTTGTGTGCATGCCCCAGGTTATTATTTAACTTTTGTTAGTTTTGCACTTTTTGATTTGAGCAACAGAAGATTCTCGAAAAAAATTATCTTTACCTGTTGGTCTATTTTGACAGATTTCTGCCATTTTTGCATATGCCTCTTAGATCGATTTCCTTTTTGAATTATTTTTGGGATTTCGAAAGGAGTTGTTTTAGTAGCTTATGTTCTGATGGACTTTAGTTGAAATTGAACCCAAAGGTTTATAATCTTGCATGCACTAATGTTGCTAATGAAGATTGTGTGAAGTTTTGTATGAAAGAAATTTTCAAGTGGTAGGAGAAAATGATATAATGAGATGAAGAATGGTCAAAAGACTCAAGCACTATATTTTTGAAGATTCTTACAATGAAGATATTGATATAATCCAAATGGTGACTCCATAAGAATTTATTAAAGGCCAAGTTCAGAGACCTGTAGAGTCCGTTTTCGAATAGGTAATAGTTCTGGTAAGAAAAGGTCCGCGAAAAACTTTTCAATTTATATTTTTGTAGTTTTTATCCAAGATGGAAATTAATGAGTCGAAAAAGGGATGGAAACGGATCCCAGGTGGCTCACACCACCCCGTGGCGCGGGCCCACCTGGCCACGCCACCAGGGGGTGTGGCCACCCCGGAGCCCGTCTCCGACCCATTTTCTCCCAGTACCTTCCTTTTGTTGTTAAACTTTGTAATATATAATCCCCCGGATCTCCTGAGGTCCGTATATCGTGTTCTCGTCATGTTTTTGTTTCAATTTGTTCTGTTCAGATGTTGTTCCAGGATTTGTCTTCGGAGGACTATGAGCTGCGACGCCGGCGCGAGCTCCATTGAAATCTTGAGCAGAGGACCTTCGTAGGATGGGTGGAAGAAGAAAGGATCATAGCTAGGCGTGAAGACTTGGATCGGAGCATCAAGGAGGAAGTGAAGGGCATGTCAACAGGCATGAAAGGACAGGGGCTGATACCTCCAGTTATAAACCTTAGTTCCTGCCCTGCAGCAGTGGAAGCTCTACGAGCCACTGATGATTTTTGCGATAAGTACCGAGTCCTAAGGAGAAAGGTGGATATACTGCAAGAGGAGAATAATAGGCTTCACAAGATCCTGGAAGATTTTCTCACTCTAGTCATGGGCGCAACACCACCACCACCGAAGGAGTAATTCGTCATCAGGTTTTGGTGGTATCATATCATTATATTTCATCTTTTTACCTTTTTAGTAGTGTCATATCATGAATAGAGAAGTTATCATATAGGATGGTTTGCATTATGGAAGTATTTCCCCTCTAGTTAGATATCTATGTATCCCTTGGTGTGAATTGCCGTTATGGAATATTAATGACAAGCTCTATCATTTACTTTTTGCACATCTTATTTTAGTTTGCAAATTTCTGTTATATGATTGATCTTGTTGTTAGTATGGGTATGACTTTGGGATCATTAAGTAAATTTAGATTGGTTTTGGCAAACCTAGCTCTGGTCAGTAGTAACACTATTTGAGGATTGAATGAAAAACTTTCTTTATTGTTTGGCTCATAAGCTTAGTATTCTCTGATTAAGATCTTTTGTGCTTCCAAGGAAGATTGCATGTTTGTTTCTATCACTTGTATGCTTGATTGTTTCCTTCAACTCTTATTGCTTGCTACCCAGCCTTGCTAGCCAAAAACCTGTACTGAGAGGGAATGCTTATCGTGCATCCAATCCTAAAACTAAAACCTATGCCATTTGCGTCCACCATATCAACCCATTAGCATTATTGCTATTCCAATTAAATTCATGTTTTTATCTACCTTCCAAATTAAACTTCTTATGTCAAAGCTAGTGATTAAAGCTCTCACAAACTTGATGGCACACTTTACTTTCTTGCACTTAATAAACTTGAACCATTGTGTCCATCTATGTTGCGTATATGCTTGCACTTTATAAGTTGGGAATTAGCAGAACCATGATGTCATGGGGAACGCTTTCAACATTGCACTTATTATTCAGTTGATATCATGATTCTTTTGTTTATGGATCCTGGTGGTGTGAAATAAAAGGGGAGCTTGTAAGCTCATGGAGTTTGTATACGTGTTAGAGAAACGCCTGGGCAGCTAGCCTAAGCCATGCCTAATCATGGTGGAAACTTGCGGCATAACCATAGTGAGCATTCTGTGAAGCATCCTCAATAAAAACATATGCATAATAGAAAATAAAAAGATCGCTGAGATGCTCATTGTCTGTTGCCTTGTCATTTTGATATGGGATAGCTCCTGCATCATGGGGCAAGGGGTACCATGTTGGCAGTTCTCCATGATACACATGTACTTACAATGACAAGAACTTACTCGTGACTAAAGTTGAGTAGCGTGAGGTCCGGTACTCGTAGGCAAGGGGCATGAGATTTTCGACTTAAAACTTGTCAAGCATATCCTCATATTTGTTCACTTTAACCTTAATCACCTAAAAGATGCTTAAGATAGGGGCAATGAGAGCTCAAAGCTATTAAGTACCATAATTTTTGGAAGCTCTTTATGAAGCTTGAAATCCCTACTTCCCTCTACAAAAGGGTCTATCTTTTACTTTTCAGTTGAGTCAGCAAACCTATTCCTTTCTTTCTTAAGCAAGCATTTGAGTTGTTGTGATTCAATAATTCATATGATGATTTATTAAATCATGTTTCTTATATGGGACCACTGCTATTATCTTAGTGAATATTACTTTCAAAGCTATCATTGAAAACCCATTATGTTTGGCTCCTGCAATTTGTTAACCGTTCTATGACCAAGAACAAAGTTTGCCATTACCAATTATGATTTACTTTATGCATCTTTATTGTGTTTCCCTTACTCATTGCAAGTTAAATTATATAATAGTGAGTTGTTTTCTATTATAATTTGTGTATTGATGAATGTGATGCTTCTTGTCCGTATTCTCTTTATCGACACTTCACTCCATAAACCTGTGGACATGTTTATTGAGCTTAGCTTTCGCTTCAGGACAAGGGAAGTCTAAGCTTGGGGGAGTTAATACGTCCATTTTGCATCACCATTCTGTATCATAATTCACTGTTATTCATTGATATATTTCATATAAGAGATGGTACTTATGTTATTTCATCTATTTTTTGCATGATTGATGATTTTGGGAGGATGAACCACCGGAGTCAGGATTCTGATGGAAAAGGCACTGTTTGGAGGCAAAATTCGTGAAGATCGGAAATCCCGGAAAATATACGGAAAATCCTATTTTTCCAGAAGACGAAGGAAGCCAGAAGGGGAAGTGGAGATGGGCCAGCCCTGGCCGCCCCACCAGGTGGTGTGGCCACCCTAGCCCACCTTTAGCATCGCCCTTTGATGAATATAATCCCCTCGAAACCCTAATACTTGGGGAGCGATCATAGAAAGATTATGCCGCCTCTGCGGGGCAGAAAACTACAGCGAGAGAAAAGAGCTCTCCGACAGGCAGAAATCTGCCGGGAAATTCCTTACCGGAGAGGGGAGATCGTCGCCATCAACACCATCATCAAGCTGGACTTCATCGGGATCATCATAATCATCTCCACCATCATCTCCACCAGCACCATCATCACCACTCCATACCGCTGTAACAATTGGGTTGAATCTTGCATAGTTCTTAGGGGAAACTTTCCCGATGTTGATTACTTGTTGTAGTTGATGCTATTGAGTGGAACCATTGAATTATTGTTCATGTTCAGATTGTTACTTATCACTATTTCATCTCTGATCTTGATCCATATGATGTCTCATGAGTAGTTCGTTTAGTTCTTGAGGACATGGGAGAAGTCATGTTGTTAGTAGTGGAATTGTGTTGAGAAAGATTCAATGGTTTGATAATTAAGTTGTGGTGTTATTCTTCTAGTGGTGTCATGTGAAGGTCGACTACATGATACTTCACCTTTATGGGCCTAGGGGAATGCATTGTGTATTTGGCTACTAATCGTAGGGGTTACCGGAGTGACAGAAACCTGAATCCTGAAGGAAATATGCCCTGAGAGGCAATAATAAAGTTGTTATTATGTATTACTTATATATGATAGATGTTTATTTTGCATGCTAGAATTGTATTGATCAGAAAATGTGTGTTTAATAAACAAAAAGGGTTCCTAGTTATGCCTCTCTTATAGACTAGCTTGTTGATTAACAAGATGATCAAGGTTTCCTGATCATGGACATTGGATGTTGTTAATAACAAGGTCACACCATTGGTGGAATGATGTGATGAACATTCATCCGAAGTATAGCATTACGATCAAGTCATTATGTTTATATTGCTATAACATCATACGAAGTAATCTTTATCCTTAGACCATGAGATCATGTTAATTGCTAACACCGGAAGAGTATCTTGATAACATCAAACGTCACACCGTAACAGGGTGACTATAAAGATGGGTTCAGTACTACGAAGGTGTTATGTTGAGGCTCATGGATCAAGAGTGGAATTTGTCAATCCCGATGACGGATAGATATACTCTGGGCCCTCTCGGTGATATCACATTGAGATAGCTTGCAAGCAAGTGATGTGATCACTAGAATGTTATATCACGGGAACAAGAAAAGAGTGCATGTCGGTAACGAGATCAAACTAGGTATGGAGATACCGATGATCGAATCTCGGACATGTAATATATCGCGAGACAAAGGGATTTAGTTACAAGCGTTAAAGGTTCTCACGATCACAGAAGTCATCATTGAATGTGTAGGAGTCAGTACGGATCTCTAGGTCCCGCTGCTGATTATTGATCGGAGAAGGGTCTCGATCATGTCTGCATTATTCCTGAACCGTAGGGTGCCACACTTAAGAGTTACCGGACACCATTTTGGAGCACATATGTTTCAGACGAAAGAATTACAAAGTGCAGGAATTATTTCAATAGAAACCGGAAATTGTTTCGGGTGAAATTGCAGAAAGTGGTTCTGCATGTGATATTCTAATATTGCAAGGGGCTATATGTGAATGTTTGTTAATTAAAGTAATTAACAAAAATCTGAATAAATTTAATAAAAGAGTTTTATTAAATGAGAGAGCATTAAACTTGGAGAATTTTAATGCATTTAAAGTGGAGACTTTAAAAGGGAATGTGAAGAGGCATTTTAATGTGGAGGGGTTACCACCACATGAATGGGGGAGGTGAGGGTCACCCCCCCATGCGCTGGCCATGGAGAGGAGGGGCACCCCCCCTCCTCCTATAAAAGGCCACCCATTCCCTCCTTCATCCACACACCTCCTTGTGAAGGATCTCTCTCCCCCTCTAGAATTATTCCCCCATGGTCTCAGATTAGCGAGATACATGTTCCTGGTGGCATTTCGTCTGGAAGGAGTTGCTGCTTCCGCTGGATCGCTAGAGCGAGGAGGTGGAGGTTGTCCGGTGCGAGTACGGATGCGCTGCTGAGTTGCGGTGCTCGGACTTCCTCACGATCTTGACATCGGCAAGTGTACGACTACATCAACCACGAGTTCCTACTCGTTAACAAAACTCGTTGTCTTCGAGGGTAAGTTCTCGTTGGATGTATGTCCACCCGTTGCTTTGTACCTAGTAGATAGATCTTGGCGTGTAGTTCACACCGTAGGAATTTTTTTGTTTTCTATGCTGCGGACCCAACAGTGGTATCAGAGCCTGATCTAGGCGTAGGTGCTTTGCACGGGTAGTACACATATGTTTATATGTGGGCGATGATGATCATGTTATTGCATCTTCTATGTATTTTGGATATTGGTGGCATAGTGGGATGAAGCGGCCCGGACCAACCTTACATGTCATCGTACATGAGACTGGTTCCACGACTGACATGCAACTTGTTTTGCATAAGTGGTTGGCGGGTGTCTGTCTCTCCTACTATAGTCAATATCTGATTTACAATGAGTTGCTAATAACTTAGTTATCCTTGTTGTGGTTCATGTTCGTAGGTGAGAACGGTTCTATCTCCGAAAGCCCTAAGCCATGTAAAACTTGCAATTGATAAATTAGAGGCATCTAGTTTAGATCGTTGCTGGGCTAGTGTATTGATATGGTATTGTTGTAAGTAGATGTATGATAGATACTCTTACAACACATTCAACGTGTAAGTTCCATAGACCTTGGCCTTACACACAAAGGAATGATAGAGATCATACCACGATGCAAATGATAGAGATCAAATGCATGGACCATATCATCTCACTTTACACATTAGATGTTAGCATCTTATACTGATACTTTGGCGCTTTTGGTAGCATTGTAAGATGATCCCTCATTTAGATATCAAAATAAAATGTGTTCTTCCTTGAGTATGCATCGTTCTATGGATCGTGTTTTGAGACATCACGTGATGATTGGGTGTACTCGACTCTACGCTTTCATACAACGGGTGTAAGACAGTTTTACACATGCGAGTACTAAGGTTCTTACTTGGCGAGCCTAGCATGTACAGACATGGCCTCGGAACATGGACCGAAAGGTTAAGCATGAGTCATATGGTTGATATGATGCCCATATAGATGCTCGCCTTTGAAGCTACACCGACTCACGTGATGATCGGACTTGGTGTAGTGGATTTGGTTCATGTAATCACCAAAAAGGCACGAGGGATGTCGTTTTTGAGTGGGAGTTCATTAGTAATTTGGATTAGTTGAACTCAATCTATCATAAACTTAGTCTAAATAAACTTTACAAATTCTGTTGTAGATGGCACCACTTGCTTTTAATTTCAATGTGTTCACGGAGAAAGAGAAACTTGCTGCGAATGGTAGCAACTTCACCAACTGGGCTATGAATTTGAGGATTCTCCTCACTGCTGCACAAAAGCAATATGTGCTAGATGCACCGCTAGGCCCCCCACCAGGTCCTGATGCCCCTGACGAGGAAAAGAATGTCTATGTGACTCGTCAGGAGGACCACAACTTAGTTCATTGCGGCATACTGTATGGGCTAGAGCCAGAACTTTGAAAGTATTTCGAAAATGGCAATGCCTTTGATACCATGGGAGAATTGAAAATGATTTTCGATACCCATGTTGTCGTAGAGAGTTATAATGCTACTGAAAAGTTCTTTAGTTGCATGATGGAGGAGAACAACTCCGTTAGTGAGCATGTACTCAAAATGTCTGGGTACGCCGATAAGCTTGTGTCCTTGGGAATAATGATTCCCAATGACTTAGGCATACATCGTGTTCTCCAATCTCTGCCACCTAGCTACAAGAGCTTCGTGATGAACTATAATATGCAGGGCATGAAGAAGACTCTTCCCGAGCTTCTGTTAATGCTTAAGACTGCTGAAGTGGAGATTAGAAAAGAACATCAAGTGTTGATGATCATTAGGACCACCGGTTTCAAGAAGGACAAGAAAGGCAAGCACAAGGGAAAGAAGGGTGGCAAATATGTTGTCGCGCCTGAAAAGAAACCCCGAGCTGGCCCTAAGTCCGATACCGAGTGCTACTATTGCAAGGGGACTTGCCATTGGAAGCGCAACTGCCCCAAGTATTTGGCGGACAAGAAGTCCGGCAAGGCAAACAAAGGTATATGCGATATACATGTTATTGATGTGTACTTGACTAGTACTCGCAGTAGCACCTGGGTATTTGATACGGGGTCGGTTGCTAATATATGTAACTCGATTTAGGGGTTGTGGAACAAGCGACAACTAGCAAGGGATGAGGTCACAATGCGGGTTGGCAATGGATCAAGAGTTGATGTGATCGCCGTCGGAACGCTGCCTCTCCATATGCCATCGAGATTAGTCATAAACCTAAATAATTGTTATTTGGTGCCTGCACTTAGCATGAACATTGTATCCGGATTGTGTTTGATGCAAAGTGGTTATTCGTTTAAATCTAAAAACAATGGTTGTTCGATTTATATGGATAATATCTTTTATGGTCATGCACCTATGTTGAATGGTTTATTTCTGATGGATCTCGATAGTAATATTATGCACATTCATAATGTTAATGCTAAAAAGATTAAACTTGATGATGATATATCTGCATATATGTGGCACTGCCGTCTAGGTCATATTGGTGTTAAACGCATGAAGAAACTCCATTCTGATGGACTTTTGGAATCACTTGATTTTGAATCATTTGATACATGTGAGCCATGCCTTATGGGCAAGATGACTAGAACGCCGTTTTCCGGTTCAATGGAACAGGCAACAGATCTATTGGAAATCATACATACTAATGTGTGTGGACCAATGAGTGTGTCGGCGCGAGGTGGATATCGTTATTTTGTTACTTTCACGGATGATTTGAGTAGATACGGGTATATCTATTTGATGAAACACAAGTCTGAAACTTTTGAAAAGTTCAAGGAATTTCAAAATGAAGTGGAAAATCATCGTAATAGAAAGATCAAATTTCTACGGTCTGGCCGTGGAGGAGAGTATCTAAGTTACGAGTTTAGCACACACATGAAAGAGTGTGGAATAGTTTCACAACTCACGCCTGCCGGAACACCACAACGTAATGGTGTGTCGGAACGTCGTAATCGTACCTTATTGGATATGGTTCGATCTATGATGTCTCTGACTGACTTGCCACTGTCATTTTGGGGTTATGCACTGGAAACAGCTGCATTCACTTTAAATCGGGCACCATCTAAATCCGTTGAAACGACACCGTATGAATTATGGTTTGGAAACAAACCTAAGCTGTCATTTCATAAAGTTTGGGGATGCAATGTTTATGTGAAGAAACTTCAACCGGATAAACTCGAACCCAAAGCGGAAAAATGCGTCTTCATAGGATACCCTAAGGAAACAATTGGGTATACCTTCTATCACAGATCTGAGGGCAAGGTTTTTGTTGCCAAGAATGGATACTTTCTTGAGAAGGAGTTTCTCGCGAAAGGTGTGAGTAATCGGAAGGTAGAACTCGAAGAGGTTATTGAACCTTTTCTTCATGAAATAGCGAGTGGCACAGCATCCGAAGTTGTTTCGGAGTTGACTTCACCTAATGAAGAGAGAGCTAATGATATTGATCATGAAACTCCGAAAGAGGAAACTACCAAACCTCGCAGGTCAAGCAGGACACGTGCAGCTCCTGAACTGTACGGCAATCCTGTTGTGAATTTCATGGTTGATGAAATGGATGACCCTACGACGTATGAAGAAGCGATGATGAGCCTGGATTCCAACAAATGGCTAGAAGCCATGAAATCCGAGATGGAATCCATGTACGAGAACCAAGTTTGGACCTTAGTGGACTTACCTCACGATCGAAAGGCCATTGAGAATAAATGGATTTTCAAAAGAAAACTGATGCTGATGGTAATGTGACCATCTATAAGGCTCGACTTGTCACAAAGGGGTTTCGACAAATTCAAGGAGTTAACTATGATGAGACATTCTCTCCCGTAGCGATGCTTAATTCAGTTAGGATTATGTTAGCAATTGCTGCATATTTCGATTATGAAATATGGCAGATGGATGTCAAAACTGCATTCCTCAATGGTAATATTGAAGAAGAGTTGTATATGATACAACCTAAGGGTTTTGTTGATCCTAAGGATGCTAATAAGGTATGCAAACTTCAGCGATCCATCTATGGACTGAAGCAAGCATCCCGGAGTTGGAATCTCCGCTTTGATGAGGTGATCAAAGAGTTTGGATTTGTCCAAACTTATGGAGAGGCTTGTATTTACAAGAAAGTGAGTGGGAGCAATGTGGCATTTCTGATATTATATGTGGATGACATATTATTGATTGGAAATGATATAGATCTTTTAAACAGTATTAAAAGTTATCTAAACAGCAAATTTTTGATAGAAGACCTTGGTGAAGCGTCATATATATTAGGCATTAAAATCTATAGAGATAGATCAAGGCGCCTAATTGGGCTATCGCAGAGTACATACCTTGATAAGATATTAAAGAAGTTTAATATGGACGAAAGTAAGAAGGGGTTCTTACCTATGTTACAAGGCAAGACATTGAGTAAGACTCAAAGTCCATATTAAACTTATATACGGTGGTGAAGAAGAGCTAGTCGCTAAGTGTTATGTCGATGCTAGCTTTGACACCGATCCGAATGACTCTAAGTCTCAATCTGGATACATATTTCTCTTGAACGGAGCAGCAGTTAGTTGGAGGAGTTCCAAACAACCTGTGGTGGCTGGATCAACGACGGAGGCGAAATATGTTGCTGCTTTAGAAGCGGCGCAGGAAGCGGTTTGGATGAGAGAGTTCATTACGGAACTAGGTGTGGTTCCTAGTGCATTGGAGCCATAGCCAACGCAAAGGAACCGAGGTCTCACAAGAATTCCAAGCATATTAAGCGCCAGTTTCACTCCATCCGCGAGCATGTCAAGGATGGAGATATAAAGATTTGTAAAGTACACACGGACCTAAATGTAGCAGATCCATTTACTAAAGTTCTCCCTAGGGCAAAACATGATCAACACTAGAATTCCATGGGTGTTAGATTTGTCACTATGTGAACTAGATTATTGTCTCTAGTGCAAGTGGGAGACTAAAGGAAATATGCCCTGAGAGGCAATAATAAAGTTGTTATTATGTATTCCTTATATATGATAGATGTTTATTTTGCATGCTAGAATTGTATTGATCGGAAACATCAATACATGTGTGTTTAATAAACAAAAAGGGTTCCTAGTTATGCCTCTCTTATAGACTAGCTTGTTGATTAACAATATGATCAAGGTTTCCTGATCATGGACATTGGATGTTGTTAATAACAAGGTCACACCATTGGTGGAATGATGTGATGAACATTCATCTGAAGTATAGCATTACGATCAAGTCATTATGTTTATATTGCTATAACATCATACAAAGTAATCTTTATCCTTAGACCATGCGATCATGTTAATTGCTAACACCAGAAGAGTATCTTGATAACATCAAACGTCACACCGTAACAGGGTGACTATAAAGATGGGTTCGGTACTACGAAGGTGTTATGTTGAGGCTCATGGATCAAGAGTGGAATTTGTCAATCCCGATGACGGATAGATATACTCTGGGCCCTCTCGGTGATATCACATTGAGATAGCTTGCAAGAAAGTGATGTGATCACTAGAATGTTATATCACGGGAACGAGAAAAGAGTGCATGTCGGTAACGAGATCAAACTAGGTATGGAGATACCGATGATCGAATCTCGGACATGTAATATATCGCGAGACAAAGGGATTTAGTTACAAGCGTTAAAGGTTCTCACGATCACAGAAGTCATCGTTGAATGTGTAGGAGTCAGTACGGATCTCCAGGTCCCGCTGCTGATTATTGATCGGAGAAGGGTCTTGATCATGTCTGCATTATTCGCAAACCATAGGGTGACACACTTAAGAGTTACCGGACACCATTATGGAGCACATATGTTTCAGACAAAAGAATTGCAAAGCGCGGGAATTGTTTCAATAGAAACCGGAAATTGTTTCGGGTGAAATTGCAGAAAGTGGTTATGCATGTGATATTGAAATATTGCAAGGGGCTATATGTGAATGTTTGTTAATTAAAGTAATTAAAAAAATTCTGAATAAATTTAATAAAAGAGTTTTATTAAATGAGAGAGCATTAAACTTGGAGAATTTTAATGCATTTAAAGTGGAGACTTTAAAAGGGAATGTGAAGAGGCATTTTAATGTGGAGGGGTTACCACCACATTAATGGGGGAGGTGAGGGGCACCCCCCGCCCCATGTGCCGGCCATGGATAGGAGGGGCACCCCCTCCTCCTATAAAAGGCCACCCATTCCCTCCTTCATCCACACACCTCCTTGTGAAGGATCTCTCTCCCCCTCTAGAATTATTCCCCCATGGTCTCGGATTAGCGAGATACATGTTTCCGGTGGCATTTCGTCTGGAAGGAGTTGCTGCTTCCGCTGGATCGTTGGAGCGAGGAGGTGGAGGTTGTCCGGTGGCCTGAACGTGTGTGCGAGTACGGATGCGCTGCTGAGTTGCGGCGCTCGGACTTCCTCACGATCTTGAGATCGGCAAGTGTACGACTACATCAACCACGAGTTCCTACTCGTTAACAAAACTCGTTGTCTTCGAGTGTAAGTTCTTGTTGGATGTATGTCCACCCGTTGCTTTGTACCTAGTAGATATATCTTGGCGTGTAGTTCACACCGTAGGAAATTTTTTGTTTTCTATGCTACGGACCCAACAAATCCCCGTTAGGAAACCTTTGCACAAGGGAGTGTAGGATCTCAAAGTTTAAGGCCGTGGTTAGGTTTTATCTTAATTACTTTCTTGTAGTTGCGGATGCTTGCAAGGGGTATAATCACAAGTATGTATTAGTCCTAGGAAGGTCAGTACATTAGCACAGGTTCACCCACACAACACTTATCCAACCAAAGAAGATTAATCAACTATATGGAGTGAAAGCACTTGACAGTATTCCCATGTGTTCTCGAGAACGTTTGGTTATCTTAAGTAAGACAAACGGCTTGTCCTTTGCTAAAGAAAGGATTGGGCCACTTGCTGCAATTAATATTATTGTCTTTTATTTACTCGCACTCTATTTATCTGTATTATCAAAAAACCCTAAAAATCCGTTTGCTAAGTATTTACAGAGAATTCCTAATCTAAGCCACTTGTCAACACCTTCTGCTCCTCGTTGGGTTCGACACTCTTACTTATCGAAAATACTGCGATACACCCCTATACTTGTGGGTCATCACTGTGTTGATTGGCTTCCACCAGCATCATCTCTGTTGCTACGCTATCTGCTATTACGATCAATGTTTCTTCAGTTATCCTCTCCTGAAAATCCAGTTGCAATGTAGCTTGGCCCGCTGTATCCTTCGTTGCTTCGCCTTCACCTATCATTATTGCGCCTGTCCCGATCATCCTCGGGTGAGCGCCCTCGTTTGTTGTGTACTACGTATTCGCCATCTGCCCAGCGATTTTCCATGTCCATCAGCTATGAAATTGTTTTGGGTTTGACTCGTCCCATCTCCTCAATGAATTCTCTTCGGCGAAGGCCGTGTTCAAGGCATCAATCGCCCTTTCATCGGATATAGCTTTGGTTGAGTTTTTAATGATGTTCCATCGTTGGATAAAAGCTCGTATTGGTTCTCTAAATTTCTGCTTGCATGCCCTTAATTGCTCCAAGGATGCGGGTCGCTTGAACGTGGATGCGAAGTTTCAGATGAACTTATCTTCGAGGTCATTCTAGATGCTGATGGGTTCTTTAGGTAGCTGTTTGAGCCATAACCAATCAACGTTGCTTAAGTGTAACTACTGGCTCTAGATTGCGGTAGCCTTGGAGCCACCCTGGAGTTTGATGGTTTGCAGGTAGTCGACCAACCAAGCTTCAGGTTCCTGGAGACCTTCGTACTTTTGGCAATCGTGAGGGAGTTTTAAATCCTTGGATACTGGGGTCTTGCGAACCCGTTGGGTAAAGAAACTGGCCCTGCATAATTCATACCCATCCTCGCTTTCACCATCGTACTATCTTTAGCTACTACGCTCCTCCCTGGATTTATCAACCCTACGTTGTGTAATGTCATTTCTTGCGTGATCTCGTGGTTTGGAGTTTGGAAAGTGCACCCGATGTGGCGACCATGATCGTCGGATGTGTCCCACATGCCAAGGGCTAGTGCGACGACGTGGTGATTTGTCGAGTTGCCAGGTGATTCCTTATTATCCTTGTGCAAGGGATGCCCCTACGATACCGAGGTTCATGAGAGCGGAGCTATGGAGGGCCGCCCGGGGATCGTCAGGTGTAGGTTGGGTTGTGAGTAGGTAGGTCTAGGCAGCAAAAATGGCGGCTTGCACTTGTTTTCCTTTATGTGTCATATTGGATCCACTGACATAAAGGACATGTCCAGATCTCGAGTTATCTCATTTCTTTCGGCTTTCGGGATATGCTATAGCCATGAGGTTCCTCTCCTTGGTGGTGCGCTCCAGTTACACTACCGGATTCGTGGGTAGAGCTTAGCTACACTAGTCGGATACTAGATTAGTCGGCCAGCCTTCTTGTTTCTTCGAGTTGTACCTGTGTCTTGAGCAAGTCCCTCTTCTTTTGGTGAAGAAGGTATTGATATGCCATCAGTTCTTCGCGTGTAGCATCCATTGTCAATGGGACTACACCCGAAACTGTGTCCCTTGCTTTTTCCATTTTTTTGCTAACAGCCAAAGAGTTAGCCGATCGCCGTCGTGTGTTCCTTCTCTTCCTTATATGGTGCGATTGTTGGGCGAGTCTCCTTCTTTTCCGCAGTTTCCTGCATCATCACCCGATAGAATATCATTGGGATCGAGGATCGGGTTACCTCGTTCGAGTCACGAGTGTTGGAAATATGCCCTAGAGACAAATAGTAATAAGGATTATTATCATATTTCATATATTTTATGATTAAGTTTTATATCATGCTATAACTGTTAAAAGGACAAGGATGTCGCCTAGAGGGTGGGGTGAATAGGCGATTAAAAACTTTTCTAAGAGAGGCTCAACAAAGGCGGAATTAAACTAGCGTTTACTTTGTTAAGCACAAAAACCTAGAACAACTAGGGTTCACTTATTTGCACCAACAACTTATGCTAAACAAGACAAGCAACTATGAGATAGCAAGATATAAACTTCAAGCACAAAGGCTATCACAAAGTAAGGTGCATAAGTAAGAGCTCGGGTATAGAGATAACCGAGGCACACGGAGACGATGATGTTTTACCGAGTTCCTCCCAACATGGAGTACGTCTCGTTTGGAGAGGGGGTGGTATCAAACCACCAACGCCACAAAAGGCCTCCCTTGTTCTCCTGTGAATCTCACCCTAACGGGATCGATCCGTACTTCCACTATCGGTGCACTTGTCGATGGCAATCCGGAACCTCTCACAAGGTTGGGGCACTTCTCCACAACTGAATTGGAGGCTCCCAACAAACAAGCTTGGGGAAAGCTCCACAACTTAATTGGAGGCCCTAAGTAATCCATAAACATGCAAAACCACCAAACCGTCTAGGGTTCCAATGAACCCAAGAGTAAAAAGCTTCTCAACTTTTCACCCAATCGAATCCTCACCAAGAACTCAAACCGATGCACCAAATGCAATGGCAAGAACACAAGAAGTGCTCAAATCCTTCTCTCCCAAATTCGACCAAAGCTACAAAAGCTTATGGGGGAATAAGAGAGGAAGAACAATAGAGGAAATCCACAAAAGACTCCAAGATCTAGATCCCAAGATGTTCCCCTCACTTAGAGGAGAGATTGATTGGTGGGGTTATAGATCTAGATCTCCTCTTTCAAATCCCTCAAGAATATGCAAGAATCAATGGAGGGGTTGAGGGATAGCAAGATTAAGAAGGTCAGCAATAGAGGGGAGAACTTGCAAGGAAGGTTAGGGAACCATTGGGGAAGAAGGGTCCCTTAAATAGGTCCCTAGAAATCCAACCGTTAGGCCCAGAAATCGCCTGGTCCGGAGTCTCCGGACTGGGATCGGAGTTTCCGGTACCCAGGCCAAATAGGGTCAAATTGGGGGACAATCTGTACGAGGTCCGGAGATAGACCGGAGATTTAGTCCGGAGTCTCCGGTCTTACAAAAACTGGCAGACAGACCAATACGAAAACAACCATAACTTTTGCATCTGGACTCCGATTTTGATGATCTTGGGCTCGTTTTAAAGAGGACAATAAGCTCTACAAGATCATACAGAAAAATAGTACAGCAAGGTAGGATAGAACCAAATGACGAAAGGTTTGGCCTCTCTCAAAAAGACGAACCGGTAAAACCTCCAACATCGAAAACGCAATAGAGAATGCATATGAAATCCGTTTTCGATGAACTTGGGCTTGTCATGAAGATTAACACAAGCTATAAATCCTATTATGGATAAGAACCAAATAATGGAAAGTTTTACCAATCTCTAAAAGGCAAATCGGTAAAACCTCCAATATCGAAAACGCAATAGAGAATGTATATGAAATTCGTTTTCGATGAACTAGAGCTTGTTATGAATATTACCACAAGCTCAAGAACCTCACATGGATAAGATCCAAATAACAACCAAGAAATATTATGCCAAGTATGCAAAGGTTTGAGCTCTCATGAAGGATATGATCAAGTTACTCACTCGAGAGCCCCTTTTGATAGTACGGCTATCTATCCTATAAACCGGTCTCCCCAACTAACACCATGAGATCGGTAAGAAAGAAACCCTATCAAGAACATACATTTTCCTTGAGCATATTCCACTTGATCTTGACGATAGCGATCTTGTCCACCTCAAGATGGACCACCTTTCTTGATTGCACTAGCTTGGTGAAGACTTGCAAATTGCTCTCCCATACTCAACTATGGTGGAGCTTCTCTCTTGGGCATATCATCTTCCCATATCCATGATAACCATAGGATGGCAAGCTTCAAGCAAATGATCTCTTCGAGATGGCTCATCTTGAACTTGCACATCATTTCTTTTTTATTCATTATGTTGGTGTCTTGAAGGTACATAAGAGATATCACCCCAACTTTAGTCTTCAAGACACACTTGCTATAGGCTCAACTCTCACTTGACCAATCTCCGGATCACTCATTGAAACCTTGGTCAACACTTAATCTTCTTCACTTTCTTCTTCTCCCAACCTTGAAGCCAACATATGGTTCAAGCATTGCCTATGAACAAATCCTATAGGTAAAACTCAATGCAAACATAAGTCCATAAAGATTGTCATTAATTACCAAAACCACACATGGGGGAACACATGCACTTTCAACTGTATTGAAAGGAAACCTCAATACACGTGTGATATATAAACAACCAGAGGGTCCCGATGAAACTCTAGACACTGGTTCATTGGTCAACAGATGGTCAAGGTTTCCTGCTCATGTGGCATTTATGCCAGTTGGAAATGGAGTCATCTCATTCTGAGAATGAGATGATGAACTAATACCCAACCTAAACATCGTGACCCGATCATGTCACGAAGTTCAAGTTATGATGATTAGAATAGACCTAGTATACTATTCCTTAGACCGTGAGGCTATATCAATTACTGATTCCCGAGAGTGCTTAGATATCATAAAACGTCACTTGGTAATCCAATGATCATAAAGGTGTGTTCAGGTATTCGGAGGAACAGTAGAGGCAATATATGTCAAGAGCGGGATTTTCCATCCGTGTGACGGAAAGATACTTGAGGGCCCACTCGGAAAAGTTATATCCAATAGCTGTGTAGCGTGTGATTTTATCACAGGGATATCACTTGTCAAAATGAGTCAAGTAGCATTGTTTGGTAATGATACTGAACCCGACATGATGATGTCATTGATCAGATCTCGGGCAATGCAAGTATCGATAGACAAAAGGAATAAGACGTGATAGTCCCAGTTCAAACAACAAAAGATCTTCATGGAATGCACAGGGGTCACATGGCCATCCAGGTCCCTTTGTCGATCATTGGTCCGGGAGTGTCCCGACCATGTCTGGAGTGTTCCCGAACCATGGGGTATCACGCTTAAGGGCTTGATGATGCTTAGAGAGTGTTTATAGGATCGGTAGAATCACCGAAGAATAGAAAGAGAGAAAACCGGAAGGGTTTCGATAAGTCTGGAGGATGTCCAGAGTGGAGGTGGAAGTGTTCCATAGCCATAGAGATTGAATAATATGTGAATGAATGTTAAATATTTATTTAATCATTTGTTCATAATTATTTAACAAAAGAGAAATCAATTGAAGGTCAAAAAGCCTTAATGGGCCAAATTCCGGAGGGAGAAGGGCCCATGAGGGAAAGGCAAGAGGAGAAAGGAGGAAAGGGGAGGCCGGCTGGGCCTTGTCCGCCCATGTGGGTCCCACTAGGGCCGGCCGGCGGCTGCCCCCCTCTCCCCTCCTTTAGTCCCACCCCAGGACTTTGAGGGAGGTAGTACCTCCCCCTCCCCCTATATATAGTGGGGTATTTTGACCAGAAAATACACACAATATTCAATAAAGGTTTCCTCACTTTTGGGGAGACCTCCAATTGATATTCTCTCTCTCGTGACCATGGTCCCAAGTCCGTACTGTGCGAACGAGAGACATCTTCACCGTAGAGCACCGTCGTGCTACGAGATTCGGATCCAGGAGCTCTACTTCCACAACTGCTGTTGGATCGGGGAAGCGGGAGTCGTCACCAGGCACCAGATGCATGTAACTCCCTACGAGGTGTCACACTTGAGGCATTACAAGTCGTTGGAGCCACAGGAGAGCAAGGACTTCATCACGACCTTGAGGTCAGCTTCAGCTCGTCTACATCAACCACGCTCTCCTGAGCGTTGACAACGCTTTTCGGTCTTCAAGGGTAAGTTCGCGAAAAGCCCCTCCCTTACTACATTACTAAAGATAGGTCCTGGCAACAAAGGGTATAGGGTAAAATTTATTGTTTTCATACGCGAACCCCTACAACAAGATGTTGATGTTCCTTCACCGATAATTACACAAACTTGGTGATGCGTCATGTACGAGTTTCTGTTGTCGTCATCGGATTCGTAGGAGACACTGTTTGAGGAACCAGTGAAATCCCAGTGGTTCTGCTCTAGGTAAGTTTCAGCTTTTTTATTCCGGAGTCAACGCTTTCATTGGTTTCGTTGAGTTCGACGTTTGCTGGACTTGCTCCACATGGTGGTGTTAGGTGAGAGTTTGGCCCAAAGGAGAGACCGTCATATAGATCAGCCAGATCCCCTAGATATACGGGGTTTTCGAAATTTTCTTCGTCGTTTATCGACTGGGGTGCGACTTCTTCAGATGAGCCGACGGAAGATGCAGTATCACCGTGGGCACTGCTATTACGATCGACAAACCCGAGTAGATCAGGGCCGACAGGAAAATATTCTTGGGCTCCTCCACGCGGAAGTGGAAGCTCCTGATTATGAGATCAGATCCGCCATAGAAGTCGATGGGAACCAACACAGGGGTGGGCGGGCGTGGTTCCGCTGCTACCAGATTGCTGCTTGGTGAAAGGGGGACGCTGAATCCATGACTCCAGCGTTCAGATTTCCCACAGATGGCGCCAATTTACGAGGGGTAACCTCGGCAATGCCCATGGTTATGGACTTACAGTTTCTTGGAAAATAGAATATTGGGGATCTCGTCGGCTGATCAGACAAACAAGGGAGTCGAAATAGTCTGATTGCTATGAAAACTATGATTACAAATTTCTCAAGGTTTTGGTACCTCTCCGTTGGCTCCTCCCGACCTTTATATAATAGGTTGGGTCCAAAAGTCGTATACGGATAGGTTACAAGTTATAATTATAATGCTGCTACAATGTCGGTTTATACTCTTTCCTTGATTATCAAGACATGCTTTCCGTCTTCCTGGACCTTCCTTTATTCTTCATGGGATTTGCGAGCTGTAGGCCTTTATGTAACCAGGGTAACTAACCATAGGAACCCGATTAGTCATACCCATGTCACAGATACTGGAGGGATGTTTTGTGGACATCAAACATCACTTCGTAAATGGGTGATCATAAAGATGGCTTTCAGGTATCTCCGATGGTAATTGTTGAGTTGCATGAATCAAGAGTGGGATTTGTTACTCCTAGTGTTGGATAGATATCCCTGGGACCTCTCGGTAATGTAGAATCCTAAAGCTCACAAACATGTGATAATGGTTTTAGTCACGAGGATCCTACAGCATAGAACGAGTAAAGAAAATTTGCCAGTAACGAGATTGAACTAGATATGGTGATACAAACGATCGAATCTTGAGCAAGTAATATATCGTGAGACAAAAGGCATCATATACCAGATTGATTGAATCCTTGACATTGTGGTTCAACCGATAATAGAACTTCGTTGAATATGTAGGAACCACTATGTACATCCTGGCCCCACTAATGGTTATTGATCGGAGAGGTGTCTCGATCACGTCGGCATATTCTTGAACCTGTAGGGTCACACACTTCACACTTCGGTGTCACTAGTTTTTGTCGAGATGATGTATGGTGTAATCAAGTGTTGATTCAGAGTCTCAGATGAGATCCTAGATATCACAATGAGCTTTAGAATGGTTCGAATATAAAATTTCATATAAGCAAGGTTCATTTTGGGATTCCGGAAATGCTCGTAATGTTTTTGGTATCGTACCAGGAAGGTTCTAGAAGGTTCTGTGATGGGGCCCACCTGCATGGAGGGTCCCACATGGACCTGGGTGGGGGAACCTCAGCCCTAAGTTGGCCAAGGCACCACAACCCCCTTGGACCATGCATACCAACCTCCCAAAGGGATAAGATCAAATCCAAAGAGATAAGATCAAACCCTAAAAAGGAGGGATCAACTTGGAGGGGGCAAGTCTTGTCAGCCCCCACACTTATATAAGAAGGAGGGGAGGGATGGTCGTGGTACTAGACCCCCTGGCCGCCGCCTAGCCCTATCTCCCTCCCTCCTCTCCGCAGCACCTTGGCGAATCCCTACAGGAATTCTTCTACACCATAGTAGTGTTGTCGTTGTGCTGCCGGAATCTCACAGAGATCTTCTCTCTCTCTCTTGTAAGATTAAGGAGGAGACTCCACCAAGAGAAATGAGTGGATACCTCATAGGTGTTGTCCGTTCAATACTAGGATCAACAAGGTCAAGATCTACATCGATTTGAACCGATGCAAGCGAACGACCACATCATGATCCCTCGATCGTCATCAAACACTTTGGATCTTCGATGGTATGTGGATCTGATCTATAACTCATTAGTTGCATCTCGTAGATCTGAACTTGGTGGGTTACATCTGCTATTCTGTATGATTTTTTTGTTTTCCATGCTATGAACCCATTAGTGGTATCAAAGCTAGAACCACGTTGTTTGATAGCTCCAAATTTCATCACTTTTTACCATTGGTTTTTCTCTTGTTTATTGCCGGATTTCATTGAATATTACCCCTTTCCACTAATGTTAATGTCGCAATTAGCGAATCCTTGGTTTCTTGTGATGGTTTTCAGGCAATGAACATTCATTGAAGATCTAATAGCATTTATAGGCCAATTACACCAGAATAAGCAAATCCCCAATTGGAGCAACTTTCATTGGAGGCATTCAGAGCACTTAACGACCAACGGTATGGTCAGGGCGCGCCCGTACCGCCCGCCCGTACTACACACCGACGCCTTCCTTATATCAATATAAGCAACTTTCGTGAAGGAGGAGAGACGAGAAGAACCACAGAACAAAAGATACAGCCGCCGCAAGCCATCTAGAGGGGAAGATCAGATCTAGAAGAGGAGAAGAACTTCGCCTTGTTCCTCGACGATCTCCAACCTCTAAACCACACACTCCACAATCATTCCATCAGTACTTAGAAGAGAGATTGGCACTTGTAAGGTTAGGGTTTGATACTTTGATCGACCTTCGGTTTGTATTTGATTTGATCTTTAATCGCTATTGTGGTTTGCTACAATAACTTTGAGATGATTTTTATTTGCAATATAATTATGCATTTGATTTGTCTTCCTCTCATGTCTGAGTAAATCCCCATAGGTGTGGGAGATGTAGGGGATTGGTGAGATATGTTGTGCCTTCTTAAATCAATCCATTTGTGATCGTTGTAATGTTTTATTTAATAGTGAGAATGAATATCTATGTTTGCCTAATGCTTGTTATCTAATTTAAGAGCCCAGGTAACATGATCCAAAGATCTCATAGGTATGAACTTGTATGTTAGTAATTCGGCGGCCCCCGAGTGACACGGTCGATATCAAAGAAGAGCTAGCACTACTCGAGGAACAAGGAACCATCAAGAATAAAGCCTTAATCCGGTCGCAAGACCTTAATTAATGCGCTGACCATGGCCGTGGTAACAGGCATATCATCTCATCGACGGGCAGTGCAGAGGCAGGGCCGAACCATAGGACGAGCAAGTGGTGCGGCCGCCCTGGTCCCCACGGCGGAGAACCCTTGCCTTATATATATTTTTTCACGGAAAGGAACTTGACATTAAAAGAAACATACGATAGTACAAAGCATCACAAGAAAAATATAAATTACAATGAAATCCTCGAGATGCCCTTCTTCTTCAACCTCCAGACCGTGTCGACGGCGCGTCGCCTCTGCCGATCCTCCCTCAGTTGGCCTAACATTGTTGGTTGCATATGGGAAGTCATCGAACGGGTCTAGAAGACCACATCCGTCCCGGAGACAAAGAGGAAGAAGTAATCATCGATAAAACTCCTTGGTGATCCCTAGATCCCCACAGCCAGAAGTCACCTTGATAGACAAACCAATTGCCAAGATCTGAATAGAACCAACGGATCTGGCGATGCTAACTCTCACGGGACTTTCGTAGACTCCGAATCGAACGCCCACGAGGTAGGGAGAGTCCGGAGAGATCTTATTCCAACACGACATCGTCGTCTCACCTCGCCGATACCACTAGGGTGACAAAACCAAGAGAAAACAGACCTACAAAAATCAAACTATGAAGAGGACGGGTCCACACTCCTCTATCCGCCGGCATGGCCGCCAGGTAGAGGGGAGGATGGGGACCAAAAAGATTGGATCCTCGGGCGGCGGCGGCGACTCCGTACGTTTGGCTTTTCACAGCCCTTGCCTTATACTTAATAATGTATATAAATAACTATTTTTAATGGGTAAATATTTATAATACCAAAGCATCTTTTGATTACGTAGAAAAACAAAAATCAAATTTCTAAGAGTAAGTCCGTACTACACCTGGATCACACGGAAACAAATTAATAATAGCTCAACGGCGGTTGGTTCTCTTAGCGGGCGAGTCCTCTCTCCTGTATGCCCTTGTACTACAGATCATCCTTTTTTCGTGAAAGATCAACCTTATATATAATCAACCAGCATAACCTAGGTCATGGTTACAGACGTCTCTAATAATATCTAGTCCAGAGCGGATCCAGACTTTCGTGCATTGTTGGGACCAACCCAACCTAGCTAAAGTATGACTAACAGAGTTCAAGTCTCTACTGATATGGCTAACATAATAGATTCGATCACTCTTACATAGACTATTGGTTCATTTATAAGAGATGCGGCCGTTGAGCGGTTAATTCCCATCTCATTTATCATCACCGTGGTTTCCCGACAATCGCTCTCCACCATGATCGGCCGATCTGTCCACTCCAAAGCCAGCGCAATTCCTTCATTCATCGCCAACACTTCAGCTTCGAGAGGGCTTCCACAAGCCCATAGATGCCTAGAAGCTGCAAAAATAGTGCTGCCTTCTTCATCTCTGAGAATCATGCCGGTACCTCCCTTCATATCTCCTTCCTCTCATGAACCGTCAACATTCAATTTCGTCCATCCAGGTGGGGGTTTAGACCATCGTCACAGTGTTATCCACTCCTTCAACTTTCTTCCTCCTCTCCTTTGGTAAAGTTTTCTCATATGACACCACCGATTTTCCCTTAGCTAGATCAGCCAGGGTTTTTGCTTGATCATCAACAAAGAGTCAACGTAACTGCATGGGAACTTTCTTGAGGCTTCAATTGGCGGCACTAATTTGTTGTGGAGGATCAAGTTCTTGACGTGCCATATCCTCCACAATACTAAAGATCATCTTTAACTAGAATGTCATCAACATATTATTGAATCCATTGTTATAAGTAAGACATAATGATCTAAAAAATGATACTCCCTTCGATCCAAATTAGTTGATTTAGATTTGTAGATTTGGCTATATCTAGACATGATTTAGTATTAGATACATATGTATCTCGATAAGTTTGAGTCGACTAATTTAGGTCGGAGGGAGTAGTAACATGCTAGTGATAGGTAAACAATATTCTTAAACAATATATACTCTAGATTTTCCTATCTGAGTATACCTAAGTGTAAACTAGAAACATCTATCTTGATATTGTTATGCCATACGTAAGGTCTAGATATCCCTACAAAAGGAGATAAGGATACACCTTATTCATACATGTTACAAAAATTCATCCGAGGCCACATATGGTTTTGTATTTTCTTATTTTCTCATGTTTCACTTTTTTTTTATATATGACTAAGACACAATGTACTAAAAATAATGTAATTTTTTTTATAAAATACAGTTACCATGAATCAAGAATAAATGAGTTATAATTTTTTTATAAGTTTAGTATAAATTACTATATTTATTTTGACTCACCTCCGGTCCAATAATTTGCATAAGCCAGCCTTGTGCAAAGGGGATAGCCCCACAACTCGTTGTTGTTTTGCTGGCATGGGATTGCGTGCAATCATGAAGAAGACATCCATGACGCCCTCATCAATGTAGCCTTAGACTTCCTCTGGTTAGCTCAGGAGGAACGCTGCCATGCGGACGAGATAATGGAAGATTAGTTAACGATCGCTAGTGGATTCGGGAGCATCGCCATTTCCGTGATATAATCTTGTTTTTTGGACTCTAGGGAATAGAATTTAAATTACACTAGAAGACCGAAATGGATTTTCCAAATCCCAATTATATATTCAAACCTGTCACAACTTATTACTACGACGGTGGTAAGCAATTAGGACCGCAGGGACACGTTTAATTATGTGGTCCACTCCGCTAGTTGCGTTGAATTTAGGGATAAATCTGACCATAAGTCATTGGCAAGCCTAGAGGGTGTAAGTTTTATTATCATAATTGAATCCCTACTTTGAAGTTCCCTAAACATGCCATCTGGGCCCTTGTATACTCTTGTTTGTTTGATTATTCCCTAGTTATTGAACCCAAGTACCAGCCGACGGAAGAAACTCGTGACCCTTGTTTATTTGATCCGAAAATCAATATTATAGATAAAGAGACATATCCTACATCTTGTGTTATTTCGTAGTCTACTTTTGCGGGTGTTCACCAAAGTTTTGAACACGTTGTCAACATGAATCTTCGTCAGGATGCACGAAGAGGAGATAAGATCCTAGCTTGGCACCACCCTCAACGCCGTAGACCAAGATCACCTCGGCTCGTTGACCTCCCCTCGCCAAGACGATTGACTACACTACATCCAACCTTCAAAACCTCAACCCACCCTCTATTGAATGTCAACGGAATTGAATGGATGAGATCACCATCATCATTTCAACGAACAATTTTTTTCCACCTCGGGTTATTCTTGAAAATCCTCACGTCTAGACCGGATCTCGCGCTCTCGCACATGTCACTCTTGATGCTAAAATTCCCCCAGGTATCGCATAGCATTTGGGCAAATGCTAGCACAATGTCGGTGGATGATTTACAATATGGAAATTGATCATACTTTCAGTATCAGCGTCCCAGGCCTAGCTCCACACACTCGTGTCATGTTCCAAGCATTTGGCGCATCCAGCCCAACCCACAAGCGGAGAGCCCTTTACATCCCAAAAGACCGGCTTGATGGGAGAATGACCACTCTCCCTTATAAGCTACCTGTAGCCCCTCCCGCTAGCGAGGTGGGACTAAAGTCACCGACAACGCTTGGTATCTAACACCCACCCCCTAGGAACCCCCAGGCGGGCATGGTGATGTTGTCTCTGATACCAATTGTTAGCGTCCTAATCTCAACTCCACACACTCGTGTCGCATTTCAGGGCCTTGGAAAGGGTCGGGTGACATGGGTATGCCCCCACGGGCACCCAGGCTTGGCCTATACGGTGCAGCCCAAGAGAAGATTACGAAAATACCCAGGACGATTCGGTTGGCCCAAGTCGAAGAACACACGGATCCTTGGGAAGCACGACATGTTAGATAGGGAACTTAAGGGAAACACCCTAATCTGAAACCGACTCGGTCTGCTATCCCGAGACCTAGTCCCCCTATATAAAGGCTAGGAGGGAGCGTCGAGAAAGGCACCTCGCAACCCTAGTTTACACACTAACAGATTGCATCTACGTATCCCTGTAATTCTAGATTTCTCCATTAACAAAGAGTAGACAAGTAAGAGTAGGTTCCCTTATGAGGGCCCGTGCGTTCCTGATGTGTTTTTTGCTAGCCGATCGATACCTTCAGCGCTTCCCACTTCCTTGAACCCAAGTCCATCATCCATGGGCATTGGCGAGTTAACCCCTCGTCACACGAAGATCATGATCGTCTTTTCATCACTAGACATAACGCATGGCACCCTCACGTAGCCGATGAATTGTTTTATGTATCGATTTAATATGAAAATAATTGACTCCTTCACGAGTGTTCTGACTATGAAAAATAAGGACGATTGATTGGTCACATCGCATAAACCTTATCTGGCGAGATGTGGCCGACACTACGAGCATATAAAATTTTGTGGGTAAAAGTGTAAACCTTTTGTAAAGTTATCAAATTATTCGAATTGCCCGTGACCATGGTCAAGGACAGCTAGCCAGGCCACACTAACTAAACATGACGATGGTTTGTAGTCTTCGCTAGGTGGCCTATTTTTAATTTTTATTACTTTTAGACCTGTTTGTACTAATGTTGATGATTATTAATAGATCGGTGAAATTTTTGCAAAAAATAAAAAAGGACAGCTACCGAGGCCACACTAACTAAACATGACGATGGTTTTTTTTCTTTGAGAATGGATTACAAGAAAAGGGAGCTTTGATGAACCGTACAGATGTGATTGTTCGACGTTAAATATGAAAATTAGTGAATTGAATGAGTTCACAAGGACTCGAACACTTGTTTGAGTGATAGAGTTTAGACTTTAGAATGACTTGAACACCTGTTTTGATTAACTGTTGATGGTGACGTTGTTTTCCTTAAAACAACTTTTACGCGTAAATACCCAAATCATGTTCCTTCTGTCCGGAAATAAGTGATTTGTATTTGTCTAGATTCGGATATATCTAGATTCTAGACATGTTTTAGTGTATAGTATACTCCCTCTGGCCCAAATTAATTGACTCAAATTTGTCGAGATTCGGATGTTTCTAATACTCCCCGTCTCAAAATAGATGTCTCAGCTTTTTTAAAATTTGAATAAATCTAGACAGGTTTAGTGTATAGATTTATCTAATTTTTGACAAATATATGACATCTATTTTAAAACGGAGGAAGTACTAAATCATGTCAAGATGCAATCAAATCTAGATAAATCTAAATCAACTAATTTAAAATTGGAGGGAGTATCTGAATCTAGACAAATAAATCACTTAGAGTACTAGTATTACATCGCAGCTTAACTATGCTTCCTAGCTTGGAACCGTTGCACTGATCAAGAGCTCGGCACCACCTGCCGGCATCAGAACGACAAGCCCTTCATCGGCACACGGCGAGACGATGCTGCACGAGACGTGCACAGGCTTGCATCCGTCCAGCACGACCTCCTCAAGACCGGCATCGTTCCAGCATGCGTCTCGAAGCGCGTGGCCCGGAGACTGCGGCGTCGTCTCCCCGTCACCTCCCGCCTTGCACGCGCGCACGACGTCCAGTCCTCCCAAGCCGTCGGCGGCGAGAACCGTGAACCGCGCCGGCTTCTCGACCCCCAGCTTCTCGCTGGCCTGGGCGATGCATGCCTCGGCGAGCGCGCGGCGGTCGGCCGGTGCATCATCGCCGACGGTCCTGAAGAGCACGGTCGTCGCGGTGGCGCCATCGGCCGCGGAGACGAGGGGAACGGACCTGAGGCGCCTGGTGGCGGCGCGCGGGTTCCGGAAGTAGCGCGTGTACCGGATCATCGGGTTGAGGACGAGCTTGCTCTGCTCCTGCACTTCCGCGTGCGCTCGAGCAAACGACTTGAGGAAGTTGATCAGAGACAGCGGGTCGGCGTGGAGCAGGCTGCAGCACACGCCGATGGCGTAGCCGCCGTCCTGGAACCACGTCAGCTGCACGCAGAATTTGCAAAAGGGATCACGGAATTTGTGCGAGTTTTCAGTTCAAGGACGCAAGAAATTTTTGAATTTCATACTGCTATTACCTGCATGAAGAAAGGTGCAGACATCTCGGGGTCCCGCTCGTCCACGTCGGTCCACAGCGCCAGCGCGGCCTCCTTGCTCTCCCGGTCGCCGGCCTCCAGGAACGCGGCCATGGGCGTGTCCGCCGACGCCGTGAGCATCCGCAGGCCCGAGTCATTCAGCTTCACCTCCCACGGCCCGTCACCGCCGGAGGAGCGCCGCAGCCGCCCGGCCATCTTCGGCTCGTCGGACAGCGCCGCGCTGAGCGCCTCCTGCACCCACGCGGCCTGCTCGAGCCGCGCCCTCGCCTCGTCGTCCGGCCCGTGGGCGCCGTCCGCGTCACGGTAGTAGAGCACCGCGCGGAACCGGCGCTGCAGCTCCGCGGCGGTGATCGGCGCCGGCGGCGTCCCGGACACGGTGATGGGAATCGTGCGCCCTCCCTCCGCCGCGATGCGCGTCGGGATCGCGGTCTGCATGGACTCGACGTGGAGATGCGCCGGCGCGGCCGCCATTTCGGTTCTGCGTACGTATGTGCGAGGCTGCGCGCGCGCCAACTAGCGTGCCAGTGTTTTGCCCTTGAAGAGAACTACAGCATACATACGCCTGACAGCAAGTGTTGGGGTATCGCCAGGAGCAGCTGCAAATTTATACGCGGTTTCATGCAAGTTGTGTTGGCGTACGTACCGCGGACAGATTTGGATGGTGTTTTGTAGGCTTAACTTCCACTGTAAGTTTGTTGTGTACGTGATGTTGGAGCCGAAGCTCCCAAGTACAAGTTTCATTTTGTTTTGGCTTAGTAGCTAATCGTCACAGCAATTCGATGGTTCAGTATTGCCCGGGTTGTTCAGGTCACGCACTACACGCTGTGCTAAATTGCTGTCAGTTTTTTTTATCAAATGGGTTTCCCCCTTCTTTTTTTGAGTTAATTGCAAACACGACAAGTTCGAAAAATCACCGGGTTACAATTATTTTTCAAAAATCCACTGAAATTGTGCTGGTTCGTTGCAATATGTACTCATGCCGAGATTTGCTAACCACGATTCTGATAGAAGTTCCCACTGTCATAAGCGACATGGCAAGGGGAGGAGAAATAATAGACAGGTATAACATTTGGGGCTTTTAAAAAAAAACTTGTCTCACTTAAATCCACCGCCGACGGTAGGCATGGAGAACTCAGGCGACGAAGCGGTGAGCTCCGACGTGGGAGCGGCGAGCACAGGCACGGGGCGGGCCAGCTACGACGCGGGGTGCCAATCTCAGGCGCGTGACTGCGCGCGAGCTCCAACACGGGGCTACGGGCGAGCTTGGGTTGGGGCTGCAGGAGAGTTGTGGTGGAGGCGCGGAGCGGCATGAGCTCAGGAATAGGGTAGCCGAGCGAGCTCGGGGCAAGTCGCCGCTGGGCGGCGCGCGTCTGTCGGCGAGCTTGGGGCGAGGCGGCGTGCGAGCTCGGCGCGGGGCTGCGAGCGAGCTCGAGTGGCGGCGAGCTCAGGCACGGAGCTGCATGCGAGCTCAGGGCGGTGCGCCGTTGGGCCGCGTGGCTGCTGGCATGCTCGAGGTGGCGCGGGGCGGCGTGCGAGCTCGGTGCGTGGCTTTCGGGCTAACTCCGGCGGGGGTCGGGCAAGAGGTGTGCGTAAGCGCGGGGAGGTGGGCGGCGGTGCACGCCGGTGAGCCATCCAGCGATAGCCTGGTCTGGATGGGGGTGAAACAGTTGGGCTCCACCTCCAAAAATTATAAAATAGCCCAAAAATTGTAACCCAACTAATATTTGGTTCCTTTGACTTTTTCCAACTTGCCACGTCACCACTAACAGCGGGACCCTTCGGTCAAAATCGTGGTTAGCATGGCCATATCTTGCCAGCAGTGCACATTGCAACGAATCAGCGCAATTTGGGTGGATTTTTGCAAAATTAGTGTAACCCGGTGTTTTTTCGAATTTGTCGCGCAATTGTGTTTTTTTTTACAATTAACTGTCTTTTTTTGCGAACCATCCCCGCTTTATTGACAAAGCAAAACGAGTCTACATCGTCTTTTGCTTATTACAATTCGAATCATCATCCTCTTGTGAGGAGGAACACTTACATGAGAGAAACTAGGAACCAAAATAAGACAACTACAACAGAGATTAAACTTCACTACAACACCAACCGTTCCACTTCAACTAAAGCTCCAAAACAAGAGTTCCTGACAAAGATGAACCACGGGCAATTATTTGACATAGTGGAGACCATCCCCTCGTTTTGCTGAAGATTTCCTAGGCCATCATCTTCAGGATATCAACCCCTCCTAGCATCACCTTTCGATTTTTTGTTTCTGCAAATCACTCCAATATGTCATCCAGTGACAAATCATAAAGATCACATCATAAGGATCATTAGGCATTACATTGTCAAAGCATACACGGTTTCTAATTTTCCAAATGGACCAAAAGACAACAACCAAGCATATTTTTCTGCCACTGTCTTGTCCCAGGAATTTATCAACCCGAACACCTACTTCTGACATTTTTCTAGGTTGAATGTGGGAACCAAAAGCACATTAGAGAATATCACAAACAAACCTCGCAACATGATAGATGAAAAATAGATGGTCAACGCTTTCGTGAAGCACGAAACATGCATTTTTCATCCTCCTCCTAGCCCCTTTTCTTCAAGTTGTCTTGGTCAGAATTTTACCCACATCAAACACTAGAGGAACACCTTAACTTTGCCAGACATTTTAAGTATCCATAGGTTTTGTAACACCTTGATCGGTACTCTGGTTTGTAGAGCATTATGCAAACTTTGAACAGTAAAACCTTTCTTCCCCAATTTCCAAGTCACTTTATCATCATCAACCCCTAATTGAACCCGTTGAATGATATCAAGTAGATTTGCCTAATCCACGGCCAACTCTCCCCATAAACATCTTCTGAGCACAAAGCAACCCCCCATAGGACTACACCATTTTGTCCACTTTAATATTTTTGTCAAAAGAATATATCATATAACCTCGGGAACATATCAACCATTGATTTTTTTTCCTATGCCAAACATCTTCCCATAATATGGTTTTGTTTCCAGAAATCATAACTTTATTACAAAACTGTAGAAGATAGGTTTTATTCTTGTAAGCCTGTCCAGAATTGTGACACACCGGAGTTTTTATCAGACTGACACAAAGTTTATTTTGAAGATATTCTTCTTCAGTATATCCTGCCAAGCTCTTTCCTCATTCTCAAACTTCCATAGCCATTTACAATGCAAACCAATATTCATTATATCAAGGTTGAGAACACATAGTCCTCCCAAATCTTTAGGAGGGCAAAAAGTTTCACAAGATGATACTACCTAAGAGCATCTCCACTCGCCCCCTTGAGGGAATCTCCACCGGGCTGACCCAACCCGTCCGAGCGCGTCCGAACGCGTCCGCGCGAACGTGCGGAAGACTGTATGGCGGCCCAACAGCACGACCCATCCGGACAAACACGCATAGACCGACCCATCCATGCATCAAATTTGGGAATCGGTTGGGCCGGAGCTGTACATCGAGCTTGTCCTCGTGCGTCCTCCCTCTTCTTCTCCTGGGCCCTCTCGCCAGTGGCACAAGAGACACTCTCCTCTCCCAAACCCTCGCCCTCCATATCCCACGGCCAGAGAAGGCGCAACCGTTGCCGTTGCCACTGCCTGCTGCCATCGTCGCCCCCGCGATATCCAGCAGCACTGCGGGCAACACACATTGCCGAAGTTGACTGGACGCGCCGCAGGCCATACCGCCGCCCCAGCCTCCACCTAACGACTGGACGCGCCACAACCTCTAGAGTGCGTCGCGCACAACCTGTCAGGTCGTTTGCATGAGGTGCGTTCGCTGGTCCTTTCTAGATTATCTAGTTCACTGCAGGAGTCGGCATGGCCATTGACGGATGTATACTGAATAGACCGGTAGCAGTCGAAGGGCAATCGAGTTCTTCTACAAGAATTTCGTCAAGTCATCATTCGACGAGGAGTCCGACAGTGAGACCGAAGTTCTGCTGGCAGCTGCATAGATGGTGCACGACCACTACCTCCTGTCACCGCTTAGAGGTGGCTCGACGAAGTGGCGTGAAGCCAACCATGAACGCGACTGGGAAGCTGGGTACATACGCCTTTACAAGGACTACTTCCACCCAACTAATCCGATCTTCAAATAGAAGGCATTCTGTCGCCACTATCGGATGTCTAGGAACCTGTTCTTGGACATTCTCAATAGGGTGAGGGAGTACGATAACTACTTTGAGGCCAAGTACGATTGTACCGATAAGATTGGCTTCTCCTCTTACCAAAAGTGTTCTGCTGCCATTCGTCAGCTTGCATATGGAGTGTCCGATGATCTCCTTGACGACTACATGCGCATGAGCGAGTCCACATGCCATGAGGTCATGTATCGGTTTTGCAGCGCAGTTATTGTGGTGTTTGGCAAAGTTTATCTGAGAGAGCTAAACACCGAAGACACTGTCAGCCTTTTGTCCATCAACGAGAGTAGAGAGTTTACTGGGATGCTTGGCAGCATCGACTACATACATTGACAATGGAAGAACTGTCCTTTTGATTGGCAAGGGCAGTTCAAAGGGCATGTGTAAGATTGCACCGTCATACTAGAGGCTATTGCATCACAGGATCTCTGGATTTGGCACTCCTTTTATAGCATGGCTGGATCACGCAATAACATCCATGTGCTACAGCGGTCCCCATTGTTTGCTAGGCTGGCAGAAGGCAATGCCCCACATGTTTCCTATGAGATCAACGGCAATCCATATGATATGGGTTACTATCTAGCTGACGGTATCTATCCCTACTGGGCCACCTTTATGAAGACAATCCGCAACCCTAGAGATGAGAAATATAAGAGGTTTGTGAAAGAGCAAGAGGCCGCTAGGAAGAATGTGGAGCAAGCATTTGGTGTGCTTCAGTCAAAGTGGGCTATTGTTCGATACCCTACTAGAACCTGGAGCACAGAGAGGATGTGAGATGTAATGACTGCTTGTGTGATCATGCACAACATGATCATCGAGAACGAGCATGATAACGGTATCTTGGACCAAGGCTAGGATTTTCAAGGTCAATTGGTTGAGCCAGAGCCAGATATAACGTCTTGGGAAGAATTCATGCAAGTGCATGAAACTTTGCGTCACAGGCACACCCATGACCGTCTTCAACAGTGGCGGAGCTAGCACAAGAATTATGGGGGGGCAAAATGTGAACTATGAATATTTGGGGGGGCAAATTAGAGTATTTTCTTTGATCTAAGTTCTAAAAAAATATTTTCTTCAATGAATATACAAAGTTTGGGGGGGCGGTGGCCCCCCCTGAGCTATACATAGCTCCGCCACTGGTCTTCAACTAGATTTGGTTGAGCATATATGGGCTCATGCGAGAAACCAAACCGGTTAATCCCTTATTTGTTTTCTGTAATTTCACTGACGTTTAGTTAATTTTTATCGAACCATGTGAGTGTGAACTATTCATATGTAACCACTATTTTAATTAGATTACCTAATCTAGTTTATTTGCTTATAAAAATATACATTTATATATGTACTTTATGTTTAATAAATCTCCAAAAAGATAAACATTATGGCCAGCATGGACAAATGGGCCGCGCCACTGGGCGTGGTTGGCTAGACAGGCTGTACCACGACCAAAAGCGACCGCGGCCTGACCCAAACGGACAGAAACAGATTGTTTCGATCACCCGTTGGGTCGGCCTGGTGGAGATGCCCTAAGCGGCCTATGGGAGCGTCGATGCAAAAAAGAAAACTCGCCCAGTTGCCCCCTTCCCTCCAAAACAGATTTTCATCAAAAGTTATCCGGTGCCCCCAACACATAGGGAGGCAATCGGGGGCGTCGGCTACCATCTTTGGCCCCAAGGACCCACCCGACAACCTCTCCATTGTCTTTAGTATTGAGGGTATGACTGGATAGCATCTACACCTATAATCAAAAATCATCCGGTGTCCTTCATATGGGCTACCACCTGATGCTGTATGGGGGGACGAGTGGAGATGCTCGAACCCCTTGTTGTTCCTGCTAGAGAAATCTATTCCTAAATATATCCCTTTTTTAACTCTCACGAGCACTTTATAAAAAGATAGCATGTACAAATGGTAGACATGCATCAATTTAGAAGAATAACCCAGGAACCTATATCCAGGAGATTACCCTGCCAACATCCCATCATTTTCTCCATTTTATCATTAGCAGGTCTCCAATGGATATTAAGAAGCCTTTTCTTATCAATAGGCACACCTTAATATTTTAAAGATAATTTGTCGGATTGACAAGTAAAAATTTCTTCATAAATTCGTTCTTGTTCCTTGCATTCAAAACAACAAGAAACCGAGAGCTGGTTTTCTATGATAGTTCTTTGAAACTACTACCAGGAGAGAGCCGTGTTTGGATGGTCCAAAACAATCAAATACTTGGGGCGTGTTTGGTAGCTTGCAGATGCTCAGGCCAGGCCCGGGGGTTGACAGAAATGGGCTGCTTGGTTTCCCACATGCCCTTTTGGCCCACAGGAGTCCGAACCTCAAAGCACCCCTCAGCTAGGCCCGGGGACAACGCTCAATTCGGTTGTTTCCCCGGAGCCAGCCTCGTTGTGTGCAAAAAGGGTAACGCGGCGACGGAGCTCGTGTGGTAGGGAGGAGATGGCGGGAGGCCGCGCACGACCGCAAAAATCCGGTGGGAGGAATTCGCTCACCGCCCTCCTACTCCCCTCCCTATTTATAGACGGTGGTGTTTCGCCCCCAAAATCCAAATCGACCATTCCACCTCCCCATCGAGCTTTTCACCCCTCAGATCTAGATCGATGTCGTCCGATTCATTTGCCTCCAACACGAAGATGCTAGTCCTTCCATCTTCACCAGCGATCACGACGTCAGTTGGTTGTTGATGGCTCAATGCACGGCGCCTAGAAAAGTGCTTGGTGCGTGGTGTTGATGTAGAGCTCGTTGGGAACCCAAGAGGAAGGTATGATGAGCACAACAGCAAGTTTCCCTCAGTTATGAAACCAAGGTTTAATCGAACCAGTAGGAGCAAGGAAACACCTCAAAGGTGTTACTAGCTGAGCTTTGGCAGGGCGCACTACCAGTGCTAGTAGCAACGTGGAGACCTGCACAATACAACCACAGAACTTTGTCCCCAACTTGCGATGAGGTTGTCAATCTCACCGTGTTTTGTGGAAAACAAAGGATTAAACGTATCGAATGGAAAGAAGTAAAAATTTGCAGAAAGTAAACACAAAACAGTAAAAGATTGTAGATTGAATGTAAAAGACAAGGACCGGGATCCATAGTTCACTAGAGGTGGCTCTCCTTAGATAGATAACATGCTGGGTGAACAAATTACAGCGGGGCAATTGACAAACACCGAGAAAGCAATACATGCATATACTAATCATCTTGACTCCTTTGAGACTTGATTGGGCATTACAACATAATACATAGACCACCATCCAACTGCATCTATGACTAATAATCCACCTTCAGGTTATCATCCGAACCCCCTTCAGTATTAAGTTGCAAGCAATAGATTATTGCTTTACGAACTGCGTGTAAAGTAAATAATACGATTGTTCTATGAACAAAGGATTGTTGTTTTCTCCCTAGTAGCAACAGCACATCTAGTACCCTAGAGATTTCTGTCACTTCCCTAGATTACCAGAGGCATGAACCCACTATCGAGCATAAATACTAACTCTTGGAGTTGCTAGCATCTACTTGGCCAAGATAGCTACTAACAACGAAAAGCATGCAAGATCACAAATAACAAAAACATGATAGAATCAATAATCAATCTGAAATAGCATCTCAATATCCATCGGATCCCCGCAAACACAACATGTATGAATTACAAATAGATGATCTTGATCATGAATGGAGCTCACAAGATCTAAACATGAAAGCACAAAGGAGGAGAACCAGCCATCTAGCTACTACATGGATCCGTAGTCCAAGGATGAACTACTCATGCATCACATCGGAGGCTTGCATGGTGATGAAGAAGGCCTCCAGGGTGAATTCCCCTCTCCGGCAGGGTGCCGGGAAGAGCTTCAGATCCCTCCCGATCTAGGGATGGAGATGACATTGACTACAGACTCTTTCGTGGATTTTTTATCGGGCACTTAGGGTTTTCGTCCCGAGGGCAATATATAGGCGGAAGGAGAGGCCGAGGGGGTGCCGGGAGCGGCCACACCACCCCCTGGCGTGGGCCAGGCTTGGCCGCATGGCCAGGTGGTGTGGTGGCCCCCAGGCCCTTCTCTGTCTCGTATTCTGGCACTTGATCCCTTCCGGAAAAATAGGCACTTTGGCTTTTGTCCCGTCCAATTCCGAGAATATTCATTTTCTGACTTTCCTGGAACCAAAAACAGCAGAAAATAGGCAGTTGTCACTGTGGCTCTTGTTAATAGGTTAGTCCAAGAAATCATATGAAAAGTACTCCAAAGTTGGAACAAAACACAAGAAAGTGGATAAAACCAAGCATGGAACATCAAAAATTATAGATACATTTGCAATGTATCAACATCCCCAAGCTTAACTCCTGCTCGTCCTCGAGTAGGTAAGTGATAAAAAGAAAGAATAATTTTTGAGGTGACATGCACCATCAAAGACTTGATCAAAGTATTTGCAAAACATTCAAAGCTGGGATCATAGTACTTCAATCATAACATGAAAGACAAAGTTCTAGCAATAAGCAAAGAAACTATGATGCAACATGAAAAGGCATAAACAAAAGATTCATGAATAACAATGCTTTGCAAGACGTTTGTTTGTTTCACATAAAGAAAACATAGCATATTAGTATTCAGTTTGTCTCTCAATAGAGTAGCAAATATAAATGCATAGGACACACCTTCAAAGTTCATAAGAGTGACTAGATACAATAGTTTAAAACAAGCAATATCAAAGTATGCATCAATTAACTAGTCTTGGGACAATGCACATATAACTAAGAATGGCCACTATGCTCTCAAAGTAAGTGCATAAAGATAGAAGGTGGAGACTCAATATAATGGTGAAAAAAAGCCTTTTGTAAAAGGAAGTAGGGATTCAAGTCTCATAAAGAGCTTCCAAAAATTATGGTACTTATAGCTTTCAGCTCTCATTGCCCCTATCATAAGCATCTTGAAATGATTAAGGTTAAAGTGAACATACTATGGTGTACATGCTTGACGAAGTATAAGTCAGAAATCTCATGTCCCTTGTATACGAGGGTCGCTCCTCATGCTACTCAAGTTTAGTCACCGGTAAGTTCTTGTCATCATAAGTACATGTGTATCATAGAGAACCGCCAACGGGGTACCTCTTGCCCGATGATACGGAAGAATCCCCATATCAAAATGACAAGGCAAGCAGACAACGAGCATCTCAGCATTCTTCTTATTTACCATGGGAATATGGTGCTTTTTTCTCTCTTTCCTCTTTTCATAGTATCTCTTTTTTTTCTTTTTTTTCTCAATATAGGACTCTTTTTTTATAAGAAGAATGCTTCATAGACAGCTCATTATGGTTATGCTGCAGGTTTCCACCATGTCAGCATGGATTAGACCAGCGGCCCAGGCGTTTCTCTAACATATATACATAACTCCACGGACTTACAAGCTCCCCTTTCATTTCACACCGACGACATCCATATACAAAAGAGCAAGATATCAACTAGGTACAAGTACCAAGTGCAATGTTGAAAGCGTTCCCCATGAAAGCATGGTTCTGCTAATTCTCAACAAATAAGTGCAAGCATATACAACATAGAAGACACAATGGTTCAAGTTTATTAAGGGCAAGTAAAGTAAAGTGTGCCCTCAAGTTTGTGAGAGCTTTAATCACTAGTTTTCTCATAACAAGTTTAATTTGGAAGGTAAACAAAAGCATGAATATACTTGGAATAGCATAAGCTAGTAGGTAGGTATGGTGGACTCTTTGGAATAACTTGGTTTAGGGAGTTGGATGCATGAGTGGAACTCATACTTTGTTGTGGAGGCTAGCAAAAGACTGGGAGCGACAAACTAAGAGAGCAATAATGGCCATAATCATGCAGAGCGACAAAACATCGTTGATCAAAGCATAAAGTGATACTACAAGTTGAAAACTAAAGGATCATAAAGGCTATGGTGACTTGTGACAGTCATAACATGGTGTGAGCATGTGCCAAGTCAACCCAAATAAAGTATCAAAGGAGAATACCACTATACTATGCTTTAATATGCTAAAACAACGCATGATTCATCCAAGGCACATTAAGCAATCTCAATTGTTTATAACAAGTCATGCTACAACAAAGAATACTAAGCATAAAGCCAAAACAATATCAATCATGGCATGACAAAGCATAGGCCACAGTCAAAAACGAGCTCTTTTTATCACATAAGTATGAACTTTCCTACTCTTTTCCTAACCAAACCAAACTATTTGCAAACCAATGTATGAAAGAGGGGGTCCAACCAATTTATTAATAAAACTAAGCAAACCAAAGAAAACGAAAAACCAAAACGAAAACGAAAAAGAAGACGCTCCAAGAAAAACACAACTGTGCATGAAACAATAAAAATGAAGCGTTTGGAAGAAACCTGGGATTTTTATTGATGAAGAAGGGGATGCCCAAGGCATCCCCAAGCTTTGACGCTTGTACTTCTTGGATAATTCTTGGGGTGACACGCGTGGCATCCCCAAGCTTGAGCTTTAGTCCATCCTTCATCTCATTACTCATTCCTTCCATACACCTGAAATTTTTCCTTCATACAAAACTTCACACAATCTCATTAGCAACATTAGTACACTTAAGATAAATAAGTCTCAAGGTTTAGTTATAACACCAAATAAACTTCCATTAGAACACTAGCTACTGTAGAACTTCCCTCAAAAAGCTCAATTCCCCAAAAGAACTCAAAAAGGAACCCACAAAAAGTAAATGCAGAAAATGGCAGAAATCTGTTAAAACAGACCAGCAGGTAAAGATGAATTTTTTCGAAGACCTTCTATTGCTCAAATCAAAAAGTGTTGAACTAACGGAAGTTATATAACAACCTGGGGCAGAAGCAAAAATAAATTCAGCTCAATCCGACATACAGAGCTCTCTCACGAATTTTTACGATGAAGCACAAAAATCTGTTTCGGGACAGCAACTTTTCCAATCATTACTTCTCTCTCATTAGAGGTTACTCTTGGCACAAAAAGCAAATAAAAAGGATAGGGAGCGGTTATTACAGAGGTAATAACTTCCAAGACTCATCTAAAACTTTTGGGTTATCTCCCAATAAGTACTTTTCTTTAACGCCTTTAAGTTAGGCATAAGAAGCAAAGAAAGAATCAAGTGTTCTCAAATGAAGAAGCATTAAGACCAAATTTTGTTTTCATAGGAGAAGCAAAAGAAATCTTTTCTCTCTTTTTAGGTAAGTGTTTTATACCTTTCTTGAGTGGGAGTTGATATTTAATGGTACCTTCTTTCATATCAATGATGGCACCAACAGTTCTAAGAAAAGGTCTTCCCAAAGTAATAGGACAAGAAGCATTGTATTGAACATCCAAAACATAGAAATCATCAGGGACATAGGAATCATTAACCATAATAAGAACATCATTAAGACTCCCCATGAGTTTCTTTTTAGCATTAGCATCATCCTCATTATATTGGAGGAAATCTCCTCCCACAACAGCATCTAGAGCATATCTATAGCAAAGAGCAATCCCAAGGTAAAAACTGCTAAGGAACAAGCTTTGAGTCATTTTAGGCTCAGTTTTTTCATGTAGATCAGAGATTCTATACCAAGCTTCCTTAAAACTTTCCTCAATTCCTTGTTTAAAAGTGAAAATCATTTCCTCGGGGGACATAGCGACAGGAGCAAGGCTAGACATAATGAGATAGGAACTAATTTTTTTTGTGTTTTTGAAATAAGAAAGCAAACAAGTAAAACTAATTTTTTTGTGTTTTTGAAGAACAAAACAAGCAAACAAAGCAAAAAGAAACTAAGAAAGACAAAAACAACAAAGTAAAGAGATTGGTTATGAGGGACTCCCCTTGTGAAGATGTCCTTGACTCCCCGGCAACGGCGCCAGAAAATCGCTTGATGGCTCAATGCACGACGCCCAGAAAAGTGCTTGGTGCGTGGTGTTGATGTAGAGATCGTTGGGAACCCCAAGAGGAAGGTATGATGAGCATAGCAGCAAGTTTCCCTCACTTATGAAACCAAGGTTTAATCGAACCAGTAGGAGCAAGGAAACACCTCAAATGTGTTACTAGCTGAGCTTTGGCAGGGCGCACTACCGGTGCTAGTAGCAACGTGGAGACCTGCACAACACAACCACAGAACTTTGTCCCCAACTTGCGATTAGGTTGTCAATCTCACCGTGTTTTGTGGAAAACAAAGGATTAAACGTATCGAATGGAAAGAAGTAAAGATTTGCAGAAAGTAAACACAAAACAGTAAAAGATTGTAGATTGAATGTAAAAGACAAGGACCGGGATCCATAGTTCACTAGAGATGGCTCTCCTTAGATAGATAACATGCTGGGTGAACAAATTAAAGCGGGGCAATTGACAAACACCGAGAAAGCAATACATGCATATACTAATCATCTTGACTCCTTTGAGACTTGATTGGGCATTACAACATAATACATAGACCGCCATCCAACTGCATCTATGACTAATAATCCACCTTCAGGTTATCATCCGAACCCCCTCCAGTATTAAGTTGCAAGCAATAGATTATTGCTTTACGAACTGCGTGTAAAGTAAATAATACGATTGTTCTATGAACAAAGGATTGTTGTTTTCTCCCTAGTAGCAACAGCACATCTAGTACCCTAGAGATTTCTGTCACTTCCCTAGATTACCAGAGGCATGCACCCACTATCGAGCATAAATACTAACTCTTGGAGTTGCTAGCATCTACTTGGCCAAGATAGCTACTAACAACGAAAAGCATGCAAGATCACAAATAACAAAAACATGATAGAATCAATAATCAATCTGAAATAGCATCTCAATATCCATCGGATCCCCGCAAACACAACATGTATGAATTACAAATAGATGATCTTGATCATGAACGGAGCTCACAAGATCTAAACATGAAAGCACAAAGGAGGAGAACCAGCCATCTAGCTACTACATGGATCCGTAGTCCAAGGATGAACTACTCATGCATCACATCGGAGGCTTGCATGGTGATGAAGAAGGCCTCCAGGGTGAATTCCCCTCTCCGGCAGGGTGCCGGGAAGAGCTTCAGATCCCTCCCGATCTAGGGATGGAGATGACGTCGGCTACAGACTCTTTCGTGCATTTTTGATCGGGCACTTAGGGTTTTCGTCCCGAGGGCAATATATAGGCGGAAGGAGAGGCCGAGGGGGTGCCAGGAGCGTCCACACCACCCCCTGGCGTGGGCCAGGCCTGGCCGCATGGCCAGGTGGTGTGGTGGCCCCCAGGCCCTTCTCCGTCTCGTATTCTGGCACTTGATCCCTTTCGGAAAAATAGGCACTTTGGCTTTTGTCCCGTCCAATTCCAAGAATATTCATTTTCTGACTTTCCTGGAACCAAAAACAGCAGAAAATAGGCAGCTGGCACTGTGGCTCTTGTTAATAGGTTAGTCCAAGAAATCATATGAAAAGTACTCCAAAGTTGGAACAAAACACAAGAAAGTGGATAAAACCAAGCATGGAACATCAAAAAATTTAGATACATTTGCAATGTATCAGTTGTCCTGCTTCACCTTGGAGCCCATCGACGGCAGTCCTTCCGGCTCCTCCGGCGAAGGCGGCCACGACGAGCTTGTCGTCAACAAAGTCGGCCAAGGCGACGGTCGGTGTGGCAGCAACTCCATCGATCGCGGCGACGATCGTCATACCGGCATCTCCTTCGTCCCCTACCTCTATGATGCATCCTCTGGAAGCTGCTATAAGAAACCTCTGACCTTGGACTAGCTATGCATAGATCTGTGAGCATGTATACTCCATTCTTCGTTGTTACCTCTGATGCTCATAGATATGTTCATGTTGTGTGAGTTAGGGTGAGCATATGTACTCTGTTCTTGGATTGTGTGAACTTCTGATGCTCTGCTTGTTAGTAGTTACTGTTAGTATGTGTAGCACAAATTGTTTGGAGACCATCATGCTTAATGTCTTATTCATTACCGTAGGACAATTCTGGACGAGTCATACAATTTGTCTGAAGTGGTTGTTATAACTATAGATCCTAAGAATGGTATCCCCATTCGAGCTATGTACATGCCAAAACCAATGGTGTGGGAGCCTTCTCTTTCTTTGTTTGTTCTGAACAGGCTTTGTGAGTTCATCAAAGAAGGGGTTAGGTATGACCACAAATTCAAAGAGATTTACCTACAACGTGTGTGCAATGATGTTCTTGATTTCACTGGAAAGGAAGTCACCCCAACTCAGGGTAACAACTATATGAGGAAGTGGACGAGGAAGTGGGCTTATGTGCGCATGCTCAAGGATTTGGACAATGTTGAATGGTGTCCGGACACCACGTCATTCAGGATGGAGAACGCCAGGCAGATGGAGTTGTCACAGGCTATGATGAATTGTTCGATTCATGTTTACTTGTTTCAAGATTTTTCTCTGCTTCTTAAGTAACGAAGTTTTATTTTGTCTCAGAGTTTTTCGGTGGATCTCCTTTCCAATCCAGTGGAAAACTGCGCTCAACTTGAGCTCATCTTCATGCCCAAGCCTCTAATTGAGAAGCATCCAGTCAACAGTTGATCCGGGCTATGGACCACCTTACTGATAACAAAATAAAAGTTTGGTTGTACACTTTCATGCCTACACGTCGTGAGAGGAGGGAATGGTTGAGGTGCTGGCTTCGCAGGAACTACGTCTGAGAGGAGGGCATGTATATGCTTCTTTGTTAGTCGTACTACTTATCTATCTTAACTCTATGATGGTGCGAATGATCTGATTGAACAAGAACTGTATGTATATTTTAGGAGACGGTGAAACATCCCCTCCATTAGTTAGGGTTGATGAAACTGTGGTCAGAGGTGGTATATAGTAGCCCCTGTAATGATGAACTGCTTATGATGAACTACTTATGTGTTATCTGCTTCTGCTTAACTGCTTATGTGTCACTGCTTATGTGTGTTGTGATTGTGATGAACTGTTTGTGGGTATGCCCAACACTACACAGTTTGCAAGCAAACATATGTGTTTGTGTTCTCGGTGGACCGATGTAGGCTATCAAACAGATGGGCTGATGTTCTCCACTCATGCAAAAAACATGTATACAAGCTACCAAACGGGATGGAAAATCTAGCCCAGAGGCCGTCTTAGCCTGGCATTGCCCATCTCAGTACTACCGGACTAGGCCAAGAAACCCATGCAGGCTACCAAACCCGCCCTTGTTGTATGGTTAAGCAGGAGCTAGAGTCACAAGTATTATTTTTCATTGGCAAATAGTTTTTTTAGCAAGTTGTGCTCGTATTATGTCGGACCGAACCGGTCTAGACTCTAGTCAGGGTCAGTCCTGAAGGGGGTCTGGAGGGGTGGCCGCCCCGGGTCCAAAAAAATTGGGGGCCCTCATCATGTATGTGCTTTATATATGTCCTAGTGTAGATTAAAAAATGAAGGAGAGTAGCAGTTTAGTTGCTCTGTTGGGCTTTTCACGTAAAAAAGCCAAAGACGATATGAGACCCTATCCAGCTACTCTCGTTCGGCTATTCCTATAAGTCTTCGTCTCGATCGTAAACAGTTCTTCTTCTTACTTCCAGTATAGTTAACTCCTTATGGCGCCTGAATCTAATGCTAAGAAGAGGAAAACAAGGAAGCAGGTACAAAAATTGATCAAATCACAGAGAACATCTCTTCATAAATCATAAAAAATTGCCATCCTAATATTTATATAGTTTATAGAATATTATTTACTATGCATGTCATAGTTGCATCAGCTCAAAGGAGTATTTTAAAGTTGAAATTATTGAAAAATATTCTAAGGGAAGTTAAATGGTTTGGCAACTCTATGTTTCAAGAAAAAGTTATGGGACGATATTGATATTGATCCACCATCGATGACTTCGCTTCTAGGAATTTACAGAGAAAAAATTAGGTACAATGAAAATGCTGTTATTTTTCTATGAATATTGCATTTTGGTATCTATTTTTATCATTTCGTACATGTATATCAAAAAAGAAGTTTATAGGAAGAGATCTAAATTTTAGTTTCGGCCCGGGTCCTAAAATCTCAGGACCGGCCCTGACTCTAGTAGGCCTAGTAGACTTGATTGGGCTGTCCGGACCGAACCTGGCCTGGTCTAGTACCTTTTGCGGGCCGATCCAAATTTATCTCTTGCGCAATTTGCCACCTGTGCCCGCTTCGCCCCCTCCTCCTCGCAGGCATTTCCCCGAACACTCTACTCGCGCCGCCAACAGCGACCTCCGCCGAATCCACTCCCCCACTTCCCGCACCAGCTACCTCCCCGCCGACGCGATGCAGAAGGTGCGGCTCAAGTGGGTGAAGAACCGCGGCCTAGACCACCTCATCGACCGCACCACCTCCGTCCGCGCGTCCTGCCTCCTACTGGACTACCTCGCCCGCCAGCCGTCGCCCCCCGTGCCGGCCCGCGCCCTCGCGCGCTTCCAGAAGCCGCTCGGCCTCACCTTCCCCGTGCTCCGCTTCCTCCGCCGCCACCCGACCCTCTTCACCGAGCAGCCGCACCCGCGCTTCCCCTCCCTCCCCGCCTTCTCCCTCACGACCGCCTCCGATATCCTCCTCGCCCGCCTCGCTCGCGCCTCCGCCGTCGACTCCCACCTCCGGCTCGCGCGCCTCCTCCTCCTCACCCGTTCCAGGTCGCTCCCGCTGGCCTCCATCCTCCCTCTCCGCTTCGACCTCGGCCTGCCCTACGACTTCGCCTCTTCCTTCCCCTCCGCGCACCCCGACCTCTTCGCGGTCTCCAACAACCACATCTCGCTCTCCACCTCCAGCCTCCCGGAGGACATCGCCATATCCTCCCTCCAGCGCCGCCACGCCGAGGCCATCACCGGAGCGACCTACCGCGCCCTGTCCCGGTCGCCGTCCTCTTCAAACGCTCCCCTCGCGTTCCCTATGCGGTTCCCGCGAGGATACGGCGGGATGAAGAAGGTCAAAGCCTGGATGGAGGATTTCCATCGGCTGCCTTACATTTCACCCTACGACGATGCCTCAGGGATCGACCCTGACAGCGACATCTACGAGAAGAGGAACATTGGTTTGCTGCACGAGTTGCTCGGGCTGATGGTGCACAAAATGGTCCGGAGGAATGCGATCCGGCTGCTCCGGGAGGAGCTTGGCCTACCTCACAAGTTCACAAGGCTGTTTACACGGTACCCTGGGGTGTTCTACCTGTCATTGAAGTGCAAGACAACGACGCTCGTGCTTCGCGAGGGGTACGAAAGGGGAAAGCTCGTGGAGCAGCACCCCCTTGCCACGGTGAGGGAGAAGGTGCACTATGTGATGCGCACTGGCGTGTTGTACCGCGGGAAAGGCTTGTCGAAGCTCGTTTTGGATGAGGATGATGATGAAGAGGGTACACTGGATGGGGACAACGAGTTCAAAGGGTACGGGATGGATGAGGATGCTGATGTTGAGTGCTTTGGAATGGAGATTGTGGACAATGACGGGTCTGGTAATGAAGATGATGATGAAGGCGATGGTTATTAACATGGGATGGTGACTTGAGCTTGCCGAATGCTGCTAATTTGATACGACGGGTGCTGGCTTTGCTTGGGATTTCTCAACAGGCTTCAACTTAGTACCAGCAAAGTAGAGGTTTCCACTCGCAGCTTTCAGCAACTTGGGTCAACTTAGTGCCTCCAAATGAGCGGTTTCAGAAGGCAGTCACATACCACTGTGAGTTGCTAGTTCCCTTTGGTGTAGTATACATTACATTCTTGAGATGTAGAAAGCTTCTTTAGATTCCTAGTTTCTATGGTTGTTTTATACTTTAATATCTGGAAGGTAAAATCTAAATGTATGCCTATGCCTCCCTCTGGTCTCTGGATAGCATGAGATGTTATAAGAGTCATCAGGCTTCCATAGCAAGATATATACTTAACCCAATACTTCTCATATACGGATTCTTATTAAATTCTGATACATATACAATATAATTACAGCTATCATAGCCTTGCTGATTGTTATGATGAGTGATTGCATTTGCCACAGGGTGTATTACTATAGAACATGATATCACTTTTTAGTAGGAAAAAGTTACCCTTTTGATATATTTCAAAACCATCAACTCATAATGTAGTATATAGTGCTAGAGGTACTCTGATCTTGTATTATTACATGGTGACGTACAAGAAAATTAGAATTAACTTGCAAGGCAGCTTGGTACGTACCTGGATGTTTGATAGCATAGCTTTGTGAAGCTCAAAGTCACACTAAGCAAATATCAATAGGAATAAGTCAGAATTTTACTTTGGCTAGGTAATGGATGCAAATAGCTGCCAGTCTAGTAGGTAATGCTTACATATTGTTTGGGCAGCCAATGATTTGATCAGATTTGGGGCAGACATCGGTCAAATGCAAATTATGATTTCCTGGATTGCAGAATATCTGCTTCAAATTTTGATTAAAATTGAAATAGACTGTAGAAATTTCTTGATGGACTCGGCTCATTTGTGAAGTGAACAAACTTATACGTTCCTAACCTTTTGTGAGGGCAACCATCACTCGCCAGTCACCAGTTAATTGTAGACATGAATGTTGCAATGTCGCTCATTGCTCCTTGTAATCTTTTCAGCTAAAGTGATGCTGATCAAGGAGCCTATGCAGTTTTCAGAACTTTTTGTAAGACAACCGATTTGAGTTTGCCACGATCATTCTGCACTCACGTGCACCGTTCCTCATTTTCTTAAAAATGGTGTACTTTTGGTTATTTCGGGCTTTATTTGCCCTCGCCATGAGATCTCTGTAGCAAGTTGTATGTTATTTTCAATGATAACATTATAGGTTATAAGCATAACTGCCATAATAAGATTTGAAATTTTCATACACCGTTCCTACTATCTAGTATCTTGGGCTTTGCAACAAGCACCTCCAAGGTTGAATCAAGTGTATGCTCTTCTGCTTCAGTTTACTCCTCGAATAAAGCAGATGATTTTATGCTCCAATACGTCCATCGTTAAGAGCATCAGTCTGTGTAATATTAAGCCATCTTCTCAGTCTCAGGTTTAGATTTGCTTGATTAGTATTCTACTGCAGTGCAACTTTTTTTAATACATGCCCCCATAAGTTCGTGAAGGGTAAAACATTAGCATACATGCTACTGCAATATCATTATATTATGCACATTTTACTGGCTTATTGGAATGGATTTCTCTCGTCAGATGCAGCCATTCTAGTTGCTAAATAAAGTTCATTCTCATTCATCTCACGAAGAAAATTGGTACTGCAATATCATTATATGTATGCATGCGCGAATTGGAGTGCCCAACTCATTATGAATTTAACCTGTCAAGTTCATTCTCATTCATCTCATGGAGAAAATTCTGATATAATTGTTAATTAGATAATGTCCTTGCTCAAGTGAACAAAACTCTGATCGTATTCAAGCTCCATGGGGTAAGCAATGCTCCATCTGTTTACTTCTTGTCACTATGCTACAACCCAATCGAACCAGTTTCCACCTTTTGCTTTTAAACACCGACTGGCCTGGGTTAAGTATATTTGTAAATGATTCTAAGTTGTACAGTACATACCTGCCACCAGCACAAGAACAGAGTTAAACTAATGTTGGTATGAACTATGAAATTGGTAGTACAACTGTATAAGATCTGTTATCAGTTGATAATCCATGTGATTTTTATTCGTCTCTTTGTTGTAAATACTAGGTTACACAAATTCCATGCTGTCACAAAGTGTATGGGAACAACTCTGTTGATTTCTTCTGTTTATCTATCTGGAGTAATCATGTGCACTGAAGTTAAGCACACTGCACTGGAAATTAGACCTGCTTGCTCAGTTGACTGGTTCTTTTTCCTCAGTTTTTAGCTCCGGAAAGAGCTAGAGCTGAAGACTTGTTCCAAATGATGTTTCTGCCATCCTATTTGTTTCTTTGGCAGAACTATTTAGTCATGGATCAGAGTGCTATCAACTTGCTGCGAAATTCATGAAACCCTACTTATTCTTGGATTTTTGAGTAGACAATTTTCTTACTAGTGGACTATTTGCTGAGTAGTTAGCGCATTGCACTAATTACTGTCTGGCACACTGCTTTTTGAACAACCGCTGTTTTTCTTAAAGATGCTTCTCTGCTAAGCTCATACATTGTATTACCCCATGCTCCAAATGCTAAGAATGACAGGTTATGCCTTTTGCATATGATCTTCTGTTTCATTTATCCTTATGACATTACATCAGAATTTTCATATGCTTTTAATTTTTTGAAACAAAATATGCTGCTTTTTATTAGAAAAAGTGAAATAGTGGTTTTTCTTTTAAAGTGACATTGAATTGGTGATATGTGGCAGCAACATTCCAAGAGCAAAGCATTGGCTGGCTGGGGCTCTATCCATTTATTTACCTTTTGTGGTTAAATTATTTGCTCGTGGCCCTGAGTCTGTCTTTCTCCCTATATTTTCATATTTCTTTTGCTATTCAAATGCTCTACTTTTTGTATGGTATCCTCAAAATGTCACGTGTTTCTTCTATTTCCGCTGGATGTAAAAGTTGCATTCTCCAACACCCCAAAATTTGACCAAGAAAACAAGAACGCGGGCACGGAAGATCCAGAGGTAGCAACTTGTCCATGCCGTGCAAGGCAACCATGATAAGGCTCGAGGGAAAAGGAGGCAAGGCTTCTCTTGACTCGTCGCAGTTGTGTCGAAGGGGGAAGCCCCCACAACCTCACATTATTTCTTTTTATCAGGCTATAATAAAGCAGCAAGGCATCATGGGAGAGATAGAGCACAGATGCATGCCCCAGAAGACCATCGTTGGACTTTGCAACTTTCCTGGATTCCAATGCCCGGATGGATGGACGTCAAGGGCAGGGAACAACGTGAAAAGGAGGAAGCCAGTTTGTTGCTTGTCTAGACATCCTTGCCATTTGCACTTGAACTTTGTCAAAAAGAATTGGCCCTGGGCTGGTTGCTGCTTGAGTAGGGGTAATCCCAATGTCTCGTGATGTTAGTTTAACTACTGGGGCCAACTGATAGTAGACTACTCCTATATATCTAATCATTATAGATCATGCCCTCTCTTTGATGATGATCATCCATCCTTGTCCTTCACACCTCACCTCTTTCCACTGTTCACGCATGCATCGTACTGTTACTTGGAGCAGAAAGCATATAGATAATATTAATATAAAAAATTATGATGAGTGACTAAGATGAATTCTGAGACTAACCGCTTGTCCAAAGTACATTTTTTGCATCATAGTACTATGCACTGGATTTCGGCCATGGCGATTTTCGCCGCTCTGAACTTTGATGATAGAGGCTAGGCTAATTAATGAAACTTGCTTTTTTATGCTTGGTCTATTCTTCAGGGTCACATGCGACCCATGAGCTATCATTCACTCATACCATGCCATCTGATCATGAAACTGGAGGTGCAGGTGTGCAGGCGGTGCATGGAAGCTGCTACTACTGGGAATCTGTTTGCAGAATTTGGCAGTGTCCGAGCATGAGAATCCTATGACTGCGATACTGCTAGTAAGTGCTAATTGCATGCGCATAGGATGCATCATTGTCCAGGTCCGTGATTTGCGTCAGGCCATCTTGGAATTTTCCTCCTTCCCGTTCCTGCTGCCCGTCCTGTTTTTTGACATGTCCCCCTTTAGCAATTCGTCAGATCTTTTCCAGAGTCAGGTCACTTCAGCTTGGAATTGTATTTTATATTTTTCTTTTTTGTGAAAAAACACTTCATCTACCAGGTTATCTTTGTCTGCTCAATTGCTGAACCTGTAGTACTAAAAACATTCAGGTAGCTTGATAATTCAGTTATGGGATCCCTACCAAAGCATTTGAAGACTATCTAAACCGTACAGCGACGCGAGGTGGTGGATCCAAAAGTAGTCTTCAGAAAACGAATTGTGTTCCGGTCAATAGACAAAACTACACTAGGTAGCGAGCTAGCCTAGAAAGCAAGACATGTACGACGATGCCATATGGCCATGAGCGATTAGAGGGGGATAAAGGTGAGCAAGAGAGGACATCCTTTTGAAGGTCGACTTGACGAATTGTCTGCTTGTCCTGGCAACAACCGCCGCGTTGTGCGGCACGGGCAATCAAGCACCTTATCGTATCCAATTCCACCTATGCCTGCTAGATCATCTTGATTAATGAGTGAGTACTCCGTAGTAGTAGTTTAGCTACTAATAGCTCTCACTAACACCATTGCATGAAAGCTGGTTGTATTGCTATGCGCACTTGGTACGACACATACCAAAAAGAGACATTATAGCCATTGATTTTTGGGATGTGACCTGCCCTTCTTGTTTTGTTAGGCTAACTCTTTCTACTCGCTTGTGAGCTAGGTTAGGTCTGCCATTAGAATGGTTCTGCAATTTTTCAATCGCTTGTGGCCTGCCCTACGTTCAATGGTTCTGTAATTTTTCAAGTTTTTTTGGGTTTGAAATTGCAACTTGTAGATCATGCATGGATTTCAGGGAGGCAAAGAAAAAGGTATAAATGGAGTGCGGACAAACGGAGGCAAAGTTCCAAGGAGACCTTTATTCTAAAAAAAATTAAAAACATATTTACAAGTTTTAGAAGAAACAAAAAAAAGTTTGAATCTATAGTCAATAATGTATCCTGCAATCTCTTGGTACGTACGTACTGGCGACGCTGCCGGTACGCTCCGCCTATATCGGCCCTACGGTCTTGAAGGTGTGGCGGATCATGGTCTCTCGCCGGCAGGAGGTTTTTCTTTTTTGTTTCGTTTTTCGTGATGTTGAGGCGACGTCTATATCCTGAAGTCAGAATAAGATCTTCCCTGCTCTATCCTCGCTCCGGAGGTGCATCTAGCACCGACGGAGGGAGCGTGAAGTTGTTTGTCCGGCGGATCTAGTGGGATTCTGTCCGTTCTCGTGTTCGTAGGTTTGTTTTTAGGTCAGTCTCCTCCGATGCGCAGATGTCATTATTGACGATGGTTGCTGCTCTAGTGCGCCGGTACTTTGTAAGCTTAGCACGACGACTTCTCGTCTGTCTACTACAACAAGCTCTACTACGACAAGCTTTGTCCGGCTCTGGTGGTAGAAGGGCGAGGACGGTGGCGCGCCTATGACTCGCACTACTGTTTGTAGTTGTGGCTAGGTGGTCCAATGGCCTATTTGTAAGGTCTTCTTGTACTACTATTGATGATTATTAATAGATCCGTAGAATTTCGAAAAAATGTATCCTGAAAGGGTGCATAATCTCACGATGAAATTCTTTTATTTTGGGATCACTATACTTAGGACAACTCCAACGGTGGCCCACATTTTGGACAACTATTTTGTTTGAATTGGTCCGTTTGGGTGGCCCGCAGTGAGCTCTAAGGACCATATCCTCGTTCTGTCCATATCCTTGTTTCGGTCGTTTGGGGTGGCCACTATGAAGGAGGTATGCCCTAAAGACAAATAATAAATGGATTTTATTATCATATTTCAATTAGTCCATAATAATTTTGTCAACACCCGGATTTTTAATCCCAGATGCCTGTTATGTCATACATCGCAATCTCAGGATTACCATTTTTGCGAGACATAACAGATTGGATATCACAGTACATCATCCATTACAAATCATAATAAGGTCCTACACAAATAAAGGATCTCATGATCCAGTCTTAATACATCAAGCAGCGGAATAAATAATAAACGTAACGGTGGGGTCCATCTTCAGGGGCATAGGCAATACTGACGATGGAAGATAGTCCTAGTTATCATAGCCGTCCTGCTGTTCTTCATCTTGGTAGTCTCTTTCATAGTCTGGCCATAGGAATAGCCAGGAATAAAGCCATGAGTACTCTTTAAGTACTCGCAAACTATCACTAACAAGTAAGGTAGTTCTAGTGGGAAATGCTAACTCTAGGTTGATTTGTAAAGTTAAGTTTGAAACCTAAGCTGAGTTCAGAAACAAAGAAAGATAAAACAAAGTTGTAGAATCACTTAAGTTGGAAAGCTAGTGTCATAGTCACAACCCTGTTGTGGTCAAGTCAAGATTCCTAATTCATTTCATAAGTCATTTTGAAAATATCTGACAACAAAACAGTATGGCCACTCCAACTGTCCATAACCACGGACGCGGCTATTCGAATAATTTGACACTCTGCAGAGGTGGTACACTTTCACCACAAGATTTGATACATCTGTCAGGGAGAACCCTGAATCATCATACTTAGTATGCAGATAATCAAACATAACCTTCCCTTTACACACCCTAGTATAAGCACCTCTCCTATGAGCATGTCCTCCCAACCATGACCATCTGTCATCTTAGGCACTGCATAGGTGGACAACGTTGAGAGGTAGCCTCAGCTCAAACCTCTCCCACGAGGGAACTAATACTAATGCATATAAACTTCTGGCTAAGTCTTACCCAAATCAGGTATTGTGGTTGTACGGTAAAATTGGAATGGTATCACATCGGAATCCAACCATCAGTTTTTGTAAAAGGGCTAAGGCTCATGTATTAACATTTTCATCATCATAAACCATTTGTGTTTCTCAACATATGTCAAAACATCTCAATAAAATGACTCATCATTCCAAGGTTTTCACAATTCATTTTCACCAAGTATTCCCATCTAAGTGAATCAAGTTTTGATTTTTGTTCTAACTACTAAGTTAAGAGTGTTCACTAATGTGGAATGCTAATGTCAATCTCATGCCATAGAATGACATCTAAGGTTATCTAGATAGGTCAAGTTTTATACTCTTTATGCTACCTTCAAACAAGTAAGGTACTTTAATAAAGTAAAGAAGTAAAGGCTTGGAAATAAAACTTGGGGTAAGTAATAATCAAAGTGGTATAACCAAAGCATGCCTAAAGCACCTTGCTTAGGTTATCTAGCTTAATCCTAGCTTGCTAACAATAGCTTGCTCAGTTTACTTGAAGTGCTAGGCTTGCAAGTAAAACTTGCAAGGATTAACTTATATAGTGCTAGCTTGCATTGTTAATGATGGCTTGCCTTGGTTGGTGCAGTGGTTGAAGTTTTCTTCCTCTTCCTCTGGGTAGAACTCCTCCTCCTCGAGAGCTTGGTCGGTACTATCGTCTATAAATACATACAGAGTACACAATCACCAAACAATGCTTAACTAGGCTACTTAGCATACTAAGGCACACATTTGATGATCTATTATCATCACAAGCATCACAACGTTTTATTAACTAGCTTCATTCTTTTTATTTAAGAAAAGCAATTTCTACTCATTAAAAATAACTAAGATTTAATATTCTCCACTTAAAATATGGGATCATGTGGACACATGTCATCACCACATATTCTAACATATGGGAAAGTGATTTAAAGGTTGGATCACATTTAATTAAGTTTAAGTCTAATATTTAATGATTTAAAGTGACTAGAAATGCCTATATAGCATTATTTTGGTACTAGTCCAAAGTCACTGCATGCAAACCTTAATATTATTACATATTTAGATAGGTATGGGTAAATGTCATTTTTGAGAGTTGGAATCAACTCAAAAGCTATTAGGGTTGATTTTATAAAAATGTTTGAATGTGCAAAAGCTTTTGTCTTGTTATTTTTACTAGGAGAGATCTCTAACTCTAAATATAGATTTTTCTATTTAGGTTTGAACTCACTTCTGTCCCTTAGTTCAAAAATCAATTCAGGAAGATTTACTGAACCAAATTGAGTGATTCAAATTTTGTTGGGCGGATGACAGGTTGGTCCCGCTTGTCAGCGAGACTTAAAACCCGAAAAGGTATGAGACGATTTGGGCGCTACAATTAGAAGCTAGATCAACGGTCCACAGTCGTCGTCGACGACGGACTCGTCACCGGCGAGACCAAACCCTAAACGGCCGGTGGGAGTCTACTAGGGACGTACCAGGGCTCCAGCTAGTGCGGCGAGGCGGGCGATCAAACTGGATGGCGACGGCGGACTCAGGCGAGGTCACGGCAGGGGCTGCGGTGGATGGAATCGACGGCAACGTCTCCTCCTCTGCAGCGGCTGCCTCTGGTGAAATTCTGGCAGCCTGATGCTCGAGCTGCTCCGGCGAGAGGTGGGGAAGGACCAGGAGTGAGAGGGGAGTCGAATGGTGTGGAGATTGAGGCTGGGGAAGGCCTCCTTATATAGGCGCGACGAGGGGACCGAGAGGGCGACGGCGAGCTCGTCGGTGACGACGATACATGGTGCTATCGGCATAGGCGGCGTAGGCGGACGGTGGCTTGCCTCCTGGCGGTGCTCTATGGCTTAATGACGTGGCTAGGGGCGGTGGCATGTGGTTAGGAGCGTTGCGCGCTCTGGGAGATAGAGGCGGTGCTCGACGCGGCGCTCGGCGACTGTGGGTCGCGCAGCGGCACACGACCGTGTCTGGCAGGGTGCTGGGGTCGAGGCGGAGCGGCGTGTGCGGTCTGTGCCGTCCTAGCGGTGAGGGCGCTCTGGCTGCGCGCAGAGAGAAATGGCAGCGACGCGGGGGAGTGGTCTAGGGCCTGGCTGGGCTTGGGTAAGGGGCAGGGAGGTGCGGTAGGGTTGGGCAGAGCTAGAGGGCACGCTGGAATGGCGCGGTGTGGTCCCTGGCGTGTTGCCCTCTTCTGGCCGGCGGTGACCACAAAGTGGCGGCGCTCCACTGCTGCTGCGGCTTAGGGATAGGACGGTGGGGTGTTGGTTGGACTCAGGGGGACAGGGGAGAGTAGAGAGGGTCAATTGGGGGACAATGGCTTAATTAGAAACAGTATTAGTTAGGCCATTTTATTTCTGTCTGCCACCTGTTCGATCAAATGGCTGCAAGAACAAAATGTTTGAATTTTGGGCTGATTTTTGGTGGAGTGTTGTATCTTATGCTTGAGCTTCTAGGTGTGCTTGGGTTTTAAAAGTGGAGTTCATTTGAGTGGTTTTTGAATAAGTGTGATCTATACATATGAACTACATTCAATTTTCAAATATCATTTGAATTTAGTGTTTGAAAGTTTTTGGGATGAAACAAAGTGGGCCTTGGTACATCACTACTTGTACTAGCAAGGGGTGCAAAGAACCTCAATTGTTTCTGTTAGGATTTGAGTTCTAGGAATAACTAAAGTAGGCATGGTGATTAAAATGGCACAAATGACCATTTGTTTATTTTGTTCTTTTTGATTTGTTTTTCTTTGGGATTTGTTTGGGAATGATCTAGATGATGTTTAATTCACCTTAGAATCATTTTACAATCAAAGGATCACTCAAACATGGCAATTGAAAACAACTCCTAATTTAAATGCACACACATATGAATGCTTAATCATTTTAAATGGAAAAGTTTTGTTAACCCTAAATTGGGTAGATTTGATCTTAATTAACCTTGGATTAAGTTTTCGGATGTTACAAACCTTCCCCCTTAAACAAAATCTCGTCCCAAGATTTACGAAAGAAAACTAGGAACTAAAGAGATCTGGGAACTCTGTCCTAATGTAATCTTCGGTATGGTTGCTCCATTGAATCTTGAGAAACTTGATACTCCTGGTCCTGGTGGTTCTGTAGGATTCCTCTAGGATACGGATGGGCACTTCACGATACATTAGGTCTTTGTTGATATCAACAGCTCGGTGATCGATGTTCTTGAATACTTTGGTCTTCTCCGGCACTTCTAGGCATTTGCGAAGCAACGAGATATGGAACACATCGTGGATGGCTGACATCTCCTCTGGCAGTTCTAGTTGATAAGATACTTCTCCTTGATGGTTCAGAATCTTGAAGGGTCCGATATATCTGGGGGCTAACTTTCCTTTCAGACTAAAACGTTGGGTTCCCTTCAAGGGCAAAACCTTGAGATATACAAAATCTCCGACATTGAAAGTCAGGTCTCTCCTTCTCTTGTCAGCATAACTCTTCTGTCTGGATTGGGCGGTCTTGAGGTGCTCACGGACTTTGTGAACCTTCTCTTCAGCTTCTCGAAGAATGTCTGGTCCAAAGATCTGACTCTCTCCTACTTGCGACCAATTCAAAGGGGTGCGACACTTTCTTCCGTATAGGAACTAAAATGGTGCCATTTGCAGACTAGCTTGATAACTGTTGTTATATGAGAATTCTGCGAAAGGCAGGCAGTCTTCCCATTTTGATCCGTACTCCAAAACACAAGCTCTCAACATATCCTCTAAGATTTGGTTGACTCTTTCAGTCTGTCCATCCGTTTGCGGGTGATACGCCGTGCTGAAATTCAACTTGGTTCCTAATCCTTCCTGTACTTTCTGCCAAAATCTCGAGGTAAACTGGGTTCCTCGATCTGATACTATGGTCTTGGGGGTTCCATGCAGACTGACAATTCTAGCAATATACAGCTCTGCTAGTTTCAAACTCTGGTAAGTTGTCTTGACAGGTATAAAGTGAGCTACCTTGGACAGTCTATCAACGATGACCCAGATTGAGTCATTTCCCCTACTAGAAGTAGGCAAACCGGTGATAAAGTCCATTCCGACGAAATCCCATTTCCATTCCGGAATCTGCAATGGTTGCAACAGTCCTGCGGGCCTCTGATGTTCCGCTTTGACTCTTTGACAGATGTCACACTTGGTGATGTAGCTCCCGATTTCTCTCTTCATCTTGTGCCACCAAAATTGCTCTTTCAAATCTTGATACATCTTTGTTCCTCCGACGTGGATAGAATAAAGAGTATCATGAGCTTCTTGCATGATAAATTGCTTCAGCTCCGAATCTGCTGGCACACAGATACGGCCTTTGTACCACAAAACTCCTTCTTCGTCTTCGGTGAATCCAGGTACCTTTCCTGTACCAATACGACGTTTGATTCCATCGATACTTTCATTTCCCTTCTGGGCTTCCTTGATTTGGCTAATCAAAGTGGGTTGGAGTTCAATGCTAGCTAAGAATCCTTTGCTAACTAGTTCAGTCCGGAACTGCTCCAACTCCTCATACAAACTTGGTTGCTTCTCCTTGATCATGGTGTTTAGCCTACACGACAATCTGCTAAGAGCATCCACTACCACATTGGCTTTGCCGAGGTGATAGTGAATGTTAAGGTCATAATCCTTGATTAACTCTATCCATCTCCTTTGCCTCATATTCAGCTCCTTCTGAGTGAAAATATACTTCAAGCTTTTGTGATCTAAGTAAATATCACAGCGATTACCCATCAGATAGTGACGCCATGTCTTCAGTGCCAAAACTACGGCTGCTGATTCAAGATCATGGGTCGGATTCTGCTCATGCTGCTTCAGTTGTCGAGATAGATACGCGATAACTTTGCCTTCTTGCATCAATACACATCCGATACCAATCTTGGATGCATCACAATATACATCAAACGGCTTCTTGATATCTGGCATGATCAATATTGGGGCTGAAATCAATCTCTTCTTCAGTTCTTGGAAACTGGCTTCACATTTGTCGGTCCATTCAAACTTCTTGTCCTTCTTCAACAATTGGGTCATGGGTCTGGCGATACTAGAGAATCCTTCTACAAACTTGCGGTAATATCCCGCTAATCCGAGAAATGCACGGACTTGGGTTTGAGTGGTTGGGGCTTCCCATTCTTCGACATCTTTGATCTTGGTGGGATGATCCAGAGACTCCTACGACAGACACAATTTGTCCTAGGAATCCTACTTCTTTCAGCCAAAACTCACATTTGTTGAACTTGGCATATAACCAATGCTCTCTTAGGGTTTCTAGGATGATTCTCAGATGTTGCTCATGGTCTTCTTCTGACTTGGAGTAGATAAGGATATCGTCGATAAACACAATGACAAACTTATCCAGGAAATTCATAAAGATCTTATTCATGTGATTCATGAAATAAGCAGGGGCATTGGTTAATCCAAAAGACATGACCGTATACTCGTATAAATCATAGCGAGTAGTAAAGGCGGTCTTCGGAATATCCGTTGCACGAATCTTAAGTTGGTGATAACCAGTCCTAAGATCAATCTTTGAGAATACCTGGGCACCAGTCAACTGATCAAATAGATCCTCTATCTTTGGCAATGGGTACCTATTTTTGATGGTGACGTCATTCAATTTTCTGTAATCGGTGCACAAGCGGTTGCCTCCATCTTTCTTGTCGACAAATAACACTGGTGATCTCCATGGCGATGCGCTTGGTTGAATCAAGCTTGTTTCTAACATAGCATCCAACTGCTTCTTCAATTCTACTAACTCTGAGGGCTTCATGTTATAGGGTCTCTGGGCTATGGGTCGGGTTCCGGGGATTAATTCGATAATGAACTCAATATCCCTATTCGGGGGCATACTGGGCAATTCATCTAGGAATACGTCGGGGTATTCACAGACTACTCTAACTTGGTCTATGGTAGGTAGGGCTAGACTCTTGTTACACTTGAATTGACGAGGTAAGGTTTTAGATATATGCTCTACTGTTACTCCAGAGCTACTGGTCATGGTGATGGCTTTCTTAGTACAGTCTATTAGTCCTTTATGCCTTGACATCCAGTCCATACCTAGTACTACTTCCAATCCTTTGGTTCCAAGTACTATTAGGTTGGCATAAAAATCTATCCCATATATTTTGATAGGCACAACTTTGCAATTTTTTCTAGCTTTTGTAGTTGAACCGGGAATTTGAACTATCATGACATGCTTCAAGTTGATTGGTTGGATCTTACTAGTGCATGCAAATTCTTTGGTGACATATGAATGCGATGCTCCAGAATCAAACAACACTCTTGCTAAGACTGAGTTGATAGAAAACATACCCAGCACTACATTTGGCGCTCCTTGGGCTTCTTCGGTGTTCATGTGGAAGAGACGACCATTGCGGTTGTGAGGGTTCCCTGGGGTAAATCTTCTTCCTGGTTGAACACGACGCTGCTATTGAGCTGGGGCATTCACATTGGCAGTGGCGGCAATCTTCTTGAGGCTCTCATTTGAATAGTGACCCTTCACTCCACACTCGAAACAAGTGATCTGAGACTTGTCTTTTGCTGTGACGGGCAGAACATTGCTTCTAGTTCTGGGTGCAGTGTTGTTGTTGTTGTTGTTGCTCTTGGGAGGGGCACGGTTGAACTGGTGTTGCCGGGGTTGTTGTTATTTCCTCCGGACTTCACATTGCCTCCGCTACGGTTGGTGTAGCTTGGGCGAGATATTGGGGGTCGGTTGTTCCTTGGTGCATATCCTGGTAAGGGGTTGGGACGGTACTTCTGGTGACTGTTGGATCTAGATTGCTGCATCATACGATGTTTGCGGTTGTCGTTTGCCTGGTTAACTTTCCTTCCATCTGAATTGCAGAGTTGACTAGCTCTTCGAGATCCTGGAAACGGATGTTGACGAGGACAGTCTGCATCTCATCATGCAGTCCGTTCAAGAATCTCTCCTTCTTCTTGGCCTCCATGTTGATCTCATCAGGTGCATACCTTGCAAGGGACAAGAATCTGTCATGGTACTCCACTACAGTCATTCTGCCTTGCTTCAAATCTCTAAATTCATCCCTCATTCGGGTGACTAGACCCTGCGGCACGTGGGTGCGGCTGAACTTGATTTTGAAGGCTTCCCATGTCATCACTTGACCATGGTTCATTGTGCGGATACTGTTCCACCATGCTCGGGCATCTCCTGCCAAATAATGGGTGGCAAAGAGAACTTTCTCGTTGTCATCAACTCTGGCTACTTCTAGGTTGTTCTCCATTGTCTGCAACCAGTCATCAGCATCCAATGGGTTCTCTGAAGTACTAAAGATTGGGGGATTGGTATTCTGGAAGTTTTTCAGCTTGGATCCTTGATGATCCCGATTTCCATGGTTCTGGTTGGTGAGAGCCATCTGGGCGATCTGTTGCAGTGTTGCTAGATTAGCTTGGTGCTCTGCCCTGCTTGCTTCTCTGTCTGCGATGAGATTCTACAGGATCTGCAACATTGGGTCTTATGATGAGCTGCTCCCTCCTTGGTTTCCACGAGTCATCTAAAGATTGAGGTAGATAAAGGTGTAAGAGGGAAAGTTCTAAGGTTCATGGTTTTGAGTTTCAAAGCTAAAACTTTGAGTTTGACTCAGGTTTTGCAACTAACTCCATTTCATTCATTCAAACAAGCACACGATACAAACTCACACACACCACAACATCAAAGAAAACAGATGGTTTTAAGAACCATTCTGTAAGCTACGATACAATGGGACCGATACATCTCATGCTACGACAGTGATCTAGTGCATCTACTCATCGTCGAAGAAGTCGGAGTCGTCATCGTCGGTGTAGAAGTCCACGGCATCCTCCTCCAGAAAGTCATCATCATTGCTAAGGTAAGAATGCATATCTCCCTGGATGTCTTCACCTTCCTCTTCTTCTTCATTTGCTGCAAGCTGAGCTTATTGCTATTTGATGGTCTTCTCGAGGTCGGCCACCTTCTTGCAAAGACGGGCAATGGTGCGATCCTTCTTTTCGCGCTGGAGGCGAAGAGACTGACGACCCTTGATAAGCAGTGAGAAAGTCTGGGCCTTCTGGGCAGCAATGACACGGTTGTGGTTGGCAAACTCCCTAGCATTATCCAATTCCTTCTGGCGATCGTACAACAGGAAGTCAAGGTTCTCCACTTGACGCTTCAACTCCGGGTGACTTGGCATCTCCATTGGCATTCCCATGAAGTCACGCCTTGCATAGTGCGCAAAGCGGGTTCCTTGGATTTGGTTAACACTGAGGGCACATAGACGTGCGAGAGCTTCATGCATTGCCCTGGCTAATCCATCTAGCCAGTTGTTCTCTCTTACGGAGAATTGGATTCTCCCGGACGTTGGTGCTTCTATGCTTCCTCGAAGATCAGCGGTGACTAGCCATTGCAAATCTCCTCCTGGGGGTCTAGGAAGTTGAGCTCCAGAAAACTCCGGATGTGGGCATCCCAATAACTCAGACAGTGAATCTAGATCCCTCTCGAAGATCAGTTGGCCTCCGTTGCCCAACTGGTAGAATTTGCTGAACTGAGTCTCCATCTACAAGAATTAAGGATGAGGAAGTTAGTGAAGTGATCAAGTGTGTCAAATTTTAGGTAGTAATGTAAGAATTTGGAGGAACATGAAATTTTTTTGAGAGAAAGAATTCCCAAGGGTAAGAGAGGAAATAGTTTTCAGAAATACTCACTTTGGTTTTTGAAACTAAGTTTTTGTTCTAACGTCCATTCTAGCTAGGGTCTCCTATGGTTAGGATGGCTCTGATACCAACTTGTCAACACCCGGATTTTTAATCCCAGATGCCTGTTATGTCATACATCGCAATCTCAGGATTACCATTTTTGCGAGACATAACAGATTGGATATCACAGTACATCATCCATTACAAACCATAATAAGGTCTTACACAAATAAAGGACCTCATGATCCAGTCTTAATACATCAAGCAGAGGAATAAATAATAAGTGTAGTGGTGGGGTCCATCTTCAGGGGCACAGGCAATGCTGACGATGGAAGATAGTCCTAGTTATCATAGCCGTCCTCCTGTCCTTCATCTTGGTAGTCTCCTTCATAGTCTGGCCATAGGAATAGCCAGGGACAAAAGCCATGAGTACTCTTTAAGTACTCGCAAACTATCACTAACAAGTAAGGTAGTTCTAGTGGGAAATGCTAACTCTAGGTTGATTTGTAAAGTTAAGTTTGAAACATAAGCTGAGTTCAGAAACAAAGAAAGATAAAACAAAGTTCTAGAATCACTTAAGTTGGGAAGCTAGTGTCATAGTCACAACCTTGTTGTGGTCAAGTCAAGATTCCTCATTCATTTCATAAGTCATTTTGAAAATATCTGACAACAAAACAGTATGGCCACTCCAACTGTCCATAACCACGGACACGGCTATTCGAATAGTTTGACACTCTGCAGAGGTGGTACACTTTCACCACAAGATTCGATACATCTGTCAGGGAGAACCCTGAATCATCATACTTAGTATGCAGATAATCAAACATAACCTTCCCTTTACACACCCTAGTATAAGCACCTCTCCTATGAGCATGTCCTCCCAACCATGACCATCTGTCATCTTAGGCACTGCATAGGTGGACAACATTGAGAGGTAGCCTCAGCTCAAACCTCTCCCGCGAGGGAACTAATACTAATGCATATAAACTTCCGGCTAAGCCTTACCCAAATCAGGTATTGTGGTTGTACGGTAAAATTGGAATGGTATCACATCGGAATCCAACCATCAGTTTTTGTAAAAGGGCTAAGGCTCATGTATTAACATTTTCATCATCATAAACCATTTGTGTTTCTCAACATATGTCAAAACATCTCAATAGAATGACTCATCATTCCAAGGTTTTCACAATTCATTTTCACCAAGTATTCCCATCTAAGTGAATCAAGTTTTGATTTTTGTTCTAACTACTAAGTTAAGAGTGTTCACTAATGTGGAATGCTAATGTCAATCTCATGCCATAGAATGACATCTAAGGTTATCTAGATAGGTCAAGTTTTATACTCTTTATGCTACCTTCAAACAAGTAAGGTACTTTAATAAAGTAAAGAAGTAAAGGCTTGGAAATAAAACTTGGGGTAAGTAATAATCAAAGTGGTATAACCAAAGCATGCCTAAAGCACCTTGCTTAGGTTATCTAGCTTAATCCTAGCTTGCTAACAATAGCTTGCTCAGTTTACTTGAAGTGCTAGGCTTGCAAGTAAAACTTGCAAGGATTAACTTGTATAGTGCTAGCTTGCATTGTTAATGATGGCTTGCCTTGGTTGGTGCAGTGGTTGAAGTTTTCTTCCTCTTCCTCTGGGTAGAACTCCTCCTCCTCCTCGAAAGCTTGGTCGGTACTATCGTCTATAAATACATACGGAGTATACAATCACCAAACAATACTTAACTAGGATACTTATCATACTAAGGCACACATTTGATGATCTATTATCATCACAAGCATCACAAGGTTTTATTAACTAGCTTCATTCTTTTTATTTAAGAAAAATAATTTCTACTCATTGAAAATAACTAAGATTTAATATTCTCCACTTAAAATATGGGATCATGTGGACACATGTCATCACCACCTATTCTAACATATGGGAAAGTGATTTAAAGGTTGGATCACATTTAATTAAGTTTAAGTTTAATATTTAATGATTTAAAGTGACTAGAAATGCCTATATAGCATTATTTTGGTACTAGTCCAAAGTCGCTGCATGCAAACCTTAATATTATTACATATTTTGATAGGTATGGGTAAATGTCATTTTTGAGAGTTGGAATCAACTCAAAAGCTATTAGGGTTGATTTTATAAAAATGTTTGAATGTGCAAAAGCTTCTGTCTTGTTATTTTTACTAGGAGAGATCTCTAAATCTAAATGAATTAAATCCAATGGGCTTGGATAGATCTTTCCAGAAGCTTTCCAACAAAATTTGAATCACTCAATTTGGTTTGGTAAATCTTCGTGAATTAATTTTTGAACTAAGGGACATAAGTGAGTTCAAACCTAAATAGAAAAATCTATATTTGAATTAACTGGGTCGCACGGGAACGGAAATGGGCCAGCCCAGTGACGCTCAGCGGCGCAGAGGGCAGCTGACAGGTTGGTCCCGCTTGTCAGCGAGACTTAAAACATGAAATGGTATGGGACGATCTGGGCACTACGATTAGAAGCTAGATCAACGGTCCACAATCGTCATCGACGACAGACTCGTCGCCAGCGAGACCGAACCCTAAACGGCCGGTGGGGGTCTACTAGGGACGTACCAGGGCTCCAGCTAGTGCGGCGAGGTGGGTGATCGAACTGGACAGCAGACTCAGGCAAGGTCACGACAGGGGCTGTGGTGGACGGAATCAACGGTAGCGTCTCCTCCTCTGCAGCGGCTGCCTCTGGTGAAATTCCGGCGGCCTGCTGCTCGAGCTGCTCCGCAGAGGTGGGGAAGGACTAGGAGTGAGAGGGGAGTCGAATGGTGTGGAGATTGAGGCTGGGGAAGGCCTCCTTATATAGGCACGACGAGGGGACCGAGAGGGCGACAGCGAGCTTGTCAGTGACGACGATACAGGGTGCTGTCGACATGGGCGGCATAGGCGGACGGTGGCTTGCCTCCTGGCGGTCCTCTACGGCTTAATGGCGTGGCTAGGGGCGGTGGAATGTGGTCGCGAGCGTTGCGCGCTCTGGGAGATAGAGGCGGTGCTCGACGCGGCGGTCGGCGACCGTGGGTCGCGCGGCGGCGCACGACCGTGTCTGGTGGGGTGCTGGGGTCGAGGCGGAACGGTGTGCATGGTCTGCGGTCGAGGCGCAGTCTGTGGCGTGCTAGCGGTGAGGGCGCTCTGGCGCGCTCTGGCTGCGCGCAGAGAGAAAGGGCAGCGACACGGGGGAGTGGTCCAGGGCCTGGCTGGGCTTGGGGAAGGGGCAGGGAGGTGCGGTAGGGTTGGGCAGAGCTAGAGGGCACGCTGGAATGGCGCGGTGCGGTCCCTGGCACGTTGCCCTCTTCTGGCCGGCGGTGACCACAAAGTGGCGGCGCTCCACTGCTGCTGCGGCTTAGGGGTAGGCCGGTGGGTGTTGGTTGGACTCAGGGTGGACAGGGGAGAGTAGAGAGGGTCAATTGGGGGACAATGGCTTAATTAGAAATAGTATTAGTTAGGCCATTTTATTTCTGTCTGCCACCTATTCGATCAAATGGCCGCAAGAACAAAATGTTTGAATTTTGGGCTGATTTTTGGTGGAGTGTTGTATCTTATGCTTGAGCTTCTAGGTGTGCTTGGGTTTTAAAAGTGGATTTCATTTGAGTGGTTTTTGAATAAGTGTGATCTATACATATGAACTACATTCAATTTTCAAATATCATTTAAATTTAGTGTTTGAATTTTTTTGGGATGAAACAAAGTGGGCCTTGGTACATCACTACTTGTACTAGCAAGGGGTGCAAAGAACCTCAATTGTTTCTGTTAGGATTTGAGTTCTAGGAATAGCTAAAGTAGGCATGGTGATTAAAATGGCACAAATGGCCATTTGTTTATTTTGTTATTTTTGATTTGTTTTTCTTTGGGATTTGTTTGGAAATGATCTAGATGATGTTTAATTCACCTTAGAATCATTTTACAATCAAAGGATCACTCAAACATGGCAATTCAAAACAACTCCTAATTTAAATGCACACACATATGAATGCTTAATCATTTTAAATGGAAAAGTTTTTGTTAACCCTAAATTGGGTAGATTTGATCTTGATTAACCTTGGATTAAGTTTTGGGATGTTACAAATTTCATATTGTGCTATAATTATATCAAAGCTTAATACCGGTGTGGTATGAAACAAACCAAGTCTCTAGTAGCCTCTATTTATACTAGTTTGTTGGGCATCTGATGATCGAGGTTCCCGATTATGGACTTACTATAACGTCAACTAACAACAAGGTCATATTATTAGTGAATGATGTGATGCATATTACCCTAATATTGCGACACGATCAAGTCACAAGGTTCATCGTTGCAATAGTTAGAAGCATAGTATCCTTCTCCTTGGACCATGAGATCATATTAATTACTATCTCTCAAGGCTGCTTTGATCACATAAACCGTCATGTCCGTAACTAGGTGGCCATAAATGTGTGTTTCAGGTATTCCACAGGAATAGTTGAGGCCTATGTATCAAGATCGAGATTTGGGAAGATACACATGTCCGACTTGGTAGATTATATCCATTATGTCAAGGACATGTGACTAGGTCATGAGGCTGCAATATCACGGGAACAAGTAAAACAGAACTTGTCAGTAACAAGATTGAATAAGGTATATGATATCGATGATCAGATCTCAAACAAGTCGTATCGAAGAAACAAAGAGATTTGGACTCGACGTTTAGGGATCAAACGATATTACATCGTGGAATGCACATGGGTCATTATGGGCATCCCGGTCCCGCTATTGATCATTGATAGAGATCATGTATGTGCCATTCCTGAGCCATTGGGGTAACTGATACGTCCATTTTGCATCACTATTCTATGTCTTAATTCACTATTATTCATTGATATATTTCGTATTGAGAGGTGATACTTATGTTATTTCATCTATTTTTGCATGGTTAATGACTTTTGGAGCATGGACCGCTGCAGTCAGGATTCTGATGGAAAAGGTGCTGTTTGGAGGCAAAATTCGCGAAGATCAGAAAATCCAGGGAAATATACAGAAAATCCTATTTTTCCAGAAGACTAAGGATGCCAGAAGACGGAGTGGAGATGGGCTAGAGGGGGCCCACACCATCCCCTGGCGCGGGCAGCCCTAGGCCACGCCAGCAGGTGGTGTGGCCGCCCTGGCCAACCTCTGGCTCTCCCCTCTCGCGTATATCATCCTCCCGAAACCCTAAGACTCGGGAAGCAACCACAGAAAGATTCCGCCGCCTTTGCGGGGCGGAAAACACCGAGAGAGAAAGATCTCTCCGGCAGATAGATTTCTGCCGAGGGAATTCCTTCCCGGAGAGGGGAGATCGTTGCCATCAACATCACCATCAAGCTGGACTTCATCGGGATCATCATCATCATCACCACCACCATCATCACCATCAGCACCCTCATCACCATCTCCATATTGCTGTAACAATTGCGTTGAATCTTGCATAGTTCATAAGGGAAACTTTCCTGGTGTTGATTACTCTTTGTAGTTGATGCTATTGAGTGAACCATTGAATTATTGTTTATGTTCAGATTGTTATACATCATTATTCCATCTCTGATCATGATCCATATGATGTCTTGTGAGTAGTTCGTTTTGTTCTTGAGGACATGGGAGAAGTCATGTTGTTAGTAGTGGAGTTGTGTTGAGAAAGATTCAATAGTTTGTTATTTAAGTTGTGGTGTACTTTTTCTAGTGGTGTCATGTGAACGTCAACTACATGACACTTCACCTATATGGGCCTAGGGGAATGCATTGTGTATTTGGCTACTAATCGTAGGGGGATGTTTGCAAGGGGTATAATCACAAGTATGTATTAGTCCTAGGAAGGTCGGTACATTAGCATAGGTTCACCCACACAACACTTAGCAAGCTAAAGAAGATTAATCAACTATATGAAGCGAAAGCACTTGACAGTCTTCCCATGTGTCCTCGAGAATGTTTGGTCATCTTAAGTAATACAACCGGCTTGTCCTTTGCTGCATAAAGGATTGGGCCACTTGCTGCATTTATTCCTATTGTCTTTTGTTTACTCGTACTTTGTTTACTTGCTTTATAAAAAAACCTAAAAATCTGTTTGCTAAGTATTTGCAGAGAATTCCTGATCCATACCACTAGCCAACACCTTCTGCTCCTCGTTGGGTTCGACACTCTTACTTATCGAAAATACTGCGATACACCCCCTACACTTGTGGGTCATCAAGACTATTTTCTGGCGCCGTTGCCGGGGAATGAAGCGCTATTGGAGATTGGAACTGGTAAAAGAAACTTCTACTGTGAGTATTGTTTACTTCTGCTAGTTGCTTTATTTTTGTTATGGATGATTCGCTGAGTTTCTTATTTGGTAATGCTACTACCACTGCTAAGGTAGTAGATAAGCCACCACCTGCTGAGAATGATGTTTTCAAAATACCTACAAGAATTATTGATCGTGTTATGGATAACTACTATGTTGGGGATGGAACTGTCCATCCTGGTGATCATTTACTCTTTATACACGAATTATGCGGGTTGTTCAAGTGTGCAGGTATTAGTACAGATCAAGTTAAGAACAAGTTATTCTCATTATCGCTGAAAGGAAGAGCTGAGGAATGGTATAAGCTGCTGAAGAATGGTCAAGCTCTGGAATGGGAGGAAATAGTGCCTCTCTTTTATTCAAAGTTTTATCCTCCTAGTGAGATTCATAAAGATCGGAATCAAATATACAACTTTTGGCCTCTTGATGGAGAGAGTACAACTCAAGCTTGGGGGAGATTGAAGTTGCTAATGCTCAAATGTCCCATTCATGAGCTCCCCAACAATATTATTATCAATAACTTTAATGCAAGGCTCCCTCTACATGATAAGGATTTATTGGATGCTTCTTGTGCTGGATCATTCACTCGCATGGAAGAAGAAGCTAAATGGGATCTTCTGGACCGTATTCAAGACAATGCTGAAGCCTGGGAGAATGACAAAGGTAGAAAGTTAGGTATAAATTTTGATTATGAATGCATTGAATCTTTTATGAGAACTAATGACTTTCAAAATATTAAAACTGCTTATGGTCTAGACTCTCAAGCTATTGCTTCTTATTTTAAGGCTTTTGCTTCCTATATTGAAGTACCTAAAAAGAAGTGGAATAAGTATCATGAACCTTATAAAGATATTGCTAAGAGTGTTCCTTCAAGAAATATTGAAGTTTATACAGCTAATCATGTTTTACCTAAACCTTATATTGAGAAAATGCCTTTCCCAGTTAAGATAAAGGAACATTCTATGATAGCTAGTATGGTTAATGAAAGTACACATAAAGCTGTTGAACCTGATAAACAAATGGTTGATGAACCTATAATAGCAAATGTGAAAGACTTTGTCACTAAGTATGAAGAAGAGGGACACACTATCCTTTGTAAGGATACCTCTAATATTGTTTCACAAAATAGTTTTATGAGAGCTAGTATTCCTGTGTTTTCTGTTAGAATAAGTGATCATTGCTATGATGGCCCTTGTGATAGCTATATCGTTAAGTTTATGCATGATACTGAAAGTTACTATGAAAGAGGAAAAAGTGTTCTCATGCATCTCATTAATATCAAGTTTCCTCGTTTTATGCTGAAAGTTTTTATGTTGCACTTGTTTTGCCTTCTTATGCAAGAAGCCTCTGGTTTCAACAACTTGTTTGTTTACAAAATTCCCTTGCATAGAAAGTGGGTTAAACTTAAACGTGTGTATTTTTGCTTCTTAATGCTCCCTTTCACTTCAATTCATATTCTTATGTGAGCATCTTCAAAATTATCATGCCCATCTTAATGGCTATAAAGAAAGAGCTTTTTCGTAGACAACCCAATTTGTTTTTGCTTTCAGTTTGTTTTTGTTTCTTTGAGTCTTCGAAGTTATCACTTCGGTAATAACCGCTCCTTATCCATTTTGTTTGGTTTTTGTGTCAAGATCAACCTCTAATGAGAGAGAAGTAATATTTGGGGAAGTTGCTGTTCTGAAACAGATTTTTTTGTGCTTCACCGTAAAAATTCGTGAGAGATATCTGTATGTCGGATTGAGCTGTAATTTTTTGTTTTTCTGCCCCAGGTTATTATTTAACTTTCGTTAGTTTTGCACTTTTTGATTTGAGCAACAGAAGATTTTCGAAAAAATTGATCTTTACCTGCTGGTCTGTTTTGACAGATTTTGCCACTCTTGCATTTGCTTTTTTATTTGATTTCCTTTTTGAATTCTTTTTGGATTTTTGGAAGGAGTTGCTACAGTAGCTTATGTTTTGATGATTTTCAGTTGAAGTTGGACTCAAAAGGTTTTATCACTTCATTTATACTAATGTTGCTAATGAGAACTGTGTGGAGTTTTGTGTGAAAGAAATTTCCAGGAAGTGGAGTTAATGGTGTAATAAGGAAGAGAAGGGTTTTATGACTCAAGTAATAAGTGTATGAAGATGAAGATATCGATGATATTCAAGTGGTGACTCCGAAAGAATCCACTAAATACCAAATTCAGAGACCTGCATAGTCCGTTTTCAAATAGGTAATGGTTCTGGTAAGAAAAGTTTCACGAAAATACTATCCAACTATATTTTTGCAGTTTTTAGTCAATAAGGAAATTTACGAAGCGTAAAAGGGACGGAACCAGAGTCAAGGTGGCTCACACCACCCTGTGGCACGGGCCCACCCCTGGCCGCGCCACCAGGTGGTGAGTCCACCCCAGACTCCGCCTCCGACCCGTTTTCTCCCAGTACCTTCCTTTTGATATGAAACTTCATAATATATAACCCCCCCGGATCCCCCGAGGTTCGTATATCGTGTTTTCGTCGTGTTGTTGTTTCAATCTGTTTATGCCAGGACATACTCTTTGAAAGTTTAGAAGCACAATGGTGTTCGCCAAGGATAAAGGGAAGGAGCCTATGGAGGAAGACCTCCAAGACCTCGGGAAGGAGAAGGAGATCAAGAGTGAAGATGAAGAGGAGGCAGAGCACATCGACACTACCATTGCAAGCATCGGAGTGGTGGCAAACCCTGCCAGGACTATGTCAATTGGAGGGAAGCCTCCTCATCACTGTTCAGATCCCTGGTCACTTCCTCCACGCACCAAGAATCCTTTCCATACTCTTATCCATGAGCATCAATACCAGAATATGCCCAAGGGGAAATTACCCTCGAATTGGGATTTTCCTTGTTCTAGCCATGCAGGAAAAGAAGACTTCAAGGAGGAAGAGTGGGGTAAGAATAACAAGAGCTGGAATTCTCAACCTGACATGATCATGAGCCGCATTGAGCAAAACTCACAGCTGATTCGTAATCTCACCTTCAAGATTGAGGACTTGGGGAAACTTATCAGAGAGCTCATCGAGAGGATACCACCACCACCAAAGGAGTAATTCGTCATCAGGTTTGGCATCCACTTGGTTTGTTCCAAGCTTGGGGGAGTGCCGCGGTATCACATCACTATCTTCTATCTTTTTACCTTATTAGTAGAGTCATATCATGAATAGAGGAGTTATTATGTAGGATGGTTTGCATTATGGAAGTGTCCCCTCTCTCGTTAGATGTGTATCCCTTGGTGTGAGTTTCCGTTATGGAATATTAATGAGAAGTTCTATCATTCACTCTTTTGCATAGCTTATATTAGTTTTCAATTCGTGGTTATATGATTGATCTTGTTGTTAGTATTGGTAGCATTTTGGGATCATTGAGTTAATTTAGTTGGTTTTGGCAAACCTGGCTCGGTCAGTAGCACACTATTTTTGAGAGTTGAAAGAAAAGATAAAAGTACCTTTAAAGAAAAATAATTTCATCATCTTTTTTTCTTGATTTGCTCATAAGTTTAGTATTCTCTAGTTAAGATCTTTTGTTCTTCCAAGGAAGATTGCATGTTTGTCTTTATCACTTGTATGCTTGGTTGTTTCCTTCAACTTTTATACTTGCTACCCAACCTTGCTAGCCAAAAACCTGTACTGAGAGGGAATTCTTCTCGTGTATCCACTCCTTTAAACCAAAACCTTTGCCATTTGTGTCCACCATACCTACCTATTAGCATTATTGCTATTCCAAGTAAATTCTTGTTTTATCTACCTCCCAAATTAAACTTGTTATGTGAAAATTAGTGATTAAAGCTCTCACGAACTTGATGGCACACTTTACTTTCTTGCACTTAATAAACTTGAACCATTGTGCTCACCTATGTTGCGTATATGCTTGCGCTTTGTAAGTTGTGAATTAGCAGAACTATGCTATCATGGGGAACACTTTCAACATTGCACTAGTACTTTGTACCTAGTTGATATCATGTTCTTTTGTCTATGGATGTCGTCGGTGTGAAATGAAAGGGGAGCTTGTAAGTCCATGGAGCTATGCGTATGTGTTAGAGAAACGCCTGGGCCGCTGGTCTAATCCATGCTGACATGGTGGAAACCTGCAGCCTAACCATAACGAGTATCTATGAAGCATTCTTCTTATAAAAAAAGAGATAGAGATTGAGAAAAAGAGAAAAGAAAAAAAAGAGATATTATGAAAAGAGGAAAGAGAGAAAAAAAGCACCATATTCCCATGGTAAATAAGAAGATTGCTAAGATACTTGTTGTCTGCTTGCCTTGTCATTTTGATATGGGATTCTTCCGTATCAACGGGCAAGGGGTACCCCGTTGGCGGTTCTCTATGATACACATATGCTTACGATGACAAGAACTTACCGGTGACTAAACTTGAGTAGCATGAGGAGCAGCCTCGTATTCAAGGGACATGAGATTCTCAATTTACAACTTGTCAATGCATATCCTCATATTTGATCACTTTAACCTTAATCACCTAAAGATGCCTATGATAGGGGCAATGAGAGCTGAAAGCTAGTAAGTATCATAATTTTTGGGAGCTCTTTATGAGACTTGCAATCCCTGCTTCCCTCTGCGAAGGGCCTTTCTTTTACTTTGTAGTTGAGTCAGTAAACCTATTCCCTTCTATCTCAGCAAGTACTTTGAGTTGTTGTGTTTCATTCATTCATATGATGATTTATTCAATCATGTTTCTTATGTTCCTTGTTTTGCACATTGCTCTTATCTTGATGTTTACTACTTTGAAAGCTATCATTGAAACCAGTTATTTGTGAACTCCAGCAAATTATCAACTATTCTTCGACCAAGAGCTAAGTTTGCCATTACCAATTATGATTCACTTTATGTATTTTTATTGTGTTTCCTTTACTTATTACAAGTTGAGTTATATAATAGTGAGTTGTCTTCTATTTTGATCTATGTATTTGATGAATGTGATGCTTCTTGTCCGTATTCTTTTATCGACTCTTCACTCCATAAACCTGAGGCCATGTTTATTGAGCTCAGTTTCGCTTGGGGACAAGCGAAGTCTAAGCTTAGGGGGAGTTGATACGTCCATTTTGCATCACTATTCTATGTCTTAATTCACTATTATTCATTGATATATTTCGTATTGAGAGGTGATACTTATGTTATTTCATCTGTTTTTGCATGGTTGATGACTTTTGGAGCATGGACCGCTGCGGTCGGGATTCTGATGGAAAAGGTGCTGTTTGGCGGTAAAATTCGCGAAGATCAGAAAATCCGGGAAAATATACGGAAAATCCTATTTTTCCAGAAGACTAAGGATGCCAGAAGACGGAGTGGAGATGGGCCACAGGGGGCCCACACCACCCCCTGGCGCGGGCAGCCCTAGGCCACGCCAGCAGGTGGTGTGGCCGCCCTGGCCCACCTCTGGCTCTCCCCTCTGGCGTATATCATCCTCCCGAAACCCTAAGACTTGGGGAGCGACCACAGAAAGATTCTGCCGCCTCTGCGAGGCAGAAAACACCGAGAGAGAAAGATCTCTCAGACAGATAGATTTCAGCCGGGGGAATTCCTTCTCGGAGAGGGGTGATCGTCGCCATCAACATCACCATCAAGCTGGACTTCATCGGGATCATCATCATCATCATCACCACCATCATCACCATCAGCACCCTCATCACCATCTCCATATTGCTGTAACAATTGCGTTTAATCTTGCATAGTTCATAGGGGAAACTTTCCCGGTGTTGATTACTCTTTGTAGTTGATGCTATTGAGTGAACCATTGAATTATTGTTTATGTTCAGATTGTTATACATCATTATTCCATCTTTGATCATGATCCATTGATGTCTTATGAGTAGTTCGTTTTGTTCTTGAGGACATGGGAGAAGTCATGTTGTTAGTAGTGGAGTTGTGTTGAGAAAGATTCAATAGTTTGTTATTTAAGTTGTTGTGTACTTCTTCTAGTGGTGTCATGTGAACGTCGACTACATGACACTTCACCTATATGGGCCTAGGGGAATGTATTGTGTATTTGGATACTAATCGTAGGGGTTGCCGGAGTGACAGAAACCTGAACCCTCGTTAGGAAACCATTGCACAAGGGATGTAAGAGTCTTAGAGTTTAAAGCTGTGGTTAGGTTTCTACCTTAATTACTTTCTTGTACTTACAGATGTCTGCAAGGGGTATAATCACAAGTATGTATTAGTCCTAGGAAGGTCGGTACATTAGCACAGGTTCACCCACACAACACTTAGCAAGCTAAAGAAGATTAATCAACTATATGAAGCGAAAGCACTTGACAGTCTTCCCATGTGTCCTCGAGAACGTTTGGTCATCTTAAGTAATACAACCGGCTTGTCCTTTGCTGCATAAAGGATTGGGCCACCTGCTGCATTTATTCCTACTGTCTTTTGTTTACTCGTACTTTGTTTACTTGCTTTATCAAAACCCCATAAAAATCCGTCTGCTAAGTATTTGTAGAGAATTCCTGATCCATACCACTAGCCAGCACCTTCTGCTCCTCGTTGGGTTCGACACTCTTACTTATCGAAAATACTGCGATACACCCCCTATACTTGTGGGTCATCAGTAACACACTTAAAGGTACGATGATGTTAGAGATCTTCTAAAAGTATAGGAATCACGAGATGAAAGAGAAAAGAAATCCAAAAAAGTTCCGTGAGAGAACCATAATCGTTCTAGGAGATTGCGAAGTCGTTCGGAGGAAATCGAGAGGGAACTGAAAGGTGTTTCGGGGTCAAAAATAGGATCTTGTAATATGTATTTACATATTAATTAATGTAATTAATATTAAATATAATATTAAAATCTAATTTAAAAGGGTATTCCACTAATGGGCCAGGTTCTTAGGAAAATTGTCCCATGAGGGAAAACTGCTGGAGGGAAGGGCCAAGGTACCAAGGTCTGGCAGCTGCCTGGGGCCCACCTAGCCAGCCTAGGGCTGCGCGGGGGGTGGGGTTCCCTCCTGGCCGGCAGCCCATGGTGCCCTAGGGGCCCATGACGCCACGGTAGGGGTTCGCGCATGAAAACAATAAATTTTCCTACGCTAAGAACCCTAATGCCAGGACCTAACTATTAGTAATGCAGTAACAGGAGGGGCTCTTTGCGAACTTACCATTGAAGACCGAAAAGCGTTGTCAATGCTCGGGAGAGCGTGGTTGATGTAGTCGTTCCGAAGCCAACCTCGGGATCGTGTTGAAGTCCTTCGGCTCCTGCGGCTCCAACGACTCTTAGTGCCCCAAGTGTTGCACCTCCGAGGGAGTTACACACATCCGGTGCCCGACGAGGACTCTCGCTCCTCCGATCTAGCATCACAACGGCGCTCCGCGGTGAAGAAGACTCCTACTCGCGCGATCCAGACTTGGGACCATGGTCACGAGAGAGAGAGATTATCAAATGGAGGTCTCCCGAAAAGTGAGGAAATCTTTTATTGATTATTGTGTATTTTTCTTGTCAAAATACCTCTCTTTATATAGGGGAACCCCCCCACATAGTTAATTGCCTTAGTCATGTGGGACTAAACAATGGAGAGGAGAGGAGAGGAGAGGGTTGGCCGTCGCCGGCCAGGGCTCAAGTGGACCCCATGTGGGGTCCCTTTGCCCAGCCGGCCACCCCCTCTCTCTTCCCCTTTGCTTTCCCTCATGGGCCCTTTCCCCTCTGGATTTTGGCCCAATTAGGTATTTATCCTTTTAATTCATTTTACTTTTATTAAATAATTATGAATAAATGATTAAATCAATATTTAATATTTACTCACATATTATTCAATCCTCATGGCTATGGAACTCCTTCCACTCTACTCCGGACATCCTCCGGACTTATCGAAAACCTTCCGGTTTTCTTTCTCTCTTTTCTTCGGTGATTCTGCCGATACCAAAACACTCTATGAGCATCATCAAGCCCTTAAGCGTGATATCTCATGGTTCGAGAACACTCCACACATGGTCGAGACCTTCCCGTACCAATGATCATCAGAGGGACCTGGATGCCCATGATGACCCCTGTGCATTCCACGAATCTTTTGTCGTTGAACCATGAACGTCGTGTCATATTCCTTTTGTCTCCCGATACTTGCATTGCCCGAGATCTGATCATTGACATCACCATGTCGCGTTCAATCTCGTTACCTACAAATGCTATTTGACTCGTTCCGACAAGTGATATCCCCGAGATCAAATCACACGCTGCGCAACTATTGGATATAACTTCTCCGATTAGGCCCTCGAGTATCTTGCCGTCACGTGGATGGAAAAATCCCGCTCTTGATGCATAATTCCTCTACATGTTCCTCCGAATACCTGAACACACATTTATGATCACCGTATCACTTGATGACGTTTGATGCTATCTAAGTATTCTCGGGTGACAGTGACTGATATGGTCTCATGGTCTAAGAAATACGACACTAGGTCTTTTTGAATCATCGTAACTTGAACTTCGTGACATGATCGGGTCACGATGCTTAGGTTGGATATAGCTCATCATCTCATTCTCGTAATGAGGTGACTCATTGTCAACTGGCATAAATGCCACATGATCAAGAAACTTTGATCATCTGTTGACCAGTGAACAAGTGACTAGAGATTCACCGGGAACTCCTGGTTGTTTGTATATCACACGTATATTGACGTTTCCTTTCAATACAATTATAACATGATATAAAATTTAATCATAAACTTTATGTAATATGATAATAATCCATATTATTAATTGTCTCTAAGGCATATTTCCAACAGCCACCCCTCCCTCTCTCCCTTGTTTAGTCCCAATGGGAAACCCAATAAGTAGGGTACACATCCCTCCATCTATATAACAGGGTGCCCATGGGAGGAATAAACAAAATAATTAAATGAATTATTCTCTATGGCATCTCCTTAGGAAATTCTCTCTCTCTATCCCTCTTCGTGTGGTTCCCATTGTTTGGAGCTGCACATGGGGATTGGGATCTCTCTCTCGTCGCTGTTGCGCTGGCACGGTTCCCATTGGAACTGTGCACGTAAGAGATGGCACCTGTAGCATGCCGTTGCGCTGTAGGGATTCAAGCCAGAGGATCTACTTTCGCACTCTCTGCTGGGATCAGAGAACTGGAGATTGTCATCGTACATCGTATGTGTGCGAAACCACGAGGGTGCTGTCATTAGTGCCACCTTGGATGTCATGAGTCAGACTGCTACACGATGAAGCAAGGGGTGACTTGCGAGGAGCTTCGTGACCTTGAGGTCGGCTACGAGTACGACTATATCATCGACATTTCCCTCGGAACGTTAACCTCTTTGGGACTACAAGGACATGTATCTGAAACCTCATACGTTACTACATTACTCCTAGAAATATCCTGGTAGTTCAGGGCGTTCGAACGTAGGATTTTTTCTGCCACGGAACCCCTTCACACTGCACCCAATGGTGCCCCGCAAAGAAAGGTGGACACAAAAGAAAAGAAAAATTAAATGGAAATATAAACACAATATACATATATTAACAAATGTCATTGTACAACTAAAAAAAGAAAAACATTAAGATAGAAACCCTACCACCCTACTCTAGTAGGATGTGCTAGCGGCAGTGGCGACCGGTGCGCCCTAGTCCTTATTGATGACAATGAAGACTTGTGGAGGTGGCTAGACTCATTCGACCAGCGGTGGAGGCGACAATGGCGCAACAGGAAGGGCTGCCATCTACACCTCCTCCTCCTACCAGGAGAGCTGGATGGCGGCGAGGAGATCCTCCTCCTTTGCCATCTTATGGTCCTCGGGCTGGTAGTCCTCCAGTAGGTCCTCCGTCGGCTCGTCCTTGATGTCGGGGGACGTAGGGTGGCGGTGGGTCCACGTACTGCGTGACCCCGCTGCGGTACTGTGACCAGTTCGGTTGCCCATGCTCTAGGATGGGGAATGCCCACCCCGCCCACTCTTCTGACTGCTCCACTTGTGGCTCCTCCGGCAGGGGGGAGGGGGTCCTCCACCATTCGAACGCCTTGTAGTCCTTCCCGTCATCGTGCCTGGTTGAGATGGACTACTGCCGAGCGTCGTGCTTGGCTTCAAACCACCGCTTCCACAATGGTGAATCAACAACGTAGGCGGGTTCATGTTGCAAATTCGGCAGGAGGAAAGCACGACGCCATAAGATATCCTGGCGGCGGGACGGGCCGGTTGCGGGAATGCCCGACACCGTCCCGCGGGCCTGGTTGAGATGCCACTTGTGCGGAAGGTGGACATCTGACCACGCAGCGGGTGGCCCAGCTCCGCGAACTGCTGTGCCACCTCCACCTCTACGTAGACGTAACACTCAAAGTGGGGTGTGTGAGGCGGGCGTGGTGGCCTTGGTGCCGCACGGGGAGGAGGGACGGGTAGAAATGGCGTCGGCTGTCGCCGGAGGAGGACCCCGTCTCGTGGTCGTTACGACCGCGGTCGGACCAACCCTTGTCGCCGCTATTCGCCATTGGAGCCCTAGGGTTTAGCTAGGGTTTCTACTATGTGTGTCCGGGGGAGTGGAAGCTTCTAGTAGGGACTGAGAGTGTTGATAACGACGGTAGACAACACCAATCCCTATTAAAAAGGACCCAAGAGGTTGGTGACCCATGATTGTTCTTCTCTCCTTGCCGCGATGCACCGGCCCTGCGAGGACCACAAGAGGGCACGTGCGGGTGGTCCGCGTCCCTCATAGCCAAGCCAAATTTGGACTAGAAATAGAGCTAGTCGGATAGAATCGCGTTCTCGGTCTTGCGGTGCCCGGACAGAGTCAGCCCGGTCCGTTTGCAGACACCATCAAAGTTGTCCTTATATCCCAAATATAATCTACTCCCGCTAAAACATCTTATATTTTGAAACGGAAAAATGGAGGAAGTAGAATATAATATGTTTCATTGTTTCATATTAGCTTGTACCGTACATTACTGACTACTAACTCCGTTCTAAAATATAACCCTTTTAAAAAGACTAATTTAGCCATCTAAAAAGACTTACATTTTAGAACGGAGGTAGTGCATCCAGTTTTTCTAAAAGCTATCTAGAGCTCCACCTCCATCTCAGGTTTTCTTATGAAATGCAAATGCACATCAGCACATGCCGGCCTCTAGCATAAGATCGAATTACACCTGTGCATAGTACTATGATCAAGAAACTTTTTAGTTGTTCTTGCTCCAATTACATGGACACGGACAAACGTGTTGAAGTGGGTGTGCACAAGTTCTCAAGCGAAGGCGTCGTACGCGGCATCATTGAAAGAGTCACGTATGCGTCTTCCCTCGGGTCCGCACCACTGATGGTGACAGGTGGTCCCGGTGTAGTCTGCTGGAGCTACAGCGTGGCCCCGCCGTCGGGCCCAGGCGTGTCCCAATGCTCCGACTCGAATCAACACCGCAATTAATCCGGCTTTTAAAGAAAAAAGATACTGTGCAGTACAGCAGATTTATTATTTCTCGTACGTACGAAAATATTTTTGCGACTCATCCATTTTTGTCCTCGCTTGTCAATTATTTGGCCATGTCGTGCGCTTTGCTCGGCAGGTTTCAGCCAGAGCCAGGGCTCGATCGATAAACGGGAACAAAAGTGAAGGGGCCAGGGCGAACAAAGCTGACTGATTAGGGAAAGCGGATAAAGGTGGAGGCTGATTAGCAGCGGGAAAACGGTGATTAGCAGCAGCCCACGCGCAACCTTTTCGTTGCTTTTTTATTTCTTCTTTGTTGAAAAACCAGAGGGAACAAATTTAGCCCCCACCCCCACCCCTCGCCATCGCCAGGCCACCACCCCACCCCACGCCTTTCGCTTTTGCTCCTCCATCTCGTCGCCCTCGTCACAGGCGGAGAGAGAGGGACTGCGCAGTTACTCGCGGTACTGCTGCTGGGCGGTGGCGAGACTCAGGAGAGGAAGAGGAAGACAAGCCGCGGAGAACACGGAGCGGCGTCCCCAAGGCCGAAGCCAAGGGCATCTCTGGGGATCTCCACCTTCCCCCGTTCGAGGTGATACTCCTGGTTTGCCGGGCAAGGCTAGCGCCGGTTCCTGCTATTCCTTTTGCTGTTTGGGGCGAGTTTATGTGCGGGGAAGATCCGAATGCGGGTGGGTGGGTGCGCATTCTGAGGTGACGTGCCGGGGGGAGTGGTGGATTCGGGCCGCGGTCACTGGGATTTTGCTTCGGGCGTGGGATATCGCGATTTGAGGGGAAAACCCAGGCGGGATTTGGATTTGGTGGGTTGTTGTTTTCGCACGAAAGCTATGTCTAATCTGGTGGGATTGAACGACGCCCTTTTCGTGATTCTGCAGGGTGGAGTGGAGGAGCTGTTCCTACTCCGCTACTCCCGGGAGTTCGCTTTCGCCGCGCAGGGAGAGCAGGTTGGATTCTCGGAACCCGTGGGCTGGAGAGATCATTATTTCTGTTCTCTTCGTCTCCTAAGTTTTTCTCTGTGTTTGTTGCAGGCCAAGTGCTGTCTCTGCTGACCTGGTGCCGCTGGGGCCATTTCTGCAGGCGTGAATTGCTTGGGATTTGCCTTTGTCTTGCTGAATTGCGTAGAAGCGGTCGAATCTCTGGTGGTGGTTCTGCACTTGTTATGCTCAGGTTTGGATGGAGGTAGTAGATAAGATTGCGGAGCCCAAGGACCCTCTGGTGGTCACTGCTCGGAAGTTTCAGGACCTGGAGCCGCCGCCGCCTCCGCCGATACCCATCAAGGCGTCATGGAAAGGGAAGACCTCCCAGGAGCAGGATGAGAAGGATCTGCCAGGTGATGGCGAGGAGAGCTTCCGGAGCTTGGATTCCTCGGATGAGGGTGGCCGGAGTTCGTTCGCTGGTGCCAGTCACCCCCTGGAGCCAACTGATATGGATCTTATGAAGACGGTCTACGTCGCAATCGACGAGGAGAAGCCCGAGCCGCCGGCGTGTCTGGTGCGAGGACTGTCGGTGAAAGGGCCGTTCCTGGATGACCTTACGCTCCGTGTTACAGGCATGAAGGCAAATGCAAGTGTCTGTGTAGGCAGTGCGGAAGGCTTGGCTGAAGAGAGGAAGCTGTCTGGTGCTGCAGTGGCGTCGTTGGCCACGGCACGCTCGTCCCAGGCTACCGAAATCGTGTCCTTGCCACCGGACTCGGAGGAGAAGGACTGTGTCTGGGATGCCTCCCTCCCTCCCAGTGGTAATGTCAGCCCTCATAGCAGCATTGACAGCATGGGGGTGGTCACCGCCATGAGCATCGTGAGCGGCTGCAGTAACACATATAAAACTGAAGCCATAGCTGCTAGCAGAACCATGCTTGCTGCAGAGAGGAACTCTGGAAGTGTGAAGGGTAGTATTCGAGGTGAATCTTTAGAAAGTGCAAAAACTAGCATGAGCCGAGCAAGTGACAGCAGTGGTGTTAGCGATGATAGCAGCTGGAGCCATATCACTGGAAGCACCAGCAAGCCTCATAAGGGGAATGATCCTAGAGGAAAGGCGATTCATGCTGTGCGAATTCGAGATGGCGTGCTTGGGATGAGCCACTTTAGACTGCTCAAGCGTCTGGGCTGTGGTGACATTGGCAGTGTATACCTCTCAGAGTTAAGTGGCACTAGGTGCTACTTTGCTATGAAAGTGATGGACAAGGCATCCTTGGCCAGTAGGAAGAAGTTGAATAGGGCTCAAACTGAGAGGGAGATTCTACAGCTTCTGGATCATCCATTCCTACCAACGCTGTATACACATTTTGAGACCGACAGGTTCTCGTGTTTGGTCATGGAGTTTTGTCCTGGTGGCGACTTGCACACTCTGCGGCAGAAACAGCCAGGAAAACATTTCTCCGAGTATGCAGCAAGGTAAATCATTAGACAGTTCTTTAGAGAAATATAGCGTGTAATTTCATATCATGTTTAAACATTCAGGATGTTATGAGTCAAGTTTATACTCCATTTGTTATCAATTTAGTGCAGCTTAGTGTTACCACTATTCTGCTTTTAGTATGTAGAGAAGCAGTTGAGCCTGAAGCATAATTGACCAACTTTGCAAGCACTCTGGGTTGAAAATGGTTTTTTTCTAGGAAAAGAAGTCTGTATAACAATGAAGTTTAATAAGAAACTCATAATGTCGCTTTGTTACTTGGTAAAATTTCTGAATAAGGTCCTATAGCTGCTATGGGATCATGTGCAGAGAATGTTAGCAAAATATTTGTCCAAATGTATTCAGCTGGTGTGCCCATAACTAATGCATATGTTTCATTAGGCTGAAATATAGGCAGCATGGTTAATGGTGCTGCAATTAGCTTTTGCTTTAGCACTTCACCCTTCAGTTCCAGATTGTTGTAGACAGTAGCTTATCTTATACTTGTTGCAACTGAAAGCACTGACATTGTGATATCTGATTCTGAGCAGGTTTTATGCTGCGGAAGTTCTTCTAGCTATTGAGTATCTACACATGCTGGGAGTCGTGTACAGGGACCTGAAGCCAGAAAATGTTCTTGTGCGTGATGATGGCCACATAATGCTTTCAGATTTTGATCTCTCCCTGAGATGTGCAGTATCACCTACACTAATCAGAACATCAGCTTTTGATTCTGATCCCAGAAGAGCGGGTGGTTCATTCTGTGTACAACCTACTTGCATGGAACCTACCTCGGCCTGTATTCAGCCAGTCTGTTTCATGCCCAAATTGTTTGGCCAGAAGAGCAAGAAAAAGATTAGAAAGACAAGGTCTGAGTTGGGACAGAGTGGCATTAACCTGCCTGAGCTCCTCGCAGAGCCAACATCGGCTCGATCAATGTCATTTGTTGGGACTCACGAGTACTTGGCCCCAGAAATCATCAAAGGTGAAGGCCATGGAAGTGCTGTTGACTGGTGGACCTTCGGTATCTTCTTGCACGAGCTTCTGTACGGCAAGACACCATTCAAGGGGTCAGGCAACCGTGCCACGCTGTTCAACGTGGTAGGTCAGCAGCTAAAATTTCCTGAATCACCGCGCACAAGCTACGCCAGCAGGGACCTCATCAGGGGGCTCCTGGCCAAGGAACCGCAGCACCGGCTCGGCGTGAAGAGGGGTGCCACGGAGATAAAGCAGCATCCGTTCTTCGAGGGCGTGAACTGGGCTCTCATCCGTTGCAGCACGCCTCCTGAGGTTCCGAGGCCCGTCGAGGCGGAGCTGCCTATGAAGTACGGGGTGTCAGAAGCCATCGCCAGCAACAACAAGAGGGTGGTTGGCACTGACACGAAGTCCGGTGGGAAGTACCTCGACTTCGAGTTCTTTTAGAGTTGTGCCTAGCGGCAGAGCTGTTGCTTGCATACTGTTTGTGTTGGGCCAGTGTGGTGTTTTGATTTCATACAGTGCTGTTTGCGTCGCCACTGTTACAAACGTCTTGCATCTGAACTGGCCAAAATTAGGTAGTAGATGTATTTGATCCTCATATCCTGATAGGAATAGCCTATATCTATTTCTGAACATGTGTCTAGTGCTACAGACTGCATTGCAGAAAGAGTGATGTGTTTGGAGTTTGTGCTAAAGCTTATAAGCTCCACCGTGTCTCACTCTCAGATATGGCACGTTCGTGCCTGAACGGATTGATCGTAATCTTATTACAGGTTGAAACTAACCGAATTTCGTAGAATTTGAGGAATAATTGTACGGAGTACTACTGTAGTTAAATTTATTTCCTTGAGATCGATCGCTCATTTGGTATTTATTTCGGTGGTCTGTAGGCATGGTGACTATAAATTGACTAAGCATATATATTTTGTCTACCTTAAGTGTGCTACATATTCGACGCGTAGATGAAAATGGGCCGTGAAGCAAAATTGTTCAGAAATAGATTAGGATATAAATCTTTCGTATTCCAGGAAAAAAAAGGAAAAACTCCTAGCAGCAAAACTGCGGAAAAGTATCAGCCGCCTCCGGCCGCCGCGAAGAAGACCAAACCCAGAAAAACACACGCCGATTGCCCGCACAGGAGAAATCGCGACCTGCTACTGCTATTCCTCCACGCGCCGCCACTACTCTCTGTCTCCTCTTCCTTCGGCACGTCGGCCGCCATGGTGAAGCGGTGGCTCCCCTTAGAGGCCAACCCCGACGTCATGAACCAGGTACCCGCGCATCCTCTCTGCTTCCAGTATTCCCCAGGATTTCTCCTCGGCCTCTCTCCCCTTCCTCGCTCATGGAACCTTATGCTACGGTCGGTTGCAGTTCATGTGGGGACTGGGAGTCCCGGAGGACGTGGGGTTCTGCTACGTTTACGGGCTCGACGACGAGATGCTCGCCATGGTGCCCCAGCCGGTCCTCGCCGTCATCTTGCTGTACCCGCAGGTGATTCATGAGTCCTGACGCCTGATTGACCGTGGGGCTCTGTTTGGGTTGCTTGTACAGATGTCGGGGAGGAGCTGATTCGTTTTCCTCCCACGATTTGGTGAGCAGGATCGGAAGAAGGAATGCGATGTTTTGACCGCCTCCACGGCGGAGAGCAAGGTGAGACTGAATTGTATGATTGGTTTGGTAGTAAGTATACTCAGCACCAATTCCTGACGAATACCACTCGATTCCTGTTACAATCTGGTAATTTCGTTCATCTAGTGGAATAATTTTGTGAAACATTGTGTTCTTAGCAATTGACGTTGGTGAAATATTTCCACAATAGCTCAGCATAATAGTCATAGAACATTAGGATCTAAAAATCATGTTCTGTCTACTAAATTGTTCACCTAATGCCACATCTTAGCAGGAATGGTGGCAGCCAGTGGGTAAGGTTTTGGCCAATTCTTTGAACTCTACATATTACCCCCCAGCGTTAGTTTTTTAGCTATTTTCATGGTGCTCCTAGTTGTTGGGTATTTCCTTGGATACTCCTTTAGACAAGTAAAGAAAAAGGCACTTAAATTGTTTAATTGATTTCTTATTTTTCACTGTGCACTTGACACATCGAATTTGTTTCCTGAATTCCAACTAGTGAATCAACTCAGTATAGTGAATTGTGTTCACGATGGTTAGCAGCTTGCCAGCTTCTGAGGTAGCTATTCTTTCTTCCTTATGCTTTATGACATGGGTTCTATACACATTGGTTTTATGGTCCCCAAATAGCTAGAGATACAGTGCAAAATAATTTGTTTATGATCTCAACTTAAGCAGATATCAGAAGCATATTAAAATTTATTTTGGAAACTATGCCAAGAGCCCAAGATTCTATATGTTTATTTCCTTATAATTCTAAAACTTTATGATGCAGGAACCCAACAAGAAAGTATATTTTACAAAACAGACTATTGGCAATGCTTGCGGGACAGTTGGTATTATTCATGCAGTAGGGAATGCTTTGTCCAGAATCAAGCTAGGTATTGACAGTTTCGAGCTTTAACATCCTATTGATCTACAGAATATTAATGCTTACATTCATCAAGACAACACTCTAGTCTGTGAATTTTTATTTGAATTAGGCAGTCTCATGTGGGCATTGTTTCATTTAATTCTACCAGTGTGAGTGTATATGGCCACCCAATAATCCAGCAAGGTCATTTCCATGATCCATAAGAACTTGTTCATCCCCTGCTATGTGTTTCTTAGAGAAAAGCGACATCTTACAGTTCATAGGATAGCTGGTAATGGATAGTCATGTACTTGACCTGCTATAACATGTATAATGTATTCCCCCAATCCAGAGTTGACAATTAAATTTAGCTCCCAATAACTTGAATATGCGTTCTCTTTTTTCCTGTGTGATGCAGTGCTAATGCGTGCTTTTTGTCACATGCAAATATGAAATCTTTAGATTGGTGAATTTAATTTTTCTAGTTCCAGGAATACTTCAAAAAGAATATTTCACCCTTTGATGCTCGCCATCTTTGACTTGTTACCAGAATTGATTAGTAGTTTGTGCTTTGCAGTTGATGGGTCCTATTTTCATAGATTTTATAAGCAAACTGCTGATATGGATCCTATCCAGGTTAGCAGCCCATGTACACATATTTCTTTTCCTTTTTAAAGACGTTACATCATGGCTTGTTTTCTATGTTGTACTAATTATAAAGTACTTTGACATTATCAGCGTGCTGCTTTTCTTGAGGAGGACCAAGAAATGGAGGACGCTCATTCTGTTGCTGTTGCTGGCGGTGATACAGAGGTCAGCACTGCCGTAAATTTATGTAGTGATGCCTAGCTTACTAATATTTGCACCGGGTGACCAGATAATATAATGTTATTGTTTTGCAATGGAGTTGTTGCGGCCTGTCAATTATGAGTTCTGAGAGGCACAATGTTGCAGTAACTATCTGCTGGCATCACCTTCTGATTGTTACTGGGAACTGGTCACAGTGACGGATCCTGTCAAAAATTTAGACCTGACTCTTTACCTGCTTCTCTGCCTTCATGTGATTTCTTATTTGTCAGTTTGAGTAGCTACAATCTGGGGTGAATTTTTTTGGTCATGTGTCATTTGTGATTGTTTACTGGACAATGAGCATTGTTCATTAGTTCACAATTTCCTCAAGGAGCATTACAGATCTGTCAAGTTTAACTACTGTTCTGGAAGACATATTTGGGTAGTATACCCTCAGCTTGATTATATTTTAATCTTTGGTTGCATCCTGAGATATATCTATATTTTGATTCTGCAGGCCAAAGATGGTGTAATTGAACATTATGTTTGCTTTTCTTGTGTTGATGGTATGTGCTGTACAATACATCTATTACCACTATTGAATTGTGTTACAAGTCACCCATACTTCTTCCTTTTTAATCTGTTGTTCACTCTTTGTTTTTCCTTCTTCCTTTTTTTCCATTCAGGTGAACTTTATGAGCTTGATGGAGGAAAGCCACAGCCAATACATCATGGTCTTTCCTCTCCTGACAGCTTGTTGCAGGTAAATTGTTCAGCTATTCACATCTCGCTTTCTGTACACAAGATACTGTGTGGAAGATGCTGTTACATATTTATAACTTAACATAAGGGTTTTGATTGTGATGTTATTGCCTGGTAGCCCTTCTTTTCGCTAAGTTCTGTCGTACTGCTTAGCTAGTTCTTTATTTTCATAGCAAGGTACTAGTAGCTGCTTAGCGATAGCAGCGGACTGGCCCATTATGTAGCCAGGGTGTTCTCATGACTACACAACCATTTTGCGAAATAAAAAATTAGAGCAGTTCAGCCCAATACAAAATCAGCAAACGGAAAAGTCCATACCAATTTTTGTGTAAGCATGCCATGTGCACCCAACTGGATAAATCCTAGGTAGACATATAAGAATATAACACCCATTACCCGAATTAATCTTTTGCTGCATGCAATTGCAGGATGCCGCAAGAGTCATAAAGGCAAGGATCGTGGAGTACTCTGAGACAATCAACTTCAATGTGATGGCTCTCTCAGAGAAGTAGGGGTATATGGGTCCAGGGAGAATTCTTCTGTTTCCCATCCGCACTGGTATCCGTTAGTTTAGTCTGTTATGTTGATGTCACACGATGAAATGAATAAAATACTAATACGAGAATAGAAATGATCATGAAATACTAATACGATAACAGAAATGCTCTGAGACAAAAGGGTTGCGTTGCTTCAGGGTAATTTGCCTTTTTTTTACCATAATACGGTGTAATTTTCATCAAAAGGGCAAAGGGTTACACGGAATATTTACATGGATATGCTAAAGGGAGTGTTGAGCTACTGAAAAAGGATCACCGGAAAAAAAGAACTACTATTAGAAAAGCTCAACCCGGTCCGCTGAAGCTCGTTTGTGTGCAGGTTTAACTCTATGGACAGAGCAGGTTTACCGTCTTTTATTTGGCGATGAATTATAGTTTCACTTTGCATCCTGTTATGCTGAGGATTACATTGGTTGTTAGTTGCTTGTTGATACGTCCCGTTCTACTGGATGAGCCTTTCAGTTGGAGTATTATTGACTGCATATTAGAAGCCCTAATTTCACGTGTCATACATAAAGTTCCTTTTATGCCTCGCTGATTGCTGGTGTGAGATCAGGTTCCGGACAATGGTGTGGACGTGAGAACCTTAACCGAGGTAACAAGGACCAGAGAATATATGTGCACCTATTCAATGACTAACCATGGATTTAACTCCAAGAAACAAGGTTACTTGAGGCTTTACTGACTGGTAGGTTTGGCACATGGATACTACCTGCTGGGCTGCGTGTGCAAGACTTCATTGCCATCGTAGGGAGGTGAATGAAGCAGACGGCCAAATATATCACGTGGGAAGTTGCGCGGAAAGCTCCTAGGCAACTGATGAGGCAAAACCACGCAGGGCTCGCAATGCTTTTGCCAGAGCCCCAATTCAGTCGACAGTGGGGATAGGTGCACATATATTCTCTGGTCCTTTCCTTTGTAATGGATATCAGTATGGGTGAAATATATTGCCTCTTTGGTAAATTGGTCGGTGCATCCAGTTCAATACTGTAACGTGTACAACCCTGCACTCTCTTCCACACACCCATCCAGCTTCTTCATTCAATGACATGCGTGGTTGTTGTGTTGTCACCTGTGTGTAAACGAGTGGTGAGTGTGTTCTGGAGTAAGAAGTGGCAAAGTGCAGTGATGAACCACCACCTATGTCTCTCTCCACAGGATTCCAAAAATGCATCTACCTTATCTTTTAAGTTGGAATTCGGATTTGTGATCCTTCTGGAGCAAATGATAATCAAGAACATGGATCAAACAAAAAATGAAAAGCATCCTATACATTTTTTGTCGAGCTTTATAATTGTTAGTGTTAAACAGTTTTATCTACTTACTTACTATGAATATCAAACACATACATTCCCTAACAATATGGTGTACATAACTTTGTAAAGTTGTTCCGTCACAATTACCGGTCACTGTTAGAGTTTCGAGATTGGAATCTGCCGGATCATGTTGGGCTTTGATTACAAACGCATGCACAGGACAAGAAATGTGGAAACAACAAATTGACTCTTGAGGGTTTTGGTGCGCATCAAACTAGACCATGTAGAAAATTGTTTGAAACTACAAAATGACCACATGCTCGAAAACTATCATGTACCAAAACACAATGACGGGGTTTTCGTGTTTTTAAACCGGCCGAAAGTTGGTCTCCCAGCTGTTAAATATGGTGTACAATTTTCTCAACTTGCTTTGCCGCACTGATGGTGATTTTGACGCGGCAGCATTCCAAGATCCGAATCTTAGTAGAAACATATAGGAACTAGATTATGAACAAATACTTCGACATATACAGGCGTACACGCAAAAACACATACACAGTTTTATCGACGGTTCATCATGTTTCATAGTCTATCATGTTGTTATGTTGTGTGCAGTGCGCTTTAAACTTCCACACTTAACCGAGAAGTTTGTAACAATATATTTTATCTAGTAGTTTCACCGGGATTCAACATGATCCATTATTTTTTGTGCAACCTTTTGGCGTCTAAGGAACGAAATACAACTTTTTTTGGAGAAACATATTGTCAACCACGATGAAACATCGGAGATAAACTCGTTACAAACCATTTATGTTAATGACATGAAGCGAGTCTAACATTGTACTCCCTCCGTCCGAAAATAAGTGAATTAAGTTTGTCTAGATTAGGAAGTATCTATATACTAAAATGCGTCCAGATATATGCGAATCTAGACAAATGCACGTCACTTATTTTGGGACGAAGGGAGTGTCATAGTTTTGCATATAGCGAGTCTAACATTGTATCATATTTTTGCATATATTTTCATTAATTTTTGCCATGTTTTAGAGTTGAAATTTCAAATATTGTCAAAACATGTTCAAAATTGGTCCTGTTTCAAACCCCTTGTCGTCAAGAACACGATGCAAACAAATACTAGTAACTACTGAAAACGTCCCCGCAACTCATTTATACATGGGTCAGAAGGAACGAAAACTAGCATCCATGTCATGGAGTAGAGAATGCAAGTGGGTGTGTCGAAGGACATGGCATATGAGGTTGCATAGAAATAGCAAGAGTGGGAGAGCTATCTGTCTATCTACCACGGTGAATGCAAGTGTAGGTGCAGCCTTGATGATGGTCGGTTTTGGCGTGTCATCGTGTTGCACATATACTTTCTCAGGTTGCTTTGCTGCACTGGTGGGGATTTTGACGTGGCAGCATTCCAAGATCCGAATCTCAGTACAAACATATAGGGGTTAGTTATGAACAAATACTTGGACACATACAGTCATACACGCAAAACACATAAACATGATGTTACATTGTGTGTCAATACGCCTAAAACTTCCACACTTATCTCAAAAGTTTGTAACAACATATTTTATCTAGTAGTTTCACCGGGATTCAACATGATCCATTATGTTGTGTGTAACTTCTTGGCGTCTAAGGAACGGAATACAATTTCTTTGGAGAAACATATTGTCAAGCACGATGAAAGATCCAAGATAAACTCGTTACAAACCATTTGTGTTAATGACATGAAACGAGTCTAACATTGTATCATATTTTTGTATATACTTTCATTAAGTTTTGCCATGTTTTAGAGTTCGAATTTCTAATTTTGTCAAAACATGTTCAATATTGGTCTTGTTTCAAACCCCTTGTCGTCAAAACACAATGCAAACAAATACTAGTAATAAAAGAGGACTTCCATTCCAAAAATAAAACATATCAAAGTCAAAATTTGAAATCCCATGAAAAAGCATAGGCGTAAATCATTATCGTAAACTACTGAAAGCGTTCCCGCAACTCATTTATACACGGGCCAGAAGGAACAAAAATACCATCCATGTCATGGAGTAGAGAATGCAAGTGGGTGTGTGGAAGGACATGGCATATGAAGTTGCATAGAAATAGCAAGAGTGGGAGAGCTATCTATCTACCACGGTGAGGTGAATGCAAGTGCAGGTGCAGCGTTGATGATGGTCGGTGCCTCGGCGTGTCGTCGCGTTGCACGGAGTGGCAAGGAATATGCGTAGCAACCACGCACTGCAACCTCGACCGATGCAGCAGCGTTGGGCGCGGTCACGCGGGGTCGCAACAGCGCGCATACATAACTGGCCGGACACTCGTACAGTGGTAGCAGCTGGAGCTTCAGTCTCCCCGGTTCCTCCTCGCTGATCGTCACTGTCATTCATCGTGGCATCATCGGCAATGGAGCTCTCCCGTCTCCTCCTCCTCCTCGTCGCCCTGACAGCCATCGCTGGCACCTCCGAGGGACAGGCAAGCACCTTCTACACGTCAAAGTGCTATCCGCCGCCGACGCCCACTGCGGACGGCGGCAGCGCCTTCCGGGGGCACCTCCTCGGCCTCCTCGCAGACCTCCCCTCAGCCGCGGCGCCGACAGGATTCGCCTCCCTGCAAACCGCCGGAAGGGCCGCGTCCGACCGCGCGTTGGTCCGCGGCCTCTGCTTCGGCGAGTCGGCGCCCGAGCAGTGCCGCCGCTGCCTGTCCGAGGCCGGCTACAAGATCATCGTCCAGTGCGGCGACGCCAGCCGGCGCGCCGGCTTCTGGAGCGAGCGCTGCTTCCTGGGCTACGCCGACGGCACAAACACGTCCTCTTCTGCCGGCGCGGACGACATGGGCGCGGTGATCTACTTCTCCGGCGACGCCGTCGCGAGCCCCGAGGTCGCCGGCGTCCGGATACTCGTCTCCCTGGCGCAGTACCTGGCCCCGCGGGCCGCGACCGGCTCGGTGGCCACCGCCAACACGACTACTCCGTCGAGCAACGGCGACGCTACGACCGGAGACCGCACGGTGCGCGTGCTGGCGCAGTGCGCGAGGGACCGCGGCGCGGCGGAGTGCGTGGGCTGCCTGCGGGAGGCGTCGCTGTCGATGGCGAAGAGCTGGGGGAGGTACGCCGTGGAAGGGCGCGTGGCCGCGGTCCTGGGTTCCAGCTGCTACCTGCGCTTCGAGATATGGACTCTCCAGCCCCTCCTCCGCCGCTGCCCCTGGGACTGGGAGAGAAGATCAGTGAGTAGTCCGCCGTGTAACTGTGATGCTTCTTCTCTTGTATTGTATGGTTCTAATCTCCGTCTAACCTGTGATGCATGCATGAATGGCTGCAGTTAGGATGGTGAATGACCACGTCTGTGCATCCGTTTGCGTCATCGTGTTGATCAGCCTGGTCGTCGCCACGCTGACCATTATTCTCTAGCGCCAGGTATGAATGTATCAGATCAATGTATGTACGTATGTATGTATGAGGTCGTTGCTTTGCTCGTAGAGGTGTCATCGTCCAGCCATTAATCTTTACAACATATTATCTGCAGCAGCGGAAGCCATGTCCGGGAGCAAGGACGAGGAAGTGAGCAAGAAAGAATCTCTGTGCATGCATGACACGGCCGGCGACGAGGGTGGTGGCTGGCTAGGGCGTTACGGACTTGGGTGCACCCCTGCCGTAGACAGGACATGAGATGTACGTAGCTACTAGCTAATTAAGGATGTGTTAGGGTTCATCTGTTTATCTCTACTTTCGATGCTATCGTACTGCTCTGTTCCGACTGTGATCTTGATGACACTGTAGCCGGGTCATTTCGCGACATTATATGATGCCGATCTGCTATCATGCTACTATACGTGTACTAGTTGCCAATCTAGCTAACTCGTCGGTGCATGATATTAGTTCTGTTTCCGTTCCGGTTCTGCTCGAGTTTTGCTCGATCTCTGCAGGTTTTTGTTTTGTTTAGCTCGCTCATTCACACCAAGGCATATATTTAGGGATCGACTAAGCCTGAGGGAGGCGACTGTGTATTTCTTAGTCGGTTGAACTCACCTTGCGATCTTGATTATATCTAAACTATCATGTGTTATGTGGTATTGTGATTGTCACTTGTGTTTTTCAGACGGTGTTTTTTTTTTTGAGACAAACGGTGTGGTTTGTTGGCAGGTAGGAAGCTCCTATTGGGCTAGACGAATCTATCTGGGCCTTGTTTCCAAAATGGAAAAAAAATTACACCCTATGTGAATAGACTAGATGGACTCGGACCGCGCCGACCTCTGGTCTTGACGTTTAAATTCTTTGCCAAGATTGCTTGTTTAATTTTTATTTTTTCGCTATGGCCTGGGCTTGGTCACAATACACATGTGTAATGGATCGCCGGGGCATGTGTTGTCGCATACACCACACCAACTACCACAACAGCAAACGCAGCCCGCAAATCAAAGCACCGGCCGGAACCAACAGCTAACGCAGCCCGCGCCCAGAACATAGTAAAGATGGTCTCGATGGTCAAAGCAACAGCATACCAACCCCGCAGTCTACGTCTCCCTTCCATGTAGAGCACATATGGCTACAAGCGACCCGCCGCAATGCCACTGATGCAGAAGCTACTCAGACAGGCTCCCCCGCAAGGAGAACAATAAGACGATGTCAGGTAAGCCGAACCTAACTCTGACGGGCGAAGCAACCACATGACGTCATTTTTGTGAGCAGCGAAACAACAACACTCAATCAGATCGGCCCCTTGTAGCAGTACACAGCCTAAGCAACATAGAGCCCCAATTTCACCAGTAGCGTACCAGGTGGTCCCTATCCATCGGGACACGAAGCGAACCGGTAACACACCCACATATGGCCCCTTACAGTTGGAAACGTGTATGTGGTAGGAAAAAACAATATGTTTTCCTTTGGAATTTTAATCCAAACAAAAAATTAATTGATCCAGTATTTAGCAAGTAAAATAATATCATGAAAGCAGAAGTTTAGCGAAAAAATATCTGACCAATACAAATCTTAATCCAGTATAGAGTCGATCTGCCCATCTTTAACAATTAAAATATTTTTATGGCAGGAATTTTTAACCGGAAAAAAATTACCGGTGTCCAATTATTCACTTGTTGTGAGGCTACGAAAATCGGATGTGGGCAGATTTTAGACCATTTAAGCCTACAAAATCATATATTGTAAAGTCAATTGATCAATTGGACACGAGTTCAATTGGTGCATGTCCGAAAGTGAGAGAAACAATCTAATTCATTTTTAAATCTGAGAACACCCCGCTTGTATGGTAGGTCCCATGAAAACGATATCCCACTCAACCATAGGTGGTCAAATCTAGGGAGTTTAGATCTCTTTAGAAATACCTTACACCTTTCTCAAGAAATTCTGCTAAATAAACCTATTCTCAAAAAGATAAAGGTACCCAACACCCAACACGTGGTTCATAAATTATAAAAACAATTTTACTTGTGTGTAGTCCCACAAACATGAGAAAACTTTGAAAACAAAAAAGAAGTTCAAGAGCTCCGAAAATCAAATGAAAAGAAATGGGTGCACAATTTTAATCAGGATGCATTACAAATCCGTGAACAACCAGGGACAAAGCTAGAACAAAATGCCACCGGAGCCACCCCTCTATATTCTCGCTATTTGAATGGGGTCACCTTCTCTTAATAATCATTAGCTAGTGCTAACTAGTGAAGATGCCTATATTCTCTATTTGACAGGGTTCATCTCTCTAAATAATCATTAGCTAGTGCTAATTAGAGCATCTCTAACAACTGCGCCGGATGCAGCACCACCATGGGGCAAAAAAATGGGCGCCAACAGCTACCGCTGCCGTATTTTTTTTGCATATATGCGGGAGCCACACAGCTGCCACATATTTCCCAGCTACGCGTCGTGTGTACCCAACTGTCACTTTCCCCACCTTCGTTGCAGCCATCGATGGCTTCCGATGCTGAATCCCCCGCCGTTGAGCCCCTCTCCTCCAGATCCGGCCATTGCATGCTGTCTCCCAGCCCTAATCGAAGACGCCGCTGACCAATCAGAGCCATAGCCGCTAGAATAGACGATGACATCGCTCCACCGTTCGAAGGGCATCACCGGCTTCCTCGGCGTGAGGATGCGGCCCTCCGGCCGCTTCGCCGCCAATATCAGCCAGGAGTCGTTGCTGACTGGGCATCTTCGACAATGCTGACAAAGCGGTGCACGCCTACGATGCGGCGAGGTGGCGGTTCGGCCGCCCCCACCGTGATCTCAACTTCCGTGACGTGGAGTCGCTGGAGGAGGCGGAGTTCCTCGCTCTACCAATGATGTAGTTCCTGGCGAGGCAGAATGCGCGACACAGAGGCAGTAGCGCTGCGTCGCGAGACAGAGGCAGGTGGCAGCGCTCAACGACATGCGTGTGGGGTAGCTTGCCCGTGAGCAATCCCAGCTCATGGAGGCCTAGCTCGCCTTCGGCGCGGCGTGGAAGAAGAAGGTCAGCAGCGCCAGGCCGTCCAACGCCACGCCGGCACCACCTGTCCCCGTCCCCGTTGACGACTGCTCCGACGAGCTTGACACAGACTTTTGGAACATATCCGATGACGACTCATCAGATTTCAGCTGAGATTAGATTTGGGGTTAGATCATGGTTTAAATTTCGTTAAACTTTGTTTAATTTCGTTTAAATTTTACGATGTATTTTCAATTTCCTATGTCTATCTAATTTAAATTTGGAGCTATGTATATATTTGAATAAAATGCATCTTTTACCGACAGCTGCTGGAGCAGCCGCTGCTGCATTTTGCGATAGCTGGTAAAGCGACCGCTCTTTTGGTGCCATAAAAATGCAAAACTGTTGCCGGATCCAGCAAACACTAGTAGGGAAAAGCCCATTAGTGACGTTCGGAAAATTGGGTTAGTGACGTTGAAATCACACGTCACTAACTTCACGTCACTGGTAGTAGATAGTGGTCGCTTGTAGGTCAAACGCCACTAGTAAGACCAGTACTGGTGGCGTGTGGCCTAAACACCACTAGTAATATTCTAACTGGTGATGTGTAGTTTAAACGCCACTACTAATAAATTCTTCGGTGGCGTTCAGTATATATTTAACACCGCTAGTATGAATTAAAAAAAACTGGTTTTACATTATTGAAATTCACAATAATTATATAACAGGAACTGGATATTCGATAAAATAAAGTAACATCATCTAGTTACTAGTTAAATAATGACTAGCTAGAGAGATAACAAGCATGCATTGTAGTAGTTAGCTAGCTACTCCTTGAAATAGTTATGGTCATAGTACCCGTCCACATCCTCCGACAACTTGGGTCAATGCAATCAAAGTAAATGGTGCGATGCACATAGTCAACAGTGAATATGATGATGTCCCCGACGTTCATGTGGTAGCGGTTGAGAAACTCTATCCACGTAGGTCCACTGAAATAGGTGACGACCGGCTCGCTGGTGACTTGAACCATGAAGTTGTGTCGAGACTGTTTGAGTGACTCAGTGATGACTTCAAACATTCCATAGTCTTGTTGTCTTCTGAAGACCCGCTCCAAGAAGCCAGATCTTGATTTGCATGGGATGTTCTGAGTAAGATCATTAGAGAAAACAACTATTATTTTGAATTGCTATAGCACATATAGTATAAACAGGATAGATTGAATATACATATAGTTCAAAGAACATACGATTCTAGTTTAAAATTCGTAGGGAGCACTATGCGAAACTTTCTGTCCATACACGAGGTGTAACCATACAGGACGCAAGGAGAATCCATATGCTGCATATATCACCATCTTAATTTAGTATCACGTTGCACAAATTAAGTAGCACAAGTAGAACGATATATATAAACATATAGAACGATATATAAGTAGCACAGATAGAGTACGATAAGCATTAAACATTAAACATATTAAACATTCTAAAGTCTAGCAATATAGAGTACGATAAGTAGTACGATCAACTGAATAAGATAAACATCCTAAGGCTCTACTCTGAGTCGTTGAAATTGTCGGAGCTAGAAAAGTCGAAGTCTGACGAGTGCAGAGGTGACGTCGGCTCAATGGTAAAGTCGCCTGGGCTGAACCTGTTGTACGGGGGGCCGCTAGGTGGAGGAGTCTGCACCGTCAGTCCTAGAAGGGCCAGCCTCCTAGCGCGCGGCGGAGAAGCCTACACCGACGTCCTGGCTAGTGGTGGAGGAGCCTATGCCAAAGAACTGCCATAACCTCCGGGATCATCGAGGAACCGCCTCAACACGGGGTCTACCTCCTCCTGCTGGCGCTCCCTCTGTTGCCTCTCCTCCATCTACCTCACCGCCTGCCGGTGCTCCCTCTCCCGCTCCTTCGTGCAGAACCTCATACCCGAGGTCCATTTAGATGTGCCCTCGCACGATCCTGCTCAAAGTTCAGCTGGCGTGTGTCCACAAGTGCTGAACCGCCGCGTAGTCGTAGGCATGCGCCGCTAGCTTAGGGTCCCTCCATGTACCAAGATAATACTTGGTATAGTCAACGGTGATCTGAGCCCCCCATGTCGGCGTCTTCGTGCGCTTCCTGTGAGTGCCGCGAAACTTCAGCCCCGACATGATACTACCATATGAAGATGTGAACATAAGAACGTGTGACCATATAAAATTTAATACAACTATGAACCATATGAACAATTAATATAAGTGTCTAGAATATATTATCTAATATTTTCTATCTAAAATCATCTACACTAAATCATTTACACAAAATGTATACTAAAATCACCGACACTAAAATCTATAATAAATCATCTACACTAAATCATTTACACTAAAATGTACACTAAACCATCTAAGTCATCTACACTAAAATCTACGCTAAATCATCTACACTAAATCATCTAAATAATCTACAGTAAAACAAATAAAAAAGGGGGAGAGAGGGGCTCACCGGTGGTGGCTCGAGGCAGCTGGGAAAGGAGGTGGACGGGGAGGAGGCGGTGACAGGGAGGACGAGGCGGCGCCGAGGAGGACGAGGTGACCGGTGGAGGAGCGGATGCGGTGGAGGAGCGGATGCGGTGGAGGCAGGACGGAGGCGGTCGATGCGGTGGAGGCGGGCGACATGTGGAGGAGCGGATGCGGTGGAGATGGGGGCAGTGGCGGTCATGAAGTGGAGATGGGGTCGGTGGTCGATGCGGTGGAGGCGGGCGAAGGGTGGAGGATGCGGTAGACGCGTGGTGTAGAGGCGGTTGGGAAGAGGGAAGAGGGGAGAGGGAGTGATGGTGACGAAGATGCGGGCCGGGACGGCACGGGGAAAGGTCCACTCGTAGTGGGCCCCACTTATCGGAATAACATCAGCGTTTCCTATCTGCGAATGCCACTAGAACAATAGGAGTTGGTGGCGTTTGCCACTTTCGAACACCACCCCTAAGTTTTCCCTGGTTCCACCTGTGGCTCCAATTTAGTAGTGGTGTTCAGACCACAGTTAAGTTTTAGTAGTGGCGTTGAACGCCACAGTTAAGTTTTAGTAGTGGCGTTCTGTATATTAGAGACGCCACTAACATGTTGGCTCCGAACAACGACATGTTTTTCGAGGGCACGCCAGTGGTAAAATGACTGCTATATGCATTTTCCTACTAGTGAACCAACCGAATTACTTCTCTCGTGTTCGAGTTACGACTCAACTTCGGCTCAAGGCCACGGAGGGCCGAAAGAATGGAGCAGCGCATTTTCCCTAAGTCTATAGAAGCTCCACTCGTGTCTGCCGGATAAAAGACTCATGGTAAACTGAAGACATGCCTGAAGCAAGGGGAGAGTCTGGAAGGAAAATAGCTGTCACAAAATACAGCAGCCGTTAGAGATACTCTTTGTGAAGATTTGCCCTCTAAGGGCCTGTTCGGTATAAGGGAATTTTGCAGGAATTTTGTGGGTATAGATTCCACCGAAAAGTTTTCCTCCAAGTGCGTTTGCTCCACGGGAATCGGGCTACTCTGTTCCACCGGAAAGTATCGCTCACCTGTACATTTTACGGGATAAAAAACATCTACTCAAAACGAAGGAAAACATCTCGACCTGTTGGTTTCGCGGAGGCCCGAGGCAAGACACTCTGCCCCTTGACAGATGTGTGAATTAAATATACTTCCTCCGTTTTAAAATAAGTGACTTAAGTTTGTCTAGATTCGCATGTAGATATATACTAAAACGTGTCTAGATACATCCGAATCTATACAAACCCATGTCATTTATTTTGGAAAGGAGGGAATAGCTTGTACGTGCGATGAACCATGTGACGACTAGCAGATCTTGCATGCGTCCGAAAAAATATTGTTAAACAATGCTTACAGAAACCAAAGGTTTCCTCGAAATGTTTGATTCCTCTATTTTACTTGCCTGTAGGATCACACTCTACGCTCCATCCATTCCCATACAGTTTTTTATTCCTGTGTTTTGGATTCCTACACATGGGTCTAAATGCGCAGCGTAGTGAAAACAGGGTGTCTAAGAGCAACTTTTTCACCCCAAGTTGAGTCTAGCATGGTGGAGAGAGTGGTGCTAGCTAAGAAATTCTAGTCCTATGTCTAGTACAAGACACAGGTGTCTAAGAAAAAAGCAAATAATGGTCCCACTTGCCAGTGTATGACCAACATATAAAATTATTATAAAAAGTCAGCATCTTCACTTTAGTAACCCCACAAGTCTTCTTAGACACTATCTAAACGGTGAAGCTAGTTTCTTTGCTTAGACACATGCTCACTTTTTTCTTAGACGCTGCCCACACATTGTACATGCTCTAAGGCAGCTCTGTCCCTATGTGCAACTAAGCGCAGTTACACACTGTGTAACTAAGACACAGTTACAATATGTGCACAATTGAGTGGCAATTACTCATGATGCGCATCAAGAGAACAATTAGAACATATAAAAACGAGATAGAGTTGCACACGATGTGCATCCAAGACAGAGTTACGACCCATACGTGCTCGAAGCATGCAAATGAGCAGGGCGTCTCCAAAAATTTAGTACCCTGGTGCGGATCGTGAAATAGGCCCCTACTTTCTTAAAAAAGGTGAGCAATATAATGAAACTATACTTTCACTTAATAATCTTACAGCTTAATTTGTGCTATTTCTTACAATATTAAGAAATATACATCAAATACGAATGGTAAAAGAGTAAATATAGCACTAAAGTTCATGATTGTTCCTATTTTACGAACAAGTGAAAACAATCTGACTTAAATGACAACAATTTATAGGTTTATCCATAAAACAGAACAAGAATATGACCAAACCTTAAATAAATTACATAAGAGAAATTTGGTGGTGGCGAGTAAGACCGTGTGAGCCATGAGTTTCTGATTTTTTGTAAATCATAATAGAAGAAGACCACCTTTTATTCAGCTATCCTCAAATTTTTTCTTTCAGAAAAGGGATTAAGACAAGGAGATCTACTATTGTCCATGTTATTCAACATAGTGACTGATATGTTAGCGATCATAATTGAGCGTGCCAAAAATGATGGTCAAATTGAAGGAGCGATCCCACATCTTGTAGATGGTGGTCTTTCTATTCTTTAATATGTGGACAATACAATTCTCTTCATGGAACATAATCTCGAGAAGGCGCGAAATCTAAAATATTGATCTTGTCAGATTTTGAACAGCTTTAGGAAATCTGAAATTTTCATAAGAGTGAATTACTTTATTTTGACGAAGCACAAGATGAGGCTGCCACGTAGGCTGAACTTTTTGGCTATGGACAAGGCCAATTTTCCATCAACTACTTGAGAGGGGAAAGGGAATGGGGATGAGCTTGCTAGCTCGGCAGAGGATTCTTAACATTTGGAGAAAGAGAAAAATAAAAATATTTGTCATTTCCTTGGACTCATACTCCGCTTTGTCCCACCACATGATGGAGATACGACGCGCCAAACGAGGTCCGGAAGTTAACATGATTGTTGTGGTAAAAGAGGTGCTGATGGCTCTTGGGATGGGAAGTGCACTAGAAATCCGAGTACCACCGTGCATGAAAAAAAACGAGATGGGGCTAACGAGCATGGATGGGGTAGAGTCGGCCTGTGATGTGGAGTGTCGCCAACACTTAACGTGGGTGCCGCACTATGAGGGGATCCTATACCACGTCGAGAATGGTGCACCACACCGAGGAATGCACGCACGGGCACTCAGCTAGTGGCTCTAATATGTGTTATTAGGGCGTATATGGACATTGTTCGGTAGTAATGTCTATTGGCGCAACTGTAGAGCACCGGAAGGTAAGGACTCACATCACACCGCCATGGCACTAGTTTCTTGGTTGTGTGCATCAGTTGATGCAAAGGCCGATGTAATCTCCTCTTTAAAAACATAATTTTGGTCGACACATTTACCTTTATGTTAGTTCTCGCTTGACCTGCAGTTAACTTAGGGCTCAGTCAACTCTAGGATAGTTGGCTTCACTTCCTGATTGTGCACCTGAGAGTTGCACCTTTTTTTTTAAATGAGGGAAAACACCCCAACCTCTGCATCAACCGACGCATGCTGCCTTTTCTTAAGAAGTTTCATCCAGTCACGTTAAAGTATAAGAGACATCCAAAGTTGATACATAAATCAACCAACGAAAGATAAAGCACATATACCAACTATGCATCATGTAGTCGAATAGTATGCTACCAGCCAGCCTGGCTGGAGATATCATAAACGACCATTAGCAGTCGACTACAACAACAAACCATAGCATCCCGCTGCTCCGGTGGAAAAAGGTATGCCCAAAACTGCACCCAATGTGTCATCATATGAATAAACTGTAAAAGCTGAAAGATCTCTGTTTGTTAAAAAGATCATTCATGCATCTCCATATGGACCAACATAAAGCCGAGACACCAATGCGAATCATAGCTTTTTTTGCTGTCCGTATGATCCAAACATATGGTCCACACTAATTGGAGATAAAAGATCATAAGAAATATTAACAATGTGCCATATAAGACGCTGCAAAAGGGCATGATATGAAGAAGTGTTCAATGAATTCCTATGAACCACAAAAACAACACTTGGTACAACAAACCCAATTATGTTTTGCCAAATTATCCTTAGCAAGTAAAACCTTATTATGAAAGAACCACATGAATTTTTTTATCTTTTTTTCTTTCTTTTTTCGAAATGGGGAGCAAAGCCCCGGCCTCTGCATCGAGCGATGCACATAACCTTTATTTATTATTAGAACCACAAAGTTTGGCAAAGGCCATTACAAAGATCATACAAACCGGAACCGCCAAAACAAAACACCAAACAAAAACGATAACCGTATCGCCAGCTTCCCAACGAATCTATCAAACACCGATCTACCTGTTTCGACCCTGCCCAATGGTCACTCACACTATTGTCACTCGCCAAGACAAGCTGGAGCGCCTTGGCGCGGCGGCTCGAACTCAAGCAAAAGGAGCCCTAGAACCGCACAGCATATCCACGGAGTGGCGCCCACGCGCACGCTCCGGATGTCGCCGCCTTCACTATCTTCCACCAACCATCTTCAGCGTGTAGATCGATGTGCCGACTCTTGTCACAACAGTTACCGACACCACCGCGGTGCCAAACAACACCACCCCCCCCGCGCTAGCCGCTCCACCTCTACTGCCACTTCCATCCAGCGTTGCTCCACATGCGATGCTCCTAGGAGAGAATGCGATACCGACACCGCAGCACCGCCATCGCCCGACCCGAAGATCTTAGGGTTTCCCCCAGAGTAGCATGATTGAGGTCGACACAAGGTGCACAGTGATGTCTTCATCAAGGTAACGACGTGGTAACGCCGCCATCACCTGTCAATGGCTCGGTTTTCACCGGCACCTAGGTCTCCCTGCCTCGCTGTTGGGACTGGAAGACGGATCGCGAGATTTGCCAATCCAGCCGCAGGCAGGCCACCTTCGACGGAGAAGATGTCCACCTCCACCAAACCCAGGGCCTCCACCCCGGGCGCCCTCATGATGCAAAGTAGGCCACATAATACCTCTGGACGACACTGGCCGATGTCGAGGAGGCGAAGACGTCATCGATCTAGGAAACCTAGATCTTGACACCATCCGCCGCCCAGGGACCGCTGCCGTCAGAGCACTGGCTGCCGCCCACCCGCCATCATTGCTGGAGATCCGCTGGAGCGCCGCCACCGAAGCCTGGATCTCGAGCCGAAGGGAAACTGCCGCCGCCGTCGCCGCGCCCGCGGGCCTTTGCCTGGCGACGCCTATGGCGACGGCGGTGCCAGTGAGAGGAGGGGCGCGGGGAGGGCCTGGAGCGGATGAGGAGGGGCACCCCGGGGGCGGCGGCGGCAACTTTTTTTGGTTTCGGGGGTGGTGGGAGTCCTATTTTTGGGTTTCAAATGACCAACTTTTTTTATCTTTAGTGGTATCTTTTATTTCCGTAGATACTTATGTAAGAATTATACATGGGGTTGCGACTGCAACTTCTAGTTCCACATGAATCGCAACTAAAATTGGGTTATGTCATCAATGCGAGTTAAAAGACAAAACAACACTCTCGAAGTATATTGGTAGCTTTATAAAAAAAAGTATATTGGTAGCATCTGCCCTTACACGTGCATTTTTTTTTTGATTTGATTTTGACAGATACTGAGCCCAACTAAACATTTCATGCTCTTGGGACAAGAAGTAACTTTTGTTTTCGGCGAACCGTCATTCCAAACACATCGGTCATATCGATGTCCTCATGCCTCATTCCACTAGGGGGCTCCCAATTGAAGCAATAGACAAGGTTGGCTAGCATGATCTCCACGGTGGACATCCCAAAGTTTATCCCGGGACACATCCGTCGCCCACCTCCAAACGGCAGCTGTTGGAAATCCCTCCCCTTGAAGTCGGGGGCCTCGGCACCCTCGAACCTTTCGGGCATGAACTTGTCCGCATCCTCCCACGATCCGATGTCTCTACCAATAGCCCAGACGTTGATGATGACACGTGTTTCAGCGGGGATGGTAAGGACGTTGATGACGCATTTCTCGACGGAGAGATGTGGGAGGAGAAGTGGCAACGGTGGATGTAGCCGGACAGTCTCCTTTAAGACGGCCTTTAGGTAGGGCATACTGCCCAAGTCATCCTCTGTGACCATTTGTTGGTCCTTGGGTGTCTTGTCCCTAACCTCAGCTTGGAGTTTGGCCATGAGGTGTGGCTTGCGCATGAGCTCGGCCAATGCGAACTCCAGGACTACGTGTGACGTGTCTGTACCAGCTACAAACATGTCCTGCACGGGGTCAACGAAGTAAGCATTCGGTCAATATTATAATCTATCGATGCTCTCATGCTTAGTACTCTCCGTCCAGAAATAACGAGTTTGTCTAGATTCGAATTATTTCTGGAGTGAGTGAGTAGTATATGTTTGTTCTTTGTTCGATGTTCATAAGAAGTTCCACTAATTGCAAAAAAATACGAGATGGGTTGTGGAAGTGCTTACTATCAAAATGGCCTTGATATGCTGCCTAGTGAGGCTGTACTCGTGCTGAAGGCTGAGGAGTACATCTACGAAGTCTGCCGCCTCCTGATCTTCGTGTTGGTGCTGTAGCGATGCTTTGCTGGCATGGTCGTCTATGATCCTGTCGAGCAGCCCGTCCCATCTCTTCCTCAGCTGATGCATCTTGGAAAACAGCACTCGCGAGAGCAGATCCACCTTGGCCAGTCTCGGGAAGTAGTCCTGCGGGTTGAACCCCCCGAACGCGGCCACGTTTCCGTCGATCACCTCCCGGAACAGATCGTTCCGGCCTTCCTCGCGGAAGAACTTCCCCGACACGGCGCGGCACGCTATGTCGTTGGTGTAGGCGGCGAGCAGCCTCGACATGTCCACGGCGGCGCCGGCGGCGGCCGCGTCGTGGATCTTGGCCATGACCAGGCGCACCTCCTCCTCGCGGCCGTGGCGGAGCGAGAGCACCTTCTTGGCGCTGAGGAGGTGCGTGGTGACGAGCCTCCTCACCTGTCGCCAGAACTCGCCGTAGGGGGCGAAGGCGATGTCGGCGCCGTCCAGGAGGGTCTCGGCGAACGCGTTATGCGGGCGGGACGCGAAGACGTGGTCATGCGTGCGCAAGACCGCCTCGGCGGCTTGCGGGGTGGACACGACGAGGTTGCTCACCTGGCCCAGGCGGAGGAGCATGAGGCCGCTGTCGCCGTGCTTGGCGGCGAGGTCGGCGAGGGAGACGTGAGGGTGGGAGCCGATGAGGTGCATGTGGCCGATGAGAGGGAGCTTGCTCGGAGGCGAAGGAGGGGGGCGTTCGCCATGGATCGCTGCTGCTTGCCCGCTTGCGAAATGGTGTCGTCGTTGCAGCAAGAGGAGGAGGAGAGGGAGGAGCAAGAGATAGAGCAATAATGCTTGTGGAGATAAGAGTAGTGGTACTACCTGAGCTGCCATGACGATCTCGGCTCGATAATGGGGAAGCTTCACAATATGGCATTTATATATAGCTGTGGACCAGTCAGTCATCAGAAAATAAAGATGCGTACTGCGAAGAATCACTTGTGGACCTGAGCATTAGCTAGGAAGCAGATAGCAGCCAGACAATTGTGAATTGTATACATGCAGTGATGCAGACCTCTACCGTCGACGATATGTAAGTGATCACGATAGTTCCCGTCTGAACCTATATTTAGTCGTCTTGCGGCGGTACTGGTAGGAATCAAGGCATTATGTATGTCTTCTTTAAGTTACTCGAATTTATCTAGATTTAGATGTATCTAAACATGTTTTAGTAATAGATACATTCGAATTTAGATAAATCTAAGTCAACTAATATGAGTCGGAGGGAGTCTTTTTATTTGTCTAGAATCGTATTTATTTAGACGTGTTTTAATACTATATAGATATAAATATATACCAATTTAGATAAATCGTGTAGAAAGATAGACAGAGGAGATTGACGGAATATGATGGATATATTATTGAGCCTCATGGGCCGGTATATATATAGACGTACAGAGGATCATCTTGGAGTATCAGTCAAGTTAGGACTGTACGTAAACAGATCCTAACTCTATCTAAACTACCGTAACAACTGTATATACCTAATACTCTAACACTCTCTGCAGTCGTAGCGGTAGCGTCGTGAACACTGGAACGTCGTGGACGGTCAGATTGGAGATAAACCGAAGTAGAACCAGTAAGCTGACCCCTCCCCCCCTCTCCCCCGCAGTCTGAGCGGGAACGTCGTGGACGATGTCGCGACACGGTAGCTTTGACTGTAGAGGAAGCTGATGATGCTCAAGCGAGGTGGTAGCCCTTGTGTCGATGTCGAGGGAGCCGAGAGCGTGAGGCAGTGCCATGGTCGAGGTAGCCGTGCGAGGGGTCGTCATGGTCGATGTCGTGGTCGGGGATGCCGGTGTCGAGGTAGCTGGACATGAAGTCACATGCGCATAGTGCGCGAGGAGGATGACGGAGACGCGTGGAGGATGTCGATTCTGAAACCGATGCAGTCCGAGCCGTCGAGGACGAGGTGCGGCCATAGTTTTTGCAGAACTACGCGCACATCGAGAACGAATGCACACTCCGGTTTTGCCAAAACCGAGTATGCAAAGAAGAACTCATCGGTGACGCGGTCGAGGCAGTCGTAGAGGGGTCGATGCCGAAGAAGACGTTGTCAAAGCCGATGAAGACGAGGCACCGATCCGAGCTTGCCAGACTCGGAAATGCGTCGGGGACGAAGGCACTCCCTGTGTTGCCAGTACCAGGCGTGCGGGGGGAGGGACCATCGTGAACTTGTCGCCATGTCAGAAATACTAGCAGAGGAAGCCTCCAAAGCGATTGCGGCGCGCAGAGCAGCGAAGGGAGAGATGCCGGCGCTGACTGCGGTTGTCGGAGTAGAGTAGCAGGTGGTGTAGTCGGGGATGAGGCGATGACGCTGGCGGCAAAGTTGTAGTGGATGGAGACATAGAAGGCGGCAAAGCCAGCGGCGACCTGGGTAGTCATGTTGGATGCCTGGAGTGGCGAGGGGGTAGTCGGCGGGACCTGCGACAACGTGAGATCGCCCTGCAGGTTACCTTGGGAAGTGCAGAGGCGGTGCTCGAAGTTGGCAAGGAAGAAACCCGGCGACGTGACGAAGACCATGTGTAGACGGCGGCGATCCGCGCCTGTAGGATATGGCACGGTGAAAGCCGAAGACGTCGATGCACCGGGACAGTGAAGTAGACTGCATGCAGCGACGCTACGACCAGAGGGAGCGGCATAGCTGCAGGGCGCGGTGCAGCGGCTTGGAGACCACCAGCGACGTACACGCCAAGAAATACGCGTTGGAAGCCGGTAGCGTGGACCAAAGGTGGTGGCGCTGCGGCCCGAGGGGGCGACACAACGGCAGCCCGTAGCTCGATCGGTGGTAGACGCGTACTCGGGGACGTTCTTGACATAGACAGGCGTGGGATCGGTTGATCAGACAGATGGTGCGTCGTATGCGCCATGGCGTGGACGACGCGAATAGCGGAGTCGATAGCGGTGTTGTCGGTGAAGTTTCGGACAATGACGACGAAGAGGATCCGAGGGGGGCGGCCTCCGTAGCCTACCAAAGAAGGCGTAGCAGCCATCCTCGGTGCGTGGCAGCCTGCCATGGGACCGCAACAGCCTGCCGAGGCAGGCGCAGCAGCGGAGGAGGTAGGCGCACGAGCGCAGTGTAGATCCTCGATGCTGATGGTCGGAGTAGAGGTGCGGCGATGACAACGGTGGTGGGCGATTCAATCCGATCTAAGATCGGTAAATGAAAAAAGAAAACTAATTAAAAGATCGTAAAAAAAGACCTACAAGGCAGCCGATCACGGATCGGTGGATGAACCCTGCGTACGGGTTGCGCGGTCCTCGACGGAGATCATGGAGATCGATCTCCCCGGGGGCGGCGTGGCGGAAGCGTGTTGCTCGGCTAGCGCGACGCCATGGCGGACAACGGTGCTAGGGTTTGGGAAGTGGCGGCGACGACGCTAGGTGGATGCGGTGGTGTCTAGGTTAAGGATCTTGCCACTCTGATACCATGTAGAAGGATAGAGAGAGAAAATTGGTGGAATAAGATGAATATATTATTGAGCCTCATGGGTGAGTATATATAATAGGCGTACAGAGGATCATCTTGGAGTATGAGTCAAGTTAGGACTGTACGTAAATAGATCTAACTCTATCTAAACTATCATAACAACTGTATATACCTAATACAAATCGAAACCAGTTATTCTAGACAAAGTCAATAATATAATACTAGTATATCCCCTCCACTAGCCATACGACATAGAACGGGGGAAAACTACTACGGACAGCTTTGGATATATCCTTAGCAGCCATCCCGTTGTGGGTACGGCTTGGCTGTCTCTTGGTTTATAATTAAGGGGGTATTTTAGCCTTTAAAGTTTATATCCGCAGAGTAGACTATTTCTATCTTCCTAATGCATTTGAAAGAAGGAATTATATTTTGTTCCTATCACAGGAAAAGTCAAGCCCTATAACATTCAGTCTATGGTCTCTCTATTTCTTACATGCACTTAGCTCGGAAACAGGGAAGATACTATGTTTGCACCTTCTTAATGTATTTTCTACCCACTTCATAGTTGTTTCAAAATTCTAGGTAACGAGGGGTTAACTCATCAATATCTATCGTTAATAGACTTAAGTTCGAGAAAAAGGGGAGCACTGGATGCATCGATCGGTTGCAAACAAGCACACAGGTAACACGAGATTTACCCAGGTTCAGACCTCGTAGAGGACCCTACTCCTACTTGTCTGCTCTTGATTACGAGGGAGTCGAAAGTTACAAGGGGCGCAGATGCAATCTGGCAAGGTGTATGCGGGGGTTGTGAATTGTCCTCCCTGCTGCCCCCTCATAGCCTTTATATAGAGAGGCTAGGTCTCGGGATAGCAGGCCGAGTTGGTTACAAATTAGGTTTTTCCCTTTAAATTTCTATCTACTCCTTGTCGTGTTCTTCAAAAAGTCGTGCTCAGTGGGCCACCCGAATCCTTGCTGGGCTTCGCTTCACACCATGGACTCCTCTTGGGCTGGACTGTATAGGCTAATCTCGAGTACCTATAAAGTATATTCATGTCATTAGCCCCCGAGTGTCCAGCTGAATCATAGATTTGGGTGGAGACTATAAATCCTCGAGTGCGTGGCAATATAGGCTCATCCGAAGTTCTTTCGGGTGCCGCAATTTGTGCCATAGGGATTGTCGATATGTGTGCCCGATTCATCTGATGGATCGGGATCAGTTGACTACCTTACGGCAAAACAACGCTATCTACTCAAACTCGAGTCCCCAAACTCGAATTTGAAAAATTGCTGGCGTAATTCGACTCCTGCCGTGGAGGTCTTATAGAGTCGAATTACAGTGTTTAGTGTGAGCACTTGACATGTCCATCAAGTCATTTTCATTGTGCTTGTAGGCATAGATTATTTCTGGTAGAGCGCATCAGGTGCGTTGCCTGGCCTTTTGTAGGTCTTACCTTCACATTGTTAACGCGGTATCCGAAAGTTTGTTCACCTCGAGGTGATTCGGGTGAGTCATAAGACGTTGTCTCTTAGTGGGGTATGTTCAGTAATTGTGAGGCGAGAGTCGCCGAATGTGTCGAATGCCCATGGTACGGATGTAATCAATGCTTTTACCATGTACAGATAACTTTCTTTTTTTCATAGGGCGCGCGACCAACGCTCCCTATGGGAGTAGCCCCCGAGTGCCTACTCGGGTGGGGACTTTGAACAATTGTCGATTGTTGTCATTATTTTCGTATTTTTGTCGATTGTGCTTTCAGCGCTCCCTATGGGAGAAGCCCCCGAGTCCGCAATCGAATCGTTAATTCGAAAGAGGGGACGGAGATGTAAATGGCTTGTATGTTTATCACGGCAGTTCTATGCCATTTTAAAACTTTCGGGTGCATGGTCAGCGCTCCTGTTAGGAGTAGCCCCCGAGTGCTTGGTCGACTCACAAAGTCGAGCAAGGAGTAGATCAATCAAAGAGAATCTCCGCTAGAGTGGGTTACTCGATGACGTTAGTGCTGATGATCCAGTGAGATCAGTTGCCCGCATAAGCGGAGTTGATGGGACATGATGGGGGTGGGCCTCAAAGCCTGACTAGGATTTGACCAGTCATGTGTAATCTTTGTTTTAACTACGTCTCCTTGATTCTCGCGCGTAGTGGGGAACATGCAGCAAACGGTTCGGTGTTACTATCGCCACGCGTCTCCATTGATGTGCGCCACACGTAGGAGTGAGGTTCTGTGAGCCGTTGGATGGCATTCCCTGGTGCTTAAGTAGGGTTCTGGGTGCGGTATTTTTGCATTGATCTTCTTCCTCCTTTGCGCACCATTGTCGTTGTCATTCTCCTCTGCTACATTGCGCCCATTGCTCGCGCTGCGCTGAACATTCTCAAAGCGTTTCCTGGTTACTTCCTCCGGTCTCTCCGCCACCGCAAGATGGGGAAGAAGAAGGGAGGCGCCACCGCTAGATCTGTCGCTGTCGCCGCCACCAAGAAGAAGGGTCCAGGGACCCTCGTGACCAATGGGTCATGGTGGCGCACTTTGTTGAAGGAGCATGAGCTCCACACTCATCGCCAAGATGGCCTGCTTCCCGCCAATGAAGCAGATTGCAAGATGCCAGGGCTAGAGGCAATCCCCAATCCTTCTGTTGGATTTCGGGTGATGTTTTTGGCGTTCATCCTTTGCGGTCTTTATCTCCCCCTCCACAATTTTTTGCGAGGGTTGATTTGTTTCTATGGGATCCAGCTACATTAGCTAACCCCAAGATCTGTTCTGCACATTGCGTGCTACATTACCCTTTGCGAGCGTTGGCTCAGAATCGAGCCACACTTCATTCTCTTCAAGAAGCTGTTCAAGCTCAAGAGGCAGTCGGGTCCCGGCTCAGTCATGTATGACGTCGGTGGCTGAGGGATCTACGTGGGCCCCAATGTCCAATACTTCAGCCTCAACATCACCAAATCCATCCAAGGATGGAGGGGAAAATGGTTCTACATTCGTGACCAGCATGTTGACGGTGAACGGTATGGACTTGCTCCTTTCGATCCTAGGGCTGAGCTGAGGAGGAAGAGGTCCTGGAAGAATGTTCTGATGCCGAGCGAGGCGGAGGAAGTCGTAGTCTTATACAAGTGTGTCTACGACCTTCAGCTTATCCCAGGCAAATAAATCACCAGCGTCGGCCTTATTCGCACATTCTTGTGGAGGCGAGTGCATCCTGTGCAGGCCAGGGCACACCCCATGTCGTACGTGTTGGACCAGCATGGATGACGTCACTCACATCTCCCCAGAGAACCTATCATCAATGACGTGGACAAGAAGGTTCGGGCGCTGACGAAGTACACCAACAAGGATGTCCTTCCTATGGACTCTGTCACGCTGCCCTTCCGCACAAGTAACTCCCCTCCTGAGGTAATTTTGCCTTCAACTCCTTGCTATTTTCCTTTTCCTTGTCCGTAGGACACTGTAGTTACAGTGTTGATGCTTGTACTAGGAGCGGGAAGTAGCAGCTTCGCTACCACCTCAGCCGGAGGGGATTATGCCCTCCGAAGTCGAAGCAGACAATGAATCGGGGTCAACTATGCCTGCACAGGAAATCCCTGATTCCAGCGAGGACGTCACTCGCAAGCGCTCCCGGAGCGAAGAATATGAGACATCTATGCCGGAGGCACCGAAGGATACTTCGCCCGAGGTGGGCACCACCAGTCCTATTCTGGCGGTTCCTGTATGCAGCGTGGCTCCGCCACCGCTAAAGAAGCTGAAGAAATTGAAGGAGCCGTTGGACGAGGTTCGACCTCGACGAATTTGATGGGTAAGTTAAGCATGCATGATCATATGGGCGGAAGCATCAACAATTCATCTACCAATCTAGTGTGATCATACCGATCTCCACCAACTTTTATGGTGTCATCCTACCACCACATCAAAAGGGGTGTAATCCTACCACTTCAAGTTCTCCATAATGTGAGGGGTTAGTATGTACCACCTCACAACAAACATGCCTTGGAATAAGTTTTCGTCAAGTCCCTAGATACTTCAAAATATATAACCAACAACTTCCTATTCATCATGCATGCACTACCACCACCATCTCCATGACCAGGGAGCAAGCACTACATGTAGTAGTGCTTGGTCAGGAAGGTCTTCAGCCAGAGCTCCCTGTGGTCCTCCGCCATTTGAACAAAGCCATTTCCCTAGGCCCTGTTATCGAAGAGGTGGCTCAATGCCACCATTAGAGCCTCGGGGCTGAAGCCGGTGGCCATCATGATGACATCATAGAGAGTTGTGTGCACATAGGGAGGGGAAGCAGTGGTTATGGAGGCGTCCACAACTTTTGTGGCCTCGGTCATGCACGTGATGGCGGCGACATCCTCCTCTCCTAGCAGCGACCTATTCTGCTTCTTGGAAGGCTTGAAGCCACCACAAATGTCTGCATTTGTGTTGCCGCCAGGACCATCACCTGGAGCGACAGAACCACCGGTGAATTCATTCTCTCCCTCGTGATCAAGCACCATTGTCTTGAACTCCTAGGTAGGCACGTACTCAGGGATCGTTGTGCCGAGAGGCTCACTAGATCCAATGGCAAACATGCCAGTGGCAAGGCCGAATGAGAAGATCGTCTCCATATGACGATAGTTGGTGATTGGCTTGTTCAGATACTCGACATCTTTAGAGTGATCCTGAGATAGGGAATGGCAGGGAGGTTAGTGCAAGTTTAAACAAAAATGAGGTTAGCAGAAGAACTTAAATTAGTAACTACCAAGATGTGGCCTTTGTAGCGGGAATCCTCCAAGATGACGGTGCAACTCTCCTTATCCCAGCTAGCTCTACTAAGGTCTCTAAGCTTGGACACATGGATCCACCTGGACCTCCACTTATGTAGGTGGTTATACGCCCACTATGAGGACACCTCGATGCCAAAAAACTCAAACACCTTTCGGGCACAAGGGTTCAGGTGCACCTCCTTGAACCCCTTCTCCGTCCTCACGACTCTCTTGATGATATCACACATCTTGTTCAGAATAAACATGGAGAGGAATGGTTCCCACTTCATGCTACCCTTCACCCCCTTATCATGGCCAGTGTTGTGGGCTTTCCAGCCTTGACGGCCTTCTTCTTGGCCATGATTGAAGGGAATATGCTCGAGAGGCAATAATAAAGTGGTTATTATCTTATTCCATGTTTATGATAAATGTTTATTTTGCATGCTATAATTGTATTAATTGTAAACGTTAATACATGTGTGTTTAATAAACAAAATACAAAGTTCCTAGTAATGCCTCTCATATAAACTAGCTCGTTGATTAACAAGATGATCAAGGTTTCCTGATCATGGACATTGGATGTTAATAACAAGGTCACAACATTGGTGGAATGATGTGATGAACATTCATCCGAGTATAGCATTACGATCAAAGTCATTATGTTTATATTGCTATAACATCATATGAAGTAATCTTAGTCCTTAGACCATGAGATCATGTTAATTTCTAACGTCGAAAGAGTAACTTGATAACATCAAACGTCACACCGTAAAAGGGTGACTATAAAGGTGGGTTCAGATACTCTGAAGGTGTTATGTTGAGGCTCATGGATCAAGAGTGGAATTTGTCAATCCCGATGATGGATAGATATACTCTGGGCCCTCTCGGTGATATCACATTAAGATAGCTTGCAAGCAAGTGATTTAATCACTAGAATGTTATATCACGGGAACGAGAAAAGAGTGCATGTCGGTAACGAGATCAAACTAGGTATTGGGATACCGATGATCAAATCTCGGACATGCAATATATCGCGAGACAAAGGGATTTGGTTACGGCGTTAAAGGTTCACACGATCACAAGAGTCATCCTTGAATATATGGGAGTCGTTACGGATCTCCAGGTCCCGCTGCTGATTATTGATCGGAGAGGGGTCTCGATCATGTCTACATTATTTGTGAACCGTAGGGTGACACACTTAAGTGATACCGACACCATTTGGAGCAAATATGTTTCAGATAAAGATTTAAGAAAGCGCTGGAATCATTTCGATGGAAACCGGAATTATTTCGGGTGAAATTGCAGAAACTGGTTCTGCATGTGATATTGAAATGTTGCAGGGGGTTTTATGTGAATATTTGTTAATTAAAGTAATTAACAAAATTCTGAATAAAATAAATAAAATAGTTTTATTTAATGAGAGCTTGCATTAAATTTGGTGGAAATTTAATGCATGTGAGTGGAAGTGTGAGTGGAGGCATATTTATGTGAGTGGAGCATCCACCACATGAATGATGGAAGAGGTGGGGGCACCACCATGGCTGCCATGCCATGGCCCTTGGTTGCCCCCTCTTACCTATAAAAGGCCCCCCTCTCCTCCTCACAACACACACCTCCTGGTGAAGGATCTCTCTCCCCCTCTAGTTATTCCCGATGGTCTCGGATTAGCGAGATACATGTTCCCGGTAGCTTTATCTAGAAAGGAGTTGCTGCTTCCGCTGCTTTGCTGGAGCAAGGGACGGAGGTTGTCGGGGTACCAGATGTGTGTGCAATCACGGATGCACCGCTGCTTTGTGGTGCTGGACTTGGTGGTCCTGAACTTGTTGGAGCTGGATCTGATGGACGTGCTGGAGCTGGACCTGCTGGACTTCATCACGAACTTGAGATCGGCAAGTGAACGACTATATCATCCACGAGTTCCAACTCGTTAACAAAGCTTTTTTTGTCTTCGAGGGTAAGTTCTCTATGGATGTATATCCACCCGTTGCTTGTATCTAATAGATAGATCTTGGCATATAGTTCCCATCATAAGAAATTTTTTGTTTTCTATGTTGCGAACTCAACAGTGGTATCAGAGCCTGATCTATGCATAGGTGCTTTGCACGGGTAGTACACATATGTTTATATGTGGGCGATGATGATATTGTTATTGCTTCTGTAGCATCCCATCTGTCTAACATATGTAATGCTACATGGTTTAGTAATATAATGGCTACTTCCTATATATAATTGTGGCATCATAATTCTATCATGCTCATGTCATCATGCCACCTTGCATTTGAGCATCATATAAAACCCTTTCCATTTGGTTCTTCTCTCATACACATTATTAATTGTATTTGGTTCTTGATACATTGTATTTGAATCTTGATTAATGCTTGATGCCCAAATTGAGTTGGGGGCATATCTTTTATTTCAACTCCACCACCTTTCTTTGTCACCACCTTATTATTCCACCATCCTAATTAACCATGGGCTTTTATTTATTTTTGGCATTTAATCTAGCTCATGTGGGTTAGTGTGGATCCAATTCTATTTTTATTTTGCTTGGCCTTTATTCCATATTTTGGAATGCATAAGAATAATGCCTTGATATTATTATTGTCTTCACAAGCATAAGAATATGGCATTAAATTGTCATGCATGAGCCATGCAATAGCATCATCATCTTTAGGTCCTTTGTTTCTCTTTATTTTTAGGGGATCTTCCTTTTGTGAGATTCTCTCCATATCTCTCCACCATAACCATGCTCCCAAAAAAACCCTTTTCTCCATCATGCATGTTCATTTGGAACCTTCTTTTTATTTATTTTTAAACCCCACCTCTCTCTCTCTCTCTTTTGTGTTCTCCTCACCACCACCTTGTGCTCAACCTTTTAATTCCCTCACTCCATAGCCAGCTCTTTCCTTTTAACTCAAATTTGCAAAAACTTCCAAAAAGGGGTATTTTTGGGATTGTTTGAATCTGCAACAAAATAAAAACAAAACAGTTAATTAAAATAAAAAGAAATAAAGAGAGAGAGCCCAGCAGCAGCAGCAGCCCCTACCTAGACGCGGCCCAGCAGCAGCTCCGGCCCACCTCTGCTCCCTCCTGGCCCGCCCTCCTTTTCTCCTAGCCGCGGCCCAATCTCCCTCCCTAGACCGTACCGGTTCGAGCCAGACAACGCCGACGCGGCCCCTGTTTCTCTTCCTCCTTGTCTGACGCTGTCTCGCCCGCTCTCTCTCGGCAGCAGACGGAAAGCAGCAGCGAGGCAGGTAGCCGTCTCCGCCGTCTGCCGTGTCAGCTCGCGCCTCCCGCGCGCCAGCTCCCCGCCCTTATCCTCTCGCACCGCACTGCCGAACCCTAGCCCCCTTCTCCATTTTTTCCCCTCTCCCCTTCTCCGCCGTACCATGCCCGCCGCCAGTCAGAGCCCCACCACGCCGATTCCGGCCTAGTTGTCGACCGTGGACTCACCTGGGAGCATCGCCGCGGACCGAGTCGTCGTTTTCCGCCTGCTAGGAGGACCCGGACCGCTCGAAGCCTCTCCCTCGTCAGAGAACCGTGTGCCTCCGCCGTGACCTCGCCGTCCCCCTCCGCTCCGGTCGTCCCCCTCCGCTCCGGCCGTCCCGTCCTCTGATTTCCGTGGGAATCAGACGAGGTGAGCGCCCCCTCTCGTTCCTCTCCCGTTCCCTCCCCTCCGCTTGCCCGCGCCGCCCGAATTTGGCCCCCCGCCGGTGAGCTGCCCCGCCGACGCACAGACAAGGCCGGCGTTTCCCCCTCTGTTCCTCGAAGGCCCCCGTCCTGTACAGTCCCCCTCCGACGAGCCTCCCTGAACAAGATCCATAGCGGGAGATCCCCTCTATCTTTTTCGTTTTTGTGATGAAGACTATCTCGCCGTGGTTGCGCCGTCGTCCTCGTCCGAAGCCGCCGCCGCCGTCCGGTTGTCGTCGCGATTCAGAGAGCAGGCGTCAGGTTCAGTCAGAGCACGGGCACCGTTTCGCGAAAAAGCCCCCTCACCTTTTGTCGATCACGCCTAGGTCCTTAGCAGCCCAAGTGACCCCACGAGTCAGCCCCGGTGTAATCTTGCAAGAAAGCCCCCGCAGTCTGGAGATTCTCCACCCGCGTTGCCCTGGATCGCCCACGTGTCAGTCGCCCGCTGGCCCGTGCACGTGTGTGGCCCCGCGGTTTGCCCGGCCCACCCGTCAGCCACTACAGCTAGCCTCCCACGCGCCAGCTCGTCCAGTCAGCACCTGGCCCACCTGTCTGTGACTGTGGCTAGGTGTGGCTGAGTGCAAAAAGGTTTAATATGATTTAATAAAAAGAATTTCTAGAAATGTTTTAATATGATTTAACTTCTGTTTTTAATAACTTTAATATTATAATTCCAAATAATACAAATAATATATGTTTTTGAATCAGAAAAATGTGAGGAATTCAAATATGCTATTCAAAATAATGTTTGAACACTTTAATTTTTCGAGCTAATTAAAATTACAATAAAATGCCCTTTTCTAATTAAATTAATAACTTTAAATCTATAACTCCAAATTTGACAAATAATATGTCTAAATCGATCAGCGTGACGAGCCCGTTCTATCTATGCATTCCATGTTCTGAATTGCAGCATGCATCATATAAATATAAAGTATACAACAACTTATATGAGAGCAAACCGGGCTAAAAACTTAATAAAATGCTTTAATCTTGTACCCCACACCTCACCCATGCCATGCTACATTATTGCCATGCAAATTGTGCATCATTCATCATGGCATGATTGTTTGCTTGTCGCATTTTAATTTATATGCTTGTGCACTCTATTTATGTTGGCCCTTGTTTGTTTGGTTCTTCTTTGAATAGACGCTGAGAAGGGGATATATCAGGAATCCCAGGAGCACTACCCAGATCCGACTCTCACTTCAACTAAGCTGCCAGGCAAGCACTACCACATGCTTGTATACATATAGTACCTATTGCCTCTATCTTATTCTTGCATCATTGAGTCATGATTGCATTAAATTGAATCCCAAGTACTGTACAGCCTTTACTTTTAAACCCCACCGAAGCTTGTTCCTCCATCCCATGAGCCTTTACTAAAGGAGTTGCTTGAGCCATGCGGGTCGTAGAACAGCATGTGTAGGGTATGTGAGTGTCTGATGGATAACGAGGTACCTAAACAACTTAACCTGAGTAGTAATGGGATAACTAATCAAAGTGGCACCGGTGAGCAATATCTGCTATTTGGTTGTTCATGCTCACTTGTGTGCCGTAGGACCCCGAGTACTTGATTCCTGTTTCTTGACTATTCGCACTATCCACATCCGGGAGGCCTTATGGACCCCCCTGAGCCAGAGCTTGATTCATTCTTATTTCTTGGGGCCACAAAGTAGTTTGGGGTTTTATTACTATCCTGTACTTATGCCATGCTTTACTGCTTTATTTAAGATTGTGCGTGGAGCACCTGTACTGTTTTAGATCGTGACACGTTTTCACTGTATCGACAAGCCCAGTCACACTTTCGGGTTTCCAGTCGTTTACCGCCGTCCACACAAGCCCTAGGTCCGTTCCGGAGCCAGCCAACTTTGTTGCGGGTAGCTTAGTGGGGTGGCCCCCTGAAACATTTCTGAATCCTATGATCGCTTTGTCATGAATGCCTCGTTGGGTTTTGATTTGGTTTTTCCGAGGTTGATCGAGTGTGTGTTGCTATTTGTGCACCCCTGCAGGGTAAATCTTTCTGAAAGCCGTGTCCGCGGTTATGGACGACTTGGAGCACAGTTTCTCGATCATAGACAAGTATAACTAAAGTACCGCTTTAATTTGACTAAGTACCTGACTAGAAAATAGTGCAACACTCATGGAATGGTTAATAAAACTGCCAACGGAGGGGGAGGGGGGTTGTCCGTCCGCTTTCTCGTTGGTAAGCGAGAAGGAGGATGGATCTGTTAATTATACTGTTATAACTGTGGGTCTTAATTAATGGACATTCGTCTATCTTTGGTTAGGCGGATAGTTAGCGAGTATCTATAGACTTGTTAGTTATTATCTTTGCTGCAATTGTGTCACCCCAGGTTATGTCCCCTTTAGAGGCATAAAGACTTGCTGAGTACCCCTAGGGTCTCACACGATAAATTGTTTGATTCAGATGAACAGGTATACTCGCAAGATGGGTACTGGGTGGAGGAGACGGACGATGTTGGCAACGATCACTCGGTGTAGAGATTCCGGGAACGGGGATCCGTGAGATCTGTGGGCGGGATGTGTTTATTTATGTGGCATCTTATGCCGATTTGCTTCTTATCCGTACTCGGATCTTGTCTTCTGCTTCCGCCTGATACTCTGATGTTTGATGTATGAGGAGCTATCCTAAATTATTATCTCTATCTAGGATATTTGGATCTTGTCGTATGGCATTGCAATATTTCTATTTCTTTTTAGATGGAATGGCTCTGAGGACTGTTGTATGTGGCTTGCATACATACTCATTTGTGTATGTAGTTGATCCCTTCGCCTGCCGATTACGCCGCTCGTTCTTGTCCCGATGTTCTGACAATGGTTAGGACGGTCGAAAGGTCTACCTGTGAGTGGCCCTTGGCCCCACCGTACTATTTTAACCATTTTCACTCATCCAGGCATGTAACTAAGAGCGTAATTCACCGAGGTAGTTACAGCTTCTTTCATGTATTTTGGATATTGGTGGCATAGTGGGATGAAGCGGCCCAGACCAACCTTACATGTCATCGCACATGGGACCGGTTCCATGACTGACATGCAACTAGTTTTGCATAATTGGTTGGCGGGTGTCTGTCTCTCCTACTATAGTCAATATCTGATTTACAACGAATTGCTAATAACTTAGTTATCATCGTTGTGGTTCCATGTTCGTAGGTAAGACCGGTTCTATCTTCGAAAGCCCTAAGCCACGTAAAACTTGCAATGGATAAATTAGAGGCGTCTAGTTTAGATTGCTTCTGGGCAAGTGTCATGATATGGTAATGTTGTAAGTTGATGTATGGTAGATACCCTTACAACACACTTAACATGTAAGTTCCATAGACCTTGGCCTTACACACAAAGGAATGATAGAGATCATACCACGATGCATATGATGGTGATCAAATGCATGGACCATATCATCCCACTTTTCAAATATGATGTTTGCATCTTATATTGCTAGTTTGGCGTTTTAGTAGCATTATAAGATGATCCCTCATTTAAATATCAAGATAAAATGTGTTCTTCCTTAAGTATGCACCGTTCTATGGATCGTGTTTCAAGACATCACGTGATGATCGGGTATACTCGACTCTACGCTTTCATACAACGGGTGTAAGACAGTTTTACACACGCGAATACTAAGGTTCTTACTTGGCGAGCCTAGCATGTACAGACATGACCTCGGAACACGGACCGAAAGGTTAAGCATGAGTCATATAGTTGATGTGATGCCCATATTGATGCTCGCCTTTGAAGCTACACCGACTCATGTGATGATCGGACTTGGTGTAGTGGATTTGGTTCATGCAATCACCAAAAAGGCACGAGGGATGTCGTTTTTGAGTGGGAGTTCATTTCTAATTTGGATTAGTCGAACTCAATTTGTCATAAACTAAAAATGAAGTGAATTTGCATAATTTGTTGTAGTCATTGGCATCTGTTGGGGGAATACCCTCGGGTAGGGTCACACCGGGGTATAAAGGCCGAGTTAGCCGAGGTACGGCAAGGTCAAAGCAGGTGCTGGACGAGTCACCTTAAGGCAGGACGAATCACAGGGTAACCTGGACCAGGGGATGTCCACCTAACTGGGTCTCAGCCGACTTATATCATAAGTCGGTAAAATGTATCTAACTTGGATGCAGGTATAGGTGTGGCCGGATCAATTAGGTACGATCCGGGTTATATCAAGCTTGTAAGAGAAGGAAGGTATCTCGCTGGTTAAAGGGTGACCACTGTACGCAGAGCGTGAGCGAAGCGGATAGAGGCCAGGACCGACAAAGGTGACGATGCCTGTGTCGGATGACACGGGCGCCGCAGAGGCTCACGTAGCCTCTGCATGGATGACACTGGGCAAAAGTGATCCGGTCGGCTTACTATTTTGGGAAGAGGCATATTCCTTGGAATATGCCTCCACGTATGCCCTAATTGGAGACTTAGCCACCGAGAGCGGCGTAATGGAGGCCGAGCTCCATGGAGCTCGGTAATTCAAACTCAACCCGAATTCAAATTTGAAGATTCAAAAAAATAGGAAAAAAATACCGGCACGTAGGTAATGTTATACACTACGTGCGTGCCCAAAATATTGGATAGAAATACATTGTATTCTGGTCTCAGTAAAAAGGTAAAATTTTCAGACCTGAGATGTGAATAGTACACATACGAAATTTGGCAAACTTGTCTTTTTTCTGCGCCGAAAATACATGGTGGTTTTATTTGAAACTTTGCAGATGTGTAATGCGGAACGTTGGCTACATGCTGGTATTTTTTTCGAAATTTTTTGAAGCTTTTTTTAGAAGCCCAAAATCAGCCCAAATTAAATTGGAGGAGGGAGATAAAGCGCTCAGTGTCGCTCGTCTCCCAACACGCGCAATCGCTTAGCCACCCCAATATAAGGAGGGCTAGGGCCTCTATAGAAAGGGTTGAGTTGGTTGGTCTCTAGAGGGTGGTATTTTACCAGTGTGTTCTTGAGGGCTAGCTAGTGGTGAGAGTAAGAGAGTTCCTTCTTCCTCCTCTCCCCAATACGGCTCAAGGAGCACTTGTAAACTGAGAAAGTGAATCAAATACAAAGCAACTGTGTGTGGAATCACCACACTATCCCTCCCTGGATTCCTCTAGTGCATCTTGTCCCCACCTTTAGCCTATCCATGGCATCTGCCGTGACACCACCATGACAGTTGGCGCCTACCATGGGGCTAGCGGCGCTAGCAGGAGTGAAGATCCGGACAGGAAACTTCATCGGCACCGGCGAACGCATCGTCTCCGGGCTCGTTCAGCGCTTTGGAGCGCTAGACTTCGTCAGCGACAACGCTGGCTGCTTCGGCAAGCATCCTCTTCCGCGCAACAGCCTCTTCGTCAAGCTCGGCGCGCACAAGATCTATGTTGCTGTTGATGTGTCGTGCGTTCACCCGCGGCACGTCGTCGAAGGAGGCGAGCCACCCCTTAGCACGGTTCGTGGGGCGCGTATCGCTCGCTCCCCTAACCGCGCCGAGGTGATGATGACCGCACCAGGTGCTGGCGCAAGCAAGGATCCGGCACCAGATCCGGAGGTAACGCCCAAGGCACCAAGAAAAAGTAGAGGTCCTCCTCTAGAGAGGCCAGAAAATGTGCTGCAGCAGGCGATGGATAGCTTGGCAAACCCAGTAGCAGCAGTAGTAGATCCGGCTCAGGCACATGCCGAGCTAGAGGAGACAAGGCAAAAAATACTAGAGGATGCGAAAAAGATAGCCGCGGCTCAGCAGTCGTTGAACATGACATTGCATGAGTACGCAAAGGCAAATAAGGTAGATGCTGTAAAAAGTAAAGGGTAGAAACCTCATGAGTGAAATGAACAAAGAGGGTGATACTAGGATTGAGGAATCAGAGAACCGCTTGTCCGTGGGGCTGCCGAAGTATAGTACCCCGGCAAAGAACCTCAGAGCAGCAGATGCAGCTGCGTCCGAGAGGGTCTGACGGGTGAAGCCCGTCAGAGACAGCAAGATAGGGTCAATGAGTTGGTTCGGATCGCGAATAGGCAAAATGAGGAACTACTCAGGGCTAACCCGGAGAGAGCTGGGGCCTCCAAGATCGTTCATTCGGTGGTGGGTAACCCAGAGAAATCCGCTGGAGCTGCATCGTCTCCTCATGGTGGTCCTAGGAGAGAGGAGGTAGTAACCTCGGCCAGGAGAAACAAACAGATAGTCCCGTATGACCCGGCAAGGGCAGGGAAAGGAAAAGAAGTGCAGAGAAATGAGGATCGATGAAGTGTGAGCCGAGGTGAAGCCGACCGAGGTAACCGCGACCAAGGCAATGCCGGTCAAGGGAATGTTGTAAATGGCAATGCCGGACAGCATAATTCGGTAGGTGCAGGGCAACCGCAGCAGCGGAATATACCACGGCAAGAGCGCAGTGCCAGCCACAGTATGCAACAGATAGCAGCTCCACAGGAGCAAGATAGATACAATGATGGTGATTCGAAAATGGTGAACATTGGATATCCCAGGCCGGACTACCACGTGATAGGGTCAAGATTGGGAAGCGGGAATTTGATGCCTGATGATGCCAGGTTAAAACTGGATCGGCTGTATAGGTCAGAGCAAATTGAATGTCAAGGTCCTCCGGGTCCTGCATGTTTTGGGCCCCGGATCATGAAGGAACCTCCGGTACCTAACTTCCAGCTACCTAGAGGCACTAAGACATATGACGGCAGCACAAAGCCGGAAGATTGGTTGATTAACTATGCTACAGCAGTGAAAATTGCTACAGGCAACTTGAGATGGGCTGTAAGATATGTACCCTAGATGTTGGAGGGGCCAGCGAGGGTATGGCTAAACAATTTGCCGCCCGGAAGTATTAACTGTTGGATCGATTTTGAGGAAATGTTTGTCAGCAATTTCTCAAGTACGTATCAGAGGCCGAATAGGCCACAGACTCTAGCAATGTGCAAGCAGAAACCAAATGAGATAGACCGGTAATTCCTAACCCGGTGGTGTACTGTGCGAAACTCCTGTGAGGGTGTAATCGAGTCATAGGCCATAGCATGGTTTGCGCAAGGGTGCAGATATGCAAGCATGTTGTGGCAAATATTGCAAAGGTATATGCCAACTACATTGGCAGAGACAATTCGGATCGCTGATTCGTATGCCTTGGGTGATCCAACTCAACCTTGGTTAATGCCAAGTGAGTCAAACGAGGAATACTACCAGAGATATGGATCCGGGTCATCCCGGAGGAATGATTACCGAGGTAAAAGAAGAGATGACAGACCGGACTACCGATACAGTTTGCAACAAGTTGCTGCTGTGAATCAAGATCAACCTGGTGCAGGAACCAACCAACGTCCGAAAACTGGGGGACAACAGTGGACTCCAAGGAATGATGGCAAGAAAACTTAGACGCCAGAGCAAAAGAAACAGTGGCAAGAAAAGAAGGACCGTCCGAGGTATACTTATGAGTCAATACTGGATCAGCCGTGTAAATTTCACACGCCAAATCCAAGTAACCCAGCGGGTCACACAACTAGGCAGTGTGAGTGGATGCGAAAGATAGAGCAAGGTGGTTCGGGGAATGCTCAGGCACCTCGGAATGATCAACCTCAGCAGGAGTTACCCCGGCAGCAATTGCTCTCCGGAGCGAACACGCAACAGTTAATGTTGCCTCCCCCTCCGCCGAGGTATGACAACCATGAGAGAAGGGATGCAGTGCATCAAGTGGAGGACCAGCATCAATCGGATCAGAGGTACCCCGGAAGTGAGGGGAGGAATGAGTACAGAGAGCATCATCAGAGCTACTCTGTGTTTACCACAGAAGAGACAGACAGAAAGAGTTTGCAGCGCCAACACATGGAATTTAACGCGGTAATGCCAGCAGTGATGAGGTATATGCCTTGGCCGGACTAGGAAATCACCTGGAGCATCAAAAATCATCCCAAGCTTATGCCAAGTCCTAGTTCATATGTGCTAGTGTTGGACCCAACATTCATTGGGCCAAATATCAATGTGAGGTTCTCAAAGGTGCTGATTGACAATGGCAGCAGCATAAATATCATGTACTTGGACATGATGCGTAAGTTGGGAATCTCGGAGAACATGCTCCAAGCTACAAGGACAACTTTCCATGGCATTGTGCCCGGCATTTCTTGCGAGCCCATAGGCAAGGTCCGAGTTGATGTATTGTTTGGCACAAGAGATAACTACCGGACTAAGAATTTGGAGTTCGAGGTTGTCAATTTGGAGAGAGCATATCACGCGTTACTCGGCAGGCCAACTTTGAACAAGTTCATGACAAGTACTCATATCAGTTACTTGAAGATGAAGCTGCCCGGGCCAAATGGTGTGATTACCATAACTGGTGATTTCTGACGTTCCATTGAGTGCACGTCAGCCGGGTCTAACTTGGCCGAGTCACTTGTGATTGCGCAAGAGAAGAGAAAAATTCAAGAGGTGGCGGCGTTGGCTCAGTCCGCGCAGCAATATATGCCGGCGTTGAGTAATCCACATGGTAGTGTCTCATTCCAAGCGACAAAAGATACCAAGAAAGTGCCTGTTGATGACATGTTCCTAGAGCGCACCGTAACAATTGGTGTCGGGTTAAATGACAAATAGGAAAGCGAGCTCGTCAACTTCCTCCGTGAGAATCAGGATATTTTTTCCTGGTCCACACAGGACTTGCAAGGTGTTCCGAGGGAGTTGGCCGAGCACTCTTTGAACGTGAGACCCGGAGCAAAGCCGGTGAAGCAACCTCTCCGCTGCTTCGCCGAAGATAGGAGAAAAGTCATAAGAGATGAGATAGCTCGGCTGCTAGCAGCTGGATTTATCATGGAAGTGCCTTACCCGGATTGGCTGTCTAATCTGGTGCTGGTGGAAAAGAAGAAGGACGATCCGAACGTGGCAGTGGTTTGGCGCATGTGTATCGATTACACGAACCTAAATAAGGCGTGTCCGAAAGATCCATTCCCACTGCCAAGGATAGACCAGGTCATAGATTCCACTGCTTGGTGTGAACTATTGTCATTCATTGATGCATATTCTGGTTTCCACCAGATACCTCTGAACCCAAGTGATCAAATAAAGACCGCGTTTATCACCCCGTATGGGGCTTATTGCTATCGCACCATGCCATTTGGTTTACGTAATGTAGGGGCAACGTACCAAAGATGTATGCAGAAATGTTTGCACGACCAAATTGGTCAAAATGTGCAGGTGTATGTGGATGATGTTGTTATCAAAACCAAGGAAAGCAAAACGCTCCTTGACGATATCAGGCAGACATTTGTGAACTTAAGGAGGTTCCGAATAAACCTTAACCTGGAAAAATGCACCTTTGGTGTCCCGCCTAGCAAATTACTCGGATTTCTTGTCTCTAGCCGAGGTATCAAAGTCAATCCAACTAAAATCCGGGCCATAGAGCGAATGGAACTATCGAAGTGTCTTAACGATGTCCAGAAGTTCACTGGTTGCCTGGCATCCTTAAGTCGGTTTGTATGTCGGTTGGGAGAAAAGGCACTGCCTCTCTATCAACTCATGACAAAGTCGGACAAGTTCATTTGGACGCCGCAGGCCAATGAAGCCTTTATCCAATTAAAGAGAATGTTAGCCACTGCACCAGTGTTAGACTCTCCACTATCAAAGGAGCCAATGTTGCTCTATATAGCCGGAACCAACCGAGTTGTAAGTGCAGTAATTGTGGTAGAGCGCGATGAAGAGGGTAAGTCAGTGCAAAGGCCAGTATATTACCTAAGAGAAGTATTATCCGCATCAAAGCAAAATTATCCGCACTATCAGAAAGTGGCGTATGGTGTCTACATGTCGGCTAAGAAGCTAAAACACTATTTTGAGGAGCACCCCGTCAAGGTAATATGTGAAGCTCCCATATCCGAGATAATGAGTAACAAAGATGCAAGTGGCAGGATTGCGAAATGGGCAATTGAGCTAGCCCCTTATGCGCCACAATATGACAGAAGAGAGGCAATCAAGTCTCAGGCTGTGGCCAACTTTTTTGTGGACTGGGCCGAGGTGCAATATGAACCACCACTACCAGATCTGAACTATTGGAGGATGCACTTTGATGGATCAAAAACAAAAACCGGGTTAGGCGCCGGAGTAGTACTTACCTCGCCAAAAAATGACCAGCTGAAGTATGTGCTACACATCCATTTCGCAGCATCAAACAATGTCGCCGAATATGAGGCACTTGTGCATGGGCTCAAAGTGGCAAAGGAAGTTGGAATACGTCGGATCCAATGCTTTGGTGACTCGGATTTGGTAGTTCAGCAAGTGTCAGGGTTGTGGGACGCTCTGGATCCAAACATGGCATTATACAGATTCCATGTGCAGAAGATATGTGGTTACTTTGAGGGATGCGAATTTCACCATGTACCCTGGGTGGAAAATGAGGCCGCCGACGTATTGTCAAAGCTCGGATCAACCCGACAAGCAATTCCAGCGGGTGTAGCATTGGAACACCTCAGAAAACCATCTATCAGGTCGTCCCAAGAAACCGACTCAATCTACGTCCCGAAATATCCGAAGTCCGGAGCCGTACCCATGGACATTGACATGGGAGGTGGTAAGCGAAACCCGGGGACTGCCTCGACAAACCTGGGGACTACTTCGCAAGACCAGGGGACTGCTCAGCATGATCCGTTTGAGGTTATGCCGGTGGATCAGATGGAAATTGATGAGGATGTGTTCCCAGTGCGAGCTGTACCAGCTTGGGCATTGCCCATATTTCAATTCCTAAAGGATGGAACCTTACCCGCTGAGGAGGTGATGTCCAGGCAAACTCAAGGGAGAGCAAAAGCATACACGATCATCAATTCCGAGCTATACAAAAGGAGTGTGACCAATGTCCTCCAGCGATGTGTTGACCTGGAAGAAGGGCTCGACATCCTTCGGGATATACATCAAGGAGAGTGTGGGCATCATGCCTCTTCCAGAGCATTGGTGGCAAAAGCTTTTCGGCATGGGTTCTACTGGCCAAGTGCCTTAGAACAAGTAGAGGACTTGGTAAGAAAATGCAATGGTTGTCAGAGGTATGCTACCAAGACACATATGCCAATGTCTGAGCTCAAGACCATACAAATTACTTGGCCATTTGCTGTATGGTGTTTGGACATGGTTGGCCCATTCAAACCTGCAAGGGGGAACATGACCCATATTTTGGTCATGGTTGATAAGTTTACAAAATGGATCGAAGTAAAGCCAATAAGGAAATGTGATGGAGCTACGGCCGTGACATTCCTCAAGGATATCATCCTGAGATATGGTTATCCTCACAGTATCATAACAGATAATGGCACGAATTTTGCTGAAGGAGCATTTGCGCGATTCTGCCAGGATAAGAAGATCCGGCTAGACATAGCCTCGGTAGCTCACCCCGCATCGAACGGACAAGTGGAAAGATCCAACGGATTGGTATTATTCGGGATAAAACCTCGGCTCATTGAGCCGCTGCAAAGATCAGCGGGGTGCTGGATAGAAGAACTACCAGCGGTACTGTGGAGTTTAAGAACAACTCCGAATCGATCAACAGGCTATACGCCATTCTTTCTGGTATATGGGGCAGAAGCTGTATTACCAGTTGACATAGAGCATGACTTGCGTAGGGTCACCCAATACACAAAAGCCGAAGTGCAAGAAGCCTGGCAAAATGATGTTGATCTGCTAGAAGAAGCGAGAGAATTGGCATTGTCCAGATCCGCCATATATCAGCAAAATCTCCGACGCTATCATAGCTGGAAAGTAAACCCCCTAGTTTTCCGGGAAGGTGATCTGTTACTCCGGTTGGTACAACGTACTGCTGGCATGCATAAGTTATCCCCCCCATGGGAAGGGTCATTCATCGTGAGCAAAGCATTACACAATGACTCATATTATCTCATCGACGCAAAACCACAGGAGAAGAACAAGGCGGACAGGTCCGGCGAGGAATCTAAGCGTCCATGGAATGTAGCTCTACTTCATCCTTTCTACACTTAGCAGAGAAGTGTGTGTATTCGAGTCACTCATATGTCGGTATGTATGCTGACAATGAACTTATCAATGAAATCTTGGCACCTCGAGCAGTAACTCGGGGATTGCCTTAATAATATTTATTGTATTTGGTATTTATTTATACGTCGGTTGGCGTAAGTTGTTTCTACCTAACCCGGATTAGTAGTGTGTGAGCACCAAAAACCTAACTCTTCGACTTGCTGCTGTCCAACAAGATTTGGCTTCATGGCAAGCAAGAGAACAAGTTTGGAATTGCGTAACACATGAAAAATGACTAAGGGAAGCAACTTAATCGAGCCGACGTTTGTTTTTCAGACTAACCTTATGTTTATTTTCGATTTACTATACTAAATTATTTTGAGCTAATCCTAAAGTTTCCAAGTATTGTTAAGTCAATTTTTGAAGCTCGGACTCGTAAGTCATAAAACCGAACCAAGGTAGACACGACCCGAGCCAAGAAATTGGAAGAACAAGAAAATGAAACTCGGGGACTACGCCCAAGTCAATCCAGCATAAAAACTTAGTAGCAAAATATCACTTGTGTGCTTAATACAATTGCACCCGGCATACCGGGGATCTAATAAACTTTAAAGTGTTTTCGCTCAAGGAGCGGCAGGAGGAGGTAATTCGGCGCCAGCAGGTGCAGCTCCAGCTTCGGCTTCAGCGTCATCCTCATATTCCTCGACGTCCGAAGCCTCGTCCTCTTCGTCCTCACCCGAATCATCTTCGGCATTTTCATCATCGGCGGCATCTAGGAAGCTTGGTCCCTTGTTCCATTGATGAATGGGGGCGTATTGGATGAAGCTATGGGCGCAAGCCTTGCGCCGAGCTACCCAATCCGGGTCAGTGGACCACCTTGATCCGGTGCGCATGTGCTCAAGGAGTTTGAGGTCAATCTTCTCGTACCACGTAAGCACGTAGTGGAGAACGATCTCAGCTCTGGCGCGTCCAGCAGATTCCCTCCAAATGTCAAGATGGGTCTCGCAGTCCATTAACTTGTCGACGAGAGCTGCGGTCCCCTCCGGAGTATCTTCATCAGGCCAAAAGGCGTTGAAGATCCGGATTGCCACATCAAGGATATCCTTGCCATAATTCTTCACAATTTCCACGCGAGAGGACAGACTGACCAGCAGGTCCTCCATGTCATAGGGAATTTCTCCAGCGTCAGGAGCAATGGGGGTACCCCTCTGCTAGCGGAACTTGGCAATAGCAGTGGTTGCAATGGCATTGCCCTTCGGAAATTTGCCTGAAAACAAGACAAGTGAAGCAAGTAAGAAAAATACAAGTGAAGCAACCCGGAGAAATTAATGCCGGATGAAGGAAAAGAACTTACGAGAAATGCGGTTGTGGATCCGGGTCAACTCCTTGGTACAGTCATCACGTCTTTTCTGGAGTTGCGCAAGTTCAGTATTTGCCGACTCAAGTTTAGAGTCGGCCTCCTTAAGCAATTCTTGATCCTTGGCGATCTGGAGGTTGAGGCGCTCGCGCTCTTCAGTAAAATCCTGGCCAGCTTTTTCCAGTTCGGATTGGTGCTGCGCCTTGAGCTTCTTCATGTCCGCCTTAAGCTTGGCGATTTCATCATCTTTGGTTCGGAGGACGGCGAGCTCATCATCTTTCTTCTTGAGTTCAGCTTGCTGCTGCCCTACTTGTTCGAGAAAATGTAGCATCATATCAGGCACGGGCACACTATCTTCAAGAGAGGCTGAAATAGTTTGTTGACCTGGCAAAGCCGAGGTATGAATATTTGCCGAGCCAGGGAGAAAAGGAGATATAGAGCATAGCAAGGTTGAGCAAGAATAACTTACCCTTTATCTGGTCCAAGCTTTTCCTCATCAGGATATTCTCAGCCTCCACCCCAGCTGCAAAATCCGAATGATGGATTAGTTCGCCGAAAAAAGACAAAGAGAAATGGAAGAATGCCAAGGAGAAAACTTACCCCTTTTATCGTGTTCGGCGAGAAGCGCAGTATGTTTCGCACGCAGCATCTTGTGGGTATCAGGAGACGCTGAAACTTGCGCTCCGGTGATTGGTGGTCACCTGAAAAAAGTACAAAAAGATAGCTTGATCTTGTGCATATTCGAAGTGTACAAGATCCGGGCCAAGTGGAACTTAACCCGGCTCTAGGTGTGTGCATATTCGAAGTGTACAAGATCCGAGCCAAGTGGAACTTAACCCGGCTCTAGGTGTGTGCATATTCGAAGTGTACAAGACCCGAGCCAAGTGGAACTTAACCCGGCTCTAGGTGTGTGTGCATATTCGAAGTGTACAAAATCTGAGCCAAGTGGAACTTAACCCGGCTCTAGGTGTGTGCATATTCGAAGTGTACAAGATCCGGGCCAAGTGGAACTTAACCCGGCTCTAGGTGTGTGCATATTCGAAGTGTACAAAATCCGAGCCAAGTGGAACTTAACCCGGCTCTAGGTGTGTGCATATTCGAAGTGTACAAGATCCGGGCCAAGTGGAACTTAACCCGGCTCTAGGTGTGTGCATATTCGAAGTGTACAAAATCCGAGCCAAGTGGAACTTAACCCGGCTCTAGGTGTATGCATATTCGAAGTGTACAAGATCCGGGCCAAGTGGAACTTAACCCGGCTCTAGGTGTATGCATATTCGAAGTTATTAAGGAGCTACATTAGTTCTCTAAGGAGCATCCGGCCGAGTAACAAGTTACTCCCCCGGAGGCTCGGGGACTAATGGCTATATCACTAAATGCTAAGGAAAGGGCGAAGTAACGTACCTCCATCATCCGACCCGCAAGGTTAATTGCCTTGGCTACAGTATTCATCTGCGCAGCAAATTCGGCGGGACCAAACTTCTCCGGGAGATCATCATTGTGGACGAACTCCGCCTTGTTCCAGTTGTTTACAAACTCGATCAAGGTCGGAGGATATCGTTCGCCGCTAAGCATGTGGGGTGCCACTAGACCCTTGGCATGCGCTTCCCTCCTCTCAACCTGGGCAACGGTGGGGCTGGTGTGCAAAACGAGTTGCGCATCAGCTGGCTCGGCAGGGGCGTCCTTCGGCGGTGGAGTCTTCTTCGGGAGCATGGACACAAGTGTACGCTGTCCAGCCTCGATTGACACTGACCTGCTGGCGTCAGGAGCCTTTTTGCCTTTGGGTTGCTGCTGTGAGGTGGAGGTTGCTGCGGCGGATTTTCCCTTGGGAGCGGCCTTACTGCTGGTGCCTTCTCGCCGAGTCTTGGAAGACTCGGACGAGGCAGAGGGGCTTGGCGTTGATGCTGGTGCCTTTGCTGTTGATGCTGGTGCTGGAGCTGGTGCTGGTACCGATTTCCGTTTCGGCGGGGGAGCTAAAGAAACTTCGGTGGTGGCTGGTTGCGGCTGTGCCGAAGAAGGAGCAACTGCAGCCTCAATAGAACCGCTTCCCCCTGTTCCGAGGTTGCCCTCCTCTTGACGAGGTGGGCTAGAACCCGGAGCAGCCGCTGAGCCCTGCTGAATGGGGCTCAACGGGCGTGAATCGTCGCCACGAGGGGGAGAAGGGCTATGTCGGAGCGAGGAGGCAATGCCGGATCCACTCTGAGGGACCTCCACCGCGGCCCTACCGAATCAAATCATGAATGATGAGAAACTATAACAAAGGAAGAACAAATGAATAGCAAAGGGAGAAGTGGCTTACTCATCCGAGGTCAAAGGCTCCTTGGGCTTCCGAGCCCTCCAGGTTATGGCCTTGGTTGTAGGCTTGGTGGCAGCTTTGTCCACAGATTTCTTTCGCCTTTTAGCTGGCTGAGAAGGTCCGGAGGAAGAAGCAGATGCCGCCCCCCTCTTCTTCTTCGGTGCGACCGGGATAGGCTCACCCACGGCAAGGGGAGGGTCTTCATGGATATGCCCACCGGGGTTAGCTGATGCCGGAAAAGCATAAGAAAGGGGGACATCGTCAAATGCCTCCATCACTTCAACGTCCGAATCATCTTCATCGTCGGGCCAATCTCTAATGGAAGAGAGTTTACCGGTGGGTCGCTTGTCGCATCAGCCATAGGCAGGAACATCTCCTGATCCGGTTCCTCCTCGTCCGAGGTATCTCGATCAGCCGCCCATTTGAGAGAAGGCTCGGTGCCATCCTCAATAGTTTGCCGAAGAAACATCTAAGGGAAAGAAAAGGCAACAGGATTAAACCTACAACAAAACCGACATATGATTTAATTCGAAAAAGGTTTGGGGCACGAGACTTACCGCAGGGGGAAGCCTATCTCGGCATAAGTGTTCAATCCCCCACGTCTACTCAGGAGAGAAGTCCTTGTGGGTGGTGAAGAGGGCCTTGACCCGGCGGTAGATCTCGGTGTTGCTCAACTCGAATGAGGAGGTCTGGTTGGGGTCACGGCCCCAGCTCATGTGACAGAGTTTATGTGTGCGTTTCTGGAGGGGGGAGATCCGGTTGCGGACGAATGTGATCATCGCGTCCTCATTGCGCAATCCCAGGTCCTTCAGCTCCTGGAACCTTTTGTTGACTTGGTTCGCCAGGACGGTGGGCTTCTTGGAGACATTGTCCCACAGATCCGGATTAGGAGGACCCGGAACGTATGGGCGCAGCCGGATCAGATCCTTAGTTGTGCTGTTCCGGACATAGAAAAAGGTCCGGGCCCATCCCTTGCAAGTGTCAATCCCCGTGACTCGGGGGAAGATTGATTGTTTCCTAGGAGAGATGGAGGCTGCACCGAACTGCGTGAGCTTCTTGTCCTCTGGATCCAGAGCTATATTCGGAATCACGTTCCGACGAAGGCCAAAGAACCGGATCCAGAGCTCCTTCGTGGGTCACAGTCCGGCGTAACCCTCGATGGTGGAAGCGAAGGCAGAGAGAGGTGATGGCGTTAGCTGGAAGATGATGCGGCTGAAGCTCATATGTCATTGAAGAAATCGCTAGCGGGGAGCCCAAACCCACGTTGGAAGTGGGAGAGGAATACCACATACTCACCCGGATTGGGTGAGGGGGCAAGCTCCGCGGCGGCAAGACGCGCGACGACGCCCTCCAGGATACGCCGGGTGCGGTATAGCCAGTCAATATCGTCCTGGCAGACCCAGGACCCAGCCCAAGCGCCGCGGTCGGCGTTCACCACGGCCTCCTCCATTTCTTGCTCCGCAACGGCGAGCTCCTCTTTAGTCATCTCGAGGTCACTGTCCTCATTGGCGCTAGCAGCGGTGGGCGACAGTGGCCTAGACAGGCGAGGACCCGTGGCGGAAGGGACGTGAGGAGGTGGTGGTGACGTTGGTGTGCGAGGAAGCAGTGCAGCGGCGGCGCGGCTAAGCAGATGCGGTGGCGGCGGCGCTGTCGCTGGAGAGGAAGAGGAAGAATAAAAGGCAAAGGGGGCGTGAGAGTGGGGAAAAGACCCAAGGGGCGCCCCCACCCCTATTTAACCACGCCCTTGAGGGGTAGTGGGATCACGCTGTGCGGACGGGCCACACGGTGTGGCCGTGTATAACCTGGATCGACCAATCAGCAACGAGCCACAGGAAGGGCCACAGGGCGCAGAAGATCCCATGACGTGACGTTATGATGCAGTTAATGAGGAGGCAGGCACGATATGACGTGTGCTACAGTAATAACGGACAATTACTGCGGTGGTTACTGGCGCAGGCCCTTAAAATGAGGCAAAGTAATTATTAGCCTCCACGTGGGGAAGCGTACGAGAGAAGGAAGAATGACCCGAATGAGTATGAGGTGACCCGGCCAGCGAGTGAAAACTCGGAATGTGCCAAGGGAAAGTATACCTATGAAATCCGAACTATGTGGTAACTCGAAAAGGGAGCAAAAGGCTCGATGAAATTGAACCTGCTGTGGCCTTAGCGGCTAAGGCAGCTAAGACCGCACCAGCTTCGGGGACTAATGTTGGGGGAATACCCCCGGGTAGGGTCATGCCGGGGTATAAAGGCCGAGTTAGCCGAGGTACGGCAAGGTCAAAGCAGGTGCTGGCCGAGTCACCTTAAGGCAGGCCGAATCACAGGGTAACCCGAACCAGGGGATGTCCACCTAACTGGGTCTCAGCCGACTTATATCATAAGTCGGTAAATTGTATCTAACTTGGATGCAGGTACAGGTGTGGCCGGATCAACTAGGTACGATCCGGGTTATATCAAGCTTGTAAGAGAAGGAAGGTATCTCGCTGGTCAAAGGGTGACCACTATCGCATAGCGTGAGCGAAGCGGACAGAGGCCAGGACCACCGAGGCGTGGCCGACAAAGGTGACGATGCCTGTGTCGGATGACGCGGGCGCCGCAAAGGCTCACGTAGCCTCTGCATGGATGACGCTGGGCAAAAGTGACCCGGTCAGCTTACTATTTTGGGAGGAGGCATATTCCTTGGAATACGCCTCCACGTATGCCCTAATTGGAGACTTAGCCACCCCAATATAAGGAGGGCTAGGGCCTCTGTAGAAAGGGTTGAGTTGGTTGGTCTCTAGAGGGTGGTATTTTACCAGTGTGTTCTTGAGGGCTAGCTAGTGGTGAGAGTAAGAGAGTTCCTTCTTCCTCCTCTCCCCAATACGGCTCAAGGAGCACTTGTAAACTGAGGAAGTGAATCAAATACAAAGCAACTGTGTGTGGAATCACCACATTATTCCTCCCCGGATTCCTCTAGTGCATCTTGTCCCCACCTTTAGCCTATCCATGGCATCTGCCGTGACACCCCCACGACAACATCTCTTTACTACCTTATGCTTAGTTTTAATTGAGATAATAGAACTATAGAATTCTGGATATTTACTTTATGAACTGGTATCGTATTGTTTTGAATATCAATTTAAAGTTTAGAAGTCCTATTGCAAACTTTCAGCAAACTCTATTTACTCCATGAAGTTTAATAAGTAGTATTAAATCAGGAGTAAGAATTCCAATGTTAGTATCTAAAGTATCACGTTTGCCTCCATGATTATTGATATTCAAAAGTTGTTTTAATATCAAGATTATCTAGGAGCTGAATTTTTTTTTTAGAAACCATCATGTGTGGAAGATATTGTGATATCTGAAACAATGTTTTTGGTTGCATTATGATAGAGTATAATTTAGCAAAATACATGTTCTCATATTGTATGAGAATTTGTGAAGGATGGAGATGCTAGGCATCCGGATCTCCCAAAAAGGTTTTGGGGACTCACATTATACTCGCGATTCTTCCTTATAGGCTATAGTAGCTTGATCATGAAAGTTGTCATGATAAGGATGAATAGAAGATGTAAGTAAAATGTTTACTACACTAATAGATTACTAAAGAATGGATTTTTGAAAGAACACCAAACATTTGATGATGGTGATCCACTTCAAAGTGCAAGTCCAAAGGTATTAGTATTTGACTATATACACTTTGTACTATGTGTCATGTGAATGACACCACTATTGATGTTGATAGATTCTTTTAAAAGAAAAGGAATTGTTGAAAGAGAATCTATAAAATATTTGGCAAAAAAGAAAAGGTTGGAGATGTCTAACTTAGGTATATAGAAGATATACATGTTATGGTTGTATTCCTTGCTTGTTAAACAATGTGGTTCTGAGGTATTGGATACCGAATTGGTTGGTGTGAAGTGTCATATAGAACAACACAATTCATGAACTGCAATGGCCAAAGTAACTAGCAAAAGAATACGTGATGATGTTCATCGAAAACAGATAAAGTGTTATTGTGTTTTTCGTTGTCTTCAAACCTAGCCTTCAAGATTTGTTTTAATAATTGTTATTTGTTCCGGTATTACGAAAACAATGGTTGTTCAAATAATTACCGTATTCCATAAAGGATTGATGAACTTTTACAAGTCTAGTTGGAGAAATCACATCCATAAACATTATTGCTAAAATGTCGTAAGACAAATGATTGGAAGATCACTTATAAAGTGACATCGCTATTTGAATTATATTGGAAAGTAAACATGAAGAAACTCCATGTTGATGGATTTTTTGAGTCTTTTGATTTTGATCAATTGATGCTTGTGAAACTTTCCTCGAGATAATTGAAACTCCGTCCATAGGACAAAGAGGAACGGATGACTAACTTATTGGATATTATGCATGTTGATGTATATAGTCCAGTATTTGTAGCCATATGCGATGGATCTTTTTTGCTTCATATGCTTTCTCCAGAAATTTGAGTGAATATATCTATATATTTACTTAACAAGGAAGAAGTATGAAACATTTGAAAATTGTTCAAAGACTTTCAAGATGAAGTGAAAAATCATTGTAACAAGAAAATAAAAGAGTTTATGATTTGATCATAAAGGAAGATATTTGAGTTACAGGTTTAGCAAAACACCTAAGATTTCAGGAATTGTTCCATGAATTTGCATTTCCCGATAAACCACAGGAGTATGGTATGTTCGGGAGATCAAATCAAACCTTGTTTAACATGGTAAGATCAAAGGTGTCATTTATAAAACTTCCATTATGTTTTAAGGATTAACGCTTTAGAGACTACCGCTTTTACACTAAAAAGAGCACCATCGTGATCCGTTGAAATGACACCATATGAGTTATGGTTTGAGATAAAACCCGAATTGTCTTTTCTTAAATTTTGGTATGTTATGCATAAGTAAAATGTTTACAACCAAAGTCAGATAAGCACGTCTTTGTAGGTTATCCCAAAGAATTTGTTGGGAATTCCTCCATAACACCGAGGACAAAAGAGTTTGTCTCTTGGAATGTCAAGTTTCTTGAGAAGTAATTTTTCATGAATAGTTAAGTCGGATGACAATAGAACTTTGATAAGGTTGTTGAACCTTAGCTATATGTGCTAAGTAGCGCAGCGCCGGAAAGTGTCTCGGTGGCGGCCACAATGCTCATGGCTCCCGTGATTGCAAAGGGTGTGATCTTGGAGATTAGAGTTCCTATTGAACCATGTGGGTCGGTAAGAATGTAGTAAGATTTGAAACAGAAGTCGTTATTGTTTTTGACAATGATGAACCGACTGCATGCAAATAAGCGATGATGGGCCCTGACTCCATAAAATTACTAGAAGTCATAAAATCCGTGATAGTATCCATACACGAGAAATCAAGTTTCTGAACTTGGAAGACCCTCCGGAAAGGCGTGAAGCCTATCGATCGTGTTTGGATCTATGAAGAAATAGACATGGATGTTTAACATCTATGAAATAGTCGACATGTCGGAGAGAAGTTTACGGCAATGTTCAAGGAGTTGACTATGACAAGATTTGATCTTTCATAGCGATATTTAGTCTTGATGGATTAATGTAGCAATCACTACATATAATTTGGTGTATGGTAGTTGAATAAACAAAACAAGGTTCTTCTAATAGAGTGGTTACCTAGGACGTGTACATGACATGGTCCGAAGGGTTTTGTTAATTCAAAGGGTGCTAAAAGGGCATGCAAACTTCAATAGTTGAAGTGAGCATAGCGGAGTTGGAATCTTCACCATGATGAAAATGTTAAAGGAGTTTAATTTCATCAGAGACGATGAAGATGCTTGCATTTGCAAGAAATTAAGTGGGAGCGCTGAGACAAATTTCCAATATATTATGCAGAGTGCATATTGTTGATTGAAAATGATGTATATTTTATTGACACAAGTAAAGAATTTCATTAAAATAGGATTTCGATGAAAGACTTGGGCAAAACTGGAATATTTGGCATCAATGTCTATATGGATAGATTGAGGCGCTAATATGGTTATGCCAGACGCACATATATGAGATATTGAAAGGGTTCAATATGGAAACAACAAGAAAGGTTCTTGCTGCATGGAAATGATTGTATCAAAATTCAAGTGTTTCAACACTTGGTGAGTAAAATCACATGAACATTTTGATCGATTATACCGTGATATGTATATATCCAGATATGTCCTATGCTCTAAATGTTATGAGCACATAAAGATGATCATTGGATTATAGTAAAGATATTCTTATGAGCTTTGGAAGAACTAAGAATATATCATGTATAAGTGACAAATAGTTAAAGGTAGTTCATTGTAAAGTGTTACATTGATACTAATTTTGTCACAAGATACAAATTAAATTTATCTCAATTTAGACTATGGGTGGCACAATGTAATGGAAAAGATGTTCCATGATGGATTTGGATGAGTTCCAAAGTTGAGACATTGTGACGGATACTACAACAAAAAGGCTAAGTATATGACTGCTATAGTAGCAGCAAAGGAGGGCATTTGTGTTAAGTAGTTTGTTATCAAACTAGGTGTGGTTCAAAGTGGGCTAATACTATGAAGATAGATATATTGTATGACAATAATATCAACATATTTTAACTCGAACGAACTAAAGGTCTCACCAAAGGACCAAATTTATACAATGCCATCTCATTTGAGAATGAGTGATGTGTAGAGACGCAAAGACACGCAAATACACACGGACCTAAAACTGTCAGATCCGAAGATTATGTTAACCACTAGCAATCGCGTATATACAACACCAGAAAGCCATAAGTGTTCAATACGCAAAGTTTTTCAAACTAGATTACTCACTCTAGTGCAAGTGGGAGACTAAAAGGAATATGCCCGAGAGGCAATAATAAAGTGGTTACTATCTTATTCCATGTTTATGATAAATGTTTATTTTGCATGATATAATTGTATTAATTGGAAACGTTAATACATGTATGTTTAATAAACAAAATACAAAGTTCCTAGTAATGCCTCTCATATAAACTAGCTCGTTGATTAACAAGATGATCAAGGTTTCCTGATCATGGACATTGGATGTTGTTAATAACAAGGTCACAACATTGGTGGAATGATGTGATGAACATTCATCCGAGTATAGCATTACGATCAAAGTCATTATGTATATATTTCTATAACATCATACGAAGTAATCTTAGTCCTTAGACCATGAGATCATGTTAATTCCTAACATCGGAAGAGTAACTTGATAACATCAAACGTCACACCGTAAAAGGATGACTATAAAGGTGGGTTCAGATACTTCGAAGGTGTTATGTTGAGGCTCATGGATAAAGAGTGAAATTTTTCAATCTCGATGACGGATATATATACTCTGGGCACTCTCGGTGATATCACATTAAGATAGCTTGCAAGCAAGTGATGTGATCACTAGAATGTTATATCATGGGAACGAGAAAAGAGTGCATGTCGGTAACGAGATCAAACTAGGTATTGGGATACCGATGATCGAATCTCGGACATGTAATATATCGCGAGACAAAGGGATTTGGGTACGACGTTAAAGGTTCACACGATCACAAGAGTCATCGTTGAATATGTGGGAGTCAGTACGGATCTCCAGGTCCTGCTACTGATTATTGATCAGAGAGGGGTCTCGATCATGTCTGCATTATTTACGAACCGTAGGGTGACACACTTAAGGGATACCGACACCATTTGGAGCAAATATGTTTCAGATAAAGATTTAAGAAAGCGCTGGAATCATTTCGATGGAAACCGGAATTGTTTTGGGTGAAATTGCAGAAACTGGTTCTGCATGTGATATTGAAATGTTGCAGGGGGTTTTATGTGAATATTTGTTAATTAAAGTAATTAAAAAAATTCTGAATAAAATAAATAAAATAATTTTATTTAATGAGAGTTTGCATTAAATTTGGTGGAAATTTAATGCATGTGAGTGAAAGTGTGAGTGGAGGCATATTTATGTGAGTGGAGCATCCACCACATGAATGATGGAAGAGGTGGGGGCACCACCATGGCTGCCATGCCATGGCCCTTGGCTGCCCCCTCTTCCCTATAAAAGGCCCCCCTCTCCTCCTCACAACACACACCTCCTGGTGAAGGATCTCTCTCCCCCTCTAGTTATTCTCCATGGTCCTGGTGAGGACCTAGACTAAATAACCTACCTCAACATGAAATAAGGTCACAAAATCATTGATCTATGACTACATCATATAATTCATTAGGCATACCACCATAGATCTATCGCAAACTACACTTGGATCTAGCAGGACGAAGCTACTAGAGGTGGGGTTCAGAAAAACTATCTGGCATCGGAGGAGCGGAGCACGTGCCGGTGAAGAGCTCGGAGATGAAAGCATGTCAGAGCCGTCCTACAACCAACGACGTCGCTGTCACCTCTTACCTGCTCGTCGGTGAAGATCTTGTCTGGCTTGAGATCTCAAAAAAGGGGGAAATGGTGGCGCGTCTACTGGCGGTGAGAGAACTAGTGATATATAGCACGACGATTCGGCGGGCGGTGATGAAATTTCTTCTGTCAACTTTTGTAGAAATTTCGATGCTCGCGCCATCACCGATCTTGCACGGGAAGTGCACTGCTCCCTCCTTTTTGCACGAGCTCATCCTGTCCCCATGGGAACGTCCAAAATCGGTGTTCCTAGCGGGCCAACTTTTGGCCCACTTTAAAAACAGTGCGATGCAAGAAATCCATGCTACCCAACAACACAAACGGACCAAATTCTTCTAGCGCCATGCCATAAATGGGGAAGCAGGCTAGCGAACACACCCTCATCAATTCATCAATTCCTCAAACGCTCCTTCGATCTGGGATTCCTCGGATCTGGACTGTCCCATCGAATAGATCTCCATGTTTTCTCCATGCATCATTCTTTCCAAGCCACCTGCGATGCCTCGTGAACATGGTTTTCGAAGACTCGGGATCTTTCTCTAGTTGGAGATATGTTGTGTTATCCATGTACCTAATGCGTATGCAAAGAATCCTTGGATCACTTGCCTCGAGAAATATCCGCCACTTGGATAGTCTTGCACCGTCTTGAGCAATGCGGCTCCCATAGTAAAATAATCTTGTACGACGGTGTCGTACGTATTGGCTTCGACTTCCCATAACGTGCCTAGCTCCTATTTCAATAGCCCAAGATACATATTGATGTCGGTACCTGGTTGTTTCAGTCCTTGAACTAGCATACTCATTTCTATGTACTTCCTCTTCATGCACAACCAGATAGGGAAGTTGTACATCCATACAAACACGGGCCACATGTTATGCGTGCTGCTTTGGCTGCCTAATGTACTGAGCCCATCGATGCTTGCACCTAGCCTGATGTTCCTTGAATTTCCCCTGAATATTGCTAATTCGAGGTCCAATGCTTTCCACTGGATAGCATCTAAAGGGTGCGTCATCATCTCGTCCTTTTTTTGATCATCATGTTCTAGCTTCTTTCTTTCTGTGTGCCAGCGCATGAGCTTTGCTTCCTTAGGGTCTGCGAAATACCGCTGCATACGAGGGGTGATAGGAAAGTATACCACTTTTCAAAGAGCTTTCCCTTTCTTGTGTCGATCGACTCCGCACATCGGACATGTGGTTCCCTCCGCATCCTCACCCCAATAAATGATGCAATCATGGATGCAGATGTGGAATATAATGTGTGGTAGATTGAGAGGGAACACAATTTTCTTGGCCTCGCCGACACTAGTTGGACATTTTTCCCCTCCAGAAGATGATCGTGCCAGAATGTCGTGTTACCATCGAAGCTTGCATCGGTTCGTTTGTGTTTTGCCTCCATAGCCTTGAGCATTACATTCAAGCGGCTATCTACGGGCTTGCATCCTTCATACAATGGAGTAACCATGTCTTTCTCTAGTTTTGCAAGCTTGGATTTCTCTCTAGCGGTATCTCGAGCATTACTCGTTTGCTTGAGAAGCTGTTCTTGACCATAAGGGTCCTACACCTAGCCTGGCAATGTTCCATTTGTTCTGGTGTCTAGATCTTCATGATATGCTCTGGCATCTTGATCTTCATGATCTGCTTCGGCATCTTGATTGTCATGATCATATCCGACATATCCTTCATCATGTCTGGGAGACTCTTTGTCATCTCTCCCGCCCTCGCCGTTATTATCCTACTGCCCTTCCTCATTTCCTTCCACCCCATTGATGTCCTCATCATCTTCATCACTTATCCATCGAGTGTAGCCACCCATGAAACCACGATGGAGCAGGTGCGCCTACAGTTTTCCAGAATCAGGGTCCATCAACCACTTGAGTTTGCATCTTCTACATGAATATCTTATTTCCATCATGTTATTTTGTATCATGTCAGTCATCGCGCATTTCAAAAATCTAGCCGCAATGCCTTTTCTCATTATGCGGACCATGGTTGCCTGCGTGGTACAGTGAGCAAGAGAATTAGATGTTTAGAACCACACAACCAATGCATGCAATGGTCGCTAGAAAATTTTGGTATGCCCTATCCTAAAAAAATAGGACCTTTGCCAAATGCTAGAAATTTGTTGAAATGGAAACAAATGATCATCCTCCAAACACATGCACATCCTCTTACACATGCACAACATATCGAGACGAGACCGAGAAGATGGAAGGAGCGAAGGTAATATGCGAGATTTAGTAGATCTAAGAGTTGTGAGAGCTTTCTCTTATGTATGTAGCATCCAAGTTAAGTTTAACAAGCTACAATGGGTGAAAGAGCAGAAGAAATGAGGTGGGGAGGAGGAGGGGGATGACCAGATCTAAGTAGAAAGAAGAGGGAGTGAAGTGGAATATGGTAGGTGTGCTAGGTGTGGCTCTTGTCTTAAATTCACTGTCAGGTTACCCATGGCGTATGGCATACGAATGTGCCACGGATATAGAACGTAGCCGTGGGGCACCAGCATCCCATGTGCAATGGGTAACCTGGCCCAGATCTATTGCCAGCTGCGCACCACTTACTCGTGGCGCATTACATATAGGTGCGCCACGAGTACAAAGATAGTTGTGACGCACTTGTATGAAATACGCCACGAATAAGTGGGGTGCGACCCCTGACAACATGGTCCACACATAGTGGTGGCGCATCACTCAGGGCATGCACCATGAGTACCTTCCTACCCGTGGGGCGCCCCAAATCGATGTGGCACCACAGGTATGCGATCTGCCTATAGCTGTTTTTCTAGTAGTGCAAGCTTCTCGATGTCATTGTCGAGATAGGGCTAAAGCAGGAGAGATCTTATTAGAAGAGACGCCGCTGCCACCACCTGAGCGTCATCCCACCAAATTTGAACACTAGAAACAGGAAAATGGAGCCCTCCCGCCGACTGGGGCCGAGATCCACCCTCTTCCATGACCTGAAGACCACATGATCAAGATGGATCTGCGGCGGAGACACGGAAAACCTGATCGCCTTCTCAGGCTCATGGCAACATTAGTCTCGTCCGATTCTTAAATGCATGCACAGTCGTTGGACACGTGAGCCCGTGGCCCTGCATTATTAAAATAATACAGCTAGATAAAGAAACATATATTTGGGCAAAAAGAGAGAAAGTGACTTCCATAAAATAAGTGACTTGGATTTGTCTTTATTCTCATGCATCTAGACATGTTTTAGTATGCGTACGTAGATAAATCAAAGTCACTTATTTATGGACGGAGTAAATATATTGAATGGGAGAGTACTAAGTACCAGAAGACTTTTTTTTACGTAGTCATCACATAATGCATGAACAACGGAATAAGTGATTGAGTGGAAGATCGTCATGCACTACTAAATGGGGCAGGGTGAATAGACAGTTCTAATAATTTGTTCGCAGCGTATTTATATACTAAAACGTGTCTAAATAGATCTAAATATAGATAAATCTAAAACACTTATTTTGGAAACGGAGGGAGTATTATCTAAATTCTTAAGTCGTGGAGACATGCAGAGAATATGAGGCCATCAGCCAGGCGTGCTGCCGCACACTTTTTTGGCTGCAGTATGTAGTAATCCTCTCTCTCGACAACGGAAACAAGCATGAAACTAGCACCTACTTTGTAGAATGGATTCACGCAAAAACAAAAAGTTGGCAAGTTAGGTTAAGTCAGCGAACACATGCACCACGGAGCAGGCCCTGGTAACCTCTAGGTAAATCGCGGTTGGGGCTCACGGCGAAGGCATCAACACCCGCGCCGCATTGTAGCCTGCCCAGCGCTTAAGCATGGGCCTAGAGGCCAAAGCATGGTCACTCGTCCAGTAAACCAAGTTAGTCGGTCCGTATGCCAACTAAGAGGTGTGTACCCTGACTCGCCGGGGCAGTTCTTCCCGAGATCGATTCAGCAACCTCATTGCCGGGGCATTTTTTTCTTCCCGGAATGCGGCGGGGCGAGCGCCGCATAACTCCGGCCTGCGAGCATGCGGAGAACCAGGCTCTGACACGTGCTACGAGCCGACTTACCCAACATCACCAACTCTTTTGAGGGACTTCACATTTAACACTTGAAGGCCCTAGAACCTCACGGAAAGCTAATCTGGTGCCCTTATTACGGCAGATTGCTCAGCAGTTCCTTCCACGTGAAGGAGAATAGTAGAGGAAGGTAGCATCCCTCGAGAACTTTGGTCACTTCGATTACACTTCTCTCACGAGTCTACAGTGCGTAATGCTTTTGTCTTGCTTCACCTCTCATGCGCCTCAGCCTGAATGAAAATCATCACGACGATGCTGCAACCTACGGATTCGCCACACATTCGACCTTCGATGCAAGAAGGTTCAGCGGAAAATAAATGTAGCATTTTCGTCCAAACTCTGCAATTTATTCATCATCATCATAAAACTAGAACACACCACCTACACATCATCCAACATGCAGATCCTCTCGCAACCTCGACGACCAGGAAACGTACTAGTACTTCATAATTAACGAGAAATCTAAACAAACACTCGACCGGAAAGTACGACAACAGGTGGGTAACGAACGCCGGTGACTAGCTAGCGCTAGCACGGCCACGGCGATGAAACGTATCAGCAACCGTACGCTGCAGGCATGCACGGCCCAAGCGCCAGTTCCTCTCTCAGGTCGCCTGGTCGATGCGGTTCTGGGCGGCGTCCTTGATGTCGCGGGCCTTGGACGCGAGCCGCGCCTTGGCGTGGTCCAGCTGGTCGGCGCCCGGCGGGTGCTTGCCGGTGAGGTACTTGTACATCCACGAGAACACGGACAGCGCGGCGATGCCCAGCCCGCCGGACGTCACGAACCCGGCCGCCATGAGCGCCAGCGTGATGCAGGCCGGCACGATCACCGGGCTGAAGATGACCAGCACGGGCGTGGCCACCGTGAGCGCGACCACGGTGCCGGCCAGGATCAGCCCGGACAGCACCAGCATCGACCCGCCGGCCGTGGCCGCCGTCGCCGCCTTCAGGGCGCACATCATGGCCGGCTGCTTCTGCTGGTGGTGCTGCCCCTGGTCGCCGCCGTAGCCGTAGCCGCGGTCGCCGAAGCCGCCGCCACCGAGCACGCCCCTGCTGTCTCTGTGGTGGTCAGCCATGTCTGCTTGCTACGTGTGAGGGGGAACTACAACTACCGGAACACGCTAGTAGCTGCGAGTGAAGGGAAAGCCGGGGAGGGGAGTGGGGTTATAGAGCAGAGCTAGCGCGGTGCATGGGCTTACGTGGAGGCCTGCAGCCATAGCGGCCGCGTGGGACGCATGCGGGCACCCGTGTCGGGCGCCCGGTGACACCTGTGCTGGTGCGCCGCACGCGGCCTCCTGGCGATATGTACGAGGTTGTGGCCGTTCGATTCGCCGCTGGTTGAATGGTCCTGTTGGGCTGGATGGATCTGCAGCCTGTATAATGTTGTGGTACGCTGGGCCGAAAAAATGGCGATTTTACGAGGCAAGATATTGCAGAGCCCAGGAAGCAAAACAATTGCTCGTGGCGTTTTTAAAAGCTACTACTTTACCCTAGGCGACTATGATTTTACTGCTCCGCGGGTGATCTAATCATCGGCGTGAGATTGGCCACCGCCTTGGAGAATCTGACCTGATCCTTGTTCTCATTGTTCTGTCGTGCTGATTCAAGGGGGTAGCTGGTCTACCTGCCTGGCCTTGGAGACGCCTGGACGGGTTCTAGGTTTATTTTGTTTTCACTTTTCAATCCGATAGCTGCAGCAGTCAGCAGATGGCGATGTCGGGAAGGAGTTCCACAAGTGGGATGAAGGGAGATGAGGGAGATGAAGATCTAGCAAGAGCCTTGCAGAATTTGGAGCTGAGGGAGGGAAAATTAGATGATGTGTTCATCGATCAGTGAGAATTGGCGTTAATGAAAAAAAGGCCAGATGGCTAGTGGTTGCAAGGGTTAACACTCGTAAAACTTTCTGCTCGGATGCGCTGTTTGAGACGTTGAGGTATGTTTAGGGGCTTGCCCATGAGCCAGAACTACGAGAGGTAGATGATAGCATGTTTACTTTTAAGTTCTTCTGCCTTGGGGATTGGAACAAGGTTATACACCAAGGGTCGTGGCTGTTCCTCAAGCTAATGGTGGTAATAGCGGAGTATGATGGCATGGCTAAACCTTCTGATGTCCCTTTGGATAGGGTCGCAGTCTGGTCATAGATTCAGTCTATACCAGAACTGTATCGAGTTAAGCCGGTGGTGGATCAATTGGCAAGGAGGATTGGGAGAGTTCAGAGTGTCGAGATGAACCACCAGAGGTGGTATGAAGGAGATTATGTACGGGTTCGAGCCATCATAGAAGTAGGCAAGCCTTTGATACGTTTTGCACCACTAAACTTGGGAGGATCCAAACGTGTGATGCTGAATGTTAAGTACGCGAAGATCGAATATTTTTGTGCGGTATGTGAAATCTTGGGCCATGATATGGAAGAGTGTGGGGATGGGGTTCATCCTCCCGAAGCGATGCAGTACGACAAGTGGTTGATTGCAAAGAGGAGGGTGGCACAGGCTAGGCTACGCAACTTTCGTGCTCCTCCGGCGGGGAGATTTGTGCTTGTGGCAGGGGAGGGAGAGGAGATTCAGGGGGTTCGCGAAAGCGGCCATCTGGTGATGCATTTGATTCCGATGATCTGTCAGATACAACCGCTAGTCCTATAAAAACAAAACATCAGGGGGTTGCTGGGAATTTTGGAAAGGAGGTGGAAGACTAGGTAGAGCTCATAAACAGCTTGAATTTGAATCTGGAAATGAGAACGAAGGAGATGTTGATGGTGCAGGTGAGGATATGAAAATTGGTTTGGCTATGGGTAGGAATGGAGTGGGTATCCCCCCCCTCCCCCCCCCCCCCCCCCCCCCCCCCCCACACACACACCGCCAAGCTACACTCCACCTCGTGGCAAGAAGAGAACTAAAAAAAGTCAAGGAAGAGAGTAAGATGGAGCAAGCAAAGGACATTGTCATGGCGACAAGGCGGCCTCCGAGGAGGACCGCCTGGCCAAATGAGTACCATGAGCTAGAACAGACGTGGGTTAGGCGATCATGTGACCGTTCACGAGATGCGCAACCTCGCATAAATAAATTTGCTGTTAATACTATGTGTTATGGAGACTCAGATCGAGAAATATAGGATTGAGGGCCTGGCATCAATGCTTCGTTTTGATTATGCTTATGGAGTAAGAAGTACGGGGAGGAGTGGGGGTTTGTGTATCTACTGGAAACACCCTCTCCAGCTTAGTTTGAGAAACTTTTCAAAGATATCATATTGACATGGAAGTTAGAGAGCCTGTGAAGGATCCCTAGCGGATCACAACGTGGTATGGTGAAGCGAATAGAAGTCTGAGATACCGGACATGGGATATAATGAGGTACCTCAAGGCAGACTGTGATTTGTCGTGGCTGTGCATAGGGGATTTTAACGAGGTTTTGAGAAGGGAGAGCAAATGGGACCTAATGATACAGATATGGCTGAGATTAATCTTTTTCAAGATGTTGTTGACACCTGCCAGCTCTGTGACCTGGGATACATAGGTCTGTAATGGATTTTCGAGAGGAAAATTCACGGAGGCGAGTACTACCGGATTTGACTGTATCGAGCACTTGCGTCAAATGACTGGTGTGCACGTTTTTCGTTCGCAACTGTGCATCACCTGCATGCGGTGAAGTCGGACCACTCGGCGATCTTCTTACTGGATGAGATGGAGACTAACAATCATCATATTGCTCTTGAGAGACCGTTCCGTACGAGGTCATGTGGGAGTGACATGACGGCTTCAAAGAAACACAAGAGGATGTATGGCGGTCATCGAGGGAACGTAATGTGCATGAGCTGCATGAGAAGTTGAGATCTATGGCGGCCACTCTATCCAGCTGGGGACAAGAGTCTTTTGGTTGAGTGAGAAAGGATCTTCATGAACTACGTAAGAAGCTTCAGATTCTGCAGGCTGAACCCCTCCGTGTTGGACCAGGTTATGAGGAGCTTAAGATAGAAGGAAGAATAACTGAATTATGCTACCGTGAGGACATAATGGGGAAGCAAAGGGCTAGAGTGCAATGGCTGGCTGAGGGGTACCAAAACACACGATTTTTTCATCAAAGGCCAGCAACCGCATGAAAAGGAATAGGGTGAAGCAGCTAGTCCGGGAGAATGGTACTATCTGCAACAATTCAAATGAGTTGGAAGGAATGGCTCATGACTTCTATGAGAAGCTTTACAAATCAGAGGGCACAATTGAGATACAGGAGGTGTTATCGCATGTGCCGAGCAAGGTGACAGGAGAAATGATTGCTTCGTTGAACGAAAGGTACACTAATGAAGAGGTTAAACCTGCACTCTTTCAGATATTTCCTACGAAGGCTCTGGAGCCAGATGGTTTCTCGGCGCATTTATTTCAGGAACATTAGCATCTATGTGGTGATGAGATCATAGATATTGTTATTCGGATTCTTAGTGGAGATGATTCGCCTAAGGACATAAATAAGACGTTCATCGTTATTGTTCACAAGGTAAAAAATCTACGAATCTCTCTCAATTCAGACCGATTAGTTTGTGCAATGTGATGTTTAAAATTACATCCAAGGTCCTGGCAAATCGTTTGAAGAAATGTCTTCCTGAGATTATATCGGAGGAGCAATCAGCTTTTGTCCCCGGTCGCCTTATCACTATCAATGTCATAACTTCATATGAGTGCTTGCATTTCATGAAGATCAACATGAGTAAGAAGAATGCCCATTGTGCACTAAAGTTGGACACATGACAAAGGCATACGATCGTCTAGAGTGGGACTATTTGGAGGCTATTATGAGGAAACTAGGTTTTTCACCAAGGTTTGTAGAGATAGTAATGAGAGGGGTCAAGTCGTTTTCCTTCTCTATCCTTTTCAATGGAGTGAGAACAGAGGAATTCAAGCCCAACATGGGTATTCGGCAGGGGGACCCTATCTCCCCTATCTCTTCCTGCTAGCGGGGGAGGGGCTTTAATGTTTACTTAAGAGTGCAATGAGTTTAAGGGATATGAATGGTATAAAAATTGCAAACACGGTGCCCTGTGTCAACCATCTTCTCTTCGTGGATGACTACATACTTTTTTGCAAAGTAAAGGCGGATGATGTTGCCAAGATGCAAGATGTGTTAACTACATATTGCAATGCCTCTGGCCAAAGGATTAATATTGATAAATCCTCGGTGTTTTTTGGAAAAAGGTGTTCTGGAGCTATCAAAGAGAGCATCAAGAATATATTACAAGTGCCAAATGAAACTTTGAAGGAAAAATATCTTGGGCTACCCTCGGATGTGGGTAGATAAAAGAATGGAGACATTGGCTATTTGAAGGACTACATATGGAAACATCTCCAGGGGTGGGTGGAGAAGGCCTTATCGAGTCAAAGGAAGGAAATACGGATAAAGTCAGTTGTCCAAGCAATACCAACATATTCCATGGTGTTGTTCAAACTTCCTCATAGGTTGTGCGACCATATCACATCAATGGTCCGAAAATTTTGGTGGGGAAGTAAGAGTGGTGAAAGGAAGGTGGCGTGGGTGCCTTGGGATGATATGACTATGCCAAAATATATGGGGGGTCTAGGCTTTTGGGATATTGAAATCTTTAATCTCGCTTTGCTGGCCCGACAGGTTTGGAGAATTATAAATGAGTCGAATACCCTTAGTGCTCGAATATTGAAAGTAGTCTACTATCAATCCACTAATGTTTCGGCTACTGCTCTTGGACCTCACCCATCTCAGATTTGGCGATCACTCTACGAGGGCAGAGATATGCTTTGGATAGGGTTGATCAAGCATATTGGAGATGGATTGAGTATAGATATATGGGAAGACAATTGGATACCTAGGGATTTCAAGCTGAAACCGATCTACTGTACTTCGGAAGAACCTCCCATGTTGGTGTCCGACTTAATGTGCCCTACTACTCGCACTTGGGATTTGGCTAAATTGTAGTCATGTCTCCTGCCGATGGATGTGGACAAGATTAAACAAATTCAGATCAGTTGGAGACGACAACCATACTTTATGGCCTAACATTATGAACGACCTGGGTCTTTTCAGTTAGGTCGGGCTACAATATGATCCTAGAAACTAAGAGGAGAAGGGAAAATTATGTGGAAGGTAGAGCAGAGCAATAAAACATGGAGGAGAATGAGCTAGGCTGGAAGAAGCTCTGGAATACCAAGGCGCCTTCCAAGCTATGCATTTCTCGTGGAGGCTGGCTAGGGCGACCCTACTCACCAGGGAATTTAGAGCCCACATGCACATGACAAACTCGACGGCCTACCCGATATGCAATGCATCAGTTGATACGTGGAGGCACTCACTGCTGGAGTGTCACATGGCTAAGAGTGTGTAGGCGCTAAGGGATGAGAACTTGCTGCTTCTGGATGAGACTTCCGATCCAAAGCTTTGGCTCTTCACGCTTAGCTCGATCTTGTCCCAGGATAAAAAGATTGAGGTGATGGTCTTACTTTGGGCCATCTGGTGGGCAAGGAGGCGACTCATACATGAGGGTGAGCATCAATCTCCGCTCTCCACCCATGCCTTTATAGACAGATATCTAGCTGAGCTTGCTCAGATTCATCGTACTACGAAGATTACAAGGAGCATAGCTCTGGCTCGGTCACATCTGTGATGGTGTTCTCCTTCTTCTGGCTTTATGAAACTGAATGGTGATGGTGTGGTGGCTAAAACTATGAACCGGGGTGCTGTTGGAGTGGTGTGCCGGGACGATTAGTGTGTTTTCTCGGTGCCTCAGTAGTTGTGTATGACAGAGTCACTAACACTGAGGTCCTAGAATCTTGGGCCTGTGCGGAGGCTCTGTCGCTAGCTGAGGATTTACATGGAAGAAATCTCTTAGTCGTCTTCGACAACTCAAATGTGATCAACGAAATCTAAAGGGTTCGCAGCATAGAAAACAAAAAAATCCGACGATAAGAACGCTAATTGTGCCAAGATCTAATCTAGTAGATGCTAATAACGAGAGAGAGGCTACTAGATTGACTTACCCTCGAAGACCGAAAAGCTTTTCCAGAAACTGATTCCATTGGTGATGTAGTCAATCACTTGTCGATCTCAAGATTGTATTGAAGAACGCCATAACCCAGCAGCTTATCCGTCCTCGGTGACACGTCGGACTCCCACCAACCTTCGCGCCTCCACTCCAGCAGAGCAGTGGAAGGAGTAGATAAATCTTACTCTAAGAATTGAACAGAGCATGTACCTTGCTAATAATCCGAGGCTATGGAAAATTGCTAGAGGGGGAGAGAACCTTCACGAGAAGGTGGTGCATCTAGAGAGGAGGAGGGTGCCTTTTATAGGGGAGAGCAGCCCAAGGGGCCATGGCACCGGCCATGGAGGTGGCCCCACCTCGTCCCTCATTCATGTGAGTGCATATCCCACTCATATAAACTCCATCTCCACTCACATGCATTTATTACCCATTGCATAAATGCATTTTATTTTTAAATAAAAAACTTTTATTTATTTTATTCATAATTATTTAAATTAATTTAATTGACAAACATTCACATAAAACTCCTTGCATTGTTTCAATATTGCTCCTAAAATATTTTTCAGTGATTTGACCCGAAACAATTCTCGTGATCATCGAAATAATTTCAGCTCTAACAATTTTATTATTGGATTTGTTTTATCTACCACTTAGTGTGGGAGGACCTTAAGTATATCACCCTACGGGTTCGCGAATAATACACACATCATAGAGACACCTCTCTTATCAATAATCAGAAGTAGGACTTGAAAATCCGTACTGACTCCTATACATTCCACGATGAATCTTGCGATCGTGTGAACCATCAACGCCGTATCCAATTCCTTTTGTCTAGTGATACTTTACTTGTTCGATATCCGATTATAGGTATCAACCATAACCTAGTTTAATCTCGTTCCTGACAAATACTCTTACTCGTGTAGTGATACAACACCCTATGACCTAGTCATGTGTTTGCAAGCGGTGTTGATATGATATCACCGAGAGGGCCTAGAGTATATTTCTCTATCATTAGGATGGACAAATCCAACTCTTGATCTATGAGCCCCAACATAACACCTTCGGAATACCTGAATCCATCTTTATAGTCACCCTGTTACGGTGTGACGTTTGACGTTATCAAAACATTCTTCCGGTGTTAGCGATTGACATGATGTTATGGTCTAAGTACTAGGAATACTTCGTGTGTGTTTGATGTAGCAATGTAAACTTAATGACTAGATCGAATTGATAAATCTACTTTGCGTGTATATTCATCATATCATTCCTATAATGATATGATCTCGTTATTAACAACATCCAACGTTCATGATTAGGAAACCATGATCATCAGTTAATCAACGAGCTCGTACATATGAGAGGCATTACTAGGAACATTGATTTGTTTATTAACCACACATCTATTAACAGCTCCTATTAATACAATTCTAGCATGAGAAATAAACATCAATCATGAACTTGGAATAAGATAATAACATTTTATTATTGTCTGTCGGGCATATTCCCTTCAGTATCCCACTTGCACTAGTCAATAATCTAGATTACATTGTGATGAATCTAACACCCATTGATTTATGGTGCTGATCATATTTTTTCCTAGGAAGAGTTTTAGTCAACATATCTTCCATATTCAGATCCGTGTGTACTTTGCAAATCTTTACATCGCCATCCTTAACATGTTCACAGATGAAGTGAAATCAACGCTTGATATGCTTGCAATTCTTGTGAGACCTTAGCTCTTTTACGTTGGTTATGGCTCCATTGTTACCACAATAGATGACCATTGGGTGCAATGCGCTGGGAACCACACGAAGTTCAGTTATGAACTTTTTCATCCAAACCGTTTCCTCCGCCACTTCTGAAGCAGCAACATGTTCCGTCTCTGTCGATGATCCCGCCACCACGGATTGCTTGGAACTCTTTCAACTAACCGCCACTCCATTTATGAGAAATACGTATCCAGATTGTGACATAGAGTCATCCGGATCAGTGTCGAAGATAATATCGATGTAACACTTTGCGAAGAGCTCTTCTTCACCTCCACACACGAGAAGCTTTTTTTAGTTCTTCTTAAGTACTTAAAGATATTCTTGACCGCTATACAGTTTTCCAAACCTGGATCAGGTTGGTACCTGCTAATCAAACTAATAGCATGTGCCAAATCCGGTCTAATACACAGCATGGTATACATGATAGATCCTATGGCTGCGGCATAGGAAATCTTATTCATTATTTATCTATCTTTTGTCGTAGTCGGATTTTGAGTCTTACTCAACGTCTTAACTTGTAACATAGGTAAGAATCTTTTTACTACTTCCATCCATATTAAAATTATTTAATATCTTGTCAAGGTATGTATTTTATAATAGCCCAATCAATCGTCTCGATCTATCTCTATAGATTTTGATATCTAGTATATACGCTGCTGCACCGATGTCCTTCATTGAAAAACTAATGTTCAAATAATCATTTATACTCTTCAAAAGCTCTATATCACCGATGTACCTTACGTCCGTAAAACCAGTAGGGATCAACGGTGTCTTTTTTCCAGTTTTGGTAAGTTTCTAGAATTCTGGTTGTTCCCTCTGGTTTTTTGGGTTTTCTTTTATTTTCCTTGTTTTCCAATTTTGTTTTATTTTTTATTTTTTGTTTGCCTTGTTTCCTTTGTTTCTATTTTTTTGATTAAAAAATCTGAACATTCTTTAATTCTAAACAATTTCAAACTCATAATCATAACATTTTTCCAATCTGCACAGTTTCCAAATCTAGATATTTTTCAAACTTTGCTAATTTTTCAAGAAATCCTGCATTTTTAAAAAAATTTGAGCATTTTCAAATGTGAACATTTAGAAAAAATAAATATAAAAATAGAAGCCCAGATTAAAGAAGCATCGCGCATGCATTAGCTGGCGGGTTGACAATGATTATCCTGTCTATCGCTAACTCTTCTAAGCAGGCCGGACCAGTAGGTATCAATGGTGTCCTTTTTTCCAGTTTTGGGAAGTTTCTAGCATTTTGGTTGTTCCCTCTGGTTTTTTGGGTTTTCTTTTATTTTTCCTATTTTCCAATTTTGTTTTGTTTTTATTTTTTGTTTGCCTTATTTTCTTTATTTCTATTTTTTATGGGAAAAAATCTGAACATTCTTTAATTCTAAACAATTTCAAACTCATAACCATAACATTTTTCCAATTTGCACAATTTCCAAATCTAAATATTTTTTCAAACTTTGATAATTTTTCAAGAAATCCTGCATTTTTAAAAAAATTCGAACGTTTTCATATGTGAACATTTAGAAAAAATAAATATAAAAATAGAAGCCCAGATTAAAGAAGCATGGCGCGGGCATCGACGGCCGTAGCTGGCGGGCATCGTGTAGGTCGGCCCCCAACCCTTAAAAGAAAGTTGCCTCCCCTGATTTAGGGTTTAGGGTTTAGGGAGCAGACTACCTGCATTCCAATTTCCCCTCTCTCCCCCTTAGGTGCTTTGAGAGTCGTGCTCGAAGAACCGGGTCGCTCCTGAGCCCCTCTCGCCGGAGTAGCCGGCGGGAGGTGGCGGTGGGGGACGCTAGAGTAGCTTTAGGGTCTTCCAGTTTTTCCTTTTGTAGTTTTTGGCCTGGTGCCGTAGTTTGGCGTCTTGCCGTGAAGAAGGCTCTAAGATCCTTCCGGCTGGATTTCGGGTGTGCTCCTCCTTTTGTCCCTCACGGCAATGCTTAGGAGGTCTGAGCCAGATGTAGTGAGGGCTGGGGCGGATCCCTTCTTCGTCAATAAAGTCGTGGTGGTCGTTGACCACTACCAGATCTGCGGTGGTGATGCGGTGAAGAAGCCCCTGGCCGGCCGTGGCGGCGAGGAGGAGCAGCTTCGCCAGATGCTGGTCGACGTTGTCGTCTTCCCCTTGGCCTGCCGTTGTGGCGAGTTAGGGTGGAGATGCGATGCGACAGCCCCTGCTTCGATCTGGCCGGTTCCCTGGACTCCGGTGCAGGGGACCTCTATCCTGGAGCTGGAGCACCCGAGGAGGAAAGACCTGTTTCTTCGTCAACGCCATCTCGGTGATGGTGCACGCACTGAGAGGGGCTCTCCTCATCGGCTTGCTCTAGCTCCATCTGAAGCTACGAATCCCTCTGATGTTCATCCGCAGTGGCCTGTGTTTGCGGCGACCGCCGCCGGGCTGCTGCCTGTTCTGGTCGAATGGCGGCCAAGATGCGCCATGGTTGCGCTCTCTCAAACCTCCAGTGCGGAGGCTCTATTTGGAGCACCTCGTCGGACTTTCCCCCTAAGCGCTGCCAAGTGGTTCGTCCCCAGCGACACTCTGGCGACCGGCGAATGGCGCTCGGTGTTGGTTGCTGTGGAGAAGAGACCCAGGGACCCGATTGCTTTTCATCATTTAGTCCTAGGGTCTTTTTTGCTAAAGTTGTTGTACTGCTTTCGGTTTCCCCCTCGTTTAGGGACTTCTTTATAAAATGTACCCACCACCTGGTTTAATGAAGCAGTTTCTCGGGTCTTCGGACCCTTTCCCGTTAGAAAAAAAAACGAGCAGACTGGATGCCCTTGCTTCGTCTGAACCGAGCATACTGGATGCCATGAAGTCCTGCGTCCTGACTCCCTTCGTATCCAGTGCGCAACGGCCAAGCAGAACTGATTTAGCGACTCCACCATGGCACGGCACAGCACAGCACAGCACAACAATCTTAGGAGAAATGATGAAATATTCATCACCCGTTTGTCCTGTTCTCTTCTTTTGAACTGGCTGCACAGCACAGCACAGCACCCCTTATCTAAGTGACGAGATACTCATAAGTGCACGATAATGGTACGTATACTTTCTTGCTTGAGCTGGATTCAGCAATCAGGCTCTACGCAGATTGGTTAGCAAGCAGGAAAGTATGCAGTTCCCTTTCCACCCAGACATATTCATCAGTATCGACCGAACTGTCAAGTGTGTAGCCCCCTCCCCAAATCCAGCTGTTAAGCAACATTCTCCACTGGATCTTATAGTATTAATTTGTAGTTCAATCGGCACAGGAAGCAACATTACGGCGTGCTGACGCCGTTGTCGCGCCATCAGCACGGCAGAATCTTATATTTTCAGCGTTTGTCATCAGCACACTACTGGATATTTTGCTGGAAAGGTTTGCAGTGTGCCGTTATCGTCGCTGTTTAATATAATTATTACCATCTTGGATAAGCACGAGGTTCAAAATTTTCCTAGTACTATCGTGGTTAGTTAAAGATCGACAAGGGTTTGCTTCTTGTTCTTACTACCTGTTGAGTGTTGATGGTTTCCAGCGTATTATTGCAAAAGCAGATGGCGACCATTTCGCGACTCGCCTTTACCCACTTGCTCAAATTCTGGTCCTGGAGCCCCACCGTGACTTTTCCCCGTCGAATAAGGGAGATTGATTGGTTGATTTTGGCCTCAGAATCCTCGCGTTTGTTTAATGCTGTCGTTTTGGCGGGCATCATATCATTAGGTATTGTTGGTTTGGTTTGTGTTTGGGCGTTAACAGGAAGAAATGCAGTGATCCATTCATTAATCCGTTGCTTTCTTGAACTGAATTCAAACTCCTGGGTCCATGAGCTAAGGGCATCACCTATGTATGTGGTGAAATTGGCAATAAGATGGGACCCACTCAACAAGCTTGTGGCAAACAGACTACTCCACAATGTATATTGCAAAAGCAACCCTTAAGCTGGGCTCCATACGTCAGAAAAATTGTAAGAAAAATAAACCGTCTCGCAACCTCTTCGCGCGAGTTCCAGGCCATCCCTTCGTATGCGATTCCCCTCTATCGAGTTGACCAAATCACAATCCGGCTCTCCCGTAGATCTGATCGCGACACTCATCGAGGGCGGAGGAGCACAGGCCGGTGGGCACATCGGCCATGGGAGGTGGAGGGCCGGGCGGCCTCGTCGGGCATGAGAGGAGGAGCGGCTGGCAGCCGCATCGGCCATGAGAAGAGCGGCGCCCGGCGGCCGCGGCGGCGAGGAGAGCAGCAGCAGCGCCCGGCGGCCGCGGCGGCGAGGAGAGCAGCAGCAGCGCCCGGCGGCCGCGTCGGCGAGGAGAGCAGCAGCAGCGGCAGCGCCTGGCGGCCGCGTCGGCGAGGAGAGCAGCAGCAGCGCCCGGCGGCCGTGGCGGCGAGGAGAGCAGCAGCAGCGCCCGGCGGCCACGTCGGCGAGGAGAGCAGCAGCAGCGGCAGCGCCCGCCGGCCGCGTCGGCGAGGAGAGCAGCAGCAGCGCCCGCCGGCCGCGTCGGCGAGGAGAGCAGCAGCAGCCTCGACCCTCACCAGTTCCTGAAGCGTCACAGCACACTAATATTGGTTCGTACCAGTACATTGATTTCATTTGCTTGTATTGCTACACTAGTACATCGATTGATACATTGGTAGATAAATTTTATTGCAAGATAGACAATACATAGCACAGATAATGGCAGTAAACTCTAGGAATTACATGAGTAGCTACACCCTGATTATTTCTACGATAAATGCTAGTTGAAACGTTGCCAGATATGCTGTACCAAATCAGCCTTTAGCTGTTTATGTGTTGCTCTTTCACGAATTTCTTTGTTTCTTTCAAGGACAACATCAAAACCATGAATCGGGCCTCGGGCAAGTCCATATATTTGCTGTGTAGTCCTTCTTTCTTCATAATTGTAGTCTAATGTCTCTTCTCTCTCATCTTCAATTATCATATTATGCAGAATAATGCATGCATACATAATATCAGCTAGTTCATCTCTTTCCCATTTACGTGCTGGTTGACGTATAATAGCCCAACGTTTCTGCAAAACCCCAAAAGCACGCTCCACATCTTTCCTTGCTCCTTCTTGCTGTTGTGCAAATAATTTATCCTCGGGAGTTTGAGGTAGTGGAATTGTTTTGACCAATGTTGCCCACTCTGGATAAATACCGTCTGCAAGATAGTATCCCATATTGTAATCCCTCCCATTAACAGTAAACTTAACCTTCGGAGCTCTTCCTTGTAGCACTTGTGTGAACAATGGTGATTGGTTCAACACATTAATGTCATTGTTGGAACCAGGAACCCCAAAAAAGGCATGCCAGATCCATAGGTCTTGAGAAGCTACAGCTTCAAGCATTATAGTGGGCACCCCATGATCACCTCGTGTAAACTGTCCCTGCCATCCAACTGGACAAAGCTGCCACTCCCAATGCATACAATCAAGACTCCCCAACATCCCAGGGAATCCACGAGCTTCCCCTCTTGCAAGCAAATGTTTTACATCCTCATCAGTAGGTCTTCTAAGATATTTCTCGCCAAATATCTCCCTTACACCTCGAACAAACATAGCCATGCAATCATATGCTGTAGTTTGAGGCACACCAATAGATTCATCCATGAGGTCAGCCGGTGTACCATATGCCAACATTCTTATGGCTGATGTGCATTTTTGAAGTGGTGATAGACCAACCTTGCCAAATGCATCTCTCCTTAGACGAAAGAAAGGAGACCAATTACCAAGTGCTTCAACAATGTGTAAAAATAGAGGCCTTCTCATCCGAAACCTTCGACGGAATTGTGCATTGGTATATTTTGATTCTTCAGAAAAATAGAAAGCAAATAGTCGATCATGATCACCTTCGTGATCTCTCTCAATGTGCTTCCTTGAGTGGCGCATTTGTTGCTCTTGATCAACAGCAAACAATCTCGCTTCTAGCTGTGCTTCAACTTGAGCTTCCATTCTAGCAACATATGGATCATCGATTTCTTCATCTATGAGATCTTCAAGGTAGTCATTGTTGATAAGATCATCTGAATGTTCAGACATCTTTGGTACAGTGGTTGGTCTGTTTGGATGGATGGAGTGTTGTGCAGAAATGATGGAGTGTGGTTCATCTATTTATGGATGAGGATTCCAACGGCTAGTTTTCCAACGGCTAGTTTGCCAACAGCTAGTTTTCCAACGGCTAGTTTTCCAACAGCTAGTTTGCCAACAGCTAGTTTTCCAACGGCTAGTTTTTATTTTCTTTATTGCATTGTCCCAGCAGCTATATTTTCTGTTCCAGCATTGTATAACTAAAAGGAGACTTGCATTAATTATGAAGATAGTACATCCGAAAATATAGAGTTTACAAAGATACTACAAAGATTAATTGAAATACAAAGACATAAACTAGTAGATAACTTGAGCTTCCATTCTAGCAACATTTCATGCAAAGACATCAACTTTCAGGAAATAGTTCCTTCCCCAAATGCTCTATAACCTGCTCATGCCGGTGCAGTCTTGCAGCATTGTACATTGAGGTGTCCATACCCAGCAGGTCCAAATATGTTTTCATCTTAGTCAACTTTGTCCTCTCCATAGACGCTGCTGCTGTTTGAGCCAAAGCTGCTGATCTCTTTCCAAGAGCATCATGAAACAATAACATGTCTTCAGATGGCTTGTCCTCTGAAGGTTCCACCTTTGATTTGCCTTTATGCCTATCCTTAGCCTTCTTTTGACCTTCTGGACGTTTCTCTTTGTTGATGTCTCCACCCTCTGTTTCTTGGTTTGAAGATGATGTATATGTTCCAGATGCAGAAATCTTAGTTCTCTTGTTTGTCTCTCTAGCATATATGTTCTTCCACTTTGGTTGTTCACGAAGTATTTCCCACAAATACTCTAGTGTGAAAGGTTTGTTATTTTCTCCCTTGTACATCTCATGAGCTGTATCCATAAGCATTTTATCACATCGCCCACTAACATAAGTGCTGCTAGCTCGAGAATAAACACCATTGAAGAGTTGAATGGTCTTGTTAATAGTGCCCCAATGATTGATCATCTGCTTAACTGTCCTTTTCGTCCCATTTACAGGCCTGTTGCTATTGAACTCATCACCTACTTGCTTCCAGTAGTATGCCCCCTTCTTCCCATTGCCATCAACCGAATCAACTGAATGCTTAATCCAGGAACTTGCAAGCCTCTTGTTCTCCTCTTCTGTCCAGTTGATGCGCACCGCTTTTGTCCCATCTTCTTCACTGCTATCTGATTCGTCAATAGGAATTGATTGTGTTTCTTCTCTTCTAGATCGCGGAGTGGCTGATTCTGACCCATTTGAAGATGTGTTCCCCACACCTCCAAACAAAGCAACGGGTCGAAGCAGCGGCGATGGTCTTGTTGCTGCATATCCAAATGCTTCATGAGGTGAATGCCCCATATTCACTTGATAACTTGCTGGAGAGTGAACATAGTGCTGATAGTTGTTGGGAGAAGCAAATGGATGGAAATTCTGCATGAAGTTGGGTGGTGGAATGTTTTGAGCATATTGGGAGTGGGAGAGATTTGTATGATGAACTGGGGGTGGACAACCTAGAGTATACTGCAAATTTGCATTTCCTAGCTGGGGATCTGGGGAATCTGGAAGTGCATATCGTTTTTGTGGATCCATCTGAATGTTGAACTCTTGTTTGAGAAAGGAAACTGATATTGAGGTGTGTTTATGTAGGCAAACAAGCAGTGGGTATAGGTGGTGCAACGGCCGGAAACATGAAGATTCAGCTGGGCGTTGCAACGGCTATGTGTGGCCAACGGCTATGTACATGATAATATTGTTTTATGACTATGTGTACTGTAGCTGTATAAATATTGGTATTATATTGCTTGTGGGTGACCAACAAGCTTGTGGACAACCCACAAGCTTTTGAGCTTGTGGATTCCTTATAGATAGCCTCTACAATGTATATAGAACTGCTTATGGATAGCTTTTTGCCTTATGGATAGCTTGTGGCACACATAGTGGATGCCCTAACAAAGGGGATTCTTCTCCATCTCTCCTACCTGTCCCTAGAGATGTTTGTACAGTTCCACTACCACTACGCTGGATCACAAGGGTGTAACCTCACCACACTTTGACAGTGACGCAAGTAAAACCATACGACTAAGAAACGAACCACGACAACCCGACACTACACTGTCGCTTCGACCCACTTGGGCGAGTTGCACCGAGCAGAGGAGGAACTATCTGGGCTCCGTCCGATCGGCCACGCCCAGTTGCAGCACCCAAGTTGCTCCGATCTTATCGATCCATCCAGATATCCAATGGAGCCGTCGCTGGGCTGCTTTAGCTTTCTTGCATCTTTGCTCGCCGTCTCATTCCATTACAATCATCATCTTGCACGGTGCAGGCCGCTGTCACGACCGTGATGCACTTGCAGCTAAATCCATCCCGCATTGTCCTGTCTCGTGGCTGGCGAAGCGGGGCCTAGCTAGCTGACCAGCTGCTGCACGCGCACCTGCTCGACCGGCGCGGCGGGGAACCACGCCTGGGCCGGCCGGCTCAGCTGGGAGGGCGGCGGCACCAGGGCCATGGCCATGGACGCGGCCGCGGCCTCGCCTCGCTTCCGTCTCTTCGGGGAGGGCCCGGAAGAGGAGGAGGAGGACGAGTCGGAGGTCGCGGGCTCGGGCGACGGCCGCTTGTCGCCGGCGGCTGCGGCGGCTGCGTGGGCGGCGGCGATCTCGGAGCCGATGCGGAGCGGGAAGTTGAGGAGCGCGCGGGAGCCGCGCATGCGGTAGGCGGCGCGGTCGTAGGCGACGGCGGCGTCCTCGGCGGTGTCGTAGGTGCCGAGCCACACGCGCGCGCCGTTCTTGGCCGGGTCCCGGATCTCCGCCGCGAACTTGCCCCACGGCCGCTGCCTCACCCCTCGGTAGTGCTTGCCCCTCGCCACCGCCGCCAGAGCGGCCTCCTCCTCCTTCCTGGGCGCCTCCTCCGTCACGTCCTCCTCCTCCTCGCTCGGCGTCGCCGGGTAGTGATCAAGCTCGCTCGGGTCCAGGAAGAGACCGAAGCAAGCCGAGCCGTCGTCGATGTAGGAGGACGAGTCCGGGGAGAAAGGCAGCGGCTCGGGCTTGACCGCGGCGAAGGAGCCGTCGGGGAGCCAGCCCCAGGAGAAGGCGTCGCGGAGCGCGCCGTAGACGACCATGTCGTCGGCGTCGTCGGCGCTGAACGGGAGCGACTCGCTCCACTGGTCCGCCACCAGGCTCCCGAAGCTCGTGCTCCGGCAGTACGCCGGCCTCGGCTTCCTCTCCTCGGCCGGCGCCGTCTCCTCCATGAGGAGGTGCTGCCTGATGCTGTCCAGCACCAGCGCCTCCGTCGAGGCCGGGTTCAGCATCATCCTCTGCTTCGCTCGCTCTGTCTCTACTCCCGTGCTGTCAGTAGCTGAAACCGATCACCACTGTGTGTGAACCGAACCGAAGGAGCCGTGGCAGAATGGTCTGACCGGGCCGGGGTCGCGGCTTATATAGTGGGAGACGTGCCTGTGCTGTGGCGGGATCGTGTGCGAGTGCCTCTCCGTAAAATACTCCTCCCACTTCGTTCTGCTACCATAAAAATACTGCGTTGCCACTCATCGAGAATCGGCGTCACCCATATATCTGGGCCTCTGCCTCTCTCTTCCGGATTGTATTATTTTAGCCGTGGGAACCCATTCCGTCACGTGGATCCAGCGCAGGAAAGTTCAACGAACCGCTACCCGATTCTTTCGTTGGGTTGTGCCGTGGAGGTGGCGGTGACATCAGCGATGAGGTCGTCGGCCCGGCGATTCCGTGGCCCGCCCGTCTCCTCCCGCCGCTGTGGCGGGATCGTGTGCGTGCGTGTGTGGCAGGGACCGTTGGCGTCGATATTTGATGATGCCTTCTAGATGATGATCCTCCCAATGACACCTCTGCGAGCTTTCGGCATATTCTACTCTACGATCATTATTATTCGGATGTGAATGAGCTGATGTTTATGCCTTTGGTTTCGTTACAACTCTGGAGAATCACCTCTCATATCTCATGTGATGATGTGAACCAAGATTCATCTGGAAACCGCTTTAGAACCTTGGTGGAGCTGAGCATGCACTCTGTCCACTTTGTTAAATAATTAGCGACGACGGAACGAGTGTTCTACACAAATGTTTTGGACACAGTCCCAACTTGATAACATGGGAAAAAATGTTTCCTCGCGGGGAGGAAAAAACATGGAAAAAATGAACGACAGGCTGTGCACACTGACAAAAACAATGCGTCGGTATTGAAAGCAAGTGGCCCTGGAGTTTGCCATCAATAGCGTAGAAGTCATGCGGTGCATTGCTTCTGGACTGGCTGCGACTCGCGCTTTCGCGCACATGAAGATAGAGACGGTTCTGTGTAGGGCCACAACCCGTGAGAAAGCATTGCTAAAAATTTACACCGGTGCCAAGAGCAGGATTTGCTACCACCACCCAGAATTCACTAGTGCTACATCACACGCTGCAAGTTACGGGATAACCTGCGGGGACACGAGTGGGTTACGACGATCCTGAAATCATGGGATACATGACAATTTAAACCGACCAACAACAAGCACGTAATCCCGTAAGTTCATTTCGGTAAGAGATCTTCCGCATGGATATCTCCACTGGGCCGACCCAAACGCGTGGTCGAAACGGTCAGTTTTTATCCATTCGGGTCGGTCCGGGTCGCTTTGAGGCTGCAGTCCGGCCTGTCCGGACAGCCGCGTCTAGCGGCACGATCCATCTATCCGTCTCCACCCCGCTGTCACCGCTTGACACCCCGGGGATGGAACGTTAATGGTGATGCAAAGTCGGCTATCAACGTCGGCGGCTTCCCGCACTACCGGCAGTTTCCCGCCATTGTTGCTTTCTGTTTCCCGCGCATGCCTTCCCTCTCGCGCGCGCCTCCCCGGCCGTTTCCCGTCCTCGCCGCGGTCTATAAAAGACGGGCTAAGACAACAAGCCCAAGCAAGAACCACCGTCGGAACACTAGCCTGCCACAGCAAAAACCACAGCCATGCCTCGTCGCAAGCTCGCCAACTGGATCAAGATCAGGGAGTTGTGTCGTTCCCGCTACCAGGAGGTCGACATCGACGTTGTCAACCTCCAGGCCACGCTCCTGTCCTAGCGCATGGCCGACACGGAGGTGGCGTCCTTCGAGAAGGAAGGCCGTGTGGCCGAGGCAGCGCTGGAGCAGGTGGTAGAGGCGGCCGCACAGGTGGCGACCCAATGGCCGGTGCGCGAGGTTCACTAGGTCGCCACCAAGGAGGCGGTGGCCAAGGAGACAACATTAGCTGCCCTCCGCGAGATCCGCTACGAGGTGGCCATGACCAAGCTCGAGGAGGTGGCCAAGGAGGCGGCCAAGATTGCCGTCCGCGAGCTTCGCCACGTCGCCGCCGCGCGTAGTGCGGTGGAAGCGGCGGATCACACCGTCGACGCGGCATCGGAGGAGCTGCGCGTTGCTACGACCGCCGAGGTGGCGACCGCGTGGGTTCTCGTCGACATGGACGAGACGGAGGTGGAGGACGACGACGAGGAGGGGGATCAGGTGGTTGCGGAGGAGGGAGGGGAGGAGGGGGCATTACCGTCCCCCTACAGATCGCGCAGGCCCTAGGCTTTGCCCCTGACGGAGTTCCGAAGATGGTGGCCCCCTTGGCAGCGAGGACGGCGATGACGACGGAGCTGGAGGACTAGGAGGTGAGGGACCACTGGACGGCCGAGATGGAGAAGGCCCTGGCCAACCGGGCAGCAGCTGACATGGTTATAACCTACGGGTACGTAACTTCAGCATACCTGGTCCAGCCCAAGGAAGGCCCATGGCCAATATACGCCAGCCCATGAAGATTTTCGGGTGTCCCGGGCCCATGACGCCTTCGGATCCTTGAAGAACAAGACTAGAGTTTCAATACAACTTGTAACCTACTCGTATCGGTACCCGAGACCTAGCCTCCCCATATATAAAGGCTAGGAGGGTCCAACGAGGAGGACACCCAACAACGATTACACCCTGCGATTATGACATACACACCTCCACGCCAGATCGAATCTGCGCACCCTGTAACTTTCGGTTCCGCCGCAATAAAAGAGCAGACAAGCAGGAGTAGGGTTTTCCCTCCGGGGGCCTGAACCTGGGTAAATCCCGTGTCCTCTGGTTGCTTGTCTGTTAACCGTGCCACGATCTCCAGCATCCCCATCTTCTCCAAAACCCAAGTCCATAACAATGGGCATTGACGAGTTGAAACCTCGTCAATTGGCGCCGTCTGTGGGAATTAGGGCTGCTGATTGTGCGGTCGTGACGGTTCCGACCCGATCGATCTACAACTCCTCGGCGACGGAGAATCACCTCCTCTTCGGCGCTTTCGACTTCACCGCCCACTCGCCGGCCACCATGAAGGATTTCGAGCCCGTAGGCGACGGACTCGAAATTCTGTTCGGGAGCTTCTGCTTCCAGGTGGGACAAGCTGGCACCCTCCGCCTCCCCGAGCGGATGCCCGTGCCGCCGATCAGGCCCGCTTCATGGGCTCCACACCCCGTGCTACGCACGTCACCATCAACAAATGAGTTCTACAGCAGCAGCTGCTGCAACTCCGATCTGTGCAATCCACCTTCGGATGAAGGGACCTACGGTTCCGAATCCGAAAGCTGCGGCAGCAGCCAACCAATCTGCAGGCGCTATCTGTGCGCCGCAATCATCCAAACCGACGAAGACACGCCTAACCCGCCGCCCAACCCCAACCCGCAGGGCGGAAACGGCGAAAACAGGGAAAACAGGGGCCACCTCATCCAACTTAGCAAAGAAGGATGGGCCGAAGCACGCCGCGCCGTCGCAGGCGAAATAGTCCTACCTCTGGACTCCCCACGTGACCTGCTGATGGCATACCACTACCTCCTCATCGAGGAGCACAAGAAGCAAGTCAAGATGCAGGAGACGCTCGATAAACGCAAGAAAGCAGCCTCTGAGTCCAGTGCACGACGAGCTGCGCTCTCCGTCATGGGACCCGGCTCCAGCACAAACGGAAATCAGGGAAACAAGCACCACTCTCGGGTGGAAAATATGGACCCGAAGGAGCGGCGTGACGTGACCCGAACCCTCCACACATCGTTCATGGATATGGACGCCGACGGCAACATCACCCCGAAGACGCCACAAGCCGCGATCATGGCAGCCATTGCGTATCTTGCGGCTCACCCACCTCCGGAGGGGGACCCGAAAAGGGCCATGCATAGGTCCGCACTCACCGGACTAGGACTAATCGGAGCTGCGCTCCACGAAGATGCTCCTACGGAGCCGAAGAAGAAAGCTCCGGCCAGGCGCGACCGGAGCCCCACTCCCTCATCCGAAGATGAAGAAGAACACGACCTTCCTCGAAGGAAGAAGAGCTCGCACCGCCACAAACACGACTACGATGCCAGAGACAAGGTTACACAACGCAAGATCGACAAAGCACGCGCCAAACGCGCATGCTCATCCGAATCTGAGATGGATGAAGACGAAGGAGAACTCTGCGGGGCTCGATGCTTCAGCAGATCCGTCCGGCGAACACAGATGCCACGCAACTTTAAGCTTCCTTCGGATACTCCGAAGTTCAACGGCACGCAAGATCCAAAGTCCTGGCTCAGCGACCATCTGTCATCCGTCAAGCTTCACGGAGGCAACAAAGAAACCGCCATGCAATGCCTTCAGCTGCAGCTGACAGGCGCGGCGCGGGTCTGGCTCAGCAGCCTATCATCAGGATCCATCCGAAGCTGGGAGGAGCTCGCTTATAGCTTCATCCGAAACTTCAAAGGCACCAGCAAAAGGCCCGCCTCAATCGAAGAGCTGCGAGCCTGCACTCAGAGAACGGGTGAATCTATTCGCTCGTACATACTACGCTGGTCTACGACCAAGAACTCCGCAGCACACATCTCCGAAGAGCGGGCCATCGACGCCTTCAGGGACGGCGTCAAACGCCCAGACTTCAAGGAGAAACTTGGACGCGTAAAGCCCAAGACACTCGACCAGCTCATGGAAATCGCCAACAGTTGGGCAGATGGCGAAGATTGCATCCAGCGGGCGCAATCAGATGAAGAATACGACTACGGCCGAAGACGCGAACGCCGCAGCAAGAGGAGAACGCGCGTCTACGAGGACCGCGACGGACCCGACATAGTCGCAGCCGGCTACGCCGACCGCCGTAACGACAACAGCCGCAGCAGGGGAGGATATCGCAGCGGAAACTTCCGCGACAACGGACGACCAACGCAGTCGTGGCAACGCCGCGACCGCGACAACGGACCTTCAGCACTCGACAAACTTTCGGGTCCATGCACCATCCACTTCTACATCGACAAACAAGATGGCAAAAAGAAAGCTAGCCACATGCTCAAGGACTGCCGCGAGTTCTAGAAACTCAGCGAAAGCATGGTACAGATGAGGCAACAAGCTCCAATTCTTGCGTTCGGAAACGCACTTGCGCCAGGCGAAATAGCACACGGAGCTCCTCCACCGCCGCCTATTGGAGGCCCACATCAACCAGTCGCACCAGCGCAAAACAACGCCGGGGTCGCTTACCCCCCACCAAAAGGAGCACTCAATATGATACAGAAGGGACGTCCCACAAACAGGGTGCAGAAGAAAATCACCCGACAAATCAACATGGCCGTGACAACTCCGCCTGCAATCCCTGAGTACCTCAGCGGATCGGAGTCCTGCATCACATTCACCCGCGCGGATCACCCTTGCCAGATCCCTCGCCCAGGTCATGCTGCCCTGGTGCTGGAGGCGCAGATCGGAGGCTTCGAGATGAGTCGCATCTTCATGGACGGCGGCAGCGGCATCAACCTAATATTCGCAAGCACTCTAGCAGCTATGCGGATCCCGCAATGCAGCCTGGAACAATCAGACACAACGTTCCACGGCACTGTCCCAGGGAAGGGCATCTTCCCCCTGGGCAAAATAGGGCTCGACGTCATCTTCGGGACACCGGACAACTTTCGGCAGGAGCGCCTAGAATTCGAAGTGGTGGACTGGTCGTCGCAATACCACGCCATCCTGGGACGCGTAGCATTCGCAAGGTTCCTGGCCGTCCCACACTACGCATACCTACTACTCAAGATGCCAGGACCAAGGGGCGTCATCACAGTCCACGGGAGCTTCACCCGATCGGACCAATGCGACAGGGATTTCAACAAAATCTCCCAGTCCTTCGGCATGCAAGACGAGCTTGTAAGGCTCCGCGAAGCGGCAGACAATGGGCTACCCCCAGTCACCAAGCAGAACGCACCTGATATGTCTTTCGACTCCACCATCAACACCAAAAAAGTACAGGTCCATCCAACGGATGCCTCCAAGACGGCGCTAATCGCCAACGACCTCAACACCGCATAGGAAAGCGCGCTCGTCGAATTCCTCCGTGAGCACTGGGAAATCTTCGCCTGGTGTCCTGCGGACATGCCAGGAGTTCCCAGGGAATTCGCCGAGCACGCACTCAATGTCTTCCCAGACACCAAGCCAGTCAAACAGTCCATCCGAAGACTGTCGGAGCCACGAGCCGAAGCTATCGGCAAAGAGATCAACAGATTACTCGCAGCAGACTTCATCCGGGAAATCAAGGAAAGCGAGTGGCTGGCAAACACAGTGATGGTCCCGAAGAAGGACACGGACATCCTGCGGATGTGCGTAGACTTCACGTCACTAAACAAACACTGCCCTAAGGACCACTTCCCTCTCCCTCGGATCGACCAGATCATCGATTCGACTGCAGGTTGTGAGAAACTCTCCTTCCTCGAGCCTACTCAGGCTATAACCAGATTCGACTCAAGGTCGAAGATCAAGAGAAAACGGCGTTCATCACACCGTTCGGAGTATACTGCTACAACACAATGCCCTTCGGGCTAAAGAACGCGGGTGCCACGTACCAGCGATGCATGCAGGCCTGCCTCAAGGACCAGATCGGTCGCAACGTCCAAGTCTATGTCGACGACATAATCATCAAAACCAAAGAGGCAAGAACACTTATCGACGATCTCCGCGAGACGTTCGACAACCTTGATCGCTACAGGATCAAGCTCAATCCAGAAAAGTGCGCCTTCGGCGTCCCCTCAGGTCAGCTGCTCGGATACTTCATCTCTCAACGAGGGATCGAAGCGAACCCGAAGAAAATCAAAGCTATCATGACAATGGAGAAGCCGAAAAACCTCAAGGGCGTTCAGCAGCTCGCAGGGCGAGTAGCGGCACTAAGCAGGTTCATCAGCCGCATGGGCGAGAAGGCCCTACCATTTTACCAACTGCTGTGCAAAGCAGACAAGTTCGAGTGGACACCAGAAGCCAACGACGCATTCGAAAACCTCAAGCGGCTCCTCTCCACCTCGCCCATTTTGGTCATGCCAAAAGAGCGCGAGCCCCTGTTGCTGTACATAGCAGCCACACACCAGGTGGTCAGCACAGTACTCGTGGTCGAACGACCCGAAGAAGGCAAGACCCATGGGGTACAACGCCCAATTTACTACCTCAGCGAGGTTCTCACTCCAACAAAATAGCGGTACCCGCACTACCAGAAGCTGGCCTACGGCGTGTTCATGACGGCTCGACGACTAAGCCACTACTTCCAGGAGCATCAGGTGATGGTCGTCAACGAGGCACCCCTAAACAGCATCCTGAACAATCCAGAGGCCACAGGACGCGTGGCCCTGTGGGGCATCGAACTATCACCACTGGACATCATCTACGAGAAGCGACACGCAATCAAATCTCAAGTCCTTCCGGACTTCCTGGTGCACTGGATGGAGCTGCAGCTGCCTGACACCCCAGACATGTCGCAATCCTGGACAATGCATTTTGACGGCTCCAAACGCGAAGCCGGAACAGGGGCAGGAGTCATACTGACCTCCCCGCAAGGTGACAAGATGAAGTACGTCCTTCGGATGAAATTCAGAGCCTCCAACAACGAGGCCGAATACGAGGCCCTCATCCATGGCATGCGGATGGCAAAAATATGCGGCGCAACGCGCCTGGTCATCTACGGTGACTCCAACCTTGTCGTCCAGCAGACGATGAATGAGTGCGACGCACACGCCGAAAACATGATCGCGTACCACGCACTATACAACGCACTCGAAGGAGAATTCGACGGCTGCGAACTTCGGCACGTCGGAAGAGAGAGCAACGAGGAGGCCGATAGACTCGCCAACATCGGCTCCACTTGTGCAAAAGTACCACCAGGTGTGTTCCTCGAACAGATCTGCGTGCCATCCATCAAGCGTAAATTCCCCAAGGGATCACCCGAAGAAGCAGAACACTCGGGGGCTACGCTACCCGAAGGTCAAGAAGGACCCAAAAAGTTGGATACCGAAGTCGCCATGGTCAACCTGATGCAGGTCATGGCAGTCGAAGAAACCTGGACATGTCCATACCTCCAGTTCCTGCTAAACGGAAACTTACCAGACAACCCGACAGATGCCCGGCGCATATCTCGTCGGTCAAAAGCCTTCACCATCATCAACGACGAACTGTACAAACGCAGCATTACAGGCGTCCTACAACGGTGCGTCACCATCAGCGATGGCAAGACCATACTCCAAGATATCCACGAGGGCATCTGCGGCCACCACGCAAGCAGCCGCTCCCTTGTCGCCAAAGCTCTACGAGCAGGATTCTATTGGCCAACGGCCATGAGCGACGCAAAGGACATCGTCCGAAGATGCAACGGGTGCCAACGGTTCGCCGACAAACCGCACGCACCCGGGTCCGAACTCCGACCCATACCCATAGCTTGGCCTTTTGCTCAATGGGGCCTTGACATGATCGGCAAACTGCCAAAATCCTCGAAGGGAGGACACGTCTTCCTCTTGGTCGCAGTCGACAAATTCACCAAGTGGATCGAGGCCATGCCAGTCACCAACCAGAAGGGCAAAACCGCCGTCAAGTTCTTCGAATCCATAGTCTACAGGTTCGGCGTACCGCACAGCATCATCACCGATAACGGATCAAACTTCATCTCCGAAGAATTCCAGGACTTCTGCGAAGGCCTCAAGATCAATATCACGTACGCCTGAGTGGCGCACCCGCAAACAAACGGGCAAGTGGAAAAGGCCAACGGCCTAATCGGCGCTGGCATCAAGAAACGCCTCATGAGCTCACTCGAGCACAAAGCTGGCAACTGGACGAAAGATCTACCGTCTGTCCTGTGGAGCTTACGAACTACGCCAAACAGCTCCACCGGCTACACACCGTTCTTCATGGTACACGGAGCTGAGGCTGTGCTACCAGCCGAAGTATGTCACCAGGCTCCACGAGTCGTCGCTTACAGCGAGGCCGAATCCACGGCTGCACTCGAAGACGCCGTCGACACACTCGACGAAGCACGGGATATAGCAGCAGCTAGATCCGCAGTGTACCAGCAAAATCTCCGCAACTATCACAGTCGCCGGCTGCGCCCCAGGTCCTTCGTCGAAGGAGACCTCGTCTTGCGACTCAAGCAAAAGCGACCGAACAAACTCGATCCGCCATGGGAAGGACCCTATGTCATCACCGAAGTCATCCCAGGTGGCGCCTATCGCCTCAAGCACGTGGAGTCTGGAGTCGCATACTCCAACTCATGGAACATCTCGCACCTGCGACGATTCTACCCATAGCAATGGGCAATGTACCCCTTTTACTTTCAATAAGGCTTAGGGCCAAGGCTACTCAACCGAACCATGTACCTCCTCCATTACGCTACAAATAAAGCTAAGTGTCTCGCTCCCAACCTTCGGTTGACTATTTCTCTGCAACTTTGTTACATGCTACTAACGCACTCGGGGGCTCCCCCCACCTCACGATTTCATCGACTGAGGACAAAACGCGCTCGGGGGCTCCCCCCACCTCACGATTTCATCGACTGAGGACAAAATGCGCTCGCGGGCTCCCCCCCACCTCACGATTTCATCGACTGAGGACAACACATGTACACCTGAGTAGCTGACCACGTCAGGCTAACGAAAAGGGCACGTACTAAATCAAAGCACTGCGTGCTCGCTAACAAGCAAACCTTTACAACAAAGGGCACATACACGCCCAGCCGCAATATACAAATTTTACATCTATCTGTTTATTTTCAGGTTCTACCTATTCTACAGAATAGCCTGAGCACGCTGCTCAAACAAATCTACAATCTGTTCGGCATACTGCCTTGCAGCCGCGTAATGCGGACGCATATTCCACTCGCCACCATCTGGCCGAGGAGGTGGCCCAGTCGCCACAGCAGCCAAATCTACATCAGGGCGATGCACCCTCACAAGAGACAAGGCAGCCTTCACCCCTGCGACAAGCTGCTGCCGCACCAGCTCCTTGACATTGCTGGCACTCCGAAACTTCGCCAGAAGACCTGCAAGGGTCGTCGGCGCGCCATCCAACGGAAACATGACGTACAACACCGAGGACAGCGATGTCTGCACCTGGCGAAGCACCCGCGAAACCTGGAAGACGCGATCCTGCACCGTCGCCAGAACCATGGCACAATCGCGATCCACCCAAAAGAAGCCACCGGCTTCCATGTCCTGTTGAGTCAAACAATTGACTCGAACAGCAATGCGCTCCTTTTCTTCCTTCGGAGCGAGATTCGCACCTGCGACAACAGCACAGAACAAGAGTAAGGCCAGCAGGCTCACCCGAAGAACTAAGCTACGGCCCGAAAGAAGGATCAACTTACACTGCAGCTGCTCGGACAGCCGACCCAGCTCCGCCATCAAGTATTCCTCTCTGGCTGCACTACGGTCTGCTTTGGACTTCCAAACGTCAGCACGACCGCGTAGCCCAAGCAAATCCCTCTCCAAGGTGCGCACGCGATCCCGCAGAAAAGCGAGCTGCGAGGAATCATCCAACGATGCTCGCAAGGGCCTTTCGGATGAAGTACCAACTGGGTCAACACCCGAAGGAACCTAAAGCAGAAGAAAAAGAAGGCACACAGACACTCAGCCAAAGATAAAGCCCAACTCGGAGGAATTCATTAAATAAGGCCACTGCGTGGCTCAAGAATGGTGCTACAAAAGATATTTACAGCAAAAGTAAACTACATACTACCCTACATCTCCTATGCCTAAGGCGTAGGACACCGAGTCGCCTCAGAGCCAGACTGCCTAGCTTTGGCCTCGCCCTGCTGCCGCAGCACGTACTCAGACAACAAGTCAATGAGCTTGGGCCCATATCGTCTGCAGCGAGCGGAGTAAGCAGCGAAGGCTACCTCTGATCCATCCACAGCCGTCGGCATCCGAGAAGTGATCTGGGGCAAGTCCAGCTCCGCCCCAGCCGCCATGGCCATCGCCAGCCCGACGGACGCGCCGATGCCCTTCTGCTTGCGCTTGTACGCTGCAGGCGCTTCGGCTGACAGAGCCTTTGCCAGAGCACCCACATCTTCAAGGGTTGCGCCCTTCGGGAAGAGCTCCTGGTAGAAGCGACCAAGGACCTCCTTTGCCTTGGCAAGGGAGTTGACGACGGTGCTGCAGCGGTCTTCGACCGCCACAGTGGCATCATCCAGAGCACTCCCGTGCTCCAGAGCACCACGGTCAAACTCAATGCCTGCGGCATCTAAGACAAAACAGAAGAAAACATGAAGAATAGCAACATAGAAGAGGACCCGAAGAAAAAGAAGCAAGTACAAAAGCTAGCACTCACCCAAAATAGCCTTGGCAGCAGCCATGAGCTTCTCCGCTACTCCTACCTCACGACCTGCGGCTTCCTGCTGCAGACGCTCTTTCGCTTCGGCTGCCTTTGACAGCTCCAGCTCAAGGCGCTCTTTCGCCTCAGCGGCAGCTTCGGCCTTCTGCTCCAATTGGCCAAGGCTCTCCTTCAGAGCATCAACCTCACGAAGAGAGTCATTATGCTCCTCTGCATTCACAACAAGCCAGTGTCAACAAACAGGACAAGGATAAACAAAAAAGTACTACAAGGCAGATGAATACCTTGCAGCTGCTGCAGTTTCACCTCCAGCGTCTGGTGCTCCTCCACCAGCCGCTTGGCCTCTCGAACACAAGGCTGCAGGAAAAAGCAATAGCAGTAAGAGCATGACTTGGGGGCTCTGCCCAAAACAAAGAAGCAAACACAACATCAGCACACGAAGACGCCCGGGGGCTCCCCCCGTGACATGAAGCAGAAAAACTTACGTGCTCCGAAGGCGAACCCGCAGGTCCGCCTGCGAAATTCTGAGGCGCAACCACCAGCCTCTCCTGCACAAGAGGAACTGGTGCAGCACCGCCCGACGTCGCCACCGTCTGCGGAGGCGGCGACGCAATGTTCGACTCCCCCATCATCTCGCACGCTCCATCACTAGAGCCGTCGGAGGATTGCCTACATACGAACCAATCAACACAGGCGCAAAAATAACAAGTGAGCAAAAGACAACAGTGGCAACAAGCACACTTACAAGCCCAACGCGCTCAGGTCAAAGATAGGAGAAGCCCTCCGGGCCCTCTTCTCCTCCTTCTTCTCCTCCTTCTTCTCTTCCTTCTTCCGCTTTGCTGGCGGGTGCGGAGCAACAACTCGCACAGGAACGGCAGGAATAGGAGAAGACGAACCCCCCCGAACATCATCATGACGCTCAAGACCCCGAGGATTCCTGGGAGTCGGAGGAGTCGAGGCATCTGAAGACTCGCTCGAGCTCCGTGATCGCTTACTCGAATGGTCTTCACTCGATTCGTCGGCATCCTCCGTCGGAGATCGCGCCGAAGGAAGCTCGGACACGGAATCCACCACTTCATTATCCGGGGCATTCGGATACCTTTCGGGCAATGGTGGCGCCATGCCTGGCACTTTGAAGCTCTACAAGATGAGAAGAAACTTTGTTAGCAAACAAAGGACACAAGTACACAACTGACAAAAACATAAGGGAAGCACTACGTGCGCAAATCTACACCTTTGGCACGGCCAACGTCGACGAAAAGGGAGGAGTCAGCGACTTCCCCGGGATTTTTTCGTCAGCCTTAAACTTCAACAGCACGCGAAGATCCTTGTCAAGGTCCACCTCGGAGACCTTCTCACTCGAAACCCTCGTCGGATCACGGCGCCCAGAGTACAGGAACATCGGGTGCGCTCTAGCCTGGAGCGGCTGCACCCGACGCTCAAGAAACACCCGGATAATGTCGACACCGTTCACCTCCTTCTCAGGAATCAATTGGAGCTCCTCCACCCGACGGTACAAGGCCTCTATCTCCGCCACCTCACCGTCTAAGATCTGATTTTTCCAGGACCTCTTCTTCACAATTAACTGGGAGGGGTCAAAAGGAATGAGACCAAAATCTTGCCCAGGCAGCACGGAGTCACGGATGTAAAACTATTTCCTCCGCCAGTACTGGACAGATTCGGACATGGAGAAGGAAAAGAATTGGACATCGGGACTAAGAGAGCTGATGAAACCCCCAATGGGATACACACCATCCGAACCAGACTGCCTCCTTACGGAATACAGCTTCCGGAAGAGGCCAAAGTGCGGCTCAATGCCAAGCCAACACTCGCAAAGCGTGATAAAACACACAATGTGGAGAAGGGAGTTGGGAGACAGATGATGGAGTTGAACCCCATAGAAAAAGAGCAATCCACGAAGGAAGTCATGGACTGGATACGCAAACCCACGCAAAACGAAGGCGACAAACATAACCCGATACCCAGATGGGGGACGGGGGATTACCTCACTACCGGGGAGTCTCACGGCCGTCGTGTCCTACGGAATCAGGCTCCGCTCGCGCAGCTTGCGGAGATCGCTCTCCCGCGTCTCTGATCGCCGCCAGCCACCATCGGTGACACGAACAGCGGCGGCGCCCTTCTTGCCTCCGGCGGCGCTGGTTCCCACTGCAGGCGAAGACTTCTTTGGCTTCCCCATGGCGCTACGGCGGTAGTGTCGTTGCCAACGACGAAGACAAAGGAAATGCGGAAGGAACTCTCAGCACGCAGCAAGAATCGCTCGAGCACAAGGAGGCAGTAAAACGCAAGAACTGGTGCGGTGAAAACAAACCACGATTTTCACCATGGATTATAACAGCAAAGATGACGCACGCTGACCGTCCATCAAGAAGACCTAACGCCAACGGCAGATCTGGCCGTACACGTGTCAGCACCAAAACGGACCGTCGTTCCCACGACGTCCACTATGCACGGAAATCGAGGAAACGCCGTAATCATCTCCACGCCGCGCGTGACCGGTCAATTCAAAGTCAGGAAGTGGGACCCACGCATCATCCAGTCAAGTCATCTCTGGCGCAGCAGACGCTTGAGGTCATTGATCGTCAGCACTGACGTCATCAACAGCTATACTAGCAATAACTTCGGCTCCACATCTAAAAGTACTCACTCGAATCTACGATTCGACTAAATACTTGGGGGCTACTCCTATCAGAAGCGCTGGTCGCGCACCCGATGTACTTCCGGGTCAGCGGTACGCCCACGAGATTTTCCTACTACCGTTGCATGATACAAGACTCGAGTCTCTGCCCGAGTCTACGACTCCGCCAGACACTCGGGGGATACTCCAAACTGGAGCGATGGCCGTTCACACACAAGAGCTTCGAGTCCTACGTCGAGTCCACGACTCCACTACGGACTCGGGCGCTACTCCTATAGGGAGGAAGGATTTCAGCATCCAAAAATTTTCGAGTCCTACGGACTAAACAACTGAGCAATGCTTGCACTAAAAGTCTCCGCTCGAGTCTACGACTCGAACAGACACTCGGGGGCTACTCCCATAGGGAGCGCTGGTCGCGCACCCTATGAAATCTTCGACTGCGATCTTCCGGATCCGCATGCAAAAACTTTTCGGCAACTCTGCCCCAATTAATGCTAAGTGAGTAACATCCTCCTTGGCCACCCGAAACACCTCCGCGGTGATAAACATTCGGATGCTGCGTCTGCGACGCAAAGATAAGACCTACAGATATCATCTGATGGCCTGGCAACGCACCTGACTGCGCTCTGCTAGTATGAATCCGTACCAGCAGGTATGATGAAAAATCCCGACGGACGCGTTGGGTACATCATTTTAAAACACTGGAATTTCATTCCTGTAAGTCCTCCGCGGCCTGAGTCGAATTACGCCAGCATATGTTCCGGGTTCGAGTCGAGGGACTCGCACCTGAAGAAGATCGTGTTGTTTTGTCCTAAGACGATTAACTGACCCTGATCCGTCGGGTGAGTCAGGCACACGCATCAACAATCCCTACACATTCTCTTGAAAGACAGAGTTACACCCGAAGGATTGAAGAGTCCTTAGCCGAATCTACGATTCGACTAAACATTCGGGGGCTACTGACATGGTTATACCCTACGGGTACGTAACTTCAGCATACCTGGTCCAGTCCAAGGAAGGCCCACGGCCAATATACGCCAGCCCATGAAGATTTTCGGGTGGCCCGGGCCCATGACGCCTTCGGATCCTTGAAGAACAAGACTAGAGTTTCAATACAACTTGTAACCTACTCGTATCGGTACCCGAGACCTAGCCTCCCCATATATAAAGGCTAGGAGGGTCCAACGAGGAGGACACCCAACAACGATTACACCCTGCGATTACGACATACACACCTCCACGCCAGATCGAATCTGCGCACCCTGTAACTTTCGGTTCCGCCGCAATAAAAGAGCAGACAAGCAGGAGTAGGGTTTTCCCTCCGGGGGCCTGAACCTGGGTAAATCCCGTGTCCCCTGGTTGCTTGTCTGTTAACCGTGCCACGATCTCCAGCATCCCCATCTTCTCCAAAACCCAAGTCCATAACAATGGGCATTGACGAGTTGAAACCTTGTCAGCAGCGGAGCGCGCGAAGGTGGCCGGCAAGAAGGAGGCTCGTAGCCGAGCGCGCGACCGTTACTACGATCACCTCCAGCAAGGGGCCATCTGGGCGGCTAAGGCGGTGATTGACGGGGCCAGCGGCAGCGGCAACGGTGGCCGCGGATACGGTGGTGGCCACAACAACGGAGGCCGGGGCAACGGCGGTGAGTAGCCGTAGGAACGGTCTCCTCCACCACCAGCAATAGCAGTCTCCTTTTTTAATTTTCGAATGTGCCTTTTTGTAATGGGCAAGACCAAATATAATGAAAAAGTAGTTTAACTGCTAATGCTTCATTTCCATATGGGCCCCGAGCGGCCGACGGACGAACACGCGCCTAGGCGCTGCGCTGTCTGGGCCGACCTAATGGTCATGCAAATTAGATGCACGGATGGATCGAGCCGGGCGCGTCGGGACGGATGGGTCGTGCCGCTGCGATGCCGCGCACGACGCGCGCGTCCGCCCAGACGGGTTAGGTCGATCCGGTGGAGATGCCCTAGGTGTACCATTTCCGTCGAGAATTCATCGTCACTTTTACATTCGGTACTAATTTTCGTGCATATTTTTTCAATGTACAGAATATATTTGTATAAACATCTAGTATCTGCACTCGCAACCGTAGTACTCTAACCAAGATCAGTTCTCCACTATGGGGCACGAAACAAACACTCCCGTGACAAGTCGTCCCCCACGGGTAACATTGTCGCGGCGTCGCCGCCCAACCAAAGCCCCCGACTCCTCCTCTCTCCCGGCGTCACCGGCGTGCGTGTCGCCAGGCAAGGCCCGGGCGATGCCGATGGCGCCGGCCTTCTGCCTCTCCCCTCTTGGCGAAGCCCGCGCCGGGCGGGTCACAGCTGAGCGGTGCTCTCAGGCGGGCGACGGTATGGCGATGCGGCGGGATGACCCGGCGCGGGCACGTGTGGCCATTGACGCGGCGACACAGCTACTGGCGGCGGGGCGGCGTGGAGGTGATGGTTGGCATCGGCTATGCTCGTGAGGCCCAAATCTGGGCCCTTTCGGGTCCCAAATGGGCTTGTGTGGGCCAGCGGCGCAGCTGGCACTGACGCTATTCCCTGGAGGTGGAGGTGTGGAGTTGGGTTTCGGGTTGTCGCGGTAATGTCACTAGCTTGTTGAAACATCGCGCGGGAGCTTTACGAGCCCGTATGGGTTCGGCCAGGCCAGGAGGTCTAGTGTGCTCCTGTTGCCGTGTCCATTCGGCTACCGCATTGACGGTGGAGGCAATTCCCTCCTGCGCGGCTTTGGAGCTGCCGCACCAGTTTCCTTGTGCTCCCTTAGTCCATCCTCGAGGCCTCGCGGCCATTGTCACATTGAGACGACATCGGTGGTGTCGAGACCGTGTTGGCGCATGTTGGTGGGCGACATTGTTGGGTGGCAGACTACAGAGCATTCGGGGTAGTGTTTTTTGGGTCGGGAGAAATCTTTGTCGGTATTCCATTTGCATCATCCATCTCAAATATCTGTCTCAATCAGCCTCACCAACACCAAAGAATTACGAGAGGAAGAAGAAAGAATGCAGGCTCTACATCTTGGTTTATCCATCCATCCTTGATGACTAAGCCCACCAGGCAATTCTCTCCCGCGTGGTCGCCCTCCGCCTCCGTCCCGGCGGACGGCCTCCGAAGTCGGCGAACCCCGCGTCTATCAATACGCGGCGTCGTAGTTCTATGCTCGGAGACACGGGGCCAGGGGACTACGCGTGGATGCATGATGTGGGGGTTGAGGCCCTGCACGATGCGGGAGCGGGGCGGAGCGGAGCGGCCGTAGAGGAGGCACAACGAGAGAGGAGGTGCATCAGAGGGAGAGTTAGGGTTGAGCGAGCTAGGGGAGGGGATTTTCGCGAGGACTGGTCGTGAGATTGAGACGATTTTCATGCCCAACTTACTCGCATCTAAAAAAATCGCTCGGTTTGGTGAGTCGGGTCGGCCTACCACCCTCGAGCCCCTAAAGGCGCCGCACCTGGTCTTCGTCGCGTCCAAAACCCAGTGTGCCATAACTTCAAGACTTCTAAGCCCAACCGCTATGACTTTCTCTACCTCTATCAATACAACGAAAATCTAGATTTAGACATGTCCCATGGCATTAACAAGAAGAATAAACTTCGTGATACGCCCTATTGAAGCCGTACTGACTGATAGTAAGGTCGCGCGCGACTGGATCCTTTCCGATCAAGATTTCCAAGGGTGCCATGGGCCCAAACGCGAAGAACTTCGAGAAGGAGACCAAAACTCGTCGGTGGCCAGATTGAGAGGCCGAAACAAATATGAACAATGACTTGGTGGAAGAAGAACACTAGGGAAAACCACCATTATTGGACCAAGCCACATCCCCATGCCACCGGCCGGCTCCCTGCAGGACTGGTCGCCCTGATCCCCGCCATCTGCAACCCGTAGGCCATGTCTGCAGTGAAAAAGGAAATTCGCCGACTCGAAGCTTGCGTCAGATGACGACGACTTCAAGCACGCCAGATGCAAGGCCCCCGCCACATCGTCGATGCAGGGCAACACATCCGCACCATGCCACCTCCATAGGTCCATGTCGTCGCGCCCCTCGCCTAGCCCCGTGTCTCGTCAACAAACGCGACCCATGCTGCCATCCATCATGGGAGGACCAGCTCCCGAGGCCACTTCCTCTGGCTCCCAATCTTTGTTGCCATCACCACAACGTCTTGGGCGACATGCCGCTGCGATCGAGGGGTACCAAGCGAGTTTTGCCCGCCGGCTTTTTCCGGCGCCAGCGGAGGAGATGAGTGAGGGGGCACTCGTGACGGTGGCTAGGGTTTCCGTCCGAGCCAGCAACATGGGTGAGATCATGTTTACAATTTTCGTGTGGATAAAGCTGACACGATTAAACATTCATTTAACTGTTACTACACCAGCGTCAAGCCGAGAAAATTGCTTATCCCGGAGGTATGTCACGAGATAGAATGGAGATCATCTGTAGAGCACGTGATTTACTTGGGATCTTGACTAGGGAGGATGAATGAAGTGATTTGGCGTGGAAGTCATCAAAAGTTAAATAGAGAACGGTTTGGTAGCATTGACGGCGACACGCATGTCCTTGTCTTTTACGATGCCATCTACTCCTACTATTCCAGATAAGATCACCAATTGAGTTTTCAAACTTGAATCTCCGGTAAGTCCGCTTAGGAGGATATGAACAGGGTGATACCATGGCGAGAGGTCAGCTGTACACTGATCGTGTACCTTATAGCCTCACTGAGTTTGATTTCTTTTCCAGCAAAAAAAACTTGTCGAGGATGATCGTAGTCTCAGATTTGATTAGTTTTAGATGTATCTAACTCTAAAACATAACTAGATATATTTAAATATAGACAAATCTGAGAATATTAATATGGATCGGAGGAGGAAGTACTAAAAGTTTGCCATCATGTGTTGCTAGAGTGTACATTGCTTTCACGACCACGCAGGCCACTGAACCACAAGCACCTCTGTTTCCAACACAGCTAGCATCCACAAACCACGAGCTTGCCGATTACAGTAACCGGAGATGGGATAGTCAAAGGTCAAGCCGGACTTTGACCGTGGACTAGTAGGAGAAGATCACAGGTCCCACATGGTGGCTCGATCCTCCACAAGGATAGCAATCAGACGGGTCACGGTCCCATCTCGCACGGACGCAAAGGAACCGAGAGAAAAGTCTGTGCCTTGTGTTGCGTGCAAGATACTTTCAAAGTCCACGTCTTCGACTCTTGCTCACCTTCTTGGGTCCTTCCTTCCATCCATCTAGAAGTTCCAGAGTTTCGACGACATGCCTAGCTATAGACCATGCGGTATTGTCGCTAGCACTAGCCGTGACACGACAACGGCATTATGCATGCTTCGTCGGTACGAACGAGGCATCACGCACTCGGTAACTCGGCGCAACGGTTTTCGTACAGAACGAGAGATATGTTTGCTGGAGTTTTAATAACAATCGGATTTGCTATAATTCTCAAGCGCATGTGAATTTAGGGAGATCGCGAACAGAACAAGTTTAGGCCGATTCATCGAGCCATGGTGTATATTCCAGATCAAGGTCTTCACTCTTGGCTGACTTGGTGCTAAATATTTGCCTGCGATGGTAACAGCAGACTCAGCAGTGCTTAAAAAGTTTTCAGTCTGGGGTACTAAAAGTTTCAGTGCGTCAAGAGGGCAGCGATATTTTAACTGTTATTTTGAAAATACACGGGAGCAACTATTCCCGTTTAAGGTCTTCTCCAAGACACTGACTACACACGTCCATTTGATGTCACGTGACAAGAAAAGGGACCCTCCCTTCCCAATGAACCAAATATTCCAATAGTTCAACTTGCAGAATACGCTGACGGTGGAGTACCGCAGAAAGAGTGCAGGGAGAAGATTGGAAAATCTTTTGGCTCCCAAAACTAAAAACGACAATTATAAGTTTTAAAAAAATCTTGAAACAGAATCCTAAAATTTGCTATTGATGTATTCCACAAAACGTGCAAAATCTCGAAGTGTTTTATATTCTGAGCTACACCAAAAATGATAGAGTGTGACTTTTTTTTTATTTGATAAAGTGTGACTTTTTTATGATTTGAAGGTCTTCTCCAAGACTCTGACTACACACGTCCAGTTGATGTCACGTGACAAGAAAAGGGACCCTCCCTTCGGAATGAACCAAATATTCCAATAGATCAACTTGGAAAATATGCTATACCGCAGAAAGAGTGAAAGAAGAAGATTGGAAATTCCTTTTCACTCCCGAGCTCGTGCTCCCTCCTTATTAAAAAAACAAAAAACATCACTTATAAGTTTCAAAAATCTTGAAACAAAGTCCGAAAAGTTGCTAATGATGTATCTCATAAACGTGCAAAATCTCAATTCGAAGTGTTTTGTATTCCGAGCTACACAAAAATGAGAAAGTATGACTTTTTTATGATTTGAAATCACTATACTACATATCTATAATTTTGTCATTTTTTTCTAGTTCAAAATACACATTATTTCGAATTGAGATTTTATGCGTTTTGCTATAAATCATGGGCTACCTCCTAATTTGTTTTAGAATTTTTTAAAACTTAAAAATATGATTATTTATTTATTTTTTTAAAGCGGGATCAGTAGTGTCTATGTGCTCCAAATCACCACCGAGAAGAAGCTAATATATATGCTTCCAATGAGCAATGAAGATTCATGGTGCTTTCCACCTTTTCTTTCTAGGCGCAGTGCTTTGCACTTGCTAACAACAAAGACATAGTAGTGGTTTTCGTTAGCAACCATACGAACTCATTAGAACGCGACGATTCTAGCATGCATGATTGAAAGGGTAATTGCCCCTATATGTGGTTTTTGTGACTAATCACAATCCCTATGGACTAACGTTTTCATTGAGTTTCATATGAAAGAATATTCTATAGGTCATGCTTGTAGTCCATGCGTTGGATTCAAGTATGACTGCCATGAAGGTAAAGATATACCTTAAGTATTGGTATCAAGATCATCGAGTTAAAGAGAAGAATATGATATGATCAATATCTTGAAAGTGTGATCTAAATAAAAGAATTCAAGATATGGCTCTAAGTCGGTGTCATGATAGCCTCATTAGTTGAGCTATGGTTGATAAAGATTTAGATCATATAATCAAATGAAGAGTTTTTCATGTACCTCAAGATACTGAGATGGAGCATGAGAAGATACATGGTTGGCCAATACAAAGAGTGAAGATTAGATTCAAGTTTGGTCAACACATGAAGCATAAATAATGTACCACATGGATCTTGTGGTATGGTAAGCTTGTCAATTATGCTTCATGAACTAACCCATTATATATGTGCATTTGTGTTATCTATATTGGTTAGGTATCCTTTCATGGGCATGCATTAAAAGTAAAGATCTCATATAGCCCATGAGAGGATGACATCAAGTGGTGATCATCATCAAGGTTGAGAAGGGCAAGTTCAAGATAAGCATCTCAAGAAGATCATTTGCTTGAAGCTTCCCATACATATTGGTGATAATGGACATGTCAAGACATGCCTTAATGAAGCTATGCCATAGTGATGTATGGAGGAGCAAATTATGAGTTTTCAGAAAGCAACAATGATCAAGTGATCCATTCCGGCTTGGATGGAGCTTAAAGCGCCGTCATCAAGATCAAGTGGGATGTGTAAGCAAAGGTATGGCCTTGCTAGGTTTTCCTTTTACCGGTCTCAAGGTGGTTGTTGGGAGACTAGGTTATAGGATAGATAGCCGCACTATCAAGCGGGACTTTCAGTTGGATAACTTGATCACATCGTCATAGGAAGATCAATCCTTTGCATACTTTGCACCTTCCTATTTTGTTTCTTATTGGTGTTTCTCCATGTGAGGTTTTTGAGCTTGTTGCTAGCTTTTCAAAAATCCCAAGTTCATCGAAAACGAAATTTGTATGCATCTTCTATTGCGTTTTCGAGTTTGGTGGTTTTATCGGTTCTTCTTATGGGGAGGATTCATACCTTTCTTCATGTGGTTCTATCCTCCTTTGTTGTACTATGATGTTTCTCTGCACCATCTTGTAGAGCTTGTTGTCCTTGTAAAAACAAGCCCTAGTTCTTTGAAATTGGAGCCCGGATGCAAAAGTTATTGCATTTTTGGTGAAGTTTGTTGCATCTCGGTTGTGGATCTGGTCTGACAGGTTCTCACACCGAACGGTCCAGTGCCAGCACCGGTAGATCGGCATGTTGACCGGATTGCCCAGTTTTTGTGATTAAATCTATTCTGAGTCTATTCCGAGATGGTATACAGAGCTGTTTCGGTCTGTAGGCCGGTACATAGGCCTGGGGAATGAGTTTCCCGGTCCTAGGCCGATCCGACCGACTTTCAGACCGGGTTCTCACAGGAATCCTCCCAACGGCCATATTTGCTTTCTCCTATAAAATGGGTCATCTTCTCCAATGTTTTGAAGGTTTCTAGAGCACGAAATTGACCTCCATTGTTGAACCACTTGAGCTTACTTTCTCTCCCTTCCCTCCTATGATTCTTGCATCTTTTTGGGAGCTTTGGAAGACGAGATCTAGATCTACAATCTCCACCAATCAATTCCTCCTCTAAGTGAGGGGAACCCACTGGATCTAAATCTTGAAGTCATTGATTGATTTCAACCATTGTTCTTCCTCCCTAATTCCTCCCTAGCACTTGTTGCTTTGGTGGGATGAGAGAGTGTGGTATTTGAACACTCTTGGTGTCCTTGCTTTGCATTCTTGCATAAGTGTTGAGCTCTCTATTACGATTTGTTTGAGTGAGAGACTGTGAGCTTGTTTCTCTTGGAGGGTGACCTCCTAGTTGGATTGGCGGTCGGTGCCACGGTGTCCTCTCCGTGGAAGATTGTGAAGAGACCTGGGCTTCTCCTTCGTGGAGTTTGTGAAGTGATTGTGGAGCTTGCCATCTCCGGGGTGGAGGAAAAGCTAGCCATAAGGAAAGGGACTATTCCTTCATGGGATAGACTCGGAGAAGAAGGTGAGACTCCGTGGCGTTGGAAAATCCTTCGTGGAATCTCACACCTCTCCAACGTGACATACCTTACTTGTAAGGGAACACGTGAATATATCTTTGTCTCCACGTGCTTCGATTATCTCTATATACCCGAGCTTACTTTTCTCGTGATAGCCATCGAGTTTGAAGTACTTATATCTTTTCGATTTTTTTTCGAAAAGCCCCTCCCGTTACTGCATTACTAATAGATAGATTCTCGCATTAGGGTTCTCGGCGTAGGAAAAATTATTGTTTTCAGGCGCGCAACCCCAACAGGAGCTTAGGGCTAAAACCCATTGGTATGAACTTCGTCGGTCATACCTTGCGATGGAGGTGTTTCGGTATCGTTACCTTGCTAAAGGCATTGCGGATAATTTGTTTAGTCCTGCTACCCAGGTGAAAATTATGATTTGATCTTTGATTCCATCTGGCGATAGTGACACATGTGCTTCATTAGCTTTTCGAAGGTGATGCTTTTAGAGAATCTTCTCACGGACCATGTGTTGACAAGGCAGTGGTTGACAAGACAGTGAGGAATGTATTTGTGGTTGCCAGATTTGGCTCCTGCGAGCCGGAGTTTCCGTCACCAAGCTCTATATGGTGAGGTTCGTGCTTTAAAATGGTTATTAATTTTAAAATTATTTTGTTGCATACGTTCTCTTGATTTTACGGAACCTCTTTTTTCTCTCTCCAAAGACTAGACAACGTGTGGATGACTATTGCAAATGGTGTGTTCATGTTGCAAGCGTTGCCTCCATGCTACCTACTCCCTCTGTCTCAAAATAAATGTCGGGAACTTATCAAAATTTGAATGTATCTATATACTAAATAGTGTTTAGATACATCCAAATTTAGATAAGTTTGCGATAACTATTTTTAGACGGAGGGAGTACATGCGATGGTCTTGGCAATTTGGTTCAACCAATGGAGATTTGCATCCTTTCTTTTTGCTACGCAGAGTGTTTTGAAAATGATTTTGTCGCATGGTTTTGCCACAACGTGGAAAAAATGTTACGACGATGTTGCAGATGTAAAAGCAAATATTGCACATGTGGAGGGTATTGTGAACGGACTGGTCTGAATCTCGCTCTATTCGGTCTATGTATAGCACTGCCCTAAAAGATTCACTTTCTACGTGACCCATCTTAAGGTAATACCCTCTCCGTCCGGAAATAAGTGACTTGAATTTCTCTAGATTCATATGTATTTAGACGTATAAATAGTAAAAATTTAGACAAATATAAGTCACTTATTTCTGAACTGGGAGTACCATCCATCCTGTTATTCTAGTGAGACGAAACATCTAAGTCCTTTGAATTATCTTCGACGATCAGCAAATTAGGCCGTTATATTCTTCGGAAGAAAAATTGGCCCATTATTGCTGTTACTTGACACACTGCCAAAATGTCAAATTTCGAGCCACGGTACAGAACTGAAAGCAATTGCCAGATTCAGAACCACATCCGCCCCTAAAACCCTTTTTCACACTATCCATTGACAGTTTATGGCACACGACATCAATCAACCATTTCATCTTTCGTGGATCCTGAAACGACATGCTTGTTCACACACGGCCAGAAGAATTCCTACTTAATAAGTAGGTCAATTGTCAAACAAGTGCTTAACCCTGATGCCGACCGGTTCACTGAACTTACAAAAACGTTCGCATTGCGGCTCGCAAAAGATTACTCGCATGATCAGCAGTGTTTGTACGATGTATCGTTACACTGTCAGCGTTACTTGACCCGTCGCACCATGTGTTACTTTACTTGCCGCATCGCAGACACAAGCTTGTGCAGATAAGACTGCCCCGAATTGTCGTCTGATAAAATCCACGCACAGTAGTTATCCGTGTCCTGGCGCACGTGGCTCTGACGTGGACATTGGCATCACTAAGTCGGCTGTCCTTGGTGCATTGCATCCAGGCCTGAAAACCAGGATCGTACCTGAGTAGGATGCGCTCTGATCCCAGTTCCCATGTCACTATCATTTCGCATGTAAAAGATGGGAGGCCCTTGTGAACCTTAAACACAAGACACGGCCGCTGTGTTTTCGTAGAATATATAATATCCTGCAAACATGTCAGTTCAGCTCTCACTTGCATAGCTGCAAAGCATTAGTATCTGATAGCCGTTCGAATAACACATGTTTTATATGAGAGGTAAGCACGCTAAGTAATGCATCATTTTGTTGGTACTTGGTAGTACTTCAATATTCCCCGTCGTGATACAGAGTATCGTAACTTTTGACCGATGAATTACCTTTTCTGTATAACAAGAATTTCTGCCGATAATTTGCAAAAAGAACGGTTATTCTTCGAGATAAGCTCGAGCCTCTACGGACGGGGTCAGCTGAAGGACGGGCAAGTTGGGATTGAAGTGTACTGTCTAGCCAACTTGGCAGATGAGCACAGCCACCCAGCTACAGGCTAGAGCCTGGCAGTGCATCTGCATGAACACACAAAAATGGAAAATGATTGTACCTTTCGCAGAGCAAATTGGGCGTTCACAGTACAAACTCGTCCAGATTCCATGAACCGCCGAGCAGTGCTCCAACGACAGGTCGACAGCCACGTCGAGAGGTGGGATGCGAATGTTGCTTTGTGCTTTCATGGGTCCGGACCTAGCAATTTTGTTTTCTTTTGCCAAGTGGCTGCAATGGTCTCCCGCCTGGCTGATGGTCGGGTGACATGGCAGCTCGTACCTAACTAATTCTTCAGGCTATAATTCAGCGGCGATTGGGCTGTGCAATACTACTAGGTTGCCCTGGTTCTGGCCAAGGGAATGTATCAGTGCGCCTTGCGCCATATTTGTGCCAGCACCGGTTTTGTATAGGCGGTGTCAGTTTGCTCTTTTGTAAGCACCAGATAGATAATTGTGGACAGAAGAAGCATTATGGGGCCACTGTTTTTTTCCCATGGAAAATTAAACACACACGATGGGATGCAGTGTGTTGCCCTGCTCCGCCTGGTTATGATCATGATGCCAGCTTCGCTGGGGAAAATAGAAAATTTAGTCCCCCTGATTTCTTCATCTTTGTACCCGAAAAATTCCCCTCGGAACATTGTTGGGCTAGAGAATTAATTGGTGTAGCTGGGCGGAGGTGCTAGATTTCAGGAGCATAAACAAGATACAGAGGATACCATGCAGGCCGGACCGCCGGCTATGGTTTTGCAGTTCAGCAACACATGCACGGCTCAGCAAGCTTCGTTTCTCTGGTTCACACAGAAAAGCTTCGTATCGGTCCACCCGAACAACTGAACAAGCTTCATTCAGGCCTAGTTTACTTCTCTCGTATTTTTATCCACTAGAGTTTTAGAGATACGGGCATTTGGTATTCACCAATACTCTCTAATCCCCTACAATACACTTTCCCAAAAATACTCTAGGAGAGTTTTCAATCTGGCAAAAATATGAAGGATATGTGGGATTTTTCGGGATTTTTCCGGCCAAACCCGGCGTGATAAACGGACTACGAAAATTTTAGGAGAATTGCAATAATCCACTCCAATCCCCGCGAATACACTAGCGAATACGAGAGAAATAAACAAGACCTTAGTGGGTCATTGCCAACCCACGCCTGCTTGTTTTTTTTTAACAAACACCCGTTTGTCTAGTTCCTCGGTAAAAAGCTTTGTGCTTTGGTGCTCCTATCTGCCGCCTTAACCGTGCACTAGGAAACCTCCGCACACATTCTCGTCACGGGCCGCACTAATGCGGCCCAAATAGTTGGTACTATTTTTCTTTTTCCCGTTCAGTTTAATTTTTGTTTTTATCAGAGTATTTAATAAAAAAATTAAGCTGCATTTTTCAAAAAATGGATATTTTTAAATCTTTTTTATTTGATTTTTTTCCAAAATCTGATTTTTTTAAATCCAAACAATTTTTAAATCTAGTCGTTTTCAAAATGTGAACCTTTAAAATCTGATCATTTGTCAAAACAAACATTTTTCAAAAAATGATAATAAAATGTTAAGTGACAGATAAAGCAAAAAAAGATAATAGAAACATAAAAATAAAGAAAATAAAATGGCAAAAAAATAAGAGGAAGAGTTTACCTGCCCCCTCTCTCTTTCATCCTGCCTTCTGAACCAAACCCTGGAGAAAGACTTCATGAACAAAACAGAGCATCAATTCTAGAAACTTCCATTTTCTATTTATCTGGGTGTTGCTAAACCATCAACCCGTGGGCGTCGGTGAAGGAAAGGATGGCATTAGATAAGAATTTAGACCCACCCCTGCAAACTCGTCAAATAACTCTGAGATGAATGAGTTTCAGCATCCCTCTTTTCTATATAATTTGGAAACCAATCAACATGCCAGATACGCCTCGCGTCAAGCGATGAATAGGAACCGCCTCGTGCATTGGGCTCCAGGACTTCTGTCGGGTGGAGATCCTCGAAACAAGCATACGCCCAACTATATTAATATAGCAACCACGATTGATACCGCTGCAGGGCAGCCATCACAACACCCAAAATAGAAGGCAAAGAAAATGAAGAAGAAAATGAAGAGAAAACAAAGCCAACGACAGAGGCTCGACGAAACCGAGGATGACCCGCCACCGCTATGCCCTCCAAAGAAGTACCACCACGCTCCAAGCATTTCGGAGCGTCGTGTACCAAGCAACACCTTCAAGAAAGAAAGCGATAACAATGGCGCTGCTGCCCGGACATGTCCTAGGGTTTCCCCCGATATGCTACGGGATGTGGGAAAGAGATACACCCGATGTCCTTCAGATAGGACAGCGGCACCCGCAGGCGTCACCATGTCGGTGTCGCGACGACAAGGATTTCTCCCAACCCCTCAAAAAACCATACTCCAGGGACGTGATGTCTACGCACTTCTATTCTTGTAGACAGTTGTTGGGCCTCCAAATGCAGAGGTTTGTAGAACAGCAGCAAGTTTTCCCTTAAGTGGATCACCCAAGGTTTATCGAACTCAGGGAGGAAGTGGTCAAAGGTATCCCCTCTCAAGCAACCCTGCAATCAAGATACAAGAAGTCTCTTGTATCCCCAACACACCCAATACACTTGTTAGGTGTATAGGTGCACTAGTTCGGCGAAGAGATAGTGAAATACAAGTGGTATAGATAATTATAAGTGGTAATGGTGAGAGAGAATAGCTTGGTGGCGTGGAAAAGACTAAAGTAAAACTGAAATAAAGATGGAAGCAAGCAAACATGTAACAGATCTAATAGCAAACGGTGTATCAATGCTTAGAAACAAGGCCTAGGGATCATACTTTCACTAGTGAACACTCTCTCATAAATATATTATCTTCATGATACTACTCTTAACTACTCTCCGGTTGAACACTCTAATCGATGGTAGGGCTATAACAACACACCTCAAAGTTTATCTTTCCCATCTAAAAAACCCCACACTGTCACCTTGAGCACTAGATGAGTCCAACAAACACCACAATTTCATAAAGACATCCAACTCCGAATATAACTCATAACAAGTATTTGTAATCTCTAGCCTACGTGCCACCATGGTGTGCACACTGTCAACTTCACACACATGGGGAGAGCAGAGATCTATTAAAGCACTTGAGTAGCAAGGTAGATCTATAGATTACAAGCTCATGATCACAGTATGATCACGCATAGAGAGAGAGAGATGAACACATAGCTACCGGTAGAACCCTTAGCCTCGAGGAAGAACTACTCCCTCCTTATCATGGGAATCAGCAACGGTGATGGAGATGGTGGTGGAGATCGATGGAGATGGCTCCCGGGGCACTTCTCCGTCCCGACAGGGTGCCGGAACAGAGACTTTCTTTCCCCCGAATCTCCCCTTCGGTGGCGGCGACGCTGCGGAACTTTTCGTGGATTTCTGATTGATTCTTTAGGGTTTTGGTATCGGGAGGCTCTTATGGGCGAAGGAGGCAAGGTCGGTGGCCATCCAGGGGGCCTACACCATGCCCTGGCGCGGCCTGGGCTGGCCCGCGCCTAGGGGTGGTGTGGCCACCCTGTGGCCCCTCTCCGACTCTCCTTCTGGCTCTGTGAGTCTTCCGGGAAAATAGGAACTTTGGCTTTTGTCCCGTCCAATTCCGAGAATATTCATTTTCTAACTTTCCTGGAACCAAAAACAGCAGAAAACAGGCAACTGGCACAGTGGCTCTTGTTAATAGGTTAGTCCAAGAAATCATATGAAAAGTACTCCAAAGTGTGGACAAAACACAAGAAAGTAGATAAAACCAAGCATGGAACATCAAAAATTATAGATACATTTACAATGTATCAGGATGCTTCGGATTGCTCCACTACACTCGCCGCCCACGAGCATGTGCCACCACGGTCTTGAAGTCACCACCGTCGTCCCACCGTGACACCCGGTGTGAGGCCAGTAGGACCAAAAAGAGGAACCTTTGGCGAGGGTCACTATGACATCAACACGCGGGAGGGAACTACCTCCACCAGCCGATGGCGGTAGTCGTCCGGATGCAGCAACATGGCAAACCAGGCCCTCTCTAGCCTACCTGATCCTGAAAAGGCTCGTGAAGCCCCACCATCGCACTGCAGCAAGGGTGCCACCTTGCACGCCAACCCATCACTAGTCCCTAGTCCTCCGTCCACCGGGGGATCCGCTGCCACTACCGAGATCCCTGTCGCCAAGCAGCATATCCGTCACCACCGTGCTCACCCGGACTTGCCGGACCACCATCAGTCTGAGGGACACCACCTGAGCCAACAATGACAGTCTCCACCTTGGCCGGTTCCACGACAAGGATGAAGAGAACCGGTAGCCCGCGCAAAAAAGGAGCAGAAGGCCGACACACACACCTTACATGACGCCTCCGTGAAGCCGGTGAGCCATGCCTACAGAACCTAGCAGGTTCTGACCGGCAGCACCAGCACTAGGACCTCCTGGCCACACACTATCCCCTGGCCATGAACGATAGGGGAGGCATGCATAGTAGCAGGCCACGACCCAGATCTTGTTGGAGATATGCCCAAGAGGCAATAATAAAAGTGGTTATTATTATATCTTTGTGTTTATGATGAATGTTTACATCCCATGCTATAATTGTATTATAAGGAGACACTAATACATGTGTGTTTTGTAAACATAAAAGAGTCCCTAGTAAGCCTCTTGTTGAACTAGCTTGTTGATTAGTAGATGATCATGGTTTCCTGATCATGGACATTGGATGTCATTAATAACAAGGTTATATCATTAGGAGAATGATGTGATGGACACACACCCATAGTAAGCGTAGCATAAGATCTAGTCATTAAGTTCGTATTGCTATAAGCTTTCAAATGCATAGTAACCTAATCCTTCGACCATAAGGTTATGTTAATCACCATCACCGGATGGGTACTTTGATGACATCAAACCCCGCTTCGTAACTGGGTGGTTATAAAGGTGTCATTGGGTATTCTGAAAGTATGTTTTGAAGGGCATGGACCAAGATTGGGATTTGTCCATCCATATGACGGATAGATATGCTCTGGGCCCTCTCGGTGGAATGTCATCTAGTTAGCTTGCAAGCATGTGACTAGGTCACAAGGGATGACATAACATGGAACGAGTAAAGAGTACTTATCAGTAACGAGGTAGAACTAGGTATGGAGATACCGACGATCAAACCTCGGATAAGTAGAATATCGCGTGACAAAGGGAATTGGTTTCGTATATTAATGGTTCTATCGATCACGAAGTCATCGTTGAGTATGTGGGAGCCGTTATGGATCTCCAGATCCCGCTGATGGTTATTGATCGGAGAGGTGTCTTCATCATGTCAGCATGTTCACGAACCGTAGGGTGACACACTTAAGGTTCGAAGTTGTTTTAAGTAGATATGGAATATAAGTTGGAGATCGAATGTTGTTCGGAGTCTCGGATTGGATCCGGGACATCACGAGGAGATCCGGAATTGTCCGGAGAATGAGACTCATATATTGGTTCTAAGTTAGGAAATGTTCCGGAGTATTTGTATGGGGATTCTAGAAGGTTTCATAATGTTCTGGAAGGTTCTAGGAGATTTCTTGGAGTTTGCTTGAAAACCAAGAAAGGATCAAGGAGTCCTTGTGGGGCAAGACAAGGAGTCGTGGGGGAGGAGGACTCCTCCCCCCTCCCAATCCGCCGACCAAGGAAGGGAGGGGAGTCCTACTAGGACTCCCCCTCCCATGGCGCCTCCCTCCTTTAAATAGAGGGGTGGGGGCGCCACCCCCTTGCCCCTCCACTCCAAGCCCTAGCCGCTGCCTCTCTCCTCCTCCTTCCCTCTGCTCAGGCTTAGGCGAAGCCCTGCAGAATTCTCTACTCCACCACCACCACCACATCGTCATGCTGCTGGGATTCCGTGGAGAAGATCTACTACCTCCGCTGCTCGCTGGAACGGGGAGAGGAAGGTCTGCTTCGACTCCGCACGTGTGACCGACTGCGGAAGCGCTGCCGGAACGCGGCGCCGGAAGGATCGTCCACACGATCTTGAGATCGGCAAGTGATCGACTACATCAACCACGAGATCTAATCTCGTAACGCTTTCGGATCTACGAGGGTTAGTACAAATCTATCTCGTTGCACATGTCTAATAGATTAGATCTTGGCTTTTATCTAGATTAGATCTGGGTTTTGTTCGTTCTTGTGGTAGAATTTTTTTGTTTTCCATGCTACGAACCCATCAGATCTGGCCGGCGAGGCCTAACCACCAGCATCCCTCCCGCCGCCTGCTGCTTTCTCAAGCTCGGCATCCCTAAGTTCTCCAGTCATCCCCGCCGTCAGCCGCTGCCGTGAGCACCCGCCGCCGTCAGCCGCTGCCGTGAGCACCCGCCGCCGTCGAGCACGGACCATCCTTCACCAGATCGCCCCACCACTGGCAGCCACTGCCCCGCGTAGAGCCCCAAGCGCGCGGAAGAGGGTGGTCCGCCGCCGCGAGCACCGCATGGGATTAACCCGGCGGAGCACGCCGATGGTGGCGAGGGAGGAGGGTGGGGGAGGTGCGCTAGGGTACGCCCGCCCGATCGCCCGCGGGGGACGACGCGGGTCGGCAGTTTTTTTCTGCGAAAGTGGCCCTTCTGACGGTCGGGTGGAGATGAGACAACTTGTTTCCATTTGTTCTGGGCAATAGGGCAGCAGCTGAATAGATGCGATATGGCCCGGTCACTAGTGTGGTCCATTAAACATATGGTTGAGTACCTAAGTTTTTTTTAGGAAGTTTCAAAATAACTGTTCATGTATACATATACATCTATTATGACCTAACTTTTCATTTCAAATTCAATTGGGAGATCAAGAAACACAAAGAACGAATTCAATGCTTATTGTGATACTTGACCAAATTGACAATAACATTTGAATTTCTTATTATTCAAAGCCTAATTTGCCCCTTTTTTGTTTTCAAAATAATGGATCAAATTTACACTTGCAATTTTAAGAATTTTGTAGGTGAGCATGGGTCCACGTACACACCCATAAACTCTTGATTTTTTCCAATGTTTAATTGGAAGAGAAAACCTAAGATAAATCATGAGTGTAGCACAACATTTTTAGAAAAAGAGGGCTCTTGCCCCGGTTCCATTGCAAACGAAACCAAGTTTTGTTACATCATTCAGAGACTAGGTTCCACGCTATCATCGGCCAACACACGGTCATGACAACAAATCACAGACTACAGAATAAGACCACGGTTTCCTACAGCCACGCTACAGACAACATGATCGAGAGCGAAATCACAGGAGATATGAAACTACGCGTCCACCACCCGCAACATTTCACCATCCTCGACCAGCCTGAGGGACTTTTGTTCTAGACGTGTCGCCAGCTTCCTACTTGTGATCTTCCAGTCCAGGTCTTCAGCATCATTGTCGAGATGGGCTTCATCAGCCAGCACCAGTCCATCACGAGCAATCATTTTTAGCGTCACCCAGGATCCAGCCAGAGCAATGGGAGTGGTTTTTGAGCTAGTTGCTCCATCATACTAGCCACCCTGTTTAGCTCTTTTTCGGCATCTCCTGAGAACAAGACCATCCACTAGGATAGCATAGATGTCATATTTCTCAACAAAACCTGTAAACCAGGCCAAATGCTTCTGTTAAAGACAAGATAATTTCTGGTATTGCAGATGATCCACAAAACTGCAGCGTTAGTGGTATTATGAATAATGTGTTTCTTTTCACTCAACCACAGGCTAACAATAGATTCAATAGATATATCACCATAAGATTGATTCACACCATGTTCTGTTGCTGCCCAAATAGCTTTTGCTACCACACATTCAAAGAAAATATGGCAACATGATTCAGGTTCACAATAGAAAGCACAGGTTGAATCATCTACAAACTGTCTTTTACCAAGATTATCTCTAGTGAGAATCTTGTTGTGAGAAATTAGCCATAAAAAATGTATCTTAGGTGGGACTCTCACATTCCACAAAGCATGTGTATAAACATGTAAAATTCCTTTGAAATTAATGACAGCATAAAAGGAGTTGACACTATAAATTCCACTATTTTCCAATTTCCATACCATAACATCCTCTTCCCCACTAAGGTGGATGGATTGGGCTATCTGCAGGATTTCATACCATTTAATGAGCAACTCATGACTAAAACATCTCCTAAATGTTATTTTTAACTATTCCCCATCCTAGATGTCAGCAATCACAGAAGATTTCTCATTAGCTATCACATAAACATCCCAATACTAGATTGCCAAGCTAGAGGTGAAGAGGAATGTCCAAGTATTTAATGGGGAAAGAACCTAGTTTACAACACATGGATTGAGAAAAAAGTTGTGCTTATCCAAATCAACATTGATAGGGACAAGCTCACATTTATGAAAGTTTATCCTCGTGCCCAATGTCTGTTCAAAACAGGACAGCTGCCACTTGAGATTCAAGACTTGCTCAAGGTCATTTTGTAAAAAGAGGAGGGTGTCATCAGCATATTGCATACTGATCATCCCTGTTTGGTTAAAACCATGTAATAACCCATTAATGAGATTATCGTTAGCAGCTTTAATGAGCATTCTAATGAATACATCAGCTACTAAATTGAAGAAAATAGGGGATGCAGGATCACCCTGTCTAACCCCTCTGCCAGCAATGAAGCAATCACTATTCACATCATCTATTATGACACCAACAAACCCTTTATAAAGCAGGGAACTGAACAGATATAAACTCTTGGGTCCAAAACCCCTAGATTTGAGCATCTTAATTAGGAACTCTCTATTAACCATGTCATAATCTTTCTCGTAGTCAATTTTAAAAATAAAACCAGATTGGGTGTTGTGAGCCACCTCATGAATAATCTCATGAGCAGACACAACACTTTCCAAAATGTATCTACCTCTTAAGAAGGTTGTCTGGTTAGGTGAAATCAAGCTTTCCCCCACCACTCCTAATCTGGTAGTAGCACACTTGGAATTTTTTTTGAAACTACAGTTGGTTAATGCAAGGGTCTAAAATTTTGAATTGTAGTAGCATTGGGTTCTTTAGGGATTAGGGTTAACAAGGAAAAATTTAGTCTATATAAGTCCAAATCCATCTTATTCCAATCATTAAACATGGAAATAAGATCATGTTTAATGAGATCCCAAAAAAATTGATAAAAAAGGAAAGAAAGGCCATTTGGGCCGGGGGCTCCCTCAGCATATGAGCTGAAATTTTCCACCTTAATCTTTTGCTCAGTGAAGTCAGCTTCTAAGAAAGCATTCTATTAGTAGTAACTAATTCCGCCTCATCCCTAAAATCACTAGCAATATCAATATTAAGCTTTTGCTCAAAACCAAAGAGCTTTTTATAGTAATCTACAACAATTTGATAATACCTTCGGTATCTTCAGCCTCACCCGCTGGGCCCCGCAGAGAGGTTATCTGCTTCTTCCTCCTCCTTTGAATGGTAATAGCATGGAAGTAGGCAGTATTTCTGTCTCCTTCCAGAATTTGCCTCTCTCTCGACCTCTTCCTGGCCTTGATCTCATCCTTCTTCCGCATATCTGTCAAGTCAGAAGCAATATTTTTAATTCTGTTCTTGGAGACTGGTGAAAGAGTTTGAGTTGCAGATAAAATATCCAGAAGATCATATTCAGCAATTACTACCTCCGTTTCAAGGCTTAAGGCATATCATTTTTTGAAAAAGTCAAACTATGTAAAGTTTGACCAAGTTTTTAGAAAAAAATATTAATATTTACAATATGAAATATATACCCTTGGATACATCATGAAACATATTTTCACGTGGTATCTTTATAATATCATAGTTCTTGATAGTTTTTTTAAAAAAATTGGTCAAATTTTTAGTAGCTTGACTTTTCAACAAAATTATAGGCCTTAAGCCTTGGGATAGAGGGAGTAGTTGCTATTTCAACTTCTTCTGGGCTGACGCAATGTTAGCACACCAACCTTTTACATTTTTCCTAAGATTTCTGACTTTAAATTGCCAGACATCAATGGCTTTACTCAAATTACATGGGGTATTCCAAATTTTCTCGACAACTTGATTAAAACCCTCTTGAGTCCACCACCACTTCTCAAATCTAAATTTTCTACTTTTAGGTGGAGTTATAGCTCCAGTGTCAACACCACCAAGGGGTATGATCACTACCCAATCTAGGTAAAGTTCTGACCAAACTTGCTGGGTATAAACTATCCTAGCAAGTAGTGATGAAAACCCTATCTAGAGTGGCCATAATTAGGTTCCCCGATTATTTGCCCATGTAAATTTTCTACCAGAGTTGTGCAATTCCATTGAGCTGAATTTATTAATCCAGTCATTAAACAAGGAGGCGCACCTCTGATTAATATTCTGATAACTTTTTCTAGAAATATCCCTAATAATCAAGTTAAAGTCACCACCAACTAAGGTAGGTCCTGACCAACACAATCATTACATTGTGGAGCTCATTGATAAAATCCAGTTTATGCTCCTCATAAGAGGTCCCATAAACTGAATTTATTAATCCAGTGTAGCACAACATTGTACAATCACAATAAAATATTGAGAGGGGAAATTTGTAGTATGTGACATATGCAAAAAGCAACAAGTGGTAACAAATCATTAGCGGCAACGCGTTACTTCTGTTAGGATACACTAACACGGTTGTACGGCAGCCTGTAGTGCAAGTTTTTGGATGTATGCCGCTGTCAGATAGTTTCAGTCGGGGCCTAGCACGAGATTGATCCACCCACATCTCAGTAAACCGAAGGAAGGGATCAAACAAATACAGCCACTCTACGTGTTAAGTTCCTTTGACTACTACTTTTTTTTTTTGCAGGGAGACTACTACTACTAGTATATGCAAGCCAACAGCGAGGTTGCCCGCGCGCGTGGTGGAAGAGGTCGCCCTCGAGTCAGAGCGAGGCCGTTACGCGTCACTGGTCGCTTTCGTTTCGATCTCGGCCATCATCGTCATCGATGGCTCCGAGGTCGCTCGTGACTTCGTGGGCTAGCTAACTGATGATACAGGCCAGTAAGCTTCTCGGGTAACTTGGTGCAGGTGTAGCCTACCCAGGAACTCGATTGCTTGCTCGCATTGCTATGCTAGCCGTCCTCATCTATCTATCTTTCCCAACTTTGAATAAGACCGACCGAGCGACGTGATCGCTGACATACGCGTGGTTTATCTATCTACATCGGCACATACGTATACGTGTACGTGCGTTGGGTTCAAAGCCATGCTGCTTTTTAATATTCCTGCAAGTGTAACGTCGAGGTAGTTTTCCCCCATGATTCGTGGATTATTGGCATTGAGCCGTGTGACGCTGAGACGGAGAGATTATTCTAGCTCGCCACGGCGCCACTAGCTCGTTATTACCCACGAACAGAGACCAATAGAGTAGGGGTTCTATCCTAAACAGATGACGCAGGGACACAGATCACTGCATATTCTTCTAAGATATATAATCGGGTACCCTGAAACTTCCAAGGTTTATCTACCGATCGATCTCCGAATCTTCTATCGGCATTCGTTCGAGAGCAAGTACAGGTCGGTCGTACGCGTATCTTTCAATCCCTAGTGAATATCACCACTTCGCTCTCACGATATTTACGTGTTGACATGGACTTGAGCTCAGTTGTAAAGAAAGAGGTTGTTACCGAAAAGGCTGCGGCAGTGATCTTTTACTATGATGAATATCTATCGAGAAAAAGACACTGGATCACATCGAGCTACCTATCAAACCGGTAACTTGTGGAATATGATATGCAAGAGAGATATTACTCACGAACTATGGCTCTACCAACTCGTTGGTGTTTGCCGGGACGATCTCTTCGACCCTATGAACTATACATAATAAAATAGTAACCGAAAAGATCTTTCTGCGATGTGCTTCTGACTCTGTCTTTGAATTCTTGGTGTTTTTGCAGCAGTGGTACCCGTTGTATCGACAAAAGGACTTAGAGAGACTGGATTGTATCCTCACTAGCTTGCTAGATCTGGCGTGCCTACTCACCACCTGTACCAGCCGCTAACCGCCTCCTCTTATTCGAGACTTTTGTGCCTTTTCCTGTGTCAACTTGAACATAATTGGTTGTCCGTGTGGACTTTTTCCTTTTTGTTTGTCCATGTCTTAAACTTTGTATGATTGTGCTTGCTTTATTTATAAAGCGGGACAAAAACGAGAAACTCTTACCAACCTGCATGTAGTTGTAGCCGTGCTGCCTAGCGAGTTAGCACTCCTCCTCATAGTATGCTTTTTTTAATAGGGGTAGGGGTCTCGAAGGACCCCTGGAGCTGCATTAAATCAACGTCGGTGAGTAAATTTCACAATTAGGATCTTGAAAAATAAAGAAAACAAAATAATCTAGAAACTTTACAAAAAGGACCCTAGAAACAGAAATGAAATCGTGATCGAGTCCTTGGCCCTCTCCACCGCAGGCGAGACTCCATCGCTAGCCACCTTGACGCAACCTAGGACGAACCACTTGGTGGTGAGAAGGTGCAGAACTCCAGCAAGAATGTCCAATAAGGGTCTCCACCCAGGAGGTTGTGAGAGCGCCGACATAACAACGCATGGAGCATGCGCCTCTTCGGCCTAAGATCATGGCGGCGAGGCAGGCCATCATGTAGTTTAGACTAAGCTGCAACATAGGAACATCCCGCCATCTTGACGATGCACTGGATGGGTCGCCGAGTCGCCCCTTCCCTCGCCACCACGGCTGGCCGAAAGAGGCGTCAAGACGAAACAGAAGCAACGCATCCAAAGATGGCCAAAGAACATGATTTATTGAAGGATACGATGACCTTCTTCCTCTCCACCCGCCTCTCCAACCATCAGTGCAAGAGGGAGATAAAGACGGACCCTAGAACACACTGGATCTAGTCAAGGTGATCCAGTGCTTCGCTCTAGATGACCGACATCTCGCTGAAACTCCACAAGGGCAAACTACTTAATCTATTATTTATATCCTGATCTCCAATCTCTCCACCACATAGGACGACAGCGCCGCCATAGAGGTGAGCCGAGCAAAGCTAGGGATCTGGTGACGACTCTCAAAGGGGAGAATGAACGATATGAGAGGAGCGGGGAGAAAAGAGCCCGCCGACTCAGAAATAATGCGCTACAATATGTTTTTTTTGTTCTATGAAGGTAATACCGCAAATATACCTGGACATTTTTCGGACCGGGTTGGGCCTGGGTCGGGCCAGAAAAAGCCTACCCACACATATCCCAGGCCCGAGCCCGGCCCAGCTGTCGAGCCTCAAATCTCGGCCCAAACCTAGCCCGTGCTGCACAAATCCTCCGGGTCGTGGACGGAGCGTTCTCTTAATTTTGCATTTTCTTTGGCCCGAGCTGGGGCCGAGCAGCCTTCAGGCCACAGATCTGGAGCACAGGCCCAGCCCGCGGGCCTGGAAAGCCCCGTCCGTCGGGCTTTTTTCAGGCCAGGTCGGCTGGGCTGGGCAGCCCACGCCTAGATATAGTCGCAAATGACTAGAAACCTCTTTCACTCAGTTGTCACGGTTGTATGTATCCTCCTTCCTCTCACCCCGGCTCGACCGATCGAGCCACGCATAATCATGGACGCCATGCACACTTCATGCTTGCGTCGCACGGTGCTCTTGCGTCAAACATATGCATCATCATGGACACCATGCACACTTCGATGCATGGTACTCTTGCGTCAAACATCGGGACGAAGGCACGGGGCAGTGTCCATGGTATGTGTGGGCTCGGCCCCAGTCGCACGGCATCGCATCGGGACGAACGGCGCAGCTTGCGGCGCGCAGAGCGCTAGCCCGGCTCCGGGGCCATCCTAGGAAAGCGGCGCAGCAATAATCCTCAGCTGGGTCAACCGTGTCAAGGACTCGATGTCAATTCGGCCCTTAAATTTGGTCATCTGGGTCGCGGGTGCTGACGGCTATCGTCTCTCCTCCCGTAGGACCTCTAGCTTGGACCGTACTGCCAAATTTTGCAGGCCAGTTAGAATGGATTCCGTTTGCTCCAACTGGCGGCGGCCAGGAAGTGCATGTAGACCAAGATACGACGTTCCTGTACTTGGAATGAGAAATCACGGCACGCTGCACACGTACGCACGCACGAGAAACGGTCGAACAGAAATGCCCGCTGGCATCTGGATACTTTCCTAGTGCAACTCTACTGCTGGCTAGGTTTTTCAACGTACTCTCATTAGTGCGATGCGGACTTTCTCGACGGGACGAGAGCTAGCTAGTGCTTTTGACATGCTGATCATCGTGGATTGGTAAACTGCATCTGCATGTGCACCTGTCTATAGAGCTTACCAATCCACGACGATCATCGATAAAAGAAATTATACTCCCTCTATCCAGAAATAAATGACTTAGATTTATTTAAATTTAGATATATCTAAACATGTTTTAGTGCTAGATATATCCGAATTTAGACAAATCCAAATAAGTTATTTATGGACGGAGAGAGTACAAAGTATTTATCTATTTAGATAAGAGAGAGAGAGAAAAACATGCACGCAATGGTTCATGACTTCCTCATGCCAAGCGCTGGTATACTTACATGGCAGCATGGGGCATCCAATAGCTTTTCTCCATGTCGCATTGAATTTCTGGTAAAGTATATGCGGACCGGTCGAAGCTGATCCTGGTATGGATCGATGTTCTCCGCGTAACACGACTGGAGCATTGTCCCGTTTCAGAAACAATGAAATGTTCCAACTATCAGTTTCCCATGCATGTTTGACAACAATAACAACCACAACACCACAAACTTGAAATTCGCGGTAGCTAATTAGTAGGTTTAACAAGCTGTAAACATCCCAGCGCAGCAAATTTGACGTGAGTGAAAGGGATCGAGTGCTCCAATACTATACTCCTTTGAGCATCTCTAGCAGATACCGCATCCCGTCTCGGACCCGCAAAATAATCGTCCGTTTGCAGTACGAGGCGGAAAAAGTGGTCATTCCAGATACCCTAAACCGTACCGCATACGATTTTTTTTACGGTTTCTCGCAAAACGTCGCTTCGGTGCTGCATATATACTGTATCGGGAGGTGCCGGATTCTGTTGGCGGGAGGGAAATTTCCCCTCCCCCGTTTCTCGCTCACCCGCCACCGTCGCTGATCTGCCGCCGCCGCAATATCCCTCTCCTCCCTCCCATCGCTCTGTCCCTCCTCGGTGCAGCCATGGCGAGACCCAATCTAAACTACTACGACGCGTCGATGTTCTCCCACCATGGCATCCTTGCTCCGCCACGCGCGACGATCCCGGAAGGCTTCGAGCTCAGCCACTTCGGGGTCCCGGTGGTGTCAGTTCCACGCGGTGCCGAGTTGGGTCGCCGAATCGAGGAGCGCCGCCTAGAACTCCCGGAGTGGAAGAGGGCCATGCCCCGGTACGCGCCTTCGAGCTCCTATTGGCCGAGGCTATTCAAGCTGGAGCGTAGGGCGGCGCTTGCCACATCTGCCCCGAACACCGGCGCGAGGTCCACCCCGACGACCCCAACCGCGAAGAGAGGGTGCAATTCTAGGTGGTTCCGGGACGCACCATCAACTCCAGCATCAACGATGCGCTCCGCGAAGACTTCATGATGGAGGCAAACCGCATCGGAATCATCGAGATTTCCGACAGCGGCAGCGAGGACGAAAGCGACGGTGCGGAAGAGGACGGTGGTGGCGTGGCCGAAGAAGACGGCGCGGAGGTGGACGGTGCCACTGCGGCCGAGGAAGACGGCACGGAGGCGGACGGTGGCGCCGCGGCCGAGGAAGACGACGCGAAAGAGGACAGTGAAAGCGAGACTGTCGATTAGGGTTTCATTTAATCTTTTGCTATGTTTAATTACTTTGATTGAAAACCTCGCCGTTGAATCTTGCCGTCTCAAATTACTACCGATGCCGAAATTAATGTTTTAATTCTTGTTCGTACACTGAATTATGTGCTTTTTGGTAAAATTTGTTTTCAGGTACACATGACGAGGCGGAACATATGCTGCATACTGAACCGTAAAAGAGAATATGCGGTTTTGCGGTACAACTATACGCATGTAATCCGTCCCGTCGTTTTTCACACCGCAAAATCGAGTTATGATTTACCGCATCCGTGTTTTGCGGTAGGAACGGATCCGATTAATATTGTGCTTGGCGGTAGAGCAGCACGTATGAAACCATTCACAATCAAGGTTACACGACCAGATTACGACCGCAAATAGACCCAAGGTGGGGCCCGGCCCACGTACATTGTGGTCAAATGAAATGGGAGGGGAGGGGCTGAGATCCTCGGCCATGTCGTCTGTCACCATCGTTTTTCCTCTGGCCTAGTATAAGTACGTACATCACCCTGATGGATTTGTCCTCAGTTCACCCCGAACAGAAGTAACACACCTGCAAACAAACACGGAAACCACTGGCATCAAGCGAGTTCCCGTGTCATCTCTCCCCGGTGTTCGGTCGACATCGACTACAAGCGGACAAGAGCTACCCACCGTGAGAGGTATGGAGTTCGCCGGAGATCAAGTGGATGACTTCGCTCTCGACCTCATCCGCGAGCACCTGCTCGGCGCCGGCGGCAGCTTTCTGGCGACGGCCGACAACCAGCTTCACGGCCCGTTTTGCGACGACGTCACCTTCCCCGTCCTCCCGCCACCTTCAACGGCCGCTTACCAGCCTATGTTCTTCCCGCAGCAGGAGCAGCAGATGCAAGGTTACCTAAACCTGCCACATGAATACGTGAACCCTTCTGCTCCAGTCGACGTCGGTGCCGAGGCAGCGTTCAGGACGACGGAGCCGGTGATGATGATACAGTTCGGCGGCGAGCCGTCTCCTGTTGCCGTGAGGGCGCCGGCGCTCACCATCTCCGTGCCTGCTGGCCCGGGCTCGTTTGGCTGGGTTGCCGCGGCAGCGGCACCACCACCGGCGGCGGCGGCGGAGGACTTCCGCAAGTACCGCGGCGTGCGGCAGCGTCCGTGGGGTAAGTACGCGGCGGAGATTCGAGACCCTAAGCGCCGGGGCTCCCGCGTTTGGCTCGGCACCTACGACACCTCCAAGGAGGCCGCGCGCGCATATGACCGTGCAGCCTTCCGGATGCGGGGCGCGAAAGCGATTCTCAACTTCCCAAACGATATCGGCACGCGTGGCGCCGACCTGTGGGCGCCGCCGCCTCCCGCTCCCGCCTCGCATACCGCCGCCGGCGCGACGAACAAACGGAAGAGATTGCAGCAGGAGGAGGAGCCTGATGTGGAGGTGATGGGGGTGGTGATAAACAAGTCCGTGAAGACCGAGGCGGCGTCGCCGTCATCGGCCCAGGTGTTGTTGGACACGCCCTCGTCCATGTCGACGGGGACAGCAACTTCGACGGTGACTTCGGCAGCTACGACGCCTGAGGGAGGGTTTCCTCCGACGCCATCGAGCTCCGTCTGGGACCAGTACTGGGAGGCCTTGCTCGGTGGTGTGCCACTGCTGTCGCCCCTGTCGCCGCACCCGAGCTTGGGGTTCCCGCAGCTGTCTGTTAGTTAAGGTACGGTTTACCGTGGTTCAGGTGGGGTTAACCAATAAGCAGCAGGTTTCCGCTGGGACACACTTCTGTAGAGCTTTGTGATCTGGTTATGTGTGTATTTGCAGAGAGACAGGCATGGAGATTGATCGATCGACGATTGTAAAGAATTAATAAGCTAAATATGTGATATTTAGTTTGCTATGTACGTTGATGTAAATTAAATTAATTAAAGTTAAACTTGTTTACTGAGATTATATGGATTGAACCCACCTGGTCATTATCTTTCTTAGTATTAGCTTACTCCATTCTTTTGCAGACTAGGGTTCTTTTTATAGATGCTTAGAGCATTTCTATAGCTAGCATATGATATCGGCCTAAACTAGATAACTCCAGCCGTTCCCCTAAAATGACACGGCCTTTATCCAGGTCGGAGGGCAATATCGAGTTCCATTTCGCAACCCCTTCGCTGAAATTTCTCACATCCATCGCTCCAACCAAAAATCTCTGGCGAGGAGTCTATGGTTGGCGGGCGCAAACACGGGAATGGGGGAGTCCCCGGGCGACCGGAGGCCGCAGAGGAAGCTCCAGTGCCCCTGCTCGCGGACATAGTACGGGGGAGGGAGCTCACACGCGGCAGTGTCCGACGGCGGCAGAGGAGGAGGCGGGAAGCATTGACACTCTATTCATGCACACAGCTGCGACGCTCTCTCGCGGAAGAATATTATTTTGCGGCCCGAAAGTTGGGATGGCCAGGCAACGCGGTACCCGAGTTCTCTGATATCAGCCGCGATGATTACAGTTAGCGTGCCAAATACTCAGAGGGTCTTTTTTGGCACGAATTCAACTTTACGTTTCAATACAAAAAATCAGGCTAACGGCCGTCAAGTTGGCCCCCCTATCAGCTTTCGCCATTATGTCGCTGCCGTTGTCGCTGCCATGTAGGCTGCCATGTAGGCTTGCAGCGTTGGCGCATGCATCCTTTACGCGTCTTCTTCTTCCTCCAGAGCGACAATCTATGGTCGCGGCCATGGCACGGAGCTAGGACTTGGACAAACCTGCTCGGCCCGTTCTCCTCCCCATCCCGAATCGGAGCTCGCCCTCACCATGACCGCACCATTGGCACGGCGCGGGGACGGAAATTCATTCCCGGGTGAGATCTGTCACCATGCCGACCATGCTCGGTCCCGTTGGTCTCCTCCAGAATCCGAGCTCGCTGTCGCCGTGGTCGCACACGCACCAGCCACGGCGCCTTCCTCTCCGAACCCCAAAGCCACATCCACCCAGTTCGGCACAACGCTAACAAGGTGAAAATGCATCAAGTTTTCTTCTTGTGATTGTAGAAAAACATGTATGTATCGTGGCCGTAGCATACTCTAACAATGTACATATATATTGTTTACTAGATTTTTATTTGAAATTAGTAGCTCCGTGATGACGAAACATAGAGAACCTAAATGGAATAACGATGACGACCATGTTCTGTACTTTGCATTGCATCAACAAGTGCTCGCTGACGAAGCAAGTTACCAAGAGAGTGGAGTTCATCAGTCATTGGAAAAAAATATGTGAACAAATCAATGAGCGATTCAATGCAAATAAGCGCAAAAAAGCTAGATCCATGTCATCAATCATCAATAGGTGGCACATTCTAGTGATACGTTCAAATGCGTACACGATGTATCATTTGCTTGAAGTGGTTGTTATCCTGAGCAAAAATGCCTGGTATGCACATTATATTTGTATGTTCTATGCTGCAATTCTATTGTTATGGGCATGGAAAGAAAAACTGGGCTTCACTGAATATTACGCAGTTAGACCTAACTTAGTCTTAAACAAATAAGCACAGCTTAGTCTTTACACACATAAGCGTAACTAATGATAAAGATAAAGACAAATGGTTCATCGGATCTGCCAGTATGAGCACTAGGTCCCTAGAGCTGGTGGTATCGTCGGAACGAACCAGAATGCTGCGTTTGGCCGTCTTTCATTCTCCTTCAAATAGTACGACCCCACTGATGAGCCAATTGTAGGCCCCCTCCCCCCGACGTGGATTCGGCTGCAGGTCGGATCTGGAGTGTCAACATGATAGGCGTGTGAGTGTGCAACAAACACACAGTCTGCTATCAACACTGGAAGTGCTGGCACCTCAGCAACAACACCAGCATGTTCTTCCTGGACTCCGGCAGCAGCCTCAGCAGGTATTTCTGATGGGTTCGTAGCATGAAAACAAAAAATTTCTACCGCAAGAACGAACAAAACCCAGATCTAATCTAGATAAAAGCCAAGATCTAATCTACTAGACATGAGCAACGAGATAGATCGGTACTAACCCTCGTAGAACCGAAAGCGTTAACGAGATTAGATCTCGTGGATGATGTAGTCGATCACTTGCCGATCTCAAGATCGTGTGGACGATCCTTCCGGCGCCGCGTTCCGGCAGCGCTTCCGCAGACGGTCACACGTGCGGAGTCGAAGCAGACCTTCCTCTCCCCGTTCCAGCGAGCAGCGGAGGTAGTAGATCTTCTCTACGGAATCCCAGCAGCACGACGGCGTGGTGTTGGTGGTGGAGATGAGAATTCTGCAGGGCTTCGCCTATGCCTATGCATAAGAAAGGTGGAGGAGAGAGGCGGCTGAGATTGGTTGTTGTGAGACCAGGTACAAGAGGGGGCGCCCCCTCCCTTCTATTTAAAGGAGGGAGGCGCGCCTGGGGAGGGGGAGTCCTAGTAGGACTCCCTCCTCCTTGGGCCGGCGGGTTGGGGGCTTGGTTTCTTTGATCCCTTTCTTGGTTTTCAAGCAAACTCTAAGAAATCCTCTAGAACCTTCCAGAACATTCTGAAACCTTCTAGAATCTCCATACAAACACTCCGGAACATTTCCTAACTTAGAAAATGATTCCCAATATATGAATCTCATTCTCCGGACCATTCCGGATCTCCTCGTGATGTCCCGGATCCATTCCGAGACTCCGAACAACATTCGGGCTCCAACGCAAATTCCATATCTACTTCAAACAACTTCGAACCTTAAGTGTGTCACCCTACGGTTCGTGAATATGCAGACATGATGAAGACACCTCTCCCATCAATAACCATCAGCGGGATCTGGAGATCCATAACGGCTCCTACATACTCAACGATTACTTCGTGATCGATTGAACCAATTAACATACGAAACCAATTCCCTTTGTCTCGCGACATTCTACTTATCCGAGGTTTGATCGTCAGTATCTTCATACCTAGTTCTTCCTCGTTACTGATAAGTAATATTTACTCGTTCCATGTTGTGTCATCCCTTGTGACCTAGTCACATGATTGCAAGCTATATATATGACATTCCACCGAGAGGGCCCAGAGTATATCTATCCGTCATATGGATGGACAAATCCCAATCTTGGTCTATGCGCTTCAACACATACTTTCAGAATACCCAATGACACCTTTATAACCGCCCAGTTACGAAGCGGCGTTTGATGTCATCAAAGTACCCATCCGGTAATGGTGATTAACATAACCTCATGGTCGAAGGATTAAGTTACTATGTATTTCAAAGCTTACAGCAATACGAACTTAATGACTTGATCTTATGCTACGCTTACTATGGGTGTGTGTCCATCATATCATTCTCCTAATGATATAACCTTGTTATTAATCACATCCAATGTCTATGATCAGGAAACCATAATCATCAATCAATCAACAAGCTAGTTCAACAAGAGGCTTACTAGGGACTCTTTTATGTTTACAAAACACACAAGTATTAGTGTTTCCTAATAATACAATTATAGCATGGGATGTAAACATTCATCATAAACACAAAAATATAATAATAACCTCTTTTATTATTGCCTCTTGGGCATATCTCCAACAGTCTCCCACTTGCACTAGAGTCAATAATCTAGATTACATGGTAATATACCGAACACCCATGGCGTTCTGGTGTTGGTCATGCTTTGCTCTAGGGAGAGGTTTAGTCAACGGATCTGCTACATTCAGATGAGTGTGTACTTTGCAAATCTTTATGTCACCATCTTGGACATACTCGCGAATAGCATGAAAACGTAGCTTGATGTGCTTCAGCTTGCTATGTGACCTTGGCTCCTGTGCATTAGCTATGGCACCTGTGTTGTCACAGTAGATGGCCATCGGGTCTAACGCACTGGGAACCACACCAAGTTCAGTAATGAACTCCTTCATCCATATGCCTTCTTGTGCAGCCTCCGAAGCAGCTATGTATTCAGATTCAGTTGAAGATTTCGCCACAACGCTCTGCTTGGCACTCCTCCAGCTTATTGCAGCACCATTCAAAATAAATACGTATCTAGACTGTGACTTCGAGTCATCTGGATCGGTGTTCCAACTAGCATCAGTGTAACCGTTTACAACAAGCTGTTCATCACCTCCATAAGAAAGAACCATATCCTTAGTCCTATTCAGGTACTTTAGGATATTCTTGACCGCTGTCCAGTGTTCCATTCCAGGATCACTTTGATATATGCTAGTCAAACTAATAGCATGTGCTATATCCGGTCTCGTACACAGCATGGCATACATGATAGAACCTATGGCCGAGGCATAGAGAATTTTATTCATCTTTTCTCTATCTTCTGCCGTAGCCGGACTTTGAGTTTTACTCAAGGTCTTACCTGACAACATGGGCACGAACCCTTTCTTGCTCTCTTCCATTCTAAACTTCTTTAGAACTTTGTCTAAGTATGTACTTTGTGAAAGCGCTATTAGGCGTCTTGATCTATCTCTATAAATCTTGATGCCTAGAATATATGCCGCTTCGCCAAGATCCTTCATCGAAAAACTATTATTCAAATAGGTTTTGACGCTATTAAGAAGTTCTATATCATTCCCAATCAACAATATGTCATCTACATATAGTACTAGGAATACTATAGAGCTCCCACTCACTTTCTTGTAAATACAAGCTTCTCCATAAGTTTGTATAAATCCAAAGTTTTTGATTACTTTATCAAAACGTTGATTCCAACTCCGGGATGCTTGCTTCAGTCCATAAATGGAGCGCTGAAGTTTGCATACCTTGTCAGCATCTTTAGGATTGACAAAACCCTTGGGTTGTACCATATACAACTCTTCCTCAATGCCACCATTAAGGAACGCCGTTTTGACATCCATCTGCCAAATTTCATAATCGAAATATGCAGCGATTGCTAACATAATCCTCACAGACTTTAGCTTCGCTACAGGTGAGAAAGTCTCATCGTAGTCAACTCCTTGAATTTGTTGGAACCCTTTCGCGACAAGTCGAGCTTTATAGACGGTAACATTACCATCAGCATCTGTTTTTCTTTTGAAAATCCATTTGTTCTCGACAGCCTTACGGCCATCCGGTAAGTCCACCAAAGTCCATACTTGGTTTTCGTACATGGACCCCATTTCGGATTTCATGTCTTCTAGCCATTTTTCGGAATCTGGGCTCACCATAGCTTCTTCATACGTCGCAGGGTCATCATTGTTGTCCACTAACATGACGTTCAAGGAAGAGTCATACCACTCAGGAGTGGTACAAACCCTCGTTGACCTGCGAGGTTCAGTAGTAACTTTGTTCGAAGTTTCATGATCTGCATCATTAGCTTCCTCTCCAGTTGGTGCAGGCGGCACAGAAACATCTTCCGGTGCTGCGCTACTCTCAACTCCGAAAGAAGGTTCAACAACCTCGTCGAGTTCTACTTTCCTTCTAGTCACTTCTTTTGAGAGAAATTCCTTCTCCAGAAAGGATCCATTCTTAGCAACGAAAACTTTGCCTTCGGATCTATGATAGAAGGTATACCCAATTGTTTCTTTAGGGTATCCTATGAAGACGCATTTCTCCGCTTTGGGTTCAAGCTTATCAGGTTGTAACTTCTTTACATATGCTTCGTAGCCCCAAACTTTAAGGAACGACAACTTAGGTTTCTTTCCAAACCACAATTCATACGGTGTCGTTTCAACGGATTTAGATGGTGCCCTATTTAAAGTGAATGCGGCTGTCTCTAATGCATAGCCCCAAAATGATAACGGTAAATCTGTAAGAGACATCATAGACCGAACCATATCTAAGAGAGTTCGATTACGACGTTCGGACACACCATTACGCTGTGGTGTTCCCGGCGGTGTCAACTGTGAAAGTATTCCACATTTCTTTAAATGCATGCCAAACTCATAACTCAGATATTCACCTCCGCGGTCAGAACGCAGAAACTTAATCTTCTTGTTACGATGATTTTCCACTTCACTTTGGAATTCCTTAAACTTCTCGAAAGTTTCGGACTTATGTTTCATGAAGTAGACATACCCATATCTACTCAAGTCATCCGTGAAAGTGAGAACATAACGATATCCACCACGCGATGCTACACTCATTGGACCACACACATCTGTATGTATTATTTCCAATAAGTCTGTAGCTCGCTCCATTATTCCAGAGAATGGAGTCTTAGTCATTTTTCCCATTAGACATGCTTTGCATCTTTCAAGTGATTCAAAATCAAGTGATTCAAGAAGTCCATCAGAATGGAGTTTCTTCATACGCTTCACTCCAATGTGACCAAGACGACAGTGCCACATGTATGTAGAATTATCATTCAATTTTATTCGTTTAGCATCTATGTTGTGAACATGTGTATCACTACTATCGAGATTCAATAAGAATAAACCATTCATCTCAGGTGCAAAACCATAAAACATATTACTCATATAAATCGAACAACCTTTATTCTCAGACTTAAAAGAGTAACCATCTCGCAATAAACAAGATCCAGATATAATGTTCATGCTTAACACAGGCACCAAATAACAATTATTTAAATTTAAAACTAATCCTGATGGTAGATGCAGAGGGAGCGTGCCGACGGCGATCACATCAACCTTGGAGCCATTTCCAACGTGCATCGTCACCTCGTCTCTTACCAGTCTTCGTTTATTCCGTAGCTCCTGTTTCGAGTTACAAATATGAGCAACCGAACCAGTATCAAATACCCAGGCACTACTACGATTACTAGTAAGATACACATCTATAACATGTATATCGAATATACCTTTCTTCTTGATGTTGCCGTTCTTTAGATCCGCCAGGTATTTGGGGCAGTTACACTTCCAGTGACCAGCACCTTTGTAGTAGAAGCACTCAGTTTCAGGTTTAGGACCAGCCTTGGGCTTCTTAGCAGGTGCGGCAGCTTTCTTGCCGTCCTTCTTGAAGTTGCCCTTGTTCTTAGGCTTGCCCCGTTTCTTGAAATTGGTGGTCTTATTGACCATCAACACTTGGTGTTCTTTCATGATCTCCACTTCAGCAGTTTTCAGCATGGACGATAGTTCAGGCAACGTCTTGTTCATGCAATGCATATTGTAGTTCATCACAAAGTTCTTGTAACTTGGTGGAAGTGATTGGAGGACACGGTGAATCCCCAATTCATTAGGAATCGGTATCCCCAACTCTCGGAGTTTGTTTGCGTGCCCAGACATGGTGAGCACGTGTTCGCTAATGGAGCTACCCTCTTCCATCTTGCAGGTAAAGAACTTCTCGGAAGCTTCATAGCTTTCCATGGCCGCGCGAGTCTCAAAGATGAGTTTGAGCTCCTTAATGATTTCAAATGGGTCATGGTGCTCAAAACGCTTTTGAAGCTCCGATTCTAAACCGTACAGGATGGCACACTAAACTGTGGAGTAGTGATGTTTCCGAGTGGCATAAACATTCTTTACATCATCGGTGGCATCTTCTGCAGGTGGGTCACCTAGCGGTGCTTCGAGCACATAGGTCAACTGACCAGCCCTGAGGACGATCTTCAGTCCACGGAACCAGTCCGTGAAATTGCTTCCATTGTTCTTAAGCTTTTCTTTCTCTAGGAACGCATTGAAATTGATGGAAACGTTCGCCATAATCTACAACAAATTTGCAAGTAGTTTAGACTAAGTTTATGATAAATAGTGTTCAATTTTAATTCTTAAATTAACTAGGTGAACTCCCACTCAAAACAACATCCCTCGCAGTTGTTTTAGTGATTACACGAACCAAATCCACTACACCAAGTCCGATCATCACGTGAGATGATGTAGCTTCATCGGCGAACAATCTTCATGTTCATCATATCAATCATATGACTCATGCTCTACCTTTCGGTATTCCGTGTTCCGAGACCATGTCTGTACATGCTAGGCTCGTCAAGATTAACCTTAGTTTTCGCATGTGCAAATCTGGCTTGCACCCGTTGTATGCACACGTAGAGTCTATCACACCCGATCATCACGAGATGCTTCGAAACGACGAGTCTTAGCAACGGTGCCAACTAAGGACGAACACTTTATTACTTGATATTTAGTGAGAGGGATCATCTTATAATGCTACCGTCGCGATCTAAGCAATACAAGATGCATAAAGGATTAACATCACAGGCAATTCATAATTTGTGTGATATGATATGGTCCTTTCTTCTTATGCCTTCGATCTCCATCTCCAAAGCACGAACATGATCTCCATCATCACCAGCATTGTGGCAAGGTCCGTGGCGCCGCATACATCAAATACAATCACAATCACATGTAGGCCATATCACATCACAAAACCCCTGCAAAAACAAGTTAGACGCCTCTAATTTTCTTTGCAAGTTTTACGTGGCTTAGGGCTTTCGACTAAGAACGCATCTTACCTACGAAACTGAACCACAACGTTGATACAAGTGCTATCAAGTGCAAAGTGTAGATTTGATCTATACTATGATGGGAGAGACAGACACCCGCAAAGCCACTTGTGCAATACGAGTTGCACGTCAAGCGTGGAGCAAGTCTCATGTACGATGACATGTAATGTTAGCCTGGGCCGCTTCATCCCACCATACCGTAAGATGCAAAGTACACATATAGCAAAAGACGGCACGAGCACCAACGCCCACAACCTCATTGTGTTCTACTCGTGCAACAGATCTACGCATAGACAAGGCTCTGATACCACTGATGGGTTCGTAGCATGGAAAACAAAAAAATTCTACCGCAAGAACGAACAAAACCCAGATCTAATCTAGATAAAAGCCAAGATCTAATCTACTAGACATGAGCAACGAGATAGATCGGTACTAACCCTCGTAGAACCGAAAGCGTTAACGAGATTAGATCTCGTGGATGATGTAGTCGATCACTTCCCGATCTCAAGATTGTGTGGACGATCCTTCCGGCGCCGCGTTCCGGCAGCGCTTCCGCAGACGGTCACACGTGCGGAGTCGAAGCAGACCTTCCTCTCCCCGTTCCAGCGAGCAACAGAGGTAGTAGATCTTCTCTACGGAATCCCAGCAGCACGACGGCGTGGTGTTGGTGGTGGAGATGAGAATTCTGCAGGGCTTCGCCTATGCCTGTGTAGAAGAAAGGTGGAGGAGAGAGGCGACTGAGATTGGTTGTTGTGAGACCAGGTACAAGAGGGGGCGCCCCCTCCCTTCTATTTAAAGGAGGGAGGCGCGCCTGGGGAGGGTGAGTCCTAGTAGGACTCCCTCCTCCTTGGGCCGGCGGGTTGGGGGGAGGAGTCCTCCTCCCCCACGAATCCGTGTCTTACCCCACTTGGTTTCTTTGATCCCTTTCTTGGTTTTCAAGCAAACTCCAAGAAATCCTCTAGAACCTTCCAGAACATTCCGAAACCTTCTAGAATCTCCATATAAACACTCCGGAACATTTCCTAACTTAGAAAATGATTCCTAATGAATCTCATTCTCCGGACCATTCCGGATCTCCCCGTGATGTCCCGGATCCATTCCGAGACTCCGAACAACATTCGGTCTCCAACGCAAATTCCATATCTACTTCAAACAACTTCGAACCTTAAGTGTGTCACCCTACGGTTCGTGAATATGTAGACATGATGAAGACACCTCTCCCATCAATAACCATCAGCGGGATCTGGAGATCCATAACGGCTCCTACATACTCAACGATTACTTCGTGATCGATTGAACCAATTAACATACGAAACCAATTCCCTTTGTCTCGCGACATTCTACTTATCCGAGGTTTGATCGTCAGTATCTTCATACCTAGTTCTTCCTCGTTACTGATAAGTACTATTTACTCGTTCCATGTTATGTCATCCCTTGTGACCTAGTCACATGCTTGCAAGCTATCTAGATGACATTCCACCGAGAGGGCCCAGAGTATATCTATCCGTCATATGGATGGACAAATCCCAATCTTGGTCTATGCGCTTCAACACATACTTTCAGAATACCCAATGACACCTTTATAACCGCCTAGTTACGAAGCGGCGTTTGATGTCATCAAAGTACCCATCCGGTAATGGTGATTAACATAACCTCATGGTCGAAGGATTAGGTTACTATGTATTTCAAAGCTTACAGCAATACGAACTTAATGACTTGATCTTATGCTACGCTTATTATGGGTGTGTGTCCATCATATCATTCTCCTAATGATATAACCTTGTTATTAATCACATCCAATGTCTATGATCAGGAAACCATAATCATCAATCAATCAATAAGCTAGTTCAACAAGAGGTTTACTAGGGACTCTTTTATGTTTACAAAACACACAAGTATTAGTGTTTCCTAATAATACAATTATAGCATGGGATGTAAACATTCATCATAAACACAAAGATATAATAATAAACTCTTTTATTATTGCCTCTTGGGAATATCTCCAACAATTTCGCCAGCTTCACCACCAGCAGCATTAGCAAGTATTTCGTCAGCTTCACCAGCAGTAGCATCACCAAGTATTTCATCAGCTTCACCAGGAGCAGCAGCAGCTAGTTCTTTGTCAGCTCTACCACCACCAACACCACCACCACCACCACCAGCAGCAGCAGCATCAGGGGCCAGGGCTACCTGAGCAATTATAGGTTCAACAGCTCCAGGGGCTCCGACAAAGAAAGGGTAGTTGATCCCAAGAAACACAGATCGTCTCTTCAGATTGTTGACTCTACTCCAGACTTGCTCTACTGGGTCTTCGGATGGGCATGCGGACCTCGAGAAAACGTGACACCACAGCGATGGGTATGAAGAAAGTTGTGTCCCCATATGTTTTATTGTATCACCAACGCTGTTTAGTGCTCCCCTGATATGAATCCACAAGAGTTCATCATCCTGTTCCGTGTTGTCTCTGAGAGGTGCCAGGAACCAGCGCCGTGTCCCAAGTTCAGCATCTGCTACTGCATCTTCGATGATCGGAGTTGGAATGATGCGCGGGGCTGCGTGGGTACCTGTGTGTTACTAACAGTCAGTAAGCAGAATTTTGAATGGGATTTTACATGCTATATGACACCATGACTCACCCCAAATGGACGGCTCCCAAACACGCACGTCGCCGCTAGGTTTAGTGACCGCATAAATGTGTTGCGGTCTATACGAAGAGTAGCCGTAGGTGAAGACGGTGTCGACATACTTCTCCGGCCGTAGGAAGTCGTCGCGCAAGACTGTCCATTCCTTGTCTTCTGGGCATCTAATGAATGTGATTGCCTTGTCGAACACCGCTAAGAGGTCATACTCCCAGTTCTTCCACGCCCCCTCCCGCGGTCTATGTGGGAGCTGTACCTTCACGAGGTCAAGTTCTGCCATGTTGAACCTGTAAGCGAATTCGGAAATAGGCGGCGGCCACCCGCTGTTAAATGCAGTAATGCTGACACCCTTCAAAGATGGCACTGCAAGTCTCTTCGATCTGTAGCCATTTTTTAGAGTCCAAGTACTGCCATCCTGTGATAAAAGGACCAGCCACTCGCTGTTGCCACCCACCCAGTTCTGGTCATCTTCCATTTCCGTCTCTTCTTCTTCCTTGATATTCACCACTACTGATTCCGACCACTTATCCAGCAACATCAGTTTTGCATGAATATTCTGCAGAGTTTGTTGTCAGTTGGTACAATAAACTAGCATGGATTCCATTGCAAATACAATTTGACAACTGGGCCTTCCGATTAAAGTACACAAAATATCGCCTAAATACGAGTGTCTCCTCAGATATCGCCTAAATTGTGCCTATGTCACTACGAAGATACTCAATATATGGAGTAGTAGCAGAGCCCCCAGAACAAACTCCTGACGATGATCATAATTAAACAGCTCGGGGCATAATAGCCTTAAATCGTCTAATTTGTTTGTTTTTATTTTAGGAAACAGAATATCACCTAGCAGGCATTCCATTGCAAAATCGAAATTGACAACTCGTCTATCACCTAAAGTAAGACTGTGTCACTACGAAAATACCAGAATATCAGGTACGAGCAGAGCTTCTGTTGTATAGAATAGTCTTAAATGGTTCGATTTGTTCAAACCGCGCGTGCACATAACACGTTCGACAAAAGGAACATAGGATTCTGATGAGAGTTCAGCATATATGAATCAATGATATGACTGGACGAATAAGCTAGATACTGGAACTTATGTGGCCATCGCGGTCGTCTAGCCATTTGCTGTTATCGGGGTAAAGAAGGCCTGGCGTTCCGAACAGTTGTTCGTCCATGTTTCGCATCGTCACGCGGTAGCCAGGGATGCAGCGAGCGAGGCGGCCGACTGAGATGATGTCCAACTCCGAGGCGATCATGTGCACGTTCGCGGCGTTGAGGTTCGGCCATCCCCAGTTCTCGCGGTAGCGGTCTCCCTGGCCATCCGCGTCGTCGTCGCATGCCTTTCGCTTCAGCCTGCTGCTACCCCAAGCTCTACCCATAGCGGCAAATGGAGTCTGGAATCCGGTAGATTAATGGAGGCGTTGTGATAAGGAGGCGGATGGATTCGAGAAGGGGTGGAATCAGGGATGGGGGCAGTTGTTCGAGTGGGGAGTGAATCTGCAAGGAACCGCCGCCGCCGCCGGTTCTCGTCCGCATGGAAGACAAGAAGGGGGGCATAATTATTGAGGGCGGGCACCGGAACCGTCTAGAGGAAGTGAAAAAATAAATCGTAAAAGGGAAATGTGCGGCCCGCCTATCAGTGAGTGACGGCCGGCACGCGCAAACGTGCCTACGTTTGAATTGATTCCACCGCATGCAAGTGGCGCAGAACAAATATTAGGAAGTTCTAGCGTCGACGTGTAAAACCACCGTTTTTCGACACCTTCACCCTACTACGAACGGTCGTGCACCATTCTAGATATTGGTAAGGGCGGTTCCAATCTTTCACTTCTCCGTCTCATTTCCTCCTCCATGGCCTCATCGTCTTTCTCCTCCACGGCCTCATCCATTTCCTCCACCACCACATCACCCTCTTCCTCCGTATCCTTTCCCTCTTGCCTGTAGTCATGGACGCTCCGGACGTCCAAAACGACGGCAGGCAAGAAACTGTGCACTTCGACATCGAAGTACATGGCGGGAAGAAGATCGATGTCGTCTACACCACCGACCCTCGGACGGTGAGGAACACTCTGAATAATTACACGAGTTGGCTGCAGTTCGAAGAAAACAGGTTCGTAGGTCTCGACCTCGAGTACAGCCGCGATCACCGTAGGATCGCCGTGGTGCAACTCTCCATGAAGGGGCATGTCCTCGTATACCAGGTTTTTTGCGAGAAGGGGGCTGACGGGATCTGGTAGACTTTGCTGTTTTTGTTCCTGAACCGTCTGTTTGCAAAAGTTATTGCTATATTATTTGTTTGAATTCATTTTCATGCAGGTGGGGCGAAAGCATTAGGGATCTGTTTCATGACTTTCTTGTGAACCAGCACATAACATTTACCAGTGTTGACATCACGAATGACAGTAAACTGCTTGAAAGCCTGACTGTCAACATTAGAATCCCAAAGGAGTGCAGAGTGGACATCCAGGAAATTTACTGGATCCCAAGGATGAAGGGCGGCAAGACCAGGATGGCCGCTCTTGCCTCCGAACTCATCGACCCGTGGTACGCTGACATGAAGGAAAGATTGCCGAGATGTTCATGGAGGCGTTTAGGGCACGATTACTGGGAGGATAAGCCACTTTTTGAACCTAATCTGAAGTACACTGCAATTGACGGGTATGTTAGGCACGAGCTGTACCGCTAGATTATAAAATCTCGTTCCAGGCATCGCATCATTGAACCACCACCAAGGCAGGTTGTTTGCCCCAGATGCCGGAGTGTAGATGAATCTACAAACTGGGGCAAGCGACCGAAGGCATCCTGGGATCGGTTGCCTTCTCCAACAGGCTGGGATGTAGACTATTAGTGCATGATTGTTGTGTTTATGAAAACATGTTATTTCATAACTACACTATGTGAGCAATTACGAACTGCTGTGTATTACCTTTGTCAAACTATAATCTGGTTTATGACTATATCCTTCTCTATAATCTGGGTTTGGTTATGACTTATGACTATATCACACCTTATGCATGTCAGTCCTGGATTCTGCCGCATGCAAATGACACAAACAGAATTTGTAAGAATGAATGTTGAGCATACAAAAGGGGGAATGTAATTCATACAGGTTAAGTAGCTAATAGCACAGGGATCATACGAGCTTGGTTCTTACACATAGAATGCTTAGAAAATACATGCGAGATAAAATACAGGTGAGATAAAACTAGGAACGAAATGCGAAACTAGTAGTGGTAAACAGCACACTCACCCACCCGCCAGATCCTGTTGAGCATCTCGTAGCAGACATACGCGTCCCTGGCTGCGTACTTGATCGCATCGTAATCCAGGTGCCTCCACTCCCATCACTCGTGCAGGTGCTTCGGGAACTCGATTTTCATGCCGGCGTACTCGCGGTCGATGATGTCGGAAGCGAGTCTAGCCATGCCGGCTTTCCCCATACCGCCATCCGGGTACCTCCACAAACGTTGGAGATCGACGTGATTGACAACATGAACAAGGAGATCCCGTTCTAGCTTCGGAGTGTCGTTCTTGATGTCGACGCTGGCAAAGTAGATCTCCCTCCTGTGTAGGAACTCGCGAAGCTCCAGGCATACAGATTTGGCCCTACATACGTGATATAGGAGGCAGTGGTTGCGCATGGATAGCTGCAAAAGCGCCGTCCTCTTCCTATCTCTGGTATACTCGAGGTCAAGGCCGACGATCTTGTACCTGTCCATCGGCTCCTATAGCCACCGCTCGTACATTGCGATGACCTTGGCAACCTCCGCTGACGCATTTGTGTGGACGACCGTCAGCTTGGTGGTGCCATGGGCGGTGACGGTGTACTCATCGGTGTAGTCGCTCCCGTCGCCGAACACGCCGTACTCTGCATCCATGGGAGCAGCTAATGTGGTGGCGGTGGCCTAGGGTCGGTAGCGGTGGCTAGGACTGGGCGTGGAGGTGGAGTGATCTGTTGCGGTGGTATGGCCAGGCGGAGGCGGTGCCTGCGGTAGCATTAATGTTTCTTGCGGTGGCAGCGCCGACAGAAGGAATGAGTTGGGGATTTTTGCATAGTGATGTGCTGAGGAGACGGAAGGCGATGCTGAAATTCCGTTTACCAATATTCCGGTCATACCCATTGATGGCTCAGTGCACGGCGCCCAGAAAAGTGCTGGTGCGTGGTTGATGTAGAGCTCGTTGGGAACCCCAAGAGGAAGGTATGATGAGCACAACAGTAAGTTTCCCTCAGTTATGAAACCAAGGTTTAATCGAACCAGTAGGAGCAAGGAAAACACCCCAAAGGTGTTACTAGCTGAGCTTTGGCAGGGCGCACTACCGGTGCTAATAGCAACGTGGATACCTGCACAACACAACCACAGAACTTTGTCCCCAACTTGCGATGAGGATGTCAATCTCATCGTGTTTTGCAGAAAACAAAGGATTAAACGTATCGAATGGAAAGAAGTAATAGTTTGCAGAAAGTAAACACAAAGAAGTAAACAGTTTGTAGATTGTATGTAAAGAAAAGGACCGGGATCCATAGTTCACTAGAGGTGGCTCTCCTTAGATAGATAACATGCTGGGTGAACAAATTACAGTGGGGCAATTGACAAACACCGAGAAAGCAATACATGCATATACTAATCATCTTGACTCCTTTGAGACTTGATTGGGCATTACAACATTATACATAGACCGCCATCCAACTGCATCTATGACTAATAATCCACCTTCAGGTTACCATCCGAACCCCCTCCAGTATTAAGTTGCAAGCAACAGATTATTGCTTTACGAACTGCATGTAAAGTAAACAATACGATTGTTCTATGAACAAAGGATTGTTGTTTTCTCCCTAGTAGCAACAACACATCTAGTACCTTAGAGATTTCTGTCACTTCCCCAGATTACCAGAGGCATGAACCCACTATCGAGCATAAATACTAACTCTTGGAGTTGCTAGCATCTACTTGGCCAAGATAGCTACTAACAACGGAAAGCATGCAAGATCACAAATAACAAAGACATGATAGAATCAATAATCAATCTGAAATAGAATCTCAATATCCATCGGATCCCCGCAAACACAACATGCAGAATTACAAATAGATGATCTTGATCATGAACAGAGCTCACAAGATCTAGACATGAAAGCACAAAGGAGGAGAACCAACCATCTAGTTACTACACGGATCCGTAGTCCAAGGATGAACTACTCACGTATCACACCGGAGGCTTGCATGGTGATGAAGAAGGCCTCCAGGGTGAATTCCCCTTTCCGGCAGGGTGCCGAGAAGAGCTTTAGATCCCTCCCGATCTAGGGATGGAGATGACGGTCATACAGATTCTTTCGTGGATTTTTGATCGGGCCCTTAGGGTTTTCGTCTCGAGGGCAATATATAGGCGGAAGGAGAGGCCGAGGGGGTGCCGGGAGCGGCCACACCACCCCCTGGCGTGGGCCAGGCCTGGCCGTGCGGCCAGGTGGTGTGGTGTCCCCCTGGCCCCTCTCTGTCTCGTATTCTGGCACTTGATGGCATCCGGAAAAATAGGCACTTTGGCTTTTGTCTCGTCCAATTCCGAGAATATTCATTTTCTAACTTTCCTGGAACCAAAAACAGCAGAAAATGGGCAGCTGGCACTGTGGCTCTTGTTAATAGGTTAGTCCAAGAAATCATATTAAAAGTACTCCAAAGTTGGAACCAAACACAAGAAAGTGGATAAAACCAAGCATGGAACATCTAAAATTATAGATACATTTGCAATGTATCAACATCCCCAAGCTTAACTCCTGCTCGTCCTCGAGTAGGTAAGTGATAAGAAGAAAGAATAATTTTTGAGGTGACATGCACCATCATAAACTTGATCAAAGTATTTGTAAAACATTCAAATCTGGGATCATAGTACTTCAATCATAACATGAAAGACAAAGTTCTAGCAATAAGCAAAAGAAACTATGATGCAACATGAAAAGGCACAAACAAAAGATTCATGAATAACAATGCTTTGCAAGACATTTGTTTGTTTCACATAAAGAAAACATAGCATAATAGTATTCATCTTGTCCCTCAATAGAGTAGCAAATATAAATGCATAGGACACCTTCAAAGTTCATAAGAGTGACTAGATACAATAGTTTAAAACAAGCAATAACAAGTTATGCATCAATCAACTAGTCTTGGGACAATAGAACTAAGAATGGCCACTATGCTCTCAAAGTAGGTGCATAAAGATAGAAGGTGGAGACTGAATATAATGGTGGAAGAAAGGCCTTCATAGAAGGAAGTGTTGGAGATATGCCCAAGAGGCAATAATAAAAGTGGTTATTATTATATCTTTGTGTTTATGATGAATGTTTACATCCCATGCTATAATTGTATTATAAGGAAACACTAATACATGTGTGTTTTGTAAACATAAAAGAATCCCTAGTAAGCCTCTTGTGGAACTAGCTTGTTGATTAATTGATGATCATGGTTTCCTGATCATGGACATTGGATGTCATTAATAACAAGGTTATATCATTAGGAGAATGATGTGATGGACACACACCCATAGTAAGCGTAGCATAAGATCAAGTCATTAAGTTCGTATTGCTATAAGCTTTCAAATGCATAGTAACCTAATCCTTCGACCATGAGGTTATGTTAATCACCATCACCGGATGGGTACTTTGATGACATCAAACACCGCTTCGTAACTGGGTGGTTATAAAGGTGTCATTGGGTGTTCTGAAAGTATGTGTTGAAGCGCATGGACCAAGATTGGGATTTGTCCATCCATATGACGGATAGATATGCTCTGGGCCCTCTCGGTGGAATGTCATCTAGTTAGCTTGCAAGCATGTGACTGGGTCACAAGGGATGACATAACATGGAACGAGTAAAGAGTACTTATCAGTAACGAGGTAGAACTAGGTATGGAGATACCGACGATCAAACCTCGGATAAGTAGAATATCGCGTGAAAAGGGAATTGGTTTCGTATGTTAATGGTTCTATCGATCACGAAGTCGTCGTTGAGTATGTGGGAGCCATTATGGATCTCCAGATCCCGCTGATGGTTATTGATCAGAGAGGTGTCTTCATCATGTCTGCATATTCACGAACCGTAGGGTGACACACTTAAGGTTCGAAGTTGTTTTAAGTAGATATGGAATATGCGTTGGAGACCGAATGTTGTTCGGAGTCTCGGATTGGATCCGGGACATCACGAGGAGATCCGGAATTGTCCAGAGAATGAGATTCATATATTGGGGATCATTTTCTAAGTTAGGAAATGTTCTGGAGTATTTGTATGGGGATTCTAGAAGGTTTCGGAATGTTCCGGAAGGTTCTAGGAGATTTCTTGGAGTTTGCTTGAAAACCAAGAAAGGATCAAGGAGTCCTTGTGGGGCAAGACAAGGAGTCATGGGGGAGGAGGACTCCTCCCCCCTCCCAATCCGCCGGCCAAGGAAGGGAGGGGAGTCCTACTAGGACTCCCCCTCCCATGGCGCCTCCCTCCTTTAAATAGAGGGGTGGGGGCGCCACCCCCTTGCTCCCTCCACTTCAAGCCCTAGCCGCCGCCTCTCTCCTCCTCCTTCCCTCTGCTCAGGCTTAGGCGAAGCCCTGCAGAATTCTCTACTCCACCACCACCACCACACCGTCGTGCTGCTGGGATTCCGTGGAGAAGATCTACTACCTCCGCTGCTCACTGGAACGGGGAGAGGAAGGTATGCTTCGACTCCGCACGTGTGACCGACTGCGGAAGCGCTGCCGGAACGCGGCGCCGGAAGGATCGTCCACATGATCTTGAGATCGGCAAGTGATTGACTACATCAACCACGAGATCCAATCTCGTAACGCTTTCGGATCTACGAGGGTTAGTACAGATCTATCTCGTTGCACATGTCTAATAGATTAGATCTTGACTTTTATCTAGATTAGATCTGGGTTTTGTTCGTTCTTGCGATAGATTTTTTTTGTTTTCCATGCTACGAACCCATCAGCGGTATCAGAGCCGTATCTATGCGTAGATTTGTTGCACGAGTAGAACACAATGGTTTTGTGGGCGTTGGTGCTCGTGCCGTCTTTTGCTTTGTGTACTTTGCATCTTGCGGTATGGTGGGATGAAGCGGCTCGGGCTAACCTTACATGTCATCGCACATGAGACTTGCTCCATGCTTGACGTGTAACTTGCTTTGCACAAGTGGCTTTGCGGGTGTCTGTCTCTCCCACCATAGTATAGATCCAATCTACACTTTGCACTTGATAGCACTTGTATCAACATTGTGGTTCAGTTTCGTAGGTAAGATCCGTTCTTATTCGAAAGCCCCAAACCACGTAAAACATGCAAGGAAAATTAGAGGCGTCTAACTTGTTTTTATTCTACATGTGCATACAACGGGTGCAAGCCAGATTTGCACATGCGGAAACTAAGGTTAATCTTGACGAGCCTAGCATGTACAGACATGGTCTCGGAACACGGAATACCGAATGGTAGAGCATGAATCATATAAGTGATATGATGAACATGAAGATTGTTCGCCGATGAAACTACATCTTCTCTCGTGAAGATCGGACTTGGTGTAGTGGACTTGGTTCGTGTAATCACTAAGACAATGTGAGGGATGTTGTTTTGAGTGGGAGTTCACCTAGTTAATTTAAGAATTAAAATTGAACTCAATTTATCATAAACTTAGTCTAAACTACTTGCAAATTTGTTGTAGATTATGGCGAACCTCTCCATCAATTTCAATGCGTTCCTAGAGAAAGAAAAGCTTAAGAACAATGGAAGAAACTTCACGGACTGGCTCCGTGGTCTGAAGATTGTCCTCAGGACTGTTCAGATGACCTATGTGCTCGAAGCACCGCTAGGTGACCCGCCTGCAGATGATGCCACCGATGACGTAAAGAATGTTTACGCCACTCGGTAAAATCATTACTCCATAGTTCAGTGTGCCATCCTATACGGTTTAGAAACGGAGCTCCAGAAGCGTTTTGAGCACCACGACCCATTCGAGATCATTAAGGAGCTCAAGCTCATTTTTGAGACTCACGCGGCCGTGGAGAGCTATGAGGCCTCCGAAAAGTTCTTACCTGTAAGATGGAAGAGGGAAGCTCCGTTAGCAAGCACGTTCTCACCATGTCTGGGCACGCAAACAAGCTCCAAGAGTTAGGGATTCACCGTGTCCTCCAATCACTACCACCGAGTTATAAGAACTTTGTGATGAACTACAATATGCACTGCATGAACAAGACGTTGTCTGAACTATCGTCCATGCTGAAAACTGCTGAAGTGGAGATCAAGAAGGAGCACCAAGTGTTGATGGTCAATAAGACCACCAATTTGAAGAAACAGGGCAAGCCTCAGAAAAAGGGCAACTTCAAAAAGGACGGCAAGAAAGCTGCCGCACCTGCTAAGAAGCCCAAGGCTGGTCCTAAGCCTGAAACTGAATGCTTCTACTGCAAGGGTGCTGGTCAATGGAAGCATAACTGCCCCAAGTACCCGGCGGATCTGAAGAACGGCAACATCAATAAGAAAGGTATATTCGATATACATGTTATTGATGTGTATCTTACTAATAATCGTAGTAGTGCCTGGGTATTTGATACTGGTTCGGTTGCTCATATTTGTAACTCGAAACAGGAGCTGCGGAATAAACGAAGACTGGCGAGAGACGAGGTGACGATGCGCGTTGGAAATGGCTCCAAGGTTGATGTGATCGCCGTCGACACGCTCCCTCTACATCTACCTTCGGGATTAGTTTTAAATTTAAATAATTGTTATTTAGTGCCTGCGTTAAGCATGAACATTATATCTGGATCTTGTTTATTGCGAGACGGTTACTCTTTTAAGTCTGAGAATAAAGGTTGTTCGATTTATATTTGTAATATGTTTTATGGTAATGCACCTGAGATGAATGGTTTATTCTTATTGAATCTCGATAGTAGTGATACACATGTTCACAACATAGATGCTAAACGGATAAAATTGAATGATAATTCTACATACATGTGGCACTGTCGTCTTGGTCACATTGGAGTGAAGCGTATGAAGAAACTCCATTCTGATGGACTTCTTGAATCACTTGATTTTGAATCACTTGAAAGATGCGAAGCATGTCTAATGGGAAAATGACTAAGACTCCATTCTCTGGAATAATGGAGCGAGCTACAGACTTATTGGAAATAATACATACCGATGTGTGCGGTCCAATGAGTGTAGCATCGCGTGGTGGATATCGTTATGTTCTCACTTTCACGGATGACTTAAGTAGATATGGGTATATCTACTTTATGAAACATAAGTCCGAAAATTTCGAGAAGTTTAAGGAATTTCAAAGTGAAGTGGAAAATCATCGTAACAAGAAGATTAAGTTTCTGCGTTCTGACCGCGGAGGTGAATATCTAAGTTATGAGTTTGGCATGCATTTAAAGAAATGTGGAATATTTTCGTAGTTGATACCGCCGGGAACACCACAGCGTAATGGTGTGTCCGAACGTCGTAATCGAACTCTCTTAGATATGGTTTGGTCTATGATGTCTCTTACAGATTTACCACTATCGTTTTGGGGCTATGCATTAGAGACAGCCGCATTCACTTTAAATAGGGCACCATCTAAATCCGTTGAAACGACACCATACGAATTGTGGTTTGGTAAGAAAACTAAGTTGTCGTTCCTTAAAGTTTGGGGCTGCGAAGCGTATGTAAAGAAGTTACAACCTGATAAGCTTGAACCCAAAGAGGAGAAATGCGTCTTCATAGGATACCCTAAAGAAACAATTGGGTATACCTTCTATCATAGATCCGAAGGCAAAGTTTTCGTTGCCAAGAATGGATCCTTTCTTGAGAAGGAGTTTCTCTCGAAGGAAGTGACTGGAAGGAAAGTAGAACTCGACGAGGTTATTGAACCTTCTCTCGGAGTTGAGAGTAGCGCAGCACCGGAAGATGTTTTTGTGCCGCCTGCACCAATTGGAGAGGAATCTCATGATGGTGATCATGAAACTTCGAACGAAGTTGCTGCTGAACCTCGCAGGTCAACGAGAGTTCGTACCACTCCTGATTGGTATGACTCTGCCTTGAACGTCATGTTGGTGGACAACACTGATGACCCTGCGACGTATGAAGAAGCTATGGTGAGCCCAGATTCCGACAAATGGCTAGAAGCCATGAAATCCGAAATGGGATCCATGTACGAAAACCAAGTGTGGACTTTGGTGGACTTACCGGATGGTCGTAAGGCTGTCGAGAACAAATGGATTTTCAAAAGAAAAACAGATGCTGATGGTAATGTTACCGTCTATAAAGCTCGACTTGTCGCGAAAGGGTTCCGACAAATTCAAGGAGTTGAATACGATGAGACTTTCTCACCAGTAGCGAAGCTAAAGTCTGTGAGGATTTTGTTAGCAATCGCTGCATATTTCGATTATGAGATTTGGCAGATGGATGTCAAAACGGCGTTCCTTAATGGAGACATTGAGGAAGAGTTGTATATGGTACAACCCAAAGGTTTTGTCGATCCTAAAGATGCTGACAAGGTATGCAAACTTCAGCGCTCCATTTATGGACTAAAGCAAGCATCACGGAGTTGGAATCAACGTTTTGATAAAGTAATCAAAAACTTTGGATTTATACAAACTTATGGAGAAGCTTGTATTTACAAGAAAGTGAGTGGGAGCTCTCTAGCATTCCTAGTACTATATGTAGATGACATATTGTTGATTGGGAATGATATAGAACTTCTTAATAGCGTCAAAACCTATTTGAATAATAGTTTTTCAATGAAGGATCTTGGCGAAGCGGCATATATTCTAGGCATCAAGATTTATAGAGATAGATCAAGACGCCTAATAGCGCTTTCACAAAGTACATACTTAGACAAAGTTCTAAAGAAGTTTAGAATGGAAGAGAGCAAGAAAGGGTTCGTGCCCATGTTGTCAGGTAAGACCTTGAGTAAGACTCAAAGTCCGGCTACGACAGAAGATAGAGAAAAGATGAATAATATTCCCTATGCCTCGGCCAAAGGTTCTATCATGTATGCCATGGTGTGTACAAGACCAGATATAGCACATGCTGTTAGTTTGACTAGCAGATATCAAAGAGATCCTGGAATGGAGCACTGGACAGCGGTCGAGAATATCCTAAAGTACCTGAATAGGACTAAGGATATGGTTCTTTCTTATGGAGGTGATGAACAGCTTGTTGTAAACGGTTACACTGATGCTAGTTGGAACACCGATCCAGATGACTTGAAGTCATAGTCTGGATACGTATTTATTGTGAATGCTGCTGCAGTGAGCTGGAGGAGTGCCAAGCAAAGCGTTGTGGCGAAATCTTCAACTGAATCGGAATACATAGCTGCTTCGGAGGCTGCACAAAAAGCCATATGGATGAAGGAGTTCATTACTGAACTTGGCGTGGTTCCCAGTGTGTTGGACCCGATGGCCATCTACTGTGACAACACAGGTGCCATAGCTAATGCACAGGAGCCAAGGTCACATAGCAAGCTGAAGCATATCAACCTACGTTTCCATGCTATTCGCGAGTATGTCCGAGATGGTGACATAAAGATTTGCAAAGTACACACTGATCTGAATGTGGCAGATCCGTTGACTAAACCTCTCCCTAGAGCAAAGCATTACCAACACCAGAACGCCATGGGTGTTAGGTATATTACCATGTAATCTAGATTATTGACTCTAGTGCAAGTGGGAGACTGTTGGAGATATGCCCAAGAGGCAATAATAAAAGTGGTTATTATTATATCTTTGTGTTTATGATGAATGTTTACATCCCATGCTATAATTGTATTATAAGGAAACACTAATACATGTGTGTTTTGTAAACATAAAAGAGTCCCTAGTAAGCCTCTTGTGGAACTAGCTTGTTGATTAATTGATGATCATGGTTTCCTGATCATGGACATTGGATGTCATTAATAACAAGGTTATATCATTAGGAGAATGATGTGATGGACACACACCCATAGTAAGCGTAGCATAAGATCAAGTCATTAAGTTCGTATTGCTATAAGCTTTCAAATGCATAGTAACCTAATCCTTCGACCATGAGGTTATGTTAATCACCATCACCGTATGGGTACTTTGATGACATCAAACACCTCTTCGTAACTGGGTGGTTATAAAGGTGTCATTGGGTATTCTGAAAGTATGTGTTGAAGCGCATGGACCAAGATTGGGATTTGTCCATCCATATGACGGATAGATATGCTCTGGGCCCTCTCGGTGGAATGTCATCTAGTTAGCTTGCAAGCATGTGACTGGGTCACAAGGGATGACATAACATGGAACGAGTAAAGAGTACTTATCAGTAACGAGGTAGAACTAGGTATGGAGATACCGACGATCAAACCTCGGATAAGTAGAATATCGCGTGACAAAGGGAATTGGTTTCGTATATTAATGGTTCTATCGATCACGAAGTCATCGTTGAGTATGTGGGAGCCATTATGGATCTCCAGATCCCGCTGATTGTTATTGATCGGAGAGGTGTCTTCATCATGTCTGCATATTCACGAACCGTAGGGTGACACACTTAAGGTTCGAAGTTGTTTTAAGTAGATATGGAATATGTGTTGGAGACCGAATGTTGTTCGGAGTCTCGGATTGGATCCGGGACATCACGAGGAGATCCGAAATTGTCCAGAGAATGAGATTCATATATTGGGGATCATTTTCTAAGTTAGGAAATGTTCCGGAGTATTTGTATGGGGATTCTAGAAGGTTTCGAAATGTTCCGGAAGGTTCTAGGAGATTTCTTGGAGTTTGCTTCAAAACCAAGAAAGGATCAAGGAGTCCTTGTGGGGCAAGATAAGGAGTCGTGGGGGAGGAGGACTCCTCCCTCCTCCCAATCCGCCGGCCAAGGAAGGGAGGGGAGTCCTACTAGGACTCCCCCTCCCATGGCGCCTCCCTCCTTTAAATAGAGGGGTGGGGGCGCCACCCCCTTGCTCCCTCCACTTCAAGCCCTAGCCACCGCCTCTCTCCTCCTCCTTCCCTCTGCTCAGGCTTAGGCGAAGCCCTGCAGAATTCTCTACTCCACCACCACCACCACACCGTCGTGCTGCTGGGATTCCGTGGAGAAGATCTACTACCTCCGCTGCTCGCTGGAACGGGGAGAGGAAGGCCTGCTTCGAATCCGCACGTGTGACCGACTGCGGAAGCGCTGCCGGAAGGATCGTCCACACGATCTTGAGATCGGCAAGTGATCGACTACATCAACCACGAAATCCAATCTCGTAACGCTTTCAGATCTACGAGGGTTAGTACAGATCTATCTCGTTGCACATGTCTAATAGATTAGATCTTGGCTTTTATCTAGATTAGATCTGGGTTTTGTTCGTTCTGGCGATAGAATTTTTTTGTTTTCCATGCTACGAACCCATCAGGAAGTAGGGATTCAAGTCTCATAAAGAGCTTCCAAAAATTATGGTACTTTTAGCTTTCAGCTCTCATTGCCCCTATCATAAACATCTTTAAGGTGATTAAGGTTAAAGTGACACAACTAAGAGGATATGCTTGACAAATTATAAACCAAAATCTCATGCCCCTTACTTACGAAGACCGATCCTCAAGCTACTCAACTTCAGTCACGAGTAAGCTCTTGTCATTGTAAGTATATGTGTATCATTAAGAACCGCCAATGGGGTACCCCTTGCACATGATACAGGAGCTTTCCCATAATCAAAATGATAAGGCAAGCAGACAATGAGCATCTCAGCAATCTTTTTATTTGCTATTTGCATAGGTTTTTATTGAGGATTCTTCATAGAGTGCTCATTATGGTGATGCTGCAAGTTTCCACCATGATTAGGCATGGCTTAGGCTAACACACATTCAAACTCCATGATCTTACAAGTTCTACTTTTATTTCACACCGTCGGGATCCGTAAGCAAAAGAACATGATATCAACGGGGTCCAAAGTACAAGTGCAATGTTGAAAGCATTCCCCATGAAACATGGTTCTGCTAATTTCAACTTATAAAGCGCAAGCATATACGCAACAAAGAAGGACCCAATGGTTCAAGTTTATTAGATGCAAAAATTTAAATTGTGCCATCAAGTTCGTGAAAGCTTTAATCACTAGTTTTATCATAACAAGTTTAATTTGGAAGGTAAACAAAAGCATGAATATACTTGGAATAGCATAAGCTAGTAGGTAGGTATGGTGGACTCTTTGGAATAGCTTGGTTTAGGGAGTTGGATGCATGAGTGGAACTCATACTTTGTTGTGGAGGCTGATACATTGCAAATGTATCTATAATTTTTGATGGTCCATGCTTGGTTTTATCTACTTTCTTGTGTTTTGTTCCAACTTTGGAGTACTTTTCATATGATTTCTTGGACTAACCTATTAACAAGTGCCAGTTGCCTGTTTTCTGCTGTTTTTGGTTCCAGGAAGTTAGAAAATGAATATTCTCAGAATTGGACGAGACAAAAGCCAAAGTTCCTATTTTACCGGAAGACTCACGGAGCCAGAATACGAGACGGAGGAGGGCCAGGGCCTGGCCACCCCCCAGGCGCGGGCTAGCCCTACCCGCGCCACCAGGTGGTGTGGCCCCCTGGCACTCCACCGACCTTGCCCTCTGGCCTATAAGAAGCCTCCTGAGACCAAAACCCTAAATCGTCAATCAGAAATCCACGAAAAGTTCCGCAGCACCGCCGCCACCGAAGGGGAGATTCGGGGGACAGAAAGTCTCTGTTCCAGCACCCTGCCGGGACAGGGAAGTGCCCCTAGAGCCATCTCCATCGATCTCCACCACCATCTCCATCACCATTGCTGATTCCCATGATAAGGAGGGAGTAGTTCTCTCTCGAGGCTAAGGGTTCTACCGGTAGCTATGTGTTCATCTCTCTCTCTATGCATGATCCTATTGAGATCATGAGCTTGTAATCTATAGGTCTACCTTGCTACTCAAGTGCTTTAATAGATCTCTGCTCTCCCCATGTGTGTGAAAGTGACAGCGTGCTCACCATGGTGGCACTTAGGCTAGAGACTACAAATACTTGTTATGAGTTATATTTGGAGTTGGATCTTTCTATGAAATTGTGGTGTTTGTTGGAACCATCTAGAGCTCAAGGTGACAGTGTGGGGTTATCTAGATGGGGAAAGCGGACTTTGAGGTGTGCTGTTATAGCCCTACCATCGATTAGAGTGTTCAACCGGAGAGTGGTTAAGAGTAGTATCATGAAGATAATATATCTATATGAGAGTGTTCACTAGTGAAAGTATGACCCCTAGGCCTTGTTTCTAAGCATTGATACACCGTTAGCAATTAGATCTGTTACATGTTTGCTTGCTTCCATCTTTATTTCAGTTTTCCTTTAGTTTCTTCCACGCGATCAAGTTATTTTCTATCACCGTTACCACTTATAATTATCTATACCACTTGTATTTCACTATCTCTTCGCCGAACTAGTGCACCTATACACCTGACAAGTGTATTGGGTGTGTTGGGGACACAAGAGACTTCTTGTATCTTGATTGCAGGGTTGCTTGAGAGGGGATACCTTTGACCACTTCCTCCTTGAGTTCGATATACCTTGGGTGATCCACTTAAGGTAAAACTTGCTTTTGTTCTACAAACCTCTGCACTTGGAGGCCCAACAACTGTCTACAAGAATAGAAGTGCGTAGACATCAAGCTATTTTCTGGCGCCGTTGCCGGGGAGGTAAGGTAAAAGGTACTCACATCCTCCAGTGTGGGTGCTCAAAGTTATTTCCTTTAGATTCTGCAATTTTGTCTTTTTGTTTCTTGTTTTCACTAGTTATGCTTAATGGAAAACAACAAAAAAATTAGAGAGCTTTATAGTATTTATCTTGAGTTAGGACATGAAGTGTTTGAAGAGAAAATTAAAAAACCTATGGAACTTTATTTGCATGCTAATAGCAATGTTGCTAGTATGAATTCTTTGGACACCATAATTGCTAATGCTATGGAAAAGTCTAAGCTTGGGGAAGCTAGTTTTGATGAGCATGATATTTTTAGTCCCCCAAGGATGGAGGAGAAGATTTACTTTGATGACACTATGCCTCCAATATATGATGATTACAATGATGAGTATGATATTTTCAGCCCACCTACTATTGAGGAGAAAATTATTTATGATTACAATATGCCTCCTATATTTGATGATTATGGTGATGAGAATAATAATGATAGCTATTTTGTTGAATTTGCTCCCACTACAATTAATAAGAATGACTATGCTTATGTGAAGAGTAATAATTATTTTATGAATGTGGCTCATGATAAGAATGTTTCTTGTGATAGTTATATTGTTAATTTTATTCATGATGCCACTGAAAGTTATTATGAGAGAGGGAAACATGGTTTTATATATCTCAACAATATTAAGTTTCCCCTCTTTATGTTGAAAGTCTTGAAGTTGCACTTGTTTTGCTTTACTATGCTTGTTGCTTTGTGCTTTTATGACTTGTTTCTTTACAAGATTCCTATGCATAGGAAGTGGGTTAGACTTAAATGTGCTTTTAATTTGCTTCTTTATGCTCTCTTTTACTTTAATTCATATTTTCTATGTGAGCATCTTCTCAAACTATCATGCCTAACTTAAAGGCGTTAAAGAAAAGTACTTATTGGGAGATAACACAAAAGTTTTAGTTGAGTCTTGGAAGTTATTAACTCTGTAATAACCTCTCCTTATCTTTTTTATTTGCTTTTTGTGCCAAGAGTAACCTCTAATGAGAGTGAAGTAATGATTAGGAAAGTTGCTGTCCCGAAACAGATTTTTGTGCTTCACCGTACAAATTCGTGAGAGAGCTCTGTATGTCGGATTGAGCTGTAATTTTTTTTGCTTCTGCCCCAGGTTGTTATCTAACTTTCGTTAGTTAAACACTTTTTGATTTGAGCAACACAAGGTATTCAAAAAAAATTCGTCTTTACCTGCTGGTCCGTTTTGACAGATTTCTGCCATTTTCTGCATTTGCTTCTTGTTGGTTCCTTTTTGAGTTCTTTTGGGGAGTTGAGATTTTTGAGGGAAGTGCTTCAGTAGATAGTGTTCTAATGGAAGTTTTATTGGTATTGGAACTGAACCTAAAGACCTATTATCTTGAGTACACTAATGTTGCTAATAAAGATTGTGTGGAGTTTTGTATGAAGGAAAAATTTCAGGTGTATGGAAGGAATGAGTAATGAGATGAAGGATGTACTAAAGCTCAAGCTTGGGGATGCCACGCGTGTCACCCCAAGAAATATCCAAGAAGTACAAGCGTCAAAGCTTGGGGATGCCCAAGGCACCCCCTTCTTCATCAATAAAAATCCCAGGTTTCTTCCAAACACTTCATTTTTATTGTTTCATGCACAGTTGTGTTGTTCTTGGAGCGTCTTCTTTTTCGTTTTCGTTTTGGTTTTTCGTTTTGCTTGGTTTTCTTAGTTTTCTGAATAAATTGGTTGGACCCCCTCTTTCTTACAATGGTTTGCAAATAGTTTGGTTTGGATTGGAAAAGAGTAGGAAAGTTCATGCTTAAGTGGTAAAGAGAGCTTGTTTTTGACTGTGGCCTATGCTTTGTCATGCCATGCTTGATATTGTTTTGGCTTTATGCTTAGTATTCTTTGATGTAGCATGACTTGTTATAAACAATTGAGATTGCTTAATGTGCATTGGATTAATCATGCGTTGTTTTAGCATATTAAAGCATAGTATTGTGGTATTCTCCTTTGATGCTTTATTTGGGTTGACTTGGCGCATGCTCACACCATATTATGACTATCTCAAGTCACCATAGCCTTTATGATCCTTTAGTTTTCAACTTGTAGTATCACTTTATGCTTTGATCAATGATGTTTTGTCGCTCTGCATGATTATGGCCATTATTGCTCTCTTAGTTTGTCGCTCCCAGTCTTTTGCTAGCCTCCACAACCAAGTATGAGTTCCACTCATGCATCCAACTCCCTAAATCAAGTTTTTCCAAAGAGTCCACCATACCCACCTACTAGCTTATGCTATTCCAAGTATATTCATGCTTTTGTTTACCTTCCACTTGTTATGAGAAAACTAGTGATTAAAGCTCTCACGAACTTGATGGCACACTTTACTTTATTGCCTCTAATAAACTTGAACCATTGGGTCCTTGTTTGTTGCGTATATGCTTGCGCTTTATAAGTTGAAATTAGCAGAACCATGTACCATGGGGAACGCTTTCAACATTGCACTTGTACTTTGTACCCCGTTGTTATTATGTTCTTTTGCTTACGGATCCCGGCGGTGTGAAATAAAAGTGGAACTTGTAAGATCATGGAGTTTGTATGTGTGTTAGAGAAACGCCTGGGCCGCTAGCCTAAGCCATGCCTAATCATGGTGGAAACTTGCAGCATCACCATAGTGAGCACTCTATGGAGCATCCTCAATAAAAACCTATGCAAATAGCAAATAAAAAGATCACTAAGATGCTCATTGTCTGCTTGCCTTGTCATTTTTATTATGGGAAAGCTCCCGTATCATGTGCAAGGGGTACCCCGTTGGCGGTTCTTAATGATACACATATACTTACAATGACAAGAGCTTACTCGTGACTGAAGTTGAGTAGCATGAGGATCGATCTTCGCAAGTAAGGGGCATGAGATTTCGGTTTATAACTTGTCAAGCATATCCTCTTAGTTGTGTCACTTTAACCTTAACCACTTCAAGATGCTTATGATAGGGGAAATGAGAGCTGAAAGCTATAAGTACCATAATTTTTGGAAGCTCTTTATGAGACTTGAATCCCTACTTCCTTTTACAAATGGCCTTTCTTCCACTTATATATTGAGTCTCCACCTTCTACCTTTATGCACCTACTTTGAGAGCATAGTGGCCATTCTTAGTTCTATGTGCATTGTCCCAAGACTAGTTGATTGATGCATACTTTGATATTTCTTGTTTTAAACTATTTGTATCTAGTCACTCTTATGAACTTTGAAGCTGTCCTATGCATTTATGTTTGCTACTCTATGAGGGACAAGCTGAATGCCATTATGCTATGTTTTCTTTATGTGAAACAAACAAACGTCTTGCAAAGCATTGTTATTCATGAATCTTTTGTTTGTGCCTTTTCATGTTGCAACATAGTTGCTATGTCTTATTGTTAGAACTTTATCTTTCATGCTATGTTGAAGTACTATGATCCCAGCTATCAATGTTTTACAAATACGTTGATCAAGTCTTTGATGGTGCATGTCACCTCAAAAATTATTCTTTATTTTTATCACTTACCTACTCGAGGACGAGCAGGAGTTAAGCTTGGGGATGTTGATACATTGCAAATGTATCTATAAATTTTGATGTTCCATGCTTGGTTTTATCTACTTTCTTGTGTTTTGTTCCAGCTTTGGAGTACTTTTCATATGATTTCTTGGACTAACCTATTAACAAGTGCCAGTTGCCTGTTTTCTGCTGTTTTTGGTTCCAGGAAGTCAGAAAATGAATATTCTCAGAATTGGATGGGACAAAAGCCAAAGTTCCTATTTTACCGGAAGACTCACGGAGCCAGAATACGAGACGGAGGAGGGCCAGGGCCTGGCCACACCCCCCAGGCGCGGGCTAGCCCTACCCGCGCCACTAGGTGGTGTGGCCCCCTGGCACTCCACCGACCTTGCCCTATGGTCTATAAGAAGCCCCCCGAGACCAAAACCCTAAATCGTCAATAAAAATCCACGAAAAGTTCCGTAGCACCGCCGCCACCGAAGGGGAGATTCGGGGGACAGAAAGTCTCTGTTCCGGCACCCTGCCGGGACGGGGAAGTGCCCCCGGAGCCATCTCCATCGATCTCCACCACCATCTCCATCACCATTGCTGATTCCCATGATGAGGATGGGGTAGTTCTCTCTCGAGGCTAAGGGTTCTACCGGTAGATATGTGTTCATCTCTCTCTCTATGCATGATCTTATTGAGATCATGAGCTTGTAATCTATAGGTCTACCTTGCTACTCAAGTGCTTTAATAGATCTCTGCTCTCCCCATGTGTGTGAAAGTGAGAGCGTGCTCACCATGGTGACACTTAGGCTAGAGACTACAAATACTTGTTATGAGTTATATTTGGAGTTGGATCTTTCTATGAAATTGTGGTGTTTGTTGGAACCATCTAGAGCTCAAGGTGACAGTGTGGGGTTATCTAGATGGGGAAAGCGGACTTTGAGGTGTGCTGTTATAGCCCTACCATCGATTAGAGTGTTCAACCGGAGAGTAGTTAAGAGTAGTATCATGAAGATAATATATCTATATGAGAGTGTTCACTAGTGAAAGTATGACCCCTAGGCCTTGTTTCTAAGCATTGATACACCGTTTGCAATTAGATCTGTTACATGTTTGCTTGCTGCCATCTTTATTTCAGTTTTCCTTTAGTTTCTTCCACGCGATCAAGTTATTTCCTATCACCGTTACCACTTATAATTATCTATACCACTTGTATTTCACTATCTCTTCGCCGAAATAGTGCACCTATACACCTGACAAGTGTATTGGGTGTGTTGGGGACACAAGAGACTTCTTGTATCTTGATTGCAGGGTTGCTTGAGAGGGGATACCTTTGACCACTTCCTCCCTGAGTTCGATATACCTTGGGTGATCCACTTAAGGGAAAACTTGCTGCTGTTCTACAAACCTATGCACTTGGAGGCCCAACAACTGTCTACAAGAATAAAAGTGCGTAGACATCAGAGGCTAGCAAAAGACTGAGAGCGACAAACTAAGAGAGCAATAATGGCCATAATTATGCAGAGCGACAAAACATCATTGATCAAAGCATAAAGTGATACTACAAGTTGAAAACTAAAGGATCATAAAGGCTATGGTGACTTGAGATAGTCATAACATGGTGTGAGCATGTGCCAAGTCAACCCAAATAAAGCATCAAAGGAGAATACCACTATACTATGCTTTAATATGCTAAAACAACGCATGATTCATCCAAGGCACATTAAGCAATCTCAATTGTTTATAACAAGTCATGCTACAGCAAATAATACTAAGCATAAAGCCAAAACAATATCAAGCATGGCATGACAAAGCATAGGCCACAGTCAAAAACAAGCTCTTTTTACCACATAAGTATGAACTTTCCTACTCTTTTCCAAACCAAACCAAACTATTTGCAAACCAATGTATGAAAGAGGGGGTCCAATCAATTTATTCAGAAAACTAAGCAAACCAAGCAAACGAAAACCAAAAACAAAAACGAAAAATAAGACGCTCCAAGAAAAACACAACTGTGCATGAAACAATAAAAATGAAGCGTTTGGAAGAAACCTAGGATTTTTATTGATGAAGAAGGGGATGCCTTGGGCATCCCCAAGCTTTGACGCTTGTACTTCTTGGATATTTCTTGGGGTGACACGCGTGGCATCCCCAAGCTTGAGCTTTAGTCCATTCTTCAACTCATTACTCATTCCTTCCATACACCTGAAATTTTTCCTTCATACAAAACTTCACACAATCTTTATTAGCAACATTAGTGCACTTAAGATAAATAAGTCTCAAGGTTCAGTTCTAACACCAAATAAACTTCCATTAGAACACTAGCTACTGTGGCACTTCCCTCAAAAATCTCAATTCCCCAAAAGAACTAAAAAAGGAACCAATAAGAAGCAAATGCAGAAAATGGCAGAAATCTGTCAAAACAGACCAGCAGGTAAAGACAAATTTTTTCGAAGACCTTCTGTTCTCAAATAAAAAAGTGTTGAACTAATGAAAGTTAGATAACAACATGGGGAAGAATCAAAAAAAATTACAGCTCAATCCGACATACAGAGCTCTCTCACGAATTTTTACGGTGAAGCACAAAAATCTGTTTCGGGACAGCAACTTTCCCAATCATTACTTCTCTCTCATTAGAGGTTACTCTTGGCACAAAAAGCAAATAAAAAGGATAAGGAGCGGTTATTACAGAGGTAATAACTTCCAAGACTCATCTAAAACTTTTGGGTTATCTCCAAATAAGTACTTTTCTTTAACGCCTTTAAGTTAGGCATAAGAAGCAAAGAAAGAATCAAGTGTTCACAAATGAAGAAGCATTAAGATTAATACCAGAAATATCTTCAACAAGACAAGGTATATCATCCAAATAAGTTCTAGAGGATCCTCTCTCAATACTCTTAGGTTCACTATTCTCATCAAAAGGGTTTGCAGGAACAATCCAATCAAGATTCTTTTCTATGGCATCATGTATTGCTATTAGTTTAAAGGGTGTTGGTATCTTAGGTTCCTCCCCATTATGTTCGGTTTTGTTCATCTTTTCTCGTGTACCAACAACATATACACATGAGCCTAGCATATTGAAACGTTCAAAGACTGTCCTAGCTTCCTTGGCAACATCATAGAACTCCTTAAACAAAGTTTCTAAAATGAAATCCCTCTTTTTAGGATCCTCAATTTCTTTAAGCTTAAGAAACATTACTTGCATTAAGGGGTTGAGGTTAACAAACCTAGCTTCTAACATGTGAATTAAAGAAGCTGAAGCAATCTCATAGTTTGGAGCAAGTTCTACAAGGGATCTATCCTCAGTATCTTCATGCTTACAAACATGATTAAAGAATTCTTCAATGTTATCTTTCCCAATTATAGAACCACTACCAATTGGAAGGTCTTTCAGGGTGAATGTAGGGATCAACATGGTGAGCTAAGGAAGAGGTGACAACTAAAGGAGACTTAATTTTTTTGTGTGTTTTTGAATAAGAAAGCAAACAAGTAAAACTATTTTTTGTGTGTTTTTGATAAGAAAACAAGCAAACAAAGCAAAAAGAAAACTAAGCAAAACAAAAACAACAAAGTAAAGAGATTGGTTATGAGGGACTCACCTTGTGAAGATGTCCTTGACTTCCCGGCAACAGCGCCAGAAAAATGCTTGATGGCTCAGTGCACGGCGCCCAGAAAAGTGCTGGTGCATGGTTGATGTAGAGCTCGTTGGGAACCCCGAGAGGAAGGTATGATGAGCACAACAGCAAGTTTCCCTCAGTTATGAAACCAAGGTTTAATCGAACCAGTAGGAGCAAGGAAAACACCCCAAAGGTGTTACTAGCTGAGCTTTGGCAAGGCGCACTACCGGTGCTAGTAGCAACGTGGAGACCTGCACAACACAACCACAGAACTTTGTCCCCAACTTGCGATGAGGTTGTCAATCTCACCGTGTTTTGCAGAAAACAAAGGATTAAACGTATCGAATGGAAAGAAGTAATAGTTTGCAGAAAGTAAACACAAAGAAGTAAACAGTTTGTAGATTGTATGTAAAGAAAAGGACCGGGATCCATAGTTCACTAGAGGTGGCTCTCCTTAGATAGATAACATGCTGGGTGAACAAATTACAGCGGGGCAATTGACAAACACCAGAAAGCAATACATGCATATACTAATCATCTTGACTCCTTTGAGACTTGATTGGGCATTACAACATTATACATAGACCGCCATCCAACTGCATCTATGACTAATAATCCACCTTCAGGTTATCATCCGAACCCCCTCCAGTATTAAGTTGCAAGCAACAAATTATTGTTTTATGAACTGCGTGTAAAGTAAACAATACGATTTTTCTATGAACAAAGGATTGTTGTTTTCTCCCTAGTAGCAACAACACATCTAGTACCTTAGAGATTTCTGTCACTTCCCCAGATTACCAGAGGCATGAACCCACTATCGAGCATAAATACTAACTCTTGGAGTTGCTAGCATCTACTTGGCCAAGATAGCTACTAACAACGGAAAGCATGCAAGATCACAAATAACAAAGACATGATAGAATCAATAATCAATCTGAAATAGCATCTCAATATCCATCGGATCCCCGCAAACACAACATGCAGGATTACAAATAGATGATCTTGATCATGAACGGAGCTCACAAGATCTAGACATGAAAGCACAAAGGAGGAGAACCATCCATCTAGCTACTACATGGATCCGTAGTCCAAGGATGAACTACTCACGCATCACACCGGAGGCTTGCATGGTGATGAAGAAGGCCTCCAGGGTGAATTCCCCTCTCCGGCAGGGTGCCGGGAAGAGCTTCAGATCCCTCCCGATCTAGGGATGGAGATGACGGTGGCTACAGACTCTTTCGTGGATTTTTGATCAGGCCCTTAGGGTTTTCGTCCCGAGGGCAATATATAGGCGGAAGGAGAGGCCGAGGGGGTGCCGGGAGCGACCACACCACCCCCTGGCCCCTCTCCGTCTCGTATTCTAGCACTTGATGACATCCGGAAAAATAGGCACTTGTCCCGTCCAATTCCGAGAATATTCATTTTCTGACTTTCCTAGAACCAAAAACAGTAGAAAATAGGCAGCTGGCACTGTGGCTCTTGTTAATAGGTTAGTCCAAGAAATCATATGAAAAGTACTCCAAAGTTGGAACCAAACACAAGAAAGTGAATAAAACCAAGCATGGAACATCAAAAGTTACAGATACATTTGCAATGTATCACCCATGCGGAAGCAAGTTTGACCGGGCGAGCACCGATGGTTTCCAATCCTAGCGATTAAATTCGGCGTCCGTGTCGGTAGGCGATGGGACGGATGTGCGACGTGGCTTTGGCGTGGCAGAGACCGGTCACGTAAACCACCGTCCCGTTGCCGATCCGCAGCGGGTGCGCGGTGCTGACACGACATATCGTGACAGGATAGAAGGAAGTTTACAATTATTATTAATTCCTAACAAGTTTAAGAATTGTAAGCATAGACATGGACCTAGCATCCCTGCACCTCGGGGCAGCCGCCTAGCCGATCAGGCCTGCCGATTGTGCAAAGCTTGTCCCGAATTTGCCAAAATGAAGCTCGTTTGCCCATGCTTCTATAAGTTTCTCTGTAGGCCACTTGTGTAAGCATGTACGATCAAGCAACTTTGCAACACACGTGTCAGTGGAAAAGCATTAGGTTTCAACGCACCACATAGTTTAGGGATTTAGAATAGCTACATTGTGGAGCTCTAGCCAAATTGCATGGTAAAGCCAAATTCATCTTTTTGTCAGATTTAGCTATAGCAACATTGTGTCTCGCTTGTCCTCACTTTTGCCCTCCCGATATTCCGAAGCCCTCACATGCGCTCGGAGGGGGGTGCCGTCTGGTCAAAGGCTTGGACGTTACGTGCGCCATGACGCCTAAAGTGGAAGTTTTTTTTTGTTATTTGGCCTTTTTAAGAGCGCCTTTTCCCCCCTCTCTCTAACAGTTGTGTTTTTTTTGCCCAAAAAGGTAGGGAATCTAGAGCAGCTTCTCTCTTCATTCATTGTTCCTTTTCGATCGTTTTTCCCCAATCTGGTAGCAAATCTAGAGTAGCAAAACAAACCAGCACCATAAATAAATTCAGTAATCAGAGCAGATGTAGATAAAGCAACTAATATAGGTTATATAGTACGGTACTTAACGAGGTTCGACAATTAGGATGCTCAGTAGCAGTAGCGGACTGCTTCAACACAGACAAGACAAAAGAAGCTGCTTTACAGCAGTAGTAGTAGCAGCAGCAGCTGATCAGTGGCCTCTCGTGGCCTCTGCCAGGAGGGCATCCGCCTCCTCCCTCTAGCGCCTCCTCCACTTCTTGCTGCCCAACCCCTTGACCTTGGGCGCCTTGGGTCTGATAGGGGGCATGCGACCCTCCTCGATAGTCACCTTCTGTAGGTTGCGGAGGTAAAGACTGAGCACCTGGTGCTTGGCCCTGAAGCCATGAACGTTCACGAACTCGCCGCAGGTCCTCACGTCCTCGGCATGCTTCACGAGGGAGTTGAAGTCCGTGCCACGAAGCCTCCTGGTGGGGCAAAAGGGGCACCTGTACACGTTGCCGGTGAAGAAGTTGTTGTACTAACCGGACTTTAGCCTCCTCAGCACATGATGAGTCTTGGTGTCCTTGGACTCGTCATCGCTACGGAGGTCGCTGCTATCCTCCTGTTGGAAAAAACAGTAGAGTGAAATAAGGACATGATTGAGATACTTTGATTATCGGGATTGGTTTTTTGTATAAATTAACCGAACGAGATCTCCTGATTATTCCCCAAATCTCAAACGAAATCGAATACTGATCCCAACTACGAACATGGGGATTCATCGAAAATTGAGATCTAACACAATAGGATTAGCTACTGTAAAAAATACAAACAGCCGAGCCCTAATAACATACGATCTAGCATCCAACGATGGGAACGGGGGAAGAACAACGGAAGGGGAGAAAACCCTGGTTACCTCAGACCACGGGTCGGCGAAGCTGGTGTTGTAGGGGTTCTCCGGCCTTATGTAGATAACCTCCTCGTAGGGGTCCCAGCCGAGCGGGATCTGTCCGAGACTGGCGGGGGCCTCCTCGCCGGCGGCTACGGCAGATGCGGGGACGCGGGGCTCCATGCCGGCGGCCTTGGAGGCGCCGATGGCCACCGCACCGATCTTCTCCATCGTCGGCGTGGTTGGGGTTTTGTTGGGCGTTTGCAGAAGGTGATGGGACAGTGGAGACGGTTGAGTGAGCGAGTGTGTGATGAGTGGGAGTAGGGAGGCCTCTATTAAAGGAGAAGTGAAGCGACGTTTCGTTGCACTACCGTGCACCGCATACACTAATGCACCGTGCACGGCCACACGTGTCCGCTACCGCCCCGTGCACCGCACACGCATACCGTGAGTCACGTTTTTTCCCTCGTGTCTAACCATGGCGATTCAGTTGTACTCAGTTTTGCCCACCAACCGTTGATCCTCTGTGATCTAGCGGACATGATAACCCTTATATCTGTCGGGGGCACCCCTCTATCCATGCAAAATAACGAGTATGCCATCGGAACTGTAACTCCATAAACAAATGAACTTGAATATATTTTGAAGGGTACAAAAATAGAAATCCCCATAGTTTAAGGGTCTAGATACGGTAAGAGAACTAAATATTATTAGTGGCCAGGCCAGCACAGTGACGGGGTTGGTCGGTTAGAAGTTGCTGATTCCTATGTAAGGGGACACTAGGCCGGTCTTGACATACTCCCTCAGGAACTTGCCATAAGCAGCGTGCTTAGCCTTGGTCGCCGACTTGTGTTAACTAGCTAGGCTTTTACCGATGCCAACCGCATGCGGAATCAAGCTGGCAATCCTCGGGTTGACTCCTTTCTTACAGAAAGGGCACATGAACTCCCCAAGTCGAGTGCGGAAAGGGATTATCCTGCTCTTGAGCTTCTTCATGACATAGCGGCTCTAGTTGTCCCTGGTCTCCTTGTCAGAGTCCATCTCACTTGAATACACCTGTAATGTATGGAATACAAACCGAAATGAGCAAAATAATAAATATATATTCCTTCCACCATTCCAAGTTACTTTCGATGCAATAACATGTCTATATAGGTTCAACAGTTCATTACGGCCATCTCCCCAGCTCGCTCCTAAATTAATGTGGTTTGTGTTCTTGGTACTTATTAATAAATAAATAATGTGGATTCATTCAGAACAGACTAGATCTCTCCATGTACCGATTCGTACATTGCATCTAATCATTAGGACTAGATTTTTTTATGACGCCAGGATAGATTAAGCTCGAGCAGAAAATATGAAACATGTAGAAATAGATGTACCTCCGGGTACACGAGCAGAGCGTGTTCGTCGAACTCCACGCCCTCATCGACGCCTCCAAAGTCGTCAGCACCAGCGTGCACATGGTCCCCCAAGGGGATGAACTGCACGTCCTCCTCGGCCTGTGCTGTGTGATGCTCCTCCAGATCTGCCGCGTGAAGCACCACCCCGGCAGCGATGCCCGGACACTCACCCCCACGCACTGGTTTCATGGAGAAGGTTCGTGCAAGTACATTCAAGATTGTGGGGTTTTGCTGGATAGGGAAGAGAGAGTAGTGGATGAGTGCGAATGGAGGACCCGATAGGCTGGGTTTAATGCGAGGACGTTTAGGCCTCCTCGAAGGCCCCGGTTGGCAGCTCTTCCGGCTGCGGCTACCGTGTGGAAGGTTCGTGTGGTGGGGGCCTGATGGAAGTGAGAGTGCAGGCACGCTGCATAGTAAAAATGGTATAGCCGATGGTCCGTGGATGACCAGTTGCCGTGCAGTAGACTTGTAGCCTTTGCAGACTAGATTAAACATGACATGACCACTCGACAACTTTTTCCATGGACGACATCATGTTCCTTCTTGTAGAAGTCTTGTTGAGGGAGACGTCCGTGTTGTCTCGCGCTGTCCTGTGAAGGGCACGACGTGTGCAACGAGCCTCGTTGGATCACACAGGATCAACGGTTGGTGCGCGCGATCCGCGTGACAACTGTGACAACCAATCAGGGCGTAGCAGACAGAGTGGACACAGGTTTGGGCTTCTACGAAAGAGAGAGGGGGGGGGGCAAAACTGGGTAGTATCAAAAAACCAAGGGCAAAGCTGAGTAGTATAAAAATGGAAAGTGGGTGTCTTTTACAATGAAATGCATCATGGCATACATCAAATTATGCCAAGATAGATCCACTAGAGTTCATTGCATGTGTGTTCTTTCCACAAACCACATATGTATCCACAAGAATTATTGCATGTGTGTTCCTGTCATGAACCACATTTGGATCAACCAGTGTCATTGCATATGTGTTCTTTCCACAAACCACATATAGATCAACCAATGGCATTGCATGTGTGCTCTTTTCACGAACCACACATGGATCAACCAGTGTTCACTGCATGTGTGTTCTTTCCACAAACCACTTATGGATCAATCAATGCTCATTGTATGTGTGTTCTTTTCCAGAAACCACATATGGATCCATATGTGTTCCTAAACTAAAACCAGCATTAGAGTCACGTCATGTGTGTTCTTTCCACAAACCACTTATGGATCCACTAGTGTTCATTGCATGTGTGTTCTTTTCCACAAACCACATATGGATCAACCAATGGTCATTGCATGTGTGTTCTTTTCACAAACCACATGTGGACCCACTAGAGTCATTGCATGTGTGTTATTATACTAAAACCAGTACTAGACTCATTGCATGTGTGTTCTTTTCCACAAACCACACATGGATCCACCAGTGTTCATTACATGTGTGTTCTTTTCCACAAACAACTTATGGATCAACCAGTGGTCATTGCATGTGTGTTATTTTCACAAACTACATGTGGACCCACTAGAGTCATTGTTTGTGTGTTCTTATACTAAAACTAGCACTAGAGTCATTGCACGTGTGTTCTTTCCACAAACCCCATATGAATCAACCAGTGTCATTGCATGTGTGTTCTTTCCACAAACCACTTATGGATCCACCAGTGTTCATTGCATGCGTGTTTGTCGGGGGGATTATCCCCGGGTACCCCAAAGAAGCACTGAAGATAGTTAAAAAGACAAAAACAGATAAAAGAATAAAGAAAACAGTAGTTCCGGGCGCCCTGGGCCGACTAGAAGCCCCCCAGCCGGCCTGCAGCGCCATTTTCGGCTGGGCGCTCTCCTCCCGGTTGGGCCGCCCCAGCCGGCCCGCTCCCCACCGCGCCTGTCATCCCGCCTGGGCCAGCTCCCTGGCTCCCCTGGGCGGGCCTCCCGTCTCCCATCCGGCTGGGTCGCACCTCGCCCCCGGATGGGCCGCTTTGCCTCGCCCCGGGTGAGCTCCCCGGCTGGGCCCCCCTTCTGCCTGGCCCGTTGGCTCTCTCGCCCGGCTAGGCCTCCTCCGCGTCGCTGGTCTGGATGGGCCAGCTCCGCCCCGCCCGACTGAGAGCCCCCAGCTAGCCGGATCCCTCCCTTGGCATGCAGCGCTCCCTCCCAGGATCGATCGGCTGGCCCCCTGGCGGTCGTTCTCTCCTGGCCGGTTAACTTCCCCCAGGCGGACCGATCTGCAGCAGCTCCGATCGGACCAGGTACCAGTGCCCACGTACGAGAAGCTAGGAAGGACGAGTACCAGACAACAAGAAGACTGACAAGATCGAGCCCATGCTACTTTATCAGATGACATGCCAAATAATATACACTATGCATGACATATTGTACCACAATCAGATGACATAGGCAATAGTACTAGTTAGGCAGCGAGTCCCACCTTTGTCCCTTGGGCCTCAATATAAGGCACCAAGGGAGGGCCTCCTTCTCACAGACACATACGCACTAGCACTCACACATCAATCACAAGCACTAGCACTCCCTGCTAGCTCGCTCGCTCTCTCCCAGAGACACACATATACAGATAGGTCCGTCTCAGAGCATTTAAGGCAGTACCTAGCAGATACAGCTCAAGGAGCGCTTGTAGTTCGTATATCCTACATAGTCAGATCCGACAGGAGTAGGGGTGTTACCTCATCACGAGGGCCTCGAACCTGGGTACTTCCTGCGTCCAGCTACGCTCGCTTGTACCCAATCCCGCCTGCGGACGCCGTTGATAGCTTCCCTGCTAGTCTCCACACCTCTATCTAACCTCTTCAGGTACTGCCATTCCCAATACAACCCGGCTGTCTGGCTAGCAAGAGTAAAAGCCCGAGGCATCCCACATGAAAAACGGCGAAGGATGCGACAGATCGGACATTCCGGCCTTGTGCCTAGTTGGTATTTTCTGGCTGCTCAGCTCTAGTACCGTGCGCAATGTACTGTCAGCTCCCCCTTCGGTTCTGGCTCTAGACCACAACCCGGCTGGCCGGCAAGGACACAACATAAACAGCAGAGCGTATGGGAAAGTGACTAAGTATTCAGAGAAGCACGAGCTAGTTTTTGAAAAATAAAACCGTTATCCGGTTGATAACATGTGTACTATATGTTGATGTACTAACAATCAATTCTGTTTGTTTGTTTTGGCACGACTACACCGAGTCGGATTTTAAGGGCATTTGAAGATTCAAAGCACCTGGCGTCGCCAGCTACTTCGAATCTCCGGGGCTACACCCACCGGGTGCGCTCGTGCGCCCCCGGTGTAATCAAGTGCTCCAGTCCGGCTGAAGGCGTTCAGCCGGATAGCAAGTTCGAGGTGTCGAAAAGGGCAAGATAGAGAATATTCGCAGCACCTGTCTTCGTCAGCTACTCCGAATCTCGGGGGCTACACCCCGCGGGTGCGCTCGCGCGCCCCCGCGGTAGTTGTGTTGCTTCCGGGCCGGAGGTGTCCAACCGGACGCCATTCAAGTGATTCATCTACAACGACAACGTCAAGTTTTTGTGGAGCTCGTGCGAATTTCCCCCTCCGGGTGAAATCAGCGCGCGCTCGGGGGCTAGTCTCGAGGGGATTATCCCCGGGTACCCCAAAGAAGCACTGAAGATAGTTAAAAAAGACAAAAACAGATAAAAGAATAAAGAAAACAGCAGTTCCGGGCGCCCTGGGCCGACTAGAAGCCCCCAGCCGGCCTGCAGTGCCATTTCTGGCTAGGCGCTCTCCTCCCGGTTGGGCCGCCCCAGCCGGCCCGCTCCCCACCGTGCATGTCATCCCGCCTGAGCCAGCTCCCTGGCTCCCCCGGGCGGGCCTCCCGTCTCCCATCCGGCTGGGCCGCACCTCGCCCCCGGATGGGCCGCTTTGCCTCGCTCGGGGTGAGCTCCCCGCCTGGGCCCCCCTTCCGCCTGGCCCATTGGCTCTCTCGCCCGGCTGGGCCTCCTCCGTGTCACTGGTCCGGATGGGCCAGCTCTGCCCCGCCCGACTGAGAGCCCCCAGCTAGCCGGATCCCTCCCTTGGCATGCAACGCTCCCTCCCAGGATCGATCGGCTGGCCCCCTGGCAGTCGTTCTCTCCTGGCCGGTTGACTTCCCCCAGGCGGACCGATCTGCTGCAGCTCTGATCGGACCAGGTACCAGTGCCCACGTACGAGAAGCCAGGAAGGACGAATACTAGACAACGAGAAGACTGACAAGATCGAGCCCATGCTACTTTATCAGATGACATGCCAAATAGTATAAACTATGCATGACATATTGTACCACAATCGGATGACATAGGCAATAGTACTAGTTAGGCAGCGGGTCCCACCTTTGTCCCTTGGGCCTCAATATAAGGCACCAAGGGAGGGCCTCCTTCTTACAGACACATACGCACTAGCACTCACACATCGATCACAAGCACTAGCACTCCCTGCTAGCTCGCTCGCTCTCTCCCAGAGACACACATATACAGATAGGTTGGTCTCAAAGCATTTAAGGCAGTAGCTAGCAAATACAACTCAAGGAGCGCTTGTAGTTCGTATATCCTACATAGTCAGATCCGACAGGAGTAGGGGTTTTACCTCATCACGAGGGCCCCGAACCTGGGTACTTCCTGCGTCCAGCTACGCTCGCTTGTACCCAATCCAGCCTGCGGACATCGTCGATAGCTTCCCTGCTAGTCCCTACACCTCTATCTAACCTCTTCAGGTACTGTCGTTCCCAATACAACGACAGTGTTCTTTTACAAAAACCACATATGGATCAACCAGCGGTCATTGCACGTGTGTTCTTTTCCACAAACCACTTATGGATCCATTAGAGTCATTGCATGTGTGTTATTTCCACAAACCACACATGGATCAACCACTAGAGTTATTACATGTGTGTTCTTTCCACAAACCACACATGGATCAACCAGTGTCATTGCATGTGTGTTCTTTCCACAAATCACATATGGACCCACTAGAGTCATTTCTTGTGTGTTCTTATACTAAAACCAACACTAGAGTCATTGCATGTGTGTTCTTTCCACAAACCACTTATGGATCCACCAGTGTTCATTGCATGTGTGTTCTTTTCCAAAAACCACATATGGATCAACCAGTGGTCATTGCATGTGTGTTCTTTTCACAAACCACATGTGGAACCACTAGAGTCATTGCATGTGTGTTCTTATACTAAAACCAGCACTAGACTCATTGCATGTGTGTTCTTTTCCACAAACCACACATGGATCCACACATGTTCATTGCATGTGTGTTCTTTTCCACAAACAACTTATGGATCAACCAGTGGTCATTGCATGTGTGTTCTTTTCACAAACTACATGTGGACCCACTAGAGTCATTGTATGTGTGTTCTTATACTAAAACTAGCACTAGAGTCATTGCATGTGTGTTCTATCCACAAACCACACATGGATCAACCAGTGGCATTGCATGTGTGTTCTTTTCACAAACCACACATGGATCAACCAGTGTCATTGCATGTGTGTTCTTTCCACAAACCACATATGGATAACCAGTGGTTATTGCATGTGTGTTCTTTTCCACAAACCACTTATGGATCCATTAGAGTAATTGCATGTGTGTTATTTCCACAAACTACACATGGATCAACCACTAGAGTCATTGCAGGTGTGTTATTTCCACAAACCACACATGGATCAACCAATAGAGTCATTGCATGTGTGTTATTTGCACAAACCACACATGGATCAACCAGTGTCATTGCATGTGTGTTCTTTCCACAAATCACATATGGACCCACTAGAGTCATTGCTTGTGTGTTCTTATACTAAAACCAACACTAGAGTCATTGCATGTGTGCTCTTTCCACAAACCACTTATGGATCCACTAGTGTTCATTGCATGTGTGTTCTTTCCACAAACCACTTATGGATCCACCAGTGTTCATTGCATGTGTGTTCTTTTCCAAAAACCACATATGGATCAACCAGTGGTCATTGCATGTGTGTTCTTTTCATAAACCACATGTGGACCCACTAGAGTCATTGAATGTGTGTTCGTATACTAAAACCAGCACTAGATTCATTCCATGTGTGTTCGTTTCCACAAACCACACATGGATCCACCAGTGTTCATTGCATGTGTGTTCTTTTCCAGAAACAACTTATGGATCAACCAGTGGTCATTGCATGTGTGTTCTTTTCACAAACAACATGTGGACCCACTAGAGTCATTGTATGTGTGTTCTTATACTAAAACTAGCACTAGAGTTATTGCATGTGTGTTCTATCCACAAACAACACATGGATCAACCAATGGCATTCCATGTGTGTTCTTTTCACAAACCACACATGGATCAACCAGAGTCATTGCATGTGTGTTCTTTCCACAAACCACGCATGTATCAACCACTAGAATCATTGCATGTGTGTTCTTTCCACAAACCACACATGGATCAACCAGTGTAATTGCATGTGTGTTCTTTCCACAAATCACATATGGATCCAGTAGAGTCATTGCTTGTGTGTTCTTATACGAAAACCAGCACTAGAGTCATTGCATGTGTCTTCTTTCCACAAACCACTTATGGATCCACCAGTGTTCATTGCATGTGTGTTCTTTTCCAAAAACCACATATCGATCAACGAGTGGTCATTACACGTGTGTTCTTTTCCACAAACAACTTATGGATCCATTAGAGTCATTGCATGTGTGTTATTTCCATAAACCACACATGGATCAACCACTAGATTCATTGCACGTGTGTTCTTTCCACAAACCACACATGGATCAACCAGTGTCATTGCATGTGTGTTCTTACCACAAATCACATATGGACCCACTGGAGTCATTGCTTGTGTGTTCTTATACTAAAACCATCACTAGAGTCATTGCATGTGTGTTCTTTCCACAAACCACACATGGATCCACCAGTGTTCATTGCATGTGTGTTATTTTCCAAAAACCACATATGGATCAACCAGTGGTCATTGCATGTGTGTTCTTTTCACAAACCACATCTGGACCCACTAGAGTTATTGCATGTGTGTTCTTATACTAAAACTAGCACTAGACTCATTGCATCTGTGTTTTATCCAGAAACCACACATGGATCCACTAGACTCATTGCATGTGTGTTCTTTTCCACAAACAACTTATGGATCAAACAATGGTCATTGCATGTGTGTTCTTTTCACAAACTACATGTGGACCCACTAGAGTCATTGTATGTGTGTTCTTATACGAAAACTAGCACTAGAGTCATTGCATGTGTGTTCTATCCACAAACCACACATGGATCAAACGGTGGCATTGCATGTGTGTTCTTTCCAAAAACCAATTATGGATCAACCAGTGTCATTGCATGTGTTTTCTTTCCACAAACCACAAATGGATCAACCAGTGGTCATTGCATGTGTGTTCTTTTCCACAAACCACTTATGGATCCATTAGAGTCATTGCATGTGTGTTATTTCCACAAACCACACATGGATCAACCACTAGAGTCATTGCATGTGTGTTCTTTCCACAAACCACACATGGATCAACCAGTGTCATTGCATGTGTGTTCTTTCCACAAATCACATATGGACCCACTAGAGTCATTGCTTGTGTGTTCTTATACTAAAACAAGCACTAGAGTCATTGCATGTGTGTTCTTTCCACAAACCACTTATGGATCCACCAGTGTTCATTGCATGTGTGTTCTTTTCCAAAAAGCACATATGGATCAACCAATGGTCATTGCATGTGTGTTATTTTCACAAACCACATGTGGAACCACTAGAGTCATTGCATGTGTGTTCTTATACTAAAACCAACACTAGACTCACTGCATGTGTGTTCTTTTCCACAAACCACACATGGATCCACCAGTGTTCATTGCATGTGTGTTCTTTTCCACAAACAACTTATGGATCAACCAGTGGTCATTGCATGTGTGTTCTTTTCACAAACTACATGTGGACCCACTAGAGTCATTATATGTGTGTTCTTATACTAAAACTAGCACTAGAGTCATTGCATGTGTGATCTATCCACAAACCACACATGGATCAACCAGTGGCATTCCATGTCTGTTCTTTTCACAAACCACACATGGATCAACTAGAGTCATTGCATGTGTGTTCTTTCCACAAACCACACATGTATCCACCACTAGAGTCATTGCATGTGTGTTCTTTCAACAAACCACACATGGATCAACCAGTGTAATTGCATGTGTGTTCTTTCCACAAATCACATATGGATCCACTAGAGTCATTGCATGTGCGTTCTTATACTAAAACTATCACTAGAGTCATTGCATGTGTGTTCTTTTCAAAAACCACACATGGATCAACCAGTGGTCATTGCATGTGTGTTCTTTCCACAAACCACATATGGATCAACCAGTGGTCATTGCATGTGTGTTCTTTTCCACAAACCACACATGGATCAACCAGTGGTCATTGCATGCATGTTCTTTCCACAAACCACACATGGATCAACCAGTGGTCATTGCATGTGTGTTCTTTTCCTCAAACCACACATGGATCAAGCAGTGTCATTGCATGTGTGTTATTTCCACAAACCACACATGGATCAACCAGTGTCATTGCATGTGTGTTCTTTCCACAAATCACATATGGACCCACTAGAGTCATTGCTTGTGTGTTCTTTTCACAAACCACATGTGAATCCACTAGAGTCATTGCATGTGTGTTCTTATACAAAACCAGCACTAGACTCATTGCATGTGTGTTCTTTCCACAAACCACACATGGATCCACCAGTGTTCATTGCATGTGTGTTCTTTTCCAAAAACCACATATGGATCAACCAGTGGTCATTGCATGTGTGTACTTTTCACAAACGACTTGTGGACCCACTAGAGTCATTGCGTGTGTGTTCTTATACTAAAACCAGCACTAGACTCATTGCATGTGTGTTATTTGCACAAACCACACATGGATCAACCAGTGGCATTGCATGTGTGTTCTTTCCACAAATTACACATGGATCAACCAGTGTCATTGCATGTGTGTTCTTTTCACAAACTACATGTGGACCCACTAGAGTCATTGTATGTGTGTTCTTATACAAAAACTAGCACTAGAGTCATTGCATGTGTGTTCTATCCACAAACCACACATGGATCAACCAGTGGCATTGCATGTGTGTTCTTTCCACAAACTACTTATGGATCAACCAGTGTCATTGCATGTGTTTTCTTTCCACAAACCACATATGGATCAACCAGTGGTCATTGCATGTGTGTTATTTTCCACAAACCACTTATGGATCCATTAGAGTAATTGCATGTGTGTTATTTCCACAAACCACACATGGATCAACCACTAGAGTCATTGCATGTGTGTTATTTCCACAAACCACACATGGATCAACCACTAGAGTCATTGCATGTGTGTTCTTTCCACAAACCACACATGGATCAACCAGTGTCATTGCATGTGTGTTCTTTCCACAAATCACATATGGACCCACTAGAGTCATTGCTTGTGTGTTCTTATACTAAAACAAGCACTAGAGTCATTGCATGTGTGTTCTTTCCACAAACCACTTATGGATCCACCAGTGTTCATTGCATGTGTGTTCTTTTCCAAAAAAGCACATATGGATCAACCAGTGGTCACTGCATGTGTGTTATTTTCACAAACCACATGTGGACCCACTAGAGTCATTGCATGTGTGTTCTTATACTAAAACCAGCACTAGACTCATTGCATGTGTGTTCTTTTCCACAAACCACACATGGATCCACCAGTGTTCATTGCATGTGTGTTCTTTTCCACAAACAACTTGTCGTGGTGGTGTCACGGCAGATGTCATCTATAGGCTAAAGGTGGGGACAATATGCACTAGAGGAATCCAGGGAGGGATAGTGTGGTGATTCCACACATAGATGTTTTGTATTTAGTTGGTTTGCTAGATTTACAAGTGCTCCTTGAGCTGTATTGGGGAGAGGAGGAAGAAGGAACTCTCTTACTCTCTCCACTAGCTAGCCCTTAGGAACATACTAGAGAATAACCAAGTAAAGCTCAACCCTTTCTACAGATGCCCTAGCCCTCCTTATATAGGGGTGACTAGGTCTCCAATTAGGGCATACGTGGAGGCATATTCTAGGGAATATGCCTCTTCCCAAAATAGGAAACCGACCGGGTCACTTTTCCCTAGCGTAAGCCATGTAGAGGCTACGTGAGCCTCTGCGGCGCCAACGTCATCCGACACAGGCAGTGTCACCCTTGTCGGCCACGCCTCGGTGGTCCTGACCTTTGTCCGCTTCGCTCACGCTCTGCACACAGTGGCCACCTTTTGACCACCGAGATACCTTCCTTCTCTCGCAAGCCTGATATAACCCAGATTGTGCCTGGTTGATCCGACCACACTGGTACCTGCGTACAAGTTATTTAAATCCTGCCGGCATACGACATAAGTCGGCCGGGACTCAGTTAAGTGGACATCCTCCGGTCCGGGTTACTCCGTGATTCGGCCTGCCTTGAGGTGACTCGGCTAACACTTGCTTTGACCTTGCCGTACCTCGGCTAACTCGGCCATTATACCCCGGCGTGACCCTACCCGGGGGTATCCCCCCCAACATTAGTCCCCGAAGCTGGTGTGGTCTTAGTAGCCTCAGCTGCTAAGGCCACAGCAGGTTCAATTTTACCGAGCCTTTTGCTCCCTTTTCCAAGTTACCTCATATCTCGGATTTCATTGGCTATCTTTTCCCTTGGCACATTCCGAGTTTTCACTTGCTGGCCGAGTCACCCCGTAGTTATCTGAGTTATTCTTGCTTCTCTCGTACGCTTCCCCGCGTGGAGGGTAATCATTATTTTGCCTCATTTTAAGGGCATGCGCCAGTTACTGCCGCACTTAATGTCAGGTGTTACTGTTGCACACGTCACATCGTGTCTGTCTCCTCGTTAACTGTATCACCACGTCACGTCGTGGGATCTCCTGCGCCCTGTGGCCCTTCCTGTGGCTCGCCTCTGATTGGCTGATCCGAGTTATACATGGCCACACCGTGTGGCCCTTACGCACCGCACGATCCCACTAACCCAGCCCGGGTGTGGTTAAATAGGGGAGGGGTGCGCCCCTTGGGACTTTTCCCCATCCTAGCGCCCCTCTGCCTCTTCTTCTTCTTCTTCTTCCCAGTGACAGCGCCGCCGCCACTGCACCTGCTTAGCTACGCAGCCGCCGCACCGTTCCTCATGCACCAGCATCGCCGCCACTCCCGCACATCTCCACCGCCACGGGTCCGTGCCAGTCCAAGGCACTGCCCCCACCGCCGATATGGCCAGTGAGGACAGCGACCTAGACATGACAGAAGAGGAGCTCACCATCGCGGAACAGGAGATGGAGGAGGATGCGGAGAACGCCGAGCGCGGCGCCTGGGCTGGGTCCTGGGTATGCCAGGACGACCTCGACTGGATCTACCGCACGCGCCGTATCCCAGAGGGCGTCGTTGCCCGCCTCGCTGCCGAGGAGCTCGCTCCCTCACCCAATCCGGGTGAGTCTAGTGTTTCTCTCCCACTTCCAGCGCGGATTCGGGCTCCCCGTTAGCGACTTCTTCCACGATTGGCTCAACACCTACGAGCTTCAATCGCACCACCTTCCGGCGAACGCCATCACTTCCCTTTCTTCCTTTGCTTCCACCATAGAGGGATACGTCGGATTGTGGCCCACTAAGGAGCTCTGGATCCGGTTTTTCGGTCTTCACCAGAACGTGATTCCGAAGAGAGAGCTTGACCCGGAGGACAAACAACTTACGCAGTTCGGTGCTGCCTCTATTTCTCCTTGGAAACAGTCCGTCTTTCCCCGAGTCACGGGGCTTGATTCTTGCAAGGGCTGGGCCCGAACCTTCTTTTATGTCAGAAATGGCACGACTGAAGATCTGATCCGGCTGCGCCCCTACGCTTCGGGTCCTCCTAATCCGGATCTGTGGGACCAGATCTCCAAGAAACCCACTGTCCTGGCGAACCAAGTCAACAAATGGTTCCAGGAGCTAAAGGATGAGGGACTGCGCAACAAGGACGCGATGATCACATTCGTCCGCAACCGGATCTCCCCTCTCTAGAAACACACTCACAAGCTTTGCCACATGAGCTGGCGCCTTGACCCCAACCGGACCTCCTCATTCGAGTTGAGCAATACCGAGATATTCCCTCGGGTCAAGGCCCTCTTTACTACTAACAAAAACTTCTCCACTGATTGGGAGTGGGGGATCGAGCACTTCTGCCAAGATAGGCTTCCTCCTGCGGTAAATCTCATGATCCAATCTTTTTCCAAGTTAAATCATATGTCGGAATTTGTTGTTTGTTTGATCCCTTTGCATTTTCTTTTTCTTAGATGTTTCTTCAGCAAACTCTTGATGATGGCACCGAGCCTTCTCTCAAGTGGGCGAATGATCGAGATGCCCCGGATGAGGAGGAGCCGGATCAGGAGATGTTCCTGCCGTTCCCCGATGCCACCAAATGACCCACCGATAACTTCTCTTCCTTAAGGGATTGGCCTGATAATGAAGATGATTCCGACATTGAGGTGATGGAAGCATTTTACGCTGTCCCCCTTTCTTACGCCTTTCCGGCATCAGCTAACCCGGGTGGGCAGATCCATGAAGATCCTCCCCTTGCCATGGGTGAGCCAGTCCCGGCCGCGTCAAATAAAAGGGCGGCCGCATCTGCTTCTTCTTCCGGACCTTCCAAACCAACGAAGAGACGAAAGAAGTCCGTAGACAAAGATGCCATCAAGCCTATGACCAAGGCAATAACCCGGAGAGCTCGCAAGCCCAAGGAGCCTTTGACCTCTGATGAGTAAGTCACTTCTTCCTTATCCAATCTTCTGCTTCGTGCCTTTCTTCTGTTGTAACTTATTGTTCGTCGTTTGATTCGGTAGGGCTGCGGTGGAGGTTCCTCAGAGCGGATCCGGCATCGCCTCGCCGCTCCGGCATAGCCCTTCTCCCTCTCGCGGCGATGATACACGCCCGTTGAGCCCCATCCAGGAGGGTTTAGCGGCTGCTCTGGGTTCTAGCCCACCTCGTCCAGAGGAGGGCAACCTCGGAACATGGGGAAGTGGCTCTGCCGAGGCAGCGCTTTCTCCCAGTTCCTCTTCGGCTCAGCCGCAACCAGCTACATCTGAGGTACCAACAACAGCCCCGCCAAGACAAACACCAGCACAAGCACCAGCGCCAACACCAACAGCAGCAGCACAAGCATCAACAATAGCACCAAGCCCTTCCGCCTCGTCCGAGTCTTCCAAGACTCGACGAGAAGGCACCAGCAGCACCAAGGCTAGTACTAAGGTAGCTCCCAAGGCCAAATCCGCGGCCCAAACCTCAACTTCCCAGCAGCAACCTAAGGCAAAGAAAACTTCTAACGCTGCCAGGACAACATCTATCGAGGCTGGACAGCGTACACTTGCGTCCATGCTTTCGAAGAAGACCCCGCCGAAGAAGGATACCACTGCCGGGTCAGCTGATGCGCAACTTGTATTGCACACTAGCCCCGCTGTTGTCCAGGTTGAAAGGAGGGAAGCCCATGCCAAGGGTTTGATCGCGCCTCATATGCTTAGCGGAGAACGCTATCCTCCGACCTTGATCGAGTTCGTTAATAACTGGAACAAGGCAGAGTTCGTCCATAACGATGATCTCTCGGAGAAATCCGGACCTGCGGAGTTTGCTGCACAGATGAACACAGCCGCCAAGGCTATCAACCTTGTGGGTCGGATGATGGAGGTATGCTACCTTGCTTTTTCTTTAACATGCACTAGTGCTTAGTCATATAACCATTAGTCCCCGAGCCTTCGGGGGAGTAACCTTGTTACTCGGCCGGATGCTCCTTAGAGAATTAGCGTAGCTCCCTAGTAACTTCGAATATGCACACACCTAGAGCCGGGTTAAGTTCCACTTGGCCCGGATCTTGCATACTTCGAATATGCACACATCTAGAGTCGGGTTAAGTTCCACTTGGCCCGGATTTTGTACACTTCGAATATGCACACACCTAGAGCCGGGTTAAGTTCCACTTGGCCCAGATTTTGTACACTTCGAATATGCACACACCTAGAGCCGGGTTAAGTTCCACTTGGCCTGGATTTTGTACACTTCGAATATGCACACACCTAGAGCCGGGTTAAGTTCCACTTGGCACGGATTTTGTACACTTCGAATATGCACACACCTAGAGCCGGGTTAAGTTCCACTTGGCCCGGATTTTGTACACTTCGAATATGCACACACCTAAGCTATCCTTTTGTGCTCTTTTCAGGTGACTACAAATCGCCGGAGCGCTGAGTTTCAGTGTCTTTTGGACACCCATAAGCTCCTGCGCTCGAAACATACTACGCTTCTCGCTGAATTCGAGAAAAGGGGTAAGTTTTTCCTTTGACTTTTCTATCTTTCTTTGTCTTTTCCCGCCGAACTAATCTGTTATTCGGATTGGGTAACCGGAGTGGAGGCCGAGAACATCCTCATGAGGAAAAATTTGGACCAAATAAAGGGTAAGTCACTTTTGCTTAATCTTCCTCTACGCTCTATCTCCTTTTCTTCTTAGCTCGACAAATATTCATACCTCGGCTTTGCCGGGTCAACAAACTGTTTCAGCATCTCTTGAAGATAGTGTGCCCGTGCTTGATATGATGCTACATTTTCTCAAACAAGCAGGGCATCACCAGGACAAACTCAAGAAGAAGGATGATGAGCTCGCCCTCCTCCGGACCAAAGATGGTGAGATTGCCAAACTCAAGGCAGAAATGAAAAAACTCAAGGCGCTCCACAAATCCGAGATGGATAAAGCTAGCCAAGATTTTACTGAAGAGCGAGAACGTCTGAACCTCCAAATTGCCAAGGATCAAGAATTGCTGAAGAAGTCCGACGCTAATCTTGAGTCGACGAAAGCTGAACTTGTGCAACTCCGGAAGAAGCGTGACAACTGCACCAAGGAGCTGACCCAGATCCACAGCCATATTTCTCGTAAGTTCTTTTCCTTCAGCCGACATGAATCTCTCCGGGTCAACCTCCCTCACCTGTTTCACTTGTCTTGTTTTCAGACAAATTTCCGAAGGGTGATGCCATTGCAACCACTGTCGTTGCCAAGTTCCGCCAAAAGAGGGGGACCCCAGTTGGTCCTGGTGCTGAAATTATTCCCTATGACATGGAGGACCTGCTGGTCAGCTTATCTTCTCGCGTTGAGATTGTGAAGAACTATGGTAAGGATATCCTAGATGTGGCAATTCGGATCTTCAATGCCCTTTGGCCTGATAAAGATACTCCGGAGGGGGCCACTGCTCTTGTTGCCAAGTTAATGGAGTGCGAGACCCAACTTGACCTTTGGAGGGAATCCGCTGGACGCGCCGGAGCTGAAATCATCCTCCACTATGTGCTCACATGGTATGAGAAAATCAATCTCAATCTTCTTGAGCGCATGCGCACCAGATCAAGGTGGTCCAATGATCTGGATTGGATAGCTCGGCGCAAGGCTTGCGCCCATAACCTCATTCAGTATGCCCCAATCCATCAATGGAACGAGGGACCAAGGTTCCTTGGTGCTGCCGACGACGAATATGTCGAAGATGGTTTGGGTGAGGAGGAAGAGGACGAAGCCTCGGACGTCGAAGAAGGTGAAGGTGATGCTGAACCCGAGGCCGGAGTTACACCTCCTGGCACCGAGTTACCTCCTCTGCTGCTCCTTGATCACCAACAAACACTTTGCAGTTTATCAGATCCCCGGTATGCCGGGTGCAAATGTATTAAGCACAGAAGTTATATTTTGCTACTAAGTTGCTTGTGCCGGATTAACTTGGGCGTAGTCCCCGAGTTTCATTTTATTGTTTCTCCAATTTCTTGGCCCAGCTCGTGTCTACCTTGGTTCGGTTTTATGACTTACGAGTCCGAGTTTCAAAAATTGAGTTAACAATACTTAGAAACTTTAGGACTAGCTCAAAATAATTCAGCATAGTAAAAACAATGTAAACGTAAAGTTAGTCCAAATAGCAAATGTCGGCTCGATTAAGTTCTTTTCCTTAGTCGTTTTTCGTGTGCTACGCAATTCCAAACTTGTTCTCTTGCTTGCCATGAAGCCAAATCTTGTTGGACAACAGCAAATCGAAGAGTTGAGTTTTTGGTGCTCACATACTACTAATCCGGCTTAGGTAGGAGTAACTTACGCCAGCCGGCATATAAATAACATATACAGAAAACAATAAATATCACTAAGGCAGTCCCCGAGTTACTGCTCGAGGTGCCAAGATTTCATTGATAAGCTCATTGCCAGCATACATACCGACATATGAGAGACTAGGATACACACACTTCTTTGCTAAGTATAGAACGGACGAAGTAGACTACATTCCATGGACTCTTAGATTCCTCGCCGGACCTGTCCACCTTGTTCTTCTCCTGTGGTTTTGCCTCGATAAGATAATAAGAGTCATTGTGCAATGCTTTGCTCACAATGAATGGCCCTTCCCATGGGGGGGATAGCTTATGCATGTCAGCAGTACGTTGTACCAACCGGAGTACCAGATCACCTTCCCAGAAGACTTGGGGGTTTACTTTCCGGCTATGATAGCGTCGGAGATTTTGCTAATATATGGCGGATCTGGACAATGCCAATTCTCTCGCTTCTTCCAGCAGATCAACATCATTTTGCTGGGCCTCTCGCACTTCGGCTTCTGTGTATTGGGTGACCCTAGGCGAATCATGCTCTATGTTGGCTGGTAATATAGCTTCTGCCCCATATACCAGAAAGAATGGCGTATAGCCTGTTGATCGATTCGGAGTTGTTCTTAAACTCCACAGTACTGCTGGTAGTTCTTCTATCTAGCACCCCGCTGATCTTTGCAGTGGCTCAATGAGCCAGGGTTTTATCCTGGATAATACTAATCCGTTGGATCTCTCCACTTGCCCGTTCGATGCGGGGTGGGCTACCGAGGCAATGTCCAGCCGGATCTTCTTATCTCGGCAGAATCACGCAAATGCTCCTTTAGCAAAATTTGTGCCATTATTCGTTATGATACTGTGAGGATAGCCGTATCTCAAGATGATATCTTTGAAGAATGTCACGGCCTTAGCCCCATCACATTTTATTATTGGATTTACTTCAATCCATTTTGTAAACTTATCCACCATGACTAAGATGTGGGTCATGTTCCCTCTTGCTGGTTTAAACGGGCCAACCATGTCCAAACACCATACAACAAATGGCCAAGTAATTGGTATAGTCTTGAGCTCCGACATTGTCATATGTGTCTTGGTTGCATACCTCTGACAACCATTGCACTTTCTCACTAGATCTTCTGCTTGTTCCAAGGCACTTGGCCAGTAGAACCCATGCCGGAAAGCTTTTGCCATTAAAGCTCTGGATGAGGCATGATGCCCACATTCCCCTTGATGTATATCCCGGAGGATGTCAAGCCCTTCTTCCGGGTTAACACATCACTGTAGTACATTTGTGACACTTCTCTTGTATAGTTCGACATTGATGATTGTGTACACCTTTGCGCGCCTCTGAATTTTCCTGGAAAGCACCTCTTCACTGGGCAAAGTTCCATCCTTCAGGAATTGAAATATGGGTAGCACCCAAGATGGTATAGCTCGCACTGCAAACACATCCTCATCTACTTCCATTTGATCCACCGGCATAACCTCGATCGGGTCGTGCTGCACAGTCCCCGAGTTCTGTGAAGCAGTCCCCGGGTTTCCTGAACCACTTCCCACGTCAATGTCCATGGGTACAGCTCCGGACTTCGGATCTGCCGTGATGTAGATTGAGTCGGTTTCTAGGGACAGCCTGATAGATGGTTTTCTGAGGTGTTCTAGTGCTACACCTAGTGGAATTGCTTGTCGGGTTGATTCGAGCTTCGACAATACGTTGGCAGCCTCGTTTTCCAGCCGGGGTACATGGTGAAACTCGCATCCCTCAAAGTACCCAGATATCTTTTGCACATGGAATCTGTACAATGCCATGTTTGGATCAAGAGCGTCCCACTACCCTGAGACTTGCTGAACTACCAAATCCGAGTCGCCAAAGCATTGGATCCGACGTATTCCAATTTCTTTCGCCACTTTGAGCCCATGCACAAGTGCTTCATATTCGGCGACATTGTTTGACGCTGCGAAATGGATCTGCAGCACATACTTCAGCTGGTCGTTTTTTGGCGAGGTAAGTACAACTCCGGTGCCTAACCCGGTTTTTGTTTTTGATCCATCAAAATACATTCTCCAATAGTTCGGATCTGGTAATGGTGGTTCGTATTGCATCTCGGACCAATCCACGAAAAAGTCAGCCACAGCCTGAGACTTGATCGCATCTCTCCTGTCGTATTGCGGAGGATAAGGGGCTAGCTCAATTGCCCATTTTACGATTCGGCCGCTTGCATCCTTGTTACTCATTATCTCAGAAATAGGGGCTTCAAATATCACTTTGATTGGGTGTTCTTCAAAGTAGTGTTTTAGCTTCTTTGCCGACATGTACACACCATATGCCATTTTCTGATAGTGCGGATAGTTTTGCTTCGATGCGGATAATACCTCGCTCAGGTAATAGACTGGCCTTTGCACTGACTTACCCTCTTCATCGCGCTCTACCACTACCACTACACTTACAACTCGATTGGTTGCGGCTATATAGAGCAACATTGGCTCTTTCGATAGTGGAGAGGCTAACACTGGTGCAGTAGCTAACATTTTCTTTAATTCTATAAAGGCTTCGTTGGCCTGCAGCGTCCATATGAACTTGTCTTCTTTTTTCATAAGTTGATAGAGAGGCAATGCCTTTTCTCCCATCCGACATACAAACCGACTTAAAGATGCCAGGCAACCAGTGAATTTTTGGACATCGTTAAGACACTTCAGCAGCTCCATTCGCTCTATGGCTCGGATTTTAGTTGGGTTAACTTCGATACCTCGGCTGGATACAGGAAATCCGAGTAATTTTCCAGCCGGGACACCAAAGGTACATTTTTCTGGGTTAATCTTCATCCGTAATCGTCTTAGGTTCGCGAAAGTTTGCCTGATATCATTGATGACCCACAAGTATAGGGGGTGTATCGCAGTATTTTCGAGGGAAGTGAAACCCAATTTATTGATTCGACACAAGGGGAGCCAAATAATATTTATAAGCCTTAACAACTGAGTTGTCAATTCAGCTGCACCTGGAAACAATATTGCTCACAGTAGTTTATCAGTAGCAACAGTTTTGTAGTAGGAATAGTAAAGTAACAGCAGTAGCAAAGCAAAGACAGTAGTAACAAAAGCAGTAAACCGTGGGATTCGAGTGCGGTAGGCATAGGGATGGATGGATGGGCGTTGCATGGATAAGACAATTCACATAGCAATCAGAACATAGGGCAATTGCAGATAAATAAGATAAAGCATCCAAGTACTAGACAATCCTAGGCATGTGTTCCATATATAGTCATACATGCTCGCAATGAGAACTTGCACAACATCTTTTGTCCTACCAGCCCGTTTGCAGCGGGGCCTCTAGGGAACTACTGGCAATTAAGGTGCTCCTTTTAATAGAGCACCGGAGCAAAGCATTAACACTCCATGAACACATGTGATCCTCACATCAAAGCCTTTCCCTTCCGGTTATCCCGATTTCTGTCACTTCGGGGCCATAGGTTTCGGACAACGACGTGTGTATACAACTTGTAGATAAGACCAAAAACAATACTATCATAATGAATCAATAACATGTTCAGATCTGAAATCACGGCACTCGGGCCCTAGTGACAAGCATTAAGCACAACAAGTCGCAACAAAGTCATAAAGCACTAATAAAAGATACTAGGCACCATGCCCTAACAATCTGATGCCATTACATGAACGATCTCATCCAATCCCTACCATCCCCATAGCCTACGGCGGGGGATTACTCACTCATAGATGGAGGAAACATGGATGGTCGATGAAGATGATGGTGGAGATCGATGGAGATGGCTTCGAGGGCACTTCCCTGTCCCGGCAGGGTGCCAGAACAGAGACTTTCTGTCCCCCGAATCTCCCTTCGGTGGCACGGTGCAGCGGAAATTTTTGTGGAAAAACACCGAACCCCTCGAAGTTTTTAGGTCAGAAGGCTTCTTATAGGCGAAAGAGGGAGACCGAGGGGGTGCCTGGGGCCACCACACCATGCCCTGGCGTGGCCAGGCCCAGCCCGCGCCTAGGGGGGGGGGGGTGGCCAGCCCCTGGCCCTCCTCCGTCTCGTATTCTCGCTCCTGGAGTCTTCTGGAAAAATAGGCACTTTGGCTTTTGTCCCGTCCAATTCCGAGAATATTCATTTTCTGACTTTCCTGGAACCAAAAACAGCAGAAAACAGGCAGCTGGCACTGTGGCTCTTGTTAATAGGTTAGTCCAAGAAATCATATGAAAAGTACTCCAAAGTGTGGACAAAACACAAGAAAGTGGATAAAACCAAGCATGGAGCATCAAAAATTATAGATACATTTGCAACGTATCAACACCCCCAAGCTTAACTCCTGCTCGTCCTCAAGTAGGTAAGTGATAAAAAGAAAGAATAATTTTTGAGGTGACATGCACCATCAAAGACTTGATCAAAATATTTGTAAAACATTCAAAGCTGGGATCATAGTACTTCAATCATAACATGAAAGACAAAGTTCTAGCAATAAGACAAAGAAACTATGATGCAACATGAAAAGGTACAAACAAAAGAGTCATGAATAACAATGCTTTGCAAGACGTTTGTTTGTTTCACATAAAGAAAACATAGCATAATAGTATTCAGCTTGTCCCTCAATAGAGTAGCACATATAAATGCATAGGACACCTTCAAAGTTCATAAGAGTGACTAGATACAAATAGTTTAAAACAAGCAATATCAAAGTATGCATCAATCAACTAGTCTTGGGACAATGCACATAGAACTAAGAATGGCCACTATGCTCTCAAAGTAGGTGCATAAAGGTAGAAGGTGGAGACTCAATGTATAAGTGGAAGAAAGGCCTTCATAGAAGGAAGCAGAGATTCAAGTTTCATAAAGAGCTTCCAAAAATTATGGTACTTAATAGCTTTCAGCTCTTATTGCCCCTATCATAGCATCTTGAAGTGATTAAGGTTAAAGTGAACAAACTATGCTGTACATGCTTGACGAAGTATAAGTCAGAAATCTCATGTCCCTTGTATACGAGGGCCGCTCCTCATGCTACTCAGGTTTAGTCATCGGTAAGTTCTTGACATTGTAAGTATATGTGTATCAAAGAGAACCGCCAACGGGGTACCCCTTGCCCGATGATACGGAAGAATCCCCATATCAAAATGACAAGGCAAGCAGACAACGAGCATCTCAGCAATATTCTTATTTTACCATGGGAATATGGTGCTTTTTTCTATCTTTCCTCTTTTCATAGTATCTTTTTTTTCTTTTCTCTTTTTTTCTCAATATAGGACTCTTTTTTATAAGAAGAATGCTTCATAGACAGCTCATTATGGTTACGCTGCAGGTTTCCACCATGTCAGCATGGATTAGACCAACGGCCCAGGCATTTCTCTAACACATATACATAACTCCATGGACTTACAAGCTCCCCTTTCATTTCACACCGACGACATCCATATACAAAAGAGCATGATATCAACTAGGTGCAAAGTACCCGCGCAATGTTGAAAGCGTTCCCCATGAAAGCATGGTTCTGCTAATCCCCAACAAATAAGTGCAAGCATATACAACATAGAAGACACAATGGTTCAAGTTTATTAAGGGCAAGTAAAGTAAAGTGTGCCATCAAGTTCGTGAGAGCTTTAATCACTAGTTTTCTCATAACAAGTGGAAGGTAAACAAAAGCATGAATATACTTGGAATAGCATAAGCTAATAGGTAGGTATGGTGGAATCTTTGGAATAACTTGGTTTAGGGAGTTGGATGCATGAGTGGAACTCATACTTTGTTATGGAGGCTAGCAAAAGACTGGGAGCGACAAACTAAGAGAGCAATAATGGCCATAATCATGCAGAGCGACAAAACATCATTGGTCAAAGCATAAAGTGATACTACAAGTTGAAAACTAAAGGATCATAAAGGCTTAAGGTGACTTGAGATAGTCATAACATGGTGTGAGCATGCGCCAAGTCAACCCAAATAAAACATCAAAGGAGAATACCACTACACTATACTTTAATATGCTAAAACAACGCATGATTCATCCAAGGCACATTAAGCAATCTCAATTGTTTATAACAAGTCATGCTACAGCAAAGAATACTAAGCATAAAGCCAAAACAATATCAAGCTTGGCATGACAGAGCATAGGCCGCAGTCAAAAACAAACTCTCTTTACCACTTAAGCATGAGCTCTCCTACTCTTCTCCAAACCAAACCAAACTATTTGAACACCAATAAATGAAAGAGGAGGTCCAACCAATTTATTCAGCAAAATAAGAAAACCATGAAAAATAAAACCAAAATGAAAACGAAAAAGAAGACGCTCCAAGAACAACACAACTGTGCATGAAACAATAAAAGTGAAGTGTTTGGAAGAAACCTGGGATTTTTATTGATGAAGAAGGGGATGCCTTGGGCATCCCCAAGCTTTGACGCTTGTAGTTCTTGGAGATTTCTTGGGGTGACATGCATGGCATCCCCAAGCTTGAGCTTTCGTCCATCCTTGATCTCATTACTCATTCCTTCCATACACCTGAAATTTTTCTTCATACAAAACTTCACACAATCTTTATTAGCAACATTAGTGCACTCAAGATAAATAAGTCTTAAGGTTCAGTTCTAACACCAAATAAACTTCCATTAAAACACTAGATACTGTAGCACTTCCATCAAAAAGCTCAATTCCCCAAAAGAACTCAAAGAGGAACCAACAAGAAGCAAATGCAGAAAATGGCAGAAATCTGTCAAAACAGACCAGCAGGTAAAGACGAATTTTATCGAAGACCTTCTGTTGCTCAAATCAAAAAGTTTTGAACTAACTAAAGTTAGATAACAACTTGGGGCAGAAGCAAAAAAAATTACATATCAATCCGACATACAGAGCTCTCTCACGATTGTTTACGGTGAAGCACAGAAATCTGTTTCGGGACAGCAACTTTCCCAATCATTACTTCTCTCATTAGAGGTTACTCTTGGCACAAAAAGCAAATAAAAAGGATAAGGAGCGGTTATTACTGAAGTAATAACTTCCAAGACTCAATTAAAACTCTTGGGTTATCTCCCAACAAGTACTTTTCTTTAATGCCTTTAAGTTAGGCAAAAGCAAAAACTAAAAATGGATAAAATGGAAGTAAGCAGAGATAATCATGGTGGAAACATTGTTTTGTTCAATGAAATCCTTTTTTTAACAAGGTTGATCAGGTCTTGTTACCAAAACAATTTCATATGATACAAAACTTTGTATTCCACTAATGATTATGTTACCTCAACCTTGATAGCAATGGTCCCAATCATAATAGTTTCAAATTTTTCTCTTGGTATGGGACAATATATTTCTCCAACTTGAATGCCCTCAACATGTTCAATTGAATTCAAAACCATAAGTCTATCAATATTCTTGGGGAAATAGATAGTATGTTCCTTGTCATTTATGTTGAAGGTCACCTTCCCTTGATTACAATTAATAACAACTCCTGCAGTGTTTAAGAAAAGGTCTCCCAAGAATAATAGACATAATATCATCTTCAGGCATAAAAAGGTTGAGAGGATGCTCTCATAAGAAATATGAGTTGAAGTAAAAGAGAGCATCAAGAAGCAAATTCAAAACACGTTTAAGTCTAACCCACTTCCTATGCATAGGAATCGTGTAAGCAAATAAATTCGCAAAGAACAAACTGACAGGCATAGGAAGATAAAACAAGAGTAACTTCAAAACTTTCAGCACATAGAGAGGTGTTTCAATATCATGAAAACTTCTACAACCATATTTTCCTCTTTCATAATAATTTTCAGTAGCCTCATGAATAAACTCAACAATATAACTATCACAAAAATCATGCTCTTCATGATCTATAAGCACTAGAGCTTTATCATAAACATCTTCAAAAGAATCCTCAAACATAACATTCATCCTTCTTTAGTAAGCATGGGGGACAATCAAATAATGTAAGGGATAAAGAGTTACTCTCATTGGAAGGTAAGCATGGGTAGCTAATCCATTCTTCCTCCTTTTGTTCATCACTCTCCTTCTCTTTTTCATCTAATGAGATTTCAAGTTCATCAATTTCTTCTTCCATAGGATCCTGCAAGGCATTAGTCTCTTCCATTTGTGGAAAGCTTCTATTGGTATATTCAAGAATATAGCCGTTTTATTCCTTGTAATTCTCAAAGCAAAATTTAAGTATACCATAAACCTCATACTTATAAGGTGAATCGTCAATATTTTCAAGCAAACTAGCAAGTTCAAATGCACCCTTCCAAGCAATATATTCCTCAATTTGTTCCACATCATAAAGATCATAATTTCCCTTAACATAGGAAGATATGGTAACATTATCATTATACTCACATTGAAAAGGGAGGTGTTTGTACCTCCTACAGCAACAAGATTTATCAAAGCAATAAGTAACATTATAAGTAGAGCACACGTTTCTAGCAATGGTATACAATCTATCAATTTGTCCTCATAAGTGTTTCCCTTTTTGTGACAAGCGGTGTTCCTTATAATAATATTTTTCATCTTCCGTGAACCCACCTTGCCAATAAGCTTCAGTTTCAAAGAAACCAACCATTGCCAACAAGCATGACAAAGCAAGACAATAACAGACCAACGAAAATAACAACTAGAGTAGGAACTAATTTTTTTGTATTTTTGATAAAGAAACAAGCAAACAAGGAGAAAATAAACTTAGTTTGAACAATAGTGAATCCAAGTGGACTTGATAAATAAAGCTATGCTCCCCGGCAACGGCACCAGAAAATAGTCTTGATGACCCGCAAGTATAGGGGGTGTATCGCAGTATTTTCGAGGGAAGTGAAACCCAATTTATTGATTCGACACAAGGGGAGCCAAAGAATATTTATAAGCCTTAACAACTGAGTTGTCAATTTAGCTGCACCTGGAAACAATCTTGCTCACAGCAGTTTATCAGTAGCAACAGTTTTGTAGTAGGAATAGTAAAGTAACAGCAGTAGCAAAGCAAAGACAGTAGTAACAAAAGCAGTAAACAGTGGGATTCGAGTGCGGTAGGCATAGGGATGGATGGACGGGCGTTGCATGGATAAGGCAATTCACATAGCAATCAGAACATAGGGCAATTGCAGATAAATAAGATAAAGCATCCAAGTACTAGACAATCCTAGGCATGTGTTCCATATATATTCATACGTGCTCGCAATGAGAACTTGCACAACATCTTTTGTCCTGCCAGCCCGTTTGCAGCGGGGCCTCTAGGGAACTACTGGCAATTAAGGTGCTCCTTTTAATAGAGCACCGGAGCAAAGCATTAACACTCCGTGAACACATGTGATCCTCACATCAAAGCCTTTCCCTTCCGGTTATCCCGATTTCTGTCACTTCGGGGCCATAGGTTCCGGACAACGACGTGTGTATACAACTTGTAGATAAGACCAAAAACAATACTATCATAATGAATCAATAACATGTTCAGATCTGAAATCATGGCACTCGGGCCCTAGTGACAAGCATTAAGCACAACAAGTCGCAACAAAGTCATAAAGCACTAATAAAAGATACTAGGCACCATGCCCTAACAATCGGATGCCATTACATGAACGATCTCATCCAATCCATACCATCCCCATAGCCTACAGCGGGGGATTACTCACTCATAGATGGAGGAAACATGGATGGTCGATGAAGATGATGGTGGAGATCGAGGGAGATGGCTCCGGGGGCACTTCCCTGTCCCGGCAGGGTGCCGGAACAGAGACTTTCTGTCCCCCGAATCTCCCCTTCGGTGGCGGCGGCGCAGCAGAACTTTTTGTGGAAAAACGTCGAACCCCCCGAAGTTTTTAGGTCAGAAGGCTTCTTATAGGCGAAGAGGGAGACCGAGGGGGTGCCTGGGGCCACCACACCATGCCCTGGCGCGGCCAGGCCCAGCCCGCGCCTGGGGGGGGGGTGGCCAGCCCCTGGCCCTCCTCCGTCTCGTATTCTGGCTCCTGGAGTCTTCTGGAAAAATAGGCACTTTGGCTTTTGTCCCGTCCAATTCCAAGAATATTCATTTTCTGACTTTCCTGGAACCAAAAACAGCAGAAAACAGGCAGCTGACACTGTGGCTCTTGTTAATAGGTTAGTCCAAGAAATCATATGAAAAGTACTCCAAAGTGTGGACAAAACACAAGAAAGTGGATAAAACCAAGCATGGAGCATCAAAAATTATAGATACATTTGCAATGTATCAATCATCAAGGAGCGTTCTGCTTTCCTTGGTTTTTATAACCACATCATCCACATATACTTGCACATTTTGACCTATTTGGTCATGAAAACATTTTTGCATACATCTTTGGTACGTTGCCCCTGCATTACATAAACCAAAAGGCATGGTGCGATAGCAATAAGCCCCATACGGGGTGATAAACGCAGTCTTTATTTGATCATTCGGATTCAGAGGTATCTGATGGAAACCAGAATATGCATCTATGAATGACAACAGTTCACACCCAGCAGTAGAATCTATGACTTGATCTATTCTCGGCAGTGGGAATGGATCTTTTGGGCACGCCTTATTCAGGTTCGTGTAATCGATGCACATATGCCAAACCACTGCCACATTCGGATCATCTTTCTTCTTTTCCACCAGCATCGGATTAGATAGCCAATCCGGGTAAAGCACTTCCATGATGAACCCAGCTGCTAGGAGCCGAGCTATCTCATCTCTGATGACTTTTCTCCTATCTTTGGCGAAGCGGCGGAGAGGTTGCTTCACCGGCTTTGCTCTGGGTCTCACATTCAAAGAGTGCTCGGCCAACTCCCTCGGAACACCTTGCAAGTCCTGTGTGGACCAAGCAAAAATATCTCGATTCTCACGGAGGAAGTTGACGAGCTCGCTTTCCTATTTGTCATTTAACCCGGCACCAATTGTTATGGTGCGCTCTGGGAACAGATCATCAACAGGCACTTTCTTCGTATCTTTCGTTGCTTGAAACGAAATACTTCCATGCGGGTTACTCAGCGCCGACATATATTGCTGAGCAGATTGAGCCAATGCCGCCACCTCCTGGATCTTTCTCTTTTCCTGTGCGATCACGAGTGACTTGGCCAGGTTAGACCCGGCCGACTCACACTCAATGGAACGTCGGAAATCTCCCGCTATAGTGATTACTCCATTTGGCCCGGGCAACTTCACATTCAGGTAACTGATGTGACAACTTGCCATGAATTTGTCCAGGGCAGGCCTGCCGAGTAACGCATGATACGCACTTTCTAGGTTCACCACCTCAAACTCCAAGTTTTCAGTTCGGCAGTTATCTCTGGTGCCGAATAGCACATCTACCCAGACCATGCCAATGGGTTCACAGGAAATGCCTGGCACACTGCCATGGAAAGTTGTTCTCGTGGCCTGGAGCATGTTCTCCGAGATACCCAACTTGCACATTGTATCCACATACATTATATTAATGCTGCTGCCATTGTCTATCAGCACCTTAGAGAATCTCACATTGATATTTGGCCCGATGAACGCCGGGTCCAGCACTAACGCATACGAACCAGGACTTGGCATGAGATTGGGGTGATCCTTGATATTCCAGGTGATTTCCTGATCCGACCAACGCATATACCTTGTCACTGCGGGCATTACCGCATTCACCTCCATATGTCGGCGTTGCAAACTCTTTCTATCTGTTTCCTCTGTAGTAAACACGCAATAACTCTGGTGATACTCTCTGTATTCATTTCTACCCTCATTTCCGGGATACCTCTGATCTAGCTGATGTTGGTTTTCCACCTGATGCACTGCATCCCTTCTCTCATGGTTTTCGTACCTCGCCGGAGGTTGAGGCAACATTAACTGTTGCGTGTTCGCTCCGGAGAGCAATTGCTGCCAGGGTAACTCCTGCCGAGGTTGATTGTTCCGAGGTGCCTGAGCATTCCCCAAACCACTTTGTTCTATCTTCCTCATCCATTCACATTGCCGAGTCGTGTGACCCGCCAGGTTACTCGGATTTGGCGTGTGAAATTTACACGGCTGATCCAGCATTGCCTCATAGGTATACCTCGGTCGGTCCTTCTTTTCTTGCCACTATTTCTTCTGCTCTGGCGCCCAAGTTTTCTTGCCATCATTTCTTGGAGTCCATTGTTGCCCTCCAGTTTTCTGACGCTGATTACTCCCAGCTCCGGGTTGATCTTGATTTACAGCTGCAACTTGTTGCGAACTGTACCTGTAATCCGGCCTATCATATCTTCTCTTACCCCGGTAGTCATTCTGCCGTGATGACCCGGCTCCATCTCGCTGGTAGTACTCCTCATTTGACTCGCTCGACACAAGCCTAGGTTGAGTTGGATCACCCAAGGCATATGAATCAGCGATCCGGATTATCTCTGCCAGTGTAGTTGGCATATCCCTTTGCAACCTTTGCGACATCATGCTTGCATATCTACACCCTTGTGCAAACCATGCTATGGCCTGTGACTCAATCACGCCCTCACATGAATTTCGCACTGTGCACCACCGGGTTAAGAACTCCCGGTCCGTCTCATTCGGTCTCTGCTTGCACATTGCTAAGGTCTGTGGCCTATTCGGCCTCTGATACGTGCTCGAGAAGTTACTGACAAACATTTCCTCGAAATCAATCCAACAGTTGATACTTCCAGGTGGTAAGTTGTTTAGCCATACCCTCGCTGGTCCCTCCAGCATTTGAGGTACGTATCTCATAGCCCATCTCAAGTTGCCTATAGCAATTTTCACCGTTGTCGCGTAGTTGATCAACCAATCCTCCGTCTTGGTGCTACCGTCATATGTTTTTGTGCCTCTGGGCAACTGGAAGTTAGGCACCGGAGGCTCCTTCATGATCCAGGGCCCAAAACATGCAGGACCCGGAGGACCTTGACACTCAATTTGATCGGACCTATAAAGCCGATCCAGTTTTAACCTGGCGTCGTCAGGCATCAAGTTCCTGCTTCCCAACCTTGACCCTATCACGTGATAGTCCGGCCTAGGGTATCATTCGTTCACCATTTCCGAATCACCATCATTGTATCTATCTTGCTCCTATGGAGCTGCTCTCTATTGGATACCTTGGCCGACACTTCGCTCTTGCCATGGTATATTCTGCTGCTGCGGTTGCCTTGCACCCGCCGAGTTACGTTGTCTGGCATTGCCATTCACAGCGTTTCCCTGACCGGCATTGCCTTGGTCACGGTTACCTCGGCCAGCTTCACCTCGGCTCACACTTCGTCGATCCTCATTTCTCTGCATTTCTTTTCCTTTCCCTGCCCTTGCCGGGTCAAATGGGACTATCTGCTTGTTTCTCCTCACTGAGGTTACCACCTCCTCTCTTCTTGGGCCACCATGAGGCGACGATGCCGCTCCAGCAGATTTCTCCGGGTTACCTACTGCTGAGTGAACGACTTTGGAGGCCCCAGCTCTTCCCGGATTAGCCCTAAGTAACTCTTAATTTTGTCTGTTCGCGATCCGAACTAAATCATTGACCCTATCCTGCTGTCTTTGCCGGGCTTCACCCGTCAAACCCTCTAACTCGGACGCAGCTGCATCTGCTGCTCTGAGGTTCTTTGCCGGGGTACTATATGTCGGCAGCCCCACGGACAGAACGTTCTCTGATTCCTCAACTCTAGTATCACCTTCTTTGTTCATTTCACTGATAATGTTTCTCTCCTTCACTTTTACAACATCTACCTTATTTGCCTTTGCGTACTCACACAGTGTCATGTTCAACGACTGCTGAGCCGCTGCTATCTTTTTCGCACCCTCTAGTATTTTCTGCCTAGTCTCCTCTAACTCGGCCTGAGACCGAGCCGGATCTACTACAGGTGCTATGGGGCTCTCTAGGCTATCTATCGCCTGTTGCAGCACATTCTCTGGTCTCTCTAGTGGAGGACCTCTACTTTTCCTCGGTGCCTTTGGTGTTACCTCCGGATCTGGTGCCGGATCCTTGCTCGCGCCAGCGTCAGGCACAGTCATCATCACCTCAACACGGTCAGGGGAGCAAGCGATACGCGCCCCACGAGCCACGCTAAGGGGTGGCTTGCCTCCCTCGACGACGTGTGATACATTGCAAATGTATCTATAATTTTTGATGTTCCATGCTTGGTTTTATCCACTTTCTTGTGTTTTGTTCCAACTTTGGAGTACTTTTCATATGATTTCTTGGACTAACCTATTAACAAGAGCCACAATGCCAGCTGCCTAATTTCTATTGTTTTTGGTTCCAGGAAAGTCAGAAAATGAATATTCTCGGAATTGGACGGGACAAAAGCCAAAGTGCCTATTTTTCCGGAAGGGATCAAGTGCCAGAATACGAGACGGAGAAGGGCCAGGGAGCCACCACACCACCTGGCCGCGCGGCCAGGCCTGGCCCGCGCCAGGGGGTGGTGTGGCCGCTCCCGGTACCCCCTCGGCCTCTCCTTCCGCCTATAAGTTGCCCTCGGGACGAAAACCCTAAGTACCCGATCAAAAATCCACGAAAGAGTCTATATCCACCGTCATCTCCATCCCTAGATCGGGAGGGATCTGAAGCTCTTCCCGGCACCCTTTAGGAGAGGGGAATTCACGCTGGAGGCCTTCTTCATCACCATGCAAGCCTCCGGTGTGATGCGTGAGTAGTTCATCCTTGGACTACGAATCCATGTAGTAGCTAGATGGCTGGATTCTCCTCCTTTGTGCTTTCATGTTTAGATCTTGTGAGCTCCGTTCATGATCAAGATCATCTATTTGTAATTCATACATGTTGTGTTTGCGGGGATCCGATGGATACTGAGATGCTATTTCAGATTGATTATTGATTCTATCATGTCTTTGTTATTTGAGATCTTGCATGCTTTCCGTTGTTAGTAGCTATCTTGGCCAAGTAGATGCTAGCAACTCCAAGAGTTAGTATTTATGCTCGATAGTGGGTTCATGCCTCTGGTAATCTAGGGAAGTGACAGAAATCTCTAAGGTACTAGATGTGATGTTGCTACTAGGGAGAAAACAACAATCCTTTGTTCATAGAACAATCGTATTGTTTACTTTACACGCAGTTCGTAAAGCAATAATCTGTTGCTTGCAACTTAATGGAGGGGGTTCGGATGATAACCTGAAGGTGGATTATTAGTCATAGATGCAGTTGGATGGCGGTCTATGTATTATGTTGTAATGCCCAATCAAGTCTCAGAGGAGTCAAGATGATTAGTATATGCATGTATTGCTTTCTCGGTGTTTGTCAATTGCCCCGCTGTAATTTGTTCACCCAGCATGTTATCTATCTAAGGAGAGCCACCTCTAGTGAACTATGGATCCCGGTCCTTTTACTTTACATACAATCTACAATCTTTTACTGCTTTGTGTTTACTTTCTGCAAACTTTTACTTCTTTCCATTCGATACGTTTAATCCTTTGTTTTCCACAAAACACGGTGATATTGACAACCTCATCGCAAGTTGGGGACAAAGTTCTGTGGTTGTGTTGTGCAGGTCTCCACGTTGCTACTAGCACCGGTAGTGCGCCCTGCCAAAGCTCAGCTAGTAACACCTTTGGGGTTTTTCCTTGCTCCTATTAGTTTGATTAAACCTTGGTTTCATAACTGAGGGAAAACTTGCTGCTATATTCATCGTACCTTCCTCTTGGGGTTCCCAACAAGCTCTACGTCGAAAGTCGAGCGCATCAAGATTTTCTGGCGCCCTTGCCAGGGAACGAAGAAGAAGAAACTCCCACGTCAACTACATGCCAGCAAAGATTTTCTGGCGCAATTGCCGGGGAGTCAAGGACATCTTCACAAGGGGAGTCCCTCACAACCAATCTCTTTACTTTGTTGTTTTTGTTTTGCTTAGTTTTCTTTTTTGCTTTGTTTTCTTGTTTTGTTCTTCAAAAACAAAAAAAAATTAGTTTCACTTGTTTGCTTTCTTATTTGAAAACCCAAAAAAATGACTACTCTTGAAAACACTAAGTTGTGTGACTTCACTAGCACTAACAACAATGATTTTATGAGCACTCCCATTGCTCCACCTGTGGCTGAAAATACTTTCTTTGAGATAAAACCTGCTTTGCTCAATCTTGTTATGAGAGAACAATTTTCTGGTATTGGTAATGAAGATGCTGATTCCCATCTAAATAACTTTGCTGAACTTTGTGAGATGCAAAAGCATAGGGATATAGATGGTGATATTATTAAGCTAAAATTGTTTCCTTTCTCTTTGAGAGGAAAAGCTAAAGAATGGTTGAATTCCTTAACTAGGAATAGTATTGATTCTTGGACTAAGTGCAAAGATGCTTTTATTAGAAAATACTATCCTCCTGCTAAGATTATATCTATGAGAAGTGAAATAATGAAGTTTAAACAACTTGATAATGAGCATGTTGCTCAAGCTTGGGAAAGAATGAAATCTTTGGTAAAGAATTGTCCCACTCATGGACTGACTGCTTGGATGATCATCCAAACTTTTTATGCAGGATTGAACTATTCTTCAAGGAACCTATTGGATTCAGCTGCTGGAGGTACCTTTATGACCATCACTTTGGGTGCTGCAACAAAACTTCTGGACAATATGATGGTTAATTATGCTGAATGGCATACTGAGAGAACTCCACAAGGTAAGAAGGTAAATTCTGTTGAGGAAACCTCCTCCTTGAGTGATAAGATTGATATGATTATGTCTATGCTTGTTAATGGGAAAACCCATATTGATCCAAATAATGTTCCTTTAGCCTCTTTGGTTGCTCAAGAAGAGCAGGTTGATGTGAACTTCATAAGAAATAACAACTTTGGCAACAATGCTTATGTTAATAATGCTTATAGGAACAATTTTGGTAACAACAATTATAAGCCATATCCTCCCAATAATGGTAATGCTTATGGAAATTCTTACAACAATAATAAGAGTGCTCCCTCTGAACTTGAAGTTATGCTTAAAGAGTTTATTAGTAAACAAACTGCTTTCAATAAAACTATTGAGTAAGAACTTTCTAATGCTGAAAGAAATATAGCAACTTTGGTTGTAGCTCAAACTACTTTGAATAAAATGGCTACTAAACCTGAAATTAATGAGAATCCCTTTGCAACCACTAATGCTATACAAGTAAGAATTGATGAAAATGTTAGACTATTGGCTGAATTACATGCTAAGTGGGAAAGAGAAGATGAAATTGCTAGAAACATTAGTGTTTCTACTATCACCACCACTAGTGTTGATGCTACTAATAGTTCTACTACTTTAGATGATAAATTTGATTTTGATCTTGATGGTTGCAACATCTCTGAAGTTATTAAGTTCCTACAAAAGCTTGCTAAAAGTCCTAATGCTAGTGCTATGAACATGGCTTTTACAAAACACATTACCGATGCTCTCATAAAGATTAAGGAAGAAAAGATGAAACATAAATCTTCTATTCCTATAAAACAAGAAGATGGTTGGGAACCCATCATTAATATGAAAGTGAATGAGTTTGATTTCAAAGCTTTGTGTGATCTTGATAGTAGTGTTTCTATTATGCCTAGAAGGATTTATGATATGCTTGATTTGCCTCCTCTTGAAGATTGTTATTTGAATGTACCACTTGATGCTAATGCTAAAAAGAAACTCATGGGGAGTCTTAATGATGTTCTTATTATGGTTAACGATTCCTATGTCCCCGTTGATTTCTATGTTTTGGATGTTGAATACAATGTTTCTTGTCCTATTACTTTGGGAAGACCTTTTCTTAGAACTGTTAGTGCCATCATTGATATGAAAGAAGGCACCATTAAATATCAACTCCCACTCAATAAAGGTATAGACCACTTACCTAAAAAGAGAGAAAAGATTTCTTTTGCTTCTCCTATGAAAACAAAATTTGGTCTTAATGCTTCTTCATTTGAGAACACTTGATTCTTTCTTTGCTTCTTATGCCTAACTTATAGGCGTTAAAGAAAAGTACTTGTTGGGAGATAACCCAAGAGTTTTAAATGAGTCTTGGAAGTTATTACCTCTGTAATAACCTCTCCTTATCCTTTTTATTTGCTTTTTGTGCCAAGAGTAACCTCTAATGAGAGAGAAGTAATGATTGGAAAAGTCGCTGTCCCGAAACAGATTTGAGTGCTTCACCGTAAAAATTCCTGAGAAAGCTCTGTATGTCCGATTGGGCTGTAAATGTTTGTGCTTCTACCCCAGGTTGTTATATAAATTTCGTTAGTTCAACACTTTTTGATTTGAGCAACAGAAGGTCTTCGAAAAAATTCGTCTTTACCTGCTGGTCTGTTTTGACAGATTTCTGCCATTTTCTGCATTTGCTTCTTGTTAGTTCTTTCTTGAGTTCCTTTGGGGAATTGAGCTTTTTGAAGGAGTGCTACAGTAGCTAGTGTTCTAATGGAAGTTTATTTGGTGTTAGAACTGAACCTTGAGACTTATTTATCTTAAGTGCACTAATGTTGCTAATGAGATTGTGTGAAGTTTTGTATGAAGGAAAATTTTCAGGTGTATGGAAGGAACGAGTAATGAGATAAAGGATGGACTAAAGCTCAAGCTTGGGGATGCCATGCGTGTCACCTCAAGAAATATCTAAGAAGTACAAGCGTCAAAGCTTGGAGATGCCCAAGGCATTCCCCTTCTTCATCAATAAAAATTCCAGGTTTCTTCCAAACGCTTCATTTTTATTGTTTCATGTACAGTTGTGTTTTTCTTGGAGCGTCTTCTTTTTTGTTTTCATTTTGGTTTTTAGTTTGCTTGGTTTGCTTAGTTTTCTGAATAAGTTGGTTGGACCCCCTCTTTCACACTTTGGTTTGCGAATAGTTTGGTTTGGTTTGGAAAAGAGTAGGAAAGTTCATACTTATGTGGTAAAAAGAGCTCGTTTTTGACTGTGGCCTATGCTTTGTCATGCCATGCTTGATATTGTTTTGGCTTTATGCTTAGTATTCTTTGCTGTAGTATGACTTGTTATAAACAATTAAGATTGCTTAATGTGCCTTGGATGAATCATGCATTGTTTTAGCATATTAAAGCATAGTATAGTGGTATTCTCCTTTGATGCTTTATTTGGGTTGACTTGCCACATTCTCACACCATGTTATGACTATCACAAGTCACCATAGCCTTTATGATCCTTTAGCTTTCAACTTTTAGTATCACTTTATGCTTTGATCAATGATGTTTTATCGCTCTGCATGATTATGGCCATTATTGCTCTCTTAGTTTGTCGCTCCCAGTCTTTTGCTAGCATCCACAACCAAGTATGAGTTCCACTCATGCATCCAACTGCCTAAACCAAGTTACTCCAAAGAGTCCACCATACCTACCTACTAGCTTATGCTATTCCAAGTATATTCATGCTTTTGTTTACCTTCCACTTGTTATGACAAAACTAGTGATTAAAGCTCTCACGAACTTGATCGCACACTTTACTTTACTTGCCCTTAATAAACTTGAACCATGGTGTCTTCTATGTTGTATATGCTTGCACTTATTTGTTGGGAATTAGCAGAACCATGCTTTCATGGGGAACACTTTCAACCTTGCACTTGGTACTTGTACCTAGTTGATATCATGCTCTTTTGTATATGGATGTCATCGGTGTGAAATGAAAGGGGAGCTTGTTGATGGGTTCGTAGCATGGAAAACAAAAAAATTCTACCGCAAGAACGAACAAAACCCAGATCTAATCTAGATAAAAGCCAAGATCTAATCTATTAGACATGTGCAACGAGATAGATCTGTACTAACCCTCGTAGATCCGAAAGCGTTACGAGATTAGATCTCGGGGTTGATGTAGTCGATCACTTGCTGATCTCAAGATCGTGTGGACGATCATTCCGGCGCCACGTTCCGGCAGCGCTTCCGCAGTCGGCCACACGTGCGGAGTCGAAGCAGACCTTCCTCTCCCCGTTCTAGCGAGCAGCGGAGGTAGTAGATCTTCTCCACGGAATCCCAGCAGCACGACGGTGTGGTGGTGGTGGTGGAGTAGAGAATTCTGCAGGGCTTCGCCTAAGCCTGAGCAGAGGGAAGGAGGAGGAGAGAGGCGGCGGCTAGGGCTTGAAGTGGAGGGGGCTAGGGGGTGGCGCCCCCACCCTTCTATTTAAAGGAGGGAGGCGCCATGGGAGGGGGAGTCCTAGTAGGACTCCCCTCCCTCCTTGGCCGGCGGATTGGGAGGGGGGGAGGAGTCCTCCTCCCCCATGACTCCTTGTCTTTCCCCACAAGGACTCCTTGATGCTTTCTTGGTTTTCAAGCAAACTCCAAGAAATCTCCTAGAACCTTCCAGAACATTCCGAAACCTTCTAGAATCTCCATACAAACACTCCGGAACATTTCCTAACTTAGAAAATGATACCCAATATATGAATCTTATTCTCCGGACAATTCCGGATCTCCTCGTGATGTCCCGGATCCAATCCGAGACTCCGAACAACATTCAGTCTCCAACGCATATTCCATATCTACTTAAAACAACTTCGAACCTTAAGTGTGTCACCCTACGGTTCGTCAATATGCAGACATGATGAAGACACCTCTCCAAACAATAACCATCAGCGGGATCTGGAGATCCATAATGGTTCCCACATACTCAACGATGACTTCGTGATCGATAGAACCATTAACATACGAAACCAATTCCCTTTGTCACGCAATATTCTACTTATCCGAGGTTTGATCGTCGGTATCTCCATACCTAGTTCTACCTCGTTACTGATAAGTACTCGTTACTCGTTTCATGTTATGTCATCCCTTGTGACCTAGTCACATGCTTGCAAGCTAACAAGATGACATTCCACCGAGAGGGCCCAGAGCATATCTATCCATCATATGGATGGACAAATCCCAATCTTGGTCCATGCGCTTCAACACATACTTTCAGAATACCCAATGACACCTTTATAACCACCCAGTTACGAAGCGCTGTTTGATGTCATCAAAGTACCCATCCGGTGATGGTGATTAACATAACCTCATGGTCGAAGGATTAGGTTACTATGCATTTGAAAGCTTATAGCAATACGAACTTAATGACTTGATCTTATGCTACGCTTACTATGGGTGTGTGTCCATCACATCATTCTCCTAATGATATAACCTTGTTATTAATGACATCCAATGTCCATGATCAGGAAACCATGATCATCATTTAATCAACAAGCTAGTTCCACAAGAGGCTTACTAGGGACTCTTTTACTTTTACAAAACACACATGTATTAGTGTTTCCTTATAATACAATTATAGCATGGGATGTAAACATTCATCATAAACACAAAGATATAATAATAACCACTTTTATTATTGCCTCTTCGGCATATCTCCAACAGTCTCCCACTTGCACTAGAGTCAATAATCTAGATTACATGGTAATATACCTTACACCCATGGCGTTCTGGTGTTGGTCATGCTTTGCTCTAGGGAAAGGTTTAGTCAACGGATCTACCACATTCAGATCAGTGTGTACTTTGCAAATCTTTATGTCACCATCTCGGACATACTCGCAAATAGCATGGAAACATAGCTTGATGTGCTTCAGCTTGCTATGTGACATTGGCTCCTGTGCATTAGCTATGGCACCTGTGTTGTCACAGTAGATGGCCATCTGGTCCAACGCACTGGGAACCACGCCAAGTTCAGTAATGAACTCCTTCATCCATATGGCTTCTTGTGCAGCCTCCGAAGCAGCTATGTATTCCGATTCAGTTGAAGATTTCGCCACAACGCTTTGCTTGGCACTCCTCTAGCTCACTGCAGCACCATTCAAAATAAATACGTATCCAGACTGTGACTTCGAGTCATCTGGATCGGTGTTCCAACTAGCATCAATGTAACCGTTTACAACAAGCTGTTCATCACCTCCATAAGAAAGAACCATATCATTAGTCCTATTCAGGTACTTTAGGATATTCTTGACCGCTGTCCAGTGTTCCATTCCAGGATCACTTTGATATCTGCTAGTCAAACTAACATCATGTGCTATATCCGGTCTTGTACACAGCATGGCATACATGATAGAACCTATGGCCGAGGCATAGGGAATATTATTCATCTTTTCTCTATCTTCTGCCGTAGCCGGACTTTGAGTCTTACTCAAGGTCTTACCTCACAACATGGGCACGAACCCCTTCTTGCTCTCTTCCATTCTAAACTTCTTTAGAATTTGTATAAGTATGTACTTTGTGAAAGCGCTATTAGGCGTCTTGATATATCTCTATAAATCTTGATGCCTAGAATATATGCCGCTTCGCCAAGATCCTTCATTGAAAAACTATTATTCAAATAGGTTTTGACGCTATTAAGAAGTTCTATATCATTCCCAATCAACAATATGTCATTAATATAGTACTAGGAATGCTACAGAGGTCCCACTCACTTTCTTGTAAATACAAGCTTCTCCATAAGTTTGTATAAATCCAAAGTTTTTGATTACTTTATCAAAACGTTGATTCCAACTCCGGGATGCTTGCTTTAGTCCATAAATGGAGCGCTGAAGATTGCATACCTTGTCAGCATCATTAGGATTGACAAAACCCTTGGGTTGTACCATATACAACTCTTCCTCAATGTCACCATTAAGGAATGCTGTTTTGACATCCATCTGCCAAATTTCATAATCGAAATATACAGCGATTGCTAACAAAATCCTCACAGACTTTAGCTTCGCTACTGGTGAGAAAGTCTTATCGCGGTCAACTCCTTGAATTTGTCGGAACCCTTTCGCGACAAGTCGAGCTTTATAGACGGTAACATTACCATCAGCATCTATTTTTCTTTTGAAAATCCATTTGTTCTCGACAGCCTTACGGCCATCCGGTAAGTCCACCAAAGTCCACACTTGGTTTTCGTACATGGATCCCATTTCGGATTTCATGGCTTCTAGCCATTTGTCGGAATCTGGGAACACCATAGCTTCTTCATACGTCGCAGGGTCATCAGTGTTGTCCACCAACATGACGTTCAAGGCAGAGTCATACCAATCAGGAGTGGTACGAACCCTCGTTGACCTGCGAGGTTCAGCAGTAACTTCGTTCGAAGTTTCATGATCACCATCATTGGCTTCCTCTCGAATTGGTGCAGGCGGCACAAAAACATCTTCCGGTGCTGCGCTACTCTCAACTCCGAGAGAAGGTTCAATAACCTCGTCGAGTTCTACTTTCCTTCCAGTCACTTCCTTCGAGAGAAACTCCTTCTCAAGAAAGGATCCATTCTTGGCAACGAAAACTTTGCCTTCGGATCTATGATAGAAGGTATACCCAATTGTTTCTTTAGGGTATCCTATGAAGACGCATTTCTCCGCTTTGGGTTCAAGCTTATCAGGTTGTAACTTCTTTACATACGCTTCACAACCCCAAACTTTAAGGAACGACAACTTTGGTTTCTTTCCAAACCACAATTCGTACGGTGTCGTTTCAACGGATTTAGATGGTGCCCTATTTAAAGTGAATGCGGCTGTCTCTAATGCATAGCCCCAAAACGATAGTGGTAAATCTGTAAGAGACATCATAGACCGAACCATATCTAAGAGAGTTCGATTATGATGTTCGGACACACCATTACGCTGTGGTGTTCCTGGCGGTGTCAACTGCGAAAGTATTCCACATTTCTTTAAATGCATGCCAAACTCATAACTCAGATATTCACCTCCGCGGTCAGAATGCAGAAACTTAATCTTCTTGTTACGATGATTTTCCACTTCACTTTGAAATTCCTTAAACTTCTCGAAAGTTTCGGACTTATGTTTCATAAAGTAGACATATCCATATCTACTTAAGTCATCCGTGAAAGTGAGAACATAACGATATCCACCACGCGATGCTACACTCATTGGACCGCACACATCGGTATGTATTATTTCCAATAAGTCTGTAGCTCGCTCCATTATCCCAGAGAATGGAGTCTTAGTCATTTTTCCCATTAGACATACTTCGCATCTTTCAAGTGATTCAAAATCAAGTGATTCAAGAAGTCCATCAGAATGGAGTTTCTTCATACGCTTCACTCCAATGTGACCAAGACGACAGTGCCACATGTATGTAGAATTATCATTCAGTTTTATTCGTTTAGCATCTATGTTGTGAACATTTGTATCACTGCTATCGAGATTCAATAAGAATAAACCATTCATCTCAGGTGCATTACCATAAAAGATATTACTCATATAAATCAAACAACCTTTATTCTCAGACTTAAAAGAGTAACCGTCTCGCAATAAACAAGATCCAGATATAATGTTCATGCTTAACGCAGGCACCAAATAACAATTATTCAAATTTAAAACTAATCCCGAAGGTAGATGTAGAGGGAGCGTGCCGACGGCGATCACATCAACCTTGGAGCCATTTCCAACGCGCATCGTCACCTCGTCTCTCGCCAGTCTTCGTTTATTCCGCAGCTCCTGTTTCGAGTTAGAAATAAGAGCAACCGAACCAGTATCAAATACCCAGGCACTACTATGACTACTAGTAAGATACACATCAATAACATGTATATCGAATATACCTTTCTTCTTGATGTTGCCGTTCTTTAGATCTGCCAGGTACTTGGGGCAGTTACGCTTCTAGTGACCAGCACCCTTGCAGTAGAAGCATTCAGTTTCAGGCTTAGGACCAGCCTTGGGCTTCTTAGCAGGTGCGGCAGCTTTCTTGCCGTCCTTCTTGAAGTTGCCCTTTTTCTTAGGCTTGCCCTGTTTCTTGAAATTGGTGGTCTTATTGACCATCAACACTTGGTGCTCCTTCTTGATCTCCACTTCAGCAGTTTTTAGCATGGACGATAGTTCAGGCAACGTCTTGTTCAAGCAGTGCATATTGTAGTTCATCACAAAGTTCTTATAACTCGGTGGCAGTGATTGGAGGACACGGTGAATCCCTAACTCATTAGGAATCGTTATCCCCAACTCTTGGAGCTTGTTTGTGTGCCCAGACACGGTGAGCACGTGCTCGCTAATGGAGCTTCCCTCTTCCATCTTGCAGGTAAAGAACTTTTCGGAGGCCTCATAGCTCTCCACGGCCGCGTGAGTCTCAAAAATGAGCTTGAGCTCCTTAATGATCTCGAACGGGTCGTGGTGCTCAAAACGCTTCTGGAGCTCCGTTTCTAAACCGTACAGGATAGCACACTGAACTGTGGAGTAATGATTTTTCCGAGTGGCGTAAACATTCTTTACGTCATCGGTGGCATCATCTGCAGGTGGGTCACCTAGCGGTGCTTCGAGCACATAGGTCATCTGACCAGCCCTGAGGATAATCTTCAGACCACGGAGCCAGTCTGTGTTGTTCGTAAGTTTTTCTTTCTCTAGGAACGCATTGAAATTGATGGAGAGATTCGCCATAATCTACAATAAATTTGCAAGAAGTTTAGACTAAGTTTATGATAAATTGAGTTCAATTTTAATTCTTAAATTAACTAGGTGAACTCCCACTCAAAACAACATCCCTCACATTGTCTTAGTGATTACACGAACCAAGTCCACTACACCAAGTCCGATCTTCACGAGAGAAGATGTAGTTTCATCGGCAAACAATCTTCATGTTCATCATATCGCTTATATGATTCATGCTCTACCTTTCGGTATTCCGTGTTCCGAGATCATGTCTGTACATGCTAGGCTCGTCAAGATTAACCTTAGTTTCCGCATGTGCAAATCTGGCTTGCACCCGTTGTATGCACACGTAGAATCTATCACATCCGATCATCACGAGATGCTTCGAGACGACGTGTCTTAGCAACGGTGCCATCTAAGGACGAACACTTTATTACTTGAAATTTAGTGAGAGGGATCATCTTATAATACTACCGTCGCAATCTAAGCAATACAAGATGCATAAAGGATTAACATCACAGGCAATTCATAATTAGTGTGATATGATATGGCCCTTTCTTCTTATGCCTTTGATCTCCATCTCCAAAGCACATACATGATCTCCATCATCACCAGCATTGCGTCAAGGTCAGTGGCGCCGCTTCATGGTTGTCCATCATCACCAGCAACTATTACAACTACTTGGAATAAAGCTATTACAAGATGAATAGACACGCAGGTCTTAACAGAATTAAAGACAACCATTAGGCTCCTGCCGGTTGCCATATTACAACAAGGATCATTGCATACATCAAATATAATCACAATCACATGATGGCCATATCACATCACAAAACCCCTGCAAAAACAAGTTAGACGCCTCTAATTTTCTTTGCATGTTTTACGTGTTTTGGGGCTTTCGAATAAGAACGGATCTTACCTACGAAACTGAACCACAACGTTGATACAAGTGCTATCGAGTGCAAAGTGTAGATTGGATCTATACTATGATGGGAGAGACAGACACCCGCAAAGCCACTTGTGCAAACCAAATTACACGTCAAGCGTGGAGCAAGTCTCATGTGCGATGATATGTAAGGTTAGCCCGAGCCGCTTCATCCCACCATACCGCAAGATGCAAAGTACACAAAGCAAAAGACGGCACGAGCACCAACGCCCACAAAACCATTGTGTTCTACTCGTGCAACAGATCTACGCATAGACAAGGCTCTGATACCACTGATGGGTTCGTAGCATGGAAACCAAAAATCTTCTACCGCAAGAACGAACAAAACCCAGATCTAATCTAGATAAAAGCCAAGATCTAATCTATTAGACATGTGCAACGAGATAGATCTGTACTAACCCTTGTAGATCCGAAAGCGTTACGAGATTAGATCTCGGGGTTGGTGTAGTCGATCACTTGCCGATCTCAAGATCGTGTGGACGATCCTTCCGGCGCCGCGTTCCGGCAGCGCTTCCGCAGTCGGTCACACGTGCGGAGTCGAAGCAGACCTTCCTCTCCCTGTTCCAATGAGCAGCGGAGGTGGTAGATCTTCTCCATGGAATCCCAGCAGCACGACAGTTTGGTGGTGGTGGTGGAGTAGAGAATTCTGCAGGGCTTCTCCTAAGCCTGAGCAGAGGGAAGGAGGAGGAGAGAGGCGGCGGCTAGGGCTTGAAGTGGAGGGGGCTAGGGGGTGGCGCCCCCACCCCTCTATTTAAAGGAGGGAGGCGCCATGGGAGGGGGAGTCCTAGTAGGACTCCCCTCCCTCCTTGGCCGGCGGATTGGGAGGGGGGGAGGAGTCCTCCTCCCCCATGACTCCTTGTCTTGCCCCACAAGGACTCCTTGATCCTTTCTTGGTTTTCAAGCAAACTCCAAGAAATCTCCTAGAACCTTCCAGAACATTCCGAAACCTTCTAGAATCTCCATACAAACACTCCAGAACATTTCCTAACTTAGAAAATGATCCCCAATATATGAATCTTATTCTCCGGACAATTCCGGATCTCCTCGTGATGTCCCAGATCCAATCCGAGACTCCGAACAACATTCAGTCTACAACGCATATTCAATATCTACTTAAAACAACTTCGAACCTTAAGTGTGTCACCCTACGGTTCGTGAATATTCAGACATGATGAAGACAGCTCTCCGATCAATAACCATCAGCGGGATCTGGAGATCCATAATGGTTCCCACATACTCAATGATGACTTCGTGATCGATAGAACCATTAACATACGAAACCAATTCCCTTTGTCACGCGATATTCTACTTATCCGAGGTTTGATCGTCGGTATCTCCATACCTAGTTCTACCTCGTTACTGATAAGTACTCGTTACTCATTTCATGTTATGTCATCCCTTGTGACCTAGTCACATGCTTGCAAGCTAACTAGATGACATTCCACCGAGAGGGCCCAGAGCATATCTATCCGTCATATGGATGGACAAATCCCAATCTTGGTCCATGCGCTTCAACACATACTTTCATAATACCCAATGACACCTTTATAACCACCCAGTTATGAAGCGGTGTTTGATGTCATCAAAGTACCCATCCGGTGATGGTGATTAACATAACCTCATGGTCGAAGGATTAGGTTACTATGCATTTGAAAGCTTATAGCAATACGAACTTAATGACTTGATCTTATGCTACGCTTACTATGGGTGTGTGTCCATCACATCATTCTCCTAATGATATAACCTTGTTATTAATGACATCCAATGTCCATGATCAAGATACCATGATCATCATTTAATCAACAAGCTAGTTCCACAAGAGGCTTACTAGGGACTCTTTTATGTTTACAAAACACACATGTATTAGTGTTTCCTTATAATACAATTATAGCATGGGATGTAAACATTCATCATAAACACAAAGATATAATAAGAACCACTTTTATTATTGCCTCTTGGGCATATCTCCAACAGTCTCCTACTTGCACTAGAGTCAATAATCTAGATTACGTGGAGTACTTTGGACCAACTTGGTTTTATCCACTTTCCTGTGTTTTGTTCCAACTTTGGAGTACTTTTCATATGATTTCTTGGACTAACCTATTAACAAGAGCCACAGTGCCAGCTGCCTGTTTTCTGCTGTTTTTGGTTCCTGGAAAGTAAGAAAATGAATATTCTCGAAATTGGACGGGACAAAAGCCAAAGTGCCTATTTTTCCGGAAGGGATCAAGTGCCAGAATACGAGACGGAGAAGGGCCAGGGAGCCACCACACCACCTGGCCGCGCGGCTAGGCCTGTCCCGCGCCAGGGGTGGTGTGGCCGCTCTCGGCACCCCCTCGGCCTCTCCTTCCGCCTATAAGTTGCCCTCGGGACGAAAAACCCTAAGTACCCGATCAAAAATCCACGAAAGAGTCTGTAGCCACCGTCATCTCCATCCCTAGATCGGGAGGGATCTGAAGCTCTTCCCGGCACCCTGCCGGAGAGGGGAATTCACCCTGGAGGCCTTCTTCATCAATCATGCAAGCCTCCGATGTGATGCATGAGTAGTTCATCCTTGGACTACAGATCCATGTAGTAGCTAGATGGCTGGTTTCTCCTCCTTTGTGATTTCATGTTTAGATCTTGTGAGCTCCGTTCATGATCAAGATCATCTATTTGTAATTCATACATGTTGTGTTTGCAGGGATCCGATGGATACTGAGATGCTATTTCAGATTGATTATTGATTCTATCATGTCTTTGTTATTTGAGATCTTGCATGCTTTCCGTTGTTAGTAGCTATCTTGGCCAAGTAGATGCTAGCAACTCCAAGAGTTAGTATTTATGCTCGATAGTGGGTTCATGCCTCTGGTAATCTAGGGAAGTGACAGAAATCTCTAAGGTACTAGATGTGATGTTGCTACTAGGGAGAAAACAACAATCCTTTGTTCATAGAACAATCATATTGTTTACTTTACACGTAGTTCGTAAAGCAATAATCTGTTGCTTGTAACTTAATACTGGAGGGGGTTCGGATGATAACCTGAAGGTGGATTATTAGTCATAGATGCAGTTGGATGGCGGTCTATGTATTATGTTGTAATGCCCAATCAAGTCTCAGAGGAGTCAAGATGATTAGTATATGCATGTATTGCTTTCTCGGTGTTTGTCAATTGCCCCGCTGTAATTTGTTCACCCAGCATGTTATGTATCTAAGGAGAGCCACCTCTAGTGAACTATGTGTTGGAGAAATGCCCAAGAGGCAATAATAAAAGTGGTTATTATTATATCTTTGTGTTTATGATGAATGTTTACATCCCATGCTATAATTGTATTATAAGGAAACACTAATACATGTGTGTTTTGTAAAAGTAAAAGAGTCCCTAGTAAGCCTCTTGTTGAACTAGCTTATTGATTAATAGATGATCATGGTTTCCTGATCATGGACATTGGATGTCATTAATAACACGGTCATATCATTAGGAGAATGATGTGATGGACACACACACCCATAGTAAGTGTAGCATAAGATCAAGTCATTTAGTTCGTATTGCTACAAGCTTTCAAATGCATAGTAACCTAATCCTTCGACCATGAGGTTATGTTAATCACCATCACCGGATGGGTACTTTGATGACATCAAACACCGCTTCGTGACTGGGTGGTTATAAAGGTGTCATTGGGTATTCTGAAAGTATGTGTTGAAGCGCATGGACCAAGATTGGGATTTGTCCATCCATATGACGGATAGATATGCTCTGGGCCCTCTCGATGGAATGTCATCTAGTTAGCTTGCAAGCATGTGACTAGGTCACATGGGATGACATATCATGGAACGAGTAAAGAGTACTTATCAGTAACGAGGTAGAACTAGGTATGGAGATACCGACGATCAAACCTCGGATAAGTAGAGTATCGCGTGACAAAGGGAATTGGTTTCGTATGTTAATGGTTCTATCGATCACGAAGTCATCGTTGAGTATGTGGGAGCCGTTATGGATCTCCAGATCCCGCTGATGGTTATTGATCGGAGAGGTGTCTCCATCATGTCTGCATATTCACGAACCGTAGGGTGACACACTTAAGGTTCGATGTTGTTTAGGTAGATATGGAATGTGCGTTGGAGACCGAATGTTGTTCGGAGTCTCGGATTGGATCTGAGACATCACGAGGAGATCCAGAATTGTCCGGAGAATAAGATTCATATAATGGAGATCATTTTCTAGGTTCGGAAATGTCCCGGAGTGTTTATATGGGGGTTCTAGAATGTTTCGGAATGTTCCGGAAGGTTCTAGAAATTTATATGGAGTTTACTTGAAAACCAAGAAAGAAAAAGGGGAAACTTGGGGGGCAAGGAAACTCCCCCCAATCCCCCCTTGTGCGCCGGCCCTAGGAGGTGGACCTAGGGGTGGGAACCCTAGGCCGCACCCCTCCCTTGCCCCTCCACTCTTGCCCTAGCCGCCTCTCTCCTCCTCCTTCGCTCTACTCAGGCTTAGGCGAAGCCCTGCAGAACTCTCTACTCCACCATCATCACCACGCCGTCGTGCTGCTGGGATTCCGTGGAGAGATCTACTACCTCCGCTGCTCGCTGGAACGGGGAGAGGAAGGTCTGCATCGACTCCGCACCTGTGACCGACTGCGGAAGCGCTGCCGGAACGCGGCGCCGGAAGGATCATCTACTCGATCTTGAGATCGGCAAGTGATCGTCTACATCAACCACGAGATCCGATCTCGCACAAGGCTTTCGGATCTACAAGGGTTAGTACAGATCTATCTCGTTGCACATGTCTAATAGATTAGATCTTGGCTTTTATCTAGATTAGATCTGGGTTTTGTTCGTTCTTGCGGTAGATTTTTTTGTTTTCCATGCTACCAACCCATCAGTGGTATCTGAGCCATGTCTATGCGTAGATCTGTTGCACGAGTAGAACACAATGGTTTTGTGGGCGTTGGTGCTCGTGCCGTCTTTTGCTTTGTGTACTTTGCATCTTGCGGTATGGTGGGATGAAGCGACTCGGGCTAACCTTACATGTCATCGCACATGAGACTTGCTCCACGCTTGACGTGTAACTTGCTTTGCACAACTGGCTTTGCGGGTGTCTGTCTCTCTCACCATAGTATATATCCAATTTACACTTTGCACTTGATAGCACTTGTATCAACGTTGTGGTTCAGTTTCGTACGTAAGATCCGTTCTTATTCGAAAGCCCCAAACCACGTAAAACATGCAAAGAAAATTAGAGGCGTCTAACTTGTTTTTGCAGGGGTTTTGTGATGTGATATGGCCATCATGTGATTGTGATTATATTTGATGTATGCAATGATCCTTGTTGTAATATGGCAACCGGCAGGAGCCTAATGGTTGTCTTTCATTCTGTTAAGACCTACGTGTCTATTCATCTTGTAATAGCTTTATTCCAAGTAGTTGTAATAGTTGCTAGTGATGATGGACAACCATGAAGCGGCGCCACTGACCTTGACGCAATGCTGGTGATGATGGAGATCATGTCCGTGCTTTGGAGATGGAGATCAAAGGCATAAGAAGAAATGTCCATATCATATCACACTAATTATGAATTGCCTGTGATGTTAATCCTTTATGCATCTTGTATTGCTTAGATCGCTAAGGTAGCATTATAAGATGATCCCTCTCACTAAATATCAAGTAATAAAGTGTTCATCCTTAGTTGGCACCGTTGCTAAGACTCGTCGTTTCGAAGCATCTCGTGATGATCGGATGTGATAGATTCTACGTGTGCATACAACGGGTGCAAGCCAGATTTGCACATGCGGAAACTAAGGTTAATCTTGACGAGCCTAGCATGTACAAACATGGTCTCGGAACACGGAATACCAAAAGGTAGAGCATGAGTCATATAAATGATATGATGAACATGAAGATTGTTCGCCGATGAAACTACATCTTCTCTCGTGAAGATCGGACTTAGTGTAGTGGACTTGGTTCCTGTAATCACTAAGACAATGTGAGGGATGTTGTTTTGAGTGGGAGTTCACCTAGTTAATTTAAGAATTAAAATTGAACTCATTTTATCATAAACTTAGTCTAAACTACATGCAAATTTGTTGTAGATTATGGCGAACCTCTCCATCAATTTCAATGCGTTCCTAGAGAAAGAAAAGCTTAAGAACAATGGAAGCAACTTCACGGACTGGCTCCGTGGACTGAAGATTGTCCTCAGGGCTGGTCAGTTGACCTATGTGCTTGAAGCACCGCTAGGTGACCCACCTACAGAAGATGCCACCGATGACATAAAGAATGTTTACGCCACTCGGAAAAATCATTACTCCACAGTTCAGTGTGCCATCCTGTACGGTTTAGAAACGGAGCTTCAGAAGCGCTTTGAGCACCACGACCCGTTCGAGATCATTAAGGAGCTCAAGCTCATTTTGAGACTCACGCGGCCGTGGAGAGCTATGAGGCCTCCTAAAAGTTCTTTAACTATAAGATGGAAGAGGGTAGCTCCGTTAGCGAGCATGTCCTCACCATGTCTGGGCACGCAAACAAGCTCCAAGAGTTGGGGATAACGATTCCTAATGAGTTAGGGATTCACCGTGTCCTCCAATCACTACCACCGAGTTATAAGAACTTTGTGATGAACTACAATATGCACTGCATGAACAAGACGTTTCCTGAACTATCGTCCATGCTGAAAACTGCTGAAGTGGAGATCAAAAAGGGGCACCAAGTGTTGATGGTCAAAAGACCACCAATTTCAAGAAACAGGGCAAGCCTAAGAACAAGGGAAACTTCAAGAAGGAGGGAAAGAAAGCTCCCGCACCTGCTAAGAAGCCCAAGGCTGGTACTAAGCCTGAAACTGAATGCTTCTACTACAAGGGTGCCGGTCACTGGAAGCGTAACTACCCCAAGTACCTGGCGGATCTAAAGAACGGCAACATCAAGAAGAAAGGTATATTCTATATACATGTTATTGATGTGTATCTTACTAGTAATCGTAGTAGTGCCTGGGTATTTGATACTGGTTCGGTTGCTCATATTTGTAATTCGAAACAGAAGCTGCAGAATAAGCGAAGACTGGCAAGAGACGAGGTGACGATGCGCGTTGGAAATGGCTCCAAGGTTGATGTGATCGCCGTCGGCACGCTCCCTCTGCATCTACCTTCGGGATTAGTTTTAAATTTGAATAATTGTTATTTGGTGCCTGCGTTAAGCATGAACATTATATCTGGATCTTGTTTATTGCGAGACGGCTACTCTTTTAAGTCTGAGAATAAAGGTTGTTCGATTTATATGAGTAATATCTTTTATGGTAATGCACCTGAGATGAATGGTTTATTCTTACTGAATCTCGATAGTAGTGATACACATGTTCACAACATAGATGCTAAACGAACAAAATTGAATGATAATTCTACATACATGTGGCACTGTCGTCTTGGTCACATTGGAGTGAAGCGTATGAAGAAGCTCCATTACGATGGACTTCTTGAATCACTTGATTTTGAATCACTTGAAAGATGCGAAGCATGTCTAATGAGAAAAATGACTAAGACTCCATTCTCTGGAATAATGGAGCGAGCTACAGACTTATTGGAAATAATACGTACCGATGTGTGCAGTCCAATGAGTGTAGCATCGCGTGGTGGATATCGTTATGTTCTCACTTTCACGGATGACTTAAGTAGATATGGGTATGTCTACTTTATGAAACATAAGTCCGAAACTTTCGAGAAGTTTAAGGAATTTCAAAGTGAAGTGGAAAATCATCATAACGAGAAGATTAAGTTTCTGCGTTCTGACCGCGGAGGTGAATATCTAAGTTATGAGTTTGGCATGCATTTAAAGAAATGTGGAATACTTTTGTAGTTGACACCGCCAGGAACACCACAGCGTAATGGTGTGTCTGAACGTCGTAATTGAACTCTCTTAGATATGGTTCGGTCTATGATGTCTCTTACAGATTTACCGCTATCGTTTTGGGGCTATGCATTAGAGACAGCCGCATTCACTTTAATTAGGGCACCATCTAAATCCGTTGAAATGACACCGTACGAATTGTGGTTTGGAAAGAAACCTAAGTTGTCATTCCTTAAAGTTTGGGGTTGCGAAGCATATGTAAAGAAGTTACAACCTGATAAGCTTGAACCCAAAGCGGAGAAATGCGTCTTCATAGGATACCCTAAAGAAACAATTGGGTATACCTTCTATCATAGATCCGAAGGCAAAGATTTTGTTGCCAAGAATGGATCCTTTCTTGAGAAGGAGTTTCTCTCGAAGGAAGTGACTAGAAGGAAAGTAGAACTCGACGAGGTTATTGAACCTTCCCTCGGAGTTGAGAGTAGCGCAGCACCGGAAGATGTTTTTGTGCCGCCTGCACCAATTGGAGAGGAAGCTCATGATGGTGATCATGAAACTTCGAACGAAGTTGCTACTGAACCTCGCAGGTCAACGAGGGTTCGTACCACTCCTGATTGGTATGACCCTGCCTTGAACGTCATGTTGGTGGACAACACTGATGACCCTGCGACGTATGAAGAAGCTATGGTGAGCCCAGATTCCGACAAATGGCTAGAAGCCATGAAATCCGAAATGGGATCCATGTACGAAAACCAAGTATGGACTTTGGTGGACTTACCAGATGGCCATAAGGCTGTCGAGGACAAATGGATTTTCGAAAGAAAACAGATGTTGATGGTAATGTTACCATCTATAAAGCTCGACTTGTCGCGAATGGGTTCCGAAAAATTCAAGGAGTTGACTACGATGAGACATTCTCACCAGTAGCGAAGCTAAAGTCTGTGAGGATTTTGTTAGCAATTGCTGCATATTTCGATTATGAGATTTGGCAGATGGATGTGAAAACGGCGTTCCTTAATAGCGACATTGAGGAAGAGTTGTATATGGTATAACCCAAGGGTTTTGTCGATCCTAAAGATGCTGACAAGGTATGCAAACTTCAGCGCTCCATTTATGGACTGAAGCAAGCATCCCGAAGTTGGAATCAACGTTTTGATAAAGTAATCAAAAACTTTGGATTTATACAAACTTATGGAGAATCTTGTATTTACAAGAAAGTGAGTGGGAGCTCTGTAGCATTTCTAGTACTATATGTAGATGACATATTATTGATTGGGAATGATATAGAACTTCTTAATAGCGTCAAAACCTATTTGAATAATAGTTTTTCAATGAAGGATCTTGGCGAAGCGGCATATATTCTAGGCATCAAGATTTATAGAGATAGATCAAGACGCCTAATAGCGCTTTCACAAAGTACATACTTGGACAAAGTTCTAAAGAAGTTTAGAATGGAAGAGAGCAAGAAAGGGTTCGTGCCCATGTTGTCAGGTAAGACCTTGAGTAAGACTCAAAGTCCAGCTACGATAGAAGATAGAGAGAAGATGAATAATATTCCCTATGCCTCGGCCATAGGTTCTATCATGTATGCCATGTTGTGTACAAGACCGGATATAGCACATGTTGTTAGTTTGACTAGCAGATATCAAAGTGATCCTGGAATGGAGCACTGGACAGCGGTCAAGAATATCCTAAAGTACCTGAATAGGACTAAGGATATGGTTCTTTCTTATGGAGGTGATGAACAACTTGTTGTAAACAGTTACACTGATGCTAGTTGGAACACCGATCCAGATGACTCGAAGTCACAGTCTGGATACGTATTTATTTTGAATGGTGCTGCAGTGAGCTGGAGGAGTGCCAAGCAAAGCGTTGTGGCGAAATCTTCAACTGAATCGGAATACATAGCTGCTTCGGAGGCTGCACAAGAAGCCATATGGATGAAGGAGTTCATTACTGAACTTGGCGTGGTTCCTGGTGCGTTGGACCCGATGGCCATCTACTGTGACAACACAAGTACCATAGCTAATGCACAGGAGCCAAGGTCACATAGCAAGCTGAAGCACATAAAGATACATTTCCATGCTATTCGCGAGTATGTCCGAGATGGTGACATAAATATTTGCAAAGTACACACTGATCTGAATGTGGCAGACCCATTGACTAAACCTCTCCCTAGAGCAAAGCATGACCAACACCAGAACACCATGGGTGTTAGGTATATTACCATGTAATCTAGATTATTGACTCTAGTGCAAGTGGGATACTGTTGGAGATATGCCCAAGAGGCAATAATAAAAGTGGTTATTATTATATCTTTGTGTTTATGATGAATGTTTACATCCCATGCTATAATTGTATTATAAGGAAACACTAATACATGTGTGTTTTGTAAAAGTAAAAGAGTCCCTAGTAAGCCTCTTGTTGAACTAGCTTGTTGATTAATAGATGATCATGGTTTCCTGATCATGGACATTGTATGTCATTAATAACAGGGCCATATCATTAGGAGAATGATGTGATGGACACACACACCCACAGTAAGTGTAGCATAAGATCAAGTCATTGAGTTCGTATTGCTACAAGCTTTCAAATGCATAGTAACCTAATCCTTCGACCATGAGGTTATGTTAATCACCATCACCGGATGGGTACTTTGATGACATCAAACACCGCTTCATGACTGGGTGGTTATAAAGGTGTCATTGGGTATTCTGAAAGTATGTGTTGAAGCGCATGGACCAAGATTGGGATTTGTCCATCCATATGACGGATAGATATGCTCTGGGCCCTCTCGGTGGAATGTCATGTAGTTAGCTTACAAAATTGTGACTAGGTCACAAGGGATGACATATCATGGAACGAGTAAAGAGTACTTATCAGTAACAAGGTAGAACTAGGTATGGAGATACCGACGATCAAACCTCGGATAAGTAGAGTATCGCGTGACAAAGGGAATTGGTTTCGTACGTTAATGGTTCTATCGATCACGAAGTCATCGTTGAGTATGTGGGAGCCGTTATGGATCTCCAGATCCCGCTGATGGTTATTGATCGGAGAGGTGTCTCCATCATGTCTGCATATTCACGAACCGTAGGGTGACACACTTAAGGTTCGATGTTGTTTAGGTAGATATGGAATGTGCGTTGGAGACCGAATGTTGTTCGGAGTCTCGGATTGGATCTAAGACATCACGAGGAGATCCAGAATTGTCCGGAGAATAAGATTCATATAATGGAGATCATTTTCTAGGTTCGGAAATGTCCCGGAGTGTTTATATGGGGGTTCTAGAAGGTTTCGGAATGTTCCGGAAGGTTCTATAAATTTCTATGGAGTTTACTTGAAAACCAAGAAAGAAAAAGGGGAAACTTGGGGGGGGGGAAGGAAACTCCCCGCAAGCCCCCCTTGTGTGCCGGCCCTAGGAGGTGGGCCTAGGGGTGGGAACCCTAGGCCGCACCCCTCCCTCTATATATAGAGGGGTGGAGGCGCCACCCCCCTTGCCCCTCCACTCTTGCCCTAGCCGCCTCTCTCCTCCTCCTTCGCTCTGCTCAGGCTTAGGCGAAGCCCTGCAGAACTCTCTACTCCACCACCACCACCACGCCATCGTGCTGCTGGGATTCCGTGGAGAGATCTACTACCTCCGCTACTCGCTGGAACGGGGAGAGGAAGGTCTGCATAGACTCCACACATGTGACCGACTGCGGAAGCGCTGCCGGAACGCGGCGCCGGAAGGATCATCTACTCGATCTTGAGATCGGCAAGTGATCGTCTACATCAACCACGAGATCCAATCTCGCACAAGGCTTTCGGATCTACAAGGGTTAGTACAGATCTATCTCGTTGCACATGTCTAATAGATTAGATCTTGGCTTTTATCTAGATTAGATCTGGGTTTTGTTCATTCTTGCGATAGAAATTTTTTGTTTTCCATGCTACGAACCCATCACTATGGATCCCAGTCCTTTTACTTTACATACAATCTACAATCTTTTACTGCTTTGTGTTTAATTTCTACAAACTTTTACTTCTTTCCATTCGATACGTTTAATCCTTTGTTTTCCGCAAAACACGGTGAGATTGACAACCTCATCGCAAGTTGGGGACAAAGTTCTGTGGTTGTGTTGTGCAGGTCTCCACGTTGCTACTAGCACCGGTAGTGCGCCCTGCCAAAGCTCATCTAGTAACACCTTTGGGGTGTTTCCTTTCTCCTATTGGTTCGATTAAACCTTGGTTTCATAACTGAGGGAAAACTTGCTGCTATATTCATCGTACCTTCCTCTTGGGGTTCCCAATGAGCTCTACGTCGAAAGTCGAGCGCATCAAGGTGCCATGGGTGAACACACAACACATCGACAACGACGTAGATCTTGTGCGTGCCAAGCTTGACGAAGAGGCCATCGCGCGGGAGAGGTCGCTTGCTGAAGTAGCCAGCATTGTCGCTGACAAATTCCAGCGCTCCAAAGCGCTGAACAAGCCCGAAGACGATGCGTTCGCCGGTGCCGATGAGGTTTCCCATCCGGATCTTCACTCCTGCTAGCGCCGCTAGCCCAACGGTGGGCGCCACTAGAGTCGTTGTATCAACCAGTGGTCACTGCAAGTGTGTTCTTTTCACAAACTACATGTGGACCCACTAGAGTCATTGTATGTGTGTTCTTATACTAAAACTAGCACTAGAGTCATTGCATGTGTGTTCTATCCACAAACCACACATGGATCAACCAGTGGCATTCCATGTGTGTTCTTTTCACAAACCACACATGGATCAACCAAAGTCATTGCATGTGTGTTCTTTCCACAAACCACACATGTATCAACCACTAGAGTCATTGCATGTGTGTTCTTTCCACAAACCACACATGGACCAACCAGTGTAATTGCATGTGTGTTCTTTCCACAAATCACATATGGACCCACTAGAGTCATTGCTTGTGTGTTCTTATACTAAAACTAGCACTAGAGTCATTGCACGTGTCTTCTTTCCACAAACCACTTATGGATCCACAAGTGTTCATTGCATGTGTGTTCTTTTCCAAAAACCACATATGGATCAACCAGTGGTCATTGCACATGTGTTCTTTTCCACAAACCATTTATCGATCCATTAGAGTCATTGGATGTGTGTTATTTCCACAAACCACACATGGATCAACCACTAGAGTCATTGCATGTGTGTTCTTTCCACAAACCACACATGGATCAACCAGTGTCATTGCATGTGTGTTCTTTCCACAAAACACATATGGACCCACTAGAGTCATTGCTTGTGTGTTCTTATACTAAAACCAGCACTAGAGTCATTGCATGTGTGTTCTTATACTAAAACCAGCACTAGAGTCATTGCATGTGTGTTCTTTCCACAAACCACACATGGATCCACCAGTGTTCATTGCATGTGTGTTCTTTTCCAAAAACCACATATGGATCAACCAGTGGTCATTGCATGTGTGTTCTTTTCACAAACCACATCTGGACCCACTAGAGTCATTGCATGTGTGTTCTTATACTAAAACCAGCACTAGACTCATTGCATGTGTGTTCTTTTCCACAAACCACACATGGATCCACTAGACTCATTGCATGTGTGTTCTTTTCCACAAACAACTTATGGATCAACCAGTGGTCATTCCATGTGTGTTCTTTTCACAAACTACATGTGGACCCACTAGAGTCATTGTATGTGTGTTCTTATACGAAAACTAGCACTAGAGTCATTGCATGTGTGTTATATCCACAAACCAAACATGGATCAACCAGTGGCATTGCATGTGTGTTCTTTCCACAAACCACTTATGGATCAACCAGTGTCATTGCATGTGTGTTCTTTCCACAAACCACATATGGATCAACCAGTGGTCATTGCATGTGTGTTCTTTTCCACAAACCACTTATGGATCCATTAGAGTCATTGCATGTGTGTTATTTCCACAAACCACACATGGATCAACCACTAGAGTCATTGCATGTGTGTTATTTCAACAAACCACACCTGGATCAACCACTAGAGTCATTACATGTGTGTTCTTTGCACAAACCACACATGGATCAACCAGTGTCATTGCATGTGTGTTGTTTCCACAAATCACATATGGACCCACTAGAGTCATTGCTTGTGTATTCTTATACTAAAACAAGTACTAGAGTCATTGCATGTGTGTTCTTTCCACAAACCACTTATGGATCCACCACTGTTCATTGCATGTGTGTTCTTTCCACAAACCACTTATGGATCAACCAGTGGTCATTGCATGTGTGTTCTTTTCCACAAACCACTAATGGATCAACCGGTGGCATTGCATGTGTGTTCTTTTCACAAACCACATTTGGACCCACTAGAGTCGTTTTATGTGTGTTCTTATACTAAAACCAGCACTAGAGTCATTGCATTTGTGTTCTTTTCACAAACCACACATGGATCAACCACTGTCATTGCATGTGTGTTCTTTCCACAAACCACACATGGATCAACAAGTGGTCATTGTATGTGTGTTCTTTTCACAAACCACATATGGATCCATTAGAGTCATTGCATGTGTGTCCTTATACTAAAACTAGCACTAGAGTCATTGCATGTGTGTTCTTTCCACAAACCACACATGGATCAACCAGTGGCATTGCATGTGTGTTCTTTTCACAAACCACACATGGATCAACCAGTGGTCACTGCATGTGTGTTCTTTTCCACAAACCACTTATGGATCAACCAGTGGCCATTGCATGTGTTCTCTTTCCACAAACCACTGATGGATCAACCAGTGGAATTGCATGTGTGTTCTTTTCACAAACTACATGTGGACCCACTAGATTCATTGCATGTGCGTTCTTATACTAAAACTATCACTAGAGTCATTGCATGTGTGTTCTTTTCACAAACCACACATGGATCAACCAGTGGTCATTGCATGTGTGTTCTTTCCACAAACCACATATGGATCAACCAGTGGTCATTGCATGTGTGTTCTTTTCCACAAACCACACATGGATCAACCAGTGGTCATTGCATGCATGTTCTTTCCACAAACCACACATGGATCAACCAGTGGTCATTGCATGTGTTCTTTTCCTCAAACCACACATGGATCAAGCAGTGTCATTGCATGTGTGTTCTTTCCACAAACCACATATGGATCAACCAGTGGTTAGTGCATGTGTGTTCTTTTCACAAACCACATGTGAACCCACTAGAGTCATTGCATGTATGGTCTTATACTAAAACCAACACTAGAGTCATTGCATGTGTGTTATTTCCACAAACCACACATGGATCAACCACTAGAGTCATTGCATGTGTGTTATTTCCACAAACCACACATGGATCAACCAGTGTCATTGCATGTGTGTTCTTTCCACAAATCACATATGGATTAACTAGTGGTCATTGCATGTGTGTTCTTTTCACAAACCACATGTGAATCCACTAGAGTCATTGCATGTGTGTTCTTATACAAAACCAGCACTAGACTCATTGCATGTGTGTTCTTTCCACAAACCACACATGGATCCACCAGTGTTCATTGCATGTGTGTTCTTTTCCAAAAACCACATATGGATCAACCAGTGGTCATTGCATGTGTGTACTTTTCACAAATGACATGTGGACCCACTAGAGTCATTGCATGTGTGTTCTTATACTAAAACCAGCACTAGACTCATTGCATGTGTGTTATTTGCACAAACCACACATGGATCAACCAGTGGCATTGCATGTGTGTTCTTTCCACAAATTACACATGGATCAACCAGTGTCATTGCATGTGTGTTCTTTCCACAAATGTTGGGGATGTAACCCCAGGTACCCCAGAGTTGAGGCATAAAGTGATACAGAAGAATAAAAAGTGTCGTTATAAAAGATGCAAGTACAGAAAGATAATTATCTAGGAAGATATGAAGGATAAAGAGAATAGAATAAAGAAAAGGAGGAGAATCTCTTTTTGGGGCGAGTTACACTAAACTCAGACTGAAGGGAAATTATCCAGGCCGAATCAGGCCCGACTTGTGAACACACCTCAGCTGGACCCCGGCTGGGCCGAGATACACCCCAGTCGGCCCATCTTCACCCCGCCAAAGACCAGCAAGCCATCAGCCACTGCCTGCAGCTCCTCTCGCCACCGAACCAGCTCCCGCCCCCGATCGTGCACCGGCACCACAACGCTCTCCATCGCCAACGCCAGCCCCCCGCGTCACCAACGCCCTCCTCCACGTGAGCCGAGATAGAGCTAACTCGGCCCATAGTGGAACTCTCCACCAGCCGCGCCACCCCGCCGACAAAGGTCAGTGACCCGGGCGGGCCGACACCGCGGCCCACCCCGGGATGCCCTCGTGCCACCAGCCACATCCCGCCAGAATCCCCCGGGTGGGCCGAGACGGAGATAACTCGGCCCACCGCGGGCTGCAGCTTCTCCACCGTTGGGCCGGCATTCACCAACACTCTGGCTGGGCTTGATTCGGCAGCCTAGGTCCGAGTTAAACATTAACTCGGCTGGGAGAGGAATGATCCAGCTGGAGCACTGTTCACCGCCCAGGTGGGCCCCATTTCTCCCCCAGGCCCAGTTACCTACCTCCTTGGCTGAATTTCACTTCCCTGGGCCGAATTACTTCGTCCCAGACGTCATTTCTCTCGTACCTGGACCCACCAGCAACCTCTACATCCACACGCTACCGAGTCAAGTCAAGCATACGTCAGGTGCCAGTCTTGGGACGCCCCTGGATCAGACTGGCCCCTTTGGTCCAAGATGCTAAGGAATATGCTAGGCATCTTGGGAGATGCTAGGGAATATGCCAAGCATCTCCTAAAGATGCTAAGGATATGCCGAAGGGATAAGACTGATGACTCAATAAAGGACAAGATGACTAGGTAAGCCCCACAAGACAGCTCATAGGAGTACTTTAGATGACATACCTTGTCCCCTGGGCTCCCCTTTATAAGGAGCACCAGGGGTAACATTACATGCGAGGCCCCCTGGAGGGCTCCTCTCCCTCTACTCACTAGGAGCATGGTTTCTTCTTCCTCTGCTCTCTCCATGAGAGGCATAAGAGTACAGCTCAAGGAGCACTATTGTAGCCACAAGCATGGCAAGATATATGAGATTAGATGCATGAGTAGAGGTGTTATCTCACTAGGAGAGCCTCGAACCTGGGTATATCGTGTCTCTCTTAGTTCTTCCGTATGAGGTCTTCACTTCATCATCCCTCCCTGGATTCCTCCATCGTCCATTCAGCCCCAACTTTAGCCTATACCAGGCATCTGCCGTGACACCACCACGACAGCTGGCGCCCACCGTGGGGCTGATAAGCGGCGCTGGTTGGGTTACCATCCGGACGGGAACATCTTCATCAAGCTCTACTTCACCATCGATCAAAGTTCTCTGCATCCTCTTCCTCAACGTACAGAGAGCAGGGGAGCTGGCATATGAGCCTCCCTTGTTGAGTTGTCTCAACCTCCTCCTCAACCTCTTCACCAGCAGTACAGTAAGTTGTAGCTAACCCATTGGGAGTGACTCAACTATATAACTCAACCAACTTGCACATGAAATACCCTGGATATCATTCGGGAACTATCACCTAGTTGTTCACCCCAGGGATGAGATAACTCAACCCGGGGACTAGCATGCATGCTTTTAGAATCACCTAAGGGTAGAAAAAGTTGCTCGAGGACTCAGTGTCGCCGTGCATAGAACAATAACTCAGAAAAGACTTAAGATATGCCATGATCTCCTATATGTCCACTGCTTTGTGTCTTCAAGTTGTGTTGGACTAAAAAGTAGCTCACCAAGTCATTTGTAACTCGGATTTGACTCGACTCACCAAGTTGCATAGTAACTAAAGTTATACTCCATCTTGCTGGGTTGCCTTGTAACTCGGATTTGACTCAGTCAGCTGGTTTACCAGGTAATTCAGATTTAACTCGGATTGCTGTTTTCAGCTTGCCAGGTCATCTGTAACTCGGATTGGTGTGTGCATCACCATGTCAGGTTACCAGTTAACCCGGATTTTTCCTCGGTTTACTAGGTTACATGGTTTCCAAGTTACATGGTAACTCGGATTTTACTTCGGTTTTCCTAGTTACATGGTAACTCGGATTTTAATTCGGTTTTCCTAGTTACATGGTAACTCGGATTTTACTTCAATTTGCCTATTTACAGGTTTCCAGGTTACATGGTAACTCGGATTTTATTTCGGTTTTCCTAGTTACACGGTAACTCGGATTTTACTTCAATTTGCCTAACTACAGGTTTCCAGGTTACATGATAACCCAAATTTTACCTCGGTTTACCTAGTTACATGGTAACTCGGATTTTATTTCGGTTTTCCTAGTTACATGGTAACTCGGATTTTACTTCAATTTGCCTATCTACAGGTTTCCAGGTTACATGATAACCCAAATTTTACCTCGGTTTACCTAGTTACATGGTAACTCGGATTTTATTTCGGTTTTCCTAGTTACATGGTAACTCGGATTTTTACTTCAATTTTCCTAACTACAGGTTTCCTAGTTACATGGTAACTCGGATTTTACTTCAGTTTGCCTGACTACAGGGATAATTCGGATTCGTTTCAGTTTCCTAGTTACAGGGTAACTCAGATTTTAATCCAGCTTACCAGGTTATCTTATACCTCAAATCAGTTTGTTCCATATCTTGGATAGCATGTGCCAGCATATTATTCATTCATCATATCAAATCTCGGATCTATATCTCGGATCCATATCAATGGAAATATGCCACGATATCATGAAGTCATATCATAACTCCAAATCATATCTCAGATCAATATCTCGGATCCAAATCTTTGGCGGTTCGCCAGCCAATCATAAGGCCATATCATATCTCAACCAAATAACTCGGATCTAAGACTTATGTCGGATTCGAGTCAAGCAACTCAAACTCCCATTAGGTAACTCGGATTTGAGTCATGTGACTCGGACTGGGATCTTGTAACTCGGATTTTGGGTCAAGTAAATCAAAACAGAGACTCATGTCAATTTTGAGACATATAACTCGGCAATTATAGCTCGGATGACATAACTCGGATTACAATTCATAAGGCCAGAGCCGAATCAGGCTAGAAGCCAAATGACTTACCCAAGAGGGTTAAGGCGAGAGCCGAATCAGGCCAGAAGCCAAAAGACTTACCCAAAAGGGTTAAGGCCAGAGCCGAATCAGGGCAGAAGCCAAAAGACTTACCCAAAAGGGTTGATCAACAAGTGGTCATTGCATGTGTGTTCTTTTCACAAACCACATGTGGACCCACTAGAGTCATTGCACGTGTGTTCTTATACTAAAACCAGCACTAGACTCATTGCATGTGTGTTCTTCTCACAAACCACACATGGATCCACCACTGTCATTGCATGTGTGTTCTTTCCACAAACCACACATGGATCAACAAGTGGTCATTGCATGTGTGTTCTTTTCACAAACCACATATGGTTCCATTAGAGTCATTGCATGTGTTTTCTTATACTAAAACTAGCACTAGAGTCATTGCATGTGTGTTCTTTCCACAAACCACTTATGGATCCACCCGTGTTCATTGCATGTGTGTTCTTTTCACAAACAACATATGGATCCACCAGTGGTCACTGCATGTGTGTTCTTTCCACAAATCACATATGGATCCATTTGAGTCATTACATGTTTGTTCTTATACTAAAACTAGCATTGCCCCCCAATGGATCCATCGTTAGAACGAGTCTTCTAGAAGGGACGCCATAACACAGTTGTTCTGCTTGACGATTGTTACATACCGTTCGATTGGGGCGCTTGGACGATTGGGATGGTCTTCGCTGGAGCGATCCTCGAGTAGGCTGTTCTGTGGCATGATTGGCCACGCTTGCTCTGGACAAACTGGCATGTTGCGAGTGTTACGACTCACGAGTTCAGTGGGCCATATCCCAGTGTCACGTCCCCGTTACTTCTCTTCCTCCCCGTACTTCTCTTCCTTCCCCTTGAAGCCAGTTTCCCCACTTCACTTCCATCCTGCCATAGCCGCAAGCCGACGACATCCGCCAATTCTCCGGTCGCTACCTTCATGCTAAGAAATCATTTTACAAGATTTTGTACTTATCCTACATATCCTGCTATTTGCCAATCTAAATGCTGATCTTATTTCCGATTTCTCGACGAACTTCAGATGTGGCAGATGTTCAGCCCAAGAATCTGGAGATCCTCGCGCGCAACTTCGCAGCGGCGTTCTCGCTCGTGTGCTCCCACCCAGGATGCTTTCGCCGTTACTCCTACCATGAGCTCCTGCTCCACGAGCTCGCGTGCCCGCATGGCGCGTGCTCCTGCACGGAGCCGGGCTGCAACTACACCGGCCCGCCGGCAGAGCTTGTCGTCCACCTTGTAGAGGGGCACTTGATCGAAGTGATTAGGATCTCGTACGGGCGAGCCCAACTTCTCCAAGAGCAGGTGTCGTTCACTGACTCGGTACGCCGCCTGCTAATTTTCCAGGGGGGGACGGCTCTGTTTTCGTCCTGACCATCACCGTCAGTGTTCCGAGAACCAGAGCCGGGCCCACCATCGTGGGTGTCCTATGTGTCAGGTCGGTCTCGTGCGCCTGGCCTGTATACACGGTGCGCTTGTGGGCAAACGCCCAGCCGCCGTCGTCGGATAACATTCTTGTGCTAGCCGAGGCGCCGAGCTACCCGACACCGCGGGAGGTGGAGTATGTGGACCTAAGGTCGATCCTATGCGGGCCATCTCAGTACCTTGTCGGTGCTGGATCGAACAGGCATATGCATTTCTACATTTGTATCGAGAAGACCGACAGGGAAATGTAGTACTTGTGTTGTCGTTACTGTTAGACTTAAGCGATGCTTCTCAGGTGCTTAGAGCATACGTGTTGTGCGAATGTACCCCAGTTGTAGTTTTCAGTACTCCTTAATAATTCGAAGAGTTATTATATTGGTCCAATCAACTTACTGTTGTCACGTTGTGAAGTCCGCTTGCTCTGGACATACCGACAATACAGTGTGCTCCCGCTCCCGCATGTCAGTGTCACGTGTTCCGAGGGCCCACCTGCCAGTGTCACGCCCCCTCCTCTTCCTTCCCTCGAAGCCACTGTCCCAACTTCTCTTCCATCCTTCCACTCTCGTCCGATGGTTGTAATCTGATGATTTTCGTTGGATTGTTTACAAGTAATCTACATTGATAATGCAACATGCAAATGGCACAGACACAATTTCTAAAGTGGAAGCACTCACACGCTGCTATTGCACATATTTCTCAATATAGCTCGACAAACCCATTACAATAATTGTACTCGCATTAAACACAACCGAAATTGCAACCATCCTAAACAACATCTAAACCCACATCACACCGCTATCGTCGGAGTCCACCTCAATTGGTGACACCGCCGTGCCCTTCCCGGCGACATCCACTCCCGCCCGTGGCTTGCCCTTCACCAAGGAGGCGACAATGGCATTCTGGAAAGCTTCGTCCCCGTCTTTCTCCACATCGGAATCGACAATGACGAAGGTGACGGGGTTGGCGTGGACCAAGCGCCGTCGCGCCTGGCGGCTCCTGCTCGAGCTCGACGCCGCATCAGTCCTTCTACAGGTAGGAGGGGCCAAGCTTGCATACGTAGCGTCATCGCTCCTCTCAAGAAACCATAGCCATTTGATACTGTGACGGTAGGATCTTGGGGTGGATCCTCCGTGGTGAGCCCTACCGGAAGCGGTGGAGCAGATGGATCTGCTGGCGCGAGCCATGACAAGTTCCTAGGAGGGAGTAAGATTGTGGGCCAGGCATGTCTGGTTCCTGAGCAAGGCCTCCCAGTGATATGTACGCGGGCAAGGTACCAAAAAATTTCGTCCAATGCGCGCGAGAGGGCTTTTGAACCACGAAGGCGCGAGGTTTTTTTTGACAAGTCCACATGCTAGGTCCCCCACCTGTCAGCCGAATGTGGACGGTAGGATTCTGCCCGAGTTATTAAATAGGGATAAATCACGCTTCACCACTACCCTGACATCCAAAGGCTCCTCTTTCCTCTGCCCTCGCTCCCCTCGCTCATGGCTCGCAGCTCGTGCAGTTCGTCTCGCGCGGAATCAGGGTTGGCTCAATGCCATCAGGCGAGTGCCCCCATCAGGTACCGGAGGGCGCCCTATGATTACTACCCCGATATGTTGTGTTTGTGCGGTGAGATGATGCCGAGATGGATTTCGTGGACCGACGAAAATACTACAGGAAAATTCAGCAACTGTAGCATCAGAGCGGTAAGTTCCTACTGTAGGTACAATGGTAACCCGGATCTAGAAAGCATAATTTAATTCTTTTTTTGTTTCCTTCGATCTACTACACAGGAAGGGAGGGGGACTGGATGTGACAAGTTTGTGTGGATCGAAAAGCCACTGACAGGTTTTCATAGAGAGCTTGTTCAGGATCTGCGTGATGCTGTGTGGGACAAGAAAGAGGAGATTCGTGCGATGGAGCGGGAGATCCGGGAGCTTCGCTAGGTGCAGGTCAGGCAGGGGCAGGGAGGTGGTGAGACATACAGGCTCAAGATTAGGCCACATAGTGGACACAATTTCCTCATTATCTGGGCATTATCTGTTGCATTTGCAGTTTATGTTGCCATGTCATTGTCCAGTAGCTGAAATAAGTTGCTGCTTCGTGGAGTGTAGCAGCCAGCTTAAGAAATTGTTTTCCAGCCCAGAAACTTATCATAAGTGTAATGCCAACAACAGGGATTTATTAAGCGCCTATAAATAAATCATGTTTGTGCCACTAACACCCATCGATTTTGGAGAGGATTTAACCGCTCAGCTATCGCGATTGTTCAGATAGTAGTGGCACAGTCACAGTTTTGGATTCAACTAGTGGCGTCGGCCGTATCAAATCCTAAAGTCACGATACATTTTACTCATAGTACAGGAGGCAGATTGTTTTGCCCGACAAGTTCCACGCACACAACTCCAGAGTTTAACCGAACTACATATATAGGTTCAAGTTCAATACATCATTAGGCTGCTACACTGCTAGCCCTCTTTCTCTGCTTGGGTGCCAACTTTCTTCCTCTTTCCTTCACGTCCACTAGCTTCTTCATCTCCTGCCTTCTTCCTCTTCCTGGGTGCCAATTTTCTTACCTTCACGTACCCTACATCTCTGGGCCGAGGGAAGTTGGGCCAATCAGCACCAGAATCTTGTCCGGCATCATCACTCCACTCGTTTTAGTTTTCTTCCCGCAGCAAAATCACTGAGTCAGCTGTCTTGTTTCTTACCTTGCACTTCCTGTAAAAAAACAGTACATGGATTACTACATTATATATACAGACTATAAACAATTTTTTTTGTGAATGTACCATCTCATACCTAGGTTTGGGAGCATTAAGGGGACATCCAGCTGCTCTATGGCCTATAAGATGGCAGGTCTTGCATCTGTTTTTCCCCTTCTTTGTAGCACAGAAAGCCGAACCCTCTTCTCGAGAAAATTCTTAAACCTATTCACCTGGGGTCTTCCTCTGCCCCTTTTTGTAACTGGCTGGCAAAGCTCGAAAGATAGTTGGACTTCATGCCACTGAGAGGGGTCTGTACATGGCTCGACGGATCCAGCGTATGCAGCTCTGAACTTTTCCATAGAGTAGTAGTCTGACAAATACTGATCCAAATGTGGTAGAGTTCTTTTCTTCACCAAGAAGGCCAAGGCGTGGTCGCAAGGTTTCCCGGTATGCTGCCACTCTAAGCAGGTGCATTCTCATAGCTGGATGTTCACAACATCCCTTTTGCCACTCTTGGACATATCAACCACCTCACAGCTTCTGCTGGTTGACGGGAGAACCTTAAGATGAGCAATTCCTCGGCTTCTCATGTGCAGTTGCTGTACAACTGGCGGTAGCATATGTCCTCTAAGTCTCCTACCGATCTCTCCTTATATTTAATAGCTTCATGATCATACCACGTATGCTGTCCATCAAGATATGAACAGGACACACTTTTATGTCCTTCACCCAGTTATTCAGGCATTCTGCAAGGTTGTTGTTTATGTAATCAACTTTGATGTCAGGGTTGAATTGACTCCTCTTCCATAGCTGCGAATGATGGATGGCTAAGTACTCTGGAAGTTCAGGGGCTTCGGCAAAAATCTTGCTCAGGTAATAATCGCTGCTACTAGGTTTGTAAACTCTAGCAGCAGGAAACATGTAACGAAATACGCTGCTTGCGTAGTGTGAGTACAGGTTGAGCATCATATGGGCATGGCATTCTCTACCTTCAGCTCGCGGGAACACCTCCTTCACTGCATTTGTCAGCCCTTTGCATGCATCTGTGGATATAGCCAATGGATCCATGTGGCCTATTGATCTCCTGAGCTGCCTCATAAACCAGACCCAGTTTTCCTCCGTTTCTGTTTCAAATAGCCCGAATGCCACTGGGAACATCCAGTTGTGACCATCAAGTGTTGTGGAAGATGGCAGGAAGCCTTTCCATTTGCCAGTTAGGACAGTGCTGTCTACACTCAGATACGGCCTACAGCCGTCCTTGAATCCCTAGATGCAAGGTTTAAGCGCCATGAAAAATCTTTTGAAATATATTTTACCACCTTATGATTCGGTGTCAATCTCCACAATACTCCCCGGACACCTAGCTTGTACCTCCGCCTTGAAGTTGTACAACATCCTGAAGCTATTGGTCCAATCCCCTTACAAGACCCCCAGAGCTTTCTCTTTACCTTTCCAAACCGTGTAATACGGAAGGACAATGTTGTATTTAGAACCGAGGCTAGTCTGAATATTCTTCGCGGTCTCCTTAGGTTTATCCTTTAGTATGGACATAGATTGCATAGCCACCCACTCCGTATCAGCCATTGAAGATTTTAGTTTGCTGCCTGTTGGACACATGTGTGGAGGGCCCATTTTGTTCACCTGCAACACAGATTCATTTAAAAGATAAGCGGAGTCGACTAGTTGCCAGAAAGATATCGCACATCAATTGTAGTTATAGAGTGAAAAGAGAGAGAGAGAGTTCTAATGGTTTGCTGCATTCATTTCCCCAATACCCTAATTGCAGTCGACACAGGTAAGGCTCTTGCTGTGATCCTCCATGGACAATGTACCTCGGCCCGTCCATTCATCCATGTTAACTTGCAAACAGCCTCATACCTCTCGGCAGAGTTCTTCAGACGATAAACGTCGAACTCCCCCTTGATACAAAAATGCTGGAACGAATTCCTGAACTCATGCATGCTCTTGAACTCGGTGCCGACCGAAATTATAGGATACTCGTGGTCATGTTTCATTTCTTCTACTTCAACACCCAAATCATCGACTAGAATACCAGCCTCATCGTTAAGTTCCTCGTCTATTTCATCATCACCAGATTCTTGATCCTCTACAGTGCCTTCTTCTTCATCTCATTCAGAATCTTCACCATCATCTCTAATGCCTAGTACTGCACACATCATATTGGCACCCATGGGTGGGGCTGCACCATTGTCTCCACCCGGATGGACAGGAACATTGCCCCAGTCCACCTCACCGGCAACTCTGTTTTCTCCAAGACACTCGGTTGGTTCTGCTGCAACCACATGGGGTGGTCTTACGTTTGCACGCATCCCATGTACTTCAGTGGACAAACAACAGTCAGAATCAATTTCATCTTGAGTGTACAGAACCCTCTTGCTCTTCCTGTGTACATGCTCCTTCCTGATGCAATCTTTCCTGATGGTATCAGTAGGGCTTGACATCCGCGTTCCATTCCCCATCGAACTAGGCTTTTTGCTGCCGCTCTTGGGTGTGATCTCCTTACTGCCTCCCCTCATGGGTGTTGGCTCCAGGGTGCTGGCATTATTGCCTGACCTCTGTGGCGTGTTCTTCTTTGAATTAGCCCTTTTGCTGCTACTATTGGGCGTGTTGTCCTTCGTGCTGGCATTATTGCCTGACCCCAGCAGCGTGTTCCGCTCCAAATTAGACCTTTTGCTACTACTATTGGGCGTCTTCTCCTTCGTGCTGGCATTATTTCCTGACCTCAGTGGCGTGTTCCGCTCCAAATTAGCCCATTTTCTACTACTATTGGGTGTGTTCTCCTTCGTGCTGGCATAATTCCCTGACAGCGGCGTGTTCCGCTCCAAATTAGTATTTTTTCTGCTCCCACTGGGTGTGATAGCCTCCGTGCTGGCCATCTTCGCCTCTTTGCTACCACTCCTGGGAGTGTTCACAACCGTGCTAGCCCTCTTAGCGTTTTTGCTGCTACCGTTCAGTGTGGAATTTGACTGGATCTCAGGGGTGTACTCTACAGCGTGGTGCCTTTTGCCGTGAGACTCTTGGGCGTCCTCTTCTCCAGCGTGGTCTCCTTGGTGACGTTCTTCTTCGGGGTGCCCTTTCTGGGATGCTCTTCCCGCTCCTTTTTATGATGATCCTCTATAAGACTCTCCTCTATTCGAAGCTACCCTTCGTCGCACCAGCCCCAGTGATGCCATGGATCAGGTCACGCATGCCTTCTAAAAGTCCATCATCTCTATTGTCGAGTTCCAATTCCTCTCCAACCATTTGCACTATCAAGTGGAAGTACATTTCACCTCTATAATGTTTCCTTGTAAACGGTACGACTAAATCCCTGGTATCTTTCACTTTGATAGCATTTTTGCTCCTATAACCAAAATATAACAAACGTGCTTCCTGGGAGGACCCCCACAGCACCTTCACACGTAATGATGCCATCAGGTCAGATAACTCTACCACTTCAGGATCGTATCTGCCAAGGATTACATCAAACTCGTCATAGAATTTTTCTGTGCCATCATCTAATTTTCCAGTATAGTCCGCGACACCGATACGAACGATTACTTTGCCATCATCAGGTTCTTCAGGATAGAAACCTCTGAGAGGTTCGAGAGGTGGAGCGGCACCATCAGACCCAGCCCCAATGCCACCGCCGCCATCACCAGCGTCATCGTTAGCTAGATCAACCTCGGTGGAAGTACCAGGACCAGGAGCAAGGCGAGGGCCCTTAGCAGCAGGGGCTACATTACATGGTGAACAGGCAGGGCCCCTTCTAACGGTAGCCACAATAGGATCAGCTGCTGCCATGCCACCTCGACGATTAGGAGCAGTTCCCACAACAACAATGTTTCGAGTGCTAGCAGAGTCCAGACCATGAGTTGGCTTTAGACCAGCAGCTCGCTGAACCCGAGCACGGGTTCGAGGAGGAGACAAGGCATCAGTCTTTGCAACAACAGTGGGGCAGCCTTCGGAAGCCTTAATTTGCTCAACAACAGCAGGGATTGGGTCAACAGTGTCCAGATCAACAACAACACGAGGACGACCAGTACCAGCAGATTCCAGAGCACGGGTTCGCACAACTTGAGGACGGTTTCGAGGAGGAGCAACACACAAGGCGGCGGTCTTGGCAACAACAGCGAGGCAGTCTCCGGACGCCTTAGTTTGCTCAACAGTGGCATGGATTGGGTGAGCAGTAGCCGCAACAACACGGGCACGGGGATGGGGATGACCAGTACCAGCAGATTCCAGAGCAGAGTTTTCCACAACGGCAATACGGGGACTCCTACGAGGAGGTTGCCTGACAGAAGCATGTCGCGGACGAGGAACCACATTTTGCTCAACAACAGCAAGGGTTCGAGTTAGACCTCCCTGTCCAATAATAGCTGGGCGACTCCTAGTAGCAGGAGCTTCCTCATCCACTATGTTACACACCAGCATAACCACGCGAAGCCTAACATGCTGTTTCATCAACCCAATTAGCTGACTGTCACACGCTATAGGAACCTTGAAGCCTCGTTCATCAACGATGCTGAACCGTGCAGTCTGCTCTGGCCTTATTTCAGCAAGTTCACGCATAGCAGCAATCAAACCAGGGACAGTGCATAACTGCACATGCGCTACTTCCATCTTCAGATTTTGAGCCTGTTTCCACGTGCTCTTCCCATGTGCTAATTTAATGAGGTAGCCGCAGATGGCCACCAGAACCGTGTATTTGGGTTCAGCGGAGATCCTAGTTGACAGAAAATTGGAGACAAAAGATAAGAATTGTTTGTCAGCGTCGTGCTAGCAAACAATTCTATGTTCGATATATCTCTGTAATGTCAATAGCCAGCTAGCAGTTATAGGTAGTGCGAATAGCAAAGAGAAGAGCAACTCACCCGAAATTAGACAGAAGTACTTCTTCCTCGGCAAATGGATTTGCCATCCTTCGCGCTACTCAGCTCGTCGACGGTAGAGGCGGGTTAGATCGTTGCAATGGCTGGCACGACATTCGGCATTAGAGCTCGGTAGCAGCGAGTAGGCGCAGCAACTTGGCGCCACAAGTCAAATGCCCGAAGAGATCATTCTGGTTGGAGAGAGGATTTCGATGCCGCCGGTGCTAGGGTTCATGCGAAAGGAGGGAGGGAGTGGATTTGTGAATTTGGTCAACGCACCATGCTCCTTTAGTATCTTGTTTCGCCTACATGGTTGCCGTGTTGGCGCTCGTGTCATGGAAATATTACTGACATGAGGGCCCCGACCGTCTACTTCACAAGGCAGTTTCACGGCATGTTTGGATTTGGTAGGGGTGAGACGAGTTTGCATCGAAATGGCCCCTCTCGGTAGTTGGCGGCCCAACTTTTCGAAACGCGGTAATTTCAGGCAACTTAGGTACCGCCATGCGAAGGCCTGCCAACTTTGGTACCGCAGACGAACAAGCCCCTCTCCCGGAGTGGCGGGTCAGCAACATGGGGTGCTAGGGTGGAATGTTCTCAGGGAGATCCTTCTCTCGATGGTCCTAGAGGAGTGTGCCACCAAGGAACGCCTCATGGATTGGAAGGAGGGGGAGGAGGCGAGGCGCCCCGAGGACGCTATCACGTGCCGCAATTATCAATGAGGCGCACGCGGAGTTTGGCCTCCTCAAGGCGATCCATGTCTCCCTGGCGGAGGAGAACGACATCGACTAAAAGAAGGAGGAGAAGACGAGAATGACTTTGGCTGAAAGAAGGAGGAGGCCACCATGCCCATGAGCAAGAAGCGTCGATGAGTGCCGCAGTCAGCCCCATGTAGGGTTAGGTTTTCTGTAGACCTAGCAAAGTATCTAGATCATTTTGTACGAACGAGTTTGAACAAATGACAAACTTGCGGTTATGAATCAAGACTTGTTTGTAGATTTTTACGTCGCCAATTCATTTTTCAAATTTGCAATTTGATTATCCAGCATATGTTCTAGGCATTGACTTTTTCATAATGGATACCATTATCCCATTTCCTTGATCCAGAGGTTCAGATCACCCATGAATGCTTACCCCTATGAAAACATCCACACATGGGCAACTTAACGAATATCGCGATTAAATCTTGAAATAAATATAGGTAAATGGGTAAACCCATGTGAAGTCTTGGATTTAAATTTTGATTGTTTTTTTAGGGATAAATTTTGATTGGTTAGTTTCTCTTTTCCTCTCTCGCTCTCCTCTCCCTTTCACCTTGAGAGTCCCCTGTGTGCCCCCCGACTCCTCCATCTCCCTCCACCAGTGGCTCCATCTATTGGGGTTCGCACATGCAAAAACAAAAATTGCCCTACATGAATAAGTGATCTATCCATGTAGACATTAACGGGATTGGATCTAGATATCATACCAATGTTAATGTGGAAGTAGTTTCACTTCCCCATGTTGCAGCAGGCTTATGGTGAGTTCCAACAACTTCAGATGTTTCTAGCAAATGTTCAGATTGACCCACTTAAAAATGATTCTTGGAGCACCTTTTGGAAGCACAGTACATATACTGCAAGTAGATTTTACAAGCATGGTTTCAAAGATGTCACCTGCAGTAAAGTGTATGATTGGATCTGGCAAAGTAAATATTTGTTGAGAATAAAGGTTTTTGCATGGCTTTTGGTCAGTGATAGATTAAACACAAAAGATATGTTATGGAGGAGAAATTGGAATATCACTAATATATATCATTGTGTTCTCTGTCCAACACATGCTACTAAAGATTTGATGCATCTATTCTTTGACTATAATTTTAGCCAAAGGATCTGGGCTTACTTAAAGATTGACTGGTCCGTGGGCAATACAATAGAAGATAAAAAAATTCAAGTCGGGAAAACTTTTAAGAATCCTTTCTTTACCAAAGTTGTAATCCTAGGTGCATGGCATATATGGAAGCAAAGAAATGGAGCAATCTTTGAGAATGTGTCACCTTCCTTCAGGTCCTGGAAGAGGGCATTTATACACGAGGTCACCATGCATGAGCATAGGGTAAAGGACAAATATACTGCTGAGCTGTTAAGATGGATAGATAGCCTCTTATAATTTTGAACCTTTTCTTTTCTTCTGTACATACTCTGTAAATTGTAACTTTGTGAGACTTTAATAATAAAATAATGTGGGGTGTTGCCCCATAGTTCTAGGTCAAAAAAATATTGGTGTGGAAGAGAACGCCTATTAGTGTATATGTTGAAAACGAGTGAGTCGATCCCTACAGCTAGGTGCATCCCTCCCATTCACGAGGAGAATGTCCACTCAAGTGTAGGATCGAACGGATGATCCCTCCATGGATTGTAGGTGCCCAGTCCAATGATTCATCAACGTTCCACCATCCATAGCTCGATGTTGATGGTGCTCGTACAGTAGCCTCCTAGCACTTCTAAAAGAGATATGCCCTAGAGGCAAATAATAAAGTATTTCGTTTGATATATCTCTTGTATGTTTCATAATACGTTTCATGTCGTGCTATAACTGTGTTAATACAAAATGTTAATACACATGTGGTATGAAAACAAACCATGTCTCTAGTTACCTCTAGAGAACTAGCTTATTGGTCAAACAGATGATCTAGAGTTTCAAGATCATGGGCATTTATACCAATTGAAAATGAGGTCATATTATTGGTTGAATGATGTGATAGACAAACACCCAAAGTTATATCATAATGATATCTAGTTACAAACATTCATCATTGATGATAACAAATAAACCTCACAACCTAATCCTTTGACTATGAGATAATACATAATCACTATTACTAGAGAGAGCTTTGATGGTATCAAGTATCAAGGTGTGAAAGGGTGATAAAAAGTACCACTCAGGTTTCCCGAAGTGACGTGTACAGGAGTATGTGATATCTGTGAGATTCGACACATTTTTTATAGTTTTTATTGATGGTTTTCTCCTAGATTTGATTGTTTTCTAGCTTTACCTAACGCTAATACTTCGGTAGAAAAGAAAACTTGGTTTTTAATATGTGATTCAGGTTCTGAACGTCAACAGAAGGTTTTAACAAGAGAAACACAATATTCAGGCGAAAAAAGCAAGTCCCTTTTTGGAAGCAATCGAGGGAGTAATACATAGGTTTTAACGAGCAACTATATGGCAGGAATATTTTTCTGGCCGTATAGTTCCTGATGTATAGCTGCCGCTGCCTCCGTCTTGTTAAAAGGGACAACTTCCATGAAGAGGCCGGAAGCGAAATCATAACACAGCAGCTGCCATCCCATCTAGAAAGGAGAAAGAAGAGATCCGGAGAAGGAGGAGAAGACGTTCTTTATCTCGCTCCACGATCTTTGACTTCCTAGCCATCACACCCTCATAAGACATTACTTGTACTTGAGAGAGAGAGAGAGATCTTCACTTTGCAAGATTAGGGTTTGAGATTGTTTCTTCCTATCTTGAATTGTGTTGGATTACTTTTCTATTCTTATTGTGGATCTCCACGGTAATATCGAGAAGAACTCCCTTTATTTAATTATATCGATGATGATTTCTTCTTTCATGTGTGAGTAAGTTCCTTGGGCGTGGGATATGTAAGGGATTGGTGAGATGTGATGTGCCTCCATATATTTTCCATTAGTTTGTGATTGATTTTAATTACTATATTATGTGTGCTTGACTATCTGTGGGATGCCTAATGCTTGTTGTCCAATTAAGGCCTAAGACAATAGGATGCTTTGTTCTACATAGATAGGATCTTGTTCGCTAGCAAACCGGCGACGCCCGAGTGACACGGGGATATCAATGGAAAACTAGTTGACTCGAGGATAACAAGGAACCACTGTGCTTATTGCATTAGTCCGATCCAAGCAGCTTAATTGCTAAGCAACGTGAAGGATCTTAATCGTCTAGTGACTGACCATGGTTTTGGTAATAGGCTAGTAGGATTATTGAAGTTGGGACGAAATCTACCAAGAGGAGTTCCGGCTAATTATGGGTTGTTTGCCTATATATTTATAAGATTATAATTGTTACACTTATCATTCGTCTACCTAGCACAACCACTATCAACATGAACTGTATCTCCCCGCGCCTTCTTTGTCATTTGCAGAAAACCACAAACAATCGAATCGTTCTTTACTTTTATGCTTTTATTTCTGAAGTTTACATTTTAGTTTTATTTAAATACATCCAGTTTAATCCAAATTTCATTCTTATTTCCACACTTGCAGTCAATTCACTCGAAGACCTATGACAACTTTGAGTGTGACAGAGACTTCACTCATAAACTTACCTTTGGGCTCCCTATGGGATCGATATCTATACTTCAAAACTAGCTACAAACGATCTGTGCACTTGTAGACATCAAGATATTTTCTAGTGCTGCTGTCAGGGAGCTAAACGCTAAGTGTTTGTCTCTTGACATTTTAGGTGTTACGACTACAAAATGGTCTCCCTAGGAGACAAAGGGTCTACAAGCTCTGGTAGGACCTATTTACCAGATTATTTTGAGCGCGTGCCTATTCAAAGGCGCGAAGAAATTATTGAAAAACTTTTAAGATTAGACAAGGTTGAAGTTGAAAATCAGAGTGATTTTATGGAAATCATGTCCATTTATAGGACAACTCCCAAGAATCCTAGTAAAACTCTCATGGAATACAGTGCTCCAAACTCTGCTTTCCTTAAACAACCAATAGAATTTCCTAACCATGGAGTTAGAGAATATCGATTTGATGATGGAATTATTAAATTTTTGCAGGAAAAAGCTTTCAGTGGAAGGGAAGATGAAGACCTAGGAAGACATATTAGAGAGTTTAACGATTTAACGACAACACTTGGACCAAAAGGTTTGCCAAGAGACTTCTCTCATCTATTTTTTTCGTTGTGTCTTAAAGGTAAAGCTCTAGACTGGTTATATTCTCTTCCTCGTCATTACATTAAATGTTGGGAAAACTATATTATCAAATTCATAAACAGGTTTAATCCTTTTAAAAGGGTAACTGAAACAAGAAAGAATATAGGAAACTTTAGTCAGAACATGGGAGAAAACTACCCACAAGCCTGGGTTAGATTCTTTGGAATGATCAATAGAATTCCTAATCATGGCTATTCTGAATCAACTATTTGCCATTTTTTACCATGGTCTTAATACTGAAAGCAGAGAGTTACTTGACTTATTAGCAGGAGGATCGATTAATACTTTAACTGTTAAAGCATGTTTGGAATTGATGTCTACTAGGGCTAAGAATGATTCTATATATAATCATGATTTCGACACTAAGCTGGAAAAAGGGATGCTTCGTATAAATCTTGATATTATACCTGAAGTACGCAAAACAATGAAAGAAAAAGGTATACATTCTGAACTTGTTAAGGAAAATAAAGTAGACTTGTTACAAGTTTTTGCTGAAGAAGATGAAACTAGAATTTTTTTTCAAGAATTAAAACATCAACAAGAAAAATCTCATAATAACCTACATTAGCATTTTCAAAAACAAAAAGATTTTGGCAGAACTCACAAAAAATTATGATGAGATTGCCCAAGAAATAAAATTATTTCACAAGTATCTTAGTATGATTGAAACCCAATGTGAACAAATAGCATCTGGTTATCAAATTTTTCTTCGAGATGATACAGATATTCCTGTTTCTACTAACGTTGTTACAAGGAGACGTGGAGTTGTTACATGACCATTAGGACCACCAGAATATGAAGCTAGAAAAGAGCGAAAGGAGAAAGCCTTGCTCAAAGCAAGCCAAGAAGATGATACACTGGTGGATCCTCAAGATGAAACTGCTCAAGAAACACAAGATCAAACCAAGGAGGACCAAAATGATGCACAGGATCACCATTATAACTCTGATGCAGAGACGGTTGATCCAAGAGAAGAAAAAGAGACAAGAAATGAAGATGAAGTTGTTGTAGTAGAAAAGAAGAAAAGCGATAATCAACAACAAAAGAAAGCGACAAAAGAGCCTGATCCCCCACAAAAGGTAAAAGACAAGAATAAGAAAGGTGAGCAAAAACTCCCTTATCCAGATTGAAAAAAGAAAGCACCGGATCAGGTAATCTATGATTCTTTCGAAAAGACACTTGGTGATCTTTGTCTAGAAATTCCATTTACGGATGTAATAAAAGTTCCCACCTATTCTAAATTCCTCCGTGATATTCTTAGTAGAAAGAAATAAATAACTGAAACCATTGCCATGCTGACTAGTTATCCTGGTAATGGGAAGCTATTGTCTAAATCGGGAGATCCCGGAATACCAACTATTTCATGCTCAATTTGCAAAACTGATATTCACAATGCCTTGTGTAATTTAGGTGCAGGAGTTAGTGTAATGGCATATTCCCTCTATAAAAGGTTAGGATTATGGGAGTATTCCCCTACTACTATCACTTTACATATGGCTGACAAGTACACTAAACAACCCATTGGTATGATTGAGGATGTTCTACTTAGAATAGATGGGCATGTTATTCCTACTGACTTTATTATTCTTGAAATGCCAGAGGATGAAAAATTATCCATAATACTTGGAAGGCCTTTCCTTAATACTGTAGTATCATTAGTTGATTGTGTTGAGGGAAAAATAATCTTCAATGTTTATGATGCTGAAATCATCCAAGATTTTCCAAAGAAGCTAGAAGCTGGAGAAAGATATATTCCACCAGCAAAACAAGTTAATGTGGTAAGTGCCTTTGATAAGGGGCAACCCAAAGTAAGAATTTGAGAACAGAGAAGGGGTTGAGTTATTCAACCATTCTCAATAACATGCTTAATGGGAGTCAACCCATCGCATTAATAAAATAAACTAAAGAATAAAATGTTCATTACATTCTTACAACTTTTTCACAGACATTCTTACGGAAGAGCGCTTGTGAAGATGCAGCTGTCAAAAAGTAGTAGAAATATTGATTGAACAAGCGTAGAATAAATATAAAAATAAAAGTTTGAGTTTTATCTAAAAAAAACTAGATTAATCATTTTTTGTCCAGATCAAAAGGTGAACCTCTAGTTGAGGAGAAGAAGTTAGGTAGTACTAAAAATCATGCTCTATACATGCTATTTTTGGTTGACAATTTTTACTGTCATTTTTCTGTCAAAAACAAGGTGTTTCGCCAAGTTTCAGGATAAGCAGGTATTCTGGAAGAAATAGAATTTTTTTGATGAGTACTGAAGGTTTAACGACCAACTACATGGCAGGAATAAAAATTCCGGCCGTATAGTTTGGCCATATAGATATCTTTGCCATCAACAAATTTTCTTTCGAAGGCACAGAGGATTTAACAACCAACTATACGACGGGAATAAAAATTCCGGCCGTATAGTTTCGGCCGTATAGATATCAATGCCTTCGTTGAATTTCTTCTCAAAGGTACTGATGTTTTGACGACCAACTATATGGCGGGAATAAAAATTCTGGCCGTATAGTTTGGCCATATAGTTATCGAGGCCTGCCCAAGACAATTTATCTCGAGGACACAGACGTTTTGATGACCAACTATACGGCGGGACCATTATGGTCCGACCGTATAATTGCGCCCGTATAGCTGTGTTCTGCATAAAGAAACCCTACTTAGCGGTGTCGCCGCAACTATACAGCGGGAACTACATATCCCGCCCATATAGTTGCAGCTGTATAGTTTGGCACAACCTCATAATCGCGCCGGGGCAGCTAGGTTTCTTCTCCCTCTTCACTTTTTCTCTCATATTCTCTCTCCAAACCTCTTAAAACCCACCTAGAACTCTTGATTCTTCGTGGATTTTATTCGTTTGAGTAGGGGAATCAACAGATCGGTATATTTCTCTCCCTATCCATGCGTTATTTTTTTCAGATTTCCATGGTTGAAACTCTCACATTAATCTAGTGGATGAACTCAAGCTTATTTTGTTTTTCCTTTTGATTTCTCATGTTAGGATTAAATTTTCCACGTAGAATCATTCGTATATCATGTTGAAACTATATGCCTAAGGTTTCATGCTGAAATTTTTTAGTGCATCAAGATGAACAAAATTGGTAACACTTTTCGCAAGAGCAAGCGCCAACTTGGCGAGAGTTCGGGGCACTGGGCCAAGCTCAACCCCAAGCTAGCCATAGTTTCATCGAGGAGGAGGATGCCCACATGTTGGGCCGATGATAGCTTTCTCGCCACGGCAGGGTTGAGGGAAGACTTCGACCTAATGTCTGCAAATTCAAGACTTGCAGTACTCGCCTATGCGAGCCACAATACCTACGCTGAGCTCACCTATGAGTTCCTTGCCTCCTTCTACGATGACCACAAGGAGAAAGGTGATGCATGCATGGTAAGCTTCACCATGAACCAGCGACATTATGAAATAACTTTTGAACAGTTTTGTGATGCTTTTGGCTTCCCTCATTATGGGGAGTCAACGGTTACTAATCTATATAGCGTCACAAGTGGAGAAACTTGGGAGGTTGTTTCTGTTAACGGTGGTAGGTACTTCTACCAGAAGAAGATGTCCGCCATTCAGAACCCAACAATTCGCTACTACGACTTATTCCTCGCCAACACACTGCTGGGAAGAGGAGATACCGGTTCCATGGCCAATGCGGACATGGCAATTATCACCAAGGCACTCTTCCCCCAATGCACCGCAAAGCCCCAATCCCGGGGCTCTATTCATCCAGCACTTTTGTCATCAGAGCAACAAGACGAAAGGTGACATTCGCATTGTTGGATTGGTAACCCACCGTGCCCATGCATTAAACATTGTATTACCTGTGATGCAACCTGTTGATGGCTCCAAACTTATGGATGTCAAATATTTGACTGCTTGTGTCTTCCTCGGTGTTTACTGAGCTAACAGGAGGCTCCGAGCATATCAGTTTGGTTATCCAGGTGATGCATAGTTTGAGCAGATTTCGTTGCCCTATCCATAAGCCTTCTCAATTATGGAGAAGGACACCTAGATCCTCACCAAGGACCAAGTGGTGGAGATCATGGCTCAACTCCAGACTGATCAAGAGGAAGATGAAGAAGGAGAGAAGCAGGATGCGCAGGAGCAGGAGCAGGAATACAACCCTGCTTGGGACGGACAGCAGCAGCAGGGGATCTTGGGACCCATGGCCCAATCAGCCGCAACAGGGGTTCAACTACGTCCCCTATCAAGAATTTCAACAGCTCAACCAACGCGTTGGGGAGGTTGACCATACTCTACAAGGAGTGAATGAATATGTGAGTGCCTTAACTCAAAACTTCAGTCACTTTATGACCAACTTCCCCAACTACTACCAGCAGTATCCACCGAATGACGGCAACAACTGAATCTGGCAACAGCCTAAGCTTGGGGGAGGTTTGAAAGCCTCCAAACCTTGCATTCATATTTTTATTTCTTCTTTTGATTTATTTTACTTCTTAAAAATTGCATGTTTACTTTAAATTTGCATTCCTAAACCAAAAATACAAAAAAAATAGTTGTAACTTTTATTGCAAATTCATTTCTTTGTTTCTCTCAGAGATTGCTCAATTTCAGGTGACTTGGCAATAGGGAAATATAGAGGGGGTTCGACTCAAGTACGAGAATGAAGCAAGCAAGAGGAGGTATCACATTCCTTTCATCACCTTTTCTGCAATTTTAAATTGATCCTACAATTATTTACTTGCTTGCACTAGAGTCACTCCCCGCTTAGCTTATTATCCTATAAATTCTATTCCTTTGTGAGTGTCTACTTTTTAGCTTTGAAACAATGAGCAATGAACTTGGTTAAAAAATATTTCCTACATTTTTACAACAAGAAAAAGCATCCAAAAGATGACTTGAGTCCATGTTTAGCCCAAAGGATTTGATTTTAGAACTACTCCATCCCATTTGAGCTTAATGTAAATAGACTCGATAGCACCCTTGAATGAATTGTTTGATAAAATAGATGCTTCGAAGTAGTAGAGATTATGCCACTGCTTTTTCTAATAATTACCATAAGATATTGATTTACGCATGTCATTACAACACTATCGCGCTCCATGGGGAACTATTAACTCCCTTGGCCAACAAACGATCTAAATGTGGGAAACCACTTGATTTCAGCTATTGAGTTATGTAAACGTCTGTAGCAGCAATGCTATGACGGGTAAAATTTTAGCCTCCTATTGGTTTCACGTTCCAAGTGAATTTGTAGTACTCCTCTGACCCACTATTGATCAACAATTATTTATTGGCATGGTCACGAGTGCACAACACAGTCCCAATTAACATGTTAAAAACAGTGGCATGATTTCTCTATGAAAGAGCTGAATTTTTTGAAAAGCAAGGAAAGGAAAAAAGGTGCTTTGGGAGTCTTGAAATTTTGACATGGGAATAGATGAGTTGTTCTTAAATTGAATGTTTTTGGTACCAACTTGAGTACTCTTAATTGATTAAAGAAACTAGAGCAAAAAGTTTTCATCTCTCAACAAAGAGAGACACCAAAAGAATTTGTTTCACTTTCCTAGCTAAACTTTTGACACTTGCTCGGGAATATGATTTATTTGCTAGCGATATATACGTGGTTAGGAAGTGGATTCAGCGCAATCTTGTGAATACTTGTATGATCATGTTTAAGATTGAGGGAATTGTGAAGAAAAGAATTTGACACCAATTCGAGCTTGTAAGTTCTTTTATTTTAGTCTTGAATCTCCGCTATTGTTCCTTATTTCCTTGTCACTCGAGGGTGAGCAACATCTAAGCTTGGAGGAGTTGATAGCTGTGAGATTTGACACATTTTTGATGGTTTTTATTGATGGTTTTCTCCTGGATTTGGCCATTTTATAGCTTTACCTAACACTAATACTTCGGTAGCGAAGAAAACTTGGTTTTTAATGTGTGTTTTAGGTTCTGAACGTCAACACAAGGTATTAACAAGAGAAACACAATATTCATGCGAAAAAAAGCAAGTCTCTATTTGGAAGCAATCGAGGGAGGCATACTGAGGTTTTAACAAGCAACTATACGGCGGGAATATTTTCCGGCTGTATAGTTCCCGCCGTATAGCTGTCGCCGTCTCCGTCTTGTCAAAAGGTGTTATGGGGTAACCCCATGGGTGGCCCGATCTTCACGGATCTCGTGGTCAAATCGATGGGAAAGCGAGGGGAAAGGGAGAAGGTAGCGGAAGCGGATGCACACCTCGCGAAGAACACGATGAACACACGCAAAACTCACACGATACAAGGCCGATTGCTCTCACTGGTAGTCACCAGTCCGATAGAATCCTCGCAAGGAAAGATCGGTCAACGTGCTCCCTCGATCCCACGCGGAGAGGGAAGAACACCTTGGAGAGGGTCTTGACATCTTGGCACAGTGACACCAATGCCAAGGCCTTGTACAACAAAGGAGGCGCGATGCAAACTCCAACGAGGTGGTGACGATAGTCGATCCCCTTTGGTAGAAGGGGATGAGGCAAAACTAGAGATTCCACAAAGGGGGTTGTCTTTAGTCTATCATCTATGCCTCATGTTTACAATAGAGGTGGGGGGCTATATATAGGCCAGCCACAGGTTCAGGGGTATTTCAGGCATTAAAGTAGAGTTCTGGGCGAAGTAGAGGGGTACATGGGCCACAGGGCCTAGCTAGGCTCGCAGGCCTATCATTAGGCCGGACAGTCCGGGTCGAGTTGACCGGACAGTCTGAGGTGGCCGGACACTCCGGGTAGTGTCCGGGTAGTGTCCGAAGAGGCACACAGAATGTCCGAGCCCGGACCGGGCTGGGGTAGGCCGGACACTCCGGCTGAGTCACGACGGACACTCCGGCTGGGCCGAACACTCCGGCTGGATTTGGGCGGACACTCTGGCTCTGGCAGCTTCAGGGAAGGTGCAGCTTCAGGGATCGTAGGTTGACGCGGCGGGGGTTCGTACCTGATGATGCACAGAGTAGTGGTATGAAGTAGCAAGCCATCCAAGTGTATGTCAAAGTCACATGATGAGAGGAGCGAATTCACCTTAGCTTTAAGGAGCTTGGCACGGGCACGGGTCATTGGTCCACTTGGGGGACTTGGTGTTGTAGATGTAGGAGCGTCCATAGGACGGGCTGCATCATCCATCTTCTTGGGTGACTTGGGGACGATCTTGGGGACTTGGCTGACTTGGTGACGATCTTGGGGACTTGGCGTTGTAGATGTAGTAGCGTCCACAGGACGGGCTGCATCAGCTCCCCCCTTCAAAAAGAGTCGTCCTCGACTCTTCATGCACATGACTAAGAAGATGATGTCGAGAGACCTTCTTGATCCTAGGGTTCACCATATAGTCGTCCTTGAGAAGCTTGATGTGGGAACTCTTCAATGTTCCTTCACCTTCCATGAAGCCTACAACGCTCACAACAAAAGAAAAGCAGCACTCAAAGAGTAGCCAATTCATGAAGATTACAGCATGAGTCCTCAAGTAGAAGTAAGTCACCTTATGATGTAGAGATAGCTTGTTGAAGGGAAGCCATAGGTAACTCTCTTCGATTCGTCTTGTCAACTATTTGTCCATAGAGGTTGACGCGTATGCAATTGTACCTTCACACAACAAATACCAAGCAAAATATGTTTGTGTGTGATAGAGGAGCATGTCATTTGTGGCATGTCCATTCTTATTCACAACACTATTAGCACAACTCAAGTATCACAAATGAAATGCGTATGCAAGGTCAAAGTGCATGGAAGTTAATTGAACATCATCCAAATGTGGGAACTCGAAAACTCCATATAACATCTTAGTGTGGCACTCAAAGCAATTGACTAACATATTGATCAACATCTTTGATGCAAGAATAGAAGAATTCGGCAAAAACACATGCGGAAGAATATCCAAAGCAACATCATTATGTGTGCAAACCAACCATTGGAAAGAACAATTGTTCAATATGTTGGATGCCATACACATATCATCAAAAGACAAAATCATGGGGGTATGAGTATCGCAAGCGGAAGCAAAAACAACATGTTTGCAAACAAACCATATGAAAGAGCAAGTGGTCCTCATGTTTGTTGCAACAACTATACAAGAGACTTGGAATCTCTCATGACAATACATGCTCATAATGGCATTATGGTTGCACACAAAACATTGGAAAGAGAAATTGTTCAAAATTTTGTTGCAACACACAAAGCATCAATATCCAATAGCAACAAAACATGATTGTCACAAGGTGAAAGAATACCATTAACATGCTTGCAAGCAAACCATACGAAAGAGCAATTTTTCAACATGAAAGATACAAAGCATGCAAAAGGTATGATGACCCACAAGTATAGGGAGTGTATCGAAGTATTTTCGATAAGTAAGAGTGTCGAACCCAACGAGGAGCAGAAGGTGCTGGCTAGTGGTATGGATCAAGAATTCTCTGCAAATACTTAGCAAACGGATTTTTAGGGGTTTTTGATAGAGCAAGTAAACAAAGTACGAGTAAATAAAAGACAGTAGGAATAAATGCAGCAAGTGTCCCAATCCTTTATGCAGCAAAGGACAAGCCGGTTGTATTGCTTAAGTTGACCAAACATTCTCGAGGACACATGGGAAGACTGTCAAGTGCTTTCGCTTCATATAGTTGATTAATCTTCTTTAGCTTGCTAAGTGTTGTGTGGGTGAACCTGTGATAATGTACCGACCTTCATAGGACTAATACATACTTGTGATTATACCCCTTGCAAACATCCGTAAGTATAAGAAAGTAATTAAGGTAGAAACCTAACCACAACTTTAAACTCTAAGACCCTTATGTCCCTTATGCAATGGTTTCCTAACGGGGGTTCAGGTTTGTGTCACTCCGGCAACCCCTACGATTAGTAACCAAATACACAATGCATTCCCCTAGGCCCATATAGGCGAAGTGTCATGTAGTCGACGTTCACATGACACCACTAGAAGAAGTACACCACAACTTAAATATCAAACCATTGAATCTTTCTCAACACAATTCCAATACTAACAACATGACTTCTCCCATGTCCTCAAGAACAAAACGAACTACTCACAAGACATCATATGGATCATGATCAAAGATGGAATAATGATGTATAACAATCTGAACATAAACAATAATTCAATGGTTCACTCAATAGCATCAACTACAAAGAGTAATCAACACCGGGAAAGTTTCCCCTAAGAACTATGCAAGATTCAACGCAATTGTTACAGCAATATGGAGATGGTGATGAGGGTGCTGATGGTGATGATGATTATCCCGATGAAGTCCAGCTTGATGGTGGTGTTGATGGCGACGATCTCCCCTCTCCGGGAAGGAATTCCCCTGGCAAAAATCTGTCTGCCGGAGAGATCTTTCTCTCTCAGTGTTTTCCGCCCCACAGAGGCGGCAGAATCTTTCTGTGGTCGCTCCTCGAGTCTTAGGGTTTCGGGAGGATAATATACGCCAGAGGGGAGTGCCAGGGGTGGACTAGGGCGGCCACACCACCTGGTGGCATGGCGTAGGCTGGCCCGCGCCAGGGGGTGGTGTGGGCCCCCTGTGGCCCATCTCTAGCCCCCCTTCTGGCTTCCTTCGTCTTCTTGAAAAATAGGATTTTCCGTATATTTTCCCGGATTTTCTGATCTTCACGAATTTTGCCTCCAAACAGCACCTTTTCCATCAGAATCCTGACTGCAGGGGTCCATGCTCCAAAAGTCATCAACCATGCAAAAACAGATGAAATAACATAAGTATCACCTCTCAATACAAAATATATCGATGAATAACAGTGAATTATGACAGAGAATAGTGACGCAAAATGGACGTATCAACTCCCCCAAGCTTAGACTTCGCTTGTCCCCAAGCGAAACTGAGCTCAATAAACATGGCCTCAGGTTTATGGAGTGAAGAGTCGATAAAAGAATACGGACAAGAAGCATCACATTCATCAAATACATAGATCATAATAGAATACAACTCACTATTATATAACTCAACTTGTAATGGGTGAAGGAAACACAATAAAGATACATAAAGTGAATCATAATTGGTAATGGCAAACTTAGCTCTTGGTCGAAGAATAGTTGATAATTTGCTGGAGTTCACAAATAACTGGTTTTCAATGATAGCTTTCAAAGTAGTAAACATAAAGATAAGAGCAATGTGCAAAACAAGGAATCATAAGAAACATGATTGAATAAAACATCATATGAATGAATGAAACACAACAACTCAAAATACTTGCTGAGATAGAAGGGAGTAGGTTTACTGACTCAAACTAAAAGTAAAAGAAAGGCCCTTCACAGAGGGAAGCAGGGATTACAAGTCTCATAAAGAGCTCCCAAAAATTATGATACTTACTAGCTTTCATCTCTCATTTCCCCTATCATAGGCATCTTTTGGTGATTAAGGTTAAAGTGACACAACTAAGAGGATATGCTTGACAAGTTATAAATTGAAGTCCCATGCCCCTTACTTACGAGTACCAATCCTCATGCTACTCAACTTCAGTCACGAGCAAGCTCTTGTCATTGTAAATACATATGTATCATTGAGAACCGCCAACGGGGGACCCCTTGCACATGACACAGGAGCTATCCCATAATCAAAATGATAAGGCAAGCAGACAGTGAGCATCTCAGCGATCTTTTTATTTGTTATTTGCATAGGTTTTTATTGAGGATGCTTCATGGAATGCTCACTATAGTTATGCTGCAAGTTTCCACCATGATTAGGCATGGCTTAGGCCAGTGGCCCAGGAGTTTCTCTAACACACATATAAACTCCATGATCTTACAAGTTCCACTTTTATTTCGCACCGCCAGGATCTATAAGCAAAAGAACATGATATCAACTAGGTACAAAGTACCAATGCAATGTTGAAAGTGGTCCCCATGATACATGGTTCTGCTAACTTCAACTCACAAAGTGCAAGAAAATACGCAACAAAGAAGGACCCAATGGTTCAAGTTTATTAAATGCAAGAAAGTAAAGTGTGCCATCAAGTTCGTGAGAGCTTTAATCACTAATTTTCACATAACAAGTTTAATTTGGGAGGTAGATAAAACAAGAATTTACTTGGAATAGCAATAGTGCTAATACGTAGGTATGGTGGACACAAATGGCAAAGGTTTTGGTTTAAAGGAGGTGGATGCACGAGAAGAATTCCCTCTCAGTACAGGTTTTTGGCTAGCAAGGCTAGGTAGCAAGTATAAGAGTTGATGGAAACATGCAAACATACAAGTGATAAAGAAAAACATGCAATCTTCCTTGGAAGCACAAAAGATCTTAACTAGAGAATACTAGAGTTATGAGCAAATCGAGAAAGAAAGATGATGAAATTATTTTTTCTTTAGAGTACTTTTATCTTTTTCTTTCAACTCTCAAAAATAGTGTGCTACTGACCGAGCCAGGTTTACCAAAACCAACTAAATTAACTCAATGATCCCAAAGTTCTACCAATACTAACAACAAGATCAATCATATAACCACAAATTCAAAACTAATATAAGATATGAAAAAGAGTGAATGATAGAACTTCTCATTAATATTCCATAACGGCAACTCACACCAAGGGATACATATCTAACGAGAGAGGGGACACTTCCATAATGCAAACCATCCTACATAATAACTTCTCGATTCATGATATGACTCTACTAAAAAGGTAAAAAGATAGAAGATAGTGATGTGATACCGCGGCACTCCCCCAAGCTTGGAACAAACCAAGGGGATGCCAAACCTAATGACGAATTACTCCTTCGGTGGTGGTGGTATTCTCTCGATGAGCTCTCTGATAAGTTTCCCCAAGTCCTCAATCTCGAAGGTGAGATTACGAATCAGCTGTGAGTTTTGCCCAATGCGGCTCATGATCATGTCGGGTTGAGAATTCCAGCTCCTGGTATTCTTCCCCACTCTTCCTCCTTGAAGTCTTCTTTTCCTGCATGGCTAGAACGAGGCAAATCCCAATTGGAGGGTAATTTCCCCTTGGGCATATTCTGGTATTGATGCTCATGGATAAGAGTATGGAAAGGATTCTGAGTGCGTGGAGGAAGTGACCAGGGATCTGAACGGTGATGAGGAGGCTTCCCTCCAATGGCCGGGTTTGCCACCACTCCAATGCTTGCAATAGTAGTGCCGATGTGCGGATGTTGGCCTTGCTCCTCTTCACCTTCACTCTTAATCTCCTTCTCCTTCCCGGGGTCTTGGAGGTCTTCCTCCATAGGCTCCTTCCCTTTATACTTGGCGGACACCATTGTGCTTCTAAACTTTCAAAGAGTATGTCCTGGCAGAAATAGATCGAAACAAAAACATGATGAGAACACAATATATGAACCTCGGGGGATCCGGGGGGTTATATATTATGAAGTTTCATATCAAAAGGAAGGTACTGGGAGAAAATGAGTCGGAGGCAGAGTCCGGGGTGGACTCACCACCTGGTGGCGCGACCAGGGGAGGGCCCGCACCACAGGGTGGTGTGAGCCACCCTGGCTCTGTTTTCGTCCCTTTTTCTCTTCGTATCTTTCCTTATTGACTAAAAACTGCAAAAATATGGTTGGATAGTATTTTCGCGGAACTTTTCTTACCAGAACTGTTACCTATTTGAAAGCAGACTCTGCAGGTCTCTGAATTTGGTATCTAGTAGATTCTTCTGGAGTCATCACTTGAATAACATCAATATCTTCATTTCATACTCTTATTACTTGAGTCATAAAACCCTTCTCTTCCTTATTACACCATTAACTCCACTTCCTGGCAATTTCTTTCACACAAAACTGCACACAGTTCTCATTAGCAACATTAGTATAAGTGAAGTGATAAAACCTTTTGAGTACAACTTCAACTGAAAACTATCAAAACATAAGCTACTGTAGCAACTCCTTTCGAAGACCCAAAAAGAATACAAAAAGGAAATCGAATAAAGAAGCAAGCAAAATCTGTCAAAACAGACAAGCAGGTAAAGATCAATTTTTTCGAAAATCTTCTGTTGCTCAAATCAAAAAGTGCAAAACTAACGAAAGTTAAATAACAACCTGGGGCAGAAGCACAAACAATTACAGCTCAATCCGACATACAGAGATCTCTCACGAATATTTACGGTGAAGCACAAAAATCTGTTTTGGGACAGCAACTTCCCCAAATCTTACTTCTCTCTCATTAGAGGTTGATCTTGACACAAAAACCAAACAAAATGGATAAGGAGAGGTTATTACCGAAGTAATAACTTCCAAGACTCAAAGAAACGAAAACAAACTGAAAGCAAAAATAAATTGGGTTGTCTCCCAAAAAGCTCTTTCTTTATAGTCATTAAGATAGGCATGATAATTTCAAGAATGGTCACATAGGAATATGAATTGAGGTGAAAGAGAGCATTAAGAAGCAAAAATTCACAAGTTTAAGTCTAACCCACTTCCTATGCAAGGGAATTTTGTAAACAAACAAGTTGTTGAAACCAGAGGCTACAAGCATAGGAAGGCAAAAGAAGTGTAACATAAAAACTTTCAGCATAAAACGAGAAAACTTGATATTATTGAGATGCATAAGAACACTTTTCCCTCTCTCATAGTAACTTTCAGTATCATGCATAAACTTAACAATATAGCTATCACAAGGACCATCGTAACAATGATCACTTATCCTAACAGAAAACACAGGAATACTAGCTCTCATAACACTACTTTGTGAAACAATATTAGGGGTATCCTTACAAAGGATAGTGTGTCCCTCTTTTTCATATTTAGTAACAAAGTCTTTCACATTTGCTATTATAGGTTCATCAACCATTTGTTTATCAGGTTCAGCAGCTTTACTTGTACTTTCATTAACCACACTAGCTATCATAGAATGTTCCTTTATCTTAACTGGAAAAGGCATTTTCTCAATATAAGGTTCAGGCAAGACATGATTGGTAGTATAAACTTCAGTATTTCTTGTAGGAACACTCTTAGAAACATCTTTATAAGGTTCATGATACTTATTCCACTTCTTTTTAGGCACTTCAATATAGGAAGCAAAAGCCTTAAAATAAGAAGCAATAGCTTGAGAGTCTAGACCATAAGCATTTTTAATATTTTGAAAGTCATCAGTTCCCATAAAAGATTCAATGCATTCATAATCATAATTTATACCCGACTTTCTACCTTTGTAATTCTCCCAATATTCAACTTTATCTTGAATACGGTCCATAAGATCCCATTTAGCTTCTTCTTCCATGCGAGTGAATGATCCAGCACAAGAAGCATCCAATAAATCCTTATCATGAAGAGAAAGTCTTGCATAAAAGTTATTGATAATAATATTATTGGGGAGCTCATGAATGGGACATTTGAGCATTAGTAACTTCAATCTCCCCCAAGCTTGAGATATACTCTCTCCATCAAGAGGCCAGAAGTTGTATATTTGATTCCGATCTTTATGAATCTCACTAGGAGGATAAAACTTCGAATAAAAGAGAGGTACTATTTCCTCCATTCCAGAGCTTGACCATTCTTCAACAGCTTATACCATTCCTCATCTCTTCCTTTCAGCGATAATGAGAATAACTTCTTCTTAACTTGATCTGTAGTAATACCTGCACACTTGAACAACCCGCATTATTCGTGTATAAAGAGCAAATGATCACCGGGATGGACAATTCCATCCCCAACAAAGTAGTTATCCATAACACGATCAACAATTCTTGTAGGTATTTTAAAAGTTTCATTCTCAGCAGGTGATGGCTTATCTACTACCTTAACAGTGGTAGTAGCATTACCAAATAAGAAACTCATCGAATTATCCATAACAAAAATAAAGCAACTAGCAGAAGTAAACAATACTCACAGTAGAAGTTTCCTTTACCAGTTCCACTCACCAATAGCGCTCCACTCCCCGGCAACGGCGCCAGAAAATAGTCTTGATGACCCACAAGTATAGGGGGTGTAACGCAGTATTTTCGATAAGTAAGAGTGTCGAACCCAATGAGGAGCAGAAGGTGCTGGCTAGTGGTATGGATCAGGAATTCTCTGCAAATACTTAGCAAATGGATTTTTAGGGCTTTTTGATAGAGCAATAAAACAAAGTACGAGTAAATAAAAGACAGTAGGAATAAATGCAGCAAGTGGCCCAATCCTTTATGTAGCAAAGGACAAGCCGGTTGTATTACTTAAGATGACCAAACGTTCTCGAGGACACATGGGAAGACTGTCAAGTGCTTTCGCTTCATATAGTTGATTAATCTTCTTTAGCTTGCTAAGTGTTGTGTGGGTGAATCTGTGCTAATGTACCGACCTTCCTAGGACTAATACATACTTGTGATTATACCCCTTGCAAACATCCGTAAGTACAAGAAAGTAATTAAGGTAGAAACCTAACCACAACTTTAAACAATAAGACCCTTACGTCCCTTGTGCAATGGTTTCCGAACGGGGGTCCAGGTTTCTGTCACTCCGGCAACCCCTATGATTAGTAGCCAAATACACAATGCATTCCCCTAGGCCCATATAGGTGAAGTGTCATGTAGTTGACGTTCACATGACACCACTAGAAGAAGTATACCACAACTTAAATATCAAACCATTGAATCTTTCTCAACACAACTCCACTACTAACAACATGACTTCTCCCATGTCCTTAAGAACAAACGAACTACTCACAAGACATCATATGGATCATGATCAGAGATGGAATAATGATGTATAACAATCTGAACATAAACAATAATTCAATGGTTCACTCAATAGCATCAACTACAAGGAGTAATCAACACCGGGAAAGTTTCCCCTAAGAACTAATGCAAGATTCAACTCAATTGTTACAGCAATATGGAGATGGTGATGAGGGTGCTGATGGTGATGATGGTGGTGATGATGATGATCCCGATGAAGTCCATCTTGATGGTGGTGTTGATGGCAACGATCTCCCCTCTCCAGGAAGGAATTCCCCTGGCAGAAATCTGTCTGCCGGAGAGATCTTTCTCTCTCGGTGTTTTCCGCCCCACAGAGGCGGCGTAATCTCTCTGTGGTCGCTTCCCTAGTCTTGGGTTTCGGGAAGATGATATGATGGTTTCGTAGCATGGAAAACAAAAAATTTCTACCGCAAGAACAAACAAAACCCAGATCTAATCTAGATAAAAGCCAAGATCTAATCTATTAGACATGTGCAACGAGATAGATCTGCACTAACCCTTGTAGATCCGACAAAGTTATGAGATCGGATCTCGTGGTTGATGTAGTCGATCACTTGCCGATCTCAAGATCGAGTAGACGATCCTTCCGGCAGCGCTTCCGCAGTCGGTCACACGTGCGGTGTCGAAGCAGACCTTCATCTCCCCGTTCCAGCGAGCAGCGGAGGTAGTAGATCTCTCCACGAAATCCCAGCAACACGATGGCGTGGTGGTGGTGGAGTAGAGAATTCTGCAGGGCTTCGCCTAAGCCAGAGCAGAGGGAAGGAGGAGGAGAGAGGCAACTTGAGATCTAGAGAATAGAAGGGGCAAGGGGGCTTGTGCCTCCACCCCTCTATTTAAAGGAGGGAGGCGCCATGGGGAGGTGGAGTCCTTGTAGGACTCCCCTCTCCCTTGGCCGGCGGATCAAGGAGGTGGGGGGAGAGTCCTACTCCCCCACGAATCCTTGTCTTACCCCACAAGGATTCCTTGATCCTTTCTTGGTTTTCAAGTAAACTCCAAGAAATCTTCTAGAACCTTCCAGAACATTCCGAAACCTTCTAGAATCCCCATACAAATACTCTGGAACATTTCCTAACTTAGAAAATGATCCCCAATATATGAATCTTATTCCCCGGACAATTCCGGATCTCCTCGTGATGTCCCGGATCCAATCCGAGACTCCGAACAACATTCGGTCTCCAACGCACATTCCATATCTACTTAAAACAACTTCGAACCTTAAGTGTGTCACCCTACGGTTCGTGAATATGCAGACATGATGGAGACACATCTCCGATCAATAACCATTAGCGGGATCTGGAGATCCATAACAGCTCCCACATACTCAACGATGACTTTGTGATCGATAGAACCATTTAACATACGAAACCAATTCCCTTTGTCACGCGATACTCTACTTATCCGAGGTTTGATCATCGGTATCTCCATACCTAGTTCTACCTCGTTACTAATAAGTACTCTTTACTCGTTCCATGATATGTCATCCCTTGTGACCTAGTCACATGCTTGCAAGCTAACTAGATGACATTCCACCGAGAGGGCCCAGAGCATATCTATCCGTCATATGGATGGACAAATCCCAATCTTGGTCCATGCGGTTCAACACATACTTTCAGAATACCCAATGTCACCGTTATAACCACCCAGTTACGAAGCGGCGTTTGATGTCATCAAAGTACCCATCCGGTGATGGTGATTAACATAATCTCATGGTCGAAGGATTAGGTTACTATGCATTTGAAAAGCTTGTAGCAAAACGAACTTTAATGACTTGATCTTATGCTATGCTTACTATGGGTGTGTGTCCATCACATCATTCTCCTAATGATATGATCTTTTTATTAACGACATCCAATGTCCATGATCAGGAAACCATGATCATCCATTAATCAACAAGCTAGTTTAACAAGAGGCTTACTAGGGACTCTTTTATGTTTACAAAACACACAAGTATTAATGTTTCCTGTTAATACAATTGTAGCATGGGATGTAAACATTTATCATAAACATAAAGATATAATAATAACCACTTTATTATTGCCTCTTGGGCATATCTCCAACAGTCTCCCACTTGCACTAGAGTCAATAATCTAGTTAAAAATTTGTGCATTCAACACCTATGGCTTTCTGGTGTTGTATAGACACTATTGCTAGTGGTAAACATAATCTTCGGATCTGACACTTCCAGGTCCGTGTGTATTTGCATGTCCTTGCGTCTCTACGCATTACTCATTCTCCAATGAGATGGCATTGTATAAATTTGGTCCTTTGGTGAGACCTTTAGTTCCTTGGGATTAAATCATGTTGATACAATTGTCATACAATGTATCTTCATAGTATTATCCCGCTATGAACCACACCTAGTTTGATAACAAACTACTTGATGCAAATGCCCTCATTTGCTGCTACAATAGTAGTCATATACTTAACCTTTTGTTGTAATATCTGTCACAATGTTTTAACTTTGGTACTCAACCAAATCCGTTATGGAACTTCGTTTCCATTACATTGTGCCACCCATAGTTTAAATTGAGATAAACTTAATTTATGACAAAACTAGTATCAATGTAACAATTTACAATGAACTATTTGTCACCACTATATAAATAATATATTCTTAGTTCTTCCAAAGATCATAGGAATATCCCTACTATTGTCCAATGATCATCTTATGAGTCATTCTGGTATATGCTCATAACATTTAGAGCATAGGACATATCTGGATGTGTACATCTCAAAGAATGATTGATCAAAATATTCTTGTGATTTCACCAAGTGTCAAAATACTTGAATCTCGTGTCAACACACTTGAATCTTGATTCAGTCCTTTCCGTGCATCAAGAACCTTTCTTGTTGTTTCCATATTGAACTCATTCAACATCTTACCTATGTACATTTGGCAAAACCATATTAGCACCTCAATCTATCCATATAGACATTGATGCCTAATTCTTGGGTTATGCCTAAGTCTTTCATCGAAATGAAATTCTTAACCTGTGTCAATAAAAGATACATCATTTCTAATCAACAATATGTCTTTCACATAATGTATTAGAAATATGTCTTAGCGCTCCCACTTAATTTCTTGCAAAATGCAAACATCTTCATCGTCTCTGATGAAATTAAACCTTTTAACGGTTTCATCATGGTGAAGATTCCAACTCCGCGATGCTCACTTCAACCATTGAAGTTTTGCATACTCTTTTAGCATCCTTTGAATTAACAAAAAAAAACCTATTGGATCGTGTCATGTACACGTCCTAGGTAACCATTCTATTAGAAGAACTTGCTTTGTTTGTTCAACTACCATATACCAAAATATATGTAGTGGTTGCTACATTAATCCGTCCAGACTAAATATCGCTATGAAAGATCAAATCTTATCATAGTCAATTCCTTGAACATTGTCGTAAACTCTTTCCGACATGTCGACTATTTCATAGATGTGAAACATCCATGTCTATTTCTTTATAGATCCATATACGACTGTAAGGTCTTGCACCTTTCCAGAGGGTCTTTCAAATTCAAAGCTTGATTTCTCGTGTATGGAATTATCACGGATTTTATGGCTTCAAGCCACTTAACGAAGTCAGGGCCCATCATTGATTATTTGCATGTAGTGGGTTCATCATTGTCAAACAACAATGATTTAACTCTCAAATCTTGGCATTTGATTACTTACCCGACCTACTTGGTTCAATAGGAACTTAGATCCCTGTGACCACATCCTTTGAGGCACGTGAGCCATGACCATTGTTGCTGCCTTCGGGACACTTACCGACGCTGCGCAACTCAGCACATATTAGCCAAGGTTCAACAACCTTGTCAAAGTTCTATTGTCCCCCCACTTAACTTTTCACCAAAAATTCCTTCTCAAGAAACTCGACATTCTAAGTGATAAACACTTTTGTCTTCGGTGTTATGGAGGAATACCCAATGGTTATTAGAAATAACCTACAAAGACATGCTCATCCGACTTTGGTTGTAAACATTTTACTTATGCCTAGCATACCAAAAATTTAAGAAAGGACAACCTGGGTTTTATCCCAAACCATGACTTATATGGTGTCATTTCAACGGATCACGATGGAGCTCTTTTCAGTGTAAAAGCGGTAGTCACTAAAGCTTTAATCTTTAAAAATATAATGGTAGTTTTATAAATGACACCTTTGATCTTACCATGTCAAACAAGGTTTCATTACATATCTTGAACACTCCATACTCCTATGGTGTTTTGGGAAATGCAAATCCATGGAACGATTCCTCAAATCTTAGGTGTTTTGCTAAACTTGTAACTCAAACATATTTATGATCCAATCATAAACTTTTTTATTTTCTTGTTACAATAATTTTCCACTTCATCTTGAAAGTCTTTGAACATTTTCAAATGTTTCATACTTCTTCCTTATTGAGTAAGTATATACATATACTCACTCAAATCTTCGAAGAAAGCATATGAAGTTGAAATCCATTGCCCACGACTACACATAATGGACTATATACATCAATATGTACAAATTCCAATCAGTTAGTCGTCTGTTCCTCTTTTGGCCTACGAACGGAGTTTTAATTATCTCCAGGAAAGTATCACAAGCGTCATTTGATCAAAATCAAAGACTCCAAAAATCCATCAACATGGAGTTTCTTCATGTATCCCTAATATAATTTAAACGGTGATGTCACTTCGCAAGTGATCTTTCAATCATTTGTCTTGCGACATTTTAGCATTAGTTTTATGGTCGTTATTTCTCCAACCAGACTTGTATATCATCCATCTATTATGGAATATAGTAATTATTTGAACAACCTTTTGTCGTCATAATACCTGATCAAAATAACAATTATTGAAACAAATCTTGAAGGTAAGCTTTGATGTTAACGAGCAACACAACAACCCTTTGTTTGTTTTCGATGAACATCATCATATATTCTCTTGCTAGTTACTTAGGCCATTGCAGTTCATGAATTGTGTTGTCCTGTATGACACTTCATACCAACCAATTCGGTATCCAATACCGCAGAACCACATTGCTTAACAACCAAGGAATACAGCCATAACATGTATCTTCTATATACCTAAGTTGGATATCTCCAATCTTTTCTTTTCTGCCAAATATTTTATAGATTCTCTTTCAACAATTCCTTTTCTTTTAAAAGAATCTATCAACATCAATAGTGGTGTCATTCACATGACACATAGTACAAAGTGTGTATAGTCAAATACTAATACCTTTGGACTTGCACTTTGAAGTGGATCACCTTCATCAAATGTTTGGCATTCTTTCAAAATTCCATTCTTTAGTAATCTTTTAGTGTAGTAAACATTTTACTTACATCTTCTATTCATCGTTATCATGAAAATTTTCATGATCAACCTGCTATAGCTTATAAAGGTGAATTGCAAGTATAATGTTTCTTTTCCAAAACCTTTTGGAGAATTAGGACGACTGGCGTCTCCAACCTTCACAAATTCTCATCAAATATAAGGACGTATACTCTGTCATGTTGTAACCAACACATTGTTTTAGATATCGCAATACCTTTCACATATGATGGTTTCTGAAACATTGCTTTCAGCTCTTAGATAAACTTGATATTAAAAAAAATCTTTTGATTATCAAGAATCATGGAGGCAAACATGATACATTAGATACTAACACTGGAATTGTTACTCTTGATTTAATACTATTTATTAAACTTCACAGAGTAAACGGAGTTTGCTGAAAGTTTGCAACAGGACTTTTAAACTTTAGATTGACACTCAAAACAATACGATACCAGTTTGTAAAGAAAATATCCAGAATTTCTATAGTTCCACTATGTCAACTATAACTAATCGTAAGGTGGTGAACGGATGCCAATGACTATAACAAACTATGCAAATTCACTTTGATTGTGTTTATGATAAATTGAGTTCGACTAATCCAAATTACAAATGAACTCCCACTCAAAACAACATCCTTCCAGTTGTTTTAGTGATTACACGAACCAAATCCACTACACCAAGTCCGATCATCACGTGAGATGATGTAGCTTTAAAGGCGAACAATCAACATGTTCATCATATCATCCATATGACTCATGCTTTACCTTTCGGTATTATGTGTTCCGAGACCATGTCTGTACATGCTAGGCTCGTCAAGGTTAACCTTAGTATCCGCATGTGCAAATCTGGCTTGCACCCGTCGTATGCACACGTAGAATCTATCACACCCGATCATCACGAGATGCTTCGAAACGACGAGTCTTAGCAACGGTGCCTACTAAGGACGAACACTTTATTACTTGATATTTAGTGAGAGGTATCATCTTATAATGCTACCGTCGCGATCTAAGCAATACAAGATGCATAAAGGATTAACATCACTGGCAATTCATGATTAGTGTGATATGATATGGCCCTTTCTTCTTATGCCTTTGATATCCATCTCCAAAGCACGGACATGATCTCCATCATCACCAGCATTGCGTCAAGGTCAGTGGCGCCGCTTCATGGTTGTCCATCATCACTAGCAACTATTACAACTACTTGGAATAAAGCTATTACATGATGAATAGACACGCATGTCTTAACAGAATTAAAGATAACCATTAGGCTCCTACCGGTTGCCATATTACAACAAGGATCATTGCATACATCAAATATAATCACAATCACATGATGGCCATATCACATCACAAAACCCCTGCAAAAACAAGTTAGACGCCTCTAATTTTCTTTGCATGTTTTACGTGGTTTGGGGCTTTCGAATAAGAACGGATCTCACCTACGAGACTGAACCACAACGTTGATACAAGTGCTATCAAGTGCAAAGTGTAGATTGGATCTATACTATGATGGGAGAGGCAGACACCCGCAAAGCCACTTGTGCAATACAAGTTGCACGTCAACTGTGGAGCAAGTCTCATGTGCGATGACATGTAAGGTTAGCCCGAGCCGCTTCATCCCACCATACCGCAAGATGCAAAGTACACAAAGCAAAAGATGGCACGAGCACCAACGCCCACAAAACCATTGTGTTCTACTCGTGTAACAGATCTACGCATAGACACGGCTCTGATACCACTGATGGGTTCGTAGCATAGAAAACAAAAAATTTCTACCGCAAGAACAAACAAAACCCAGATCTAATCTAGATAAAAGCCAAGATCTAATATATTAGACATGTGCAACGAGATAGATCTGTACTAACCCTTGTAGATCCGAAAGCGTTACGATATCGGATCTCGTGGTTGATGTAGTCGATCACTTGCCGATCTCAAGATCGAGTAGACGATCCTTCCGGCGCCGCGTTCCAGCAGCGCTTCCGCAGTCGGTCACACGTGCGGTGTTGAAGCAGACCTTCCTCTCCCCGTTCCAGCGAGCAGCGGAGGTAGTAGATCTCTCCACGGAATCCCAGCAGCACGACGGCGTGGTGGTGGTGGTGGAATAGAGAATTCTGCAGGGCTTCGCCTAAGCCAGAGCAGAGGGAAGGAGGAGGAGAGAGGCAACTTGAGATCTAGAGAATAGAAGGGGCAAGGGGGCTTGTGCCTCCACCCCTCTATTTAAAGGAGGGAGGCGCCATGGGGAGGTGGAGTCCTTGTAGGACTCCCCTCTCCCTTGGCCGGCGGATCAAGGAGGTGGGGGGAGAGTCCTACTCCCCCATGAATCCTTGTCTTACCCCACAAGGATTCCTTGATCCTTTCTTGGTTTTCAAGTAAACTCCAAGAAATCGTCTAGAACCTTCCGGAACATTCCGAAACCTTCTAGAATCCCCATACAAATACTCTGGAACATTTCCTAACTTAGAAAATGATCCCCAATATATGAATCTTATTCCTCGGACAATTCTGGATCTCCTCGTGATGTCCCGGATCCAATCCGAGACTCCGAACAACATTCGGTCTCCAACGCACATTCCATATCTACTTAAAACAACTTCGAACCTTAAGTGTGTCACCCTACGGTTCGTGAATATGCAGACATTATGGAGACACATCTCCGATCAATAACCATTAGCGGGATCTGGAGATCCATAACAGCTCCCACATACTCAACGATGACTTTGTGATCGATAGAACCATTTAACATACAAAACCAATTCCCTTTGTCACGCGATACTCTACTTATCCGAGCTTTGATCGTCGGTATCTCCATACCTAGTTCTACCTTGTTACTGATAAGTACTCTTTACTCGTTCCATGATATGTCATCCCTTGTGACCTAGTCACATGCTTGCAAGCTAACTAGATGACATTCCACCGAGAGGGCCTAGAGCATATCTATCCATCATATGGATGGACAAATCCCAATCTTGGTCCATGCGCTTGCTTCAACACATACTTTCAGAATACCTAATGTCACCTTTATAACCACCCAGTTACGAAGCGGCGTTTGATGTCATCAATGTACCCATCCGGTGATGGTGATTAACATAACATCATGGTCGAAGGATTAGGTTACTATGCATTTGAAAAGCTTGTAGCAAAAGGAACTTTAATGACTTGATCTTATGCTATGCTTACTATGGGTGTGTGTCCATCACATCATTCTCCTAATGATATGATCTTGTTATTAACGACATCCAATGTCCATGATCAGGAAACCATGATCATATATTAATCAACAAGCTAGTTTAACAAGAGGCTTACTAGGGACTCTTTTATGTTTACAAAACACACAAGTATTAATGTTTCCTGTTAATACAATTGTAGCATGGGATGTAAACATTTATCATAAACATAAATATATAATAATAACCACTTTATTATTGCCTCTTGGGCATATCTCCAACATAATATACGCCAGAGGGGAGTGCCAGGGGTGGACCAGGGCGGCCACACCACCTGGTGACGCGGCCCAGGGTGGCCCACGCCAGGGGGTGGTGTGGGGCCCCTGTGGAGTATATCATTTTGCGGCCCAAAATTTGGGGTGTCCAGGCAACGCGGTACCCAAGTTCCCTGAAATCATCCGCGATGACTACAGTTGGTGTGCCAAATACCCAGAGGGTATTTTTTGGCACGAATTCAATTTTACGTTTCAATACAAAAAATCAGGCTAACGGCCGTCAAGTTGGGCCCCTCCTGTCAGTTCTCGCCGTTATGTCGCTCCCGTTGCTTAGGTGTCAATTAGGCTTGCAGCATTGGCGCCTGCATCCATTATGCCTCTTCTTCTTCCCCGGAGCAGCAATCTGTGGGGCGTCGTAGCCGCAGCGTGGAGCTGGGACATGGACGAACCTGCTCGGCCCAGCTCTCCTCCCTGTAGGCTTGCAGCGTTGGCGCATGCATCCATTACGCGTCTTCTTCCCCGAAACGACAATCTATGGTCGCGGCCATGGCTCAGAGCTGGGACGTGACGAAGCTGCTCGGCTCCGCTCTCCTCCCCATCTCGAGTCGGAGCTCGCCCTCACCATGGACGCACCCATGGCACGGTGCGGGGACGAGAATTGGTTCCCGGTGAGATCTATCACCTTGTCGACCATGCTCGGTTCTGTTTTCCTCCTCTAGAATCCGAGCTCGTCGTCGCCGTGGTTGCACCCGCACCAATTCTCGAGTATGCAGCCAGAGACGCCTACATGGCGTACGAGTTGTACAGTAAGCTCATTACCATGAAAGATGGGATGGTTAAGTCGGGGTTTTTCGCGAGAGAGCTATGCCCTGGTTGCAAGCTAGCCCAGGAGAAGAACCGCGAGGAGGACAGAAAGCGGTTTCAGGACGAGCAGGGATCTTGGGACGGTGGCGACATCAAGCGGTTGAAGGGGGAGCAAGTCAAGGACGACAACAAGTGGTGGTGATACATTATGTGTTTGAACTATATTTTAGTTTCTAGTTTATTATGTGTGTGATACATTTAGTTACTTCAATATAAAATTTCGACCAATTTAACTTGTTGATGTATTTCTTGACAATTATAATATAATCGAGCACTAGAAATATTTTGTAGTGTGCATGAGCATGATCAGTAAATATAATTGAACACTAGAAACTTTAAGGAACTCCATATAAAGGAGTAGATTAATATAGAAGGTTCACCAGAGACACCACGGATATATTGTCTTACATGCCACACACAGGTAATAATTAACTAGAACAAAATAAAAGCAGGGGCTGCAGCAGGAGGACGGGACACGGAGACGTCTAGCAGGACAGGGGTTTATCAGCAGGAGGCAGCGACAACCTAGTCGATGAGATACAGGCCAGTCCTGACATACTCCCGGAGGAATTTGCCGTAGGCTGCGTGCCGCGCCAAGGTAATCGGCCTATGCCTGCCTCCGCCTCTGCCAACGCCCTCCGTGTGCTGGATCATGCTGTGGAGGTCCACGTTGATTGCTCTGCCATAGAATGGGCAAAACAGTCTCCCCCTACAGTGGAAACGGATTAGCCCACACCATAACCGCCTCAGCACGTAGCGTCTCTTGTTGTCCCTGGATACCTTGCTATCGTCCACTTCATCATCATCATCCTGTTGATTTTTAAGAACATAACTTAGAACTCATACATATGATTGAATTGTATTACAACTCAAGAATTGACAACATGTATATGTAAGACAATATATCCGTGGATATCAAAGATAAAGCATCTCAGCAATAGTTTGATCAGTTCATATATCATTTCATCTCAACACAATGACAAATAATTGCATCAAAGTGAATGCAGGATAAAGATTGCGGCCTCATAAGTTTCTTCAGGGATGGAGTCAGCAAACCAAGTAACAATTGCACAACCTTTAATGTTGTTGTACATCTCCCCAGGTTCACTAACTCGTCCCTGAAAAAATCTGACACCAATGTGTCTACCTCTCTTTTGGGACAAATTTGAATCATTGGCTACAATAAGAAATTGAAATGTAATCGTACAAAATATTATTCAGGGATATACATAGTCAGGTATAAAAACATGCCTAAATATTGTAATTATAAATAAAAAACCAAACAATTAATCTTCAGGTGCATGTTAAAAATACTTATGATCAAAACCATTCATATACATATGCATCATACCAATCATTAAAAGATCAGAAACAATTCAAGGATCATATATGTAGTTCCATATGAGAATAAATCTAGGGCCTCATAATTTGTTTCAGAGATGGAGTTGGGGAACCAAAGTACCAACAACACAACCCTATATTGTTTGTGTGCATTGCTGCCTCAGGTTCACCAACCCATCCCTAAAACACGACACCATCATGTGTCTCCCCTTGAACTCTTTTGAGGCAAATTTCAATCATCGGCCTCGGTGACTAATTACCCACAAGTATAGGGGGTGTATCGCAGTATTTTCGATAAGTAAGAGTGTCAAACCCAACGAGGAGCAGAAGGTCCTGGCTAGTGGTATGGGTCAGGAATTCTCTACAAATACTTAGCAAACGGATTTTTAGGGGTTTTTGATAAAGCAAGTAAACAAAGTACGAGTAAATAAAAGACAGTAGGAATAAATGCAGCAAGTGGCCCAATCCTTTATGCAGCAAAGGACAAGCCGGTTGTATTACTTAAGATGACCAAACGTTCTCGAGACAAATGGGAAGACTGTCAAGTGCTTTCGCTTCATATAGTTGATTAATCTTCTTTAGCTTGCTAAGTGTTGTGTGGGTGAACCTGTGCTAATGTACCGACCCATCCAGGACTAATACATACTTGTGATTATACCCCTTGCAAACATCCGTAAGTACAAGAAAGTAATTAAGGTGGAACCCTAACCACAGCTTTGAACTCTAAGACCCTGATGTCCCTTGTGCAATGGTTTCCTAACGGGGGTTCAGGTTTCTGTCACTCCGGCAACCCCTACGATTAGTAGCCAAATACACAATGCATTCCCCTAGGCCCATATAGGTGAAGTGTCATGTAGTCGACGTTCACATGACACCACTAGAAGAAGTACACCACAACTTAAATAACAATCTATTGAATCTTTTTCAACACAAGTCCACTACTAACAACATGACTTCTCCCATGTCCTCAAGAACAAAACGAACTACTCACAAGACATCATATGGATCATGATCAAAGATGGAATAATGATGTATAACAATCTGAACATAACCAATAATTCAATGGTTCACTCAATAGCATCAACTACAAAGATTAATCAACACCGGGAAAGTTTCCCCTATGAACTATGCAAGATTCAACCAATTGTTACAGCAATATGGAGATGGTGATGAGGGTGGTGATGGTGATGATGGTGGTGATGATGATGATGATCCCGATGAAGTCCAGCTTGATGGTGGTGTTGATGGCGACGATCTCCCCTCTCCGGGAAGGAATTCCCCCGGCAGAAATCTGTCTGTCGGAGAGATCTTTGTCTCTCGGTGTTTTCCGCCCCACAGAGGCGGCGGAATGTTTCTGTGGTCCCTCTCCGAGTCTTAGGGTTTCGGGAGGATGATATACGCCAGAGGGGAGTGCCAGGGGTGGAACAGGGTGGCCACACCACCTGGTGGTGCGGCCCAGGGTGGCCTGCGTCAGGGGGTGGTGTGGGCCCCCTGTGACCCATCTCCAGCCCCCCTTCTGGCTTCCTTCGTCTTCTGGAAAAATAGGATTTTCCATATATTTTGCTAGATTTTCTGATCTTCACGAATTTTACCTCTAAACAACACCTTTTTCCATCAGAATCCTGACTGCAGCGGTCCATGCTCCAAAAGTCATCAACCATGCAAAAACAGATGAAATAACATAAGTATCACCTCTCAATACGAAATATATCAATGAATAATAGTGAATTAAGACATAGAATAGTGATGCAAAATGGACGTATCAACTCCCCCCAAGCTTAGACTTCGCTTGTCCCCAAGCGAAACTGAGCTCAATAAACATGGCCTCAGGTTTATGGAGTGAAGAGTCGATAAAAGAATACAGACAAGAAGCATCACATTCATCAAATACATAGATCATAATAGAATACAACTCACTATTATATAACTCAACTTGTAATGGGTGAAGGAAACACAATAAAGATACATAAAGTGAATCATAATTGGTAATGGCAAACTTAGCTCTTGGTCGAAGAATAGTTGATAATTTGCTGGAGTTCACAAATAACTGGTTTTCAATGATAGCTTTCAAAGTAGTAAACATCAAGATAAGAGCAATGTGCAAAGCAAGGAACATAAGAAACATGATTGAATAAATCATCATATGAATGAATGAAACACAACAACTCAAAATACTTGCTGAGGTAGAAGGGAATAGGTTTACTGACTCAACTAAAAAGTAAAAGAAAGGCCCTTCGCAGAGGGAAGCAGGGATTGCAAGTCTCATAAAGAGCTCCCAAAAATTATGATACTTACTAGCTTTTAGCTCTCATTGCCCCTATCATAGGCATATTTTGGTGATTAAGGTTAAAGTGACACAACTAAGAGGATATGCTTGACAAGTTATAAATTGAAGTCCCATGCCCCTTACTTATGAGTACCGAACCTCATGCTACTCAACTTCAGTCACGAGCAAGATCTTGTCATTGTAAATACATGTGTATCATTAAGAACCGCCAACAGGGTACCCCTTGCACATGACACAGGAGCTATCCCATAATCAAAATGACAAGGCAAGTAGACAGTGAGCATCTCAGCAATCTCTTTATTTGCTATTTACATAGGTTTTTATTGAGGATGCTTCATAGAATGCTCACTATAGTTATGCTGCAAGTTTCCATCATGATTAGGCATGGCTTAGGCTAGCGACCCAGGCATTTCTCTAACACACATATAAACTCCATGATCTTACAAGTTCCACTTTTATTTCACACCACCGGGATCCATAAGCAAAATAACATGATATCAACTAGGTACAAGTACCAATGAAGTGTTGAAAGCGGTCCCCATGATGCATGGTTCTGCTAACTTCAACTCATAAAGTGCAAGCATATACGCAACAAAGAAGGACCCAATGTCTCAAGTTTATTAAATGCAAGAAAGTAAAGTGTGCCATCAAGTTCGTGAGAGATTTAGTCACTAATTTTCACATAACAAGTTTAATTTGGGAGGTAGACAAAACAGAAATTTACTTGGAATAGCAATAATGCTACTAGGTAGGTATGGTGGACACTAATGGCAAAGGTTTGGGTTTAAAGGAGGTGGATGCACGAGAAGAATTCCCTCTCAGTACAGGTTTTTGGCTAGCAAGATTGGGTAGCAAGTATAAGAGTTGAAGGAAACAAACAAACATACAAGTGATAAAGACAAACATGTAATCTTCCTTGGAAGCACAAAAGATCTTAACTAGAGAATACTAAACTTATGAGCAAATCAAGAAAGAAAGATGATGAAATTATTTTTCTTTAGAGGTACTTTTATCTTTTCATTCAACTCTCAAAAATAGTGTTGCTATTGACCGAGCCAGGTTTGCCAAAACCAACTAAATTAACTCAATGATCCCAAAGTGATACCAATACTAACAACAAGATCAATCATATAACAACGAATTGAAAACTAATATAAGCTATGCAAAAGAGTAAATGATAGAACTTCTCATTAATATTCCATCACGGCAACTCACACCAAGGGATACATATCTAACGAGAGAGGGGACACGTCCATAATGCAAACCATACTACATAATAACTCCTCTATTCATGACATGACTCTACTAATAAGGTAAAAAGATAGAAGATAATGATGTGATACCGCGGCACTCCCCCAAGCTTGGAACAAACCAAGGGGATGCCAAACCTAATGACGAATTACTCCTTTGGTGGTGGTGGTATCCTCTCGATGAGCTCTCTGATCAATTTCACCAAGTTCTCAATCTCGAAAGTGAGATTACGAATCAGCTGTGAGTTTTGCTCAATGCGGCTCATGATCATGTCGTGTTGAGAATTCCAGCTCTTGATATTCTTTCCCCACTCTTCCTTCTTAAAGTCTTCTTTTCCTGCATGGCTAGAACGAGGCAAATCCCAATTGGAGGGTAATTTCCCCTTGGGCATATTCTGGTATTGATGCTCATGGATAAGGGTATGGAAAGGATTCTTGGTGCATGGAGGAAGTGACCAGGGATCTGAACGGTGATGAAGAGGCTTCCCTCCAATAGTCCTGGCAGAAACAGATCAAAACAAAAACACGACGAAAACACGATATACGAACCTCGGAAGATCCGAGGGGGTTATATATTACGAAGTTTCATAACAAGAGGAAGGTACTAGGTGAAAACGGGTCGGAAGCGGAGTCCGGGGTGGACTCACCACCTGGTGGCGCGGCTTGGGGTGGGCCCGCGCCACAGGGTGGTGTGAGCCACCCTGGCTCCGTTTCCGTCCCTTTTTTGCTTCATAGCTTTCCTTATTGACTGAAAACTGCAAAAATATAGTTGGATAGTATTTTCGCGGAACTTTTCTTACCAGAACTGTTACCTATTTGAAAACTGACTCTGCAGGTCTCTGAATTTGGTATCTAGTAGATTCTTACGGAGTCATCACTTGAATAACATCAATATCTTCATCTTCATAAACTTATTACTTGAGTCATAAAACCCTTCTCTTCCTTATTACACCATTATCTCCACTTCCTAAAAATTTCTTTCACACAAAACTTCACACAGTTCTTATTAGCAACATTAATATAAGTGAAGTGATAAAACCTTTTGAGTCCAACTTCAACTGAAAAACCAACAAAACAAAGCTACTGTAGCAACTCCTTCCGAAAACCCAAAAATAATTCAAAAAGGAAATCGAATAAAGAAGCAAATGCAAGATTGGCAAAATCTGTCAAAACAGACCAGCAGGTAAAGATCAATTTTTTAGAGAATCTTCTGTTGCTCAAATCAAAAAGTGCAAAACTAATGAAAGTTAAATAACAATCTGGGGCAGAAGCACCAAAAATTACAGCTCAAACCGACACACATAGATCTCTCACGAATTTTTACGGTGAAGCACAAAAAATCTGCTTCGGGACAGCAACTTCCCCAAATCTTACTTCTCTCTCATTAGAGGTTGATCTTGACAAAAAAACCAAACAAAACGGATAAGGAGCGGTTATTACCGAAGTAATAACTTCCAAGACTCAAAGAAACAAAAACAAACTGAAATAAAAAACAAATTGGGTTGTCTCCCAAAAAGCTCTTTCTTTATAGCCATTAAGATGGGCATGCTAATTTTGATGATGCTCACATAGGAATATGAATTGAAGTGAAAGAGGGCATTAAGAAGCAAAAATACACACATTTAAGTATAACCCACTTCCTATGCAAGGGAATTTTGTAAACAAACAATTTGTTGAAACCAAAGGCTACTTGCATAAGAAGGCAAAAGAAGTGCAACATAAAAACTTTCAGCATAAAACGAGGAAACTTGATATTATTGAGATGCATAAGAACACTTTTCCCTCTCTCATAATAACTTTCAGTATCATGCATAAACTTAACAATATAACTATCACAAGGACCATCATAGCACTGATCGCATATTGTAACAGAAAACACAGGAATACTAGCTCTCATAACACTACTATGTGAAACAATATTAGAGGTATCCTTACAAAGGATAGTGTGTCCCACTTTTTCATATTTAGTGACAAAGTCTTTCACATTTGCTATTAAGGTTCATCAACCATTTGTTTATCAGGTTCAGCAGCTTTATTCATACTTTCATCTACCATACTAGCTATCATAGAATGTTCCTTTACCTTAACTGGGAAAGGGATTTTCTCAATGTAAGGTTTAGGTAAAACATGATTAGCAGTATAAACTTCAGTATTTCTTGAAGGAACACTCTTAGCAATATCTTTATAAGGTTCATGATACTTATTCCACTTCTTTTTAGGCACTTCAATGTAGGAAGCAAAAGCCTTAAAATAAGAAGCAATAGCTTGAGAGTCTAGACCATAAGCATTTTTAATATTTTGAAAGTCATCAGTTCCCATAAAAGGTTCAATGCATTCATAATCATAATTTATACCTGACTTTCTACCTTTGTCATTCTCCCAAGCTTCAGCATTGTCTTGACTATGGTCTAGAAGATCCCACTTAGCTTCTTCTTCCATACGAGTGAATGATCCAGCACATGAAGCATCCAATAAATCCTTGTCATGTAGAGGGAGCCTTGCATAAAAGTTATTGATAATAATATTGTTGGGGAGCTCATGAATGGGACATTTGAGCATTAGTAACTTCAATTTCCCCCAAGCTTGAGCTGTACTCTCTCCATCAAGAGGCCAAAAGTTGTATATTTGATTCCGATCTTTATGAATCTCACTAGGAGGATAAAACTTGGAATAAAAGAGAGGCACTATTTCCTACCATTCCAGAGCTTGACCATTCTTCAGCAGCTTATACCATTCCTTAGCTCTTCCTTTCAGCGACAATGAGAATAACTTCTTCTTAACTTGATCTATAGTGATACCTGCACACTTGAACAACCCGCATAATTCGTGTATAAAGAGTAAATGATCACGGGGATGGACAGTTCCATCCCCAACATAGTAGTTATCCATAACACGATCAATAATTCTTGTAGGTATTTTGAAAACATCATTCTCAGCAGGTGGTGGCTTATCTACTACCTTAGCAGTGGTAGTAGCATTACCAAATAAGAAACTCAGCGAATTATCCATAACAAAAATAAAGCAACTAACAGTAGTAAACAATACTCACAGTAGAAGTTTCCTTTACCAGGTCCACTTTCCAATAGCGCTTCACTCCCCTGCAACGGTGCCAGAAAATAGTCTTGATGACCCACAAGTATAGGGGGTGTATCGCAGTATTTTCGATAAGTAAGAGTGTCGAACCCAACGAGGAGCAGAAGGTGCTGGCTAGTGGTATGGGTCAGGAATTCTCAGCAAATACTTAGCAAACAGATTTTTAGGGGGTTTTGATAAAGCAAGTAAACAAAGTACGAGTAAATAAAAGATAGTAGGAATAAATGCAGCAAGTGGCCCTATCCTTTATGCAGCAAAGGACAAGCTGGTTGTATTACTTAAGATGACCAAACGTTCTTGAGGACACATGGGAAGACTGTCAAGTGCTTTCGCTTCATATAGTTGATTAATCTTCTTTAGCTTGCTAAGTGTTGTGTGGGTGAACCTGTGCTAATGTACCGACCCATCCAGGACTAATACATACTTGTGATTATACCCCTTGCAAACATCCGTAAGTACAAGAAAGTAATTAAGGTGGAACCCTAACCACAGCTTTAAACTCTAAGACCCTTACGTCCCTTGTGCAATGGTTTCCTAACGAGGGTTCAGGTTTCTGTCACTCCGGCAACCCCTACGATTAGTAACCAAATACACAATGCATTCCCCTAGGCCCATAGAGGTGAAGTGTCATGTAGTCGACGTTCACATGACACCACTAGAAGAAGTACACCACAACTTAAATAACAATCTATTGAATCTTTCTCAACACAACTCCACTACTAACAACATGACTTCTCCCATGTCCTCAAGAACAAAACGAACTACTCACAAGACATCATATGGCTCATGATCAGAGATGGAATAATGATGTATAACAATCTGAACATAAATAGTAATTCAATGGTTCACTCAATAGCATCAACTACAAAGAGTAATCAACACCAGGAAAGTTTCCCCTATGAACTATGCAATATTCAACCAATTGTTACAGCAATATGGAGATGCTGATGAGGGTGCTGATGGTGATGATGGTGGTGATGATGATGATGATGATCCCGATGAATTCCAGCTTGATGGTGGTGTTGATGGCGATGATCTCCCCTCTCCGAGAAGGAATTCCCCTGGCAGAAATCTGTCTGCCGGAGAGATCTTTCTCTCTCGGTGTTTTCCGCCCCGCAAAGGCGGCGGAATCTTTCTGTGGTCCCTCTCCGAGTCTTAGGGTTTCGGGAGGATGATATATGCCAGAGGGGAGTGCCAGGGGTGGACCAGGGCGGCCACACCACCTGGTGGCATGGCCTAGGGTGGCCTGCGCCAGGGGGTGGTGTGGGCCCCCTGTGGCCCATCTCTAGCGCCCCTTCTGGCTTCCTTCGTCTTCTGGAAAAATAGGATTTTCCGTATATTTTCCCGGATTTTCTGATCTTCGCGAATTTTGCCTCCAAACAACACCTTTTTCCATCAGAATCCTGACTACAGCGGTCCATGCTCCAAAAGTCATCAACCATGCAAAAACAGATGAAATAACATAAGTATCACCTCTCAATACGAAATATATCAATGAATAATAGTGTATTAAGACATATAATAGTGATGCAAAATGGACGTATCAGGGACAAACTAAAATGTAATTCTTATACACTGAATGCATGGAATAGGTAATTCGAATATCATAGTTCTATGAATGTACAATAAAGATTAAGGCCTCATAAGTTTCTACAGGAGCGGCGTAAGTGAACGAAGTAACAATTGCATAGCCTATATTCTTCTTGTACATCACCCCAGGTTCACTAACTCGTCCCTGAAAAATCTGACACCAATGTGTCTGCCTCTCTTTTGGCGCAAATTTGAATCATTGGCCACAATAAGAAATTGAAATGTAATCGTACAAAACATTATTCAGGGATATACATAGTTAGGTACAAAAACAAGCCTAAATATTGTAATTATAAATAAAAAACCAAACAATTAATCTTCAGGTACATGTTAAAAATACTTATGATCAAAACCATTCATATACATATGCATCATACCAATCATTAAAAGATCAGAAACAATTCAAGGATCATATATGTAGTTCCATATGAGAATAAATCAAGGGCCTCATAATTTGTTTTAGAGATGGAGTTAGAGAACCAAAGTACCAACAGCACAACCCATATTGTTTGTGTGCATTGGTGCCTCAGGTTCACCAACCCATCCCTAAAACACGACACCATCATACGTGTCTCCCCTTGAACTCTTTTGGGGCAAATTTCAATCATCGGCCTCAGTGACAAACTAAAATGTAATTCTTATACACTATGAATGCATGGAATAAATAATTCGAATATCATAGTTCTATGAATGTAGAATAAAGATTGCAGCCTCATAAGTTTATTCAGGGATGGCGTAAGAAAACCAAGTAACAATTGCACAGCTTATGTTGTTCTTGTACTGTTGGGTCCGCAACATAGAAAACAAAAAATTTCCTACGATGAGAACTACACGCCAAGATCTATCTACTAGGTACAGCGCAACGGGTGGACATACATCCATCGAGAACTTACCCTTGAAGACAACGAGTTTTGTTAACGAGTAGGAACTCGTGGTTGATGTAGTCGTACACTTGCTGTTCTCAAGATCATGAGGAAGTCCGAGCACTGCAACTCAGCAGCGCATCCATACTCGCACACATGTTCAAGCCACCGGACAACCTCCACCTCCTCGCTCCAGCGATACAGCGGAAGCAGCAACTCCTTCCAGACGAAATGCCACCGGGAACATGTATCTCGCTAATCCGAGACCATGGGGGTATAATTCTAGAATTTTAGAGGGGGAGAGAAATCCTTCACGAGGAGGTGTGAGGAAGAAGGAGGGAGAGGGTGGCCCTTCATAGGAGGAGGGGGTGCCCATCCTCTCCATGGCCGGCGCATGGGGCGTGACCCCTCACCTCCCCCATTCATGTGGTGGTAACCCCTCCACATTAAAATGCCTCTTCACATTCCATTTTAAAGTCCCCACTTTAAATGCACTAAACTCTCCAAGTTTAATGCTCTCTCATTTAATAAAACCCTTTTATTAAATTTATTCAGAATTTTGTTAATTACTTTAATTAAAAAACATTCACATATAACCCCTTGCAATATTTCAATATCACATGCAGAACCACTTTCTGCAATTTCACCCGAAACAATTTCTGGTTTCTATCGAAACAATTCCTGCGCTTTGCAATTCTTTCGTCTGAAACATATGTGCTCCAAAATGGTGTTTGGTAAATCTTAAGTATGTCACCCGACGGTTCGCGAATAATGCAGACATGATTGAGACTCCTCTCAGATCAATAGTCATAAGCGGGACCTGGAGACCCATACTGACTCCTGCATATTCAACGATGACTTCTGTGATCGTGAGAACCTTTAACGCTTGTAATTTAATCCCTTTGTCTCATGATATAATACATGTCCGAGATTCGATCATCGGCATCTAAATACCTAGTTTGATCTCGTTACTGACATGCACTCTTTTCTCGTTCCCGTGATATAACATTCTAGTGATCACATCACTTGCTTGCAAGCTATCTCAATGTGATATCGCCGAGAGGGCCCAGAGTATATCTATCCGTCATCGGGATTGACAAATTCCACTCTTGATCCATGAGCCTCAACATAACACCTTCGTAGCACTGAACCCATCTTTCTAGTCACCCTGTTACGGTGTGACGTTTGTTGTTATCAAGATACTCTTCAGGTGTTAGCAATTAACATGATCTCATGGTCTAAGGATAAAGATTACTTCGTATGATGTTATAGCAATATAAACATAATGACTTGATCGTAATGTATACTTCGGATGAATGTTCATCACATCATTCCACCAATGGTGTGACCTTGTTATTAACAACATCCAATGTCCATGATCAGGAAACCTTGATCATCTTGTTAATCAACAAGCTAGTCTATAAGAGAGGCATAACTAGGAACCCTTTTTGTTTATTAAACACACATGTATTAATGTTTCCTATCAATATAATTCTAGCATGCAAAATAAACATCTATCATATATAAGGAATACATAATAACAACTTTATTATTGCCTCTCAGGGCATATTTCCTTCAGTCTCCCACTTGCACTAGAGACAATAATCTTGTTCACATAGTGATAAATCTAACACCCATGCAATTTTGGTGTTGATCATGTTTTTCCCTAGGGAGAGCTTTAGTTAACGGATCTGCTACATTTAGGTCCGTGTGTACTTTACAAATCTTTATATCTCCATCCTTGACATGCTCGCGGATGGAGTGAAACCGACGCTTAATATGCTTGGAATTCTTGTGAGACCTCGGTTCCTTTGCATTGGCTATGGCTCCGTTGTTGTCACAATAGATCACCATTGGGTCCAATGCACTAGGAACCACACCTAGTTCTGTAATGAACTCTTTCATTCAAACCACTTCCTGCGCCGCTTCTGAAGCAGCAACATATTCCGCCTCCGTCGTTGATCCAGCCACCACATGTTGTTTGGAACTCCTCCAACTAACTGCTGCTCCATTCAAGAGAAATACATATCCGGATTGAGACTTAGAGTCATCCGGATCGGTGTCAAAGCTAGCATCGACATAACACTTAGTGACTAGCTCTTCTTCACCTCCGTATATAAGAAACATATCCCTAGTTCTTCTCAAGTACTTGAGGATATTATTGACCGCTATCCAGTGTTCCGAACCTGGATCAAATTGGTACTTACTAGTCAAACTAATAGCATGTGCCACATCCGGTCTTGTACATAGCATGGCATACAAAATAGAGCCTATGGCCGAGGCATAGGGGATCTTATCCATCATCTCTCTTTCTTCCGCCGTAGCCGGACTTTGAGTCTTACTCAATGTCTTGCCTTGCAACATAGGTAAGAACCCCTTCTTACTTCCGTCCATATTAAACTTCTTTAATATCTTATCAAGGTATGTACTCTGCGATAGCCCAATTAGGCGCCTTGATCTATCTCCATAGATTTTAATGCCTAATATATATGACGCTTCACCAAGGTCTTTCATCAAAAATTTGCTATTTAGATAACTTTTAACACTGTTTAAAAGATCTATATCATTTCCAATCAATAATATGTCATCCACATATAATATCAGAAATGCCACATTGCTCCCACTCACTTTCTTGTAAATACAAGCCTCTCCATAAGTTTGGACAAATCCAAACTCTTTGATCACCTCATCAAGGCGGAGATTCCAACTCCGGGATGCTTGCTTCAGTCCGTAGATGGATCGCTAAAGTTTGCATACCTTATTAGAATCCTTAGGATCGACAAAACCCTTAGGTTGTATCATATACAACTGTTCTTCAATATTACCATTGAGGAACGCTGTTTTGACATCCATCTGCCATATTTCATAATCAAAATATGCAGCAATTGCTAACATAATCCTAACTGACTTAAGCATTGCTACGGGAGAGAATGTCTCATCGTAGTTAACTCCTTGAATTTGTCGAAACCCCTTTGTGACAAGTCGAGCCTTATAGATGGTCACATTACCATCAGCATCAGTTTTTCTTTTGAAAATCCATTTATTCTCAACGGCCTTTCGATCGCGAGGTAAGTCCACCAAGGTCCAAACTTGGTTCTCGTACATGGATTCCATTTTGGATTTCATGGCTTCTAGCCATTTGTTGGAATCCGGGCTCATCATCGCCTGTTCATACATCACAGGGTCATCCATTTCATCAACCATGAAATTTACAATAGGGTTGTCGTACAGTTCAGGAGCTGCACGTGCCCTTCTTGACCTGCGAGGTTTGGTAGTGTCCTCTTTCGGAGTTTCATGATCAATATCATTAGCTCTCTCTTCATTAGGTAAATTCAACTCCGAAACAACTTCCGGTGATGCGCTACTCGCCATTTCATGAAGAGAAGGTTCAATAACCTCTTCGAGTTCTACCTTCCGACTACTCACACCTTTCAGGAGAAACTCCTTCTCAAGAAAGGATCCATTCTTGGCAACAAAAACCTTGCCCTCGGATCTGTGATAGAAGGTATACCCAATCGTTTCCTTAGGGTATCCTATGAAGACGCATTTTTCTGCTTTGGGTTCGAGTTTATCCGGCTGAAGTTTCTTCACATAAACATCGCATCCCCAAACTTTAAGAAATGACAGCTTAGGTTTGTTTCCAAACCATAATTCATACGGTGTCATTTCAACGGATTTAGATGGTGCCCGATTTAAAGTGAATGCAGCTGTTTCCAGTGCATAACCCCAAAATGACAGTGGCAAGTCAGTTAGAGACATCATAGATCGAACGATATCTAATAAAGTACGATTACGACGTTCCGACACACCATTATGTTGTGGTGTTCCGGCAGGCGTGAGTTGTGAAACTATTCCACACTCTTTCATGTGTGTGCTAAACTCGTAACTTAGATACTCACCTCGACGGTCAGACCGCAGAAATTTGATCTTTCTATTACGATGATTTTCCACTTCATTTTGAAATTCCTTGAACTTTTCAAAGGTTTCAAACTTGTGTTTCATCAAATAGATATACCCGTATCTACTCAAATCATCCGTGAAAGTAACAAAATAACGATATCCACCTCGCGCCAACACACTCATTGGTCCACACACATCAGTATGTATGATTTCCAATAAATCTATCGCCCATTCCATTGAACCGGAAAACGACGTTCTAGTCATCTTGCCCATAAGGCATGGCTCACATGTATCAAATGATTCAAAATCAAGTGATTCCAAAAGTCCATCAGAATGGAGTTTCTTCATGCGTTTAATGCTAATATGACCTAGACGGCAGTGCCACATATATGCAGATATATCATTATCAAGTTTAATCTTTTTAGCATTAACATTATGAATATGTGTAATATTACTATCGAGATCCAACAGAAATAAACCATTAAACATAGGTGCATGACCATAAAAGATATCATTCTTATAAATCGGACAACCATTGTTTTCATATTTAAAGGAATAACCACTTTGCATCAAACATGATCCAGATACAATGTTCATGCTCAGTGCAGGCACCAAATAACAATTATTTAGGTTTATAACTAATCCCGATGGCATATGGAGAGGCAGCGTCCCGACGGCGATCACATCAACTCTTGATCCATTGCCGACCCGCATCCTGACCTCATCCCTTGCTAGTTGTCGCTTGTTCCGCAGCCCCTGAATCGAGTTACATATATTAGCAACCGATCCCGTATCAAATACCCAGGTGCTACTGCAAGTACTAGTCAAGTACACATCAATAACATGTATATCACATATACCTTTGTTTGCCTTGCCGGACTTCTTGTCCGCCAAATACTTGGGGCAATTGCGCTTCCAATGGCCAGTCCCCTTGCAATAGTAACACTCGGTGTTAGACTTAGGGCCATCTCGGGGTTTCTTTTCAGGTGCGGCAACATATTTGCCACCCTTCTTTCCCTTGTGCTTGCCTTTCTTGTCCTTCTTGAAACCGGTGGTCCTATTGATCATCAACACTTGATGTTCTTTCCTAATCTCCACTTCTGCAGTCTTAAGCATTGACAAAAGCTCGAGAAGAGACTTCTTCATGCCCTGCATATTATAGTTCATCACGAAGCTCTTATAGCTAGGTGGCAGAGATTGGAGAACACGATGTATGCCTAAGTCAATGGAAATCGTTATTCCCAAGGACACAAGCTTATCGGCGTACCCAGACATTTTGAGTATATGCTCACTAATGGAGTTGTTCTCCTCCATCATCCAGCTAAAGAACTTTTCAGTAGCATTATAACTCTCTACGGCAGCATGGGTATCGAAAATCATTTTCAATTCTCCCACGGTATCAAAGGCATTTCCATTTTCGAAACGCTTTCGAAGTTCTGGCTCTAGCCCATACAGTATGCCGCAATGAACTAAGTTGTGGTCCTCCTAACGAGTCACATAGACATTCTTTTCCTCATTAGGGGCATCAGGAGCTGGTGGGGGGCCTAGCGGCGCATCTAGCACATATTTCTTTTGTGCAGCAGTGAGGAGAATCCTCAAATTCATAGCCTAGTTGGTGAAGTAGCTACCATTCGCAGCAAGTTTCTCTTTCTCCATGAACACATTGAAATTAAAAGCAGGTGGTGCCATCTACAACAGAATTTGTAAAGTTTATTTAGACTAAGTTTATGATAGAGTGAGTTCAACTAATCCAAATTACAAATGAGCTCCCACTCAAAAACGACATCCCTCATGTCCTTTTGGTGATTACATGAACCAAATCCAGTACACCAAGTCCGATCATCACGTGAGTTGATGTAGCTTCAAAGGTGAGCATCTATATGGGCATCACATCAACTATATGACTCATGCTTAACCTTTCGGTTCGTGTTCCGAGGCCATGTCTGTACATGCTAGGCTCGCCAAGTAAGAACCTTAGTGTTCGCATGTGTAAAATTGTCTTACACCCGTTCATATGAAAGCATAGATTCGAGTACACCTAATCATCACGTGATGTCTCGAAACACGATCCACAGAACGGTGCATACTTAAGGAAGAACACATTTTTATCTTGATATCTATATGAGGGATCATCTTACAATGCTACAGAAAGCGCCAAACTAGCAGTATAAGATGCTAACATCTAATGTGTAAAGTGAGATGATATGGTCCATGCATTTGATCTCTATCACTTGCGTCGTGGTATGATCTCTATCATTCCTTTGTGTGTAAGGCCAAGGTCTATGGAACTTACACGTTGAATGTGTTGTAAGAGTATCTATCATACATCTACTTACAACAATACCATATCAATACACTAGCCCAGCAATGATCTAAACTAGACGCCTCTAATTTATCAATTGCAAGTTTTACGTGGCTTAGGGCTTTCGGAGATAGAACCGGTCTTACCTATGAACATGAACCACAACGAGGATAACCAAGTTATTAGCAACTCGTTGTAAATCAGATATTGACTATAGTAGGAGAGACAGACACCCGCCAGCCACTTATGCAAAACTAGTTGCATGTCAGTCGTGGAACCGGTCTCATGTACGATGACATGTAAGGTTGGTCCGGGCCGCTTCATCCCACTATGCCACCAATATCAAAAATACATAGAAGATGCAATAACATGATCATCATCGCCCACATATAAACATATGTGTACTACCCGTGCAAAGCACCTACGCATAGATCAGGCTCTGATACCACTGTTGGGTCCGCAGCATAGAAAACAAAAAAAATCCTACGATGAGAACTACACGCCAAGATCTATCTACTAGGTACAATGCAACGGGTGGACATACATCCATCGAGAACTTACCCTCGAAGACAACGAGTTTTGTTAACGAGTAGGAACTCGTGGTTGATGTAGTTGTACACTTGCCGATCTCAAGATCATGAGGAAGTCCGAGCGCCGCAACTCAGCAGCGCATCCGTACTCGCACACACGTTCAAGCCACCGGACAACCTCCACCTCCTCTCTCCAGCGATCCAGCGGAAGAAGCAACTCCTTCTAGACGAAATGCCACTGGGAACATATATCTCGCTAATCCGAGACCATGGGGGAATAATTCTAGAGGGGGAGAGAGATCATTCACGAGGAGGTGTGAGGAAGAAGGAGGGAGAGGGTGGCCTTTTATAGGAGGAGGGGGGTACCCCCTCCATGGCCGGCGCCTCATGGAGGTTCCCCTTCACCTCCTCCATTCATGTGGTGGTAACCCCTCCACATAAAAATGCCTCTTCACATTCCCTTTTAAAGTCCCCACTTTAAATGCATTAAAATTCTCTAAGTTTAATGCTCTCTCATTTAATAAAACTCTTTTATTAAATTTATTCAGAATTTTGTTAATTACTTTAATTAACAAACATTTACATATAACCCCTCGCAATATTTCAATTTCACATGCAGAACCACCTTCTGCAATTTCACCCGAAACAATTTCCAGTTTCTATCGAAACAATTCCTGCACTTTGCAATTCTTTCGTCTAAAACATATGTGCTCCAAAATGGTGTCCGGTAACTCTTAAGTGTGTCACCCTACGGTTTGCAAATAATGCAGACATGATTGAGACTCCTCTCAGATCAATAATCATAAGTGGGACCTAGAGGTCCATACTGACTCCTGCATATTCAACGATGACTTCTGTGATCCTGAGAACATTTAACGCTTTTAATTTAATCCCTTTGTCTCCTGATATAATACATGTCTGAGATTTGATCATCGGTATCCAAATACCTAGTTTGATCTCGTTACCGACATGCACTCTTTTCTCGTTCCCGTGATATAACATTCTAGTGATCACATCACTTGCTTGGAAGCTATCTCAATGTGATATCACCGAGAGGGCCTAGAGTATATCTATCCATCATCGGGATTGACAAATTCCACTCTTGATCCATGAGCCTCAACATAACACCTTCGTAGCACTGTACCCATCTTTATAGTCACCCTGTTACGGTGTGACGTTTGATGTTATCAAGATACTCTTCAGGTGTTAGCAATTAACATGATCTCATGGTCTAAGGATAAAGATTACTTCGTACGATGTTATAGCAATATAAACATAATAACTTGATCGTAATGCTTTACTTTGGATGAATGTTCATCACATCATTTCACAAATGTTGTGACCTTGTTATTAACAACATCCAATGTCCATGATTAGGAAACCTTGATCATCTTGTTAATCAACAAGCCAGTCTATAAGAGAGGCTTAACTAGGAACCCTTTTTGTTTATTAAACACACATGTATTGATGTTTCCGATCAATACAATTCTAGCATGCAAAATAAACATCTATCATATATAAGGAATACATAATAACAACTTTATTTCCTTCATGTACATGGCCCCAGGTTCGCTCACTCATCCCTAAAAAAATCTGACACCAATGTGTCTGCCTCTCTTTGGGGCAAATTTGAATCATTGGCCACAATAAGAAATTGAAATGTAATCGTACAAAACATTATTCCGGGATATACATAGTCAGGTACAAAAACAAGCCTAAATATTGTAATTATAAATAAAAAACCAAACAATTAATCTTCAGGTACATGTTAAAAATACTTATGATCAAAACCATTCATATACATATGCATCATGCCAATCATTAAAAGATCATAAACAATTCAAGGATCATATATGTAGTTCCATATGAGAATAAATCAAGGGCCTCATAATTTGTTTCAAAGATGGAGTTGGAGAACCAAAGTACCAACAGCACAACCTATATTGTTTGTGTGCATTTTTTGCCTCAGGTTCACCAACCCATCCCTAAAACACGACACCATCATACGTGTCTCCCCTTGAACTCTTTTGGGGCAAATTTCAATCATCGGCCTCGGTGACAAACTAAAATGTAATTCTTATACACTATCAATGCATGGAATATATAATTCAAATATCATAGTTCTATGAATGTAGATTAAAGATTGCAGCCTCATAAGTTTCTACAGAGATGGCATAAGCGAACCAGGTAACAATTACACAGCTTATATTGATCTTGTAGACGGCTCCAGGTTCGCTCACTCATCCTTGAAAATTTTTGACACCAATGTGTCTGCCTCTCTTTGGGGCAAATTTGAATCATTGACCACAGTAAGAAATTGAAATGTAATCGTACAAAACAAAATTCAGGGATATACAAATGCATCATACAACGCATTCATAGGTAAGAAACAATACAAATATTATATATATAGGTTCCATATGAGAGAAAAAAATTAGGGCCTCATTTTTTTCAGCGATGGAGTCGGAGAACCAAAATAGTAATAGCACAACCTATATTGTTTATGTCAATTGCTGCCTCAGGGCCACTAACCATCCCTAAGAAAACGAGACCATCAGATGCCCTTGCACTATTTTGGGGCAAAATTGAATCATTGGGCTCAGTAAGAAATAGAAATGTTATGTTGTAGGCCTGCTGTGTATCGAAATCAACACTCAACTAGCAAACTCAACTAGATGGCAGATGGACAGATTGGGGTTTTGTGACTAGACGGCAGATGCATCAATCAACCGATCGAATCATATATATACTACCCTACTTCAAGAGCAAAAGAATTTGTACACGATTGAGCAAATCCTATGTATGAATAGTGAAAATTGCGGCTGCGACTAGAGAAGCTAGCAATGTAGTACCTCAGACTCCTCATCAGGGACCTCCTCCTCGAACTCATCATTCTCCGCGATTGCATCGAAGATTTCTTGTATGGCGATGGGGTCGTTGATGTAGATCACCGGATTGCCTCCGCCTACCGCCTGCCCCCCATCCAGATCTGCCGCTGGCACCACGACGTTGTTGGCCACCTGCTGCTCGGTGGCAACGGCTACTACATGCTGCTCGGCGGTGACGGCTACCACCTGCTGCTCGGCAGCGACAGCTACCACCTGCTGCTCGACGGCGACGGCTACTGGCTGGACGAATGAGCTCGCACCCTCGATGGCGCAGCGACAAGCGGCGTTCGTGCCCGGAGAAGACGCCTCCGCCTGCTTGGCGACGACCGAGCCATCTGTTGCTGCGCGTTCAACTGGCTTCACCTTCGGCTCGTCTCCACGCATACGCTTCATGGCGAACCAAGGGAAGGAGGTAGTGCAAGCGAGGGAGCTTCGACGCACGTGACAGGTGTAGATTGGGGTCTTGGGACTAGACAGACTGGGGGAAAATGACACGAGCTCATGGAAGAAGAAGGTCGAGGGGGGTTATAAAGACCAGACTGTTCGTAGTCCTCGACTGGACACGTGTGGTGGGCGGGGGGCTACCACGATCTCCACCCTTTTTTCGGTTCCTTTTTTTTGAAACAGCCACGATCTCCACTTTAGAGCTGCATTGAAAACACGCTCATGGCAGACCTGGATTCCACTGCATGCAAGTGGCGCGGAACTAATTTCTAGCAACGTTAGATCTACTCGAGAGGGGCCCTTGACTCATGGAAGTTACTAGCGGTAGGGCCCAGTTGGAAGTGAGATTGAGAGTGTTGCGTAAAAATGGGATATGTCTTATTAAAATCAAGTGGCAATAAATTGCAGCGTCCTGTCGACAACCGTGCACTCGATGACCCCGTTGCCCCGTGCATGACTTGTAGTAGCAGTAGTAGGCCTTTTAGACTTGATTAAACTTGACATGATCGCTCGATGACTTTTTCCATGGACGGAATCGTGTTCCTTCCTGTAAAAGTCTCGCGGAGGGAGACGTCCGTGTTGTCTCATGCTGTACCGTGAAGGGCACGACATGTGCAACGATCATTGTTGGATCACACAGAATCAACGGTTGGTGCGCACGATCTGCGTAACAACTGTGACAACCAATCAGGGAGTAGTAGATAGGGTGACCACAAGTTTGGGCCTCTACAAAAGATAGAGAGAGGGGGGCAAAACTAAGTAGTACCACATAAAACCAAGGGCAAAACTGAGTAGTATAAAAATGGAAAGTGTCTTTACATTGAAATACATCGTGGAATACATCAAATTATGCCAAGATAGATCCACTAGACCCGGTGTCATTGCATGTGTGTTCCTCTAGACAGACCACATGTGGATCCACCGGTGTCATTGCATGTCTATTCCTCTAAACAAACCACATAAGGATCCACCAGTGTCATTGGATGTGTGTTCTTCTCATGAACCACACATGGATCCACCGGTGTCATTGCATGTTTGTTCCTCTAAACAAACCACATAAGGATCCACCAGTGGCATTGCATGTCTGTTCTTTTCATGAACCACACCCAGTGTCATTGCATGTGTGTTCTTCTAAACAAACACATAAGGATACACCAGTGTCATTGCATGTCTCTTCTTTTCATGAACCGCACCCGATGTCATTGCATGTCTGTTCTTTTCATGAACCATAGCTAGAGTCATTGCATGTCTGTTACCTCCATAAACCACACATGGATCCACCAAGTGTCATTGGATGTGTGTTCTTCTCATGAACCACACATGGATCCACCGATGTCATTGCATGTTTGTTCCTCTAAACAAACCACATAAGGATCCACCAGTGTCATTGCATGTCTGTTCTTTTCATGAACCAGACCCAGTGTCATTGCATGCGTGTTGTTTTCATTAACCACAGCTAGAGTCATTGAATGTGTGTTACTTCTATAAACCACACATGGATCCACCGATGTCATTTGTAACACCCTCAAATCGGCCCTATGCAAGTTTTAGCGCTTCCCGCCAAACCCGCATAGAAACGATTCAAGGACGCCCACCAGGCACTTTCGTGCGGGTGGAAAACAAAGTAATACCATTACACAACAGTCCTCGACGGGGCCCACAGAACAGATTTATATACAACAGCGACTCAACAAGTCAAGAATACAGATATACCGTACAAAGATCCAAATCACCTTGAAATCGATATATCGTCCAAGTACGGACAAGATGCAAATGGGGCTAAGAGCCCTGAAGAATAACCAATGGCGTCCATAATCCTGCCCAGGCCAAGCCGGAAGGGTAACCCTGCTAACGACGTCAATCTCAAACCTGCCGAAACAAAAGGGGTGCCGACAAAGGGCAAAGGAAAAAGAGGAGCGTCAGTACTGAGGCCAGTACACGGCGAGGCTGGAATTCAGCGGCTCTCGCCTACATAGGTATGGTGGGCTGAAGCGGCAGCGCAGTGGCACTAAACAACCTATAGAGACCCGATACAACTGGCGGTTATCAGAGAGGGATAAGAAAAACCTATTTGGATCCAACCTGAAGCTAACACCAAACAAACCCATCCTAGTATTTCCCCCTCGAGACCAAATGAGGAAGTCGGACCAAGGAACTCACACAGTTGGCAATTTTACTCATTCCGTTATAGTTGCAGCAATTACTAATCAGATATAGATAGCATGAGTCATCCTGATAGCATAAGTAGTGGGAAGTTTTAGTTAACATTCCGTTGTATTTGGAACATTTACTAGTCAGATATAATTGTCCCGAGGAAACCCAAAACCTAGCAGTTGTTGGCACTTTTATCACATTCCATTGGAGTTGCAATACTTACTAGGCAGATATAACAAACATCCCAGATCCAGCAGTGGTTGGCATTTTTAATATCCATTCCGTTATAGTGAAGCTGATTACTAGTCATATATGTTAAGTAAATTTATAGCACTACTTTAGTTATGCTTGTCTATGATCGAGATACTGTGCTCCAAGTCGTCCATAACCGCGGACACGACTTTCAGAAAGTTTTACCCTGCAGGGGTGCACAAATAGTAACACACACTCGATCAACCTCGGAAAAACTAACTCAAAACCCAACGAGGCATTCACGACAAAGCGATCACAGGATTCAGAAATATTTCAGGGGGCCACCCCACTAAGCTAACCGCAACGAAGTTGGCCGGCTCCTGAACGGACCTAGGGTTTGTGACAATGGCTGTAAACAACTGGGAACCCAAAAGTGTGACTGGGCTTGTCGATACCGCGAAAACATTCCACGATCCAAAACAGTACAGGTGCTCCACGCACAATCTTAAATAAAGCAGTAAAGCATGGCATAAGTACAGGATAGTAATAAAGCCCCAAACAACTTTGTGGCCCCAAGAAATAGAAATGAATCAAGCTCTGGCTCAGGGGGGTCCATAAGGCCTCCCGGATGTGGATAGTGCGAATAGTCAAGGAACAGGTATCAAGTACTCGGGGTCCTACGGGACACAAGTGAGCGTGGAAGAACCAAATAACATCTATTGCCCACCGATGCCTCTACATTAGTTGTATCTAGCATTTTGATAGTTGTATTTAAAGTCATGATCATCTCCACCCTTAAGCATCTCCACCATTAACATCTGCCAGCATTCCAACAACTATGGTACTCGACAACACGAGATCGCACCTGAGCAAGCAACTACGACTCGCAAGGCCAGCTATCTACCAAACAACAGGTATTAGGAGGTGTCCATGGCAATATAGAGGTTGCACAGGATATCACTGGTGCACGGAAACTAAAGCATCACGACACGGATAGCAATAGATCAACAGGAGGAAATAAAGACTATAAATGCAAAATAGGTAGATGGGGGAGGGATGCTCGCCTGGGAAACATTGCCGAATGTTCATATCCGGAGAACTTGTCGATACTCGCATCAACTCATCAGCCTAATCCGCGAAGAAGCAAACACTAGCAGAAACACCAGATACAATATTTAATACTACGGCAGAAGATCCGGCATGTTTATGATATGCATGCGAGACGAACAATTAATATGCAACAAGTTTTATATATAGCATTTATAAAATAGGGCTCGGAAAAAGGTTCACACATCTGGGTCCGGAAGATCTTGGGTTCCGGGGGTTTAGGGTTCGACAGGGTTCGATGAGATCCGGGGTTCGGTTCGACGGGATCGGTCTCGGACACGGGAGGTAGATCTTGTCGCATCCCGGTCTACGAGTTAGGTCTTCAGATCCATGTCGGCGCGCTCGGGGTCTTGGCGTTCCGTGTGGGCGATCTTGGCGTTCGGGAATCTTCGAAATCCGTGAGGTAGGTCTTGTCGCACGGTGTCCGGGTAGACGAACTTGGCGGGTTGGGACGATCTTGTTGGACCGGCGTTAATGCTTCCGGGAAGGAGAACTTGTCGTCCAGGCTCTTGGCGTCCTCGGATTCCGATCGGAGATCTTGGTGGTCTTCGGGTTCGTGTAGCAGATCTCGGCATGGCTTGACGGTTCCATGTAGAAGATCTCCGGGTGCCGCGGCATAGTGCTCGGGGTTCCGATGTAGATCTCGGTGAGGGTTTTGTTGGCGAGAAGATCTTGCGCAGGCCTCCGGTTTGGTACACGCAACAAAACGGCATTCACATCGTACCTACTTCGTAGCAACGGCAACATGATTACCAAAGTAGATGAGCATACACGCACATGTCTTGGTACTGGTCACACACCAACAACACCTCCTCGAGACGGCCGGGTGCATGCTCAGGAACAGCGAAGGGGAGACGTCGCGACGGCGGTGCTCCCGTTCCGTGCTGTGAAGGCCGACGCGATGGAGCTCGCAGGAGGTGGGGGGGTCGACGGCGGCTCGGGCTCGGGGGTGCTGCACGGGCGGCAAGGGAGGCCGGAGAAAGGGCGCTCAGCGGTGGCGGCCGGAGCCGAGCATGGGGACGGGGAGGAGACGGACGAGGCCGGCGGCGCCGGCGAGGAGCTTGCAGCGGGAAGGCGCGGTAGGAGGACGGTGGTAGGTGGAGGAGGCGAGGAGTTCGGCCGAGCCGGCGGGAAGGCGAGGTCGACGACGTGGAGGGGAGCCGGGCGGTGGCAGGGTCCGGAGAGCGCCGAGGCGGCCGCTGCTGGGGTTGAGGTGGCGCCGGTCACGGAGAGGCGCGGCTCGCGCGGTCGGAGGCCAAGGCTCCGAGGCAGCGGGGATGGCGGAGGATCTCGCCAGCGGTGGGGACGGCGGAGGAGCTCGCCAGCGGCGGGGTAGGTAGGGGAAGGAGAGGCGCGGAAGGAGACAGAGATGGAGACAGCAGACGGGGGTTGGTGGGAGATGGGCGCTACGGAGTTGCATGACGGGTGGGGGGAGAAAAGGAGGGGCCGGGTGGACACCAGGTGGGTTGGGCGTCGTGCAGGTGGCGGACCAGGGGGTGGGGATGCACGCGCGCGAGGCGAGAAAAAATGGGGGGTAGGTGGCGTCGTACGTGCCAGGCGGCGGGGTGGAGCAACGCGTTTGGTGGGAGGCGCGCAGGAGGGATGAGGTGGCGGCTGGTGGTTAGCTGGAGTGAGGTGGAGGTGTGAGGTGGAGGGAGGGGATTGGTCAGGGTGAGGTGGAGGGACGCTGGGTAGGATAGGATTTGGTGGAATTAGGACTAGATATTTTACACTAGGGTTTGGAGGTGGCCGGCCGGGCTTTCGGGCCTGGCTGGCTGCCTCCCAAAAATAACATAAACTTTTATTTTAATTTAAAATAGACTTTTGTAAATAGTTTTTAGATAAATAAAAGACCCGGAAAAGACCGTAGTTTTGATTTGAAATTAAGACGGGGAATATTTAGAAAACAAACTAGGCTTTTAGAAATTAGTTTTAGACAAACAAATGCATGATGACATGACGATGCTCAAATGCAATGTGGCATGATGACATGAGCATGCGGTCATGAAGATGCAATGCACAAAAACAACACGGTTTTCTAGTAGCGGTTTTTGCGGGGCGCCACATCATTGCATGTCTGTTCTTTTCACGAACCACACCCAGTGTCACCGCATGTCAGTTCTTCTCATGAACCACCTAAGGATCTACCAGTGTCATTGGATGTGTGTTCTTCTCATGAACCACACGTGGATCTGCAGGTGTCATTGCATGTCTGTTCCTCTAAACAAACCACATAAGGATCCACCAGTGTCATTGCATGTCTGTTCTTTTCATGAACCACACCAAGTGTCATTGCATGTGTGTTCTTCTAAACAAACCACATAAGGATCCACCAGTGTCATTGCATGTCTGTTCTTTTCATGAACCGCACCCGGTGTCATTGCATGTATGTTCTTTTCATGAACCATAGCTAGAGTCATTGCATGTCTGTTACTTCCATAAACCACACATGGATCCACCCAGTGTCATTGGATGTGTGTTCTTCTCATGAACCACACATAAGGATCCACCAGTGTCATTGCATGTATGTTCCTCTAAACAAAAACTACATAAGGATCCACCAGTGTCATTGCATGTCTGTTCTTTCATGAACCACACCCAGTGTCATTGCATGTGTGTTCTTCTAAACAAACCACATAAGGATCCACCAGTGCCATTGCATGTCTGTTCTTTTCATGAACCACATAAGGATCCACCAGTGTCATTGCATGTCTGTTCTTTTCATGAACAACATAAAGATCCACCAGTGTCATTGCATGTCTGTTCTTTTCATGAACCACACCCAGTGTCATTGCATGTCTGTTCTTTTCATGAACCACACCCAGTGTCACTGCATGTCAGTTCTTTTCGTGAACCACATAAGGATCTACCAGTGTCATTGCATGTGTGTTCTTCTAAACAAACCACATAAGGATGCACTAGTGTCATTGCATGTCTGTTCTTTTCATGAACCACACATAAGGATCCACCAATGTCATTGCATGTCTATTCTTTTCATGAACCACACCTAGTGTCATTGCATGTGTGTTCTTTTCATGAACCACACCCAGTGTCATTGCATGTCTGTTGTTTTCATGAACCACACCCAGTGTCATTGCATGTCTATTCTTTTCATCAACCACACCCGGTGTCACTGCATGTCTGTTCTTCTCATGAACCACATAAGGATCTACCAGTGTCATGGGATGTCTGTTCTTCTCATGAACCACATAAGGATCTACCAGTATCATGGGATGTGTGTTCTTCTCATGAACCAATCAGGGAGTAGTAGATAGGGTGAGCACAAGTTTGGGCATCTACAAAAGATAGAGAGAGGGGGCAAAACTAAGTAGTACCACATAAAACCAAGGGCAAAACTGAGTAGTATAAAAATGGAAAGTGTCTTTACAATGAAATACATCGTGGAATACATCAAATTATGCCAAGATAGATCCACTAGACCCGGTGTCATTGCATGTGTGTTCCTCTAGACAGACCACATGTGGATCCACCGGTGTCATTGCATGTCTATTCCTCTAAACAAACCACATAAGGATCCACCAGTGTCATTGGATGTGTGTTCTTCTCATGAACCACACATGGATCCACCGGTGTCATTGCATGTTTGTTCCTCTAAACAAACCACATAAGGATCCACTAGTGTTATTGCATGTCTCTTCTTTTCATGAACCACACCCAGTGTCATTGCATGTGCGTTCTTCTAACCAAACCACATAAGGATCCACCAGTGTCAATGCATGTCTGTTCTTTTCATGAACCGCACCCGGTGTCATTGCATGTATGTTATTTTCATGAACCATAGCTAGAGTCATTACATGTCTGTTACTTCCATAAACCACACTTGGATCCACCAAGTGTCATTGGATGTGTGTTCTTCTCATGAACCACACATGGATCCACCTGTGTCATTGCATGTCGGTTCCTCTAAACAAACCACATAAGGATCCACCGGTGTCATTGCATGTCTGTACTTTTCATGAACCAGACCCAGTGTCATTGCATGCGTGTTCTTTTCATTAACCACAGCTAGTGTCATTGAATGTCTGTTACTTCCATAAACCACACATGGATCCACCGATGTCATTGCATGTCTGTTCTTTTCACGAACCACACCCAGTGTCACCACATGTCAGTTCTTCTCATGAACCACCTAAGGATCTACCAGTGTCATTGGATGTGTGTTCTTTGTTGGGTCTGCAACATAGAAAACAAAAAATTTCCTACGATGAGAACTACACGCCAAGATCTATCTACTAGGTACAAAGCAACAGGTGGACATACATCCAACGAGAACTTACCCTCGAAGACAACGAGTTTTGTTAACGAGTAGGAACTCGTGGTTGATGTAGTCGTACACTTGCCGATCTCAAGATCGTGAGGAAGTCCGAGTGCCGCAACTCAGCAGCGCATCCATACTCGCACACACGTTCAAGCCACCGGACAACCTCCACGTCCTCGCTTCATCGAGCCAGCGGAAGCAGCAACTCCTTCCAGACGAAATGCCACCGGGAACATGTATCTCGCTAATCCGAGACCATGGGGGAATAATTCTAGAGGGGGAGAGAGATCCTTCACAAGGAGGTGTAAGGGAGAAGGAGGAGGGCCCTTCAAAGGAGGAGGGGGGTGCCCCTCCTCTCCATGGCCGGCGCATGGGGCGTGACCCCTCACCTCCCCCATTCATGTGGTGGTAACCCCTCCACATTAAAATGCCTCTTCACATTCCCTTTTAAAGTCCCCACTTTAAATGCACTAAACTCTCCAAGTTTAATGCTCTCTCATTTAATAAAACCCTTTTATTAAATTTATTCAGAATTTTGTTAATTACTTTAATTAAAAAACATTCACATATAACCTCTTGCAATATTTCAATATCACATGCAGAACCACTTTCTGCAATTTCACCCGAAACAATTTCTGGTTTCTATCGAAACAATTCCTGCGCTTTGCAATTCTTTCGTCTGAAACATATGTGCTCCAAAATGGTGTTTGGTAAATGTTAAGTATGTCACCCGACGGTTCGCGAATAATGCAGACATGATTGAGACTCCTCTCAGATCAATAGTCAGAAGCGGGACCTGGAGACCCATACTGACTCCTGCATATTCAACGATGACTTCTGTGATCGTGAGAACCTTTAACGCTTGTAATTTAATCCCTTTGTCTCATGATATAATACATGTCCGAGATTCGATCATCGGCATCTAAATACCTAGTTTGATCTCGTTACTGACATGCACTCTTTTCTCGTTCCCGTGATATAACATTCTAGTGATCACATCACTTGCTTGCAAGCTATCTCAATGTGATATCGCCGAGAGGGCCCAGAGTATATCTATCCGTCATCGGGATTGACAAATTCCACTCTTGATCCATGAGCCTCAACATAACACCTTCGTAGCACTGAACCCATCTTTCTAGTCACCTTGTTACGGTGTGACGTTTGTTGTTATCAAGATATTCTTCAGGTGTTAGCAATTAACATGATCTCATCGTCTAAGGATAAAGATTACTTCGTATGATGTTATAGAAATATAAACATAATGACTTGATCGTAATGTATACTTCGGATGAATGTTCATCACATCATTCCACCAATGGTGTGACCTTGTTATTAACAACATCCAATGTCCATGATCAGGAAACCTTGATCATCTTGTTAATCAACAAGCTAGTCTATAAGAGAGGCATAACTAGGAACCCTTTTTGTTTATTAAACACACATGTATTGATGTTTCCTATCAATACAATTCTAGCATGCAAAATAAACATCTATCATATATAAGGAATACATAATAACAACTTTATTATTGCCTCTCAGGGCATATTTCCTTCAGTCTCCCACTTGCACTAGAGACAATAATCTTGTTCACATAGTGATAAATCTAACACCCATGCAATTTTGGTGTTGATCATGTTTTTCCCTAGGGAGAGCTTTAGTTAACGGATCTGCTACATTTAGCTCCGTGTGTACTTTACAAATCTTTATATCTCCATCCTTGACATGCTCGCGGATGGAGTGAAACCGACGCTTAATATGCTTGGAATTCTTGTGAGACCTCGGTTCCTTTGCATTGGCTATGGCTCCGTTGTTGTCACAATAGATCACCATTGGGTCCAATGCACTAGGAACCACACCTAGTTCTGTAATGAACTCTTTCATTCAAACCACTTCCTGCGCCGCTTCTGAAGCAGCAACATATTCCGCCTCCGTCGTTGATCCAGCCACCACATGTTGTTTGGAACTCCTCCAACTAACTGCTGCTCCATTCAAGAGAAATACATATCCGGATTGAGACTTAGAGTCATCCGGATCGGTGTCAAAGCTAGCATCGACATAACACTTAGTGACTAGCTCTTCTTCACCTCCGTATATAAGAAACATATCCCTAGTTCTTCTCAAGTACTTGAGGATATTATTGACCGCTATCCAGTGTTCCGAACCTGGATCAAATTGGTACTTACTAGTCAAACTAATAGCATGTGCCACATCCGGTCTTGTACATAGCATGGCATACAAAATAGAGCCTATGGCCGAGGCATAGGGGATCTTATCCATCATCTCTCTTTCTTCCGCCGTAGCCGGACTTTGAGTCTTACTCAATGTCTTGCCTTGCAACATAGGTAAGAACCCCTTCTTACTTCCGTCCATATTAAACTTCTTTAATATCTTATCAAGGTATGTACTCTGCGATAGCCCAATTAGGCGCCTTGATCTATCTCCATAGATTTTAATGCCTAATATATATGACGCTTCACCAAGGTCTTTCATCGAAAATTTGCTATTTAGATAACTTTTAACACTGTTTAAAAGATCTATATCATTTCCAATCAATAATATGTCATCCACATATAATATCAGAAATGCCACATTGCTCCCACTCACTTTCTTGTAAATACAAGCCTCTCCATAAGTTTGGACAAATCCAAACTCTTTGATCACCTCATCAAGGCGGAGATTCCAACTCCGGGATGCTTGCTTCAGTCCGTAGATGGATCGCTAAAGTTTGCATACCTTATTAGAATCCTTAGGATCGACAAAACCCTTAGGTTGTATCATATACAACTGTTCTTCAATATTACCATTGAGGAACGTTGTTTTGACATCCATCTGCCATATTTCATAATCAAAATATGCAGCAATTGCTAACATAATCCTAACTGACTTAAGCATTGCTACGGGAGAGAATGTCTCATCGTAGTTAACTCCTTGAATTTGTCGAAACCCCTTTGTGACAAGTCGAGCCTTATAGATGGTCACATTACCATCAGCATCAGTTTTTCTTTTGAAAATCCATTTATTCTCAACGGCCTTTCGATCGCGAGGTAAGTCCACCAAGGTCCAAACTTGGTTCTCGTACATGGATTCCATTTCGGATTTCATGGCTTCTAGCCATTTGTTGGAATCCGGGCTCATCATCGCTTGTTCATACATCGCAGGGTCATCCATTTCATCAACCATGAAATTTACAATAGGGTTGTCGTACAGTTCAGGAGCTGCACGTGCCCTTCTTGACCTGCGAGGTTTGGTAGTGTCCTCTTTCGGAGTTTCATGATCAATATCATTAGCTCTCTCTTCATTAGGTAAAGTCAACTCCAAAACAACTTCCGGTGATGCGCTACTCGCCATTTCATGAAGAGAAGGTTCAATAACCTCTTCGAGTTCTACCTTCCGACTACTCACACCTTTCAGGAGAAACTCCTTCTCAAGAAAGGATCCATTCTTGGCAACAAAAACCTTGCCCTCGGATCTGTGATAGAAGGTATACCCAATCGTTTCCTTAGGGTATCCTATGAAGACGCATTTTTCTGCTTTGGGTTCAAGTTTATCCGGCTGAAGTTTCTTCACATAAACATCGCATCCCCAAACTTTAAGAAATGACAGCTTAGGTTTGTTTCCAAACCATAATTCATACGGTGTCATTTCAATGGATTTAGATGGTGCCCGATTTAAAGTGAATGCAGCTGTTTCCAGTGCATAACCCCAAAATGACAGTGGCAAGTCAGTCAGAGACGTCATAGATCGAACCATATCCAATAAGGTACGATTACGACGTTCTGACACACCATTACGTTGTGGTGTTCCGGCAGGCGTGAGTTGTGAAACTATTCCACACTCTTTCATGTGTGTGCTAAACTCGTAACTTAGATATTCTCCTCCACGGTCAGACCATAGAAATTTGATCTTTCTATTACGATGATTTTCCACTTCATTCTGAAATTCCTTGAACTTTTCAAAAGTTTCAGACTTGTGTTTCATCAAATAGATATACCCGTATCTACTCAAATCATCCGTGAAAGTAACAAAATAATGATATCCACCTTGCGCCGACACACTCATTGGTCCACACACATCAGTATGTATGATTTCCATTAAATCTGTCGCCTGTTCCATTGAACCAAAAAACGGCGTTCTAGTCATCTTGCCCATAAGGCATGGCTCACATGTATCAAATGATTCAAAATCAAGTGATTCCAAAAGTCCATCGGAATGGAGTTTCTTCATGTGTTTAACGCCAATTTGACCTAGACGGCAGTGCCACATATATGCAGATATATCATCATCAAGTTTAATCTTTTTTAGCATTAACTTTATGAATGTGCGTAATATTATTATCGAGATCCATCAGAAATAAACCATTCAACACAGGTGCATGACCATAAAAGATATTATCCATATAAATCGAACAACCATTGCTTTCAGATTTAAACGAATAACCACTTTGCATCAAACATGATCCGGATACAATGTTCATGCTAAGTGCAGGCACCAAATAACAATTATTCAGGTTTATAACTAATCCGATGGCATATGGAGAGGCAGCATTCCGACGGAGATCACATCAACTCTTGATCCATTACCGACCCGCATTGTGACCTCATCCCTTGCTAGTTGTCACTTGTTCCGCAGCCCCTGAATCGAGTTACATATATTAGCAACCGATCCCGTATCAAATACCCAGGTGCTACTGCGAGTACTACTCAAGTACACATCAATAACATGTATATCACATATACCTTTGTTTCCCTTGCCGGACTTCTTGTCCGCCAAATACTTGGGGCAGTTGCGCTTCCAATGGCCAGTCCCCATGCAATAGTAGCACTCGGTATCGGACTTAGGGCCAGCTCAGGGTTTCTTTTCAGGCGCGGCAACATATTTGCCACCCTTCTTTCCCTTGTGCTTGCCTTTCTTGTCCTTCTTGAAACCGGTGGTCCTATTGATCATCAACACTTGATGTTCTTTCCTAATCTCCACTTCTGCAGTCTTAAGCATTGACAGAAGCTTAGGAAGAGTCTTCTTCATGCCCTGCATATTATAGTTCATCACGAAGCTCTTGTAGCTAGGTGGCAGAGATTGGAGAACACGATGTATGCCCAAGTCAATATGAATCGTTATTCCCAAGGACACAAGCTTATCGGCGTACCCAGACATTTTGAGTACATGCTCACTAACGGAGCTGTTCTCCTCCATCATGCAACTAAAGAACTTTTCAGTAGCATTATAACTCTCTACGGGAGCATGGGTATCGAAAATCATTTTCCATTCTCCCATGGTATCAAAAGCATTGCCATTTTTGAAACGCTTTCGAAGTTCTGGCTCTAGCCCATATAGTATGCCACAATGAACTAAGTTGTGGTCCTCCTGACGAGTCACATAGACATTCTTTTCCTCGTCAGGGGCATCAGGAGCTGGTGGGGGGCCTAGCGGCGCATCTAGCACATATTGCTTTTGTGCAGCAGTGAGGAGAATCCTCAAATTCGTAGCCCAGTTGGTGAAGTTGCTACCATTCACAGCAAGTTTCTCTTTCTCCACGAACACATTGAAATTAAAAGCAGGTGGTGCCATCTACAACAGAATTTGGAAAGTTTATTTAGACTAAGTTTATGATAGATTGAGTTCAACTAATCCAAATTACTAATGAACTCCCACTCAAAAATGACATCCCTCGTGTCCTTTTGGTGATTACATGAACCAAATCCACTACACCAAGTCCGATCATCACGTGAGTCGGTGTATCTTCAAAGGCGAGCATCTATATGGGCATCATATCAACTATATGACTCATGCTTAACCTTTCGGTCCGTGTTCCGAGGCCATGTCTGTACATGCTAGGCTCGCCAAGTAAGAACCTTAGTACTCGCGTGTGGAAAACTGTCTTACACATGTTGTATGAAAGCGTAGAGTCGAGTACACCCGATCATCACGTGATGTCTTGAAACACGATCCATAGAACGGTGCATACTCAAGGAAGAACACATTTTATCTTGATATCTAATTGAGGGATCATCTTACAATGCTTCCAAAAGCGCCAAACTAGCAGTATAAGATGCTAACATCTAATGTGTAAAGTGAGATGATATGGTCCATGCATTTGATCTCTATCATTTGCATCGTGGTATGATCTCTATCATTCCTTTGTGTGTAAGGCCAAGGTCTATGGAACTTACACGTTGAATGTGTTGTAAGAGTATCTATCATACATCTACTTACAACAATACCATATCAATACACTAGCCCGGCAACGATCTAAACTAGACGCCTCTAATTTATCAATTGCAAGTTTTACGTGGCTTAGGGCTTTCGGAGATAGAACCGTTCTCACCTACGAACATGAACCACAACGAGGATAACCAAGTTATTAGCAACTTGTTCTAAATCAGATATTGACTATAGTAGGAGAGACAGACACCCGCCAGCCACTTATGCAAAACAAGTTGCATGTCAGTCGTGGAACCGGTCTCATGTACGATGACATGTAAGGTTGGTCCGGGCCTCTTCATCCCACTATGCCACCAATATCCAAAATACATAGAAGATGCAATAACATGATCATCATCGCCCTCATATAAACATATGTGTACTACCCGTGCAAAGCACCTACGCATAGATCAGGCTCTGATACCACAGTTGGGTCCACAGCATAGAAAACAAAAAAATTCCTACGATGAGAACTACACGCCAAGATCTATCTACTAGGTACAAAGCAACGGGTGGACAGACATCCAACAAGAACTTACCCTCGAAGACAACGAGTTTTGTTAACGAGTAGGAACTCGTGGTTGATGTAGTCGTACACTTGCCGATCTCAAGATCGTGAGGAAGTCCGAGGGCCGCAACTCAGCAGCGCATCCGTACTCGCACACACGTTCAAGCCACTGGACAACCTCCACCTCCTCGCTCCAGCGATCCAGAGGAAGAAGCAACTCCTTCCAGATGAAATGCCACCGGGAACATGTATCTCGCTAATCCGAGACCATGGGGGAATAATTCTAGAGGGAGAGAGAGATCCTTCACAAGGAGGTGTAAGGAAGAAGAAGGAGGAGGGACTTTTATAGGAGGAGGGGGGTGCCCCTCCTCTCCATGGTCGGCGCATGGGGGGTGACCCCTCACATCCCCCATTCATGTGGTGGTAACCCCTCCACATTAAAATCCCTCTTCACATTCCCTTTTAAAGTCCCCACTTTAAATGCATTAAAATTCTCCAAGTTCAATGCTCTCTCATTTAATAAAACTCTTTTATTAAATTTATTCAGAATTTTGTTAATTACTTTAATTAAAAAACATTCACATATAACGCCTTGCAATATTTCAATATCACATGCAGAACCACTTTCTGCAATTTCACCCGAAACAATTTCCGGTTTCTATCGAAACAATTCCTGCGCTTTGCAATTCTTTCGTTTGAAGCATATGTGCTCCAAAATGGTGTCCGATAACTCTTAAGTGTGTCACCCTACAGTTCGCGAATAATGCCGACATGATTGAGACTCCTCTCAGATCAATAGTCAGAAGCGGGACCTAGAGATCCATACTGACTCCTGCATATTCAATGATGACTTCTGTGATCGTGAGAACCTTTAATGCTTGTAATTTAATTCCTTTGTCTCATGATATAATACATGTCCGAGATTCGATCATCGGTATCCAAATACCTAGTTTGATCTTGTTACCGACATGCACTCTTTTCTCGTTCCCGTGATATAACATTCTAGTGATCACATCACTTGCTTGCAAACTATTTTAATGTGGTATCACCGAGAGGGCCCAGAGTATATCTATCCATCATCAGGATTGACAGATTCTGCTCTTGTTCCATGAGCCTAAACATAACACCTTCGTAGTACTGAACCTGTCTTTATGGTCACACTGCTATGGTGTGATGTTTGATGTTATCAAGATACTCTTATGATGTTAGCAATTAACATGATCTCATGGTCTAAGGATAAAGATTACTTCGTATGATGTTATAGCAATATAAACATAATGACTTGATCGTAATGCTATACTTCGGATGAATGTTCATCACATCATTCCACCAATGGTGTGACCTTGTTATTAACAACATCCAATGTCCATGATCAGGAAACCTTGATCATCTTGTTAATCAACAAGCTAGTCTATAAGAGAGGCATAACTAGGAACCCTTTTTGTTTATTATACACACATGTATTGTTGTTTCCTATTAATACAATTCTAGCATGCTAAATAAACATCTATCATATATAAGGAATACATAATAACAACTTTATTATTGCCTCTCAGGGCATATTTCCTTCATTCTTCTCATGAACCACACGTGGATCCACCGGTGTCATTGCATGTTTGTTCCTCTAAACAAACCACATAAGGATCCACCAGTGTCATTGCATGTCTATTCTTTTCATGAACCACACCCACTGTCATTGCATGTGTGTTCTTCTAAACAAACCACATAAGGATCCACCAGTGTCATTACATGTCTGTTCTTTTCATGAACCACACAAGGATCTACCAGTGTCATTGGATGTGTGTTCTTCTCATGAACCACCTAAGGATCTACCAGTGTGATTGGATGTGTTTTCTTCTCATGAACCACATGTGGATCCACCGGTGTCATTGCATGTATGTTCCTCTAAACAAACCACATAAGGATCCACCAGTGGCATTGCATGTCTGTTCTTTTCATTAACCACACCTAGTGTCATTGCATGTGTGTTCTTCTAAACAAACCACATAAGGATCCACCAGTGTCATTGCATGTCTGTTCTTTTCATGAACCACACCTGGTTTCATTGCATGTCTGTTCTTTTCATGAACCATAGCTAGAGTCCTTGCATGTCTGTTACTTCCATAAACCACACAGGGATCCACCAAGTATCATTGGATGTGTGTTCTTCTCATGAACGACACATGGATCCACCAGTGTCATTGCATGTCTGTACCTCTAAACAAACCACATAAGGATCCACCAGTGTCATTGCATGTCTGTTCTTTTCATGAACCAGACCCAGTGTCATTGCATGTGTGTTCTTTTCATTAACCACAGCTAGAGTCATTGAATGTCTGTTACTTCCATAAACCACACACAGATCCACTGATGTCATTGCATGTCTGTTCTTTTCACGAACCACACCCAGTGTCACCACATGTTAGTCCTTCTCATGAACCACCTAAGGATCTACCAGTGTCATTGGATGTGTGTTCTTCTCATGAACCACACGTGGATCCACCGGTGTCATTGCATGTCTATTCCTCTAAACAAACCACATAAGGATCCACTAGTGTCATTGCATGTCTGTTCTTTTCATGAACCACACCCAGTGTCATTGCATGTGTGTTCTTCTAAACAAACCACATAAGGATCCACTAGTGTCATTGCATGTCTATTCTTTTCATGAACCGCACCCGGTGTCATTGCATGTATGTTCTTTTCATGAACCATAGCTAGAGTCATTGCATGTCTGTTATTTCCATAAACCACACATGGATCCACCCAGTGTCATTGGATGTGTGTTCTTCTCGTGAACCACACATATGGATCCACCGGTGTCATTGCATGTATGTTCCTCTAAACAAACCACATAAGGATCCACCAGTGTCATTGCATGTCTGTTCTTTTCATGAACCACACCCAGTGTCATAGCATGTGTGTTCTTCTAAAAAACCACATAAGGATCCACCAGTGTCATTGCATGATTGTTCTTTTCATGAACCACATAAGGATCCACCAGTGTCATTGCATGTCTATTCTTTTCATGAACCACATAAGGATCCACCAGGGTCATTGCATGTCTGTTCTTTTCATGAACCACAACTAGTGTCATTGCATGTCTATTCTTTTCATGAACCACACCTAGTGTCACTGCATGTCAGTTCTTTTCATGAACCACATAAGGATCTAACAGTGTCATTGCATGTGTGTTCTTCTAAACAAACCACATAAGGATCCACTAGTGTCATTGCATCTCTGTTCTTTTCATGAACCACACATAAGGATCCACCTATGTCATTGCATGTCTGTTATTTTCATGAACCACACCTAGTTTCATTGCATCTGTGTTCTTTTCATGAACCACAGCTAGAGTCATTACATGTCTGTTCATTTCATGAACCACACCCAGTGTCATTGCATGTCTGTTCTTTTCATGAACCACACCCGGTGTCACTGCATGTCTGTTCTTCTCATGAACCACATAAGGATCTACCAGTGTCATGGGATGTGTGTTCTTATCATGAACCACACGTGGATTCACCGGTGTCATTGCATGTCTGTTCCTCTAAACAAACCACATAAGGATCCACCAGTGTCATTGCATGTCTGTTCTTTTCATGAACCACACCCAGTGTCATTGCATGTGTGTTCTTCTAACCAAACCACATAAGGATCCACCAGTGTCATTGCATGTCTGTTCTTTTCATGAATCGCACCCGGTGTCATTGCATGTCTGTTCTTTTCAGGAACCATAGCTAGAGTCATTGCATGTCTATTACTTCCATAAACCACACATGGATCCACCAAGTATCATTGGATGTGTGTTCTTCTCATGAACCACACATAAGGATCCACCGGTGTCATTGCATGTCTGTTCCTCTAAACAAACCACATAAGGATCCACCAGTGTCATTGCATGTCTGTTCTTTTCATGAACCAGACCTAGTGACATTGCATGCGTGTTCTTTTCATTAACCACAGCTAGAGTCATTGAATGTCTGTTACTTCCATAAACCACACATGGATCCACCGATGTCATTGCATGTCTGTTCTTTTCACGAACCACACCCAGTGTCACCGCATGTTAGTCCTTCTCATGAACCACCTAAGGATCTACCAGTGTCATTAGATGTGTGTTCTTCTCATGAACCACACGTGGATCCAGCGGTGTCATTGCATGTATGTTCCTCTAAACAAACCACATAAGGATCCACCAGCGTCATTGCATGTATGTTCTTTTCATGAACCACACTCAGTGTCATTGCATCTGTGTTCTTCTAAACAAACCACATAAGGATCCACCAGTGTCATTGCATGTCTGTTCTTTTCATGAACCACATAAGGATCCAGTAGTGTCATTGCATGTCTATCCTTTTCATGAACCACATAAGGATCCACCAGTGTCATTGCATGTCTGTTCGTTTCGTGAACCACACCTAGTGTCATTGCATGTCTGTTCTTTTCATGAACCACACCCAGTGTCAATGCATCTCAGTTCTTCTCATGAACCACATAAGGATCTACCAGGGTCATTGCATGTGTGTTATTCTAAACAAACCACATAAGGATCCACTAGTGTCATTGCATGTCTGTTGTTTTCATGAACCACACATAAGGATCCACCTATGTCATTGCATGTCTGTTATTTTCATGAACCACACCTAGTGTCATTGCATCTGTGTTCTTTTCATGAACCACAGCTAGAGTCATTGCATGTCTGTTCATTTCATGAACCACACCCAGTGTCATTGCATGTCTTTTCTTTTCATGAACCACACCCGGTGTCACTGCATGTCTGTTCTTCTCATGAACCACATAAGGATCTACCAGTGTCATGGGATGTGTGTTCTTATCATGAACCACACGTGGATTCACCGGTGTCATTGCATGTCTGTTCCTCTAAACAAACCACATAAGGATCCACCAGTGTCATTGCATGTCTATTCTTTTCATGAACCACACCTAGTGTCATTGCATGTGTGTTCTTCTAACCAAACCACATAAGGATCCACCAGTGTCATTTCATGTCTGCTCTTTTCATGAACCGCACCCGGTGTCATTGCATGTCTGTTCTTTTCAGGAACCATAGCTAGAGTCATTGCATGTCTGTTACTTCCATAAACCACACATGGATCCACCAAGTGTCATTGGATGTGTGTTCTTCTCATGAACCACACATAAGGATCCACTGGTGTGATTACATGTATGTTCCTCTAAACAAACCACATAAGGATCCACCAGTGTCATTGCATGTCTGTTCTTTTCATGAACCACACCTAGTGACATTGCATGTGTGTTCTTCTAAACAAACCACATAAGGATCCACCAGTGTCATTGCATGTCAGTTCCGTTCATGAACCACATAAGGATCCACCAGTGTCATTACATGTCTGTTATTTTCATGAACCACATAAGGATCCACAAGTGTCATTGCATCGCTGTTCTTTTGATGAACCACACCCAGTGTCATTGCATGTCTGTTCTTTTCATGAACCACACCCAGTGTCACTGCATGTCAGTTCTTTTCATGAACCACATAACGATCTACTAGTGTCATTGCATGTGTGTTCTTCTAAACAAACCACATAAGGATCCACTAGTGTCATTGCATGTCTGTTCTTTTCATGAACCACACATAAGGATCTACCAGTGTCATTGCATGTTTGTTCTTTTCATGAACCACACCCAGTGTCATTGCATGTGTGTTCTTTTCATGAACCACAGCTAGAGTCATTGCATGTCTGTTCTTTTCATGAACCACACCCAGTGTCATTGCATGTCTGTTCTTTTCATGAACCACACCCGGTGTCACTGCATGTCTGTTCTTTTCATGAACCACATAAGGATCTACCAGTGTCATTGGATGTGTGTTCTTCTCATGAACCACACGTGGATCCACCGGTGTCATTGCATCTCTGTTCCTCTAAACAAACCACATAAGGATCCACCGGTGTCATTGCATGTTTGTTCTTTTTATGAACCACACCCAGTGTCATTGCATGTGTGTTCTTCTAAACAAACCACATAAGGATCCACCAGTGTCATTGCATGTCTGTTCTTTTCACGAACCACACTCAGTGTCATTGCATGTCTATTCTTTTAAACAAACCACATAAGTCATTGCATGTCTGTTCTTTTCATGAACCGCACCCGATGTCATTGCATGTGTGTTCCTCTAGACAGACCACATAATGATCCACCGGTGTCATTGCATGTCTGTTCCTCTAAACAAACCACATAAGGATCCACTAGTGTCATTGGATGTGTGTTCTTCTCATGAACCACACCTGGATCCACCGGTGTCATTGCATGTTTATTCCTCTAAACAAACCACATAAGGATCCACTAGTGTCATTGCATGTCTGTTCTTTTCATGAACCACACCCAGTGTCATTGCATGTGTGTTCTTCTAAACAAACCACATAAGGATCCACCAGTGTCATTGCATGTCTGTTCTTTTCATGAACCACACAAGGATCTACCAGTGTCACTGCATGTCAGTTCTTTTCATGAACCAGATAAGGATATACTAGTGTCATTGGATGTGTGTTCTTCTCATGAACCACATGTGGATCCACCGGTGTCATTGCATGTCTATTTTTTCATGAACCACACCTGGTGCCATTGCATGTCTGTTCTTTTCATGAACCATAGCTAGAGTCATTGCATGTCTGTTACTTCCATAAACCACACATGGATCCACCCAGTGTCATTGGATGTGTGTTCTTCTCATGAACCACACATGGATCCACCAATGTCATTCCATGTCTGTTCCTCTAGCAAACCACATAAGGATCCACCAGTGTCATTGCATGTATGTTCGTTTCATGAACCACACCCAGTGTAATTGCATGCGTGTTCTTTTCATTAACCACAGCTAGAGTCATTGAATGTCTGTTACTTCCATAAACCACACATGGATCCACCGATGTCATTGCATGTCTATTCTTTTCATGAACCACACCTAGTGTCACTACATGTCAGTTCTTTTCATGAACCACATAAGGATCCACCCAATGTCATTGAATGTGTGTTCTTCTCATGAACCACACGTGGATCTACCGGTGTCATTGCATGTCTGTTCCTCTAAACAAACCACATAAGGATCCACTAGTGTCATTGCATGTCTGTTCTTTTCATGAACCACACCTAGTGTCATTGCATCTGTGTTCTTCTAAACAAACCACATAAGGATCCACCAGTGTCATTGCATGTCTGTTCTTTTCATGAACCACATATGGATCTACCAGTGTCACTGCATGTCAGTTCTTTTCATGAACCACATAAGGATCCACCCAGTGTCATTGGATGTGTGTTCTTCTCATGCACCACACGTGGATCCACCGGTGTCATTGCATGTATGTTCCTCTAAACAAACCACATAAGGATCCACCAGTGTCATTGCATGTTTGTTATCTTCATTAACCACACCCAGTGTCATTGCATGTGTGTTCTTCTAAACAAACCACATAAGGATCCACTAGTGTCATTGCATGTTTATTCTTTTAATGAACCACATAAGGATCCACCAGTGTCATTGCATGTCTGTTCTTTTCATGAACCACACACAGTGCCAGTGCATGCATGTTCTTTTCATGAACCACACCCAGTGTCACTGCATGTCGGTTCTTTTCATGAACCACATAAGGATCTACCAGTGTCATTGGATATGTGTTCTTCTCATGAACAACACGTAGATCCACTGGTGTCATTGCATGTATGTTCCTCTAAACAAACCACATAAGGATCCACCAGTGTCATTGCGTGTGTGTTCTTTTCATGAACCACACCCAGTGTCATTGCATGTGTATTCTTCTAAACAAACCACATAGGGATCCACCAGTGTCATTTCCTGTCTGTTCTTTTCATGAACCACACCCAGTGTCATTGCATGTGTGTTCTTCTAAACAAACCACATAAGTCATTGCATGTCTGTTCTTTTCATGAACCGCACCCGGTGTCATTGCATGTGTGTTCCTCTAGAAAGACCACATAAGGATCCACCGGTGTCATTGCATGTCTGTTTCTCTAAACAAACCACATAAGGATCCACGCAATGTCATTGGATGTGCGTTCTTCTCATGAACCACACGTGGATCTACCGGTGTCATTGCATGTATGTTCCTCTAAACAAACCACATAAGGATCCACTAGTGTCATTGCATGTTTGTTCTTTTCATGAACCACACCTAGTGTCATTGCATCTGTGTTCTTCTAAACAAACCACATAAGGATCCACCAGTGTCATTGCATGTTTGTTCTTTTCATGAACCACATATGGATCTACCAGTGTCACTGCATGTCAGTTCTTTCCATGAACCACATAAGGATCCACCCAGTGTCATTGGATGTGTTTTCTTCTCATGAACCACACGTGGATCCACCGGTGTCATTGCATGTCTGTTCCTCTAAACAAACCTCATAAGGATCCACCAGTGTCATTGCATCTCTGTTCTTTTCATGAACCACACCCAGTGTCATTGCATGTGTGTTCTTCTAAACAAACCACATAAGGATCCACCAGTGTCATTGCATGTCTGTTCTTTTCATGAACCACATAAGAATCCACCAGTGTCATTGCGTGTCTGTTCTTTTCATGAACCACATAAGCATTCACTAGTGTCATTGCATGTTTTTTTCATGAACCACACCCAGTGCCAGTGCACGTTTGTTCTTTTCATGAACCACACCCAGTGTCACTGCATGTCAGTTCTTTTCATGAACCACATAAGGATCTACCAGTGTCATTGGATTTGTGTTCTTCTCATGAACCACACGTGGATCCACCGGTGTCATTGCATGTTTGTTCCTCTAAACAAACCACATAAGGATCCACCAGTGTCATTGCGTGTGTGTTCTTTTCATGAACCACACACAGTGTCATTGCATGTGTGTTCTTCTAAACAAACCACATAGGGATCCACCAGTGTCATTGTATATCTGTTCTTTTCATGAACCACACCCAGTGTCATTGCATGTGTGTTCTTCTAAACAAACCACATAAGTTATTGCATGTCTGTTCTTTTCATGAACCGCACCCGGTGTCATTGCATGTGTGTTCCTCTAGAAAGACCACATAAGGATCCACCGGTGTCATTGCATGTTTGTTCCTCTAAACAAACCACATAAGGATCCACCAATGTCATTGGATGTGTGTTCTTCTCATGAACCACACATGGATCCACCGGTGTCATTGCATGTTTATTCCTCTAAACAAACCACATAAGGATCCACCAGTGCCATTGCATGTCTGTTCTTTTCATGAAGCACACCCAATGTCATTGCATGTGTGTTCTTCTAAACAAACCACATTAGGATCCACCAGTTTCATTGCATGTCTGTTCTTTTCATGAACCACACAAGGATCTACCAGTGTCACTGCATGTCAGTTCTTCTCATGAACCACATAAGTATCAACAGTGTCATTGGATGTGTGTTCTTCTCATGAACCACACGTGGATCCACCGCTGTCATTTCATGTCTATTCCTCTAAACTAACCTCATAAGGATCCACCAGTGTCATTGCATGTCTGTTCTTTTCATGAACCACACCCAATGTCATTGCATGTGTGTTCTTCTAAACAAACCACATAAGGATCCACTAGTGTCATTGCATGTCTATTGTTTTCATGAACCTCACCCGGTGTCATTGCATGTCTGTTCTTTTCATGAACCATAGCTAGAGTCATTGCATGTCTGTTACTTCCATAAACCACACATGGATCCACCCAGTATCATTGGATGTGTGTTCTTCTCATGAACCACACATAAGGATCCACCGGTGTCATAACATGTATGTTCCTCTAAACAAACCACATAAGGATCCACCAGTATCATTGCATGTCTGTTCTTTTCATGAACCACATAAGGATCCACCAGTGTCATTACATGTATGTTATTTTCATGAACCACATAAGGATCCACCAGTGTCATTGGATGGCTGTTCTTTTCATGAACCACACCCAGTGTCATTGCATGTCTGTTCTTTTCTTGAACCACACCCAGTGTCACTGCATGTCAGTTCTTTTCATGAACCACATAAGGATCTACCAGTGTCATTACATGTGTGTTCTTCTAAACAAACCACATAAGGATCCACTAGTGTCATTGCATGTCTGTTCTTTTCATGAACCACACATAAGGATCCACCAGTGTCATTGCATGTATGTTCTTTTCATGAACCACACCCTGTGTCATTGCATGCATGTTCTTTTCATTAACCACAGCTAGAGCTATTGAATGTCTGTTACTTCCATAAACCACACATGGATCCACCGATGTCATTGCATGTCTGTTCTTTTCACGAACCACACCTAGTGTCACCGCATGTCAGTTCTTTTCATGAACCACATACAGATCCACCCAGTGTCATTGGATGTGTGTTCTTCTCATGAACCACACGTGGATCCACCGGTGTCATTGCATGTTTGTTCCTCTAAACAAACCACATAAGGATCCACCAGTGTCATTGCATGTCTGTTCTTTTCATGAACCACACCCAGTGTCATTGCATGTGTGTTCCTCTAAACAAACCACATAAGGATCCACCAGTGTCATTGCCTGTCTGTTCTTTTCATGAACCACACCCGGTGTCATTGCATGTCTGTTCTTTTCATGAATCACAGCTAGAGTCATTGCATGTCTGTTACTTCCATAAACCACATATGGATCCACCTAGTGTGATTGCATGTCTGTTCTTTTCACAAACCACACATGGATACACTAGTGTCATTGCATGGGTAGCCATTAGACCGAGTCTTCTAGAAGGCACGCCCTAACATAGTTGTTCTGCTTGACGATTGTTACATACCGTTCGATTGGGGTGCTTGGACGATTGGGATGGTCTTCGTGAGAGCGATCCGCGAGTAGGCTGTTCTGCGGCATGATTGGCCATACTTGCTATGCACAAACTGGCAACACCGGGTGCTCCCCTGTAGCGAGTGTCATGTCTCACGAGTTCAGTGGGCCACATCCCAGTGTCACGTCCCCATTACTTCTCTTCCTCCCTGTACTTATCTTCCTTACCCTCGAAGCCACTTTCCCCACTTCACTCCCATCCCGCCGTAGCCGCAAGCCAACGGTGCCTCCATCCCAATCCCCTCTCCGGCAGCCACCCCCTCCCCTCTCACCATGGGTTCAAGGGGAGACAGCGAGGAAACGCGTCGTGACGACAGGGACAGTGATTTCGATGTGAGTCGTCTCATCTCTATTTCTATCATATGTGGCCAGTTATCTATTTTTTGAGCTAGATCTAATCTATTTACTCATGCGCGTATGATGTGTTAGGCCAACCAGACAATGTGTGACTCCGACTATCACAGTTTAGAGGATGAAGACAGTCCTCTGGTATGTAAACATGGATATGTGCCCGCTAAATTTGTAGCGTTCGAAGGACGAAACGCAGGCAGGAGGTTTCTACGATGTCAAGGACATCGTGCAATGATGCAAGGCGGAAGTTGTGGTGTTGTCAAATGGGTAGATCCAGAGTGGCCCAAATCGATGCAGAAAACGCTGGACAAACTATGGGAAATGACTGTCGAGTTGAAAGAATCCGTATTCAGCTCACTTCTTGACAGTGTTGAGATGAAGCTATGGGAACCAGTTGACACGACCAAGCATAAGCGAGATCTCAAGTGGGTGCAAGACAAGGTTATCAAAGTCGAGAAGGAGAGGGACGCGGCGTTGGCTCTGAAGGCTAAAGCAAAGTAAGAACTGACTCAAGCAAGGAATGATCTCCACCAGGCCAAAGTCCTGGAGTATACAACTATGAGTATTGACAAGTGCATGAGGAAAAATGTAGAGAAACAATTGAAGCTGTGCAAGGAAGATGCTAAAAGGAAGGATCGAACAATTCGATCCTTGCTCTCGCAGGAAGATGCGCATCAGGCCAAGATTAGGAAGATCAAGGAGATGTGTGATAACTAGTTATATTTAGCTTAAGCTCCATGCCTTTTTAAGTTGTAATATTTGTACTTGTTGACCTAGCGGTCTGAACTATTGGTCCCGGATTCCAGGGAGCAAAAAATTGCTCTGACCCTGCATTACTTCTTTTGTCTGACCCCGCATTACTTCTTTTGTCTGACTGTCGCTTCATCGACCCCGTGTACAAATAGGAGGCGCCACAGCGCATCACTTCGTCGTCCATCCCCTCGTCCTCTCCAATCTCCACCGCTCCGCCATGGAGATGCCCGATCTGAACTTGTACGAGGCGGTGATGTTCGTGAAGTTCGACATCCTCACGCCGCCAGCCGCGAAGGTGCCCCACGGATGGCGCATCAGCTCTGCGGGGGTGCCGGTGGCTCCGCTAACTGGCCGAGCCGAGATGGAGAGCAAAATCGTGGCGCGCCGCCGCCAGATGCCCGCATGGAAGAGGGTGCTGCCCCGGAAGCGGCAGCCATCCCGTACTGGCCGGCGCTATTCAAGAAGGAGCGGAAGGCCAAGATTGGCAACCGCATCATTGACGGGCGCGTGGTGCACCAGGATCTCCGCAACGGAGAAGGGCGGGAGAGGTTCTGGTCCGTCGCTGGATGGACCAAGTACACCGTCATCACCGTCGCTCGACGTGAAGAGGTGCTCCGTTTCGCGAACAATGCGGACATCGTGGAGGTTCCGTCCGACAGCGACGAGGAAGCCGGCGGCTCGGAGGATAGTTGCAGCGGAAGTGAAATTGTTGACTAGTGGTTGAATTAATGTAGGATGTGAAATCACACCTTTGTTTAGAAGAATTTGTGGTTGAAGTAATGAAATTCCTCGATTTAGATCTCTGTCTCGATTAATTTGTGGAAGAATTTGTGATTTAGATCAATTTTTGTCTCGATTTAGATCTCTGTCCCGGATTGGGAACGTGACTGTGGACCAAAGACACCTTTTCTACTAGTGTATTCTGACATTGGTGGTTTGTTTAAACGTAATCTACGTGGATTGTGCCGCATGAAAATGGCACAATCACAATTTATAAAGTGGAAGCACGTACACCCGGTTACTGGAGATCCGGGAGCTTCGCCAGATGCAGGGATGCAGGAGCACAGAGGCGGTGAGATAGACGGGCTCAAGATTAGGCCAGAAAGTGATACCCATTTCCTCCTCATTTGGGCATTATCGGTGAGAACGTTTCTGTTTATGTTGCCACGTCGTTGTGCAACATCTGAAATAAGTTGCTGCTTCGTGGAGTGTGGCAGCTTAAATAATTTATTTCTGTGCCACATACATTCCGTCGTATTTGGAGACCTCCTGCCCCTCAGCAATCGTGGAACTGGTGGATCCTTGTTTTCAGATAGCAGTGGCACAATCACAATTTTGGATTCAAAAACTGACTCGGGCATTTCAAACCCTAAGTCGCGGTACATTTTACTCAGAGAACATGGGTAGATTGTTTCTCCCAGCAACGTGCCACACATAGAGCGATCAGAATTTAACAGAATTACATATATAGGTTCAAGTTTAACACATTACTATGCATCTTCATTGCCAGCAGCCTTCTTCCGCAGCATGGGTGCCAAGCCTTCACGTCCAATGGCTTCTTCATTTCCTGCCTTCTTCCTCTTCCTCGGTGCCAATTTTCTTAGCTTCACGTACTCTGCATCGCCGGGACAATGGGCACCAGAATCGTGTCCAGCATCATCTTTCCACTCGTTTTTAATTTCTTCGGGTAGCAAAATGACATATTTCCACTCGTTTTTAATTTCTTCGGGCAGCAAAATGACTGACCCGGCAGTCATGTTTCTAACCTTGTGTCGCTTCCTGTCAAAGAAAGAAGACTGTTGCATAACTGCCCAATATCTATAGAGTAAATAAAACAAAAATTACAATTCAGCACAAACATGCGAACCCCAAGAGACATTTGCTTACCAGGAGCTAATTGGGTTCGAGAAACCACCCTGTCCAAGAATAGAAGGGCGACTCCCAGTTGCAGCAGCTTCCACATCCAGTACATCACATTTCAGCTCAAACATGGCAGTCGAAGCATACCTTTTCATTAACCCAATTAGCTAACTGTCACACGTTATGGAACCATGATGCCACGTTCATCCATGAAGCTGAACTTTGCAGTCTACTTCGGCCATAATTCAACATGAAATAATGGTGTCCATACCTCTTGCCCATAGAGTCGTACCTATAGAGGACTACCGTAACCAGGTAAGGGGGGTCTGCGCAGATCCCACTTGACAGAAAACTGTGGACAAAATATGTTTGTCAGCGTTGGGCTAACAAACAATTTGAGGTTTAGTAGCCAGCTAGCAGTTGTAACTAGTGCGAATAGCAAAGAGAAGGGTAGATCACCCGCTTGTAGACAGAACTTCCTCTTTCTTGATAGTAGGATCTGCCATCCTCCGAGCTGCTCGGCTCGTCGATGGCGGAGGCGGGCTAGAGCCTCGCAACGGTGGCTACGGCATGCGCCATTGGAGCTCGGGATCAGCGATTGGGCGCAGCAACTTGGCGCCAGAAGTCAAATGTCCGAAGGGATTGTCCTGCCTGGAGGGTGGATTCCGACGCTGCCGGTGCTAGGGGAAAGCTAGGAATGGATTTGTGAAATTGGTCAACGCATCCAATCCACTTAGCTGCTCAATTTGCCTAAGAGGTTGCCGCGTTGGCGCCCGCGTCACGGACAGATGACCGACATGAGGGTCCCGACCGTCTACTTCACGGGGCAGTTTAACGGAATGTTTGAATTTGGCAGGGGTGAGATGAGTTTGCCTCGAAATGGCCCCTCTGAGTAGTTGGCAGCCCAACTTTTCGAAACACGGTAATTTCAGGCAACTTAGGTACCGCCGTGCGCTGGCCTGTGAACTTTGGTACCGCAGACGAACAAGACCCCCCTGTGGCCCATCTCCAGCCCCCTTCTAGCTTCCTTCGTCTTCTGGAAAAATAGGATTTTTCGTATATTTTCCCGGATTTTCTGATCTTCGTGATTTTTGCCTCCAAAACAGCACCTTTTCCATCAGAATCCTGACTGCAGCGGTCCATGCTCCAAAAGTCATCAACCATGCAAAAATAGATGAAATAACAAAAATATCACCTCTCAATACAAAATATATCGATGAATAACAGTGAATTATGACATAGAATAGTGATGCAAAATGGACGTATCAAGGTATCAGAGATAGGTTTGATCTTGAACTCACTTGGGGGATGATCTCTAGAGCTCTTTTTGTCAACTCGTGCTCAACCGAGGTTGACATTCTTTTGCGGGTACCTTCACACATCATAGATAAAAGGAAAAACATGTGTGCATGGTAGAGAAACACATCATCCATCATGACGTATCTCTTCTTGTGCACATCACCATTAGTGTCAATCAAGTATGAAAAATATGCATGGTGAGTATGCAAGTGGGGAACATGTTTATCATGGCAATCATCAAAATCTCCAAAATTTGAGAAAGCTATGGGGGCCATCTCAATATAAACCATATGAGAATTATTGTTGCAAGCAAAACAAGTGAAAGAGCAATTATTCAACTTATTGCAAGCAACGGGAGAGATTGTAAAACATTCATGACAAAGCATAGTTCGAGGGGTACCTTTGGTAACATCATTGCAAGCAAAACATTGGAAAGAGCAATTGTTCAACAAAGTGCAAGCAATGATATCATCAATGTAATGTTTAGAGCATGGCATGTCTATGGCAATATCATGACAATAAAAGGAATCCGCATGGTCATCATGATGCATATCAAGATAAACACATGGGAATAAGAGTGGAACATATGTCATGTCCCAAGTATCATCCATAACACGCAAGTCATCACAAATCATCATGTCCATGATACATTGCAAACGTATCTATAATTTTTGATCTTCCATGCTTGTTTAGTATCTTCTTTGCTTTGCTTTGCTTTGTCAACACTTTGAGGTATTTTTATATGTTTTCTAGGACTAACATATTAACAAGATGCCATAGTGCCAGTTGCATGTTTTCTTCTGTTTTTGCTTCCAGGAAGTCAGAAAATGAATATTCTCGGAATTGGATGGGAAAAAAGCCGAAGTTGATATTTTACCGGAAGACTCACAGAGCCAAAAAACGAGACAGAGAGGGGCCACAGGGTGGCCACACCACCCCTAGGCGCGGGTCCCCCTGGCCACGCCAAGGCATGGTGTGGGCCCCCTGGCCGGCCATCGACCTTGCCTTATTCGCCTATATATCTCCCTCGATGCAAAAACCCTAAATCGTCCAGCCTCCAGCCACGAAAAGTTCCGCAGCACTGCCGCCACCAAAGGGGAGATTCGGGGGACAGAAAGTCTCTATTCCGGCACCCTGCTGGGACAGGAAAGTGCCCCCGGAGCCATCTCCATCGATCTCCACCGCCATCTCCATCACCATTGCTGATTCCCATGATGAGGAGGGAGTAGTTCTTCCTCAAGGCTAAGGGTTCTACCGGTAGCTATGTGTTCATCTCTCTCTATGCATGATCTTATTGTGATCATGAGCTTTGTAATCAAGTAGATCTACCTTGCTACTCAAGTGCTTTAATAGATCTCTGCTCTCCCCATGTGTGTGAAAGTGACAACATGCACACCATGGTGGCACTTAGGCTAGAGATTACAAATACTTGTTATGAGTTATATTTGGAGTTGGATGTCTCTATGAAATTGTGGTGTTTGTTGGAACCATCTAGTGCTCAAGGTGACAGTGTGGGGTTATCTAGATGTGGAAAGCAAACTTTGAGGTGTGCTCTTATAGCCCTACCATGGATTAGAGTGTCCAACCGGAGAGTAGTTTAGAGTAGTATCATAAAGAGAAGATATTTATATGAGAGTGTTCACTAGCGAAAGTATGATCCCTAGGCCTTGTTTCTAAGCATTGAAATACCGTTTGCTACTAGATCAGTTACATGTTTGCTTGCTTCCATCTTTCTTTCAGTTTGCCTTTAGTCTCTTCCACGCCATCAAAGTATTTTCTAGCACCATTGTCTTATATTCATACTACTTGTATTTCACTATCTCTTCGCCGAACTAGTGCACCTATAGACCTGACAAGTGTATTGGGTATGTTGGGCACACAAGAGACTTCTTGTATCTTGATTGCAGGGTTGCTTGAGAGGGAATACCTTTGACCACTTCCTCCATGAGTTCTATAAACCATGGGTGATCCACTTAAGGGAAAACTTGCTGCTGTTTGATGGCTCAGTGTTGGCGCCAGGAAAATGCTGGTGCGATGTTGATGTAGAGCTTGTTGGGAACCCTAAGAGGAAGGTATGATGAGCACAGCAGCAAGTTTCCCTCAGTTATCAAACCAAGGTTTAATCGAACCAGTAGGAGAAAGGAAACACCCCAAAGGTGTTGCTAGCTGAGCCTTGGCAGGGCGCACTACCGGTTCAAGTAGCAACGTGGAGACGTGCACAACACAACCACAGAACTTTGTCCCCAACTTGCGATGAGGTTGTCAATCTCACCATGTTTTGCAGAAAACAAATGATTAAACGTATCGAATGGAAAGAAGTAAAAGTTTGCAGAAAGTAAACACAAAGCAGTAACAGTTTGTAGATTATATGTGAAGAAAGCAATACATGCATATACTAATCATCTTGACTCCTTTGAGACTTGATTGGGCATTACAACATTATACATAGACCGCCATCCAACTGCATCTATGACTAATAATCCACCTTCAGGTTATCATCCGAACCCCCTCCAGTATTAAGTTACAAGCAACAGATTATTGCTTTACAAAGTGCGTGTAAAGTAAACAATACGATTGTTCTATGAGCAAAGGATTGTTGTTTTCTCCCTAGTAGCAACAGCACATCTAGTACCTTAGAGATTTCTATCACTTCCCCAGATTACCAGAGGCATGAACCCACTATCGAGCATAAATACTAACTCTTGGAGTTGCTAGCATCTACTTGGCCAAGATAGCTACTAACAACGGAAAGCATGCAAGATCACAAATAACAAAGACATGATAGAATCAATAATCAATCTGAAATAGCATCTCAATATCCATCGGATCCCCGCAAACACAACATGCAGAATTACAAATAGATGATCTTGATCATGAACGGAGCTCACAAGATCTATACATGAAAGCACAAAGGAGGAGAACCAGCCATCTAGCTACTACATGGATCCGTAGTCGAAGGATGAACTACTCACACATCACACTAGAGTCTTGCATGGTGATGAAGAAGGCCTCCAGGGTGAATTCCCCTCTTCGGTAGGGTGTCGGCTAGAGCTTCATATCCCTCTCGATCTAGGGATGGAGATGACGGCGGCTACAGACTCTTTCGTGGATTTTTGATCGGACCCTTAGTGTTTTTGTCCCGGGGCATCTTATAGGCGGAAGGGGAGGCCGAGGGGGTGCCGAAGGCGGCCAGACCACCCCCTGGCGCAGGCCAGGCTGGGCCACGCGGCCAGGTTGTGTGGTGGCCCCCTGGCGCCTCTCCGTCTCGTACTCTGGCATCTGATGACTTCCGGAAAAATAGGCACTTTGGCTTTTGTCCCGTCCAATTCCGAGAATATTCATTTTCTGACTTTCCTGGAACCAAAAACAGCAGAAAACAGGCAGTTGGCACTGTGGCTCTTGTTAATAGGTTAGTCCAAGAAATCATATGAAAAGTACTCCAAAGTTGGAACAAAACACAAGAAAGTGGATAAAACCAAGCATGGAACATCAAAAATTATAGATACATTTGCAATGTATCAACATCCCCAAGCTTAACTCCTGCTCGTCCTCGAGTAGGTAAGTGATAAAAAGAAAGAATAATTTTTGAGGTGACATGCACCATCAAAGACTTGATCAAAGTATTTGTAAAACATTCAAAGCTGGGATCATAGTACTTCAATCATAACATGAAAGACAAAGTTCTAGCAATAATACAAAGAAACTATGATGCAACATGAAAAGGCACAAACAAAAGATTCATGAACAACAATACTTTGCAAGACGTTTGTTTGTTTCACATAAAGAAAGCATAGCATAATAGTATTCAGCTTGTCCCTCATAGAGTAGGAAATATAAATGCATAGGACACCTTCAAAGTTCATAAGAGTGACTAGATACAAATAGTTTAAAACAAGCAATATCAAGTTATGCATCAATCAACTAGTCTTGGGACAATGCACATAGAACTAAGAATGGCCACTATGCTCTCAAAGTAGGTGCATAAAGGTAGAAGGTGGAGACTCAATATAATGGTGGAAGAAAGGCCTTTATAAAAGGAAGTAGGGATTCAAGTCTCATAAAGAGCTTCCAAAAATTATGGTACTTATAGCTTTCAGCTCTCATTGCCCCTATCATAAGCATCTTGAAGTGATTAAGGTTAAAGTGAACAAACTATGGTGTACATGCTTGACGAAGTATAAGTTAGAAATCTCATGTCCCTTGTATACGAGGGCCGCTCCTGATGCTACTCAAGTTTAGTCACCGGTAAGTTCTTGTCATTGTAAGTACATGTGTATCATAGAGAATCGCCAACGGGGTACCCCTTGCCCGATGATACGGAAGAATCCCAAATCAAAATGACAAGGCAAGCAGACAACAAGCATCTCAACAATCTTCTTATTTACCCTGGGAATATGGTGCTTTTTTCTCTCTTTCCTCTTTTCATAATCTCTTTTTTTTCTTTTTTTCTCATTTTTTTCTCAATATAGGACTCTTTTTTATAAGAAGAATGCTTCATAGACAGCTCATTATGGTTACGCTGCAGGTTTCCACCATGTCAGCAAGGATTAGACCAGCGGCCCAGGCATTACTCTAACACATATACATAACTCCATGGACTTACAAGCTCCCCTTTCATTTCACACCGACGACGTCCATATACAAAAGAGCCTGATATCAACTAGGTACAAGTACCAAGTGCAATGTTGAAATTGTTCCCCATGAAAGCATGGTTCTGCTAATTCCCAACAAATAAGTGCAAGCATATACAACATAGACGACACAATGGTTCAAGTTTATTAAGGGCAAGAAAAGTAAAGTGTGCCATCAAGTTCGTGAGAGCTTTAATCACTAGTTTTCTCATAACAAGTTTAATTTGGAAGGTAAACAAAAGCATGAATATACTTGGAATAGCATAAGCTAGTAGGTAGGTATGGTGGACTCTTTGGAATAACTTGGTTTAGGGAGTTGGATGCATGAGTGGAACTCATACTTGGTTGTGGAGGCTAGCAAAAGACTAGGAGCGACAAACTAAGAGAGCAATAATGGCCATAATCATGCAGAGCAACAAAACATCATTGATCAAAGCATAAAGTGATACTACAAGTTGAAAACTAAAGGATCATAAAGGCTATGGTGACTTGAGATAGTCATAACATGGTGTGAGCATGCGCCAAGTCAACCCAAATAAAGCATCAAAGGAGAATACCACTCTACTATGCTTTAATATGCTAAAACAACGCATGATTCATCCAAGGCACATTAAGCAATCTCAATTGTTTATAACAAGTCATGCTACAACAAAGAATACTAAGCATAAAGCCAAAACAATATCAAGCATGGCATGACAAAGCATAGGCCACAGTCAAAAACGAGCTCTTTTTACCACATAAGCATGAACTTTCCTACTCTTTTCCAAACCAAACCAAACTATTTGCAAACCAATGTATGAAACAGGGGGTCCAACCAATTTATTCAGAAAACTAAGCAAACCAAGCAAACGAAAAAACAAAACGAAAACGAAAAATAAGACGCTCCAAGAACAACACAACTGTGCATGAAACAATAAAATGAAGCGTTTGGAAGAAACCTGGGATTTTTATTGATGAACAAGGGGGATGCCTTGGGAATCCCCAAGCTTTGATGCTTGTACTTCTTGGATATTTCTTGGGGTGACACGCGTGGCATTCCCAAGATTGAGCTTTAGTCCATCCTTCATCTCATTACTCATTCCTTCCATACACCTGAAATTTTTCCTTCATACAAAACTTCACACAATCTTTATTAGCAATATTAGTGCACTCAAGATAATAATTCTTAAGGTTAAGTTCTAACACCAAATAAACTTCCATTAGAACACTAGATGCTGTAGTACTTCCCTCAAAAAGCTCAATTCCCCAAAAGAACTCAAAAAGGAACCAACAAGAAGCAAATGCAGAAAATGGCAGAAATCTATCAAAACAGACCAGCAGGTAAATATGATTTTTTGAAGACCTTATTTTGCTCAAATCAAAACGTATTGAACTAACCAAAGTTAGATAACAACCTGGGGCATAAGCACAAAAATTCACGCCTCAAAAAGACGTCCAGAGATTTTACACAAATATTTACGGTGAAGCATAGAAATCTGTTTCGAGACAGCAACTTTCCTAATCATTACTTCTCTCTCATTAGAGGTTACTCTTGGCACAAAAAGCAAATAAAAAGGATAAGGAGAGGTTATTACAGAGGTAATAACTTCCAAGACTCATCTAAAACTTTTGGGTTATCTCCCAATAAGTACTTTTCTTTAACGCCTTTAAGTTAGGCATAAGAAGCAAGAAAAAAAATCAAGTGTTCTCAAATGAAGAAGCATTAAGACCAAATTTTGTTTTCATAGGAGAAGCAAAATAAATCTTCCCTCTATTCTTAGGGAAGTGTTCTATACCTTTATTGAGTGGGAGTTGATATTTAATGGTGCCTTCTTTCATATCAATGCTGGCACCAACAGTTCTAAGAAAAGGTGTTCCCAAAGTAATAGGACAAGAAGCATTGCATTTAACATCCAAAACATAGAAATCAACAGGGACATAGGCATTGTTAACCATAATAAGAACATCATTAAGACTCCCCATGAGTTTTTTAGCATTATCATCAAGTGGGACATTCAAATAACAATCTTCAAGTGGAGGCAAATCAAGCATATCATAAATCCTTCTAGGCATAATAGAAACACTACTATCAAGATCACATAAAGCTTTGAAATCAAAGTCATTCGCTTTCATATTAATGATGGTTTCCCAACCATCTTCTTGTTTTATAGGAATAGAAGCTTTATGTTTCATCTTTTCTTCTTTAATCTTTATGAGAGCATCAGTAATGTGTTTGGTAAAGTCCATGTTCATAACACTAGCATTAGGACTTTTAGCAAGATTTTGCAGGAACTTAATAACTTCAGAGATATTGCAACCATCAAGATCAAAATCAAATTTATCATTTTAAGTAGTAGAACTATTACTAGCCTTAACACTAGTGGTGGTAATAGTAGAAACACTAATGTTTCTAGCAATTTCATCTTCTCTTTCCCACTTAGCATGTAATTCAGCTAATAGTCTAACATTTTCATAAATTCTTACTTGTATAGCATTAGTAGGTGCAAAGGGATTATCATTAGTTTCAGGTTTAGCAGCCATTTTATTGATCAAAGAGGATTGAGCTTCAGACAAAGATGATATATTTCTTTCAGCATTAGAGAGTTTCAATTGTAAACTAGGAATTTCCCTATTTAGACTCTCAAGTTGATGGCTAATGTTCTTCAAGATGGTAGATTGTTCCTCCATAGTTTTAGTAAATAGTTTATTTTGATCATATTGCATTTGCATAAAGTTTTTAGTGGCTCTTTCAACTTCTAAAATTCTTCCTTCACTAGGTAATCCAGGTTTACCACTATAACCATAAGTATTATTAGGAGGGTAGGGCCTATAATTGTTGTTACCAAAAGCATTGTTGCCAAAATTATTATTTCTTTTGAAGTTCACATCAACTTGCTCTTCTTGAGCAACCAAAGAGGCTAAAGGAACATTATTTGGATCAATATGGGCTTTCCCATTAACAAGCATAGACATAATAATATCAATCTTATCACACAAGGAGTAAGTTTCCTCAATAGAATTTACCTACCTACCTTGTGGAGCTCTCTCAGTATGCCATTCAGAATAATTAACCATCATATTGTCCAGAAGTTTCGTTGCAGCACCCAAAGTGATGGTCATAAAGGTACCTCTAGCAGCAGAGTCCAATAGGTTCCTTGAAGAATAGTTCAATCCTACATAAAAAGTTTGGATGATCATCCAAGCAGTCAGTCCATGAGTAGGACAATTCTTTACCAAAGATTTCATTCTTTCCCAAGCTTGAGCAACATGTTCATTATCAAGTTATTTAAACTTCATTATTTCACTTCTCATAGATATAATCTTAGCAGGAGGATAGTATTTTCCAATGAAAGCATCTTTGCATTTGGTCCAAGAATTAATACTATTCCTAGTTAAGGAATTCAACCATTCTTTAGCTTTTCCTCTCAAAGAGAAAGGAAACAATTTCAGCTTAATAATATCTCCATCTACATCCCTATGCTTTTGCATCTCACAAAGTTCAACAAAGTTATTTAGATGGGAAGCAACATCTTCATTACCAATACCAGAAAATTGTTCTCTCATAACAAGATTAACTAAAGCAGGTTTTATCTCAAAGAAAGTAGCTTCAGGCACAGGTGGAGCAATAGGTGTGCTCATAAAATCATTGTTGTTGGTGCTAGTGAAGTCACACAACTTAGTATTTTCAAGAGTAGTCATTTTTTTGTGTTTTTGAATAAGAAAGCAAACTTGTAAAACTAATTTTTTTTGTTTTTGATAAAGAAACAAGCAAACAAAGCAAAAAGAAACTAAGCAAAACAAAAATAACAAAGTAAAGAGATTGGTTATGAGGGACTCCCCTTGTGAAGATGTCCTTAACTCCCCGGACATCGCCAGAAAAATGCTTGATGGCTCAGTGTCGGCGCCAGGAAAATGCTGGTGCGATGTTGATGTAGAGCTCGTTGGGAACCCCAAGAGGAAGGTATGATGAGCACAACAGCAAGTTTCCCTCAGTTGTGAAACCAAGGTTTAATCGAACCAGTAGGACCAAGGAAACACCCCAAAGGTGTTGCTAGCTGAGCCTTGGCAGGGCGCACTACCGGTGCTAGTAACAACGTGGAGACCTGCACAACACAACCACAGAACTTTGTCCCCAACTTTGGATGAGGTTGTCAATCTCACCGTGTTTTGCGGAAAACAAAGGATTAAATGTATCGAATGGAAAGAAGTAAAAGTTTGCAGAAAGTAAACACAAAGCAGTAACAGTTTGTAGATTGTATGTAAAAGAAAAGGACCAGGATCCATAGTTCACTAGAGGTGGCTCTCCTTAAGATAGATAACATGCTGGGTGAACAAATTACAGCGGGGCAATTGACAAACAACGAGAAAGCAATACATGCATATACTAATCATCTTGACTCCTTTGAGATTCGATTGGCATTACAAGATTATACATAGACCGTCATCCAACTGCATCTATGACTAATAATCCACCTTCAGGTTATCATCGGAACCCCCTCCAGTATTAAGTTACAAGCAACAGATTATTGCTTTATGAACTGCGTGTAAAGTAAACAATACGATTGTTCTATGAAAAAAGGATTATTGTTTTCTCCCTAGTAGCAATAGCACATCTAGTACCTTAGAGATTTTTGTCACTTCCCCAGATTACCAGAGGCATGAACCCACTATCGAGCATAAATACTAACTCTTGGAGTTGCTAGCATCTACTTGGCCAAGATAGCTACTAACAACGGAAAGAATGCAAGATCACAAATAACAAAGACATGATAGAATCAATAATCAATCTGAAATAGCATCTCAATATCCATCGGATCCCCGCAAACTCAACATGCAGAATTACAAATAGATGATCTTGATCATGAACGGAGCTCAAAAGATCTAAACATGAAAGCACAAAGGAGGAGAACCAGCCATCTAGCTACTACATGGATCCGTAGTCCAAGGATGAACTACTCACGCATCACACCAGAGGCTTGCATGGTGATGAAGAAGGCCTCCAGGGTGAATTCCCCTCTCCGGCAGGGTGCCGGGAAGAGCTTCAAATCCCTCCCGATCTAGGGATGGAGATGACGGTGGCTACAGACTCTTTCGTGGTTTTTTGATCGGGCCCTTAGGGTTTTCATCCTGAGGGCATCTTATAGGCGGAAGGGGAGGCCGAGGGGGTGCCGGAGGCGGCTAGACCACCCCCTGTCACGGGCCAGGCTGGGCCGCGCAGCCAGGTGGTGTGGTGGCCCCCTGGCCCCTCTCCGTCTCGTACTCTGGCATCTGATGACTTCCGGAAAAATAGGCACTTTGGCTTTTGTCCCGTCCTATTCCGAGAATATTCATTTTCTGACTTTCCTGGAACCAAAAACAGGTACCTGGCACTGTGGCTCTTGTTAATAAGTTAGTCCAAGAAATCATATGAAAAGTACTCCAAAGTTGGAACAAAACACAAGAAAGTGGATAAAACCAAGCATGGAACATCAAAAATTATAGATACATTTGCAATGTATCACTGTTCTACAAACCTCTGCACTTGGAGGCCCAACAACTGTCTACAAGAATAGAAGTGCGTAGACATCAAGCTATTTTCTGGCACCGTTGCCGGGGATGTAAGGTAAAAGGTACTCACATCCTCCGGTGTGAGTGCTCAAAGTTATTTCCTTTAGATTCTGCAATTTTGTCTTTTTGTTTTTGTTTTCACTAGTTAGGTTTAATGGAAAACAACAACAAAATTAGAGAGCTTTATAGTATTTATCTTGAGTTAGGACATGAAGTCTTTGAAAAGAAAATTAAAAAACCTATGGAACTTTATTTGCGTGATAATAGCAATGTTGTTAGTATGAATTCTTTGGACACCATTATTGCTAATGCTATGGAAAAGTCTAAGCTTGGGGAAGCTAGTTTTTATGAAAATGATCTTTTTAGTTCCCCAGCTTTGGAAGATAGCTATTGTATTGCGTATGATGATACCAAACCTCCAATATATGATGATTACAATGATGAATATGATATTTTCAGTCCACCTACTATTGAGGAGGCAATTAATTATGACTACAATATCCCTCCTATATTTGATGATTATTGTGATGAGAATAATAATGATAGCTATTTTGTTGAATTTGCTCCCACTACAATTAATAAGAATGACTATGCTTATGTGGATAGTATTAATTCTTTTATGCATGTGGCTCATGATAAGAATGTTTTATGTGATAGTTATATTGTTAATTTTATTCATGATGCTACTGAAAGTTATTATGAGAGAGGGAAACATGGTTTTATGCATCTCAATAATATTAGGTTTCCCCTCTTTATGTTGAAAGTCTTGAAGTTGCACTTGTTTTGCTTTACTATGCTTATTTCTTTGTGCTTTCATGACTTGTTTCTTTACAATATTCCTATGCATAGGAAGTGGGTTAGACTTAAATGTGCTTTGAATTTGCTTCTTGATGCTCTCTTTTACTTTAATTCATATTTCTTATGTGAGCATCTTCTGAAACTATCAAGCCTAACTTAAAGGCGTTAAATAAAAGTACTTATTGGGAGATAACCCAAAAGTTTTAGATGAGTATTGGAAGTTACTAACTCTGTAATAACCGCTCCTTATCCTTTTTATTTGCTTTTTGTGCCAAGAGTAACCTATAATGAGAGAGAAGTAATGATTGGGAAAGTTGCTGTCCCGAAACAGATTTATGTGCTTCATCGTAAAAATTCGTGTAAAATCTCTGTATGTCCTTTTGAGGTGTGAATTTTTGTGATTCTGCTCCAGGTTCTTATCTAACTTTCGTTAGTTCAACACTTTTTTATTTGAGAAACAGAAGATCTTCCAAAAAATTCGTCTTTATCTGCTGGTCTATTTTGACAGATTTCTGCCATTATTTGCATTTGCTTCTTGTTGTTTCCTTTTTGAGTTCTTTTGGGGAATTGAGATTTTTGAGGGAAGTGCTATAGTAGATTGTGTTTTATTGGAAGTTTTATGGGTGTTGAAACTGAACCCAAAGACTTATTATCTTGAGTGCACAAATGTTGCTAATAAAGATTGTGTGAAGTTTTGTATGAAGGAAAAATTTCAGGTGTATAGAAGGAATGAGTAATGAGATGAAGAATGGACTAAAGCTCAAGCTTGGGGATGCCACGCGTGTCACCCCAAGAAATATCCAAGAGGTACAAGTTTCAACGCTTAGGCCCAAGGGATCCCCTTCTTCATCAGTAAAAATCTCAGGTTTCTTCCAAACGCTTCATTTTTATTGTTTCATGCATAGTTGTGTTGTTCCTAGAGCGTCTTCTTTTTCATTTTCGTTTTGGTTTTTCGTTTGCTTGGTTTGCTTAGTTTGCTGAATAAATTGGTTGGACCCCCTCTTTCATGCATTGGTTTTCAAATAGTTTTGTTTGGATTGGAAAAGAGTAGGAAAAGTTCATGCTTAAGTGGTGAAGAGAGCTTGTTTTTGACTGTGGCCTATGCTTTGTCATGCCATGCTTGATATTGTTTTGGATTTATGCTTAGTATTCTTTGTTGTAGCATGACATGTTATAAACAATTGAGATTGCTTAATGTGCCTTCGAAGAATCATGCGTTGTTTTAGCATATTAAAGCATAGTATTGTGGTATTCTCCTTTGATGCTTTATTTGGGTTGACTTTGCGCATGCTCACACCATGTTATGACTATCCCAAGTCACCATAGCCTTTATGATGATGGGTTCGTAGCATGGAAAACAAAAAAATTCTACCGCAAGAATGAACAAAACCCAGATCTAATCTAGATAAAAGCCAAGATCTAATCTATTAGACATGTGCAACGAGATAGATCTGTACTAACCCTTGTAGATCCGAAAGCCTTGTGCGAGATCGGATCTCGTGATTGATGTAGACGATCACTTTCCGATCTCAAGATCGAGTAGACGATCCTTCCGGCGCCGCGTTCCAGCAGCGCTTACACAGTCGGTCACACGTGCGGAGTCGATGCAGACCTTCCTCTCCCTGTTCCAGCGAGCAGCGGAGGTAGTAGGTCTCTCCACAGAATCCCAGCAGCACGACAGCGTGGTGGTGGTGGTGGAGTAGAGAATTCTGCAGGGCTTCGCCTAAGCCTGAGCAGAAGGAAGGAGGAGGAGAGAGGCGGCTCGGGCAAGAGTGGAGGGGCAAGGGGGTGGCGCCTCCAACCCTCTATATATTGAGGGATGGGTGCGGCCTAGGGTTCCCACCCCTAGGCCCACCTCCTAGGGCCGGCGCACAAGGGGGGCTTGGGGGGAGTTTCCTTCCCCCCCCCCCCCCCCAGTTTCCCCTCTTTCTTTCTTGGTTTTCAAGTAAACTCCATAGAAATTTCTAGAACCTTCCGGAACATTCCGAAACCTTCTAGAACCCCCATATAAACACTCCGGGACATTTCTGAACCTAGAAAATGATCTCCATTATATGAATCTTATTCTCCGAACAATTCCGGATCTCCTCGTGATGTCTCAGATCCAATCGGAGACTCCGAACAACATTCGGTCTCCAACGCACATTCCATATCTACCTAAACAACATCGAACCTTAAGTGTGTCACCCTACGGTTCGTGAATATGCAGACATGATGGAGACACCTCTTCGATCAATAACCATCAGCGGGATCTGGAGATCCATAACGGCTCCCACATACTCAACGATGACTTCGTGATCGATAGAACCATTAACATACGAAACCAATTCCCTTTGTCACGCGATACTCTACTTATTCGAGGTTTGATCGTCAGTATCTCCATACCTAGTTCTACCTCGTTACTGATAAGTACTCTTTACTTGTTCCATGTTATGTCATCCCTTGTGACCTAGTCACATGCTTGCAAGCTAACTAGATGACATTCCACCGACAGGGCCCAGAGCATATCTATCCGTCATATGGATGGACAAATCCCAATCTTGGTCCATGCGCTTCAACACGTACTTTCAGAATACCCAATGACACCTTTATAACCACCCAGTCACGAAGCGGTGTTTGATGTCATCAAAGTACCCATCCGGTGATGGTGATTAACATAACCTCATGGTCGAAGGATTAGGTTACTATGCATTTGAAAGCTTGTAGCAATACGAACTAAATGACTTGATCTTATGCTACACTTACTATGGGTGTGTGTGTGTCCATCACATCATTCTCCTAATGATATGACCTTGTTATTAGTGACATCCAATGTCCATGATCAGGAAACCATGATCATCTATTAATCAACAAGCTAGTTCAACAAGAGGCTTACTAGGGACTCTTTTACTTTTACAAAACACACATGTATTAGTGTTTCCTTATAATACAATTATAGCATGGGATATAAACATTCATCATAAACACAAAGATATAATAATAACCACTTTTATTATTGCCTCTTGGGCATATCTCCAACAGTCTCCCACTTGCACTAGAGTCAATAATCTAGATTACATGGTAATATACCTAACACCCATGGCGTTCTGGTGTTGGTCATGCTTTGCTCTAGGGAGAGGTTTAGTCAACGGATCTGCCATATTCAGATCAGTGTGTACTTTGCAAATCTTTATGTCACCATCTCGGGCATACTCGTGAATAGCATGTAAACGTAGCTTGATATGTGACCTTGGCTCCTGTGCATTAGCTATGGCACCTGTGTTGTCACAGTAGATGGCCATCGGGTCCAACGCACTAGGAACCACGCCAAGTTCAATAATGAACTCCTTCATCCATATGGCTTCTTGTGCAGCCTCCAAAGCAGCTATATATTCCGATTCAGTTGAAGATTTCACCACAACGCTTTGCTTGGCACTCCTCCAGCTCACTGCGGCACCATTCAAAATAAATACGTATCCAGACTGTGACTTCGAGTCATCTGGATTGGTGTTCCAACTAGCATCAGTGTAACTGTTTACAACAAGCTGTTCATCACCTCCATAAGAAAGAACCATATCCTTAGTCCTATTCAGGTACTTTAGGATATTCTTGACCGCTGTCCAGTGCTCCATTCCAGGATCACTTTGATATCTGCTAGTCAAACTAACAACATGTGCTATATCCGGTCTTGTACATAGCATGGCATACATGATAGAACCTATGGCCGAGGCATAGGGAATATTATTTATCTTCTCTCTATCTTCTGCCGTAGCTGGACTTTGAGTCTTACTCAAGGTCTTACCTGACAACATGGACACGAACCCTTTCTTGCTCTCTTCCATTCTAAACTTCTTTAGAACTTTGTCCAAGTATGTACTTTGTGAAAGTGCTATTAGGCGTCTTGATCTATCTCTATAAATCTTGATGCCTAGAATATATGCCGCTTCGCCAAGATCCTTCATTGAAAAACTATTATTCAAATAGGTTTTGACGCTATTAAGAAGTTCTATATCATTCCCAATCAACAATATGTCATCTACATATAGTACTAGGAATGCTACAGAGCTCCCACTCACTTTCTTGTAAATACAAGCTTCTCCATAAGTTTGTATAAATCCAAAGTTTTTGATTACTTTATCAAAATGTTGATTCCAACTCCGGGATGCTTGCTTTAGTCCATAAATGGAGCGCTAAAGTTTGCATACCTTGTCAGCATCTTTAGGATCGACAAAACCCTTGGGTTGTACCATATACAACTCTTCCTCAATGTCGCCATTAAGGAACGCCGTTTTGACATCCATCTGCCAAATCTCATAATCGAAGTATGCAGCAATTGCTAACAAAATCCTCACAGACTTTAGCTTCGCTACTGGTGAGAATGTCTCATCATAGTCAACTCCTTGAATTAGTCGGAACCCTTTCGCGACAAGTCGAGCTTAATAGACGGTAACATTACCATCAGCATCTGTTTTTCTTTTGAAAATCCATTTGTTATCGACAGCCTTATGGCCATCCGGTAAGTCCACCAAAGTCCATACTTGGTTTTCGTACATGGATCCCATTTCGGATTTCATGGCTTCTAGCCATTTGTCGGAATCTGGGCTCACCATAGCTTCTTCATACGTCGCAGGGTCATCAGTGTTGTCCACCAACATGACGTTCAAGGCAGGGTCATGCCAATCAGGAGTGGTACGAACCCTCGTTGACCTGCGAGGTTCAGTGGCAACTTCGTTCGAAGTTTCATGATCACCATCATTAGCTTCCTCTCCAATTGGTGCAGGCGGCACAAAAACATCTTCCGGTGCTGCTCTACTCTCAACTCCTAGAGAAGGTTCAATAACCTTGTCGAGTTCTACTTTCCTTCCAGTCACTTCCTTCGAGAGAAACTCCTTCTCAAGAAAGGATCCATTCTTGGCAACGAAAACTTTGCCTTCGGATCTATGATAGAAGGTATACCCAATTGTTTCTTTAGGGTATCCTATGAAGACGCATTTCTCCGCTTTGGGTTCAAGCTTATCAGGTTGTAACTTCTTTACATATGCTTCGCAACCCCAAACTTTACAGAACGACAACTTAGGTTTCTTTCCAAACCACAATTTGTACGGTGTCATTTCAACAGATTTAGATGGTGCCCTATTTAAAGTGAATGCGGCTGTCTCTAATGCATAGCCCCAAAACGATAGTGGTAAATCTGTAAGAGACATCATAGACCGAACCATATCTAAGAGAGTTCGATTACGACGTTCGGACACACCATTACGCTGTGGTGTTCCCGGCGGTGTCAACTGTGAAAGTATTCCACATTTCTTTAAATGCATGCCAAACTCATAACTTAGATATTCACCTCTGCGGTCGAAACCCAGAAACTTAATCTTTTTGTTACGATGATTTTCCACTTCACTTTGAAATTCCTTAAACTTCTCGAAAGTTTCGGACTTATGTTTCATAAAGTAGACATGCCCATATCTACTTAAGTCATCCGTGAAAGTGAGAACATAACGATATCCACCACGCGATGCTACACTCATTGGACCGCACACATCGGTATGTATTATTTCCAATAAGTCTGTAGCTCGCTCCATTATTCCAGAGAATGGAGTCTTAGTCATTTTACCCATTAGACATGCTTCGCATCTTTCAAGTGATTCAAAATCAAGTGATTCAAGAAGTCCATCAGAATGGAGTTTCTTCATACGCTTCACTCCAATGTGACCAAGACGACAGTGCCACAAGTATGTAGAATTATCATTCAATTTTGTTCGTTTAGCATCTATGTTGTGAACATGTGTATCACTACTATCGAGATTTAGTAAGAATAAACCATTCATCTTAGGTGCATTACCATAAAACATATTACTCATATAAATCAAACAACCTTTATTCTCGGACTTAAAAGAGTAACCATCTCGCAATAAACAAGATCCAGATATAATGTTCATGCTTAACGCAGGCACTAAATAACAATTATTCAAATTTAAAACTAATCCCGAAGGTAGATGTAGAGGGAGTGTGCCGACGGCGATCACATCAACCTTGGAGCCATTTCCAACGCGCATCGTCACCTCGTCTCTTGCCAGTCTTCGCTTATTCCGCAGTTCCTGTTTCGAGTTACAAATATGAGCAACTGAAGCAGTATCAAATACCCAGGCACCACTACGATTACTAGTAAGATACACATCAATAACATGTATATCGAATATACCTTTCTTATTGATGATGCCGTTCTTCAGATCCGCCGGGTACTTGGGGCAGTTACGCTTCCAGTGACCGGCACCCTTGCAGTAGAAGCATTCAGTTTCAGGCTTAGGACCAGCCTTGGGCTTCTTAACAGGTGCGGCAGCTTTCTTGCCGTCCTTCTTGAAGTTGCCCTTGTTCTTAGGCTTGCCCTGTTTCTTGAAATTGGTGGTCTTATTGACCATCAACACTTGGTGCTCCTTTTTTATCTCCACTTCAGCAGTTTTCAGCATGGACGATAGTTCAGGCAACGTCTTGTTCATGCAGTGCATATTGTAGTTCATCACAAAGTTATTATAACTCGGTGGCAGTGATTGGAGGACACGGTGAATCCCTAACTCATTAGGAATCGTTATCCCCAACTCTTGGAGCTTGTTTGCGTGCCCAGACATGGTGAGCATGTGCTTGCTAACGGAGCTACCCTCTTCCATCTTACAGTTAAAGAACTTTTTGGAGGCCTCATAGCTCTCCACGGCCGCGTGAGTCTCAAAAATGAGCTTGAGCTCCTTAATGATCTCGAACGGGTCGTGGTGCTCAAAGCGCTTCTGAAGCTCTGTTTCTAAACCGTACAGGATGGCACACTGAACTGTGGAGTAATGATTTTTCCGAGTGGCGTAAACATTCTTTACGTCATCGGTGGCATCTTCTGCAGGTGGGTCACCTAGCGGTGCTTCGAGCACATAGGTCAACTGACCAGCCCTGAGGACAATCTTCAGTCCACGGTGCCAGTCCGTGAAGTTGCTTCCATTGTTCTTAAGCTTTTCTTTCTCTAGAACGCATTGAAATTGATGGAGAGGTTCGCCATAATCTACAACAAATTTGCAAGTAGTTTAGACTAAGTTTATGATAAATTGATTTCAATTTTAATTCTTAAATTAACTAGGTGAACTCCCACTCAAAACAACATCCCTCACATTGTCTTAGTGATTACGCGAACCAAGTCCACTACACCAAGTCCGATCTTCACGAGAGAAGATGTAGTTTCATCCGCGAACAATCTTCATGTTCATCATATCATTTATATGATTCATGCTCTACCTTTCAGTATTCCGTGTTCCGAGATCATGTCTGTACATGCTAGGCTCGTCAAGATTAACCTTAGTTTCCGCATGTGCAAATCTAGCTTGCACCCGTTGTATGCACACGTAGAATCTATCACATCTGATCATCACGAGATGCTTCAAAACGACGAGTCTTAGCAACGGTGCCAACTAAGGACGAACACTTTATTGCTTGATATTTAGTTAGAGGGATCATCTTATAATTCTACCATCACGATCTAAGCAATACAAGATGCATAAAGGATTAACATCACAGGCAATTTATAATTAGTGTGATATGATATGGCCCTTTCTTCTTATGCCTTCGATCTCCATCTCCAAAGCACGGACATGATCTCCATCATCACCAGCATTGCGTCAAGGTCAGTGGCGCCGCTTCATGGTTGTCCATCATTACTAGCAACTATTACAACTACTTGGAATAAAGCTATTACAAGATGAATAGACACGCAGGTCTTAACAGAATTAAAGACAACCATTAGGCTCCTGCCGGTTGCCATATTACAACAAGAATCATTGCATACATCAAACATAATCACAATCACATGATGGCCATATCACATCACAAAACCCCTGCAAAAACAAGTTAGACGCCTCTAATTTTCTTTGCATGTTTTACGTGGTTTGGGGCTTTCGAATAAGAACGGATCTTACCTACGAAACTAAAACCACAACGTTGATACAAGTGTTATCAAGTGCAAAGTGTAGATTGGATCTATACTATGGTGGGAGAGACAGACACCCGCAAAGCCACTTGTGCAAAGCAAGTTACACGTCAAGCGTGGAGCAAGTCTCATGTGCGATGACATGTAAGGTTAGCCCGAGCTGCGTCATCCCACCATACCGCAAGATGCAAAGTACACAAAGCAAAAGACGGCACGAGCACCAACGCCCACAAAACCATTGTGTTCTACTCGTGCAACAGATCTACGCATAGACACGGCTCTGATACCACTGATGGGTTCGTAGCATGGAAAACAAAAAATTTCTACCGCAAGAACGAACAAAACCCAGATCTAATCTAGATAAAAGCCAAGATCTAATCTATTAGACATGTGCAACGAGATAGATCTGTACTAACCCTTGTAGATCTGAAAGCCTTGTGCAAGATCGGATCTCGTGGTTGATGTAGATGATCACTTGCCGATCTCAAGATCGAGTAGACGATCCTTCTGGCGCCGCGTTCCGGCAGCGCTTCTGCAGTCGGTCACACGTGCGGAGTCGATGCAGACCTTCCTCTCCCCGTTCCAGCGAGCAGCAGAGGTAGTAGATCTCTCCACGGAATCCCAGCAGCACGACGGCGTGGTGGTGGTGGTGGAGTAGAGAATTCTGCAGGGCTTCGCCTAAGCCTGAGCAGAAGGAAGGAGGAGGAGAGAGGCGGCTAGGGCAAGAGTGGAGGGGCAAGGGGGTGGCGCCTCCACCCCTCTATATATAGAGGAAGGGGTGCGGCCTAGGGTTCCCACCCCTAGGCCCACCTCCTAGGGCCGTCGCACAAGGGGGGCTTGGGGGGTTTCCTTCCCCCCCCCCAAGTTTCCCCTCTTTCTTTCTTGGTTTTCAAGTAAACTCCATAGAAATTTCTAGAACCTTCCGAAACATTCTGAAACCTTCTAGAACCCCCATATAAACACTCCGGGACATTTCTGAACCTAGAAAATGATCTCCATTATATGAATCTTATTCTCCAGACAATTCCGGATCTCCTCGTGATGTCTCAGATCCAATCCGAGACTCCGAACAACATTCGGTCTCCAACGCACATTCCATATCTACCTAAACAGCATTGAACCTTAAGTGTGTCACCCTATGGTTCGTGAATATGCAGACATGATGGAGACACCTCTCCGATCAATAACCATCAGCGGGATCTGGAGATCCATAACGGCTCCCACATACTCAACGATGACTTCGTGATCGATAGAACCATTACCATACAAAACCAATTCCCTTTGTCACGCGATACTCTACTTATCCGAGGTTTGATCGTCAGTATCTCCATACCTAGTTCTACCTTGTTACTGATAAGTACTCTTTACTCGTTCCATGTTATGTCATCCCTTGTGACCTAGTCACATGCTTGCAAGCTAACTAGATGACATTCCATCGAGAGGGCCCAGAGCATATCTATCTGTCATATGGATGGACAAATCCCAATCTTGGTCCATGCGCTTCAACACATACTTTCAGAATACCCAATGACACCTTTATAACCACCTAGTCACGAAGCGGTGTTTGATGTCATCAAAGTACCCATCCGGTGATGGTGATTAACATAACCTCATGGTCGAAGGATTAGGTTACTATGCATTTGAAAGCTTGTAGCAATACGAACTAAATGACTTGATCTTATGCTACACTTACTATGGGTGTGTGTGTGTGTGTCCATCACATCATTCTCCTAATGATATGACCTTGTTATTAATGACATCCAATGTCCATGATCAGGAAACCATGATCATCTATTAATCAACAAGCTAGTTCAACAAGAGGCTTACTAGGGACTCTTTTACTTTTACAAAACACACATGTATTAGTGTTTCCTTATAATACAATTATAGCATGGGATGTAAACATTCATCATAAACACAAAGATATAATAATAACCACTTTTATTATTGCCTCTTGGGCATATCTCCAACATATGATCCATTAGTTTTCAACTTGTAGTATCACTTTATGCTTTGATTAATGATGTTCTGTCGCTTTGCATGATTATGGCCATTATTGCTCTCTTAGTTGGTCGCTCCCAGTCTTTTGCTAGCCTCCGTAATCAAGTATGAGTTCCACTCATGCATCCAACTCCTTAAACCAAGTTATTCCAAAGAGTCCACCATACCTACCTATTAGCATATGCTATTCCAAATATATTCATGTTTTTATCTACCTTCCAAATTAAACTTGTTATGTGAAAATTAGTGATTAAATCTCTCACGAACTTGATGGCACACTTTACTTTTCTTGCATTTAATAAACTTGAACCATTGTGTCGTCTATGTTGTATATGCTTGAACTTATTTGTTGGGGATTAGCAGAACCATGCTGTCATGGGGAACGCTTTCAACATTGCACTTGTACTTTGTACCTAGTTGATATCATGCTCTTTTTGTCTATGGATGTCATCGGTGTGAAATGAAAGGGGAGCTTGTAAGTCCATGGAGTTATGTATATGTGTTAGAGAAACGCCTGGGTCGCTGGTCTAATCCATGCTGACATGGTGGAAACCTGCAGCGTAACCATAATGAGGTGTCTATGAAGCATTCTTCTTATAAAAAAGAGTCCTATATTGAGAAAAAAAGAGAAAAAAAGAAGAAAAAAGAGATGATGAAAAGAGGAAAGAGAGAAAAAAGCACCATTTTCCCATGGTAAATAAGAAGATTGCTGAGATGCTCTTTGTGTGCTTGCCTTGTCATTTTGATATGGGGATTCTTCCGTATCATCGGGCAAGGGGTACCCCGTTGGTGGTTCTCTATGATACACATGTACTTACGATGACAAGAACTTACCCGGGACATGAGATTTCCAACTTATACTTCGTCAAGCATATACTTCATAGTTTATTCACTTTAACCTTAATCACTTCAAGATGCTTATGATAGGGGCAATGAGAGCTGAAAGCTAATAAGTACCATAATTTTTGGAAGCTCTTTATGAAACTTGAATATCTGCTTCCTTCTATGAAGGCATTTCTTCCACTTTTATATTGAGTCTCCACCTTCCACCTTTATGCACCTACTTTGAGAGCATAGTGGCCATTCTTAGTTCTATGTGCATTGTCCCAAGACTTGTTGATTGATGCATAACCTTGATGTTGCTTGTTTTAAACTATTTTTATCTAGTCACTCTTATAAACTTTGAAGGTGTCCTATGCATTTATCTTTGCTACTCTATGAAGGACAAGCTGAATGCTACTATGCTTTGTTTTCTTTATGTGAAACAAACAAACGTCTTGCAAAGTATTGTTATTCATGAATCTTTTGTTTGTGCCTTTTCATGTTGCAACATAGTTGCTTTGTCTTATTGCTAGAACTTTATCTTTCATCTTATGATTGAAGTACTATGATTCCATCTTTCAATGTTTTACAAATACTTTGATCAAGTTTATGATGCTACATGTCACCTCAAAAATTATTCTTTTCTTTTTATCACTTACCTACTCGAGGACGAGCAGGAGTTAAGCTTGGGGATGTTGATACGTTGCAAATGTATCTATAATTTTTGATGTTCCATGCTTGTTTAGTATCTACTTTGCTTTGCTTTGTCAACACTTTGAGGTATTTTTATATGTTTTCTGGGACTAACCTATTAACAAGATGCCACAGTGCCAGTTGTCTGTTTTCTTCTATTTTTGGTTCCAGGAAGTCAGAAAATGAATATTCTCGGAATTGGATGGGACAAAAGCCGAAGTTGATATTTTACCAGAAGACTCACGGAGCCAGAAGACGAGACGGAGAGGGGCCATAGGGTGGCCACACCAAACCTAGGCGCAGGTCCCCTGGCAACGCCAGGGCATGGTGTGGGCCCCCTGGACGGCCACCGACCTTGCCTCTTTCGCCTATATATCTCCCCCGATGCAAAAACCCTAAATCGTCCAGCCTCCAGCCACGAAAATTTCTACAGCGCCGCCGCCACCGAAGGGGAGATTTAGGGGACAGAAAGTCTCTGTTCCGGCACCCTGCCGGGACAGGGAAGTGCCCCCGGAGCCATCTCCATCGATCTCCACCGCCATCTCCATCATCGTTGTTGATTCCCATGATGAGGACGGAGTAGTTCTTCCTCAAGGCTAAGGGTTCAACGGGTAGCTATGTGTTCATCTCTCTCTCTATGCATGATCTTATTGTGATCATGAGCTTTGTAATCAAGTAGATCTACCTTTCTACTCAAGTGCTTTAATAGATCTCTGCTCTCCCCATGTGTGTGAAAGTGACAGCGTGCACACCATGGTGGCACTTAGGCTAGAGATTACAAATACTTGTTATGAGTTATATTTGGAGTTGGGTGTCTCTATGAAATTGTGGTGTTTGTTGGAACCATCTAGTGCTCAAGGTGAAAGTGTGGGGTTATCTAGATGTGGAAAGCAAACTTTGAGGTGTGCTCTTATAGCCCTACCATGGATTAGAGTGTCCAACCAGAGAGTAGTTCAGAGTAGTATCATAAAGAGAAGATATTTATATGAGAGTGTTCACTAGCAAAAGTATGATCCCTACGCCTTGTTTCTAAGCATTGAAACACCATTTTCTACTAGATCTGTTACATGTTTGCTTGCTTCCATCTTTATTTCAGTTTGCCTTTCGTCTCTTCCACACCATCAAAGTAATTTCTAGCACCGTTGTCTTATATTCATACCACTTGTATTTCACTATCTTTTCGCTGAACTAGTGCACCTATACACCTGACAAGTGTATTGGGTGTGTTGGGGACACAAGAGACTTCTTGTATCTTGATTGCAGGGTTGCTTGAGAGGGAATACCTTTGACCACTTCCTCCATGAGTTCGATAAACCTTGGGTGATCCACTTAAGGGAAAACTTGCTGCTGTTCTACAAACCTCTGCACTTAGAGGCCCAACAACTGTCTACAAGAATAGAAGTGCATAGACATCAGTCCACTAGTAGGATCATGTCATCACCAACACCCTTATTTTTACCTTGTTCATACCTCTCATATGAAGTGGGTGTTGTGGTAGTATTGGCCTCCATGTGGGCGACTTCTTCATCATCTATGGGGATGGCATCATCTTCATCCACCATGTTCATCTTCTCTGTCGGAGGCATCATCATCTCCATGCTTGGCGCGTCTTGATCCATGGGACCTAGCACATCATGAGATAACACACTAGAGGTAGAGGGTAAGTTGTTAGAAATCCAAGTGGTCTCACATGACCTATCAACTACCACTCTCAACTCACTCGGTGTATCACTCATGCCCTCCAAATGGAAGCACTCAATCTCACGTATGGTGGAGTCACTCATCTCACTCTTGTTTTCACTCAAGTGGGCTAAGTGTCTCTCATACTCACATGGGATTGGTACCACATCATCACTCAAGCATGTAGGGATAGGCTCGATTCTCTCAACTCCATGTGCCTCCTTTGGTGAAGGGAAAGTCCCATGCTCACCATTCTTGACCTTGTCGTCGCCATCTTGTGGGGTAGGCCCTTGTCTTGGAGATCGCTCATCCTTTGCCATGGCCTTCTTGGCTTGTGTAGTCCTCTTGATGTACTCGTCCAACTTGGCAAAGTAGAGGTCTTCGTCTTCCTCATCCATGAGGTTGCATGCGTCATCTAGGACGTCAAGTCTTGGCGTTGAAGCTTGATGGCGTGGAGGAGAGCTTGCTCTTGGTGCCATTTTGGTGGTGGCACGAGTAGTTGAAGGTGCCTCATGATGGTGTCGATGGAGGTCATTAGCGTGCCTTTCCAAAGGTTGATGTAGATGGCGTAGTTGGTCATCCACATGACGCTCGTGACAATGCTCCTTGTCCTTGGCACTCTTCTCTTTATGGTGGTGCCTTCTTGAGTTTGGTTGAGCATTATGGATGGTGCTCAACATGTATTCTTCGTCTTCATGGCGAAGATGCCTTGAACAACGTCTTGTATCCTCGTGATGTTGGCGATGATCTCTAGAGGATGTATGTCGATGAAGATTCTTTCTTCGTGGCGCCTCTTTTGGAAGATGATGTTGGGGTGCCACTCTTCTTATAGGCGGTGGCACTTGTTGCCTTGGAGGTTGTTGCACTTGACGCCTTCAAGGTTGTGGTGCTTGCTGCCTTGGAGATGGTGGTGCTTGGTGGCTTGGAGGTGATGGCGCTCGTTGCCTTGGAGATGGTGGTGCATGACGCCATGTAGGTGGTGGCGCTTGACGCCTTGGAGGTGGATCATCGAAGTAGGTGGTGCCCTTTGGTGTGGCACGCTTGGCCTTGAAGGTCATGGTTTCTTTATGATGCGTCTCCGCTAGCTTGGCATAGTATTCCTCCATCTCCAAGCGGTGGAGGTATTCTTCATGGCTCATGGAAGAGCCCTCGAAGGGGGTGAAGTTCGCCATGTCCTCCATGTTTGGTGAGGCGTCATCGTTGTAGCACTCGAAGTCATCCATTCTTGGGGAGTCGTTGTTGATGTAGTATTCCATATCACCCAAGCATGTGGAGCCATTGTCGGTGTAGTGCTCCATGCATGAGGAGTCATTGTCGATGTAGAGCTCTAGTTCCTCCATGCTTGAGGAGCCATAGTTGATGACGTGCTCCATGTCTTCCATGCATGTGGATCCGTCATAGGTGCAATGCTCCGGGTCCTCAAAGCATGCAGAGTCATTGTCGGTGGAGTTCTCCATCATGTCCTCTATACTTGTGGAGTCGTAGTCGTGGTGGCTCATCATGGATTATTCATAGATATCATCCTCGGTTCTGGAGTCCCTAGACATGATTCACAAGACCAAGTGGTGTATATGGAAATGGTAGGGGAGTTAGGCATGCAACATTAAACCTTACTTTACCTTGGAAGATAGTATCGTGCAAGTGGCAACACTTGAGAGCAATCAAAACCAAGCAAAGTGAAGTTCACGTGGAACACCAAAACCAACTAACCACTAAAAACACACGCACACAAAGCTTATGGTGGATCGGTATGGAAGGTGGCATGTCAAGAACCAATCCGAACTCAAGATGTTGTAATGGCAAGTAAAGAACCACGATGATCACAAAGCAAAACAAGTCAATCCACAAGAGGAAATTATGTACAAGGAAACACACACGGTGGGATAAATGGGACTTGCGCGACAGAGAAAGTGAGCTAAGAACCAAATGATTACCTAGCGAAGACTATAAGCTCGTGTCACACAAGTGCAAGGAGAGATGCTAGTTCAATTGCAATAAAATTGGTGTGCTACAAGATATGCACAATAAGTACCACATATTTGATGTTCATCGAGCTTGCGCTTCCTATTCTATGAGACACTTGTTTCTTTCTTTTTATTTTTCTTCTTTTTTTCTATTTTTTTCTTTCCTTTTTCTTTTTCACTTGCCTCTTGTGCCAACAACTATACAAGATAACTATATGAGATAGCGCGCTCACAACTTTTGCTCGGTATTCTACAAGTATCAAATGTGCATAGCTCAAGCAATCATAGGAGAAACTAGTCTCAATAGGTGTTTGTTGGATGCAAAGATAGTGTAGCTCACAAAGGAAAGCAAGTGGGGAGAAGTGGCGGAATGTTTATACCTTTCGTCGCCGATCTTCACCCTTTATTGGTGGATTCCACCCTGATCATGGAATTTGGATGGATTATATAGCATTAACCACAGATATGATGATGTATAGCTCTTTCTCCTCTTCAAAACGAGCTAAAGAACACCAAAATCCGAGTTTGTATGCAAAAGTTATGCTCAAAACCATAAAGTAGATTTAATGTCTGCAGGGGGCGGACATTCCGGGGCGCACAGGCCGGACAGTCCGGCCGGGGCGGATATTCCGGTCCGTTTCGGCCGGACACTCCGGTGGAACGGATATTCCGGTCCGTTTAGGCCGGACAGTCCGGTCCGGTTGATCCAGAAGTTCCAGAACACGAACAGGACGAGTTTTGGCGGAAAAACTCAAACCAAAACCTCAAATTGATGGGGGAAATCAAGGAATTGGGCTATGGGAACACATGGGAAGGTAGATCAACAAGTTTAGCAAGTACTCCATGGATCAAAACCTACCAAAACGCACTCAAATCACAGATCGATCCAAAACCCGAATTGGGGCTGTTTTTGGAGGAATTTTCAAATTTATGGGGAAAAGACCAAATCGAGGAGAAATCCGTGGCAACCAAAAGCTGCTGATACCAGATGTTATGGGGTATCCCCGTGGGTGGCCCGATCTTCACGGATCTCGTGTTCAAATCGATGGGAAAGCGAGGGGAAAGGGAGAAGGTAGTGGAAGCGGACGCACACCTCGCGAAGAACACGATGAACATACGCAAAACTCACACGATACAAGGCCGATTGCTCTCACCGGTGGCCACCGGTCCGATAGAATCCTCGCAAGGAAAGATCGGTCAACGTGCTCCCTCGATCCCACGCGGAGAGGGAAGAACACCTTGGAGAGGGTCTTGATGTCTTGGCAAAGGGACACCGATGCCAAGGCCTTGTACAACAAAGGAGGTGCGATGCAAACTCCAACGAGGTGGTGACGATAGTCGATCCCCTTTGGTAGAAGGGGATGAGGCCAAACTAGAGATTCCACAAAGGGGGTTGTCTTTAGTCTATCATCTATGCCTCGGGTTTACAATAGAGGTGGGGGGCTATATATTGGCCAGCCACGGGTTCAGGGGTATTTCAGGCATTAAAGTAGAGTTCTGGGTGAAGTAGAGGGGTACATGGGCCACAGGGCCCAGCTAGGCTCGCAGGCCCATCATCAGGCCGGACAGTCTGGGTCGAGTTGACCGGACAGTCCGGGGTGGCCGGACACTCCGGGTAGTGTTCGAAGAGGCACATAGAATGTCCAACCCCGGACCAGGCTCGGGTAGGCCGGACACTTCGGCTGAGTCACGCCGGACACTCCGGCTAGATTCAGGCGGACACTCTGGCTCTGGCAGCTTCAGGGCAGGTGCAGCTTCAGGGCTCGTAGGTTGACGCGGCGAGGGTTCGTACCTGATGATGCACAGAGTAGTGGTATTAAGTAGCAAGCCATCCAAGTGTATGTCAAAGTCACATGATGAGAGGAGCGAATTCACCTTAGCTTGAAGGAGCTTGGCGCGGGCATGGGTCATTGGTCCACTTGGGGGACTTGGTGTTGTAGATGTAGGAGTGTCCATAGGACGGGCTGCATCATCCATCTTCTTGGGTGACTTGGTGACAATCTTGGGGAGTTGGCTGACTTGGTGACGATCTTGGGGACTTGGCGTTGTAGAGGTAGTAGCGTCCGTAGGACGGGCTGCATCAAAAGGGACAACTTCTGTGAAGAGGCCGGAAGCGAAATCATAACATAGCAGCCACCATCCCATCTAGAAAGGAGAAAGAAGAGATCCGGAGAAGGAGGAGAAGGCGTTCTTCATCTCGCTCCATGATCTTCGACCTCCTAGCCATCACACCATCATAAGCCATTACTTGTACTTGAGAGAGAGAGAGAGAGAGAGAGATCTTCACTTTGCAAGATTAGGGTTTGAGATTGTTTCTTCCTATCTTGAATTGTGTTGGATTACTTTTCTATTCTTATTGTGGATCGCCACGGTAATATCGATAAGAACTCCCTTTATTTAATTATATCGATGATGCTTTCTTCTTTCATGTGTGAGTAAGTTCCTTGGGCGTGGGAGATGTAAGAGATTGGTGAGATGTGATGTGCCTCCATATATTTGCCATTAGTTTGTGATTGATTTTAATTACTATATTATGTGTGCTTGACTATCTGTGGGATGCCTAATGCTTGTTGTCCAATTAAGGGCCTAGAAAACATGATGCTTTGTTCTACATAGAAAGGATCTTGTTCGCTAGCAGATCGGCGACCCCCGAGTGACACGGGGATATCAATGGAAAACTAGTTGACTCGAGGATAACGAGGAACCACTATGCTTATTGCATTTGTCCGATCCAAGGAGCTTAATTTCTAAGCAACCTGAAGGATCTTAATCGTCTAGTGACTGACCATGGTTTTGGTAACAGGCTAGTAGGATTATTAAAGTTGGGACGAAGTCTACCAAGAGGATTTCCAGCTAATTATGGGTTACTCGCCTACACATATATTTATAAGATTATAATTGTTACACTTATCATTCGTCTACCTGGCATAGTCACTATCACCATGAACTGTATCTCCTCACGCCTTCTTTGTCATCTGTAGAAAACCACAAACAATCAAATCATTCTTTACTTTTATGCTTTTTAGTTCTGAAGTTTACATTTTAGTTTTATTTAAATACATCCAGTTTAATCCAAATTTCATTCATATTTCCACACTTGCAGTAAATTCACTCGAAGACTTGTGACAACTTTGAGTGTGACAGAGACTTCACTCATAAACACTTACCTTTGGGCTCCCTGTGGGATCGATATCTATACTTCGAAACTAGCTATAAACAATATGTGCATTTGTAGACATCAGTATGTATCAAGGCCAGGATTTGCCAATCCAAGTATTAACGTATAGATACACGTGGCCAACTCGGTGACGTTGAATTAATGAAGCTTGCAAGCATATGACTAGGTCATGAAATGATGCAACAACACGGGACCGAGTAAACGAGTTCATCTGTAACAGGATCCAATTAGGTATGGAGATACCGAAGATCAAATCTCGGATGAACTAGGTATCGAGTGGCAAAGGGAGTGGGACGCGACGTTGAAGGTTCAAGCGATGAGATTCGTGAAACGCACGGGGGTCATTATGGGCATCCAGGTCCCACTAATGATCATTGATACGAGAGGGGTCTCGGTTATGTCCGGAGCTTTTCTGAACCGAACGGTGGCACGCTTAAGCGTGGGGACGCATAGGGATTGATTTGGCACCATGGGAGAAATGAGAGAGAGAAACCGGAAATGTTCCGTGTAGCACCTGATGTTGATCGGAGGGGTCCAAAAGGAGTTCCATAGTGTAAGATATAATAATATATGTGTTTTATATTAATTAGTTGAATTAATAATATAACATATATTTTTATTTTATTTTTAAAAGGTAGCCCATGCCTAATGGGTATCACCCGGAGTGGAGGCCCAAGAGGGCAAGGTGCATGGTGGAGAGGGGACAGAGAGCCAATCCCTAGTGGGCTCTCCGCCTAGGGCCCACCTGGGGCCGGCGGCTCCCCTTGGTGGCCGGTGGGTGTGGGACCTCCTCCTATAAATAAAGGGGCACCCCTCCCCTTGGAAGGCATCCCATTCTATCTTCTCTTTCTCAATTTCCTTGAGGATTTCGCCGTAATATTGGAGAGAACTTTGAGGGTCTTGAGTTCTCCACCTTCGCACTTCCATCGTGCGTTGTTTGGTCCACCATCTTTCTTCTTCCGCTTCTCGGCTGGATCAGACCCCAGGAGGCGTCGCCTACACTGGACGTGTGTAGAACTTCGGAGGCGCCACACTTGGGGCGCTTGGAGTTGCTTGTCTTCATCAACGTACGCCTGCCTAGTAAGGCATACCTCGGTCTTTAAGGGTATGAATACCGTTTCCTTCTCCATTACTTATGTCTACATAGTGTAGATCTTGGTTATTGTGTTTGCGTAGTTAGAATTTTTTGTTTTCTGCTGCGTAATCCAACAGTGGTATCAGAGCCAATCTATGGATAGGCATGTCGTACGGATAAAACACATAGAAATATGTGTGCATTGGTTTTCTAGTTGCTACCCTCTTTCGTGTAATTGTTTATATCGCGGTACTGTTTTATGAAGTGGCCCCCAACCGACATTACATAGTGATTCACGAGACTGGTGCATAAGTAAGTGGCTTTGTGGGGTGTGTCTCTCTCCACAATAGTTGATATGACATTTACAACGGAGGGCCCTGAAAAGGAAAGAGAAAAGGCAACCATTGAATCCATGTTGTGGCTGTTGGAAATATGCCCTAGAGACAAATAGTAATAAGGACTATTATCATATTTCATATAGTTTATGATTAAGTTTTATATCATGCTATAATTGTATTGAGTGGAAACATCAATACACGTGTGATATATAAACAACCAAGGGTTCCTAGTGAAACTCTAGTCACTGGTTCATTGGTCAACAGATGATCAAGTTTCCTGATCATGTGGCATTTATGCCAGTTGGAAATGGAGTCACCTCATTCTGAGAATGAGATCATGAACCAATATCCAACCTAACCATCATGACCCGATCATGTCACGAAGTTCAAGGTACGATGATTAGAAATGGATCCTCATAGACTATTCCTTAGACCATGAGGCTATATCAATCACTATCTCCCGAGAGTGCTTAGATAGCATCAAGTGCCATCTGGTAATATGGTGGTTATAAAGGTGTGTTCAGGTACTCGTAGGAAACCGTAGAGGCAATATATGTCAAGAGCGGGATTTATCCGTCCACGTGACGGAAAGATACGCAAGGGCCCATTCGGAGAGGTTATATCCAATAGCTGCGCAGCATTTGATTTGATCACAGGGATATCACTTGTCGGAACGAGTCAAGTAGCATTGTTTGGTAATGAGATTGAACACGACATGGTGATGTCATTGATCAGATCTCGGGCAATGCAAGTATCGAGAGACAAAGGGAATAATACACGATTGTCCCGGTTCAAACAATGAAAGATCTTCATGGAACGCACCGGGGTCACATGGCCATCCAGGTCCCTCTATCGATCATTGGTCTGGGAGTGTTCTGACCATGTCTGGAGTGTTCCCGAACCGTAGGGTATCACGCTTAAGGGTTTGATGATGCTTAGAGAGTGTTTATAGGATTAGACGAATCGCCAAAGAATAGTAGAGAGAAAATCGGAAGGGTTTCGGTAAGTCCGGAGGATGTCCGGAGTGGAGGTGGAAGGTGTTCCATATCCACGAAGGTTGAATAATATGTGAATGAATGTTAAACATTGATTTAATCATTTATTCATAATTATTTAATAAAGAGAAAATCAATTTAAAAGGTCAAAAGGCTTAATGGGCCAATTCCCGGAGGGGAGAGGGCCCATTAGGGAAAGGAGAGAGGGAGAAGGGGCAAGGGGGTGGCCTGCTGGGCCAAGCCCCCCCCCGCACGAGGCCCACTAGGGCCGGCCAGCGACTGCCCCTCCCCCTCCCCCTCCTCCCCTTTAGTCCCACCCCGGGACTTTGAGGGAGGTAGTACCTCCCCTCCCCCTATATATAGTGGGGTATTTGGCCAGATAAATACACACACTATTCAATAAAGGTCTTCTCACTTTTGGGAAGACCTCCAGTTGATATTCTCTCTCTCTATCTCTCTCGTGACTGTGGTCCCAAGTTCAGACTGCGCGAACAAGAGACATCTTCACCACGGAGCGCCATCGCGCTGCGGGATTTGGATCCAGGAGCTCTACTTCCACAACTACTGCTGGATCGGGGAAGCTTGAGTCATCGTCTGGCACCGGACGTGTGTAGGTGTCACACTTGAGGCACTCAAGTCGTTGAGCCACAGGAGCGCAAGGACTTCATCACGAATTTGAGGTCGGCTTCGGCTCGTCTACATCAACCATGCTCTCCTGAGCGTTGACAATGCTTTTCGGTCTTCAAGGTTAAGTTCGTGAAAAGCCCCTCCCGTCACTGTATTACTAATATATAAGTCCTGGCAGCATCAGGGGTTCAGGGGCGTAGGGTAAAATTTTATTGTTTTCATACGCGGAACCCCTACAGTGTTATCAGAGCTAGATCTTTGCGTAGTAATGCTAGTACGGGTAGAACACACGAGATGTAGCATGTGGGCGTTGATCTTTTAGTTGTTACCCTCCCATGTGTACTTGTGTATACCGCAGCAATGCTTGATGAAGCGGCCCCCAACCGACTTTACGCGTTCATTCACGAGACTGGTCCACGCTTGACATACGGCTTGTACCGTATAAAGTGGCTTTGGGGGGTGTCTGTCTCTCTTGAATTAGTTGGTATGCCATTTACAATGGAGGGCCCTCAAAGGGGTGTAGTAGAGACAACTACTTGATCAACGTTGTGCTAAAAGTTCGTAGGTAAGAATTGTTCTTGTGCGAAAGCCCATTCAGCCACGTAAAAACATGCAAAGATAAAGTAGAGGCGTCTAACTTTGTTTTGCAGGGGGGCGTTGCTTTGTGATATGGTTGTGGAAAAGGTAAAGTGATTACCTTATGTTATGTAGTAGTAGATAGTCATGGAGGTGACGGACTACCACGCCGGAAAGACACCGGTACCCTGGTGTCTACGGCGCTGGAACCCTGGCGCCGGAATCCGGTGACGATGGATGGAGATCACAACATGAAGGACCATATCACATCGCATTTACATTCAATGTTATTGTTTGTATATCTTATTGTGTGCTAGTATTAGATACTCGACGGTAGCCTAATAAGATGATCCCTGTTAAAATAACCAATGATTGTGTTCCTCCTTAGTGTGCACCACCAAGAAAGTTCTTCGGTATGAGGCATGCCGTGATGATCGGGTGTTAGACATATCTACGTTCGCATACAGTGGGTGTAAGCCATGTTGCACAGTGAATACACTAAGGTTGAGTTGGCGAGCCTAGCATGTACAGACATGGCCTCGAAACACGGATGGTCAAAAGATCGAGCACGAGTCACATGAATGATGTGACCGATGTTTAGCATCCACCCTTGAACCCACATTGATGGTCGTGATGATCGGGGGAGATGTGGCTGATAGGGGTCGTGTTATCACTAGGAACCCTTTTGGGGATAGGTGTTTCTGAGTGGAGTTATTATTACCTCATTTAATTATAAACTTAGTCTAAATTCCTTTTGCAAATATATATGTAGAGATGGCTAACCGTGAAGCTTACTTTGTCATTGAGGAATGGGTAATGGGTCAGAAACTTAGACTTGATGGATCCAACTTCCCTAGTTGGCTTGTGCGCCTGAATGATCTCCTTACTAGGAATCGTGTGGTAGAATACATACGCCGCACGATGGATTTGACTGAGCCAAACCACTATGAGACCCCGCAAGAGATGGCAGACCGCTACTACCGTCAAGAGATTTCCACCTACATTCAGATAATAATGCGTTACGGGATGGTGGATGAACTCCACCCGCTCATGGGTGATCTTGATCCATATTCAATGGTGGATTAGCTGAGAGCAGAGTTCATAAGCCATGTGCGCATGTGGAAGCACGAGCTGCTTGGAGAGTTCCTTTCCATACAGATGGAGGAGCACACATGTCTGAAGGGTCACTTGGAGCGCTGATACGTCCATTTTGCATCACTATTCGACATCATAATTTACTGTTATTCATTGATATATTTCATATTAAGAGATGATACTTATGTTATTTCATCTGTTTTTGCATGGTTGATGACTTTTGGAGCATGGACCGCTATAGTCAGGATTCTGATGGAAAAGGGGCTGTTTGGAGGCGAAATTCGCGAAGATCAGAAAATCCGGGAAGATATATGGAAAATCCTATTTTTCCAGAAGACGAAGATTGCCATAAGGGAAAATGGAGATGGGCCACAGGGAGCCCACACCACCCCCTGGCGCGGGCCACCCCAGGCCACACCACCAGGCGGTGTGGCCGCCCTGACCCACTCCAGGCTCTCCCCTTTGGCGTATATTATCCTCCCAAAACCCTAAGACTCGGAGAGCGACCACAGAAAGATTCCATCGCCTCTGCGGGGCGGAAACTACCGAGAGAGAAAGATCTCTCCGGCAGACAGAATTCTGTTGGGGGAATTCCTTCCCAGAGAGGGGAGATCGTCTCCATCAACATCACCATCAAGCTAGACTTCATCGGGATCATCATCATCATCACCATCATCATCTTCACCAGCACCATCATCACCACCATCATACCGCTGTAACAATTGGGTTGAATCTTGCATAGTTCTTAGGGGAAACTTTCCCGGTGTTGATTACTCCTTGTAGTTGATGCTATTGAGTGAACCATTGAATTATCGTTTATGTTCCGATTGTTACATATCATTATATCATCTCTGATCTTGATCCATATGATGTCTTGTGAGTAGTTCGCTTAGTTCTTGAGGACACGGGAGAGGTCATGTTGTTAGTAGTGGAATTGTGTTGAGAAAGATTCAATGGTTTGTTAATTAAGTTGTGGTGTACTTCTTCTATTGGTGTCATGTGAACGTCGACTACATGACACTTCACCTATATGGGCCTAGGGGAATGCATTGTGTATTTGGCTACTAATCGTAGGGGTTGCCGGAGTGACAGAAACCTGAACCCCCGTTAGGAAACCTTTGCACACGGGATGTCAGGGTCTTAGAGTTTAAAGCTATGGTTAGATTTCTATCTTAATTACTTTCTTGTACTTGCGGATGCTTGCAAGGGGTATAATCACAAGTATGTATTAGTCCTAGGAAGGTCGGTACATTAGCACAGGTTCACCCACACAATACTTAGCAAGCTAAATAAGATTAATCAACTATATGAAGCGAAAGCACTTGACGATATTCCCATGTGTCCTCGAGAATGTTTGGTCATCTTAAGTAATACAACCGGCTTACCCTTTGCTAAAGAAAGGATTGGGCCACTTGCTGCATTTATTCTTATTGTCTTCTATTTACTAGTACTTTATTTACTTGCAATATCAAAAAACCCTAAAAATCCGTTTGCTAAGTATTTGCAGAGAATTCCTGATCCATACCACTTGTCAACACCTTCTGCTCCTCGTTGGGTTCGACACTCTTACTTATCGAAAATACTGCGATACACCCCCTATACTTGTGGGTCATCAAGACTATTTTCTAGCGCCGTTGCCGGGGAGTGAAGCGCTATTGGAGAGTGGAACTGGTTAAGGAAACTTCTACTGTGAGTATTGTTTATTTGTGTTAGTTGCTTTACTTTCAATATGGAAAATTCGCTGAGTTTCTTATTTCGTAATGCTACTACCACTGCTAAGGTAGTAGATGAACCACCACCTTCTGAGAATGATACTTTCAAAATACCTACAAGAATTATAGATCGTGTTATGGATAACTATTATGTTGGAGATGGAACTGTCCATCCTGGTGATCATTTGCTCTTTATACACGAATTATGCGGGTTGTTCAAGTGTGATGGTATTACATTAGATCAAGTCAAGAAGAAGTTATAGTCATTATCACTGAAAGGAAGAGTTGAGGAATGGTATAAACTGCTGAAGAATGGTCAATCTCTTGAATGTGAGGAAGTAGTACCTCTCTTTTATTCAAAGTTTTATACTCCTAGTGAGATTCATAAAGACCAGAATCAAATATACAACTTTTGGCCTCTTGATGGAGAGAGTACAACTCAAGATTGGGGGAGATTGAACTTACTAATGCTCAAATGTCCCATTCATGAGCTCCCCAACAATATTATTATCAATAACTTTTATGCACGGCTTTCTCTTCATGATAAGGATTTATTGGATGCTTCTTGTGCTAGATCATTCACTCGCATGGAAGAAGAAGCTAAATGGGATCTTCTAGACCGTATTCAAGACAATGCTGAAGCATGGGAGAATGACAAAGTAAGAAAGTCAGGTATAAATTATGATTATGAATGCATTGAATCTTTTATGGGAACTGATGACTTCCAAAATATTAGTAAGCTTATGGTCTTGATCCTCAAGTTATTACAAATTGTTTTAAGGCTTTTGCTTCCTATATTGAAATTCCGAAAAAGGGATGGAACAAGTATCATGCACCATATAAAGATATTGTTGATTGTGTTTCTATTAGGAGTACTGAATTTTGCACTATGGATCATATCCTACCTGAACCTTATATCGAGAAAATACCCTTCCCGGATAAGGTAAAGGAGCATCCTATGATAACTAGTGTAATCAATAAAAGTGCAAAGAGAACTGTAAAACCTGATGAACAAATAAACATTGATCCTGCTGTAGCAATTGTGAAAGACCTTGTTACTAAAAGTGTGGAAGATGGACACATAGTCTTCTGTGAGGATGCATCTCATATTGTTTCACATCCTAATAGAACTAAAAAGGCTAGTGTCACTGTGCTTTCTGTTAGAATTGGTGATCATTGCTATTATGGTTAATGTGATATCGGTGCAAGTTCAAGTGCTATTCCTTATGAGCTTTACAAAGAAATTATGCATGAAATCAGTCCCTATGAACTAGAAGAAATTGTTGTGGTTATTCACCTTGCTAATAGAGAGACCATCTGTCCAATTGGTATTGTGCGGGATGTAGAAGTTCTTTGTGGTAAGATTAAATATCATGCTGATTTTCTAGTACTGTGTTCAGCTGCTAGTAAAACCTATCCTATCATTTTTGGTAGACCTTTCTTGAACACTTGCGGAGCCATTATTGACTGCAAAAGGGAGAAAAATTTAACTAAATTTGATGGGGAAGCTTATGAGTTTAATTTTTCGAAATTTACTAAAGAACCTTGTGAAAATGAAACCTATAATGAGGATTTTAGAGTTGAACAACTTGCTTCTATTTCTCTTGCTCCTAAGAATGCTTTGCAGCAATTTATGGAAGACCACGAAAGTGAAATCTTCATGGAAGAAAGAAATGAGATTGACGAGATTCTCCGTCGTCAACCTAAGATGCTTAAGCATAACTTGCATGTGGAAGATTTGGGCACCACGTTGCCACCTAAAAAGGATCCAGTCTTCGATCTAAAACCTTTACTTGACGATATTAAGTATGCTTACATTGATGATAATAAAATATATCCTGTTATTATTAGTTCTAAACTTTTAGGGAAGGAAGAGGAAAGATTATTGGAGGTATTGAATAAACACCGAGGGGCTATGGGCTATACTCTGGATGATTTAAAGGGGATTTCTCCAACTTTATGTCAGCATGCTATCAATATAGAACCAGATGCAAAGCCAGTGGTATAACACCAACGTCGTTTGAATCCTAAGATGAAGGAGGTGGTAAGAAACGAGGTATTAAAACTCCTTGATGCTGGTATTATTTACCCTATTGCTGATAGTGAATGGGCTAGTCCTGTTCATTGTGTCCCTAAAAAGGGGGAATTACCGTTGTGCCTAATGATAATGATGAGCTTATTCCCCAAAGAATAGTAGTAGGTTATAAGATGTGCATTGATTTCAGGAAAGTTAACAAAGTTACTAAAAAAGATCATTACCCATTACCTTTTATTGATCAAATATTAGAAAGGTTGTCTAAAAAGACCAATTTTTGTTTCCTTGATGGATACTCTGGTTTCTCTCAAATTGCTGCTAAACAACAGGATCAAGAAAAACTACTTTTACATGCCCTTATGGAACCTATGCTTATAGACGTGTGCCTTTTGGTTTGTGTAATGCTCCTGCCACTTTTCAAAGATGCATGTCTGCTATCTTTCATGGTTTTTGTGAGGAAATTGTGGAAGTGTTCATGGGTGACTTTTCCGTCTATGGAACTTCTTTTGATAATTGTTTGCACAACCTTGATAAAGTTTTGCAGAGATGTGAAGAAACTAATCTTGTTCTTAATTGGGAGAAATGCCACTTCATGGTGAATGAAGGGATTGTCCTTGGACATAAGATTTCTAAAAGATGCATAGAAGTTGATAGAGCTAAAGTTGAGGCAATTGCGAAAATGCCCTGTCCAAGAGACGTCAAAGGTATTCATAGTATCCTTGGTCATGTTGGTTTCTATAGAAGGTTTATTAAAGATTTCTCTAAGATATCAAAACCCCTCACTAATATTCTTCAAAAGGATGTACCCTTTGTTTTTGATGATGATTGTAAGGAAGCTTTTGAAACTCTAAAGAAGGCTTTAACTACTGCTCCTATTGTTCAACCACTCGATTGGAGCTTACCCTTTGAAATCATGTGTGGCGCTAGTGATTTTGCTATAGGTGTTCTACTTGGGCAACGAATAGATAAAAAGTTAAATGTTATCCATTATGCTAGTAAGACTCTTGACGCTGCTCAAAAGAATTATGCTACTACTGAAAAAAGAATTCCCAACCGTTGTCTTTGCTTATGATAAGTTTAGACCTTATATTGTTGACTCAAAAGTTACCATTCATACTGATCATGCTGCTATTAAGTACCTTATGATGAAGAAAGATGCTAAGCCTAGGCTTATTAGATGGGTGCTGCTCTTATAAGAGTTTGACCTACATATTGTAGATAGGAAAGGTGCTAAAATTCCTGTAGCTGATAATTTATCTCGATTGGAAACATCTCTTTTGATCCTATGCCTGTTAATGATAGTTTCCCAAATGAACAGTTGGCTGCGGTAGGGGTAAGCTCGCGAGGGAGCCCTTGGTATGCTGATTATGCTAACTTTATTGTCTCCAAGTATTTGCCTCCAACTTTTACAGCTCAGCAAAGAAGGAAGTTCTTTTATGATTTGAGGCATTATTTTTGGGATGACCCACATTTATATAAAGAAGAAGTAGATGGTATTATGCGAAGATGTGTTCCAGAATATGAACAAAAGGAGATATTGCGGAAATTTCATGGTAGTGCCTATGGAGGACATCACGCGGGAGATAAAATCGCATAGAAGGTACTATAATCAGGTTTTTACTGGCCTACCCTTTTTAAAGATGCAAGAAATTTTTTCTTATCATGTGATGAGTGCCAACGAGTAGGTAACATTTCTAGACACAATGAGATGCCTATGAATTACTCTCTAGTTATTGAACCATTTGATTGTTGGGGATTCAACTTTATGGGTCCTTTTCCCCTTCAAAAGGTTATACCCATATTCTTGTTGTTGTTGACTATGTTACTAAGTGGGTAGAAGCCATACCTACAAAAAGTGTTGATGGGGAGACCTCCTTAAAAATGCTTAAGGATATTATATTTCCTAGGTTTGGAGTGCCTAGGTATCTTATGACTGATGGAGGTTCTCACTTTATTCATGGTGGTTTTAGAAAGACCCTTGCTAAATATGATGTTAATCATAGAATCGCTTCAGCTTATCATCCCCAGACTAGTGGACAAGTAGAGTTATCAAATAGAGAAATTAAATCCATCTTGCAAAAGATTGTTAATAGATCTAGAAAAAATTGGGCTAAAAAGTTGAATGATGCTTTATGGGCTTATAGGACTGCCTATAAAAATCCTATGGGGATGTCTCCTTACAAAATGGTTTATGGGAAAGCTTGTCACCTGCCTTTAGAATTAGAACATAAAGCTTATTGGGCAGTTAAAGAACTTAATAGAGACTATAAGCTTGCTAGTGAAAAAAGATTATTTGACTTAAGTTCGTTGGATGAATGGAGGAGTGAAGCATATGAGAATGCTATACTCTTTAAGGAAAAAGTTAAAGATGGCATGACAGGCAAATTCTTAATAAAGAATTCCACGTTGGTGAGAAAGTTTTATTGTATAGGTCTCATCTCAGATTTTTTCCAGGGAAACTACTTTCAAAATGGGAACGACCTTTTGTTATCGAAGTATATTGTTCAGGAGCAATAAAATTTTCTTTTTTAAAAGATAACACTACACAAGTGGTGAATGGTCAGCAAATCAAGCACTATATTGCTGGAGATTCTTAAAATGAAGATATTGATGCTATTCAAGTAGTAACTCCGGAAAAATTTATCAAAGACCAAATTCAGACACCTGTAGAGTCTGTTTTTGAATAGGTAATAGTTCTGGTAAAAAAAGTTCCGCGAAAATTTTGTCCAGTTATATTTTTGCAGTTTTTATCCAACAAGGGAAGCTACGAAGCAAAAGAGGGACAGAAGTGGAGCCAGAGTGGCTCACACACACCCCTGGTGCGGGCCCCCTGGCCGCACCAGCAGGTGGTGTGGCCACCTCGAACTCTGTCTCTGACCCGTTTTCTCCCAGTACCTTCCTTTTGTTGGAAAAAATCATAATATATAATCCCCCGGATCCTCCGAGGTTCGTATATCATGTTCTAGTCATGTTTTCGTTTTGATCTGTTTTTGCCAGGAACTATTCTCAAAGTTTAGAAGCACAATGGTCTCCGCCAAGGATAAGGGAAAGAAGCCCGTGGAGGAGGATCCCCAAGACCTTGGGCAGGAGAAGGAGATCGAGAGTAAAGATGAATAGGAGGCAAAGCAAAGCCAGCATCCGCACACCGGCACTACCATTGCAAGCATTGGAGTGGTGGCAAACCCTGCTAGGATCAAAAGGACTGCACGGATGTCAACTTGAGGGAATCATCCGCGTCACTGTTTGGCTCCACGGTCACCTTCTCCACGCACCAAGAATCCCTTCCATACCCTTATCCATGAGCATCAATTCCAGAATATGCCCAAGGAGGAACTACCCTCCAATTGGGATATGCCTCGCTCTAACCATGCAGGAAAAGAAGAATTCAAGGAGGAAGAGTGGGGAAAGAACCGCAAGAGCTGGAATTCACAACCCGACATGATCATGAGCCGTATTGAGCAAAACTCGGAGTTGATTCGTACTCTCACCTTCGAGATTGAGGACTTGGGGAAATTAGTCAAAAAGCTCATCGAGAGAACACCACCACCGAAGGAGTAATTCATCATCAGGTTTTGGCATCCCCTTGGTTTGTTCCAAGCTTGGGGGAGTGCCGCGGTGTCACATCACTATCTTCTATATTTTTTACCTTTTTAGTAGAGTCATATCATGAATAGAGAAGTTATTACGTAGGATGGTTTGCATTATGGAAGTGTCCCGTCTCTCGTTAGATATGTATCCCTTGGTGTGATTTGCCGTTATGGAATATTAATGACAAGTTCTATCATTTACTCTTTTGCATATCTTATATTAGTTTTCAATTCATGGTTATGTGATTGATCTTGTCGTTAGTATTGGTATCACTTTGGGATCATTGAGTTAATTTATTTGGTTTTGGCAAACCTGGCTTGGTCAGTAGCAGCACTATTTTGAGTGTTGAATGAAAAAGATAAAATGTACTCTAAAGAAATATAATTTCATCATCTTTCTTTCTTGATTTGCTCATAAGCTTAGTTTTCTCTAGTTAAGGTCTTTTGTGCTTCGAAGGAAGATTGCATGTTTGTTTTTATCACCTGAATGTTTGTTTGTTTCCTTCAACTCTTATACTTGCTACCCAGCCTTGCTAGCCAAAAACCTGTACTGAGAGGGAATGCTTCTCGTGCATCCAATCCTTAAACCAAACCTGTGCCATTTGTGTCCACCATACCTACCTATTAGCACTTTTGCTATTCCAAGTAAATTCATGTTTTTATCTACCTTCCAAATTAAACTTGTTATGTGAAAATTAGTGATTAAAGCTCTCACAAACTTGATGGCACACCTTACTTTCTTGCATTTAATAATTTTGAACCATTGTATCCATCTTTGTTGCGTATATGCTTGCACTTTATAAGTTGAAGTTAGCAGAACCATGTTGTCATGGGGAACACTTTCAACATTGCATTGGTACTTTGTACCTAGTTGATATCATGTTCTTTTGCTTATGGATCCCAGCGGTGTGAAATAAAAGGGGAACTTGTAAGATCATGGAGTTTGTATGTGTGCTAGAGAAATGCCTGGGCCGCTAGCCTAAGCCATGCCTACTCATGGTGGAAACTTGCAGCATAACCATAATGAGCACTCTATGAAGCATCCTCAATAAAAACATATGCAAATAGCAAATAAAAAGATTGTTGAGATGCTCATTGTCTGCTTGCCTTGTCATTTTGATTATGGGATAGCTCATGTATCATGTGTAAGGGGTACTCCGTTGGCGGTTCTCTATGATACATATGTACTTACAATGACAAGAGCTTACTTGTGACTAAAGTTGAGTAGCATGAGGTTTGGTACTCGTAAGTAAGGGGCATGAGATTTCAACTTATAACTTGTCAAGCATATCCTCTTAGTTGTGTCACTTTAACCTTAATCACCTAAAGATGCCTATTATAGGGGCAATGAGAGCTGAAAGTTAATAAGTATCATAATTTTTGGAAGCTCTTTATGAAACTTGAAATCCCTACTCCCCTCTGTGAAGGGCCTATCTTTTACTTTTTAGTTGAGTCAGTAAATCTATTCCCTTCTATCTCAGCAAGTATTTTGAGTTGTTGTGTTTTATTCAATCATGTTTCTTATGTTCCTTGTTTTGCACATTTGCTCTTATCTTAGTGTCTACTACTTTGAAAGCTATCATTGAAAACTAGATATTTGTGAACTCCTGCAAATTGCCAACTATTCTTCGACCAAGAGATAAGTTTGCCATTACCAATTATGATTTACTTTATGCATCTTTATTGTGTTTCCTTTACTTATTGCAAGTTAAGTTATATAATAGTGAGTTGTCTTCTATTATGATTTATGTATTGATGAATGTGATGCTTCTTGTCCATATTCTTTTATCGACTCTTCACTCCATAAACCTGAGGTTATGTTTATTGAGCTTAGTTTTTGCTTGGGGACAAGCGAAGTCTAAACTTGGGGGGAGTTGATACGTCCATTTTGCATCACTATTCTACATCATAATTTACTGTTATTCATTGATATATTTAATATTAAGAGATGGTACTTGTGTTATTTCATCTGTTTTTGCATGGTTGATGAATTTTGGAGCATGGACCGCTGCAGTTAGGATTCTGATGGAAAAGGGGTTGTTTGGAGGCGAAATTCGCGAAGATTAGATTGCTAGAAGGGGAAGTGGGGATGGGCCATAGGGTCCCACACCACCCCTGGCACGGGCCACCCCAGGCCGCACCACTAGGTGGTGTGGCCGCCCTGGCCCACTCCAGGCTCTCCCCTTTGGCGTATATTATCCTCCCAAAACCCTAAGACTCGGAGAGCGACCACAGAAAGATTCCACCGCCTCTGCGGGGCGGAAAACACCGAGAGAGAAAGATCTCTCTGGCAGATAGAATTCTGCTGGGGGAATTCCTTCCCGGAGAGGGGAGATCATCACCATCAACATCACCATCAAGCTGGACTTCATCAGGATCATCATCATGATCATCACCATCATCATCTTCACCAGCACCATCATCACCACCATCATACCGCTATAACAATTGGGTTAAATCTTGCATAGTTCTTAGGGGAAACTTTCCCGGTGTTGATTACTCCTTGTAGTTGATGCTATCGAGTCAACCGTTGAATTATCATTTATGTTCAGATTGTTACATATCATTATATCATCTCTGATCTTGATCCATATGATGTCTTGTGAGTAGTTCGTTTAGTTCTTAAGGACATGGGAGGGGTCATGTTGTTAGTAGTGGAATTGTGTTGAGAAAGATTCAATGGTTTGTTAATTAAGTTGTGGTGTACTTCTTCTAGTGGTGTCATGTGAACGTCGACTACATGACACTTCACCTATATGGGCCTAGGGGAATGCATTGTGTATTTGGATACTAATCGTAGGGGTTGCCGGAGTGACAGAAACCTAAACCCCCGTTAGGAAACCTTTGCACAAGGGATGTCAGGGTCTTAGAGTTTAAAGCTGTGGTTAGATTTCTATCTTAATTACTTTCTTGTACTTGCGGATGCTTGCAAGGGGTATAATCACAAGTATGTATTAGTCCTAGGAAGGTCGGTACATTAGCTCAGGTTCACCGACACAACACTTAGCAAGCTAAAGAAGATTAATTAACTATATGAAGCGAAAAGACTTGACGATATTCCCATGTGTCCTCAAGAACGTTTGGTCATCTTAAGTAATACAATCGTCTTGTCCTTTGCTAAAGAAAGGATTGGGCCACTTGCTGCCTTTATTCTTATTGTCTTTTATTTACGCGTACTTTACTTAATTGCAATATCAAAACCCCCTAAAAATCCGTTTGCTAAGTATTTGCAGAGAATTCCTGATCCATACCACTCGTCAACACCTTCTGCTCCTTGTTGGGTTCGACACTCTTATTTATCAAAAATACTTCGATACACCCCCTATACTTGTGGGTCATCAAGCGCATGCTTGATGCACACATGAGACTGGTTCACTTCGTGGATTACTGGATGGATGATCCGTTTGCGATAGGCATGCTGCTTCGATCGTTGCCTCCCAGCTATGAAGGACATGTCCAAAGTAGCATCATGAATGGTGATACGGAAACATTGGATTTCCAAGAGTTCATATTACGTTTCAGGAACCTAAAGGTTGAACCAATCACTGGTGAGGTCATCAATGACAAAGGTATATATTTGATATACAATTTTATAAATGTTATAATCTTGCAAACACATTTGCAGTGTTAAGTATATTTGATACTTGTTCTGTTTTGCTGAAAACAGGTCCTTCTGCATGAGAGGTGCTTGCTGGAGAGGAGGTGACGTTACGTGTTGATGGCGAGCATGATGATGATGGCCAACGACACTCTCCTTCAACATTTATCATTTAGTTTATGTTGAGGATGGTTATTGTAATCAAAAGATTGTGAACTTCTTTAGTGTGTCTTACATTTTGTGAGACGGTTATTCATATCAGTTTGTAACAAACAGTTGTTCTACTTTTTATGAATGATTTCTATTTGTGTTCATATCTTGTTTGATTATATGTGAATTATCCTTGTTGTTTGAAACTAATTGATAATACATGAACATTTGTAAAATATTGAAATGCCTTGAAAAATACCCAACTTAATGATAAGTTCATTAATGAATGAAACCATTGTTTAAATTCAAAAGTTATGTTGATAATATGTGAAAGATATTCGATTTCTTATCACATATAAATCATGCCTAAGTTCGACAAAATAACTTGAACACTGTGTATTACTTGAATACAAAGTGTTTAATGAATTGTTAAAAGTAAATACATATTCGATGTATTGTGTTTTGACAAATGGTAATTATCATTATATGATTGTTTAAAAGTGTAAAGAAGTTTACTAAAGGAAACATGAGTATGAAACTATATGATATGATCAAAGTATTTCATCAACAAAGGGTATAAATATAAAAGAGAACCCAATTACTATGATTTGATCAATAGTAATGAAATTCGACTTTATAAGAATGGCATAAAGAAATTGTGGGATGCAAAGCGTTTTGAAACGTCAAAATGCAAAGCATCACAATGTGATATTAGATATCAAAATGGGTGAATAGATGGCGCCAAATAAATTGTTATAGTGTAGATGTAGAGACCATTAGTTAGAAATAGTTAGCACTCAATTAGAACATATAGTGAACCATTTGAATTCGTGAAAGCGTCTCCATATCTTGTATGGATAGTCGTAAAAGTTTTGGGGGTATTCGATATAACCAAAACAATAGCGAATAAGTCCTTGTAGAGTATTCATTGGAAATTTTGAATACAAAATCCATAGCTGAAACCAAAAGAGAAGCAAAACTAGTATTGCTTGGATTTTGGTACATTCTTGAGAAAGTTCACTATTAGTGATATTTCTCGATTATGGAGCAAATGGAAGATAGTGAAAAACATGATGAGGATTCAAATCCCTGCATCAGAGTGTTGAGAAGCGCAACGGAAAATGTTTCTGAACGATTCTCTTCACAGAAGGAAAGAATCAATGATAATGATCATTGTGTTTTCCCCACTAGTGTTTTCACTACATAAAGTAGGAGTCTAAATGTATCCCATAACTTGTATGGAGACATTTGTGAATCATTTGTCATGATACTTGGAATATGACATACCTACGAACCACTAAGGAAATAATGGTAAACTAGAATTATGAGAAATCCCATAATAAAATTCACTTGAGATTAGAAAGCAATTCGTTGCGGAATCTCACAAGTAAAAGGGGTTACTTGGAATTTTCCCAAATGAATGCAAAGCCATAGTGGAAAAGGGGGTGAATGACAAAAACACAATTTGTCAAGTATTGGACGAATTCAAATGAATTTGATTCTAGTGTGCTAAATGTCTAGTGGATTTAAAACTAGTAAAAGTACCGGTGTCTCATAGTAAATCTCTCACTTTGATATTTGATCAAAGGATTTGAGTTATTCAAAATAGTGAGTAAATATGCAATTTGCATAAAATTGAGTGGGAGCTATGAAAGTCTTCCTAAAACAATATGTGAATGACATATTTTTGAGTGGGAGCAATATAAGTCTCAAATTCAAATATGTAGGAACATAGTTTGAGTAAGAGTAGCGACTCGTACCCAAATATGTTAGGAACATATTTTGAGTGGGAGCTTATAGAGTGATTCTTAAGTGTGTTAAGAATAAAAGTGCAAGTACCAATAAATAATGATTTATAGGGGTAGAAGTTTATAATAAGTGTATTATGATATTATGTAGTATTCCTTAAGGGATTCTGAAAAGGGTTTTAGAATAGAAGTTAATTAAGGAATTGGTCCTTAATAACTTAAATTAGGAATAGTATTAAGTTTAACATCAATGGTTGAAAGAAAGAAAAGGATGATCATCATCCACTATATTAAGACATATGTTCTATCTTAGAAAACCATGATGATAACTTAACATAATATATGATCTAATAAGGAATGTTTGAAAAGTGATTAAGTTTGAATCACGGAACATTGAGCTAAGTTCGTCCGCAGTGTCTAATAGAGAACTGCAGACATATTTTCCAAATCCATAAAGGATGAGATATCTTAAAGCATAAAGAGTTATGTTATAAGGGAATATGTTGGAAACTCCTGTAAATACCGATTAAAGTCAAGTAGGAAGCGAGGTGAACCAAAACATCGAAAGTTGCACAGAGTGCACTCGTGTTTCGATAATTACATTTATAATAATAGATAAGGGTACCATCTAAAGTGTTGTATAATGTTATTGTGGGGCTAGTTCGCTTTTAATGTAGAATGATGTGTCCCAGGGCACAGTGCCCATGAGAAAGCCCTCGAGGTTGACCTAAAGTTACTATAGGCTCCTAGAATCAGGCCTCGTTCTGCTGCCATAGCGACGATGCATACACACAGATGTTATCATGTGATGATAAAGTATTAATATCAATCAAGGTGACATTAGTAAGTTGCAAAGCATTTGGAACTATAAAGTACAGGCCCATGACTCAACCTCTTCCATGAGCAAGCATGTTCAGGGTACCGTATATGGTGCCAATGGTTAAGAACAAATGCAGCTAGTGTATTTGTACTCTAGTGGGAGACTGTTAGAAATATGCCCTAGAGACAAATAGTAATAAGGACTATTATCATATTTCATATAGTTTATGATTAAGTTTTATATCATGCTATAATTGTATTGAGTGGAAACATCAATACACGTGTGATATATAAACAACCAAGGGTTCCTAGTGAAACTCTAGTCACTGGTTCATTGGTCAACAGATGATCAAGTTTCCTGATCATGTGGCATTTATGCCAGTTGGAAATGGAGTATTCTGAGAATGAGATGATGAACCAATACCCAACCTAAACATCGTGACCCGATCATGTCATGAAGTTCAAGTTAAGAGGATTAGAAATGGATCCTCGTAGACTATTCCTTAGACCATGAGGCTATATCAATCACTATCTCCCGAGAGTGGTTAGATAGCATCAAGCGACATCTGGTAATACGGTGGTTATAAAGGTGTGTTCAGGTACGCAAAGGAAACCGTAGAGGCAATATATGTCAAGAGCGGGATTTGTCCGTCCACATGACGGAAAGATACTCAAGGGCCCACTCGGAGAGGTTATATCCAATAGTTGCGCAGCATGTGATTTGATCACAGGGATATCACTTGTTGGAACGAGCAAGTACCATTGTTTGGTAACGAGATTGAACATGACATGGTGATGTCATTGATCAGATCTCGGGAAATGCAAGTATCGAGAGACAAAGGGAATAATACACGACTGTCCCGGTTCAAACAATGAAAGATCTTTGTGGAACGCACCGGGGTCACATGGCCATCCAGGTCCCTCTGTCGATCATTGGTCTGGGAGTGTTCTGACCATGTCTGGAGTGTTCCCGAACCGTAGGGTATCACGCTTAAGGGTTTGATGATGCTTAGAGAGTGTTTATAGGATCGGAAGAATCGCCGAAGAATAGTAGAGAGAAAACCGGAAGGGTTTCGGTAAGTCTGGAGGATGTCCGGAGTGGAGGTGGAAGGTGTTCCATAGCCACGAAGGTTGAATAATATGTGAATGAATGTTAAATATTGATTTAATCATTTATTCCTAATTATTTAATAAAGAGAAAATCAATTTAAAAGGTCAAATGGCTTAATGGGCCAATTCCCGGAGGGGAGAGGGCCCATTAGGGAAAGGAGAGAGGGAGAAGGGGCAAGGGGGTGGCCGGCTGGGCCAAGCTCCCCTGCGTGGGGCCCACTAAGGCCGGTCGGCGGTTGCCCCTCCCCCTCCTCTCCTTTAGTCCCACCTCGGGACTTTGAGTGAGGTAGTACCTCCCCTCCCCTATATATAGTGGGGTATTTGGACAGATAAATACACACAATATTCAATAAAGGTCTTCTCACTTTTGGGAAGACCTCTAATTAACATTCTCTCTCTATCTCTCGTGACCATGGTCCCAAGTTCGGACTGCAGGAACAAGAGACATCTTCACCACGGACCACCGTCGTGCTACGGGATTCGGATCCAGGAGCTCTACTTCCACAACTGCTGCTGGATCGGGGAAGCGGGAGTCATCGTCAGGCACCGGACGTGTGTCACTCCCCGCGAGGTATCACACTTGAGGCACTCAGGTCGTTGAACCACAGGAGCGCAAGGACTTCATCATGACCTTGATTTCGGCTTCGGCTCGTCTACATCAACCACGCTCTCCTGAGCGTTGACAACGCTTTTCGGTCTTCAAGGGTAAGTTCGCGAAAATCCCCTCCCATTACTGTATTACTAATAGATAAGTCCTGGCAGCATCAGGGGTTCAGGGCGTAGGGTAAAATTTTATTGTTTTCATACGCGGAACCCCTACAGTGGCTCTACGTTCGTAGGTGGGAAGGGGGTTCTACTACGAAAGCCCTAAAGCCACGTAAAACATGCAAAAGATAAACTAGAGGTCTCTAACTTTATTTTGCAGGGGCATGTGTCATGACATGGTAATGGTAAGTTTATGAAACGTTTTCCATTGGATCTCTTGATGGCGATCAAGGCACTGCAACCATGTCATGGCACCATACTTTTGAAGTATTCCTTTATGCATCTTATTTTGCTTATGTATTAGGATATCTGACGGTAGCATAATAGGATGATCTCTCACATAATTCCAATTATAGTGTTCCCCTCGTGTGTGCACCACCAAGAAATTTCTTCGTTATCAGGCACGCCATGACGATTGGGTGTCAGACATATCTGCGTTTGCATATGGTGGGTGTAAGCCATGTTACACTACTAAACATATGAGTTAGAATTGGCGAGCCTAGAATGTATAGACACGGCCTCGGACCACAAGAGACCAAAAGGTCGAGCATGAGTCACATATGATGTGATTGACATTGGGAATGTCTACCTTTGAAACTGTATCGTCGGCCATGACGATCGGGGGTGGTGTAGCGAATTAGGATCATGTGATCACCGAACGAATTAAGGGATGTTCGTTTGAATGGGAGTTCTTTATTTTTTAGTTTAGTGTAAATTAAAACTTAAACTCATTTATGAACATGATCTAAATACTTTGCAAATCTATTGTAGATGTCTCGCCCACCCACTTTCAACCTTAGTTCATTCCTAGAGAAGGACAAGCTAAAAACTGATGGGACCAACTTCACTGCCTGGTACAGCAACCTAAGGATCCTCCTAGTTCCCTACAAGTTGACTTATGTCATCGAGGCTACGCTCCCTGCTAAGCCTGCAGATACAGTCTCTGAGGACAACAAGAATGTCTAGCTATTCAAGGCAGACGATTTCTCCCTCATCTAGAGTGGAATGCTCTATGCCATGGAGCCAGACTGTCGGAGCTCCAAAAGCATTTTGAGAAGATGAATGCTTTCGAGATCATTGAAGATCTCAAGGCTTTTTTTGCTCCACAGGCTCGGGTGGAGAGGTATGATGCTTCCGAGCTCTTCTTCTCCGCCAAGATGGAAGAGCACAACAGTGTGAGCGAGTACGTAGTCAAGATGTCTGGCTATGTTCAACGCTTGAATGCCCTGGATTGCAAGACCCCGGACGAAATCATGATTGATAGGATGCTGAACTCATTTCCCCTAGCTACAAGAACTTTGTGATGAACTATAATATGCAGGGGATGAATAAGTCCCTAGCTGAACTGTTCACCATGCTCAAAACTATTGAGGTTGAGATCAAGAAGGAGCACCAACTTTTAGAAGCCGGGGCATAAGGGCAAGGGCAAGAAGTCTAAGAAGGATGGAAAATATGTTGCCAACACCACTAAGGCTGCCAAGCCTGGTCCTAAGCCCGGTGTCACGTGCTTCTACTACAAGGGGGACGGGCACTGGAAGCGCAACTTCCCCAAGTACCTTGAGGACAAGAAAGTCGGCAAGTTCACAGCCAAAGACAAAGGTATATTCAATATACAAGTTATAGATGTATTCCTTACTAGCTCTAGGAGTAACACCTGGGTATTTGATACCAGTTCTGTTGCTCATATTTGTAACTCTCAACAGGATCTACAGAGTAAGAGGCACCTGGGGAAGGACGAGGTGATGATGTGCGTCGGCAACAGCTCGAAGATCGATGTGGTGGCTGTCGGTGCTCTACCTCTACGCCTGCCGCCATGATTAATTTTAGTCTTGAATAAATGCTATTATGTACCCGCACTGAATAAGAATATTGTGAGTGGGTCTTGCTTTTTGCAAGATTGTTATTCGTTTAAATCTGGAACAAGTGGTTATTCTATTTCAATGAATGATGTTTTCTATGTTCATGCGCCTGTGTGTAATGGTTTATTCTTTGTCATGGTGGTGTCACGGCAGATGCCATGCATAGGCTAAAGGTGGGGACTAATTGCACTAGGGGAATCCAGGGAGGGATAGTGTGGTGATTCCACACACAGAAGTTTTGTATTCGATTCACTTCCAAGGTTACAAGTGCTCCTAGAGCTGTATTGGGGAGAGGAGGAAGAAGGGACTCTCTTACTCTCACCACCGGCTAACCCGTACAAGACCAACTAGAGATCAACCAGTAGAACCTAACCCCTTCTACAGAGGCCCTAGCCCTCTTTACATAGGGGTGGCTAGGTCTCCACTTAGGGCATACGTGGAGGCATATTCCAGGGAATATGCCTCCTCCCAAAATAGCAAGCTGACCGGGGTACTTTTCCCCCGCATCACCCATGCAGAGGCTACGTGAGCCTCTGCGGCGCCTGCGTCAGCAGACACGGGCGTCGTCACCTCTGTCGGCCACGCCTCGGTGGTCCTGCCCCTGTCCGCTTCGCTCATGCAGTGTGTACCGGGGTTACTTTTGACCAACGAGATTCCTTCCTTCTCCTAGAAGCTTGCTATGACCCGGATCGTAGAGGATCCGGTCACACCTATTCCTGCATACAAGTTAGATTCATCTATCCGGCTTACGGCTTAAGTCGGATGAGACTTAGTTAGGTGGACAACCCCTGGTCCGGGTTACCCCTTGATTCGGCCTGCCTTGAGGTAACTCGGCCAGCATTCGCTTTGACCTTGCCGTACCCCGGCTAACTCGGCCTTTATACCCCGGCGTGACCCTACCCGGGGGTACCCCCCCAACATTAGTCCCCGAAGTTGGTGCGGTCTTAGCTGCCTTGGCTACTAAGACCACATCATGCTCCATTTCACTGAGCTTTGGATCTTATTTCCGAGTTTCCTCCTTATCCCGGATTCTTTGGATTTACTTTCCCTTGGCACATTCCAAGTTTTCCCTTGCTGGCCAGGTTACCACCTTATCTCGGATCCTATGGATTTACTTTCCCTTGGTACATTCCAAGTTTTCACTTGCTGGCCAGGTTACCACGTTCTCATCCGGGTTGCTTTTCCTTCTCTCGTACGCTTCCCCACGTGGAGGCTAATCATTAGGTTGCCTCATTTTAAGGGCCAGCCACAGTAACTGGCGCAGTAATTGTTAGTTATCACTGTGCGCGGGTCACGTCATGCTTGCCTCCTTGTTAACCACATCAGTGCGTCGCGTCATGGGATCACCTACACCTTGTGACCCTCCATGTGGCTCTTCGCTGATTGGTCCATCTGGGCTATACACGGCCACACTGTGTGGCGTTGCCGCATAACACGATCCCACTTCCTCCTCGATGGAACAGTTAAATAGGGGAGGGGTGCGCCCCTTGGGTTTTTTCCCACTTCTGCGCCCCTCCGCCTCTAGTTCTTCTCCTTCATCTTCTCCCGCGACAGCGCTGCCACCACTGCGTCTAAGTAGCAGCGCCGCTGCCGCACCGCTTCCATACGCATCCGCGTCACCGTCGCTGCTGCGCACCTCCTCCGCCATGGGTCACTGTCAATCTAGGCCGCTGCCCCCCACCGCCGCTAGCGCCAGCAAGGGCAGCGAACTTGAGATGACAGAAGAAGAGCTCGTTGTCGCCGAGCAGGAGATGGAGGAGGACACCGCGATGGCAGACTGTGGTGTGTGGGCTGGCTCCTGGGTCTGCCAGGATTACCTGGACTGGCTCTACCGCACCAGATGTATCCCCGCAGGCGTCACTGCGCGCCTCGCCTCCGCCGAACTTGTCCCCTCACCCAATCCGGGTGAGTATGTTGTGTTCCTGTCGCATTTTAGGGGTTCACTTTGCCAGTCAGCGATTTTTTCCATGATTGGTTGAACACTTATGAACTCTAGCCGCACCATCTTCCTGCCAATGCCATCACTTCTCTCTCTTCTTTTGCTTCCACGATCAAAGGCTATGTCGGATTATGGCCCACTAAGGATCTATGGATCCGGTTCTTTGGCCTTCGTCATAATGTAATTCCGAATGTCGATCTAGAGCCGAAGGACAAACATGTTAGGCAGTTTGGCGCTGCGTCCATTTCACCCCGGAGGCTCTCAGTCTTTCCCCAGGTTACCAGGCTGGATTCCTGCAAAGGATGGGCCTGGACCTTCTTTTATGTTCGGAACGACGGCACTAAAGACTTGATCTGGCTTCGCCCCTATGCTCCAGGTCCTCCTAACCCGGAGTTGTGGGATGTTATCCCCAAGAAACCCACAGTATTGGCCAACCAGGTCAACGAAAGGTTCGCGGAGCTAAAGGAGCTCGGGTTGCACAACGAGGATGCCATGATCACATTCGTCCGCAACCGGATCTCCCCTCTCCAGAAACGCACTCACAAGGTGTGCCACATGAGCTGGGGCCACGACCCCAACCGGACCTCGTCTTTCGAGCTAAGCAACACAGAAATCTATCACCGGGTCAAGGCCCTCTTCACCACCCACAAGGACTTCTCCTCTGAGTGGACGTGGGGAATTGAGCACTATTGCCGGGATAGGCTTCCTCCCGTGGTAAGCTTTGTGCCACACACTTTCTCTGAATTGAATCTTATGTCGGTTGTTGTTGTATTTTCAACTTTGTTGTCTTTTTTCTCCTTTAGCAATTCCTTTAGCAAACTATCGAGGATGGCACCGATCCCACCCTCAAATGTGCGCCTGATCGGGAGAGCTCGGACGAGGAAGAACCGGACCAAGAGATGTTCCTCCCAATGTCCGACGCGACCAAGCAACCCACTGGTAAACTCTCTTCTATTAGAGATTGGCCCGACAATGAAGATGACTCGGATGTTGAGGTGATGGAAGCATTTGCCGATGTCCCCCTTTCTTATGCTTTTCCGGCATCAGCTAACCCCGGTGGGCAGATCCATGAGGACCCTCCCCTTGCCGTGGGTGACCCTGTTCTGGTTGCGCCGAAGAAGAAAAGGGAAGCCGCATCCACTTCATCCTCCGGAACTTCTCAGCCAGCCAAAAGGTGAAAGAAGTCCGGGGATAAGACTGCCTCCAAGCCTGCAACCAAGGCCCTAGCACGAAGGGCTCGGAATCCCAAGGAGCCGCTGACCTCGGATGCGTAAGCCTCTTTTTTCCTCTGCCATTTACTTGTTCTTGCATTGTTATAGTTTCTCATCTGACACTATTTGATTCGGCAGGGCTGCGGTGGAGGTCCCCCAGAGTGGATCTAGCATCGCTTCACCGCTCCGACTTAGCCCTTCTCCCCCTCGTGGCGATGATTCACGCCCGCTGAGCCCTATTCCGGAGGGTTTAGCGGCTGCTCTGGGTTCCAGCCCACCTCGTCAAGAGGGGCCAACCTTGGAGCGGGGGAGACTGACCCAGCCGAGGCAGCGGCATCCACCACTTCGGCTCCGCCGCAACCAGCTACTACCGAGTCTACTTCAGTACCTCCTCCGAAGAAGAAAACAGCACCAGCACCAGCACCAACTCCAGCGCCAGCAGCCAAAACAGCAACGCCAAGCCCCTCCGCCTCGTCCGAGTCTTCTCAGTCTCGGCGAGAAAGCACCCAGGCAGCTCCCAAGGGTAAATCTGCTGCAACCACTTCCTCCTCTTAGCAGCCCAAAGGCAAGAAGGCCCCTGATGCCACCAGGGCAGCGTCCATCGAGTCTGGACAGCGCACTCTCGCGTCCATGCTTGCCAAGAAGCCTCCAGCACCGAAGGACGCCCCTGCCAAGCTAGCTAATGCACAGCAACTTGTTTTGCACACCATCCCGGCCCTTGCTCAGGTTGAGAGGAGGGAAACACATGCCAAGGGCTTGGTGGCGCCCCACATGCTCAACGGTGAACGATATCCTCCGACCTTGATCGAGTTTATGAACAACTAGAACAAGGCGGAGTTCGTCTACAACGACGATCTCTCGGAGAAGTTCGGTCCCGCCGAGTTCTCTACTCAGATGAACACAGCCGCTAAGGCTATTAACCTTGCGGGTCGGATGATGTAGGTACGTTACTTCACCTTTTCCTTAGCATGTTGTATATATTAGTGATATAACCATTAGTCCCCGAGCCTCTGGGGGAGTAACTTGTTACTCGGCCGGATGCTCCTTAGAAAACTAACGTAGCTCCTTGACAATTTCAAATATGCACACACCTAGAGCCGGGTTAAGTTCCACTTGGCCCGGATCTTGTACACTTCGAATATGCACACACCTAGAGCCGGGTTAAGTTCCACTTGGCCCGGATCTTGTACACTTCGAATATGCACACACCTAGAGCCGGGTTAAGTTCCACTTGGCCTGGATCTTGTACACTTCGAATATGCACACACCTAGAGCCGGGTTAAGTTCCACTTGGCCCGGATCTTGTACACTTTGAATATGCACACACCTAGAGCCGGGTTAAGTTCCACTTGGCCCGGATCTTGTACACTTCGAATATGCACACACCTAGAGCCGGGTTAAGTTCCACTTGGCCCGGATTTTGTACACTTCGAATATGCACGCACCTAGAGCCAGGTTAAGTTCCACTTGGCCCGGATTTTGTACACTTCGAATATGCACAAGGCTTAAGCTATATTTTTGTACTCTTTTCAGGTGACCACCAACCGCTAGAGCGCTGAGTTTCAGCATCTCCTGGACACTCACAAAATGCTGCTCACAAAGCATAATGCACATCTTGCTGAGCACAAGAAAAGGGGTAAGTTCTCTTCTTCACATTTTTCTGTTTTCCTTCATCTTTTTCTGCCTAACTAATCCATCATTCGGTTTTCGCAGCTGGGGTGGAGGCTGAGAACAAGCTTATGACGAAGAATCTAGATCAGATTAAGGGTAAGTCACTTTCGTCCGACCTTGCTGTGCTTTCCATCTCCCTTCTTCCTTGGCTCGGCAAACATTCATACCTTGGCTCTGTTGGGTTAACAAACTATTTTAGTATCGCTGGAAGATAGTGTGCCCGTGCCTGATATGATGTTGCATTTTCTCAAACAAGCAGGGCGGCATCAGGCTGAGCTCAAGAAGAAAGACGATGAGATTGCCCTCCTTTGAACCAAGGATGATGAGATCGCCAAGCTCAAAGCAGAGATGAAGAAAATGAAAGCGTAGCACCAATCCGAGCTTGAAAAGGCTGGCCAGGACTATACTGAAGAGCGCGAATGCCTTAATCCCCAAATTGCCAAGGACCGAGAACTTCTCCAGGAGGCCGACGTCAAGCTTGAGTCGGCGAACGCTGAACTTGTGCAACTCCGCAAAAGACGTGATGACTGTACCAAGGAATTGACCCGGATCCACAGCCATATTCTACGTAAGCTCCTTTCCCTTATTCGGCATATTTCTCCGGGTTACTTCACATGTTGTTTCATTTCTTGCTTCTCTTGTCTCGTTTTTAAGCAAATTTCTAGAGGGCACTGCCACTGCGAGCGCCGCTGTTGCTAATTTCCGCCGAGAGAGGGGTACTCCCGTTGCTCCTGACGGTCAAGACATTCCTTATGACATGGAGGACCTATTAGTCAGCCTGTCATCTCGCTTTGAAATTATCAAGAACTATGGCAAGGATCTTCTTAACGTTGTAGTCCGAGTCTTCAACACGTTTTGGCCTGCCGAAGATACTCCGGAGGGAACCGTAGTTCTTGCTGAAAAGTTGATGGAAATCGAGACACAACTCGACCTTTGGAGGGAGTCCGCTGGACGTGCCGCAGCTGAGACCGTTCTTCACCACATACTCACGTGGTACGAGAAGATCGACCTTAACCTCCTGACGCGCCTACGCACCCGATCCAAATGTACCAATGACCCGGAGTGGGTAGCTCGGCGCCAGGCTTGCGCCCATAGCCTCGTTGAATATGCTCCCATTCATGAATGGACTGAGGGTCCGAGCTTCCTGGAAGCCGCTGGTGACGAAAATGCTAAGAACGTAGAAGATGGCTCGGACGAGGATGAAGAGGACGATGCCTCGGATATCGAAGACGGCGAAGATGACGCCGAAATTCCTCCTCCTGCTGCTCCTTGAGTGAAAACACTTTAAAATTTATCAGATCCCCGGTATGCCGGGTGGAATTGTATCCAGTACACATGTGATATTTTGCTACTAAGTTTTTATGCCGGATCAACTTGGGCGTAGCCCCCGAGTTTCATTTTCTTGTTCGTTCAATCTTCTGGCTCGGTTCGTGTCTACCTTGATTCGGTTTTACGACTTACGAATCCGAGCTTCAAAAATTGTTTTAACAATACTTAGAAACTTTAGGCTTAGCTCAAAATAATTTAGCATAATAATTTGAAAGTAAATGCAAGGTTAGTCCGAAAAACAAACATCGGCTCGATTAAGTTCTTTTCCTTAGTCGTTTTTCATGTGCTACGCAATTCCAAACTTGTTCTCTTGCTTGCCATGAAGCCAAATCTTGTTGGACAGCAGCAAGTCGAAGAGTTGGGTTTTGGGTTCTCACACACTACTAATCCGAGTTAAGTAGAACAACTTACTCCAGCTAACGCACAAATAATACAAGACAACAAATATTATTAAGGCAGTCCCCGAGTTACTGCTCAAGGTGCCAACATTTCATTGATAAGCTCATTGCCGGCATACATACCGACATATGAGAAGACTCGGATACATACACTTCTCTGCTAAGTGTAGAAAGGACGAAGTAGAGCTACATTCCATGGACGCTTAGATTCCTCGCCGGACCTGTCCGCCTTGTTCTTTTCCTGTGGCTTTGTATCGATAAGATAATAAGAATCATTGTGCAGTGCTTTGCTCACAATGAACGGCCCTTCCCATGGGGGGATAACTTATGCATGCCAGCAGTACGTTGTACCAACCGGAGCACCAGATCGCCTTCCCGGAAGACTCGGGGGCTTACTTTCTGGCTATGATAGCGTCGGAGATTTTGCTGATATATGGCGGATCTGGACAATGCCAATTCTCTCGCTTCTTCCAGCAGATCAACATCATTTTGCTAGGCTTCTTGCACTTCGGCTTCTGTGTATTGGGTGACCCTAGGCGAGTCATGCTCTATGTCGGCTGGTAATACAGCTTCTGCCCCATATACCAGAAAAAATGGCGTATAGCCTGTTGATCGATTCGGAGTTGTTCTTAAACCCCATAGTACCGCTGGTAGTTCTTCTATCCAGCACCCCGCTGATCTTTGCAGTGGCTCAATGAGCCGGGGTTTTATCCCGGATAATACTAATCCGTTGGATCTTTCCACTTGTCCGTTCGATGTGGGGTGGGCTACCGAGGCAACGTCCAGCCGGATCTTCTTATCCCGGTAGAATCGCGCGAATGCTCCTTCAGCAAAATTTGTGCCATTATCAGTTATGATACTGTGAGGATAACCGTATCTCAAGATAATGTCTTTGAGAAATGTTACGGTCGTAGCTCCATCACATTTTCTTATAGGCTTCACTTCAATCCACTTTGTAAATTTGTCCACCATGACCAGAATGTGAGTCATATTCCTCCTTGCTGGTTTGAACGGGCCAACCATATCAAAACACCATACGGCAAATGGCCACGTGATTGGTATGGTTTTGAGTTCCGACATAGGCATATGTGTCTTGGTAGCGTACCTCTAACAACCATTGCATTTTCTCACCAGATCTTTTGCTTGTTCTAAGGCACTTGGCCAATAGAATCCATGTCGGAAAGCTTTTGCCACCAAGGCTCGGGACGAGGCATGATGCCCGCACTCCCCTTGATGTATATCTCGGGGGATGTCAAGCCCTTCTTCCGGGTCAATGCATCGCTGGAGGACATTGGTCACACTCCTTTTGTATAGCTTGGAATTGATGATTGTGTATGCCTTTGCTCTCCTCTGAGTTTGCCTGGATAGCACCTCCTCAATGGGTAACGTTCCATCTTTCAGGAATTGAAATATAGGCAGTGCCCAAGCTGGTATTGCTCGCACAGGGAACACATCCTCATCAATTTCCATCTAATCCACCGGCATAACTTCAACCGGATCACGCTGAGCAGTCCTCGGGTCCTGCGAGGCAGTCCCCGGGTTTGCTGAGGTAGTCCCCGGGTTTGCTGATGCAGTCCTCGGGTTTCGCGCCCCACCTCCCATGTCAATGTCCATGGGCACAGCTCCGGATTCTGTATCTTCCGGGACATAGATTGAGTAGGTTCCTGGGGACGGCCTGATAGACGGTTTTCCGAGGTGTTCCAATGCTACACCCGGTGGAATTGCTTGTCGGGTTGATCCGAGCTTCGACAGCATGTCGGCAGCCTCATTTCCACCCAGGGTACATGGTGAAATTCACATCCCTCAAAGTAACCAGATATCTTCTGCACATGAAATCTGTACAGAGCCATGTTTGGATCAAGGGCGTCCCACAATCCCGACACTTGCTGTATTACCAAATCCGAGTCGCCAAAGCATAGTATCCGACGTATCCCAATCTCATTTTCTACTTTGAGCCCATGCACAAGTGCTTCATACTCGGCGACATTGTTTGATGCCGTGAAATGGATCTGCAGCACATATTTCAGCTGGTCCTTTTTTGGCGAGGTAAGCACAACTCCGGCGCCTAGGCCGGTTTTTGTTTTTGACCCGTCAAAATGCATCCTCCAGTAGTTCGGATCTGGTGGCGGTGGTTCATATTGTACCTCGGCCCAGTCCACAAAAAAGTCGGCCACAGCCTGAGATTTGATTGCTTCTCTTCTGTCATATTATGGCGCATAGGGAGCTAGTTCAATTGCCCATTTTGCAATTCTGCCACTCGCATCTTTGTTACTCATTATCTCGGATATGGGAGCTTCACATATTACTTTGATGGGATGCTCCTCAAAGTAATGCTTTAACTTCTTAGCTGCCATATAGACACCATATGCCACCTTTTGATAGTGTGGGTAGTTCTGCTTTGAGGCAGATAATACCTTGCTCAGGTAATACACCGGCCTTTGCACCGACTTACCCTCTTCATCGCGCTCTACCACAATCACTGCACTTACAACTCGGTTGGTTGCGGCTATATAGAGCAACATTGGCTCCTTTGATAGTGGAGAGGCTAACACTGGTGCAGTGGCTAACATCTTCTTTAAGTGGGCAAAGGCTTCATTAGCCTGTGGCGTCCAATCAAACTTATCCGACTTTTTCATGAGTTGGTAGAGAGGCAATGCCTTTTCTCCCAACCGACATACAAACCGACTTAACGATGCCAGGCAACCAGTGAACTTCTGGACATCGTTAAGACACTTCGGCAGTTCTATTCGTTCAATGGCCCGGATCTTAGTTGGATTAACTTCGATACCTCGGCTGGATATGAGAAATCCGAGTAACTTTCCAGCCGGGACACCGAAGGTACATTTTTCTGGGTTAAGCTTCATCCGGAACCTTCTTAAGTTCGCGAATGTCTGCCTGATGTCGTCAAGGAGCGTTTTGCTTTCCTTGGTCTTGATAACCACATCATCCACATACACTTGTACATTTTGACCTATTTGGTCGTGCAAACATTTCTGCATACATCTTTGGTACGTTGCCCCTGCATTACGTAAACCAAACGGCATGGTGCGATAGCAATAAGCCCCATATGGGGTGATAAATGCAGTCTTTATTTGATCATACGGATTCAGAGGTATCTGGTGGAAACCAGAATATGCATCAATGAATGACAACAGTTCACATCCAGCAGTTGAGTCTATGACCTGATCTATCCTCAGCAGTGGAAATGGATTTTTTGGGCACGCCTTGTTCAGGTTCGTGTAATCGATAAACATACGCCAAACCACTGCCACATTCGGATCATCTTTCTTCTTCTCCACCAGCACCGGATTAGATAGCCAATCCGGGTAAAGTACTTCCATGATAAATCCTGCTGCTAGTAACCAAGCTATTTCATCTCCAATGACTTTTCTCCTATCCTCAGCAAAGCGGCGGAGAGGTTGCTTCACCGGCCTTGCTCCGGGTCTCACGTTCAAAGAGTGCTTAGCCAACTCCCTCGGAACATCTTGCAAGTCCTATGTCGACCAAGCAAAAATATCCTGATTCTCACGGAGGAAGTTGACGAGCTCGCTTTCCTATTTATCATTCAACCTGGCACCAATTGTTACGGTGCGCTCTGGGAACATATCATCAACAGGCACTTTCTTAGTATCCTTTGCGGCTTGGAACGAAACGCTACCATGCGGGTTACTCAACGCCGACATATACTGCTGCGCGGACTGAGCTAATGCCGCCACCTCTTGGATTTTTCTTTTCTCTTGTGCAATCACAAGTGACTCGGCTAGGTTAGACCCGGCTGAGGCACACTCAATGGAACGTCGGAAATCTCCAGCAATGGTAATCACTCCGTTTGGCCAGGGCAACTTCATCTTCAAGTAACTGATGTGACAGCTCGCCATGAATTTGTTCAATGCTGGTCTTCCGAGTAACGCGTGATATGCACTTTCCAAGTTCACCACCTCAAACTCCAAATTCTTAGTTCGGCAATTATCTCTCGTGCCGAACAACACGTCAACCCAGACTTTGCCTATGGGATCACAAGAAATGCCTGGCACAATACCATGGAAAGTTGTCCTTGTAGCCTGGAGCATGTTCTCCGAGATACCCAACTTGCGCATTGTATCCGAATACATGATGTTAATGCTACTACCATTGTCAATCAGTACCTTGGAGAACCTCACATTGATGTTAGGCCCAATGAATCTCGGATCCAGCACTAGCGCATACGAACCTGGACTCGGCATAAGCTTGGGATGATCTTTGATGTTCCAGGTAATTTCCTGGTCCTACCAAGGCATATACCTCGTCACCGCTGGCATTACCGCATTGACCTCCATATGTCGGCGCTGCAAGCTCTTCCTATATGTTTCCTCAGTGGTAAATACACAGTAACTCTAATGATGCTCCATGTACTCATTTCTCCCCTCATTTCCGGGGTACCTCTGATCCGGCTGATGCTGATTTTCTACTTGATGCACTGCATCCCTTCTCTCATGGTTATCATACCTCGGCGGAGGGGGAGGCAACATTAGCTGTTGCGTGTTCGCTCCGGAGAGCAATCGCTGTCGGGGTAACTCCTGCCGAGGTTGATCATTCCGGGGTGCCTGAGCATTCCCCGAGCCACCTTGTTCTATCTTACGCATCCACTCACATTGCCTTGTTGTATGACCCGCTGGGTTGCTCGGATTCGGCGTGTGAAATTTACACGGCTGATCCAACATTGACTCATAAGTGTACCTCAGACGGTCCTTCTTTTATTGCCACTGTTTCTTCTGCTCTGGCGTCCAAGTTTTCTTGCCATCATTCCTTGGTGTCCATTGTTGCCCTCCAGTTTTCTGACGTTGATTGCTCCCTGTTCCGGGCTGATCTTGATTCACATCTGCAACTTGTTGCGAACTGTACCGGTGATCCGGTCTGTCATATCTTCTTTTACCTCTGTAATCATTTCTCTGGGACGATCCGGCTCCATCTCTCTAGTAGTACTCCTCATTCGACTCGTTCGACATGAGCCTAGGTTGAGTCGGATCACCCAAAGCATACGAATCAGCAATCCGGATCATTTCTGCCAATGTAGTTGGCATTTTCCTTTGCAACTTCTGCCACAGTTCGCTTGCATACCTGCACCCCTGTGTAAACCATGCTATGGCCTGCGACTCTATTACACCTTCACACGAGTTTCTCACGGTGCACCACCGGGTTAAAAACTCCCGGTCTGTCTCGTTCGGTCTCTGCTTACACATAGCTAGGGTCTGTGGCCTATTTGGCCTCTGATATGTACTTGAGAAATTGCTGATAAACATTTCCTCAAAATCGATCCAGCAGTTAATACTTCTGGGCGGCAAATTGTTTAACCATACCCTTGCTGGCCCCTCCAACATCTGGGGTACGTATCTCACAGCCCATCGCAAGTTGCCTGTAGCAATTTTCACAGCTATAGCATAGTTTATCAACCAATCCTCTGGCTTAGTACTGCCGTCATACGTCTTTGTGCCTCTGGGTAACTGGAAGTTAGGTACCGGTGGCTCTTTCATGATCCGGGGTCCAAAACACGCAGGACCTAGAGGACCTTGACTTTTAATCTGCTCTGACCTATACAGTCGATCCAGTTTCAACCTGGCGTCATCCGGCATCAGATCCCTGCTTCCCAATCTCGACCCTATCACATGATAGTCCGGCCTTGGGTATCCTGCATTCACCATTTCCGAATCTCCATCATTATACCGGTCTCGCTCTTGTGGCGCATCTCTCTGTTGCATACCTTGGCCGGCGCTTTGCTCTTGCCTTGGTATATTCCGCTGCTGCGGTTGTCCTGCAGAGTTGCGTTGTCCGGCATTGCCATTAACAGCGTTTCCTTGACCGGCATTGCCTTGGTCACGGTTACCTCGGCCAGCTTCACCTCGGCTCACACTTCGTCGATCGTCATTTCTCTGTACCTCTTTTGCTTTTCCTGCCCTTGTCGGGTCATACGGAACAATCTGCTTGTTTCTCCTGGCCGAGGTTACTACCTCTTCTCTCCTAGGACCTCCATGAGGAGACGATGCGGCTCCGGCGGATTTCTCCGGGTTACCCACCGCCGAATGAACGATCTTGGAGGCCCCAGCTCTCTCTGGGTTAGCCCTGAGCAATTCCTCATTTTGCCTATTCGCGATCCGAACCAACTCATTGACCCTATCTTGCTGTCTCTAACGGGCTTCACCCGTTAGGCCCTCTAACTCGGACGCAGCTGGATCCGCTGCTCTGAGGTTTTTTGCCGGGGTACTATACTTCGGCAGCCCCACGGATAAACAGTTTTCTGACTCCTCAATCCTAGTATCACCCTCTTTGTTCATTTCACTCAAGATATTTCTCCCCTTCACTTTTACAGCATCTACTTTATTTGCCTTTGCATACTCATGCAGCGTCATGTTCAACGACTGCTGAGCCACAGCTATCTTTTTTGCTCCCTCTAGAATTTTTTGCCTAGTTTCCTCTAGCTCGGCCTGTGCCTGAGCCGGATCTACCACTGCTGCTACCGGGTTTGCCAAGCTATCCATAGCTTCTCTCAGTACATTCTCAGGCCTCTCTAGTGGAGGACCTCTACCTTTCCTCGGTGCCTTAGGTGTTACCTCTGGATCTGGTGCCGGATCCTTGCTTGCGCCTGCACCTGGCGCAGTCATCATCACCTCAGCACGGTCCGGGGAGCGAGTGATACGCGCCCCGTGAACCACGCTAAGGGGTGGCTCCCCTACCTCGACGACGTGCCGCGGATGAACGCATGATACGTCCACAGCAACGTAGACCTTGTGCGCACCAAGCTTGATGAAGAGGCCATGGCACGGAAGTGGGCGCGTGCCGAAGCAGCCAGCGTTGTCGCTGACAAAGTCCAGCGCTCCAAAGCGCTGAACGAGCCCGGAGATGATGCGTTCACCGGTGCCGATGAGTGTTCCTGTCCGGATCTTGACCCCTGATAGCGCCGCTAGCCCCACGGTTGGCGCCAACTGTCGTGGTGGTGTCACGGCAGATGCCATGGATAGGCTAAAGGTGGGGACTAATTGCACTAGGGGAATCCAGGGAGGGATAGTGTGGTGATTCCACACACAGAAGTTTTGTATTCGATTCACTTCCAAGGTTACAAGTGCTCCTAGAGCTGTATTGGGGAGAGGAGGAAGAAGGGACTCTCTTACTCTCACCACCGGCTAACCCGTACAAGACCAACTAGAGATCAACCAGTAGAACCTAACCCCTTCTACAGAGGCCCTAGCCCTCTTTATATAGGGGTGGCTAGGTCTCCACTTAGGGCATACGTGGAGGCATATTCCAGGGAATATGCCTCCTCCCAAAATAGCAAGCCGACCGGGGTACTTTTCTCCCGTGTCACCCATACAGAGGCTACGTGAGTCTCTGCGGTGCCTGCGTCAGCCGACACGGACGTCGTCACCTCTGTCGGCCACGCCTCGGTGGTCCTGCCCCTGTCTGCTTCACTCATGCAGTGCGTACCGGGGTTACTTTTGACCAGCGAGATTCCTTCCTTCTCCTAGAAGCTTGCTATGACCCGGATCGTAGAGGATCCGGTCACACCTATTCCTGCATACAAGTTAGATTCATCTATCCGGCTTACAGCTTAAGTCCTATGAGACTCAGTTAGGCGGACAACCCCTGGTCCGGGTTACCCTGTGATTCGGCCTGCCTTGGGGTAACTTGGCCAGCATTCGCTTTGACCTTGCCGTACCCCGGCTAACTCGGCCTTTATACCCCGGGTGACCCTACCCGGGGGTATCCCCCCAACATTCTTGCTAGATCTTGATAACGGTACTCACATCCATAATGTTGATGCTAAGCGTTGTAAACACAATGATGATAATACCATGTATTAGTGGCATTGTCGTCTTGGTCACATTGGCGTAAAGCGCATGAAGAAGCTCCATTCTGATGGACTCCTGGAATCATTAGATTTTGAATCCCTTGACACATGCGAGCCCTGCCTCATGGGCAAGATGACTAGGACACCCTTCTCTGGCATGATGGAGCAGGCTGCAGACCTATTGGGAATCATACATACAGATGTATGTGGTCCAATGAGCGTCTCAACATGCAATGGTTATCGTTATTTTGTTACCTTTATTGACGATTTGAGTAGATATGGGTATATCTACTTAATGAAGCACAAGTATGAAACCTTTGAAAAGTTCAAGGAATTTCATAAGGAAGTAGAGAATCAACTTAACAAGAAAATCAAGCATCTTCGATCCAATCGGGGAGGCGAGTATTTCAGCTATGAGTTTGAAATGCACTTGAAGTAATATGGTATCATACCACAACTTACACCAGCCGGAATACCTCAGCGAAATGGTGTGTCAAAATGGTGTAATCGTATTCTATTATATAGTGTGTGGTCCATGATGTATTTGACCGATTTGTCCGTATCGTTTTGGGGATATGTGTTTTAAACCGCCGCTTTAATTTTAAATAGAGCACCGTCCAAATCCGTGGAGAAAACACCATATAAGATGTGGTATGGCAAGAAGACATAGTTGTCATTCTTGAAAGTTTGGGGATGTGAGGTTTACGTTAAGAAACTACAGCCTGACAAACTCGAACCCAAAGCAGAAAAGTGCATCTTTGTGGGATACCCAAAGGAGACTATTGGGTATACCTTCTACAACAAGGCCTAGGGAGCAAAACATTTGTCGTGAAAAACCACACCTTTCTTAAGAAAGAGTTTCTCGCTAGAGGAGTTAGTGGAAGGAAGATTGAGCTCGATGAGGTTATTGATCCTTCTCTCCAAATACTGAGTAGCTCAACGGAAGCTGTTCTAGAACCGGCCTCCACGGTGGGGAAAGAATCAAATGATAATGATCATAGTAATCACATCGAAGCTCTTGTAGTTCGTAAGTCTACAAGAATACGTACCTCTCCTGATTGGTATAGTAGTCTTGTGATGACTATCTTGTTGGTTGAACAAGAAGAACCTACAAACTACAAAGAGGCTATGGAAAGTGCTGACTCTGAGAAATGGCTAGATTCCATGAAATCTGAAACAGGATCCATGCATGAAAACCAAGTTTGGAGCTTGGTGGATCTTTCAGAAGGCCGCAAGGCCATGGAAAATAAATGAATCTTTAAGAGAAAGACATATGCTGATGGTAATGTGACCATCCACAAGGCTCGACTTGTCGCAAAGGGTTTCCAACAAATTCAAGGAGTTGACTATGATGAGACCTTCTCACTCGTAGCGATGATGAATCTGTCCGGTTTACTGGCAATTGCTGCATATTTCGATTATGAGATATGTCATATGGATGTCAAGACCACGTTCCTCAGTGGATACATTGATGAAAAGTTGTATATGATGCAACCAGAAGGTTTTGTTGATCCTAAGGATGCTGGAAAAGTATGCAAACTTTAGCGATCCATTTATGGACCGAAGCAAGCATCTCGGAGCTAGAACCAATGTTTGATTAAGTGATCAAGAGTTTTGGATTTGTCCAAAATAAACACGAGTTCTGTGTTTGCAAGAAAGTGAGTGGGAGCTCAGTGGCATTCCTAGTAGTATATTTAGATGACATATTACTGATTGAGAATGAGATAGAACTTCTAGAGAGTGTAAAGGAATATATGAGTAGTCAGTTTTCCATGAAGGACTTAGGAGAAGCGGCGTATATATTGGGTATCACGATCTATAGATATAGATCAGGACGGCTGATTGCATTAAGTCAAAGTACTTACCTTGAGAAGATTTTGAAGAGGTTCAAAATGGAAGAGGCCAAAAGAGGTTTTGTGCCTATAATGAAAGGTAGAACACTGAGTTTGACTCAATGTCCAGCAATAGATGATGAAAGAACGAGGATGTCTAAAATCCTTTATGCCTCAGCCATAGGATCTATCATGTATGCTATGCTAAGCACTCGAACTGATGTGGCCTTGGATCTTAGTTTGATGAGCCGGTTCCAAATTAATCTAGGAATGGATCATTGGACAGTTGTGAAATGTATCCTAAAGTATCTCAAGAGAACTAAGGATATGTTCCTAGTCTATGGAGGTAGTGACGAAGCTCTAAATGTAACTAGTTACGTGGATGCTAGCTTAGCCATGTATCCTGATGACTCCAAGTCTCAAACAGGATATGTGCTTTTGGTGTTGGTGGTGCGGTAAGTTGGAGAAGCAGGAAGCAGCCTGTGGTGGCGCAATCTACAATGGAGTCGGAATACATTACTTCTAGTGAAGAGGCGAATGAAGCTTCTTGGCTAAGGAATCTCGTCATCGAACTTGGAGTTGTTCCAAGTGCACATGACCCCATAACGATCTATTGTGACAACACGGGTTCCATTGCAAATGCGAAGGAACCAAGAACTCATTCCACAGCCAAACACATCAAGATACGATTTCACGCCATCAGAGAAAATGTTGACAAGGGTGAAATCAAGATTTGCAAAATACACATAGATCTGTATGTTGCAGATCCATTGACTAAAGGTCTTCTACAAGCCAAGCATGAATAGCACTAGACTTCTATTAGTGTCAGATCATTGCCTGATGTAAACTAGATTAATTTGTACTCTAGTGCAAGTGGGAGACTGAAGGAGATATGCCCTAGAGGCAAATAATAAAGTGTTTAGTTTGTTATATCTCTTGTATGTTGATAGTACATTTCATGCCGTGCTATAACTGTGTAATACGAAATGTTAATACACGTGTGGTATGAAAACAAACCATGTCTCTAGTTACCTCTAGCGAACTAGCTCATTGGTCAAACAGATGATATAGGGTTTCGAGATCATGGGCATTTATGCTAATTGACAATGAGGTCATATCATTGGTTGAATGATGTCTAGACAAACACCCAAAGTTATATCATAATGAGATCTAGTTACAAACGTTCATCATCGATGATAACAAAGAAACCTCTCAACCTAATCCTTTGACTGTGAGATAATACATAATCACCGTTATTGGAGGGAGATTTGATGGTATCAAGTATCAAGCTGTGAAAAGGTGATCAAAAAGGTACCACTCAGGTTTCCCGAAGGGACGTGTAGAGGAGTATGTATCAAGACCAGGATTTTCCAATCCAAGTAACAGATAGATACACGTGGCCAACTCGGTGACGTTGCATTAACGAAGCTTCAAGCGCATGACTAGGTCATGAAATGCAACGGCACGGGAACGAGTAAACGAGTTCATCGGTAATGAGATCAAACTAGGTATGGAGATACCGAAGATAAAATCTTGTATGAACTAGGTATCGAGTGGCAAAGGGAGTAGGACGCAACGTTGAAGCTTCAAGCGATGAGATTCGTGAAACACATGGCGGTCATTATGGGCATCCAGGTTCCGCTGATGATCATTTATTCGAGAGGGGTCTCGGTCATGTCCGGAGTGTTTCCGAATCGAAGGGTGGCACGCTTAAGGGTGGAGATGCATAGGGATTGATTCAGCACCACAGGAGAAATGAGAGAGAGAAACCGGAAATGTTCCGTGTAGCACCCGATGTTGATCGGAGGGGTTCGCATGGAATTTGAGAGTGTAAGATATATTAATATATGTGTTTTATATTAATTAGTTGAATTAATAGTAAAACATATATTTTTATTTTTAAAGGCAACCCATGCCTAATGGGCCTCACCCGAAGGGGAGGCCCAACAGGGCAAGGCGCATGGGCTAGAGGAGCCAGCCAGCTAAGCCCTAGTGGGCTTCCTGCATGGGGCCCACCTAGGGCTGGTGGCTCCCCTTGGTGGCCCGCGGGTGTGGGCTCCCCATGGGGTTAGCCCTCCCCTCCTCATATAAATAAAGGGGCACCCTTCCCCTTGGAAGGCATCCCATTATCTCTTCTCTCTCTCATTTTCCTTGATGATTTCTCTGTAATATTGGAGATAACTTTGAGGGTCTTGAGTTATCCATCTTCACACTATCCATCTTTCTTCTTTTGCTGCTTGGCTGGACCAGATCCTAGGAGACGTCGCCTACACCGGACGTGTGTAGAACTTTGGAGACGCCACACTTGGGGTCCTTGGAGTTGCTCGTCTTCATCAACATACGGCTGCCTACGTAAGGCGTACCTTGGACTTCAAGGGTATGAATATTGTTTCCTTTTCCGTTACTTATGTCTACATAGTATAGATCTTGGTTATTGTGTTCATGTTGTTTTCTGCTGCGGAACCCAACAACTTCTACTAGGGTGTAGAGAGAGAGAAAGAGAGAGAGAGAGAGGGGGGAGACGACACATGTAGGCGATTGGTGGTGTGAAGAATAGCCCCCTGAGGGATGGGGAGGAGTGTTATGCTTAGGGATCCTCCCCTAGGCGGCAGCCAAGGTGGGACAAAGGTGGCGCCTTCCCTCCTTTTGGTAAGTTCCGATCTCCCATAAAAAGGAGATCATCCCCTTCCTATTATAGAGGATTCCTCAACTTGACAATCAATAAGATCAAAAAATTCTTCTTATAAAAGATGTGATTGGAACTTTCCATAAATAGAGATATGATTGGATCCTTTCAATATTTTGCCAGTGCACCAATATGGAAAGTCTAGGTGCCAGCCCCTGGCTCCATGGGCCAGCCCTCGGAGGGCTGGGCGCCGGCCATGGGTGGGCCCATGTGGTGCAGGCGCCACCCCTTGGGTGGGCATGTCCCCTCTCGTCTAATCCTTCACCAGAACCCCTTTCGATGCTCTATTTCTCCTCCAGTTTCTCAGTGACGAATCTGGTACCTCGAACCTATATATTAGGCATCTTTCTAAAAGCTCTTCGACATATTTAAAGTCTCGGGATGATTATGATAAACCTCTGAATCAGCGTCGACGACTTCAGAATAACTTTAAGTTGTGTCACCGGAACTATTCTGATTCCTCTCCAAAGTGAATCTAGCGAATCCTGAAACTTTTCGGTATGTCCGGATACCATTCCAAACGACTCTCTCAACTACCTACCATGTAGGTGACTAGGACAACTAGATCGTTTGAATTTAAGTGTGTGATCCGTTCAGATTCGGTAGTAAGTTGGGATGGTAGTGAACATCTTTGGATCAATAACCAACAACGGAGCCTGACAGCACATGATGGTTCCCACTTCACTACGTGAAGATCGCATCGAGTGAACCCATTTATTATACATAAACTAATCCTTCCAGGAAGGAATGTTACCACACGAAGACGGCACCGCGTCGGTGTCGGACAAGCCGACAAGGATTTCTCCCGAAGTGAAGCATCATTATTTAGTTTTTCCCTTAATCCTTTTAACTATCGGATTTTCTACTGATTTTCTCAGTGATGAGCGCTTGCTAATCAAGATTACATGTTTGTCTACATGTAAAGGATTGAGACATTTCCAAAAAGCTATGCGAATTGTGGAACATTCCTTTATACAAACCACTCACATCGTCTGTTTCTTCTGATGTAATCCCATCTTATCTACTACTACAGTACAAGAATTTTTGAACATTTAAATCCATCAGCCTCTCCTCTGGTCTACGCGCCACTAGCAGAGTAAATTTGTTAACAGTCGTCGATGCCATTCAATCCAAATTCACCTCACAATGAAGCATCACCTGGCAGCTAATCTTTCTAACTCGCGCGTCACACATCACCACCCTCATCGGTCCATCCTCTCCCAACCTCCCCTTCACACCACCACCACCTTCAGATCTCTCACGTCCAGGTTGCGGGTTTTGCAGGCTGGCATTAGATTGGAAGTTTCTTGACTCCTGCTAGATTCAGTCTGACCGGGAGGCTTCAATGACCAGCTGACTATTGTGCAATAGGCCATACGATAAGTTGCTCCTTCCTTGGTTGCCTATGTTTTTCTAATTCTTCTAAAATTGGTGACAGTTCTTTTATATGAGACTCCTGCATGATTGATTCTTCTTGTTAATGGTGATCTCGTGTGGCTATATTAGCACACAAAAATTGGAGATCGTACTGGTTCTACATTTTTGGATTACTCTCTTTTTTCTTGCATGCAAGGTGTTTGCGTTTTTGTCCAGGCTGCTATCTGTTGGTAGATCATAAAAAGCAATGCTACCTGAACGTATACTCCATGTCATTTCTTTTCTCGTGAGAATTTCTCTATTATAGTGCAACATAAAATTAATTTAATGCTTAAACTGTAGACTGTTTAGAATACACCGGAAGCCATCCGGCAAGATGGAAGGCAACAATCCTTTCAGAGAGGTTACAAATGTCTACTCGGAAGTTTCACCAAAATGGAACCAATGTACTCCCTCCATCTCAAAATAGAAGTCATAGATTTGTCTAAATTTAAATGTATCTAGTCACTGTTTAGTAGTAGATACATCCAAATTTAGACAAATTTTCAATATCTATTTTGAGATGGAGGGATTACAACTATTACATTCTCTGATTATTCTTCTTGTCTTGTCCTGCTATGCATAACCAATGTTTTTGATTGGTTTGTTTTGTGTAATAAACAGCTATCCCTAGAGAGCAGAATAATCCTTTTACTGAAACCAAAGGTGTTTCACAAATGAGTTCTTCTTAGCGTAAGCGTTATCGGGATCAAGATAGATATCTGTGAATGACTCTGGATCAAAGGGAAGCCTACCTTCAAAGGAATCGTGAGTATAAAAGAATGATGCGTGATTATGGTGCAGGTTGTAACAATGTGAAACCAACACCACGGCAGTGAGATTCGAGAACTAACAAAACTATATATATGACAGGAGACTTCGCTAAATCAATAAAAGGTACAATTCTAAATTTACTATGGCAGTAGGATGTTCGGTTATCTTCTTAGGAATATTGAATAATTTTGTGATAGAAGAATATGAACCTATGTTCCAGGAAAAGAAGATGCAGACAATTCAAGTTTTCACTCTTTACCATCTGCTTGGTTACAAGAAAATGTCCAGTTCTCAAATCATGAGAAGCACAATTCAGCGATTACTGAAGAATGTTCGTCATCAGAAGGCAAGCCAGGTTGTGAAGCATTGTCATTGAAAATATAATATGAGGCTTATTGTTTTGTTTCTTACACTTAGCAGTGGCAGGTAATGGTGGTTATGAAACATGTCGTCCAATAGCTGGAACTCGGTTCACCATCAATTTATCTGGCATACATATATCATCAATTTCATCAGAAGATCGAGCTACAGATCATGAACTGAAAACTGTGGCGCAGTGTAAGCGACATCGTAATGCCAATGTGTACTCAAAACTTTCACATGGGCAGAAAGTAACATGCGTGGAAGAAAGTTGTAGCCATAATAAGGGAAAGAGGTTAGAAAAGGCGAGGTGTAGTAATACACAATATTCTAGGGGAGATGACAACGACTTGCATGAAGACACCATTTATGTGCTAGAAGATTTTATCCCTTCCATTCAAGGTAATTTTAGCCATAAACAGTACAAGATTTAGTTATATGTGGCTATAACAATTATGACTAAAATGAAATTGTCAACAGATTATGTGGCGCGAACGGATGACAAAATTGAGTATGAGGATGTGGATGATGAAAGTATTATGTATATTGGACCAAGTAAGTATTGAATGAAATTGTGTTCAATGATCCCCCTCAATGGTTTTTATTGCTTTGCTAACGTATTAAAAAAATAAAGGTCTTGATTGTGAATCATTTCGGAAACCGAAACCTATTATGAACAGTATACAACTGGACCCATATGATCATATTTACCATAATTTTCCCCATAGTTTTCATTTGTTGGAGCAAGTGCCTAACTGCAAACATTGCAATGCCAAACGGTTCCAATATGAGACACCTACATTTTGTTGCATGAGTGGAAAAATAAAGGTAGTAACATCATTGGTTCCTGATGAATTACGTTACTTGTACACGAGTCAAGACCTAGATGCAAAATACTTTCAGGATCACATACGGTACTTCAATTCTCATTTCTCTTTTACCTCTCTTGGTGTGGTCTTGGACCAGAGATTTTGCAATGGAAGGTCTGGAGTTTACACCTTTCGTGCACAAGGTCAAATTTATCACGCCATTGACCAGTTGGTCCCAAGAGAAGATGGACCCCAAGCATTTACAATTATACTTCTATGGCACGGATGCACATTGTTGAATATACTTTCAAGAAATCCTTATGTCCAAGTATTTAGAAACCTTGGTTCTATTCCAAACCTTGATGAGTATAGGATTGAGCTCAACACAGATATAGCCTTAGACCAAAGAGTATATAACGCTCCAACGACATCACAAGTAGCAGCAATTTGGGTTGAGGGAAATAATCCCCAAAGTCATTTTGACACGAGTATCATGGTGTATGGTAAGTTGGACAAACCACAGTACATAAAAGCGTACCATGGCTTCTATGATCCATTGTCATATCCACTTTTTTTCCCGAACGGAGAAGTTGGATGGAACTTGAATTTACCAAAAGTTGCCCCCCAAGCAAGGAAGAGTAGAAATGATAAAGCAAATGGTCTCAATGAAGAAGGAAGGTTTTATGTCACTCATTTTTATTAAAAAAATTTGGAATTTAATTGCGGACTTATTTATTTGACCAGAAATTACGTTGAACGCAGGGGTGGGAAGTAGCTCTGGTTCTTGTGTTTCACCAAGAGAATATTATTTTTATAAGTTACAAGTTCGAGATGGCGAGTTTAACATCTTATTATATGGAAAGCGATTAACTCAACAATATATCGTCGAGATGTACATCAAGATTGAATCAATAAGGTTAGCTTTCTATCTCCGACCCTCAACTCAGGTTCTCATACGTGCAGATTTATATCAAGGTTTGGTTGATAGTGCTGTAGCCAGCGAGACACGTGCATGCATGATATGAAAACGCATTGTGCTCCCCCCAAAATCTCTTGGAGGACCGAGAGACATGCGTCGAAGATACCTAGATGCAATGGCGCTGGTCCAACGGTTTGGGAAGCTAGATTTATTTATCACAATTACTTGCAACCCACATTGGGGAGAGATAATTAGAGAGTTGGCACCGGGTCAGTCACCACAAGATCGTCCAGATTAGGTAGCACGTGTCTTCAATGCAAAGTTAGAGGATCTTAAAGATCTTTTATTCAAGAGGAAATTATTTGGTGAAGTTGCTGCACATGTTCATGTAATAGAATTTCAAAAGAGAGGCCTACCACATGCACATTTCTTGATTATTCTCAAGTCAAATTGCAAGATAACTAACCTAGATCAATATGACGGGATAATATCAGCTGAAAATCCTGTATTGTGTGCTTTAGTTATTAAGCACATGATGCATGGACCATGTGGAGTTCTCAATAGCAAGAGTGTATGCATGGAGAATGGAGGTTGTCGATACCATTATCCACGGAATTTTTCAGATACTACGCTTCAAGGAGAGGACTCATATCCAATTTATAGACGGAGAGATGATGGCCATCGAGTGCATATTAGGGGTGCAATTTTGGACAATAAATGGGTTGTTCCTTACAACCCGTATCTACTTATGCGCTACAATCGCCATATCATTATAGAAGTTTGCTCTAGCATTAAGGCTGTTAAATATTTATTTAAATATATCTACAAAGGTCATGACCGTGCCTCCTTTGTCATTGAGCCGTGGAAGACAATGTTGTCATTGATGAGATTCGTGAATATAGAGATGCAAGATTTATATCACCTCCGGAAGTAGTATGGAGGTTTTTTCTTTCAATCTAAGTGACAGGATTTATTCTTTCAATCTAAGTGAGATGTCTCCTCCGGTTTTGCAGCTACAGGTCCATTTGCCCAATATGCATCTTGTGCATTATGAAGATTCTGATAATCTAGATAACGTGATACATAGAGAATCATCTTCAAGAACAATGCTTAGTGAGTATTTTAGAATTAATTCTTGTGATATTTATGCAAGAAATTTCTTGTATAAATAGTTTCCAGAATATTTTGTGTGGGATAGCAGTTGCAAGAGTTGGAGGCGTCGTAAGTAGAAAAGAATTCAAATTGGGAGACTTATGTCTGCGCACCCTGCCGAAGGAGAGCGATTTTACTTGAGGACACTACCAAACCATGTAAGGGGGGCTACATCCTTTGAGGATCTACGAACTGTTGAAATGTTATTTTCTCTACCTTTAGAGAGGCCGCAGAGAAAAGGGGACTCATCGAAGCCGATGGTAGTATTTCTGACTGTCTTAGCGAGGCTTCTACATTTCAAATGCCATCTGCACTTTGAAGGCTTTTTGCAACAATTTTAGTTTTCTACGAGGTAACTAATGCCCGTGAACTGTGGGACAAGCACTTTGATGCCATGGGTGAGGATTTTAGAATGGAAAATGTCAATGCTAAAGTAATTGAGCAGATTGTTCTAGAAGATCTTAGAAGTTTGTTATATTCAATGGGAAAGGACATAAAGAGCCTTGACCTTCCATGCTTATTGGATTGTGATGATTTGGAGATTTTATGCATGTATGTTGCCTTCCATCCCAAATATATTTCGGTGCAAATATGATGTATTTCCGTGCAAAGGTAGACATGAGTACAATTGTATAGTAATGCACACGTGCAAAGCACGTGCCTTCTACTAGTATCTAATAATCTGTACTCCCCCAGTCTTAAAATATAAGGCGCCTCATTTTATTGTTGATCGTTGATACATGACTTTGACCACTACTATATACTAAATTATATGGATTTGAAATTCTTTCATTTTATATATTTGAATACTAATTTTGTTGAAATATTATAAGTATAAATTATAGTTAAAGTTGTAAGTCATGACCAGCGAAAATCAAGGGCGCCTTATACTTTGGGATGGAGAGAGTATGTTACATCAATCAAATGAGGTGTATTCCTATACCTTGATAACCTTTAGTTGGTCAAATACACAACCATTGTATGTAGTACATTAAATTTACCCTCTCAGCTAGTGCGATGGTTTTTTTTGAACAGGGGTAGGTCCCGAAGGACCTAGAGCTTCATTCATATCTGTCAGTGGAGTTACAACTTAGAAGAAAGGACTCAAGGAAATAAGGAATTACAGACCAGCCCTTACATTTTGCACTAAGGACCTTAGATAAAATACACGAAAAGCAATCAGGTCCAGCTCCTACTCCACTGCTCAAGGGCTCGATGCAGCCGACCTCGATGTCGCCGGGGACGAAACCACTTGGGACATCGAGGCGGGAGCAAGCTGCATCGACGCCAGAGGGTCTCCGAAATGGCACACGGGCCTGGAGGTTGATTTGCACCTGAAGACGGCGGTCGGAAATCTTCACCGCCGCTTGAGGGTGGAGGGGTCGCCCTTCGACCATGAGGAACGCCGACGTGCCCGTCGCCGTTGGTAACCTCCGAGGAGAAGCTGCAGTCCTCCCCTGCTGCAGATGCAGCCGCCAAGCATCAGGATAAGGAGGAACACCTTCGAGCTTGCGACCACGACGAGCACCAGAAGGATCCTCCCATCCCCAAGATTGACTGTCAAATCTGCAAGAAAAGGCCTTATTTATGGAGATCTCCTCTCTCCTCCATCGCCTCCCTTCCGACTCCGACCACCGGAGCACCAAGAGGCAAAGAAGAAGGGCAGGACAGCGCCAGATCTGGCCAGCAAGATCCGTCGCCTCACTCCCGGCATCAGCGCCATACGCCACATAGGGCAACACAAAACGAAAAAACCTACATACTACAGAGGACCGGCGTCCTCTCCCCCATCCTGCTGGCCGGAGACGAGGGGGAGAAGAGCCGGGGGCGACGAGGCGACTCTCAATGGGGGCGGAGCGAAGCGAGAGCGGAGGGGTGGGGGTGTTCCGATCGCGGGTTCAGCTAGTGCGATGGTGGCTCTGCATATGCATATTCATAGTTGGTATGATCATGAAACCATATAATGTAAACACCATATGATTTAAATGAAATTGTGTGTTGAATTTTACATGAAACAAAAACATAAGATTTATAAAAAGAATCATTTAGACGTCAAGCAAATAAAAATGCACATATTTTATGATTACATGTGGCAAAACATGCAAATGAGAAGCAATGCAACTTTAAAACAAACGAGCTGTTATTAGAGTAGAACCCATATTTGGGTTGCCGAGAAATTTTATATCCTATTATAATGTTTTCGTGCAATCATTTTTTTTTTGCAAAATTTCACCGATTTATCATAATCATCAACAACAGTACAAAGAAACCTAAAAGAATAAAAATTACAAATAGTTCATTGGACCACCTAGTGACGACTATAAACACTGGCACGAGCCGAAGGCGCGCCGCCGTCCTCGCCCCTCCATCACCGGAGCCGGGCAAAGCTTGACGTAGTAGAGCTTGTTGTAGTAGACGGACGGGAAGTCGTCGTGCTAAGGCCCCAAGGGACCAGCGCACCAGAGCAGCAACCATCGCCGAGATGACAACCGTAGATCGGAAGAGCCAACATCAAACCACACCAACGAATATAAAAAACGACTGGATCCCAAGGGATCCATCGGACACACGACTCCACGCGCCCTCCGCCGATGCTAGATGCACCGCCAGAGCGAGGATAGGACGGAGAGTACCTTATTCTGACTTCAGGACGTAGCCATCGTCTCAACATCCTGAAGAAGACACTGAAAAACAGTCTAAATAAAATACTAAGACCTTCCGCCGGCGAGGGGCTGTAGTCCGTCACGCCTCCAATGCCCTAAGGCCGTCGGAGACGGACGGATCGGTGGAGTCGCCGGCGGAGGAAAGAATGGGTTTTGGCCGCCGCCTCTTGGATCTTCTCTCTATTCTTCCCCGTACCGGTTCGGTTGTTAATAAGAAACAATGTCTTCTTCGTGCAATCATTTGACGCTAAGTATTTTTTTTAGATGGACACCAAAGATTGTGTACGCAAAAGAGTTGCATTCTCCCATCTTTTTCCTCCAGATATCTCTTTTTTCTGGAATCAGGACACCTTGTGAAAAAGCGATGTTTCAGAAAAGTGAGGTAGTGCGGTCACGGATTTATGGGCGGGCGTGTACGTACGCACGGATAGAGTCGAAGAGTACGCCGTTAGATTCTGATTTCTGAATAATGCTCCGTTCCATAAAATATATCCTAAATTTATCTAAATTCGTATTTATCTAAAGGTGTTTTAATGGATACAATTACGACATTCTTTTCTAGACGAGGGTGGTACTACTTTTCTGCACAGTCGAGTAGTCGACCTAGCTAGCTACTAGGTTTTCAGCGATCTTATCACTGAGATGGATAGAGACTTGGCCATGGAATCTTGCGCGAGGAGAGACGTACGTGAACCCAGTTATGGAGCGGTTGCTTCGTGCGACCTGCACCTGCATGCGCGCGCGCGTGCTTGGTTTGCTTGCCCCGATGATGTACGTGGACAATCAGGCTTGGCGCATACGCATAGTAATTTCTCTAGATCGTCAACCATCGCTGAAATGATGATCTGGATAGGATACATAGGAAGATATACAACGAAAACACGCGGGAATAGTCTGGGGGTACACGTGCGTGTGTAATTAGGATAGGACGTTTACCATACGACGACCAGTACTATTCCACTGTTGAGTGCACATGCAGCTAGCTACGTACGCCAGCTTGCACTAATGAAGCATAACTGCACAAGGTCAAATATGGTTCATTGCACGGTGCACAGGTTACGCCTCGTTTACTATTTATTTATCGCGCCGGACCCGGTCCTTCACAGATTATTACTGTCAAACCTTGATGAGGTAAAATGTAGAATCAACCTTAATTATCGCGCCGGAGTATACACACGTACGTATACGTCTATTTATGTGCCAAGCCGACGCGCATCCGCGGCCGTTCATCAACCAGGTCGATCGAAGCCGAGTTAGTACGTAAGTAGAACGAGTCCATTCACGCATCTTTTTCTTTCCTTTAACGGCATGCATGGTGGACCGGCCAGCCAGCCGTTCGTTTAATGCTGCGGTCTACGGACCGCGTCCACGTGCATTGATCTCCATGGCAGCGAGCTGCTATGCTTCCATCGCCTGCATGCGCTAGCTGTTCAAGTGTACATGTGCTGCGTGCGTATCATCGCGCCCACGCGTACGTGTCGATTTAGGAGCGCTAGGCGTGGCGTGCTAATAACTCGTCTATCCCAATTTCTATTGCTTCTGCACGTGCACATGTCTTGCCACTCTATACAGGGCTATCGATCCACCGATGGTGATCGGGCGTGAGCATCTTCCTCGAAATCTCTTAGAGTCTAACCAAGCTGATTTCAGCGCTAAGGAATGTGCAAGGAGAAAGAGAGAAAATGAAGGACGCAATGATTCATGGCAAGCTGGTATGGACAGCCAGATATACGGCCAATTGCTTTTGCGTCCGTCCTATTGAATTTTTGGTAAAGTATGAGCGGAATGGTCCAAGCTCTTGTCATGGATGTGTATGCGCGCACCTGCATGCTCTTCCTTGACACGACTCCCGAAATTTGATCCGTTTTCGTAATTCATCAAATGTAGTAAGTCCGCCCGCAAATGTCGTAATAAGTCCAAATAACAACTACGTACCTAGACTATATGGAGCATATGTTTGACAAGGAAAATTCCAACTAAATTCTCACTAACTGGAAGGTTAACTAACTCAACATCTCCTACTCAAAAGAAAAACTAACTGAACATCCCTGCACAGCAAAAAAAAAATATAGTAATTCCTATCGAGTGAAGAATCCCACTACTGCTCGAAAGTGCAGCATCTTGAAATTAGCCATTGCACGGTGAGTGACGAGATCGACAATGACCCCAAAGTGGGACCTGTATCAAACATTTAAACCACATAGTATTGAAACAAGATCCATTTCCTAGATCATGAAAATTTTCGAGGAGAAAGAGGATGATATGCAGAAACTTCGCTGCCAGCTGACTACTGCTCGTAAGCCGGATCCTGATTCCCGACGCTGAGAGAGCTTGCGGCCCTCACACTACGCTGGAGAAGACGCCGGAAGCAGGTTAAGGGCCCCACCATTCTGCATTCTTGCTCATGGCCATAGTCACACCACCTTCGATCCACTCCAATGTTGAATTGCAAACAAAGGGACATCTCTCATCGATGCAAACAACTGGTTTGGTAGGATGTCACCTAAGACCACCTCATAGGACACCTCAGGAGTCGGATCATCAAACTAGGTCTGGAGACACGGGGCTCACCTCACAATCACGCTAGACTACACTACTTTCGGACTAGGAAGCATGTTGTCGTGCACTTGACAACACATGTCGTCGTGATGCTGGAAAATCAAAGCTTTGCGTTCAATGCGTTCAGATCAGCGGACCATTGCGATCTCCAGATCCATCCGACGTGTTGTCCAAACCGTTCGGAGCGGGAAGGCTACGATTTCGATCTCAACCGTTCATTCGAGCATCGGCCATAGGACACCCAACCGTTTGGAGGAGGGACACATCACCATTGGAGACAAAAAGAACTTCAACGGCTACAAGGATGGATATGTGGGCAGGGCTACGGTTGTCCTGATCGCCGCGAGGAGGACGACACCGGTGATGGGGACTATTAGATTAGTATTTTATCAACTATGACTATAGGTTAGAAAAAGGAAAATGCCCACAAAATCATAGAACGTGGTGAACATCTAGTTACCGTAGTAAATTGGTAATAGTCCCTCCGCTTCATAATATGAGATGTTTTCAGTTATACTCCTCCGACACCTTTAATTTTGTAGGTTAGAACTGAACTAACGCACTAAAATGCGTCTAGATAAAACATCTTGCAATTTGAAACGGAGGAGTATAACTGAAAACATCTCAACGCAGTAAATAAATTGAACGGGAAGCGGTCGGGTGTGCACAATTCCTAGTACTGCTTGACAGTACAGCTTGTTGAATCCATTCCACAGCAAGTGACGAGATCGACAACGACCTTGGAGCCCCAAAGTGGGACCCGCAAAAAACCGCATAAAGTTGTGCTGGTCAAATCAATTGACCGAGCGGTCGAGCCTGGAATCACAGGCCTTCTTCCCATCTCGTTAGATTTTCGTGGCTAGCTGCCGCCTACAAGTACGTGCGCCACCACCATTGCTTTGTCCTCATTCCTCAACAAACTCCAACAAGGCTAGTACAACAACACAGGGAAACACGCAAATCTCTGGCACTGGCATCGAGTTCTTTATCGTGTGCCATCCTCCTCTCCTTGGTTCGACGGCCATCACGAAAGGCTACGAGCAGCATGGAGTTCGCCGGCGAAGTCGATGACTTCGCCCTCGACCTCATCCGCGAGCACCTCCTCGGCGGCGACGGTGGTGTCCCAGCGACGCCAGCTAGTCAGGGCCCTTTCTACGATGACGTCACCACCCCCGTGCTGTCACCTTCCATGGTCCAATCGGCTGGGTACCAGCCCATGTCGTTCTTCCCGCAGCAGCAGATGGAAGGTTACATCGACCTGGCGAACGAGTATGTGAGCTGTGTTCCAGCCGCGAACGTCGGCGGGGTGGCATCCCGTGCGCCGGAGCCGGTGCTGATACAGTTCGGCGGCGAACCGTCTACTGTGAGGGCGCCGCCATCGGCGCTGCCCATCTCCCTGCCGGCCGGACCGGGCGCGTTCGGGTGGGCTGGTGCTGCTGCCGCGCCACCAGCGGCGGCAGAGGATGACTTCCGCAAGTACCGAGGCGTGCGGCAGCGTCCGTGGGGCAAGTACGCGGCGGAGATCCGCGACCCGAAGCGGCGGGGCTCCCGCGTGTGGCTCGGCACCTACGACACCTCCAGGGAGGCCGCGCGCGCCTACGACCGTGCCGCCTTCCGGATGCGCGGCGCCAAAGCCATTCTCAACTTCCCCAACGAGGTCGGCACCCGCGGCGCCGAGCTGTGGGCGCCACCCTCTCCCGCGTCGCAGGACACCGCCGGCGGCGCGACGAACAAACGGAAGAGATCACAGGAGGAGGACCCGGACGTCGAGGTGGTCGGGGTGGTGATAAACAAGGCCGTGAAGACCGAAGCGCCGTCGCCGTCGTCCGTCAAGGAGTCGTCGTGGGACACGCCCTCGTCCATGTCGACGGGGACAGCGTCTTCGACGACGATGACGTCGTCGGCCACGATGCCGGAGGGAGGGCTCCCTCCGACGCCGTCGAGCTCCGGCTGGGAGCAGGACTGGGATGCCTTGCTCGATGGCATGTCGCCGCACCCGACGTTGGGGTTCCCACAGCTGACGGTTAGTTAAGAGACGGATGATTACTGTGATTCATTGAGGTGGGGTAGTTAGCCAATAAGCCGGTTTTAGTTAGACAACCGCATGTTCGGCTTGAACACCTTCAGGTGATGATGTGATCTGTGTTATACTACACAGAAACATGGAGTTCGATCTCGTAAAGAATAGGTTCGCAAAAAAAAATCTAATAAAGAATAAAAAAATGGTGTGATATACGTTGGTGTATATTAAATGATGTGAGGTTATATTGGTTATAACCCGTTGTTTTTTTAGAAAACACAATACAATCATAGACGCTCACAATACGTACATACACCCACCTATATGAACGCACACACATCCTACCTCTATGAGCACCTCCGAAAGACTGAGCGGCGGAGCGGAACTTGAGATTGACGAAATCATCACGAGCGCCTCGCCGTCGACATGTGAGGTTATACAGTTATAACCCGTTGTTTTTGTTCTTAGTGTGATCCATTTTTTGTAGACATCTGATCTTATCTTAAGCCGCTTAACTGGAGGCCGTAGCACGGAAAATACAGCTTACATGTATTTTGTACACGGTGTTGAAAAATCAGCTTACATGTATCAAACAACAAGCAAGTAAAGGATAAATGGAAAATACAGCTTGGTCTTCGAGGCCTTCAACCATCGGCATGATGAGAAGATAGGAGAGGCTACCGAAAAGATAAAACCGTCACCAGAAAAAGATCCAGCCTTCGTCAACTCCTAGCTCGTCATAAACAATGTCCCATCCGTCTCCACCTCCGAAGAAGGCCCCTACCTTCTCTCCCTAGTTCAAAGGGCATCGTACCATTGAGAGGAAGAGCAGATCACCCTAGAGCACATATGAGCAACAGCAGCTCACCCTAGAGCACGGATGAGGAACAGAGGACGAGTTGCCAATCAAGAGAGCACTGAGCACGGACACCTCTGCACATGATCTGCCCACGAACAGGGTCATCGGCCACATTACCAATCAACCGAACAAGACACAAGCTTAGGACGAGAATTCTAGAGAAGATACGGCAAGGAGATGGCAATTGTCGCCGTGAAAGGACAGACCACAGGGATCTGACCGACCACCACACTACATCGCCTCGAGAGAACACACAGGGGCGGAGCTATGTGTATGTCAACAGAGCTAGCGCCCCCCCCCCCCAGGCTTTGGACAAATCCTTAAAGATTTTTTTTTGGCAGGGCTTAGATGGAAGAAAATTTAGCTTTTTGCCCCCCAACCAATCAGATTTGACCTCCCCCAGCAGCTTGGGGCTAGCTCCACCAGTGAGCACACATCTGCAAGCATGCCACAGAACACACGTAGCATGAACACCTTCTGGTAGATCCAAGACAACGCCTTCAAGAAGGGAATAATGCTAGAATGCCATCGCTGCCCAATCCAAGGATTTGAGGTTTTCACCAGGGCACAAGAAGGAGGGGAAGGGGATGTACCTCGACGTCACCCCCAAGGAGGAAGACGTCGTCGACATCATGGCTTCCACAGTCGACCAAAGAACTATCCCAGACAGAGCCCCAACACTACCACCTCGCAGGCTCTAGATCCGCAAGAGTCAGAGCTTAAGGGATGAGAACTGCGCATAGCTAGGTCGCCATCTTCAGTTCTGGACATGAGATCAACAGGGTAACCTCCACCGTGTGACCCCCGTCCACCGTCTCTCGCCGCCCATGCGACTGAGGAGGACGTCATGCAGCGCCGGTGAGTGTCTCCCGCTGCTAGGACCGACGCCACTCACCCCATGAGGCTGTCGCCCGAGGGGCAAAAGCTCTCTAACAAAAAACAGAGCAGCAAGATCCTTACCACCACTGTCCTTGGTAGCCATGCGACAGCTTCCCAATGGGTGCATCTGGCGGTGGCAATGGAGGGAAGGAGGGTGGGGAGGGACTTGAAGGCTAGGGTTTCATCGCCGCTCGTGTCGTCTGAGAGTAGAGCGACGCGGGCCCCCTCAGGGAATGATGTGTACACAAGCTCTTACCCTACTTCCTAAGCCGCTTAATTAATTTGAAGAAATCGATCAAGTTGTTATTCTTATGCTAGACACCCGGGTTGTTTTCGCTACAAATCAGCATATCTACTTTTTACACTTTTGTACTTCTATTTTAAGACGATTACCTGAATGTGAATATTGGCACTCTGTAGCTATCCGTAATAAAAGAGAGATGTATCGGTCAATCCTGGCCGTTCTGTGTTTTCAGTTTCGTGAATTTAAAAGAGGGGACAGCTTGTATAGACACAGCAACTGAGCTCTCGTATATTACACTCAATGTGCGTTTCTAGATTGCTTGAGCATTGACCCCAGGCCCCTCCATGGACTTGTGGCGCGTTCCATCTTATCCATTTCCAAGTCAAAACTAGAATTGATCGCAGCGAACAGTACTTGGTACTGATTCTGCTATCACATCTCCCGCATAATGAACAGGTGTACACGGGCACATGTGCACATTTGCGCTGTAGAAATTTTCAACAGTGCACTTACCCTTTTGGACATTAGGGTTTTGTCGATCTCCCCGTTATACATGGCACTTCTGCGCCACGTTGCAGATCTGCAGATAGTCTAGTATCTACTGGTACTCAACTACGAGAAAATGCTAATCCACATGATAGTCAACGGTCAACGTGTACACGTGGCGGCTCCCGAGAGACTGTGTGTAGCTAAAATAATGAGCTCGGGTGATTACCAAGATCTGATTCGGAAGTGATTAAACTATAAGCTGGATCGAGTTGATGACTGTGGACTGGTTAAAGGTAGCCGGCCGGCCGGACATGTCAAGCACGGAACAGATAACGTCACGAGTCAATAACCGTTTTGTGCGGGGAGACGTGAAATTTGTCAGCTTGCACGTCGCACGTGGACGAAGAAGTCCATCACAGACCGATATTGTTGATTTCCTCAACTTTTAGCTGGTGCCGGCCGCAATCTAACAGATCATGGAAGATATATGAATTTGAGCTTCATCGGTTAATTAGGACTTATATAAGGACATGTTTAATGCTGGCCTCTTACATGAGCGCTTAGGTTGCCAAAAAATTATTGTTCTCGTTAATGATAAATGTAAGCGCCTGTATCATGCAACCCTGGGCGCTTAATTTGTGATGTTAGCGATAATAGGAAGCGCCCGTGGCTCCAACGTACGATTTAAACAAGAAAAAATGAAATTGAGCTAGATTCTGTTTAAAACAGTTGGTAAGGAGACGTGGGACTCTGGCAATTCTGTTTTTCCCTAGCGCCTCGGGCTAGCGCTCGCCGCTCGCGTAACCAGATAGCGCGGTTTTTCTTTTGCTAAGCGCCCGACTCAATTTCTTACGTCGACGCTTTCCAAAATCCCGGTTTCGATCGGAAACTGACCGATACAACCAAAAAATATCGGCTAGCGTCCGCCTTAAACGCTCCCGTAGCTAGTACGTGCCCTAAGACGTGAAACATACGCTGAGATGACAACGCAGGCCCTTAGGCACCTGCTCGTGAAAGTTCATTCTCGATCCTAGAATTTCCATACGTAGAAACTTTGTAGAACTCTAGTTATTGGATAGGTTTCCTATATAAAGTGCACTTCGGATCATATGATTGTGAGGTTGGAAAATTTCAGTAAAACGTTTTTCTATGCTTATCGTTTCTTAGGAAGATCCCAATGCACACTCTTTATATCTCCCTTAATTTATGCTCTCTGATCATTCGTCTAAATATCTTGTGTTGTGCTCCATGCGAGCCATCTGAATTCTCATTTTGAAATTTCATGTACTACTATACCATGTAAAAGATCCACAATATAGTACGTCGTACCAAAATATGAGGCACGTTTGACGCTACACGAGCTATGAATTTGACTATGGTTTTCATCACTTGCAATATGCCTACAAAATTAGTAAGAAAAAAGTATGACACAAAAATATTTTACAAGAAAAATCTAAAATGTTATATATACGTGTTAAATCAATATTATTTCGCATTTGTTGCTAGTTAAAGCTTTAAGTATTTTTTTCGAGAGTACGCCAATAGCATACTTTATCTTTATAGAAGGATAGCAAATACAAGAACCACAACTGCGAACAGCTCGGAAGGCACTCCTAAACCTTAAGCCCACTCTCTAGCTACATTTTCTTTCCCTCCGCTGATCGCCATCTCCCACAAGCTAAACTCCTCCTTAATCCTCCCGATGAGTTGCGCCACTCCACACTACTGCTACTGATTACCAAACACTCTAGCATTTCATTGCTTCCATAGCATCCAGGCCACCAAGATGATCAGTGTGTCAAACCTCCTTCAGTCGGACCTCCTCACCCTCGTCCGGGCATCTGACCACCACTTCTCCTGTTTGCTATCTAGCTACCTGACGTATCTCGATGTGCAACTGCACTGCTAGCAAACAACCATGCCATACTTGTCTTGCATATGGGCATTGCATCAAGATGTGGTCAATGTTATCCTCTTCCTGTAGGCAGGTAAGACATGCGTCGGTTTGCTCCTATAATCCGTGCATAAAACGCCTATCAGATGTCCAAAGTCTATACTTGATTGCTAGCCAGCTAAACAGCTTGCACTTGGGCGGCACATGAGATCTCCAAATGGGTTTATGCATACTGAATCTTTTATGGCCCTCGCAAAGCATCATGTATGTGTCCTTCACAGAATACAACCCTGAACTTGCTCATTTCCAGGTGATCTTGTTAGGCACATGCGTGTCTGTATGGACTCCTCGAGTCTCCTGCCAAAGTCGAAAGCATTGGATGCATGCCTCGATTGATGGCTCCCGCCTATGTCAGATGTCCACTTGTTATTCAACAGAGCATCACTCACTAATCTGTTATTTTTACGCCTTGTAGTGACTAATTCCGCTACGGCAGGCACAGTTTCCTCGGCTGATCGTCCCCGATCCATCTATCATACCAGAATCTGATGCTTCTGCCGTCTCCCACCTCAAATCTTGCGAGGTCTTGGAATATCTCTCTAGCACCATTATCTTTTTTGCATCGGTAACCCTTGCCAGGGCCTGCTGGTGGCAGTTCTCCTTAGCCAATCCATCTCACTCTTAGGGGCAAACCCTGTAGTCTGAGTTCCTTAATCCCCAGTCCTCCACAGCACAGTCCCAGGCCACAAGACACAAGCCGCCGTTCACCTCCTTTTTGCTGGCCCAAAAAAATGCATGAAGCCACTTCACAATCTCCTGGAGCAACCACTCCGGTGCTCCGGCCACCAAAAGCTTTAAGTTTTTCACTGAAATATATACACTTATGCCCGTATTATTTAAGTGGGCCAAATTATACATTGTGATACTCTTGTAGAAAATGGAAAATCTACGATAGTCTATTTTCCCTTTTTTTTAAGGAACGCTCTATTTTGCTTTCCTGGATGAAAGACAAGACGATGTACACGTGTCGCTCTTCTTGGATACGTATCATTATAGGACCAACCTTGTTTTAGGATGTTGAAGATCACCATTACATGCACATGTTCTTTATTCATGACAAATGGCCGTCCTCGAACGCTCCTCGGTCGCCCCCGCGCGACCAGGAGCGAAACCTAGCTTCCACCCCCCCTCAATTCGCCTCCCCTCCTGGCCGCCACCGGCTTGCACCGCCGGCGGCGGGATCTCTTCTCCCCGACGCAGTGAGCTCCGTGCGGGGCGGGCTTCTCCTTGGCGGCGGTGCTGATGGGCGGCGGTCGACATGGCCTGGTGTGGCGACGGCCGGTGAGCTACGAGAGGGGTGGCTGCTCGCATCTGGAGGCGGCAGCAGGCGGCGGTGTTCGATGCTGCTCTGACCCCTGGTGGCCATGGCGGCTTCGGGCCTGCTCCTGCAGGAGCCCGCGCCCGACGACAAGGACTTGGAGCAACGGTGACTTCCCAGACCGATGAAGGTGCTGCGCAGATCAACCAGGACTCGGGGGACATCAGGCAGAGCTGGCCATCGACGGCGGGGCTCCTGCCCTTGGCCCAGATCTGGGCCCATATGGGCCTGATTAGGGCTAGGTGGGCTTTGCTGTCCACATGGTTTCAGGGGCTCCCGGTATGTCTGGAGCCCATCCCTTGGCCACGGAGTGGTTGAGGTGCTGGATTCGGGCCAACACGGCCTAGATCCGGTGACCGATGTGGATTCGGCTCCGTGTTGTCTGAGATCTGGTTGGTTAGCCCGACCTTCCTCACTAGTTCGGGTAGTCCTATGGTGGTGGGATGCCATGTCACGGGAGTGAGCTCTTGGACCCTGGGGTGGCGGCCCCGGAAGGTGGACTGCGCGGGCGTCTCGGCGGCGGGACGACGTTGCGGTGGTGATGGTTCATCCCTATGGTCCATGAGGGTGGCAAGGAGTGGGCATCAGGAGTTCCTGGCGGTGGCAGCGCCTAGATCGCGTTTGGAAGCTCGGCTCGAGGATTGGTGGTCTTGGAGATACCGAATGTGGCAAGAACTTTTCCAAGCGAAAGCCTAGCGCTTCGGCGCCGGCAACGGCGGCACCTAAGGGTGTGGTGACCCTCTTGGGGGCGTTGTTGTGGCTACTCTCACCCCATTAAAGCTCCGGGTGAAAACCTTAGACCCGGGTGGTCGCGGCGGCGGCGGCGCTTGTGGCGTCGTTACCTTCTTAGAGGCGTTGTCGTGGAGTTTCGATATTCTTAGTCTCGTCGTCTTCGGTGGCAGGCTAGATTCTTCTTAGGCCTCGTAGTAATTTATCTTGATCTGCTTGTAAGAGGAATTCATCATCACTTTGTATCAGTTTGGCCGTGTGGTTTATTTATAAAGCGGGACGAAATGCTATTTCGAGATTTGGTTGCGTGCATTGTAGGCTTCCGGAGAAGGTTTCGACAGTATTGTTGTAGTGGCATGTGTATTTTGTATCGCAACAGTTTAATGCACGTTTGAAGAACATTGTTTATGTTACGTAATACCAGCGATTTTAGGACTGATTCCGTGGCGACTTTCTCGATCCGACCTCACAAGCAACAGCCCTGCAGATTCCTGATGATGTTGCCGCTGTAAAGCTGCGAGGAAGAATGCAAACAGTAGTACGTTAACGTGGTGCGTCAGTCTGCAACTACGAACTGTCCATATCAGCAACCCAACGGACTCCAGGTCAACAGACGCCGCTAGACTGGACATTGGAGGTTACGACGCCATCAAGCCATCTCATTGATGCGCTCCAGGAAATCCACAGCTAGAGTGCTGAACTTTCTTGAGCATCGCCGACGGTGCGATAGAGATACAGTAGTACAGTACGTGTTAAGCTTGCTCCTTCCTTTCGGTTTCCTTCTGTCGGACCATGTGTTGCCATTCTTCCCTGGGATCAAACCGTAAGAAACAGTAGTTCCAGACTGCCCACACTAACGGAGCAATTCTGATATATAGCGACGTACCGTACCGTATCTAATTTCTCCAGAAATTCCACCATTCAGTAAGATCGACCGCCCCTGCAAATGTATAAACACCAGTCGATTGGTTCGCACTATCATCGTTCCAAGAACGAAAGGAGTACACAACGAAAAATGTGAAAAGATCCGGGCACGCTTGCATGCTGATCTGGATTCTAGAACCACGTTGCGTCGTCTGCGTGTCAACGGCCAACCTTTTATTAGGCGCGCGAGATCATCGGGCAGGTTCCAGGTAGAATTTGCTCGTGCAGTGCTGGATTATCAGTGACCTGCGCAGCTGGTTAACGAGTTAGACCTGCACGGCCGGTTTCTGCCAAACGGCGTGTGAGTTAGTGCCTGTGTTGTACAGCTGACTTTGGCAGTTTACTTCCATCTTTGGCATGTTGAATTATGAATTGTCTAGCTAAGGCTCATTTTAAGGCAAGGACGAATAGTAAAACACAGAAAGTAGAGCCGTGGAATAGTACGCAGGTATATTGGCTTTCACATGTACTCTAGACTCTAGAGCAGGAAATACAGATGAGAGGGGAAGACCGCATGTTCTGGCAAAATAACCGCAATGTTTGAATGGCTACTTCACAACCTGTTCTATTCGACATGCCGTGCGTTCAACCAAAAAAAATTCCGCCTGGCTAGCATCTAGGATGGCCGAATAGGACGATTAAGCTTGGTGGGACTTCAGAAAATCCTAGACGAAAGAGAAATAGCAATCAATAAAATGAAACGTGCGGTAACATGTGTCCTTCATAGTGACAAGTCAAGATGCAAACATTGTTGGCACCGCAAGATGATCAGTATAGTTTCTCGAAAACATCAAGAAGAGGCATACCAAATGGTGTGATGAGGATAAGCCGGACCGCAATGCCCTCTAAACAATTAAGCTTCATTTTTCCAACAATCATCTATCTAGCTAGGTCATAGTGAAGAGTACCGTTATCAGTCCAGACATAATTCAACAAATTTACTCATCTACAAACTTCTCACTAGGAGGTATGTGATGTTAAGCTATGGTTTGAACTCTTATCAGAAAGAGTGACTTCCACTTTTTACCAGCTGGATATGTATTTGTGACACTAATTACCTCGTCGAGTAAAAAAAACGTCTTGGTTACCCCTTTAGAAGAATTTGTCCCTTGTTTTCTGATGATTCGGATTCAAAAATATCACGACGACAACGAAGAATGGAACATATGGATAAGGGAAGTCTCGACATGATTGTCAATGACACCCTCCAATCTTTACATAATATGCCGCACAAGATCGACATAACAGCCGGTCATATCTAAACAAAACAAGCAAAATGCCAAATGGGGTAAAGTCGTGTTTAAAATCTCCTCTAGGGGATATTTTGGTAGAAATTCCACTAAATGGGTAATATTTTTCATATTTAGGAAAGGATCCCCATGGGAAACAAAACAAGCAAAATGCCAAGTGTGGTAAAGTCATGATCAAAATCTCCTCTAAGGAATATTTTGGTAGAAATTCCATTAAATGGGATAAAAAAAATTAGGAAAGGATCCCCATGGGCCCCTAATTTCAACTAAGAAATTGGAGTAGTTTTGAGTTACAAGATCTAGAACCAAGGCTAGATAAACAACATGACAAAGCTCTACTCCTGCCAACAAAAACGAAAGAACCGGGACTACAAACTAAAATAGAATGGCACCAAATATAAAAATAGTAGAGATGGTTCTCGATAGCACCGGGACATCTTTAAAATTACAAAGACATGCGAACCACGATCCACTGTACAGAAAACTTGTAAATTCGCATAGTATCAGCAGAATAGTACGTGGAAGACTACGCATCTATCCTCCTTCTCACGGAATTACAGACATGTTCTTGTCTAGAGATCTCCTAGGCCACTTGCGAATTCTTCTAGCCCCCTATAGTAGAAGCCTTCGATGTCTGTCTTTATGAAGTTTCCCCCACAAGTTTATGAAATGATATGCGAAAAGGATAATATTAGTAGGATCCCCGGGTAAAATCCTTTGAAAGCAAGCATAATTTCTTGTCTTCCATATGGCGGAGATAACAACAACATATCCTAACATGATTGCTTCCATATCTCTACTAGAAAAAGCATTGAACCATTCACTATATAAATCACCAAATCATAAAGGTATAGAGTTAACTCCTAATGATACACTTACAACACCTCAAATATAATTTTATAGAGGACACAAGAATAACAATTGTTCAAGGGTCTCGTGATCATCGCAAAACTCACAAAATCCTTATTTTGGCTAATCCTTTTTTCTTTAGGTTCTCTTTGGCCAGAATTCTATTTCTGATCACTAAGCAACAAGAATACTTTGACCCTCGAAGGTAATTTGAGGGCCCACATTATTTTATAAGGAAAAATTAATTTTCCAGTAATTAATAAGGGATGCATCGACTTAAACCAAAAACATTCCATATTTAGTTAAAATCTAGGTCACTATCTCATTCATCAGATAGCTAGACTTGGCTTCATATCTCTACTAACTTCCATCGCAACTCCTTAGTTTCATCTCTCGGAAATCTTCTGAGTTTCAAGAAGTCAAACCACGAGTAAAAACTATATTAACAATGACATTGTGATTGTAACATAGATTCTATAAACGAGGGAAACTTTGACTAAGAGAATTTTAACCAATCTAGTTGTCTTCCAAAACCTTGTTTTCCTACCATCACAAATAATTCTTTTGCAACATCTATAATAGGCATCCTTGATCAATATTAAACATGACCATAAGTGGGAGTGTGTAGGATTTGGCTTACTTTGAGTAAACATACCTTTCTTCAGCTAGGGTGCTCTAACAAGTTTTTCCACAACCCCTTTTCTTATCCAACCTGCAAATCCGTTTGCGCAGAAGGCTAACATTCTTAAGGTTCCAATCTGTCCCCCCAAGCCCCTTGGTATTTGGGTTGGCAAATATGTAACCATTTAACTAGATTAAATTCCTTAACTTTTTTTTGCAAGCATTCAAGCCTGAAATAAATTGCATCTTTCCATATATCTTTTGGCATAATGAAAAGGGAAACCATATGACTAGCCACATGACTTAGAGATGCTTCAATCAAAATGACAATAGATCCTATCGAAGTAATATTGTCTTTCCAACTAGATTTTTTCTTTTCTTTCTTGTCCTCGATGTATTTCCAGTAATCGTTAATAGACGCTTAAAATGCATAGGAACCTCAAAGTACTTGAATGAGAAGTTCCTTTTCTACAAGTAAAAATATGATTGTACATGTCCTGCTTTTCTAGAGTTGCAAAAAAATCTAGGGTAGCACTTCGCTTTTATGAAAAATTATCTATAAACCACTTAGCAGCTCAAAAATGCATAGAAATTTTTTTAAGTTCCTAGCACTTTATAAACTATCTTCAAACACAAAATAGTGTCATTAACATATTGAATGATGTTTATTTCTTCATCCAGCAGGTGAGATGCTGACCCTTTAGTTAAGCTAGTTTCATGTGCTCTTTTGATTAATACAGCCAAAACCTTGACCACAATATTAAATAATGAAGGGGAGAAATGGTTCCTTGCCTAGGACCCTTTCTTGTTAGAAAATAAGGTTCTAAATTATCATTTACCAGAATGTAAACTTTGCCATTATTACCTACTGCCTTGGTCCACTGAATAAGTTGCTTGGGGACCCTTTCATATGTAGCATAGAAAACATGAATTCTCTATTGATTCTATCGTACGCATTTTCAAAATCAACTATACAAACACACCCATGGTTTCTTTTTTCTATGTATTTAAGGCAAAGTTTCTTGCAAAAGAGCTATACCATCTAAACTAAACCCGGCAGACTGGATCCTGGAAATAACTTTGTTAGCCATACATATGGCTCTTTCAGTTAAAACTTTGGTAAATATTTTGAAAATTACATTGAGCAAACAAATGAGTCGATACATTTGCAATTTATCGGCTCATTGTCCTTTAGCTATCAACATAATAATACCATAACGAAAGCATTGCATATGCAAAGTAGCATTATAAAAGTCATTAAAATAAGCAAACCTATCATCACTAATCAAATCCCAAAATTTGTAAAAAAACTCATCGGGGAATCCATCAGGATCTGGCACCCTATTGTGCCCAATTGAGAAAACCGCCTCATTAATTTCTTATAAAGATAAAGGTTTAATCAACAAGTTCTTATCTACTTCATCTAAATCAGGAGTTAGAGGAGTGAACAGGAAACATGCATCAAGTCAACTGGACAAAACTTTTTTTTATAAAAGGCGGTAGCACAATCTAATAAATTCTGATCACCTTCTATCTTCCGTTCTTTTGACAAATTCTTAAAAAAAATGCTGCTACATTTACAAATGCACAACTGCAGGATAAAAAATCGGAATTCACTCTATCATAAAATACCAGTTTTTTTCATAGAAGAGGCCGGGTTCTAGGTTTCAAACTGAACCACCAACGGTGGAAGGGGTGGCAGAGGAGACTCTCTGAACTGTGGGTTCTTCTACCTTCCAAATTATTTTACCACATCAGACATGGTGTAAATACGATTAGTAACCCCATGATATGAGCTCATTGTAAATTTTTATATTTGCGAGAAATTCCTAACATAGTGACGTTCACAATACTGTGCCACGCAAAAATTCCACCTAAAATTCGTTGCCTTTGTTCTTTATCTTCGCTTTACCGTGTATGCTACACGCCTATAGCCACCTATGTTAACACTGGTATGCGCATTGCCTATTGGTCACCCCAACACCCGAGTCAGAAGGGGTGCTAGCTGCAAAGTCAAGCTGTGTTGCTTCGGAAGCTACTGTTGTAGAATCTGAGCACAATTGACACGAGCCAAAAAAGAAGAAGATAGTTGAACAGCCAATGAAAGGCGCCCTTGTGACGCCCGAGTCGGCGGCGACATCAGGAGCAGTCCAACGGGTGACATTTTTCTTCTACTATACGGTAGCCAGCTGATCATCCCGGATCGTTCCTCGAACGCCTTCAACTCAAAGGTTCTTGAAAGTAGCCGGCGACGGCCAACGATGTCGATCAGGTCGAGCGAGGTACGCCGGGACGAGCGCTACGGCTCCCGCAAAGTACGACCTATAGCAATAGCAATAAAATCCGAAGAAAACGATCCGTGCATCGTGCTCCGCGACATGATTGAGTGGCTTACTATCACGAACAGCGACGCCGCCGCGAGGAGCAAACCTGGTACGTACTTCTGTAGCGGTACGCGGCCGGCACATCACGGCGTCCACTCCAGCCGTTCATTGGCACGGAGACCGGCCAGTAAAATTCCGCCTCCTGACTTACTGAGGATTTGAGGCTTTGAATAGAAAACGGCGACATCAGATTGTCTCTGCCCCTGAAAAACGGACGGACCGGTGGTAATTTGGTCGACACTTGACATGCAGCTCGATCGTAAGTCCTCGGCGGTAAAGATAGTCAGCTGGCTCTAGAAGCATGCGAGTGTGCAAGCAAATCAATGAGCTGATGTAACCGCAGAAGAGGATCAGTGCCCGTAGAGTTGCACGGTTCAGAGTTTTGCAGAACCAGAGATGTAATTAAGGAGTTTGGACTCCGATCGAAAAAACGTTTCAGAAGCAGGGCTGGGGCTTGGCATTTCACCGGAAGCAATTTATCGACAGCTTTTTTTTGCGAATTGCGAATTTATCGACAGCTGACCGGCTCTACAAATGTTCGCATTTTCTCCGCGATAGATTACATGAGATTACGATTGCTCGGTTATTCCATCGGCTGCGTGCTTGTTGGAAAAAGGCAACGGCCGCGCGAAAGAGAAAAATGGACCTGAACTGGGCTTTTTGATATTCGGCCCCAATGTTTTGGGAGCGCCTACATCCCACTTAACGCGGGACGGGTTGCATTCAGCGAATCATATTCTCCGCTCTATGCGGGTTCTATCTGGGAGACGCCTGAAGAATTTCCATCACGGGCTGGCCCATTTACAGGTAAACGTTATTTTTTTCGATTTTTTTATTTATCTTTTATTTTTTTACTTTTACTTTATTGTTATTTTAAATTTTCGAAGAAATGTTCATTTTAAAAAATGTTTATTTTGAAAATGTTCATTTTTTTAAAAAAAATTAGTTTTTAAAAGAAAAAATAAAATATAAATTTAAACATAAAAAAAAGAGCTACTATACCTTCTATTGGGCTGCGTTGGGGTGGCCCATGAAGAGGCTGCTTCTGGCGGCATCCCAGATACGTTTCGCTTAAAACAGTCAATAGGGACACCTAAATGGGTTGTATAGGTCATGTCCGTAGTAGTTTCCTAAATGGGTTGTATAGGTCATGGCCTAGTAACAGGTACCTTTTTGTTTTTCTTTTCTAGTTTTCCTGTTTCTTTAATTTTGAAAAAGTTCACACATGCGTTCGGATTTAGAAAAGTGTACATATATTGGAAATATACCTATCCCTAAAAACAGTTCTAATTTCGTAATTCTTCAAATTTGAAAATTGTTCAAAATAAAAAATTGTTTAAATTTAAAAATGTTTGAATTTTAAAATGGTTCGAATTTGAAAACTATTCAGATTTGAAAATGTTCAAAGTTGAAAAACATTCAGCTTCTTAAAAATGTTCGAATTAAAAAATGTTTGGATTTGAAAAAAAGAAAATTAAAAATTGTTAGATGTTAAAAAACCTAAATTCAAATTCTTTAGATTTTAGAAAAAAGAGAAACGGAAAATAAAAAAGGAAAAGAAAAGAGAAAGAGAAAAAAAATTAAAAGAACAAAATAAAAAAATAAAAAGAAGAAGCTAACATGGGTCGACCTGCTAGGCGCAACCGGTTGCAATGAGATCCTCCTCATACTCTTCATCCTCCTCCTTGTCTTCATTTTACGTGGGGGCACCTCTCTCAGTTCCATTATTGATTATTTCATTCATGGTGGCACTCCGATGATCCATCGATGCATAAACCCAAGGCCATCGTAAGCCTATGATCATGTTGTTCAAATCTAAACTCAATGCAGGTGTTTTGTTACCTTGTAGGCGCCGAAGCCACCCAACCACATTTCGTTAAAGAGATTGTTGGTGCCTTGTCTAGAGCGCTGGATTTTTTGGAGCACTAAACTCACCTCCTAGAATGCCAAACTTGAGTGGAGCCCTTCTGAAGTGATAGCAGCCACGAGCCTTTGTGGTAACAGTTGGGGTCGCATGTGTATCCTCATGTGTGGTTTTGATAATTATTTACAAATTTCTATAGAAAAATATTTGCATTGAGTTATACTTGTAGGAATTGTTCATGGACATGTCTTATAGAGCATCTGTTGGTTTCAAGGTAAAGAGAAGAAAAAACAAATAAGATCAAGTGATGACCAAAGTGATATTGAGGAAAAGATCTAATGTATTGGCATGTGATAGTTGAGCCTATGGTAAACATGTCCTGGAGAAGATAATATATTGATTGTGCAATCATGATTATCTTTAAAACATTATCATATTGAAGAAATAAGATTTGATACAAGATTGAGAAGTCAAAATTCAAGTTGAGCAATCTCGTAGAGATCAAATTCTTGAAACTTGCCTTCCATGTGGTGATCATATATATGTGAAGATATTCCTAAAGAGCGTCTCTCTGGTAGGAGTACGGGGAAGCAATTCACAAGTCTTCATCATGCAAGCACGGACTCAATCAATCAAGAAAATTTGTTCTAACTAGAGAAGGAAAAGATCGTCATCAACAAGCTCAAGCGGAATGCTCAAGGCTAAGATATAATCTTGATAGGTTTTATCTCTATCGGTCTCATAAGAGATAGTCGTACTATCAAAAGGGGCTGAAGTGACTAAATTGATTATATAATTCATAGATAGCTCAAACCTTTGCATCCTTGCCATCATATTTCTTGGCTGTTATCTTCATTTTATCCATGCAAGGTTTTAAATCTTGTGTCCATCTTCACGACAAGTCCAAGTTCATCAAAAAAGGATTTCGTAGAGATCAAATTCTTGAAACTTGTTGTTGAGGGCTAACCACGAGGGTGGCCCGATCTTTCACGAATCTCATGGAAATCGAGAGGGAGGCGAGTGGGGGAAGAGGAAGGGGATGAAATCCACGAACTCACACACAAAGAACTCGATGAACACACATACAAAACACGACGCGGCCACCGATCTGGCACAATCCCTAGGATCAGCGTCGGGCAAGGATCTCTCTCTCTCTAACCGGCACGGCGAGCGGGAGGCTTGGTGAGATCTTGATGTGTTGGCAAAGGGCTCTGATGCCAAGGCCTTGTACAATGAGGGAGGCACGATGCAAACTCCAACGAGGTGGGGGATAATTGGTGCTCCTTTAGCAAAGGAGCATGAGACTAGAATTAGGGAGATCCACAATGGTTTCTTATAATTCAATTATCCAAGTCTGAGTATTACAATGGATGGTGGGGGCTATTTATAGGTCAGCCACTAAAACAGGGGTAGTTTGGGTACAAAATATAAGTCTGGACGAAATAGGAAATATTCTCAAGCAACAAACCCATAGTTGACTTGAGTATTGGCGATTCTGGCGATAAGTCCGGCAATGTCGGAATCAGCGTCAGAATTTCCAGTCACCGCCGGTTCTTTCAGCGCATGCCAGAATGACATACAGAATATCGTTTCGGTCAGCGCCAGTTGCTTCCAGTGCTCGCTGGGATTTCCGGTCGTGGGTCCGGTCCTCCGGATATGTCGCTGGGAATTCCGGCGGGAAACCGGTTCGCCGGACCTGTCGCCGATTTGGTCTGATTCTTCTTCTTGTGTGTGCTTGGTTCCTTCTCTTGGCATTTTTTCATGGGGTTCATAGCTGAGGATGCATAAAGTATTGGCATGAAGTAGCAAGCCATCCAAGGATGTATCGAAATCACATGCGAAGAGGAGCGAATTAACCTTAGCTTGAAGGAGCTTGGCTCGGGCACGAGTCATTGGTCCACTTGGGGGACTTGATGGTGTAGATGTAGGGACATCCGTAGGACGGGCTACATTAGCTCTCCCATTGGGAAAGAGTCGTCCCCGACTCTTCATGCTTGTCATCTTGAACATATCCATGGAAGGTGAAAGGTCCTTAACATTGAACGTATTGCTCTCAAGGTACTTAGAGGTCGGGATGTCGATGATGTAGGCGTTGTTGTTGATTCTCTTGAGGACCTTGAAAGAACCATCGCCTCTTGGTTTGAGCTTGGAGTCATGTTCCTTGGGCGAAACAGTCCTTTATCAAGTGTATCCATACAAGGTCACCTTCCTCAAATATCATCTCCTTCTTGTCCTTTGTTTAGCATTGATGCTTGGCGAAGGACTTGTTGCTTGATAATAACTCTTGTTTCTTCGTGAAGCTTTTTCATAGCTTGGGCACGCTTATCAATGTCCATGTTGGTGCGCTCATGGATAGGGAGTGGTAGTATGTCGAGTGCGGTGAGGGGCTCGAAACCATAGACGATCATGATGGGGCTCATCTTTGTGGTAGAGTGCTTGGATCGATTGTAGGCGAACTCGTGGGGAATGCATTCCTCCCAATCCTGAAGGTTTTTCTTGATAAACACACGAAGGATAGTTCCGAGGCTTCGGTTGGCAACCTCGGTCTGGCCATCGGTTTGAGGGTGCAAGGCGAACGAGAAGAGGAGTTTGACGTCGAGCTTGGCCATGAGTGTCTTCCATAAGTAGCTCATGAATTTGACATCGCAGTTGGAGATGATTATTCTTGGCACACTGTGAAGGCGAACAATTTCCCTGGAAAATAAATTTGCAACTTGTGAAGCATCACCTGTCTTATGGCACAGAATGAAGTGTGCCATTTTGGAAAAGCGACCCACTATGACAAATATGGAATCATGACCATGCTTAGACCTAGGTAATCCTAATACAAAGTCCCTGCTAATGTATGACCAAGGTGCATGAGGAATAGGCAATGGCATATAAAGACCAAATGGGTTAGACTTAGACTTAGCTTGAATACATGTAGTGCATAGTTGGACGTGGCACTCCATGTCATGCTTCATCTTGGGTCAATAGTAATGAGTGGAGAGCGTGTCCAATGTCTTATCACGACCAAAGTGACCCATAAGGCCTCCACCATGAGACTCTTGGAGAAGAATGTTTTGGAGAGATGACTTCAGAATGCAAAGCTTGTTTTGTTTAACGAGAAAGCCCGTATGCAAATAGAAATGATCAAATCCTTTGACACTTGAACACTTGGGAAATATTGGTTCAAAGAACGGTCGGAAGTATACAAAGTTTTGATTTCATCAAGATCCAACACGTTTACCTCGAGTCGAGTAAGAAGGCTTGTGTTCTTGCGAGACAAAGCATCCGCAACTACATTATATTTGCCCTTCTTATACTTGACGATGTAAGGAAAAGATTCCATGAACTCAATCCACTTAGCATGCCTTTTACTCAAGTTGGCTTGGCCTTTGAGATATTTCAACAACTCATGGTCAGAGTGTATGATAAATTCTTAGGCCAAAGTTAATGTTGCCAAACTTGAAGAACACAAACTAAGGCAAAAAGATCTTTGTCATAAATCGGATATTTAAGGTGTGTGCCATCAAGTTTCTCGCTATGGTAGGAAATAGGACGTTTGTTTTGCATAAGGACTCCTCTGATGCCAATACCACTAGCGTCGCACTCTATCTCAAAAGTTTTTGTGAAATCCAGTAACGCGAGAAGAGGTGCTTCAATGAGCCTCTTTTTAATCTCATCAAAGGCTTTTTGTTGTGATTTGCCTCACATAAAGGTGACATTCTTTTTGGTCAACTCATTGGGAGGGCAAGCAATGGTAGAGAAGTCTCCCACAAAATGATGATACAAACCGGCCAACCCATGAAAACTTCGAAGTTCACTCACATTTGTGGGAATGGGCCAATCTCTTATGTCTTTGACTTTAGAAACATCGACTTCAATTCCATTCAATGAAATAACAAAACCAAGAAAAATCAACTTGTATTTAGCAAAAGTGCACTTGGGGAGATTAGCATATAGCTTTTCATGTCGAACGATTTGTAAGACCTCCTTGACATGTGTAACATGTTCCACAAGCGACTTGCTATAAACAAGAATATCATCAAAATAGACATAAAAACTCTTTCCAACGAGAGATCTGAAAATATGGTTCATAAGGCGTATGAAGGTGGATGGGGCATTAGATAAGCCAAAAGGCATGACCAACCATTCATAGAGATCAAGTTTAGTCTTGAAGGCGGTTTTCCACTCATTACCTTCCACCATGTGTATTTGATGGTAACCACTATGAAGATCAATTTTCTAGAAAATAGTGGCTCCACACAACTCATCAAGCATGTCGTCAAGACGTGGTATAGGATGTCTATAACATACGGTGATAGCATTGATTGGACGGTAGTCCATGCATAACCGCAACATATCATCCGTTTTTGGAACGAGAATCACGGGTACCGCACTTGGGCTAGTGCTTACTTGGATCAAACCTTTGGAGACGAGTTGGTTGATTTGTCATTCGATCTCCTTCATCTCCTCCAGATTCGTGCGGTAGGCCATGCAGTTTGGAAGAGGGCGCCAGGTATGAGGTCAATGCGGTGCTCAATTCTGCGAAGAGGAGGTAGTCCATGAGGGAGCTCTTCGAGAAACACGTCCTTGAATTCCTGCAAAATAGCCATCAAAGAGGGAGGAATATTGGTCAATTCATTAGGTTCTTGCGCTAGTCCTTTGCAAATGAGTACATAGTACAAGATAGATGGGTTATTCCTCACTTCTCGCATCTCACTTTTGGTGGCAAGAAGAACACTCTTAGTTTTTCCACACAAGTTAGACTTGTGGCGCTCACTCGCTATATGGTGGTTCTCTTGCTCACCACTCTTCTCACAAGTTGGTGTTGTAGTTTTCACCCTCGCTAAAACCTTTGCATTGTCCGTAATTATTTGGCTAGGAGTCATCGGTTGCAAAACACATGTCTTGTTAAGACATTTGAAGGTATACACATTTGTGCGACCATCATGTAGAGCGCCTTTGTCGAATTGCCACGTTCAACCAAGTACCATATGGCAAACCATCATGGGAACAACAACACACTCGATTGTGTCTTTGTAAGGGCCAATTGAGAATGTTACTGAGACGGTATGCTTGGTCTTCATGGACCCTTGGTCACTTAGCCATTGGACATGGTAGGGGTGCTTGTGTGGATGGAGGGTGAGAATGAGGTTCTCACACAACTTGGTGCTAGAAAGATTGTGGCACCTCCCTCCATCGATGATCACTTTGATAGATATCCTATTGATGCTGGCACGTGTTTGGAATATGTTGGATCTTTGATCTTCATGCTCTTGTGCTTGAGTAGTCAAGATCCTTGTGACGACAAGCGGTGGACTTGCGTCATGTTCACACATGAGGAGTTCTTAGTAATCTTCCACATGTTGCCTTGTCATTGCTTCTTTGACTCTAGCATCAAATTCATCATCACTCAAGTATTCCTCGTCTCCATTGTCATGAATGAACAAAATTTTGTTGTTTCCACATGCGGCCGATTTGTGTCCTTTTCCTCCAAACTTGTAGCATTCACCGTTGAATGGCGAGCCATCCTTTGTATGCTTGCCACTTGGGGGAGGTTTTCCTTGGGGAGGTATGGGCTTTAAGGAAGTCTTGGAGGTACTTGAGGGGCTTCCATTGAAGGTTGTTGGTGTAGTGGTTGAAGCTTGTTTATAGGTGAAGTACGTCTTGGGCTTGTTGTATTTTATATCCTCTTGTACTTGACGCTCGGCTTTTGTTGCAATGTGCACAAGCTCAATCATGTTGTTGTACTTTTGGAACTCAACGATGCGCTTGATTGGGTGGTTCAAGCCAATGAGGAAATGTGCCATTGTTTGATCATCATGCTCTTCAATGTTGGCACGGATCATGTTGAGCTCCATTTGCTTGAAGTACTCTTCCACGGTCTTTGTCCCTTGATTAAGAGATTGTAGCTTGTTGAAGAGGTCGCGCATGTAGTGCGTAGGGACAAAGCGAGATCTCATATGGGCCTTCATGTCGTGCCAAGTGGTGATTGGAGGCTCTTCTCTTGCGTTACAAGCAACTTGAACTTGTTCCCACCAAAAGTTGGCATAATCATCGAACTCAAGCGAAGCCATGGCGACCATCTTCTCAGCACTATAGTTGTGCATACGGAAGATTTGTCTACTTTGAGTGCCCATGAAAGGTATTCTTCAAGATCATTTGAATTGGTGAACTTGGGCATGGTGAACTTGAGTTTGCCAAAAGTTTGTTCCTCATTGTGGTCATGGTAGCAGTGGTTGCCATGATGTTGATGGTCTTCATCTTCCATGCAATCATTGTGACGAGCTTGGTGACCTTGTTGATGCACTTGCGTTGATGACCCACATTTGGAGGTGGTGGAACTTGGTTCTCGCGATGTTGTTGGGGAGCTTGTTCTTGCTCTTGGCGCAATTGTTGACGAGGTTGAGGCGCTTGGGCCTCACAAGGGTGATGAGGATGTGAAGCCTCTTGACACGGTTGTGGGTCAGGAGGAGACTCGTTCCTCGGTTGGTGACGCGGGTTAGGCACATGGGACTCACGATGAAGATCATGGTCTTGAGCCTCATGACGTGGTGGGCGTCGCTCAACATGTACAATTTGAAGCTCCATGTCTTGATGTGGTGGAGGAGGCTCGTCATGGTGGCGGTGTGGATGTTCAGGATGGCGATGATGAAGAGGAGGATCTTGAAGAGCTTCATGTCGATGATGAGCTTGTTCCTCCAAGTTGGAGTCATCACTTGTTATTGCAAGAATGTTGCGCGGACGAGGGCGACGTACTTGAGGTTGTACTCGAGTTTCCACTTGTGGTTGCACTTGTTGGATCACTAGGGCCCTTGCATGATGACGGAGTTCTTCTCGCCTTGCTTGGGGCCTTGAGGAGAAATCACCATCATAGCTTGACGTTGCGGCGTGCCATGGGGAAGGTACATAGTGTGAAGAACTTCTCTCTTCCACCACGAGTGCTTCACTGCGTCTTGGATCACTTTCATGAAGGTCTTGTTGAGGAAGAGGGCGATGGCGTGAAGAGCTTAACACACTCGAATGGTGTCGTGAAGAGCTTGATGTGTGTGAACACGGTCTTGTGTTTTTCGCGAACTTGGCCATCGTCCTTTGTAAGGCTTCATTTTGATTGGAGAAGTTGATGTGCATGGCCCTCATCTCTTGAGAAATGTTGGAGAAGCCTTGCCGCAAATCATGCATTTGCTGTTGTAGGCCATCGAAGCGGTTGTCAATGCTCTTGAATTCGGCTTGAGTTTCACCGAATTGTTCATCTTGTCGCGACTCGAGAGCACTGCAACATTCATGAAACTCATGGCGAATGATGTAGTGGCTTGCGTGCGTCATGTACGGGCCTTCGTCTTCACCTTGGGGAGGTGGTTGGCTCGACTCACCGTGCCTATCCATCATGCAAGAGAACAATGGATTGTATATGGAAGGTAATATATGGTGGGGGTTAGCCTTTTACCCCACCTTGGGGATTGCAACAAACTAGTAGCCACAAGTGGGAACTATTAGCTTGCAAAGTGAAATCACAAAGAAAGCTCACACTAAAGAAAGAACTAAAACTCTCAAAAGCTTTTGGTGGAATTAGTGTTGTGGAAAACCAAACCAAACGATCCAAAGAAAATGTTATTGTTAAATGTGGTAGAGAACCAAAGATCAAAAACAAAAAGGATATGATCTACAAAAATACAAAGATACGCACACGTGGAGACGGATGTGGTTAGCACGACTCTAAAAATAAGCACAAAATGTCCTAACAAAGACTAAGATCAGTTGTCATGTAAACTCAAGGAGAGACCACAACTCGTTCGCCAAAAGAGAATAAGCAACGGATTTGTGCACTTGCCTTGGTCGCGCTCTTTCTCTCTCTTTGCTTATCTTTGTATTAGGAGACTATGTATTTTTCTATTTTATTTTGCCTTTTCTTTTTCTCCTTTTTATTCTTTTTCTCCCTTTCTATACTACTATGTCAACTTTTGTATTTTCTTATACACTCTCACTTTCCAAGGACAAGTGCACAATGCTTAGGAAAACACAAAATGAGTTGCTCTCATAGTATAGATACACACAAAGGAAAAAGGGTTAACAAGGTGGACCAAGTTATACCTTCGGTATTGATGACGACTTGCTATCGGTGTTGGGATGATGTTCAGGTGTCACGGTGTCGAGGAGCGCGGGATGTGATTATGTGCGGAAGCTTGATGTAAGTTTTGGCGACACGCATGCTAAACACGAACAAGAAAAGAGGAAAAATGTCAAAATTGGGGCCATAGAAAATTTTCGGCGAAGCAGCACGCGACGCCGGTTCTGGCATCGAAATTTCTGGCGGTGAGGTCGGCGTTGCCAGAAGTCTCACCAGAAATTTCGATGGTAGAACCGGTTCGCCGAAATTTTCACTAAAAGCAGTTCGTGACGAACTCCAAAAAGTTAAATCGAGAATTCTTTGACAATCTGTTGAAATTGGGCTAGGGGAAGGTTCAAGGAAGGTAGATCAACACCCAAAGAAACAGATCTATGGACCAAAACCACGAAAAACTCACCAAATCCAGAGATCGATTTGAATGCAATTTGTGGTTCTTTTTTAGGGATTTTCGAATTTTTGGTGGATAGAAGAAAATTTTGTGTGGGAATTCGTGAGCAACGAAGCTCTTGATACCAATGTGTTGAGGGCTAACCTCGAGGGTGGCCCGATCTTCCACGAATCCCATGGAAATCAAGAGGGAGGCGAGTGGGGGAAGAGGAAGGGAATGAAATCCACGAACTCACACGCGAAGAACTCGATGAACACACACACGAAAACACAATACAAACCAATAGCTCACGTCGGCGACCACCGGTCCGGTGCAATCGCTAGGATCGGCGTTGGGCAAGGATCTCTCTCTAACTGGCACGACGAGCGGGAGGCAAGGATAATTGGTGCTCCTTTAGCAAAGGAGCATGATTCTAGAATTAGGGAGATCCATAAGGGTTTTTTCTTATTCAATTATCCAAGTCTGAATATTACAATGGAGGGTGGGGGCTATTTATAGGCCAGCCACTAAATATGGGTAGTTTGGGTACAAAATATAAAGTCTGGACGAAATAGGGAATATTTTCGGGCATCAAACCCATAGTTGACTTGAGTACTGGTGATTTTGGCTATAAGTCCGGTGGCACCGGAATCAGCGCTGGAATTTCCGGTCGCTGCTGGTTCTTTCGGCGTGCGCTGGAAGGGCATACAGAATATCGTTTCGGTCAGCGTCGGTTGCTTCTGGTGCTCGCTGGGATTTCCGGTCGTGGGTCCGATCCACCGAATCTGTCGTCGGGAATTCCAGCAGGGAAACCAATTCGTCGGGCCTGTCATTGATTTGGTCTAGTTCTTCTTCTTGTGTGCGCTTGGTTCCTTGTCTTGGCATTTTTTTATGGGGTTCATAGCTGAGGATGCATAAAGTATTGGCATGAAGTAGCAAGCCATCCAAGGATAAACTGAAATCACACGAAAAGAGGAGCGAATTAACCTTAGTATGAAGAAGCTTGGCTCGGGCACGGGTCATTGATCCACTTGGGGGACTTGATGGTGTATATGTAGGGACGTCCGTAGGATGGGCTGCATCACTTGCCTTCCATATGATGATCATGTATATGTGAAGATATTCCTAAAGAGAGTCTCTCCGGTAGGATCACGGGGAAGCAATTCACGAGTCTTCATCATGCAAGCACGAAATCAATCAATCAAGAAAAGTTGTTTTAACTAGAGAAGAAAAAGATCGGCATCAACAAGCTCAAGTGGAATGCTTAAGGCTAAGATATAATCTTGATCGGTTTTATCTCTATCGGTCTCATGCTGTTACTTGAAAGATCGGGTTATAAGAGATAGTCGTACTATCAAAAGAGGCTCTAAATTGACTAAATTGATTATATAATTCATAGAGGGCTGAAACCTTTGCATCCTTTCCATCATCTTTCTTGGTTGTTATCTTGATTTTATCCATGCGAGGTTTTGAATCTTGTTTCCATCTGCACGACAAGTTCAAGTTCATAAAAAAAGGATTTTGTATGGAAAACTTGTTACAATATTGATATCGAAGGTCTTACCGGTTCATCGCTTTTACCATTTCTTTTTATCTTCCCGTGTTGCTATGATGATACTTTGCATGATCTTTTAGAGCTTGTTATCCTCTTCGAAATAACCCCAAGATCATCGAATTCGGATTCCGTATTCAAAAGTTAGTGTTTTCGGTTTTGATCCAGCGTCGCTAGAGTGGCCCGGCCGACACAAGAAAGTCCGGCACTAGAGGCTCGTGTTCATAAATGTTAGATCTATGGAGGCCTTATTTAAGGGGCATTCTTCTCCAAAGGTTCCCTACAACTTGAGATACTTTTTGCCCCCTTTGTTTACCGTGTTGAGATTGTGAACTTCGTTTCCCTCCCATGATTCTTGTATCATTTTGAGAGAAAACACAGAGGAGGTCTAGATCTACATTTTCACCAATCAATTTCTTTTCTTTGTGAAGGGAAGCTATTGGTTCTGTATCTTGGTGTCCTTTGTGGATTTTCAGGTGTGTTTTTTCTCTCTTATTCCCCATTGTAACTTTGGAGGATTTTGCGAGTGAGAGACTTGTCATTACATTAGATGCATCGATATGAGTTCTCAAATTGGCTTGTTACTTTTGATTTTTTGGAATCACAAATGTTTTTTTTGCCTTGGTGTTGATTACCTGGTAGCCTCGACCATAAGTTGTGGATATTGCCCCCATTCCGTATGGATTTGGTGGCCACCCATAAGTTTACTACGGTGGATCGTGTACCGGACTTGGCGGCGAGCATATGGGAGAACAATGTGAGGACGTTGCGGTGTTCAGTGGGTGAGGTGCCTTTGTGTCTTGGGATACGGCCTTGCGTGGCATCCCGAAAATCCTTGGTCAGGCTCGGGCCTAGTATTTTTAACCAACGATAAATCAGTCCAGGCTCGAGGCTACTTTATTATTAACCAACGATAAATCTATCCGGACTCAGGATTAGCAAATCGACGTATTATATCAAGGCCTGGCCCGACGGCCTGTACATTGTTCTCTTGTTTTTCCCGCAAAAAAAAGGATTATTATCTTGTTTGGGCTGGGTTCTTGGCCGTTTTTTCAGCATGCGGTCAGGCCAGGCCACGGGACATGTTTGGCCCGGCCCAGCCCGAGTTAAGCTCGGATACTTTCCTGAAGCATTGGGATTTTCTCATCCCACGGTCTCCGCACTCAACAGCATCGTCTGTGCCAGGAGCTCAGCGACAGAAACTGCCGCGAGAACGCGAGTGCTCGTGACCCATGTGGAGAAAGAACACGGTGGCAGTCTATGCACCGGATCTGTGGTTCGCAGCGCAGCCGCCTCGGCTCATGGAAACTCGCGGAAATCATCAGACCGCGGTGCGCACTGAACACCCTGCCGGCCGCCCAGCGCCCGGCACGTCACACGCATGGCCGCCGGAGCCGCTTGCGGGCGACGCGTTCAGCGGTGGCTGCTCTCCTCCGTTCCCGGAGCAGCTCGGGCCGTTCCCACGTGTTGCCGTGTTGATAAGCCCGTGTGCAGTTCATGCCATGCCGTCAGCGTCGGCTTCTAGACCCCGTCCAGATTTCCGTACCTATCGTGTGCCCCGCAGGCCGCGCGGCACGAGCTGTCTCCACGTAATCCGCTCGCTCTCTCCACTCCACAGACCTTTCCGACACGAGTTCCCCGCCGTACGCGCGAGCGAGACGCGACACGGCGCTATCGGCCTCGCGTGGCTCGATGGAAAAGAAAAAAAAAAATCTTCCGTGACTTTTCCGGGGGATTAGATTAGAAGAAGAAAAAAGTATCTGTCGCTGACGCGAAAGCACATTGTTTGCGCCGCGGGGCAAAGGAGGGCCATTATCACCATCATGATCGTGTCGATGGATGAGGAAATTAATCAGTTCGCACGGCTCGAAATAAATGAAGCTACTCTATGTTAGGATCTTCCATGATTTATGCATAGCGCTCCGACGCGGATCACAGTCACGCGGCACAGGGACAGGGTGCGTACCACCACAGGACGACCTAATTTCAACCACTAAACCAAATCGATAAAGCTGACATGACACGCAGATGCAGGCACAACAAAGCCCGGTGGTGGCCCGCCTGACGAGCGAGTGAGATCGGTAATCACGTCCGTGCTTATGTTAGTTGATGCGTCCTGCGTTGTCGCCGGTCCTTGTCACACCCCACCACCCCCAGACAGCATTCTTAGTAGCCACATGGACTTCAGCGTCTGGATATGCGGATGGTGTTTAGGATAAGTGCGTATCAGCGAGCACTATTACACTCCTCCGCGCTACCAGGTTTGGTAACTTTGTAGGGGTTGCATTTTGTTTTTGGTGGAAAACTTCTCACATAGCAATGGCACGCAACCTTACCAAGGTCATCGGGTTAGTCCATGCGTTTGTCGTACCCGCGGCGGTATTTCACGAGCCGGTGGCCGGGATCTTCGTGCGCTCCGGCAAGCGAATATCCCCATGCGATCGGCGTGGACCCTTATCCCCGCGACAGTGACGTGGGCCCTCTTCTGCCTCGGCCGATATTTTTATAAGCTCCTCTGGGGCTCTGTGGAGCTCAACCATTCGCTCCCCGGACATCGCAAGGCGCCCACCACCGTATCAGTTTCGAGCACTCCTGCAACGGTACCACCACTGCTGTCTTCTGTTCTTCCTTTGGCACGCGCTGCAACTTGGGTACATACCACTCCGCTCGGTCTCAGATCACAGCGATGGAGAGCTGCAGCCTGGTCGACACCTCCGCCGCCACTCTCTGCTCGTCCACGGCGGGCGGGCGCCGCCGCGGCCGCGCAGGGAGCAGCGCCGCGAGGTTCTTGAGCTGCTCCAGCTCCTCCAAAGGTTCGGACTCGTGAGCTTACTCTGTAAGTAACCACCCGGCATACAGTCCAGCCTGACTCGTGAGCTTACTCTGTTCCGTTGATGTGCGCAGAGAACGGAGTGAGCGCGGCCTGCTCCATCGGCCGGATGCTGAGCGGGGTGAGGTCGGCGGCGCGGAGGAAGCTGTTCCGGAACGAGCACGAGTGGCTGGGCGGGAACTGGTCCGAGTTCACCGGCGGCGACGCCCATTGGTGGACCGCGCTCGAGAACAACTTCGTGCTGGAGGCCTCCGAGGACGGCTACGGCGGGGTCCTCGTCGACGCCGACAGGCTGCCCTCCGACGCGGCCGCCTTCGCCCGCTCGCTCGCCGCCTCCCTCTCCTACTGGAAGTCCGTGGTACGTGTACATACATCGATCCAGAAAAATGGGGGTCTGATCGAGATCGAGTTATTTACATGTGCTGCCTATGATTGTTGCTGCAGGGGAAGAAAGGGGTGTGGCTCAAGTTGCCAGTGGATCGTTCTGAATTTGTTCCCATAGCAGTAAAGGTACCAATCGTCTGACTGTAATCTCCTGAAGCCAGTCTGAAAATTCAGAACCTTCACTTCACTGATGACATCTTCTCCAATCTATCTGCAGGAAGGATTCAAGTACCACCACGCGGAGGAGGCGTACCTGATGCTGACATACTGGATCCCTGACGGGCCATCTCTGCTCCCGGCGAACGCTTCTCATCAGGTCGGCGTTGGGGGATTCGTCATCAACGATCAAATGGAGGTATGTCTCGCGCGCGTACACCCTGCTAACTGTTCTGACAGAAACAGATAGTATTACTGAAGAAGTTCGTGTGTCTGATTGCATTTCCCTGAACAATTGGATATGCCAGGTCCTAGTGGTGCAAGAGAAGTTTCGCGGTTTCGCTCTGGATGGTGTCTGGAAAATACCCACCGGGTTCATTCAGGCGGTAAGAACATACAAACCCAAGACCGTCGACGATACAATTGTACACGATGCGTCTCGCTGTTACTGAAGCAACTGTTTCTTCCTTGCAGTCAGAAGAACTATACACGGGAGCTATCAGGGAGGTCAAGGAGGAGACTGGGGTAGGAACCGGGTACCCGGATGTCCGTTCCGTTCTGTGCAACTTTCTGCTAGGGTTAATTCTGAACGTGTTCTTGCTGTGATGCTCTGCAGGTCGACACTGAATTCGTGGATGTGGTTGCTTTCAGGTAACTAAATTCTCCATTTCCACTATGCATCGGCAAAAATCTTAGTCTGAATTTTGTCTGACCACTCTTACCATGGACGACAACAGGCACGCACACAACGTCGCGTTTCAGAAGTCGGACCTGTTCTTCATGTGCATGCTGAGACCCCTGTCGAGCGCGATCAAGATCGACGAGACGGAGATCCAGGCAGCGAAGGTAACAAACATCACCTGAAAAAATAATTCCGCGGTTCAGTGTTCAGACTTTCAGAGAATCTTTGCTCACTGAAGCATATATCTATTCTGCGTTCCATCTTCGCTGCAGTGGATGCCGCTGGAGGAGCTGGTGAAGCAGCCGTTCATCCAGGAGGACCACATGTTCCAGAAGATCATGGATATCTGCATCCAGCGCCTGAGGAAGTGCTACTGCGGCCTGACGGCGCACAACCTCGTCTCCAAGTTCGACGGCAGGGCGTCTACACTCTACTACAACGTCGACGAACCCGAGGATGTTAACTGTGACGCCGCTTGATGGATCGTCTGATTTTTTTTTTGTTGCTCTGCGACCTCTAGCCTCTAGGCAATGGCAGTGGGGAGTTGCATAAAAGCGGCTTGATCTGCCTCTGTATATATGTGTAGAAAGTGATATTAATTGGACAAAGAATGGACGGGTTGTCTAACTCTATCGTGTAATCATCGTCAATGGAGCGGTTTTTTATTTTTGAATTGGGGCTTCATTACTTAACAGAAATGTTTACATCGGTCTCTGTATAGATAGGATGCACAAAGACGATCAACCACACAATTGATAAACAGACAAAACATGCTATGAAAATAAATATACGGTCTCGAGCTATGGCAGATCACGCTGTCATCCATGTCGGGAGAAAATATCTCTCACCGTGTACTCCAATCGTACACCCCTTCAGAAACGAGTCGCGAAACTCCATATGTTCGAGAACAATCCAAGATCCAAGAATAGCTCTTGCACGATAGCTAACCTATAGAAAAGAAAATACAATGTTATTCAAAATCTTATCATTTCTACATAGCCAAAGCGACTAAATAATGGCAAGCGCTCCCACCCTAAACAAATTCCTGTATCTATCCTCTATCCAGTACAATCAGTTACTAAATACATGGCCACTGAACAGGGGAGAGGGATAAACCAGAGGCTACTTAGAGGATTAACCATATAGGACTACTTAGAGGATTAACCATATAGGACGAGCAAATTTACACTGGAAGAATAAATGCCAGGTTGTCTTCCCATGATGCAAAAAATACATTGTGTACTTACATGTCAATTTCTCTTAACAAGATTACCTATTGTAAGAATTACTCTCTTACGAAGATACCAAGCGAATATTTTCGTTTTAAGGGGTATTTTCATTTTCCAAATTTTACTATTATCATCGATTAAAATATCAGGTTGTATCAAATCTCTATACATTGAGTCAACTGAAAATTTACCACTCTCTAATAATTTCTATTTGAACACGTCCACACCTCCGACAACTGTATCGTGAATAATCGTAATAAAAGATTGTTCCAAGATACCAGTCGAGGACCTATGAGACTTCTTCTGAAAGCCACATTAGGAGGATTAGATTCCATTACTGTGGAAAATGTGTCCTCTTTGTGTCTAACAATCGAATATAGAGCTTGATATTATTTATGAAGAGAATCTTGACCAAGCCTCTTATTTTCCCAGAACCTAATTTGCGATTCATCCCTAATATTGAAAAAACCAAAACAAAAGAAATGCTTTCTGAACGCCATGAGTCCAGCCCAAAAGTTTGAATCATCGGATTTCCAAACCACTTGAGACACAGCTTTGAAGCCAACATACTTCCTCCATAGAATGGTTTGCCAGACACCATCTTCTGTAAGTAGTTTGAAAAGCCATTTTGCACGGTGTTTTTGACTTGTAAATCATGTATACCCAGTCCATCGTATTCTTTCGGTAGGTAAATCATATTCCATCTGGCCAGCCGATATTTTTTTCATTATCCCCTTGCCAAAAGAATTTTGATCAGAAATAATCCACTTTATTTAAGACACCTTCTAGTAACTAGAAAACGAGATCATATACAGTACCATGTTGGTTAGTACTGAATTTATGAGTACAAGTCTTCCGCCAAGGATAGAAATTTACCTTTCCAACTATTAAGACGTTTTTAGAGTCTTTCCTCAACGAGTTTCCATTCAGTAATTGTGAGACACTGATAGTGGATCGGTATTCCCAGATAGTTGATCGAAAATTGCCCTGGCCACAGGTGGGCCTTGTTTTGAGCCTCGCCAAAACAATACAAATCACTCTTATAGAAATTAATTTTCAATTCAGATAGTTGCTCAAATGCTGATAATATTAATTTTTGATTCTTAGTTTTCTCTACATCGTGTTAGATAAATAAGATTGTATCATCAGCGTATTGAAGAATGGAGAGACCACCATCAATAAGATGGAGAATTAATCCTTCAATTTGGCCATCAGTCTTGGCTCTCTCAATAAGGATAGCCAACATATCAGCCATTATGCTAAATAGTATAGACGATAATGGATCCCCTTGTTTCAGCCCTTTTTTGGTCTAGAAGTACTTGCCAATGTCATACTTGATATTTATGACGAAACTACCACAAGACACAAAAGACTATATGAGAGCTCGCCACTCCTCCGAAAAACCTTTTATATGGAGTGTTTGCTGGAGAAAAGACCAATTAACTTTATCGTAGGTCTTCTCAAAGTCAATCTTGAACAGTAGACCATTTAATTTTTTTCATGGATTATTTCATGCAAGATTACTACACCATCTAGGATATTTCTTTCTTGCATGAAAGCAGATTGAGATGGGCGTACAACATGGTCAGCTACTGAATTTAGTCTAATCATAGCAACTTTTGTGAAAAAATTAAAACTAACATTAAGAAGGCAGATTGGATGATACTGTTGTATACGTTCTGCATTATTAACCTTAAGAAGTAAAATTATATTGCCAAAATTTAGTCTAAAAAGGTCTAGTTGACCAACTTGCAAAAACTCAAACAAATGTATCAGGTCCTCTTTGATAACTTTCTTAAACTTTTGATAAATTCCGCTGGAAAGCCATCAGGCTCTGGCGCTTTGTTACGTTCCATTTGAAAAACAGCTTTCTTAACCTCCTCCTCCATATAAGGAGTGGTTAGAAAGTTGTTTTCCTCAACACAAACCTGAGAAACATCCGTTGTTTGGTACTCATACAATGAGAAAGAGTTTTTTGGCGACGCCCCAAACAAAAATTTGTAATAACTTGTAATATAAGATTTTAGTTGCTCCTGACCCTCAATCATACCTTCATCCTGAATAAGAGTGAATAATTTTCTTCTTATGATTGCCATTGGCAACAACATGAAAGTATCTTGTATTTGCGTCTCCTTCAAGAATGAATTTCGCTTTAGAGCGTTGGTACCATTTGAGTTTCTACTCATGAAGTAGTCTAGGTATTTCTTCATTTGATTGGCTTTTAAGCTCAATATCTTGTGCAATTAAAGGCCTGATTTCCGCAGAAGCTTCTAAATCATTAATAATAGATGAAAGATGTATTTTCTCTTTCTTAAGGATTCCAACACTATGCCTGGCCCAACCACAAAGGAATTTGCGTAAGGCACGCATTTTGTTGTTCCATCGTTGAATAGGCATTTGATCACCAACAGGTTTCTCCCAAATAGTCTTCACCAAGTCCTAGATCCCATCATGATCCATCCATCCAAGTTGAAACTATGCTTGGATTTTCGTGGTGGTGTTCCAACGCATAAAAATAAAGGAGTATGATCCGACAAAGCCCCGATACGCTCTAGAGAGCGAACAGTTATCATAAGGAATTTCTCTTCTCACTCGGTATCCATAAGCACACTATCTAATTTTTCGTATGTTGGATTCGGAAGACTATTCGCCCACGTGAACTGTATTCCTAGCATAGTAACCTCTCTTAAGTCCAAGCTGTCTATGACAACGTTGAACAGGAAAGGCCAATGCTCACTGAAACAACCCCGATTTTTTTCATGAGGAAATCTTAGCAAGTTAAAATCTCCACCTATAAGTATAGGATACAGATTATCTTTTGCCTAATTTACCAACTCACGTAAAAAGTTAGATTTATAAATATCCTGGGCGGCTCCATACACAACGACTAGAGACCATGTGAAATCATCAGTCTTGTTACGTATATGGAGTTTTATAAAAAATCTCCAAACAAACTAGCTAACACTTCCATAGTCTCATCTCGAACGCCTAGCAGGATCCCCCAGATCGACCCCGCGGCAGACGTGATATCCACGTAAAGTCTACTCCACCAGAAAGGCGATTGAGTAGAGCTTGTGAAAAATCCCGTCTACCACTCTTAGTGATACCCAAAAAATCCAATTTATAATCTCCCACACAATCGGCAAAAAAAATGTTTAGTCAAGTCCCAAAGTCCTCTGCTATTTGAGAACATGCCATTCATTGAAAAATTATAGAAATTTTGGATACACGAGTTCGCTTGCGAGATTTATTGCTCTTTGATCTACGACCAGATGCTTTAAGCTCATACAAATAGCCAAGCCCAGTCTCGTCAAAGTTCACCTTTGACACTTCACCAACCAAGTGAGAAAGAAGTTGACCATCTAATGTGGCATGCAACTCCTCCTCCATTGGTGAAGAATCAGGAACAACCGCGACCTTAGGAGTAACTGTTAGACGGTCAACCTCCATATGTCGCAAAACATTAGAAAAAACAAGAACCTCTTTTACAGAACTTCCCAAGCTAACACCAACATTGGCCAACTTAGAAGTAATAACAGGGGTGGTAAAAGAAAGAAAAGATTTAGAAGAACTCATTATACCAGGCAAATCTAAATTCTTCTCAGCCTTACGACGCATTGCCTTGACCAAAGAATCTTCATCTATCGTTGACGCACTAGAGGCATCAATCTCGTAGAGAGTGCTCCGCGTGAACGATGTACCACCCTCCCGCACAATGGTCGGTGTAGCAGCAGCCATAGAAGAAGCGCGCGTCGAGGCCAGGGGCAGCTCCAACCCCTCTTGGGTCTAGCCACCCCCGTCCTCCAACAACCCCACCTAGGCCACGTGAGCCCCCGAAGGAGACCCCTCGTGAGCAAGTAGCTCCTGGTCCTCCCTGACCACAGCTAGCATCCCCACCTGGGCCAGCAGGGGCGCATGGCCCACCTGGCCACTCACGGGCACAACGAGACCTAGGGTCCCAGGTGATAGCTACGCCTCCTGGGCCAGCCCCGCAAAGTCGGTGTCTACGCGCCCAACTCCAATGTCATGGGCGGATGACCCCTCCTAGGATAGAGCCCGCAAAGTAAGAGTCCACGCGCCCACCTCTAATGTCACGGGTATCCAACCACTCCTAGGTCAGCTTCCTCGAGCACTCCATAGGGAAAACCTCCTCGAGCACTGGTTGCGGCCGGTCGCGAGGAATAGATCTACCCAAAACATGTGTCCTGGACCACACCGGAGAGGCAAACCGACCCCTCTGAACAACCACATAAGTAGCCTGGATAGCCTCCTGCAACTGAGCCGGCGAAACGTGTGGTGATGACGAAGTTCCCTTTCCACAAAGGGGAGAATCCGAGGGTAACGCTGCCAATAGTTCCCTTCCACGAGGGGTGGTCGGGTGAGCATTAGACGGAGTGATAGCAAAAACCGCCTTCATCCCCTGCGTAGATGAGGATGGCGCCGAACCCCCTTGCCCATGCAACACAGAAGAAGATCCAGACCCAACATCTTGCGAACCACTGACTGGACCAGAAGTATCCATAGCATCATCGTCAGAGGGTTTCCCATTGGTATCATCATCTGCATCATCATCCCCTTTCCTCCACAAGAAGGGAATGAACTCAGGCTCCGGGAGATACCCCGTAGGGTCCAACCAGAAGCGAAACTCGTACTCCTTAAGCTTAACCATAGAATCAGACAAGATATAATGGCCCAACTTGTCATGCAACTTCAAGAAAACCTTGGTATCAACCATATCAACAAGAATCCATACAACCCCACGTTTCTGTGAACTAAACAAATCAACATCCAAAGTAGTCCCCATGAGACCTCCAATAGCCCACAAACTCAGAAAAGAGCGCAACGAATGTGGAACCCCTTCAACATGTAGCTAAACCTGCTTGAGCTCAAATTGATGTGGCACTTCTTGTGTCGTGTACACAGAGAAAGTAAGCTAAGAGGTACTGAGAGGTACCGACATCTGAATCCCATCAACTTTGTCAAGGTTCGAAAAAGATGGGAAGCTCACTAAAAAGGCAGTCTTTCCATAAGGCATAGCCTCCCACTTCCACTGGTCCCAAACATCGCACCTCTTGGCAATCTGCCACTGAACAACATCCATGGAGACCATCTATCCAAATACTTGCACCAAAGCAATAGGGGTCTGATTAGTCACCAAATGATCATGAACCACACCATCAGGGAATTGAGTGAACAAAGTAGCATCATTCCCAATGCCAACCATATATGGAGTAAGGCACGGCTGCTTAAGCATAGGGCATCTCAAGGTGGGATGGGCAGAGTTATCACGGATGTAACAATAGTGTACCGCCTTATAGTCCTTAGACGCGTGTGTATTGACCGCATGCTTCCAGCATCGAAGAAACTTTTGGTTCTTTTTACCCACATCAGCAGTGAGTGGTGCAACATTTGTAACCGACGAAGTGACAACAGGCGGCGAAATTGGAGTGCCTAGGTTTCCCTGTATACCGTACTGGTACTGCGCCTGCTAGCCAAGAGTTTGGAAGAGAGCACCGACCGCCCCAGGGGATACCCATACTGTCTGGCAACTTGCTACTGAAGCTACGGATTAGGCTGAAATTGTTGCGTTGCCATCCCCTGACTCACTTGCATCTGAGGCTTCTTCTTCTTCCTTTTTGGCATAGGTGCAGCCACATCACCTACACCAACAACAAACTGCTGACCCCGCGGCGGACCTCCCAAGGCAGACATAGGCGGTGCCATCCCATGTTGAGGAATAGCAGCACCTCCCAAAGGTGGTCCACGGTATGGTGGCTGCAAAGGTTGCTGAAGAAACTACGGATCTGGCACGTTGTAGTACGCGGTTGGAGGGAGATGAGACGGGGCTCTTGCCTCCAACCCATGGTGAAAAGCCCCAGGCGGGGCACCCCCAGCGGCCCGAAGTAAGGATGGGGCCTGTGGCCCATTGGGGTGCCTGCAGGCAGTGGCGCGGCGACAATGGCTGTGCCCCAAATGTCGGCCCCGAAGCACGAGTAAGCGCGATGACCGTCGGAGGCGCATTGGCACGAGGCGGCGCGGTGACCGGCGGCCCCCTAGGATTCGGAGCAGCCATCGAGGCGGAGCCGAGAAGGACATCGGCGAACGAGCGGCGAGGAGTTCCAGGCGGAGATCGAGTCGTGGGCGGGGTAAGTGAACGTCGCAGTGAGTGATTTCCAGATAAGTCGTCTAGGGCACCCCCGATAACGACTCATGCCCAACCTCCGCGCGATCACACTCCACGTGAAAACTGACACAAACACTGACGTAGCAGCGGGCCCGGCATCTGCCACCACGTCAGCCTCCACCTTAGCACTCCGTGCAGAAAACAGATCATGGCGCCTATCTTGCATGCGATCGACGGCGGCCGCCACCAAAGTACCCAGCACCGGCAGAGCAGAAGCCCTCCGCGACGGGATAGGCCCCCTCGAGGGCCGGACACGAGGGCCACGACGGAGGAGGAGCCCCAGGGGCGAAGCAGCAGGCCCACGTCGAGCCTCAGGCGGAGAAGAAGATCGCCGCGGCAGCGATCCAGAGCCCCGAGGCGACAGCACTAGCGATTTCCCAGAAGCAGGATGTCGACGTCGAAAAGCCGATGTCTTCCCAAAATGTTTGCCCTAGCTCGTCGTCAAATTTCCTTCGCCGTCGTCTAACCGTGGTCCACCCTAGCTTGTCGGAGGGATCCCCTAGAACGTCAAGCGCCTCCCTCGCAGCCAGCGCCTCCTCGCCGTCCGATCCCGAGTCGAAACCCATGCATTGGAATCTTGACCCTGAGTTCACCGCCGGAGCAGAGGAAGATGGAGACCCAAGCGCCCCAGGCACTAGGGTCAATCGCTGCCCACGCATCCCTCCTCAAGTCCCCAGCTATCGCTGCCCACACATCCCTCCTCAAGCCCATAACTCCACCTCAATCGTCTACTCTTTAAAATGGAGGGAGGATTTCACTTTCCCGCCCTCTGCACCAACTAGGGATGCACACAACCATTAAGCATGAGTACCAGGATTTTTAAACTTGGTTAAGCACCAAGCCTAGTCCTCTGAATAAATTGCATGAGTACTAGGATAGCCTGGTCCTTAAGTATAAATAGGAACCTAAATTCGCATCCGTGAAGATTTAAACCCATGTGTTGGGTTTGTACATCCACTCGCCCAACCAGTTGAGCTAGGCTCACTTCCTTCAATGGAGCGGTTTGACGGGCATTTGCAGTTGCACACGGATGCCTCCTAAGCAAAGAAATGATTTGCTTAATTTTCAGTATGTTGTGCGGTCACAGTATCTCTCCGCAAAGATGACGAGATTTGGGGTATTGTGGTTGTCATTCAGATATCTTGTTTCTCAATAGATATGAAACCAACGTTCCAATGTGGAGATAGAACTGCTCTCGGGGCGCTCGTGCGAGGCGGCTCCAGAGCCTCCACCCGAAACCCTAGAAGTTCGCCTCCTAATCTCTCCCGCCGGTGCTGGCGGTGGCGGCCGGAGCAAGGACGTGGCTCCAAAATCAGGGAGCTTAGAGCTCTTTAGGGATAAGTTCCGTGTTCACCCATTTATTCTAAACCATGTTCAAAATACTATTATCTGCATATTAAAGGATGGACACTCCACCTTCGATCTGATAGGAATTAATATGCCAACCTGACCAACCTCTACCTCTAGCTATCAAAATGGCCAACATGCCAGCGAGAAGATTGAAAAGCACCATAGACAAACGATCTCCTTGTCTCAAACATTTCCTAGTTTGGAGTAATGGTATATATCATCATTTACCTTTATTCCAACACTAACTTCCTGAATAAAATCGGCTAACCATCAACACCATGTTTTCACGGAACCTTTCACCTGTAATGCTTGTTGCAAAGAAAGCCATTTTACCTTATCACATGTTTTTAAAATAATTTTTTAACAAAACATCAACTATCTTGACCGATGAAGTCCATCAATGGTCTCGTGGAGGACAACCACACACTCCCCAATATGTCTTCCTAGATTGAGTGGGCCAAATAATTTTATGTGGAATTCCCATCATGCGATTTGTGCCCACTTTCATGAAAATCTTAAACTTAACCCATAGTTTAAACTAAATAGGGACAGTTTCCACCTTTGCAATTGAACTCATCGAGGTCACGTGTTAAAAACTCCCGAACTTTTGATAAAGCTTCACTTGAAAACCCCCAACCCCGGAGGATCATAACATTATTAAGTTACATGTAAGAAATAGCATTAAAAACCTCCTTCCAAGTGAAAATGCCGTAACAATAGCATTCAACTCATGAGAAAGATATGGTATACCATTAGTTACCGTCTCCTCCATTGATAAGAAACTTTGGGCTGAATCCCCAAAAAATTCTTATAATATTCACTAATGAAGAGTTTCAAGTTGGCCTCACCAACAATCGTCGGCCTTTCCTATTTTATCTGGAACATCTTATTTTCCTATGCTTACAGTTACATATGAGATTAAAATATTTTGTATTATTACTTCCTTCAGCTAGAGAAATGCTCTATTTCATTCTCATTACGTTGTGTAAGTATTCCCTTGCAAAGATGATAGGTGCAAAGATGATAGGCGTGAGGTTCACCGTTTTCTCGTCTGGTTGTTGTTCACCTATCAATTTTATCGACCTAGCAGTAGAAACCCTAAATTGAGCTAACAATATACACGGATGACGGATTAGCATTTCGGGGTGTATATACCCTATGAAACAAAAGCATATTATAGCCGGGTGTCAAAAAATATATATTATAGTTGCTACCCTCGAAACATGATACAACACAAATAATTTATTTTTTCTTCACAAGCTAGAGGTCGATGAAAAATTTACACATTTGTACCTAAGTTATACACCCAGTTATGATTAAATTATAATTTAGATGAATGTGCTTGTGAGTTCTATTGCTGACATTCCCCGCTCAAAGTCGGGTATCTCTCCCCATCAAATCAAAGTAAAATTCTGCCATCTTAGGTGTAATCATTAAATTTTCAATGACTTGTTTGTTGGGGATATACTTTTCGGGTATCCTCACAGTTCCTCACTGACCAGGGTGGCCCACTTCGGGTTAGAGCTTTGCTTCACGGACGGTCCAGTCAGGGAGAAAGACGGAGTCCAATCCAGCTACGGGAAGGCCCAGAAGACTTACCGACTTAGACCCATAATGTTAGTTGTAGTTCAAGATGTACTCTGTAACCGACTCTTAGTCGTAGCCGGATAGATCTCTCCTGTAAACCCTAGGCCGGATATCTATATAAGCCGTTCTAGGGAGAGCCTTTAGGGCATCCAATACTTTAGACCCTCAACTCGCACAGGCGAAACCCTTATAACCCATATTTCGGCTCTGCCGTATTACTGGATTGCTAGCAGGAGTAGGATCCGTCCAAAGCCGGCGGATTCGAACCTGGGTAAACTTGTGTGCTCACCGTCCCGGAACACCGTACATCTCACATCACTCTCTTCCGCACGCCTCGAGGACCCCCTCATGGCGTACTTGTCATCAATCCGACGACAGTTGGCGCCCACCGTGGGGCAAGTGAGCTTCGGATCTGCGTTCCGAGCGGAATCTGCAAGAATCGGAATCGGCGAGACTATCGCCGTCGGTCGCATCCTCTACGCCAGCGACGTCCCTCTCATCGTTCTCGATGAGACCTGGATTCCGGCTAAGGAGGCCATGACTGCCTACACAATCATGTCCTTTGGTGAGATCGATGTTTACATCGGTTTCGCTGAACCTGCCCAACTCACCCCAGCGGTGATGATAGAGGCAGAAGAATCTTTTGGGTCCCCTTTGTCCGCGGAGGCGGCAGAGTTCCGGATCTCAGGAAACCCCAATCCCACCCAGCCCGCACCAGTTGCGGAGATAGTGGATAAATCCGAGCCTGAAGAAGACCTAGCAGTCCAAGTCGAATCTGGAGTGGATCTCCCTGAAGGAGCCGGATCCTAGATCGACCCACCCACGGAAGTCGAAATCCAGGAGGAACATATCAGTGACACTGATTCCGGCTCTGATGATGCCGGGACAGACAGACCTTTCCTAAGGTACACATTACGACGTATGATACTGCAAGGCAAAAGCGCAGATGCAATTCTCGAGACCATCAAAAGTTTCGACATGGCTGATCGCGAAAGCCGCATGTACCTCAGGAAGCACGCGTCGCACTTCATCGGATACGTCTTAATGCTAGAGAAAACACCGACTCGGTGCTGGAGGCAATTGGAACAAACGCCGACGTACCCGCATCCTCGGATGAATCAATGACGTCAGCAGATTTCCGAAAGTTCTCCGCGGAATATGAAGAGGAGTATAACTCCAAAGCTGCAGAAGAAGGAGAAGCCATAGATGAAGGATCTGGGGAACACTCTCCCAAAGCGCAGGATGACATGGACATCGGAGATAATCCCGAGGTCCAGATGTCCGAAAGTACCGATCAGAGCTTGACTCCGGGAAACGGACCCAAAGTCGTCTTTGCTACCGGCGCTGCCAAGAAGGCGAAGAAGAAGAACAAAACCCCGACAAAAGACCCTCTGGCTGAGGAGGTGATTGCCGAGGAATACTTTCCGGATATACTTTCCGGGTATCCTCACAGTTCCAAATGATGCATATTTCGGCTATCACCAAATCCGGATGAAGGAATTTGACAAAGTCAAAACTTCATTCATAACCCCTTTCGGAACCTTCTGTTTTGTTACGATGCCTTTTGGGCTGAAGAACGCAGGAGCTACGTACCAGCACACGATGCAGCGTTGCCTCCATGACCAACTCGGACGCAATGTACATGCATACGTGGATGATATCGTGGTAATGTCCAAAAAGAAGGAAACACTGATTTCCGACTTGGAGGAAACATTTGCCAATCTACAAAAATACGACATCATGCTTAACCCGAAGAAATGCTTCTTTGGAATACCAGCCAGAAAATTGTTAGGTTTCATCGTGTCTCAAAGAGGCATAGAGGTGAACCGAGACAAAATCAAGGCTATACTCAATATTTCCCGGCCAACACGCCTGAAGGACGTACAAGACTAACTGGTTGCATTGCTGCGGTCAGTCGATTTGTAAGCCGGCTTGGAGAAAGAGCCGCACCATTATACAAACTCCTGAAAAAGACCAAAGATTTTGTTTGGACTGATGAAGCTGAAGCTGCACTACAAGACCTAAAGAAAGTACTCTCATCTGCTCCTATCCTTGCAGCGCCGGAACCTAAGGAACCGATGTTGCTCTATCTTGCTGCGACAAATAAGGTCGTTAGTATCGTCATGGTGGTGGAGAGACCAGAGGAAAATTAGGAACACCTAGTGCAGCGTCCGAATTACTTTGTCAGCGAGGTTTTGACAGAATCAAAACAGCGGTATCCGCACTATCAAAAGTTGGCTTACGGTGTTTTTCTAGCATCTCGTAAGTTACGACACTACTTTCAGGAGCATCCAATTACCATGGTGAGCACAACTCCCATGAGAGATATAATCAACAACAGTGACGCCACAGGACGCGTCGCCAAATGGGGCATAGAGCTTTCAACTTTCGATATTGAGTACAAACCTCGGACATCAATTAAATCCCAGATCCTTGCTGACTTTGTCACTGATTGGACAGAGACGAAGGAGAACATGATCATCCCTGAGTCGGAATATTGGACCCTCTTTTTGATGGGTCTAAGGTTCGAGGGGGCTCGGGGGCTGGCGTGGTGCTCAAGTCACCCCAAGAAGATAAACTTTTATACGTGTTGCAGATACACTTCACAGCGACAAATAATATTGCCGAGTATGAAGCACTGCTGCACGGAATCCGGATTGCTAAGGATCTTGGCATCCGACGGTTGATGTGTTACGGAGATTCAGATCTTGTTGCTCAGCAAGTGTCGGATATTTGCAATGCAAATAAACACATGGCAGCATATAAAGCTGTCGTGGATGATCTATCTAAATCGTTCGAAGGGTTTGAAGTTCAACACATCCCTCGAGCAGAAAATAAGGAAGCAGATGCACTATCTCGGATAGGTTCTGCGCGGAAAGAGGTCCCGGATGGCGCTTTTCTAGAGCACCTCAAAGTTCCCTCAATAAAGGAAGTAGATGAGGAATATCCGACCAAATCCGACTCACCTTTGATAGCAGTTCTGGCTGTAATTCCCAGCTGGACTCAACCCTACCTCGATTATTTGGTAGATGGCAAATTACCCGAAGATGAGGTGCTGAGCCGACAGATTATCCGACGAGCAAAAGCCTATACTATTGTTAAAGGTGAGCTCCATAAACGAAGTGTTTCTGGGGGTTTTCAGCGTTGTGTATCTCCGGAAGAAGGAGTGGAAATCTTAAGAGAAATCCACGAAGGCGAGTGTGGTCACCACGCTGCAGCCAAATCTTTAGTGGCCAAAGCTTTTAGACACGGATTTTTCTGGCTTACAGCTCAGGCAGATGCCGAACGATTAGTCAAGACGTGTTAAGGCTGCCAAAAGTACGCCAAGCAAGCTCATGTTCTGGCTGATCAGCTGCGAACAATACCTATAACATGGCCCTTTGCGGTCTGGGGGCTTGACATGGTAGGACCATTTAAACGAGCTTCAAGTGGATTTACTCACCTCTTAGTGATGGTGGATAAATTCACCAAATGGATTGAGGCTAAACCTGTCACTAGTTGTGATGGAGCAACAGCCAAAAGATTTGTCGAGGATGTTATAATTCGGTATGGTTATCCGCACAGCATTATCACGGACAATGGGAGTAACTCTTCTATGGGAGAATTGGCTGAATTCTGCAACGAGAAAAATATCAGGCTTGACATTGTGTCAGTCGCACATCCACAGGCTAACAGACAAGTCGAAAGAGCAAATGGTTTAATTCTATAAGGCCTAAAACTGAGACTCGAAGCACCACTACGACGTGCTGCGGGGGCTTGGGCAGTGGAATTACCTTATGTAATTTGGAGTTTACGAACAACTCCAAACAGGTCAACAGGATACACACCTTTCTTCTTGGTCTATGGTGCAGAAGCAGTTCTTCCTAGTGATTTGATTCATACTTCTCCTAGACTGGCCGCATATATCGAAGAGGATGCCGAGATTTCTTGACAAAATGATCTCGACTTAGTCGAAGAAGTTCGCGTCGTTGCTGAAATAAGATCTACAGCCTATCAGCAGAAGTTACGCAAGTATCATAGCCAGAGAGTCCGAGATATATCTTTCAATAAAGGTGACTTGGTTCTCCGGCTTTGTGCAACAAAGAAAGCACAAACTTTCCCTAGTATGGGAAGGACCCTTTTTAGTTAGTCGAGTATTACACAATGGATCGTACTACTTAATTGACATGAGGCCAGTCAAAGAAAGACCTGCTACTAAGAAGAAAAAGAGAGCTGGAGGCAGTACAAATCTGGATGAGTTAGACAGACCATGGAATATTGCTCAACTACGTCCCTTAGTTTATCCTTCTTTGTAAACGTATATATGTACATGATTCTGTGAGAAATGAAAGTTTTGGTTGCCTCAAATTTTTTCTGAGAAGTTCTTAATCATCTTATTTCCGAATGATCATGTCGTAGTCGAAAATCTCAGAATGCTTGAAAGTACTTTATACTCATGTTCGTTCTGGTTTAGATTTCCGATTCTAAAACTGCTACCCTCGGGTATAACTCTAAAGTTTCTAGTCTTTACTTTGGTTATTTGTCTGATTGCTGGATGCGGGCATTTTCCGAGTAGTGAATTGTTGGTACTGGAAGCCGGCTTTGTTTCCGAGTTTAAACTGGTTTAGCAATTGAGCTCCGTTGCTCGGCAAAGTTTCCGGCAGAAGGTTTAGCCGGCTCACGAAAGGGACGAGGCGGAAAGCCAGATAAACAATAAGTAGAGACGAAAAAATACAAGTGCTTGTATAAATATTTCAGGCACACAAAAAATTAAAGCCAAAAGTGCTGAATAGATCAAAAGCTTAGCACTAGCAAAGTCATAGTACTTTACATTTACAAAACGCATCATGTTTTTCCGGAATAATACAAATATTTCTAGTCTATGATGCAGGGGGAGATGAAGGAGCTGCCGGCTCGCTGGAGATTCCGCCTTGATATCGTTCCGAGATGTCCGCATCCGAGATGGTGCGTTCATCGTCGGAAACTTCTTTTGGTTCTTCCGGAGGAGGAGGCGGAGTATCTACGCGGGTGAAGAAGGGGATCTCATAGCTGGTCAGGTCAGCCATGTGACACCCATATCCGGCGCAGGAGTGCATGATGGCTTGAAGGTCCTGCTCCTGGCCGTCTTCGTCTACCTTGCAGTACCCTCTGGTCACTTGCCATATTTCCATGTTTCCATGGTGGCTCATGACCATGGTGAGAGCGTTCTGCGCAGCAGTCTACGCGTAGGACATGTTCCAGTCCCGAACAAGCTGCGGCATCTCCTTTGCCTTGTCCCGCACTTGAAAATCTGACATGCTTGGCATGTCCGGAATCTTGAGAGCTTCGCCGACGTCCTCAAGGGACTGGCGGAAGTCATGAAGCAGGTCACCGACTTGGGTAAGCCGGTGGGTGCGGGGCTCGGAGGAGGAAGAGTCCGTCAAGTTTAGAGGACCTATACACAAAACAAGTTAAGAAAAATCCGACATTGATAAAAGTCGAAGAAAGAGATAAGTCAGATAGATGGAACGTACCGAAAATGACATCGTCAATTTTGGTCTTCTCCTCCCGGAGACTCTGGAGTTCAGTCCAGAGCGCCTGGGACATATCCTTCTCTCTGCCAAGCTCATTCTTGAGGTCCGAGATTATTTTATCTTGAGCAGCAATCTTGCGATCACGCTCTTCAGTGGCCATGGAAGAGGATTCAAGGACTTGAGCTATGCTCTTTTCATGATTGGCCTTGAGCTGGTCCAGCTCTTGGCGAAGCTCCTTGTTCTCCACCACCAGGGTCTTGAGGTTCTCGACCTCTTCAATCATGGCGACGAATTGTTTCACCAGTGCTGTAAGTCAAAAAAGAACAACAGTTCAAGAACAAATTCAACATTGAAAATACAAGGACAAGGTTTGAGTCTCGGAATGTTTACCTTCGGCCTCATCCTTGGTAACTTTGAGTTCAGCATTTTTAAGCCGGAGAGCTTTGATCTCTCTCCGCTTGTCGCAGACATTGGTCAGTAATTCCTGGTTATAGAACATACTTTCTATAAGTCAGAATACCCAAAGTCATAAAGCTACTTAAGACTCGGGCTAATATTTTTGTTAAATATCAGCACGAGCCTTGGGGGCTACACTAGTTTGTTCTTTGGCATCCTAATGAAGCATAAACCCGGATTATATATCCTACTTCATGCTTGGGGGCTAGAGGATATGATATAACATAATGGAAAAAACAGGAGTTCGAATTCCTACTTACATATTGTTCGCGGGTGAGTTTATCCAAACCCGCGTTAACTTCAGCAGCCACCTTCTTGGCGAGAGTCAGAGGAATCACTGGGGATGTTGGAAGCTCACCAGTCCTAATCCTCTCGTCGCGGAGGCGCACTTGAGCGAGAAGGTCGAAGAACTTGACGTCCTCTGCTTCTTGCGCTTCTTCCTCGACGGATAAAGTTCTCTTCTCCAAGCATTGCTTGGCAAGCCGCTGGATTTCTTCAGCAGATTTCCGGGACAAGCCGAACTTGGCAAGACCCGGATTGCTCAGGAGGTTTTCGGCAAAGGTTTCTGCTGAGGGATCATTACCCAAAGAGGGTTCACCCTTATCTAGATCTGACGCACTCATGGTGACGTCAGTTTGCGACCCAAGGTTCGCATGCCCCGTTGAAGGAGCCGGATCTTCTGCAGCGTCCAGCGAGATAACCAGTGTTGCAGAAGGTTGAGGGGCAGGAGTCGGAGGAGCCACGACAGGGGAAGCTATGGTAAGCTTCGTCTGCCGCAGCGGCTTCGAAGGAATCCCTTTCCCCTTGGCCTTGACGAGCGGTTTTGCTCTGAGAATGTAGTAAAAGTCGAAAAACATTACATCTCGGAAAGAAATTTGAATAAGGTACAAAAGCAGAAGTTGTGATTGAATGTTACCTCTTCACGACAGGCACCTCTTTTGTGCCGACAACCATTGTCAGAGCTTTGCGCTTCTTGAGCGCAAGATCCGACAATGGAACTACCTCCACCTCCTGAGAGAACTCTGGAGGATATCCTTCGAGCGGAGCAAGTTCCGACTCGGGGAGGTCAGCAAGCTGAAAAGAAGAAAACATATCAGTATTGCGATATAACTCAAAGATTAGAACACATAAAAATATGTACTGACAGAAGCTTACCGGCACTACGGGGTTATCCGCCGTGTGCATGTCCAGAGAAACCATCGGGATTCTCCTCTCGATCCGCTCCCGGATCAGCCACTTGATCTGGCTTATATAGCCTTGAGTGGTGTAGGCTTTGGAGCTGATGCAGAGGGAGTCTTTCGGAGACGACGTGATGTAATGCATCAGTCGGGTTCCGTGATACTAGAGGGGCTGGATCCTACGTGAGACCCAGCACTAGACCAAGTCGGATCCCTTCAGATCCTTGTGTTTGATTAAATATTCGATCCGCCTCTTAGCGAGGATCAGATCGTTGGTGAGAGCCGGAGCAGCCTCGTCCCAAGAAGGTTGGGCCGTGGCGGCTCCGTCAATGAAAGCCGGCAAAGTAGTGGCTTTGACGGGAGCCGAAATATCCCTATGATAGAAAAATGTGGCTGGCCATTGTTTGACCGAGTCACTGGCTAGAATTTTGGGATACGCCCGGTCGCGTCTAAGCGAAAAACTAATAGTGCCGGTGATATAAGGAACACCGGCGGTAATAAAGTTTCTCCAGACATGGAAATAATATCAGAAGAGAGTCAGACTCGGCCTAATGCCGAGAAATCCCTCGCACAACGAAGCATATGCGCTCATTTATAGCAGAGAGTTGGGAGGAAGATGATGGAGTTGAACTCCGTAATGATCTATCACCTCGGAGAAGAACTCCGAGGGAGGAAAGGACAGACCTCGGTCGAGATGGGTGCCGAAGTGGACCCGCTCGCCGTCGCGCGGGTTGGGGACGGTTTCTTCGAAGCCGCTCCGCCAGTCGCTGATGGCAAGAAGTCCCTCCTTCTCCACGTTCCTGAGGCCCTCCTCGTTGAGAGCACAGGGGATCCAGAGACCGCGAAAGCTCTCCTTCTCCGCCACCGCTTCCGCCGTTGCTGTCGCCACCGCTGCTACCAAGCCGGAGGAAGAAGATGGAGCCATTTCTCCGGCGAGTGATTAACATAAAAGGGGCGGCACTGGGAGTTCTGTGGAGGAAGAACAGGGGAGCTTTATGCGCGCTGGGCTATTGGGAGGAGAGGAAAAGGCAAGGGACTGGTGAAAAAAGAGGGAAGAAATCCTAACCCCTTATACCCACCTAACTGCGCCAAGATTCGTGCAAATGCTACAGCGTAACCGCCACGCGTCGTGGAAGGAACTGGGAAGGACCCACGCGATGATTGCGTCGCCTCGATCTCCACGCACGCATTGAAACGGCGCTTCGGTTCCGTGGACCGCGGACCCACCAACGGTCGTGCTGACGGAATGCCTGTCAGATGACATGACTTGACCATGACTTGTGTCAGGTGACGTTGGGAACCAAATTCCGGCTTAGTTTGAAACCGAGCTGGAAAATCCGAGTAACCTATTGATAGGTCCGACTTATTTTTTAAGACCCATATCGTATTTTTGTTGTGAAGTTTCAGGAACCCTTTAAGATTCTGCAAGCCGAAGATCAAGCTAGACGATGATAAATCCGACTTTGGATCTTGGAGGCCTCTGGGGGCTGCTGTTGGGGATATACTTTCCGGGTATCCTCACAGTTCCTCACTGACCAGGGTGGCCCACTTCGGGTTAGAGCTTTGCTTCACGGGCGACCCAGTCAGGGAGAAAGACGGAGTCCAATCCGGCTACGGGAAGGCCCAGAAGACTTACCGACTTAGGCCCATAATGTTACTTGTAGTTCAAGATGTACTCTGTAACCGACTCTTAGTCGTAGCTGGATAGATCTCTCCTATAAACCCTAGGCCGGATATCTATATAAGCCGTCCTAGGGAGAGCCTTTAGGGCACCCAATACTTTAGACCCTCAACTCGCACAGGCGAAACCCTTGTAACCCATATTCCGGCTCTGCCGTATTACTGGATTGCTAGCAGGAGTAGGATCCGTCCAAAGCCGACGGATTCGAACCTGGGTAAACTTGTGTGCTCACCGTCCCGAAACACCGTACGTCTCACACCCCTCTCTTCCGCACGCTTCGAGGACCCCCTCATGGCGTACTTGTCATCAATCCGACGACAATGTCAGTTATGAGAATAACTATATTTGAAATTATATTTGGTCCCCTATTTTTACCATGTTTAGTTTTAGGCCCTAGCGCTTAAGTCGAACATGAAAGTTTACATCACCCTTTTATGTAACATTCAGTTTTCAACTACCAACTGTTTATTTCTTGGCCCTAAAGTTGAACAAGAAAGTTTCCATCACCTCCGTGTTGTATTTCATATCCAGCTGCCATCTATTTTATTGCAATTTTTCAAAAAAGAATATGTTGGTGCAGTATGTGTTTTCAGAATTTAGTTCTCGGTCCAAACTTGAAATAGAAAGACTTACAATTAACATGCAATACCAAATGGAGTTCATCCCTCACTGCATTTTACGGGTTTGATAAGTGTTGTGATAGAGTGATTTGATGTGACAACCTACCACACAAAAAATCAAAAAAAAAAAATCCCGGATAAAGGGGGCTTTTATTAAACTCATAAAAATGGTTAAACAAAATTTGTTTTGTAAAACCCATCCCTTTATCTTAAAAGCTTAGTAATTCTAGTTCAAAACCCAAAACAAGAAAAATGTGAAACCATGAAATTGATATTCATGATAGGTTAGCAATATAAATGATAGATATAACATTCTCTATAATAAAATCGAAAGTTTCAAGAAATACGGTACTCCCACTGTCCATACTAAGTGTCACTGATTGGCACGACTTTATTCTAAATCATTGATACTTAATAATATGGACGGAGAGAGTAATTTTTAAAATCATCATGAATGTTCCTAAATTTCTGGATTTCCAATATAGTTGTCTTCATTTCTGCACCGTTCAACTACTAAATTTCCTTTCCTGTTTTTGTTAATTTTTAATTTCTTGGGGTTGCTTCTGTTACTACATATCCAAAAACGCTTCAAGTCAAGCTAGGAACCAAACCTTCCTAGTTTTCGTCTACTGTTATTATAATATGAAAACCGATACATATTCAACTAGTACGGAGGGAAAATAACAAGAATGCCGTTAACAAGAATAGTTTCAACAAAGATTAATAGTTCCAACATTAAATCATTTGACGAGTACAGATGCAGTTTTCTCTTAGTACATAGCAGGATCATATTTTAGTATAGTGCAGTACTACTCCACTACAACAATGGTGGTAGATTGAAGATGGCCGGCGATCTATAGACCTCAGATGCCATTTGCCTCTTTTTTGATACCACGTTGGACGGCGGGAAGCACAACGTCCTCCGTTGTGACCCCCATCACCACGTTGATATCACACCTGACGCTGAGGGCATGAGCAATGTTTAGACGGCAGCTATCTATCCACATCATGTACGGACAACACTTTAGACTACTCATGCAACGAGGTGTCTTTTCACCCGTCTAAATAAGCCCGCGGTTGTATGGATCGGTTTCAAGTTTCTCCCGTCCCGCACCTCTATGAGTTTACGCTTGGGGCCACAAGTACCGACCGTGTATATACAATAGTAGAAGAGCCGACGGTAGCTAGCGAGTTTCCCGGAAATAGCCCGTCTGCAGATTTACGAACGACCCACGCGAGTTGTGTTATTCTCTTCCCTCCAACTCATCAAATATCCTAGGTGGCTCCTGTTTATAGACAGCTGATGTGTATTACTGTACATGCCCTGAAAGCGTCATCCTCCGGGTAAAGGAGATTCTGTAGTACCGCTTTAGGGCATGTACAATAGTGCTGAGTTAGCTGTATGTAACAGGAAGGTATAGATGGTTTTGATGACGTGGAGAGGAGAGAGAGTAAGACTGTCTACAAAGTTCTAGACAGTCTATAATAATCTTACAGATAGCTTACAGACGGTATTTTGTTGTTGTATGAGTGGTGTCTGTAATTTGTACTCACACATAGCTATCTAAAAATAGATATCTTATAAACAGACTATTGTATAAATTGTCTATAATTTTATCCTTACTGATGAAACGGTAGCAACAGGAGCCGCCTGTTACTAGTGGCTTTGCGGATAAGAGCAAGGGCAATAGTACTGCCAGCTGTTGGCTATAAGCCATGTCCATGTCATCTAGAGTCAATCTAATAGCTAACATATACAATAGTTAGAGATTAAAATATACTATACTTCATTAATGTATGATCCACTTTTTACTCACGTGCTGCAGCTGGCTCTTAGGCCTTTCACAATGGGGTGTATCTTATCACATTATCCTAGGAGTAATAAATTGTTAAGAGACAACCTCTCCAATGCATTGTTTCTTAAGTGGTGTCTCTACACTTAATAATTTAGATGACATGCATGTATTTGATTGGTCTAACCATGCTTTTTGCCTATGGTTTCGTGCAAAAGGTGTTTCTTAGCTAAGATACAACCTTAATCGCTTTTCTCATTAACTATAGTGCCACATAGGCAAAGTGCCTAGGATACACCGCTAAGAACCACCCATTAGGCCTTAACTAAGCACTCACTCCTCTTCTCTCTCATCCAACTAAGCACAAATATACTATTTTAAGTCTTTACTGACTAGATTTTATTGTACTCGCTCTAAGGTCAAACATGCATGGCTCCCCGTAACCCTGCCCGGCACTGGTTGGCCTTCTTTGTCGAGCAAGCTGATCTTGTACTGTGCCCTTACTTCACCTGCTTCGCTGGGATCAAGACAGGATATACTATGGTTTGAGCTGTGACGATAGTCACCGTCGGGATAGTATCGCAGGCACCAGCGATGGCCTCCGGCTTCGAACGACCTCGACGTGATGAATTTGCCTGTGCCGAGCCCCACGGTGCGGGAGTAGCCGTCGATCTTGAGGACGTGCGACCCGGACGCCGCCTTGGCGACGATGGCCGACGCGGACATTGACGGCGCCACGCCGTCGATTGCACCTAGCGAAGACGCCGACGAGTTGGGCATGGATGTTGAGAGGTTGCAGAGTGCAGACGACGGAGTCAGACTGGTCTGTGAGGTTGCAGATGAGATCGGAGTTTAGAGTGCAGACACTGGTCTGTGAGGTCGCAGGGTATGTATATATATGCGGTGATGGACGCTGCTGCACCTACCCGATCATGCGCGTCGGCTCGCGTCCGCCGGACGAAGAGACGCCGCGACGCGTACGTCTCCACCAATTGTGTGTGGCGGCGCATTCGTGCACGTGCATAGCATACGAATCGCCGGTGACGAGGCTGAGAAGCCAAAGCGGTTTCTTCCACTCTGTCATGCGCCTTTTCAATTTTTCTGTAGGTTGACGCTTCAGTGTCCATCGTGCGTGCTGTCGCCGGCGGCTCCTTTTTTCCCGGGAAAACGCAAAATTAACAGTACTCCTTTCGTCTAAATAACTGACTTAATTTACACATCGCTAGATTTTTAGGGCACGTACGATGTTTGATAAGACAGTCTTATCTTGTACGTGCCGCGTAATCTTGGTTTTTTTTAACTCTTATCTCTTGCAACAGATATCCCTAAATATATGATGAGACATATATTATACTAAGAGATGATCTCTTAGCCAAGAGAAGACAAATGTTTTTTTTTTCTCTCTTCTTCAACTCAGCAATCATCTTACATAAAGACTAAGATAAGACTCTTACTTAAAGAAAAATCAGTCGGGCGTCTCAATCAACCAACGGCAGGCTAAAGGAGGCGCTTAATCCGATTTATTTTGTGTCACACGGATAGCATCTGCCGTTAAGAAATCTGGTCCACGTGCGAAAAAAGTGGAGGCCTGCACTTAATGTCTGCGTTGTATCGTGCCCTTAGTGTATATTCAAAACTAGACAAAGTAAAATCAGTTATTTCTGGATCGGAGGGAGTAGAAAAAAAGAGTACTAAATCAGAGAGAAAGAATGAGACAAAGTTTTTTCTTGATCTAGCAATTGTTATAACCGTTTCTGCTCATATTTGCAGTTTTGCTCTAAATCATGTGTGCATCTATTTTATGAATGTGTGGTTGCTAATCATGCTTGGTCCCATGTTACCAAAATAAATGGGTAAATATCTTCCATGTCTCTTAGGCTAGTCATAGTGAAGAGTAACTTAAGGTAGTTGTCATGATGGTATCACGACAGATGTCTGAGATAGGCTTAAGTTAGGGCCGAATGGACACCGGAGGATCCGGGGAGGGATGATGCAGTGAAAACCACACACGGAAGAACAGTGGCAACACGCACGATATACTCAGGTTCAGGGCTCTCCTACTGAGATAAAACCTCTACTCATGCATGCTAGATTATATAACCTGGTCATTTACTGTAGCTACATTGGTGCTTCATGAGTTATTCCCTCTATGCCTCTAATGGTCTTCTCTGTATATGAGAGAGCTAGAGGAGAAGGAGTGCTCGTACGTGAGCGGAGAAGAAAGGAGCCCCCAAGGGGTCTCTCTGGATCGATCCCCTGGTGCTCCTTATAAAGGGGAGCCCAGGGGACAAGTATGCCCCACATGCACTGTTTCTGAGTTGACTAATAGCCTCTTATCCACTGTTCACAATGTGACTACTGGGGTCTTGTCAACTGACAAGGCATGGGCCTGTCAGAGTCTTTTATGTCATTTGGTTTGTCTTCTAGTGCTTGTCCATGACATCTCCTAGTCACTGGTGTTAGCCCTTCTTGAAAACCTGGGAACATCTTGTACTTGATGGTGAGGCATGTACTAGTCTGAGCCAGAGGCGTCCCAAGACTAGCATATGGCGAGAGGGCTTGTGGCATGTCAAGGTAGAGGTTGGCTTCATAGTCGTTGCAATGCAGAAGTTGGTGGTGGCTGAGGTAAGGTTGAGGAAGCACCTGGGGGAGAATAAGAGGGCAATATTAAAGGGGAAACCCGGCCTAGGGGCAGCTGACTCGGCCCAGCCTGGGGCAGAGACAAGGGGCCCAGCCGGGTCCTCCCTGCATCGGCCCAGGTGGGGGAGCAACTCTATGGCCCAACAGGTCAATGGAGAAGGCCCAACCAGGATACTCCAGTCCGGCCTAGGAGGGAGTGAGTGAAGGAAATATGCCCTAAGAGGCAATAATAAAGTTGTTATTATGTATTTCTTGTATATGATAGATGTTTATTTTGCATGCTATAATTGTATTGATAGGAAACATCAATATATGTGTGTTTAATAAACAAAAGGGTTCCTAGTTATGCCTCTCTTATAGACTAGCTTGTTGATTAACAAGATGATCAAGGTTTCCTGATCATGGACATTAGATGTTGTTAATAACAAGGTCACAACATTTGTGAAATAATGTGATGAACATTCATCTGAAGTATAGCATTACGATCAAGTCATTATGTTTATATTGCTATAACATCATACAAAGTAGTCTTAGTCCTTAGACCATGAGATCATGTTAATTGCTAACACCGGAAGAGTATCTTGATAACATCAAATGTCACACCGTAACAGGGTGACCATAAAGGTGGGTTCAGTGCTATGAAGGTGTTATGTTGAGGCTCATGGATCAAGAGTGGAATTTGTCAATCCCGATGACGGATAGATATACTCTGGGCCCTCTCGGTGATATCACATTAAGATAGCTTGCAAGCAAGTGATGTGATAACTAGAATGTTATATCACGGGAACGAGAAAAGAGTGCATGTCGGTAACGAGATCAAACTAGGTATTTGGATACCGATGATCGAATCTCAGACATGTATTATATCATGAGACAAAGGGATTAAATTGCTGACATTAAAGGTTCTCACGATCACAGAAGTCATTGTTGAATATGCAGGAGTCAGTATGGATCTCCAGGTCCCGCTTCTGATTATTGATCTGAGAGGAGTCTCAATCATGTCTGCATTATTCGCGAACCGTAGGGTGACACACTTAAGGGTTACCGGACACCATTTAGGAGCACATATGTTCCAGACAAAAGGTTTGCAAAGCGCAGGAAATGTTTTGATAGAAACAGGAATTGTTTCGATAGAAACCGGAATTGTTTCAGGTGAAATTGCAGAAAGTGGTTCTGCATGTGATATTGAAATGTTGCAAGGGGTTTTATGTAAATGTTTGTTAATTAAAGTAATTAAAAAAATTCTGAATAAAATAAATAAAAGAGTTTTATTAATTGAGAGTTGCATTTAATTTGGTGGAAATTAAATACATGTGAGTGGGATTTTTGGTGGAGGCCATGTTTATGTGAGTGGAGGTTCACCACATGAATGAAGGAGGAAAGGAGTCCCCCCCTCATGCGCCGGCTATGGGAGGGGAGGGGTCTCCCTCCCTCCTATATAAAGCCCCACTCTCCCCTCTCACAAACCACACCTCCTCGTGAAGGATCTCTCTCCCCCTCTAGATATTCCCCCATGGTCTCGGATTAGCGAGATACATGTTCCCGGTGGCCTTGCGTCTGGAAGGAGTTGCTGCTTCCGCTGATTCGCTGGAGCGAGGAGGTGGAGGTTGTCTGGTGGCTTGAACGTATGTGCGAGGACGGATGCGCTGCTGATTTGCGACGCTCGGACTTCCACACGATCTTGAGATCGGCAAGCGTACGACTACATCAACCACGAGTTCCTACTCATTAACAAAACTCGTTGTCTTCGAGGGTAAGTTCTCCATGGATGTATGTCCACCCGTTGCTTTGTATCTAGTAGATAGATCTTGGCGTATAGTTCTCATTGTAGGAATTTTTTGTTTTCTATGCTGCGGACCCAACAGTGGTATCAGAGCCTGATCTATGCGTAGGTGCTTTGCACGGGTAGTACACATATGTTTATATGTGTGCGATGATGATCATGTTATTGCATCTTCTATGTACTTTGGATATTGGTGGCATAGTGGGATGAAGCGGCCCGGACCAACCTTACATGTCATCGTATATGAGACACGGTTCCACGACTGACATGCAACTAGTTTTGCATAAGTGGCTAGCGGGTGTGTGTCTCTCCTACTATAGTCAATATCTGATTTACAACGAATTGCTAATAACTTGGTTATCCTCGTTGTGGTTCATGTTCGTAGGTAAGACCGGTTCTATCTCCGAAAGCCCTAAGCCACGTAAAACTTGCAATTGATAAATTAGAGGCGTCTAGTTTAGATCGTTGCTGGGCTAGTGTCTTGATATGGTATTGTTGTAAGTAGATGTATGATAGATACTCTTACAGCTCACTTAACGTGTAAGTTCCATAGACCTTGGCCTTACACACAAAGGAATGATAGAGATCATACCACGATGCAAATGATAGAGATCAAATGCATGGACCATATCACCTCACTTCACACATTAGATGTTAGCATCTTATATTGCTAGTTTGGCGCTTTTGGTAGCATTATAAGATGATCCCTCATTTAGATATCAAGATAAAATGTGTTCTTCCTTAAGTATGCACCATTTTGTGGATCGTGTTTTGAGGCATCACGTGATGATCGGATGTTCTCGACTCTACGCTTTCATACAACGGGTGTAAGACAGTTTTACACACGCGAATACTAAGGTTCTTACTTCATGAGCCTAGCATGTACAGACATGGCCTTAGGAACACGGACCGAAAGGTTAAGCATGAGTCATATAGTTGATATGACATGTACAGACATGGCCTTAGGAACACGGACCGAAAGGTTAAGCATGAGTCATATAGTTGATATGATGCCCATATAGATACTTGCCTTGGAAGCTACACCGACTCACGTGATGATCGGACTTGGTGTAGTGGATTTGGTTCATGTAATCACCAAAAGGACACGAGGGATGTCGTTTTTGAGTGGGAGTTCATTAGTAATTTGGATTAGTTGAACTCAATCTATCATAAACTTAGTCTAAATATATTTTACAAATTCTGTTGTAGATGGCACCACCTCTTTTAATTTCAATGTGTTCATGGAGAAAGAGAAGCTTGCTGCGAATGGTAGCAACTTCACCAACTGGGCTATGAATTTGAGGATTCTCCTCACTGCTGCACAAAAGCAATATGTGCTAGAGGCGCCGCTAGGCCCCCCACCAGCTCCTGATGCCCCTGACGAGGAAAAGAACGTCTATATAACTCGTCAGGAGGACCACAACTTAGTTCATTGCGACATACTGTATGGGCTAGAGCCAGAACTTCGAAAACGTTTCGAAAATGGCAATGCCTTTGATACCATGGGAGAATTGAAAATGATTTTCGATACCCATGCTGCCGTAGAGAGTTATAATGCTTCTGAAAAGTTCTTTAGCTGCATGATGGAGGAGAACAACTCCATTAGTGAGCACGTACTCAAAATGTCTGGGTACGCCGATAAGCTTGTGTCCTTGGGAATAACGATTCCCATTGACTTAGGCATACATCGTGTTCTCCAATCTCTGCCACCTAGCTACAAGAGCTTCGTGATGAACTATTATATGCAGGGCATGAAGAAGTCTCTTCCCGAGCTTCTGTCAATGCTTAAGACTGCAGAAGTGGAGATTAGGAAAGAACATCAAGTGTTGATGATCAATAAGACCACCGGTTTCAAGAAGGACAAGAAAGGCAAGCAGAAGGGAAAGAAGCGCAGCAAATCTGTTGCCGCGCTTGAAAAGAAACCCCGAGCTGGCCCTAAGTCTGACATCGAGTGCTACTATTGCAAGGGGACTGGCCATTGGAAGCGCAACTGCCCCAAGTATTTGGCGGGCAAGAAGTCCAGCAAGGCAAACAAAGGTATATGTGATATACATGTTATTGATATGTACTTGACTAGTACTCACAGTAACACCTGGGTATTTGATACGGGATCGGTTGCTAATATATGTAACTCGGTTCAGGGGCTGCGGAACAAGCGACAACTAGCAAGGGATGAGGTCACGATGCGGGTCGGCAATGGATCAAAAGTTGATGTGATCGGCGTCGGAATGCTGCCTCTCCATATGCCATCGGGATTAGTTATAAACCTGAATAATTGTTATTTGGTGCCTGCACTGAGCATGAACATTGTATCCGGATCGTGTTTGATGCAAAGTGGTTATTTGTTTAAGTCTGAAAACAATGGTTGTTCGATTTATATGAATAATATCTTTTATGGTCATGCACCTATGTTGAATGGTTTATTTCTGTTGGATCCCGATAGTAGTATTACGCATATTCATAATGTTGATGCTAAAAGAATTAAACTTGATAATGATATATCTGTATATATGTGGCACTGCCGTCTAGGTCATATTAGCGTTAAACGCATGAAGAAACTCCATTCTGATGGACTTTTGGAATCACTTGATTTTGAATCATTTGATACATGTGAACCATGCCCTATGGGCAAGATGACTAGAACGTCGTTTTCCGGTTCAATGGAACGGGCGACAGATTTATTGGAAATCATACATACTGATGTGTGTGGACCAATGAGTGTGTCGGCGCGAGGTGGATATCGTTATTTTTTACTTTCACGGATGATTTGAGTAGATACGGGTATATCTATTTGATGAAACATAAGTCTGAAACCTTTGAAAAGTTCAAAGAATTTCAGAATAAAGTGGAAAATCATCATAACAGAAAGATCAAATTTCTGCGGTCCGACCGTGGAGGAGAGTATCTTAGTTACGAGTTTAGATAACATATGAAAGACTGTGGAATAGTTTCACAACTCACGCCTGCCGGAACACCACAACGTAATGGTGTGTCAGAACATCGTAATCGTACTTTATTGGATATGGTTCGATCTATGATGTCTCTGACTGACTTGCCACTGTCATTTTGGGGTTATGCACTAGAAACCATTGCATCCACTTTAAATAGGGCACCATCTAAATCCGTTGAAAAGACACCGTATGAATTATGGTTTGGAAACAAACCTAAGCTGTCATTTCTTAAAGTTTGGGGATGTGATGTTTATGTGAAGAAACTTCAACAGGATAAACTCAAACCCAAAGCGGAAAAATGCGTCTTCATAGGATACCCTAAGGAAATGATTGGGTATACCTTCTATCCCAGATCCGAGGGAAAGGTATTTGTTGCCAAGAATGGATCCTTTCTTGAGAAGGAGTTTCTCGCGAAAGGTGTGAATAGTCGGAAGGTAGAACTCGAAGAGGTTATTGAACCTTCTCTTCATGAAACTGCGAGTAGCGCAGCACCAGAAGTTGTTTCGGAGTTGACTTCACCTAATGAAGAGAGAGCTAATGGTATTGATCATGAAACTCCGAAAGAGGACACTATCGAACCTCGCAGGTCAAGCAGGACACGTGCAACTCCTGAACTGTACGGCAATCCTGTTATGAATTTCATGATTGATGAAATAGATGACCCTGCGACGTATGAAGAAGCGATGATGAGCCCTGATTCCAATAAATGGCTAGAAGCCATGAAATCCGAGATGGAATCCATGTAAGAAAACCAGGTTTGGACCTTGGTGGACTTACCTCACGATCGAAAGGTCATTGAGAATAAATGGATTTTCAAAAGAAAAACTGATGTTGATGGTAATGTAACCATCTATAAGGCTCGACTTGTCGCAAAGGGGTTTCGACAAATTCAAGGAGTTGACTACGATGAGACATTCTCTCCCGTAGCGATGCTTAAGTCGGTTAGGATTATGTTAGCAATTGCTGCATATTTTGATTATGAAATATGGCAGATGGATGTCAAAACTGCGTTCCTCAATGGTAATATTGAAGAAGAGTTGTATATGATACAACCTAAGGGTTTTTTCGATCCTAAGGATGCTGATAAGGTGTGCAAACTTCAGCGATCCATCTATGGACTGAAGCAAGCATCCCGGAGTTGGAATCTCTGCTTTGATGAGGTGATCAAAGAGTTTGGATTTGTCCAAACTTATGAAGAGGCTTGTATTTACAAGAAAGTGAGTGGGAGCAATGTGGCATTTCTGATATTATATGTGGATGACATATTATTGATTCGAAATAATATAGATCTTTTAAACAGTGTTAAAAGTTATCTAAACAACAAATTTTCGATGAAGGACCTTGGTGAAGCTTCATATATATTAGGCATTAAAATCTATAGAGATAGATCAAGACGCCTAATTGGGCTATCGCAGAGTACATACCTTGATAAGATATTAAAGAAATTTAATATGGACGGAAGTAAGAAGGGGTACTTACCTATGTTGTAAGGCAAGACATTGAGTAAGACTCAAAGTCCGGCTACGGCGGAAGAAAGAGAGATAATGGATAAGATCCCCTATGCCTCAGCCATAGGCTCTATAATGTATGCCATGCTATGTACAAGACCGGATGTGGCACATGCTATTATTTTGACTAGTAGGTACCAATCTGATCCAGGTTCGGAACACTGGATAGCGGTCAAAAATATCCTTAAGTACTTGACAAGAACTAAGGATATGTTTCTTGTATACGGAGGTGAAGAAGAGCTAGTCGCTAAGTGTTATGTCGATGCTAGCTTTGACACTGATCCGGATGACTCTAAGTATCAATCCGGATACGTATTTCTCTTGAACGGAGCAGCAGTTAGTTGGAGGAGCTCCAAACAACCTGTGGTGGCTGGATCAACGACGGAGGCGGAATATGTTGCTGCTTCAGAAGCGGCACAGGAAGCGGTTTGGATGAAGGAGTTCATAACGGAACTAGGTGTGGTTCCTAGTGCGTTGGACCCAATGGTGATCTATTGTGACAATAACGGAGCCATAGCCAACGCCAAGGAACCAAGGTCTCACAAGAATTCCAAGCATATTAAGCACCGGTTTCACTCCATCCGCGAGCATGTCAAGGATGGAGATATAATGATTTGTAAAGTGCACACGGACCTGAATGTAGCAGATCCGTTGACTAAAGTACTCCCTAGGGCAAAACATGATCAACACCAGAACTCCATGGGTGTTAGATTTATCACTATATAAACTATATTATTGTCTCTAGTGCAAGTGGGAGACTGAAGGAAATATGCCCTGAGAGGCAATAATAAAGTTGTTATTATGTATTCCTTGTATATGATAGATGTTTATTTTGCATGCTATAATTGTATTGATAGGAAACATCAATACATGTGTGTTTAATAAACAAAAGGGTTCCTAGTTATGCCTCTCTTATAGACTAGCTTGTTGATTAACAAGATGATCAAGGTTTCCTGATCATGGATATTGGATGTTGTTAATAACAAGGTCACATCATTTGTGAAATGTTGTGATGGACATTCATCCGAAGTATAGCATTACGATCAAGTCATTATGTTTATATTGCTATAACATCATACAAAGTAGTCTTAGCCCTTAGACCATGAGATCATGTTAATTGCTAACACCGGAAGAGTATCTTGATAACATCAAACGTCACACCATAACAGGGTGACCATAAATGTGGGTTTAGTGCTATGAAGGTGTTATGTTGAGGCTCATGGATCAAGAGTGGAATTTGTTAATCCTGATGACGGATAGATATACTCTGGACCCTCTCGGTGATATCGCATTAAGATAGCTTGCAAGCAAGTGATGTGATAACTAGAATGTTATATCACGGGAAGGAGAAAAGAGTGCATGTCTGTAACGAGATCAAACTAGGTATTTGGATACCGATGATCGAATCTCGGACATGTATTATATCATGAGACAAAGGGATTAAATTGCTGACGTTAAAGGTTCTCACGATCACAGAAGTCATCGTTGAATATGCAGGAGTCAGTATGGATCTCCAGGTCTCGCTTCTGATTATTGATCTGAGAGGAGTCTCAATCATGTCTGCATTATTCGCGAATCATAGGGTGACACACTTAAGGATTGTCGAACACCATTTAGGAGCACATATGTTCCAGACAAAAGGTTTGCAAAGCGCATGAAATGTTTCGATAGAAACAGGAATTGTTTTGATAGAAACCGGAATTGTTTCGGATAAAATTGCAGAAAGTGGTTCTGCATGTGATATTGAAATGTTGCAAGGGGTTTTATGTGAATGTTTGTTAATTAAAGTAATTAACAAAATTCTGAATAAAATAAATAAAAGAGTTTTATTAATTGAGAGTTGCATTTAATTTGGTGGAAATTAAATACATGTGAGTGGGATTTTGGGTGGAGGCCATGTTTATGTGAGTGGAGGTTCACCACATGAATGAAGGAGGGGAGGAGTCCCCCCCTCATGCGCCGGCTATGGGAGGGGAGGGGTCTCCCTCCCTCCTATATAAAGCCCCCCTCTCCCCTCTCACAAACCACACCTCCTCATGAAGGATCTCTCTCCCCCTCTAGATATTCCCCCATGGTCTCGGATTAGCGAGATACATGTTCCCGGTGGCCTTGTGTCTGGAAGGAGTTGTTGCTTCCGCTGATTCGCTAGAGCGAGGAGGTGGAGGTTGTTAGTGGCTTGAACGTGTGTGCGAGTACGGATGCGCTGCTGGTTTGCGGCGCTCGGACTTCCACACGATCTTGAGATCGGCAAGCGTACGACTATATTAACCACGAGTTCCTACTCGTTAACAAAACTCGTTGTCTTCGAGGGTAAGTTCTCCATGGATGTATGTCCACCCGTTGCTTTACATCTAGTAGATAAATCTTGGCGTATAGTTCTCATTGTAGGAAATTTTTTGTTTTCTATGCTGCGGACCCAACAGTGAGTTGGCGCGGGGAGCTAGGTGAGATCATCCCGGGGTGGGCCGAGTCTCCCGTGTCGTCCCACTCGGGGAATCGGTGGTGGCAGTCGCTAGGTGACGAGGTTGTGGCATTGTCTCATGGTGGAGAGGCGAGGTGGCATCATGGAGGCGGTCTGCGGTGGGCCAAAGTAACCGGGGTCGACCCACCCAGGGGAAGCGAGGTGGGTTGGAGCGATGCTGGTGTCGGGTTTGACCGAGCAGACTCCTGGCGAGGAGGCGAGGTGGGTCGGATGGGGTAACTCAGCCCAGCCGGGATCTGAAAAGGTTGGCCTAGCGACAGAAAAGGTTTAGCCGGGCTAAGGAGAAATCGGCCTAGCCGGGGCTCTGCTGCCTTTTGGCCTTATCCCGGCCTAGGCTCACTCAAACCAGGCAGGGTTCTGTATATATGTCGGCCCAATATTTATTTGTCAACACCCGGATTTTTAATCCCAGATGCCTGTTATGCCATACCTCGCAATCCCACGATTACCATTTTTGCGAGACATAACAGAATTGGTACCACAGTACATCATCCATTACAAACCATAATAAGGTCTTACAAATAAAGGGTCTCATGATCCAGTCTTAATACAATCAAATCAATAGAAAGTAAATGTAGTAGGAGCTCCATCTTCAGGGTCACAGGCAATGCTGACGATGGGAGATGATCCTAGTTGTCGTAGACCTCCTGCTGTCCATCTTCCTGGTAGTCCTCCTCATAGTCTGGCCACGGGAATAGCCAGGGACAAAGTGATGAGTACTCTTTAAGTACTCGCAAACTATCTCACATGGGTATGCCCAATAGGCACCCAACTACAGCCTGCCTGGTGCGGCTTGACGGAAGGCCCATTCGACGAATTGCCATGGTCCATGACGCCTATGACCATTCGAGTGGTATGAAGCCCATATGGACACGGACTTCCAAACGCGCAAGACAAGGAAAGTTCAAGTCTAGAGTTTGAATACAACTTGTAACAAACTCGTATTGGTACCTGAGACCTAGTCTCCCCATATATAAAGGCTAGGAGGGTCCAACGAGAGGAGCATCGTGACTCTCACAATACACAATAGATCTAGACACCGCAATAGACAGATTTACGATCGCCACAATAGATAATAGATCTAGACATCGATCTCTCGCACATACACCAGATCCAATTTGCGCACCCACCGCCATTGGCGACATTGTAATCCTTCGGATCATCGTCAATAAAGAGAACACAAGCAGGAGTAGGGTCCTCTACAAGACCTGAACCTAGGTAAACCTGTCGTCCATGTGTGCTTGTTTGCTAGCCGATCGAGATTTCCAGTGCTCCTTAATTCCTCGAACCTAAGTCCGTAACAATGGGCATTGATGAGTTAAACCCTCGTCAATTGGCGCCGTCTATGGGAACTGGGCGCGCTGATGTTGCGATCTCGACGGCTCCATCACCCGCGATCTACGATTCGACGACTACCGGGAAAACATATCTATTCTGGATCCTATGCGTCATCATCCATACTGGATCGCTCATCGTCAATGGCGGCCAGATCGCATGTGGCCGACAAATCACCGTGGAGGCGTCGACATCTTCATCAGCAGGACTGGCAGTAGCGTTGCTTGGATTTTTTGCCACTACGTTGGTGCGGCCAGCAACCGTCTAAATCTATTCCGCGTCGAAGGACGGCCAAGCAGTGGCATGTTTTTTCAGCAGATGTATTGCCCGAGTCGAATACATACAAGTGACACCCGAAGTCCTACGAAGGAAAAATCAATTAACTAGATGCTACTGTAGCTTCATTTATGGCTACGGATTGAGCTTGCTCCCTTGCCATGTGAAATCCTGCATATGTACGCACGGTCACGGTGGAAAAAGTATACTAAACTTTGATCAGATTTCTGAACCAGTTCACTTAGGAGGACGAAGCAGAGCAGAGAAAGAATAGAATTAAGGCAGAAATCATACGTATTAAGTACAATCATCGAAAGATCAGTTTCCAAGACAAAAATTTAGATGGACTCCAGTAAAAAAAAGGAAGGGATCAGTCAAAGGCGACATGGAGACTACTCTGTCCAGATTGATGAATTATGTGTAATAAAAATTAGTATAAGAGGGATGCAAAGACAGACGACACGGAGACGACTACATCCACCGCGACGACCACATCCGCCATATGAATCCAGCCATGATTCGACTACATTCGTGGCTCGACTAAGTCCGCCGCGTTACTCTGATAGTGGCCTGACTCCCGTCAGTCGACCGCGACAATATGTCCGCTAAGTAGACTCCGTGTCTACTGCACGACCACTCGTTCGCCGCGCCACTGGGCCTCACCTCGCCTCCTCCAAACAAAAACCCGGCGACCCCGCCGCGATGACTCCGATTTGTTGACATCGACTACATGACTGCGTTAACTCTATACCCGGGGGTTGCGCCGACTCCGTCGTGCGACCCACTATGGTCTTCGATTGCGGTGACCTGCTACGGTCTTCGGCCGCGTCAACCCATTGCGGTCCTTGGCTCTGGCGACTCGGGGGCTCTCTCCGCTTCGGCGACACACCATGATATTCGACTTCGACAACCCGCTGCGACCTTCATCTCCAGCGACTCGGGGGCTCCCTCCTCTACGGCGACCCGCCGCGTCCTTCGACTCCGGCGACTTTCTGCGATCTTCGGATGAGGCGACCCGATACAATCTTCGACTGCTATGGCCCGTTACAGTCTTCATATGCGGCAACTCGTCATCACTACATGACTTCGGTCCGCCGCGTGACCTGCGGCCGCGGCGACTCCCTCCGCTCCGATGACCCGCTGCGGTCTTCAACTTCAGCGACCGACTGCAGTCTTCATATCGGGTGACTCGGGGGCTCCCTCGACTCCCGCGACCGTGAGCCGCTACAATCTTCGACTCCCGCGACCCGTCGATCGCATCGGATCTTGTGACTCCTTCAACCACAACAACTACAAATAAAGCTAAGTTACCCTCTACTTAGAGTTGATTCTTTTTTAACTATTTACTTTAATCACACTCGATACACTCCGGGGCTGCATCTTTCTTCGAGTAACCTAATGTGTCATCGATTACACGCACTCGAGCACCTCATATGCGACAACCCAAGTAGCTGATTCTGCCTGATCGTCGAATCCTTGAACTCCGAGTACCTCAGCAAGGTACTGAGACTAAGGGTAATCAGGCTAACGAAAAGGCCTAGCATATAGTGCAAAAGTGTTGACTCGACTGACACCAGAATTTTACTTTATAAGCCAACAAACAAATATTCTTTACAATATACATATACTTCACAACTCTTTGCATTTTCTGCAGCTTACAAGGACATCGACTGCGTCGAGCTATTCTATCGGGTCCTCCAACAGGATTCGACAAAACAACTGGCTACACCATACACTCAAGACCTGAGTCGAGTTCCTCCTCGGATGGTTGCATCAGTTGATGCTACAAAGGTGCGGTGCTAGCGACGCACCCAATAGAAATGACTGTGTCGACTCCAACTGCATCGTCGATTCAAGCTCCTTATGCGTGACACGCTGACTCGATGCACTTCCGTGTGAGTGGTTTTTCCTTGCATGATTTTCGACTACCATTGCAAGATACAAAACTCGAGTCTCTGCCCGAGTCTACGACTCCGCCAGACACTCGGGAGCTACTCCAAACTGGAGCGCTGGACGCGCATATCCAAGATCCTCGAGTGACACGCTCTGAATCCTCACTCGAATCCACAATTCGACTAAGGACTCGGGGTCTACTCCCATAGGGAGCATTGGCCGCGCACCCGAAGAATTTTATGAAGATTTCCAAGCATCATGAAAACCCTTCACTCGAATCAGCGATTTGATTGTGGACTTCGGGTTACTCCCATAGGGAGCGCTGGAAGCATATTCGACTGAATCAAGCAAAAGACGACAACAGTCGCAAAATGTTTTTAGTCCCTACTCGAGTCTACGACTCGAATAGGCACTCAGGGGATACTCCCATAGGGAGCGCTGGCCGCGTATCCTATGATTTTTTCTTATACATTACACCGAGTGTTGATAACATCCACACTCCAATGCTATGGCGACTCCGCCTCATATTTTCCCTACAAAGAGACTACGTCTCCCGGGTCACCCGAAACACCCCCGCGGTGATAAACATTCGGATGCTGCGTCTACGACGTAAAGATAAGACCTACAGATACATTCTGATGGCCTGGCAACCGCATCCTCTACGCTCTACCAGATAAATACCCCGCCTGCAAGCGTGATGAAAAATCCCGACGGACACGTTGGGTAGACATACTTATCAACTGGAGTTCGACTCAGTAAGGCCACCGCGGCATGAGTCAAACTACGCCAGCAATTTCCGAATTTGAGTCCGGGGACTCGAGTTTGAGTAGGTAGCGTTGTTTTTGCCCTAGAGCAATTAACTGGTCCCGATCCGTCAAGCGCACCAGGCACGTTTACCATCATCCCTATGACCTACTATAAATTCGACTGACCCGATGAACTTCCGGGTGAAGTTCTTCACACTCGACATAACTGTCGACTCCGACATCCTAATGCAAAACTCAAGACTTCTAAGTCTCCACCCGAATCTACGATTCGCATGGACACTCGGGGCTACTCACATGGATATGCCCAATAGGCACCCAACTACAGCCTACCTGGTACGGCTTGACGAAAGGCCCACTCGACGAATTGCCAAGGTCCATGACGCCTATGACGATTCGAGTGGTATGAAGCCCATATGGACACGGCCTTCCAAACACGCAAGACAAGGAAAGTTCAAGTCTAGAGTTTGAATACAACTTGTAACCAACTCGTATTGGTACCTGATACCTAGCCTCCCCATATATAAAGGCTAGGAGGGTACAACGAGAGGGGCATCGCGACTCCCACAATACACAATAGATCTAGACACCGCAATAGACAGATTTACGATGGCCACAATAGACAATAGATCTAGACATCGATCTCTCGCACATACGCCAGATCCAATCTGTGCACCCACCGCCATCGGCGACATTGTAATCCTTCGGATCATCGTCAATCAAGAGGAGACAAGCAGGAGTAGGGTCCTCTACGAGGCCTGAACCTGGGTAAACCTTGCGTCCTTGTGTGCTTGTTTGCTAGCCGGTCGAGATTTCTAGTGCTCCTCAATTCCTCGTACCTAAGTCCATAACAATGGGCATTGATGAGTTAAACCCTCGTCACTATCACTAAGAAGTAAGATAGTTCTAGTAGGAATCTTAAGCTCTAGGTTTATTTACAAAAAGCCAGGTTTATTTCATAAGGAGTTCAAAAGTAAAGAATCTAATTTAATCACTTAAGTGGGAACCTAGTTTTCATATCCACAACCCTGGTGTGGTCAAGTCAAGGTCATAGTTCAATTCACAAGTCATTTTGAAAACATCTGACAACAGAATAGTATGGCCACTCCAACTGTCCATGACCGCGGACGCGGCTATTCGAATAGTTTGACACTCTGCAGAGGTGGTAAAATTTCACCACAAAATTTGATACATCCGTCAGGGATAACCCTGAATCATCATACTTAGTATGCGGATAATCAATCATAACCTTTCAATTACACACTCTAGTATAGGCACCTCCCCTATGAGCTTGGCCTCCCAGCCATGGCCATCTGCCATCCTGGGCACCGCAAAGGTGGACATTCACATTCATGAGGTAGCCTCAGCTCTACCTCTTTCCGCGAGGGAACCCATACTAAGGCATATAAACTTCCAGTTAAGCCCTACCCAATTCGGGTATTGTGGTTGTACAGTAAAATTGGAACGGTATCGCATCCGAAACCCAACCATCAGTTTTTATAAAGGGCCAAGGCTCATGCCTCAATATTTTCATCATCAACCATTGTGTTTCTCAACACATGTCAAAACATTTCAGTAGAATGAATCATCATTCCAAGGTTTTCATAATCATTTTCACCAAGTATTCCCATCTAAAGTGATCAACTTTTATGTTTAGCACTAGCCACTAAAGTTGAGGGTATTCACTAATGAGGGGTGCTAATCAAGTGTAACTATCCAAATCTAGTTTTATGCTTTTGATGGCATCTAAGTATAACTACTTAGGCCTATTTTTATACTCTTGATGGTATCTATCCTATTTTTCCAATACTCACAAATCACTAACTAAAAGTAAATAACTTTGGTAAAAGTAAAAGAATAAAGCTTACAAAATAAAACTTGGGATTGGTATAATCAAGGTTGCATAACCAAAGTATGCCTAATGCTACTTGCATAGGTTATCAAGTTTGCAAGTTTTAGCTTGCATAGTTCTAGCTTGCAATTAGTGATGGCTTGCATAGTTATGAAGTTTGCAGGTGTTAGCTTGTCTTGAGTAGTGCAGTGGTTGAAGTTCTCTTCTTCTTTTTCTTCTTCGTAGTACTCCTCCTCCTCGTAGCCTGGGTCGGTACTATCGTCTATAAATGAATACGAGGTATACAATGACCAAACAATACTTAACTACTTCTATGTAGCACACAAAGGCTCACACTAGATGATCTAGCATCATCACAATCATTATGTGAAATAAAGACCTAGTCTTATCTTTCTTATTTTAGAAAAGTAATTTCTACTCATTGAAAATACTTAAGATTTAATATTCTCCAATTAAAATATGGGAACATGTTGACACATGTCATCACCACATATTCTAATTCTTGGGAATGTGATTTAAAGTGGTGATCATATTTTATAAAGTTTAAAATTACTATTTAATACAATTAAAGTGACTAGAAATGCCTATATACCATTCTTTTGGGTACTAGTCCAAGATCACTACATGTAAACCTAAATATTTTTACATATTCAGATAGATCTTGTTAAATGTGATTTTTGAGAGTTAGAATCAACTCAAAAGCATTTATGGTTGATTTTTGAAAAATGTTTAAAGTTTGAAAAGTCTCTGTCTTGTTATTTTTGGTATAGGTGATCTGTAATTTCAAATGGTTTGAATCCAACGGGCTTGGATAGATATTTTAAGTACCTTTCTAAAAAAATTGAAATCATGCAATTTGGTTTAGTGAATCTCTTTGAATTGATTTTTGAATCTACTGACAGAATGAAGCTTTAACTAAATTGGAAAACGCTTATTTGAATCAATGGGCTCTGCGCGGGAAACTAATTGGGCTGGCCCAGCTACGTGGTGCGCACGCAGCAGGCTGCTGACAGGCGGGTCCTATTGGTCAGCGACTCATCTAAACCGAAACGTTATCTTTCAATCTGGGCCATGCGTTTAGAGCGCGATCGACGGTTGAGCATCATCGTCTCCGTCGCACAGCTCCGGCGAGACTGAACCCTAACGCGGCGGTGGGGGTACGTGGGGGCTCACCTAGGCTCCAGCTAAGGTCGGCGATGGGGGCAAATGAGGTTGTCGTTGATGGCGAGTCGAATGGTGGTCGTGGCGGCTCCTAGGGCGGCTCCTAGATCTAGTTCCTCTTCTCCTCTGCAGCGGCAGGCTCCGGTGAAATTCCGGCGGTGTGGTGCTTGGTTTGCTCCGGGGAAGGGTGTGGGAGGTGTCCGAGAGAGAGAGGAGTGGGATGGTGTGGCGAATGAGGGCTAGGGTGGCTTCTATTTATACACCGGCGAGAGGGACAAAGCGGGATGGCTCAGGCTCGTCGGCGACATCGTTACAGCGGGCTATCGGCATGGCTGAGGGTAGGGGTCGACGCAGTGCTTCAGGGAGGTTGTCATGCGAGTGATGGTGCAGCAAGGGGCGGTCGAGAACGATCGGGAGCAGTCTGTGCTCTGTGCGGGAACGACAGCGTTCGAGACGGCGCATAGTTGCTACGGTCCACGCAGCGGCGAACGGGCATGTCTAGGGGTAGCTGGGGTCACGGTGAGTGCGGGCACGCGCGAAGAGGGTGAGGCGCGGCGTGTATGCGCGTGTCGGCTACGGCGCTCTAGCGTGCTCTCGGCATGGCAGACAGAGAAGTGGGTGCGGCAAACATGGCTGGTCCATGGTGTGTCTGCGGTCGAGGGGTGGACAGAGGGTGGCGGTGGTGTGGCGCCTGTCTCATGGACATCGTGGGAGAGGGCGACGCTGGCTGTGGTGAGTGGAGCATGGTCGACCGGCGCGGCGAGCTCGGGAAGCATGACACTAGAGCAAACGGCAAAGGGGGAACGTGTCCACTTCTCTACTAGGCACTAAGGGAGACCAGGGGAGAGATTTAAGGCACTAGTGGCGATTGATCACTACTCAGAACAGTAGAAGTTAGGCAATGTTTATTTGTGTCTGCCAGGTGCTCGACCAAATGGCCGCATGAATTTAAGGTTTGAATTTTAGGATGAATTTTGGTGAGTGTTCTGAGTACTTGCTTGATAGCCTATGGTTACTTGGAAAATTCAAGGTGAATTGATTTGAGTGGTTTTTGCAAAATGGTGATCTATGCATATGAACTTGATTCAATTTTGCAATGTCCTTTAAATAGATTTGGAATTTGTTTCTGTTTGTTTGTAAAGTGGGCTTGGGTTCACTTTTACTTGGTCTAGCAAGGGGTGAAAAGAATTGGAAAAGTTTCTGTTAGAAATCTTTGACTAGAAATACTCAAAGTGGTCTAGTGGTTAATTTTGGTCAAAATGACCATTTGATTATATGATTCATATTTGAATTTCTTTTCTTTTGATTTAGTTTCTAAATGGCCTAGATGATGTAGTGTTCATCTTTAAACCATTCCTTATCATTTGTAGCAATCAAACATGGCAATTGCACTCATTCATACACTAATACAATTCACACATACACTCATATTAAATTTAATAATAAAGTTTTTTTTGTTCACCCTAAACTTAGGTGATTTGAACTTGCTAATCTTGATTAATATTTTTGGGGTGTTACATTATTTTTGCCTTCTCTTTATTCGTTTGCTGTTTTATCTATATCAAATGAGATTCTCCTTTTGTTCATTAACTAATCGGTCAACTCTAGGCTACCCAGGGTTATATTCCCGACAGTAGTCCTCGAGGCTATGTGGGACTCATAGAGTCACGCATAGGCTTTATATTAAAATGCCCCCGGAGTTGTTATCGACACATAGTCTTTTACTTCTATTTAATATACAATCGACATGAAGTGTGCCAGTATTATTCATCTGCCTAAGTTGGCTTGGTTGGAATATGATTTGTATTCTCAGATCCGACATACAACTTATTTGGGGTTGTACCGATATCATACTTTGCCTAAATAGGCTTTGATTGACATATGATCTGCATGGGCACTTTTTCATATAGCCTTCATGGGAATTTTTGACATATGGCATGCATGGGTACTTAGTCATATAACTTATTTGTGCAAATTTGACATATGGCCTTGATGGGCACTTAGTCATATAACCTCTTTGGGAAAATTTGACTTATGGCCTGCATGGGCACCATCATATAACCTCTTTGGGAAAATTTGACATATGGCCTTCATGGGCACTTAGCCATATAATCTCTTTGGGCAAATTTGACATATGGCCTTCATGGGCACTTAGCCATATAACCTCTTTGGGAAAATTTGACATATGGCCTTCATGGGCACTTAGCCATATAACCTCTTTGGGCAAATTTGACATATGGCCTTCATGGGTAGTCATATAACCTCTCTGGGAAAATTTGACATATGGCCTTCATGGGCACTTAGTCATATAACCTCTTTGGAAAATTTGATATATGGCCTTCATGGGCACCGTCATATAACCTCTTTGGGAAAATTTGACATATAACCTTCATGGGCACTTAGTCATATAACCTCTTTCGGCAAATTTGACATATGGCCTTAATAGGCACATTGTCATATATAAATTTGACATATGCCCATCTTGGGCACTTTGTCATATATAAATTTGACATATGTGTCAAAATCTGACATATCTATCATAATTTGACATACCTGTCATAATACTGACATATATGTCCAAAATCCGACATATAAGTCCCAAATCTAAGTTATATAACCCAAAATCCGAGTTATATGACCCAAAATCCGAGTTGCATGACCCAAAATCTAACATATATCCCCGATTCAAGTTATATACTCCAAAATCTGAGTTATATTACCCAAAATTCAGGCTACTTTCATAATCCGACATATATGTCCACAATCCGACATATATGTCCACAATCTGACATATATGTCCACATCCGACATATATGTCAATCTCATTATATTTGGTGATTGAGATATAGGGAATCTGATTTAGATATCAATGATATTCGGTCATGTCGAGATAAGTGATGAATTGAGATAGTTTTTGTAGGGTTAAGGGTAGGCTACACTAGCGATAAATCAAAAATTTATACCGCGTCAACCAGGAACACTGTTGTCATAGATCACGGGATTACCACTAGACGCGCAGTTGCGGAACTCGATGAAGCACGTCGGGGAAGTGTAGATGTTCTATGTCTCCTCCTTGTCCTCGTCCCACGAGCAGCTCCCCTTTGCACGACTCGTCCAAGTGCTACAGCTGTAGCACCTCCGAGGTATCCACACGTCCGGAGTGGAAGGTCACACGATAGACTGCTAGGTCTACTCGTGCAACACAGGCGTGAGAGGAGTGGCGGCTGGGTGGAATGCTCTACCCTATTCAGCTTGCTTCACTCTCTCTTATATAGGCATCCCTGGTGGGCTTCTACGTTGGCATCTCATTAGTAGCCTAGGCCCGGTCTAATTTGGATCCAATCCTCATTACGCTTCCAGCCCCTAAAGTGTGTGACCCTATAGGTTCATACACGTATAGACATGACACGAGTACACTTACTCCGTTAATAGTTGGTAGCGGCCTCTAGCAAGACGTGCCAACTCCTAAACGCATATAAAGATTATTCAGACGAACCATCACAAGGTTGAGTACATGTCTTTCCCTTTGCCCTATGATATTTGGTCTAGCTCCAAGCTGACCTCTCTTTCTTGATACTGTGATTCAGAATCCCTTTACTAGGTTAACTATTAACCATATGTAGCACAACCATGCATTTCTAGATCCGATCACTCGAGGGGCCCACAAATATCTCTCTCAAGAAGAGAGGGGCAAATCCCATCTTGATTGACCAATGCCTTGTAGCATGTATCAGGAAAAACCCGAAAGCTACCTTTATAACTACCCAGTTACGGAGGAGTGTTTAATAGCCCCAAAGTAGGCCGATCCACATCTTAAGTACATGAACAATCTCAGGTCTAAGGACAAAACATACACGATGTGTAGAGAGAGCTACAAGTACTATTGCCAGTCTCCAGTTAGGTCAGTCCAACGCCATGTTCATAACATGTGTCCACATCATTGATTTGACATCTCCATGTCTATGACTTGCGAAACATAGTCATCAACCAATCGATGTGCTAGTCTAATATTCACGTGTGTCGTCACATGAACTCTAACTAGGGACAACTATTAGATAACCATACAAGTAAAGAGTTTCACAAACAATTCACATAATTGCCAATCAATACAAGTTGCCTGATATATGGATATTCAAGGAACATTATAATAACTCATGGATACATATGAAATACAATCATCTCTATGATTGCCCCTAGGGTATATTTCCTTCAGTTTTATGATAGCCATTTGATATGTTGGCAAACCGATATAAACAGTGATTTGAGATATAGTCTAATGCTATGATATATTGGCAAACTGATATTGATCATGATTTGGGATATGATATGATTCCTTGATATCCTGGCAAACCGACATAACCGGTGATTTGAGATATGATCTGATATATGCTGGCTAATCTGACATAAACAGTGATCCAAGATATAATCCGAGATATACTATGATAATTTATGATATGCTGGTCCGAGATATAATATGATAATTTATGATATGCTGGCAAACTGACATGAATAGTGATCTGATATATAATCCGAGATAAAATATGAATTTATGATATGCTAGCAAACTGACATAAACAGTGATCCGAGATATAATATGAGATAACCTGGAAAAATGGCATAAATAGTGATTCAAGATATAATGTGAGATAACCTGGCAAACTGGCATAAATAGTGATCCGAGATATAATATGACATAACCTGGCAAACTGACATAAATAGTGATCCGAGATATAATATGAGATAACCTGGCAAACTGTAACATCCCAATTTTTACAATTGCAGATGTTACTAAAAGCATGCATCATATCTTATGCATCATGGCATCACACAATAAAAGCCGCATCAAATACTTTCCCAAAACCCTATAGTCATATAAAGACAAAAAGGGGTTAAACAAAAATTAACCTCCTAAACCCTTGCAAAAGTGTTATCTTATAACCCCTTACTAATCTCCTTATTTTTACAAAATTTTAGAGACCAATTTCACTTAATTCGGAGTCCGTTTACAAAAGATATGAGACAATTAGTGAAACAGAATAAAAAGGGGGAATCTAGCCTAGCGGGACGTCTAGACCAGCCCGTGACCTAACTACCGCCCCGCCTGGCAGAGTGGGCGGCACGTAGCGCGTAGGCCGGCCCAGCAGACACCACCAGCAGCCAGCCCGCGCCCCCGCAACCGCTGACGCCCCGGCCCCACCCCATCGTCGTCATCGTTCCGCCGAGTTCGGAACAAACTCGTTCCGCCGTCGCCTCTGGGAACTGTTCCCGGCCGAATCGGAGGAGATTCCGCGACCCCCGTGCCACGCCAGGCCGCCTATAAGTACCGATCGACCCACCTCCCAAAAACCCTAGCTCGATTTACACCAACCGCCACCGGGCTGCCGCCATAGGCCTCGTCGGAGTTCGCCACCGCCGACGCTCGACGGCAAGATTCCGGCGCCCTCTGCCACTCCTTTTTCCCTTTTCGGTATCACCTTGCTATATCGGTTCTTCTTACGCCTTTTTCCCTCTCTATAGCAGACCACAACGAGCACAATTGCTCGTCGGAGACTCGCCGGCATCCGCGAACTCCAGCCGCCATTCGCCGTCGCTTCGGGAGAAGGGAGCCGACGCCACCCCCGGCAACAGAACCGCGACGAGGAGGCCGCCGCCGTCATCTACTCCGTCGAGCCGGGGGAGCACGACAGTGACGACACCAACGACCGCCGACGCGCCGCCACTGCTCACCATCGCCGTCGAGCCATCATTGCCGCCAGGTTAGTCGCCTTCACCCCTGACCGTTAGATCGCAAACCGACAACACATATTAGATCCCGGGCCAAAGGGGTACCAGCCAGTAGCGTAGCACCGCGTGGCGTATGCACGCGTCAGTGCCGCGTATCATGCTGGACCAATCCGGTGTGGCCACTTGTCGCCGCGTAGCTGGCCGCCGATCTGTTTTTTTTAAATAGGCAGAATCACTTATAATCTCGTTTAATTCATAGTAAATCAAGTTTTTGTCCAAAAAATGCGTATAATATACCGTTGGATTCGCAAAATTGAGTAAAACACAGATATGCAATAATATTGCTGGTTTACAGCGGTAATCTTGTGGTAGGACTTGAAGTTTAGATTGGAGTATTTTAATTCTAGAAAAATATCCGTAGATCCGTTTTAGTTGATTCTTGTTGCGTTGGCTTTGTATCTACGAGACCTTCTGTGGAAAATTGTTATTTCATGCTTAGAGGGTTTAGATCTGTTTCGAGGTAGATTAGAAGTGTAGATCTATTTATGAGCTTGTTTAATTAAGTATTAATCCGAAATACTTAAAATCTGTGGGAAAACGATACCAATGACATGCCCAACCCAACAACAGCCTAGAATAAAACCTTGGTCGAAATTGAATCCATCCTTGCATATTACCATGTTGCATGCATGCATATTTACCTTCGTGGCATCGTTTTGTGCAATTTGTGATTGGATCTATGTTTGTGTTTTGTTAGATTGTTGGGAGTGCGCTGAGGAGTACTGTTGTGTAGAGTGCTGCTCAGATCAAGGCAAGTTATACCACTTGCACATATTATGTCCTAGTTTTGACTATGCATGTTTTACTCTTCAAATCTTGTAGTATGCATGTGTAGGTCTTTAGTAGATTTTATTATTACTATTTTTGCAAGTGCGGTTTTGTAGTATGCCATGAGTAGCTTTATACTTAGGAATTTCCGTCCTAATAGGTTTCCCCTGTTTTTGCTAAGTATTGCTTGCTATGCTATATATATACTAAGTATCGTTGGGGGGTTCGAAAGACTCAAAAAATTTCTAAGTATGAGAGCTCTCTCGAGCGAACTTTTCTTCTCAAAACCTCCTTCAAAATAAAACTAAGTTTTCTTCTAGGCGGAATGGTTGTCGGGTCAACGAGTGGATATCTGGTGGAGGACGGCTGCCCAGGAATCAAAGAAGTCTGCCATGTTTTAGAATTCAGAAGCTTCCAGTGCAACCACAATACATATGGGCTCTGTCTTGACTTAGTACTTAGTAGGAAACCTCACCGGGGTACTAACATTTGGAGGTTCTTGGCACGGTTGGATCCAGCTGGTAGAGGGGCTACTAAGGGAAGGCTTCGTCATGATCTTGTCTGTAAAAGGACTTGATCGTGGATTGTGGGGAAAGTGCACAGCCTCTCGAGAGTATTGCAATGCGATCGATCAGCCGAGTTCACGGAAAAGAACACTTTGAGCATCTGAAGGATGGAGCCTCTGAAAGATCTTCCTCTCTCTTTTCCAAACTTAAAGTTTTATAAACCCCAAGGCGTGGGTAATATCGCCATTGGGTGGTATTTTGGGGACTTGGTGCGTAATATCCAAGTGCTAGGTTGATTGGACACTTGGTGAGTAATATCCACGTGTTCCATTCGACCCTATACTACTTACCAATGTTTACAAAGTAGGGTAAACTCTTCCTCTTTTCCTCTTACTTAGAGAAAATTAGCCTTATGCAAAAGAACCCCAAAGCCTACACTTAGCCTTGCATGTAGAGATAGTCTTATTCTTACCTTGGTGTAATTTTCCAATACATTCAAAGTATTGACCCAACTTGTTGGCTGCACGTCTTATGTGCAGAATCCGAAGACTGAAAGGCACGTAGGGATCGCGGGTCTTCACGCAACTAGCATGAGGCATTGATGGACTCAAGTTTTACTTAGTTTCCGCTGTTTTATTTTTGAGCTAGCTATAAGCTATGCAAGTTGTAATAATTATACTCTGGATTATTCGTGTAATAATGACTTGTGTTTTACATGATATTCATCGACTGTGAAGTGCTAGCTATTGATCCAGGGACTAGCATGTTAATCACGGGGACTTAGGATTCTTAACAATCCAAGGTCATAATAGATGGTATCAGAGTACAAAGTTGCCTGTAGGACGTGAGCCCTAGGATTATAAACCACCTTTACCATTGTGTGTTTTTACTTTCTATATTCTTCTAAGTTATTTATGCTCTTCTAGTAATTCTCTTCCTTATCACTTTGTGCCTAATTTTCATTCTCCTAACTTAAAGATGATGACCTTCTACTACGACACTGCCAAAGACATCAAGTACCTGCGCTTTGGGGAATGCCTTCTGGACATCATCAAGACGTTGGAGTTTCCCATGCCTTCAATCAAGGGAAGCGAGTTGAGGAAGATGCACAAGGAAGGATGTTGGGCGATTGAAGTCATCCAACCGGGGCGCAACGAGTCTAAACCCAAGACGAAGGCCATTGTACTCAATGTCACCAGCGACTCCAAGGAGAAAGGACTTAGCATCAGCATGCAGGAGCTCATTGGACGCCTTTGTGGATGCCACCATGAAGAGGTTGAATGCCACTACATCAAACTCTTTGGAAGACGTGATGAGAAGGGAGTTCCAATCGAGTTAACCCCGGAGGAAAGGGCGACATGCAAGCATCAAAGGATCCAATACCAAGACTTGGAGTGCCACATCAACGATCTTGAGGAGGGAAGCTGCTTTGAGATCATGAGGAATGATGAGTTATGCGCCCTAGTCAAGGAGAAGGATGAGAAGATCGAAGAGCTGGAAGAGAAGATCAAGTCCCTAGGAGGGAAGCTCACCGCCCAAGAAAAGAAGTTCGCTAATCAAGAGAAGAGGTTGCAGGATAAGAACAAGAGGATTAGGGAACAAAGTCTTGTACTCGCAAAAAATGAGATGGAGTTCAAGAACTTTTCCACCATGTTGAAGGACCTACGAGCAGCCAAGAGGAGCTTGGAGGAGAAGATCACGCCCATGACTATGGGGTCAAGCTTGATCAAGGAGCTGTGGAAGGAGAAGAAGGAACTTCAAGAGAAGCTCGAAGCTGCTACCTAGGAGCTGCAAGAGGTGAAGGAACTTCAAGAGAGGCTCGAAGCTGCTACACCGGAGCCGCATGAGGTGAAGGAACTTCAGGAGAAGCTTGAAGCCAGGACGAAGGACATGGAGTTATACAAGTCAATGCTGGAGAAGGAAGGCTTCACTATTGAGGATGAGGAAGTGGACGATGAGTAGAGTAGATAGTTGGACCACCTTTATTTCTATAGTCAAACGTTGTTCGCGATTGTAATAAGTACCAAAACTACATTGGTTTAGTTAAACTTGGTTGAGTTGTGTTAAACTATGTGCTATGTGTGCCTTGTGTTTCTCGTGTGCTTTTCTCGTGTTTACATAAGGGTAGGAGTTTATTCCTTAGGCTTTCTATCTATTTCTTAACTTGTTTCCCAAACCCCATAGATGGCGAGACGTGGGAACAACAACAACATGCCCCCAGAGATGGCACAACTTCTGAACTCCCAGAATCAGCTGATCCAACTCCTCACTCAAAACATGCAAAACAACAACAACAACCCGCCGCCTCCACCACCTCCATCGCCCCAACAGGATCGCCTGACTCGGTTCTTGAGGTTGAACCCTCATATTTTGTCAAGTAGTTCTGAGCCAATTGTGGCAGATGACTGGCTCCACACCACCAACAAGAAGTTAGATACCGTCCAAGTTGTTGGAGCTGACAGGGTGCGCTTTGCCGCGCACCAAATTGAGGGACCAGCTACTGAATGGTGGGATAATTACCAAGTCACCCACCCTGATATTGAAGCTATCACCTGGAACCAGTTTGAGGTGGCCTTTCGTACTCATCACGTAGATGCTGGTGTCATGTCATTAAAGAGACGTGAGTTCCACGACTTGAAGCAACTGCACCGCTCTGTCTCCGAGTATGGGGACCTTTTCAGCAAGCTGGCACGTTATGCACCTGATGATGTTTCCACTGATGCCAAGAGGTAGGAAGAGTTCCTAAGGGGACTTAATGATGAGATATCCATTCAACTTGTGGCTCTGAAGTTTGATAACTATCAGGAACTTCTGGACAGGGCAGTTGTGGTTGAAGCAAAGCAAAGGAGTATAGAGAACCGCAATAGAAAGTCCACCTCACACAAGCACAACTCAGCCCCATATCAGAAGCAACGCACTTCATCACCACCACCCCACAACCACAATGGCCACAACCACAATGGTCATCATCATGGAGGACATAACCACAATGGCCATAAACACCGCAATGGAAATGGCAATGGGAAGGATCTGAGTGAAGTGACATGCTTCAAGTGTAACAAGACAAGGCATTATGCAACTACTTGCCCCGAAAAGATGAAGAATGGGAATGGTAATGGGAACGCCAATGGACACAACAATGGCAATGGTAATGGAAATGGGAAGAAGCCGAATCCATTTGTCAAAGCCACGGTGAATCATGTCTCCGTGGAGGATGCTCGTGAGGCACCTGACTCCGTGATTGGTAAGTTCAAGCTTAACTCCACACCCGCAGTTGTTCTTTTTGATACTGGTGCATCGCATTCATTCATATCAAGGGTATTTGTGGATAGAGGCAAGATACCTACGGAGACTATTAGTACTCCTCTAAGGGTAAGTTCTCCTGGAGGAGAAATAGTGGCAAACTCTGGATGCCGTGGGTTAGAACTAAGGATTGGGGCACACATCTTCCCCACAAGTCTAGTCGTTCTGGAGTCACAAGGCTTAGACATAATTTTGGGCATGAATTGGATGACCGAATGTGAGGGAGTCATAGATTGTGCCAAAAGGACTGTCGCACTCACAACTCCGGATAAGAAGAGAATCCGCTTTAAATCGGCCTTTACACTCAAAGGGAGTATGGTGAACTCTCTTAAGGGGGTTAGCTTGGAGGATGTGCCAATTGTGAAGGAGTATCCAGATGTGTTTCCGGAAGAATTGCCAGGGATGCCTCCTGACCGAGACATCGAGTTTCTCATTGACTTGATGCCTGGTACTGGACCGATAGCAAAGCACCGTACAAGATGGATGTTGATGAGTTGAAGGAACTTAAGAAACAACTTAGAGAGCAATTGGACAAAGGCTTCATTCAACCAAGTGCGTCGTCTTGGGGAGCGCCCGTCTTATTCATGGAGAAGAAGGATAAAACCAAGAGACTAGTCGTGGAATACCAGTTGTTGAATGAAGTGACAATCAAGAACAAGTACCCTCTACCCAATATCAACGACCTGTTCGACCAATTAAAGGGAGCTAGTGTGTTCTCTAAGATTGATCTCCGATAAGGTTATTTCTAGTTAAAGATCCGGAAACAGGATGTACCCAAGACAGCCTTCACCACAAGATACAGATTGTATGAGTACACTGTGATGTCTTTTGGCCTAACCAATGCCCCAGCATACTTCATGACTATGATGAACAAGGTGTTCATGGAGTACTTGGATAAGTTTATTGTGGTATTCATTGATGACATACTCATATATTCCAAGGACGAGAAGGAACATGAGAGGCATCTACGCCTAATTATGGAAAAGTTAAGGGAACACAAGTTGTATGCCAAGTTTAGCAAATGTGAGTTCTGGTTAAGTGGGATTCCTTGGTCATATTGTGTCAGCTAAAGGAGTTGCCGTGGACCCAAGTAAGGTAGCTTTCGTGATAGAATGGGAGTCACCTAAGAATGTGGGTGACATTAGGAGTTTCTTGGGCCTTGCAGGATATTACCGAAGGTTCATTGAAAACTTTTCCAAGATAGCAAAGCCTATGACAGAATTGTTGAAGAAGGAAAAGAAGTTCCAATGGACCGAGGCATGTGAAGCAAGTTTTCAAGAATTGAAGAAGCGCCTAGTAACAGCACCAGTTTTGTGTCTCCCTGACATCCAAAAATATTTCCATGTCTATTGCGACGCTTCTCGACAAGGACTTGGTAGTGTACTGATGCAAGATGGAAAAGTAGTGTCTTACGCCTCTCGGCAACTTAAGAACCATGAGAATAACTACCCCACACACGATTTGGAACTAGCATCAGTTGTGCATGCGCTCAAGGTATGGAGACATTACCTCATGGGCAAACATTGTGATGTGTTCACGGATCACAAGAGTCTTAAATATATCTTCACTCAAAAGGAGTTAAATATGAGGAAAAGGAGATGGCTTGAGCTCACCAAGGACTATAACTTGGACCTGCAGTACCATCCCGGAAAGGCCGATGTTGTGGCTGACGCCTTAAGCCGGAAAGTCTATGTAAATGGACTTACCGTGGGAGAACTTCCAAAGGATTTGTGTGAACAGTTCAAGGATCTCAGGTTGGAAATAGTTCCAGAGGGATACTTAGCAACTATGGTGATAGTGCCAACGCTTCTGGACCAAATCAAAGAGGCCCAGAAGGGGGACAAAGAGTTGGAAGAGATAAAAGCTAATATAAGCAAGGGTAAAGCAAAAGGGTTTCATACGGATGAACAAGGGACACTTTGGTATGAGAAGCGTTTGTGCGTTCCCGATGATCCTGATATCAGGAAGTTAATTCTTCAGGAAGCTCACGATTCGCCTTACTCAATCCATCCCGGAAATACAAAGATGTACATGGATGTGAAGGATAGATTCTGGTGGAATAACTTGAAAAGAGAAATTGCTGAATACATCTCCTTGTGTGACGTGTGCAACAGAGTCAAGGCCGAACATCAAAAACCAGCAGGGCTGCTGCAACCATTACCTGTGCCCGATTGGAAGTGGGACAAGGTAGGCATGGATTTTATCATAGGACTACCCCGGACTTGTTCTGGGTATGATTCTATCTGGGTAGTGGTCGATCACTTCACAAAGGTGGCCCCCTTTATTCCCGTAAAGACCACCTATACAAGTGCTAAACTTGCCAAGATTTATATGTCAAGGATCGTAAGCCTTCATGGTGTACCCAAGGGGATTGTCTCTGATAGAGGTACCCAATTCACCTCGAAGTTTTGGCAACAACTACACGAGTCTCTAGGGACACGACTGGAGTTTAGTACTGCTTTCCACCCGCAAACAGATGGACAAACGGAAAGAGTTAATAAGATCTTGGAGGACATGTTAAGAGCCTGTGCACTAGACTATGGGTCTAGTTGCGATGATAATTTGCCATATGCGGAATTCTCATACAATAACAGTTACCAAACTAGTATCAAGATGGCTCCATTTGAAGTTCTATATGGCAGAAAGTGTAGAACTCCGCTGCTATGGAATGGAGTTGGAGAACGTAGTTTGTTTGGACCTAAACTGATCAAGGATGCCGAAGAAAAAGTAAGACAGATTCAAGACAGGTTAAAAGTAGCCCAATCCAGGCAAAAGAGTTATGCTGATTCCAAGCGTAGGGATGTAACTTACAAAGTGGGATACCATGCATATCTCCGAGTTTCACCACTACGAGGAGTTAAGAGATTTGGAATCAAGGGTAAGTTGGCACCTCGATTCATAGGGCCCTATAGGATTTTGGCTCGTAGAGGGGAGGTTGCCTATCAGTTGGAATTTCCCGAAGTGTTGACTGTTCATGATGTATTCCATGTGTCACAACTAAAGAAGTGTCACCCGGAAATGGCTGAAACACCGCTAAAGGATACGGTTCCTTTGGATGAGGTTCAACTCGAAAACGACCTCACCTATGAGGAAAAACCCACCAAGATTCTGGAAACAGCTGAGAGAATTACTTGTACCAAGACTATCCGGATTTGCAGAGTTCAATGGAATCACCATTCCGAGGAAGAGGCCACGTGGGAACGTGAGGAAGACCTGAAGAAAGAACACCCACACCTAATTGCTAACCAACCTGAATCTCGGGGACGAGATTCTTGTTAAGGGGGGTAGGTTTGTAACATCCCAATTTTTACAATTGCAGATGTTACTAGAAGCATGCATCATATCTTATGCATCATGGCATCACACAATAAAAGCCGCATCAAATACTTTCCCAAAACCCTATAGTCATATAAAGACAAAAAGGGGTTAAACAAAAATTAACCTCCTAAAACCTTGCAAAAGTGTTATCTTATAACCCCTTACTAATCTCCTTATTTTTACAAAATTTTAGAGACCAATTTCACTTAATTCAGAGTCCGCTTACAAAAGATATGAGACAATTAGTGAAACAGAAAAAAATAAAAAGAATAAAAAAAAGGGGGAATCTAGCCTAGCGGGCCGGCTAGACTAGCCCGTGACCTAACTACCGCCCCGCCTGGCAGAGTGGGCGGCACGTAGCGCGTAGGCCGGCCCAGCAGACACTGCCAGCAGCCAGCCTGCGCCCCCGTAGCCGCTGACGCCCCAGCCCCACCCCGTCGTCGTCATCGTTCCGCCGAGTTCGGAACGAACTCGTTCCGCCGCCGCCTCTGGGAACTGTTCCCGGCCGAATCAGAGGAGATTCCGCGACCCCCGCGCCACGCCAGGCCGCCTATAAGTACCGGTCGACCCGCCTCCCAAAAACCCTAGCTCGATTTACACCAACCGCCATCGGGCTGCCGCCATAGGCCTCGCCAGAGTTCGCCACCACCGACGCTCGACGGCAAGATTCCGGCGCCCTCTGCCCCTCCTTTTTCCCTTCTCGGTATCCCCTTGCTATACCGGTTCTTCTCACGCCTTTTCCCTCTCTATAGCAGACCACAGCGAGCACAATTGCTCGCCGGAGACTCGCCGGCGTCCACGAACTCCAGCCGCCATTCGCCGTCGCTTCGGGAGAAGGGAGCCGACGCCACCCCCGGGAACGGAACCGCGACGAGGAGGCCACCGTCGTCATCTACTCCGTCGAGCCAGGGGAGCACCGCAACGACGACGCCGACGACCACCGACGCGCCACCACTGCTCACCGTCGCTGTCGAGCCATCATCGCCGCCAGGTTAGTCGTCTTCGCCCCCAACCGTTAGATCGCAAACCGACGGTGCAGATTAGATCCCGGGTCGAAGGGGTACCAGCCAGTAGCGTAGCGCCGCGTGGCGTATGCACGCGTCAGCACCGCGGCGGCGCTGCATGTCATGCTGGACCAATCCGGTGCGGCCACTTGTCGCCGCGTAGCTGGCCGCCGGTCGTTTTTTTTTAAATAGGCAGAATCACTTATAATCTCGTTTAATTCATAGTAAATCAAGTTTTTGTCCAAAAAATGCGTATAATATACTGTTGGATTCGCAAAATTGAGTAGAACACAGGTCTGCAATAATATTTCTGGTTTACTGCGGTAATCTTGTGGTAGGACTTGAAGTTTAGATTGGAGTATTTTAATTCTAGAAAAATATCTGTAGATCCGTTTTAGTTGATTCTTATTGCGTTGGCTTTGTATCTACGAGATCTTCTGTGGAAAATTGTTATTTCATGCTTAGAGGCTTTAGATCTGTTTCGAGGTAGATTGGAAGCGTAGATCTATTTGTGAGCTTGTTTAATTAAGTATTAATCCGAAATACTTAAAATCTGTGGGAAATCAATACCAATGACATCCCCAACCCAACAACACCCTAGAATAAAACCTTGGTCGAAATTGAATCCATCCTTGCATATTACCATGTTGCCTGCATGCATATTTACCTTTGTGGCATCGTTTTGTGCAATTTGTGATTGGATCTATGTTTGTGTTTCGTTTGTTCGGAGTGCGCTGAGGAGTACTGTTGTGTAGAGTGCTGCTCGGATCAAGGCAAGTTACACCACTTGCACATATTATGTCCCAGTTTTGACTATGCATGTTTTACTCTTCAAATCTTGTAGTATGCATGTGTAGGTCTTTAGTAGATTTTCTTATTACTATTTTTGCAAGTGCGGTTTTGTAGTATGCCATGAGTAGATTTATACTTAGGAATTTCCGTCCTAATAGGTTTCCCCTGTTTTTGCTAAGTATTGCTTGCTATGCTATATATATACCAAGTACCGTTGGGGGGTTCGAAAGACTCAAAAAATTTCTAAGTATGAGAGCTCTCTCGAGCGAACTTTTCTTCTCAAAACCTCCTTCAAAATAAAACTAAGTTTTCTTCTGGGCGGAATGGTTGTCGGGTCAACGAGTGGATATTTGGTGGAGGACGACCACCCAGGAATCAAAGAAGTCTGCTATGTTTCAGAATTCAGAAGCTTCTAGTGCAACCACAATACATATGGGCTCTGTATTGGCTTAGTACTTAGTGGGAAACCTCACCGGGGTACCAACATTTGGAGGTTCTTGGCACGGTTGGATCCAGCTGGTAGAGGGGCTACTAAGGGAAGGCTTCTCCATGGTCTTGTCTGTAAAAGGACTTGATCGTGGATTGTGGGGAAAGTGCACAACCTCTTGAGAGTATTGCAATCTGATCGATCAGCCGAGTTCATGGAAAAGAACACTTTGAGCATCTGAAGGATGGAGCCTCTGAAAGATCTTCCTCTCTCTTTTCCAAACTTAAAGTTTTATAAACCCCAAGGTGTGGGTAATATCGCCATTGGGTGGGATTTTGGGGACTTGGTGCGTAATATCCAAGTGCTAGGTTGATTGGACACTTGGTGAGTAACATCCACGTGTTCCATGCGACCCTATACTACTTACCAATGTTTACAAAGTAGGGTAAACTCTTTCTCTTTTCCTCTTACTTAGAGAAAAATGGCCTTATGCAAAAGAACCCCAAAGCCTACACTTAGCCTTGCATGTAGAGATAGTCTTATTCTTACCTTGGTGTAATTTGCCAATACATTCAAAGTATTGACCCAACTTGTTGGCTACACGTCTTATGTGCAGAATCCGAAAATTGAAAGGAACGTAGGGATCGCGGGTCTTCACGCAACTGGCCTGAGGCGTTGATGGACTCAAGTTTTACTTAGTTTCCGCTATTTTATTTTTGAGCTAGCTATAAGCTATGCAAGTTATAATAATTATACTCTGGATTATTCGTGTAATAATGACTTGTGTTTTACATGATATTCATCGACTGTGAAGTGCTAGATATTGATCCAGGGACTAGCATGTTAATCACAGGGACTTAGGGTCCTTAACGATCCGAGATCACAGCACAAACTGACATGATCAATGATCCGAGATATAATATGATAATTTATGATATGTTAGCAAACTGACGTGAATAGTGATCTGAATATAATCCGAGTATAATATGAATTTATGATATGCTTGGGGTGAGTTTTCCTTAGTGATAAACATTCAAAGTGAAAGTGTTAGTCAACATATAGTCAAAACATACATTCAAAACCTAGTGGTTGACATAAAAGAAGACATAGCCAAAGGCATAGAGTAGTCGACATATGTGAAGACATAATAGATGACATAGAGAAGCTGCCATATCCTATGTCTGGTCTAAGCAATAGTTCTATACATGGGGATGCCGGGTAAGTAATGACTGAGTCCTTGAGATACTTTTTATTTATGGGAGGTTCTATTCCTGATATGTTGGCTAGTCCCCGGGTTGAGATATCTCTTTCCGGAGTGAACAACTAAGTTATAGAGGGTGATAGCCCCCGAGTGACATTCGGGGTTATATCATGTGCACTTTGATGGTTGAGGCAGTGGATACTCATAATATACTTGGTGATGATGTTGAGGTTGAGATATGTCAATAAGAAAGGCGTGTATGCCATCCCCCATGACCTCTGTACGTTGGGAGAGAGGATGATGAGGCTGCTACAACGATGGTGAAATAGAGGTTGATGAAGATGGTCCCATTCGGATGAAATCCCAGCCATGCCTCTGATGGCCCCATGGTGGGTGCCAACTGTCGTGGTGGTGTCACAGCAGATGCCTGGGGTAGGATTAAGTTGGGGCCGAATGGACACTAGAGGATCCGAGGAGGGATGATGCAGTGAATACCACACACGGAAGAATAGTGGCAACACACATGATATACCCAGGTTCAGGTCTCTCCTAGTGAGATAAAACCCCTACTCCTGCATGCTAGATCATATAACCTCGCCATTTACTGTAGCTACATTGGTGCTCCGTGAGTTGTTCCCTCTATGCCTCTAATGGCCTTCTTGTTGGAGATATGCCCAAGAGGCAATAATAGAAGTGGTTATTATTATATCTTTGTGTTTATGATGAAAGTTTACATCCCATGCTATAATTGTATTATTAGGAAACACTAATACATGTGTGTTTTGTAAACATAAAAGAGTCCCTAGTAAGCCTCTTGTTAAACTAGCTTGTTGATTAATTGATGATCATGGTTTCCTGATCATAGACATTGGATGTGATTAATAACAAGGTTATATCATTAGGAGAATGATATGATGGACACACACCCATAGTAAGCGTAGCATAAGATCAAGTCATTAAGTTTGTTTTGCTGTAAGCTTTGAAATACATAGTAACCTAATCCTTCGACCATGAGGTTATGTTAATCACCATCACCGGATGGGTACTTTGATGACATCAAATGCCGCTTCGTAACTGGGCGGTTATAAAGGTGTCATTGGGTATTCTGAAAGTATGTGTTGAAGCGCATAGACCAAGATTGGGATTTGTCCATCCATATGACGGATAGATATACTCTGGGCCCTCTCGGTGGAATGTCATCTAGATAGCTTGCAAGCATGTGACTAGGTCACAAGGGATGACATAACATGGAACAAGTAAAGAGTACCTATCAGTAACGAGGAAGAACTAGGTATGAAGATACCGACGATCAAACCTCAGATAAGTAGAATGTCGCGAGACAAAGGGAATTGGTTTTGTATGTTAATTGGTTCAATCGATCACGAAGTAATCGTTGAGTATGTGGGAGCCGTTATGGATCTCCAGATCCCGCTGATGGTTATTGATGGGAGAGGTGTCTTCATCATGTCTGCATATTCACGAATCGTAGGGTGACACACTTAAGGTTCGAAGTTGTTTGAAGTAGATATGGAATTTGCGTTGGAGACCGAATGTTGTTCGGGGTCTCGGAATGGATCTGGGACATCACGAGGAGATCCGGAATGGTCCGGAGAATGAGATTCATATATTGGGGATCATTTTCTAAGTTAGGAAATGTTCCGGAGTATTTGTATGGAGATTCTAGAAGGTTTCGGAATGTTCTGGAAGGTTCTAGAGGATTTCTTGGAGTTTGCTTGAAAACCAAGAAAGGATCAAGGGAGTCCAAGTGGGGCTAGACACGGATTCGTGGGGGAGGAGGATTCCTCCCCCCTTCCCACCGTCGGCCCAAGGAGGGGAGTCCTACTAGGACTCCCCCTCCCCAAGCGCGCCTCCCTCCCTTAAATAGAAGGGAGGGGCACCCCCTCTTGCACCTTGTCCCATAACAATCTCTCTCAACCGCCTCTCTCCTCCACGTTTCTTCTGCATAGGCATAGGCGAAGCCCTGCAGATTTCTCACCTCCACCACCACCACCACCACGCCGTCGTGTTGCTGGGATTCCGTGGAGAAGATCTACTACCTCCGCTGCTCGCTGGAACGGGGAGAGGAAGGTCTGCTTCGACTCCGCACGTGTGACCGTCGCGGAAGCGCTGCCAGAACGCGGCGCCGGAAGGATCGTCCACACGATCTTGAGATCGGCAAGTGATCGACTACATCATCCACGAGATCTAATCTCGTTAACGCTTTTGATTCTACGAGGGTTAGTACCGATTTGTCTCGTTGCTCATGTCTAGTAGATTAGATCTTGGCTTTTATCTAGATTAGATCTGGGTTTTGTTCGTTCTAGCGGTAGAATTTTTTTGTTTTCCATGCTACGAACCCATCAGTGGTATCAGAGCCTTGTCTATGCGTAGATCTGTTGCACGAGTAGAACACAATGAGGTTGTGGGCGTTGGTGCTTGTGTCGTCTTTTGCTATATGTGTACTTTGCATCTTGCGGTATGGTGGGATGAAGCGGCCCGGGCTAACATTACAAGTCATCGTACATGAGACTTGCTCCACGCTTGACGTGCAACTCGTATTGCATAAGTGGCTTTGCGGGTGTCTGTCTCTCCCATCATAGTATAGATCAAATCTACACTTTGCACTTGAGAGCACTTGTATCAACGTTGTGGTTCATTTTCATAGGTAAGATGCGTTCTTAGTCGAAAGCCCAAGCCACGTAAAACTTGCAAAGAAAATTAGAGGCGTCTAACTTGTTTTTGCAGGGGTTTTGTGATATGATATGGCCATCATGTGATTGTGATTGTATTTGATGTATGCAATGATCCTTGTTGTAATATGGCAACCGGCAGGAGCCTAATGGTTGTCTTTAATTCTGTTAAGACCTGCGTGTCTATTCATCTTGTAATAGCTTTGTTCGAAGTAGTTGTGATAGTTGCTAGTGATGATGGACAACCATGAAGCGGCGCCACGGACCTTGACGCAATGCTGGTAATGATGGAGATCATGTCCGTGCTTTGGAGATGGAGATCGAAGGCATAAGAAGAAAGGGCCATATCATATCACACTAATTATGAATTGCATGTGATCTTAATCCTTTATGCATCTTGTATTGCTTAGATCGCGACGGTAGCATTATAAGATGATCCCTCTCACTAAATATCAAGTAATAAAGTGTTCGTCCTTAGTTGGCACCGTTGCTAAGACTCGTCGTTTCGAAGCATCTCGTGATGATCGGGTGTGATAGACTCTACGTGTGCATACAACGGGTTCAAGCCAGATTTGCACATGCGGAAACTAAGGTTAATCTTGACGAGCCTAGCATGTACAGACATGGTCTCGGAACACGGAATACCGAAAGGTAGAGCATGAGTCATATGATTGATATGATGAACATGAAGATTGTTCACCGATGAAGCTACATCATCTCACGTGATGATCGGACTTGGTGTAGTGGATTTGGTTCGTGTAATCACTAAAACAACTACGAGGGATGTTGTTTTGAGTGGGAGTTCACCTAGTTGATTTAAGAATTAAATTAGAACACTATTTATCATAAACTTAGTCTTAACTACTTGCAAATATGTTGTAGATTATGGCGAACGTTTCCATCAATTTCAATGCGTTCCTAGAGAAAGAAAAGCTTAAGAACAATGGAAGCAATTTCACGGACTGGTTCCGTGGACTGAAGATCGTCCTCAGGGCTGGTCAGTTGACCTATGTGCTCGAAGCACCGCTAGGTGACCCACCTGCAGAAGATGCCACCGATGACGTAAAGAATGTTTACGCCACTCGGAAACATCACTACTCCACAGTTCAGTGTGCCATCCTGTACGGTTTAGAATCGGAGCTTCAAAAGCGTTTTGAGCACCATGACCCATTTGAGATCATTAAGGATCTCAAACTCATCTTTGAGACTCGCGCGGCCATGGAAAGCTATGAAGCTTCCGAGAAATTCTTTACCTGCAAGATGGAAGAGGGTAGCTCTGTTAGCGAGCACGTGCTCACCATGTCTGGGCACACAAACAAACTCCGAGAGTTGGGGATACCGATTCCTAATGAATTGGGGATTCACCATGTCCTCCAATCACTGCCACCAAGTTACAAGAACTTTGTGATGAACTACAATATGCACTACATGAACAAGACGTTGCCTGAACTATCGTCCATGTTGAAAACTGCTGAAGTGGAGATCATGAAAGAACACCAAGTGTTGATGGTCAATAAGACCACCAATTTCAAGAAACGGGGCAAGCCTAAGAACAAGGGCAACTTCAAGAAGGACAGCAAGAAAGCTGCCGCACCTGCTAAGAAGCCCAAGGCTGGTCCTAAACCTGAAACTGAGTGCTTCTACTGCAAGGGTGCTGGTCACTAGAAGCGTAACTGCCCCAAATACCTGGCGGATCTGAAGAACAGCAACATCAAAAAGAAAGGTATATTCGATATACATGTTATAGATGTATATCTTACTAGTAATCGTAGTAGTGCCTGGGTATTTGATACTGGTTCGGTTGCTCATATTTGTAACTCGAAACAGGAGCTGCGGAATAAACGAAGACTGGCAAGAGACGAGGTGACAATGCACGTTGGAAATGGCTCCAAGGTTGATGTGATCGCCGTCGGCACGCTCCCTCTACATCTACCATCGGGATTAGTTTTAAATTTAAATAATTGTTATTTGGTGCCTGCGTTAAGCATGAACATTATATCTGGATCTTGTTTATTGCGAGACGGTTACTCTTTTAAGTCTGAGAATAAAGGTTGTTCGATTTATATGAGTAATATCTTTTATGGTTATGCACCTGAGATGAATGGTTTATTCTTATTTAATCTCGATAGTAGTGATACACATGTTCACAACATAGATGCTAAACGAATAAAATTAAATGATAATTCTACATACATGTGGCACTGTCGTCTTGGTCACATTGAAGTGAAGCGTATGAAGAAACTCCATTCTGATGGACTTCTTGAATCACTTGATTTTGAATCACTTGAAAGATGCGAAGCATGTCTAATGGGAAAAATGACTAAGACTCCATTTTCTGGTATAATGGAGCGAGCTACGGATTTATTGGAAATAATACATACCGATGTGTTCGGTCCAATGAGTGTAGCATCGCGTGGTGGATATCGTTATGTTCTCACTTTCACGGATGACTTGAGGAGATATGGGTATGTCTACTTTATGAAACATAAATCCGAAACTTTCGAGAAGTTTAAGGAATTTCAAAGTGAAGTGGAAAATCATCGTAACAAGAAGATTAAGTTTCTGCGTTCTGACCACGGAGGTGAATATCTGAGTTATGAGTTTGGCATGCATTTAAAGAAATGTGGAATACTTTCGCAGTTGACACCGCCGGGAACACCACAGCGTAATGGTGTGTCCGAACATCATAATCGAACTCTCTTAGATATGGTTCGGTCTATGATGTCTCTTACAGATTTACCGTTATCATTTTGGGGCTATGCATTAGAGACAGCAGCATTCACTTTAAATAGGGCACCATCTAAATCCGTTGAAACGACACCGTACGAATTGTGGTTTGGAAAGAAACCTAAGTTGTCGTTCCTTAAAGTTTGGGGTTGCGAAGCATATGTAAAGAAGTTACAGCCTGATAAGCTTGAACCCAAAGCGGAGAAATGCGTCTTCATAGGATACCCTAAAGAAACAATTGGGTATACCTTCTATCATAGATCCGAAGGCAAAGTTTTCGTTGCTAAGAATGGATCCTTTCTAGAGAAGGAATTTCTCTCGAAAGAAGTGATTGGAAGGAAAGTAGAACTCGACGAGGTTGTTGAACCTTCTTTCGAAGTTGAGAGTAGCGCAGCACCGGAAGATGTTTCTGTGTCGCCTGCACCAACTAGAGAGGAAGCTAATGATGCTGATCATGAAACTTCGAACGAAGTTACTACTGAACCTCGCAGGTCAACGAGGGTTCGTACCACTCCTGAGTGGTATGACTCTTCCTTGAACGTCATGTTGGTGGACAACACTAATGACCCTGCGACGTATGAAGAAGCTATGGTGATCCCAGATTCCGACAAATGGCTAGAAGCCATGAAATCCGAAATGGGATCCATGTACGAAAACCAAGTATGGACTTTGGTGGACTTACTGGATGGCATAAAGGCTGTCGAGAACAAATGGATTTTCAAAAGAAAAACAGATGCTGATGGTAATGTTACCGTCTATAAAGCTCGACTTGTCACGAAAGGGTTCCGACAAATTCAAGGAGTTGACTACGATGAGACTTTCTCACCAGTAGCGAAGCTAAAGTCTGTGAGGATTATGTTAGCAATCGCTGCATATTTCGATTATGAAATTTGGCAGATGGATGTCAAAACGACGTTCCTTAATGGAGACATTGAGGAAGAGTTGTATATGGTACAACCCAAGGGTTTTGTCGATCCTAGTAATGCTGATAAGGTATGCAAACTTCAGTGCTCCATTTATGGACTGAAGCAAGCATCCCGGAGTTGGAATCAACGTTTTGATAAAGTAATCAAAAACTTTGGATTTATACAAACTTATGGAGAAGCTTGTATTTACAAGAAAGTGAGTGGGATCTCTGTAGTATTCCTAGTACTATATGTAGATGACATATTGTTGATTGGGAATGATATAGAACTTCTTAATAGCGTCAAAACCTATTTGAATAATAGTTTTTCGATGAAGGATCTTGGCGAAGCGGCATATATTCTAGGCATCAAGATTTATAGAGATAGATCAAGACGCCTAATAGCGCTTTCACAAAGTACATACTTAGACAAAGTTCTAAAGAAGTTTAGAATGGAAGAGAGCAAGAAAGGGTTCGTGCCCATGTTGTCAGGTAAGACCTTAAGTAAAACTCAAAGTCCAGCTACGGTAGAAGATAGAGAAAAGATGAATAAAATTCCCTATGCCTCGGCCATAGGTTCTATCATGTATGCCATGCTCTGTACGAGACCGGATATAGCACATGCTGTTAGTTTGACTAGCAGATATCAAAGTGATCCTGGAATGGAACACTGGACAGCGGTCAAGAATATCCTAAAGTACCTGAATATGACTAAGGATATGGTTCTTTCTTATGGAGGTGATGAACAGCTTGTTGTAAACGGTTACACTGATGCTAGTTGGAACACCGATCCAGATGACTCGAAGTCACAGTCTGAATACGTATTTATTTTGAATGGTGCTGCAATAAGCTGGAGGAGTGCCAAGCAGAGCGTTATGGCAAAATCTTCAACTGAATCGGAATACATAGCTGCTTCGGAGGCTGCACAAGAAGGCATATGGATGAAGGAGTTCATTACTGAACTTGGCGTGGTTCCCAGTGTGTTAGACCCGATGGCCATCTACTGTGACAACACAGGTGCCATAGCTAATGCACAGGAGCCAAGGTCACATAGCAAGCTGAAGCACATCAAGCTACGTTTTCATGCTATTCGCGAGTATGTCCAAGATGGTGACATAAAGATTTGCAAAGTTCACACTGATCTGAATGTAGCAGATCCGTTGACTAAACCTCTCCCTAGAGCAAAGCATGACCAACACTAGAACGCCATGGATGTTCGGTATATTACCATGTAATCTAGATTATTGACTCTAGTGCAAGTGGGAGACTGTTGGAGATATGCCCAAGAGGCAATAATAAAAGTGGTTATTATTATATCTTTGTGTTTATGATAAAATTTTACATCCCATGCTATAATTGTATTGTTAGGAAACACTAATACATGTGTGTTTTGTAAACATAAAAGAGTCCCTAGTAAGCCTCTTGTTGAACTAGCTTGTTGATTAATTGATGATCATGGTTTCCTGATCATAGACATTGGATGTGATTAATAACAAGGTTATATCATTAGGAGAATGATATGATGGACACACACCCATAGTAAGTGTAGCATAAGATCAAGTCATTAAGTTCGTTTTGCTGTAAGCTTTGAAATACATAGTAACCTAATCCTTCGACCATGAGGTTATGTTAATCACCATCACCGGATGGGTACTTTGATGACATCAAATGCCGCTTCGTAACTGGGCGGTTATAAAGGTGTCATTGGGTATTCTGAAAGTATGTGTTGAAGCGCATAGACCAAGATTGGGATTTGTCCATCCATATGACGGATAGATATACTCTGGGCCCTCTCGGTGGAATGTCATCTAGATAGCTTGCAAGCATGTGACTGGGTCACAAGGGATGACATAACATGGAACGAGTAAAGAGTACTTATCAGTAACGAGGAAGAACTAGGTATGAAGATACCGACGATCAAACCTCAGATAAGTAGAATGTCGCGAGACAAAGGGAATTGGTTTCGTATGTTAATTGGTTCAATCGATCACGAAGTAATCGTTGAGTATGTGGGAGCCGTTATGGATCTCCAGATCCCGCTGATGGTTATTGATGGGAGAGGTGTCTTCATCATGTCTGCATATTCACGAATCATAGGGTGACACACTTAAGGTTCGAAGTTGTTTGAAGTAGATATGGAATTTGCGTTGGAGACCGAATGTTGTTCGGGGTCTCAGAATGGATCCGGGACATCACGAGGAGATCCGGAATGGTCCGGAGAATGAGATTCATATATTGGGGATCATTTTCTAAGTTAGGAAATGTTCCGGAGTATTTGTATGGAGATTCTAGAAGGTTTCAGAATGTTCTGGAAGGTTCTAGAGGATTTCTTGGAGTTTGCTTGAAAACCAAGAAAGGATCAAGGGAGTCCAAGTGGGGCTAGACACGGATTCGTGGGGGAGGAGGATTCCTCCCCCCTTCCCACCGCCGGCCCAAGGAGGGGAGTCCTACTAGGACTCCCCCTCCCCAGGCGCGCCTCCCTCCCTTAAATAGAAGGGAGGGGTGCCCCCTCTTGCACCTTGTCCCATAACAATCTCTCTCAGCCGCCTCTCTCCTCCACGTTTCTTCTGCATAGGCATAGGCGAAGCCCTGCAGATTTCTCACCTCCACCACCACCACCACGCCGTCGTGCTGCTGGGATTCCATGGAGAAGATCTACTACCTCCGCTGCTCGCTGGAACGGGGAGAGGAAGGTCTGCTTCGACTCCGCACGTGTGACCGTCTGCGGAAGCGCTGCCAGAACGCGGCGCCGGAAGGATCGTCCACACGATCTTGAGATCGGCAAGTGATCGACTACATCATCCACGAGATCTAATCTCGTTAACGCTTTTGGTTCTACGAGGGTTAGTACCGATCTGTCTCGTTGCTCATGTCTAGTAGATTAGATCTTGGCTTTTATCTAGATTAGATCTGGGTTTTGTTCGTTCTTGCGGTAGAAAATTTTTGTTTTCCATGCTACGAACCCATCACTTCTCTGTATATGAGAGAGCTAGAGGAGGAAAAATGAGTGCTCGTACATGAGTAGAGAAGAAAGGATCCCCCAAGGGGTATCTCTGGATCGATCCCCCTGGTGCTCCTTATAAAGGGGAGCCCAGGGGACAAGGTATGCCCCCACAGATATTGTTCCTGAGTTGACTAATGGCCTCTTGCCCACTGTTCACGATGTGACTACTGGGGTCTTATCAACTGACAAGGCATGTGCCTTGTTAGGTCTTGTCTGTCCTTTGGTTTCTCCTCTAGTGCTTGTCCATGGAATCTCCTAGTCACTGGTCTTATCCCTTCCTGACAACTTAGGAGCATCTTCTACTTGACGACGAGGCATGTGCCAGTCTTATCCAGGGGCGTCCCAAGACTGGCATATGACGGAAGGGCTTGTGGCATGTCGAGGTAGAGATCGACTTCGTAGTCGTTGCAGTGCAGAAGTTGGTGGTGGTCGAGGTAAGGTTCAAGAAGCACCTAGGGGAGAATAAGAGGGCAATATTAAAGGAGAAACACGGCTTGGGGGCAGCTGACTCGTCCCAGCCTAGGGCAGAAACAAGGGGACCAGCTAGGTCCTCCCTGCATCGACCCAGGTGGAGGGGAAGCTCTATGGCCCAGTCAGGTCGATCCTCTACCTAGTCGGGTTAATGGAGAAGGCCCAGCCGGGATACTCCAGTCCGACCCAGGCTGGAGTGAGTCGGCAGGGGGAGCTGGGCGAGATCAGCCCGGGGTGAGCCGAGTCACCCATGTCGGCCCACCTAGGGAATCGGTGGTGGCAGTCGTTGGGTGACGAGGTTGTGGCATTGTCCCGCGGTGGAGAGGCGAGGTGGCATCATGGAGGTGGCCTGAAGTGGGCCGAAGTAACCGGGGTCGGCCCACTCGGGGTAAGTGAGGTGGGTTGGAGTGGTGCTGGCATCAGGTTTGATCGAGGAGACTCCTGGCGAGGAGGCAAGGTGGGCCAGCTAGGGTAACTCGGCCTAGCCAGGAACTAAAGAGGTTGGCCTAGCAATGGAAAAGGTATAGCCAGGCTTAGGAGAAATCGGCCCAGCCGAGGCTCTGCCGCCTTTTGGCCTTATTCCGGCCTGGGATTGCTCAAACTAGGCTGGGTTTTGTATATATGTCGGCCCAATATTCACTTTTGCCTTCTCTTTATTCGTTTGCTGAGTTTTATCTATATCAAATGAGATTCTCCTTTTTGTTTATTAACTAATCGGTCAACTCTGGGGTACCTAGGGTTAAATCTTGGACAGTAGTCTCATGCATATATTACTAGCTTATATTATCACCTCGTAGTGGGTAGTATTGCCCGGAGAAGAAAGAATGGCCCCACAATGCAGCTTGTGTGCTCTGCCTCACTAAACAGGATACTGCACTCCATCTCCTCGCCACTTGCCCATTTACCATCAGAATCTAGAAGTGGGTGCTAGCCACAGCTCAACTTCCTCTCAATCTCGCTCCTAATCTGAACACGGCGGAGCTTGAAGCATGGATGTGCTCCACCCAGCGCACGCAGCCGGCAGACAAGCGCAAATAGTGGACTGCTCTTGTCCAGCTAACTTGGTGGACAATTTGGAAAGAACGAAATGCTAGAATATTACAAAACTTGTCCGCCTCACTGTGTTGGATACATGCTTGTACACTGGAAGAAGCGAAGATTTGGAGAGGTACAGGCAGGTCCAAGGTTAGTGCCCTGCTACGCAGACCAAGAGAACTAGATTTGCGTACTTGTGAAGGATTGATGATCGCTGTTTCTAGGGCCCTAGAGTTTTCTTTCTATCGTTTCTGTTTCGTTTAAGCTGTGTACATTTTGTACTTCTCCTCTAATGAAATGAAAAGCAGGGCAGACTATCTTTCCGTAAAAAACCCGTATATCTAGTGTCAGACTACTCACAATGGAGGGGTATTATAAGTGGTATCATGCATTCCATACATGCACAAAATTGACGTGTCACTTCAATTAATAACAAGAGAGTACGGTATCATAGCACAAATAATTAAAAAAATAGTGTCAAACAAATCTTATACATAATTTTGCATTGAGATTTTACAAATCAGTAAAGTAACACCCCAGCTTTAGCTAATCCTCAACTTAGGGTTGATTGTGCATTATCATGAGCATCATATTTTAAAAGTGCACGCAAAAGAAATAAAGTAAAACCCTAAACCCTGTTTTCCCCTCTCTCTTTGAAACCTATTCAAAATGATTTTAAATTTTGAAAACTCAAAATGTTTGGATCCCAAACTAAATACAAGGGCCCTTGAGTATTTTATATACTTTGTAACCTTCTGGTATTTTTGAAATATCCAGAACAAAAATAAATTTGAAACACAAATATAAAACAGATTTCAGAAAAAGAAAAAGGTTTTGTAATAAAAACATAAGCAGCAGAGCAGCTCCAGTCCGCAACCCATCTCCCCGTCCCTCCTGTCTATTGCTCGCACGCAGCAAACTTTGGCCCAACAGTAGCCCAACGAAGCCCGACCCACATACCCCTTTTATCCATCCTATTGTCATTGTCAAGCTCGCGTTTCCCCCGAAGCTCCTACGTGTCGCCGTTCACTGTGCTCGTCGGTGTCAAGATGACCGCTGCCACCGACGCCCTGGACGAGGATAAGACCAGCCTGAGACGTGCTTCTCTTCCCTTACTCCCTCTCACTCTCCCCCTGGCGCCCTCCTCCGTCCTCTCTGCGAGCTGGCCGAAACCCTAGCCACCGCCGGCTCGAATCGCCGCCATCTTCGGCTGCCCCAATCTCTGATGGCCTCCCGTTGAGCTTCCCTGCTTCGCCCTCTTCCTCCTCGTCGAAGGAATCGAGCTCGGGTGCTCGCAATCGTCCGCCTCTACCGCGTCTTCCTCGCATCCGACCGTGCTCCGTTGTGACCATGTCATCGTTGTAGTACTCCTTAGGCCTCAACGTCACGCTCGATAGAATCAAGGTGAGCCTCCAGTGCTAACGCACCCTTCATATCCCTTCCTCTTGTCTCGTGTCACCGTCACGTCGAGCAACTGCAGGTACCGCCACCGTCCGTCGTCCGCTTCGTGGGTGCCACTCCGACGACCAATAAGACGCGGCGCCACCTCTAGTCGGTCTGCCATGACCTCCTCTCTCCAACACGCACACCCGCGCAACCCCGCTCGCTATATTTTCTCCGCCCACGTCACCGTCCCGTGAGCCTTCGCCGACATGACATCGTGCCGACGTCATGCTGATGTCAGCAGCGCGGGTCAGACCCGGTCAAACCCGAGTTGGGTCCCACCCTGCCCGCGTGGCACCTAAGGTGGCCTAGGGCCCCTTTGTCAGCTACTATGGCTCAGTGATTCCCCAGTGTAAAAAGTTTCTAGGTTGTTTTAAATAATTTTAGAAATGGTTTAAATAATTCTAGAAATTGAAGAAATACTAGAAATTCAATTTCTTATTATTTATAAGTCAGGAAAATATGTGTAATATATCAAAATGTTCAGAAAAATGAGATCTACATAATAGACTCATAATCATTCATTGTTCAACAACTTTTATTACAACATTAATTAGAAGAACAAACTACCCCCTCATAGGTGATTCCGGGGTTCCTCCTTTATCAGGGTTTGCAACCTCAGACCCTGTTTAAAATGGTCGAGCATGTCTTAGGGGTTCATTACAATACTAATTAACTTGTCATATCATCATCCTTGCTTGAGCATTGCATCGATGCCATGTGTTGATTGTTTCCCCTTTCTTTCCGGTGTTTGCTTCTTCCCGGTAGAATGCGATATCGAGATCGAGATTGAAGACTAGGATCAACACCATCGAAGACCGACGAACAATACTTGATCAACTACAATCAAGTCCAATATAATATATTCGAATATCTGCTTATTGGTTATCAACAGGCAAAGGCAAGCATAGCCCCACCATTATACAATCGTATGGTTTTGGAAGTATTTCATTCTTGCCATGATGCATATGATTCTACTATGGTCTTTTATCGATAGATAGAGTATCATATCTGTTGCATTACTCCCTTTGAGCTTATATTACCTGATCCACTGCTCCTAGCATAAATAGGTTTGGCTTGTGCACTTCTAGAGCTTATATATGTGTCTGGCTTAGCCATGCTTAGATGTCAGTTCTGGTTCATCCAGATGATGTACCAAATGCAGAGAATCTAGTATGACATGAGAACGTGATTCTATGAGATCAGTGGTAAAGGTTAAACATGTTAAGGCTTGTATGGGAGGCCACAGTGGGATGTGGATTTTGTTTAAGGAGGGAAGGTTTGTAATATCCCAAAAATTTAATCAAGGTTATCAAGTTCTAATCACCCAATTTAGGGTTAACAAAAACATTTATTAAGAAAAATGGATATGAATGCATGTGTGTGTTGCATTAGTATAGAATTGATTGAAAATGCCATGCTTGATTGTTCTAAATGTTGTGAAATGGTTTAAAGATGAATGACACATCATCTAGACCATTCACAAACAATTTCCAAAGAGAAAGAAATCAAATAAGAATAAATAATGCAAATCGTCATTTTGACCATTTTAAACCACTAGGCCACTTTAGGTGTTCCTAGAAGAAGATTTCTAACAGAAACATTTCCAACTCTTTTCACCCCTTGCTAGACCAAGTAAAGATGCATCAAGGCCCACTTTACAAACTTACAAAAACATCTAGCAAATCCATTTAAAGGACATTTGAAAATTGAATCCAATTCATATGTGAAGATCACACTTTTTAAAAAACCCACCAAATCAATTCCATTTGACCTCTCCAAGCAAACCTAGTCTCTCAAGCTTAATATAAGATCACTCAAAAAATTTGAATAGAAAATTCAAAAATACATTTCATGCGGCCATTAACACAAACACTTGGCATGCAAAGAATAAACTCTAGCTTAACTTCACTATTTTGTACAGTGATCATTGACCAATTGACCTCCCTCTTACCCCCCTTGTCCCCCTGAGTGTCTAGCAGCAGCAGACAAGCCCTCCCCCTTCGCCGTGGAAAATAGTGGAGCGCCGCCGTTTTGTGGTCATCCCTAGCCGACCACGGCCAGATGCACCAGACCACCCCGCACCCATCCAGCATGTCCACTAGCACCGCCGCAGCCTACAACCACTCCCTGTCCAGGCCACAGCCCCAGCCGAGCCGTGGACCACCCTAGTCGCACCGCGCACCGCCTCTTTGCGCCGTGTCTAGAGCGCGCCAGTGCGCCATGCCCGACCAGCCCCGCAATCTCGCGCCTTGCCCTCACCGCACATGCGTAGCCTCGCCATGATCACGCCACCCCGGCAGACACCCCCGTTCGTCGACGCGCGACCCGCAGCTGCCGCATGCCGCCGTAAGCACCTCTGCCTCCGCTCAGAGCGCCGCACGCGCCAGACCAAACCACGCCGCGCCTTTAAGTCCGTGAGAACCGCCAGGGAGCACCGCACCGTCCTATGCCCTCGCCCATGCCATTAGCTGCATGTAACGACGCCACCGTCGAGCTCACCACCGCACCGCTCGGTCCCCTCGCCACAGTATAAATAGAGCCCTCCACTGCCTCATTTCTTCATACCATTCCACTCCCCACTCCTCACTGACCTTCCCCGCCTCTACCCGGAGCAAGGCGAGCACCACCGCACCGGAATTTCATGCGAGTCCGCCGCTGCTAGAGGAGAAGGGTGCCATCGATTCTGACCACCTCGAGCCCTGCCGTGACCGCGCCTCGCCTCACCGTCGTCTACCTCGTCGTTTGCCCCTGTCGCCGAGCCTAGCTGGAGCCCAGGTGAGCCCTGAGAGACCCCCACCACCGCGTTAGGTTTAGCTCGTCGCCGGAGCTGTTCGTCGTCGACGACGACCCTCAGCCGTTGGATTAGATTTAGATCGTAGCGTCCAGATTGAAAGATACCGATTCGCGTTAGATGAGTCACTACCTAGTGGAACGCCTCTGTCAGCCGCACGCTGTGCTGCGTTGTGCAGTTGGGTCGGCCCGTTTAGCTTTCCCGCCCAGGCCTGGAAATTCAAATAAGGATTTTCCTTTTTAGTTTAAATCCTATTATGTCCCTAGATTCAAAAATCAATTTAGAAAGTTTCACTTAACCAAATTGCATGATCCAAATTTTGCTAGAAAGGAAATTAAGTTATCTATCCAAGCCTATTGGATTTAAATCACTTAGAGTTAGAGATAATCTATAGCAAAAATAATAATACAGAGACTTTTGCAACTTCAAACAATTTTCAAAAATCAACCATAATAGCTTTGGAGTTGATTCCAACTCTCAAAAATCACATTTGATAATATCTATCTGAATATGTAAAAATATTTAGGTTTGCATGCAGTGACATTGGACTAGTACCAAAAGAATGCTATTAGAGCATTTCTAGTCACTTTAAATCATTTAAATGATAATCTTAAACTTTATAAAACGTGGCCAACCCTTTAAATCACATTTCCATGTATTAGAATATGTGGTGATGACATGTGTCCACATGATCCCATATTTTAATTGGAGAATATTAAATCTTAATTAATTTCAAAATGAGTAGAAATTACTTTTCTCAAATGAACTAAATAAAACTAGTCTTTAATTCATGTGATGATTGTGATGATGCTAGATCATCAAGTATGAACCTTAGTGTGCTAAATAGACTAGTTAAGTATTGTTTGGTGATTGTGTACCCCGTATTCCTTTATAGACGATAGTACCTGATACATTGCAAATGTATCTATAATTTTTGATGTTCGATGCTTGGTTTTATCTACTTTCTTATGTTTTGTCCACACTTTGGAGTACTTTTCATATGATTTCTTGGACTAACCTATTAACAAGAGCCACAATGCCAGCTGCCTATTTTCTGCTGTTTTTGGTTCTAAGAAAGTCAGAAAATGAATATTCTCGGAATTGGACGGGTCAAAAGCCAAAGTTATTATTTTACCGAGGGACACCTGGAGCCAGAATACGAGACGGAGAGGGGATGGGGCCCGGCCACACCACCTAGCCATGCGGCCAGGCCTGGCCCGCGCCAGGGGGTGGTCTGGCCGCCCTAGGCACTCCCTCGGCCTCTCCTTCTGCCTATATATTGCCTCTAATACGGAAACCCTAAGTACTCGATCAAAAATCCATGAAAGAGTTTGTAGCCGTAGTCATCTCCATCCCTAGATCAGGAGGGATGTGAAGATCTTCCTGGTACCCTGTCGGAGAGGGGAATTCACCCTGGATGCCTTCTTCATCATCATGCAAGCCTCTTGTGTGATGCGTGAGTAGTTCATCTCTGGACTACGGGTCCATGTAGTAGCTAGATGGCTGGTTCTCCTCCTTTGTGCTTTCATGTCTAGATCTTGTGAGCTCCGTTCATGATCAAGATCATCTATTTGTAATTCTACATGTTGTGTTTGTGGGGATCCGATGGATATTGAGATACTATTTCAGATTGATTATTGATTCTATCATGTCTTTGTTATTTGTGATCTTGCATGCTTTCCATTGTTAGTAGCTATCTTGGCCAAGTAGATGCTAGCAACTCCAAGAGTTAGTATTTATGCTCCATAGTGGGTTCATCCCTCTGGTAATCTGGGGAAGTGACAGAAATCTCTAAGGTACTAGATGTGTTGTTGCTACTAGGGAGAAAACAACAATCATTTGTTCATAGAACAATCGTATTGTTTACATTACACGCAATTTGTAATGCAATTATCTGTTGCTTGCAACTTAATACTGGAGGGGGTTCGGATGATAACCTGAAGGTGGATTATTAGTCATAGATGCAGTTGGATGGCGGTCTATGTATAATGTTGTAATGCCCTATCGAATCTCAAAGGAGTCAAGATGAGTAGTATATGCTTATATGCTTTCTCGATGTTTGTCAATTGTCCCACTGTAATTTGTTCACCCAGCATGTTATCTATCTTAAGGAGAGCCACCTCTAGTGAACTATGGACCCCGGTCCTTTCTTTTACATTCAATCTACAATCAAACGGTTTACAGCTTTGTGTTTACTTTCTGCAAACTATTACTTCCTTCCATTCGATACGTTTAATCCTTTGTTTTCAGCAAAACCGGTGAGATTGACAACATCATCGCAAGTTGGGGACAGAGTTCGGTGGTTGTGTTTTGCAGGTCTCCACGTTGCTGCTGGCACCGGTAGTGCGCCCTGCCAACGTTCAGCTAGCAACACCTTTGGGGTGTTTCCTTGCTCCTACTGGATTGATAACCTTGGTTTCGTATTGAGGGAAAACTTGTTGCTGTGGTCATCATACCTTCCTCTTGGGGTTCCCCAACGAGCTCAATATATTTTCGGCCATCAGTACCGACCAGGGATACGAGGAGGAGGAGTTCTACCCCGAAGAAGACGAAGAAAACTTCAATCACTACACCAATCAAGGCAAGCCATCACTAATTGCAAGATTAACCCAAGCAAGATGCATTAGGGATGCTTTTGTTATATACCTTTGATTATACCCATCTGAAGTTTTACTTGCAAGCTTTACTCTTTTACTTTACCAAAGTTCTTTACTTTTAGTTAATGCTTTGTGAGGTTTTCGAAAGATAGTATAGATAGCATAAAGAGTATAAACCTAGGCCTATACTAGATGTAATTCTATGGCATGAGATTGAGATTAGCATCCCTCATTAGTGAACACTCTTAACCTTAGTGGCTAGTGCTAAGCAATAAAACTTGATCACTTTAGATGGGAATACTTGGTGAAAATGCTTATGAAAACCTTGGAATGATGAGTCACTCTATTGAGATGTTTTGACATGTGTTGCTAAACACAAATGGTTTATGATGATGAAAATGTTGAGGCATGAGCCTTAGCCCTTTTATAAAAACTGATGGTTTGGTTCGGATGCGATACCATTCCAATTTTACCGTACAACCACAATACCTGAATTGGGTAAGGCTTAGCCGGAAATTTATATGCATTAGTATGGGTTCCCTCGCGAAGGAGGTTTGAGCTGAGGCTACCTCTTGACGATGTCCACCTATGCAGTGCCCAGGATGGCAGATGGCCATGGCTGGGAGGCCAAGCTCATAGGGGAGGTGCTTATACTAGAGTGTGTAAAGGAAAGGTTATGTTTGATTATCCGCATACTAAGTATGATGATTCAGGGTTATCCCTGACGGATGTATCGAATATTGTGGTGAAAGTGTACCACCTCTGCATAGAGTGTCAAACTATTCGAATAGCCACGTCCGCGGTCATGGACAATTGGAGTGGCCATATTGTTCCGTCGTAAGATGTTTTCCAAAAGGACTTGTGAAGTGAACTATGATTTTGACTTGACCACAACAAGGTTGTGAGTATGAAAACTAGGTTCCCCACTTAAAGTGATTTAGAACTTTTACTTAGTTTTCTTTACTTCTGAACTCAGCATAGATAAATCTGGCTTTTTGCAATAAACTTAGAGCTTAGGATTCATACTATAACTACCTTACTTGTTAGTAATAGTTTGCGAGTACTTAAATAGTACTCATGGCTTTGTCCCTGGCTATTCCCGTGGCCAGACTATGAGGAGGACTATCAGGAAGATGGACAACATGACGACTACGACAACGAGGATCATCTCCCATCATCAGCATTGCTTGTGACACTGAAGATGGAGCCTGCTGCTACGCTTATTATTCCGCTGCTTGTTTGTATTAAGACTGGATCATGAGATCCTTTATTTGTGTAAGACCTTGTTATGGTTTGTAATGGATGATGTAGTGTGATATCCAATCTGTTATGTCTCCCAGAAATGGTAATCCTGGGATTGTGATGTATGGCATAACAGGTATCTAGGATTAAAAATCCGGGTGTTGACAAGTTGATATCAGAGCCATCCTGACCATAGGAGACCCTAGTTAGAATGGACGTCCGAACAAAAACTTAGTTTCAAACCAAAGAAGTGAGTATTTATGAAAACATATTCCCACTCTTATCTTTGATTCTTTCAGAAAAAATCATGTTCCTAAAAAATTCTTACATTACTACATAAAATTTGACACACTTGATCACCTCACTAACTTACTCATCCTAAATTCTTATAGATGGAAGTTCAGTATTGCAAGTTCTACCAGTTGGGCAACGGAGGCCAGCTGATATTTGAGAGGGATCTTGATGCACTATCTGAGTATCTTGAGCATCCTCATCCGGAATTCTTCGGAGCCCAACTCAAGGATTTCCCAGGAGGAGACCTGCAATGGCTGATAGTTGAAGATCTTCGAGGCAAGATGGAAGCATCCCTTTCTGAGAAGATTCAATTCACCGTGAGAGAGAACAACTGGCTAGATGGATTAGCTAGGGCTATGCATGAAGCTCTTGCCCGTCTATGTGGGCAAAACATCAACTTGATCCAGGGAACTCGCTTTGCTCATTACGCAAGGCGTGATTCTATGGGAATGCCATTGGAGATGCCAAGTCACCCGGAGATGAAGCGCCAAGTGGAGAATCTTGACTTCCTACTATATGATAGGCAGAAGGAATTGGACAATGCTCGAGCCTACGCCAACCACAACCTTGCCATTGCCGCCAAGAAGGACCAGACTTTCGCCATGCTCGTCAAGGATCGCTAATCACTTCGTCGTTAATGCGAAAAGAAGGATCGCACCATCGCTCGTCTTCGCAAGAAGGTGGCCGACCTCGAGAAGACTATCCATGAGCAAGAAGTCCAGCTTGAAGCAAAAGAAGAAGAGGAAGAAGGTGAAGACATCTAGGGAGATATTCACTCGTACCTCAGTGATGACAATGACTACCTGGATGATGATGCCATGGATTTCTACACCGATCATGATGACTCCGACTTCATTGATGATGAGTAGATGCACTTGATCACTATCGTAGGAATGAGTTGTATCGGTCCCACTATATCTTAGTTCACAGAATGGTTCTTAAAACCATCTGTTTTCCTTTTGTGTAGTGGTGTGTGTTTGTATTGTGTGCTCGAATGAATGAATGAATGAATGAGAAGAACTTAGTTGCAAAACCTGAGTTCAAACTCAAAGTTTAAAGCTTTTGAAACAAAACCATGAACCTTACAACTTTCCCTCTTACCTCATTATCTATCTCAATCTTCAGATGACTCGTGGAAACCAAGGAGGAAGCAGCTCATCGCAGGACCCGATGTTGCAGATTCTGCAAATGCTAGTTTCTGATCGTGAAGCTAGTAGAGCAGAGCGCCAAGCCAACCTAGCCACCTTGCAACAGATAGCTCAGATGGCCCACAATAATCAAGGCCATGGAAATCAGGATCATCATGGATCCAAGCTTAAGAACTTTCAAAATACCAATCTCCCTATCTTTAACAAATTTGAGGATCCCTTAGATGCTAATGACTGGCTGCAAACCTTGGAGAATAACCTGGAAGTCGTAGGAGTTGACGCCAACGAGAAGGTACTGTTTGCCACCCACTATCTGGTAGGAGATGCAAGAGCCTGGTGGAATAGCACCCGTACGATGAACCATGGTCAGATCATGACTTGGGAAGCTTTCAAGGTCAAGTTCAGCCGCACCCATGTGCCGCAGGGTTTAGTCACCAGAATGAGAGATGAGTTCAGAAAACTGAAGCAAGGAAGGATGACGGTAGTTGAATACCGTGACAAATTTCTATCCCTCGCTAGGTATGCATCCGCTGAGATCAACACTAAAGCCAAGAAGAAGGAAAGGTTCCTGAAGAGATTGCATCATGAGATGCAGACAGTGTTAGTCAACATCCGTTTTGAAGACCTAGAAGAGTTAGTCGACTCTGCCATCCAGATGGAAGGGAAGATCAACCAAGCCAATGACAACTGCAAGCGCAGAATGATGCACCAGAATAGGTCCCACAATACCTAGAAGTATCGCCCCAACCCATCTACAGGATATCCCCCAAGAAACAATAGACCCTGATGTCTTGTCCAAGCTACCCCAATCGTAGCGGAGGAAACCGTGAAGTCCGGGGGAAACCACAACAACAACCCCGACAACCCCAACCACTTCAACCATGCACCGCCCAAGTCCAACAACAACAACAATACTGCCCTAAGGACTAGAAGCAATGTTGTGCCAGTTGCAGCCAAAGACAAGTCCCAGACCACTTGTTTTGAATCTGGAGTCAAGGGTCACTACTCCAACGAGTGTCCCAAGAAGATCGTAGCCACCACCAATGTGAATGCCCCAGCTCAGCAGCAGCGGCGTGTACAGCCGAGAAGAAGATTTGCCCCAGGGAATTCGCTCAACCGCAACGGCCGGCTGTTCCACATGAATGTTGAAGAAGCCCAGGAAGCGCCAGATGTCGTGTTGGGTATGTTTTCTGTTAACTCAGTACTTGCAAGAGTGTTGTTTGATTCTGGAGCATCGCACTCGTTTGTTACAGAAGAATTTGCATGCACTAGTAAGATTCAACCAACAAAATTGAAGCATGTTATGATAGTTCAAATACCTGGTTCAACCACCAAAGCTAGAAAAATTTACAAGGCTGTGCCTATCAAAATCCATGGGATAGATTTTTATGCCAATCTAATAATACTTGGAACCAAAGGTTTGGAAGTAGTACTAGGAATGGATTGGATGTCAAAACATAAAGGATTGATCGACTGTGCCAAGAAAGCCATAACCATGACCAGTAGCTCTAGAGTATCAGTAGAGCATGTATCCGAGACCTTGCCCCGTCAATTTAAATGCAACAAGAGTGTAGCCCTACCCACCATTGACCAAGTCAGAGTAGTCTATGAATACCCCAACGTATTCCCAGATGAATTGCCGGTATGCCCCCAGATCGAGATATCGAGTTCATTATTGAACTAATTCCTGGAACTGGACCCATAGCTCAGAGACCTTATAGTATGAACCCATCAGAACTAGTGGAGGTGAAGAATCAACTTGATGCTATGCTGGAGAAAGGTCTTATTCAACCAAGCGCATCGCCATGGAGATCGCCCATTTTGTTTGTCGACAACAAAAGATGGAGGTAACCGTTTGTGCACAGATTACCGGAAGCTGAATGATGTCACCATCAAGAACAAGTACCCACTACCCAAGATAGAGGATTTGTTTGATTAGTTGACTGGTGCCAGAGTGTTCTCTAAGATTGATCTTAGAACTGGTTATCATCAACTCAAAATTCACACAACAGATATTCCAAAGACCGCCTTTACCACCAGATATGGAATGTATGAGTATACGGTCATGTCTTTTGGATTAACCAATGCCCCCGCTTATTTCATGAATCTCATGAATAAGATTTTTATGAACTTTCTGGATAAGTTTGTTGTTGTTTTTATCGATGATATTCTTATCTATTCCAAGTCAGAAGAAGACCATGAGCAACATCTGAGAACCATCCTTGAAATCCTGAGAGAGCATCTGTTATATGCCAAGTTCAGCAAATGTGAGTTTTGGCTGAAAGAAGTAGGATTCCTCGGACATATTGTGTCGGCAGGAGGAGTCGCTATTGATCTCGCCAAGATCAAAGATGTTGAAGAATGGGAAGCCCCAACCACTCAAACCCAAGTCCATGCATTTCTCGGGTTAGCGGGATATTACCGCAAGTTCGTTGAAGGATTTTCGAGCATCGCAAGACCAATGACCCAATTGTTGAAGAAAGACAAGAAGTTTGAATGGGCCGACAAATGTGAAGCAAGTTTTCAAGAACTCAAGAAGAGATTGATTTCAGCCCCAATATTGATTATGCCAGATATCAAGACGCCTTTTGATGTGTATTGTGATGCATCCAAGATTGGTCTCGGATGTGTGTTGATGCAAGAAGGCAAAGTCATAGCATATCTGTCTAGACAATTGAAGCAACACGAGCAGAACTACCCTATCCATGAGCTTGAACTAGCAGCTGTAGTTTTAGCCTTGAAGACATGGCGTCATTATCTTATGGGTAATCGCTGTGAGATTTATTCGGATCACAAGAGTTTGAAGTATATTTTCACCCAGAAGGAGCTGAATATGAGGAAAAGGAGATGGACAGAGTTAATCAAGAATTATGACCTTGACATTCACTATCACCCCGACAAAGCCAATGTGGTAGCGGATGCTCTTAGCAGATTGCCGTGTAGGTTAAACACCATGATCAAAGAGAACCAACCAAGTTTGCATGAAGAGTTGGAGCAGTTTAGAACTGAGCTAGTTAGCAAAGAATTTTTAGCTAGCACTGAACTTCAACCCACTTTGATTAGCCAGATCAAGGAAGCCCAGAAGGGAAATGAAAGTATCGACGGAATCAAGAGTCGTATTGGTACAGGAAAGGTACCTGGATTCACCGAAGATGAAGAAGGCGTTTTGTGGTACAAAGGACGTATCTGTGTACCAGCAGATTTGGAGCTAAAGCAAGTTATCATGCAAGAAGCTCATGATACTCTTTATTCTATCCACCCCGGAGGAATGAAGATGTATCAAGATTTGAAGGAGCAATTTTGGTGGCACAAGATGAAGAGATAAATCGGAAGCTACATATCCAAGTGTGATATCTGTCAGAGAGTCAAAGCGGAACATCAAAGGCCCGTAGGAATGTTGCAACCATTGCAGATTCCGGAATGGAAATGGGATTCCGTCAGAATGGACTTTATCACCGGTTTGCCTACTTCTAGTAGGGGAAATGACTCTATCTAGGTCATAGTTGATAGACTGTCCAAGGTAGCCCATTTTATACCTGTCAAGAGAACCTACCAGAGTTCAAAGATAGCAGAGTTGTACATTGCTAGAATTGTCAGTTTGCATGGAACCCCCAAGACCATAGTGTCGGATCGAGGAACCCAATTTACCTCAAGATTTTGGCAGAAAGTCCAAGAAGGATTAGGAACCAAGTTAAATTTCAGCACAACTTATCACCTGTAGACCGATGGACAGACTGAAAGAGTCAACCAAATCCTAGAAGATATGTTGAGAGCTTGTGTGTTAGAGTATGGATCAAAATGGGAAGATTGTCTGCCTTTTGCAGAATTCTCATACAACAACATTTATCAAGCTAGTCTACAAATGGCCCCATTTGAATTTCTGTATGTAAGGAAGTGTCGTACCCCCTTGAATTGGTCAGAAGTAGGAGAGAGTCAGATTTTCGGACCCGACATCCTACGAGAAGTCGAAGAGAAGGTTCACAAAGTCCATGAGCACCTCAAGACCGCCCAATCCAGACAGAAGAGTTATGCTGACAAGAGACGTAGAGACCTGACCTTCAATGTCGAAGATTTTGTGTATCTCAAAGTGTCGCCTTTGAAGGGAATGCAGCGTTTTCAGCTGAAAGGAAAGTTAGCCCCTAGATATATTGGACCCTTCAAGATTCTGAATCACCGAGGAGAAGTATCTTATCAACTAGAACTGCCAGAGGAGATGTCAGCCATCCATAATGTGTTCCATATCGCGTTACTTCGCAAATGCTTAGAAGTTCCGGAGAAAACTGAAGTGTTCAAGAACATTGATCATCGAGCCATTGATATCAACAAGGATCTGACGTATCTTGAAGTGCCCATTCATATCTTGGAAGAAGTCTTCAGAACCACCAGGACCCGGAGTATCAAATTTCTCAAGATCGAGTGGAGCAACAATATCGAAGAAGAAGCTACTTGGAAGCGAGAAGATTACATTAGGACTGAGTTTCTAGATCTCTTTAGTTCCTAGTTTTTTTCTTAAATCTCGGGACGAGATTTTGTTTAAGGAGGGAAGGTTTGTAACATACCAAAAATTTAATCAAGGTTATCAAGTTCTAATCACCCAATTTAGGGTTAACAAAAACTTTTATTAAGAAAAATGATATGAATGCATGTGTTTGTTGCATTAGTATAGAATTGATGGAAAATGCCATCCTTGATTGTTCTAAATGTTGTGAAATGGTTTAAAGGTGAATGCCACATCATCTAGACCATTTACAAACAATTTCCAAAGAGAAAGAAATCAAATAAGAATAAATAATGCAAATGGTCATTTTGACCATTTTAAACCACTAGGCCACTTTAGGTGTTCCTAGAAGAAGATTTCTAACAGAAACATTTCCAAATCTTTTCACCCCTTGCTAGACCAAGTAAAGATGCATAAAGGCCCACTTTACAAACTTACAAAAACATCTAGCAAATCCATTTAAAGTACATTTGAAAATTGAATCCAATTCATACGTGAAGATCACACTTTTTCAAAAACCCACCAAATCAATTCCCCTTGACCTCTCCAAGCAAACCTAGTCTCTCAAGCTTAATATAAGATCACTCAAAAAATTTGAATCAAAAATTCAAAAATACTTTTCATGCGGCCATTAACACAAACACTTGGCATGCACAGAATAAACTCTAGCCTAACTTCACTGTTTTGTACAGTGATCATCGACCAATTGACCTCCCTCTTAACCCCCTTGTCCCCCTGAGTGTCTAGCAGCACTAGACAAGCCCCTCCTTCGCCGTGGAAAACAGTGGAGCGCCGCCATTTTGTGGTCATCGTCGGCCGACCACGGCCAGCTCGCACCAGACCACCCCGCGCCCATCCAGCATGTCCACTAGCACCGCCGCAGCCTACAACCACTCCCTGTCCAGGCCACAGCCCCAGCTAAGCCGTGGACCACCCTAGTCACGCCGCGCATCGCCTCTCTGCGCCGTGTCCAGAGCACGCCAGTGCGCCGTGCCCGAGCAGCCCCGCCAGCTCGCGCCTTACCCTCACCGCGCACGCGCAGCCTCGCCATGATCACGCCACCCTGGCAGACACCCCCGTTCGCCGTCGCGCGACCCGTAGCTGCCGCACGCCGCCGCAAGCACCTCTGCCTCCGCTCAGAGCGCCGCACGCGCCAGACCAACCACGCCGCCCCACGCCATGCCTTTAAGTCCGTGAGAATCGCCAGGGAGCACCGCACCATCCTATGCCCTCGCCCATGCCATTAGCTGCCTATAGAGACACCACCGTCGAGCTTACCGCCGCACCGCTTGGTCCCCTCGGTGTAGTATAAATAGAGCCCTCCACTGCCTCATTTCTTCACACCATTCCACTCCCCACTCCTCACTAACCTTCCCCACCTCTCCCCGGAGCAAGGCGAGCACCACCGCGCCAGAATTTCACCGGGAGTCTGCCGCTACTTGAGGAGAAGGGCGCCGTCGATTCCGACCACCCTGAGCCCTGTCGTGACCGTGCCTCACCTCGTCATCATCTACCTCGTCGTTTCCCCCCGTCATCGAGCCTAGTTGGAGCCCAGGTGAGCCCCGAGAGACCCCCACCACCGTGTTAGGTTTAGCTCGTTGCTGGAGTTGTTCGTCGTCGACAACGACCCTCAGTCGTTGGATTAGATTTAGATCGTAGCGTCCAGATTGAAAGATACCGATTCGCGTTAGATGAGTCACTGACTAGTGGACCCCCTCTGTCAGCCGCGCGCTGCGCTGTGCAGTTAGGCCAGCCCGTTTAGCTTTCTCGCCCAGGCCTGGAAATTCAAATAAGGATTTTGCTTTTTAGTTTAAATCCTATTATGTCCCTAGATTCAAAAATCAATTTAGAGAGTTTCACTTAACCAAATTGCATGATCAAAATTTTGCTAGAAAGGAAATTAAATTATCTATCCAAGACAGTTGGATTTAAATCACTTGGAGTTAGAGACAATCTATAGCAAAAATAATAAGACAGAGACTTTTGCAACTTCAAACAATTTTCAAAATCCAACCATAATAGCTTTGGAGTTGATTCCAACTCTCAAAAATCAAATTTGATAATATCTATCTGAATATGTAAAAATATTTAGGTTTGCATGCAGTGACATTGTTCTAGTACCAAAAGAATGCTATTAGAGCATTTCTAGTCACTTTGAATCATTTTAATGATAATCTTAAACTTTATAAAACGTGACCAACCCTTTAAATCACATTCCCATGTATTAGAATATGTGGTGATGACATGTGTCCACATGATCCCATATTTTAATTGGAGAATATTAAATCTTAATTAATTTCAATGAGTAGAAATTACTTTTCTCAAATGAACTAAATAAAACTAGTCTTTAATTCATGTGATGATTGTGATGATGCTAGATCATCAAGTATTAACCTTAGTGTGCTAAATAGACTAGTTAAGTATTGTTTGGTGATTGTGTACCCCGTATTCCTTTATAGACGGTAGTACTGACCAAGGATACGAGGAGGAGAAGTTTTACCCCGAAGAAGACGAAGAAAACTTCAATCACTACACCAATCAAGGCAAGCCATCACTAATTGCAAGATTAACCCAAGCAAGATGCATTAGGGATGCTTTGGTTATATACCTTTGATTATACCCGTCCCAAGTTTTACTTGCAAGCTTTACTCTTTTACTTTACCAAAGTTCTTTACTTTTAGTTAATGCTTTGTGAGGTTTTGGAAAGATAGTATAGATAGCATAAAGAGTATAAAACTAGGCCTATACTAGATGTCATTCTATGGCATGATATTGAGATTAGCATCCCTCATTAGTGAACACTCTTAACCTTACTGGCTAGTGCTAAGCAATAAAACTTGATCACTTTAGATGGGAATACTTGGTGAAAATGCTTATGAAAACCTTGGAATGATGAGTCATTCTATTGAGATGTTTTGACATGTGGTGCTAAACACAAATGGTTTATGATGATGAAAATGTTGAGGCATGAGCCTTAGCCCTTTTATAAAAACTGATGGTTGGGTTCGGATGCGATACCATTCCAATTTTACCGTACAACCACAATACCTGAATTGGGTAAGGCTTAGCCAGAAGTTTATATACATTAGTATGGGTTCCCTCACGGTGGAGGTTTGAGTGGAGGCTACCTCTTGATGATCTCCACCTATGTAGTGCCCAGGATGGCAGATGGCCATGGCTGGGAGGCCAAGCTCATAGGGGAGGTGCTTATACTAGAGTGTGTAAAATAAAGGTTATGTTTGATTATCCGCATACTAAGTATGATGATTCAGGGTTATCCCTGATGAATGTATCGAATTTTGTGGTGAAAGTGTACCACCTCTGCAGAGAGTGTCAAACTATTCGAATAGCCGCGTCCGCGGTCATGAGTTGGAGTGGCCATACTGTTCCGTCGTAAGATGTTTTCCAAAAGGACTTGTGAAGTGAACTATGATTTTGACTTGACCACAACAGGGTTATGAGTATGAAAACTAGGTTCCCCACTTAAAGTGATTTAGAACTTTTACTTAGTTTTCTTTACTTCTGAACTTAGCTTAGATAAATCTGGCTTTTTGCAAATAAACTTAGAGTTTAGGATTCATACTAGAACTACCTTAATTGTTAGTGATAGTTTGTGAGTACTTAAAGAGTACTCATGGCTTTGTCCCTGGCTATTCCCGTGGCCAGACTATGAGGAGGACTATCAGGAAGATGGACAGCAGGACGACTATGACAACTAGGATCATCTCCCATCGTCAGCATTACTTATGGCATTGAAGATGGAGCCCGTTGCTACGCTTAGTATTCCGCTGCTTGTTTGTATTAAGACTGGATCATGAGATGCTTTATTTGTGTAAGACCTTATTATGGTTCGTAATGGATAATGTACTGTGATATCGAATCTGTTATGTCTCGCAAAAATGGTAATCCTGGGATTGTGATGTATGGCATAACAGGCATCTAGGATTAAAAATCCGGGTGTTGACACTTAGAGTATTGATGCACTTGACGATCGACGTAGAGCTCGTTGGGAACCCCAAGAGGAAGGTATGATTCGCATAGCAGAAAGTTTTCCCTCAGTTATGAAACCAAGGTTTAATCGAACCAGTAGGAGCAAGGAAACACCCCAAAGGTGTTGCTAGCTGAGCTTTGGCAGGGAGCACTACCGATGCTAGTAGCAATGTGGAGACCTACACGACACAACCACAGAACTTTGTCCCCAACTTGCGATGAGGTTGTCAATCTCACCGTGTTTTGCAGAAAACAAAGGATTAAACATATCGAATGGAAAGAAGTAAAAGTTTGTAGAAAGTAAACACAAAGCAGAAACAGTTTATAGATTGTATGTAAAGAGAAAGGACCGGGATCCATAGTTCACTAGAGGTGGCTCTCCTTAGATAGATAACATGCTGGGTGAACAAATTACAGCAGGGCAATTGATAAACACCGAGAAAGCAATACATGCATATACTAATCATCTTGACTCCTTTGAGACTTGATTGGGCATTACAACATAATACATAGACCGTTATCCAAATGCATCTATGACTAATAATCCACCTTTAGGTTATCATCCTGTAAGATCCCTCCTTTGTAAAGGAAAAGATCCCTGTGATTGCAATGCTAGTCCCTGGATCAATGCTAGCATCCACAGTTTAAGATGAAGTACACAGATATAAAGGTCGTTTATTACAGTCATTCCAGAGATAAAACATAGTCTTTTACAACTCATGGCCAAAGGCCTAATACAAGAGTTTATGGAATAAGTAAATAAACATAAGTCTTCATCTTCATGTGCCACAGGCAAGCATGTTGAGTGTAGACTCATGACTCCTAATCATCATCAGAGTAACCTGCAACATCATAAGTTACAGCCATAAGGGTCAATACTTTGGAATAGTATTGGCAAGTGATACCTTAGTATATAATTAAGTGGACTATAATACTATATGCATTTGGCTGGTGGAGTTTAGGCTTGCATTGCTCAAAATAGATTTTTCCTTAACTTTTGAAAATACTAAGTTTTTGTTTGGCAAAAACTTTCCAAGACATCTTCCAATCCAAGACTGAAGATCCACTCAGGGCATCTACCATTCAAGGACTGAAGATTTACTTGGCAAAAACACCCAAGGCATCTATCAATCAAAGACTCTAGATCCACTCAGGGCATCTATCAATCAATGACTGAAGATCCTTTTATCCCTTGTTCACCCTCAAGTTTTATTTAGAAATTGGAGTGATGAGATTCTTGAAGCTTCCATGTCTTGATGCTCAAATTGTCCTTTACCAGGGACATGGCTAAGTACTTAGGTTTTACACTCTGCAGAGGTGGTGCACTTTACCCACAAGCCTTGGTTTCCCAAGACATGATCCTTCAGTAGCCTTTCCTTAGTCAAATGGACGCGTTCCAACCTATCATCCCATCTACCACCCACTGTCCAAAAGACTAAGTTCTAGCATCCTAAGATCATGGAAGAGCCCATATTACCAAGTGGTTGCACTTGAAGCTTTTCAACATTTGACATCTCAAATCTCTTTGTTTCTTGGGTGGCCATCCACAAGTGAGATACACAAGCCAAGTCCATGGCCTTGTGAACCACTCAACATAAGCCATTCCTTCCATTCCACCCAGGTGGTTCATTAACTTAGTTGTTTTATTTTACAAAAACATAAGTCCTTAGACTTAGAAATTTTCCATAGTGAATATATAAACCACCCTTGTTTTCTAGTAGCTAGGCTAAGCATGATAGTAATAGGAATCTTGACTTAGGTAATTTTCACTAAGGCTTCACTTAATAGGTTTTCCCAAAGCATAGCTTGTTCTTAGCAAAAAACCATGCAAGTCCTATACTTAGAAAAATATTACTAATGCATAAATAAAATATAGGAATGGAATATTCATGATGATATCACTTTCCTTGGTAGTGTGGAGAGTAGCACTCGTCACAATCACAATCACTAGCAAAATCTACACACAAAGTTGTAGCATACAATTACACACAAATATATACAAACAAAAGTATTATGAATGCATGCATGCATGCATGAATCTACCAAGTGATGATTTTTGAAAACTTCAACCAAGCAAGTGCATGTTTACAGAATCTAAACAAGTCACAAAAATAGCCAAGACAACTTATTTAGCCCTAAAACAAAAATACTAAACTAAATCTATACTCAAAAAGGCCTCAAACAAGTCTCTGCAATTTAAGCACATCTAATGGTTACTATTTGCTAAACAAATTGGATAGGCAGAAAGGTCTTGTTTTTCTGAATCCAACGGTATAAAGTTTGCAAAATTCCTACGTGGAAATCAAAAGATATAGGCATTTGAAATCTGGATCAAAATCTGTTTTTAAATTCTATTTTCAGATCTAACCTAGCCACGCGTCATGTTCTTATTCGCCCGTACCGGTTCGTCTGGATCAAGCGATACAGATCTAACGGCTGCTATTTCTCTGGCCAAGAACTGGCGGCGGAGCGGCGGCTACCGGCGGCGGAACTGTCGGTCGATGACGTTGCCGATGATGCAGACGGAGAGGGAGAAGGAGGAGTAGCTCACCGGGCTCAGGGGGTCACGGCGAAGCTCGTTGTACTCGCGGTTGGTCAAGGGGCGCTCGGGCACGGCTGCGATTGCTCACCGGAGTTCGTGGCGGCGTCGGGTGCGTCTGGTGGTCGTCGTGGACGTCGCTGTGGATCACCCCAAGGCAAAGCGAGGACACGGTTAGATTCACAGAGTCAAGGCGAAGTAGTGAGCATGAACGAGAAGGCGAGGGGCGGTCTATTCCTACCGGGAAAACTCGTCGGAGTTGATGTCGTCGTCGGTGCTCGCGGTGTCAGGTGGAACCGGCGACCTGGGGCAGTACAGGACAGACTAGTGAGGTCAGGAGATGCGCAAGGATTCACTGAACAGGATAGCAAGAAAGATAGGCATAGGGTAACATGAGGCTCACCGGAATCGCTCGCCGGAGAGGCTCTGTCTGCGGCGGTGCAAAGCTGATTGAGGGCAGCCTGGTGGCGGAGTGAGCGAGGTGTCTGGGGGAAAAAGATCGCGGGGCAGAGAGGGTCTTATAGCCGGGGAATCGACAGGAAACGCTCGCGGTTAAATGCCCATTTACGCCGCGCCATTACCGGCCATCACTGCTGCGGCGACGTGGTCGCAGGCGCGGTCTGGGGAAGACGAGGACGACATGGACCGGGCCCGCTCGTCAGCGAAACGCGCAAGGTGTTGGTGGGGCCGGGCTGTCAGCGTCTGTCTGCGTGTGCTCGCGCGTGTGAGAAGAAAAAGGAGATCCCCGGGTGGGCTTGCTGGGCTTCATCCGCTGCTGGGCCAGATTCTGGCCGCTCGGCCCTTTTCCTTTCTTTAAGCCTTTTTTTTCTAATTCCATTTTCTGAATAGAATTTGATATGAATTCAAATCCTTTTGAATTCAAACTGCTTTGGGGATTTTTGCAGGGTTCTGTGGGTTCACAAACAATCAAATATCCTAGTGGTTACCTTGCAAAGGCTTGGTCAAGCTTAGGTTTCAAAGAAAACAGAGATTTGCTCTAGTTTGCAAATATTTGAAATAGGGTTTAGAAAATATTTCTAAATTGGAAACTTGGGTTTAAATGCTACTCCTAATCTTTCCAACCATGGAGGCAAGCAAACAAGATCATGGACAATCAAATCTCAAAGGGTGATGGCCAATTGAGATAAATTGCCCACATGAAATCATAGCCAAAGTTTGTGTTTCTAAATGATTTTGAGAAAAACCCTAAATGGATGAATGATGCAAAGATGATATGAATGAGTTTTGAAACATGATTTTTAGGGATGTTACACATCCGAACCCCCTCCAGTATTAAGTTGCAAGCAACAGATTATTGCTTTACGAACTACGTGTAAAGTAAACAATACGATTGTTCTATGAACAAAGGATTGTTGTTTTCTCCCTAGTAGCAACATCACATCTAGTACCTTAGAGATTTCTGTCACTTCCCCAGGTTACCAGAGGCATGAACCCACTATCGAGCATAAATACTAACTCTTGGAGTTGCTAGCATCTACTTGGCCAAGATAGCTACTAACAACGGAAAGCATGCAAGATCTCAAATAACAAAGACATGATAGAATCAATAATCAATCTAAAATAGCATCTCAATATCCATCGGATCCCCGCAAACACAACATGTATGAATTACAAATAGATGATCTTGATCATGAACGGAGCTCACAAGATCTAAACAAGAAAGCACAAAGGAGGAGAAACCAGCCATCTAGCTACTACATGGATCCGTAGTCCAAGGATGAACTACTCATGCACCACACCGGAGGCTTGCATGGTGATGAAGAAAGCCTCCAGGGTGAATTCCCCTCTCTGGCAGGGTGCCGGGAAGAGCTTCAGATCCCTCCCGATCTAGGGATGGAGATGACAACGGCTACAGACTCTTTCGTGGATTTTTGATCGGGTCCTTAGGGTTTTCGTCCTGAGGGCAATATATAGGCGGAAGGAGAGGCTGAGGGGGTGCCGGGAGCCACCACACCACCCCCTGGCGCGGGCCAGGCCTGGCCGCACGACCAGGTGGTGTGGCCGGCCCCTGGACCCTCTCTATCTCATATTTTGGCACTTGATCCCTTCCGGAAAAATAGGCACTTTGGCTTTTGTCCCGTCCAATTCCGAGAATATTCATTTTCTGACTTTCCTGGAACCAAAAATAGCAGAAAGCAGGCAGCTGGCACTGTGGCTCTTGTTAATAGGTTAGTCCAAGAAATCATACGAAAAGTACTCCAAAGTTGGAACAAAACACAAGAAAGTGGATAACCAAGCATGGAACATCAAAATTATAGATACATTTGCAATGTATCAACATCCCCAAGATTAACTCCTGCTCGTCCTCGAGTAGGTAAGTGATAAAAGGAAGAATAATTTTTGAGGTGACATGCACCATCAAAGACTTGATCAAAGTATTTGCAAAACACTCAAAGCTGGGATCATAGTACTTCAATCATAACATGAAAGACAAAGTTCTAGCAATAAGCAAAGAAACTATGATGCAACATGAAAAGGCACAAACAAAAGATTCATGAATAACAATGCTTTGCAAGACATTTGTTTGTTTCACATAAAGAAAACATAGCATAAAAGTATTCAGCTTGTCCCTCAATAGAGTAGCAAATATAAATGCATAGGACACCTTCAAAGTTCATAAGAGTGACTAGATATAATAGTTTAAAACAAGCAATAACAAGTTTTGCATCAATCAACTAGTCTTGGGACAATGCACATAGAACTAAGAATGGCCACTATGCTCTCAAAGTAGGTGCATAAAGATAGAAGGTGGAGACTCAATGTAATGGTGGAAGAAAAGCCTTTTGTAAAAGGAAGTAGGGATTCAAGTCTCATAAAGAGCTTCCAAAAATTATGGTACTTGTAGTTTTCAGCTCTCATTGCCCCTATCATAAGCATCTTGAAGGTGATTAAGGTTAAAGTGACACAACTAAGAGGATATGCTTGACAAGTTATCAACCGAAATGTCATGCCCCTTACTTACGAAGACCGATCCTCATGCTACTCAACTTCAGTCACGAGTAAGCTCTTGTCATTGTAAGTATATGTGTATCATTAAGAACCGCCAACGGGGTACCCCTTGCACATGATACGGGAGCTTTCCCATAATCAAAATGACAAGGCAAGCAGACAATGAGCATCTCAGCGATCTTTTTATTTGCTATTTGCATAGGTTTTTATTGAGGATGCTTCATAGAGTGCTCATTATGGTGATGCTGCAAGTTTCCACCATGATTAGGCATGGCTTAGGCTAGCGGCCCAGGCGTTTCTCTAACACACATACAAACTCCATGATCTTACAAGTTCCACTTTTATTTCACACCGCCGGGATCCGTAAGCAAAAGAACATGATATCAACGGGGTACAAAGTACAAGTGCAATGTTGAAAGCGTTTCCCATGAAACATGGTTCTGCTAATTTCAACTTATAAAGCGCAAGCATATACGCAACAAAGAAGGACCCAATGGTTCAAGTTTATTAGAGGCAATAAAGTAAAGTGTGCCATCAAGTTTGTGAGAGCTTTAATCACTAGTTTTCTCATAACAAGTGGAAGGTAAACAAAAACATGAATATACTTGGAATAACATAAGATAGTAGGTAGGTATGGTGGACTCTTTGGAATAACTTGGTTTAGGGAGTTGGATGCATGAGTGGAACTCATACTTGGTTGTGGAGGCTAGCAAAAGACTGGGAGCGACAAACTAAGAGAGCAATAATGGCCATAATCATGCAGAGCGACAAAACATCATTGATCAAAGCATAAAGTGATACTACAAGTTGAAAACTAAAGGATCATAAAGGCTATGGTGACTTGAGATAGTCATAACATGGTGTGAGCATGTACCAAGTCAACCCAAATAAAGCATCAAAGGAGAATACCACTATACTATGCTTTAATATGCTAAAACAACGCATGATTCATCCAAGGCACATTAAGCAATCTCAATTGTTTATAACAAGTCATGATGCAGCAAAGAATACTAAGCATAAAGCCAAAACAATATCAAGCATGGCATGACAAAGCATAGGCCACAGTCAAAAACGAGCTCTTTTTACCACATAAGCATGAACTTTCCTACTCTTTTCCAAACCAAACCAAACTATTTGCAAACCAATGTATGAAAGAGGGGGTCCAACCAATTTATTCAGAAAACTAAGCAAACCAAAGAAAATGAAAACAAAAACAAAAACGAGAAAGAAGACGCTCCAAGAAAAACACAACTGTGCATGAAACAATAAAAATGAAGCGTTTGGAAGAAACCTGGAATTTTTATTGATGAAGAAGGGGATGCCTTGGGCATCCCCAAGCTTTGACGCTTGTACTTCTTGGATATTTCTTGGAGTGACACGCGTGGCATCCCCAAGCTTGAGCTTTAGTCCATCCTTCATCTCATTACTCATTGCTTCCATACACCTGAAATTTTTCCTTCATACAAAACTTCACACAATCTCATTAGCAACATTAGTGCACTTAAGATAAATAAGTCTCAAGGTTCAGTTATAACACCCAATAAACTTCCATTAGAACACTAGCTACTGTAGCACTTCCCTCAAAAATCTCAATTCCCCAAAAGAACTCAAGAAGGAACCAACAAGAAGCAAATGCAGAAAATGGCAGAAATCTGTCAAAACAGACCAGCAGGTAAAGACGAATTTTTTAGAAGATCTTATGTTGCTCAAATCAAAAAGTGTTGAACTAACGAAAGTTATATAACAACCTGGGTCAGAAGCACAAAAAATTACAGCTCAAGCCGACATACAGTGCTCTCTCAGGAATTTTTATGGTGAAGCACAAAAATCTGTTTCGGGACAAAAACTTTCCCAATCATTACTTCACTCTCATTAGAGGTTACTCTTGGCACAAAAAGCAAATAAAAAGGATAAGGAGCGGTTATTACAGAGGTAATAACTTCCAAGACTCAACTAAAACTCTTGGGTTATCTCCCAACAAGTACTTTTTTTAACGCCTTTAAGTTAGGCATAAGAAGCAAAGAAAGACTCAAGTGTTCTCAAATGAAGAAGCATTAAGATCAATACCAGAAATATTTTCAACAAGGCAAGGTATATCATCCAAATAAGTTCTAGAGGATCCTCTCTCAATGCTCTTGGGTTCACTATTCTCATCAAAAGGGTTTGCAGGAACAATCCAATCAAGATTCTTTTCTGTGGCATCATGTATTGCTACTAGTTTAAAGGGTATCGGTATCTTAGGTTCCTCCCCATTAGGTTCGGTTTTGTTCATATTTTCTCGTGTACCAACAACATTTACGCATGAGCCTAGCATATTGAAACGTTCAAAGACTTTCCTACCTTCCTTGGAAACATCATAGAACTCTTTAAACAAAGTTTCTAGTATAAAATCCCTCTTTTCAAGGTCTTCAATTTCCTTAAGCTTAAGAAACATTACTTGCATTAAGGGGTTGAGATTAACAAACCTAGCTTCTAACATGTGAATTAAAGAAGCTGCAGCAATCTCATAGTTTGGGGCAAGTTCTACAAGGGACCTATCCTCAGTATCTTCATGCTTACTAACATGATTAAAGAATTCTTCAATGTTATCTTTCCCAATTATAGAACCACTACCGATTGGAAGGTCTTTCAGGATGAATGTAGGGATCAACATGGTGAGCTAAGGGAGAGGTGACTACTAAAGGAGACTTAAATTTTTTGTGTTTTTGAATAAGAAAGCAAACAAGTAAAACTATTTTTTTTGTGTTTTGAAGAACAAAACAAGCAAACAAAGCAAAACAAAAACAACAAAGTAAAGAGATTGGTTATGAGGGACTCCCCTTGTGAAGATGTCCTTGACTCCCTGGCAACAGCGCCAGAAAAGATCTTGATGCACTCGACGATCGACGTAGAGCTCGTTGGGAACCCCAAGAGGAAGGTATGATGAGCACAGCAGAAAGTTTTCCCTTAGTTATGAAACCAAGGTTTAATCGAACCAGTAGGAGCAAGGAAACACCCCAAAGGTGTTGCTAGCTGAGCTTTGGCAGGGCGCACTACCGGTGCTAGTAGCAACGTGGAGACCTGCACAACACAACCACAGAACTTTGTCCCCAACTTGTGATGAGGTTGTCAATCTCACCGTGTTTTGCGGAAAACAAAGGATTAAACGTATCGAATGGAAAGAAGTAAAAGTTTACAGAAAGTAAACACAAAGCAGAAACAGTTTATAGATTGTATGTAAAGAGAAAGGACCGGGATCCATAGTTCACTAGAGGTGGCTCTCCTTAGATAGATAACATGCTGGATCAACAAATTACAGCGGGGCAATTGACAAACACCGAGAAAGCAATACATGCATATACTAATCATCTTGACTCCTTTGAGACTTGATTGGGCATTACAACATAATACATAGACCGCCATCCAACTGCATCTATGACTAATAATCCATCTTCAGGTTATCATCCGAACCCCCTCCAGTATTAAGTTGCAAGCAACAGATTATTGCTTTACGAACTACGTGTAAAGTAAACAATACAATTGTTCTATGAACAAAGGATCGTTGTTTTCTCCCTAGTAGCAACAGCACATCTAGTACCTTGGAGATTTCTGTCACTTCCCCAGATTACCAGAGGCATGAACCCACTATCGAGCATAAATACTAACTCTTGGAGTTGCTAGCATATACTTGGCCAAGGTAGCTACTAACAACGAAAAGCATGCAAGATCTCAAATAACAAAGACATGATAGAATCAATAATCAATCTGAAATAGCATCTCAATATCCATCGGATCCCCGCAAACACAACATGTATGAATTACAAATAGATGATCTTGATCATGAACGGAGCTCACAAGATCTAAACATGAAAGCACAAAGGAGGAGAAACTAGCCATCTAGCTACTACATGGATCCGTAGTCCAAGGATGAACTACTCACGCATCACACCAGAGGCTTGCATGGTGATGAAGAAAGCCTCCAGGGTGAATTCCCCTCTCCGGCAGGGTGCCGGGAAGAGCTTCAGATCCCTCCCGATCTAGGGATGGAGATGACGGTGGCTATAGACTCTTTCGTGGATTTTTTATCGGGTCCTTAGGGTTTTCGTCCCGAGGGAAATTTATAGGCGGAAGGAGAGGCCGAGGGGGTGCCGGGAGCCACCACACCACCCCCTGGCGTGGGCCAGGCCTGGCCGCGCGGCCAGGTGGTGTGGCCGGCCCCTGGCCCCTCTCCGTCTCGTATTCTGGCACTTGATCCCTTCCGGAAAAATAGGCACTTTGGCTTTTGTCCCGTCCAATTCTAAGAATATTCATTTCCTAACTTTCCTGGAACCAAAAACAGTAGAACACAGGCAGCTGGCGTTGTGGCTCTTGTTAATAGGTTAGTCCAAGAAATCATATGAAAAGCACTCCAAAGTTGGAACAAAACACAAGAAAGTGGATAAAACCAAGCATGGAACATCAAAAATTATAGATACATTTGCAATGTATCAAGTATCACACCCTTTAATACTAAGAGGTCGTGTTGAGTTTCATGAACACTTAATGAAGTGATGCCTATACCCTTTGACACTTAGAGTATCACACCCATCCATCCCTATGCCTACCGCACTCGAATCCTACTGTTTACTGCTATTGTTACTACTGTCTTTACTTTACTACTATTGTTACTTTACTATTGCTACTACAAAACTGTTGCTACTGATAAACTACTGCGAGCAAGATTGTTTCCAGGTGCAGCTGAATTGACAACTCAGTTGTTAAGGCTTATAAATATTCTTTGGCTCCCCTTGTGTCGAATCAATAAATTGGGTTTCACTTCCCTCGAAAATACTGCGATACACCCCCCATACTTGAGGGTCATCAAGACTATTTTCTGGCACCGTTGCCGGGGATCATAGCTTTATTTATCAAGTTCACTTGGATTCATTATTGTTCGATGTTATCCATTCATCATGGGTAAGTCTCGTGATGGCAAGGTTCCTATTTTACCATCCACTACAAGAAGAGGTACGGTTTTGAACACCTATGTTGCTCTTGATTCACCATCTGTTATGAGTAAGCTCGTTACACCACCACATACACATGCTACACACACTGCTACTACTGCTGAATCTGAAACTTCTGATACTTATGATGCTGCTTCTACTGTGCTTGATAAGAGTGGTTCATTAGGTCCTTTCCTAGATGCTACGATTTCTAGGACTATAGCTGGAAATACTAAAACACCTAATGAAGACACTACTACACCTGTTAGTTCACCTGAGTCTAGTGAGAGTTATGATATTGAAGATGGTTATGTTGAGATGACCGATGAATTTATTAAAGAATGTAAAAACACCCATGATAGGAGTGCTGCTAAGAGTCTCCTTGAGAGGCGTACTATTAGACCCAAATTGTCTCCTATTGCTAAGTTTGTTGCTTCTCCCATAAACATTAAAGATAAAGATTATGATTTCTCTCTTGATCTATCTTACATAGCTATTGTTGAGAAAGAACCTTTTTGTGGGACTAAGAATGAAAGTGCGGTAGCACATATGACTGAGCTTTCTACCACGAGTGGCTTGTTTTCTGATGATATTAATATGCGTACTTACTTTTTTGCTAAGATTTTCCCCTTTTCACTGAAAGGAGAAGCTAAAACTTGGTTTAGTAATTTACCTCCTGGATCTATTGATAGCCCTGATTGCTTGGTTAGTACTTTCCTGCAGAAATATTTTCCTCCTAGTGCTAGACATGTTATTTTGCAGGAACTTTTTGATTTTAAACACGGAGAAAAAGAGATATTGCCTGAATCATGGGCAAGGTTTTGTGCTTTGATTCATGCACGGGCTGGAAGTCCATTACCTAAGAATGAGCTTCTTGATATATTTTATAATGGACTAACTGACGAATCTAGGACATACCTGGATAGCTGTGCTAATTGTGTTTTCAGGAATAGGACTCCCAAGGAAGCTGGGGAATTAATGGCTAAAATAAGCAAGAATTATGAAGACTAGACTCCTCCTGAACCATCTATACCTGAAACAATTATACCTGAACCAGCTATACCGGCGCCTATACCATTATCTAAGAAGAGGGGAGTTATTGAATTGAATGATGAAGTGATGAAGGAAGCTAAGAAATGTCTTAGGGATAAGGGAATTAAAGCTGCAGATGTCAAGAATTTACCTCCTATAGAAGAATTATGTAAGAATATCCCTTATTCACCCACTATTGAGGTACACTCTCTCCAACACTTTGATGAAGGTGATATCCCTTACTCTAAACCTCCTGATCAATGCTTAGAAGAATTCGATATTTTCATTGTTAAACAAGATAATTTTAATAAAATGGTGCAAAATCATCTAATGGAAAACACTAGAGCTATTGTTGAGTTAAAAGATATTGTAGAAAGAACCTCTAATGATGTTAAAATGATTGTCAAACATTTTCAAATGGTTCAAACTCAAATAGATCAACTTATTAAAGTGCAAAAGACTTGCTAGTTAATGCTGCCAAGGAAAAACATGCTTATGAAATTAGAACTAGAAGTGGTGCTGCTACCCAGGATCCTCTATACCCTGAGGGGCATCCCAAAAGAATTGTGCAGGATACTCAACAAGCTGAAAATAGTGGTACTACTCATAAGAAAAGAAAAAAGAAACATAAAACTATTGTAGAACCCTCTGAACCTACTAAAGATCCTAATAGTATATCTATCTCTGATGCTAAAACTGAAAGTGGTAATGAAGAAAATGATGTTCCTGATAAAGAAAAAGTTGAAGAAGAACCTGAAAAGCACACTAAGAATACTAAATACACTAAAGAAGATTTTGTTACTAAGAATCATGGTAGTGAAAGAGAGCCTTGGGTCCAAAAACCTATGCCTTTCCCTGATAAGAAACACAAGTCAAAGGAAGATGAACACTATAATAAGTTTTGTGAGTGGTGAAACATCTATTCTTGCAAATTCCTTTGACTGATGCTATTAAATTGCCTCCTTACTCAAAGTATATGAAGGATATTGTCTCGAATAAAAGGAAGATCCCTAGAAATTTCTACTTTGCTTGCTAATTATTCCTTTAATGGTAAGGTTCCAAAGAAACTTGGAGACCCAGGGATTCCAACTATTTCTTGCTCTATTAAAATAGTTATGTTAGAACTGCTTTGTGTGATTTGGGAGCTGGAGTTAGTGTTATGCCTTTCTTTATCTATAAGAGACTTCAACTTGAAAAACTAATACCAACTGATATATCTTTGCAAATGGCTGATAAATCTACCACTATTCCTGTTGGTATATGTGAGGATGTACCTGTTCAAGTGGCTCATAATTGCTTGATATTAACTGATTTTGTTGTGCTTGACATGCCTGAAGATGATAATATGTCTATTATTCTTGGGAGACCTTTTCTTAATACTGCAAGAGCTGTTATTAATTGTAATCAAGGAAAGGTGACTTTCAATGTTAATGACAAGGAACATACTATCTATTTCCCCAAGAAGATTGATAGGACTTATGGTTTGAATTCAATTGAACATGTTGAGGGCATTCAAGTTGGAGAAATATATTGTCCCATACCAAGAGAAAAAATTAAAACTATTATGATTGGGACCATTGCTATCAAAGTTGAGGTAACATAATCATTAGTGGAATACAAAGTTTTGTATCATATGAAATTGTTTTGGTAACAAGACCTGATCAACCTTATTAACAAAAGGATTTCATTGAACAAAACAATGTTTTCACCATGATTATCTCCGCTTACTTCTTTTCTATCCATTTAGTTTTTTGATTTCGTTTAGTTTTCTTTTCTGTTATTAGTTGCTTGCATGTTAGAGTGTCTTAGAACTTTTGTAGTTCTAGCCTTGTTTTGTCATTGCATCATTCCAGAAAATCTTTTTCTGTCAGAAAATCATTCATCTATGCCTGAAAATTGCCCAAAAATAAAGTGTCTCAAAAATTCCAGAAAATTCATATTAAATTTTTGCGTGAAAAAGGGGCAGAGGAGTGCCTCGAAGGTACCAGGGGTGCCCACCAGGCAGACACACCACCTGGTGACGCAGCCAGCCCTGGGGCACGCCTGCCTATGGTGTGGGCCACCCCTGGCCCTCCACTCACTCTCCCACTTGCCACTTTCTTCTCTCTCCCGAGCAAACACCAGTTCATTGCTCAAAATCTCGTTCTTGCTGTGCTTGCCCTCGATTTTTTTGATCTCCTTGCTCAGCCCATCTTTGCTGCTGAAATTTGGAGCATTTGTTCTCCGGTATGTGACTCCTCCGCTTGTCCAAGTAGATTTGTGTTTAGTGGTTTATATCTTGAGTATTTTGCTGCTGTAGGTGACAGGTTATGAGAGCTTGTAAGCTTGTTCAAATGCTTAAAGATATAGTTTTGATGCATGTTTAGGCCTCTTACAAGTCCCTATGAGTAGTGACCTTCATTATATTCACTTAGCAATCACTTGTTTAATGGATGTTTAAATTTCAGAATAGAAGATGAATGAGCATCAACTAAACCAACATGAACTGTGGGTGCCTGAGGTTATGAAGGTTCACCGAGAGGAGGAAGTTTTTCCTTCCATCTATCCATGCTCCGAATTCATGAGAGCTGCAGGAATTTCCCAGGATTTCCATAGTTTGCTTGCTATGCGGGATTGCAGCACTTTTTGGAAGATGAACCTTGTCAATTTGTGAAGCTAACCATGTCTGTAGTGCAGGACTTTCAATTTAGTTACTCTTTTCCTAACCCCATGGTCTACTACAAAATTTACAATATAGTTGTCGACCTTTCTCTCGATGACTTTTGTGCAGCTATTAAGGTACCTCAGTGGGGATCATGTGGAAGGATTAAAGAGCGACCTACACCACTCATGGATTTGTACGCAGAAATTTGCCAAGGGAGCAGCTTCACAAACGAGAGCGGGAAAATCCGTAACATTCATCTCCCCTCCATTCGCTACTTTGCCTACTTTATTGCCAAGTGTGTTCTTGCTAGGAAAATTACCAATAAGTTATCTTCTTATGATATAGCATTCATCTCTGCTGCTCTTAAACGAGATAGGTCTTACAACTTGGGTGCTTTGATAGCTTTCCGTCTTGCTGCTAACCGTGAGAAAGGTGGAATTTGTGGGGGCCTCAATGCTTCTCGTTTACTAGCATTGCATGGTTTAGTGCCTCATCACCTAGACCTACAGTTTCCCATAGAAAGGCTTGATTTTAATTCCATGATACAGCATAAGTTTGTTTCCTCGTGGGCTAGTTTGAGTGAGTTGTCTTATGAAATAACCTTTCTCAAAGCTGGTTGGAGAAAGAGCAAGTCTGAGCGTGTTGTTCTTTTGCCTGCACCTATTTTGTTTAACCTTGAAAACAGGGTAGGATGGTCCCTCACGGAGGAGGAGTTTGATACGTACTTGGGAGAGCTCTCTCAACAGGAGCAGGATACTAGAAGGGAGGTCATGGATGACTCGGTTCAGCCCTCAAATGAGGGGGAGTCTTCATATCAGCAGCCTACCTATGATTGGGGAGCTTCTTCTTCTTCCCAAGGGACCAACTTCGATCATGCTTACAATGATCTGCCTGCTTGGAACCCTTACTCATATTTGGATTGATACCCACTTAGGCCAAAAGCCTAAGCTTGGGGGGAGGTACACCGACATCACACTCATCTCCATATCATTTTGCATCGGTACTTTGTATATTCATGTTTCGTTCTCTTTTTAGTTTTTGTTCTTTCTTTGCTTTTGCTTTCTAAAACACAAAAAGACCAAAAATATTTCTGTTGTTTCTCTTTAGTTTGCTTCTTCCTTTTTGCCTTGGTTTGCTTGCTTTGTTTGAACTATTCGAAAAACCCAAAAAGATTTTGCTTTGCTTGTTTTCCCTTTTTGGTTCTTGTTTTAAAAATCGAAAAACACCAAAAATATTTGTTGTTCTTCTTTGGTTTTGTGAGTTTTGTTGCAGGGTTCAGCAGTCCTCAGTGGGATTTGGTTTCATGTTATTATTCAAGCCACACAAGTGAAGGGCAATAATGAGGATTAATGACCACTTGAGGTGTGGTAAGAGGCTGGTAACGAACTCTATTTGTTTTCATGTTTGTACATATACTCATCATTGTGGGCATGCTTAGTCTGTTCATGTAGGGTGTATGTTATTTATGGATGCTTAGTAGTTCTTGCTTTCCTATGATTAGTTCCAGCTTGCTAATAGTTTGTAGCATGTCATATGAATGTTTGCTTGCATTACTCTATTCATAACTTGGTATGACACTGTGGTATCCTTCTCTGAATCTTTCATTTGAATTGACTTGGCACATGCTCACTCATGCATATGACTGAAATAATCAGTTAAGCCTCGATGAATTATTTTGCCTTGAGGGTCTTGAATCACTTTCATGCCATGATTAGTCCTGTTTTGTTGCAAGCATGATTATGACAGCTATTGCTCTCTCGTTTGTCGCTCCCTTACTATTGCTAGCCTTCATGTACACTGAGTATGTTTTACTCGTGGTTCCAACTCCCTAAAACCAAATATTGCCAAAAGTGTCCACCATACCTACCTACTAGCATCATTTGCTTTTCCGTGCATATTCAATATGCCTAGTTTTCTTCCGAATAAAATGTTTGCTTGTTATGAGAAAGTCAGTTAGTAAATCTCTCACGAACTTGATGGCACACTTTATTTCCTTCACTTAATAAACCTGAACCATTGCGTCCATCTTTGTTGTGTATATGCTTCCGCTTTATAAGTTGAAGTTAGCAGAACCATGTATCATGGGGAACGCTTTCAACATTTCACGGGCACTTTGTACCCTATTGGTATCATGATTCTTTTGCTTGTGGATCCCGGCGGTGTGAAATAAAAGTGGAACTCGTAAGATCATGGAGTTTGTATCTGTGTTAGAGAAACGCCTGGGCCGCTAGCCTAAGCCATGCCTAATCATGGTGGAAACTTGCAGCATAACCATAATGAGCATTCTATGAAGCATCCTCAATAAAAATCTATGCACATAGTAAATAAAAGATCGCTGAGATGCTCATTGTCTGCTTGCCTTGTCATTTTGATTATGGGATAGCTCCTGTATCATGTGCAAGGGGTACCCCGTTGGCAGTTCTCTATGATACATATGTACTTACAATGACAAGAGCTTACTTGTGACTGAAGTTGAGTAGCATGAGGTCCGGTACTCGTAAGTAAGGGGCATGAGACTTTAACTTATAACTTGTCAAGCATATCCTCTTAGTTGTGTCACTTTAACCTTAACCACTTAAAGATGCTTATGATAGGGGCAATGAGAGCTCAAATCTAACGAGTACCATACTTTCAGCATTTGGAAGCCTTTCAAACTTTTCAAAACCGTTTTCATTTCCTTGTTGAGTCACCACCTATTCTATGAGCACTTTCTTGAGAGCATAGTTGTCATTCTTAGTATAATGTGCTTGTCTCAAAACTTGATTATGTGTGTTATGATTTTGAGGCTTGTATCTTTGATATCTTTACTTCTAGTCTTCACTTGACCTTTAGAGGTGCCTTGGCATTCACAATAAAAAGGCAAGCGAGATACCACTCTATCATACCTTGTTATGAGCATTGTAATGTTGCTTATGTTTATGTTTCATGCTACTTATTATTTTTGAGTTGGAATCTCTTCATAGCTTGTAATTCCTATTAAGTAAACTTAGTTGTATACTCCTTATTATGAATTGTCTAAGTAGTTGATCACATGCTGAGAATATATACATCATATGAAGCAAATGTGTTCGTGAAAGTTTCTTTTATCGCACTCAGTTTTCAACTGAATTTCTTGAGGACAAGCAATAAGCTAAGCTTGGGGGAGTTGATACGTCCAAAATGTATCTACTTTCCCGAACACTTTTTCTATTGTTTCTCTTCTGAACTTGTGTGATTTGGATGCAACTAACACGGACTGACGCTGTTTTCAGCAGAATTGCCTTGGTGTCTAGTTTTTGTGCAGAAAACCAACTATCAGGAAAAATCCCGGAAAATATGCCAAAATCCTATTTCACTAGATGAATCCCGGAGCCAGAATACGAGACGGAGTGGGGCTGGGCCTAGGCCACACCGCCTGGCCGCGCGGGCTAGGTCTGGCCGCCCCATACACCCCTCGGTCTCCCTCTTCACCTATAAGATGCCTTCTGACCTAAAAACTCAAGGGGGGTCGACGTTTTTCTAGAAGGAGTTCCGCTCTGCCGCCACCACCATATTCCACGATTCGGAACCAGAAACTCCGTTCTGGCACCCTGCCGGGACAGGGAATTGGAGGAGATCATCGCCATCATCACCACCATCGATTCTCCATCGACCATCCATGTTTCCCCCGTATATGAGTGAGTAATCCCTCGCTGTAGGCTATGGGGATGGTGGGGATTGGATGAGACCGTTCATGTAATGGCATCGGATTGTTAGGGCATGGTGCCTAGTATCTACTATTAGTGCTTTTTTGACTTTGTTGCGACTTGTTATGCTTAATGCTTGTCACTAGGGCCCGAGTGCCATGATTTCAGATCTGAACATGATATTGATTCATTATGATAGTATTGTTTATGGTCTTACCTGCAAGTTGTATACACACGTTGTTCTCCGGAACCAAAGGCCCCGAAGTGACAGAAATCGGGATAACCAGAGGGAATGGCTTTAATGTGAGGATCACATGTGTTCACAGAGTGTTAATTCTTTGCTCCGGTGCTCTATTAAAAGGTGCACCTTAATTGCCAGTAGTTCCCTTCAGGCCCTGCTGCAAACGGGTTGGCAGGACAAAAGATGTTGTGCAAGTTCTCATTGCGAGCACGTATGACTATATATGGAACACATGCCTAGGATTATCTAGTACTTGGATGCTTTATCTTATTTATCTACAATTGCCCTATGTTCTGATTGCCATGCGAATTGTCTTGTCCATGCAATGCCCATCCATCCCTATGCCTACCGCACTTGAATCCTACTGTTTACTACTATTGTTACTACTGTCTTTACTTTACTATTGTTGTTACTTTACTATTGCTACTACAATATTTTTGCTACTGATAAACTGCTGTGAGCAAGATTGTTTCCAGGTGTAGCTGAATTGACAACTCAGTTGTTAAGGCTTATAAATATTCTTTGGCTCCCCTTGTGTCGAATCAATAAATTGGGTTTCACTTCCCTCGAAAATACTGCGATACACCCCCTATACTTGAGGGTCATCACCTATCACTATGCGAAGAATGATTGTGCTACCAAGTCGTTATTCCGGTACACATTTCTTGGTCAAAGAGTTAGGCTTGTGCCGAAGCTTTGAGACTATGTCGTCTTGCCTTACTAAGCAAGATTCCTCTCGAACTAAGTGTTATATCGGTGGTTCGTGATATTCTAGTTGTCTACTAGAATTATCGCCATGTTGCCACATGATCGTGTTGTCAAGTTCTTGAGCAAGCAAGTTCTCTGAATTGCTCCTTTCTCCAAGGATCTATACTAGATACCCATGAACTAGTTGGTTGAGCTTAAACAACAACTAGGAGAGTTGTAAAGACAAATTTTTTATCTAACTATGTTCATTCTGTAGAGGGATGTCTAGTTTTGTTCGTGCTGAAGAAAGATAGTATCTCCTTCATGGATATGTTATCTTCCCCTGCCTTTGATTTAATATGGGTTATCGTCAAATCAAACTCAGTTCCAAGGACTATCTTGATGATGTTGCTACTCGTGATGTGTCACATGAGTACGTCTTCATGTCCATTGGTCTGACCAATACTCTGGCACGTTCATACAACATATGAGTCCATCTTCCTGGAGTATCTCGATAAGTTTGTTGTTGAGCCCATCGGTAACATCCTTATTTTTCTCCATGCTAAAATAGATTCATATGGAACATTTGTCATTAATGTTGGAAACTTTTCGAGAACCATCTTTGGGTTATATCGAAGTATGTGTTCTGGATGTTAGAAGTGACCTCCTACGATTCACGTCCAATTGTAGAAATATGTCGTTGTGAATTCGAGTGGGGTTAATCTTGTTCCTTAAGGACACAATTGTGTTTCATTGCAAGTACTTCATGTAGGTGGGGTTGTCTTTTGACAAGTTGCTAATACATGGGTCTAGCAATCTAGCTCAGTCTATTGCAGCTTGACACTTAAGTCCATGTCTTGAAAATATAGTAACTTTACCTGGTGGTAAATTTTACACACTTTCTATTTGGACATGCTGAGTCTAAGGTAACATTTCACCTAACCAAATCTGAATCTCAAGCAGATAGGATGGTTGGTGTTCTTCAAGGTTTTGACATATGTCTATTTGTAAACCCAGCAAGATTGATGTAATGGTTGACACAATTAGTCGGAAGACCTATTGCCATATTCTCTTGAGTCAACAAATAATAACCACTCTTCATGAGGCTTCTTCTATGATTTATTATGGGAGTTGTACTTATGGTTTCCTTTGTATCCAAAGTCCAACCTTTACTTGATGTCTGCTTTCTTGAACATCAAGGAGAACATTTAAAAGTAGTGTTGCTAAATGTCTCTCGGTCGATCCTCCAGACCCTTTATGTTGGCAAGCTTCTTGTTGTGCCAAGTAATTGAAGTTTGAGAATGAAGTTTCTTTTTCCTCATGTCATCAGGAATCTTCTTACCAGTTCATCCTGGTGGTGTAAGTGATATCACGATCTTCAACAAAGATTTTGATAACCCTGGATGAATACATAGTTTCCTTCATATCTCGATCATGTTCATAGATTGACTATGATTTTGGTAGTCAGAAGTTTCTCTCGACATGTTCTTTGTCACTCTTATGAGTCCTTGCCACAAAACACCCTTCTGTCTTGGCCTTCTGTTGAATGAAGAGTGATCCTTCTATATCAAAAGTAGATCAACAACTTGGTCATCTGTATCCATGTATCCCCAGAAGCCCTACGTAAGCCATTTAGTATAGGTTCATCTCTCGAAGTCTGTGGTCATGTTCTTTCTATTGTAAGCTCTTATCTCAGAAGCTTAAACTCTCTTGAAGCTCCATGGTCTCAATCTTTATGAAGACCAGCTATCTAACAATTTGAAATCATCTCCTTTTGTTTCCTATGTTACCTTGTGGTGTTTCATGTCTTCATCTTAGAGTCATTTACGAACACTCCTTTCATGAGTTGGCCTTGAGATACTATGTGTGTTGTTATTGTGTTTTCCACATATCCTTAGAAGTGACCCTGTTTCTCTTCCTTCTTCCTACCTGTGGAATCTCGGGTCGAGATTCTCGTAAGGGGATAGATATGTAACACCCTAGTTTTAGCTAATCCTTAATTTAGGGTTGATTGTGCATTATCATGAGCATCATATTTTAAAAGTGCATGCAAAATAAATAAAGTAAAACCCTAAACCCTATTTCCCCTCTCTCTTTGAAACCTATTCAAAATGGTTTTGAATTTTGAAAACCCAAAATGTTTGGAGCCCAAACTGAATACAAGGGGCCCTGAGTATTTTATATACTTTGTAACCTTCTGGTATTTTTGAAATATCCAAAACAGAAACAAATTTGAAACACAAATACAAAACAAATTTCAGAAAAAGAAAAAGGTTTTGTAATAAAAACATAAGCAGTAGAGCAGCTCCAGGCTATAGCCCATCTCCCTGTCCCTCCTATACGTTGCTCGTGCACAGCAGACTTTGGCCCAACAGCAGCCCAGCGAAGCCCGACCCACATACCCCTTTTGTCCATCCTATCGTCATCGTCAAGCTCGCGTTTCCCCCGAAGCTCTTGCGTGTCGTCGTTTGATGTGCTCGCCGGCATCAAGATGACCGCTGTCACCGACGCCCTGGACGAGGATAATACTAGCCTGAGACATGCTCGCAATCGGCCACCTCGACCATGTCTTGCTCGCCTCCGACCGTGCTTTGCTATGACAAGGTCATTGCTGCAGCACTCCTCAGGCCTCAACGCCATGCTCGATAGAATTAGGGTGAGCCTTCGGTGCTAATGCACCCTTCATCTCCCTTCCTCTTGTCCCGTGTCAGTAGCGCGGGTCAGACCCGATCAAACCCGGGTTGGCTCCCACCCTGCCCGCGTGGTAGCTGAGGTGGCCCGGGGCCCCTCTATTAGCCACTGTGGCTCAGTGATGCCCCAGTGTAAAAAGTTTCTAAGTTGTTTTAAATAATTTTAGAAATGGTTTAAATAATTTCAGAAATTGAAGAAATACTAGAAATTTAATATCTTATTATTTACGATTAATCTATTAAGCACCTATGCCCCATGGTAGCATTTCATATGGCGGGTGGTGCCCAGTTGCGTGTATATAAGGTCCAAAGAGTCAATGACTACGACATGCATGTATGAATATTTTTGTGGCTAAAAATTTAAAATAAATTATCTCTTAAACCGTTAACCTAATTGATGATCCGTCTTCACTTCTGGGTTCGTCTCGACGAGTATTTCAAAACAAGATCTCATCTTGATATGTTTTAACGATATTTTTTCCATCGTCAGTTGCCAGATTACTGTACTTTAGCTACTGAGTTGATACTTAACAGTTGCCAGCCAAATAATATCAGTCACCAGATAATTTTTACATGTTTATAATGATGACAATGATTTATATATACAGAAAGTAGGTACTTAATCCATTATAAACATATAAAATATTGTATTACCATCATATAAGGCTTATATTGTTGAGAAACAAAGTTTAGAAATCTCTGGTAACCATTTGATTTTAATCTGGTAACCAGCTTGACTTTACCTGGTAACCAAGTGTCAATAATCTGGTAACTAGGGTCAAAAAAAAGTTGTCAAAATATATTAACATGGGATCTAGTTTCAAAATCTCGACACGAAAAAGCTAACCATCAAAACGGATCTCAATTTCGAATTACGATTCAAGAGATAAAATATTTAGAAGTTGGGAACTCAAAAAGAATCCCACGTGGCGACCGGAGTATATGCATGCATGCATAGCTGGGCTATCAGATTCAATCCGTGCCCAGGGAAGGTAAGCTGGGGCACGTGCCCTAGATAGCACGGTCCTATTATTTATAAGTCACAAAAATATGTGTAATATATCAAAATGTTCAGAAAAATGAGATCTACATAATAGACTCATAATCATGCATTGTTCAACAACTTTTATTACAACTTTAATTAGAAGAACAAACTACCCCCTCATAGGTGATTCCGGGGTTCCTCCTTTATCAGGGTTTGCAACCTTGGACCCTGTTTAAAATGGTCGAGCATGTCTTAGGGGTTCATTACAATACTAATTAACTTGTCATATCATCATCCTTGCTTGATCATTGCATCGATGCCATGTGTTGATTATTTCCCCCTTTCTTTCCGGTGTTTGCTTCTTCCCAGTGGAATGTGATATCGAGATCGAGATCGTAGACCGAGATCAACACCATCGAAGACCAATGAACAATACTTGATCAACTACAATAAAGTCCAGTATAAGATATTCGAAGATCTGCTTATTGGTTATTGATACATTGCAAATGTATGTATAATTTTTGATGTTCCATGCTTGGTTTTATCTACTTTCTTGTGTTTTGTTCCAACTTTGGAGTACTTTTCATACACTTTATTGGACTAACCTATTAACAAAGATCCAAAGTGTCAGTTGCCTGTTTTCTGCTGTTTTTGGTTCCAGAAAGTCAGAAAATGAATATTCTCGGAATTGGACGGGACAAAAGCCAAAGTTACTATTTTCCCGGAAGACTCACGGAGCCAGAAGGAGAGTCGGAGAGGGGCCATAGGGTGGCCACACCACCCCTAGGCGTGGGTCCACCTAGGCCGCACCAGGGTATGGTGTGGGCCCCCTGGCCGCCCATCGACCTTGCCCTCTGGCCTATAAGAAGCCTCCTGAAGCCAAAACCCTAGGGAATCAATGAGAAATCCACGAAAAGTTTCGCAGTGCCACCACCACCAATGGGGAGATTCGGGGGACAGAAAGTCTTTGTTTCGGCACCCTGCCGGGACGGGGAAGTGCCCCCGGATCCATCTCCATCGATCTCCACCACCATCTCCATCACCGTTGCTGATTCCCATGATGAGGAGGGAGTAGTTCTCTCTCGAGGCTAAGGGTTCTACCGATAGCTATGTGTTCATCTCTCTATCTATGCATGATCTTGTTGTGGTCATGAGCTTGTAATCTATAGATCTATTCTGCTACTCAAGTGCTATAATGAATCTCTGCTCTCCCCATGTGTGTGAAAGTGACAGCGTGCTCACCATGGTGGCACTTAGGCTAGAGATTACAAATACTTGTTATGAGTTATATTTGGAGTTGGATGTCTTTATGAAATTGTGGTGTTTGTTGGACTCATCTAGTACTCAAGGTGACAGTGTGGGGTTTTCTAGATGGGAAAGGCTTACTTTGAGGTGTGCTGTTATAGACCTACCTACGATTAGAGTGTCCAACCGAAGAGTAGTTAAGAGTAGTATCATAAAGAGAAGATATTTATATGAGAGAGTGTTCACTAGTGAAAGTATGATCCCTAGGCCTTGTTTCTAAGCATTGAAACATCGTTTGCTACTAGATCTGTTACATGTTTGCTTGCTTCCTTCTTTTATTTCAGTTTTCCTTTAGTCTTTTCCACACCACCAAGCTATTCTCTATCACCGTTACCACTTATAATTATCTATAACGCTTGTATTTCACTATCTCTTGGCCAAACTAGTGCACCTATACACCTGACAAGTGTATTGGGTCTGTTGGGGACACAAGAGACTTCTTGTATCTTGATTGCAGGGTTGCTTGAGAGGGAATACCTTTGACCACTTCCTCCCTGAGTTCGATAAACCTTGGGTGATCCACTTAAGGGAAAACTTGCTGTTGTTCTACAAACCTCTGCACTTGGAGGCCCAACAACTGTCTACAAGAATAGAAGTGCATAGACATCAAGCTATTTTTTGGCGCCATTGCCGGGGAGGTAAGGTAAAAGGTATTCACACCGGAGGATTAAAGAAGAAGAACCTCCCATGGCAAACGCCTATTTTCTGGCGCCGTTGCCGGGGAGGTAAGGTAAAAGGTATTCACACCGGAGGATTAAAGAAGAAGAACCTCCCACGGCAAACGCCTATTTTCTGGTGTGAGTGCTCAAAGTTATTTCCTTTAGATTCTGCAATTTCGTCTTTTTGTTTCTTGTTTTCACTAGTTAGGCTTAATGGAAAACAACAAAAAAATTAGAGAGCTTTATAGTATTTATCTTGAGTTAGGACATGAAGTGTTTGAAAAGAAAATTAAAAAACCTATGGAACTTTATTTGCGTGCTAATAGCAATATTATTAGTATGAATTCTTTGAACACCATTATTGCTAATGCTATGGAAAAGTCTAAGATTGGGGAAGCTGGTTTTGATGAGAATGATCTTTTTAGTCCCCCAAGCATGGAGGAGAAAATTTACTTTGATGATACTATGCCTCCGATTTATGATGATTACAATGATGAATATGATATTTTTAGTCCACCTACTATTGAGGAGGAAATTAATTATGATTACAATATGCCTCCTATATTTGATGATTATGGTGATGAGAATAATAATGATAGCTATTCAGTTGAATTTGCTCCCACTATGATTAATAAGAATGACTATGCTTATAGGGAGAGTACTAATTATTTTATGCATGTGGCTCATGATAAGAATGTTTTATGTGATAGTTATATTGTTAATTTTATTCATGATGCTACTGAAAGTTATTATGAGAGAGGGAAACATGGTTTTATGTATCTCAACAATATTACGTTTCCCCTCTTTATGTTAAAAGTATTGAAGTTGCACTTGTTTTGCTTTACTATGCTTGTTGATTTGTGCTTTAATGACTTGTTTCTTTACAATATTCCTATGCATAGGAAGTGGGTTAGACTTAAATGTGCTTTGAATTTGCTTCTTAATGCTCTCTTTTACTTCAATTCATATTTCTTATGTGAGCATCTTCTCAAACTATCAAGCCTAACTTAAAGGCGTTAAAAAGTACTTATTGGGAGATAACCCAAAAGTTTTAGATGAGTCTTGGAAGTTATTACTTCTGTAATAATCGCTCCTTATCCTTTTTATTTGCTTTTTGTGCCAAGAGTAACCTCTAATGAGAGAGAAGTAATGATTGGGAAAGTTGCTGTCCCGAAACAGATTTTTGTGCTTCACCGTAAAAATTCGTGAGAGAGCTCTGTATGTCGGCTTGAGCTGTAATTTTTTGTGCTTCTGCCCCTAGGTTGTTATCTAACTTTCGTTAGTTCAACACTTTTTGATTTGAGCAACATAAGGTCTTCGAAAAAATTCGTCTTTACCTGCTTGTCTGTTTTGACAGATTTCTGTCATTTTCTGCATTTGCTTCTTATTGGTTCCTTTTTGAGTTCTTTTGGGGAATTGAGCTCTTTGAGGGAAGTGATACAGTAGCTAGTGTTCTAATGGAAGTTTATTGGGTGTTAGAACTGAACCTTGAGACTTATTTATCTTAAGTGCACTAATGTTGCTAATGAGATTGTGTGAAGTTTTGTATGAAGGAAAAATTTCAGGTGTATGGAAGCAATGAGTAATGAGATGAAGGATGGACTAAAGCTCAAGCTTGGGGATGCCACATGTGTCACCCCAATAAATATCCAAGAAGTACAAGCGTCAAAGCTTGGGGATGCCCAAGGCATCCCCTTCTTCATCAATAAAAATCCCAGGTTTCTTCCAAACGCTTCATTTTTATTATTTCATGCACAGTTGTGTTGTTCTTGGAGCGTCATCTTTTTCGTTTTTGGTTTGGTTTTTCGTTTGCTTTTGTTTGCTTAGTTTTTGAATAAATTGGTTGGACCCCCTCTTTTATACATTGGTTTGCAAATAGTTTGGTTTGGTTTGGAAAAGAGTAGGAAAGTTCATACTTATATGGTAAAAAGAGCTCGTTTTTGACTGTGGCCTATGCTTTGTCATGCCATGCTTGATATTGTTTTGGCTTTACGCTTAGTATTCTTTGTTGTAGCATGACTTTTTATAAACAATTGAGATTGCTTAATGTGCCTTGGATGAATCATGCGTTGTTTTAGCATATTAAAGCATAGTATAGTGGTATTCTCCTTTGATGCTTTATTTGGGTTGACTTGGCACATGCTCTCACCATGTTATGACTATCCAAAGTCACCATAGCCTCTATGATCCTTTAGTTTTCAACTTGTAGTATCACATTATGCTTTGATCAATGATGTTTTGTCGCTCTGCATGATTATGGCCATTATTGCTCTCTTAGTTTGTCGGCCCCAGTCATTTGCTAGCTTCCACAACAAAGTATGAGTTCCACTCATGCATCCAACTCTCTAAACCAAGTTATTCCAAAGAGTCCACCGTACCTACCTACTAGCTTATGCTATTCCAAGTATATTCATGATTTTGTTTACCTTCCAAATTAAACTTGTTATGAGAAAACTAGTGATTAAAGCTCTCACGAACTTGATGGCACACTTTACTTTTCTTGCCCTTAATAAACTTGAACCATTGTGTCGTCTATGTTGTATATGCTTGCACTTATTTGTTGGGAATTAGCAGAACCATGCTTTCATGTGGAACGCTTTCAACATTGCACTTGGTACTTGTACCTAGTTGATATCATGCTCTTTTGTATATGGATGTCGTCGGTGTGAAATGAAAAGGGAGCTTGTAAGTCCATGGAGTTATGTATATGTGTTAGAGAAACGCCTGGGCTGCTGGTCTAATCCATGCTGACATGGTGGAAACCTGCAGCGTATCCATAATGAGTTGTCTATGAAGCATTCTTCTTATAAAAAAAGAGTCCTATATTGAGAAAAAAGAGATACTAGGAAAAGAGGAAAGAGAGAAAAAGGCACCATATTCCCATGGTAAATAAGAAGAATGTTGAGATGCTTGTTGTCTGCTTGCCTTGTCATTTTGATATGGGGATTCTTCCGTATCATCTGGCAAGGGGTACCCCGTTGGCGGTTCTCTATGATACACATATACTTACAATGACAAGAACTTACCGGTGACTAAACTTTAGTAGCATGAGGAGCGGCCCTCATATACAAGGGACATGAGATTTCTGACTTATACTTCGTCAAGCATGTACACCATACTTTGTTCACTTTAACCTTAATCACTTCAAGATGCTTAAGATAGGGGCAATGAGAGCTGAAAGCTATAAGTACCATAATTTTTGGAAGCTCTTTATGAGACTTGAATCCCTACTTCCTTTTATAAAGGCCTTTCTTCCACCATTATATTGAGTCTCCACCTTCTATCTTTATGCACCTACTTTGAGAGCATAGTGGCCATTCTTAGTTCTATGTGCATTGTCCCAAGACTAGTTGATTGATGCATACTTGATATTGCTTGTTTTAAACTATTGTATCTAGTCACTCTTATGAACTTTGAAGGTGTCCTATGCATTTATATTTGCTACTCTATTGAGGGACAAGCTGAATGCTATTATGCTATGTTTTCTTTATGTGAAACAAACAAACGTCTTGCAAAGCATTGTTATTCATGAATCTTTTGTTTGTGCCTTTCCATGTTGCATCATAGTTTCTTTGTCTTATTGCTAGAACTTTGTCTTTCATGTTATGATTGAAGTACTATGATCCCAGCTTTGAATGTTTTACATATACATTGATCAAGTCTTTGATGGTGCATGTCACCTCAAAAATTATTCTTTCTTTTTATCACTTACCTACTCGAGGACGAGCAGGAGTTCAGCTTGGGGATGTTGATACATTGCAAATGTATCTATAATTTTTGATGTTCCATGCTTGGTTTTATCTACTTTCTTGTGTTTTGTTCCAACTTTGGAGTACTTTTCATACACTTTCTTGGACTAACCTATTAACAAAGAGCCACAGTGCCAGTTGCCTGTTTTCTGCTGTTTTTGGTTCCAGAAAGTCAGAAAATGAATATTCTCGGAATTGGACGGGACAAAAGCCAAAGTTACTATTTTCCCGGAAGACTCACGGAGCCAGAAGGAGAGTCGGAGAGGGGCCATAGGGTGGCCACACCACCCCTAGGCGCGGGTCCACCTAGGCCGCGCCAGGGTATGGTGTGGGCCCCCTGGCCGCCCACCGACCTTGCCCTCTGGCCTATAAGAAGCCTCCCGAAGCCAAAACCCTAGGGAGTCAATGATAAATCCACGAAAAGTTCTGCAGCGCCGCCGCCACCGAAGGGGAGATTCAGGGGACAGAAAGTCTTTGTTCTGGCACCCTGCCGGGATGGGGAAGTGCCCCTGGAGCCATCTCCATTGATCTCCACCACCATCTCCATCACCGTTGCTGATTCCCATGATGAGGAGGGAGTAGTTCTCTCTCGAGGCTAAGGGTTCTACTAGTAGCTATGTGTTCATCTCTCTATGTATGCATGATCTTGTTGTGGTCATGAGCTTGTAATGTATAGATCTATTCTGCTACTCAAGTGCTATAATGAATCTCTGCTCTCCCTATGTGTGTGAAAGTGACAGCGTGCTCACCATGGTGGCACTTAGGCTAGAGATTACAAATACTTGTTATGAGTTATATTTGGAGTTGGATGTCTTTATGAAATTGTGGTGTTTGTTGGACTCATCTAGTACTCAAGGTGACAGTGTGGGGTTTTCTAGATGGGAAAGGCTTACTTTGAGGTGTGCTATTATAGCCCTACCTATGATTAGAGTGTCCAACCGGAGAGTAGTTAAGAGTAGTATCATAAAGAGAAGATATTTATATGAGAGAGTGTTCACTAGTGAAAGTATGATCCCTAGGCCTTGTTTCTAAGCATTGAAACACCGTTTGCTACTAGATCTATTACATGTTTGCTTGCTTCCTTCTTTATTTCAGTTTTCCTTTAGTCTTTTCCACGCCACCAAGCTATTCTCTATCACCGTTACCACTTATAATTATCTATACCACTTGTATTTCACTATCTCTTCGCCAAACTAGTGCACCTATACACCTGACAAGTGTATTGGGTGTGTTGGGGACACAAGAGACTTCTTGTATCTTGATTGCGGGATTGCTTGAGAGGGAATACCTTTGACCACTTCCTCCCTGAGTTCGATAAACCTTGGGTGATTCACTTAAGGGAAAACTTGCTGTTGTTCTACAAACCTCTGCACTTGGGGGCCCAACAACTATCTACAAGAATAGAAGTGCATAGACATCAGTTATCAACAGGCAAAGGCAAGCATAGCCCCACCATTATACAATCCTATGGTTTCGAAAGTATTTCATTCTTGCCATGATGCATACGATTCTACTATGGTTTTTTATCGATAGATAGAGTATCATATCTGTTGCATTACTCCCTTTGAGCTTATATTACCTGATCCACTACTCCTACCATAACTAGGTTTGGCTTGTGTGCACTTCTAGAGCTTATATATGTGTCTGGCTTAGCCATGCTTAGATGTCAGTTCTGGTTCATCCAGATGATGTACCAAATGTAGAGAATCTAGTATGACAAGAGAACATGATGATATGAGATCCGTGGTAAAGGTTAAACATGTTAAGGCTTGTATGGGAGGCCACGGTGGGATGTGGTTTTTGTAGTCCCATGCTCGCCACCACTAGGAACCAAGTTCTTTCCTTTGGAACCAAGACGAGCATACAGCCAAACGGGGTTTATGGGGTCCTCTCAACTAACTAACTTGCCTAGTAGATTCCATGAGTCACATAGTTTGGGATTTCCATTTGGCATACGCATCAAAAATGTTTTCGAAAGTGGAGGAGAAGGAGGTGCATCATAATAGGTAGGTAAGCATGGTCGAGGTTGCTTGGGGTAGATGGCGCCCCTGATAAACCAACCTCGCCCACATCTCTAGGGACCAGCTTCAGGATTTGACCCGTTACGACAGAACCATCCTTAGGGCGTGACTCATGATCTCGGCGAACGTAAGGTAAAGGTCGTGTATAACTACCCTCTGCCGGCCTTCCAAGGAAGAGGGATAATGATTCTGGCATTAAGAGTCAGTTAGTACGTGTGGGTAAAGTTATACACCCCTGCATGGTTAAATATTTTCGAAAAGTCGTGTCCGCGGTTATGGACGACTTGGAAACTGACGTGAAGATCATAGAGAACATTAACTTAATCGTAAAACTTGGCAACTAATGTTTATTAAGGATGCTTCCTCATGGGTACGAGGGGGTGATCCTAGTCGTGAGATGAGGATTACTTTGGTGAATATCAAGGACATGATGATCAATGCTTCAGAGATGTCGCACTCTTATCCCTTTTTAAAATGCTTTGATTAGACGAGCTTCTTCTCCCTCTTGTTTTACAAACAAAGATGGCTTTATGCAAAATAACCCCACCAGCCATAAGTCTTGCAGAGTACACCCTATACTCACCCTTGCTTTGTTGATACTTTTTGTAGCAGAGTAAGTGTTCCCTGAAGACAAGTTTGGTACGACATCGACACTGGCGAGTAGCTTGGGGTTCCCGGCCAGCAGCCTGGAATCTATGGGCTGGGACGTCATCATTATTCTTGAGGCCTCTTAGGACATTTGTTAAGTTTGCTATACTTAATAGCATAATTTTCCTTCTGTTGTTTGATGTTTGTGGTCAGTGATCTCTACTTGTAATATTTTGGTTATTTGCTCATTTATGAGCTTGCTGTTATAATTTTTGTGTCGTAGGGTTAATGTTGTGTTACCGATTTCTCGCTGAATATCCTCGATCTCTAGGTTAAGCTTATGTCAGGCTAAGGTCTGGGATTTGTTTAACCCTGATCCCGGGGATGTTACAAATAAATATCATAAGGATACGATACTACTACATGATACCATGAAATGTAGAGATAGTATCATGATACTAATACATGAGACCACCCATTGTGACCAGTCTCAAACTGGATGGTCTCATATATTAGTATCATGTATATAATACTAGTGCATGATACTATCTCTATAGTGCATGGTATCATGTAGTATCATAGTATACTATATTTAATGCTTTGTAGATTCTTAATGTAAATTTGTGTACAAGATTTACTTGCATTAGGATTTTTAGTTTTACGTGCTATGATACTATATCCATCTATGATACTCTAACCATCCCTTTCTTCATTAATCATTGTGTCACATCATATTTTTACCAACATGACATGCATGATACTAGTTATGATACCCCACTATGGCTAGCCTCATGCAAATTCTCATTTATTAGATTGTAGACTCATCTTGCTTTGGGGTGCGTGATGTTATAGTAACATACAACAATGTTGGCGAATCCAATGAGTATTTGGTCACGGCCGCCACCGCCACACGCAAGGCCACTGCCTCGATCTGCCTGTTGGCGAACGTATCGAGGGCGGCCTCCATGCCCTGGTACAGGCCGTCTAAGAGGCGCTCCAAGGCAGCGGCCTCCTCCGTTGCTTGCGCATCCTGCCATCCCTTCTCCGTGGAGGCCTCAAAGGTGACCTCGGCCTGCTCAGCCTCCTGCTGCAGCCGCTCGCCTGGTTGCCTACCGGTGGCCTTCCTCTCCCAGGAAAGCTCGAGGACGTGCTTCTTGATGACGTAGTGGGCGATCGCATGCTGGAGGCCCTCGCTATTGTCGCCTTCACTGTGGACGTGGTCCTCCCACTCTCCCATGTTCTCCTCCTCCTCGCTAGCCTCCCACTCCTCCACCACGTCTTCCTCCTCCTCGTCAGCCTCCTCTTCCCCCCTCCAAAAGGGGCTGGAGGGGAAGGGGATAGGCGGCAAGGGCGTACTTGCTGAGGTCGCCCAGGTCATAGGGAGGCGGCTATTTGGCATGGTGAAGGGGTTGGTGCCCCTCCTGGCGGCTGACCCTTTTATAAATCGCAGATGTGTTGGGGATCGGTGCGGAAAAACAAAAAAAATCCTACGATGTAACCCCAAAAACTGCCTAGGATCTATCTATGTAGTGATGCGGTAACGGTCAGAGCATAGAGAATACATACCCTTGTAGACCGTACGCGGTTAACGTTCCGCGGGGAACATGGTTGATGTAGTCGTACTCGTAGCCGACCTCAAGGTCGCGAAGCTCCTCGCAGGTCACCCCTTGCTCCTTCTTCATCTGCATCATGCAATAGCTCCGGCTCACGACATTTAAGCGCCCCAAGTGTTGCGCCTCGTGTCTTCGTACACATCCGGTGCACGATGAGACCTCCGGCTCCCCGATCCCACCGGGAGTGCGAAAGTTGATATCTAGCTAGGAATCCCTGCAGCGCAACGACATACTGCAGGTGTGCCTCGATCCCATAGCCCAGACTTGGGGCCATGGTCACAAGGTATAGAGAGAGGGAGAAGGAGAAAGTCAACCAAAGGACTTCTCCAAAATTGTGTGTTTAATCCCACCCATGGGCACCCCTTTATATAGGCGGAGGGGGTGTGCCCTTCCCATTGGGTTAGCCATGTGGGACTATTAATAAAGAGAAAATATCAGGCATTTTCATCCTGGCCGGATGGGCCAAAAGTCAGCCCAATAGCCAAAACAGAAAATGGCTAAATAAAAGAAAAAGGGGAAACAGATAGGGGCTGGCTGGGTGGGCCTTGGCGCGGCCCACCTCGCGCCCAGCAGCCTCCCATGGTGGCATCCTGGTGAGGCAGCCTGGGTGGGCCGGCTCTGCCGCCCGGCGGCCCAGCCCGCACCCGCGTGGCGGCCTGCGCCCGCTTGCCTGGTAGCTCGCCTTGGTGGGCTGCCTGCCCCCGCCGGCCCGGCTAGCTGGCCGGCTCCCTCGCGAGCCCCGCATGGGCCGAGGTCGAGCCAGGCCGGCCGCCGCGGCTGGTAACTGGCGCCCGCCCCCGTGCGGCGGCAACTATCTGCCGCCCACGTGGGATGTTTCTGTTTTTTTCTTTTTTCCTTTATTTTTCTGCAGCTTTTATTCTAGGCCTTTTCCCTCTGGGATTTGGCCTAATATAAAAGTTGCCTTTATAAATCTTAACTTAAATATTATTTAGAATATATTAATTCATAATTAACATATAATAAATATATATTTAAATTCCCATTTATCCGAAAACACTTTTTCGGTCTTTTCCTTTATTCTTTCTCCGAACAACTTCGGATCTCTCTACAGAACGATTCCGGCTTTCTCTCTTTCTCTACTGTGATTCCGTCTTACGAATGATCGCTCTCATCGTACCCTTAAGTGTATCCTCTCACGGCTCGGGAATGCTCTAGACATGATCTGTATCAATGATCAACAGAGGAATCAGGGATGTCCATGTGACCCCTATGCATTCCTGATGACAACGTCGTTTGAACCGTCTAAATGTAGCATCCTCTTCCTTTTGTTTCTCGATACAACTTGTCTGAGATCCGATCATTGGTATCCCATACCTTGTTCAATCTCGTTCACAACAAGTTCTATTTTCTTGTTACCGTGATATTACATCCCTGTGACCTAGTCACATGTTGCAACATTTATGGATGTAATCTCACCAAGCCGGCTGTATGTATCTTTACCCGTCATGTGGGTGAACAAATCCTGCTCTTGACATATATTTCCTGTACAGTTCCTCCGAGTACCTGGACACACCTTCATAACCACTGTATTACCAAGTGACGCTTGATGATATCTAAGCTCTCTCGGGAGACTGTGATTGATATCATCTCACGGTCTAAGGAGAAGGAGTCTAGGTATAGCTGTTGCAACAATGAACTATATGACTTGATCATGTTGCAATCTTTCAAGGAATGTCCAACCACATCATTCTCCAATGATATGATCTCGTTGTCAGACGACATAAATGCCCATGATCTTGAAACCCAGATCATCTTCGTGACCAACGAACTAGTATGAATAGAAGCTACTGGGGACTTGGTTGTTTCATACCACACTTGTACCAATGTTTCTACTTGGCACAGTTATAGCACAATATGAAACTATTATAAACTAATTGAGACATGACAATAAAAACCTATTTCTTATTTGCCTCTAGGGCATATCTCCTTCAGGATGATCCTCGGTGGGAACAGAGGGCAGGAGGGCGGGAACAAAAGTCCTAACGGGAGAATCACGTGCGGACAACAGTCGCCATTAGCATTGACTGACAATCAGCTCGAGCATGATGGATGCCCGTGGACAAGGGGGACCCATAAATGGGATGGCCCATTGGGGGCACAAGCCACTACAAGCGGGCTCACCCTGGACGACCTGCCCTCCGCCCTCACAAATGGACCGAATCAAACTGATTTGCTATCCGAAATTGCGGAGGCATTTGAGATGGCCTTATAGCAAGTCTAGCAGGCCCCCGATAGCCACCTCGATGGAAAGTATAGGGGAGAGAGTGAAAAACAAGCCTCCGGCAGCTCCCCTACACATGTCCCCGACAAATCCGCGTCCCCACCCCACCCCTCCTTCTCCCCTATGTATTTGGGAGTGGAGGACTCCCCTATACATGGGTTCTATGTGGATGAGTGAGTTGTTGGGTGAAAAAAGAAATGATAAAGTGGGCTCTACCCTATTCAAATATATGTGGTTAAGATATAGTGGAGCTAATTTAGGGTAGCTGCTGGAGATAATAAAAAATTAGGAAAATAATCTTTTTAGGGGAGACCCCTATGTACACACATAGGGGAGAAAACTTAGGGATGCTGCTAAACTTGCTCTTAGGACATCTCCACCGGGCCGACCCAAACAGGCAACCCAAAACGTCCATTTTAGTCCAGATGGATCAGGTCACGGGGAGATTTGGGTCATGGTCTGGCATGTCCAGCCAATCGCACCCAGCGGTGCGACCCATCTATCCGCGCTTGGCTGACAATTTTTTTAAAAAAATCAAACAAAGACAATAGGCGCTAAAACAGGAAATTTTCATATATATTTATACGTAATTTCCATTCAAAATATAAAAAACTAGATTTAAACTAGCCTAGCCCTAAAACTACTGATCTTCGCCGCCGGCGTCGCCCCGTCCATCTAGGGATCGATGTCGATGTACTCCGGTGGCATCCAGAGGTGCGCTGGTGGTAGGCCTAGAGCCAACACGGGTGCGTGTTGGTCGGTCACCTGCCCAGGCCATGGTAGCCAGCATCCATCTTCTCCGGCGCGGTTGGAGCAGCCTGCCTAGGCCACGTTGGCCACTCATCCGTCTCCTTTGGCGGTCGGAGCAGCCCACTCCAACAACAGCGATGGTGGAGCAAGCCTCGCGTTTACCTGTGACACTAGGCCGGTAAGCTGGATGGCCTCTTGGTAGCCATCCCACATGATGTCGTCGTCCTTCATGTTGGCCGGGATAGTCTGCTTAGTGAAGGTGTCCTTGTCGTAGCCCCGCACCAGGAGCTCCTAGTACTCCGGGGGTAGGTGTGCAGCGGCAGATGTGGTAGCATCCTCCTCCTCCTTCTTGATGATGTTGTCAAAGTCATCATCGCCGAGCTCTGAGTCAGAGTGGTTGACAGTGCCGACATCGTTGGGATCAAAGGCGGGGAGGCCGCAGGACCCCCACGGCTCGAACTCGCCAAGGAAGGCACTCGTGCGCCGCGCCTTGTGTTCCCAGGCAAGGAACTCTTTCCAAAATTCCTCGTTCTAGTAGTCGTGATCCCACCTGAGGGCCGGTGGGAGCTTGCAGATGCGGTGACGGATCTCCTCCTCTAGCCCTTGCGCTCCTTGGGAGCAGGCGGCACCGGCACCCGCAGGTGCTAGCCCATGGGGAGGGAGATGTCATGGTGGGCGATGCCTGCTCCCTCCCTCCACCACTGCTTGCACTCCGCCATGATGAAGTAGCGGTGGTCACAACGGGGCTCATCCTCCACCTAGCGCGCGACAGGGCGGCGAGCAAAGTCCTGGGTTCGCGGCGGCGGCACAACCCCCGAAGGAAGGCCAACAAGCCATTCCCTGCTTGTGCTGGCTGCTCGAGTCGGATCCACCCGCCTCGTGGTCGTTCTTTACCTAACGCTAATACTTTGGTAGCGAAGAAAACTTGGTTTTTAATGTGTGTTTCAGGTTTTGAATGTCAACAGAAGGTTTTAACTAGAGAAACACAATATTCAGGTGAAAACAAGCAAGTCTCTCTTTGGAAGCACTCGAGGGGAGCATACAGAGGCGTTAACAAGCAACTATATGGCAGGAACATTTTTTCGGTCGTATAGTTCTCGCTGTATAGTTGTTGCCGCCTTTGTCTTGTCAAAAGTAACAACTTCCGTGAAGAGGCCATATGCAAAAACACAACACAGCAGCCGACATCCCATCCAGAAGGGAGGAAGAAGAGATCCGGAGAAGAAGGGGAAGACGTTCTTCATCTCTCTCCACGATCTTCGACCTCCTAGCCAATACACCCCCATAGCCATTACTTGTACTTGAGAGAGAGGGATCTTCACCTTGCAAGACTAGGGTTTGAGATTGTTTCTTCCTATCTTGAATTGTGTTGGATACTTTTCTATTCTTATTGTGGATCTCCACGGTAATATCAAGAAGAATTCCCTTTATTTAATTATATTGATGATCCGTTCTTCTCTCATGTGTGAGTAAGTTCCTTGGGCGTGGGAGATGTAGGGGATTGGTGAGATGTGATGTGCCTCCATATATTTTCCATTAGCTTGTGATTGATTCTAACTACTATATTATGTGTGCTTGACTATCTGTGGGATGCCTAATGCTTGTTGTCCAATTAAGGGCCCAGACAACATGATGCTTTGTTCTACATAGATAGGATCTTGTTCGCTAGCAGACCGGTGACCCCCGAGTGACACGGGGATATCAATGGAAAACTAGTAGACTCGAGGATAACGAGGAACCACTGTGCTTATTGCATTAGTTCGATCTAAGGAGCTTAATCGCTAAGCTACCTGAAGGGTCTTAATCGTCTAGTATCTGACCATGGTTTTGGTAACAGACTAGTAGGATTATTAAAGTTGGGATGAAATCTACCAAGAGGAGTTCCGGCTAATTATGGGTTGCTCGCCTACACATATACTTATAAGATTATAATTGTTACATTAATCATTCGTCCACCTAACATAGTCACTATCACCATGAACTGAATCTCCCCGCGCCTTTCTTTTACCATCTGTAGAAAACAACAAACAACCAAGTCGTTCTTTACTTTCATGCTTTATATTTCTGAAGTTTACATTTTAGTTCTATTTAAATACATCCTGTTTAATCAAAACTCCATTCTTATTACAACACTTGCAGTCCATTCACTCGAAGACTTATGACAACTTTGGTGTGATAGAGACTTCACTCATAAATACTTACCTTTGGGCTCCCTATGGGATCGATATCTATACTTCAAAACTAGCTACAAACGATTTGTGCACTTGCAGACATCAAGCTATTTTCTGGCACCGTTATCGGGAAGCTAAGTGCTAAGTGTTTGTCTCTTGACATTTCAGGTGTTGCTACTACAAAATGTTCTCCCTAGGAGACAAAGGGTCTACACGCTCTGGTAGGACCTATCTACCGGATTATATTGAGCGCGTGCCTGCTCAAAGGCATGAAGAAATTATTGCAAAATTTTTAAGATCGAATAAAGTTGAAGTTGAAAACCTGAGTGATATTATGGAAATCATGTCTATTTACAGGACAACTCCCATGAAACCTCAGAAAAATCTCAGAGAGTATAGTGCTCCAAGTTCTTTATTTCTTAAACAACCAATAGAATTCCCTAATCCTGGAGTTAGAGAATATCGATTTGATGGTGGAATTATTAAAATTTTATAGGAAAAAGCTTTAAGTGGAAAGGAGGATGAAGACCCAGGAAGACATCTTAGAGAGTTCGATTATGTGATAACATCGCTTGGACCAAAAGGTTTGCCAAGAGACTTCTCTCGTCTAAATTATTTTGTTGGTCTCTTAAAGGTAAGGCTCTAGACTAGTTATATTCTCTCCCTCGCCATTACATTAAATGCTGGGAAAACTACATTGTTAAATTCATAAACAGGTTTAATCCTTTTAAAAAGGTAACTGAATTAAGAAAGAATATAGGCAACTTTAGTCAGAACGTGGGAGAAAACTACCCACAAGCCTGGGATAGATTCTTTGGAATGATCAATAGCATTCCCAATCATGGCTATTCTGAATCAACTATTTGCCATTTATTTTACCATGGTCTTAATACTCAATGTAGAGAGTTGCTTGACTTCTCAGCAGGAGGATCGATAAATACTTTAACTATTAAAGAATTCTTGGAATTGATGTCTACTAGGGCTAAGAATGATTCTTTATATAATCCTAATTTTGGCACTAAGCTGGCAAAAGGGATACTTCGGATAACTCCTGATCTTATGCCTGAAGTATGCAAAACTATGAAGTAAAAAGGTATACCTTCGGAACTTGTTAAGGACAACAAAGTAGACTTGTTACAAGTTTTAACTGAAGAAGATGAAACTAGAAAAGTTTTTCAAGAATTAAAACATCGACAAGCAAAATCTCATAATAACCTGTATAAGCACTTTCAAAAACACAAAAAGATTTTGGCAGAACTCACAGAAAATTATGATGAGATTGGCCAAGAAATAAAATTATTTCACAAGTATCTTAGTATGATTGAAACCCAGTGTGAACAAATAGCATCCGGTTATCAATTTTTTCTTCGAGATGATAAAGATATTCTTGTTTCTACTAATGTTGTCACAAGAAGAGGTGCAGTTGTTACAAGACCTCTAGGACCACCAGAATATGAAGCTGAAAAGAGCGAAAGGAAAAAATCCTTGCTCGAAGCAAGCCAATAAGATGATACATTGGTGGATCCTCAAGATGAAGCTGCTCAAGAAACACAAGATCAAACCAAAGAGGGCCGAAATGATGCACATGATGACCGTTATGACTCTGATGTAGAGACGGTTGATCCAAGGGAAGAAAAATAGATAAGTAAGGAAGATGAAGTTGTTGTAGTAGAAAACAATAAAAGTGATAAGCAACAATAAAAGAAAGCAACAAAGGAGCCTGACCCCCCACAAAAGGTAAAAGACAAGAATAAGTCAGGCGAGAAAAAGCTTCCTTATCCAGATCAAAAAAAGAAAGCACAAGATCAGGTAATTTATGAATCTTTTACAAAGGCACTTAGTGACCTTCGTCTGAAAATTCTGTTTGCCGATGCAATCAAAGTTCCTACCTATTCTAAATTCCTCTATGATATTCTTAGTAGAAAGAAAGAAATAACTGAAATTGTTGCCATGGTAACTAGTTATCCTGCTAATGGGAAGCTGTTGTCTAAATCTGGAGATCCCGGAATACCAACTATTTCATGCTCAATAGGCAAAACTGATATTCACAATGCCTTGTGTGATCTAGGTGCAGGAGTTAGTGTAATGCCATACTCCCTCTATAAAAGGTTAGGACTAGGGGAGTATTCTCCTACTACTATCACTTTACAGATCATTGTCAACTCCACTAAACAACCCATTGGTATGATTGAGAATGTTCTACTTAGAATAGATGAGCATGTTATTCCCACTGATTTTATTATTCTTGAGATGCCAGAAGATGAAAAATTATCTATAATACTTGGAAGATCTTTCCTTAGTACTGCAGGGGCATCAATTGATTGTCCTGTGGGAAAGATAGTCTTCAATGTTTATGATGCTGAAATGATCTGGTATTTTTCAAAGAAGCTAGAAGCAAGAGAAAGATATATTCCACTGGCAAAACGAGTTCATGCGGTAAGTGCCTTTGATAAGGGGCAATCCAAGGTAAGAATTTGAGAACAGAAGAAGGGGTTGAGTTACTCAACCATTCTTAATAAAATGCTTAATGGGAGTCAACCCATCTCGTCAATAAAATAAACTAGAGAATAAAAAGTGCATCGCATTCCTACAACTTTTTCACAGATATTCTTGTGGAAGCGCGCCCGTGAAGATGCAGCTGTCAAAAAGTAGTAGAAACATCGATTTAATGAGTATAGAATAAGAATAAAAATAAAAGTTTGTGTTTTTATCTACAGAAACTAAATTTTTGCTCTTCATACGCTAATGTTGGTCGATAGTTTCTACTGTCATTTTTCTGTCAAAAATAAGGTATTTCGCTAAGTTTCAGGATAAGAAGGTATTCTCAATGAAATAGAATTTTTTTGATGACTAACTAATGGTTTAACGACCAACTATACGGCGAGAATAAAAATTCCGACCGTATAGCTCCAGTCATATAGATATCTTTGCCATCAACAAATTTTCTTCGAAGACATAGAGAATTTAACGACCAACTATACAGCGGGAATAAAAATTCCAGTTGTATAGTTCTGGTCGTATAGATATCGGTGCCTTCGAACAATATCTTCTCAAAGGTACTGACAGTTTAACGAACAACTATACGGTGGGAATAAAAATTCTTTTCGTATAGTTCCGGTTGTATAGATATCAATGCTTATTTTAGAAATTTATCTCGAGGGCACAGACGGTTTAACGACCAACTATACGGTGGGATCATTGTGACCCGGCCATATAGTTACGTCCATATAGTTGCATTCCGCATAAAGAAATCCTAGTTGGCGGCGCCGCTACAACTATACGGGCAGAACAACATATCACGCCCGTATAGTTTCGGCCGTATAGTTCGGCGCGACCGCAAAATCGGGCTATGGTGGCTAGGTTTCTTCTCCTTCCTCATTATTTCTCTCATATTCTCTCTCCAAACCTCTGAAAACCCACCTAGAACTTTTGATTCTTCATGGATTTCGTTTGTTTGAGTGTGGGAATTAACAGATCAGTATGTTTCTCTCTCTATCCATGCTCTATTTTCAGATTTCTATGGTTGAAACTCTCACATTGATCTAGTAGATGAACTCAAGCTTATTTTGTTTTTCCTATTGATTTCTCACGTTAGGATTGAATTTTTCCACGTAGGATCGTTCATATATCATGTAGAAACTATATGCCTAAGGTTTTATGGTGAAATTTTTCAGTGCATCAAGATGAGCAAAATCGGTAACAACTTTCGTAAGAGGAAGCGCCAACGTGGCGAGGGCTCGGGGTCTCGACCCGAGCGCAACCCCAAGTTGGACATAGTTTCATCGAGGAGGGTGTTGCCCACACATTGGGCTGACCATAGCTTTCTCACCACGGCGGGGTTGAAGGTGAACTTCGACCTCATGTGTAACAAGGCCGGGCTAACAGTACTTGGCTACGCAAGCCACGACACCTACGCCGAATTTACTTATGAGTTCCTTGCCTCCTTCTACGACGACCACATGGAGAAAGGTAATGCGTGCATGGTAAGCTTCACCATGAACCGACAGCACTATGAAATAACTTTTGAACAATTTGCGATGCTTTCGGTTTCCCTCATGTTGGGGGGCCAACTATTAATAACATCTATAGCGTCACAAGCAAACAAACTTGGGAGGCTATTTCTATTAATGGTGGCACCGACTTCTACCAGAAGAAGATGTCCACATTTAGAACCTAACAATTCGCTACTACGCCTTGTTCCTCGCCAACACACTATTGGGAAGAGTTGATACCGGTTCCATGGCCAATGCAGACATGGCAATGATCACCAAGGCTCTCTTTCCCACTGCACCACAAAGCCCCAAACATGTAGCTCTACTCATCCAGCACTTTCGCCACCAAAGCAACAAGACGAAAGGTGATATTCGCATTGGTGGATTGGTAACCCACCTTGCCCATGCACTAAATATTACATTACCTGTTATGCAATCTGTTGACAGTTTCAAGCTTATGGACGTCAAATATTTAACTGCTTGTGGCTTCCTTGGTGTTTACCAAGCTAACGGGAGGCTTCGAGCACATCAATTTGGTTATCTTGGTGATGCACAGGGTGAGAAGGTTCCGTTGCCCTATCCCCAAGCCTTCTTGGTTGTGGAGAAGGACACTTGGATCCTCACCAAGGACCAAGTGATGGAGATCATGGCTGTACTCCAGCCTAACCAAGAGGAACATGAAGAAGGAGAGCAGCAGGATGAGGATGAACAGGAGCATGAGGAGGATCATGGATACAACCCTGCTTGGGAGGGACAGCAGCAACAACAACAACAACAACAACAAGGGGGAGCTTGGGACCCATGGCCCAACCAGTCGCAATAGGGGTACATCTACATCCCCTAGCAAGAATTCCAGCAGCTCAACTAGCGTGTTGGGGAGATTAACCACACTCTTCAAGGAGTGAATGAATATGTGAGTGCCTTGACTCACAACTTCATTCACTTCATGACCCACTTCCCCGACTACTACCAGCAGTATCCGCACCAGCCACCGAATGACGGCAACAACTGAGCCTGGCAATAGCCTAAGCTTGGGGGAGGTTTGAAAACCTCCAAACCTTGCATTCATGTTTTTTATTTCTTCTTTTGATTTATTTCTTCAAAATTGCATGTTTATTTTCAGTTTTCATTCCTAAACTACAAATACAAAAAATAGTTGTAACTTTTATTGCAAGTTCGTTTCTTTGTTTCTCTCGGAGATTGCTCAATTTTAGGTGACTTGACAATATGGAAATACAGAGGGAGTTCAACTCAAATACGAGAACGAAGCAAGTAAGAGGAGGTATCACATTCCTTTCATCACCCTTTCTACAACCTTAAATTGATCCTACAATTATTTACTCGCTTGCACTGGAGTCACTCCCCACTTAGCTTGTTATCCTATAAATTCTATTCCTTTGCTAGTGTCTCCTTTTTAGCTTTGAAACAATGAGCAATGAACTTGGTTAAAAATACTTCCTACATTTTTACAACAAGAAAAAGCATTCGAAAGATGACTTGAGTCCATGTTTAGCCCAAAGAATTTGATTTTAGAACTACTCCATCCCATTTGAGCTTAATATAAATAGACTCGATAGTACCCTTGATTGAAATTGTTTGATAAAATGGATGCTTAGAAGTAGTAGAGATTATGCCACTACTTTTTCTAATAATTACCATAAGCTATTGCTTTAAGCGTGTCATTACAACACTGTCGTGCTCCATGGGGAACTATTAACTCCGCTGGCCAACAAATCTAAATGTGGGAAACCACTTGATTTCGGCTATTGAGTTATGTAAACGTCTATAGCACCAATGCTATGACGGGTAAAATTTAAGTCTCCTCATGGTTTCACGTTGCAAGTGAAGTTGTAGTACTCCTCTGGCCCATTATTGCTCAATAATTATTTATTGGCATGGTCACAAGTGCACAACACAGTCCCAATTAACATGTTAAAAATAATGGTATGATTTCTCTATGAAAGAGTTGAAGTTTTTGAAAGGTAAAAGAAATGAAAATGGTGCTTTGAGAGTCTTGAAATTTTGACATGGGAATAGATGAGTTGTTCTTAAATTGAATGTTTTGGTGTCAACTTGAGTACTGTTAATCAATTAAAGGAACAAGAGCAAAAAGTTTCATCTCTCAACAAAGACAGACACCAAAAGAGTTTGTCTCACTTTCCTAGCTAAACTTTTGACACTTGCTTCGGCATATGATTTATCTTCTAATAAGATATACGTGGTTAGGAAGTGGACTCTATACAATCTTGTGAATACTTGTATGATCATGTTTAAGATTGCAGGGATTGTGAAGAAAAGAATTTGACACCAATTGAAACTTGTAAGTTCTTTTATTTTCAGTCTCGAATCTCCGCTATTCTTCCTTATTTCCTTGTCACTCGAGGGTGAGCAACATCTAAGCTTGGGGGAGTTGATATCTATGAGATTTGACACATTTTTTATGGTTTTATTGATGGTTTTCTCCCGGATTTGACTAGCTTTACCTAACGCTAATACTTTGGTAGCAAAGAAAACTTGGTTTTTAAAGTGTGTTTCAGGTTCTGAATGTCAACAGAAGGTTTTAACTAGAGAAACATAATATTCAGGTGAAAACAAGCAAGTCTCTCCTTGGAAGCACTCGAGGGGACCATACAGAGGCTTTAACGAGCAACTATACGGCAGGAACATTTTTCCGGTCGCATAGTTCTCGCCGTATAGTTGTCGCCGCCTCTGTCTTGTCAAAAGGAACAACTTCCGTGAAGAGGCCAGACGCGAAAACACAACACAGCAGCCGCCATCCCATCCAGAAGGGAGAAAGAAGAGATCCGAAGAAGAAGGGGAACACATTCTTCATCTCGCTCCACGATCTTCGACCTCCTAGCTAATACACCCCCATATCCATTACTCGTACTTGAGAGAGAGGGATCTTCACCTTGAAAGACTAGGGTTTGAGATTGTTTCTTCCTATCTTGAATTGTGTTGGATACTTTTCTATTATTATTGTGGATCTCCACGGTAATATCAAGAAGAATTCCCTTTATTTAATTATATTGATGATCCGTTCTTCTCTCATGTGTGAGTAAGTTCCTTGGGCGTGGGAGATGTAGGGGATTGGTGATATGTGATGTGCCTCCATATATTTTCCATTAGCTTGTGATTGATTCTAACTACTATATTATGTGTGCTTGACTATCTGTGGGATGCCTAATGCTTGTTGTCCAATTAAGGGCCCAGACAACATGATGCTTTGTTCTACATAGATAGGATCTTGTTCGCTAGCAGACCGGTGACCCCCGAGTGACACGGGGATATCAATGGAAAACTAGTAGACTCGAGGATAACGAGGAACCACTGTGCTTATTACATTAGTCCGATCCAAGGAGCTTAATCGCTAAGCTACCTGAAGGGTCTTAATCGTCTAGTATCTGACCATGGTTTTGGTAACAGACTAGTAGGATTATTAAAGTTGGGATGAAATCTACCAAGAGGAGTTCCGGCTAATTATGGGTTACTCGCCTACACATATACTTATAAGATTATAATTGTTACATTTATCATTCGTCCACCTAACATAGTCACTATCACCATGAACTGAATCTCCCCGCGCCTTTCTTTTACCATCTGTAGAAAACAACGAACAACCAAGTCGTTCTTTACTTTCATGCTTTATATTTCTGAAGTTTACATTTTAGCTCTATTTAAATACATCCCGTTTAATCAAAACTCCATTCTTATTACAACACTTGCAGTCAATTCACTCGAAGACCTGTGACAACTTTGGGTGTAACAGAGACTTCACTCATAAACACTTACCTTTGGGCTCCCTATGGGACCAATATCTATACTTCGAAACTAGCTACAAACGATCTGTGCACTTGTAGACATCAAGCTATTTTCTGGCACCGTTGTCGGGGAGCTAAGCTCTAAGTGTTTGTCTCTTGACAGTTCAGGTGTTGCTACTACAAAATGTTTTCTCTAGGAGACAAAGGGTCTACATGCTATGGTAGGACCTATCTACCGGATTATATTGAGCGCGTGCCTACTCAAAGGCGCGAAGAAATTATTGAAAAACTTTTAAAATCGAATAAAGTTGGAGTTGAAAACCTGAGTGATAATATTGAAAAACTAGCTACGAACGATCCGCACTTGCAGACATCAGTATCCCTTAAGTGTGTCACCCTACGGTTCGCGAATAATACATACATGATCGAGACCCCTCTCCGATGAATAATCAGCAGCGGGACCTGGAGATCCGTACTAACTCCCACATATTCAACAATGACTCCAGTGATTGTGTGAACCTTTAACGTCGTAACTAAATCCCTTTGTCTCGTGATATATTACATGTCTGAGATTAGATCATCGGTATCCCATACCTAGTTTAATCTTGTTACCAACAAGTACTCTTTTCTTGTTCCCATGATATAACATTCTAGTGATCGTATCACTTGCTTGCAAGCTATATCAATGTGATATCACCGAGAGGGCCCAGAGTATATCTCTCCGTCATCGGGATGGACAAATCCTCTACATAACACTTTCGGAGTATCTGAACCCACCTTTATTGTCACCCTGTTATGGTGTGATGTTTCATGTTATCAAGTTACTCTTCTGGTGTTAGTGATTGACATGATCTCATGGTCTAAGGACTAAAGTTACTCCGTATGTTGTCATAGCAATTTTAACACAATGACTTTGATCATATTGCTATTCTTCAGATGAATGTGCATCACAACATTCCACCAATGTTGTGACCTCGTTATTAACAACATCCAATGTTCATGATCAGGAAACTGTAACACCCTCAAATCGGCTCTATGCAAGTTTTAGCCCTTTTCTGCCAAACCCGCATAGAAACGATTCAAGGACGCCCACCAGGCACTTTCGTGCGGGTGGAAAACAAAGTAATACCATTACACATTAGTCCATGATGGAACCCACAGAACATATATATACAACAACGAATCCATGAGTCAAGAATACAGATATAATATACAAATATCCAAATCACCTTGAAAACGATAAGCGTCCGACTACGGACAAGATGCAAATGGGGCTAAGAGCCCTGAAAAATAACCAATGGCGTCCATAACCCTTCCCAGGCCAAGCCGGAAGGGTAACCCTGCTAACGACATCGAACTCGAACATGCTAAAACAAAAGGGGTGCTGACAAAGGGCAAAGGAAAAAAGAGGAGCGTCAGTACTGAGGCCAGTACACGGCGAGGCTAGAATTCGGTGGCTCTAGCCTACATAGGTATGGTGGACTGAAGCGGCAGCGTAGCAGCACTAAACAACCTATAGAGACTCAGTACAACTGTCGGCTATTAGAGAGAGATAAGAAAGACCTATTCCGTTCCAACTTGATACTATCACCAAACACACCCATCCTGGTATTTCCCCCTCGAGACCAAACGAGGAAGTCGGACCAAGGAACTCACACAGTTGGCAATTTTACTCATTCCGTTATAGTTGCAGCACTTATTAATCACATATAGAGCTTGAGTCATCCTGATAGCATAAGTAGTGAGCAGTTTTAGTTAACATTCCGTTGTAGTTGGAACATTTACTAGTCAGATATAATTGTCCTGAGGAATCCCAAAACCCAGCAGTTGTTGGCACTTTTATCACATTCCATTGGAGTTGCAATACTTACTAGACAGGTATAGTATGACACAGATCGCCACAGCTCCACCAATTGTTGGCATTTTTATTATCCATTCCATTGTAGTGAAGCTAATTACTAGTCACATATTAAGTCAAATTTATAACACTACTTTAGTTATGCTTGTCTATGATCGAGATACTGTGCTCCGAGTCGTCCATAACCGCGGACACGGCTTTCAGAAAGATTTACCCTGCAAGGGTGCACAAATAGCAACACACACACGATCAACCTCGGAAAAACCAAATCAAAACCCAACAAGGCTTTCACGACAAAGCAATCACAGGATTCATAAACTATTTCAGGGGGCCACCCCACTAAGCTACCCGCAACGAAGTTGGCCGGCTCCGAGACGGACCCAGGGTTTGTGTCAATGGCTGTAAACGACTGGGAACGCGAAAATGTGACTGGGCTTGTTGATATCGCGAAAACATTCCATGATCCAAAACAGTATAGGTGCTCCATGCACAATCTTAAATAAAGCAGTAAAGCATGGCATAAGTACAGAATCATAATAAAGCCCCAAACTACTTTGTCGCCCCAAGAAATAAGAATGAATCAAGCTCTAGCTAAGGGGATTCATGGTCCCATATGCGGATAGTGCGATAGTCAAGGAACAGGTATCAAGTACTCGGGGTCCTACGGGACACAAGTGAGCGTGGAAGAACCAAATAACATCTATTGCCCACCGATGCCTCTGCATTAATTATTTCTAGCAATTTAATAGTTGTATTTAAAGTCATGATCATCTCCACCATAAACATCTGCCAGCATTCCAACAACTATGGTACTTGACAGCACGAGATCGCACCTGAGCAAGCAACTACGACTGCAAGGCCAGCTATCTACCAAACACAGGTAATAGGAGGTGTCCAAGGCAATATACAGGTTGCACGAGATATAGCTGGTGTACGGAAACTAAAGCATCACGACACGGATAGCAATAGATCAACAGGAGGAAATAACGACTACAAATGCAAAATAGGTAGAAGGGGAAGAGATGCTCGCCTGGGAAACACTGTCAAAGGTTCATATCCGAAGAACTTGTCGATACTCACATCAACTCATCGGCCTAATCCGCGAAGAAGCAAACACTAGAACAAACACCGGATGCAATATTTAATACTACGGCAGAAGATCCGGCATGATTATGATATGATGCAGATGCGGTGCAATTAGGCAATATTAAGCGGAACCGGGGTCCCGACAATTAATCATTAGGTTTAAGTTGTTTATCCACCCCGCAAATTAAATGTTCTATTAACAAGGCAAAGCATGTCATCGGTTCGCTATGCAAATTTAAATGGAGTCCGGAATAAGACAAAAGTATCCCGCATATTGACTCCATATTTAATTATGAGGTGAATCAGCATAATGCCCCCAAACCACAGACAGGTATGCATGCATGAACAACTTAATATGCAACAAGTTTTATATATAGCATTTATAAAAAAGGGGCACGGGAAAAGGTTCACACATTTGGGTTCGAAAGATCTTGGTTCTGGGGTTCGAGGTTCGACAGGGATCTGTCTTGGACAACGGAAGGAGAGCTTGGCGTTTCGGGAAGAAGGACTTGGTTTGGCGTCGGGGCGCGTCGGATTCGCCCTGGTCGGTGTCGATCTTGTTGTCGCGAAGATATTGTCGAGTCTGCGTATCGGCTCGGTCTTGGAGTTCGGTGGCGATCTTGGCGGTCTTCGGATCCGTGAAGTAGATCTTGTCGCACGGTGTCCGGGTAGGCGAACTTGGCGGGTTGGGACGATCTTGTCGTGGTCCTCGGGTGACGGTGTCGGTCTTAGGTCTCGGCTCCGGAAGATCTTGATATTCCAGGAAGGAGATCTTGTCGGTTCCATGTCGAAGGCCTTGGCGCTCCGGATCGGTCTTCGGGTCCATGAAGGCGTTCTCGGAATAGGGTCTTGGCGTTCCATTTAGATGACCTTGTCGATCCGGTGTCATCGCCTCCGGGTTCCTTGTGATTACCTTTGGGTCATCAAATCCGTGTAGAAGATCATGCCGGCTCGGTGTCAAAAGCCTTAGGGTACCCTCTTATTCTCCGGGGACGAACTTGGGCAGCATTTGTTCATGTCGGGTGGGTTTGTCCATGGAGAGATCTTGGCGATACAACAAGACCGACGAAGACCTTGTCATGGGCACATTCTCGTAGCGGTCCACCAGAGTGGCACCATTCCACCACATCAGTAATCACAGAGACGAAGCACTTGATGTTTAACAGAAGGCCTATGTCATTGGTAGCATCGGTAGCCAGGGGTCTTGACGCGCATGGGACGCGGAGATGTGCTGCAGAGGCGTGTGCAGAAGGTGTACATGGCCAGAAGGGGCAGGTGCTGCCGGTCTTGGAGCGGAGGAAGGCCGAGGTCGATGAAGGACCGAGCGGACGGAGCAGCGGCCGCTCGGGACCTGGCAGCGAGGGCACCAAGCGGCGGTGGGGCTCGCCGGGGACGGACTCAACGGCGGCGTGGTTGTCTGAGGCGGCCGGATGCGGGGCGCGCAGACTAAGGGGAGGTAGAGGGGCGGGGAGGTCGCCGGGGCCAGCGCGGAGCTCCGGATGGTGACGAACTGCGCGACAGACGGTGGCTCGCGAACACAGCGGCGGAGATTGGTGGAGGCAGCGCTCTGGCGGCGACGCGTCGATCTCGGTCGGCGGCGAAGGTGAGGCAGGGGCGGCCGGGGCGAGGCGGAGCAGGGCCTGTCAGGCTGCGGCCGAGGGAGGGCCACCACGGCGAGGCCAGTAGAGCTCTGTAGAGAGGAGCGGGAGGCGGGGCCACGCTGGCGCCGGGCTTTGGTGGAGGGCGGGGAGGAGCTCCGGCGGAGGCAAGGACCGCGGCGAAGAGGGCGGACGCATTGGCGCTTGCGAGGGGGAGGCGAGCAGAGGAGGGAGAGGACCGGCGGCGACAGGGCTTGGAGAGAGAGAAGCGAGCGGGGTAGGCGCGTGTTGAGGGGAGAGAGAGGGCGAGAGCGGCACACGGGGCGTGTCGGTAGGGGTGGGGCCAGGCGGAGATCCCGAGGAGGTCGGGTGGAGCGGGGGGAAAAGCGACGCGGTAGGTGGGTGGGCGCGTCGGTGGGAGCAAGGTGGGGCCAGGGAGACGAGGTGGTGGGCAGGTATGGGCGGCAGGCGACGCGACACAGGGATGGGGTAGGTGGCGAGGGGATTGGACCCAGGTGGGCGGTCGGAGAGGCAGGTGTGGGCGGGAAAACAGGCACGGCGGTGGACCAGGTGGTGGTGGGACGCGTGCAGGGGCAGCGGGGTGCTGCGCGCGCGGGATGGAAACGTGTGGCGGCTGGGGGTGGAAGGCAGGTGGTGTGGGGGGAGAATTGGGGTTAGGGTTAGGATAGGATGGACTAGGTTTTGGAGGTGGACGGCTGGGCTTTCGGGTCTGGCAGACTGCCTCCTAAAAAAATAATATAAATTTTATTTATTTATGTAAAAGGCTTTTGTAATTAGTTTTTAGACAAATAAAATATCCGGAAGAGACTGGGGTTTTAATTTGAAATAAAGACGGGGCGTTTAGAAAACAAAACCAGGCTTTTCGAAAATAGTTTTTAAACAAACCATGCATGATGATGACGATGCTCAAATGCAATGTGGCATGATGACATGAGCATGCGGTCATGATGATGCAATGCACATAAACATAGCGATTTTCTAGTAGTGGTTTTAGCGGGATGCCACAATTCGACACCGCTAACAAGGGATCTCGCCCTCGAGATCCGCCTCATGGTACCGGAAAGAAGGTCGATGATCTGAATCTTCTCGCTTCGTGTAGATCCTCGGGACACCACTAACAAGAGGTCGTTGTCCGTGATCGTCGAAAGAACACTCCGGGGACAAAGGGCGAAGGTAGAGGTATCATAAGATAAAGCCACCTCTAACTTCCGGGGATGGAGTAAAATTGCTGGATCCACCGATTCGATATACAAAAGCGAATGGTAAGAGTAGTCGGATGGTGATCAGTCCATCGCGCACCCAAACCATTACTCTGCACACGAATAGGTGAATTATGCGACCAACTCTTGGAATTAGACTGAAGATCTCGACAAACGAGGTTCGGAAATAAAAGAGTGATGCAGACTCTGCATCGGATCTGATGTAGATGAGGTCGATGTCATCGCGTCAGAAAACACCGGAAGGCACAAACAAGGAACAAAGAATGGTACCATAGATAAAGGATCACTCAGATGGCATGAAGTCCGGAGGTAGAAACACCGTTGCCAAAGGAGGAAGCGAAACCCTGAAGGTACGACGGAAACCCAACCACGAGAATTCCTGGACTCGAAGAATGGGAAGAGAGCAGATTCAAAACACGCAGAGGTAAGAGGAGAATAGCAGAGGGGTAAGGAGTAAAAGCAGACCTAATCAGATTTATCCAACCGATTTTGCAAAATAGTTTTGACACTCTACTTCGGCCGTTAGCTATCCTACAGGCTGGGCCAGTGGGGTATCGCAACTGCTGAGCTCTGATACCACTCTGTAACACCCTCAAATAGGCTCTATGCAAGTTTTAGCCCTTTTCCGCCAAACCCGCATAGAAACGATTCAAGGACGCCCACCAGGCACTTTCGTGCGGGTGGAAAACGAAGTAATACTATTACACATTAGTCCACAATGGAACCCACAGAACATATATATACAACAACGACTCCATGAGTCAAGAATACAGATATAATATACAAAGATCCAAATCACCTTGAAAACGATAAAGCGTCTGACTACGGACAAGATGCAAATGGGGCTAAGAGCCCTAAAGAATAACCAATGGCGTCCATAACCCTGCTAACGACGTCGAACTCGAACCTGCTAAAACAAAAGGGGTGCCGACAAAGGGCAAAGGAAAAAGAGGAGCGTCAGTACTGAGGCCAGTACATGGCGAGGCTAGAATTCGGTGGCTCTCGCCTACATAGGTATGGTGGACTGAAGCGGCAGCGCAGCAGCACTAAACAACCTATAGAGACTCAGTACAACTATCGGCTATTAGAGAGAGATAAGAAAGACCTATTTGGTTCCAACTTGATACTATCACCAAACACACCCATCCTGGTATTTCCCCCTCGAGACCAAACGAGGAAGTCGGACCAAGGAACTCACACAGTTGGCAATTTTACTCATTCCGTTATAGTTGTAGCACTTACAAATCAGATATAGAGCTTGAGTCATCCTAATAGCATAAGTAGTGAGCAGTTTTAGTTAACATTCCGTTGTAGTTGGAACATTTACTAGTCAGATATAATTGTCCTGAGGAATCCCAAAACCCAGCAGTTGTTGGCACTTTTATCACATTACATTAGAATTGCAATACTTACTAGACAGGTGTAGTATGACACAGATCACCACAGCTCCACCAGTTGTTGGCATTTTTATTACCCATTCCATTGTAGTGAAGCTAATTACTAGTCACATATTAAGTCAAATTTATATCACTACTTTAGTTATGCTTGTCTATGATCGAGATACTGTGCTCCGAGTCGTCCATAACCGCGGGCACGACTTTCAGAAAGATTTACCCTGCAGGGGTGCACAAATAGCAACACACACACGATCAACCTCGGAAAAACCAAATCAAAACCCAACGAGGCTTTCACAACAAAGCAATCACAGGATTCATAAACTATTTCAGGGGGCCACCCCACTAAGCTACCTGCAACGAAGTTGGCCGGCTCTGAGACGGACCCAAGGTTTGTGTCAATGGTTGTATACGACTGGGAACCCCAAAATGTGACTGGGCTTGTCGATACTGCGAAAACATTCCACGATCCAAAACAGTAGAGGTGCTCCACGCACAATCTTAAATAAAGCAGTAAAGCATGGCATAAGTACAGAATAGTAATAAAGCCCCAAACTACTTTGTGGCCCCAAGAAATAAGAATGAATCAAGCTCTGGCTAAGGGGATTCATGGTCCCATATGCGGATAGTGCGATAGTCAAGGAACAGGTATCAAGTACTCGGGGTCCTACGGGACACAAGTGAGCGTGGAAGAACCAAATAACATCTATTGCCCACCGATGCCTCTGCATTAATTATTTCTAGCAATTTAATAATTGTATTTAAAGTCATGACCATCTCCACCATAAATATCTGCCAGCATTCCAACAACTGTGGTACTTGACAGCACGAGATCGCACCTGAGCAAGCAACTACGACTCGCAAGGCCAGCTATCTACCAAACACAGGTAATAGGAGGTGTCCAAGGCAATATAGAGGCTGCACGAGATATAACTGGTGTACGGAAACTAAAGCATCGTGACACGGATAGCAATAGATCAACAGGAGGAAATAACGACTATAAATGCAAAATAGGTAGAAGGAGAAGAGATGCTCGCCTAGGAAACACTGTCGAAGGTTCATATCCGAAGAACTTGTCAATACTCGCATCAACTCATCGGCCTAATCCGCGAAGAAGCAAACACTAGAACAAACACCGGATGCAATATTTAATACTACGGCAGAAGATCCGGCATGATTATGATATGATGCAGATGCGGTGCAATTAGACAATATTAAGCGGAACCGAGGTCCCGACAATTAATCATTAGGTTTAAGTTGTTTATCCACCCCGCAAATTAAGTGTTGTATTAACAAGGCAAAGTATGTCATCGGTTCACTATGCAAATTTAAATGGAGTCCGGAATAAGACAAAAGTATCCCGCATATTGACTCCATATTTAATTATGAGGTGAATCGGCATAATGCCCCCAAACCACAGACAGGTATGCATGCATGAACAACTTAATATGCAGCAAGTTTTATATATAGCATTTATAAAATGGGCTTTCTATTTTCGTGCCCTCGGGTCCTTAGTTGTGCTCAGTTTTCCCCAGCTCATTAGTTTTTCCTCAGTTTTCCCCAAGACCTTGTCTGAAACCATCACAGGTGCTGTAACGGTCGGTTGCCCGACGATTGACCGTTATCTTCTGACTAGTGGGGCCACGTAGAGCCTACAAAGACACGTCAGACCATCCATCTTTGTTTGACCGTAAGCATCGCTGTATCCCTGACCAAAACACGAACGAGTGGGGCTTCGGTATATCGAATGACAAGTGGGGCCATGACGCTGATACAAGGGGCAATACACAGGTAGGATTAGATTTTTAAATGGACCTCTACAGCGATTGCACGGAGGAGGTGGCCTGTGGGATGCCGAGATGAGATCGACGTCCACAAAGAACTGCATGAGGCGAGACCAGACGCATTAGATAGATATGAACTAGACGCGTTTAACCATGCAAAGAAGAGAAGAAATGGTCGACGACATCGACGACTACCTCAAAACTTTGACTGGCCGTGTCGGACACGAACGCGAGCAATGTAGAGAAAACTAGTGTCTCTCCTTTCTGGCGTGTATAGATGGGTGCTAGAAGAGTGTGGTGGCGAAGGAAAAGACCTCGCGGTGGTCTGTGGCGTCCAGCATAGCGGGGCGGCGTGGCCATGCCCACAGCGGCGTGCATGCATGTTCGGCATTGGCATCAGCATGTACGTTCGGCATTAGCCTCGGCGGTATCTCTGGTGTGTCAGTGATCAAATGAGGGGACGGGATTGAGGGTGCATCCCAACGGTGACCTAGCAGTGGCGGCGAGCATAGCCGTTCTGACCATGCCGATATCCGCATCGGCATCGTTTGGAGGCTGTGGTGCTCGAATCAAGGTGGGATTTGTTTCTTGTACGCCAAAATGAATTTGAAACAAGTTCCATGTTGAAGGTTAGGTAACGAAAGTTTGTAACTAAAAATTATACTAGCGCCATGGTGAGGTTCTTTTTGATAGAGCTATACGGTTGGGCAAACTTTTTTGGCACTTTTTAGATAGGGTTCCTTGTTGTTACACGTATGGCATCATGTATGGCAAATTTGGGGTCATTTGGAGATGTTCGAAAAAATTACTTTGCTTAAGCGCATGCCGTTTCGTCTCACTGAAACCAGCTTTTCTAACAAGGTGATTTTTTCTACCTTCTCTAAATGACCTCAAATTTCATACAGCTGATCTTCTATACATAGATAGATAGATTGTTTCGTTTTTACATTTTTCGACCTTTTTATTTCCCTTTATAAAACCCAATTGATTTTCAGGTCAAAACCTCGAAAAATAGCATCATGTATGGCATCATTTTCACCCTAAATTTCAAATTTTGTGAAACTTTCCCTTTTAGATATTCCTTGTTGTTATAGGTATGGCATCATGTATGCCAAACTTGGTTAGGTCTCACTGAAACCAGCTTTTGTAACAAGTTAGGTTTTTTCGACCTTCTCAAAAGGGATTTTTTCTACCTTCTCTAAATGACCTCAAAAATCATACAGACGATCTTCTATACAAAGATAGGTAGATTGTTTCGTTTTTACATTTTTTTAAACTTTTATTTCCCTTTATAATGCCCATTTGATTCTCAGGTCAAAACCTCGAAAGTTAACATAAGTAGATGGTGAACCCTCCCAAACTTCAAATACAGAGATAGATAGATTGTTTCGTTTATCATTTTTACCGTGAATAGTAATGGCTACAAGAAATCGGTGATGATTTATCATTTTTTGCGTGAAAAGTAATGGCTACAACAAATAGGTGATGGTTTATCATTTTTTGCATGAAAATTAATGGCTACAAGAAATCGGTGATGGTTTATCATTTTTTGCGTGAAAAGTAATGGCTACAACAAATCGGTGATGGTTTATCATTTTTTGTGAAAATTAATGGCTACAACAAATCGGTGATGGTTTATCATTTTTTGCGTAAAAAGTAATGGCTACAACAAATCGGTGATGGTTTATCATTTTTTGCGTCAACGGTCAGCGGGCACGATCCGCGTGACATGGGCTAGATCAATCAGGGCAATATTGCACGTCTGCGAGAATTTGTGAAGGGAGAGGGCAAAACTGAGTAGTATCAAGAAACCAAGGGCACCTGAGTAGTAAACAGAATAAGGGATTCAAATATGAGATTTAAAAAAATGGAAAATGCATGTTTTGTACAATGAAACCCATCTTGGCCTACCTCAAACTATTTGCAATACAAATATACATGAGTGTGAGAATTGTGGCCTCATTTAGACAAAGTATGTTTTGGGGAAAGCTGTTTTGGGAAGGGCTTATTGTGGAAAACCATGCACCTTCATAGCTACTAGGTGATTTGAGAAGTGGCAATTTGTGGTAAAACTTGATTTATCTATGACTTATCTATGATTTAAGAAGTGGCAATTTGTGGTAAAGACTCTATGAGTAAGTGCCACTCTTTTTCGGAATTTTTTGCACATTAAATGACTCATTTAACTAGTTAATCCCATTTGTTGACTCTCTGTTGACCAGCCACTTGAGGGTAAAACTGAGCATATTGCACTAGCCAGTATTAGCACTCAAGGGGAAAACTGAGCACACAAAAAATGCTAGTATAAGACTCGAGGGTATACATGAGTATATCTAAATTTCCAGGGTTAGACTCGAGGAAGCGTGTTGCGGTGCAGAAATGGAAGACGTGCAATTGTTGACGCGTAGACGCGGGTCGCGGTGCAGAAGTCGAAGACGTGCAATCATGGACGCGTGTCGCGTTGCAGAAGTCCAAGACGTGCAGACGTGCAACGGTGGACGCGGGTCGCATTAACCACCCCTCGCCTTTATAGACGCCTCCTCCCACTATCTCTGTCACTCTCACTCGCTCACACAACGCCGCCTCTCTCACGTCCCATCATCTTCTCCAAAGCAAAAAACCCTCTCCCTCTCCCTCTCCTCTGTCGGCGAGATGGACAAGGAGAATGCCAATCCGATCGTCCACGACGCCATCGGCTCCAAGCGTGATGCCTCCCTCTTCGACGCCGTCCCCTCAACGGCCGTTGCCGCCGCCGGTGCATCGGAGGCTACTGCCGCCGGTGGCGGTCAGATCCCGCCGGGATGGGACCCCTACGAGGAGGTGCCGTACGTCCCGCCCCCGAACCCCTACGACACCTCCATGGAGGACCCATGGAACGAGGTAACTACGGTTTGCTTCCTTTTTTGTTCCCCATTCCTTTTTGAACCCTATTTTTGCTGGTGTAGATGGATCTGTAGATGGATAAGTATTGGGTTAATATTTGCACCGATTTTATTCCATTTTGTTTTGATCCCTTCTTGATTTCGTTTAAGATTTGGGGTTCGGCCGTTCGGTTAATTTATGCAAGTAATAATGGGATCTCAATCAGTTAATTTATGCAAGTAATCATGGGATCTCAATCAGTTATTTTATGCACGAATCAAAAGATATCAACCGTTTAATTTTGCAAATAATCTGGAATGTGTTCAAGTTCAGATCTGGAATCTGTTTCTTTGCCTATGATGAATCGTTGGGCACAAATTTTTACAGGGAGGGTTCAGCGAACCATTGTTGTGTACAAATCTGTTGTGCATGAGCTTTGGTTCGCTAACACCATCCCTGTAGATATATAATAGTGTCCACTCTAACTAAGGCTGCCTCTGTTTTTCCTAACTTTGTTATCATACACGTTAGTCATCGTTGCAACTCATGCACTCATATTTTCTGTTTGATATGGATCAGGTGTCTGGCAGCGATGTCGGCAGCGACGACGAGCACCATGACACCAAGACTCGCCAGGTGCTACGGAGGCTGCAGGTCGGCTAGTACATCTCCTACTTCGCCAAGGGTGTCTACAGGTGCCCCTTCTGCACTAGGAGACTCGGCAGCACTGACTTCAACTGCCTCCTCACGCATGCCGAGAACATCGGCAACACCTTTCCCAAGGTCGGCATGACGGTGAAAGCCTACTCCTTCCGCGCCAAGCACAAGGCGCTCGGCATGCACCTCCGCAGCTTCCAGCGGGTGGAGATTTCCGTCGGGCGCATGCCTCCGCTCAAGCCCAAGGCTCCCAAGGGGAGTAACAAGTGGAGGCAGAGGCAGATGGGGTAGGCGGAGTCCTGGACGTGTGCTGCTGCCTCCTATTTTGTTGTTAGCTAGGGATCCCTTGTTGTTATGTTGTTAGTATGATGGTGCTGTGAAGAACCTCGAACCTGTTACTATGTTTGGTTGCTGTATGTAGCTTATTATCTAGGGAGGGATCCCTATTATCTATCCCTATTCTACTATATGACTGTGTGAATTTATCGTACATTACCATGTAGATTTGCTTCTAGATTTAACTACATACATATGGACCAGATGGAGTACTAGATTTGCTGCCATATTGGGTAAACAACGAGGCCCGAAAGGCACAAATAATTGAAGAAAAACAGAAATGCAAGCTTCTCTAGATTTGATACTAATTAGGTGAAAAAAGACAGAGAGAAGGAGGGGGAAAAGGTACTCTTAAAAGGGAAAATGCCAATTTGGGCCGAGAGACACAAAACCCAGCTCCTGCTCACGTGCAACCAAACGCGGTCTCGTCCTGTCCCACGCGGTCCCTTTCTACCAGCCCCACGCGACGCGGCCCCACACATCAGCACGGAACGGTCAACTAAACGGGAATCCTGCTGTCTGAGCTCCTTCTGCGGGTTTCAAACAAGGACTTGGGGAAAACTGAGGAAAAACTAAGGAGCTGGGAAAAACTGAGTACAACTAAGGACCCGAGGGCACAGAAATAGAAAACCCTTATAAAATAGGGGCACGGGAAAAGGTTCACACATCTGGGTTCGGAAGATCTTGGTTCTGGTGTTCGGGGTTCGACAGGGATCGGTCTCGGACAACGGAAGGAGAGCTTGGCGTTCCGGGAAGAAGGACTTGGTTTGGCGTCGGGGCGCATCGGATTCGCCCTAGTCGGTGTCGATCTTGTCGTCGCGAAGATATTATCGGGTCCGCGTATCGGGTCGGTCTTGGAGTTCGGTGGTGATCTTGGCGGTCTTCGGATCCGTGAAGTAGATCTTGTCGCACGGTGTCCGGGTAGGCGAACTTGGCGGGTTGGGACGATCTTGTCGTGGTCCTCGGGTGATGGTGTCGGTCTTAGGTCTCGGCGCCAGAAGATCTTGATATTCCAGGAAGGAGATCTTGTCGGTTCCATGTCGAAGGCCTTGGCGCTCCGGATCGGTCTTCGGGTCCATGAAGGCATTCTCGGAATAGGGTCTTGGCGTTCCATTTATATGACCTTGTCGATCCGGTGTCATCGCCTCCTGGTTCCTTGTGATTACCTTCGGGTCATCAAATCTATGTAGAAGATCATGCCGGCTCGGTGTCAAAAGCCTTAGGGTACCCTCTTATTCTCCAGGGACGAACTTGGGCAGCATTTGTCGATGTCGGTGAAGGAAATATGACCTGAGAGGCAATAATAAAGTTGTTATTATATATTCCTTATACATGATAGATGTTTATTTTACATGCTCGAAATGTATTGATTCGGAAACATCAATACATGTGTGTTTAATAAACAAAAAGGGTTCCTAGTCATGCCTCTCTTATAGACTAGCTTGTTGATTAACAGGATGATCAAGGTTTCCTGATCATGGACATTGGATGTTGTTAATAACAAGGTCACACCATTGGTGGAATGATGTGATGAACATTCATCTGAAGTGTAGCATTACGATCAAGTCATTATGTTTATATTTCTATAACATCATACGAAGTAATCTTTATCCTTATACCATGAGATCACGTTAATTGCTAACACCGGAAGAGTATCTTGATAACATCAAACGTCACACCATAACAGGGTGACTATAAAGATGGGTTCAGTACTACGAAGGTGTTATGTTGAGGCTCATGGATCAAGATTGGTATTTGTCAATCCAGATGACGGATAGATATACTCTGGGCCCTCTCGATGATATCACATTAGGATAGCTTGCAAGCAAGTGATGTGATCACTAGAATGTTATATCACGGGAACGAGAAAACAGTGCATGTCGGTAACGAGATCAAACTAGGTATGGAGATACCAATGATCGAATCTCGGACATGTAATATATCGAGAGACAAAGGGATTTAGTTACAAGCGTTAAAGGTTCTCACGATCACAGGAGTCATCGTTGAATGTGTAGGAGTCAGTACGGATCTCTAGGTCCCACTGTTGATTATTGATCGGAGAAGGGTCTCGATCATGTCTGCATTATTTGAGAACCATAGGGTGGCACACTTAAGAGTTACCGGACAACATTTTGGAGCACATATGTTTCAGACGAAAGAATTGCAAAGCGCAGGAATTATTTCAATAGAAACCGGAAATTGTTTCGGGTGAAATTGCACAAGGTGGTTCTGCATGTGATATTGAAATATTGCAAGGGGCTATATGTGAATGTTTGTTAATTAAAGTAATTGACAAAATTCTGAATAAATTTAATAAAAAGAGTTTTATTAAATGAGAGAGCATTAAATTTGGAGAAATTTAATGCATTTAAAGTGGAGACTTTAAAAGGGAATGTGAAGAGGCATTTTAATGTGGAGGGGTTACCACCACATGAATGGGGGAGGTGAGGGGTCACCCCTCCCCCCATGCGCCGGCCATGGAGAGAGGGGGCACCCCCTCCTCCTATAAAAGGCCACCCATTCCCTCCTTCATCCTCACACCTCCTTGTGAAGGATCTCTCTCCCCCTCTAGAATTATTCCCCCATGGTCTCGGATTAGCGAGATACATGTTCCCGGTGGCATTTCGTCTGGTAGGAGTTGTTGCTTCCGCTAGATCGCTGGAGCGAGGAGGTGGAGGTTGTCCGGTGGCTTGAACGTGTGTGCGAGTGCGGATGCGCTGCTGAGTTGCGGCGCTCGGACTTCCTCACGATCTTGAGATCGGCAAGTGTATGACTACATCAACCACGAGTTCCTACTCGTTAACAAAGCTCGTTGTCTAAGAGGGTAAGTTCTCGTTGGATGTATGTCCACCCGTTGCTTTGTACCTAGTAGATAGATCTTGGCGTGTAGTTCACACCGTAGGAATTTTTTTGTTTTCTATGCTGCGGACCCAACAGTCGGGTGGGTTTGTCCATGGGAGATCTTGGCGATACAACAAGACCGACGAAGACCTTGTCATGGGCACATTCTCGCAGCGGTCCACCGGAGTGGCACCATTCCACCATATCAATAGTCACACAGACGAAGCACTTGATGTTTAACAGAAGGCCTATGTCATCGGTAGCATCGGTAGCCAGGGGTCTTGACGCGCATGGGACGCGGAGATGTGCTGCAGAGGCGTGTGCAGAAGGTGTACATGGCCATAAGGGGCGGGTGCTGCCGGTCTTGGAGCAGAGGAAGGCCGAGGTCGAGGAAGGACCGGGCGGACGGAGCAGCGGCCGCTCGGGACCTGGCAGCGAGGGCACCAAGCGGCGGTGGGGCTCGCCAGGGACGGACTCGACGGCGGCGTGGTTGTCCGAGGCGGCCGGATGCGGGGCGCGCAGACCAAGGGGAGGCAGAGGGGCGGTGAGGTTGCTGGGGCCAGCGCGGAGCTCTGGATGGCGACGAACTGCGTGACAGACGGTGGCTCGCGAACACGGCGGCAGAGCTTGGCGGAGGTATCGCTCTGGCGGCGACGCGTCGATCTCGGTCGGCGGCGAAGGTGAGGCAGGGGCGGCCAGGGTGAGGCGGAGAAGGGTCTGCCAGGCTGCGGCCGAGGGAGGTCCACCGCGGCGAGGCCAGCAGAGCTCTGCAGAGAGGAGCGGGAGGCGGGGCCGCACCGGCGCCGGCCTCACGATCTTGAGATCGGCAAGTGTACGACTACATCAACCACGAGTTCCTACTCGTTAACAAAGCTCGTTGTCTACGAGGGTAAGTTCTCGTTGGATGTATGTCCACCCGTTGCTTTGTACCTAGTAGATAGATCTTGGCGTGTAGTTCACACCGTAGGAAATTTTTTGTTTTCTATGCTGCGGACCCAACAGTGGTATCAGAGCCTAATCTATGCGTAGGTGCTTAGCACGGGTAGTACACATATGGTTGATATATGGGCAATGATGATCATGTTATTGCATCTTCTATGTATTTTGGATATTGGTGGCATAGTGGGATGAAGCGGCCCGGACCAACCTTACATGTCATCGTACATGAGACCGGTTCCACGACTAACATGCAACTTGTTTTGCATAAGTGGTTGGCGGGTGTCTGTCTCTCCTACTATAGTCAATATCTGATTTACAACGAGTTGCTAATAACTTAGTTATCCTCATTGTGGTTCATGTTCGTAGGTAAGAACGGTTCTATCTCTGAAAGCCCTAAGCCACGTAAAACTTGCAATTGATAAATTAGAGGCATCTAGTTTAGATCGTTGCTGGGCTAGTGTGTTGATATGGTATTGTTGTAAGTAGATGTATGGTGGATACTCTTACAACACACTCAACGTGTAAGTTCCATAGACCTTGGCCTTACACACAAAGGAATGATAGAGATCATACCATGATGCAAGTGATAGAGATCAAATGCATGGACCATATCATCTCACTTTACACATTAGATGTTAGCATCTTATACTGCTAGTTTGGCGCGTTTGATAGCATTATAAGATGATCCCTCTTTTAGATATCAAGATAAAAATGTGTTCTTCCTTGAGTATGCACCGTTCTATGGATCATGTTTCGAGACATCACGTGATGATCGGGTGTACTCGAATCTACGCTTTCATAGGAATGGGTGTAAGACAGTTTTACACACGCGAATACTAAGGTTCTTACTTGGCGAGCCTAGCATGTACAGACATGGCCTCGGAACACGGACCAAAAGGTTAAGCATGGGTCATATGGTTGATATGATGCCCATATAGATGCTCGCGTTTGAAGCTATATCAACTCACGTGATGATCGGACTTGGTATAGTGGATTTGGTTCATGTAATCACCAAAAGAACACGAGGGGTGTCGTTTTTGAGTGGGAGTTCATTAGTAATTTGGATTAGTTGAACTCAATCTATCATAAACTTAGTCTAAATAAACTTTACAAATTCTGTTGTAGATGGCACCACCTGCTTTTAATTTCAATGTGTTCATGGAGAAAGAGAAACTTGCTGCGAATGGTAGCAACTTCACCAACTGGGCTATGAATTTGAGGATTCTCCTCACTGCTGCACAAAAGCAATATGTGCTAGATGCGCCGCTAGGCCCCCTACCAGCTCCTGATGCCCCTGACAAGGAAAAGAATGTCTATGTGACTCGTCAGGAGGACCACAACTTAGTTCATTGCGGCATACTGTATGGGCTAGAGCCAGAACTTCGAAAGCGTTTCAAAAATGGCAATGCCTTTGATACCATGGGAGAACTGAAAATGATTTTCGATACCCATGCTGCCGTAGAGAGTTATAATGCTACAGAAAAGTTCTTTAGCTGCATGATGGAGGAAACAGCTCCGTTAGTGAGCACGTACTCAAAATATCTGGGTACGCCGATAAGCTTGTGTCCTTGGGAATAACGATTCCCATTGACTTAGGCATACATCGTGTTCTCCAATCTCTGTCACCTAGCTACAAGAGCTTCGTGATGAACTATAATATGCAGGGCATGAAGAAGTCTCTTCTCGAGCTTCTGTCAATGCTTAAGACTGCAGGAGTGGAGATTAGGAAAGAACATCAAGTGTTGATGATCAATAAGACCACCGGTTTCAAGAAGGACAAGAAAGGCAAGCGGAAGGGAAAGAAGGGCAGCAAATCTGTTGCCGCGCCTAAAAAGAAACCCCGAGCTGGCCCTAAGTCTGACACCGAGTGCTACTATTGCAAGGGGACTGGCCATTGGAAGCGCAACTGCCCCAAGTATTTGGCGGACAAGAAGTCCAGCAAGGCAAACAAAGGTATATGTGATATACATGTTATTGATGTGTACTTGACTAGTACTCGTAGTAGCACCTGGGTATTTGATACCGGATCGGTTGCTAATATATGTAACTCGGTTCAGGGGCTACGGAACAAGCGACAACTAGCAAGGGATGAGGTCAGGATGCGGGTCGGCAATGGATCAAGAGTTGATGTGATCGCCGTCGGGACGCTACCTCTCCATTTGCCATCGGGATTAGTTATAAACCTAAATAATTGTTATTTGGTGCCTGCACTGAGCATGAACATTGTATCTGGATCGTGTTTGATGCAAAGTGGTCATTCCTTTAAATCTGAGAACAATGGTTGTTCGATTTATAAGAATGATATCTTTTATGGTCATGCACCTATGTTGAATGGTTTATTTCTACTGGATCTCGATAGTAATATTACGCACATTCATAATGTTAATGCTAAAAAGATTAAACTTGATGATGATATGTCTACATATATGTGGCACTGCCGTCTAGGTCATATTGGCGTTAAACGCATGAAGAAACTCCATTCCGATGGACTTTTGGAATCACTTGATTTTGAATCATTTGATACATGTGAACCATGCCTTATGGGCAAGATGACTAGAACGCCGTTTTCTGGTTCAATGGAACGGGCGACAAATCTGTTGGAGATCATACATACTAATGTGTGTGGAACAATGAGTGTGTCGGCGCGAGGTGGATATCATTATTTTGTTACTTTCACGGATGATTTGAGTAGATATGGGTATATCTATTTGATGAAACACAAGTCTGAAACTTTTGAAAAGTTCAAGGAATTTCAGAATGAAGTGGAAAATCATCGTAATAAAAAGATCAAGTTTCTACGGTCTGACCGTGGAGGAGAGTATCTAAGTTACGAGTTTAGCACACACATGAAAGAGTGTGGAATAGTTTCACAACTCACGCCTGCCGGAACACCACAACGTAATGGTGTGTCGGAACGTCGTAATCATACCTTATTGGAGATGGTTCGATCTATGATGTCTCTGACTGACTTACCTCTGTCATTTTGGGGTTATGCACTGGAAACAACTGCATTCACTTTAAATCGGGCACCATCTAAATCCGTTGAAACGACACCGTATGAATTATGGTTTGGAAACAAACCTAAGCTGTCATTTCTTAAGGTTTGGGGATGCGATGTTTATGTGAAGAAACTTCCACCGGATAAACTCGAACCCAAAGCGGAAAAATGCGTCTTCATAGGATACCCTAAGGAAACAATTGGGTATACCTTCTATCACAGATCCGAGGGCAAGGTTTTTGTTGCCAAGAATGGATCCTTTCTTGAGAAGGAGTTTCTCGCGAAAGGTGTGAGTAGTCAGAAGGTAGAACTTGAAGAGGTTATTGAACCTTCTCTTCATGGAATGGCGAGTGGCGCAGCACCGGAAGTTGTTTCGGAGTTGACTTCACCTGATGAAGAGAGAGCTAATGATCATGAAACTCCGAAAGAGGACACTACCGAACCTCGCAGGTCAAGCAGGACACTACCTGAACTATACAGCAATCCTGTTGTGAATTTCATGGTTGATGAAATGGATGACCCTGCGACGTATGAAGAAGCGATGATGAGCCCGAATTCCAACAAATGGCTAGAAGCCATGAAATCCGAGATGGAATCCATGTATGAGAACCAAGTTTGGAACTTGGTGGACTTACCTCACGACCGAAAGGCCGTTGAGAATAAATGGATTTTCAAAAGGAAAACTGATGCTGATGGTAATGTGACCATCTATAAGTCTCGACTTGTCGCAAAGGGGTTTCGACAAATTCAAGGAGTTGACTACGATGAGACATTCTCTCCCGTAGTGATGCTTAAATCTGTTAGGATTATGTTAACAATTGCTGCATATTTTGATTATGAAATATGGCAGATGGATGTCAAAACTGCGTTCCTCAATGGTAAGATTGAATAAGAGTTGTATATGATACAACCTAAGGGTTTTGTCGATCCTAAGGATGCTAATAAGGTGTGCAAACTTCAGCGATCCATCTATGGACTGAAGCAAGCATCACGAAGTTGGAATCTCCGCTTTGATGAGGTGATCAAAGAGTTTGGATTTGTCCAAACTTATGGAGAGGCTTGTATTTACAAGAAAGTGAGTGGGAGCAATGTGGCATTTCTGATATTATATGTGGATGACATATTATTGATTGGAAATGATATAGATCTTTTAAACAGTGTTAAAAGTTATCTAAACAGCAAATTTTCGATGAAAGACCTTGGTGAAGCGTCATATATATTAGGCATTAAAATCTATAGAGATAGATCAAGGCGCCTAATTGGGCTATCGCAGAGTACATACCTTGATAAGATATTAAAGAAGTTTAATATGGACGAAAGTAAGAAGGGGTTCTTACCTATGTTGCAAGGCAAGCCATTGAGTAAGACTCAAAGTCCGGCTACAGCGGAAGAAAGAGAGATGATGGATAAGATCCCCTATGCCTTGGCCATAGGCTCTATTATGTATGCCATGCTATGTACAAGACCGGATGTGGCACATGCTATTAGTTTGACTAGTAGGTACCAATCTGATCCAGGTTCGGAACACTGGATAGCGGTAAAGAACATCTTCAAGTACTTAAGAAGAACTAAGGATATGTTTCTTATATACGGAGGTGAAGAAGAGCTAGTCGCTAAGTGTTATGTCGATGCTAGCTTTGACACCGATCCGGATGACTCTAAGTCTCAATCCGGATATGTATTTCTCTTGAACGGAGCAGCAGTTAGTTGGAGGAGTTCCAAACAACCTGTGGTGGCTGGATCAACGACGGAGGCGGAATATGTTGCTGCTTCAGAAGCGGCACAGGAGGCAGTTTGGATGAAAGAGTTTATTACGGAACTGGGTGTGGTTCCCAGTGCGTTGGACCCGATGGTGATCTATTGTGACAACAATGGAGCCATAGCCAACGCAAAGGAACCAAGGTCTCACAAGAATTCCAAACATATTAAGCGCCGGTTTCACTCCATCCGCGAGCATGTCAAGGATGGAGATATAAAGATTTGTAAAGTACACACGAACCTAAATGTAGCAGATTCGTTGACTACAGTTCTCCCTAGGGCAAAACATGATCAACACCAGAACTCCATGGGTGTTAGATTTATCACTATGTGAACTAGATTATTGTCTCTAGTGCAAGTGGGAGACTGAAGGAAATATGCCCTGAGAGGCAATAATAAAGTTGTTATTATATATTCCTTATACATGATAGATGTTTATTTTACATGCTAGAAATGTATTGATTCGGAAACATCAATACATGTGTGTTTAATAAACAAAAAGGGTTCCTAGTCATGCCTCTCTTATAGACTAGCTTGTTTATTAACAGGATGATCAAGGTTTCCTGATCATGGACATTGGATGTTGTTAATAACAAGGTCACACCATTGGTGGAATGATGTGATGAACATTCATCTGAAGTGTAGCATTACGATCAAGTCATTATGTTTATATTGCTATAACATCATACGAAGTAATCTTTATCCTTAGACCATGAGATCATGTTAATTGCTAACACCGGAAGAGTATCTTGATAACATCAAACGTCACACCGTAACAGGGTGACTATAAAGATGGGTTCAGTACTACGAAGGTGTTATGTTGAGGCTCATGGATCAAGAGTGGTATTTGTCAATCCAGATGACGGATAGATATACTCTGGGCCCTCTCGGTGATATCACATTAGGATAGCTTGCAAGCAAGTGATGTGATCACTAGAATGTTATATCACGGGAACGAGAAAACAGTGCATGTCGGTAACGAGATCAAACTAGGTATGGAGATACCAATGATCGAATCTCGGACATGTAATATATCGAGAGACAAAGGGATTTAGTTACAAGCGTTAAAGGTTCTCACGATCACAGGAGTCATCGTTGAATGTGTAGGAGTCAGTACGGATCTCTAGGTCCCGCTGTTGATTATTGATCGGAGAAGGGTCTCGATCATGTCTGCATTATTTGAGAACCATAGGGTGGCACACTTAAGAGTTACCGGACAACATTTTGGAGCACATATGTTTTAGACGAAAGAATTGCAAAGCGCGGGAATTATTTCAATAGAAACCAGAAATTGTTTCGGGTGAAATTGCAGAAGGTGGTTCTGCATGTGATATTGAAATATTGCAAGGGGCTATATGTGAATGTTTGTTAATTAAAGTAATTGAAAAAATTCTGAATAAATTTAATAAAAAGAGTTTTATTAAATGAGAGAGCATTAAATTTGGAGAAATTTAATGCATTTAAAGTGGAGACTTTAAAAGGGAATGTGAAGAGGCATTTTAATGTGGAGGGGTTACCACCACATGAATGGGGGAGGTGAGGGGTCAACCCCCCATGCGCCGGCCATGGAGAGAGGGGGCACCCCCTCCTCCTATAAAAGGCCACCCATTCCCTCCTTCATCCTCACACCTCCTTGTGAAGGATCTCTCTCCTCCTCTAGAATTATTCCCCCATGGTCTCGGATTAGCGAGATACATGTTCCGATGGCATTTCGTCTGGAAGGAGTTGCTGCTTCCGCTGGATCACTGGAGCGAGGAGGTGGAGGTTGTCCGGTGGCTTGAACGTGTGTGCGAGTGCGGATGCGCTGCTGAGTTGCGGCGCTCGGACTTCCTCATGATCCTGAGATCGGCAAGTGTACGACTACATCAACCACGAGTTCCTACTCGTTAACAAAGCTCGTTGTCTACGAGGGTAAGTTCTCGTTGGATGTATGTCCACCCGTTGCTTTGTACCTAGAAGATAGATCTTGGCGTGTAGTTCACACCGTAGGAAATTTTTTGTTTTCTATGCTGCGGACCCAACAGTCGGGTGGGTTTGTCCATGGGGAGATCTTGGCGATACAACAAGACCGATGAAGACCTTGTCATGGGCACATTCTCGTAGCGGTCCACCGGAGTGGCACCATTCCACCATATCAATAGTCACACAGACGAAGCACTTGATGTTTAACAGAAGGCCTATGTCATTGGTAGCATCGGTAGCCAGGGGTCTTGACGCGCATGGGACGCGGAGATGTGCTGCAGAGGCGTGTGCAGAAGGTGTACATGGCCAGAAGGGGCGGGTGCTGCCGGTCTTGGAGCGAAGGAAGGCCGAGGTCGAGGAAGGACCGGGCGGACAGAGCAGCAGCCGCTCGGGACCTGGCAGCGAGGGCACCAAGCGGCGGTGGGGCTCGTCGGGGACGGACTCGATGGCGGCGTGGTTGTCCGAGGCGGCCGGATGCGGGGCGCGCAAACCAAGGGGAGCAGAGGGGCGGCGAGGTCGCCGGGGCCAGCGCGCAGCGCCAGATGGCGACGAACTGCGCGATAGATGGTGGCTCGCGAACACGGCGGCGGAGCTTGGTGGAGGCAGCGCTCTGGCGGCGACGTGTCGATCTCGGTCGGTGGTGAAGGTGAGGCAGGGGCGGCCGGGGCGAGGCGGAGAAGGGTCTGCCAGGCTGCGACCGAGGGAGGGCCACCGCGGCAAGGCCAGCAGAGCTCTGCAGAGAGGAGCGGGAGGCAGGGCCACGCCGGCGCCGGGCTCTGGTGGAGGGCGGGGAGGAGCTCCGGCGGAGGCAGGGACCGCGGCGAAGAGGGCGGCCGCATCGGCACTTGCGAGGGGGAGGCGAGCAGAGGAGGTAGAGGACCGGCGGCGACGGGGCTTGGAGAGAGAGAAGCGGGCGGGGTAGGGGCGTGTCGAGGGGAGAGAGAGGGCGAGAGCGGCACGCGGGGCGTGTCGGCAGGGGTGGGGCCGGGCGGAGATCCCGAGGAGGTCGGGTGGAGCGGGGGGGAAAAGCGACGTGGTAGGTGGGTGGGCGCGTCGGTGGGAGCGAGGTGGGGCCGGGGAGACGAGGTGGTGGGCAGGTGCGGGCGGCACGCGACGCGACGCGGGGATGGGGTAGGTGGCGAGGGGATTGGACCCAAGTGGGGCGGTCGGAGAGGCAGGTGTGGGCGGGAAAACAGGCAGGGCGGTGGACCAGGTGGTGGTGGGACGCGTGCAGGGGGCGGCAGGGTGCTGCGCGCGCGGGGTGGAAATGTGTGGCGGCTAGGGGTGGAAGGCAGGTGGTGTGGGGAGAATTGGGGTTAGGGTTAGGATAGGATAGACTAGGTTTTGGAGGTGGCCGGCTGGGCTTTCAGGTCTGGCAGGCTACCTCCTAAAAAATAATATAAATTTTATTTATTCATGTAAAAGGCTTTTGTAATTAGCTTTTAGACAAATAAAATATCCGGAAGAGACCGGGGTTTTAATTTGAAATAAAGACGGGGCGTTTAGAAAACAAAACCAGGCTTTTCGAAAATAGTTTTTAAACAAACCATGCATGATGATGCCGATGCTCAAATGCAATGTGGCATGATGACATGAGCATGCGGTCATGATGATGCAATGCACAAAAACACAACGATTTTCTAGTAGTGGTTTTAGCGGGATGCCACATAAACCTTGATCATCTTGTTAATCAACGAGCTAGTTTGAGAGGCATAACGAGGAATCATTTATTTGTTTATTAAACACACATGTATTAACGTTTCCAATTAATGCAATTATAGAATGCAAAATAAACATTTATTATAAATAAGGAATAAGATAATAACCACTTTATTATTACCTCTCGGGCATATTCTCTTCATCTAGGACGACCACCGGGCCCCTGGCCGTGGGCGTCGAGGCAGGCATGGAGGACGTGTCCAAAGCAGCATGCCACCACGCTCTCCCTCACCACTGTCATCGCCCGAGCTCGAGCCCATCGACATCAGCCTCCCCGGCTTCAAGTTCGATGTGACCACCCACTCGGGCATGGCGCATGACAGGATACTCCCTCCCTGCAAATTCGTGTTGTTGGTCGACGGTGCAGAGCCCCAGCAGGGCATGCTGTGGGAGGCCAGTGTCAATTCCGGCGCGTGGCCAGTGGAGGTGTTATTTGACCACCTCGGCTAGATGTTCCTCGTTAATGGATGGGAGAAGTTCGCTTGCTGGTACCAAATCGAAGTCGGCGACTTCGTTGTCTTCAGTACGAAGGCGAAGTCATGCTCACCATCAGCGTCTTCGATGACACCATGTGCCGTCGCTGCTACCACTCCGACTCCGACCCCGCTGAGTAGGTTACACTAGACCGTGATGTGTACTCGCCGTGTATCATGTTTGGAATGAAATTTGCAATGTGAGTGTCGGCCATTTGCAATGACAAGTTTTTATCAAGTATTTACAAGCCTAGAACAACATTCTATGCGCCACCTACGACGCTGGCATCGGTGGGTTGGTGATCCCCCATTATTCTTCGAGAGAGCGGTAGATCGCTTTCTGCGTTTGTAGCTCCTCTACAGCTTGGTGAGGCGGGCACGCAAGTATGCTCTGGTAGAAAGACACAGGCCTTCACGTCACACGAGAAAGGCTCGTCGGTGGTCCTGTTGTTATTGTAGTAGTGAGTCCGTCGCCGGTGGTTGAACCTCATCCTGTATATTAGCAGGCGCCTCGGAATCGGAGGCGGCAGCACGTCCAGTAACTCCGGTGGGTTCGGCTACCACGAGGGCAACGGGTGCTCGGGCTCTTCCGCGCGGATGTCAGGGTTGCCATGGTGGACAGTAAGGCGACACGAACGACCAAACATGGTGGTTTGTGGTAGTGGGAGGGACTGGACGTGACGGGAAATTTCCTAGAAGAGGCTGGAAGTGGCACAAAAGAAAGGAGGGAGGCAACGGGGCGGCGGGAACACATGGGAAATACACCGGCACCAGCGTCGATGAGGGCCTATTTGCCAGCGAGGACAGATGGGTCGCGCCGCTGTGCGCGGTTGGCTAGACAAGCCGGACCACGACCCAAAAGTGACCGCGGGCGACCCAAATGGATAGAAACGGACTGTTGGTCACCCATACCCGCCCAGGCGCGTCCGAACGGACATGCATGGTCTCTCCAGCGACATGACTCATCCGGACCGCGTCCGACTTGACCCATCGGTGCACCAAGTTAGTGTGGCCGATGCGTCGGCCCAGACATGGCCGGGTCGAGGGCGTGTCCTCCCCCCCGCGCTAGTGGCCCACCCATCAGCGATAGCTGCGGCACCGATTTAGACGCATCGATTCAAACGCAACTGCGGCATCGATCCAAACGCAACCGCGGCCAGAGGTGCGGGCGGCAGACTGACCGACGACAGCCTTTGACATCAATGCCTACGGGGCGCGTCAGCCTATGACTGACAAGACGCCGCCTGAGTTCCCGCGCCGGCATTGATGGTGAAGGCGTGAAAACCTGCATGCTCGCACGGGCAGGGGCTACTTAAGCAGACCCCTGTGTCTGTCGGTGCCACACTTCCCTCCTCCCGCCATCGTCAGGTACACCCCTCCCAGCATCTCCCGTCTCCGCCGCCGTTGCCATCGCAGCTATGAAGAAACCAAGGTGGTTCAAAAAGGCAAAAAAACGATCACGGGGCGGGCAGATCCGGCTCGAGCGGCCCGCGCAGGCAGGGGAGCGGCATGCTAGCCTTTCTTCGGGGGGTCGTGTCGCCGTGGCCGCGGCCGCAGGACTTCGTCGGCCTCCTCGTCCAGTGCCAGCAGGAGGAGGAGTCTGGTCGTGGCCGCCGCTACTTCCGCGTGGCGGAGTGCGAGGCGACGCCGGCGGCACAAGATTAGTAGTTTTATGGCTAGTTTAAATCTAGGTTTCTATATTTGAATATAAACTATTTATAAATATGTATGAAATTCGCCAATTTTAACGCGTATTGTCTTTGTTTGATTTTTTTTTTAAATGTCCTAGTCTTGCTGGCCAGGTGCGGATAAGTGGATCACGTCTGTTAGCCGAACAGACTGGAGAGGGATGCAAAAGTAGCCGCGGCTCGATCAAAACGAAAATAAAGTCACTGTTTTAGTCAACCGTTTGGGGCGGCGGGTGTAGTCGGCTCGCGGGCACGGGTGTCGGACCGAGGTAGCCACGCCCGTGTCGTGCGCGCGCCTTTGTGAGCTGTGGGTTGTCTCCCCACTACAAATCATACAGCTTTCTGCAACACCAAACAAGATCGAAGCTGTCTCCACCCACAAAATAACCCTACATCACCGCCGACACGATGGACCCACCCTGAAGATGTCCTCCATGTCAGTTACTCTAGAAAACGCGAACAGCAAGAGGAGCGCGCAACAAAACCATCAACGATTAACCCTCGAGAGACAGGAGGCGTGGTGCTAGGTGATCCTCATCAAACTAAATCTTTCCCTTCCCCTCTTCCGAACCCAGACCGAACACCAGCAAAATCAAATCGAAACGGAAGAAAACCCCTCTCCCCCGAGCACTAATCCGGACGCGAATGCTGCGCCGGTGACGAGATCTGCAGCGCCCGTGGGCATCACCGGCGGCGGGGGGCGGGCATGGAGGCCCAGAACGGCGGCGGCACGCCGGTGATCCTCAACGTGTACGACTTGACGCCCATAAACAACTACCTCTACTGGTTCGGCCTTGGCGTCTTCCACTCCGGAATCGAAGGTTTTGACCCTCTGCCGCCTCTCTCTTCCTCTTCGTACTTGCTGGAACTTGATTTGGTTTTGTAACCTTGTACTGGGTTGTTGTACAGATATTGATAGTACTCCCTCCGATCAACATCCAAATTTAGAAAAATTTGAGACATCTATTTTGAGACGGAGGGAGTAGTTGCTTTGATGAGCTTGTAAGGGTTACATTGAGATACTTGTTGCCGTAAGTCTTAATCTAGTGCCTGGAAGAGGCAATAAGGTAGCGGGGTAGAAGGGAATAAAATTTTTGGGCGATTTCTGGTTGCAAATTTGAGGGGTAGTATCGTGGTCTGAATTTGTGATGACCAGTACAGAATGCACTATTCTGGGTTCAGTTTCTTAAGGTTGTGCTCCCTCCGTTTCAAAATACTTGTCATAGGTTCAAATTAGAACTAAAACCACGGACAAGTATTTTGGAACTGACGGAGCAGTTCTCTTCTCTGTATGGTTTTGTTGAAGATGAGGCTAGCTGTCAAGGCAAAGTTGTTTTCAGTTGCATAGGGAGGTTGTGGGATGCAGGGAAAAACTAAACATTGAAAAACAGTAGTGAACTATGATGATGTATGGACTTATATCTATTGGCAAGGTTCCGGTGGAAATCCCTCGACAGAATTGTGTACGAGGTTTCAGTGCCGCTCTTCTCAGAAGAAGTGTTGATTGGGGTGGCATTGGCACATTAACTAAGTAACATGCGGATATTGAGCTAGCACAACTAGTTGTTTGTGGCTAATGAAAATGGTACAGTCCTAGTCCTATGAACTATGTTCATTGGAAGCAATCTACATTTTACTGATTGAAGTTGCTAGTTATGACAAATATTAACCGTATATTGGGTTATTCGCTAATTCTGTCACCTGTATCATTTTTTAACTTTTTCCAGACCCGTGTTTTGTGGCTTATACTGTGCTAGAGTTATGAGCTTTAAATCATTGTTTTATTGTTAACAGTTCATGGTCTGGAATATGGTTTTGGAGCGCATGATCTACCAGTAAGCGGGGTGTTTGAAGTGGAACCAAAATCTTGCCCTGGCTATGTCTACAGAAGGTCGATATGGATGGGCACAACTGCCATGTCTAGGGCAGAATTTCGCTCGTTCGTCCAAACTCTCGCGGGGGAGTACAGCGGCAATACATATCATTTGATTTCAAAGAACTGCAACCATTTCACAGACGATGTATGTAAGAACATAACCAAAAAATCTGCCCCAGGATGGGTAAACCGGCTAGCAAGAGTGGGTCAGTATCACTACTTTTATTTCTTTATCTTATTGATGAATTGGTCGGAACCATAGGTGACTGATTGCATTTTGCGAAATTCTTAGGTTCCTTTTTCAACCGTCTTCTACCAAAAAGCGTTCAAGTCTCTACTGTTAGTCACGGAGCAACTTATCCTGCATTCTCTGGTGAGTTTGTGTCTAGTGCCTACACAAGTAGCTGTCTTTTACATTTTGAGTGAACTTTATGCAGTTGTTAGCTACAGCTTGTTGTGTATTAGTTCACATTCTAAATGGCCTGTATACTTCAAAAATGCTAACAGAAATTTTAGTGTTATTGTTGATTGTTCGTTGTATGTTCTGAATGATGTGTTCCTCCAAATCTCTTACAAATATAAGAGAACATTCTGGCATGTGCAATTTCATGACACCCATAAATCTGTTTGGTTGCGTAGTAGTAATACTGATCATATTTTCTGTTCAAGAATTCCTTGGCCGTTAGCATACTGATCATATTTACAGATTCATTATGAAAAGAGAATTGGTCATGGTTTACTCTTGTTGGGGAAACTTAGACATAGTGCAGGAAACAATATCAGAGATTCTTGATTTCTACTGAATCCGTACTATTTCTCTCTAGTCACTTCATATTATTGCTGAGTACTGACATTCTTAAAGAGCGAAAGATGGCTTGTAGACATTGTGTCACTTGTTCTAATTGCTAGTTTGTTCTTCTGAACTCCTGTATTTGCTAGTTACTAGTTACTGACATTCTGTTGTTATTTTGCCAAATTTGCTAATATTGCACTGTCGTTGATTTCCTACTAGATGATGATATGGATTCAATATCTTCATCCATTATTGGTGACAGTGATGTGGATGAGCTGGACCAACACCTGCTACCAGCAGCGGTTGTTGATCTTCACACTATAGACGTATCACCAAAGCTCTCCAAAGATCTCCCCTGAAATATCCGACCATTTGGGTTCCCTACCGCAGTTTAACAGTTGTACTACTTCAGGTCGCTTGATATCCATGTATAGTTGAATGTTGATTGTATTGATTCTTTTCCGACGAGTTTTGCTGTACACGTACATAGGAATTGTCTGGTGAAAAGTTCACTTTGTAACTCTTCTTTGTTTGCTCCGTTGCTGCATAATTGTTCAGGCATTAGTATCTCGTGTTCTCGTGTGCTGCCAGGTCTGCCATCCTTTGCTGCAAATGGCCTGATGTTGTCAACTGTGGTGATGTTAGCGTGGATGTTGAAAGTTGAAACCCTGGTCTAGCGCAATGCTTGTATTTTTATTTTATTTTTGAGCTGAAAACTGTAGGGAGGCCCAGACAGTAAATTTTATTAAAAGGGAAAACAATATGTACAAGAGGGTTTAGCCCAGGAAAAAAACTACAGAGCGTCTAGCCAAGAAACTAGAGAGGTTTTCAGATCATCCTTCATTCTATAAGAAAGAAGGAAAAAGTCCCTTTTAAAAGAGTAAGACCAAGCGCTAAAAGGAGTTACATTGTCAAAAACTAGAGCATTCCTGTTCTTCCAAATATTCCAGCATGACGTGGCAAACGCCTTGAAGAAAAAAAGAAAAAAAGGTATTCTAAAGTTGCTTCTTGCAACGGTGATCATATAAGAGAGATTCAAAGTGTTGTCGAGCCTAATATTGATAGATTGCCAGCATTGCTTACTAAAGCTGCAGCTCCAGAAGAGATGGTCTCTAGTTTCAAGAGACCCATTAGACCCATTATCGCAAATTTTGCGGTGGTCATTGTCATTTAGACTGAAACTTTTCCTTAGGAGCATGTCCTTTGTGTTTAGGCAATCATTCGCGCAATGCTTGTATGACCATGGAATATTTTGTAACCAATTAACACCATGTAATCCCAAATCAATCTATTGGAATATACATGTTGATTTTTCATGTGCTACTCCAGTGACATTGATGGTTAAAAGTTTTCCCCTTGGAATCACTATGTGCAACCACCTAACACCTGATTTTTACTCACAACTACTTTGTACACAGAGTATCATGTAATAGCAAGAATTCAGTTCGTTATGTCTTCAGTTATATGTAAAGAGGCTTCTCAGAATGTCATCATGTAAAATCTTTTTTCAGTTATCTGTTAATCTATTGTGCATTTGTGCTCAATCTTCTGACAAATACATATTCGTGAAGAACTTGCATAAAACACTTATACTCTATTCTATATGAAAAGTGGAAAGCTGCACAGCCCTATCGGTCATCTCTTTGAGAACACTAGACCATGAAGGCGCGCGTTGCGTCCATTTTAATGGATTAAAGATAGAATAATTTAGAAAATATGAATTAGTTAGATCATGTTCTTTTTCCAATAGGAGGATTACATTGAGGTATTTGTTTCCGTAAGTCTTGATCTAGTGCTTGGAAGAGGCAATGTAGTGGGGCACAGTAGAAGGAAAAGTAAATTCTGAGCAATTTTTGGTTGCGAATTTGAGGTGTGATCGACTGATCGTGGCCTGAATTTGTGATGACCACTTGACCAGTACGGTATGTACTATTCCGGGTTCAGTTTTTTTTACGTCTGTAGTCCTCTTCTCTGTATAGGTCATGTAGAAGATGAAGCTAGCTGTCAAGGCAAAGTTATTTTCAGTTGCATAGGGATCAGGGATGTTGTCGGATGCAGTGATAAACTAAAAATTGAAAACAGCACTGAACTATAATGATGTATGGGCTTATCTATTGGCAAGGTTCCGGTGGCAAACCCCTGGATAGAATTGTGTATGAGGTTTCAGTGTGGCTTCTCGGAAGAAGTGTTGATTGGGGTGGCATTGGCACATTTGCGATTTATATCATACTAAGAGTAACATGTGGATATTGAGCTAGCACAACTAGTTGTTTGCAGCCAATGAAAATGGTACAGTCCTAGTCCAGTGAGCTATGTTCATTGGAAGCAATCTACATTTTATTGATTGAAGTTGCTAGTTATGTCAAATATTAACTGTACATTAGGTTGTTCGCTAATGCTCCCACCTGTATCAGTTTATAACATTTCCCAGATCCGTGTTTTGTGGCTTGTACTGTGCTAGAGTTATGAGCTTTAAATCATTGTTTTATTGTTAACAGTTCATGGTCTGGAATATGGTTTTGGAGCGCATGATCTACCAGTAAGCGGGGTGTTTGAAGTGGAACCAAAATCTTGCCCTGGCTATGTCTACAGAAGGTCGATATGGATGGGCACAACTGCCATGTCTAGGGCAGAATTTCGCTCGTTCGTCCAAACTCTCGCGGGGGAGTACAGCGGCAATACATATCATTTGATTTCAAAGAACTGCAACCATTTAACAGACGATGTATGTAAGAACATAACCAAAAAATCTGCCCCAGGATGGGTAAACCGGCTAGCAAGAGTGGGTCGGTATCACTACTTTTATGTCTTTATCTTATTGAATTTCTCAGAACTATAGGTGACTGATTTCATTTTGTGAAATTCTAAGGTTCGTTTTTCAACCGTCTTCTACCAAAAAACATTCAAGTCTCTACTGTTAGTCATGGAGCAACTTATCCTGCATTCTCTGGTGAGTTGTGTCTAGTGCCTACACAAGTAGCTGTCTTTTACATTTTAAGTAAACTTTATGCAGTTGTTAGCTACAGCTTATTGTGTACTAGTTCACATTCTAAATGGCCTGTATACTTACAAAATGTTAACAGAAATTTTAGTGTTATTGTTTGTTTTATGTTCTGAATGATGTGTTCCTCCAAAATCTCTTACTAACAAGTATAAGGGAACATTCTGGTCCTGTGTAATTCCACCCCCTCCCCCCATAAATCTGGTTGGTTGCATAGTAGTACTAATACGTTTTGTTTTCTGTTCAAGAATTCCTTGGCCGTTATGTGAGCTTTTTTCTTCGTAGCATACTGATCATATTTACAGATTCATCATGAAAAGAAAATTGGTTATGGTGTTACACTTGTTGGGGGAAACTTAGACACAGTGGGGAACAATATTAGAGATTCTTTGTTTCTACTTAATCGGTAGGAGAGTACTATTTCTCTTTAAGCCACTTCATATCATCCGCTGAGTGCTGACATTTGTAAAGAATTCAAGATGATTTATAGACATTGTGCACTTGTTCTATTTACTAGTTTTTTCTTCTAGAATCCTGTATTTGCTAGCTACTACTGACATTCTTACTTTTTTCCTTTTTTTGCCGAAATTGCTAATGTTTAGCTGTCCTTGATTTTCTACTAGATGATGATATGGATTCAGTATCTTCATCCATTATTGGTGACAGTGATGTGGATGAGCTGGACCAACACCTGTTACTGCCAGCAGTTGTCGATCTTCACTCTATAGACGTGTCATCAAGGATGTCCAAAGATCTCCCCTGAACTATCCGACCATTTGGGTCTGCTGCTGCAGTTCAAGAATTGCGCTTCTCCAGGTTGTTTGATACTATGTTTATTGTATTGGTTCTTTGCCGATGCGTTTTGCTGCCTACGCAGATAGGAATTGTCTGTTGAAATGATCACATTGTAACTCATAGTTTGTGACCAATTAACACCGTGTAACCCCAAATCAAGTTATTGTACAGTACGTAATATACATGTTGATTTCCCGTGTACTACTCCAGTGAGATTGATGGTTAACTTTTTTACATGGAATCATTAGGTGCCACCAGCATCAGGGTGGAGAAGTGTACGTACAGATCTACCACTCATAACACCTGGTTTTTAGTCGCAGCTAATTTGTACCCAGAATCTCGTGTAATAGCAAGAATCCAATTCGTCTTAACTTATTATACGTATGTAAAGTGGCATCTCAGAATATCGTCATGTTAACCTTTCTTCAGTTATATGTTAATCCCTTGTGCATTTGTATAGCATTCCTCTGATGAACACTATTCAGTTATATGTTAATCCCTTGTGCATTTGTATAGCATTCCTCTGATGAACACAAAAGCTCGCATAAAACACTTTTATATGAAAACTGGAAAACAACACAGCCCTACCGACCATCGCTTCGAGAACATATGGTAATTGAACTGATGACTATGTAAAAAATTACAATGACTACAAAAGTTCAGCTAGTAAAGCACTGAGATCCATGATCCAGCGAACAATATTTTCCCCGCAAAATGCAATAAGTAATTTCTCCTGTATTAGTCCGTGGAATCCCAGCTTATCACCCTAGATTCACTGCCAATTTGGCCACCAATGCTATCTCTCTCACCAGATAGCAGCTGAAGGAAGGTTTTAAGCTCGTCCGTGACAGACCTCAAATTCAGTAGACTTCACACCATGCTGATTCTATCTTTTAATGCTCTATATGTTTGAACACCTGAATAGGTTGGTGTGTATCGTGTTCTGCAACAAATGTCCGTTATGCCAGAGGGAGCTCTTAACAGCTGTAGTACGCTGAGAATCTTCATAATTCACATCTAATGCTTCCCCATCTTGAATCTTTTCTATTATCTCACTCGGCATCTCAAAGAGCTCCAGGTTGTAAAGCTGTATGAGGTTCTCAATGCCTTGGGGGATTTCAGTTAGCTCAGCACAACGGCCAAGGATTAACACATTTAGATGTACAAGACTCCCTTTACGAAACTCGATGTGAGAAAGGTTAGGCAAGCATTGTAAGCTCAGCTTCTTAAGAACTGGAAAACAACCTTCTACAAAAGTCAAGCTCATGTCACTGTATGCATTATTCAGGGTAAGATGTAACAACCTGGGAAGCGATGAGAGCAATCCAATTGAGCCTCCCTTGAGCTCAGATGAACATAACCGCAACTGCACGAGGTTATCTAGGTGGGCAAACCATGAAGGCAACTTACCTCTTGCTAACATCCCTGTCAGCGAAAGTTTCTGTAGCTTTAGTGGTGGTGGATAAAATGGCTCCAGGTCCAATGTTACATTAGCATCTCGACTGACAATCCCCAAGCGCAGAAGGCCGCTCATTTTGGAGATGGATGAGGGCAAATGAACAAGAATGCTCTCATGCATACCGAATAGCTCTAAGCTCTTCATATGTTTCAAGCTTCCTAAGGATTTGATCATCTTCTCATCAGCTTCAATGAATTTAAGAGTCTGCAGGCAGGTTAGATTTTGTATTCCCCGTGGAAATGCAATTGCTCTACCAGGGCTTGGATACCTGAAATCTGCAGATTGGCGTCTATACAATATCAGGTGGCGCAGGCGCTTCAGCTTTGTTATGCTAGGCGGTAATCTCTGGACCATGGACCACTTGGTGTCTAAAGTTTGCAACTGATGTAACTTTCCCAAATCCAGTGGAAGCTCTTCAATGAGAGTGGAACGGATGCCAAGATACCGCAGATTCAGAAGATTGGGCAGTGAGCTAGGCAGTTTATCTATCTGAACGAACCATAAGTTCAATATGGTTAATAACCTAAAACCAGACAAGAGTGAGGAATCCAGATCTGCCATAAATGCGTTGCAGGAGCGAAGCAATGTCATCCTTGGAACTGGTAGATGATCACTTCGGTATCGGTCAAGTACAAGATGACGGATTCTTTTGCTTGAATCCAATTCTGGCGGACACTTTGCGAATACAGCGTAACCTTCCTTTGTTGACCTTTGCAGAATCAAATCCCTGATCAGGTCATGAATGCAGAGCCGCTTCGCTCGTCCAAACTCATTTTTTTCCGTGACCTGAAACAGGCTACGCTGCACTAGCTGGTTCAGGTAATCATCTGCAATCTCCTCCATTGTGCCCTGGCCCCTTTCCTCAATATGGCCTTCTGCAATCCACAACCTGATCAGGATTTTCCTTTTGATCCAGAAATCCTCAGGGTATATACTGCAATGGAGGAAACATCTTTTCAGGCGGTATGGCAGATCATCGATACTCAGATTCAGTATGCTCGACACTTGCTTAATTCCGGAATCACTGCTTTCATTCCATTCAAGGTTGTCGTGGACATTCTTCCAAGCAAATTCTGTTTTCTTCAATGCAAGAAGGTTACCAATTGATACAATGGCCAATGGTAGACCACAGCATCTCCTAAGTATCTTGAAAGCCCAATCCTCCAAATGACGTGGACACTCCTGGCTGGCATCTTCCCTGAATGTGGTGTTACAAAACAACGACCATGCTTCATGCTCGGGTAGCGGTTCCAACATGATGATCCTAGTGGATGCTGCCAGAGAGGCAACATCTTGATTGCGAGTTGTGATGATAATACGGCTCCTGGTTCCCTCGTCGACAAATGCATTGCGGATTTCATACCACGCGTTGGCATCCCAGACATCATCCAGCAACAACAAGTACCTCTTCTTGGCGAGATGTCCACGTAAAGCCTCCATCAGCAACCGGTAGTCCATCTCATCAATGTCCCGCGGCATGTCGGCACGGAAGTCCCGGTACAGTTCTTTGGCAATTTTCCTCAGGAGGTCCTCCGTGGAGAAGTTCTTGGAGACGGCCACCCATGCAGCGCAGTCGAAGTGGCGGCTTGCCGCGAATTCCTTGTACACGTTTGTCACCAGAGTGGTCTTACCAACGCCGCCCATCCCGCAGACAGAGACCAGCGTCCGCCGAGAGTCAGAGTCCTCCGTGAGCCATTTCATCAGTAACCTTCTCTGCGCCACAAAGCCGACGATTTCCTTCTCCTCCACGAAGTGCGCTTCTTCCGCCAGCTTCCGGCTAATGACGGCCACGTCGCCGCCGTCGGGAGCGTAAGCCTCAGCTGTCCGGATGCCGTACCGCTCCTTCGCGTCCGACAGGTCGCGGAGCCTCACCCGCGCCTTTCTCAGTCGTCCAGACAGAGCAAACCACGCGCTTAAGTTGGCGCAGGCGCGGACGAAGCCCCCGCCGGAGAGGAAGGCGAACTCGTCCGCCACGTCCTCCAGCTGGAAGCCGACGTCTCGCACCTGGTCCACCCAGGCAGAGGCGAGCGCGTCGGTGCCGCGGCGCGAGTCGGCGAACCGGAGGAACGCGCGGAGGAGCTCCAGGTCCCGCGCCGCGGCGGCGATGCCCGAGCGAATGGCGACGAGAGAGGAGAGGTCGACGGCCGCGTTGTGGGACAGCACCGCGGCAACCTTCGCCGAGAGGGAAATCGCGATCATCTCCGCCATGGCACAGAGCAGAGTGGATCTGTCGAGAAATGGGGCCGAATGGAACTGGACGAGCTGTGGGTAGAAGGCGCTGCGCTGGTCAACACCGTCGGGATGGACTTTTCTTTGACCAACAGCATCTCTCTTTTTTCAACAAAAAACAGCAATTAGATCTCCACGTTCGGCATTGTCAGGCTGAAATCCGGCACTACGGTCTGAAAACGACCAAGTTCCCAGTTCTCAGGATGAGTTCGCGGAAATTTGGAAGTTCGTCCAAAATTTATCAAAAGTAACGAAATTTTAGATAATTCACGCGGATGTATTAAAATATAGATGAGTTCATAATTTGGACATATACCCGAATTTTGACTACAGTAGGTTAAGAACAACTTAAAAAAACATCAAAAATAGTAAAAACAAGGAGATGCCGATAGTGCGCCGATCACATGCTGGAGTGGCGGTAAAAGACAGTATAGTCGGCGTCGCTGGTGTCGTCGTCGTCGTTGGGCAGGTTGCGGCCTGGAGCTACCATGGACGGCGTCGCCGCAACGCCATTACCGCGACGAAGTCCCGGCCCGCTCTCGTCATCCTCGCCATCATCGAGGTGGATGAGCGGCGAGCTCTGCGTGCGGCCTAGCGCTCGGTCTGCTCCTGCAGACACCGGATGCGCTCGGCCACCTCACGCTCCAAGTCCTTCCTGGACCAGGTGCATGCGTTGGGGGCTGGCATCGGCGGGACGTCGTTCAAGGAGGCCTCCAACGCCATCTTCAGGAGGAACTCGTCCTTATCGACCGGAACCGCTGATGACTGCAAGTGTACGGATCGTTTGTAGCTAGTTTCAAAATAAAGATATCGATCCCACAGGGAGCAGGAGTCTGAAGTCTAATAACTCTTAAATTAAATACTAAAATAGAATGCTAAATAAAGTTTTACATAAAAATAAAATGCGAGTATTGTGTAAAAGGTGTTTTTGGTTTTTGTATAAAAAAACAATAAGTACAGTAAAACAACTAAACACAGAAAGTAAGTATCTCATATGTAAAAGAGATTGGAACTGCAATGGGTAAAAGGCGATCTTAGGGAGTAGCGGATACACCTCTAGTATTATAAAGGGCTAAGGTAAAGATTATTATCATGAACATTCTCAACCATGTATGTGTGGGAGGAACTCCGTAATTGGATAAATAGACAACAACCACTGCTCACATCATCCTCATAACCATAGCAGACAGCAATCGATATCAATCAAATTACTGCGCTATTAAAGGACTTAATCTCGTAGAACGTATCACATGGCATGGATAGTGTTTCGTGAGTTTCCTCGGTTCCCAAATTGATACGTAAGGAGTGTCAACAACTTTATAGTCACGGTAAGTGCTAACACACCTCCGTCTATCAACAAGTAGTTCCCTTCATCGAGTCCTCACAAGAGGCAAATATTGAGAGCTCGACTTCTCCCAACATCAAGATGAAGACAATCTAACACATGGTCACAGCGATGAATATCATAATAAACTTTATCTTATTTCAATTTCATATTAGGGTTTTTTCATCTCCTCAAGAACTAATGATTTACTCAGACATGGAGGCAATCAACATCATGGCAATAACAATAGAATCTATCATAGATGAATAGTACTTGTATAAATCCACAACGAGTACGAAAATTATAATAACATCTAGACAAGATGTAGATGGGATGGATGGATATGGTGGTGATGCAGTGGTTGATGATGAAGATCGATGCCTTAGCCTTTCGGATCTGCGCAGGGCGAAGATGGATCCCGGTGGACGAGTTCCCCCTCCAGATGCCTTCCAGAAGTGATGTTTCGACGATTTTTGATTGTTCTGTATGTCGTCTCTCTGATATAGTTGCATGGGGTGAAACTATTTGAGGAGGCGATGGCGGCGCCAACTATACAACGGGAACTATACAGCCGGAAAATTATTGCTACTGTATAGTTGGTCGTTAAACCTTCTGGATGCCTTGATCGCTTGGGTTTTCTTCTGGTGTTATTGGTATTTCTCAAATAAACGATTTACGTTTTTTTGACTCCTTTTCTTCTCAATACAACTGCTCCAAGAATTGTGTCCATGGTATCTATCATTTGTCCCGATCCTGGTGAAAATAGACATAAAATGTGCACACGAACACCGTAAAATACCAAGATTCTACATCTACAGTGAAAAATAGTAATATAAAACATGATGCAATTATGCACTCATCAACTTCCCCAAATTTAGACTCTTGCTCGTCCCGAGCAAGTTTAGCTTAATAGATGTGATCCTCATATTCATGAAGCTGAATCGATAAAATAAATGAGGTAGTTGCAGCATGTATTTATCATATATAATACATAGGAATAAGTTCATGAATAGTACCTTATTCGAACCATCTGAATAACATTAGAAGGCTTCCACACCTTAGCGGTCAACGGTTCACAAAAGATGAATCTCAACATGATGTAAAAGTATTCGGTTCGACCGAATGAGTTAGCGAGATAGTACCAAGTATTTTAGGATTAACATATTCACTTGGGATTCAAAATCTCAAAACGTCTCTTTGTCTTACTACGATATAGTGGTGTATGCCTATTTGATATATATATATATCGACGCGGATTTCCTACCCACCAGGCTAGCTGCGCATGCTTATACAACCGTCTAATATTGCTATCATATGATCCCGCAATATCCACATCATCGGTTCCTGGTATTGTTCGATAACGACATCCTCTTTTCATCCATCAAAATATGCTAAACGTCGGCTATAGGAGATAATTTTTGTCCTTTCACTTGTGTTTTATATCCACCGTCACATCGTTGTGGTTTTTCATTTATGTCTTAGACACTACCGTCATATTGTTGTGGTTTTCACATGTGTCGTAGACACACAGTCAATTGTTTTATTATTTCTAAGATGCCTTGAATACCATATACAAATGATTGTGGCTTTTCCTGCCAAGTGGCCTTGTGCTTTTCCCCGCTTCCTATCATCCGTTCCCGTGGAAACTACATGGCCCTACATATAGGCGCTAAGTGAATATGAGTATCGTAAAAAACAGCTCACGAACACCACGCCTGCACATTTACTCATGATAGGCATCTAGACAGAAAAAACTGCCATCATGTGGGTGGAAATCAAACAGATGAAACATCAAAAAAATGATACCTTCTTGACGCCTCAGTGGACATGTGATGGTTGAGTGAGAGGATGCTCTATTTCATTTTGAAGAAAAGGCATATGTTCTTGGTTCATGGAAAGACGTGTGTTCTTGGTTCTGTGTCCTAGCATGCGCGATATGCAAAAATGTATGCTGCCATGGTCTATGCCACACCGTGGAGAGGACTATTGTGTGTGGATGGGTCACACATGAGGTGGAAGAATTCATATATGTGGATGACATGCGTCATATATTTTCTAAAATCAACATCATGCTCCGGATACAACGTCCGTTAGTTTCTCTAAATGGGTTTATATCATATCCGTCAATCAGACTGTGCTCTTGTCTTTTAATCCTACGGTCTTGCGGGCATGCACAACTAGCCGGGTGAGTAGCCCACTATTTCCCATATACTATATATATACTTATTTTACCTATATATATAGAGAGAGAGTCGCACTATTAGTTATTTTACACCCACCCTCTATCTTTTAAACCATATATTATTTTTACATCATATAAATTTTGTCTTACATGGTAAGTTGAGAAGAACATAAGAAAAAATAAAAATGACATAATTTTTTGGTTTACATACTGTATAAAAATATGACGTAAAATACGTACTTTTGTGTTTTTTACACTATAATAACGCATAAACTCTATTTTTTTGTCGGTTTTTTTGGTTGTGGTGAATATATGAACATAATTATTCGTATACTAAACATAATTTTTCAATCTAACAACATAAAAATATGTTGGGTGCAAAATAACTATTCTATACCCTAGGTGCTGAATATAGTTTATATATATATATATATATGCTCACACTTTTGTTTAAGTTTTATGCAAAGAAGCTAGCCATACATTCCACTTTATGTAGGAATTCAAAGTTTAAGGATCTCAATTACCAATTTCTAATTGTATATGAAGCAATCTTTATAGCTTGAATATTCTACCTTGTCTTGTTCTCACTCTAAATTGATAGCACTTTTAATTTTTCTTTGTTTAAGGTTTCTTTTTTAATTTAACTGATTAGATAATTTCTCTTCTTTGTAAATCAAACCATGTACTTACGACCAAATTATCTTTGTATGTTCCATTAATACTAATGGTGTGGAAGACTTCTATTGCTATCATCAAGTGCAAGTAAAATTATACTCAAGCCATTCGTATATCTAATAAGACTAGCACAAACTCAATATTGCTCCATATATGATAATAAACTTGGAATTTCATAAAAGGGATCGACTATTTCTGAAGGGAATTCTAATGATGCAAATTTTATTTCTAATTTTAACTAATGCAAAACTAAAATAGTAATGTAAAACTTATAAGATAAATTAAAAGGTCTTAAAGATCTCCCCAAGCTTGGAATCAAGCCAGGCGGGATCAAATAATCTCTTGCGATTATTTGATACCGTGATTATTGTAGATCATTGTGGCGCCATGGCATGTAACACCGTGGTGCATAGCTTCTTGTTGGTATCCTCCAGAGCAGTGATGCGGCTATAGCACCTGCACAAATCAGATTGCAAAGTGTCCACTTTATCTGCGAGTTTAGTCACCAACGGGAGAAGATCATCCTTCTTCTCTATCTCCTTGAGACGGTGACTGACATGGGTATACCCTACAGGTACTCGAGTTTGGTATATACGGCCTGAATACGTAGAGGCCCATGGTCTCGCCAAGACCCAAATGAGGGACTCGAGTAACCTACGGACTCTCGATTGCTTGAAGAACAAGAAGAAGCTAAAGATAGAAAGTTCAAAGGGGAAAACCCTAACTTGTAACCGACTCGACCTGCTAACCGAGACCTAGCCTATCTATATAAAGGCTAGGAGGGGACGGCGAGGAGGACACACATAACCCTAACTTCCACAACCCTCGCCAGATTGCATCTACGCACCATTGTAATCCTCAATTCCTTTGATAATTCCACGAGCAGACAAGCAGGAGTAGGGACCTCTATGAGGCATGAACCTGGGTAAATCTTCGAGTCCCCTGTGTGCTTGTTTGCTAGCCGATAGATGTCTCCAGCGCTCCCTCCTTCTCCAAAACCCAAGTCCATAACAATGGGCATTGATGAGTTAAACCCTCGTTAATTGACGCCGTCTGTGGGAAGTGGGAGTGCTGATGTTGCGGCTTCTTCGGCCCCATCAACCGCGATCTACAACTCCGCAACGGCGGAGATTCGCCAGCTCTTCTGCGCATTCGACTTCACCGTCCACACGCCGGCCACTCGCCCGGCTTTCGAGTCCGTGGGCGACGGAATCAGCCTGGCGACCGGGAGCTTCTGCTTCCAAGTTGGTCAGATGGGCACACTTTGCATGCCTGACCAGCCGACGGTGCCATCGATTGCTCCAGCATCGTGGTTCCCTCCACCGATTGGCACCCTCAGTGAGCTCAACGCCCCAACAACAGTCAAGATTACGGTTAGCGACAGCAGTCGCGAATCCGATCTGAGCAATCTAGCAACTGAAGATGGAGCCTACGGCTTCGGATCTGAGAGTTGCGGGAGCAGCAGCTTCTCCAACCACTTCATGTGCGCTGTCATCAACACAGGCGACACCTCCGCCAATCGCGACAACACAGGTAACGACGGCCACAGAGCTGACCCACCAAACGGCGGCATACCCAACGGCGGACCACCGCCAAACGGCGAACCATCACCGAACAGCGCCCCCGTCAACAACGGGGGAGCAGTCGCGCCTCCAACCATAATAAACGAGCAGACTGGCGAACGCGTCGTGATCAGTCTCAATGAACTCGAGTGGGCTCGCTGCTGCGAGGCCCTACGGGGTAACCCTCTACCCTTTGGCTCCCTGCAAGAGCTGCTAATGGGCTATCATTGGCTCCTAGAAGGAAGAATTCAAGCGTCAAGTGCAAACAATCGCGCAACTCGAGGCGCGCAAAAAGGCGGTAGATGAGTCGAGTCTTCGACGTGCTAGGCTCTCCTCCCACGGAGGATCCTCCTCAAAGGGCAACGAACACATCGCAAATAAGAGGCGATCCCGGATGGACCATCTCACCAAGCAAGAACGCATAGAAGTTGCAAAGGTCCTCGACTTCAGCTCTATGACAGTCGACACACGGGGCAACGTGGTCCCGAAAACGTCGCAAGCTGCAGTGATGGCAGCCACCATGTACCTCCTAAACAACCAGCCTCCAGTTGGAGATCCCCGAGCCGCCATGCACCGATCTACGATCGCGGGCTTGGGACTAGTCGAGGCCGCCCTCGATAAAGAGCCAGCACCAGAGCCGAAGAAAGGCAAGGCTCTGGCAAAACGCTCCTCGCCCTCATCTAGCGACGACAGTCACGATCTGTCTCGACGTCGCCGCTCACGGCGACACGACCACGACTATGACACGACCACGACTATGATGCGCGCGATGACCTCATGCAGCGCAAGATTGACAAATCTAGGGCGCGACGTGCCCGGTCGACTGACTCAGAAGATAAAGATGTGGAGCTCTGTGGTGCTAGATGCTTCAGCAGAGCCATCAGACAAAAGCGAATGCCCAAGGGGTTTAAGCTCCCATCGAAGAACCCGAAGTTTGACGGCCTGCAGGACCCGAAAATCTGGTTGGAAGACCACATCTCCTCCGTTAGGCTCCATGGCGAGAGTCGAAGCATGGCCATGCAATGCCTGTAGCTACAGTTGCAAGGCCCCGCCCGGGCATGGCTCAACAACCTCCCACGCGGATCCATTCGCAGTTGGGAAGAACTGGTATACATCTTCGTGCGCAACTTCAAGGGTACATACAAACGGCCCGCATCAATCAAAGAGTTAAGATGCTGCCAGCAAAGATCGGGCGAATCGCTACGCTCCTATATCCAGAGGTGGTCCATCATCAAAAACTCTACAGAGAACATCTCGGAGGATCGCGCGATTGACGCATTCAATGGCGGTGTACATCGCATAGAGAGCATGGAGGAGCTGGGCCGCTCAAAGCCCAAAACCATCGATCACCTAATGGAAATCGCGAATCGCTGGGCAGATGGAGAAGATTCGGTGAAAAATCGTGTTCACTCTGGTGACGAGGCAGAACTCGAGCGCAGACGTGACCACCGAAGCAAACGCCGCATGGGCATCTACGATGACCGTGACGACGTCAACATGGTCGCAGCCGGCTACGCCGACAGACGCGACGAGAACCGCAACAGCGGCTACCGCAGTGGCGGATACCGTGACTCCGGAAAGACCACGCAAGTGTGGCAGCGCCGCAATCGTGATGAGGCACCCGCAACATCCATTGAAGACAAGCTGTCCAGGCCATGCACTGTGCACTTCTACATCGACAAGCATGATGGAAAGAAGAAGTCCAGCCACCTCCTCAAGGACTACCGCGAGTTCCTCAAGCTACATGAGGGGCTGGCTCGGATGAATCACATGAAGGGAATATGCCCGAGAGGCAATAATAAAGTGGTTATTATCTTATTCCATGTTTATGATAAATGTTTATTTTGCATGCTATAATTGTATTGATCGGAAACGTCAATACATGTGTGTTTAATAAACAAAAAGGGTTCCTAGTTATGCCTCTCTTATAGACTAGCTTGTTGATTAACAAGATGATCAAGGTTTCCTGATCATGGATATTGGATGTTGTTAATAACAAGGTCATAACATTTCTGAAATGGTGTGATGAACATCCATCCGAAGTAAAGCATTACGATCAAGTCATTATGTTTATATCGCTATAACATCATATGAAGTAATGTTTATCCTTAGACCATGAGATCATGTTAATTGCTAACACTGGAAGAGTATCTTGATAACATCAAACGTCACACCATAACAGGGTGACTATAAAGATAGGTTCAGTGCTACGAAGGTGTTATGTTGAGGCTCATGGATCAAGAGTGGGATTTGTCCATCCCGATGACAGATAGATATACTCTGGGCCCTCTCGGTCATATCACATTAAGATAGCTTGCAAGCAAGTAATGTGATCACTAGAATGTTATATCACGGGAACAAGAAAAGAGTACATGTCAGTAACGAGATCAAACTAGGTATGGAGATACCGATGATCGAATCTCGGACATGTAATATATCACGAGACAAAGGGATTTAGTTACTAGCGTTAAAGGTTCTCACGATCACAGAAGTCATCGTTGAACGTGTAGGAGTCAGTATGGATCTCCAGGTCCCGCTTCTGATTATTGATCTGAGAAGGGTCTCGATCATGTCTGCATTATTCGCGAACCGTAGGGTGACACACTTAAGGGATACCGACACCATTTGGAACAAATATGTTTCAGATAAAGATTTAAGAAAACGCTGAAATTATTTCAATAGACACCGAAACTATTTTGGGTGAAATTGCTAAAATTGGTTCTACATGTAATATTGAAATGTTGCAGGGGGGTTTATGTGAATGTTTGTTAATTAAAGTAATTAACAAAATTCTGAATAAAAAATAATAAAATAGTTTTATTAAATGACAGAGCATTAAATTTGGAGAAATTTAATGCATTTAAAGTGGAGACTTTAAAAGAGAATGTGAAGGGGCATTTTAATATGGAGGGGTTACCACCACATGAATGGGGGAGGTGAAGGGACACCCTCCATGGGCGCCAGCCATGGGAGGGGTACCCTCCCCTCCTCCTATAAAAGGCCCCCCTCTCACTCCTTCTTCCTTACACCTCCTTGTGAAGGATCTCTCTCCCCCTCTAGTATTATTTTCCCATGGTCTCGGATTAGCGAGATACATGTTCCCGGTGGCTTTATCTGGAAAGGAGTTGTTGCTTCTGCTGCTTCGCTGGAGCGAGGGACAGAGGTTGTCGGGGTACCGGACGTGTGTGTGGTCACGGATGCACCGCTGCTTTGCGATGCTGGACTTGGTGGTGCTGGACTTGCTGGAGCTGGATTTGAAGGACGTGCTAGAGCCGGACCTGCTGGACTTCATCACGATCTTGAGATTGACAAGTATACGACTACATCATCCACCAGTTCCAACTCGTTAACAAATCTTTGTTGTCTTCGAGGGTAAGTTCTTCATGGATGTATATCCACCCGTTGCTTGTATCTAGTAGATGGATCTTGGCGTATAGTTCCAATCGTAGGATTTTTTTTGTTTTCTATGCTGCGAACCCAACAGTGGTATCAGAGCCTGATCTATGCGTAGGTGCTTTGCACGGGTAGTACACATATGTTTATATGTGGGCGATGATGATCATGTTATTGCATCTTCTATGTATTTTGGATATTGGTGGCATAGTGGGATGAAGCGGCCCGGACCAACCTTACATGTCATTGTACATGAGACCGGTTCCACGACTGACATGCAACTAGTTTTGCATAAGTAGCTGGCGGGTGTCTGTCTCTCCTACTATAGTCAATATCTGATTTACAACGAGTTTCTAATAACTTGGTTATCCTCGTTGTGGTTCCATGTTCGTAGGTAAGACCGGTTCTATCTCCGAAAGCCCTAAGACACGTAAAACTTACAGTGGATAAATTAGAGGCGTCTAGTTTAGATTGTTTCCAGGCTAGTGTCATGATATGGTAATGTTATAAGTATATATATGATAGATACTCTTACAACACACCTAACGTGTAAGTTCCATAGACCTTGGTCTTACACACAAAGAAATGATAGAGATCATACCATGATGTATATGATAGAGATCAAATGCATGGACCATATCATCTCACTTTACACATTAGATGTTTGCATCTTATATTGCTAGTTTGGCGTTTTAATAGCATTATAAGATGATCCCTCATTTAAATATCAAGATAAAATGTGTTCTTCCTTAAGTATGCACCGTTCTGTGGATCGTGTTTCGAGACATCACGTGATGATCAGGGCTGTCGATGAGGGTGTGCGAGGTGAGCGACCGCACAGGGCCCCCAAAATTTGGGGCCCCCAAATCCTACAGATATGCATGGCTGTGGATTTAATTTTGAGGCAGCATCGCCATGGATCTGAGGATGAGCTTTTCCTGGGTGCGAGGAAGAAGATGCTCCTGAGTTGTGTGTCCAAAATGCCAAGGGGGTAACTGATGCAGGTTCGTGGTGGGGTCAAGATGTGCAGCCGTAACTGGTGCGTCTCAACAAACTTATTCTGGGTGCGACTTCGGAACTTCTCATAAGTCACAATCTTGCTGAGTGTTGCCGCCGCCGATCGGAAGCGACTTTCTCCGAGCTGCACAGGAACTGCAAAAACACCTCTTTCTGCCTCTTCGTGCACTGGCCAGGGGATGCCCGAAAGATCTGATGCGGGATCGCATAATCACAAGATCTGATGTTGGAGTGTATCATCAGTTCATCATTTCATCATCTAGGACGACCTGACTCTATGCTGATTCTTAGTCTGGTAGGTAATTATAGATTTATCAAACAAGCAAAGGTATACCCGTATCATAGCCATGAGTATGTTATTCCGATGCATAACTTGTCTTTAGTTAAACGCATGATGTTGCCCTTTTGTTAATCCAAGAGTACCAGAAAGAATATTTCGCAATTGGAGTGTAGAGGTGCAGAGTCCTCATATTCTACGGCAGGCCGACCTCAACAAAACAACCTGCCTTCTCTTCGTCATTCCTGAAGCCAAGGTACATATGCCTCTTTTATTTCTATTTTATTCATTTTGCCTTCTTGATCGAGACTGACGACTCCAATAACTATAATAGTATAGAAAAATAGATTCAGATTGTTAGATGCTTATGTTAATGTCTTATGATCATCCTCTGTTTCAAAAAGAAAAATGATGATCCTTTGGTTCTAGTGTATATTAGAGCAAGTATATAGTTTAGATTTTGTAATTCAAACTACCCAGAATCATGTGTTGTTTGCTCCAATCTAGCGATAAATTTCAAGATTTAGGACAACATGAATTCAAGTTAGCTATGAACAAGAGTCAAGTTTTAATATATACTATAGAAGATCCAAATTCCATAAAACCAATCGCGCATAGCTCATTGTCTACAGCAATACACTCCAATTTTAGGGCCCCATTACATGGTTCGCACCGGGGTCTCAAATTTCTGAAGACGGCCCTGGTGATGATCGGGTGTACTCGAATCTACGCTTTCATAGGAACGGGTGTAAGACAGTTTTACACATGCGAGTACTAAGGTTCTTACTTGGCGAGCCTAGCATGTACAGACATGACCTCGGAACACGGACCGAAAGGTTAAGCATGAGTCATATAGTTGATATGATGCCCATATAGATGCTCGCCTTTGAAGCTACACCAACTCACGCGATGATCGGACTTGGTGTAGTGGATTTGGTTCATGTAATAACCAAAAAGGCACGTGGGATGTCGTTTTTGAGTGGGAGTTCATTTATAATTTGGACTAGTCGAACCAAATTTGTCATAAACTAAATCGAAGTGAATTTGCATAATTTGTTGTAGTCATTGGCGTCTGTTCACTATCTTATGCTTAGTTTTAATTGAGATAATAGAACTATAGAATTTTGGATATTTACTTTACGAACTGGTATCGTATTGTTTTGAATGTCAATTTAAAGTTTATAAGTCCTATTGCAAACTTTTAGCAAACTCTATTTACTCCATGAAGTTTAATAAGTAGTATTAAATCAAGAGTAAGAGTTCCAATGTTAGTATCTAAAGTATCATGTTTGCCTCCATAATTATTGATATTCAAAAGTTGTTTTAGTATCAAGATTATCTAGGAGCTGAAAAATTGTTTCAAAAACCATCATGTGTGGAAGATATTGTGATATCTAAAACAATGTTTTTCGTCGCATTATGATAGAGTATAATTTAGCAAAATACATGTTCTCATATTATATGAGAATTTGTGAAGGATGGAGATGCTAGGCATCTGAATCTCCCAAAAGGTTTCAGGAAGTAAAATTATACTCGTCATTCTTCCTTATAGGCTATAGTAGCTTGATCATGAAAGTTTTCATGATAAGGATGAATAGAAGATGTAAGTAAAATGTTTACTACACTAAAAGATTACTAAAGAATGAATTTTTGAAAGAATACCAAACATTTGATGATGGTGATTCACTTCAAAGTGCAAGTCCAAAGGTATTAGTATTTGACTATATACGCTTTGTACTATGTGTCATGTGAATGACACCACAATTGATGTTGATAGATTCTTTTAAAAGGAAAAGGAATTATTGAAAGAGAATCTATAAAATATTTGGCAGAAAAGAAAAGGTTGGAGATGTCCAACTTAGGTATATAGAAGATATACATGTTATGGTTGTATTCCTTGCTTGTTAAACAATGTGGTTCTGAGGTATTGGATACCGAATTGGTTGGTATGAAGTGTCATACAGGACAACGCAATTCATGAACTACAATGGCCTAAGTAACTAGCAAGAGAATAAGTGATGATGTTCATCGAAAACAAATAAAGTGTTATTGTGTTTTTCATTGTCGTCAAACCTAGCCTTCAAGATTTGTTTTAATAATTGTTATTTTGTTCCGGTATTACGAGAACAATGGTTGTTCAAATAATTACCGTATTCCATTAAGGATGGATGAACTTTTACAAATCTAATGGGAGAAATCACATCCATAAACACTATTGCTAAAATGTCACAAGACAAATGATTGAAAGATCACTTATGAAGTGACATCGCTGTTTAAATTATATTGGAAAGAAAACATGAAGAAAATCCAAGATGATGGATTTTTGGAGTCTCTGATTTGATCAATTTACGCTTGTGAGACTTTCCTCGAGATAATTGAAACTCCGTTCATAGGCCAAAGAGGAACGGATGACTAGCTTATTGGAAATTGTGCATGTTGATGTGCATAGTCCATTATGTGTAGCCATATGTGATGGATCTTTTTGCTGCATATGCTTTCTCCAGAAATTTGAGTGAATATATCTATATATTTACTTAATAAGGAAGAAGTATGAAACATTTGAAAATTGTTCAAAGACTTTCAAGATGAAGTGGAAAATCATTGTAACAAGAAAATAAAGAGTTTATGATTTGATCATAAAGGAAGATATTTGAGTTACATGTTTAGCAAAACACTTAAGATTTGAGGAATTGTTCCATGATTTGTGTTTCTCGATAAACCATAGGAGTATGGCATATTCGAGAGATGAAATCAAACCATGTTTGACATGGTAAGATCAAAGGTGTCATTTATAAAACTGCCATTATGTTTTAAGGATTGAAGCTTTAGAGACTACTGCTTTTACACTGAAAAGAGCACCATCGTTATCCGTTGAAATGACACCATATAAGTGATGGTTTGGGATAATACCCGAATTGTCTTTTCTTAAATTTTGGTATGCTATGCATAAGTAAAAAATTTAGAACCAAAGTCGGATAAGCATGTCTTTGTAGGTTAGCCCAAAGAATTTGTTGGGAATTTCTCCATAACACCAAGGACAAAAGAGTTTGTTACTTGGAACGTCAAGTTTCTTGAGAAGGAATTTTTCGTGAAAAGTTAGGTGGGAGGACAATAGAACTTTGATAAGGTTGTTGAACCTTAGCTATATGTGCTAAGTAGCGCAACGCCGGAAAGTGTCCGAGTGGCGGCCACAATGCTCATGGCTCACGTGATTACAAAGGGTGCGATCTCGGAGATTAGAGTTCCTATTGAACAGCGTGGATCGGTAAGAATCAAATAGTGTGATTTGATAAGCAAGTCGTTATTGTTTTGACAATGATGAACCAACTACATGCAAAGAAGCGATGATGAGCCCTTACTCCATAAAATGACTAGAAGTCATAGAATCCGTGATAGTATCCATGCATGAGAAATCAAGTTTCTGAACTTGGAAGACCCTCCGAAAAGGCGTGAAGCCTATCGGTCTGTTGGAGATATGCCCAAGAGGCAATAATAAAAGTGGTTATTATTATATCTTTGTGTTTATGATGAATGTTTGCATCCCATGCTATAATTGTATTATAAGGAAACACTAATACATGTGTGTTTTGTAAACATAAAAGAGTCCCTAGTAAGCCTCTTGTTGAACCAGCTTGTTGGTTAATTGATGATCATGGTTTCCTGATCATGGACATTGGATGTCATTAATAACAAGGTTATATCATTAGGAGAATGATGTGATGGACACACACACATACCCATAGTAAGCATAGAATAAGATCAATTCATTAAGTTCGTATTGCTACAAGCTTTCAAATGCATAGTAACCTAATCCTTCGACCATGAGGTTGTGTTAATCACCATCATCGGATGGGTACTTTGATGACATCAAACACCGCTTCGTAACTAGGTGGTTATAAAGGTGTCATTGGGTATTCTGAAAGTATGTGTTGAACCGCATGGACCAAGATTGGGATTTGTCCATCCATATGACGGATAGATATGCTCTGGGCCCTCTCGGTGGAATGTCATCTAGTTAGCTTGCAAGCATGTGACTAGGTCACAGGGGATGACATAACATGGAACGAGTAAAGAGTACTTATCAGTAACAAGGTGGAACTAGGTATGGAGATACCGACGATCAAACCTCGGATAAGTAGAGTATCGTGTGACAAAGGGAATTGGTTTTGTATGTTAATGGTTCTATCGATCACGAAGTCATCGTTGAGTATGTGGGAGCCTTTATGGATCTCCAGATCCCGCTAATGGTTATTGATCGGAGAGGTGTCTCCATCATGTCTACATATTCACGAACCGTAGGGTGACACACTTAAGGTTCGAAGTTGTTTTAAGTAGATATTGAATGTGCGTTGGAGACCGAATGTTGTTCGGAGTCTCGGATTAGATCCGGGACATCACGAGGAGATCCGGAATTGTCCGGGGAATAAGATTCATATAATGGGGATCATTTTCTAAGTTAGGAAATGTTCCGGAGTGTTTGTATAGGGATTCTAGAAGGTTTCGGAATGTTCCGGAAGGTTCTAGAAGATATTTTGGAGTTTATTTGAAAAACCAAGATAAGATAAGGCAAAACTTAAAGGATAAGTAAAGGAAACTTGGGGGGGAAGGACTCTCCCCCCAAGCTCCTTGGTGCGTCGGCCCTAAGGGGTGGGCCTAGGGGTGGGAACCCTAGGCCGCACCCCTCCCTCTATATATAGAGGGGTGGAGGCGCCACCCCCCTTTGCCCCTTCCCACTCCAAACCCTAGCCGTCTCTCTCCTCCTCCTTCCATCTGCTCTGGCTTAGGCGAAGCCCTGCAGAATTCTCTACTCCACCACCACCACCACGCCATCGTACTGCTGGGATTCCATGGAGAAGATCTACTACCTCCGCTGCTTGCTGGAACAGGGAGAGGAAGGTCTACTTCGACTCCGCACGTGTGACCGTCTGCGGAAGCGCTGCCGGAACGCAGCGCCAGAAGGATCGTCCACACGATCTTGAGATCGGCAAGTGATCGACTACATCAACCCCGACATCCAATCTCGTAACGCTTTCGGATCTACGAGGGTTAGTACAGATCTATCTCGTTGCACATGTCTAATAGATTAGATCTTGGCTTTTATCTAGATTAGATCTGGGTTTTGTTCGTTCTTGCGGTAGAAATTTTTTGTTTTCCATGCTACAAACCCATCAGTGGTATCAGAGCCTTGTCTATGCGTAGATCTGTTGCACGAGTAGAACACAATGGTTTTGTGGGCGTTGGTTCTCGTGCCGTCTTTTGCTTTGTGTACTTTGCATGTTGCGGTATGGTGGGATGAAGCGGCTCGGGCTAACCTTACATGTCATCGCACATGAGACTTGCTCCACCTTGACGTGTAACTTGCTTTGCACAAGTGGCTTTGCGGATGTCTGTCTCTCCCACCATAGTATCGATCCAATCTACACTTTGCACTTGATAACACTTGTATCAACGTTGTGGTTCAGTTTCGTAGGTAAGATCCGTTCTTATTCGAAAGCCCCAAACCACGTAAAACTTGCAAAGAAAATTAGAGGCGTATAACTTGTTTTTACAGGGGTTTTGTGATGTGATATGGCCATCATGTGATTGTGATTATATTTGATGTATGCAATGATTCTTATTGTAATATGGCAACCGGCAGGAGACTAATGGTTGTCTTTAATTCTGTTAAGACCTGCGTATCTATTCATCTTGTAATAGCTTTATTCCAAGTAGTTGTAATAGTTGCTAGTGATGATGGACAACCATGAAGCGGCGCCACTGACCTTGACACAATGCTGGTGATGATGGAGATCATGTCCGTGCTTTGGAGATGGAGATCAAAGGCACAAGAAGAAAGGGCCATATCATATCACACTAATTATGAATTGCCTGTGATGTTAATCCTTTATGCATCTTGTATTGCTTAGATCGCGACGGTAGCATTATAAGATGATCCCTCTCACTAAATTTCAAGTAATAAAGTGTTCATCCTTAGTTGGCACCGTTGCTAAGACTCGTCATCTCGAAGCATCTCGTGATGATCGGATGTGATAGATTCTACGTGTGCATACAACGGGTGCAAGCCAGATTTGCACATGCGGAAACTAAAGTTAATCTTGACGAGCCTAGCATGTACAGACATGGTCTCGGAACACGGAATACCGAAAGGTAGAGCATGAATCATATAAGTGATATGATGAACATGAAGATTGTTCGCCGATGAAACTACATCTTCTCTCGTGAAGATCGGACTTGGTGTAGTGGACTTGGTTCGTGTAATCACTAAGACAATGTGAGGGATGTTGTTTTGAGTGGGAGTTCACCTAGTTAATTTAAGAATTAAAATTGAACTCAATTTATCATAAACTTAGTCTAAACTACATGCAAATTTGTTGTAGATTATGGCGAATCTCTCCATCAATTTCAATGCGTTCCTAGAGAAAGAAAAACTTAAGAACAACGGAAGCAACTTCACGGACTGGCTCCGTGGTCTGAAGATTGTCCTCAGGGCTGGTCAGATGACCTATGTGCTCGAAGCACCGCTAGGTGACCCACCTGCAGAAGATGCCACCGATGACGTAAATAATGTTTACGCCACTCGGAAAAATCATTACTCCACAGTTCAGTGTGCCATCCTGTACGGTTTAGAAACGGAGCTCCAGAAGCGTTTTGAGCACCACGACCCGTTCAAGGTCATTAAGGAGCTCAAGCTCATTTTTGAGACTCACGCGGACGTGGAGAGCTATGAGGCCTCTGAAAAGTTCTTTACCTGTATGATGGAAGAGGGAAGCTCTGTTAGCGAGCACGTGCTCACCATGTCTGGGCACGCAAACAAGCTCCAAGAGTTGGGGATAACGATTCCTAATGAGTTAGGGATTCACCGTGTCCTCCAATCACCGCCACCAAGTTATAAGAACTTTGTGATGAACTACAATATGCACTGCATGAACAAGACGTTGCCTGAACTATCGTCCATGCTGAAAATTGCTGAAGTGGAGATCAAGAAGGAGCACCAAGTGTTGATGGTCAATAAGACCACCAATTTCAAGAAACAGGGCAAGCCTAAGAACAAGGGCAACTTCAAGAAGGACGGCAAGAAAGCTGCCGCACCTGCTAAGAAGCCCAAGGCTGGTCCTAAGCCTGAAACTGAGTGCTTCTACTGCAAGGGTGCTGGTCACTGGAAGCATAACTGCCCCAAGTACCTGGCAGATCTGAAGAACGACAACATCAAGAAGAAAGGTATATTCGATATACATGTTATTGATGTGTATCTTACTAGTAATCGTAGTAGTGCCTGGGTATTTGATACTGGTTCGGTTGCTCATATTTGTAACTCGAAACAGGAGCTGTAGAATAAACGAAGACTGGCGAGAGACGAGGTGACGATGCACGTTGGAAATGGCTCCAAGGTTGATGTGATCGCCGTTGGCACGCTCCCTCTACATCTACCTTCGGGATTAGTTTTAAATTTAAATAATTTTTATTTGGTGCCTGCGTTAAGCATGAACATTATATCTGGATCTTGTTTATTGCAAGACGGTTACTCTTTTAAGTCCGAGAATAAAGGTTGTTCGATTTATACGAGTAATATATTTTATGGTAATGCACCTGAGATGAACGGTTTATTCTTACTAAATCTTGATAGTACTGATACACATGTTCACAACATAGATGCTAAACGAACAAAATTGAATGATAATTCTACATACATGTGGCACTGTCGTCTTGGTCACATTGGAGTGAAGCGTATGAAGAAACTCCATTCTGATGGACTTCTTGAATCACTTGAAAGATGCGAAGCATGTCTAATGGGAAAAATGACTAAGACTCCATTCTCTGGAATAATGGAGCGAGCTACAGACTTATTGGAAATAATACATACCGATGTGTGCGGTCCAATGAGTGTAGCGTCGCGTGGTGGATATCGTTATGTTCTCACTTTCACAGATGACTTAAGTAGATATGGTATGTCTACTTTATGAAACATAAGTCCGAAACTTTTGAGAAGTTTAAGGAATTTCAAAGTGAAGTGGAAAATCATCATAACAAGAAGATTAAGTTTCTGCGTTCTGACCGCGGAGGTGAATATCTAAGTTATGAGTTTGGCATGCATTTAAAGAAATGTGGAATACTTTCGCAGTTGACACCGTCGGGAACACCACAACGTAATGGTGTGTCCGAACGTTGTAATCGAACTCTCTTAGATATGGTTCGGTCTATGATGTCTCTTACAGATTTATCGCTATCGTTTCGGGGCTATGCATTAGAGACAGCCACATTCACTTTAAATAGGGCACCATCTAAATCCTTTGAAATGACACCGTATGAATTGTGGTTTGGAAAGAAACCTAAGTTGTCGTTCCTTAAAGTTTGGGGTTGCGAAGCGTATGTAAAGAAGTTACAACCTGATAAGCTTGAACCCAAAGCGGAGAAATACGTCTTCATAGGATACCCTAAAGAAAGAATTGGGTATACCTTCTATCATAGATCCGAAGGCAAAGTTTTCGTTGCCAAGAATGGATCCTTTCTTGAGAAGGAGTTTCTCTCGAAGGAATTGACTGGAAGGAAAGTAGAACTCGACGAGGTTATTGAACCTTCTCTCGGAGTCGAGAGTAGCGCAACACCAGAAGATGTTTTTGTGCCGCCTGCACCAATTGGAGAGGAAGCTCATGATGGTGATCATGAAACTTTGAACGAAGTTGCTACTGAACCTCGCAGGTCAACAAGGGTTCGTGCCACTCCTGATTGGTATGACTCTGCTTTGAACGTCATGTTGGTGGACAACACTGATGACCCTGCGACGTATGAAGAAGCTATGGTGAGCCCAGATTCCGACAAATGGCTAGAAGCCATGAAATCCGAAATGGGATCCATGTACGAAAACCAAGTATGGACTTTGGTGGACTTACCGGATGGCCGTAAGGCTGTCGAGAACAAATGGATTTTCAAAAGAAAAACAGATGCTGATGGTAATGTTACCGTCTATAAAGCTCGACTTGTCGCGAAAGGGTTCCGACAAATTCAAGGAGTTGACTACGATGAGACTTTCTCACCAGTAGCGAAGCTAAAGTCTGTGAGGATTTTGTTAGCAATCGCTGCATATTTCGATTATGAGATTTGGCAGATGGATGTCAAAACGCTGTTCCTTAATGGTGACATTAAGGAAGAGTTGTATATGGTACAACCCAAAGGTTTTGTCGATCCTAAAGATGCTGACAAGGTACGCAAACTTCAGCGCTCCATTTATGGACTGAAGCAAGCATCGCGGAGTTGGAATCAACGTTTTGATAAAGTAATCAAAAACTTTAGATTTATACAAACTTATGGAGAAGCTTGTATTTACAAGAAAGTGAGTGGGAGCTCTGTAGCATTACTAGTACTATATGTAGATGACATATTGTTGATTGGGAATGATATAGAACTTCTTAATAGCGTCAAAACCTAATTGAATAATAGTTTTTCAATGAAGGATCTTGGCGAAGCGGCATATATTCTAGGCATCAAGATTTATAGAGATAGATCAAGATGCCTAATAGCGCTTTCACAAAGTACATACTTAGACAAAGTTCTAAAAAAGTTTAGAATGGAAGAGAGCAAGAAGGGGTTCGTGCCCATGTTGTCAGGTAAGACCTTGAGTAAGACTCAAAGTCCGGCTACGGTAGAAGATAGAGAAAAGATGAATAATATTCCCTATGCCTCGGCCATAGGTTCTATCATGTATGCCATGCTGTGTACAAGACCGGATATAGCACATGTTGTTAGTTTGACTAGCAGATATCAAAGTGATCCTGGAATGGAGCACTGGACAGCGGTCAAGAATATCCTAAAGTACCTAAATAGGACTAAGGATATGGTTCTTTCTTATGGAGGTGATGAACAGCTTGTTGTAAACGGTTACACTGATGCTAGTTGGAACACCGATCCAGATGACTCGAAGTCACAGTCTGGATACGTATTTATTTTGAATGGTGCTGCAGTGAGCTGGAGTAGTGCCAAGCAAAGCGTTGTGGCGAAATCTTCAACTGAATTGGAATACATAGCTGCTTCGGAGGCTGCACAAGAAGCCATATGGATGAAGGAGTTCATTACTGAACTTGGCGTGGTTCCTAGTGCGTTGGACCCGATGGCCATCTACTGTGACAACACAGGTGCCATAGCTAATGCACAGGAGCCAAGGTCACATAGCAAGCTGAAGCACATCAAGCTATGTTTCCATGCTATTCGCGAGTATGTCCGAGATGGTGACATAAAGATTTGCAAAGTACACACTGATCTGAATGTGGCAGATCCGTTGACTAAACCTCTCCCTAGAGCAAAGCATGACCAACACCAGAACGCCATGGGTGTTAGGTATATTACCATGTAATCTAGATTATTGACTCTAGTGCAAGTGGGAGACTGTTGGAGATATGCCCAAGAGGCAATAATAAAAGTGGTTATTATTATATCTTTGTGTTTATGATGAATGTTTGCATCCCATGCTATAATTTTATTATAAGGAAACACTAATACATGTGTGTTTTGTAAACATAAAAGAGTCCCTAGTAAGCCTCTTGTTGAACTAGCTTGTTGGTCAATTGATGATCATGGTTTCCTGATCATGGACATTGGATGTCATTAATAACAAGGTTATATCATTAGGAGAATGATGTGATGGACACACACACACCCATAGTAAGCATAGCATAAGATCAAGTCATTAAGTTCGTATTGCTACAAGCTTTCAAATGCATAGTAACCTAATCCTTCGACCATGAGGTTGTGTTAATAACCATCACCGGATGGGTACTTTGATGACATCAAACACCGCTTCGTAACTAGGTGGTTATAAAGGTGTCATTGGGTATTCTGAAAGTATGTGTTGAACCGCATGGACCAAGATTGGGATTTGTCCATCCATATGACGGATAGATATGCTCTGGGCCCTCTCGGTGGAATGTCATCTAGTTAGCTTGCAAGCATGTGACTAGGTCACAGGGGATGACATAACATGGAACGAGTAAAGAGTACTTATCAGTAACGAGGTGGAACTAGGTATGGAGATACCGACGATCAAACCTCGAATAAGTAGAGTATCGTGTGACAAAGGGAATTGGTTTCGTATGTTAATGGTTCTATTGATCACGAAGTCATTGTTGAGTATGTGGGAGCCTTTATGGATCTCCAGATCCCGCTAATGGTTATTGATCGGAGAGGTGTCTCCATCATGTCTACATATTCACGAACCGTAGGGTGACACACTTAAGGTTTGAAGTTGTTTTAAGTAGATATTGAATGTGCGTTGGAAACCGAATGTTGTTCGGAGTCTCGGATTGGATCCGGGACATCATGAGGAGATCCGGAATTGTCCGGGGAATAAGATTCATATAATGGGGATCATTTTCTAAGTTAGGAAATGTTCCGGAGTGTTTGTATAGGGATTCTAGAAGGTTTCGGAATGTTTCGGAAGGTTCTAGAAGATATTTTGGAGTTTATTTGAAAAACCAAGATAAGGCAAAACTTAAAGGATAAGTAAAGGAAACTTGGGGGGGAAGGACTCTCCCCCAAGCTCCTTGGTTCGCCGGCCCTAAGGGGTGGGCCTAGGGGTGGGAACCCTAGGCCGCACCCCTCCCTCTATATATAGAGGGGTGGAGGCACCACCCCCTTTGCCCCTTCCCACTCCAAACCCTAGCCGCCTCTCTCCTCCTCCTTCCATCTGCCCTGGCTTAGGCGAAGCCCTGCAGAATTCTCTACTCCACCACCACCACGCCGTCGTGCTGCTGGGATTCCGTGGAGAAGATCTACTACCTCCGCTGCTCGCTGGAACAGGGAGAGGAAGGTCTACTTCAACTCCGCACGTGTGACCGTCTGCGGAAGCGCTGCCGGAGCGCAGCGCCGGAAGGATCGTCCACACGATCTTGAGATCGACAAGTGATCGACTACATCAACCCTGAGATCCAATCTCGTAACGCTTTCGGATCTACGAGGGTTAGTACTGATCTATCTCGTTGCACATGTCTAATAGATTAGATCTTGGCTTTTATCTAGATTAGATCTGGGTTTTGTTCGTTCTTACGGTAGAATTTTTTTGTTTTCCATGCTATGAACCCATCAGTGGTATCAGAGCCTTGTCTATGCATAGATCTGTTGCACGAGTAGAACACAATGGTTTTGTGGGCGTTGGTGCTCGTGCCGTCTTTTGCTTTGTGTACTTTGCATCTTGCGGTATGGTGGGATGAAGCGGCTCGGGCTAACCTTACATGTCATCGCACATGAGACTTGCTCCATGCTTGACGTGTAACTTGCTTTGCACAAGTGGCTTTGCGGGTGTCTGTCTCTCCCACCATAGTACAGATCCAATCTACACTTTGCACTTGATAGCACTTGTATCAACGTTGTGGTTCAGTTTCGTAGGTAAGATCCGTTCTTATTCGAAAGCCCCAAACCACGTAAAACTTGCAAAGAAAATTAGAGGCGTCTAACTTGTTTTTACAGGGGTTTTGTGATGTGATATGGCCATCATGTGATTGTGATTATATTTGATGTATGCAATGATCCTTATTGTAATATGGCAACCGGCAGGAGCCTAATGGTTGTCTTTAATTCTGTTAAGACTTGTGTGTCTATTCATCTTGTAATAGCTTTATTGCAAGTAGTTGTAATAGTTGCTAGTGATGATGGACAACCATGAAGCGGCGCCACTGACCTTGACGCAATGCTGGTGATGATGGAGATCATGTCCGTGCTTTGGAGATGGAGATCAAAGGCACAAGAAGAAAGGGCCATATCATATCACACTAATTATGAATTGCCTGTGATGTTAATCCTTTATGCATCTTGTATTGCTTAGATCGCGACGGTAGCATTATAAGATGATCCCTCTCACTAAATTTCAAGTAATAAAGTGTTCGTCCTTAGTTGGCACCGTTGCTAAGACTCTTCGTCTCGAAGCATCTCGTGATGATCGGATGTGATAGATTCTACGTGTGCATACAACGGGTGCAAGCCAGATTTGCACATGCGGAAACTAAGGTTAATCTTGACGAGCCTAGCATGTACAGACATGGTCTCGGAACACAGAATACCGAAAGGTAGAGCATGAATCATATAAGTGATATGATGAACATGAAGATTGTTCGCCGATGAAACTACATCTTCTCTCGTGAAGATCGGACTTGGTGTAGTGGACTTGGTTCGTGTAATCACTAAGACAATGTGAGGGATGTTGTTTTGAGTGGGAGTTCACCTAGTTAATTTAAGAATTAAAACTGAACTCAATTTATCATAAACTTAGTCTAAACTACTTGCAAATTTGTTGTAGATTATGGCGAATATCTCCATCAATTTCAATGCGTTCCTAGAGAAAGAAAACTTAAGAACAATGGAAGCAACTTCACGGACTGGCTCCGTGGTCTGAAGATTGTCCTCAGGGCTGGTCAGATGACCTATGTGCTCGAAGCACCGCTAGGTGACCCACATCGCAGCGCAGTTGAAAGGGGTTACGGAGCCGCCCCAGGCGCCGTGGCACATGGCGCTCCGCCACCACCACCTAGACTACCCCCAAATGCAGCTGCGCCGGACTAGCACCAGGGAGGCGAACCATACCCACGGGCCATGGGTACCATGATGATCCAAAAGGGACGCCCCTCGAATAGGGTGCAGAAGGCCATCACTCGCCAGGTCAACTTGGCCATAAACTCGCCACCATCTACCACTGAGTACCTCAGTGGGAGCGAGTCCTGGATCACCTTCGACAAGCGTGACCACCCGCGACAAGTACCTCGCTTAGGCCATTGTCCCCTCGTCCTCAAGGCACAAATTGGAGGCTTCGACATGAGTCGCGTCTTTATGGACAGCGGAAGCGGCATCAACCTTATGTTCACGAGTACCTTGCGAGCAACGAGGATCCCTCTAGCCTGCCTAGAAGCCTCAGACACACCATTCCATGGCATCGTCCCAGGCAAGGGCGTGTATCCCCTTGGCAAAATCAACCTCGACGTCATCTTCGGCACACCAAAAAACTTTCGGCGCGAGCGCATCGACTTCGAGGTCGTCGACTGGCCCTCGCAGTACCACTGCATCCTCGGACGTGTCGCGTTCACTAGGTTCATGGCAGGGCCACACTACGCCTATCTGCAGAAAAGATGCCAGGCCCTAATGGTGTCATCACAGTCAACGGGAGCTTCGAGAGATCCGACAATTGCGATAGGGAATTCAACAGAATCTCCCAGTCCTTTGGCATGCAGGAGGAACTCGCAAGACTAAAGGAGTCAACAGACAACAGTCTGCCTCCCCTAAGTCGGCCAAGTTCACCCGACCTATCTTTCGACTCATCCGTGCACACAAAGAAAGTTCAGGTCCACTCATCGGATCCCTCCAAGACGGCCCTCATCACCAACAACTTGAGTCCCGCATAGGAACTCGCACTCGTCAAATTCCTCCGTGAGCACTGGGAAATCTTCGCCTGGTGTCCAGCGGACATGCCAGTAGTTCCCAGGGAATTCGCCGAGCACGCACTCAATGTCAACCCAGACGCGAGTCCAGTCAAGCAAACAATTCGGCGATTGTTTGGAGCAAGGGCAAAAGCAGTTGGAATGGAGATCAACAGACTCCTCGACGCCAAATTTATACGCGAGATCAAGGAAAGCATTTGGCTCGCCAACATGGTTCTAGTACCAAAAAAGGACACGGATATCCTGCGGATGTGCGTGGACTTCACCTCTTTGAATAAGCACTGCCCAAAGGACCACTTCCTGTTAACGCAAATCGACCAGATCATCGACTCCACCGCGGGATGCGAGCGCCTCTGCTTCCTCGACGCCTACTCAGGCTATAACCAGATTCGAATGAAGGAGGAAGATCAAGAAAAAACAGCGTTTACAACGCCTTTTGGTGTGTTCTGCTACAACACAATGCCCTTCGGGCTAAAGAACGTAGGAGCCACCTACCAGCGATGCGTGTAGGCTTGCCTCAAGAACCAACTCGGTCGCAACATTCAAGTATATGTCGACGACATAGTAATCAAGACCAAAGAGGAAGCCTCATTAATCGATGATTTGCGCGAAACCTTTGCCAACCTCGATCGCTACCGGATTAAGCTCAATCCGGACAAGTGCGCCTTCGGCGTACCATCTGGGAAATTACTCGGGTACCTTATCTCCGCGAGGGGGATCGAAGCAAACCCGAAGAAAATAAAAGCCATACTGGCCACGGAGAAGCCGAAAAACATAAGGGGCGTCCAACAGCTGGCTGAGCGAATCGCGGCTCTCAGTCGATTTATTAGTCGGATGGGTGAAAAGGCACTGCCCTTCTACTAACTCCTCCACAAAACTGATAAGTTCGAGTGGACCAATGAGGTGCAGGAAGCATTCAAAGACCTCAAGCGCCTACTATCCACCTCGCCAGTATTGGTGACCCCACGAGAAAGGGAACCGTTGTTGTTATACATCTCCGCCACCAACCAGGTGGTTAGCACAGTGCTCGTAGTCGAACGAGCCGAGGAAAACAAGGTCCACGGGGTACAGCGCCCAGTCTACTACCTCAGCGAGGTACTTGCGCCAACAAAACAGCGGTACCCGCACTACCAGAAGCTGTCGTACGGCGTCTTCATGACGGCCCGACGACTGCACCATTACATCCAAGAACACCCAATCGTGGTAGTCAACGACGCCCCGCTTGGGCACATCCTCAACAATCCTGACGCCACCGGACGAGTCGCACTTTGGGGAATCGAACTGTCTCCACGAGACATCACATATGAAAAACGCGACGCAATCAAGTCGCAAGTTCTCCCTGACTTCCTGGTGCATTGGATGGAGAACCAGCTCCCCGAAAAACTAGATATGTCCTACCTCTGGACAATGCACTTCGACGGATCCAAGCGGAAGGACGGAGCTGGCGCAGGTGTCATACTGACATCGCCCCAAGGAGACAAGTTGAAATATATCCTACAAATGCAGTTCACCGCCTCCAACAATGAAGCTGAATACGAGGCCCTGCTACACGGGATGAGGATGGCAAAGGCCTGCGGCGCCAAAAGGCTCATAATATATGGCGACTCCAAGTTGGTCATCAACCAGACAATGCACGAGTGCGACGCACTGAACGACAACATGATCGCCTACCGTGACCTCTACGACACACTCGAAGGGGATTTCAACGGCTACGAGCTACGGCACATAGGTCGCGAAAGCAATGAAGAGGCAGACGCACTCGCCAACATAGGCTCCACCTGTGCCCCCATACCACCTGGGGTATTTCTCGAGCGCATCTGCGAATGCTCCATCAAGCCAAAGGCCGTAGAGAAGAAAACAAGCGCAACAACGGACTCGGGGGCTACGCTAACCAATGAGCCAATGGCACTCGACGACTTGGAGCTGGATACAGGACTCGAAGGACCAATGAGCGTCATGATGATCGAGCCATCCTGGACTCAACCGTACATCACGTACCTTCTCAGCAAGAAGCTACCGGATGATCTGACTAATGCACGGCACATCGCGTGGCAATCCAAGGCATTCGCTGTTATCAACGGCGAACTATACAAGCGCAGCATCATAGGAGTACTCCAACGATGCGCCTCCATGGCCGATGGAAGAGCTGTTCTCCTCGACATCCATGAAGGGACCTGTGGGCACCACACCGGCAATCGCGCCCTCGTTGCCAAAGCTCTACGCGCTGGATTCTACTGGCTTACGGCCATGCATGACGCCAAGGACATCGTCCAAAAATACAATGCTTGCCAGTGATTCGCGGACAAGCCACACGCACCCGGCGCAGAGCTCCGGCCAATCCCATTGGCCTGGCCCTTTGCGCTATGGGGACTCGACATGGTCAGAAAACTCCCAAGGTCCTCACGAGGAGGCTACGTCTACCTCCTGGTCGTAGTCGACAAATTCACCAAGTGGATAGAGGCCATGCCAGTGACCAATCAATTAGGGCACAACGCAGTCAAGTTCTTCGAGTCCATCGTCTACCGCTTCGGAGTGCCACACAGCATCATCACAGACAATGGGACGAACTTCACATCCAAGGAGTTCCAAGAATTCTGTGAGAATCTGGGAATCAACATCAGCTATGCCTCGGTGGCACATCCACAGACCAACGGTCAGGTCGAAAAAGCTAACGGGCTCGTCTGCGGCGGCATCAAGAAGCGACTCCTCCAGCCACTCGAACAAGCCACGGGTTGCTGGCCAGACGAACTACAATCGGTACTTTGGAGCCTACGCACAACTCCAAACAGTGCTACGGGTACACCCCGTTCATGGTGCACGGGGCTGAAGCGGTGCTACCCGCCGAGGTACGATACAAAGCACCGCGCATGGTCACTTACAGCGAGCAGGAGTCAACTCTGGCACTCGAAGACTCCGTCGACCTCCTTGACGAGGCAAGGGAAATTGCCGCGGAAAGATCAATGATCTACCAACAGAACCTGCGCAACTACCAAAGTAGGAGGCTACACCCTAGATCCTTCGTCAAAGGCGACCTGGTCCTGCGACTGAAGCAACAAGGGCATCTCAAGCTCGAGTCCCCCTGGGAGGGACCATACGTGATTACAGAAGTAATCCCAGGTGGTGCCTATCGCCTTCAAGATTTAGAGACAGGAGTCGCATACTCCAACCATTGGAATGTCGTGCACCCTACGATTTGTTCTTCTTCTTTTTGCAGGAACATGGACAATCAAAGCAAACCCAACCACTCGAAACACGGTTCAACTATGGACACGGGTTACTCCCATAGGGAGCGCCGGAAGCAAATTCAACTGAAACAAGCAAATAAAAGATGACAACAGTCGCAAAAAGTTCCTTAGTCCCTGCCTGAGTCTTCGACTCAACCAGGCACTCGGGGGCTACTCCCATAGGGAGCGCTGGTCGTGCACCCTATGATTATTTGTACAAAGTACTGTGTGTTGATAACATCCACACTCTAAGCTTATGGCGACACCGCCTCATGAATTTTACCTACAAAGAGACTACGTCTCCTGGGTCACCCGAATCGTCTCCGTGATGACAAAAATTTGGATGCCGCGCTTACAGCGTGAAGATAAGACCTGAATAAGGCCTGGCAACGCATTTGCTGCGCACTACCAGAAATATAACCGTGCCTACAGGCACGATGAACATGCATTGACGGACGTGTCGAGAGCTCACACCCATACACTGGAATTCGACTCTTGTAAGACCTCCATGGCTTGAGTCGAATTACACCAGCACTTTCCCGGATTCGAGTCCGGGGACTCGAGTTCGAGTAGATAGCGTTGTTTTACCCTAAGGTAGTTAACTGATACCGATACATCGGTTAAATTATGCACGCACATCAACAATCCCTATGACATAAACAGGGCAGTCGAAAAACATACTCAGTCATACACTCGAAAGGCTTCATAAAGTCTCTAGTCGAATCTACGATTCCACTGGACACTCGGGGGCTACTGATATGGGTATACCCTATAGGTACTCGAGCTTGGTATATACGGCCTGAATACGTAGAGGCCCATGGTCTCACCAAGGCCCAAATGAGGGACTCGAGTAACCTACCGACTCTCGATTGCTTGAAGAACAAGAAGAAGCTAAAGATAGAAAGTTCAAAGGGGAAAACCCTAACTTGTAACCAACTCGACCTACTACCCGAGACCTAGCCTATCTATATAAAGGCTAGGAGGGGGCGGCGAGGAGGACACACGCAACCCTAGCTTCCACAACCCTCGCCAGATTGCATCTGCACACCATTGTAATCCTCGATTCCTTTGATAATTCCACGAGCAGACAAGCAGGAGTAGGGACCTCTACGAGGCCTGAACCTGGGTAAATCTTCGAGTCCCCTGTGTGCTTGTTTTCTAGCCGATAGATGTCTCCAGAGCTCCCTCCTTCTCCAAAACCCAAGTCCATAGCAATGGGCATTGATGAGTTAAACCCTCGTTAGTGATGGACGTCAAAGCGATGGAGTAGCTCCTACTTCTGATATATCTCAAATGCTCACACGCGGTCCTTGGTCCTAGGAACAACTTCTTATTCCTCATCCATAATTGATGGATCCGGAAAGTGGAAACCGTTTCTCCACTCTTCTTGAGGCTTCACCCTCATACGAGCACCCATGGTAGGCTTCAAGAGTGGCATTGTCGCTCCTTTGCTAGCACCTACACAAATATTAGGTAATTCCTTACGCTTGTGCAACCTGGGGTCCATGGCGATGAACTTGACCGTCTCCACACGCCCTTTTCCATGCGGCTTGTGGCTTTCTCTCTCTTGTTGAGCTCTCCTCATTACCGCCCAGTTGATCTCCTGGGATCATAGACATCACGGCAGATGTAGATGTCACTCCAATCTTCATCGGGATTGTTGTTGTAGAAGCTTGGCTTAATGTACTCCTTGTACCCCGGGCTAATCCTCTCCACCTCCTCGTTGTCGTCCTCCATGGACGGGTTGCTAGAGTGGTCCCTGGGAGGAGCAATGAGACCTAGGGGTTTTCCATGGCCTAGGATGGGATATCGCATGGATAGATTGGTTCCTGGTGATTATCATTAGAGAGAGAGACAACGGTATTATATAAGGGGGGGTCAGAGGTCGGTAAAACTCGCGAGAAACACCAAATTCACGCCCAAGAAAAGAATCTTAATGAAACAGGGAAAGAAATCATGGATTTGGAGGAGTCCTGCAGCGTAACGACCAACTATACGGGCGCGACCCGTATAGCTCTAGCCGTATAGTTGGTTCTGGGCATATATTTCCAAATATCTTGAGCCCTAGTCGATTAAGTTACCAACTTGGAACCGACAAAACCACTAGATTTGTTTTTTTTCGCAAAACGAAAAAGGAAATCAAAAAATGTCTGAGAGTTTAACGACCAACTATACGGCGGGAGGATTTTCTCCGGCCGTATAGATGTGACTGTATAGTTTCTAGACACTGAAAATCGAAAACTTCTAAGAGTTTAATGACCAACTATACAGCGGGAGGACTTTCTCCGGCCGTATATTTGCAACCATATAGTTTCCAGACATCCAAAACAATTTCACGAAGAAGGTATAGAAGGTTTAACGACCATCTATACGGCGGGAGATTTTCTTCGATCGTATAGTTGCGACCGTATAGTTGGTAAAAACCTTCAGAAACTTCAGAAAAACACGAGGGATTCAAAGGCAAAAATTTCAGAAGTAAAATTTGTGAAAACAAATCACTTATTTGAGTAAGAACACTTACCTTGCACTTATCATTTACTTATTCAGGGATGACAAGCTCCTCCAACAACAAAGACTTCTTCCCTTTTGGAGGAATTGACCTTAGTTCATTTAATAATTCTCATAAACGAAAATCATCAGGACTAAAGTTCCTATCAATAAGATTGGTGTCTTGCTGGGCGAATATGGACACTACATCCAACATCTTTATTTCTTGCCTCTGCATAATCCGCAACTCAAATTCTTGAAGTAAAAGGATCCAACGGATCAGTCTTGGCTTATGATCTTTCCTCTCAAGGAGTTCTTTTAAACCATCATGATCCATATGAACTCTTACTTTTGGATCAACTATATAAGAACGAAATTTATTGCAAGAGAAAAATATAGCAAAAAGTTCCCTCTCTTCCTTAGGATAATTCTTTTGAGCACTATTAAGAGTTCTACTAGCATGATGTATAATATTAAATCTGCGACCTATATGTTGTCCCAGAGTTACTCCTACAACATCATCACTAGCTTCACATATTAAGTAAAAAGTCATATTCCAGATAGGTGGTTTAATGATAGGAGCATGGGATAAAGCATATTTAAGTTTATCAAAGGCTACAAGACATTTATCATCAAAATTAAATCTTACCCCCTTTTACAAAAGGTTAGTCAAAGGTTTAGATATTCCAGAGAAATTCTTAATGAACCTTCTATAAAAAACCACATGACCAAGGAAACTTCTTATACCTTTTATATCCCTAGGTTGTGGCATTCTCTCTATGGCCTCAACCTTAGCTCTATCCACTTCAATTCCCTTACCTAATACCTTATGTCCAAGGACTATACCTTCTTTGACCATAAAATGGCACTTCTCTCAATTTAGAACAAGATTGGTTTCTTCGAAACGCTGCAAAACTCTTTTGACATTATCCAAGCAACTAGTAAATAAAGTTCCATAGACAGAAAAGTCATCCATAAATACTTCCATTATCAGTTCTATAAAATCCAAAAAAATAGCAGTCATGCATCTTTGAAAAGTAGCTGGAGCATTACATAAACCAAAAGGCATATGACGGTAAGCATGTAAACCATAAGGACTAATGAAAGTTGTTTTAAGTTGGTTATCAGGATGAACATCTATTTGAGAAAAACAAGAGTATCCGTCCAAGTAGCAAAAATGAGTGTGGTTTGCTAACCTCTCTAAAGTTTGATCTATGAACGGTAAAGGATAGTGATCTTTCCTAGTTTCTTTATTCAATTTCCTGAAATCTATACACATCCTATGTCCAACAATAGTTCTAGTAGGTATTAATTCATTGTTTTCATTAGGAACAACAGTAAAACCGCCCTTCTTAGGGACATAATGAACATGACTTACCCATTCTCTTTATTTTACAGGATGGATTATACATGCGTCTAATAGGCGTACTATTTCTTTTCTTACCACTTCCTTCATTTCGGGCTTTAGTCATCTATTAAATTTCACAACTGGTTTAGCACCTTCCTCCATGAATATTTGATGTACGGTTATCATGGGACTAATGCCCTTCAAATCATACATTGAGTACCCAAAGGCCTTCTGATGCTTTTTAAGTATTTTCATGAGTTATTCTTCTTCATCTCTTGAAAGTTTAGCACTAATAATAATAGGAAATTTATTTGTATCATCTAAAAATTCTAGGGGTGGTAATTCCTCGTCCCCTCTCTTTTCTGGCTCTTCGAAAGCCTCATTAGTTGGAGGCCCTATAATGGGAAGTGAATTGAATTCACTTTCTAGTTCTTCTAGGGACTTGTCCTCCATAACTATTTCTTCAAAATTTGAGTCTTCATTTATTTCTTATTCTTGATCACTAAAGAAAAGAGATGCCATTTCCTCAATAGTTTTCTCTTTCTCTTCTTCTTGTATTTGTAGAGGTACGTCTTTAAACTTGGAAAAGTGGAATTCTTTTTCCGCTTCCCCAAGCTTAAGAGACACAATCTCCTTTTTGAAATCAACTTTGGCACCTACATCACTCAAAAAGTTTCTTCCAAATATAATTGGGCAAAGAGTGTCAACTGGCATATCAACAACTACAAAAATGATAGGAAAGTTTTTATTGCCAATTGTGATAGTTGCATCTTTAACTACTCCCATTGGAATTCTAAGAGTTTTATTAGCTAACGTGATTGTCATATCAGTATTTCCAATTGTAGACGGTTCTATTTCTTCTTTTATTTCTAAATAAAAATCATAAGATATAACATTAACTTCGGTGCCAAGATCGCATAAACCATAATGCGAGGTTTCCTTAAATATGCAGGAAAGAATAGGCTTACCCACATCTTTTACCTTTGTTTTTCCTTCAACCAATACGCAAGTCTCTTTATCAAGTTAAACTATGTTACAATGTGCATACATAGCCATAATTGCTTCCTTGGTTGCCTCTTCATCTTTGATTTCTTCCAGATGTTCCTCAACTTTTGGCATACTTTCCTCGTCCTTCTACTCTTGTACTGCTCTGACCTGTTCATATTCAAAAATATGCTTTTGTGTAGTGTTAGGGAAAGGTATCTCATATATTGGTTCTAGGAAGGCCAGTGTTGCTTTAACTTATCTTTTCTTCTCAAGTTCAGGTGGTGGATCATACTTGACCAAACCCTCTTTTGGAGCTTTGATGTGTTCTGTAAAAGCTTTAACAACATGCAACACAAGATCTGAATCCAAATAAAGTTATTTAGATAATTCGTTAACATGGCCCTTTTTATTATAGTCATGAATACAATCATAATCTATTTCTATGCCTCCTTCGCTTCCTAGACCAAAATTCCATGAAACTCTATGATCGCGAATTCTATTAAGTAAAGCCCAAGCTTTAGTTATAGGAAGATTCATAAAATCTCCTCTCGCAAAAGAGTCTAGTTCAATTTTATTAGGTTAAATTAAACCGCCATAAAAAGATATGCAATAAATACCATTCATGCAAATCATGATGAGGACAATGATTAAGTAAATCTTTAAATCTGATATAAGCTCCTACTAGTCCTTCATTAGGATGGTTCCTCCAAGTCATTATAAGACGCCTGATTCCAAAAGATTTTGATAATGGATAATATTTTGCTAGAAACTCACTGGCTAAATTATCCCTAGTGTAGTTGCTTCTGGGGGTAGAGATCTATACCATGAGATCTGCACTAGTCAAAGTCTGACTATTTTTTTTAACCCTTACCTCATTAGCGGTATATCTCGGTAATTGGAAAGTGCCACATATATCGTCGAAACATGCAATATGCTCATATGGATTAGGATCTTCTTCATCTCCAGTAAATTGCTTCTTGTGTAGAATACCAAGTAGTAGAGGATTTATTTCAAACCCCCTTGTCTTCTTGTTGGAGTTGTCTCTTTTATTAATATCATAGGGCCTCCCAAAGTGGCTGAGTGGGTTAGCACTATCCATATGCTCAAACTCCATCATGTTGGTGGAAACCTTTAACTCAAAACAAAACTTAGCAAGACAAAAATAAATAAGCAAAAACTAAAATACCTACAACGTTTAGCTCCCGGCAATGGCGCCAGAAAATAGCTTGCGCAAGTGCACAAATCGTTTATAGCTAGTTTCGAAATAAAGATATCGATCCCACATGGAGCAGGAGTCTGAAGTCTAATAACTCTTGAATTAAATACTACAATAGACTGCTAAATAAAGTTCTAAGTAACACGATAAAATGCAAGTATTGTGCAAAAGGTGGTTTGGGGTTTTTGGTATAAGAGAACAATAAGTACAATAAAACAACTGAACATAGAAAGTAAGTATCGAGTATGCAAAAGGGATTGGAACTGCAATGGGAAAAAGGCGTTCTAAGGGAGTAGCGGATACACCTCTAGTATTATAAAGGGCTAAGGTAAAGATTATTATCATGAACATTCTCAACTATGTATGTGTGGGAGGAACTCCATAATTAGACAAATAGGCAGCAACCACTGCTCACATCATCCTCATAACCACAACAGATAGCAATTGACATCAATCGAATTACTGCGCTATTAAGGGACTTAATCCCGTAGGACGTATCCCATGGCATGGATAGTGTTCCGTGGGTTTCCTCGGTTCCCAAGTTGATACGTAAGGAGTGCCAACAACTTTATAGTCACTGTAAGTGCTAACACACCTCCGTCTACCAACAAGTAGTTCCCTCCATCGAGTCCCCATAAGAGGCAAATATTGAGAGGTCGACTTCTCCCAACATCAAGATGGAGACAATCTAACACATGGTCACAGTGATGAATATCATAATAAACTTTATCTTATTTCAATCTCATACTAGGGTTTCTCCATCTCCCTAAGAACTAATAATCTACTCAAATATGGAAGCAATCAACATCATGGCAATAACAATGGAATCTATCATATATGAATAGTACCTATAGAAATTCACAATGACTACGGAAATTGCAACAAGATCTAGACAAGATGTAGATGGGATGGATCGAGATGGTGGTGATGTAGCGGTTGATGATGAAGGTCGATGCCTTAGCCTCCCAGATCTGCGTAGGGCGAAGATGGATCCCTGGTGGATGATTCCCCCCTCCAGATGCCTTCCGGAGGTGAGGTTTTGGCGATTTCTGGTTGTTCTGTATGTCGTCTCTCTGATCCATTTGTACAGGGTGAAACTATTTGAGGAGGTGATAGCAGCGCCAACTATACGTCAGGAACTATACGAATGGAAAATTATTCCCATTGTATAGTTGGTCATTAAACCTTCTGGATGCCTTGATCGCTTCGGGTTTTCTTCTGTTGTTATTGATATTTCCCAAATAAGCAATTTACGTTGTTTTTGACTCCTTTCTCCCTAATACAACTACTCCAACAATTGTGTCCGTTGTATTCATCATCTGTCCCGATCTTGGTGAAAATAGACATAAAATGTGCGCACGAACGCCGTAAAATACCAAGATCCTACATCTATAGTGTAAAATAGTAATATAAAACATGATGCAATTGTGCACTCATCAACCGCCCACTCTGCCGTCTCTGTCTTCGGCTTGCACAACTTCGGCCTCACTAGCCGAACGTGACCACTCGGCGGCGACGACATTCATTAATGACAGTGTCACGTGAACGCGTCTGCGACGGCGAGCACGCCGGCGACTTCACCTCCCGCTTCACCAGTCGAAGAGGCGCCATGAAATGCGGTGAGCTCGCTAGCGCTAAGCAGGAGGAGCACGATGCCGGCACCGAGGATGACGATGAGGCATCGGGCATCTAGGAAGCCGCGTTGCGCCGCCTAGAGAACGACGGCGATGAGCGGTGCGGACGAGGGGTGTTGCCATCGGCGATGTGGTCAAGGATGGTGGTGAGGGTCCGTCCGGGCATGCTCCACCACTGTCAATGGCCTTTAGAGTTGTTGCACATCAGTGATGGCCCTCCGCCCTCATGGTAACCAGCTGCCTTGCCCGTCAGCGAAGAAGGTGTCCTAGTGTGCGTCGTTCCCTAGGTTTTCCTCCTTGTCAGGGTCCATGCCAGCAATGGCGGCCTGGATCTCGTCCATCCTGTCCTCCCCCTTCGGAGGCACGGGCGCGCATCCCACGCTGAGTTTCCACATCGGCGGGCAGCGGAAGTCCGACAACACCAGTTAGCCGCTGTCGTGGAGGAGGCAGGCCAACCAGGGCTGTAGAAAGCAGCGTCTGAAACTGTTCGCTGCCGCTTGGTCACTGGGATAGTGCTCCGCATCGCAGCCGTCGATCTCTTCTCCTCTTAGCCGAAACTTGGAGCTTTGGGGTTGGAGGAATGAGTGTAGGAGTGTATGCTCTGGAGACGGTGAGAGGAGCCGACATTTATAGCCAAATGGGGAAAGGGCGGCGAGGGCAGGAGAGGTGTAACGACGAGGGTGGGAAATGGGAAAGCAGCAGGAAGGTGGGCGGGCGGTGCCGCGCCACTACGGCGACGCGTGGGCGAGTGGTGAGGCGGTCGTTTACCCAACAGTCCTTCGCAGGAGTCGAGGCGACGGGATGAGGACTAACTCGCTTCAGACGCTGATAGGGCAAGGCCGTTAGGGCAGATTTTTTTCTCGCTGATTCAACATTGTTCAGCATTCCCAGGGAACACCCGGTGCCCGGGTTCAGCCTGGGAACACCGGATATAATTTGGACTGAATTTGGAAAAAACTAGACTCCTAGAAACACGATTGCGCGAATTTTTTGTTGGAAGAAAAAATCAGCCTGGAAAAGCTTACCCGGGAATGTGAGTGGAGATGCTCTTATTCTCTGGGCCCTTTTCGCCGGAAGAAAAAATCAGCCTGGAAAGGCTTGCGGGGGAATGTGAGTGGATATTTTTTGAGGTTCAACCACCTTAATTCATGTCGCAACAGTAGGGGAATTCAAAGGTCTGGGGTGGTCGATCGTGCCATAGTTGGCGACCTGGTGCATCATGCACCACACTATGAGCTAGTGCATGACCTTCCTTATTACAAGTTCTACTCATGAATAAAAGATAATGAAATAAAATTTTGCTTTGCCTCTTCCCGCTCTCGGACCACGTGGGCATAAGCACCCATCATGCCCTCCGAGATGCTATTGATGACCGCCTTATAGTCGCTCACGACTCGGATCTTCCTGGCGTTGATATCGTGTGCAAGAGCGACCATCTCCCTGCATGCCATCGCCTCCAAAACCTATGGATCCGTCTTACTTGGGATTGCCACCCTAGATGCTCCCAGGAACATGCCAGCATCTGATCTCGCCACTGCTGCCACTGAGCCACTTCTAATGTTCTTTCAAACAGCGGCATTGACATTGATTTTGATCATCCCTTGCGAGTATGGGATCTAGCCGATCACCTCTGCCGCACGTGCCATAGCCACTCTCTCCTTCGGTCTTGCATGTGCATGTTCGAGATCGGCTAAGAACCTCTCCACGAACAGATGTGTTGACAAAGGGTGCTGGTACTACTGTTTTCATGGTGTGGAACACGGCAGTGCCATCGGGGATGGCTTAGGAGGGGACAATCAGATGCTAGCGGTGGCTACCGCAACGAGATTGGGCACGAGCACTGCAGACATAGCGACGTACCTAGGATTGGGGCCCTCTCAGCAAGGTAACAACACTCCTACTTCTACAAGGATCTATTATATCGTAGGCGTATGCCTAGTACAAATGCTCCCGGAGCCATATCTTTGATGAACTAGTGAGAACTAGAGGTGGAAGATGATCTAGAGAAGCTAAGTCTCCCCTACTAATGGTAGCCCTACCCCCTTATATACTATCGGGGGTGCTGGTTACAAGGTTGGCCGGCTGGTGGGGCCTAGCCGGTGGGCCATAGCATAGTAGTTAACACTATAGTGTTTAGCCACCAAAGCTACAGTGGCTAGCCACCAGAGCTACAATGGTTAGATGCCACCTTTTCCCCGCACAGAGCGAGTGTCACATCCTGTGGTATGGGCGGCACTACAGCCAAGATGCCGCAAAGCCGAGAACCCGGAGGCATGCTCTTGCTTCAACTGTTACGCCCTCCAGATCCTCGGTACTAATTCTGAGGTTACCGGATGGATCTGGCCATCCGGCGGGTTCTCTGGTGATCTAGCTAGACGGGCTAGCCGGGGTGATCTTGGTTGAGATCCAGCTAGAGCGTTCCAACTGGCTGTAGCTTTGTATCCCGTGGCCATCCGTCCTAGTCCTTCTAGAGCCAGCACGCTTGGCCTGGATTATCCTACCCGGGGGTCATCCCCCGACACTAGTCCTCGAGCACGCTAGGGCTTCGCTCTGTGCAGAAGTTCTTGCGTGCTCTTTGATCAAGTGGAAGTAGTTCATGTTGATGTTGGCTTGAGCTTAAATTGTTTGTCTTATCTGGTACCCGGTTGGGACCAACCAGATACTGAATCAGTAGACACCCACTGGGTGAAACATTGATGGAGGCGGCTGACTAATACAGGCGGAGCTTTGGAAGGAAACGGTATCACCGCTGAGGTTAGCGCTTGCGTCCGCCATGACAAGCAGTTCTAATGCACGTCTTGTCTCTTCAGTTTTTTGGTAACCATGCGTGCGCGTGCCTCGTTAACTCCTCTATTATCTTTTGTACCAGGTCTCGCTGGCACACGTGATCCGGATCTGAACTGTCATGGGGGAGAGGAGCGGTTACACGCCACGTGGGGGTGAGGGAGCCAAGGCGATGTGCCCACCGTGATGATAAATAGGGCTCTGGGAGTTGGGATTTTCCCCGCGCACTTTTCCTTGCTCCTTGCCATTGTTGCCGCTGCAGTGCTGCTCTCTCTTCCCCATATGTGCCACCATAAAAAGTTCATCGGTGCTGCGACGAGCCTGTGCGACGACGGGCCCTAGGTTCTCCACCACAGCGCTTCTAGAGGATATGAAGACCTCGCAGCGCGGTGGGTGGTGCAGCTCCTTCGTCACGGAGGAGCTCATCGCGAAATATCGACGGGGTTGGTTCCTACCGCCGAAGAGGCTCGTCAGGGCCTGAATCACGTCGGAGGGAGAGAGGGTCCCTAATCCCGAGCCCGGTGAAGTCGTCGTCTTCCTCGCCCACTTTGCTCTTGGATTCGGCCTGCCCACGAGCGACTTCCTCATCGAGCTTTTCAATATGTTTGATCTGCGCCTCTACCACCTTGGGGTGAATGCCATGGTGCAACTTGTGCACCACGCTCCGTGTTGCGAGTCATACCTCAGCATTCTCCAGATGCGGGATTTTTTTTAAAGTTCTTCAACTTCAAATCCTAGAAAGTCCACAAGGATGGCCCGCTAGTGGACACCGGTTGCTATTCTATTTACCTGCAGTGGACTTCACTGGTGCCCCGGCTCGATCTTCCCGACACCGTCAAGCTCTGGCAATGCTCGTATTTCTACGTGCGTAATGCCATCGAGGTCGCCTAGATCCGGTTGTCGGTGTTTGCCAATGTCGTCTCCAGCCGACAGGCTTGGACGATGAAGGGCTGGGGGCCTAGGTGGATATCGACAAGATGTCCATGTGGGTGCGGTCGCTGGTGGGGGAGAAGAGGATCACCTCCAAGAACATCACTCTGTCTTGGATGTCGCATCGGGTGCTCCTACGCAGCGCCGGTCGCAGAAGATGTGCCATTTGTCTGGATCGATGGACATGATGCGGTCCTCCTAGCTGGACGTCCCATTCGAGCCTCTTCGAGACTGGCTTGCCATGATCTTGAAGGAGGAGCTCAAGGATCCCTGGAGCTACTCTTGCGCCCCATACCACCGGGGTCGCCTCCTGCCTCGAGTAAGTTTGTTGTCCTACCAGATGGATTCCTTCCGAATGGTTATTTTCTACTGCTTATCTACTTTTTTGAATAGCTCTTTACGTCGCAGCTTGCTGAATATGGGATGGGGATGATGATCTCCCCGACGTTGCACACGAACGTCCACCGCTGAAGTATCCGCTTATCGAGCTAGAGCTCTTCCCTCTCGGAGCGATGATGGGTTGTCGGACCCGCATGGTGAGGGTCCTTTCTTTGTCATGCTTAGCCTGGTTGGGCGGTTTCAGCCGGATCCTGATGTTAGTGTTGTTGACACAACCATGTATGGCGATGAGGGTTCTCCTGCACCCACGGTCGTGGTGAGGCCCAAACGGTGAAAGGCGTCGTCCATCGCTGCCCCAGAAGAGGGTGGCAGGAAGAAACCACGCCAGTTGAGGAAGGCGTCGACCATGCCGATGGTGGCCGGGTACGTCCCTCACTGCCCTTCTGGACCATTTTTTTTCTTTGTCTTTCGCTCCTTTTCGAACTTTGTTTGCCTTTGCAGCGAGGCTATGTTGCTTTATGCCTCCGGTTCCTCCTCCACTACTGCCACCCTAGCTGCACCGGTTGTGTCGATCGTGCTAGTTGTGCCGGTTGTTCTCGCGCCGGCTGCACCGGTGACGTTGTATAGGGCTCCCGCCGCCTTCCTAATGGCTCAAGTTCTCGCGAGCAGGATCCGTGCGACCACTCCTCCACCCCATCCCCAATTGGCCATGAACCCGGACTGGAGCGCCGCCCAGCCGGATGTAACCGCTAGACAGGGCGAGGAGCTGGAGGGTGAGGTGACTCCAGATGTCTCAGCGCAACTGCTAGCAGGCGACAGCAGGCGCCCAAAAGGCTCCGATTCCGGGGCTATGGCTGCCGGCGCCGAGCTGGTGGTGGCGGAGGTGTGAAAAGCCGCTGCTGTCGATGCCAATGATGAGGAGGAGGTGTGATACATTGCAAATGTATCTATAATTTTTGATGTTCCATGCTTAGTTTTATCCACTTTCTTGTGTTTTGTTCCAATTTGGAGTACTTTTATTATGATTTCTTGGACTAACCTATTAACAAGAGCCACAGTGCCAGCTGCCTGTTTTCTGTTGTTTTTGGTTCCAGAAAAGTCAGAAAATGAATATTCTCGAAATTGGACGGGACAAAAGCCAGAGTGCCTATTTTTTCGGAAGGGATCAAGTGCCAGAATACGAGACGGAGAGGGGCCAAGGGCCATCCACACCACCTGGCCGCGCGGCCAGGCCTGGCCCACGCCAGGGGGTGGTCTGGCCGACCCCAGCACCCCCTCGGCCTCTCCTTCCACCTATAAGTTGCCCTCGGAACGAAAACCCTAAGTACCCGATCAAAAATCCACGAAAGAGTCTGTAGACGCCGTCATCTCCATCCCTAGATCGGGGGGATCTGAAGCTCTTCCCGGCACCCTACCAGAGAGGGGAATTTACCCTGGAGGCCTTCTTCATCACCATGCAAGCCTCCGGTGTGATGCGTGAGTAGTTCATCCTTGGACTACGGATCCATGTAGTAGCTAGATGACTGGTTTCTCCTCCTTTGTGCTTTCATGTTTAGATCTTGTGAGCTCCGTTCATGATCAAGATCATCTATTTGTAATCCATACATGTTGTGTTTGCGGGGATCCGATGGATATTGAGATGCTATTTCAGATTGATTATTGATTCTATCATGTCTTTGTTATTTGAGATCTTGCATGCTTTCCGTTGTTAGTAGCTATCTTGGACAAGTAGATGCTAGCAACTCCAAGAGTTAGTATTTATGCTCGGTAGTGGGTTCATGCCTCTGGTAATCTGGGGAAGTGACAGAAATCTCCAAGGTACTAGATGTGATGTTGCTACTAGGGAGAAAACAACGATCCTTTGTTCATAGAACAATTGTATTGTTTACTTTACACGCAGTTCGTAAAGCAATAATCTGTTGCTTGCAACTTAATACTGGAGGGGGTTCGGGTGATAACCTCAAGGTGGATTATTAGTCATATATGCAGTTGGATGGCGGTCTATGTATTATGGTGTAATGCCCAATCAAGTCTCATAGGAGTCAAGATGATTAGTATATGCATGTATTGCTTTCTCGGTGTTTGTCAATTGCCCCGCTGTAATTTGTTCACCCTGCATGTTATCTATCTAAGGAGAGCCACCTCTAGTGAACTATGGATCCCGGTCCTTTTCTTTACATACAATCTACAATCTTTTACTGCTTTGTGTTTACTTTCTGCAAACTTTTACTTCTTTCCATTCGATACGTTTAATCCTTTGTTTTCCGCAAAACACGGTGAGATTGACAACCTCATCGCAAGTTGGGGACAAAGTTCTGTGGTTGTGTAGTGCAGGTCTCCACGTTGCTACTAGCACCGGTAGTGCGCCCTGCCAAAGCTCAGCTAGTAACACCTTTGAGGTGTTTCCTTGCTCCTACTGGTTCGATTAAACCTTGGTTTCATAACTGAGGGAAACTTGCTCCTGTGCTCATCATACCTTTCTCTTGGGGTTCCCAATGAGCTCTACATCAACACCACGCACCAAGCACTTTTCTGGGCACCGTGTATTGAGCCATCAAGCGATTTTCTGGCGCCGTTGCCGGAGAACGAAGAAGAAGAAACTCCCACGTCAACCACACGCCATTTTCTGGCACCGTTGCCGGGGAGTCAAGGACATCTTCACAAGGGGAGTCCCTCATAACCAATCTCTTTACTTTGTTGTTTTTGTTTTGCTTAGTTTCCTTTTTGCTTTGTTTGCTTGTTTTGTTCTTCAAAAAAATCAGAAAAAAATTAGTTTTACTTGTTTGCTTTCTTATTTGAAAACCCAAAAAAAATGACTACTCTTGAGAACACTAAGTTGTGTGACTTCACTAGCACCAACAACAATGATTTTATGAGCACACCTATTGCTCCACCTGTGGCTGAAAATACTTTCTTTGAGATAAAACCTGCTTTGCTCAACCTTGTTATGAGAGAATAATTTTCTGGTATTGGTAATGAAGATGCTGCTTCCCATCTAAATAACTTTGTTGAACTTTGTGAGATGCAAAAGCATAGGGATATAGATGGTGATATTATTAAGCTGAAATTGTTTCCTTTCTCTTTGATAGGAAAAGCTAAAGAATGGTTGAATTCCTTAACTAGGAATAGTATTGATTCTTGGACTAAGTGCAAAGATGCTTTTATTGGAAAATACTATCCTCCTGCTAAGATTATATCCATGAGAAGTGAAATAATGAAGTTTAAACAACTTGATAATGAGCATGGTTCTCAAGCTTGGTAAAGAATGAAATCTTTGGTAAAGAATTGTCCCACTCATGGACTGACTGCTTGGATGATCATCCAAACTTTTTATGCAGGATTAAACTATTCTTCAAGGAACCTATTGGATTCAGCTGCTGGAGGTACCTTTATGACCATCACTTTGGGTGCTGCAACAAAACTTCTGGACAATATGATGGTTAATTATTCTGAATGGCATACTGAGAGAGCTCCACAAGGTAAGAAGGTAAATTCTGTTGAACAAACCTCCTCCTTGAGTGATAAGATTGATATTATTATGTCCATGCTTGTTAATGGGAAAGCCCATATTGATCCAAATAATGTTCCTTTAGCCTCTTTGGTTGCTCAAGAAGAGCAAGTTGATGTGAACTTCATAAGAAATAACAACTTTGGCAACAATGCTTATAGGAACAATTTTGGTAACAACAATTATAAGCCATATCCTCCCAACAATGGTAATGCTTATGGAAATCCTTACAACAATAATAAGAGTGCTCCCTCTGAACTTGAAGTTATACTTAAAGATTTTATTAGTAAACAAACTGCTTTCAATAAAACTATTGAGGAAAAACTCTCTAATGCTGAAAGAAATATAGCATCTTTGGCTGAAGCTCAATCTACTTTGAATAAAATGGCTGCTAAACCTAAAACTAATGAGAATCCCTTTGCAGCTACTAATGCCATACAAGTAAGAATTGATGAAAATGTTAGACTATTAGCTGAATTACATGCTAAGTGGGAAAGAGAAGATGAAATTGCTAGAAACATTAGTGTTTCTACTCTTACCACCACTAGTGTTGAGGCTAGTAATAGTTCTACTACTTTAGATGATAAAGTTGATTTTGATCTTGATGGTTGCAACATCTCTGAAGTTATTAAGTTCCTACAAAAGCTTGCTAAAAGTCCTAATGCTAGTGCTATGAACATGGCCTTTACAAAACACATTACCGATGCTCTCATAAAGATTAAAGAAGAAAAGATGAAACATAAAGCTTCTATTCCTATAAAGAAAGAAGATGGTTGGGAACCCATCATTAATATGAAAGTGAATGACTTTGATTTCAAAGCTTTGTGTGATCTTGATAGTAGTGTTTCTATTATGCCTAGAAGGATTTATGATATGCTTGATTTGCCTCCTCTTGAAGATTGTTATTTGAATGTCCCACTTGATGCTAATGCTAAAAAGAAACTCATGGGGAGTCTTAATGATGTTCTTATTATAGTTAATGATTCCTATGTCCCCGTTGATTTCTATTTTTTGGATGTTGAATACAATGCTTCTTGTCCTATTACTTTGGGAAGACCTTTTCTTAGAACTATTGGTGTCATCATTCATATGAAAGAAGGCACCATTAAATATCAATTCCCGCTCAAGAAAGGTATAGAACACTTCCCTAAAAAGAGAGAAAAGATTTCTTTTGCTTCTCCTATGAAAACAAAATTTGGTCTTAATGCTTCTTCATTTGAGAACACTTGATTCTTTCTTTGCTTCTTATGCCTAACTTAAAGGCGTTAAAGAAAAGTACTTGTTGGGAGATAACCCAAGAGTTTTAGATGAGTCTTGGAAGTTAGTACCTCTGTAATAACCTCTCCTTATCCTTTTTATTTGCTTTTTGTGCCAAGAGTAACCTCTAATGAGAGTGAAGTAATGATTGGGAAAGTTGCTGTCCTGAAACAGATTTATGTGCTTCACCGTAAAAATTTCCGAGAGAGCTCTGTATGTCAGATGGAGCTGTAATATTTTGTGCTTATGACCCAGGTTGTTATCTAACTTTCGTTAGTTCAACACTTTTTGATTTGAGCAATAGAAGGTCTTAGAAAAAATTCGTCTTTATCTCCTGGTCTGTTTTGACAGATTTCTGCCATTTTCTGCGTTTGCTTCTTGTTAGTTCCTTCTTGAGTTCCTTTGGGGAATTGAGATTTTTGAGGAAAGTGCTACAGTAGCTAGTGTTCTAATGGTAGTTTATTTGGTGTTATAACTGAATCTTAAGACTTATTTATCTTAAGTGCACTAATGTTGCTAATGAGATTGTGTGAAGTTTTGTATGAAGGAAAATTTTTAGGTGTATGGAAGGAATGAGTAATGAGATGAAGGATGGACTAAAGCTCAAGCTTGGGGATGCCACGCGTGTCACCCCAAGAAATATCCAAGAAGTACAAGCGTCAAAGCTTAGGGATGCCCAAGGCATCCCCTTCTTCATCAATAAAAATTCCAGGTTTCTTCCAAACGCTTCATTTTTATTGTTTCGTACACATTTGTGTTTCTCTTGGAGTGTCTTCTTTTTTGTTTTCGTTTTTGTCGTGGAATTGACCACAGCAGATGCTACAGGGTAGCTTACGTAGAGGAAAAGGCAAGGCGACGTAGGAGAATCCGGGAGCGAGATTGGCACACGATGTACCCAGGTTCACGTCCCCTCGATGGAGGATCGCTACGTCCTGCTAGCAATCCAGTATAAGATCATAGATTGGTTTACATGGAGCCGCCGTAGGCGGAGGGAGAGACTAGATCTAATATGACGTGGGAGAGATTGGATCTAATGAGAGCCGTCCCCCAAAGGGGTGCCCTTGGTGACTTTATATATGCAGCCAGTTAGGGTTTACAAGCGCACTAATGGGCTTTTTATTGGAGTCGCCGTCTTGGGCCTCCAGTCGGCGTGGCGTCTTGGTCCAGTACGTGCCAGTCGCCGTATTCGGCGAGTCGATCCGCTCTGGCTTGGCTTCAGTCGGCTCGCTCTAGCTAGCGACTCAGCTTCATGGGTACACCCCGATTGGTATTCCCCCATCAGTAGTCCCCGAGCGTGTTAGGGACTCGACGATGACTTCAAGCCGCCGAATCGGCGCAGGTGATTCCAAGGTGGAGTCGATGGCGAGTCGTTGGCGAGCTCCTAAAACAGAGAAATAGCTCATGAAGTAGTCCAATCGCCAAGGCGAGTCGACGTAGTCCAAGCCGCCGAATCAGTATTGGGTGGAGTCGCTCCTTGGAGAAGTTTGACCGGCGCCTTGTCAACTTGCCGTCGTAGAGGACGTGGAGGCCACCAAATCATTGATGATGAAGTCGCCAAGTCAGAGTGGACGATTCCGCGATGGGCGAGCCCCCGAGCGTGTTGAGTACGCGGGGGCGAATCTGTGGTGGCGAGTCCCCGAGCGTGTTGAGTACGCGAGGGCGAGTCCATGGTGGCGAGTCCCCGAGCATGTTGAGTACGCGAGGGTGAATCCGCGGTGGCGAGTCCCCGAGCGTGTTAAGTACGCGAGCGCGACTCCGCGGTGGCGAGTCCCCGAGCGTGTTGAGTACGCGAGGGCGAGTCCATGGTGGCGAGTCTCCGAGCGTGTTGAGTACGCGAGGGCGAGTCCGCGGTGGCGAGTCCCCGAGCGTGTTGAGTACGCGAGGGCGAGTCCGAGGTGGCGAGTCCCCGAGCGTGTTGAGTACGCGAGGGCGAGTCCGCGGTGGTGAGTCCCCGAGCGTGTTGAGTACGCGAGGGCGAGTCCACGGTGATGAGGCCCCGAGCGTGTTGAGTACGCGAGGGCGAGTCCGCGGTGGCGAGTCCCCGAGCGTGGCGAGCCGCGGTAGTGGAACCACGCGCACACGCAGTATGCCTAGGATTAGTCCCCGAGGCTCGAGCTGGATTGTAGAGGCAACTTGAAGCTCTTTAGAGATGCATATTCTGAAAATAGTAGTGGTTGTTGCTGAGCATGGCGAGTCCGCGTGGGGAGAGTTCGCAGTGAGCGAGTCCTCGAGGGGAGAGTCCCCGAGTGTAGCGAGTCCGCGATGATTGCGAGTCCGCGAGGGGAGAGTCCCTGAGTGTTGCGAGTCCACGAGGGGAGAGTCCCCGAGTGTGGCGAGCTGGTGATGATTGCGATTCCATGAGGGGAGAGTCCCCGAGTGTTGCGAGTCCGCGATGATGTTGATTGCGCTGTTTTTGTTAGCGAGTCTCTCATCTTGGCCCGGGGGGCCAGTCGCATGGCGACTCCAAAGATGGCTCTCGGCTTAGCGTTCTTCCTGGAGGATCCGAGGCTTGGTTTGCAAGTCCTCGTCCGCAGTACTTGGCCGTGCGAGTCGCACTGTCTAAGGTTGAGGAGGACAAGGTGCTGTTTGTGTAGCACTGCCATTTGTCTTGGCCCGGAAGGCCAGTCGAGCAAGGCGACTCCAACAATGGCTCTCGGTTAGCGTTTTTCGTGGACGATCCGAGGCTCGGTTTACGAGTCCTCGTCCGCACTACTTGGCCATTGCGAGTCGCTCTTTCAAAGGTTGACAAAGGCGAACTGATTTTTCCCGGGGGGAAGAGACGCCTAGTGGTGAGTCCATGCAGCGTGGCATGCGACCCTCTCTGGCGACTCGGACGATGAAGGTCCCTTAGTAGGCGCGGCGTACGCATTCGACGTAGCCGGAAAGATTTGATGCGGCAGAAGTATGGTCGCGCTTTGGCGGAGTCGACGCGGCGGACATGGGGTCGACGCGGCGGACGGAGGTCGCGCTCTGGCGAAGGGAGCCCGCGCTTAGGCGGAGTCGACGTGGCGGACGCAGGTCGCGCTAGGGCGAAGTCGACGCGGCGGACACGTGGTCGACGCGGCGGACGGAGGTCACGCTAGGGCGAAGTCGACGCGGCGGATACGGGGTCGAGCGGCGGACGGAGGCCGCGCTAGGGCGAAGTCGACGTGGCGGACACGGGGTCGACGCGGCGGACGGAGGCCGCGCTAAGGCGAAGTCGACACGGCGGACACGGGGTCGACGCGGCGGACGGAGGCCGCGCTAAGGCGAAGTCGACACGGCGGACACGGGGTCGACGCGGCGGACGGAGGTCGTGCTTTGGCGAAGGGAGGCCGCACTTAGGCGGAGTCGACGCGGCGGACGCAGGTCGCGCTAGGGCGAAGTCGACGCGGCGGACACGTGGTCGACGCGGCGGATGGATGTCACGCTAGGGCGAAGTCGACGCGGCGGACACGGGGTCGACGCGGCGGACGGAGGCCGCGCTAAGGCGAAGTCGACACGACGGACACAGGGTCGACGCGGCGGACGGAGGTCGCACTAGGGCGAAGTCGACGCGGCGGACACGGGGTCGGCGCGGCGGACGGAGGTCGCACTAGGGCGAAGTCGACGCGGCGGACACAGGGTCGACGCGGCGGACGTGTCGCGCTGAGACGAAATCGACGCGGCGGACACGGGGTCGACGCGGCGGACGTATGGTCGCTCTATGGCGAAGTCGTGCAGCGGTTAGCCGGTAGGATGGCGAGTCCGAGACGGGCGAGTCGCCGAGCGTAGCAAGTTCGCGTGGGCGAGCCCGCGATGGTGATTCCCCGAGCAAGGAGAGGCAGCGAGGGCGACCCCGCGCATGGAGAGTCCCCGAGCGTGGCGAGTCCGCGAGGGCTACCCCACGATGGCGAGTCCGTGTTGGCGTGTTGCCGAATGTGGCGAGTCCGCGACCGTCGCGAGTTCGCAGCGGGTGAGTCCCAGAGCGCGGTGAAACCGCGAAGGCGAGTCCGCGGCGAGAGAGTCCACGACCGTGACGAGTCCACAACGGAAAAATCCTCGAGCATGGCGAATCCGGGATGTCGAGTCCCCGGTGAAGAGTTCGCCGCGTCGTTGACGCGGACGGAGCCGTCTTGCGAGGCCGTGCGGAAAAGATGACGACTTTGATGCATCCTCAATCACATTGCACGGTACTTGCATTCCAAAATAAATATATAAAGTATTAGATCGATCGGAGTAGTAATTAATGCAATAAAAAGAATGAGATTAAAAATAGACCACCCGGATCAAGCTTGCGTGTTCGTCTGATAGCCTTTTTTTTCTTGCAGAGGTCAAGATCCGCGACTGCTTGTCCTGTATTGATTTACCAGTCTCCAAACAATGCACATCGTTAAATACGATTAAATCTAGAATAAATAATTAGTTAACACAGCGATCAAGAGGAGACTGGATATAAGATTTAACATCCAGATTCGATCTTGTGTGATGATGCTGGCCATACGGAACTAATCCAGTGTTTGGCGGAACGTGCGTCTGCTGGTGTCGTGCCCGCATGAAATCAAAGTAGACCTCGTATGCCGCGTATGTGGGCTGTAGCGATGATGATCCCCATGCTTTTTCGTTGCGGGCCAAGATTAGGATTCGAGGCTGCCTCATCTGCATGAATGCCCGATTGAGGCGCTCTTTATTTTCGCTGCGGAGGCCACGATCGCATGCCTTCTGGATTGATTTATCCACCCTCCAAACGATTCATGTCAATTTCAAACAAGAGGTTAGATCAAATAAAATAATAAATTAGTAGATCAATTAAAGAGGGATTGAAATAAAATACTCATTAATCAAGCAGAACGGATCGCTGGAGTTTCCAAGTTGGTCTCCATGCTCATATTCGCGTTAGCCGCGCTGGGAGCAGTAGATCGGATCGATCGGCCTCTAAACCGCACGTCCTCGGGCAATACTTTGGACGTGCGATCTAGTCGCCGGCGAATGTGAGGGATCCCGCCCGGATCATCACCTCCAAACACCGCTTGTCCCACGGTAGGCGCCAACTGTCGTGGAATTGACCACGGCAGATGCTACAGGGTAGCTTACATAGAGGAAAAGGCAAGGCGACATAGGAGAATCCGGGAGCGAGATTGGCACACGATGTACCCAGGTTCACGTCCCCTCGATGGAGGATCGCTACGTCCTGCTAGCAATCCAGTATAAGATCATAGATTGGTTTACATGGAGCCGCCGTAGACGGAGGGAGAGACTAGATCTAATATGACATGGGAGAGATTGGCTCAAAGGGGTGCCCTTGGTGGCTTTATATATGCAGCCGGTTAGGGTTTACAAGCGCACTAATGGGCTGTCTATTGGAGTCGCCGTCTTGGGCCTCCAGTCGGTGTGGCGTCTGGGTCCAGTACGTGCCAGTCGTCGTATTCGGCGAGTCAATCCTCTCTGACTTGGCTTCAGTCGGCTCGCTCCAGCTAGCGACTCCGCTTCATGGGTATACCCTGATTGGTATTCCCCCATTAGTAGTCCCCGAGCGCGTCGTGGATTCGACGCGGGCTTGAGGCAGGGCGCGGAGAGTCTTGGCGATGGATCGTGGCGAATCGGCGATGAGCTCCCAAACAGAGGAAAGAACCGTGAAGCGGGAGGCGGTCGGTGATTGATGTGAGCCAGTCGGTGACAACCAGTTGGCGATAGCTTGTCGGCGTGGGCTTAGTCAGCGAGAACCAGTCGATGAGAACCAGTTGGCGAAAGGCGCAGGGAGTCGGTGAAGCCGCCAGTTGCGGTGAGTCCTCGACCGTGGAGCGTGCCGAGTCCCCGAGCATGGCGAGTGGCGAGGTCGGGAGACCGACGAATGGAGTTGTCTGCAGCACGTCGAGTCCCCGAGCACGGCGAGTGGCGCTGTCTGTGTCGCGCCGAGTGGCGAGGTCGGGCGACCGGCGAGTGGCACTGTCGGTAGCGCGCCGAGTCCCCGAGCGCGGTGGCGAGGTCGGGCGACCGGCGAATGGCGCTGTCTGTAGCGCGCCGAGTCCCCGAGCGCGGCTAGTGGCGAGGTCGGGCGACCGGTGAATGACGCTGTTTGTAGCGCGCCGAGTCCTCGAGCGCGGCGAATGGCGAGGTCGGGCGACCGGCGAGTGTTGTCTGTAGCGCGGCGAGTGGCGAGGTCGGGCAACCGGCGAATGGCGCTGTTTGTAGCGCGCCGAGTCCCCGAGCGCGGCGAGTGGCGAGGTCGGGCGACCGGCGAGTGGCGCTGTCTGTAGTGCGCCGAGTCCCCGAGCGAGGCGAGTGGTGAGGTCGGGCGACCGGCGAATGGCGCTGTCTGTAGCGCGGCGAGTGGCGAGGTCGGGCGACCGGCAAATGACGCTGTTTGTAGCGCGCCGAGTCCCCGAGCGCGGCGAGTGGCGAAGTCGGGCGACCGGCGAGTGGCGCTGGCTGTAGCGCGCCGAGTCCCCGAAGGCGACGAGTGGCGAGGACGGGCGACCGGCAACTGGCGTTGTCGGAAGCGCACCGAGTCCCCGAAGGCGGCGAGTGGCGAGGACGGGCGACCGGCGACTAGCGCTGTCGGAAGCGCACCGAGTCCCCGAGGGCGGCGAGTGGCGAGGTCGGGTGACCGGCGAATGGCGCTGTTTGTAGCGCGCCAAGTCCCCGAGCACGGCGAGTGGCGAAGTCGAGCGACCGGCGAGTGGCGCTGGCTGTTGTGCACCGAGTCCCCGAAGGCGACGAGTGGCGAGGACGGGCAACCGGCAACTGGCGCTGTCGGAAGCGCACCGAGTCCCCGAAGGCGGCGAGTGGCGAGGACGGGCGACCGGCGACTGGCGCTGTCGGAAGCGCACCGAGTCCCCGAGGGCGGCGAGTGGCGAGGACGGGCGACCGGCGACTGGCGCTATCGGGAGCGCGCCAAGTCCCCGAGCGCGGCGAATGGCGAGAAAGACACCAGACTGTTTGCAGAGAAGGAGAAAAAGGTACAACTGCAGTAAGATGTATTTATAAAATATATTGAACATTTGTAAAGAATGTGATTCATAGATGTTAAAATAAAAGGCGTGTTGTTAGATGGATCAGTTAGCAGTATGAAAGGTTTATGCGTGTGTTTTTATGAGTAGGCAGATCTCCAGCATCAAACGTTTGCCAGGTAACAGGGACACGATGCCAGACTGTTGAACCCAGAGACAAGGTCGGCCTTTTGGTACCCAGCCTCACTGCTTTGACGGACGTGAATAAACAGCAGACAAAACTGAAACCGATCCCATGTATGGTTTTGTAGATTGAATGAAAAGCTGAATATGTTTTAGACTTATAGCATATACGAGTGTAAAGAAACTTAGCTGTTAGCATGACAAGTCCGTGACAGCGAGTCGACGATAAGCGAGTCGTCGAACGTGGCGAGTCCGTGATCTTGGGAGTTCACGGGCGAGACGATTCCGCGGAAGGCGAGTCACCCCTTGGGCGAACCCACGACCGATTGGTGCGGCGCTAGGCGAACTGTTTATTGCGACTTGATTTTCTCGTAGTCACAAAGACAAGATGATTAGTAGACATAATAGAATCGAATAATTTAAATAAGATTGAGTGGAGCGAGATTGTATCGGTCGAATTTCAATCGTCTGTTGCTTGGGAGTTCCACTCCAGTGCTATATCCTCCGAAAATAAATGCGCCGTCCTCCAATCTCATCTTGGAACCATGAATATTCTAATTAAACATGCATACAAATAATCATACATGCGTATGTAGAGGATTAAATCCGAATAGAAATAAGGAGAGATTAATCAACAGATTTAATAATCAAAGAGAGAGAGTCCGTGTCATGTTGAATAGGAAAAATCCGATTAGTCAAAGGACAAGGTCACATAGTGGCTTCAGGAATAGATCGATCTGACTACTTTTGGCCAGACCTGCTCTTTTTTCTAGGGAATCGATCCATTGATCGGTGTCTGCCCGAGACGTGGTGGTTTTTTTTTCTTGAGCTATGATCGATTCAAACACGCATAATATATGTACAGCCAAACTAGATCATGTATGCAAAGATTAGCATAGAATTAAATAGGCAACTTAGCAAACTAATCAATGAGAGAGAATAACAGGATTGAATAAGAAAATTTGGCTGCTATACGCATCTGATCGGGCACGTAGGCATGGCCGAGCTTTATCAGCCTGACTCGCGTTGGACGGAGATCGGCTAGAAACGATTCGATGCGATCAGTGGTGGGCGATCCCGCCCGGATTATCATCTCCAAGCACCGCTTGCCCCACGGTGGGTGCCAACTGTCGTGGAATTGATCACGGCAGATGCTACAGGGTAGCTTACGTAGAGGAAAAGACAAGCCGACGTAGAAGAATCCGGGAGCGAGATTGGCACAAGATGTACTCAGGTTCACGTCCCCTCGATGGAGGATCTCTACGTCCTGCTCGCAATCCAGTATAAGATCATAGATTAGTTTACATGGAGCCGCCGTAGACGGAGGGAGAGACTAGATCTAATATGACGTGGGAGAGATTGGATCTAATGAGAGCCGTCCCCCAAAGGGGTGCCCTTGGTGACTTTATATATGCAGCCAGTTAGGGTTTACAAGCGCACTAATGGGCTTTCTATTGGAGTCGCCGTCTTGGGCCTCCAGTCAGCGTGGCGTCTTGGTCCAGTACGTGCCAGTCGTCGTATTCGGCGAGTTGATCCGCTCTTGCTTGACTTCAGTCGGCTCGCTCTAGCTAGCGACTCCGCTTCATGGGTACACCCCGATTGGTATTCCCCCATCAGTTTTGGTTTTTAGTTTGTTTGGTTTGCTTAGTTTTCTGAATAAGTTGGTTGGACCTCCTCTTTCACACTTTGGTTTGCAAATAGTTTGGTTTGGTTTGGAAAAGAGTAGGAAAGTTCATGTTTATGTGGTAAAAAGAGCTTGTTTTTTACTGTGGCTATGCTTTGTCATGCCATGCTTGATATTGTTTTGGCTTTATGCTTAGTATTCTTTGCTGTAGCCTGACTTGTTATAAACAATTGAGATTGCTTAATGTTCCTTGGATGAATCATGCGTTGTTTTAGCGTATTAAAGCATAGTATAGTGGTATTCTCCTTTGATGCTTTATTTGGGTTGACTTGGCGCATGCTCACACCATGTTATGACTGTCACAAGTCACCATAGCCTTTATGATCCTTTAGTTTTCAACTTGTAGTATCACTTTATGCTTTGATCAATGATATTTTGCCGCTCTGCATGATTATGGCCATTATTGCTCTCTTAGTTTGTCGCTCCCAGTCTTTTGCTAGCCTCCACAACAAAGTATGAGTTCCACTCATGCATCCAAGTCCCTAAACCAAGTTTTCCCAAAGAGTCCACCATACCTACCTACTAGCTTATGCTATTCCAAGTATATTCATGCTTTTGTTTACCTTCCACTTGTTATGAGAAAACTAGTGATTAAAGCTCTCACGGACTTGATGGCACACTTTACTTTATTGCCTCTAATAAACTTGAACCATTGAGTCGTCTATGTTGTATATGCTTGCACTTATTTGTTGGGAATTAGCAGAACCATGCTTTCATGGGGAACGCTTTCAACATTGCACTTGGTACTTGTACCTAGTTGATATCATGCTCTTTTGTATATGGATGTCGTCGGTGTGAAATGAAAGGGGAGCTTGTAAGTCCATAGAGTTATTTATATGTGTTAGAGAAACGCCTGGGCCGCTGGTCTAATCCATGCTGACATGGTGGAAACCTGCAGCGTAACCATAATGAGATGTCTATGAAGCATTCTTCTTATAAAAAAAGAGTCATATTGAGAAAAAAGAGAAAAGAAAAAAAGATACTATGAAAAGAGGAAAGAGAGAAAAAAGCACCATATTCCCATGGTAAATAAGAAGAATGTTGAGATGCTCGTTGTCTGCTTGCCTTGTCATTTTGATATGGGGATTCTTCTGTATCATCGGGCAAGGGGTACCCCGTTGGCGGTTCTCAATGATACACATGTACTTACGATGACAAGAACTTACTGGTGACTAAACTTGAGTAGCATGAGGAGCGGCCCTCGTATACAAGGGACATGAGATTTCTGACTTATACTTCATCAAGCATGTACACCATAGTTTGTTCACTTTAACCTTAATCACTTCAAGATGCTTATGATAGGGGCAATGAGAGCTGGAAGCTATAAGTATCATAATTTTTGGAAGCTCTTTATGAGACTTGAATCCCTACTTCCTTTTTACAAAAGGCCTTTCTTCCACCATTATATTGAGTCTCCACCTTCTATCTTTATGCACCTACTTTGAGAGCATAGTGGCCATTCTTAGTTCTATGTGCATTGTCCCAGGACTAGTTGATTGATGCATAACTTGTTATTGCTTGTTTGAAACTATTGTATCTAGTCACTCTTATGAACTTTGAAGGTATCCTATGCATTTATATTTGCTACTCTATTGAGGGACAAGCTGAATACTATTATGCTATGTTTTCTTTATGTGAAACAAACAAACGTCTTGCAAAGCATTGTTATTCATGATTCTTTTGTTTGTGCCTTTTCATGTTGCATCATAGTTTCTTTGCTTATTGCTAGAACTTTGTCTTTCATGTTATGATTGAAGTACTATGATACCAGCCTTAAATGTTTTGCAAATACTTTGATCAAGTCTTTGATGGTGCATGTCACCTCAAAAATTATTTCTTTTTATCACTTACCTACTCAAGGACGAGCAGGAGTTAAGCTTGGGGATGTTGATACATTGCAAATGTATCTATAATTTTTGATGTTCCATGCTTAGTTTTATCCACTTTCTTGTGTTTTGTTCCAACTTTGGAGTACTTTTATTATGATTTCTTGGACTAACCTATTAACAAGAGCCACAGTGCCAGTTGCCTGCTTTCTGTTGTTTTTGGTTCCAGAAAAGTTAGAAAATGAATATTCTCGGAATTTTTGGTTCCAGAGTGCCTATTTTTCCGGAAGGGATCAAGTGCCAGAATACGAGACGGAGAGGGGCCAGGGGCCGGCCACACCACCTGGTCGTGCGGCCAGGCCTGGCCCGCGCTAGGGGGTGGTCTGGCCGACCCTAGCACCCCCTCGGCCTCTCCTTCCGCCCATAAGTTGCCCTCGGGACGAAAACCCTAAGTGCCTGATCAAAAATCCACGAAAGAGTCTGTAGCCGCCGTCATCTCCATCCCTAGATCGGGGGGATCTGAAGCTCTTCCCGGCACCCTACCAGAGAGGGGAATTCACCCTGGAGGCCTTCTTCATCACCATGCAAGCCTCCGGTGTGATGCGTGAGTAGTTCATCCTTGGACTACGGATCCATGCAGTAGCTAGATGGCTGGTTTCTCCTCCTTTGTGCTTTCATGTTTAGATCTTGTGAGCTCCGTTCATGATTAAGATCATCTATTTGTAATCCATACATGTTGTGTTTGCGGGGATCCGATGGATATTGAGATGCTATTTCAGATTGATTATTGATTCTATCATGTCTTTGTTATTTGAGATCTTGCATGCTTTCCATTGTTAGTAGCTATCTTGGCCAAGTAGATGCTAGCAACTCTAAGAGTTAGTATTTATGCTCGATAGTGGGTTCATGCCTCTGGTAATCTGGGGAAGTGACAGAAATCTCTAAGGTACTAGATGTGTTGTTGCTACTAGGGAGAAAACAACGATCCTTTGTTCATAGAACAATTGTATTGTTTACTTTACACACAGTTCATAAAGCAATAATCTGTTGCTTTTAACTTAATACTGGAGGGGGTTCGGATGATAACCTGAAGGTGGATTATTAGTCATAGATGCAGTTGGATGGCGGTCTATGTATTATGTTGTAATGCCTAATCAAGTCTCAAAGGAGTCAAGATGATTAGTATATGCATGTATTGCTTTCTCGGTGTTTGTCAATTTCCCCGCTGTAATTTGTTCACCCAGCATGTTATCTATCTAAGGAGAGCCACCTCTAGTGAACTATGGATCCCGGTCCTTTTCTTTACATACAATCTACAATCTTTTACTGCTTTGTGTTTACTTTCTGCAAACTTTTACTTCTTTCCATTCGATACGTTTAATCCTTTGTTTTTCGCAAAACACGGTGAGATTGACAACCTCATCGCAAGTTGGGGACAAAGTTCTATGGTTGTGTTGTGCAGGTCTCCTCGTTGCTACTAGCACCGGTAGCGCGCCCTGCCAAAGCTCAGCTAGTAACACCTTTGAGGTGTTTCCTTGCTCCTACTGATTCGATTAAACCTTGGTTTCATAACTGAGGGAAACTTGCTGCTGTGCTCATCATACCTTCCTCTTGGGGTTCCCAACGAGCTCTACATCAACACCACGCACCAAGCACTTTTCTGGGCGCCGTGTATTGAGCCATCAAGGTGCTGGTCACCGGGTTCAAATCCGCACGGTCCGTGTTGTCACCGAATGCTCTTGTTGCATAGCTCTCCAGCCAGGCACTCGTCTCCATGGGGCAGGCGCGTCGTCTGGTGGTAGTGGTGGAGCAGGGGCTGGGTGAGGCCAAACAACTAAATGTTTTCTTGGAGGTATGGTTTTCTTCCGACTAGCATCATTATTTCAGATGGTTTGCTTGTTCTCCTTTTCACTTCTCTTTCTCTGTAGAAAGATTTTTTGGAGATGGCCAAGAACACACAGGATTTGGGGTGTAAGATTACTGGCTCCGATATGTCCTCTCAATTGCGTGAATTTTAACGGTTTTTGCTGACCTTCGGGTATCCTCTTGCAGCCATGATTGTGGACAGGGAGAAGGAGGTGGACCCGCTGCATGTAGAGGTGCGTGATGACCCACAAGTATAGGGGGTGTATCGCAGTATTTTCGATAAGTAAGAGTGTCGAACCCAACGAGGAGCAGAAGGTGCTGGCTAGTGGTATGGATCAGGAATTCTCTGCAAATACTTAGCAAATGGATTTTTATGGGTTTTCGATAAAGCAAGTAAACAAAGTACGAGTAAATAAAAGACAGTAGGAACAAATGCAGCAAGTGGCCCAATCCTTTATGCAGCAAAGGACAAGCCGGTTGTATTTCTATAGATGACCAAACGTTCTCGAGGACACATGGGAAGACTGTCAAGTGCTTTCGCTTCATATAGTCGATTAATCTTCTTTAGCTTGCTAAGTGTTGTGTGGGTGAACATGTGCTAATATACCGCCCCATCCAAGACTAATACATACTTGTGATTATACCCCTTGCAAACATCTGTAAGTACAAGAAAGTAATTAAGGAAGAAACCTAACCACAGCTTTAAACTCTAAGACCCTTACGTCCCTTGTGCAATGGTTTCTTAACGGGGGTTCAGGTTTCTGTCACTCCGGCAACCCCTACGATTAGTAGCCAAATACACAATGCATTCCCCTAGGCCCATATAGGTGAAGTGTCATGTAGTCGACGTTCACATGACACCACTAGAAGAAGTACACCACAACTTAAATAACAATCTATTGAATCTTTCTCAACACAACTCCACTACTAACAACAAGACTTCTCCCATGTCCTCAAGAACAAAACGAACTACTCACAAGACATCATATGGATCATGATCAGAGACGGAATAATGATGTATAACAATCTGAACATAGACAATAATTCAATGGTTCACTCAATAGCATCAACTACAAAGAGTAATCAACACCGGGAAAGTTTCCCCTATGAACTATGCAAGATTCAACGCAATTGTTACAACAATATGGAGATGGTGATGAGGGTGTCGATGGTGATGATGGTGGTGATGATGATGATGATCCCGATGAAGTCCAGCTTGATGGTGGTGTTGATGGCGACGATCTCCCCTCTCCGAAAAGGAATTCCCCCGGCAGAAATCTGTCTGCCGGAGAGATCTTTCTCTCTCGGTGTTTTCTGCCCTGCAGAGGCGGCGGAATCTTTCTATGGTCGCTCCCCGAGTCTTAGGGTTTCGTGGGGATGATATACGCCAGAGGGGGGAGGCTGGAGTGGGCCAGGGCGGCCACACCACTCCCAGGCATGGCCTAGGCCTGCCCGTGCCATGGGGTGGTGTGGGCCCCTGTGGCCCACCTCCACTCCATCTTCTGGCATCCTGAGTCTTCTGGAAAAATAGGATTTTACGTATATTTTCCCGGATTTTCTGATCTTCGCGAATTTTGCCTCCAAACAGCACCTTTTCCATCAGAATCCTGACTGCAGCGGTCCATGCTCCAAAAGTCATCAACCATGCAAAAATAGATGAAATAACATAAGTATCACCTCTCAATATGAAATATATCAATGAATAATAGTGAATTAAGACATAGAATAGTGATGCAAAATGGACGTATCAACTCCCCCCAAGCTTAGACTTCGCTTGTCCCCAAGCGAAATTGAGCTCAATAAACATGACCTCAGGTTTATGGAGTGAAGAGTTGATAAAAGAATACGGACTAGAAGCATCACATTCATCAAATACATAGATCATAATAGAAGACAACTCACTATTATATAACTCAACTTGTAATAAGTAAAGGAAACACAATAAAGATACATAAAAGTGAATCATAATTGGTAATGGCAAACTTAGCTCTCGGTCGAAGAATAGTTGATAATTTGCTGGAGTTCACAAATAGCTAGTTTTTCAATGATAGCTTTCAAAGTAGTAAACATCAAGATAAGAGCATAGTGCAAAACAAGGAACATAAGAAACATGAATGCATAAATCATCATATGAATGAATGAAACACAACAACTCAAGATACTTGCTGAGATAGAAGGGAGTAGGTTTACTGACTCAACTACAAAGTAAAAGAAAGGCCCTTCGCAGAGGGAAGAAGGGATTGCAAGTCTCATAAAGAGCTCCCAAAAATTATGATACTTACTAGCTTTCAGCTCTCATTGCCCCTATCATAGGCATCTTTAGGTGATTAAGGTTAAAGTTACACAACTAAGAGGATATGCTTGACAAGTTATAAGTTGAAATCTCATGCCCCTTACTTATGACTACCGATCCTCATGCTACTCAACTTCAGTCATGAGCAAGCTCTTGTCATTGTAAATACATGCGTATCATTGAGAACCGCCAACGGGGTACCCCTTGCACATGACACAGGAGCTATCCCATAATCAAAATGACAAGGCAAGCAGACAGTGAGCATCTTAGCGATCCTTTTATTTGCTATTTGCATAGGTTTTTATTGAGGATGCTTCATAGAATGCTCACTATAGTTATGCTGCAAGTTTCCACCATGATTAGGCATGTCTTAGGCTAGTGGCCCAGGCGTTTCTCTAACACACATATAAACTCCATGATCTTACAAGTTCCACTTTTATTTCACACCGCCGGGATCCATAAGTAAAAGAACATGATATCAACTAGGTACAAGTACCAATGAAGTGTTGAAAGCGGTCCCCATGATACATGGTTCGACTAACTTCAACTCATAAAGCGCAAGCATATACGCAACAAAGAAGGACCCAATGGTTCAAGTTTATTAAATGCAAGAAAGTAAAGTGTGCCATCAAGTTTGTGAGAGCTTTAATCACTAATTTTCACATAACAAGTTTAATTTGGGAGGTAGACAAAACAGGAATTTACTTAGAATAGCAATAATGCTACTAGGTAGGTATGGTGGACATAGATGGCAAAGGTTTTGGTTTAAAGGAGGTGGATGCACGAGAAGAATACCCTCTCAGTACAGGTTTTTGGCTAGCAAGGCTGGGTAGCAAGTACAAGAGTTGAAGGAAACAAACAAACATACAAGTGATAAAGACAAACATGCAATCTTCCTCGGAAGCACAAAAGATCTTAACTAGAGAATAAGAGACTTATGAGCAAATCAAGAAAGAAAGATGATGAAATTATTTTTCTTTAGAGTACTTCTATCCTTTTCTTTTCAACTCTCAAAAAGGTGTTGCTACTGACCGAGCCAGGTTTGCCAAAACCAACTAAATTAACTCAATGATCCCAGAGTGCTACCAATACTAACAACAAGATCAATCATATAACCACGAATTGAAAACTAACATAAGCTATGCAAAAGGGTGAATGATAGAACTTCTTATTAATATTCCATAACAGAAACTCACACCAAGGGATACAAATCTAACGAGAGAGGGGACACTTCCATAATGCAAACCATACTACAAAATAACTCCTTTATTCATGATATGACTCTACTAATAAGGTAAAAAGATAGAAGATAGTGATGTGATACCGCGGCACTCCCCCAAGCTTGGAACAAACCAAGGGGATGCCAAACCTGATGACAAATTACTCCTTTGGTGGTGGTATCCTCTCGATAAGCTCTCTGATCAGTTTCCCCAAGTCCTCAATCTCGAAGGTGAGATTACGAATAAGTTGCGAGTTTTGCTCAATGCGGCTCATGATCATGTCGGGTTGAGAATTCCAGCTCTTGCTATTCTTTCCCCACTCTTCCTCCTTGAAGTCTTCTTTTCCTACATGGCTAGAATGAGGCAAATCCCAATTGGAGGGTAATTTCTCCTTGGGAATATTCTGGTATTGATGCTCATGGATAAGGGTATGGAAAGGATTCCTGGTGTATGGAGGAAGTGACCGTGGAGCCAAACTGTGACGAGGAGCTTTCCCCCCAGTCTGCATCCATGCAGTCCTTCTGATCTTGGCAGGTTTCACCACTCCAATGCTTGCAATGGTGGTTCCGGTATGCGGACGTTGGCCTTGCTCCTCTTCACCTTCACTCTTGATCTACTTCTCCTTCCCGGGGTCTCGGAGGTCTTCCTCCATGGGCTCCTTCCCTTTATCCTTGGCGGGCACCATTGTGCTTCTAAGCTTTCAAATAGTATGTCCTGACAGAAATAGATCGATACAAAAACACGACGAAAACACGATATACGGACCTCGGGGGATCCGGGGGGTTATATATTATGAAGTTTCATATCAAAAGGAAGGTACTAGGAGAAAACGAGTTGGAGGCGGAGTCCTGGGTGGCCTCACCACCTGGTGGCGTGGCCAGGGGTGGGCCCACGCCATGGGGTGGTGTGGGCCACCCCGGCTTTGGTTCCATCCCTTTTTCGCTTAGAAACTTTCCTTATTGACTGAAAACTGTAAAAATATTGTTGGATTGTATTTTCGCGGAACTTTTCTTACCATAACGGTTACCTATTTGAAAACAGACTCTGCAGGTCTCTGAATTTGGTATCTAGTAGATTCTTCCAGAGTCATCACTTGAATATCATCGATATCTTCATCTTCATACGCTTATTACTTGAGTCATAAAACCCTTCTCTTACTTATTACACCAATATCTCTACTTCCTGGAAATTTCTTTCACACAAAACTTCACAAAGTTCTTATTAGCAACATTAGTATAAGTGAAGTGATAGAACCTTTTGAGTCAAACTTCAACTAGAAACCATAAAAACAAAAGCTACTGAAGTAACTCCTTCTGAAAACCCAAAAAGAATTCAAAAAAGAGATCGAATAAAGAAGCAAATGCAAGAGTGGCTAAATCTGTCAAAACAGACCAGCAGGTAAAGATCAATTTTTTCGAAAATCTTCTGTTGCTCAAATCAAAAAGTGCAAAACTAACGAAAGTTAAATAACAACCTGGGGAAGAAGAACAAACAATTACAGCTCAATCCGACATACAGAGATCTCTCACGAATTTTTATGGTGGAGCACAAAAATCTGTTTCGGGACAGCAACTTCCCCAAATCTTATTTCTCTCTCATTAGAGGTTGATCTTGACACAAAAACCAAACAAAACGGATAACGAGCGGTTATTACCGAAGTAATAACTTCCAAGACTCAAAGAAACAAAAACAAACTGAAAGCAAAAAAAAATTGGGTTGTCTCCCATAAAGCTCTTTCTTTATAGCCATTTAAGATGGGCATGATAATTTTGAAGAAGCTCTCATAAGGATATGGATTGAAGTGAAAGAGAGCATTAAGAAACAAAAACACACACACATTTAAGTCTAACCCACTTCCTATGCAAGGGGATTTTGTAAACAAACAAGTTGTTGAAACCAGAGGCTTCTTGCATAAGAAGGCAAAACAAGTGCAACATAAAAACTTTCAGCATAAAACGAGGAAACTTGATATTATTGAGATACATAAGAACACTTTTCCCTCTCTCATAGTAGCTTTCAGTATCATGCATAAACTTAACAATATAGCTATCACAAGTACCATCATAGCAATGATCACTTATTCTAACAGAAAACACGGGAATACTAGCTCTCATAACACTACTTTGTGAAACAATATTAGAGGTATCCTTACAAAGGATAGGGTGTCCCTCTTTTTCATATTTCATAACAAAGTCTTTCACATTTTCTATTATAGGTTCATCAACCATTTGTTTATCAGGTTCAACAGCTTTATTCATACTTTCATTAACCCTACTAGCTATCATAGAATGCTCCTTTACCTTGACTGGAAAAGGCATTTTCTCAATATAAGGCTCAAGTAAGACATGATTAGTAGTATAAACTTCAGTATTTCTTGCAGGAACACTCTTAGCAACATCTTTATAAGGTTCATGATACTTATTCCACTTCTTTTTAGGCACTTCAATATAGGAAGCAAAAGCCTTAAAATAAAAAGCAATAGCTTGAGAGTCTAGACCATAAGAATTTTTAATACTTTGAAAGTCATCAGTTCCCATAAAAGATTCAATGCATTCATAATCATAATTTATACCTGACTCTCTACCTTTGTCATTCTCCCAAGCTTCAACATTGTCTCAAATACGGTCTAGAAGGTCCCATTTAGCTTCTTCTTCCATACGAGTGAATGATCCAGCGCAAGAAGCATCCAATAAATCTTTGTCACGTAGAGGGAGCCTTGCATAAAAGTTATTGATAATAATATTGTTGGGGAGCTCATGAATGGGACATTTGAGCATTAGTAACTTCAATCTCCCCCAAGCTTGAGCTGTACTCTCTCCATCAAGAGGCCAAAATTTGTATATTTGATTCCGATCTTTATGGATCTCACTAGGAGGATAAAACTTTGAATAAAAGAGAGGCACTATTTCCTCCCATTCCAGAGCTTGACCATTCTTCAGCAGCTTATACCATTCCTCAGCTCTTCCTTTCAGCGATAATAAGAATAACTTCTTCTTAACTTGATCTGTAGTAATACCTGCACACTTGAACAACCCGCATAATTCGTGTATAAAGAGTAAATGATCACCGGGACGGACAGTTCCATCCCCAACATAGTAGTTATCCATAACACGATCAATAATTCTTGGAGGTATTTTGAAAACATCATTCTCAGCAGGTGGTGGCTTATCTACTACCTTAGCAGTGGTAGTAGCATTACCAAATAAGAAACTCAGCGAATTATCCATAACAAAAATAAAGCAACTAGCAGAAGTAAACAATACTCACAGTAGAAGTTTCCTTTACCAATTCCATTCTCCAATAGCGCTTCACTCCCCGGCAATGGCGCCAGAAAATAGTCTTGATGACCCACAAGTATAGGGGGTGTATCGCAATATTTTCGATAAGTAAGAGTGTCGAATCCAACAAGGAGCAGAAGGTGCTGGCTAGTGGTATGGGTCAGGAATTCTCTGCAAATACTTAGCAAACAGATTTTTAGGGGTTTTCGATAAAGCAAGTAAACAAAGTACGAGTAAATAAAAGACAGTAGGAACAAATGCAGCAAGTGGCCCAATCCTTTATGCAACAAAGGACAAGCCGGTTGTATTTCTATAGATGACCAAACGTTCTCGAGGACACATGGGAAGACTGTCAAGTGCTTTCGCTTCATATAGTCGATTAATTTTCTTTAGCTTGCTAAGTGTTGTCTGGGTGAACCTGTGCTAATGTACCGCCCCATCCAAGACTAATACATACTTGTGATTATACCCATTGCAAACATCCGTAAGTACAAGAAAGTAATTAAGGTAGAAACCTAACCACAGCTTTAAACTCTAAGACCCTTACGTCCCTTGTGCAATGGTTTCCTAACGAGGGTTCAGGTTTCTGTCACTCCGACAACCCCTACGATTAGTAGCCAAATATACAATGCATTCCCCTAGGCCCATATAGGTGAAGTGTCATGTAGTCGATGTTCACATGACACCACTAGAAGAAGTACACCACAACTTAAATAACAATCTATTGAATCTTTCTCAACACAACTCCACTACTAACAACAAGACTTCTCCCATGTCCTCAAGAACAAAACGAACTACTCACAAGACATCATATGGATCATGATCAGAGATGGAATAATGATGTATAACAATCTGAACATAGACAATAATTCAATGGTTCACTCAATAGCATCAACTACAAAGAGTAATCAACACCGAGAAAGTTTCCCCTATGAACTATGCAAGATTCAACGCAATTGTTACAGAAATATGGAGATGGTGATGAGGGTTCTGATGGTGATGATGGTGGTGATGATGATGATGATCCCGATGAAGTCCAGCTTGATGGTGGTGTTGATGGCGATGATCTCCCCTCTCCGGGAAGGAATTCCCCCGATAGAAATCTATCTACCGGAGAGATCTTTCTCTCTCGGTGTTTTCCGACCCGCAGAGGCGGCGGAATCTTTCTGTGGTCGCGCCCCGAGTCTTAGGGTTTCATGGGGATGATATACGCCAGAGGGGAGAGGCTGGAGTGGGCCAGGGCGGCCACACCACTCCTAGGCGCGGCCTAGGCCTGCCCGCGCCATGGGGTGGTGTGGGCCCCCTGTGGCCCACCTCCACTCCATCTTCTGGCATCCTGAGTCTTCTGGAAAAATAGGATTTTCCGTATATTTTCCCGGATTTTCTAATCTTCGTGAATTTTGCCTCCAAACAACACATTTTCCATCAGAATCCTGACTGCAGCGGTCCATGCTCCAAAAGTCATCAACCATGCAAAAATAGATGAAATAACATAAGTATCACCTCTCAATACGAAATATATCAATGAATAATAGTGAATTAAGACATATAATAGTGATGCAAAATAGACATATCAGTGCGCCGGCTGCAAGAATCCAACAAGACGCGCCAGGATCAGATTGATAATTTGATGGTGTAGAAGAAAAAGTTGTAGGCCTCCACTGAGAAGACCAAGAAGAATGCGGAGGTTCGTGCCGAATCCTTCAAGGTTCTCGAGGGTGCCCATAAACAGCAAGAGGAGTTGTATAGATTGAGCAAGTCCCGCAAGAAGGAGGCACGCGAGGAGCTGGATCATATTGCCGAGGTCGTCGTCTATAAGTTTCTTTCTCCATACTTCTTTTTCTTACGTCTACTGAAGTTGGCTTGTGACTTTCACTCTGTCAGTTGGAGCCTTTTATCTGCAGGTTATCGAGCAGGCGCTTGCCTGCGTTCCTACCGAGGAAGATAGACGCGAACTAACGTCCAAAGATCTTGTTGGTGTGCTTGGCCAGGCCGGGAGGCCCTCCGGATGTGCAAAGCTTGCGCCAAACTCTTTGAGTATCTCTGGCCTTTCGACAAGGAGCCAGTTACCATTGATGCACTTGCTCCGGTGGTGGAGGGTGCCTCGGATGCCATTGACTCTAGGCGGGAGTGGGTTGTGCATGGGGGCGTGGAACTCACTCTGGCCCTTGTCAAGTCTTGGTATCCTGCTACGAAGCTGGACACCCTCGTTCGTGGCTTCCAGCAAGGTACCAGCTATGACGGCCTTCGTGGGGAAGTTCCTGAGCTTCGCACATGTGCCATCAAGATCGCAAGTAGCGTGGAGATGGATCAGGACTTTGGCGATCCAACTGCCCTGAAGTTGGAGCAGGAGGGAGAAGATGGTGTTGAAGTTGGTACCGAGACCGCTGCTCATTTGCCAGGCACCGCCCCGTCTAGCGCGGATATCCCTTCTAGCAGCGGGGCCACGTCGGCCGCTGCCGACCTAACTCCTCAGCCCTGAGTCCGAATCCCCGGTATGCGGGGTGGAATTGTATGAACTTATTTTCTTTCTGCTTGTTCTTGTGAATGATTTATGTTTGTGTAAAACTGGTGGAAGCTTCATCTTTTGGATGTATGGTTTGTCTTTTGCCCTTGATTTTGAATTTTTTTATTTTCTAGGTGTGCTTGTCTTAGTGTGGGGGCGCGAGAGCGCACCCACTAGGTGTAGTCCCCGAGGTTTGGGCCAGCTGGAGGATACAGCCGGGTTAAAGCTCCTTTTTCCATTTGCTTGACTTTTAAAAATTTTGGGGGCGCAGGAGCACACCCACTAGGTGTAGTCCCCGAGTTTTGGTCCGACCGGGCCAAAACTTTACTTAGGATCTTGTCCCCGTGTTGCTTGTTGTATTGTCGTCCGGTTGGTTCTCCATCCGACTAGGTTGTTCCATCTTCCTGTGGGGGCGCGGGAGCACACCCACTTGGTGTAGCCTCCGAGTTTCAAGACGACTAATAGAGCTAGCTGGTCCAAAACTTTACTCGATGGAGTCTTGGTTTGTCACATGACTCAGAGAGCCAGTGTAGTTTTCGCCGTGCAAAAAACACAAGTAATAGTTCATTCGTTAGGTATGTTCTATGTAAATTTTGATCACTGGGTGTGTTGTAAATAGATGTTGTTTCGCGCTTAGCCGACAACTTCGTCTTTATCGTGAGCACTGGTCGTTGTGTTGTACCTTGCCAGCTAACAGCCGGCTTGCGGTCTGTAGACAGAACCAAAGGGGTAGCTAACAAGCGTACTGTGATGTCTGCAAGTGCACATATCGTTTGTAGCTACTTTCGAAGTATAGATATCGATCCCACAGGGAGCCCAAAGGTAAGTGTTTATGGGTGAAGTCTCTATCACACCCGAAGTTGTCACAGGTCTTCGAGTGAATTGACTGCAAGTGTTGAAATAAGAATGAGTTTTGATTAATTGAGATGTATTTAAATAGAACTAAAATGTAAACTTCAGAAATATAAAGCATAAAAGTAAAGAATGACTTGGTTGTTTGTTGTTTCCTGCAGATGGCAAAAGAAGGCGCGGGGAGATTTAGTTCATGGTGATAGTGACTGTGCCAGGTGGATGAATGATAAATATAACAATTATAATCTTATAAATATATGTGTAGGCGAGCAACCCATAATTAGCTGGAACTCCTCTTGGTAGATTTCATCCCAACTTCAATAATCCTACTACCCTGTTACCAAAACCATGGTCAAACACTAGACGATTAAGACCCTTCAGGTTGCTTAGCGATTAAGATCCTTAGATCAGACTAATGCAATAAGCAAAGGTGTTCCTCGTTATCCTCGAGTCTACTAGTTTTCCATTGATATCTCCGTGTCACCCGGGGGTCACTGGTCCACTAGTGAAAAAGATCTTATATGTGTAGAACAAAGCATCATGTTGTCTAGGCCCTTAATTGGACAACAAGCATTAGGCCTCCCACAGATAGTCAAGCACACATAATATAGTAATTAGAATCAATCACAAACTAATGGAAAATATATGAAGGCACATCACATCTCACCAATCCCCTACATCTCCTACGCCCAAGGGAATGACTCACACATGAGAGAAGAATGGATCATCAATATAATCAAATAAAGGGAATTCATCTTTGTATTAACGTGGAGATCCACAATAAGAATAGAAAAATATCCAACACAATTCAAGATGGGAAGAAACAATCTGAAACCCTAGTCTTGCAAGGTGGAGATCCCTCTCTCTCCCAAGTACAAGTACTGGCTATGTAGGTGTATTGGCTAGGAGGTTGAAGATCGAGGAGCAAGATGAAGAACGTCTTCCCCTTCTTCTTCTCCGGATCTCTTCTTTCTCCCTTCTGGATGGTGTGGCGGCTGTTGCGTTGTGTTTTCGTCCTCGGTCCCTTCATGGAAGTTGTCCCTTTTGACAAGAAAGAGGCGGCGGCAACTATACGGCGGGAACTATACGGCCAGAAAAATATTCCTGCTGTATAGTTGCTCGTTAAAGCTTCCGTATGCTCCTCTCGAGTGCTTCCAAAGCGAGACTTGCTTGTTTTCTCCAGAATATTGTGTTTCTCTAGTTAAAACCTTATGTTGACATTCAGAACCTGAAACACACATTAAAAACCAAGTTTTCTTTGCTACCGAAGTATTAATGTTAGGTAAAGCTAGAAAATGATCAAATCCGGGAGAAAACCATCAATAAAAGTCATCAAAAATGTGTCAAATATCACAGCTATCAACTCCCCCAAGCTTAGATGTTGCTCGCCCTCGAGTGACAAGGAAACAAGGAAGAATAGCAGAGATTCGAGACTAAAAATGAAGGAACTCACAAGTTTGAATTGGTGTCAAATTCTTTTCTTCACAATCCCTGCAATCTTAAATATGATCATACAAGTATTCACAAGATTGCCTGAGTCCACTTCCTAACCATGTATATCTTGTTAGCAAATAAATCATATGCCCAAACAAGTGTCGAAAGTTTTAGCTAGGAGAGTGAGACAAATTATTTTGGTGTCTCTCTTCATTGAGAGATGAAAACTTTTTGTTCTTGTTTGTTTAATCAATTAAGAGTACTCAAGTTGGCATCAAAATATTTAATTTAAGAACAACTCATTTACTCCCATGTCAAAATTTCAAGACTCTCAAAGCACCTTTTTCTTTCTTTTGTCTTTCAAAAACTTCAGCTCTTTCATAGAGAAATCATGCCACTATTTTTAACCTGTTAATTGGGGTTGTTTTGTGCACTCGTGACCATGCCAATAAATGATATTGAGCAATAACGGGCCAGAGGAGTACTACAACTTCACTTGGAACATGAAACCATGAGGAGACTAAATTTTTTATCCGGCATAGCATTGCTTCTACAGATGTTTACATAACTCAATAGCCGAAATCAAGTGGTTTCCCACATTTAGATCGTTCGTTGGCCAGCGGAGTTAATAGTTCCCCATGGATCACGACAGAGTTGTAATGACACGCGTAAAGCAATATCTTATGGTAATTATTAGAAAAAGTAGTGGCATAATTTCTACTACTTTGAAGCATCCATTTAATTAAACAATTTCAATCAAGGGTACTATCGAGTATTTTTATATTAAGCTCAAATGCAATGGAGTAGTTCTAAAATCAAATACTTTGAGATAAGCATGGACTCAAGTCATCTTTTAGATGCTTTCTCTTGTTGTAAAAATGTAGGAAGTATTTTTAACCAAGTTCATTTCTCATTGTTTCAAAGCTAAAAAGGAGACACTAGCAAAGGAATAGAATTTGTAGGATAACAAGCTAAGTGGGGAGTGACTTTAGTGCAAGCAAGTAAAGAATTGTAGGATCAATTTAAGGTTGCAAAGAGGGTGATGAAAGGAATGTGATACCTCCTCTTGCTTGCTTTGTTCTCGTATTTTAGTCAAACTTCTCCTGTATTTCCATATTGCCAAATCACCTGAAATTAAGCAATCTCCAAGAGAAACAAAGAAACGAACTTGTAAATAAAGCTATAACTAATTTTGTTTTGTATTTTTGGCTTAGGAATGCAAAACTGAAAATAAACATGCAAATTTCAAATAAAATAAATCAAAATAAGAAATAAAAACATGAATGCAAAGTTTGGAGGTTTTGAAACCTCCCCCAAGCTTAGGCTATTGCCAGGCTCAGTTGTTGCCATCATTTGGCGGCTGGTGCGGAACTACTGGTAGTAATCAGGGAAGTGGGTCATGAAGTGACTGAAGTTGTGAGTCAAAGTACTCACATCTTCATTCACTTCCTGAAGAGTGTGGTCGATCTCCCCAACACGCTGGTTGAGCTACTGGAATTCCTGATAGGGGACGTAGTTGTACTCCTATTGTGGATGGTTGGGCCACGGGTCCCAGGCTCCCCCTTGCTGTTGTTGCTATTGTCCCTCCCAATCAGGGTTGTGTCCTTGCTCTTCCTCCTTCTCCTGCTCCTGCTCATCCTCATCCTACTGCCCTCCTTCTTCATCTTCCTCTTCATTGGGCTGGAGTTCGGCCATGATCTCCATTACTTGGTCCTTGGTGAGGATCCGAGCGTCCTTCTCCACAATCGAGAAGGCTCGGGGGGCAGGGCAACTGAACCTTCTCACCCTGTGCATCACCAAGATAACTGAATTGGTATGCTCGGAGCCTCCCGGTTAGTATGGTAGACACCAAGGAAGCCACAAGCAGTCAAATACTTGACGTCCATGAGTTTGGAGCTGTCAACAGGTTCCATAATAGGTAGTATAATATTTAATGCATGGGCAAGGTGGGTTACCAATCCACCAATGTGAATATCACCTTTGGTCTTGTTGCTCTGGTGGCGAAAGTGCTAGATGAGTAGAGCTGCATGATTGAGGCTTTGCGGTGAAGTGGGGAAGAGATCCTTGGTGATCATTGCCATGTCTGCATTGACCATGGAACTGTGTCACCTCTTCCCAGTAATGTGTTGGCGAGGAACAAATCATAGTATTAGATGGTTGGGTTCTAAATGGTGGACATCTTCTTTTGGTAAAATTGACTGCCATCATTAACAGAAATAACCTCCCAAGTCTCTCCACTTGTGACGCTGTATAGGTTAGTAATAGCAGGCTCCCCAACATGAGGGAAGCCAAAAGCATTGCAAAATTGCTCGAAATTTATTTCATAGTGCCGTCGGTTCATGGTGAAGCTTATCGTGCACATATTACCTTTCTCCCTATGGTCGTCGTAGAAGGAAGAAAGGAACTCATGGGTAATCTCGGTGTAGGTATCGTGGCTTGCGAAGCCAAGTACCACCAACCCCGACCTGTTGCACATGAGGTCGAAGTCCACCTTCAACCATGCCGCGGTGAGAAAGTTGTGGTTGGCCCAACGTGTGGGCAGCACCCTCCTTGATAAGACAATGTCCAACTTGGAGTTGCACAAGGCTCAGGACCCTGAGCTCAAGCCCTCGCCCCATTGGAGTTTGCTCGAACGAAAGATGTTACCGATCTTGTTCATCGTGATGCACTGAAAAATTTCACCATAAAACCTTAGGCATATAGTTTCTACAGGATATATGAACGATCCTACATGGAAAAATTCAATCCTAACATGAGAAATTAATAGGTAAAACAAAATAAGCTTGAGTTCATCCATTAGATCAATGTGAGAGTTTCAGCCATGGAAATCTAAAAATAAAGCATGGATAGGGAGAGAAACATACCGATCTATTGATTCCCCCACTCAAACGAACAAAATCCGTGAAGAATCAAGAGTTCTAGGTGGATTTTGAGAGGTTTGGAGAGATAATATGAGAGAAATAATGAGGAGAGGAAGACCTAGCCGCCCTGGTGCGATTTTGTGGTCGCACCAAACTATACGGCTGGAACTATATAGGAGGGTGATGTTGCTCCGCTCGTATAGTTGTGGCGGCACATCCAACTAGGGTTTCTTTATGCAGAAAAATAGCTATACAGATGCAACTATACAGTCGGATCGAAATGATCTCGCCATATAGTTGGTCGTTAAACCATCTGTACCTCGAGATAAATTTCTAAAACTAGCATCGATATCTGTACGACCGGAACTATACAACCGGAATTTTTATTCCCACCGTATAGTTGGTCGTTAAACTCTCAGTATCTTTGGGATAAATTTTGTACGAAGGCATTGATATCTATACGACTGGAGTTATACGGCCGAAATTTTTATTCCCGCTGTATAGTTGGTTGTTAAACTCTTTGTACATTTCAAAGAATTTTGTACGAAGGTATCAATATTTATACGACCAGAATTTTTATTCCCGTTGTATAGTTGGTCGTTAAACTCTCTGTCCCTTCGAAGGAAATTTATTGATGGTAAAGATATCTATATGACTGGAACTATATGGCCGGAATTTTTATTCTCGTCGTATAGTTGGTCGTTAAACCATCAGTAATCATCAAAAAAATCTATTTCTCTGAGAATACCTACTTATCCCAAAACTTTGCGAAATACCTTATTTTGGTTAGAAAATTGATATTAGAAACTATCGACCAACATTGGAGTATTAAAAGCAAAATTTTAGCTTTAGCTTCTTTAGATAAAAACTCAAACTTAATTTTTTATTCTTATTCTAAACTCATTCAATCGATGTTTCTACTACTTTTTGACGGCTGCATCTTCACGGGTGCGCTTCCGCAAGAATGTCTGTGAAAAAGTGGTAGGAATGCGATGAACTTTTTATTCCCTAATCTATTTTATTGACGAGATGGGTTGACTCCGATTAAACATTTTATTAGGAATGGTTGAGTAATTCAACCTTTTTTCTGTTCTTGAATTCTTACCTTGGGTTGCCCTTTATCAAAGGCACTTACCACATGAACTCGTTTTGGTGGTGGAATATATCTTTCTTCTGCTTCTACGTTCTTTGGAAAATACTAGATGATTTCAGCATCATAAACATTGAAATTTATCTTTCCTTCATCACAATCTACTGATGCCCCTGTAGTACTAAGGAAAGGTCTTCCAAGTATTATAGATAATCTTTCATCTTCTGGCATTTCAAGAATAATAAAATATGTGGGAATAACGCTCATCTATTCTAAGTAAAACATCCTCAGTCATACCAATGGGTTATTTAGTGGACTTTTCAGCCATCTGTAAGTGATAGTAGTGGGAGAATACTCCCCTAATGCTAACCTTTTATAGAGGGAGTATGGCATTACACTAGCTCCTGCTCCTAGATCACACAAGGCATTGTGAATATCAGTTTTACCTATTGAGCATGAAATAGTTGGTACTCTAGGATCTCCGGACTTAGACAACAGCTTCCCATTAGCAGGATAACTAGTTACCATGGCAACAGTTTCAGTTATTTCTTTCTTTCTACTAAGAATATCACGAAGGAATTTGGTATAAGTAGGAACTTTGATTGCATCCGCAAACAGGATTTCCAGACGAAGGTCACTAAGTGCCTTTGTAAAAGAATTATAAATTACCTGATCCGGTGCTTTCTTTTTTCGATCTGGATAAGGATGCTTTTTCTCACCTGACTTACTCTTGTCTTTTACCTTTTGTGGGGGGTCAGGCTCTTTCGTTTCTTTCTTTTATTGTTGCTTATTGCTTTTCTTCTTTTCTACTACAACAACTTCATATTCCTTGCTTATCTCTTTATCTTTTCTTGGATCAACTGTGTCTGCATCAGAGTCATAATGGTCATCATGTGCATCATTCTGGTCCTCCTTGGTTTGATCTTGTGTTTCAGTTTCATCTTGAGGATCCACCAATGTATCATCTTCTTGGCTTGCTTCGAGCAAGGCCTTTTCCTTTCGCTCTTTTTCAACTTCATATTCCGGTGGTCCTAAAGGTCCTATAACAACCGCACCCCTTCTTGTGACAACATTAGTAGAAACAGGAATATCTTTATCATCGTGAAGAAAAATTTGATAACCAGATGCTATTTAGTCACACTGGGTTTCAATCATACTAAGATACTTGTGAAATAGTTTTATTTCTTGGCCAATCTCATCATGATTTTCAGTGAGTTCCGCCAAAATCTTTTTGTGTTTTTGGAAATGCTTATGCAAGTTATCATGAGATTTCACTTATCGATGTTTTAATTCTAGAAAAAAAATCTAGTTTCATCATCTTCATTTAAAACTTGTAACAAATCTACTTTGTTTTCCTTAGCAAGTTTAGAAGCTATACCTTTTTATTTTATTGTTTTGCGCACCCCGGGCATAAGATCAGGAGTTATCCGAAGTATCCCTCTTTCTAGCTTAGTGCCAAAATCAGGATTATATAAAGAATCATTCTTATCCCTAGTAGACATCAATTCCAAACATTCCTTAATAGTTAGAGTATTTATAGACCCTCATGCTGAGAGGTCAAGAAATTATCTACATTGAGTTTTAATACCATGGTAAAATAAATGGCAAATAGTTGATTCAGAATAGCCATGATTAGGAATACTATTGATCATTCCAAAGAATCTTTCCCAGGCTTATGGGTAGTTTTCTCCCACATTCTGACTAAAGTTGCCTATATTCTTTCTTAGTTCAGTTACCTTCTTTTAAAGGATTAAACCTGTTTATGAATTTAACAATGCAGTTTTCCCAACATTTAATGTAATGGCGAGGGAGAGAATATAACCAGTCTAGAGCTTTACCTTTAAGAGACCATCAGAATAATTTAAGACGAGAAAGTCTCTTGGAAAACCTTTTGGTCCAAGTGATGTTATCACATCGTCGAACTCTCTAATGTGTCTTCCTGGGTCTTCATCTTCCATTCCACTGAAAGCTTTTTTTTCTCTTGCAAAATTTTAATAATTCCACCATCAAATCAATATTCTCTAACTCTAGGGTTAGGGAACTCTATTGGTTGTTTAAGAAATTCAGAACTTGCAGCACTATATTCCCTGAGAGTTTTCTCAGGTTTCATAGGAGTTGTCCTATAAATAGGCATGATTTCCATAATATTACTCAGGTTTTCAACTTTAACTTTATTTGATCTTAAAAGTTTTTCAATAATCTCTTCGCGCCTTTGAGCAGGCACGCGCTCAATATAATCTGGTAGATAGGTCCTACTAGAGCGTGTAGACCCTTTGTCTCCTAGGGAGAACATTCTATAGTAGCAACACCTGAAATGTCAAAAAACAAACACTTAGCGCTTAGCTCCTCGACAAAGGCGCCAGAAAATAGCTTGATGTCTGCAAGTGCACAGATCATTTGTAGCTAGTTTCGAAATATAGATATCGATCCCACTGTGAGACCAAGGATAAGTGTTTATGGGTGAAGTCTCTGTCACACCCAAAGTTGTCACAGGTCTTCGAGTGAATTGACTGCAAGTGTTGAAATAAGAATGGGTTTTGATTAATTGAGATGTATTGAAATAGAACTAAAATGTAAACTTCAGAAATATAAAGCATAAAAGTAAAGAACGACTTGGTTGTTTGTTGTTTCCTGAAGATGGCAAAAGAAGGCGTGGGGAGATTCAGTTCATGGTGATAGTAACTGTGCCAGGTGGATGAATGATAAATATAACAATTATAATCTTATAAATATATGTGTAGGCGAGCAACCCATAATTAGCCGGAACCCCTCTTGGTAGATTTCATCCCAACTTCAATAATCCTAATAGCATGTTACCAAAACCATGGTTAGACACTAGACGATTAAGACCCTTCAGGTTGCTTAGTGATTAAGCTCCTTGGATCGGACTAATGCAATAACCACACTAGTTCCTTGTTATACTCGTGTCTACTAGTTTTCCATTGATATCCTCGTGTCACTCAAGGGTCGCCGGTCCACTAGCGAACAAGATCTTATCTATGTAGAACAAAGCATCATGTTGTCTGGGCCCTTAATTGGACAACAAGCATTAGGCATCCCATAGATAGTCAAGCACACATAATATAGTAATTAGAATCAATCACAAACTAGTGGAAAATATATGAAGACACATCACATCTCACCAATCTCGTACATCTCCCACGCCCAAGGGAATTACTAACACGTGAGATAAGAACGGATCATCAATATAATCAAATAAAGGGAATTCGTCTTTGTATTAGCGTGGATATCCACAATAAGAATAGAAAAATATCCTACACAATTCAAGATAGGAAGAAACAATCTCAAACCCTAGTCTTTTAAGGTGGAGATCCCTCTCTCTCTCAAGTACAAGTAGTAGCTATGGAGGTGTATTGGCTAGTAGGTTGAAGGTCGAGGAGCGAGATGAAGAACGTCTTCCCCTTCTTCTCTGGATCTCTTCTTTCTCCCTTCTGGATGGTGTGGCGGCTGTTGCGTTGTGTTTTCGTCCTTGGTCCCTTCATGGAAGTTGTCCCTTTTGACAAGACAGAGGCGACGACAACTATACAGCGGGAACTATACGGCCGGAAAAATATTCCTATCGTATAGTTGCTTGTTAAAGCTTATGTATGCTCCTCTCGAGTGCTTCCAATGCGAGACTTGCTTGTTTTCTCCAGAATATTGTGTTTCTCTAGTTAAAACCTTTTGTTGACATTCAGAACCCGAAACACACATTAAAAACCAAGTTTTCTTTGCTATCGAAGTATTAATGTTAGGTAAAGCTAGAAAACGATCAAATTCAGGAGAAAACCATCAATAAAAGTCATAAAAAATGTGTCGAATCTCACAGCTATCATACTGCACGACACTTCATATTTCTGTTGTCGGGTTCAGGCAAGCGAGCGCAACTGGAACATCCAGATGTTTGCCTTCTTTATGATTTTTCATGTACGGGACCTCGGGCTTTTAGCTCTTGTCGGACCGACAGCTGGGTTGCGTTTGCAGCTGGAGCCGAAGAGTGGGCCTTTGGTGCCGCGTACATTACTCGATCAGTGGGAAAGTGTAGCAATCTGGGCCAGCCAGTGAGTACCCGGGGGAATCCGCCGTAGCCGAGGAAAATGTGCGGTAGCAAGAGGTGTAAACATACGATGAAGGAGTCCCCGAGATTGTTTATGTTGGGGTTGAGCGCCTGAAAACAATATTTTTTCCTACGCCAAGAACCCTAATGCCAAGATCTATCTATTAATAATGCAGTAATAGGAGGGGCTTTTCAAAAACTTACCTTTATGAAAATCTTTGTCATTCGGGAGAGTGTTGGTGATGTAGTCATACCAACGCGACCTCGAGGTCATGCTGAACTACGACGGCTCTGGCGGCTCCGACGACTCCTGGTGCCGCAAGTGCAGCACCTCTAAGGGAGTCACACACGTCCGGTGCTTAACAATGACTCCCGCTCCTCCTATGCAATAGAGATTGTGGAAGTAGACCTTCTGGATCTGAATCCCGCAGCGCGATGGCGCTCCATGGTGAAGAACTCCCTGTTTGTGTAGTCTAGACTTGGTACCATGGTCACGGGAGAGAGAGGGGAGAGAGAGAGGCAAATGGAGGCTTTCCTCAAAACGAGGGTACATTTTATTTATTTTCTTATCTTTAATTGCCTCCATATGCCTCTTAATATATAGGGGGAAGGGGACCCCAAAACTAATTGGCCTAGCCATGTGGGACTAAAAAGGAGAGGAGATGAGAGGGGAGTTGGCCGCCGTCCAAGGCCCTTGTGGGCCCTGCGTGGGTGCCCCATGGCCTAACCAGCCACCTCCTCCCTCTCCTACCTTTTGGTCTTTCCCCTCACGGGCCCTTCGCCTTAGCGAATTGGCCCAATAGGGAGTTTGACCATTTTAATTCCTTTTTGTTTATTAAATAATAATGAATACATGATTAAATCAATTTTTAACATATACTCACATATTATTTAATTCATGTGGCTATGGAACTCCTTCCATCCCACTCTGGACATCCTCCGGACCTTCTCGGAACCCTTCCAGTTTCTTCCTCTCTTTTCTTCGATGATTCCGATGATACCAAAACGATCTCTGAGCTTTGTCAAACCATTAAGTGTGCTACCCTACAATTCATAAACACTCTAGACATGGACGAGACCCCTCTCGGACCAATTATCATCAGCAGAACCTAGATGCCCATAATGACCCCTGTGCATTCCACAAAATCTTTGCCGTTGAACCATCAATGTCGTGTCCTATTCCTTTTGCCTATGGGATACTTGCATTGTCCGAGATCTGATTATTGACATCATCATGTTGAGTTCAATCTCGTTACTGAAAAATGCTACTTAACTCGTTATGACAAGTGATATCCCTGTGACCTAGTCACACGTTGCGAAGATTATGGATATGACTTCTCCGAGTGGGCCTAGAGTATCTTTCTGTCACGCGGATGGACAAATCCTGCTCTGGACACATACGCCTCTACATGCTCCTCTAACGTACCTAAACACACATTTATGATCACCGTTTCACCGAGTGATGTTTGATGCGAACAAGGCACTCTTGGTGAAGTTGATTAAATATGGTCTCACGGTCTGAGGAACAAGTCATCATGTTTCCTAATCATCGCAACTTCAAATTTGTGACATGATAGTGTTACGATGCTTAGATTGGGTATGCTCATCATCTCATTCTCCCATTGAGGTGACTCCATTGTCAACTAGCATAAATGCCACATGATTAGGAAACCTTGATCATCCATTGACCAATGAACCAGTGACTAGAGATTCACAGGGAAATCCTGGTTGTTTACATATCATACGTGTATTGACGTTTCCTCTTAATACAATTATAGCATGATATAAAACCCTATTTATAAAATTTGTGAAATATGATAATTATCCATGTTATTATTTGTCTCTAGGGCATATTTTCAATAGTCTCCCACTTGCACTAGAGTACTGAAGGAAATATGCCCTGAGAGGCAATAATAAAGTTGTTATTATGTATTCCTTATATATGATAGATGTTTATTTTGCATGCTAGAATTGTATTGATCAGAAACATCAATACATGTGTGTTTAATAAACAAAAAAGGTTCCTAGTTATGCCTCTCTTATAGACTAGCTTGTTGATTAACAAGATGATCAAGGTTTCCTGATCATGGACATTGGATGTTGTTAATAACAAGGTCACAACATTTGTGAAATGATGTGATGAACATTCATCCGAAGTATAGCATTATGATCAAGTCATTATGTTTACATTGCTATAACATCATACGAAGTAATCTTTATCCTTAGACCATGAGATCGTGTTAATTGCTAACACCGGAAGAGTATCTTGATAACATCAAACGTCACACCATAACAGGGTGACTATAAAGATGGGTTCAGTGCTACGAAGGTGTTATGTTGAGGCTCATGGATCAAGAGTGGAATTTGTCAATCCCTATGACGGATAGATATACTCCGGGCCCTCTCGGTGATATCACATTGAGATAGCTTGCAAGCAAGTGATGTGATCACTAGAATGTTATATCACGGGAACGAGAAAAGAGTGCATGTCGGTAACGAGATCAAACTAGGTATTTGGATACCGATGATCGAATCTCGGACATGTATTATATCAAGAGACAAAGGGATTAAATTACAAGCGTTAAAGGTTCTCACGATCACAGAAGTCATCGTTGAATATGCAGGAGTCAGTATGGACCTCCAGGTCCCGCTTCTAATTATTGATCTGAGAGGAGTCTCAATCATGTCTGCATTATTCACGAACCGTAGGGTGACACACTTAAGAGTTACCGGACACCATTTTGGAGCACATATGTTTCAGACGAAAGAATTGCAAAGCGCAGGAATTGTTTCGATAGAAACCGGAAATTGTTTCGGGTGAAATTGCAGAAAGTGGTTCTGCATGTGATATTGAAATATTGCAAGGGGTTATATGTGAATGTTTGTTAATTAAAGTAATTAACAAAATTCTGAATAAATTAATAAAAGAGTTTTATTAAATGAGAGAGCATTAAACTTAGAGAATTTAATGCATTTAAAGTGGGGACTTTAAAAGGGAATGTGAAGAGGCATTTTAATGTGGAGGGGTTACCACCACATGAATGGAGGAGGTGAAGGGTCACCTCCCCCATGCGCCGGCCATGGGGAGGGGCACCCCCTCCTCCTATAAAAGGCCCCCCTCTTCCTCCTTCTTCCTCACACCTCCTCGTGAAGGATCTCTCCCCCCTCTAGAATTATTCCCCCATGGTCTCGGATTAGCGAGATACTTGTTTCCGGTGGCATTTCGTCTGGAAGGAGTTGTTGCTTCCGCTGGATCGCTGGAGCGAGGAGGTGGAGGTTGTCCGGTGGCTTGAACGTGTGTGCGAGTATGGATGCGCTGCTAAGTTGCGGCGCTCGGACTTCCTCGCGATCTTGAGATTGGCAAGTGTACGACTACATCAACCACGAGTTCCTACTCGTTAACAAAACTCGTTGTCTTCGAGGGTAAGTTCTCGATGGATGTATGTCCACCCGTTGCTCTGTACCTAGTTGATAGATCTTGGCGTGTAGTTCTCATCATAGGAAATTTTTTGTTTTCTATGCTGCAGACCCAACAAGTACAAATAAACCAGTTGCATTTGTTTACCAATCATCAACACCATACAACTTGGCACTTCTGATCATGCTTTCTCATGGAAGAGGTTGAGTCTAGGGTCTGGACTTTACAGCCCCTCATATCCTTTATAACTTACTAATGTCACCTTAATTGACATTAATACTTATATCATCCCATGATAACATCTTGTGTATGTATTGTAGTTATGGCAACAGAGTGAGGTCTTTGATTCCAAAAGCTAGCAGTGACATTAGATCAGTCAATGCAAACTTTCTCATGGGCACTGCGCATTGGAACACACTTTGTGAGAAGACAAACTTCCCTAGCCACAACATTATACATGACACAAAGTAGCATACATATACTTTATATTTTAAATGTAGACATCAAATCAATAGTGCACCTATGTGCATTTTTTATGTTTTTCACCATGCTTCCATTCCGACTCAAGGCAGTATTTCAATGCATAGATTTCCAATCTTTTAAGGTCAACATCTGTCCTTATAGCACAACACTTTATGCTTTAGGCATGTCGTCCTTCATGGATATGTAAACATGTCTATAGTTTTCATTAGACACTATGGACAACCTTAGCTCATTGTTCAGTGATTTACACTTAATCACTTCTAAACTTGTTCTTCTTGACAAAAACTTGGATCATATTATGTTGAGTTCTTATGATGGTTTATAAGACAGAACCTATGTCAAAACATAGTGGATGACAAACATCCTTTTCTTTCTTTCAACCATCAATGTAGCACTTAATGCAATTCCTAATTCGAATGATCGAGGACCATTCCTTCATCAATTCCTATCCTGAAACTTCTTCAGAATCTCTTTTAGGAATACATTCCAACATAATATTACATGGCATTCTCTTTCAACTTTATCCTTATAAATCAACATTTACTAGTGCTTATGTATTATTCTTAATGTTTCATATACACATATGAATTACGTCAAGCTCCCACTCAAAATATGTCATCTACATATTTGAGTTCAAAACTTGCATTTCTCCCACTCAAAAATATGTCATTCACATATTAATCTATGAAGACTCTATAACTCCCACTCAATTTTATGCAAATTGCATATCTTCTCAATATTTTGAATGACTTAAAAATCCTTTGATCAATTATCAAATTGAGAATTTATTTTATGAGACTTTAGTACCTTACTAGTTTTAAATCCACTAGGCTTCAGCACTTCTAGATCAAATTCATTTGAATTCTCCCAAGACATTATTTGCGGCAAATCGTGCTTTGTCTTCCATCCTTTTCGTATGACCTTATGGTCCTTCGGAAAAATCAAGTAACCCTTTTACTTGACAAAATTCAGTAATACTTTACTTTCTAATCTTAAGTGAAATTTACTTCTAGGATTTCTCGTAATTTCAATTTACCATCAATTCCTTTGTAGTTCGTAGGTATGTCATGTTCTGATAACATGACAAGTGATTCACAAATGTCTCCACACAAGGTATAGGGAATATTTTTGAATCCTACTTCATTTAATAAAAGCCCTATTGAAAACCCAATGATCATTATCATTGGTTTCTTTCTTTTATTTGAAGAGTTGCATTCTGGAACACGTTCCGTTGCGCTTCTCAACACACTAATGCAGGGTCATCGACCTTCATCGTGCTCTCACTTTCTTCCACTAACAATATTTTCGAGAACACACCTTCTCGAGAACATACCAAACTTTCAACAATACTAGTTTTGCCTTCTTTTGGTTTCAGCCATGGATTTTGTATTTCAAAGTTTGCAATGAATACTCTATAAGGACTTGTTCGCTTGTTATTTTTGCAATATAAAATAACTCCAAAACTTCCACGATCCATACCATATATGGTGTCATTTCTCATGAATTCTAGATAGTTTACTTTACTCTAAATGAGTGTTCGCTATTTCTAACTAATGATCTTTACACTAACACTACCACGCTTTATCTGGCGCCAGCTATTTGCCCACTTTATATCATATGTTTCATTATGATGATTCGGCAATTCAATGTTTTGAAAAGCTAAATGCATCATAATTTTGTGAAACGCACTTCACAAGTTCTTATGCCATTCTTATAACATTGAATTTCATTACTAATGATCAAATCATAGTAACTTGATTCTCTTTTATTTTTTTATACCCATTGATGCTAAAATTCTTTGATCACATCAAATAGTTTCATGCTCATGTTTCATTTGGTAACTCTTTTACCAAAAGTCAACAATTACAAAATGGCAATCACCGGTTCATTGAAATACGGTACATCGAATATGTATTTTCTTTCAACAATTCATCAAACACTTTGTATTTATACTATATGCGATGTTTCAGTTATCTTGCCGAACATGGGCATGATTTGTATGTGACAAGAGATCCAATATCTACAATTGTCACATACTATCAATGCAACCTATGAATTTCAAACAATGGTTTCATCCAAAATGAATATATCATTAAGTTAAGTATTTTCAAGGCATTTTAATGTTTTAAAAATGTTCATGCATTATCAATTAGTTTTGCAACATGAATAATCTACACATAATCAAAAACATATGAGCATGAATAGAAATCATTCATAAAAGTAGAACAAATGTTTTGTTACAAACTCATATGAATAATCGTCTCGTGAAGTACAAGAGACACTAACAAGGTTCACAATCCATCGATTATAGATTATCCAAAACCAATAAACTAAATGATAAATGTCGAGGGAGAGTGTCATGGGCCATCATCATCATGCTCGCCATCAACACGCAATGTCACCTCCTCTCCAGCAAGCAACTCTCATGTAGAAGGACCTGTTTTCATAAAACAGAACAAGTATCAGATACTTCAATACTGCAATAAGTGTTTGCAAGATTATAACATTTATAAAACTATATATCATATATACCTTCATCATCGATGACCTCTCTCGCAATCGGTTCAACCTTCACATGTCTAAAATGTGATATGAACTCATGGAAATCTTGTGTTTCCCCATCACCTCTGATGACGCAGGCCCGAACGTGCCTTTGGTAGCTGGGAGGTAGTGACCATAGCAATATGCCTATTGTAGAGGCATCAGTCATCCAGTAGTGCATGAAATGAACTAGTCTCATGTACGGAACATGCATCATGCGCTCCAAGTGACTATCCAGGAAAGTGTGTTCCTCCACCTTTATGGAAAGGAAATCTCAAGTTTAATATTTAGAATTTAGAAGAAAACTCTATGACCACTATAGGATGTTTTTACTTTACTTTTGCTTTTGCATTTTGCATTCATTTGGTCCATAGCTATTACTTCTATGTTACACTTTGTGAATTACTATTGATCATCCTTTCATTGTATATGAGATATCACTTCATTATCTATCTTGCGTATTGCTATTCCTTTGAAGAATGAATCCTTTGACTTTGTGTAGAAATAGTAATCAGTTTTGATATCCAAAATAGTATTAAAGTACAATGTCCATGTAGTTTTATCACCTTCATACTCGAGGACGAGTATAGGTTAAGCTTGGGGATGTTGATGCATGTAAAATGCATACATGAACTTTGCACTTTATTACTTGATATTCCAACATATTTGCATCATATATGGGTTATATTCATGTTTTATAATGATTATTGGGAATAACTCATACTTCCCATATTGCTTTGGAATTAACCATGTCAAGGCAGAAAACCCCTATTTCGATGTTTTTAACTTCCAGGTACCCAAACGACGTCCAATTAACCTGAAACCTCACGGTATCCATCATTTATCAGAATGAAGAACAATGGTCCAAAGATCCACAAGAAAAGAAGACCAAGGAGGGAACAGGCACAACAGCCGCGACCCACCCCCTGGCCACAAATGGTATGCTCTTTCCTTCCTCGAGTCTCCGATGTCGTCGATTCTTTTGCCAAATGACTTGTCTTGACCTAAAACCTACTATATATACCCCTTTCGGCAATCCTTGACACAGACGGAGGCGGAGATCGAAAACATAGAAACAAAGTGTCAAAGGTTGTTGCCGGAGAAGATCAGAGGGGGGAAACGCCACCGGAATCGCCTCTGGAGGGCTCCACCCCCTCCGGCGTGTTCATCATCAACACCTACAGCAAGATCCTCTCCATCCCCTACTGTAACCTCTTGGCAAACATGATGTGTGAAGCAATAGTTTATCTTCCCTTGATCTACTGTGACTCCATGTCTTTGTTTGAGTAGTGAATTGTTATGGCAAAGTAAAATAGTTCATTTATTGGTTGCATTCAGTGTTGTTATCTTTTATGATTGTCCTCTTGTACAATATATGAGTGCACACATATGTTGGGGAATGCATGTAAGGTGATCACCGTGATGTAATGGAGTGGGGAGGACCGTGGAGGATAGAAAACCGTGGTCCAATCCATAAAGTTACATTACAGGGGACCGATGGCTATGATAATACAACACTTTTTAGCAATATAACTTGTGTCATTTGCCTATCATATCATGCTCCATCTAACTATTGCTATGCCTGATATGCATGATTACTTGTTTTTATTAAATTCAATATGAGCTTTGCACATTTGGTAGTTTAGGTAGAATTTTATCCCTCTTCCTTGTAGTTGACATTGTGTAGGTGTTGATGATGATTATGGACAAAACAAAGTCAAAAGGAACAAAGAGAGCATAGTATGGAGGAGCTACAGGGACCAGACTTAGCCATTTGGAAAAATTTACTTTTCCAACTCCTCCAAATAAATATATAAGACCACATGGTTGTATCCCTCGACGATACGAACTCAACGAGCCCAAGAACACCCAAAACGGAGTTCGTATGAAGAAACGACGACCAAAATACTAAAGCATACAAACGGTTTAACGAGAAACTATACGAACGGAACAATAATTCCGGTCGTATAGTTGCACCTGTATAGTTGTAAAAAGGGTTGGAAACGACAAGATTTCGCCCTAGAAAATCTCCAGAACCTTCCCTAAGTCATATGCCGGTATTGGGGGAACCCTAGGGCACCCCTAAGGCCTATATAAAGAAGGGAGGACCCAAGAAAGAGCCATGATACATCATAAACATATCTATAATTTTTGATGTTCCATGCTTGTTTTGTATCAACTTTCTTATGTTTTGTTCACGCTTTGAGGTATTTTTATACATTTTCTAGAGCTAACCTATTGACAAGATGCCATAGTGCCAATTGCATGTTTTCTGCTGTTTTTGGTTTCAGAAAAGCTAGAGAAGAAATATTCTCAGAATTGGATGAAACAAAAGCCGAAGTTCCTATTTTCCCCGACACGACACGGAGTCCAAAGGGGAGACGGAGGGGAGCTAGGAGGCTAGCACACCCTAGGGTGGCACGGGTCACCCCTGGTCGTGCCACCAGGGGGTGTAGCCACCCTGGCCCACCTCTGGCATCGCCTCTTCGCCTATATATTCCCCTCAGGACGAAAACCCTAAATACCAGATCAGAATTCCGCGAAAAGTTCCACAACACCGCCACCACCGAAGAGGAGATTCGGGGGACAGAAGTCTCTGTTCTGGCACCCTGTCGGGACGGGGAAGTGCCCCCCAGAGCCATCTCCATCGACTCCACTGCCATCTCCATCGCTGTTGCTGACTCCCATGATGAGGAGATAGTAGTTCTCTCTCGATGATAAGGGCTCTATAAGTAGCTATGTGTTCATCTCTCTCTCTATGCATGATCTTATTGAGATCATGAGCTTTGTAATCTATAGATCTATTCTGCTACTCAAGTGCTTTAATTAATATCTGCTTATCCCCACGTGTGTGAATTTGACAGTGTGCACATTGTGTGGCACTTTGGCTAAGGTTACATAAATACTTATCATGAGTATAATTTGAGTTGGATGTCTCTATGAGATTGTGGTGTTTGTTGGAACCATCTAGCACTCAAAGTGACAGTGAGGGGTTATCTAGATGGGAAATGCAAACTTTAAGGTGTGCTGTTATAGCCCTACATCATTCAACCAGAGAGTAGTTCAGGGTAGCATCATGAAGAGAAGATATTTACATGAGAGTGTCCACTAGTGAAAGTATGATCCCTAGGCCTTGTTTCTAAGCATTGAAACACCGTTTACAATCAGTTATGTTACATATTTTCTTGCTGCCACTATTATTTCAGATTGCAATTACCACTTATAATCATCCATATTACTTGTATTTCACTATCTCTTCGCCGAACTAGTGCACCTATACACCTGACAAGTGTATTGGGTGTGTGATACATTGCAAATGTATCTATAACTTTTGATGTTCCATGCTTGGTTTTATCTACTTTCTTGTGTTTTGTCCACACTTTGGAGTACTTTTCATATGATTTCTTGGACTAACCTATTAACAAGAGCCACAGTGCCAGCTGCCTGTTTTCTGCTGTTTTTGGTTCCAGGAAGTCAGAAAATGAATATTCTCGGAATTGGACGGGACAAAATCCAAAGTTATTATTTTCCCGGAAGACTCACGGAGCCAGAAGGACAGTCAGAGAGGGGCCACAGGGTGGCCACACCACCCCTAGGCGCGGGTCCCCCTTGGCCGCGCCAGGGCATGGTGTGGGCCCCCTGCCGGCCACCGACCTTGCCTCCTTCGCCTATAAAGTCCTCCCGATGCATAAACCCTAGATCGTCAATCAGAAATCAACAAAAAGTTCCGCAGCACCGCCGCCACCGAAGGGGAGATTCGGGGGACAGAAAGTCTCTGTTCCGGCACCCTGTCGGGACGGGGAAGTGCCCCCGGAGCCATCTCCATTGATCTTCACCACCATCTCCATCACCATTGCTAATTCCCATGATGAGGAGGGAGTAGTTCTCTCTCGAGGCTAAGGGTTCTACCGGTAGCTATGTGTTCATCTCTCTCTCTATGCATGATCATATTGTGATCATGAGCTTGTAATCTATAGATCTACCTTGCTACTCAAGTGATTTAATAGATCTCTGCTCTCCCCATGTGTGTGAAAGTGACAGCGTGCACACCATGGTGGCACTTAGGCTAGAGATTACAAATACTTGTTATGAGTTATATTTGCAGTTGGATGTCTTTATGAAATTGTGGTGTTTGTTGGAACCATCTAGTGCTCAAGGTGACAGTGTGGGGTTTTCTAGATGGGAAAGACTTACTTTCAGGTGTGCTGTTATAGCCCTACCATCGATTAGAGTGTCCAACTAGAGAGTAGTTAAGAGTAGTATCATAAAGAGAAGAAATTCATATGAGAGTGTTCACTAGTGAAAGTATGATCCCTAGGCCTTGTTTCTAAGAATTGATACACCGTTTGCAATTAGATCTGTTACATGTTTGCTTGCTTCCTTCTTTATTTCAGTTTGCCTTTAGTCTCTTCCATGCCATCAAAGTATTTTCTAGCACCATTATCTTATATCCATACCACTTGTATTTCACTATCTCTTCATCGAACTAGTGCACCTATACACCTGACAAGTGTATTGGGTGTGTTGGGGACACAAGAGACTTCTTGTATCTTGATTGCAGGGTTGCTTGAGAGGGGATACCTTTGACCACTTCCTCCCTGAGTTCGATAAACCTAAGGTGATCCACTTAAGGGAAAACTTGTTGTTGTTCTACAAACCTCTACACTTGGAGGCCCAACAACTATCTACAAGAATAGAAGTGCGTAGACATCAAGCTATTTTCTGGCGCCGTTGCCGGGGAGGTAAGGTAAAAGGTACTCACATCCTCTGGTGTGAGTGCTTGAAGTTATTTCCTTTAGATTCTACAATTTTATCTTTTTGTTTCTTGTTTTCACTAGTTAGGCTTAATGGAAAACAACAACAAAATTAGAGAGTTTTTTAGTATTTTTCCTAAGATAGAACATGAATTGTCTGAAAAGAAAATTAAAAAAACCATGGAACTTTCTTTGCATGCTAATAGAAATTTTATTAGTATGAATCTTTTGAACACCTTTGTTACTAATGCTATGGAAACGTCTAAGCTTGGGGAAGTTAGTTTTTATGAAAATGAACTTTTTAGTTCCCCAGCTTTGAAGAAGAAAATTTGCTTTGATGATACTTTATCTCCCATATGTGGTAATTCTAATGATACTTGTGATATGTTAAATCCACATACTGAAAGCATCCCATTTAAAATACCTATAAAAATTGTTGAACGTGTTATGAATAACTGCTATTTTGGAGATGGAACTGTCCATCCTGGTGATCATTTACTCTTTATACATAAATTATGCGAGTTGTTCAAGTGTGCAGGTATTTCAATGAACCAAGTTAAGAGGAAGCTATTCCCTCTTTCACTTAAGGGAAAAGCAAGGGAGTGGTATGAGCGACTAGATGATCCTCATCATTTGGAGTGGAAGGAACTTGAATCTCTCTTTTACTCTAAATTTTATCCTCCTCATGAAATTCATAAAGATAGGAGTTATATTTATAATTTTCATCCTCATGATGGAGAAAGTATTGCCCAAGCATGGGGGAGATTGAAGTCACTAATGCTCAAATGTCCCATTCATGAGCTCCCCGGTAATATTGTTATTAATAATTTCTATGCAAGGCTTTTAGGACATTACAAGGACTATCTAGATACTTGTTTAGAGGGATCCTTCACAAGTAAGGAGATCAAAGCTAAGTGGGATCTCCTTGAAACAATTCAAAGCAATACCGAAGATTGGGATAACAACATGTCGTCGGATTGATGATAAGTAAGCCATGAGGGGGTCCTCGAGGCGTGCGGAAGAGAGGGGTGTGAGACGTACGGTATTCCGGGACGGTGAGCACACAAGTTTACCTAGGTTCGAATCCGCCGGCTTTGGACAGATCCTACTCCTGCTAGCAATCCAGTAATACGGTAGAGCCGGAATATGGGTTACAAGGGTTCGCCTGTGCGAGTTGAGATTGTAGACTATTGAGGTCTTTTGAGTGTTACCCTAAAGGCTCTCCCTAGGATGGCTTATATAGATATCCGGCCTAGGGCTTACAGGAGAGATCTATCCGGCTACGACTAAGAGTCGGTTACAGAGTACATCTTGAACTACAAGTAACATTATGGTCCTAAGTCGGTAAGTCTTCTGGGCCTTCTCGTAGCCGGATTGGACTCCCTTCTCTCCCTGACTGGGCCGCCCGTGAAGCAAAGTTCTAACCCGAAGTGGGCCACCCTGGTCAGTGAGGAACTGTGAGGATACCCAGAAAGTATATCCCCAGCAGCAGCCCCCGGAGGCCTCTAAGATCCAAAGTCGGATTTATCATCTTCTAGCTTGATCTTCGGCTTGCAGAATCTTGAAGGGTTCCTGAAACTTCACAACAAAAAATACGATCCGGGTCTTAAAAATAAGTCGGACCTATCAACAGGTTACTCGGATTTTCCAGCTTGATTTCAAACTAAGCCGGAACTTGGTCTCTAACGCCACCTGACACAAGTCATGGTCAAGTCACGTCACCTGACAGACATCCTGTCAGCACGACTGTTGGTGGGTCCACAGTTAGCGGAACCGAGGCGCTGTTTCAATGCGTACGCGGAGATCGAGGCAACATAATCATCACATGGGTCCTTCCTAGTTCCTTCCACGACGCGTGGCGGTTACACTATAGCATTTGCACGAATCTTGGCGCGGTTAGGTGGATATAAGGGGTGAGAATTCTTCTCCTCTTCTCTTCACCTGTCCTTTGCCTTTTCCTCTCCTCCAAATCTCCCCTGCGCGCATAGAGCTCCTCTGCTTTCCCCCAAAAACTCCCAGCGCCGCCCATCCTAGGTCAACTGCTCGCCGGAGAAATGGCTTCTTCTTCCTCTTCAGGCTTGGCGGCAGCGGCGGCGACGGAAGCGGCGGCAGAGAAGGAAAGCTTCCGTGGGGTCTGGATCCCCTGCGTACTCGACGATGGGAAGCTCCAGAACATGGAGACAGAAGGGCTCCTCCGCGCCGGCGACTGGCAGAGCGGCTTCGAGGAAACCGTCCCCAACCCACGCGCCGGCGAGCGGGTCCACTTCGGCACCCACCTCTACACAGGTTTTTCATTCCCTCCCTCGGAGTTCTTCTCCGAGGTGATTGACCATTTTGGTGTCCAACTCCACCATCTTCCTCCCAACTCTCTTCTAGATATGAGCTCTTATGCTTCTTTGTGTGAGGGATTTCTCGGCATTAGGCCGAGTTTGACCTTATTCCGGTACTATTTTCATGTCTGGAGAAACTCTATCACTGCCGGTGTTCCTTACATCACCGGTACTATTAGTTTTTCACTTCGACGCGAGCGCGCATATCCCAAAATCCTAGCTAGTGACTCGGTCAAACAATGGCCAGCCACATTCTTTTATCATAAGGATATTCTGGCTCCCGGCAAAGCCACTGCTTTGCCGGCTTTCATCGACAGAGCTGCCACGGCCCAACCATCTTGGGAGGAGGCTCCTCTGGCTCTCACCGATGATCTGATCTTCGCTAAGAGGCGGATCGAATACTTGATCAAACACAAAGGACTGAAGGGATCCGACTTGGTCCAATGCTGGGTGTCACGTCGGATCCAGCCCCTTCAGTACCATAGAGATCGACTGATGCACTCCATCATGTCATCCAAGAAAGACTCCCTCCGCATCAGCCCCAAAGCCTACACCACGCAGGGCTATATAAGCCAGGTCAAGTGGCTGATAAGGGAGCGGATCGAGAGGAGGATCCTGGAGGTTTCTCTGGATATGCATATGGCGGAAAACCCCGTAGTGTCGGTAAGCTTCTAACAGTACACCTTTTTATGTGCTTCAATCTTCGAGTTACATTGCAATACTGATATGTCTTCTTCTTTTCAGCTTGCTGACCTCCCCGAGTCGGAATTTGCTCCGCTCGAAGGATATCCTCCGGAGTTTTCTCAGGAGACAGAGGTGGTCCCATTGTCGGACCTTGCGCTCAAGAAGCGCAAAGCTCCGACAGTGGCTGTTGGCATAAAGGAGGTTCCCGTCGTGAAGAGGTATCTTTCCATCACAACATCCGCCTTTGTACTTTACTCGAATTTTCTTCTGAGACATAATGTTTCCGGCTTTATTACATTCTCAGAGCTAAACAGCTCATCAAGGGTAAGGGGAAGGGAACTTCTTCGAAGCCCCTGTGGCAGACAAAGCTTACCATAGCTTCTCCTGCCGTGGCTCCTCCGACTCCTGCCCCTCAACCTTCCGCAACGCCGGTGATTTCTCTGGCTGCCGCAGAAGATCCGGCTCCTTCAACGGAGCCTGCGATCCTTGAATCGCAAACTGACGTCACCATGGGTGAGTCAGATTTAGATAAGGGTGAACCCTCTTTGGGTAATGATCCCTCGGCAGAAACTTTTGCCGAAAACCTTATCAGTAATCCGGGACTTGCCAAGTTTGGCCTGTCCCGGAAATCTGCTGAAGAGATCCAGCGGCTGGCCAGGCAATGCTTAGAGAAAAGAAACTTATCTGCCGAAGAAGAAGCGCAAGAAGCAGAGGACATCAAACACTCTGATCTTCTTGACCCAGTGTGTCTTTGCAACAAGAGGATCAGGTCTGGGGAGCTTCCAACTGCTCATGTGACCCCTCTGACTCTCGCTGAGAAGGTTGAAGTTGAAGTGAACGCGAGTTTGGATAGACTCACCCGCGAACAATATGTAAGTCGGAATTCCAACTCCTATTTTTCCTTTATTTCATATCATATCCTCTAGCCCCCAAGCATGAAGTAGGATAAATAATCTGGGTTTATGCTTCCTTAGGATGCCAAAGAACGAACTAGTGTAGCCCCCAAGGCTCGTCCTGATATTAGCAAAAATATTAGCCAGAGTCTTTAGTAGCTTTCTTACTTTGGGTATTCTGACTTACAAAAAGTATGTTCCTATAACCAGGATTTGTTGAAAAATGTCTGTGATAAGCGGAGAGAGATCAGAGCTCTTCGACTTAAAAATGCTGAGCTGAAAGTTACCAAGGATGAAGCCGAAGGTAAACATTCCGAGACTCAAACCTTGTCTTTGTGTTTTCAATGTCAAAAAATTTCATTGAACTGTTGTTCTTTTTTGACTTACAGCACTGGTGAAACAATCCTGTGCCATGATTGAAGAGGCCGAGAACCTCAAGACTTTGGTGGTGGAGAACAAGGAGCTGCGCCAAGAGCTGGATAAGCTCAAGGCGGATCATGAAAAGAGCATTGCTCAAATCCTTGAGTCCTCCTCCATGGCTACTGATGAGTGTGATCACAAGATCGCTGCTCAAGATCCAAAAATCTCGGACCTCAATAATGTGCTTTGCAGAGAGAGGGACCTTTCCGAGGCACTTCGGGCTGAATCTAGAGTCTTTGGGAAGAGAAGACCAAAATCGACGACGTCATTTTCGGTACGTTCCATCTATCTCACTTGCCTTTTTTTTCTTTCTTCGGCCTCTTTAAATGTCGGATTTCTTTTGACTGCTTTTGTCTATAGGTCCTCTGAACTTGACAGACTCCACCTCCGCTAAGCCCCGCACCCACCGGCTTACCCAAGTCGGTGACCTGCTTCATGACTTCTGCCAATCCCATGAGGACATTGGCGAAGCTCTTAAGATTCCGGACATGCACAGCATGTCGGATTTTCAGGTGCGGGACAAGGCAAAGGAGATGCCGCAACTTGTCCAGGATTGGAACATGTCCTACGCCCGGACTGTGGCACAAAACGCTCTCACTATGGTCATGAACCACCATGGAAACATGGAAATATGGCAAGTGACCAGAGGGTACTGCAAAGTAGATGAAGACGGCCAGGAGCAGGACCTTCAAGCCATCATGCACTCCTGTGCCGGATATGGGTGTCACGTGGCTGATTTGACCAGCTACGAAACTCCTTTCTTCACCCGCGTGGACACTTCGCCTCCGCCTCCAGAAGAATCAGCAGAAGTTTTCGATGATGACCACACCATTTCGAATGTGGACATCTCGAAACGATATCAAGGCGGTGTATCCAGCGAGCCGGCAACTCCTTCCTCTCCTGCATCATAGATTAACAATTTTTTTGTATTATCCTGAAAAACATGATGCGTCTGTAATTATGAAGTACTATAATTTTGCTAGTGCTAAGCTTTTGATCTATTCAGCACTTTTGGCTTTAAACTTTTTGTGTGCCTGAAATGTTTATATAAGCACTTGTATTTTTTCATCTATACTTATCGTTTATCTGGCTTTCCGCCTCATCCCTTTCATGAGCCAGCTAAACCTTCTGCCGGAAACTTTGTCGAGCAACGGAGCTCAATTGCTAAACCAGTTTAAACTCGGAAACAAAGCCATCTTCTAGTACCAACAATTCACTACTCAGAAAATGCCTGCATCCAGCAATCAGACAAATAACCAAAGTAAAGACTAGAAACTTTAGAGTTATACCCGAGGGTAGCAATTTTAGAATCGGAGATCTAAACCAGAACGAACATGAGCATAAAGTACTTTCAAGCATTCTGGGATTTTCAACTATGACATGATCATTCAGAAATAAGATGGTAAAAACTTCTCAGAAAAGCTTGAGGTATCCAAAACTTTTATTTCTCACAGAGCATGTACATATATATGTTTACAAAGAAGGATAAACTAAGAATAAAAGGGATGTAGCTGAGCAATATTCCATGGTCTGTACTCATCCGGATTTGTACTGCCTCCATCTCTCTTTCTCTTCTTAGTAGCAAGTCTTTCTTTGACTGGCCTCATGTCAGTTAAGTAGTACGATCCATTGTGCAATACTCGACTAACTAAAAAGGGCCCTTCCCATACTAGGGAAAGTTTGTGCTTTCTTTGTTGCACAAGCCGGAGAACCAAATCACCTTTATTGAAAGATCTATTTCGAACTCTCTGGCTATGATACTTGCATAACTTCTGCTGATAGGCTCTAGATCTCATTTCAGCAACGACGTGAACTTCTTCGACTAAGTCGAGATCGTTTTGTCGAGAAATCTCGGCATCCTCTTCAATATACGCGGCTACTCTAGGAGAGGTGTGAATCAAATCACTAGGAAGAACTGTTTCTACACCATAGACCAAGAAGAAAGGTGTGTATCCTATTGACCTGTTTGGAGTCGTCCGTAAACTCCATACTACAGAGGGTAATTCCTCTACCCAAGCCCCCGCAACACGTCGTAGTGGTGCTTCGAGTCCCGTCTTTAGGCCTTGTAGGATTAAACCATTTGCTCTTTCGACTTGTCCGTTAGCCTGTGGATGTGCGACTGATGCAATGTCAAGCCGGATATTTTGCTCATTGCAGAATTTGGACAATTCTCCCATAGAAAAGTTACTCCCATTGTCCGTGATAATGCTATGTGGATAACCATACTGGATTATAACATCCTCGACAAATCTTTTGGTTGTTGCTCCATCACAACTAGTGACAGGTTTAGCCTCAATCCATTTGGTGAATTTATCCACCATCACTAAGAGATGAGTAAATCCACTTGGAGCTCGTTTAAATGGTCCTACCATATCAAGCCCCCAGACCGCAAAAGGCCATGTTATAGGTATTGTTCGCAGTTGATCAGCCGGAACATGAGCTTGTTTGGCATACTTTTGGCAGCCTTTGCACGTCTTGACTAATCGTTCGGCATCTGCCTGAGTTGTAAGCCAGAAAAAAACCATGTCTAAAAGCTTTTGCCACTAGAGATTTGGCTGCAGCATGGTGACCACACTCGCCTTCGTGGATTTCCCTTAAGATTTCCACTCCTTCCGGAGATACGCAGCGCTGAAAACCCTAGAAACGCTCTGTTTATAGAGCTCACCTTTAACAATAGTATAGGCTTTTGCTCGTCGGATAATCTGCCAGCTCAGAACCTCGTCTTCGGGTAATTTGCCATCTACTAGATAATCTAAGTAGGGTTGAGTCCAGCTGGGAATTATAGCCAGAACTGCTATTAGAGGTGAGTCGGATTTGGTCGGATATTCCTCATCTACTCCCTTTATTGAGGGAACTTTGAGGTGCTCTAAAAAAGCGCCATCTGGGACCTCTTTCTGTGCAGAGCCTATCCGAGATAGTGCATCTGCTTCCTCGTTTTCTGCTCGAGGGATGTGTTGAACCTCAAACCCTTCGAACGATTTAGATAGATCATCCACGACAGCTTTATACGCTGCCATGTGTTTATTTGCATTACAAATATCCAACACTTGTTGAGCAACAAGATCTGAATCTCCGTAACACATCAAACATCGGATGCCAATGTCTTTAGCAATCTGGATTCCATGTAGCAGTGCTTCATACTCGGCAATATTATTTGTCACCGTGAAGTGAATCTGCAACACGTATAGAAGTTTATCTCCTTGGGATGATTTGAGCACCACGCCAGCCCCCGAGCCCCCTTGAGCCTTAGACCCATCGAAATAGAGGGTCCAATATTCCGACTCGGGGAGGATCATGTTCTCCTTCGTCTCTGTCCAATTAGCGACAAAGTCAGCAAGGATCTGGGATTTGATTGCTGTCTGCAGTTTATACTCAATATCGAAAGCTGAAAACTCTATGCCCCATTTGGCGACGTGTCCTGTGGCGTCACTGTTGTTGATTATATCTCTCATGGGAGCTGTGCTCACCATGGTAATTGGATGCTCCTAAAAATAGTGTCGTAACTTACGAGATGCTAAGAAAACACCGTAAGCCAACTTTTGATAGTGCGGATACCGCTGTTTTGATTATGTCAGGACTTCACTGACAAAGTAAGTCGGACGCTGCACCAGGTGCTCTTGATTTTCCTCCGGTCTCTCCACCACCATGACAATACTAATGACCTTATTTGTCGCAGCAAGATAAAGCAACATCGGTTCCTAAGGTTCCGGCGCTGCAAGGATAGGAGCAGATGAGAGTACTTTCTTCAGGTCTGGTAGTGCAGCTTCAGCTTCATCAGTCCAAACAAAATCCTTGGTCTTTTTCAGGAGTTTATATAATGGTGCAGCTCTTTCACCAAGCCGGCTTACAAATCGACTGACCGCAGCGATGCAACCAGTTAATCTTTGTACGTCCTTCAGGCGAGTTGGCCTGGAAATATTGAGTATAGCCTTGATTTTGTCCCGGTTCACCTCTATGCCTCTCTGAGACACGATGAAACCTAACAATTTTCTGGCTGGTATTCCAAAGAAGCATTTCTTCGGGTTAAGCATGATGTTGTATTTTCGTAGATGTTTCCTCCAAGTCGGAAATCAGCGTTTCCTTCTTTTTGGACATCACTGCGATATCATCCACGTATGCATGTACATTGCGTCTGAGTTGGTCATGGAGGCAACGCTGCATCGTGCACTGGTACGTAGCTCCTGCGTTCTTCAGCCCAAAGGGCATCGTAACAAAACAGAAGGTTCCGAAGGGGGTTATGAATGAAGTTTTGACTTTGTCAGATTCCTTCATCCAGATTTGGTGATAACCAGAATATGCGTCGAGAAAACAGAGGAGTTCTGAGCCTGCCGTAGAATCGATAACTTGATCAATTCTAGGTAGAGCGAACGGATATTTTGGAGAAGCGTTGTTCAAGGCAGTATAATCAACACACATCCTTAAATCAGTGGTGTCCTTTTTAGGAACCATTACAGGATTGGCCGACCAATCAGTGTGGATGACCTCTTCTATGAATCCGGCTAACTCGAGCCGTGTTAGTTCCTTAGCTATTGCCTTACGCTTTTCATCACCAAAACGTCGTAAGGACTATTTGACGGGTTTAGCGTTCGGGTTTACATTTAGAGAGTGCTCGACAAGTTCCCTAGGTACTCTGGTCATGTCAGATGGCTGCCATGCGAAGATATCTTGATTTGCTTGGAGGAACTTGACGAGCGCGCTTTCCTATGCGCTACCTAGGCCTACGCCTATCTGGGTCACCTTGGAGGGGTCATCATCCTTCAACGGTGTCTTCTTCGTCTCTTCTGATGCCTTGAACTCCGGATTTGGCTTTGTCACCTCCTTCTTCGTTGCGGGCATATCGGACGGATCTATGCTCTTCTTGATCTCCTGGTACTCCTGGGCATGCAGAACGGCTTCGGCAAAGGCGGCATTTCCATCCTTGCACTCTCGTGCTTTCTTCGGGTCTCCCCTGATGGTGATCACGCCGTTGGGACCTGGAATTTTCATCATATTGTAAATGTAACACAGACGAGCCATAAAAGCCTAGTAAGCCAGACGCCCGAATATAGCGTGGTACGCGCTTTTGAACGGGACCACTTCGAAGGAAAGTGCTTCCGTCCGATAATTCTTTGGAGTTCCAAAGGTAACATCTAAAGTAATCTCTCCCAGAGAATTAGCTTGTCTTCCTGGGACAACTCCATGAAAAATCACAGTGTTGTGGTTCAGCTGAGTCTCCGAGATCTTCATCCGGCGTAGCGTTTCGGCATAGAGAATATTGATGCTGCTACCACCATCCATGAGGGTCTTGGAGAAACCATAACCGTCAATAAGTGGATTGACGATTAAGGCGTATTTTCCTCGCCTGTGCAACTTAGGCGGATGATCAGCGCGGTCAAATGTGATTGCCACTTCTGACCAGTACAAAAATTGGGGGACAGCCGGAACTGTTGCATTGAGCTCGTGTAGAACTGCTTTCTTGACCTTTTCTAGTTGAGATCCGAGGAAAGTGACGTAAGTGTCCTTCTTGGTGGGAAAAGTTTTCTTCCCTTTCGGCTTGGGATTTGAAGCATCAGCTTCCTCCATGTCAGAATCTTCCTTGGTCTCTTTTTCTTTTTCGGGATTCTTCTTTCCCTTCTTCCGCTTAGCTTTGTAGCCTGCGGTGTCATCTCTTTTGATGCCGTCATTGAAACAACATTCGGCGTTGGTGTGGGACGAGCCCCCATTTGCGTCTAGGTGATGCACACATGGGTTATTGGCAATGTCGGCCCAAGAGTAGTATTTGCCTGGTTGCTGGTCTCCTCTACCTTGGACTCTTGAAGTTCCACGCCCACGCTCGCGGCCTCCGCCGTGTCCTCCTCGTCCTCCAGACCCGAAAGTAGTAGTGACCACTGCCGTTTCCATGTTGGTTTTTTCTTCCGAGGTATTTTTGTGCTTCTGAGCCTGTTGCTTTGGTTGTTTTGCCAACTGTGGCACAGCTAGGGCATTGAGCAATCCCTCTGCATCGTCGTCGGCATCTACATACTTGCTCGTTGTTTCTATCATCTCTCCCAGATCAGTGACCTTGTCATACTTCAAGCGATGGCACAGTAGACCAATTGGGAGACCTGTGATGAAAGCTTCAATCGCAGTTTGATCGTTTACTCCTTCACATGAGTTATTGGTGTCGATCCATCGTCTGAGGTAGTCCCGGCAAGTTTCTCCGGCTTTCTAGGTGCAACGTTGTAGGTCTTCGACCGTACATGGCCTCCAATATGTGCCTTCAAAATTCCGAAAGAACGCACTTTGCTTGTCATACCAGTTGTGGATGGTGTTCTCCGGAAGTTCATTAAGCCATGATCGTGCCGTCTTCCACAACATAAGTGGGAGATATCGGGTTGCGACCAGGCTATTTCCGCCTTTGGCGATGCAGCAAGCTTGGAGAAAATCCTGTAGCCAGGTATCTGGCTGAGCAATGCCGTCGTAGGCTTGGATATGTCTTGAGCTAGCAAATCCTTTCGGGAATTTTGTAGCTCTGATGCGTGGTCCAAAGCATTTTGGGGCCACATAGATATCATTGTTTTCATAGCGCCGCGCCTCTATGTTGGAATTGATCCTGTGCCTTGCGTTGTTCAGGGATAGAGATCGTCCCGAATGTCGGCTGTGGCTGTGGTGCCTTGGAGCCAGACTACGGCTTCTGCCACCACCTCCTCCGCCACGTCGTCCTCCATGTCCCCCTTGAGAGTCGTTGTGATGACTTCTTGGTGGAGAGGGTGGGGCAGCTGGATTGTTTCCGGCTGATCGCCGGCCTCCGTCCGAAGCGTCATTATTCCGGTTCCAGGGAGGGTCTTCACTACGACGAGCCCCCTGCCGGCTTGTCCTGGCATGGTTTTCGTCGTTCCTTCGTCCGTCGTTCCCACCGCGGTGAGGCTCAGTCGGATGGCTTGTATGCCTAGGAGGTGGCATTTTTTGACGATCCTCCTCCCGACGTTTCTATTTATCTTCTCCCCTTTGATCATTCGACTGTCGTCGGGGAGGGTTTCTCGGATACAGTGCAGCAATGGCCTCTTTCTCGGCCGTTGGGGCGATGTTACTCCAGTCACGCGCAGTCCTGCGGTGCTGTCCTGACGATCCGGTTCTCGAATAATTGTCTTCCCGGTGCTCGGGGCGATGATACTGCTCCGGAACGTGCTAGTGTCTTACGTCCACCCATGCCGGATCTGTGCGACAGTGGTCAGAATTCGAGACCAGTTTTTGACTTCCGGACATGGCGACCTTTTGCTGCTCCAGTCCCTTGTTGAGTAGTTTGATTCCCAACTGGATTTCCTCCGGTCTTGGATTAGCCGATAGAATTTCTCGGGCTGCCACGATATTCTGTACTGGGGTTGGATATACCCAATATCCTTTACTATCTTTCCGAGGCTTCCCCATCTCATCTCCGAAAAGGACGGCGTGGATCTGCAGGAATTGGATGTCACTGGTGTGACGCTTCCTGGTCTTCTGGTATTGCCTGGAGTTGTACTTCCCCACAGATGTTATGTGTTTATTTTCCTCCTCAATGTTTTTGGCTTCATCGAGGAGTACTTGACGACACGCTTCTAGGGCCTGCGGCCTCTCGTCCAGTTCTTCAGCAGTAAGCTCTGCAGTTGTAGGAATAGGTGTGGTTAATGCAGCATCGATGAGTTTACGTGCACCTTTAGTGATCACGTGTCCATCCATTGATTCTTCTTTTTTCTGCTCGTCCGGGATAAGTGCTCCATCCGAGTCTTCTTCGTATTCCTCGGCAATCACCTCTTCTGTCAGAGGGTCTTTTGTCGGGGTCTTGTTCTTCTTGTTCCTCTTCTTTGCCTTCTTGGCAGCACGGTAGCAAAGACGGCTTTGGGTCCGTTTCCCGGAATCAAGCTCTGATCGGTACTTTCGGACATCTGGACCCCGGGATTATCTTCGACTTCCATGTCATCCTGCGCTTTGGGAGAGTGTTCCCCGGATCCTTCATCCATGGCTTCTCCTTCTTCTGCAGTTTTGGAGTTGTACTCCTCTTCGTATTCCACGGAGAACTTTCGGAAATCTGCTGATGTCATCGATTCATCCGAAGATGCGGGTACGTCGGCGTTTGTTCCAATCACCTCCAACATAGAGTCGGTGTTTTCTCCAGCATCGGCAGAGCCAGATCCGGATCCCACATATTTGACAAAGTGCGACGCGTGCTTCCTGAGGTACCTGCGGCTCTCGCGGTCAGCCATGTCAAAACTTTTGATGGTCTCGAGAATTGCGTCTGCGCTTGCATCTTGCATTATCATACGTCGCAGTGTGTACCTTAGGAAAGGTCTGTCTGTCCCGGCATCCTCAGAGCCGGAATCAGTGTCATTGATGAGCTCCTCCTGGTTTTCAACTTCTGCGGGTGGGTTGATCTGGGATCCGGCTCCTCCAGGGAGATCCACTCCAGATTCAACTTGGGCCGCTAGGTCTTCTTTAGGCTTGGATTTCTCCACTATCTCCGCAACTGGTGCGGGCTGGGTGGGATTAGGGTTTTCTGAGATCTGGAACTCTGCCGCCTCCACGGACAAAGGGGACCCAAAAGATTCTTCTGCCTCTATCATCATCGATGGGGTGGGTGGGGCAGGTTCAGCGAAACCGACGTAAACATCGATCTCACCAAAAGACATGATTGTGTAGGCAGTCACGGCCTCCCTAGCCAGAATCCAAGTCTTGTCGAGAACAATGAGAGGGACGTTGCTGGCGTAGAGGATGCGACCGACGGTGATAGTCTGGTTGATTCAGATTCTTGCAGATTCCGCTCGGAACACAGATCCGAAGCTCACTTGCCCCAGGGTGGGCGCCAACTGTCGTCAGATTGATGACAAGTACGCCATGAGGGGGTCCTTGAGGCGTGCGGAAGAGAGGGGTGTGAGACGTACGGTGTTCCGGGACGGTGAGCACACAAGTTTACCCAGGTTCGAATCCACCGGCTTTGGACGGATCCTAATCCTGCTAGCAATCCAGTAATACGGCAGAGCCGGAATATGGGTTACAAGGGTTCGCTTGTGCGAGTTGAGATTGTAGACTATTGAGGTCTTTTGAGTGTTGCCCTAAAGGCTCTCCCTAGGACGGCTTATATAGATATCCGGCCTAGGGTTTACAGGAGAGATCTATCTGGCTACGACTAAGAGTCGGTTACAGAGTACATCTTGAACTACAAGTAACATTATGGGCCTAAGTCGGTAAGTCTTCTGGGCCTTCCCGTAGCCGGATTGGACTCTGTCTTCTCTCCCTGACTGGGCCGCCCGTGAAGCAAAGCTCTAACCCGAAGTGGGCCACCCTGGTCAGTGAGGAATTGTGAGGATACCCGGAAAGTATATCCCCAACACAACAAATGTAAAGAACCAGGTATAAACTATGAGTATGATTGCATTAAGTCTTTCGCTGAAACTACTGATTTTCAAGATCTTAGTGCTAAATATGGTCTTGATCCTCAAATTCGTGTTGATTGTTATAGAACCTTTGCTTCTCATATTAATGCTCCTAAAGAAAAATGGGACATGTATCATGAGCCTTATAAAGACACTTGCATGGAAAATGAAATTGTTATTAATGATAGCAATAAACATGCTCAAACCTCTGAAAGTACTATTTCTTATAAGCATGTTAATTTTTGCGGAAAACATAGACCTTGTGAGAATAATCAAACTGAAGAAGAATATTGTATCACCCACAGGAATGAAAAAACTAGAATGTGGTATAGGGCTTTAAATGATCTTGGTAAAAAGGTTTGTGCCCTTTATCCTTTTATTTGTGAACTTTGCTTTGAAGTGGGTCATTTCAATTTTCAATGCTCAGGCCATAATAATAGCCCTTCTAATCCAATGAGTACTGCAAGTTTGTATTGTGATGACATGATCACTCCTAATCAGCATGATGAACTTACATTATTTTTGGGGTGTGAAGAGTTATCAAGAAAAACCTCTTTGGCAGATATGGGTGCTTTTGATATGAATAGTGTCCTACATGGTTGTCATATTTATTGTGTTGATAATTTCCACACAAATACTTACATACAAAATATTATAAAAGATGAGGTTTTACCAAAATATGACAGGACTAATATGTGTTTTATTCTTATTAATGAAAAGGAGGAATCCTCCAAAGTTTCTTCTATTGTCTCTAACAATGAACCAGGGTATATGGAGAAGCTTCCTTTCAAGCCTCTCCCTCCTGAAGAGAAGAAGAAAAAGAAGAAAAGTAGGAGTAAAAGGAGAGAGGAAACGGTATTTTCCCCTAAGCATGTTGCTCCTATTATAGTTTTTGATGAGTCTGAACTCGATGATGTTCCTATGCCTGTTACCTATAGTAGTGATCATGATTTGGAAAAGCACACTACTTTTGATATTGAAAATCTCTTTGGTACCAATTCTGAAAATGATGATATTAATAATCGCTGTACTATTAGTGCTATCCATGTTCCTTCCAATGATTAAATGTTTACAAATGAACACACTTTGGAAGATAACTATTCTATTGCTTATGATGATACTATACCTCCAATCTATGATGATTGCAATGACGAATATGATATTTTTAGGCCACCTACTATTGAGGAGAAAATTAATTATGATTACAATATGCCTCCTATATTTGATGATTATGGTGATGAAAATAATAATGATAGCTATTTTGTTGAATTTGCTCCCACTACAATCAATAAGAATGACTATGTGGGGAGTATTAATTCTTTTATGCATATGGCTCATGATAAGAATGTTTCTTGTGATAGTTATATTGTTACTTTTATTCATGATGCTACTGAAAGTTATTATGAGAGAGGGAAACATGGTTTTATGTGTCTCAACAATATTAAGTTTCCCCTCTTTATGTTGAAAATTTTGAAGCTGCACTTGTTTTGCTTTTCTATGCTTGTTGCTTTGTGCTTTCATGACTTGTTTCTTTACAAGATTCCTATGCATAGGAAGTGGGTTAGACTTAAATGTGCTTTGAATTTGCTCCTTGATGCTCTCTTTTACTTCAATTCATATTTCTAATGTGAGCATCTTTTCAAACTATCAAGCCTAACTGAAAGGCGTTAAAGAAAAGTACTTATTGGGAGATAACCCAAAAGTTTTAGATGAGTCTTGGAGGTTATTACTCCGCTCCTTATCCTTTTTATTTTCTTTTTGTGCCAAGAGTAACCTCTAATGAGAGAGAAGTAATGATTGGGAAAGTTGCTGTCCCGAAACAGATTTCTGTGCTTCACCGTAAAAATTCTTGTAAAATCTCTGTAGGTCCTTTTGAGGCGTGAATTTTTGTGCTTCTGTCCCATGTTGTTATCTAACTTTTGTTAGTTCAACACTTTTTTATTTGAGCAACATAAGTTCTTCGAAAAAATTCGTCTTTACCTGCTGGTCTGTTTTGACAGATTTCTGCTATTTTCTGCATTTGCTTCTTGTTGGTTCCTTTTTGAGTTCTTTTGGGGAATTGAGATTTTTGAGGGAAGTGCTACAGTAGCTTGTGTTTTAATGGAAGTTTTATTGGTGCTAGAACTGAACCCAAAGACCTATTATCTTGAGTGCACTAATGTTGCTAATAAAGATTGAGTGAAGTTTTATATGAAGGAAAAATTTCAGGTGTATGGAAGAAATGAGTAATCAGATGAAGGATGTACTAAAGCTCAAGCTTGGGGATGCCACGCGTGTCACCCCAAGAAATATCCAAGAAGTACAAGTGTCAAAGCTTGGGGATGCCCAAGGCATCCCCTTCTTCATCAATAAAAATCCTAGGTTTCTTCGAAATGCTTCATTTTTATTGTTTCATGCACAGTTGTATTGTTCTTGGAGCGTCTTCTTTTTTCGTTTTTGTTTTTGTTTTTCGTTTGCTTTGTTTGCTTAGTTTGCTGAATAAAATTGGTTGGACCCCCTCTTTCATACATTGGTTTTCAAATAGTTTGGTTTGGTTTGGAAAAGAGTAGGAAAGCTCATGCTTAAGTGGTAAAGAGAGCTTGTTTTTGACTGTGGCCTATGCTTTTTCATGCCATGCTTGATATTGTTTTGGCTTTATGCTTAGTATTATTTGCTGTAGCATGACTTGTTATAAACAATTGAGTTTTCTTAATGTGCCTTGGATGAACCATGCGTTGTTTTAGCATATTAAAGCATCGTATAGTGGTATTCTCCTTTGATGCTTTATTTGGGTTGACTTGGCGCATGCTCACACCATGTTATGACTATCCAAAGTCACCATAGCCTTTATGATCCTTTAGTTTTCAACTTGTAGTATCACTTTATGCTTTGATCAATGATGTTTTGTCACTCTGCATGATTATGGCCATTATTGCTCTCTTAGTTTGTCACTCCCAGTCTTTTGCTAGCCTCCATAACCAAGTATGAGTTCCACTCATGCATCCAACTCCCCAAACCAAGTTACTCCAAAGAGTCCACCATACCTACCCTATGCTATTCCAAGTATATTCATGTTTTTGTTTACCTTCCAAATTAAACTTGTTATGAGAAAACTAGTGATTAAAGCTCTCAAGAACTTGATGGCACACTTTACTTTTCTTGCCCTTAATAAACTTGAACTATTGTGTCATCTATGTTGTATATGCTTGCACTTATTTGTTGGGGATTAGCAAAACCATGCTGTCATGGGGAACACTTTCAACATTGCACTGGTACTTTGTACCTAGTTGATATCATGCTCTTTTGTCTATGAATGTCGTCGGTGTGAAATAAAAGGGGAGCTTGTAAGTCCATGGAGTTATGTATATGTGTTAGATAAACGCCTGGGCCGCTGGTCTAATCCATGCTGACATGGTGGAAACCTGCAGCGTAACCATAATGAGCTGTCTATGAAGCATTCTTCTTAAAAAAAGAGTCCTATATTGAGAAAAAAGAGAAAAACAAAAAATATGAGAAAAGAGGAAAGAGAGAAAAAAAGCACCATATTCCCATGGTAAATAAGAAGATTGCTGAGATGCTCGTTGTCTGCTTGCCTTGTCATTTTGATATGGGGATTCTTCCGTATCTGTCCTGGTGGTGTCACGGCAGATGCCATGGATAGGCTAAAGGTGGGGACTAATAGCACTAGGGGAATCCAGGGAGGGATAGTGAGGTGATTCCTCACACAGAAGGTTTATATTTGATTCACTTCACAGATTACAAGTGCTCCTCGAGCTGTATTGGAGAGAGGAGGAAGAAGGTACTCTCTTACTCTCCCCGCTAGCTAGCCCTTAGGAACCTAGTAAAACTCTATCCAAATGAGACTAACCCCTTCTATAGAGGCCCTATCCCCCTTATATAAGAGTGGCTAGGTCTCCACTTAGGGCATACGTGGAGGCATATTCCAGGGAATATGCCTCCTCCCAAAGTAGTAAGCCGACCGGGTCACTTTTCCCCCGCGTCATCCGTGCAGAGGCTACGTGAGCCTCTGCGGCGACTGCGTCAGCCGACATCGGTGTCGTCACCTCTGTCGGCCACGCCTCGGTGGTCCTGCCCATGTGCGTTGCGCTCATGATGTGCATACCGGGGCTATTTTTGACCAGCGAGATGCCTTCTTTCTCCTAGAAGCTTGCTATGACCCGGATCATAGTTGATCCGGTCACACCTGTTCCTGCATACAAGTTAGATTCATTTATCCGGCTCACGGCTTAAGTCGGATGAGACTCAGTTAGGTGGGCATCCCCTGGTCCGGGTTACCCCAAGATTCGGCCTGCCTTGAGGTAACTCGGCCAGCATTTGCTTTGACCTTGCCGTACCTCGGCTAATCCGGCCTTTATACCCCGGCGTGACCCTACCTGGGGGTATCCCCCCAACATTAGTCCCCGAAGCTGGTGCGGTCTTAGCTTCCTTAGCCGCTAAGGCCACAGCAGGTTCAATCTCTCCGAGCTTTGTGCTCCTTCTCCGAGTTACCTCTTATCTCGGATCTCATGGGTTTACTTTCCCTTGGCACATTTCAAGTTTTCACTTGTTGGCCGGGTTACCATAACCTCACCCGGATTATCTTTCCTTCTCTTGTACGCTTTCCCACGTGGAGGCTAATCATTAGGTTGCCTCATTTTAAGGGCCAGCCACAGTAACCGCTGCAGTAATTGTTAGTTATCACTGTGGCGCACGTCACGTCTGGCCTGCCTCCTCGTTAACTGCATCAATGCGTCACGTCATGGGATCTGCTACACCCTGTGGTCTTCCGTGTGGCTCTTCGCTGATTGGCCCATCTGGTTTATACACGGCCACACCGTGTGGCATATCTGCACAGCACGATCCCACTTCCTCCTCGATGGAGCGGTTAAATAGGGGAGGGGGTGCACCCCTTGGGATTGTCCCCACTTCTGCGCCCCTCTACCTCTAGTTCTTCTTCTTCATCTTCTCCCACGACAGCGCCGCCGCCACCCCGTCTGAGTGGCAGTGCCGCCGCGGCACTGTTTCCACGCGCATCTGCGTCGCCGTCACCGCTGCGCACCTCCTCCGCCACGGGTCGCTGTCAATCTAGGCCGTTGCCCCCCACCGCCGCTAGCGATAGTGAGGGCAACGAACTTGAGATGACAGAAGAGGAGCTTGTCGTCGTCGAGCAGGAGATGGAGGAGGACGCCGCGACGGCGGACCGCGGTGCATGGGCTGGATCCTGGGTCTGCCAGGATGACCTGGACTGGCTCTACCGCACAAGACGCATCCCCGCCGGAGTCACTGGACGCCTCGCCTCTGCCGAACTCGCCCCCTCACCCAATCCGGGTGAGTTTGTGGTGTTCTTGTCGCACTTCCAGCGGGGGTTCGGTTTACCAGTTAGCGACTTTTTCCACGATTGGTTGAACACCTATGAACTCCAGCCGCACCACCTTCCTGCCAACGCTATCACCTCTCTCTCTGCTTTCGCCTCCACGATCGAAGGCTACGCCGGATTATGGCCCACTAAGGATTTATGGATCCGGTTCTTTGGCCTTCTTCGTAACGTTATTCCGAGTGTCGATCTAGAGCCGGAGGACAAACAACTTACGCAGTTCGGTGCTGCGTCCATTTCAACCCGGAGGCTCTCCGTCTTCCCCCGGGTTACTGGGCTGGACTCCTGCAAAGGATGGGCCCAGACCTTCTTTTATGTTCGGAACGACGGCACTGAAGACTTGATCCGGCTTCGCCCCTATGCCCCGGGTCCTCCTAACCCGGAGTTGTGGGCGTTGTCCCCAAGAAACCCACAGTATTGGCCAACCAGGTCAACAAAAGGTTCACGGAGCTGAAAGAGCTCGGGTTGCGCAACGAGGACGCCATGATCACATTCGTTCGCAACCGGATCTCCTCTCTCTAGAAACGCACTCACAAAGAGTGCCACATGAGCTGGGGCCGCGACCCCAACCGGACCTCATCTTTCGAGCTTAGCAACATATAAATCTATCGCCGGGTCAAGGCCCTCTTCACCACCCACAAGGACTTCTCCTCTAAATGGACGTGGGGAATTGAGCGCTATTGCCGGGATAGGCTTCCTACCGTGGTAAGCTTCATGCCACAAGTTTTCTCCGAATTAGATCTTATGTCGGCTGCTGTTGTGTTTTTAACTCGGTTGTCTTTTTTCTCCTTTAGCAATTCCTTCAGCAAACTATCGAGGATGGCACCGATCCCACCCTCAAATGTGCGCCTGACCGGGATAGCTCGGACGAGGAAGAACCGGACCAAGAGATGTTCCTCCCAATGGCCGACGTGACCAAGCGACCCACCGGTAAACTCTCTTCTATTAGAGATTGGCCCGACGATGAAGATGACTCGGATGTTGAGTTGATGGAAGCATTTGACGATGTCCCCCTTTCTTATGCTTTCCCGGCATCAGCTAACCCTGGTGGGTAGATCCATGAGGACCCTCCCCTTGCCGTGGGTGATCATGTTCCGGTTGCGCTGAAGAAGAAAAGGGAAGCCGCATCCACTTCATCCTCTGGACCTTCTCAGCCAGCCAAGAGGCGAAAGAAGTCCGGGGATAAGACTGCCTCCAAACCCGCAACCAAGGCCCTAGCACGAAGGGCTCAGAAGCCCAAGGAGCCCCTGACCTCGGAGGCGTAAGTCTCCTTTTCCCTCTGCCATTTACTTGCTCTTGCATTGTTATAGTTTCTCATCTGACACTGTTTGATTCGACAGCGCCACGGTGGACGTCCCCTAGAGTGGATCCAGCATCGCTTCGCCGCTCCGACTCAGCCCTTTGCCCCCTCGTGGTGACGATTCACGCCCGCTGACCCCTATTTCGGAGGGTTCAGCGGCTACTCCGGGTTCCAGCCCACCTCGTCAAGAGGGGGGCAACCTCGGAGCGGGGGAGACTGGCCTAGCCGAGGCAACGGCGTCCACCACTTCGGCTCCACCGCAACCAGCTACCACCGAGTCTACTTCAGTACCTCCTCCGAAGAAGAAAACAACACTGGCACCAGCACCAGCACCAACTCCAGCGCCAGCAACCAAAGCAGCAACACCAAGCCGCTCTGCCTCGTCCGAGTCTTCTCAGTCTCGGTGAGAAAGTACCCAGGCAGCTCCCAAGGGTAAATCTGCTGCAACAACTTCCTCCTCTCAGCAGCCCAAAGGCAAAAAGGCCTCTGACGCCACCAGGGCAGCGTCCGTCGAGTCTGGACAGCGCACTCTCGCGTCCATGTTTTCCAAGAAGCCTCCAGCACCAAAGGACGCCCCTGCCGAGCCAACTAATGTGCAGCAACTTGTCTTGCACACCAGCCCGGCCCTTGCTCAGGTTGAGAGGAGGGAAGCACATGCCAAGGGCTTGGTGGCACCCCACATGCTCAGCGGTGAACAGTATCCTCCGACCTTGATCGAGTTCATGAACAACTGGAACAAGGCGGAGTTCGTCTACAACGACGATCTCCCGGAAAAGTTTGGTCCCGCCGAGTTTTCCGCTCAAACGAACACAGCCTCTAAGGCAATTAACCTCGCGGGTCAGATGATGGAGGTACGTTACTTCACCTTTTCCTTAGCATGCTGTAGATATTAGTGATATAACCATTAGTCCCCGAGCCTCCGGGGGAGTAACTTGTTACTCGGTCGGATGCTCCTTAGAAAACTAACGTAGCTCCTTGACAATTTCAAATATGCACACACCTAGAGCCGGGTTAAGTTCCGCTTGGCCCAGATCTTGTACACTTCGAATATGCACACACCTAGAGCCGGGTTAAGTTCCGCTTGGCCCGGATCTTGTACACTTCGAATATGCACACATCTAGAGCCGGGTTAAGTTCCGCTTGGCCTGGATCTTGTATACTTCGAATATGCACACACCTAGAGCCGGGTTAAGTTCCACTTGGCCCGGATCTTGTACACTTTTAATATGCACACACCTAGAGCAGGGTTAAGTTCCACTTGGCCCGGATCTTGTACACTTCGAATATGCACACACCTAGAGCCGGGTTAAGTTCCGCTTGGCCCGGATCTTGTACACTTCGAATATGCACACACCTAGAGCCCGGTTAAGTTCCGCTTGGCCCGGATCTTGTACACTTTGAATATGCACACACCTAGAGCCGGGTTAAGTTCCACTTGGCCCGGATCTTGTACACTTCGAATATGCACACACCTAGAGACGGGTTAAGTTCCACTTGGCCCGGCTCTTGTACACTTCGAATATGCACACACCTAGAGCTGGGTTAAGTTCCACTTGGCCTGGATCTTGTACACTTCGAATATGCACAAGGCTAAAGCTATATTTTTGTACTCTTTTTAGGTGACCACCAACCGCCGGAGCGCTGAGTTCTAGCATCTCCTGGACACTCACAAAATGCTGCTCGCAAAGCATAATGCACATCTCGCTGAGCACGAGAAAAGGGGTAAGTTCTTTCCTTCACATTTTTCTGTTTTCCTTCATCTTTTTCTGCTGAGCTAATCCATCATTCGGTTTTCGCAGCTGGGGTGGAGGCTGAGAACAAGCTTATGAGGAAGACTCTGGATCAGATTAAGGGTAAGTTACTTTTGTCTGACCTTGCTATGCTTTCTATCTCCTTTTCTCCTTGGCTCGGCAAACATTCATACCTCGGCTTTGCCGGGTTAACAAACTATTTCAGTATCGCTGGAAGATAGTGTGCCCGTGCCTGATATGATGCTGCATTTTCTCAAACAAGCAGGGCAGCATCAGGCCGAGCTCAAGAAGAAAGACGATGAGCTTGCCCTCCTCCGAACCAAGGATGATGAGATCGCCAAGCTCAAAGATGAGATGAAGAAAATGAAAGCGCAGCACCAATCCGAGCTTGAAAAGGCTGGCCAGGACTAAACTGAGGAGCGCGAGCACCTCAATCTCCAAATTGCCAAGGACCGAGAACTTCTCTAGGAGGCCGATGTCAAGCTTGAGTCGGCGAACACTGAACTTGTGCACCTCCACAAAAGACGCGATGACTGTACCAAGGAATTGACCCGGATCCACAGCCACATTTTACGTAAGTTCCTTTCTCTTATCCGGCATATTCCTCCGGGTTACTTCACATGTCTTTTCATTTCTCGCTTCTCTTGTCTCGTTTTCAGGCAAATTCCCAGAGGGCACTGCCATTGCGAGCGCCGCTGTTGCTAATTTCCGCCGAGATAGGGGTACTCCCGTTGCTCCTGACGGTGAAGACATTCCCTATGACATGGAGGACCTATTGGTCAGCCTGTCAGCTCGCGTGGAAATCATCAAGAACTATGGCAAGGATCTCCTTGACGTTGCAGTCCGAATCTTCAACACGTTCTGGCCTGGCGAAGACACTCCGGAGAGAACCGCAATTCTCGCTGAAAAGCTCATGGAAATCGAGACCCAGCTTGACCTTTGGAGGGAGTCTGCTGGACGTGCCGTAGCTGAGACCGTTCTTCACCACATACTCACGTGGTACGAGAAGATCGACCTCAGCCTCCTGACGCGCCTTGATACGTCCAAAACGTATCTACTTTCCCGAACACTTTTGCTATTGTTTCTCCTCTATACTTGTGTGATTTGGATGCAACTAATGCAAACTGACGCTGTTTTCAGCAGAATTGCCTTGGTGTCTACTTTTTGTGCAGAAAATCAACTATCAGGAAAAATCCCAGAAAATATGCCAAAAATCCTATTTCACCCGAAGACTCCAAGAGCCAGAATACGAGACGGAGAAGAGCCCTGGGGTGGCCACACCACCTGCTGGCACGGGCCAGGCCAGGCCACGCCGGGGGGTGGTGTGGGCCCCCCAGGCACCCCCTCGGCCTCTCTCTTCGCCTATAAGGAGCCTTCTGGCCTAAAAACTTCGGGGGGTTCGACATTTTTCCAAAAGGAGTTATGCTCCGCCGCCACCACCAGATTCCACGAAACAACACCAGAAACTCCGTTCTGGCACCTTGCCGGGACGGGGAATTGGAGGAGATCATCGCCATCATCATCACCATCGCTTCTCCATCGACCATCAATGTTTCCCCCATCTATGAGTGAGTAATCCCCCACTGTAGGCTATGGGGATGGTAGGGATTGGATGAGATCGTTCATGTAATGGCATCAGATTGTTAGGGCATAGTGCCTAGTATCTCTGTTAGTGCTTTATGACTTTGTTGCAACTTTGTCGCGCTTAATGCTTGTCACTAGGGCCCGAGTGCCATGATTTCAGATCTGAACTTATTATTGATTCATTATGATAGTATTGTTTCTGGTCTTATCTACAAGTTGTATACACACGTCGTTGTCCGGAACCTATGGTCCCGAAGTGACCGAAATCGGGGTAGCCGGAAGGGAAAGGCTTTGATGTGAGGATCATGTGTGTTCATGGAGTGTTAATGCTTTGCTCCGGTGCTTTATTAAAAGGAGCACCTTAATTGCCAGTAGTTCCCTAGAGGCCCCGCTGCAAACGGGCTGGCAGGACAAAATATGTTGTGCAAGTTCTCATTGCGAGCACGTATGACTATATATGGAACACATGCCTAGGATTGTCTAGTACTTGGATGCTTTATCTTATTTATCTACAATTGCCCTATGTTCTGATTGCTATGTGAATTGTCTTGTCCATGCAACGCCCGTCCATCCATCCCTATGCCTACCGCACTCGAATCCCACTATTTATTGCTTTTGTTACTACTGTCTTTGTTTTGCTGCTACTGTTACTTTACTATTCCTACTACAAAACTGTTGCTACTGATAAACTGCTGTGAGCAAGATTGTTTCCAGGTGCAGCTGAATTGACAACTCAGTTGTTAAGGCTGATAAGTATTCTTTGGCTCCCCTTGTGTCGAATCAATAAATTGGGTTTCACTTCCCTCGAAAATACTGCGATACACCCCCTATACTTGTGGGTCATCAAGACTATTTTCTGGCGCCGTTGCCGGGGAGCATAGCTTTATTTATCAAGTTCACTTGGATTCTCTATTGTTCGCTGCTTTCCATCCATCATGGGTAAGTCTCGTGATGGCAAGGTTCCTACTTTACCATCCACTACAAGAAGAGGTACGGTTCTGAACACCTCTACTGCTCTTGATTCACCGTCTGTTCTGAGTAAGTTCCTTACACCACCACATACACATGCTACACACACTGCTACTACTGCTGAATCTGAAACTTCTGATGCTTATGATGCTGCTTCTGCTGTGCTTGATAAGAGTGGTTCATTAGGTCCTTTCCTAGATGCTACGATTTCTAGAACTATAGTTGGAAATACCGAAACTCCTAATGAAGACACTGCCACACCTGTTCGCTCACCTGAGTCTAGTGAGAGTTATGATGCTGAAGAAGATTATGTTGAGATGACTGATGAGTTTATTGAAGAATGTAGGAACACCCATGATAGGAGAGCCGCTAAGAATCTCCTTGAGAGGCGTACTATTAAACCCAAATTGTTTCTTGATGCTAAGTTTGTTGCTTCTCCCATAAACATTATAGATGAAGATTATGATTTCTCTCTCGATCTATCTTACATAGCTATTGTCGAGAAAGAACCTTTTGGAGGAACTAAGAATGAAAGTGCGGTAGCACATATGAATGAACTTTCTACCATGAGTGGCTTGTTTTCTGATGATATTAAAATGCGTACTTACTTTGTTGCTAAGATTTTCCCTTTTTCACTGAAAGGAGAAGCTAAAACTTGGTTTGGTAATTTACCTCCTAGATCTATTGATAGCCCTGAGTTACTGCTCGAGGTGCCAACATTTCATTGATTAGCTCATTGTCGGCATACATACCGACATATGAGAGGACTCAGATACATACACTTCTCTACTAAGTGTAGAAAGGACGAAGTAGAGCTACATTCCACGGACGCTTAGATTCCTCGCCGGACCTGTCCGCCTTGTTCTTTTCCTATGGATTTGCATCAATAAGATAATAAGAATCATTGTGCAATGCTTTGCTCACAATGAATGGCCCTTCCCATGGGAGGATAACTTATGCATGCCAACAGTACGTTGTACCAACCGGAGCACCAGATCGCCTTCCCAGAAGACTCGGGGGCTTACTTTCCGGCTATGATAGCGTCGGAGATTTTGCTGATATATGGTGGATCTGGACAATGCCAATTCTCTCGCTTCTTCCAGCATATCAACATCATTTTGCCGGGCTTCTTGCACTTCGGCTTATGTATATTGGGTGACCCTAGGCGAATCATGCTCTATGTCGGCTGGTAATACAGCTTCTGCCCCATATACCAGAAAAAATGGCGTATAGCCTGTTGATCGATTCGGAGTTGTTCTTAAACTCCACAGTACCGTTGGTAGTTCTTCTATCCAGCACCCCGCTGATCTTTGCTGTGGCTCAATGAGCCGGGGTTTTATCCCGGATAGTACTAATCCTTTGGATCTTTCCACTTGTCCGTTTGATGTGGGATGAGCTACCGAGGCAACGTCCAGCCGGATCTTCTTATCCCGGCAAAATCTCGCAAATGCTCCTTCAGCAAAATTTGTGCCATTATCAGTTATGATACTGTGAGGATAACCGTATCTCAAGATGATGTCTTTGAGGAATGTTACGGCCGTAGCTCTATCACACTTTATTATTGGCTTCACTTCAATCCATTTTGTAAACTTATCCACCATGACCAAAATGTGAGTCATATTCCCCCTTGCTAGTTTGAACGGGCCAACCATATCCAAACACCATACAGCAAATGGCCATGTGATTGGTATGGTCTTGAGTTCCGACATAGGCATATGTGTCTTAGTAGCATACCTCTGATAACCATTGCATTTTCTCACCAGATCTTCTGCTTGTTCTAAGGCACTTGGCCAATAGAATCCATGTCGGAAAGCTTTTGCCACCAAGGCTCGGGATGAGTCATGATGCCCGCACTCCCCTTGATGTATATCTCGGAGGATGTCAAGCCCTTCTTCTGGGTCAACGCATCGCTTGAGGACATTGGTCACACTCCTTTTGTATAGCTCGGAATTGATGATCGTGTATGCCTTTGCTCTCCTCTGAGTTTACCGGGATAGCACCTCCTCAGTGGGTAACGTTCCATCTTTCAGGAATTGAAATATTGGCAGTGCCCAAGATGGTATTGCTCGCACAGGGAACACCTCCTCATCAATTTCCATCTGATCCACCGGCATAACTTCAACCGGATCATGCTGAGCAGTCCCTAGGTCCTGTGAGGTAGTCCCCGGGTTTGCTAAGGCAGTCCTCGGGTTTGCTGAGGCAGTCCCCGGGTTTCGTGCACCACTTCCCGTGTCAACGTCCATGGGCACAGCTCCGGATTCTGTATCCTCCGGGACGTAGATTGAGTCGGTTTCTGGGGACGGTCTGATAGATGGTTTTCTGAGGTGCTCTAATGCTACACCTGGTGGAATTGCTTGTCGGGTTGATCCGAGCTTCAACAGCATGTCGGCAGCTTCATTTTCCACCCGGGGTACATGACGAAATTCACATCCCTCAAAGTAACCAGATATCTTATGCACATGAAATCTGTACAGAGCCATGTTTGGATCAAGGGCGTCCCACAATCCCGACACTTGCTGTATTACCAAATCCGAGTCGCCAAAGCATAGTATCCAACGTATCCCAATCTCTTTTGCCACTTTGAGCCCATGCACAAGTGCTTCATACTCAGCGACATTGTTTGATGCTGCGAAATGGATCTGCAGCACATATTTCAGCTGGTCCTTCTTTGGCGAGGTAAGTACCACTCCGGATCCTAGCCCGGTTTCCATTTTTGACCCGTCAAAGTGCATCCTCCAGTAGTTCGGATCTGGTAGCGGTGGTTCGTATTGTACCTCGTCCCAGTCCACAAAAAAGTCGGCCACAGTCTGAGACTTGATTGCTTCTCTTCTGTCATATTGTGGTGCGTAGGGAGCTAGTTCAATTGCCCATTTTGCAATCCTACCACTTGCATCTTTGTTACTCATTATCTCGGATATGGGAGCTTCACATATTACTTTGATGGGATGCTCCTCAAAGTAATGCTTCAACTTCTTAGCTTCCATATAGACACCGTAGGCCACCTTTTGATAATGTGGGTAATTCTGCTTTGAGGCAGGTAACACCTCGCTCAGATAATACACTGGCCTTTGCACCGACTTACCCTCTTCATCGCGCTCTACCACAATCACTTCACTTACAACTCGGTTGGTTGCGGCCAGATAGAGCAACATTGGCTCCTTTGATAGTGGAGAGGCTAACACTGGTGCAGTGGCTAACATCTTCTTTAAGTGGGCAAAGGCTTCATTGGCATGTGGCGTCCAAACGAACTTATCCGACTTTTTCATGAGTTGATAGAGAGGCAATGCCTTTTCTCCCAACCGACATATAAACCGACTTAACGATGCCAAGCAACTAGTGAACTTCTGGACATCGTTAAGACACTTCGGCAGCTCCATTCGTTCAATTGGCCCGGATCTTAGTTGGATTAACTTCGATACCTTGGCTGGATACAAGAAATCCGAGTAATTTTCCAGCCGGGACACCGAAGGTACATTTTTCCGGGTTAAGCTTCATCCGGAACCTTCTTAGGTTCGCGAATGTCTGCCTGATGTCGTCAAGGAGCGTTTTGCTTTCCTTGGTCTTGATAACCACATCATCCACATACACTTGTACATTTTGACCTATTTGGTCGTGCAAACATTTCTGCATACATCTTTGGTACGTTGCCCCTGCATTACGTAAACCAAACGGCATGGTGCGATAACAATAAGCCCCATACGGGGTGATAAATGCAGTCTTTATTTGATCATCCGGATTCAGAGGTATCTGGTGGAAACCAGAATATGCATCAATGAATGACAACAGTTCACATCCAGCAGTTGAGTCTATGACCTGATCTATCCTCGGCGGTGGAAATGGATGTTTTGGACACGCCTTGTTCAGGTTTGTGTAATCGATACACATACGCCAAACCACTGCCACATTCAGATCATCTTTCTTCTTCTCCACCAGCACCGGATTAGATAGCCAATCCGGGTAAAGTACTTCCATGATAAATCATGTTGCTAGTAACCGAGCTATTTCTTCCCCCAATGACTTTTCTCCTATCCTTGGCGAAGCGGCGGAGAGGTTGCTTCACCAGCCTTGCTCTCGGTCTCACGTTCAAAGAGTGCTCTGCCAACTCCCTCGGAACACCTTGCAAGTCCTGTGTGGACCAAGCAAAAATATCCCGATTCTCATGGAGGAAGTTGACGAGCTCGCTTTCCTATTTATCATTTAACCCGGCACCAATTGTTACGGTGCGCTCCGGGAACATATCATCAACAGGCACTTTCTTGGTATCCTTTGTGGCTTGGAATGAGACACTGCCATGTGGGTTACTTAGTGCCGGCATATACTGTTGCACGGACTGAGCCAACGCTGCCACCTCCTGGATTTTTCTTTTTTCTTGCGCAATCACGAGTGACTCGGCTAGGTTAGACCCGGCTGAGGTACACTCAATGGAACGTCGGAAATCCCCAGCAATGGTAATCACTCCATTTGGCCCGGGCAACTTCATCTTCAAGTAACTGATGTGACAACTCGCCATGAACTTGTTCAATGCTGGTCTTCCGAGTAAGCGTGATACGCACTTTCCAAGTTCACCACTTCGAACTCCAAATTCTCAGTTCAGCAGTTATCTCTTGTGCCGAACAACACGTCAACCCGGACCTTGCCTATTGCCTCACAAGAGATGCCTGGCACAATGCCATGGAAAGTTGTCCTTGTGGCTTGGATCATGTTCTCCGAGATACCCAACTTGCGCATTGTATCCGCATACATGATGTTAATGCTACTGTCATTGTCAATCAATACCTTGGAGAACCTCGCATTGATGTTAGGCCCAATGAACGTCGGATCCAGCACTAACGCATACGAACCAGGACTCGGCATAAGCTTTGGATGATCTTTGATGTTCTAGGTAATTTTATGGTCTGACCAAGGCATATACCTCGTCACCGCTGGCATTACCGCATTGACCTCCATATGTCGGTGCTACAAGCTCTTTCTATCGGTTTCCTCAGTGGTAAATACACAGTAACTCTGATGATGCTCCCTGTACTCATTTCTCCCCTCATTTCTGGGGTACCTCTGATCCGGTTGATGCTGGTTTTCTACTTGATGCACTGCATCCCTTCTCTCATGGTTATCATACCTCGGCGGAGGGGGAGGCAACATTAGCTGTTGCATGTTCGCTCCGGAGAGCAATTGCTGCCGGGGTAACTCCTGCCGAGGTTGGTCATTCCGGGGTGCCTGAGCATTCCTCGAGCCACCTTGTTCTATCTTACGCATCCACTCACATTGCCTCGTTGTATGACCCGCTAGGTTACTTGGATTTGGCGTGTGAAATTTACACGGCTGATCCAACATTGACTCATAAGTATACCTCGGACGGTCCTTCTTTTCTTGCCAATGTTTCTTCTGCTATGGCGTCCAAGTTTTCTTGCCATCATTCCTTGGTGTCCATTGTTGCCCTCCAGTTTTCTGACGTTGATTGCTCCTGCTCCGGGCTGATCTTGATTCACAGCTGCAACTTGTTCCGAACTGTACCGACGATCCGGTTTGTCATCTCTTCTTTTACCTCTGTAATCATTCCTCCGGGATGATCCGGCTCCATCTCTCTGGTAGTAATCCTCATTCGACATGAGCCTAGGTTGAGTCGGATCACCCAAAGCATACGAATCAGCAATCCGGTTCATCTCTGCCAAAGTTGTTGGCATTTTCCTTTGCAACTTATGCCACAGCTCGCTTGCATACCTGCACCCCTGCGCAAACCATGCTATGGCCTGTGACTCTATCACACCTTCACACGAGTTTCGCACGGTACACCACCGGGTTAAAAACTCCCGGTTTGTCTCGTTTGGTCTCTGCTTACACATAGCTAGGGTTTGTGGCCTATTTGGCCTCTGATGCGTACTTGAGAAATTACTGATAAACATTTCCTCAAAATCGATCCAGCAGTTAATACTTCCGGGCGGCAAATTGTTTAACCATACCCTTGCTGGCCCCTCCAACATCTGGGGTACGTATCTCACAGCCCATCGCAAGTTGCTTGTAGCAATTTCCACAGTTGTTGCATAGTTTATCAACCAATCCTCCGGCTTAGTGCTGCTGTCATACGTCTTTGTGCCTAGGTAACTAGAAGTTAGGTACCGGTGGCTCTTTCATGATCCGGGGTCCAAAACACGCAGGACCCGGAGGACCTTGACTTTCAATCTGCTCCGACCTATACAGTCGATCCAGTTTCAACCTGGCATCATCCGGCATCAGATCCCTGCTTCCCAATCTCGACCCTATCACATGATAGTCCGGCCTTGGGTATCCTGCATTCACCATTTCCGAATCTCCATCATTATACCGGTCTCGCTCTCGTGGCGCATCTCTCTGTTGCATACCTCGGCCGGCACTTTGCTCTTGCCTTGGTATATTCCGCTGCTGCGGTTGTCCTACCGAGTTGTGCTGTCCGGCATTACCATTAACAGTGTTTCCTTGACTGGCATTGCCTTGGTCATGGTTACCTCGGCCAGCTTCACCTCGGCTCACACTTCGTCGATCGTCATTTCTCTGTACCTCTTTTGCTTTTCCTGCCCTTGTCGGGTCATACTGAACAATCTGCTTGTTTCTCCTGGCCGAGGTTACTACCTCCTCTCTCCTAGGACCTCCATGAGGGGACGATGCGGCTCCAGCGGATTTCTCTGGGTTACCCACCGCCGAATGAACGATCTTGGAGGCCCCAGCTCTCTCCGGGTTAGCCCTGAGCAATTCCTCATTTTGCCTGTTCGCGATCCGAACCAATTAATTGACCCTATCTTGCTGTCTCTAACGGGCTTCACCCGTCAGACCCTCTAACTCGGATGCAGCTGCATCCGCTGCTCTGAGGTTTTTCTCCGGGGTACTATACTTCGGCAGCCCCACGGACAAACAGTTCTATGACTCCTCAACCCTAGTATCACCCTCTTTGTTCATTTCACTCATGAGATTTCTCCCCTTCACTTTTACAACATCTACCTTATTTGCCTTTGCATACTCACGCAGCGTCATGTTCAACGACTGCTGAGCCGCAGCTATCTTTTTGCTCCCTCTAGAATTTTTTGCCTAGTTTCCTCCAGATCGGCCTGTGCCTGAGCCGGATCTACCACTGCTGCTACTGGGTTTGCCAAGCTATCCATAGCTTCTCTCAGTACATTCTCAAGCCTCTCTAGTGGAGGACCTCTACCTTTCCTTGGTGCCTTAGGTGTTACCTCCGGATCTGGTGCCGGATCCTTGCTCGCGCCTACGCCTGGCGCAGTCATCATCACCTCAGCACGGTCCGGGGAGCGAGTGATACGCGCCCCGTGAACCACGCTAAGGGGTGGCTCCCCCGCCTCGACGACGTGCCGCGGATGAACGCATGATATGTCCACAGCAACGTAGACCTTGTGCGCGCCGAGCTTGACAAAGAGGCTGTTACGTGGAATTGGGCGTGTGCCGAAGTAGCCAGCGTTGTCGCTGACAAAGTCCAGCGCTCCAAAGCGCTGAACGAGCCCGGAGACGATGCGTTCGCCGGTGCCGATGAGGTTTCCCGTCCGGATCTTGACCCCTGCTAGCGCCGCTCGCCCCACGGTGGGCGCCAACTATCGTGGTGGTGTCACGGCAGATGCCATGGATAGGCTAAAGGTGGGGACTAATAGCACTAGGGGAATCCAGGGAGGGATAGTGAGGTGACTCCTCACACAGAAGGTTTATATTTGATTCACTTCACAAATTACAAGTGCTCCTCGAGCTGTATTGGAGAGAGGAGGAAGAAGGTACTCTCTTACTCTCCCCGCTAGCTAGCCCTCAGGAACCTAGTAAAACTCTATCCAAATGATACCAACCCCTTCTACAGAGGCCCTAGCCCCCCATATATAAGAGTGGCTAGGTCTCCACTTAGGGCATACGTGGAGGCATATTCCAGGGAATATGCCTCCTCCCAAAGTAGTAAGCCGACCGGGTCGCTTTTCCCCCGCGTCATCCGTGTAGAGGCTACGTGAGCCTCTGCGGCGCCTGCGTCAGCCGACATCGGCATCGTCACCTCTGTCGGCCACGCCTCGGTGGTCATGCCCCTGTGCGCTTCGCTCATGTTGTGTGTACCGGGGCTACTTTTGACCAGCGAGATGCCTTCATTCTCCTAGAAGCTTGCTATGACCCGGATCATAGTTGATCTGGTCACACCTGTTCCTGCATACAAGTTAGATTCATTTATCCGGCTCACGGCTTAAGTCGGATGAGACTCAGTTAGGTGGACATCCCCTGGTCCGGGTTACCCCGAGATTCGGCCTGCCTTGAGGTAACTCGGCTAGCATTCGCTTTGACCTTGCCGTACCTCGGCTAATCCGGCCTTTATACCCCGACGTGACCCTACCCGGGGGTATCCCCCCAACAGTATCATCGGGCAAGGGGTACCCCGTTGGCGGTTCTCTATGATACACATGTACTTACTATGAAAAGAACTTACCAGTAACTAAACTTGAGTAGCATGAGGAGCGGCCCTCTATTCAAGGGACATGAGATTTCTAACTTATACTTCGTCAAGCATGTACACCATAGTTTGTTCACTTTAACCTTAATCACTTCAAGATGCTTATGATAGGGGCAATGAGAGCTGAAAGCTCTAACTACCATAATTTTTGGAAGCTCTTTATGAAACTTGAATCTCTGCTTCCTTCTATGAAGGCCTTTCTTCCACTTATATATTGAGTCTCCACCTTCTACCTTTATGCACCTATTTTGAGAGCATAGTGGCCATTCTTAGTTCTATGTGCATTGTCCCAAGACTAGTTGATTGATGCATAACTTGATATTACTTGTTTTAAACTATTTGTATCTAGTCACTCTTATGAACTTTGAAGGTGTCCTATGCATTTATGTTTGCTACTCTATGAGGGACAAGCTGAATACTATTATGCTATGTTTTCTTTATGTGAAACAAACAAACATCTTGCACCCCCAAGGCCTATAAAAGCTCCAGAACCTTCCCTAAGTCATATGCCGGCCTTGGGGGAACCCTAGGGCACCCCCAAGGCCTATATAAAGAAGGGAGGACCCAAGAAAGAGCCATGATACATCATAAACATATCTATAATTTTTGATGTTCCATGCTTGTTTTGTATCAACTTTCTTATGTTTTGTTCACGCTTTAAGGTATTTTTATACATTTTCTGGAACTAACCTATTGACAAGATGCCACGGTGCCAATTGCATGTTTTTTGCTGTTTTTGGTTTCAGAAAATCCAGAAAAGTAATATTCTCAGAATTGGATGAAACAAAAGTCGAAGTTCCTATTTTCCCCGACACGACACGGAGTCCAAAGGGGAGACGGAGGGGATCCAGGAGGCTGGCACACCCTAGGGTGGCACGGGTCACCCCTTGCCACGCCACTAGGGGGTGTGGCCACCCTGGCCCACCTCTGGCATCGCCTCTTCGCCTATATATTCCCCCCCCGGGCCGAAAACCCTAAATACCATATCAGAATTCCACGAAAAGTTCCGCAGCACCGCCACCACCGAAGAGGAGATTTGGGGGACAAAAGTCTCTGTTCCGGCACCCTGCCGGGACGGGGAAGTGCGCCCAGAGCCATATCCATCGACTCCACGCCATCTCCATCGCTGTTGTTGACTCCCATGATGAGGAGAGAGTAGTTCTCTCTCGAGGCTAAGGGCTCTACAAGTAGCTATGTGTTCATCTCTCTCTATGCGTGATCTTATTGAGATCATGAGATTTGTAATCTATAGATCTATTTTGTTACTCAAGTGCTTTAATTAATCTCTGCTTATCCCCACGTGTGTGAAGTTGACAGTGTGCACACCGTGTGGCACTTTGGCTAAGGTTACATAAATACTTATCATGAGTATAATTTGAGTTGGATGTCTCTATGAGATTGTGGTGTTTGTTGGAACCATCTAGCGCTCAAGGTGACAGTGAGGGGTTATATAGATGGGGAATGCGAACTTTAAGGTGTGCTGTTATAACCCTACATCGTCCAACCGAAGAGTAGTTCAGGGTAGCATCATGAAGATAAGATATTTACATGAGAGTGTCCACTAGTGAAAGTATGATCCCTAGGCCTTGTTTCTAAGCATTGAAACACCATTTACAATCAGTTCTGTTACATGTTTGCTTGCTACCACTATTATTTCAGATTGCAATTACCACTTATAATCATCCATATTACTTGTATTTCACTATCTCTTCGCCGAACTAGTGTGCCTATACACCTGACAAGTGTATTGGGTGTGTTGGGGACACAAGAGAATTCTTGTATCTTGATTGCAGGGTTGCTTGAGAGGGATACCTTTGACCACTTCCTCCCTGAGTTCGATAAACCTTGGGTGATCCACTTAAGGGAAACTTGTTGCTGTTCTACAAACCTCTGCACTTGGAGGCCCAACACTGTCTACAAGAATAGAAGCGTGCATAGACATCAAGCCACCATACCATAGCCCTTTAGGGGTGGAGCCCTCCCGCCGCCGCCACCCATCTGATCTTCATTGCGGCAGAGCTCTGCCTCAACCACACCTCCGAGATCTAGATCTCCCTCAACACCATCACCTTCAAGGCATCCAAGCAAGAAGAATAGGAGAAGGAAGACATCACCACCACCGCGCATCGATCTCCCTCTCCCTCTCTCTCTTGTGTTTAGTAATTGTAAGATTGAACAAGGCTGTGACATCACTACATATTTATATATGGTTTGCTGCTCATCCATGTGTGAGTGATTGATTCAATTCTAGGTTGAGGTATGATCTAATGCGCTAAGTTAGAATTTATTGTGATCTAAGATGAGTTTATGTGATCCTTTGGTCTGGAAGTGCCTTTTTCCTTGCGGTGACGCGCGAGAACCATGCATAGTGCACACAGTGTGATAGCCCGATATTAAATTGGGGAATGTTTATTTTTCTAAGAAATCTCTTATAGATCACACACATATTTTCCCATCTAGTACTAGTGAGACCGAAGCCTAGAAGCCCTCTCTCATTCCATTCAATCTTACAACTACAATCTCTTTAATTCACTTCATATTCCTGTTTACTTTCCATCTTAGTTTATTTTGTTCTTGTTAAAAGTTATTTGTTATTAGATATTTTAAACCTCTCTCAATTATCGTTGTTTTAGTAACTTATAGAATAGGCTATTTCCAAACCACGGTTTGGGTGCGAAACATGGCCGCATTGACAACATGGCTGCGGGGTCGTGTTGTTTCCGTTCGTCGATCTCCCATCAGGACAAACTCTTAAATATTTGCTACTACAAGTACTATAATAACCCTGTTGTTGGTGCAGGAATCCAGTCATCAAATTGGCGCCGTTGCCGGGGAGCTAAGCGTCCGGTTATTACCTTCCTACTCGCACATAGTTTATTTCTGTTTGTTGTTATTTATCTTACTGCTTTTGATTATTTGAAAAGAACAAAAAAAATAGTTTACCTTTTGTTAGTAGTCTTGTTATTTATTTTAGTTATAGGAAATTCAAAAACATAGGAACTATGGAAAGTAAAAGTCTTGCGGAGTATGGTGCTCCGAGTGTTGGTCATTTATATGCTCCTAATGTTCAGCCCACTATTGATGTGGATGAATATGAGATTAATCCTATGTGGATGAATATGATCATGGAAATAGCTTTTGCAGGAGATCCGGACAATGATCCATATGAGCATATTGACAAATTTACTTCATTGTGTTCCACGGTGAAGGAAAATGGATGGACAAATGATAAGATGAAGTTATATATGTTTTGGTTCTCGCTGAAAGGAAAAGCTAAAGATTGGCTAAAGTCGCATCCCATGAGACACTTCAATTCATGGAAAGGTATCTCTGAAGCTTTTCTCGGTAAGTATTTCTCACAAAAGCAAACTTATGAGTGTAGGCTTCATATCCCGAGTTTCAAGCAGAGCAACAATGAGGATTTAATACACACTTATAGGGTTCTCAAAATTGATGCATGATTATCCACATCATAATTTACCTGATTGGTTATTGTTGAATCACTTTTATGGAATCTTGAATCACTCTTCTAAGGATAAGCTAGATATGATGTGTGATGGTGCATTCCTTGGAAAAACTTTGGAAGAAGCTTGGCAACTCTTAAGAGATATACATAATAATTTTCATCAATGGCAATGTGAAATTGTGCATGAAGAAAAACCTTTCCCTACTGATCTAGAGAACTTAGTCAATGAGTTTCTTAAAGATGAAAATAGAAGAGGAAAAAAATACTTATGATGATACCTTAGTTAGAGATGTTCTTTCTAAAGCAATGCCTTTCATAGCTGATTATTTTAATCATATTAGAATTGCTGCTACTAACGATGGAGAACAACCCTCTATTGTTACTCCCATATCTTCCACTTGTTTCATCATTGAAGCAGGAAAGAAGGGTAAATCCATGAAGCATAAAACCAGGAAAAATAAAAATAAGAACTCGTGTTGAATATCCCACACATCTGACATCTGCAGATGAAGTGAAACGGCTTCAGGAAGAGTATTGGGGATCCATCAAGAACAAAGAATAAAAAGAAACCAAGGAATGGAATAAATTGAAAGCCACTCTCAAACCTGATCCCCCACCTATTCCGGATCCCCCACCTATTCCTGATCCTTATTATTCTTCTGACTTTAGTGATGATGAGGACTTAAATTATTCTAGAATCGCTGATAATTGCCCTGAAGAAGTTTTTGATGATTCTAGTAGTATCTGTTTAAATACTCTTTTTAGGGAAATCAACTATGATGAGCCAAAGACGAAACCCTATGTGCCTCCCATATTTGTTTGCTATGACTTTTGTTTTACTAATGAGGTGTAGGAAAGTCAGGTGGCAAAGACCAAGCTACTGGATCCAAAAGGACATTATGAGCTGCACCCTCAAAATAGTAATCAAGGTAAAGATTCAAAGTTTGATAATAAAAATCTTTAACACCCTCTATGCAGGAAGGAAAGAATACATATTTACCATGCTTGGTGCATCCATCCTCATGTGGTAACTAGAACACTTACAAGATACCGATGCACCACAAGTGGGTACGTCTTAGAGCAAACTATGATAAAAATGATGCAGACACTCGTTGGAGGTAAGAAAAACTACTCCTATAGCTGCCTCCATTGCTGAATAAATGTGGAGTATAAAAGCCTGGCTACTTGGTTATAAGAAAGCGCTTCCTGGGAGGTAACCCGGAAGTCATTAGGTATTTTCTTAGTTTTGTGTCTTGAGTCTTGATGCATTCATGTTGCATTGGCACTTTTATTCTTCACATGTCTTGATATTACAGTAATATTGTTGAAAATTTCAAAAGGTAGAATTTATTTTTACTATGTGTTGCATAAACTCAGTTGTACTTAAACCCCATTTTATACATGCTAAATGTTGGTCGGAAATTTAATCTATCATTTTTCTGTCAAAACATGGTGTTTCGCTAAGTTTCAGGTTAAGAAAGAATTGATGAAGAAACATAATTTTTTTGATGGCTATAGAGAGTTTAACGACCAACTATACGGCGGGAATAAAAATTCCGGCCATATAGTTCCGGCCGTATAGATATTTTTGCCATGAACATTTTTTCTTTCATAAGTACTGATGGTTTAACGACCAACTATACGACGGGAAAAAAAAATCCGGCTATATAGTTCTGGCCGTATAGATATCGATGCTTTCGTACAATTTCTTTTCCAGGTATAGAGGGTTTGACGACCAACTATACAGCAGGAACAAATTTTTCTGGCCGTATAGTTGCGCCGCTAGGTGGAAACCCTAAAATTTAAACAGCAAGCCAACTATATGGTGGGAACACATTGTTCCGGCTGTATAGTTTCACCTGTATAGTTGCGTCTGGCCACAAAATCGCTATGGGAAGGTAACCCCTGTATCAAAATTTCGATATACTTTCTCCCTACTTCTTCTAAAAAACCTCGAAACTCAAGGGGGAGCCGAATATCTACAAGCAATAAAAGTTCTTCCTAGACTATAATTATCTATAAAAGTTCATGTTTTCTATTTACTTTCCTTTCATTGGTGGGGTAAACGAACTATGTTCGTATACCAAACCGATGCATTTTATTTCGTGTGTTATTTTCGTAGGGACTTGAACCTTGTGTGACGACATGTCCGGTAGTGCCAACCGTGCAAACACTCACATGAGCCACTTGGTTGTTTCAAATCAAAATGCTTACATATTAATGGCTGGTAAAACCTTCCAAACTTGAACCTCTCCCAATTAAGCACATAGGGGTTACACACTCGTGTTTCATATTTTGTCTCACTTGCACTTCATCAAAATCTGGGAGTATGTACAACTCTTGGACTTAGTTTGTTGACGCGTGGTGCTTAGGTTGATGAACCGACTCAGTGAGACTTGTATTTTTATCACTTTGAGCTATTCCCCGTGCCTTCAAAAACACAAAGTGTTTTATTTTCTTCTTAATTTCCAAGCAGGTTCGCAAGGAAGGCAGCCACCAGGCTATATCAAGAAATATACGTTAAAGCAAAGGTTCTTTGTCCATCAAAAGAGAGGTTACTTGTACCTCAATGATAAAGTGTGTCACCCTTGTTTTCAACTAAGCTTGGGGAGGTAACCACTTCTTATACTCTCTTTTGATAATTGCATTTTCTCTTTTGTGTTCATGATCTTCTCAAGTTTAGCTTGGGGAGGTTATTTTGCATGCGTAGAGTCTTGTGCAAAGTTCTTTATCTTAAAAAGTTTCATGCTATTGTGTATATCTCTGTTTTTGAATGCTTGCTTAGGTGAGATTTTGTTCATATTTATATAAGGGATATACTTGCTCATGTCAGGCCCCATAGGAGACAAGCCATAGCTTTGAGGCACCTTGTTCAACTTTTATCTAGCTTGTGAAAAATATTGTGATCCTCTAAATATACATTGCCATGTTCTCTACATTTTGAAAAGAAAAAAATATAATAAAAGAAGTTCTTCGAAACTTGCTAGTTGACACTATTCAGAATTGTCTTAAGTGAATGGTTATGGAGTAGCACGACTCCATAGTGTTGAAAATGATGGTCTTAATAGATGCTTACTGAGTGAGTTGGCAAATAAGAAATGATTTTTTGAAGTTTCGAGATTACATATGCCAAAATTTTGTCTTGGAAATCAAAGTGAGATATTGATTTATGCATGTCTTGGCGCCACTTTCACACAACATGGGATGCTAACAACTTCGCTGGCCTTTGGACAATCCAAAAAGAGGAAACTCTTGGAGTTTGGCTATGAGTTGCCCAACGTATATAGCAAAAAATGTTATATTTGGGTATGCATTGGTATTCTCATGGGCCTACGTTAAAAGCAAAAGTCGGAATCCTCCTCCGACCGTTATGAGAAATCATTATACCGAAAAGGGAAACCTTTGTAATGGTCACAAGTGTCCTTTCTAGCCTGCATAGTCTCGATTGAACATATACCACTCTTTTGGCATGGTCTCGTTACTAAGAAATATATTTTCTATGAGCTCAACCATCGAAGTTTGCACTTGAGAGACTTTAATAGATGGCATGAGTGGGCAGCATTGGAAAACTCTATTTCTATTTATGATTGACAATTAACCGTGTTCAGCTTTGCCTTATACAAATAAAAATACAAAAATACAATAAAGTGCGCATAGAAGGAACACAAGTTTACTTGGAAGCTAGATTTAACTTTGACATGGGGCATAGAAGTTTTTGACTAATCTCTAGTGGTTTGGAATAATATAACTGAGCTTATATTGCCTTGTATGATTATGCACTCTCTTACTTTGAGCTTGCAGGAAAAACAAGGATACGGTGCATTGATTTCCAATGGTAAACAAGATCACATCCATTAAGTTATCGATCCCTTTTGCTCAAGGACGAGCAAGATCTAGCTTGGGGAAGTTGATGGCTGTGATAATACAACACTTTTTAGCAATATAAATTGTGTCATTTGTCTATCATATCATGCTCCATCTAACTATTGTTATGCCTGATATGCATGATTACTTGTTTTTATTAAATTTAATATGAGCTTTGCAAATTTGGTAGTTTAGGTAGAATTGTATCCCTCTTCCTTGTCTTTGACATGTGTGTAGGTGTTGATGATGATTATGGACAAAACAAAGTCAAAAGGAACAAAGTGAGCATAGTATAGAGGAGCTGCTGAGACCAGACTTAGCCATTTGAGGTGTTGGAAAAGTGATTTTTCAACTTCTCAAAATAAAGATCCAAGACAACAAGGTCGTATCCCTCGATGATACAAACTCAACGATCCCAAGAACACCCAAAACGGAGTTCGTATGAAGAAATGGCGACCAAAATACTAAAGCATACAAACGGTTTAACGAGCAACTATACAACCGGAACAATAATTCCGGCTGTATAGTTGCGCCCTTATAGTTGTAAAAAAGGGTCAGAAACGACGGGATTTCGCCCCAGAAAAGCTCTAGAACCTTCCCTAAGTCACATGACGGTATTGGGGGAACCCTAGGGCACCCCTAAAGCCTATATAAAGGAGGGAGGACCCAAGAAAGAGCCACCATACCATAGCCCTTCAGGGGCGGAGCCCTGCCGCCGCCGCCACCCATCCGATCTCCATTGCGGTAGAGCTCTGCCTCAACCACACCTCCGAGATCTAGATCTCCCTCAACACCAACACCATCAAGGCATCCAAGCAAGAAGAAGAGGAGAAGGAAGACATCACCACCACCACGAATCGATCTCCATCATCATCTCCCTCTCTCTCTCTCTTGTGTTTGGTAATTGTAAGATTGAACACGGTTGTGACATCACTATATATTTATATATGTTTTGTTGCTCATCCATGTGTGAGTGATTGATTCAATTCTAGGTTGAGGTATGATCTAGTGCGCTAAGTTAGAATTTATTGTGATCTAAGATGAGTTTATGTGATCCTTTGGTGAAGGGCCTTTTGCCTTGCGGTGATGCGCGAGAACCATGCATAGTGCACACAATGTGATAGCCCGGTAATCAATTGGGGAACGTTTATTTGTCTGAGAAATCTCTTATAGATCACACATATATTTTCCCATCTATTACTAGTGAGACTGAAGCCTAGAAGCCCTCTCTCATTCCATTCAATCCTACAACTACAATCTCTTTAATTCAGTTCATATTCCTATTTACTTTCCGTCTTAGTTTATTTTGTTCTTGTTAAAAGTTCTTTGTTATTAGATATTTTAAATCTCTCTCAATTATCGTTGTTCTAGTAACTTATATAATAGGCTATTTCCAAACCACGGTTTGGGTGCGAAACATGGCCGCATTGACAACGTGGCTGCGGGGTCGTGTTGTTTCTGTTTGTCGATCTCCCATCAGGACAAACTCTTAAATATTTGCTGCTACAAGTACTGCAATAACCATGTTGTTGGTGCAGGAGTCCAGTCATCAGGGACATATATCGAGGACCCTAGAGTTTATACCTATGGTGGGACAATTATGTCTTAATAATTCTTATGTTTTCTTAATAATAGTTGTGTATACACACTTATTTGGCTGCACCAAATTAAGGCTCCATCCTGGAAGCAACAATAAACAACCAAACAAACGAATGAAATAACAATTGCCTAAACAGTTATTCCGTTAGAGAAACTTGCTACTTGATAAACTTGCGACTTGAGTAGAACACAATGGTTTTTTGGGCGTTGATGCTTTTGTTGTCGATGGCTTCGCGTGTACTTTGCATCTTGCGGGATGGTGGGTGATGACCCACAGGTATAGGGGGTGTATCATAGTATTTTTGATAAGTAAGAGTGTCGAACCCAACGAGGAGCAGAAGGTGCTGGCTAGTGGTATGGATCAGGAATTCTCTGCAAAAACTTAGCAAACGGATTTTTAGGGGTTTTTGATAAAGCAAGTAAACAAAGTACGAGTAAATAAAAGACAATAGGAATAAATGCAGCAAGTGGCCCAATCCTTTATGCAGCAAAGGACAAGCCGGTTGTATTACTTAAAATGACCAAACGTTCTCGAGGACACATGGGAAGACTGTCAAGTGCTTTCGCTTCATATAGTTAATTAATCTTCTTTAGCTTGCTAAGTGTTGTGTGGGTGAACCTGTGCTAATGTACCGACCTTCCTAGGACTAATACATACTTGTGATTATACCCCCTGCAAACATCCGTAAGTACAAGAAAGTAATTAAGGTAGAAACCTAACCACAGCTTTAAACTCTAAGATCCTTACGTCCCTTGTGCAATGGTTTCCTAACGGGGGTTCAGGTTCCTGTCACTCCGGCAACCCCTACGATTAGTAGCCAAATACACAATGCATTCCCCTAGGCCCATATAGGTGAAGTGTCATATAGTCGACGTTCACATGACACCACTAGAAGAAGTACACCACAACTTAAATATCAAACTATTGAATCTTTCTCAACACAACTCCACTACTAACAACATGACTTCTCCCATGTCCTCAAGAACAAAACGAACTACTCACAAGACATCATATGGATCATGATCAGAGATGGAATAATGATGTATAACAATCTGAACATAAACAATAATTCAACGGTTCACTCAATAGCATCAACTACAAAGAGTAATCAACACCGGGAAAGTTTCCCCTATGAACTATGCAAGATTCAACGCAATTGTTATAGCAATATGGAGATGGTGATGAGGGTGTTGATGGCGATGATGGTGGTGATGATGATGATGATCCCGATGAAGTCCATCTTGATGGTGGTGTTGATGGTGACGATCTCCCCTCTCCGGGAAGGAATTCCCCCGGTAGAAATCTGTCTGCTAGAGAGATCTTTCTCTCTCGGTGTTTTCCGCCCGCAGAGGCGGCAAAATCTTTCTGTGGTTGCTCCCCGAGTCTTAGGGTTTCGGGAGGATAATATATGCTAGAGGGGAGTGCCAGGGGTGGACCAGGGCAGCCACACCACCTGGTGGCGCGACCTAGGCTGGCCCGCGCCAGGGGGTGGTGTGGGCCCCCTGTGGCCCATCTCCATCCCCCCTTCTGGCTTCCTTCGTCTTCTGGAAAAATAGGATTTTCCGTATATTTTCCCGGATTTTCTGATCTTCGCGAATTTTGCCTCCAAACAGCACCTTTTCCATCAGAATCCTGACTGCAGCGGTCCATGCTCCAAAAGTCATCAACCATGCGAAAACAGATGAAATAACATAAGTATCACCTCTCAATATGAAATATATCAATGAATAACAGTGAATTATGAGATAGAATAGTGATGCAAAATGGACGTATCAACTCCCCCCAAGCTTAGACTTTGCTTGTCCCCAAGCGAAACTGAGCTCAATAAACATGGCCTCGGGTTTATGGAGTGAAGAGTCGATAAAAGAATACGGACAAGAAGCATCACATTCATCAAACCATAGATCATAATAGAAGATAACTCACTATTATATAACTCAACTTGCAAAGAGTAAAGGAAACACAATAAAGATACATAAAGTAAATCATAATTGGTAATGGCAAACTTAGCTCTTGGTCGAAGAATAGTTGATAATTTGCTGGAGTTCACAAATAACTGGTTTTCAATGATAGCTTTCAAAGTAGTAAACATCAAGATAAGAGCAATGTGCAAAACAAGGAACATAAGCAACATGAGTGAATAAATCATCATATGAATGAATGAAACACAACAACTCAAAATACTTGCTGAGATAGAGAGGAATAGGTTTACTGACTCAACTACAAAGTAAAAGAAAGGCCCTTCGCAGAGGGAAGCAGGGATTGCAAGTCTCATAAAGAGCTCCCAAAATTATGATACTTACTAGCTTTCAGCTCTCATTGCCCCTATCATAGGCATCTTTAGGTGATTAAGGTTAAAGTGACACAACTAAGAGGATATGCTTGACAAGTTATAAGTTGAAATCTCATGCCCCTTACTTATGAGTACCGAACCTCATGCTACTCAACTTCAGTCACAAGTAAGCTCTTGTCATTGTAAATACATGTGTATCATTGAGAACCGCCAACAGGGTACCCCTTACACATGACACGGGAGCTATCCCATAATCAAAATGACAAGGCAAGCAGACAGTGAGCATCTCAACGATCTTTTTATTTGCTATTTGCATAGGTTTTTATTGAGGATGCTTCATAGAATGCTCACTATAGTTATGCTGCAAGTTTCCACCATGATTAGGCATGGCTTAGGCTAGCATCCCAAGCGTTTCTCTAACACACATATGAACTCCATGATCTTACAAGTTCCCCTTTTATTTCACACCACCGGGATCCATAGGCAAAATAATCATGATATTAACTAGGTACAAAGTACCATGGCAGTGTTGAAAGCGTTCCCCATGATACATGGTTCTCCTAACTTCAACTCATAAAGCGCAAGCATATACGCAACAAAAAATGACCCAATGGTTCGGGTTATTAAATGCAAGAAAAGTAAAGTGTGCCATCAAGTTCGTGAGAGCTTTAATCACTAATTATCGAATAACAAGTTTAATTTGGGAGGTAGATAAAACAAGAATTTACTTGGAATAGCAATAATGCAACTAGGTAGGTATGGTGGACTAAAATGGCATGGGTTTGGTTTAAAGGAAGTGGATGCACGAGAAGAATTCCCTCTCAGTACAGGTTTTTGGCTAGCAAGGCTGGGTAGAAACAAACATACAAGTGATAAAGACAAACATGCCATCTTCCTTGGAAGCACAAAAGATCTTAACTAGAGAATACTAGACTCATGAGCAAATCAAGAAAGAAAGACGATGAAATTATTTTTCTTTAGAGGTACTTTAATCTTTTTCATTCAACTCTCAAAAATAGTGTTGCTACTGACCGAGCCAGGTTTTCCAAAACCAACTAAATTAACTCAATGATCCCAAAGTGATACCAATACTAACAACAAGATCAATCATATAACCATGAATTGAAAACTAATATAAGCTATGAAAAAGAGTGAATGATAGAACTTCTCATTAATATTCCATAATGGCAACTCACACCAAGGGATACATATCTAACGAGAGAGGGGACACTTCCATAATTCAAACCATCCTACATAATAACTTCTCTATTCATGATATGACTCTACTAATAAGGCAAAAAGATAGAAGATAGTGATGTGATACCGCGGCACTCCCCCAAGCTTGGAACAAGCCAAGGGGATGCCAAACCTGATGACGAATTACTCCTTCGGTGGTGGTGGTATCCTCTCGATGAGCTCTCTGATAAGTTTCCCCAAGTCCTCAGTCTCAAAGGTGAGATTATGAATCAGCTGTGAGTTTTTCTCAATGTGGCTCATGATCATGTCGTGTTGAGAACTCCAGCTCTTGCTATTATTTCCCCACTCTTCCTCCTTGAAGTCTTCTTTTCCTGCATGGCTAGAACGAGGCAAATCCCAATTGGAGGGTAATTTCCCCTTGGGCATATTCTGGTATTGATGCTCATGGATAAGGGTATGGAAAGGGTTCTTGGTGCGCGGAGGAAGTGACCGTGGAGCCAAACAGTGACGAGGAGCTTTCCCCCAGTCTGCATCCGTGCAGTCCTTCTAACCCTGGCAGGTTTTGTCACCACTCCAATGCTTGCAATGGTAGTGTCGGTGTGCGGATGTTGGCCTTGCTCCTCTTCACCTTCACTCTTGATCTCCTTCTCCTTCCCGGCGTCTTGGAGGTCTTCCTCCATAGGCTCCTTCCCTTTATCCTTGGCAGACACCATTGTGCTTCTAAGCTTCAAGAATAGTTCCTGGCAGAAATAGATCGAAACAAAAACACAACGAAAACACGATATACGAACCTCGGGGGATCCGGGGGATTATATATTACTAAGTTTCACATCAAAAGGAAGGTATTGGGAGAAAACGGGTCAGAGACAGAGTCCGGAGTGGCCACACCACCTGGTGGCGTGACCAGGGGAGGGCCCGCGCCATAGGGTGGTGTGAGCCACCCTGGCTCCATTTCCGTCCCTTTTTTGCTTCGTAGCTTCCCTTATTGACTGGAAACTGCAAAAATATAGTTGGATTGTATTTTCGCGGAACTTTCCTTACCAGAACTGTTACCTATTTGAAAACAGACTCTGCAGGTCTATGAATTTGGTATCTAGTAGATTCTTCCGGAGTCATCACTTGAATAACATCAATATCTTCATCTTCATACTCTTATTACTGGAGTCATAAAACCTTTCTCTTCCTTATTACACCATTATCTCCACTTCCTAGAAATTTCTTTCACACAAAACTCCACACAGTTCTCATTAGCAACATTAGTATAAGTGAAGTGATAAAAACTTTTGTGTCCAATTTCAACTGAAACCCATCAAAACATAAGCTACTGTAGCAACTCCTTCCGATAACCCAAAAAGAATTCAAAAAGGAAATCGAATAAAGAAGCAAATGCAAGAGTGGCAAAATCTGTCAAAACAGAGCAGCAGGTAAAGATCAATTTTTTCGAAAATCTTCTGTTGCTCAAATCAAAAAGTGCAAAACTAACATAAGTTAAATAACAACCTGTGTCAGAAGTACAAAAAATTACAGCTCAATCCGACATACAAAGATCTCTCACGAATTTTTAAGGTGAAGCACAAAAATCTGTTTCGGGACAGCAACTTCCCCAAATATTACTTCTCTCTCATTAGAGGTTGATCTTGACACAAAAACCAAACAAAAAGGATAAGGAGCGGTTGTTACCGAAGTAATAACTTCCAAGACTCAAAGAAACAAAAACAAACTGAAAGAAAAATAAACTAGGTTGTCTCTCAAAAAGCTCTTTCTTTATAGCCATTAAGATGGACAAGATAATTTTGAAGATGCTCACATAGGAATATGAATTGAAATGAAAGAGAGCATTAAGAAGCAAAAACACACACATTTAAGTCTAACCCACTTCCTATGCAAGGGAATTTTGTAAACAAACAAGTTGTTGAAGCCAGAGGCTACTTGCATAAGAAGGCAAAAGAAGTGCAACATAAAAACTTTCAGCATAAAACGGGGAAACTTGATATTATTGAGATAAATAAGAACACTTTTCCCTCTCTCATAATAACTTTTAGTATCATGCATAAACTTAACAATATAACTATCACAAGGACCATCGTAACAATGATCACTTATTCTAATAGAAAACACATGAATACTAGCTCTCATAATACTACTTTGTGAAACAATATTAGAGGTATCCTTACAAAGGATAGTGTGTCCCTCTTTTTTATATTTAGTAACAAAGTCTTTCACATTTGCTATTATAGGTTCATCAACCATTTGTTTATCAGGTTCAACAGCTTTATTTGTACTTTCATTAAACATACTAGCTATCATAGAATGTTCCTTTATCTTAACTGGGAAAGGCATTTTCTCAATATAAGGTTCAGGTAAAATATGATTAGCAGTATAAACTTCAGTATTTCTTGCAGGAACACTCTTAGCAATATCTTTATAAGGTTCATGATACTTATTCCACTTCTTTTTAGGCACTTCAATGTAGGAAGCAAAAGCCTTAAAATAAGAAGCAATATCTTGGGAGTCTAGACCATAAGCATTTTTAATATTTTGAAAGTCATCAGTTCCCATAAAAGATTCAATGCATTCATAATCATAATTTATACCTGACTTTCTTCCTTTGTCATTCTCCCAAGCTTCAACATTGTCTTGAATACGGTCTAGAAGATCCCATTTAGCTTCTTCTTCCATGCGAGTGAATGATCCAGCACAAGAAGCATCCAATAAATCCTTATCATGTAGAGGGAGCCTTGCATAAAAGTTATTGATAATAATATTATTGGGGAGCTCATGGATGGGACATTTGAGAATTAGTAACTTCAATCTCCCCCAAGCTTGAGTTGTACTCTCTCCATCAAGAGGCCAAAAGTTGTATATTTGATTTCGATCTTTATGAATCTCACTAGCAGGATAAAATTTTGAATAAAAGAGAGGCATTATTTCCTCCCATTCCAGAGCTTGACCATTCTTCAGCAGCTTATACCATTCCTCAGCTCTTCCTTTCAGCGATAATGAGAATAACTTCTTCTTAACTTGATATGTAGTAATACCTGCACACTTGAACAACCCGCATAATTCATGTATAAAGAGTAAATGATCACCAGGATGGACAGTTCATCCCCAACATAATAGTTATCCATAACACGATCAATAATTCTTGTAGGTATTTTAAAAACATCATTCTCAGCAGGTGGTGGCTTATCTACTACCTTAGCAGTGGTAGTAGCATTACCAAATAAGAAACTCAGCGAATTATCCATAACAAAAATAAAGCAACTAGCAGAAGAAAACAATACTCACAGTAGAAGTTTCCTTTACCAGTTCCACTCTCCAATAGCGCTTCACTCCCCGGCAACGGCGCCAGAAAATAGTCTTGATGACCCACAAGTATAGCGGGTGTATCGCAGTATTTTCGATAAGTAAGAGTGTCGAACCCAACAAGGAGCAGAAGGTGCTGGCTAGTGGTATGGATTAGGAATTCTCTTCAAATACTTAGCAAACGGAATTTTAGGGGTTTTTGATAAAGCAAGTAAACAAAGTACGAGTAAATAAAAGACAGTAGGAATAAATGCAGCAAGTGGCCCAATCCTTTATGCAACAAAGGACAAGCCGGTTGTATTACTTAAAATGACCAAACGTTCTCGAGGACACATGGGAAGACTGTCAAGTGCTTTCGCGTCATATAGTTGATTAATCTTCTTTAGCTTGCTAAGTGTTGTGTGGGTGAACCTGTGCTAATGTACCGACCTTCCTAGGACTAATACATACTTGTGATTATACCCCCTTCAAACATCTGTAAGTACAAGAAAGTAATTAAGGTAGAAACCTAACCACACATTTAAACTCTAAGACCCTTACGTCCCTTGTGCAATGGTTTCCTAACGGGGGTTCAGGTTTTTGTCACTCCGGTAACCCCTACGATTAGTAGCCAAATACACAATGCATTCCCCTAGGCCCATATAGGTGAAGTGTCATGTAGTCGACGTTCACATGACACCACTAGAAGAAGTACACCACAACTTAAATATCAAACTATTGAATCTTTCTCAACACAACTCCACTACTAACAACATGACTTCTCCCATGTCCTCAAGAACAAAACGAACTACTCACAAGACATCATATGGATCATGATCAGAGATGGAATAATGATGTATAACAATCTGAACATAAACAATAATTCAACGGTTCACTCAATAGCATCAACTACAAAGAGTAATCAACACCGGGAAAGTTTCCCCTATGAACTATGCAAGATTCAACGCAATTGTTACATCAATATGGAGATGGTGATGAGGGTGCTGATGGTGATGGTGGTGGTGATGATGATGATGATCCCGATGAAGTCCAGCTTGATGGTGGTGTTGATGGCGACGATCTCCCCTCTCCGGGAAGGAATTACCCTGGCAGAAATCTGGCTACCGGAGAGATCTTTCTCTCTCGGTGTTTTCCACCCCACAGAGGCAGTGGAATATTTCTATGCTCGCTCCCGAGTCTTAGGGTTTCGAGAGGATAATATACGCTAGAGGGGAGTGTCGGGGGTGGACCAGGGCGGCCACACCACCTGGTGGCGTGGCCTAGGCTAGCCCGTGCCAAGGGGTGGTGTGGGCCCCTGTGGCCCATCTCCAGCCCTCCTTCTAGCTTCCTTCGTCTTCTGGAAAAATAGGATTTTCCCTATATTTTCCCGGATTTTCTGATCTTCGCGAATTTTGCCTCCAAACAACACCTTTTCCATTAGAATCCTGACTACAGCGGTCCATGCTCCAAAAGTCATCAACCATGCGAAAACAGATGAAATAACATAAGTATCACCTCTCAATATGAAATATATCAATGAATAACAGTGAATTATGACATAGAATAGTGATGCAAAATGGACGTATCAGTGGGATGAAGCGGCTCGGGCTAACCTTACATGTCATCGCACATGAGACTTGGTCCATGTTTAACGTGCAACTTGCATTGCATAAGTGGCTTTGCGCGTGTCTATCTCTCCCACCATAGTTAAGATCCAATTTACAATTTGCATCTGACAACACTTGTATCAGTGTTGTAGTTCTTGTTCTTAGGTAAGGTCGGTTCTTATTCGAAAGCCCCAAACCACGTAAAATATGCAAAGAAAATTAGAGGTGTCTAACTTGTTTATGTAGGGGCATGTGATGTGATATGGCCATGATATGATTGTGATTATATTATATGTATGCAATGATCCTTATTGTAATATGGCAACCGATAGGAGCCTAATGGTTGTCTTTAAATTTGCTAAGACATATGTGTCGATTCATCATGTAATAGCTTTATTCCAAGTAGTTGTAATAGTTGTTGTTAGTGATGGACAACCATGAAGCGGCGCCACTGACCTTGACGCCACACTGGTGATGATGGAGATCATGTCCGTGCTTTGGAGATGGAGATCAAAGGCACAAGAAGAAAGGCCATATCATATCACATATTATGAATTGCATGTGATGTTAATCCTTTTTGCATATTGTATTGCTTAGATCGCGACGATAGCATTATAAGATGATCCCTCTCACTAAAATATCAAGTAATAAAGTGTTCGTCCTTAGTAGGCACCGTTGCTAAGACTCGTCGTTTCGAAGCATCCCGTGATGATCGGGTGTTATAGATTCTATGTGTGCATACAATGGGTGCAAGCTAGATTTGCACATGCGGATACTAAGGTTAATCTTGACGAGCCTAGCATGTACAAACATGGTATCGGAACACGGAATACCGAAAGGTAAAGCATAAGTCATATGAATGATATGATGAACATGGTTGTCGTTGTATTGGGAACGACAGTACCTAAGAAGGTTAGATAGAGGTGTGGGGACTAGCAGGGAAGCTATCGATGGCGTCCGTAGGCGGGATTGGATACAAGCAAGCGTAGCTGGACGCAGGAAGTACCCAGGTTCGGAGCCCTCGCGATGAGGTAAAACTCCTACTCCTGCCGGATCTGACTATGAGGGATATACGAACTACAAGTGCTCCTAGAGCTGTATTCTCTAGCTACTGTCTTAAATGCACTGAGACCAACCCTTTCTACTGAGGCCTTGCCTCTCCTTATATAGGCAGAGAGGCAACGGTCTCACTGGCCAATCCGACTGGCGAGCCCCACAGGCGGGTCCCAGCCGGCTGGTCATCTACAATATCTGGTACGATATGTCCCATCGGAGTATGAGCGGTATGGCTGTCGTAGGCACAGTGGATGCCGTGCGAGCCTGTCATCAGCATCGGGCCACTGTTCTTGTGTCATCCCCGCAAAGTCTTTAGTATGGCCGAGTAGTTGCCAGTCTTGTCGTCGTACAGGGCGTACCGTGCACTGATTCACACGTCGTCATGTCTCCTTGATTGGTTCCGGCTATGTTGCCATAGCCGGCTGCTTCTCGCCGATCCGGCTACCATGCGGTAGTCGGCCTGACCTGCCTTGTCCGGCTGCCTCTGGCCAGCCGGGAGCAATCCGACTGCCCTGTTTCTTGTCCAGTTGGGGTATCTGGGGATCATCCCCACTAGCCCCCGAGCACGTGTGGATTCCGCCCTTAGGCGAAATGTGCGCGTGCTCCCTCTTGGTTTTGAATTTGTGACCGGCTACGCCTGGCGGTTATGCTACCTGTGACGTTAGTGCTGACGCTGGCCACGCACGCACTTGCCATCATTGCCCTGTGGTGGGCAGCGTAACGTCCCGTCGCACGTCGCCTCGGGGAACTGCCGCCTGGCGCTTCGGTTCCTGCTCCAGGATCTTCTGCGCACCCCACATCGGCACACGAGATCTAGGCGGCGGTTGGGGTGTGGGTTGCCTGGATGAATGCCACGTGGCGCCGTGGATGGTTGCTCTTCCGGCCCTTTAAAGGGACGCCGTGGGAGGAGCAGTTCCTTTCCTCTGCTCCCTCGCTTCTTGTTGCTCTCTCCCCTTCTGTGCTCCTGCCCTCTGCGCCCTTCCTTCACTGCCGTTGTAGCCCGCTGCGCCGCGCATTCGTCGTCGGCGGTGGTACGGGCCACCGCCACTCCTCCGCCGTCGTGTCTTCCTGTGAGCCGGAGATGGCAGCCGAGCGCGGAGCCTGGTGTGGCTCCTCCGTCACGGAGGACCACATCCAGAAGTACCGCGCTACCCGCGTCCTTCCGCCGGAGGAGGAAGTAGAGGTGCGGCTAGCGCCAGCGGGAGAGGTGTCGCCGCATCCGGCGGAGGGAGAGCGGGTAATCTTCCTTTCGCATCTGGTGCGCGGGTTCGCGCTGCCGGTGCACCCTTTCTTCCTCACGTTCCTTGCTTTCTTCGACCTCCGCCTCCGCCATCTCGGCGCCAACGCAATCGGAACGCTGGCGCACTTCATGGTGTTCTGCGAGAGCTATCTCGAGATCCAGCCAGATCTCGGGCTCTTCTGCCGGCTCTTCCGAGTCCGGCCGCAGGTGCAGTTTATGAAGGGGCCGCTAGTTGTCTGTGGCGGCGCCTCCATATACTCCCGCACGTAGACCGGCTACCCGAAGTTCCGGCTGCATGACACGGTATGACTGTGGCAGCAGTCGTACTTCTACGTCAAGAACGTCACCAACATGGACCGGATCAACCTTCCGGCGTTCCAAGATGTCGAGTCCAGCGGCCAACACTGGGAGTTGAAGATTTATGGCGACAAGGCGGAGTCGGATGCGATGTTGCAACGCATGCGCTCCCTCGTCACCTGCCGGCTGACTAGCGTGGACATCACCCTCAGCTGGATGTCCCGGATGATGATGTCGTTGCAGCAGCGAGCACACAAGATGTGCTTCTACTCCGGTCGGCTGGACCCGACCCGGATGTCGCGTCGTGATCCCCGCTACCACAACCTAAAGGAGTGGGTGTGGACGATCACCAAGGAGCGGTTGCCGGAGGGCTGGACCATCAGCCTGTCGCCCTACAACCGGGACAACCGCGCGCCCGGGTAGGTCCTTTTAGCCAGAGTTTTCTTTCGTATATCTTGCCCTTCCTTTTGTTTTATCCGACTAATCTCTTGTATTAGGCAGATCTTCCCTTGCATCCTTCGTGAGGAGGGTGAGGCCCCCCTCGAGACGTTCACTCCTGACTTGCCCGAGCCGCGTGCTCGGCGATCTGGCGAGGAGTCGGACAGAGACGAGGATGCCTTCCCCAGCCGGAACGACGAACCGGCCACCGACCCCCACGCGGAGGTTGACGAGGAGGAGGAGGCCGCGCCAGCCTCTGATCCGGTGCAGCGCCCTGCGACGGACGGTGACTCCAGCTAGTCTGGCGCTGGCGGGAGCGGCTCTAGCCATTCCAGCGCCAGTCGGCCTGCCGCGGAGGAGCCGGTCCCCAAGAGGAGCCTGACCAACGCCCTTGCACCGAGTCGCCTTGGCCGGAAGAAGGGGCCGCCTCCGGTGGTGCAGGGGTACGTCTTTCTTCCTTTTTCTTTCACCATCTTCTGTTTCTTTCTTTTTCCCTTTTTTGGCTTTGGCTTATTTGCTTATTTTTCCCTCTTCTCTTCCTTTGTCCTCTTAGCACGCTGGTCTCCTTTGGAGCTGCGAGCCCGCTACGAGCACCGACTGGGTCGCCACTCCGCGCCCCGACCACGTCTGCCAGCGCCCCTTCTTCTTCCGACACACCACCTCTGCTGCCACCTCGAGCTGAACCGGCTGCCTCAGCCGGAGCGGAGGGTCCTCAGCCGGACGTGGTGGCCCAGCCAGAAGCGGAGGGTCCTCAACTGGGTGGTTCTTCTGCGGGCGCGCGGGGGGCCGCGACCGGCAAGGAACTCGTGGTTGTCGGTGACAACAACTCTGACGACGAGTCGGGAGAGGAGTGGAGGACAGCGGTGGTTGCCGCGAAGGAGTCCCTGGCCATCAACGTCGTGGATGATGACGCCTCCTCCGCCGACTCGCTGATAGATCTCGCCGCCACCCTCGAACTGGCGGTGAAGGATATCCGGCTGCTGGAGGCCGCAGCCGGCGGGAACTGGTCCTTGGAGCAGAAGCTTGCTCCCGCCAACTGAACCTCCCAGAGTAAGTTTGCTTCGTCCGGCTTGCCTTTTTTTTGCTAATAGCCGGCATTGTCGCAGCTATCCTCGTGTGCGCTCAGCGCGAGATCGATCGCTTGAAGAAAGCGAACGACCGGCTGAGCAAATCCAACTCCAGTCTGCGGCTGTAGAACAAGGATTGGCACGCGAAGGTGGTGAAGGAAATATGCCCTGAGAGGCAATAATAAATTTGTTATTATATATTCCTTATACATGATAGATGTTTATTTTACATGCTAGAATTGTATTGATTCGGAAACATCAATACATGTGTGTTTAATAAATAAAAAGGGTTCCTAGCCATGCCTCTCTTATAGACTAGCTTGTTGATTAACAAGCTGATCAAGGTTTCCTGATCATGGACATTGGATGTTGTTAATAACAAGGTCACACCATTGGTGGAATGATGTGATGAAAATTCATCCGAAGTATAGCATTACGATCAAGTCATTATGTTTATATTGCTATAACATCATACGAAGTAATCTTTATCCTTAGACCAAGAGATCATGTTAATTGCTGACACCGGAAGAGTATCTTGATAACATCAAACGTCACACCGTAACAGGGTGACTATAAAGATGGGTTCAGTACTATGAAGGTGTTATGTTGAGGCTCATGGATCAAGAGTGGAATTTGTCAATCCAGATGACGGATAGATATACTCTGGGCCCTCTCGGTGATATGACATTAGGATAGCTTGCAAGCAAGTGATGTGATCACTAGAATGTTATATCACGGAAACGAGAAAAGAGTGCATGTCGGTAACAAGATCAAACTAGGTATGGAGATACCGATGATCGAATCTCGGACATGTAATATATCGAGAGACAAAGGGATTTAGTTACAAGCGTTAAAGGTTCTCACGATCATAGAAGTCATCGTTGAATGTGTAGGAGTCAGTACGGATCTCTAGGTCCCGCTGTTGATTATTGATCGGAGAAGGGTCTCGATCATGTCTGCATTATTCGTGAACCGTAGGGTGGCACACTTAAGAGTTACCGGACACCATTTTGGAGCACATATGTTTCAGACGAAAGAATTGCAAAGCGCAGGAATTGTTTCAATAGAAACCGGAAATTGTTTCGGGTGAAATTGCAGAAGGTGGTTCTGCATGTGACATTGAAATATTGCAAGGGGCTATATGTGAATGTTTGTTAATTAAAGTAATTAACAAAATTCTGAATAAATTTAATAAAAAGAGTTTTATTAAATGAGAGAGCATTAAATTTGGAGAAATTTAATGCATTTAAAGTGGAGACTTTAAAAGGGAATGTGAAGAGGCATTTTAATGTGGAGGGGTTACCACCACATGAATGGGGGAGGTGAGGGGTCACCCCCCATGCGCCGGCCATGGAGAGAGGGGGCACCCCCCCTCCTCCTATAAAAGGCCACCCATTCCCTCCTTCATCCTCACACCTCCTTGTGAAGGATCTCTCTCCTCCTCTAGAATTATTCCCCCATGGTCTTGGATTAGCTAGATACATGTTCCCGGTGGCATTTCGTCTGGAAGGAGTTGCTGTTTCCGCTGGATCGCTGGAGCGAGGAGGTGGAGGTTGTCCGGTGGCTTGAACGTGTGTGCGAGTGTGGATGCGCTGCTGAGTTGCGGTGCTCGGACTTCCACACGATCGTGAGATTGGCAAGTGTACGACTACATCAACCACGAGTTCCTACTCGTTAACAAAGCTCATTGTCTACGAGGGTAAGTTCTCGTTGGATGTATGTCCACCCGTTGCTTTGTACCTAGTAGATAGATCTAGGCGTGTAGTTCACACCGTAGGAAATTTTTTGTTTTCTATGCTGCGGACCCAATAGGTGGACGGTCTGGAGGCCACCGTTAAGGAGCACGACGCCTCGCTCGCCAGCCGGATCGAAGCCTTCAACCTTCTCGAGGCCCAGAACAAGGACCAAGAGAAGGAGATCAAGCGGCTGGCAACGAAGGAGAAGGCTCTGGTGGAAGAACTGATACAAGTTGGCCACACGGCTAAGGGTAAGTTCCCTTTTTCCGTCTCCCTTTCTTTCCGGATCCGATAGCCGGATCTGACTCTCTTTTTCTGACAGCATTTTATCCCGGCATAGACCTGCTGGCGTACAACCGGCTGCAGGAGAACTGGCCGGGAGAGCAGCCGACAGCCCAAGAGCTCGTCGTCCTTCTTGGCGAGGAAGCTGCCAAGCTTCGTCAAGCGGCGCGGGACATCTTCTCGTTCATGTGGCCAGATGCTCCAGTTCCGGATACGATGGTGCAGCTGGTTGCGAAGGTGGGGGAGGTGCCGGCTGCGATGGACCGGCTGCGGGAGTTGGCGGCGCGAGCCGGAGTAGAGATGGCTCTGGCCCTTATGCTCTCATGGTACAAGGACACCCGTGTCGAGAAGATCGATGGAGGCTTCCGCGTCGGCGCCGACCTTGCCGCCATCCGCCAGGCCCATCCGGAGCTCCGGGGCTCCACCATCAAGATCGCCGACTATGTGGATCTCGATGAGGTGCTCACCGACTCAGAGTCCGTCGGTACTCCGGATGTGGAAGCCCCGACGCAGCCGGCTGCGGGCGCTGGAACCGGTTCGAGCGTCGCGCCTCCTCCTCCGCCCGAGGTTGCCGCCAACCAAGATCGCCCCGGGATGCCGGGTGTATTTGTCTTGTTTGATCCTGTTTGAAACTTGTTTGTCTGTACCGGCCGCCTCTGGCGCCAGGTAAATTTATGGGAGCTTAGCCTCCTCTTTTTTTTAACGTTAATTTTGAACTGGCTTGGTTTCCCTTTAACTTGTGCACTTTGCATTTTCTTTCAATATTTCGCCGACTGACTTTATCCGGCTGACTTCGCCCGGCTACACGCCTTTAGCCGGGGGAACTGCACCTCCAGTGGGGGCACGCTAGCGCACCCACTGGGTGTAGCCCCCGAGATTCATAGTGGCTGGCATAGCCAGGTGCTTCGAATCTTCCTTCTTTTCCCAAATCTTCTAACTTTTATCCGACTAGACCCGTCTTAGTCGGTTGCTTTCGCTGGCTGAACACCTTCAGCCGGGGGAACTAATATTCCAGTGGGGGCGCACGAGCGCACCCACTGGGTGTAGCCCCCGAGATTCGTAGTGGCTAGCGTAGCCAGGTGCTTCGAATCTTCCTCGTCTTCTCTTGCTCCTGCCCTTGCCCTCACCTGGGCTCCGAACGGCCGGCTAAACGCCTTTAGCCGATCGGGAACTACAAGATTCCACTGGGGGCGCGCGAGCGCACCCAGTGGGTGTAGCCCCCGAGATTCTGAGCGCTTGATGAAGGCAAGGACTTCGAATATTCTTCTCTTTTCTTCCTGAATTCCGACTCAAGGTAGTCGTACAAGAATATACATACACGTACATTCTCACATGTTAATAGGTTAGTCTGCCAAATTATAGCCGGAAAGCAGATTTGTTTTTTGAAAACTAGCTTGTGCCTTTCTGGACACTTGGTCATTTTCCCGTGTGCTCTGCTGTTTTCGCTGTGTCCTTGCCGGGCAGCCGGGTTGCGGTCTGCACCAGAATCGAAGGGAGCTGACAGTACATCGCGCACGGTACTGGGGGCTTAGCAACCGGATTGTCTCAAGCTAGTTGCGAGGCCGAGACGCCTGATCTGTTGCGTCTTCTCCCCGTTTTTCATGTGGGATGCCTCGGGCTTTTGCTCTTGCTAGCCGGACAGCCGGGTTGCGGTCTGTAGCTGAGACGAAGAGTGGGCCTCTGACATCGTCGCACACTACTCAGTCGGTTTGTTGACTTAGCAGGTCGGGCCAGCCGGCAAGCCCCCGGGTAGGGGTTGCCGGAGCTGGAAAATCAGAATCGAAAAACAGGTGTGAAACACATTTCTAGCAAGGAGCCCCCGAGCATCTCATAGGGGTCCGCATTTTCATTCATAGGGTTTGCGGGATACATACACTGTCTGGCGACTAGGTGTAAAACGGGCGCAGCAAGGCCACATTCCAGGGACGCTCGGTCTCCTCGTCCGATTTGTCCATCTTGTTATTGCGCGGCTGCTGCGCGTCGATGAGGTAGTAGGAGTTGTTGGGCAGCGCCCAGCTGATGATGAAGGGGCCCTCCCAAGGTGGCGATAGCTTGTGCATGCCCTTTGTGTCTTGCACCAGCCAGAGGACCAGGTCGCCCTCGCGGAACGCGACTGGGCGGATCCGGCCTGAATGGTAGCAGCGTAGTCATTGCTGGTACAGGGCCGACCTGGACATTGCCAACTCGTAGGCCTCCTCCAGGAGGTCCACACCATCCTCCCGCGCCTCTTGGTTGGCCTTTTCATCGTAGAGGAGCTTGCGCGGGGAGTCGAACTCGATATCCGCGGAGATGACGGCTTCCGATCCGTAGACCAGGAAGAACGGAGTGTAGCCGGTTGATCTATTCGGCGTGGTGTGGAGGCTCCATAGCATAGCCGGAAGCTCCTCGATCCAGCATCTAGGTGACCTCTCCAACGGCTCGATGAGGCGCGGCTTGATGCCACTAGCACCAAGCCGTTTGCCCTTTCGACCTGCCCATTGGACTGCGGGTGCGCGGCGGAGGCCAGGTCCAGTCGGATGCCCTTGTTGCTGAAAAATCGAGCGAAGGCCCCTTTGGCGAAGTTTGTGCCATTGTCGGTGATGATGCTATTGGGGTAGCCGAACCGGTTGATGCTGTCGGTGAAGAAGGTAACGACTGTCGCCCCGTCCAGCTTCCGGATGGGCTTGGCCGGCTTGGAATCCGGCCGCACATGAAGTGAGTGCTCGGCGAACTCCCTCGACACACCTGGCATGTCCTTGGGGGACCATGCAAAGATGTCCCGATTCTCACGGAGGAAGTCGACGAGCGCGCCTTTCTATTTGTTGTCCAAGTTGGCACCGATGGTGATGAACTTGGTCGGGTCGGAGGGGTCGAGCAGGATCCTCTTCGTCTCCTTTGCCGGCTGGAAGGCTCCTTCTCTAGCCGGTTTGTTGCTAGCCGGTATGTCCTGCTGGGCCATGGCCACATTGCGCATGATTACACGCTTCTCCTCGGCTATGATGAGGGCCTCTGCCAGTTTGGAACCGGCTGAGGCGCACTCCATCGACCGCCTGAAGCAGCCGGCGATGGTGATCTCGCCATTGGGTCCCGGCATCTTCGTCTTGAGGTATGCGTAGTGGGGGACGGCCATGAACTTGGCGAGGGCGGGGCGCCCGAGGAGAGCATGATAGGAGCTCGTCAGGTTTACCACCTCGAACCAGATTGGTTCACGGTGGAAGTTCTCCTCGGTCCTGAAGATGACATCCAGCTGGATCTTACCCAGCGGGGCGCAAGCTGGCCCTGGCAGCCACCATGGAATGTTGTGGTAGTCGGGCGCAGGTCGCATTCGCGAATGCCCAGCTTTTCCAGTGAGGACCGGTAGAGGAGGTTGAGGCTGCTGCCTCCGTTGATGAGGACGCGCGAGAAATGGCAGGTATGCGCGTTGGAGATGATGAGGGGGTCGAGCACCATGGCGTAGCCCCCAGGAGTCGGCAGCTGCTCCAGCTGGTCTTCATGGCTCTAGGTGATGGGGGTTTCCGACCAGTTCAGGTACTGGGGGACCGGAGAGACGTTGGCATTGACCTCCTTGGAGCGTCGCCTGCGGCTGTGCTTGTCGTCCAGCTCCGTCTCGAAGATGTGGTAGGTGGCATGCGGCTGGGGTAGCCTTTGTTGTTGTTGCCGCTGTTGCCGCTATTAACATCATTGCCGGCTCCCCTAGCCGGCGGTGGTGGTCCACCAAGAGGGGGCGGGGGGAGACGTGGCTGGCCACCCTGGTCTTTTAGCTGGCGAGTCCAGCTGCAATTCCGGGTGGTATGCGTAGCCGGTTTGAAGGGACCGCTGTGCCACTTGCACGGGCCATCAAACATTTGGTCGAAGGTGAGCCGTGGCTTCTACCTCCTTGCATCGTTAGCCGGTGCGTCGGGCGCACCCTCCACAGTATTGACCTGCCGCGCGTGGTAGCGGGGCTTCTGTTGTCCGGCTTGGCGGTCCCCATGGAACCAGTTGTCGTTGCCGTGGCGTCTGGAGGATCCGGCTTCTCCAGCCGAGTTGCTTGGACGGTCGCGAGCCGACTCCGTAGGAGTCGGACGCCCGTCAGCATTTAATCGGAGGGGCTTCTTCATGGCGGCATCCGCAGTGGCATACTGGTCCGCAACCGTCATCAGCTCCGCCATGGTTTTCGGCTCGTCACACAGTAGCCGGTGGCGAAGCATGGTGCCTTCTCGGCATCCCTCGATGAAGAAGCTGATGGCCTGGCTCTCCAGGATGCCCTCGCAAGTGTTGCGCAGCTCCGTCCACTTGGCGAGGTACTCGTGGTCGGTCTCGCAGTCACCCTGGACGCACAAGGCTAGGTCGCGCGGGCGCCCCGGACGCTTGTACGTGCCATTGAAGTTGCGGACGAACACCTTCTCGAAGTCCGGCCAGGCATTAATGCTGTTGGGCGCAAGGCTGTTGAGCCACGTCCTTGCCGACCCGGTTAGCATGAGAGGGACGTAGCGCACGGCTATGCGCTTGTTCCCATGGGCGATGCCGGCTGCTGTAACATAGTCGGTCAGCCAATCTTCCGGCTTCATACTGTTGTCATACTTGGGGGTGTCCCTGGGCAGGGTGAACTTATCCGGAAACGGCTCGTTCCGGATGCGGGGTCTGAAACAAACCGGTCCGGTGGAGTCTTCTTCCTCCGTGACGCGCGCTTGAGCGAGGAGCTCGATGCGGTCACGGGCATCCGGACGATCCGGGTTGGGCGCTCCCACCCGGCCCGAGAGACGGGAACCGGCGGGTCTAGGTGCTCTGGTTGGTGGAGGGGGAGGCGGTGGGTTGCTGTTCACCGTTTGCTCCTGGCACGGCTGGCCCTTGTTGCCAGAGCAGTGACGCCTGCTGTGGGCCTTAGCCGGCTGAGGGGAGGATGCCTGTTGGGTGTCGCGGGGCACGCCCCTGCTGTTGACAGGCAGCTTGCTCCCCTGGAGTAGCTGGGGTCCTCCTGCATCTGCCGGTTGGCATCAACCTGCTCATCCGCGATGTGGAGGAGCTCCTACACGCGAGCGTGCTAGCGGGCTCGCTCCTCGCCCTCCAGGTTGGGCAGTTCTTCTGCCGCAGCTCGCGCCGCGCGCAGGTTCTTGATGGGCGTGCTGTAGGTGGGCCGGATGAGGGCGGGCGCGGGATCCGGCTCCCCATCCTTTTCCATCCTTCCGCCTAGCTCGCCGCCCTGGCGCCGTACCTGGTTGCGCCGGCTCGGCTCCGTCGTAGCCAGAGTGAGGCCGTGCGCGCGGTCGTACTCGCGCCGAGTGATCTCGAGTTGCTTGCGGGTTGCCGCTAGCTCCATGGCCTCCTGGGAGGAGGATCTGTCTCTCCATGGCGAAGTTGGCTTCCGCCTCCTCCGGGTTATCCCCGAGGTTAACCGGCATCAGGAGCCGATCAATGGCATCCTCCACCGGATTCCGAGGTTGCGGAGGCGCGGAAGTTCCACCCTCATCCGCGCCTCACTCCCATGGTTGGCGGGGGTGGGAACTGGAGCCGGCCATCATGACCTCCACGCCGCAGGAGGCGACGGAGGTGCTACCGCCCGGATGCAGTAGTTCCGTGACGGAGACGATCTCCCTAGGGAAACACTCCGGAACAGTGGCGACATAGACGGGGAGGTCGCCGAAGAGCAGGATGGAGTCGTTCGCCGGGAAGGAAGTTCCGGCGAAGCAGGAAGCATTGTCGATGACGCAGTCGAATTTGCCGAGCGTGAGCACCAGGCCGGAGGCCACGCGCTCACCGGCTGAGGTGTGGCGTCCCGTGCGGAACGTGACTCCGGTCGAAGCCATCTGCCCCCACGGTGGGCGCCAACTGTCGTTGTATTGGGAACGGCAGTAACTAAGAAGGTTAGATAGAGGTGTGGGGACTAGCATGGAAGCTATCAACGGCGTCCGCAGGCAGGATTGGATACAAGCAAGCGTAGCTGGATGCAAGAAGTACCCAGGTTCGGAGCCCTCGCGATGAGGTAAAACTCATACTCCTGCTGGATCTGACTATGAGGGATATACGAACTACAAATGATCCTCGAGCTGTATTCTCTAGCTATTGTCTTACATGCACTGAGACCAACCCTTTCTACTGAGGCTTTGCCTCTCCTTATATAGGCAGAGAGGCAACGGTCTCACTGGCCAATCCTACTGGCGGGCCCCACAGGCGAGTCCCAGCCGTCTGGTCATCTACAGTATCTGGTACGATATGTCCCATCGGAGTATGAGCGGTATGGCTATCTTAGGCACAGTGGACGCCATGCGAGCCTGTCGTCGGCATCGGGCCACTGTTCATGCGTCATCCCCGCAAAGTCTTCGATATGGCCGAGTAGTTGCCAGTCTTGTCGTCGTACAGGGTGTACCATGCACTGATTCACACGTCGTCCTGTCTCCTTTATTGGTTCCGGCTACGTTGCCATAGCCGACTGCTTCTCGCCGATCCGTCTACCATGCGGTAGTCAACCCGACCTGCCTTGTCCGGCTGCCTCTGGCCAGCCGGACGCGATCCGACTGCCATGTTTCTTGTCCAGTTGGGGTATCTGGGGATCATCCCCCGACAACGGTGATTGTTCGCCTTTAAAGCTACATCTTCTCTCATGAAGATCGGACTTGGTGTAGTGGATTTGGTTCATGTAATCACTAAGGAAACGTGAGGGATGTTCTTTTGAGTGGGAGTTCACCTAGTTAATTTAAGAATTAAATTTGAACTCAATTTGTCATAAACTTAGTCTAAACTCTTTGCAAATATGTTGTAGATCATGGCGACCCCCTCCATCAACTTTAATGCATTCCTAGAGAAAGAAAATCTGAAAAACAATGGAAGCAACTTCACGGACTGGTTCCATGGATTAAGGATTGTCCTCAGCGTTGGTCAGTTGACCTATGTGCTCGATGCATCGCTAGGTGACCCACCTGCAGAGGATGCTCCCAAGGATGTTAAAAATGTTTTCCTCACTCGGAAGAATCACTACTCCATAGTTCAGTGTGCCATATTGTACGGTTTAGAATTGGAGCTTCAGAAGTGCTTTGAGCACCGCAACCCTTTTGATATTATCAATGAGCTCAAAATGATATTTGAGACTCATGCGGCCGTGGAGAGCTATGAAGCCTCCGAGAAGTTCTTAAACTATAAGAAGGAAGAGGGCAGCTCCGTTAGCGAGCACGTGCTCAAAATGTCTGGGCATGCGAACAAACTCCAAGATTTCAGAATAACGATTCCTAATGCGTTGGGGATTCATCGTGTCCTCCAATCACTACCACCTAGTTACAAGAACTTTGTGATGAACTACAATATGCACTGCATTAACAAGACATTGCATGAACTCTTCTCGATGCTGAAAACTGCTGAAGTGGATATAAAGAAAGAGCACCAAGTGTTGATGGTTAATAAGACCACCAATTTCAAGAAGCAGGGCAAGCCTAAGAACAAGGGCAACTTCAAGAAGGACGACAAGAAATTTGTCGCGCCTTCTAAGAAGCCCAAGGCTGGTCCTAAGCCTGATACTAAGTGTTTCTATTGCAGGGGTGAAGGTCACTGGAAGCGCAACTGCCCCAAGTACCTGGCAGATCTGAAGAATGACAACATTAAGAAGAAAGGTATATTTGATATACATATTATTGATGTGTATCTTACTAGTAATCATAGTAGTGCATGGGTATTTGATACTGGTTCGGTTGCTCATATTTGTAACTCGAAACAGGAGCTGCAGAATAAACAAAGACTAGCGAGAGACGAGGTGATGATGCACGTTGTAAATGGCTCCAAGGTTGATGTGATCACCGTTGGCACGCTCCCTCTTCATCTACCTTCGGGATTAGTTTTAAATTTGAATAATTGTTATTTGGTGCCTGCGTTAATGATACGTTGCAAACATATCTATAATTTTTGATGTTCCATGCTTGGTTTATATCTAATTTCTTATGTTTTGCCCACACTTTGGAGTACTTTTTATACACTTTCTTGGACTAACCTATTAACAAGATGCCATAGTGCTAGCTGCCTGTTTTCTGGTGTTTTTGGTTCCAGGAAAGTCAGAAAATGAATATTCTCGGAATTGGACGGGACAAAAGCCAAAGTCAATATTTCACCGAGGGGGACACGGAGCCAGAAGACGAGACGGAGAGGGGCCAGAGGCCGGCCACACCACCTGGCCGTGCGACCGGGCCTGGCCCGCGCCAAGGGGTGGTGCGGCCGCCTAGGGCACCCCCTCGGCCTCCCCTTTCTCCTATAAGATGCCTCCGATATAGAAACCCTAAGTACCCGATCAAAAATCCATGAAAGAGTCTATAGCCGCTGATGACCCACAAGTATAGGGGGTGTATCACAGTATTTTCGAGGGAAGTGAAACCCAATTTATTGATTCAACACAAGGGGAGCCAAAGAATATTTATAAGCCTTTACAACTGAGTTGTCAATTCAGCTGCACCTGGAAACAATCTTGCTCACAGTAGTTTATCAGTAGCAATAGTTTTGTAGTAGGAATAGTAAAGTAGCAGCAGTAGTAAAGTAAAGACAGCAGTAATCAATAGCAGTAACAGTAGGATTCGAGTGCGGTAGGAATAAGGATGGATGGACGGGCGTTGCATGAACAAGATAATTCACATAGCAATCAGAACATAGGGCAATTGTAGATAAATAAGATAAAGCATCCAAGTATTAGATAATCCTAGGCATGTGTTCCATATATAGTCATACGTGCTCGTAATGAGAACTTGCACAACATCTTTTGTCCTGCCAGCCCGTTTGCAGCGGGGCCTCAAGGGAACTACTAGCAATTAAGGTGCTCATTTTAATAGAGCACCGGAGCAAAGCATTAACACTCCGTGAACACATGTGATCCTCACATCAAAGCCATTCCCTCCGGTTATCCCGATTTCTGTCACTTCGGGGCCATTGGTTCCGGACAACAACGTGTGTATACAACTTGCAGATAAGACCATAAACAATACTATCATAATGAATCAATAACATGTTTAGATCTAAAATCATGGCACTCGGGCCCTAGTGACAAGCATTAAGCATAACAAGTCGCAACAAAGTCATAAAGCACTAATAGAAGATACTAGGAACCATGCCCTAACAATTTGATGCCATTACATGAACAATCTCATCCAATCCCTACCATCCCCATAGCTACAACGGGGGATTACTCACTCATAGATGGGGGAAACATGGATGGTCGATGGAGAAGCGATGGTGATGATGATGGCGATGATCTCCTCCAATTCCCCGTCTCGGCAGGGTGCCAGAACGGAGTTTCTGGTGCTGTTTTGTGGAATCTGGTGGTGGCGGAGGAGCGGAACTCCTTCTAGAAAAACGTCGACCCCCCCTGAGTTTTTAGGTCAGAAGGCAACTTATAGGCGAAGAGGGAGACCGAGGGGGAGTCTGGGGCAGCCAGACCACCCCCTGGCGTGGCCTAGGCTAGCCCGCGCGGCCAGGTGGTGTGGCCTGGACCCAGCCCCCCTGTGTCTCGTATTTTGGCTCCGGGAGTCTTCTGGTGAAATAGGATTTTTGGCATATTTTCCGGGATTTTTCCTAATAGTTGATTTTCTGCACAAAAAGTAGACACCAAGGCAATTCTGCTGAAAACAACGTCAGTCCGTGTTAGTTGCATCCAAATCACACAAGTTTAGAGGAGAAACAATAGCAAAAGTGTTCGGGAAAGTAGATACGTTTTGGACGTATCAACTCCCCCCAAGCTTAGCTTATTGCTTGTCCTCAAGCAATTCAGTTGAAAACTGAGTGCGATAAAAGAACTTTCACGAACACATTTGCTTCATATGATGTATATATTCTCAGCATGTGATCAACTACTTAGACAATTCATAATAAGGAGTATGCAACTAAGTTAATAGGCATTGCAAGCTATGAAGAGATTCCCACTCAAAAATAATAAGTAGCAAGAAACATAAACATAAGCAACATTACAATGCTCATAACAAGGTATGATAGAGTGGTATCTCGCTTGCCTTTTTATTGTGAATGCCAAGGCACCTCTGAAGTTTAGGTGAAGACTAGAACTAAAGATGTCAAAGATACAAGCATCAAAGTCATAACACAAATAATCAAGTTTTGAGATAAGCACATTACACTAAGAATGACAACTATGCTCTCAAGAAGGTGCTCATAGAATAAGCGGAGACTCAACAAGGAAATGAAAAGGTTTTGAATAGTTTGAAAGGCTTCCAAATGCTGAAAGTATGGTACTCATTAGCTTTGAGCTCTCATTACCCCTATCATAAGCATCTTTAATGTGGTTAAGGTGAAAGTGAGGTCCAATCTGAGTTATATGCTTGACAGACTATAAACTGAAAATCCCATGTCCCTTGAGTACGAGGGCCGCTCCTCATGCTACTCAACTTTAGTTACCAGTAAGTTCTTGTCATCGTAAATACGTGTGTATCATAGAGAACCGCCAACGGGATACCCCTTGCCTAATGATACGAAAGAATCCCCATATCAAAATGACAAGGCAAGCAGTCAATGAGTATCTCAGCAATCTTCTTATTTACCATGGGAAAATGGTGCTTTTTTCTCTCTTTCCTCTTTTCATAAATCTCTTTTTTTTCTTTTTCTCAATAGCTATCTCTCTTTTTTTATAAGAAGAATGCTTCATACATATCATTATGGTTATGCTGCAGGTTTCCACCATGACAGCATGGATTAGACCGGCGGCCCAGACGTTTCTCTAACACACATACATAACTCCATGGACTTACAAGCTCCCCTTTTATTTCACACCGCCGACATCCACAAACAAAAGAGCATAGTATCAACTGGGTATATATTTACAAGTGTTGAAAGCGTTCCCCGTGACAGCACGGTTCTGCTAATCCCCAGCCTATAATTTGCAAGCATATAACTTTCATGGACAGTCACAATGGTTCAGGTTTATTAAGTGTAGAAAATAAAGTGTGCCATCAAGTTCGTGAGAGCTTTACTAACTAACTTTCTCATAACAAGCAAACATTTTATTCAGAAGAAAACAAGGCATATTGAATATGCACGGAAATAGCAAATGATGCTAATAGGTAGGTATGGTGGACACTTTGGCAATGTTTGGTTTTAGGGAGTTGGAAACATGAGTAGAATACTTAGTGAAAGTGAAGGCTAGCAATAGTAAGGGAGCGACAAACGAGAGAGCAATAGCTGTCATAATCATGCTTGCAACAAAACAGGACTAATCATGGCATGAAAGTGATTCAAGATCCTCAAGGCAAAATAATTCATCGAGGCTTAACTGATTATTTCAGTCATATGCATGCGTGAGCATGTGCCAAGTCAATTCAAATGAAACATTTAGAGGAGGATACCACGGTGTATACCAAGTTATGAATAGAGTAATGCAAGCAAACATTCATAAGACATGCTACAAACTATTAGCAAGTTGGGACTAATCATACGAAAGCAAGAACTACTAAGCATCCAAAGATAACATACACCCTACACGAACAGACTAAGCATGCCCACAATGATGAGTATATGTACAAAAATGAAAAAAAAATAGAGTTTGTTACCAGCCTCTTACCACACCTCAAGTTGTCATTAATCCTCATTATTGCTCTTCACTTGTGTGGCTTGAATAATAATATGAAACCAATATCCACTGAGGACTGCTGAACCCTGTAGCAAACTCACAAAACCAAAGAAGAACGACAAATATTTTTGGTGTTTTCGATTTTTTAAAGCAAGAACCAAAAAGGAAAAGCAAGCAAAGCAAAATCTTTTTGGGTTTTTCGAATAGTTCAAACAAAGCAAAAAGGGAAAACAAACCAAAGCAAAAAGAAAAAGAAGCAAACCGAAGAGAAATAACAGAAATATTTTTGGTCTTTTTGTGTTTTAGAAAGCAAAAGCAAAGAAAGAACGAAAGCTAAAAAAAGAAACATGAATATACAAAGTACCGACGCAACATGATAAGGAGATGAGTGCGATGTCGGCGTACCTCCCCCCAAGCTTAGGCTTTTGGCCTAAGTGGGTATCAATCCCAAGCTGGCCAGGATGAAGTGTCACCGTGGTACGACGAGGAGGTACCCTCGTCCTGGTGCGAGCTCGAGTACGTCCGTCCATAGTGCGCGGAGTAATCGTAGGAGGGCACATCCTCCTGATGCTGCTCGTGGAAACCCAGCAAGCGGAGCTTCTCGTCCACCTCCTCCTTAGAGCGCGACCACGGTCTCCTGTGAACACTAAACAAGGAACACTATGGCAAAGGGATCTCCCTCTCATCCCCGTCAGTAAACAACATCCTATATACTAGACTGTCCAAATCAGAATCAGTAGTGACAAAGTGATGAGTTTTCATAGCAACAAGGTCAAGCCTTTGTGGTGCCAATACAGTATCATTGGGGTCCACTGAAAGTCCTAATGCATTGACCATACGCGAGGCAATGATGTCCCCATAGATAGGCCCCCTAGCAGCTAGGCGGCGAGCAATAAGCGAGCCAAGATTGTACCGAGTATCATTGTTAAGCGCAGCAGCGAGGAAGGCTAAATGATAGTTGGAAATATTACTTGTGTTCTCCCTACCAAGTACGCTAGTAGCAAGATAATATGCAAAGTATCTAAGAGCAGGGAGTTGGATATTTCTTATCTTTCCGCATTGTTCCACGCGGTCATCATCATTGGTCACCCCTCGATAAAGCTCCAGCAAATCAGCGGGTCGCCCTTGAATTTTCTTCACGGTCCCTGTCATGCTTACACCTACAATACTGCAAAATCTTTCCAATGGCATGGTAAAGGGCAGATTATAAATTTTGAAAGAGACAGTTGACTGATAGGGCGTGTTAGTAAACGCGAAGCTCTCAACAAAGGTTTTGGTGAGCATAGCGTATTGCTTACTCTCATCTTGCATATATGAGGTCAAACCAACCCTCTCAATCAGTAGCAAGAAATCATCAAGAATCCCTGTAGCTTGTAAGAAAGTAAAACAAGGAAAAGTAGATGGGTGAGCATCCCCATCATCCTTTTCATTACCAATACGAGTTGCAATGAGATCTTCGTTGTATGATGGCCTAAACTGAGAGGCTGATCTTGAGGGCCTCGACCTCCTTGGTGCATCCCTCTCAAATATCTCTCCAAAGGTATGGTTGTTCATGCTTGATACTCTGAAATTTAAACACCTATTAAACAAGTGATTGCAAAGTGAATATAATGAAGGATACTACTCATAGGGACTTGTAAGAGTCCTAAAAATGCATCAAAACTATATCTCTAAGCATCAAACAAGCTTAAAAGCTCTCATAACCTGTCACCTACAGCAGCAAAATACTCAAGATATAATCCACTAAACTCAAATCTACTTGGACAAGGGGAGGAGTCACATACCAGAGAACAAGTGCTCCTTATTTTAGCAACAAAGATGGGCTGAGCAAGGAGATCGACAAAATCGAGAGCAAGCACAGTAAGAACGTGATTTTGAGCAACGAACTAGAGCTTACTCGGGAGAGATAAGAAAGTGGCAGGTGAGAGAGTTAGTGGAGGGCCAGGGGTGGCCCACACCATGGCATGGCGCCACCCAGGGAAGGCCGCGCCACCAGGTGGTGAGCCTGCCTGGTGTGTCCCCCTGGTACCTTCTAGGCACTCATCTGCCCCTTTTTTATGTAAAAATTTAATATGAATTTTCTAGAATTTTTTTAGACACTTTATTTTTGGGCACTTTTCAGGTATAGAAGAATGATTTTTTGACAGACAGATTTTTTTTTGGAAATGATGCAATGACAAAATAAGGCTAGAACTACAGGAGTTCGAAGACACTCTAACATGCAAGCAACTAACAACAAAAAGAAAACTAAACGAAAGCAAAAACTAAAATGGATAGAATAGAAGTAAGCAGAGATAATCATAGTGAAAACATTGTTTTGTTCAATGAAAACCTTTTGTTAACAAGGTTGATCAGGTCTTGCTACCAAAACAATTTCATATGAGACAAAACTTTTATTTCACTAGTGATTATGTTACCTCAATTTTGATAGCAATGGTCCCAATCATAATAGTTTCAAATTTTTCTCTTGGTATGGGACAATATATTTCTCCAACTTGAATGCCCTCAACATGTTCAATTGAATTCAAACCATAAGTCCTTTCAATCTTCTTGGGGAATAGACAGTATGTTCCTTGTCATTAACATTAAATGTCACCTTTCCTTGATTACAATTAATAACAGCTCCTGCAGTATTAAGAAAAGGTCTCCCAAGAATAATAGACATATTGTCATCTTCAGGCATTTCAAGCACAACAAAATCAGTTAATATCAAGTAATTATGAGCCACTTGAATAGGTACATCCTCACATATACCAACAGGAATAGTGGTAGATTTATTAGCCATTTGCAAAGATATATCAGTTGGTATTAGTTTTTCTAGTTGAAGCCTATTATAGAGAGAGAAAGGCATAACACTAACTCCAGCTCCCAAATCACACAAAGCAGTTCTAACATAACTGTTTTTAATAGAGAAAGGGATAGTTGGAATCCCTGGGTCTCCAAGTTTCTTTGGAACCTTACCATTAAAGGAGTAATTAGCAAGCAAAGTAGAGATTTCTTCATCAGGGATCTTCCTTTTATTCGAGACAATATCCTTCATATACTTTGAGTAAGGAGGCAATTTAATAGCATCAGTCAAAGGAATTTGCAGGAATAAAGGTTTCATCCACCCGCAAAACTTATTATAGTGTTCATCTTCCTTTGACTTGTGTTTCTTATCAGGGAAAGACATTGGTTTTTGGACCCAAGGTTCTCTTTCACTACCATGTTTCTTAGCAATAAAATCTTCTTTAGTGTATTTAGTATTCTTAGTGTGCTTTTCAGGTTCTTCTTCAACTTTTTCTTCATTAGGAACTTCATTTTCTTCATTACCACTTTCAGTTTCAGCATCAGAAATAGATATACTATTAGGATCTATAGCAGGTTCAGAGGGTTCTACAGTAGTTTTATGTTTCTTTTTCCTTTTCTTACGAGTAGAGCCACTATTTTCAGCTTGTTGAGAATCCTGCTCAATTCTTTTGGGATGCCCCTCAGGATATAGAGGATCCTAGGTAGCAGCACCACTTCTAGTTCTAATTTCATAAGCATGTTTTTCTTTAGCAGCATTAACTAGCAAGTCTTTTTGCACTTTAATGAGTTGATCTATTTGAGTTTGAACCATTTGAAAGTGTTTAACAATCATTTTAACATCATTAGAGGTTCTTTCCACAATATCTTTCAACTCAACAATAGCTCTAGTGTTTTCCATTAGATGATTTTGCACCCTTTTATTAAAATTATCTTGCTTAACAATAAAGATATCGAATTCTTCTAAGCATTGATCAGGAGGTTTAGAGTAAGGGATATCACCTTCATCAAAGTGTAGGAGAGAGTGTACCTCGATAGTGGATGAGTAGGGAATAGGCTTACATAATTCTTCTATAGGAGGTAAATTCTTGACATCTGCAGCTTTAATTCCCTTCTCCTTAAGACATTCCTTAGCTTCCTTCATCACTTCATCATTTAATTCAATAACTCCCCTCTTCTTTGATGTTGGAATAGGTACTGGCATAGTAGGTTCAGGTACAATTACTTCAGGTATAGCTTGTTCAGGAGGAGTCCAATCTTCATAGTTCTTACTTATTTTAGCCATTAATTCCTCAGCTTCCTTATTCCTAAAAACACAATCAGCACAACTATCTAGGTATGTCCTAGATTCTTCGGTTAGTCCATTATAAAATATATCAAGAAGCTCATTCTTAGGTAATGGACTTCCAGCCTGTGCATGAATCAAAGCACAAAACCTTGCCCAAGATTCGGGCAATATCTCTTTTTCTCCCTGTTTAAAATCAAAAAGTTCCTGCAAAATAGCATGTCTAGCACTTGGAGGAAAATATTTCTACAGGAAAGTACTAATCAAGCAATCAGGGCTATTAATAGATCCAGGACGTAAATTACTAAACCAAGTTTTAGCTTCTCCTTTTAGTGAAAAGGGGAAATCTTAGCAACAAAGTAAGTACGCATCTTAATATCATCGAAAAACAAGACACTCATGGTAGAAAGTTCATTCATATGTGCTACCGCACTTTCATTCTTAGTCCCACAAAAAGGTTCTTTCTCAACAATAGCTATGTAAGATAGATCGAGAGAAAATCATAATCTTCATCTATAATGTTTATGGGAGAAGCAGCAAACTTAGCAATAGGAGACAATTTGGTTCTAATAGTACGCCTCTCAAGGAGACTCTTAGCAGCGCTCCTATCATGGGTGTCTTTACATTCTTTAATAAATTCATCGGTCATCTCAACATAACCATCTTCAATATCATAACTTTCACTAGACTCAAGTGAACTAACAGGTGTAGTAGTGTCTTCATTAGGAGTTTCAGTATTTCCAGCTATAGTTCTAGCAATCGTAGCATCTAGGAAAGGACCTAATGAACCACTCTTATCAAGCACAGTAGAAGCAGCATCATAAGCATCAGAAGTTTCAAATTCAGCAGTAGTAGCAGCGTGTGTAACATGTGTATGTGGTGGTGTAACGAGCTTACACATAACAAATGGTGAATCAAGAGCAACAGAGGTGTTCAGAACCGTACCTCTTCTTGTAGTGGATGGTAAAATAGGAACCTTGCCATCACGAGACTTACCCATGATGGATGGATAACAACGAACAATAGAGAATCCAAGTGAACTTGATAAATAAAGCTATGCTCCCCGGCAACGGCGCTAGAAAATAGTCTTGACGACCCACAAGTATAGGGGGTGTATCGCAGTATTTTTGAGGGAAGTGAAACCCAATTTATTGATTCGGCACAAGGGGAGCCAAAGAATATTTATAAGCCTTAACAACTGAGTTGTCAATTCAGCTGCACTTGGAAACAATCTTGCTCACAGCAGTTTATCAGTAGCAACAGTTTTGTAGTAGGAATAGTAAAGTAGCAGCAGTAGTAAAGTAAAGACAGCAGTAATCAATAGCAGTAACAGTAGGATTCGAGTGCGGTAGGCATAGGGATGGATGGACGGGCGTTGCATGGACAAGACAATTCACATAGCAATCAGAACAGAGGGCAATTGCAGATAAATAAGATAAAGCATCCAAGTACTAGATAATCCTAGGCATGTGTTCCATATATAGTCATACGTGCTCGCAATGAGAACTTGCACAACATCTTTTGTCCTGCCAGCCTGTTTGCAGCGGGGCCTCAAGGGAACTACTGGAAATTAAGGTGATCCTTTTAATAGAGCACCGGAGCAAAGCATTAACACTCCATGAACACATGTGATCCTCACATCAAAGCCATTCCCTCCGGTTATCCTGATTTCTGTCACTTCGGGGCCATTGGTTCCGGACAACAACGTGTGTATACAACTTGCAGATAAGACCATAAACAGTACTATCATAATGAATCAATAACATGTTCAGATCTGAAATCATGGCACTCGGGCCCTAGTGACAAGCATTAAGCATAACAAGTCACAACAAAGTCATAAAGCACTAATAGAAGATACTAGGCACCATGCCCTAACAATCTGATGCCATTACATGAACGATCTCATACAATCCCTACCATCCCAATAGCCTACAGCGGGGGATTACGCACTCATAGATGGGGGAAACATGGATGGTCGATGGAGAAGCGATGGTGATGATGATGGCGATGATCTCCTCCAATTCCCTGTCACGGCAGGGTTCCAGAATGGAGTTTCTGGTGCTGTTTCGTGGAATCTGGTGGTGGCGACGGAGCGGAACTCCTTCTGCAAAAAGTCGAACCCTCCTGAGTTTTTAGGTCAGAAGGCAACTTATAGGCGAAGAGGGAGACCGAGGGGGAGTCTGGGGCGGCCAGACTACCCCCTGGTGTGGCCTAGGCTAGCCCGCGCGGCCAGGTGGTGTGGCCTGGGCCCAGCCCCCTCCGTCTCGTATTCTGGCTCCGGGAGTGTTCTGGTGAAATAGGATTTTTGGCATATTTTCTGGGATTTTTCCTGATAGTTGATTTTCTGCACAAAAAGTAGACACCAAGACAATTCTGCTGAAAACAGCATCAGTCCATGTTAGTTGCATCCAAATCACACAAGTTTAGAGGAGAAACAATAGCAAAAGTGTTCGGGAAAGTAGATATGTTTTGGACGTATCAGCCGCCGCCATCTCCATCCCTAGATCGGGAGGGATCTGAAGCTCTTCCCGGCACCCTGCCAGGGGGAGAATTCACCCTGGAGGCCTTCTTCATCACCATGCAAGCCTCCGGTGTGATGGGTGAGTAGTTCATCTTTGGACAACAGGTCCATGTAGTAGCTAGATGGTTGGTTCTTCTCCTTTGTGCTACCATGTTTAGATCTTGTGAGCTTTCATGATCACGATCGTCTATTTGTAATCTTACATGTTGTGTTTGTGGGTATTGAGATGCTATTTCAGATTGATTATTGATTCTATCATGTCTTTGTTATTTGTGATCTTGCATGCTCTCCGTTGTTAGTAGATATCTTGGCCGAGTAGATGCTAGAAACTCCAAGAGGGAGTACTTATGCTCGATAGTACGTTCATGCCTCTAGTAATCTAGGGAAGTGATAGAAATCTCTAAGGTACTAGATGTGTTGTTGCTACTAGGGAGAAAACAGCAATCATTTGTTCATAGAACAATCGTATTATTTACTTTACACGCAATGCGTAATGCAATTATTTGTTGCTTGCAACTTAATACTGGAGGGGGTTCGAATGATAACCTGAAGGTGGATTATTAGTCATAGATGCAGTTGGATTACAGTCTATGTATAATGTTGTAATGCCCAATCAAATCTCATAGGAATCAAGATGATTAGTATATGCATGAATGCTTTCTCGATGTTTGTCAATTGCCCCGCTGTAATTTGTTCACCCAACATGTCATCTATCTTAAGAGAACCACCACATGTCAACTTAATAGTGAACTATGGAGCATAGTGTAATTTATGCTCGATAGTGGGTTCATGCCTCTAGTATTTTTGCTATTCCAAGTATATTCATGTTTTTATCTTCCGAATTAAACTTGTTATGAGAAAACTAGTGATTAAAGCTCTCACGAATGCGTGGCACACTTTGCTTTTCTTGCCCCTAATAAACTTGAACCATTGTGTCGTCTATGTTGTATATGCTTACACTTATATGTTGGGGATTAGCGGAACCATGATGTCATGGGGAATGCTTTCAACATTGCACTTGTACTTTGTACCTAGTTGATATCATGCTCTTTTGTCTATGGATGTCGTTGGTGTGAAATGAAAGGGGAGCTTGTAAGTCCATGGAGTTATGTATGTGTGTTAGAGAAACGTCTGGGCCGCCGGTCTAATCCATGCCTAATCATGGTGGAAACCTGCAGCGTAACCATAATGAGCAATCTATGAAGCATTCTTCTTATAAAAGAAGAGATAGAGATTGAGAAAAAGAGAAAAAGAGAAAAATAAAAAAAGATGAGAAAAGAGGAAAGAGAGAAAAAAGCACCATTTTCCCATGGTAAATAAGAAGATTGTTGAGATGCTCGTTGTTTGCTTGCCTTGTCATTTTGATATGGGGATTCTTCTGTATCATCGGGCAAGGGGTACCCCATTGGTGATTCTCTATGATACACATGTACTTACTATGACAAGAACTTACCGGTAACTAAACTTCAGTAGCATGAGGAGCGGCCCTCGTATTCAAGGGACATGAGATTGCCAACTTATACTTTGTCAAGCATATACTCCATAGTTTGTTCACTTTAACCTTAATCACTTCAAGATGCTTATGATAGGGGCAATGAGAGCTGAAAGCTAATAAGTACCATAATTTTTGGAAGCTCTTTATGAGACTTGAATCCCTGCTTCCTTCTATGAAGGCCTTTCTTTTACTTTTATGTTGAGTCTCCATCTTCTATCTTTATGCACCTATTGAGAGAGGATAGTGGCCATTCTTGGTTTAATGTACATTGTCCCAAGACTTGTTGATTGATGCATAACTTTGATATTGTTTGTTCTTAAACTATTTGTATCTAGTCACCCTTATGAACTTTGAAGGTGTCCTATGCATTTATGTTTGCTACTCTATGAGGGACAAGATGAATGCCATTATGCTATGCTTTCTTTATGTGAAACAAACAAACGACTTGCAAAGCATTGTTATTCATGAATCTTTTGTTTGTGCCTTTTCATGTTACAACACAGTTGCTATGTCTTATTGTTAGAACTATATCTTTCATGCTATGTTAAAGTACTATGATCCCAGCTATCAATGTTCTACAAATACTTTGATCAAGTTTATGATGGTGCATGTCACCTCAAAAATTATTCTTTCTTTTTTATCACTTACCTACTCGAGGACGAGCAGGAGTTAAGCTCGGGGATGTTGATATGTTGCAAACGTATCTATAATTTTTGATGTTCCATGCTTGGTTTATATCTACTTTCTTATGTTTTGCCCACACTTTGGAGTACTTTTTATACACTTTCTTGGACTAACCTAATAACAAGATGCCACAGTGTCAGCTCCCTGTTTTCTGTTGTTTTTGGTTCCAGGAAAGTCAGAAAATGAATATTCACGGAATTGGACGGGACAAATGCCAAAGTCAATATTTCACCGAGGGGGACACGGAGCCAGAAGACAAGACGTAGAGGGGCCAGAGGCCAGCCACACCACCTGACCACGCGGCGAGGCCTGGCCCACGCCAGGGGGTGGTATGGCCGCCTAGGGCACCCCCTCGGCCTCCCTTTCGCCTATAAGATGCCTCCGATACAGAAACCCTAAGTACCCGATCAAAAAATCCACGAAAGAGTCTGTAGCCGCCGTCATCTCCATCCCTAGATCAGGAGGGATCTGAAGCTCTTCCCGGCACCCTGCCGAAGGGGAGAATTCACCCTGGAGGCCTTATTCATCACCATGCAAGCCTCCGATGTGATACATGAGTAGTTCATCATTGGACTACGGGTCCATGTAGTAGCTATATGGTTGGTTCTTCCCCTTTGTGCTACCATGTCTAGATCTTGTGAGCTCCGTTCATGATCAAGATCATCTATTTGTAATCCTACATGTTGTGTTTGCGGGGATCTGATGGATATTGAGATGCTATTTCAGATTGATTATTGATTCTATCATGTCTTTGTTATTTGTGATCTTGCATGCTCTCTGTTGTTAGTAGGTATCTTGGCCGAGTAGATGCTAGCAACTCCAAGAGGGAGTATTTATGCTCGATAGTGGGTTCATGCCTCTAGTAATCTAGGGAAGTGACAGAAATCTCTAAGGTACTAGATGTGTTGTTGCTACTAGGGAGAAAACAACAATCCTTTGTTCATAGATCAATCGTATTGTTTACTTTACATGCAATGCTTAATGCAATTATATGTTGCTTGCAACTTAATACTGGAGGGGTTTCGGATGATAACCTGAAGGTGGATTATTAGTCATAGATGCAGTTGGATTATGGTCTATGTATAATGTTGTAATGCCCAATAAAATCTCATAGGAATCAAGATGATTAGTATATGCATGAATGCTTTCTCGATGTTTGTCAATTGCCCCGCTGTAATTTGTTCACCCAACATGTCATCTATCTTAAGGAGAACCACCACTAGTGAACTATGGACCCCGGTCCTTTCTTTTACCATCAATCTACAATTGTTTACTGTTTTCTGTTTACTTTATGCAAGCTATTACTTTCTTCCACACAATACGTTTAATCCTTTGTTTTCAGCAAAACCGGTGAGATTGACAACCTCACTATAAGTTGGGGGCAAAGTTCTATGGTTGTGTTGTGCAGGATTCCAAGTTGGAAACAACACCTTGGAGGTGTTTCCTTGCTCCTATTGGTTCGATAACCTTGGTTTCATAACTGAGGAAAACTTACTGTTGTGCTCATCATACCTTCCTCTTGGGGTTCCCCAACGAGCTCGATATCAACCACGAGTCAGCAGTTAAGCATGAATATTATATCTGGATCTTGTTTATTGCGAGATGGTTATTCATTTAAGTCGGATAATAATGGTTGTTCGATTTATATGAGTAATATCCTTAATGGTCATGCACCTGAGATGAATGGTTTATTCTTATTGAATCTCGATAGTAGTGATACACATGTTCACAACATAGATGATAAACGAATAGAATTGAATGATAATTCCACATACATGTGGCACTGTCATCTTGGTCACATTGGAGTGAAACGCATGAAGAAACTCCATACCGATAGACTTCTCGAATAACTTGAAAGATGCGAAGCATATCTAATGGGAAAAATGACTAAGACTCCATTCTCTAGGATAATGGAGCGAGCTATAGACTTATTAGAAACAATACGTACCGATGTGTGCGGTCCAATGAGTGTAGCATCGCGTGGTGGATATCGTTATGTTCTTACTTTCACGAATGGCTTGAATAGATATGGGTATATCTACTTTATGAAACATAAATCCGAAACTTTCGAGAAGTTTAAGGAATTTTAAAGTGAAGTAGAAAATCAGCATAACAAGAAGATTAAGTTTCTGCATTCTAACAGCAGAGGTGAATATCTAAGTTATGAGTTTGGCATGCATTTAAAGAAATGTGGAATACTTTCACAATTGACACCACCAGGAACACCATAGTGTAATGGTGTGTCCGAACATCATAATCGAACTCTCTTAGATATGGTTCGGCCTATGATGTCTCTTATAGATTTACCGTTATCGTTTTGGGGTTATGCATTAGAGACAGCCGCATTCACTTTAAATAGGGCACCATCTAAATCCGTTGAAATGACACCATACGAATTATGGTTTGGTAAGAAACCTAAGTTGTCGTTCCTTAAAGTTTGGGGCTGCGAAGCTTATGTAAAGAAGTTACAACCCGACAAGCTTGAACCCAAAGCGGAAAAATGCGTATTCATAGGATACCGTAAAGAAACAATTGGGTATACCTTCTACCATAGATCTGAAGGCAAAGTTTTTGTTGCCAAGAATGGATCCTTTCTTGAGAAGGAGTTTCTCTTGAAAGAAGTGACTGGAAGGAAAGTAGAACTCGACGAGGTTGTTAAACCTTCTCTCGGATTTGAGAGTAGCACAACACCAAAAGATGTTTTTGTGTCACCTGCACCAATGAGAGAGGAAGCTAATGATGATGATCATAAAACTTCGAACGAAGTTGCTGCCGAACCTCGCAGGTCGATGAGGGTTCGTACCACTCCTAATTGGTATGACCCTGTCATGAATGTCATGTTGGTGGACAACACCAATGACCCTGCGACGTATGAGGAAGCAATGATGAGCCCAGATTCCAACAAATGGCAAGAAGCCATGAAATCTGAAATTGGATCCATGTACGAAAACCAAGTGTGGACTTTGGTGGACCTACCAGATGGCCGCAAGGCTGTCGAGAACAAATGGATCTTTAAAAACAAAACAGACGTTGATGGTAATGTTACTGTCTATAAAGCTTGACTTGATGCGAAAGGGTTCCGAGAAATTCAAGGAGTTGACTACAATGAGACTTTCTCACCGGTAGCGAAGCTAAAGTCTGTGAGGATTTTGTTAGCAATCGCTGCATTTTTTGATGATGAGATTTGACAGATGGATGTCAAAACGACATTCCTTAATGGTGACATTGAGAAAGAGTTATATATGGTACAACCCAAGGGTTTTGTCGATCCTAAAGATGCTGACAAGGTATGCAAACTTCAACGCTCCATTTATGGACTAAAGCAAGCATCCTGGAGCTGGAATCAATGTTTTGATAAGGTGATCAAAAACTTTGGATTTATACAAACTTATGGAGAATCTTGTATTTACAAGAAACTGAGTAGGAGCTCTGTAGCATTCCTATTTATATATGTGGACGACATATTATTGATTAGGAATGATATAGAACTCCTTGAAAGTGTCAAAGCTTATTTGAATAATTGTTTTTCAATGAAGGATCTTGGCGAAGCGGCATACAATTTAGGCATGAAGATTTATAGAGATAGATCAATACGCTTAATAGCGCTTTCACAAAGTACATACCTGGACAAGGTTCTAAAGAGGTTTAGAATGGAAGAAAGCAAGAAAGGGTTCTTGCCCATGTTAGTAAGACATTGAGTAAGACTCAAAGTCTAGCAATGGCAGAAGATAGAGAGAGATGAGTAATATCCCCTATGCCTCATCCATAGGTTCTATCATGTATGCCATGTTGTGTATGAGACCGGATATCGCACATGCTGTTAGTTTGACCAGCAGATATCAAAGTGATTCTAGAATGGAACACTGGACAATGGTCAAAAATATCCTAAAGTACCTGAAAAGGACTAAGGATATGGTTCTTTCTTATGGAGGTGACGAAGAGCTTGTTGTAAACAGTTACACTGATGCTAGTTGGAACACCGATCCAGATGACTCGAAGTCATAGTCTGGATACATATTTATTTTGAATGGAGCAGTAGTGAGCTAGAAGAGTGCCAAACAAAGCGTTGTGGCGAAATCTTCAACTGAATCAGAATACATAGCTGCTTTGGAGGCTGCACAAGAAGCGATATGGATGGAGGAGTTCATTACTGAGCTTGGTGTGGTTCCTAGTGTGTTGGACCTGATGGCCATCTATTGTGACAACATGGGTGCCATAGCTAATGCATAGGAGCCAAGGTCACACAAGAACCTGAAGCACATCAAGCTACATTTTCATGCTATTCGCAAGTATGTCCAAGATGGTGACATAAAGATTTGCAAAGTACACACTGATCTGAATGTGGCAGATTTGTTGACTAAACCTCTCCCTACAGCAAAACATGACCAAAACCAGAACGCCATGGGTGTTAGGTATATTACCATGTAATCTAGATTATTGACTCTAGTGCAAGTGGGAGACTGTTGGAGATATGCCCAAGAGGCAATAATAAAGTGGTTATTATTATATCTTTGTATTTATTATAAATGTTTACATCCCATGCTATAATTGTATTAATAGGAAACACTAATACTTGTGTGTTTTGTAAACATAAAAGAGTCCCAAGTAAGCCTCTTGTTGAACTAGCTTGTTAATTAATAGATGATCATGGTTTCCTGATCATGGACATTGGATGTTATTAATAACAAGATCATATCATTAGGAGAATGATATGATGGACACACACCCATAGTAAGCATAGCATAAGATCAAGTCATTAAAGTTAGTTTTGCTACAAGCTTTCAAATACATAGTAACCTGATCCTTCGACCATGAGATCGTGTTAATCACCATCACTAGATGAGTGCTTTGATGACATCAAACGCCACGTCGTAACTGGGTGGTTATAAAGGTGGCATTATGTATTCTGAAAGTATGTGTTGAAACGCATGGATCAAGAATGGGATTTGTCCATCCAAGTGACGGATAGATATACTCTGGGCCCTCTCGGTGGAATGTCATTGATGAGTGCATATTTGCATAAGTTTTTATATTATTATTTTGCATTGTAGATGTAGGATCTTGGTATTTTACGGCGTTCGCGCGCATATTTTATGTCTGTTTTCACCAGGATCAGGACAAATGATGGATACAATGGACACAATTCTTGGAGTAGTTGTACTGGGGAGAAAAGGAGTCAAAAACAACGTAAATCGCTTATTTGGGAAATATCAATAACACCATAAGAAAACCCGAAGCGATCAAAGCATACAGACGATTTAACAACCAACTATACGATAGGAATAAATTTTCCGGTCATATAGTTCCTGCCGTATAGTTGGCACCGCCACCGCCTCCTCAAATAGTTTCACCCTGTGCAACTGGATCAGAGAGATGACATATAGAACAACCAGAAATCGCCGAAACCTCACCTCCAGAAGGCATCTGGAGGGGAACTCGTCCACCAGGGATCCATCTTCGCCCTGTGCAGATCCAGGAGGCTAAGGCATCAATCTTCAACATCAACCGCTGCATCACCACCATCTCCATCCATACCATCTACATCTTGTCTAGATCTCGTTGTAATTTCCGTACTCATTGTGGATTTATACAAGTACTATTCATCTATGATAGATTCCATTGTTATTGCCATGATATTGATTGCCTCCATGTCTGAGTAGATCATTAGTTCTTGGGGAGATGGAGAAACCCTAGTATGAGATTGAAATAAGATAAAGTTTATTATGATATTCATCGCTGTGACCATGTGTTAGATTGTCTTCATCTCGATGTTGGGAGAAGTCGACCTCTCAACATTTGCCTCTTATGGGGACTTGATGGAGGGGAACTACTTGTTGGTAGACGGAGGTGTGTTAGCACTCACAGTGACTATAAAGTTGTTGGCACTCCTTACGTATCAACTTGGGAACCAAGGAAACTCACGGAACACTATCCATGCCATGGGATACGTCCTACGGGATTAAGTCGCTTAATAGCGCAGTAATTCGATTGATGTCGATTGCTGACTACTGTGGTTATGAGGATGATGTGAGCAGCGGTTGCTGCCTATTTGTCCAAATACGGAGTTCCTCCCACACATACACAGTTGAGAATGTTCATGATAATAATCTTTACCTTAGTTCTTTATAATGCCAGTGGTGTATCCGCTACTCCCTGAGAACGCCTTTTCCCCTATTGCAGTTCCAATCCCTCTTACATACGCGATACTTACTTTATGTGTTCAGTTGTTTTACTTTACTTATTGTTGCTCTTATACAGAAAACCCCAAAACACTTTTTTATGCAATACTCGCATTTTATCTTGTCACTTAGAACTTTATTTAGCATTTCTATTGTAGTATTGAATTCAAGAGTTATTAGACTTCAGACTCCTACTCCCTATGGGCCGGGATCGATATCTTTATTTCGAAACTAGCTACAAACGATATGTGCACTTGCAGTCATCAAGCTATTTTTTGGCACCGTTGCTGGGGAGCTAAGCGTTGTAGGTCTTTTAGTTTTTGCTTTTTTTGTCTTGCTAAGTTTTGTTTTGAGTTATAGGTTTCCACCAACATGATGGAGTTTGAGCATATGACTAGTGATAACCCACTCAGCCAATTTGGGAAGCCCTATGATATTTATAAAAGAGACAAATCCAACGGAAGGTAAGGGAGTTTGAAATAAATCCTCTATTACTTGGTATTTTACACAAGAAGAAAATTACTAGGGATGATGAAGATCCTGATCCATATGAGCATATTGCATGTTTCAAAGATATATGTGGCACTTTTCAATTGCCGGGATATACCGCTAATGAGGTAAGGGTTAAACTTTTTAGTCAGACTTTGACTAGTACACCTCTCTCATGTTATAGATCTCTACCCCTAGAAGCCACTACTATTTGGGATAATTTAGCCTATGAGTTTCTAGCAAAATATTACCCATTATAAAAATCTTTTGGAATCAGGCGTCTTATAATGACTTGGAGGAACCGTCCTAATGAAGGACTAGTAAGAGCTCATATCATATTTAAAGATTTACTTAATCTATGTCCTCATCATGATTTGCCTGAATGGTATTTATTGCATATCTTTTATGGTGGTTTAATCGAACCTAATAAAATTGAACTAGACTCTTTCACAGAAGGAGCCTTTATGAATCTTCCTATAACTAAATCTTGGGCTTTACTTAATAGAATTCGTGATCATACAGTTTCATGGAATTTTGGTCTAGGAAGCGAAGGAGGCATCGAAATAGATTATGATTGTATTCATGACTATAATTAAAAGGGCCATGTTAATGAATTATCTAAAGAACTTTATTTGGATTCAGATCTTGTGTTGCATGTTGTTAAAGCTTTTACAGAACACATCAAAGCTCCAAAAGAGGGTTTGGTCAAGTATGATCCACCACCCGAACCTGAGAAGAAAAGAGAAGTTAAAGCAACACTGGCCTCCCTAGAACTAATATATGAGATACCTTTCCCTAACACTACACATAAGCATATTTTTGAATATGAACAGGTCAGAGCAGTACAAGAGAAGAAGGAAGAGGAAACTATGCCAGAAGCTGTGGAAAATCTAGAAGAAACCAAAGATGAAGAGGTAACCAAGGAAGCAATTATGGCTATGTATGCACATTGTAACATAGTTGAACTTGATAAAGAGACTTCCGTACTGTTTGAAGGTAAAACAAAGGTAAAAGATGTGGGTAAGCCTATTCTTCCCTACATATTTAAGGAAACCTCGCATTATGGTTTATGCGATCTTGGCACCAAAGTTAATGTTATATCTTATGATTTTTATTTAGAAATAAAAGAAGAAATGGAACCTACTACAATTGAAAATACTAATTTGACAATCATGTTAGCCAATAAAACTCTTAGAATTCCAATGGGAGTAGTTGAAGATGCAACTGTCACAATTGGCAACAAAAATTTTCCTATCGATTTTGTAGTTATTGATATGCCAACTGACACTCTTTGCCCAATTATATTTGGAAGAAACTTCTTGAGTGATGTAGGTGCCAAAGTTGATTTCAAAAAGGAGATTGTGTCTCTTAAGCTTGGGAAATCGGAAAAAGAATTCCACTTTTCCAAATTTAAAGACAGGCCTCCACAAATACAAGAAGAAGAGAAAGAGAAAACTACTGAGGAAATGGTAGCTCTCTTCTTTAGTGATCAAAAAGAAAAAATAAATGAACACTTAAATTATGAAGAAATAGTGATGGAGGACAAGTCCCTAGAAGAACTAGAAGATGAATTCGATTCACTTCCTATTATAGGGCCTCCAACTAATGAGGCTTTTGAAGAGCCAGAAAAGAGAGGGTACAAGTAATTACCACCCCAAAATTGAAGACTCTAGCAGATAATCTTAAATACAGATTTTTAGATGATACAAATAAATTTCCTATTATTATTAGTGCTAACCTTTCAGGAGATGAAGAAGAACTCATGAAAATACTTAAGGAGCATCGCAAGGCCTTTGGGTACTCAATGGATGATTTGAAGGGCATTAGTCCCATGATAACCGTCCATCGAATATTCATGGAAGAAGATGCTAAACCAATTGCGGAATTTAATAGAAGACAGAAGCCCGAAATGAAGGAAGTGGTAAGAAAAGAAATAGTACGCCTATTGGACATAGGTATAATCTATCCTATTAACGAAAGTGAATGGGTAAGTCATGTTCACTGTGTCCCTAAGAAGGGCGGTTTTACTGTTGTTCCTAATGAAAACAATGAATTGATACCTACTAGAACTATTGTTGGACATATGATGTGCATAGATTTTAAGAAATTGAATAAAGAAACTAGGAAAGATCACTATCCTTTACCGTTCATAGATCAAACTTTAGAAAGGTTATCAAACCACACTCATTTTTGCTACTTGGACGGATACTCTGGTTTTTCTCAAATAGTTGTTCATCTTGATGACCAACTTAAAACAACTTTCATTAGTCCTTATGGTTTACATGATTACCGTTGTATGCCTTTTGGTTTATGTAATGCTCTAGCTACTTTTCAAATATGCATGACTGCTATTTTTGTGGATTTTATAGAACTGCTAATGGAAGTATTTATGGATGACTTTTCTGTCTATGGAACTGCGTTTACTAGTTGCTTGGATAATCTCAAAAGAGTTTTGTAGCGTTGTGAAGAAACCAATCTTGTTCTAAACTGGGAGAAGTGCCATTTTATGGTGAAAGAAGGTATAGTCCTTGGACATAAGGTATCAGGTAAGGGAATTGAAGTGGATAGAGCTAAGGTTGAGGTCATAGAGAGAATCCCACAACCTAGGGATATAAAAGGTATAAGAAGTTTCCTTGGTCATGTGGGTTTCTATAGAAGGTTCATTAGAAATTTCTCTGGGATATCTAAACCTTTGACTAACCTCCTGCAAAAGGGAGTAATATTTAATTTTAATGATAAATGTCTCATAGCCTTTGATAAACTTAAGAATGCTTTATCCCGTGCTCCTATCATTAAACCACCTATCTGGGATATGACTTTTGACTTAATATGTGAAGCTAGTGATGATGTTGTAGGAGTAACTCTGGGACAACACATAGGTCGCAGATTTAATATTATACATCATGCTAGTAGAACTCTCAATAGTGCTCAAAAGAATTATCCTAAGGAAGAAAGGGAACTTTTTGCTGTATTTTTCTCTTGCGATAAATTTCGTTCTTATATAGTTGATGCAAAAGTAAGAGTTCATACGGATCGTGATGGTTTAAAAGAACTCCTTGAGAGGAAAAACCATAAGCCAAGACTGGTCCGTTGGATTCGTTTACTTCAAGAATTTGAGTTGCAGATTATGCAAAGGCAAGAAATAAAGATGTTGGATGCAGTGTCCATATTCGCCCAGCAAGACACCAATCTTATGGAGAGGAATTTTAGTCCTGGTGATTTTCATTTACGAGAATTATTAAATGAACTAAGGTCAATTCCTCCAAAAAAGAAGAAGTCTTTGTTGTTGGAGGAGCTTGTCATCCCCGAATAAGTAAACGGTAAGTTCAAGGTAATTGTTCTTACTCAAATAAGTGATTTGTTTTCACAAATTTTACTCCTAATTTTTTTGCCTTTAAATTCCTCGTGTTTTTCTAAAGTTTCTGAAGGTTTTTACCAACTATACAGTCGCAACTATACGACCGGAGAAAAATTTCTAGCCGTATAGTTGGTCATTAAACCTTCTGTGTCCTCTCTGCGAATTTGTCTAGATCTATACGGTCGCAACTATACAACGGGAGAAAAATTTCTGGCCATATAGTTGGTCGCTAAACTCTCAGTCATTTCGATTTTTTGATGTTTGGTTCTATATGGTCGCAATTATATGACTAGAGAAAATCCTCCCGCCATATAGTTGGTCGTTAAACTCTCAGACATTCTTCGTTTTCCTTTTTGTTTTTGAAAAAAAAGGTTTTATCGGTTCCAAATTGGTAACTTCACCGACCTAGACTCGAGATATTTGAAGATATCTACCCGAAACCAACTATACGGCTGGAGCTATACGAGCCACGCCATATAATTGGTCGTTACGCGACGGGACTCCTCCAAATCCGCGATTTCTTTTCCTATTCCATTAAGATTCTTTTCTTGGGCATGAATTTGGTGTTTCTCGCGAGTTTTACCGACCTCTGACCCCCCCTATATATTGACCTTGTCTCTCTCTAATCATAATCTCCAGGAACCAATCTAGTAATACGCTATCCTGTCACAGGCCGTTGAAAACCCCTGGGTCTCATTGCTCCTTCCAGGGACCGCTCTAGCAGCCTGTCCATAGAGGACGACAACGAGGAGGTGGAGAGGTTTAGCCCGGGGCACAAGGAGTACGTCGAACCAAGTTTTTACAACAACGATTCTGATGAAGTGGGTGATGCCTACATCTGTCGTGATGTTTATGATCCATCGGAGATCAACTAGGCGGCAATGAAGAGGGCTCAAGAAGAGAGAGAAGGTCATAAAAGCCGCATGGAAAAAGACGTGTGGAGACGGTCAAGTTCATCACCACGGACCCCAGGCCGCACAAGCGTAAGGAATTACCTAATATTGGTGCAGGTGCTAGCAATGGAGCGACGGTGCCACTTTTGAAGCCTACTATTGGTGCTCGTATGAAGGTGAAGCCTCAAGAAGAGTGGAGGAACGGTTTCCACTTCCCCGGTCCATCAATCATGGACGAGGAAGAAGAAGCTACTCCTATGACTGATGGCCCAAGATATCTCGAGCTCGTTGGGGAACCCCAAGAGTAATGTATGATGAGCACATCAGAAAGTTTCCCTCAGTTATGAAACCAAGGTTATCGAACCAGTAGGAGCAAGGAAACACCTCGAAGGTGTTGTTGCCAACTTGGAATCCTGCACAACACAACCATAGAACTTTGCCCCCAACTTACACTGAGGTTGTCAATCTCACTGGTTTTTCTGAAAACAAAGGATTAAATGTATTGTGTGGAAGAAAGTAAAAGCTTGCAGAAAGTAAATAGAAAGCAGTAAACAGTTGTAGATTGATGGTAAAAGAAAGGACCGGGGTCCATAGTTCACTACTGGTGGCTCTCCTTAAGATAGATGACATGTTGGGTGAACAAATTACAGCGGGGAAATTGACAAACATCAAGAAAGCATACATGCATATACTAATCATCTTGACTCCTATGATATTTGATTGGGCATTACAACATTATACATAGACCGTAATCCAACTGCATCTATGACTAATAATCCACCTTTAGGTTATCATCCGAACCCCCTCTAGTATTAAGTTGCAAGCAACAGATAATTGCATTATGCATTGCGTGTAAAGTAAACAATACGATTGTTCTATGAACAAAGGATTGTTGTTTTCTCCCTAGTAGCAACAGCACATCTAGTACCTTAGAGATTTCTGTCACTTCCCCAGATTCCTAGAGGCATGAACCCACTATCGAGCATAAATACTCCCTCTTGGAGTTGCTAGCATCTACTCGGACAAGATATCTACTAACAACGGAGAGCATGCAAGATCTGAAATAACAAAGACATGATAGAATCAATAATCAATCTGAAATAGCATCTCAATATCCATCGGATCCCCACAAACACAACATGTAGGATTACAAATCGATGATCTTGATCATGAACGGAGCTCACAAGATCTAGACATGGTAACACAAAGGAGAAGAACCAACCATCTAGCTACTACATGGACCCGTAGTCCAAGGATGAACTACTCACGCATCACACCGGAGGCTTGCATGGTGATGAAGAAGGCCTCTAGGGTGAATTCTCCCCTCCGGCAGGGTGCCGGGAAGAGCTTCAGATCCCTCCCGGTCTAGGGATGGAGATGATGGCGGCTATAGGCTCTTTCATGGAATTTTTGATCGGGTCCTTAGGGTTTTTGTATCGGAGGCATCTTATAGGCGAAAGGGGAGGCCGAGGGGGTGCCCTTGGCGGCCACACGACCCCCTAGCGTGGGCCAGGCCTAGCCGCATGGCCAGGTGGTGTGTCGGCCCTCTGGCCCCTCTCCGTCTCGTATTCTGGCTCTCTGTCCCTCTCGGTGAAAAACTGACTTTGGCTTTTGTCCCGTCCAACTCCTAGAATATTCATTTTCTGACTTTTCTGGAACCAAAAACAGTAGAAAACAGGCAACTGGCACTATGGCATCTTGTTAATAGGTTAGTCCAAGAAAGTGTATAAAAATACTCCAAAGTGTGGACAAAACATAAGAAAGTGGATAAAACCCAAGCATGGAACATCAAAAATTATAGATACGTTTGCAACGTATCAACATCCCCAAGCTTAACTCCTGCTCGTCCTCGAGTAGGTAAGTGATAAAAAGAAAGAATAATTTTTGAGGTGACATGCACCATCATAAACTTGATCAAAGTATTTGTAAAACATTGATAGCTGGGATCATAGTACTTCAACATAGCATGAAAGACAAAGTTCTAATAATAAGACATATCAACTATGTTGTAACATGAAAATGCACAAACAAAAGATTCGTGAATAACAATGTTTTGCAAGACGTTTGTTTGTTTCACATATAGAAAACATAGCATAGTGGTATTCAGCTTGTCCCTCATAGAGTAGCAAACATAAATGCATAGGACACCTTCAAAGTTTATAAGGGTGACTAGATATAAATAGTTTAAGGACAAGCAATATCAAATTTATGCATCAATCAACAAGTCTTGGGACAATGCACATAGAACTAAGAATGGCCACTATGCTCTCAAAATAGGTGCATAAAGATAGAAGATGGAGACTCAACATAAAAGTAAAAAAAAGGCCTTCATAGAAGGAAGCATGGATTCAAGTTTCATAAAGAGCTTCCAAAAATTATGGTACTTATTAGCTTTCAGCTCTCATTGCCCCTATCATAAGCATCTTGAAGTGATTAAGGTTAAAGTGAACAAACTATGGAGTATATGCTTGACAAAGTATAAGTTGGAAATCTCATGTCCCTTGAATACGAGGGCCGCTCCTCATTCTACTCAAGATTAGTTACCGGTAAGTTCTTTTCATAGTAAGTACATGTGTATCATAGAGAACCGCCAACAGGGTATCCCTTGCCTGATGATACGGAAGAATCCCCATATCAAAATGACAAGGCAAGCAGACAACGAGCATCACAGCAATCTTCTTATTTACCATGGGAAAATGGTGCTTTTCTCTCTTTCCTCTATTCTCATATCTCTTTTTCTCTTTTTTTCTCAATATCTGACTCTTTTTTTTATAAGAAGAACGCTTCATAGATAGCTCATTATGGTTACGCTTTAGGTTTCCACCATGACAACATGGATTAGACTGGCAACCTAGGCGTTTCTCTAACACCCATACATAACTCCATTGACTTACAAGCTCCCCTTTCATTTCACACCGACGACATCCATAGACAAAAGAGCATTATATCAACTAGGTACAAAGTTCAAGTGCAATGTTGAAAGCGTTCCCCATGACAGCATGGTTCTGCTAATCCCCAACATATAAGTGCAAGCATATACAACATAGACGACACAATGGTTCAAGTTTATTAAGTGCAAGAAAAGTAAAGTGTGCCATCAAGTTCGTGAGAGCTTTAATCACTAGTTTTCTGATAACAAGTTTAATTCGGAAGGTAGATAAAAACATGAATATACTTGGAATAGCAAATTCTAATAGGTAGGTATGGTGGAATCTTTGGAATAACTTGGTTTTAGGAGTTGGATGCATGAATGGAACTCATACTTTGTTATGGAGGCTAGCAAAAGACTGGGAGCGACCAACTAAGAGAGTAATAATGGCCATAATCATGCAAAGCGACAAAACATCATTAATTAAAGCATAAAGTGATATTAAAAGTCGAAAACTAAAGGATCATAAAGGCTATGGTGACATGTGATAGTCATAACATGGTGTGAGCATGTGCCAAGTCAACCCAAATAAAGCATTGAAGGAGAATACCACAATACTATGCTTTAGTATGCTAAAACAACACATGATTCTTCAAAGGCACATTAAGCAATCTCAATTGTTTATAACAAGTCATGCTACAGCAAAGATCACTAAACATAAAGCCAAAACAATATCAAGCATGGCATGACAAAGTATAGGCCAGTCAAAACAAGCTCTCTTTACCACTTAAGCATGAACTTTCCTACTCTTTCCAATCCAAACCAAACTATTTGAAAACCAATGTATGAAAGAGGGGGTCCAACCAATTTATTCAAGCAAACTAAGAAAACCAAGCAAACGAAAAACAAAAACAAAAACAAAGATGCTCCAAGAACAACACAACTGTGCATGAAACAATAAAAATGAAGTGTTTGGAAGAAACCTGGGATTTTTATTGATGAAGAAGGGGATGCCTTGGGCATCCCCAAGCTTTGCCGCTTGTAATTCTTGGATATTTCTTGAGGTGACTCGCGTGGCATCCCCAAGCTTGAGCTTTAGTCCATTCTTCATCTCATTACATCATTCTCTCCATACACCTGAAAATTTTCCTTCATACAAAACTTCACACAATCTTTATTAGCAACATTAGTGCACTCAAGATAATAAGTCTTTGGGTTCAGTTTCAACACCAATAAAACTTCCATTAAAACACAAGATACTGTAGCACTTCTCTCAAAAAGCTCAATTCCCCAAAGAGAATCCAAAAAGGAACCAACAAGAAGCAAATGCAAATAATGGCAGAAATCTGTCAAAACAGACCAGCAGGTAAAAACCAATTTTTTCGAAGACCTTATGTTGCTCAAATCGAAAAGTGTTGAATTAACGAAAGTTAGATAACAACCTGGGGCAGAAGCACAAAAATTCACGCCTCAAAACGACGTACAGAGATTTTACACGAATTTTTACAATGAAGCACAAAAATCTGTTTTGGGACATCAACTTTGCCAAGCATTACTTCCCTCTCATTAGAGGTTACTCTTGGCACAAAAAGCAAATAAAAAAGATAAGGAGCGGTTATTACTGAAGAAGTAACTTCCAAGACTCATCTAAAACTTTTGGTTTATCTCTCAACAAGTACTTTTCTTTAATGCCTTTAAGTTAGACATAAGAAGCAAGAAAAAGAATCAAGTGTTCTCAAATGAAGAAGCATTAAGAGCAATTTTTGTTTTCATAGAAGAGGCAAAAGAAATTTTCTCTCTCTTCTTAGGTAAGTGTTATATACCTTTCTTGAGTGGGAATTTATATTTAATGGTGCCTTCTTTCATACCAATAATGGCACCAATAGTTCTAAGAAAAGATTTTCCCAAAGTAATAGGACAAGAAGCATTGCATTCAACATCCAAAACATAGAAATCAACGGGGACATAGGCATTGTTAACCATAATAAGAACATCATTAATACTCCCCATGAGTTTCTTTTTAGCATTATCATCAAGTGGGACATTCAAATAACAATCTTCCAATGGTGGCAAATCAAGCATATCATAAATCTTTCTAGGCATAATAGAAACACTACTATCAAGATCACATAAAGCCTTGAAATCAAAATCATTCACTTTCATATTAATGATGGGTTCCCAACCATCTTCTTGTTTCATAGGAATAGAAGCTTTATGTTTCATATTTTCTTCTTTAATTTTTATGAGAGCATCAGTAATGTGTTTTGTAAAGGCCATATTCATAGCACTAGCATTAGGACTTTTAGCAAGCTTTTGTAGGAACTTAATAACTTCAGAGATATTGCAACCATCAAGATCAAAATCATAATTATCATCTAAATTAGTAGAGCTATTGTTAGCTTTAGCACTAGTGGTAATGATAGTAGAAACACTAACGTTTCTAGCAATTTCATCTTCTTTTTCCCACTTAGCATGAAATTCAGCTAATAGTCTAACATTTTCATCAATTCTAACTTGTATGGCATTAGTAGCAGCAAAGGAATTATCAATAGTTTCAGGTTTAGTAGCCATGTTATTCAAAAAAGATTGCGCTTCAGTCAATGATGCTATATTTCTTTCAGTATTAGAGAGTTTTTCCTCAATAGTTTTATTGAAAGCCGTTTGTTTACTAATAAAGTCTTTGAGCATAACTTCAATTTCAGAGGGAGCACTCCTATTATTGCTGTAGGAATTTCCATAAGCATTACCATTATTGGGAGGATATGGCCTATAATTATTATTACCAAAATTATTCCTGTAGGCATTGTTGCTAAAATTATTATTTCTTATAAAGTTCACATCAACTTGCTCTTCTTGAGCAACCAAAGAGGCTAAGGGAACATGATTTGGATCAATATGAGCTTTCCCATTAACAAGCATAGACATAATAACATCAACTTTATCACTCAAGGAGGAGGTTTCTTCAACCGAATTTACCTTCTTACCTTGTGGAGCTCTTTCAGTGCGCCATTTAGAATAGTTAACCATCATATTATCCAGAAGCTTTGTTGCAGCACCCAAAGTAATGGTCATAAAGGTACCTCCAGCGGCAGAATCCAGTAGATTTCTTGAAGAATAGTTCAATCCTGCATAAAAGGTTTGGATAATCATCCAAGCAGTTAGTCCATGAGTGGGAAAGTTCTTTACTAAAGATTTCATTCTTTCCCAAGCTTGAGCAACATGTTCATTATCAGATTGTTTAATTATTTCACTTCTCATAGATATAATCTTAGCAGGAGGATAGTATTTTCCAATGAAAGCATCTTTGCATTTAGTCCAAGAATCAATACTATTCCTAGTTAGGGATTGTAACCATTCTTTAGCTTTTCCTCTCAAAGAGAAAGGAAACAATTTAAGCTTAATAATATCCCCATCTATATCCCTATGCTTTTGCATCTCACAAAGTTCAACAAAGTTATTTAGATGAGCAGCAGCATCTTCATTAGCAATACCAGAAAATTGTTCTCTCATAACAAGATTAAGCAAAGCAGGTTTAATTTCAAAGAAAGTAGCTTCAGAAACATGTGGAGCAATAGGTGTGCACATGAAATCATTGTTGTTGGTGCTAGTGAAGTCACACAACTTAGTGTTTTCAAGAGTAGTCATTTTTGTGTTTTTAATAAAGAAAGCAAACTAGTAAAACTATTTTTTGTGTGTTTTTGATAAAGAAACAAGCAAACAAAGCAAAAATAAACTAAGAAAAACAAATAAAACAAAGTAAAGAGATTGGTTATGAGGGACTCCCTTGTGAAGATGTCCTTGACTCCCCGGCAACGGTGCCAGAAAAGAGCTTGATGGCCCAAGATATCTCGAGCTCGTTGGGGAACCCCAAGAGGAAGGTATGATGAGCACAGCAGCAAGTTTCCCTCAGTTATGAAACCAATGTTATCGAACTAGTAGGAGCAAGGAAACACCTCCAAGGTCTTGTTGCCAACTTGGAATCCTGCATAACACAACCACGGAACTTTGACCCCAACTTACAGTGAGCTTGTCAATCTCACCGGTTTTGCTGAAAACAAAGGATTAAACGTATTGTGTGGAATAAAGTAAAAGCTTGCAGAAAGTAAACAGAAATCAGTAAACAGTTGTAGCTTGATGGTAAAAGAAAGGACCGGGGTCTATAGTTCAATAGTGGTGGTTCTCCTTAAGATAGATGACATGTTGGGTGAACAAATTACAGCAGGGCAATTGACAAACATCGAGAAAGCATACATGCATATACTAATCATATTGACTCCTATGAGATTTGATTGGGCATTACAACATTATACATAGACCGTAATCCAACTGCATCTATGACTAATAATCCACCTTCGGGTTATCATCCGACCCCCCTCCAGTATTAAGTTGCAAGCAATAGATAATTGCATTATGCATTGCATGTAAAGTAAACAATACGATTGTTCTATGAACAAAGGATTGATGTTTTCTCCCTAGTAGCAACAACACATCTAGTACCTTAGATATTTCTGTCACTTCCCTAGATTCCTAGAGGCATGAACCCACTATCGAGCATAAATACTCCCTCTTGGAGTTGCTAGCATCTACTCGGCTAAGATATCTACTAACAACTGAGAGCATGCAAGATCACAAATAACAAAGACATGATAGAATCAATAATCAATCTGAAATAACATCTCAATATCCTTTGGATCCCCGCAAACACAACATGTGAGAATTACAAATAGATGATCTTGATCATGAACGGAGCTCACAAGATCTAAACATGATAGCACAAAGGAGAAGAACCAGCCATCTAGCTACTACATGGACCCGTAGTCCAAGGATGAACTACTCACGCATCACACCGGAGGCTTGCATGGTGATGAAGAAGGCCTCCAGGCTGAATTCTCCCCTCCGGCAGGGTGCCGGGAAGAGCTTTAGATCCCTCCCGATCTAGGGATGGAGATGACGACGGCTACAGACTCTTTCATGGAATTTTGATCGGGTACTTAGGGTTTCTATATCGGAGGCATCTTATAGGCGAAAGGGGAGGCCGAGGGGGTGCCCTAGGCGACCACAACACCCCCTGGTGCGGGCCAGGCCTGGCCGCACGGCCAGGTGGTGTGGCGGCCCTTGATGCGCTCGACTTTCAATGTAGAGCTTGTTGGGAACCCCAAGAGGAAGGTATGATGAGCACAGCAGTAAGTTTTCCTTCAGTTATGAAACCAAGGTTTAATCGAACCAGTAGGAGCAAGGAAACACCCCAAAGGTGTTACTAGCTGAGCTTTGGCAGGGCGCACTACCGGTGCTAGTAGCAACGTGGAGACCTGCACAACACAACCACAGAACTTTGTCCCCAACTTGCGATGAGGTTGTCAATCTCACCGTGTTTTGCGGAAAACAAAGGATTAAACGTATCGAACGGAAAGAAGTAATAGTTTGCAGAAAGTAAACACAAAGCAATAAAAGATTGTAGATTATATATAAAAGACAAGGACCAGGATCCATAGTTCACTAGAGGTGGCTCTCCTTAGATAGATAACATGCTGGGTGAACAAATTACAGCGGGGCAATTGACAAACACTGAGAAAGCAATACATGCATATACTAATCATCTTGACTCCTTTGAGACTTGATTGGGTATTACAACATAATACATAGACCGCCATCCAATTGCATCTATGACTAATAATCCACCTTCAGGTTATCATCCGAACCCCCTCTAGTATTAAGTTGCAAGCAACAGATTATTGCTTTACGAACTGCGTGTAAAGTAAACAATACAATTGTTCTATGAACAAAGGATCGTTGTTTTCTCCCTAGTAGCAACAGCACATCTAGTACCTTAGAGATTTCTATCACTTCCCTAGATTACTAGAGGCATGAACCCACTCTCGAGCATAAATACTAACTCTTGGAGTTGCTAGCATCTACTTGGCCAAGATAGCTACAAACAACGGAAAGCATGCAAGATCACAAATAACAAAGACATGATAGAATCAATAATCAATCTGAAATAGCATCTCAATATCCATCGGATCCCCGCAAACACAACATGTATGGATTACAAATAGATGATCTTGATCATGAACGGAGCTCACAAGATCTAAACATGAAAGCACAAAGGAGGAGAAACCAGCCATCTAGCTACTACATGGATCCATAGTCCAAGGATGAACTACTCACGCATCACACCGGAGGCTTGCATGGTGATGAAGAAGGCCTCCAGGGTGAATTCCCCTCTCCGGCAGGGTGCCGGGAAGAGCTTTAGATCCCTCATGATCTAGGGATGGAGATGACAATGTCTACAGACTCTTTCATGGATTTTTGATCGGGTACTTAGGGTTTTCGTCCCAAGGGCAACTTATAGGCGGAAGGAGAGGCCGAGGGGGTGCTGGGGTCGGCCAGACCACCCCCTGGCGCGGGCCAAGCCTGGCCGCGCGGCCAGGTGGTGTGGCCGGCCCCTGGCCCCTCTCCGTCTCGTATTCTGGCACTTGATCCCTTCCAAAAAAATAGGCACTTTGGCTTTTGTCCCGTCCAATTCCGAGAATATTCATTTTCTGACTTTCCTAGAACCAAAAACAGCAGAAAACAGGCAGCTAGCACTATGGCTCTTGTTAATAGGTTAGTCCAAGAAATCATATGAAAAGTACTCCAAAGTTGGAACAAAACATAAGAAAGTGGATAAAACCAAGCATGGAACATCAAAAATTATAGATACATTTGCAATGTATCAGCCCTCTGGCCCCTCTCCGTCTCGTATTCTAGCTTTGTGTCCCCTCGGTGAAAAACTGACTTTGGCTTTTGTCTCGTCCAATTCTGAGAATATTCATTTTCTGACTTTCCTGGAACCAAAAACAGCAGAAAACAGGCAACTGGCACTGTGGCATCTTGTTAATAGGTTAGTCTAAGAAAGTGTATGAAATACTCCAAAGTGTGGACAAAACATAAGAAAGTAGATAAAAACCAAGCATGGAACATCAAAAATTATAGATAAGTTTGCAACGTATCAAGGACCAAGGACCGCGTGCAAGCACTAGAGATATATCATCAGCAGGAGCTACTCCATCGTGTCGAAGTCCGTCACCGTCTCAAGGAGATAGAGAAGAAGGATGATCTTCTCCCATTGATGACTAAACTCACAGATAACACTTTGCAATCTGATTTGCGCAGGTGCTACAGCCGCATCACCGCTCTGGAGGATACCAACAAGAAGCTACGCACCATGGTGTTACATGCCATGGCACCACAGTGATCTACAATAGTCACGGTATCAAATAATCGCAAGGGATTATTTGATCCCGTCTGGCTTGATTCCAAGCTTGGGGAGATCTTTAAGACCTTGTAATCTATCTTATAAGTTTTACATTACTATTTTAGTTTTGCATTAGTTCAAATTAAAAATAAAGTTTGCATCATTAGAATTCCCTTCAGGAATAGTCGATCCCTTTTATGAAATTCCGAGTTGATTATCATATATGGAGAAATATTGAGTTTGTGTTTGTCCTATTGGATATATGAATGGCTTGAGTATAATTTTACCTGCACTTGATGATAACAATAGGAGTCTTCCACACCAATGGTATTAATGGAACATGCAAAGATAATTTGGTCAATATGTTGTAAGTACATAGTTTGATTTACAAAGAAAAATTATCTAAACAGTTAAGTTGAAAAAGAAACCTTGAACAAAGTAGAATTAAAAGTGTTATCAAATCAGAGTGGGAACAAGACAAGGTAGAATATTCAAGCTATAAAGATTGCTTCATATACAATTGGAATTTGGTAATTGAGATTGTTAAACTTTGAATTTCTACATGAAGTGGAATGTATGGCTAGCTCCTTTGCACATCACTTAGACAAAAGTGTGAGCATATATATATATAAAGAGCGAATGTGCAAAGAGCAAATAGGCATACACCACTATATTGTAGTATGACAAAGAGACGTTTTGAGATTTTGAATCCCAAGTGAATATGTTAATCTTAAAACACTTGGGACTACCTCGCTAACTCATTCGGTTGAACTGAATACTTTTACATCATATTGAGAGTGATCTTTTATGAACTGTTAAATGCTAAGGTGTGGAAGCCTGCTAATATTATTCGGATGGTTCAAGTAAGGTACTATTCATGAACTTATTCCTATGTATCATATATGATAAACACATACTGCAACTACCTCATTTATTTTATTAACTCAGCTTCATGAATATGAGGATCACATCCATTAAGCTAACTTGCTCGGGACGAGTAAGAGTCTAAGCTTGGGGAAGTTGATGAGTGCGTATTTGCATCATGTTTTATATTATTATTTGCTTGAGGAAGTTGATGAGTGCGTATTTGCACATTTTATGTCTGTTTTCACCAGGATCAGGACAGATGATGGATACAATGGACACGATTCTTGGAGCAGTTGTACTGGAGAGAAAAGGAGTCAAAAAACCGTAAATCGCTTATTTGGGAAATATCAATAACACCAGAAGAAAACCCGAAGCGATCAAAGCATACAAACGGTTTAACGACCAACTATATGGCGGGAATAAATTTTCTGGCCGTATAGTTCCCGCCGTACAGTTGGCGCTGCCACTGCCTCCTCAAATAGTTTCACCCCATATAACTAGATCAGAGAGATGACATATAGAATAATCATAAATCATCGAAACCTCACCTTCGGAAGGCATCTGGAGGGGGAACTCGTCCACCGGGGATCCATCTTCGCCCTACGCAGATCCGGGAGGCTAAGGCATCGATCTTCATCATCAACCACTGCATCACCACCATCTCCATCCATCCCATCTACATCTTGTCTAGATCTTGTTGTAATTTCCGTACTCGTTGTGGATTTATACAAATACTATTCATCTATGATAGATTCCATTGTTATTTCCATGATGTTGATTGCCTCCATGTCTGAGTAGATCATTAGTTCTTGGGGAGATGGAGAAACCCTAGTATGAGATTGAAACAAGATAAAGTTTATTATGATATTCATCGATGTGACCATGTGTTAGATTGTCTTCATCTCGATATTGGGAGAAGTCGACCTCTCAATATTTGCCTCTTATGAGGACTTGATGGAGGGAACTACTTGTTGGTAGACAAAGGTGTGTTAGCACTTACAGTGACTATAAAGCTATTGACACTCCTTACGTATCAACTTGGGAACTAAGGAAACTCACGGAACACTATCCATGCCATGGGATACGTCCTACGAGATTAAGTCCCTTAATAGCGCATTAATTCGATTGATGTCGATTGCTAACTGTTGTGGTTATGAGGATGATGTGAGCAACGGTTGCTGCATATTTGTCCAAATATGGAGTTCCTCCCACACATACATAGTTAAGAATGTTCATGATAATAATCTTTACCTTAGTTCTTTATGATGCTAGTGGTGTATCCGCTACTCCCTGAGAACGCCTTTTGCGGTGACCCAGCATACCACTACATGATGTAGTACACTATAGTCGCTGACATAACACCAATGAAACACCGTTCACTAGTATTACATCCCTTAGAGTGGTACAACAGAAACACAGTAGGTCCAAGACATGACTATAGATTACAACTCGACTCTTTACAAAAGATCTGGAGAACACTCTAGGTTAAAGAGGAATAAATGAACTTCTTACAAAGAAAAACCAGAAATAATGACTTGGAACTATCCTACTAATAAGGCTAACATATAAACTATCTGGCTTGCCATTGCTACTAAAGCAATGCTCTATAGAAATAGGTTTTACGGCTAAAGAATCTATTCCTATCTACTCAGGAACTTCGTCTTCACTTTGGTTGACGTATATGTTGACTTCATTGACTTTGTTGAAGAACTTGAGCGGTTGATAAGGGCTTCTTGAGCATATGTTGGTGTTGACGTCGTCTTCAATGACTTAGAACCTAGCAAGGGTTAAGAAGGTACGGTTGAGTACGAGCGTACTGCTGACTCATGTAATAACGAGCTCGTTGGGGAACCCCAAGAGGAAGGTATGATGAGCACAATAGTAAGTTTCCCTCAGTTATGAAACCAAGATTATCAATCTAGTAGGAGCAAGGAAACACCTCCAAGGTGTTGCTAGCTGGCCTTTGGCAGGGCGCACTACCGGTGCTAGCAGCAACATGGAAACCTGCACAACACAACCACAGAACTTTGCCACCAACTTACAATGAGGTTGTCAATCTCATCGGTTTTGCTGAAAACAAAGGATTAAATCTATTGTGTGGAAGAAAGTAAATAGAAAGTAGTAAACAGTTGTAGATTGATGATAAAAGAAAGGACCGGGGTCCATAGTTCACTAGTGGTGGCTCTCCTTAAGATAGATGACATGTTGGGTGAACAAATTACAGCGAGGCAATTGACAAACATCGAGAAAGCATACATGCATATACTAAACATCTTGACTCCTTTGAGATTTGATTGGGCATAGATTTGATTGGGCATTACAACATTATACATAGACCATAATCCAACTGCATCTATGACTAATAATCCATCTTCAGGTTATCATCCGAACCCCCTCCAGTATTAAGTTGCAAGCAACAGATAATTGCATTACACATTGCGTGTAAAGTAAACAATATGATTGTTCTATGAACAAAGGATTGTTGTTTTCTCCCTAGTAGCAACAACACATCTAGTACCTTAGAGATTTTTGTCACTTCTCCAGATTACTAGAGGCATGAACCCACTATCGAGCATAAATACTAACTCTTGTGGTTGCTAGCATCTACTTGGCCAAGATAGCTACTAACAATGGAAAGCATGCAAGATCACAAATAACAAAGACATGATAGAATCAATAATCAATCTGAAATAACATCTCGATATCCATCGGATCCCCACAAACACAACATGTGAGAATTACAAATAGATGATCTTGATCATGAACGGAGCTCACAAGATCTAAACATGATAGCACAAAGGAGAAGAACCAGCCATCTAGCGGAAGATGACCCCAGCCGCAGGCCGCAGCGCTGTGCCCCATGGTGGGCACCAACTGTCGTGGTGTAGAATACGACAGTGCCATCGGGGCTGGCTTAAGAGGGGATAATCAGATGCTAGTGGTGGCTACCTGACATGGGTATGCCCAATAGGCACCCAACTACAACCTACCTGGTGCGGCTTGACGGAAGACCCACTCGACGAATTGCCAAGGTCCATGACGCCTATGACGGTTCGACTGATATGAAGCTCATATGGACACGGACTCCCAAACACACAAGACAAGGAAACCTCAAGACTAGAGTTTGAATACAACTTGTAACCAACTCGTATTGGTACCTGAGACCCAACCTCCCCATATATAAAGGCTAGGAGGGTCCAACGAGAAGACAATCTCTCAATCTCGACTCCCACAATAGATCTAGACGCTGCAATAGACAATAGATAGATCTACGATCTCTCATACGCCAGATCCAATCTGCGCGACACTACCATCGGCGACCTTGTAATCCTTCGGATCATCATCAATCAAGAGCAGACAAGCAGGAGTAGGGTCCTCTACGAGGCCTGAACCTGGGTAAACCTTGCGTCCCTATGTGCTTGTTTGCTAGCCGTACCGAGATCTCCAACGCTCCCTTCTTCTCCAAAACCCAAGTCCATAACAATGGGCATTGATGAGTTAAACCCTCGTCACTACCGCAACGGGATTGGGCACGAGCACCGCAGACATAGCGAAGTACCTAGGTTTGGGGCCCTCTCGGCGAGGTAATACCCTTACTCCTGCAAGGATCTACTATATCGCGGACATATGCCCAGTACAAATGCTCGTGGAGCTGTATCTCTAATGAACTAGTGAGAACTAGAGGTGGAAGATGATCTAGATAATCTAAGTCTCCCTGCTAACGGTAGCCCTGCCCCCCTTATATAATTTCGGGGGGTGCTGGTTACAAGGTTGGCCAGCTGGCGGGGCCCCGCCGGTGGGCCATAGCGCAATAGTCAGTGCTACGTGTTTAGCCACCAGAGCTATAGTGGCTAGCCACCAGAGTTACATTGGTTAACTGCCACCTTTTCCCCGCATAGAGCGGGTGTCGCATCCTACGGTATGGGCGACACTACAACCCAAGCTGACGGAAAGCCGAGAACCTGGAGGCGTGCTCTTGCTTCGACTATTACACCCTCCGGATCTTCGATACTGATTCCGAGGTTACCGGATGGAGCAGGCCATCCAGCGGGCTTCTCTGGTGATCCGGCTAAACGGGCCAGCCGGGGTGATCTTGGTTGAGGTCCGGCTGGAGCATTCAAACCGGCTATAGCTTTGTATCCTGTGGCCATCCGGCCTGATCCTTCTAGAGCCGGCACGCTTGGCCTGGATTATCCTACCCGGGGCCGGGGGTCACCCCCCGATAGCTGCTCATGTATAGCTTTGCGCCGTGCATGCCATATAGCCCATAGGGCAACAAAAACCCAAGTCTGGTCTCCCAGGGTCAGTGTCATTTCCTTCGTCAGAACAAGACATGTGTTCCGTAACCTCCTCGTCAACCAATGCCCACACGCACCTCGCCATGGTGCAGTCAAGCAGGGCATGACGCCATGAGTCTGCTGCTCCACAGAAGTGGCGTTGGTCATTGTCGGCCATCCCCCTGTGGTGCCACACATCGCTTGTGGGCAACGATTGCTTAGCCAATCTCCAGAGGAATACTTTTAGTTTGGATGGCACCATTGTTTTCTAGAGCAGCGTCCACTGTTTCTCTAATGTCCGACCATTTGAGGACTCCGAGCAGCCCTCCAGCCAAGCCTCCATCTTCTCCCTCGTCCACACGAGCATCCGATAAGCCGATCGCACTGTAAACACACCTTGTCAATCATAGTGCCATGCCAAAAAGTCGTCATGTCGTCTATGACTTAGGGGTATATTTAGGATGGTCTCAACATCCATCGGAAGGAGAAAACACCTCAGCTCAGTGTTGCTGCCTCGATGAACGCTGCAGCTCTCGCTGGTGGCTCCTCCTCGTTCTCCCGCGGTAGGCATGCAATTGGGCCGAGCATACGTACCATCTCTCGGCAGCCATCGATCCTCTGATTTTTTTTCGTGTCTCATTTGGGAGCAGCTACCTGGCCGGCCGGCCCATCTGGATTGGGCTTCCTCCGTGCTCCGGCCCATGACTCTCTGACTTTTCGCACCACCACACCACAAAGCCGACCGCTTCCTTGCTGCTCTGCTGCGTATATCGTCCCCCTCCCCGACCTGCTCGGCGCCGCCTCTCCTCTATCGCCGCGCAGGGTTTTAGGGTTTAGCTGCGGCGGTGACACCACCCAACCACGGCAGGCGATGGCTTCGATCGCGTCGCAGCTGCAGGCCATCAAGTCGGCTCTCGGCTCCGCGCCGGTGGCGGCTCGCGGGCCCATCACCCGGCCGTCCGTGCTCTTCGACGCCAAGGAGGCCGCCGACATCGACCTCCGCGCCATCCTCCCCATCGCCCTTTCCGGTGCCGACCCCTGACCTAACGACAAGCTCTTTCGATCTATCCTTGCATGCTATTCCTTTGTTTTCATGCCCTGCCCTGCCATGCCTTTTTTCCCTTTCCATTTAGCTCTCTGTTCACATGAACACCAGCACTTGTATATTTTTTTGGTAGGTCAAGAGCGTCATTAGTCGACCATTTTTAGTTTTAATTTGGTCGTTAGGCTCTTTCTGTAGCATCTAGATTATTCCAATAATTTTACTCCTGGTTTCCCTTTGAATTTCACTGCGATTTGTCAGCTGATTCAAGTATACTAGTTTTGGATATGAAGCGCTTGCAGAGAACGTTTATATTTCCCTGCAGCAATTGACCCGAATCGTGTTGTAGGGTTGGAGCATCTTACTGGTGTGGACGAGAGATTTGCAAAGTACGGTAAAACGCTGTTCAGCGAGACTAGCCTTGAGCTCAACCGTGAGCAGCAAACTCCCAAGGAAAATGAGAAGCTGAACAAGTCCATCTCCTCCTACCTTCGCCTTCTAGCTGGCTACTTGCAGCTTCCAGCTGTCCTCAAGACGCTCGAATACCTTATCCGCAGATACCTGTATGGACCAATCTTAGCTAACCTTTTTTAGTCATTCACCGCTAGCTCTACCTTATTCTTTTGTATCTGGTGGATATGTTCATGCAGGGTGCATGTTTACAACTTGGACGAGTTGCTGCTGTGCGCGTTGCCGTACCATGATACCCACGCGTTTGTTCGGATTGTGCAGTTGGTCAACTTAGGGTGAGTGTCAGAGACTCAGAGTTCCTCGTTTATGTCTGGTTTGCTCCCTTTATATGTTCAATTCACTCAGTGCTTGCTTGATGATGTGTGTTCAGGAATAGTAAGTGGGGATTTCTAGCTGGTGTGAAATCCTCGGGTGCACCCCCGCCCAGGAGTGTTATAGTACAGCAGTGCATCCGTGACAATTCTTTGCTGGAGACCCTTTCCAACTATGTAAGTTTTTATATTGTACGATTATATCCTTTGCTTTTCAAGCCGTCTGCTTGATGATTTTGTTTGTTTCCAGGCTACCCCGACAAAGGATTTCCTTCACTCAAGGACAGTCGTCAGCTTTTGCACTGCAGTGATTGTGGAGTGCTTAGGAGCTATCCCCAGGGTTGATTCGGATATAGTGCAGAAGGTGTTGGGATATGTGTTTGACTCACTTAATCCTGAAATTAGGGCGGACCAAGATTATAAGGTTGGCTTGAAAGATGTTTAACTTATTTTATCATTTTTGCAAAATTGATTCCTCAATATGCTTTTAGTTGTTTTTACAGTTATTACATACTAATAGAATTACGTGCTCGTGATCATGCTTTATGATACACTGCGTATGAACCTTTTATATTGTCCTAATCCACCTATCTTAAGTTAGGAAATATTTCATGCACTCATTCTTATGCTCTTTAAGCTATATCATGTTGACGGGTTCTTTTACGACCAGGCTGGAGCACTAATGATTGTTGGAGTGCTGTCAGCGCGAGCAACTCTGGCACCAAAACTTGTTCAAGACTTGATCCTCTTTGTTGCAAGGTCTGCGCAGCAGGATGCGTTGGAGTCAATCGATTTACCGTGGCTTCGTGTTACAGTGATGGCTATTATAAGCCTAGTTCAGGTTTGTTCATAATACCTTTCTTGTCATATGTACCTGTAGAATGCACTGCTATACAGGTATTACACCCGTTGTAGCAATGGTGTGAAGGTTGATTTCGTCATCTGTTAATGTTGCAGTCACAGTCTGTCCATGACTTTCGTAAGAAGCCATTGATGATTCTAAAAGACATCAGGTATGGTTTACTTATTGTTTTGTTTTTCCCAGATGAACTATATTTTCCGTTTTTTCTTACCCTCTTTTGTTAGAGTTAAGCATTGGTTATTTGATGGTAATTTGTTTTCCAGGGATTTTTCTGGTGTGCTTTCTGTATTATCCAGTGAGTTCAACATTGAGAACTTCATTAGGCTTTATGTTGAGTCATTGGTTGATTACAGGTAATTTTCCTATGTGATAATTATGATCATTCCTTGTATATTGCTTCCAGCTTGCATTGCATGACTATGGAAACTTGTGAACAGTACTTCTGATGATTCCTGCCACGTGCACCTTATTGAAACCGTGGAAACTCTACCTATTAAGAAGTTAATTGAAAGGATTGTGTGCAAGGTTCTTGGAAACTGTATCAAGACATCACAGGTCGCACAAAATCCAGATATAAACCGGACAGGTAGTTGTCAGTTATGGTAGCTCTGTTTTGAACTTATCAGTTAATCATACATTGATGCCCATCATAAGTAGGTGTATGTAATCTCATTAGTTCTTAATCTTCCACTTACCAATGTTTCTATAATCCTCAGGCACATGGGCAAAGAAGATCTTGGTTGCAATTGAAAAAAAATATCCTCTTGAGCTACGTGATGCAATCCGTAAATTTCTTGAGGTACAAGATGACAAGTTTGTTTTTGTTGTTTCTGTTCCTTTGTGTTTGTTATCCATATTTAATTTTAAAATAGTGATTGATTCAGAATATTAATTCATCAGGACTCTGAAGTTAACTCCAGTGGAAAGAATTCTACTTCCAAGTTGCTCAGCTTAGTGTTTGATGAAAGCGAGAGCACACCAGATGAAGTATCTGATTCTAACATTTGGTTCAGTCTGGATCATCCTAAGGTATAGTCTGATATGGAGTTAACTTTATGTAATTTTTCTAGAATAATTGCTGTGCTATCATGCTATATTTGATGAATGCCGAACAATTATTTCAGTAGCCATTGGCTTTTCTATGCTACAAATTTCGTTCATGATGCAGGCTGTGGTCCGTCAATCTGCTCTCTCAAAAATTGCCACATCCGGCATTTTGAAGAACAATACTGTAAATCCACAGGTATTGTTTGCATCCTTGTTTGCACATGTGTTTGTTGCACTATATGATCCTTGTTGTATTGAAGTGTTTCCCTCCCTCACGTTACTGTTGGCTTGTGTTATTTCTGTGGCACTGCAGAAATTTATCAATATGCAAGATGCAATAATACGCAATCTGTATGATGATGATCTAAGTGTTGTTCAAGCTGCCTTATCCATAGAAGGACTAGCTGCTGTTGCCAGTCCTGTTGGCCTTCTAAAAGCGTATGATTATGTGCTTGCCAAATGCATCGACATCATGCGCAAAGGTAGTAATGTTCATTGGATGTCTGGCTGTTCATTTATTGACCTCTTGGTTAGTTCGTTTTATTATCTGATGTGGAATATAGCCTGCAGAAATGTACTATATACATAGGAGTTATCTGTCACCAAGTGACAAGACTATATTTTGTTCTGTGCAATTCTAGGTGGTTCAAAAGCTTCAAAAGCTTGTGATGTCGCTGTTTCATGCTTGGAAAAGATGGTTATGGAATATCAGTTGCATCACGTGGAACATGCCAAGGACATCGCTACAGTAGTATTCAGTCTCATTATTATTCACCCAAAGGTTACTTTTTAATCTTGTACTACAGTTTGCTTCCATCTTTTATTTCCATGCACATACTCTCATTTTGAATGTTTAAATGATTGCAGACCTTCAGGGTAAACTTGAAGGCCTTGGAGCTAGCTAAGAAAATACAATGGGATTTCTACGCTAGTAGTTCTCTTGTCTATGAGCTCACAGCTGATGAAATGAAGGTGAGACTTCTTACCTGTAATGATATGTCAACTTTAGTGTAAGCTTATCAATGACACAAGTGATTCAATTAGCACATGATAGCTACTTGATCTATGTATCTATACCCACATCTTGAGTCTTTGCAATCATATGGCTAGATATGTGTAAGATGTACTTTCTATGAATGAAACGGCAAACATCTCTTGTTTCTATAGATATTGCTATTGAGACATACTATGTTATTTTTTTTGCCTTTTCTATATAACTCTATTTCATCATGTCATTGCAGAACATGAGTTCTGAGTCCATAGCCTCCATTAACATGAAGAACATCCAAGCTTTTGCTGAAATTTTTCTATCAAACCCAAATAAACATGTCGCGTGGTTGGCTGACTCTGGAAATGGAAATAGATTTTGTAGAACCCCGTTTCTACTCACAGTATTGCAAGCTTTGCTTATTCCTACTGAAGGTATTTTCTATCTTTGCACCTACCTTTTTCTCTATCATTTCTGGTAGACTTGTCAGAGTTGCAACAGCAAATCTATGGTATTATCCATTTTTTTACTGAAATATTGGTACTTATTGAGGATTATTGCAGCGAATGGAAGTAAATATCCTACTTTACTCTGATTTGATGTCCAAGCTCATTAAGCTAGCTATTAGCATTTTTTTTGAAAGGAGTTAGAAGCATTCTGTTTTTTTTAAATAAATTTTGATGTCAGAATCTTCTCCTCTCCCACACTCGCGCGAACTAACCAACGACTTGCTCTCTCTCTCTCTCTCTCTCTCTCTCTCTCTCTCTCTCAGTTTTGGAGAAACAGGTGAATCTGTGCCAAGTTTGTTTGCCAGTTCTTAAGAATGAATGGTCTCACATACAGCCAGAAGGTGATTGTATTGGCGATGAGGTATTACCTATTTACTCTACTATTGCACGTTGCACTGTCAGATATTTACCCAATATTTAGGTTTTTTGTACATCCAACCTTTTGGTTTTTTATTATGCAGATCAGCATTGACAAGCTTGAGAAGTGCATTATTGAATTAGTGAAGCAGATTTTCAATAATGACACAGAAGCATTGAATGCTAGAATTCTTGTCTGTATATTCTGGGCTCTGCTTAGGGTGCACTCTTCCTATGTTAAGCTGAATTCTGTGGTGTGTTACTTCTGCTAACCAATAGAATCTTCCATCTAATTTTCTTGTTATGACTCCTGAGACTATCTCATGTTCTTTCTTTAATTTCTTGTATATGCAGATTGGTGCTGATGGTAATGCAACAGTTGATGATTTGTTTTTGTTTTTCCTCACATCTCCTGGCAAAAATATCTTTCAGAAGCACCTACAGCATCTCGTGGTTTACTGCACAGGAGGACCTTTTCAATTTATTTCAAAGTACCTTGTGGATGAAGGTGGGTATAATTACTCTGTATCTGTAGCTGATTTAATTCTGTTACTTCACAAGAGCTCAACATGTGATAGATGAGAAAGTTTAGAGAACATTTTCTTCTGGTATTATGTTTTTCCCTGGCCCTAATATTTACCTTTGCTTCCCTTGCATTTTATGTGCCTGGTGCATTTGCCATTTCAGATTGGTTTGTTTATGTTCATTTTTTCCCTCGGCGGCTACTTATTAGCTAAATTGTACTTTGATGCTCTTAATATTCTTTCCGTACACTTCAGTAGTATTTCTAACATTTACACACTCCTTTTGTGCATCGTTTATGATATTTTATCTTCAAATGGATGTAGGTTTGTCTGCTGGAGTTCAAGCGGAGAGTCTTCTTGTGCTTGCGTCTGTTTGTTCTACTTGTGCTTTATCTGAAAGTAGTAGCTTGGATGAGAGCTTGTGTGTGCAGCTTCTACTTTTGTTCCCTTCTCTCATTGTTCCACTTTCCCACAAAAATAAGGTATTAAGTGCTCAGTTACAATCTTTTTTGGCAATTTGTGAGCTAGTTTCTTTTTGTGCTCATTGCAGTTTTCTCGGCTATTATATTGAACAAGTTTCATTTCTTATCGTCTAGGATGTAAGGTCCTCTGCTATGAAATGTATTGAGGCGGTGTCTTTGGTGTGGCAGCGCTTGAGCACTTCTGTGTCAAAAAATGGTTTGTTAACCTGTTTTTCACCTTCATTCCTACTTGAGGAATTTGATGCTGACCTTTTTGTCCTGCAATCACAATCTGCAGGAAACAATGGCAAATTGCCTATATGCATGTCATCTCCAACCTTTGGTGTTTTCCTGGACTCATTGGCTAACCAAAAGGCCATGATATCCTCAGATGCGACATTTCTACCTGCTTATATTTCGTCAATGCTTAGCCCAAGTCAAGATCTGATGGTTCCTGAAAACCTTCATGAAAGGTTATTTGGTCCCTTTCTTTTGGAAACACCCAACTTGTTATTGAATGCACACTGTTGTTTCGTTTCACATTATATTCCTACTCAGGATGAGACTTTCTGTTATCCTTCAAAGCTGTATCGGTCATAGGTTCTTTTGTAATCAACTTTGGCATGAATATGTTCTTAAAACGAACCTTGATATAGTATTCCCTTGCTTGAATTACCTGGGGATAGTTTAAATTCTGAAGTGGGCAGGTCATAGGCATGCTATGTGACAAATCAGTATGTAACTGGAGTAACTGGAAATAGTGTGTTAGCATTCTATGGATAGAGGAGGAACTTCTGAAATTTTGATCTTTGTGTTTTCCATTATTAGTTTCCTTGGGTCTATCGTCAGGACTACTACGTTCAATGGAAGAATTGCCAGTTTGGTTGTTATGTTAACGTGTATGTGTAAGCTCACTCATATCTGTTTTTCAGATTTGATCAGCCGACAAAAAATACGATCCTTAATTTCATTTTGCGCTCTTCTATGAAGCTCTCTCCTTATGGAAAGGTTAGTTATTCTGCAATGTTAAATCAAATCAGTTCAGCAGTCCAGCATAATATGGCACACAACACAATAGTTGATCGCTGGTCCAGAATATTCATTCACATTGTCCCTTTCACTACCACAAACGTGAAAAATAATAAATATGCAAGGTCCTCTCTGTTCGATTTGGATGAAAGTTCATATTGTAATTTTTTTTTGCAGTTGATGGTTCTGTCAGCCCTCAAAGGAGTAGGAAGCATCTTATTTGAGGCAGAAGAGGTTAAGTCTTTGTTCTTGTATCTTCTGGACCGTCATAGTCAGCATCAGAATGGACATGATTCTGTACAGATCTTATCTACTCATGAAACACACATCCTGTGCTTGCTTTTGAAGGTAAAGGACTCATCATGCATGTATATCCATTCAAAGGTCTTATGCATCCTTCCAGCAGGACTGCCTCAATTTATATCTGTTGCTGGTGTGTAAATTACTGTATGTTCTCCAGGTTTTGTTCTCAGCGGCAGATCAAACAAATGTTGGTTTTGACACGTCTGAGGCTTTATTGAAAGCTTTAAAGGTGAACAAACTTTAATTCTGTACAGATTCTAAATTTATCTACTGCGATTAACTTTGACATTATGCAACTTCAGGTTGATGGTTTGTCTCCAAAAGAACCTGTTGCTGCGATGCCATGCCTAACTGTCCTGCAAAATCTTCAACCAGTACTCTTTGAAAATTTGAAGACCGATACTAAGGTTTTTTGTTTGCATTATAATTTTTGAAGTTATATTGGTGACAAAATTATTCACTTGGTGACAAAAAGTTGATTTAAGCTGAAATACGGGGACAATATTGAATGATCTAGTTCTACTACTTCTTTATTTTATTTATTCTCTGACAGTATAATAAATAGAATGCAGACACGAGTACATGAGGACTTGAACTCAGGTGGGATTGCACATCCACCCCACCCAAGTGAGCTTGTACTAGAATGTCTGTCAGTTTAAAGCTTTAGTTTGCATGCCAGCATAGGCACCTTTTAATATATTGAAGTTCTGTAAAAAGATGGTATTGCTGGCAGTAATTCATGGTCTTCCACCCTGCTGAAATGTGAGCCAGATTGGTTTGTTGCGTGCCCTTCATTAAAATTGATTGTGTCTAGTATTAGCGTATGGAATATGGGTGTACTGATGACATGGCCAATCATCATTAAAAGTCTGCCAGTGTTGGATCCAAACTCTTTACATTTAACTATCTAATTTTCTTTTGTCGCCAAGCATGGCAGCCTTTTGGGAAGGGGAGTATTTCTTGGCAACTTTTTTTTAGTTAGACTTTACTAAGAAAAATACCATTCTTCCGAACAGCCCCCCAAAAGGTTTTCGTTTTCCCTGCTGCCATGGATTGGAGCATTATTATTTAATTAGTTGGGGGATCTTCCTTGGCATGTGTTTTGTTCTCAAATTGTATATACCATCATCTTCAACACGCTTATATTTTATGTGGCATGTGATCTATTTCAATTCCTATCTGCCCATATATTTTCTATGTTCAACTCATGTCTTTTCTTCACATGCTAGTAAGCTCAACTAAACTTGAAAGTATAATTGTATCTTATCACTTTTGCAGGAAAAAGTATTTGGGCTACTTATTTCTATGTTTCGAGCTGAGAATTTGGAAATTCGAAATGCCACACGAGATACTCTACTGCGAATTAATGTTTGTATCCACATCCCTTTCCATTTTTATTTATGTTTTTTACTTTGTTTAAGTAAACAAAAATAGGGTTTCAGAGGTCCAAACATGCCTAATAATGTAGGAAAAACGTCCATCTGACATTTATTTAGTCGTCACCTAAACATTGTTATTCTATCCGAGCACTCTGAAATGGACGACTAGGAGCGACATCCAGGATTTCTCAGTTAGGCGGGTACCCAGAAAATAATAGCTTCGCATGCTCGCGTGGCTGTCTCATGGCTTACGGTATCGCTCGACTAGGGGGAAATGGGCGGAAACTAAAGAATGGGCGGAAACTAAAGATCTCGAGGGAGTGATTCAACTGGAGAGGGGGACGCTGTTGGTGTGGCTGATCTGCTCGTGAACAGATGAGACACAGACCGGGGAGGCTGCTGAAGCTTTGCTGTGACTCGCCGGCCATGGGGATGCTGGAGCTCAGCCACCTTAAGGTCCAGTAGCATGCCTGGTGCCACTGATATGTGTCATCGCCACATGCGTGTCCATCAGTTCAGTAGAAACCAAAGTTACTCTCTAATCCAAATCCCAAAGTAGAGGTGTAGTGACTAAAGAGCGCATCTCTCAAATGGACTTGCTCTAAACACAAACTAGAGAAATGTGTTCAGTAGAAACCAAAGTTAGTCTCTAATCCAAATCCCAAAGTAGAGGTGTAGTGACTAAAGAGCGCATCTCTCAAATGGACTGCTCTAAACACAAACTAGAGAAATGTGTTCTGTGGTTGACATTTCTCCTCCGATCATTTTCCCCTGCATTTTGTTTTCTAGATCGATGCCTTTTTGTGTATTTGTCTTTTCTGAAATTGATAGAAATGTGCAATCCTGTGTAAAATGTAAACGTATTCTAAATCTGGTGGCTTCAGCGCAGCAGTTGTCACTATTTCAGTACCAAACTAGCATACCAAGATATTGTAGGTTTATTTCCTCTTTTAAACACACAGGATAAGGTAATGCACTCATAATTATGCACAACTGAATATATTCCTTTCAGAGTTACTCTTTGTTGTGAACGTTCCTCCCAATTTTTTTTTTTGCATATTTGTGTATTTCCCTTGATACATGTTTTTTGTATCAGTTGTAATCAATGCTTAGCTGATCTATAATTCAACTAATGACAGGTTCATGCCTCCATTGCTGTGAAGTTCATTGTATTGATTTTAGCGCAAGGTGATAAAAAAGGAAATCTAAAAAGAATAAAGAAGGCAGAGAAACTTAACTGTGATAACCATTTTGAAGATTATTTTGGAGAAAAACCTGTGGCTTCTATTCTTGTTTCTCTTTTGGATATTCTTTTTCTTATGAAGGATGTGAATCAGAGGTAGAGTTACAAACACTTATTCAATACAAATAGTTCAATGTTGTATAGTTCTGAATTCTGATATGTTGTCATATTCCATGCAGGCTATGTTTACTCCAACCACTTTGCCAGATTCTTTCAAAACTTCTTTCTGATCAATGGATTTCAAGGATAGTTTGTCAGTATACTGAAGGCCATGATGGCTCTTCTGGAACTCATGATATACCCAGTTTTGTAAAGGAAACCCAGTCCTTGGTACTGCTTATTCTTAAAGATATTATTGATACACTACAACCGGGTCACCAAGTAATCCACTGCACCGATTTTTAACCTCTTACTCCAGCTATATTCTGTAAAAAAATGTATTGCTTTATTCTTTCTTTATTTTTTGTTTTCATGGTCTACATTTACTTTTGCAGGATAAGCTGCTCAACAGTGGAAATGTATATCTCTTTATCAACTGCATAAGGTCTGCAGAGGATGTAGGGACTCGTAATCATGGATTTTCGTTGATTGCATCCGTAGCAAAGGCTTTCCCTCAACTGGTTACAGAAAGTATTGTTGATTTGTTTGTTGCTATTGGGGATGCAGTGAAACAGGTTTGTTCAATCAATTTTCTGTTTGCAGTCTGATCCTAGTTTGTACACTTATTGTTTTGGGACTAACAATAAAAAATTTGCTAACTGATTCGTAGTACCATACTGGTAAACCTCTTTGATTCAAAGGATTTTCATAGGAATTTTGGAGGATTGGAATCCTTAAGAATTCTTGTATGGGGGTTGTTTGATTTGTAGGATTGTATCCCATGGATTTTTCCTAAGTATTTCATTGCACTATATTTCAAGTTTTCATTGACTCAAATCTTGTAAGGCCTCTTTGGTAGCATCAAACAGTGCTTCAAGTACCATAGGTCAAACAAAGCAATGGTAACAAGTTTGGGCAGATGGAAATTTTCCTCCAAAAATAGAGTGCAAAGTTATCACTAGATAACATCCAAAGGATTTTAGTCCTGTGGTGCAAACAACATAGTAACCTTTTATTTATGGGAGAAAACAACATGGCAACCTAAATAGTAAGAATTCACAGTATTACATGGTGGATAGGAGGATTGTATCTCGATTTTCCTACCTCGTATGACTAGGAGGTAGACATTATAAATTCCACATATATGACTCGAGGCCTTAGAGCTAGAATCTTAACAAACTTGGTAAAATTAGGATTCAAATCCTCCAAAGATCCTATGCAATTTCTTTGAATACTTTGTATTTCTTATGGTGCAACCAAACAAACTTTTGTTATCATGTAGGATTCACATGCACAAGATAAGATATTGCAATCATGTATTTTCCTTGTTCCTGCATTTATCGAATTCTGTGAATCAGAGAGGCTCTAAATGTTTGCCTAGGTTGTTTGTTCTCAATACTTCTTGTGCAACTTAATGCTGTTTTAGATTTCCTTGTATAATTAATGCTAGGATCCTCATTGTACTTGTTCTGAATACCTTTAACCTTTTATTTTCTGCCTTCCAATTTTGAAGGACGATAGCCATTCACAACATGTTATGGAGGATTTATTATCTGTGCTAGTCCCATGCTGGTTATCAAAGACTACAAGTATAGAAAAGCTTCTTCAGGTTCTGTATTTTCCTTCGACGTTCTCTGTTTGCTTTATACTTTTCTGTGAACATAACATAAGTTAATGGACTATGCATAATGTTGCTGCAGATATTCATTAAATCTTTGGCTGATATTGCTGAACATAGGCGCCTGACCCTCATGATGTACCTTTTGAAGACCCTAGGAGAAGAGAATAGTTTGAGTACTGTGATCATGTATCTATTTTGCGCGTTGGTTGAGCGGTGTTCACAGAGTCTTTCGAAACACCAGAAGAGTCACGGTGTCCTGTCCTTGAGTGCCATGTCACTAGAGTGGGAATATGATTTGGCAGTCAATGTGACAGGCCAGTATTCATATAAATTATGGTTTCCTTCTCTCTGTAAGCTACTACAAGAAATCAGGGTGCATCATAAACAATGCTTGCTTCCTATGCTACATTTGGCAATGCAGTTTATTCTAGTTAAGGTGCAAGATACAGAGTTAAGTTTTGAGCTTGAAGCTGAGGAAGCTGCTAATTCTATCCAGGTACTTCATTTGGTTGGCTTTGTTGCTATTCTGTTGCTTTTTGATCTTTTTAACTCCGGTGCTCCAGTTAGGTAAACTGGTATTGTCTTATACATTATATCTTATCAGATGTTTTTTTGTTCTAAAAAACTTGGCATGCTTGATTTATGTATTTCTTATATTCATGTTGTTGTAGAATTCTCTTGGAACACTTATGGAGGAAGTTGTCTTGTGCACCGTGTCTGTCAAAGACAAAAAAGGGGACATTTCTGGTGATATTCGAAAGGAAGTCAGAAACTCTGCAAATGCTATCCTGAACATAATTACGGGATGGATGCATGCTTCAACATATTTCAAGGGAATTACTCAGTTGTTAGAGCATCCTGAAAGTCTTGTGAAAAGAAAGGTATTTTTTATTTATTTTTGTTACTTTTGTTCTAAGCCCCAAAGCCCACTTTGCCGATCTGACTATAATTTCTAATTTGTGAACAGACACTTGGAATATTGTCCGAAACTGCAAGGGCGAATAGCATGGTCCAGAACAAGCAAAAAAAAGCAAGAAAATTGAAGCGCAGCACTTTGTCTACTGCTCTCCAAGTGGACAAGAGCTCTTGCCCGTATTTCAGCGAATTGTGCTATAAGATTCTTGAGTTGATTGACAGAGAGGTTGAGTCAGACACGTCTGTGAAAATTGCTGCTATTTCTTCACTTGAGACACTAGCGAAAGAATATCCCTCTGAAAATCCTGCATATAGCAAGTGTCTTGTGACAATCATTAATCAAATCAGCTCAGGTGATGCTATCACTTCTTCCGGGTTAATAAATACTGCAGGGTCTCTGATTAATGTACTTGGGTCAAAAGCATTACCTCAGCTCCCTCTTATCATGAAAAACATGCTGCAAAAAGCACATCAGGTGTCATGTTGCCCTAGTGGAAAATATGCTCACGATTCCACTACAACTATGGCCAGCTTTTCTAGCCAATCTTCAAGTATGTTGCTATCTGTACTTACGACTATTGAGGTGATTATCCAAAAGCTTGGGGAATTTCTTAGTCGGTATTTGGAAGAAATACTCGATCTAGTGATACTGCATGCTGAATGTGCTTCTCAAATTGATGGGAAATTGGATGTAAAAGCAGCAGATGTTCGGAGGCTACTGACAGAGAAAGTTCCAGTACGTTCCTTCTAAACATATCTTGTATTGTTTCCTTGGTGATATAATGGACAATTAATGTGCTTTGTATTTTGAATTTACTGAATATATTGGTATTGCAGGTTCGGCTTATTCTTTCACCTTTACTGGATTTGTACTCCAGTGCTACCAAATGTGGAGAAGCAAGTCTGTCATTGGCATTCCAAATGATTGAAAGTCTAGTTAGTACAATGGACCGGTTGGCTGTAGGAACTTACCATACGAAAATTTATGAACACTGTTTGGCTGCTCTTGATCTCCGTCGTCAACAGCTGGACTCTTTGAAGAATATAAATTTAGTGGAGGAAAGTATTATCCACACAATTATTGCTCTCACAATGAAGCTTACTGAGTCCACTTTTAGGCCTCTTTTCCTTCGTAGTCTTGAATGGGCAGAGTCTGAAATTGATCAGTCAACATCAAAGAGAAGTGTGGATCGCGCAATTGTTTTCTACAAATTGGTCAACCAGCTCGCTGAAAAACACAGGTATTGCTATCCCATTGTGCATTGCAGCTAAAATTCGTCGACCTCCCACGCTAGATTTTATGACTGCATGTATTTATTCTGATAGAAATATAGAATTTTAAACTGAAGTACTAACATATTTCGTCATTACTGCATCCATGTTGGTTATCTATATGACAAAGTCTTCTGAGTAGCCCCAACCCTGTTCTCATTGACATGACTGGGCTTGGTTATTCTTATACTATGTGATTCATTTATTTAAAAATCAAAATTATTTATTCATAATAAAATATGGAAAATGGATATCCATAACAGTTATGTATTCAAACAGATTTTCTAGTACTTTGTTTTCGAGACCAATTAGTTAATATCATTACAGTACCAACACATTGGAAAATCATGCATAAGTCCAACATGATCTTTGTTTTGGGCTGATCGTGGGATCTCGATTCGTGTTGGGATTCCAGTGAAATTAAGACTAGCGCAATCCTACTACGTTCCCACCAGATTATGATCCATCCTATGATCTGTATCGTTCCACCCTGGTAGAGTTGTAGCATCCTATACCACGATCCGTAGTACCATACTGAAAACATTAATGGGAACTGGCCAGAAAACTTGATTGGGGAATGTACAGCCGTTGTCCATAAATGGGTTTCAAACCCTTGTTTCTTTTGCTGGAAAATATCAAACCATTGTCATCTTTAGCTAGAAATTTCAAACCCTTCTCACATCCACCATTTATACTTTTGGTTACCAGGGTACTACTTTGTTGAATTTTGTCTTGTGTTGATCTTCTGTATTTCTCACCGATTATCGACCAGCAAAGTTTTATGGTCTTAACTACATTGCCCACTAAAGCATGATTTTATTAACTACTTTGTCTCTTTATCTTATTGATAACATTTTTTTCCGAAGGTCCTTATTTACACCTTACTTCAAGTACCTACTTGAGGGATCAGTACAATATCTATCAGAAAATGGTGCTTTGGTCAGCTCCAAGCGAAAGAAGAAGGCTAAACTTGAAGACAATAAAGTCAAACATAAGGATAGCCTATCGGGACAAAAACTGTGGAACCTAAGAACTCTGATATTGAAATCCCTACATAAGTGCTTTCTTTATGACAATGATCAGAAGATCCTTGATTCCTCAAATTTCCAGGTTAGTTTCTTTGTATATATGGTTTTACAGTACAACCAATTTTGCCAGCCACTGGAAAATTATACATGCACTTCTCTGGTTTAATATCATAATCAGTTGCTAAAAATGGTGTCCTTTAGGTTCAGCCCTATTTTTATCATAAGTAGGAAATGTTTGTTATATTATTTGTCCATTTACTTTTTCTGCGTCTAGTAATCTTTTGGTTTTGAATGTATCTTGGCTGTTTGCAGACTCTTTTGAAGCCCATTGTTTCTCAGTTTGTTGTGGAACCGCCTGAATCTATTGAACCAGATGCTCCGTCAGTTGAAGAAGTGGATGAGATTCTTGTTCTGTGCTTGGGGCAGATGGCTGTGACTGCACGGTCAGATGTTTTGTGGAAGCCTCTTAACCACGAGGTAGGAACCAAGCGATATACCGTTACTAGTTGATGAATCATCGTTGAACTTATTCATTATCAAAATTAGTAATATTTGAACCATAGACCAAGGGCCTCCAAGGCTTGATGCTAAACAAACTGGCTCAATTTCCTCGTTAAATGCAGGTGCTGATGCAGACAAGGAGTGAGAATGTCCGCCCTAAGATGCTGGGCCTGAAGGTTGTGAGGTACATGGTCCAACATCTGAAGGAGGAGTACGTCGTTCTCGTCCCGGAGACCATCCCATTCCTTGGCGAGTTGCTGGAGGATGTCGAGCTCCCTGTTAAGACACTGTCCCAGGAGATACTGAAAGAGCTGGAGACCCTCAGCGGCGAGAGCCTCAGGGAGTACCTGTGAATGCCGATGCCCATAGTCCATGGGCCAATGAAGTGTAGCCTACTTTAGTGAAGACCCCGTTTGTAGTCAAATCGAACTTGCTTGTTGTATGTAAGCTTACTACACACCACAGCTTGAATGCTTTGATCGTATAAATTTTCCGTGTATACTTTTGTGACGACCCTCAGCTATCCCGTCCATCCTTTTTTCTAAGCATGTGCAGTATTTTAAACACCGACATGTAAACAACATGCGCCTACTGTCTGGACGTTTACACTGTGCGTTCCAACTTCTGTACTGCATTCCATTGTCAAGATTGGTTGGCTGTACTGCGGTGGTGACTTTCCGGACTCTGCAAGCACGCACGGTGGTGAGAGCACGTGCCCGGGACAGCAGCACATGGTGCATTCTGAAAGTTCTGTATATATGCTCTTTAAATATGAACCCAGTAAATCTACAGCAGGTGGTATTATTTTCCCAATGTTCTGGCGGAGTCAAGATCGTGGAACAGTTTACAGCACGTCATGCGGAGTCAGTTTCTGACACTGTCAGCACAAGGTGCCATTTTCCTAATATAATCAATCAGCTTCATGGTGACATGTCTCTTTCACATACTGAACTGCGAGCCCAGATTTGTCTCCATGCACTGGCAACTGATGAGGGCTTACATTTTGGAGCAGACGTTCGTTCAAACACTGTTTTATGGTTCTTCGAGTGTACATTTGCTCCAAAAAGGGTTTCACTTTCACACCGACTGAATCGTACTATGAGTCCTGGAATGGTTATTGGGACATGGGAGGGGTTGATTCGACATTGCAGGTAGCCGTCCTATTCCTAGTGAGGTCCGCAAAAAGGAGAAGTGGGGGAACGTTTGAGGCCGGCAATCCAATAGCAAAGAGACAGTTGACACGATGTGCTGCCAAAAGGGAGGACACCCTTCGTTCGGTGCCTATTTGGAACAAGGAGTTTGCCTATGAAACGGATAGGAAAGTGACATTGGGAATGGCATAAAAACGACAAGTGCAAGCTAGACGGGCAACCCAAAAGATAAGCAAACTGGTACCTTCCATTCATTACTTTCATACTAGATCTAACAATAGTGCTGCATGCTTCCACCAGCAAACACTGTCACTTCATGTAAGGCCTACAGAATACAGTTAGAAGAACCTTGTACAGAAGCAGCCTGATTCATCCAGAGCAACGGCATTCCGCCCAACATGACCTGAGTTCCTCATGGAAGCTATACATATTCGTAGCACCTAAAGTGTAGATCAGTCTCCAATTCCCCAGTAGTACATACTCTATGTTTCAGCAAAAGAAATGACAAACGGGCAAATACACTTATAATAAGTTACTATATAAATACTAAGACTACCCTGCCGGTATACTTCAGAGACCTCCTTCTTCTAATTAGCAAGCATGGTGATCTGATCCGACAACAGCTCATCTCGCTATCTCTTCCAGCCTCCTCAGAATCCGCCTGGTATCTGGTCTCAACGACGGCGAAGGGTTACAGCACGCCGTCGCCAGTCCGAAATACGCGTTGAGGCTCTCCTCCTTCCCGGAGCTCCTGCTCTGCCTCACCAGGTCGGACCCGAACGCGTCCGAAATCTTCCTCTCGAGGACCAGGTCCTTGAACGAGGCCGGGAGGTGGATGTCGCGGTCGTTCGGCGGCGGCGAGGTGCCGTTCCCGGCATCCTTCTGCGCGAGCATCTCCAGCAGGATCACTCCCAGGCTGTACACGTCGCTCTCCCTCGTGGCCTCCCGCATCTTGATCAGCTCGGGGGCCTTGTACCCTTGCACCGCGGACGTCTCGAGCATGTCTTGTGCTGCGGCAGGGTTCAGCAGGAGGTAGAGCCCGAAGTCGGAGACCCTGGGCTGGAAATCTGCGTCCAGCATGATGTTGTTTGTCTTGAGGTTGCCGTGGATGATTGGCTTCTGCGATCGCGTGTGGAGGTGGTCCAGTCCTTTGGCGATGCCAATGGATAGCTTGCAGATTATCTCCCATCTCTGTGAATCGTTGATTCCCTCTGCAGGTAAAATGAAAAGGTGACAACAGTCAAAAACTGTAGAAACTGCATGCATTTCATGATTTAGATGCCATGACGGTTTAAGATCTGATAGTAACAAGCCAGTTGGTGACAGGTTGGTACAAGTAGTGCAAAAATCTCATGGTAAGACAAGCAGTCCAACATACAGAATCACCCATTTTCAACCATGTAAAGAAAACATCTCGTACTACCCGAGTACAGGCTAAGTTTGTTTTTTGGCGGCTAGTTTAGACCGACCTTCGGAGCATACAAACTGTATGTGGACTCAAAACTAAAACTTGTGGGTAGCAAACCAGCTTGCAATTGATACAAGAAATGGATTAACCAAAGAGAACCATTTGGAACTATCCTTTTCAAACCCTGACCCGATCAAACACAAATGTCTCAAGTTGTTGGCAGCAGCGAAAAGCCCATATAAATGGGTGATTCAACCACTCCCATGAAAACAAGAGCAGAAAGATGCATGGAGCACAAAAATTCAGAATAAGATAACCACATAAATGCTATAAAATAGTCTTGATAAAATTTCATACAAGGATGCATTTCACCTTTTGTAAGAAAAGAAATAGTTAACTATGTTCAGAAAGAAGTGTTTCCCTAGAAACATTCATTTGGACAACTGAACGACAGAGAGAAATGGATGACGGATTGCTACAGGTGATCCTATATTCCAATACCACGAGGAAACATGAAAATGATGTTTTGCAAAGTGTCCAAGCTAACAGCCCCAACCAGTAAAAGTTCACAAAGAACTTTATGAACTGTTGATCTGTCCCTTGGTCTGGTTAACTCCATGACAAGAGCAGTGAAGACACATGGCTAAAAGTAAGAAAACCCACTCTGCAAGGCTGTTGCACGACACCCACACCAACAATTTGCCCAATGGTTGCAGCATTATTGGCAGTACGCTTTTTCGCGCTGAATCAGATGAGCAAGAGAATTACTCGACCAAACTGGAGCTAAGTTTCAGTTCATTTCCTGGTAAACTAGAGAGGAAGTAGAGCTAATTATGATGGCACATATATAGATCAGTAAGCTAAAATTCCAGTAATGATGAGACAAGCATTTCACATTATTAGTCTTACTCAAGGCTAACTTGGCTTGAAAGCAAAGCAAGGAAAGGAACTGCGCACCGTACACGCTCTCGAGCAAAGCAAGTAAAAGTAACTCTGCGTCGGCGGGCACAAACCTTGCAGGAACCGCCGGAGCGAGCCGGCGGCGTAGAAGGGGTGCACGAGCAGCTTCTCCCCTCTCGGGCCGACGTAGAGCGCGCGGATCGGCACGAGATTCGGGTGCTGCACTGCTCCGAGAAGCCGCGCGGCGGCCGCCGCCTCCTCGGCGCTCGCGGAGCAGACCGGGCGGAGGAAGCGGAGCAGCGCCACGGCCTGGCCGGCACTGAGCCCGGCGCGGTACAGCGTGCTGTGCGCCGACTTGGCCACCACCTCCCCGGGCGCCTCCAGGATCGCGGACACCGTGAGCCCCTCGCCGCCGGGGAACCTGAGCAGCTCCTCCCCCTCGCCGACGCCGTAGGCGCTGGACCCGGCCGCCTGGAACCGGTCGGCCCTGGCCCCGTGCGAGGGCAGCACCCCGCGGCGGCGGCGCCGGCAGTGGCGGTAGCAGCGGACGAAGTAGCAGAGGGACAGCACGACTATGACGGCCAGGACAGTGAAGAGGATGGCGTTGATGATTGCCCTCCGCATTTCGCCGCTCCGGCGGTGTGCCTGGCTCCGGGGAACAATGGGGGAGGAATTCCGTAGGAATATATGGCGGATTGGTAGGGTTCGGTGCCTCTGAGAGAAAAAGGTTTGTGCTTGGTCTTGTTGGACGCTCTTCCTTGCACTTCCCTTTTGGTATTCTTTCCCCTTGGGTGGAGATCTCCCTCCGGCCTGGCTGGCTGCCTCTTTGTTTCTGTCTCCGTGTCTGACACACTGACAGTGTGACTGTGTGAGCTGAGCTAATTGTGTATTTTCTTGTGAAGCTAATGGTGTATTTTTTATGGTGAAGCTAATGATGTATTGGAGTTTAAGATAGCTTGAGATTCTTCTCGTCTTGGGGCAAAGTATGTGTGACAGAGATGGTCCTTTTATCTTGCTTGGACTTTGGGTTCATTGGATGACAATGTACTCATGAATAATGTGGGCAAACAGGTCCCTAAATTTTGTGATGGCGTATGACATGGTCCCCTAACTTGTTATGTCCCTATATTTTTCCTAACATTATGTGAGTAGAGTAGGAATGATTAAGGTCAGCCTGACCCAAGCGGGCCCGGTTGAGCCCAAGATTGGGCTTTCCTTTATAGCCCAACCCAGTCCTAAAAATTTGCCCTAAAAAATTACAATATAATCACATTTAAAGATAGTTGCAATATCAAATAATACTCCCTCCGACCCATATTAGTTGACTTGGATTTGTCTAAATTCGGATGTATCTAGACATGTTTTAGTGCTAGATACATCCAAATCTAGACAAATCCAAGTCATCTAATATGGGTCGGAGGGAGTACATGTTTTGGGTTGTGCAGGGCTCGGGCTTCTCACAACTTGCTCCTTGGTTTGAACAAGTCCATGATAGAGTAAATTCATACCATTGCTAAGCCCAACCAAAAAAGAAACCATGTGACATGTGAAACATTATTAAAACACGTGCAAAATAACTACACTCTGAAGCCGTTTTGATCATTACGAATCATTCGATAGTCATTGTATTTTTGAATATTGGAATAATTTATTATCGCTTTTCAAAATTAGCAAAATTGGTGTTCTTTGTCGAGCACAAATACAAGAAAATCACGCATTATATGCATATGGTAGAAACTTACCATTTTCTTCAAGTATGACCATCCATGACATGTGTGAAAATCAGGTAAGTTATCATACTAAAATCCAGAAAACACATAAAAATCACATGATCGCCAATGGTCATTTTCATTTTTCTAAAACTTGAAGGATGATCTTCTACCATATACCTACATGTTTGAGCTTTTTAGTATTTTGGAGAACTTAAAACAAAGTCATACTTAATATATTAGTGCTATAAGGTTTAGAAACTTGCATTAAATATTTTCTTGCTTTGGGTCATGCAGGGCTCAAGCTTCTCAAAACATACCCCAGGTTTGAACATGTCCAATACATAATGTATCATGCCATTGCTAACCAAGCTCGATAAGAAATGCTCTACATGTGACACATCACTAAAACATTCATTTAAATATGAAATTGCTAACTTTTCAGTCATTATGAATTGTCGATCACACGTGCCACCTATAATTTAGACCGAGCGGTATAATTGGATTGTAATTTTGGGATTTGGATATATTTGTTCTAGCATTTTCAAGTTTGGCAACAAACATAGTTTCATGCTCTTAAAGATCACCGAAAACATGTTATAGATACTGGATAGAAACCCGTCCTTTGAAAGTTTTATTCAATGATGTGACCATATGTCACATGTGTGAAAATCAGATAAGTTGTCATACTAAAAGACACATCGGACTTTCTTTTCACATTGATCACAAATGGTCGCATTCGGTTTCTAAAATTTGCAAGGATAAGTTTATGCCAAATAACTACTAAATACATGTTCTTTTTTTGCATTTTCTAATAACTTAAAATGTAGTTGTACTAAGTTTCAGTAAATGGGATCAAATGTACCTATGTTCAGACTAGCATTGTGTAATGGCATCGGTAATTGCTACTCCCTCAATTTCAAAATGATTGAAGCTTTAAGTTTGTCCCATGTCAAATTGTTTTAAGTTTGAACAAGTTTGTAGAAAAATACATCAACATCTAAAATACAAATTTAACTCTATTAGATTTATCATACAATAAACTTTCATATTATATAGATTTTACACTATAGTTATTGACACATTTTCTTATAAGTTTACGTAAACGCAAATACGTTTTTTAGAGCAACCTGCAGGAACACTACCATTTCATTAAGAAGAAAAGAATTGGCCATTTCATAAGGAAAAATGGCCAAAAACTGATACAACAACGACACATATGCATGCTGACCCGAGGCTCCACTCCAAACGAGTTGACGCCTTTATCACCCAAGCCGCATAAGACAACACCCTAAACTTGTCGATGCTTCAGAGCCGCCTCTCAAACATCCATACCACCCCTAGGTCACACACCCCTGTTTGCCACCCCCCACCCCCCTAAGCGGCCAAACGGGACACTAAACAACTCAAAGAAGATTTTCAGACCGTCGCTTCGACTTCCACACCGGCCACGAGGCCGAGCTCCCACCTAGGCGAAGACGAGACTGTCTGGCAAGCAAGCAAATGCCACACGATGGTCGGACTCCAAGATGACTTCCCCGGGAGGGAAGAGCCGACACCTGTTCTATTATTTTTGTAACGGAGGACGTATGTTCAGTTTATCTAGTTCATGGCTCCAAGTTGACATGTCAGCGAACCGGTACGGGACTAGGAGAGAGGCTCTCCCAGGGAGACGGCGGCGGCTGTGGCAAAACCCATCTAGGGTTTCTTTTCTCCGCCGGCGACGTCACCGGTCCGTCCCGCCTCCGGCGGCCTTAGGGCTCTGGAGGCGTGGCGGACCACGGCCTCTCGCCGGCGGGAGGTCTTAGTTTTTTGTTTAGACTGTTTTCAGTATCTTTTTTAGGATGTTGTGGCGGCGGCTACGTCCTGAAGCCAGAATAAGGTACTCCCCGTCCTATCCTCGCTCCGATGGTGCGTCTAGCATCGACGGAGGGCGTGTGGAGTCGTGTGTCTGACGGATCCCTTGGGATCTGCTCGTTTTTCGTTGGTGTGTTTTGAGGTCAGTCTCTTCCGATCTACGTTGGTCATCTTTAGTGATGGTTGCTACTCTGGTGCGCTGGTCCTTTGGAGCCTTAGCACGACGACTTCCCGTCTGTCTACTACAACAAGCTCTACTACGACAAACTTTGCCTGGCTCCAGCGATGGAGGGACGATGACGGCGGCGCGCCTTCGGCTCGTGCCAGTGTTTGTAGTCGTCGCTAGGTGGTCCGTTGATCTATTTGTAATTTTTATTACTTGTAGGATTCTTTGTACTATTGTTGATGATTATTAATAGATCGGTGGAATTTTGCAAAAAAAAAAAAGTTGATATGTCAGCGCAAGCTCAACGACCTGTGGTAAAATCTTACTACTTGTCAGTCATCCTGCAACGGCGAATCGGTTATTTTAGGCGTCCCAAGTTTAGTTGGGACGTGCACATTGCACTTGCACCGGTCGTCTGTATATTTGAAACGAGTTTCCGTCACGATGCGCTGTCGAGTGCAGATACCAACCATCTGCAGTTCCGCTGTTGGCTTCTCGCCCAACGGCCATGTTCGATTAAATGTACTCGTAAAACGAGATCACCATTTCTTCGACATATTTATACGGAGTACTTGAATTTAAAGAGAAAAGGCTACTTTTTTGCACTGTGGACAGTGACACGTCCCGATGGTTCTTTCTCAAGCCTCAGAGACGACGTGAACTTTGGATCTGCCACCGGCCCGGTCGTTCTCACGGTCACATGCCATCAAAATATTTTTGAAAAATGGCATTGGTTCCATGCATATGATGGTTGTACTTCGTTCAGTGCTTTAGAGAAAGAGTTTGTTGGTCTACGATACGCCAATTGTCTATTGCTCACTCTTCTTTCCGTCCGTCTGCTAGTACTTGTCGGAGAGACGATTGGTTTTTCTGATGTGTTCGGTTGAGAGCACCGAATCCGCTCGATTTTGCTGTTGTGATAGGTCGAGTAGGGATTCATTACGGTGAGAGGAACGTTCCTTCCTCCCGAATCTGAGTACGTACATCCTCGTGTCGTGGAACAGGCTCGCTCCATGTCTTTTTATACCGTATGTATAATGCAAGAGAACGAAGTTTGTGATACCTCGGTGGTAACCGACGGCTAACGTACGCGTCGATCTGTACACATAATGCCGATAGGTACGGTACAACGACGAACAACGAACTACACTTGAGAGATGAACACACACATGCATGACACATGGAAACAGTACGAATCATTTTACCCTTTTTTTCCAAGGAGCTTCAGCCAAAGTGAGTGTCTTTCTTTTATAATAATTCGAGTGAGTACAAGTAGATCTATAGATGGAAATCCATTTTGGCTACAAGATGTATATGCACCTAAAAACATATTTTAAAATGTCAAAAATATCGAAAAAAATTACATGTACATCGGGATATTTAATCATTCACACCCAAAGTTTTAGAATTCTCAACCGTCAACACGGAGGCAAAGCAGTGCATTGTGAACGTCTTCTGTTAGCAATCAAACTGCCGAATTAGTGCGCACGCTGTTCAAAAAAAAAAAGTACGGACGCAGCTGACATCAGAAAGACAAAGATTTCCTTGGTCCACGCTTTTCAGTATTTGTCTGAAAGTTTTTTTTTTTTCGAAATTCCACCGATCTATTGGTAATCATCAACAGCAGTACAGAGAGTCCTAAAAGTAATAAAAATTACAAATAGGTCAATGGACAACCTAGCGACGACTACAAACACTGGCACGAGCCGAAGGCGCGCCGCCGTCCTCGCCCCTCCATCACCGGAGCCGAGCAAACCTTGTCGTAGTAGAGCTTATTGTAGTAGACGAACGGGAAGTCGTCGTGCTAAGCCCCCAAAGGACCAGCATACCAGAGCAGCAACCATCGTCGATGATGACAAACGTAGATCGAAAAAGACTGACTTCAAACCATACCAACGGATACGAAAAACGACCGAATCCCAAGGGATCCGTCGGACACACGACTCCACGCGCCCTCCACCGATGCTAGATGCACCAACAGAGCAAGAATAGGATGGAGAGGACTTTATTCTGACTTCAGGACGTAGCCGCCGCCTCAACATCCTGAAAAAGCCACTGAAAACAGTCTAGACGAAACACTGAGATCTTCCGCCGGCGAGGAGACCGTGGTCCGCCACGTCTCCGAGACCCTAAGGCTACCGGAGACGGGACGAACCGGTGGCATCGCCGGCGAAGGGAAGAAACCCTAGATGGGTTGTAGCCGCCGCCTTCTCTCCTTGAGGGAGCTCTCTTTGGTACAAGTTCAGTATACAGATAGATGGACTTAAAGCAATGTCACCCTGTCCGGAAGATGATTGGTTTCTCTGTTGCCTTGGGTTTGACACCTAAGGCCAACTCCAACGGACCCTGCATTTAAAAGATCGATTTCGTTCGATTCGATCCGTTTGCGGGATGGAAGACAGACCGTCTGGGCTCAGCCGGTTGCGGTGGCCTGTGCCCGACGGCCATTGCCCGCAAAGAAAAAAAAGTGTAGAAAAAAAGGAGTGGCCGAAAATAATTAAACATATTACAATAAAAGTCCTGGTCCGGTCACAAAATATCAACAGAAAAAAGCCCCAATATTTTGGGGTGCTGTGGCGTGGAAGGGGAACCGGCGGGCGTTCCTGCTGCCCGGACAACGCCTGGTCCTGTGGCTCCACGCCGCCTACTCATCGTCCTCAGCGTCGATGACGATGAAGACCCGGGGTGGCGGCCAGGCGCCGCTCTGGGCTGGAGCGGGAGGCGTGGCCGGAGTGGGAGGTGCCAGGAGCGCGGGCGGCAAAGGGGGCCTCTAGGCCTGCGCGGCCACCCAGGACTCGTGTAGGGCCTAGGCGGTGCCGTCCCACAGCTTCTCCTCCTCCAGCCGCGACGCGGGGATGACGGCCTCGATCTCCTCCTCCTCCGTCATTGGCCGGGCCTACATCGGCTCCGGCTCCTCCAGCTTGACCACCACCTGGCCTAGAGGCCACACCTCCGACTCGACGGTGTTGGCGCCCCTATAGCGCGGCCAATCAGGGATGCCGGGCCGCGGCGCTAGCAAGTGGTAGCCCTCGTCCGCACCCTCGTCGTCCACGCCAGAGTCCTCGTCGGACTCCTCCCAGTAGTCCTCATCGTCGTCGTCGAGGTTCTCGAGGTAGGCCTCGACGGCCTCGCGTCGTGTCGCGTGCTCCGCCTCGAACCACTGGTCCCAGAGGTCCTAGTGCACAGTGTAGGCCGGATCCCGCCTCAGATCTAGCAGCAAGAAGGCCTGATGGCAGCAGATCTCCCGACGACGAGTAGGGCCTGACACCGGGATGGCCGGCACAAGCACGCGGACTTCATTGAGGTGCCAGCCCGCTGACAGATGCATGTCCATCCACGGGCACGGCATGCCAGCCTCGGCCAACATGCGTGCAGCCTCGATGCTGACGTACATGCGTCGCTCGGATGGCAGTAGCTCAGAGTTCAATGGTGGCCAGCTTTCCCTGTATCGGCGGGTGGAGGCTTGTGTTGCCGGTGAGAAGAAGGTTTGTTTTGCTCTCCTTTCACTCCTCTGCTTCCATCAAGGTGATGGTCAGGGTGTTGAGAAGATGGCATTGTATCTTTTTCCTCTCCGGTGGGGACAGTAGATGCTCCTGGCGGACATCCCAAGCGCTGGCAATTTCGTGCCACCGCTATCCTCGGTCATGGAGACCAGTCCGCGAGGCGGTTTGTTTACCGCTGTTTCTTCAACCTCCTATGGAGGCCCTCCTGCATCTCGGCCTGGGCAATCTTCGGCAGGCCTGATTCAAGTGGTTTCGTCCACGACGCGAGCGCTGCTGGCCACGGTGTCGAGTACGCCATTATTTCCGGTGGAGAAGGACCTGATGGACCTGATTGCTTTTTCTCTTTTTATTGCAAGGTCCTTTTGGTAAAAGTCCAAGGCATGGCTGTAATTTTTGTTTATCCCAAAGGTCTGCTTGTAACTGTACCTAGTACATTTTAATGCAGCTCTGGGCCCTTCTGAGTCCTTCCCTTTGTTAAAAATAATAATAATGAGTGAGCACGGTGGAGATGACCTAATATATGTGAGTGGTACCGACGGCTGGCTAACAGACGCGCACGACACGTATAATGTGTAAGGCCGATAGGTGGGGTGACACCGACGGGCGACGGCGAGCAGTGCCGTAGGAACGACTTTGGGTGACCCGATCGGTGCCTATCACCGAACTGCCGGGGTGCGGACGCAGCTGACGTCGACAGTGGGATATTGGTATTGTGTAGTGTCAACTGTGTAGGGTGTACTAGCACCGTTTTGTTTCATTGTTTGCATTGGCAGGAAACGAGATAAGCTAAGCAGGTCCCCAGGTGGCGCGGTGTGACGCGTGCCGTGCCCAGAGCTGCACGGCGCCATGTCGCGGCAATGCGGGTGTCGTCGCTCGTGGAAGAGTGAGTGACGCCCTGCGCGGCGCGGCGAGAGAAGCGGCAGCGGTGCGCTGTGTCTGCCTTGTTGATGGGAACCTGGGAGGAAACCTACTGCCGAGCGAAAGTACTATGGACGCGATTGCCTTTTTCTTTTCAAAATCATGGACGCGATTGCCTGCGTCCTATCAATCCTACTGAATGCAAAAACCAGGTGTTCGATACTTGGTGCTGGCCTACGCGATTGCCTTTTAAAAAATAAATCATGGACGCGATTGCCGACGGGACGGGCTTTCCTGGCCTGCGGGCCCGACCTGGGTTGCAGATCTGAGTCCAATGTGCAACTCGGGCTGAGCTCGGGACTGGAAAAGGATGAAATCGGAAAGGCCCGGTTCGGCAGCCCGACGGCCCAGGGCTTTTCTACAGGGTCAGACCAGGCTCGGGCCTAAATTTACAGCCCGCCAGCCAAGCTGGGCTAAGCTCGGGCCTAGGTTTTGTCCGACTAGTTTTTTAGGTACGGCCCGAAGCCCGACTTAGTCCAAAAAATGCCCAACTACGATCCACGGTATGATCTCTTCTTCTTCTTCTTCTTCTTCTAACCCCGGTTTGTCTGCCATGGCGGAGGCAAACCACCGCCTTCTTCCCTACTTTTTGTCATCGCTGATGGGCTTCTTCAATATAGGGAGGGGTCAAGGAAAGGTCATCGGAAGAAATAGACTAGAAAAATTTCAGAGGACAAATAGACTCAAAACAAGGGAGTGATGGCTTTAGCAAATCCAATATGGCTTGTTGCAGATGAGTGAGACCTTTGTTTTGATAGTACTGTTTGTCTTGGATCAAATTATATAGGCCGACTCATCCACCCAATGTTAGAGAATCTCTCCCCCATCGACCGCCTCTCTATCATACGATTCAGTCCTATCGCCGCCCTACAAGCCTGGGAGGTGCCACTCGAACCTCCTCATCTGCCGCCGGCCCTCACTTGCCACTACGACCACTCAACGAACGGCAAACACCTGGCGAGTGAAGGCATAGTCAATAGTTGCCGCCACTACGACCGCCTGCGCCGCGGTAAGTAGTCGGCCGACTCCCTATCATCGCTACACACATGATGTTCGACGAAAAGGGTCAAAGGTAAGTTTCTTTATTTCTCGACTTTTTTGTTTCCAAATTTTCTTGTTGCGATGTATGAGTAGTTTGTAAAAAAAATTGTATAGTAGATGGATTTTTTTGGATATTTATCCTCTGATAAGGAATACGACATGAAGAATATGAGGATATTTCTATGGCTTTGATGTTCCACAATAACAAGGGGCCAAAGCATGGTGATTCAGTCTTCGGCCATGAGAGGATTCGAATGACGAAAATTGATGGGCACAATAGTCTGATTCTCAACTACCTATCTCCTAATTAGCCAATTAGGTGTATCACGAGCGATACTTTTTCTGCTGATGCATGTAAAATGAATACATAAACTTTGTAGTTTATTGTCACATATTTCTACCTGACATAGGTATACCCTACAGGTACTCGAGCTTGGTATATACTGTCCAAATACATATAGGCCCACGGTGTCGCCAAGGCCCGGATGGAGGGACTCGAGTAACCTACGGACTCTCGATTGCTTGAAGGACAAGAAGAAGCTAAAGATAGAAAGTTTGAAGGGAAAAACCCTAACTTGTAACCGACTCGACCTGCTACCTGAGATCTAGCCTATCTATATAAAGGCTAGGAGGGGGCGGCGAGGAGGACACACGCAACCCTAATTTCCACAACCCTTGCCAGATTGCAACTGCGCACCATTGTAACTTTCGACTCCTTCGATAATTCCACGAGCAGACAAGCAGGAGTAGGGACCTCTACGAGGCCTGAACCTGGGTAAATCCTTTGTCCCCTGTGTGCTTGTTTGCTAGCTGATAGATGTCTCCAGCGCTTCCTCCTTTTTCAAAACCCAAGTCCATAACAATGGGCATTGACGAGTTAAACCCTCGTCAATTGGCGCCGTCTGTGGGAATTGGGAGTGCTGATATTGCGGTTTCTTCGGCCCCATCAAACGCGATCTACAACTCTACAACAACGGAGATTCGCCAGCTTTTCGGCGCCTTCGACTTCATCGTCCACACGCCGGCTACTCGCCTGGCCTTCGAGTCCGTGGGCGACGGAATCAGCCTGGCGATTGGGAGCTTCCGCTTCCAGGTTGGTCAGATGGGCACGCTTCGCATGCCCGATCAGCCGACGGCACCGGCGATTTCCCCAGCATCATGGTTCCCTCCATTGATCGGCACCCTCAGCGAGCTCAATGCTCCGGTGGCAGTCGAGAACATGGTCAGCGACAGCAGTCGCGACTCCGATCTAAGCAATCTGGCCACTGAAGATGGAACCTACGGTTCCGAATTTGAAAGTTGTGGAAGCAGCAGCTTCTCAAATCACTTCATGTGCGCCGTCATCAACGCGGGCGACACCTCCGCCAACCGCGGTAACGGTGGCAACACCGGCAACGACACCGACCCGCCAAACGCCGCCAACGGCGACAATGGAGGAGCAGTCGAACCTCCCAGCATAATCAACGAGCAAACCGGCGAACGCGTCATGATCAGGCTCAACGAGCAAGAGTGGGAGCGCTGCCGCGAAACCCTACGAGGTGCACCTCTACACTTCGGATCCCCGCAAGAACCGCTGATGGGCTACCACTGGCTCCTAAAAGAGGAATTCAAGCGCCAAAAACAAGCAATCGCGTAACTTGAGGCGCGTAAAAAGGCGGCGGACGAGTCAAGCCTTCGTCGCACTGGGCTCTCCTCCTACGGAGGATCCTCCTCAAGAGGCAACGAGCATCTCGCCAGAAAGAGGCAATCGCGGATGGCTCACCTCACCGAACAAGAACGCATAGACGCCGCGAAAGTCCTCGACTTCGGCTCTATGACAGTTGACACGAGAGGCAACGTGGTTCCCAGGACGCCACAGGCCGCAGTGATAGCGGCCACCATGTACCTTCTCAATAACCAGCCACCGGCTGGAGATCCCCGAACGGCCATGCATCGATCTACGATCGCGGGCCTGGGGCTAATCGAGGCCGCCCTCGACAAGGAACCGGTACCAGACCCAAAAAAGGGCAAAGCGTTAGCAAAGCGCTACTCCTCGCCCTCGTCCAGCGATGACAGTCACGACCTGTCTCGGCGCCGCCGCTCACGGCGACACGATCGCGACTACGATGCACGCGATGAACTCACGCAGCGCAAGATCGACAAGTCAAGGGCACGACGTGCTCGATCGACTGACTCAGAAGAAGAAGATGGGGAGCTCTGCGGTGCCAGATGCTTCAGCAGATCCATCAGGCAAAAACGAATGCCTAAAGGGTTCAAACTCCCATCAGAGAACCCGAAATTTGACGGTCTGCAGGACCCCAAGATCTGGCTGGAGGATCACATCTCCTCCATCAGGCTACATGGAGGCAATCGAAGTACTGCCATGCAATGCTTGCAGCTACAGCTGCAGGGCGCCGCTCGGGCATGGCTCAATAACCTCCCACGCGGATCCATTCGCAGCTGGGATGAGCTGGTCTACAGCTTCGTGCGCAACTTTAAGGGCACGTACAAACGCCTCGCCTCAATCGAAGAACTAAGATGCTGCCAGCAAAGATCTGGCGAATCGCTGCGCTCTTACATCCAAAGGTGGTCCATCATCAAGAACTCCGTGGAGAACATCTCGGAAGACCGCGCGATTGAGGCATTCAACGGTGGTGTCTGCCGCATGGAACTCAGGGAGGAGCTAGGCCGCTCAAAGCCCCAGACCATCGACCACCTGATGGAGATCGCGAATCGGTGGGCTGATGGAGAAGATTCGGTGAAGAATCGCGTTCACTCTGACGAAGAGGTAGAACCCGAACGAAGACGCGACCACCGGAGTAAGCGTCGCATGCGCGTCTACGACGATCGCGATGACGTCAACATGGTCGCAGCCGGCTACGCCGATAGACGCGACGATAACCGCAACAGCGGATACCACAGCGGCGGATACCGCGACTCCGGGAAAACCACGCAAGTGTGGCAACGCCGCACTCGCGATGAAGCACCGGCGGCCTCCATCGAGGACAAACTGTCTGGGACATGCACGGTACACTTTTACATCGACAAGCATGATGGCAAGAGAAAGTCCAGCCACCTCCTCAAGGATTGCCGCGAGTTCCTCAAGATACATGAGGGATTGGTTCGGATGAACCGCAGTGCAGTCGAAAGAGGCTATGGAGCCGCTCCAGGCGCCATGGCACATGGCGCACCACCACCACCACCTAGGCCACCCCCAAATGGAGCTGCACCGGACCAACACCACGGAGGCGAACCGTACCCACGGGCCATGGGTACCATGATGATCCAAAAGGGGCGCCCCTCCAATAGGGTGCAGAAGGCCATCACTCGCCAAGTCAACTTGGCCACGCACTCGCCACCATCCACCACTGAGTACCTCAGTGGCAGTGAGTCGTGCATTACTTTCGACAAACGCGACCACCCGCCTCAAGTACCTCGCCCAGGTCATTGCCCCCTCGTACTCGAGGCGCAAATTGGAGGCTTCGACATGAGTCGCGTCTTCATGGATGGCGGAAGCGGTATCAACCTCATATTCGCGAGTACCTTGCGAGCAATGAGGATCCCTCTAACCTGCTTGGAGGCATCGGACACAACGTTCCACGGCATCGTCCCAGGAAAAGGCGTATACCCCCTGGGCAAAATCAACCTCGACGTCATATTCGGCACGCTGAAGAACTTCCGGCGCGAGCGCATCGACTTTGAAGTTGTCGACTGGCCCTCACAATACCACTGCATCCTCGGGCGCGTCGCGTTCGCTAGGTTCATGGCAGTACCTCACTATGCCTACCTGCAGATGAAAACGCCAGGTCCCAACGGCCTCATCACGATCAACGGGAGTTTCGAGCGATCTGACAATTGCGACAGGGAATTCAACAGAATCTCCCAGTCCTTCGGCATGCAGGAGGAGCTCGCACGATTGAAGGAAACGACAGACAACAATCTACCCCCCTGAGTAGGCCAAGCTCACCTGGCCTCTCCTTCGACTCATCTGTGCACACAAAGAAGGTGCAGGTCCATCCATCAGATCCCGCTAAAACGGCCCTCATCGCCAACAACTTGAGTCCCGCATAGGAACTCACGCTCGTCGAATTCCTCCGTGAGCACTGGGAAATTTTCGCCTGGTGTCCTGTGGACATGCCAGGAGTTCCCAGGGAATTCGCCGAGCACGCACTCAACATCAACCCCGACGCAAGGCCAGTCAAGCAAACAATCAGGCGATTGTCTGAACCACGGGCACAGGCAGTCGGAATGGAGATCAACAGACTCCTCGAGGCCAAATTCATACGCGAGATCAAGGAAAGCACTTGGCTCTCCAATACGGTGCTGGTGCCAAAAAAGGACACGGATATCCTGCGGATGTGCGTGGACTTCACTTCTCTAAACAAGCACTGCCCAAAAGATCACTTCCCGCTACCACGGATCGATCAAATCATCGACTCCACTGCTGGATGCGAGCGCCTCTGCTTCCTCGACGCCTACTCAGGCTATAACCAAATTCGAATAAAGGAGGAAGACCAGGAGAAGACCGCGTTTACAACGCCCTTCGGCGTGTTCTGCTACAACACAATGCCCTTCGGGCTAAAAAACGCAGGAGCCACGTACCAGCGGTGCATGCAGACCTGCCTCAAGGAGCAACTTGGTCGCAACATCTAAGCCTATGTCGACGACATAGTAATCAAGACCAAGGAAGAAGCCTCTCTAATCGACAACTTGCGTGAAACCTTTGCCAATCTCGATCGCTACCGGATAAAGCTCAATCTGGACAAATGCGCCTTCGGCGTACCCTCTGGGCAACTGCTCGGGTATCTCATCTCCGCGAGAGGGATTGAGGCAAACCCGAAAAAGATAAAGGCCATACTGGCCATGGAGAATCCAAAGAACATAAGAGGCGTTCAACAACTAGCCGGGCGAATTGCGGCCCTCAGTCGATTTATCAGTCGAATGGGAGAAAAGGCGTTGCCCTTCTATCAGCTCCTCCGCAAAGCTGACAAATTCGAGTGGACCAACGAAGCGCAAGAAGCATTCGAAGACCTCAAGCGCCTGCTATCCACCTCGCCAGTATTGGTAACTCCACGAGAAAGGGAACCACTGCTGCTGTACATCTCCGCCACCAACCAAGTGGTTAGCACAGTGCTCGCCGTCGAACGGGCCGAGGAAAACAAGGTCCACGGCGTACAACGCCCGGTATACTACCTCAGCGAGGTCCTCACGCCAACAAAACAGCGGTACCCGCACTACCAAAAGTTGGCGTACGGCGTCTTTATGACCGCCCGACGACTGCGCCATTACTTCCAGGAACACCCAATTGTGGTAGTCAACGACGTCCCATTGGGACATATCCTCAATAACCCTGACGCCACAGGGTGAGTCGCGCTTTGGGGAATCGAACTGTCTCCACGAGACATCACATACGAAAAGCGTGGCGCAATCAAGTCGCAAGTTCTCCCTGACTTCCTCGTACATTGGATGGAAAACCAACTCCCGGACAAGCCAGACATGTCCTACCTCTGGACAATGCACTTCGATGGGTCCAAGAGGAAAGATGGAGCAGGAGCAGGTGTCATACTGACATCGCCTCAAGGGGACAAGTTGAAGTACGTCCTGCGAATGCAGTTCATAGCCTCAAACAACGAGGCTGAATACGAGGCCCTGTTACACGGGATGAGAATGGCAAAAGCCTGCGGCGCAAAGAGGCTAATCATATATGGTGACTCCAAGCTGGTCATCAACCAAACAATGCACGAGTGCGACGCACTAAGCGACAACATGATCGCATACCGCGACCTCTACGACACACTTGAAGGAGACTTCGATGGTTGCGAGTTGCGACACATAGGTCACGAAAGCAATGAGGAGGCAGACGCACTCGCCAACATAGGCTCCACCTGCGCACCCATACCACCTGGGGTATTTCTCGAGCGCATATGCGAATGCTCCATCAAGTCGAAGGCCGCAGAGAAGAAAACAAGCGCAGCAACGGACTCGGGGGCTACGCCACCCAATGAGCCAATGACAATCGATGACTTGGAGCTCGACACAGGACTCGAGGGACCAATGAGCGTCATGATGATCGAACAATCCTGGACGCAGCCGTACCTTACGTACCTCCTCAGTAAGCGCCTACCGGACGACCCGACAGACGCACGACACATCGCGTGATGCTCCAAGGCATTCGCCGTTATCAACGGCGAACTGTATAAACGCAGCATCACAGGCGTGTTACAGCGATGCGTCTCCCTAGCCGATGGAAGAGCAGTCCTCCTCGACATCCATGAAGGGACATGCGGGCACCACGCCGGCAGTCGCGCCCTCGTTGCCAAAGCTCTACGAGCTGGATTTTACTGGCCCACGGCCATGCGCGACGCCAAGGACATAGTCCAAAGGTGCAATGCTTGCCAGCGATTCGCAGACAAGCCACACGCACCAGGCGTAGAACTCCGGCCTATCCCATTGGCCTGGCCCTTCGCCCAGTGGGGACTCGACATGGTTGGCAATCTTCCAAGGTCCTTGCAAGGAGGCTACGTCTACTTCCTGGTCGCAGTCGACAAATTCACCAAGTGGATTGAGGCCATGCCAGTGACCAAGCAATCAGGGCGCAGCGCAGTAAAATTCTTCGAGTCCATCGTCTACCGCTTTGGCGTGCCGCACAACATCATCACCGACAACGGAACAAACTTTACATCCAAGGAGTTCCAAGAATTCTGCGAGAACCTGGGGATCAACATCAGCTACGCCTCAGTAGCACACCCACAGACCAACGGTCAGGTGGAAAAGGCAAACGGGCTCGTCTGCAGCAGCATCAAGAAGCGACTCCTCCGACCACTCGAACAAGCCACGGGCTGCTGGCCAGATGAATTGCAATCTGTACTCTGGAGCCTGCGTACAACTCCAAACAGCGCCACCGGCTACACGCCATTCTTTATGGTACACGGAGCAGAGGCAGTACTACCCGCCGAAGTACGGTACAAAGAGCCACGCGTAGTCGCCTACAGCGAGCAGGAGTCATCCCTCGCAGTCGAAGACTCCGTCGACCTCCTTGACGAAGCAAGAGAAATCGCCGCAGAAAGATCCACGATCTACCAGCAGAACCTGCGCAACTATCATAACAGAAGGCTCCGCCCCAGATCCTTCGTCGAAGGTGACCTAGTCCTGCGACTGAAGCAGCAGGGACATCTCAAGCTCGAGTCCCCTGGGAAGGACCGTACGTGATTACAGAAGTAATCCCAGGTGGCGCCTATCGCCTTCAAGATTTAGAGACAGGAGTCGCACACTCCAACCCTTGGAACGTCGCACAACTGCGACGCTTCTACCCTTAGTCGTTTCTTCTTTACTTTTGCATCGCAAAATAAGGCTATTCAGCCAAGGCTACTTAGCCACACATGGTACTCCGTACTGATCTTCGAATAAATAAAAGCTAAGTGCCCCAAAACTCCATGTTCTCTTTTCTTTTGTCAACTTTCATACTCGGGGGCTACGCCACCCTATACACACATGTTCTTCGAACAATAACGCGACATCCCGAGTAGCTGGCACATCAATCGAACCCCTTAGCACAAACTCAACCCAGCTACAACGCACCTGACAGGTTGACAAGGGAACGATACAAAGATGGCCAGGCTAACGAAAAGGACTCGCATAAGTGCAACGCACCCCACCCTTATAAATCTATTTGTATACATTCAACAATAAATTATCTACAAATATATATGAGCTTTACAACACCAGTACACTTATATACAGGATACATATTTGGCTACCCTTGCAACAGAAGAACATTAGTCTATTCCTCGAAGAAGTCGACGATCTCCTCGGCTGGACGATCCACAGCCTGATAGTGCGGCACCATGTTCCAGGAAGATCCTGCTGGTGGCACCGGTGGCCCAGAGGCAATGGCGGCGACATCCACGTCAGGCCTGTGCAAACGCACCACGGAGAGGGCAGCCTTGGCACCAGCCACCAACTGCTGCCTCACGCACTCGCGAACCGCGAACATATCTTGAAATTTGGTCAGAAGGGCCAGCAGGCTTGATGGAGTATCATCCAGCGGGAACATCGCCCGGTAGATGTTCTTCAAACACGACTGCGACTTCTTCAGAAAGAGCAGCACTCGCGAGGCGCGATCCTGCAGGGTCGCTAACGCAGTTGCACGATCATGATCTACCAGAAGTATCCACTCTCCTGAAGTTGCTCCTGGGTGAGATCATGAAGGCGGATGGCAATCCTATCCCTCTCCTCCTGCGGACGGCGTGCGCTAACAACTACACAAAGCAGCATCAACAGCATGAGTACAACGTACCATTGCGATTAACTACAAAGAAAAAGACGAGGATGAGGAAACTAACACTTAAACTGGTCGCCCAGTTGCGTCACCTCGTCAAGCAGATATTGCTCACGGGCGGTGGCTTTTTCAGCCTTTGACTTCCACACGTCCGCGCTACCGCGGATCACGGGCAATTCACGCTCCAGTTGCTTCACGTGATCACGAAGTCGCGAAAGCAAGGACAGCTCCTCTACCCTGGAGCATGATGGTGCCATTGCATCCTCAAGAGATGGCGAGTACGGGGTTCCCCTCACAGGACCACTTGATGTACCCTACCAAAAATCAAGCTAGAGGCAAAATAAGGCGACCAACTCAAAAGTCAAAAGTAATAGATGCATTCAGGATCAATAAAAGTATCTACAAACACATTCGCCAAAAGGCATGTTCTCCAATCAAAAGAGCAAGTTCATCACCTATTACAAGGAACTAACTACGGAGCAGCTGGCTTCTTCGACTTCGATGACCTCGGGGGCTTCATCAAGTCCGTGGCAGTATCAGATGCCACTGACTTTCCGCCGGCCCCTGAGGCCGAAGTTTTCGCCGCCTTCTTTACGCGATTGAGCTCCTCCGAATACTTGGCAACAATGTTTATCAAGGAATGGCCATATTTGGCATAGGCAGCCGCAAAGGGAGCGAATACTACCTGCTGACCATCCGCGCCAACAGGCATCGTCTTTGACACCGCAGAGGGACCCACTTCGACTCCGTGGGCTTGCACCATGGCAAGCAACATGGTCGCTCCAGCTGCACGGAGGGAGTTCTTGTACGTGGCAGGCACACCCCCAGCAAGCGACTCCACCAGCTCTACCACATTGTCGACCAGCTCCGCCTTCGGCATCAGCTCCTCCCGGAGGCGACTCAGGGTGGCCTTGGCTTTGGATAACATATTTTGGACAGCGGCGCTACGATCTTCGACCGCAGATACCGCGCCCGCCAGAGCGTCATCGTGACCAAGGGCTTGTGGATCAAAACTCAAGCCACCAGCATCTACACCAAAATACACACATGGATCAAACTTCTAATGCCACTGATACTATAGAAGAAGAGAAGAACATCAATAAAATATCTACCAAGTAAAGGTACCTGAGAGGGCCTTGGCGACTGAGAACAATTGCTCTTCGAACAACTTCTCCCTGGCCGCAAAGGAGGCACGCAGATCCTCTTCGCGCTTCTGGGCTTCATCACGAGCCGCGATTGCCTCGTCGCGCCCCTTCACAGCTGCGGCTAGCGTCTTCTCCAACGTGGCGACATCACGCAGTAAAGCATTATGCTCAGCTACATGGCAGTCAAAAATTTGGCTGTCAGTCGATTATACCAAAAAACAGAGAAGACGAAAAGAATAAGTATAGAACACTCACTCTCAACCACGCGGTGGCGCGTCTCCAGCATCGCATGCTGGCGACCCATCGCCATCACCTGCTCCGCCACCTGCGCGGCTTCCTTTACAAGGAGCTGTCGCACAAAACAAGGAGTCAGCAGAGGGCAACAAAGGGCGTTGACTGCCTAATTATAAAAGAAAGAAAGATATACTTACATGGTCCTCCAGCGACTCTGAAGAAGATTGCTGAACCGTCATCCGAGCAACTACTCGATGCTCCCCTACGTGAGGAGAGCTCGAAGAATTGTCCCGGAGTGGGCCACCGCCGTAGGAGAAGGAGCACGCTCGACCTCTATCTTGGCCTTTGAGGTCGCGACTCCTGATTCCTTAAAAAATTCGACGTCGCCAGAAGATGACGATGCCTCTTGACTGCAAGATAAAATCCGCACTCAGAAAGGGCAAACTCCAGGGTAAAGCCAACAAGAAGAAAACAAGAGAAGAATGAATGCACTAGCAAACTTACCAGTCAAATCTGTCAAGATCAAATGTGGCCTCCGCCGACTCCGACGAAGACTCCTTGGGCAATCGCATCTTCTTGTGAGAAGACGGTGCCACAGCCCTCACAGGAACAACTAGAATTGGCGACTCCGCGTCAACAGCCGTGCCTCCTGGAGATGAAGGAGTCGACGCGTCAGAATCCCCGCTACGTGAACGCTTGCGAGTATCCAGACTCTCGGACTCGGGGGCTTCCTCTTCCACATCGGAAGGGACATTCGACTCAGACTCGTCCTCTTCCAAAGCTTCATGAGGAATAATCCCCTCAGGGAGGGGAGGCATGCAAGGCGACACCGCCCACTCCTGCATACAAAAAGTAAAGATCAGCAAACACAATAGGAAACGCAATTGAGAAAATAAGCTACTACATAGCGCAACTGTACCTCAGGAGGAGGATTCGAAGCATCGAAGAGAGGAACGACTGGCTCGTTCGGAAGCACATCCTTGAGGGTGTACTTCGTAACCAGTCGCACCCTCTTATCTACCTCACTTGCGGACATGCCATCAGTAGACATGCGAGTGGGATCATCAGCGCCACCCCATTGGAACATGGGATGGACCCTAGCTTGGAGAGGCTGGACGCGACGACGCAGCCAAGTCCTGACAAGGGCGCAGCCTCCCTCTTCTGCGCCTATGCGACTCTCGAGGTCGTAGACGCGCTGATATAACACGTCTATCTCCGCGAGTTCGGAAGGCATGATCATGTTCTTCCAAGAACGCATCTTCTTGCAGGGAGTCGCGTGATCGAAAGGAGCGAGTCCAAAGTGCTCGTCCTTGGCCTTCTGGTCACGCACATAGAACCATTTGTCCCTCCATCCCTGGACGGACTTGGTAAGCTTGATATCGAAGTAGGTGGCGGATGGGTCAACGTGGATTCCGCAACCACCTACGTCATAAACTAAAGAGCCAGATGCGGACTGACGCTTCAACTTAAAGATGCGTTTGAAAAGACCAAAGTGTGGCTCGATTCCGAGCCAGCACTCGCAGAGAGTGATGAAACAAGTGATGTGGAGAAGAGAATTTGGGGACAACTGATGCAGCTGGAGCCCATAGAAACAAAGAAGACCCTGAAGAAAGGGGTGAAGAGGCAAGGAAAGACCGCGAATGATGAATGCAAGAAACATCACTCGATAACCAGCGGGAGGCACAGGAATGGTCTCACCGCTGGGGACGCGTGAATCGGCGACTGCTGCAGAAATAACTCCGTCTTGGCGAAGAAGACGGAGATCCGACGCCTTGATGATAGAGGGGCGCCATGCGCCATTAGTCACGCAGGTGCCCGCGACCTTCTTCTTCCCGACGGCGGCGACACTGGTACCCGTAGCAGCGGAGCCACCTTTCTTCTTCACTGCAGCGAGGATGGCCGCGGAATCAGCGGCAGCACCTCCCTTCTTTTCCCCATTGCGCGACGGCGATGAGAGCGAAGAAAGTAGCTTGGGAACGAACGGAGCTGGTCCAGCATCATGGAGAAGATGGGCGCAGAGGAAAGCAGAAAAGCAAATGGCAATGGCGATGGCAGCAAGGAAGAAAAAGCACAGATGGGAAATTATCGCCGCAGCATCGCTACTTAACCCCTGGGAGATGCAATCCAACGGCTGACAAAAACCCTATTGGACGCGTGGCACGCATCGAGTAGGACACGTGGAGAAGGGGAAGCGCGAACCGTCCCCCCACTTCTACCATTACGCGCGGAAATCGAGGAGGCACAGTTAAAAATAAGATTACGCACGCCCAGTCAAATCAAAGTCAGAAAGTGGGACCCACCGCTCGTCACGTCCCGTCAAAACCGCTCACGCGGGCAACTAAGGTCATACAAGCGTCAGCACTGACGTCACCAAAGCTATGGAGTGGAAAACTTCGACTATTTTTAGTCCTTGCTGGAGTCTTCGACTCCACCAAGCACTCGGGGGCTACTCCCATAGGGAGCGCTGGCCGCGCACCCTACGACTTTCTTTTTCTTGTTGCAGGAATATGGACAATCACAAAAGCAAACCCAACCACTTGAAACACAGTTCGATTATGGACATGTGTTACTCCCATAGGGAGCGCCGGAAACAAGCAGGCAAAAGACGACAGCAGTCGCGAAAGTGTTTTAGTACCTGCCTGAGTCATCGACTGAACAAGCAAGCAAAAGACGACATCAGTCGCAAAAGTTCTTTAGTCCCTTCCTGAGTCTTCGACTCAACCAGGCACTCGGGGGCTACTCCCATAGGGAGCGCTGGCCGCGCACCCTATGATTATTTGTACGAGAAAAAATGTGTGTTGATAACATCCACACTCAAAACTCATGGCGACAACGCCTCATAATTTTTCCTTACAAAGAGACTGCGTCTCCTGGGTTACCTGAATCGTCTCCGCGATGATAAAATTCGGATGCCGCGCCTACGGCGTGAAGGTAAGACCTGAATAAGGCCTGGCAACGCATTTAACTGCGCACTACCAGAAACATATCCGTGCCTACAGGCACGATGAACATGACTTGATGGATGCGTCAAGTGCTCACACCCATATAACTGGAATTCGACTCCTGTAAGACCTCCGCGGCCTGAGTCAAATTACACCAGCACTTTTCCGGATTCGAGTCCGGGGACTCGAATTTGAGTAGATTGCGTTGTTTCACCCTAAGGTGGTTAACTGATACCGATATTTCGGTTATATCAGGCACGTATATCAACAATCCCTATGACACAAATAAAAGCAATCGAAATGTACTCATTTAGGCACTCGAAGGCTTCAAAAAGTGCCTAGTCGAATCTGTGATTCCACTGGACACTCAGGGGCTACTGACATGGGTATACCCTACAGGTACTCGAGCTTGGTATATACGGTCCAAATACATACAGGCCCACGGTGTCGCCAAGGCCCGGATGGAGGGACTCGAGTAACCTACGGACTCGATTGCTTGAAGGACAAGAAGAAGCTAAAGGTAGAAAGTTTGAAGGGGAAAACCCTAACTTGTAATCGACTCGACCTGCTACCTGAGACCTAGCCTATCTATATAAAGGCTAGGAGGGGGCGGCGAGGAGGACACATGCAACCCTAGTTTCCACAACCCTTGCCAGATTGCATCTGCGCACCATTGTAACTTTCGACTCCTTCGATAATTCCACGAGAAGACAAGCAGGAGTAGGGACCTCTACGAGGCCTGAACCTGGGTAAATCCTTTGTCTCCTGTGTACTTGTTTGCTAGCCGATAGATGTCTCCAGCGCTCCCTCCTTCTCCAAAACCCAAGTCCATAACAATGGGCATTGACGAGTTAAACCCTCGTCACTACCTATTTGCATCATTTACAATGGTATATCCATATCTTATATTGATTTATGGGGATTTACCAATAATTCCCTTTATTTGTGTTATAACTCTATATAATAAGAAAATCATGTTTTTCATATTTTTAAATTTTAGGGACCTAAATAAAGTCAAATTGACCTAAGATTTTTTGAGGATTATTTTTTGCAAAGACAATGATCTAGAGCACTTGGACCTCACGAGCGGGCCCCGAAGGCCCAAAAGAGACCAGGTGGCACAACCCACAAAGGGGACCGTGCCACCCAAGCTCTTTCGTATCTAGAGCATCAACAACCGTCCATCTTCAACACTAACTCTAAGTCTTGAACATAAAATGCCTGTAAAAAGGTCCCCCAAGGAGATCTCGGAGGAAGCATAGCGCAAATAGATAAACATCAAAACAAAGCCAGAATCAACGGATATTGGAGGGGGAAACACGGGGGAAACACCTCCGGAGCCGCCACTGGTTGGATCTCCACCCTCTGTAACATCATCAACACCATCTCCCTGATAAAGGGGGAGTTGTCCACCTCTGAACTATGGGTTTGTGACAGTAGCTTGATCTAGATCTCTCTCATGCTATCATTATTTTAGTATCATATGAGCTGCTTGACATGATTATGGTCATCTATGTAATTTCTATATGATGGATCTTTGTTTTGTGAGATGATATTTGGGATTGGAATTCTATTGTGTGTAAGATGTATTGGTAGATGCATATTATGTACCCCGTTATTAAGTACTTATTTTGATTGTACTTGTATGCAAGAGCATGTGGGGGGAGGGGACGTGTGTATTAGATGAAGTAACATGATGATGGAGGTTGGGCAGTGAAAGAAAACTCGAGATTCACTATGGGTTTTTAGCTTTATTTTGTTACCTCACAAGGGACAAAGTGAATGCATGAGTTATATTCGTCTTGTGACAGCAATGATGTTCTTTTTTTGTCAAGATAACACATTTGTTATTCAAACATCATGTCAAAGTACCTAAGGCTATATTTTGTTTATTCTTAATTGTAGATTGCATAGAGTTTTCCTTTTCTAGAGGAGTATAAGGGAGATGTGTTGTATCATCTTTATATTAGGACGTGATGCCCATATGAATACTAATAATGAAGGAAATATGCCCTGAGAGGCAATAATAAAGTTGTTATTATGTATTCCTTGTATATGATAGATGTTTATTTTACATGCTATAATTGTATTGATAGGAAACATCAATACATGTGTGTTTAATAAACAAAAAGGGTTCCTAGTCATGCCTCTCTTATAGACTAGCTTGTTGATTAACAGGATGATCAAGGTTTCCTGATCATGGACATTGGATGTTGTTAATAACAAGGTCACACCATTGGTGGAATGATGTGATGAACATTCATCCGAAGTATAGCATTACGATCAATTCATTGTGTTTATATTGCTATAACATCATACAAAGTAATCTTTATCCTTAGACCATGAGATCATGTTAATTGCTAACACCAGAAGAGTATCTTGATAACATCAAACGTCACACCGTAACAGGGTGACTATAAAGATGGGTTCAGTGCTACGAAGGTGTTATGCTGAGGCTCATGGATCAAGAGTGGAATTTGTCAATCCAGATGACGGATAGATATACTCTGGGCCCTCTCGGTGATATCACATTAGGATAGCTTGCAAGCAAGTGATGTGATCACTAGAATGTTATATCACGGGAACGAGAAAAGAGTGCATGTCGGTAACGAGATCAAACTAGGTATGGAGTTACCGATGATCGAATCTCGGACATGTAATATATCGAGAGACAAAGGGATTTAGTTACAAGCGTTAAAGGTTCTCACGATCACAGGAGCCATCGTTGAATGTGTAGGAGTCAGTACGGATCTCTAGGTCCCGCTGCTGACTATTGATCGGAGAAGGGTCTCGATCATGTCTGCATTATTCGCGAACCGTAGGGTGGCACACTTAAGAGTTACCGGACACCATTTTGGAGCACATATGTTTCAGACGAAAGAATTGCAAAGCGCAGGAATTGTTTCAATAGAAACCGGAAATTGTTTCGGGTGAAATTGCAGAAGGTGGTTCTGCATGTGATATTGAAATATTGCAAGGGGCTATATGTGAATGTTTGTTAATTAAAGTAATTAACAAAATTCTGAATAAATTTAATAAAATAGTTTTATTAAATGAGAGAGCATTAAATTTGGAGAAACTTAATGCATTTAAAGTGGAGACTTTAAAAGGGAATGTGAAGAGGCATTTTAATGTGGAGGAGTTACCACCACATGAATGGGGGAGGTGAGGGGTCACCCCCCATGCGCTGGCCATGGAGAGAGGGGGCACCCCCCCTCCTCCTATAAAAGGCCACCCATTCCCTCCTTCTTCCACACACCTCCTTGTGAAGGATCTCTCTCCCCCTCTAGAATTATTCCCCCATGGTCTCGGATTAGCGAGATACATGTTCCCGGTGGTATTTTGTCTGGAAGGAGTTGCTGCTTCCGCTGGATCGCTGGAGCGAGGAGGTGGAGGTTGTCCGGTGGCTTGAACGTGTGTGCGAGTGCGGATGCGCTGCTGAGTTGCGGCGCTCGGACTTCCTCACGATCTTGAGATCGGCAAGTGTACGACTACATCAACCACGAGTTCCTACTCGTTAACAAAGCTCGTTGTCTACGAGGGTAAGTTCTCTATGGATGTATGTCCACCCGTTTGCTTTGTACCTAGTAGATAGATCTTGGCGTGTAGTTCACACCGTAGGAATTTTTTTGTTTTCTATGTTGCGGACCCAACAGTGTATCAGAGCCTGATCTATGCGTAGGTGCTTTGCACGGGTAGTACACATATGGTTGATATGTGGGCGATGATGATCATGTTATTGCATCTTCTATGTATTTTGGATATTGGTGGCATAGTGGGATGAAGCGGCCCAGACCAACCTTACATGTCATCGTACATGAGACCGATTCCACGACTGACATGCAACTTGTTTTGCATAAGTGGCTGGCGGGTGTCTGTCTCTCCTACTATAGTCAATATCTGATTTACAACGAGTTGCTAATAACTTGGTTATCCTCGTTGTGGTTCATGTTCGTAGGTTAGACAGGTTCTATCTCCGAAAGCCCTAAGCCACATAAAACTTGCAATTGATAAATTAGAGGCGTCTAGTTTAGATCGTTGCTGGGCTAGTGTTTTGATATGGTATTGTTGTATGTAGATGTATGGTAGATACTCTTACAACTCACTTAACGTGTAAGTTCCATAGACCTTGGCCTTACACACAAAGGAATGATAGAGATCATACCACGATGCAAATGATAGAGATCAAATGCATGGACCATATCATCTCACTTCACACATTAGATGTTAGCATCTTATACTGCTAGTTTGGCGCGTTTGATAGCATTATAAGATGATCCTTCATTTAGATATCAAGATAAAATGTGTTCTTCCTTAAGTATGCACCATTTTGTGGATCGTGTTTTGAGGCATCACGTGATGATTGGGTGTTTTCAACTCTACGCTTTCATACAACGGGTGTAAGACAGTTTTACACACGCAAATACTAAGGTTCTTACTTGACGAGCCTAGCATGTACATACATGGCCTCGGAACACGGACCGAAAGGTTAAGCATGAGTCATATAGTTGATATGATGCCCATATAGATGCTCGCCTTTGAAGCTACACCGACTCACGTGATGATCGGACTTGGTGTAGTGGATTTGGTTCATGTAATCACCAAAAGGACACGAGGGATGTCGTTTTTGAGTGGGAGTTCATTAGTAATTTGGATTAGTTGAACTCAATCTATCATAAAATTAGTCTAAATATACTTTACAAATTCTGTTGTAGATGGCACCACCTGCTTTTAATTTCAATGTATTCATGGAGAAAGAGAAACTTGCTGCGAATGGTAGCAACTTCATCAACTGGGCTATGAATTTGAGGATTCTCCTCACTGCTGCACAAAAGCAATATGTGCTAGATGCGCCGCTAGGCCCCCCACCAGCTCCTGATGCACCTGACGAGGAAAAGAACGTCTATATAACTCGTCAGGAGGACCACAACTTAGTTCATTGCGGCATACTGTATGGGCTAGAGCCAGAACTTCGAAAGCGTTTCGAAATGGCAATTCCTTTGATACCATGGGAGAATTGAAAATGATTTTCAATACCCATGCTGTCGTAGAGAGTTATAATGCTACAAAAAAGTTCTTTAGCTGCATGATGGAGGAAAACAGCTCCGTTAGTGAGCACGTACTCAAAATGTCTGGGTACGCCGATAAGCTTGTGTCCTTGGGAATAACGATTCCCATTGACTTAGTCATACATCGTGTTCTCCAATCTCTGCCACCTAGCTACAAGAGCTTCGTGATGAACTATAATATGCAGGGCATGAAGAAGTCTCTTCCCGAGCTTCTGTCAATGCTTAAGACTGCAGAAGTGGAGATTAGGAAAGAACATCAAGTGTTGATGATCAATAGAACCACCAGTTTCAAGAAGGACAAGAAAGGCAAGCACAAGGGAAAGAAGGGTGGCAAGTCTATTGCCACGCCTGAAAAGAAACCCCGAGCTGGCCCTAAGTCTGACACCGAGTGCTACTATTGCAAGGGGACTGGCCATTGGAAGCGCAACTGCCCCAAGTATTTGGCGGACAAGAAGTCCGGCAAGGCAAACAAAGGTATATGTGATATACATGTTATTGATGTGTACTTGAATAGTACTCGCAGTAGCACCTGGGTATTTGATACTGGATCAGTTGCTAATATATGTAACTCGGTTCAGGGGCTGCGGAACAAGCGACAACTAGCAAGGGATGAGGTCACGATGCGGGTCGGAAATGGATCAAGAGTTGATGTGATCGCCGTCGGAATGCTGCCTCTCCATATGCCATCGGGATTAGTTATAAACCTAAATAATTGTTATTTGGTGCCTGCACTGAGCATGAACATTGTATACGGATCATGTTTGATGCAAAGTGGTTATTCATTTAAGTCTGAAAACAATGGTTGTTCGATTTATATGAATAATATCTTTTATGGTCATGCACCTATGTTGAATGGTTTATTTCTGTTGGATCTCGATAGCAGTATTACGCATATTCATAATGTTGATGCTAAAAGGATTAAACTTGATAATGATATATCTACATATATGTGGCACTGCCGTCTAGGTCATATTGGCGTTAAACGCATGAAGAAACTCCATTCTGATGGACTTTTGGAATCACTTGATTTTGAATCATTTGATACATGTGAGCCATGCCTTATGGGCAAGATGACTAGAACGCCGTTTTCCGGTTCAATGGAACGGGCGACAGATCTATTGGAAATCATACATACTGATGTGTGTGGACCAATGAGTGTGTCGGCACGAGGTGGATATCGTTATTTTGTTACTTTCACGGATGATTTGAGTAGATATGGGTATATCTATTTGATGAAACACAAGTCTGAAACTTTTGAAAAGTTCAAAGAATTTCAGAATGAAGTGGAAAATCATCGTAACAGAAAGATCAAATTTCTGCGGTCCGACCGTGGAGGAGAGTATCTTAGTTACGAGTTTAGCACACATATGAAAGACTATGGAATAGTTTCACAACTCACGCCTGCCGGAACACCACAACGTAATGGTGTGTCAGAACGTCGTAATCGTACTTTATTGGATATGGTTCGATCTATGATGTCTCTGACTGACTTGCCACTGTCATTTTGGGGTTATGCACTGGAAACCGCTACATTCACTTTAAATAGGGCACCATCTAAATCCATTGAAAAGACACCGTATGAATTATGTTTGGAAACAAACCTAAGCTGTCATTTCTTAAGGTTTGGGGATGCGATGTTTATGTGAAGAAACTTCAACCGGATAAACTCGAACCCAAAGCGGAAAAATGCGTCTTCATAGGATACCCTAAGGAAACAATTGGGTATACCTTCTATCACAAATCCGAGGGCAAGGTTTTTGTTGCCAAGAATGGATCCTTTCTTGAGAAGGAGTTTCTCGTGAAAGGTGTGAGTAGTCGGAAGGTAGAACTCGAAGAGGTTATTGAACCTTCTCTTCATGGAATGGCGAGTGGCGCAGCACCGGAAGTTGTTTCGGAGTTGACTTCACCTGATGAAGAGAGAGCTAATGATAATGATCATGAAACTCCAAAAGAGGACACTACCAAACCTCGCAGGTCAAGCAGGACACGTGCAGCTCCTGAACTGTACGGCAATCCTGTTGTGAATTTCATGGTTGATGAAATGGATGACCCTGCAACGTATGAAGAAGCGATGATGAGCCCGGATTCCAACAAATGGCTAGAAGCCATGAAATCCGAGATGGAATCCATGTACGAGAACCAAGTTTGGAACTTGGTGGACTTACCTCACGACCGAAAGGCCGTTGAGAATAAATGGAATTTCAAAAGGAAAACTGATGCTGATGGTAATGTGACCATCTATAAGGCTCGACTTGTCGCAAAGGGGTTTCGACAAATTCAAGGAGTTGACTACGATGAGACATTCTCTCCCGTAGCGATGTTTAAGTCGGTTAGGATTATGTTAGCAATTGCTGCATATTTTGATTATGAAATATGGCAGATGGATGTCAAAACTGCGTTCCTCAATGGTAAGATTGAAGAAGAGTTGTATATGATACAACCTAAGGGTTTTGTCGATCCTAAGGATGCTAATAAGGTGTGCAAACTTCAGCGATCCATCTATGGACTGAAGCAAGCATCACGAAGTTGGAATCTCCGCTTTGATGAGGTGATCAAAGAGTTTGGATTTGTCCAAACTTATGGAGAGGCTTGTATTTACAAGAAAGTGAGTGGGAGCAATGTGGCATTTCTGATATTATATGTGGATACATATTATTGATTGGAAATGATTTAGATCTTTTAAACAGTGTTAAAAGTTATCTAAACAACAAATTTTCGATGAAGGATCTTGGTGAAGCTTCATATATATTAGGCATTAAAATCTATAGAGATAGATCAAGACGCCTAATTGGGCTATCGCAGAGTACATACCTTGATAAGATATTAAAGAAGTTTAATATGGACGGAAGTAAGAAGGGGTTCTTACCTATGGTGCAAGGCAAGACATTGAGTAAGACTCAAAGTCCGGCTACGGCGGAAGAAAGAGAGATAATGGATAAGATCCCCTATGCCGCAGCCATAGGCTCTATAATGTATGCCATGCTATGTACAAGACCGGATGTGGCACATGCTATTAGTTTGACTAGTAGGTACAAATCTGATCTAGGTTCGGAACACTATATAGCGGTCAAGAATATCCTTAAGTACTTGAGAAGAACTAAGGATATGTTTCTTATATACGGAGGTGAAGAAGAGCTAGTCGCTAAGTGTTATGTCGATGCTAGCTTTGACACTGATCCGGATGACTCTAAGTCTCAATCCGGATACGTATTTTTCTTGAACGGAGCAGCAGTTAGTTGGAGGAGCTCCAAACAACCTGTGGTGGCTAGATCAACAACGGAGGCAGAATATGTTGCTGCTTCAGAAGCGGCGCAGGAAGCAGTTTGGATGAAAGAGTTCATTATGGAACTGGGTGTGGTTCCCGGTGCGTTGGACCCGATGGTGATCTATTGTGACAACAATGGAGCCATAGCCAACACAAAGGAACCAAGGTCTCACAAGAATTCCAAGCATATTAAGCGCCGGTTTCACTCCATCCGCGAGCATGTCAAGGATGGCGATATAAAGATTTGTAAAGTGCACACGGACCTGAATGTAGCAGATCCATTGACTAAAGTACTCCCTAGGGCAAAACATGATCAACACCAGAACTCCATGGATGTTAGATTTATCACTATGTGAACTAGATTATTGTCTCTAGTGCAAGTGGGAGACTGAAGGAAATATGCCCTGAGAGGCAATAATAAAGTTGTTATTATGTATTCCTTGTATATGATAGATGTTTATTTTACATGCTATAATTGTATTGATAGGAAACATCAATACATGTGTGTTTAATAAACAAAAAGGGTTCCTAGTCATGCCTCTCTTATAGACTAGTTTGTTGATTAACAGGATGATCAAGGTTTCCTAATCATGGACATTGGATGTTGTTAATAACAAGGTCACACCATTGGTGGAATGATGTGATGAACATTCATCCGAAGTATAGCATTACAATCAAGTCATTGTGTTTATATTGCTATAACATCATACGAAGTAATCTTTATCCTTAGACCATGAGATCATGTTAATTACTAACACCGGAAGAGTATCTTGATAACATCAAACATCACACCGTAATAGGGTGACTATAAAGATGGGTTCAGTGCTACGAAGGTGTTATGTGGAGGCTCATGGATCAAGAGTGGAATTTGTCAATCCAGATGACGGATAGATATACTTTGGGCCCTCTCGGTGATATCACATTAGGATAGCTTGCAAGCAAGTGATGTGATCACTAGAATGTTATATCACGGGAACGAGAAAAGAGTGCATGTCGGTAACGAGATCAAACTAGGTATGGAGATACCGATGATCGAATCTCAGACATGTAATATATCGAGATACAAAGGGATTTAGTTACAAGCGTTAAAGGTTCTCACGATCACAGGAGCCATCGTTGAATGTGTAGGAGTCAGTACGGATCTCCAGGTCCCGCTGCTGACTATTGATCGGAGAAGGGTCTCGATCATGTCTGCATTATTCGCGAACCGTAGGGTGGCACACTTAAGAGTTACCGGACACCATTTTGGAGCACATATGTTTCAGACGAAAGAATTGCAAAGCGCAGGAATTGTTTCAATAGAAACCGGAAATTGTTTCGGGTGAAATTGCAGAAGGTGGTTCTGCATGTGATATTGAAATATTGCAAGGGGCTATATGTGAATGTTTGTTAATTAAAGTAATTAACAAAATTCTGAATAAATTTAATAAAAGAGTTTTATTAAATGAGAGAGCATTAAATTTGGAGAAACTTAATGCATTTAAAGTGGAGACTTTAAAAGGGAATGTGAAGAGGCATATTAATGTGGAGGAGTTACCACCACATGAATGGGGGAGGTGAGGGGTCACCCCCCATGCGCCGGTCATGGAGAGAGGGGGCACCCCCCTCCTCCTATAAAAGGCCACCCATTCCCTCCTTCTTCCACACACCTCCTTGTGAAGGATCTCTCTCCCCCTCTAGAATTATTCCCCCGTGGTCTCGGATTAGCGAGATACATGTTCCCGGTGGCATTTTGTCTGGAAGGAGTTGCTGCTTCCGCTGGATCGCTGGAGCGAGGAGGTGGAGGTTGTCCGGTGGCTTGAACGTGTGTGCGAGTGCGGATGCGCTGCTGAGTTGCGGCGCTCGGACTTCCTCACGATCTTGAGATCGGCAAGTGTACGACTACATCAACCACGAGTTCCTACTCGTTAACAAAGCTCGTTGTCTACGAGGGTAAGTTCTCTATGGATGTATGTCCACCCGTTTGCTTTGTACCTAGTAGATAGATCTTGGCGTGTAGTTCACACCGTAGGAATTTTTTTGTTTTCTATGCTGCGGACCCAACAAATAAAACACATAATGAAAGTTCCAAGTGATATAATATCATCCATAAGCAGTTTTTATGTCCATTGCGCCTTATCAGAGAGTAGACAAGGGAACCCATGAACCCCGTTCCACTTTTTATTATAAGAAACACATTTTACACACTTTTATTTTTTATATATATTTTCTGCATTAATTAAATCTGAAATACAAAAATACATCTACTACTCATATAAACAAACACCAAAAATGAACTTTACTTTATTATATTTACTTTCTTACCTAGTTATAGATTGTTTAATTTTATTTATTTATAGTTTTATTCAGTTTTACTAATACCAAACCTTCTGCTTGACAATTACATGGTGGAGTTTGTGACACAAGAAAAATACTTTGTTTTGTAGGTTGTTAGAAGAGGATAAGAAAAGGAGATTCCTTTGCAATTCGTCGAGAATTTGATATAAACCCTCGAGTTACCCTTGTGGGAAAAATACGCTTGCTGCAACACTCTACACTTGGAGTCCCACTAAGTTGGTACACATGAAGTTGTTTCCATCAACTATCAATTTAGGATGTCAACTACGTGGTTCAAGGTACATAATCGTTCTTCCAGTAGAGGGGGTATTACACCAGAGATCTTGGGCATATAACCTTCCAAAAGGTGTCTGCCACATTGTGCATGATGACATATGGTATTCCAGAAGATCTTGTTGATGATCAATTGGCAATGAGTGAGAGACAAGCCATCAAGTGTGTCAAGTGTTTTGTAGTAGCTGTTGTTGAAGTGTTTGGGCCTAAGTATTTGGGAGCACCAGTGAAGGATGATTTTTAAGTCCTTCAAAAATTACAGTACCAAAGGTCAGAAGGGTGTATATTTGTTCAGTGGGGGATCGGGCCAACATAGTTGGATCGAAGACAACAACAAAATAGACGATAAAGTGTTGATGCTTAATTCAGCGGGAACCTACCTCGACCCGGGAAAACAAGATCACGGGACTTCTTGTTGTACAGCTTCACAAACCAGAGAATCAGTGGGTTGTGCAAAGTGGGACACTTGATATCAAGTGGCATGGGTATATCCTACAGGTACTCAAGTTTGGCATATACGGTCCAGATACGGCAGAAGCCCATGGCGTAGCCCAATGCAGAATTCGGGTGACACACGGACTCTCCGATTGCTTGCAATGCAAGAAGAAGCTTAAGATAGAAAGTTCAAAGGGACAAACCCTAATTTGTAACCGACTCGACCTGCTACCCGAGACCTAGCCTATCTATATAAAGGCTAGGAGGGGGCGGCGAGGAGGACGATCACAACCCTAGTTTCCACAACCATCGCCAGATTGCATCTGCGCACCCCTGTAATCTTCGATTACTTTGATAATTCCAAGAGCAGACAAGTAGGAGTAGGGACCTCTACGAGGCCTGAACCTGGGTGAACCTTACGTCCCTATGTGCTTGTTTGCTAGCCAATTGATGCCACAGTGCTCCCTCCTTCTCGAAAACCCAAGTCCATAACAATGAGCATTGACGAGTTAAATCCTCATCAGTTGGCGCCGTCTATGGGAATTGGGAGTGCTGATGTCGCGGCTTCTTCGGACCCGTCAACCGCGATCTACAACTCTACAACAATGGAGATTCTCCAGCTCTTCGGTGCTTTCGACTTCACCGTCCACACGTCGGCCACTCACCCGGCTTTCGAGTTCGTGGGCGATGGGATCAGCCTGGCGATCGGGAGCTTCCGCTTCCAGGTCGGTCGACTGGGCACTCTTCGCATGCCCGACCAGCCGACGGCACCCGCGATTGCTCCAGCGTCGTGGTTCCCGCCACCAATCGACATCCTTAGCGAGCTCAACGCCCTGACAACAGCTGGGAGCACGGACAGGGACATCAGTCGTGAATCCGATTTGGGTGACCTAGCCACAGAAGATGGAGCCTACGGCTCTGGATCTGAAAGTTGCGAGAGCAACCACTTCCCCAATCACTTCATGTGCGCCGTCATCAACGCGGGTGACACTAGCGTCAATCCCGAATACGCCGACACCAGCACTGGACCGCCCAACAGCGGTATACGAAATGGTGGCCCTATCAATGGTGGTCCCACCAACAGCGCGCCCACCAATAATGGGACGGGAGGAGAACCGTCGCTCACGACGAATGAGAACACCTAAGAGCGCATGCTGATTAAGCTCAACGACAACGAGTGGGCCCGCTGTCGAGAAGCTCTACGGGGTAATCCACTACCCCCAACATCTTGTAGGACATGCTGATGGGCTACCATTGGCTACTAAAGGAGGAATTCAAGCGCCATCAGCAAGTAATCATGCAACTCGAGGCACGTAGAAAGGCGGCGGACGAGTCGAGCCTTCGGCGAGCTGGGCTCTCCTCCCACGGAGGATCCTCCTCCAAGGGCAATGAGTACCTGGCCAACAAAAGGCGATCTCGACTGGCCCATCTCACCGATCAAGAGCGCATAGAAGCCACAAAAGTCCTTGACTTCAACTCCATGACGGTGGATACGCAAGGTAACGTGCTCCCGAAGATGTCGCAAGCCGTGGTGACGGCGGCCACTGTCAACACCTGGATTTTTAAGTCCAGATGCCAGTTATGCCGTACATTGCAATCCCAAGATTACCATTTTTGTGAGACATAACAGAAGTGGTACCACAGTACATCATCCATTACAAACCATACTAAGGTTCTTACAAACAAAGGATATCATGATCCAGTCTTTAATACAATCAAAGCAGCGGAAAGTAAACATAGAGGGGCTTCATCTTCAGGGTCACAAGCAATGATGACGATGGGAGATGATCCTAGTTGTCATAGACCTCCTGGTGTCCATCTTCTGGGTAACCCTCCTCATAGTCTGGCCATGGGAATAGCTAGGGACAAAGCCATGAGTACTCTTTAAGTACTCGCAAACTAACACTAGTATAAGTAAGGTCAAAGCTAATAGGAAACTTAAGCTCTAGGTTGGTTTTGTAATAAGCCAGATTACTACATTACTCAAGTGGGAACTTAGATCTCATGTCCACAACTCTGTTGTGGTTAAGTCAAAGTCATCTTTCAAGTCACAAATCATTTTGAAAACATCTGACAACGGAACAGTATGGCCACTCCAACTGTCCATAACCGCGGACGCGGCTATTCGAATAGTTTGACACTCTACAGAGATTGTACACTTTCACCACAAAATTCGATACATCCGCCAGGAATAACCCCGAATCATCATACTTGGTATGTAGATAATCAAACATAACCTTTCAATTACACACCCTAGTATAGGCACATCCCCGATGAGTTTGGCCTCCCAACCATGACCATCTGTCATCTTGGGTACTGCATAGGTGGACATTCATCATGAGGTAGCCTCAGCTCAACCTCTTCCACAAGGGAACCCATACTAAGACATATAAACTTCTAGTCAAGCCCTACCCAACTCAGGTATTGTGGTTGTACGGTAAAATTGGACATTTTCATCAACAACCATTGTGTTTCTCAACACATGTCAAAACATTTCAATAGAATAAATCATCATTCCAAGGTTTTCATAATCATTTTCACCAAGTATTCCCATCTAAAGTGATCAAGTTTTATGCTTAGCACTAGCCAGTAAAGTTGAGGGTATTCACTATTTGAGGGTGCTAATCTAGTACAAGTATCCAAGACTCATCCTAAGATCTTGATAGGATCCATTCTAATTTCCACTAGTCACAATTATTACTAAGTAATAACTATAGTAAAAGGGGAAAGTAAAGCTTGGAGTAAAAACTGGGAATTTGTAAAGTTGCACAACCAGGTATGCCTAGTGCATCTGGTATAAGGGGCTTGCATATATAGTATGCATAGTTCTAGATTGCAATTAGTGATGGCTTGCCTTGAGCAGAGCAGTTGTTGCAGTCGTTGAAGTTTTCCTCCTCCTCCTCGAAGTACTCCTCTTCGTTGAATCCTGGGTCGATACTAGCGTCTATAAATACTTCCAATGTACACAATCACCAAACAACACTTCACTACTCCTATTTAGTGCACAAGGCTCATACTAGATGATCTAATATCATCTCAATCATTCCATATTATAATGGCACATTTTTATTTCTCTTTAATGAGAAAAGTAATTTCTACTCATTGAAATTGTTTAAGATTTAATATTCTCCAACTAGAATATAGGTTCATATGGACCATGTCCTCACCATATATTCTCAAGCTTGGTAATGTGATTTAAAAGGGTGGTCATGCATTACAAGATTTAATATTACTATTTAATAAGATTTAAATAACTAGAAAAGCCTATATAGCCTTCTTTTAATACTGGTCCAAGTTTAATATCTGTAAAACCAAATGTTTTTACATATTCAGGTAGAGCATGGAAAATGTGATTTTTGAGAGGTGGAATCATCTCAAAAGTATTTATAGTTTATTTTAGAAAAATGTTTGAAGTGTCAAAAGTCTCTGTCTTGTTATTTTTGGTATTAGTGATCTAGAACTCCAATTAGTTTGAATCCAACAGGAGTGATTAGATAATTCCAATACCTTTCCAACAAAATTGGATTCATGCATTTTGGTTCAGTGAATCTCTTTGAATTGATTTTTGAATCTATTGACAGAATCTAGTTTTAACTAAAATGGAAAAATCCTATTTGAATGGGTGGGCTCTACGCGGGAAACTAAATGGGCCGGCCCAACTGCACATCACTGGCGCAGCTGGCTACTGACATGCGGGTTCTACTCGTCAGTGACTTAACTACGCTGAAACGGTATGTTTCAATCTTAGCCCTACGATTAGAACACGATCTAACGGCTGAAGTGTGTCGTCTACGTCGAACAGCTCCAGCGAGAACTGAACCCTAACGCGGCTGTGGGGGTCGGGTGAGGCTCACCTGGGCTCCATCTAAGGTCGGCGATGGGGGAGAATGAGGTTGTCGTCGATGGTGGTTCCAGGCGCGGTCACGGCGGCTCCTGGGGTGGTCGCAATCAATGTGCTCTTTCCTCCTCTGTAGCGGCGGACTCCGGCTAAATTCTGGCGGACTGGTGCTCGCCTTGCTCCGGGGAAGGGACGGTGAGGTTCTGTGGTGAGTGGGGAGTGGAATGGTGTGGAGATAGAGGTATGGGGTGGCCTCTATTTATACACCTAGTGTGGCGGTTGGGCGGCATGGTCGGGTTACTCCGGCGACGCTGCTACATGTTGCAATTGTCATGGCGGAGGGCATAGGTCGAGGCGGTGGACTATGTCGGTCGTCATGGAAGTGATGGCACGGCAAGGGGTGCTCTCCATTGGCCGGGATACGTCGGTGCTCTGGGCGGGTACGCAGGTGTTCGTCACTTGGTACGGTGGTCACGGGGCGTGAGACGGCGAACGCTCATGTCTAGCAGCTCACTGGTGCCACGACGAACGCGGGTATGGGCGGAGAGAGTGAGGCACGACGTGTGCGAGCGAGGCGGTTGCGGCGCTCCATCGTGCTCTCGGCATGGCCAGGGGTTAAATGGGCGTGGCTAGTCTGGCTCCTTCTCGCCTCACCGTTGGTCAAGGGGTGGTCAGGGGGTGGTGGTGAGGTCACGCCTACCTCGTGGGGGTCGTGGTAGAGGGCGGCGCGGTGCACAGCGACTGGCTCGTGGTCGACCGGCATGGACGGCTCGGCATGGGCATGTCCCTGGTGCAACGGTGGGCAAAGGACTCTCCACTGCACGGCAAAGTACCTGGGATGATCTAGGACAATTCAATGTGTTGATTGTAGTACATTTTGTGAGCAAATGACAATTCCAAATAGTGAATAGTTGGTGAGGTTGTACTGTGCATGCCAAGTGTTTGACACAATGGCCGGATGAATACATATTTCGAAATTTTGAAAGATATTTGGTGAGTGATCTTGTTGTTTGCTTGGTAGACTGTGGTTGATGGGATTTGTCAAGTGGAATTGATTTGAGTGGTTTTTGGGAAAGTGTGATCTATACATATGATCTTGATTCAATTTTGCACTGCCTCTTAAATAGATTTGAATTTAGTTTTTGTCTTTTTGTAAGGCTTTCTTGGATTCACCTTTACTTGGTCTAGCAAGGGGTGAAAAGATTAGGAAATGTTTATGTTAGAAATCCTTTACTAGGAACACTCAAAGTGGTCTAGTGAATAAGTTTGGCCAAAATTACCATTTGCTTATATATCTTATTTTTGATTTTTCCTTTATTTGATTCTGCTTGGATTTGATCTAGGTGATGTAGTATTCATCTTTGAACCAAACCTTATCATTTGTAACCATCAAACATGGCAATTGCAATCATTCATACACTAATGCAAATCACACATACACTCTTATTAGGTTTAACTATAAAAGTTTTTGTTAACCCTAAACTTGGGTGATTAGAGCTTGATAAGCTTGATTAATATTTTTGGGATGTTACAAACCTTCCTCTCCTTAAACAGAATCTCGTCCCGATATTCAGGAAAAACTAGGAACTAAAGATATTGGGATACTCAGTCCTAATGTAATCTTCTCGTTCCCAGGTGGCTTCTTCTTCGGTATGGTTACTCCACTAGATCTTGAGAAACTTGATACTTCTGGTGCGAGTGGTTCTAAATGCTTCTTCCAAGATATGGATGGGCACTTCACGATAAGTTAGATCCTTGTTAATATCTATGGATCGGTGATTGATATTCTTGAACACTTCGGTCTTCTCCGGAACTTCTAAGAATTTGCGAAGTAATGAGATATGGAACACATTATCAACGGCTGACATCTCTTCAGGTAGATCCAATTGATACGATACTTCTCGTCGATGATTCAAAATATTGAAGGGTCCAATATATCTGGGGGCTAACTTTCCTTTCAGACAAAAATGCTGCATTCCCTTCAAGGGTGATACTTTGAGATACACAAAATCTCCGACATTGAAGGTCAGGTCTCGACGTCTCTTGTCAGCATAACTCTTCTATCTGGATTGAGCGGTCGCCGACGTCTCTTGTCAGCACCTACTCCGACGATGACGATGACCTTGGGCGCATACGCGATCGCCGAGGAAAACATCGAATGCGTGTCTACAAGGACCACGACGAAGTTAATATGGTCGCAACCGGCTACACCGACAAATGCGACGACAACCGCAACAACGGATATTGCAGCGGCATATACCGCGACAACAGGAAAACCACACAGGTGTGGCAGCGCCACACTCGTGAAGAGGCACCTGTAACATCTATCCAGGACAAATTTTCCGGACCATGAAATGTGCACTTCTACATTGACAAACACGACGGCAAGAAAAAGTCTAGCCACCTCCTAAAGGACTGCCGCGAGTTCCTCAAGCTCCACGAAGGCCTGGCTTAGATGAATCGCGACGTGATCAACCGGGTTTACGGAGCTACCCTAGGCGTTGTGGCACATGGAGCTCCTCCACCACCGCCCGGACCACCACCACCCGCGGCTGCGCCGGTCCAGCACCATGGAGGCGACCCGTACCCGCAAGCCGTGGGTAACATGGGGATGATCCAAAAAGGGCGTCCCTCCAATCGAATGCAGAAGGCAATCACTCGCCAAGTCAATTTGGCGATAAACTCCCCACCTTCCACCACGGAGTACCTCAGTGGAAGCGACTCCTGCATCCCCTTCGACAAGCGCAACCACCCGCGCCAAGTTCCTCATCCAGGCCACTGTCCCCTCGTACTCGAGGCGTAGATCGGAGGCTTCGACATGAGTCGCATCTTCATGGACGGCGGGAGCGGCATCAACCTCATGTTCACAAGTACCTTGCACGTGATGATGATCCCCCTAACCTGTCTAGAAGTTTCGGACACAACGTTCCACGGCATCGTCCCAGGGAAGGGCCTATACCCCCTAGGCAAAATTAACCTCGACGTCATCTTCGGCATGCCGCAAAACTTTCGGCGAGATTGCATCGACTTTGAAGTCGTCGACTGGCCCTCACAATACCACTGCATCCTCGGACGTGTCACGTTCGCGAGGTTCATGGCAGTGCCGCATTACGCCTACCTACAGATGAAAATCCCAGGCCCAAGTAGCGTCATCACAATCAACGGAAGCTTCGAGAGGTCCGGCAGCTATGACAGGGAATTCAACAGAATCTCCCAGTCCTTTGGCATGCAAGAGGAACTCGCATAACTGAAGGAGTCAAAAGACAACAGTCTGCCTCCCCTGAGCAGACCAAGTTCACCTGACCTGTCCTTCGACTCGTCGGTACACACAAAGAAAGTCCAGGTCCACCCAACAGACCCGACCAAGACGGCCCTCATCGCCAACAACTTGAGTCCCGCATAGGAACTCGCGCTCGTCAAATTCCTCTATGAGCACTGGGAAATCTTTGCCTGGTGTCCAACGGACATGCCAGGGGTTCCCAGGGAATTCACCGAGCACTCACTCAACGTGAATCCAGACACAAGGCCAGTCAAGCAGACAATACGACGACTGTCTGAACCAAGAGCAAAAGCAGTCGGTATGGAGATCAACAGACTCCTCGACACAAACTTCATACGCGAGATCAAGGAAAGCACCTGGCTCGCTAACACAGTGCTTGTGCCTAAAAAAGACACGAACATCCTGTGGATGTGCATGGACTTCACCTCTTTAAATAAACACTGCCCAAAAGATCACTTTCTGTTGCCACGGATCGATCAAATCATCGACTCCACCGCAGTATGTGAGCGCCTCTACTTCCTTGATTCCTACTCAGGCTACAATCAGATTCAAATGAAGGAGGAAGACCAAGAGAAAACAACGTTTACAACGCCCTTCAGTGTGTTCTGCTACAATACGATGCCTTTCGGGCTAAAAAACGCAGGAGCCACCTATCAGCGGTGCATTCAGGCTTGCCTCAAGAACCAACTTGGTCGCAACATCCAAGTCTACGTTGATGATATCGTCATCAAAACCAAAGAGGAAGCCACGTTAATCGACGATCTCCGCGAGACCTTCGCTAACCTCGACCACTATCGGATCAAGCTCAATCCAGACAAATGCGCCTTCGGCGTACCATCGGGGCAACTACTCAGGTATCTCATCTCTGCGAGGGGGATCGAGGTAAACCCGAAGAAAATAAAGGCCATACTGGCCATGGAGAAGCCGAAGAACATAAAAGGCGTCCAACAACTGGCTGTGCGAGTCGCGGCGCTCAGTCGATTCATTAGTTGAATGGGCGAAAAGGCACTACCCTTCTACCAACTCCTCCGCAAAGCTGACAAGTTCGAGTGGACAAACGAAGCAAAAGAAGCATTCGAAGACCTGAAGCGTCTGCTATCCACCTCGCCAGTACTGGTGACGCCTCGCGAAAAGGAACCACTACTCCTCTACATCTCCGCCACTAACCAGGTGGTCAGCACGGTGCTCGTGGTGGAACGAGCCGAAGAAAATAAGGTCCGCGGGGTCCAGCGCCCAGTATACTACCTCAGCGAGGTGCTCACGCCAACAAAGCAGCGGTACCCGCACTACTAGAAGCTGGCTGACATGGGTATACCCTATAGGTACTCAAGCTTGGTATATACAGCCTGAATACAGCGGAAGCCCACGGTGTCGCCAAGGCCCAAATAGAGAACTCGAGTAACCTATGGACTCTCGATTGCTTGAGGAACAAGAAGAAGCTAAAGATAGAAAGTTCAAAGGGAAAAACCCTAACCTGTAACCGACTTGACCTGCTACCCGAGACCTAGCCTATCTATATAAAGGCTAGGAGGAGGCGACGAGGAGGACACACGCAACCCTAGTTTCCACAACCCTCGCCAGATTGCATCTGCGCACTGATGTCTACGCACTTCTGTTCTTGTACACAATTGTTGGGCCTCCAAGTGCAGAGGTTTGTAGAACAGCAGCAAGTTTTACCTTAAGTGGATCACCCAAGGTTTATCGAACTCAGGGAGGAAGTGGTCAAAGGTATCCCCTCTCAAGCAACCTGCAATCAAGATACACGAAGTCTCTTGTGTCCCCAAGACACCCAATACACTTGTCAGGTGTATAGGTGCACTAGTTCGGGGAAGAGATAGTGAAATACAAGTGGTATGGATAATTATAAGTGGTAACAGTGATAGAAAATAACTTGATGGCGTGGAAAATACTAAAGGCAAACTGAAATAAAGATGGAAGCAAGCAAACATGTAACAGATCTAGTTGCAAACGGTGTTTCAATGCTTAGAAACAAGGCCTAGGGATCATACTTTCACTAGTGAACACTCTCATATAAATATATTCTTCTTTATGATACTACGCTGAACTACTCTCCGGTTGAACACTCTAATCGATGGTAGGGCTATAACAGCACACCTCAAAGTAAGTCTTTCCCATCTAGATAACCCCACACTATCACCTTGAGTACTAGATGAGTCCAACAAACACCACAATTTCATAGAAACATCCAACTCCAAATATAACTCATAACAAGTATTTGTAATCTCTAGCCTAAGTGCCACCATGGTGTGCATGCTATCACTTTCACACACATGGGGAGAGCAGAGATCTATTAAAGCACTTGAGTAGCAAGGTAGATCTATAGATTACAAGCTCACGATCTCAATAAGATCATGCATAGAGAGAGATGAACACATAGCTACCGGTAGAACCCTTAGCCTCGAGAGAGAACTACTCCCTCCTCATCATGGGAATCAGCAATGGTGATGGAGATGGCGGTGGAGATCGATGGAGATGGCTCCGGGGGCACTTCCCCGTCCCGGCAGGGTGTCGGAACAGAGACTTTTTGTCCCCCGAATCTCCCCTTCGGTGGCGGCGGTGCTATGGAACTTTTCGTGGATTTCTGATTGACTATCTAGGGTTTCTGTCTTGGGAGGCTCTTATAGGCTAAGGAGGCAAGGTCAGTGGCCGGCCAGGGGGCCCACGCCATGCCCTGGCGCGACCTGGGCTGGCCCGCGCCAAGGTGGGGGGGTGTGGCCAGGCCCTGGCCCTCCTCCGTCTCTTATTCTGGCTCCATGAGTCTTCCGGTAAAATAGGAACTTTGGCTTTTGTCCCGTCCAATTATGAGAATATTCATTTTCTGACTTTCCTAGAACCAAAAACAGCAGAAAATAGGCAACTGGCACTGTGGCATCTTGTTAATAGGTTAGTCCAAGAAATCATATGAAAAGTTACTCCAAAGTGTGGACAAAACATAAGAAAGTAGATAAAACCAAACATGGAACATCAAAAATTATAGATACGTTAGCAACGTATCAACATCCCCAAGCTTAACTCCTGCTCGTCCTCGAGTAGGTAAGTGATAAAAAGAAAGAATAATTTTTGAGGTGACATGCACCATCATAAACTTGATCAAAGTATTTGTAAAACATTCGAAGCTGGGATCATAGTACTTCAATCATAACATGAAAGACAAAGTTCTAGCAATAAGACAAAGAAACTATGATGCTACATGAAAAGGCACAAACAAAAGATTCATGAATAACAATGCTTTGCAAGACGTTTGTTTGTTTCACATAAAGAAAACATAGCATGGTGGCATTCAGCTTGTCCCTCATAGAGTAGCAAACATAAATGCATAAGACACCTTCAAAGTTCATAAGAGTGACTAGATACAAATAGTTTAAAACAAGCAATATCAAAGTATGCATCAATCAACTAGTCTTGGGTCAATGCACATAGAACTAAGAATGGCCACTATGCTCTCAAAGTAGGTGCATAAAGATAGAAGGTGGAGACTCAATATAATGGTGGAAGAAAGGCCTTTTTAGAAGGAAGGAGAGATTCGAGTTTCATAAAGAGCTTCCAAAAATTATGGTACTTATAGCTTTTAGCTCTCATTGCCCCTATCATAAGCATCGTAAAGTGATTAAGGTTAAAGTGAACAAACTATGGTGTACATGCTTGACGAAGTATAAGTTAGAAATCTCATGTCCCTTGTATACGAGGGCCGCTCCTCATGCTACTCAAGTTTAGTCACCGGTAAGTTCTTGTCATTATAAGTACATGTGTATCATAGAGAACCACCAACGGGGTACCCCTTGCCCGATGATACGGAAGAATCCCCATATCAAAATGACAAGGCAAGCAGACAACGAGCATCTCATCAATCTTCTTATTTACCATGGGAATATGGTGCTTTTTTCTCTCTTTCCACTTTTCCTAATATCTTTTTTTTCTTTTTCTCCTTTTTTTTCTCAATGTAGGACTCTTTTTTTATAAGAAGAATGCTTCATAGACAGCTCATTATGGTTACGCTGCAGGTTTCCACCATGTCAGCATGGATTAGACCAGCAGCCCAGGCGTTTCTCTAACACATATACATAACTCCATGGACTTACAAGCTCCCCTTTCATTTCACACCGACGACATCCATATACAAAAGAGCATGATATCAACTAGGTACAAGTACCAAGTGCAATGTTGAAAGCGTTCCCCATGAAAGCATGGTTCTGCTAATTCCCAACAAATAAGTGCAAGCATATACAACCTAGACGACACAATGGTTCAAGTTTATTAAGGGCAAGAAAAGTAAAGTGTGCCATCAAGTTCGTGAGAGCTTTAGTCACTAGTTTTCTCATAACAAGTTTAATTTGGAAGGTAAACAAAAGCATGAATATACTTGGAATAGCATAAGCTAGTAGGTAGGTATGGTGGACTCTTTGGAATAACTTGGTTTAGGGAGTTGGATGCATGAGTGGAACTCATACTTGGTTGTCGAGGCTAGCAAAAGACTGGGAGCGACAAACTAAGAGAGCAATAATGGCCATAATCATGCAGAGCGATAAAACATCATTGATCAAAGCATAAAGTGATACTACAAGTTGAAAACTAAAGGATCATAAAGGCTATGGTCACTTGAGATAGTCATAACATGGTGTGAGCATGCGCCAAGTCAACCCAAATAAAGCATCAAAGGAGAATACCACTATACTATGCTTTAATATGCTAAAACAACACATGATTCATCCAAGGCACATTAAGAAATATCAATTGTTTATAAAAAGTCATGCTACAGCAAAGAATACTAAGCATAAAGCAAAAACAATATCAATCATGGCATGACAAAGCATAGCCACAGTAAAAAACAAGCTATCTTTACCACTTAAGCATGAGCTTTCCTACTCTTTTCCAAACCAAACCAAACTATTTGAAAACCAATGAATGGAAGAGGGGGTCCAACCAATTTATTCAGCAAACTAAGCAAACCAAGCAAACGAAAAACCAAAATGAAAATGAAAAAGAAGACGCTCCAAGAACAACACAACTGTGCATGAAACAATAAAAATAAAGTGTTTGGAAGAAACCTGGGATTTTTATTGATGAAGAAGGGGATGCCTTGGGCATCCCCAAGCTTTGGCGCTTGTATTTCTTGGATATTTCTTGGGGTGACACGCGTGGCATCAACAAGCTTGAGCTTTAGTCTATCCTTCATCTCATTACTCATTCCTTCCATACACCTGAAATTTTTCCTTCATACAAAACTTCACACAATCTTTATTAGCGACATTAGTGCACTCAAGATAATAAGTCTTAAGGTTCAGTTCTAACACCAAATAAACTTCCATTAGAACACTAGCTACTGTAGCACTTCCCTCAAAAATCTCAATTCCCCAAAAGAACTCAAAAAGGAGCCAACAAGAAGCAAATGCAGAAAATGGCAGAAATCTGTCAAAACAGACCAGCAGGTAAAGACTAATTTTTTCGAAGACCTTCTGTTGCTCAAATCAAAAAGTCTTGAACTAACGAAAGTTAGATAACAACCTGGGTCAGAAGCACAAAAATTCACACCTCAAAAGGACGTACAGAGATTTTACACGAATTTTTACGGTGAAGCACAGAAATCTGTTTCGGGACAGCAACTTTCCCAATCATTACTTCTCTCTCATTAGAGGTTACTCTTGGCACAAAAAGCAAATAAAAAGGATAAGGAGCGGTTATTACTGTAGTACTAACTTCCAAGACTCATCTAAAACTTTTGGGTTATCTCCCAAGAAGTACTTTTCTTTAACGCCTTTAAGTTAGGCTTGATAGTTTGAGAAGATGCTCACATAAGAAATATGAATTGAAGTAAAAGAGGGCATAAAGAAGCAAATTCAAAACACATTTAAGTCTAACCCTCTTCCTATGCATAGGAATTTTGTAAAGAAACAAGTCATGAAAGCACAAAGCAACAAGCATAGTAAAGAAAAACAAGTGCAACTTCAAGACTTTCAACATAAAGAGGGGAAACTTAATATTGTTGAGACACATAAAACCATGTTTCCCTCTCTCATAATAACTTTCAGTAGCATCATGAATGAAATTAACAATATAACAATCACATGAAACATTCTTATCATGAGCCACATGCATAAAACAATTATTACTCTCCCTATAAGAATAGTCATTCTTATTAATCATAGTGGGAGCAAACTCAACAAAATAGCTATCATTATTATTCTCATCACCATAATCATGAAATATAGGAGGCATATTGTAATCATAATTAACTTTATCCTCAATAGTAGGTGGACTGAAAATATCATATTCATCATTGTAATCATCATATATTGGAGGCATAGTATCATCAAAGTAAATTTTCTCCTCCATGCTTGGGGGACTAAAAATATCATGCTCCTCAAAACCAGCTTCACCAAGCTTAGACTTTTCCATAGCATTAGCAATAATGGTGTTTAAAGAATTCATACTAATAACATTGCTATTAGCACACAAATAAAGTTCCATAGGTTTTTAAATTTTCTCCTCAAACACTTCATGTCCTAACTCAAGATAAATACTATAAAGCTCTCTAATTTTTTTTTGTTTTCCATTAAGCCCAACTAGTGAAAACAAGAAACAAAAAGACAAAATTGCAGAATCTAAAGGGAATAACTTCGAGCACTCACACTAGAGGATGTGAGTACCTTTTACCTTACCTCCCCGGCAACGACGCCAGAAAATAGGCGTTTGCCGTGGGAGGTTCTTCTTTTTTAATCCTCTGGTGTGAATACTTTTTACCTTACCTCCCCGGCAACGGCGCAAAAAAATAGCTTGATGTCTACGCACTTCTATTCTTGTAGACAGTTGTTGGACCTCCAAGTGCAGAGGTTTGTAGAACAGCAACAAGTTTTCCCTTAAGTGGATCACCCAAGGTTTATCGAACTCAGGGAGGAAGTGGTCAAAGGTATCCCCTCTCAAGCAACCCTGCAATCAAGATACAAGAAGTCTCTTGTGTCCCCAACACACCCAATACACTTGTCAGGTGTATAGGTACACTAGTTCGGCAAAGAGATAGTGAAATACAAGTGGTATGGATAATTATAAGTGGTAACGGTGATAGAAAATAACTTGATGGCGTGGAAAATACTAAAGGCAAACTGAAATAAAGATGGAAGCAAGCAAACATGTAACAGATCTAGTTGCAAACGGTGTTTCAATGCTTAGAAACAAGGCCTAGGGATCATACTTTCACTAGTGAACACTCTCATATAAATATATTCTTCTTTATGATACTACGCTGAACTACTCTCCGGTTGAACACTCTAATCGATGGTAGGGCTATAACAGCACACCTCAAAGTAAGTCTTTCCCATCTAGATAACCCCACACTGTCACCTTGAGTACTAGATGAGTTCAACAAACACCACAATTTCATAGAAACATCCAACTCCAAATATAACTCATAACAAGTATTTGTAATCTCTAGCCTAAGTGCCACCATGGTGTGCACGCTGTCACTTTCACACACATGGGGAGAGCAGAGATCTATTAAAGCACTTGAGTAGCAAGGTAGATCTATAGATTACAAGCTCATGATCTCAATAAGATCATGCATAGAGAGATGAACACATAGCTACCGGTAGAACCCTTAGCCTCGAGAGAGAACTACTCCCTCCTCATCATGGGAATCAACAATGGTGATGGAGATGGCGGTGGAGATCGATGGAGATGGCTCCGGGGGCACTTCCCCGTCCCGGCAGGGTGCCGGAACAGAGACTTTCTGTCCCCCGAATCTCCCCTTCGGTGGCGGCGGTGCTGCGGAACTTTTCGTGGATTTCTGATTGACTATCTAGGGTTTCTGTCTCGGGAGGCTCTTATAGGCGAAGGAGGCAAGGTCGATGGCCGGCCAGGGGGCCCACACCATGCCCTGGCGCGACCTGGGCTGGCCCACGCCAAGGTGGGGGGGTGTGGCCAGGCCCTGGCCCTCCTCCATCTCGTATTCTGGCTCCGCGAGTCTTCCGGTAAAATAGGAACTTTGGCTTTTGTCCCGTCCAATTCTGAGAATATTCATTTTCTGACTTTCCTAGAACCAAAAACAGCAGAAAATAGGCAACTGGCACTGTGGCATCTTGTTAATAGGTTAGTCCAAGATATCATATGAAAAGTACTCCAAAGTATGGACAAAACATAAGAAAGTAGATAAAATCAAGCATGGAACATCAAAAATTATAGATACGTTAGCAATGTATCAACATCCCCAAGCTTAACTCCTGCTCGTCCTCGAGTAGGTAAGTGATAAAAAGAAATAATAATTTTTGAGGTGACATGCACCATCATAAACTTGATCAAAGTATTTGTAAAACATTCGAAGCTGGGATCATAGTACTTCAATCATAACATGAAAGACAAAGTTCTAGCAATAAGACAAAGAAACTATGATGCAACATCAAAAGGCACAAACAAAAGATTCATGAATAACAATGCTTTGCAAGATGTTTGTTTGTTTCACATAAAGAAAACATAGCATGGTGGCATTCAGCTTGTCCCTCATAGAGTAGCAAACATAAATGCATAGGACACCTTCAAAGTTCATAAGTGACTAGATACAAATAGTTTAAAACAAGCAATATCAAAGTATGCATCAATCAACTAGTCTTGGGTCAATGCACATAGAACTAAGAATGGCCACTATGCTCTCAAAGTAGGTGCATAAAGATAGAAGGTGGAGACTCAATATAATGGTGGAAGAAAGGCCTTTTTAGAAGGAAGCAGAGATTCAAGTTTCATAAAGAGCTTCCAAAAATTATGGTACTTATAGCTTTCGGCTCTCATTTCCCCTATCATAAGCATCTTGAAGTGATTAAGGTTAAAGTGAACAAACTATGGTGTACATGCTTGACGAAGTATAAGTTAGAAATCTCATGTCCCTTGTATACGAGGGCCGCTCCTCATGCTACTCAAGTCTAGTCACCGGTAAGTTCTTGTCATTATAAGTACATGTGTATCATAGAGAACCGCCAACGGGGTACCCCTTGCCCGATGATACGGAAGAATCCCCATATCAAAATGACAAGGCAAGCAGACAACGAGCATCTCAACAATCTTATTATTTACCATGGGAATATGGTGCTCTTTTCTCTCTTTCCTCTTTTCATAATATTTTTTTCTTTTTCTCCTTTTTTTTCTCAATGTAGGACTCTTTTTTCTAAGAAGAATGCTTCATAGACAGCTCATTATGGTTACGCTGCAGGTTTCCACCATGTCAGCATGGATTAGACCAGCGGCCCAGGCGTTTCTCTAACACATATACATAACTCCATGGACTTACAAGCTCCCCTTTCATTTCACACCGACGACATCCATATACAAAAGAGCATGATATCAACTAGGTACAAGTACCAAGTGCAATGTTGAAAGCGTTCCCCATGAAAGCATGGTTCTGCTAATTCCCAACAAATAAGTGCAAGCATATACAACATAGACGACACAATGGTTCAAGTTTATTAAGGGCAAGAAAAGTAAAGTGTGCCATCAAGTTCGTGAGAGCTTTAGTCACTAGTTTTCTCATAACAAGTTTAATTTGGAAGGTAAACAAAAGCATGAATATACTTGGAATAGCATAAGCTAGTAGGTAGGTATGGTGGACTCTTTGGAATAACTTGGTGTAGGGAGTTGGATGCATGAGTGGAACTCATACTTGGTTGTCGAGGCTAGCAAAAGATTGGGAGCGACAAACTAAGAGAGCAATAATGGCCATAATCATGCAGAGCGACAAAACATCATTGATCAAAGCATAAAGTGATACTACAAGTTGAAAACTAAAGGATCATAAAGGCTATGGTGACTTGAGATAGTCATAACATGGTGTGAGCATGTGCCAAGTCAACCCAAATAAAGCATCAAAGGAGAATACCACTATACTATGCTTTAATATGCTAAAACAACACATGATTTCATCCAAGGCACATTAAGAAATCTCAATTGTTTATAACAAGTCATGCTACAGCAAAGAATACTAAGCATAAAGCCAAAACAATATCAATCATGGCATGACAAAGCATAGGCCACAGTAAAAAACAAGCTATCTTTACCACTTAAGCATGAGCTTTCCTACTCTTTTTCAAACCAAACCAAACTATTTGAAAACCAATGATTGGAAGAGGGGGTCCAACCAATTTATTCAGCAAACTAAGCAAACCAAGCAAACGAAAAACCAAAATGAAAATGAAAAAGAAGACGCTCCAAGAACAACACAACTGTGCATGAAACAATAAAAATGAAGTGTTTGGAAGAAACCTGGGATTTTTATTGATGAAGAAGGGGATGCCTTGGGCATCCCCAAGCTTTGACGCTTGTACTTATTGGATATTTCTTGGGGTGACACGCGTGGCATCCCCAAGCTTGAGCTTTAGTCCATCCTTCATCTCATTACTCATTCCTTCCATACACCTGAAATTTTTCCTTCATACAAAACTTCACACAATCTTTATTAGCGACATTAGTGCACTCAAGATAATAAGTCTTAAGGTTCAGTTCTAACACCAAATAAACTTCCATTAGAACACTAGCTACTGTAGCACTTCCCTCAAAAATCTCAATTCCCCAAAAGAACTCAAAAAGGAGCCAACAAGAAGCAAATGCAGAAAATGGCAGAAATCTGTCAAAACAGACCAGCAGGTAAAGACGAATTTTTTCGAAGACCTTCTGTTGCTCAAATCAAATAGTGCTAAACTAACGAAAGTTAGATAACAACCTGGGTCAGAAGCACAAAAATTCATGCCTCAAAAGCACGTACAGAGATTTTACACGAATTTTTACAGTGAAGCACAGAAATCTGTTTCGGGACAGCAGCTTTCCCAATCATTACTTCTCTCTCATTAGAGGTTACTCTTGGCACAAAAAGCAAATAAAAAGGATAAGGAGTGGTTATTACTGTAGTAATAACTTCCAAGACTCATATAAAACTTTTGGGTTATCTCCCAATAAGTACTTTTCTTTAACGCCTTTAAGTTAGGCTTGATAGTTTGAGAAGATGCTCACATAAGAAATATGAATTGAAGTAAAAGAGGGCATAAAGAAGAAAATTCAAAACACATTTAAGTCTAACCCTCTTCCTATGCATAGGAATCTTGTAAAGAAACAAGTCATGAAAGCACAAAGCAACAAGCATAGTAAAGAAAAACAAGTGCAACTTCAAGACTTTCAACATAAAGAGGGGAAACTTAATATTGTTGAGACACATAAAACTATGTTTCCATCTCTCATAATAACTTTCAGTAGCATCATGAATTAAATTAACAATATAACAATCACATGAAACATTCTTATCATGAGCCACATGCATAAAACAATTATTACTCTCCCTATAAGAATAGTCATTCTTATTAATCATAGTGGGAGCAAACTCAACAAAATAGCTATCATTATTATTCTCATCACCATAATCATCAAATATAGGAGGCATATTGTAATCATAATTAACTTTATCCTCAATAGTAGGTGGACTGAAAATATCATATTCATCATTGTAATCATCATATATTGGAGGCATAGTATCATCAAAGTAAATTTTCTCCTCCATGCTTGGGGGACTAAAAATATCATGCTCCTCAAAACCAGCTTCCCCAAGCTTAGACTTTTCCATATCATTAGCAATAATGGTGTTTAAAGAATTCATACTAATAACATTGCTATTAGCACACAAATAAAGTTCCATAGGTTTTTAAATTTTCTCCTCAAACACTTCATGTCCTAACTCAAGATAAATACTATAAAGCTCTCTAATTTTTGTTGTTGTTTTCCATTAAGCCTAACTAGTGAAAACAAGAAACAAAAAGACAAAATTGCAGAATCTAAAGTAAATAACTTCGAGCACTCACACTAGAGGATGTGAGTACCTTTTACCTTACCTCCCCGGCAACGGCGCCAGAAAATAGGCGTTTGCCGTGGGAGGTTCTTATTTTTAATCCTCCGGTGTGAATACTTTTTACCTTACCTCCCCGGTAATGGCGCCAGAAAATAGCTTGATGTCTACGCACTTCTATTCTTGTAGACAGTTGTTGGGCCTCCAAGTGCAGAGGTTTGTAGAACAACAGCAAGTTTTCCCTTAAGTGGATCACCCAAGGTTTATCGAACTCAGGGAGGAAGTGGTCAAAGGTATCCCCTCTCAAGCAACCCTGCAATCAAGATACAAGAAGTCTCTTGTGTCCCCAACACACCCAATACACTTGTCAGGTGTAGAGGTGCACTAGTTCGGCGAAGAGATAGTGAAATACAAGTGGTATGGATAATTATAAGTGGTAACGATGATAGAAAATAACTTGATGGCATGGAAAATACTAAAGGCAAACTGAAATAAAGATGGAAGCAAGCAAACATGTAACAGATCTAGTTGCAAACGGTGTTTCAATGCTTAGAAACAAGGCCTAGGGATCATACTTTCACTAGTGAACAGTCTCATATAAATATATTCTTCTTTATGATACTACGCTGAACTACTCTCCGGTTGAACACTCTAATCGATGGTAGGGCTATAACAGCACACCTCAAAGTAAGTCTTTCCCATCTAGATAACCCCACACTGTCACCTTGAGTACTAGATGAGTCCAAAAAACACCACAATTTCATAGAAACATCCAACTCCAAATATAACTCATAACAAGTATTTGTAATCTCTAGCCTAAGTGCCACCATGGTGTGCACGCTGTCACTTTCACACACATGGGGAGAGCAGAGATCTATTAAAGCACTTGAGTAGCAAGGTAGATCTATAGATTACAAGCTCATGATCTCAATAAGATCATGCATAGAGAGAGAGATGAACACATAGCTACAGGTAGAACCCTTAGCCTCGAGAGAGAACTACTCCCTCCTCATCATGGGAATCAGCAATGGTGATGGAGATGACGGTGGAGATCGATGGAGATGGCTCCGGGGGCACTTCCCCATCCCGGCAAGGTGCCGGAACAGAGACTTTATGTACCCCGAATCTCCCCTTCGGTGGCGGCGGTGCTACGGAACTTTTCGTGGATTTCTGATTGACTATCTAGGGTTTCTGTCTCGGAAGGCTCTTATAGGCGAAGGAGGCAAGGTCGGTGGCCGGCCAGGGGGCCCACACCATGCCCTGGTGCGGCCTGGGCTGGCCCGCGCCAATGGGGGGGTGTGGCCAGGCCCTGGCCCTCCTCCGTCTCGTATTCTGGCTCCGTGAGTCTTCCGGTAAAATAGGAACTTTGGCTTTTGTCCCGTCCAATTCTGAGAATATTAATTTTCTGACTTTCCTGGAACCAAAAACCGCAGAAAACAGGAAACTCGCACTGTGGCATCTTGTTAATAGGTTAGTCCAAGAAATCATATGAAAAGTACTCCAAAGTGTGGACAAAACACAAGAAAGTAGATAAAACCAAGCATGGAACATCAAAAATTATAGATACGTTAGCAACATATCACGCACCATTGTAATCTTCGATTCCTCTGTCAATTCCACGAGCAGACAAGCAGGAGTAGGGACCTCTATGAGGCCTGAACCTAGGTAAATCTTCGAGTCCCCTGTGTGCTTGTTTGCTAGCCGATTGATGCTTCTAGCGCTCCCTTCTTCTCCAAAACCCAAGTCCATAACAATGGGCATTGATGAGTTAAACCCTCGTCAATTGGCATCGTCTATGAGAATTGGGAGTGCTAATGTTGTGGCTTCTTCGGCCCCATCAACTGTGATCTACAACTCTGCAACATCAGATATTCGCCAGCTCTTCGGCGTGTTCGACTTCACCGTCCACACGCCGGCCACTCGCCCGGCTTTCGAGTCCGTGGGCGACGGAATTAGCCTAGCGATCGGGAGTTTCCGCTTCCAAGTTGGTCAGATGGGCACGCTTCGCATGCCTGACCAGCCGACAACACCATCGATTGCTCCAGCATCGTGGTTCCCTCTGCCAATCAGCACCCTCAGTGAGCTCAATGCCTCGACAACAGTCGAAAATACGGTCAGCGACAGCAGTCGCGAATCCGATTTGGGTGATCTGGCAACTGAAGATGGAGCCTACGGTTTCGGATCTGAAAGTTGTGGGAGCAGCAGCTTCCCCAACCACTTCATGTGCGCCGTCATCAACGCGGGCGATTCCTCCGCCAATCGCGACAACACGAGCAACGGTGGCCATGGAGCCGACCCGCCAAACGGCGGCATACCCAATGGCGGACCACCCAATAGCGGACCACCCAATGGTGGCCCTACCAACGGCACCCCCGTTAATAATGGAGGGGCAGCCGAACCCCCCACCATGGTGAACGAGCAAACCGGCGAACGCGTCATGATCAGGCTCAACAATCTTGAGTGGGCCCGCTGCCAAGAAGCCCTATGAGGCCACCCTCTGCCTTTCGTCTCCCCTCAAGAACTACTGATGGGCTACCATTGGCTCCTGAAAGAGGAATACAAACGCCAACTACAAACAATCGCGCAACTCGAGGCGCGTAAAAAGGCGGCAGACGAGTCAAGCCTCTGACGAGCTAGGCTCTCCTCCCATGGAGGATCCTCCTCCAAGTGCAACGAGTACATCGCTAACAAGAGGCGATCTCGACTGGCCCACCTCACTGAACAAGAGCGAGTAGAAGCCGCAAAGGTCCTCAACTTTAGCTCCATGATGGTGGATACGCGTGGCAACGTGCTTCCAAAAATGCCATAAGCTGCGGTCACGGCAGCCACCATGTACCTCCTCAACAACCAGCCGCCGGCTAGAGATCCTCGAGCTGCCATGCACCAATCTACGATCGCAGGCTTGGGGTTAATCGAGTCCGCTCTCGACAAAGAGCCGACACCGGAGCTGAAGAAAGGCATGGCTCTGGCAAAACGCTATTCCTCGCCCTCATCCAGTGACGACAGTCACGACCCGTCTCGATGCTGCCACTCACGGCGATACGACCATGACTATGATGCGCGTGATGACATCACGCAGCGCAAGATCGACAAATCAAGGGCGCGACATGCCCGACCGACTGACTCAGAAGACGAAGATGTGGAGCTCTGTGGCGCTAGATGCTTTAGCAAAGCCATCAGGCAAAAGCGAATGCCCAAGGGGTTTAAGCTCCCATCAGAGAACCCAAAGTTTGACGGTCTACAGGACCCGAAAATCTGGTTAGAGGACCATATCTCCTCCATCAGGCTCCACGGCGGGAGTCGAAGCACGACCATGCAATGCCTGCAGCTACAGCTACAGGGCGCCGCCCGGGCATGGCTCAACAACCTCCCATGCGGATCCATTCGCAGTTGGGAAGAGCTGGTCTACAGCTTTGTGTGCAACTTCAAGGGCACCTACAAAAGGCCCGTGTCAATCGAAGAATTGAGATGCGGCCAACAAAGGTCGGGCGAATCGCTACGCTCGTACATCCAGAGGTGGTCCATCATCAAGAACTCCGTGGAAAATATCTCGGAGGACCGCGCAATCGACACATTCAACGGCGGCGTTCGCCGCATAGAGCTCAGGGAGGAGCTGGGCCGCTCGAATGCCAAAACCATTGACCACCTAATAGAAATTGCGAATCGGTGGGCAGCTGGAGAAGATTCGGTGAAAAATCGCGCCCACTCTGATGACGAAGCAGAACTCGAGCGCAGACTCGAGCGCAGACGCGATCGCTGAAGCAAATGTCGAATGCGCATCTACGAAGACCGCGACGACGTCAACATGGTCGCAGCCGGCTACGCCGACAGATGCGACAACAACCGCAACAGCGGCTACCACAGCGGTGGACACCGCGACTCCAGGAAAACCACGCAAGTATGGCAGCGCCGCACTCGCGACGAGACACCCGCGACATCCATCGAAGACAAGCTGTCCGGGCCATGCACCGTGCACTTCTATATCGACAAGCATGACGGCAAAAAGAAATCTATCCACCTCCTCAAGGACTACCGCGAGTTCCTCAAACTTCATGAAGGTCTGGCTCGGATGAATCGCGATGCAGTCAACAGGGGCTACGGAGCCGCCCCAGGCGCTGTGGCACATGGAGCTCCTCCACCACCACCCATACCACCGCCAAATGCAGCTGCGCCGGACCAGCAACACGGAGGCGAGCCGTACCCACGAGCCATGGGTACCATGATGATTCAAAAGGGTCGCCCATCTAATCGAGTGCAAAAGGCCATCACTCGCCAAGTAAATCTGGCAACAAACTCACCACCATCCACCACTGAGTACCTCAGTGGAAGCGACTCGTGCATCACCTTCGATAAGTGCGACCATCTGCGCCAAGTACCTTGTCCAGGCCACTGTCCCCTCGTACTCGAGGCGCAAATCAGAGGCTTCGACATGAGCCGCGTCTTCATGGACGATGGAAGCGGCATCAACCTTATGTTCGTGAGTACCTTGCGAGCAATGAGGATCCCATTGACATGCCTAGAGGCCTCGGACACAACATTCCACGGCATCGTCCCAGGCAAGGGTGTATATCCCCTTGGCAAAATCAACCTCGACGTCATCTTTGGCACGTCGAAAAACTTTCGATGCGAGCGCATCGACTTTGAAGTCGTCGACTGGCCCTCACAGTACCACTGAATCCTCAGACATGTCGCGTTCGCTAGGTTCATAGCAGTACCACACTACGCCTATCTGCAGATGAAAATGCCAGGCCCTAATGGCATCATCACAATCAATGGGAGCTTCGAGAGGTCCGACAGTTGCGACAGAGAGTTCAACAGAATTTCCCAGTCCTTTGGAATGCAGGAAGATCTCGCGAGACTGAAGGAGTCGACAGACATCAGTCTGCCTCCCCTGAGCCGGCCAAGTTCACTCGACCTATCCTTCGACTCATCGGTGCACACGAAGAAAGTTCAGGTCCACCCATCGGATCCCGCCAAGACGGCCCTCATCGCCAACAACTTGAGTCCCGCATAGGAACTCGCGCTCGTCGAATTCCTCCGTGAGCACTGGGAAATCTTCGCTTGGTGTCCAGCAGACATGCCAGGAGTTCCCAGGGAATTCGCCGAGCACGCACTCAATGTCAACCCAGACGCAAGGCCAGTCAAACAAACAATTCGACGACTATCTGAACCAAGATCAAAGGCAGTCGGAATGGAGATCAACAGACTCCTCGATGCCAAATTCATACGCGAGATCAAAGAAAGCACTTGGCTCGCTAACACGGTGCTAGTACCAAAAAAGGACACGGATATCCTGCGGATGTGCGTGGACTTCACCTCTCTGAATAAGCACTGCCTGACGGACCACTTTCCGCTACCACGAATCGACCAGATCATCGACTCCACCGTGAGATGTGAGCGCCTCTGCTTCCTCGACGCCTACTCAGGCTACAATAAGATTCGAATGAAGGAGGAGGATGAAGAGAAAACGGCGTTTACAACGCCTTTCGGTGTGTTCTGCTCTAACACAATACCCTTCGGGCTAAAAACGCAGGAGCCACCTACCAGCGGTGCATGTAGGCTTGCCTCAAGAACCAACTTGGTCGCAACATCCAAGTCTATGTTGACGACATAGTAATCAAGACCAAAGAGGACGCTTCACTAATCAACGGTTTGCGCGAAACCTTTGCCAACCTCGACCGCTACCGGATCAAGCTCAATCCGGACAAGTGCGCCTTCGGCGTACCATCCGGGCAACTACTCGGGTACCTCATCTCCACGAGAGGGATCGAGGCGAACCCGAAGAAAATAAAAGCCATACTGGCCATGGAGAAGCCGAAGAACATAAGAGGCGTCCAACAGCTAGCCGGGCGAATCGCGGCGCTCAGTCGATTCATCAGTCAAATGGGCGAAAAGGCACTGCCCTTCTACCAACTCCTCCGCAAAGCTGACAAGTTCGAATGGACCAACGAGGCACAGGAAGCATTCGAAGACATCAAGCGCCTACTGTCTACCTCGTCAGTACTGGTGACCCCACGCGAAAGGGAACCATTGTTTCTGTACATCTCTGCCACCAATCAGGTGGTCAGCACAGTACTCGTGGTGGAACGAGCCGAGGAAAACAAGGTCCACGGAGTGCAGCACCTAGTCTACTACCTCAGCAAGGTACTCACGCCAACAAATCAGCGGTACCCGCACTACCAGAAGCTGGCGTATGACGTCTTCATGACAGCCCGGCGACTGCGCCACTACTTCCAGGAACACCCAATCGTGGTAGTCAACGACGCCCCGCTTGGGCATATCCTCGACAATCCCGACGCCACCGGACGAGTCGCGCTTTGGGGAATCAAACTATCTCCACGAGACATTACATATGAAAAACGCGATGCAATCAAGTCGCAAGTACTACCTGACTTCCTCGTGCACTGGATGGAGAACCAGCCCTAAAAAACCAGATATGTCCTACCTCTGGAAAACGCACTTCGACGGATCCAAGCGAAAGGACGGAGCTGGCGCAGGTGTCATACTGACATCGCCCCAGGGAGACAAAATGAAATATATCCTGCAAATGCAGTTCACCGCCTCCAACAATGAAGCTGAATACGAGGCCCTGCTACACGGGATGAGGATGGCAAAAGCCTGCAGCGCCAAGAGGCTCATAATATATGACGACTCCAAGCTGGTCGTCAACCAGACAATGCATGAGTGTGACGCACTGAATGACAATATGATCGCCTACCGCGACATCTACGACACACTCGAAGGGGACTTCGACAGCTGCGAGCTGCAGCACATAGGCCGCGAAAGCAATGAAGAGGCGGATGCACTCGCCAACATTGGCTCTACCTGCGCCCCCATACCACCTGGGGTATTTCTCGAGCGCATCTATGAATGCTCCATCAAGCCAAAGGCTGCAGAGAAGAAAACAAGCGCAACAACGGGCTCGGGGGCTGCGCCGCCCAATGAGCCAACAACACTCGATGACCTGAAGCTTGACATAGGACTCGAGGGACCAATGAGCGTCATGATGATCGAGCCATCTTGGACTCAACCGTACATCACGTACCTTCTCAACAAAAGGCTACCGGATGACCCGACTGACGCACGACACATTGCACGGCGATCCAAAGCATTCGTTGTTATCAACGGCGAACTATACAAACGCGACATCACAGGAGTCTCCAACGATGCGTCTCCAATGCCGATGGAAGAGCTGTTCTACTCGACATCCATGAGGGGACTTGCGAGCACCACGCTGGCAGACGAGCCCTCATCGCCAAAGCTCTACGAGCTGGATTCTACTGGCCTACGGCCATGCGTGACGCTAAGGACATCGTCCAAAAATGCAACGCTTGCCAGCGATTCACGGACAAGCCACACGCACCTGGTGTGGAACTCTGGCCAATTCCATTGGCCTGGCCCTTCGCGCAATGGGGACTCGACATGGTCGGCAAGCTCCCAAAGTCCTCACGAGGAGGCTACGTCTACCTCCTAGTCGCAGTCGACAAATTCACCAAGTGGATAGAGGCCATGCCAGTGACTAACTAGTTAGGATACATCGTAGTCAAGTTCTTCGAGTCCATCGTCTATCGCTTCGGAGTACCACACAACATCATCATGGACAATGGGACGAATTTCACATCCAAGGAGTTCCAAGAATTCTGCGAGAATCTGGGAATCAACATAAGCTATGCCTCCGTAGCACATCCACAGACCAACGATCAGGTCGAAAAAGCAAACGGGCTCGTCTGCGGTGGCATCAAAAAGCGACTCCTTAGGCCACTTGAACAAGCCGCAGGTTACTGGCCAGACGAGCTGCAATCAGTACTCTGGAGCCTGCGCACAACTCCAAACAGCGCCACGGGGTACACCCCGTTCTTCATGGTGCACGACGCTGAAACGGTGCTACCCGCGGAGGTACGATACAAAGCACCGCGAGTGGTCGCTTACAGCAAGCAGGAGTCAACTCTTGCACTCGAAGACTCCGTCGACCTCCTTGACGAGGCACGAGAAATCGCCGATCAACGATCTACCAGCAGAACCTGCGCAACTACCACAACAGAAGGCTACGCCCCAGGTCCTTCGTCGAAGGAGACCTGGTCCTGCGACTGAAACATCAAGGGCATCTCAAGCTCGATTCCCCCTAGGAGGGACCATACGTGATTGCAGAAGTGATCCCAGGTGGCGCCTATCGCCTTAAATATTTCGAGATAGGAGTCGCATACTCCAACCCCTAGAACGTCGCGCAGCTGCGATGCTTCTACCCTTAGTCACCTTTTATTTTTTACATTGCAAATAAGGCTATTCAGCCAAGGCTACTTAGCCACACATTGTACCTCGTACTATCCTGCGAATAAATAAAGCTAAGTGCCTCAAAACTCTGTGTTCCTTTTATTTTTGCAAATTATCCACTCGGGGGCTGCGCCACCCTATACACATCTGTTCTACGAACCAATGCGATATCTTGAGTAGCTGACGTACTAATCGAAGCCTTGACAAACACCAACCCAGTTGGAACGCATCTGACAGGTTGGCAAGGTGCTGAGATAAACACAAGTCAGACTAACGAAAAGGAATCGCATAGTGCAACGCACTCGCAATACATACACGCTAACAAGCTCTGTATATACATCAATGTCAATCAATTATACACAGTATATATACGAACTTTACAACACTGGTGCAACTATGTGCAGGATACAAACTAAACTACTGTTGCAACAAAGGAACGTTTGTCTGCTCCTCGAAGAGTCGACGATTTCCTCCGTTGGGCGCTCAACCGCTTGATAGTGAGGAACCGTATTCCAAGTCGAACCTGCTGGCGGCGCTAGCGGTCCGGCAGCAACCACTGCAACATCCACATCCGGCATGTGCAGTCGCACCAGCGACAGAGCAGCCTTGGCACCAGCCACTAACTGTTGCCGTACACACTCGCGGACTGCACTCAAGTCTTGAAATTTGGCAAGAAGGGCCAGCAGGCTCGATGGAACGACGTCCAACGGGAACATCGTCTGATAAATATTCTTCAAGCATGATTGCGACTTCTTCAAGAAGTGAAGCACCCGCGAAGCACGATCCTGCAGGGTCGCAAGTGCGATTGCACGATCATGATCCACCCATAAGTATCCACTCGCCTGAAGCTGTTCTTGAGTCAGATCATTCATGCGAATGGAAATCCTATCCTTCTCATCCTGCGGATAGCGTGCACTGACAACTATAGCAGGAAAAAAGCAAAAATAAGAAGACAACAAACTACCACGAGTGACTACAAGGAAAAGATAAGGAAGAAGAGAGCTAACACTTAAATTGGTCGCCCAGCTGCGTCACCTCCCCTAGTAGATATTGCTCTCGGGCAACGGCCTTCTCTGCCCCTCGACTTCCACACATCTGCGTTACCACAGAGCACAAGCAGTTCGTGCTCCAACTACTTCACGCGGTCACAAAGTCGCAAGAGTAGAGACAGCTCATCCACCCTTGAGCGCAACTGCGTCAAAGTATCATCAGTAGGTGGCATGTTCCAAGGTTCACTCGAAGGACCACTCAATGTGCCCTATCACAAGCCAAGTAAGAGATAATAAGAAGACTAAGGCGATGCATAGACAAAAGACTCGAGTGCATTCAGGCATAATAAAAGTATCAACAGATACATTCGCCAAAGGCATGTTCCAGACAAAAGAGATAGGCTATTTAACTATTACAAACACGACTACTGAGGAGCAACTAGCTTCTTCGACTTGGACTTCGGCTTTGGGGGCCTCATCGAGTCTGTGGCAGTATCAGACGCCACAAACTTTCTGCCGGCCCCTGACGCGGCAGCCTTCGCCGCCTTCTTGGCTCGCTGCAGTTCCTTAGAATACTTCACAACTGTATTGATCAGTTGTGGCCCGTACTTGCAACAGGCAGCTGCGAAGGGAGCAAAGACTACATGTTGGCCATCCGTGTTGACAGGCATTGCCTTGGAGACCACAGCAGGATCAACCTCGACTCCATGGGCTTGAACCATCGCGAGTGACATTGAAGCACCAGCCGCACGGAGTGAGTTCTTGAAGCCTGCAGGAATGCCTCCGGCAAGGGACTCCACTAGATCGTCTACATTCTCGATTAGCTCAGCCTTGGGCGCCATCTCCTCACGGAGGCGACTGAGCACGCCCCTGGCCTTGGTGAGCGTCCCCTGAACGGCAGCACTGCAATCTTCGACTACCGAGATGGCACCCGCCAAGGTATCATCATGACGAAGTGCCTGGGCGTCGAAGCTCAGACCGCTAGCATCTACACAAGAATCAAGCATTGGCACAAAAGTTAGCACAACAACAAAAATCAGAAGAAGGAACGGCGAAAATCCAGAGAAAGAAATACTTGAGAGAGCCTTGGCAATCGAGAGAAGCTGCTCTTCGAACAACTTCTCCCTAGCTAGGATGGAGGCGCGCAGATCCTCTTCGTGTTTCCGCGATTCGTCACGTGCTGCAATTGCCTCATCGCGACTCTTCACGGTCGTGGCAAGCGTCTTTTCAAGGGAAGCGGCATCACGAAGGAGTGCATTATGCTCAGATGTGAAACAAACAAATATAGACCGTCAGTCGAATATATCACAAAGATGAAGGAGAAGAAGCAAAAAACACTCACTTTCAACCACGCGATGGAGATTGTCCAGCATTGCATGCTGGCGACCCATCGCAAGCACCTGCTCCGCCAGGCAAGCGGCTTCCTTCACAATGAGCTGCGACAAGAGAAATAGTAAAAGATCAGCAGATGGTATGGATGAAAAAATTCGACTACAACAATCAGAAGAAGCAACACTATACATACATGATCCTCCAATGACTCCGAAGTCGATTGACACGCAGTCGTCCGGATAACCATCTGGTGCTCCGCATCATGAGGAGAACTCGATGAATTATGCCCAGAGTGGGCCGCCAAGGAGGATAAGGAGTGCGCTCAGCCACTTTCTTGGCCTTGGAGGTCGCGACTCCAGATTCCTTCAAAAATTGGATGTCGCCAGAAGATGACGACGTCGGCTGACTGCAGAACAAAACCAACATCAAGAGAATACAACTCCAAAGAAGAACCAAAAGGAAGACCCATATACTTACCAGTCAAACTTGTCAAAATCAAAGGTTTGATCCCCTGACTCCGACGACGACTCGTTTGGCAATCACATCTTATTACGGGAAGACGGTGCCACAGCACTCACAGGAACGGCAGGTATCGGCGACTCTGCACCAATATCTGCGCCTTCTGGAGTCGAAGAAGATGATGCATCCGAATCCTCGCTGCGTGAATGCTTGCGAGTGTCTGGACTGCTCGACTCGGGGGCTTCCTCCTCCACATCAGATGGGACGGTCAACTCCGACTCGTCCTCTTCCAAGGATTCTAGAGGAATAACCCCCTCAGGAAGAGGGGGCATACAGGGCGACACCCCCCAATCCTGCATACGGGAAACAAGTTAGAGCAAGTCAAGAAAAAAATAAGCATTCGACAAACAAAGCTACTTCGTAGCACAAACGTACCTCTAGAGGAGGATTAGTAGCAATAAAATGGACGAACGACTGGTTCACTAGGGAGCACATCCTTGGCGGTGTACTTGGTGAGCAGTCGCACCCTCTTATCTACTTCACTCGCGGAAATGCCATCGGCTGATACGCGAGTGACATCGTCTGCGCCAGCCCACTGGAACATAGGGTGGACTCTGGCCTGCAGGGGCTGGACACGATGGCGCAGCCACATGCGAATGAGGGAGCAACCCCCCTCTTCTTTACCCATGCGACTCTCGAGGTCGCAGATGCGCTCGTACAGCACATCTGTCTCCGCGGATTCACTGGGCATCACTACGTTCTTCCAGGAATGCCTCCTCTTGCACGGTATCGCGAGATTGAAAGGCGCGAGTCTGAAGTGGTCTCCGTCGTCCTTCTGGTCGCGGATGTAGAACCACTTGTCCCTCCACCCTTGGACGGACGCCATGAGTTTAATGTCGAAGTACGTGACCGAGGAGTCGACGTGGATACCGCAACCTCCTACATCGTAGACTATGGAGCCAGACACCGACTGGCGCTTCAGCTTGAAGAGGCGTTTGAAAAGACCAAAGTGTGGCTCGATTCCGAGCCAGCACTCGCAAAGAGTAATGTAGCAAGCTACATGGAGGATGGAGTTGGGGGACAGCTGATGCAGCTGGAGCCCATAGAAACAGAGAAGGCCCCTGAAGAAAGGATGCAGGGGTAGCAAGAGATGGCGGATGATGAACGTTAGGAACATCACCCGAAAACCGGCAGGAGGACAAGGAGTTACCTCGCCACCTAGGACTCGCGAGTCAGCGACCGTGGAGGACAAAACTCTGTCCCGACGAAGGAGACGGAGCTCAGACGACTTGATCATGGATGTGCACCACACGCCATTGGTGATGCGAGTGCCTACACCCTTCTTCTTTCCAGGGACGGCGGTGCTGGTGCCCGTAGCGGCGGAGCCGCCCTTCTTCTTGGCAGCAACAGTGGCGGCGACGGAATCAACCACGACACCTCCTTTCTTCTTCCCCATCTTACGGTGGTGGTTTGACCGGAGGAAGTAACTGGGGAATACGCGGAGCTGGTTGATGACCCACAAGTATAGGGGGTGTATCGCAGTATTTTCGAGGGAAGTGAAACCCAATTTATTGATTCGACACAAGGGGAGACAAAGAATATTTATAAGCCTTAACAACTGAGTTGTCAATTCAGCTGCACCTGGAAACAATCTTGCTCACAGAGGTTTATCAGTAGGAACCGTTTTGTAGTAGCAATAGTAAAGTAACAACAGTAGTAAAGTAAAGACAGTAGTATCAATATCAGTAAACAGTAGGATTCGAGTGCGGTAGGCATAGGGATGGATGGACGGGCGTTGCATGGACAAGACAATTCACATAGCAATCAGAACATAGGGCAATTGCAGATAAATAAGATAAAGCATCCAAGTACTAGATAATCCTAGGCATGTGTTCCATATATAGTCATACGTGCTCGTAATGAGAACTTGCACAACATCTTTTGTCTTGCCAGCCCGTTTGCAGCGGGGCCTCAAGGGAACTACTGGCAATTAAGGTGCTCCTTTTAATAGAGCACCGGAGCAAAGCATTAACACTCCGTGAACACATGTGATCCTCACATCAAAGACATTCCGTCCGGTTATCCCGATTTCTGTCACTTTGGGGCCATTGGTTTCGGACAACAACGTGTGTATACAACTTGCAGGTAAGACCAAAAACAATACTATCATAATGAATCAATAACATGTTCAGATCTGAAATCATGGCACTCGGGCCCTAGTGACAAGCATTAAGCATAACAAGTCGCAACAAAGTCATAAATCACTAATAGAAGATACTAGGCACCATGCCCTAACAATCTGATGCCATTACATGAACGATCTCATCCAATCCCTACCATCCCCATAGCCTATAGCGGGGGATTACTCACTCATAGACGGGGGAAACATGGATGGTCGATGGAGAAGCGATGGTGATGATGAAGGCGATGATCTCCTCCAATTCCCCGTCCCAGCAGGGTGCCAGAACGGAGTTTCTGGTGCTGTTTCGTGGAATCTAGTGGTGGCGGCGGAGCGGAACTCCTTCTGGAAAAACGTCGACCCCCCCTGAGTTTTTAGGTCAGAAGGCATCTTATAGGCGAAGAGGGAGATCGAGGGGGTGCCTGGGGTGGCCAGACCACCCCCTGGCGCGGCCAGGCCCAGCCCGCGTGACCAGGTGGTGTGGTTGGGCCCCAGCCCCACTCCGTCTCGTATTCTGGCTCCGGGAGTCTTCTGGTGAAATAGGATTTTTGGCATATTTTCCGGGATTTTTCCTGATAGTTGATTTTCTACACAAAAAGTAGACACCAAGGCAATTCTGCTGAAAACAGTGTCAGTCCGTGTTAGTTGCATCCAAATCACACAAGTTTAGAGGAGGAACAATAGCAAAAGTGTTCGGGAAAGTAGATACATTTTGGACGTATCAACTCCCCCCAAGCTTAGCTTATTGCTTGTCCTCAAGCAATTCAGTTGAAAACTAAGTGCGATAAAAGAACTTTCACGAACACATTTGCTTCATAACTTGTATATATTCTAAGCATGTGATCAACTACTTAGATAATTCATAATGAGTATGCAATTAAGTTTACTTAATAGGCATTGCAAGCTATGAAGAGATTCCAACTTAAAAATAATAAGTAGCAAGAAACATAAACATAAGCAACATTACAATGCTCATAATAAGGTATGATAGAGTGGTATATCGCTTGCCTTTTTATTGTGAATGCCAAGGCACCTCTGAAGTTCAGGTGAAGACTAGAAGTAAAGATGTCAAAGATACAAGCATCAAAGTCATAACACAAATAATCAAGTTTTAAGACAAGCACATTACACTAAGAATGACAACTATGCTCTCAAGAAGGTGCTCATAGAATAAGTGGAGACTCAACAAGGAAATGAAAAGGTTTTGAATAGTTTAAAAGGCTTCCAAATGTTGAAAGTATGGTACTCATTAGCTTTGAGCTCTCATTGCCCCTATCATAAGCATCTTTAATATGGTTAAGGTGAAAATGACACAACTAAGAGGATATGCTTGACAAGTTATAAACTGAAGTCTCATGCCCCTTACTCACGAGTACCGGACCTCATGCTACTCAACTTCAGTCACAAGTAAGCTCTTGTCATTGTAAGTACATATGTATCATAGAGAACCGCCAACGGGGTACCCCTTGCACATGATACAGGAGCTATCCCATAATCAAAATGACAAGGCAAGCAGACAATGAGCATCTCATCGATCTTTTTATTTACTATGTGCATAGATTTTTATTGAGGATGCTTCATAGAATGCTCATTATGGTTATGCTGCAAGTTTCTACCATGATTAGGCATGGATTAGGCTAGCGGCCCAGGCATTTCCCTAACACGTATACAAACTCCATGATCTCACAAGTTCCCCTTTTATTTCACACCGACGGGATCCATAAGCAAAAAGAATCATGATATCAATGAGGTACTAAGTACCAGTGCAATGTTGAAAGCGTTCCCCATGATACATGGTTCTGCTAACTTCAACTTATAAAGCACAAGCATATACGCAACAAAGAAGGACGCAATGGTTCAGATTTATTAAGTGCAAGAAAATAAAGTGTGCCATCAAGTTCGTGAGAGATTTACTAACTAACTTTCTCATAACAAGCAAACATTTTATTCGGAAGAAAATAAGGCATATTGAATATGCACGGAGATAGCAAATGATGCTTATAGGTAGGTATGGTGGACACTTTGGCAATATTTGGTTTTAGGGAGTTGGAAACATGAGTAAAATACTCAGTGAAAGTGAAGGCTAGCAATAGTAAGGGAGCGACAAACAAGAGAGCAATAGCTGTCATAATCATGCTTGCAACAAAACAGGACTAATCATGGCATGAAAGTGATTCAAGACCCTCAAGGCAAAATAATTCATCGAGGCTTAACTGATTATTTCAGTCATATGCATGCGTGAGCATCTGCCAAGTGAATTCAAATGAAACATTCAGAGGAGGATACCACGGTGTCATACCAAGTTATGAATAGAGTAATGCAAGCAAACATTCATAAGACATGCTACAAACTATTAGCAAGCTAGAACTAATCATATGAAAGCAAGAACTACTAAGCATCCGCAGATAACATACACCCTACATGAACAAACCAAGCATGCCCACAATGATGAGTATATGTACAAAAATGAAAACAAATAGAGTTCGTTACCAGCCTCTTACCACACCTCAAGTTGTCATTAATCCTCATTATTGCTCTTCACTTGTGTGGCTTGAATAATAACATGAAATCAAATCCCACTAAGGACTGCTGAACCCTGCAACAAACTCACAAAACCAAAGAAGAAGAACAAATATTTTTGGTGTTTTTGATTTTTAAAAGAAGAACCAAACAGGAAGAACAAGCAAAGCAAAATCTTTTTGGGTTTTTTGAATAGTGCAAACAAAGCAAAAAGGAAAAAACAAACCAAGGCAAAAAGAAGAAGAAGCAAACAAAGAGAAACAACAGAAATAATTTTGGTCTTTTTGTGTTTTAGAAAGTGAAAGCAAAGAAAGAACGAAAACTAAAAGGAGGACGAAACATGAATACACAAAGTACCGATGCAACATGATAGGGAGATGAGTGCGGTGTCGGCGTACCTCCCCCCAAGCTTAGGCTTTTGGCCTAAGTGGGTATCAATCCCAAGCTGGGCAGGATGAAGTGTCACCATGGTACGACGAGGAGGTACCCTCGTCCTGGTCCGAGCCCGAGTACGTCCCTCCGTAGTGCGCGGATAATCGTAGGAGGGTACATCCTCCTGATGTTGCTCGTGGAAACCCAGTAAGCGGAGTTGCTCGTCCACCTCCTCCTTAGAGCGCGACCACGGTCTCCTGTGAATGAAGGGAATATGCCCGAGAGGCAATAATAAAGTGGTTATTATCTTATTCCATGTTTATGATAAATGTTTATTGTACATGCTAGAATTGTATTGATCGGAAACATCAATACATGTGTGTTTAATAAACAAAAAGGGTTCCTAGTTATGCCTCTCTTATAGACTAGCTTGTTGATTAACAAGATGATCAAGGTTTCCTGATCATGGACATTGGATGTTGTTAATAACAAGGTCACACCATTGGTGGAATGATGTGATGAACATTCATCCGAAGTATAGCATTACGATCAAAGTCATTATGTTTATATTGCTATAACATCATACGAAGTAATCTTTATCCTTAGACCATGAGATCATGTTAATTGCTAACACCGGAAGAGTATCTTGATAACATCAAACGTCACACCGTAACAGGGTGACTATAAAGGTGGGTTCAGTGCTACGAAGGTGTTATGTTGAGGCTCATGGATCAAGAGTGGGATTTGTCCATCCTGATGACGGATAGATATACTCTGGGCCCTCTCGGTGATATCACATTGAAATAGCTTGCAAGCAAGTAATGTGATCACTAGAATGTTATATCACGGGAACGAGAAAAGAGTGCATGTCGGTAACGAGATCAAACTAGGTATGGAGATACCGATGATCGAATCTCGAACATGTAATATATCACGGGACAAAGGGATTTAGTTACTAGCGTTAAAGGTTCTCCCGATCTCCAGGTCTCGCTTCTGATTATTGATCTGAGAGGGGTCTCGATCATGTCTGCATTATTCGCGAACCGTAGGGTGACACACTTAAGGGATACCGACACCATTTGGAGCAAATATGTTTCAGATAAAGATTTAAGAAAGCGCTGGAATTATTTCAATAGACACCGAAACTGTTTCGGGTGAAATTGCTGAAATTGGTTTTGCATGTAATATTGAAATGTTGCAGGGGGTTTTATGTGAATGTTTGTTAATTAAAGTAATTAACAAAATTCTGAATAAAATTAATAAAAGAGTTTTATTAAATGAGAGAGCATTAAATTTGGAGAAATTTAATGCATTTAAAGTGGAGACTTTAAAAGAGAATGTGAAGGGGCAAATTTATGTGGAGGGAGTTACCACCACATGAATGGAGGAGGTGAAATGTCACCTCCTCCATGCGCCGACCATGAAGGAGGGGCAACTCCCCTCCTCCTATAAAAGGCCCCCCTCTCCTCACTTCTCACACACACCTCCTTGTGAAGGATCTCTCTCCCCCTCTAGTATTATTCCCCCATGGTCTCAGATTAGCGAGATACATGTTCCCGGTGGCTTTATCTGGAAAGGAGTTGCTGCTTCCGCTGCTTTGCTGGAGCGAGGGACGGAAGTTGTCGGGGTACTAGACTTGGTGGTGCTGGAGCTGGATCTGATGGACGTGCTGGAGCCGGACCTGCTGGACTTCATCACCTTAAGTTCTCTTTGGATGTATGTCCACCCGTTGCTTTGTACCTAGTAGATAGATCTTGGCGTATAGTTCACACCGTAGGAAAAAATTTGTTTTCTATGCTGCGGACCCAACAGTGGTATCAGAGCCTGATCTATGCGTAGGTGCTTTGCACGGGTAGTACACATATGTTTATATGTGGGCGATGATGATCATGTTATTGCATCTTCTATGTATTTTGGATATTGGTGGCATAGTGGGATGAAGCGGCCCGGACCAACCTTACATGTCATCGTACATGAGACCGGTTCCACGACTGACATGTAACTTGTTTTGCATAAGTGGCTGGCGGGTGTCTGTCTCTCCTACTATAGTCAATATCTGATTTACAACGAGTTGTTAATAACTTGGTTATCCTCGTTGTGGTTCATGTTCGTAGGTAAGAACGGTTCTATCTCTAAAATCCCTAAGCCACGTAAAACTTGCAATTGATAAATTAGAGGCGTCTAGTTTAGATCGTTGCTGGGCTAGTGTATTGATATGGTATTGTTGTAAGTAGATGTATGATAGATACTCTTACAACACACTCAACGTGTAAGTTCCATAGACCTTGGCCTTACACACAAAGGAATGATAGAGATCATACCACGATGCAAGTGATAGAGATCAAATGCATGGACCATATCATCTCACTTTACACATTAGATGTTAGCATCTTATGCTGCTAGTTTGGCGTTTTCTATAGCATTGTAATATGATCCCTCTTTTAGATATCAAGATAAAAATGTGTTCTTCCTTAAGTATGCACCGTTCTATGGATAGTGTTTCGAGACATCACGTGATGATCGGGTGTTCTCAACTCTACGCTTTCATGCAACGGGTGTAAGACAGTTTTACACACGCGAATACTAAGGTTCTTACTTGGCGAGCCTAGCATGTACAGACATGGCCTTGGAACACGGACTGAAAGGTTAAGCATGAGTCATATAGTTGATGTGATGACCATATTGATGCTCACCTTTGAAGCTACACCGACTCACGTGATGATCGGACTTGGTGTAGTGGATTTGGTTCATGTAATCACCAAAAAGGCACGAGGGATGTCGTTTTTGAGTGGGAGTTCATTTCTAATTTGGATTAGTCGAACTCAATTTGTCATAAACTAAATCGAAGTGAATTTGCATAAGTTGTTGTAGTCATTCGCATCTGTTCACTACCTATGCTTAGTTTTTATTTGAGATAATAGAACTACAGAATTCTGGATATTTACTTTACGAACTGGTATCGTATTGTTTTGAATGTCAATTTAAAGTTTATAAGTCCTATTGCAAACTTTCAGCAAACTCTATTTACTCCATGAAGTTTAATAAGTAGTATTAAATCAAGAGTAAGAATTCCAATGTTAGTATCTAAAGTATCATGTTTGCCTCCATGATTATTGATATTCAAAAAGTTGTTTTAATATCAAGATTATATTGGAGCTGAAAATTGTTTCAGAAACCATCATGTGTGAAAGATATTGTGATATCTGAAACAAAGTTTTTGGTTGCATTATGATAGAGTGTAATTTAGCAAAATACATGTTCTCATATTGTATGAGAATTTGTGAAGGATGGAGATGCTAGGCATCCGAATCTACCAAAAAGGTTTTGGGAACTGATATTATACTCGCGATTCTTCCTTATAGGCTATAGTAGCTTGATCATGAAAGTTGTCATGATAAGGATGAATAGAAGATGTAAGTAAAATGTTTACTACACTAATAGATTACTAAAGAATGGATTTTTGAAAGAACACCAAACATTTGATGATGGTGATCCACTTCAAAGTGCAAGTCCAAAGGTATTAGTATTTGACTATATACGCTTTGTACCATGTGTCATGTTGATGACACCACTATTGATGTTGATAGATTCTTTTAAAAGAAAAGGAATTGCTGAAAGAGAATCTATAAAATATTTGGCAGAAAATAAAAGGTTGGAGATGTCCAACTCAGGTATATAGAAGATATACATGTTATGGCTATATTCCTTGCTTGTTAAACAATGTGGTTCTTAGGTATTGGATACCGGTATTGGATACCGAATTGGTTGGTATGAAGTGTCATACAGGACAACGCAATTCATGAACTACAATGGCCTAAGTAACTAGCAAGAGAATAAGTGATGATGATCATCGAAAACAAATAAAGTGTTATTGTGTTTTTTGTTGTCATCAAGCCAAGCCTTCGAGATTTGTTTAAATAATTGTTATTTTGTTCCGGTATCATGAGAACAATGGCTGTTCAAATAATTACCGTATTCCATAAAGGATGGATGAACTTTTACAAGTCTAGTTGGAGAAATCACATCCATAAACACTATTGCTAAAATGTCGCAAGACAAATGATTGAAAGATCACTTATGAAGTGACATCGCTGTTTAAATTATGGTTGAAAGGAAACATGAAGAAACTCCATGTTGATGGATTTTTGGAGTCTTTGATTTTGATCAATTGACGCATGTGAGACTTTCCTCGATATATTTGAAACTCCATCCATAGGCCAGAGAGGAACGGATGACTAGCTTATTGGAAATGCATGCTAATGTGCATAGTCCATTAGGTGTAGCCATATGCGATGGATCTTTTTTGCTTCATAAGCTTTCTCCGAAAATTTGAGTGAATATATCTGTATATTTACTTAATAAGGAGGAAGTATGAAACATTTGAAAGTTGTTCAAAGACTTTCAAGATGAAGTTGAAAATCATTGTAACAAGAAAATAAAGAGTTTATGATTCGATCATAAAGGAAGATATTTGAGTTACATGTTTAGCAAAAACACCTAAGACTTGAGGAATTGTTCCATGATTTGTGTTTCCCGATAAACCATAGGAGTATGGCATATTCGAGAGATAAAATCATACCATGTTTGACATGGTAAGATCAAGGGTGTCATTTATAAAACTGCCATTATGTTTTAAGGATTGAAGCTTTAGAGACTACCGCTTTTACACTGAAAAGAGCACCATCGTGATCCATTGAAATGACACCATATGAGTTATGGTTTGGGATAAAACCCGAATTGTCTTTTCTTAAATTTTGGTATGCTATGCATAAGTAAAATGTTTACAACCAAAGTCAGATAAGCACGTGTTTGTAGGTTATCCCAAAGAATTTGTTGGGAATTTCTCCATAACACCGAGGACAAAAGAGTTTGTTACTTGGAACGTCAAGTTTCTTGAGAAGGAATTTTTCGTGAAAAAATAAGTGGGAGGATAATAGAACTTTGATAAGGTTGTTGAACCTTAGCTATATGTGCTAAGTAGCGCAGCGCCGGAAAGTGTCCCGGTGGCGGCCACAATGCTCATGGCTCTCGTGATTACAAAAGGTGTGATCTCGGAGATTAGAGTTCCTATAGAACCGTGTGGGTCGGTAAGAATCAAATAGTAAGATTTGATAAGCAAGTCGTTATTGTTTTGACAATGATGAACCGACTACATGCAAAGAAGCGATGATGGGCCCTGACTCCATAAAATGACAAGAAGTCATAGAATCCGTGATAGTATACATACACGAGAAATCAAGTTTCTGAACTTGGAAGACCCTCCGGAAAGGCGTAAAGCCTACCGGTTATGTTTGGATCTATAAAGAAATAGACATGGATGTTTAACATCTATGAAATAGTCGACATGTCGGAAAGAAGTTTACGACAATGTTCAAGGAGTTGACTATGACAAGATTTGATCTTTCATAGCGATATATAGTCTTGACGAATTAATGTAGCAACCACTACATATAATTTGGTATATGGTAGTTGAATAAACAAAACAAGGTTCTTCTAATAGAACGGTAACCTAGGACATGTACATGACATGGTTCGAAGGGTTTTGTTAATTCAAAGGGTGCTAAAAGGGCATGTAAACTTCAATAGTTGAAGCAAGCATAGCGGAGTTGGAATCTTCACCATGATGAAACTGTTAAAAGAGTTTAAATTCACCAGAGATGATGAAGATGCTTGCATTTGCAAGAAATTAAGTGGGAGCGCTGAGACATATTTCTAATACATTATGTAGAGGACATGGTGTTGATTGGAAATGATGTATCTTGTATTGACACAAGTTAAGAATTTCATTAAAATAAGATTTCGATGAAAGACTTGGGCAAACCCGGAATATTAGGCTTCAATATCTATATGGATAGATTAAGGCGCTAATATGGTTGTGCCAGACATACATATATGAGATATTGAAAGGGTTCAATATGGAAACAACAAGAAAGGTTCTTGCTACATGGAAAGGATTGTATCAAAATTCAAGTGTTTCAACACCTGGTGAGTAAAATCACATGAAGATTTTGATCGATTATACCATGATATGTATATATCCAGAATGTCCTATGCTCTAAATGTTATGAGCATATACCAGAATGATTCATAAGATTATCATTGGACAATAGTAAAGATATTCTTATGAGCTTTTGAAGAACTAAGAATATATAATGTATAAGTGACAAATAGTTAAAGGTAGTTCATTGTAAAGTGTTACATTGATACTAGTTTTGTCACAAGATACAAATTAAATTTATCTCAATTTAAACTATGGTTGGCACAATGTAATGGAAAGGATGTTCCATGATGGATTTGGATGAGTTCCAAAGTTGAGACATTGTGACAGATACTACAACAAAAGGCTAAGTATATGACTGCTATAGTAGCAGCATAGGAGGGCATTTGTGTTAAGTAGTTTGTTATCAAACTAGGTGTGGTTCAAAGTGGGCTAATACTATGAAGATATATTGTGTGACAATAATATCAACATATTTTTGAGCTGAACGAACTAAAGGTCTCACCAGAGGACCAAATTTATACAATGCCATCTCATTTGAGAATGAGTGATGCGTAGAGACGCAAAGACATGCAAATACACACGGACCTGAAACTGTCAGATCCAGAGATTATGTTAACCACTAGCAATAGCGTATATGCAACACTAGAAAGCCATAGGTGTTCAATACGCAAAGTTTTTCAAACTAGATTATTGACTCTAGTGCAAGTGGGAGACTGAAGGGAATATGCCCGAGAGGCAATAATAAAATGGTTATTATCTTATTCCATGTTTATGATAAATGTTTATTTTACATGCTAGAATTGTATTGATCGGAAACATCAATACATGTGTGTTTAATAAACAAAAAGGGTTCCTAGTTATGCCTCTCTTATAGACTAGCTTGTTGATTAACAAGATGATCAAGGTTTCCTGATCATGGACATTGGATGTTGTTAATAACAAGGTCACACCATTGGTGGAATGATGTGATGAACATTCATCCGAAGTATAGCATTACGATCAAAGTCATTATGTTTATATTGCTATAACATCATACGAAGTAATCTTTATCCTTAGACCATGAGATCATGTTAATTGCTAACACCGGAAGAGTATCTTGATAACATCAAACGTCACACCGTAACAGGGTGACTATAAAGGTGGGTTCAGTGCTACGAAGGTGTTATGTTGAGGCTCATGGATCAAGAGTGGGATTTGTCCATCCCGATGACGGATAGATATACTCTGGGCCCTCTCGGTGATATCACATTGAAATAGCTTGCAAGCAAGTGATGTGATCACTGGAATGTTATATCACGGGAACGAGAAAAGAGTGCATGTCAGTAACGAGATCAAACTAGGTATGGAGATACCAATGATCGAATCTCGGACATGTAATATATCGCGGGACAAAGGGATTTAGTTACTAGCGTTAAAGGTTCTCACGATCACAAAAGTCATCGTTGAATGTGTAGGAGTCAGTATGGATCTCTAGGTCCCGCTTCTGATTATTGATCTGAGAGGGGTCTCGATCATGTCTGCATTATTCGCGAACCATAGGGTGACACACTTAAGGGATACCGACACCATTTGGAGCAAATATGTTTCAGATAAAGATTTAAGAAAGCGCTGGAATTATTTCAATAGACACCGAAACTGTTTCGGGTGAAATTGCTGAAATTGGTTCTGCATGTAATATTGAAATGTTGCAGGGGGTTTTATGTGAATGTTTGTTAATTAAAATAATTAACAAAATTCTGAATAAAATTAATAAAAGAGTTTTATTAAATGAGAGAGCATTAAATTTGGAGAAATTTAATGCATTTAAAGTGGAGACTTTAAAAGAGAATGTGAAGGGGCAAATTTATGTGGAGGGAGTTACCACCACATGAATGGAGGAGGTGAAAGGTCACCTCCTCCATGCGCCGGCCATGAAGGACGGGCACCTCCCCTCCTCCTATAAAAGGCCCCCCTCTCCTAACTTCTCACACACACCTCCTTGTGAAGGATCTTTCTCCCCCTCTAGTATTATTCCCCCATGGTCTCGGATTAGCGAGATACATGTTCCCGGTGGCTTTATCTGGAAAGGAGTTGCTGCTTCCGCTGCTTTGCTGGAGCGAGGGACGGAGGTTGTCGGGGTACTGGACTTGGTGGTGCTGGAGCTGGATTTGATGGACGTGCTGGAGCCGGACCTGCTGGACTTCATCACGATCTTGAGATCGGCAAGTGTACGACTACATCAACCACGAGTTCCTACTCGTTAACAAAGCTCGTTGTCTACGAGGGTAAGTTCTCTTTGTATGTATGTCCATCCGTTGCTTTGTACCTAGTAGATAGATCTTGGCGTATAGTTCACACCGTAGGAATTTTTTTGTTTTCTATGCTGCGGACCCAACAGTGAACACTAAACAAAGAAGACTGTGGCAAAGGGATCTCCCTCTCATCCCCGTCAGTAAACAGCATCCTATATACTAGACTGTCCAAATCAGAATCAGAAGTGATAAAATGATGAGTTTTCATAGCAACAAGGTCAAGGCTTTGTGGTGCTAATATAGTATCATTAGGGTCCACTGAAAGCCCTAATGCATTGACCATACGTGAGGCAATGATGCCCCCATAGATAGCCCTCCTAGCAGCTAGGCGGCGAGCAATAAGCGAGCCAAGGTTGTACCGAGTATCATTGTTGAGCGCAGCAGCAAGGAAGGCTAAATGATAGTTGGAGATATTACTTGTGTTCTCCCTACCAAGTACGCTAGTAGCAAGATAATATGCAAAGTATCTAAGAGCAGGGAGTTGGATGTTTCTTATCTTTCTGCGCTGAGCCACGCGGTCATCATCATTGGTCACCCCTCGGTATAGTTCCAGCAAATCAGCTGGTCGCCCTTGAATCTTTTTCACAGTCCCTGTCATGCTTACACCTATAACACTGCAAAATCTTTCCAATGTTATGGTGAAGGGCAGGTTATAAATTTTGAAAGAGACAGTGGACTGATATGGTGTGTTAGTAAACACGAAGCTCTCAACAAAAGTTTTGGTGAGCATAGCATATTGCTCACTCTCGTCTTGCATATATGAGGTCAAACCAACCCTTTGAATCAGTAGCAAGAAATCATCAAGAATCCCTGTAGCATGTAAGAAAGTAAAACAAGGAAAAGTAGATGGGTGAGCATCCCCATCACCCCCCTCATTACCAATACGAGTTGCAATGAGGTCTTTGTTGTATGATGGCCTAAACTGAGAGGCTGATCTTGAGGGCCTCGACCTCCTAGGTGCATCCCTCTCAAATATCTCTCCAAAGGTATGGTTGTTCATGCTTGATATTCTGAAATTTAAACACCTATTAAATAAGTGATTGCAAAGTGAATATAATGAAGGGTACTACTCATAGGGACTTGTAAGAGGCCTAAACACGCATCAAAACTATATCTCTAAGCATAAAACAAGCTTAAAAGTTCTCATAACCTGTCACCTATAGCAGCAAAATACTCAAGATATAATCCACTAAACACAAATCTACTTGGACAAGGGGAGGAGTCACATACCAGAGAACAAGTGCTCCAAATTTCAGCAACAAAGACGGGCTGAGCAAGGAGATAGAAAAAATCGAGAGCAAGCACAGCAAGAACGTGATTTTGAGCAATGAACTGGAGTTTGCTCGGGGGAGAGAAGAAAGTGGCAGGTGAGAGAGTTAGTGGAGGGCCAGAGGTGGCCCACACCATGGCATGGCGCCACCTAGGGCAGGCCGCGCCACCAGGTGGTGAGCCTGCCTGGTGGGTCCCCCTGGTACCTTCTAGGCACTCCTCTGCCCCTTTTTTCACGTAAAAATTTAATATGAATTTTCTGGAATTTTTGGAGATACTTTATTTTTGGACAATTTTCAGGCATAGATGAATGATTTTCTGACAGACAGATTTTTTTGGAAATGATGCAATGACAAAACAGGGCTAGAACTACAGGAGTTCTAAGACACTCTAATATGCAAGCAACTTAACAACATAAAAGAAAACTAAACAAAAACAAAAACTAAAAGGAAAGAATAAAAGTAAACAGAGATAATCATGGTGAAAACATCGTTTTGTTCAATGAAATCCTTTTGTTAACAAGGTTGATCAGGTCTTGTTACCAAAACAATTTTATATGAAAGAAAACTTTGTATTCCACTAATGATTATGTTACCTCAACTTTGATAGAAATGGTCCCAATCATAATAGTTTCAAATTTTTCTCTTGGTATGGGACAATATATTTCTCCAACTTGAATGCCCTCAACATGTTCAATTGAATTCAAACCATAAGTCCTTTCAATCTTCTTAGGGAAATATATGGTATGTTCCTTGTCATTAACATTAAAGGTCACCTTTCCTTGATTACAATTAATAACAGCTCCTGCAGTATTAAAAAAAGGTCTCCCAAGAATAATAGACATATTATCATCTTCAGGCATTTCAAGCACAACAAAATCAGTTAATATCAAGCAATTATGAGCCACTTGAACAGGTACATCCTCACATATACCAAAAGGAATAGTGGTAGATTTATCAGCCATTTGCAAAGATATATCAGTTGGTATCAGTTTTTCAAGTTGAAGTCTCTTATAGAGAGAGAAAGGCATAACACTAACTCCAGCTCCCAAATCACACAAAGCAGTTAACTATTCTTAATAGAGCAAGGGATAGATGGAATCCTTGGGTCTCCAAGTTTCTTAGGAACCTTACCATTAAAGGAATAATTAGCAAGCAAAGCAGAAATTTCTTCATTAGGGATCTTCCTTTTATTCGAGACAATATCCTTCATATACTTTGAGTAAGGAGGCAATTTAATAGCATCAGTCAAAGGAATTTGCAGGAATAAAGGTTTCATCCACTCACAAAACTTATTATAGTGTTCATCTTCCTTTGACTTGTGTTTCTTATCAGGGAAAGGCATAGGTTTTTGGACCCAAGGCTCTCTTTCACTACCATGTTTCTTAGCAATAAAATCTTCTTTAGTGTATTTAGTATTCTTAGTGTGATTTTCAGGTTCTTCTTCAACTTTTTCTTCATTTTGAGCTTGATTTTCTTCATTACCACTTTCAGTTTCAGCATCAGAGACAGATATACTATTAGGATCTATAGCAGGTTCAGAGGGTTCTACAACAGTTTTATGTTTCTTTTTCCTTTTCTTACGAGTAGAGCCACTATTTTCATCTTGTTGAGAATCTTGCTCAATTCTTTTGGGATGCCCCTCAGGATATAGAGGATCCTGGGTAGCAGCAACACTTCTAGTTCTAATTTCATAAGCATGTTTTTCTTTAGCAGCGTTAATTAGCAAGTCCTTTTGCACTTTAATGAGTTGATCTATTTGAGTTTGAACCATTTGAAAGTGTTTAACAATCATTTTAACATCATTAGAGGTTCTTTCCACAATATCTTTCAATTCAACAATAGCTCTAGTGTTTTCCATTAGATGATTTTGCACCCTTTTATTAAAATTATCTTGCTTAACAATAAAGATATCGAATTCTTCTAAGCATTGATCAGGAGGTTTAGAGTAAGGGATATAACCTTCATCAAAGTGTTGGAGAGAGTGTACCTCAATAGTGGATGAGTAGGGGATAGGCTTACATAATTCTTCTATAGGAGGTAAATTCTTGACATCCGCAGCTTTAATTCCCTTCTCCTTAAGACATTTCTTAGCTTCCTTCATCACTTGATCATTTAATTCAATAACTCCCCTCTTCTTTGATGTTGGAATAGGCACTGGAATAGTTAGTTCAGGTATAATCACTTCAGGTATAGCTGGTTCAGGAGGAGTCCAGTCTTCATAATTCTTGCTTATTTTAGCCATTAATTCCTCAGCTTCCTTGGGATTCCTATTCCTGAAAACACAATCAGCACAACTATCTAGGTATGTCCTAGATTCTTCAGTTAGTCCATTATAAAATATATCAAGAAGCTCATTCTTAGGTAATGGACTTCCAGCATGTGCATGAATCAAAGCACAAAACCTTGCCCATGATTCAGGTAATATTTCGTTTTCTCCCTATTTAAAATCAAAAAGTTCCTGCAAAATAGCATGTCTAGCACTAGGAGGAAAATATTTCTGCAGGAAAGTACTAATCAAGCAATCAGGGTTATCAATAGATCCAGGTGGTAAATTACTAAACCAAGTTTTAGCTTCTCCTTTTAGTGAAAAAGGGAAAATCTTAGCAACAAAGTAAGTACGCATCTTAACATCATCATAAAACAAGCCACTCATGGTAGAGAGCTCATTCATATGTGCTACCGCACTTTCATTCTTAGTCCCACAAAAAGGTTATTTCTCAACAATAGCAATGTAAGATAGATCAAGAGATAAATCATAATCTTTATCTTTAATGTTTATGGGAGAAGCAGCAAACTTAGCAATAGGAGACAATTTGGGTCTAATAGTACGCCTCTCAAGGAGACTCTTAGCAGCGCTCCTATCATGGGTGTTTTTACATTCTTTAATAAATTCATCAGTCATCTCAACATAACCATCTTCAATATCATAACTTTCACTAGACTCAGGTGAACTAACAGGTGTAGTAGTGTCTTCATTAGGACTTTCAGTATTTCCAGCTATAGTTCTAGCGATCGTAGCATCTAGGAAAGGACCTAATGAACCACTCTTATCAATCACATATGAACAAGCTTACTCATAACAGATGGTGAATCAAGAGAAATAGAGATGTTCAGAACCGTACCTCTTCTTGTAGTGGATGGTAAAATAGGGACCTTGCCATCACGAGACTTACCCATGATGGATGGATGGCAGCGAACAATAGAGAATCCAAGTGAACTTGATAAATAAAGCTATGCTCCCCGGCAACGGTTCCAGAAAATAGTCTTGATGACCCACAAGTATAGGGGGTGTATCGCAGTATTTTCGAGGGAAGTGAAACCCAATTTATTGATTCGACACAAGGGGAGCCAAAGAATATTTATAAGCCTTAACACCTGAGTTGTCAATTCAGCTGCACCTGGAAACAATCTTGCTCATAGAGGTTTATCAGTAGCAACGGTTTTGTAGTAGCAATAGTAAAGTAACAGCAGTAGTGACAAGCATTAAGCATAACAAGTCATGGTAGTAGTACCAATAATGAATCAATAACATGTTCAGATCTGAAATCATGGCACTCGGGCCCTAGTGACAAGCATTAAGCATAACAAGTCGCAACAAAGTCATAAATCACTTAATAGAAGATACTAGGCACCATGCCCTAACAAACTGATGCCATTACATGAACGATCTCATCCAATCCCTACCATCCCCATACCCTACAGCGGGGGATTACTCACTCATAGATGGGGGAAACATGAATGGTCGATGGAGAAGCGATGGTGATGGCGATGATCTCCTCCAATTTCCCGTCTTGGCAGGGTGCCAGAACGAAGTTTCTGGTGCTGTTTCGTGGAATCTGGTGGTGGCGGCAGAGCGGAACTCATTCTGGAAAAACGTCGAACCCCCCTGAGTTTTTAGGTCAGAAGGCATCTTATAGGCGAAGAGGGAGACCGAGGGGTGCCTAGGGTGGCCAGACCACCCCCTGGCGTGGCCAGGCCCAGCCCGTGCGGCCAGGTGGTGTGGCTGGGCCCCAGCCCCACTCCGTCTAGTCTTCTGGTGAAATAGAATTTTTGGCATATTTTCCGGGATTTTTCCTGATAGTTGTTTTTCTGCACAAAAAGTAGACACCAAGGCAATTCTGCTAAAAACAACGTCAGTCCGTCTTAGTTGCATCCAAATCACACAAGTTTAGAGGAGAAACAATAGAAAAAGTGTTCGGGAAAGTAGATACGTTTTGGACGTATCACTGGTCCAGCGCCGCGAGAAAGATGAACACAAAGGAGAAGAGGAGCAGCAGGAATGGCGACGGAGGCAAAGGCAGAGAAAAGAGCATATGTGAAAAATTACCATCACAACACTGCTACTTAACCCCCTGAAAGATGCAATCCAACGGCCAGCAAAAACCCTATCAGACGTGTGGCGTCCATCGTGACCGACACGTGGAGGACCCGAAGCGCGAACCATCCCCCACTACCCCCATTACGTGCGGAAATCGAGGAGGTGCAGTTAAAACAAAGATTACGCATGCCCGGTCAAGTCAGAGTCAGAAAATGGGACCCACCGCTCGTCACGTCCCATCAAACCCGCTCACGCGAGCAAATGAGATCATCGTATCGTCAGCACTGATATCATCAAGGATTGAGCAGTAGAAGACTTCGACTACTTTAGTCCTTGCTCGAGTCATCAAGGAGTTCCAGGAATTCTTGAAAACCTAGGAATCAACATAAGCTATGCCTCGGTAGCTCACCCGCAGACCAACGGTCAAGTCGAAAAGGCCAATGGCCTCGTCTACGGTGGAATCAAGAAACGACTCCTCTGGCCACTCGAACAAGCCACTGAATGCTGGCCAGATGAGCTACAATCCGTACTTTGGAGCCTGCGCATAACTCCAAACAGCACTACGTGATACACTCCGTTCTTCATGGTGCACGGTGCTGAAGCGGTGCTACCCGCAGAAGTATGCTACAAAGCCCCATGGGTGGTTGCGTACAGCGATATGGAGTCAACTCTCACACTCGAAGACTCCATCGACCTCCTTGCCGAGGCGCGCGAGATAGCAGCAGAGAGATCAACAATCTACCAGTAGAGCCTCCACAACTACCACAACAGAAGGCTACGCCCTAGGTCCTTCGTCGAAGGAGACCTGGTCCTGCGACTGAAGCAACAAGGGCATCTCAAGCTTGAGCCCCCTTGGGAAGGACCTTACATGATTACAGAAGTAATACCAGGTGGCGCCTATCGCCTTAAAGATTTCGAGAGCAGAGTCGCATACTCCAACCCCTGGAACGTCGCGCAACTGTGTCGTTTCTACCCCTAGTCATTTTTACATTACAAATAAGGCTATTCAGCCATACATTGTACCTCGTACTATTCTGCGAATAAATAAAGCTAAGTGCCCCAAAACTCTATGCCTTTTCCTATTTTCTTGCAATTTCATCACTCGGGGGCTGCGCCACCCTTTACACTTTCGTTCTACGAACAAATCGCAGTAGCTGACGCACTACCAATCGAACCCTTGATAAAAACCAACCCAGTTGCAACGCACCTGGCAGGTTGGCAAGGTGTTGAGATAAAAACACGTCAGGCTAACGAAAAGAAACTACAGAGTATAATACACTCGAAAAATATACAAGCTAGCAAGATCTTCACATATCAATGGGTATTAAATACACCCAACACAATCATACGAAATTTACAACACTTATACACCTATGTGCAGGATACAAAATTACGCTACTGCTACAAAAGATGCACATTTGTCTAAAGAAGTCGACGATGTCCACTGCTGGCTAATCAACCGCCTGGTAGTTCGGCACCATGTTCCAGGTCATCCCTTCTGGCGGCAGTGGTGGTCCAACAGCAACAGATGCTATGTCCACATCTGGCCGATGCAGTCGCACCATCAATAGGGCATCCTTGGCACCAGCAACCAGCTGCTGTCGCACGCACTCGCGTACCGTGCTTATATCTTGAAACTTCGCTAGAAGAGGCAACATGCTTGAAGGGACGGCATCCAGCAGGAACATCATCTGATAAATGTGCCTGAGGCACGACTGTGCCTTCTTCGAGCATTGAAGCACTCGAGAAGAACGATCCTGCAGGGTTGCCAACGCGACTACACTGTCGTGGTCCACCCAAAAATACCCACTAGCCTGCAGCTGCTCCTGGGTCAGGTTGTTCATTTGAATGGCCACCCAGTCCTTCTCATCCTACGGATGACGAGCACTAACAACTACACCAAGCAAAGAGCAAAGTGTAAGGATAAGGCATCGCCGCGACTAACTAAAAGAAAAGATGACAAGACAGAGATCTAACATTTAAACTGCTCATTCACTTGCACCACTTCCTCCAAGAGATACTTCTCGCGGGCGGTGGCCTTCTCAGCTTTCGACTTCCACACATCCGTGTTACTGCGGATGATGGGCAACTCACGCTCCAATTGCTTAATGCAGTCGCGTAGTCGCGAAAGCAACGACAACTCCTCCACCTTTGAATGCGGCTGCACCGTGGTATCATTGGTCGGAGGAGAATCATGAGGACCACTCGAAGGACCCTAAGTACAATCAAGCAAGAGGCAAATGAGACTAATCACACATCGATAAACAGAAGACTACATTCAAAGTTGATAAAATGTCAAGGGAACACCCCCCATAAAAGCATGGTTCAGGCAAAAGGCTAGCTAGAGCTATTACACATGGCGACTAGGGAGCATTCTGCTTCTTCGACTTCGACTTCGACTTCAGGGGCTTCATCGCATCCGTGGTAGTATCCGACGCCACGGACTTGCCGGTGGTAGCCCTAGATGCTGTGGTCTTCGCCACCTTCGCTCACTGCCGCTCCTGAGAGTATTTGGCGACTGTCTCGATAAGCTGAGGCCCGTATTTACAGCAGCTACTAGCGAAAGGAGCAAACACTACCTGCTGCCCTTCGGTGTCGACATGCATCGCCTCAGAGATCACAGCGGGATCCTACTCCACGCCATGGGCTTGCACCATCACGAGTGCCATGGTGGCGCCGATAGACCGCTAGGAGTTCCTGAATTCCATGGGAATACCTCTAGCGAAGGATTCCACCAGGTCATCAAGATTGTCGATTAACCCGGACTTGGGAGTCAGGTCCTCACAGAGTCGACTGAACACACCTTTGTCCTTCCCCAATGTCTCCTGAAGGGAAACACTGCGGTCCTCGACTGTAGCAATGGCGCCAGCCAAAGCATCCACGCGACACAGGGACTGGGCGTCAAAGCTCAGGCCGGTGGCATCTGCATATCCAGAGTGCCAGCACATCAAAATGATGTCAAACATGGAGCAATGCAAATCAAACTGAAAATTACCTGCGAGAGCCTTGGCAATCGAAAAAAGTTGTTCTTCGAACAACTTCTCCCTTTTAGCATTAGAAGAGCGTAGGTCTTCCTCACGCTTCTGCGACTCTTCCAGAGCCGCAACTGCCTCATCGCGCCTTTTCTCCGCCACGGCAAGCCCCTTCTCGAGGGACGTAACGTGACGAAGAAGTTCATTGTGTTCACCTACAAAAGGCAGGGCATATCAACACTTGAGCTGACAAATTTCCACAAAGACAAAGACAAAGTCAAAAGCTAACCTTTGACTGCGCTGTGGCGATTGTCCAGCAGGGCATGCTGTCGACCCAGAGCAAGGACTTGCTCCGCAAGGCAAGCATCTTCCTTCACAATGAGCTAAACCAAGGGAAACAAAGACTTAGCATCAGCCCAACATACAAATTCGACTACCAAATAGAAAAAAAGGACACTCACATGTTCCTCCAGGGACTCCGAAGATGACTGTTGCGCAGTTGTCCGTGCAACCATCTGGTGCTCCCCAACATGTGGGGAACTCGAAGAACTGGCGCCGGAGTGGGCCGCCACTAGAGGAGAAGGAGACCGTTCGGCCACCTCCTTGGCCTTGGAGTCTGCGACTCGGGACTCTTTCACAAATTGGACGTCATCAGAAGGCAATGACGTCACTTGACTACAAGGCACATCCAGCACCACTTCAGAAAAGCAACTCCAAAAGGAAATAAGACAAACTCGTGGAAAATAAAACTGACCAATCGAATTTGTCGAGGTCAAACGAGTCATCCGACGACTCCTTCGGCAGCCGTAGCTTCCTCCGAGCGGGAGGAGACATAGCGCGCACATGCATGACGGGAATCGGCTCCTCTGCAACAGTAGAAGGACCCTCCAGCATCGTCTGAGAGGAAGCGTCAGAATCCTCACCACGGGAACGCTTGCGAGTGCCGTGGCTGCTGGACTCGGGGGATTCCTCCTCTTCTTCAACTAGGACGGTCGAATCCGACTCGTCCTCTTCCACCGCATCATGCGGGATAACCCCTTCCGTCAGAGGAGGGAAGTTGGACGACACTTTCTAGTCCTGCATTCAGAAGAAACATCAGCACAGATTAACGCACTTGGCAACCAAACAAACAAATACAATACTACTTTGCAAAAAACTCTACCTCAGGCGGAGGGTTGTTGGCATCGAAAGGGGGCACGACTGATTCGCCTAGGAGATCCTCCTTGGCGGTATACTTGGTCACCAGTCGTAACCTCCTATCTACCTCACCCGTAGAAATGCCCTCCGCAGATATGCGAGTGACATCGCCAGCACCGACCCAGCGGTACATCAGATGGACTCTAGCCTACCGAGGCTAGATGCGGCGGCGCAACCACGTGCGAATGAGAGAGGATCCACCCTCTTCCTTACCTATGCGGCCTTCGAGGTCGTAGACACGCTGATACAACATCTCCGTCTCCTCATATTCGCCAGGCATCACGACGTTCTTCCAGGAGCGCCTCCTCTTGCAAGCCGCCACGGGATCGAAGGGCGCAAGTCCGAAGTGCTCTCTGTCGGCCTTCTGGTCGCGGATGTAGAACCACTTATCTCTCCACCCTTGGACATATGTGGTGAGCTTGATGTCAAAGTAGGTGGCAGAGGAGTCGACATGGATCCAGCAGCCTCCTACTCGTAGACTACCGAACCAGATGTCGACTGACGCTTGAGCTTAAAAAGCTTCTTGAAGAGACCAAAGTGTGGCTCGATTCTGAGCCAGCACTCGCACAAAGTGATGAAGCAGGCAATGTGGAGAATGGAATTTGGGGACAGCTGGTGCAGCTGGAGCCCATAGAAACAAAGAAGACCCCTGACAAAAGGATGCAGGGGAAGAGAGAGACCTCGAATGACGAACGCAAGGAACATCACTCGGAAACCCGGAGGAGGACGAGGGATTACCTCATCGCTAGGCACTCCCGAGTCATCTTCCGCGGACGGAAGAGATCCATCTTGACGAAGAAGGTGCCGCTCGGAGGATTTGATGACAAACGCGCGCCAGGAGCCGTTGGTGACACGGGTGCCCGCACCTTTCTTCTTTCCAGCGACGGCGGCACTAGTGCCCATGACAGTGGTACCTCCCTTCTTATTGGCGGCGGCAATGGTGGCCGTAGATCCAGCGGCGGCACCTCCTTTCTTCTTGCCCATCTTTCGATGGCGGTGAGAACGAAGGAAATAGCTGGGAAATATGCACAGCTGGTCCAGTGCCATAGAGGGGATGAGCGCAAAGGAGCAGAGAGAGCAACAATGGTGAAGGAGGCACGAGCAAGAAGAGAGATGGGAAAATGACTGCAGCTGCGCTGCTACTTAACCTCCTCGAGGATGTCATCCAACGGCCAGCAGAAACCTACTAGACGCGTGGCGCATATCGTCATTGACGCGTGGCGAAGGTGAATCATGAACCGTCCCCCACTACCCCCATTATGTGCGGAAATCCAGGAGACGCAGTTAAAACAGAATATTACACACACCCAGTCAAATCAAAGTTAGGAAGTGGGACCCACCGCTCGTCACGTCCCGTCAAAGCCGCTCACGCGGGCAACTGAAATCATCATGTCGTCACCACTTACGTCATAGTTTCCAGCAGAAGAACATTTTGACTACCTTAGTCCTTGCTCGAGTCTGCGACTCAACCAAGCACTCGGGGGCTACTCCTAACAGGAGCGCTGGCCGCACACCTGAAAGAATTTTTGTGCAGGTGTATGAGTGTTCAAGACAAACCCATCATTCGAATCAACGATACGATTGTGAACTACGGGTTACTCCCATAGGGAGCGCCGGAAGCACATTCGATTGAAACAAGCAACAAAAGACGACATCAGTCGCAAAATGATTTTAGTCCCCACTCGAGTCTACGACTCGAATAGGCACTCGGGGGCTACTCCCATAGGGAGCGCTGGTCGCGCACCCTATGATTATCTACTTCGTGTACATCGTACTATGTGTCGATAACATCCACACTCGAATGCTATGGCGACTCCGCCTCATATTTTCCGTACAAAGAGATTGCGTCTCCTGGGGCCACCCGAATCATCTCCGTGATGACAAAAATTCGGATGCCGCGCTTACAACGTGAAGATAAGACCTGAACAAGGTCTGGCAATGCATCTGCTGTGCACTACCAGAAATATATCCATTCCTGTAGGTACGATGAACATGCCTTGACGGGCGCATCAAGTGTTCACATTCATACCCTAGAATTCGACTCCTGTAAGACCTCCGTGGCCTGAGTCGAATTACGCCAGCACTTTTCCGAATTCGAGTCCGGGGACTCGAGTTTGAGTAGATTCTGTTGTTTTGCCCTAAGGCAGTTAACTGATACCGATACATCGGATAAATCAGACACGTATATCAAACAATCCCTATGACACAGACAAAAACACTCGAAAATATGCTCAATCATGCACTCGAAAGACTTCATAAAGTCTCAAGTTGAATCTGCGATTCCATTGGACACTCGGGGGCTACTGACATGGGTATACCCTACAGGTACTCGAGTTTGGCATATACGGTCCAGATACAGCAGAAGCCCACGGCATTGTCAAGGCCCAATGCAGAATTCGGGTGACACCCGGACTCTCCGATTGCTTGCAACGCAAGAAGAAGCTTAATATAGAAAGTTCAAAGGGACGAACCCTAATCTGTAACCAACTCGACCTGCTACCCGAGACCTATCCTATCTATATAAAGTCTAGGAGGGGGCGGCGAGGAGGACGATCACAACCCTAGTTTCCACAACCATCGCCAGATTGCATCTGCGCACCCCTGTAATCTTCGATTCCTTCGATAATTCCAAGAGAAGACAAGCAGGAGTAGGAACCTCTACGAGGCCTAAACCTGGGTAAACCTTGCGTCCATGTGTGCTTGTTTGCTAGCCGATTGATGTCTCCAGCGCTCCCTCCTTCTCCAAAACCCAAGTCCATAACAATGGGCATTGACGAGTTAAACCCTCGTGATCAGGCATGTCACCAAAATCCATATTATTCACAACTATCTTCTGCTCATCAGTCAGAAACTCGTACAACAAGACAAGATAATAAGGACACACACGGTTCTATACACGTCTAGTTCCATATGTTTCTTCATCCCCGCCGATAGTGTCAGTAGTGACGGTGACCTAGCATACCACGGCATGATGTAGTACACTATAGTCGTTGACATAACACCAATGAAACACTATTCCACTAGTATTACATCCCTCAGAATGGCACAACAAAAACATCGCTGGTCTAGAACATGTCTTTATAATATATATCAAATTACAGAAGATCCAAAGAAGTTCCTCGATATAACAAGGATTATAATATACAAAAGATAAGCAGAAATAACAACTCGAAGTCGATTCTAGAAGTACCACTACTATACAACTATGGCTTGCAACTGCTGCTACAGCAATGCTCTACAGAAGTAGGTTCTAGTTTCTAAGATTATTTATATGCTACGCTCCAGCTTGACTTTTATGACTTCACCTGTAGACGTTGCCCTTGTTGATCTCTTCTGGATACCTTCAGTTCTTCAAAGTAGTTCACTTCTTAAGTTCGCCATTGGATGCTTCCGAATCTAGTAAGGGTTAAGAAGGTACGGTTGAGTACGAGCATACTCAGCAAGTTCACTAAAAAGGAGTGTTTGATGCACTAACTACAACCACATACCAAAAGGACATAGGTTATGCATGTTTTCGTAAACATTTCTTCTAAGGTTGCTTTTATTCTAAAAAGCTATGTCTGTCAGCCTTCACAGATTTACCAAAACTTTTATGGAGTTCCTTTCCTGTAGCGTTCGCAGCTCCTAGAACAGGGAGTAACATGTCATAGTTCTTACACTCTATAGAGGTGCACTACTTTACCCACAAGAGACCTTAAGCTTTGTTGTGCAACTAGGAATATGTCCCTGTTCAAACTTCCTTAGTTTGAGGCCCAACCTAAGATTCAAGCCAATCACTGCCCTACTCCGCCACCCCACATGAAGACACGACCCCCAAGCAGAACGACCTCTGTTAATCTGTGTGTGGATATAACTATGGATGACTACGTTGAGGACTCTAGTGAGTAGACATATCCTGGTCGCCCTAAAGAGTTGGTGGACCTACCAAGGATCGTCTCTCCAAATAGTCTGGATACCAAGATCGCGGGGAACTAAGGGGTCCCACCCATATGTTGTGCCTCGAAAGGTTACCAGTGCCACGATATGGTCATCCGTCCATGTGAAAGGAAGAAGATCCAGCTGACTTCCCTAGAGCCATTGTACATCTCATGGTTAACGCATGATATACGACGCTAGAATCACTGGCGACATTGGTTGTCAAGTCCTAGATAATATATTCCTGGACAATGGTATTCCAATTGCCAGACTTAACATATTAACTGATCACCCTGGATCAGTAACCAATAGTTTATATTATTATAAAAAATAGTGTTTTCTGACCTTTTTAAAATACAGGTGATGACACAACAGTTTGCAAATACTTGATAGAAAATAATTAAAGGACATGAGCAAGCGTGAACTTGCCTTTTTGAATGCAAGATTATGTTGTCAAGGTCTTCTAGTCGGTATAAACTCCAATATCTAGAAACAACATTATTGGTACGGTAAGGACTAATGTTTAAATAAGCAATATGCTATTATGTATAAATAATGATATGAATTTTAAATAAATCCAAAAATAAATTCCCACATATCAGTATGAATTGAGTTTGGTGATTTATGAAAGATTTGTGTCCAATCAAGTTTTACTTTACGATTAAATTTGTATTAGGCTTCTAAGAGTAATTGACAAGTGATGAAAGTAAAATATAACTAAAGTTGTTAGTAGATGTTGATTGATCAACACTTTTAAGGGTATCATAATTCAAGTGGGTGGTAGTTAGCAGATTAACTAAAGCTTTTGTTTGAAGTGGCAAAACAAATAACTTTTGAAGAAAATACTTATTATCTCAAATTAAGTAATTTTTGGTGTTATTAGATTACAATTGATGGCTATTTGGATTGCTTCAACGATCTTAAGTTAATGTGCTTATAATTCGTTAAGTAACATACCAAAGTTAACTATAAAATATAACTTGGATTAGGATGTAGTATTATTATATCGTGGTCGAGTTTAAGAACTTCTTCGATACGGTCGAAGACAAATCTGTATAGGTATTAAGTATAACTCTATGAATCTAAGATTATCAAAACGATGCAAAGTAGATTATAGAGTTAAAGCTAGTTATGAGATACAGTGATCTCATTATATGGCTTTTGAATTTCTATTTAGCCTTAAAGTTTTGTTAGGTAAGATTTGAGATATGAATTCATTCACCATCAACATAAGTGAATAATGCTAAAGGTTAATTAGAAGTTATTAGTTATAATTGATTTAAGACTCTAAAGAAGTATTAAATAATTAGTGATTTGTATTTAGGCTTTATCAGAGTCCAAAATTATGGTTTTAGGTTTAGCACTTAAATTTAATGGATTATTCAAGATGGTGATATTTCATGAGGTTACAATCTTATTCCTTGCTTAAGAAGTAATCATGAAGAATTATTATAAGTCTAAATAAGAATTTTGTTTTAATCAAATGGATACTCGGAATTTATTACTTTATAATCTTAAAACATTTTTAAATAATATATCATATATTTTCTAGTGAAGTGTACCTAGTCAAGATCTTAGAAATGATTTTTATTTATTTTTAAGTCTAATCCTAATTTGTATAAAATTACATGAAGGATTAATTGTTTTAGAATATACCTTTTAATTTTATTAATTTAAAATATAAACTAACATTTTTCTTACATTTAATATTTATTTAGAATCACAAAAGTGAATTTTATTTATTTTTAGGTATTATCTTTATTTTTAGAAAATTCCATATAAGAATAGATGTTCTTAATCATTCATTTTAAATTTATCAACTCAAAATATAATTTAGTATTTTTCCTAGGTAGATAATATTTTTGTGATCATTTAGATATATTACATTTATTTATTTTTCTAGAGCATATTTAGCCTCAGGGGTATTTTGGTATTTTAATAATTAGATTAGGGTTCTATTTCTTTAAAACCTGGGCCTGGCCCAACCCATCTTGGCCCAACTAGGTTGGGTCAAACCAACCTAGAGGGTCACAGGACCGCCCCACCGGCCCAGCCTCCTCTCTCTCTCTCGCTCGATCGGACCCTTATCTTCTCTTCTTCTTCCTCTGGCAACCGTGGCTCGCCTCGCCATTGCTGCTCGATTTCGTCTGCCCTTGACCTACCTTGCTGCTACTGCGGTGCAGGATGACGATGTCGACGATGCTGCATCATCCTATCCTCTTTGATTCGTATCTCGCACCCTCTACTAGCAGTGTCGCCACCTCACTGGCGCCTAGGTCTTGGATCCCGCCGGTGACTTGGCGCTCCAACGCCTCTCTAGTATTCCCCTAGTGCTCTGGCGATGATGTGGTGCCGCACTCTCTTCGGTAGCCGCCATGGACGCGTCTTGGCGTGGGTTGCAGTGCACCCCTAGGTGCTCCCCGTGCCGTCGTGTTCTTCCATGACGGTGGCCACTACTTCCTCTTCTAATTTCTTAGCGAGGACCTCGGGTAAGTGGTGATTTTCCCCTTTATTATCTTGATTCTCTCTACAATCTCTCACTATGGTGTTGGATTACTCTAGGTAGTCGTATACCTAGTTCTAGGGTTCTCTAATGATTAATACTGCTTGTGACTGGTGGCTAGATTGATTTAAGATGGATGGATTCAGAATTAGTCCGTAATTTCTGAATTTGTACTCGGGTTCATGTCTGATATGATTCAATATTGTCACTAACTAGTGATTATCTGAATATTGGCTCAGTTACTATGGATATAGGTGATTACAGTGCTATTGATGTTGATCTGTTTAGCTAATTAGCTCTAGTGTGAATCTTTGAGCACTAGTGTTTCTGGGTTGTTCTTGCCAGTGGTTATTAATAAGGTATATTGAATCTTTATTGGTATACATGATATCCTAAGGTGTCACTTGCTGTTCTTATCAAATGAATTGAACTTAATGATTCCTAAAATATTTAGGAAGATGATTTATTTGTTTTCTTGAGAAGATGTGGTTTAAATTGTCCTTATGATAGCAATGATCTGGTTGCTATAGAGGTGCTACCCTCTATTGGGATGTGCCATGTATCCTAATATGCTTGGATATGCTGCTATCTAGCTTAGGCTAGATAATATGGTCAATGATGTTGGTCTGAGACCAATTTTTACTAAGAACAAACGTTCTTTACTTGCTGTCCCTTATCGTCTGTGTTCTATGATTAGTAATGATCATTATCCCTTCTAGGCAATATTTGCATTTCATAAAATGATTCCTAGTAAATGGTAGCTAGGAAAATGATTTACAGTATGATTGTATGGTTTTTGCAAGTGGATATCTTAAGGCATTAAGTTGTGGATCTGCTCTAGTGGCTTCTGCTGCCATGGGCTGCTACTGTGGTACTTCCTTACTTGGAGTGTGCATAGTAATAGCCTAGGTAGCATGATCTACTGCTGGATTAATCCATTATGATGTTTGTCTAAAAATTAGAGGCTTAATCTTATGATGCAAAGTCTGAAGCTAGTTGGGTGACATTCATACAGATTCATTTGACTGGCCTTTTTCTTAGCTCTAGGATGATTCTAGAGTAACACTTCTACCCAATATGAGAGCTCTCACTCCCTCACAATCTCTATGCAAAGAAATAATTTAACAAGAATAGGTACTATATAGATCAGATATCAATATGTTGTTGATGATTTGTTAGGAAACTTGATCCACTATGTCTTGCTTCTATGACCCTAGTCACCTCTCCTCCTAGGTGAACTTGATCTGCTACCCTTCTTCTCCAGCTTGATCTTGTGGCTTTTTCCCCTGGCCTCTGGAGCTTGCTATCCTTCAAGTAATCATTGATGCTGACTTGGTTGGTTGGTTGTGTTGATGAATCTAATGTTTAACTGGTGTAATCAGTGATATCTGGTGGTGTTCTTGAGGTAGATATAAGTGATCTTGGCTAAAATCGATGGATATATGAGAAAGTTTCCTGGGATTCCCCTACTGCTGCTTTTGTACTGCTGTGCTAGTGGTTGCTGTGGTGGTGAGAACACATGCCATGCATGTGTTGTGCGAGCTGCTTGCCTGCTTCATGCATCAAGTAGATCAGATCGAGTGGAGCTAGATCTTTTGCTGGGTTTTCTACTTTTGCCTTTTATCTTTTACTACATTGGTGAAACTTCCCCTGTCGATGAGGTGGTATTGAGGCCAATAATATACTGATAAGAATAGATTGCTTTTGGTGAAATTTGCCCCACTCAAACAAGCTTTGTGATGAAATGATTAATAGTGCACTTCACTGTTCACTCTGAGAGCAATATATTAACATCAATCCTATTCCTTTCTTTGTTTACTATATTGTTTGCAGGTACAAGAAGTTTCAAAGAAGATCAAGAACATTTAGATTAGGATTAGTTAGGAATCTAGTTTAGGATTTTCCTTTTATTTCTTGTGTAATTCTTTTTTCCATTTGACTTATGTAAAGAACCATGTAATATAAGTTTATTATTCAATAAACCTCATTTTCCTTTATTCTTCTTGTTGTTGTAATATAATCTCTTATTCATTCATTTGTACTACAGTTATTGTTGTTGAATGAAGGAAAAAATAAGACATATACTTTCTTTTATGAATTCTTCTAATTATATTATATTTAATTCTTTTTTCATGAATAATACTTAATATATATTCAAGGATTCATAGTTTCTAATTATAAATCCTTTTTGAAAACAATAAAATCTTAAATACTTCTAATTTTAAATCTTTTCAAAAGTGATTCAAATTTAAATATGAATTTAAATTATTCACCCCAAATTCATTTAAATTCCTAAAGATCATGTCAAAATTTATAACAATCACTATGAAAAGCTAAATCCTAACTCAAAATAGTGAAAGAAGCTCTGATCTCTCCAGGGTTTTAATTTGCGAAAAATTTATCCCAAATTTTCTTATGCATGAATGCAAATACACAAACTCTCATTTGTAGCCCTAAATGCTGGGGCATTACAACAACCTTCCATTTATTTCCCATACTAGACCCTACATTGCATAACAAAAAATCCAGATAAACAAAAAAATGATAGCAAAAAAGACCTTCGGTTACATATGCATAACTAACAAATATGAGAAAAATAATAACTTTTCAAGGATACATGAACATGCACACATAGCATCATATCCCAAAATCATATTTTGAAACTTAAAGCAAGGATCACTAAAGTATGTCTGTAAGAAAATGCATCATGGGTAAAAACCAACAAAGCTACAAGTACTAAAAAGATACAAAAAATGTGTGTAAATGGACGATGTAGCTATCAAACCATTAGTGATGAAGTTATGAACCCAGTACTTTCAAAAGTTACCTATGTATTTATGCTATAGTTTAACTAGGTATTTTCATCATAGCTATCATCGTCACTTTTTAGTTACCCATCCTTCAAGGTATTATTTATCCACCAATTACTTATGCAGTTACCCCAAGTGGTCATGGTAGACTTAACCATCTATTTACAGTCTAGTCATCATAACTCAAAACATATGTCATTACCATGTTGTCTAGATGATACTTATCCATCCAGAACCTATGGAGTTACTCATGTATTTTGAGAAAAGTTTTCCACGTGTAGTGGTGATGTGTGAGATCGACAAAATGGAAAAATTATTATGTATTTTTTTCAAAAAGAAAATGCTAACATGCATCAGTAACATGGAAAATCATGAATACAACATTCTATTTAGTGCCTAATACACAAAATCCGCATATACAGAACCAAGCAGTTCGTCCGACAAACATGCGAAATTAAAACCTTTCTCCCCAATCCACATCAGTGACTTATCCACCCATTATCTATGTAGTTACTCATGTGTTTAGGTGAAAAGTTATCCAGGTATAGTAGTGATTGTGTAATGTAAAAAAATAATGTGTCTTTAATTTTTAAACAACACAATGCTCAATTATATACCGTGAAAATTATGCTTACCTTACATTATAGTTAACGTATAAAACAACCTATAAACTAAACAAGGGAGAGTCACACAAACGCATCATCGAAAAATTAAAATGAAACAACACAGATATTGCACTGTATGCCTATTAGTTGTTTACCAATTAAACAACACAGACAGTGGCATGGTAGATTTAACCATATATTTACGGTCTAGTCATCACAACTGAGAACATATGCCATTACCATGTTCTCTAGATGATACTTATCCACCCAGAACCTATGGAGTTACTCATGTGTTTTGGGTAAAGTTATCCAGGTATAGTGGTGATGTGCATATCCATCTAGGTATATGCAATTAAGATCAGGAACCACACATCCCTTCACACAGTTAATCACCCCTCTTCCACCTCCAAATTAATGAATCTAAATTGCACTCCCAATAACCCTTCACAACAATGAACATGCATCGCCACAATCATCATCCACCACCGCCGTATGTAGTATACATCACCAAACCCTACCCGGAAGGGAACATGAACACTACAACGTCGCCAACAGAAAACAGGGGAGGAGGAAATGGGGACTAATGGGGCCAAGGTAGCAACAAATCGCAGCACACACACTTATACCGGAACCACGACAACTTCAAGCACCATTCCACCGTAGACATCGCCTCACCACAAGGATGAACTCGAAACAAACATTCTGAATCAACCCGGAACTCAATCTATACAGTACACAAAAATTAGACAACACCAGGAGAGAAAAAGAGGGGCGGAGGAACATGTACCCCAGGGTAGGCCGGAATGAACTGGAAACCGTCGGAGATTAACCACAAATGGAGAATGTTAGAATCCAACCAACGGAGAAACGGAGAAGGCGATGGAGGGAGAAGAGAAGGAAAGACCGAAACATCGACATAGTGGAGTAATGAGGGGGCGTGGTGGGCGGAGTGGGGCTCCTAGGGTGCGGCCTGTCCGTTTCCAGTGGGTCGACGACACTACTCGATCTGTACCGTGGAATTTTAATCCAACAGCAGATGGTTGCCCCGGTAGTTCCACACAGCGTGCGCTAGATCTAGCCCGTTCGTTGTCGATCCAACGGACGCCGCGAGTCCGCTGGCTAAGACAATATGCAGGATGCCCTGAACTTAGATTTCCCGGGGAAAAAAAGGAGGATACGAGCCAGCAATTCCCACTCATTTACACCATTCGTTCAGGCCGTGGTTAATTACATCCGATCAATCAAAAGAACTTGAAGAAGAACAAACATTAAAATGTAGTGCCATTACACGTGAGGTAATCCGACCAACTCATCCGTGATCGGTCATCTCCTGCCTGGGGCAGCCCGCTGCATCCTAATCTGCTCTCTGAACTTGGCTATGAACTCGTCAGCTTTCCTGTCCACCTCGTCCTCCTCCTCCTCCCCCGCCTCTAGCCCCGGCCTCGTCGCCAGCTCAAACAGCTCTTCATCGCAGGAGCTGTCCTCTTGCAGCTCCTCCTGCTCCTCGCAGTTATCTTCCTCACTGTCGTGTTCATCGTGGCCGTCCCTGACCATGTCGTCGCTGCTGAAGGAGCTGTCTGATGCCGCGGCCATGTCGTCCAACTCGTCATCTGCGTCAACTTGATTGTCGGACTGAACTACAGGATCGTAACCGGCGAAAGTGCTCCTCCTCGATGCTTGGATCGCAGAGTTTGACCGGAACCTGTTGGCGCCGCCCCGTAAACCCGGCCGTCCACTCATCTTCCGGGCGCCGACTCCATGCTCGTTGAAACTTCTTGCTTTGGCCTTCCCGAGGACGCGTGCGCCGCCGCCAAGGAACTCCGACAGAGGTGGCGGCGGAGGAGGCGAGCACGGCGAGAGGGTCAAGCCGGCGTCGAGGACGGAGGACGGCGAAGACGTGGCGTATTCGCGCGCGCCGCCGTACCCTGTCCCTCCTTCATTGGGGAGAAGGATCTCTGCCTCTTCATCAACGCGGTCGTCACTTACATTGCCCGCTGCTGATTCTTCTTCGGCCGCCGGCTTGAGCTTCCTCACCGGCAGGAGAAGCGGCTTGTCGCCCGCGTCGCCGTTGCTGCCCGCGCCGGCGACGACGACGAGGGGATCGTCGGCGTAGTACTGCGAGCTCCACGCCTGGTCGCCGCCGTCCTTGGCGCCGCCATTGCTCTCCCGGCCGTCGCCGACGTTCCCCTGGAAGACGAGCGGGCCTTGCAGTATCTGGGAGACGTAGGACTCCACCGAGTCGTCCTCGTCGTCGGCGACCTTGGAAGAATCGGCCACCGGGACCACCTCGTCATCGGCGTTCCTCTGGCCGAAGACGCCGTAGGAGATGACGAGGCCGAGCAGGAGGATGTGTGGCAGCTCCCAGATCCTGGGCGCCTGGCCCGTCGGCAGCAGCGGCAGGAGCGCCACCACGACGGCGAACAGCACCGCCTTGGCGACGAGGTTGGAAGGGAACAGGAGCGCGAGAAGCTGCTGCAATCTGGCAGAAACGGCATCGCCGCTGCCGAATCTTGGTTGCCCCGGAGCCGCGTCCGCCATTACGGGAGAAGGAAGATTTGTGTGATCCATGTTGGGTGCTCGGGCAGCTAGCGGGCTAATGAGAGGCCGGGTTTGTTAATTCTTCGGCTACTCGCCTACTCGGCTAGGCTACGACAGATTTGGGTTGGAATCGTTTGCTTTTGGGCGGGGAGGGGAAGCTGGAGACTTGGTCCGGAAGCGATTAGGACGGAGCGGCGGAGGGAAAGAATTTCGATCAGGGTGGCGCGAAGCAAAGTATAGGGAAAGGAGGCCGCCGTTGTCTAAATAAAAAGGGAGAATTAAGCTCTTGTCAGAGCAATCAACTGTTGAAGGAAACCGCGGGAATGCCCTAGATTAGAAATAATTAGGCGAAAAGGACTCGTCTGCGTTGCAAGGCTCGGGGAGTGCGGACGGTGCAGCCGACGGTTTGTCCCAGCAAGGCTTGTAGCTATGATTTGGAGCTTCGTCAAATCTCTTTGCCGCCCAAGCCATCATGGCCCATAGCTTCGATATTTCATTTTCTTTTTTTGGGAAGAAAATTCCAGGTCATGTAGACGTTTCTAGGGTCAGGTACGCGCCCTGGTTGCTTGCTGTTGCTGATGAGCTCTTCTAGTCTGAACTTGTGGAATACTTCAGCCGACAGTAAAACGACAGAGAAGTCAAGACTTCGGTTCAGGGTTCGAACCGGCCGTTCGGTTGCCGGTTTCAGAGATGCATCAACAAGTCGTCGAACGTTCTTCCAGTTAACCAAAAGACTCCCAAAAGGCATGAGACAAGAGGAGCTCGCTGATTTGTCGCAGTGATTCTTCTTTCAAGATGCCTACGCTAGCTTTTTCAGCAGGGGCGTGTAGATCTCAGGAGAAGGGTATAGCGCTTCAGCCTTTGTCTTCTTCTCAGGAGGGGTTTATCCATTGCTTTGTCCAGCAGTTATCCTTTGCCACCTTGGGAAAAGGTTGCGGACCGTTTTGTTTCCCATTGCGTTAAGAGTCTTCAGGCTACTTCTTTCAGGAACGGAGGAGAAAAATCCAAGATAGATACGACACGCTTGATCATACTATGCTTTTGAGCTTTCCTCGGTCCGTTATTGGCAGATGCTGCTCTATTTCGAACACTCCTTTACTAACTTGCAAGTGTGCAGTAGAAACATTGTGCATTTTGGTACGCCCTCCGATTCTCAACTTTGTCTATGTACGAATGAATCTAGTCTAAATAATTAGCTAAATACATACGGATCTAGATAAAATTAAGTTCATTAATATAAACTGGAGGGAGGGAGTAGCAGGAAAATCCACGGTCCGGAGTTGCCCTCCAGCAGCGGAATACAGGCCAAGATCCTTTTGGGCTTTCTAGGCCTTTTCTATGTATCTAAACGACAAAGGCCCATGTTCCTGACGGGAAGGAAACTGGTCTGTTGGAATCACACTAAGAAAATAGGCCAGTTTTAATGGAAGCTCTAAACAGACATACTAAGTTCATTTCTTTGCCAGGCTTTTCAGAGGAAGATTAAGTGAGATAGATAATGCATCAAACCAAGGCATGGACCCATACCCTTGAAAGGATAGATCGGATAAAACTTCAGTGACTTAGAGGAACAATGTGTGGCCGCGGCATCATCAAAAACCGATCCAACAAATAAGAAATAGTGAACATTTTCAGCCTGTTGTTTCTTCACAAACCCTATGTTCAAACATGAAAAACTTTCACAAAATGCATAATACAGTACTTGTTATATTGTGGGTATTTTATAAAACAAAATCTCTGCGGTTTGAATTTTGAGTTCAAAATTTGGTAATGAAACTTAAAGTTATGTTTATTCTCAAACCTTGTCCAAATATGACAAAACTTTCCAAGAATGTGTAATCCAACATACAAGATTTACTAGATTTTTTCAGATTTTTCAAACATATTGCAATATATATGGTGTAAATTCACCGCTAGACTTTGCTCCTCAAAGTCATTGAAGCTGCATCCCGGTAGATCACATAATCTTACACTGAATACTCCACATTTCGCACTAGGCCTGGTCCCAAATTGGCTTCGTACATAGCACTGGTAAATCAAGTCGAATCTCTGATTTTGGTCCAAAGCCACACTACATCTAATGCCATGGCCAATGTGCTTTGCAGCCTGTGCCGTCATCAGGAAGTCTAGAAACAAAAATGATCTCTGATAACGAAAGGAGGACACACAGAGTTATCCTGAAAGAGATTATAGAAGAATGTACATTTGGGCTAATCGCTCAACCAAAAAGCATGATGCAATTGTACATTGGCGACAAATTTTCATCACTAGTTTTCTTAGCTTTCTTTTTGTATAACGGTCCTTGCATGTGCTGTACTCACTCCGTCCAGAAATAACTGACTTCAATTTGTCTAAATTCGAATGTATCTACACACTAAAACATATCTAGATACATTTGTGGATGGAGGGATGAGTACATGATGTGAACAATATGAAAATGCCATATGGCAGAGAGATCATCTACGTTCTTACCCAAAAAATGTTGGGAGTAACTGCTCTAAATTTCTAGCATTCAGAAAGGATCCTAAGGTTGTGCATATACATATGGAATAACCAATACTATTCTTGAGAGGGAGATAACACAAGATTTTTTTTTCACGGGCGAGGGAAAGATTGCAACCATTTGATATATTACCTCAAAAGTGACTTAGCCGTCAAATATAAAGTTACCACAAGGGATTTTGGGGAGAGAGAGAGAGAGAAAAATGGGGAAAAGGAGTTACACAAAATTCAAAGAAGAATACATCGCGTGATGCGGCCCTTCTATTTATTAATCCCCTAGTTTCAGTAACGAAACTTGATATGTTTGTACATAGTTCATTTATTGAGTTTGTAGCACACACATATGCACAATGTCAAGAATCAGAAACAAGAAATTACAGCAGGGACTAATCTCTAGACAAAGCCCTGCACTCTTCCCTATCTTAATCAACGCCCCAAACACATATGTTCCTCATGAAGATGATCCACTAGCGATTCTTTGACATAATGGCGCCCAACCTCTCGATCTACTAAAGATGTCCCTGATCATCATCTTCAACTGTTCTGCTCCTTGCCGCAACACTTTTTGTATTCATTTTTTGCAGTTCACTCCAATCATTAATCCAATGACATATCATATAGATAATACAACATATATTATTTAGCATAATATTATCAAAGTATGTTTTATTTCTTGTTTTTCAAATGGACCATAAAATAGATGCCAAGCATATTTTCATTGCCACCCTATCTTGTCCTTAGAAATTAAGAACCCATCTCAGCTACACATGTAGGTTGAGCTAAGGTATTGAAGTAACTTCAGAAAATATTCCAAATAAATCTAGCAATAGTACAAAAGTAAAGAACATACGGTATATACTACCATCAGAAGCACAAAACATACGCTGTTCAGGCCCATCCCATCCCATCTTATCCCCCTTTTTTTATATTTTGTCCAAGTTCACCATGTAACACGAGAAAATCTTGATCTTACCAGGAAGTTTCAAATGCCATAACTAATTGAAAATTTGATAGGTGGTTTGATCAGCAATGCATTGTACAAGGCTTTCATAGTAAATCCTTTTCCCCATTTTGCAAGCAACTTTATTATCCCCTATCCCCCCCCCCCCACACACATAAATCTAGTAAAGATCAAGCAGGCCCTGTGATATTGCACAAGTCCGTCCACAATAAATATCATAGGATGTAACTAAGGAGGAAAGATATACAACGAAGCAAGGCCCCCATATTAGAGGGGTTAAATCTCCTACACATAACTTCCAAATCTTTGGAACAACTACAAAGCACGTCGTGATCATCGCAAGAGGTGGCAGTGAAGATCAGATTGTTCCCAGCCTTCCAAATGCAACAACAGTCTCGCCACACCTGAGGGGGAATATTGTGAGGTGCCTCGACATTCCATAGAGAGGAGAGGAAAGTGACGTTTAGCTAGTTTAGGACAGATGCATCTCCACACACAGTAGCGGGAAGGCATGCAAAGAGGAGGTGGCTGACATTTTCAAGGGGCTACAATTTTCACACATCCCACGATGCGGTTTTATTGAAGATCATGTCTGCACGTGTATCTAGGAGATCAACAGAGGAAACAAGGATTAAATCCCTTATCTTTGACGAAAGTCGGAAACTCCATATGTGATAGCATCCGTGGCGATCTTCCATTGGAGCTCAAGATGATTTTTTTCGAACGAAGGCAAAAGATTAGCCTTATCCATTAATTAAAAGAAGGTGCGCTGTAAATTAGCGGGAAACCACGCGAAAACCATACAACAAACACCAACACCACAGGGCCACGCCTACTCAAGACCCACAACCAAAGAAACAAATGGATAATGCACTCACCGAGACAAGGACCTCCCACCCATACCGGAGAGTAGACGTCGTGACCACTATGGGAGGAGTAGACACGGGACACTCCAGCATAGCCGAAGAAGATGAACCTCCATAAGAACTGCGCCAGATCGAACTTATCGCCTGCACGACCCGAGATCGATGTCCTCAACACTTCCAAAGCTTCGGGACCAACCCGAGCTCGAGATGATTTGCAATCTCATACTGTTTGTCTCCCTCTATGATGATGAAAATGTGAGGATCATGGCTTGGGGTGATGACTCTTCCTTTATCTTTCGCTCCGTGTATAGGTTGACTTAGTAACTTTCAATGTGATGAAGAAACAAGTGATACGTTTATTTTGCATCACTATTCTATATCATAATTCACTGTTATTCATTGATATATTTCATATTAAGAGATGATACTTATGTTATTTCATCTGTTTTTGCATGGTTGATGACTTTTGGAGCATGGACCGCTGCAGTCAGGATTCTGATGGAAAAGGTGCTGTTTGGAGGCAAAATTCGCGAAGATCAGAAAATCCAGAAAAATATACGAAAAATCCTATTTTTCTAGAAGACGAAGGAAGTCAGAAGAGGGAGTGGAGATGGGCCAGAGGGGGCCCACACCACCCCTTGGCGCGAGCCACCCTAGGCGGCGCCACCAGGTGGTGTGGCCGCCCTAGCCCACCTCTGGCTCTCCCCTCTAGCGTATATATTCCTCCCGAAACCCTAAGACTCGGGGAGCAACCACAGAAAGATTCCGCCACCTCTACGGGGCGGAAAACACCAAGAGAGAAAGATCTCTCCGGCAGACATATTTCTGTCCGGGGAATTCCTTCCTGGAGAGGGGAGATCATCGCCATCAACACCACCATCAAGCTGGACTTCATCGGGATCATCATCATCATCACCATCAGCACCCTTATCATCACCTCCATATTGCTGTAACAATTGAGTTGAATCTTGCATTAGTCCTTAGGGGAAACTTTCTCGGTGTTGATTACTCTTTGTAGTTGATGCTATTGAGTGAACCGTTGAATTATTGTTTATGTTCAGATTGTTATACATCATTATTCCATCTCTTATCATGATTTATATGATGTCTTGTGAGTAGTTCGTTTTGTTCTTGAGGACATGGGAGAAGTCATGTTGTTAGTAGTGGAATTGTATTGAGAAAGATTCAATAGTTTGATATTTAAGTTGTGGTGTACTTCTTCTAGTGGTATCATGTGAACGTCGACTACATGACACTTCACCTATATGGGCCTAGGGGAATGCATTGTGTATTTGGCTACTAATCGCAGGGGTTGTCGGAGTGACAGAAACCTGAACCCCCGCTAGGAAACCATTGCACAAGGGACATAAGGGTCTTAGAGTTTAAAGCTATGGTTAGGTTTCTACCTTAATTACTTTCTTGTACTTACGGATGTTTGCAAGGGATATAATCACAAGTATGTATTAGTCCTAGGAAGGTCGGTACATTAGCAAAGGTTCACCCACACAACACTTAGCAAGCTAAAGAAGATTAATCAACTATATGAAGCGAAAGCACTTGACAGTCTTCCCATGTGTCCTCGAGAACGTTTGGTCATCTTAAGTAATTCAACCGGCTTGTCCTTTGCTGCATAAAGGATTGGGCCACTTGCTGCATTTATTCCTACCGTCTTTTATTTACTCGTACTTTGTTTACTTGCTTTATCAAAAACCCCTAAAAATCCGTTTGCTAAGTATTTGCAGAGAATTCCTGATCCATACCACTAGCCAACACCTTCTGCTCCTCGTTGGGTTCGACACTGTTACTTATCAAAAATACTGCGATACACCCCCTATACTTGTGGTCATCAAGACTATTTTCTGGCGCCGTTGCCGGGGAGTGAAGCGCTATTGGAGAGTGGAACTGGTAAAGGAAACTTCTACTGTGAGTATTGTTTATTTCTGTTAGTTGCTTTATTTTTGTTATGGATAATTCGCTGAGTTTCTTATTTGTTAATGCTACTACCACTGCTAAGGTAGTAGATGAGCCACCACCTGCTGAGAATGATGTTTTTAAAATACCTACAAGAATTATTGATCGTATTATGGATAACTACTATGTTGGGGATGGAACTGTCCATCCCGGTGATCATTTGCTCTTTATACACGAATTATGCGGGTTGTTCAAGTGTGCAGGTATTACTACAGATCAAGTTAAGAAGAAGTTATTCTCATTGTCACTGAAAGGAAGAGTTGAGGAATGGTATAAGCTGCTAAAGAATGGTCAAGCTCTTGAATGGGAGGAAATAGTACCTCTCTTTTATTCAAAATTTTATCCTCCTAGTGAGATTTATAAGGATCGGAATCAAATATACAACTTTTGGCCTCTTGATGGAGAGAGTACAACTCAAGCTTGGGGGAGATTGAAGTTACTAATGCTCAAATATCCCATTCATGAGCTCCCCAACAATATTATTATCAATAACTTTTATGCAAGGCTTTCTCTAAATGAGGATTTATTGGATGCTTCTTGTGCTGGATCATTCACTCACATGGAACAAGAAGCTAAATGGGATCTTCTGGACCGTATTCAAGATAATGTTGAAGCTTAGGAGAATGACAAAGGTAGAAAGTCAGGTATAAATTATGATTATGAATGCATTGAATCTTTTATGGGAACTGATGACTTTCAAAACATTATTAATGCTTATGGTCTTGATTTACAAGTTATTACAAATTGCTTTAAGCTTTTACTTCTTATATTGAAATTCCAAAAAGGGGATGGAACAAGTACCATGCACCTTATAAAGATATTGTTGATTGTTTTCCTGTTGGGAGTGCTGAGTATTGCACTATTGATCACATCTTACCTGAACCTTATATCGAGAAGATTCCCTTCCCAGATAAGGTAAAGGATCATCCTATGATAACTAATGTAATCACTAAAAGTGAAAAGAGAACTGTAAAACCTGATGAACAAATAAACGTTGAACCTGTGGTAGCAATTGTGAAAGACATTGTCACTAAAAGCATAGAAGATGGACACATAGTCTTTTGTGAGGATGCTTCTAATATTGTTTCACATCCTAATAGAGCTAAAAAGTCTAGTGTCCCTGTGCTTTCTGTTAGAATTGGTGATCATTCCTATTATGGTTTATGTGATATTGGTGCAAGTTCCAGTGTTATTCCTTATGAGCTTTATAGAGAAATTATGCATGAAATCAGTCCCTGCTAATTGGAAGAGATTGATGTGGTTATTCACCTTGCTAATAGAGAGACCATCTCTCCAATTGGTATTGTACGAGATGTGGAAGTTCTTTGTGGTAAGATTAAGTATCCTGCTGATTTTCTAGTACTTGGTTCAGCTGCTAGTAAAACTTATCCTATCATTTTTGGTAGACCTTTCTTGAGTACTTGTGGAGCTATTATAGATTGCAAGAGGGAGAAAATCTTGACTAAGTTTGATGGGGAATCTTATGAGTTTAATTTTTCAAAATTTACTAAAGAACCTTGTGAAGAGGAAACCCATAATGAGGATTTTAGAGTTGAACAACTTGCTTCTATCTCTCTTGCTCCTAACAATGCTTTGCAGCAATTTATGGAGGATCACGAAAGTGAGATCTTCATGGAAGAAAGGAATGAGATTGACGAGATTCTCCATCGTCAACCCAAGATGCTTAAGCATAACTTGCCTACAGAAGACTTGGGTACCACGTTGCCACCTAAAAAGGATCCGGTCTTTGATCGAAAACCTCTCCCCGATGATCTTAAATATGCTTATATTGATAATAAAAAGATATATCCTGTTATTATTAGCTCTAAACTTCCAGGGAAGGAAGAAGAAAGGTTATTGGAGGTTTTGAAGAAACACCAAGGAGCTATGGGCTATACTCTGGATGATTTAAAAGGGATTTTACCTACTATATGTCAGCATTCTATTAATATAGAACCAGATGCAAAGCTAGTAGTAGAGCACCAACGATGTTTAAATCCTAAGATGAAGGAAGTGGTAAGAAATGAGGTATTGAAACTCCTTGATGCTGGTATTATTTACCCTATTGCTGATAGTGAATGGGTTAGTCATGTTCATTGTGTTCCAAAAAGGGAGGAATTACCGTTGTTCCTAATGATAACAATGAGCTTATTCCCCAAAGAATAGTAGTAGGCTATAGGATGTGCATTGACTTTAGGAAAGTCAACAAAGTTACTAAGAAAGATCACTACCCGCTTCCTTTTATTGATCAAATGTTGGAAAGGTTGTCTAAAAAGACCCATTTTTGTTTTGATGGTTATTCTGGTTTCTCTCAAATTGCTATTAAACAACAAGATCAAGAAAAAACTATGTTCACTTGCCCTTACGGAACTTATGCTTATAGACGTATGCCTTTTAGTTTATGTAATGCTCCTGCTACTTTTCAAAGATGCATGTCTGCTATCTTTCATGGTTTTTGTGAGGAAATTGTGGAAGTGTTCATGGATGACTTTTCTGTTTATGGAACTTCCTTTGATAATTGTCTGCACAACCTTGATAAAGTTTTGCAGAGGTGTGAAGAAACTAATCTTGTTCTTAATTGGGAGAAATGCCACTTCATGGTTAATGAAGGGATTGTCCTTGGGCATAAGGTTTCCTAAAGAGGCATATAAGTTGATAGAGCTAAGGTTGAGGCAATTGAGAAAATGCCATGTCCAAGAGACGTCAAAGGTATTCGTAGTATCCTTGGTCATGCTGGTTTCTATAGAAGGTTTATTAAAGATTTTTCTAGGATATCAAAACCCCTCACTAATCTTCTTCAAAAAGATGTACCCTTTGTTTTTTATGATGATTGTAAAGAAGCTTTTGAAACTCTTAAGAAGGCTTCAACTACAACCCCTATTGTTCAACCACCTGATTGGAGTTTACCCTTTGAAATAATGTGTGATGTTAGTGATTTTGCTATAGGTGCTGTCCTTGGGCAACAAATTGATAAAAAGTTAAACGTTATTCATTATGCTAGTAAGACTCTAGATTCTGCTCAAAGGAATTATGCTACTATTGAAAAAGAATTTCTAGCTATCGTTTTTGCTTGTGATAAGTTTAGACCCTATATTGTAGACTCAAAAGTCACCATTCATACTAATCATGCTGCTATTAAATACCTTATGATGAAGAAGGACGCTAAGCCTAGGCTTATTAGATGGGTGATGCTTTTACAAGAGTTTGATCTACATATAGTAGATAGGAAAGGTGCTGAAAACCCTGTAGCTGATAATTTATCTCGATTGGAAAACATCTCTTCTGACCCTATGCCTGTTAATGATAGTTTCCCAAATGAACAGTTAGCTGCAGTAGGGGTAAGCTCGCGAGGGAGCCCTTGGTACGCTGATTATGCTAACTTTATTGTCTCCAAGTATTTGCCTCCAACTTTTATAGCTCAGCAAAGAAGGAAGTTCTTCTATGATTTGAGGCATTATTTTTGGGATGACCCACACTTATGTAAAGGAGTGGATGGTATTATGCGAATATGTGTTCCAGAATATGAACAAAAGGAGATATTGCATAAATGTCATGGTAGTGCTTATGGAGGACATCATCAGGAGATAGAACTGCGCAAAAGGTGCTACAATCAGGTTTCTACTGGCCTACCCTTTTTAAAGATGCAAGAAAGTTTGTTTTATCTTGTGATGAATGTCAACGTGTTGGTAATATTTCTAGACGCAATGAAATGCCTATGAACTACTCCCTAGTTATTGAACCCTTTGATTGCTGGGGATTTGACTTTATGGGTCCTTTCCCTCCCTCAAAAGGTTATACTCATATTCTTGTTGTCGTTGATTATATTACTAAGTGGGTAGAAGCCATTCTTACGAAGAGTGCTGATGGGAGACTTCTCTAAAAAATGCTTAAGGATGTTATCTTTCATAGGTTTGGAGTGCCTAGGTATCTCATGACTGATGGAGGTTCTCATTTCATTCATGGTGGTTTTAGAAAGACCCTTTCTAAATATGATGTTAATCATAGAATTGCTTCAGCTTATCACCCCCAAACTAGTGGGCAAGTAGAGTTATCAAATAGAGAAATTAAATCCATCTTGCAAAAGACTGTTAATAGATCTAGAAAAAACTGGGCTAAAAAGTTGAATGATGCTTTGTGGGCTTATAGGACCGCCTACAAAAACCCTATGGGAATATTTCCTTATAAAATGGTTTATGCGAAAGCTTGTCACCTACCTTTAGAATTAGAAGACAAAGCTTACTAGGCAGTTAAAGAACTAAATAGAGATTGTAAGCCCGCTGGTGAGAAAAGATTATTTAACTTAAGTTCTTTAGATGAATGGAGGAGTGAAGCCTATGAAAATGCTAGGCTCTTTAAGGAAAAAGTTAAAAGATGGCATGACAAGCGAATACTTAAGAGAGAATTTCATGTTGGTGAGAAAGTTCTATTGTATAGGTCTCGTCTCAGATTTTTTCAGGAAAGCTACTGTCAAAATGGGAAGGAACTTTCATTATTGAAGAAGTGTACCGTTCAGGAGCAATAAAAATTTCTTTTTTAAAAGATAATACTACACAAGTAGTGAATGGGAAGTGACTCAAGCACTATATTGCTGGAGATTCTTACAATGAAGATGTTGATGCCTTTCAAGTTATAACTCTGGAAAAATTTACGAAGGACCAAATTCAGAGACCTGTAGAGTCCATTTTCAAATAGGTAACAGTTCTGGTAAGAAAAGTTCCGCGAAAACACTATCCAACTATATTTTTATAGTTCTAGTCAATAAGGAAAGCTACGAAGCGAAAGAGGGAAGGAAATGGAGCCAGGGTGGCTCACACCACCCTGTGGTGCGGGCCCACCCCTGGTCGCGCCACCAGGTGGGGAGTCCACCCCGGACTCTGCCTCTGACTCGTTTTCTCCCAGTACCTTCCTTTTGTTGTGAAACTTCGTAATATATAACCCCCCCGGATCCCCCGAGGTTCGTATATCGTGTTTTCGTCGTGTTTTTGTTTCGATCTGTTTCTGACAGGTACAGTCCCCAGATTTGGATCCACAATGTCTTCCTCTGGATCAGCCAAGGAAGATTCTTTAGAGGATATCATCAACCCATACATGAGAGAGTTGAAGATTCATCCCAAGGAGTTGTTGCTTGAAGATGGGGAGCTCCGGATAAAAGAGGTTCGAGGCCCTAAAGGTGAAGGAAGTCTGGAGGACATGATGGAAACCCTGGAGCAAGAAGTCTTTAGGTACAAGAAGATGGCGGAACACGAAGTGGATATCATCCATAAGATTTGTTCCGAACTCATCGTCGAGCACCAAAAGGAGACTGCTGAACTCAAGGATGAAGTCCTCTCACTCCGCCAAACAACCAACGAACTGCAAGCACAGTTCTACGACGTTCAAAATCAAAATTGTGAGTATGAGGTTAAGTTTAAACGCATAAGTGTTGTTGTAAGTTTCAGGATGCTAGAAACCACGATGTCCTTTGTTGATGGGAAACCCTTACCCTGGAAGTCAGACGATGATGAGAGAATACCACCACCACCGAAGGAGTAATTCGTCATCAGGTTTGGCATCCCCTTGGTTTGTTCCAATCTTGGGGGAGTGCCGCGGTATCACATCACTATCTTCTATCTTTTTACCTTTTTAGTAGAGTCATATCATGAATAGAGAAGTTATCATGTAGGATGTTCTGCATTATGGAAGTGTCTCCTCTCTCGTTAGATATGTATCCCTTGGTGTGAGTTGCCGTTATGGAATATTAATGAGAAGTTCTATCATTTACTCTTTTGCATAGCTTATATTAGTTTTCAATTCGTGGTTATATGATTGATCTTGTTGTTAGTATTGGTATCACTCTGGGATCATTGAGTTAATTTAGTTGGTTTTGGCAAACCTAGCTCGGTTAGTAGCAACGCTATTTTTGAGAGTTGAATGAAAATATAAAAGTACTCTAAAGAAAAATAATTTCATCATCTTTCTTTCTTGATTTGCTCATAAGTTTAGTATTCTCTAGTTAAGATCTTTTGTGCTTCCAAGGAAGATTGCATGTTTGTCTTTATCACTTGTATGTTTGTTTGTTTCCTTCAACTCTTGTACGTGCTACCCAACCTTACTAGCCAAAAACCTGTACTGAGAGGGAATACTTCTAGTGCATCCACTTCCTTAAACCCCAACATATGCCATTTGTTTCCACCATACCTACCTATTAGCATTATCGCTATTCCAAGTAAATTCTTGTTTTTATCTACCTTCCAAATTAAACTTGTTATGTGAAAATTAGTGATTAAAGCTCTCACGAACTTGATGACACACTTTACTTTTCTTGCATTTAATAAATGTGAACCATTGGGTCCTTCTTTGTTGCGTATATGCTTGCGCTTTATGAGTTGAAGTTAGCATGAACCATGTATCATGGGGAACGCTTTCAACACTGCCATGGTACTTTGTACCTAGTTGATATCATGATTCTTTTTCTTATGGATCCCGGTGGTGTGAAATAAAAGGAGAACTTGTAAGATCATGGAGTTCATATGTGTGTTAGAGAAACGCCTGGGCCGCTAGCCTAAGCCATGCCTAATCATGGTGGAAACTTGCAGCATAACTATAGTGAGCATTCTATGAAGCATCCTCAATAAAAACCTATGCAAATAGCAAATAAAAAGATCGCTGAGATGCTCATTGTCTGCTTGCCTTGTCATTTTGATTATGGGATAGCTCATGTATCATGTGCAAGGGGTACCCCGTTGACGATTCTCAATGATAGACATGTATTTACAATGACAAGAGCTTACTCGTGACTGAAGTTGAGTAGCATGAGGTTCGGTACTCATAAGTAAGGGGCATGAGATTTCAACTTATAACTTGTCAAGCATATCCTCTTAGTTGTGTCACTTTAACCTTAATCACCTAAAGATGCCTATGATAGGGGCAATGAGAGCTGAAAGCTATTAAGTATCATAATTTTTGGGAGCTCTTTATGAAACTTGCAATCCCTGCTTCCCTCTGCGAAGGGCCTTTCTTTTACTTTTTAGTTGAGTTAGTAAACCTACTCCCTTCCACCTCAGCAAGTATTTTGAGTTGTTCTGTTTCATTCATTCATATGATGATTTATTCAATCATGTTCCTTATGTTCCTTGTTTTGCACTTTGCTCTTATCTTGATGTTTACTACTTTGAAAGCTATCATTGAAAACCAGTTATTTGTGAACTCCAGCAAATTATCAACTATTCTTCGACCAAGAGCTAAGTTTGCCATTACCAATTATGATTTACTTTATGTATCTTTATTGTGTTTTCTTTACCTATTGCAAGTTAAGTTATATAATAGTGAGTTGTCTTCTATTATGATCTATGTATTGATGAATGTGATGCTTCTTGTCCGTATTCTTTTATCGACTCTTCACTCCATAAACCTGATGTCATGTTTATTGAGCTCAGTTTCGCTTGGGGACAAGCGAAGTCTAAGCTTGGGGGGAGTTGATACGTCCATTTTGTATCACTATTCTATATCATAATTCACTGTTATTCATTGATATATTGCATATTAAGAGATGATACGTATGTTATTTTATCTGTTTTTGCATGGTTGATGACTTTTGGAGCATGGACCGCTGCAGTCAGGATTCTGATGGAAAAGGTGTTGTTTGGAGGCAAAATTCGCGAAGATCAGAAAATCCGAGAAAATATACGGAAAATCCTATTTTTTCCAGAAGATGAAGGAAGCCAGAAGAGGGAGTGGAGATGGGCCACAGGGGGCCCACACCACCCCCTGGCGCGGGCCACCCTAGGCCGCGCCACCAGGTGGTGTGGCCGCCCTGGCCCACCTCTGGCTCTCCCCTCTAGCGTATATATTCCTCCTGAAACCCTAAGACTCGGGGAGCGACCATAGAAAGATTCCGTCGCCTCTGCGGGGCAGAAAACACCGAGAGAGAAAGATCTCTCCGGCAGACAGATTTCTGCTGGGGAATTCCTTCCCGGAGAGGGGAGATCGTCGCCATCAACACCACCATCAAGCTGGACTTCATCGGGATCATCATCATCACCACCATCATCACCATCAGCACCCTCATCACCACCTCCATATTGCTGTAACAATTGAGTTGAATCTTGCATTAGTTCTTAGGGGAAACTTTCTCGGTGTTGATTACTCTTTGTAGTTGATGCTATTGAGTGAACCGTTGAATTATTGTTTATTTTCAGATTGTTATACATCATTATTCCATCTCTGATCATGATTCATATGATATCTTGTGAGTAGTTCGGTTTGTTCTTGAGGACATGGGAGAAGCCATGTTGTTAGTAGTGGAATTGTGTTGAGAAAGATTTAATAGTTTGATATTTAAGTTGTGGTGTACTTCTTCTAGTGGTGTCATGTGAACGTCGACTACATGACACTTCACCTATATGGGCCTAGGGGAATGCATTGTGTATTTGGCGACTAATCGTAGGGGTTGCCGGAGTGACAGAAACCTGAACCCCCGTTAGGAAACTATTGCACAAGGGACGTAAGGGTCTTAGAGTTTAAAGATGTGGTTAGGTTTCTACCTTAATTACTTTCTTGTACTTACGGATGTTTGCAAGCGGTATAATCACAAGTATGTATTAGTCCTAGGAAGGTCGGTACATTAGCACAGGTTCACCCACACAACACTTAGCAAGCTAAAGACGATTAATCAACTATATGAAGCGAAAGCATTTGACAGTCTTCCCATGTGTCCTCGAGAACGTTTGGTCATCTTAAGTAATACAACCGGCTTGTCCTTTGCTGCATAAATGATTGGGCCACTTGCTGCATTTATTCCTACTATCTTTTATTTACTCGTAGTTTGTTTACTTGTTTTATCAAAAACCCCTAAAAATCCGTTTGCTAAGTATTTGCAGAGAATTCCTAATCTATACTACTAGCCAACATCTTCTGCTCCTTGTTGGGTTCGACACTCTTACTTACGAAAATACTGCGATACATCTCGTATACTTGTGGGTCATCAACGAGGCAAACTATCATATTTTCGTAAAACTGCACATGCGTTATCCAATCAATGAGAGAACTATCAAGTACTCCCTCTAGTTAAAAATAGTGGTGTTTTGAACATGCCTTAAGTCGAACTTTGAAAACCTTTAATTTGACCACAATATTGATTTAGATTAGAACTTCAAAATAATTGCATAGATTTAAACATATATGGAAACAGAATCTAGTGGCAATGTCCAAAACTTACTTTTTCATGAACCACATAGAGTCAACAAAACAACACTATTTGACCTCTGACTTGTTCTTTTTCATGAACCACAGAGAGTCAATGAATTCGTCTCATATGTCAGTACCATTCCCTGTTTGGCTCAGATACTTATGGATGCCAAGTCACAAATTATTATAAAATGATTGTATGAGAATACCCTTGAATCTCTTTAAAAACCCATATATTAATCATTTTAATATGCTACAAATTTGTATAATTATCAAAGCATAATGAAATCATATTCATTTTTTAAGGCGCAGGTGTACCATGGATTCAAGTTGTCAAGTAAATCTTAGTTCAATGAGTGTACCATGGATTAATGGCGCAAGTGTGAATTCCAAAGGGGAAGAAAGGAAGACACCACGAAAACTAGGGCTAAAAATGAAATTTACTATGGAACTTTAACCTCTCACTCGACATCCTCGTGTACTAAATGGCCCACTCAGAGCTTTAACACGCTAGTTTTTACTAAGCGAAAACTATAAGCTAAAAAAATTTGCCAACGGGGGAATGATCTCTCCCTTGATTATACGTTGTTAGGTAGGTGACCGGTTTATTCATGCCTCAGCGGCGACTCGAAAATCTGCCAATGCTGGAAATCGAACCCGGGCAGGCTGGCCTCCACACCCGGAGTATCAGCCACCAGGCCAGCGCATGGTTCTCAGCGAAAACTATAAGCTCACATAGCTTCTCCCGGATGGTATGTAGGATAAACCATCCTTTCTCACGCACACAATATTCAGTTGATGTTTGATTACCGGTTGATTTTTGGGAGGGTTCGAGCAGATAGAGCACGACCAACCACGTGAGAGGACATCCTCACATCCGAATCATTGTGCTAGCCAATCTCGTAGAAGCCGGGAGGCAGCCAATGAGTAGCAGCACAGGCCACACAGCAGGGATTAACACGAACTACAAGTACTCTAGCTTAGCATGCAACCCGGAGAAATCCCCCAGCTTTTGCTCCACAAGTTACGGGTGGGCGACCGGCCGCGTGAGGTCCAAAGGCTGACCCAGCTGGTTCATCAGTCATCACCAATCCCTGCATTCCCTGGCCCTGCTTGCGCATCTCCCCTGGCTGGCTGCAGGCACAAACCTGGATGGAACCCGCTGAAAGCCTCGATCGGGCTATATGCAGCACGCACCAACTCAAGTGGGCGCTGACGATGCCGATGGAAAAAGGAGAAGTGCATTGTTTAGACATGTGCAGGAATATTCATTCAGTTTTTGGAGACAAGTCTCCTGTGCTGGAGTGGTTCTGTCGGCACTTCCGATCAGACCAGTTGGAGGACACATGGGAGAATAAAGCGGCGATCGAAAATTACCCCAGGAAGAGGACTCAGCATGTTGATTGCTAGTACTAGAAGAAGATGCATGGAGATTAATTGTACCATGGAAAGCAGCATATCATGCGTGCGATGCGATGATGCCAGGCCTCTCATGGAAGAAGAGCATATGGTTTTTTGGGCGGCAGCAGTTTCGGGTTTATCTTCCTAGCTTAGCTAGGTCTAGAAATTGTTTCTGTGCTAGTAGGATTTTATGGCATACGTAGTGTGCCTCTGAGAGCAACGCAAAACGAACACCTGGAATGAGTAAGGAACCATTTCCATCAGCGAGGATCTGAACTGACATGCCACTGATCTGGTCGTCTATGAATAGTACGTATATGGTCCCGAATCATCAGTTGCGTACGCCCGGCTGTGTGTTTGATTGTCCAGTCAGTCCACACGATCGAGTCGGTGGCCGGCAGCTCACAGAAGTGAACAACCGTCCGTGTCTAATTCTTTTATCATCCAAATCAAAATGATAGCGGATAACCGAACCGCGTTCAGTTAGGTATATTACTTGACTGAACAATCGATCAGCAAAAAGAAGTATACTAGTACTAAGAAAACCTTGCGCATAATAATATGCATGCTTTCTGGAGACAGTAGTACCGATCACCTAAATTAAGCAAAGTAGACCAGCAGAAGCAGAGACGTAGGCCTATCAATCTGGAGGTGGGATTAATTAAGCTCGAGAGGCACGGATGTCCAACAAAACGAACTAGTGATCGACCACCTCTCTCATCATCATCGCCGTCATCATCAGGCAAAGAGACAGAACAAACCGCCGTGCCATCCCCTTGCACCCCACCTTCCCTACACCCGTATCCCACCATATCCAACTTTCTCTAGGACCAGCTAAATATTCCCTATACGCCCAGCTCATGACCTGACCTCAAACTGCTCCTGCTCATGTTCTAATTAATCAGTAGTCGTCTTCCCAGGACAGAAAAATCAAGAACGATACTATGGAGTCCTGCAACAGGTTTGCGGGAATAAATGCGCAAACTGTTGCTTGGCTACCCTTTGACACATGGTGTACTGTTTAGCTAGCTACTAGTAGTAGACTACAATTAACTAGCTAGTAGGGTTGTGCCCGGATCATGACTGCTGCGGGCGGACGGCGATCGGGCGGTGGCAGATCATGGCGCCGCCGCCGTCGACGGCGTTTCTGGCGGCGGCGGTGGAGCTGCTGCTGTTGTTGTTGTTGGAGTTGGAGACGCGCTCGCAGGAGGGGCACATGGTGAGGGTGGTGGGCGGGGACATGTGCATGTAGCGGTGCGGCGAGACGAGCTTGAGCGCGCGGAGCTCCTGCACCTCCTTCTGCAGCCGCCGGTTCTCCTCGGTCAGCGTCTCGCAGCACCGCTTCAGAAACTCGCAGTCCACCTCCGTCTGCTTCAGCTTCGTCCTGGCGGCCGGACGAATATTTTTTCAGAGATTCAGAAATCGGCTGACCGAGCTGATCATCCCAAGAATAATACTATTGCATGTGCCAGTACGTCGTACGTACGTACCTCGCGCGTCTGTTCTGGAACCACACCTCCACCTGCCGTGACCGCAGGCCGAGCTGCTGCGCCAAGGCTGCTTTCTGCCTCTGCACGTAGCATCCCATGGTTTAATTTAGGCAATAAACACTCATGTTTCACGTACGGGAAAATTTTGACAAGCAAAGCAAGGCTAGTTACCGGGTTTAGAGTCGGGTGCTCCCGGAAGCTGTCCTCGAGCACGGCGGACTGGTCCTTGGACAGCCGGAGCTTCTTGCGGGAGCCATCTACGCCGCAGCCGCCGTCCTCGTCGTCGCTGCCGCCACGCAGGCTGGAATCGTCGGCACCAGGGGCCTCGCTCTGCTTCGCAGGGAGCAGCGGCATCTCCAGAAATCTCCTCTCTAATCAAGAGTTGCGGGCATGGCAATAGCATATCAGCATCGATCTCTGGTCTCGCGAGCTATCTGCCTTACTACTATCTAGGAATCGAGGTACTAGCATTTACCTGGAGCGTGGAGCAGCATGGCGACATGGTGAGTGCGACGAGGAGCGAGCGATGAGCTGAGACTGAGGCTGAGCCCTAAGTCCTCGCCCCTCTCCATCATCCTCCTCCTGGCCTCTCTGTCTCAACTCTCTCTTCTTCCCCACCTGCCTTTGCTAGCTGCCTCTCTCTCACTTTCACACACACACAAACCCTGTGAGAGCGTGCGTGTGTGTTTCTCGCGGAGTTTGCAGTTGGAGTTGGAACTCGGAAGTGATAAAGAAGTGGGGGAGAGTGAGGGTTTTAAAGAGACGCGGAGGAATGTTGGATCTCCCGCACAGTTTCTGGGACAGCAATGATTAACTTGTGGGGCGGGCTCCTTAATTGGTGCAATCATAACTTCCCCACCTCCCGCAGCTTAAAAGCCTCAAGATTGCTAGGTTAGCTAACTTCAGCTATTCTCCACTCAAACTAGGATTTCTTTTGGGACAAAAGGTGCCCATTTTAGCCTTGAAAATTGTTTTGTAATCTATTCCACCGAATGAAGTGGAGTATATATCTAGCAAACGAACACCTTTTGACTTATGGTCCGTTAGCAAGTATACGTACGTGCACATAATAATACGTGTGTATGATTAGCTCCATTCGATTGTTGGACCATTGTCATGTAGGAGTATAGCAAAACGAGAAAAGGGAAAATGTTCTCACATCACTCTTTTGGAGCGCAGTTGCATTTAACGGCCTGCTCCCATAACTAGTTGTAACATCCGTAGTTTAAGAGACTCGAAATTGGTAGAAAATCGATGTGTACATTGCATTCATGCATGTAAATTTTAGGGAAATTTAAAAAGTTTTTATATAATTTGTTGTCAAAGTGATTGAAGTTTCACTTGGGTCGATGAGTTAGACTTAGATCATCAAGTTAAGTGCTATAAACTTTGATATGACCTAAGCTAAAACTCTATTTTAGGGAGGAACAAGTAATACTCGTAAACAAAATCAAACTAATAAACAAACACATCTCTAAGAAACAGAGATCAAATATATTCTATCTTACCTTATTCTATCTTATTTTGATAATCATCTTATCTATCATTATTTGCGATTGACATGAGTTAAGTAATAAGTAAATCATCTAAGCCTAGTAGCCAAATCGTGATCTCCTCAAATCTTGATCTATTCTTCCTTATCTAAATCATAAACCACTCCAAAAGATCTCTTAACACATTATACAGAAATATGGAAAACCATAAGGTCTATAGTGCATAATAGTCATGCATTGTTATTCAAATGATAAATTTGAAGGAGATATGCCCTAGAGGCAAATAATAAATAGGTTTATTATCATATCTCAAATTAGTTTATAATAGTTTCATACCGTGCTATAACTGTATCAAGAGAAAACATTGATACATGTGTGGTATGTAAGCAAACCAAGTCCCTAGTAGTATCTATTCAACTAGTTCATTGGGCAACTGATGATCAAGATTTTCTGATCATGGGGCTTTTATGCCAGTTGACAATAGAGTCGTATCATTGAAGAATGATATGATGGACATTACCCAGTTAAGTACTACAGTGAGATCAAGTCACGTGGTCTATCATTACAATCCTTAAAAACTAAGTGCACGTTTTCTTAGACCGTGAGATCATATTAATCACTGTTTCTCGAGGCTACTTTTGAAGGGGATCCGCAGTAGAAAACAAAAATGTCCTACGTTGGAACCCCAAAAACTGTCTAGGATCTATCTATGTAGTAATGCGGTAACGGCCGATGCGTATAGAATACATACCCTTGTAGACCATACGCGGTTAACGTTCCGAGGGGAACATGGTTGATATAGCCGTACTCGTAGCCGACCTCAAGGTCGCGAAGCTCCTCGCAGGTCACCCTTGCTCCATCTTCATCGTGCAGCAGCTCCGGCTCACGACATTTAAGCGCCCCAAGTATTGCGCCTCGTGTCTTCGTACACATCCGGTGTACGATGAGACCTCCATCTCCCTGATCCCGTCAGGAGTGCGGGAGTTGATATCCGGCTAGGAATCCCTGCAGCGCAATGGCATGCTGCAAGTGTGCCTCGTTCGCATAGCCCAGACTTAGGGCCATGGCCACAAGGTATAGAGAGAGAGAAGGAGGAAGTCAACCAAAGGACTTCTCCAAATATTGGTGTGTATAATATCACCCATGGGCACCCCTTTATATAGGCGGAGAGGGTGTGCCCTCCCCATTAGGTTAGCTGTGTGGGGACTATTAGCAAAGGAAAAATCCCAGGAATTTTCGTCCTAGCCGGTTGGGCCGGTTCTAATCAGCCCAACAAGCCAAGAGGAGCAGCAACATACAGTAGCGTGGGAGGTACCGGACGGGTGGGCCTTGGCATGGCCCACCTCGCGCCCGCCTAGCTCCTGCCCATGGTAGCGGTGATTGGCACCCCGCGCTGGGCCGGCGTGCGCCTAGTGGCCCGCCTAGGCCTCCTGCCCGCTTAGTTGCCCGGGTGGGCCGACAGTGGCCGCGTCCTGCCTGGCGGCCTGGCTCCCCCGCGCGCCCGCGTGGGCCGGAATCGAGCTGGCCGGCCCGGCGGCCGTTTGGCTGCCACCCGCCCCCGTTTGGCGGCTATTATCTGCCGCCCACGTGGGTTGTTAGCTGTTTTCCCTTTTTCCTGTTTTTCTGATTCTTCTAGGCTATTTCCCTCCGGGGATTTGGCCTAATATGAAAGTTGCTTTTATAAATTTTAATTTTAATATTATTTAGAATATATTAATTCATAATTAACATATAATAAATGTATATTTAAATTCTCATTTATCCGAAAACACTTCTCCGGTCTTTTCTTTTATTCCTTCTCCGAACAACTTTGGATCTCTCCGCGGAACAATTCCGGCTTTCTCTTTCTCTAATGTGATTCCGTCTTACGAATGATCGCTCTCATCGTACCCTTAAGTGTATCCCCTTACGGCTTAGGAATGCTCTAGATATGATCTATATTAATGATCAACAGAGGGACCAGGGATGTCCATGTGACCCTTATGCATTCCTGATGACAATGTTGTTTGAACCGGTAAATGTAGCATCCAATTTCCTTTTATTTCTTGATATGACTTGTTCGAGATCCGATCATTGGTATCCCATACCTTGTTCAATCTCGTTAACAACAAGTTCTGTTTTCTTGTTAACGTGATATTACATCCCCGTGACCGAGTCACATGTTGCAATATTTATGGATGTAATCTCACCAAGCCGGCCGTATGTATCTTTACCCGTCATGTGGGTGAACAAAACCCGGTCTTGCAGTCACATGTCATCTACTATTCCTTTGGAATACACAACGTACACCTTTATGATCACCATATTACCAGATGACGATTGATGCAGTCAAAGCAGCCTCGGGAAACAGTGAGTAATATGAGCTCACGGTCTAAGGAAAAGGAGTCTAGATTTAGCTGTTGCAACAATGAAGTATATGACTTGATCGTGTTGCAATCCTTCGAGGAATGTCCATCACATCATTCTCCAATGATATGACCCCGTTGTCAATTAGCATAAATGCCCATGATCTTGAAACCCAGATCATCCTCATGACCAACGAACTAGTATGAATAGAGAATACTAGGGACTTGGTTGCTTCATACCACACATGTACCAATGTTTCTACTTGGTACAGTTATAGCATAATATGAAACTATTATAAACTAATTGAGATATGACAATAAAAACCTATTTATTATTTGCCTCTAGGGCATATCTCCTTCAGTCTCCCACTTGCACCAGAGTATAAATAATCTAGCTCGCATTTTACTCATATAAACCATATAACATATGCGGTTATTGATCATGCATGCTCACGGGAAACGTCATGTCCATGTTCTGTGTTACCAGATCATTATACCTTTTGCAAATCGTTAATGTCTTCCTAATTTTAATATTCACACCATTATCGTATAATGGGTCAAAGCATTTGTTTGGCAACAAAGTGAGACTTTGTTTCTAGTGTTTATAATGACGGTTGTTTTCACTATTTTCATCTAAACTTCGAGACATGCTTTGCTATCCTTTGTGTATTATACTATAGTTATGGCAGCAGAACGAGGCCAAATTCCAGGAGCCTACAATAACTTTAGATCAACCTCGAGGGCTTTCTCATGGGCTCTGCGCCCTGGGACACATCATTCTACGTTAAAAGCGAACTAGCCCTGCCATAACATTATACATCACATCATATGGAGCCTTTATATTTCTATATATATGTAGATCCTAGTGCATGAAATGCAACTATGCCACTTTCTTTACTTCTTGCCATTTAAGTACAAACTTAATTCTGGTTCAGTGAAAGACACGTTCTTACAGTTAAGACTTTGTCCCACCAACCAGAACCTCGGGCCACATTACGTCGAGTATATAACATGGTTGTATGGAAGAACCTATGATTGAGGCATAGGAGATGCAACGCATCTCTTTCTTTCTTTAAACCATAGTTGCAATACTAACTCAATGCTTCATATAGTAAGAACTTCTTTCTTACCTTGTTCCATTCTGAGCTTCTTCAGAATCTTGCTTAGGACATTCTGGACATCTTTCAGAATCAAGTCCAGGAAGCATTCGACATTCAGTGTTTATTAAACTCACTAATCTATCTCGATAGATTTTCTTGTTTAATAACTTCAACTTCATCCTTATTTATCTACTTAAATGTTATTAACACCAATCACATCATTCATATATGTTGTCCACATATCTCAGAATTGATGTCACGCTCCTACTCAAATATAGCATCCATATTTGAGATCCAGGGATTTCAGTTAGCTCCCACTCAAAATATATATGTCAACTACATATTATGATTTAGCTAAGATGATTTGCTCCCACTCAAATCCAGGTCCTCTCGATAATCTTGGACACTCCAAAATTCTTTGATCACCATCAAATCGAGAATTCCACTAACGAGATTTCAATGACCATTCATTTCTCGCACTTAGGTCCATCACGCTTCTTTGTATTTCGCAGGTATGTCTTGTTCAAAACATGACAAGTGAATCAACAATATAATTCCACAAACTTGTAGACTATATAGTTGAATCCTACTTTCTTTAGTAAAAGTATTCCCTGAAACTTTATGATCATTATCATTGGTTTCTCCTCTATTTGTAGAGTTTGGATTCACGAAACAAATTCCGCTACGCCACTCAACAATTCGAAGGTAAGGTCTAATACCTTGTTTTGATCTTTTACTTTCTTCCACCTATATCTTCTGCAAGATATGTCAATTTTGGACAACAGCAGGTTTGCCCCTTTGTGGAAGATTGATATGTTGTAAACGTATCTATAATTTTTGATGTTCCATGCTTGGTTTTATCTACTTTCTTACGTTTTGTCCACACTTTGGAGTACTTTTCATATGATTTCTTGGACTAACCTATTAAGAAGAGCCACAGTGCCAGTTGCCTGTTTTCTGCTGTTTTTGGTTCCAGAAAGTCAGAAAATGAATATTCTCGGAATTGGACGGGACAAAAGGCAAAGTTGATATTTTACCGGAAGACTCACGGAGCCAGAAGACGAGACAGAGAGGGGCCACAGGGTGGCCACACCATGTGGTGGCGCGGGCTGGCCCTGGCCGCGCCACTAGGTGGTGTGGGCCCCCTGGCCGCCCACCGACCTTGTCTCTTCGCCTATAAGAAGCCTCCCGATGCATAAACCCTAAATCGTCAAGCCTCCAGCCACAAAAAGTTCCGCAGCACTGCCGCCACCGAAGGGGAGATTCGGGGGACAGAAAGTCTCTGTTCCGGCACCCTGCCGAGATGGGGAAGTGCCCCGGAGCCATCTCCATTGATCTCCACCGCCATCTCCATCGTCGTTGCTGACTCCCATGATGAGGAGGGAGTAGTTCTTCCTCGAGGCTAAGGGTTCTACCGGTAGCTATGTGTTCATCTCTCTCTCTATGCATGATCTTATTGAGATCATGAGCTTTGTAATCAAGTAGATCTACCTTGCTACTCAAGTGCTTTAATAGATCTCTGCTCTCCCCATGTGTGTGAAAGTGACAGTGTGCACACCATGGTGGCACTTAGGCTAGAGATTACAAATACTTGTTATGAGTTATATTTGGAGTTGGATCTTTCTATGAAATTGTGGTGTTTGTTGGAACCATCTAGAGCTCAAGGTGACAGTGTGGGTTTATCTAGATGGGAAAAGCGAACTTTGAGGAGTGCTGTTATAACCCTACCATCGATTAGAGTGTCCAACCGGAGTAGTTAAGAGTAGTATCATAAAGAAGAATATATTTATATGAGAGTGTTCACTAGTGAAAGTATGATCCCTAGGCCTTGTTTCTAAGCACTAAAACACCATTTGCTATTAGATCTATTACATGTTTGCTTCTTATATCTTTATTTCAGTTTTACTTTAGTCTTTACCACGCCATCAAGCTATTTTCTATCACCGTTACCACTTATAATTATCTATACCACTTGTATTTCACTATCTCTTCGCCGAACTAGTGCACCTATACACCTGACAAGTGTATTAGGTGTGTTAGGGACACAAGAGACTTCTTGTATCTTGATTGCAGGGTTGCTTGAGAGGGGATACCTTTGACCACTTCCTCCCTGAGTTCGATAAACCTTGGGTGTTCCACTAAAGAGAAAATTTGCTGCTGTTCTACAAACCTCTGCACTTGGAGGCCCAACAACTGTTTACAAGAATAGAAGTGCGTAGACATCAAGCTATTTTCTGGCGTCGTTGCCGGGGAGGTAAGGTAAAAGGTACTCACATCCTCCGGTGTGAGTGTTCGAAGTTATTTCCTTTAGATTCTGCAATTTTATCTTTTTTGTTTCTTGTTTTCACTAGTTAGGCTTAATGGAAAACGACAAAAAAATTAGAGAGCTTTATAGTATTTATCTTGAGTTAGGACATGAAGTGTTTGAAGAGAAAATTAAAAAACCCATGGAACTTTCTTTGCATGCTAATAACAATGTTATTAGTATGAATCTTTTGAACACCTTTGTTACTAATGCTATGGAAATGTCTAAGCTTGGGGAAGTTGGTTTTTATGAAAATGATCTTTTTAGTTCCCCAGCTTTAAACAAGAAAATTTGCTCTGATGATACTTTATCTCCCATATGTGGTAATTCTGATGATACTTGTGATATTCTAAATCCACATACTGAAAGCATCCCTTTTAAAATACCTATAAAAATTGTTGAACGTGTTATGAATAACTGCTATTTTGGAGATGGAACTGTCCATCCTAGTGATCATTTACTCTTTATACATGAATTATGCGAGTTGTTTAAGCGTGCAGGTATTTCAATGAACCAAGTTAAAAGGAAGTTATTCACTATTTCACTTAAGGGCAAAGCAAGGGAGTGGTATGAGCTACTAGATGATCCTCATCATTTGGAGTGGAAGGAACTTGAATCTCTCTTTTACTCTAAATTTTATCCTCCTCATGAAATTCATAAAGATAGGAATTACATTTATAATTTTCATCCACATGATGGAGAAAGCATTGCAAAAGCATGGGGGAGATTGAAGTCACTAATGCTCAAATGTCCCATTCATGATCTCCCCAGTAATATTGTTATTAATAATTTCTATGCAAGGCTTTTAGGACATTACAAGGACTATCTAGATACTTATTTAGAGGGATCCTTCACAAGTAAGGAGGTCAAAGCTAAGTGAGATCTTCTTGAAACAATTCAAAGCAATACTGAAGATTGCTATAACAACAAAGGTAAAGAACCAGGTATAAACTATGAGTATGGTTGCATTAAGTCTTTCGCTGAAACTGCTGATTTTCAAGAGCTTAGTGCTAAATATGGTCTTGATCCTCAAATTCTTGTTGATAGTTATAGAACCTTTGCTTCTCATATTAATGCTCATAAAGAAAAATGGGACATGTATCATGAGCCTTATAAAGACACGAGTGTGGATTTGCTGCCACGGGGGATAGATGCCCCAATCCAACTGACGTACGATCTGCCTAGAGATTCGATCATGTATATAACCAACAAGTGGGAAACAAAAACTGTAATAGTAATCAACAACTAGTGAGACAATTTGGTCTACCGTTGATAGACATTTCCTACCATTGTTCAGTACCACCTATGTCTGTTTTGCGATTGTAGGGCGCCATGGTTAGCCGCGCTGGCAGCAACAGCCGTCAGTAACATCAGCTTACACTATAGCCGACAACACTTTGTTCACTTCATAATGGTACACCATGTTGGCAACTAGTAAGATCGTCCTCGTGAAGCAATAGTGACCATGAGAAACCAACAAAGCTACACAACCCTATGTGCATGTATGACCATGTATGCACTCATGGGCTTGTAAAATTAACTAAAGAGTAAAGACCCTAAGTATATTGTGATTAACGGCACCGACTTGATTGCACGTTACATTCCCTCACAACTTTATTTTATTGGTCACTGATGGCTCAGTGCACGGCGCCCAGAAAAATGCTTGATGGCGGTGTTGATGTAGAGCTCGTTGGGAACCCCAAGAGGAAGGTATGATAAGCACAGCAGCAAGTTTCCCTCAGTATGAAACCAAGGTTTAATCTAACCAGTAGGAGCAAGGAAACACCCCAAAGGTGTTACTAGCTGAGCTTTGGTAGGGCGCACTACCGGTGCTAGTAGCAACGTGGAGACCTGCACAACACAACCACAGAACTTTGTCCCCAACTTGCGATGAGGTTGTCAATCTCACCGTGTTTTGCGGAAAACAAAGGATTAAACGTATCGAATGGAAAGAAGTAATAGTTTGCAGAAAGTAACACAAAGAAGTAAACAGTTGTAGATTATATGTAAAGAAAAAGACAAGGACCAGGATCCATAGTTCACTAGAGGTGGCCCTCCTTAAGATAGATAACATGCTGGGTGAACAAATTACAGCGGGGCAATTGACAAACACCGAGAAAGCAATACATGCATATACTAATCATCTTGACTCTTTTGAGACTTGATTGGGCATTACAACATTATACATAGACCGCCATCCAACTGCATCTATGACTAATAATCCACCTTCAGGTTATCATCCGAACCCCCTCCAGTATTAAGTTGCAAGCAACAGATTATTGCTTTACGAACTGCGTGTAAAGTAAACAATACGATTGTTCTATGAACAAAGGATTGTTGTTTTCTCCCTAGTAGCAACAGCACATCTAGTACCTTAGAGATTTCTGTCACTTCCCCAGATTACCAGAGGCATGAACCCACTATCGAGCATAAATACTAACTCTTGGAGTTGCTTGCATCTACTTGGCCAAGATATCTACTAACAACGGAAAGCATGCAAGATCACAAATAACAAAGACATGATAGAATCAATAATCAATCTGAAATAGCATCTCAATATCCATCGGATCCCTGCAAACACAACATGCAGAATTACAAATAGATGATCTTGATCATAAACAGAGCTCACAAGATCTAGACATGAAAGCACAAAGGAGGAGAACCAGCCATCTAGCTACTACATGGATCCGTAGTCCAAGGATGAACTACTCACGTATCACACTGGAGGCTTGCATGGTGATGAAGAAGGCCTCCAGGGTGAATTCCCCTCTCCAGCAGGGTGCCGTGAAGAGCTTCAGATCCCTCCCGATCTAGGGATGGAGATGACGGCGGCTACAGACTCTTTCATGGATTTTTGATCGGGCACTTAGGGTTTTCGTCCTGAGGGCAATATATAGGCGGAAAGAGAGGCTAAGGGGGTGCCGGGAGCGCCACACCACCCCCTGGCATGGGCCAGGCCTGGCCGCGCGGCCAGGTGGTGTGGTGGCCCCCTGGCCCCTCTCCGTCTCGTATTCTGGCACTTGATGACATCCGGAAAAATAGGAACTTTGGCTTTTGTCCCGTCCAATTCCAAGAATATTCATTTTCTGACTTTCCTGGAACCAAAAACAGCAGAAAACAGCCAGTTGGCACTGTGGCTCTTGTTAATAGGTTAGTCCAAGAAATCATATGAAAAGTACTCCAAAGTTGGAACAAAACACAAGAAAGTGGATAAAACCAAGCATGGAACATCAAAAATTATAGATACATTTGCAATGTATCAACATCCCCAAGCTTAACTCCTGCTCGTCCTCGAGTAGGTAAGTGATAAAAAGAAAGAATAATTTTTGAGGTGACATGCACCATCATAGACTTGATCAAAGTATTTGTAAAACATTCAATGCTAGGATCATAGTACTTCAATCATAACATGAAAGACAAAGTTCTAGCAATAAGCAAAGAAACTATGATGCAACATGAAAAGGCACAAACAAAAGATTCATGAATAATAATGCTTTGCAAGACGTTTGTTTGTTTTACATAAAGAGAACATAGCATAATAGTATTCAGCTTGTCCCTCAATAGAGTAGCAAATATAAATGCATAGGACACCTTCAAAGTTCATAAGAGTGACTAGATACAATAGTTTAAAACAAGTAATATCAAGTTATGCATCAATCAACTAGTCTTGGGACAATGCACATAGAACTAAGAATGGCCACTATGCTCTCAAAGTAGGTGCATAAAGGTAGAAGGTGGAGACTCAATATAATGGTGGAAGAAAGGCCTTTTGTAAAAGGAAGTAGGGATTCAAGTCTCATAAAGAGCTTCCAAAAATTATGGTACTTATAGCTTTCAGCTCTCATTGCCCCTATCATAAGCATCTTTAAGGTGATTAAGGTTAAAGTGACACAACTAAGAGGATATGCTTGACAAGTTATAAACCCAAATCTCATGCCCCTTACTTACGAAGACCGATCCTCATGCTACTCAACTTCAGTCACGAGTAAGCTCTTGTCATTGTAAGTATATGTGTATCATTAAGAACCGCCAATGGGGTACCCCTTGCACATGATACGGGAGCTTTCCCATAATCAAAATGACAAGGCAAGCAGACAATGAGCATCTCAGCGATCTTTTTATTTGCTATTTGCATTGGTTTTTATATAGGATGCTTCATAGAGTGCTCATTATGGTGATGTTGCAAGTTTCCACCATGATTAGGCATGGCTTAGGCTAGCGGCCCAGGCATTTCTCTAACACACATACAAACTCCATGATCTTACAAGTTCCACTTTTATTTCATACCGCCGGGATCCATAAGCAAAAGAACATGATATCAACGGGGTACAAAGTACAAGTGCAATGTTGAAAGCGTTCCCCACGAAACATGGTTCTGCTAATTTCAACTTATAAAGCGTAAGCATATACGAAACAAAGAAGGACCCAATGGTTCAAGTTTATTAGATGCAAAAGGTAAAATGTGCCATCAAGTTCGTGAGAGCTTTAATCACTAGTTTTCTCATAACAAGTTTAATTTGGAAGGTAAAAAAAGCATGAATATACTTGGAATAGCATAAGCTAGTAGGTAGGTATGGTGGACTCTTTGGAATAACCTGGTTTAGGGAGTTGGATGCATGAGTGGAACTCATACTTTTTTGTGGAGGCTAGCAAAAGACTGGGAGCGACAAACTAAGAGAGCAATAATGGCTATAATCATGCAGAGCGACAAAACATCATTGATCAAAGCATAAAGTGATACTACAAGTTGGAAACTAAAGGATCATAAAGGCTATGGTGACTTGAGATAGTCATAACATGGTGTGAGCATGCGCCAAGTCAACCCAAATAAAGCATCAAAGGAGAATACCACTATACTATGCTTTAATATGCTAAAACAAGGTATGATTCATCCAAGGCACATTAAGCAATCTCAATTGTTTATAAAAAATCATGCTACAGCAAAGAATACTAAGCATAAAGCCAAAACAATATCAAGCATGGCATGACAAAGCATAGGCCACAGTCAAAAACAAGCTCTTTTTACCACATAAGCATGAACTTTCCTACTCTTTTCCAAACCAAACCAAACTATTTGCAAACCAATGTATGAAAGAGGGGGTCCAACCAATTTATTCAGAAAACTAAGCAAACTAAGCAAACTAAAAACCAAAACAAAAACAAAAAAGAAGACGCTCCAAGAACAACACAACTGTGCATGAAACAATAAAAATGAAGCGTTTGGAAGAAACCTGGAATTTTTATTGATGAAGAAGGGGATGCCTTGGGCATCCCCAAGCTCTGACGCTTGTACTTCTTGGATATTTCTTGGGGTGACACGCGTGGCATCCCCAAGCTTGAGCTTTAGTCCATCCTTCATCTCATTCTCATTCCTTCCATACACCTGAAATTTTTCCTTCATACAAAACTTCACACAATCTTTATTAGCAACATTAGTGCACTCAAGATAAATGAGTCTTAAGGTTCAGTTCTAACACCAAATAAACTTCCATTAGAACACTAGCTACTGTAGCACTTCCCTCAAAAAGCTCAATTCCCCAAAAGAACTCAAAAAGGAACCAACAAGAAGCAAATGCAGAAAATGGCAGAAATCTGTCAAAACAGACCAGCAGGTAAAGACGAATTTTTTGAAGCCTTCTGTTGCTCAAATCAAAAAGTGTTGAACTAACGAAAGTTAGATAACAACCTGGGGCAGAAGCACAAAAAATTACAGCTCAATCCGACATACAGAGCTCTCTCATGAATTTTTACGGTGAAGCACAAAAATCTGTATCGGGACAACAACTTTCCCAATCATTACTTCTCTCTCATTAGAGGTTACTCTTGGCACAAAAAACAAATAAAAAGGATAAGGAGCGGTTATTACAGAGGTAATAACTTCCAAGACTCATCTAAAACTTTTGGGTTATCTCCCAATAAGTACTTTTCTTTAACGCCTTTAAGTTAGGCATAAGAAGCAAAGAAAGAATCAAGTGTTCTCAAATGAAGAAGCATTAAGACCAAATTTCTTGCCCTTACCTCTCTTACTTTTATTCTTAACCTTGGGGAAAATATGATTGTTTGGTGGAGAAGAGAGGTGCATGGTCCGCTTTCCCACATCTATTATTGCTCCAAGGAGTTCTAATAGGGACCTTCCAAGTGTAATTTGTCCTTTTCCTGCACATTCAATAACAAAATAATCAGTAGAAATCATTTTCCCAAGGATCTTTGTAAACACTCCTTCAGCTATTCCAAGAGGTAATATGGTAGCATTATTAGCAAGATATATTTATTTTCCTCCTTCAGTAAGCCCCCAAGTATTTAGAGATTCATAAATATCTTTGGGCATAAGACAAAATTCAGACATGATATCACAGCGAGCTTGAAAAGATTCAGTGTTTATCTCAATCTTTACTATAGGGAACCACTTTGATGGTTCAGAGTTTATTGGAACATAATTGTGATGCTCCCTAAGCGTGTTATAGCAATTTTCTAAGCTAGTAGTGCTAACCTCAAGAGTGTTCAACCTAGCAAATATTTTTGTGAAAGAAATATCAGTTTGGCTAGGCATGCTGTAAGTGAGGATCAACTTCTTTATAGCATTAATAGCATCATCCTCATTACATTGGAGGAAATCTCCTCCCACAACAGCATCTAAAGCATATCTATAGCAAAGAGCAATCCCAAGGTAAAACTGCTAACGAACAAGCTTTGAGTCATTTTAGGCTCAATTTTTTCATGTAGATTGGAGATTCTAGACCAAGCTTCTTTAAAACTTTCCTCAATTCCTTGTTTAAAAGTGAAAATCATTTCCTCGGGTGACATAGTGATTGGAGCAAGGCTAGACATAGTGGCACTCAAGATAGGAACTAATTTTTTTGTGTTTTCAAAATAAGAAAGCAAACTAGTAAAACTAATTTTTGTGTGTTTTTTATAACAAAACAAGCAAACAAAGCAAAAAGAAACTAAGCAAAACAAAAACAACAAAGTAAAGAGATTGGTTATGAGGGACTCCCCTTGTGAAGATGTCCTTGACTCCCCGGCAACGGCGCCAGAAAAATGCTTGATAGCTCAGTGCACGGCACCCAGAAAAATGCTTGATGGCGGTGTTGATGTAGAGCTCGTTGGGAACCCCAAGAGGAAGGTATGATGAGCATAGCAACACGTTTCCCTCAGTATGAAACCAAGGTTTAATCGAGCCAATAGGATCAAGGAAACACCCCAAAGGTGTTCCTAGCTGAGCTTTGGCAGGGCGCACTACCGGTGCTAGTAGCAACATGGAGACCTGCACAACACAACCACAGAACTTTGTCCCCAACTTGCGATGAGGTTGTCAATCTCACCGTGTATTGCGGAAAACAAAGGATTAAATGTATCAAATGGAAAGAAGTAATAGTTTGCAGAAAGTAAACACAAAGAAGTAAATAGTTGTAGATTGTATGTAAAGAAAAAGACAAGGACCGGGATCCATAGTTCACTAGAGGTGGCTCTCCTTAAGATAGATAACATGTTGGGTGAACAAATTACAGCGGGGCAATTGACAAATACCGAGAAAGCAATACATGCATATACTAATCATCTTGACTCCTTTGAGATTTGATTGGGCATTACAACATTATACATAGACCGCCATCCAAATGCATCTATAACTAATAATCCACCTTCAGGTTATCATCCGAACCCCCTCCAGTATTAAGTTGCAAGCAACATATTATTGCTTTACAAACTGCGTGTAAAGTAAACAATACGATTGTTCTATGAACAAATGATTGTTGTTTTCTCCCTAGTAGCAACATCACATCTAGTACCTTAGAGATTTCTGTCACTTCCCCAGATTACCAGAGGCATGAACCCACTATCGAGCATAAATACTAACCCTTGGAGTTACTAGAATCTACTTGGCCAAGATAGCTACTAACAACGGAAAGCATGCAAGATCACAAATAACGAAGACATGATAGAATCAATAATCAATCTAAAATAGCATCTCAATATCCATCGGATCCCCGCAAACACAACATGCAAAATAACAAATAGATGATCTTGATCATGAACGGAGCTCACAAGATCTAGACATGAAAGCACAAAGGAGGAGAACCAGCCATCTAGCTACTACATGGATCCGTAGTCCAAGGATGGACTACTCACGCATCACACCGGAGGCTTGCATGGTGATGAAGAAGGCCTCCAGGGTGAATTCCCCTCTCCATCAGGGTGCCGGGAAGAGCTTCAGATCCCTCCCGATCTAGGGATGGAGATTACGGCGGCTATAGACTCTTTCGTGGATTTTTGATCGCGCACTTAGGGTTTTCGTCCCGAGGGCAATATATAGGCGGAAAGAGAGGCCGAGGGGGTGCCGGGAGCAGCCACACCACCCCCTGGCGCGGGCCAGGCCTGGCCACGCGGCCAGGTGGTGTGGTGCCCCCTGGCCCCTCTCCGTCTCGTATTCTGGCACTTGATGACATCCAGAAAAATAGGCACTTTGGCTTTTGTCCCGTCCAATTCCGAGAATATTCATTTTCTGACTTTCCTAGAACCAAAAATAGCAGAAAACAGGCAGTTGGCACTGTGGCTCTTGTTAATAGGTTAGTCTAAGAAATCATATGAAAAGTACTCCAAAGTTGGAACAAAACACAAGAAAGTGGATAAAACCAAGCATGGAACATCAAAAATTATAGATACATTTGCAATGTATCAGTCACAAGTTGGCATGTCTTAGTAGTATAAGTGTACATATAACAACGCATCTATGCCCTAGATCGTCTCAAGGTACCAAGCTATATGTGGTGAAAATTATATTTGATAAAAAATTACTTGTACACTTTAAAGTGATTTATTTTGAACGACAGACTCTTTTTGAACACTCATAATAGGTGAGCGTTTGCTTGTAGATGCATGCATGAAGAATGTATGGATATTGTTGTCTATTAAAAATTGTCATGGGTGTTATTGTTTTCTAAGGCAAAGGGATGCATTGCTTATGCGCACACCACTAGACAAATTAATATTCATGATCATGCAAACACATAGACCAATGCTAAATGTGAGCAGGCAATAGTTTGTCCACACTCTTACACTATTATCGATGCAATGCATCGTGTGTCAGCTACGGAGGGGGCAGCTTACTCGAGCGACTTGTTGTCAAGTAACACTAGACGTCAATGTAGAAAAAGACATGTGGTGTCCACACTCTTTATCTCACCGCTCTTTTCATTGAGTTAATCATGCATCATTGTGTGGGGAAAAACTAAACATGATTGGCACATATCTCAATGATGCTGATTAGACGACAGACGTAAGGGGGGCAGCTATCCCCCTTGGCAGCAAACTATTAACCATAAAGACACTTGCATGGAAAATGAAATAGTTATTAATGATAGCAATAAACATGCTCAAACCTCTGAAAGTACTACTTCTTATAAGCATGTTAATTTTTGTGGAATACATAGACCTTGTGAGAATAATCAAATTGAAGAAGAATATTGTATCACCCACAGGAATGAAAAAACTAGAACGTGGTATAGGGCTCTAAATGATCTTGGTAAAAAAGTTTGTGCCCTCTATCCTTTTATTTGTGAACTTTGTTTTGAAGTGGGCCATTTTAATTTTCAATGCCCAGGCCATAATAATAGCCCTTCTAATCCAATGAGTACTGCAAGTTTGTATTGTGATGACATGATCACTCCTAATCAGCATGATAAACTTACATTATTTTTGGGGTGTGAAGAGTTATCAAGAAAAACCTCTTTGGTAGACATGAGTGCTTTTGATATGAATAGCGTCCTGCATGGTTGTCATCTTTATTATGTTGATAATTTCCACACAAATACTTACATACAAAATATTATAAAAGATGAGATTTTACCAAAATATGACAGGACTAATATGTGTTTTGTTCTTATTAATGAAAAGGAGGAATCCTTCAAAGTTTCTTCTATTGTCTCTAATGATAAACCAGGGTATATGGAGAAGCTTCCTTTCAAGCCTCTCCCTCCTAAAGAGAAGAATAAAAAGAAGAAGAAGAGGAGTAAAAGAAGAGAGGAAACGGTATTTTCCGCTAAGCATGTTGCTCCTATTATAGTTTTTGATGAGTCTGAACTCGATGATGTTCCTATGCCTATTACCTATAGTAGTGATCATGATTGGAAAAAGCACACTACCTTTGATATTGAAAATCTCTTCAGTACAAATTCTGAAAATGATGATATTAATAATTGCTATATTATTAGTGCTATCCATGATCCTTCCAATGATGATATGTTTACAAATGAACACACTTTGGAAGATAACTATTCCATTGCTTATGATGATACTATACCTCCAATATATGATGATTGCAATGATGAATATGATATTTTCAGTCCACCTACTATTGAGGAGGAAATTAATTATGACTACAATATCATGCTGTCATGGGGAACGCTTTCAACATTGCACTTGTACTTTGTACCTAGTTGATATCATGCTCTTTTGTCTATGGATGTCGTCGGTGTGAAATGAAAGGGGAGCTTGTAAGTCCATCGAGTTATGTATATGTGTTAGAGAAACGCCTGGGCCGCTGGTCTAATCCATGCTGTCATGGTGGAAACCTGCAGCGTAACCATAATGAGCTGTCTATGAAGCATTCTTCTTATAAAAAAAGAGTCCTATATTGAGAAAAAAAGAAAAAGAAAAAAAGAGATTATGAAAAGAGGAAAGAGAGAAAAAAAGCACCATATTCCCATGGTAAATAAGAAGATTGCTGAGATGCTCGTTGTCTGCTTGCCTTGTCATTTTGATATGGGGATTCTTCCGTATCATCGGGCTAGGGGTACCCCGTTGGCGGTTCTCTATGATAAACATGTACTTACGATGACAAGAACTTACCGGTGACTAAACTTGAGTAGCATGAGGAGCGGCCCTCGTATTCAAGGGACATGAGATTTCTAACATATACTTCGTCAAGCATGTACACCATAGTTTGTTCACTTTAACCTTAATCACTTCAAGATGCTTATGATAGGGGCAATGAGAGCTGAAAGCTATAAGTACCATAATTTTTGGAAGCTCTTTATGAGACTTGAATCCCTACTTACTTCTATGAAGACCTTTCTTTTACTTTTATGTTGAGTCTCCACCTTCTATCTTTATGCACCTACTTTGAGAGCATAGTGGCCATTCTTAGTTCTATGTGCATTGTCCCAAGACTTGTTGATTGATGCATAACTTGATATTGCTTGTTCTTAAACTATTTGTATCTAGTCACTCTTATGAACTTTGAAGGTGTCCTATGCATTTATGTTTGCTACTCTATGAGGGACAAGCTGAATGCCACTTTGCTATGTTTTCTTTATGTGAAACAAACAAACGTCTTGCAAAGCATTGTTATTCATTAATCTTTTGTTTGTGCCTTTTCATGTTGCAACATAGTTTCTTTGTCATATTTCTAGAACTTTGTCTTTCATGTTATGATTGAAGTACTATGATCCTAGCTTTGAATGTTTTACAAATACTTTGATCAAGTTTATGATGGTGCATGTCACCTCAAAAATTATTCTTTCTTTTTATCACTTACCTACTCGAGCACGAGCAAGATTTAAGCTTGGGGATGTTGATACGTTGTAAACGTATCTATAATTTTTGATGTTCCATGCTTGGTTTTATCTACTTTCTTATGTTCTGTCCACACTTTGGAGTACTTTTCATATGATTTCTTGGACTAACCTATTAACAAGAGCCACAGTGCCAGTTGTCTGTTTTCTGCTATTTTTGGTTCTAGAAAGTCAGAAAATGAATATTCTCAGAATTGGACGGGACAAAAGCCAAAGTTGATATTTTACCGAAAGACTCACGGAGCCAGAAGACGATACAGAGAGGGGCCACAGGGCGGCCACACCATGTGGTGGCGCGGGCTAGCCCTGGCCGCGCTACTGGGTGGTGTGGGCCCCCTGGCCGCCCACCGACCTTGCCTCTTCGCCTATAAGAAGCCTCCTGATGCATAAACCCTAAATCGTCATGCTTCCAGCCACGAAAAGTTCTGCAGTACCGCCACCACCGAAGGGGAGATTCAGGGGATAGAAAGTCTCTGTTCCGGCACCCTGCCGGGATGGGGAAGTGCCCCCAGAGCCATCTCCATTGATCTCCACCACCATCTCCATCGCTAATGCTGACTCCCATGATGAGGAGGGAGTAGTTCTTCCTCGAGGCTAAGGGTTCTACCGGTAGCTACGTGTTCATGTCTCTCTCTATGCATGATCCTATTGAGATCATGAGCTTTGTAATCATGTAGATCTACCTTGCTACTCAAGTGCTTTAATAGATCTCTGCTCTCCCCATGTGTGTGAAAGTGACAGTGTGCACACCATGGTGGCACTTAGGCTAGAGATTACAAATACTTGTTATGAGTTATATTTGGAGTTGGATCTTTCTATGAAATTGTGGTGTTTGTTGGAACCATCTAGAGCTCAAGATGACAGTGTGTGGTTATCTAGATGGGGAAAGCGAACTTTGAGGAGTGCTGTTATAGCCCTACCATCGATTAGAGTGTCCAACCGGAGAGTGGTTAAGAGTAGTATCATAAAGAAGAATATATTTATATGAGAGTGTTCACTAGTGAAAGTATGATCCCTAGGCCTTGTTTCTAAGCACTGAAACACCGTTTGCTATTAGATCTATTACATGTTTGCTTGCTTCTATCTTTATTTTAGTTTTACTTTAGTCTTTACCACGCCATCAAGCTATTTTCTATCACCATTACCACTTATAATTATCTATACCACTTGTATTTCACTATCTCTTCATCGAACTAGTGCACCTATACACCTGACAAGTGTATTGGGTGTGTTGGGGACACAAGAGACTTCTTGTATCTTGATTGCAGGGTTGCTTGAGAGGGGATACCTTTGACCACTTCCTCCCTGAGTTCGATAAACCTTGGGTGATCCACTTAAGGGAAAACTTGCTGCTGTTCTACAAACCTCTACACTTGGAGGCCCAACAACTATCTACAAGAATAGAAGTGCGTAGACATCAAAGATGCATTTATAGCTTCCTAAGAATCTTCTACAAAGACTTGTTTATTCGCCACGATTTCGACTTATTGAAATCTTCAGAAACTCGAACGTGCCATAACTCTTATGGTGTTGTTTTCACGAATCTTTAGATGTTCCTTTGTATTTCAAATGAGTGTTTACTTATTTTGATCTGTAACTCTAAATGACAACTATAACCCCGATAAGAGATAATGTTATACCATATGTATCAAATACAAAAAATGATTATGATGTTTTAGACATTTCAATAGTTTGAATTCATCCAATTATCATAATTTGTGAAACATGTTTCACAAGTCCCTTTTATGCTAAACTTAAGTTGAATACTTTAGTTATGTTGATCAAATCAAAGAGACTTGTTAATTCAATATCCCCCTTTGTTGCAAACTCATTTGAACAATTCAAATCATTTCAAACTCATGTTTCATTAAGTAAATACGCTTATTCACTTAAGTACACAATTAACAAATGATTTCCACTACTTGTTGAAAATACGATACATCACTATGTATAAGATTCAACATTTCTTCGCATATCACCGTTTTACCCGAATGCGGAGTGTTAGTCATTCTGCCCAAGAGGCATGGTTTTGCAAAGTCTCTAGATTAAGCATCTAGGACCCCGATCTTCATTAAGAACATGCAATAACCAAAATGAATTAAACTATAGTGTCATTTTATTATTAAACTTTGGATATCTTTTAGCATTCTAATCCTTTTAGAAATGTTTAAACCATTATCATTAACATAGTGATGAGAATAACTTATTTATAATTGTAACGTGACCATAATGGTATTGTTCATAAGAATAGTACAACTGGCTTGTAACTCGTTCATATGAATAATCGTCTCGCCATAAGCAAGACACACAAACGAGGATTACAAAATTATATTCAAGTCCACTAATCCAAATGATAAACTTTGAGGAAAGAGGTGATGTCGGCTGACATGGGTATACCCTACAGGTACTCGAGCTTGGTATATACGGCCCAAATACGTATAGGCCCACGGTGTCGCCAAGGCTCGGATGGAGGGACTCGAGTAACCTATGGACTCTCAATTGCTTGAAGGACAAGAAGAAGCTAAAGATAGAAAGTTTGAAGGGGAAAACCCTAACTTGTAACCGACTCGACCTGCTACCCGAGACCTAGCCTATCTATATAAAGGCTAGGAGGGGGAGGCGAGGAGGACACACGCAACCCTAGCTTTCGCAACCCTCGCCAGATTTCATCTGCGCATCATTGTAACTTTCGACTCCCTCGATAATTCCACGAGCAGACAAGCAGGAGTAGGGACCTCTACGAGGCCTAAACCTGGGTAAATCCTTTGTCCCTTGTGTGCTTGTTTGCTAGCCGATAGATGTCTCCAGCGCTCCCTCCTTCTCCAAAACCCAAGTCCATAAGAATGGGCATTGACGAGTTAAACCCTCGTCAATTGGCGCCGTTTGTGGGAACTGGGAGTGCTGATGTTACGGCTTCTTCGGCCCCATCAACTACGATCTACAACTCCGCAACAATGGAGATTCGGCATCTCTTCGGCGCCTTCGAATTCACCGTTCACACGTCGACCACCCGCCCGGCCTTCGATTCCGTGGGCGACGGAATCAGCCTGGCGATTGGGAGCTTCCGCTTCCAAGTTGGTCAGATGGGCACGCTCCGCATGCCTGATTAGCCGACAGCACCGAGGATTGCCCCGACATCGTGGTTCCCTCCATCGATCGGCACCCTCAGCAAACTCAATGCTCCGGTGGCAGTCGAAAACACTATCAGCGACAGCAGTCGTGACTCCGATCTAAGCGATCTGGCCACTGAGGAAGGAACCTACGGTTCGGGGTCTGAAAGTTGTGGAAGCAACAGCTTCCCAAATCACTTCATGTGCATCGTCATCAACGCGGGCGACACCTCCACCAACCGCGGCAACGGCACCGACCCGCCCAATGCCGCCAATGGTGGCAATGGTGGCAATGGAGGAGCAGTCGAACCCCCTACCATAATCAATGAGCAAACCGGCGAACGCGTCGTGATCAGGCTCAACGAGCAAGAGTGGGAACGCTGCCGCGAAGCCCTACGAGGCACACCTCTACCCTTCGGGTCCCCGCAAGAACTACTGATGGGCTACCACTGGCTCCTAAAGGAGGAATTCAAGCGCCAGAAACAAGCAATCGCGGAACTTGAGGCACGTAAAAAGGCGGCGGACGATTCAAGCCTTCGTCGTGCTGGGCTCTCCTCCTACGGAGGATCCTCCTCAAGAGGCAACGAACATCTCGCCAAGAAGAGGCAGTCGCGGATGGCTCACCTCACCGAACAAGAACGCATAGACGCCGCAAAAATCCTCGATTTCGGCACTATGACAGTCGACACGAGAGGCAACGTGGTTCCAAGGAAGCCGCAAGCCGCAGTGACGGCGGCCACCATGTACCTTCTCAATAACCAGCCACCAGCTGGAGATCCTCGGACGGCCATGCACCGATCTACAATCACGGGCCTTGGTCTAATCGAGGCCGCCCTCGACAAAGAACCAATACCAGACCCCAAAAAGGGCAAAGCGATAGCAAAATGCTACTCCTCGTCCTCGTCAAGCGATGACAGTCATGACCTGTCTCGACGTCGCCGTTCACGACGACACGATCATGACTATGATGCACGCGACGAGCTCACGCAGCGCAAGATCGACAAGTCAAGGGCATGACGTGCTCGGTCGACTGATTCGGAAGAAGAAGATGGAGAGCTCTATGGTGCCAGATGCTTCAGCAGATCCATCAGGCAGAAGCGAATGCCTAAAGGGTTCAAACTCCCATCAGAGAACCTGAAATTTGACGGTCTACAGGACCCCAAGATCTGGCTGGAGGATCACATCTCTTCAGTCAGGCTGCACGGAGGCAGTCGAAGTACTGCCATGCAATGCTTGCAGCTACAGCTGCAAGGCGCAGCCCGGGCATGGCTCAATAACCTCCCGCGCGGATCCATTCGCAGCTGGGATGAGCTGGTCTACAGCTTCGTACGCAACTTCAAGGGCACATACAAACGCCCCGCTTCAATCGAAGTACTGAGATGCTGCCAGCAAAAATCTGGTGAATCGCTGCGCTCTTACATCCAAAGGTGGTCCATCATCAAGAACTCCGCGGAGAACATCTCGGAGGACCACGCGATTGATGCATTCAACGACGGTGTCTGCCGCATAGAACTCAGGGAGGAGCTAGGACGCTCAAAGCCCAAGACCATCGACCACTTGATGGAGATCGCGAATCGGTGGGCTGATGGAGAAGATTCGCTGAAGAACCGCGCTCACTCTGACGAGGAAGCAGAACTCAGACGCGACTGCCAGAGCAAACATCGTATGCGCGTCTACGACGATCGCGATGACGTCAACATGGTTGCCGCCGGCTATGCCGATGGACGCGACGACAACCGCAACAGCGAATACCGCAGCGGCGGATATCGCGACTCCGGGAAAACCACGCAAGTATGGCAACACCGTACCCGCGATGAAGCACCCGCGACCACCATCGAAGATAAATTGTCCGAACCATGCACGGTACACTTCTACATCGACAAGCATGACGGCAAGAGAAAGTCCAGCCACCTCCTCAAAGACTGCCGCGAGTTCCTCAAGCTACACGAGGGGTTGGTGCGGATGAACCGCAGCGCGGTCGAAAGAGGCTATGGAACCGCTCCAGGCGCAGTGGCACATGGCGCACCACCACCACCACCTGGGCCACCCCCAAACCGAGTTGCACCAGACCAACACCACGGAGGCGAACCGTACCCACGGGCCATGGGTACCATGATGATCCAAAATGGACGCCCCTCCAATAGGGTGCATAAGGCCATCACTCGCCAAGTCAACTTGGCCACGCACTCGCCACCATCCACCACTGAGTACCTCAGTGGCAGTGAGTCGTGCATTACCTTCGACAAACGCGACCACCCGCCTCAAGTACCTCGCCCAGGTCACTGCCCCCTCGTACTCGAGGCGCAAATTGGAGGCTTCGACATGAGTCGCGTCTTCATGGACGGCGGAAGCGGTATTAACCTCATATTCGCGAGTACCTTGCGAGCAATGAGGATCCCTCTAACCTGCTTGGAGGCATCGGACACAATGTTCCACGGCATCGTCCCAGGAAAAGGCGTATACCCCCTGGACAAAATCAACCTCGACGTCATATTCGGCACGCCGAAGAACTTCCGGCGCGAGCGCATCGACTTTGAAGTTGTCGACTGGCCCTCTCAATACCACTGCATCCTCGGGCGCGTCGCGCTCGCTAGGTTCATGGTAGTACCTCACTACGCCTATCTACAGATGAAAATGCCAGGTCCCAACGGCGTCATCACGATCAACGGGAGTTTCGAGCGATCTGACAGTTGCGACAGCGAATTCAACAGAATCTCCCAGTCCTTCGGCATGCAGGAGGAACTCGCGTGACTGAAGGAAACGACAGACCTGCCCCCCCTGAGTAGGTCAAGCTCACCTGATCTCTCCTTCGACTCATCTGTGCACACAAAGAAGGTGCAGGTCCATCCATCGAATCCCGCTAAAACGACCCTCATCGCCAACAACTTGAGTCCCGCATAGGAACTCGCGCTCGTCGAATTCCTCCATGAGCACTGGGAAATTTTCGCCTGGTGTCCAGCGGACATGCCAGGAGTTCCTAGGGAATTCGCCGAGCACGCACTCAATGTCAACCCCGACGCAAGGCCAGTCAAGCAAACAATCAGGCGACTGTCTGAGCCACGAGCACAGGCAGTAGGAATGGAGATCAATAGACTCCTCGAGGCCAAATTCATACGTGAGATCAAGGAAAGCACCTGGCTCGCCAATACGGTGCTGGTGCCAAAAAAGGACACGGATATCCTGCGGATGTGTGTACTTCACTTCTCTTAACAAGCACTGCCTAAAAGATCACTTCCCGCTACCACTGATCGATCAAATCATCGACTCCACTGCTGGATGCGAGCGCCTCTGCTTCCTCGACGCCTACTCAGGCTATAACCAAATATGAATGAAGGAGGAAGACCAAGATAAGACCGCGTTTACAACGCCCTTCGGCGTTTTCTGCTACAACACAATGCCCTTCGGGCTTAAAAACGCAGGAGCCACGTACCAGCGGTGCATGCAGGCCTGCCTCAAGGAGCAACTTGGTCGCAACATCCAAGTCTATGTCGACGACATAGTAATCAAAACCAAGGAAGAAGCCTCTCTAATCGACGACTTGCGCGAAACCTTCGCCAATCTCGATCGCTGCCGGATAAAGCTCAATCCGGACAAATGCGCCTTCGGCGTACCCTCCGGACAACTGCTCGGGTATCTCATCTCCGCGAGAGGGATCGAGGCAAACCCGAAAAAGATAAAGGCCATACTGGCTATGGAGAAGCCAAAGAACATAAGAGGCGTTCAGCAACTAGCTGGGCGAATCGCAGCCCTCAGTCGATTTATCAGTCGAATGGGAGAAAAGGCGCTGCCCTTCTACCAACTCCTCCGCAAAACCGACAAATTCGAGTGGACCAACAACGCGCAAGAAGCATTCGAAGACCTCAAATGCCTGCTATCCACCTCGCCAGTATTGGTAACTCCCCGAGAAAGGGAACCACTGCTGTTGTACATCTCCGCCACCAACCAAGTGGTTAGCACGGTACTCGTCGTCGAACGGGCCGAGGAAAACAAGGTCCACGGCGTACAACGCCCTGTATACTACCTCAGCGAGGTCCTCACGCCAACAAAACAGCGGTACCCGCACTATCAGAAGCTGGCGTATGGCGTCTTTATGACCGCCCGGTGACTGCGCCACTACTTCTAGGAACACCCAATCGTGGTAGTCAACGACGCCCCATTGGGACATATCCTCAATAACCCTGACGCCACAGGGCGAGTTGCGCTTTGGGGAATCGAACTGTCTCCACGAGACATCACATACGAAAAGCGCGGTGCAATTAAGTCACAAGTTCTCCCGGACTTCCTCATACATTGGATGGAAAACCAACTCCCGGACAAGCCAGACATGTCCTACCTCTGGACAATACACTTCGATGGATCCAAGAGAAAAGACGGAGCAGGAGCAGGTGTCATACTGACATCGCCTCAAGGGGACAAGCTGAAGTACATCCTGCGAATGCAGTTCACAGCCTCAAACAACGAGGCTGAATACGAGGCCCTGTTACACGGGATGAGGATGGCAAAAGCCTATGGCGCAAAGAGGCTAATCATATATGGCAACTCGAAGCTGGTCGTAAACCAAACAATGCACGAGTGCGACGCACTAAACGACAACATGATCGCGTACCGCGACCTCTACGACACACTTGAAGGAGACTTCGACGGCTGCGAGTTGCGACACATAGGCCGCGAAAGCAATGAGGAGGCGGACGCACTCGCCAACATAGGCTCCACCTGCGCACCCATACCACCTGGGGTATTTCTCGAGCGCATATGCGAACGCTCCATCAAACCGAAGGCCGCAAAGAAGAAAACAAGCGCAACAACGGACTCGGGGGCTACGCCACCCAATGAGCCAACGCCAATCAATGATTTGGAGCTCGACACAGGACTCGAGGGGCCAATGAGCGTCATGATGATTGAACAATCCTGGACGCAGCCGTACATCACGTACCTCCTCAGCAAGCGCCTACCGGACGACCCGACAAACGCGCGACACATCGCGCGACGCTCCAAGGCATTCGCCGTTATCAATGGCGAACTATATAAACGTAGCATCACAGGCGTGTTACAACGATGCGTCTCCCTAGCCGATGGAAGAGTAGTCCTCCTTGACATCCATGAAGGGACCTGCGGACACCACGCCGGCAGCCGCGCCCTCGTCGCCAAAGCTCTACGAGCTGGATTTTACTGGCCCAAGGCCATGCGCGACGCCAAAGATATAGTCCAAAAATGCAACGCCTGTTAGCGATTCGCGGACAAGCCACACGCACCAGGCGCAGAGCTATGGCCTATTCCATTGGCCTGGCCCTTCGCCCAGTGGGGACTCGACATGGTCGGCAAACTTCCAAGGTCCTCGCAAGGAGGCTACGTCTACCTCTTGGTCGTAGTCGACAAGTTCACCAAGTGGATCGAGGCCATGCCAGTAACCAAGCAATCAGGGCACAACGCAGTCAAGTTCTTTGAGTCCATCTTCTACCGCTTCGGCGTGCCACACAGCATCATCACCGACAATGGAACGAACTTTACATCCAAGGAGTTCCAGGATTTCTGCGAGAACCTAGGGATCAACATCAGCTATGCCTCAGTCGCACCCCCACAGACCAACGGTCAGGTGGAAAAGGCAAACGGGCTCGTCTGCAGCGGCATCAAGAAGCGACTCCTCCGGCCACTGGAACAAGCCATGGGCTGCTGGCCAAACGAACTGCAATCCATACTCTGGAGCCTGCGTACAACTCCAAACAGCGCCACCGGCTACACACCATTCTTCATGGTACATGGGGCAGAGGCAGTATTACCCGCCGAAGTACGGTACAGAGCGCCGCGCGCAGTCGCCTACAGCGAGAAGGAGTCGTCCCTCTCACTCGAAGACTCCATCGACCTCCTTGACGAAGCAAGAGAAATCGCCGCAGAAAGATCTATGATCTACCAGCAGAACCTGCGCAACTACCATAGCAGAAGGCTTCGCCCAAGATCCTTCGTCGAAGGTGACCTGGTCCTGCGACTAAAGCAGTAGGGGCATCTCAAGCTCGAGTCCCCCTGGGAAGGACCGTACGTGATTACAGAAGTAATCCCAGGTGGCGCCTATCGCCTTCAAGATTTAGAGACAGGAGTCGCATACTCCAACCCTTGGAACATCGCACAACTGCGACGCTTCTACCCTTAGACGTTTCTTCTTTACTTTAACATCGCAAATAAGGCTATTCAGCCAAGGCTATTTAGCCGCATATTGTACTACGTACTGTTCTCCGAATAAATGAAAGCTAAGTGCCCAAAAACTCCGTGCTCTCTTTTCTTTTGTCAACTTTCACACTCGGGGACTGCGCCACCCTATATACATATGTTCTTCGAACAATAAATGTGACATCCTGAGTAGCTGGCACATCAATCGAACCCTAAACATAAACACAACCCAGCTGCCACGCAGCTGACAGGTTGACAGGGGAAAGATACAAAGATGACCAGACTAACGAAAAGGACTCGCATAAGTGCAACGACACCCCACGCTTATAAAAGTTATTTGTAAATTATCTACAAATTTATGTGTAAGCTTTACAACACCAGTACACTTGTATGCATGATACATATTCAGCTACCCTTGCAACAGAAGAACATTAGTCTATTCCTCGAAGAAGTCAGACAATTTCCTCGGCTGGACGATCCACCGCTTGATAATGCGGCACCATGTTCCAAGAAGATCCTGCAGGGGGCATCGGTGGCCCAGATGCAATGGCAGCGACATCCACGTCAGGCCTGTGCAAACGCACCAAAGAGAGCGCAGCCTTAGCACCAGCCACTAGCTGCTGCCTCACGCACTCGCAAATCGCGGACATATCTTAAAATTTCGTCAGAAGGGCCAGCAGGCTTGATGGAGTATCATCCAACGGGAACATCACCCGGTAAATGTTCTTCAGGCACGACTGCGACTTCTTCAGAAAGAGCATGACTCGCGAGGCGCGATCCTACAGGGTCGCTAACACAGTCGCACGATCATGATCTACCCAGAAGTATCCACTCTCTTGAAGTTGCTCTTGGGTAAGATCATGAAGGCGGATGGCAATCCTATCTCTCTCCTCCTGCGGACGGTGTGCGCTAACAACTACACGAAGCAGCATCAACAGCATGAGTACAACGTACCATCGCGATTAACTACAAAGGAAAAAAGACGAGGATGAGCAAACTAACATTTAAACTGGTCGCCCAGTTGCATCACCTCGCCAAGCAGATATTGCTCGCAAGCAGCGGCTTTCTCAGCCTTCGACTTCCACACGTCGGCGCTACCACGGATCACGGGCAACTCACGTTCCAGCTGCTTAACGCGATCACGAAGTCACGAAAGCAAGGAAAGCTCCTCTACTCTGGAGCAAGATGGTGCCGTTGTATCCTCAAAAAATGGCGAGTCCAGGGTTCCCCCCACAGGGCCACTTGATGTACCCTACCAAAAATCAAGCCAGAAGCAAAATAAGGCGACCAACTCAAAAGCCAAAAGTAACAGGCGCATTCAGGATCAATAAAAGTATGTACAAACACATCCACCAACAGGCATGAGCTACAAATCAAAAGAGCGAGTTCATCAGCTATTACACGAAACTAACTACGGAGCAGCTGGCTTCTTCGACTTCAAGGACTTCGGGGGCTTCATCAAGTCCGTGGCAGTATTAGATGCCACTGACTTTCCGCCGGCCCCTGAGGCCGAAGTTTTCGCCGCCTTCTTGGCGCGATTGAGCTCCTCCGAGTACTTGGCAACGGTGTTTATCAAGGAATGGCCATATTTGGTACAGGCAGTCGCAAAGGGAGCGAACACTACCTGCTGACCATCTGCGCCAATAGGCATTGTCTTCGACACCGCCGAGGGATCCACTTCGACTCCGTGAGCTTGCACCATGGCTAGCGACATGGTCGCGCCGGCTGCACGGAGGGAATTCTTGTACGTGGTAGGCACACCCCCAGCGAGTGACTCCACCAGCTCCTCGACATTGTCAACCAGCTCCGCCTTCGGCATCAGCTCCTTCCGGAGGCGACTCAGGGTGGCCTTGGCTTTGGACAACGTATTTTGGACAGCGGCGCTACGGTCTTCGACCGCAGATACCGCGCCCGCCAGAGCGTCATCGCGACCAAGGACTCGTGGATCAAAACTCAAACCACCAACATCTACACCAAAAAACACACATGGATCAAACTTCTAAATGCCACCGGCGCCACAGAGGAAGAGAAGAACATCAATAAAAATATCCGCCAAGTAAACGGTACCTGAGAGGGCCTTGGCGACTGAGAACAGTTGCTCTTCAAACAACTTCTCCCTGGCCGCAAAGGAGGCACGCAGATCCTCTTCGCGCTTCTGGGCTTCGTCACGAGCCGCGATTGCCTCGTCGCGCCCCTTCACAGCTGCGGCCAGAGTCTTTTCCAATGTGGCGACGTCACGCAATAAGGCATTATGCTCAGCTACAGGACAGTCAAAATCTGATCGTCAGTCGATAATGCCAAAATACAGAGAAAACAAAAAGAACAGGTATGGAATACTCACTCTCAACCACGCGGTGGCGCTTCTCCAGCATTGCATGCTGGCGACCTATCACCATCACTTGCTCCGCTACCTGCGCGTCTTCCTTTACAAGGATCTGTCGTGCAAAGCAAGGAATCAGCAGAGGGCAACAAAGGGCCTTGACTGCTAACTTACATAAAAGAGGGGGAGATATACTTACATGGTCCTCCAGCGCCTCCGAAGAAGATTGCTGAACCATCATCCGAGCTACTACTCGATGATCCCCTACGTGAGGAGAGCTCGAAGAATTGTGCCAGGAGTGGGCCGCAGCCGGAGGAGAAGGAGCACGCTCAACCTCCATCTTGGCCTTCGAGGTCGCGACTCCCGGTTCCTTCAAAAATTCGACGTCGCCAGACGATGATGACGCCTCTTGACTACAAGATAAAATCCACACTCAAAAAGGGCAAACTCCCAGGGCAAAGTCAACAAGAAGAAAATAAGTGAAGAACGAGTGCACCAGCAAACTTACCAGTCAAATCTATCAAGATCAAATGTGGCCTCCATTGACTCCAACAAAGATTCCTTGGGCAACCGCATCTTCTTGCGAGAAGACGGTGCCACAGCCCTCACAGGAACAGCGGGAATTGGCGACTCCGCACCAACAGCCGCGCCCCCTGGAGTGGAAGGAGTCGAAGCGTCGGAATCCTCTCTACGCGAACGCTTGCGAGTATCCGGACTCTCGGACTCGGGGGCTTCCTCTTCAACATCGGAAGGGACAGTCGACTCAGACTGGTCCTCTTCCACAGCCTCACGAGGAATAATCCCCTCAGGGAGGGGAGGCATGCAAGGCGACACCGCTCAGTCCTGCATACAAAAGTAAAACAGATAAGCAACAGAAGACGCAATCAACAAAATACGCTACTACGTAGCACAACCATACCTCAGGAGGAGGATTCGAAGCATCGAAAGGAAGAACGACTGGCTCGTTTGGAAGCACATCCTTGAGGGTATACTTCGTGACCAGTCGCACCCTCTTATCTACCTCACTCGCGGACATGCCATCGGCAGACACGCGAGTGGGATCATCAGCGCCACCCCATTGGAACATGGGATGGACCCTGGCCTGGAGAGGCTGGACGCGACGATGCAGCCAAGTCCTGACAAGGGCGCAGCCTCCCTCTTCTACGCCTATGCGACTCTCGAGGTCGCAGACGCGCTGATATAACACGTCTGTCTCCACGAGTTCGGAAGGCATGATCACGTTCTTCCAAGAACGCATCTTCTTGCAGGGAGTCGCGGGATCGAAGGGAGCAAGTCCAAAGTGCTCGTCATTGGCCTTCTGATCACGCACATAGAACCATCTGTCCCTCCATCCCTGGACGGACTTGGCGAGCTTGATATCGAAGTAGGTGGCAGATGGATCAACATGGATTCCGCAACCACCGACGTCGTAAACTAAAGATCCAGATGCGGACTGACGCTTCAATTTAAAAATGCGTTTGAAAAGACCAAAGTGTGGCTTGATTCTGAGCCAGCACTTGCAGAGGGTGATAAAACAAGTGATGTGGAGGAGAGAATTTGGGGACAGCTGGTGGAGCTGGAGCCCATAGAAACACAAAAGACCCCGAAGAAAGGGGTGAAGAGGCAAGGAAAGACCGCGAATGATGAATGCAAGAAACATCACTCGATAACCAGCGGGAGGCACAGGAACGGTCTCACCGCTAGGGACGCGTGAATCGGCGACTGATGTAGAAATCACTCCATCTTGGCGAAGAAGACGGAGATCCGACGCCTTGATGATAGAAGGGCGCCACGCGCCATTAGTCACGCGGGTGCCCGCGACCTTCTTCTTCCCGGCGGCGGCGGCGCTGGTAGCCGCAGCAGCGGAGCCACCCTTCTTCTTCGCTGCAGCGAGGGTGGCCGCGGACTCAGCGACAGCGCCTCCCTTCTTCTTTCCCATTGTGCGGCGGCGATGAGAGCAAAGAAAATAGCTAGGGAACAAGCGGAGCTGGTCCAACGTCGCGGAGCAGATGGGCGTAGAGGAAAGCAGGAAAGCAAAGGGCAATGGCAATGGCAGCAGGAAAAGAAAGAACACAGATGGGAAAATTACCGCTGCAGCATCGCTACTTAACCCCTGGAAGATGCAATCCAATGGCTGACAAAAACCCTATTGGACGCGTGGCACGCATCGCGGAGGACACGTGGAGAAGAGGAAGCGCGAACCGTCCCCCCACTTCTACCATTACGCGCGGAAATCAAGGAGGCATAGTTAAAAATAAGATTACGCACGCCCAGTCAAATCAAAGTCAGCAAGTGGGACCCACTACTCATCACGTCCCGTAAAAACCGCTCACGCGGGCAACTAAGGTCATACAAGCGTCAGCACTAACGTCACCAAAGGCCATGCAATGGAGAACTTCAACTATTTTTTAGTCCTTGCTGGAGTCTTCGACTCCACCAAGCACTCGGGGGCTACTCCCATAGGGAGCGCTGGCCGCGCACCCTACGATTTTTCCTTTCTTTTTGCAAGAACATGGACAATTACAAAAGGCAAACCCAACCACTCGAAACACAGTTTGATTATGAACATGGGTTACTCCCATAGGGAGCGCCGGAAACAGGCAGGCAAAAGACGACATCAGTCGCAAAGGTATTTTACTACCTGCCCGGGTCATCAACCGAACAAGCAAGCAACAGACGACAGTAGTCGCAAAGGTTTTTAGTCCCTGCCTGAGTCTTCGACTCAACCAGGCACTCGGGGGCTACTCCCATAGGGAGCGCTGGTCGCGCACCCTATGATTATTTGAGCAAAAAACTGTGTGTTGATAACATCCGCACTCGAAATTCATGGCGACACCGCCTCATAATTTTTCCCCTACAAAGAGACTGTGTCTCCTGGGTTACCCGAATCGTCTCCGCGATGATAAAATTCGGATGTCGTGCCTACGGCGTGAAGGTAAGACCTGAATAAGGCCTGGCAACGCATTTAACTGCGCACTACCAGAAACATATCCGTGCCCACAGGCACGATGAACATGCCTTGACGGACGCGTCAAGTGCTCACACCCATATACCTGGAATTCGACTCCTGTAAGACCTCCACGGCCTGAGTCGAATTACACCAGCACTTTTTCGGATTCAAGTCCGGGGACTCGAATTCGAGTAGATTGCGTTGTTTCACCCTAAGGTGGTTAACTGATACCGATACTTCGGTCATATCAGGCATGTATATCAACAATCCCTATGATACGAATAAAAGCAATTGAAATATACTCATTCAGTCACTCGAAGGCTTCAAAAGTCCCCAGTCGAATCTGCGATTCCACTGGACACTCGGGGGCTACTGACATGGGTATACCCTACAGGTACTCGAGCTTGGTATATACGGCCCAAATACGTACAGGCCCACGGTGTCGCCAAGGCCCGGATGGAGGGACTCGAGTAACCTATGGACTCTCAATTGCTTGAGGGACAAGAAGAAGCTAAAGATAGAAAGTTTGAAGGGGGAAAACCCTAACTTGTAACCGACTCGACCTGCTAGCCGAGACCTAGCCTATCTATATAAAGGCTAGGAGGAACGGCGAGGAGGACACACGCAACCCTCGCCAGATTTCATCTGCGCATCATTATAACTTTCGACTCCCTCGATAATTCCACGAGCAGACAAGCAGGAGTAGGGACCTCTACGAGGCCTGAACCTGGGTAAATCCTTTGTCCCCTGTGTGCTTGTTTGCTAGCCGATAGATGTCTCCAGCGCTCCCTCCTTCTCCAAAACCCAAGTCCATAACAATGGGCATTGACGAGTTAAACCCTCGTCATCGGCCATCAACTATTTTCCTTGCCGTCATCAAGTCATGTTGCCTCAAATTCAGCAATTCTCAAGCAGACCATCCCGTTTTCACAAAACGGGACAAGTATCAAATACTTTACAAACTGCAACGAGTTTTGCAACAATTACACTTATAACTTTGTCTATCTAACATATACCTTTTTCATCCATGACCTACTTTTGCAATCAAGCCCTTCTAAGAGTTCTTGACTCTACTACAAGATTGCCAAGTGTTTCTCCAACCAGCCTTTTTCATCCATGATGGAGGAAAACTCATACAACGGCTCATACTTTATGTGCCTTATTCTGTAGAATACAAAATGTAGCTCAACTCTCCATCGAATGGAGAATGGCTTATTGGATGATTATGGAGAAAACAAAAACATTGCGGAGTCATCGAATTATCTCCTAAGGGTTATTGTATCAAAAAGAGAAGATCACCTTTTACGAGGATATCCCTCAGGCGTGGGTATTAATCTATGAAGTTGGACCCTTTTGCTAAGTTCCACATCAAGAAATATATTCCCATGGTCGCAAAGGACCTCAATGGGATAGGACATGATCTACTAAGATATTTGCAAATAGACATCTAGACTAATTTCATAATAAGAGTTCAATTTATAATTGATCTCCACTAAAATTGTCATCCACTGGACGATTTTAGTGATCACATGATCCCAATCCTCTGCACCTCCCCCGATCATCACGGCCATCAGTGCAACCTCAAAGGTAGACATTCCCTAATGCCAATCACATCATCCATGTGACTCATGATCGATCTTTCGATCTCTTGTGTTCCGAGGCCACGTCTCTGTAACATGCTAGGCTCGCTAAATCTAACTTGTGTGTATACGTTGTGCAACATGGATTACACCCACTATATGCAAACGTAGATATGTCTGACACCCTCTCATCACGGCCTGCCTCATACCGAAGAACTTTCTTGGTGGTGTAGACACAAGGGGAACACGATCATTGGAATTAAATAGGGATTATCTTATTTGCTACCATTGAGTATCTAATACTAGCACACAATAAGATGTAAAACAGGTATCAACATCATATGTATAATGTGATGTGATATGGTCCTTCTTGCGCCTTGATCTCCATCGAGCGCTCCGGCATGATCTCCATCTTTCCCTTAGTTTGACGCCAAATCCACGACGCCTTCACCAGGTCGTCCATCAGAACGATGATTATTACTATACTACTTAGTAACAGAAAAGTAAACTACTTTACCTTCGTAATGACCAATACCATATCAATCGCATGCCCTCCTACAAAATAAAGTTAGACGCCTCTACTTTATCTATTGCAAGTTTTACGTTGTTGTTAGGGCTTTCGCAATAGAACTGTTTCTAATATACGAACTTTCCAACCACAACATGGATCCAACAGTTGTCTATACTACACCCCTTTCGGGGCCTTCCGTTGTAAATGATATATCAACTATTGAATGAGAGACAGACACCCTCTAGCCACTTATATGGTACAAGCCGTATGTTGAGCATGGAACCAGTCTCGTGTACGAATATGCGTAAGATCTCGCGTACGAATACACGTGGAACCAGTCTCGCGTACGAATCACGCCTCTCTCGTAGCACATGGGCGGTGAGCCACGAGTAAGAAAAATAGGTGCGTCGCGAGTAAACTTTTTCCTAGTTGTAACAGTTTTTTATGGACTCGTTCATCCTTTCCCACACAACGCTAGTGGCTCCCAGACTTCTTGTCTAAAACTTGTAATGTTAGATCACAGTTGCATAGCCTTGACAGGAAGGAAAAACTTGGTCATAAAAATATTAGTGCATTCTTCCCACAAAGTGATAGCGCATTTAGGCAATGTTGGCAAGCAATTTTTTGTCTTTCCTTAAGTGATAAAGGTAATAAATGTAGCTGGACTACATCAGGGCCAAGATTCTTTATGCGCATCATGTCACATATTTCAGTAAAGGTGTTTAAATGTATATTTGCGTGGTCAGCTTAGACCCTCCGAATTGGTTCTTTTTAACCAAACTCAAATAGTTAGGTTTAATTTCATAATCCCCCGTTGTAACATCGGGTTTAGTAATAGGTGCACGTAAATAATCATTATCGGGAGTAGCATACCCACAAGCTTCTTTTGTGTCATAGATTCAATCTTTTGGTTTTTTATTAAGACAAATAATACGACTAGTAATAAAAAGATTAACTATTTTTTTAGATTTTCAAATGATAACAAAAGATAAACTAATAACAGTAAATAAACTAAAACAAAAATAAAACTAACTAGCAAGGTCTCTAACAAGCTCACCAGGGTAGAGAGAATTGCTTCCCGATAACGGCGCCAGAAAAAGGGTTGATACATTCGATCAGGATTACATATGTAGTATAGCTTGCTTTTGTCCTATAAGATCACGGTTTATCGAACAAGACCTTAAGAACTTGTATTATAGCTTGCCTTTTTTACTATAAGATCAAGGTTTATAGAACAAGACCTTAAGAACTTGAAGTTTCTTTGTTTACCAGGCCATTCATGTTTACTTTGTTTTGTATCGATGGATGGAAATAGGCCAGGGCTAAATATTCACTTGCAGTTATGCACACACATATGGGATAGAGATAATAATAACCTCATTCATGAGTTATGATCTAACCGAGATAAATATTATGAGCAGTATGTTCATAACTACAATAGCATTTGCCAGCCACAAACACTATAGACTTGTGTCCAACCACCACACCACCGTCGCACAGGGTTACACAATTATTAAGTAAAACAGACCAAAACCTTATGATCTATGATGTTACTGTGATTCCTAGATGGATATCAAATCAACTACTGTATCCCCTTTCTATCACTAGATTTCACGCATAGAAGCATATTATCATTCATCTCACCTCATTACCTTTATCACTCCTCTCGATCTTGGGTACCTTACAAGTCCTAAGACCGAGGCAAGAGACAATGATACAAAAGACAAATCTGATATTTAATCACATCACAATATTCCCATGTTAGAATATGCACCTATCACTGCTAGGCTATGCCATAGACCGCAACCGATAGGACTGCTCACTCATGACAATCATAAACATTGTATAGAAATTCTTAAGAGAAATATCAAATAGTCTTACAATGTTGCCAATCATGATGAGATCAAGATTACAAGTAGATGGCTATGTCTATGGAGGGGGAATGGAGGAGGGATGACTATGGTCATGGTGACGATGGTGGCTCGGTGGTGGCTCAACGGTGGATCTCCTCTCCTCATATGTGTTTTCTACGAATGGCAGCTCCGATGCGAATTATGTATAGATGTCTTCACGAAAGTTGTTTTGTTCGATTCGGTGAAGGATGCAACACACGGTATGGGCGGGATCCGTCCATACCTATGCTCGTTCGAACTCCTGGTTCACCTCTTTGTGGCCTCTTTGACTTGAGAAAATTGACAACTTGCAAATCTTCATTAATTAGCTCAGATTCCGCTATAAAAAAGTCCATTTTTGTAGGGACAAAATTCAAACATAGGATTTGCATATCAATGCAATAATTAGTCATTAGTAGTAAGGCTAGAGAGATATTCCGGCAATTACTTATACGAGAGTTAAACATGAAAAAATGGTTGTATTTCATAACCATCAACCCTACAGTAAAATCCCTCGACAGAGAAACATGCAACGACACACTCTCCGGATAATCCGAGAGCGGTGGTGGGAGACTAGCCTGCAGTTTAGTACTACAAGCTATGGTTTCATCTGGGCAGAAGAGACACTACTAGGATCTAGGGTGGACTATGATCAACACTTTTGTTAAAGGGGTGTCCTCTCTTACTTGATAAAGTCGAACCATTGGTCTTAAAAATATTTATTCATCCCTATGAAAAAGTGGTACCCCTGCATAAGCAGGCACTAAATCAAAGTACTATGGAGTTGTGCGGACCTAAAAGCTTTTGTTCGAGAGTATACCAATGGCGTACCATATCTTTATAGAAGGAGATAAAACATTTACAAGATTTCATAAACCTGCTATGAACAACCGGTTTAGAGACACCAAACCACGCCCTCATCTAGGCATACTCTCGTGCTATGTTATTTCTCTTTAAGTACATCCTTGATGTGTCAAAAAAAATCCTCGAAACAAGTTTTTGTCCCGCTATATTAATATAGCAACCACATGATACAACTTTGTGACCACTCACAATCAAGCTCAAGAGCAAAAAAAAGGAGAAAGAAAGAGAAACTAATGCCCACAGCGCCCAAATCCTCTCCACATGATGACCGGCAACCGTTCCATCCTCCGAAGAAATCTCACCACACTTATATTCTATGCCTCCGAACTCTCCGTGTACCGAGCAACCCTTTTTAGGAATGCGAGGACGACGATGCTATTGCCTGATCATCTGGCACGCAGACCCGAAAGTTACATGCATGTGCATGAAGATCAAGTAGTTCTAGGGGAAAATATCTTAACAGCTAGTCTGCAGTAATCCAAATCCATTAGGGCTCGTTTGGAACACGGGAAATCTGTAGGAATTTCATGGGATGGTATTGGAGGAAAGTTTTCCTCTGAGCCCTTTGAAACGCAGGAATAGGAAAAGGTTTCCCATAGGATTGATTTCCTATGCTTCATAGGAAACATACCATCCAGTCCAACCGAATGGAAAAAATCCTCTGCGGGAACCGGAGCTCTGAGACCTTCTACAACTGCTGTTTTTCGCTCTACCACGCCGTTGCGCGCACAAGAAAAACTCCACCTAATAAATGTCTGTCCCTGTCTGCCGAGCAAGTGAATAGAATACTCTAAATTCAAAATAAATAAATATAGAATACTCTATAGTAGTAACTCACACAAGGGTACCGAGGTGATCATTCCGTCCAAGACTAGATGCAGCCCCAAACAAGGCTATATCTTTGCATGGCTAAATGACTAATTACATCAGTTCCTATTTTTTTTTTGATCAGATTAACATCTTTCATTGGGTCATTGATGAGTGTATCTTTGCGTGAGAAAATAGCACAATTTTCTTGAATGGTCAATTAAATGATAAGATTAGTGGTTTGAAATTCAAAACAATTCCTATGCATTTCCTATCCTGCAATCCAAATAGCTACTCACTTTTGCTTCCGTGTCCCCCTCCTATTCAAACTTTGACAAACATAATCTCGTGAACGACCAAGATCACATGATACCGATTCGTTTCGTAGGTCATAAGAACCCGCCCGAAGCCCATATGGTCCGGTTAGACGTATACTTAGGGCCGGTCCTGAGATTTCGGGGGCCCGGGGCGAAACTCGAATTTTGGGCCTCTTATTATAAAAATTTATTCATATATGAGATGATGAAAAATAAATATTTTAAGTATACTCCCAACTATAATATTCATATAAAAATAACAATATTTACATGATACCTTAAAATTTCCTCCGAAAATTCCTAAAAGCAAAGTCCATGACGATGGAATCAATATCAATCTCGTCCACTAACTTCTTCTCGATGCATAGAGTCGTCAAACTATTTAACCTCTCATGTGACATATTTGATCTCAAATAGTGTTCCTCAATAATTTCAACTTTGAAAAGCTTCTTTCAGCTGATGCAACAGTCATGGGCATAGTAAATAAGATCCGATAAGCGATAAAAATATTAGGATAACAATCCGCTTCTCTGACAAACTCAAAAAGCTCCATAGCAGACATTGATGTATTTGGCAAAGTGAACTTAATAACACTTAACTCAGAAATAAGTGCATTTAACTTAACATCGCATACATCAGGTTTACCATTTTGTACCAGGCCGAGTAAAAGTTTTTGCAAATATAGTGCAATGTTCTTTCAGTTGAGAACCATCCAATGCCTTCAAGGATGTCGAACTCATTAAAAACCCAAATATACTTTTGAATGACTGGAGTTCTTCAAATCTGCGTTGATATGAACATCGTTCTTTGCACCGACATTATCTTCTGGATCAACATTAGTCTGTTCCTCCACAAGAACTAGTGTCAACTCATCTGGATTTCTCGAAGTGCTCGTGTTGCTCTTCAAAAAATTATGAAAAGATCCTCTTTGTGACTCTATTAATTTCTTCTCTTGTTCCCTTATTTTTATTTTTTGAGCATCGGATTCGGGCGCCATAATCAGTTAACCTTGCTCGCTACAAAAAAGAATAAAAATTACTAATTAGAAATTTAGAATTTAGAACAAAGAATTAGGGCGTAACCAAACCAGCAGAGGCAGGGGCGGACCAACAGGCAACAGCCGAGGCATGGCGTTCGAATTCGACCGTCGATGGCCGCGGCGGTTAGGGTTAGCGCCTGGCCCGGCGGTGGTCGACAACACAACACTCGATCATCGAGCAACTCTCAGTCCCGGGCGTGGACGCATCGTGTTGGCGTCGCGTCTGACTCTGACGATCTCGCGTGGTGGCTCCCAGGTTCCAGCGGGGTCGGGCACGGGGCACGAAGCGTCAGGAGCATGCCTGTTCGGGAGTCGGTGGGACTTGAGATTGGGAATCGATCGTATCCAGGGGGCAGGAGTGGTCGATCGTTTCCAGGGCCCAGGGGGCAGGGAGGTCGATCGTATCCCGATTCGATCCAGGAGTTGAGGCGTCCAGACTCTGGCGCTTGGCCCAATAAAATTATAAAACTATATCTTTTATTTTTTTATAGATGTATACTAGGTCTATAATTTTTTAGGCCCCTACTACTTTTGGGCCCGGGGCGGCTGCCCCGCCAGTCCCCCCAAGGGCCGGCCCTGCGTATACTCATCGTACATGTATACTCACGTACCTATAGAAGGCGGAAATCAGGACGTATATATTAACATCAACAAAATCTTAAAACATGACATGCAAAGACGTAGATCACGATAAGGGGAGGTGCAATCGGACGGTGGAAATATGGAGTATACCTAGCTCGACCGAGTATACCTATACAGAGGTATACAGGGTCTGAATATGGGTTTTGACGGGTAAAAAAAATTTACCCATGCAAACTTAAGTTTGAGTTCCTATAGAATTTGAGATGTATGACACCTCAATTCCTATAATTTTTCCTATTCCTACGCTTTTCAATTCCCGACGGGGCCTTATTTTCGACCTTCATTGGTCTGTAAATTGCTGGGTTGATTTGCGAAAATTTGGGTAGACTGGTACGCGAACAGTAATAGGCAATGATCGCAGCACGTAGGAGCCGTGCATGCAGAGATGATTGGCTTTCCGAGCTGGTACCAAACCATAATGCTACGGCTGCCCCGGTTCGAGGATGGATGGAGGGCATGATTGCGGAGGGCGTGCTTGCGGTGCTCGCACTGGTAGGGCGTCACACCCACACGGAAAGGCCAGTTCAAGTGTCCATTCATGCGAGCGCATGGCCTTTCCCTCCAGGCCCAAATCATCGTGTCCCGCTTTGTGCCGGCACCGCACCTATCCCGCGCTCGGCCCTACACCGCCTCATCTCCCACCCATCATCATCCCATCATTGCCTGCATGCCGCCCGCCCATCCCACCTTTTTCGACAACAAACAAGAGGCTAGCTACTCTACAGGGGTTTGAATGAAGCGGCTTTCTCTACGTGGTTGGTGAATTCTTCCAGGGCATGGCCTAGTACGTGTGATTAGTTTTGCTTTACGTCGTTTATCTTTGCCGACGCAGATTTCTGCCATCGTTAATAAATGATGTGGTGGTCGACAGAGACATTAGATGTACGGGATCCAATACTCTTTCGATCTAAATTAGTTGTCTTAGATTTGTCTAGGTTTTGATGTATTTAAATACAATATGTTTTAGTGCTAGATATATCTGAATCTACAAAATCAAGTCAACTAATATGGATTGAATGAAGTAACTATATTGAAAGTTTGAAACAAACATTACCTTCGTTCCTAAATACACGATGTTTCGGTCAAGACCATTATAAAATATTTTAGTTAAGACCATGGTGCATTTATATGGTACAACGAATATCATGGGAAAGTAAACTGGATTGAATGTTAACAAGGTGACACACGGAAATCCATATTGGAGCACGTCCTACATGGATCCTTTTTTCTCAAGTCTAAAAAAAAAACTCCATGCAGCCAAACTATGTATTCGGTTCTCCTTCTAGTAGACCGTTGTTAGCGTATACGTGAACAGTTTGGTAATCTAGGGTAGAGATAAATCTTGTGTCTTGTCTTGCACTCTAAGATGATCCATATATGTCCATATATACTCGCCCATGAGGTTCAATAATACATCCAACATATTCCGCCAATCTCTCGTCCGCCGACCGTGATCGGCTATCCTGTAAGTCTTTTTTTCCGATCTCTTGATCGGTTTTCTTTTTTGGTTTATCGATCTTAGATCGGATTGAGTCGTCCGCCGCCGTCACCGTCGCCGCGCGTCTAATCCGACCATCGGCATCGACGATCTACACCGCGCCCGCGCGCCTGCCCTCTCCGCTGCCGTGCCTGCCTCGGCAGGCTGATGCGGTCTCTCGACAAGCTGTCGCGCATCGCGGACGGCTGCCCCCCCCCCCACGGATCGTCTTTGTCGTCATCGTCCGGGACTTCACCGACTACGCCGCCATCGACTACGATCTACGCGTCGTCCATGCCCTAGCGCATACGGTGCACCATCGGTCTGATCAACCGATCTCGCGCCTGTCTACGCCAAGCACGTCCCCGAGCATGCGCATACCACCGATCGAGCTACGGGTTGCCGTTGCGTCGCCCCCTCGGGCGACAACGCCGCCGCCTTTGGCCCACGCTACCGGCTTCCAACGCACCTTCCTTGGCGTGTACGTCGCTGGAGGTCTCCCAGCCGCTGCCCCGACTTGCTCCCTGCAGCTATGCCGCCCCCTTGGGTCGTAGCGTGGCTGCACGCAGTCTACTTCGTCGTCCTCGTGCATCGACGACCTTTGCTTTCACCGCGCCATCTCCTACGGCACGGATCACCGCCGTCTGCACATGGTCTTTGTCACGTCGCCGGGTCTTCCTCGCCTACTTCGAGCACCGCCGTCGCGCTTCACAAGGTAACCTGCAGGGCGCCCTCTCGTCGTCGCAGGTCCCGCCGACTACCCCATCGCCACTCTAGGCATCCATCATGACTATCCCAGGTCGCCGCTGTTTTCACCGCCTTCTACGTCTTCATCCACTACAACTTCGTCGCCAGCGTCATCGCCTCATCCCCGACTACACCACCTACTACTCTACTCCGACAGACGCGGATAGTATCAGCATCTCTCCCTTAGCCACTATGCGCGTCGCAACCGCTCTAGAGGCTTTCTCTGCTTCTTTCTGACATGGCGACAAGTTCATGATGGTCCCTTCCCCCGCACGCCTAGTACCGGCAACACCGGGAGTGCCTTCGTCCCCGACACGTTCCCGAGTCTGGCAAACTCGGATCGACGCCTCGTCTTCATCGGCTTCGACGACGTATTCTTCGGCATCGACCCTCTACGACCGCCTCAACCGCGTCACCGACGAGTTCTTCTTTGCATACTCGGTTCTGGCAAAACTAGAATGTGCGTTCGTCCCTGACGTGCGCCTAGTTCTGGCAAAACTATGGCCGTACCTTGTTCTCGACGGCTCGGACTGCATCGACTTCGGCATCGACACCCTCAACGACTGCCTCGACGCGTCTCCGTCATCCTCCTCGCGCCCTATGCGGATGCGGCTTCACGTGCGGCTACCTCGACACTGGCATCCCCGACCACGACATCGACCACGGCGACCCATCGCACGGCTACCTCGACCATGGCACCGCCTCACGCTCTCGGCTCCCTCGACATCGGCACAAGGGCTACCACCTCGCTTGAGCATCATCAGCTTTCTCTACAGTCCAAGCTACCGCGCTGCGACACCGTTCACGACATTCTCGCTCGGACTGCGGGGGGATGTCAGCCTACTAGATGCTACTTCGGTTTATATTCAGTCTGACCGTCCGTGATGTTCCAGTTGTTCACGATGCTACCGCTACGACTGCGGGAGGATGTTAGAGTATACGTGTACGATTTGGTAATCTAGGATAGAGATAGATCTCGTGTCTTGTCTTACACTCCAAGATGATCTCTGTATGCCTATATATACTCGACCATAAGGCTCAATAATACATCCAACATATTTCACCAATTTCTCTCCCTCTCTATCGTTCTTCAACCGTGATCTGTCGTCCTCCTCATTATAGTCCTCCTAGAATCCAAGGCATTTCGCCGGAATACATCCTGTCTTTTCACCTTGTCATTTTTGCTAAGCCCAGAATATAAGGTATTTTGTATTGAAAAGTTACAACCCGGTAGAATAGAGTATTGAATAGATCGAGGTATTTTTCGGAAGTTTTCAAAACTTTGATCTTAATTTTTCAAAGTTTGAAATAAAGCGCTACTTGGAGCCCTTGCTCCAAATGGCTGCTCCCATGACAATGGCGACTAGTTTATTCTTCAATCTTAATACTCCACAAGTAGACATTCTATGAGTGACGTGTGGCGGTATGCAAGTCTGAGTGAACGCCTATGCTGCACTCGGTGTTCAAAAAATGTAAAGAATTTCTCATACACCATACAGGTCCGATCCTCTGTGATAAGGGTGGATTATAGATATGCTACACACCAATAATTTTATTTTTATTTAAATGATAGTCAACTTTCTAACTTATCAACATCTTTTGTCTCTGGCTCTCCACGCCAAGAGAGAGTCTAGCTAATTCATAATCATACTTGTTCCAACTGTAGAGGGGTGGCGTAGGACTATTAGTGGTAAAAACCTCGTAAGTGTGGCAGAGGAAGATGAGTATCACAAGATTTAGACCAGTGATCCGGCATGTACAAACTACTAACTATTTGTCCTTTAGATTTTGCATAAATTGGTTTATAACAACACACTTTGGGCTCTCTTGTCGATATCTGATGCTTTCATATGCTTCTTTGTTCCTCTCACCCATTAATTCTTGCCTCAACACTAGTGGCGATGATACTACCTTGTTCATAGGACATAAAAGGGTGGTATGAGGTGACACACTGGCAATTGGAGTATGAGAATCTCAACGGGGTCGAATGCCATCGTGTTGCAAGAGACAGGGAATAAGAGGCGAGGCATAAAAAGAGGTGGAGACGGGCAAGTAAAGTAGACAGGTTGGACAACGATGATGGCATTGTTTAGGGTTTTGAATTGAGGGTTATATTTATATTTGAGGTAGAGGAGAGGTGAGGAGTGTCACCGGGCTGCTACGTACAAAATATGGACTAAAATTTGAACGGAGAAACACAATTGACTTGTAATCCATATAAACAGAGTTTATACATATTGTTTGGGTAAAATTTAACCCAAAACCGGTGTGGGGCACCTCAGTTTGTAACTTGGCATGCCCACAGCGCTCACCTCTCGATTTCGAACTGCACATCGGCCTCGGTGTCGCTACCCTATGGCATGTGTACGTTTTCTCGGCATCTCAGTTGAAATGAGTAGCTAACGTAGTACGTGGGCTGTCTTGCAGCTCATAAAATCATCTCCCTGAATTAACTAGTAATCCTTTTCGAGATGAGAAGGTACGTTTCCACCCGACAATCCGTCTACCCACGACGGGAGATAGATCTCCTCTCGCACGCAGCCTGCCTCGATCAGCGCCCCCCAATCATGGCCAACCACGGACGGAGGGCATGGGCGCCTGGCCGTCACACAGGGAAGAAAAGGGTGGACGACGACGCATCAGGCAGCATGACTGCATGGCGCGCGGGAGCGACCTGCGACACGACGCGCCCGGCGGAGGGGGAACCAACCGAACCTGCCGCGCCTGCGCGTGAGTAGGATGGATAGAGAGGATGGACGGGGACGGGGACGCGCGCGACGCGCGCGAGCGAAATCCGACGCGTTCACGTGGCTCCGGGCCCGACACGCCGTGGGGCGGCACGTGGGCGAGGCTCTGTTCCCCGGCCCGCCGTACGTCCGGAGACGGGGAGATCTCGCGCGCGCCCTTGTGCCAAAGCGGGAACCGCAGGTGACGGCGGGCCCCGACACCCACCGCCCTCAGGCGTGCCGTCCTCTACTCTCCTCCTGCCCTGTCCTTCTCGACATCCCACCACGGCCAGGCCCAGGCCAGCAGTGACTGTCGTCGCGCGCGGCTCGTGTGATCGCACACGAGAGATATCTCACATCATCTCTATCCGTGGCCGGCGATCGATCGGTTATTCAAGGCGCCTCGCCCGACTGCGTCGTCATGTGCCCGCTCTGCTGCACGCATGCATGTCTCCATGGATGATCACATCATAGTACACGCCTCGCTTGGCACGTACTCCTACGAGTAACCTGCTCCAAATCTCTTCCGAAACCAAAACAAGTCTCTAACAAGTGGCTTCTGGGTACTTGCATTTTTTTTCGTGAGTACGGCTAGAAAAGGTACGTTGAACCTGTAATCTGTCTAATCTTTCAGTCACATCTTCCGTCGAATGGTCTGAGCCTCTGTTGGCTTCGAACGGATGGGAAGAAAGTTGAGAAAAAGACGTGGGTTTCAGGGGTGGAAGAAAAGAAAGAAGAAGCAAAGTTTATTCCACAGCGAGTGAGATGTGATCTCTTGTCGAGCGATTCCCCCGTTGAAACACGTACCAGGGGGCATCGATCCATTTCGAGTATACGTGACCCGCAGACTCCTGATGGAGCAGCAGGTTGACCTCACCTCGACGCACCGGGCCGACAGACCTGGGCACAGAATGTCGCAGGCCGGCCTGGGAAAAAACTGGAAAAGTTACCAGCAGACCATGCACACGGCAGACACGCACTTTCACCGCGTGGCTGGACAAAGGTAAATGCGCCGTGTCTGCGGATGGATAGTTACTGCCGTCCGCCGCACACATCAGATTCAGTGCCGTGGAAGCGAAGAAGATGGATCCAGTCGAGTGCACAAGGATTTCCTAGATCATGTGCTGCAGCTGCGATACAATACAGAGCTGATGAAAACCTGCAGGAGGTATTCTACCGGGCGGTGGAGATGCCCTTACTGGCCGGCATGCTAGCAGCCGTGGTCGTTGAAACTCTGCGCTGATCATTGCCCCCGTCCGGCCGAGAGTTCTTACTGGCCAGCAAGGTAGCAGGCGTTGTTGTTGTTCAAAAACATCCTGCGGCGATCATGGCCCTCGTCAGGCCGTCACCGTCAGAATCATGAGCCACTGGCTAAATTCAGATAACAACCGATGGTGGATAACCAGATATACATGGGAGCCTGACGACGGAGTGACTGAATGCTCGACCTCAGAGTTAATAGCATATAACCACCACTTTGCTGCAAAATGTTCGGAAAACCACCACCTTTCGCCAATTTCGCTATGTGACCACTATTCAGTAATTTTTTTGCAGTTCGCACTAAACTTAGATTGAAAGTGAATTGACACCATTTCTGACTAGCGGGGCCTACTTGTCAGGGTCAATTTGCTGAGCTAGACATAGCCCCACCTGTCAGTCGAATATTAAAAATCAAAATATACTAAAAAATAAAAAATAAATCAAAAGAAGTGGGAGGTTGAGCTTGAGACTGAGCTCGCCGGAGCTCATCGTGCCGCCCCTCCTGCTCGCGCCACCGACGAGCTTGAGGCCGAGCCGCCACCCCTCATCCTCGTGCCACCGACGAGCTCGAGGCCAAGCCGTCGCCCTCCTGCTAGCACCGTCGACGAGCTCGATGCCAAGCCGCCGCCCCTGGCCAGAGTCGCTGCCCTCGCCACGCCGCCCCTGGCCGGAGTCGCAGCCCTCGCCGTGCCGCCCTTGGCCGGAGTCACAGCCCTCGCCGCGCCGCCCCTGGCCAGAGTTGCAGCCCTCACCGCGCCGCCCTTGGCCAGAGTCGCAGCCCTCGCCGCGTCGCCCCTGCACCCCTAGCACCTCCCCAGCCGACGCCCTCAGCCCCGTCCCGGCCTGCGCTGCTTCGCCCCGCTCTGTCCTGGCCAGCATCATCCCCTGCCCCTGGCCCCACGTCGCCCTGCCCCCTGGCCTCTCCCTGGCCAGCGTCTCGGCCCTCCCCCGGCCTGCGCTGCTCCGCCGCCCACCTAGGCCTACGCCGCCTCGCCTCGCCCCATACCGACCCTGTCCAGCCCAGTGCCGCCCTGCCCCGGCTGGCCAGAGTTCACCGGAGAGGAGCGGTGGTGGTGTACAGACGGGGGTGGCCGCTGCTCTCTCTATTTTTTTTTCAATTTATTTATATTTTTTTGTATTTTTAATTGGCCTGACATGTGGGACCTGGTCCAACTCAGTAAAACCTCCCTGATAAGTGGGTCCTACCAGTCAGAAACGATGTCAGTTCGCTGGAATCTGAAGTTTAGCGCGAATTGTAAACAATTGCTGAATAGTGGTCATATTTTGCGAAATTGATGAAAGGTGATGGTTTTCCAAATATTTTACAGCAAAGTGGTGGTTTTATGCTATTAACTGTTAGATTTATATGGGTTGTGGCCCATGTAAGCAGCCCATCTAGTCTAATAAATCCTGAAATCTCAAGGCCGATCTATTATGGCAGCTTGGGAGCCGTGTGGGAGACAAAGTTTAGTCCCACATTGCTAGTTGTGAGAGAGTTGGACCAGCTTATAATCTGTTGGGTACGTGTCAACATTCATGTGCATGTTTGACGCGTGTCCCTGTCTTCCAACACGTGGCGACTCGGTCGGCTCACCTCCCAGGCTATAGAGCGAGAGACAGACAGATCTAGACGATCCAGTTCTTTTCTCAGTCTCTTTTGCTGTGTGTTCCTCTTGCTGCGCTGCTCTCTAGGCTTCCCCATCCCGGTGGCCGCGTGCACTGCTGTCCAGGAGAGCAGGCCTCCGAAACCCCGTCCGTTGAGATCCTGCACCGGGAGACGGACGATAAGGTTTTTGGAGAGCGTCTCGACGCGACTGCTCGCCTCTGTTCGTGTGTTCTTCTTCAGCAACCGACGACCTCATCAGCACCATGGGTGACAACAACAATGACCAAGGTGCTGCTGCGGTGACGACCTTCTCGGTCAACCTGTACGTGCTATTCTTATCTCTGTATACACTAGTTCTTGCTAGATTTTCAGATTTACTAGATGTGGCTGTTTGGCTGCATGTGTTTAGATCTGCTAGTGCTTACATGATGTTGATTTCGGTAATTAATCTCATGGGGAAATTGTCTAATTTTCTAACAATCCAAAAACCTTATTTATTTAGGCATTTTTCTTCATCTGCCTTTGCTGCTTCGCTGAAACCGAGCCCTTTTACGGGTGCTAATTTTAAGAGATGGCAATGGAAAACCCTCTTGTGGCTCACTGCAATGGGCATAGAAAAAGTTACAGCTGGCACTCCTAGAGGTCCGCTTACTCTCGAGGAAGAGAGAGAGTTCAGGGAGGCCACTGTACTTTTTGTTGGCTCTGTACTCAGTGTGCTTGGAGACAAGTTGGTTGATGCATATTTGCATATCCGTGATGCCAAGGAACTGCGGGATGCGCTGGATGCTAAGTTCGGTGCTGCCGATGCCGGTGGTGAACTGTATGCTATGGAGCAATTCAATGACTACAAGATGGTTGAAAACCGATCTCTAGTAGAACAGGCTCATGAGCTACAGATCATGGCAAAGGAACTCGAACTCCTCAAGTGTGTGCTTCCGGACAAGTTTGTCGTGGGATGCATTGTCGCTAAGCTTCCTCCTTCATGGAGGAACTTTGCCACTTCTCTAAAACATCAGAGGCATGAGCTCTCTGTTGAGTACCTAATTGGTTCTCTAGATGTTGAAGAGAAGGCGAGGGCAAAAGACAAACACACTAGTGGAACCGAGGGACATTCTGCTGCCAATATGGTATAAAAAATGACCACAAGTCCAAACGAAATAACAAAGTCTGTCAGACTACCAACTTTAAGAAGAAGAAGGGGCAGAATAAGGAAAAGAAAGAACTTTGTTGGGTGTGTGGTGAGATTGGTCATTGGGCTCATCGTTGTCCACAGAAGAAAGGCAAGAAGGGTCAGGCTGGATAGAGTTCTAAATCTGTCAACATTGTCATTGGCAATACTGATGCAGGAACTTCAGGTTTTGGGTACGGTAATTTATTGCCTACTATTTTTTCTGTATTTCAACCCACAGAATGGTGGGTTGATACGGGTGCCAATGTCCATGTGTGTGCTGACATTTCCATGTTCACCTCTTATCAGGCTCGAGATTCCTCAATCATGATGGGGAATGGGTTACATCTACTGTTCTTGGTGCTGGCACGGTAGATCTAAAGTTTACTTCGGGCAAGATCGTGCAATTGAAGAACGTTCAACATGTCCCTTCTATCAAGAAGAATCTCGTTAGTGGATCCCGTCTTCTGAAAGATGGGTTTAAGTTGGTATTTGAGTCCAATAATATTGTACTGTCTAAGTATGGAACCTTTGTTGGAAAAGGCTATGAATGCGGAGGCATGTTCTGTTTTTCATTGGTAGACTTCTGTGATGATGTAGTGAACCATGTTTGCACTACTAGTAATGAAACTAATGTTTGGCATTCACGACTTTGTCATATTAATTTCGGTTGTATGTCGCGGCTTGCTGGTATGAGTTTAATTCCAAAATTTACTATTGTCAAAGGCTCTAAGTGCCATGCTTGTGTGCAAGCAAAGCAGCCTCGCAAGCCTCATAAGCCTGCAGAGGAGAGAAACTTGGCACCTCTTGAGCTTATACATTCAGATCTATGTGAGATGAATGGTGCGTTGATAATTAGTGTAAAGAAATATTTCATGACTTTGATTGATGATTCTACTAGGTACTGTTATGTATATCTCTTGAAAACAAAAGATGAGGCCTTAGATTTCTTTAAAATCTATAAGGCAGAAGTTGAAAATCAACTTGAGAAAAAGATTAAAAGAATTCGGTCTGATCGTGGTGGAGAGTACTTTTCTAATGAGTTTAATTTATTATGTTCGGAACATGGTATTATACATGAGAGGACGCCTCCCAATTCCCCTCAATCCAATGGGATTGCTGAGAGGAAAAACCGGACTCTAACAGATTTGGTTAACGCCATGTTAGACACTACCGGTTTATCTAAGGAATGGTGGGGGAGGCTATATTGACTTCATGCCATGTCCTAAACCATGTTCCAACTAAGAATAAAGAGATTACACCATTTGAAGAATGGTAAAAGAAAAGGTTGACACTCTCTTACTTACGCACTTGGGGTTGTTTGGAAAAGGTCAACGTGCCAATCAACAAGAAGCGTAAGCTTGGACCAAAAAATGTAGATTGTGTCTTTCTTGGCTATGCTTCTCACATCATTTCTTACAGATTTCTTGTGGTGAAATCTAAAATGGACGACATGAGTGTCGGTACCATTTTTGAATCAAGAGATGCTACATTCTTTGAGGATATATTTCCTATGAGAGATATAACTAGCATATCAAATAAGAAATATGATCCAGTTTCTGAACCTGAAACTCCCATAGAGACCGATGAACAATCAGATGATGTGAGTTCAGATTCGGATGAGGATGACAATGAAGCTCCCACAAGGAGTAAGAGACAAAGGATCGCAAGATATTTTGCTAATGATTTCATTGTGTACCTAGTGGATGACACTCCCACTACCATTTCAGAAGCTTTTGCATCTCTGGATGTAGACTACTAGAAGGAAGCGGTTCAAAGCGAGATGGATTCCATCTTGGCTAATGGAACGTGGGAGATATCTGAACGTCCGTATGGGTGTAAACCGGTAGGATGTAAATGGGTATTTAAAAGGAAGCTTAGGGCTGATGGTACTATTGAAAAGTACAAAGCTCAGCTTGTGGCTAAAGGCTATACCCAAAAGGAAGGCGAAGATTTCTTTGATACTTACTCACATGTGGCTAGATTGACCACAATTCGAGTACTACTGTCACTAGCTGCCTCACACGGTCTTCTCGTTCATCAGATGGACGTTAAGACGGCTTTCCTAAATGGAGAGTTGGATGAGGAAATTTACATGGAACAACCTGATGGTTTTGTACTAGAAGGTCAAGAGAGAAAGGTGTGTAAATTGAAGAAATCTTTGTATGGCCTCAAACAAGCTCCCAAACAATGGCATGAGAAGTTTGAAAGAACTTTGACATCTATGGGCTTTGTTGTAAATGAAGCCGACAAATGTGTGTACTACCGCCATGGTGGGGGTGAGGGAGTTGTCCTATGTCTCTATGTTGATGACATACTAATTTTTCGGACAAGTCTCAAAGTGATTAATGAGGTCAAAACCTTCTTGTCTCAATGTTTTGAGATGAAGGATATTGGAGAAGCTGATGTTATCCTAAACATCAAGCTATTGAGAGATGAGAATAATGGGATTACACTTGTGCAATCACATTATGTAGAGAAGGTGTTTTGAGCAGATTTGGATATGATGATTGCAAATCCTCTCCCACACCTTATGATCCTAGTGTTTTGCTTCGAAAGAATCAAAAGGCAGCTAGAGATCAATTGAGATACTCTCAGATTATTGGCTCACTTATGTATTTAGCTTGCGCTACAAGGCCTGACATCTCGTTTGCTGTGAGCAAACTTAGCCAGTTTGTGGCCAACCCGGGAGATGATCATTGGCATGCTCTTGAGAGAGTAATGCGCTATCTAAAAGGAACCGTGAGCTATGGAATTCATTATACCGGGTATCCAAGAGTACTTGAAGGGTATAGTTATTCAAATTGGATATCATATGCTGATGAGATAAAGGCCACAAGTGGATATATATATTCACTCTTGGTGGTGGCGCTGTTTTATGGAAGTCTTGCAAGCAGACCATCTTAACGAGGTAAACAATGGAAGCAGAACTCACAACATTAGATACTGCGACTATCGAAGCAGAATGACTTCGTGAACTCTTAACTGATTTGCCCATGGTTGAAAAACCAATACCGGCAATCCTTATGAACTGTGACAACCAAACTGTTATTGCCAAAGTAAACAGTTCTAAGGACAATATGAAGAGTTCAAGACATGTCAAGAGAAGACTGAAGTCTGTCAGAAAGCCGAGAAACTCCGGAGTTATAGCATTGGATTATGTCCAAATGGCTAAGAATCTGGCAGATCCTTTTACGAAAGGACTATCAAGAAATTTGATAGAAAATGCATCGAGGGAGATGGGTTTGAGACCCACGTGAGTTGTCTAGGGGGTAACCCAACCTATGTGATCGAAGATCCCGTGAATTAGGACATGGGAAAACAAACCAAAACAACTGAGTTGAGAGAAACTTTCAAAACTCTCACTCCGTTGCAGATGCAATTCTCTCATGGTATTCTGTAAGGAAGGTTGATTATATCTTAATGTGTTCTGACTGGCTCCTTGGGAGCAAAGACGCTGTCCTACAGAGCGATCTTGAAAGAACACACCTATATGAGCTACACTACTGGTCACAGTGTATAAGATTTGGGTGAATCTCTAGGAAGCTTATGAAAGGCCGAGGAGTATGACTTATAAGCTCCACTAGCCTATGGCAGCCAAGTACTGATAACGACATTGAGTGAAACTTGCTGCGCAAGACTGGCAATTCAAGGCATAGACTATTGTTCAGTTGTAGTAAGCGAATCTCTTTGTCTAGGTGGAAGTTCAACTTAACAGTCTCCACTAAACTGCAGGTATATTAAACAATGATTTGAACTAATGTGTCATATGATGTGCCGATGGGGGATTGTTAGATTTATATGGGTTGTGGCCCATGTAGGCAGTCTATCTAGTCTAATAAATCCTGAAATCTCAAGGCCCATCTATTATGGCAGCTTGGGAGCTCTGTGGGAGACAAATTTTAGTCCCACATTGCTAGTTGTGAGAGAGTTGGACCAACTTATAAGCTGTTGGGTACGTGTCAACATTCGTGTGCATGTTTGACGCGTGTCCCTGTCTTCCAACACGTGGCGACTCGGTCGGCTCACCTCCCAGGCTATAGAGCGAGAGACAGACAGATCTAGACGATCCAGTTCTTTTCTCAGTCTCTCTCGCTGTGTGTTCCTCTTGCTGCGCTGCTCTCTAGGCTTCCCCATCCCGGTGGCCGCGTGCACTGCTGTCCGGGAGAGCAGGCCTCCGAAACCCCGTCCGTTGAGATCCTGCACCAGGAGACGGGCGATAAGGTTTTTGGGGAGCGTCTCGACGCGACTGCTCGTCTCTGTTCGTGTGTTCTTCTTCAACAACCGACGACCTCATCAGCACCATGGGCGACAACAACAATGACAAGGTGCTGCTGCGATGACGACCTTCCCGATCAACCTGTACGTGCTATTCTTATCTCTGTATGCACTAGTTCTTGCTAGATTTTCAGATTTACTAGATGTGGCTGTTTGGCTGCATGTGTTTAGATCTGCTAGTGCTTACATGATGTTGATTTCGATAATTAATCTTATGAGAAAATTGCCTAATTTTCCAACATTAACTCCTCGACCTCATGATCGACCTCCCCACCCCAGCCAGCGCAATAAACTTGGCACTCGACGACATTACACACTGGCCTCTGAACTGAAGTAGATAGATAGCGAGGAGGAGATGTGGCCTATGATCACCTCGAGCCAAGCCTTCATCAGCTTTCGCATGCCAACTTGCCGAGAAACCATTACACCGAAAAGCTAGCAGGGTGGCTTGATTCGCAAGGGACAGGATGAGAGCCTCGCACGCAGTCAGCAGTGGAAGCACGCATTTGTCTCGCCATAATAAGTGAAAGAGGCAAGGACAATGATCTTCAACGGGAGGATACATCCACGGACAGCCTGCCATGTGTGCCGATATCGGCCGGTCACTACTGGCCCTGCCATGTGCCAATGTGCCATCATGTGTGTTGCCTCATCATGGCATGGCTGGAATCATTGAGGGAACGTGCCGCTGTCCGTCGGTTGACCCGCTACGGCCGGCCGGCCGGCCAGCTTCTGACCGCTGATTGCTGCTAGTAGGCTGCACTTGACTGGACTGGACTGGAGTTCAGTCACCTCTGAGTGGATGGTTGAAACTTGAAAGGTACCGGCCGAAGTTTCATTGACATGATGCTGTTCGAGCCTGCCTGCCTGCCCGCCAGGGCTCTCCTTGTCTCCTCAGGGAGCTATCATGTTCGCGTTGAATGACCGGAGATGTTAAGCTGTGTAACATTTCGAAGAAGAAAAGGTTAGAGTGTGTGGAATATTACACTGCCCCATGCGCGATAGAAGAAAAGGCTGGGAGCTAGCAAGCGAGCTGCGCGATGGGCTTTATTTCAGCCCTGAGCTCCTATTCACTGCTTTAAGCGGCGGTGAGGCTCCCACCACCTACACCGCCCTAAATAGGCTACATTGTTGCAGCCCATTACAGGAGGTGATTTCCTTTTTCCATTTTTTTTTCATGTTTTCTGTTTGTTTTTTTTACTTTTTAAAACCTGAACAGTTTAAAATCTGATTTTTTAAAATATTAATATTTTTACTTTGAACAATTTCAAGAATCTAAATATTTTTTGAAATCTGAACATTTTTCATAATCTGAACGTGTTTCCAAAATCTATACATTTTCGAAGATTTGAACGTTTATCAAAATATGGAAAAAAAAAGAAAGAAAATAGTAAAATAAGAAATAAGTGAAAAAACAAAAAATATAGAAGAAGAAAAAAAGAAAAAAGAAAACCGAAATAGGAAACCAGGTAGGAAGAAAGGTCAAAAAAAATCAAGAAATAGAAAACCAAGTAGAAAAAAGAAACCGCGATAAGTGGGCATGACCTAGAAGCAATGGGTACACGACGTGGCTAAAACGGCAATACCGGGGCATCATCCTGTTGACATGAGTATGATTTACTAGGTTCTCCTAATTGGCATGGTGCCTATCTGAACCATGGTCCACAAGAAGCCAAGATTCCTGGAAGCATCCGAGGCCCAGGAACCGGACATGTTGATCAAGGAGAAAGTATAAACCGACATAATAATAGAGTTGTATTTCTAACATTGTAACCGATCCATCCTGAACTCTAAGACCTGGCCTCATATAAAGGCTGGGAGGAGCCGATCCGATGGAGAGGACACTTTAGTTTTGACCGAAACACAACTGTCGTAAGTTAGATTCCATCTAGCAAATTGGCAACCCTGTAATCATATTCCTCAGTAATTAGATAGAATATCGACTCTCTTGATTGTCAGATACATCGACGAAATTATCAGCACTCTCTTTCCACCAAACCCTAAGTCTATAACTGTGGGCATTGCCGAGATAACCTCTCGACACCCGTTGCACCGCGACTCCTGAAGCATGAACCCGTGTGGGCTGACCCATTTACCGTCACACTGTTCTTTTGGTTCACTGTTTATTGTGCCCATGATATGGTTGTTTAAATTTGATTAGATTATAAAAAGGCATTTAGATATGAAAAAAAAGTTCAGATTCAAAAAAGTCTAAATTTGAAAAGTTGTTCAAACTAAAAAATGTTCGACTTCAAAATTGTTCAAAATTAGAAATTTTAGATTCGAAAAAAAATTAAATTAAATTTTTTTCAAATTTTTATCTGTTCAAATTTAGAAGTTCTTTAGATTCGATAAAAATTCATTTTAATTTTTTTTCCAAATTTTAAATTGTTCATAATTAAAAGACAAAAAAATAAAAGGAAAAAATAAACAACAACAGAAATGAAAAGAAAAAAGGAAACCAAATGCACCAGAAACACTTGATTAAACCGAACTGGAAGATTCGGAAATGTTTCCAAAACCCGAAAAACCCAGTAATCCTGGTGTCTTATTGGGCCAGTCGCTTAAAAGACGTAGTAGAAAGGCGCAACGCTAGCCGAATGCGTGGAGAGCCAGGTAGGAACACAACGGGCGTGGAATAGGAATTGCTCACCGACCAGGTCGTTACACCGCGCTGCACACCCCTGCGTGCAATGTGTCTAGCCTAGTTTCGTCACCGTGAGTATCTTTTTTTTCGTAGTTTCCTTTTTTTTTCTTTTTTTTCCTGTTTCTTTTACTATGCTGTACTTTTTACGATTTTTTCTTCGTTTTACCTTTTCTTTTCAAAATTAATGTTTGAAAATGTATAGGTTAGAAATTTGTTTAGATTCGAAAAATGGTCAAAATTCAAAAATAGTTCAAATTCAAAAAATGTTCAAACTCGAAAATTGTTCAAGTTCAAAATTTGTTCCGATTTAAAAAATGTTTTAAATTTGAAAAAGTTCAAATTCGAAAATGGTTTAGATTGAAAGATATTTAAATTTGAAATATGTTCAGATTTTAAAGATGTTCAAATTTTGGAAATATTTAGTTTTTGAAAAATGTTCACATTGACAAATGTTCAATTTTTTTAAAAATAATCGGATATTTTTCGATAACAAAAAATTTGACAGAAGACAAAAACCAGACAGTAGACAAAAACTAGACTAAAAAAAACCGGCTGAAAAAGACGGGTCCTAAGGCTTTGTTCGGTTGCATGGGTTTAAATCCACTAGTGGATACAACACCTGCAGGGATTTGATGATCCCTAGCTGTCACCCCGATTCCCACCATCCTTCTCCCCACGTTCCCTACTAATCACTATCTTATTTTGCCATTCGGCTAATCCCTGTACAACCGGCAGCAGGTAACAAGCACTGCAGTTTCGGCAGGCAGCAAGCAGCACACAATCAAAAAAAACAGCATAATCTTTGAATTTAAATAACATACAATCAGAAAAAAAGACAGCATAACCTTTGAATCTAAATAATATTCTTTTTGACATCAGCTTTGAGCATGACGGAAAGCTAAAAATACAGGCAACAAAATACAGTGAAATACAGTGAAAGCACGCATAAATTTTGTCAGTGAAATACCGTGAGATTCGTCCATAGAAAAATAGTGACACGCAACAAAATATAGTGAATAACAGACACAACAAATAAATATGGAGTCTTTTTGCTATAGAGCACACACGGATTGATCGCCACAGCAGCCTTGTGTTTCTTCTTCTGGATCTTCTTCATGTATTAGAAAGATATAAACATGGGCATGTACCTAATATACAACTCTTTTCCCTCAGGCATTTATTAGAAAGAACTCCAGCTCTTTTCCCTCAACATGTACCTTATATACAGAGAAAAATACAAGAACATGGCTCAGGCAGAAAATGGTACCAATGTTGAGAAGGAGACCAGAAGATAAACCAATGTCCTCATTGTTGGTACCAATGTACAAACAACTCCTTATTTGTATATCTAAACTGAAGGCCATCTGTCATGTACAAGAATTCATTTTGGAGAGCCAAACATGTATGTGATGATGGTAAGGTATATCATAATATTGCCAACTGCCAATAGGTGTAAAACAACTTCTATTTTCTTTTCATTCACCTTTGATTCTTAGTAAAAATGAATCAGTAGCACTAACTAATAAGCAAGCAGAATTACAGTCAGCACTTGCATAAGAAAAGCATGTGATCTGCATGGTCTCGAGCTCTTGACACTCAAGGTCTACTAAGACTAACTTCAGATCTGCTACTCACAAAACCTTGATTATTAGAAAGGTGATAGTTGTGTCTTTGAGTTCATGCAATTAGGAGGGATCTATGTAAAATAAGATGACTTCATCGATCTTTTAAGTTCCCTTTATATCCAAGCAGAAACAAAATGAAACCATGAATTTACTAGGGGAAATAATCTAAGAAACCAAGAGCCGACTCTACTAGAAATCACATTTACCAAAAAAGAACTACTTTCACTTTAGCTGAACACCGATGCAACAAAATACTGATGATATAAGATGTCGTATAGTAAAGAAACATGGGAAGACAGTAGAAAAACATGAGAAGACAGTGGTAGCAGTGATGCAGCTTGGAAAGCATTAAGAAGAGGAGATTTCACCTTTGCTAGGCCATTTCGCTTCGCAGCCACATCGCAGCCGTCTCAAGGTCAGTGCAGATGAAGAGCTCGCGGTTGTATGCACTTTTAAAGACTCGTAGAGCTTTCACCTTCTCCTCTTGCGAGAATTCCATTGTGCTTAGGCGAGCAATGCAGTTCTTGATTGAGAACTCATCCACATTCCTTGAATCAGCTTTCGTGTCCTCAATTTGCTTTGTCTTCATCTCAATATATTTTTCCATCATTGCAGCTACATCTGCATTTGATCGGCGCCTTTTGGGTTCGATATCAGTGCTTGTTGATGGTGCAACATTCACTGTTGGGTTAGCTTCAAAACTGGCCTCTTGCATGCCTCCTTGTGTATCAGCCTCAACATCCACCGCGGTCTCTCCAATATGGGGCTGTATGACCTCTACAGAACTAACCTCAGGATCGAACTCCACTTCTTTAAGGAATGGTTATTGGGATTGCTGAGTGGAGGTAAAGTTATAGGTTCCCTCGGCGGTCTGTCCATCATACAACTCTCCCAAGGCATCAAACAGAGGAAAAGCCTTAGTACAGAACTTCCCTATCTTAGGAAATGACTGCACAATAGAAAATAAGACGAGTGATATACCATCATAAGTAATATCTTACGATAATAAGGAAATGACCAGATGCAAGAAAGGAACTAAAACTATCTTATGATGATAAGGTTATCCCATAGCGCTTGCTCAGCTTCGATCATTGAACACTTGTCATTCCAGGATACCCCGCTTTGTTGCCTAGCTTCTTTGAGCATCTTATATACCCTTTTTAGGTCCTTCTCCTTATCTTGGATCTGTCCCTTTGTGTAAGACACATACGGATGGCTTGCTTGAAATCTCTTGACGATCTTATTCCAGGCGTCGGAGGACCACCCATTCTGACCCTTATATTGAGGGGTATTGTGCTCGTGCAGCAAATCCACAAGGGCCTTTTCTAGTTCAGCATTCCAAGAGGCTCTATCTGTTTGAGAAATATTTCAATTTAGCCAAAAACAAGCATGTATAATAAGCTATTGGGGTTTAAGAATTGAAGTCTCTACCTTTAGACGGCTTTTTTGTTACCCCGCCTTTTGGTGAGAGATTCTTCTGGGCAACTTTAGTTTGCATGAGATTAATCCTTGGAGATCCTCTTCTAGTCATCATCATGACCCCTAGAACAATATTCATGATACAAGCAGCAAGACATTTATCCTCATATAAGAACTAAATAATCTCAAATTAAAGAAGCTCAAATGTCATTACTTTATTACATCACATAAGAAACAAAAGAAGCTCAAATGTCACTACTTTATTACATCACACTTGACTTTACTGTTGACGGTAATCCGCCCACATTTGATGTGCAATCATATCTCTAAGATTGTTGCCTTCATTGTTGACTTGATGGTTTTGAGGAAGATCACCATTAGGAAGGTCCACATAATTTTCTGGGGGTATGTTGTTTGTTTGGTTATCTAACCAGCTCTCATCTCCCTTATGCAAACAAATGATGTTATGCAATATTGCAGCAGCCACCGGAAACTTCACTTGATTCTCTAATGTGTGATGGGTTCCCACTTTCAGAATGGGGAACCGTTTCTTCATGACTCCCAATGCACGTTCAATATGATTCTGTAGTACGGCGTGGCGGTGATTGAATAGCTCCTTATAGTTTTGGGGTGAACGACGATCATGCCCAAACTCCTTCAAATAGTATCGAACACCACGGTATGGTGCAAGAAAGAATGGAGTGTTTGCATAACCACCATCTACGAGATAGAACTTGCCCTGAGGTACTTTAAATCCTTTGAGAAGTGCGGATCTAAGAACCCTAGCATAAGTCGCGGATCCCTCCCAGCCACAAGATATGAATGTGAAATTTAGATCAAAGTCACATGCGACCATAACATTCTGGCTGAGTGTCCCCTTCCTGTTTCTAAAGGGAGCAGCTTTGTCACTCGGAATGGTCATGGGAATATGAGTCCCGTCAATGGCTCCAATACAGTTCTGCAAAGAAAATGATAAGAAAATAATAAGAAATTATTTTGGTTTGTGGAAAGGAAGACATTGTCATGAGAATATGACTTAGCAAAAACCTGAAAATAGGGGAAGAATCTCGGGTTAGACTGGATCTTTGGACTTGGAGGCTTGAGAAAATGCTTTGACAGAGTAAGGATTATATTGAAGAAATTCTTCACGTGCCAATGAAAAGTGTCACCACTTCGTTTGAATTGGACCTGGAGGGCCTGGAAGGAGGAATTGTGGGACAACATTCACAGAAAGGCTGCTAGTTTCTCTTCGACAGTAAGTCTGGTATCCCGTACCAACTTCTCCCGTCGAAGGAAACTAGCCAAAGCCTTGAAGATATGAGGCTCCATCCTAAATGCTTCTTGACAATTTTTGACGTGCCCTTCAAGCAAGTCCCTTACAACCTCATCACCTCTCAGAATCGACGTATGGCGAGGCTTTTTTGGTTCACTGCCACCCAATAGATGCGGTGCAGGTAAAAGGAAAAGCATCATATCGTCATCCTCCTCCTCCTCCTCCTCTCTCTTTCTAATGCGATCCCTCATTCTCAAATCCATGCAAAGACTTAAAAGAAACAGGCCACTAGTTACTAGTAGCAAAATAGACAGTGTAGAAACAGAATATGTGCTAAAATGGAACATACCAACACAAATACAGTTCATGAAAGAACTATGACCAGCAACGCAGGCTATTAAGAAGCTCTAACATATTCTCTTCCTAAGCATATATCAACTACTTTCATTTGCATAAAAAAAATCAACTACTTCAGTAAATTCATGGTTGCAAGTTACTGTAAATACTGAAAGAGCATGCTCGCAGCCACCAAGGAAACAAAAATACAGTTCGCCGTTAAGCTATTCTTTTGGAAATGATTTTAATCTGTTACAAGTGATCTGACATGAAGTGTAAGCTATCGAGCAAAAGTCTTGTAAATGTAGACCAACTGTTTCTATCTTTTATTCAAAGGCTTCTAGATGCTTCCTTTTTGGTAGTTGGCCGGTCACATTCAGTACACAAGATCAAAAACATGGCTCAATTATAGATTATGGCCGGTCTCTTAGTATGTAACAATAACAGCGAGCTTATTTCCTATACCTAAAGAAATAAAATGGTCTTACTATACTTGATAACAGAACAAAGATGGGACTCTTCACAGAGTATATGTGAATAGCACCGAGGCATGACCATGTGCTCAGAATACCACAAATTTAAGTACAGGTAACATACATTCCAAACTCCAAGGAAACATAAACCTCATTGAAATTAGATCATCTAGAATCGTGTAGCAACGGCATCAAAACAATAAGTGTATATATATATAGGACATATTCATACTACACCCGGGTGTAACTACACCCACACGTGTTTCACATTATATAGGCAGTATCTACCATACCAGAAGGTATGTACGCGTAGTATGAAGTATATAAAAATATTTGGGCAGTATATATACTATTTTTTTGGTAGTATGTAATTTTTATTCACATACTCCTTTTGTACGTACAAATATGACGGTATTTTACATATATAGTTCAAACTATGGGTGCACTTACAATTTTTTTACCTAACTTGCTTGTAAGTATCTTAAATATAGTATATGAACATACTCAAATAAATAAAGTATTACAAATACTTCCGTAAGGTAGTATATGAGAGGTAGGTGTAGTTACACCCGGAGTAAGAAGTATTTTTTCTATATATATATATATATATATATATATATATATATTTATGGCAGTAAAGCATTCATCACTCAGCAATTAAACAAACAAGCAGGGTATCAACCTCAGAGTATTCCACACATGAGCAGTACTAGCTTCACTCAATTACTCTGCACAGTACCTCATATGTGTATCATATTTCTCGTATATTTGAGACCAGACAGAGAATAGACCATACGTACTGAATGTCTCAATGAAAGGCTCAATTAAAGGTCCATGTTGGTGTTGCTGACACTAGGAAACAATAAGATTAAGAGCTACTAGCAAACATACATCACAAGACACAATGGTGTTGTAATAGAAAATCCACTTCAACAGATAAATGACATTTTATTTACGGTGTTGTATATTTAACAAATTAGTGTGTATAAACTGAAAGAAGGCTAATTTTTTTTGATCAACTAAAAAAAATAGATAGCAAAATTATTAAATAAACTAGAGGTACAGTTTAGTATATGAGAAAATTGAAAACCTACACTTTGATCCTTCAGGCCCATTTTGCTACCTTGTATAGAAATTCCATACCGACCATGGCAAGAAGCTACCACTACCGACCACACTGATGTCCGAACAAATTTTGCTACAACGAATCTCACTGATGTCCGAACATGGCAAGAACCTACCACTACCGACCACACCAAGAACCCTAAAAATTGTTACAGGACGCCTGCCAAAACCCTAGAAACTGTGAGGTCTCAGGGTCAAAATCCGACAAGGATGAAGATTAGGGGCTTACCAGTACGAAGAAGACAGAGGTACAGAGGACGCCGGAGGTAACGTCTCAGGGGCGCAGAGCTCGCAGGGGGTGAGGTCTCCAGGTCAAACTAGCGCCGCCGGTTGGAAAGGGGGATGGATCCTTGCGTCGCCGCCGTACCTCCGCCCTAGCCACTGCCGTCGCCGTCCCTCCGCCCTAGCCGCCGCCGTCGTCGTCCCTCCGCCCCAGACGCCACCCGCCCTTCAAATCACGAGATAGAAAGTGTCGGGGCAAGAGATAAGTGGGGATTTCTTCCACGAGTCGAACCTCGTGTTTTGTTTCCCATCTAAAACGAAGCGAGTCGGGGTGGAAATCAGCGGGACGGACTCCCGGGCGGGACTAACCGAACGTGTCAAACAAATAAGCCGGGACTAAAACCGCGCGTCTCTGACCCCGGCTGAACCACGGGGATATCGATCCGATCCCGACCGGGTTGGGACAAAACGAACAAAGCCTAAATGGGCCTGGCCCAAATCCTACACGGGGTGTGCGGTGGATGGCAAACGCCGACCAGGTCGGTGTATAGGAGCCCCCGGCTGAAACGCACCAGGTTGGAGAATCCTATTCTCCGTTTACTGTGGCCTCGATTTGGGGCTCCCTGTGAAGAAACATGATGGTAGGCCGTCTAGGTTAGGTACGCCTTTACTTCTTCTTTTCTGTTTCTATTTTTTCTTTCCTTTTTCTCTTTTTTTATGTCCTTTATTTTTTAATAATCTTCTGATTTTGATAAATGCTCAACTTTGAAAAATCGTTCAGATTTTTCAGTTTTATTTTTCTTTATTCTAGAAAATGCAAAATTTTGAAAAAATGTCAAATCTGAAAATTATTCAGATACAAAAAATATTTTAGATTTTGAAACTAATTTAGATTAATTTTTTGTTCAGATTTAAAAAATTATTTATATTTCAAATTGGTCAGATTTGAAAATTGTTTAGTTTTTAAATTTTTTCAAATAAAAAATGTTCAGATTCGAAATTATTCAGATTAAAATCGTTTATATTCGAAATCGTTCACATCTGAACAGGAAGCGAAAAGCAGCCAAAAATGACTGAAAACAGAGTCGTGCAACAAAGGGAGCTACAGGTTAATGGGCTGGCCCATAGTCAGTCCGCCTCAGGCGGCGCCTGTCGGAAGTGCCGCTACCGTGTTGAGGATTTACCTGAGCGATTATTGGGGAGAACTCCATCCCCATGAACTGTTCTTTTGGGTCATGGCTGAACGGCCCATATTGTTTCCATAGTAGTAGTTAAACAAAGACGTGAACTGCTAACAAAAGGTTAAGTTTATCATGTTACATGAAAATGTTTTGAAATACATAAAATTAAAATCTAATATTTTATTGATGTCATGGAAATGTATAAGTATTGGGTTTTTAGTATGGATCAATATTTTGGTGATGCAATAGATAGAGCAATCAAGTTCATGATGTAAAAGAACATATTATAAAACAACAAATTTTGTTTTATCCTTTGCGATATAATGTTTGAAGTAGGATTTTTTTTTAGAAGTGTCTTAAAAACTACATGTTTGTACACAAAACATAGTGTTAGAATTCATAGGATATTACCGTGGAAGCCCACACAATAGGTCATGAGTGTTGAATACTTATCTGCTGCTAAACACCAGATGTAGGAGCTCTGAACACACATATAACAAATTTAAAATGTGTGTCCCTCCCGTGGTGAAAACCATCAAATCACACGGAGAATTCAAATTCTCATGACCACACTAAGGTTGAGAAAATCGATAGCTCCTTCATCGAGTCTAAAGAAAATTGCTGCTTCCACACTATGGCCTGCCATATGGGGTACCCAAAAGCCACAAGTATCCAGAGCGAAAATTCTAAGATGGGATTCTGAGGGTATGTTTGTTTGTTTTTTCGCGAAATTCCACTAATCATCAACAGTGGTACAAAGGAGTCTAAAAGTAATAAAAATTATAAATAGGCCACTGGACCACCTAGCGACGACTACATACACTAGCACGAGCCGAAGGCGCACCGCCACCAATGCTCCTCCATCAATGGAGCCGGGCAAAGCTTGTCGTAATAAAACTTGTTGTAGTATACGAACGAGAAGTCGTCATGCTAAGTCCCTGAAGGACCAACGAACCAGAGTACAACCATCGCCAAAAATGAAATTCGTAGATTGCAAGAGACTAACCTCAGATCACATGAAGAATACAAAAACAACCGGGTCCCAAGAGATCCGTCGGACACACGACTCATCACGCCCATCGCCGATGCTGGGCACACCCGCGGAGTGAGGATATGGCGGGAGGATCTTATTCTGACTTCAGACCGGTGAGAGGTCGTGGTCTGTCATACCTCCAAGGCCCTGAAAAAGACACTGGAAACAGTCTAAACAAAGCACATGAACATTCTCGACGGCGAGATGTCGTTGTCCGTCACACCTCCAAGACACCAAGGCCACTGGAGATAGAGCATACCGGCGACGTCTCCAGCGAGATGGATGGAATCCTAGATGGGTTTCTTTATGGAGTCCGCCTCTCTCTTTGTATGTTTGTTTGAGCTCACTGTTGTTGAAAAGCAGCTGTGCAAAATCAGCTGTAGGAAACAGTTGTAAAAATCAGCTGGTGAAAGCAGAGATCTGGAGTTTGGCAAGAGAGTTTTTGTTATATGTTACTGGTTTTATAGGAGTGAAATGTCTGAACTATCCCTGAGTACAAAAAATGATGTACAAGTGTTGATTTGAAATGAATTAGTTATCTCTGACCGATTTTTACTTAAATACCATGTTCAAGGACAGAATTACCTTAAATCATCAAAGTTGTCACGAATATTCATGTCGAGAATACTACATGAGAATCCTATTTAACTCCCCCCTAATAATAATCTCTATTTCATGTAATCATGTCACTATATTTATAAAAGACAATCCAAAAATCAAATTTATCCGGTGTATGTAGAATTTTTTGTAGTCTGCACCTGAACATGCCCAGAAGCAACCTGGATATATTGCATTAAATCGGATACACAAAATAGTCTACAACCTGAACATTCCCATGTGATTGGAAGATGAAATCCTATAGCAATGTTTTTATAGGAAATAAATTGGAGACATTGCAAAATTGGAGGCTCTGCAGGATGATCCTTGAATAAGCCCTTTCTGCCGCAACGCCGACGTCAAAGGACTCATCAACGATGAGCTCGAGCCCGGGGATGGCGGAGGTTAGTTCCTTAAAGTGGGTCGCCCTGAAGGTTGGAGACAAGCTCGACAACCTTCGATCTTCCGGTGGAGAGGATGAAGCAGGTGAATCCGCCGACGCCGTCTTATCCCTGGTTGCGCTATGACAGAAGCGGTCGGGGGGAGGGGAGGCGAGAGGAAAAAGTCCAAAACAAACCTTGAAATCGTAGTGGTTCGGCGATTTAAACCCTCAAGTCTAAATCCTTGTCGATTGCACCCTAAACTATGAAATCCCGGTTCAAATCGAACCTTGAGGACGATTGGGCTGGAAAACGCTGATGTGGCAGGGAATTTAGTCAGAAGTGGGCCAGCAACCGCGCTCCGCGCTCACTTAACAGCCTTGGCGGGTTGCAAACCGGTACGCGCGGGGAAAGAAATTAGGGAGGGGAAATTAGGGTTCTTCCCTGGCGGCGGAGTGAGGGCGGCAGAGTGAGGGCAGAGTGAAGACAATGAGTTGGTCTTCGGGTGGTTCTTCCGCACCTGGCTTCCGTAGAGCCACCGGTAGAAGGAGAGGGACGAAGGCTAGGTCGCCGGTGCCTTATCGGGAGAACCCGATGCAGTACGAGCCGGCGCAGCTCTGCCACTGCAATCCGTGGAGGAAGGCGCCAAGGTGGATCTCATGGAGTGCGCAGAACCCTGGACGGAGGTACTACACATGTGTGGATGCGATGGTAAGCTCGAATTTTTCTGATTTTTTTGCAATCCATTCTTTCTGCATGAGGTCGTAATTCTCTCTGATTCGTTTGTTTCTGGAGAAAATTGAACAGAATGGAGGTGGATGTGGATACATTGAATGGCATGATCCTCCATTGCCCAAGTTTTGGAGTGATCTGCTGGGGGATTTGCGAGATGAAGTGTGGAGGCTGCGGGCTTCACAATTTGTGCCTTGGCCTGAAGAAGATGCAGGAACAGAAGGCATTGTAGAGGCTGTGCAAGTTCAGATGATGGAGAAGGATGCATAGATAGTTCGAATCAAGGCAAAATATGAGAATGTAGTGTTTGTTTTGATTGTATTTCTCTTTGGTTTAGTGGTAGGGAGGATGGTAATGCAGTGAGCTTGTGTAATGTGCAAACTTTTGTCAGTTTGCAATAATGTAATGAACATGCCCAACCTACTGCCAGTTTGGTTTGATGCAATGAAGATGGTAATGCTGACAACAATCACAGTGAAATAAATGTAAACCTGGTACTTGTTTGCAATATTTCATAAATCTAAAGCATATTTCATAGCATTTTGCAGCATCATAAACCTGGTACTTGTTTGCAGCACTAGTCTTTGCAGCATGACATATTTGTAGGGGTTCGTAGCATGGAAAACAAAAATTTTCTATCGCATACAAACAAACAAGCCAAGATCTATCTACTAGATTGTAGCAACGAGTCGATGTAGGAACTCACCCTCGAAGATTCCAAAGCGGTTAACGAGAGCAGATTCTCGTGGGTGATGTAGTCGTACTCTTTCCGATCTCAAGATCGCGTAGACGATCCTTCCGGCGCCACGTTCCAGCAGCGCTCCCGCAGTCGGTCACACGTTCGGTACTCGACGAAGACCTTCCTCTCCCTTGTTCCAGCAGGCAGCGGAGGTTGTAGCACTCTCCTCGCGATTCCGGCAGCACAACGGCGTGGTACCGGAAGTAGAGGGGAGATCCCGCAGGGCTTCGCCTTAAGCCGGTGCGAGTATGGTGGAGCTTATGAGAGAGGCTATTAGTGGTCTAGTAATTAGACACACTAATTAGAAGGCTCTAAACCAATTAGAAGGCTCTAAACCGCAGGCTAAAGCAATTAGAAGCTCTAAACCAAAACGGCTCTAAACCGGAGGTAGAAGATAGGAACTTGTGTGTCTTGGGAGGGAGCCCTGCCCCTCCTTATATAGGTGGGAGGGGCTGGCCGGCCAAGGGGAGGAGAGTCCCTCCCCAAGTCGGCTTGGTGGGGCGCCGGCCAAGGGAGGAACCCTCCTCCAATTCGGCCTCCACCAATCCTCCTCTCTTCCCACTTCCCAAAATTGCCGTTTGACTTTCAAACTAGCCGTTTGACTTTTCAATTTAGGATTTAAATAAACCCTTTATTTTGGACAGCAAGAACACCTAGTACATGATGCAATCATTCCAACTTACAATGACACATTCATGTACCCTTCCCCTTCCGGAGTGCCGGACATTCCGGGACCTTCTAGAATGTTCCCGATGAAAACACCGGAACCATTCCCTAACTCCGAAACGGGACTTTCCTTATATGAATCTTATTCTCCGGACCATTCCGGATCACCTCGTGATATCCCGGATCCCATCCAAGACTCCGAACAACATTCGGTCTCTTTCTCATAATACCATAACTACTCAAACAACGTCGAATCCTTAAGTGTGTCTCCCTACGGTTCGTGAATTATGCGGACATGATCGAGACACTTCTCCGAACAATAACCAATAGAGGAATCTGGAAATTCATATGGCTCCCACATATTTCTACGATTACTTTGCGATCGAATGAACCACTTACATACGATACCAATTTCCCTTTGTCTCACGATATGTTACTTATCCGAGGTTATGATCATCGGTATCTCTGCATACCTAGTTCAACCTCGTTACTGATAAGTACTCTTTTCTCGTTCCCGTGATATGTGATCCCTTGTGATCAAGTCACATGCTTGCAAGCTAATTGGATGACATTTCACCGAGAGGGCCCAGAGTATATCTATCCGTCATGTGGATGGACAAATCCCACTCTTGATCCATGTGTTTCAACCAATACTTTCCGAACACTCAATGCCACTTTTATAGCCACCCTGTTACGGTGTGGTGTTTGATGACATCAAAGCATCCATCCGGTAAAGGTGATATGCATGATCTCATGGTCGAAGGAATTAGGTTACTATGTATCAGAAAGCATATAGCAATTGAACTATTGAAATGACTTGATCTTTATGCTACGCTTATCTATAGGAGTATGTCCATCACATCATTCTCCTAATGATATGATCCTGTTGTTAATAACATCTCTATGTTCATGATCAGGAAACCATGATCATATATTAACCAACAAGCTAGTTTAACAAGAGGATTTACTAGGGACTCTTATTTTATGTTTACAAATCACACAAGTATTAATGTTTCCTGTTAATACAATTATAGCATGGTATGTAAACATTTATCATAAATATGAAGATATGATAACAACCATTTTATTATTGCCTCTTGGGCATATCTCCAACAGTCTCCCACTTGCACTAGAGTCAATAATCTAGTTTCAAACCTTTGTGTATTCAACACCTATGGCTTTCCGGTGTTGTATGTACACGATTGCTAGTGGTCAACTGATCTCCGGATCTGACACTTCCAGGTCCGTGTGTAATTGCATGTCTTTGCGTCTCTACGCATCACTCATTCTCTAATGAGATGGCTTCGTACAAATTTGGTCCTTTGGTGTGACCTTTAGTTCTTTGGGGTTAAAACATGTTGATAATATTGTCGTACAATATATCTTCATAGTATTATCCCGCTGTGAACTACACCTAGTTTGATAACAAACTACTTGACACAAATGCCCTCTTTTGCTGCTATAATAGCAGTCATATACTTAGCCTTTTGTTGTAGTATCTGTCACAATGTCTTAACTTTGGAACTCATCCAAATCCATTATGGAACCCACTTTCCATTATATCGTGCCACCCTTAATTTAGATTGAGATAAACTTAATTTGTACTTTGTGACAAAACTAGTATCAATGTAGTACTTTTACAATGAACTAACCATCTATTTGTCACTTCTACAAATAATATACTCTTAGTTCTTCCAAAAGATCATAAGAATATCCTTACTATTGTCCAATGATCATCTTACGAATCATTCTGGTATATGCTCACAACATTTAGAGCATAGGACATATCTGGATTTGTACATATCACAGTATGATTGATATAAATACTCTTTGTGATTTCATACATCAAGTATCAATCTATACTTGATTATTTGTTTCACTTTACCAAATGTCAATACACTTGAATATATCATCAACATTGAACTTATTCAATCCTTTCTGTGCAACAAGAACCTTTCTTGTAGTTCCTATATTGAACTCATTCAATATCTTGTCTATGTACTTCTGGCACAACCATATTAGCGTCTATTGATGCCAAAATACTTAGGTTTTGCCTAAGTCTTTCATCGGGATGAAATTCTTAATATGTGTTAATAAAAGATACATTATTTCCAATCAACAATATGTCTTCCACATAATGTATTAGAAACATGTCTTAGCGCTCCCACTTAATTTCTTGCAAATGCAAGCATCTTCATTGTCTCTGATGAAATTAAACCCTTTTAACAGTTTCATCATAGTGAAGATTCCAACTCCGCTATGCTCACTCTAACCATTGAAGTTTGCATATGCTTTTAGCATCCTTTGAATTGACAAAACCCTATGGACCGTGTTTATGCACATGTCCTAGGTAACGATTCTATTAGAAGAACTTGTTTTGTTTATTCAACTACCATATAACAAATTATATGTAGTGGTTGCTTTCATTAATCCGTCTAGACTAAATATCACTATGATAGATCAAATCTTGTCATAGTCAACCTTTGAACATTGTTGTGAACTCTTTCCCAACATGTCGACTATTTCATAGATGTAAAACATCCATGTCTATTTCTTTATAGATCCAGACACAACTGTAAGGTCTTACACCTTTCTCGAGGGTCCTTCAAGTTCAAAACTTGATTTCTCGTGTATGGAACTATCACGGATTTTATGGCTTCAAGCCATTTGACGGAGTCAGGGCCCATCATCGCTTCTTTGCATGTAGTCGGTTCATTATTCTCAAATAATGATTCAACCCTCAAATCTTGGTATTTGATTGTTTACCCGATCTACTTGTTTCAATAGGAACTTAGATCTCCGTGACCACAACCTTTGAGGCACGTGAGCCATGAGCATTGTTGCCGCCTCCGGAACACTTTTCGGCGCTGCGCAACTTTGCACATACAGCTAAGGTTCTTAACCTTATCAAAGTTCTATTGTCCTCCCACTTAACTTTTCACGAAAAATTCCTTCCAAAAGAAACTTGACGTTCTAAGCAACAAACACTTTTGTCTCCGGTGTTTATGGAGGAATACTTAATAGTCATACAAAGACAGGTTCATCCGACTTTGGTTGCAAACATCTTTCTTATGCATAGCATACCAATGTTTAAGAAAGGACAACTTGGGTTTTATCCCAAACCATAACCTTATATGGTGTCATTTCAACGGATTATGATGAAGCTCTTTTCAGTGGAAAAACGGTAATCTCTAAAGCTTTTAATCTTTAAAATACAATGGCAGTTTTATGAATTACACCTTTCGATCTTACCATGTCAAACAAGGTTTAATTACATATCTCGAACGCTCCATACTCTTATGGTGTTTCGGGAAAATGCAAATCCACGGAACGATTCCTTAAATCTTAGGTATTATGCTAAACTTGTAACTCAAATATCTTCCTTTATGATCTTATCATAAACTATTTATATTCTTGTTACAATGATTTTGCACTTCATCTTGAAAGTCTTTTGAACTTTTCAAATATTTCATACTTCATCCTTATTAAGTAAATATTCATATATTCACTCAAATTTTCGGAGAAAGCATATGAAGTTGAAATCCATCGCTCTTGACTACACATAATGGACTTCGTACAACAATATGTACAAGTTCCAATAAGCTAGTCATTCGTTCCCTTTTGGCCTATGGACGAAGTTTTAATTATCTCTAGGAAAGTTTCACAAGCGTCATTTGATCAAAATCAAATAGACTCCAAAATTCCATCCATATGGATTTTTCTTCATGTTTTCTTTCCAATATAATTTTAAACGGCGATGTCACTTCCTAAGTGATCTTTCAATCAATTTGTCTTTCGACATTTTAGCACTAGTTTTATGGATGTGATTTCTCCAACGAGATTTGTGAATCATCCATCTTTTATGGATTACGGCAATTATTTGAACAACCCTTTTGTTCTCATAATACCCGATAAAACAAATCTTTGAAGGCAAGCTTTGATGTTTAACGAGCAACACAATAACCCTTTATTTGTTCTCGATGAACATCATCACATATTCTTTTGCTAGTTACTTAGGCCATTGTAGTTCATGAATTGTGTTGTTTCGTATGACGATTCACACCAACAAATTCAGTATCAAATACTTAAGAACCACATTGTTTAACAAGCAAAGAATATAGCCATAACATGTATATCATCTATATACTTAAACTGAACGATTCTAGTCTTTTCTTTTCTGCCATATATTTATGAGATTCTCTTTCAGTATTTCCTTTTCAGTTTGAAAGAATCTATCAACATCAATAGTGGAGTCATACATATGACATATAGTCCAAAGCGTGTATAGTTAAATACCAATGTCTTTGGACTTGCACTTTGAAGTAGATCACCATCATCAAATGTTTGGTGTTCTTTCAAATTCCTTTCATTAGTAATCTCTTGGTGTAGTAAACATTTTACCTACATCAAATATTCACCCTTATCATGGTATCGTCCATGATCAAGCTACTTTTAGCTTATAACGATGAATTATTAGTATAATGTTGCTATCCAAAACCTTTTGGAGGATTAGGACAACAAGTGTCTCCAACCTTTTTGCAAATTCTCATCAAAATATGAGAACATGAACTTTGCCATATTATACTCTATCATGTTGTAACCAAAACTTCGTTTCAGATATCACAATATCTTCCACACATCATGGTTTCTGAAACAACTCTTTCAGATCCTAGATAACCTTGATATTAAGGGAATCCTTTGAATATCAAGAATCATGGATACAAACATGATACTTATATACTAACACTTGGAATTGTTACTCTTGATTTAATACTAATTATTAAACTTCATGGAGTAACCGGAACTTACTGAAAGTTTGCAATAGGACTTTTAAACTTTAGATTAACACTTAAAACAATACGATACCAGTTCGTAAAGTATCTAACCAGAATTCTATAGTTCTATCATCTCAATTATAACTAAGCGCAAGGTGGTAAACGGATGCCAATGACTACAACAACTATGCAAATTCACTTTGATTTAGTTTATGATAAATTGAGTTCTAATTAATAATTAAATTAATCTAGGTGAACTCCCACTCAAAACAATATCCCTCACATTGTTTTAGTGATCACACGAACCAAATCCACCACATCAAAACCGATCATCACGAGAGTTGATATAGCTTCAATGGCGAACAATCAACATGTTCATCATATCTACTATATGACTCATGCTCTACCTTTCGGTAATCCGTGTTCCTGAGGCCATGTCTGTACATGCTAGGCTCGTCAAGATCAAACCTTAGCTACCGCATAAGCAAATCTGGCTTGCTTACGTTGTATTTACCCGTGGAATCAAAGACACCCGATCATCACGTGGTGCTTCGAAGCAACAAGTTTTAGCAACGGTGCTAACTAAGGGCGAACACTTTAGAACTTGAAATTTATGTGCATGAGGGATCATCTTATAATGCTACCGTCGTCTACTAAGCAATACAAGATGCATAAAGGATTAACATCACATGCAATTCATAATATGTGATATGATATGGCCTTTCTTCTTTGTGCTTCCGATCTCCATCTTCAAGCACGAACATGATCTCCATCATCACCGGCGTAGCATCAAGGTCAATGACGCTTCTTCATGGTTGTCGTCCACCAGCTTCAACTATTACAACTATTTTGAATAGACACGCAGGTCTTAACAGAAATTAAAGACAACCATATGGCTCCTGCCGGTTGCCAACTTACAATAAGGAACATTGCATACATCAAATATAATCACAATCATGGCCATATCACATCACTGCACACCCCTGCAAAACAAAGTTAGACGCTTCTACTTTCTTTGCATATTTTACGTGGTTTGGGGCTTTCCATAAGTGTCGTTCTAACCTACGAACAAGAACCACAACATTGATACTAGCATTGTTGATTACCCGTTGTAAATTGGATCTTTACTATGCTAGGAGAAACTGGCACCCGCAAAGCCACTTATGCAATACAAGTTGCATGTTAAGCGTGGAGCAAGTCTCATGAACGATGTCATGTAAGGTTAGCCCGGGCCGCTTCATCCCAACATACCGCAAGATGCAAAGTACACGCAAAGCAATCTACAATAAAAGCATCAACGCCCACAATGACCATTGTGTTCTACTCGTGCAACAGATCTACATATAGACACGGCTCTGATACCACTGTAGGGGTTCGTAGCATGGAAAACAAAAATTTTCTATCGCATACAAACAAACAAGCCAAGATCTATCTACTAGATTGTAGCAACGAGTCGATGTAGGAACTCACCCTCGAAGATTCCAAAGCGGTTAACGAGAGCAGATTCTCGTGGGTGATGTAGTCGTACTCTTTCCGATCTCAAGATCGCGTAGACGATCCTTCCGGCGCCACGTTCCAGCAGCGCTCCCGCAGTCGGTCACACGTTCGGTACTCGACGAAGACCTTCCTCTCCCTTGTTCCAGCAGGCAGCGGAGGTTGTAGCACTCTCCTCGCGATTCCGGCAGCACAACGGCGTGGTACCGGAAGTAGAGGGGAGATCCCGCAGGGCTTCGCCTTAAGCCGGTGCGAGTATGGTGGAGCTTATGAGAGAGGCTATTAGTGGTCTAGTAATTAGACACACTAATTAGAAGGCTCTAAACCAATTAGAAGGCTCTAAACCGCAGGCTAAAGCAATTAGAAGCTCTAAACCAAAACGGCTCTAAACCGGAGGTAGAAGATAGGAACTTGTGTGTCTTGGGAGGGAGCCCTGCCCCTCCTTATATAGGTGGGAGGGGCTGGCCGGCCAAGGGGAGGAGAGTCCCTCCCCAAGTCGGCTTGGTGGGGCGCCGGCCAAGGGAGGAACCCTCCTCCAATTCGGCCTCCACCAATCCTCCTCTCTTCCCACTTCCCAAAATTGCCGTTTGACTTTCAAACTAGCCGTTTGACTTTTCAATTTAGGATTTAAATAAACCCTTTATTTTGTACAGCAAGAACACCTAGTACATGATGCAATCATTCCAACTTACAATGACACATTCATGTACCCTTCCCCTTCCGGAGTGCCGGACATTCCGGGACCTTCTAGAATGTTCCCGATGAAAACACCGGAACCATTCCCTAACTCCGAAACGGGACTTTCCTTATATGAATCTTATTCTCCGGACCATTCCGGATCACCTCGTGATATCCCGGATCCCATCCAAGACTCCGAACAACATTCGGTCTCTTTCTCATAATACCATAACTACTCAAACAACGTCGAATCCTTAAGTGTGTCTCCCTACGGTTCGTGAATTATGCGGACATGATCGAGACACTTCTCCGAACAATAACCAATAGAGGAATCTGGAAATTCATATGGCTCCCACATATTTCTACGATTACTTTGCGATCGAATGAACCACTTACATACGATACCAATTTCCCTTTGTCTCACGATATGTTACTTATCCGAGGTTATGATCATCGGTATCTCTGCATACCTAGTTCAACCTCGTTACTGATAAGTACTCTTTTCTCGTTCCCGTGATATGTGATCCCTTGTGATCAAGTCACATGCTTGCAAGCTAATTGGATGACATTTCACCGAGAGGGCCCAGAGTATATCTATCCGTCATGTGGATGGACAAATCCCACTCTTGATCCATGTGTTTCAACCAATACTTTCCGAACACTCAATGCCACTTTTATAGCCACCCTGTTACGGTGTGGTGTTTGATGACATCAAAGCATCCATCCGGTAAAGGTGATATGCATGATCTCATGGTCGAAGGAATTAGGTTACTATGTATCAGAAAGCATATAGCAATTGAACTATTGAAATGACTTGATCTTTATGCTACGCTTATCTATAGGAGTATGTCCATCACATCATTCTCCTAATGATATGATCCTGTTGTTAATAACATCTCTATGTTCATGATCAGGAAACCATGATCATATATTAACCAACAAGCTAGTTTAACAAGAGGATTTACTAGGGACTCTTATTTTATGTTTACAAATCACACAAGTATTAATGTTTCCTGTTAATACAATTATAGCATGGTATGTAAACATTTATCATAAATATGAAGATATGATAACAACCATTTTATTATTGCCTCTTGGGCATATCTCCAACAATATTACATCAAAATGTTTGCAGCATTGCAACATCATCAAAAGGACTTAGTTCTAAACATGGCTAGTAGTAATCATGGCTAATAGTTTCGACTGCAAGTGAAGTACTGGCTCTGTCTTCATCATGTCTTTAACCCCATCTGGTGTCTCCTGTGCTAGCTTGGCCTTGTAATAGTTAAAATCTTGCTTGTTAGAAGCTTTAGCAACTGCCCAAAACTTCTTTTGCCACTCATGATCTCTATGCTTCTTCCTCCAATTTGCATAGATGTGCCTAGCACACATCCTATGCTCTGCAGCTGGAAGATAGTCCTTCATTGCATTTATTAACCCTTTCTGTTGATCAGATATGAAAACCCAGCCTTCTCCATTGTTATTAATGTTCAAATCTTTAATAAGCAGTGCAATGAACCACTTCCAAGTTAAATTGGTCTCTTGCTCTACAACAACCCAAGCTAGTGGGTACATCTGATTGTTGGCATCTCTGCCTATAGCACACAAAAGCTCACCTTTCACAGCTCCTTTGAAGAAACATCCATCTAGTCCAATTACTTTACTACACCCTGCCTTGAAACCCCCCTTCATTGCATTGAAGCAAACATAGAAGCTTTGGAAGATATGTTGTTCTGTATCTGTTGGATCCAAGCACACATCAACAGTGCTTCCTGGATTGCTCCTTAACAGCTTTAACTGGTAATCAAACACTCTTGTGTACTCATTATTCATACCACTCATCAATCTGTACATCACAATTGCTTTTGCATGCTTGCACTTTGAAGTGGAAACATTAGCAAACATGTCCTTGACAATAGTAGCCTTCATGCTTTCAATTTTCCACATAGGATTAGCTAGGATGAAGTGCTCATACCTTTGTGCAATGACCTTGGCAGTTACCAACTTATTGCATCTATTCTGGGCACATTGATGATCATCATTGAATGTAATGATCTAAAACCTAGAAGTTCTTGACCTCTTGGCTGCATAAAGAAGTCATGGACAGCCAGGCCACCCACAGTTTGCTCTAACTCTATCATTCTCTGACATCATGAACCTAATGCTCCTCTTTGTAACCAGCCCATATCTCCTCAATGCCTTGCACAATTGATTCTTACTTCTGAATACCATGGTCAAGGCAAAGTGTGGCACTTCACTGTCAGTCTTGTATCTTGGGTACCTGCTCTTCCTCTTAACTATTTCCCCATCTGAATCCTCATCATAACTATAGTCTTCATCAGAAGAATCATAATTCCAATCCTCTTCTTCTGCACCTATTTGGTCTTCCATGTTGGCAATGAGCTCAATTGGTACAGCGCCCATTGCTTCTTTACCTATCCAACTCTTAGAGTCCCTCATTCTTTTCTTGAATTTTCTAGCATGCCTTCTAAGCTCAACCACCTCTGAATCTTCACCACTGTCTTCACTATGTGCAATATACTCCACATCACTCTCTGAATTAGTGCCTGAATTGGCATTGTGCTCTGTTCCATCTGTTAGTAACAAGTAATGTACTTTAGCAGATTCAGCCCCTGCATTTGGACCTTTGGATGGATTATGCACTTGCTTTCCTTCTCTATTTTCCTTATTTTTCTGCTTCACTGGGCTACTGAATACTTATGTGATCACACCATCTCCATTAGTAACAAACACATCAGTATCTAATTCAGCAGGTTCAGCAGCTGTGATGACAATGTCAGGCTCTTCATGATCTCCATCAAACAATTCACATACTTCATTCTCAAAATCACTACCTCCACTACTCACATCAGTGTCTTCCTCACCATGATACTCGATGTAAACATCTGCAACCCCACCAATACAAGTGTAATCTGCCATCTTCAAACACCAACTGTCATCATTCAGAAACACTAATCCATCAACCAGTTCTTTCCCAGGAAGAAGAAAATACTTCATCGAATCCTTTAGTTGTAAATGATCTTTGGCAAACTCTCTCAATTCCTGTAGAGAGAGTTTGTCCCTCTCTATCTTTGACAAGGCATCGTCTCCTCCAACATAATCTAAATTGTTACCAATTCGGACGAACTCCCCTCCATAGTGAAAACAAACATTCAGAATCTCAGTCGGCTCCATGTTTCAACTGAGAAAAAACAAAAAAGCACAAGTATAAGCCAACATTCCGATCTAGAACGTAATCTTACTAAAATTGCACAAAAAACCCTCCTTTACAGTGCCCAAATCGACCCATCAGGAACCCTAACCCTAGAGCACAGATCGATGGTAAAGTACGGAGAACGGCGACGAAGGTAGTGCAGAATGTTACCTTCTTCTATGTTGCGTCGTCGCGATGTGTGGATCGTTGCAGCCCTGCCGATCAACCGTCGGTCGCCATTGTTGTCGCTAGAGAAGGTGGAGCGCCAGGGGAAGCGGAGAGGACGAGGTGGTTTTTTGGGCCTCGCTGGGCCGGCCCAGCCTTTTGTTCGCTCCCCCGCCTCCCACAACCAGCGATCCCGGTCTCCCTCAGCCACGTCATCAATCCCTATTTGGAAATCATCCTCAAGGTTCGATTTGAACCGAGATTTCATAGTTCAGGGTGCAGTCGACAGGGATTTAGACTTGAGGATTTAAATCGCCGAACCACTACGAGTTCAAGGTTTGATTTGGACTTTTTCCGGAGGCGAGAACGGAGCAGGAGAGACTAGGTACAGAGCGGGGGAGGGAATTGGACGACGAAGACAACTACCGATGAATCTCGCGGCAGGGAAGGGCGGTAGCGATCAAACCCTAACCATGCTTGGAGGAGGAAACTCAGGGGAAAATGGGTTAAGGATTTCCATCGAGGGTGGGCTTGGTGGTAGGTTATCTTAATGGATACTCAGAACTACCAAGGCTAGTTTCGTTCACTGCACTTGGGAAGGAGGAGAAAATCTCGGGAAGCACCCTTGGACCTGCTTTCGCTCGCAGATGCTCGCACGTTCATTTACAAGATTCGATTTTCACCAGCGTTGTTGAAAAATTGGGTGTTTGTTTTAACTTTTGATTCTAGACCCCAAAAGTTCTAAGTGGAAATAAACAGAGCCTAAGACTATTCTCCGCTGATGGCAAGAAGCCTATATTTAAAGGCTTTCCTAGAGAACAACTCAAAAATTTCAACCTATGTTAGAGGGTCGTTTTGCTACATTTTTTGACAAAGGAAATATATTAATATCACGAAGATACCAGTTACACCCAGCCTCTGCAATAACGCAATTCCATAAACGCATTACAAATGCACACAACCCTAAAAAAAGCTCCGCAACAGTGATCTATTCCTTGTACCAGCAGAATTAACACCACCAAGGCAACAATAGAAATCCAAATTCTTCAAAAGCGACGCCTCCAAGAAGGAAACAATGCACAAGCGTCGATGTCTCCTGATCAATGATGATAGATTTTCTGCGGTGATCCAGCATACCACTGCATGATGCAGTACATTATAGTCGTTGACATAACACTCACGGAACACCGTTCCACAAATATTACATCCCTTAGAGTGGTACAGAAACAAAGCGGGTCCAAAAACATTTTTTATTACAACCAGAAATTACACGATGACTTCAAGATCCTCCTAGGTCCATATAGGTTATCCTGATGTCTCAACATTAAGTTATAACAACTTAAGGACCACTTAAAGAAGTAACTAAACCTTAATATTATATGAGATTATCAGCTAGACGATAGAGATCCATAATACTAGACTCAACTAGCTTATTTTGACACATCTACGCTTCAGATGCTTCGGCATCAACTCCATACATGCTTTTGTAGTTCATTCCTTTGACGCTTCCGGACATCTTTGACTCCTCATAGTGGATTTTTGTTAAGCCTTCAACTGAGTAGAGTGTTGTATTTTTTGGTCTTCAAATTCTTCAGAATATAGCAAGGGCTAAGAAGGTATGGTTGAGTACGAATATACTCAACAAGTTTACTAAAAAGGAGTGTTTGATGCACTATCATGACCACATACCAAGGGTTGTAGGTTATGCGGGTTTTCATAAATATTTCTTCAAAGGTTGCTTTTGTTCTGAAAAAAATGTCCGTCACCCTTCACAGGTTTACCAGAACTTCATGGAGCTCCTTTCATGCCGCGTTCGTAGGTCATTTCCGGAACGGGGAGTAACATGTTACAATTCTTACTCTCTGCAGAGGTGCGTTACTTTATCCATAAGATACCTTAGCCTTATTGCACATCCGAGTTGCATTCTCTTCCACACTTCCTTGGTGTGGGGCCTATTCTAAGATACAAGCCGATCACTACCCTTCTTCGCGACCCCGCATGTTTCCAATTACAACCTGGAACACATAACCCTCGTAGACACCAACTGCCATGGGACGTTTGAGGGATCCCACCTTTATGCTACCAATCCTCTATGAGAATTACATCCACGATCCAGTCATCTGTTGACATGTGAAAGGAAGAAGATCCAGCTGACTTCCCTAGAGCCCATATAGATCTTATGGTTAACATGTATTATACGGTGCTAGAATCACAAGCAACATTGGTTATTGAATTCTAAATGATATATTCACGTGCAATGGTGGTCTTGCTGCCAATCATAATCGATTAACTGATCACGACGGATCAGTAACCAATAGTGCAAGTTAAATAAGAAAATAGTTTTTCTGCCATCCTTTTCGAAATGCAGGTGAAAACATTAATAGATTGCAAATACTTGATAGAAAATAACCAAAGGACATGAGCAAGTGTGAACTTGACTTAATATAGCGAAGTAATGTAGTCGAATGTATCGACTTGACCTTGGACCTTGGGTTTTACAAAATACCATCATTGCCGGTAAGAACAATTTTTTAAAAAAGCAATATGCTATTATGCATAAGAAATGACATGCATTTTTTTATAAAGACTTAAGATAAACCCCCATGTTTGTGTATGTATTGGATTGAAGTGATTTCCTTGGTAATGGAATTTAAGCCATGAACTTGTTATTGGTGATATCATAGATAAACTTCTGCCATATAATACACAAGTAAAGAAATGTTCTAAAATATATTTTAATCTTAGTTGAGTAATGTACTTTGTTTTCATAAGGTTATCTTATAGCTACTTGCAAAACAAGTATTTTAGTTATAAAAGAAATACATGTTGAAGGTTAACTATATGAAATAGTGATCTTAAGATATGATATATGAGAGTGTTTCTAGAGTTTATTGTTTTACTAGGAATAGTAGTAAAGGTATAATTCTTAAGTTTCAAAGTAAATGAATGATGGCATTCATCATCTAACTACATATATGAAATCTAAGCACCTCAGCGATCGTTTAGGTGTGTCAGATCAGACTTTGTTACTGTAGATGCGATCTACCCGGTCTTTTCCTGTCTGGTTTATTTTTGAGCGAGCCAAGTAGCCACGATTACCTCTTTCCTTTACGCCACATAGTGTTATCCAATCAAACTCTAGAAAATATCCACCGTTTTGACCGGTGCTTTGACTCCACCATCGTCTTTTTCCTCCTACGGCACGCCGCCCTCTCCTCCTCAACTGCTCCCAGCTTCTACAGCGGCTAGCTGCGCCACTCCCTCCTCTTCGACCGCCTACCCGCAGTGAGTGGGGCCGGCGCCCGTGACTCCACCCCCAACGCCCCACTCATGAATTCTGGATGCTGGAGCAATCAATCGAGCCAGCAAACTACTTTACCGTGCTCCCCCATGGCACGCCCCGTCGATTTCTCGCTACAGCCATGGGCTTTTTTCCCGTCCTCCTAGCTCCGCTCCTCCCTCCGGGCCCCCGCCTGCCACACCTCTGTCGCTCCCCTTGAGGCAGATCGGCAGGAGGAATTCTTGGGGCCAAGCATGGCAGCCGAGCTCCTCGATTCGTGCCCGATGACCTCCGTGGAGAGCACGTCGGCATTGGTGCTGACGGTGGAGCGGTGGTGTTGGGCACCCTCTGGAAGGGAAGAAGCGCAAGCGCCCAGCTCCATGGCCGAGCTCCCCCTACCCGAGGCTTGAGAATTCTGGTACCGACCTCGCGCTCGGGGCGGAAGCCGTCCCGCGCTGCGCCGTAGGCGACCGGTGAGTTCAGGACTCCCCTGTTGTGTGTTCTTATTGGTTCCCTTCTCACCCGTCTCTCTCTGTCAAGACCGAGACCATGGCACCGAGGAGAGATATGGAGGTGCCAGATTAGAAACCTCACTTCTCAATCAGGTTTGTCAGCCAATTCATGATCTCTTCATGTTGTTGGCCACACCATTTAATTTTTCTTGCCATATACAATCGAATCTGGGACCATGCTAGCAGAAATTATAGATATTTTCCATGAATTATGTTTGTGATTTTCTGGATTTCTCAATGCAATCTGGAGAGCTTAATGATCAGGGACTTTCTAAGGCCATCCTTCTCTTTTGCAAAATCATTATGTCCTGCCATTAACATAACTTTTTTCTAATCCAGAGTCCATCCACTCCATCGGCTTTGTTTATTTCAGCAGTGTGGCAGCTATGTGCAAATGTGCAATTACAAGGGCTTGGTTAGTTGACGGTGATTGCAAGGTGTTGTTTTCAACACGTATTATCCTTGGTTTATCGGTTTCTTATGGTCTGGTTCAAATCTTTCAGGTGATATGACTCGGCTGCCTTCATCTTGTGCATTCCCTTCTCACTCAGTGTGGCAGCGAATCGAGTATACTCAATGCATGCTTTAGATGGATCAACACCTTTTGGCCCTATGGAACATTTTCCACATGGCAATGCAAGAACATTCTCTACATCTTAATCAGATATCGCAATTGGAACCGGGCCTTCTATGTTCAGAGAGAATGAATCAACGTCACCTTGCAGGCGCCGGGCAGACCTCTGCCAAGGGCGCTGCGAATGTAGCCACGCCCAACAACTCCTCTTCCGTGCTGTTTTTTTGCCCAATTAGTTTGCTAAATTCAGCCATGTGTGTCCTAACATTTTGGAACATATCATTGGTGAGCATTTATTTAGATTGTGTAGTTTCTTCAGCATATTAAATTATCTTGTTATTACATCTGAGTTTCGAAAAGGATTACGTCTTGCAAGTCTTCTTCGAAATTTCTTTTTCTGTACATTGAACTGCTGTCAACTTTGTAGTCAAGTTCAGATGTTGGGTATGACTCATGCAGGTATTTACGTTATTGACAGGCCCACCAGATTGCTTCGTTATTTCATTTATATGTTCCCTTCCATTCAAGATCATATCAAGAGAAACATCGGTGTACATTGTCTTCAGTTCAAAGAAGAAAATGCTATGTCCTATTTCAGGTTATCATCAGACCAAGAATAAAATGCTGAATTATTCATTATATCCTAATGTAGCTATGGGATTTTGATCATGTCGTTGTTGCAAGGGAATTGCCATGCCAACTACGTTATGCTCTTATTTTCATGTACCTTTGTTCGGGAACTATTATATTCTTCGTTTAAATTATGGGATTATTACATGTTCCCTGCTTCTCCTTTTTGATATGTACATGTAGGTCAGAGATTTGGTTCTACCTCTTCTGAGTATACTGGAAGGTACACATAGAGTCCAACGCTTATGTATCAATGATGTTCTATCTCGGTTCTTGAGAATCTTTTCTATTGGTTTCCTTAGGGCTTCCGGTGTTTTAGAATGTTCCATTTCAGTTCTGCTGGTTTTCATAATCCATGCCATGTGTGCCTCCGATACGTTCTTCTTACCATGTCAAAAAGTATAGTGTCTTTTAGTACATGAGCCAATTTTCACGGTGTTTTTTAGTATGTAAGGAGAGCATGAATGCTCATTTCCTTACCTTTTGTTCACAAGAAATAATTTTAGTCGGAGCTTGATTATTATTGAGCTAGGCTGATTTAGGCTTTGGTAAATCACAGTTATATAGATCAACAGTGAGATAGATAGAGAGGGTGCCAAAGCTAGACCTACGGGCAAGAGGCTCTAGCACTTCCAGCTGGGATGGTCAGGGCCGCCAGAGGGCTAAACCTAACCTGACCCAATTCCTTGTCTCTCGCCCATGAATGCGCACACTACACGGCCCGCACTCGCTCCTCTCGACCCCGTGCTCTTCCTCTCGCGACCCTAGTTACCGCATCTCTCCTGCTTACCTCCGGCCATCTAATCCCGATGACGTAGACCACTGCGGTCCTCGCCGCTGGCAGCAAAAGCTCTGTCGCCCTCTGCTACATCCCCTCGTCTAGTTCGATTTGTTTTGCTCGCCCTCGTGCGCTCGCCTCTGACCCTGGAACCCTAATGATCTGCCCCAGATCCGGTCGTCGTGGATTAGCTTTAGAGCCTCCTTCTACTGGTGCAGTTCCGCCTCCTTCTTCTTCTCCACCGAACCCCTCTACTTCTGCCACTCTTCTCCGGTGGGACGGTGGTACTTGACCACAACCTCGGTGCCCTAACTCGTGGTGGTCCAATCGGTGTGGAGCACAGTGGTGATGCTGATGTGCTAGTGCGGGTGCTGCAAGAGCGAGTGTGATCAAGGTTTTGGATTTCGGTTTTGGTTTTTTACCGGGCCTGAGCGAAATGGCCGAAATTCGGCTATTTCGGTGAATTTCGGTCAAATCTCGGATGAAATGCAAGAATCAAAACTTAAACTTTGAAACTAAATTTGGTTGAAATTATACCAAAATTTAGAGTTTCAAATAAAATTCTACCAAATATAAAATATTTTAGATAATTCAACAAAAAATTCCCAAATTAAAAACTTTTTATATTTTAGATAGAGCGGGTGCTGCCAGGACCGGTAAGAGAATTTACCGAATGAAAACTTTTTAATTTGGGAATTTTTTGTTGAATTATCTAAAATATTTTATATTTGGTAGAATTTTATTTGAAACTCTAAAATTTTGGTATAATTTCAACCAAATTTAGTTTCAAAGTTTAAGTTTTGATTCTTGCATTTCATCCGAGATTTGACCGAAATTCACCGAAATAGCCGAATTTCGGCCATTTCGCTCAGGCCCGGTAAAAAACCAAAACCGAAATCCAAAACCTTGCTTGTGCATATGGATGTTGCTAGATTAATATTACTGGTGGTGTAGAAGATTTGTATTAATTGGTTTTTCTCTAGTTAATTTATGGATCTATATGTGGAGTGATGCCTTTGCTTGGATGATCTACCCATCCATGGAATAAGTGATTTGTTGTTGTCCCACCGTTTTCCAGTAATATGTGGCTGATTAGCATACTTGATATTCAGTAGCATATATATTACTGAAACTTTGATTCAATGTCTTTCTTAACTAAACTGTGTGGTGGTTAGTCTTTCTTAACTAAACTGTGTGGTGGTTAATTGGAGTACTGATATTATTATTTTGCTTCAGTTAGTAGCTTAGATGGGCTAAGAACAAGTTGAACCTATATTCATTGAAACTCTACCACTATTGTGGCTATGATGTTGTTGACATGATTTCTGCCACTATTAATAATAGGCCATCATATTTACTTGATTCCTAGAGTGGCTGCTATTCACTGGATATGATTCCTAGGCTTATAAACTGGGAAGATGATTTATAAGTATTGGCTACTAGTACTGGATTGAAGAGACTAACATATATGTATTGTCAATCATGACAGAAATCACTCAAATGATTTCTAGGCTTTGTTTTAACTAGAAAATATGATTTGTAAACCACAACTGGTTACAGATGTTGTTGGCTTACAAATTATTATTCAATGAGGCTTAGATTTTACTTGATAATGTTCCTAGGTACTTTACCTTAGGAAAATGATTTAAATGAATTCCTGCTTGCTTGCAAAGAAAGTTATGTTCTTTAAGAGCAACACTAAATAGTTGTATATTTGTCAAGTGACTTTGTGCTTTATCATTGGTGGCGTCTGCTGGCATGGATGCTGCTGTGGTGCCTCCCCACCTGGAGTGTGCACATCAGTAGCTGGATAGTATGACCCATTCAGAAATATTGCCCCATGCTAATGATGCAAAAGCTGAGACCAGAAGCTCTAAGAACATGTACTAATATGTGCTCCAATATATCCTATGAGGAACTGTCACTCCATTTGACTACAAAACTGAGGATAACCCCATATCCCAACTTTCATGCTTATAAGCTGATGAAGAAATTTGTTGTGCATGAGTTTGATGATCAACCTGATGTTGATCAGTACTTGCAGATGCTTGCTGCTCTTTGAGTTGATCTTGATCATCTCTTCCTTGTGCTCTTGGTCTTCTCCTACTGGTCCTTCCTGTGCTCCTGTCTTGTTCTCTTCCTCTTGATGTTGCTGGCATGTTCCTCCTTGAGCTATTGATGGCCTTCTCCTCCTTGAGTTGCTGTCCTGCTTCTTGATTAGGTAACCATGGGGCTTGCTAGTGATTTTTATGTGATGTGATTGGTAAGGATCTATGAAAGAACTACTGATGTTCTTGGCTATGTGTGGAAACGAAATGGTATGAAATGAACTAGTGTGGCTGGATTTGTGGTGATTTGTTTGTGTGGATTATGGTGGTATTCTGATAAGGTTCTAGGAATGAACTTCTAGTGTTCTTTTGATGGAAAAATAAGAAGTGAGATAGTAGCTTTGCTACGGCTGGTACTCTCCATCTATCTACTTTCTGATGCTACTACTGTGTTGATAGCACAACACCATGCAGTGTGTGTATTGCTTGCAAGTGGAACCCTATGGTGCAAAGCTTCCTTGCTTAGTTTGTGTATGAGCTCAAGTAAAAGGGATGAAATTTTCCTAGCTTTGATTGTTGCCCTTTTTACTTGTACTGCCAAGGTGAAACTTACCCCTTTTCATGCCGATGATGTTGTACTGAGGCAGTATAATAGGAATAGATACTACTGTAGTTGGACCTTTCTGAAATACTCAGTGATGCGATTATCATAGCAATACTATGCCTACCCACTAACTCCATTTCTTCTATTATTATATTAGCCTTTTTATTTTACACGAACAAGATCAATAAATGGTTGAGAAGATTAGAAGACAAGGAATAACAAGGTTTTAGTATAGAGTTTTCCTTTTTATCCTTCTATAATCTTTATTTATTCTTTTATTGTAAAGAACATTGCAATCTCTTGGTTTACATGAATAAAGTTATTATTTTCCTTCTATTCTATTTTTGTAATACTTGTATTTGTGTTATTGTAAATAAATTACTCCCTCCCATTTGTATATGGGTTAAAATAAAGAATAATACTTTACTTTTGTATTCAATTACTTTAGAACATTCTCTATTCATTTGCTATTTCCTTTCCGTTTAATTAATTCCTTTTAACTTATATATTGTTTATAAATATTTATTATTCAAATATCTGCCTTAAAAAATCATAAAAATCATAGAGGTCATGTCAAAATTCATTACACTCACCTCAGATGACCTAAATCTAACTTATCAAAGTGAGAGAACTCTGATCCCTCTAATATTTTAGTTTTTTGAAAAATTACCCTAAATTTCATATGCATGCATGCAAATGCACAAAATCCTAAACCTACCCTTCGTTTAGTCCTAAATGCTGGGATGTTATAGTTTCACCCGGTAAAAAGACCGCACTCAGCAAGGCCATTTTCGTGTACGAGCAATTAAGGCCATCCCTTGGATTTTTACCTTGAAAGATAAAAAATGTTCTTCTCTCATGTTTCCACCCTCATTTTCTAATGTCGCTTTTGTGAGTCATGAATCACTAAGAAAATTCCTCATCTCCTTAGAGACTCGGACCAACATTAATACTCCTCAAATCTGAGTCTCCATGACATTCTCAGTCTCTACATTCACCATAGAATGCAAAATACATGTCCCATGATGGCAACAGATAGCAAAGCTTCACGTCGCTCACTCTTGAAACCGAACAGTCAGAATAACAAGGGTGCGCATGATTGACTCCCATCATATCCCTCTTGGAGCCCAATGGAGATCGCAGATGGAGCCTTCCAAAACTCATCACCGACCATATAAATGAGGGCAGGCTTCAAGCAGTTAACTGTATTGTCGTGAGAAGAACCCTAGGATCTACACCTCAACACGGTTCCCATGCACTCAGCAGGGCAAACCACCTTTTTCTAATCAAGGACACATCATATTTTGGACTTGTCCCACTCGGTAGAGGGAGCCTGATACGTCCATTTTGCATCACTATTCTATATCATAATTTACTGCTATTCATTGATATATTTCATATTAAGAGATGATCCTTATGTTATTTCATCTATTTTTGCATGATTGATAATTTTTGGAGGATGAACCACCGGAGTCAGGATTCTGATGGAAAAAAGCACTGTCCAGATGCAAAATTCGCGAAGATCAGAAAATCCTATAAAATATATGGAAATTCTTATTTTTTCAGAAGACGAAGGAGGCCAGAAGGAGGAGTGCAGATGGGCCACAGGGGGCCCACACCCCCTGGTGGCGCGGGTCCCCTAGCCGCGCCACCAGGTGGTGTGGCCACCCTGGCCGACTTCCAGCATCACCCTTTCGCGTATATAATCCCCTCGAAACCCTAAGACTTGGGGAGCAACCACAAAAAGATTCCATCGCCTCTGCGGGGCGGAAAACTGCAGAGAGAGAAAGAGCTCTTCGGCAGGCAGAAATCTGCCAGGGAAATTCCTTCCCGGAGAGGGGAGATCGTCGCCATAAACACTATCATCAAGCTAGACTTTATCGGGATCATCATCATCTCCACAAACATCTCCATCAGCACCATCACCATCACTCCGTACTGTTGTAACAATTGGGTTGAATCTTGCATAGTTCTTAGGGGAAACTTTCCCGATGTTGATTGCTTGTTGTAGTTGATGCTATTGAGTGGAACCATTAAATTATTGTTTATGTTCAGATTGTTACTTATCATTATTTCATCTCTGATCTTGATCCATATGATGTCTCGTAAGTAGTTTGTTTAGTTCTTGAGGACATGGGAGAAGTCATGTTGTTAGTAGTGGAATTGTGTTGAGCAAGATTCAATGGTTTGATATTTAAGTTGTGGTGTTATTCTTCTAGTGGTGTCATGTGAACATCGACTACATGATACTTCACCTTTATGGGCCTAGGGGAATGCATTGTGTATTTGGCTACTAATCATGGGGTTGCCGGAGTGACAGAAACCTGAACCCCCGTTAGGAACCCTTTGCATAAGGGAGTGTAGGATCTCAAAGTTTAAGGATGTGGTTAGGTTTTTATCTTAATTACTTTCTTGTAGTTGCGGATGCTTGAAGAGGGTATAATCACAAGTATGTATTAGTCCTAGGAAGGTCAGTACATTAGCACAGGTTCTCCCAGACAACACTTATCCAACCAAAGAAGATTAATCAACTATATGAAGCGAAAGCACTTGTCAATATTCCCATGTGTTCTCGAGAACGTTTGGTTATCTTAAGTAATACAACCGACTTGTCCTTTGCTAAATAAAGGATTAGGACACTTGCTGCAATTATTATTATTGTCTTTTATTTACTCGCACTTTATTTATCTGCATTATAAAAAACCCCTAAAAATTCGTTTGCTAAGTATTTACAAAGAATTCCTGATCCAAACCACTTGTCAACACCTTCTGCTCCTCGTTGGGTTCGACACTCTTACTTATCGAAAATACTATGATACACCCCCTATACTTGTGGGTCATCAAGACTATTTTATGGCGCCGTTGCCAGGGAGTAAAGCGCTATTGAAGAGTGGAACTGGTAAAGGAAACTTCTACTGTGAGTATTGTTTATTTGTGTTTGTTACTTTATTCTCAATATGGATAATTCACTTGGTTTCTTGTTTCGGATGCTACTACCACTGCTAAGGTAGTAGATGAACCACCACCTGCTAAAATTGATCCTTTTAAAATACCTACAAAAATTGTTGATCGTGTTATGGATAACTACTATTTTGGAGATGGAACTGTCCATCCCGGTGATCATTTTCTTTTTATACACGAATTATGCGGATTGTTCAAGTGTGCAGGTATTACCACATATCAAGTTAAGAAAAAAATATTCTCTATATCATTGAAAGGCAGAGCTGAGGAATGGTATAAGCTACTAAAGAATGGCCAATCTCTTGAATGGGAGGAAATTGTACCTCTCTTTTATTCAAAATTTTATCCTCCTAGTGAGATTCATAAGGACCGAAATCAAATATATAACTTTTGGCCTCGTGATGAAGAGACTACCGCCCAAGCTTGGGGGAGATTGAAGTCATGCTCAAATGTCCTACTCATGAGCTCCCTAATAATATTAATATCAATAACTTTTATGCAAGGCTTTCTCTTCATAATAAGGATCTATTGGATGCTTCTTGTGCTGGATTATTTACATGTATGGAAGAAGAAGTTAAATGGGATCTTCTAGACCGGATTCAAGATAATGCTGAAGCATGGGAGAATGATAAAGGAAGAAAGTCAGGTATAAATTATGATTATGAATGCATTAAATCTTTTATGGGAACTGATGACTTTCATAATATTAGTAATGCTTATGGTCTTAATTCTCAAAGCATTGCAAAGTGTTTTAAGGCTTTTTCCTCTTATATTGAAATTCCTAAAAAGAAATGGAACAACTATCATGAGCCATATAAAGATATTGTTAATTGTGTTCCTGCTAGAAATACTGAAGTTTATACTGTTGATCATATTTTACCTGAACCTTGCATCGAGAAAATACTTTTCCCTGTTAAGGGAAAGGAGCATTCTATGATAACTAGTATGGTTAACAAAAGTACAAAGAAACTTGTAGAACTTGATGAACAAATAGATGTTGAACCTGTAGTAGCAATTGAGAAAGACTCTATCTCTAAAAATGTAAAATATGGGCACATTATCGTTTGTAAGGATACTTCTAATATTGTTCACAACCTAGTGGAACTAGGAAAGCTAGTGTCCCTTTGTTTTTCTGTCAGAATAAGTGATCATTGTTACAATAGTTCGTGTGATAGTTATATCGTTAAATTTATGCATGATACTGAAAGTTACTATAAGAGAGGGAAAAATGTTTCTATGCATCTCAATAATATTAAGTTTCCTCGCTTTATGCTGAAAGTCTTTATATTGCACTTGTCCTTCCTATGCTACTAGCTTCTAGTTTCAATAATTTATTTTCTTACAAAATTCCCTTGCATAGGAAGTGGGTTAGACTTAAATATGTGTATATTTGCTTCTTGATGCTCTCTTTTACTTCAATTCATATTCTTATGTGAGCATCATTGAAATTTATCATGCCTATCTTAATGGCTATAAAGAAAGAGCTTTTTCGAGACAACCCAATATACTTTTTCTTTCAGTTTATTTTTGTTTATTTGAGTCCTGGAAGTTATTGCTTCTGTAATAACCTCTCCTTATCCTTTTTTTGGTTTTTGTGTAAAGATCAGCCTCTAATGAGAGAAAAGTAAGATTTGGGGAAGTTGCTGTCTCGAAACAGATTTTTGTGCTTCACCATAAAAAATCGTGAAAATCCCAGAACATCGTACTGATATGTAATTTTTTGTGTGCATGCCCCAGGTTATTATTTAACTTTTGTTAGTTTTGCACTTTTTGATTTGAGCAACAGAAGATTTTCAAAAAAAATTGATCTTTACCTGCTGGTATGTTTTGACAGATTTCTGCCATTTTTGCATTTGCCTCATAAAATGATTTCCTTTTTGAATTCTTTTGGCCTTTCGAAAGGAGTTGCTTCAATAGCTTATGTTTTGATGGATTTTAGTTGAAATTGAACCTAAAGGTTTATTATCTTGCATGCACTAATGTTGCTAATGAAGATTGTGTGAAGTTTTTGTATGAAAGAAATTTTCAAGTGGTAGGAGAAAATGATGCAATGAGATGAAGAATGGTCAAAAGACTCAAGCACTATATTTTTGAAGATTCTTACAATGAAGATATTGATGTTATTCAAGTGGTGACTCCGGAAGAATTTATTAACGACCAAATTCAGAAACCTACAGAGTCTGTTTTCGAATAGGTAACACTTCTGGTAAGAAAAGGTCCACGAAAAACTTTTCAATTTATATTTTTGAAGTTTTTATCTAACACGGAAAATAATGAGTCGAAAAAGGGATGAGAACGGAGCCCGGGTGGCTCACACCACCCCGTGGCGTGGGCCCACCTGGCCGCGCCACCAGGGGGTGTGGCCACCCCGGAGTCCGTCTCCGACCCGTTTTCTCCCAGTACCTTCCTTTTGTTGTTAAACTTTGTAATATATAATCCCCTGGATTCCTCGAGGTCCGTATATACTGTTCTCGTCGTGTTTTCGTTTCGATCTGTTTCTGTCTGGAACTTTTCTCAAGTTTGGAAGCACGATGGTCTCCACCAATGATAAGGGCAAGGAGCCTGTGGAAGATGATCCCCAAGACCCCAAGCAGGAGGAGGAGATCGTGGGTGAAGTTGAAGAGGAAGCAAAGGAAGACCAGCATCCATGCACCAGCACCACCATTGCAAGCATTGAAGTGATGGCATGTCCTGTCAAGCTCAAATGGACTACACGGATGTCCACTGAAGGGATGGTTCCGCGCCATTGCCTAGCTTCACGGTCACCTCCTCCACACACCAAGAATCCCTTCCATACCCTTATTCATGAGCAACAATTCCATAAGATGCTTAAGGAAAAATTACCCTCCAATTGGGACATGCCTTGTTCTAACCATGCAGGAAAAGAATACTTTAAGGAGGAAGACCGGGGAAAGAATCACAAGGGCTGGTATTCACAGTCCGACATGATCATGAACCACATTAAGCACAATTCGGAGTTGATTCGTACTCTCGCCTTCGAGATTGAGGATTTGAAGAAATTGATTGAAAAGCTTATCGAGACGACACCACCACCACTGAAGGAGTAATTCATCATCAGGTTTTGGCATCCTCTTGGTTTGTTCCAAGCTTGGGGGAGTGCCACGCTATCACATCATTATCTTTCATATTTTTACCTTTTTAGTAGAGTCATATCATGAATAGAGAAGTTATCATATAGGATGGTTTGCATTGTGGAAGTATTTCCCCTCTAGTTAGTTATCTATGTATCCCTTGGTGTGAGTTGTCGTTATGGAATATTAATGAGAAGTTCTATCATTTACTTTTTGCACATCTTATTTTAGTTTGCAATTTCTGTTATATGATTGATCTTGTTGTTAGTATTGGTATCACTTTGGGATCATTAAGTAAATTTAATTGGTTTTGGCAAATTTAGCTCTGGTTAGTAGCAACATTATTTGAGGATTGAATGGAAAGGAGAAAAGTACTTTTAGAAATATAATTTCATCATCTTTCTTTCTTGTTTCGCTCATAAGCTTAGTATTCTCTAGTTAAGATCTTTTGTGTTTTCAAGGAAGATTGCATGATTGTTTCTATCACTTGTATGTTTGTTTGTTTCCTTCAACTCTTATGCTTGCTACCCAGCCTTGCTAGCCAAAAACCTGTACTGAGAGGGAATGCTTCTCGTGCATCCAATCCTTGAACCAAAACCTATGCCATTTGTGTCCACCATATCTACCTATTAGCATTATTTCTATTTCAAGTAAATTCTTGAGTTTTATCTATCTTCCAAATTAAACTTGTTATGTGAAAACTAGTGATTAAAGCTCTCACAAAGTTGATGACACACTTTATTTTTCTTGCACTTAATAAACTTGAACCATTGTGTCCATCTATGTTGCTTATATGCTTGCAATTTATAAGTTGCGAATTAGCAGAACCATGCTGTCATGTTGAACGCTTTCAACATTGCACTTATTATTCAGTTGATATCATGTTTTGCTTATGGATCCCGGCGGTGTGAAATAAAAGGGGAGATGGTAAGCTCATGGAGTTTGTATATGTGTTAGAGAAACGCCTGCGCGGCTAGCCTAAGCCATGCCTAATCATGGTGGAAACTTGCAACATGACCATAGTGGCATTCTATGAAGCATCTTCAATAAAAACCTATGCAAATAGCAAATAAAAAGATCGATGAGATGCTTACTATCTATTGCCTTGTCATTTTGATATGGGATAGCTCCTATGTCATGGGGCAAGGGGTACCCCGTTGGCGGTTCTCTAAGTTACACATACACTTACAATGACAAGAACTTACCGGAAACCAAAGTTGAGTAGCATGAGGTCCGGTACTCGTAAGCAAGGGGCATGGGATTTTCAACTTATAACTTGTCAAGCATATCCTCATATTTGTGTCACTTTAACCTTAATCACTTAAAGATGCTTGTGATAGGGGCAATGAGAGCTGAAAACTAGTAAGTACCATAATTTTTGGAGGCTCTTTATGAAACTTGAAAATCCCTGCTTCCCTTTGTGAAGGGCCTATCTTTTACTTTTTAGTTGAGTCAGTAAACCTATTCTTTTCTATCTCAAGCAAGCATTTGAGTTGTTGTGATTCAGTCATCCATATGATTATTTATTCAATCATGTTTCTTATGTTTCCTGTTTTGCACACTGCTCTTATATTAGTGAATATTACTTTGAAACCTATCATTGAAAAACCCATTATGTTTGACTCCTGCAACTTGTTAACCAGTCTCTGACCAAGAACAAGGTTTGCCATTACCAATTATGATTTACTTTGTGCATCTTTATTGTGTTTCCCTTACTCATTGCAAGTTAACTTATATAATAATAAGTTGTTTTCTATTATGATTTGTGTATTGATGAATGTGATACTTGTTGTCTATATTCTGTTTATCGACACTTCACTCCATAAACCTGTGGTCATGTTTATTGAGCTCAGTTTTCGCATGGGGACAAGCGAGGTCTAAGCCTTGGGGGAGTTGATACGTCCATTTTGCATCACTATTCTATATCATAATTTACTGCTATTCATTGATATATTTCATATTAAGAGATGATGCTTATGTTATTTCATCTATTTTTCATGATTGATGATTTTTGGAGGATGAACCACCGGAGTCAGGATTCTGATGGAAAAAAGCACTGTCCAGATGCAAAATTTGCGAAGATCAGAAAATCCCAGAAAATATATGGAAATTCTTATTTTTCAGAAGATGAAGGAGGCCAGAAGGAGGAGTGGAGATGGGCCATAGGGGGCGCACACCCCCTGGTGGCGCAGGTCCCCCTGGCCGTGCCACCAGGTGGTGTGGACAACCTGGTCCCTGGCCGACTTCCAATATCGCCCTTTGGCGTATATAATCCCCTCGAAACCCTAAGACTCGGGGAGCGACCACAGAAAGATTCCACCGCCTCTGCGGGGCGGAAAACTACAGAGAGAGAAGGAGCTCTCCGGTAGGCAGGAATCTGCCGGGGAAATTCCTTCCCGGAGAGGGGAGATCGTCGCCATCAACACTATCATCAAGATAGACTTCATCGGGATCATCATCATCATCTCCACCATTATCTCCATCAGCACCATCACCATCACTCCGTACCGCTATAATAATTGGGTTGAATCTTGCATAGTTCTTAGGGGAAACTTTCCCGGTGTTGATTACTTGTTGTAGTTGATGCTTTTGATTGGAACCATTGAATTATTGTTTATGTTTAGATTGTTACTTATCATTATTTCATCTCTGATCTTGATCCATATGATGTCTCGTGAGTTGTTCGTTTAGTTCTTGAGGACATGGGAGAAGTCATGTTGTTAGTAGTGGAATTGTGTTGAGAAAGATCCAATGGTTTGATATTTAAGTTGTGGTGTTATTCTTCTAGTGGTGTCATGTGAACGTCGACTACATGATACTTCACCTTTATGGGCCTAGGGGAATGCATTGTGTATTTGGCTACTAATCATGGGGTTGCCGGAGTGACAGAAACCTGAACCCCCATTAGGAAACCTTTGCATAAGGGAGTGTAGGATCTCAAAGTTTAAGGCTATGGTTAGGTTTTTATCTTAATTACTTTCTTGTAGTTGCGGATGCTTGCAAGGGGTATAATCACAAGTATGTATTAGTCCTAGGAAGGTCAGTACATTAGCACAGGTTCACCCACACAACACTTATCCAACCAAAGAAGATTAATCAACTATATGAAGCGAAAGCACTTGACAATATTTCCATGTGTCCTCGAGAACGTTTGGTTATCTTAAGTAATACAATCGTCTTGTCCTTTGCTAAAGAAAGGATTGGGCCACTTGCTGCAATTATTATTATTGTCTTTTATTTACTCGTACTTTATTTATCTGCATTATCAAAACCCCCTAAAAATCTGTTTGCTAAGTATTTACATAGAATTCGTAATCCAAACGACTTGTCAATACCTTCTGCTCCTCGTTGTGTTCGACACTCTTACTTATCAAAAATACTACGATACACCCCCTATACTTGTGGGTCATCAGAGCCCACGTGTATGCTATGGCTAGAGGACGCCTCGCGCCCTGCCCACCTCAAATGCCACTTGACACGGCCTTCGAAGTGCACCACCATGCAATGCACTATCTCGACAACGGGTCTTGGTGGGACCAAGATCCACAATTCTGCGCCCTCCATAGATTACCGTCGTGCACTATATAAGGAGGAGATCAACGTCACTGCCTCTGTTGGGGATCTCTGTCCTGGACACTGTCCGCGATGGGAATCCTCACGCCTCCCCACCCTTGCTCGTCCGTCGTAGCTGGCCGCTGATTGGGGTTCCATGGCAGAAAACAAAAAATTCCTACTTCCAGAATGCACCAACCCAAGATCTATCTATGGAGAAGTACAGTAACAAGCAGGATACGATGATCATACCTTTGAAGACCGAAAATTGGGATTACGTTCCCACACAAACGTTGATGATGAAGCCGAGCGTCGCAGACCTTAGGGTCTAGAAGGCTTCAATCGTCTAGCATCACTAGTGGTGGTGCCTCGTTGAGCTTTACACGCGTACGGTGTAAACGGCGTTCCCAGGCCTCGGTCCAACAAGGCAGTGGAAGAAGAAGATCCGGACCGTGGGTGGAGAAACCTCTACCTCGTGTACCACGTTCCTAACTTAGGGAACACGGTAAGAGGGAGAGAGGGAGGGATAGAGAATGGCTAATGCCAATTGGATTGACTTGATTTATTGAGGAATTGGGGTGAATTTCACCCCTATATATATCGGAAAAACTAGGGTACTCCCATCCTCCAAGTCCCGGAGTGGGACTAAACAATTGGGAGAGGTGGAGGAGGGGCCAGCCGTTGGTGGGGATGGGCCCGACCCGCCCTCCCAAGCCCACCAAGGGGTCGGCAGGGTGGGAGCCCTCCCACCCTTAGCCGTATGGCCCTTGGCTCCGCCCTCTTGGCTCCTCTTCCCTCTTAGGGAAGGCCCATGTGGAGAATTTTCCTTTTCCTTTTTATTTAAATAAATGTATATTTAATATTAATTCATAATTAGATATTAAATACAATATTTAATTTCTCCTTATTCAAAACTCCTTTTGAACAGACTCTGAACACTTCGGTATTCTCTCCGGAACACGTCCGGTTGTCTCTTCCTATTTCTCTGTCGGTAGTAGATCAACCCGCAACATCGATTACCCTTAAGAGTGACACCGATACGGTTCTAGAATTTTTAGGTATGAAGGAGACATATACCTGATCAAGTGATCGTCGGTGGTATCTGGAAACACATGATGATCCATTCACATCCCGCGAATTCGGTTGTTTGCTTGAACCTTCTAAACGTCGAGTCTCATTCCCTTTGCACAATGATACCTGGTATGTCCAAGACCCGATCTCATGTATCTCTATACAGTTCGATCTCCTTATCTAAAAACATGTTTACTCGTTCCCGTGATATCACATCCCTGTGACCTAGTCACATGCTTGCAAGCTCATTGATGTGGTCTCATCGAGTGGGCCCATAGTATCTATCCGTCACTCGGATAGGAAATCCCGATCTCGATCATACGCCTTAACCATTCCTCCAGAATACTGAAACACACCTTTATGGTCACCCTATTATGGACATGACAGTTGATGTGATCAAAGCAGTCGCGGGAAATAGTGATTAAACATGATCTCATGATCAAAGGATTAAGTTACTACTCTTTGCTAGATATCACAATGTTGAACAATGTGACTAGATCACATTGCAATTCTACAGTTGGGTGCGTCCATCACTTCATTAAGTGACCTTATTATCAGGTGACTGTTTTATGTCAAGTCCATGATCGGGAAACCTCGATCATTGTCTGCCCAACAAACTAGTACTAGAGGATACTAGGGACCTAGTTGTTTATATACCACACCTGTATTAATGTTCCCTCTTAGTACAGTTATAGCATGATACAAAACTATTATGAACATTTAGAGATATAACAATATAACAACTTTATTTATTTGCCTCTAGGGCATATCTACTTTAGTCTCCCACTTGCACTAAAGTACAATTACACTAGTTTACCATAGGCAATAATCTAACACCAATAGCATCCGTTGTTGATCATGCTTCTTTTGTGGAAGAAGTTTGGTGAATGGATTAGCTACATTCACATATGTATGCACTTTACAAATTTTGATGTTGCCTTTAGCAACAAACTATCTTATTACATGGTGACGTCAGTCTATGTGCTTGGCCAAGGAGTGGAACATATGGTCCTTCGCATTCGCATTTCCCCCCATGTTGTCGCAGTAGATGCACACGGGGTCTTGCACGCTTGGGAGCACTTCAAGTTCAATAATGAACTTCCTCATCCAAACAGCTTCATTGGCTGTGATGACCCACAAGTATAGGGGGTGTATCGCAGTATTTTCGAGGGAAGTGAAACCCAATTTATTGATTCGACACAAGGGGATCCAAAGAATATTTATAAGCCTTAACAACTGAGTTGTCAATTCAGCTGCACTTGGAAACAATCTTGTTCACAGCAGTTTATCAGTAGCAACAGTTTTGTAGTAGGAATAGCAAAGTAGCAGCAGTAGTAAAGTAAAGACAGAAGTGACAATAGCAGTAAACAGTGGGGTTCGAGTGCGGTAGGCATAGGGATGGATGCACGGGCGTTGCATGGACAAGACAATTCACATAGCAATCAGAACATAGGGCAATTGCAGATAAATAAGATAAAGCATCGAAGTACTAGATAATCCTAGGCATGTGTTTCATATATAGTCATACGTGCTCGTAATGAGAACTTGCACAACGTCTTTTGTCCTGCCAGCCCGTTTGCAGTGGGGCCTCAAGGGAACTACTAGCAATTAAGGTGCTCCTTTTAATAGAGCACCGGAGCACAGCATTAACACTCCGTGAACACATGTGATCCTCACATCAAAGCCATTCCCTCCGGTTATCCCGATTTCTGTCACTTGGCGGCCATTGGTTCCGGACAACAACGTGTGTATACAACTTGTAGATAAGACCAAAAACAATACTATCATAATGAATCAATAACATGTTCAGATCTAAAATCATGGCACTCGGGCCCTAGTGACAAGCATTAAGCACAACAAGCTGCAACAAAGTCATAAAGCACTAATAAAAGATACTAGGCACCATGCCCTAACAATCTGATGCCATTACATGAACGATCTCATCCAATCCCTACCATCCCCATAGCCTACAGCGGGGGATTACTCACTCATAGATGGGGGAAACATGGATGGTCGATGGAGAAGTGATGGTGATGATGATGGCAATGATCTCCTCCGATTCCCCATCCCGGCAAGGTGCCAGAACGGAGTTTCTGGTGCTGTTTCGTGGAATCTGTTGGTGGCGGCGGAGCGGAACTCCTTCTGGAAAAACGTCGACCCCCCCGAAGTTTTTAGGTCAGAAGGCTCCTGATAGGCGAAGAGAGGGGCCGAGGGGTGCCTGGGGGGGCCCACACCACCCCCTGGCGCGGCCTGGCCTGGCCCGCGCCACCAGGTGGTGTGGCCACCCTGGCTCTTCTCCGTCTCATATTCTGGCTCCTGCAGTCTTCGGGTGAAATAGGATTTTTGGCATATTTTCCGGGATTTTTCCTGATAGTTGATTTTCTGCACAAAAAGTAGACACCAAGGCAATTCTGCTGAAAACAGCGTCAGTCCACATTAGTTGTATCCAAATCACGCAAGTATAGAGGAGAAACAATAGCAAAAGTGTTCGGGAAAGTAGATACGTTTTGGACGTATCAACTCCCCCCAAGCTTAGCTTATTGCTTGTCCTCAAGCAATTCAGTTGAAAAGTGAGTGCGATAAAAGAACTTTCACGAACACATTTGCTTCATAAGATGTAAATATTCTCAACAATGCGATCAATTACTTAGACAGTTCATAATAAAGTGTATGCAACTGAGTCTACTTAATAGTCATTGCAAGCTATGAAGAGATTCCAACTCAAAAATAATAAGTAGCATGAAGTATAAACGTAAGCAACATTACAATGCTCATAAAAAGGTATGATAGAGTGGTATCTCGCTTGCCTTTGATTATGAATGTCAAGGCACCTCTGAAGTTCAAGTGATGACTAGAAGTAAAGATATCAAGGATACAAGCATCAAAGTCATAACACAAATAATCAAGTAATGAGACACGCACAAAGAATGACAACTATGCTCTCAAGAAGGTGCTCAAAGAATAAATGGAGACTCAACAAGTAAAGAAAAAGGTTTTGAATAATTTTGAAAGGCTTCCAAATGCTAAAAGTATGGTACTCGTTAGCTTTGAGCTCTCATTGCCCCTATCATAAGCATCTTTAAATGGTTAAGGTTAAAGTGACACAACTAAGATGATATGCTTGACAAGTTATAAATCAAAGTCTCATGCCCCTTACTTACGAAGACCGATCCTCATGCTACTCAACTTTAGTCACAAGTAAGATCTTGTCATTGTAAGTATATACGTATCATAGAGAACCGCCAACAGGGTACCCCTTGCACATGACACGGGAGCTGTCCCATAATCAAAATAACAAGGCAAGCAGACAATGAGCATCTCGGCGATCTTTTTATTTACTATGTGCATATATTTTTACTTCATAGAATTCTCATTATGGTTATGCTGCAAGTTTCCACCATGATTAGGCATGGCTTAGGCTAGTGGCCCAGGCGTTTCTCTAACATACATACAAACTCCATGATCTTACAAGTTCCACTTTTATTTCACACCGCCGGGATCCATAAGCAAAAGAACATGATATCAACTAGGTACTAAGTACCAATGAAATGTTGAAAACGTTCCCCATAAAACATGGTTCTACTAACTTCAACTTATAAAGCGCAAGCATATATGCAACAAAGAAGGACGCAATGGTTCAGGTTTATTAAGTGCAAGAAAATAAAGTGTGCCATCAAGTTCGTGAGAGCTTTACTAACTAACTTTCTCATAACAAGCAAACATTTTATTCGGAAGAAAACAAGGCATAATGAATATGCACAAAAGTAGCAAATGATGCTAATGGGTAGGTATGGTGGACACTTTGGAAATATTTGGTTTAGGGAGTTGGAAACTTGAGTAAAACATACTCAGTGTAAGTGAAGGCTAGCAATAGTAAGGGAGCAACCAACGAGAGAGCAATAACTGTCATAATCATGCTTGCAACAAAACATGACTAATCATGGCATGAAAGTGATTCAAGATCCTTAAGGCAAAATAATTCATCAAGGCTTAACTGATTATCACAGTCATGTGCATGCGTGAGCATGTGCCAAGTCAATTCAAATGAAACATTCAAAGGAGGATATCACGGTGTCATACCAATTTATGAATAGAATAATGCAAGCAAACATTCATAGGACATGCTACAAACTATTAGCGAGCTGGAGCTAATCATACGAAAGCAAGAACTACTAAGCATCCAAAGATAACATACACCCTACATGAACAGACTAAGCATGCCCACAGTGATGAGTATATGTACAAAGATGAAAACAAATAGAGTTCGTTACTAGCCTCTTACCATGCCTCAAGTTGTCATTAATCCTCATTATTGCTCTTCACTTGTGTGGCTTGAATAATAATGTGAAACCAATATCCACTGAGGACTGCTGAACCCTGTAGCAAACTCAAAAAAACCAAAGAAGAACGACCAATATTTTTTGTGTTTTCGATTTTTTAAAACAAGAACCAAAGAGGAAAACAAGCAAAGCAAAATCTTTTTGGGTTTTTCGAATAGTTCAAACAAAGCAAAAGGGAAAAACAAACCAAGGCAAAAAGAAAAAGAAGCAAACCAAAAAGAAATAACAGAAATATTTTTGGTCTTTTTGTGTTTTAGAAAGCAAAAGCAAAGAAAGAACGAAAACTAAAGAGAGAACGAAAACATGAATATACAAAGTACCGACGCAACATGATATGGAGATGAGTGCGGTGTTGGCGTACCTCCCCCAAGCTTAGGCTTTTGGCCTAAGTGGGTATCAATCCCAAGCTGGCCAGGATGACGTGTCACCGTGGTATGACGAGGAAGTACCCTCGTCCTGGTGCGAGCTCGAGTACGTCCCTCCATAATGTGCGGAGTAATCATAGGAGGGCACATCCTCCTGGTGCTGCTCGTGGAAACCCAGCAAGCGAAGCTGCTCGTCCACCTCCTCCTTGGAGCGCGACCACGGTCTCCTGTGAACACTAAACAAAGAAGGCTATGGCAAAAGGATCTCCCTTTCATCCCCATCAGTGAAAAGCATCCTATATACTAGAATGTTCAAATCAGAAGTAGCAGTGACAAAGTGATGAGTTTTCATAGCAACAAGGTCAAGCCTCTGTGGTGCCAGCATAGTATCATTGGGCTCCACTAAAAGACCTAATGCACCGACTATACGCGAGGCGATGATGCCCCCATAGATAGGCCCCCTAGCAGCTAGGCGGCGAGCAATAAGCGAGCCAAGATTGTACCGAGTATCATTGTTAAGCGCAGCAGCAAGGAATGCTAAATGATAGTTGGAGATATTACTTGTGTTCTCCCTACCAAGTACACTAGTAGCAAGATAATATGCAAAGTATCTAAGAGCAGGGAGTTGGATATTTCTTATCTTTCCGCGCTGCGCCACGCGATCATCATCATTGGTCACCCCTCGGTAAAGCTCAAACCAACGGGTTGCCCTTGAATTTTCTTCACGGTCCCTGTCATGCGTACACCTACAATACTGCAAAATCTCTCCAAAGGCATGGTGAAGGACATATTATAGGTTTTAAAAGAGACAGTCGACTGACAGGATGTGTTAGTAAACGTGAAGCTCTCAACAAAAGTTTTGGTGAGCATAGCGTATTGCACACTCTCATCTTGCATATATGAGGTCAAACCAACCCTCTCAATCAGTAGCAAGAAATCATCAAGAATACCTGCAGCTTGTAAGAAAGTAAAACAAGGAAAAGAGGATGGGTGAGCATCCCCATCACCCCTTTCACTACCAATACGAGTTGCAATGAGATCTTCGTTGTATGATGGCCTAGCTTGAGAGGCTGTTCTTGAGGGCCTCGACCTCCTAGGTGCATCACTCTCAAATATCTCTCCAAAAGTATGGTTGTTCATGCTTGGTATTCTAAAATTTAAACACCTATTAAACAAGTGATTGCAAAGTAAATATAATGAAGGATTCTACTCATAGGGACTTGCAAGAGGCCTAAACATGCATCAAAACTATATCTCTAAGCATCAAACAAGCTTACAAGCTCTCATAACCAGTCACCTACAATAGCAAAATACTCAAGATATAATCCACTAAACACAAATCTACTTGGACAAGGGGAGGAGTCACATACCAAGGAACAAATGCTCCAAATTTCAGCAAGAAAGATGGGCTGAGCAAGGAGATCGAAAAAATCGAGAGCAAGCACAGCAAGAACGCGATTTTGAGCAATGAACTGGAGCTTACGCGGGAGAGAGAAGAAAGTGGCAAGTGAGAGAGTTAGTGGGGGGGGGGGGGCAGGGGTGGCCCACACCAGGGCATGGCGCCACCCAGGGCTGGCCGCGCCACCATGTGGTGTGCCTGCCTGGTGGGCCCCCCTGGTACCTCCCAGGTACTCCTCTGCCCCTTTTTTCACGTAAAAATTTAATATGAATTTTCTGGAATTTTTCGAGACAGTTTATTTTTGGGCATTTTTCAGAAATAGAAGAATGATTTTCTGACAGACATATTTTTTTTGAAATGATGCAAAGACAAAACAAGGCTAGAACTACATAAGTTCTAAGACACTCTAACATGCAAGCAAATAACAACAAAAAGAAAGCTAAACAAAAGCAAAAACTAAAGTGTAAAGGATAGAAATAAACGGAGATAATCATAAGGAAAACATTGTTTTGTTCAATGGAATCCTTTTGTTAACAAGGTTGATCAAGTCTTGCTACCAAAACAATTGCATATGAGACAAAACTTTGTATTCCACTAATGATTATGTTACCTCAACCTTGATAGCAATGGTCCCAATCATAATAGTTTCAAATTTTTATCTTGGTATGGGACAATATATTTCTCCAACTTGAATGCCCTCAACATGTTCAATTGAATTCAAACCATAAGTCCTTTCAATCTTCTTGGGGAAATAGACAGTATGTTCCTTGTCATTAACATTGAAAGTCACCTTTCTTTGATTACAATTAATAACAGCTCCTGCAGTATTAAGAAAAGGTCTCCCAAGAATAATAGACATATTATCATCTTCAGGCATTTCAAGCACAACAAAATCAGTTAATATCAAGGAATTATGAGCCACCTGAACAGGTACATCCTCACATATACCCACAGGAATAGTGGTAGATTTATCAGCCATTTACAAAGATATATCAGTTGGTATCAATTTTTCAAGTTGAAGCCTCTTATAGAGAGAGAAAGGCATAACACTAACTCCAGCTCCCAAATCAGACAAAGCAGTTCTAACATAACTATTCTTAATAGAGCAAGGGATAGTTGGAATACATGGGTCTCCAAGTTTCTTAGGAACCTTACCATTGAAGGAATAATTAGCAAGCAAAGTGGAAATTTCTTCATTAGGGATCTTCCTTTTATTCGAGACAATGTCCTTCATATACTTTGAGTAAGGAGGCAATTTAATAGCATCAGTCAAAGGAATCTGCAAGAATAAAGGTTTCATCCACTCACAAAACTTATTATAGTGTTCATCCTCCTTTGACTTGTGTTTCTTATCAGGGAAAGGCATAGGTTTTTGGATCTAAGGTTCTCTTTCACTACCATGTTTCTTAACAATAAAATCTTCTTTGGTGTATTTAGTATTCTTTTTAGGTTCTTCTTCAACTTTTTCTTCATTAGGAGCTTCATGTTCTTCATTACCACTTTTAGTTTCAGCATTAGAGATAGATATACTATTAGGATCTATAGCAGGTTCAGAGGGTTCTACAATAGTTTTATGTTTCTTTTTCCTTTTCTTACGAGTAGAACCACTATTTTCAGTTTGTTGAGAATCCTGCTCAATTCTTTTGGGATGCCCCTCAGGATATAGAGGATCCTGGGTAGCAGCACCACTTCTAGTTCTAATTTCATAAGCATGTTTTTCTTTAGCAGCATTAACTAGCAAGTCATTTTGCACTTTAACGAGTTGATGTATTTGAGTTGAACCATTTGAAAGTGTTTAATAATCATTTTAACATCATTAGAGGTTCTTTCCACAATATCTTTTAACTCAACAATAGCTCTAGTGTTTTCCATTAGATGATTTTGCACCCTTTTATTAAAGTTATCTTGCTTAACAATAAAGATATCGAATTCTTCTAAGCATTGATCAGGAGGTTTAGAGTAAGGGATATCACCTTCATCAAAGTGTTGGAGAGAGTGTACCTCAATAGTGGGTGAGTAGGGAATAGGCTTACATAATTCTTCTATAGGAGGTAAATTCTTGACATGTGCAGCTTTAATTCCCTTCTCCTTAAGACATTTCTTAGCTTCCTTCATCACTTCACCATTTAATTCAATAAGTCCCCTCTTCTTTGATGTTGGAATAGGCACCGGAATAGTAGGTTCAGGTACAATTACTTTAGGTATAGCTTGTTCAGGAGGAGTCCAATCTTCATAATTCTTGCTTATTTTATCCATTAATTCCTCAGCTTCCTTAGGAGTCCTATTCCTGAAAACACAATCAGCACAACTATCTAGGTATGTCCTAGATTCTTCGGTTAGTCCATTATAAAATATATCAAGAAGCTCATTCTTAGGTAATGGACTTCCATCCTGTGCATGAATCAAAGCACAAAACCTTGCCCAAGATTCGGGTAATACCTCCTTTTCTCCCTGTTTAAAATCAAAAAGTTCCTGCAAAATAGCATGTCTAGCACTAGGAGGAAAATATTTCTGCAGGAAAATACTAATCAAGCACCCAGGGCTATCAATAGATCCAGGAGGCAATTTACTAAACCAAGTTTTAGCTTCCCCTGTCAGTGAAAAGGGGAAAATCTTAGCAACAAAGTAAGTACGCATCTTAATATCATCAGAAAACAAGCCACTCATGGTAGAAAGTTCATTCATATGTGCTACCGCACTTTCATTCTTAGTCCCACAAAAAGGTTCTTTCTCGACAATAGCTATGTAAGATAGATCGAGAGAGAAATCATAATCTTCATCTGTAATGTTTATGGGAGAAGCAGCAAACTTAGCAATCAGAGACAATTTGGGTCTAATAGTACGCCTCTCAAGGAGACTCTTAGCAGCGCTCCTATCATGGGTGTTTTTACATTCTTTAATAAATTCATCGATCATCCCAACATAACCATCTTCAATATCATAACTATCACTAGACTCAGGTGAACTAACAGGTGTGGTAGTGTCTTCATTAGGAGTTTTGGTATTTCCAGCTACAATTCTAGCAATCGTAGCATCTAGGAAAGGACCTAATGAACCACTCTTATCAAGCACAGTAGAAGCAGCATCATAAGCATCAGAAGTTTCAGATTCAGCAGTACTAGCAGTGTGTGTAGCTTGTGTATGTGGTGGTGTAAGGAACTTACTCATAAGAGACGGTGAATCAAGAGCAGCAGAGGTGTTCAGAACCGTACCTCTTCTTGTAGTGGATGGTAAAATAGGAACCTTGCCATCACGAGACTTACCCATGATGGATGGATAACAACGAACAATAGAGAATCCAAGTGAACTTGATAAATAAAGCTATGATCCCCGGCAACGGCGCCAGAAAATAGGCGTTTTCCGTGGGAGGTTCTTATTTTTTAATCCTCCGGTGTGAATACCTTTTACCTTACCTCCCCGACAACGGCGCCAGAAAATAGTCTTGATGACCCACAAGTATAGGGGGTGTATCGCAGTATTTTCGAGGGAAGTGAAACCCAATTTATTGATTCGACACAAGGGGAGCCAAAGAATATTTATAAGCCTTAACAACTGAGTTGTCAATTCAGCTTCACCTGGAAACAATCTTGCTCACAGCAGTTTATCAGTAGCAACAGTTTTGTAGTAGGAATAACAAAGTAGCAGCAGTAGTAAAGTAAAGACAAAAGTGACAATAGCAGTAAACAGTGGGATTCGAGTGCGGTAGGCATACGGATGGATGGACGAGCGTTGCATGGACAAGACAATTCACATAGCAATCAGAACATAGGGAAATTGCAGATAAATAAGATAAAGCATCCAAGTACTAGATAATCCTAGGCATGTGTTCCATATATAGTCATACGTGCTCGCAATGAGAACTTGCACAACATCTTTTGTCCTGCCAGCCCGTTTGCAGCGGGGCCTCAAGGGAACTACTGGCAATTAAGGTGCTCCTTTTAATAGATCACTAGAGCAAAGCATTAACACTCCGTGAACACATGTGATCCTCACATCAAAGCCATTCCCTCCGGTTATCCCGATTTCTGTCACTTCGGGGCCATTGGTTCCGGACAACAACGTGTGTATACAACTTGTAGATAAGACCAAAAACAATTCTATCATAATGAATCAATAAAATGTTCAGATCTGAAATCATGGCACTCGGGCCCTAGTGACAAGCATTAAGCACAACAAGTCGCAACAAAGTCATAAAACACTAATAAAAGATACTAGGCACCATGCCCTAACAATCTGATGCCATTACATGAACGATCTCATACAATCCCTACCATCCCCATAGCCTACATTGGGGGATTACTCACTCATAGATGGGGGAAACATGGATGGTCGATGGAGAAGCGATGGTGATGATGATGGCGATGATCTCGTCCAATTCCCCGTCCCGGCAGGGTGCCAGAACAGAGTTTCTGGTGCTGTTTCGTGGAATCTGGTGGTGGCGGCGGAGCAGAACTCCTTCTTTAAAAACGTCGAACCCCCCGAAGTTTTTAGGTCAGAAGGCTCCTTATAGGCAAAGAGAGAGGCCGAGGGGGTGCCTGGGGGGCCCACACCACCCCCTGGTGCGGCCTGGCCTGGCCCGTGCCACCAGGTGGTGTGGCCACCCCCTGGCTGTTCTTCGTCTCGTGTTCTGGCTCCTGGAGTCTTCGGGTGAAATAGAATTTTTGGCATATTTTCCGGAATTTTTCCTGATAGTTGATTTTCTGCACAAAAAGTAGACACCAAGACAATTCTGCTGAAAACAGCGTCAGTCTGCATTAGTTGTATCCAAATCACACAAGTATAGAGGAGAAACAATAGCAAAAGTGTTCGGAAAAGTAGATACGTTTTGGACGTATCAGGCTGTTTCTGTAGTAGCCATGTACTCCGACTCCATTGTAGATTGAGCCATCGAGCTTTGCTTTCTGCTCTTCCATCTCACCGTGTCGCCATTAACCATGAATACATACCCTGTTGAGATTTTCTGTCATCTAGATCAGTGTAGAAGCTTGCATCCACGTAACCTGTTACGTCAAGTTCTTCTTCACGTCCTCCAAAGACTAGAAGCATATACTTAGTTCTTCTCAAGTACTTGAGAATATTCGTAACTGCATTCCAATGAACCGACCCATGGTTGCTTTGGAAACAGCTCATCAAGCTAAGAGCCAAGGTTACATCTGGTCTAGTTCTCAGCATGGCATACATGATGGAGCCAATTGCCGATGCATAGGGAACACCTCTCATTGCTTCCTTTTCACGTTCCATTACTTGGCATTGAGTTACACTCAACTTGTCACCTTTTATGATTGGCAAAGAACCTTTATTTGATAGATCCATTTTGAAACGCTTCAGAATCTTTTCCAGGTAAGTGTTTTGACCAAGAGCCAATATACGCTTTGATATATCTCTATGCATCCTAATGTCTAATATGTAGGCCACTTCACCCATGTCCTTCATAGAGAATTTATTATTTAAATACCCTTTCATGCTATTCGGAAGATTCAAATTATTCCCTATGAATAATATGTCGTCCACGTACTAGGATTGTCACTGAACTCTCATTCACTTTCTTATATATGCAGGCTTCTTTTTTGTTCTTGACAAATCCAAAACTTTTGATAACTTCATCAAATCAAAGATTCCAGCTCCAAGATGCTTGCTTTAGTCCATAAATGGACCTCTAAAGCTTGCATACTTTACCAGTATCTTTTGGTTTCATAAAACCCTCCGGTTGCATCATATACAACTCGTCCTCAATGTTACCATTAGGAAAGCGGTTTTTACATCCATCTTCCATATTTCATAATCGAAATATGCAGCAACTGAGAGTAGAATCCGTATAGACTTTAGCTTCTCTATGGGAGAGAATGTCTCTTCGTAGTCAATTCCTTGAATTTGTCTGAAACCATTTGCAACAAGTCGAGCTTTGTAGACAGTGACATTTCCGTCAGCGTCCATCTTTTTCTTAAAGATCCATTTATTCTCGACAGCCTTTCGGCCTTCAGGAATATATACCAAGGTCCATACCTGGTTGTCATACATGGACTTCATTTCAGATTCCAGGGCTATTCTCCACTTCTCGGGTTCAGGGCCTTCCATTGCTTCCGTGTAGGTTGCAGGTTCATCATGTTCCACAGTCATGACCATGTTCACAAGATAACTGTACCATTCAGGGGTTGTACGTTTTCTTGTCGACTTTCGGGGTTCGATAGCTATCTCCTCATGAGGTTCATGATCATCATCATTGGATCCCACTTCAATTGATAAGGGTGGCTCCGGAACAGCTTCTGTTGCGAAACTCGGTATTTTAAGATCATGATCGATAATCTCATCGAGTTCTATCTTCCTTCTACTCACACCTTTCGCGAGAAACTCTTTCTCAGGGAAGGTGCCGTTCTTCACAATAAACGTTTTTCCCTCAGCTTGGTTGTAGAAGGTATATCAAATAGTCTCCTTTGGATATCCTACATAGATGCATTTTTCTGCTTTAGGTCCGAGTTTATCAGGCTGAAGTTTCTTAACATAAGCCTCACATCCCCAAACCTTCAGGAAAGACAACTTTGACTTAGTGCCATGCCATATCTCATACGGTGTTGTTTTCACAGATTTGGATGGCGCTCTATTTAAAATGAATACAGAAGTATAAAGTGCACATCCCAGAAAGATATAGATAATTCGGTAAGAGACATCATAGATCGTACACTATCCAATAGGATGCAATTACGTTCCTCGGATAAACCGTTACACTGTGGTATTCTAGCCAACGTAAGTTGTGGTACAATGCCACAAGCCTTCATATGTGTGCCAAACTCGTAACTCAAATACTCGCCCCTCGATCAGTATGAAGGTGCTTGATTTTATCGTCGAGTTGATTCTCAACTTCACTCTGAAATTATTTGAACTTTTTAAAGGTTTCATACTTGTGCTTCATAAAGTAGATATATCTATATCTACTCAAATCGTTAGTTTAGGTGACAAAATGACGATAAGCATTGTGTGTGGAGACGCTCATTGGTCTGCATATATTAGAATGTATGACTCCCAATAGGTCTGTAGACCGTTCCATCATACCGTTGAACGGCGTCTTGGTCATTTGGCCCATGAGGCACAATTCACATTTATCGAGGGATTCAAAATCCAACGATTCTAGAAGTCCATCAGAATGGAGCTGCTTCTGATGTGACCTAGACGGCAATTTCATATGTACATGGAATTATCTCTATCATGCTTGCATCACTTGGCATCAATGCTATGGATGTGTGTATCATCACAATTAAGATTCAATAAGAATAAACCTTTACTTTGCCGCGCATGAGCATAAAACAAATTATTCATGTAAATAGAACAACCACCTGTCTATGATTTAAACGAATAACGGTCTTGTAGTAGGCAAGACGCACTGACAATATTCATGCTCAAAGCCGGTTCATAGTAACAATTATTCAAATTTAAAACTAATCCTCAAGGGAGACGCAGAGGGAGGGTGTCGACAACCATGACTTCAACTCGGTTGCCATTGCCGACGCGCATCGTCACCCCGTCCTTTACCAGGCGCCGCTAATTCCGCAGCTCGTGTTGAGAGTTACATATATGAGAAACAAAACCGGTATCAGATCCTGGCACTAGTAAGGAAAACATCAATAACATGTATATCATATATACCTTTCTCTTTGGTAATAACCTTGCCAGCCTTATTATCGTCTAAGTACTTGGGATAGTTGCGCTTCCAGTGACCCTCACCCTTGCAGTAGAAGCACGTGGTGCCTGACTTGGACTTGGGTGCCTTAGAGGAAGAGGAAACAATTTTTCCATACCTCTTAGGTTTACCCTTCTTGTCCTTGCCCTTCTTGGCAAATTTCTTAAAGTCAACGGTCTTGTTGACCATTAAGACAATGTGCTCCTTCCTGATTTCCACCTCAGCATGCTTGAGAGTGCCGAACAACTCTGACAGGGTTTTGGTCATACCATGCATGTTGTAGTTTAGCATAAAGCTCTTGTAGCTATGGGCAGACACTGCAACACCCTACCAATCACCAGCTCATCGTTGATTTTGCAATCAAGATCGTTCAAGCATTAAACATAGCCAGACATTTTGACCACGTGCTCACTCAAGCTGTTGTGCTCCTCCATCTTAGCCGAGAATAAGAGGTTTGAAACCTCATACCTCTCAGACCGGGCCTGGGGCGCAAAGATGTCCTTGAGATCAGTGATGATCTCAAAGGCGCTCTTGTTCTCAAAGCGCTTCTATAGGTCGGCCTCCATGGCATAGAGCATGCCACTCTAGACACATGCTTTATCATCTGCCTTCTGCTGATAAACATTTTTATCATCCTGAGAGGCGATAGTAGTGGGTTGGTCACCTATAGTGGCCTCAAGTATGTAGGTCATCTTCTAGGGAACGAGGAGAATCCTTAAATTGCGGGACTAGGTGATGAAGTTCGTCCCATCAGTTTTGAGCTTTTCTTTCTCAAGGAAGGGGCCAAGGGTGAAGGTAGAGCGAGACATCTACAATAATATTTGTAAAGTAGGTAACCTTAGTGTTCATAATATGGGTTCTTATTTAGTCATACTAAAATATCAGAACTCCCACTCAAACGAACATCCCTCAACATTCATTCGGTGACTACACGATCCATTTACACTGCATCATTCCCGATCATCACGACCTTTGATGCATTTGCCATGGTAGATATCACCATATCAATCACATCTCCATGCGACTCATGCTTGACATTTCGGTCATCTGTGTTCCAAGGCCATGTCTGTACATGCTAGGCTGGCCAACTTTAACCACAGTGTATTACAGTGCATACATGGCTTGCACCCACCGTATGCAAACGCAAAGATGTCTAGCACCCGATCATCATGGCCTACTTCATAATTGCGAACTTTCTTGGTGGTGCACACATGTGAAAGAACACAAGTATTGGAATTATAATATGAGGGATTATCTTATTATGCTACCGTTGTAAGTCTAATACTAGCACAAGAAGATCACACAACAACTAACATCTAATGAAAACAGTTATGTATGTGTGATATGTAGTGGTTTGTCGCGTCTTGATCTCCATCGAGAGCACCGCCATTTGCACCGGGTTCACGGTTCCACCTTGCCTTCGTCTGTCTATCCCATAAACAATTACCTAAGCCACACATATCACTTACCCTCCTACAAAACAAATTTAGACTCTTCTACTTATGTTTGCAAGTTTTACGTGGTTGATTGGGCTTTCGGACAAGAACATTTTCTTACCTATGAATCTAACCATAATGTGTATTAACTAGTTGCCGCTTTTAATCCCTTTTTAGGGTTGTACTTTGTAAGTGCCATATCAACTAATGTCGGAGAGACAGACACCCGCCAGACACTTATACGGTACAAACCATATGTTAGTAGTAGAAACAGTCTCACGTAAGGTTGGTCTAGAACACTTCATCCGACATTACCACGATAGTAGCAAGTACACGTGGGATGGTAGCAATTAGAAAATCAACGCCCACACAATCCACGTGTATTCTACTCGTACTAGTACATCTACGTATAGATCGCTCTGATACCAATGATTGGGGTTCTGTGGCAGAAAACAAAAAAATTCCTACTACCAAAACGCACCAATCCAAGATCTATCTATGGAGAAGTATAGTAATGAGCGAGATACATCATACCTTTAAACACCAAAAGCGGGATTACGTTCCTGCACAAATGTTGATGATGAAGCCGAGCATCGCAGACATCAGGGTCTAGAAAGCTTCAAGCGTCCAACACCACTAGTAGTGGTGCCTCGTTGAGATTTATACACGTATGGTGTAAACGGCGTCTCCAGGGCCTCGGTCCAGCAAGACAACGGAAAAAGAAGATCCAAACTGATTCCAACGACATGACGGATTGCGCTGGGTGGAGAAACCTCTACCTCATGTAGCACGTTCCTAACTTGAGAACACGTTGAGAGGGAGAGAGGGAGTTAGAGTGAATGGCTAATGCCAATTGGATTGAATTGATTGATTGAGGAATTGGGGTGAATGGCACCCCTATATATAGGAAAAACTGGGGTACTCCCACCCTCCAAGTCCCGGGGTGGGACTAAACAATTGGGAGAGGTGGAGGAGGGGCTGACCGGCAGTGGGAATGGACCCCACCCTCCCTCCCAAGCCCACCAAGGGGCCGGCAGGGTGGGATCCCACGCACCCTTAGCCGCATGGCCCTTGTGGCCCTTGGCTCCTCCCTCTTGGGCTCTCTTCCCTCCTAGGGAAGGCCCATGTGGGGAATTTTTCATTTTTTCTTTTTATTTAAATAAATGTATATTTAATATTAATTCATAATTAAATATTAAATACATTATTTAATTCCTCCTTATTCAAAACACCTTTTGAACGGACTCCAAACACTTCAGTATTCTCTCCGGAACACTTCCGGTTCTCTCTTCCTATTTCTCTATCAGTAGTAGAGCAACCCGCAGCGTCGATTACCCTTAAGCGTGACACCCATACGGTTCGGGAATGTTAAGGTATGAAGGAGACAAATCCTCGATCAAGTGATCATCAGCGGTATCTGGAAACACATGATGATCCCTTCACATCCCATGAATTCGGTTATTTGCTTGAACCTTCTAAACATCGAGTCTCATTCCCTTTGCACAACGATACCTGATTTGTCCAAAAACTGATCTCATGTATCTATATACAGTTTGATCTTGTTACCGACAAACACGTTTACTCGTTCCCGTTTATAGCATGATACAAAACTATTATGAATATTTAGAGATATAACAATATAACAACTTTATTTATTAGCCTCTAGGGCATATCTCCTTCATCCTCTGCCCCCCAACACCTTTGGATCTGGGGCCCGTGGCCGCCGTGGACAAGGCCGGCGGCGGCATCGAAGATCAGCTTGGAGGGAGAGTGGTTCAGCGGCGCTAGGGTTAGCCACTGGCGCCTCCATGGGGGAGAGACCGTGTTATCATATAACTGCCCTTCATTTTGGGGAAAAAACTTTCATGGATCATCATGGGGTTTAGCTGCATGCAGACATGGGATTAGACATCCTTGTTGATGCATTTGATCAACATCGGACTCCATTTACCGTTGATCATATAATTTTTACATTGTTTGGAACACTGATTTTGTAATTTTGTCAGCGGCACGCATTTACCGATTTACTAGATTTTTACGTAAATATTTATAAAAGTACAAGGTTCTACTAATGATAAAGATGTTTATGTGGTTCCTGTAAAAAAAGGTTTTACTTACCAAGGATAATCTGGCAAAGAGGAGATGTAATAGGTGTAAAATGTGTCTTTTGTTTTGTTGAAGAATATGTTGACATTTATTCATCTCATGTTCTTTTGTTCGTTTAGTCTCCAGAGTTATTTGTTTTACTTTCAATATTACACTGCCAACTAGCATTTCAAATTTGTATGAGAATTTTTTAACGGGATAGACAATAAAATAAAGGCTCATATATGTGTGAGTGTTTGTGCCATTGTTTGGGAAATTTGAAATTATCGAAATGTTTTCGTTTTTAAAAAACATGAATTTGTTACATTCTCGTGGGTTGTCCATACGGATGCTTATTGGATTCACATATGAACGTATGAATACTAGGTGATATCATTTAGTTACAGCTGTATGGGCTATATTTAGGCAGGATGGCTGGCAGCAGTCTAATAGACTCCAAGTTTTTTTTTGAAATGAGCATATATTAATATCAGGAGATACCAATTACACCTAGCCTCTGCAACAACGTATTACCTATTTATATTACGGATACACACAACTAAAAGAAAGAAAGAAGAATTACATAAAAGAAAAGTCCCGCTACAATGATTAGTTCCTTGAAATCACGGACCAAACACCATCAAAACAACACTAGAAATCCAACAACTCCAAAAGCGATGCTTCTAAAAAGGGAACAGTGCTCAAACGCCGTCATCGCCCTAATCAAAGACCATAGGTTTTCACCCTGGAGAAAGTCTGCGCTCACAAAACAATGCCTTCAACAAGGTCATTGCTAGGCACAAGCAGTTAAGGCCAGACCTTGGGTTTTCACTCTGCAGGTTTAGACACTGAATTCCTCCTATGTTGTCGTCCCCACTTGTCTAATTCCACTGCTCCAAGTCACAAAACACCAAGCCAGAATCCCTACAGCACCAGGACTTAAACTTCCATTGCCAGTCTTTAGTTTCCGGCTTCCCTTCCATTCACCTCGTTTGACTTCACCGTGGAATCAAGGGATGTCCCATGATGGCAATAGACCGTAGAGCTTCACAGCGCCCCCTCTAAAACCAAACGGCCAGCAAAAAACATGGTTGCGCGCGATCGAAACACCGTCCACACCGGCAAACTCCAGGCATGCCGTCTATTTGAAATTCACCGGCGGAGTCTTGCAGAACTCGGTAGTCCACCCGAGATCAATGAAGACCGGCGACAGGCAGTTCATCATTACGGCGAGAGAGAAATCCAAGGACCACCATCTTTATTCAAAGCCACGCTAGCAGCCCCCACGCCACCGGCCGACAGCGGAGAAGAAGACGAACTCGAGATGCCAAAACAGGGGCAGAAAGCCGCATGGCCGGTAGGCACCGCATAGTATCGAGATCGGGCTCAGAACGGCCCGTCCCGCCTCTAGCGCTGCGCCGCCGCCATCACAACGCCGCGCCGCTGGCGGCCGCTGCCCGCGCCCGTCCGCATCCGTCCTCCATCCGCTCCTCCGCGAGAGATCCAAGATCCGCTGAAGCCGTACCCCACCGCCCATGGAGATCAGCCGCACGAGCCCTCTCCTGCCCTCCGCCTTCGGCGAGAAGGTTGCCGCCACTGCCGCCGGCCTCGGCGACGGCAGCGGCCTGGCGGGATGGAGATGGAGGGACTAGGCGGCGGCTAGGAGCCTCCGGGGTCGCCCGAGCAGGGCCCGGGAGAATCCTATTTTCGTGGAGCTGGAGCCATCTTCCGTAAGAGACCAATAGACTCCAAGATGGATGGAATGGAAGCGTTTTATGTCTTTTTAAAAAAAAATCGGAAAACTGTGCAATAAATGGAGGTCGGGGTGCACAGAGGCCAGGGTTTTGTTCCCCTTTTGGGGAAAACTGAGGAAAAAATTCTCGTTTCATTTAAAAGTTAAGTAGATGATGACGAGTCGTGCATGTGAATATCGGGAGCAGTACTAGTACTGTACGGCTGTATTGTGCCAGCTCTACAGGACCCATCAGTGTCATATATGAAAGATGCCGTTATCATCGGGAAAAAATTACACTTCATTCACTTTCACCGTAATCTCTACCTCTATCTCTATCTCTATCTCTATCTCTACTATCTAAAAAATACGACAGCGTTCCGTTTTCTGCCTACCGCACTACGTCGCTTCTTTCGTCCGGCTCTCTCTCTCGTGAGCGTTTCTTCTGCCATGTGGGCCTTTGAGCGCGTGACTCCCTCTCAACGCAATTAGTGCTGTCCTCGAGCAGTCTCCTCCGTCCTCCTCCATCTAAACAGTTCACCGCCGCAAACTGCTCATACCGCTGCCGAGATCCCAAAGGGGGATAAGCTTTGCTCCACAGCGAGGCGACCGTGGCGGGATGAGGATGGCCAGAATCACACACCTACCTAAACCTACTTCGAGGCGCTCAGCTTCGATCGCCTCGAGGAGGCCGCTGCTTCCCATACCTATCTCTATCTCTTCTCTACTATCTAAAAAATACGACAGCGTTCCGTTTTCTGCCTACCGCACTACGTCGCTTCTTTCGTCCGGCTCTCTCTCGTGAGCGTTTCTTCTGCCATGTGGGCCTTTGAGCACGTGACTCCCTCTCAACGCAATTAGTGCTGCCCTCGAGCAGTCTCCTCCGTCCTCCTCCGTCTAAACAGTTCACCGCCGCAAACTGCTCACACCGCTGCCGAGATCCCAAGGGGGATGAGCTTTGCTCCACAGCGAGGCGACCGTGGCAGGATGAGGATGGCCAGAATCACACACCTACCTAAACCTACGTCGAGGCGCTCAGCTTCGATCGCCTCGAGGAGGCCGCTGCTTCCCATACCTATCTCTATCTCTTCTTTACTATCTAAAAAATACGACAGCGTTCCGTTTTCTGCCTACCGCACTACGTCGCTTCTTTCGTCCGGCTCTCTCTCGTGAGCGTTTCTTCTGCCATGTGGGCCTTTGAGCGCGTGACTCCCTCTCAACGCAATTAGTGCTGCCCTCGAGCAGTCTCCTCCGTCCTCCTCCGTCTAAACAGTTCACCGCCGCAAACTGCTCACACCGCTGCCGAGATCCCAAAGGGGGATGAGCTTTGCTCCACAGCAAGGCGACCGTGGCGGGATGAGGATGGCCAGAATCACACACCTACCTAAACCTACGTCGAGGCGCTCAGCTTCGATCGCCTCGAGGAGGCCGCTGCTTCCCATACCGCCGGCAAAGTACGGGATTGATGTCCACTAGGCCTGTGGTCGCCTTGTTCATGCCAGGTCAATCACCGGTGTGGCCATGGCTTGCCTCGATTTCGTCGACGTCGTGCACGGCGTCCTCTTCAGAGTGACAGCGCGGGCGCCCCCTAGGGTTCACATTGGCCGTGCCTCAATCATGCTCGTCCGGGCGTCGGTGTTGGCCAGAGTTTTAGATTGAGGGAGTCCGATGGATTCAAATCCCTCATGTAAGTGGACCTTTGATTCTTGTATTTTGTGCATTTGTTAAGACATCTGTGAACAATTGTATGGTTCGGGCGAGATCAACTACGAGAGGAATGAGAAAGGAGATGGATCAGATAGATCCGATACCTTCACTAATACGAAGGTGATTCAAGTTCTAGCTTGTTTTGTTTCGTTCTGACCGTTCCTTAAAGGGATTTCTGTGTGATTTATGTGTATTTCTGCATGTTCTGATGCTATAAAAATGAACTAACGGAAAGAGCAGATGTTTGAGGTTTTTTAGGTCGATCCCCTACAGGTAAGCATGGTTAAGTGATATTGCCTAGAACCCTGTATATGAATCATTTAATTTTGGATTCTGCACCTTAATTTTCTGGCTTTGCAGGTTGTTGAAATGCAAGCTGTTTTTTGGATTGGTACTGATGATGAAGTTCCTGTAGGCGTCGAGGATGATGCGACCAACAAGACAGTGCCTGAGAAGAGGGATTGGCCGGTTCTGACGTGAGTGTGCCTGGTGGAGGCTTTCTCTGGACTGGAGCGGCACCATGTCATACTGCCGCTTGTGGCGGTACACTGTGTACTCCTGGCCGGTGTTCTTCTCATCGCTCGACCTCGATTCGACCTTGGAGTCCATCAGCGCCAATGTTGCCAAGTGGTGGAGGCCCACCTTCGAGCACCGTGTTGGTTCTATGCACTGCTCCACTGCCTCACTAGCTGTAGGGGACCTCCGCGATGTCCATATTGAATACTGCTCTGATTATGCAGCAGCTTGAGGCTCTCTCTATCCACAAGGGCTCCCTCCATATGGATAATGCGGCCAGTCAACCTCTGGGAAGAAGGCTTAAGGTTCTAATTGTAGCACATTGCTTTACTTACAATATTCCATATTATTCATTTTGCTGTCCTTGTTTCATTCTTCAATACATTCAATACATTCTCTGAAGAAATAAATCACCTAATTTAGGAGTATTGGCTGTGTTCTGGAATAACATAATCTTGATGGCCTGCAAACGGTGAATGAAGTAGGTTGAGATTTTCAGATTGTCCTTACGATTATCTCCAGCAATGCAATTAATGCCACATTCAGATTACCCTTACGTTGTTGCCATTTTCTGTCTTGTGTTGAGTTCTGAAATGCCCAGATTTTAAACGCACTAACCATTTACGTTCTTGTGATAATTGATCTAAGCATCAAAGGTTCAGGATTTGTATACTTATACCATTTATATTTAAATAATTTGGTTCTATTTTAATGATATCTCTGGTTTATTTTTAGGCACATTATGAATTATTTGTGGTCATATGGTCCTGCTAGGCAGGCTCAGCCAAAAATGATCGTGTTTGTCATACTGATTTTTCTTAAGACATGTCAATCTATTCTTGAAGCTATCATATCATATATAATTGAGAAGTTCAGAGATTGATGTGCTCATATGTAATTGAGGACAAGGTATATATATTCAAAGTAATCCTACCCTTCCATTGTTTTCCTGGGTGCTATTGACTTTTCTCACAGAGAGATCAAAAGATACTTTTGGAAACAAGCACCTTAAGGTTAGTCTGTGTAATTGTTAAGATAACCAACCTTATTGCTGATTGAAAGACCTTTGTTCTTCATTAGCTAAATTTTCTACCATTTGATGTATGATACATGAATAAGTTATGTGAGTTCCAGAAAAAGAGAGTTCCGAGAGGCTGCAGCAGCCGCGAGCCCAATAGTCGATGCCGCCTCCATCTGCGTGCGAGACTGACCCTAACGCTGGCCGCCGCTGTGCCAGGTCCTGGCCGCCCCCACTGAGTCGCACCGATGCCAAGGAGGGCTCCGTCCCGCTCAGGCCCCCGCGTGCCGGAGGGGGGAGGGAGGAGGTGGGAGGCGCGGGGAGGGTTAGGGTTTCTGTCCCCAAGTCGCATGGGAGCGACCGAGGAGCGGGGACCTGCCTAGGCTACCGATCGGTCTCAATTGGAATGTGTGGTATGTCAGTGATTATTAAACCAATAGATTATTAGGTTTGATGGTGCAAATTTGATTGTTCCAATTAGGTAATGATCTATATTCAGGTGTGGCACCTAGAATGAACTTATGTTTGCTTCTATGGAATAAATTCCATTGCTTTGCGGGCTGATTATAGGTCTGTTATCTCTAGCCCTGACAACTTAAAATTTGTGAGAATGACCATTTCATTCAACTAACTAAATGTGTACATAAGATTATTGTCAATTAGAGCATTATTGTCAATTGCCAAGTAATTTGTATGTCTAAAGTAGAAAGCTCAACATCTCTACCTTGCAATCAGTTTGTTCTTGTGAGCTTCCTGAATTTTCTTTCAGCTTCTCCAACTTATTGTTGGTTTGCCAATGATCAAAAGTACCACCTATGATTACTAAGACCAAACACCGAAAACAAACACCCCTCGCGAGAGCTGCCGCCACTCCCGAGGATGAGATGTGATGTGAACACGAGAATGAGAGTTGAGCACAAAGTCTATTGTCGATTGACTGCATACATATTGCCAACTTCATTTTCACTTATTGTTGATTGTTCCAGGTTGTCGTGAAGACACAAAGTCTATTTAAACACGAGACAATACTTCAACAATATTTCTTAGATTTCAAAGGTTTGGTGAAGCGTGCTATTCCCTGCAAAATACCGTGCTATTTAGCAAAGCAATCTTCAATATTTCACTGGCACAGCGAGAAAATAAGGAAGGTACTTTCTTCTGGATTTTGGAAGATTGGGCGTATATGTGCATTCATGGTTTTGGTGTTAGTTATCTTTTCTAAAATATTTCTGGTCGCTTTACCTTGATTGTAGTACAATTGGTAAAAGTTAACGCATTTGAGGCCATGGATGCTATTTTGTTGTTATATACTCAACTCCTCCTTCGAGCATTTGTGAGATCTCAGATGTATTATTTTCTGATGATACATCACTTAAAATATTTTTCTATCATTGGGCGCCATCAGGTTCTGGTATACAACCGTTCAGTTTAATATTTTATTGTCAACTTTATGCTTTCTTTATAAACTATGTTAAGAAGTACAAGTTTACACCATCAATCTCTGCCTAGACTTAAAAAATGTTAATCAGTAACAATGTCACTAGCGCTTGAAGTGCGCCTATCCTGCAAAATTATTCAATTGCTTTAATAAGAGATAATTGGTTGGATGTTTATGCATATATGTATTTGGAACCATGAATGTCCACGTGTATATTGTTGACATGTGGACATGTAGTGCTAGCTTGCTACATAATTCCAATCATGGTAAATTTCATGGAGATGATTTTTGTTATCTTGGATAGATCCTTGGAGCTTATCAGACGGTTCGAGAACTGAGTGATTTAGGATAAAAAAAAGTTATCTGGTATACAAACTGTAATAATTTGGCAAAGATGGAGAACGTAGATCTAAGGGTCATCTGACATTGTAGTATAAGAGCAGCTGCACAAGTTTCTGTAATTTAGGAATCCATTTTCTATTCAGCAAGCATAATAATTTATATTTTGGATTTCTTCATATCCTTCTGTGAAATTATTTAACGCCGAAGGAAAGAAAGAGGAAGAGACTGCCGCTTGATGTTCATGACATGAATTGAAGTGGAAAAGAAGACGCTGCTGCATTGTATGCACAAGAATCCTCACATTACATGTTTGACATGATTGAGGTGAAACCATTCGAATATTTATACCCGTAGCAACGCACGGGCACTTAACTAGTCCAGTAAAAAACGTTTGCCCACGGGCTGCAGCTTAAGCGCGCTTGGAAACACGCCAGAAAGAGGGCACGGAGCCAGAATTACTGCTCTTTTTGTATTTGTCTTTTTTCTTTCTTACAGCAAGATTTCTAAAAACAAAGACAATGTCGACAAGAACAAGGACAAGAACAAAGAGGTATTCACAGAGTCACATGCTAGATAGGTACGATATAATTATTATTGGAAGCTAGCTTTCGGCCGCTCATCCTCGCTCGCAGAAATCTTTGAGGATCACTGATCATGACGAGCTCCAACCTGACGACGGACGAAGCCGACGATGATGTCTCGCCCTTCGAGAACGAGCGGCCTCCGGCACATGAATCGCCACAATCCGGCACGAGAGCTGCAGAGCGCGCACCCGCAGCTTGGAGCCTTCAGATCATGATGGCCATGGTGTGCAGGCTCGACACGCGGCCCCACATCTCCGGGGACATCTGTGGGGGCATCTCCGACGACAGCGGCCATGGCCGCCTGATGCATTGCTCCAGCTCCTGCAGCTTGGCCACCAGGAGCACCAGCCGCCGGACCGGCACGAGGAAGAGCGTCACCGGGATGATGCACGCCCCGAGCTCGAGTATCAGCATGGCTGCTGGTCCTAGCTTAACGCTTTTTGCTTCCCTTGATCAGGCTTGCAGGCTTTCCTTCACGGGGGAACTGAGCTGCTACTGTGGGTGGCTTTCCTACTCCACGAGCTAGGTAGGGTAAGTGTTGCTTTGCCTTCTGGAGTTTGCAGTTGGAGAGTTGCTTGCATATATAACCTTCTCACGGGAAAAGAAACACCCACTTCTCTTAACCTCCTCGAGCTGGATGATTATTGGCAATTTGGTGGCGCTTTAGTTTACTACTATCCCCTCTAATAATGTTGTCAGTTCATGATTTGTTTTTGATTTAGCAGTTAGCGGAGCCTGGAAGAGATGGGCCCGGCCTCGAGAAAATTACAAATATTTTCAAAATAGCATCAACGGTAAGGTGGGTAGGAGCCGGGGGACCCTTATACAAATTTAAAACACTAGAGAGGACATCATTAATAGATCTATCTTCTTTTTTTGTGAAAGTCCACCAATATATTCATAAACTTCAACAACATTATAAGAAATCCTAAAAGCAATGGGGTTAGTTTTTACCCAGTGTTAATTTGTATATGCCGGCGTATAGTTATCTACTCCATAAGCACAGGACGGAGGCAACTTAAATCTGACCATCCATGTAAAAGGGTATTTTTGTCTTTTTCTCTTGGCCTAATCTGATTGCAGATCCAATCATGTACTGATATCACGACCTAACTGCTCAATGCTCATCAACGCTCATGACAATCCATGTAAAAGGGTATATTTGTCTTTTCCTCTTGGTCTACTCTGATTGCAGATCCGATCATGTACTGATCTCACGACCTAACTGCTCAATGATCTAAATAAGAAAATCAAGATGATGGAACAAAAAAATTTGCTTAATATTTTCATTGGTGGTTATTCTTACTAAAAACAACCTTGTTAGACGGAATTGACATGGAAGTACGAAATGTGTTTTTTGTTATCACAACCAGACAATTAAGCACATGTTTTTCCAATGTAATTTTGTCCGCTCTATATGGCCAGTCATCTAAGTAGTTTCAGGCTTCTATCCACAGCGTAGTGTTGGTAATATTTTTAGAAATTAGTTACATGGTATAGATCGCAAGAACAGAATTCTAGTTAGGGTGGGAGCGATTGATATTATTTGGGCTTATGGTTATATACAAATGGTAAAATATTTAACGATAAAATGTCTTCTCTTTTGCAGGTTATCTACATATGTACTAGTATATTTTGTTTATGGTCGTTTCTACAACATGCGGAGTTTTGCGACCTGTTTACGGAGGTTTGTATACAATTGGAGGATACGGTGAGACATTTTCACTCGTCAAGGATGACAACATAGTCTTCCGATCAGACCTCCACCACCTTAGGCGTTTTGCAATATCTCTTTCTGATATGTAATTTATTTTTTTATTTTTTACGTGACTATGAACTTGGATCACCTGTGTGCATCGTAGTTATACAGAGATGAGGTGTAATGCTTAAAACTTTTTAAATAATAAAGCACCCACTGTCAAAAAACTGCTCAATGCTCATCAACATTCATGACCATCGGTAGGCCGTTCCAAATTCCTTATCAAGGGGGTCATGCACAAAGGCAGATCACATGGCTGTTTGTTTGGTTGCCAGCTAGGAGGAGTTGTGATAACCTCTTCTCAGCACCGGTGAGGTTACCAGCTACTAGCAAGAACAACATCACCAACATGAACAGCAGCAAAAACAACAAGCACAAGCAGAAAGAGTAGCACACATATAAACATGACGCTACATAATTAAGCAGTACTAGCAGCAGCAGATCCATACTTAGTAGTGTTTGTTACTCATGAAGTTTCAGTAGAGACCCAAACTACGTAGGCATGAAAGATAGCAAAGCCACTTTTAGTCTTCACTATCGTGCACGACGATCCTCTTGCTGGACTCCGAGTGCTGAGGGCACCTGGCCACCACCTCGCATCAAGAGTAGTCGAATACGACGACCTTGAACTCCCTCGCAGCCACCTTCTTGAAGAAGAGAAAGTAGCCAAGCTTCAGGTTGTGAGCTATGGCTAAGTTGCTCCATCTAGCTTCGAGGCAGGGTTTGTCATAGACCTCCTTGATGTTCATCTCCCACTGGCGGCTAGTGTTGGTCTACACGATCACCTTCCTCGGCACCGGCCCAAGGTAGGGCCTGAATGCATGTGGGAGAGGAAGCACCCCTAGACCAGGAGCCATCATCACCTTGCAGAAGTGTGTAGGCGACACTTTCTCATGGAAGTGTCCAACAGTGGGTGTACTTCCCCTAGGTATCTTGCTAGAGCGCTCTTCCAATGGCACCTCGACAGGGATCCCAAGCTGCAGTATCTACAAAAAAATCACAGGTTATGAGTTGCATAGAAAGCAAAGAAATGCATAGAAAGAAAAGAAATGGTTCCACAAAACCATATTGTCCCTCATGCAATGATCACACCAAGTGCAAAGAAATGGTTCTATCATACCTAGAGAAATGCATAATGGAAAGTTCTTGTACATAGCATAATGTATGATACAACCATTCCTTGCTGTAATAATGGTGGATTGTTTTAACCATTGGCTTACAATGCAGTAAAAATTGGTTTAACTTCAATCAAATCATTGCCTCATATGTACATAACAAGAAATTGTCAGCAAGATGAATTTGTATCAATGAAGTTGCATGTACAATCATGTAGTTGTACAACAACCAGGTCGGTACAGATCACCTCATCGACAAAGGACTTTAATCATTGACAACAAGCTAACAAGGGAAGCGTTGAATCAGTGGACTCATATAGAAAACCTAGAATACATCATTGTGCCTCAAACCAATCTAGAGCATCGGCAGCAACCCCAAGTGCATGAGTTTCATCATCGCAGTGGAACAAACAGTCAAAGTTGGATTCAATCTACAACATCAGTACCACCCTAGTCAAATCCGATTCGAATGCAGTCTACGTTACATGGGGATTCAATCTATAGCTTCTACAACACTAAGAGAGTCCAAACAAGAAAAACCCTCGAACAATGGCTTCAATCTGCAGTGTGGCTATCAAATCAACTAAAAACCCTAACATATGTGCATTGCATGTCATACTTCATGCGTTCATGGACAATCTACCAACAGATATGGGCAAAATCGATAAAGGGGAGAGTGTTTGAAGGCTTACCGCCATTGCTAGCCCATCGGGAACGAAGTCCAGGCTCTGCTGGACCGGAACGTCGATGATGCCGTCCGCTGGACCGGAACGTCGATGATGCCGTCCGCTAGAGGGTGCAGTCCATGAATCGGTGGAGGCCGCGAGGTGGTCGTCGCGTTCGTTCATCAGTATCCGCCTTCAGCCGTCGTGGTCGAGGAGGCCGTCTCGGTTGCGGTGGAGAAACCATCGGCGTGAAGGAACAGGGAGGTGAGACGAGGGAGAGTGAGGGAGTGAGTGGGCGGTGAGGGGATTTATGGCGCGTGTTCCCGAATCGACACGCCGTCTCACGCTCCTTCTCCACGCGAAGCCTCACTCTGCGCTCCATGCGTCCTGGCTGCGCGAAAACGCCGATTCGGCCGTTTCTCCCGGGTCTGACCCTGGAGTGCTTTGACGCGCGCGACAGCCACGACGCGGTGGGGGAACGGGGTACCAATAGGCTCGCAATTGCAGCTGGCGGGCCTGTCTCACGGAGCGTGCGAGCTACCAATCACGCCCTCAAAGCATATTGTTCTCATATGTTTACATATTGTATCATACAACTAAGTAACTGGCGGCAGTGGTCGGTGACCGCATCCTAGTCGCACCCCTTGCCCAACCGCCGCCATTCCAATGGATTCGTCTCTCTAGCACAGTCACCACGGCGTGGTTGTGCCCATAAAAATGATTGAAGGGCTAGTTTCCATGGGTAAACAACGAGGTATTTTTTGCCAAATCTGACCCTTTTGCAAAACTTCAACCGAATCTGACCCCTCCCCGAAACTAATTCGGAATCTGACCCCTGAGTCGGCGCCATTTTAAACGGCGCCGAAGATGTACAGATCGGCGCCAAGACGAAGCATCTGGGAGGCAGCCTCTGGAGGTCGGCGCCATGTGATACGTCGCCGAGGTGTGGCGCCGACCTCCCGAGGCTGCCTCACAGATGCTTCATCTTGGCGCCGATCTGCACAACGTCGGCGCCGTTTCAAATGGCGCCGACCCTAGGGGTCAGATTCCGAATTAGTTTTGAGAAGGGGTCAGATTTGGTTGAAAATTCCAGATTTGGGCAGATTTGGCAAAAAATACACCGAGGATCAAGTCGTTTCTGCTAGGTAGAGGCATATAATAAAAATATTATGATTTTGCCCGTAAACTCGAGGTACTCCCTGGTTTTCTTAGTCTGTACTCTCGTGTACTCATGGTGGAGCACCAGCTGATATCATCCACCGGATTGGAAGAGGGTGCATATTATTTTCGGGGTTCTAATCATGGATTCTTCGTGCAGAAAAAAAATTACCCCCCTCCATCTCAAAATAGATATTGCGGATTTGTTAAAATTTAGATAAATTTAGGTATTATTTAGTATATAAATTTGTCTAAATTTTGACAAAACTGTGACATCTATTTTTAGGGAGTACACAATTTCAAAGTTAGACCCAACTTAATCAGGTTAGAAAAGACTACTTGCAAAGTTACAATCTTGCGTTTTCCAAGTCCACTTGATGTTGCGATAGTGTCCCATTTGTCGTCCTGACATGACGTGTGGCCATGATGATCACCCTCACCCAGCTTAGAAATGGACTGGTACTACTGTCCCCCGTAATATTTTGATCCGCATGACATATGATATTTTCCGTGCATTGTATTTATCTGCCTGGTTTGACACATGTGCCCCATACTTTCGATGGGGACCTCTCACCGGATAAGATGTAAGAACAGTACGATTCTTGTAATTGTTCTCTTCCCAAGAATAATTTGCAGCTCACTAGTAATGGCCCTTCTTGAACTCGGGGGCATATACTAAAAAATGGACTCACGGTCTATTTCTAAATTTATTTAGGTGTGATTTGGTGTCCCTCTCTCATCTAAACTTATGAAACTGAGAACACAGCGATGTGGAGGATTGGCTGATACTCCTTCATGATTCGAACCGAAGGAGGTATCGACCAATGTTGACTATCCTTGTTTTTTCAGTTTCAGAAGTTTGGAAGAGGGAGGGACCGAAGCAAAACCTAATTTATTTAGCGAACATGTAAACCAGTACACTTATTTTTAAGTTTGACTACCATGTTAAATAGTCATAGTTTCTTGTCACGGTGGGCTGTACACACTCATATGATCATATCGTGCACACATGGTTGCGACAAATCGCTAGCTACACATTCATCTCATGCAAACAAGGTTTCGAAGGGGGGTGTTCAAGCGAAAATAGGTGGCACGCAACCGTTGGCAACATCACCAACAATATAGTCAAGGAATATTTTGTTGTCTATCATGACCTTCACCAAGATACCCTATCTGCTTTATTGATCCCTTGACGGTAATGCCAAGCTTGCATTATTGCTTTAGCTATGTAAGCCACAATGATTGATAAGATAAACAATGAGACAACATATAAGATAAACAACGGAGAGCAATAAGCAATGGGTGTCAACTCTACACAGCAAAAGAATCAAACTGATCAAGAATCAAACGTGTGATAACCCAGTGCAAAAAAGAACAATGAAGGAGCAAGCTCTCGCTGATAAAATATCTAGGTGAAATATTAGTAGCCTTCCTAGCAGAAGATAACTTATTCCACAAAATACTCCAAGGATGACTTAATGCTACACCCATCTAGATCTAGTACATTGAACTAGTAGTTGCAACAGAAAAGAATTCCAACTATTCTGGGAAGACTACTGTGCATTCAAGGAATCTGCTAACATTATATACTGCAGTTTCAGTAGAAAATTGCAGTCCAATAGATGATATTGTTTTCATAAAGTAAATGTATTAGCGGCAAGACAATATCAACTACATTCGGACTCTGCATCAACATGATGTCAAGATCCAATCTTCACATGGAGGACGTACACAACAATAATAGTACCAAAAAAAGAGAGTGATCAACTGAAGAGGTAGCACATTAGTGTAATCGTGATTGAATATAAATTAACAAAATGGGTACACCTTATTGGTGAAGCGGCTATTTGATTTGACGATTTGCAAATGTTAAGGTGTTACTATGATAACATCCGCACTCTCCATGTTGGAATTCCTAATAGGATACTTCAATGTCCATCTATGGCATGCCCTGGTATGCACTCCTTTCCTGTGAGCTCTTTTTAACGTACCTTGTAATGGATCTGGGTCATCCAGTCGTGAAGATCCAACAATACATACCGATCTACAATGGTGAAACTAGGCCATCAATATTAGCGAGCACCGTCCGTTTCGCATCCACCGCTACATATGTTCTGGGGGATCTTGGGAGATCACAATTCTTCAACCTACATGGCACGCTCTTCTCCTCCTTCATGGGGAGCACCTACTGTTAGGAATAATCAACTTGTATTATCTGAGGGCCAAAGGCCACAATATATAGTACATCTGACTTGAGGTACAAGAAGATAAATCTAGACAAATACGGACTCCTAGACCAATACTTATACACCTTAACACCCCCCTCAAATGCAAAGCGTATGCAATAGCATTCCATTTGAAGAAGTGAAAACTATAAAAAACTGATAATCCAAAATTCGCGTCTTCAAAGTGTCATCATAGCATGAAGAGTCTTCAAAACCTGTAGAGTCAAGCCACAGTCTCTTAAAGAAGAGATCGACACAGACCGAGAGGTGGCCAGAAGAATAGCATGTCACAAAAGATCATAGCACAAGAAGCCAACAACATATAAGCTCACCAGGCAAAATAATATGCGTAGATCAAAGACAATGCGACCAATGGCACATCAGAGAAAGACACACACCGCATCAAAAGAAGATGGGTTGTTGAAAGATGGCACATCAAGAGAATCAAGCATTGCGCACCAGATCATAGCCAAGAAAACCGTCGACGAAAGAAGTTAGACGGCAAGACAAAAGGCGTAGATCAACCAGCAATGCAAAGGGAGGCCACAAGAGGACCGGAAAGTAGGCTGACGATGAAGGTATGATGGACTCGCATGACATGAGAAACACAGGAGAACAACGGATTTGGTAGACGCGGCGGAAAAACTAGAACAATATTGGAAGACACAGGTAGAGTCGAAACGGAACTGTCGAAAATCACCGAAGAGTGAGAAAGAGAGACGAAACCAAATAGACGAACATATGACAGTTTTTTTAGGAGTCTAGATGGGACTAACTAATCTACGTCAAATTGGATCTCATGAGCTAGGAACACTGGAGAGAGAGAGAAAAAAACAACGGGCCATGTCCAGCAGGAGACATGCATACAATGATCTGGAGGGCGGCCGCGTGAAATCTGCAGCAGCCAAAGAAGATTGCATGTATGGATCTTATGAGGAATTGACGAAGAAAAACTGAGCACTTTCATCGGGATCTGCAGCAATTGGGCAGCAAGTTCAGGAGGAGAAATCAGGACGAGCGGAACTACCGACCAAGTCGATCTGGACAGGACGATAGAAATAACTAGAACCGGCAGAGTAGAGCAATTGCAAGGAGCGACGAGGAGAAGCAGTGCAAGAAGCAGCGCAGCCATGGCGCACAGATGTGAAAAACAAATCGATCGAGATTCAACACGGAGTTGTGACGTGCGGAAAAAATACCCTAAACCTAGGCTCTGATACCATGTTAGGAATAAACAACTTGTATTATCTGGGGGCCAAAGGCCACAATATATAGTACATCTGACTTGAGGTACAAGAAGATAAATCTAGACAAATACGGACTCCTAGACCAATACTAATACACCTTAACACCTACGACTACAACACATTCCCGAGATGAGACATTGAAGGGTGTCCGATTATTTGTGGTTCTTCGGATTAGATCATGAGGTGTGATGCTCTTTTGATGAGATCATAGATTGAGCATATTTTCTATAAAGAGGAAGACATAGAAAATATAATTTTTACAAAGGGAATATATTGATATCAAGAATATGCCAATTAGATCTAGCCTCTACAGCAATATAATATCGAAGAGATATCAAATATACACCCGGGCTTTGCAACGACATAATGCGAGCTAGTCGGGACATCAAATATGCACACACAAAAAACTAAGAAAGAAAAAAAACAGCATGCCGTGTAGGTTGAAGACTTCGAAAAGGTCTTCCAACTATTACGAAACAACATGAATCAACCTCCACAAGGACAACAATCGGACTTGGAAAATGTCTTCCAACAATTATGACTTCAGGACGGAACAATGCACAAGCATTTCCATCGCCTGATCAAACCACGAAAGTCAGATGATGTATTTTCACCCGAGGAAGTCCGACCAATCTCATATAGTGTCTTCAACAAGGAAACAACCAGAATTCCGTCATTGCCAGGAACGGTAAATGAAGGTCCGATATAGGGTTCTCTCTTTCGAGATTGAATCTTGGCACTCAAAGAGCACCATCAAAACTGAAGTCAACCTTTATTGACGCCCCATTTGTCGAGAATACTAATCCAATGCAAAAATTACTAAGCTCATAGTCGTTACACATATCATTTTGATGTAGACACAAACTAAGCCACACAACACACTTTGAATTATCCTCCCATCCATTCACAAATTAAAGGCCCAACATAAACAAGGAGAGCTACCATGCAGTCATCACCATTAATTATCCGTGTCCGCCAGCACTTAGCATTCTTGAACTGGATATGAGCCGTTCAGATGGTGGTTTCACCTCTAGAGCTTTGTTACCTCTTCGAACACACCGCCTTAACATTCGCCTCCTCTGCTAGCACCATAGTAACTGCGGTGGTCAACTTTACGTGGTAGGCATGCCCGATGGTACTAGAGAAACAATAGTGTGTCGTGCGGGTGGAGGTTGCCATGGGCCTTTCCTAGCCTCACAGCCATCGGCTACGCCGGTGTCGCACAGCCGCGTTTAGGCAACATCCAAGATTGTTGGTGGGAGGCACAAAGTCGGTGGCGACTCGCTTGGAGGGCATTGCAATGGATCCATACCCCATGAGATCAGAGATCGCGAGAATCGTGGATGCAGTGGCGCCAACCCTGGCTTGCCGCGACACCCCTCTGACAAGTTGCTTGTATCCCCTGCACCTCCCTGGTGTACGCAGGCATCACACACAACTAAACATTAACCCATGCTCGCAGTTCCAAATCGATATTGATGACTCGATTATGTATCTGGTTCCTACTATGCCACTAGTACATGATTTTGTATTTTTGCCTGCTTTGTACGTGTATCATTGCAATTGCAAGGCTGTATACATGATGACAATGACTGTGCATGTGAAGACAAGGACTATGCATGTGAAGGGGCGAGTACTGTACGGCGTTAGCTGTACATGGCTTCACATCTGACTCGACGCCCCCCTTGTCTACTTGTCACCTGTCAGGAAAGTCTTACACTTGAGAACCAACATGTTGTTAGATGATTGAGAGGGTGGTTGTACTGACAACACATCGTTTGCCTCGATAGTGATGCATCTGTGATGACTTCAACAATTTCAACACTCGATCCGTCAGCTCAGTATCTTGGGATGCTCATAAGGATAGAATGTGTACATTCATAGGGTCAGTGTATGCGCATGCTATGTGCTTGTCGAAAAGAAAGTATTACACTTCGTTCACTTGCAGGTAGAGGTAGGAAAAACCAGTTTGAGTGGTTTCACCGGTTTGGATTAGTTCATTTTTTTGAACTAGATTGGAAGTTAGGATTTAGTTTGTGAAGGAAAATGAGCTAGCACCGTATTAGCCGGTTTGGATAGTTTGTCCGGTTTCAGTATTTGCCCACCCGTACTTGCAGGTTGCAGCTTATGCACTTCGAGACGTCGTGTCCCGAATGAGAGTTAAAATCACTCGGAGCCAGATTCACTTGTGCTTTTTGTGTTTGTTTTTCTTCTTTCTTACACCGAGATGTCTGAAGAAGCAATGACAATGGTGACAAGAATACGACGTATTAACAGAGTCACCAGGCTACCTAGGTTTTAGAATTCATCATTTTTCGCGAAAACGCAAAAGGCTTTGCGTTTCGATTCATTGATAGAAAAAGATGTTTGATTTACAAGCCTAAGAAAATACAACACCCATAATTACACACCCAACACTCAAAACAAGACCACGACCAAGCTGCTGAAATCTGTCGAGTGCTTCTCCAAGATGCCGCAGAGTGAGGTCCTCCACTATACAGAACCCCTGCCGATGAAAGTGGCAACGCTTGTGCGTTGTCGACATTGCCAAGAAACTGCCAGTCGCAGCCAAGACGCGTTCTGCCAGAATCCTGCGAGCCAACAAAGGCTCAGCTGGGAGCATTGCTGCCCCGGCCTCAGCCCAAATCCAGAGTACGCCGTCGGCGCGACGGCTACCTCCGAGTAGCCTCAACACGCGCAAGTGTGCAGTCTTCACCAGCCCGCCATCAAGCATAGAGGCCAACCCATCACCACACATCCGGAGGCATGCTCGCGCGGTCCGAGGTGGAACATCGTCGCGCAAGCCACAACGATACCACTCGAGAGGCCGGTACGCCAACACCGCAAGACGCCTCCCATGTGGCCAACGCCGGAATCCACAATGGAGAACCAATGTCTGAACCAGAGTCAAGTCCCCAAGACAACGCCTCCATGGAGGGTACGACGGCAAAGACGTCGCCGTCGCCCGATCTGGCAAGCCAAATCTAAGGTTTTCACCCGAGACATGAGACACTGGGCAAGGGAGGTGCGAAAACTCCTTAGTGACGCCTCAGAGGAAACGGCCCCTCGGGCGTCGTCGCCACCGGCCCCGAAAGGCAGGGCTTTCTCCCGGAGCATGGTACCCCCTCACCGCAACCGAACATTGTTCGTTCCTCATCCGGAGCTACCGCGTTGGCTCCTTCCCACCCCGTTGGCAGCACGTTTAGCGTGCCGGATCGGGGGCAATCATGCCCACAAGGGGACCAGCCGCCTAAGGGCGCAACACCGAGCCGCAACTGGCCCTGGTGCCGTCATGGGAGGAATCGCTGGTCGGATAGCGCACAACCACCTCAGAGATGCATCGTCGGCCAACCAACATCCACCCCGCCGCCAGTGCCGCACATACGCCTCGAGCCGCTACGCCAAGGTGGCGTTGGGCTCAACTCAACCCAGCTAGAGCAGCAGCAATGCTATGCTCGGAGCTGGGGAGAACGGACGAGGATAGTGGGTGGCCACACCCAGCCATGGAGTGCCAGACCGGCCAGATCGCCGTCGAGACGTCAACTCCAGCCACCGGCTCCGCGTCGTCGCCGGAACACCCACACCTGCGCGCGCATCGCAGCGCCGCCATGTGCACGCCGTTGTAGGGGAAGAACATCTGTGCGTGGGGCTCCTGCCGTCGCTGTGGAATCGCCATAACGCCATAGCCAGAACTGCAGCCGCGCAAAACTGCAGCGAGCATGCAGGGCTCAGATGAAAGGGGCATAGGGAAGGCACGCTCAGGCTAGGGCCCGCCCAACCCAGATCGGGCCCTGACGGGCCCGGATCTGGGCTTATAGGCCCGCGCCGCCACGAGCTCATCCCCCCGCACCGCCGGCCACCGCCACCACCACCACCAGCGCCTCTGCTGTCCACGCCACCCACTCTGCAGCCCCGACGTCGTTGCCTCGCACCGCCAACCGAGCGGAGCTCATCACCCCCGCACCGCCGCCGAAAGGAACCCCGCTCCTCCCTCCGCACGCACGGGAAAAAGCAGTCCCGCTGCCGCCGGCACCGCTCAGGCTTTGCTCGACGGCCCTCGCCGACGGCGGTGGCAGGGGAGGAGGGGGTCTAGAGAGGAGGAGGGTTGGGGCTCGCCCGTCGCCCGGGGGGGGGGGGGGGGGGGGGGAGCGAGCGAGCGAACCGCTTCCCGTTCTTTCCTTCGTGCCCGGAAAAGAAAACATATGAACATTCATCATTTGGAGCTAGCTTTCGCTCGTCCTCGCATATCAGAAATCCTTCGAGCTCTAACCTTACGACGGACGAAGCTGACGACGTCTCGCCCCTGCGCACCGGCCGGTTCCAGCGCAGTTATCGCCTAGGATCCGGCATGAGCGCGCGCACCCCCCGCCCCGAGGCAGGATCCATCACAGCATGATGGCCATCCTGTGCACGCTAGACGCGCGGCTCCACATCTCCGGGGACATCTCCGACGACAGCGGCATTGGCCACCGGATGTATTGCCGCAGCTCCTGCAGCTTGGCTACCAGAAGCACCAGCCGCCGGACCGGCACGAGGATGAGTGTCACCGGGAGGATGCAGGCCCCTAGCTCGAGTATCAGCATGGCTCCTCGACGCTTTTGCTACACTTGATCGGGCTTCCAAGGCTCAACGTCGCTGGGGAGTTGCTTGTCTCCACTCTCTACAAACTAGGTGGCTTTCTTCGTTCCTTTTGGTAAGCAAGTGTTGCTTTGCCTTGTGGAGTTCAGTTGAGGAGTCGCTTGCATATATAAGCTTCTCTTGGGAAAAGAAATACCCGCTCTGGACCCCGGTTGCTAGCTGGCATATGATCGATGGGGCTTAGTTTACTGTTCCCTCCAATAATTGTTGCACGTCAATGTCTTTTTTATCTTAGCATCGTGTGTCCAAGTTCGACGAACGGGCTAGCTACAGAAATTGTTTTTTAATGGAATTGCTAATTCTCAGCTAGTAGAGAATTATCGTAGGCTCAAAGTCCTACACCATTGGATTTGCATTGCCCTATGCATCTATGAGATGTAGGTTGGGTTGCAACAGAGATTTTTTCCAGTTGAAAATGGGGATATAACTTAGAAAATTGCCCTCAACCATTAGATTTGCTTTGTGATTCATGTTAGTCATGTGTTGCAACATACAATCTCTATTAAAAAAAGCAAGGCATATAAATTTATTCTAATGTCAAACAGTATAAAATTTGACCAAACTTATAGAATAAGCTATCAACATTTACAAGATAATTCTAAAAAAACATTTACAAGATAAAATAGACATAACATAAAAGTATATTGCAAGATCTATCTAATGATATAGATTTTAATTATATGTGTTCATAATTGTTTCTATAAACTTGGTCAACTTTCATGTAGTTTGACTTTTAAAAAATAATTTATATTTCGTCCTTTTTTAAATGGAGGTAGCAAATTGCAAGTGAGACTTGATGACAACACCTTTCTAAGAACTAAGTTAATTTTTAGTCGACTTAGAATTCATCACGCCCTTTTCTTAATGAAGAAGAAGAAACGTGGGACACAACTTCTCAGAGAGGGGACTGTCCACGGGACCAATTTTTAAAAACATCAACGAGAGAGGACATCACTAGCAAATCTCACCGTTATTTTTTTACCGCACACATATCGTTTTGAGGGGGTTATTTTCTATAGAGTGTTCATTTGTATTTGTATGTCAACAAAAATAAATAGTTAAGCAGTCTATAAGGTTCGAAGGCGCCTCGGACGGCCACTTTGGAGATCACCGACGGCAGCGTCCAGGGCAGCGTCCCTGAGCAGGCGGGTGGCTGGCGGCTGTGCTCCACCTCGCCGTCTTTGCTACAGAGGCGGATCCCGGTGGCCAGCGGCGGTCGGCCATGGATCTGGGCTCCCGCCTAGATTCGTCGCACATGGTCTTTGGTCAATGGCGGCACAGTTGGGAGGCTGGTGCAGAGCTGATCTGCACGACTCAGCGACGTTTTCTCTGGCACATGGCTGGGAGGCGTGGACGAGGACAGAGAAGGGTGCGACATTGCAGGACGTAGGCGGCGACACGGCCACGCCCTGTGGCGGCGTCCTGTAACGCGGCCTCGCCTTGTGACGGCAGTGTTGCACCTACAGGTTTGGCTTCGCACGAGCCTGATCTGGGGAAACCTCGGGCTCATCTGGACCAAAGGTCGGCCCGCTCTTTCCGATCGCCGGGATACGGCTGGTAGTGTGGGGATTGCTAGTTCAGTCTAAATAAAGGAGGCGATCCTAGGGTTCCTCCCGCTGCAAGGCAAAGATCTGCTCACTGTCTGCACTCGTTGATCTGGACTGGAGAGGTGACTTCCGGAACGCTCCACCGATGAACTTCATTTGGCGCTTCATGCCTGAGTGCTGGATCGGATGGGATTTGGTCGTACGCGCCCGTGCATTTTCTGGCCGTTTAGTTTCAGAGGAAGCGTGCGTAGCTTTGGTGTCTGATACCATCATGGGGCACATCTTTGACGTTCCATGGTGAAGTCAGAAGCGGGGAATGCCATAAAAGCTGTGATATGAGGAGTAGCACTAATGGTTCGAGTTTTTGTAGCGATGAGGAACTGGCTTGATGATTCGTTACTTGGCAATCCAATTAAAAATTAAAAATTAAAAATATCTAAATCTGAGATAAATAAAAAGTGAGAAATAAATATAACCGTGGGGCTGGGTCTCTCACCTGCATGTTCGCGAACGCGGCTGGTCAAGCTCCACAGCCGACGGAGTTGCTGAGCACATGGTAGCGCATAACGCATTTGATCCCACAGGTGAATATGGTGGTGGAGATGTAGCTCCTATGCGGCCGCAGCTCTTCCTCCACCGCGGGTGCGTCCGTGGAGGCTACGGACGCCAACGTTGTCCTATCTGGCGTTAGCTCGACGTGTATCGACTGCCACCGCCACTCTGGTGCACCGCGAGACCTGCAGCACCATCATGGAGAAGCCAATCGGGTGTCTCATCGGGCTCTTGATCGCCGTCCCCTGCCTCACCGGCGTAGCAACCTGCTCCACCTACAAGCGCCACCCTCCTACTCCACCTATGTTATGCAGACCACGTGCTCCGCCCGCCCGGGTCATCCGTGCAATTCTTGTCGAAGGGATCAACTCTATCGTTGTCTTCTTCTCCGCCTCCGACCAAACTCGCCATTGTCAAGGATTGGCTAGCGTGTTGAAGTGGATCGGCTAGAGGTGTAGGATAAATGCTAAACTCCGTTGGACGGCCGGGCTCAAATCGAGCGCCGGGTGGTGTGAGTGCTGTGTTGACCCTCGGCCCATTGGCACGTCGGCCTTTACTTGTATTCGGTACTCTCTTTTTGGTCCACTTAATATAATCACACGCAGACCTCCTGCGCGTTCTCAAAAAAAATCTCTAGCCTGACCACATAGGATGGGGAGCACGCGGCGCGGATGGCGCAAGGGTTCGGCAGCGCGGGTGGATCAGGGGTCGACGACATGTAGGTGGAGCAAAGGTCGGTGCTGGTGAGCGGGTCCATCGCGGGTGGAGCAGGGAGGAGAGTAGGGCGAGCGGCAGGCCAGGAAGAGAGGGTAGGTTATGGCGGCGGGCGGTGGGAGATAGGACTCGTCGGAGTGTGGCAGCGATGAGGAGTGGGGCCGGTGGGGGCATGGCGTCAACAGAGGCATCGTGGTGCCGCACGGAGACGCCATGGGGTCAACCTCTCCTCTTTTTGTTTTTAGATACATTTTATTTTTAAATTGGTCTGACAGTCGGGACCCGGTCCTTCTCAGCAAATTATCCCTGACAACATGGGCCCCTCCCATCAGATTATCTTTTGCAAATGACCAATCAAAATAAGGTGAGATTTTGTCCCTTGAGCACAAAGTGGTACTATCTGGTAAATTTGAACTGTTAAGTGGTGGCTTATGCAATATGCCTGAATTGTATACAAGTATGTACCAATAAGAGCGAAAAATTAAAACTACGTAGCAACACAGGCATTTTATTATCCAGTAAAAAATGCTTGCCTGCAGGCTGCAGCTTAAGCGCACTTCAAAACATGCCAGAAAGAGGGCACAAAGCAAGAATTACTGCGTTTTTCATGTTTATCCATTTTCTTTCTTACATCGAGATGTCTACGGCGTTTTGGTTACCGGTCGGTAACCGGATATCGGAGCGCCCTCGGAAAACCGTTTTACCGGGCAAAAAAATCCTAAAAATTTGAGTTTTTCTTTGAATTTTAATAAAATTCGTGTGTAAAAATTTGAGTGCAAAATTTAATTTTTAAATTCATCCGGTAACCGATAGGGATTTTTCAATAACCGCTTGGTAATCGGAAATCCTGACAATCCTCGGGATTCTTTTTCAAGTAGGGAACCAGAACCTGAGATGTCTAAGAAACAATGACAATGGCGACAAGAAGAAGAGGTATTCACGGAATCACATGCTACTATGCTAGATAGGTAGGAGTACAATTTATTATTGGAAGCTAGCTTTCGCTCGCTCATCCTGGCAGAAATCTTTGAGGATCAGTAACGATGACGAGCTCCAACCTTACGAGGGGACGAACCCGACGACGTCTCGCCCTACGCGCACCGGCGGCCTCCAGCGCAGGAATCTCCACGATCCGGCAGGAGAGCGCGCACCGGGCACCGGCACTCGGAGCGTTCAGATCATTATGGCCATGGTGTGCAGGCTCGACACGCGGCCCCACATCTCCGGCGACATCCGAGGGGGCATCTCCGACGACAGCGGCCGTGACCGCCTGATGCATTGCTCCAGCTCCTGCAGCTTGGCCACCAGGAGCACCAGCCGCCGGACTGGCGCGAAGAAGAGCGTCACGGTGATCATGCACGCCCCGAGCTCGAGTATCAGCATGGCTGCTAGCTTGAGGCTTTTTTGCTCCCTTGATCAGGCTTGCAGGCTTTTCCTTCTCCACGGGGCAACTAAGCTCCTGTGTGTGTGGCTTTCCTACTCCACGAGCTGAGCAAGGTAGGGTAAGTGTTGCTTTGCCTCGTGGAGTTGCAGTTGGGAAGTTGCTTGCACATATAACCTTCTCACGGGAAAAAAAAACACCCACTTCTCTTGACCACGGATGATTATTGCCAATTTGGTGGCGCTTTAGTTTATTACTATCCCCTCTAATAATGTTGCCAGTTCATGGTTTGTTTGTTTTGATTTAGTAGAGTCAATGTTACACGAACGTGTTAGCTACAGAAATGATTGTTCAGCATATGAAGAAGAAGAACGTGAGAGCATCTCCAATCGGAGGCCTCAAAGGCTCCCCATAGCGGTTTTGGGGGTGTTGACGCGAAATTTCGAGCCCAGCCGTGCGTCTCAATTTTTTTTTTGCGTCGGCGCGGCCTAGTTATTTACCCGGCAGCCCCAGGCCAAACCCAATATACTGGGAGGCGAGCGGGGGCGCCGGATGGATGCGTGGCAGGGCGGGTGGCTGGAAGAGAAGGCGGGCACGACTGCTCGTCTTGTTTTTTTTGTAAATTTTTATTAAATTTAAATTGTTCGTCTCGTTTTATTAAAGTTTGAATGTTTGTCTAAATTTCTGCTAAATTTAGAATATTTAAATTTTGTTATAGAGGCATGACTAGGAGCCGGTGCCCCCTCCCCCCCCCCCCCCCAATTTGACAACATCGCGCCGGCGCCCCCATACGGACAAAAAAAAGAGCCGCGTCGAAACACGTATTGAGGTTACGAGTGGAGATGCTCTGAGATACCTATGAGTGGCGGAGCATGGCAAAGATGGGCCCGCCCTCAAGGTTTAAGAACGTCACAAATATTTTCAAAACAGCATCAACGGTAGGGTGGGTAGGGGCTGGGTCTTATACAGATTAAAAACACGAGAGAGAGGACATCATTAGTAGATCCAATTTTTTATTTGCAAAAAAGTACAGCGATCTATTCATAAATTTCGACATCAGTACAAAAAAAACTAAAAATAAGGGAGTTATTTTCCACGGACTGTTAATTTATATACAGTGACGTATAGTTACCCTTATCTCTAGACAACTTTTACGGTACCGGGGACTCCATAAGAACATCTCTAACCAATCCTCTAAAGTTTAGGGGTAAACCGATGAGTAAAATTTAGAGGAGTAAAAATACTCCTCTAAAGCTAAGCCTCTGTTCCTAACGGAACCCTATATTTAGAGGAGTATAAAACTTTTTTGTCTCATTTTTTTCTAGCACTCCACATATACATTCATACATCTCAAATAGAGTTTATACAACCAATTCAAACATACGGAATTTGAAATAAAAATGCATAGATCAAGGTCACCCCAAAAGAAGCATATCGACCTTGTTTGATCAAAAAAAACACCAAGGCACACACAGAGGAAAATACGAAAAATAGATTGATAGACTCCGACTCTCGCTCCCATCATCTCTTCGCAGGCGGCCGGGGCACCTCCGCCTCTCCCGCCTCTTCCCCTCCCCCGCTGCCGTCGGCGGCAGGAGCTGTCGGGCAAAGCCCGGGCGGTGCTGGCGGCGGCGGTTTCCCCTTCCCCCACACGCGTAGAGGGCCCGGCGGGGCGGGTCCCACCCTTGCGGTGGTGAGGCGCGCCGGCACCGGCTCGGGCTGGCGCAACTCCTGCCGTTGGGGGCCATGCGGGTGCGGCCGTGGCGTTGCGTGCGGTGCTGCCTTGGCATCGGCGGTCGTGTTCGGGCCACCTAGGGATGCCTCGGGGTCGGCCGTTCCGGGCCCGGAGCCCTGATGTGGTTCCGTCGTGGTCGCTTCGGGGTGGGAGGTCGCTAGGTCCCGTCCTGATCGATGGTGCTGCAGGGATCCGGGTGGTGGCGGCGGCCAGATCTAGGCCTAGACCCGGTCGTCTCCATTGTTTTCCTTATTTAGATTCCGAGCGTCCCCTATGTGTTGGGTGTCGTTATGGGCGACGTCCTCGCTGGCTCGTCGGAAGTGGTTCCCAGGGCCGGCGCATGCTTGCCGGGGTAGGCAGCATGTTCTCCCTCCAACCCTCGGGGTCGCGATCGTGCAGGTGTGGTCATCCTAGTAGTGGTGCGGTCGTCGTGGTGTCTCCAATCTAGCGTTGTTAGTGGCGTTTGGATACGGGTCTGGCCGGGCCTGTCTAGCCAGCTTTTGTGTTCAGCTTTTGTGTTCAGCCTACACGTGAATTTAGTTGTGGCTAGGTCATAGTGCGTCTTGGGTCGGTGGTGCGGTAGTGATTTCTGCTAGGTTCACTCTACGTCCTCGCGACGGCATCTGGATTTTGTTTGGGATGGATCTCGATGAAAGTTGTGCATGCATTTGGCTAGTGCCGGTGACGACGCCACATCTGGGTGTCGTTCCCTTGTTGAAGGCGTCTCAACGATGATCCCCTAGTGCAAATTGATGGACTTCGTACCGCCGCCCCAAGTTGTTCCTCTTAGGGGCCTCGCTTTGGTCAAGCCTCTCTGGTTGTGTCCTGCGGATCACCCTATGACCTCTCGTTGGTGTCGCAACCCTCTCATAACGTCGGCCTGGCTGCATTTACACGGTTCTGCTGCGGTAGCTGACGCCTTCTCTAGCGCCTTGGGGGCTTTGCTAGGGTGGCGTCTGGCCATAGCTGTTACCGGCGTGCCTATCCCAATGCCAGGGGAATATGCTATGTTCTGGTCTGGACCTAGCCCGAGCTCCAGGGGTGGTGATTTCGGGTCTGGGTGAAAACTTTGCAGGACCTTGTTTCCCGCCGACGACGATGGCGTGTTCTTGTGACATTCACCTTCTTGGAGGAGTCGCCTCAAGATCCCACCGCCTTTGGCTCCTCAAGTTCTACTAGGTTGCTGACCCATCGTGGAGTCCCCCGTGGGCTACAGTCTTGGCACAGTGGAGGCTTTTTGGTGTGGACCTAGTCGTGATTACTCCGGTGCATCAGAAGACAAGGCTCCTGAAAGATCACGAATGTCACCTAGAGGAGGGTGAATAGGCGATTTAAAACTTTTACGAGATGGGCTTAACAAAGGAGGAATAAAACTAGCGTTCTCTTTTGTCAAGCACAACGCCTAGATATACTAAGGTTCACCTATGTGCACCAAAAACTTATGCTAAGCAAGACAAGCAGTAATGTGATAGCAATAGATTACTTCAAGCATGAAGGCTATCACAATGTAAAGTGCATAAGTAAAGAGCTTGGATATACAGATAACCGAGGCACGCGGGGACGATGATATTTTACCGAGTTCCTCCCAACAAGGGAGTATGTCTCATTGGAGGGGTGGGTAGTACTAGGACCACCAACGCCACAAGAGGCCTCACCCTATTCTCCCGAGCACCCACCACGCGGCAAGCACCCATTCCACTATGGGATACTTGAGGGTGGTCACTGAACCCGTACAAGATTGGGGCTATCTCCACAACTTAATTGGAGGCTCCCAATAATTGCCACCAAGGCCTCAATCTCGGGGAGAGCTTCACAACTTAATTGAAGGCCCCAAGAACACGCCACAAAGGCCACACAGCCGTCTAGGGTTCCAAGAACCCAAGAGGGACAAGCTTCTTGATTTCACCAAGAAAATCCTCCGGGAGAACACAAACCGATGCACCTAATGCAAAAGGCAAGAAAACCACAAAGATGCCCCAATACTTCACTCTCAAGTTCCAACAAGTGTATTAAAGATTGGGGGAACAAGAGAGGAAGAACACAAAGGGGAACAGAAAATCCCCCAAGATCTAGATCCCAAAGATTCACTCACAAAGAGGTGAATTGGTTTGGTCAAATTGTAGATCTAGATCCCCTCAAACTTCCTCTCAAATATGGGCAAGAATCATTGGAGGGGAAGAATTAAATCAAGCTAGATATGAGTCAAAGCAATGGGGCAAAAGCTTGAAGAAAGAGGGAGAAGAAGTAGCCAAATAAGAGAGAGAGAGAGGTTTTTTTATAGCAACCGACGATTTCTGCCTATTGGGGTCAAATCGACCTGGGTTGGCCGGTAGTACCGGATGGGCCCGGTACTATCACACACGACCAAGCGGCAGCGCAGGCAGACGAGCGGTGCGGTCAACGCGCGTTGCGAGCGGGAGCGTGAGAGCGGCGGGCGCCTGAGCCAGCGCAAGCGAGTGCAGGAGCAGCGCGGGCTGCACGGGAGAAAACAAGCGCACGCGCGGGAGTTGCAGCGGTGGAGCGGGCCTCGCGCGGGAGCGGACCAAGAGCGACGCGGTGGCGCAGGGAGCCAGCGAGGCGAGTAGGAGGGAGCTGGGCCTGGGAGCGAGATGGCTCGGCCGGTAGTATCGCCCTAGCCAGGCGGTAGTACCGGGCTGGTCCGGTAGTACCGGACCGGGGCTACCGAGCGGGGCAGAGCAAAACCGCGCGTGCAGATTGGGTCGGTAGTACCTGCGGTACTATCACACGGCCCAAGTACAACAATTTCCCTTTTTCCTTTTTAATACAAATAAGAGGCAAATCCAGATATTAATAACTTGAGCTAGGGAACTCCGATTGACCCGAAACCAATTTTGTTGGAAATATTGGATACCACCAAGTGAGAATGTATCAAATATTATAATGTGAGATACCTCACTTGCTGCAGATTCGGAAAACCTCCAAGAACAAAATTGCAATAAGATATAAAAGGGAGATCCGATTTTGATGAACTAAAGCTTGTATTGAGCACAAGCTCTAGAGCCAAACATGGATAATCTCCAACCAACAACCAAGAATGATGATGCTAAGAATACAATGGTTTAAGCTCTCTCCGAAAGATATGATCGAGCTACTCACTCGAGAGCCCCTCTTGATAGTACGGTTATCTATCCTAAACCCAGTCTCCCAACTAACAACTGAGACCGGCAAAAGGGAAAACCTATCAAGATTACCTTTGCCTTGAGTATACTTTGACCTTGTCTTCATCGATCCATGATCACCGAGGATGTCAAGCATCAAACATGAGATCTTCTAGAGATGGAGCATTTTGAACTTGCACAACGCATCTTCTTCTACAATTCATCTACCTTGAAGCCAACACATGCTCCAAGCGATGCCAATGGACAAGTGCAACTTAATACAAATATTAGTCCATAAAAATTGTCATTAATTACCAAAACCACACATAAGAGCCCACATGCTCTTTCCATCTCCCCCATCTTGGATCAAGCTGGCATTTTGGTTTGATGTTTTCTGTATTGTATTTTGTTGTGTTTTGTGGTGGATGCTTTGGGTGCATGTGTGTTATAACTCCTAGCCGTTTGTTGGCTTTGTTAATTCAAAGTCGGGCTCATTTCGAGCCTTTCATCTAAAAAAATACCAACATATCATCTCATATGTTGTGGACCATCTCCGAAGAACTCATCTCCACCTCCTCCAGGACCACCACCATCACCATCACCACCTCCTCCTCCTCGGCCAACTCCATCACCACCACCAAAAAAATCTTTGGAGGCTCTTCGCATGAGTGAGCTCCTTAGTGGCCTCAACCTCTTCATCGTCGAAGTGGAGGTCATTGATCCTGGCGGCATGGCTACCCTCCAATTGTATCATGAAGTTGGCCACCTCCTCATCCTCCACACTACGAATCATCACAACAAGATCACCATGTGTCTACAACCATCACTAAATGCGAGGCAAGGAGAAAACAAAAACCATACCTTGTCGGTGTTCCACCGAACACCTCGTGGTCATCAATGTTGACGACGGTCAGACGGGCGGTCCGACCTCGAGGAGGGTTCACCAGCGAGGCCTTGCCAGATGGAGGGGTCGGTGTAGCCTTCGGAAGCGATGTCGTGGCCTTCTTCCTCTTCTTGTTGGCTGCCTCCTCGGCGAGTGCCACTTGCGCTATAGTTGGCTTGCTTTTCCGCTGGTCTGCCACCAGAGCTAGCGGAGGACGATACACCACCTCTGGAGCCTCCACGCGCTTGCCGTCGGCTTTGCCGGAGGGCTTCACGGCCACCCGGACCACGATGTTGTCCCCAACCTCTTCCTCCCCACAATTGTGTCGGAGATGTTCTATTGCAGCAGTGTCGGGGCGTCAGAGACGTGAGGGATGGCCGTCAAAGGTGCGGCCGAGAGCTGCACGTTGATTTCAGTCGGAGTTGCCGGCATTGGCACCGATGGGGAGGTGGGTGGGAAAGAACGGCGGAGGGCGGGAGCCGACAGAGAAGAGGCGGGAGTTTTTCTCTAAAATGGCGCCCGACTCCTAAATTTACTCCTCCGCAGCATGATTAGAGAGCTCACACACACAACCGTCGATGTTGTCCCATGCGCGCTCGCATATTGTTCTCATCTCATCCGAACAATGGTTTCAACCCCCGTGCAGGCACGTATGAATCACTCCCCCCGTTATGCCGCTATCTCACGTCAGCACGCACCGGAGTATGACCATTGTACGACTCAATCGATCCATGGATCTTATGTTCCTGCCTACTCTTTATCAAAAATGTTCCTGCCTACATTTTTTTGAACCGAGGGCGGTCCCCAAGGACCTAGATAGCTGCATTAGTCAAAGCGGTGGAGATACAGGCTACAGAGGGGCCACCCATAGAAAAGGAAATTACACACAAGCCCTTGGATTTTGCACAGAGGATCCTAGATCTAAAAGCAGAAACGAGATCCAGTCCTCCCTCCTCCGCTGACGATGAGTGTGCCAGACTCCGGTCGCCGTCTCCTTCGTCGGGGATCAAGCCACTTGGGAAGGGGATAGCGTTGTGCGCCGTCGTCGAGCCACCAGAACCGGGCCTCCAATGAAGGTTGAAGATGTGCCTTGTCAGCACCGCGAGTCGCCGATTTTTTCCGGTGTGGATCAGAGGCTGGCACTCCGCTGCCTCTGTGGAAGAACTCTCCACAGCAGCTGATTGAGCTCGCATCTATCCAAAATCTTGATGAAGGACTTGAAGGCCCTGCACCCCTTCGCCTCCACGGCCGGCCAGGGGCAGGATCTCACCATCGGCATCCAGAAATCGCCGGATACCGCGCTTATTAGAGGAGCTTGTACTTGAGGTCGTCGTAGACTTCCACCATGGAAGGGACAACAACCTCACCGACACCTCCGCCGCCGTGCGCGCTTCCAGCAGCAGAGGAACACTCTAGATTTCAACTTTATTGGTGGAGATGCCTGGCCTCCTTTCTCGTCGCGGTAGCCGCCCCAACCGGAGCACCGCCGTGAGGAAGAAAGACACCAGGGCGCGCCGATAGCAGTCGAAGACCATCGACGACCTACTCCCAAAACCAACCATCTTGGCCAAACCCAAACCTAGACTAGCCCTAACTACTACGGCGCCGCCCCTTCGCCGCCTCCGGTCAGCATCGCCGCCAGATTTGGGTCGGGGGAGGCCCGAGCTCTCACAGGCGACTCTCAAGGGAAGAAACGAGAAGGAAAGGGGGTGGGGAATGTGACATATCAAACAAATCATGGCTACAAGGCTCCTGAATACACACAAAAATACCTAAGATGCGGATTGTAGTTCAAAACATAGATTGACGATGCCATGTTACAGAATGTATCATAGTCGGTGACCACATCCCCCTTTTTTTTGAATGATTAAGGGTGCAAAGCATCCAAACTTTTCATTGCTGCAAAGGGAACCTGTGGTAGGTAAAAATACAGGGAGGTCCAAACAACACTCGCAAAGGACCTACATTCGAAGATAAGGACCTCCACCAAAACAAAGAGCACCCTGAAAACGAACACCAAATGCAATCAAGAGCTGGGCGACTCTGCCACAAACGCCGGTGACCTCGGAGGCGAGCCATCGACGAGGTCTGAGAAAGGGCTCGACCACACTCGAACCGGCGAGAAAGCCCTCGCAACCGGCCACCACCAAGCCACCAAGCCCCAATCGACCACATCCCGGTCAACGCCGCTTGCCCAACCACCACCGCTGGTTGTGCCTATAAAAATGTACTCCCCCGTCCAGAAATAACTGACTTAGCTTTGTCTAGATATAAGTGTATCTACACTATAAAACATTTCTAGATACATGCGAATCTAGAAAAATCCAAATCACTTATTTCTGAACGGAGGGAGTACAAAGGACTATGTTCCATGGATAACCAATGAGGATCAAGTCGGTTCCGCTAGGTAGAGGCAAATGATAAAATATTACTCCCTCCGTACAGAAATAAGTGATTTAGATTTGTCTAGATTCGCATATATCTCGACGTGTTTTAGTGTATAGATACATATGAATCTACACGAACTCAAGTCAGTTATTTCTAGACGGAACAAGTATGATTTTACCCCTAAATAAACTCGAGGTACTCCCTAGTTTTCTTAGTCGGTGCTCTCATGTACTCATGGTGGAGTACCAGCTGATATCATCCACTGGATTGAGAAAAACGGAGGATCCATGTTCTTTTCAGGGTACTATAAAACTTCTCTTAAGTAGTGATTCTTCGCACAGAAATAAAATAGTTACACAATTTCAAAGTTAGACCCAACTTGATCAGGTTAGAAATGACTACTTACACAGTAACAATCGTGTGTTTTCCAAGTTCACTTGATGTTCCGATGGTGCCCCGTTTGTCGTACTGACATGACGTGTGACCATGATGGCTCCAGTCTCACCCTCACCCAGCTTAGAAATGAACTAATACTACTGTCCTCCGTATATTTTGATCGGCATGACATATGATATTTTCCGTGCATTGTATTTATCTGCCTGGTTTGACACATGTGTCCCATACCTTCGATGGAGACCTCTCATCGGATAAGCTGTAAGAACAGTGCGATTCTTTTAATTGTTCTCTTCACAAGAATAATCTGCAGCGCACTGCTGGCCCTTCGGGAGCTCAGGGGGCACGGTGACGAGCCAGTATACTAAAAAATGGACTCACTGTCTATTTCTAAGTTTATTTAGCAAAACAGTAAATCAGTACACTCATTTATGAGTTTGACTACCGTGTTAACTATTAATACTTTCTTGTCGCGGTGGGTGATCATATCGTGCAAACATGATTGCAACAAATAGGTCTCTAGCTCTACGTTCATCTGATGCAACCAAGACTTCAAATGGAGGTGTTCAGGCGAAAAACAGGTGGCACGCAACCATTGACAATGGCACCAAGAGCATAGTCAAGGAATATTTTGTTGTCTATCATGACCTTCACCAATATACCCTATCGGTTTTAGTAATGCCAAGTTTGCATTATCGCTTTAGCTATGTAAGCCACAATGATTGATAAGGTAAACAACGAGACAACATATATATATTCGTAGAGCAATAAGCAATGGGTGTCAACTCTATACCGCAAAAGAATCAAACTGATCAAGAATCAAACGTGTGATAACCCAATGCAAAAAAGAACAACGAAGGAGCAAGCTCTCGCTGATAAAACATGTGAAATATTAGTAGCCTTCCTAGCAGAAGAGGACTTATTCCAAAAAATACTCCATGGATTGAATTAATGCTACACCCATCTAGATCTAGTACAGTACATTGAACTAGTAGTTGCAACAGAAAAGAATTCCAACTATTCAGGGAAGACTACGGTGCATTCAATGAATCTGCTAACATTATATATTGCAGTTTATGTAGAAAATTGCAGTCCAATAGATGATATTGTTTTGATAAAGGAAATGTATTAACAGCAAGACAATACCAACTACATCCGGACTCTGCATCAACTATAATAGATCCAATCTTCACATCGAGGACGTACACAACAATAATAGTACCAAAAAATAGTGATCAACTAAAGAGGTAGCACATTAGTGTAAGCGTGATTGAATATGAATTAACAAAATCAGTACACCTTATTGGTGAAGCGGCTATTTGGTTTGATGATATGCGAATGTTAATGTACTATGATAACATCCACACTCTGCATGTTGGAATTCCTAACAGGATACTTCAATGTCCATATGGCATGCCCTGGTAGGTATGCACTCCTTTCCCGTAAGCTCTTTTATCGTACCTTGTAAAGGATCCGTGTCGTCCATTCATGAAGATCCAACAATACATACCGATCTACAATGGTGAAACTAGGCCATCAATATTAGCGAGCACCACCCGTTTCACATCCACCGCTACATGTGTTCTGGGGGGAGTCTTGGGGAGATCACAATTCTTCAACCTGCATGGCACGCTCTTCTCCTCCCCGAGATGAGACATTGAAGGGTGTTCGATTATTTTGTGGTTCTTCAGATCAGATCATGAGGTGTGATGCTCTTTTGATGAGATCATAGATTGAGCTTATTTTCTATAAAGAGGAAGACACAGAAAATATACTTTTTACAAAGGGAATATATTAATATCAAGAATATGCCAATTAGATCTAGCCTCTACAGCAATATAATATCAAAGAGATATCAAATATACACCCAGACTTTGCAACGACATAATGCCAGGAGCTAGTCGAGACATGAAATATGCACACAACAAAAAACCAAGAAAGAAAATAAAAAAGAAGTGTACCATGCAGGTTGAAGACTTTGAAAAGGTCTTCCAACAATTACGAAGCAAAATGAATCAACCTCCACAAGGACAACAAACGGACTTGGAAAAGGTCTTCCAACAATTACGTCTTTAGGAACAGAACAATGCACACGCATCTCCATCGCCCGATCGAACCACGAAAGTCAGATGATGTATTTCCACCCGAGGAAGTTCGACTAATCTCATATAGTGGCCTCAACAAGGAAACGGCTAGAATTCCACCATTGGCAGAAATGGTAAATGAAGGTCTGATATAGGGTTCTCTCTTTGGAGATTGAATCTTGGCACTCAAAAGCACCATCAAAACTGAAGTCACCCTTTATTGATGCCCCATTTGTCGAGAATACTAATCCAATGCAAAGATCACTAAGCTCATAGTCATTATGCACACTATTTTGATGTAGAGACAAACTAAGCCACACAACACGCTTTGAAACTTCCTCCCATCCATTCACAAATTAAAGGCACAACATAAGCAAGGCGAGCTACCGCGCAGTCATCGCCATTAATTATCCGCCTCCGCCAGCACTTGGCATTCTCGAACTGGATATGAGCCATTCAGATGGTGCTTTCACCTCTAGAGCTTTGTTGATTTCTTTGAACACATTGTCTTAGCATTCCAAAGAAATTGCAAAAGACCACCACAATTAGGGTCACTATAACAGAAAACCACCACAATTCAGATTCGTGACAAAAAAACCACCGGATTCGTGACAAAAAGACCACCACTATAACAGAAATTGTGCCCCAATTCCGGTGGCTTTTTGTCGGGAATCTGAATTGTGGTGGTTTTCTATTACAATGACCCCAATTGTGGTGGTTTTTTGTAATTTCCTCTAACATTCCCCTTATCTACTAGCACCATAGTAATCGCGGTGATCAACTTTACGTGGTTGTCATGCCCGATGGTACCAGAGAAACAATAGGGTTTCGTGCGGGTGGTGGTTTCCATGGGCCTTTCCTTAGCCCCACAGTCATCGGCTACCGTGTCTGGGCTAGGTTCAAGATTGGCGGCGTGGAGGGTTGGGAAGGCACGAAGTCGGCGGCGACTCACTTGGAGGGCATTTCCATGGATACATACCCCACGAGGTCGAAAGATCGCAAGCATCGTGGACGCAATGGCACCAACACTGGCTTGCGGCGAGGTGCGGGGTGTCACCCCTTCGACAAGTTGCTTGTATCCCCTGCAACTGAACTCCCCGGTGTACACCGCCACACAACTAAACATCAACCCATGCTCGCAGTTCAGATCTATGGCTTTTTTTTGCGAAATTCTACCGATCTATTAATGATCATCAACAACAGTACAAAGAGTCCTATAAGTAATAAAAATTACAAATAGATCGGGTAATCTATTTCCTACTATGCCGCTTTCTAGATGTTTTTTTTTTGTAATTTTGCCTACTTTGTATGCATATCATCGCAAATGTACATGCAATGACCATGCATATGAAGACACGGACTATGTTTGTGAAGGGGCGCGGTACTGTACGACTAAACCGTTAGCTTCACATCTGACGACGCCCTCCTATGATCCTATCTACTTGTCACTTGTCGGGAAAGCTTATCACTTCACCGTATAATTCTGTAAAGAACAATTACCTGCAGGTTTTTAGCTTCTAGGCTTCGAAACGCATGTCACAAATCGTCTTTGTATCCGACGGTCTCGGATTCATTGATTGGTCATACTCCTACGATACTACCAAAGGACGTTTTCTTTGGAACACCGATTGTCATCGCCGATCGCTTCCTTCCAAAAGTCGAAACCCTAGCTGGGAGGCGGCTTGAAGAGATGAATCATGGTGGTGGTGGAGGTGGACCAGGGAGGGGAAACAGACCCGGTGGTGGCCGGGGATTCTTCAACAACAATTTCAATAGTTCTGGCCATGGGAGGGGCCGAGGGTTTGGGTCCAACCATGGAGGTGGTAATTTCTATCATGGTGAAGCTAGCGGCTCTGGCGGCCGGGATCAGAGGTACGATGGAAACGCCGCTGGGGATTTCCGTGCTGGAGATGCTGGGGTTTCCATGGTGGTTTTAGTTTCTACAATCTTAATGGCAACAACGCTGGTGTGGGTTATTAGAACAGACACAGATACGAGTTTAGGGCCACACGGGAGGGGTGGTCAAAACTGGAACGGTGGTCGTTTTGGTGGCCGCTCCAGCTTTGGGAATAATCCATCATGCAATTTTCGTAACAATGGAAATAATGGGCCTCAGATTGGTTCTTCTTCTCAAGGTACTCTCGATCACAATATGCTGAAGCAGGTGGTAGACACAGTGGCTGTAGAGGCTCAAAGTGGGGTTATTTCCTTGCCACAACAATCGTCCTCGGCGGCCGGAGCTGGGGCTGTGAATAATCAAACTTTGGGGCAAGGTGATCCTGCCGTGGCACAGAATACGTCTGCCGCAGAGACCGGGCAGGCTGCCGTGGTGATTAACGCTGCCGCGGCAACGGCTGTTGCTGATGCTACTGTTGCTGCAGATATGGAGGTTAACGGCAATGAGCCTGCCAAGAAACCGAAGAAGAATGATAAATTACGTTTTTTCAGATGTAACCAGGAAGGACACTTTCACGAGGATTGCACGGTTATTGTATATGATAATTGTGAATCTCCTCAACATATCACTGCATCGTGTCCTTTGCTTCTTGGTCCTAAGCCCACTGTGATTGTTCATGGGCTGGCAAAGGAAAAACTCACTTCTTTGGACATGCCTACAACTGTATCGTTTCGACCAAGGGTTGAGAATTCCAGGGTTGGAAGGGTGATTGTTGAAGGTGGATCTTTGTCTGTGGCTCAGCTGATTGACATTTTCAAGCGGTCGGTTCTTTCACCTAACTACATCTGGGAAGTAATTGAATTCCAACCGAATGTTTTCAAGGTGAAATTCCCTACTAAAGATGAGGTTTTACGAATGAAATTACTTAAGCAATATCAAATACCGGATACCCCTATTTTCCTAAAATTGGAGGAATGGGGAGTAGTAGATGAGCCCATGTTTTTGTTACCAGAAGTGGTTGTTCAGATTGAGGGTGTGCCAAAAGATGTCAGAGGTGATTTTTTGGCACTCTGGGGATTTGGATCACTTTTGGGGAAGACTAAACATGTGGATATGCCATTTACCAGGCAGAAGGGAATTGTCAGGGTGATTGTTTATTGTGTTGATCCCAAGTTCATTCCTTCCTATCTTGATCTGTGGATAAAGAGAGGTTTCTTTCGTCTAATTTTTTTAGTGGAAGAGCCTCAAGTTATTCATAATGAGGGGACCTCAGTGGTGTCCCATAGCAGAAAGGATAGGGATGATGAAGATAGTAATGCTAACAAAGATGCTTCTAGTAATATGGATAAGGACGGATCTTCTGAGCAAGCCAAGAAGAAAGTAACTGATTCACAAACGGATGGTGGAGGTAATATTGCACCAGGAGGAGTTCAATCAGCACCGTTGCTAACTTCCTCGGGTATTAATGTTGGTACTTTTCAGTTACATATGAAGGAGGTAACTAAACATGATGCTATTTCAGTAAATGGTATTGATATAAGTGCTTCTCCTTCCAACAATAAATCTTTGTTTTCTTCATCTGCTAAACAAGATTTGGTTCTTCCATTAACTATTTCACCTTTCAGCATTGATGCACCTAAGGAGAATCTTATAGTTGAGGAAAAGGTGGATATGGTGATCGCACAGGTTGAGGAAGCTATGCCACAGAAGCTCGCCTTTGATGGTTCGGAGGAGGTGCTTCTCTCGGTTGCTACATCTCTGTCGACGTGCTCTGTCGCGGCAGAAAAACTGGGTGCCACGAGCCCGCGGCAGGCTGCTGAGGCCGTTTTCGCTGCCACGGCAGGAGTGGAGCCGGGGGGTTCTGCCGTGGCACAGTTGTTGTCTGCCGGGGAGGTGCGGCAGGCTGCCGTGGATCCTTTTGCTTCCACGGAAACTGATGTGACTCGGTCTAGTTCTACTGCTGAGGGGAGCATGGATCCCTTGTCTCCTGCTCATGGAAAGGATGTGGTGAAGGATTACGCGAAGGAGAATAACCCGTTGGGATCTAGGATGAAAGAGGGAAGACCATTTACTCCTGCGTCAAAAAAGGTGCCGAGTGGAGGCAATGTTGGGTTTGTAACATCTACTGGTGATATTCGTGCACGACCATCTCTTGCGGAGGTCATTGCTTTTGGAGGAATTCCCACTTCTGCTGCAAATGCTATCAGATCAAGTGACCGGGTTAGGACTCAGACGAATGCAAACGCTACATAGTTGGAGCATGCAGTGGAAGTTTTGCAGCGCCTGGACGGTGTTACATGTAAAAATTTAAATCCCACCTTTTCGTTTATGTCTTTTTCAAATGTCGAGATTATAAAAAGGGCTAAATCAATGGGGGTTTCCTTGGGTGATTCTTCGGTTGAGAAAAATACAGCCGCAAGGTTAATTAAAGACAATGAACTTAACTATTCTTGAACATGATGGCAATAAAAAAGATAATCATGAATTGGGGGAAGCGTGTTTGGGTGTTTCGAAGTTATCTAACCTTTGTGATGATTTGGTGGAGGAGGAGGTGACATGGATGGATGATCTTGCCGATAATCTCGCCAAAAAACCTATTCCTATGCGTGGGCGAAAGAAAAGAAATTTTGATCCTAATACAGTTCGTAGAGGTACTAGAGTTAGAATAAAGAAAACCTATTGAGATGCAAGGCCTAAGGGGAATGATTTGGAATAGTGAAGGATTTCGTGATACATCTAAACATTTATTTGTTTCAAAGACTATTAGGGAGCGGAAGTTAGACTTTGTTGCTTTGCTAGAGACAGGTAGATCTAACTTTATAATTCCTTTTCTTAAACACTTAACACTAGGGAGGGCACTAGGGAGGGAGTTTGCATGGTTTTGCTTACCCCCCCCCCCCCCCTCCCCCACAGCCGTTCAGGTGGAATTCTGGTAGGGGTTAACACAGAAACTCTACAAGTCAACAAGGTTAACTCGGGAGACTTCTGTGTTAAAATTCATTTGAGGTGTCGTAATGATGGGTTCCAATGGATCTTGGTACCTGTTTATGGGGTGGCACAAGATAGTTTGAAACATGAGTTCCTTGCTGAGATAGTTAGAGTATATGAGAATATGGATTTACCTTTGCTAGTAGGGGTGATTTTAATATACTAAGAAGAAGAGAAGATAAAAATAATGATAATTTCAACGCTTGGTGGCCGTTTATTTTCAACTCTATTATTGAAAGTCTAAACATGTGAGAGATTGTTCTCTCTGGGAGACAGTATACTTGGGCCAATAGAAGGGAAAATCCCACCTATGAAAAACTGGATCGGATCCTATCTACCATTAAGTGGGAATAGAAATTTCCTCTTGTGACTGTGTGTGCTCTGACACGTTCAGGTTCAGATCGCACACCACTTCTGATAGACTTGGGGGTTCAGGCTCATATGGGGAACAATCAAAGATTTTCTTTTGAACTATCATGGTTACGGCAAGATGGTTTATTCGATTTAGTTGCTGCTGAATGGGCTTCAGTGAACCGTGGGGTTTCACCCATAGAACGTTGGCAGCACAAAATCAGACACCTACGATCATTTTCTTCATGTTTGGGCAAAAATCAAAGTGGAAAATATAAAAAAGAAAAGGAAAGGCTTTTATCCATCATTGGTGAGTTGGATTTAAAAGCTAAAACGATACCATTATCGGTGGAGGAAAGAAAGACTTTGAAGTCTGCAAATGAAAGGGTTACTAAACTTAGGCACGATGAAGAGTCCAAGTGGGCTCACCTTATTGCCAATGGTAAACATAGGAAAAAGAAAAAAAATCAGCTAGAACAAGATGAAGGGACTATTGTGGGAGATGGTAATTTGAAGGTCTATATTACGGAATTTTATAAGAGATTATTCGGGGAGCCGACTCCAAGTATTTTTTGTCTTTTGGAAGACACAAATAATGACATACCCAAGGTCTCCTTAGAAGAAAATGAGATTCTTACTAAGCCGTTCAGCGAACAGGAAGTTTTCGAAGCCATTTCTTCATGGAGCATAATAAAGCTTCCGGTCCTGATGGGTTCCCTGCGGAATTCTATCAAACTTTTTGGGTGGTGATTAAACAGGATGTAATGGCTTTATTTGCACAACTACATGAAAGTGATTTACCTTTGTTTAAGTTAAACTTCGGTGTTGTCGCCCTACTACCCAAAAAGGAAAATACGGTTCAAATCCAGCAGTACTACCCAAAAAGGAAAATACGGTTCAAATCCAGCAGTATAGGCCGATTTGTCTATTAAATGTCAGTTTCAAAATCTTCACCAAGGTTGCCACAAACCGAATTTCTGTGATTGCTCACAAGATTATCAGACCCACTCAGACAGCTTTTATGCCTGGAAGGCATATCCTCGAAGGGGTGGTTGTACTCCATGTACTATTCATGAGATTCATAGGAAGAAGATGGATGGTGTCCTCTTTAAAATTGATTTTGAAAAAGGCGTATGATAAAGTTAAGTGGACTTTTTTGCAACAAGTTCTTCGTATGAAAGGTTTTCATCCATCTTGGTGTAAGTGGATTGATAATTTTGTACGAGATGGGAGTGTGGCTATCCGAGTCAATGATGATATTGGTCACTACTTCCAAACTAAAAAAGGCATGTGCCAAGGGGATCCTTTATCTCCCATGCTTTTCAATATTGTTGTTGATATGCTTGCCATTCTAATTGCTAGAGCAAAAGAGAATGGTCATGTAGCTGGATTAATTCCTCATCTTGTTGATGGGGGTATCCATTCTTCAATATGCCTATGATACTATCATGTTCATGGAACACGATATACAGAAAGCAGTCAATATGAAACTCATTCTTTGTATTTTTGAACAATTATCTGGTTTAAAAATCAATTTCCACAAAAGCGAGATCTTTTGTTTTGATAAAGCTGCAGAACAAGAAAATACTTATAAGGAAATTTTTGGCTGTGAGTCTGGTGTATTGCCATTTAGATATCTTGGGGTACCCATACACCATAGGAAACTTCGAAACTCCGAGTGGAATCCGGTTGAAACTAGATTTGAAGGTAAATTAGGCTGCTGGAAAGGGAAACTTCTATCTTATGGAGATAGACATGTTCTTATCAACTCTATTCTATCGAGTATGTCTATGTTTATGCTATCTTTCTTTCTATTACCAAAGGGTGTTAGGAAAAGACTAGATTTCTATCGTTCACGTTTGTTCTGGCAAGAGGATGAACATAAGAAAAAATATAGATTAACTCGGTGGAATATTATCTGTCGGCCTAAAGGTCAGGGTGGTCTAGGGATTGAGGTGCTAGAGCTAAAAAATAAGTGCTTGCTAAGTAAATGGTTATATAAATTATTGATTGAGGACGGGGTTTGGCATGAGTTACTATATAACAAATAGTTGCCAAACAAAACTCTTGCGCATGTCGAGGCTAAACCAACTGATTCACCTTTCTGGAAAGGACTAATGGAAGTGAAAGATGAGTTCTTTGCTTCTGGTGCTTTCAGAGTTGGTGATGGGAACGGTATTAGATTCTGGAAGGACACTTGGTTAGGAGAATCGTCTCTCTCTCATCAATATCTCTTCCTTTATAACATTGTACATAGGAAACATGTGTTAGTTAACACTGTCTTATCGCACAATCCTCTAAATATTGGCTTTCGATGAAGTTTAACGGGTAATAAATGGGATGGATGGCTGCACCTATGTGAGAGATTGATGGAGGTATCTTTGACAAATAATCGGGACAGTTTTCTATGGAAGTTATCGGAAAATTGAATTTTCACGGTTAAATCGATATATGAGAATCTCATGAATGGTCATCCACTGTTTTCATCAAGGTATTTGTGGAAATTAAAATTTCCTATGAAAATTAAGATATTTATGTGGTTCCTTAATATAAAAGTTTGTTAACTAAAGATAATTTAGCCAAGCGTATGTAGAATGGATCAAAAAAATGTTGTTTTTGTAACGATGACGAAACAATAGAACATTTATTCCTTTTATGTCCTTTTGCTAAGGTTATTTGGCATATGATAGATTCGAATTGGCATTTCGGCCATATCTTGGTCCATCTGAAAATATCGTAATAATTGTATTTTTAACAATGTTGGAGTGCCATCTTTTTTGCAGGTTATCCATATGGCGGCACATTGGATCCAACTTTGGGCTTTCCTTCTCCCAAAGCACCAGCGGTAACCCATGATTTCTGGGTGCACCCGTCTTGTGACGATTACTTCGGGTTTTTCCAGCTAGGCTTCGTGGCGTCATTCTAGTAGATTGACAGATGCCTAGTTGTGGTCGTCTATCTCTTGTGAGATTTCTAGCTTTGTTCAGATGGTTGGTGTTTGTATCAACCATATATGATGCTTGATTTGTAATACTTTTTTAAGCACTCTTGGATACTATCAATAAATAGGCTGTGTGCATCCCAGGATGCAGAGGCTGGGGTAATCCCATTTTGAAAAAAAAAAGGAGTTAAAGCACACAAAGGCAGAACCACTTGCGCTTTTCGTGTCTGTTTTTCTCTTTCTTACACCGAGATGTCTGAAGAAACAATGACAATGGCAACAAGAAGACGAAAAGTATTCAGAGTCACAGCCAACCTAGGTCGAACAATTCAATTAATCATTGGGATTTGGGAGCTAGCTTTCGCTCATCCTCGCAGAAATATGAGGATCAGAAATCCTGACAAGCTCCAACCTTACGACGGGCGAAGCCGACGACATGATTTTTGTAATTTTGCCTGCTTTGTACGTCCGACGACGCCCTCCTGTCTACTTCTCACTTATCGGGTTAATCTTACACTTCGTTCACTTGCAGGTTGCAGCTTATGCGCTTCGAAACGCATTTCGCACAATGAGAGCGAAAAGCACAAGGAGCCAGAATCATTTGCGCTTTTCGTGTTTGTTTTTCTCTTTCTTACACCGAGATGTCTGAAGAAACGATGACAATGTCGACAAGAAGAAGAGGTATTTACAGTCACATGCTACTAAACAGGTAGTACTACAGTTGAATTAATCATTGGGAGCAAAGCTTACGCTCGTCCTCGCAGAAACATGAGGATCAGAAGTCCTGACGAGCTCCAATCTTACGACGGACGAAGCCGACGTACGCCGTCTCGCCTGTCGCGCACCGGCGTCCAGCGCCGTTATCACCTGGGATCCCGCAGGAGAGGAGCCCGAACGCCGGATCCTTCAGACCATGATGGACATCCTGTGCACGCTAGACACGCGGCTCCACATCTCCGGGGACATCTCCAACGACGGCGGCGCTGGCCTCGGCCGCCTGATGTACTGCTGCAGCTCCTGCAGCCTGGCCACCAGGAGCACCAGCCGCCGGACCGGCACGAGGATGAGCGTCGCCGGGATGATAACAACCCCCAGCTCGAGTATCAGCATGGCTGCTAGGCTTCGCTTGATCGGGCTCTCCTTCTCCAGAGGGCAACTAGGTAGGTTTCTTCGTTCCTTGGTAAGTGTTGCTTTGCCTTGTGGAGTTCCAGTTGGTGAGTTGCTTGCATATATAAGCTTGTCTTGGAAAAAAGAGACAGCAACTTCTGTTGACCCCGGATGCATGATGATCAGTGGCAATGTGGTGCCGCTTAGTTTACTACCCCCTCCAATCATGGTTGTCGGTCCATGTCTGTCTTTAAGTTAGACGGCAGGACAGCTATAGAAATGTTTTCTCTACGAAGAACTGGAAAGCAACTTGATGCCTTGACCAATGACGGTGCAAGTCACCCTTGCGATATTTTTCCGTGCATTATATGTATACCTGCCATGTCTGGCCATGTCTGCAATAACATGGGATGGGGACCTTTCGGTGGATAAGCTATCAACAATGGTATATGTCATTGTTGTAATTGTTGTCTTCATAATAGACTGGAGAAAAAAAATCTGCAGCGCACTAATGGCCCTTCGGGAGTTCAGAGGGCACAGTAACGAGCAGATCAGGTACCACTGCACTAATACAACGGATACGGGTCTAGTATTTCAACAAATGAAAACATGATTCCGACAGTAGATCGTCAGGCCAATACACACATCCATCTGGAGGGAGCATAATTGCAACGGTAGGCCTTCCAAGCAAAATATAAGGGGGAAGTCAATCGGTGACACCAAAAAATGCAAAAGTAGCCAACGGAGGTCAATCTTTGACACCGACAGAGGAACAAGCTCTCTAGTAGAATCTTGAAAGCTGGCAAACAACACATAAAACGTTGCCTGCCCTTCCCAGCTCGGAAGACGACTTATTCCCAAGAAACTCGGAAGACGACTTTAAACCCAGTTTGTACATAAACTAGTAGTTGCAGGAGAGAAGTTGACTAGAATGCATTCAGTGAATCTCCTATCAACATCATATAACAATGCAACTTCAATAGAGAACTGCAGTCAAATGAATGGCTCGAGAAACAATCCCCCCACGGTAGTCGATGCTGTTGCATTAGCATGGGAACTTAACACCGAGGAGCATGCCTTATTAGCAAAGCAGCTCTTTGTTTTAACGATCTGCCTATGTTAAGGTGTTACTGTGATGACCTCCACATCCTCCATGCTGGAATTCCTGACAGAATATTGAAATGTCCATCCATGGCACGCCCCGGCATGCACTCCTTTGTTGTTAACCGCGAACAAAGCACCAACAAAGTCCGGGTACTTACGAGAAATCCTTGAAATAGCGTCCATGGCAGCATCTCGAGGCTCCATCCCTCGCCTCATGCTCTCTACTACTTGATAACTGCACAAACGTTACAGTTATTCAGACCGTTGCTTCACCTGGGCTGCTAAACACTGTCAAAAAGCATGGGCTACTAATAACGAAGCTAACAAGTCCTCAATTAAAAACAAAAAAACTAATATAAGCTTAAATTCATATTGCAATACTCGGTCTTAAATATTGATTTGAAAATATGCACATGGTTCAATATCGTCATATCGTAGGATACAACTTCCAAATAACAGCACAATGCGGAAAAGATGCATCAGTATCAGAAAATGGCATCCTATCATGTATCCCCTTCAAGAAAATTACAGCTTAAACCACTGACTAATGAGGTTCGTAAAGCATGTATCACAATAAGAGAATCTATTGTTGTTTGGAAAAGCGAACGATAAATTTTGAATTAAGTCATTTCTCAGTTACCATGGAAGGAAACGCATCATGATATCACCATCACCAGTTGCTCCACAAGCCCCAACTTCATCATCACCATATGCAGAAGATCCTGGTATTGGTCCATCACCTACCCTGAAACCAAATGATTAACCAATACTTAATACTCTGTACTCGGTACTATCTACCAAGAGGTAAGTAGTGTTCCACAACATCGAAAAAGGAAAAAACGTGGCTTGCCACAATTATGTTCTGAAACATACAAATTATTCAAGAATGCCGATATGCATATCAATAAGCAACTTCAAATAGTATTGTATATAAATATATGTTGAGTAAACTAAAAATATGCCTTGTCATTATCCATTTTGGATAAATATGTAAATCTATGATGAGCCGATATAATTTCTGACTATGAACCATCGATTCTGTTAGTTTCTATTCAGCCATAAATAAAGTGTCGACATCATCAACACTCACAACTCACTAGTAACATTGCAAATATACCAGCGTACAGCATCGATACAACAAAAATACACGATAGTGGTGGGTAGTATTGCTGTTATTATCCATCTCACAGAAGTTTGAATACGAAAGATAAGAGGCCAACTAAACACTGTACTCATTCATAAATTGTTGCAGACGCGTTGAATAAACAGACTATCAATTTCACAAAAAAAACAGGTGCAAACTACACTGTAATGTCAAATCCAGCAGCAGCAGGCAAGATGCTTACCTTCCTGGAATTTTGAATGTAGCACCATTGGTTGATGTGCCAACTGCTACATGACCCATCTTGACAAAATAACACTACTTAGCTTCACATTGATAGAAAGATTAATTTACTTTTCGATGAGTTAGATACCTTGTCAATCACGGCCATAGAGATTGTGTCATGGTTGTGGCAATTAATAACAGACTTAAGATGGGAGTCTGTCGGTTCCAGCAAATTATCACTTTGGAGCCATCCCTGGATCTCCCCTACAGTTCTATGATCAGGGTTTACATTTATAGGATAGTATGGACCACAGTTGCCAGCAGGAACAACATTTTTCCAAAAGTTAGGTTGGCAATGGTTTTGTCTCCAATTTGACCATTTCTCAATTGACTCCGTTGAGCTCAGGTTAGTTGGTCCTGCAAGACCCATTGAAATTGCAAAGGCTGTTGCCTTCTCTCCAACAAGAAGAGTATGCCCAGTGTGCTCCATGACTAACTTTGCTGCCTTAATTCCATCTTTCACATATCTCATGGCAGCCACAGCTCCAATTTCCATTGTTGCCTGCCAGTTTCCTTAAGCAAAATGAATGCACTATTACGTCCACCATTAATACTGCAACATAAACAGCAGCATGCACTGGAACACGAGTAGGTAAAACAGCTTTTACCCCATTCATGATAAGAGCATCCAAAGTAGTTTCGCCGTTCTCATCAGGGCTTCCACCCGGACCAACTGTATGGAATGTAAAACAGTTAGAATCGGTACAATTGTTGATTCAGGATTTACACAAAATATAGGCAACTCTAAAACTAAGGAAGTTGCAAACACACAATCATGATGTTAATTAATCGAATATACTAATGGATTTGCACACTAATCAATAGGCACAAATTGAGAGTATTTTCTGAATACAGTAGCATTTCATTGCTAATATTTATCTGCAACGTAACAACATCTGCAATTGATATTGTCTTCACGATGTTTTCGCAGATTAAAAAAGGGTGAATTGATGACGTTTGTAAGAAGGTATAACTAGCATGAACAATGTTTTCAACCTTTTGATTATGAAGATCTAGCTTCTGATCCATCATTGTTTCCTCAAAAGTTAAATTAAGCTCTAAGAAGTACTGTTTAAGAGTGCAGTCAATCTAAAATTGGTGTAATCTAAATATCGATGTTATGGACAATCTGAGTGGAAGGTTCTGTCAGAATTGTGTTTAAGTAGCATTGGAAAGGCAGTAGTAAGGCTTAATGTTCTCAACATAAATAAGCTTTGAACATCGAAGATCCTATTTGAGCTCTGCTGATGACATGCTAGATCCAAATATTTCTCGTATTAATTATCAAAATACATTTTACAACAGTCAGCTAGGATTATCTAAAATAGGGTCGTGGCTTATCAGAAATATTTGGGCTAAAAAGATATCACGTGACTATTCTGTTAGCTAGCAGTTTCTTTTCTTTATATAGCTCATGATGTCATATCATGTTGCTGTATGGTACCTGCAAGTAGTTGTTCATTACAGATTTTTTTTGGTTAGAAAACCTTGATTTCTCTACTAGAAACCAGGGTTTCGAGCCAAAATATTCTGTAAGCAAGTCTATGCTAGTTACAACCAAAATATCCTGTCAATCAACCTCTGAGGAATGAAATGATTTTGTAACTTTTGTAGTATGACCAATGTATCAGCATAGTTCATACTAGATCATCAACATTCACCAGTGCTCCTATTTCAGCTCAGCGACTAACCGACTAGTGAGCTAAAATCATGGCCATGCCACTAGCCACAACCAATCCGCACCCCCTACGAGCACAGGCACATAGCTCGCATGAACGAATTATAGAGAGAACACCAGAAGCAAGCAACTGACCTGTGCCATCGCAGCGGAGCACCTCGCAGGCGGAGCAGCCAGCGACGACAGCATCCACAGCAGAGCCCCCTATGCCACCGGCTGCGACAACCTCCCACGCCGCCCTGACAGCCTCCCGGAACGGCCAGGTGCTCACCACCACGGGAAGCACGCCGCCCCCTTCCGCCGCGCCTCCGCCACCGAGTGCCTAGTCAAAAAAAAATAATCCCCAACAGCAGCGGTCCGTCAGTTATAACACACAAGCAAATCCGACCTGTGCAAAATCGAATCGGATCGGATCAACACTCACCAAACACCAATTGAATCGCAGCAGCAGGAGCCCTAGGAGAAGCCCCGCGTTGCTCCGACCCATGGGCGCTGAGTGTTCAGGTGGATTGTGGAAGGGTACTGGTGATCAGTCGAGCGAGCCAGAGCCTGCCGCGATAGGTTGTGGTGAACCAGCTACCCGTCCCACATGTCAGTAGGGGAGACAAGACAAGGCCACGCATGGGCCCGCGTGTCGGTGAGCATTCTGCTTCCGCATAGTTTGCAACTCCCACAGAGCTGGTGTCCCCCAAATAGTACCCTAGCGGCGGCGGCGGATGAGCGCGGCGGCAGCGGCGGATGAGCTGGGTGAGGGTGGCGTTAAGAAGGCCAAGGCATGGCCGTGGTGGGCGGGAGCGAGTGCCGCGCAGCTCACCACCGGGCTGGTTTGGTTCCGGCGAGGCAAGCGCGGCGGGGACATGACGATGCCGTTCAGAGCGTTCGCCATCGCCACCCTCGTCGTCGGCGCCGGCGCCACGGCCGTCACCGCCGGAGTGTCCGCGGCGGGCGTCGGATCGGTAAGTCGCCGGAGCCAGAAATCCATTTCACCCGTGTGACGAGTTCTGGGATCTGGCGGCTATAAATAAATTGCTCACCGATGCCTCTGTATCTGCAGGTTGCGGAGATGAAGGACCTGGGCGCGAGAATCCGGAGGTGGAGCAGAGTTCCTCCCCGCCGGGTGCAGGGAGGAGAGTAGCAGTTCCATTGATTTGATCATGGGAAACTACTAGAGCGGCCGGAGTTGTATGTGATCTACAGACTGTGAGATGCAATGCAGAGCAACAATAATCACAGCTGTCTTTGTAACTTTGTACTAGCGAAAGCTTGTTTAATCGAATTTGATCCTGTTTCCCGGATAGCCCATTGTACTCTCCACATATGGAATCTTTGTTAGAATTTCGCTTAAATTCTTATGAAAAGGAAAATAACATTTTGGAGATGCGATGAAGATCAATGATCACATGTCTTCATACTCACTTAACTTCTATTTTAATAGCCAACCGAGTTACATCAGTGATTCCATAATTCATAATAAACCCAGGAGGGTCTAAATTCCAGCTAACTACAGACTTAGAAGCATATGAATACTTAGCTAAATTGTGTGCTACCTGATTAGCATCTCTCAGAGAATGTTTAGAATCAATGGCATCCAAATATGAGCCAACATGAAGCATTCAGCAAGAACTGCAGAGAAAGGACTCCACACTTGAATGACAACAGTACATGCCTGGATTAACACTAACCCTCCCACAAATTCCAAGCGTTTCAGGAGCGCCAAGGCCTCAGCTGTAGTGCATTCAACACAGTAAGCACGAGTGACATGGAATGATGCATCTATATTTAACTTTAAGCATCCTCTGGCAGGGTTTCTCCCATTTGATCTCCTACTGAGTTGCTTTACTCGATGATGCTAATGAGAAATTTGCCGTTAGGGCATTAATCGCAAATGTTGTTCGTGTTGGATCTGCCACGGTTTCACTCTTAACAATTTCCCTGAGATGCTATTGTTGGCTTAAATTCTTTAGGATCCTAATCTCATGTTAGAATGGTACTAACCAGAATTAGGACAGTGCCCGTGGCGATGGCCGTAGCCTACATGTGCATGGAGCTGGTCGGTGAAGGTAGCAGGGATAGGCTCCTTGTTGATGTAGTTGTTTAGGGGCAGCAGCTCCGTTAGGTAGATGTTTAGGGTGCCGACGGCACATCCCTCCCGGTGGCAGACGGTGGTGACAATCTTCTGATCCCCTTGATCGAGTTGTTAGGAGTTGGGGTATTTTACTCGTACGTGTGTATGTACCCTGAAAGGGCATAACTTCCTCTTTTATATATGCAGGGCTAGGGGACAGGGCCGAAACCAATAGTTGCATTGGATGCCCCCGATCAGGGCATGTACGTGAAGGAAGGAGACTTTCTCTCCTTGTTTTTCCTCGAGGTTTTTTATCCTGTGAGATCAATTCCAACATTCTCCCCTTGATTGTAAGGTTAATAAACGTCATAAGCCCATTCTCAATAGAAATAACGTACCAAAATAAAGTATTAAGATGAGCAATGAAAAGTCATTGAACCTCTTTACCTATAATACATCATTCTATATCAAAATAGAAATCATAATACTTTATGGGAGTTGGTTTGTTTGAAGGGTCCTTATTTCCAAGATCAAAGGCTTTCCAGCAACCCATGTCGGCAACATACTCATAAGTGGGTGCTAAGCCTTCGATAAATGGATCGTAAAACATACAAAACGTATTTCACATCAATAGTTTGATCCTAGAAATATAGTTAATAGGTCTAGATCTGATTGGCCAGGTAAAATTAATGATGCTTTGTGGGCGTATAGAACTACTTTTAAAAATCCATATGTATGTCTTCTTATAAAATGGTTTATGGTAAAACATGTCATCTTCCAGTAGAATTAGAACATAAAGTTAGGTGGGCTGTTAAGCAACTCAATTTTGAATTTAAAACTACTGGCGATTTAAATATATTGGATGGATGGAGGAATGGTGCTTATGAGAGTGCAAGATTGTTTAAGAAAAAAGTTAAAGTTTGGCATGACAAGAAAATATAAAGAAAAGATTTTAAGGTGGGTGATCAAGTATTATTGTTCAACTCTCATTTCAAGTTTTCTGTATGAAAGTTAGCATCAAAATGACAGGGTCCATTAGTGTTACAGTAGGTGGACTGCCCAGGATCCATCAGACTCCATGGAGATGTTAAAGGTAAACCTCGTGTGGTTAATGGACAACGTTTTAAACATTATATTGCAAGTCAAAAAATTGTTGGACATGTGAAGGAGTTAAATCTCTAGAGTTCCGAGGATGTGATCTCCACAAAACATCCCCTGACAGAACTCCAGAATCAATAAAAGGTAACTTAGAGGTTCGTAATCATCTCGAAATATCGTGAGATTCTGAGACAGTAATTATTTTGGAAACTTATGCCATGGCAAAAAGATTCGACGAAAAGGAGTCCCGAGGAGAGAAAGAGACCAGGTGGTGTGGGCCCCTACCCAAGCTCTTCCGTCCCTCTGGACTCCGTTTCGCCCCCGTTTCGAATCAAACTATTCGTCTTACCATAAAAACCTTCAATATATACCTCACCCTACCGATCTAATCTTGCATCGAGTTTTTTCAAGGGGAACATTGTTTTCTAGCTTTTGTCTTTCAGATTTCTCTTCATAAAACCTCCGCCATGCCTTCATGGGACTCCTACCAATGCTTCTCCATGCGAAACGATGATGATGAAGCTGAAGGGATCAGCCCCACATCACCTGGAAAAGGAACAAGAAGAGGAAGGACAACAAAGATGAGGAGGAATATGCCCGATCGAACAAAGAAGTAGAAGAGGAAGAAGAAGAAGAAGATGATGAATAAGAAGATGATGAAGAAGATGATGAATAAGAAGATGATGAAGAAGATGAGGACCAGAAGCATGTCCCATAAGCGAATCATAAGGGGAAGCTCTGCCCTTCTACTATTCCTCTTGTTGTAAGGGTGGAAGCACCCACTATGAAGACCATAAGGATGGCACGCATGAGTTGAGTACTGGTGGAAAGGACCCGAGAAATTTCCTTACTTCTAGAAAACCAATTGATAATCTTAATCATAGGGAGTACATGCACGTACGGAATAAGGGTCTTCCTAGAGAATGGGATATGCACCTTCCCAAGAAGAAACAGACATGATCAATCCCAGAGTAGAAACCTTGCAAGGAGAGGGTTGGCCAAAAACTCTGGGAAGATCTTGCTCGACTGACTACACAATTCCAATAGGCTTACAACCTCATGATGAGCATCATCAGAGATCTTGAGATGCACAATGACGCTCATGCACCTAAGGGAGCAAAGAAATAAGTAGCTGCAACAACATTCTAAGCTTGGGGAAGTTTCACCTAATTTTTATGCTTTTTAGTTTATCATATGCATCTAGTTATGGCTTTTAGCGTGCGAGTGTATTTTATCTTTTTCTATCTTTTATATCAGTTTATGCAAACTCTTAGAGCATTATCTTATATTTATGGTTGAGTGGTTTTTAATAAAAATATAAAGTATGATGACATCCATGGTTCCATTATTTGGAGACTTATGGATAACACTCATGCATGTGGTCACATCAAGTTAGAGGTTTCAATTACATCTAGCCTTGAAACAAATTAATCTAAGCATGTTGGACAAGCATAAAATTAATCTCAATAAATTTAGAGTAAGTGAAAGTCTCAAATAAGGTTATGTTGGATAAATTTTAAATTTGGAGAAGAGATGTGTACTTGTAGGATAAAAATCTAGTAAGAGATGCTAGCAAGGGACATGAGATACTCTGGTTATATCAGTAATCAAAAGGTAAACTTGTGTTATTTATGGATCTTTGAATACATGTGCCCTCATAGAAAGTGAATGAAAGGAAGGCATCTGAGGATCCGGCTAGCCATGGAATGAGAAAGTAAATAGTTGGGGAGCATGTGCCTAGATTAAAAGATCCATAAATAAAAAGTTTACACAGAGATTATTAATAAACAAGACTGTTAAGTTATGTCACACTTTGTGGTAAAAGTGTTCATCTGACCAAGAGAAATACTTGTGCTAGTGTTGAACTTCATGTCTATCTTGTTATCATTATTATCTTCTTTTAGTTTATTATTCTATGAGAGTTTATATATTTTGCAAAGTCATTAGTAAGGTTATGAATAGTGCAATAGTTACCGTTGAGTTAATATGAATTTAAAATATGATTTAGTTATCCAACATGCAATGGTTGTTTTTTTCCAAAGTAAAGTGTAGTTGATAGAACTTCTATTTATGCTGTCATTATATCCATGGTTCTTCATTTATAAATCTTTTAACATAATTGAATATGCACAAGTTATGATACAATGCTCGTATTTCTTTTATCAACCATAAGCTCATTGATACATGATATGATATATTCACTTATTTGCTCGAGGATGAGCAAAGGTTTGATCTTGGGGGAGTTGATACTTGCATTTTGTATCATCATAATAGCCACATATAGAGCTAGTTTATATTGTTGTTTGCATCAATTCACCATTGTTTATAAATTTTTAGATGATTTGCGGGACTTTCCTATAAAGTTCCTTGTTTTTCTATTTAATTTGTGGGAGGCAGAAAATCTCCTTTTTTTCGTAATTTGTGGCTTTAGGGACCTTCTGGACACCCATTAATTTAAGAAAAAATACCACAGAAATTTTCCATCGGGAGAATAACCTGGGGCACTAGAACAATACGAGGAAAGCCACAAGGACAAACGAGCCTAGGTGGTGCGGCCACCTTACTAGGCCACGCCACCCAGGCACGTTTAGCCTCGAGTGTCTTCTTGGATCCCTCTTTATATCACGCCTCCATCTCGACAAAAAACCTAGGCCATAATTTTCCCAAGATTTATAGAGGCGGTGGCGGAGGCGAAAGTCTTCTACTCCGGGAGAGGGTAGATCCTGTCGCTCCGAGGCTGCCGGAGAGGGGGAAATCGATGTCATCACCATCACCACTCCTCCTTGGCATAGGGATAATATGAAGGGTTCGTAGCATGGAAAACAAAAAAATTCTACCGCAAGAACGAACAAAACCCAGATCTAATCTAGACAAAAGCCAAGATCTAATCTATTAGACATGAGCAACGAGATAGATCAGTACTAACCCTCGTAGAACCGAAAGCGTTACGAGATTAGATCTCGTGGATGATGTAGTCGATCACTTGCCGATCTCAAGATCGTGTGGACGATCCTTTCGGCGCCGTGTTCCGGCAGCGCTTCCGCAGACGGTCACACGTGCGGAGTCGAAGCAGACCTTCCTCTCCCCGTTCTAGCGAGCAGCGGAGGTAGTAGATCTTCTCCATGGAATCCCAGCAGCACGACGGCGTGGTGGTGGTAGTGGAGATGAGAATTCTGCAGGGCTTCGCCTATGCCTGTGCAGAAGAAAGGTGGAGGAGAGAGGCGGCTGAGATTGGTTGTTATGGTAGAGAGCCAAGAGGGGGCGGCCCCTCCCTTCTATTTAAGGGAGGGAGGCGCGCCTGGGGAGGGGGAGTCTTAGTAGGACTCCCCTCCTAGGGCCTGCGGTGGGAAGGGGGGAGGAGTCCTCCTCCCCCACGAATCCGTGTCTTGCCCCACTTGGACTCCTTGATCCCTTTCTTGGTTTTCAACTAAACTCCAAGAAATCCTCTAGAACCTTCCAGAACATTCCGAAACCTTCTAGAATCTCCATACAAACACTCCGGAACATTTCCTAACTTAGAAAATGATCCCCAATATACGAATCTTATTATCCGGACCATTTCGGATCTCCTCGTGATGTCCCGGATCCATTCCGAGACTCCGAACAACATTCGGTCTCCAACGCAAATTCCATATCTACTTAAAACAACTTCGAACCTTAAGTGTGTCACCCTACGGTTCGTGAATATGCAGACATGATGAAGACACCTCTCCGATCAATAACCATCAGCGGGATCTGGAGATCCATAACGACTCCCACATACTCAACGATTACTTCGTGATCGATAGAACCATTTAACATACGAAACCAATTCCCTTTGTCACGCGATATTCTACTTATCCGAGGTTTGATCGTCAGTATCTTCATACCTAGTTCTAACTCGTTACTGATAAGTACTCTTTACTCGTTCTATGTTATGTCATCCCTTGTGACCCAGTCACATGCTTGCAAGCTATCTAGATGACATTCCACTGAGAGGGCCCAGAGTATATCTATCCGTCATATGGATGGACAAATCCCAATCTTGATCTATGCGCTTCAACACATACTTTCAAAATACCCAATGACACCTTTATAACCGCCCAGTTACGAAGCGGCGTTTGATGTCATCAAAGTACCCATCCGGTGATGGTGATTAACATAACCTCATGGTCGAAGGATTAGGTTACTATGTATTTGAAAGCTTACAGCAATACGAACTTTAATGACTTGATCTTATGCTACGCTTACTATGGGTGTGTGTCCATCACATCATTCTCCTAATGATATAACCTTGTTATTAATGACATCCAATGTCCATGATCAGGAAACCATGATCATCATTTAATCAACAAGCTAGTTCAACAAGAGGCTTACTAGGGACTCTTTTATGTTTACAAAACACACAAGTATTAATGTTTCCGGTTAATACAATTATAGCATGGGATGTAAACATTTATCATAAACATAAAGATATAATAATAACCACTTCATTATTGCCTCTTGGGCATATCTCCAACAGTCTCCCACTTGCACTAGAGTCAATAATCTAGTTAAAAACTTGTGCATTCAACACCTATGGCTTTCTGGTGTTGTATAGACACTATTGCTAGTGGTAAACATAATCTTCGGATCTGACACTTCCAGGTCCGTGTGTATTTGCATTTCCTTGCATATCTACGCATTACTCATTCTTCAATGAGATGGCATTGTATAAATTTGGTCCTTTGGTGAGACCTTTAGTTCCTTGGGATTAAATCATGTTGATACAATTGTCGTACAATGTATCTTCATAGTATTATCCTGCTATGAACCACACCTAGTTTGATAACAAACTATTTGACGCAAATGCCCTCATTTGCTGCTACAATAGCAGTCATATACTTAGCCTTTTGTTGTAGTATCTGTCACAATGTTTTAACTTTGGTACTCAACCAAATCCGTTATGGAACTTCCTTTCCATTACATTGTGCCACCCATAGTTTAAATTGAGATAAACTTAATTTGTGACAAAACTAGTATCAATGTAACAATTTACAATGAACTGTTTGTCACCACTATATAAATAATATATTCTTAGTTCTTCCAAAGATCATAGGAATATTCCTACTATTGTCCAATGATCATCTTATGAGTCATTCTGGTATATGCTCATAACATTTAGAGCATAGGACATATCTGGATGTGTACATCTCAAAGAATGATTGATCAAAATATTCTTGTGATTTCACCAAGTGTCAAAACACTTGAATCTCGTGTCAACACACTTGAATCTTGATTCAGTCCTTTCCGTGCGTCAAGAACCTTTCTTGTTGTTTCCATATTGAACTCATTCAACATCTTATCTATGTACATTTGGCAAAACCATATTAGCGCATCAATCTATCCATATAGACATTGATGCCTAATTCTTGGGTTATGCCTAAGTCTTTCATTGAAATGAAATTCTTAACCTGTGTCAATAAAAGATACATCATTTCTAATCAAAGATATGTCTTTCACATAATGTATTAGAAATATGTCTTAGCGCTCCCACTTAATTTCTTGCAAAATGCAAGCATCTTCATCGTCTCTGATGAAATTAAACCTTTTAACAGTTTTATCACGGCGAAGATTCCAACTTCGCGATGCTCACTTCAACCATTGAAGTTTTGCATACTCTTTTAGCATCCTTTGAATTAACAAAACCCTTTGGATCGTGTCATGGACACATCCTAGGTAACCATTCTATTAGAAGAACTTGTTTTGTTTGTTCAACTACCATATACCAAAATATATGTAGTGGTTGCTACATTAATCCGTCCAGACTAAATATCGCTGTGAAAGATCAAATCTTATCATAGTCAATTCCTTGAACATTGTCGTAAACTCTTTCCGACATGTCGACTATTTCATAGATGTGAAACATCCATGTCTATTTCTTTATAGATCCATATACGACTGTAAGGTCTTGCACCTTTCCAGAGGGTCTTTCAAATTCAAAGTTTGATTTCTCGTGTATGGAATTATCACGGATTTTATGGCTTCAAGCCACTTAACAAAGTCAGGGCCCATCATTGCTTCTTTGCATGTAGTCGGTTCATTATTGTCAAACAACAATGATTTAACTCTCAAATCTTGGCATTTGATTACTTACCCGACCTACTTGGTTCAATAGGAACTTAGATCTCCGTGACCACAACTTTTGAGGCACGTGAGCCATGAGCATTGTTGCTGCCTCCGGGACACTTACCGACGCTGCGCAACTCAGCACATATTAGCCAAGATTCAACAACCTTGTCAAAGTTCTATTGTCCTCTCACTTAACTTTTCTCCAAAATTCCTTCTCAAGAAACTCGACATTCTAAGCAACAAACACTTTTGTCTTCGGTGTTATGGAGGAATACCCAATGGTTATTCGTAATAACCTACAAAAACATGCTCATCCGACTTTGGTTGTAAACATTTTACTTATGCCTAGCATACCAAAATTTTAAGAAAGGACAACCTGGGTTTTATCCCAAACCATGACTTATATGGTGTCATTTCAACGGATCACGATGGAGCTCTTTTCAGTGTAAAAGCGATAGTCACGAAAGCTTTAATCTTTAAAATATAATGGCAGTTTTATAAATGACACCTTTGATCTTACCATGTCAAACAAGGTTTCATTACATATCTTGAACACTTCATACTCCTTCCGGCGCCGTGTTCCGGCAGCGCTTCCGCAGACGGTCACACGTGCGGAGTCGAAGCAGACCTTCCTCTCCCCGTTCCAGCGAGCAGCGGAGGTAGTAGATCTTCTCCACAGAATCCCATCAGCACGACGGCGTGGTGGTGGTAGTGGAGATGAGAATTCTGCAGGGCTTCGCCTATGCCTGTGCAGAAGAAAGGTGGAGGAGAGAGGCGGCTGAGATTGGTTGTTATGGAAGAGAGCCAAGAGGGGGCGCCCCCTCCCTGCTATTTAAGGGAGGGAGGCGCGCCTGGGGAGGGGGAGTCCTAGTAGGACTCCCCTCCTAGGGCCGGCGGTGGGAAGGGGGGAGGAGTCCTCCTCCCCCACGAATCCGTGTCTTGCCCCACTTGGACTCCTTGATCCCTTTCTTGGTTTTCAACTAAACTCCAAGAAATCCTCTAGAACCTTCCAGAACATTCCAAAACCTTCTAGAATCTCCATACAAACACTCCGGAACATTTCCTAACTTAGAAAATGATCCCCAATATATGAATCTTATTCTCCGGACCATTCCGGATCTCCTCGTGATGTCCTGGATCCATTCCGAGACTCTGAACAACATTCGGTCTCCAACGCAAATTCCATATCTACTTAAAACAACTTCGAACCTTAAGTGTGTCACCCTACGGTTCGTGAATATGCAGACATGATGAAGACACCTCTCCGATCAATAACCATCAGCGGGATCTGGAGATCCATAACGGCTCCCACATACTCAACGATTACTTCGTGATCGATAGAACCATTTAACATATGAAACCAATTCCCTTTGTCACGCGATATTCTACTTATCCGAGGTTTGATCGTCAGTATCTTCATACCTATTTCTAACTCGTTACTGATAAGTACTCTTTACTCGTTCTATGTTATGTCATCCCTTGTGACCCAGTCACATGCTTGCGAGCTATCTAGATGACATTCCACTGAGAGGGCCCAGAGTATATCTATCCGTCATATGGATGGACAAATCCCAATCTTGGTCTATGCGCTTCAACACATACTTTCAGAATACCCAATGACACCTTTATAACCGCCCAGTTACGAAGCGGCGTTTGATGTCATGAAAATACCCATCCGGTGATGGTGATTAACATAACCTCATGGTCAAAGGATTAGGTTACTATGTATTTGAAAGCTTACAACAATACGAACTTTAATGACTTGATCTTATGCTACGCTTACTATGGGTGTGTGTCCATCACATCATTCTCCTAATGATATAACCTTGTTATTAATGACATCCAATGTCCATGATCAGGAAACCATGATCATCATTTAATCAACAAGCTAGTTCAACAAGAGGCTTACTAGGGACTCTTTTATGTTTACAAAACACACAAGTATTAATGTTTTCGGTTAATACAATTATAGCATGGGATGTAAACATTTATCATAAACATAAAGATATAATAATAACCACTTTATTATTGCCTCTTGGGCATATCTCCAACAGAATATCCGTCACCACCTTCATCATCCCCAACATCAGCACCATCTCCATCTCGAGATCGACATCATTCTCCTCATAATTTGTGGTAGATTAAACCCCGAATATTCTTCTAGTGTTGTATGCGTGATTGTGCTTGGCAACTTGTCATTATTTTGTGGTGAACTTAGGGTGTGTTTGGTTCGGGTCACCAAGTGGAATGTAATGGAACGGTTCGACACCTAGCACCTATTCTCGTATTCAGTTGGAAAATGGAATGGAATGGAGTGGCTCCTCAGAAGGGAATATTCCCACTAGATCCGGAACACACCCATTCCTCCAAATCGGTGGAATCTCCTAATTCTCTATGCTAAAGCCACCCAAACTTGCTCACTCTCTCTATTCCTCTTGTCAACTTTTCTGCTAAATGCGCCCAAACCTAGAAGGGAACCATTCCATTCCAATTTTTTGACCCAACAAAACATAGAATGGAACTATTCCATTACACATTTCTTTATCCTAACCAAACGCAAGAACGAAACCAACCCATTCCAGTGGAATGAAACCATGATACTTGTTCCACTTCATTCCCAAACCGAACACACCCTTATATTTTTAGCTGTATTCCATATGCCACTGGTACATATCATGTTTTACCATTCTAAGTAGTTTTTCATGTTCTCGAGGGCATATGATGAATTGGCTATGATTTCTATATAGTATGCAATGAGTATTTGGTCAAGTTTTAATCTTGAATGTTGTTCTATGATGGTAATATGCGGACATCGACTGCATATTACTTTACATTTATGGCCTCATAGGGTTGCACCTTAGTGTAATGAAGAGAGTAGGAAGAGACGGAATGACATAAATTGTTTCCTGAGTCTTTGAGTTGCATTAGGGCATTCTTGATCAGGGACCTTAGAATGTAAAGCAGTGCTTGTAATTTTATGTATTAATGAATCCTTTATTTGTGGATGTAAATAGTCTTAGGACCAATCATTAGAGGTGTATTTTCATATGTATATGACTATACCTATTTTAGGCTCTGTTCAATGAGGATTAAACTTGACAGAATGATTACTATGCTATCGTAGAAATCTTTATGCTAAGTACATGCCACCCCTGGGAACATTTGTTAGATATAAGAACACATACTTGAGTTTGTCCTCTTATTACATAGAGGATTGGGCTTTCTATGAAAAAAGCATTTAATTACTTACAATTTACTTTACAACAATTTACTTTTCTACAAACTATAAACCTTAAAAACACAAAACCCTTACATTTTTTATTGTTTTACTTATTGAACTTGCTAACCAATACCTCCGGCTCCTCGTGGGTTCGATAACCTTTTTTATATTGAAAGGTATTACAATAGATTTCCTGCAGTTGAAAGACAACAGTCATCGATATTGAGTTTCTATCACTTCCATCCCCGGTCATTGATCGTTTATGTACTCGAGTTTCTCAGGGATACCATTTGCAGGGTTAGTACCATTACCCCATTATCACCATTAAAAAGAGGCCAACCATATTCGCCTTTCGGTTACCTCCACCAGCCTGAACCATCTCATTATTATTGTGAGCATTCTCTGTGAAGTTCAGACGTTTCCTTCGGAGCCCCTCTCGGTTGAGCATATCGAAGTTCATGAATCCAGTCACATCCTTTGATCCATTATTCTTCCACATCTGCAGTTTAAACTGATTGAACTCAGCGAACAAAGTATCAAACCTTCCACGTTCTCTACCCATGCACGGGGCACATCCGGCTCCCACGTTGTGATAAGCACCTCGTCTCTGTGACCAGTGCCACGGTGCCACCAACCAAGATAAAATTCCCCATTAAAGCTTTAGTTCGTCATGTACCTGTCACCGCATTCCTTGTGCCAATGAACATATGACCACGATGCTCAAAGATCAGTGGGTAAACTTTTCACACATGTGTCTTCATACTATAACTTTTGTGGCGAAAGCTTATCAATTGGATTCGATCTTATGTTCCGGATAGCCAGCGTAGTGTACTCGTTCCCTAAGGAACTTTGTGAACTCCTGGTCGAAATTTCGCCGTTTGTCGAAAGGAATAAAAGAAATTTTTTGGTCGCAATTAAGTTATATTTCATTATAAACAAAATCCGACGGTCGCCAAATTCGTGCGAACTGACGCGCAGCGAGGCGGCGCACTTTTCTTGTTGCTCGCGACAAACTGCACGAAGTGGCGAGCAAGACGGTGACTAGACACGGAGCATGCAGGCCAGGCCCGCGGAAATCGGCGTTCGTGGGGGTGCGAGGCGGTTACCCGCGAGTTCGTGCGTGCCCCCTCGCGAAACGAGCCCGCGCGTCCGATCTCCATCCGACGCCCACCCTCGCGCCACGCGCACCACTCCCCGTCCCCCCTGTCCCAAAACGCACGGTTAAAGAAAGAGCCCCCGCGTCTCTTCCGGAACACTGCTGCCGCTACTGGCCTCTGTCTTCCTCTCGATCGGCTGATCATCAAGCAGCAGTGGCAATGGCGCGAGCACCCGGCGGCGCTGCACGCCGGAGGGGCGGCAGGAGGGACGGCGGGGAGGCGGTGCGGAAAGGGCCGTGGATGGCGGAGGAGGACGCGGTGCTGCTGGAGCACGTGCGTCTCCACGGCCCGCGGGACTGGAGCTCCATTCGATCCAAAGGCGCCCTGCAGCGCACCGGCAAGTCCTGCCGCCTCCGCTGGGTCAACAAGCTCCGGCCCAACCTCAAGACGTACGTACGGCGCAATCCCCTCTCCCTTCTCTCCGTCGTTCATGCGTGCTTAATTCTCCTCATAATCCCATGGTTAATTCAAGCAGCAGTCACTTTCGGAAGTTTATACTGCACTTGCACTTTTCCAGTAGTATAATCGAAGTTAACCTGGTAATCACCGTGGAGTAACAATGACCGGCACTGCTCTTTTGACTGGGCAATAGTTTTTCACAACTGTTCGCATCTTCCAACTCAGCCATATAAAACTTTTGTGTTCGTGTACTGAAACATCATTACGTATATATGTGTGCTCTTAAGTGATTGTAGAGAATTGTTTCTTGTTTTCAAGCGGTAAAATTATACCGACACAAGATGTGAACTTTTGAGTTTAATAGGATCACTCTCTGTTACAAAAAAAGAGATGACACAACGACAGTGAGATTACTATTCTCTGCGATTTGTGCCATCTTGGCTTAAAGTTAACACTGGCAATGTAACCTGTTGTTTTTTCTCAAGTGGCTGCAAGTTCTCTGCCGAGGAAGAGCGGGTGGTGATCGAGCTCCAGGCGCAGTTCGGGAACAAGTGGGCGAGGATTGCCACCTATCTCCCGGGCAGGACGGACAACGACGTCAAAAACTTCTGGAGCACCCGCCAGAAGCGGCTCGCCAGGCTCCTGCGCGCGCCTCTCCGCGCTCGCCCCAGCAAGATCAGGAGCACCAGCAGCACCAGCAGCACCAAAGCGCCAACGCCCTCTCTCGAGTCTCGTATGGTGAGCACTTGCAAGTTGCAACCCATTCTTTCTCTGTCTGAAACTCTGAATTTTTTGAATTAACTGACGAAACAGTTGCAATGCCGTCAGGGTTCTTGCCGCGATCATGCTCCGCTCGAAGGCAGCTCTTCAGTCGGCCAACGCTACGCGGCTGCGCCGCTCATGGATTACCGGGACGCTGCGCGAATCTCTCATGACCAGATATGCTCGGGATTCCTCGGTTTCGAGCAGGCGCCATTGCCGCTGCAGGTAGCAGCACCGTCCACTGACGGCGAAGCGAGCTCATCCAATGCGGCTCATCAGTTGGCACCAGAGCTGCCATTCTATCAGCAGCCGTACCATCTGCTGGACTTCGCGGACATGCCGGGGAGATACGACATGGGATCAGCTGGGTTCATGGCAGCGAGCTCTATGGATTATCTCCCGTACCAGGAGCTGCTTCCGGTGGTGCAGCCGGCGCCGATGATGATGCCGTTCTTCGGGATGGATTCTGCGCGCGGTCCAGTTAAGGCCGAGACCCGGGAAGACTTCTTCGACGACCTCCCGCCGGACATGTTTGACTCTCTTGATCAGCTGCCGTAGCCGAGGAACTTCTTCTGAACTTTAAGGTTGGATGGACTAATGTCGTGGCTGTATATTCTTCTGGCTCTAACTGGACTACGTCTTCTGGCTCTAATTGGAGAATTAACTAGTGCTGAAAAATGCAACTTGGCCTAGGGTGCAGTCATCTTTGCTGAACTTCTTTTAGTGCTTCAGATTATAACTTGTGTTTCAAGTGTCTGTCATGTGGATTCAGTCACTATGGTGTGTAAAAATATTTGTAATTTTCAGTACTCTACTGTGCGTATGTGATGTAGATCATGGTCTAGACGGTCGGAGACTGCAGTTCATTTGTTTCTTTCTTTTGAAAATAGAATAACTGAAGCTTTACTGGATATACAATACACCCACTCATCCAATAATTGATATATATTCTAGGTTTGTCCCAAGTAAAACTTTTCTAAGTTTGATCAGAAATTATAGGAAAATATGTCAATATGCATAACATCAAATCTATGTAGTACGGAAATTCATTATACAACTAATATAATAAAAAATGTTTTAGATGTTAAAATATTTTTCGCAAATTTGGTTCAACTTAAAATAGTTTGACTTTAGGATAAAAGAACTAGAACATGGATTATTTTGGAACTGGTAAGTACTTATAAGTAAACATTAACGGGTTTTTAAAACGAAAGCATTTTTGTGATTTTTTTAGACTACAATATTATGGTTTGTTAGGGCATCTTTAACTGATCCCCTAAAAATGGTTAGAGGAGTAAAATATGCCATTTTACTCATCTAACCGAAGCCCAATCGGTGTTAACAGGGTAAATTTTTTAGGCTCCTATTTTTACTCCTCCACCGCTCGGAAGAGTAAAAGATTCCTCCCCCTCCAACGTGTTCACACTCGTCTCTCCTCGGCTTATCCTCCCCCTCCGGTGAGCCTCCTCTCTGATTGCCGCCACCCCAGCCACCACCGCACCCCGAGATGGCTGGATCTTCTTGCCGGCCATCCCCGCCGCCCATTCCCAGTGCTCGCCACCACCGTAGCCCCCCGACGCAGCCCCGTATCGCTCCCGCTCCCCCACCACAATTCTCCTCATCGATTGGCGTCACCCAGGCGCCGGCGGCAGCCCCGACGGTCCACCAAAACCCTCGATTTGCTGGTGCCGCCGATGTCGGTCTACCGCGGCGTGCGGGAGCGGTCGTGGGGGGCGTGGGTCATCGAAATCACCGATCGCAACACCCACCGGAAGGCCTGGATCGGCATCTTCCGATCACGGGAGCAGGCAGCGCTGACGTACGACGTGGAGAACGTCGAGCTCCACGGCTCTGACTGCGGCGAGCTCAACTTCCCGCTAGGGTGCTGCACGGTGTCAGACTTGGAGCTGGCCGGCCTCCGACTCGTCTCCGACATGGAGACCTGTGAGCGCCTCGACAACGACTCCTCCTTCTTCGAGTGGGACAAGGATTAGGTTAGATTTAGTTGAATTCCGGTCGAATTTAGTGAAATTCGACCAACTTTTGGGTGTAATATGTATAAATTAACGTAAAAAAGTAGGTTTCAAGTTCGGTTTCAATCGACCAAAATTCAGTCAAATTTGATCAAATGTTGCGGTGACCATCTGATTTCCTCCTCTAAGTTTTGTACTTCGGTTAGAAACGGCTATCGGTTAGAGGAGTACTTTCACTCCTCTAAGTTTTCTCCGGAGGTTTACTCCTCTAAACGTCGGTTAGAGATGCTCTTATTCCTAGAATACCAACCACTTAAGTCCATTCTAAAAAGTATGATTCTAGTCCAATAAAAATATACTCCTCCTGATCCAATATGTAGTCATGTTTTAGTGCTAGATATATTCGAATCTAGGTAAATCTGAGGGCATTAATTTGGATCGGAGGGAGTAACTTGAGTAGGGCTGGAGGGAAAGCGATACTAGATTAGATATATATCATCATCGGTTCAATAATTAAATTAGATAGACTTAATTATGTACAGATCCAAATTTATTGTGTCAATATGCAAAAGAAGTTTGATACTAGTAGGTTTTATTTGCACACCAACGCGCACTAGTACATATCAAGCCTATTAAGCTTCCCTCGCACAAGGAAGATTGTTTCCATGGGGTTGCGAAAGAATTCTTACGCTGCAAAACTTCGACCATCCACTCACGGTCCAGGTAGGCTCCTTTGAGACGTCGCACACATAAAATTTCCTGTGACCATAAAAAATACATTACACATGGTCGACATTTGATAAACCATCATTGCAGTTGTCCTTTTTCACATCCGGAAAATGTAATCTTTTTTTTTCTGAACGCAAACAATTATTGTTAAATTTCTCGTGTGCATTCCTTCTTTCTTTACAGACAGTTTATTCCGTTCAACTTGTGTGTGATGTGTTCCTCCTTCTTTTTCCCAACGGTGAAGCATGTGTGCTAGAGTCTTCTTCCACCGAAGCAGCAGCGCACGGCCGTCCTACATCTGTCTGTGGCCTACGAGACCCTCGTCTTGCAAATCGTCCATGCAGAAGTAGTGCCGGACGCTCTAAGGCAATTTCTTAGGGAAGATTCAATCATGCATTGTGGCACGGCGATTGGCGATGATGTGCAGAAGCTCGCACCATACAACCTCGCCATTCCGGGGGTGCACGACCTCCTTCAGGAGATTTGGAACCCAATAATCAATAATACTCCTTATCTTTTTGTTCTGTCCAACCATTATCTTGAGACAACTTTGAAAAACCAAAAAATTCCACTATGATGGGTGGACTGACTTTCCATTAGAAATCGACCAAATCAGGTATGCCGTGTTGGATGCTCTCCTCGGCTTTAAGATAGCTAGAAGGTGCTGGCATCTGGCCGGCTACAATCTCTATAGTCTAATGTTTGCATTGAGTTATACTTGTACGAATTTTTCATTGGCATTGCTTGGTCCATGTATTAGATTTAAGGTTGAAAAATTAAGAAATGAAGAAGAAACAATGTTCAAGGGCTTTTGGCCTATTGGAATCATGTTGAAGAAGAAGAACAAGATCAAGAGTGTCTTGAAGAAGAAGATGGAAGTTATAAGAAATAAAGTGCAATCTCAAGATGCGCCATCTCTAAAAGATAACGTGATTGAATCTTGCCCTCCTCAGTGATCATAGATTCATGAAGAAAAGTTCAAATAAGAGGTCTCCCCGTGGAGTATGTGGGAGCAATTCGCAAATCCTCATCAAGCAAGCGCGAGCAAGAGCAATCAAGAAAGGTGTTCCATCTTGAGGAGGACACGATCGTCTACATCAAGGTCAAGTGGAATGCTCAAGACAAAGGTATGATCTTGATAGCTTTTTGTCTTTTTTCGGTCTCATATTGATAGTTGGGAGACCGGATTTAGGATAGATAGCCGTACTATCAAGAGGGATCTCGAGTGAGTAACTCGATCATAACTTTCGAAGAGAGATCAAATCTTTGCATATATAGCATTATTTTTCTTGGTTGTTGTTTGGATCTTGTACATGTGAGGATCTAGAGCTTGTGGTTATCTTTATAACAAGCTCTAGTTTATCAAAAACGTTTCCCTTATATATCTTATTACGTTTTTATCTTGCAGGTTTTCCAGCTTCACACCTTGGGAGGTATCTCACATATATATACATGATATTTTCTCCCTAGGTGGTACATGTTGGGTTTTGCACGTCATTATCTTTCTATCAAAATTAGTTTCATCTTTTTTGGAATTCGGATGCAAAAGTTATTGTAGTTTTGGTTTCAGCTGTTGCCTGGGCCGGTAGTACCGCTAGGCCATTTTGGCGCTGATACTTCCGGGTAGGCACCGTTGTCCAGTGCCAACTCGCAATTTTCTTACGGTGACATTTGTAGTTTTCTTGGGCCGATGATGACCGGAAGTGCACAGATCCGGGATCTTGTTGAAACAAGGACAAATGGTGTGCGCGAATGCTATAAAATACAAAAACCTAACTCTACTTATGCAAAAATACGAGATAAATATGCTTTAGAAATAGAATCATCAAGTCATCTCTAAATAACCGATGTGACGCCTATGAGCAAGTTACTTCTACAGACCACCATAATGAAGGGTTTCCCGATATATATCATTATGAGCTTAGTGAACCTCTCTTTATCCCCTTTGACCGTGTAGGTTATAAGTCAATGCTTGCAGTCACAAAGTAGCACCAAACATACTCCCATACACGTCCAAAGGGTAGTTCACTATCTTTAGTCCTGAAGGAAAATGTTATGTGGTCGACTTCACATACCATCTAGAGAGAGATCTAGCACAATATCATAGATCAAGTAAATACCAAAGACAAAAGTTATAGATCATCTTTATTTCATTGCATAATAATACTAGGGTTTCTCCATCTCTCCCCAAGAACAAGGGAAATAATCACATATGAAGGCAAACAACATCATGGTAATAATATGGATGGGATATGAGAGTACAATTGAATACAAGTGAAGATCCACACTAGAGTTTGGATTACAACCAAGTAAACAAAGGGGATCGGTGTTGTAGACGTTGTTGATGATGATGGTGATGTAGATAGGTGTTGAGGCCTTAAAGATCCAAGTCCTTTCTCCTCTTGAGTACCGGTGATGGTGGAGATCTTTTGGAGGCGGCGACTATGGAGTTTGCAAGGCGGCAGGGCTCTACCGTGGAGGTAGGTGGAGAGGATGCCTTATCCCTTGGATCATCACCTCTTTATATAGGCCTAGGGGCTCTCTCATAGCCCCTCCCACGTTTCCTATGACCTAAGGAAGGTCTAGAAACAAACAGAGATGGGTTCTGTAAAGAAACGCGTCTAGAAAGGCCTTTTTCGTGCGTCTAGATCTGCCCAACTGTACCGGTTCGTACCATTAGTCGTTACGCTTGTAGATGTTTTTGTATTTTGGTTGTTTTCTTCATACGAACTCCGATTTAGGTGTTCTTTGGCTCGTTGGATTCGTATGCCCACAACACCATGGTCTTAGATCTTGATTTTGAGATGATAGAAAAATATCACTTTTCCACCACTCAAATGGCTAAGTTTGATGCCTGCAACTCCTCCATATTGTATCCTCTTGGATCCTCTTGCCTTGTTTTATCCATAATCGATCACAACACCTACACACAAGTCAAAGTCAAGAAAAGGTAATAAAATCTTAATAAAAACTAATAGTTGTGGAACACTCATATGAAAATGAATGAGAACTAATAATCACGCATAATAGGCATAGTTGTAGCTAGATATAGCATCAGATGAGTGACAATATGCATATCTATATGCTTAAATATGCATCATATTTCCACTCATCAGCCGACAATACCGCCTATTCCCTTGGGGCCTTCAATTGAGTTATGGAGATTCCTCAAGCTAGAGGACTTTGTGCTGATTCTTGGTAGCCTCCAATTGAGTTGTGAAGATTGCCCCAAGTTTGTACAGGTTTAGTGACCGTCCTTAAGTGTCCCATAGTGGATCGAGTGCCCGCCTTTTGTGGTACACACTTGGGAGAATAGGGTGAGCCTTTTGTGACATCAGAGAGTAGCATGCATCCGCATCTTGGTGTGAGGCCTTGTGTGGCGTTGGGTGAGGATTGGGCCACCACACCTCAAGGTGAGTCATTTGTGGCGTTTGGAGAGCATTGCACCATCACACCTATCCAACAGAGACATAACATTTTTGGAAGTGAACTTCGGGATAAATCATCATCTCCGCATCCATCGCTATCTCTATACCCGAACCATTTACTTATGCAATTTACATTATGATAGCCATCGTACTTGAAGTATTCTATCTTGATATCACCTTGTTGCTTGTCTTGCCTAGCATAGGTTGTTGTTGCACTTAGTTGAACCTAGTGGTTTTAGATTTTATGCTTTGGTAAATTAAACGGTAGTTTTATTCTGCATTTATTAGAGCCTAAACCGTAATTATTTTCAAATCATATTCCCTCCTCTAGACGACATCTTTTTTCCTTTCAACCCAGTCCTTCCTTTAGCCTTGTTCAAAAACGTCTCTCCCACATTTCTAGCCTTTACTTCCGAGTCCCGGCGCCCGTATCCCTGCGCATAGGTATTGTCGGTCGTCTCCATGGTTTCGAGGACCAAGAGCGTGGTCATGAAATCCGATGAATCTGATGGTAGCGACACCAAGAATTTAGACAAGGTAAAAACTCTTTGCTTGTTGGTGTTTGATGACCCACAAGTATAGGGGGTGTATCGCAGTATTTTCGATAAGTAAGAGTGTCGAACCCAACGAGGAGCAGAAGGTGTTGGCTAGTGGTATGGATCAGGAATTCTCTGCAAATACTTAGCAAACGGATTTTTAGGGGTTTTCGATAAAGCAAGCAAACAAAGTACGAGTAAATAAAAGACAGTAGGAATGAATGCAGTAAGTGGCCCAATCCTTTATGCAGCAAAGGACAAGCCGGTTGTATTTCTATAGATGACCAAACGTTCTCGAGGACACATGGGAAGACTGTCAAGTGCTTTCGCTTCATATAGCTGATTAATCTTCTTTAGCTTGCTAAGTGTTGTGTGGGTGAACCTGTGCTAATGTACCGCCCCATCCAAGACTAATACATACTTGTGATTAAACCCCTTGCAAACATCCGTAAGTACAAGAAAGTATTTAAGGTAGAAACCTAACCACAGCTTTAAACTCTAAGACCCTTACGTCCCTTGTGCAATGGTTTCCTAACGGGGGTTCAGGTTTCTGTCACTTCGACAACCCTACGATTAGTAGCCAAATACACAATGCATTCCCCTAGGCCCATATAGGTGAAGTGTCATGTAGTCGACGTTCACATGACACCACTAGAAGAAGTACACCGCAACTTAAATAACAATCTATTGAATCTTTCTCAACGCAACTCCACTACTAACAACAAGACTACTCCCATGTCCTCAAGAACAAAACGAACTACTCACAAGACATCATATGTACCATGATCAGATATGGAATAATGATGTATAACAATCTGAACATAAACAATAATTCAATGGTTCACTCAATAGCATCAACTACAAAGAGTAATCAACACCGGGAAAGTTTCCCCTATGAACTATGCAAGATTCAACGCAATTGTTACAGAAATATGGAGATGGTGATGAGGGTGCTGATGGTGATGATGGTGGTGATGATGATGATCCCGATGAAGTCCAGCTTGATGGTGGTGTTGATGGCGACGATCTCCCCTCTCCGGGAAGGAATTCCCCCGGCAGAAATTTGTCTGCCGGAGAGATCTTTCTCTCTCGGTGTTTTCCGCCCCGCAGAGGCGGCGGAATCTTTCTGTGGTCGCTCCCCGAGTCTTAGGGTTTCGTGGGGATGATATACGCCAGAGGGGAGAGGCTGGAGTGGGCCAGGGCGGCCACACCACTCCCAGGCGCGGCCTAGGCCTGTCCGCACCATGGGGTGGTGTGGGCCCCTGTGGCCCACCTCCACTTCATCTTCTGGCATCCTCAGTCTTCTGGAAAAATAGGATTTTCCATATATTTTTCCGGATTTTCTGATCTTCACGAATTTTGCCTCCAAACAACACATTTTCCATCAGAATCCTGACTACAGCGGTCCATGCTCCAAAAATCATCAACCATGCAAAAAATAGATGAAATAACATAAGTATCACCTCTCAATACGAAATATATCAATGAATAATAGTGAATTAAGACATAGAATAGTGATGCAAAATGGACGTATCAACTCCCCCCAAGCTTAGACTTCGCTTGTCCCCAAGCGAAACTGAGCTCAATAAACATGACCTCAGGTTTATGGAGTGAAGAGTCGATAAAAGAATACGGACAAGAAGCATCACATTCATCAAAAGCATAGATCATAATAGAAGACAACTCACTATTATATAACTAAACTTGCAATGAGTAAAGGAAACACAATGAAGATACATAGAGTAAATCATAATTGGTAATGGCAAACTTAGCTCTTGGTCGAAGAATAGTTGATAATTTGTTGGAGTTCACAAATAGCTGGTTTTCCAAAGAAAGCCTTCAAAGTAGTAAACATCAAGATAAGAGCAATGTGCAAAACAAGGAACATAAGAAACATGAATGCATAAATCATCATATGAATGAATGAAACACATCAACTCAAAATACTTGCTGAGATAGAAGGGAATAGGTTTACTGACTCAACTACGAAGTAAAAGAAAAGGCCCTTCAATGAGGGAAGCAGGGATTGCAAGTCTCATAAAGAGCTCCCAAAAATTATGATACTTACTAGCTTTCAGCTCGCATTGCCCCTATTATAGGCATCATTAGGTGATTAAGGTGAAAGTGAGGTCCAATCTGAGTTATATGCTTGACAGACTATAAACTGAAAATCCCAAGTCCCTTGAGTATGAGGGCCGCTCCTCATGCTACTCAACTTTAGTTATCGGTAAGTTCTTGTCATCGTAAGCATGTGCGTATCATTGAGAACCGCCAACGGGGTACCCCTTGCCCGATGATACGGAAGAATCCCCATATCAAAATGACAAGGCAAGCAGACAATGAGTATCTCAGCAATCTTCTTATTTACCATGGGAAAATGGTGCTTTTTTCTCTCTTTCCTCTTTTCATAGTATCTCTTTTTTTTCTTTTCTTTTTCTCAATACCTATATCTCTCTTTTTTTATAAGAAGAATGCTTCATAGATATCATTATGGTTACGCTTTAGGTTTCCACCATGACAGCATGGATTAGACCGGCAACCTAGGCGTTTCTCTAACACCCATACATAACTCCATGGACTTACAAGCTCCCCTTTTATTTCACACCGACGACATCCGCAAACAAAAGAGCAAGGTATCAACTGGGTATATATTTACAAGTGTTGAAAGCGTTCCTCGTGACAGCACGGTTCTGCCAATCCCCAGCCTATAATTTGCAAGCATATAACTTTCATGGAGAGTTCACAATGGTTCAAGTTTATTAATTGCAAGAAAGTAAAGTGTGCCATTAAGTTCGTGAGAGCTTTAATCACTAATTTTCACATAAAAAGTTTAATTTGGGAGGTAGACAAAACAGGAATTTACTTGGAATAGCAATAATGCTACTAGGTAGGTATGGTGGACACAAATGGCAAAGGTTTTGGTTTAAAGGAGGTGGGTGCACAAGAAGAATACCCTCTCAGTACAGGTTTTTGGCTAGCAAGGCTGGGTAGCAAGTATAAGAGTTGAAGGAAACAAACAAACATACAAGTGATAAAGACAAACATGCAATCTTCCTTGGAAGCACAAAAGATCTTAACTAGAGAATACTAGACTTATGAGCAAATCAAGAAAGAAAGATGATGAAATTATTTTTCTTTAGAGTACTTCTATCTTTTTCTTTTCAACTCTCAAAAAGGTGTTGCTACTGACCGAGCCAGGTTTGCCAAAACCAACTAAATTAACTCAATGATCCCAAAGTGATACCAATACTAACAACAAGATCAATCATATAACCACAAATTCAAAACTAATATAAGCTACGCAAAAGGGTGAATGATAGAACTTCTCATTAATATTCCATAACGGCAACTCACACCAAGGGATACATATCTAACGAGAGAGGGGACACTTCCATAATGCAAACCATACTACATAATAACTCCTCTATTCATGATATGACTCTACTAATAAGGTAAAAAGATAGAAGATAGTGATGTGATACCGCGGTACTCCCCCAAGCTTGGAACAAACCAAGGGGATGCCAAACCTGATGACGAATTACTCCTTTGGTGTTGGTGGTATCTTCTCATCCTTGTCCGTCATCCAGGGTAAAGGCTTCCCATCAACAAGGACATCGTGGTTTCCAACATCCTAAAACCTGCAGCAGCACTTATGCGTTTAAATCTAGCCTCATACTCACAGTTTTGATTTTGAACGTCATAGAACTGTGCTTGCAGTTCGTTGGTTGTTTGGCAGAGTGAAAGGACTTCGTCTTTGAGTTCAGCAGTCTCCTTTTGGTGCTCGGCGATGAGTTCGGAACAAATCTTATGGATGATGTCCACTTCGCGCTCCGTCATCTTCCTATACCTAAAGATTTCTTGCTCCAATGCTTCCATCCTGTCCTCCAGACTTCCTTCACCTTTAGGGCCTTGAACTTCCTTAATCCATACCTCCCCGCCTTCGAGCAACAACTCCTTGGGATAGATCTTTAATTCTCTCATGTATGAGTTGATGATATCCTCTAAAGAATCCCCCTTGGATGATCCAGAAGAAGACATTGTGGCTCCAAATCTGGGATTCTACCTGACAGAAACAGATCGAAACAAAAACACGAAGAAAACATGATATCCGGACCTCGGGGGATCCGGGGGTTATATATTACGAAGTTTCACATCAAAAGGAAGGTACTGGGAGAAAACGAGTCGGAGGCAGAGTCCTGGGTGGCCTCACCACCTGGTGGCGCGGCCAGGGGTGGGCCCGCGCCATGGGGTGGTGTGGGCCACCCCGGCTCCGTTTCCGTCCCTTTTTCGCTTCAAAACTTTCCTTATTGACTGAAAACTGCAAAAATATAGTTGGATTGTATTTTTGCGGAACTTTTCTTACCAGAACCGTTACCTATTTGGAAACGGACTCTGCAGGTCTCTGAATTTGGTCCCCAATGAATTTCTCTGGAGTTATAACTTGAAAGGCATCAACATCTTCATTGTAAGAATCTCCAGCAATATAGTGTCTGAGTCGTTGTCCATTCACTACTTGTGTAGTATTATCTTTTAGAGAAGAAATTTTTATTGCTCCTGAACGGTATACTTCTTCAATGATGAAAGGTCCTTCCCATTTTGATAGTAGCTTACCTGCAAAAAATCTGAGACGAGACCTATACAATAGAACTTTCTCACCAACATGAAATTCTCTCTTAAGTATTTGCTTGTCATGCCATCTTTTAACTTTTTCCTTAAAGAGCCTAGCATTCTCATAGGATTCACTCCTCCATTCATCTAAAGAACTTAAGTCAAATAATCTTTTCTCACCAGCGAGCTTACAATCTCTATTTAGTTCTTTCACTACCTAGTAAGCTTTGTGTTCTAACTCTAAGGGTAGGTGGCAAGCTTTCCCATAAACCATTTTATAAGGAGACATTCCCATAGGATTTTTATAAGCAGTTCTATAAGCCCATAAAGCATCATTCAACTTCTTAGCCCAGTTTTTTCTAGACCTATTAACAGTCTTTTGCAAGAAAGATTTAATTTCTCTATTGGATAACTCTACTTGCCCGCTAGTTTGGGGGTGATAAGCTGAAGCAATTCTATGATTAACATCATATTTAGCAAGGGTCTTTCTAAAACCACCATGAATGAAATGAGAACCCCCATAAGTCATGAGATACCTAGGCACCCCAAACCTAGGAAAGTTAACATCCTTAAGCATTTTTAGAGAAGTCTCTCCGTCAGCACTCTTTGTAGGAATAGCTTCTACCCACTTAGTAACATAATCAACGGCAACAAGAATATGAGTGTAGCCTTTCGAAGGAGGGAAAGGACCCATAAAGTCAAATCCCCAACAATCAAAAGGTTCAATAACTAGAGAGTAGTTCATAGGCATTTCATTGCGTCTAGAAATATTACCAACACGCTGACATTCATCACAAGATAGGACAAATTTTCTTGCATCTTTAAAAAGGGTAGGCCAGTAGAAACCTGATTGTAGTACCTTTTGTGCAGTTCTATCTCCTGCATGATGTCCTCCATAGGCACTACCATGACATTTACGCAATATCTCCTTTTGTTCATATTCTAGAACACATCTTCACATAATGCCATCAACTCCTTCTTTGTATAAGTGTGGATCATCCCAAAAATAATGCCTCAAATCATAGAAGAACTTTCTTCTTTGCTGAGCTATAAAAGTTGGAGGCAAATACTTGGAGACAATAAAGTTAACATAATCAGCATACCAAGGGATTCCTCGCGAGCTCACCCTACTGCTGCTAACTGTTCATTTGGGAAACTATCATTAACAGGCATAAGGTCAAAAGAGATGTTTTCCAAACAAGATAAATTATCAGCTACGGGGTTTTCAGCACCCCTCCTATCTACTATGTGTAGATCAAACTCTTGTAAAAGCAGTACCCATCTAATAAGCCTAGGCTTAGCGTCCTTATTCGTCATAAGATATTTAATAGCAACATGATCAGTATGAATGGTTACATTTGAGTCCACAATATAGGGCCTAAACTTATCACAGGCAAAAATAACAGCTAGAAATTCCTTTTCAGTAGTGGCATAATTCCTTTGAGCGGTGTCTAGGGTCTTACTAGCATAATGGATAACATTTAACTTTTTATCAATACGTTGCCCAAGGACAGCCCCTACAGCAAAATCACTAGCATCACACATTATTTCAAAGGGTAAACTCCAATCAGGTGGTTGAACAATAGGGGCTGTAGTTAAAGCCTTCTTAAGAGTTTCAAAATCTTCCTTACAATCATCATCAAAAACGAAGGGTACATCTTTTTGAAGAAGATTAGTAAGGGGTTTTGATATTCTAGAAAAGTCTTTAATAAACCTTCTATAGAAACCAGCATGACCAAGGATACTACGGATACCTTTGATGTCTCTTGGGCATGGCATCTTCTCAATTGCCTCAACCTTAGCTCTATCAACTTCTATGCCTCTTTCAGAAACTTTATGCCCAAGAACAATCCCTTCATTAACCATGAAGTGGCATTTCTCCCAATTAAGAACAAGATTAGTTTCTTCACATCTCTGCAAAACTTTATCAAGGTTATGCAGACAATTATCAAAAGAAGTTCCATAGACAGAAAAGTCATCCATGAACACTTCTACAATTTCCTCACAAAAGCCATGAAAGATAGCAGACATGCACCTTTGGAAAGTAGCAGGAGCATTACATAAACCAAAAGGCATACGTCTATAAGCATAAGTTCCATAAGGGCAAGTAAAAGTAGTTTTTTTCTTGATCTTGTTGTTTAACGGCAATTTGAGAGAAACCAGAATAACCATCAAGAAAACAAAAATGGGTCTTTTTAGACAATATTTCCAACATTTGATCAATAAAAGGAAGCGGGTAGTGATCTTTCTTAGTAACTTTATTGACTTTCCTAAAATCGATGCACATCCTATAGCCTACCACTATTCTTTGAGGAATAAGCTCATCATTATCATTAGGGACAACGGTAATACCTCCCTTTTTAGGAACACAATGAACAGGACTAACCCATTCACTATCAGCAATAGGGTAAATAATACCAGCATCCAAGAGTTTCAATACCTCATTCCTTACCACTTCCTTCATCTTAGGATTTAAACGTTGTTGGTGCTCCACTACTGGCTTCGCAGCTGGTTCTATGTTGATAGAATGCTGACATATAGTAGGTGAAATCCCTTTCAAATCATCCAGAGTATAGCCCATAGCTCCTCGGTGTTTCCTCAAAACTTCCAATAATCTTTCTTCTTCCTCCCCTGAAAGTTTAGCGCTAATAATAACAGGATATATCTTTTTATCATCAATAAAAGCATATTTAAGATCATCAGGGAGAGGTTTTAGATCGAAAACCGGATCCTTTTTAGGTGGCATCGTGGTACCCAAGTCTTCTACAGGAAAGTCGTGCTTAAGCAACCTGGGTTGATGACGGAGGATCTCGTCAATCTCATTCCTTTCTTCCATGAAGATCCCACTTTCGTGATCTTCCATAAATTGCTGCAAAGCATTGTTAGGAGCAAGAGAGATAGAAGCAAGTTGTTCAACTCTAAAATCCTCATTATGGGTTTCCTCTTCGCAAGGTTCTTTAGTAAATTTAGAAAAATTAAACTCGTAAGATTCCCCATCAAACTTAGTCAAGATTTTCTCCCTCTTACAATCAATAATAGCTCCACAAGTACTCAAGAAAGGTCTACCAAAAATGATAGGATAAGTTTTACTAGCAGCTGAACCAATTACTAGAAAATTAGCAGGGTACTTAATCTTACCACAAAGAACTTCAACGTCTCGCACAATACCAATTGGAGAGATGGTCTCTCTATTAGCAAGGTGAATAACCACATCAATTCTTCCAACTCACAAGGACTGATCTCATGCATAATTTCTCTGTAAAGCTCATAAGGAATAGCACTGGAACTTGCACCAATATCACATAAACCATAATAGCAATGATCACCAATTCTAATAGAAAGCACAGGAACACTAGCCTTTTTAGTTCTATTGGGATGTGAAACAATATTAGAAGCATCCTCACAAAAGACTATGTGCCCATCTTCTACGCTTTTAGTGACAAGGTCTTTCACAATTGCTACCACAGGTTCAATGTTTATTTGTTCATCAGGTTTTACAGTTCTCTTTTCACTTTTAGTGATTACATTAGTTATCATAGGATGATCCTTTACCTTATCTAGGAAGGGAATCTTCTCGATATAAGGTTCAGGTAAGATATGATCAATAATGCAACACTCAGTGCTCCCAACAGGAACACGATCAACAATATCTTTATAAGGTGCATGGTACTTATTCCATCCCCTTTTTGGAATTTCAATATAAGAAGCAAAAGCTCTAAAGCAATTCGTAATAACTTGCAAATCAAGACCATAAGCATTACTAATATTTTGAAAGTCATCAGTTCCCATAAAAGATTCAATGCATTCATAATCATAATTTATACCTGACTTTCTACCTTTGTCATTCTCCCAAGCTTCAGCATTGTCTTGAATACGGTCCAGAAGATCCCATTTAGCTTCTTCTTCCATGCGAGTGAATGATCCAGCACAAGAAGCATCCAATAAATCCTTATCATGTAGAGGGAGCCTTGCATAAAAGTTATTGATAATAATATTGTTGGGGAGCTCATGAATGGGATATTTGAGCATTAGTAACTTCAATCTCCCCCAAGCTTGAGCTGTACTCTCTCCATCAAGAGGCCAAAAGTTGTATATTTGATTCCGATCTTTATGAATCTCACTAGGAGGATAAAACTTTGAATAAAAGAGAGGCACTATTTCCTCCCATTCCAGAGCTTGACCATTCTTCAGCAGCTTATACCATTCCTCAGCTCTTCCTTTTAGTGATAATGAGAATAACTTCTTCTTAACTTGATCTGTAGTAATACCTGCACACTTGAACAACCCGCATAATTCGTGTATAAAGAGTAAATGATCACCGGGATGGACAGTTCCATCCCCAACATAGTAGTTATCCATAACACGATCAATAATTCTTGTAGGTATTTTGAAAACATCTTTCTCAGCAGGTGGTGGCTTATCTACTACCTTAGCAGTGGTAGTAGCATTACCAAATAAGAAACTCAGCGAATTATCCATAACGAAAATAAAGCAACTAGCAGAAGTAAACAATACTCACAGTAGAAGTTTCCTTTACTAGTTCCACTCTCCAATAGCGCTTCACTCCCCGACAACGGCGCCAGAAAATAGTCTTGATGACCCACAAGTATAGGGGGTGTATCGCAGTATTTTCGATAAGTAAGAGTGTCGAACCCAACGAGGAGCAGAAGGTGCTGGCTAGTGGTATGGATCAGGAATTCTCTGCAAATACTTAGCAAACGGATTTTTAGGGGTTTTTGATAAAGCAAGCAAACAAAGTACGAGTAAATAAAAGACAGTAGGAATGAATGCAGCAAGTGGCCCAATCCTTTATACAGCAAAGGACAAGCCGGTTGTATTTCTATAGATGACCAAACATTCTCGAGGACACATGAGAGGACACCGGGAGGACACATGGGATGACTTCTCCCATGTCCTCAAGAACAAAACGAACTACTCACAAGACATCATATGGATCATGATCAGAGATGGAATAATGATGTATAACAATCTGAACATAAACAATAATTCAATGGTTCACTCAATAGCATCAACTACAAAGAGTAATCAACACCGGGAAAGTTTCCCCTATAAACTATGCAAGATTCAACGCAATTGTTACAGCAATATGGAGATGGTGATGAGGGTGCTGACGGTGATGATGGTGGTGGTGATGATGATGATGATCCCGATGAAGTCTAGCTTGATGGTGGTGTTGATGGCGACGATCTCCCCTCTCCGGGAAGGAATTCCCCCGGCAGAAATCTGTCTGCCCGAGAGATTTTTCTCTCTCGGTGTTTTTCGCCTCACAGAGGCAGCGGAATCTTTCTATGGTCGCTCCCCGAGTCTTAGGGTTTCGTGGGGATGATATATGCCAGAGGGGAGAGGCTGGAGTGGGCCATGGCGGCCACACCACTCCTAGGCGCGGCCTAGGCCTGCCCGCGCCATGGGGTGGTGTGGGCCCCCTGTGGCCCACCTCCACTTCATCTTCTGGCATCCTGAGTCTTCTGGAAAAATAGGATTTTCCATATATTTTTCCGGATTTTCTGATCTTCACGAATTTTGCCTCCAAACAGCACATTTTCCATCAGAATCCTGACTACAGCGGTCCATGCTCCAAAAGTCATCAACCATGCAAAAATAGATGAAATAACATAAGTATCACCTCTCAATACGAAATATATCAATGAATAATAGTGAATTAAGACATACAATAGTGATGCAAAATGGACGTATCAATGTTCAGCTTGTCAAGATTGTTAATTTTTCCATTGCTTATGTAAAAGTTGTTTTTCTTTGTCTAGAATCGCTAGGACTCCCTTAAAATTTTCTAACTTCATATGTTGTAGAACCCTCTAACAAGATATTTAGATATAATATAAAACACCATCTAAAACATTAGGATTATAGTACGTCAAATGACACTAATTAATCAGTTGGCAATCTAGCTATCTCTTTTATTTTACTTTCTTAGGTTTAGATAGGAATTCAGTCTAGAAAGATGCATTCAAATGCTCCAAACTAGGTTCAGAAAACTTAACATTGTTTTCATGACAATATATTGTCCAAGTTTAGAAACATATATATGTTATAATTGTACAACAATGTCCGTTGCATTTTAATATTTATCACATTGTGGTTAATGGTGCAAGGTACAATAGAAGAATAATACTAGATGTTTTTATCTATAAACATTTTGTTTTAAGATTAGTTGTAGAAAAAATTAGAAAAGTTTACTATAAACAAGCAAGGACCATTTATGCTAACTCATTTTGATCCCATCATATAATATAAAATACTTAAAATCTCAAGTTTGTCTCTAATAATATATATGGGAAATACATTTGTGCTTATACACGCGGGTACATGACATATCTATTCGTTCACAGGCTAAATCTTGCTTTTAGATCTAGAAAAAGAGGCTGCCCTAAGCTGTTTTCGATTTATTTTGAGAAATTCATTTAAAGGAGGGAATCCCGGGAATGCAGGTGGTCACATACCCCAGATACCCGAGAAAGTAGAGTAGAAAGTGAGATTCCTAAAAAAGTGAGATAGGTACTGTACCTAGAAGCTAACATTATTTATTTAGAGTTTACCCAGACCTACCAATCGTCTCTCTCCTTCCTTCTATGTCGTGATGTGCATGCATCTCGTTTGATTCAAAATGTAGGAACCACTATGTTACCTTATGCTAGTATATGTTTTCATGCAAAGAAACTTGCAAGTACAGAACGAGGCCTATTTTTCCGTTGTGGCTGACGCGGAAGCGATGGCGTAGGTCCCCACCCGCAATAAAACAACAGAACACGATCACAGTTCTATCACCGTATTCACTATGATGCATCTCCACCTCTTGCTCCCCGTCTTCTTCCTCCTTGCCACCCTCGTCGTGTCCCAACTAGAACTCCCAGCTCTTTGGCCACACTTTCTACCTGTCCCCGCTCCGCCTCCTCGGCCCGCCCCGCTCCGATAGCTCAAGGCGGCGGCATCGATGCGGTTCAGAGCGGCCTAACTCTTCTTACCATGCACAAGACTGCACGCGCGCTGCACTACACTCTAGCCATGCCGCCCGGGCAGCAAGAGGTGTTTGGTGTTCGCCAGAGCACAACGCTGGCAGAGGCGATGACATACGGCTGCGGGGGCACTCCCCGATGCACGACGCGGACGGCCTGGCGGTGTTGGCGGCGAGCACGAGGCAGAGCCGCGGTTGCTCGCTCACGCTCGCCCATCCACTCCTGCACGACAGGGTGTCGCTCATGACTTCTCGCGTCCCGGAAACCACCTTAGCGTGCACGTCGCTCGTCAGCCATGCATGGACCTGGCCGTGCTGTGGCAGAGCCAGTTCCAGCGACTCTATCCCGGCTCGGCATCACCGCGCCCAAGCCGGACAGGGGGATAAGGATGACACGGATCCTGGTCTCGGTGTTCTCGGTGTTCGTGGCACTCACGTACCGCTACAAGAACCTCTACGTGATCGAGTCATGGGAGCATAGAGTCGCGGCCGACATTGGCAAGCGCGGTGGTGGTCGTCTCGAACCCCTGCTGGAAGCATCTTGGGATTAAAGGAGAAAAACAATGGCGAGCGGTCTCCACAATAGTCTTGGCTCCCACTCATATAGCTTGTTTAGTCCATAAGGTAGACTCCCTCCGACCCTAGCTAGGCAGGCTTGTACTGCATGCTTTGTTCTGAGCAGCTAAGGGCCACACCGGGAGGAGCACCGTAAAGGTAGGCAAAAGTCAGTGCAGACGTGACATGAAAAATCAAGAAAGGAATTCACAAAATGTCAAGGTGTACAGTGGCACAGATCTCGAAGGGCGCACGAGCGGACATGATAGGTCTTGTACCCGTTTGTACAAGCACAAAATCCATTCTCAATACATTGAAGGAAATATGCCCTGAGAGGTAATAATAAAGTTGTTATTATGTATTCCTTGTATATAATAGATATTTATTTTGCATGCTATAATTGTATTGATAGCGTCAATACATGTGTGTTTAATAAACAAATAAAAGGTTCCTAGTTATGTCTCTCTTATAGACTAGCTCGTTGATTAACAAGATGATCAAAGTTTCCTGATCATGGACATAGGATGTTGTTAATAACGAGGTCACAATATTTGTGAAATAATGTGATGAACATTCATCCGAAGTATAGCATTATGATCAAAGTCATCATATTTATATTTATATAACATCATACGAAGTAATCTTAGTCTTTAGACCATGAGATTATGTTAATTGCTAACACCATAAGAGTATCTTCATAACATCAAACATCACACCGTAACAGGGTGACTATAAAGATGGGTTCAGCGCTACGAAGGTGTTATGTTGAGGCTCATGGATCAAGAGTGGAATTTTTCAATCCCGATGACGGATAGATATACTCTGGGCCCTCTCGGTGATATCACATTAAGATAGCTTGCAAGCAAGTGATGTGATCACTAGAATGTTATATCACGGGAACGAGAAAAGAGTGCATGTCGGTAACGAGATCAAACTAGGTATTTGGATACCGATGATCGAATATCGGACATGTATTATATCATGAGACAAAGGGATTAAGTTACTAGCGTTAAAGGTTCTCACGATCATAGAAGTCATCGTTGAATGTGCAGGAGTCAGTATGGATCTCCAGGTCCCGCTTCTGATTATTGATTTGAGAGGGGTCTCAATCATGTCTGCATTATTCGCGAACTGTAGGGTGACACACTTAAGGGTTGCCGAACACCATTTTGGAGCACATATGTTTCAGACGAAAGAATTGCAAAGCGCAGGAATTATTTCGATGGAAACCAGAATTATTTCGGGTGAAATTGCACAAACTGGTTCTGCATGTGATATTGAAATGTTACAAGGGGTTTTATGTGAATGTTTGTTAATTAAAGTAATTAACAAAATTCTGAATAAAATAAATAAAAGAGTTTTATTAATTGAGAGTTGCATTAAATTTGGTGGAAATTTAATGCATGTGAGTGGAACTTTGGGTGGAGGCTAAATTGATGTGAGTGGAGCTTCCACCACATGAATGAGGAAGATGTGGGGGCACCCCCTTGGCCTCCGGCCATGGGAGGGGAAGAGCCCCCCTATCCTCTCTCACAAAACACACCTCCTCGTGAAGGATCTCTCTCCCCCTCTAGATATATTCCCCCACGGTCTCGGATTAGCGAGATACATGTTCCCGGTGGCCTTGCGTCTGGAAGGAGTTGCTGCTTCCGCTGATTCGCTGGAGCGAGGAGGTGGAGGTTGTCCGGTGTCTTGAACGTGTGTGCGAGGACGGATGCGCTGCTGATTTGTGACGCTAGGACTTCCACACGATCTTGAGATTGGCAAGCGTACGACTACATCCTCCACGAGTTCCAACTCGTTAACAAAACTCTATTGTCTTCGAGGGTAAGGTCTCTATGGATGTATATCCACCCGTTGCTTGTATCTAGTAGATAGATCTTAGCATATAGTTCTCATCGTAGGAATTTTTTGTTTTCTATGCTGCGAACCCAACAGTGGTATCAGAGCCTGATCTATGCGTAGGTGCTTTGCACGGGTAGTACACATATGTTTATATGTGGGCGATGATGATCATGTTATTGGTTCTTTCATGTATTTTGGATATTGGTGGCATAGTGGGATGAAGCGGCCCGGACCAACCTTACATGTCATCACACATGAGACCGGTTCCACGACTGACATGCAACTAGTTTTGCATAAGTGGCTGACGGGTGTCTGTCTCTCCTACTATAGTCAATATTTGATTTACAACGAGTTGATAATAACTTGGTTATCCTCGTTGTGGTTCCATGTTCGTAGGTAAGAACAGTTCTATCTCCGAAATCCCTAAGCCACGTAAAACTTGCAATGGATAAATTAGAGGCGTCTAGTTTAGATCGTTGCTGGGCTAGTGTCTTGATATGGTATTGTTGTAAGTAGTTGTATGATAGATACTCTTACAACACACTTAACGTGTAAGTTCCATAGACCTTGGCCTTACACACAAAGGAATGATAAAGATCATACCACGATGCACATGATAGAGATCAAATGCATGGACTATATCATCCCACTTCACACATTAGATGTTTGCATCTTATATTGCTAGTTTGGCGCTTTAAGTAGCATTGTAAGATGATCCCTCATTTAAATATCAAGATAAAATGTGTTCTTTCTTAAGTGTGCACTGTTCTATGGATCGTGTTTCGATACATCACGTGATGATCGGGTGTACTCGACTCTACGCTTTCATACAATGGGTGTAAGACAGTTTTACACACGCGAATACTAAGGTCCTTACTTGGCGAGCCTAGCATGTACAGACATGTCCTCGGAACACAGACCGAAAGGTTAAGCATGAGTCATATAGTTGATATGATGCCCATATAGATGCTCGCCTTTGAAGCTACACTGACTCACGTGATGATCGGACTTGGTGTAGTAGCTTTTGTTCATGTAATCACCAAAAAGACAAGAGGGATGTCGTTTTTGAGTGGGAGTTCATTGGTAATTTGGATTAGTTAAACTCAATCTATCATAAACTTAGTCTAAATAAACTTTACAAATTCTATTGTAGATGGCACCACCTGCTTTTAATTTCAATGTGTTTATGGAGAAAGAGAAACTTGCTGCGAATGGTAGCAACTTCACCAACTGGGCTATGAATTTGAGGATTCTCCTCACTGCTGCACAAAAGCAATATATGCTAGAGGCGCCACTAGGCCCCCCACCAGCTCCTGATGCCCCTGACGAGGAAAAGAATGTCTATATAACTCGTCAAGAGGACCGCAACTTAGTTCATTGCGGCATACTATATGGGCTAGAGCCAGAACTTCAAAAGCGTTTTGAAAATGGCAATGTCTTTGATACCATGGGAGAATTGAAAATGATTTTCGATACCCATGCTGCCGTAGAGAGTTATAATGCTTCTGAAAAGTTCTTTAGCTACATGATGGAGGAGAACAGCTCCGTTAGTGAGCACGTACTCAAAATGTCTGGGTACGCCGATAATCTTGTGTCCTTGGGAATAACGATTCCCATTGACTTAGGCATACATCGTGTTCTCCAATCTCTGCCACCTAGCTACAAGAGCTTCGTGATGAACTATAACATGCAGGGCATGAAGAAGTCTCTTCCCGACCTTTTGTCAATGCTTAAGACTGCAGAAGTGGAGATTAGGAAAGAACATCAAGTGTTGATGATGAATAAGACCACCGGTTTCAAGAAGGACAAGAAAGGCAAGCAGAAGGAAAAGAAGGGCGGCAAATATGTTGCCGTACCTGAAAAGAAATCCTAAGATGTCCCCAAGTATGATATCGAGTGCTACTATTGCAAGGGGACTGGCCATTAGAAGCGCAACTGCCCCAAGTATTTGGCGGGCAAGAAGGCCGGTAAGACAAACAAAGGTATATGTGATATACATGTTATTAATGTGTACTTGACTAGTACTTGTAGTAGCACCTGGGTATTTGATACGGGATCGGTTGCTAATATATTTAACTCGATTCAGGGGCTGCGGAACAAGCGACAGCTAGCAAGGGATGAGGTCACGATGCGGGTCGGCAATGGATCAAGAGTTGATGTGATCGCCATCAGAACACTGCCTCTCCATATGCCGTCGGGATTAGTGATAAATCTAAATAATTGTTATTTGATGCCTGCACTAAGCATGAACATTGTATCCGGATCGTGTTTGATGCGAAGTGGTTATTCCTTTAAATCTGAAAACAATGGTTGTTCGATTTATATGAATGATATCTTTTATGGTCATGCACTTGTGATGAATGGTTTATTTCTGTTGGATCTCGATAGTAGTATTACGCATATTCATAATGTTGATGCTAAAAGGATTAAACTTGATAATGATATATCTGCATATATGTGGCACCGTCGTCTAGGTCATATTGGCGTTAAACGCATGAATAAACTCCATTCTGATGGACTATTGGAATCACTTGATTTTGAATCATTTGATACATGTGAGCCATGCCTTATGGGCAAGATGACTAGAATGCCGTTTTCCGGTTCAATGGAACGGGCGACAGGTTTATTGGAAATCATACATACTGATGTGTGTGGACCAATGAGTGTGTCGGCGCGAGGTGGATATTGTTATTTTGTTACTTTCACGGATGATTTGAGTAGATACAAGTATATCTATTTGATGAAACATAAGTCTGAAACCTTTGAAAAGTTCAAGGAATTTTAGAATAAAGTGGAAAATCATCGTAACAAAAGGATCAAATTTCTGCGGTCCGATGATACATTGCAAATGTATCTATAATTTTTGATGTTCCATGCTTGGTTTTATCCACTTTCTTGTGTTTTGTTCCAACTTTGGAGTACTTTTCATATGATTTCTTGGACTAACCTATTAACAAGAGCCATAGTGCCAGCTGCATGTTTTCTGTTGTTTTTGGTTCCAGGAAAGTCAGAAAATGAATATTCTCGGAATTGGACGGGACAAAAGCCAAAGTGCCTATTTTTCCGGAAGGGATCAAGTGCCAGAATACGAGACGGAGAGGGGCGAGGGGCCGGCCACACCACCTGGCCGCGCGGCCAGGCCTGGCCCACGCCAGGGGGTGGTGTGGTGGCTCCCGGTACCCCCTCGGCCTCTCCTTCCGCCTATATATTACCCTCGGGACGAAAACCCTAAGTACCCGATCAAAAATCCACGAAAGAGTCTATAGCCGCCGTCATCTCCATCCCTAGACCGGGAGGGATCTGAAGCTCTTCCTGGCACCCTGCTGGAGAGGGGAATTCACCCTGGAGGCCTTCTTCATCACTATGAAAGCCTTCGGTGTGATGCGTGAGTAGTTCATCCTTGGATTACAGATCCATGTAGTAGCTAGATGGCTGGTTTCTCCTCCTTTGTGCTTTCATGTTTAGATCTTGTGAGCTCCGTTCATGATCAAGATCATCTATTTGTAATCCATACATGTTGTGTTTGCGGGGATCCGATGGATATTGAGATGCTATTTCAGATTGATTATTGATTCTATCATGTCTTTGTTATTTGAGATCTTGCATGCTTTCCGTTGTTAGTAGCTATCTTGGCCAAGTAGATGCTAGCAACTCCAAGAGTTAGTATTTATGCTCGATAGTGGGTTCATGCCTCTGGTAATCTGGGGAAGTGACAGAAATCTCTAAGGTACTAGATGTGCTGTTGCTACTAGGGAGAAAACAACAATCCTTTGTTCATAGAACAATCGTATTGTTTACTTTACACGCAGTTCGTAAAGCAATAATATGTTGCTTGCAACTTAATACTGGAGGGGGGTCGGATGATAACCTGAAGGTGGATTATTAGTCATAGTTGCAGTTGGATGGAGGTCTATGTATTATGTTGTAATGCCCAATCAAGTCTCAAAGGAGTCAAGATGATTAGTATATGCATGTATTGCTTTCTCGGTGTTTGTCAATTGCCCCGCTGTAATTTGTTCACCCAGCATGTTATCTATCTAAGGATTCGGGGGACAGAAAGTCTCTGTTCCGGCACCCTGCCGGGACGGGGAAGTGCCCCCAGAGCCATCTCCATCGATCTCCACCATCATCTTCATCGACCATCCATGTTTCCTCCATCTATGAGTGAGTAATCCCCCGCTGTAGGCTATGGGGATGGTAGGGATTGGATGAGATCGTTCATGTAATGGCATCAGATTGTTAGGGCATAGTGCCTAGTATCTCTATTAGTGCTTTATGACTTTGTTGCAACTTTGTTGTGCTTAATGCTTGTCACTAGGGCCCGAGTGCCATGATTTCAGATCTGAACTTATTATTGATTCATTATGATAGTATTGTTTCTGGTATTATCTACAAGTTGTATACACACGTCGTTGTCCGGAACCTATGGTCCCGAAGTGACAGAAATCGGGGTAGCCGGAAGGGAAAGGCTTTGATGTGAGGATCACGTGTGTTCATGGAGTGTTAATGCTTTGCTCCGGTTCTTTATTAAAAGGAGCACCTTAATTGCCAGTAGTTCCCTACAGGCCCCGCTGCAAACGGGTTGGCAGGACAAAAGATGTTGTGCAAGTTCTCATTGCGAGCACGTATGACTATATATGGAACACATGCCTAGGATTGTCTAGTGTTGGAATTATGCCCTAGAGGCAATAATAAAGATGTTATTATTATAATTCTTGTTCATGATAAAGTTTATGTTCCATGCTAGAATTGTATTAAGCGGAAACTTTAATACTTGTGTGGTTTGTGAACAACACCGTGTCCCTAGTACGCCTCTATGGACTAGCTCATTGATCAATGATGGTTAAGGTTTCCTAACCATAGACATGAGTTGTCAATTGATAATGAGATCATATCATTGGAGAATGATATGGTGGATATACCCAAACTAAGCGAAGCAATTAGATCGTGTCATCGTGTTCGTCTTTGCGAAGCTTTTCTTATGTCAAATATTGTATTCCTTAGACCATGAGATAATGCAACTCCCTGGTATCGGAAGAAAGCTTTGAGGTCATCAAACGTCATCCTATGAGAGGGTGATCATAAAGGTGTCTCTCAGGTGATCGGAAAGTATCTGTTGGGTTGTATGTATCGAGATGGAATTTGTCCCTCCCAAGTCGGAGAGATATACTTCGGGCCCACTCGGTAATCGATATCAACACCGCTTGCAAGCATGTGGTTAAGGAGTTAATCACAAAGTGATATCGGATTACGGAACGAGTAAAGTACTTGCTATGAACGAGATTGAACTAGGTATGACGATACCGACGATCGAATCTCGGGCAAGTAAAATATCGCGAGACGAAGGGAATATGTATATGGGATTGATTGAATCCTGGCATCGTGGTTCATCCGATATGATCATCGATGAATGTGTAGGAGTCAATATGGGTGCCCAGACCCCGCTGTTGATTATTGATAGAAGATCATGTCTGCATATTCTCGAACCCGCAGGGTCACACACTTAACGTGTCTCGACGCTAGGATAGATTGGATAATTGGTTTATGAATTTTTGTTCGGAGTCTCGGATGGGATCCGGGACATCACCATAGGTTCCGGAATGGTCCGGAGAATAAGATTCATATAAGGCAGTGCAGTTTTTGGAGTTCGGAATTGTTCCGGATTAATCGGTATTGTACCGGAAGCTTCTAGAACCTTCCGGAAGGGGACCAACGTGGCCCCACCTTCCGGGAGGGGGCATGGGCCTATGAGGGAGTGTCCTGGCCGCATTGGGCCAGGGGCACAAGGCCCCATAGGGCCCAGCCGATCCTAGATAAGTTTAAACTCGTTTAAACTAGAGATAGGGTTTCTAGATAAGGGATAAGTTTAAATCGTTTAAACTAGAGATAGGCTTGGAGGATGGGCAAGGGCTGGCCGCACCCCCCCCCTCTATATATAGAGGGCTGGTGCGCCCCCTCCCTACACACACACACCTTCCTCCAAACCCTAGTTGCCCTGCTGCCCTTCCTCTCTCCCTCCCGACTGTTTGTAGGCGAAGCCCTGCTGCAGAAATTCTCCACCATATACACCACGCCGTCGTGTTGTAGATCCAATCTATCTCTCCACCCTACTTGCTGGTCCGAGGAAGGAGGAGACGTCGAGGTGCCGCACGTGTGCATCTCACGGAGGCACCGCCACTTGTGGTGCTAGATCGGATCGGATCGCGAGGAGGAGAAGCGAGTACGACTACATCACCCACGTTCCGACGAACGTTCCGCTGTGCGAATCTTCAAGGGTATGAAGATCTAATCCAATCTCTCTCGTTGTTTGCATCTCCTAGATTAGATCTTGGCTTTCCCTCTGTTCGCTTCCGTAGAAAATTTTGATTTACTATGCTGCGAAACCCTTCAGTGGTATCAGAGCTAGATCTATGCGTAGATGTGTTTCACGAGTAGAACGCAACATGGTTGTTGCGGGCATTGATGTTTTCTGTTGCAAGCCTCTTGTTTGTGTTCTTATTATGGCGCGGGATAGTGAGATTGAAGCGGTCCAGGCCAACCTTACGCGACGTCGTTCGCGAGACCGGCTCCGCACTTGACGTGTGGCTTGTACCATACATGCGGCTGGTGGATGTCAGTTTCTCTCACTATAGTTGTCATGGGATTAACACCGGAGTTTGGCAACCATAATATCACCGTTGTGGCTTTCCGTAGGTAAGAATCGTTCTTAGCATCTACTCCCATAAGCCACGTAAAACATGCAACAACAAAGTAGAGGCGTCTAACTTGTTTTTGCAGGGAGTGTTTTCTGTGATATGGTATGGCCCAAGATGTGATGTGTATATTGTATGCGATGATCATGTTTTGTAATGTTTCACGACTTGCATGTCGATGAGTACACAACCGGCAGGAGCCATATGGTTGTGTTTATAATTATGTATGACCTGCGAGTCAACTTCTTATACGCCATGTAATAGCTTTACTTTATCGCTAAGTAGTTAGCAATAGTTGTAGTTGCTATTCGTGGTGGAGGCAATCATGGTGGAGTGATGGAGATCATGCCGGAACGCACAAGATGGAGATCATTGCGCGAAGATTGGCTATACCATGTCACATAAAGTTATATGCATGTGATGTTTATCCTTTTATGTATCTTATTATGCTTAGATCGCGATGGTAGCATTATAAGATGATTCCTCACTTAAAGATCAAGATAAAACTGTGTTCTCCCCAAGTATGCACCGTTGCGAAAGTTCGTCGTGTCCAAGCATCACGTGATGATCGGGTGCTATAGACTCTACGCTCACATACAACGGGTGCAAGCCAGTTTTGCACACGCGGAAATACTTGGGTCTAACTTGACGAGCCTAGCATGTACAGACATGGCCTCGGAACACAAGAACCGAAAGGTTAAGCATGAGTCATATGAATGATATGATCGACACTTCGTTGTCCACCATTGAAACCACATCTCTTCTTGTGATGATCGGATTAGGTGTGGTGAATTTGGATCGTGTTCACTAAACAACTTGAGGGATGTTGAATTTAGTGGGAGTTCATCTAGTAATTTGATTAAGTTGAACTATTTATCATGAACATAGTCTAAATTGTACTTGCAAATACTGTAGATCACATGGACAAGTCCAACTTCAACTTCAACGTTTTTGCTGAGAAAGAAAAGCTTAGAAACAATGGGTCTAACTTCACCAACTGGTTCCGCAATCTTAGAATCATTCTGTCTGGCGGACAAAAGGACTATGTCCTTGGGAAAGCGTTAGGTGACCCCCCTGCTGCAACTACGCCGGCTGATGAGAAAGCTGTCTATCAGTCGCGCAAAGATGATTATGGTGTGATTAAGAGCACCATGTTGTTTGCTATGGAACCGGAACTTCAAAATCGTTTTGAAAACTATCTCGGGCCCTTTGAGATTCTCGAAGAGTTGAAAACCATGTTTCAGACTCAGGCCCGTTCTGAGAGATATGAGATCTCCGAGAAGTTCTTTAACTGCAAGATGGAGGAAGGGAGTTCCGTTAGTGAGCACGCCATTAAGATGTCGGGCTACACTCAACGCCTTGAGCAACTGGACTGCAAGATTCCATAGGAGATCAAGATTGACAGGGTTCTGCAATCACTCCCTCCCAGCTACAAAAGTTTTGTAGTGACTCATAATCAGATTGGTTCCACTGATACGATCACCGAGCTCTTCGCAAAGCTGAAGGCTGCGGAGGTGGACATCAAGAAGGATAATCATGTGTTGATGGTCAACAAGCCCTCCTTCAAGAAAGGTAAAGGTGCAAAGAAGCCCTTCAAGAAAGGCGGCGGCAAGCGCGTTGCCCCTGCTGAGAAGAAGCTCAAGTCTGGTCCCAAGCCGGACACTGAGTGCTTCTATTGCAAGGACAAGGGTCACTGGAAGCGCAACTGTCCGAAGTACTTAGCGGACAAGAAGGCTGGCACCATCAAAGGTATATTTGATATACATGTTATTGATGTTTTCCTTACTAGCCCTCCTTGTAGTGCCTGGGTATTTGATACTGGTTCAGTTGCTAATATTTGTAACTCGAAACAGGAGCTACGGAATAGACGACGGCTTACGAGGGATGAGGTGACGATGCGCGTTGGCAACGGATCAAGAGTTGATGTGATGGCCGTCGGCACGCTCTCCTTAGTTTTACCTTCGGGATTAGTTTTAAACCTTAATAAGTGTTATTATGTGCCTGCGTTGAGCATGAACATTATTTATGGATCTTGTTTATTGCAAGACGGTTATTCATTTAAATCGGAGAATAATGGTTGTTCTATTTATATGAGTAACATCTTTTATGGTCATGCACCTATTGTGAATGGTTTATTTATTCTAAATCTCGAAAGGGATGAAACACACATCCATAACATTGAGGCTAAGAGATGCAAAGTAGATAGTGATAATACTACTTATTTGTGGCACTGTCGTCTAGGTCATATTGGAGTAAAGCGCATGAAGAAACTCCATTCTGATGGACTTTTGGAGTCTCTTGATTTTGAATCATTTGACACATGCGAACCATGCCTCATGGGCAAGATGATCAAAACCCCGTTCTCCGGTATGATGGAGCGAGCAACGGACTTGTTGGAAATCATACACACCGATGTATGCGGACCGATGAGTGTTTCGACGCGCGATGGATATCGCTATTTTCTCACTTTTACCGATGACTTAAGTAGATATGGGTATATCTATTTAATGAAACATAAATCTGAAACGTTTGAAAAGTTCAAAGAATTTCAGAATGAAGTGGAGAACCATCGTAACAGAAAGATTAAGTTTCTACGATCCGATCGTGGGGGCGAATATTTGAGTTATGATTTTCTCACGCATCTCAAAGCAAGTGGAATCGTTTCACAACTCACGCCACCCGGAACACCACAGCGCAATGGTGTGTCTGAACGCCGGAATTGAACCTTATTAGATATGGTCCGATCAATGATGTCTCTTACTGATTTGCCGTTATCATTTTGGGGTTATGCATTAGAAACCGCTGCATTCACTTTAAATAGGGCTCCATCTAAATCCGTTGAGACGACACCGTATGAACTGTGGTTTGGTGCTAAACCTAAGTTGTCGTTTCTTAAAGTTTGGGGATGCGAAGCTTACGTCAAGAAGTTGATGCCGGACAAGCTCGAACCCAAAGCGGAGAAGTGCGTCTTCATAGGATACCCTAAGGAAACTATTGGGTATACCTTCTATCACAGAACCGAAGGCAAAGTGTTTGTCGCAAAGAACGGTTCCTTTCTTGAGAAGGAGTTTCTCTCGAAAGAAGTGAGTGGGAGGAAAGTAGAGCTAGACGAGGTTATTGAACCTTCTCTTGAATTGGAGAGTAGCGCAGCACCTGAAATTGTTCCAGTGCCGCCTGCACCAACGATAGAGGAAGCTAATGACAAGGATCATGAAGCTTCCGACGATGCTGCTACTGAACGTCGCAGGTCGACAAGGTCGCGTGCCCCTCCTGAGTGGTACGGCAACCCTGTCTTGACTGTCTTGTTAGTAGAAGACAGTGAACCTATGAACTATGAGGAAGCGATGATGAGCCCAGACTCTAAGAAATGGCTAGAAGCCATGAAATCCGAATTGGGATCCATGAGCGAAAACCAAGTATGGACTTTGGTGGACCCTCCTAGCGACCGAAAGGCCGTTGAGTGCAAATGGATCTTCAAAAGGAAAACGGACGTGGATGGTAATGTTACCGTCTATAAAGCACGGCTTGTTGCGAAAGGTTTTCGACAAGTTCAAGGTGTTGACTACGATGAGACTTTCTCTCCCGTAGCGATGTTTAAGTCCATTCAGATTTTATTAGCAATTGCTGCGTTTCATGATTATGAAATATGGCAAATGGATGTCAAGACTGCTTTCCTCAATGGCAACATTGATGAAGAGTTGTATATGATGCAACCCGAAGGTTTTGTCGATCCTAAGGATGCTGATAAAGTATGCAAACTTCAGCGTTCCATTTATGGACTGAAGCAAGCATCTCGGAGTTGGAACCTTCGTTTTGATCAAGTGATCAAGAGCTTTGGATTTGTTCCAAATTGCTACGAAGCTTGCATCTACAAGAAAGTGAGTGGGAGCTCGGTGACGTTTCTGGTACTATATGTGGATGACATATTGATTATTGGAAATGACATCAACATGCTTAACGATGTGAAGAGTTATTTGAACAAGTGTTTTTCAATGAAAGACCTAGGTGAAGCTGCTTATATATTGGGCATCAAAATCTATAGAGATAGACAAAGACGCCTGATAGCTTTAAGCCAAAGTACATACCTAGACAAAGTTCTGAAAAGGTTCAGAATGGATAAGGCATTGAAAGGTTCAGTGCCTATGTTGTCAGGTAAGATATTGAGCAAGGCTCAGTGTCCAGCTACGGTAAATGATAGGGAAGCTATGAGCAAAGTGCCTTATGCCTCGGCCATAGGTTCCATCATGTATGCCATGCTGTGTACTAGACCGGATGTGTCCAATGCTCTTAGTTTGACGAGCAGGTATCAAAGTGATCCAGGAGTGGAACACTGCACAGCCGTGAAGAACATCCTAAGGTACCTAAATAGGACTAAAGAAATGTTCTTAGTCTATGGGGGTGATGAACAGCTCATCGTAAAGGGTTACGTCGATGCTAGTTTCGACACCGACAAGGATGATTGTAAATCTCAGACAGGATACGTGTATATTTTGAATGGAGGAGCTGTGAGCTGGAGAAGCTGCAAGCAAAGCGTGGTCGCGGGATCTACAGTAGAAGCGGAATACATGGCTGCTGCAGAAGCGTCAAGTGAAGGAGTTTGGATCAGAAACTTCATCACTGAGCTTGGCGTGGTTCCAAGTGCATTGGACCCACTGGAGATATTGTGTGACAACACTGGCGCCATAGCACTCGCTAAGGAACCAAGATATCATCCAAAGACCAAGCATATCAGCCGCAAGTTTCATATAATCCGAGATTATATAGCAGATGGAGATCTGAAGATTAGCAAAGTACATACAGATCTGAATGTCGCAGATCCATTGACTAAACCTCTTCCACGTGTAAAACATGATCAGCACCTCAGTGCCATGGGTGTGAGATTGTTGCCAGATGTAAACTAGATTATTGACTCTAGTGCAAGTGGGAGAGTGTTGGAATTATGCCCTAGAGGCAATAATAAAGATGTTATTATTATAATTCTTGTTCATGATAAAGTTTATATTCCATGCTAGAATTGTATTAAGCGGAAACTTTAATACTTGTGTGGTTTGTGAACAACACCGTGTCCCTAGTACGCCTCTATGGACTAGCTCATTGATCAATGATGGTTAAGGTTTCCTAACCATAGACATGAGTTGTCAATTGATAATGAGATCATATCATTGGAGAATGATATGGTGGATAGACCCAAACTAAGCGAAGCAATTAGATCGTGTCATCGTGTTCGTATTTGCGAAGCTTTTCTTATGTCAAATATTGTATTCCTTAGACCATGAGATAATGCAACTCCCTGGTATCGGAAGAAAGCTTTGAGGTCATCAAACGTCATCCTATGAGAGGGTGATCATAAAGGTGTCTCTCAGGTGATCGGAAAGTATCTGTTGGGTTGTATGTATCGAGATGGAATTTGTCCCTCCCAAGTCGGAGAGATATACTTCGGGCCCACTCGGTAATCGATATCAACACCGCTTGCAAGCATGTGGTTAAGGAGTTAATCACAAAGTGATATCGGATTACGGAACGAGTAAAGTACTTGCTGTGAACGAGATTGAACTAGGTATGACAATACCGACGATCGAATCTCGGGCAAGTAAAATATCGCGAGACGAAGGGAATATGTATATGGGATTGATTGAATCCTGGCATCGTGGTTCATCCGATATGATCATCGATGAATGTGTAGGAGTCAATATGGGTGCCCAGACCCCGCTGTTGATTATTGATAGAAGATCATGTCTGCATATTCTCGAACCCGCAGGGTCACACACTTAACGTGTCTCGACGCTAGGATAGATTGGATAATTGGTTTATGAATTTTTGTTCGGAGTCTCGGATGGGATCCGGGACATCACGAGAGGTTCCGGAATGGTCCGGAGAATAAGATTCATATAAGGCAGTGCAGTTTTTGGAGTTCGGAATTGTTCCGGATTAATCGGTGCTGTACCGAAAGCTTCTAGAACCTTCCGGAAGGGGACCAACGTGGCCCCACCTTCCGGGAGGGGGCATGGGCCTATGAGGGAGTGTCCTGGCCGCATTGGGCCAGGGGCACAAGGCCCCATAGGGCCCAGCCGATCCTAGATAAGTTTAAACTCGTTTAAACTAGAGATAGGGTTTCTAGATAAGGGATAAGTTTAAATCGTTTAAACTAGAGATAGGCTTGGAGGATGGGCAAGGGCTGGCCGCAACCCCCCTCTATATATAGAGGGCTGGTGCGCCCCCTCCCTACACACACACACCTTCCTCCAAACCCTAGTTGCCCTGCTGCCCTTCCTCTCTCCCTCCCGACTGTTTGTAGGCGAAGCCCTGCTGCAGAAATTCTCCACCATATACACCACGCCGTCGTGTTGTAGATCCAATCTATCTCTCCACCCTACTTGCTGGTCCGAGGAAGGAGGAGACGTCGAGGTGCCGCACGTGTGCATCTCACGGAGGCACCGCCACTTGTGGTGCTAGATCGGATCGGATCGCGAGGAGGAGAAGCGAGTACGACTACATCACCCACGTTCCGACGAACGTTCCGCTGTGCGAATCTTCAAGGGTATGAAGATCTAATCCAATCTCTCTCGTTGTTTGCATCTCCTAGATTAGATCTTGGCTTTCCCTCTGTTCGCTTCCGTAGAAAATTTTGATTTACTATGCTGCGAAACCCTTCATCTAGTACTTGGATGCTTTATCTTATTTATCTGCAATTGCCCTATGTTCTGATTGCTATGTGAATTGTCTTGTCCATGCAACGCCCATCCATCCATCCCTATGCCTACCGCACTCGAATCCCACTGTTTACTGCTTTTGTTACTACTGTCTTTGCTTTACTACTGTTGCTACTTTACTATTCCTACTACAAAACTGTTGCTACTGATAAACTGCTGTGAGCAAGATTGTTTCCAGGTGCAGCTGAATTGACAACTCAGTTGTTAAGGCTGATAAGTATTCTTTGGCTCCCCTTGTGTCGAATCAATAAATTGGGTTTCACTTCCCTCGAAAATACTGCGATACACACCCTATACTTGTGGGTCATCAAGACTATTTTCTGGCGCCGTTGCCAGGGAGCATAGCTTTATTTATCAAGTCCACTTGGATTCACTATTGTTGAAGCTAAGTTTATTTCTTCCTTGTTTTCTTCTTTCTTTATCAAAAATACAAAAAAAAGTAGTTCCTACTCTAGTTGTTATTTTTGTTGGTCTGTTATTGTCTTGCTTTATCATGCTTGTTGTCAATGGTTGGTTTCTTTGAAACTGAATCTTATTGGCAAGGTGGGTTCACGGAAGATCAAGAAGATTATTATAAGGAACACCGCTTGTCACAAAAAGGGAAACACTTATGGGAACAAATTGATAAATTGTATACCATTGCTATAAACATGTCCTCTACTTATAATGTTACTTACTGCTTTGATAAATCTTGTTGCTGTAGGAGGTACAAACACCTCCCTTTTCAATGTGAGTATAATGATAATGTTACCATATCTTATTATGTTAAAGGAAATTATGACTTTTATGATGTGGAACAAATTGAAGAATTTATTGCTTGGAAGGGTGCTTTTGAACTTGCTAGTTTGCTTGAAAATATTGATGATTCACCTTACAAATATGAGGTGTATGGTATACTTAAATTTTGCTTTGAGAATTACAAGGAAGAAAACAGCTATATTCTTGAATATACTAATAGATGCTTTCCACAAATAGGAGAGACTAATGCCTTGTAGGCTCCTATGGAAGAAGAAATTGATGAACCTGAAATCACATTAGATGAAAAAGAGGAGGAGAGTGATGAACAAAAGGAGGAAGAATGGATTAGCTACCCATGCCTACCTTATAATGAGAGTAACTCTTTATCCCTTACATTATTTGATTGTCCTCCATGCTTACTAAAGGAGGATGAATGTTATATTCCCGAGGTTTTCTTTGAAAATGTTTATGATAAGGCTCTAGTGCTTGTAGATCATGAAAAGCATGCTTTATGTGATAGTTATATTGTTGAGTTTATTAGGCTACTGAAAATTATTTTGAGAGAGGAAAATATGGTGGTAGGAGTTTTCATGGTATTGAAACACCTCTCTATGTGCTGAAAGTTTTGAAGTTACTCTTGTTTTATCTTCCTATGCCTGTCACTTTGTTCTTTGCAAATTTATTTGCTTACATGATTCCTATGCATAGGAAGTGGGTTAGACTTAAATGTGTTTTGGATTTGCTTCTTGATGCTCTCTTTTACTTCACTTCATATTTCTTATGAGAGCATCCTCTCAAACTATAATGCCTGAAGATGATAATATGTCTATTATTCTTGGGAGACCTTTTCTTAAATACTGCAGGAGCTATTATTAATTGTAACCAAGGGAAGGTGACCTTCAATGTCAATGACAAGGAACATACTATCTATATCCCCAAGAAGATTGAAAGGACTTATGGTTTGAATTCAATTGAACATGTTGAGGGCATTCAAGTTGGAGAAATATATTGTCCCATACGAAGAGAAAAATTTGAAACTATTATGATTGGGACCATTGCTATCAAGGTTGAGGTAACATAATCATTAGTGGAATACAAAGTTTTGTCTCATATGAAATTGTTTTGGTAGAAAGACCTGATCAACCTTGTTAACATAAGGATTTCATTGAACAAAACAATGTTTTCACCATGATTATCTTCGCTTACTTCTATTCTATCCATTTTAGTTTTTCTTTATGCCTAACTTAAAGGCGTTAAAGAAAAGTACTTATTGGGAGATAACCCAAGAGTTTTAGATGAGTCTTGGAAGTTATTACCTCAGTAATAACCGCTCTTTATCCTTTTTATTTGCTTTTTGTGCCAAGAGTAACCTCTAATGAGAAGAGAAGTAATGATTGGGAAAGTTGCTGTCCTCAAACAGATTTCTGTGCTTCACCGTAAAAATTCGTGAGAGAGCTCTGTATGTCGGATTGAGCTGTAATTTTTTGTGCTTCTGCCCCAGGTTGTTATCTAACTTTAGTTAGTTCAACACTTTTTGATTTGAGCAACAGAAGGTCTTCTAAAAAATTCGTCTTTACCTGCTGGTCTGTTTTGACAGATTTCTGCCATTTTTCTGCATTTGCTTCTTGTTAGTTCCTTCTTGAGTTCTTTTGGGGAATTGCACTTTTTGAGGGAAGTGCTACAGTATCTAGTGTTCTAATGGAAGTTTATTTGGTGTTAGAACTGAACCTTAAGACTTATTTATCTTGAGTGCACTAATGTTGCTAATAAAGATTGTGTGAATTTTTGTATGAAAGAAAAATTTCAGGTGTATGGAAAGAATGAGTAATGAGATGAAGGATGGACTAAAGCTCAAGCTTGGGGATGCCACGCGTGTCACCCCAAGAAATATCCAAGAAGTGCAAGCGTCAAAGCTTGGGGATGCCCAAGGCATCCCCTTCTTCATCAATAAAAATCCCAGGTTTCTTCCAAACACTTCATTTTTATTGTTTCATGCACAGTTGTGTTGTTCTTGGAGCGTCTTCTTTTTTGTTTTCGTTTTTAGTTTGCGTGGTTTGTTTAGTTTGCTGAATAAATTGGTTGGACCCCCTCTTTCATACATTGGTGTTCAAATAGTTTGGTTTGGTTTGGAAAAGAGTAGGAAAGCTCATGCTTAAGTGGTAAAGAGAGCTTGTTTTTGACTGTGGCCTATGCTTTGTCATGCCATGCTTGATATTGTTTTGGCTTTATGCTTAGTATTCTTTGTTGTAGCATGACTTGTTATAAACAATTGAGATTGCTTAATGTGCCTTGGATGAATCATGCGTTGTTTTAGCATATTAAAGCATAGTATAGTGCTATTCTCCTTTGATGCTTTATTTGGGTTGACTTGGCACATGCTCACACCATGTTATGACTATCTCAAGTCACCATAGCCTTTATGATCCTTTAGTTTTCAACTTGTAGTATCACTTTATGCTTTGATCAATGATGTTTTGTCGCTCTGCATGATTATGGCCATTATTGCTCTCTTAGTTTGTCGCTCCCAGTCTTTTGCTAGCCTCCACAACAAAGTATGAGTTCCACTCATCATCCAACTCCCTAAACCAAGTTATTCCAAAGAGTCCACCATACCTACCTACTAGCTTATGCTATTCCAAGTATATTCATGCTTTTGTTTACCTTCCACTTGTTATGAGAAAACTAGTTTTAAAGCTCTCACGAACTTGATGGCACACTTTACTTTATTGCCTCTAATAAACTTGAACCATTGGGTCCTTCTTTGTTGCGTATATGCTTGCGCTTTATAAGTTGAAATTAGCAGAACCATGTTTCATGGGGAACGCTTTTAACATTGCACTTGTACTTTGTACCCCGTTGATATTATGTTCTTTTGCTTACAGATCCCGGCAGTGTGAAATAAATGTGGAACTTGTAAGATTATGGAGTTTGTATATGTGTTAGAGAAACGCCTGGGCCGCTAGCCTAAGCCATGCCTAATCATGGTGGAAACTTGCAGCATCACCATAATGAGCACTCTATGAAGCATCCTTAATAAAAACCTATGCAAATAGCAAATAAAAAGATCACTGAGATGCTCATTGTCTGTTTGCCTTGTCATTTTGATTATGGGAAAGCTCCCGTATCATGTGCAAGGGGTACCCCGTTGGCGGTTCTTAATGATACACATATACTTACAATGACAAGAGCTTACTCGTGACTAAAGTTGAGTAGCATGAGGATCGGTCTTTGTAAGTAAGGGGCATGAGATTTCGTATTATAACTTGTCAAGCATATCCTCTTAGTTGTGTCACTTTAACCTTAATCATCTTCAAGATGCTTATGATAGGGGCAATGAGAGCTGAAAGCTATAAGTACCATAATTTTTGGAAGCTCTTTATGGGACTTGAATCCCTACTTCCTATTACAAAAGGCCTTTCTTCCACCATTATACCGAGTCTCCACCTTCTATCTTTATGCACCTACTTTGAGAGAATAGTGGCCATTCTTAGTTCTATGTGCATTATCCCAAGACTAGTTGATTGATGCATAACTTGTTATTGCTTGTTTTAAACTATTGTATCTAGTCACTCTTATGAACTTTGAAGGTGTCCTATGCATTTATATTTGCTACTCTATTGAGGGACAAGCTGAATACTATTATGCTATGTTTTCTTTATGTGAAACAAACAAACGTCTTGCAAAGCATTGTTATTCATGAATCTTTTGTTTGTGACTTTTTCATGTTGCATCATAGTTTCTTTGTCCTATTGCTAGAACTTTGTCTTTCATGTTATGATTGAAGTACCATGATCCCAGCTTTGAATGTTTTATGAATACTTTGATCAAGTCTTTGATGGTGCATGTCACCTGAAAAATTATTTCTTTTTATCACTTACCTACTCGAGGATGAGCAGGAGTTAAGCTTGGGGATGTTGATACATTGCAAATGTATCTATAATTTTTGATGCTACATGCTTGGTTTTATCCACTTTCTTGTGTTTTGTCCACACTTTGGAGTACTTTTCATATGATTTCTTGGACTAACCTATTAACAAGAGCCACAGTGCCAGCTGCCTGTTTTCTGATGTTTTTGGTTCCAGGAAAGTCAGAAAATGAATATTCTCGGAATTGGACGGGACAAAATCCAAAGTGCCTATTTTTCCAGAAGACTCACGGAGCCAGAATACGAGACGGAGGAGGGCCAGGGGCTGGCCACACCCCCCCAGGCGCGGGCTAGGCCTGGCCGCGCTAGGGCCTAGTGTGGTGGCCCCAGGCACCCCCTCGGTCTCCATCTTCGCCTATAAGAAGCCTTCTGACCTAAAAACTTCGGGGGGGTCGACGTTTTTCCACGAAAAGTTCCGCTGCACCGCCGCCACCGAAGGGGAGATTCGGGGGACAGAAAGTCTCTGTTCCGGCACCCTGCCGGGACGGGGAAGTGCCCCCGGAGCCATCTCCATCGATCTCCACCATCATCTTCATCGACCAACCATGTTTCCTCCATCTATGAGTGAGTAATCCCCCGCTGTAGGCTATGGGGTGGTAGGGATTGGATGAGATCGTTCATGTAATGGCATCAGATTGTTAGGGCATAGTGCCTAGTATCTCTATTAGTGCTTTATGACTTTGTTGCAACTTTGTTGTGCTTAATGCTTGTCACTAGGGCCCAAGTGCCATGATTTCATATCTAAACTTATTATTGATTCATTATGATAGTATTGTTTCTGGTCTTATCTACAAGTTGTATACACATGTCGTTATCCGGAACCTATGGTCCCGAAGTGACAGAAATCGGGGTAGCCGGAAGGGAAAGGCTTTGATGTGAGGATCACGTGTGTTCACAGAGTGTTAATGCTTTGCTCCGGTGCTTTATTAAAAGGAGCACCTTAATTTCCAGTAGTTCCCTAGAGGCCCCGCTGCAAACGGGCTGGCAGGACAAAAGATGTTGTGCAAGTTCTCATTGCGAGCACGTATGACTATATATGGAACACATGCCTAGGATTGTCTAGTACTTGGATGTTTTATCTTATTTATCTGCAATTGCCCTATGTTCTGATTGCTATGTGAATTGTCTTGTCCATGCAACGCCCGTCCATCCATCCCTATGCCTACCGCACTCGAATCCCACTGTTTACTGCTTTTGTTACTACTGTCTTTGCTTTACTACTGCTGCTACTTTACTATTGCTACTACAAAACTGTTGCTACTGATAAACTGCTGTGAGCAAGATTGTTTCTAGGTGCAGCTGAATTGATAACTCAGTTGTTAAGGCTGATAAGTATTCTTTGGCTCCCCTTGTGTCGAATCAATAAATTGGGTTTCACTTCCCTCAAAAATACTGCGATACACCCCCTATACTTGTGGGTCATCAAGCCACCTCTAGCGAACTATGGATCCCGGTCCTTTTTCTTTACATACAATCTATAAACTGTTTCTGCTTTGTGTTTACTTTCTGCAAACTATTACTTCTTTCCATTCGATATGTTTAATCTTTTGTTTTCCACAAAACACGGTGAGATTGACTACCTCATCGCAAGTTGGGGACAAAGTTTTGTGGTTGTGTTGTGCAGGTCTCCACGTTGCTACTAGCACCGATAGTGCGCCCTGCCAAAGCTCAGCTAGCAACACCTTTGGGGTGTTTCCTTGCTCCTACTGGTTCGATTAAACCTTGGTTTCATAACTGAGGGAAAACTTACTGCTGTGCTCATCATACCTTCCTCTTGGGGTTCCCAACGAGCTCTACGTCGAAAGTCGAGCGCATCAAGATCTTTTCTGGCGCCGTTGTCGGGGAGTCAAGGACATCTTCACAAGGGGAGTCCCTCATAACCAATCTCTTTACTTGGTTGTTTTTGTTTTGCTTAGCTTTCTTTTTGCTTTGTTTGCTTGTTTTGTTCTTCAAAAAACACAAAAAAATTAGTTTTACTAGTTTGCTTTCGTATTGGAAAAACAAAAAAAATTAGTTCCTTTCTTAAGTTGCCTTTATGACTAGCTCTGCTCCAATCACTATTTCATTATGGATAGCTCACTCAGTTTCCTATTTGGGAACAATATTACAACTTCTAAGGTAATAGGTGAACCACCGCCTGCTAGAACCTCCATGGAAGAATAAATTGCTGAACCTGAAAGCTCATTAGATGAAAAAGAGGAGGAGAGTGATGAACAAAAGGAGGAAGAATGGATCTACCCATGCCTACCTTCTAATGAGAGTAACTCTTTATCCCTTACATTATTTGATTGTCCCCCATGCTTATCAAAGGAGGGTGAATGTTATGTTCCCGAGGATTCTTTTGAAAATGTTTATAATAAAGCTCTAGTGCTTGTAGATCATGAAAAGCATGCCTTATGTGATAGTTATATTGTTGAGTTTATTCATGAGGCTACTGAAAATTATTATGAGAGGGGAAAATATGGTTGTAGAAGTTTTTATGGTAATGAAACACCTCTCTATGTGCTGAAAGTTTTGAAGTTACTTTTGTTTTATCTTCCTATGCCTGTCACTTTGCTCTTTGTGCATTTATTTGCATACAATATTCCTATGCATAGGAAGTGGGTTAGACTTAAATGTGTTTTGAATTTGCTTCTTGATGCTCTCTTTTACTTCAATTCATATTTCCTATGAGAGCATCTTCTCAAATTTTCATGCCTAACTTAAAGGCGTTAAAGAAAAGTACTTATTGGGAGATAACCCAAGAGTTTTAGATGAGTCTTGGAAGTTATTACCTCTGTAATAACCTCTCCTTATCCTTTTTATTTGCTTTTTGTGCCAAGAGTAACCTCTAATGAGAGTGAAGTAATGATTGGAAAAGTTGCTGTCCCGAAACAGATTTGTGTGCTTCACCGTTAAAATTCCTGAGAGAGCTCTGTATGTCGGATTGAGATGTAATTGTTTGTGATTCTGCCCCAGGTTGTTATCTAACTTTCGTTAGCTCAACACTTTTTGATTTTAGCAACAGAAGGTCTTCGAAAAAATTCGTCTTTACCTGCTGGTCTGTTTTGACAGATTTCTGCCATTTTCTGCATTTGCTTCTTGTTGGTTCCTTCTTGAGTTCTTTTGGGGATTGAGCTTTTTGTGGGAAGTGCTACAGTATCTAGTGTTCTAATGGAAGTTTATTTGGTGTTGGAACTGAACCTTAAGACTTATTTATCTTAAGTGCACTAATGTTGCTAATGAGATTGTGTGAAGTTTTGTATGAAGGAAAATTTTCAGGTGTATGGAAGGAATGAGTAATGAGATGAAGGATGGACTAAAGCTCAAGCTTGGGGATGCCATGCATGTCACCCCAAGAAATATCCAAGAAGTACAAGCGTCAAAGCTTGGGGATGCACAAGGCATCCCCTTCTTCATCAATAAAAATTCTAGGTTTCTTCCAAACGCTTTATTTTTATTGTTTCATGCACAGTTGTGTTTTTCTTGGAGTGTCTTCCTTTTCGTTTTCGTTTTGGTTTTCGTTTGCTTTGGTTTGCTTAGTTTTCTGAATAAATTGGTTGGACCCCCCTCTTTCATACATTGGTTTGCAAATAGTTTGGTTTGGTTTGGAAAAGAGTAGGCAAGTTATACTTATGTGGTAAAAGGAGCTTGTTCTTGACTGTGGCTATGCTTTGTCATGCCATGCTTGATATTTTTATGGCTTTATGCTTAGTATTATTTGCTGTATCATGACTCGGTATAAACAATTGAGATTGCTTAATGTGCCTTGGATAAATCATGCGTTGTTTTAGCATATTAAAGCATAGTATAGTGGTATTCTCCTTTGATGCTTTATTTGGGTTGACTTGGCGCATGCTCACACCATGTTATGACTATCCAAAGTCACCATAGCCTTTATGATCCTTTAGTTTTCAACTTGTAGTATCACTTTATGCTTTTATCAATGATGTTTTGTCGCTCTGCATGATTATGGCCATTATTTCTCTCTTAGTTTGTTGCTCCCAGTCTTTTGCTAGCCTCCAGCACCAAGTATGAGTTCCACTCATGCATCCAACTCCCTAAACCAAGTTATTCCAAAGAGTCCACCATACCTACCTACTAGCTTATGCTATTCCAAGTATATTCATGCTTTTGTTTACCTTCCACTTGTTATGAGAAAACTAGTGATTAAAGCTCTCACGAACTTGATGGCACACTTTACTTTACTTGCCCTGAATAAACTTGAACCATTGTGTCTTCTATGTTGTATATGCTTGCACTTATTTGTTGGGAATTAGCAGAACCATGCTTTCATGGGGAACACTTTCAACATTGCTCTTGGTACTTGTACCTAGTTGATATCATGCTCTTTTGTATATGGATGTCGTCGGTGTGAAATGAAAGGGGAGCTTGTAAGTCCATGGAGTTATGTATATGTGTTAGAGAAACGCCTGGGCCGCTGGTCTAATCCATGCTGACATGGTGGAAACCTGCAGCGTAACCATATTGAGTTGTCTATGAAGCACTCTTCTTATAAAAAAAAGAGTCCTACATTGAGAAAAAAAAAGAAAAAGAAAAAGAAAAAAAGAGATACTATGAAAAGAGGAAAGAGAGAAAAAAGCACCATATTCCCATGGTAAATAAGAAGAATACTGAGATGCTCGTTGTCTGCTTGCCTTGTCATTTTGATATGGGGATTCTTCCGTATCATCGGGCAAGGAGTACCCTGTTGGCGGTTCTCAATGATACACATGTACTTACGATGACAAGAACTTACCGGTGACTAAACTTGAGTAGCATGAGGAGTGGCCCTCGTATACAAGGGACATGAGATTTCTGACTTATACTTCGTCAAGCATGTACACCATAGTTTGTTCACTTTAACCTTAATCACTTCAAGATGCTTATGATAGGGGCAATGAGAGCTGAAAGCTATAAGTACCATAATTTTTGGAAGCTCTTTATGAGACTTGAATCCCTACTTCCTTTTACAAAGGCCTTTCTTCCACCATTATATTGAGTCTCCACCTTCTATCTTTATGCACCTTCTTTGAGAGCATAGTGGCCATTCTTAGTTCTATGTGCATTGTCCCAAGACTAGCTGATTGATGCATAACTTGACATTGCTTGTTTTAAACTATTGTATCTAGTCACTCTGATGAACTTTGAAGGTGTCCTGTGCATTTATATTTGCTACTCTATTGAGGGACAAGCTGAATACTATTATGCTATGTTTTCTTTATGTGAAACAAACAAACGTCTTACAAAGCATGTATTCATGATTCTTTTGTTTGTGCCTTTTCATGTTGCATCATAGTTTCTTTGCTTATTGCTAGAATTTTGTCTTTCATGTTATGATTGAAGTACTATGATCCCAGCTTTGAGTGTTTTGCAAATACTTTGATCAAGTCTTTGATGGTGCATGTCATCTCAAAAATTATTATTTCTTTTTATCACTTACCTACTCGAGGACGAGCAGGAGTTAAGCTTGGGGATGTTGATACATTGCAAATGTATCTATAATTTTTGATGTTCCATGCTTGGTTTTATCCACTTTCTTGTGTTTTGTTCCAACTTTGGAGTACTTTTCATATGATTTCTTGGACTAACCTATTAACAAGAGCCACAGTGCCAGCTGCTTGTTTTCTGCTGTTTTTGGTTCCAGGAAAGTCAGAAAATGAATATTCTCGGAATTGGACGGGACAAAAGCCAAAGTGCCTATTTTTCTGGAAGGGATCAAGTGCCATAATACGAGACGGAGAGGGGCCAGGGGCCGGCCACACCACCTGGCCGCGCTGCCAGGCCTGGCCTGCGCCAGGGGGTGGTGTTGTGGCTCCCGGCACTCCCTCGGCCTCTCCTTCCGCCTATATATTGCCCTCGGGATGAAAATCCTAAGTACCCGATCAAAAATCCACGAAAGAGTCTGTAGCCACCGTCATCTCCATCCCTAGATCGACACGGATCTGAAGCTCTTCCTGGCACCCTGCCGGACAGGGGAATTCACGCTAGAGGCCTTCTTCATCACCATGCAAGCCTCCGGTGTGATGCGTGAGTAGTTCATCCTTGGACTACGGATCCATGTAGTAGCTAGATGGCTGGTTTCTCCTCCTTTGTGCTTTCATGTTTAGATCTTGTGAGCTCCGTTCATGATCAAGATCATCTATTTGTAATCCATACATGTTGTGTTTGTGGGGATCTGATGGATATTGAGATGCTATTTCAGATTGATTATTGATTCTATCATGTCTTTGCTATTTGAGATCTTGCATGCTTTTCGTTGTTAGTAGCTATCTTGGCCAAGTAGATGCTAGCAACTCCAAGAGTTAGTATTTATGCTCGATAGTGGGTTCATGCCTCTGGTAATCTGGGGAAGTGACAGAAATCTCTAAGGTACTAGATGTGCTGTTGCTACTAGGGAGAAAACAACAATCCTTTGTTCATAGAACAATCGTATTGTTTACTTTACACGCAGTTCGTAAAGCAATAATCTGTTGCTTGTAACTTAATACTGGAGGGGATTCGGATGATAACCTGAAGGTGGATTATTAGTCATAGATGCAGTTGGATGGCGGTCTATGTATTATGTTGTAATGCCCAATCAAGTCTCAAAGGAGTCAAGATGATTAGTATATGCATGTATTGCTTTCTCGGTGTTTGTCAATTGCCTCGCTGTAATTTGTTCACCCAGGATGTTATCTATATAAGGAGAGCCACCTCTAGTGAACTATGGATCCCGGTCCTTTTTCTTTACATACAATCTATAAACTGTTTCTGCTTTGTGTTTACTTTCTGCAAACTATTACTTCTTTCCATTCTATACGTTTAATCCTTTGTTTTCTGCAAAACACGGTGAGATTGACAACCTCATCGCAAGTTGGAGACAAAGTTCTGTGGTTGTGTTGTGCAGGTCTCCACGTTGCTACTAGCACCGGTAGTGCGCCCTGCCAAAGCTCAGCTAGCAACACCTTTGGGGTGTTTCCTTGCTCCTACTGGTTCGATTAAACCTTGGTTTCATAACTGAGGGAAAACTTACTGTTGTGCTCATCATACCTTCCTCTTGGGGTTCCCAACGAGCTCTACGTCGAAAGTCGAGTGCATCATCCGACCGTGGAGGAGAGTATCTTAGTTACGAGTTTAGCACACATATGAAGGACTATGGAATAGTTTCGCAACTCACGCCTGCCGGAACACCACAACGTAATAGTGTGTCTGAACGTCGTAATTGTATTTTATTAGATATGGTTCGATCTATGATGTCTCTGACTGACTTGCCACTGTCATTTTGGGGTTATGCACTGGAAACCGCTACATTCACTTTAAATCGGGCACCATCTAAATCTGTTAAAACGACACCGTATGAATTATGGTTTGGAAACAAACATAAGCTGTCATTTCTTAAAGTTTGGGGATGCGATGTTTATGTGAAGAAACTTCAGCCGGATAAACTCGAACCCAAAGCGAAAAAATGCGTCTTCACAGGATACCCTAAGGAAACGATTGGGTATACCTTCTATCACAGATCCGAGGGCAACATTTTTGTTGCCAAGAATGGATCCATTCTTGAGAAGGAGTTTCTCGCGAAAGGTGTGAGTAGTTGGAAGGTAGAACTCGAAGAGGTTATTGAACCTTCTCTTCATGAAATGGCGAGTGGCGCAGCACCAGAAGTTGTTTTGGAAATGACTTCACCTGATGAAGAGAGAGCTAATGATAATGATCATGAAACTCCGAAAGAGGATACTACCGAACCTCGCAGGTCAAGCAGGACACATGCAGCTCCTGAACTGTACGACAATCCTGTTATGAATTTCATGATTGATGAAATGGATGACCCTGTAACGTATGAAGAAGCGATGATGAGCCCGGATTCCAACAAATGGCTAGAAGCCATGAAATACGAGATGGAATCCATGTACGAAAACCAGGTTTGGACCTTGGTGGACTTACCTCACGATCGAAAGGCCGTTGAGAATAAATGGATTTTCAAAAGAAAAACTGATGATGATGGTAATGTGACCATCTATAAAGCTCGACTTGTTGCAAAGGGGTTTCGACAAATTCAAGGAGTTGACTACGATGAGACATTCTCTCCCGTAGTGATGCTAAAGTCGGTTAGGATTATGTTAGCAATTGTTGCATATTTCGATTATGAAATATGGCAGATGGATGTCAAAACTGCGTTCCTCAATGGTAATATTGAAGAAGAGTTGTATATGATACAACCTAAGGGTTTTGTCGATCCTAAGGATGCTGATAAGGTATGCAAGCTTCAGCGATCCATCTATGGACTGAAGCAAGCATCCCGGAGTTGGAATCTCTGCTTTGATAAGGTGATCAAAGAGTTTGGATTTGTCCAAACTTATGGAGAGGCTTGTATTTACAAGAAAGTGAGTGGGAGCAATGTGGCATTTCTGATATTATATGTGGATGACATATTTGAAGGGTTTCGCAGCATAGTAAATCAAAAAAATTCTACGGAAGCGAACAGAGGGAAAGCCAAGATCTAATCTAGGAGATGCAAACAACGAGAGAGATTGGATTAGATCTTCATACCCTTGAAGATTCGCACAGCGGAACGTTCGTCGGAACGTGGGTGATGTAGTCGTACTCGCTTCTCCTCCTCGCGATCCGATCCGATCCAGCACCACAAGTGGCGGTGCCTCCGTGAGATGCACACGTGCGGCATCTCGACGTCTCCTCCTTCCTCGGACCAGCAAGTATGGTGGAGAGATGGATTGGATCTACAACACGACGGCGTGGTGTATATGGTGGAGAATTTCTGCAGCAGGGCTTCGCCTACAAACAGTCGGGAGGGAGAGAGGAAGGCAGCAGGGCTACTAGGGCTTGGAGGGAGGTGTAGGTGTGTGAGAGAGGGGGCGCACCAGCCCTCTATATATAGAGGGGGGGTGCGGCCAGCCCTTGCCCATCCTCCAAGCCTATCTCTAGTTTAAACGATTTAAACTTATCCCTTATCTAGAAACCCTATCTCTAGTTTAAACGCGTTTAAACTTATCTAGGATCGGCTGGGCAATATGGGGCCTTGTGCCCCTGGCCCAATGCGGCCAGGACACTCCCTCATAGGCCCATGCCCCCTCCCGGAAGGTGGGGCCACGTTGGTCCCCTTCCGGAAGGTTCTAGAAGCTTCCGGTACAATACCGATTAACCCGGAACAATTCCGAACTCCAAAAACTGCACTGCCTTATATGAATCTTATTCTCCGGACCATTCCGGAACCTCTCGTGATGTCCTGGATCCCATCTGAGACTCCGAACAAAAATTCATAAACCAATTATCCAATCTATCCTAGCGTCGAGACACGTTAAGTGTGTGACCCTGCGGGTTCGAGAATATGCAGACATGATCTTCTATCAATAATCAACAGCGGGGTCTGGGCACCCATATTGACTCCCACACATTCATCGATGATCATATCGGATGAACCACGATGCCAGGATTCAATCAATCCCATATATATATTCCCTTCGTCTCGCGATATTTTACTTGCCCGAGATTCGATCGTCGGTATCGTCATACCTAGTTCAATCTCGTTCACAGCAAGTACTTTACTCGTTCCGTAATCCGATATCACTTTGTGATTAACTCCTTAACCACATGCTTGCAAGCGGTGTTGATATTGATTACCGAGTGGGCCCGAAGTATATCTCTCCGACTTGGGAGGGACAAATCCCATCTCGATACATACAACCCAACAGATACTTTCCGATCACCTGAGAGACACCTTTATGATCACCCTCTCATAGGATGACGTTTTATGACCTCAAAGCTTTCTTCCGATACCAGGGAGTTGTATTATCTCATGGTCTAAGGAATACAATATTTGACATGAGAAAAGCTTCGCAAAGATGAACACAATGATACGATCTAATTGCTTCGCTTAGTTTGGGTCTGTCCACCATATCATTCTCCCAATGATATGATCTCATTATCAATTGACAACTCATGTCTATGGTTAGGAAACCTTAACCATCATTGATCAATGAGCTAGTCCATAGAGGCGTACTAGGGACACGGTGTTGTTCACAAACCACACAAGTATTAAAGTTTCCGCTTAATACAATTCTAGCATGGAATATAAACTTTATCATGAACAAGAATTATAATAATAACATCATTATTATTGCCTCTAGGGCATAATTCCAACACTCTCCCACTTGCACTAGAGTCAATAATCTAGTTTACATCTGGCAACAATCTCACACCCATGGCACTGAGGTGCTGATCATGTTTTACACGTGGAAGAGGTTTAGTCAATGGATCTGCGACATTCAGATCTGTATGTACTTTGCTGATCTTCAGATCTCCATCTGCTATATAATCTTGGATTATATGAAACTTGCGGTTGATATGCTTGGTCTTTGGATGATATCTTGGTTCCTTAGCGAGTGCTATGGCGCCAGTGTTGTCACACAATATCTCCAGTGGGTCCAATGCACTTGGAACCACGCCAAGCTCAGTGATGAAGTTTCTGATCCAAACTCCTTCACTTGACGCTTCTGCAGCAGCCATGTATTCCGCTTCTACTGTAGATCCCGCGACCACACTTTGCTTGCAGCTTCTCCAGCTCACAGCTCCTCCATTCAAAATATACACGTATCCTGTCTGAGATTTAGCATCATCCTTGTCGGTGTCGAAACTAGCATCGACGTAACCTTTTACGACGAGCTGTTCATCACCCCCATAGACTAAGAACATTTATTTAGTCCTATTTAAGTACCTTAGGATGTTCTTCACGGCTGTCCAGTGTTCCACTCCTGGATCACTTTGATATCTTCTCGTCAAACTAAGAGCATTGGACACATCCGGTCTAGTACACAACATGGCATACATGATGGAACCTATGGCCGAGGCATAAGGCACTTTGCTCATAGCTTCCCTATCATTTACCATAGCTGGACACTGAGCCTTGCTCAACATCTTACCTGACAACATAGGCACTGAACCTTTCAATGCCTTATCCATTCTGAACCTTTTCAGAACTTTGTCTAGGTATGTACTCTGGCTTAAAGCTATCAGGCGTCTTTGTCTATCTCTATAGATTTTGATGCCCAATATATAAGCAGCTTCACCTAGGTCTTTCATTGAAAAACACTTGTTCAAATAACTCTTCACATCGTTAAGCATGTTGATGTCATTTCCAATAATCAATATGTCATCCACATATAGTACCAGAAACGTCACCGAGCTCCCACTCACTTTCTTGTAGATGCAAGCTTCGTAGCAATTTGGAACAAATCCAAAGCTCTTGATCACTTGATCAAAACGAAGGTTCCAACTCCGAGATGCTTGCTTCAGTCCATAAATGGAACGCTGAAGTTTGCATACTTTATCAGCATCCTTAGGATCGACAAAACCTTCGGGTTGCATCATATACAACTCTTCATCAATGTTGCCATTGAGGAAAGCAGTCTTGACATCCATTTGCCATATTTCATAATCATGAAACGCAGCAATTGCTAATAAAATCCGAATGGACTTAAACATCGCTACGGGAGAGAAAGTCTCATCGTAGTCAACACCTTGAACTTGTCGAAAACCTTTTGCGACAAGCCGTGCTTTATAGACGGTAACATTACCATCCGCGTCCGTTTTCTTCTTGAAGATCCATTTGCACTCAACGGCCTTTCGGTCGCTAGGAGGGTCCACCAAAGTCCATACTTGGTTTTCGCTCATGGATCCCAATTCGGATTTCATGGCTTCTAGCCATTTCTCAGAGTCAGGGCTCATCATCGCTTCCTCATAGTTCGTAGGTTCACTGTCTTCTACTAACAAGACAGTCAAGACAGGGTTGCCGTACCACTCAGGAGGGGCACGCGACCTTGTCGACCTGCGACGTTCAGTAGCAGCATCGTCCAAAGCTTCATGATCCTTATCATTAACTTCCTCTATTGTTGGTGCAGGCGGCACTGGAACAATTTCAGGTGCTGCGCTACTCTCCAATTCAAGAGAAGGTTCAATAACCTCGTCTAGCTCTACTTTCCTCCCACTCACTTCTTTCGAGAGAAACTCCTTCTCAAGAAAGGAACCGTTCTTTACGACAAACATTTTGCCTTCGGTTCTGTGATAGAAGGTATACCCAATAGTTTCCTTAGGGTATCCTATGAAGACGCATTTCTCCGCTTTGGGTTCGAGCTTGTCCGGCATCAACTTCTTGACGTAAGCTTCGCATCCCCAAACTTTAAGAAACGACAACTTAGGTTTAGCACCAAACCACAGTTCATACGGTGTCGTCTCAACGGATTTAGATGGAGCCCTATTTAAAGTGAATGCAGCGGTTTCTAATGCATAACCCCAAAATGATAACGGCAAATCAGTAAGAGACATCATCGATCGGACCATATCTAATAGGGTTCGATTCCGGCGTTCAGACACACCATTGCGCTGTGGTGTTCCGGGTGGCGTGAGTTGTGAAACGATTCCACTTGCTTTGAGATGCGTGAGAAAATCATAACTCAAATATTCGCCCCCACGATCGGATCGTAGAAACTTAATCTTTCTGTTACGATGGTTCTCCACTTCATTCTGAAATTCTTTGAACTTTTCAAACGTTTCAGATTTATGTTTCATTAAATAGATATACCCATATCTACTTAAGTCATCGGTAAAAGTGAGAAAATAGCGATATCCACCGCGCGTCGAAACACTCATCGGTCCGCATACATCGGTATGTATGATTTCAACAAGTCCGTTGCTCGCTCCATCATACCGGAGAACGGGGTTTTGATCATCTTGCCCATGAGGCATGGTTCGCATGTGTCAAATGATTCAAAATCAAGAGACTCCAAAAGTCCATCAGAATGGAGTTTCTTCATGCGCTTTACACCAATATGACCTAGACGACAGTGCCACAAATAAGTAGTATTATCACTATCTACTTTGCATCTCTTAGCCTCAATGTTATGGATGTGTGTTTCATCCCTTTCGAGATTTAGAAGAAATAAACCATTCACAAGAGGTGCATGACCATAAAAGATGTTACTCATATAAATAGAACAACCATTATTCTCCGATTTAAATGAATAACCGTCTTGCAATAAACACGATCCAGAAATAATGTTCATGCTCAACGCAGGCACATAATAACATTTATTAAGGTTTAAAACTAATCCCAAAGATAAAACTAAGGAGAGCGTGCCGAAGGCCATCACATCAACTCTTGATCCGTTGCCAACGCGCATCATAACCTCATCCCTCGCAAGCCGTCGTCTATTCCGTAGCTCCTGTTTCGAGTTACAAATATTAGCAACTGAACCAGTATCAAATACCCAGGCACTACAACGAGGGCTAGTAAGGAAAACATCAATAACATGTATATCAAATATACCTTTGATGGTGCCAGCCTTCTTGTCCGCTAAGTACTTCGGACAGTTGCGCTTCCAGTGACCCTTGTCCTTGCAATAGAAGCACTCAGTGTCCGGCTTGGGACCAGACTTGAGCTTCTTCTCAGCAGGGGCAACGCACTTGCCGCCGCCTTTCTTGAAGGGCTTCTTTGCACCTTTACCTTTCTTAAAGGAGGGCTTGTTGACCATCAACACATGATTATCTTTCTTGATGTCCACCTCCGCAGCCTTCAGCTTTGCGAAGAGCTCGGTGATCGTATCAGTGGAACCAATCTGATTATGAGTCACTACAAAACTTTTGTAGCTGGGAGGGAGTGATTGCAGAACCCTGTCAATCTTGAGCTCCTCTGGAATCTTGCAGTCCAGTTGCTCAAGGCGTTGAGTGTAGCCCGACATCTTAATGGCGTGCTCACTAACGGAACTCCCTTCCTCCATCTTGCAGTTAAAGAACTTCTCAGAGATCTCATATCTCTCAGAACGGGCCTGAGTCTGAAACATGGTTTTCAACTCTTCGAGAATCTCAAAGGGCCCGGGATAGTTTTCAAAACGATTTTGAAGTTCCGGTTCCATAGAAAACAACATGGTGCTCTTAATCACACCATAATCATCTTTGCGCGACTGATAGACAGCTTTCTCATCAGCCGGCGCAGTTGCAGCAGGGGGGTTACCTAACGCTTTCTCAAGGACATAGTCCTTTTGTCCGCCAGACAGAATGATTCTTAGATTGCGGAACCAGTTGGTGAAGTTAGACCCATTGTTTCTAAGCTTTTCTTTCTCAGCAAAAACGTTGAAGTTGAAGTTGGACTTGGCCATGTGATCTACAGTATTTGCAAGTACAATTTAGACTATGTTCATGATAAATAGTTCAACTTAATCAAATTACTAGATGAACTCCCACTAAATTCAACATCCCTCAAGTTGTTTAGTGAACACGATCCAAATTCACCACACCTAATCCGATCATCACAAGAAGAGATGTGGTTTCAATGGTGGACAACGAAGTGTCGATCATATCATTCATATGACTCATGCTTAACCTTTCGGTTCTTGTGTTCCGAGGCCATGTCTGTACATGCTAGTCTCGTCAAGTTAGACCCAAGTATTTCCGCGTGGCTTGCACCCGTTGTATGTGAGCGTAGAGTCTATAACACCCGATCATCACGTGATGCTTGGACACGACGAACTTTCGCAACGGTGCATACTTGGGGAGAACACAGTTTTTATCTTGATCTTTAAGTGAGGAATCATCTTATAATGCTACCGTCGCGATCTAAGCATAATAAGATACATAAAAGGATAAACATCACATGCATATAACTTTATGTGACATGGTATAGCCAATCTTCGCGCAATGATCTCCATCTTGTGCGTTCCGGCATGATCTCCATCACTCCACCATGATTGCCTCCACCATGAATAGCAACTACAACTATTGCTAACTACTTAGCGATAAAGTAAAGCTATTACATGGCGTATAAGAAGTTGACTCGCAGGTCATACACAATTATAAAGACAACCATATGGCTCCTGCCGGTTGTGTACTCATCGACATGCAAGTCGTGAAACATTACAAAACATGATCATCGCATACATTATACACATCACATCTTGGGCCATACCATATCACAGAAAACACTCCCTGCAAAAACAAGTTAGACGCCTCTACTTTGTTGTTGCATGTTTTACGTGGCTCATGGGAGTAGATGCTAAGAACGATTCTTACCTACGGAAAGCCACAACGGTGATATTATGGTTGCCAAACTCCAGTGTTAATCCCATGACAACTATAGTGAGAGAAACTGACATCCACTAGCCGCATGTGTGGTACAAGCCACACGTCAAGTGCGGAGCCGGTCTCGCGAACGACGTCGCGTAAGGTTGGCCTGGACCGCTTCAATCTCACTATCCCGCGTCATAAGAAGAACAAAAACAAGAGGCTTGCAACAGAAAACATCAACGCCCGCAACAACCATGTTGCGTTCTACTCGTGAATCACATCTACGCATAGATCTAGCTCTGATACCACTGAAGGGTTTCGCAGCATAGTAAATCAAAATTTTCTACGGAAGCGAACAGAGGGAAAGCCAATATCTAATCTAGGAGATGCAAACAACGAGAGAGATTGGATTAGATCTTCATACCCTTGAAGATTCGCACAGTGGAACGTTCGTCGGAACGTGGGTGATGTAGTCGTACTCGCTTCTCCTCCTCGCGATCCGATCCGATCCAGCACCACAAGTGGCGGTGCCTCCGTGAGATGCACACGTGCGGCACCTCGACGTCTCCTCCTTCCTCGGACCAGCAAGTATGGTGGAGAGATGGATATCTACAACACGACGGCGTGGTGTATATGGTGGAGAATTTCTGTAGCAGGGCTTCGCCTACAAACAGTCGGGAGGGAGAGAGGAAGGCAGCAGGGCTACTAGGGCTTGGAGGGAGGTGTAGGTGTGTGAGAGAGGGGGCGCACCAGCCCTCTATATATAGAGGGGGGGTGCGGCCAGCCCTTGCCCATCCTCCAAGCCTATCTCTAGTTTAAACGATTTAAACTTATCCCTTATCTAGAAACCCTATCTCTAGTTTAAACGAGTTTAAACTTATCTAGGATCAGCTGGGCCCTATGGGGCCTTGTGCCCCTGGCCCAATGCGGCCAGGACACTCCCTCATAGGCCCATGCCCCCTCCCGGAAGGTGGGGCCACGTTGGTCCCCTTCCGGAAGGTTCTAGAAGCTTCCGGTACAATACCGATTAACCCGGAACAATTCCGAACTCCAAAAACTGCACTGCCTTATATGAATCTTATTCTCCAGACCATTCCGGAACCTCTCGTGATGTCCCGGATCCCATCCGAGACTCCGAACAAAAATTCATAAACCAATTATCCAATCTATCCTAGCGTCGAGACACGTTAAGTGTGTGACCCTGCGGGTTCGAGAATATGCAGACATGATCTTCTATCAATAATCAACAACGGGGTCTGGGCACCCATATTGACTCCCACACATTCATCGATGATCATATCGGATGAACCACGATGCCAGGATTCAATCAATCCCATATATATATTCCCTTCGTCTCGCGATATTTTACTTGCCCGAGATTCGATCGTCGGTATCGTCATACCTAGTTCAATCTCGTTCACAGCAAGTACTTTACTCGTTCCGTAATCCGATATCACTTTGTGATTAACTCCTTAACCACATGCTTGCAAGCGGTGTTGATATCGATTACCGAGTGGGCCCGAAGTATATATCTCCGACTTGGGAGGGACAAATCCCATCTCGATACATACAACCCAACAGATACTTTCCGATCACCTGAGAGACACCTTTATGATCACCCTCTCATAGGATGACGTTTGATGACCTCAAATCTTTCTTCCGATACCAGGAAGTTGTATTATCTCATGGTCTAAGGAATACAATATTTGACATGAGAAAAGCTTCGCAAAGATGAACACAATGATACGATCTAATTGCTTCGCTTAGTTTGGGTCTGTCCACCATATCATTCTCCCAATGATATGATCTCATTATCAATTGACAACTCATGTCTATGGTTAGGAAACCTTAACCATCATTGATCAATGAGCTAGTCCATAGAGGCGTACTAGGGACACGGTGTTGTTCACAAACCACACAAGTATTAAAGTTTCCGCTTAATACAATTCTAGCATGGAATATAAACTTTATCATGAACAAGAATTATAATAATAACATCTTTATTATTGCCTCTAGGGCATAATTCCAACAATATTATTGATTGGAAATGATATAGATCTTTTAAATAGTGTTAAAAGTTATCTAAACAGCAAATTTTCGATGAAGGACCTTGGTGAAGCTTCATATATTTTAGGCATTAAAATCTATAGAGACAGATCAAGGCGCCTAATTGGGCTATCGCAAAGTACATACCTTGATAAGATATTAAAGAAGTTTAATATGGACGGAAGTAAGAAGGGGTTCTTACCTATGTTACAAGGCAAGACATTGAGTAAGACTCAAAGTCCGGCTACGGCGGAAGAAAGAGAGATAATGGATAAGATCCCCTATGCCTCAGCCATAGGCTCTATAATGTACGCCATGCTATGTACAAGACCGGATGTGGAACATGCTATTAGTTTGACTAGTAGGTACCAATCTGATCCAGGTTCGGAACACTGGATAGCGGTAAAGAATATCCTTAAGTACTTAAGAAGAACTAAGGATATGTTTCTTATATACGGAGGTGAAGAAGAGCTAGTCGCTAAGTGTTATGTTGATGCTAGCTTTGACACCGATCCAGATGACTCTAAGTCTCAATCCGGATATGTATTTCTCTTGAACGGAGCAGCAGTTAATTGGAGGAGTTCCAAACAACCCGTGGTGGCTAGATCAATGATGGAGGCGGAATATGTTGCTGCTTCAGAAGCGGCGCATGAAGCGGACTGGATGAAGGAGTTCATAACGGAACTAGGTGTGGTTCCTAGTGCATTGGACCCAATGGTGATCTATTGTGACAACAATGGAGCCATAGCCAACACCAAGGAACCAAGGTCTCACAAGAATTCCAAGCATATTAAGCGCCGGTTTCACTCCATCCGCGAGCATGTCAAGGATGGAGATATAAAGATTTGTAAAGTACACATGGACCTAAATGTATCAGATCCGTTGACTAAAGTTCTCCCTAGGGCAAAACATGATCAACACCAGAACTCCATGGGTGTTAGATTTATCACTATGTGAACTAGATTATTGTCTCTAGTGCAAGTCGGAGACTGAAGGAAATATGCCACGAGAGGCAATAATAAAGTTGTTATTATGTATTCCTTGTATATGATAGATGTTTATTTTGCATGTTATAATTGTATTGATAGGAAACGTCAATACATGTGTGTTTAATAAACAAATAAAAGGTTCCTAGTTATGCCTCTCTTATAGACTAGCTGCGATCAAAGTCATCATGTTTATATTGCTATAACATCATACGAAGTAATCTTAGTCCTTAGACCATGAGATCATGTTAATTGCTAACACCATAAGAGTATCTTGATAACATCAAACATCACACCGTAACAAGGTGACTATAAAGGTGGGTTTAGTGCTACGAAGGTGTTATGTTGAGGCTCATGGATCAAGAGTGGAATTTATCAATCCCGATGACGGATAGATATACTCTGGGCCCTCTCGGTGATATCACATTAAGATAGCTTACATTCTAGTGATGTGATCACTAGAATGTTATATCACGGGAACGAGAAAAGAGTGCATGTCGGTAACGAGATCAAACTAGGTATTTGGATACCGATGATCGAATCTCGTACATGTATTACATCATGAGACAAAGGGATTAAGTTACTAGCGTTAAAGGTTCTCACGATCAACGAAGTCATCGTTGAATGTGCAGGAGTCAGTATGGATCTCCAGGTCCCGCTTCTGATTATTGATTTGAGAGGGGTCTCAATCATGTCTACATTATTCGCGAACCGTAGGGTGACACACTTAAGGGTTGCCGAAGACCATTTTGGAGCACATATGTTTCAGACGAAAGAATTGCAAAGCGCAGGAATTATTTCGATGGAAACCGGAATTGTTTCGGGTGAAATTGCACAAACTGGTTCTGCATGTGATATTGAAATGTTACAAGGGGTTTTATGTGAATGTTTTTTAATTAAATTAATTAACAAAATTCTTAATAAAATAAATAAAAGAGTTTTATTAATTGAGAGTTGCATTAAATTTAGTGGAAATTTAATGCATGTGAGTGGAACTTTGGGTGGAGGCTAAATTGATGTGAGTGGAGCTTCCTCCACATGAATGAGGAAGAGGTGGGGGCACCCCCCTTGGCCGCCGGCCATGGGAGGGGAGGAGCCCCCCCTCTCCTCCCTTACAAAACACACCTCCTCGTGAAGGATCTCTCTCCCCCTCTAGATATATTCCCCCATGGTCTCGGATTAGCGAGATACATGTTCCCGGTGGCCTTGCGTCTAGAAGGAGTTGCTGCTTCGACTGATTTGCTGGAGCGAGGAGGTGGAGGTTGTCTGGTGGCTTGAACGTGTGTGCGAGGACAGATGCGCTGCTGATTTGCGGTGCTAGGACTTCCACACGAACTTGAGATCGGCAAGCGTATAACTACATCATCCACGAGTTCCAACTCGTTAACAAAACTCTGTTGTCTTCGAGGGTAAGGTCTCTATGGATGTATATCCACCCGTTGCTTGTAGCTAGTAGATAGATCTTGGCGTATAGTTCTTATCATAGGAATTTTTTTGTTTTCTATGCTGCGAACCCAATATACATATCTAACAAAACCTTAGACAATGAGTGTCCTCCACTAAGTGTAAATTATCCATGCACCCGATCTAACTGAGCACTACAAATGACAATAGGTTCCTTTATAAGTTTCTGATATGACATGTTCCTTTAACTCTCCGTTATGTGTTGTTTGAAGTTTATAAAGAATAACTTTTTCAAAGATGTAACATATCTAAGTTTAGAGAGAAATATAAATGGATGTACAGTTTTCTTGATTTATAAATTAACTGTTAAAGCCTTTTCTCTAATAAAAATTAATTGTTTTGATGAATAAATGTGCCTTAATGTAAGTTGGCTTTTACATGTTTATGTTTCTTCACTCAAAGACTATGTTTGTTTCACAAGCCGCATCGGATTATAAAATAGTAGTAAAACAATAGTTTGTGGGCTATAAGATTTTATGTCAAGACTTCACTTACAAATCTTAGCAATGAACTCTAAAGGTTGTTTAGAACAAAGAAATTATTTGGAGTCCATTAATTATATAGACAACACGACATGAGTGTTTTTCTTAAAAGTTAAATGAAGGTTCCAATGCCATGCAAGGAGAACATGAAGTAGTTGTTTTTTCACAACTATTAGTTGATAGTCTAGCGTTGTTTCTGTAAGCAAAGGAGACTCATCAGCATGTGTATCAACAAATACACACATCTTTAAAGTTCACTCCAAAAGATGCCAAATGCATCAAGGATGATCAAGTCTACAATAATATGAGCCATCATATAAAGACACTAAGGCCAAACAAGACTAAATACCACGAATACATAACCACTTTCAAAGAGGATATTTACCTATTGCAAATCGACATCACAACCTACCCATATTAATTAGAACCTGCTTGATCCTAAGATTCATTTTTTCCGATAAAGAGCATATATTAATATCGCGAAGAAGAATTGTCTCTGCAACAACGCATTGCCTTAGTAGCCTTACTGATGCACACAACACAAAAGAAGAAAAAGAACTACAATAAAAGAAAGGCCCCGTTACATCAATCTATTTATTGTAATAGCAGTACTAACACCACCAAGACAGCACCATAAGTCTAATTCCTCCAAAGGTGACGTCTCCAAGAAGGGAACAATGTATAAGCGCCGTCGTCGCCTGATCATATATACTCCCTCCGTTCCTCAATATAAGGTGTATAGTTTTTTGTGAAAAAATCCATAATACAAGGTGTATAGAGAATTCTGGGATGTGTTCCTCTTATTTAGGAGGCAATTAATATGATTAGGAGAGAGAGGATACCCAGATTTCGTATGTTCCTTCTATATCACGTCAATCACCTGGATATTCACGTCCGAAAGCAACGAAATTTTTCCTCCCATCCCATGCGCTAATATTCGTGCAAGAAAACTATATACCTTATATTAAGGAACGGAGGGAGTATTAGGTTTTCACCTAAGGAAGTGCTCGCTCAAAAAACAGTGCCCTCAACACGGCCATTGCTTCGTACAACCAATTAAGACTAGACATTGGATTTTTAACTTGAAAGGTAAGACTTTGAACTTCTCGTGTGTTGTCGCCTCCACTTACGATGCTGCTGATCGAATTCATGAATCTACAAGATAATTCCTCATCGCCACAAAGACTTGAATCACCATTGCTATTCCTTAGATCTCGACTTCCATGACATTCTCCACCAGCTGACTTCACCATGGAAAGATAAATCAAGCCCCATGATGGTAACAACCAGCAGAGCTTCACATCGCTCCCACTAAAACCAAACGGTCAAAGAAAAACATGGGCTCACACAACCTAATGCCACCCGATCCAGTAATATCCAAGCATGAATTGTCCAGTGGAGTTTTCCAGTGGAGCCTTCTAGAACACGACACGCCAACTAGATCGATGGGGACATGCATCCGACAGATTATCATTTTGGTGCGAGTTTGAACCGTAGGAATACCCATTTATTCAAGCGAAGCTAGTAGCTCCCATGCCAACCGCTGACATCCTGTTGGAACTGCCACTCTAAACCTCACCGACTAAGCCAACATCGAGGAAAAAATGGCAGAACAGGGCGATCTTCTGTCGGATCCGTCCGAATCGCGCAATGAAGAGGAGCCCCCACTACCGGTCAACACAATGCCATGGAATACCTCCTCCACCAATCGTGTTCCACATGCGCCGGCCCTAGTGATGGCCCACCTCGCGCGTAGGAGACCGTCGGAGCTCGCCCGCCCTCACCCTCCCATCTTCGACATGCTGGGCATGGCCGCCACCACCCACGAAGACGGCGACAGTGGCCAAGGGGAGTAGATCAACCAGTGGCTCGATAGGGTGAGATAGGGGCCTCCGAAGTTGCCCTGCACGAGACAATCCAGAAGGGAGGGGAGGAGGAAGGCAAACGACGGTGGGATGGTGGCGGTGGAGCTGGTCTCCTAAAAAAATCTACTTGGGGAGAGTGGTTGTCTTAAAATGGGAAGAGAATTTCATTTTTCCGGCCTCTGCACCAACCAACTATGGATGTACACAACCATTAAGTATTAGTACCAATATTTTTGAACTTGGTTAAACTCCAAGCCTGGTTCTAAGGGTAAATTGCATTAGTACCAAAATAGCTTCAAGTGTTGAGTTTGTACATCTACTCCCTCAACCAGTTTAGCCTGGTCCTAAGATTCATATAAGACAAATTATACAATATTCAAAACGACACTCGCATAAGAGAAGCCACAAGTTATGCAGAGCATAAAAAGATGCATGTTGCGACAACTAATTCGTGCACAAGAAATCTGCAATCTGGGAATCACCCTCTATGTCGTTGCCATTATACTATAGCTTAAGCCTGAGCAAAAGCGAGCTATCTGAGGCTATCTGCCGCGCATGCGTTTCTGGCAGTTTGATCATCACTATGAGTCATCTCAGCCGTGCAGTTCCAAGTGTTGATCAAAGTCTTACGAGCTTGTCCCTTCCATCTCCCACCCCCATCTTGATCCCGTTCCCCTCCACCCGAGCTCCCACCCATCCTAGCCCCTCCTCTATCTCCCTAGCAACCTGCGCCGCCCCCTCCACTCCCGAGCTCTCCCTCCCACCTTCGATCCCTCCACTCCTCCACTCACGAGGCCATTGCCTCCCGTCCAGCTCTCGCATCCAGTGTCGGCCGCCTCTGCTTCTCCGCCTTGAACCTGCCCAATACCGACTCAACTTCGCCCCGACCTCGCACACCCATCCCCTGCAACGCTTTGCTGATGGTGAGGAAGATAAGTAGGAGGTGAGCACGTGGGACGGTGGGGGTGAGAGAGAGAGGGTGCGGAGCGGGTAGATATGCTCCTATGCGGGACTATATGATATGTCGCATCATCCTCACCGCTTTGACTGGAAAAATCAGAAACGGGTGGCGAAAAAAGGAATTGAAAAAGAGAAGGTCCCTCTGCTTCCAAGCTCTCCCTCTCACCTCCACTCCCTCTACCCCCTCCACTCACGAGGCCAACGCCTCCTGTCCAGCTCCCGGATCCAGCGTCGGCCGCTTTGCTTCCCCACCTCGAACCTTCCCAGTACCGATTCAACATCGCCCTCGACCTCACCCACCCGTCCGCCGCCACGCTTTGCCAGTGGTGGGGAAGATAAGGAGGAGGTGAGCGCGTGAGACGGTGGGGGTGAGAGAGGGGCAATGCGAGTAGAGACGCTCCTGTGCGGGACTATGTAAAGATGTTGCATAATCCTCACCGCTTTGACTGGAAAAAACATGAACGTATGGCGGGAAAAAGGAATTGAAAAGGAGAAGACTCGCGGGGCATGCGATGACGCGGCGTAGAGCGATCGTCCGGGACCTGGAATCTATAGTAACCGAACAGAAGAATCGCTGAACAGAAAGCATGGAGCGCTAACGGACCGAGAAATGGCCGCGCCTTGCGAGAAACGGTCGCGTTTCATGTCACTTCAACAATTAACATGTATGTATTCTTGAAACAAAGCAGAATAATCGGATTTTGGCCCTCTTAGGCTCTTTAACTGAATTTGCTTTTGAATATATTAGCATATATCAAGAATACATGAGATGTTTGTTTTAATTGATACATGTTCTACGTTGTTCTACAATTTCAACACGAGTGAACAAAAATTTCAGTGCCCTTGACTTAAAGCATGTTCTATGATTAATGAACAAGCAGGTTCCATCGACTAAGTGGGTCCAAAAGAAATGTCATAACTGCATTTTTACATATTGATATACAGAAATTATCAAACTTGATTACACATTAGATCTCGCTTTTATGAATAGATTTTTGGCAACTTCTAGTCATACCTTCTCTTTTAAATTATATTGAACTAGTGAATAATTTGGAATACATCAAATATAACTTCTGCATATAATTAGTATATATGTAATCTGGTTGTCTATATTAACTGATTAACTGAACGAATCATTTAATAATCCAGCCACTTATAAGTGTTAAATACAAAGTTGTGCCTTCCCTTGGAGCTCTGCAATCCAAATAGTTGCAAGCATCGATTTTGAGGCAGTCGAACAAGGTTACCGTGTGATCTCATAAGTTAGCCTGTTTTGATATCATTAGTTTTTTACCTTGATCACGTAATATGCCAGTTTTTTGTGGTACTGAACTTGGTCTATTGCTCAATGTATTTTTGTTTGAGGTTGCTAGATATACCTTTTTGTTTACTCGAAGAAACACTGGTACCCCTATGTTGCTTATGAGCTTCAGTATGAAATAAGGGCCCGCTTCTTGCATCGAATGTTAGATCTCTCAGTTTCAAATATATCTAAGACGTAAATAATACATTTATGTACCAATTAATTTATGGTAATATATTTAAGTAGTAGTGAGTGAATACAACTCACCTATCATATTCTGCCAAATAAACTGTAGACGGCACGGTGAAACGCGTATGTCCACCTAGTATCAATTGAAGCTTCCTACACTTTTGACAACGTTGGAACTCGCTGAGCAAGAGATTGTGTTGGAGCTTCTCTTCAGTGAGAAAAGAGTAACAAAGACAAGGACGCATTGATTGACTTTTGTCCTTCAGCCGCAAAACAGACCAGAAAAAAGTGAATGGAAAAGCGATAATTATTCCATTTAACAATTCATTGCACTTTTAGGGACGCCATTGTATGCAAACTAAATAACATTTTTTTGCAAGAAAAACTAAATAACAATAATAATAAAGATAAGCAATGGAAAGTGTGGTTGGTTCACTAGCTTGTCCCTATTAAGTAGCAGCATAAGACTATGTTGAATGCCAGGCAGGCTGCGGCGCGGCGGCCCTGGCCAGCATATGCAAGTCCGTGGTGGAGGCGTGCCACAGAGGATGGTCAGGCGGCGCCACACTTTTGGTGGGTGGGACACCGAACCCGGCGTCTCGTGGACGGTGACAGATTTGTGTGAGGAGTCGCTCTGCTGCACGTGAAGGCCGGAGTGGCGGCTCCGAGACGAGGTGGTGGTGGTGCTCAGCTTTTGGCCGCGCGGGCGGCGGGACATGACTCTACGCGTATGGGCTTCGTCTCTCTTGACGGTGGTCATGCTTATCGGGCGTCATGGACTGTCTTTGCGACAGTCCATTAGAGGTGGTGGTTGAGGTCTCTAGACGAAAGTCTAGCCTGACTTGATCGGTGTCAACATCTCCGGCGCTCGAGGGCGCGTTTCCCTTGAGGGGCATTGTCGTGGAGCCCCGACACTCCTCCGTCCATCATTCTAGGGTGAAAACTCAAATCTGGCTTGCCAGATTGGATGACAGCGGCGTCTTCTAGACGTCGTGACTTCTTTAGAGTCATCATTTTTAGGAGTGTCGACGCCAATCACGGTGTTGCTAGTGCTACCGGTTGAGTCGATGTCTTCAGGTTCTCATGTCATGCGGGTGCCGCTGGCTTGTTCACTGCGGCCTGCCTCTCGCTACGAAGCTAGATAGGCCTAGTCGTTCTCCTTCGGCTCCGACTCCTCTTCGGGGACGTGGACCAGGAATTCGCAGTGCTCGCTGTTGCCGCTGTACTGGTGTTGTTCGACGGCGCTCCAAACCTAGTTTACCTAGGTAGTGTGGTCTTGTGTGCGGTTTCAGCCGGTTTTTCCTTGAAAAATGTGTGGTATTGGTTTTTCTCGAATGATTTACCTTATAAACGGGACGCTTGTGTTTCAGTTGCATCGGCTTTGAGCCATTTTTTTCTTAAAACTGATAATTTCTCTTCTTTATGAAAATGTTGAGCTCCTGCTGCTGGTTGCCCCCAAAATACTATGCTCGGTAGTTTTTAAATGCATATAATACATATTTTTGAAATACATAAATATTATATATGTACGGACTATTGCATTTACTTATCACTCTACTTATTAATCATAATGTTTTTGCTGATACTATAAAACAAATGAGCATTTACTTTCTCGACCATGATCATTTTTCAAATATATGAACATTCCTCACGTAGGAACATCATTTTCAAAACACATGAATATTCTTTCTTGCAACACATAAATACCTTTTCGTGTACAAAATTACTTATAATAAATATAAAGTAAATATGAATCTCGAGATCTATTAATAATACTTGTAAAACTAATATATTTTTTTGAGAACTCACACCCACTTTATTAGTTCATTGCATAACTATTACAAACCCCTTCAGGTGGAGCTATAAACCACACATGGCGTCCAACATCACGCGAGATCGAGCCCTTTGCCAGCCTATGTGCGTCGCCATTTGAAAGTCTCCCTTCATGGACGAACTGAGTAGAGGCAAACTCAGTCGCCCTCGCCTGTATCTCTTGCACAATGTGTCCATAGGCGCCCCGTCCTGCACCTTCCAAGCTCTTGATCACATTCAGGCAGTCCGACACGACTCTGAAGCGCGTCAAGAGGAGGTCTGAAGCGAGGGCTAAGCCCTCACAGCATGCCAGAGCCTCCAAAACTTCCGGGTCAGATATATCCTGGGTGACCACCACCGATGCTCCCAGGAATACTCCTTCCGTCGAGCGTGCCATCACAGCCACAACGCCAATTCCAGTGTTCTTTGACACAGCCGCATCGACATTTATTTTCTCCAAGCCAGCCTGTGGAGCAATCCATCTCGGACCTTGAGTTTTCCTCACTTGGCCCGTAACTGGTGTCGGATCAGTGATGTTTAGATCACTCAAAAACCTCTCGACAAAACAATGAGTGGATAGCGGACTCTGGTACTCCCCTTCATGGATAATTTTGCGCCGTGCATACCAAAGTGCCCATAGAGTGACTACAACTTGGGTTGCTTCCTCTCTAGACAAATCCTTGAAGACCGAGGCTAGCCAAGCGCGAGCATGGGGTTCCTGCAGATTGGACACATAGTCAGAGATTTCCTCCGGCGCTAGTGCCCACATGCTTCTCGCCTGATGACATTCCAGCAACGAGTGTCTCCATGAGTCGCACACAACACACAAGCTATGCGTAGCCATATTCCGATGATTCAGCACATCCGCAGTCGGCAGCGGCTGCCGTGCCAATCTCCATAGAAACACCTTCAGCTTAGACGGGACCTTGACCTTCCACAGTTCGGTCCAAATCCTCTCCTCTTCCTTGATGTTCGACGAGGAAGCTGTACCATCTAGCCAGGCAGTCCGGTTCTCCGTAGTTTGCACAAGCATGTTATAAGCCAATTTAACAGTAAAAATCCCCTTCCGGTCATAGTGCCAAGCCTAGAAGTCTGTCTGTCGTCGATTACTCAATGGAATGTTTTCGATGATATCATAGTCCATTGGCAAGAATGCTTCATGTAGCAGCTCCCGATTCCACGTCATAGACATATGGTCAATCAACTCACTCACCATTTGTGGTGGCTCCCGGGCAGTCGCATCAATCACACATGTAACCGGCCATAGGAGGCCGTCCCTCGGGATCTAGTTGGAGCCCCAAATCTCCGTATCTTCTCCATCACCAATTCTTTTGATCATGCCTAGCTTCAAGACCCAGCGGCCATCAAGGATAGACCGCCAAATTTTGGATGGAGCCGCCCCCAATTTTGCATCAAGAAAATCTCCATTAGGAAAGTACACGGCCTTGAGGATCCGTGCACTCAGTGATGTCGGTTCTTGTACTAGGCGCCATGCTTGTTTAGCCAGCAGCGCAAGGTTGAAAAGCTCAATATCCCGAAACCCTAAACCGTCCAAGTGCTTCGGTACTGTCATGTCTTCCCATGCCACCCAGCAGGTGCATCGCTTTCCCTCCTTGCATCCCCACCAAAAATTCCGCAGCACGCTGTTTATGTGATGACATAGACCCCGGGGGAGTCTAAAACATGCCATGGAATATGTGGGTATCGCTTGTGCCACACCCTTAATCAACACTTCCTTGCCAGCCATGGATAAAAGTATCGCCAGCCATCCCTGAACCCTCTTCCATACTCGATCTTTTAAGTACTTGAAGGCACCATTAACAGAGGTGCCCACATCGGACGGCATACCCAAATACCTCTCACTTAGAGTAATACTGTGAACATCAAGGCAGTCCATGATTTCCTGCCTCAAAGATTCTTGACACCCTTTAGCAAAGTGTATGAAGGATTTATCCAAATTCACCTACTGACCCGATATCTTTTATCTCCTGTGCACTCTCCCCATTTGCTCTGAAAAACAGCTGGCTGTTGTCTGCGAAGAGTAAATGACTGACCATCGGAGTTGATGGTGCCACCTTTATTCCACTTAAGCTTGACGACTCCACTCTTGATTTTAACAGGCACGAAAGTCCCTCTGCTGCCAACAAAAACAAATAAGGAGAGATAGGATCTCCCTAACAAATTCCCCTGGACGGTGAAAAATCCTCGAGGTGGTCTCCATTGAAAAGGACTGAGAAGGAGACGGTAGTAACTAGCCTCATCACCGTCTCCACCCATAGGTGGTGAAAGCCCAGCCGTAGCATAATAGCACATAGATAGCTCCACTCTACCCTGTCATAGGCTTTCTTTATATCCAGCTTGAGTGCGCAACACCGTAGATTTTTGGCTCTCTTCCGCTTCATGAAATGTAGGCATTCAAACGCTAAGATAATATTATCCGTTATTAAGCATCCTGGGACAAAGGCCGACTGCTCCTCCGAAACAATCTGAGGTAAAATGATCTTCAATCTGTTCGCAGCCACCTTTGATGCAATCTTGTACAGCACGTTGCACAAGCTTATTGGGCGGAACTGGCCCAACTCCTCCGGATTTGCCACCTTTGTTATTAGCACTATGAAAGTTCTATTAATCACCGATGGATCATACTCCCCCCTCAGTATGCGTAATACTACTGAGGTCACTTCGGCACCACACACCTCCCAATGCCGTTGGAAGAAATGTGCAGGGAAGTCGTCTGGCCCTGGCGCTTTTGTAGGGAACATCTGAAACAGCGCATCCTTTACCTCCTTTTCCACAATCGGCTTCAGGAGATCATCGTTCATCGCTGGGGTAACTTTAATAGGAATGGTGTCCAGCACCGCCCCCATATTATTCGTCCCTTCTGACCTGTATAGGTCCTTGTAGAAACTCGTGGTCATCCTCCCCAGTTCCATTGCATCATCTATAAAAGTGCCATCCCTTTTCTTAAGCCTGTTGATCTTATTCTTCTTCCTCCGCTGGCTAGCGCGCATGTGGAAAAATTTAGAGTTATTATCCCCCGCCTGAAGCCATTGGACACAAGACCGCTGCTGCCACATAACTTCCTCCCTGTGATTCAGTTCCACAATCTGGTCTGTTACCTTGATTTCAGCATGCGAAGGCCCGACACGTCTCAGATCATCTTGAAACTTTTGTAGCTCCTCCTTAAGATGCGTTAGCTCAAGTCCAACGTGGCCAAAAGTGTTTCGGCCCCACCTCTGCAGCTGGCTAGAAACCCCAGTAAGCTTCTTCTGAAGCTCCACCGCCGTAGTCGCAGCCCCCGCATCCTTCCACACCTACTGCATAATTGGTGGAAAACCAGAATGAGTTTCCCACATCAGCTCATACCTAAATCTTCCGCCCTTCCTCCTCCCTCTCTGGACCTCACACTGGTTCCATCGCAACAAGATAGGACCATGATCCGAAGAGGTAGCCACCAAATTCTCCACTGTTGCATCAGGAAATCTATCGCACCAGTCCGTCGTGGCCAGTGCCCGATCAAGTCCCACTCGACAGAAAGATCCACCAGCCACCTTCTTTTCAAAAGTCCAACGACGTCCTACGCATCCTAGATCACGCAGGCCACACACATCAACCATCTCTCGGAAACCAGCAATTTGCGCCGAACTGCGCTCCTACACTCCTTCATGCTCCGATTGATGTAGTACTTCATTAAAATCCCCAATACATATTCAGGGGGTGAGGATATGATGATTTAATGTACTTCAACATGTCCCACGTTTTAAACCGCAAATGCGTCTGAGCTTCCCCATAAATACAAGTCAGTCGCCACGGATCACTCCCGTTCTCCGTGACAATGGCGTCGATATGATACTGCGAGTATGGTAAAATTTCCACTTTTGTTTCATTATTCCAGTAGATTACAATTCCCCCCTTCCGACCAGCACTGCTAATCGCAAAGGCTTTATCATAACCTAGTGTACCTCTAAGTCCTTCGGCTTGCAATTTATGAACCTGAGTTTCAACAACGCAAAGCACAGTAGGGGCATACAACTTCACGAAATCGCGAAGTTCCTGAACAGTCACAGCGAAGCCCACACCGCGACCGTTCCAGCTTGCACAACTCATTGCTGTGGGTGGCACTCCGCACCGGAGCCCGCCTCTTTTGCTTGAACACTCGTATCACCTCCTCACTTGCCCGACCTCTTCAGTTTCTTGAGCTCCTTTGGTGGGATATACTCGGGTGGGGGTGGAGGGATACCCTCACCAGGATTCTGTCCATACCCGAGCTCCAACTGCCTCTGCACCTTGGTACCACCAGCCTTGCTGCCGTCCTCCTGTACTATTGCTTTCATAGGGCTCGTAGCCGTATCCACCAAGTCATTCGCTTTCTCCTCCTCAAGGCATGCGTTGCCCGAGGTTCGCTTCCTCGAGCTATTGTCCTTGATAGCCACAACCACCTATTTTTCCTTCCAAACGCCTTCACGTCCACCTCCCCGAGTGCCCCCGGCCTGACCCCGGCCGCTGCCGAAAGCTCGACCACCCGTATGGCCGCCAGCACCACCCCAGCCATGCCTGCAGCCGTCCCGCGACCTCCTCTAGGTCCGTCCCTCTCCCTCGCAAAACCTCCATGTACTCGAGGTGTCAGCGAGTGCCAGGTCGAAATCGGTGCTAACATCCACTCTCTAAACTGAAGTTGGTCTTTAGAGAATTCTCCCGTACCACACTCCAGCACCGTATGCCCCATCATTCCACAGTGGTCACAAAACTTCGGGAGCTTTTCGAACAGGACCTGCATAAAGATACTCCCGCTCCCTTCAGGTGACAGGCTGACCACCCGCATCAGCGGTTTCTCAGAGTCAAGATCAATCCTAGCTCTGTGGAACTCTCCATTCCCAAACGAGACCGCCTGCATCTCCACCTTGACCACAACTCCCACCTTCGATGCCAGTTGCCTGACAATAGCTTCCGTTCGGTAGAGTGGGGGGGATCTTGTGGATCTGAATCCAAGTCTAGACCTTCGTCGGCATCACCGATGGAATTGGTGTTGCGCCATCAAACTTTTCTACCATCAGAGCACAGTCCCTAAATAGCCATGGCCCCTCTTCCATGATCCTCTTCCAATCCCCCAGGCATTGCGCCTGGATTGTGAACATATTCCCCTCTGTAGCCCGGAAGGAAACCTCCCTTCCTGCATTCCAAGCCGCCAGCATCGTCCTCCTTAGCGATTCCACGCTAAAACTTTTCCTCGTGAGCAGCTTTCCCACGGCCATCCACTTGACCTCCGGCAGGCTCCCCCGATCCTCCTTGGCCAGGAACACGCCGTCCCTCTCCCCATCACTGAGCTTCAACTTTTGGAGGAGATCCTCCACGTTCGTTACCTTCCTCGCTCCAGATGAACACGCGCCATCGAGCTCTTCTGACAGAACCGATCTACCACCATCGTAAACCCTCAACCCCTCCACCGCCAAGGCCGGGTAGTTGTGCTAGACAACCCCTTCTTCAGCCTGAGCAGATGCAGAGGGAGCGATCACGGCGTAGACAGGTAGCAGATCCTCGCCGACGAGAGAATCGCCGCCGAGTCGCCCAAACCCTAGCGTGCTAGGTCGTCCCCTACTTCTAAAACTAATAAAAACAGTAACAGTTGATGGCTGCACTATATACGGCCTACGAGAAGCCTAGGCGGATCTCTCAACTGCACGCTTCGAATGGCAAAAAAGATATGTGCTCCTCTGTCGTGAACCTCGACATCTGACCCTCCTGGGCTCTTCTACTATCAAGAACCAAGCCCATTCCCGTGCTCCTGTAGTCCTGTCCACAACCGTCCCGCATCCCCGACGAGCACAGTCAGAGCCCACTAAAAACGATGAGAAGAAGCGAGGGCCTATGTCTGTTTTGGCTGATGCTAATCTTTTTTTTTAAAGTTTCGCCGTCAGGTTTTTATTCAATTGGCGACAAAATGTCTGATTGAACAGGCTCAGTCAGAAAGTCAGGGATAAGTTCAAAAGTGATATTTAAAGGGACAATTGAGAGAGCGGTGCAAGCACAAATCTGTACCGCCTTATTGGCATGGAGACAATGCTAAAAAATATTTGCACGGAGGAAAATTGAACCCTTTCCTGTCTCTTGGTTGTTAAAAAATGTATTACCATTACTCCCGTCGTCTAGAAATAATTAACCTGATTTGTCTCGATTCAAATGTATTTACACACTAAAATATGACTAGGTACATGTGAATCTAGACAAACCTAATCACTTATTTTTAGGTGGAGGGTATACTTTTTGTAATCACAATGAAAAAATTATGATTACACAATTGGCACACGGATAAATGCATATCTTTTTCTCGGCAACTAATAATTTGCCACTATCTCATGTCCTCCCAACCATCGACATGTTACTTGTGACTTTTGGCAAGGTAACGTATTCCATGTGTTTTGCGTAGAAGCACAAGGTCAGACGTTGGGCGACATTAGCAGCGTGCTACCACCAGCTTTTATCTGTGGAGACAGGTCGGTATGTAGAACTAGAAGAATCTTCCTTTTCCTCTTCGTTTCCACATCTTATATCCATTGTCTCTAACTCTCATGCGTGATGCTCTGCTCACTCACCGGTACGTCTCTGGATGGATGGATGGTTCGCCTCGGACTGCGAGCCGCATTTGCTTTGCTCGTTTCATGTTACTCCCTCGGTTCACAATTACCTCGCGTTCTGGGTTTAATCAAAGTCAAACTTTGCAAACTTTGACCAACAATATAAGAAAAAACATCAACATCCATGATTTCTAATGCATATAATATAAAAATATAGTTTATGAAAATTCTAATACAATAATTTTTTTATTACTAAAATTAATATTTTTTCTTAAATATATGGTCAAAGTTTATAATTTTTTTCTAATATTACTCCCTCGGTCTATTTTATTGTTCTCAACTTTATCTAGATTCGAATGTATCTAGTTAAATATTTAGACTAAATATATTCGTATATAGATAAAGTTGAGAATAATAACAAAAAGCGGAGGGAGTAACTAAAAGAAGTATCATCATTCATCATAATGGATATATTTTTTCTCACCGACTAATCTTTTTCTAGTCACAATGAAAAAACTTGTGATCACAATTGGGCATTGGCAAAGATAATTGCATATCTTTTCTCTCATCAACTAATATTTCTCCACTATCTCCTGTCCTCTCACCCCTCGACATGTTACATGCATGCACGCTGTTACGTGTGACTTTTGGCGAGGTAATGTATTCCTTATGTTTTGCGTAGAAGCACAAGGTCAGACGTTGGGCGACATTAGCAGCGTGCTACCACCAGCTTTTATCTGTGGAGACAGGTCGGTATGTAGAACTAGAAGAATCTTCCTTTTCCTCTTCGTTTCCACATCTCGATCATCTCACTTCTTATCTTATGGGTGATTCTCCGCTCAGCCATCGGGTTCCTCACGTGGTTCGTCTGCGAGCCGCATCATTTCCTTTGCTCGTTTCATGTTACGTGTGGCGTGTGTTGGCGTAATATCGTAGTGGTGGTTACGGCGGGCACTCCTGCTGCATGGTAACGCGTTGAAGTCGCTGTTTTTTTTTTTTTTGACAGAAAATGGGGAATCCATTAAACAACGAGCTCACCTAAATCGCTGGCTACCAGGTCTGATACAAATTGTGGAGCATCCTCAGCCCAGCCAGTACATTCCTCCTCCCCTCTGTAACCGTGTGCAGCTAAAGCGTCAGCTACACGATTACAAGAGCGCGGGCAGAAAGTGAAATCAAACCTATCAAACGAGGCAATACAGATACTACGAGCTTCACGAAGCAGCACTCCGATCACAGAAAACTCATGACTATCTGTCTTCAGGGCGTGCACTAAAGTCTGAGAATCAGACTCAGAAACGACCCTATGAAGGCCCAACGCAGTCGCTCCCTCCATCGCCGCGACACACGCTTCAGCTTCCGCTTGTAGAGCATCCCGCAGGTGTCCCAGTTTGCCTGCAGCTGCTGCAATGAACTCACCGCCATCCGTCTGAGCGACGAAACCCCAAGCTCCCGTTCCATTCTCTTTCACAAAGGACGCATCAAAATTTACTTTTGTGAATCCCGCCTGTGGTTTAGACCATTTTGGAGTGCTCATAGGTACACACGCTTGCTGCTCCTGGTTACCGGCAACACTTCCCACCATAAATTCTAAGGCATGCTTCTAGATCACCCTACAAACCTCCTCAGTAGATCTTCCTGAATCACGAGCGTTGATCTTGTTCCGAGTCGTCCACCAGTCCCATAACAGAACAAGGGTCAACCCTTGTTTATCCTTCTCCAGTTTCAGAATCTGTTCAAAACAGTACAGCGGGTTTGGCATTTGGACAAGTTGCAGACGAACATCTTCCAACAACAGTGCACGCTAAACATGTCTGACTTTCTTGCATTTGAGAAACAGATGACCACCATCCTCGTCAAACCGATGGCACATAGGACACCTAGTGTCTAAGTCCACCTTTTTCCTCTTAATATTAAGACGTAAAGGCAGACTGTTATGACAGAATCTCCATATAAAGATCCTTAGCTTTGCAGGGAGTGTCAAGCTCCAGATTTTCTTCCACAGGGGCGATCTAGTCGAAGGGGTGGTAGAAGAACCCGCATCATGCATAGATTGTCTCTCTTTTAAACTCATACCAAGATGATAAGCAGATTTCACAGAAAAGACACCTTTTTTTATCATAATGCCACGCAACAGAATCCTCCGTCCCACTTCTAACAGGAATAGCCAAGATATCCTCGACATCCTCAGCTCCAAATAGAGCCCGAACCACTTCCTCATCCCATTGTCCAGTGGCTTGATTCAGTAGATCAGACACATGAATCACTTCATCCAACTCATCGGGAGTTCTAGGCCGTCGAGTAGAACCCCTCGGAATCCAGGGGTCGCCCCACACCTCAATATTTCCCCCAGATCCAACACGCCAGACTATACCTTCCTTCAATAACTCAAGTCCTCTAAGAATGCTCCGCCATGTGTAGGACATACCGGTCTTACCAACTGCACCCAGGATAGAAGTATTCGGGGAATATAGAGCCTTTAGCACCACACAACAGAGAGAATGGGTTCTATAAAAGACGCCAACTTTGTCTGGCCAACATTGCAATATTGAACATATGTAGGTCTCGGAACCCCATTCTCCCATCCTCTTTCGACCGAGTCATACGATCCCAACCAATCCAGTGGCACTTGTTCTTTTCATCCTGTTGATTCCACCAATAGCGGCAAATCATCGCACTAATATCATCACATAAGGCCTTGGTGAGGTCGAAACAGGACATTGCATAAGTAGGGATCGCTTGTGCGGTCGCTTTGATCATGAGTTCCATGCCCGCCTTAGACAAAAGCTTCTCCTTCTAGCCCTGTATACGCTGCCAAATACGATCTTTTAGGTACTCAAACTCTTTCCTCTTTGAGGCCCCCAAATGCACCGGCAGCCCTAGGTATCTATCATTGTGAGATTCACGCAAAATGCCAAGCACACTAAGCACTGCCCTTATTGTTTCTATTGGAAGTACCTTTACTGAACATGGCTGAAGATTTTTCAGTATTTATCATTTGACCAGATTGTAGCTCATAAAGAGCAAGGATCTCCCTCAGCTTTTCAGCATTCTTCATGTTTGCTTTCATAACAATCAGGGAATCGTCCGTGAAGAAAAGATGATTAATCTTTGGTGCAGCAGGACAAAGTCGGACTCCCTCCAAAGTACCCTCCTCCTCGACATGATGAAGCAATGCAGAAATACCCTTCGCGCACAGGATGAAAAGGTACGGTGACAGCGGGTCTCCCTGGCGAAGTCCTCTCTCGGGGGGGCAAAAGCATCCGTAAGCGATCTGTTCACCTTCACTCGATATGAGACCGTCTTAACACAGTTCATGATCAACTTGACCCATTGAGTACCAAAACCTATCTTACACATAATCCTTTCAAGAAAGCCCCACTCAACACGGTCATAGGCCTTGCTCATATCCAATTTGACTGCAACCAGCCCATCTCGGCCCCCTTTCCTTCTATGCATCATGTGAGTGATCTCATAAGCTAGAAGAACATTGTCTGTGATCATACGCCCTGGGACAAAAGCGGACTGGGTTGGGGAAATAATATGTGGAAGAACAACTTTTAATCTATTCGCAAGGACCTTCGAGATCATCTTGTAAAGAACGTTGCACAGACTAATAGGCCTGAACTCCGTAATCTTCTCCGGGTTCTTTACCTTCGGGATTAAGACGATAGTGGTTTCATTCCACCCATATGGCATTTCCCCTCCATTAAGCACATCAATGACCTCGCCCTGAACTTTCGGCCCCACCATGTGCCAGAACTTTTTATAGAAAATAGCCGGCATACCATCAGGACCTGGCGCCTTCAAATCTCCCATGGAATCAATTGCCTCTTTCACATCCTTGTTTGAGAACTCACTGATGAGAGAGGCATTCATCTCCTTTGTCACCAAACTTGGCACATGTTGGTGTAGATCATTATTTATAGGACCTGCAGAAGACATGAACAAACTTTTGTAGTGGTTAGTAATAAAAGATCCTATCTCCTCTTCTCCTTCTACTACGCCCCCTCCTTCTCTCTTCAACTTCTTTATCGAGTTCACTCTCTTCCTCTCCGAGGCATAGGCATGCAAATAGCTTGTGTTCCGATCTCCATATTTAAGCCAATTTGCATGGGCACGTTGTTGCCAATAGGTATTATGTTGATCCTCCAAGCGACTTAATTTATATCGCAGGACCCAAAACCTCACTGTTGCATCATCGTTCGTGACTTCGTGTTTGAGACTTGAAGTGGTTCTAGAAATGGCGAAATGTGGATTAGAGCAACATGAGTAGGAACTAGGAAACGTGCGCGATGTCCCCTGCTCTCGGCCCCGTCGCCGGGCTCATTTCTTGCCAAATTCGGCGGATGGGCTTGGGTTCAATTATGTGGGTGACGATCTCCAGTAAGCCCAATATGTTACTCCCTATATGCCCACATGCTGCCGCACTCATCCTGACTGCTCTTTTTTTTTCTCAAGACTTTCGCCCTATAGCTTATTCTTGTGCAACAGCTCTACTACAGTACCAACTACCAACAACTATTTCCATTTTTCTGTAAAAAAAAAACTACCAACAACTATAATCAGAAACTTCCGCGATTGAAAAGGGAACACTCAAACAAACTAATTTCTGTATCTAGTTGACTATAAACGTGTAAAGGCAGACGGCTAGATACACTCTAGGCCAGGCCCCTACCCAAAGTTCGAATACACAGCGTCCTCTGTTTCCGGAGGACGTCGCAGCAGTCCGCAAAATTCAGTGCACCAAGTGGGGAGGGTCGGAGGGACACACGCTAGACTCTACTGTTGGAATTTTATGAGTTTTGAATCGTTGGTCCATTAGATAAATTCTAAAATTTTCTTTGGTATATTTAATTTCATATGAGTATGCTAGTGGTGCTAAAATTTAATTTCATATTGCTAGTTGAGTGATAGTTACACCTTCTTATATAGTAGGCTGTTCCACCACTCACTAAGGTGTGAGAAGAAGAACAGCTCTCGCGAACTCCTCCTCCGACGCCGCTCGCCTCGCCTCGCCACGACCGCGCGCGCCGCGGGTTGCGGGTTGCGGGGTTACCGACTCGGACGTGGGCTGAGTCCCACGATCTCCCTGACTTGCGCTATATAAGCGTCTGCGCTAAACCTAATCGGCACTACCAACCACACGAGGCTCTTTCTAGTCTATTGCGCCAGCCGTCTTCGTCTTCTCCATCCCGGCTTGCGGCGTGCACCGCAGATCGGGATAGTAGGCCTCCGGAACCCCACCTCTTGTGAACCTGTACGGGTGAGGGGCGATCAGGTTTTTGGGGAGCACTTCCGCGTGACTACTGGCTTCCACAACTTCTTCCGACGAAGAGTTCCCGGACGGCAACTTCTTCCCGGACGTCACCGGCCTCTTCGACAACCTCAACATGAGCGACGACGTTGCTGCTACCGCTGCGGCTACTGTCGCGGCTGCTGCTACCGCCACTATACCGTATGTGATCTCAATCCATCTTTTCCAGATTATTCTAGAGTATCTAGTTCTAGCGTTTGGTATAGATGTAATAGGTTTTCCTTGTTTAGATGTAATCTGTTCATCTACTCTGTTAGTTTGCATGATCTATTTAATTGCTATATGTATGCTTTGTTGATTATTTATTCAGATTAAATCATATGGATTATTGCTTATATTTTCAACAATCCAAAAATCTGATTATAGGCAACTGAATTCCACTAGTGTAGTCGCGGCTACTAGGCCTCCTTCGTTTGATGGTATGCATTATAAGAGATGGCGCGCGAGAGCAATTCTATGGTTTAAAAATCTAAACTGCCATAGCGTCACTCTTGGCAAACCTAAAGGAGATCTTTCTGCTGAGCAGGAAGCGGTCTTTAAGAAAGCCGATACCTTGTTTATGGCGGCTCTATTCAGTATTCTTGGGGACAATATTGTTGACCCATATATGTCATTTGATAATGGCAAAGACGCGTGGAATGCGCTCGAGGCCAAGTTTGGGATCTTGGACGTTGGCACTGATTTGTATGTCATGGAGCAATTCTATGATGACAAGATGGTTGATGAGCGCTCCGTTGTTGAGCAAGCTCATGAGATACAATCACTTGCCAAAGAACTCGAGCAGTTCAAGTGTACCTTACGGGACAAGTTTATGGCCAGAGGCATTATTGTCAAACTTCCTCCCATGTGGAGGAACTTTGCTACTTCTCTAAAACATAAGAGACAAGAGTTTTCCGTTACGGATCTCATTGGATCTCTTCATGTGAAAGAGAAGGCGAGAGCAAAGGCACATTTGCTTGAGTACTTGAGGGAGCTTCTAGTGCCAATTTGGTACAAAAGAAAAACTTCCAATCCCACAAGTTCAAGAATAAGAACAAATCTGATAGTAAAGAGAAGTTTGATGGCAAAAACAAAGCCACTCACTCAACCAACTTTAAGAGGAAAAATGATAAGAAGAAAGGCTCTTACCACGTCTGTGGTGATCTTGATCATTGGGCTCCTAGCTGCCATAATCGCTTTGACAAGCGGCAACATGGGAACAGTGGCAAGACCGCTAATGTTGTTATTAGCGATACTGAGATAAAGGATGCTAGGTACGGTATTTTACCTACTATCCTTTCAGTATGTCATTCTCCTGAATGGTGGATTGACATGGGTGCTAATACACATGTATGTTCTGATATATCCATGTTCTCTTCTTATCAGGTCGCAGGGACTTCCTCCGTGCTGATGGGAAACGGCTCACGTGCTTCTGTTCATGGTGTTGGTACGGTAAATCTGAAGTTTACTTCGGGGAAGATCGTACAACTGAAAAATGTGCATCGCGTTCCCTCCATCAATAAGAATCTCGTCAGTGGATTGCTTCTTTGTCGAGATGGTTTTAAGTTGGTTTTTGCGTCCAATAAAGTTGTAATTTATAAGTATGTACAATTTGTTGGAAAAGGTTATGAGTGCGGAGGTCTGTTTCGCTTATCTTTCTCAGACTCATGTACCAAATTTATTAATCATGTTTGCAATGATAATGAGTCCAATATTTGGCATTCACGACTTTGTCATATTAACATTGGTTACATGACGCGGCTAGCCAATATGAGTTTAATTTGGAAATTTATCACGATCAAAGGTTCTAAGTGCCAAGTTTGTGTGCAAGCAAAACAATCCTGCAAGTCTCATACGGCTGCGGAACCGAGAAATTTAGCACCACTAGAACTTATACATTCAAATCTTTGTGAGATAAATGGTGTGTTAACAAGAGGTGAAAAAAGATACTTTATGACGTTGATTGATGACTCCACTAGATACTGCTACGTTTATCTTCTGAAATCTAAAGATGAAGCTTTGAATTACTTCAAAAACTATAAAGCTGAAGCAGAAAACCAACTTGATTTTAAAATCAAGCGGTTAAGGTCGAATCGTGGTGGAGAGTACTTTTCAAATGAATTTGATATATTCTGTACGGAACATGGTATTATCCATGAGAGGACGCCTCCCTACTCACCTCAGTCAAATGGGGTGGCCGAAAGAAAGAACCACACTCTAACTGATTTGGTTAATGCCATGTTAGATACATCGAGTTTTTCCAAGGAATGGTGGAGGGAGGCGCCAAGGACTGCGTGTCATGTTCTAAACCGTGTTCCAGTAAAGGTTAAAACCATGACTCCATTTGAGGAATAGTAGAAGAAAAGGCTTAAACTTTCTTACTTATGAACTGTGGGATGTTTGGCGAAAGTCAATATTCCAATACCCAAGAAGTGAAAGATTGGACCAAAAACCGTGGATTGTGTTTTTCATAGCATTGGCTATAGATTTTTTATTGTAAAATATGAGGTATCCGACATGCATGTTGGTACGATTATGGAGTCGAATGATGTGACTTTCTTTGAGGACATCTTTCCCATGAAAGATATATCTAGCTCATCAAATCAGGAGATGACTATTTCATCTAGTCAGGAATTTGTTATAATTCCTGAACCCATTATGCCGATAGAACACTATGATGATCCTATGGAGGACGACAATGAAGCTCCTAAAAGGAGCAAGAGACAAAGGACTACAACGTCATTTGGTGATGATTTCATTGTGTACCTTGTGGATGATACTCCAACTTCTATTTCAGAAGCCTATGCATCTCAAGATACTGACTACTGGAAAGAAGCTGTCCGTAGAGAGATGGATTCCATCTTAGCTAATGGAACGTGGGAGGTCACTGATCGTCCGTATGGGTGCAAACCTGTAGGATGTAAGTGGGTGTTCAGGAAAAAGCTTAGACCTGATGGTACTATTGAAAAGTACAAGGCACATCTTGTGGCCAAGGGTTATACGCAGAAAGAAGGTGAAGACTTCTTCGAGACCTACTCACATGTTGCCAGATTGACCACTATTCGAGTACTACTATCCTTGGCTGCCTCACATGGTCTTCTCGTTCATCAAATGGACGGTAAGACAACTTTTCTAAATAGAGAGTTTGATGAGGAAATTTATATGGAGCATCCTGATGGATTTGTAGTAGATGGTCACGAAGGAAAGGTGTGTAAGTTAGTGAAGTCTTTATATGGTCTTAAGCAAGCTCCTAAGCAGTGGCACGAGAAGTTTGAAAGAACTTTAGCTGCTAAAGGCTTTATTGTAAATGAAGATGATAAGTGTGTACACTATTGCTATGGTGGGGGCAAGGGAGTTATTATGTGTCTCTATGTCGATGACATATTGATATTCAGGACCAATCTCGTTGTTATTGAGGAGGTCAAAGAGTTCATATCTCGCTGCTTTGAGATGAAGGACTTGGGAGTGGCTGATGTAATCTTAAACATCAAGCTACTAAAGGATGACAATGGTGGGATTACACTGCTTCAGTCCCACTATGTGGAAAAGATATTGAGTCGCTTTGGGTATAGAGATTGCAAGTCTTCGTCAACGCCTTATGATCCGAGTGTGCTACTTCGAAAGAATTGAAGGAATGCTAAAGATCAATTGAGATATTCTCAAACCATTGGCTCGCTCATATATTTAGCCAGCGCTATGAGGCCTGACATCTCCTTTGCTGTAAGCAAACTGAGTCGATTTGTGTCAAATCCTGGAGATGATCATGGGCATGCTCTTGAGAGAGTTTTGCGCTATTTGAAAGGCACTGCGAGTTATGGTATTCACTATACTGTGTATCCACGGGTACTTGAGGATTATAGTGATTCAAATTGGATATTAAGGCCACAAGTGGTTATTTGTTTACACTTCGTGGTGGCGCTGTTTCTTGGAAGTTTTGCAAGCAAACCATCTTAACGAGGTCAACTATGGAAGCAGAACTCACAGCATTAGACACAACCACTGTTGAAGCAGAGTAGCTTCGTGAGCTCTTGATGGACTTACCTGTGGTTGAAAAACCAATACCCGCCATCCCGATGAACTGTGATAATCAAACTGTGATCGTCAAAGTAAACAGTTCTAAGGATAATATGAAGTCATCAAAGCATGTGAAGAGGAGATTGAAATCTGTCAGAAAACTGAGAAACTCCAGAGTTATTGCGTTGGATTATATCCAAACATCTAAGAACCTGGTAGATCCCTTCACAAAGGTCTTATCACGTAATGTGATAGATAATGTATCGAGGTAGATGGGTTTGAGACCCACACAATGAGTTGTTCGCAGTGGCAACCCACTCTCTGTGATGGGAGATCCCGTAAATTAGAGCTGGGAGACAAGTTGTTGATCAGCTGAGAGGAGAGTATGCCCGTATTATATTTATATCTGCATAAAGATGCAATACTCTATTATTCTGCATGTCATGTTGATATTTATCTTAATGTGTCCAAGTGGTTTTTTTAAGTAGAGATGTTGTCCTGCAGAATATCTATTGAGAAACACACCTATATAAGTTTGACTGTTAAACGTCACAGTCCGTGAGAGTTGGGTGCTCTCTAATAAACTCATGAAAGGCCCTAGGGTATGACACATAAGCTCCAAACCGCGGGGAAGCCCTGCGACAACCCTGTACCGGTCTAGATTTTGTGTGAAACTAGTGTGTAGAAAACTTATAGTTTAAGGCATAGTCCACTATTCAAGTTGCTAGCTAGTGTAGCATGAAGTTTAACATCGAAGTTCAACTTAACAGTCTCCACTATATACTGGTATATAAAACAATATTCTGGAATGGAAGTGAGGCGATGTGCCAATGAGACTTTGTGGGAGATTGTTGGAATTTGATGAGTTTTGGACTGTTGGCCCATTAGACAATTCTGAAATTCTCTTTGGCCCATTTGTGCATGGCAGCATATGGCAGTGCTAGTGGTGCTAAAGTTTAGTTCCACATAGCTAGTTGAGTGAGAGTTACACCTCCTTATATACTAGGTTGTTCCATCACTCACTAAGGTGTGAGAAGAAGAGCAGCTCTCGCGCACTCCTCCTCCGACGCCGCCCGCCTCACCTCGCCACGCCTCGCCTCGCCTCGTCACGATGCGCGCGCGCCGCGGGTTGTGGGAATCTCGCCGAGCCGAGTTTTATTTTTGCTAGTCAGGAAAATTAATCATAGATTAATTATGAGTCATTAACGGACACGTTAATTAGTCAGCTATTTCCAGTCTTTATGGGACGTGGGCTGTTACCGACTCTGACGTGGACTAAGTCCCACGCGCTATATAAGCGTATGCGCTAAACCTAATCGGCACTACCAACCACACGCGTCTCCTTCCAGCCTATTGCGTCAGCCGCCTTCGTCTTCCCTATCCCGGCTTGCGGCGTGCACCGTAGATCGGGACATTAGGCCTCCGGAACCCCGCCTCTTGTGAACCTGTATGGGTGAGGGACGATCAGGTTTTTGGGGAGCGCTTCCACGCGACTACTGGCTTCCACAACGTCTTCCGACAAAGAGTTTCCGGACGACGACTTCTTCCCGGACGTCACCGACCTCTTCAACAATCTCAACATGAGCGACGACGCTGCTGCTACCGCTACGGCTACTGCTGCTGCTACCGCCGCGACTGATGCTGCCGCCACTATACCGTATGTGATCTCAATCCATCTTTTCCAGATTATGCTAGAGTATCTAGTTCTAGCGTTTGGTATAGATGTAATAGGTTTGTCTTGTTAGATGTAATCTGTTTATCTACTCTGTTAGTTTGCATGATCTATTTAGTTGCAATATGTATGATCATGCTTTGTCGATTATTTATTCGAGTAAATCATATGGATTATTGCTTATATTTTCAACTTGTATTGCGGCCCGCACTCTCCTCGTTCCTCTGACCTGCTGCAGGTGCCGCAACAACCCAACTGTCCCTAGAACAAAGGATACGAGCTGTTCTAGGATTCTAGCCAGAGGTCAAAGTTAAAGCTCTACCGTCCCTAGCTAGCTTGCGAATTTGTCGCAGGATGACGGTATCACACCGCCCCATGTCTTCCATGCTCGATGTCGGTAAAAACAGGCTGACGCGCGGTCATGCTGAGCAGTGACGAGGCCCTATTTGCCTGTATCGCGGCAGTGCAGGAAAGCACCGACAGGCGATGAGGCGAAACAGCCAAGAAAGAACGCCATGTCTAGGTCCCGGACGGAGGGTACACTGGTTCTAGGTCGCCGCGGCGTGGTGCCGCCGGTCGATCACGTCCTAATAAATGTGCTGATTATTTGCTGGGACATTTTAAAACGTGAGACGTCTCCCTTAGCCGGTCCGGCGGGACAAGTTAATGAATGGGCAGCCAGGCCTGCCGCCCGCCCGTGTGCGCTCCGCGCGTCGTCGGCAACACGGCACATGCCGGCCGGGTGCGTGCATGCGCGAGACGCCCCGCTTGGTGCCAAGCTTGAGAGCAACTCCAATGTCATCTTGTTAACATTAGAAATTTATGAGCATAATTGGGATAGATCTCGCGGAATTGATGCTCGAGTATTGATCAAGTTCACCTCTCGGTGCATGCGATTCAGTAAGAGAGACTGCAGCCAATTTGCCTCGAGTAATGCTACATCTACGGACAAATCTTACGGAATTGGGCTTGGGGGCCCTGGCTGCTTCAGGTTCGGCTGGGCCGCCATCTTTCTGCTGAGCTTGGGTTGTAACATCCCCCAAAGCTCTTCCATTTGTCATCAACTTGTCCTGCAGTCCTGCCGAGCTTGGGTCTGGTCCTGATCTGACCACATACTCCTACATGTTTGTCGTTTTAGACGCGTCCAACCTGTACGTACCTTACCACTAGAAGAGAAAGGAAAACGCGTGCGACTGATCTCCCACGAAATGCATACTTGCCCGAGTACACCGCACTTAACCTACCTGCAGGCTGCAGTTCACTGAACCAAAAGTCGCTCCGAGGCCCTCCCTCCCATCCGTGGAACTTACATGGCCAGCGCTCCACCTACTAATTATGCATTCATCTTCTTAACTCAAGTTCTTGATCGTACGCACGCGAAAGATGTGGCTTCTTACGGGAATTTGCTGCGGTCCGTGCGCATCAAGACGTCATTTTTTTTGGGCTGTCTAGAACTGGGTCCGGGACAACATACATAACGTACAGTACTAGGTAGTACTGTATGATTACATGGTCCAAGTCGCCGAATCAATCGGTCCGGCAGAGATGTGATTCCTGTCCCTAAAAGCATCACACATAACCCACGTGCAAATTTTATTCTAGCCGAGGAATGAGAGGACCAACAGTCATGTACTCATGTCATGTGCGAACGGGTACATGGCCGTGACTCAGGCGATCAGTCACCGTCTTCTGATGAACAGTGGCCGTGACTCAGACGGGAGTAGTAGTAGGGAGTAGAGACTATACACCACTTTCCGCGAGCTAGCTTACATGTGCGTAATCATGCCTACCTAGACCCGTAGATGATAACCGTACCGGGCAACTGTTATAGCAGGACATCAGAAATGAATCCTCCACATCAATTTCCCTTCATCTTTTCATGCAGTTTCGTCCCCTCTTTTCCTCCATCTCGGTGTACTACTCTCTTTTCCTCGGCGAGTACTTTCGCCGTGGTCGATCGCCTCGCAGCCATGCATTGGCCGTGCAATATGATGGGGTGGCCCTTCAATTATTCACCTTGTCTCTGTAGTTGCAGCCCGGCCATGCCATCGAATAGTACCTTTCACCCGGGGGCAGTGGGTGGGACGTTCGTGTCCCGTCTCTCGGCACTAGATGTTACACGCGTGCATAGGCAGTAGGCACGCATATCTCCCCCCTAATGTGACTGTCGCATTGTCAGCTATAGAGATATACTGCCTCGGTTCGAAAATATAAGACGTTTTATCTTTGTGAATGGAATGTATCTAGATGATTTTTATTGTATAGGTTCGTAGAGGTTCGGTTGAACCTGTACATTAAAAACGTCTACATACATTTATTTTACAAAACTAAAATATCTTATATTTTCGAACGGAGGGAGTAGCAACAAGATCTATCTGGCCAATGTATTGAGCATTTCACTCTCTGTCCTCTTCCCTCTACGGGTTGCCGCTGCATGACAGCATGAGCCCCGTCAACGATCTGTCGATAAAACGACGCGTAGCTTACCACGATAGCGAGGGCCTAACCGTCTCTCAGTTAATTTGTTTCCATTCATCGATCGATCGATCGAGATATATTCGGTCGTTTACAGTGAGCTATCAGCCCATCGCTATGTACAAGTACCAATTGAGTCGTTGATCGTATGAATAACACCAAGTACATACGGCTCGATGTCGTCGTTGTCGTCGTCGTCTTCGTATCAGTTAGCGCCTAAGTATTGCATGCACGCGCGCATGGCATGCACAGCTAGTGGAGATGTTGAGAGTTGCTCGACTGCGACCCGGCCGAACACCTGCCGCGGACGGACGTCAGGATAATATTCTACGTGCCGCCGAACACCTGTCAGGCTAATCAAATTGTTTTCATTTTTTTTCAAATAGGGAGCGGAGCCCTCGTCTCTGCATCAAATGATCCACACAATCTTTATTTATTATTAGAACCATATTGTTGACAAAAGTCATTACAAAGATCATACAAACTAGAATCGCCAAAGCTAAACACTGAGCAATTAATGATAACTGTATCGCCAGCTCCCCAACGAGATCTATCAAACCCCTATCTACCCTATCTACCTGTTTCGACCTACCACATGGTCATCCACACTGTTGCCACTCGCCAAGAGAAGCTGGAGTGCCTTGGCACGGCGGCACAAACTCAAGCGAAAGGAGTCCTAGAACCGCACAACATATCAACAGAGTTGCGCCCACGCACACACTCCGGATGTCGCCGCCTTCAAAATCTTTCGCCAACCCGTCATCAGCATGTAGATCAATGCGCAGACTATCGCCACACCAGCCACCGACACCACCTCGGTGCAGGGCATCACCACCCCCCGCGCTCTAGCCGCTCCACCCTCCTCCCGCTTCCGTCCAACACTGCTGAAAGAGCATGTGGGCTCCCATATGTGATTTTGGTAATTAATGGCAATCTTTATAGACTAATGTGTGTATTAAGTTATACTTGTAGGAATTGTCTATTGACATCGCTTGGAGTATGTGTTGGCTCCAAGGTGGAAGATATGAAGAAGAACATGCGTTGTGGAAGCTCAATATGCGCCATCCCTAAAAGATCGCATGTTTGGTGCTTGCCATCCTCGGTGTTTATGGATCGATGAAGACAAGGCAAAAGGATGCTCAAGGCAAACATATTCTTGATAGGTTTTTCCCTTTTGCCGGTCTCGTGTTGACCGGGTTTAGGATAGATAGCCGTACTATTAAGAGGGGCTCTTGAGTGAGTAACTCGATCATATCGTTCGGAGAGAGCTCAAACCTTTGCATTCTTGCATCATCATATTTGGTTGTTATTTTGTATTATCCATGTGAGGATATAGAGCTTATGGTTTTCTTTATAACAAGCTCTTGTTTATCAAAATCGGATCCCTCTTTTATATCTTGTTGTGATTTTGATCTTGGCAGTTTTCTGGATTCTCACCGAGTGAGGTATCTCACATTATACTACTTGATACCCTCTTACTTGGTGATATCTAATATTTCCACTTTTAGATGGATAGATCTTGTCATCATCTTTCCAACGCAATTGGTTTCATGTCGATCGGAGCTTCCTAACTCAAATTATTGTAGTTTGAATATTTGCCCTTTTGTATTTGAAAAAGAAAAAGGAAAAGATCTTTTTTTGGGCCTGAGCGGTACTACCGCTATGCCTACCGCACGCATCTGATCCGCGCAGCCCAGCCTCTGCCTGGCCCGGCAGCGCTGGCCGGTAGTACCGGGCCCAAGCGGTACTACCGCCCAGGCCGGCGGTACTACCGGGCCTGCTTGCCTAGCCCAGCTTCGCCTCAGCTCCATCCCGCTCGCTAGCCCCGCTCGCCTCGCTGCGTTCGCCCGCGCACGCCGTTGCTCGCTCGCGGCCTGCCTTGAGCGCGCGCCGCTCGCTCCGCTGCCTGGCTTCGCTCGATCTGCTGCGCGTGTTGACCACATATCGCCAGGTCGTGCGGTAGTACCGGACCGGTACTACCGGACCACCCAGGCAAAATTGCCCCAACGGGCAGATCCGGCCCCTCTTCTTTAAATAGCCTTCTTCCTGTCTTTTTTAGGGTTGGTTCTTCCTCTATTTTTCTCAATCCCTCTTGACTATTTGCCTCACATCTCTTGAGCTTGATTAATCTCTCCCCCTCCAATGGTGCTTGCCCATACTTGATGGGAAGATAGAGGAGATCTAGATCTATATTTTGATCTAACCATTTCATCTCTTTGTGAGTGAATATTTGGGATCTAGATCTTTGGGGTATTTTGTGTTACCCTTTTGTGTTCTTCTCTTATTCCCCCAAGTGCTTTAGTAGCCTTGTTGGAATTTGAGAGTGAAATTGTGGAGCATCTTTGTGGTGTTCTTGCTTTTTGCATTTGATGCATCGGTGTGTGTTCTCTCCGGAGGATTTGTTCGGTAATATTCATTGTTGCTAGTCCCTCTTAGGTTCTTGGAACCCTAGACGGTTGTGTGACCTTTGTGGCGTGTTCTCGGGGTCTTCAATTAAGTTGTGAAGCTCCCCCAAGTTTGAGGCCTTGGTGGTGATTATTGGGAGCCTCCAATTAAGTTGTGGAGATAGCCCCAATCTTGTACGGGTTCGGTGACCACCCTTAAGTGTCCCATAGTGGAACGGGTGCTTGCCCGCGTGGTGGGTGCTCGGGTGAGGCCTTGGTGACGTTGGTAGTCTTAGTACCGCCCACCCCTCCAATAAGACGTACTCCCTTGTTGGGAGGAACTCGGTAAAATATCGTCGTCCCCGCGTGTCTCGGTTATCTCTATACCCGAGCTTTTTACTTATGCACTTTACATTATGATAGCCATCGTGCTTGAAGTAATTATCTTGCTATCGCATTGTTGCTTATCTTGCTTAGCATAAGTTGTTGGTGCACATAGGTGAACCTTAGTATATCTAGGCTTTGTGCTTAACAAAAGAAAACGCTAGTTTTATTCCGCCTTTGTTAAGCCCATCTCTCAGAAGTTTTAATCGCCTATTCACCCTCCTCTAGGCGACATCCGTGATCTTTCAACTGCTCCACAGGCAATGCTCCCAGGAAAGAATGCGATACCGACACCGCGACACTACCATCGCCCGACCCGAAGATCTTAGGGTTTCTCCCGGAGTAGCACGATTGAGGTCGACACAGGGTGCACGGCGATGCCTTCACATTGTTTTCATGCATGGTGACTTGTTAAGTTCATCTGCTCTATGTTTTTCCCTAAAACTAAGGAGCCTTCCATGTCGCTGCAAATTATGAACTTTGTCTTCATCTCTACGTACTTGTGTATAGTATGTCTGTACGAATACAAAACCCAACCGAAGTGGGCATAGACTGTTGGAATATTGGGCTTGCACCAGAATTATATTGGAGAAGTTTTTTAAGACAGGTCAAATGTGTGGAGGGCACGTGGTAGTTTAGAGTAAGTCCAACGAAAGCACCAGAATTGGCTTCCTATTAGGATATTATATTAAAACTCAGTCTAGAGCTCCTCTCAATGAAAACTACTTTTTCCGGTTAAGGTTAAATGTCTGTGTTTTGCTTTAAGATTGGTGTGTTAGTCTGCCCTTCTTCGTCAGCACATAGCACATGTGTGACGTCACTAACTAAAACAGAAATGAAAGCGAACTGAAATTTAACTGAAATATTGAAACTTTTGTAAAACTGTCTGTGAACAATACAAAATATTTCACAAGTTTCAGTCAAGTTTCATTTTTGTTTCATAAAATTTCAAAAATTTAGTCAGCACATAGGTGACGTCATCGCTAATGTGGCACTCTGTTACATAATGTTAACTGTAGAAAATCCGTGTCCCTCCTCTCACGCCATCACGTTCTCGCCCGTCCTAATCTTCCTCCCTAGTCTCTCTTGGTCGTTAAATCTGTTGTAAACCCGCGGTAGGCCGAATGTCCCAGCGGGCAGCTAGCACATCTGTAGAACAAATCGGTCTTCTCCGGTAGATTGGGCATGAAAATACCCACCAAAACGCCAACTAGCTCGCAGCTCCCAACTGCAAAGGGCATAGACGAGCAGAGCCGCTCTCCTCCCATTCTCTTTCGCGACTGGTGAACCTTCTGCCAGATCTCTTCACCCTATCCCTCTATGTCGATGGGATCCCGCCACCCTCAACAACCTCGACACATGCCGCATGTTTGTCTCTCATACCTTGCCAATAAAAAAAGATCGCTCCTCTCCTCTCCAGAGACACACACCACAGCCTTCTGCCGCTCGGTTCTAGAACACCGCGCCGCCACAAAGGTCTTCTCCATACAATCTTCCAGCGTGCACCAAAGGACATGACAATAGGCCTCCGGAAACCGCCTCTTGCGATACTATACGGGAGAGGGACGGAAAGGTTTTTAGGGATCGCTATCGCGCGATTACTGGCTACTTCGTCATGGACACTGCCGTAAACGCCGATGATTTTTTCCGGACAACGACTATAGTTCCCCAATATTGACAACCTCTTCGATGACATGGCTATCGAACATTTCCTCTGCTACACCACACGTGTACCTAATTCCTTTGTTCAAGATCATGCTAGAGTTTCTTGTCCTAGCAATCAATTTAGATATATTTTGTTCATCTTCTCTACTACTCTCTTTGTTTTAAAATATAAGATGTTTTAGAAATACATATATGTAGACGTCTTTTACACTAGTAGAGATATACTTATAGGTGACACTTTACTAGTGCCATTCCCATGAAACCACATGCCATGTGGCGTGTCAGTGCTCTACACACCACAAATTAGTGACGTGCCAAAAAAAGAGGTCACCAATAAGTGGGACCCACCAGTCGAGCCTAGAGAAAATGCACATGTCACTAGTCAGTGGCAGTACGTACCAAATAAAGCACATGCCACTAGGGGTTGCGGCCGGTGTCAACCTCTTTAGTCACTAACCGGGACTAAAGGTGTTTAGTCCCGGTTCGTATTACCAACCGGGACTAAAGAAAAAGGGCAAAAAAAATCTCAAGTTCTGCCGCGGCAGGAAAACGGTACAAATCCTGCCGCGGTAGGAGAACGGCTCTCCACCCCCTACCCCTGGGTAGGACATCGCCTTTTCTAGTTTCAAAATCATGCTAAAATATTATAAAAAATTCAAAAAAAAATAATCTTTCAACTGTAGTTATATTAAATAATTTAGTTGTTACGAAAATTAATAAACATGAATTTCGACATAATTTGCAAAAAAATGTCATAAAAAATTCAAATGGCTATAACTTTTGCATACGATATCAGAAAAAAACATACAGCCTATCAAAACATGTAGAAAAAATTTCCTCTTCGATTTCAACGACCCTAGGCTGTTTTAGTTTCTTTTGGATTCTTAAAATTCGAAAAGGAAAAAGTTATTTCAAAAATTATTTTTTTAAATAATTTTTTATGTCATATTTGAATTCCTCATATTTTTCTGATAATAGTGGATATATTATTTGTCGAATTTAGATTTACAGATTTAAAGATATTATTTATGTCATATTAAATGAATAAATGGCAAAAAATGAATAAAATATTAATTTAATTAGTTTTTTATTTTCATTGGAATAAAATATTATTATTACTTATTTATTGTTGTTTACTTAAATAGTTATTCGTAATTTCAAAAAATAAACACGGTTGACATATTGATATGAGCTAATAGGATTGATATACTAGTCTTGACAACAAGGTATAAGTGTCCTTCGCGCGAGGTGGGAGAGATGGAGTGGGGTAGTTAAGTGTGCTGAGAGTGGAGTAGTGCTATGATCTGTGACCGACCGGGAAGTTTGACCATAAGTATAATTTGATCTAAGATTAAGTATAGCTAGTGTGAAAAATGAGAGATTAGCGAGTCGGATAATTCAAAAGTTCAAGAAAAATTAAAAAAAAAACTTTGGATTTTTTTTTGAAAAAAAACATTTAATCCCGGTTCGTATTACAAACCGGGACTAAAGGTCCCGCGCGCTCGACGCTGCCCCGTGAGGACCTTTTGTCCCGTTTTATGGCCGAATCGAGAGTAAAGGGGATGCCTTTAGTCCCAATTGCCCCGTCTCGATTGAGAAACCGGGACTAAAGGACCTTAAAAAGCCCGTTTTCCACTAGTGGTGGTGGGTCCCCTCTGGGAGCCAGTTGGGGGGGGGGGGGAGGGGGGCAAGATCCTTAATCAGGACCCTAGTCTCTCGGATGGGCTTGAGAGACATAAATTGCTCGTACTTCCAACATGGTGATACAACTTTAAGTGATTTTGTTTACGGTTTGATGGTGCAAAGGATCCTAGATAACAAGAACCTAGTTTTCATACTTGAATGTACGAAACTCCTAGGCTCCACAAGTGCAGACGTTAAGTGGCAATCAGTTCATTCCTATATGACGTGCATGCAGCGTGGGAGATTTGACTTTGAGGGATCATATCGACGTCCAACATTGATGGCGTCAGAAAGGAGACAGCCATTTCTCTCTGCATGAGCACTGCCAGCTTAACTCGACGTGGAGTTGAGCGGCCGGCCGGCCCCTACAAAATCGACCGATGATCGACGGGTCGATCGTACTTCCTCCGTTTTAAAATATAAGATGTTTTAGTTTTATAAATAGAGTGTATCTAAACTTTTTTTAGTGTATAGGTTTATTAAAGTTTAGAGTGAACCTATACATTAAAAAAGATCTAGCTACATTTTTTTTATAAAACTTAAACATTTTATATTTTAAACCGGAGGGAGTATTCCGCTAGCTAGGTCACCGCGTGTCTTTTCCCGGTGACGGCAGATATCAAACATACGTACTCCGTATTAAATTGGATGGAGATGTTGGTTGCCGATGGCCATCATCCAGCGTAAGCTGTCACCGGCCCTGCCTGGTGAAACGAGGGTCACCGTGCATGGGAGACAAATTTTTATTCAGGTGATGGCGGAACTGTCGTCGACATGGCAACAGCAGGAGGTGACCACGACCAGCGATAAACTTTCTCTCTCTACCTCTATTTCAGCCCGTTGGCCTTTTTCCACGAATATACTGTATTTCTTTTCCGTGTGTAGCACATGGTAGATCCACGAGATCAAAACGTGAATGTCTGAAGAAGAACAAGTGGTGGTGGTGGTGGGGGGGGGGGGGGGGGGGGGGGGGGGAGTGAACACGCTATCGCAACTTAATTGGTCTGATAGGGACGCACCAAGAAAATAAGGCGCGGTGGAGAATCAGCCCTTAATAGATGCAGCTCAAGTTTAATTACTACTACTCCGTTAAAAAGACTTATATTATGGAATGGAGGTACTTACTAGTAGTTGGGAGCTTGGGATTCACATTTTGTGTAACCTCTGCGTGCATGCCAGCAGTTGGGACGAGGACACACACTTGAGTGTATATTTTACATAACATCGTTAGCAACGTACTAATAACACAAAAAAGGTCTTGGTTTAATCTAAGACGACAGCGATGTAGGCTGGGCTCCCGTGACAGTAGCATACATACGGTTAGGTTAGAAAAAACAGACACGAACCAGATGGAGTAGTACAAGAGGAGCACAGCGTTTTCTACACTTCCGTGCTCTGGATTAGGTGGTAGGCTGTGACGAACTCTGGACGGCTGGGGCCGCGCCCGTGCCGCAGTCTCAGTCACGCGTGCCGGTCCGGCACGGCCCGTCAAGCCTGACACCAAGGCAAATTGTGAAATATAGGTGCAAAAAAGCGTGCGAGGGGGGTCAAACTAACGACCTACGCTCAATCTCTCTCCGCTTGACCACCGGACCAAGCAAGCGTTGCTGAAATAAGAAGTATTCACACCTTTTTATATGTTAATTTTGTGGGCCACCAGAATTCAACTAGGAAGCCCGCGTGCCTAACATGCCACGGGCCGGCCCGTTTGGCGCCGGTGCCGTGCTCGGGCCGCGCAGCCAGGCACGCGTGCCGGCCCGGCACGACACGTGAGCTAGGCGGGCCACGACGGGCCGTGCCGAGCCAGACCCGTTTAAGGCGTGCCGTGCCTAGGCCGTGTCGGGCCGGCCCGTTGGCCAGGATTGGCCAGTTGCCATGCGTCGGGCCGGTTGTGGCGGCTGCAACGGCGGGCAGAGGTGCTCCTGTTTCTAGGGCATTTCCACCGGGCGTGATCCAAACAGGCGACCCATAACCTCTGTTTTTGTCCGTTTGGATCGTGCAGCGGAGAGTATGGTCATGATCCGAGCCAATCGCGTCCAACGGCGTGACTCATCTATCCGCGCTTGGCAAATAGGTCCTCACCGGAGCCGGCGTCAGTCTATTTTCAATGTGTTCCGGCAGCCTCCCGTCTTTCTTTCCTGCCTGTTCTGAGAGTTCCCCATCGCGTTGAGGTGCAACCATAAAAAGTGGAGGCCAGCCAAGATAGCCACAACCAGAAACCCCACCCCCACAGCGCACCATGCCTGGCCGTCCACGTCGCCGCACTGTCCTCAGTGGCAATCCCGACGTCCGCAGAGAAGAGCCCGGCCACGACTTGCCGTCGTGGTGGCTAGACCCGCCGGAGGCACCGGATGTATTCTCGCCTCCGATTCTGGGGCGGCCACGGCGCACTTACTTTGACCGCAACAGGACCACTGGCGAGCCTTTCGCGTGGGAGGTAATGAACCGCGTCTTTTTGCCGGAGCACCGGAAGCGTCTAGCGCTAATAGACGTGTGCGACGATATCCGGGTAGTGGTACGGCCAATCCCGACGACGCTTATCTTCGTGCCCGCCTCGCCCAAGCTAAAGAGGAGTTGCAGACACAGCTTGCGATCTACCGCTCTCTCGAAAAAGAATAGGGTCTTGTCGACCTTCTGGCGTCACTGCCGCCAACATCATAGGCAGCGCATAGTTAGATTGTTGTTCTAGGTGGGGTTTGCTTGTAAAATATTTCTAGATTTGAATGAAAACTTGTCATTACAAATGGCCGATACTCACATTGCAAATTTGATTCCAAACATGATACACGACGAGTACACAACCTAGTCTAGTGATAAGCCTATTCGTCGGAGCTAGAGTCGAAGTGGTAGTAGCGACGACACATGGTGTCGTTGAAGATGTCGACAGTGAGCATGGCTTCGCCGCTATACTTGAAGACGACGAAGTTGCCAACTTTGATTTGGTGTTGTCAGGTGAACTCCTCCCATCCATTGGCGAGGAACAGCTGGCCGAGGCGGTCGAACAACACCTCCACCGGCCACGCGCCGATATTGACACTGGCCACTCGCAGCATGACCTGCTGGGGCTCTACACCATCGACCAGCGACGCGAATTTGCGGGGCAGGAGCATCCTGTCCCGCATCATGCCCGACGAATTCGAAGTCGGCAAAGCTGATGTCGATGGGCTCGAGCTCGGGCGACGACGGTGGTGGTAATGGAGATCGTGTCGGCGTGTCGTGGCCGTGTCCCCCACGCCTTCCTCGACGACCACGGCTAGGCCCCGGAGGTGAGGGAGACTATGACATCGTGCTGCTCTGGCCGCGCTCTTCGCGTCTACCTCGATGGCCACGGTCAGGGCCCGATGGTTGTCCTAGACACCCTCCCCTCGATCCAATGGCGCCGGCCATGGCTTGCTACCAGTAGTGAATGATAGGAGGGAGGAGAGTGCGGTGTGGAAGAAGATGGCCACGGGTGGCCTGTTTAAAAGGCACGACATTGGGTGCTGGCGCGGAGGCTGAGATGACGTCATTGATGTGTGGCGGTAGGAGCGCAGGTGTCGGGCGGCGCCGCCAATGCAGGAGGGGAAGCGTCAGCGACGCGGCCAGCCTTTGGAGCAACCTAGCTCTCTCCATTGATAGCTAGTCGAAGAAGGTTGGGTCGCTGTCATGCGGGCCCTCGAGCCCCGCGGGATGACAATGGAAGACATGCCCGCTGTCCGCTCCGACGCAACCGTTGTCAAAATTTGGTGCACGGATCGATCGGGCCGGACGCGTCGGTATAGATGGGTTGCCCCGCTGGAGAGCCATGAAGCTACTCGATTCCGTTCGGACTCGTTCAGACGCCAGCGAACCGGTTAAGTCGCGCTGGTAGAGATGCCCTTGCCACCCGGAGTAATTTGACCGCAGCGCACCGTACCGTCCGCCGCTGTACGACGAGTTCAAGGCATTGAGTGCAACGGAATACATCATGTCTAATGTTTATCTTGCTGGAGATATCCTCGGTCCACAACAGCATCAGCAGGCAGAGGGACGTAACCGCCAGGGTCCAGGGGAGGTGCAGGCAGAGTATAGTGATGGAACGGTGACTCGCTGCTGCGTGTTTTCTCCAAATCACACTACTATTGCAAATAACGGCTTCTTTTCGTCGATAACAGATGGCATCATCCATCTTCCAATAAACGGGCGCGCAATGGAGTGGTGAACAGTAAGATGGAGATTCACTCTGCAGAAATATGAAATCGCATGTGCGTCACGCGTTCGGGCATTTCTTTTTCGGGAAAACACAATGATATTGCTTTTCTTTTCATTGCAAAGAAGAGTTTGAGTTTTACAGAGTTACATGTCTATGCCGCATGCATAGAACAGACCACCGAGAAGGTGGGAAGCACAGAATTACATACAAAAAAAATCAGTGCACATCCCAGTCAGTGGGGATGATGACTCTCAGGCCTTTGGCCCCAGCTCTAGCCCAGAGCACCGCCTCTTCTCGAATGTTTGCAGTCGGCTGGGGGACGGATGGGCGAGCGCCGTCAAAGACGCAGGAGTTGCGTTGCTTCCAGATCATCTAGGCGACAAGGTGTGTGGCGGTAGCCAGTCCTTTGCGCATGGGCTTAGGTGTTAATTGTCTTGCGACGGACCACCAGTCTTGAAGATCAGTTTCGTCCTCCGGCGGCCTGCATGGGATTTCCATGGGTCGATCCAAATGGGCGATCAAAACGGTCCGTTTCTATCCGTTTGAGTCGGTTCGCGGTCGCTATGTGGTCGCGGTCCGGCCTGTCTGGCCAGCCGTGCCTCGCGGCCCGACCCAAATGTCCGTCTCCCCTGCTGTCACCGCTTGACACCCTCGGCGATGGGATGTTAATGGCGACGCGACGTCGGCTATCAACGCTGATGGCTTCCCGCGCGGCCGGCGTTTCCCGCCATTGTTCCGTTTCCCGCGCTGCGCCTTACCTCCCACGCGCGCCTCCCCGGCCGTTTCCCGCCTTCGCCGCGATCTATAAAAGATGGCCACGCGGCGCGGCTGAGACAACGAGCCCAAGCAAACAACAACCATCGCGGAAAAAAACCGTCTAGCACAGCCACGCCTCACCCCAAGATCACCAACTGGACCAAGATTAGGGAGGTGTGCCGCACCCGCTTCCAGGAGGCCGACATCGATGTTGTCGACCTCCAAACCACGTTGTTGTCCCAGCGCATGGCCGAGGCGGAGGTGGTGGCCTTTGCGGAGGCAGGTCGTGTGGCCGAGGCGGCGCTGGAGCATGTGGTGGAGACGACCGCACAGGTGACGGTCCAATGGATGGTGCATCAGGTTCACCACCTCGCCGCCAAGGAGGCGGTGGCGGGCGTCAGATTACTGTATTGAGGGAGCCGTACGGCAAACTGGAGAAATGCAGGGCGAAGCTGTAACACATGTCACATGCGTGTACTATCAGAGCGTCATAGCCTGCTGCCCTGCCCACCCGGGTCCCGTAGAGACGAATATACGCTGGGTTTATTATACAGTACTAGATTACGTAGGCGCGCGTTGCTGCGTTCGTCTATTAGGAATATATTAGAAATGGTAAAAGTCAATTTTAATTACTTTTAACACAGTCGTTGATTTGCAAACCGAGAAGTTTGATATAATAGACTAAGGAAAAATTCAAGTGTAACTTGAAACAATTCTAATAACCTTTATTTTTTTTGAACCATGCAGGAGAACTGCATGTCATTAAATAGATAGAGAAAAACAGTTCGGTCATTAGGGTTTGATAACCATGCAGGAGAAGTTTGATATAATAACCTTTATGAAGTATGCGATTGCCGGCCATAATTTGTTACACTGATGTTATCATATGGACTCAAAAATTGAAATGGTGTGGGATTTGGTTTGAGTGTAGATGCTAGGCTCATGAGATGGATGAGACGTCAGGGTGTATCAGGTGAAATACATTGAGTCGGTTAAAAAATTACCATCATATACTTGATGTTCAGTATTCTCGTTAGAAAGTCCAACGGTCTTTTCCTGTTTATAAATATGATGAGGAAAACATCAAATATAAAGTAAAAAATCATATGTGTGGTAAATAGAAAGCAGAAAGAAGCAAATTGTATCGTTGTTTCCAGGGACATACATAGGATAGGAGAGCTCATCTGAGTTACTATAAAACGTTCTTCAGAATGTTGATTTAGCCACAACAGTGAGGCCCAAGACCACCAGTTACTAACAAAATCGAGAGACTTATGTAACACAAACAATGAAATACCCAAGGCAGTAACTATTGTCAAAAGTAACCAGTTGACTTGTTTAGATAATAGTTACTACATAGTGAAAATTACATGAAACCTCCATGAGAGCAGGTGAATTATCCACACCCAGAAACAAACTGATAGAATATTCTTACATTAGATTTAATTTCTAACCATCTCCTAGTTTTTTGTTTAAATTATGCAGATATTAGATACATCTAGAAGTTATGCATGGAAGAACATCGGTTTATAACAAAATTAAATTTCAGATCTCCTCAGCTTGAATCCGAAATAATCCACGACGCACGGACAAGAACCATTGTGGGCTTGGGGAGGGGGTGCATGAGTAATAGGCCAGGAGGCTGTTCAGTCTAGTGAAAAAAATGAGTCACTCCAAATTTACTTTCGCTACTTTACCTCATCACACTTTTTCTTAAAGATATCTGCTTCCATCTCCAATTGTCCTAAGAGATGCTTCTCCACCTTTAATACTTCCCATAATCAAGGTTCCATCATCGGTCTTTCAATAAAAGACCAAATCTGACACACTATGAGGCTTCGCTCGTGCATGTGTATGGTCAACATTATCGGTCACATACACTTAGTTACAGAACAAAGCATATATTTACTAATTCAGTGTTTAGAATAGTCTTCTATTCTGCTATTGTAGGATCTTCCTAGTACAAACAAAAATAGTTAGGTCATACAAAATTGTTGGGTCCTATTAAGAATTTCAGAACTATTAGATTAGACGATAATCGAGAAACTATTATTAAACTGAGACTTACAATTTGCCACCACAGGTACATATTTGAGCCAAATTATAATATAACTGTTTCCAAAAAAGTTGCGTGAGAGAGATCCTGGAGTGCCCAGAGTCCTGAGAAATTAAGGTTCCTGAGAAAGAAATAATTCTACAAATCAATCTGTAGCTTTCGTGTACTTCTACCTATGTCATCAGATTGAAGTGGGTCTCTCAATTTTTTTCTTGCGTCTTCGTTGTTGCACATGTGCAATACTTCCTTTCTCATCGATAGAACCAACCCATACACAATTACTGAAAACTGCGTCAGAATTCAGAGCACACAAGGCCGAGGAGGATAACTTCACAAGAAAGAGAAAAAACAAACCTAGGGAGCAATGGGGTTGTCTTGCAGCCATCAGATAGGAAGCTTCAATGGGTCGCAGAACCATGTAGGCCGGACAACAGGCTGATGGAATCGAATATCTCATGAAATATACCAGCACGGAGTCCACGAGTGGGACAGGAAGCCACGCAGGGGCGGATAGACGTCATTTCTCTGCGTCTGGGCGACGACGACGCATCAAGAGTTCGCCGTAGGCATGTGTCTGGGCGCAGCCGGAGGCGTCCTTCAGCTGACGATTGGGGAATCCTGAGTTGCTGCCTGCCGATGTGAATGGCGGTGACGGCTGAGCGAGGAGAGATCGTGGAGTCGTGGTGGGAATTGGGGGAGAGAGAAGGCAGGTCGGCGTGGAGTGTGAGGCAAATTCCCTACGTGTATCACAACCATCTATGCCAAATCGAACATCACACCGTCGATTTTCGAGGAACCTTCGATTTGTTGTGCACACTAGCGGGCCTAGGGATGTTCGGTCCAGGAATAGCCCATGCGGGAGTTAGAGGTACGGTCAAAAACGACTGAGGCAGTAAATCCAATGGTCAAAAACTTGGATGCGTGGGAGAGCTCCTAGGTGGCTTGGTTATAATATCCCTAATACGTGGAGCAAAGGAAGTTTGGCAGATGCAGTACTAAACAACACGCAAAAAAAAAAAAGATGCAGTACTAAACAACAAACAGTCTGAGGGTACAAGCAAACTTTGTTAGAGCAGCGACATATATATCCCGTACGAACTAATCACGTGCTCCCTCCGTTCCATAATATAAGATATTTTAATTTTTGTGAAATAAATATATCTAGACGTATTTTAGTGTGTGATTCATTCCGAATCTACACAATAATACACACTAAAAAATGTCTAGATATATTCATTTCACGAAAGATAAAAAATTTATATTTTAAAACGGAGGAAGTAGGAAACTGTGTATGATAATTTTTATGCGGAAACGGCTTTTTTTTTTGACAGAGGGTTGAGACTGTGTACCTTTTATGATAATTTTTATGCGGAAACTGTGTACATTTTATAAATTTTATAATGTACAGAGGGTTGAACTAGGCTCAGTACCAGTTACAGATATTTTACAATCATAATGTGTCAAGCCACTGCTGCATACCTTCCTTGAGACTAGGTTTAGCTCTATGCATAGTCAAGGTGAATGTTGCTTTAAAAACAGAGATACATCTAGTGATGGAAGGATTAAGATCCTTGAAAATATAGCTATTTCTTTGGTCCCATATACTCCAGCATCCAGTGATGATAATTTCCATAAGAAAACTGGGGTTCAATCTGCTTCTAGCATCATTGATCATTTGATGAATATCCATATCAGTGTGCCATTCAAGTCCCAGGGCCCACCAGAACCCTTGGCTGAAGCTACATTCAAAAAGTAGATGTTGTAGGGTTTCCTGAGGACATGTGTCACATATTACACAGTCATTGTATTCCACGAAGAAATTCTTTCTTGTCATTAAATCTTTGGTATTTAGTCTCATATTCAGAAGGAGCCAGGCAAAAAAATTGTGTCTTGGGAGACAACATGATTTCCAAATATCAAGAATAGGCTTTGGTGTTGGGTGGGCCCCAATCAGAGCTTTGTGTATCTTCCTGGTTTTGAAGGTCTCACCCCAAGAAAAGTACCATGAGTCATGGTCATCAGTGTGATTTATGATTCTGATATTCTTCAACATATCAATAAATTCCTCATGAGCAATAATGGATAAGGGGAGTTGAAAGAGATCATAGAAATCGTCGTCAGCTGCAGAGATGGCCTTGGCCATGGTCAAGGTATCATTGTGGCAGAAAGAGAACAAGTGTGGGTATTTATCTTCAAAACATTCATCCTTCCATAAATCTTTCCAAAGTAGCATAGATTTTCCATTGCCAATTTTACAGTGAGTCATGTCTCTGTAAATATCAACATAGTTCATACAGTCTCTCCACCAGAAGGATCCAATATGATTCATTGAGTGTGGGGCAGAATCTCCTTGATACTAGGCTTTCCATATTAGATCAACCCATGGTATATCAGCCCTATTGTCGAATTTATGAATATTTTTCAATAGAAGGGCCTGATTTTGTACCTTGAGGTTTATGACACCTAAACCTCCTTGATCCTTTGGTCTACGGATCAAATCCCATTTAGCAAGACATTTCCCATGTTTATGGATGTCTTTCCCTGCCTAAAGGAACTGTCTGCCACCTTTTTCGAAATGGACAAAAATTGTTATGGGAACTTTAAAAGAACACATGGCATGGATGGGCATAGAATTCAGTACAGAATTCAATAATGTGAGTCTTCCTGTATATGACATGAGAGAAGATAATCCCGGGAGCTTTCTATCAAATTTGGATACAATGGGCATCAAGCTATCAATAGATGGTCTTGTGGTACCAAGTGGGAGACCCAGGTTGGTAAAAGGTAAGCTTTCCAATTTGCATCCAAAAGATGAACCAAGTTGACATGCATAATCAACTGATACATTGATAGGTATCAGGGTAGATTTATCATAATTGACCTTGAGACCAGTCATACTGCTGAATTGTTGGAGTCTATCCTTGAGATTATTCAGTTGAATGCTATCAGCATGCATAATCAAAAGGGTGTCATCAGCATATTGAAAGATAGGATATTTTTTTCCATAATCATTATCAAGAGGCAAGCTGATTTCATTTCTGTGTCAGGCATCATTGACATTTTCTTGTAATAATTCAGCTGTGCAGACAAATAAAAGGGGAGATAAGGGGTCTCCTTGTCTGACACCTCTTTTGCAACAGATTTTTTTCCCTAGGATACCATTTAGTAACACTGATGTAGAGGCAGAGAACAGAATATATCTGACCAGGGAAATCCATTTGGGCCCAAATCCTTTAGCATTCAGCATATTAATGATTGCATTATATTCAATCTTATCAAAAGCCTTCTCATAGTCAATCTTCAGAATGATAATGGGTTTCTTAGACACATGGCAGATGTGTAGATATTCAAATGCCCATCCCAGACAGTCATGAATATTTTTCCATTTAATAAAGCCATACTGATTATTATGGAGAATGGATTTAATAACCTTCTGGAGCCTATTGGCCATAATCTTGGTGATGATTTTTAGTGGAAGACTAACCAAAGAAATAGGCCTATAATCATTCATAGTCTCAGGATCATTTGTCTTGGGGATGAGAGTAATAAAGGCAGTGTTGATGGCATTCATATTCACTGTTTCATCACAGAAGTCATGAACCAGTTTTACAAAGTCTTCCTTGATAATAGGCCAGCATTTTTTGAGGAATTTCCCATTGAATCCATCAGGACCAGGTGCTTTGTCAGAAGGAAATTCATTGACCACAATTTCAATCTCCTCATTTGTGAATGGAGCATCCAGGTGAAGAAGATCATGAGGTAAGACCAAATCATCAAGGTTATAGTCACTGATAATATTTTCACTTGTGCCAAGTATTTGTTTGTATGAGTGCCAAATTGCAGCAGCCTTGAGTTCATGTTCAGTCAGAACCAAATTGTCTTCAGTCTTGATATGTGTGATGAGATTTTTTCTGAAATTCTGGGTTGCCACAGCATGGAAAAATTTGGTGTTCTCATCCCCCAATTTGGCCCATCTAATTCTAGCCCTGCTTTTCCAGTAAATTCTTTTAGCCTCCAGGAGTTTATTGGTATGTTTCATCAGAATCTTTTTAAAATTCATCTCATGTAAGGCAAGTGGTCTCTGATCTTCAATTCCTTCAAGTAATGCCAGGATAAATGTGCAGTTCCCAATAGTCTGATTTAGATTTGAAAGTTTCTTGCTCCATTTCTTAAGGCCAGCTCTGAGATGTTTGAATTTGCAGTTGATAGCAAGGGCAGCATCACTGTTATAGGGAGCAGAATTCTAGAGAGTGTTCACAGTGTCATAAAAACGATCAAAATCCAGCCAGAAGTTCTCAAATCTGAATAATTGTGCTTTAGGAATGGTAGTGCCCACTTGGATACTGATGGGTGTATGATCAGAGCCAATTCTTGAGAGAGGATGGGCCATGGTGTTGGGGAATATTGTAGTCCATAAAGGGCATGTGAAAATCCAATCCAGCTCTTCTAGTAGAGGGGGTCTTGCATGTTACTCCAGGTGAATGATCTTCCTTTTAGTGGTACTTCCACAAGATCATGTGATTGGATGGCATTGCTGAAAAGCATCATATTATGAGCATCACCACCTTCTCTGTTTCTATCTTCAGGGCTTCTTATGAGATTGAAATCCCCTACTAACATCTAGAATGGATAATTGGAAGTATCAATATTATGCATCCAATTGAAAAAATCAGCTATGTGTTCATTGTGTGCAGGTCCATAAATATTGGTCCGGATCCATGTGGTATCAGAATGATTACAAGTGAGAGCCACAGAGATATGGTATTTAGATTGACAAAGAACTTATCCTGTAAAAAGGCTACCATTCCAAATAGTAATCAATCCTCCAGAGTTACCAAGGGATGGAGAAAATGCAAAATGTGAGAATCTCCTAGGACAAAATTTTCTTAAATAAGAATGATCAAAATATTCTCTTTTGATTTCTTGAAGGAAAATAATATCACAGTTGCTAGAATCCACTTCTTCTCTAATTTGATCATGTCTCAAATCAGAATTAATGCCTCTAACATTCCAGTCAAGAATCATCCAACTCCTATTCATAATTCAACATGTAATGGATCCACATAATCTGATCAACATAGTTAACCAGGTTTTCATTGGGGGTAGCTGGCAGGATAGAGATATAAGTATAATGCACATTGAACCCAGGTTGGTAAATCCACAGATATAAAATGGAGATATAAAGCATAGCAAGGGAGATAGAAACATCCTGGTACTTAAACATCCAGGACATGGTTCTGCTCATCATGAGCAATATAATAGTGCTTATTACATGCCAGATAGTGCCAAATAGATATAGTAGATGAAACTTAAAACTGTGTGTCATTAGACATGTATGACACACATTATTACAGTCAGCAGAGTGATAAAACATTAGCCACATTCAGAGAAGAGCTTGTCCTCTGAAATCTCACTAGGAGAGATCAGGCATTGATTGACACCAATGGACTGGATGGTGTCAATAGGAAGGACAGGTGGGGGTGGAGCATCTTGGTCCATAATAACAACCTCATGAGGATGAGCTTTGCTTTTGGCCACCTTTCTAGATTTTCCTGAGGCATTGATCAGAGTTGAAATAGCTGAATATTTCTCATGAGCTTTAACTGCATCTTCTTTGTTCTTATATCCTTCAGATTGGTTGGCAATCCTTTTACTACGCCCGACAGCAGTGACATCCTTGGGAGCAAGTAACTTGCATTTAGCCACATGGGAGTTATTGTCCTCATTTGCAGAAGATGAAGTACCAATAGAAGTATCCAATGGGGCTTGCACATCATCATCTAAGATTTTAGTAATACAAACAGTTGAGGTGGCAGGCACATGGGGAGCAGTGGCATACAGTTTCAGGAGGCACTTCCTCTGTTTACCAAATTCAGTGTCCACATCAAGTATTTGGAAACCAGCACCATGGATGCTTGAAATATCAGTGTTGCCCAGAGTGGTGTGTGCATTTTTTACCATGTCAGATACCAGACCATGGACAGCATTAAAGGAGTCAACAGCTTCCATCATAGGTTCAAGTTCAGCAAGGTGATCAGCATGAGCAGGACTGTGTTGGGGAGGGGTTGCAATCATTGGTTCATTGTCAGTAGCAGGTGCAACATTTCCATATGGGATTGCAACATTGGGAATATCAGGTGCAGCATTGGAAGGTTCTTTAGGAGCATGATCATGAACCATATCATCCCAGTGTCCACCAAATGGATGAGGCATGGGGTGTGGGTTACCACCATCAGGTGGAAGAGGATCCTCATCACCACCCAGTCCTCCAATAACTCTAGCCTGCAGGATGTGATTCACCACAGTCCAGGAGTGGCCATGACCTTCATCACTAGTATTATCCCCTACAACCAAGCTAATAGGGATTTCAAGCATATCTGGCACTCTGATCTTAACCAGGATTCTAGCTCTATTAGAGTAGTCTTTGTTCCAGACTAAAAACAGATTCTGTAACTTTGTCCACTAACCATGCATCTTGGGGGTAATTAACCATCATCAGCCAAACATCATGTGTGAAGGTCATGTTCCTATGATTCAGACCTCTATTGTGGGGGATCACCCTAAGAATACTGTCTCCAACAAAAAAAGGACTACGCTTAATGGCAGTATCCATTGCGCAGGTGTCAGAAAACTGTACCAGTGCGGCGCCCATGGCAGACCTGGAGAAGTTGCGAATGTTGAGGCCACGATCATTGAAATAGTTCCTGATCAGGTGGGCATCCGCGGCGAACTGCTCAGGGTCCGAGGGGGGCTCGAGGATGACAATGGCCATGACATCACACCGAAGCAGGGCATCTCCACTAAAAATGTGAAAACCCCGGCGTCGGCGATGGATGCAGGGTTGGATGACTTCGGCTCCAGGTGGGAGGTGGGGGTTAGGGTCGCAGGGGTAGTTCGCCATTGTTGAGGAGGGGTGGGGGATGTTGCAGGTGTGAGATTGAGGTGGCGACGATGGCGAGGAATGAACATGGTTCAGTTGGAGAGCGGAGGGGTCAAGGTTCACTGTTTTCGAAGTCGTAACGACAAGCCCTCTTTCAGAGGAGATGATATGCTCAGGTCGTTTTTGTTTAATGCGAAACCCCCTGAGATTTATGCTTAAGGATATAACAAGATTTCCTAATGTGCCCATATCCATAACAAACTTTGCAGCGAATTTGAGAAATACAATCGTGGCTTGAGTGGCCCATCGCAAGGCATCTAGAGCATATAACATGGGCCGAAAGGGGCTAGGGTGATGGGCTGTCAGAAACAGTGGGCTGAATATCGCTAGAATTTGAGAGAGAATCCAAGCGGGAAATTGGCGTCCGATCCGAGGAGATCGGATCACGTAGCGATGAGGTCGGCGATCTTGCCACGCAGGCCATCCTCCGATGAGCAGCTAACGGCGTGGAATTGGCTCCGGTGAGACGAGATCTCCGGCGAGAAAGCATAGTCCAATTCATCTCTTGTTCATAAAACCAATCATATGATTCCTTGATCCAATTCGGACCCCCATAACCCCATAGAGAAAAGTAGCATTTAAAAGCCGGACATCGGAAACATCTGAGTTTGTAGATCAAGAAACCCACAGCTTTGGAGAATACTTCGAATTTGAATGTCCGATCATGAATCAAACTGATATAAAAACCATGCTTACTTCCTCCAAGGCATGATTGAAGGGCAGTGCAAACATTGTCTACATCGAGTCGAAAATTGGCTCGGCCAAAAGAGACCATAAGGGTAAAACCAGATCCAGGAGATGGGGGTTGCACATGGGTAGAAAAGGAAGATCGAACCTTTAATTCAAGTCCCATGCCATGGAAGAAAGCCAGAGTATCTCTGAGAGCACGAGGATCCATTATATGGGAGAGTTAGAGAGAATTGCCATAGATCGCCAGGGAGGTCGATGCGGAAACGGCTTGACACCTGAGAACATATCCAATACGAACCTAATCACAAAGAAATATTGTTTTGCCTCCGTCTCAAAATAAAGGTCACAGATTTGTCAAAATTTGATAAATCTAGACACTATTTAGTATATAGATTGATCGAAATTTGGATACAATTTGGATACACCCGCGATATCTATTTTAAGACGGATGGAGTAGTAGTGTAATTTCAAAAGAAAAACATTCAGTCTTCCAGGACTGGAGTAGACATGACATGTTTCATATTCCAATATTCTTTTCTGCACTATGAACCAAAGGAGCCCCAATAGTTTTAGAGGCATAATTTTAAAATTGTTCCACGGATGGAGATTTGGTTTCTTATTATTTCAAAACAAAAACTCACTGTAGGATCTTCTCTTACCGCATTTCTTTCAAAAAAAAAGCACATTGTCCTGCCTAGAAGAAAAGACAATTCAAACTTAAAAAATGAAACTTTAAACACAGAGACACACATGCATTTTCACAAAAAAGACATTTTTATAACACATTAAAAACAACTTTTCATATCCATAAAAATGATTTTTACATACACATAGAACAAATAAACATCTACGATGACATAGAAAATCATATGCTTACGAAAAAATATTATAAATTTACTTGTGAAAATGCACGGAGCTCCCATATGTTCTTTTGGTAATTAATGACTACTTATGCGAACTAATGATACCGTTGAGATTTATAAATGAAGGAATTCCCCGTAGGAAACACATGAAGACATTTGTCAGATTCAAGGAAGAATGTCACCTATATAAATACATGCATTGCGATTTAGTAGAGAATGAAAATCCTATGGACGAATGCCTCAAAATCAAGATATCCATCAAGATCATTGAGTTGAAGATATAATTAAAAAATATGATTGACCAGAAGCAAAGGAAGTGAACTTTGGGGCAACAAGATTATGTTCAATAGTGAATCTAAAAGAGTATGAGTTTGGCGGAATATGATGAATATATTATTGAGCCTCATGAGCGAGTATATATAGGCGTACAGAGAATTAACTTGGAGTACGAGTCAAGTTAGGACTGTACGTAAACAGATCCTAACTCTATCTAAACTACCATAACAACTGTATATACCTAATACTCTAACACTCCCCTGCAATCGTAGCGGTAGCGTCGTGAACAACTAGAACGTCGCAGACGGTCAGACTGGATATAAACCGAAGTAGCATCCAGTAGGCTGACATCCCCCCGCAGTCCGAGAAGGAATGTCGCGGACGGTGTCGCAGCGCGGTAGCTTGGACTGTAGAGGAAGCTGATGATGCTCAAGCGAGGTGGTAACCCTTGTGCCGATGTCGAGGGAGCCGAGAGCGTGAGGCGGTGCCATGGTCGAGGTAGCTGTGCAATGGGTCGCCGTGGTCGATGTCGTGGTCGGGGATGCCGGTGTCGAGGTAGCCGCACTTGAAGCCGCATGCGCATTGCGCGCGAGGAGAATGACGGAGACGCGTCGAGGTAGTCATTGAGGGTGTCGATGCCGAAGTCGATGCAGTCCGAGCCGTCGAGGACGAGGTGCGGCCATAGTTTTGCCAAAACTAGGCGCACGTCGGGGACGAACACACACTCCGATTTTTCCAGAACCGAGTATGCAAAGAATAACTCGCCGGTGACGCGGTCGAGACAGTCGTAAAGGGGTTGATGCCGAAGAAGACGTTGTCGAAGCCGATGAAGACGAGGCGCCGATCCGAGCTTGCCAGACTTGGGAACTCGTCGGGGACGATGGCACTCCCGGTGTTGCCAGTACCAGGTGTGCGGGGGCAGGGACCATTATGAACATGTCGCCATGTCAGAAAGACTAGCAGAGGAAGCCTCCAGAGCGGTTGCGACGCGTAGAGCGGCAAAGGGAGAGATGCCGGCGCTGTCCGCGGTTGTCGGAGTAGAGTAGCAGGTGGTGTAGTCGGGGATGAGACAATAACGCTGGCGGCGAAGTTGTAGTGGACAAAGACGTAGAAGGCGGCGAAAACAGCGGCGACCTAGGGTAGTCATGTTGGATGCCTGGAGTGGCGATGGGGTAGTCAGCAGGACCTGCGACGGCGAGAGGGCGCCCTGCAGGTTACCTTGTGAAGCGCCGCGGCGGTGCTCGAAGTAGGCGAGAAATACCCGGCGATGTGACGAAGACCATGTGCAGATGGCGGCGATCCGTGCCATAGGAGATGGCGCGGTGAAAGCCAAGGACGGAGATGCACAAGGACGGCGAAGTAGACTGTGCGCAGCCACGCTATGACCCAAGGGGGCGGCATAGCTGCAGGGCACAAGTCGGTGCAGCGGCTGGGAGACCACCAGGGACGTACACGCCAAGGAAGACGCATTGGAAGCCGGTAGTATGCACCAAGGGCGGCGGCGCTGCGGCCCGACGGGGCGACACAGCGGTATCCCCTAGCTCGATCGGTGATAGGCGCGTGCTCGGGGACGTGCTTGGCATAGACAGGCGCGGGATCGGTTGATCAGGCCGACAGTGCACCATATGCGCCATGGCGTGGACTACGCGTAGATCGGATTCGATGGCGGCGTTGTCGGTGAAGTCCCGAACGATGACGACAAATACGATCCGAGGGGGGCGGCCGCGGCAACCTTCAAAGGAAGGTGTAGCAGCCATCCGTGGTGCGCGGCAGCCTACCCTGAGGCCGCGACAGCCTGCCGAGGCAGGCACAACATCGTAGGAGGCAGGCGCACGGGCGTGGTGTAGATCCTCAATGCCGATGGTCGGAGTAGAGGCGCGGCGATGACGACGGCGGTGGGCGACTCAATCTGATCTAAGATCGGTAAACCAAAAAAGAAAACCGATCAAGAGATTGGAAAAAAAGACTTACAGGGCAGCCGATCACGGATCGGCGAACGAACCCTGCGTACGGATCGCGCGGCCCCCGGCGGAGATCATGGAGATCGATCCCCCGGGGACGGCGTGGCGGAAGCATGCGACTAGGGTTTGGACTGATTAGGCTGATACCATAAAAGAGTATGAGTTTAGAGGAATATGATGGATATATTATTGAGCCTCATGGGCGAGTATATATAGGCGTATATAGGATTATCTTAGAGTACGAGTCAAGTTAGGACTGTACGTAAACAAATCCTAACTCTATCTAAACTACCATAACAACCGTATATACCTAATACTCTAACGGAATCAAATATGGTTGATATGAAGTTCATGTCAAGATCAAGAAATAACCAAGATGAAATTCATTGGCGAAACTTGAAGGTGTCATGGTTGGGATCATGAGAGCCAAAGTTGATCAAGTCTTGAAGAAAGTAATTCGGGTGAATAATTTCTAATGGATTTCAAGAGATCAAGATAGAGCACACATAATAGTTGATCAAGTTTAAAAGGAGTAATTTTATAGATTCCAAGAAATCAATATAGAGCACAACCTAAAAACTATGTGGTCTAGTGGTATGGTAAGCAACTGAGAGTTGTGATTCATGAACTGGCCCACGAGAGCACAGCCCATCGCCGCCTATCCCTCTCGGTAGCTTTGAGCGCTCGCCAAGATGCATCCACAACCGGTAACCCACGCTCGCACTCCAGGGGAACAACGGCAACAACGGCAGTACGTTTTCACCAACTAATGCGAACCGTGTCCCAATCACGTTCATTGTTAGGTAGACCACAATGACAGAAGCCCAACCAAAGGACTGGACCAAACCAACGTATAGGGACAGAAACAAAGGGAAGGCTTATGGGAAGCCGGTAAGCAGACATAGAGACAAATCCAATACAAAAACATGGTGAAACGAAGGTTAACGCTAAGAATCCAAAAAAAATTAGATCGATAATCAACAATAAACATATCTCTACACTACATCATTTCTCTTTTCACGTGAGTTCCATCGAAGTCTCAACATGTAGATTGATGTTTGAACTAATATAGATGGCTGATATGGGGTCTGACTCTAGCATGGTCGCCAACATCTTGTTGACAACAGGCACACAAAAACAAAGAAGACATGTAAAGTCATGAATCATTGCCGTAACTTCGTAAGTTTCATACCAAAAGTGAGCGTTGTACCGATGGCACTATGTGTTCGGTGCACAATGCAACCACTTATTTTCGAGGATCCAACTTGGGTGTTCAAACTTTGAACGTGTATAACAACAAACACTCTTCATTTATTGGTGTTAAGCTTGTCAAGGGTTATTTTTTCATTTATTATGTATAGCTAGTTTTTTTCTAGAATTGCTAGGCCTCCATTGATCATAGAATTGTCTAACTTCGGATGTTGCAGAACCCTCTAACACGATATTTAGATATGATAGAAAAAATGCATCTAAAACATTAGGAGTATAGTACATCAAATGACACCAATTAATTAGTTAGAAATCTAACTCTCTCTTCTATTTTACTTTCTTAGATTTAGATAGGAATTCAGCCTAGAAAGATGCATTCAAATGCTTCAAACTAGGTTTTCAAAACTTAACATTATTTCCATGAAAATATATTATCCAAATTTAGAACTAGTTATATGTTATAATTGTACATCAATGGCCATTGTATTTTAATACTTATCACATTCTGGTTAATGGTGTAAGGTGCAATACAAGAATAATAGATAATTTTATCGATAGCCATTTTTTATTAACATATGATGGTAGAAATAATTAGAAAAGTTTAGTATAAACATTCAAGGATCTTTCATGCTTAATCACTTTCATCCCACCATATAATACAAAATACTTAAACTCCCATTTTCATTGCACTGTAACATCTCTAACAGAACTAGACAATTAGTGCCTTCCACCAAAATGTAAATTATGTATGCAAACGATCTAATGCTACAAATAACCAGTTCCTACATAAATTCCTCACATGATATGTTTTTATAACTCTCTCTTATGCGTAGTTTGAAGTTTATAAACAATAACTTTTGTGAAGATGCAACATATCTAAGTTGTAGTTATAAAGATAAATTGACGTATAGTTTCTTGATTTAAAAATGAACTGGTAAAGCCTTTTGTCTAATTAAATAGAATTGTTTTGATGAATAAATGTGACTTAATAATGTAAGTTTCTTTTTTACATGTTTATATGTCTTCACTCAAAGACTTTTTTTCACAAGCCGCGTCAAATTATAGAATAATGGTAAAACAATAGTCTTTGGGCCATAAGATCTTATATTAAGACTTTACTTACAAATTTTATCCATGGACTCTAAAAGGTTGTTTAGAACAAATAAATTATCTTCATTCTATTAATCATATAGCCAACATCACATGAGTGTTTTCTCTTAAAAATTAAATGAAGACTCCAATATTTTCAAGGAGAACATAAAGTAGCTATTTTGTACAACTATTACTTGATCATGTAGCGTGGTTTTTGTAAACAAAAGAGACCTCAGAATGGGTATCAACAAATACATGCATCTTTAAAATTAGGTCACAAGATGCCAAATGTGTCAAGGCTGGTCAAGTTTCTACCATAATATGAGAGATCATATAAAGACAATACACCGAGGCCAAACAAGCACAAATACCATGTGGCATGGGTATACCCTATAGGTACTCGAGCTTGGTATATACGGCCTGAATACGCGGAAGCCCACGATGTCGCCAAGGTCCAAATAGAGAACTCGAGTAACCTACGGACTCTCGATTGCTTCAGGAACAAGAAGAAGCTAAACATAGAAAGTTCAAAGGGGAAAACCCTAACCTGGAACCGACTCGACCTGCTACCCGAGACCTAACCTATCTATATAAAGTCTAGGAGGGGGCGGAGAGGAGGACACACGCAACCCTAGTTTCCACAACCCTTGCCAGATTGCATCTGCGCACCATTGTAATCTTCGATTTCTCTGTTAATTCCATGAGCAGACAAGCAGGAGTAGGGACCTCTACGAGGCCTGAACTGAAGGGTTTCGTAGCATAGTAAATCAAAATTTTCTACGGAAGCGAACAGAGGGAAAGCCAAGATCTAATCTAGGAGATGCAAACAACGAGAGAGATTGGATTAGATCTTCATACCCTTGACGATTCGCACAGCGGAACGTTCGTCGGAACGTGGGTGATGTAGTCGTACTCGCTTCTCCTCCTCGCGATCCGATCCGATCTAGCACCACAAGTGGCGGTGCCTCCGTGAGATGCACACGTGCGGCACCTCGACGTCTCCTCCTTCCACGGACCAGCAAGTATGGTGGAGAGATAGATTGGATCTACAGCACGACGGCGTGGTGTATATGGTGGAGAATTTCTGCCGCAGGGCTTCGCCTACAAACAGTCGGGAGGGAGAGAGGAAGGGCAGCAGGGCAACTGGGTTTGGAGGAAGGTGTAAGGGGAGTGTGAGAGGGGGCGCACCAGCCCTCTATATATAGAGGGGGGTGCGGCCAGCCCTAGCCTCTCCTCCAAGCCTATCTCTAGTTTAAACAATTTAAACTCTCCCTTATCTAGAAATCCTATCTTATCTTATCTCTAGTTTAAACGATTTAAACTCTCTAGGATCGGCTGGGCCCTATGGGGCCTTGTGCCCCTGGCCCAATGCGGCCAGGACACTCCCTCATAGGCCCATGCCCCCTCCCGGAAGGTGGGACCACGTTGGCCCCCTTCCGGAAGGTTCTAGAAGCTTCCGGTACAATACCGATTAACCCGGAACTATTCCGAACTCCAAAAACTGCACTGCCTTATATGAATCTTATTCTCCGGACCATTCCGGAACCTCTCGTGATATCCCGGATCCCATCCGAGACTCCGAACAAAAATTCATAAACCAATTATCCAATCTATCCTAGCGTCGAGACACGTTAAGTGTGTGACCCTGCGGGTTCGAGAATATGCAGACATGATCTTCTATCAATAATCAACAGCGGGGTCTGGGCACCCATATTGACTCCCACACATTCATCGATGATCATATCGGATGAACCACGATGCCAGGATTCAATCAATCCCATATATATATTCCCTTCGTCTCGCGATATTTTACTTGCCCGAGATTCGATCGTCGGTATCGTCATACCTAGTTCAATCTCGTTCACAGCAAGTACTTTACTCGTTCCGTAATCCGATATCACTTTGTGATCAACTCCTTAACCACATGCTTGCAAGCGGTGTTGATATCGATTACCGAGTGGGCCCGAAGTATATCTCTCCGACTTGGGAGGGACAAATCCCATCTCGATACATACAACCCAACAGATACTTTCCGATCACCTGAGAGACACCTTTATGATCACCCTCTCATAGGATGACGTTTGATGACCTCAAAGCTTTCTTCCGATACCAGGGAGTTGTATTATCTCATGGTCTAAGGAATACAATATTTGACATAAGAAAAACTTCGCAAAGACGAACACGATGACACGATCTAATTGCTTCGCTTAGTTTGGGTCTATCCACCACATCATTCTCTAGTGATATGATCTCATTATCAATTGACAACTCATGTCTATGGTTAGGAAACCTTAACCATCATTGATCAATGAGCTAGTCCATAGAGGCGTACTAGGGATACGGTGTTGTTCACAAACCACACAAGTATTAAAGTTTCCGCTTAATACAATTCTAGCATGGAATATAAACTTTATCATGAACAAGAATTATAATAATAACATCTTTATTATTGCCTCTAGGGCATAATTCCAACATGAACCTGGGTAAATCTTCGAGTCTCCTGTGTGCTTGTTTGCTAGCCGATTGATGCTTCCAGCGCTCCCTCCTCCAAAATCCAAGTCCATAACAATGGGCATTGATGAGTTAAACCCTCGTCAATTGGCGCCGTCTGTGGGAATTGGGAGTGCTGATGTTGCGGATTCTTCGATCCCATCAACTGCGATCTACAACTCCGCAACAACGGAAATTGGCCAGCTCTTCGGCGCGTTCGACTTCACCGTCCACACGCCGGCTACTCGCCCGGCTTTCGAGTCCGTGGGCGACAGAATTAGCTTGGCGATCGGGAGCTTCCGCTTCCAAGTTAGTCAGATGGGCACGCTTCACATGCCTGACCAGCCGATGACACCATCGATTGCTCTAGCATCGTGGTTCCCTCCGCCGATCGGCACCCTCAGTGAGATTAATGCCTCGACAACAGTCGAGAACACGGCCAGTGACAGCAGTCGCGAATCCGATCTGGGCGATCTGGCAACTGAAGATGGAGCCTACGGCTCCGGATCTAAAAGTTGTGGGAGCAGCAGCTTCCCCAACCACTTCATGTGCGCTGTCATCAACGCGGGCGATTCCTCCGCCAATCGCGACAACATGGGAACGGTGGCCATAGAGCCGAACCGCCAAACGGCGGCATACCCAACGGCGGCCCTACCAACGGCGCCCCCATCAATAACGGAGGGGCAGCCGAACCCCCCACCATGGTGAACGAGCAAACCAGCGAACGCGTCGTGATCAGGCTCAACGATCTCAAGTGGGCCCGCTGCCGAGAAGCCCTACGAGGCCACCCTCTTCCTTTCGGCTCCCCACAAGAACTACTTATGGGCTACCATTGGCTCCTGAAAGAGGAATACAAACGCCAACTGCAAACAGTCGCGCAACTCGAGGCGCGTAAAAAGGCGGCAGACAAGTCGAGGCTCCGACGAGCTGGGCTCTGTTGGAGATATGCCCAAGAGGCAATAATAAAAGAGGTTATTATTATATCTTTGTGTTTATGATGAATGTTTACATCCCATGCTATAATTGTATTATTAGGAAACACTGATACTTGTGTGTTTTGTAAACATAAAAGAGTCCCTAGTAAGCCTCTTGTTGAACTAGTTTGTTGATTGATTGATGGTCATGGTTTCCTGATCATAGACATTGGATGTGATTAATAACAAGGTTATATCATTAGGAGAATGATATGATGGACACACACCCATAGTAAGCGTAGCATAAGATTAAGTCATTAAGTTCGTATTGCTGTAAGCTTTGAAATACATAGTAACCTAATCCTTCGACCATGAGGTTATGTTAATCACCATCACCGGATGGGTACTTTGATGACATCAAACGCCGCTTCGTAACTGGGTGGTTATAAAGGTGTCATTGGGTATTCTGAAAGTATGTGTTGAAGCGTATAGACCAAGATTGGGATTTGTCCATCCATATGACGGATAGATATACTCTGGGCCCTCTCGGTGGAATGTCATCTAGATAGCTTGCAAGCATGTGACGAGGTCACAAGGGATGACATAACATGGAACGAGTAAAGAGTACTTATCAGTAACGAGGAAGAACTAGGTATGAAGATACCGACGATCAAACCTCGGATAAGTAGAATATCGCGAGACAAAGGGAATTGGTTTCGTATGTTAAATGGTTCAATCGATCACGATATCATCGTTGAGTATGTGGGAGCCGTTATGGATCTCCAGATCCCGCTGATGGTTATTGATAGAAGAGGTGTCTTCATCATGTCTGCATATTCACGAACCGTAGGGTGACACACTTAAGGTTCGAAGTTGTTTGAAGTAGATATGGAATTTGCGTTGGAGACCGAATGTTGTTCGGAGTCTCGGAATGGGTCCGGGACATCACGGGGAGATCCGGAATGGGTCCGGGACATCACGAGGAGATCCGGAATGGTTTGGAGAATGAGATTCATATATTGGGGATCATTTTCTAAGTTAGGAAATGTTCCGGAGTGTTTGTATGGAGATTCTAGAAGTTTTCGGAATGTTTTGGAAGGTTCTAGAGGATTTCTTGGAGTTTGCTTGAAAACCAAGAAAGGGATCAAAGAAACCAAGTGGGGTAAGACACGGATTCGTGGGGGAGGAGGACTCCTCCCCCCAACCCGCCGGCCCAAGGAGGAGGGAGTCCTACTAGGACTCCCCCTCCCCAGGCGCGTCTCCCTCCTTTAAATAGAAGGGAGGGGGCGCCCCCTCTTGCACCTTGTCTCATAACTCCCAATCATAGCCGCCTCTCTCCTCCACGTTTCTTCTGCACAGGCATAGGCGAAGCCCTGCAGATTTCTCATCTCCACCACCACCACCACGCCATCGTGCTGCTGGGATTCCATGGAGAAGATCTACTACCTCCGCTGCTCGCTGGAACGGGGAGAGGAAGTTTTGCTTCGACTCCGCACGTGTGACCGTCTGCGGAAGTGCTGCCGGAACACGGCGCCGGAAGGATCGTCCACACGATCTTGAGATCGGCAAGTGATCGACTACATCATCCACGAGATCTAATCTCGTTAACGCTTTCGGTTCTACGAGGGTTAGTACCGATCTGTCTCGTTGCTCATGTCTAGTAGATTAGATCTTGACTTTTATCTAGATTAGATCTGGGTTTTGCTCGTTCTTGCGGTAGAAATTTTTTGTTTTCCATGCTACGAACCCATCAGTGCTATCAGAGCCTTGTCTATGCGTAGATCTGTTGCACGAGTAGAACACAATGAGGTTGTGGGCGTTGGTGCTCGTGCCGTCTTTTGCTATATGTGTACTTTGCATCTTGCGGTATGGTGGGATGAAGCGGCACGGGCTAACATTACATGTCATCGTACATGAGACTTGCTCCACGCTTGACGTGCAACTCGTATTGCACAAGTGGCTTTGCGGGTGTCTGTCTCTCCCATCATAGTATAGATCAAATCTACACTTTGCACTTGATAGCACTTGTATCAACGTTGTGGTTCAGTTTCGTAGGTAAGATGCGTTCTTAGTCGAAAGCCCCAAGCCACGTAAAACTTGCAAAGAAAATTAGAGGCGTCTAACTTGTTTTTGCAGGGGTTTTGTGATGTGATATGGCCTACATGTGATTGTGATTGTATTTGATGTATGCAATGATCCTTGTTGTAATATGGCAACCGGCAGGAGCCTAATGGTTGTCTTTAATTCTGTTAAGACCTGCGTGTCTATTCATCTTGTAATAGCTTTGTTCCAAGTAGTTGTAATAGTTGCTAGTGAAGATGAACAACCATGAAGCGGCGCCACGGACCTTGACGCAATGCTGGTGATGATGGAGATCATGTCCGTGCTTTGGATATGGAGATCAAATGCATAAGAAGAAAGGGCCATATCATATCACACTAATTATGAATTGCCTATGATGTTAATCCTTTATGCATCTTGTATTGCTTAGATCGCGACGGTAGCATTATAAGATGATCCATCTCACTAAATATCAAGTAATAAAGTGTTCGTCCTTAGTTGGCACCGTTGCTAAGACTCGTCGTTTCGAAGCATCTCGTGATGATCGGGTGTGATAGACTCTACTTGTGCATACAATGGGTGCAAGCCAGATTTGCACATGCGGAAACTAAGGTTAATCTTGACGAGCCTAGCATGTACAGACATGGTCTCGGAACACGGAATACCGAAAGGTAGAGCATGAGTCATATAATTGATATGATGAACATGAAGATTGTTCGCCGATGAAGCTACATCATCTCACGTGATGATCTGACTTGGTGTAGTGGATTTGGTTCGTGTAATCACTAAAACAACTGCGAGGGATGTTGTTTTGAGTGGGAGTTCACCTAGTTGATTTAAGAATTAAATTTGAACACTATTTATCATAAACTTAGTCTTAACTACTTGCAAATATGTTGTAGATAATGGCGAACGTTTCCATCAATTTCAATGCGTTCCTAGAGAAAGAAAAACTTAAAAACAATGGAAGCAATTTCACGGACTGGTTCCGTGGACTGAAGATCGTCCTCAGGGCTGGTCAGTTGACCTATGTGCTCGAAGCACCGCTAGGTGACCCACCTGCAGAAGATGCCACCGATGACGTAAAGAATGTTTACACCACTCGGAAACACCACTACTCCACAGTTCAGTGTGCCATCCTGTACGGTTTAGAATCGGAGCTTCAAAAGCGTTTTGAGCACCATGACCCATTTGAAATCATTAAGGAGCTCAAACTCATATTTGAGACTCGCGCGGCCATGGAAAGCTATGAAGCTTCCGAGAAGTTCTTTACCTGCAAGATGGAAGAGGGTAGCTCCGTTAGCGAGCACGTGCTCACCATGGCTGGGCACGCAAACAAACTCCGAGAGTTGGGGATACCGATTCCTAATGAATTGGGGATTCACCGTGTCCTCCAATCACTGCCACCAAGTTACAAGAACTTTGTGATGAACTACAATATGCACTGCATGAACAAGACGTTGCCTGAACTATTGTCCATGCTGAAAACTGCTGAAGTAGAGATCATGAAAGAACACCAAGTGTTGATGGTCAATAAGACCACCAATTTCAAGAAACGGGGCAAGCCTAAGAACAAGGGCAACTTCAAGAAGGACGGCAAGAAAGCTTCCGCACCTGCTAAGAAACCCAAGGCTGGTCCTAAACCTGAAACTGAGTGCTTCTACTGCAAGGGTGCTGGTCACTGGAAGCATAACTGCCCCAAATACCTGGCGGATCTGAAGAACGGCAACATCAAGAAGAAAGGTGTATTCGATATACATGTTATAGATGTGTATCTTACTAGTAATCGTAGTAGTGCCTGGGTATTTGATACTGGTTCGGTTGCTCATATTTGTAACTCGAAACAGGAGTTGCGGAATAAACAAAGACTGGCAAGAGACGAGGTGACGATGCGCGTTGGAAATGGCTCCAAGGTTGATGTGATCGCCGTCGGCACGCTCCCTCTACATCTACCATCGGGATTAGTTTTAAATTTAAATAATTGTTATTTGGTGTCTGCATTAAGTATGAACATTATATCTGGATCTTGTTTATTGCGAGACGGTTACTCTTTTAAGTCTGGGAATAAAGGTTGTTCGATTTATATGAGTAATATCTTTTATGGTTATGTACCTGAGATGAATGGTTTATTCTTATTGAATCTCGATAGTAGTGATACACATGTTCACAACATAGATGCTAAACAAATAAAATTAAATGATAATTCTACATACATGTGGCACTGTCATCTTGGTCACATTGGAGTGAAGCGTATGAAGAAACTCCATTCTGACGGACTTCTTGAATCACTTGATTTTGAATCACTTGAAAGATGCGAAGCATGTCTAATGGGAAAAATGACTAAGACTCCATTCTCTGGCATAATGGAGCGAGCTACATACTTATTGGAAATAATACATACCGATGTGTGCGGTCCAATGAGTGTAGCATCGCGTGGTGGAGATCCTCGAGCTGCCATGCATCGATCTACGATCGCAGGCTTGGGATTAATCGAGGCTGCTCTCGATAAAGAACCAATACCGGAGCCGAAGAAAGGCAAGGCTCTGGCAAAACGCTATTCCTCGCCCTCATCTAGCGACGATAGTCACAACCTGTCTCAACGCTGCCGCTCATGGCGACATGACCATGACTATGACGCGCGTGACGACATGAGCAACGCAAGATCGACAAGTCAAGGGCGCGACATGCCCGATCGACTGACTCAGAAGACAAAGATGTGGAGCTCTGTGGCGCTAGATGCTTCAGCAGAGCCATAAGGCAAAAGCGAATGCCCAAGGGGTTAAGCTCCCATCAGAGAACCCAAAGTTTAACAATCTGCAGGACCCGAAAATTTGGTTAGAGGACCAGATCTCCTCCGTCAGGCTCCATGGCGGGAGTCGAAGCACGGCCATGCAATGCCTGCAGCTACAGCTACAGGGCGCTGCCCGGGCATGGCTCAACAACCTCCCACGCGGATCCATTCGCAGTTGGGAAGAGCTAGTTTATAGTTTTGTGCGCAACTTCAAGGGCACCTACAAAAGGCCCGCGTCAATCGAAGAGCTGAGGTGCTGCCAGCAAAGGTCGGGCGAATCAATGCGCTCGTACATCCAGAGGTGGTCCATCCTCAAGAACTCCGCAGAAAATATCTCGGAAGACCGTGCAATCGACGCATTCAACGGCGGCGTTCACCGCATAGAGCTCAGGGAGGAGCTGCGCCGCTCGAAGCCCAAAACCATCGACCACCTGATGGAAATTGCGAATTGGTGGGCTGATGGAAAAGATTTGATGAAGAATCGCGTTCACTCCGACGAGGAAGCAGAACTCGAACGCAGACACGACCACCGAAGCAAACGTCGAATGCGCATCTACGATGACCGCGACGACGTCAATATGGTCGCAGCCGGCTATGCCAACAGACTTGACGACAACCGCAACAGCGGCTACCGCAGCGGTGGATACCGCGACTCTGGGAAAACCACACAAGTATGGCAGCGCCGCACTCGTGATGAGGCACCCGCTGCATCCATTGAAGACAAGTTGTCCGGGCCATGCATCGTGCACTTCTACATCGACAAGCATGATGGCAAAAAGAAATCCAGCCACCTCCTCAAAGACTGCCGCGAGTTCCTCAAACTCCATGAGGGCCTGGCTCGGATGAATCGCGACGCAGTCAACAGGGGCTACGGAGCCGCCCCAGGCGCTGTGGCACATGGAGCTCCTCCACCACCACCCGGACCACCGCCAAGCGCAGCTGCACCTGACCAGCATCACGGAGGCGAGCCGTACCCGCGGGCCATGTGTTGGAATTATGCCCTAGAGGCAATAATAAAGATGTTATTATTATAATTCTTGTTCATTATAAAGTTTATATTCCATGCTAGAATTGTATTAAGCGGAAACTTTAATACTTGTGTGGTTTGTGAACAACACCGTATCCCTAGTACGCCTCTATGGACTAGCTCATTGATCAATGATGGTTAAGGTTTCCTAACCATAGACATGAGTTGTCAATTGATAATGAGATCATATCACTAGAGAATGATGTGGTGGATAGACCCAAACTAAGCGAAGCAATTAGATCGTGTCATCGTGTTCGTCTTTGCGAAGTTATTCTTATGTCAAATATTGTATTCCTTAGACCATGAGATAATACAACTCCCTGGTATCGGAAGAAAGCTTTGAGGTCATCAAACGTCATCCTATGAGAGGGTGATCATAAAGGTGTCTCTCAGGTGATCGGAAAGTATCTATTGGGTTGTATGTATCGAGATGGGATTTGTCCCTCCCAAGTCGGAGAGATATACTTCGGGCCCACTCGGTAATCGATATCAACACCGCTTGCAAGCATGTGGTTAAGGAGTTGATCACAAAGTGATATCGGATTACGGAACGAGTAAAGTACTTGCTGTGAACGAGATTGAACTAGGTATGACGATACCGACGATCGAATCTCGGGCAAGTAAAATATCGTGAGACGAAGGGAATATATATATGGGATTGATTGAATCCTGGCATCGTGGTTCATCCGATATGATCATCGATGAATGTGTGGGAGTCAATATGGGTGCCCAGACCCCGCTGTTGATTATTGATAGAAGATCATGTCTGCATATTCTCGAACCCGCAGGGTCACACACTTAACGTGTCTCGACGCTAGGATAGATTGGATAATTGGTTTATGAATTTTTTGTTCGGAGTCTCGGATGGGATCCGGGATATCACGAGAGGTTCCGGAATGGTCCGGAGAATAAGATTCATATAAGGCAGTGCAGTTTTTGGAGTTCGGAATAGTTCCGGGTTAATCGGTATTGTACCGGAAGCTTCTAGAACCTTCCGGAAGGGGGCCAACGTGGTCCCACCTTCCGGGAGGGGGCATGGGCCTATGAGGGAGTGTCCTGGCCGCATTGGGCCAGGGGCACAATGCCCCATAGGGCCCAGCCGAGCCTAGAGAGTTTAAATCGTTTAAACTAGAGATAAGATAAGATAGGATTTCTAGATAAGGGAGAGTTTAAATTGTTTAAACTAGAGATAGGCTTGGAGGAGAGGCTAGGGCTGGCCGCACCCCCCTCTATATATAGAGGGCTGGTGCGCCCCTCTCACACTCCCCTTACACCTTCCTCCAAACCCAGTTGCCCTGCTGCCCTTCCTCTCTCCCTCCCGACTGTTTGTAGGCGAAGCCCTGTGGCAGAAATTCTCCACCATATACACCACGCCGTCGTGCTGTAGATCCAATCTATCTCTCCACCATACTTGCTGGTCTGAGGAAGGAGGAGACGTCGAGGTGCCGCACGTGTGCATCTCACGGAGGCACCGCCACTTGTGGTGCTAGATCGGATCGGATCGCGAGGAGGAGAAGCGAGTACGACTACATCACCCACGTTCCGACGAACGTTCCGCTGTGCGAATCTTCAAGGGTATGAACATCTAATCCAATCTCTCTCGTTGTTTGCATCTCCTAGATTAGATCTTGGCTTTCTGTCTGTTCGCTTCCGTAGAAAATTTTGATTTACTATGCTGCGAAACCCTTCAGTGGTATCAGAGCTAGATCTATGCGTAGATGTGATTCACGAGTAGAACGCAACATGGTTGTTGCGGGCGTTGATGTTTTCTGTTGCAAGCCTCTTGTTCGTGTTCTTCTTATGACGCGGGATAGTGATATTGAAGCGGTCCAGGCCAACCTTACGCGACGTCGTTCGCGAGACCGGCTCCGCACTTGACGTGTGGCTTGTACCACACATGCGGCTGGTGGATGTCAGTTTCTCTCACTATAGTTGTCATGGGATTAACACCGGAGTTTGGCAACCATAATATCACTGTTGTGGCTTTCCGTAGGTAAGAATCGTTCTTAGCATCTACTCCCATGAGCCACGTAAAACATGCAACAACAAAGTAGAGGCGTCTAACTTGTTTTTGCAGGGAGTGTTTTCTGTGATATGGTATGGCCCAAGATGTGATGTGTATATTGTATGCGATGATCATGTTTTGTAATGTTTCACGACTTGCATGTCGATGAGTACACAACCGGCATGAGCCATATGGTTGTCTTTATAATTGTGTATGACCTGCGAGTCAACTTCTTATACGCCATGTAATAGCTTTACTTTATCGCTAAGTAGTTAGCAATAGTTGTAGTTGCTATTCGTGGTGGAGGCAATCATGGTGGAGTGATGGAGATCATGCCGGAACGCACAAGATGGAGATCATTGCGCGAAGATTGGCTATACCATGTCACATAAAGTTATATGCATGTGATGTTTATCCTTTTATGTATCTTATTATGCTTAGATCGCGACGGTAGCATTATAAGATGATTCCTCACTTAAAGATCAAGATAAAAACTGTGTTCTCCCCGAGTATGCACCGTTGCGAAAGTTCGTCGTGTCCAAGCATCACATGATGATCGGGTGCTATAGACTCTACGCTCACATACAATGGGTGCAAGCCAGTTTTGCACACGCGGAAATACTTGGGTCTAACTTGACGAGCCTAGCATGTACAGACATGGCCTCGGAACACATGAACCGAAAGGTTAAGCATGAGTCATATGAATGATATGATCGACACTTCGTTGTCCACCATTGAAGCCACATCTCTTCTCGTGAAGATCGGATTAGGTGTGGTGAATTTGGATCGTGTTCACTAAGCAACTTGAGGGATGTTGAATTTAGTGGGAGTTCATCTAGTAATTTGATTAAGTTGAACTATTTATCATGAACATAGTCTAAATTGTACTTGCAAATACTGTAGATCACATGGCCAAGTCCAACTTCAACTTCAACGTTTTTGCTGAGAAAGAAAAGCTTAGAAACAATGGGTCTAACTTCACCAACTGGTTCCGCAATCTAAGAATCATTCTGTCTGGCGGACAAGAGGACTATGTCCTTGAGAAAGCATTAGGTAACCCCCCTGCTGCAACTGCGCCGGCTGATGAGAAAGCCGTCTATCAGTCGCGCAAAGATGATTATGGTGTGATTAAGAGCACCATGTTGTTTGCTATGGAACCGGAACTTCAAAATCGTTTTGAAAACTATCCCGGGCCCTTTGAGATTTTCGAGGAGCTGAAAACCATGTTTCAGACTCAGGCCCGTTCTGAGAGATATGAGATCTCCGAGAAGTTCTTTAACTGCAAGATGGAGGAAGGGAGTTCCGTTAGTGAGCACGCCATTAAGATGTCGGGCTACACTCAACGCCTTGAACAACTGGACTGCAAGATTCCAGAGGAGCTCAAGATTGACAGGGTTCTGCAATCACTCCCTCCCAGCTACAAAAGTATTGTAGTGACTCACAATCAGATTGGTTCCACTGATACGATCACCGAGCTCTTCGCAAAGCTGAAGGCTGCGGAGGTGGACATCAAGAAGGATAATCATGTGTTGATGGTCAACAAGCCCTCCTTTAAGAAAGGTAAAGGTGCAAAGACGCCCTTCAAGAAAGGCGGCGGCAAGCGCGTTGCCCCTGCTGAGAAGAAGCTCAAGTCTGGTCCCAAGCCGGACACTGAGTGCTTCTATTGCAAGGACAAGGGTCACTGGAAGCGCAATTGTCCGAAGTACTTAGCGGACAAGAAGGCTGGCACCATCAAAGGTATATTTGATATACATGTTATTGATGTTTTCCTTACTAGCCCTTGTTGTAGTGCCTGGGTATTTGATACTGGTTCAGTTGCTAATATTTGTAACTCGAAACAGGAGCTACGGAATAGACGGCGGCTTGCGAGGGATGAGGTGACGATGCGCGTTGGCAACAGATCAAGAGTTGATGTGATGGCCGTCGGCACACTCTCCTTAGTTTTACCTTCGGGATTAGTTTTAAACCTTAATAAATGTTATTATGTGCCTGCGTTGAGCATGAACATTATTTCTGGATCGTGTTTATTGCAAGACGGTTATTCATTTAAATCGGAGAATAATGGTTGTTCTATTTATATGAGTAACATCTTTTATGGTCATGCACCTCTTGTGAATGGTTTATTTCTTCTAAATCTCGAAAGGGATGAAACACACATCCATAACATTGAGGCTAAGAGATGCAAAGTAGATAGTGATAATACTACTTATTTGTGGCACTGTCGTCTAGGTCATATTGGTGTAAAGCGCATGAAGAAACTCCATTCTGATGGACTTTTGGAGTCTCTTGATTTTGAATCATTTGACACATGCGAACCATGCCTCATGGGCAAGATGATCAAAACCCCGTTCTCCGGTATGATGGAGCGAGCAACGGACTTGTTGGAAATCATACACACCGATGTATGCGGACCGATGAGTGTTTCGACGCGCGGTGGATATCGCTATTTTCTCACTTTTACCGATGACTTAAGTAGATATGGGTATATCTATTTAATGAAACATAAATCTGAAACGTTTGAAAAGTTCAAAGAATTTCAGAATGAAGTGGAGAACCATCGTAACAGAAAGATTAAGTTTCTACGATCCGATCGTGGGGGCGAATATTTGAGTTATGATTTTCTCACGCATCTCAAAGCAAGTGGAATCGTTTCACAACTCACGCCACCCGGAACACCACAGCGCAATGGTGTGTCTGAACGCCGGAATCGAACCCTATTAGATATGGTCCGATCAATGATGTCTCTTACTGATTTGCCGTTATCATTTTGGGGTTATGCATTAGAAACCGCTGCATTCACTTTAAATAGGGCTCCATCTAAATCCGTTGAGACGACACCGTATGAACTGTGGTTTGGTGCTAAACCTAAGTTGTCGTTTCTTAAAGTTTGGGGATGCGAAGCTTACGTCAAGAAGTTGATGCCGGACAAGCTCGAACCCAAAGCGGAGAAGTGCGTCTTCATAGGATACCCTAAGGAAACTATTGGGTATACCTTCTATCACAGAACCGAAGGCAAAGTGTTTGTCGCAAAGAACGGTTCCTTTCTTGAGAAGGAGTTTCTCTCGAAAGAAGTGAGTGGGAGGAAAGTAGAGCTAGACGAGGTTATTGAACCTTCTCTTGAATTGGAGAGTAGCGCAGCACCTGAAATTGTTCCAGTGCCGCCTGCGCCAACAATAGAGGAAGCTAATGACAAGGATCATGAAGCTTCGGACGATGCTGCTACTGAACGTCGCAGGTCGACAAGGTCGCGTGCCCCTCCTGAGTGGTACGGCAACCCTGTCTTGACTGCCTTGTTAGTAGAAGACAGCGAACCTACGAACTATGAGGAAGCGATGATGAGCCCAGACTCTGAGAAATGGCTAGAAGCCATGAAATCCGAATTGGGATCCATGAGCGAAAACCAAGTATGGACTTTGGTGGACCCTCCTAGCGACCGAAAGGCCGTTGAGTGCAAATGGATCTTCAAGAAGAAAACGGACGCGGATGGTAATGTTACCGTCTATAAAGCACGGCTTGTTGCGAAAGGTTTTCAACAAGTTCAAGGTGTTGACTACGATGAGACTTTCTCTCCCATAGCGATGTTTAAGTCCATTCGGATTTTATTAGCAATTGTTGCGTTTCATGATTATGAAATATGGCAGATGGATGTCAAGACTGCGTTCCTCAATGGCAACATTGATGAAGAGTTGTATATGATGCAACCCGAAGGTTTTGTCGATCCTAAGGATGCTGATAAAGTATGCAAACTTCAGCGTTCCATTTATGGACTGAAGCAAGCATCTCGGAGTTGGAACCTTCGTTTTGATCAAGTGATCAAGAGCTTTGGATTTGTTCCAAATTGCTACGAAGCTTGCATCTACAAGAAAGTGAGTGGGAGCTCGGTGACGTTTCTGGTACTATATGTGGATGCCATATTGATTATTGGAAATGACATCAACATGCTTAACGATGTGAAGAGTTATTTGAACAAGTGTTTTTCAATGAAAGACCTAGGTGAAGCTGCTTATATATTGGGCATCAAAATCTATAGAAATAGACAAAGACGCCTGATAGCTTTAAGCCAGAGTACATACCTAGACAAAGTTCTGAAAAGGTTCAGAATGGATAAGGCATTGAAAGGTTCAGTGCCTATGTTGTCAGGTAAGATATTAAGCAAGGCTCAGTGTCCAGCTACGGTAAATGATAGGGAAGCTATGAGCAAAGTGCCTTATGCCTCGGCCATAGGTTCCATCATGTATGCCATGTTGTGTACTAGACCGGATGTGTCCAATGCTCTTAGTTTGACGAGCAGATATCAAAGTGATCCAGGAGTGGAACACTGGATAGCCGTAAAGAACATCCTAAGGTACCTAAATAGGACTAAAGAAATGTTCTTAGTCTATGGGGGTGATGAACAGCTCGTCGTAAAAGGTTACGTCGATGCTAGTTTCGACACCGACAAGGATGATGCTAAATCTCAGACAGGATACGTGTATATTTTGAATGGAGGAGCTGTGAGCTGCAGAAGCTGCAAGCAAAGCGTGGTCGCGGGATCTACAGTAGAAGCGGAATACATGGCTGCTGCAGAAGCGTCAAGTGAAGGAGTTTGGATCAGAAACTTCATCACTGAGCTTGGCGTGGTTCCAAGTCCATTGGACCCACTGGAGATATTGTGTGATAACACTGGCGCCATAGCACTCGCTAAGGAACCAAGATATCATCCAAAGACCAAGCATATCAACCGCAAGTTTCATATAATCCGAGATTATATAGCAGATGGAGATCTGAAGATCAGCAAAGTACATACAGATCTGAATGTCGCAGATCCATTGACTAAACCTCTTCCACGTGTAAAACATGATCAGCACCTCAGTGCCATGGGTGTAAGATTGTTGCCAAATGTAAACTAGATTATTGACTCTAGTGCAAGTGGGAGACTGTTGGAATTATGCCCTAGAGGCAATAATAAAGATGTTATTATTATAATTCTTGTTCATGATAAAGTTTATATTCCATGCTAGAATTGTATTAAGCGGAAACTTTAATACTTGTGTGGTTTGTGAACAACACCGTATCCCTAGTACGCCTCTATGGACTAGCTCATTGATCAATGATGGTTAAGGTTTCCTAACCATAGACATGAGTTGTCAATTGATAATGAGATCATATCACTAGAGAATGATGTAGTGGATAGACCCAAACTAAGCGAAGCAATTAGATCGTGTCATCGTGTTCGTCTTTGCGAAGTTTTTCTTATGTCAAATATTGTATTCCTTAGACCATGAGATAATATAACTCCCTGGTATCGGAAGAAAGCTTTGAGGTCATCAAACGTCATCCTATGAGAGGGTGATCATAAAGGTGTCTCTCAGGTGATCGGAAAGTATCTGTTGGGTTGTATGTATCGAGATGGGATTTGTCCCTCCCAAGTCGGAGAGATATACTTCGGGCCCACTCGGTAATCGATATCAACACCGCTTGCAAGCATGTGGTTAAGGAGTTGATCACAAAGTGATATCGGATTACGGAACGAGTAAAGTACTTGCTGTGAACGAGATTGAACTAGGTATGACGATACCGACGATCGAATCTCGGGCAAGTAAAATATCGCGAGACGAAGGGAATATATATATATGGGATTGATTGAATCCTGGCATCGTGGTTCATCCGATATGATCATCGATGAATGTGTGGGAGTCAATATGGGTGCCCAGACCCCGCTGTTGATTATTGATAGAAGATCATGTCTGCATATTCTCGAACCCGCAGGGTCACACACTTAACGTGTCTCGACGCTAGGATAGATTGGATAATTGGTTTATGAATTTTTGTTCGGAGTCTCGGATGGGATCCGGGATATCACGAGAGGTTCCGGAATGGTCCGGAGAATAAGATTCATATAAGGCAGTGCAGTTTTTGGAGTTCGGAATAGTTCCGGGTTAATCGGTATTGTACCGGAAGCTTCTAGAACCTTCCGGAAGGGGGCCAACGTGGTCCCACCTTCCGGGAGGGGGCATGGGCCTATGAGGGAGTGTCCTGGCCGCATTGGGCCAGGGGCACAAGGCCCCATAGGGCCCAGCCGATCCTAGAGAGTTTAAATCGTTTAAACTAGAGATAAGATAAGATAGGATTTCTAGATAAGGGAGAGTTTAAATTGTTTAAACTAGAGATAGGCTTGGAGGAGAGGCTAGGGCTGGCCGCACCCCCCTCTATATATAGAGGGCTGGTGCGCCCCCTCTCACACTCCCCTTACACCTTCCTCCAAACCCAGTTGCCCTGCTGCCCTTCCTCTCTCCCTCCCGACTGTTTGTAGGCGAAGCCCTGCGGCAGAAATTCTCCACCATATACACCACGCCGTCGTGCTGTAGATCCAATCTATCTCTCCACCATACTTGCTGGTCCGTGGAAGGAGGAGACGTCGAGGTGCCGCACGTGTGCATCTCACGGAGGCACCGCCACTTGTGGTGCTAGATCGGATCGGATCGCGAGGAGGAGAAGCGAGTACGACTACATCACCCACGTTCCGACGAACGTTCCGCTGTGCGAATCTTCAAGGGTATGAAGATCTAATTCAATATCTCTCGTTGTTTGCATCTCCTAGATTAGATCTTGGCTTTCTCTCTGTTCGCTTTCGTAGAAAATTTTGATTTACTATGCTGCGAAACCCTTCACCATGGACACCATGATGATCCAAAAGGGTCGCCCCTCCAACCGGGTGCAAAAGGCCATCACTCGCCAAGTCAATCTGGCGACAAACTCGCCACCATCCACCACTGAGTACCTTAGTGGAAGGGACTCCTGCATCACCTTCGACAAGCGCGACCATCCGCGCCAAGTACCTCGTCCAGGCCACTGTCCCCTCGTACTCGAGGCACAAATTGGAGGTTTCGACATGAGCCGCGTCTTCATGGACGGTGGAAGCGGCATAAACCTTATGTTCGCGAGTACCTTACGAGCAATGAGGATCCCTCTGACCTGCCTAGAGGCCTCGGACACGACATTCCACGGCATCGTCACAGGCAAGGGCGTATACCCCCTTGGCAAAATCAACATCCACGTCATCTTTGGCATGCCAAAAAACTTTCGACGCGAGCGCATCGACTTTGAAGTCGTCGACTGGCCCTCACTGAACCACTGCATCCTCGGACGTGTCGCGTTTGCTAGGTTCATGACAGTGCCGCACTACGCCTATCTGCAGATGAAAATGCCAGGCCCTAATGGCATCATAACAATCAACGGGAGCTTTGAAAGGTCCGACAGTTGCGACAGGGAGTTCAACATAATTTCCTAGTCCTTCGGCATGCAGGAAGTGTTGGGGATCAGCGTGGAAAACAAAAATTTCCCTACGATGTAACCCCAAAAACTAGCCCTAGGATCTATCTATGTAATAATGCGGTAACGGCCAGAGCGTAGAGAGTACATACCCTTGTAGACCGTACGCGGTTAACGTTCCGCGGGGAACGTGGTTGAAGTAGTCGTACTCGTAGCCAACCTCAAGGTCGCGAAGCTCCTCGCAGGTCACCCCTTGCTCCTTCTTGATCTTCATCAGCTTCATCGTGCAACAGCTCAGGCTCACGACATTTAAGCGCCCCAAGTGTTGCGCCTCGTGTCTTCGTACACATCCGGTGCACGATGAGACCTCCGGCTCCCTGATCCCGCCGGGAGTGCAGAAGTTGATATCCGGCTAGGAATCCCTGCAGCGCAACGGCGCACTGCAGGTGTGTCTTGATCGCACAGCCCAGACATGGGGCCATGGTCACAAGGTATAGAGGGTGAGAGAGAAGGAGGAAGTCAACCAAAGGACTTCTCCAAATATTCGTGTGTTCATCCCACCCATGGGCACCCCTTTATATAGGGGAGGGGGTGTGCCCTCCCCTTTGGGTTTCCCATGTGGGACTAAACAAGGGAGAGGGGAGAGGCGTATGGGCCTTAATGGGCCAGCCGGCCTGGGGTGGGCCCCACCCCGCGCACAGCCCTAGGCTGGCCGGGTGGGCCCCCTTCAAGGCGCCTGGGCCTTGGCCCTTGGCCCTTAGCTCCTCCGGTTTTCCCTCATGGGCCTTTATTCCCTAGGAAGTTTAGCCCATTAGTAGAATAACCCTTCAAATTAGATTTTAATATTATATTTAATATTAATTACATTAATTAATATGTAAATACATATTACAAAACCTAATTCAACCCGAAACACCTTTCGGTTCCCTTTCGATTTCCTCCGAACGACTTCGGATCTTCCCCGGAATGATTCCGGTCCTTTATTCTTTCTCCAAACAACTTCGGATCTCTCTGCGGAACAATTCCGGCTTTCTCTTTCTCTACTGTGATTCCGTCTTATGAATGATCGCTCTCACCATACCCTTAAGAGTATCCTCTCACGGCTCGGGAATGCTCTAGACATGATCTGTATCAATGATCAACAGAGGGACCAGGGATGTCCATGTGACCCCTATGCATTCCTGATGACAATGTCGTTTGAACCGTCTAAATGTAGCATCCTCTTCCTTTTGTTTCTCGATACAACTTGTCCGAGATCCGATCAATGGTACCTTGTTCAATCTCGTTCACAACAAGTTATGTTTTCTTGTTACCGTGATATTACATCCCCGTGACCTAGTCACATGTTGCAACATATATGGATGTAATCTCACCAAGCCGGCCGTATGTATCTTTACCCGTCATATGGGCGAACAAATCTCGGTCTTGCGGTCACATGTCATCTATTGTTCCTTCGGAATACCCAACATACACCTTTATAGCCACCGTATTACCAGATCACGTTTGATGCAGTCAAAGCAACCTAGGGAAATAGTGAGTAATATGAGCTCACGGTCTAAGGAGAAGGAGTCTAGGTATAGCTATTGCAACAATGAACTATATGACTTGATCGTGTTGCAATCCTTCGAGGAATGTCCAACAACATCATTCTCAATGATATGATCTCGTTGTCAGTCGGCATAAATGCCCATGATCTTGAAACCCGGATCATCTTCGTGACCAACAAACTAGTATGAATAGAGGCTACTAGGGACTTGGTTGTTTTATACCACACATGTACCAATGTTTCTACTTGGCACAGTTAGAGCACAATATGAAACTATTATAAACTAATTGAGATATGATAATAAAAACCTATTTATTATTTGCCTCTAGGGAATATCTCCTTCAGGAAGAACTCGCGAGACTAAAGGAGTCGACAGACAACAGTCTGCCTCTCCTGAGCCGGCCAAGCTCACCCAACCTATCCTTCGACTCATCGGTGCACATGAAGAAAGTGCAGGTCCACCCATCGGATCCCGCCAAGACGGCCCTCATCGCCAACACCTTGAGTCCCGCATAGGAAATCGCGCTCGTCGAATTCCTCCGTGAGCACTGGGAAATTTTCGCCTGGTGTCCAGCGGACATGCCAGGAGTTCCCAGAGAATTCGCCGAGCACGCAGTCAATGTCAACTGAGACGCAAGGCCAGTCAAAAAAATAATCCGGCGACTGTCCGAACCAAGAGCAAAGGCAGTCGGAATGGAGATCAACAGACTCCTCGACGCCAAATTCATACGCGAGATCAAGGAAAGCACTTGGCTCGCCAACAAGGTGCTAGTACCAAAGAAGGACACGGATATCCTGCAGATGTGCATGGACTTCACTTCTCTGAATAAGCACTGCCCGAAGGACCACTTCCCGCTGCCACGAATCGACCAGATCATCGACTCCACCGCGGGATGTGAGCGCCTCTACTTCCTCGACGCCTACTCTGGCTCAGATTTGAATGAAGGAGGAGGATCAAGAGAAAGCAGCGTTTACAACACCTTTTGGTGTGTTCTGCTGTAACACAATGCCCTTCTGGCTAAAAAACATAAGAGCCACCTACCAGCGGTGCATGCAGGCGTGCCTCAAGAACCAACTTGGTCGCAACATCCAAGTCTATGTTGACGACATAGTAATCAAGACCAAAGAGGAAGCTTCACTAATCGACAATTTGCGTGAAACCTTCGCCAACCTCGACCGCTACCGGATCAAGCTTAATCCCGACAAGTGCGCCTTTGGCATACCATCTAGGCAACAACTCGGGTACCTCATCTCCGCGAGAGGGATCGAGGCGAACCCGAAGAAAATAAAAGCCATACTGGCCATGGAGAAGCCGAAGAACATAAGAGGCGTCCAGCAGCTGGCCGGGCGAATCGCGGTGCTCAGTCGATTCATCAGTCGAATGGGCAAAAAGGCACTGCCCTTCTACCAACTCCTCCGCAAAGCTGACAAGTTCGAATGGACCAACAAGGCACAGGAAGCATTCGAAGACCTCAAGCGCCTATTATCCACCTCGCCAATACTGGTGACCCCACGCAAAAGGGAATCGTTGTTGCTGTACATCTCCACCACCAATCAGGTGGTCAGCACAGTACTCATGGTGGAATGAGCCGAGGAAAACAAGGTCCACGGGGTGTAACGCCCAGTCTACTACCTCAGCGAGGTACTCACGCCAACAAAGCAGCGGTACCCGCACTACCAGAAGTTGGCGTACGACATCTTCATGACAGGCCGGCGATTGCGCCACTACTTCCAGGAACACCCAATCGTGGTAGTCAACAACGCCCCGCTTGGGCATATCCTCAACAATCCCGACGCCACCGGACGAGTCGCTCTTTGGGGAATCGAACTATCTCCACGAGACATTACATATGAAAAACGCGATGCAATCAAGTCGCAAGTTCTCCCTGACTTCCTTGTGCACTAGATGGAGAACCAGCTCCCTGAAAACCAGATATGTCCTACCTCTGGACAATGCACTTCGACGGATCCAAGCGAAAGGAGGGAGTTGGCGCAGGTGTCATACTGACATCGCCCTGGGGAGACAAACTGAAATACATCTCGCGAATACAGTTCACCGCCTCCAACAATGAAGCTGAATACGAGGCCCTGCTACACGGGATGAGGATGGCAAAAGCCTGCGGTGCCAAGAGGCTCATAATATACGGCGACTCCAAGCTAGTCGTCAACCAGACAATGCACGAGTGCGACGCACTGAACGACAATATGATCGCCTACCACGACCTCTACAACACACTCGAAGGGAACTTCGACGGCTGCGAGCTGCGGCATATAGGCCGCGAAAGCAATGAAGAGGCGGACGCACTCGCCAACATTGGCTCTACCTGCGCCCCATACCACCTGGGGTATTTCTCGAGCGCATCCGTGAATGCTCCATCAAGCCAAAGGCCGCAGAGAAGAAAACAAGTGCAACAACGGACTCGGGGGCTGCGTCGCCCAATAAGCCAACAACACTCGACGACCTAGAGCTTGACACAGGACTCGAGGGACCAATGAGCGTCATGATGATCGAGCCATCTTGGACTCAACCGTACATCACATACCTTCTCAACAAAAGGCTACCGGACGAACCGACTGACGCACGACACATTGCGCGGTGATCCAAAGCATTCGCTGTTATCAGCGGTGAACTGTACAAACACAGCATCACAGGCGTACTCCAACGATGCGTCTCCAATGCCGATGGAAGAGTTGTTCTACTCGACATCCATGAGGGGACTTGCGGGAACCACGCTGGTAGTCGAGCCCTTGTCGCCAAAGCTCTACGAGCTGGATTCTACTAGCCTACGGCCATGCGTGACGCCAAGGACATTGTCCAAAAATGCAACGCTTGCCAACGATTCGCGGATAAGCCACACGCACCTGGCGCGAAGCTCCGGCTAATTCCATTGGTCTGGCCCTTCGCGCAATTGGGACTCGACATGGTCGGCAAGCTCCCAAAGTCCTCACGAGGAGGCTACGTCTACCTCCTGGTCGCAGTCGACAAATTCAACAAGTGGATAGAGGCCATGCCAGTGACTAACCAGTCAGGATACAGCGTAGTCAAGTTCTTCGAATCCATCGTCTATCGCTTCGGAGTACCACACAGCATCATCACGGACAATGGGACGAACTTCACATCCAAGGAGTTCCAAGAATTCTGCGAGAATTTGGGAATCAACGTAAGCTACGCCTGCACATCCACAGACCAACGGTCAGGTCGAAAAAGCCAACGGGCTCATCTGCGGTGGCATCAAAAAGCGACTCCTCAGGCCACTCGAACAAGCCGTAGGCTGCTGACCAAACGAGCTGCAATCAGTACTATGGAGCCTGCGCACAACCCCAAACAACGCCACGGGGTACACCCCGTTCTTCATGGTGCACGGCGCTGAAGCGGTGCTACCCACAGAGGTACGATACAAAGCACCGCGAGTGGTCGCTTACAACGAGCAGGAATCAACTCTTGCACTCGAAGACTCCGTCGACCTCCTTGACGAGGCACGGGAAATCACCGCGGAAAGATCAACGATCTACCAGCAGAACCTGCGCAACTACCACAGCAGAAGGCTATGCCCCAGGTCCTTCGTCGAAGAAGACCTGGTCCTGCGACTGAAACAACAAGGGCATCTCAAGCTCGAGTCCCCCTGGGAGGGACCATACGTGATTACAAAAGTAATCCCAGGTGGCGCCTATCGCCTCAAAGATTTCGAGACAGGAGTCGCGTACTCCAACTCCTGGAACGTCGCGCAGATGCGACGCCTCTACCCTTAGTCGTCTTTTACTTTTACATTGCAAATAAGGCTACTCAGCCAAGGCTACTTAGCCACACATTGTACCCCGTACTATCCTGCGAATGAATAAAGCTAAGTGCCCCAAAACTCTGTGTTCCTTTTATTTTTGCAATATATCCACTCGGGGGCTGCGCCACCCTATACACATCTGTTCTACGAACTAACACGATATCCTGAGTAGCTGACACACCAATCGAAACCCTTGACAAACACCAACCCAGTTGCAATGCACCTGACAGATTGGCAAGGGGTTGAGATAAACACAAGTCAGGCTAACGAAAAGGAATCGCATAGTGCAACGCACTCGCAAAACATACACGCTAACAAGCTCTTTATATACATCAATGTTAATCAATTATACACAACATATATATATGAACTTTATAACACTGGCGCAACTATGTGCAAGATACAAACTAAACTACTGTTGCAGCAAAGGAACGTTGGTCTGCTCCTCGAAGAAGTCGATGATTTCCTCCGCTGGGCGATCCACCGCCTGGTAGTGAGGAACCATGTTCCAAGTCGAACCTGCCGGCGGCGCTGGCGGTTCGGCCGCAATTGCTGCAACATCCACATCAGGCCTATGCAGTCTCACCAGTGATAGAGCAGCCTTGGCACCAGCCACTAACTGTTGCCGTACACACTCGCGCACTGCACTCAAATCTTGAAATTTGGCAAGAAGGGCCAACAGGCTCGATGGAACGATGTCCAGCGGGAACATCGTCTGGTAAATATTCTTTAAGCACGGTTGCGACTTATTCAAGAAGTGAAGCACTCACGACACACGATCCTGCAGGGTCGCAAGGGCGATTGTGCGATCATGATCCACCCAGAAGTATCCACTCGCCTGAAGCTGCTCTTGGGTCAGATCATTCATGCGAATGGCAATCCTGTCCTTCTCATCCTGCAGATGGTGTGCACTGACAACTGTACCAAGCAAAGGCAAAAGTATGAAGACAACGAACCATTGCGGGTGACTACAAGAAAAGGATGAGGAGGAAGAAAGCTAACATTTGAATTGGTCGCCTAGCTGCGTCACCTCCCCTAGCAGGTATTGCTCTCGGGCGACGGCCTTCTCCGCCCTCGACTTCCATATGTCCGCATTACCACAGAGTACGGGCAGTTCACGCTCCAACTGCTTCACGCGGTCACGGAGTCGCGAGAGCAAGGACAGTTCATCTACCCTTGAGTGTGACCACGCCAAAGTATCATCAGCGGATGGCATGTTCCGAGGTTCACTCGAAGGACCACTCGATGTGCCCTATCACAAGCCAAGCAAGAGACAATAAGAAGACTAAGGCGATGCATAGACAAAAGACTCGAGTGCATTCAAGCATAATAAAGTATCAACAGATACACTCGCCAAAAGGCATGTTCCAGACAAAAGAGACAAACTACTCAACTATTACAGACACGACTACTGAGGAGCAACTGTTTTCTTTGACTTGGACTTTGGTTTTGGGGGCCTCATCGAGTCTGTGGCGGTATCAGACGCCATAGACTTCCCGCCGGCCACTGACGCCGCAGCCTTCGCCGCCTTCTTGGCTCGCTGCAGTTCCTCAGAATACTTTGCAACTGTAGTGATCAGCTGTGGCCCGTACTTGCCATAGGCATATGCAAAAGGAGCAAAGACTACCTGTTGGCTATCCGCGCTGACAGGCATCGCCTTGGAGACCGCTTCAGGATCAACCTCGACTCCATGGGCTTGAACCATCGCGAGTGACATTGAAGCGCTAGCCGCACGGAGTGAGTTCTTGAAGCTCGTAGGAATGCCTCCAGCAAGGGACTCCACCAGCTCATCCATATTTTCGATTAACTCAGCCTTGGGCGCCAGCTCCTCATGGAGGCGACTGAGCACGCCCTTGGCCTTGGTGAGCGTCCCCTGAACAGCAGCATTGTGATCCTCGACTGCCGAGATGGCACCTGCCAGGGTATCGTCATGACGGAGTGCCTGGGGGTCGAAGCTCAGACCACTGGCATCTACACAAGAATCAAGCATTGTCACAAAAATCAGCACAACAACAAATTCGAAAGAAGGGACACGAAGAAAATCCAGACAAGGGGATACTTGAGAGACCCTTGGCAATCGAGAAAAGCTGTTCTTCGAACAACTTCTCCCTAGCTGCGATGGAGGCACGCAGATCCTCTTCGCGTTTCCGCGATTCGTCATGTGCTGCGATTGCCTCATCGCGGCTCTTCACCGCCGCGGCGAGCGTTTTCTCGAGGGAAGCGGTGTCACGAAGGAGTGCATTATGCTCAGCTGTGACACAAACAAAGATAAACCGTCAGTCGAATATATCACAAGGATGCAGAAGAAAAGTAAAGAACACTCACTTTCAACCGCACGATGGCGATTGTCCAGCATTGCATGCTGACCAAGCACCTGCTCCGCCAGACGAGCGGCTTCCTTCACAATGAGCTGCGACAAAGGAAACAGTAAAGGGTCAGCAGATGGCATAGATGAAAAATTCGACTGCAAAATCAGAAGAAGAGATACTACACATACATGATCCTCCAATGACTCCAAAGTCGATTGACGCGCAGTCGTCCGGATAACCATGTGATGCTCCATATCGTGGGGAGAACTCGATGAATTATGCATGGAGTGGGCCGCCAATGGAGGAGAAGGAGTGCGCTTGGCCACTTTCTTGGCCTTGGAGGTCGCGACTCTAGATTCCTTCAAAAATTGGACGTCGCCAGAAGATGACGACGCTGGCTGACTGCAGAACAAAACCAACATCAAGAAAATGCAACTCCAAAGAAGAACCAGAAGGAAGACTCGTATACTTACCAATCAAACTTGTCAAAATCGAAGGTTTGATCCCCCGACTCTAACGATGACTCCTTCGGCAGTCGCATCTTCTTGCGAGAAGATGGCACCACGGTGCTCACAGGAACGGCACGTATCGGCGACTCTGCACCAACAACTGCACCTTACGGAGTCGAAGGAGACGATGCATCCGAATCCTCGCTGCGCGAATGCTTGCGAGTGTCCGGACTACTCGACTCGGGGGCTTCCTCCTCCACATCAGATGGGACGGTCGACTCCGACTCGTCCTCTTCCAAGGCTTCACGAGGAATAACCCCCTCAGGAAGAGGGGGCATACAGGGTGACACACTCCAATCCTGCATACAACAAACAAGTTAGTACAAGTCAAGAAAAGAGAAGCATTCGACAAATAAAGCTACTTCATAGCACAACTGTACCTCAGGAGGAGGATTTGCAGCATCGAAGGGAGGCACGACTGGTTCACTGGGGAGCACATCCTTGGCGGTGCACTTGGTGACCAGTCGCACCCTTTTATCTACCTCACTCACGGAAATGCCATCCGCAGATACGCGAGTGACATCGTCCGCGCCAGCCCACTGGAAAATAGGGTGGACTCTGGCCTGCAGGGGCTAGACGCGACGGCGCAGCCATGTGCGAATGAGGGCGCAACCTCCCTCTTCTTTTCCCATGCGACTTTCGAGGTCACAGACATGCTCGTACATCACATTTGTCTCCGCGGGCTCGCCGGGCATCACTACGTTCTTCTAGGAGCGCCTCCTCTTGCACGGCATCGCAAGATCGAAGGGCGCGAGTCCGAAGTGGTCTCCGTCGGCCTCCTGGTCACGGATGTAGAACCACTTGTCCCTCCACCCTTGGACGGACGCCATGAGTTTGATGTCGAAGTACGTGGCGGAGGAGTCGACGTGGATACCGCAGCCGCCTACATCGTAGACTACGGAGCTAGACGCCTACTGGCACTTCAGCTTGAAGAGACGTTTGAAAAGACCGAAGTGCGGATCGATTCCGAGCCAGCATTCGCAAAGAGTAATGTAGCAAGCTACATGGAGATGGAGTTGGGGGACAGCTAATGCAGCTGGAGCCCATAGAAACAGAGAAGGCCCCTGAAGAAAGGATGCAGGGGCAGTGAGAGACCGCGGATGATAAACACTAGGAACATCAGCCGAAAACCGGCAGGAGGAGAAGGTATTACCTCACCACCGGGGACACGCGCGTCAGCGACTGCGGAAGATAGAACTCCGTCTTGGCGTAGGAGACGGAGCTCAGAAGACTTGATCACGGACGCGCGCCACGCGCCATTGGTGACGCGAGTGCCCGTGCCTTTCTTTTTACCGGCGGCGGCGGTGCTGGTGCCCGCAGCAGCGAAGCTGCCCTTTTTCTTGGCAGCAATAGTGGCGGCGGCGGATTCAGCCGCGACACCTCCTCTGTTCTTCTCCATCCTACGGTGGCGATGCGACCGGAGGAAGTAACTAGGGAATACGCGGAGTTGGTCCAGTGCCGCGAGGAAGATGAAGTGTAGGAAGCAGAGGAGCAGTAGCAATGGCGACGGAGGCAAAGGCAGAGAAAAGAGCAGATGGGAAAAATTACCGTCGCAGCACTGCTACTTAACCCCCTGGAAGATGCAATCCAACGGCCAGAAAAAACCCTATCAGACGCGTGGCGTTCATCGTGATCGACACGTGGAGGACCCGAAGCGTGAACCGTCCCCCACTACCCCCATTACGCGCGGAAATCGAGGAGGCACGGTTAAAGCAAAGATTACGCACGCCCGGTCAAGTCAGAGTCAGAAAATGGAACCCACCGCTCGTCACGTCCCGTCAAACCCGCTCACGCGGGCAACTGAGGTCATCACATCGTCAGCACTGATGTCATCCAAAATTGAGCATAAGAAGACTTCGATTACTTTAGTCCTTGCTCGAGTCTTCGACTCCACCAAGCACTCGGGGGCTACTCCCATAGCTAGCGCTAGTCGCGCACCCTATGATTTTTCTTTTTCTCTTCTGCAGGAATATGGACATTCAAAGCATACCCAACCACTCGAATCCACGATTCGACAATGGACATGGGTTACTCCCATAGGGAGCGCTGGCAATAAATTCGACAGAAACAAGCAAACAAAAGACGATAGTAGTCACAAAAGTTCTTCAGTCCCTGCTTGAGTCTTCGACTCAACCAGACACTCGGGGGCTACTCCCATAGGGAGCGCTGGTCGTACACCCTATGATTATTTGTACATCGTACAGTGCGTCGATAACATCCACACTCGAAGCTTATGGCGACACCGCCTCATGATGTTTCCCTACAAAGAGACTGGGTCTCCTGGGTCACCCGAATCATCTCCGCGATGACAAAATTCGGATGCCGCGCTTGCAGCGTGAAGATAAGACCTGAATAAGGTCTGTCAACGCATTTACTGCGCACTATCAGAAATACAGCCGTGCCAACAGGTACGATGAACATGCCTTGACAGACACGTCGAGTGCTCACACCCATATACTGGAATTCGACTCCTATAAGACCTCCGCGGCTTGAGTCGAATTACACCAGCACTTTTCCGGATTCGAGTCCCGGGACTCGAGTTCGAGTAGATTGCGTTGTTTTAATCTAAGGTAGTTAACTGATACCGATACATCGGTTAAATCAGGCACGCACATCAACAATCCCTATGACACAAATAGAGCAGTTGAAAATATACTCATTCATGCACTCGAAAGGCTTCATAAAGTCCCCAGTCGAATCTGCGATTCCACTGGACACTCAGGGGCTACTGACATGGGTATACCCTACAGGTACTCGAGCTTGGTATATACGGCCTGAATACGGCGGAAGCCCACGGTGTCGCCAAGGCCCAAATAGAGAACTCGAGTAACCTACGGACTCCCGATTGCTTGAGGAACAAGAAGAAGCTAAAGATAGAAAGTTCAAAGGGGAAATCCTAACCTGTAACTGACTCGACCTGCTACCTGAGACCTAGCCTATCTATATAAAGGCTAGGAGGGGGCAGCGAGGAGGACACACATAACCCTAGTTTGCACAACCCTCGCCAGATTGCATCTGCGCACCATTGTAATCTTCGATTTCTCTGTTAATTCCATGAGCAGACAAGCAGGAGTAGGGACCTCTACGAGGTCTGAACCTGGGTAAATCTCCGAGTCCCCTGTGTGCTTGGTTGCTAGCCGATTGATGCTTCCAGCGCTCCCTCTTTCTCCAAAACCCAAGTCCATAACAATGGGCATGATGAGTTAAACCCTCGTCACCATGAGTACATAACCACTTTCCAAAAGGATATTTACCTATTCAAAATAGGTATCCACAACCCACCCATATAATTAGAACCTTGATCCTAAGATGCACATATGAAAATTTATATTACAATATTAAAAACAGAACTCACACAAAATTGTGATAATAAAATTAAGAGAAAAGTTGTGTAGAGCATAAAAAAGATGCATGCAGCCACAACTAACTTATACTACTCAAGAAGAAGCACGAGAAATCTTTGAGGTGGGAATCACCCTCTATGTCGTTACCATATCAATTGAAACCGCCTAAACTTTTGACCATGTTGGAAATCGCTGATGGCCATCACACATGTTGGAATGTTTGTCATTCTTGCAAGTGCACAAAATTGTTATAGACCTTCTATTCAGTGAGAAGGATTAACAAAGATAGGGAAGTATTGGTTGAATTTTGTCCTTCGGCTGCAAAACTGACTGAAACAAGTGAATGAGAAAGCAACAACTATCCTGTTTAGCAATTAAGTGCACTTTTACAGACGCCATTGTAAGCAAACTAGCATACTCCCTCTCAAGTAGAATCCGAAGAGTATGCTCAGTAGGTTTTAAATACATAATAATACATATTTTCTGAATATATATAAATCTTACACTATTGCATTTAGTTATCAGTTTATATTTTAACGCATGATGTTTTTGTTGATATTATAAAACAAACAAGCATTTACTTACTCCACCGTGAGCATTTTTCAAATATATGAACATTCCTGTTGTTGAATATAAATATATTGCCTAACATCTTTCCATTAGTTTGGACTTTTGGTTTAGATGATTTGTGCATCAGTTCAATATGAAATCAGAGCCAAGAAGTCTTGAGTTCAAGATCCTTCTCATGCAGTATAAAAAATTAAAAAATAAAATTTGCAGCCTGCATCGAACCCACGCTACGGACGAAAGTACCCTAGACGTGAGGTGGAGTGTTAAATCTTTCCATCGGTTTGAAATTTTGGTTTAGATGGTTAGTACATCAACATCAATTCAAGACCTGTGTGTAGGAACACCATTATCAAAACACATGAATACTTCTTTTCTGCAACACATAAATACCTTTCGTTTATAAAATTCATGTATTCCCGTGTCGCTCATTAGTACTAACCAGCAACACTTATTGTGTACAGAGGGAGTATAATAAATAGAAAGTAACTATGAATCTAGAGATCTGTTAATATGAAAATAATAAAACCGGTAACAATTGATGATCTGCACTATATACAACATATGATGCTCCTCTATTGCACGCTATGAGCGGCAAATAAGATGCATGCTCCTCTATCGTGAACTTTGTCATCTAACCCTCTGGGCTCATCTTCCATCAAGAACCTAAGCCCACTCCCGTGCTCCTGTAGTGGTGTTCACAACTGTCCAGCAACCCCGACGAGCAGAGTCCGAGACCGCTAAAAAGATGAGAAAAAGGTAGTGCTAGTCTGTTCGCTCATGCAAATCTATACCACCTTATTGGCACGGGGACAATGCTAACAAAAATTGATCCCTTGCTGTCTCTTTAGTACTCCCTCGGTCTATTTTATTGTTCTCAACTTTATCTAGATTCGAATGTATCTAGTTAAATATTTAGACTAAATATATTCGTATATAGATAAAGTTGAGAATAATAACAAAAAGCGGAGGGAGTAACTAAAAGAAGTATCATCATTCATCATAATGGATATATTTTTTCTCACCGACTAATCTTTTTCTAGTCACAATGAAAAAACTTGTGATCACAATTGGGCATTGGCAAAGATAATTGCATATCTTTTCTCTCATCAACTAATATTTCTCCACTATCTCCTGTCCTCTCACCCCTCGACATGTTACATGCATGCACGCTGTTACGTGTGACTTTTGGCGAGGTAATGTATTCCTTATGTTTTGCGTAGAAGCACAAGGTCAGACGTTGGGCGACATTAGCAGCGTGCTACCACCAGCTTTTATCTGTGGAGACAGGTCGGTATGTAGAACTAGAAGAATCTTCCTTTTCCTCTTCGTTTCCACATCTTATATCCATTGTCTCTAACTCTCATGCGTGATGCTCTGCTCACTCACCGGTACGTCTCTGGATGGATGGATGGTTCGCCTCGGACTGCGAGCCGCATTTGCTTTGCTCGTTTCATGTTACTCCCTCGGTTCACAATTACCTCGCGTTCTGGGTTTAATCAAAGTCAAACTTTGCAAACTTTGACCAACAATATAAGAAAAAACATCAACATCCATGATTTCTAATGCATATAATATAAAAATATAGTTTATGAAAATTCTAATACAATAATTTTTTTATTACTAAAATTAATATTTTTTCTTAAATATATGGTCAAAGTTTATAAATTTTAACTTTGACTAAACCCAGGATGCGAGGTAATTGGGAATGGAGGGAGTACGTGTGTTGTGGCGGCGTTGGCGTGGTATCGCAGTGCCTTGTGCATGTTAATGCGTCGTGGAAGTCGCTGCTGCGCTGTGGGGAATTTGTTTGGGGAACATCATTATTCGTGTTTGACACTTGGGGTGATTCTAGAACTGGCGAAATGTGGGTTAGAGCAACGTGTGCAATGTCCCTTGCTCTCGGCCCCCTCCCTGGGCTCATTTCTCGCCAGAGTTGGCGGATGCGTATGGGTTCAGTTACGTGGGTGACGATCTACTGTAAGCCCAATATATGGTATGTGCCCCCCACGATTGAAAGGCTGCCGCAGTCACTCTTTCAGAGCTCACTCTTTTACCATCGTAACTATTCTTGTGCAACAGCTCTACTACAGTACCAACAACCATAATCCGAAACTTCTGCAATAGAAAAGGGAAGACTCAAACAAACTGATTTCTGTATCTAGTTGACGAAACGTGTAAAAGGAAGACGGCGCCCTCTGTTTCAGGAGGACGTTGCACCTAGCAGCCCACAAAATTCAGTGCACCACGTGGGAGGGACGTACGCTCTCGTGCACGTAATCGTGGACTGTACTGCGGCCCGCACTCTCCTCGTTCCTCTGACCTGCCGCAGGTGCCGCAACAACCTAATACTGTCCCCGCCAGAACAAGGATACGAACTGTTCTACTAGGATGCCAGCCAAAGCTCAAAGTTACTCTGGCTAAGCTCTACAGTCCCTAGATAGGACTATATATTGCTAATTTGTCGCATGATGACGGTATTCACATCCACCATGTCTTCCATGTTCGGTATCGGTAACAACCGGCTGGCGCGCGGTCATGCGAGCAGTGACAAGGCACTACGGCCTGTATCGCGGCAGTGCAGGAAGGCACCGGCAGGCCAAAACAGCCAAGAAAGAACGCCGGGCGCCGTGCGAGGCCACGGCCACCGCACGCGGTAGCCAGAGCGCCGGTTACATGTCGCGCACGCAACCGAGGGCGAGTGCGATGACCGGAGCCAAACTCGCTCAAGTATCGGGCAATACGATCTGTTTCGTGAGGGTCCCGGCCGGAGGGGTACACTGGTTCTAGATCGCCGCGGCGCGGTGCCGCCGGTCGATCAACGTCCTAATAAATGTGCTAATTATTTGCTAGGCCCTCCATAGTTTAAACGTGAGACGTCTCCCTTGGACGGTCCTGCCGGACAGGTTAATAAATGGGCGGCCAGGCCTGCCACCCGTGCGGTCACCGCGTCGCCGGCAACGGCACAAGCCGGCCGGGTGCGTGCATGCGCGCGTGGCGCCCCGCTCGGTGCCAAGCTCATAGAAACTCCAATGTCATCCTGTTATTAACATTAGAAATTTATCAGCATATTCGGGATAGATCTCGCCGGAATTGCTGTTTTATTTAGGAAAAACACCGCTTTCCTAGCTCAACTGGTTAGGAGAGTGGATGTATAAACCCAACACCTGAGTTCAAATCCTCACAGAGGCGAATTAAGGATCAGGCTCTCCTGGTACTCATGCAATTTATCCTGAGGACCAGGCTTGGTACTTAACCAAGTTTAAAAATCCTGGTATTCATGCTTAATGGCTCTGTGCATCCTTAGTTGGTGCAGAGGCCGGGGAAGCGAAATCCTCCCTCCATTTTTGAAGACCAGAGAGGATTGTAACGTATAACGCATCTGTTTGCTACAGAATGGGGTGGCGCCGGCGGCTTACCCTGGCGCCCGGCGACCTTCTCCGGGCCTCAGCGTCTCCGCCTAGCCATGGATCTGGTTCGAGGTTCCATTGTCTCGGATCGGAGACAGGTTCGGATGGAGAGGAGGCCCTCGCGGAGAGGGAGGCTTTGGAGGCGTTGGAGGATGTCGACGGTGGGCTCGGGTGGACTATAGTGTCGCGCGGCGGCGGCTGACGGATGATGAGTTGCGGCAAAGTTTCTGGGAGGAGCTGGGCTTTCCGACGAAGGCGTCGCGGTTCTGGGAGATGGCCGGCTAGCCGTCGGGCGCCGTGTCGCCGCCGTGGGTGTCGCCGAGGCCTTCTTCACCGGGGCCGGCCAAGGTCGTGGCCAAGGGAACCGGTTCTCGGTGGTGTTTGCGGCGTCCGGTGTCGGCCTCGCCGGGATCGTTGAAATCGTGGCGCGGGCCATTGCCTCGTCGGCGATCGTCTGCCCCGCCGTTGCTGGGGCGGCTGGTCGAGGATGCGATCGATCGATCCAGGGCTGAGGTGGCAAGCCGTTCGGTGGGCCCTGCTACTGCTGCCTGCGATGGGCCTGCAAGTGCCGAACTGGGCCAGGTCGGACTGGCTAACGCGGGTGCCGACTCGGACTCGATTCGCTTCTCGTGGTTTGCAATCGCAAGGAGATTTAGAGCGGCATGGTCATGGACTCTCTGCCTGATTTCTCCTGCAATTGATCGATCTCCTTCGCTCTGCACCACCGACTCCCCTTTGCCTCGGACCGTGCAGACGACCGGCCCCCTGTTCACTTCGGCTGTGCAGACATATTCTGCGGGACGAACGTACGCGGCGACACTCGCTTCTCCGTCGGTTGCCATGGCGGGGCTCAACCCTAGGGGTTCCCTGGCCACGACCTCGACTCCCCGGCCTCCACCTGTGGGTGCGTCCCGCCTCGGGGCCCTTCTGCCATGGCTTCTTCTGCTCAGGCCGCGCCTAGGCCAGCTCCGCCGCCTGCTAGTGCGTCGGCGGTGCCTCCGGCCTTCGCCAGGCAGTCTTCGGCACCGGCGGTCCCCTATGTTGGGCCACCGGTTTTCCCGCCCGGGTACAGTTCCGCCCACCGGCAGCATACTTCGCTCCTGCTCAGACTATGCCGCTGCAACCTCTCCAAGCACCATACCGTGGCCCGACTCCGGCGGCATTTGCTAGAGGACCACCTCATGGATTCGTTGGAGGCATGTCGGGGGTGGCCTCGACCTCTAGACATTATGGGGCTCCCCACACAACGCCCTCGGGTGGGGGACCGTAGTTTGTTGCGAGTGGGAGTACACCGGTGAACGCTGCGCCGAAGAGGAAGAAGAAGAAGAAGCCTACCGGGTTAATCAGCCACCATTGCAGCCTGGGTCGTTTGGTAATGGGTCTTTTGCGGCTCCGCAACCACAATTCATGGATCATCGGCAAGTTGGTTTCTCGTAGATTCCTGGTTCTAGTGTCCAGCAACCTTACCAGGCTTTGGTCTAGCCTCAGCATACTTGCAGTACGCTTCATCGGCTGGGGGTTTGGAGGCCCCGGCTGCTCCGATTACTGTGGTGGTCCCAAAGAATCCTAAGAAGGTTGTCAGATGTTGGAAGTGCGCCACTAGTTCCCATGCCACCAAGGACTGTAAGGCTGTCCACTACTGCTATATTTGTGATGTTGCTTCCCACCCAACTTTGCGGTGCCCTGTGCTGACGCAACCTCGACCGACTGCCTACATGGTTGGGTGTGGCCATGATAAGACGTTGTCTTCATAGATCCCTGACAGTGTGGTTCATGATGATATGGGGCCCAGTCAGATCCCCATTGCTTCGGTCCAGATTTCGGGTGAGGCGGTCACTGCGGATGTGGTCTAGCTACAGATTGAGCGAAGATGCCAGGTCAGGCCAAACTGGAAGTGGGAAGGTGTGTCGCACGGGGACAATGCTTTTTTGGTTAGCTTCTCCTCTTTCGAGGACTTGGATAGGGTGGATGGGGGTCAGTTTTTCATGCCGCTTGGCAAGACCCAGTTAGCCGTTTATGCCTACAAGACCTAGGAAGTGCCACACAAATGTGAATTGCATCAAGTTTGGCTGCATGTGGAAGGGGTACCGCATTCCCTTCACACTTTTCTTGGTTTGTGGGTGGTTGGATCTCTTTTGGGTACACCTCTAGATGTGGATTTATTGAGTTTGCGGAGGAGAGGTGTCAACACCCGGATTTTTAATCCTAGATGCCTGTTATGCCATACCTCGCAATCCCAGGATTACCATTTTTGCGAGACATAACAGATTTGGATATCATAGTACATCATCCATTACAAACCATAATAAGGTCTTACACAAATAAAGGATCTCATGATCCAGTCTTAGTACAAACAAGTAGCGGAATAATAAGCGTAGCAGTGGGTTCCATCTTCAGTGTCACAAGCAATGCTGACGATGGAAGATGATCCTAGTTGTTATAGCCGTCCTACTGTCCTCCTTCCGGATAGTCCTCCTCATAGTATGGCCACGGGAATAGCCAGGGACAAAGCCATGAGTACTCTTTAAGTACTCGCAAACTATAACTAACAAGTAAGGTAATTCTAATAGGAAATGCTAAGTTCTAGGTTTATGTGTAAAGTTAAGTTTGAAACCTAAGCTGAGTTCAGAAACAAAGAAAGATAAAATAAAGTTTGAAATCACCTAAGTGGGAACTTAGTTTTCATAGTCACAACCCTGTTGTTGTCAAGTCATGTCACAATTCATTTCATAAGTTATTTTGAAAACATCTGACAACGGAACAGTATGGACACTCCAACTGTCCATAACCGCGGACGCGGCTATTCGAATAGTTTGACACTCTGCAGAGGTGGTACACTTTCACCACAAAATTCGATACATTTGTCAAGGATAACCCTGAATCATCATACTTAGTATGCAGATAATCAAACATAACCTTTCCTTTACACACTCTAGTATAAGCACCTCTCCTATGACCTTGGCCTCCCAGCCATGGCCATCTGCCATCCTGGGCACTGCATAGGTGGACAACATTGAGAGGTAGCCTCAGATCAAACCTCTCCCGCGAGGGAACTAATACTAATGCATATAAACTTCCGGCTAAGCCTTACCCAATTCAGGTATTGTGGTTGTATGGTAAAATTAGAATGGTATCGCATCCGAACCCAACCATCAGTTTTTATAAAAGGGCTAAGGCTCATGCCTCAACATTTTCATCATCATAAACCATTTGTGTTTCTTAACACATGTCAAAACATCTTAATAGATGACTCATCATTCCAAGGTTTTCACAAGTCATTTTCACCAAGTATTCCCATCTAGAGTGATCAAGTTTTTGGTTTAGCTCTAATCACTAAGTTAAGAGTGTTCACTAAGGTGGGATGACAATCTCAATCTCATGCCATAGAATGACATCTAAGTCTAACTAGCTAGGCCAAGTTTTATACTCTTTATGCTAAAGTACTTTGGTAAAGTAAAAGAAAGTAAAGCTTGTAAGTAAGTAAAGCTTGTAAAGTAAAAGAAAGTAAAGCTTTGTAAGTAAAACTTGGGGTAGGTATAAGTCAAAATGTATAACCAAGCATGCCTATTGCATCTTGCTTTGGTTATCTAGCTTGCAAGTTTTTACTTGCATTGATAATGATGGCTTGCAAGTAATCACTTGCATGGTTAACTTGTATAATGCTAGCTTGCCTTGGTTGGTGCAGTGGTTGAAATTCTCCTCTTCTTCTTCGGGGTAGAACTCCTCCTCCTCGTAGACTTGGTCGGTACTATCGTCTATAAATACATACGGGAATACACAATCACAAAACAATACTTAACTAGTGTATTTAGCACACTGATACATTGCAAATGTATCTATAATTTTTGATGTTCCATGCTTGGTTTTATCTACTTTCTTGTGTTTTGTTCCAACTTTGGAGTACTTTTCATATGATTTCTTGGACTAACCTATTAGCAAGATGCCACAGTGCCAGTTGCCTGTTCTCTGCTGTTTTTGGTTCCAGGAAAGTCAAAAAATGAATATTCTCGGAATTGGAACAGACAAAAGCCAAAGTTGTTATTTGCCTAGAAGACTCACGGAGCCAGAAGGAGAGTCGGAGAGGGCCCTAGGCGCAGGTTCCCCTTGGCCACGCCAGGGCATGGTGTGGGCCCCCTAGCCGGCCACCGACCTTGCCTCTTTCGCCTATATATCTCCCCCGAGGGAAAAAACCCTAAATGGTCAATCAGAAATCCACGAAAAGTTCCACAGCACCGCCACCACCGAAGGGGAGATTCGGGGGACAGAAAGTCTCTGTTCTGGCACCCTGCCGGGACGGGGAAGTGCGCCCGGAGCCATCTCCATCGATCTCCACCACCATCTCCATCACCGTTGTTGATTCCCATGATGAGGAGGGAGTAGTTCTTCCTCGAGGCTAAGGGTTTGTAACATCCCAAAACTTCAATCCAAGCTTATCAAGATCTAAATCAACCAAAAATGGGCTTGACAAAAACGTTTCCAAATTTAAAATGAAAGCATTCATACATGTGTGCATTTAAAATAGGAGTTGTTTGAATTGCCATGATTAAGTGATCCAATGCTTGTAAAATGTTTCTTAGGTGATTTAAACATCACCTACATCATTCCCAAACTTTTCCTAAAGAAAATCAAATAAAAAAGAATTAAAAAGGAGGAATGGTCATTTTGGCCATTTTAATCCGCTACACTACTTTGGCTATTCCTAGTACTCAATTCTTAACAGAAACAATTCTTGATCTTTGTACCCCTTGCTAGTACACATAATGGGGTACCAAGGCCCACTTTTGGATCTGCTAAAAACATTCTTTTACTTATTTTAATTGGCATTTGAAAATTGAATCTAATGCATATGCATAGATCACCCCTATTTCAAAACCCATCCTTTTGAGCTCCACTTTCAAAACCCTTGCAACCAAAGACTACCTAGCACTAGTGGAGATCACTCAAAATGTTTGAAACCAAAATTCAAAACTAAACCTCATGCGGCCATTTCATCAAACACTTGGTATGCATAATTTCCACCCAAATCCTAGCTCACTGTTTTGAACAGGGTTTTGCCCCCAAATGATCTATATTTATCTCCTATGTCCCCTCCTAGTCTAACCAGGCCCTTAACACCCCTCTCCCTTGTCCCTAGGCCCCATGCCATGCCAACCTGAGGGCATGGTCGCCGGCCAAACCTTGCCCCGCCGCAGCAGACCATCTCCCCCTCTCTCTCCATGTCTAGAAGGTAGCTCACACCTGACCGCCACCCCCTGTCCTCTGCCCGAGCCTAGCCCTGCAGTGGACCACCGAGGATACCACGCACCCAGTGCCACCGCACCATGCCGGTGCCGCCCCCAGAGTGCGCTCTGTCCCTGCTCGCACAGACCACCCCTTGGCCGCCCACGCCCGCCGCTCCGCCACGACCTGGAGAACCCCCCCCCCCAGACACCCCTGCTGGCCGCCCAACGCCTCACAGCCACCGCTCGCTGTGGACACCACCGCCTCTGCCACTCAGAGTGCCACCTCGCCCAGACCGCATGCCACCGCCCCTACGGCCACATTCAATTCCTAGAGCACCGCCAGGGGACCGCCCATCGATCGCCACCCTCATCCATGCCTCTACCCTGCCGTAGCCATGTCGCCACTGTCGCCTGCCCATCCCGCTCGGTCTCACCGTGGGTCCCATAAAAGGAGCCCTCCCCAGCCTCTTCTCTCCACACCACTCCACTCCCCTCACCTCTCTAAACCTCACCCACCTCTAGCCGGAGCAAAGGGAGTAGCAGCTCGCCGGAATTGGAGCCGGAGCAGCCGCCTCTGGAGGAGAAGGGCGCCGCTGATTGCGACCACCCCAAGCTCCGCCGCAACCGCGCCTCACCTCGCCGTCGTCTTCCAGTTCGTTTGCCTGCCTCGCCGACCTCGCTGGAGCCATGGTACATCCCCAGCAGACCCCCACCGAGCCGCTAGGGTCCGAGCTCGCTGGCGACCTGTTCGTCGTCGACGACGACCCTCAGCCATAGATTCCCATTCTAATCCTACGGCCCACAGCGCGCGTACCGTTTCGCGTGTTAAGTGCCGCTAACAAGCGGGATCCCCTGTCAGCGGAGCCCCGCGCCGCGGAGCGCCACTAGGCCGGCCCAAGTCTTTTCCCGCGCTAGCCCACCCATTCAAATCTGGATTTTTTCTTTTTAGTTTGAATCTAGTTTCTGTCCACTAGTTTAAAATTAAATTCAGAGAGTTTGACAAATCCAAATTGCATGAAACTAATTTTGTCTGAAAGGTATGGAAATGATCTATCCAGGCCCGTTGGATTTAATTCAATTAGAGTTATAGATCTCTCCTAATAAAAATAATAAAACAGAAGCCTTTGCAACTTGCAACATTTTTATAAAATCAACCAAGTTAGCTTTTGAGTTGATTCCAACTCTCAAAAATCACATTTAATCATATCTATCCAAATATGTAATAATATTAAGGTTTACATGTAGTGACTTTGGACTAGTACCAAAATCATGCTATATAGGCATTTCTAGTCACTTTAAATCATTAAATAATGAACTTAAACTAAAGTAATATTGATCCAACCTTTAAATCTCATTCCCACATGTTAGAATAGGTGGTGAAGACATGTGTCCATATGATCCCATATTTTAAGTGGTGAATATTAAATGTTAGTTAATTTTTCAATGAGTAGAAATTACTTTTCTAAAATAAAAAGGTTGAAACTATTGAATTAAACTTGTGATGCTTGTGATGATAATAGATCATCAATTGTGTGTATTAGAATGCTATCTAGCCTAGTTAAGTATTGTTTGGTGATTGTGTACTCCGTATGTATATTTATAGAAGATAGTACCGACCAAGCTTACGAGGAGGAGGAGTGCTATCAAGACGAAGACGAAGAAAACTTCAACCACTGCACCAACCAAGGCAATCCACCATTAACAGTGCAAGCTACCCTTAGCAAGCTAACACCACCCAAGATTAACCCTTGCAAGTTTAGTGCTTAGCAAACTAGAAACAAACTAGATGGTTTAGCAAAGATGTCTTAAGCATGCTTTGATCACACCCCTTTAACTATTAGTACCTCAAGTCTTATTGACAAGTTTTACTTCCCTTAGTTTACACAAAGTCCCTTACTTGTTTTGAAGGTAGCATAAAAAGTATAAAACTTGACCTACTTAGAAACCTTTAGATGTCATTCTATGGCATGAGATTGATCCCATCCTTCCACCTTAGTGAACACTCTTAACTTAGTAGTTTAGAGTAGATCAAAAACTTGAGTCACTTTAGATGGGAACAATTGGTGAAAATGAATTGTGAAAACCTTGGAATGATGAGTCATTCTATTGAGATGTTTTGACATGTGTTGAGAAACACAACTAGTTTATGATGATGAAAATGATGAGGCATGAGCCTTAACCATTTTATAAAACTGATGGTTGGATTCGGATGCGATACCATTCCAAATTTACCGTACAACCACATTAACTGATGGTTGGATTCGGATGCGATACCTCTCATGATGTCCACCTATGCAGTGCCCAAGATGACTGATGGTCATGGTTGGGAGGCCATGCTCATAGGAGAGGTGCTTATATTAGGGTGTGTAAAGGGAAGGTTATGTTTGATTATCTGCATACTAAGTATGATGATTCAGGGTTATCCCTAACGGATGTATCGAATCTTGTGGTGAAAGTGTACCACCTCTGCAGAGTGTCAAACTATTCGAATAGCCGCGTCCGCGGTTATGGACAGTTGGAATGGCCATACTGTTTCGTTGTCAGATGTTTTCTAAATAACTTGAAATGAATGATGAATCTTGACTTGACCACAACAGGGTTATGTTTATGACAATAGCTTCCCAACTTAAGTGATTCTATAACTTTACTTTATCTTTCTTTGCTTCTGAACTCAGCTTAGGTTTCAAACTTAACTTTAGAGTTAAACTTAGATTTAGCACTTTAACTTAGAACTATAGTACCTGTTAATAGGAGTTTGCGAGTACTTAAAGAGTACTCATGGCTTTTGTCCCTGGCTATTCTCATGGCCAGACTATGAAGGAGACTATCAAGAGGATGGTCATCAGGACGACTATGATAACTAGGACTATCTGCCTTCGTCAGCATTGCCTGTGCCCCTAAAGATGGACCCCACCGCTACGCTTATCTTTTATTTCCGCTGCTTGTTGTATTAAAGACTGGATCATGAGATCCTTATTTGTGTAAGACCTTATGTATGGTTTGTAATGGGTGTTGACAAGTTGGTATCAGAGCCATCCTGACCATAGGAGACCCTAGTTAGAATGGACGTCCAAACCAAAAACTTAGCTTCAAAACCAGAGTGAGTATTTATGAAAAACTATTTCCTCTCTTACCCTCGTGAACTCATTATTTCTCAAAAATTCATGTTCCTCAAAATTCTTACATTATGACTTAAAACTTGACACACTTGATCACTCCACTAACTTCCTCATCCTTAATTCTTGTAGATGGAGATTCGGTTCAGCAAGTTTTACCAGTTGGGAAACGGAGGTCAGCTGATCTTCGAGAGGGATCTGGATTCACTGTCGGAGTTACTGGTACGCCCACATCTGAGGTTTCTTGGAGCTCAACTTCCAGGACCCCCAGGAGGAGACCTATAGTGGCTAGTCACCGCAGATCTTCGAGGAAGCATCGAAGCACCAACTTCTAGAAGAATTCAGTTCTCCGTGAGAGAGAACAACTGGCTAGATGGATTAGCCAGGGCAATGCATGAAGCTATTGCATGTCTATGTGCCCTCAGCGTCAACAGGATCCAAGGAACCCATTTTGCCCACTATGCAAGACGTGACTTCATGGGAATGCTGATGGAGATGCCAAATCACCCAGAATTGAGGAGTCAAGTGGAAAACCTTTACTTCTTGCTTCATGACAGACAGCAGGAACTGGACAATGCCAGGGAGTTAGCCAACCAGAACCGTGCAATTGCCGACCAGAAGGCCCAGAATTTCGCACTGCTCGTCCAAGATCGCCAGTCTCTTCTCCGCCAGCGTGCAAAGAAGGATCACACCATCGCCCGTCTTTGCAAGAAGGTGGCCGACCTCGAGAAGACCGTCAAGGAGCAGGAAGCTCAGCTTGCCGCTAAGGAAGAAGAAGATGAGGGTGAAGACATCCAGGGAGACATGGATTCTTACCTCAGGAACGATGATGACTTTCTGGAGGAGGATACTGTGGACTTCTACACTGATGATGAAGACTCCGATTTCATCGATGATGAGTAGATGCACTAGAGCATCGTCATAGCATGAGATGTATCATCTCATTGTATCGTAGCTTACAGAATGGTTCATCAAACCATCTGTTTCCCCTTTGATTGTTGTGGTGTGTGTTGTATTGGGTGCTTGCTTGCATGAATGAAAATGAAGTTAGTTGAAAAACCTGAGTCTAACTCAAAGTTTTAGCTTTGAAAACCCAAAACCATGAACCTTAGAATTTCCCTCTTACCCCTATATCTATCTCAATCTTCAGATGACTCGTGGAAACCAAGGAGGGAGCAGCTCGTTGCAGGACCCAATGCTGCAGATCTTGCAGAATCTCATCGCAGACCATGAAGCAAGCAGGGCCGAACGTCAAGCCAACTTAGCAACATTGCAGCAGATCGCCCAAATGGCTCTCAACAACCAAGGACATGGAAATCAGGATCACCATGGATCCAAACTCAAAAAATTTCAGAACACCAATCCCCCAATCTTCAACCAATCTGAGAACCCATTAGATGCTGATGACTGGTTACAGACCATGGAAAACAACCTTGAAGTTACAGGAGTTGATGAAAATGAGAAAGTTCTCTTCGCCACCCACTATCTGCCGGGAGATGCAAAGCTTGGTGGAATAGCATCCGTAATATGAACCATGGCCAGGTGATGACCTGGGAAGCATTCAAAGTCAAGTTTAGCCGCACCCACGTGATGGGTTCGTAGCATGGAAAACAAAAAAATTCTACCGCAAGAACAAACAAAACCCAGATCTAATCTAGATAAAAGCCAAGATCTAATCTATTAGACATGTGCAACGAGATAGATCTGTACTAACCCTTGTAGAACCGAAAGCGTTACGAGATTATATCTCGGGGTTGATGTGGTCGATCACTTGCCGATCTCAAGATCGTGTGGACGATCCTTCCGGCGCCGTGTTCTGGCAGCGCTTCCGCAGTCGGTCACACGTGCGGAGTCGAAGCAGACCTTCCTCTCCCCGTTCCAGCGAGCAGCGGAGGTAGTAGATCTTCTCCACGGAATCCCAGCAGCACGACGGTGTGGTGGTGGTGGTGGAGTAGAGATTTCTGCAGGGCTTCGCCTAAGCCGGAGCAGAGCAAAGGAGGAGCAGAGAGGCGGCGGCTAGGGTTTGTTATGGGAGAGGTCTAGGAGGGGGCGCCCCCTCCCCTCTATTTAAAGGAGGGAGGCGCGCCATGGGAGGGGGAGTCCTAGTAGGACTCCCCTCCTTGGCCGGCGGGATGGGAAGGGGTGAGGAGTCCTCCTCCCCCCACGAATCCGTGTCTAGCCCCCACAAGGTTTCCTTGACCCTTTCTTGGTTTTCAAGCAAACACCAAGAATTCTTCTAGAACCTTCTAGAACATTCCGAAACCTTCTAGAATCTCCATACAAACACTCCGGAACATTTCCTAACTTAGAAAATGATCCCCAATATATGAATCTTATTCTCCGGACAATTCCGGATCTCCTCATGATGTCCCGGATCCAATCCGAGACTCCGAACAACATTCGGTCTCCAACGCATATTCCATATCTACTTAAAACAACTTCGAACCTTAAGTGTGTCACCCTATGGTTCGTGAATATGCAGACATGATGAAGACACCTCTTCGATCAATAACCATCAGCGGGATCTGGAGATCCATAATGGCTCCCACATACTTAACGATGACTTTGTGATCGATAGAACCATTAACATACGAAACCAATTCCCTTTGTCACGCGATACTCTACTTATCCGAGGTTTGATCGTCGGTATCTCCATACCTAGTTCTACCTCGTTACTGATAAGTACTCTTTACTCGTTCCGTGATATGTCATCCCTTGTGACCTAGTCACATGCTTGCAAGCTAACTAGATGACATTCCACCGAGAGGGCCCAGAGCATATCTATCCGTCATATGGATGGACAAATCCCAATCTTGGTCCATGCGCTTCAACACATACTTTTAGAATACCCAATGACACCTTTATTACCACCCAGTTACGAAGCGGTGTTTGATGTCATCAAAGTACTCATCCGGTGATGGTGATTAACATAACCTCATGGTCGAAGGATTAGGTTACTATGCATTTGAAAGCTTATAGCAATACGAACTTAATGACCTGATCTTATGCTATGCTTACTATGGGTGTGTGTCCATCACATCATTCTCCTAATGATATAACCTTGTTATTAATGACATCCAATGTCCATGATCAGGAAACCATGATCATCCATTAATCAACAAGCTAGTTTAACAAGAGGCTTACTAGGGACTCTTTTATGTTTACAAAACACACAAGTATTAATGTTTCCTCATAATACAATTATAGCATGGGATGTAAACATTCATCATAAACACAAAGATATAATAATAACCACTTTTATTATTGCCTCTTGGGCATATCTCCAACAGTCTCCCACTTGCACTAGAGTCAATAATCTAGTTAAAAAACTTGTGCTTTCAACACCTATGGCTTTCTGGTGTTGTATAGACACTATTGCTAGTGGTAAACATAATCTTCGGATCTGACACTTCCAGGTTCGTGTGTATTTGCATGTCCTTGCGTCTCTACGCATTACTCATTCTCCAATGAGATGGCATTGTATAAATTTGGTCCTATGGTGAGACCTTTAGTTCCTTGGGATTAAATCATGTTGATACAATTGTCATACAATGTATCTTCATAGTATTATCCTGCTATGAACCACACCTAGTTTGATAACAAACTACTTGACGCAAATGCCCTCATTTGCTGCTACAATAGCAGTCATATACTTAGCCTTTTGTTGTAGTATCTGTCACAATGTTTTAACTTTGGTACTCAACCAAATCCGTTATGGAACTTCCTTCCCATTACATTGTGCCACCCATAGTTTAAATTGAGATAAACTTAATTTGTGACAAAACTAGTATCAATGTAACAATTTACAATGAACTATTTGTCATCACTATATAAGTAATATATTCTTAGTTCTTCCAAAGATCATAGGAATATCCCTACTATTGTCCAATGATCATCTTATGAGTCATTCTGATATATGCTCATAACATTTAGAGCATAGGACATATCTGGATGTGTACATCTCAAAGAATGATTGATCAAAATATTCTTGTGATTTCACCAAGTGTCAAAACACTTGAATCTCGTGTCAACACACTTGAATCTTGATTCAGTCCTTTCCGTGCGTCAAGAACCTTTCTTGTTGTTTTCATATTGAACTCATTCAACATCTTATTTATGTACATTTGGCAAAACCATATTAGCGCCTCAATCTATCCATATAGACATTGATGCCTAATTCTTGGGTTATGCCTAAGTCTTTCATCGAAATGAAATTCTTAACCTGTGTTAATAAAAGATACATCATTTCTAATCAACAATATGTCTTTCACATAATGTATTAGAAATATGTCTTAGCGCTCCCACTTAATTTCTTGCAAAATGCAAACATCTTCATTGTCTCTGATGAAATTAAACCTTTTAACGGTTTCATCACGGTGAAGATTCCAACTCCGCGATGCTCACTTAAACCATTGAAGTTTTGCATACTCTTTTAGCATCCTTTGAATTAACAAAACCCTTTGGATCGTGTCATGGACACATCCTAGGTAACCATTCTATTAGAAGAACTTGTTTTGTTTGTTCAACTACCATATACCAAAATATATGTAGTGGTTGCTACATTAATCCGTCCAGACTAAATATCGCTATGAAAGATCAACTCTTATCATAGTCAATTCCTTGAACATTGTCGTAAACTCTTTCCGACATGTCGACTATTTCATAGATGTGAAACATCCATGTCTATTTCTTTATAGATCCATATACGACTGTAAGGTCTTACACCTTTCCAGAGGGTCTTTCAAATTCAAAGCTTGATTTCTCGTGTATGGAATTATCACGGATTTTATGGCTTCAAGCCACTTAACGAAGTCAGGGCCCATCATTGCTTCTTTGCATGTAGTCGGTTCATCATTGTCAAACAACAATGATTTAACTCTCAAATCTTGGCATTTGATTACTTACCCGACCTACTTGGTTCAATAGTAACTTAGATCCCCGTGACCACAACCTTTGAGACACGTGAGCCATGAGCATTGTTGCTGCCTCCGGGACACTTACCGATGCTGCGCAACTCAGCACATATTAGCCAAGGTTCAACAACCTTGTCAAACTTCTATTGTCCTCCCACTTAACTTTTCACCAAAAAATCCTTCTCAAGAAACTCGACATTCTAAGTGACCAACACTTTTGTCTTCGGTGTTATGGAGGAATACCCAATGGTTATTCGAAATAACCTACAGAGACATGCTCATCCGACTTTGGTTGTAAACACTTTACTTATGCCTAGCATACCAACAAATTTAAGAAAGGACAACCTAGGTTTTATCCCAAACCATGACTTATATGGTGTTATTTCAACGGATCACGATGGAGCTCTTTTCAGTGTAAAAGCGGTAGTCACTAAAGCTTTAATCTTTAAAATATAATGGCAGTTTTATAAATGACACCTTTGATCTTACCATGTCAAACAAGGTTTCACTACATATCTCGAACACTCCATACTCCTATGGTGTTTTGGGAAATGCAAATCCATGGAACGATTCCTCAAATCTTAGGTGTTTTGCTAAACTTGTAACTCCAACATCTTTCTTTATGATCCAATCATAAACTTTTTTTTATTTTCTTGTTACAATAATTTTCCAGTTCATATTGAAAGTATTTGAACATTTTCAAATGTTTCATACTTCTTCCTTATTGAGTAAGTATATACATATACTCACTCAAATCTTCGGAGAAAGCATATGAAGTTGAAATCCATCGCCCACGACTACACATAATGGACTATATACATCAATATGTACAAATTCCAATCAGTTAGTCGTTCGTTCCTCTTTTGGCCTACGAACGGAGTTTTAATTATCTCCAGGAAAGTATCACAAGCGTCATTTGATCAAAATCAAAGACTCCAAAAATCCATCAACATGGAGTTTCTTCATGTATCCCTTTCAATATAATTTGAACGGCGATGTCACTTCGCAAGTGATCTTTCAATCATTTGTCTTGCGACATTTTAGCATTAGTTTTATGGTCGTTATTTCTCCAACCAGACTTGTATATCATCCATCTATTATGGAATGCGGTAATTATTTGAATAACCTTTTGTCATCATAATACCTGATCAAAATAACAATTATTGAAACAAATCTTGAAGGTAAGCTTTGATGTTAACGAGCAACACAACAACCCTTTGTTTGTTTTCAATGAACATCATCACATATTCTCTTGCTAGTTACTTAGGCCATTGCAGTTCATGAATTGTGTTGTCCTGTATGACACTTCATACCAACCAATTCGGTATCCAATACCGCAGAACCACATTGTTTAGCAACCAAGGAATACAGCCATAACATGTATCTTCTATATACCTAAGTTGGATATCTCCAATCTTTTCTTTTCTGCCAAATATTTTATAGATTCTCTTTCAACAATTCCTTTTCTTTTAAAAGAATCTATCAACATCAATAGTGGTGTCATTCACATGACACATAGTACAAAGTGTGTATAGTCAAATACTAATACCTTTGGACTTGCACTTTGAAGTGGATCACCTTCATCAAATGTTTGGCATTCTTTCAAAATTCCATTCTTTAGTAATCTTTTAGTGTAGTAAACATTTTACTTACATCTTCTATTCACCCTTATCATGACAACTTTCATGATCAAGCTGCTATAGCTTATAAAGGTGAATTGTGAGTATAATGTTTCTTTTCCAAAACCTTTTGGAGGATTAGGACGACTAGCGTCTCCAATCTTCACAAATTCTCATCAAATATGAGGACATATACTCTATCATGTTGTAACCAACACATTGTTTTAGATATCGCAATACCTTTCACATATGATGGTTTCTGAAAAATTGCTTTCAGCTCTTAGATAAACTTGATATTAAAAACAATCTTTTGAGTATCAAGAATCATGGAGGCAAACATGATACATTAGATACTAACACTGGAATTGTTACTCTTGATTTAATACTATTTATTAAACTTCACAGAGTAAACGGAGTTTGCTGAAAGTTTGCAATATGACTTTTAAACTTTAGATTAACACTCAAAACAATACGATACCAGTTCGTAAAGCAAATATCTAGAATTTCTATAGTTCCACTATCTCAACTATAACTAAGCGTAAGGTGGTGAACGGATGCCAATGACTATAACAAACTATGCAAATTCGCTTTGATTGTGTTTATGATAAATTGAGTTTGACTAATCCAAATTACAAATGAACTCCCACTCAAAACAACATCCCTCGAGTTGTTTTAGTGATTACACGAACCAAATCCACTACACCAAGTCCGATCATCACGTGAGATGATGTAGCTTCAAAGGCGAACAATCAACATGTTCATCATATCATCCATATGACTCATGCTTTACCTTTCGGTATTACGTGTTCCGGGACCATGTCTGTACATGCTAGGCTCGTCAAGGTTAACCTTAGTATCCGCATGTGCAAATCTGGCTTGCACCCGTTGTATGCACACGTAGAATCTATCACACCCGATCATCACGAGATGCTTCGAAACGACGAGTCTTAGCAACGGTGCCTACTAAGGACGAACACTTTATTACTTGATATTTAGTGAGAGGGGTCATCTTATAATGCTACCGTCGCGATCTAAGCAATACAAGATGCATAAAGGATTAACATCACAGGCAATTCATAATTAGTGTGATATGATATGGCCCTTTCTTCTTATGCCTTTGATCTCCATCTCCAAAGCACGGACATGATCTCCATCATCACCAGCATTGCGTCAAGGTCAGTGGCGCCGCTTCATGGTTGTCCATCATCACTAGCAACTATTACAACTACTTGGAATAAAGCTATTACAAGATGAATAGACACGCAGGTCTTAACAGAATTAAAGACAACCATTAGGCTCCTGCCGGTTGCCATATTACAACAAGGATCATTGCATACATCAAATATAATCACAATCACATGATGGCCATATCACATCACAAAACCCCTGCAAAAACAAGTTAGACGCCTCTAATTTTCTTTGCATGTTTTACGTGGTTTGGGGCTTTCGAATAAGAACGGATCTTACCTACGAAACTGAACCACAACATTGATACCGGTGCTATCAAGTGCAAAGTGTAGATTGGATCTATACTATGATGGGAGAGACAGACACCCGCAAAGCCACTTGTGCAAAGCAAGTTACACGTCAAGCGTGGAGCAAGTCTCATGTGCGATGACATGTAATGTTAGCCCGAGCCGCTTCATCCCACCATACCGCAAGATGCAAAGTACACAAAGCAAAAGACGGCACGAGCACCAACGCCCACAAAACCCTTGTGTTCTACTTGTGCAACAGATCTACGCATAGACACGGCTCTGATACCACTGATGGGTTCGTAGCATGGAAAACAAAAAAATTCTACCGCAAGAACGAACAAAACCCAGATCTAATCTAGATAAAAGCCAAGATCTAATCTATTAGACATGTGCAACGAGATAGATCTGTACTAACCCTTGTAGAACCGAAAGGATTAGGAGATTAGATCTCGGGGTTGATGTAGTCGATCACTTGCCGATCTCAAGATCGTGTGGACGATCCTTCCGGCGCCGCGTTCCGGCAGCGCTTCCGCAGTCGGTCACACGTGCGGAGTCGAAGCAGACCTTCCTCTCCCCGTTCCAGCGAGCAGCGGAGGTAGTAGATCTTCTCCACGGAATCCTAGCAGCACGACGGTGTGGTGGTGGTGGTGGAGTAGAGATTTAGGCATGAGCCTTAACCATTTATGATGATGATGAAAATGATGAAACACAACTGGTTTATGATGATGAAAATGATGAGGCATGAGCCTTAACCATTTTATAAAACTGATGGTTGGATTCGGATGCGATACCTCTCATGATGTCCACCTATGCAGTGCCCAAGATGACTGATGGTCATGGTTGGGAGGCCATGCTCATAGGAGAGGTGCTTATACTAGGGTGTGTAAATGGAAGGTTATGTTTGATTATCTGCATACTAAGTATGATGATTCAGGGTTATCCCTGACGGATGCATCGAATCTTGTGGTGAAAGTGTACCACCTCTGCAGAGTGTCAAACTATTCGAATAGCCGCGTCCGCGGTTATGGACAGTTGGAATGGCCATACTATTTCGTTGTCAGATGTTTTCTAAATAACTTGAAATGAATGATGAATCTTGACTTGACCACAACAGGGTTGTGTTTATGACAATAGCTTCCCAACTTAAGTGATTCTAGAACTTTACTTTATCTTTCTTTGCTTCTGAACTCAGCTTAGGTTTCAAACTTAACTTTAGAGTTAAACTTAGATTTAGCACTTTAACTTAGAACTATAGTACCTATTAATAGGAGTTTGCGAGTACTTAAAGAGTACTCATGGCTTTTGTCCCTGGCTATTCTCATGGCTAGACTATGAAGGAGACTATCAAGAGGATGGTCATCAGGACGGCTATGATAACTAGGACTATCTACCTTCGTCAGCATTGCCTATGCCCCTGAAGATGGACCCCACCGCTATGCTTATCTTTTATTTCCGCTGCTTGTTGTATTAAAGACCGGATCATGAGATCCTTATTTGTGTAAGACCTTATGTATGGTTTGTAATGGATGATGTACTGTGATATCCAATCCGTTATGTCTCGCAAAAATGGTAATCCTGGGATTGCGAGGTATGGCATAACGGGCATCTGGGATTAAAAATCCGGGTGTTGACAGGGTTCTACTAGTAGCTATGTGTTCATCTCTCTCTCTATGCATGATCTTATCGAGATCATGATCTTGTAATCATGATCTTGTAATCTATAGAGAGCTTTATAATATTTATCTTGAGTTAGGACATGAAGTGTTTGAAGAGAAAATTAAAAAACTTATGGAACTTTATTTGCATGCTAATAGCAATGTTGGTAGTATGAATTCTTTGGACACCATTATTGCTAATGCTATGGAAACATCTAAGCTTGGGGAAGTTGGTTTTTATGAAAATTATCTTTTTAATTCCCCAGCTTTAAAGAATAAAATTTGCTCTGATGATACTTTATCTCCCATATGTGGTAATTCTAATGATACTTGTGATATTTTAAATCCACATACCAAAAGCATCCCTTTTAAAATACCTATAAAAATTGTTGAACGTGTTATGAATAACTGCTATTTTGGAGATGGAATTGTCCATCCTGGTGATCATTTACTCTTTATACATGAATTATGTGAGTTGTTCAAGTGTACAGGTATTTCAATGAACCAAGTTAAGAGAAAGCTATTCCCCATTTCATTTAAGGGCAAAGCAAGGGAGTGGTATGAGCTACTAGATGATCCTCATCATTTGGAGTGGAAGGAACTTGAATCTCTCTTTTACTCTAAATTTTATCCTCCTCATGAAATTCATAAAGATAGGAATTACATTTATAATTTTCATCCACATGATGGAGAAAGTATTGCCCAAGCATGGGGGAGATTGAAGTCACTAATGCTCAAATGTCCCATTCATGAGCTCCCCAGTAATATTGTTATTAATAATTTATATGCAAGGCTTTCAGGACATTACAAGGACTATCTAGATACTTGTTTAGAGGGATCCTTCACAAGTAAGGAGGTCAAAGCTAAGTGGGATCTTCTTGAAACAATTCAAAGCAATACCGAAGATTGGGATAACAACAAAGGTAAAGAACCAGGTATAAACTATGAGTATGATTGCATTAAGTCTTTCGCTGAAACTACTGATTTTCAAGAGCTTAGTGCTAACTGCTAAATATGGTATTGATCCTCAAATTCTTGTTGATTGTTATAGAACCTTTGCTTCTCATATTAATGCTCCTAAAGAAAAATGGGACATGTATCATGAGCCTTGTAAGGACACTTGCATGGACAATGAAATTATTATTAATGATAGCAATAAACATGCTCAAACCTCTGAAAGTACTACTTCTTATAAGCATGTTAATTTTTGTGGAATACATAGACCTTGTGAGAAGAATCAAATTGAAGAAGAATATTGTACCACCCACAGGAATGAAAAAACTAGAACATGGTATAGGGCTCTAAATGATCTTGGTAAAAAAGTTTGTGCCCTCTATCCTTTTATTTGTGAACTTTGCTTTGAAGTGGGTCATTTCAATTTTCAATGCTCAGGCCATAATAATAGCCCTTCTAATCCAATGAGTACTGCAAGTTTGTATTGTGATGACATGATCACTCCTAATCAGCATGATGAACTTACATTATTTTTGGGGTGTGAAGAGTTATCAAGAAAAACTTCTTTGGTAGATATGAGTGCTTTTGGTATGAATAGCGTCATGCATGGTTGTCATCTTTATTGTGTTGATAATTGCCACACAAATACTTACATACAAAATATTATAAAATATGAGATTTTACCAAAATATGACGGGACTAATATGTGTTTTGTTCTTATTAATGAAAAGGAGGAATCCTCCAAAGTTTCTTCTATTGTCTCTAACAATGAACCAGGGTATATGGATAAGCTTCCTTTCAAGCCTCTCCCTCCTAAATAGAAGAAGAAAAAGAAGAAAAGGAGGAGTAAAAAGAGAGAGGAAATGGTATTTTCCCCTAAGCATGTTGCTCCTATTATAGTTTTTGATGAGTCTGAACTCGATGATGTTCCTATGCCTATTACCTATAGTAGTGATCATGATTGGGAAAAGCACACTACTTTTGATATTGAAAATCTCTTCGGTACCATTTCTAAAAATGATGATATTAATAATTGCTATACTATTAGTGCTATACATGATCCTTCCAATGATGATATGTTTACAAATGAACACACTTTGGAAGATAACTATTCTATTGCTTATGATGATACTATACCTCCAATATATGATGATTGCAATGATGAATATGATATTTTTAGTCCACCTACTATTGAGGAGGAAATTAATTATGATTAAAATATGCCTCCTATATTTGACAATTATGGTGATGAAAATAATAATGATAGCTATTTTGTTGAATTTGCTCCCACTACAATTAATAAGAATGACTATGTTTATGTGGGGAGTATTAATTATTTTATGCATGTGGCTCATGATAAGAATGTTTTATGTGATAGTTATATTTTTAATTTTATTCATGATGCTACTGAAAGTTATTATGAGAGAGGGAAACATGGTTTTATGTGTCTCAATAATATTAAGTTTCCCCTCTTTATGTTGAAAGTCTTGAAGTTGCACTTGTTTTGCTTTCCTATGCTTATTGCTTTGTGCTTTTATGACTTGTTTCTTTACAAGATTATTATGCATAGGAAGTGGGTTAGACTTAAATGTGCTTTGAATTTTCTTCTTGATGCTCTCTTTTACTTCAATTCATATTTCTTATGTGAGCATCTTCTCAAACTATCAAGCCTAACTTAAAGGCGTTAAAGAAAAGTACTTATTGGGAGATAACCCAAAAGTTTTAGATGAGTCTTGGAAGTTATTACTTCAGTAATAATCGCTCCTTATCATTTTTATTTGCTTTTTGTGCCAAGAGTAACCTCTAATGAGAGAGAAGTAATGATTGGGAAAGTTGTTGTCCCGAAACAGATTTCTGCGCTTCACCGTAAATATTCGTGTAAAATATCTGTACGTCCTTTTGAGGCGTGAATTTTTGTGCTTCTGCCCCAAGTTGTTATCTAACTATCATTAGTTCAACATTTTTTTATTTGAGCAACAGAAGGTCTTCGAAAAAAATCGTCTTTACCTGCTGGTTTGTTTTGAAAGATTTCTGCCATTTATGCATTTGCTTCTTGTTGGTTTCTTTTTGAGTTCTTTTGGGGAATTGAGCTTTTGAGGGAACTGCTACAGTAGCTAGTGTTTTAATAGAAGTTTTATTGGTGTTAGGACTGAACCTAAAGACTTATTATCTTGAGTGCACTAATGTTGCTAATAAAGATTGTGTGATGTTTTGTATGAAGGAAAAATTTCAGGTGTATGGAAGGAATGAGTAATGAGATGAAGGATGGACTAAAGCTCAAGCTTGGGGATGCCACCCGTGTCACCCCAAGAATTATCCACGAAGTACAAGCGTCAAAGCTTGGGGATATCCAAGGCATCCCCGTCTTCATCAATAAAAATCTCAGGTTTATTCCAAAGACTTCATTTTTATTGTTTCATGCACAATTGTGTTGTTCTTGGAGCGCCTTGGTTTTTCGTTTTTGGTTTTAGTTTGCTTGGTTTCCTTAGTTTTCTTGAATAAATTGGTTGGACCCCCTCTTTCCTGCATTGGTTTTGAAATAGTTTGGTTTGGATTGGAAAAGAGTAGGAAAGTTCATGCTTAAGTGGTAAAGATAGCTTGTTTTCGACTGTGGCCTATGCTTTGTCATGCCATGCTCGATATTGTTTTGGCTTTATGCTTAGTATTATTTGTTGTAGCATGACTTGTTATAAACAATTGAGATTGCTTAATGTGCCTTGGAAGGATCATGCGTTGTTTTAGCATATTAAAGCATAGTATTGTGGTATTCTCCTTTGATGCTTTATTTGGGTTGACTTGGCACATGCTCACACCATGTTATGACTATCCCAGGTCACCATAGCCTTTATGATCCTTTAGTTTTCAACTTGTATCACTTTATGCTTTGATCAACGATGTTTAGTCGCTCTGCATGATGATGGCCATTATTGCTCTCTTAGTTTGTCGCTCCCAGTCTTTTGCTAGCCTCTGTAACAAAGTATGAGTTCCACTCATGCATCCAATTCCTTAAACCAAGTTATTCCAAAGAGTCCACCATACCTACCTACTAGCATATGCTATTCCAAGTATATTCATGTTTTTATCTACCTTCCGAATTAAACTTGTTATGAGAAAACTAGTGATTAAAGCTCTCACGAACTTGATGGCACACTTTACTTTTCTTGCCCTTAATAAACTTGAACCATTGTGTCGTCTATGTTGTATATGCTTGCACTTATTTGTTGGGGATTAGCAGAACCATGCTGTCATGGGGGACGCTTTCAACATTGCACTTGTACTTTGTACCTAGTTGATATCATGCTCTTTTGTCTATGGATGTCGTCGGTGTGAAATGAAAGGGGAGATTGTAAGTCCATGGAGTTATGTATGTGTGTTAGAGAAACGCCTGGGCCGCTGGTCTAATCCATGCTGTCATGGTGGAAACCTGCAGCGTAACCATAATGAGCTGTCTATGAAGCATTCTTCTTATAAAAAAAGAGTCAGATATTGAGAAAAAAAAGAAAAAATAAAAAAAGAGATATGAGAAAAGAGGAAAGAGAGAAAAGGCACCATATTCCCATGGTAATTAAGAAGATTGCTGAGATGCTTGTTGTCTGCTTGCCTTGTCATTTTGATATGGGGATTCTTCCGTATCATCGGGCAAGGGGTACCCTGTTGGCGGTTCTCTATGATACACATGTACTTACTATGACAAGAACTTACCGGTAACTAAACTTGAGTAACATGAGGAGCGACCCTCGTATTCAAGGGACATGAGATTTCCAACTTATACTTTGTCAAGCATGTACACCATAGTTTGTTCACTTTAACCTTAATCACTTCAAGATGCTTATGATAGGGGCAATGAGAGCTGAAAGCTATAAGTACCATAATTTTTGGAAGCTCTTTATGAAACTTGAATCTCTGCTTCCTTCTATGAAGGCCTTTCTTCCACCATTATATTGAGTCTCCACCTTCTACCTTTATGCACCTACTTTGAGAGCATAGTGGCCATTCTTAGTTCTATGTGCATTGTCCCAAGACTAGTTTATTGATGCATACCTTGATATTGCTTGTTTTAAACTATTTGTATCTAGTCACTCTTATGAACTTTGAAGGTGTCCTATGCATTTATACTTGCTACTCTATGAGGGACAAGCTGAATGCTATTATGCTATGTTTTCTTTATGTGAAACAAACAAACATCTTGCAAAGCATTGTTATTCATGAATCTTTTGTTTGTGCCTTTTCATGTTGCATCATAGTTTCTTTGTCTTATTTCTAGAACTTTGTCTTTCATGTTATGATTGAAGTACTATGATCCCAGCTATCAATGTTTTACAAATACTTTGATCAAGTTTATGATGGTGCATGTCACCTCAAAAATTATTCTTTCTTTTTATCACTTACCTACTCGAGGACGAGCAGGAGTTAAGCTTGGGGATGTTGATACATTGCAAATGTATCTATAATTTTTTATGTTCCATGCTTGGTTTTATCTACTTTCTTGTGTTTTGTTCCAACTTTGGATTACTTTTCATATGATTTCTTGGACTATCCTATTAACAAGATGCCACAGTGCCTGTTGCCTGTTCTCTGCTGTTTTTGGTTCCAGGAAAGTCAGAAAATGAATATTCTCGAAATTGGACTGGACAAAAGCCAAAGTTGTTATTTTCCCGGAAGACTCACGGAGCCAGAAGGAGAGTCGTAGAGGGGCCACAGGGTGGCCACACCACCCCTAGGCATGGGTACCCCTTGGCCGCGCCAGGGCATGGTGTGGGCCCCCTGGCCGTCCACCGACCTTGCCTCTTTCGCCTATATATCTCCCCCGAGGCAAAAACCCTAAATGGTCAATCAGAAATCCACGAAAAGTTCCACAGCGCCGACGCCACCAAAGGGGAGATTCGGGGGATAGAAAGTCTCTGTTCCGGCACCCTGTCGGGACGGGGAAGTGCCCCCGGAGCCATCTCCATCGATCTCCACCACCATCTCCATCACCGTTGCTGATTCCCATGATGAGGAAGGAGTAGTTCTTCCTCGAGGCTAAGGGTTATACCGGTAGCTATGTGTTCATCTCTCTCTCTATGCATGATCTTATCGAGATCATGAGCTTGTAATCTATAGATCTACCTTGCTACTCAAGTGCTTTAATAGATCTCTGCTCACCCCATGTGTGTGAAAGTGACAGCGTGCACACCATGGTGGCACTTAGGCTAGAGATTACAATTACTTGTTATGAGTTATATTTGGAGTTGGATGTTTCTATGAAATTGTGGTGTTTGTTGGACCCATCTAGTACTCAAGGTGACAGTGTGGGGTTATCTAGATGTGGAAAGCAAACTTTGAGGTGTGTTGTTATAGCCCTACCATCGATTAGAGTGTCCAACCGGAGAGTAGTTAAGAGTAGTATCATAAAGAGAAGATATTTATATGAGAGTGTCCACTAGCGAAAGTATGATCCCTAGGCCTTGTTTCTAAGCATTGATACATCGTTTGCAATTAGATCTGTTACATGTTTGCTTGCTTCCATCTTTATTTTAGTTTGCCTTTAGTCTTTTCCCATGTCAACCACACGCCAGCAAGATATTTTCTGGCACCGTTACCACTTATAATTATCCATACCACTTGTATTTCACTATCTCTTCGCCGAACTAGTGCACCTATACACCTGACAAGTGTATTGGGTGTGTTGGGGACACAAGAGACTTCTTGTATCTTGATTGCAGGGTTTCTTGAGAGGGGATACATTTGACCACTTCCTCCCTAATTTCGATAAACCTTGGGTGATCCACTTAAGGGAAAACTTGCTGTTGTTCTACAAACCTCTTCACTTGGAGTCCCAACAACTGTCTACAAGAATAGAAGTGCATAGACATCACACACTAAGGCTGATGACCCACAAGTATAGGGGGTGTATCGCAGTATTTTCGATAAGTAAGTGTCGAACCAAACGAGGAGCAGAAGGTGCTGGCTAGTGGTATGGATCAGGAATTCTCTGCAAATACTTAGCAAACGGATTTTTAGGCGTTTTTGATAAAGCAAGTAAATAAAGTACGAGTAAATAAAATACAGTAGGAATAAATGCAGCAAGTGGCCCAATCCTTTATGCAGCAAAGGACAAGTCGGTTGTATTACTTAAGATGACCAAACATTCTCGAGGACACATGGGAAGACTGTCAAGTGCTTTCGCTTCATATAGTTGATTAATCTTCTTTAGCTTGCTAAGTGTTGTGTTGGTGAACCTGTGCTAATGTACCGACCTTCCTAGGACTAATACATACTTGTGATTAAACCCCTTGCAAACATCCGTAAGTACAAGAAAGTAATTAAGGTTGAAACCTAACCACATCTTTAAACTCTAAGACCCTTACGTCCCTTGTGCAATGGTTTCCTAACGGGGGGTCGGCTTTCTGTCACTCCGGCAACCCCTACGATTAGTAGCCAAATACACAATGCATTCCCCTAGGCCCATATAGGTGAAGTGTCATGTAGTCGACGTTCACATGACACCACTAGAAGAAGTACACCACAACTTAAATATCAAACTATTGAATCTTTCTCAACACAACTCCACTACTAACAACATGACTTCTCACATGTCCTCAAGAACAAAACGAACTACTCACAAGACATCATATGGATCATGATCAGAGATGGAATAATGATGTATAACAATCTGAACATAAACAATAATTCAATGGTTCACTCAATAGCATCAACTACAAAGAGTAATCAACACCAGGAAAGTTTCCCCTAAGAACTATGCAAGATTCAACCCAATTGATACAGCAATATGGAGATGTGATGAGGGTGCTGATGGTGATGATGGTGGTGATGATGATGATGATGATCCCGATGAAGTCCAGCTTGATGGTGGTGTTGCTGGCGACGATCTCCCCTCTCCGGGAAGGAATTCCCCGGCAGAAATCTGTCTCCTAGAGAGATCTTTCTCTCTCGGTGTTTTCTGCCCCGCAGAGGCGGCGGAATCTTTCTATGGTCGCTCCCTGAGTCTTAGGGTTTTGGGAGGAATATATATGCCAGAGGGGAGATCCAGAGGTGGGCCAGGGCGGCCACACCACCTATTGGGGCGGCCTAGGGTTGCTCGCGCCAGGGGGTGGTGTGGGCCCCCTGTGGCCCATCTCCACTCCTCCTTCTGGCTTCCTTCGTCTTCTGGAAAAATAGGATTTTCCGTATATTTTCCCGGATGTTCGCGAATTTTGCCTCCAAACATCACCTTTTCCATCAGAATCCTGACTGCAGTGGTCCATGCTCCAAAAGTCGTCAACCATGCAAAAACAGATGAAATAACATAAGTATCACCTCTTAATATGAAATATATCAATGAATAACAATAAATTATGACATAGAATAGTGATGCAAAATGGACGTATCAACTCCACCCAAGCTTAGACTTCGCTTGTCCCCAAGCGAAACTGAGCTCAATAAACATGACCTCGGGTTTATGGAGTGAAGAGTCGATAAAAGAATACGGACAAGAAGCATCACATTCATCAATACATAAATCATAATAGAAGACAACTCACAATTATATAACTCAACTTGCAATGAGTAAAGGAAACACAATAAAGATACATAAAGTAAAACATAATTGGTAATGGCAAACTTAGATCTTAGTCGAAGAATAGTTGATAATTTGCTGGAGTTCACAAATAATTGATTTTCAATGATAGCTTTCAAAGTAGTAGACACTAAGATAAGAGCAAAGTGCAAAACAAGGAACATAATAAACATGATTGAATAAATCATCATATGAATGAAACACAACAACTCAAAATACTTGCTGAGATAGAAGGGAAAAGGTTTACTGACTCAACAAAAAAGGTAAAAGAAAGGCCCTTCGTAGAGGGAAGCAGGGATTTCAAGTTTCATAAAGAGCTCCCAAAAATTATTATACTTATTAGCTTTCAGCTCTCATTGCCCCTATCATAGGCATCTTTAGATGGTTAAGGTTAAAGTGACACAACTAAGAGGATATGCTTGACAAGTTATAAGTTCAAATCTCATGCCCCTTACTTACGAGTACCGAACCTCATGCTACTCAACTTCAGTCATGAGTAAGCTCTTGTCATTGTAAATACATGTGTATCATTGAGAACCGCCAACGGGGTACCCCTTGCACATGACACAGGAGCTATCCCATAATCAAAATGACAAGGCAAGCAGACAATGAGCATATCAGCGATCTTTTTATTTGCTAATTGCATAGGTTTTTATTGAGGATGCTTCATAGAATGCTCACTATAGTTATGTTGCAAGTTTCCACCATGATTAGGCATGGCTTAGGCTAGCGGCCCAGGCATTTCTCTAACACACATATGAACTCCATGATCTTACAAGTTCCCCTTTTATTTCACACTGTCGGGATCCATAGGCAAAAGAATCATGATAACAACTAGGTACAAAGTACCATGGCAGTGTTGAAAGCGTTACCCATGATACATGGTTCTTCTAACTTCACCTCATAAAGCACAAGCATATACGCAACAAAGAAGGACCCGATGGTTCAAGTTTATTAAGTGCAAGAAAATAAAGTGTGCCATCAAGTTCGTGAGAGTTTTAATCACTAATTTTCACATAACAAGTTTAATTTGGAAGGTAGATAAAAACAAGAATTTACTTGGAATAGCAATAATGCTAATAGGTAGGTATGGTGGACACAAATGGCAGAGGTTTTTGTTTAAGGATTGGATGCATGAGAAGAATTCCCTCTCAGTACAGGTTTTTGGCTAGCAAGGCTGGGTAGCAAGTATAAGAGTTGAAGGAAACAAACAAACATACAAGTGATAAAAACAAACATGCAATCCTCCCCGGAAGCACAAAATATCTTAACTAGAGAATACTAAACTTATGAGCAAATCAAGAAAGAAAGATGATGAAATTATATTTCTTTAAGAATACTTCTATCTTTTTCATTCAATTTCTCAAAAATAGTATTGCTATTGAGCAAGCCAGGTTTGCCAAAACCAACTAAATTAACTCAATGATCCCAAAGTGATACCAGTACTAACAACAAGATCAATCATATAATCACGAATTGAAAACTAATATAAGCTATGCAAAATAGTAAATGATAGAACTTTTCATTAATATTCCATAACGACAACTCACACCAAGGGATACATATCTAACGAGAGAGGGGAAACTTCCATAATGCAAACCATCCTACATGATAACTTCTCTATTCATGATACAACTCTACTAAAAAGGTAAAAAGATAGAAGATAGTGATGTGATACCGCGGCACTCCCCCAAGATTGGAACAAACCAAGGGGGTGCCAAACCTGATGACGAATTACTCCTTCGATGGTGGTGGTATTATCTCATCATCGTCCGACTTCCAGGGCAAGGGCTCCCCATCAACAAAGGACATCGTGGTCTCCAGCATCCTGAAACTTGCAGCAGCACTTATGCGTTTAAACCTAACCTCATACTCACAGTTTTGATTTTGAATGTCGTAGAGCTGTGCTTGCAGTTAGTTGGTTGTTTGGCGGAGTGAGAGGACTTCATCCTTGAGCTCAGCAGTCTCTTTTTGGTGCTCGGCGATGAGTTCGGAGCAAATCTTATGGATGATATCCACTTCGTGTTCCGCCATCTTCTTATACCTAAAGACTTCTTGCTCCAGTGCTTCCATCCTGTCCTCCAGACCTCCTTCATCCTTAGGGCCTTGAACCTCTTTTATCCGGACCTCCCTGTCTTCAAACAACAACTCCTTGGGATGAATCTTCAACTCTCTCATGTATGGGTTGATGATATCCTCTAAAGAATCTTCCTTGGCTAATCTAGAGGAAGATATTGTGGCTCCAAATCTGGGACTCTACTTGTCAGAAACAGATCGAAACAAAAAACACGATATACAAACCTCGGGGGATCCGGCGATTATATATTACGAAGTTTCACAACAAGAGGAAGGTACTGTGAGAAAACGAGTCGGAGGCTATGTCCGGAGTGGCCACACCACCTGGTGGCGCGGCCAGGGGTGGGCCCGCGCCATAGGGTGGTGTGAGACACCCTGGCTCCATTTCCGTCCCGCTTTCGCTTCGTAGCTCTTCTTATTGGATAAAAACTGCAAAAATATAATTGGATAGTATTTTCGTAGAACTTTCTTACCGGAACTGTTACCTATTTAAAAACGAATTCTGCAGGTCTCTGAATTTGGTATCTATTAGATTCTTCCAGAGTCACCACTTGAATAACATCAATATCTTCATCTTCATACACTTATTACTTGAGTCATGAAACCTTTCACTTCCTTATTACACCATTATCTCCACTAACCTGGAAATTTCTTTCACACAAAACTTCACACAGTTCTCATTAGCAACGTTAGTATAAGCGAAGTGATAAAACCTTTTGAGTTCAACTTCAACTGAAAACCATCAAAACATAATCTACTGTAGCAACTCCTTCTAAAAACCCAAAAAGAATTCAAAAAGGAAATCGAATAAAGAAGCAAATGCAAGAGTGGCAAAATCTGTCAAAACAGACCAGCAGGTAAAGATTAATTTTTTCAAAAATCTTCTATTGCTCAAATCAAAAAGTGCAAAACTAACGAAAGTTAAATAACAACCTGGGGCAGAAGCACAAAGAATTACAGCTCAATCGGACATACAGAGATCTGTCACGAATTTTGACGGTGAAGCACAAAAATCTGTTTCGGGACAGCAACTTCCCCAAATCTTACTTCCCTCTCATTAGAGGTTGATCTTGACACAAAAACCAAACAAAAAGGAATAAGGAGCGGTTATTACCGAATTAATAACTTCCAAGACTCAAAGAAACAAAAACAAACTGAAAGCAAAAATAAACTGGGTTGTCTCCCAAAAAGCTCTTTCTTTATAGCCATTAAGATGGGCATGATAATTTTGAAGATGCTCACATAGGAATATGAATTGAAGTGAAAGAGAGCATTAAGAAGCAAAAATACACACATTTAAGTCTAACCCACTTCCTATGCAAGGGAATTTTGTAAACAAACAACTTGTTGAAACCAGAGGCTACTAGCATAGGAAGGCAAAAGAAGTGTAACATAAAAACTTTCAGCATAAAACGAGGAAACTTGATATTATTGAGATACATAAGAACACTTTTCCCTCTCTCATAGTAACTTTCAGTATCATGCATAAACTTAACAATATAACTATCACAAGGACCATCGTAGCAATGATCACTTATTCTAACAGAAAACACAAGAATACTAGCTCTCATAACACTACTATCTGAAACAATATTAGAGGTATCCTCACAAAGGATAGTGTGTCCCTTTTCTACATATTTAGTGACAAAGTCTTTCACATTTTCTATTATAGGTTCATCAACCATTTTTTATCAGGTTCAACAACTTTATGTGTACTTTCATTAACCATGCTAGCTATCATAGAATGTTCCTTTATCTTAACTGGGAAATGTATTTTCTCAATATAAGGTTCAGGTAAAACATGATTAGCAATATAAACTTCAGTATTTCTTGTAGGAACACCCTTAGCAACATCTTTCTAAGGTTCATGATACTTATTCCACTTCTTTTTAGGCACTTCAATGTAAGAAGCAAAAGCCTTTAAATAAGAAGCAATAGCTTGAGAGACTAGACCATAAGCATTTTTAATGTTTTGACAGTCATCGGTTCCTATAAAAGATTCAATGCATTCATAATCATAATTTATATCTGACTTTATTCCTTTGTCATTCTCCCAAGCTTCAGCATTATCTTGAATACGGTCCAGAAGATCCCATTTAGCTTCTTCTTCCATACAAGTGAATGATCCAGCACAAGAAGCATCTAATAAATCCTTATCATGAAGAGAAAGCCTTGCATAAAAGTTATTGATAATAATATTGTTGGGAGCTCATGAATGGGACATTTGAGCATTAGTAACTTCAATCTCCTCCAAGATTGAGTTGTACTCTCTCCATCAAGAGGCCAAAAGTTGTATATTTGATTCCGATCTTTATGAATCTCACTAGGAGGATAAAACTTTGAATAAAAGAGAGGCACTATTTCCTCCCATTCAAGAGCTTGACCATTCTTCAGCAGCTTATACCATTTCTCAGCTCTTCCATTTAGTGATAATGAGAATAACTTCTTCTTAACTTGATCTGTAGTAATACCTGCACACTTGAACAACCCGCATAATTCGTGTATAAAGAGTAAATAATCACCGGGATGGACAGTTCCATCCCCAACATAGTAGTTATTTATAACACGATCAATAATTCTTGTAGGTATTTTAAAAGCATCATTCTCAGCATGTGGTGGTTCATCTACTACCTTAGCAGTGGTAGTAGCATTACCAAATAAGAAACTCAACGAATTATCCATAACGAAAATAAAGCAACTAACAGAAGTAAACAATACTCACAGTAGAAGTTTCCTTTACCAGTTCCACTCTCCAATAGCGCTTCACTCCCCGGAAACAACGCCAGAAAATAGTCTTGATGACCCACAAGTATAGGGGGTGTATCGCAGTATTTTCGATAAGTAAGACTGTCGAACCAAACGAGGAGCAGAAGGTGCTGGCTAGTGGTATGGATCAGGAATTCTCTGCAAATACTTAGCAAACGGATTTTTTAGGGGTTTTGATAAAGCAAGTAAATAAAGTACGAGTAAATAAAAGACAGTAGGAATAAATGCAGCAAGTGGCTCAATCCTTTATGCAGCAAAGGACAAGCCGGTTGTATTACTTAAGATGACCAAACGTTCTCGAGGACACATGGAAAGACTGTCAAGTACTTTCGCTTCATATAGTTGATTAATCTTCTTTAGCTTGCTAAGTGTTGTGTGGGTGAACCTGTGCTAATATACCGACCTTCCTAGGACTAATACATTCTTGTGATTAAACCCCTTGCAAACATCCGTAAGTACAAGAAAGTAATTAAGGAAGAAACCTAACCACAGTTTTAAACTCTAAGATCCTTACGTCCCTTGTGCAATGGTTTCCTAACGGGGGTTCAGGTTTCTGTCACTCCGACAACCCCTATGATTAGTAGCCAAATACACAATGCATTCCCCTAGGCCCATATAGGTGAAGTGTCATGTAGTCGACGTTCACATGACACCACTAGAATAAGTACACCACAACTTAAATATCAAACTATTGAATCTTTCTCAACACAACTCCACTACTAACAACATGACTTGTCCCATATCCTCAAGAACAAAACGAACTACTCACAAGACATCATATGGATCATGATCAGAGATGGAATAATGATGTATAACAATCTTAACATAAACAATAATTCAATGGTTCACTCAATAGCATCAACTACAAAGAGTAATCAACACCGGGAAAGTTTCCCCTAAGAACTATGCAAGATTCAACCCAATTGTTACAGCAATATGGAGATGGTGATGAGGGTGTTGATGGTGATGATGGTGGTGACGATGATGATGATGATCTCGATGAAATCCAGCTTGATGGTTGTGTTAATGGCGACGATCTCCCCTCTCGGAGAATGAATTCCCCCGATAGAAATCTGTCTGCCGAAGAGATCTTTCTCTCTCGGTGTTTTCCGCCCCGCAGAGGCGGCGAAATCTTTCTGTGGTCGCTCCCCGAGTCTTAGGGTTTCGGGAGGAATATATACGCCAGAGGGGAGAGCCAGAGGTGGGCCAGGGCGGACACACCACCTGGTGGCGCGGCCTAGGGTGGCCCGCGCCAGGGGGTGGTGTGGGCCCCCTGTGGCCCATCTCCACTCCTCCTTCTGGCTTCCTTCGTCTTCTGGAAAAATAGGATTTTTCGTATATTTTCCTGGATTTTATGATCTTCGCGAATTTTACCTCCAAACAGCACCTTTTCCATCAGAATCCTGACTGCAGCGATCCATGCTCCAAAAGTCGTCAACCATGCAATAATAGATGAAATAACATAAGTATCACCTCTTAATATGAAATATATCAATGAATAACAGTAAATTATGACATAGAATAGTCATGCAAAATGGACGTATCAAAGGCACATACTTGATGATCTAGTACCATCACAAACATCACAAGATTTGATGAACTAGTTTCATTTATTTTATTTGAAAAAAGTAATTTCTACTCATTGAAATTAACTAAGATTTAATATTCTCCAATTAAAATATAGGATCATGTGGACACATGTCATCACCACATATTATAATACATGGGACTGTGATTTAAATGTTGCATCACATTTTATAAAGTTTAAGATTAATATTTAATGATTTAAAGTGACTAGAAATGCCTATATAGCATTATTTTGGTACTAGTCCAAAGTCACTGCAGGCAAACCTAAATATTATTACATATTCAGATAGGTATTGTCAAATGTGATTTTTGAGAGTTGGAATCAACTCAAAAGCTATTATGGTTGATTTTTGAAAAATGTTTGAATGTGGAAAAGTCAATGTCTTGTTATTTTTGCTATATGTGATCTATAACTCTAATTTATTTAAATCCAACGGGTTTGGATAGAGATTTAAATTATCTTTCCAACAAAATTTGAATCATTCAATTTGGTTCAGTAGATCTTTCTGAATTAATTTTCAAACTAGGGGAGAGGAACTAGATTAAGTCTAAATCGAAAAACCTAAATTTGAATTCTAGGGCTAGCGCGGGAACACTAACGGGTCGGCCCAGTCACACTCCTTGGCGTAGAGAACAGTTGACAGGAGGGTCCCGCATGTCAGTGACTCTTCAAACGCGAAGCGGTACGAGGCGATGTGGGTCGCACGATTAGAACTATGATCTACGACTGTGGCTCGTCGTCGACGACGGACAGGTCGCCCGCGAGACGGAACCCTAGCGGCTTGGTGGGGGTGCAGTGGGAGCATACCAGGGCTCGAGGTAGTGTGGCGATGGGGGCGATCGAACGAGGAGACGACGGCGGACTCAGGCGAGGTCACGACAACTCCTGGGGTGGACGAAATCGATGGGGCTCTTCCTCCTCTACTGCGGCGAACTTCGGCGCAATTCCGGTGAACGGCTGCTCGAGCGGCTCCAGATAACGGTGGGGAAGGATCAGTGGTGAGAGGGGGGCTGAGTGGTGTGAGGAAATGGTGCTGGGAAGATCTCCTTATATAGGCTCGCCGAGGCGACGGTGAGCGCGTCGGTGACGACGATACAGGGCGCTAGAGGCATGGGCAGGCTAGGCGGATGGTGGCTTGCCTCCTGGCGGTCAGCTACGACGGGATGGCGACGCTAGGGCGGTGACATGCAGTCGGGAAAGGCTGGTGCTCTACATGGCAGAGGCGGTCCTCGACGCGTTTCATGGTGGCTGCTGGTCGCGCGACGGGAAGAAGGCGTGTCTAGGGAGGTGCTGGGGTTATGGCGGAGCGGCGCACGCGAGCTGAAGGCAAGGCGCGGCTTGTGCGGGCTTGTCGGGGACGGTGCTCTGGCGTGAACTGGGCGCGGTGCAGAGGCGGTAGGCGCGAGCTTTCCTCGGTGGTCCAGGGGCTGGCAAGGCTCGGGGAAGGGACCGTGGGCAGCGGTAGGGTTTGGCGGAGCTAGGGGCATGCTGGATTGGCGCTGCACGGTCGCTGGCGCGTTGCCCGCGTTTGGCCGGCGACGACCATATTTGGGTGGCGCGCCACTGTTTCTAGCGGTGAAGGGGGAGCTGGTCTAGGCTGGGGTAGATGCTAGGGGGACAGGGGATTAAGTGGGAGACCAAATTGGTCGATGATCACTGTGGAAACAGTGAAGCTACTCTAGTTCTGGTTCAGTGCCTGCCATGTGTTCGACAGAATGGCCGCAAAAAGAAAAGTTTTAAATTTTGGATTCAAAACTTTTGAGTGTTCTCCACTTAAGCTTGAGATTTTATGCCTCTTTGGAAAGGTCAAGGGGAATTCATTTGAGTGGTTTTTGAAAAGGTGTGATCTATGCATATGAAATGGATTCCATTTTCAAATGCCATTTAAAATTAGTGTTTAAATGTTTTTTGTAAGATTTCAAAGTGGGCCTTGGTAGATCATTACTTGTACTAGCAAGGGATGCAAAGAGTTAGAATTGTTTCTGTTACCAATTGACTTCTAGGAACACCTAAAGTGACCTAGTGGATTAAAATGGCAAAAGTGACCATTTGCCTTTATTACTTCCAATTGATTTCTTTTTCCTTGGATTTTGCTTGGGAATGATCTAGATGATGTGAAAATCACCTTAGAATCATTTTACAACCATTAGAACCAACAAACAAGGCAATTCAAAACAATTCCATATTAATGCAACACACATATGCATGCTTAATTGTTTTAAATATAAAAAGTTTTTGTTAACCCTAAATTGGATGATTTGAATCTTGATTAACCTTAATCAAAGTTTTGGGATGTTACAAGAGGTGTTGTTCGCATTCTGGTTGGTATGTTTGATTTTACGGTTTTTAGGAGACAGGATGCTTTGGGTTCTTATCTTACTTCTGATGTAGTGGTTAAGCTGAAGGGGTATGAGCTGAGGTTTAGGTTGGAGCCTGTGGGGTATGTCCCGGAGCCAGATTTCTCACCGTTCTTGTGGAAGAGGCCGAATGATGACTCTGAGGGAGATGGCACGGGGAACAATGGAGATGATGTGATGGACACATCGGATACTTGTGCTCCGCCTTGAAGGGTTCGCAGCATAGAATACAAAAAAATTCCTACGATGAGAACTATACGCCAAGATCTATCTACTAGATACAAGCAACAGATGGACATACATCCAAGGAGAACTTACCCTCGAAGACAACAAAGTTTTGTTAACGAGTAGGCAGTCGTGGATGATTTAGTCGTACGCTTGCCGATCTCAAGATCGTGTGGAAGTCCTAGCGCCGCAAACCAGCAGCGCATCCGCACTCGCACACACGTTCAGGCCACCGAACAACCTCCGCCTCCTCGCTCCAGCGATCCAGCGGAAGCAGCAACTCCTTCCAGATGAAATGCCACTGAAAACATGTATCTCGCTAATCCGAGACCATGGGGAATAATTCTAGAGGGAAAGATAGATCCTTCACGAGGAGGTGTAAGGAAGAAGGGTGAGAGGGATGGCCTTTTATAGGAGGAGGGGGTACCCCTCCCCATGGTCGGCGCCCCATGGGGGGTGACCCCGCACCTCCCCCATTCATGTGGTGGTAACCCCCTCCATATAAAAGTGTCCCTTAACATTCCTCTTTAAAGTCTTTACTTTAAATATATTAAATTTATCCAAATTTATTGCTCTCCCATTTAATAAAACTCTTTTATTAAATTTATTCAGAATTTTGTTAATTACTTTAATTAACAAATATTCACATAAAACCCCTGCAACATTTCAATATTACATGTAGAACCAGTTTCAGCAATTTCACCCGAAACAGTTTCGGTGTCTATTCAATAATTCCAGCGCGTTGCAATTAATTCGTCTGAAACACATTTGCTCCAAATGGTGTTGGTGTCCCTTAAGTGTGTCATCCTACGATTCATGAATAAAGTAGACATGATCGAGACCCCTCTCAGATTAATAATCAGAAACGGGACCTGAAGATCCATACTGACTCCTACACATTCTACGATGACTTCTGTGATCATGAGCACCTTTAAAGCTAGTAACTAAATCCCTTTGTCTCGCGACATATTACATGTTCGAGATTCGATCATCGGTATCTCCATACCTAGTTTGATCTCGTTACCGACATGTACTCTTTTTCTCGTTCCCATGATATAACATTCTAGTGATCTCATCACTTGCTTGCAAGCTAATCAATGTGATATCACCGAGAGGTCCCAAAGAATATCTATCCGTCATCGGGATGGACAAATCCCACTCTTGATCCATGAGCTTCTACATAACACTTTTGTAGCACTGAACCCACCTTTATAATCACTCTTTCATGGTGTGACGTTTGATGTTATCAAGATACTCTTTCAGTGTTAGTGATTAACATGATCTCATGGTCTAAGGATTAGGATTACTTTGTTAGATGTTATAGAATATAAACACAATGACTTTGATCGTATAGATCAACATTAGCTCGAGGCGCTTTATTTTATTATGATTTGTAATTTTCATATTTTAGCGTTTGGACTTTTGGTGTGTGGTTGAACGGCTGTGTACATCCTACTTATGCAGAGGCCAGGTGTAAATATTGCTTTAAGTAATATATTATTGCTTTAAGTAATATATGCGACCATTTCTTTAAAAAAAAACACCGCTTTGTTACAATCAGACACTAGGATGTGAAGTAAAAAACGTCGGAGGCTCAGCTTTCCAATTAAACAAGCCATTTTAAATCACCGCAAACACTGCAATAGTGGACCACTTGGTTAGCTTCGCGACGGGCTGTTTAAACAACACAAAAGAAAAAGAAAAACACACTCCCTATCTCACTAATCTCATCCAAGAAAGATTTGATAACCGACCGATCACCAGAACGGTTCTTCAAATGCTTCACCAGCCATCAGTTTCGAGAATAACATTCAAATATCCCTTCTCGGCTGCAAGGACACAAGTGTCACGTAGACTCAATTATCAAGGGATCCATAATCCCTTCATAAATATTTGCAGTAGCAGCGAGAAAAACCATTAGCATCTCTCACCACTATCCCCGACGCAGCACGACCTTCATCCAACAGAATCGTTCCATCACGACTAAGTTTGATCGTGTGCTCTGGGTTTTTTCCCCTTACATATTGGCCGCTAAGGCCATACACTATGTATGCTTAAAGCGGTTAAAAAAAAACTTCAAACCGATTCACATATAGGGGAACATCGAACCATGCAATCTGACACAAGAAGCGAACCATGTTGTTGGTTCGGCTCATGCAAATAAAGAACTATTTCTTCAGCTGATCAGGAAGTTTGCTCCCACGCACAGAGGATAGGGTCGACCCAGAATTTCCTTTTTTTTTCCTTTTACATATGGGATTCATAGCTACAGTTTGAGCCGGTTCTATACATAGTGAACATATGCTGTCGAATCAAACTCTGACAGTGTTTTGGTTTGAACCAGCGCGACTACTCGAGTTTGCTCCCTCTCCAGATCGATCTTGGGTTTGTTCTCATGGTTGTCGCGAGGAGTATTATCCTTGCAATATTCGTCCCGGCTGCTACGTCCTCAACAATGGAGATTCGTACTCTCGACTCTCCTGCGACGTCGATCAGGCTGTTCGGTTTCTTTTCCGTGATATACTGATGGTGGTACTCTTGTCGATGTTGTCTGATTACTCTAATGGCTGCGCGCGTGCACGTAGACTTGGTATTGTGGCTCAAAAAATTATGAAAAAACCTTCATTGGTTTTTGCAGGTATATGGTTAACATCTATGTCATGTTAATTAGGCTGCCTTCAGACAAGTGCAAGATTATGTCATGGAAGAAAAAGATTTTGAAGACCTTCAAGTTTTGCTTTTCTTTCAGACTATATTTTGTAATCATTAGAGACAGTTCATGTATCTCTACCATGTACTATTCACTACTATAAATATATCGTGGTATTGATTGTCAAAAAAAAAGCAATGCACCACGGAAATAGACCATGGTCACAAATCGATCTGCGATCGAGGACATAATTGAGGTGTTTACTGTTATATTTCTCCCCATAATGTTTCTTATTGATTGATCTGATTGTTGCAAAAGAAATTCACATAAACTATTGTCGCAAAAGGCCCTAGATCTTCCTCTCAAATGGTGCAAAATGTGCGGGATTTGAGAGGCCCAGGGCTGCGCGCAAGCCAAACAATAGACATACGAGTGACCTTCAGGAGTCATCACAAAAAAGAGTGACAAGCGGTGATGGCAGACTATCGTCCGACAACATCCACAAGGTTTGGTCGAAGCAAAATTTCAAAATTTAGTTCAGATCGATGGCGATTGAAAGCAGGAACAATACTTCAAGGTGATGGCGAGGTATGGGTCTAATTATCCATTTCGTGCACACTGTTCGACCGTTCCCTGAGAAACACGCAATCGCCAACCCTCGACCACATCTTTGTATATTAGAAAAAAAAATTAACACAAATATTATAAATTGTGTGGTACTAAAATTTTGGTATGCACTTACCAATGCAACATTTGGTATATGCAAATATTATAGTTACTAGCAAAGTGTCCGTGTGTTGCTACGGGTTAACTTCTTTGTTACCTTCCATGCTTTTATAAGTGAGGCACCATTATTGCATAAAGTTGCCGCATAGGTTAAACTTTAGAGACAAAAACAAGATTCAGTTACATTTGAATTTGAAACATCGTGCAGTAAGAATTAGGCCATGCTATTAGGCCATGCTGTCAAGCAGGTTACTATGCACTTTGAGCGACTCCATGAGTCGTCGAACATCTCCTCTTTTCCTCTGTACTTGAGGATGGACTTCCTTATCTTGGGTGTATTATTAAAACCATACTACTGCTCCTCCTAAATATTACTTGTAAACTGAACACGCAAATTTAGTACAATGCATTCACATTTTCTAATACTCCCTCCGACTCATATTAGTTGAGTTAGATTTTTCAACATACATTCGTATCTTTTTTTCGTATCTAGATAAGCTGTAGTGCTAGGTACATCCGTATGTATATAAATGTAAGTCAACTAATATGGGTCGGAGGGAGTACTATATGCTTTCAGTGTGGTCACTGGTAACAAACCTTTTTGAATGCGGAACGGTTATGCACTGATGTATTTAGTACTATAAGATAGTGAAACAATTGCGGTAGAAAACGGATAAGTTATATTAGTCAGAAGCCACAACACACTTCCGTTTACCAAATACTCCTACATGTGTTCCTACAGCCTATGATAAAGAAAATAAAACAAATACACTTTTGTAATCTTGCTTCTTCTCGGTAAGCATATTTGATCTTGTCCAGCTATTGTAGCCCCTAAGTGCAAAGAAATCAGCCAAAACATCAATCAGTCATCCAATTCACGACTATAAAATCTGGTCCGGTTTCCATCGACCTAGAAAACAGCCGGACCCCCAGGCCACATCCCATCCCAGCCATACAACGTGGCCTGGGCTTTTAATGTCCATACACTTGAATAATACTACAGGGAAACATTTTGTGGGTTATATCTGATGTACACATTGTTGTTTGTTATTAGAATCATATCAGGAGAAATCTTTCGCAATGTAGATCAGAATAAAACTGATCTTATCACCCCAGTGACAGGATTACGCGAGAAGTATGGAAATTTTCCTAAAAGTGGTTTTTTTGTTATTTTTTTAGCAAGGTGGATGAAATGGACTTTATTCCCCCAAACCAATTACCAGAAGAGTCGATTGGAACAGATGTTTTGTAGAGTAGCTTTTCAAATAAAAATGAGGGTAATTATTCTGAAGCCATGAGTGCTTCAAACGCATCAAGATATTTTTCCTCTTTCAATCAATGTGATGCAGAATCAGTCCCTCAGGAAGTTTCCTATGCTAAAAAGTATGTAATTCCATTCTGTTGTTATTAGTTTATATCGGTTTCACATATCCATGGTAAGAGAAAAATCAGGTCACTGGAAATACTATGACATGTTTAAACCGGAGGTAGGAATGAGATTTGATACCTGCAAGGATACTTATAAGTTTTATAATATGTACTCCTGGGTTCTTGGATTCAGTATCTGCTGTGGCGATAACTACACAAACATGAAAAAATATCTTACCAATCAGTCATCCAATTCACCACCCATGTCTTGGTTACATTTTCCTAACTTCTATTTCCTTATTTTGCTCTAAGGTAAGGTCCTTCAAGAACAGCATTGCGATCGCAAGACTACCATTTGAGCACAGGTCGACAAGCCCATGTCCGCATACCTGAAAGAACGCTCTTTTCTACAAGCCAACAATTTGATCTCCACACCCAAGAATAGAGAAAGCCAAAGGAGATCTATCGTGTATTTCACTGAAGCATATCTATATACAAACAGTGAGGAAAAACCCGTGGTTGGATGGTTAGGAGGGCAGTGGTACCCCCAACCCACCAGAGTTCAAATCCCAGGTTTGACGCTTTGGTGTCTCATAAAGGCGGAATATTCTTTCAGTGGGAGGCGACGTTTCCGTCGATAGCGAGGCGCCTGTGGTGACTTCGTCAATCTCAAGACCCGCCGGCTCAGTCTCTCGGAGGTGCTCATAGGGGTAGGGTGTGCGTGCGTGTGTTCATAGGGGTGAGTGTATGTACGCATTGTGAGCGTCTGCGTTTGTACTGTGTTTCTCATAAAAAAAATGTGAAAAAATTTAGTTGAGGTTACTACAATATGCGGAGGATGTCGGCGATGTGGCCGTCAAACTCCACGAGCTCCTCATTGACAGATGCCAAATCTATCCCCTCCTCTGTTGCAGCCACACCAAAAATCTGAACCCGCAGAGGGAACCAAAAATCAAGCAAAAAGGGATCCTTGGGGACCAACCCAAATCAAAACCCACGCAGCGGCTGTCCATCCGGATCGGTTGGGTCCCGACGCAGATGCGGCTGGTACTGTCGGAAAAGCAGGGATACCAGCTTCCCGGCAGCGAGGTTACACTGATGCCACGAATATCAAAGTAAAATTTCAGTGGAGAACTTGTTCTATTTTCAGTTTATTTCATAAGGTGTGCTCTCTCCCACGTCAAATTTTCTTTGAATGTTTTTATCATCCGACTTCACACACAGAAACAGAGTAAACTCTATCTGTTTGACAACAGCAGATTCTTAATACGGAGAACACCATGGCTCCGTCTTACTATGTCATCAATACATATGTAGGTGTTCCTATACCGGTACCACAAACAGAGGGATGAAGGGATGTACCTTGGCGTCGTTGTGAACGAGCTGGATTCCGTGGGTGGGGTAGACGGTGGAGGAGAAGAACCAGCACTTCTCCAACCTCATCGCGCCGCCTCCTCGGAAACTGACGCTGCAGCTGATAGCTAAAAGAAATCGCCCGTGTATCTTGAAGAGGAAGAGGGGACGGAAGAGATGCGACCCACGGTCTAGAGAATAAAAGCGGGGAGGAGGAGGAGGAGAAACAAAAGTAGGTTACCTGCGGAAGGGAGCTCGCCGAGGCGGTGGGCACGGCAGCGGGAAATCGACGAGTGTGCTTGCTGGTCTACCTCTCGCGGAGGAGTGGGTAGGGCAGGTGGCTCCGGTGGCGGAGATCGAGTGGTCCGGTGGTGCAGAGCTCGTGCCGGTGGACGGTGGCAGAGAGCTCCGGGCGTCCGGCTACCGGCGGCGTCGAAGGAAGCGGGACCTAACCATGGAGGCGGAGTTCTCAGGCGAGAGACTGGAGGAGGCCGGCGGAGCCTGTGGTCGGAGATCGGGAAGAGCTCGATGCGCGAGGCAGCGAGGCAGATGAGAGTCCCTGGCTGCTCGGTCGTGACCAACGTGGCGTTTGGGGATATTTTTTTCACTTGCCAGTACGTAATACTACCTTCAAACAGTGGCCGCTGGGTCAAGGGGCGTCAGTTCCGCGGTTGTCCCTTGCGCGAGGTAGAGGAGAGGAGAATATGTTTGGTCTCTAGAAAAAACACTAAGAAAAACGGTTCGACATAATAGCTTGCGGTGGCACTTTCATTGTAAATAGTGTCACAAGTAGGGGTAAACTGATATAGGATGTACCGACCATCAAGACCATATAAGCCTTTTAATAGTAGAAAGGTTAGGATATTTATAAAGAGGCCCATAACGAAAACTCAGGACCGGCCCTGGGCCCAGGACCACAAACAGTTGCACATAGATTCCGACTACGTAGTACTGATCGTCGTTTGGATGGTCCAGATCGGGAATCAAAGCGGTCCGTCAGCGGCAGAGGTGTGGTTCCTGCCGCCAAACGGGACAGGCAGCATCACACATTACCACGTGCACATTTTATTCTAGTCGAGTGAGTCATGAGAGGAGTAGAGGACCCACCGGCAGTCATGTAAGTTTACGTACCTCCGCGAACCGGTCTTTACGCACCGTTTTCGCTTGTATCATGTGGTTTTTTTCTTGATTTGCCCTGTCGTCTCCTTGAAGTTTGAACTGCCAGGTCGTCCGTGCTCTTTTTACCGTTTGTTTATGCTGATCTGAAATAATGATTTGTAAAATCCCTCTCCATGCAACTACTGCCGATCATATTATTACTTCTTTATTTACGTCCATGGAAGTAATGTCTTCCCGTATCCTAAGGTAAGGGGAAAATGATCGATAGTGGAAGAGTAGCAAAGTCAGGTCAACTCCTCAAACATAGAACAAAATTTCTATTGCCAGTCTAGAGAGTATAGAGACTATACGCCACTTTCCGCGAGCTAGCTTAGCTGTGCGTAATTATGTCTGCCTGGACCCGTAGATGATAACCGTACCGAGCAACTGTTGCAGCAGGACAGGAATGGATCCTCCACATCAATTTCCCCTCATCTTTTCATGGAGTTTCGTCCCATCTTTCTCCATCTCGGTGTACTCTCTTTTCCTCCGCGAGTACTTTCGCCGTGGTCGATCGCCGCGCAACCATGCATTGGCCTCGCAATATGATGGATGCTAGCACCTGCGCGTACGCCTTCCCTGTTCGCTCCACGTCCTCCTATCCGTGTTGCCCCTTTAATTATTCACCTCGTCTCTGTAGTTGCAGTTGCAGCCCCGCCATGCCATCAGAAATCTTTTGAACAGGGGGGCGGTGGGTGGGACGTTCCTGTCCCGTCTCACGGCACTACATGTTACATGTGCATGCGCATGACTGTCGCATGTGGACTATAGATTACAGTGGCAGCGGGCAGGTCGTCGCACTACTAGGAAAACGATTATACGTAGATTTTAATTCTGTGGTGTATATGCAAAAAATGCTCCACTAAAATTAATTCTGTGACGCATGTAGCAAATGCGTCACAGAATTCCTACAATTCTGTGGCGCATATGGATATATGTGTCACAGAAAGTGAGAATTCTGTGGCGCATATAGCTACATGCGTCACATAATTCCTGTGGGCTCACGTGGGCCTGACCCCAGCACATAGGCAAGCCAGAATTTTGTGGCGCATATAGCTACATGCGCCACAGAAAATTCTGTGGCGCATGTAGCTATATGCGCCACAGAATTTTGACATTCTGTGGAGCATTTTCCATATGCGCCACAGAATATGCGAAACAGATCTACAAAAGGTGGCAGCCCCCTTTTCCCTTGTTTCCACCACCTCCAACTAGCTAGCTCGTCCCCCTCCTCCCTCCCACTCCATTTTGCTCATACTCACATCCATTGTTGATAGCTAGACCTACTTTGGTTCATGTACTTGTGAGGGGAAGCTACTCCTACTTGTAAAGGTAGTAAACCACTCATACTTTTTCTCCTCCACACATCCCAACACCCCCTCTTGCTACACTATATATGCATATGGGGTTTGTAGATTTGTGAGGCATGTGTGCCTTGGTACTTGTGTGATGCATGTTTTGTGTGGCCGGCGGGCTTCGGCGCGTTGTGTATGGATGTTTTGTAGGTGAAGATGGTCCCACGGGCGGTGTGCGATGGCGAGAGATGATGTTCCTTCGCTTTGTGTTGTGCTTGAATACATGTTGCTTGTGGAGTGAGGTTGTGTTGTGCTTGAATGCATGTTGCCGGCGCCGGGTGCATGGAGGTTTGCCGAAATGTTGATTCACGTCCATTTCGGCAAATTTCTGCACTAGCCATACGTCCTATTTTTAGGATAGGTCATACCGAAATTTCCCGGGCGATCATGCGCATGCATGTATGTGTGCGCGTCGTGTGTGTGCATGGTTCTAACATACTCTCTTTAATTTGGTCTATGTTCGCGTGCAGGCGACTATGGTCATCCATATAAGCGAACGCTGAGTGGTTAGATACAAGGCTGACGTTGTAGCCGATATGGTTCGGAACAACATGACCAAGATAAGATGTCCGTGCCGAACGTGCAAACACCAGAAGTGGATCAACCCTGATTCCGGACAACTAGAGTCTCACCTATTGATGCGCGGTTTCATGCCTGGCTTCTTAGTGAATGAGGAGCCGTCGATAGATGGTGGTGGCCATGATGAAGAAGAGGCCGAGGGCGGGGGAGAAGACGAAGGGTCTCCTGGACATGGTCATCATGACAAAGGAGATGCCGACGAACATGATCATCATGAAGAAGGAGATGCCGGCAGACACGATCATCATGAAGGAGACGATGCCGGAGTAGATGGTGGTGGTTGCGGTGGAGAAGACGGGAGCACGGACACGCCGCTAACTTTGGCATGCGGGACCCTCATCTTCAAGAAATACTCCTCAAGCAGACGGCCAACACGAGAGCTGCAGCTAGAGAGAAAGCCAAGCTGACACAGATGGAGGTAGACAGGAGGACTCCATTGTATCCTGGGTGCCGGCCCGAGGATACACGCTTGAGTGTAACGCTGAAGGCTCTAGAGATGAAGGCGGAGCACAAATGGACCGACACTAGCTTTAACGCTCACATGAAATTCTGGCACGCTCGTCTTCCCAAGGACAACACATTTCCAACAAGTATCGAGGAGGCGAGGAAAGTAGTTTGCCCACTAGACCTACCGTACGTGAAGTACCACGCATGCATCAACGAATGCGCACTTTACCAGAACGAGTACAAGGATAGAACCACATGCCCGGTGTGCGGCCAGGAACGGTACAAGAGAGGGAACAAGAAAGTTCCTCGAAAAGTGGTGTGGTACTTTCCTATCACTTCCCGTCTGCAGCGGTATTTCGTAGACCCTAAGGAAGCAGAGCTTATGCAATGGCACGCGAAGAGGGAGAAGCCGGAAGATGATCCGGAGAAGGGCAAGATCCTGACACACCCCGCGGACGCTAGCCAGTGGAATGCGCTGGACATCGAATTTCAAGGTGAGTTCGGGCTCGATCCAAGGAACGTTAGGCTGGGCATGAGCACCGACAGACTCAATCCCTTTGGCAACCAGAGTAGCATGCACAGCACCTGGCCCGTGTTTGTATGGCCGTACAACCTCCCACCCTGGTTGTGCACGAAGCAGCGGTATATACACATGAGTTTCCTTATCCAGGGGCCAAAACAACCGGGTGTCGACATGCATCTGTATCTCGGGCTCCTGAAAGAGGAGTTAGCGACGTTGTGGGAGACGCCGGCACGTACGTGGGATGCCTACACTGGAGATTATTTCAACCTGAGAGCTGCGTTGCTCACGACGGTGCAGGACTATCCTGGTTACGGATATGTAGCGTGTCAGGTGAACCACGGATTTTGTGCATGTGTCAGGTGCATGGATAAGACCCCGCATCTGCAGCTGCCGAGGGATCCTGGGTCTTCGAAAACCGTGTTCCAAAGGACTCGAATGTGGCTCCGCAAGGATCACCCGTGGAGAAAACACGGAGACCTGTTCAATGGCAAAGACGAGCTCGAAAATTCCCCACCTCGACCGTTAAGCGGCGAAGAAATCAAGGAGCTTCTGGACAATTGGGAAGAGTGCCCTGCGCCAGGAAAGAAGCGGCCGAGGGAACAGCCATCACCGCTGCATGGAGTATGGAAGGCGAGGTCCGTTTTCTGGGACCTTCCTTACTGGAAGATCCTCCACACACCCCATAGCCTCGATATGATGCACATCACGAAGAACGTTACCGAGAGCCTGCTCGGCACTCTGATGAACATGCCGGATAGGACCAAGGATGGGCCGAAAGCAAGAAGCGACCTAAAATTGCTTGGCATTAAGAAGGAACTTCAGTACCCCAATAGTGACGATGCCGACAATGACGATGAACAGATGGAAGGGACCCAGGGTCGCTGCAAAAGGGCTAAGAATAATGAGGTGGTGCTTAAAGCTGCATCCTTCACTCTAAGCAAGGAGGAGCTCGAGAGGTATTTCTGTTGCCTCCTAGGAGTCAAGGTTCCGCACGGCTACTGTGGGAAGATAAGCAGATATCTGGACATAGCGAAGAAGAGGTTCAGTGGGATGAAGTCTCACGACTGTCACGTGCTGATGACGCAGATACTCCCTGTTGTGATCCGAGGGATAATGGACGAGCACGTCCGTGAGACGCTATTTGGCCTCTGCAACTTCTTCGATGTCATATCTAGGAAGTGTATCGGCGTGAAGCAGCTCGGCAAGCTACAGGAAGAGATCATCGAGATACTATGCGAGCTCGAGATTTACTTCCCTCCCGCGTTCTTCGATATCATGGTGCATCTGCTTGTCCATGTCGTGGATGACATCATCCATCTCGGGCCGGCGTTCCTGCACAACATGATGCCGTTCGAAAGGCTAAACGGTGTCATCAAAGGATTCGTTCGCAACAGGTCCCGTCCAGATGGAAGCATAGCCAAGGGCTTTCTGACCTACGAGTGCATCTCCTTCTGCCAGAACTACCTAAGCACCGAGAACCAGGATGTCAGTCTGCCCACCAGGAAGCACCTCGGGAGGCTCGCTGGATTTGGTCACCACGAGGGCTACCGCGCACTCCACGTCGGCATCGAACTCGAACACGCCGACTTTGATAGGGCAAACCGAGTCGCGCTACAACACATACAGTTGGTCGTCCCCTGGGTGGATGAGCACAAAACCTTAATCGAGCAAAAGCTCGCCAACATGGGCAAGCCGAGGAAGAAGGGAGACGTAACCAGAGAGCACAACGCCAGCTTCACGGGGTGGTTCAAGAAAAGGCTACTGGAAAGTCCCATGCCGACGCCTTATACTGAAGATCAGAAACTCATATTCTCACTCTCACAGGGCCCCGGGTGCAACGTTAGGACCTATGAGACGTACGACATCAATGGCTACAGATTCTACACCGAGGAGAAGGACAAGAATAGCGAATACCAAAACTCAGGAGTAACTATGCTATCATACGCTGATGACGAGACTGATGTCAAGGAAAGATTCTACGGAAGGATCGAGGAGATATGGGAACTCGACTACTGCGGAGTGACGGTGCCGATGTTTCGTGTCAGATGGGCCAAGAGCGTCGAAAAAGATGGCCGGTTTTTCACCACCATGGTTATACCCGATGCCAAATCGAAGAACGCCTCCATGAAAAATGAGCCATGGGTGCTCGCTAGCCAAGTTGACCAATGCTTCTTCATTACCGACCCGGCAAATCCAAGCCGTGTTGTCGTGAGGAGGGGCAAGAGGAGCATCATCGGAATGGAAGGACCTGCCAACAAGCAAGACATCGACAAGAACGACGATCCCAAGATCGAAGAGGAATTCGACAAGTACTTCGACAAGCCAACTACTTATGCTAAAGTAAGAAGGAAGACTACCCTACCAGCTAAAGGTTGCCCGTACACGAGAAGAAATCTCAAGGTGGCCGGCCTAAAGTATTCTACCGCGAAGAAGAAGGGCAAGAAAGTTGTTGTGAAAAGACACTAGCTACCTCGGAGCCGACTTAGCGGTTTTTGACGCCTTTTTTTGTACTAATTAATGCACGTGTGTGCTCGCGCGCCTGCATATATGTATTACTTTGACAAACTAATGTATGCGGATAGTGATGTGGGTGTGACACAAGCATATATATAATATAATATCGAGGCAAATATATTAATTCTTGTTTTTAATAGGCAAATATATTAGTTCTTGCTTTTAATATATTATTACCATCCTAAAAATATTTTTTAAAAAGTCAAAAAAAAAGATGTGGCAGCCAGCAATCGAACCTTGCCACCCCAGGTTCAGAAGAAAGGAGCAAGCGCTGAACCAGTGTGGTAAGCAAGTGTTTCTGTCAAACAACAGCGCAACGCGCCTTTTGTACCATCTCCAACAATTCTGTGGCGCATATCTGTACAGATGCGCCACAGAATTCTTTGACTTAGTGTTTTGATGAGGCCTCAATCTCATTGCCCCTTTTTTCCCCAAATCGAGTCAAATCCCCCACAGAACCCTAGCACGCCTCCGCTATCGCCGCCGCGCCCGCCCCGCCCGCCTTGCCTGGCCACCATACCCACCATGGCCTCGCAGAGCACCAGGAGGAGGAGGAGGAGGAGGAGGAGGCTCTGTCGTCCCCATCACCGGAGCCTGTGGAGGAGGAGCCCGTGGAGGAGAGCCGCCCCCATCACTGGAGCCCGTCCGCAGCGCGCAGGAGGAGCAGCCACCTCGCCATCCGCCGTCCACCAGATAGCATCCACCTCACCGTCCGCCGTCCCTAGGTAATCGCCGATTCCCATGGATGCATCCTTCCCCTGGATCTCTGTACTCTAGGAACCCTAGGTTCACTTGAGCTGATTTTGTTGCTGGCTAGAAGCGATTCTTGCGATATGCTACTCTGCTCATTTTAAATTTGTTGGTTGCAAATGGTATTGCCAATAGAAAGGTAATACCTGATGGGAATTAAGCTGTTGTTAACCTCTAATAGAAATGTAATCACTATGTGCACAGATTGTTTACTGTAATTAAAATTGGTAGAATTCAAGAGTGCAGTCAGTGCACCAGGAAGATAGGCATGTTGTTGTTGTAACCATTTATAACTTTGTGGAATTTTGATGATGGATGATGCAATAACATATTGGTAGAATTATACTGTAACATGATGGAACTTTGTGTAACATATTGGTGGAACTTTGTGCAATAACATGATGGAACTTTGTGGAATTATACTGTAATTAAAATTGGTAGAATTAAAGAGTGCAGTCAGTGCACCAGGAAGATAGGCTGTGGGTAGAAATGCAATAACATATTCTTATGCTAGTGGATGAGATTATCCACTTGCTGTGATGGGTGAATATGGTAGTACTGCTATATTTATTAGGCAGTGCCGCAACAGGGAGTTTGAAGATAGTAAGAGGTTTTGCATTGCTAGTTGTTGTATACTTGCTGATGGTCCCTAGAATGTATATCTATTATACATGTAGCTGATGGTACCTGTTATATATATACTGAACATCATTAAATAATAGTACGAGCATAATATAAAAACATGGAAGCACATGTACACATTTTCTGAACATCTAACATTCAGTAGTACACCCATGCCAAATAATGAAGGCGATAAGAGGCATATACATTCTTTCAAACATGCACAGGAATCAGTTAAAATCCTCCATGCTAAAATAATATTCACTCAGAAGGGAGGAGCAATAACTGCAGTGAAACACCAGACCAGGCAGATATTGGCCTGTTTGGTGCCTCTAGCCCGTTTGAAAATAAAACATAGGTTACAAATTTCGGTGAAGAAATTTCTGCAGGTGAAAACGATGCTGGTAGCGCTTCTATACTGTATACTGTCCATGCTCATAAAGTTTCTTATTCTTTGTGCATTTTTGTATGTGCAATGTTTGCAGGAAAATCACCCGAGCTGCCCATTTCTCCTGAAATGTTGATTTCGATCCATTTCGGTCGAGAAATGGGGCTCATATGTCAAAAAATTAGCGAAGGTCATGCCGAATTTTTCGGTCGAAATTTAGTAATTTTTTGACATATGAGCCCTATTTCTCGACCGAAGTGGAAGTGAATTGACACTTCAGGAGAAATGGACAGCTCATTTTAAATATTGTCAACAATAATTAATACTAACTTCCTTATTGTAATTTGTTTAGAAGTGTGCAAACATGTCGGCCGTCGATGGGGCCGGCACTTCTAAGGCCGCCATGAGCGTCGAAGACCAAGCCAGAGCGGCAAACCTCACTTTCTAGGAGGCGGCGGCACAGCTGAAAGAACATTTCTTAATCCCTAGTGTTTTGTGTGTTAGATGACAATACCAAGGATCATTTAATGTGTGTTGAAGTGTTGCAGCTCTATTTGAGAATAAAGAGAAAAGAACTCTGCCTTTGGGGGCGGATAATCCGGCCCCACCAGGGGCGGATAATCCGCCCCTCCCTCTGCCCAAGCAGGCACAAGCCCCAGAAGGGGGCGGAATTTTGGTCGGATTTTCTGGCCCAGCCGGATAATCCGCCCCTCCAGGGGGCCGGATAATCCACCCCCCCTTGCTCATCGCCAAGGCGCAAGCCCCAGAGAGGAGGCGGAGTTTTGGCCGGACTTTCCGGCTAGGCCGGATAATCCGCCCCTCAGGGGGGCCGGATTATCCGCCCCTCAGGGGGGGCGGATTATCCGCCCCCCAAGATCTTCACCAAGCTTCACCAAAGGCGCAAGCCCCAGAGAGGGGGCGGAGTTTCCCCCGGAGAATCCGTCCTTGGGGCGGAGTTTTCCCAGGGGCGGATAATCCGCCCCTAGTGGGGGGCGGATAATCCACCCCCAAAGTTGTGCAACGGTCAGATCTGGGGAGGGGGTATTTAATCCAGCCATCCCCCTCCTGCCAGAACTCTTGATTCATCTCGAAAAAGAACAGATCAGATCTAAAAGCTTCATACAAGAGTGCTCCAGCTAGATCCACCCAAAGGCCCCATCCCTTGGGGAATCAAAGGAGGAGAACTCGATCTTCATCATCAGCAATCAAGGGCTTCATCTCCTCTCCATTCATTTGGAGAACCTCCGATCTAGTATTTCTTGCAAATATCTAGATCCTCGTTTTTGTTTATATTGATAAACCTTGTTCTTGTGGCAGCTTGTTGTCATCCCGGGAGCCCCCAATTCGGTTGTGGGTGTGTGCCCCGATAGTGTTGTAAAAGGCACCGGTTCCCGCCTCGAAGGGATCCAATAGTGGAGAAGGTGGATCAGGCCTCTCGTGGCGAGATCCATCGGAGAATAGGGTGAGGCCTATTGTGGCGTGGTGGTCTTAGAACCGCCCACCCCTCCAACGCAGATGTACTTCCCTTAACAAGGAAGGAACTGCGGTAAAACAAATCCCTGTGTCTCCGCGTGCTCCACTACGGTTTCCTCGCTCCTCTTTTACATGCTTAGTAGTTAGGGCTACATATAGGAAAATTCTCGTAGTTGCATATCTAGAGAATTTACTTTGTGTCAAGCCTAAAATTGAAAAAGTATTAAAAATTGGTTAGCACCTATTCACCCCCCCCTCTAGGTGCCCATACGATCCATTTCAATTGGTATCAGAGCCTCGGCTCTTATTTCGGGCTTAACCGCCTAAGAGAAGTATGGGTTCCAAGGGAGATGGGAGTGATGCTCCGGAGGTAGTCACCATGAACGATCTCAAGACGTTGGAAACAACCTTGGTGAGTTCAATGGAGGCTAAGATGGAAGAGATGCGTCAATTGATAATGCGTCTCTCCACATCCGCAGCATCACCTCCATCTAACTCTGAGGATACCACTCCGCAATCCAAGGAAATGGGTAAAACTGTTTTCAAAGATAACGAAGTGGTAGGTGATGATATTAGTAAGAGCTCCTCCTCGAAAAAGGATAGCGGTAAGGATGGATACAATGAGGTTTCTCATGTGTATTCCCCTGATCCGCCTATTCCTCACCCACATATACATAATAGGGGTGATCCACCCAAACTGTCAGCTTCTACTTTCTCTCAATGGCAATTTTTGATGAAATCTCATGTGTGCAGTTCCTCCATAGAGTTGTGGAAGATCATCGAAAATGGTCTTCACGTTGGAAATCCTAACAATCTCACAAGGAGAGAAGTGGTCGATAGCCAACTCAATGCTACAGCTCTACACATGATACAGCTTGGTGTGGGTGATAAAGACATGCCACACATTCAGCATCTTAGCACAGCTAAAGAAGCTTGGGATCTTCTCACCGAGCTCTTCATCGGAAATGAAAGTATGAGAAGAAATAGATATGATGCCTTGAGCAATGAAGCTGAAGGATTTTATATGCTAGATGGAGAAGACCATGAGGACATGCATAGGAGGCTCAAGGCAATAGCTACAACCTTCAGAAACCACGGTGCAGCTCATGTTGATGATGCTTGGATCAAGCGCAAGTATGTCAGTGCTCTTATGCCATTTGAGCCCATAGATTTGAAAAGTCTCCAAGGTAGGCATAATTATCACCTCATGTCATCTAATGAGGTAATGCAAGAAATGGCCGCCTTCAAAGTGGCTGCCAAGAATGCCGAAGATGCTCGTGCTCGAGCTATGGGGATGCAAAAGGGGGTCAACATGGCTTTGAAGACTAGTGTGATTGATCATGATGAATATGCGGTAGAAGGTCTGGACTGTCCCGAAGATATAAAAAGGATCCACGGACAATACTTGGCTCTTTATGCAAGAAACTTTTGGAAAGATCCAGCCAAGGCTAAAGCTGAACTAGATCGCAAAAGTGGAGCCTATGGAAGAAAAGAAAATGGTCCCAAGCTGAGAACATGCTTTAATTGTGGTGACCGGCTGCACTTCGTAGCTGAGTGTCCATATCAAAGTAGAGAGGATAATGGAGGAAGACTCATTTTCAAGGACAAATCAAAAGCTCCACGTAAGAAACAGTTTGTAAAGAAGAATGCTCCTTTCAAGAAGCAACCAAAGATTGTTCTAGTAGCTCAAGAAGAATATTCATCGGGGAGTGAAGATGAGGACGAGGACGATAGCTCTCAAGAGGTGGCTGCTATAGCCACCACATCTACATCAACATCTCTCTTCGACTCTCCGAACGAAAACATCATCAACAAGAATGCTACTTGCCTCATGGCAAGAAGCTCTGAGGTAACTTCTTCTAACTCTTCTTTTCCCAAGGCTATGATAGACATGGATGATCCTGCTAGTCTTAAGGTTAAAGAAGAGATTATTGCTTTTGATTATTTCTATACTAACTTGCAAGGTGAGCACAAAGTTCGTTTTGAGGCTCTTATGGATCAGCTAGCCCAAAACGAAGCACTCCTCGAAGAAAAGGGCAGAATTGAAAGGGAGGATGCAATGGAAATTGCATCCCTAAAACATGCTCTTGAAGAAGAAGAAGAAGCTCGGGTCTCTCTTGAAGAGAGGCTTGAGTCTATGGAAGAGTCACATGAAGAAATTGTGACTAAACTTGTTAAGGAACGTGACAATGCTGTCACCAAGGCAAAGAAGTTAAAGAAGGAAAGGATTGACTTTGGGGCTGCTCATGATAGACTCTCCGAGGAATTGGAGAAACTTGACAATGCTCACAAGGCGTTGAAAAACGAGTTCTCTATTCTCAATGAGTCACATGATCAGCTTCAAAGTCGATTGGCCGAATATGATACTCCTAGCTCGTCCAACTCAACATATAGTAACAAGAAAAATGCTAGTGTGGAAAAAGGAGTGATCAAGGACATCACTACAAAGGACAAAGGTGTGCTTGATGAAGTTCTTGGCAAGCAAAGGTCAAATCATGGTAAAGAGGGACTTGGGTATTTCACCAAGTCCAAGAAGAAGAAAACCAAGAAGAACAAGACCAAGAATGTGCAATTAAAGACAAGCACTGCTGAGAAGGTTGTCACAAAAGACAAAACTAATAATATTGGTTTTGCAGGGTCTCACAATCCGAATTATGAACTCTTTTGTGATGATTATGGCGATGTTTATGCTTATTATGTTGGTCCTTTTGATGAATATATTGCTTGGTCTATTTGGGTCCCAAAGACCCTTGTTACTAACATGAAAGGATCCATTGAAAAATGGGTACCCAAAACCAAGAAGTAATTTTCTTGCAGGGCTATGCTTCCGGTGGGTCGAAATGGGTGCTGGATAGTGGCTGCACTAGTCATATGACCGGAAGCAAGGAGATCATCACGGAGATGCGTCCAAATCTTGATAATATCATAGTCTCCTATGGTGATAAGTCTAAATCTTAGGTATTGGGTCTTGGCAAGGTTGTGGTTGCCCACGATATCTCTCTCGTGGACGTCATGCTTGTTGAGACCCTTGGCTACAATCTTCTTTCTGTTTGTGCCATTGGCAAGATGGGTTTTGCTGTTTTTATCGATGATGATTTGGTGGTACTCTTATGGAGCAAGTCTCTAAAGGTCGCTTTCGTTGGATACGTCGAAAATGACCTGTATGTGGTGGACTTCTCGGGGAAAACCACTTCGGGTCCGATGTGTCTATTCGGAAAGGCCGACGTGGGCTGGCTATGGCATCGCCGTTTAGCCCATGTCAACATGAGAACTTTGCAAAGTCTCCAAAAGGGTGGCCACATTCTTGGACTAAAAGACAATGTCTCCTTTGCCAAAGATCGTGTTTGCAGGGCTTGTGTTGAAGGAAAAATGCATGATTCTCCCCACAAGAGGAAGACTATTGTGTCATCAAAGAGGATCTTGGAATTACTCCATGTGGATTTATTTGGTCCTCCTTCTCATGCAAGTCTTGGTGGGAAGAAATATTGCTTGGTCATCGTCGATGATTACTCAAGATATACATGGGTATATTTCTTCAAGCTTAAAAGTGAGACTCAACAAACTGTCATCGACTTTGCCAATGAAGTTCAACGTCAACACAATGTTCCCATCTTGGCAATTAGAAGTGACAACAGCACAGAATTCAAGAACTACACTTTAAACGAGTTTCTTAGCGAAGAGGGGATTAGACACCAATATTCCGCTGCGTACACCCCTCAACAAAATGGTGTAGCCGAGAGGAAGAACCGGACTTTAATGGATATGGCAAGATCTATGCTAGCTGAATTCAAGTCTCCTTATAATTTTTGGGCTGAAGCCATATCCACTGCTTGTCACTCATCAAACCGGCTCTACCTTCGGAAGATCTTGGACAAGACCCCATATGAAATACTTACCGGCAACAAACCCAACATCTCATACTTCAGGGTATTCGGGTGTAAGTGTTTCTTTCTTATTAAAGGTGTCCGTTTGTCAAAATTTGAATCCAAGGCCTTAGAAGGTATTTTTGTTGGTTACGGTGCCGAATCCCACACTTATAGAGTCTACAACAAGCTCACTGGGATTGTTGTAGAATCTTGTAGTGTGGAGTTCGATGAAAATAACGGCTCCTCTGTAGGGCAAGTTGATGTTTGTGATGCAGATGTTGAAATACCCCAAGATGCCATAAGAAGAATGGGCGTGGGATTTTTCCGCCCCATTGAGGAACCCCTTGTGGCGGATCGGGAAGGACAATGCTCCACACATGTGGAGCCCTCATCTACACAAGATCAACAAGCTCCTACTGTTGGAGACAATCCTGCACCAACACCACAATCTGCTGAAGACCATCTGTCCACTGGACAAGCTAGTAGTCCCAGGCCGGACTATCCGCCCCCTCCAAGGGGCGGACAATCCGCCCCTGGCACTACAACTCGTACCAGGGGATCCGAAGGAGAAATCAACATCTCTGAAGCTCCCAGGCCGGATTCTCCGGCCCCCAGGGGCGGAGTATCCGGCCATGGGTCTCCAACTCCAGTCAGGCTCTCTCAGGAAGATGGCTCTGGTACTTCTCCTCCCAGGCCGGATAGTCCGGCCCCTCCAAGGGGCGGATTATCCGGGCCTGAAGAAAATGTTCAGCAACAATCTTCTGGCAGTAACGGTGACCAAGATCAAGGGCAAGGCAGTAATCAAGACAAGGATACAACAATTGAATCCACTCCTCCTAGAAACAATAAGGACATTGAGGCTCGTCGCAAGGCTCGTGCTGATCGCAACCTTGAACTAAGAGGTCACACTCTTGACAAGGTTGTTGGTGATCTACGACGAAGGGTATCCACTCGAAGTGAGCTTGCTAGCTTCTGTGATCATCAAGCTCACATTTCCATGGTTGAACCAAAGAAGGTTTTTGATGCTCTTGAAGACCCCGATTGGGTTGTTGCAATGCATGAAGAATTAAACAACTTCGAACGCAACAAAGTTTGGAAGCTCGTAGAAAAGCCAAAGGATTGCCACAATGTTATCGGCACCAAGTGGATCTTCAAGAACAAACAGGATGAAAATGGCATTGTTGTGAGGAATAAAGCACGACTCGTGGCTCAAGGATTCTCTCAAGTAGAAGGAATTGATTTTGGCGAGACCTACGCTCCTGTGGCTCGCCTTGAGTCCATCCGTATCCTTCTTGCATATGCAGCCCATCATAATTTTAAATTACAACAAATGGATGTTAAGAGCGCTTTCCTTAATGGTCCTCTACATGAGTTAGTATACGTCAAGCAGCCCCCGGGGTTTGAGGACCCCAAATTTCTGAACCATGTCTACAAACTCGATAAGGCGCTCTATGGCCTTAAACAAGCCCCACGTGCGTGGTATGAGCACCTTAAAGAGCTTTTGCTAGACCGTGGATTTGAAGTTGGGCAAATCGATCCCACTCTTTTTACTAAGAAGGTTAATGGGGAGCTTTTTGTATGCCAACTTTATGTAGATGACATTATTTTTGGCTCTACTAACCAAGCTTTTAACGATGAATTTTCAAAGCTTATGACTGACAGGTTTGAGATGTCCATGATGGGTGAGCTCAGGTTCTTTCTTGGATTTGAAATCAAACAACTTAGAGAGGGAACCTTTATTAATCAAGCTAAGTACATCCAAGACATGCTCAAAAGGTTCAAGATGACGGATCTCAATGGCGTTGCTACCCCAATGCAAACAAAGTGTCATCTTGAGCTCAATCCCAAGGGTAAAGATGTGGACCAAAAGGTATACCGATCCATGATCGGCTCTCTCCTTTACCTCTGCGCATCTAGGCCCGATATCGTGTTAAGTGTAGGAGTGTGTGCAAGGTACCAAGCCGCTCCTAAAGAAAGCCACTTAGTGGCAGTCAAGCGAATCTTCCGATATTTGGTTCATTCCCCAAATTTTGGGTTATGGTATCCCAAGGGTTCAAGTTTCTCTCTATGTGGTTACACCGATTCCGATTGGGCTGGTGACAAAGATGATAGGAAATCAACCTCTGGTGCATGCCAATTCTTGGGCAGGTCTCTAGTGTGTTGGTCATCAAAGAAACAGAATTGTATTTCACTCTCAACCGCCGAAGCTGAATATGTTGCTGCTGCAAGTGCTTGTACTCAATTGTTATGGATGAGGCAAACTTTAAAGGAATATGGTGTCAATTGTGACAAAGTGCCTCTTTTATGCGACAATGAAAGTGCTATCAAAATTGCTTACAATCCCGTGCAGCATACGAGAACAAAACATATAGAGATTCACAACCACTTTATTCGGGATCATGTTGCTCGTGGAGATATTGCTCTATCCTTTGTGAGCACGAAGAACCAACTTGCTGATATTTTCACGAAGCCCCTCGATGAAGCAAGATTTTGTTATTTGCGGAATGAGCTAAATATCATAGATTCAAGGAGCTTGGCTTGACTACCCTTGCACACTCACTTGCTCTTCTTCATGTATTTGGTTTAGATGCGGGCATAGACATAGGGGGAGTGTGGTCCTAATTGATTGGGCCAACCCTCCCCCCATAATGTCGAAAGCAAGTAAAATCATTTCCCTTAATATCATTTTGTGATATGTGGGTCATCGATGAGCATTGGTTTTGAACTCAAGATACATCTTCACGGTGTCATGCCATGCGCTCCAACATGGTGGCTTCGGCAACCGCCCTCTTCCTTGAGAAGAGTTGGTTTTTCATGGGTTCCGTTGGATTTTCTTGCATATCTCTTGTTCTTATGGAAAACACACTCACATTTGGCTTTTGATTGATTTGATTCTTGCAAATTTGGGTGTGTAGTACCATATCAGTTTGATGCTCTCAACCCAAGCCTTTCTCCCCCTACGACGAGGATGAGGAGGAGTGATCTCCAGGGGCGTTAGCATCGCTCTTCTTCCTTTTTGGCGTTTCGATGCCAAAGGGGGAGAAGTAGTTCTATTAGGTCTCGTGGATTTGCAAGGGTTGGGCACAAGCTTTTCGATTTTAGTCATTTTTATTTGCTTGCTTGTGCCTTTTCTACAGTGAACTTAGTTGCTATTTGTGTTTGTTTATGTAAGACTATGTCGTACTCCACAGTTTGGTACTATGTTTGGTATTCATGGAATTCTGGATTTATCTATTATGGACCCCATGGAATTCTGGAATTATGGAGCATATTTGATGGCATATGGATTCATGGGATTATCTATGTATGCCTTGGCTATATTCTCATTCCGGTGGTATGGCATTTTTTCCAAAACCTTATCTATGTATTTGTATTTCATGCAAATCTTAAATATGCACACATCTAGGGGAGCGTCTTTCTTTATTTAAGGTGGCATTTGCCGGTTTTTATTGCAAATCCTAGTATTGTCATCCAACACCAAAAAGGGGGAGATTGAAAGAACATTTCTTAATACCTAGTGTTTTGTGTGTTAGATGACAATACCAAGGATCATTTAATGTGTGTTGAAGTGTTGCAGCTCTATTTGAGAATAAAGGGAAAAGAACTCTGCCTTTGGGGGCGGATAATCCGGCCCCACCAGGGGCGGATAATCCGCCCCTCCCTCTGCCCAAGCAGGCGCAAGCCCCAGAAGGGGGGCGGAATTGGGGGCCGGATAATCCGCCCCCCTTGCTCATCGCCAAGGCGCAAGCCCCAGAGAGGGGGCGGAGTTTTGGCCGGACTTTCCGGCTAGGCCGGATAATCCGCCCCTCAGGGGGACCGGATTATCCGCCCCCCAAGATCTTCACCAAGCTTCACCAAAGGCGCAAGCCCCAGAGAGGGGGCGGAGTTTCCCCCGGAGAATCCGTCCTTGGGGCGGAGTTTTCCTAGGGGCGGATAATCCGCCCCTAGTGGGGGCGGATAATCCGCCCCCAAAGTTGTGCAACGGTCAGATCTGGGGAGGGGGTATTTAATCCAGCCATCCCCCTCCTGCTAGAACTCTTGATTCATCTCGAAAAAGAACAGATCAGATCTAAAAGCTTCATACAAGAGTGCTCCACCTAGATCCACCCAAAGGCCCCATCCCTTGGGGAATCAAAGGAGGAGAACTCGATCTTCATCATCAGCAATCAAGCGCTTCATCTCCTCTCCATTCATTTGGAGAACCTCCGATCTAGTATTTCTTGCAAATATCTAGATCCTCGTTTTTGTTTATATTGATAAACCTTGTTCTTGTGGCATCTTGTTGTCATCCCGGGAGCCCCCAATTCGGTTGTGGGTGTGTGCCCCGATAGTGTTGTAAAAGGCACCGGTTCCCGCCTCGAAGGGATCCAATAGTGGAGAAGGTGGATCAGGCCTCTCGTGGCGAGATCCATCGGAGAATAGGGTGAGGCCTATTGTGGCGTGGTGGTCTTAGAACCGCCCACCCCTCCAACGCAGATGTACTTCCCTTAACAAGGAAGGAACTGCGGTAAAACAAATCCCTGTGTCTCCACGTGCTCCACTACGGTTTCCTCGCTCCTCTTTTACATGCTTAGTAGTTAGGGCTACATATAGGAAAATTCTCGTAGTTGCATATCTAGAGAATTTACTTTGTGTCAAGCCTAAAATTGAAAAAGTATTAAAAATTGGTTAGCACCTATTCACCCCCCCCCTCTAGGTGCCCATATGATCCATTTCAACAGCACGAGGCGGCGGAGTCTCAGCATGAGGATGTGGCAGCTACTGCGGGCCACGATGGGGATGATGAGCAAGAGGGGGACGAGGACTACCGGATAGATGAAGCCGAGGAGGAGGATGCGACCACCTACGATGGTGGAGGCCGCACGACCGATGGCGGGGACCGCACGGATGGCGGTAGCAGCAACCCGTCCGTTAAGAAGAATAAGAAGCCGAGGAAGGATCAGAAGCCGCAAAAGCTCGCCGACACCACCGATGAGATCACTCTGGTCTCGGAAAGTGGCCTTCCGTTGGAGCCTCCGGATGTTGCCGCTGGGTACGGCATGCAACTCGGGTGCATCATCCGGGAAAGCATGTCGATCAACACGAAGCACCTGAGAAGTGAAGCGAATGAGCGGTTGGTGGCAAACTGCCTTAAGAAGCTTCACCGACGATACAAGTTCCCAGCACCGTACACCGACAAACTGGAAAAATCCAATAAGGTGAACAGGTTAGCCATCACGAAGATGGCCAATGCCTTGAGCAGCTGGAGAACTCGGGTGAAGAACAAGATCGCGAAAAAGGAAAGCTGGGAGAAGATCAAGAAGGGTGAGCCCATGATCGACGAAGACGAGTTCAAGATATTCAAGACGGAGATGGAGACTGACGAAGCGAAGGCATGGACGGAGTAGGGTCGGAAAATGCGGGAACAGAACATAGGTAACCACCGATGTGGAAGCGGCGGTTACAGGGGAAAGAAGGCCATATGGGCAAGGGAGGACGCCGAGATTGAGCGTCTTAGGAAAGAAAACCCGTTTTTAAAAATCACGGACGAGCAGACCCGGAACTTTGTCCGGGCCCGATGATGACAATGTGAGGAAGTTTGAGAGTAAGCTGGTAAGGAATTTACCCGTGGTCCATTTGCTTTCATTTTGAATAATTAAGGCAAGTTCCTAAATGGGTTCACCTTTCCTTATCTGCAGGACGCTGAAATCAAGGCTACACGCGAGGTGCCGGACTCATCGTCCCAGGGCTCGATGGAGCCGTGGGACATGATTTTCAACAGGGCGACCAACGCCTTCAAGGGGAGGCCACAGTCCGAGCCGCCCACGTCATTTGGCCGTATCTCTGGCTTTAGTACGAGCACAAAGTTCCGCGAGTACTATAGCGAGGAAGCCAAGAAGAGAAAGGAGAGGCGGACCCAGTCGGCGGCTCAGGATCAAGCCGAGAAGGAAGAGCTAAAACGGAAGATCGCGCATCTAGAGGCCAGTAAGGTGGACCAGGACGAGGTGAACGCGATAGTGCAGCAGAAGATCCTTGAGATGCTACCCCCTCGGCTGATGGAGGGGATAGCAAAATGGAATGCGGATGGTCAGGTGGGGCCGATACAAGTGCCCAGCACCGGCGGCAGCACCTCGAGCCACCAAGTGTCGCCAGACATGGTTACCCCGCCGCCCTCCATCCCCGTGGCGCAGCCGATGGAGTTGGATGCGCCGAAGCTGCCCCCTCCTGTCGAGACTACCAAGGCGCAGCAGCCGACGGCGGCGGTGCTTCCTTATGCACCCGAGACGGAGAAGAAGAAGGATCAGCCATCGGCCGCCTATGTCTCGACATTAGCCGAGCTCGGCGCCCTCACCAAGGTAAAATAAGTAGTTAGTCAGCGTGCTCTACTTAATGCCTTTGATTGGCTGCCATCTCATGATGCATATCTGTATGCCTCAGGACACTCCGTGCGTGTTCTTGCACAAGGTGCCCGGCGGCGAGTTGAAGGATCTTACCACGGGCAAGCTAATACAACCGGCGAACCGCACGATGCACTGCAAGCCCATGGACGATGCCGTGATGCGCGTCGAGTTGGGTCAGGTGTTGGGGGGGTGCGAAGACATGGACCCTCCCATGCAACCTCTGGGAGCCGACGAGCACCTGACCCTGGAAGGTTGCCATGGCTATCCCATGATTTGACCAAAGACCCAGATTCGTATTGGGTCTCGCTCCACCAGTGCCACCTCGGTCGTCCGGCCGCCAAGGACGAAGCCTCCTGCTGCATCGGTCATCGTCGCCGCCACCACAAGCCGTCACCAGAGACTCTTGGGAGCGTCTGCACCGGCGCCACAAGCAGCCAAGGGCGTGGTTGCTCCTCGACCGCCATCGCCCCGCCTAAAGGCAAGGCCATGGCACCGCAACAGCCATCGCCACCACCCCAGGATGACATGGACATGGTGGCCTTCGATGCCAACATCGAGGTGGATGATGATGATGCACCGGTCGACGTCAATGCCTTCGTCAACACCGGCGCCAGGAAAGGACCGTTCATGCCTCCTCTCGTTGAAGAACCATCATTCTGCGATCAAGCTAGCCATCCCAAGAAGCGCCTGGTCTTCCGTGGGTTTTCTCAGGAGACTCCTCTGGCCGCCGAGACACAACCTCCATCGGCTGGAATCATTTTCAGCCCTGACACACTCCGCAGGACGGCCGGTGACGGGTTAGCATCGCCAGTGGAGGCTGCTGATGCAAAGAGGAAGAGGGTGAGGAAGAGGCCGAACAGGAACAAGGACAAGGCTGCGAGCCAGCCTGCTCCGATCCGTTACCGGGACGACGTTGTACCACCCCGCGAGGATGGCTTGACTAGAGTGCACGAAGCTGGTCAGCCCATACTGCCTCCAGAACTGCGCCGCCTGGCTTCGGGAGCTATGATGAGTTTGCATGAAGGTGTCCTGACACTAGAGGGCCTCCTTCTCAAGGACAAGGACCCGAGTTACCCGGTGTTCACCGCCAAGGTGCCGGAGGACGTGGGCTTCATCACCGATGCCCTCGCGGATGTGTTCTTCATAGCCTACGAGGACATCTTCAAGCTATTCCACTCGAGACGGCTGGACTATAACTTGGTTCGCCTATTCGCGCTCAATCTGGCGATGAAGGTCAAGAGAGAGGACACCCTGTTCGTCGCGATAGCGGATCCCTACTACATGCAGGATAGCCAGCTGGAAGAAGGAACAAGGACCCGGGCCCGGGCAAAGTCCTACCTTCAGAAGCTATTGATGGACAACAAGAGGAAGGACAACATCCTTGTGCCTTTCTTTCCCGAGTAATTGTACACATCCTCCTACCGCCGTCGTAACACATAAGTATTTCTTTCCATTGCTCTTTTCCATCATCCCGTTCCACATTGTGTGTTGCGCAGAGATAAGTACTGCACGCTCATCGTACTCTCCACGAGGTATTCGCTTGCCACCTACTTCGACTCGGGGAGTGCGAGGAGGAAGAACTACGCCAGAGTAAGGAGCGTTCTGGATGATGCTATCGAGGGCTATGCCAATCAGGGAGGCCCCTTCAACTATAAGGGGGAGGCTTACAGGGACGATGGCCGACACAAGTTCAAGCATGTGTTCGAGTTCCCCTGTGTCAAGCAGCCGTCTGATAGTGTGAAGGAGGCCTTCTACGTTTGCCATCACCTCAAAGGGTTTGTCCGGGATTGCGAGATGCTAACGCTGCCATCTTCTCTCCAAGGATGGGCCCAAAAGTTGCATGGGATCAGTGACCCCGATCTCAGGGAAGACTTCCATGATACACAGGTGAAGGTATCACATATCATCATGGAACAGGTCAACACACATGGTGGGATCTTACACCAGCCTAGGTCGTTCACCAAGAGGGAGATCGAAGCCCGCCTCAAGGCGCAGGGTGACTTCAGGACGTGGACGACGAAAGACATGTACAAGCCGTTCCCGGCGCCCTGCGAGGAGAAGGCTACTTGACCGAGAGAGCATGTGTATCGGTGGACATGTAGTGTGTGTGTCGAAAAACTTAACTTGCCTAGCTTGAAACCGTCATTGTTATTGTGTCGGACATGTTGTCGTGTTTCTTTCATTGTCATCGACGCATTGTTTTAAGTTTATGAATGCCTTGCTCTAATATTTGTCAACATATATATTTGCATGATGTACTAATATGCCTTGTCAATAGAGATGCCGACGTACGTTGTGTACAAGGGTCGGGTTCCAGGTGTCTACGAGGAGTGGGTGGAGTGCCACCAATAAGTGGACAAGTTCAGCGGCAACAGCTACAAGGGATACGCGACTAGAGAGGAGGCGGTGGCCAAGTGGAGGAGACACGCGTGGAAGAAGAACTGGACGAAGATCTTGGTGCCGCTCCTCCTCACCGGCATCGCGGTTACGGTGTACTACATTCTGTCTTAAGGTATAGGCGGTGACAACATTGCGCAGTTATAAGTTATGTGAGTGAGATGAACACTTGTGAAATATACTTGTACACTTATTCGGTTCTAAGTGATGTGATTGATGAACACTTGTGAACATTCGTGCTTGTTGATGTAGTATATGTGAACTGGAACATTTGTACTGCCGTGTGCAGCTTTTCTATGAATTTCTGTTAATTTTTGTGTATTTCCTGTAATATACCTGTATTTGTACCAGATTCTGAAAATTTCAAAATTCTGAAAAAAGGATTCTGTGACGCATATAGCTATATGAATTCTGTGGCGCATATGCATATGCGCTACAGAAATATAATTTTAGTGGCGACAATTTAGTGATGACTGCTAGATGCGCCACAGAAAGTTGTTTTGGTGCGCCACTGATAACGTTTTTCCTAGTAGTGTCGATGGTAATAGTAAGAATATAAGATCGATCTGGCCAACGTATTATGCATCCACTTGACCATTTCACTCTCTGTTCCCTTCCCTCTCCATCTCCAGATTGCTGCGTGAGCCCCGTCGATGATCTGTCGGTAAAACGACCCCTAACTTACCGCGGTGGCGAGGGCCTAACTGTCTCTCTGTTTCTGTTCATCCATCGATCGATTGAGATATACTCCTTTCGTTTAGAAATATAAGACGTTTTAGCTTTATGAGTCGAATGTATCTATACGCCTTTTAATATATAGGTTCGTAGTTGTTCGGGATAATTAACACCAAGTATATACGGCTCGATGCTTGTAGTCGTCGTCGTCGTCGTAGCAGTTAGCGCGTACGTATTGCATGCACGCGCGCATGGTCTGCACAGCTCGACTGCGACCCGACCAGCCTGACGCGGACGAATGTATCTGGACTGGAGCTCATATTCTACGTGCCGCCGAACACCTGTCACGCTAATCACATTGTTTTCATGCATGGTGACTTGTTAAGTTCATCTGCTCTGTGTTTTGCCTAAAACTAAGGAGCCTTCCATGTCGCTGCAAATTTCAAACTTTGTCTCCATCTCTACCTACTCGTCTATTAGGGATATTAAAACTGGGACAAACCCTCACGACCTGGACGATTTCTACCGTCCGATCGCTCTGTTTGCACATTCCTAGCCGTTGGATGTGCTTCACTTCCCTTACTGTGGCTGCTATCCCTTGGGGATGTTACTCTCGACGTCAAATTGAAGTGGACGATTTCTACCGTCCGATCGCTCTGTTTGCACATTCCTAGCCGTTGGATGTGCTTCACTTCTCGAACTGTGGCTGCTATCCCTTGGGGATGTTACTCTCGACGTCAAATTGAAGTGTTCTGATTAATTGGGCCTAAAAAGTCCCGCTAAAGCCCATCTAGGTACACGTGCGGACCAAGTCCACCTCATCTCGCTGTACGCCGCTAGCCTTTTTCCTCCAAAACCATAGAGCGGTCATGGGTGAGCCATGACGCGAGGGCGAAGGAGGTGCTTTGACCGAAGAGATATGGCGGGGCGATTGAATCCATCCTGACCATGCCTCCGATCATCCCACAGCTCTACACCGGTGGTATCTTGCCTTCCTCCACGGGCTTGCTTACCTTTACGTGCCTCCACTTCTCGACCCTGATACCCCGCGTCACCACGGCTCCGGCCATCTCCAAGTCGCTGCTTACCAGGACCAGGTCTGGATCCATGACGGCCGCTGCCCAAGAAAGTGAGATGAACCTTCCAAGAGATTCATCCTTTACAAGGAGCAGATCAAGATTCTTCACCTGGCAACCACAGATGCCCTTGAGGCTGACTGCTGCCGTATGTGTTCCAAGAGAATTTTTCTGTTGGAGAACTTGAGAACGATCTTGTGCTAGGAGGTATTGCTTTTTCTTTGTGATATAGACTTGTATGTTCTACTCCCTCCGACCAAATTAGTTGACTCAAATTTGTCAAGATACGGATGTATCTAAAACTAATTCATGTCTAAATACAATCGAATCTAGATAAATCTAAGTCAACTAATTTAGGTCAGAGGGACTAGCTATTTTAGCCGCCTCAAAGAATAAATTTTGTTTGGAAGTTAGGTCTAGAATGTTTGACCCACATAATCTATTGTGCTTGTTGGTCAGGCTTTCATCATTTCGTTGTTTATACATGTGTTACCAATGACTTAGAAACTGAGAATTTGCAGCTTTCGTATTTTATCTTTTAGTGAAGATTATAAATGATACTTCTCTGATTGCGTCTTCTGCAAAAGTTTCTCTTGCTTCCATACACTCATAAGTCATAATTAGCTCATATGTCTATGTATGAAGGACTATTGATGGTCTAACATGAACTTATGTCATTTCAATGGGAAAAGGACAACGGAGAATAGATCATTGGTCGATTAGACGATATGTTTATGGAACAATATCGGTGATGCATTCAGGTTCATTTTCGCTACCCATCCTCACCTATTACTCTCATGAGACATCGGTGGATCAACATAGGTCATTTTCACTGCAGATTTTCACCTTCATTTTTCACAATTTGTTCCATTTTGCTCTTTAGATTCCATATTATCCTGCCATATTTCATAATTTTTTGCATTTTGCTCTTCAGATTCTCGGTATTGCAGATATCATTGTACTTCAGAAGGCTGATCTGCAATCAACACTCAAGATCATATCCCCTAAATTACTTGCTTATTTTTTTCCTATAACTATTTGTAAATGTTATCCAAAAAGCATTGTCCTTGTTTATTTATGTAGGCTGGAGAAATTTTACTATACTAGAGCTTTGTGGATTAATAGCAGAGGTGAAACACTAGGACATTCACAATAATATCTTGTACTATTCCAGGTTTTTTACTATCCATATCACTATAAATTACAAAAAACTTCAGTTATTTTGTGTGCGTACATTATATTTTTATTATTATACTCGCGACTAACTGAGTATCTATCATTAAAATTAGGAAAATACTGCATAACAACTTATTTACACCTATTTATCCTTTTTCATCGTTCATATTACGGTTTTACTTAGCTTTTGCCTCCACGTAATTATGAAAATCTTCTCATTTAATTTTTGTAATGGATAGGCGCGGCAACGCGCGTCATCATAATCTATTACCAATACAAAACCCAACCGAAGTGGACGTAGACTGTTGGAATAATAGGCTTGGCTAGTTGCCCCAATTGTATTGGAGAACACGTGGTAGTTTAGAGTGAGTCCAACAAAAGCACCAAAATTGGCTTCCTATATATACCAAAAATGAAAGCCTCTCCACTGATTCCTGCACCATTCTTTGTGAAATCCAACAGCCTTCTAGGATCTCATTTGTTCTAACAAGCTAGTGAAACCCAACGGCCTCTCCACTGCCGCCCTAGAGACCAATAATAAAGATGTTTTGTTGTAATATCTCATATGTTCATAATAGTTTTATGTCATGCTATAACTGTGTAAAACGGAAACATTAATACACATATGGTATGTAAACAAACCAAGTCCCTAGTAAGCCTCTAGTTAACTAGCTCATTATTAAGGTTTCCCGATCATGATCATTTATGTCAATTGATAATGGAGACATACACCCAATCATAGTATTGCAGTGAGATCTAGGCAAGAAGTTCAACATTGCGATATCTAGTAAAAAAATAGTAACCCATTCCTTTGACCGTGAGATCATATCTCATCACTATCATCCGAGACTTCTTTGACTGCATCAACCGTCATACTGTAACAGGGTGATCATAAAAGTGTCTATCAGGTATTCCAAAGGGGTAGGTTGAGGCATATGCATCGATATCGCGATTTTCCCATCCAGTTGACGGATAGATACTCTGCACCCACTCAATGAGATTACATCAATAAAGCTTGCAAGCATGTAACTAGGTCACAAGGATGTAATATCACAGAAACAGTAAATGTGTTTGTCGGTAACAAGATCGATCTTGGTATGAAGATACCAAAGATCAGATCTTGGACAAACCAAGTATCGAAAAGCAAAGGGAATGACACTCGACGTTTAAGGTTCAACTGATCAAGTAATTCGTGGAATGCATGGAGCATCATCGGTTTCCATATCCCGCCGGTGGTCATTGATCGGAGAGATGTATCGATCATGTCTACGCATTTCTGAACCATAGGATGGCACACTTAAGGCAGATGACGCTTAGGGTTGATCCGAGATCGTAAGATAAAAGAGAAGAGAGAACCAGAATTGTTTCGGAAGTATCTGAAGGATGTTCGGAGGGGTTCGAAAGTTGTTTCGAGGCGAGAGGAATTATATAAGGTGTATTTAATATTAATTAAATGAACTAATGATTTTTTTAAATGAATTAAAATGGCAGTCCACCTACAAGCCTCCCCAAGGGGCATGGCCGCAGGCCAACCAAGGGGCCATGGCGCGCGTGCGTGGGGACCACCCCACCGTCGACCACCTCCTCCTTTAGTCCCATCCTGAGAACCCCTTGGTTGTGGTGCTCCCCTCTCCCTATATAAAGTGGGGAGGTTCCTCCTCCCAAAACCATCCCATTAGCTTTTGCCTTCTCTCTCCCTCTCTCTATCCCTCATGTTCGTGTTTCCAAGTTTGGAACGTGCACAATGAGATATATATTTCTCCACCATAAGCACATTGTCGTGCCATTGGAATCTCGATCCGTATCTTCTTCTTCTATTGCTTCCATGGATCGGAGCTCAGGAGATGTCTCTATACCGGACGTGTGTAGAACCACAAAGGCACTACCAGTTGTGTTGCTCGTTGCTTGGACACATACATAACCTTGAGATCGGCTTTGTCGTAGGACTACATCGGCAACGTTTGAACGAGAACGTAATCCCACTTTTGCGTTTTAAGGGTATGGGCATTGAATCCCTCTTGTTATTTTACATCTGCATAGATATATCTTGGCTATGTTGTTCTTGTTGTTAGAATTTTTTGTTTGCTGCTGCAGAAGCATTTTACTTTGCACGTTCGAGGTTGCAACCCAAGAACCCGCGACTGAGGTCTGTTCCCTTGAATGTCACATGGGAGCGTGGAGTTAGGCCGCACCAGCACCGCTTCTTCGTATGTGTGTAGGTGTCGTGTTGAATCAGGACTGACCTCCTTATAGGAATCATATATATACAAAGCAAACAAATCATCATCGAAACGAGATCGAAAAAACGGGGAAAATAGAAATTTGGCTAAAATGTGAGAAAACAAGTCAGTCTGGGTTGGCCGTACCTTGACCAATTGGTTGTCTAGGTTGCTGGTGGTTTCCCAGTTATGGTCATGATGTTTGATGCAGCTAAAGCAGCCCCGGGTGATAGTGATTAATATGATCTCATGATCAAAGGAGAAAGATACTTCGTTTTAACTATTGCAATGATGAACCATGTGATCTTGTTGCAATACTTCTATGGTAATGTCCATCATATCATTCACTAATGATACAACTTCATTGTCAACTAGGATAAATACTCCATGATCAGGAAACATTGATTATTTGTTGCCCAACGAACTAGTATAAATAGAGGCTACTAGGGACTTGGTTTATTTACATGTCAAACTTGTATCAATGTTTCCATTTGATACATTTATAGCACATTATCAAACTATTATGAACTAATTAAGATATGATAATAAAATCCATTTATTATTTTCATCTAGGGCATATCCCCTTCACATGGGTCATTATGGGTATCCAGATCCCGCTAATGATCATTGATATGAGAGGTGTCTCGATCATGTCTGTGATGTTTCCGAACCGTAGGGTAACACACTGAAGGGTTCTCCAATTCTTAGAGATCATTTTGAAATCATCGGGATCATTGATTGAAAGAAAATAGAAAACAAGAAGGGTTCCGGGTAAAGTCCGAAGTAGTTTAGAATGATCGGAAAAGAGTTTTTCATCATGAGGAAATGTTAAATAAGATTCTTATATTAATTAAATGAATTAATAAATAAAATCTAATTTGAAAATGATTTTTGGGAAAATCCTCCCTAATGGGCCACTTCCCAGTGTGGGGGTGGGGCCCACCCGACCGACCCATCCTCCTTTAGGCCCACATTACCAGCTGGCATGAGGGGGTCCCTCCCCTTCTCTTATATAAAGAGGGGTCTAGGGAGAGGAAAATACACAATAAATTCAAAAAATCCTAAAGGCAATATCATTCTCTCTCTCTCTCTCCGGTTGGCTCTCGTTCTTGCGGTTCCAAGAAGAATTGCGCGTGTAGGAGACGATGCAACCCTGACACGTCGTCGGCGCTGCTCGATCCCAGTTCTAGAAGGCATGCTTCCACATCCCGTCTTAATTAGGGAGAAGGGGAGTCGTTGTCGGACACCGGACGTGTGCGATACCACGGATGTACTGCCAGTTGTGGCACATAGACGTCGTGCGAGGAGCAATATGACCATGAGGTCGACTACGAGTACAACTACATCATCCACATTTCTCTTGAAACGTTACCGAATCTCTCGCGTTACAGGATTAACTCATGGATAGATCCTTAGCATAAGGTGTTGCGCTAGTTAGAAAAAATATTGTTTTCCTGTACGAACCCCTTCATACAATTGATAGATTCAAAGCACATCTGGTTACAAAAGGGTTTTAACAAAGGTATGGTATAGATTATGAAGATACTTCCACCCATGTTGTGAAGACAACTACTATTAGACTTGTTCTATCAGTTGTTGTCTCTCGAGGCTGAAGCTTGCGACAACTAGATGTCAAAAACGCGTTTCTCCATGGTGTTCTGGAAGAGGAGGTCGACATGAAACAACCCCTAGGTTTTGAAGAATCTCAAACTACACACTACGTTTGGAAATTTGACAAGGCTCTTTATGGTCTCACGCAATCCCCTCGAGCATGGTATTCCAGGCTAAGTACAAATTTGCAAGCACTTTGTTTTGTTCCTTCTGTAGCAGACACCTCACTATTTCTCTACTAAAGTCAGGCATTATGATATTTATTCTAATCTATGTTGATGATATAATAGTCACGAGTTCATCTGATCAGGACATCTCTATTCTGTTGTGTGATCTAAAGGATGACTTTGCTTTGAAGGATTTGGGAGATATACACTTCTTTTTGGGCATTAAGGTAAAAAAGTTAATGATGGTTTACTTCCCACACAGGAAAAAAATATGCCACTGACTTTATTACAAGAGTTGGCATGAAAATTGCACACCATGTCCTATACCCCTGTCATCTACTGAAAAGTTGTCCCTTAATGAGGGTACTCTTCTTGGTTCTGAGGACATTACTGAATACAGAAGTACTGTGGGTGCCTTGCAATATCTGACATTGATTCGACCTAACATTTCCTAAGAGGATATTGAGATATATTCAACGTTCGTCAGTTTTTATATGCTCCAACAACCTCTCACTGGACAGCTGCTAAAAGGACACTGAGATATATTCAGAGCACTCTCAAGGTTGGACTCACTTTTCAGAAGTCTTCCTCAAGCCTGATTAGTGCTTTTTCTGATGCAGAGTGGACAAGTTATCTTGACGATAGAAGATCCACGGGAGGCTTTGTCGTTTTCTTTGGGTCAAAATTGATATCTTGGAGTGCCAGAAAATAAGCCACATTGTCGAGGTAAAGTACTGAGCTGAGGACAAAACTCTAGCTAATTCCACAGCTGAATTGATATGGGTTAAAATTCTCCTTGGTAAACTGGGTGTTTCACTAAAACAAAGACCATGCATGTGGTGTGATAATTTAGGAGCTACATATTTATCTTAAAATCTTGTCTTTCATGCAAGAACTAAACATATTGAGATTGACTTCCATTTTGTGAGATAAAGGGTTGCAAGAAAAATGCTAGATATCATATTTATTTCTACCAAGGATCAAGTGACTGATTGATTCGAAAAGGCTCTACCTATCAAGAATCTTGACAAGTTCAAACGTAATCTCAAACTTAGAGAAGGTTGTGATTAAGGGGACCGTTAACAATAATTTCTTCGAATCAGGCTTTCGCCCTGCTTTATAAATAAAGCACACATGTGAGACCGTTGCTAGGCCAGACAACACAACGCCCAAAGGAAGAGACACAACACGATACACGATGTTGGGGTAGCAGCACACACACACACGCCCGAACTAAAACAAGGAAAAACAAAAAGGAATGGAGATGGAGGCGGATCAACTAGACGAGGAAGACCACAACTGTTGCACCCTCTGAAGAATGCCCACTCTGCTCCTAGCCCCGACTCGTCAAGCACCAAGCAGCACCCTCAAGAGGGAAAGCGACCACTGCTGCCCGGACCAAAGACTGGCCCTAGGGTTTCCCACGGTACGCATAGGGGAGTGGATGAAGGGTAGCCATGATGCCCTTCAGGAAGGAAGATGCCACCCGCGGGCGGCACCGTGTCAGTGTCGGTCGCGCCGACAAAGATTTCTCCCGAAGACCCTATCCACAAGCCTCGGATGAGCCGTTGCACAGGAGACCCGCGAAGGCGAGGCCTCGCCACCACCAAACTTGCCATCCACGAGCATGCGCCACGCCATTCCAGACTCCGTCATCATCGTCTCACCCAGATTACCGTCGCGAGATGAGGCACATGTAGCTTGAAGCAGGGCTAGCAGGACCACGTCCGTGCGGGAGGGAACTGCCTCTACCACCAAGGGCGGTAGTCGACCGGACGTGACCACAGGCACAACAGACCCCGTTAGGTCCGGCCGGGTTCAGCAGACCCGTAAAGCCCCCACGGGGGCACACCAGTGCCACGAGGGTCCGGCCGGGCCCAGCCAGGCCCGTAAAGGCCGCAGTCACACTGCAACCGGCTGGTCGAGGTCACCGTTGGTCCCTGCACAAAGCTATAGTGCCACCATAAGTAGAGCAAGCGTTGAGGAAGTCAGACCCACGTGCCCCCAACCTAGATGGAGCCCAAAGTGCCCAGATTTGGGCCTAGAAGGCTCGGCCAGAGCAGCCCCGTCACCGCCTGCCGCATGCCACGCTGCCCCGCCGCTCCGTCCTCGCCCGGCCGCCGCCGAACCTCCGCCACCGGAGGAGAGGGGGCCCCAACCCCGCCTCCACAGCGCGGGAAAAGAAGAACCGCTGCCACCATCGCCATCTGGGCCGCGCCCAGCAGTCCCTGCCGGCGGCGGCGACAGGGGAGAGGAGGAGAGGGGGTGCTAGAGGTGGCTTCCCATTATAGCTACTCTGTTAACAATAATAGGCTTTATCTTTTTTTATTTATACATGTATTTTGTGATATCGTATTGTATGGAGTAGTACTCCAACGTGTCGCACGTCACATTACCTCTGTACAATCTATCGATGGGATGTTTCCCTCGATATATAATTATGCATCGTTCACACCAAAATATCGACACTATCGATGGGCTGTTTCCCTCGATATATAATTAACACGCAAGCGATGCAGAGTCCAATGCTCACTCACCGGTTCTCAGTGAGAACTTCTCACGTGGTAGGTCTCTGGAGTCAGGATGGTTCGTCTGCGACTGCCAGCCGCATTTGCTTTTCTCGTTCCATATTACATGTGGCGTGTTGGCATAATTGCAGTGGTTACGGCGGACACCCCTTGTGCATGCTAACGCGTCGTGGAAGTCGCTGCGCTCTGGAGCTTGGAGAGCAATCATCATCATCATCGTTCGTTATTGACACCTAGGGCGATTCTAGAAATGGCGAAATGTGGGTTAGAGCAACGTATGTGATGCCCCGTGCTCTCGCCACCTCTATATGGGCTCACAGCTCCAGTACAGTACTCCAACAACCAAACTCAGAAACCTGGGCAATAGAAAAGGGAAGACTCAAACAAACTGATTTCTGTATCTAGTTGACGAAACGTGTAAAAGGCAGACGGCCTAGGCTAGGTCCCTCTCCAAAGTCCAAAGTTCGAACGCACTCGTGCACGTAAGCGTGGACTGTAGTGCGGCCCGCACACTCCTCATTCCTCTGACCTGCCGCAGGTGCCGCAACAACCAAAACTGTCCCGACCAGAACAAAGGTCACGAACTGTTGTAGGATGCCAGCCAAAGCTCAAAGTTACTACTCCGGAGCTCTACCGTCCTAGCTAGCTTTGCTAATTTGTCGCAAGATGACGGTATCCACCATGTCCCGTCTTCCATGCTCGTTATCGGTAACAACCGGCTGGCGCAAAGTCATGGGAGCAGTGACAAAGCACTACGGCATGTGGCGAAACAGCCGGAAAAAAAAGCCATGTGCGCCGTCCGCGGCCACGCACACGCGAGCTCCCTCCGGCCGCACGCGGTAGACGGAGCGCCGGCTGCGACAAGCTTGTTCCACTTATCCTGCTCTCTCTCCGCCCCGTCCCTACCACATCTCGCGCACGCAGCCGCGCGCGGGCGAGTGCGACGACCGGAGCCAAACTCGCTCAAGTTTCGGGGAACACGATTTGTTTCGTGAGGGTCCCGGCCGGAGGAACCGGAGGGTACACTGCTGGTTCTGGGTCGTCGCGGCGCGGTGCCGCCGGTCGATCACGTCCTAATAAATGTGCTAATTACTTTCACGGTTTCAAAATATAGGATATTTTAGCTCTGTGAAATAAATATATCTAGACTCTTTTTTATTATGTATGAACCTACACACTAAAAGAATCTAGAATACACTTATTTTACAAAGTTAAAATATCTTATATTGTAAAATGGAGAAAGTATTTCCTAGGCCCTCCATGGTTTAAACGTGAGACTTCTCCCTTGGCCGCTCCAGCCGAACAGGTTAACCAATGGACGGCCAGGCCTGCCGCCCGTGCGGTCCGCGCGTCACCGGCAACGGCACATGCCGGCCGGGTGCGTGCATGCGCGCCAAGCCCCGCGTGGTGCCAAGCTCACACACAAGTCCAATGTCATCGTGTTAACATTACAAGTTTATGAGCATAATTCGGATAGATCTCGCGGAATTGCTGCTTGACTATTGATCAAGTTCATCAGTTAGAGAGACCGTGGCCAATTTTGCAACGGACGCTAGTGTGGCAGTGCGCTAGCTGGGTTTTTCTTTTCTTTACCCAGAGCATCTAAAACCCTCATAAAGAGTTATGGACGCTGGCGCTCAAAATCGCGCCCAACTCGCCCCCAAACTTTTTTGCGACGGCGCGGCTCAGTTTGACATCCGGCGTCTCCAGGCTGAACTCAACCCACAGGGGGCTAGCGGGGGTGCCAGATGGAGCTGAGAACGACGTGAGCCAGCCCTGGCAGTGGGAGAACGCTTCGTTCTCGCTCTTTTCGCCGCTTCTCGCTCCATCTTCCCGACCTTTTCCCGGTTATATGTAGCCGCCCCTCCCTCTCTTTCTCCACCTCCCGCCACCGCCACCGTCATGGAGAGGCCCAAACTCAATTTCTACGAGACCGTGATGTTCACCCACTACGACATCCTCACGCCGCCACGCGCGAGGCTTCCGACCGGTTTTGAGCTCAGCTACGCCGACGTGCCTGTGGCGCCGCCCTTGCGTGGCACCGAGTTGGCGATGCAGATAGAGGATCACCGCCGCGAGCTGCCGGAGCGGAAGAGGGCGATGGCCAAATACGCCCCCAAGAGCGTGTACTGGCCAAAGAAGTTCAAGAAGGAGCGGGCGAAGGAGCTCGTGTTGTGCCGAGCTCACCGACGGCAGCTCCACCCGAATCTGCGCAACCCCGAAGGGAAGCAACGCTTCTTTGCAGTGCGCGGGCATACGGTCTACACCGCTATCGACGAGGTGCGTCATGGAGCCAAGGAGGCACGCCGTGATAAAAATTCATGAGGAGGGCGGAGGCCGCCGGGATCGTCGACCTCGATTCCGATAGGAGGAGGAGGACGGCGACGCGGCGGATAGCGCCGATGGCGAGGACGGCGATAGAGGCAGTGAAAGTGGCGTCATAGATTAGGTTGGCACGGAGTTGGCGATACAGAATTGCAATGTAAGGTGTAAATTAAATATATAAAACTATTGGGAGGGACGTGACTAGGAACACTGCCCCCTGAAATTAAGAAAATAGTCGGCGCCTTCCCATATGGACTAAAAATTGCTCGCGTCGGAGCCTATATAGGGGGCCGAGTGGAGATGCTCTCACTCCGTCCCAGTTTAAAGGACACATATTAGAAACCATGCAATCACAGAATCCCCCACTTTCTAGTCGCATAATCATTTAATTTCAAAGGAAGAGTAAACCAGAGAATTAGTAAGAGCCAAATTAACCCCAATCAAAGGATAGGTAGAACCCAGAGATTTGCTATATGTGCCCTTTAATCCGGGAGTAGTCGGGTGGCGTGAGTTGGGCTTGCGGGCTCTGGATGCTTTAGGTTGGGCTGGGCCACCATCCTCCTGCTGAGGTTGGGTTGTAAGAGCATCTCCAGCCGAGCTTACTGAAGGGCTACCTAAGTGGCTATTGGGCGTTCCATACACTCTCATCCTCCAAGATGGGGTTGGTCCGACATGGTCCAATACACTGCCCGCCATGCCTTGCATGCACGTGTGCCACCGGGATCCTTTTAGGAGTGTCGGGCACAAGGCGTACGACGCGTGGGCCAGTCCTGGCAGTGACGAAGCACGTCCAGTCAACCGTGTTCAACGTGCTTCATGGTTTCCAAGACGGGTGTAGCGATTCGTCCCATCTTTCCGTGACGGCGTAAATGCTAGCCATCGTCCCCCGCTCGCCTGCCGCGGTTAAATAGGCCTCGCCCTCCAGCGCCTTCGCCACTAAATGGCGTAGAGCTTTCCTCTCATCTTTCTCTCCTCCAACACCGTCACGTTCAAAGCAGCCACACTCTCGCAGCCGCCGGAGCCCGAGCGTCGCTAACATGCCTCGCCACATCCCCACAACATGGGTCAGGATCATACCAGCGAGCATCTCCCGGTTACTACGCCTCCTACCTCCGATGACGAACTAGAGGAGGTCACAAGCAGGGGCGGACCTGGGCCCCGGGCAGCTCGGGCTACAACACGGGTCGTGGCCCATGTAATATAGGTATATCCCTTATGTATTTGTGTATAATTTTAGGGCCCAGGCAGAACAGCCCGTGTCGTTGGCTGGTATGAACGGGGCTATTGCAAGCCCACCAAAGCTAGCGATTAGTTTCAGGAAAAAATGGAGTGGAGGCAGCGATCGATTAGCTAGCTTGCGTTGATTCCGGCCGAAGTTGCCTGTTCGTATGCTTTTCTCACGCAGAGAAAAAACCGCCTACGATCCAAAATTCCTTGCACAACGCGCAGCCGCTGCCCTCCCGAGTTAATCACACCGCCACCGGCCGACGCGACACCAAGGAATACTTTCTGCGCCACCGCGCAGATAGCCGCACTGCTCGCCTGCCTCGACCTGCTAGGCGCCGGCCAAGACTGCCGCACAAGGTTTGATCTCTGTTTTAACCCGTGGAACTGATTCAATTATATTTACTTGATTGCTTGATTGGGGATTAACTAATTTTACTCATTCTAATTATGTAGATGAAGGGGAGAAAGAGGTCAAAGCCTTATTCATCTAGACCTGTATCATCTTATTTTCAATCGGTTTCACAAACTGTCAATTCGAGTCAACCTTCTCCTGCTCAAGAATCTGATACGAATGTCGATGGCAGTGGGATGGTCACACCCCAACAGCAGCAAGTTAGTCCTCACGTTATTGCTAACACTAGCAGCCATGAGGAGAGTCCTAGCGTCGAGCTTAATTCAGATGACATTGTTGCGGATCCTGGTCTTCGGAAACCTATAGATGAGCTAGATGTAAATGTCAGAGATGCTGCGAGGAGAGAGTATTTGGTAATGGGTCCATGTCAACCGGTTGGTCATAAATTCCCTGCAAAATTAATTGCAAGCCAGATGCGAAGATTTCAAGATAAATGGTTTAAAAGGTATGATTGGTTGGAATATAGTGTAGCTAAAGACGCTGCATTTTGTTTTTACTGTTTTCTCTTCAAGCAACCACGAGTAGAAAATTTTGGCACATAATCATTTACAAGGGTTGGTTTTAGTTATTGAAAGAATGGAATTGAAGCTTGTGATCTTCATGTTGGTAAGGATATTAATAGTGCTCATAATAAAGCTAGGAGATATTGTGAGGCTTTTAGAAATCAGCGGCAAGGTGTGGATTATGTGTTGGCAGCTGCTACCAAGAAAGACGAGGAAGAATATAAAACCCGCATTACAATTATGATAGGTATTGCAAAGTTTTTGCTATTGCAAGCTCTTGCTTTTCGTGGGCATGACGAATCTTCTCGCTCCAACAATAGAGGAAATTTTCTTGAGATGTTGAAATGGTATAAAGGAAAAGATGAGAAGGCTGCAAAATTGCTTGATAGTGCTCCTCGGAACCATCAAATGACCTCACCAGAAATATAAAAACAGATTTGCAAAGCTTGTGCTCATGTTACAACCAAAGCTATTATTGATGACATTGAAGATAAAAAGTATGCAGTACTTGTTGATGAGGCACGGGATGCATCTATTAAGGAACAAATGGCCATGGTTTTGAGGTTAGCTTCTATGAAATTTATATTTCTCCTATTTGAGCGATTCAATATTTATGCTAAGTAATGACTTTCCTTTTTGTATGTAGGTATGTGAACAATAAGGGACAAGAGATAGAGAGGTTTGTTGGTGTGAAGCACGTTCCAGACACGACATCCGCTTCACTGAAGATAGCTTTGGATGGTATGTTAAAATCTCTTCGTTTATCCATCTATAATGTGAGAGGTCAAGGTTACGATGGGGCATCAAATATGAGGGGACAATTCCATGGATTGCAAAGACGCATATTAAATGAAAACCCATATGCCTTCTATGACCATTGTTTTGCCCATCAGTTGCATCTAGTGGTTGTCTCTGTTGCCAAGTGTTGTTCCTCTGTCTTGGACTTCTTTAACTATGCTACCATGATTGTCAACACGGTTAATGCTTCTTGCCATAGAAAAGATAAATTATTGCAAAGTCAGCATGATGAACTTGTGAACAAAATTGAGGCTGGTGATATCTTCACCGGGAGAGGAAAGAACCAGGAAACTAATCTTGCAAGACCAGGGGATACTCGCTGGGGCTCTCACCATAAAACCTTGTGTCGCCTTGTTCACATGTGGAAACCTGTCCTACATGTATTAGAGAATCTAAGTGATGATGCCACTAATGCAACACAAAAAACCACAGCTTCAGGTTTGTTAGAAAAAATGGAAAGCTTTGAGTTTGTATTTATTATGCATCTTATGATCAGAATTCTTGGAAAGACTAATGATCTATCAACTTGCTTGCAAAGGAAAGATCAAAATATTGTGCGTGTTGTAGGTCTAATTGGCACTACTTTGAAGGAAGTCGAGAAAATAAGAAACTCTGGTTGGGATGATATTTTGAAAGATACAAAGGGCTTTTGTTCTGAGCATAATATTGTTGTGCCAAATATGGAAGATAAAATACCAGCTAGAGGCCGTTCAAGGGGCCGTGGCAGCCAGTTGATAACTTATTATGACCATTTCCATCATGAAATATTTAATGTCGTACTTGATCAGATCATTGTTGAGTTCAATAACCGCTTTGCTGAAAGGTCTACTCAGCTATTGAGATGCATAGCTTGTCTTGATCCAAAGAACTCATTTGCTAATTTTGATATTGATAAGTTAATTGAACTTGCAAGAATGTATGCCGATGACTTCTCTCAGTGTGAGGGTATAGTCCTTCGGGACCAACTTGGCACATTTATTGTTGATGCGAGAGAAGATCCAGACTTTGCAAATTGTAATGATCTTGGGAAGCTTGCTCCTAAGATGGTTCAAACAGAGAAACACAAGACCTTTCCATTGGTATATCGTATTATTGAGTTAGCCTTGATTTTGCCGGTTGCAACGACGACCGTGGAAAGAGCATTCTCGGCAATAAAGATTATCAAGACAGATTTAAGTAATAAGATGATTAATGATTGGATGAATCATAGTATGTTATGCTATATTGAGCGATACATATTTACAAGCATCGAAGATGATACGATTTTGGAGTGTTTCCAAAGTATGAGGTCACGCAAGGGACAAATACCACATGTAGCTACTGGTAAGTTACTTTCTTACCAATAAAACTATGTATCATATATTCATCAATACTATTTTCTGATTATTTTTTCTCATCCTTGTAGGTTCAGGTTCTTCTCCTATGATTGATGAGGAAATGATAGGCTAGGATGAGAGAAAACCTACGTTGTTTAGGTATTAAAATTGCTTCTTGAGTATGTGATTATGCCACCACACTTTTTTGTGATTTTCTTATAACATTTTTCTAAGCATTGAACTTATGTTTCACGTCAAAACTCCATCTCTGCATTTTTAGTGTGTTTTGGCTAAAATATTATGTTATTGAGAGTGGATTAGAAGATAATATTTTTCTTAGTTTTTGGAACATTAGAAATTAGCCCTGGTCTTTCTAAATCCTGGGTCCGCCACTGGTCACAAGCATTGGAGACGAAGTGGAGGAGGTCGCGGCTGCTAGGGACAAATTCGAGGAGGTCGCAACCGCTAGGAACGAATTGGAGGAGATCGCGGCTGATGGGGCCGACATAGAGGAGAGTGGCGACATGGAGGGCGGCCTCTCCCAGGACCCCGACGCCGAGACTTTATCCTCCGAGGACGGCAACGAGATGCTGAAGGAACAATCAACGGATCAGGAGCGTAAGGCCATTCTCGCCTCCTTCGAGATAGAGCACAAGAGGCGATAAGATGCTCGGGACCTCGAGGGGATCAACCAAGGGCTCGAGGTTCAGGGCACGTACATCTCCCACCAGAGAGCGGCCACGAAGCAGCGCGGCCGCCTGCTCATGGAGCAAGAGTGGCAGCCTATCCTGCGCAGGAACGTGGAGGCCGCCATTCAGGGGCAATCGCTAGGCCGTCATGGACATGACTCGCCAGATGCATGAAGCGGTGGAGGCGAGAAGGAACCAATGTGTGGCAGCGGCAATGGAGGTTGCGTCGGCGCAAGCAGAGACTTTGGACGCGATGATGCGGCAGCAGCGCCCTGAGGCGAGGCAGCATCGCAGGCTCGAAGCCAGGGACATAGCAATGCGCACGAGGGTGAGCAGTGACGAGGCGGGTCCGGCTAGCATCGCGCACGTCACGAGAAACGACGACGATAACAAGGCTTCATCTAGAGTAGACTAGGTTTATGTTTTCCTAAATTTTATTCAAACATTGTAAAATATCTCCATGTTTGAATGAAATATGAGTTTCTATAAATTTTGCTCAAACGCTTGGGGAACTCGCATGGCGAAAGACGCGCTCCAAAGACGGCCACTCATGCCTGCGCTCCCCGAGCGAGTGATGACCGGACGTCGTTTTGGAAACGCGGCTCTAATTAACATCCCCAAAGCTGCTCCATTTGTCATCAACTTGTCCCGCTGAGCTTGGTTTGTGGACAAGTTTCTGAATTGCTTCACCTGGTCCTGACTACATACTCCTGCATGCTTGTTGTCTTAGACGCGTCCAACCTTTACGTACCTTACCACCAGGAGAGAAAGGAAAACACGTGTGATCGATCTTTCCTGACATGCATAATTGCCCGAGTGCACCGCACTTAACCTACCTGCCGGCTGCAGTTCACTGAACCAAAACTCTCTCCGAGGCCTACAGCCGTTCTCTCTGCAATCCGTGGAACGTACATGGCAAGTGCTCCCACCTACTCCCTCCGTTTCAAAATATAAGACGTTTTATTTTTGTGAAAGAAGTGTATCTAGACCCCTTTTAGTGTGTAGGTTCACTCTATACATAAATAAATCTACACACTATACACTTCTTTCACAAAGCTAAAACATCTTATATTTTGAAACGGAGGGAGTACTAAGCATGCATTCATCTACTTAACTCGAAGTCCTTGATCGCACGCACACGAAAGATGCGGCTTCTTACGAGAATGTGCTGCGGTCCGTGCGCATCAAGATCTCGTTTTTTTGGCTGTTTGGAATTGGGTCCAGGACAACGAACATAGTACGTAGGTATGATTGGATTGGATGGTCCAAGTCGCAGAATCAAGCGGTCCTGTAGAGATGTGATTCCTGTCCCCAAACAGGACAGGCAGCATCACACATAACCACGTGCAAATTTTATTCTAGCCGAGGCATGAGAGGACCAACAGTCATATGTAAGTTTACATGCATGTGCGAACGGGGACATGGCCGTGACTTGGGCGATCAGTCTTTACGCACCGTTTTCTGATGAACCGTGGTCGCGCCTCTCGCTTGTGCCCTGCGGTTTTTAGGTTCTTCTTGATTTGCCCTGTCGTTTCATTGAAGTTTCAACTACCAGGTGGTCCGTGTTTTTCTCTTGATGTGGGCTAGGTGATATATGTAGTGCTGGTAGATTGGTAATTCGATAGGCTGAAAGAATGATCTGTAAAATCCCTCTCCATGCAACTGCCGATCAAATTACTACTTCTTTAGCTACGTCCATGGAATTAATGTCCGTAGTCTCCTAAGAGCATCTCCACCGAAGGCCCCAACTAAGTTGGAGGTGGAGGCCAAAAAACAACCCACACCCGAGGTCCCAACCGGTGTCGGCAGTTTGGGCCGTCCTCCAATCTGTCTGGCACTTCCCAATAAAAGGCGCCCTATCCCTCCTTACCGGCGCAAACTCCTTCCCATTGAGTCTCCACCGCCCTCCCCTCATCATAAAAACTCCGGAGAGCCACCATGCCACGTAACGACCACGAGGCCAACGGAAGCAGGAGCGGCAACACGAGGTCGCGCAACCTCACCCTCAAGGAGGTGACGTTCCTCTACGAGGCGAACCTCCTCGTGCCACTGGACTAGCACCGGTCAGGCGGGTGGAACATTGCCCACGACGATAAAGCCATCCCGTCCATGCCCAACGGCGACGACCTGCACGAGGTCATCGCTCACCGCGTCTCCCTGCTGCCAGCCATCAACCAGTAGGACCCCGACTGGCGCGACGAGCGCTAGTGGGTCAGCGTCCTGAAGCAGGAGCACGAGGACGTCATGCACCGAGAGGCGGTGACCTACGGCGGCCCCTACAACCGGGACGGCCGCCGGAACTACTAGGATGGTCTAGACGTCAACGACGTCCTCGTCAGGTGTGGCCTCCGCCACCCTCGTCGTAGCCGCTCAAGCCTCCACGCCTTCTTTAGCGGGCCACGGCTAACCAGGCCAGTGCCAGCGCCAGCACCTCCGGCATCTCCTCCCTAAGTCGTGCTGCGACGCGGACGCAGCTGCCACGCTGATCTACTCGCGGCCTCTTCTTCCCCACCGTTGTGCCATGGCCACGGTCACCGGAGTGGCCGAATGAACGCATGTACCAGCAGGGGCTCATCAACTAGGCGGAGGAGCTAGCGGCCGCCGGTGCTAGCCAGGAGGTGAAGGTGGAGGAAAAGGAGGAGGACTACGCCGCCGACCTCATGCCACCGGGTCTCCTCGAGAAGGAGGCATTCGAGCTCGCCGATCGTGAGTCGGAGGCGTAGCGGGATCTAGAAGAAGAAGAGGCGTGTTGGGCCGGCACCTTCCAGGCACTGGAAGCTTCCATCGCCGCGCCGGCACCTCCACCGCCTGCGGGTACGGGTTTATCACCCCTAGACCCGTCCCGTTAGACCTGATGGGTCTAACTTTTTACTAAACCTCCCATTTAACACGGGTATCCGTCGGGTTTGCGGGTTTCTAGGCCCGTTGCCATCCGGACTAGCCTCTAGGTATAACAAAATTTCTCTTGGCAGAGGGTAGAGACTATACGCCACTTTCCGGGAGCTAGCTTAGCTGTGCGTAATCATGCCTACCTGGACCCGTAAATGGGAACTGTTGCAGCAGGACAGGAATGGATCCTCCACATCAACCAAGTACTACGGTGTCCCCCCTCAGTTTCCCCTCATCTTTTCATGGAGTTTCTTCCCCTCTTTTCCATATCGCCTCGCAGCCATGCATTGGCCGCGCAATATGTTGGGCGCTAGCATCTGCACGTACGCCTTCCCTGTTCGCTCCACGTCCTCCTATCCGTGCTGCCCCTTTAATTATTCACCTTGTCTCTGTAGTTGCATCCCGGCCATACCATCAGAAATCTTTTCAACAAGGGGGCGGTGGGTGGGACGTTCGTGTCCCAGCTCTCGGCACTACTTGTTACACGTGCATAGGCACACAACATGTATCCTCCCCAAACCATGACTGTCGCATGTCACCTATAGATTTATAGTGGCACAGCAGCCAAGTCGTCGATGGTAATAATAAGATCGATCTGGCCAACGTATCACGCACACGCTCGTCCATCCACTTGGCCATTTCACTCTCCGTTCCCTTCCCTCTCCGGGGTTGCTGCGTGAGCCCCGTCAGAGACGATCTGTCGGTAAAATGACCCGTAACTTACCCCGATGGCGATTGCCTAACCGTCTCTGTATCGGTGGTTTACCATGAGCCATCAGCCCCTATATATCGTGATGTATAAGTACAGATACAGTACGCATGTCCTACGATCGATTCGTCGCGCGTATGAATAACACCAAATACATACGGCTCAGTCGTCGTCGTCGATCGTAGCAGGTAGCGCCCACGTACTGCATGCACGCAGCCATGCATGCGGAGATGTTGAGAGTTGCTCGACTGCGACCCGGCCGAACACCTGCCGCGGACGTATGTGAGGCTTATATTCTACGTGCCGCCCAACACCTGGCACTGCCAGGCTAATCGTCACATTGTTTTTCATGCATGGTGACTTGTTAAGTTCATCCGCACTTATTTTTTGGCTAAAAAACTAAGGAATCTTCCATATAGCTGAAATTACAAACTTTGTCTTCATCTCTACGTACTCGCGTATATGTCTGTACGAATACAAAACCCAATCGAAGTGGGCATAGACTGATGGAATAATGGGCTCGGCCGGCTGGCCAAATTGTACTGGAGAATTATTTTAGGACAAGTCAAATGTGTGAGGACCTAATCAAAGGCTACTACAGCTATAACTGACCCGCCTATGGAATCTATTGGCTCGGCTGAACCGACATGAAATGAAAGAGAGGAAGGCGGAAGCTATTGGCAAATAGAGGGGGGGATGTTCTCCGTGTCTTTTAGCCCTCACTAGATGACAACTTGCTTACTTTTCACTTCTTCTTAAGCTTGGCAGACTAGTTCCTGACTGACTTGATAGTGCGATGAGCTTACTTGCTCTAGTTCTATCCTAACGATTGACTTACCTGAGTACCTAGCACCGAGGATCGATGTAATTGACTTTCAAAAAGATGCTGTGGACACGTGGTAACTTCGATTAAGTCCAGTGAAAGCACGTGCGATCGTTTGGAGCTCGGGGTAGCCTTTTTTTTAAACAGAAAATGTCAGTTAAGATTTAAAAAAAATCTCAAAAAAGATGAGAGGTAGAGAATAATGTACTCTACCAACCTGAACAACTCATAACCGGAAATACAAAATATTTTGGGCTACAAAAAAATGACAAAATTTCGCATCTAAAGTACAAAAACATGACAAAATCTGACAACCACTGACCACCGGCGGCCAGTGTTGGGTTTCATATAGGGAATTTAAAATTTTCTGATTCTACGAGCACACCAAGATCGAGCTATGCAAGAATACGATAAGTAAGAGATCTAGTACTCACCAACGTTGCAGCGTAGATTCATTCGTCGATAAAGATGTTGGTGATGCGCTCGATGTAGGATCAATAGTATGATCCCTTCGAAAGTATTCACGCGTCCGGTGAACTTGTTTCGGTAGAGCTTCGTCATCCAGGGGTCAGCAAAGCCGGTGTAGCGGAGTAGTCTTATCGACTCGTATGTGGAGAAGGAGACAATAGAGGGAGGGAGGCAAACCAAGGCCTTTTGAGGGTTGCCCCTCCCTAATATAGGAGGAGAGGAGGAGGGGAGGGAGGCACCTGGCGCGCCAGGGTTCCTCACTATCCACCACCCCCTCCCAAGATCCCCTCGATCTCCTCATCAATGCAGGATCTCCCTCATTATGTTTAATATCATACACTTCCTTTAATAAAAAATACGGTATCTTCCCATAAGGACTAGATCAAATCAAATGGCAATTAGCAATTAGATCGGAACCTTTCTAAAATGAATCCCACCAATTTAGAAATATTTGTGGAGGCCATAGGAGGCCCGGGCGCCACATCATATGGGCCTGGGTGCCCCATGCGCCACTCCTAGGTGGTCCATGGGCAGCCCAGGTGCCATCCCCCTTCCGGGGCTTTGCTCCGGCATATGATTTCCCTCTTAGAACTATTCCATAAATCCAAAAAAAATCGATTTTCTCTTGAGATTTCCCCCAATGATCCAGAACGATTTCGAAGCATGTCTCACTCACATACATGATCTACTCACTCTACAGAACAAGATCCCCTAAGCGTGTGACCCCGTAGGTTCATTATTATGTGGTCATGTCCGTAGAGCTCTTTCTGAACAATAATCAATAGCGGGATTTGGACACCCATGATGATCCCCACATAATAACGAAGTAATCGAATGAAGCTATTGATGTTATTACTATCCCTTTGCATCAAGATAAATGGAAATCCAAAGGTAAGACAATCAAGTATCCTCGTATTACAACTCTTGATTACTATACCATATTGACCTTGTAGCCGGTTTGTCGCTCTTTCTCTCGTTCGTATATTCCGATATCCGGTGAGTCTCATCACTCTATTTCTAGCCTGACGTGTTGATGATACCGTAATGTCGAGAAGGGTCCAAGAGTATCTCTCCATTTATGGAGATGCAAATCTCATCTCGGACTACCTTGTGTCCAGTCATAGTTTCCAACATATCTGAAATCATCTTTTACTGCTGCCCGGTTAAAGGAGACGTTTGAAAGCAATCAAAACATGCCTTTCACTATGAAGGACAACTGATATCCTCATGGTCAAAGGACTAAGTGATATGATAGCAACAATGATATACCAACAACAGAATGACGACACTTATCTTTTAGTAGATCATTTTGACTTGGTTCCGTTCAACATCCTTGTTAAGTCAGAACAATATGTCTTCATTCTAAAATGGTATCCTCGTTACAATAATTATACCTAGATCTAGAAATCTTGAGCATCTTTGACAATGAACTAGTCCTGCCCATGAGACCAGGAACACTTGGTGTTTATACCTTTACACATGCCACCGAGTTTACCTTTGATTTTCACAATCAAGACACAGAACAATTATAGCATAAAGGATAAACTACAATCATGAATAAAGGAATATCAATAAACATGTATTTGCCTCTAGGGCATATTTCCCAATAGCCAGCACATCGTAGGAAGCTACATTGCCCCAGTACCATGCTGGTCAGCAAACAACAACAACCTAGAACACCTTGCCAAGAAGCACTAATAGAACCCACGGCGCCGCCTGGCACCACGCCAGGAGAAACATACGATAGCAAGGCACCATCCCGCACACCATAAAGACGTCCATAGTCGAGACCTAAGGGGTCGCATTGCCACTAAGGCAAGAGACGATCACACAAAAGATCGGGGCCGAAAAGAAATCCAGTGGATCTGACATCGAACTAGGGCGTCAAGCGGCACCCGCATAACGACCCGCGAAGCAAAATATAGGCAAAAATGGGTCACGAAAGTTGGTAAAATTAAAGAAGGATTAGTGAAAAAGTTGTGCCGCAACCCGCCCCGCTTGACACCCTACATCGTACGTCGCCACCCAGCCAGGACAATGTGAGACCGAGGGCCAACCCCAATTCTGTCATCACATGAAGCCACTTCCCAGACCGTGTAGAAGACATCGCATCACAACCTTTCCCGCAGCCGCTAGGAAGGACGACCTTGCCATCGGGGACCTCCCCCACCAGCAAGCCGGCGGCGGGGCCGAAGACGATTAGGGTGCCGACAGGAAAAGCACGGCTCGACGAGGAAGCCGTGTCGCACTGGAGAATCACCAGAGCGCGTCGACACGCTGAGAGCAGCTGCGCACGCACAACCAAAGACCGTGCCTAGAGCACTAGCGTTCATCACCTGAAGCCAGCGTGTCGCAACCCTTCCCGCAGACGCAAGGAAGGACGACCTTACCATCGGGGACCTCCCACGCCAGCAAGACGGCGCCAGGGCCAAAGACGACCGGGGTGCCGACCATCGAAGCACGGGTCAACAAAGATGTCGTGTCGCGCTAGAGCATCGCCAGAACGCGTCGATATGTTGAGAGCATTCGAGCACGCACCACCAAAGATCGTGCCTAGAGCACCAACGTACATGGAGGACTTGGGCGGCGGGCATTTTTCCCAATGATGCACGCCGCAGGCGGCAGGGGATAGGGAGGGTGAGTGGTACTGGCGGCGGCGGGGTAGGTTTTCCGCCCGAGTCGTCCCTATGAGCGACACTGGGTTTTTCCATGTGAGCTTTGTTTGACATGGCATCTCTAACGAAGAGTAGGATATCAGAGCTCCAGTAACTACATCGGTTATCTCTAATCCCTTTACATTAGTTAGTATATCTTGTGTAAAGTTTGAATTTCTAGATTATACTTGTAATTGCCATATCGTGTTGAGTTATATGTTCTTGGTCGACATAGGTGAGTCCAGCATAGGGAAATCTACAAAAGGTTTTAACTCGGCTATTCACCTTCCTTTAGATGGCATCCTTGTTTCTTCATAGGGTCATCATTGTCCGGTTCGACTGGCAATTGTACTGATAGTCTTCTCTCCCGCTGATGCTGAATGAGTTATGGCTGCGTGCCCCATTAATCGGCATGGCACATGATTGAGGGTCCTGTTTTTTTCTTATCTCCGTACTCTCCCTTTCGCCCATTCGCTCCGCAGATCCCCATCGACACGTCCTCTCCTATGCTGCATCTCTCGCCCCACCTTGTCCTCTTCTCCTCCTCGGCAACCTTCTACTCGACGCAATATCTATATATGGAAAAAGGAGTCATCGTGCCCTGACACGCCGAACGTGTTCTCTCGCCAGAAAGGTGCGAGAGAGTAAAATCAGCGATCACGCCGCTGCCGCACGACGGCATCCAGATCAGAGAGATCTTGTGCCTCATGCACTCCGCATACATTGGCAATGATCATCCATTACTTCGCATGTCAGGTCTCATATGTGACCACGCGGCACTGGTACAAAGCTTGTGCCCATGAAATCCACAATATTTGCAACAATCATCCATTACTTCAACTCTCAGATACCATGTGGCCCCACGAGGGTATCTTTAGTACTCCATCTATTCCAAATTAGTACGCGGTCAATAAATTTGAAGTTTTCAAGTGACTTTCAAGTGACTTTGATTGCGATTTGATGGTGCAGGCGATCCTAGATACTGCAACAAGAACTCGGATTTCATACTTGAATGTGCGAAATTCTTAGGGTCCAACCTCCAAGTGTGGATGTTAAGTGGCAATCAGTTCATTCCGACAGGACGTCCATGCAGCGTGGGAACTTTGACTTGGAGGGATGGTATCAACGTCCAAAAGTGATGGCGTCAGAAAGGAGACAACGATTTCTCTGTGCATGAGCACTGCTAGCTTAACTCGACGTCGAGTTGCAAGGCCCGGCCCCTACAAAATCGACCGCTGATCGACGGGTAGATCGTATTCCGCTCTCGTTAGCTAGGTCGCCGCGTGTCTTTTCCCCGTGACCGCAGATATCAAACATATTAAATTCGATGGAGATGTTGGTTGCCGATGGCCATCGCTGGGCGGCCTGGTGAAACGAGGGCCACCGTGCATGGGAGACAAGATTTTATTCGGGTGATGGCGGAACTGTCGTCGACATGGCAACAGCAGGAAGTGACCACGACCAGTGATAAACTGTATCTTTATTTTCCCTCTATTTCAGCCCGTTGGCCTTTTTCCCGAATATATTTATTTTCCGTGTGTAGCACATGGTAGATCCACGAGATCAAAACATGAACGTCTGAAGAAGAGCAAGTTTCGGGGAAAGAGTGAACACGCTATCGCAACTTAATTGGTCTGATAGCGACGCACCAAGAAAATGAGGCGCGGTGGAGGTCCAGGCATTAATAGACGCAGCTCAAGTTTAATTAGTTGGAAGCTTGGGTGGCACTTTTTCTGTATCCTCTGCGTGCATGCCAGCAGTTGGGAGGAGGACACATACTTGAGTGTATACTGTTATACTCCTTCGATTTTAAAATATAAGATGTTTTACTTTTGTGAAACTAATATATATAAACCTCTTTTAGTGTATAGATTCGGCAATGTATCTAGACCTTTTAGGCCCCGCTTGTTTTGCTGTAAATTAGCCCAAATCGGACGTTTTACTCGGAGCCGGATAGAATACAGCCCGAGACCAGTAATAGCGCTTGGTTGGTCTTTTTTTTCCCTCTCCGAAACAATTCCGGCCCATTTACGGGCGTAACCATCACGGACGTGCAGGGGGCTGGTTTCTTTTCCCAACCCGAGAGAGGAGAGCGGCGACCTCCAACCCTAGCGACAGACGGGAGGGCAGCGACTAGCGGCGCAAGGGCGGCGACCGGCGGCGCAAGGGCGGCGACCGGCGGGGCAAGGGCAAGGGCGCAAGGTCTGCGGCGCAAGGGCAAGGGCGCAAGGTCTGCGGCGGGGCAAGGTCTGCGGCGGGGCAAAGGCAGCGACTGGCGGAGCTGCGGCGACCGGCGGGGCGGCGCAAGGTCCACCTCGAGCCCGTCCGACGGCGCAAGCCAGGTCCACCTCCACGACGCCGACGTCACCGCGCTCCTCCCTCCACCGCCCTACCAGGTAACCCTCCTCCCGCTCCAGGAGTTCGTCAGGTGTTTTACTAGCCATGATATGATGATTGATGTCGTTCCCTCAAAAAAAAAGGAGCTGACAGATCAATGTGTGGAATGTTGCTGTTCAATGGTAGCTAGAAACTGATTGATCTATTCGACGAGTTTGCAATTGTTTGTGTTCATGCTTGATACTGATGTATGGTGGTAGTGGCCTGGCGTGTGGGCTGATAGCCGTTTGAAAGTCGTTTTATCTTTTATGGTCCGGTGAAACAGTGGACGACGAACAGCAAATTCGAAATGAGCCATGCTTTGTTTCCTCCATGCATGATTTCACCTCACAGCGAGTTTGGCAGCCAGCGAGAGGATTCTTGCGGCAGTGTGTGCGTTACTACCTCACTCTCCAGCAGATGGCGCAGCTGGTACGCTGTCATTGTGAGAGGATCTTGAGAGGCCGGACGAAAAATCTGTAAAAATGACGAAAAATCCTTTCTTTTTAAGAATCATGTCAAGGTCCAAAATGTGTTCATGTTCTCAATCAAGTCTGGTTCTAGTTCACAATTTACCACAGGCCTTTGTATATCCCATTTGCTATATTCTCAATCAAGTCTGGTTAAAATACCTGGCCTTAACAGATAGATCCCCAAAGTACAAAAGGCTACAATGCAAGTCACCTAGCTTCTTATGCAGAAATTCATTTCATGTTTTTAGCTTCTTATGCGCTTAAGTTTTTAGTTATGGAAAATGATAGAAGTACTATGATTTCGGCTAAGCTTCAGAAATACAGTTTTCATAGACACTCATATCCTGAATACTAGCATTTCCGACCATACATATTTTTTAGTAACAGGTTTGCTTGAAGAAGATGTACTCTGGAGTCCTTATATAGCAGCTACTGTTGAGGTCACTGATAATCTGGTCAGGCTACTGTAGTCTGAACGTTAGGTTCAGTTTAGACTTTATCTACTGTAATAAAACCGATGCCTGAGTCTATTCAGCATCAGGTGCCGTAGTGCCTGAGTCTGTTCTGCGATAGTTTTATTACTACAAGAGTAGGCATATGCTTTTACAAAATTTCATTTATACCTACAGTGATATCTGTAGACTATTGGGGGATTAAATCCAGCTATCTTACTGCTGCGTCTTTCTCAAATATCATGTTGCTTGGTTAATACACAAGTGCCTTTTGACTTATATTACTGTTATATATTTGAGTGCTTTTTTATATCATCTAGAGGAGGATACAAAAATAATGTGCAATCTTTTACTATGCAATTTTCACTAGTTCAATAAATGTGATGTTACTCTTAATGTGTTGTTTTTAATGCATTCTTAGGATTAGATGAGTAATTTGGAAATGGCGATGACTGATTCCGAGGAGGAAGAGGATGAGGAAATGATTTTTCTTATTTGCTTTTTTTTTGTACATAAGAAAGGTTTGTCATGAATTGCTGCGATAACTTGTTCTTTTTCTGTACATAAGAAAGGTTTGTCATGACCTTTTGCAACAACTTTTTTGTTTGTTTGTCCTAGGTTACAATGGCACAAAGAGCAAGATGGACATCTCAGTATGAAAAGGGGCTTGTGGATGTACTTACAGAGTACAACTTTTCTCACTACCGTGATCAAAATGGATGGACTACCGAAGGTTGGAACCGAATTGTGAAAGATTTGAACGACCAATTTCCAGAAGCAAAGTTTGTTAAGTCCCAAGTCCAAGACAAAGAGGGTCAATTGAAGAAAGAGTACAAAGTAGTCAAATCCATTGTCAATAGAAGTGGCATCTCATGGAATTCAACCAGTTGCATGATAAACACCACACCTGAAAAATGGGAGAAAATAGTTGAGGTATGCTGGTTTACATCATTCTTGTTCTTTGTGTATTGTTGCCTCATTCTTTCCACAACAGTCTATTTGAATTTCACTCATTATTTGCGTTTGCAGGAGGACCCAAAGTTCAGAAGGCTACAGGGCAAGGAGTTCCCTTTGTTTGATGCACTGGATTTGCTTTATGAAGGTAATATTGCTCAAGGTAAACATTGTGTGACTTCTAGCCAACCTCCACATATCACTAGTAGGGAACGTCAAAGTGATGAGAGGCAGAGCACTAGAAATGTGGCTCCAAAAATCAGTGCTATGACAAGTCAAAGGTTCAGTGAAGATGAAGGGCAAAACAGGTTCAGTGAAGTTGAAAGAACGAGTGCTAGTGGAAGGAGTCTTTCTTATCAATCTCAAAATGATGATGAACTTAACCCTCAAGGTGGAGAGGGGGATGAAGATGTGCAAAGGAGCTTTGATCAAGAGAATTCAAGAAGTGGTAATGGTGGCGCAGAATCAGCAAGAGCTAGAAAGCATAGGAGCCACACATCTTTCCCGGTCCCACGCATTGAAGAAACAATGTCAGAGTTTGTCAAACTCAAGAGAGAACAAGCAGGAATTAAAGAGCAAGCATCAGGAAAACAATACTCCATTCCAAAATGTTTGGAAGTACTTAATGTCATGGTTGATGTGTCTGATGAGATCAAGATTCTAGCCTCTGATGTTTTCAAAGATGCATCAAATAAAGACCTTTTTCTTTCTTATGATCCAAGACTCCGTGGTTTGTGGTTGAAGAAATCCATGTAAGTAGCTCATTGCCTTTTATTTTACTACTATTGTTAATGAGGATCATTGCTAATCTAGCCTGTTCATGACAAACCTTTCAAGTTATTGGCCATATATGTACTGCCTAGATTTGCCACTCACCATATTGTGCATGTCAAGCAACAAAAAAGACACTCATCATTCTTATGAATCTAGACAAATCTAACATGTTCCCCTTTTCCCTACACGAATATATTGTACTGCCCTCAAATATAGATTAGTATATACATTGCCTTGTAATTTCCCTATAATTGAAACTTGGATTTCTACTATATACACTCATCATTATATACACGGTGCCTACTGTTAGTTAGTTATAATTGTCCTAATTTGTCTGGTTTGGTTAGATCTTCACACACTTCTGATTATAGGTGTTCACACACTTCTGATTTTCAACCATGCCATGGTATATCTGTAGTGGAGCCATCCAACACGCATCACTACACACCAATTTTTGATTACAATTTAGTGATGTACATCTTAAAGATGGGTTGTAGACTTGCATGCACAATAGCTGGCGTCATAAATCATTATTGGCATAGTTAAAAAGGACCATAACACGGTTCAACCTTGTAAAAAATACTTTGTTTTGCATGTGTAACAGGGAGAAGACCTGTCACTAGTATACGGCCACGTAAACATATTGGCAAGTTATATTGTGCATTGGTGAGTGACAAGAAATAAAAAATGAACAAGTTATTTTGTTTGTTTGTCCTAGGTTACTTGACATGCACAATATGGTGAGTGAAAAATCTAAGAAGTACATATATATTAATGTAGTTGCTTGACATGCACAATATGTTAGTATGATCTCCCCACGTCCGTCCCAACGGATGGACGACTTGGTCCAGCGCCCTGATCGGGGGCGCCCAACGTTATCATCGTTGGTGGGCCCCTGTGAAGAGGTGGGGGCCGGGGGCACGACTCTCAAGGTTCGTCGCCTGTCTCACCCCACCGACACATCCAAGCCCAAAGCCACCGATCTGGCTAGCGCTGTAGCGGCGGGATTAACCCACCTCACCGCCGCCACCTCTCTGTCGAGCTCCATGACGAGCTCGTCGTCAACCTCGAAGCCCGACGGTATGTACATCTCACTCATACTCTCTAGATCGACACCTAGCGATCCTAAAGGTCTAACAATGGTATCAGAGCCGCTAGTTCTAGTTGATCTAGTAGAGAAAGCAGAAAATCCGAGGAAGAAAGTTAAAGGCTAGGGTTTCCAGAAGCGCCGCCGCGAGGCCGCGCCGTTCCTCTCGATCCCGACGCATCGGCAAGCCGAGGTCGGGAAGAAGAACATAACCCCTCTGGGGTGAAGAAAAATGAACCCCAAAGCCACAGTCCCCTCCTCCTCGGATCAAAATCGAAAAGAAAAGCCTCATTTTCCCTTCAGATTTCCCCATCCCCGAACACTAGATGCAAAGAAAAGCCACAGATCCCCTCCCGAATCACGAATCAAACAAGAACACAAGCAAGGGGGAGGGGAACCGACCGCCGCCGTGCACCGTGCCAGCAGAAGGCATCGCCGCTGCACCGCTTGACGGCGGTGCGACCACCCTCGGGTGGACGCGCAGCCGGCAAGGGGAGCAGGGGGACGCCGCCTCTCGACCTCGCCGTGGTACAGCGGGATATGAGGGAGGTGGACGGGTGCAGAGAAGTGGAGGGACTCGCCCGGCATTGAGGAGGGAGGGGCCCGTCGCCGGCGCTGCGCCAGACGACGCCGCCGCCTCGCCAACCTCGCCAGCGCGGGGCGTTGCGCCGCCGCGAGCTGGATGGGTGACACAGCAGAGGGGGGGCTAGAGGGGGAGGGGCTCGTCGCCGGCCATAGGCCGGGCGGCGCGGCCTCCTCACCACCTCACAAGCGCGGGGGTGCGCCACCGCCGCCGCTGGGAGCCAGAGAGACACGAGGAGGAGAGGGTGGGCGCGTCTGAGGGTTAGGGTTCGGGCGGCACGGGTCGGTGCTGGTTTTGACCCGACCGCAAATAGCTCCCAGCCGTCCGATCGAGATGGACGGCCAAGATCAGCGCGCCTCGCATTGGTGGGCGGTGGCGGGCCAGCAGGCCACGGTCGTCCATGGGCCGATGCGGGCCGTCCTGCGCTATGCGCCGCACAAAGGCCAGTGGGCCGGTTATTTTCCGCCCAGGACTCTTTCTACACCCAGTTTTTTTTACAGAAGCCGTTTTTGATGTTTTTTGTGCAGTTTTTGGCAATTTTCGTCTAGTTTTTTCTATTCAATATTATCCAACGACATTTTGTCTAGAAAGTACTAATGTAATAGTAAAGTTTCTGTAAAATGTAAAGTTTAATGAATGTTTTATTCATAGTTTTCCGCTGCAAATTGTTAAATGTATTTGCTTAATTGCAATTAGAGTGAGGATTTTATTAAATGACCAACGTTGTTAGTAAGATTTTCACTATGGATAGTAAGTTTTATCACTATTAGTTCTATTTCTGCCCAACGGTGATGTAGAATTAATATTGAGAAGTTTCATATTTTAATTTGACCAACGTTGAATTAACTCATTTTGGTGATATTTTGTTTTCAGGCAATCCTATGAGTTTCATCTCGCCATTGAGCCGCTCAATGGAGGGAACTACGGCTCATGGCGAGAGAAGGTTGAGATGGGGCTTGCTTTTCTTGACCTCGACTTGGCACTGATTGAGACATGTCCCAAAGAACCTGAGAACCCCGTGAGAGGCGAAAAAAAAGTGAAGATGACTTCAACAAAAGGGTCCATGACCATGGACCAATAAGAATGAAGTACGACCTTGATCGTGCAAAGTGGGACTCGTCCAACAAAAAGTGCTTGATGGTCATTAAGAGCTCCATTATGGAAGCAATAAGGGGAGCAATCCCAGAGTGTAGCACTGCCAGTGAGTACCTGAAGAAGGTAGAGAGTCAGTTTACTCGGTCTTCAAAGGCCTATACGAGCTCTCTCATTAAGAAACTTGTTACTACAAGGTACACTGGTGGTGGAGTAAGGGACCACATATTGCGAATGAGCAACATGTCTTCCAAGCTTAAGCCCATGGGCATGGAGCTTCCAGTCGAGTTCATCATTCACCTGATCTTTGCCTCACTACCAAATCAATTTGAGACTTTTTCCGTGAACTACAGCGCAAAGCCAGAAAAGTGAGGCATTGAGAAGATGATGGCCATGTGCGTACAATAAGAAGAGAGGCTCAAGGGGCAATCTGGTGATTCTGTGAACTACCTGAGCCCAACCAAGAAGAGGAACTTTCAGGGTCCCAGGCCACAAGGGAGGCCACAAGGGAAACCTCAGGGGCCTCCCCCTCCTTCTAAGCCTCATGGAAAGGATGATGATCACCGAGAGCAGGAGGTGGACAAGGACACCTGCAGGTGGTGCAAGGAAAAGGGCCACTACATGAGTGACTGTGTGAGCTTCCTAAAGCATCTGTGCAAGAAAGGTGAGGATTTAATTACTTTTGTTGATGAATCACTATTTTTAAGTTATGAAAAATCTACTTGGTGGATTGACTCAGGTGCAACTGTCCACGTTGCAAATTCATTACAGGGATTCCGTATGAGAAGGACCCTGTAAAGAGGAGAAAGAAGAATTAAGGTGGCAAATGGCGTCCAAGCTGAAGTCGAAGCTATTGGAGATCTCCCATTAGAATTATCAAATGGCTTTGTACTTTTACTAGTAGATGTATTTTATGTACCCTCTTTGCATCGAAACTTAATAAGTGTATCGCGCTTAGATGATGATGGTTTTGCTTGCCATTTTGGTGATGGACAATGTAAAATCAAGCGTAATAATGAGATTGTTGGTCTTGCCTTCAGACAAGACAAGCTTTATTTGTTATCACTTTGTGAGAATGTGTATGCATTAAGCGCTGAGAATGAGAGTGCCTCCTCATCCATGAATGGAAAGAATAAAAGGAAAAGAATTGATGATGTCTCTTCGAAATTATGGCACTGTCGTTTAGGCCATATTTCGAGGGGGAGAATAGAATGCTTAGTAAAAGAATCAATTCTACCGCCTTTAGAATTTTCGAATCTAGAGAAATGCATCGATTGCATTAAAGGAAAGTTCGTAAAGAACATTAAAAAGGGCGCCAAAAGAAGCACAAGAGTCTTAGAAATAATTCATACGGATATATGCGGTCCGGTCCCTGTGACATCTGTGGATGGATATGATTCTTTCATAACATTCACGGATGATTATTCGCGTTATGGTTACATTTATCCAATTAGAGAGCGTTCTGAAGCATTGGATAAATTTAAGATATTTAAGGCTGAAGTTGAAAATCAGCATGGTTTAAAGATTAAAGTAGTAAGGTCCGATCATGGAGGCGAATACTACGGTTGGCACACCCCATATGGCCAGGTTCCTGGACCCTTTGCAAGGTTTCTATAGGAACATGGTATAGTAGCCCAGTATTCAACGCCGGGCGAGCCTCAGCAGAATGGAGTAGCTGAAAGACGTAACCGTACCTTGATGGATATGGTAAGAAGCATGTTAAGTTACTCCACCTTACCGGTTGTCTTGTGGATAGAGGCTTAAAAACCGCCATTCACATACTTAATCGAGTTCCTAGTAAGTCGGTGTCTAAAACACCATATGAGTTATGGACTAGTCGCGAACCTTCACTCAATTATTTGTGAGTGTGGGGCTGTCCAGCTGAGGCTAAGCTCTTCAACCCAAACCTTGGAAAGTTAGATCCTAAAACTGTAAGTTGCCATTTCATTGGCTATCCAGACAAGTCAAAAGGTTATCGTTTCTATTGTCCAGACATATTTACTAAGTTTGTGGAAACGAGACACGCTGTATTTCTGGAGGATCAGATGATCAGGGGAGCACGGTATTGCGAGAAATCAACCTTGAGGAGAAGCGGGTGCATGCGCCCACTCCGATGATTCAGGAACCGTTTTTCTCAATACCTGCTGCTGCACCGACACAGGAATATGTCGATGTGCCACCTGTTGTTAGTTCTCCTGTGGCAACAATGAATGAAAATGAAGACCCTGTTGTCACACAAGAGGGGGAGCTGGAATAGCCCCATACAGAGAATGTGCCAGAAGGCGAGACCCTCAGAAGGTCTCAAAGAACTAGAAAGCCAGCTATTCCCAACGATTTTGAAGTCTATGTTAGTGAAGAAGTTCAAATGGAGGGTGATCCCACCACATTTGAAGAAGCAATCAAAGGTGCTCACTCATCGAAGTGGCTTGAAGCCATGGAAGATGAAATGAGATCCATGAGTAGTAACAAAGTCTGGGATTTAGAAGAAATTCCTAAAGGAGCCAAAACAGTAGGCTGTAAATGGGTCTACAAAACAAAATGTGACTCTAGAGGGAATATTGAAAGATATAAAGCACGACTTGTTGCTAAAGGTTTCACCCAAAGAGAGGAAATAGATTATAATGAGACATTTTCTCCAGTCTCAAGTAAGGATTCTTTTAGAATTATAATGGCTTTAGTGGCACACTATGATTTAGAATTGCATCAGATGGATGTAAAGACGGCTTTTCTAAATGGAGACCTAGAAGAAAAAGTTTACATGGCACAATCCAAGGGTTTTGTTGTGGAAGGAAAAGAACGTATGGGACGTCTGAAGAAATCCATTTATGGATTAAAACAGGCCTCCAGGCAATGGTACTTAAAGTTCCATGAAACGATAAGAAAGTTTGGGTTCGATGAGAATGCAGAGGACAATTGCGTATATGCAAAGTTCAAGAATGGGAAATTCATTTTCCTTATCCTGTATGTGGATGACATTCTACTTGCCAGTAGTGATGTTGGTCTACTATTGGAGACAAAGAAATTCTTGTCCTCGAATTTTGATATGAAAGATCTCAGTGAAGCTTCATTCGTTCTAGGAATTGAAATTCTCTGAGATAGAGAAAAAGGGGTTTTAGGATTATCGCAAAAGGCATACTTAGAAAAGGTTCTGAAGAAGTATGGTATGCATGCGAGTAATGCTACGCCTTCTCCCATAGTCAAGGGCGATAGATTTGGGAATTTCCAGTGTCCCAAGAACTAATATGAGATCGATCAATTGAAAGCGGTTCCATATGCTTCTGCTGTCGGAAGTTTGATGTATGCTCAAGTATGTACACGCCCTGACTTAGCTTTTGTTACCGGGGTACTTGGCAGATTTCAAAGCAATCCAGGAATAGATCACTGGAAAATGGTGAAGAAGGCACTGCGTTATACAAAAGGCACAAAAGGCCTCATGTTGACCTACAGAAGATCTGATTCCCTTGAGATAGAAGGGTATTCAGATGCAGATTATGCGGGAGATATAGATGAAAGAAAGTCCACGTCAGGATATATATTTACTCTCGCAAGGGGAGCTATATCGTGGAAAAGCTCCAAGCAAACCATCACGGCATCATCCATGATGGTGGCTAACTATGTAGCATGTTATGAGGCCACGGGGCAAGCAAACTGGTTAAAAAAGTTTATACCCGGGTTGAGAGTGGTAGACAGCATTCAAAGACCACTCAGAATATACTGCGACAATGAGCCAGCAGTATTCTATGCTCACAACAATAAGTCAAGTGTTGCTGCCAAACACATTAATATTAAGTTTTATGTTGTGAAAGAAAGAATCCAGGATCATACCATAAGTTTAGAGCATATAAGTACAAAGGAAATGCTCGCGGATCCGCTCACAAAAGGCTTACCACCCAGTGTGTTCAGAGAACACTTAGTCGGCATGGGTTTACGGGAAAGCCTATGATACCTGGATATTAAGGACCTAGAACTAGAACCTATTTCAAAGTAGAAAGGCATATAGTGGTTGTTGAATCTATGGTGCATAACTGACCATTATGACGAGACATGCCCTATATGTTGATCTATGGTGCAATGGGTGCCAAAGTATAAGTCTGAAGTAATGAGTTAAATAAAAGATGAGATCAAGGGGGAGAATGTTAGTATGATCTCCCCACGTCCATCCCAACGGACGGACGACTTGGTCCAGCGTCCTGATCGGGGGCGCCCAACGTTATCATCATTGGTGGGCCCCTGTCGCGCAGCGCTACATAGAAGAGGTGGGGGCCGGGGGCACGACTCTCAAGGTTCGTCGCCCGTCTCACCCCACCGACACATCCAAGCCCAAAGCCACCGATCTGGCTAGCGCTGTAGCGGCGGGATTAACCCACCTCACCGCCGCCACCTCTCTGTCGAGCTCCATGACGAGCTCGTCGTCAACCTCGAAGCCCGACGGTATGTACATCTCACTCGTACTCTCTAGATCGACACCTAGCGATCCTAAAGGTCTAACACAATATGGTGAGTGGCACAATATGTCCTACTGTTGGTTTTCAGAATAATCATAGAACAAACTGTTTTTATTTCTAATATTGACAATCATAGAACAAGTTGTTTTCTAATATTGTTTTCTCTTATTTAGGATGCCAAGTTTAAGTCTTCAGAAGTCCATCCGAGTTCAAATCTTCAGAAATCCATTCAAGTTCCAAGACTGTTGAACGACTATTATATATAATTTAATTAACTTATTTGTTGTCGATTTGAAAAAACTGAAGTTTAAGAGTCTGAATTGTGCATGTTCAAAGATTATTCATGTATGTTGTACTGAAATTTGAGAGTTTGATTCTATTATTCGTGTATGATATACTGAGTTTGATGCTGTGTTGTGTTGTGCTGGGCTGGGCTGGGTGTAGGGATTTGATGCTTGTGCTGTACTGTGCTGGGTGTAGGGATTTGAAAGACTGTGCACGCCGGAGCCGGAAAAAACTGTACACGTATAAATACACCTGGATGCAAATCGGAGCCGGAAACAAAACTGGGTTCCCAAGCGGGGCCTTAGTGTGTAAATTTACTCTGAATTTATAGACTAAAAGAGATCCAGATATATTTGTTTCACAAAATCAAAATTATCTTATAAAATGGAGGAGGTACTACGTAACATCGTTAGCAACGTACTAACGCAAAAAGGCTCCCGTGAGAGTAGCGTACATACGGTTAGGTTAGAAAAACAGACACGAACCGGATGGAGTAGTACGAGAGCAGCGCAGCGTTTTCTACTTCCGTGCTCTCTGGATTATTAGGTGGTTGGCTGTGACGAAAACTATGGTTCCCAAAATCAACACTCCTACTATGTGACCAAGCGATCAGTTATTATTAGATTAAAAAAAAGAATCAGATGGTCCAAAACCAGACACGGAGCAGCCCTTGGCGAGATTTAAAAGCATGCCCGTGACCGACCGCAGCAACATTTATTCCTTGCGTGTCACCTACAGATCCCATTCAGTCAGCATACGGGGTGCAACCATGGACCTGGCCATGGGCGCATAGCAACAGGCGCATCTCCTGCCCGACGCGCGCAGTGCGGATGCCAGCCAGGTAGTAGCCAGCTTTTCGCTCTGGCGACGCGCGGCGTGGGCTGGGCCACACTATCAATTCCGCGCAGTCGTCGGCCGGCCGGTCCGTACTGCCGCGGCAGCAGCGACGTTGCTCCCTGGCCACCTATCCGTCCATCCATCCCGGCAGCTTTAATTTCCGTCCGTCGTGCACCGCTCCCGGCGCGCGCAGCCAGGCGGCCGTGCTATCACCGTACGGCGCTGCCTACGCCTACGCTAGCCCGGCCGTACGCGCTATTTATTTACCCCGTTGGCCTCACTCGCCGTCTTGCCAGTTGCCATGCACGCCGGCCTGGTCGCGGAGACTGCAACAGCAGGCAGCACAGAGCTGCTCCTGTTTTCACTACCACCCGGGGTAATTTGACCGCGCGGCGCACGTACCGTCCCGTGCGGCGCTGTACGACGAGTTCAGGGCATTGAGTGCCACGGAGTACAGCGTGTCCAATGTTCATGAGCAGGCCGAGCGACGTACTACTACTACGGATGTACTACCACCTGCACTGGGGGAGCATAGTGATGGAACGGCAGCTCGCTGCTGCGTGCTCGTTCCAAATCACACTATAATCAGTGCTTTGACCGCTCTTTGCGTGGCGAGCAGACGCCATCCATCCATCTTTCGATAATTGGGCACGCAATGGAGCAGTGAACACCAAGACAGAGAGATTCGCTCTGCACAGATATGAAACCGCATGTGCGTCACGCGTTAACGCTGTACCCTTTGTACGTACTACTGTAGGAGTATACGCTATTCCACACATAGCAGTAAAGAGGCAACCAGACAAGCGCGCGCTGTCGACCATATCCATACCCTCCCACGGTCAAAGACCTCTCTGCCCAGCTCCCGAGAATTTGAAGATGGACGAACCAACACAGTTGAAAACGATAGAAAACGTACGAGCAGCTATGTAGCCTGACCTGGGGCTCTGCTCTGCCTCACAGTCACAGGGGACGCGTAGTACTAGCTTGTACATGTTCGCACGCCACGGACCGAGATGTGTTGTACTGCATGGCTACGACTGCTGCATACGGCTATGGCCTCCAGGCTGCGCATGAGCTCACTGCCTGCCCCTCTCTCGCCCGACTTGACAGGCTGTCTGTGCCCCAGCCCAGGCATCATCTGGTCTGACCTCTCTTGCCAGCTGGACCACATTACCACCCACACACCCACGACGAAACCTGTCGTGACATGGGACACCTGCCGCCGGCCTAATCCATCGACGCAGCGGGCGTCAGATTACTGTATTGAGGAGCCGTACGGCAAACTGGAGAAATGCAGCGCGGAGCTAGAACACATGTCACATGCATGTACTGCTATCAGAGCGTCATAGCCTGCTGCCCTGCCCACCCGGGTCCCGTAGAGACGAATATACGCAGGTTTATCATACAGTCGAGCAAGCGAAGTTGGGCAGATGGAGGGAGTACACTAAACAACAAACAGTTTGAAGGTACAAGCAAACCTTGTTAGAGTAACATATCCCCTACCTCATCAAAACTGCGGACGGCTTGATACATGAGAACATATCGCGTACGTAACTAATCACATAGGAATATTGTAGTGTAAATATCAAAAGGAAAACCACTTGATTACCTAATTGAAATTTTGTTCACTATCCTCATCACCTAGGATTGGGAGTAGACATGGCATGTTTCATATTCCAGTATTTTTTTCTACGAAAATAACTCTATGTCATGGATGGTAGCTTCACACATTTGCACATCTCATCAATTCAAGCCAAATAAACCTATTCTTGCCTATTTTCATTGTAGAACACACATTTATGGTGTAGAAAAGTGGTTCTAGTTTTCTAGTTTGAATATTTTTGGTCTTATTTGAAAAAGTCAACTCAACAAACCAAAAGTCAATGTATGAGTTGACTTTGCCAAAATAAATTCAAACCGAAATTCTAAAACCACTTTTGTACACTAGAAATATATGTTCTACTAAAATCAAGCTAAAACGGGAATACACATGGCTTGAATCGACGAAAATGTGAGGATGTGTAGCTATTACCATGCATAGAATATCGCCTCTCTTCTTTTCTATACTATGAGGCAAAGGAACCCTAATAGTTTTAGAGGCATAATTTCAAAATTGCTCCGCGAGCACGTATTCCCGCCTAGAAGAAAACAAGAAAAGACAACCCGAACGGAGAAAAAAAATGAAACTTCTACACACAGACATATCCATGTCCTATGTTATCACATGGATTTTCACAAAACAGTTGACATTTTTATGACACATTACAAACAAATTTTCATCTCCAAAAAAGTTTTTCACATGCATGTCGAACGCACAAACATCTACGATGACATAGAAAATCAGAATACAATGCATGTTCTTGGGCTGATAGGAGGACACTTCTATGTACCTAACGCACACATTGCGTTTTCTATGGAATTGACTTAAACATAAGGAAGAGTTGCACGAGGCTGAGAAGAGTCACCACTTAGAGGAAATCAACAAGAAAGTTGCAGAAGAGCGACACAGTTTCTCCGTGAGCAGAAGGCCGAAAGCAAGCAGATTTTCTTTGAGATGATAGACGTTGTTAGCTGAATGCATCAATTAGTTGATTCAGATGTGAATTCAATACCGGATTCGGATTTAGAGTCTGTTACCTCTGTTGAGTCAGTTGAGTCGGATTAGTGGGATATAGTGAGTTGTACCATGCTTGTTTTTTCTTTAGTCTGAAACATGTATTGTATAATTATTATTTGAGTATTTTATCGTCTTCCTTCACTTGTTTGTGAATTATTGTATCCTACAAAATGACAACATGCTTGTTGTATATCAATCGTGGGTCAATCAGACTCGCTAAATACTTTAGCCAAGTCGGTGTAAATCGGAATAGCATCACCATGTCCATGACTAGTGAAACCGAGTCAACAGCCGATTTGCACATTAGTCTAAGTTTCAGTGTCCGGCTTAAACTTACGACTAAGAAGAATTTAGAACATATCACATAATATATATCCACAGCCGAATTACGTATCCGATAATAAATATTAATGAATTTGTTCAAGGACAACATTAAATCTTACGAATACATCAGGGAATATACCAACTATAAGGGCTAGGTTATGTTTGTTGTGGGTGTCGTTGGTGATGGGAGCGACGCCCGGACAAATAAATCTACCTCAACTCTATTCCCATACTGGCGATGACCTTCACGGCGACGCCTCAGAGTTGATGGTAACATGTGTCGATTGGTCTTTCAGTTTGGCAACTTGATCTTCTCACCGTTCTTCTGACGAGGTCAGTTTCTTGGTGTGTCACTAGTGTTCGTTGTTATCCGCGATGGCCTAGCCCTCGGGGCGAGGTGGTTTCTCTAGTGGTCCGGAGGTGGTTGATCTATCGTTTTTCTTCAATTTCATCAATGAGAAGCGATGGATCTTGATCCAAGACAACACAGGGACGTCCCTCATTCGACGTGCCACGACGAGATCTGCCTCACTGTGTGCAGCAGACTTTGTCATAGACTCGCAATGCTTTATTTGAGTTTGACACTCAAACAAGGATGGAAACTTTTCTAAAATCCTAGTTTTTGAATTTACAAGGTCACTTTGAAATCTGAATTCAAATCCTAGTGTTGACCTAATTCAAACTTAAACACTAGGGTTCAATCTCAATCACTTGGAACCCTTTCAATACAATGTTTTAAAATTTTCACACTTTTGCAAATGCATGCTATGCAAAAACACTCATCACAACTTCGTCCTCTAACGTTCCTATTCTTCGGATCATCACACATGTAACTCATTGTGTGTTGCAGGCATGTTCATAGACTCGCAAAACGGAGAACCAACCTGTGGTTGGATAGTTAGGAGGGCAGTGGCACCCAAGCCCACTAGAGTTCAAACCCTAGGTTTGACACTTTGGTGTCTCATAAAAGTCGGAATATTTTTCAGCGGGAGGCGATGTTTTCATTGATAGAGTGGTGCTTGTGGTGACTTCGTCAAGCTCAGACCCGCCGGATCAGTCTCAAGACTCGGTCTTTCGAAGGTGCTCATTTGGTAGGATGTGTGTGTGTGCGTTCATAGGGATTACTGTATGTGTCTATTTGTGAGCGTATGCGTTTGTACTGGGTTTTCACGAAAAGAACTCGCAAAGCCTCGTTGGCGTTGGTGTTTTTAGATCTTGCAATGGTGGAGCGGCGCCTCTTCTGATGTGCGTCTTGGCGGCGCTGAAGTTGGACGGTTCACCGAACCACTAGGGATCATTTTATATTTCTCGATCTCTTAGGATTTTATTTGCTAAGTTTTTAGGATACCCATTTAATCTCAGTTTGTCTTTTACTGGTCATATGTGTTGTTTCATGTAACTTGATTTTTGATTAATAAAATATGTGTTTGCTCTCAATTTAAAAAGTCAGTCAGCTAGGGCAGTGATGTATTTCCCTTTTAATTTATTTTTTTCCTTTTGCCGCCGAGAGAAAAGCAAAGAATGAATCTGAAACGCTAAACCAACCAACAATGCAAAGGAGTGATTTGCTGGGTGTGTACAAGAAAAGGGAAAGGGAAAGATTTCTAGACTCTGTACGAGACGTGGCCAATACTCCAAGGTAGGCAACTGCAGCACAGTGCGAGATGAGCGTGGACGGGCGTCGTGATCTTTATTCCGCAAGCGCCCTTTTCCTCGATTTGGCATGTGGTTTTCTCATCACTATTGCTTGGAGCGCAGACCAGTAGAAAAAGCATCAATCCATGTTGCGTCCTGTCGTGCCGCCACGCTTCACGCAGGGGAATCTCGATACATCTCAATCTGGTCGACTGATTAAAGAGGTAGTACTAGTACTAATAATACCTGGAGAATATATCTATATGTATATATATGTTGATTATATCTGAACCCTGTGATCTGATTCTTGAAAGTACAGGTCTCGTGGTGGTAGCGCGACAATCCGTGTAGGTAGGCAAGACATCAGACTTCCGCTTGACTCAAGTGTCGTGGGCACGAGAATCCGACAGGCCCTGAGACCGGCCAGCCGCAGCTCATAATCGCCTCGAGAGTCGCCAGGGGTTACGTGCACACGCACTGTGCACCCGTGCATGATGGATTCGCCCGATCCAGACAGCACCGGCAGGTCTCGATAGGTATTTTTTAGAGCGACGCAAATCACGATTGTTTGCCGCGTAAGCACGCCACCTTTCGCTAATCAGGCAGCGGTACCTTCCCTTAATTTCCGAGTAATTAAACCGGATTAGATGCAGCTTAATGCATACAGGGCACATGCTTTGGTCCTCGGCAAAAGGACGTGGTACGACTTGGCCTTGGCCTGGCCCTAAGTAAAACAAAAGGGTCACGCAATCAATCACTTTTTTTTCTCGTATGAAAAGAGGTCACGCCATCAAGCCCTTGAGGAAACGAAACGAAACAAAAAGGGGCTGCTGGGATTAAAGAAAGGTACTACTACAACCCGTAGGACAAGTTAGTCGTGTACGACCGGTACTTGGCCTGGCTGTAGGATCTGATGATCAAGTTGTTAACCCCGGGACAAGTTGTCTCGTTACGGGTACTTAGTCATGGTTGAGTCAGCCTGGTTTTGCAACGCACGGCACACGGGCTTTAATTTGGTCTTTGCCCGCAAGGATCGCCTTGGCATTGGCACGGGTCACCCTTGTTGCACGAAAGACAAGCGTCGTCTGTGTATCGCCGGGCAAGTGTCAGGCCTGGCGCGCGGCCACATTGTATGTAGGCTGGCGTTCCCTCTCTTTGAATCGCATGGCGCCCTGCGCATGCTGCCACTGCCACCGCCCCTGCCGCGAGATGGCGCCGCGCGGATAAGCCTCCTGCCCCTGGGGTCGGCCGGCTAGCTAGCACGCACGCACGCACGCGAGGCGTGTACTGCCACGGGCGTAGGTTAATGTTATCCGTGCTGCCTGCGGCGCAGCGCAGCCACACCCCCCTGCCCGGCGCTGGCTCTCGGTTCCGGTGCGGGGTTTGGACGCTCTCGTACGTGCGCCTCGCAGCGCTGCCCTCGAGGCTTTTCTGCTCGCTCGGAGTCCGTGGCCGCGACGACGGCGCGCCGGGATCCGTAGCCCCACCGCGGCGTGAGCGTTTGACGAAACCGCGCATTAATAATACCCTCTCTCGCTTATAACCGGGAAGCCGCTTTCTCCCACGCGGCACCGCAGCCATCGCTTTCCCGGCCGCGGTACAGTTTTCAGGCGACGCAGGACGAACGAGATCAATCGATCAATTTGCGCTCCGGTGCCGGACGGACGTGGAGCTCATTTGCATGGTCTTCGACGAATCTGCCGTCCATTCCGACAAGGACCGGAAAGTTAAAAGGAATGCCTAAAATAACGCTGCCCTGTTTGTCAAGAATAAGTAAATTTCACTGTCTCCATTTCTTTTAGAAGGGAAAAGTTAAATATCGCTGTCAATTCGCCCCAAATCTTGCCAGATCACCTTTTTTACCACTATAGACAGAAATAATGATCAGAAAAGGTAGTAAGATTAGATGCTTGTTAATTATACATATTCTTGTCCCCCAAATCAAGCAACCAAAAGGAAAAGAAACTAACTTTATACAGGTCTCGTCTTCTAAATCAGGCAGAGGAAAAAAGGTAAAAAACCGAAGCAGGGGCAAAGGGGAAAGGAAAAAACGGAGGGAAGATAACTTAGGGAAGAAGATTAAAGGGAAAAAAGAGGTGCATTTACATGACTCCGATTGATTACTAGTAGGGAACCGTTACTAGTAACATCGAACTAGTAGTAAGAGACATGCACGAAGCAACCGAATGGTGTCGCCCTTCCAAGATTCATCAGTACTCCCACAGCAGCGGTTCCTCGATGCGGAACACGCCGCCGCCGACCACGTCATCGTCGACGGCCCACGACGACGCGCACGCGAGGCCCGACGAGGCCTCGTATCTCAGGTCCAGGAGCAGGTCCGGGAGGTCGAACAGGTTGTCCTCAGGGTCGGCCTCAGGCTCGGCCTGCGGCGGAGGCGGGGGCGGGGGCGACGGCGACGGGGAGGCGGCGCTGGCGTCGGAGCTGCTGCTGTCGGGGCTCTTGGCATTGGCGCCGCAGTGGGGGAAGTCGGCGGAGGCGGCGAGTATGGCGGCCGCCTGGACGTCCTTGGGCGCGGCGCTGGCCGGGCGGGGGAGCAGGTGGGCGAGGTCCGGGAAGTTGAGGTGCGCGGCGCGGCCCTTGATGGCGAGCGTGGCCACGTCGTGCGCGCGCGCGGCCATCTCCGCGGTGGCGAAGGTCCCGAGCCAGATGCGGGACTTCTTGCGGGGCTCCCTGATCTCGGACACCCACTTGCCCCAGCTCCGCATGCGCACGCCGTGGTAGCTCGGGTGCCTGCCGTCCTTGCGCGGGCGCTTGTTCGCGGCGAGAGAAGAGGAAGACGACGACGAAGACGAGGAAGAGGTGGCGGTTGGGGAGGTCGGGGAGCCGGGCTCGTGGATATCGTCCATGGCTCGCTGCGACGGCGGCGGTGGTGGTGGAGTAGTAGGTGGAGGCAGGCAGGGGAGAGTGGTGTGGTCGAGTCGAGTGGAAACCGGAGGAGAAATCGAGGGGGTTTTATGGTGTGGCCTCGAGGATGCGACGTGGCACAGCGCGTGAGAAAATTTCGGGAAAAACGTAGGCAGCGCTGAAATTTGAATCGCGGTAATAAAAGATGTTTGCTTGGCTGGAGAGCATACAGTAGGTTTTCTTTGCGATAAGTACACGACAGCTATAGTTCACACACGCCTGGGATTATTCTCTTCGAGAAGTGTTCACTGAACCGGATCAACCCGGGGGCCAGCTGGATTTATGACATCCTGTCGATGAAGTACTACAGGAAATGGGACCATATATAAATGTAAAAATGCGATGAATTCAGTCCAGCTCGGTGTGAATTTGATTCCCTGCAGTACGACTGCACAGGTATCAAATAGTTCCTGGCATTTGATCCGTTGAACCTAGTATACATTTGGATTTAGGCATGTGATTTGCACATGTCAATAATGGTATTCAAGTTCCAAGCCATAACAAGAAACATCCATAAATCCCAAACCTGTTAGAATTTGCACAATTTGACCTTTTCTAGAGCTTGGTATAGACAAACACAAACCAATTTAGTTGTATGTATGTCTTCTATTTTTGAAGATAACACTCTGAATGGACCTTGTTGTAGAAAATGAAAACAGATATGAATATATCTCAACCCAGTCTGTTTTCAACATATATTTTCTTTTGTACATGTATCTCGCTTACACGTGCCCTGGCGACCCACCTGTTCCCACGTAGACTCGCATAAATGACCTCAAGACAGGCTTGGCGACGGCATTTGATCTTTTGCAATTCAACGTTTGGTGATGAAACATGTTCGGAGACAGTTCGTTGTTGCCTACACATATCTTATTCACAAAAGTACATTTTAACGAGTTGTCGATAAATTGGCACCACTATGAATTTGTATTATGCTATTTAAACATTGCTGGATATTTTGCTTGAAAACGGTTAGCGGTTGGAATATCGAGACTTGCCACTTTGTTCCAACAACAGTTTCAAGTCTAGTGAAGAGGGTACATAACTAGGTAGACATACTAGTGTAAGTCACACAACCTACCCTTACATTTAACTTGAAAGTGTATGCATCCAATTCAATAGATATATGATGACTTTGAATTATGATAGTATTGTTCATCAAATTGATATCTTTGCTTATGTAACATTTAATTGGTACCTTTGCTTATGTAACAATTTCTGCCTCAAGAACAGTATATATATGTTACGAAGAACAAATATTGATCATGATGATGACAAACACAAACTCCTCCATCACAACTTGCCTTGCATTTATCAACTTGCTAATTCTTAAATTCTTGTGGTTATGGTACACTCGGTTATTTTACTTACATGTTCATAAAATTTATTGCAATGTTTGTGGATGCCAATATGTTTGATGACATATCTAATAATAGAATATTCCCATCTCAAACCCTAACACCGAGAACTTCAACTTTAAGAGTTTTAAAGGGTTGAGTTCACTTATGTAGATATATATAGAAGGACATTCGCTTTGATCAAAATGGATATTTCATATTAATAGAAAAGGATATATTTTCAAATAACCGATTCTATTTGAAATGAAATCTCAATTCCTATTTTAGATGGATTTTATTTTTTAGTACACATTTTTTGATAGGAAAGCAAACAATAACATTGAGGGAGTTATTTTAAAAATATAGAGAAAAGGAAAGAAAATCTCTACACCACCTCTTTTGACATGATCATATTGTGACGATAAAGTGGAAAGATAGATGCTCATCTCCACACTGATAGCAGCAGGCTCACTATGTACGTTGTCCAACCCAGATAGTAAGACATCTTCGGATAGCAAAGCTCATACATGCGAGCTAAAACAGGAGTAAGCCAAGGGAAAGTAATAGCTGCTGGTTAGAGCATCTCCACTCGTCTCTTATAATCTTCTTGGCTTCTAAGGCTTCATGGCTTTCATCTTGTCTTGGGCTTCATGGTCCTTAGCCAAATGTCACATGGGCCTCCGGTTGGGCCGAACCCGATATACAAATAGTGGGAACCCGAAGGGTAATACCCACATTAGCATGTACTTCACGTGGATGGTGGCTCGGAGGCGTGTTCCTCAGGTGTCCAGCTGTCGACAAGGCCCATCACTTAGTGAGGTGGTTGTAGTCGGGGATTAGTGCACGCGTGGTCAAAGTGACGCGCACTGCCATTGGCTCCGGAGCAGAGGTTTCGCAGTGTTAGAGTATATTATTGCTAGACATATTTGATAGTTTAATATTGTAATCCAATTCTATCTCTATTAGGCTTCTTGTCCCCAAAGTCTTCTAGTACTATATAAACAGCCTAAGGGCTCACGATGTAATCACCTCTTGTATTATCAATACAATTAGTACTTCTATAATCTTTTATGGTATCAGAGTGTGTGGCTCCTCAGCCTAGGTTTTAGCCACCGCTTCCGCCGCGCCGCCCCTGGCGAGGTCAATCTCCATGATCTCCGCCAGGAGCATCGCATCTCGTAACTAGTTTTTCTTTCAATTATCTAGATCGGTTTAGTAGTTCTAGCAAATTTCTTTTTTCTATTAGATCTATTTTTCTTTTAGCCATCAAAAGCATCGTCCACAGCCGTATGTCGTCATCGCGCGCCTCTACTTCAATCTCGGCACCGACTCAACTCCGGCAAATCATCGTCAACCATCATGGCAAGGAGGCTCCACACGGCGCCCCAAGAAACGCATTCACGCGCTGCGTCGGCTTCTCCATCCTTAAATCGTCTTCACGCCGGCCCGTCTTCGTCAACATCTACCGGGACGCACGTCCCTGAGTACGCGCCTCGCTGTCAACAAAGGGTTGAACCTTCATCACCCGTGGTCATCATCGCCGACAACCATCTACACCAACAACATCGCCAGATCGTCGCCGCTAATACCGATCGTGGTCATCGTCAACGCCAACAAGTTCTTCCCCACGAGCGACGTTGCGCTCATACAAGCAAAAAATACGGGTCTAATCCCCGAAATCTACTACCACTACAACAAATCTCCATCAACAACTATCTCTTCGTCTTCGTCCACCACGACCTCGCTGCCAGAGTCGCAGTCTAATTTTTATTTTTTTCTTAATCAATTTTCTTCTTGCAACTACTTCATCTACTCCGACAAATTGGCGGACAACTTCTACACACCGACCGTTCACGGAGAATTTCTCTGCTGCTCCCTTCGGCTCTGGCTCACATGGCTCGTGATGGCCTCTGTCTTCGCACATCTGGTATTGGAAATACCGACGCGTGCCTTCGTCCCCGGCGCGCTCCTGAGTTTCACAAGCTCGGCAAGGCGTGTCGCCTACCTCGACTACTCTGGATCAAACTACGTCTACCTCAATTACTACGGCGAATTCTCCAGGCTCAACAACGACATCGACCATAACACAACAACACCATCGACATCATCGACTTCATCAACGGTGACACCTTCCCCAACGGCACCATCGACCACAACTATAGCGCCCTCACTCACGGCTAATCGACATCGGCAACAAGGGCTACCACCTCACCTTCGGCTTATTCTCCAGTCAGACCGTCCGCATCACTACCGATCCGACTGCGGGCGAGGGGGGGGGGGTGTTACAGTATATTACGGCTAGATATATTTGGTAGTTCAATATTGTAATCCAATTCTATCTGTATTAGGCTTCTTGCCCCCCAAGTCTTCTAGTACTATATAAACAGCCTAAGGGCTCACGGTGTAATCACCTCTTGCAATATCAATACAATTAGTACTTCCGCAATCTTTCACGCAGTTCCCCCTTCTTCACCCCACAGCCCTCTTCGTTTGTTGTCTTGCTCGTCGGTGTCGTGAGCTCATGTACCTTGTGCTTACTCCTTCTTCCCTTTTGGTGTTGGCAAGACCTAGAGAGAAGAAGATCCCTTGCAATGCTCTATCTCTCTAGGATTTTCCTTGATGTAGTGGTTTTAACTCCGACGTATCTTGTGTTTGTCATGCATCTCCGGCCTGATCCATGCTTTGTTGTGTACAGAGCTGTGAATTGGCATGGTGTGAGTTGGGAGAGGTGGATGGCTCCGGCGAAAGCCTTGCCCAACTAGTCTGGTGCAAATGACGATGACAACTGCGGGTGTCATTCCCCTTCTTTGAGGCGTCAATGCAGAGCCTTTGCCTTCTCTCCCTTTCTTGGTCTTGTGTTTCTAGGTGAAAACCTTGCCCCACTTGGGGCATGCGATAGTATGAGACGCTTTGTCTTAGAACCTCGATCCTTGACAGTTCCCTTTCTGCATGTATGGTGGTTTTTGTGTACTGGTGGTAGGAGTTCGAGAAGATGTCGCACTGGTGATCCCAGTGAAAGTGGTGGCCCGATCCGGCAACGACCTATGTTATTCCATTGACAAGAGGATGGAGATATCAAGCCTAGCACCCTATAGTTTCCTTTTCTATCATGTCATGTGTAATCATCCTTGTGATGTTTTTGGTGTTGATTTTCTCTCATGTGCTTCATTTGTAGCTGGCATCCGTAACAGTCTCTACTCATACTCGTGGTTGTTCGGGGATTTATTAATTTAAATACACACTTTTAAACTGGAAATCCCTTTTGGCTCACGGGTGCATTCACACCCATTGTGAGAAAAAAAAATTCAAAATTCAAAAAATTTGAAAGAAATTGTCTATGTGTACATTTGAACATTTTATGTTCCTTCACAAGTTTTCAGGACGAAAGAATATTTTATGTGTCATATATAAACAAGACAAAAATATCATGTGAATCAGAACTATGTTTTAGAATTTTATATGTAGATGTTTTTTTCGAATTTTTTAAAATTTCAAATATGTTTTCTTACATTGGGTGCAAAATGCACCCATGAGGCGAATAGCAACTCTTTAAGCGAGAATTATATTGTGACTCCCGAGTGCTACACTCCCATACTTGGAAAAATAAAAAAATAACTAAAAAAAGGTTAAAAATTCGAACTTTTTTAAAATCAAAGATGATCAGGTATCGTACTTGTATAATTATATTTTCCTAGGGAATTACTTTCATTATATCCTGGATAAAAAAAACTCAAAACGCCCGATGACCAGGTACTATTCACCTTTGATTCGACATATTTTTATTTTTTTCCCTGAAGACCATGCGAATCAGTTCTTTTCCAAACATTTTTTACAAGTACAATAGCTGATCATCTTTGATTTCAATTTTTTTAACCCTATTTAATTTTTTTTCCAAGTATGAGTGTGTGTAGCACACGGGAGAAAAAAAAAAAAGATCCGCGTAACTCTTTAAGCCTTCTATCTACTCGTTGCCCCGAAAAAAAGAGAACTAGTTTCTCGGGCTGCTGACGGTGGTCACAGGCGGAACATGAATTGGCTATAGACAGGCTGCATTTGGACGTAACCGCGATGGGCTATGTTGGGCTTTCTGTTGGAACCCGTTTACGGTCTGGTAAGGTGGTAAGCCTCTCCCTGTACCCTGTAAGGCATATATAGTACTTTGGGCCCTGGCCGATTAGGGAAAGTTCCAATGAAAGGAAGAATCTCGCGGTACCGGAGAACGTTAAGCAGGTCTCCTGACTTGCCAAGTTTGTGAACAAATAAGAGAAGCTCACACTGAACGGGCACATCTTTCCCACAGAACCACCAATCATCCATATCAGCATATCTCCCTCCCTACGGGTGTCGGCACTCTCCGAGTCACACCTAGCTAGTTTTTGTGCAAACTGTTACGGACTAGAGTACTCCTCCTAGGATCGACCAGCACCTAGCTAGGAAGCTACAAGCCGAGGAGGAACCCACCACAGTTGACAGCGTCATCATCACCATCCATCAGGAGCAACGTGCGGTTTCTACCATCGGTTCCGTTCCGTGCCGCCAATGATGGAGTGGGCTAGCGCTGCTACGACATCAGCCGATGCCTCCTGCCCCCTCTCCCCTGCAGCCAGCGCATCCTCTCGCCGCCGTCCTTTCGTGCACGATGTCCATGAGCGCGATCCATCCATGTTCGGCATCAATGGTCGCTAGTTTCTCCCCCTGTACCCGACGACTCCCCTTCCCATCCCGTCCGATCCAAGTAAGCTTTGCCGGTACATCGCTCCTAGCTAGGATAGGATCCTCGCGAGCAGACTAGCAGAGTGCACGTATTGCTCGTGGTGCCGTCGCGAAAAACACCTTACCTACTTTGTTGCTCTTATTAGTCTTAGGTAATGATGATGATGGTGGGCTCGAAAGCGTGCAATCTTATCAGGATTCAGGAGATGCTAGCTAGCTTCCGAGGTACATGGTCTTTCCGACGGAAATCCAGGAATCTAAAAGCCTGGTGGTGTGTATATTGATATTGCTAGGTGTTGTACACGTCTGCTTTGTTAGGTGTGCGGGGGCAAGGCAACTGTGACGCGCTACCTGTCGTAAACTACAGAAAAAGGTTTGCACCTGGGAGGAGTGGTGGTCGACGTAGTACGATGCTGGCTCGCGTGTAGTGTAGGACACACTGTTGACGCCGGAACAGGTGAGGGTACTGGACCACGTTGTTTGTGGGATAAATGAACGAGAGCTACAGTACACAGGGATCCATAATTGAAGGATTCCACGTTGAGAGATATAGGAACTGTCGTAAATCTTTGAGCTCAATAGCAGAAGGATTCCACGGCATCGTTCCTGCACTTGCCACACTTAGCAATGGTGGACTGCAATGATAGCTACAGTACACAGGGATCCATAATTGAAGCAAGTTCCTCATCTACTTCCGTAACTGGAACAATGCTACTTGGCACTTCCGTCCAATCGAAGGCTCGGCCTCGGCACGAGCTTTCCAATAGTGCCGAGGAAATTGTTCGTCTCTTTTAGCACCAACTGAACCAACCTACAAACAGCAGCAAGCCTGATGTCGTACAAATAAGTTGCATCGCCACAGCGTGCATACATGCATCAAGCCGAACCAGGGCAATAATTGACGACCAGCTTAGCTAACAGTGTGTGCACAGCGCCAGCATGGCAAGTCAATAATATACCCACATGACCACACGAGGCGAGCACACAAGGCACCATCGCCGTGGCGTGCCACGGGTCGATCGGTACAAAAACCGGCAACCAAAACAGTAAACAACACATGTGTTGTGCTTTCTAAACTAATCTAAAGAGCAACTACTCTTATCTCTAGACCACCATACCGCATTGTCGATCGTACAGAGAGACATGGCTGGAAGGGAGGAAGCCTCACATGCATGCTCCCAAGAAGATGGCGTCTACAGTCTAACCTCGGGTGCCGAGTGCCGATACTTTACCTCACGAAACTGCATAAGAAACCGGCTAAAATTAAGGCCGTGTCATGCTGTACTACTATTGAGGATTGACTCGACCCAACTGCCCTCGTCGCGGAACGTCATGCATGGATGGACGGATGCAGTACCTAACCGTGGATGCCAGCGCCGGCGTGTGGATTACCGTCGAGAGACTGCTTTTGGCCGAGGCAGGAGGAGCGCGTCCCACATGCATGGGCCTTACCAACCATATACAACTAGAAATCTCGTGCCACATTGCCTCTAACCTAACCTGTAACACCAACCATATGTATTCTAAGACTAATGTCTCGGCCGGCCACAATCATGGGCACTGCGTATATAGTATAGAATTGTTGTAGGGATAACTCGTGCATCCGGTGATCAATAGTAAGAGGGTAATGGAGCTGAAGAGGGACAACAAAAGACAGAACGGAACGGCGGGTGGCTTGTTACGTTGAAGTAAAATATTCAGCAGGCGTTACACGCACATACTATGATTGCATCGATAGCAATTCTGCAACAACAAAAGTGGAGTTGAGCCTACACGTCGCGCTGCTAGTGGAAGACGTGGCCTGCTACTACGCTAGTGCAGTGTGTGGAGCTAGAGTGGAGACCGAGCTGGCTTGTGATCACAACAACACGAATAATGCTAGACTTACGAGAAATTTGTTACGAGAAAGTTTTACGGGATGAAGTGGAGCAATTCTGCCATGATTTCAGGAACTGAAATGCATCCACGATCTCCACGTATGCCCGTAACCAAGATCCCGTAGAAAACACCCCGTTACTGGTATTAAAATGCAGGGAGACAGGAATTCTGGAAAAAAGATACTCCATATAGTTTAATTAATTTACAGGTAAAGAGACACGTGAAGCCACACTAGCTACCAGAAAAAACCATGTTGCTTGCTCGGGTGATCTCGATCGAGCTGCAGCCTGCTGGGTAAAACAACTGGCAACTAGCACGTCTGTCGTATGCATCCTATTACAAGCTGAACCTCAGTCAGAAAAAGGGGGAAATCAAAAGTTGCAGTCAGGTCTTGAAATGTTGACCACAACCGGCCGTATGTGATGATATCGCCTAAAGCGGTATCAGTTTTATTTGACCTGTAAAGGAATCATTAAATTTGCGCAAACCAATCTTTAGCTATGATGATGTTAGTCTGACCACGACTGCAAAAAAGGATCATGTGCATGCAATGCTTGCGCGCACACCGGCCGGGTTGCAGTGAGGTGCTCGTCACTCGTCAGTGTTCCCAGAGCAGCAACGGCTCCTCGAGGAAGAGATCGTCGTCGTCCCACGGCGAGTCGCAGTATGACGGCGGGTCCGGCCACGTGAAAGCGAAATCCAGAAGAGGGTCCGGCACGTCGAAAAACGAGAAGTCTGCTGCCGCGACGCCATCATTTTCCTGTGCCGCATTATTCTCGACGATTGCACAATCCAGCGCGGCCTGCTCAGGCACGGCCGCGGGCTCTTCATCCTCCTGCTGCTCCTGGACGACGGCAATGCTGTCGGGTGGCGAGAGCGCGTCGACGGGCGAGGGCGCGGCTGCGGCTGCGGCGGCGAGCGCGGCCGCGGCCTGCACGTCCTTGGGCGCGGCGGACGCGGCGCGCGGCAAGTCGTGGGCTTGGTCCGGGAAGTTGAGGTGCGCGGCGCGGCCTTTGATGGCGATCGCGGCGACGTCGTGCGCGCGCGCGGCCATCTCGGGTGTGTCAAAGGTGCCGAGCCAGATGCGGGACTTCTTGCGGGGCTCCCTGATCTCGGACACCCACTTGCCCCAGGTGCGCATGCGCACGCCGCGGTACGTCGGGTGCTTCAGGTCCCTGCGCGGCCGCTTCTTGCCGACGCCGTCGTCGCCGGAGCTCGGGGAGGACGCGTTCAGGGAGCTCGAGCTCGTCGTGCTGCCGCTGCAGGTGCAGCAGCTATCGTTGGAAACCTGGGGCACCACTGGCAATTGCTCTCGCTCCATTGGATCGATGTGACTATCCGCAGGGACGACCAAGTGTGTTTGCTTGCTTCAAGTGATGATCAGAACTCAGAAGTGAGGTCGAGTGAGTTGCTTGTACTTGGCGAGACAGAGCGATGAATCGTGAATGCGATGCGATGCACGGCTAATATAGCGGCCACGCTGGGTACGGACATCTCTCGCGGGAAGTCAATGTGGAAAGCAGAGAGGATCGGAGGGGAGGCGCATTTGTTTTCTCAAATGTGTATGACATGCAGAATAGAGAATGCAGAATCAAGTCGGGGCATGCATCTTGCGTGCTCTGCTTACGCGCTTCTCTCTGTCTCGACAGACTGATGCATGGTCAATAGCTAGGGCCAGGACTACAGAACCCTCCCTCACGCTGCTACCTCCATTGTTTATTCTTTTGTTCATCTGCACCCTTCACGCTACATCGCAATGGAACAGGTTTGTGCGTGTTTTTGGTGTAGTATTTTCTTTGCTAGGAACCGTAATGATTAAAGTACTCCTAGCAACAATCTCCCCCGGACCTCCCCTACACAGCACCTGTCCCCAGCCCTACCAAATAGGCCTCGTGCTAAGTATTAAAAATGCACGCAATCGCTGTTCGTTAGATCCAAAAGATTTGGATCTGCATGCGTCCTTACTTGTATTATATTACATTATATATTATGCTACAAATGCGTAGGGTTCAGTAATGCGAACGAGTGGCTTGTCAACTAGCAGAGCAGACAGCAGAGAAAATCAGGTTTGTTAAGGGAAAAGGGGTGGAAAAGATGCATATAATGCAAAGCAAAGCAAAGTAAAGGAGCAGCTGCCGTGTCTGTGCGGCCGTCCTGTTCATGATCTACACATAAACAAATGCATCCCGTGCTGCATAATGTTATCTGACGGAATAGTCTAAACATAAACGCTGCGCTATTCCAGCATGGGAACATAGAGTAAGCTAAAGAAAACCTGAATGGGGCGAACTTGCGGCCTTCTTTTCGAGATACGGATGTTTCCTATGATCACACTTTAAAAGCTTTGTGTGGGTTTTCTAAGTTCGCCAATCTAACAACCATTTATCCTCCGAAAAAGAACAGCCTGAGATAAAATTATCGTTTCTTGGGTTTGATTCGAGCTTGTTTTGCCTGCATGCACCATGATTAACTACTGGTAAACTGAATCGGTGATGACAGAGACGTCCTAAAGAAGGCCCTGAACATAATACTACGGCTACTACTATTAGCTAGGTAGCGCTTTCTACTTTCTACGGTCATACCATTGGTCTGTGATTTTGTTAAGGCATATGTCACCTCGTTGGAGGCCGCCGTTCCATGTTAAATACCCGGTTAACCAACAACCACCGGAAGGGATTTACATGAGTTTGTTACAAACTGTTTTATCTCTATCTATCTCTATCTAACCGATGCTCATATCTGGCTCGGTTACAACGTGTTACACAAGAGTCGGAACAGCTACAACTAATCAACTCCGCTAACACCCCCCCCTCAATCATAACTTATCTAAGTTAAGATTGTTCCTGAACTGTTGTAGCTGGCGCACTGACAATGGTTTGGTAAATCCATCTGCAACTTGATCCCCTGTAGAAATAAATTGGATATCCAATAATTTTTGTGCCACTCGTTCTCTAACAAAGCGATAATCAACTTCAATATGCTTAGTTCTAGCATGAAATACAGGATTGGCTAACAAATATGTTGCTCCCAAATTATCACACCATAGTTGAGCAGTTTGAGGATGCTGTATTTTTAATTCAGTCAAGAGAGTTTGTACCCACATCACTTCTGCTGTGGCATTTGCCAGGGACTTGTACTCTGCCTCAGTACTTGATCTTGAAACAGTTGCTTGCTTTCTTGCACTCCAATTTATCAAGTTTGGACCAAGATAGACTGCAAATTCTCCTGTAGACCTTCTATCATCCGGGCATCCTGCCCAATCTGCATCAGAAAAGGCACTGACTAGCATAGAGGAAGCCTTGCTAATTTTTAACCCAATATTGGTTGTCTCCTTGAGATATCTCAATATCCTTTTAACAACAGTCCAATGTATCATAGTTGGCGAATGCAAGAATTGGCAAACTTTGTTGACATCAAAGGATATATCTGGGCGAGTAAGAGTCAAATACTGTAATGCTCCTACCACACTTCTATACCTTGTTGCATCTTCATTAGTGAGAGATTCACCTTCATGTGCTGACAATTTCTCACTTGTCGACATAGGAGTGTTAGTAGGTTTACACAATGTCATACATACTCTCTTGAGTATATCCTTGGCATATTTTTCTTGTGTCAACATTATTCCACTTCCTGTTTTTTCACTTCGATACCTAGGAAGTAGTGCAATTCTCCCAAATCTTTGAGAGCAAAGTCCTTCTTGAGATCTCTAAGAATGGCTGCAGTTGCATCATAACAAGAGCTTGCAACGATTATGTCATCAACATAAATTAGTACAAAAACTGAAATATTTCCCTTGCAATAATAAAATAGTGATGTGTCAGCTTTTGATGGACAAAAACCAAGGTCTTGCAGCTTCATGCTCAGCCATGAGAACCAAGCCCTTGGAGCTTGTTTGAGCCCATATAGAGCTTTATCAAGTTTGCAGATGTAGTGTGACTTCCCTTTCTCCTCATAGCCTAGAGGTTGTCTCATATAGACCGTTTCTTCTAGAACACCATGAAGGAACGCGTTCTTCACATCTAGTTGACAAAGGCTCCACCCCCTGGATACTGCAATGGATAGTACAAGACGAATAGTTGCTCCCTTGACCACGGGACTAAAGGTGTCCTCGTAGTCAATGCCATATCTTTGTTTAAACCCTTTAGCTACCAATCTAGCTTTGTGTCTATCTATGCTACCATCAGCATTATGTTTGATCTTGTACACCCACTTACAATCTATAACATTCTTTCCTGCTTCTTGTGGAGGTACTAAATGCCAAGTTTTATTTTCCATAAGGGCTAAATATTCATCATCCATTGCTTGTTTCCATTTTTTATCTTTTAAAGCCTCCTATAAATCATGTGGTTCTCTAGTATTTGCGAAATAAGCATACCTGGCCGTAGTTCCAGCGGTATACTTTTTCCTTTCGAGCTTTCCTGTTTGCAGCCTTGTAGCCATCCTTGGCATAGGTGAAGCTACACCATGCTCCGGTACAGCGGATCCTGTGCCTGACGCTGGCGAGTCCTCCTCAGGATCTCCGCGTCTGTCCAGGCTGTCAGCACCCGGTGCCACAGCTGATTCGGGCGATGTCGTGTGGTCGGTCGACGATGAAGAAGTGGTCGCAGAGGATCTACCTGACGGGGACAGTGCAGTTCCGCGCCCACGTGGGAGTCCGGCTGGTCCCTCTGGTTGGTGTCGCGTGGCGATGCGTGGTTCGCTGCCTTCTGACGCGGTCGATGAAGAGCCCGGCATGTCGGATTGACCATTGGTCTCCGTGCCAGGTGCGTCGCGTCGCGTACGATGTCGTTGGTAGACATGCGGTATCGGAAGCTTACTTCCATATTGTGACCGATTTTCTCGATCATTTTGAGCGCGACTTTCTCCGTTTGATTCCTGGTGAGTTGCATCATCTGTTGCTGCATGCTCATGGACGGGGTTAGCAGGATTTAACAGAGGATTAGTCACAATTGGATCACTACTAAATTCGCCCCCATGATCAAATTGGCCAGAATTAAGAAGATGATCTGGTAGAAGTAAGATCTCCTAGCGTAAGCGTGTACCGGCATTGGAATTTAAGGAGGAAAAAGGGAAAAGTGTTTCATCAAACACTACATCACGGGAGATATATATTCGGCCAGAGGAGATATCTAGGCATTTAAATCCTTTGTGAATATTGCTATAACCAAGAAAGGTGCACTACTTTGAGCGAAATTCAAGTTTTTTTGCATTGAAGGGACGAAGGTTTGGATAGCACGGACATCCAAACGTGCGCAAGGATAAATAATCCGGCTGAATGTTTTCAAGGATTTCTAGTGGAGTAGAAAATTTTAGGAGTTTAGTTGGTAGGCGGTTGATTAAGTAAACCGCAGCAATGAAAGCCTCGTCCCAATATTTTAAGGGCATGGAGGCATGAGCAAGAAGAGATAATCCTACTTCTACGATGTGTCTGCGTTTCCTTTCAGCTGCTCCATTCTGTTGATAGGTGTGAGGGCATGAGACATGATGTGTAATGCCTATTTGTTTAAAGAAGGAATTTAGACGTTCATATTCGCCACCCCAATCCGACTGGATGGTAATGATTTTTCTCTTAAATCGGCGTTCAACAAGAGCTTGGAATTTATGAAAGATGCTAAAAACTTCAGAACGATGCTTGATCAAGTAGATCCAAGTGAATTTGCTAAAATCATCAATGAAACTCACATAATAATTTTTCCGACCAAAGAAATCTAGGGCAGGACCCCATACATCGGAGTGAATCAATTCTAGAGGGTAATGCGAAAGACTAGTAGATCTAGAGTATGGCAATTGATGACTTTTTGCCTTTTGACACGCATCACAAATAGATTCATTATTCTTGAAACTAGAACAAGGAAGTTTATTTTTGCTAATAACTTGTTGAACTAAAGAAGATGCCGGATGTCCTAAACGGGAATGCCATCTGTCATGAGACGGCTTGAAGGCACCAAAAACTTGTTTATTCGATGATGATGAAGATGAAGTAGGGAGAGGGTAAAGACCATCCCTACATGGACCATCAACCAGATCTCCCCTCGTGGCCTGATCCTTGATACAAAAGAAATTTGGATGAATTTCAATAAAGACATCATTATCATGAGTCAAACGATGAGCGGAAATTAAATTTTTGCTTGCATCAGGAACATGAAGTATGTTTTGTAAGTGCAGATTTTGATCATGAGTTGGAATTGTAGTATGCCCAATGTGAGCAATGTTCATACCTGCACCATTTGCGGCGTGGATCTGATCATGTCCATGATACTGATCATGGATATGGAGGCGTTCTAGCTCTCCGGTGACGTGGTCGGTGGCCGGTGTCAATGACCCAATTACCATTGGCACCGTGATTGTTGTTGTAGTTGGCGGAGTTGGTTATCCTCTCTCTGGGTACGAAGTCTTCGTCATAGCGGTACCAGCAGTCCTTGACTACGTGGCCCGTCACGTTGCAGAGCTGGCAACGAGGGCGATCACCGGTGTTGTTGTTGCCACCACGACCACAACCATTGTTGGTGTTGTTGTCGCGGCCGTAGCCTCCGCTGTTGCTATTCTGGCCACCGTTGGGGTTGTTGCGGCCACTGTTAGGATGGCCACGGCCGAAGCCGCCGCGTTCCCCATGGCCGCGCCCACCAAAGCGCCCACGGCCACCGCGCATGGCCATGTTTGCTGAAGATTGTGATGCTCCTAGGCGTAGGGTCTGATGATGTTCATTAAACATTAGTTGCGAATATAGCTCACTTACTTTGATTGGCTCTACGCGTGCAGCGATGGCAGCGACGAGCCCGTTGTAGTGGTAGTCGAGGCCGGCAAGGATGTAGGACACCATGTCTTCATCGTCCAGTGGCTTGCCGGCAGCGATCATGTCATTCTCCAGGGTCTTCATGGCAGCGACGTACTCTGCCATCGTCTTGTTGCCCTTGTCCGCGCTGGCGAGGGCGATCCTGGTGTTGACGGTGTTGGCACGGGACTTTGCCGCGTGCAGATCTTGGATGACCTGCCATGCCTTCTGCGACGTCTTGGCGTTGACGACGTGCGGCAGAATCTCCCTTGATAGGGAGATGACGATAAAACTCAGGACCTGCTGGTCCTGAGCCACCCAGGGACCGTACCCCGGATTGATCTTCTCGACGTCCTTCTCGTTCTCCTTGATGGTGATCTTCTTGGGTGGTGCAGCATAGGACCCGTCGATGAAGCCCTCTAGCTGCGCACCTCTGATCGCGGGCAGGACCTGTGCCTGCCACAGCACGGCGTTGCTCCGAGTCAGCTTCTCGGTGATATTTACTCTGGCAAAGGGGTTACTGTTGCCGGAGTTTGATGACGAGCCGGAGGTGGACATCGTTGCTGTCAACGCTTGACTAGATGTGTTTGTGGAAGGGTAGCTCTGATACCATGTGATTTTGTTAAGGCGTATGTTACCTCGTTGGAGGCCGCCGTTCCATGTTAAATACCCGATTAACCAACAACCACCGGAAGGGATTTACATGAGTTTGTTACAAACTGTTTTATCTCTATCTATCTCTATCTAACCGATGCTCATATCTGGCTCGGTTACAACGTGTTACACAAGAGTCGGAACAGCTACAACTAATCAACTCCGCTAACATGGTCAAGTTTACCTGAGAAGCTCTGGATCTTTTTCATAGGTATCCTCTGCTTACAGTTGTTGTTTAACATGTTAACTTGATTTGATGTGGTCAAAAGCACATGGTATAGACGAAAACTTTGCAAGAAATCCCGAATAATCTATCGAGTTGTTACCTAATGCAAACACAACGATGACTCGAACTCGACGATTATCAAGAACCGAAACCAAAAAAATGACGCCAAATGCTTGCAGCACGATTCTATGTGAGTTGTCTAGGACTCTATCTCTTGTTCCTATACGACACGGTCTGTCGTATCCTATTGTAACTTGTATTGTTGTCCAATATAAATAAACACCAGTGGCCCAAGTTAGAGTAACACTTCCACAAACCTTGGTATCAGAGCATGTCGATCTCACCTAAAAAAAGTCGCCGCTGCCCCCTGACCTAGACAATCCATCGCCACCGCCTCCTCTCCCGCGACAACACCCGTCGCCGAGCCAAGTTGCTGATGTCGCCATGTCTCTTGGTGCATTAGCCTCGTCGTCCAGCGGCACCCCCTCTCTCTCGGCGAATCTCTCTCTCCTGGAGAAACTCAACCGGGACAATTTTCTGGTTTGGCAGGCGATGGTCTTGCTAGAAATCCGTGGGGAACAGTTGTTCGGGCTACTGGACGGATCCCTACCGGCACCCGACAAGGAAGTGAAAGTCCTTGACAAGGATAACAAGGAGATTTCGGTGCCAAACCCGGAATATGCCCGCTGGATCTCCCTAGATCAACGCGTGCTTGGGTTCCTCATTCGGAATATGTCCAAAGAGATCATCACCCGGATGGTCAGGCACACGTGCTCCGGTGGTGTTTGGAAGGCCGTGACGGAGATGTTCTCGTCGTAATCCAAGGACCGTGTGGTGCAACTCTGCACACAATTGAACAAAACCCACAAAGAAAACAAGACCGCCTAGGTTTATTTGAATTAGACAAAGAACCTGGTGGATGAGATGGCTACTGCAGGCAAGCCTCTTGAGGAAGGTGATGTGATCTCCTATATGCTCTCTAGTCTCAATGATGAGGCCTATAATGGATTTGTTGCTGCTATCACTGCCTTGATTAAGGCGGATAAACATATAAGCCTGAGTGACCTCTACTCTCAACTTCTTTTATATGAGGCTAGGCTAGAGGATCAAAACCCTACTGGTGATTCTTTAGTTAATGCAACAACTCGTGGTGGTTACCGAGGTGGCTATATAGGTGGACGTGGAGATCAACGAAGCTATGATCGGTATGATCAACAGCGTGGCTATGAGAATCATGGCTACGATCAGCGCAGCTATGAGCAACATGGCAATGAGCAGCGCGGTGGATACAACCCACGTGGCAATGGAGCAGGTGGCCGTAATCAGGGGTATAGCCAAGAGCCTCAGCAATATAGTTGTGATAAACCTATATGTCAAGTATGTGGTAAAATTGGCCATATTGCTTTAAATTACTGGAAAAGGTTTCAGAAAAGTTGTTGTGGTCCTGAAAGATTTGCTGGTGCGGCTTTGGAGGCACATATGGTGTTGACCCGCACTGGTACTCGGACTCTGGAGCTACTGATCATGTCACTGGTGAATTGGAAAATATGCATGTGACGGATCGCTACAATGGAAACGATCAAATTCATACAGCCAATGGTTTAGGTATGGATATTCATCACATTGGTCACTCTATATTTCATTCCCCTAAACATGACTTGCATATTAATAATATTCTCCATGTTCCCCAAGCCACAAAAATTCTCCTTTCTACTAGTTGCCTAACTCGAGATAATCATGCCTTTGTTGAATATTGGCCATTTTAAATATTATGTGAGTTTTATTGATGATTATATCAAGTTCACGTGGATATATCTCTTGAAAAAGAAATTATATGTGTTTTAGAAATTCTTGCTATGCAAACCGACTGGGGAGGCGAGTATCAAAAGCTTAATTCCTTTTTTCAACGAGTAGGAATTTCACATCTTGTCTCGTGTCCTTATGCACATCAACAGAATGGAGCTGTGATGTCTACGCACGCTTCTATTCTTATAGACAGTGTTGGACCTCCAAGTGCAGAGGTTTGTAGAACAGCAACAAGTTTTCCTTAAGTGGATCACCCAAGGTTTATCGAACTCAGGGAGGAAGTGGTCAAAGGTATCCGTCTCAAGCAACCCTGCAATCAAGATACACGAAGTCTCTTGTGTCCCCAACACACCCAATACACTTGTCAGGTGTATAGGTGCACTAGTTCGGCGAAGAGATAGTGAAATACAAGTAATATGGATGATTATAAGTGGTAATTGCAATCTTAAATAAGTGTGGCAGCAAACAAATATGTAACAGGACTGATTGTAAACGGTGTTTCAATGCTTAGAAACAAGGCCTAGGGATCATACTTTGACTAGTGGAAACTCTCATATAAATATCTCCTCTTCATGATGCTACCCTGAACTACTCTCCGGTTGGACGATGTAGGGCTATAACAACACACCTTAAAGTTCGCATTCCCCATCTAGATAACCCCTCACTGTCACCTTGAGCGCTAGATGGTTCCAACAAACACCACAATCTCATAGAGACATCCAACTCAAATTATACTCATGATAAGTATTTATGTAACCTTAGTCAAAGTGCCACACGGTGTGCACACTGTCAACTTCACACACGTGGGGATAAGCAGAGATTAATTAAAGCACTTGAGTAGCAGAATAGATCTATGGATTACAAAGCTCATGATCTCAATAAGATCACACATAGAGAGAGAGATGAACACATAGATACTTGTAGAGCCCTTAGCCTCGAGAGAGAACTACTCCCTCCTTATCATGGGAGTCAGCAACAACGATGGAGATGGCGGTGGGGTCGATGGAGATGGCTCCGGGGGCACTTCCCCGTCCCGACAGGGTGCCGGAACAGAGACTTTTGTCTCCCGAATCTCCTCTTCGGTGGCGGTGGTGTTGTGGAACTTTTCGTGGAATTCTGATCTTGTCCTTAGGGTTTTCGTCCCGGGGGCAAGGTCGGTGGAGGCCTGAGGGGCCCACACCACCCCCTGGCGTGGCCTAGCCTGGCCCGCGCCACCAGGTGGTGTGTCCAGCCCCTGGCCCTCCTCCGTCTCTACTTTGGACTCCGTCTTCGTGTCTGGAAAATAGGAGGTTTGGCTTTCGTTTCATCCAATTATGAGAATATGTCTTTTCTAGCTTGTATGAAACCAAAAACAGCAGAAAACAGGCAACTGGCACTGCGGCATCTTGTCAATAGGTTAGTTCCAGAATATGCATAAAAGTATCTCAAAATATAGACAAAACATAATATAGTTGATATAAAACAAGCATGGAACATCAAAAATTATAGATACATTTATGACGTATCAACATCCCCAAGCTTAACTCCTGCTCGTCCTCGAGTAGGTAAGTGATAAAAAAGAATAATTTTTGAGGTGGCATGCACCATCACAGTCTTGATCAAGGTATTTGTAAAACATTGATAGCTGGTATCATCGTACTCTAACATAGACATGAAAGATATAGTTCTAACATAAGACATAGCAACTATGTTGTAACATGAAGAGGTACAAACAAAATATTCATGAATAACAATGCTTTGAAAGACGTTTGTTTTTTTCTCATATAGAAAACATAATGAGAATGGTATTCAGCTTGTCCCTCATAGTGTAGCAAAACATAAATGCATAGGATACCTTCAAAGTTCATAAGGGTGACTAGATACAAATAGTTTAAAAACAAGCAATATCAAAGTTATGAATCAATCAACAAGTTTTGGGACAATGCACATTAAACCAAGAATGACCACTATGCTCTCTCAATAGGTGCATAAATATAGAAGATGGAGACTCAACAAAAAAGTAAAAGAAAGGCCCTTCACAGAAGGAAGCAGGGATTCAAGTCTCATAAAGAGCTTCCAAAAATTATGGTACTTATTAGCTTTCAGCTCTCATTGCCCCTACCATAAGCATCTTACGTGATTAAGGTTAAAGTGAGCAAATATGAGGATATGCCTGACAAGTTATAAGCTGAAAATCTCATGCCCCTTACTTACGAGTACCGAACCTCATGCTACTCAACTTTAGTCACATGTAAGTTCTTGTCATTGTAAGTACATGTGTATCATAGAGAACCGCCAACGGGGTACCCCTTGCCCGATGATACGGAAAATTTCCCATATCAAAATAACAAGGCAAGCAGACAATGAGCATCTCAGCAATCCTTTTATTTTCTATTTGCATAGGCTTTTTTCTTTCCTATTTGCATAGGTTTTTATTATTATTTCCTATTTGCATAGGGTTTTTTATTGAGGATGCTTCAAAGATTGCTCAGTATGGTTATGTTGCACGTTTCCACCATGATTAGGCATGGCTTAGACTAGCTGCCCAGGCGTTTCTCTAACACATATACCATCTCCATGAGCCTTACAAGCTCCCCTTTCATTTCACACCGCCAGAATCACATAAAACATTCTTATCATGAGCCATATGCATAAAAGAATTAATACTCACCATATAAACATAGTCATTCTTATTAATTATAGTGGGAGCAAATTCAACAAAATAGCTATCATTATTATTCTCATCACCATAATCATCAAATATAGGAGGCATATTGTAATCATAATTAATTTTCTCCTCAATAGTAGGTGGACTGAAAATATCATATTCATTATTGTAATCATCATATATTGGAAGTATAGTATCATCATAAGCAATAGAATAGTTATCTTCCAAAGTGTGTTCGTTTGTAAACATATCATCATTGGAAGGAACATGGATAGTACTAATAGTGCAGCAATTATTAACATCATCATTTTTAGAATTGGTACCGAAGTGTTTTTCAATATCAAAAGTAGTGTGCTTTTCCCAATCATGATCACTACTATAGGTAACAGGCATAGCAACATCATCAAGTTCAGACTCATCAGAAACTATAATAGGAGCAACATGCTTAGGGGAAAATGTCATTTCCTCCCTCCTTTTACTCCTCCTATTCTTCGTTTTCTTCTCCTCTTTAGGAGGGAGAGGCTTGAAAGGAAGCTTCTCCATATACCCTGGTTTATTGTTAGAGACAATAGAAGAAACTTTGGTGGATTCCTTTTTTTCATTAATAAGATCAAAACACATATTAGTCCTGTCATATTTTGGTAAAATCTCATCTTTTATAATATTTTGTATGTAAGTATTTGTGTGGGAATTATCAACACAATAAAGATGACAACCATGCAGGACGCTATTCATATCAAAAGCACTCATATCTACCAAAGAGGTTTTTCTTGATAACGCTTCACACCCCAAAAATAATATAAGTTCATCATGCTGATTAGGAGTGATCATGTCATCACAATACAACTTGCAGTACTCATTGGATTAGAAGGGCTATAATTATGGCATGAGCATTGAAAATTGAAATGACCCACTTCAAAGCAAAGTTCACAAATAAAAGGATAGAGGGCACAAAGTTTTTTACCAAGATCATTTAGAGCCTTATACCATGTTCTAGATTTTTCATTCCTATGGGTGATATAATATTCTTCTTCAAGTTGATTATTCTCACAAGATCTATGTGTGGGAAATATGCCCTAGAGACAAATAGTAATAAGGACTATTATCATATTTCATATAGTTTATGATTAAGTTTTATATCATGCTATAACTGTATTGAGTGGAAATTTCAATAAACATGTGATATATAAACAACCAGGAGTTCCTAGTGAAACTCTAGTCACTGGTTCATTGGTCAACAGATGATCATGTTTCCTGATCATGTGGCATTTATGCCGGTTGTAAATGGAGTCAACTCATTCTGAGAATGAGATGATGAACCAATACCCAACCTAAACATCGTGATCCGATGATACGTTGCTAACGTATCCATAATTTTTTATGTTCCATGCTTGCTTTTATCTACTTTCTTATGTTTTGTTCTAACTTTGGAGTACTTTCTATACACTTTCTTGGACTAACCTATTAACAAGAGCCACAGTGCCAGCTGCCTGTTTTCTGTTGTTTTTGGTTCCAGGAAAGTCAGAAAATGACTATTCTCGGAATTGGACGGGACAAAAGCCAGAGTCAGTTTTTTACCAAGGGACACCAGGAGCCAGAATACAAGACGGAGAGGGGCTGGGGCCTAGCCACACCACCTGGCCGCGCCAGGGGGTGGTGTGGCCAGCCCAGGCACCCCCTCGGCCTCCCTCTTCGCCTATAAGTTACCTCCTGACCTAAAAACCCAGGGGGGTTCGACGTTTTTCTAGAAAGAGTTCCGCTCCACCGCCACCACCAGATTTCGTGATTCGGAACCAGAAACTCCATTCGGGCACCCTGCCGGGACGAGGAATTGGAGGAGATCATCACCATCATCATCACCATCGCTTCTCCATCGACCATCCATGTTTCCCCCATCTATGAGTGAGTAATCCCCCGCTGTAGGCTATGGGGATGGTAGGGATTGGATGAGATCGTTCATGTAATGGCATCAGATTGTTAGGGCATGGTGCCTAGTATCTTCTATTAGTGTTTTTTGACTTTGTTGCGACTTGTTATGCTTAATGCTTGTCACTAGGGCCTGAGTGCCATGATTTCAGATCTGAACATGTTATTGATTCATTATGATAGTATTGTTTATGGTCTTACCTGCAAGTTATATACACATGTTATTGTCCGGAACCAAAGGCCCCGGAGTGACAGAAATCGGGATAACCGAAGGGAATGGCTTTGATGTGAGGATCACATGTGTTCACGGAGTGTTAATGCTTTGCTCCGGTGCTCTATTAAAAGAAGCACCTTAATTGCCAGTAGTTCCCTTGAGGCCCCGCTGCAAACGGGCTGGCAGGACAAAAGATATTTTGCAAGTTCTCATTGCGAGCACGTATGACTATATATGGAACATATGCCTAGGATTATTTAGTACTTGGATGCTTTATATTATTTATTTGCAATTGCCCTATGTTATGATTGCTATGTGAATTGTCTTGTCCATGCAACGCCCGTCCATCCATCCCTATGCCTACCGCGCTCCAATCCTATTGTTTACTGCAATTGTTACTATCGTATTTACTTTTACTACTGCTATTACTTTACTATTACTACTACAAAACTGTTGCTACTAATAGACTGATGTGCGCAAGATTGTTTCCAGGTGCAGCTGAATTGACAACTCGGTTGTTAAGGCTTATAAATATTCTTTGGCTCTCCTTGTGTCGAATCAATAAATTGGGTTTCACTTTCCTCGAAAATACTGCGATACACCCCCTATACTTGTGGGTCATCAAGACTATTTTCTAGCGTTGTTGCCGGGGAGCACAGCTTTATTTATCAAGTCCACATGGAATCACTATTGTTCAAGCTTAGTTTATTTCCGCCCTGTTTGCTTTTTTCTTTATAAAAAATACAAAAAAAATTGTTCCTACTCTAGTTGTTATTTTCGTTGGACCGTTATTGTCTTGCTTTATCATGCTTTCTATCAATGGTTGGTTTCTTTGAAACTGAATCTTATTGGCAAGGTGGGTTCACCGAAGAATAAAAATATTATTATAAGGAACACCGCTTGTCACAAAAAGGGAAACACTTATGGGAACAAATTGATAAATTGTATACCATTGCTATAAACATGTGCTCTACTTATAATGTTACTTATTGCTTTGATAAATCTTGTTGCTGTAGGAGGTACAAACACCTCCCTTTTCTTTGTGAGTATAATGATGATGTTACCATATCTTCTTATGTTAAGGGAAATTATGACTTTTATGACGTGGAACAAATTGAGGAATTTATTGCTTGGAAGGGTGCATTTGAACTTGCTAGTTTGCTTGAAAATATTGATGATTCACCTTATAAATATGAGGTTTATGATATACTTAAATTTTGCTTTGATAATTACAAGGAAGAATATGGCTATATACTTGAATATATTAATAGATGCTTTCCACAAATGGAAGAGACTAATGCCTTGCAGGATCTTATGGAAGAAGAAATTGATGAAACTGAAAGCTCATTAGATGAAAAAGAGGAGGGGAGTGATGAACAAAAGGTGCAAGAATGGATTAGCTACCCATTCCTACCTTCTAATGAGAGTAACTCTTTATCCCTTACATTATTTGATTGTCCCCCGTGCTTATCAAAGGAGGATGAATGTTACACTCATGTTATCTGTGATAATCCTTTATTTGTGCCTAACTTCGAGATGCATAGTATTAAAGAGTTTTGCTTAGAAATTGTTTATGATAAAGCTCTAGACGATGGTCCTATATTGAATGATCAGTCATCTTGTTATAGAATTGTTAAAAGTGGGTTTGAAGGTTTTAATCCCACTATTTTGAGCTTGATAAAAATTATGTTTTTGTAGAACATGAAAAGCATGCTTTATGTGATAGTTATATTGTTGAGTTTATTCACAAAGCTACTGAAAAATATTATGCGAGGGGAAAATATGGATGTAGAAGTTTTCATGGTATTGAAACACCTCTCTATGTGCTGAAAGTTTTGAAGTTACTCTTGTTTTATCTTCCTATGTCTGTCACTTTGTTCTTTGCAAATTTATTTGCATACACAATTCCTATGCATAGGAAGTGGGTTAGACTTAAATGTGTTTTGAATTTTCTTCTTGATGCTCTCCTTTACTTCAATTCATATTTCTTATGTGAGCATCCTCTGAAACTATCATGCCTAACTTAAAGGCGTTAAAGAAAAGTACTTATTGGAAGATAACCCAAAAGTTTTAGATGAGACTCAGAAGGTACATAACCGCTCCTTATCCTTTTTATTTGCTTTTTGTGCCAAGAGTAACCTCTAATGAGAGAGAAGTAATGATTGGGAAAGTTGCTGTCCTGAAACAGATTTCTGTGCTTCACCGTAAAAAATCGTGTAAAATCTCTGTACGTCTTTTTGAGGCGTCAATTTTTTGTGCTTCTTCCCCAGGTTGTTATCTAACTTTCGTTAGTTCAACACTTTTTCGATTTGAGCAACAGAAGGTCCTCTAAAAAATTCATCTTTACATGCTGGTCTATTTTAACAGATTTCTGCCTTTATTTGCATTTGCTTCTTGTTGGTTCCTTTTTAAGTTATTTTGGGGAATTGAGATTTTTAAGGGAAGTGCTACAGTAGCTTGTGTTTTAATGGAAGTTTTATTGGTGTTGGAACTGAACCCAAAGACTTACTATCTTGAGTGCACTAAAGTTGCTAATAAAGATTGTGTGAAGTTTTGTATGAAGGAAAATTTTCAGGTGTATGGAAGGAATGAGTAATGAGATGAAGGATGGACTAAAGCTCAATCTTGGGGATGCCTCCCATGTCACCCCAATAAATATTCAAGAGGTACAAGCGTCAAAGCTTGGGGATGCCCAAGGCATCCCCTTCTTCATCAATAAAAATCACAGGTTTCTTCCAAACACTTCATTTTTATTGTTTCATGCACAGTTGTGTTGTTCTTGGAGCGTCTTCTTTTTCATTTTCATTTTCATTTTTCGTTTGCTTTGTTTTCTTAGTTTGCTGAATAAATTGGTTGGACCCCCTCTTTCATGCATTGGTTTTCAAATAGTTTGGGTTGGATTGGAAAAGAGTAGGAAAGTTCATGCTTAAGTGGTAAAGAGAGCTTATTTTTTACTGTGGCCTATGCTTTGTCATGCCATGCTTGATATTGATTTGGCTTTATGCTTAGTATTCTTTACTGTAGCATGACTTGTTATTAACAATTGAGATTTCTTAATGTGCCTTGGAAGAATCATGCGTTGTTTTAGCATATTAAAGCATAGTATTGTGGTATTCTCCTTTGATGCTTTATTTGGGTTGACTTGGCACATGATCACACCATGTTATGACTATCCCAAGTCAGCATAGCCTTTATGATCTTTTAGTTTTCAACTTGTAGTATCACTTTATGCTTTGATCAATGATGTTTTGTCACTCTGCATGATTATGGCCATTATTGCTCTCTTAGTTGGTCGCTCCCAGTCTTTTGCTAGCCTCCACAACCAAGTATGAGTTCTACTCATGCATCCAACTCCTAAAAACCAAGTTATTCCAAAAGAGTCCACCATACCTACCTACTAGCATATGCTATTCCAAGTATATTCATGTTTTTATCTACCTTCCGAATTAAACTTGTTATGAGAAAACTAGTGATTAAAGCTCTCACGAACTTGATGGCACACTTTACTTTTCTTGCCCTTAATAAACTTGAACCATTGTGTCGTCTATGTTGTATATTCTTGCACTTATTTGTTGGGGATTAGCAGAACCATGCTGTCATGGGGAACACTTTCAACATTGCACTTGTACTTTGTACCTAGTTGATATCATGCTATTTTGTCTATGGATGCCATCGATGTGAAATGAAAGGGGAGCTTGTAAGTCCATGGAGTTATGTATGTGTATTAGAGAAATGTCTGGGCCGCTGGTCTAATCCATGTCGTCATGGTGGAAACCTGCAGCGTAACCATAATGAGCTGTCTATGAAGCATTCTTCTTATAAAAAAAGAGTCAGATAATGAGAAAAAAAGAGAAAAAGAAAAAAAAGATTATGAGAAGAGGAAAGAGAGAAAAAAGCACCATATTCCCATGGTAAATAAGAAGATTGTTGAGATGCTCGTTGTCTGCTTGCCTTGTCATTTTGATATGGGGATTCTTCCGTATCATCGGGCAAGGGGTACCCCGTTGGTGGTTCTCTATGATACACATGTACTTACGATGACAAGAAATTACCGGTGACTAAACTTGAGTAGCATGAGGAGCGGCCCTCATATTCAAGGGACATAGTTTGTTCACTTTAACCTTAATCACTTCAAGATGCTTGTGATAGGGGCAATGAGAGATGAAAGCTATTAAGTACCATAATTTTTTGAAGCTCTTTATGAGACTTGAATCCCTACTTCCTTCTATGAAGGCCTTTCTTTTATTTATTTTGTTGAGTCTCCACCTTCTACCTTTATGCACCTACGTTGAGAGCATAGTGGCCATTCTTAGTTCTATGCGCATTGTCCCAAGACTTGTTGATTGATGCATAGCTTTGATATTGCTTGTTTTAAACTATTTGTATCTAGTCACTCTTAGGAACTTTGAAGGTGTCCTATGCATTTATGTTTGCTACTCTATGAAGGACAAGCTGAATACTACTATGCTATGTTTTCTTCATGTGAAACAAATAAATGTCTTGCAAAGTATTGTTATTCATGAATATTTTGTTTGTGCCTTTTCATGTTGCAACATATTTGCTTTGTCTTATTGTTAGAACTATAACTTTCATGTTTTGATTGAAGTACTATGATCCCAGCTATCAATGTTTTACAAATACTTTGATCAAGTTATGATGGTGCATGTCACCTCAAAAATTATTCTTTCTTTTTATCACTTACCTACTCGAGGACGAGCAGGAGTTAAGCTTGGAGATGTTGATACGTTGCTAACGTATCCATAATTTTTGATGTTCCATGCTTGGTTTTATCTACTTTCTTATGTTTTGTTCCAACTTTGGAGTACTTTCTATACACTTTCTTGGACTAACCTATTAACAAGAGCCACAGTGCCAGCTGCCTGTTTTCTGCTGTTTTTGGTTCCAGGAAAGTCAGAAAATGAATATTCTCAGAATTGGACGGGACAAAAGCCAAAGTCAGTTTTTCACCAAGGGACACCAGGAGCCAGAATACGAGACGGAGAGGGGTTGGGGCCCATCCACACCACCTGGACGCACAGGCTAGGCCTGGCCGCGCCAGGGGGTGGTGTGGCCAGCCCAAGCACCCCCTCGGCTTCGCTCTTCGCCTATAAGTTACCTCCTGACCTAAAAACCCAGGGGGTTCGACGTTTTCCAGAAAGAGTTCCGCTCTACCGCCACCACCAGGTTTTGTGATTCGGAACCAGAAACTCCGTTCTGGCACCCTGCCGGGACGGCGAATTTGAGGAGATCATCGCCATCATCATCACCATCGCTTCTCCATCGACCATCCATGTTTCCCCCATCTATGAGTGAGTAATACCCCGCTATAGGCTATGGGGATGGTAGGGATTGGATGAGATCGTTCATGTAATGGCATCAGATTGTTAGGGCATGGTGCCTAGTATCTTCTATTAGTGCTTTTTGACTTTGTTGCGACTTGTTATGCTTAATGCTTGTCACTAGGGCCCGAGTGCCATGATTTCAGATCTAAACATTTTATTGATTCATTATGATAGTATTGTTGATGGTCTTACGTGCAAGTTGTATACACACGTTGTAGTCTGGAACCAAAGGCCCCGAAGTGACAGAAATCGGGATAACCGGAGGGAATGGCTTTGGTGTGAGGATCACATGTGTTCACGGAGTGTTAATGCTTTGCTCTGGTGCTCTATTAAAAGGATCACCTTAATTGCCAGTAGTTCCCTTGAGGCCCCGCTGCAAACGGGTTGGCAGGACAAAAGATGTTGTGCAAGTTCTCATTTCGAGCACGTATAACTATATATGGAACACATGCCTAGGATTATTTAGTAATTGGATGCTTTATCTTATTTATCTATAATTGCCCTATGTTCTGATTGCTATGTGAATTTTTTTGTCCATGCAACGCTCGTCCATCCATCCTTATGCCTACCACGCTCCAATCCTACTGTTTACTGCAATTGTTACTATCGTCTTTACTTTTACTACTTCTATTACTTTACTATTCCTACTACAAAACTGTTGCTACTGATAAACTGCTGTGAGCAAGATTGTTTCCAGGTGCAGCTGAATTGACAACTCAGTTGTTAAGGCTTATATATATTCTTTGGCTCCCCTTGTGTCGAATCAATAAATTGGGTTTCACTTCCCTCGAAAATACTGCGATACACCCCCTATACTTGTGGGTCATCACCCGATCATGTCATGAAGTTCAAGTTATGATGATTAGAAATGGATCCTTGTAGACTATTCCTTAGACCATGAGGCTATATCAATCACTGTCTCCCGAGAGTGCTTAGATAGCATCAAGCGCCATCTGGTAATACGGTGGTTATAAAGGTGCGTTCAGGTACTCGGAGGAAACCGTAGAGGCAATATATGTCAAGAGTGGGTTTTGTCTATCCACGTGACGGAAAGATACTCAAGGGCCCACTCGGAGAAGTTATATCCAATAGCTGCACAGCGTGTGATTTGATCATAGGGATATCACTTGTCGGAACGAGTCAATTAGCATTGTTCGGTAACGAGATTGAACACGACATGGTGATGTCATTGATCAGATCTCGGGCAATGCAAATATCGAGAGAGAAAGGGAATAAGACACGAGTGTCTCGGTTCAAACGACGAAAGATCTTCGTGGAACGCACAGGGGTCACATGGCCATCCAGGTCCCTCTATTGATCATTGGTCCGGGAGTGTCTCGACCATGTCTGGAGTGTTCCCGAACCGTAGGGTATCATGCTTAAGGGTTTGATGATGCTTAGTGAGTGTTTATAGGATCGGAAGAATCACTGAAGAATAGTAGAGAGAAAATCGGAAGGGTTTCGGTAAGTCCGAAGGATGTCCGGAGTGGAGGTGGAAGGTGTTCCATAACCACGGAGATTGAATAATATATGAATGAATGTTAATTTTTGATTTAATCATTTATTCATAATTATTTAATAAAAGAGAAAATCAATTAAAAGGTCAAAAGGCTTAATGGGCCAATTCCGGAGGGAAGAGGGCCCATTAGGGAAAGGAGAGAGGGAGAAGGGGCAAGGGGGTGGCCGGCTGGGCCAAGCCCCCCTTGATACGTCCATTTTGCATCACTATTCTATATCATAATTCACTGTTATTCATTGATATATTTCATATTAAGAGATGATACTTATGTTATTTCATCTGTTTTTGCATGGTTGATGACTTTTGAAGCTTGGACCGCTGCAATCAGGATTCTGATGGAAAAGATGTTGTTTGGAGGCAAAATTCACGAAGATCAAAAAATCCAGGAAAATATACGGAAAATCCTATTTTTCCAGAAGACGAAGGAAGCCATAAGGACGAGTGGAGATGGGCCACAGAGGGACCACACCACCCCCTGGCGCGGGCTAGCCTAGGCTGCGCCACCAGGTGGTGTGTGTTGGGTTCGCAGCATAGAAAACAAAAATTTCCTACGATGAGAACTATACGCCAAGATCTATCTACTAGATACAGAGCAACGGGTGGATATACATCCATAGAGAACTTACCCTCGAAGAAAACAAAGCTTTGTTAACAAGATGAAACTCGTGGATGATGTAGTCGTACATTTGCCGATCTCAAGATCGTGATGAAGTCTAGCAGGTCTGGCTCCAGCACGTCCATCAGATCCAGCTCCAGCAAGTCCATCACCACCAAGTCCAGCACCGTAAAGCAGTGGTGCATCCATGATCGCACACACTTCCGGTACCCCGACAACCTCCGTCCCTCGCTCTAGCAAAGCAGCGGAAGCAACAACTCCTTTCCAAATAAAGCCACCGGGAACATGTATCTCGCTAATCCGAGACCATGGGGAAATAATACTAGAGGGGGAGAGAGATCCTTCACGAGGAGGTGTGAGGATGAAGGAGTGAGAGGGGGGCCTTTTATAGGAGGAGGGGAGGGTGACCCCTCACCTCCCCCATTCATGTGGTGGTAACCCCTCCACATTAAAATGCCTCTTCACATTCCCTTTTAAAGTCTCCACTTTAAATGCATTAAATTTCTCCAAAATTAATGCTCTCTCATTTAATAAAACTCTTTTTATTAAATTTATTCAGAATTTTGTTAATTACTTTAATTAAAAAACATTCACATATAGCCCCTTGCAATATTTCAATATCACATGCAGAACCACCTTCTGCAATTTCACCCGAAACAATTTCCGGTTTCTATTGAAACAATTCCTGCGCTTTGCAATTCTTTCGTCTGAAACATATGTGCTCCAAAATGGTGTCCGGTAACTCTTAAGTGTGCCACCCTATGGTTCGCGAATAATGCAGACATGATCGAGACCCTTCTCCGATCAATAATCAGCAGCGGGACCTGGAGATCCGTACTGACTCCTACACATTCAACGATGACTCCTGTGATCGTGAGAACCTTTAACGCTTGTAACTAAATCCCTTTGTCTCTCGATATATTACATGTCCGAGATTCGATCATCGGTATCTCCATACCTAGTTTGATCTCGTTACCGACATGCACTCTTTTCTCGTTCCTGTGATATAACATTCTAGTGATCACATCACTTGCTTGCAAGCTATCTTAATGTGATATCACCGAGAGGGCCTAGAGTATATATATCCATCATCGGGATGGACAAATCCCACTCTTGATCCATGAGCCTCAACATAACACCTTTGTAGCACTGAACCCGCCTTTATAGTCACCCTGTTACGGTGTGACGTTTGATGTTATCAAGATACTCTTTCGGTGTTAGCAATTAACATGATCTCATGGTCTAAGGACTAAGGTTACTTCATATGATGTTATAGCAATATAAACATAATGACTCTGATCGTAATGCTATACTTCGGATGAATGTTCATCACATCATTCCACCAATGTTGTGACCTCGTTATTAACGACATCCAATGTCCATGATCAGGAAACCTTGATCATCTTGTTAATCAACCAGCTCGTTTATAAGAGAGGCATAACTAGAAACTTTCCTTTTGTTTATTAAACACACATGTATTAATGTTTCCAAATTAATACAATTATAGCATGCAAAATAAACATTTATCATAAACAAGGAATAAGATAATAACCACTTTATTATTGCCTCTCGGGCATATTCCCTTCAGTCTCCCACTTGCACTAGAGTCAATAATATAGTTTGAAAAACTTTGCGTATTGAACACCTATGGCTTTCTGGTGTTGCATATACGTGATTTCTAGTGGTTAACATAATCATCGGCTCTGACAGTTTCAGGTCCGTGTGTATTTGCATGTCTTTGCGTCTCTACGCATCACTCATTCTCAAATGAGATGGCATTGTATAAATTTGGTCCTTTGGTGAGACCTTTAGTTCGTTTGAGTTAAAATATGTTGATATTATTGTCATACAATATATCTTCATAGTATTAGCCCACTTTGAACCACACCTAGTTGATAACAAACTACTTAACACAAATGCCCTCCTTTGCTGCTACTATAGCAGTCATATACTTAGCCTTTTGTTGTAGTATCCGTCACAATGTCTTAACTTTGGAACTTATCTAAATCCATCATGGAACATCCTTTCCATTACATTGTGCCACCCATAGTCTAAATTGAGATAAATTTTAATTTGTATCTTGTGACAAAACTAGTATCAATGTAACACTTTACAATGAACTACCTTTTAACTATTTGTCACTTATACATGATATATTCTTAGTTCTTCCAAAGCTCATAAGAATATCTTTACTATCGTCCAATGATCATCTTATGAATCATTCTGGTATGTGCTCATAACATTTAGAGCATAGGAAATTCTGGATATATACATCTCACGGTATAATCAATCAAAATCTTCATGTGATTTTACTCACCAAGTGTTGAAACGCTTGAATCTTGATACAATCCTTTCCATGCAGCAAAAACCTTTCTTGTTGTTTCCATATTGAACCCTTTCAATATCTCATATATGTATGTCTGGCACAACCATATTAGCGCCTCAATCTATCCATATAGATATTGATGCCAAATATTCCGGCTTTGCCCAAGTCTTTCATCGAAATCTTATTTTAATGAAATTCTTAACTTGTGTCAATAAAAGATACATCATTTCCAATCAACAATATGTATTCTGCATAATGTATTGGAAATTTGTCTCAGCGCTCCCACTTTATTTCTTGCAAATGAAAGCATCTTCATCATCTCTGATGAAATTAAACTCCTTTAACATTTTCATCATGGTGAAGATTCCAACTCCGCTATGCTCACTTCAACTATTGAAGTTTGCATGCCCTTTTAGCACCCTTTGAATTAACAAAACCCTTCGGACCGTGTCATGTACACATCCTAGGTAACCATTCTATTAGAAGAACCTTGTTTTGTTTATTCAACTACCATATACCAAATTATATGTAGTGGTTGCTACATTAATCCGTCAAGACTAAATATCGCTATGAAAGATCAAATCTTGTCATAGTCAACTCCTTGAACATTGTTGTAAACTTCTTTTCGACATGTCGACTATTTCATAGATGTTAAACATCCATGTCTATTTCTTTATAGATCGAAACATGACCGATAGGCTTCACGCCTTTCCGGAGGGTCTTGCAAGTTCAGAAACTTGATTTCTCGTGTATGGATACTATCACGGATTCTATGACTTCTAGTCATTTTATGGAGTCAGGTCCCATCATCGCTTCTTTGCATGTAATCGGTTCATCATTGTTAAAACAATAACGACTTGCTTATCAAATCACACTATTTGATTCTTACCGACCCACATGGTTCAATAGGAACTATAATCTCCAAGATCACAACCTTTGTAATCACGGGAGCCATGAGCATTGTGGCCGCCACCGGGACACTTTTCGGTGCTGCGCTACTTAGCACATATAGCTAAGGTTCAACAACCTTATCAAAGTTCTATTGTCCTCCCACTTAACTTTTCGCAAAAAATTCCTTCTCAAGAAACTTGACGTTCCAAGTAACAAACTCTTTTGTCCTCGGTGTTATGGAGAAATTCCCAACAAATTCTTTGGGATAACCTACAAAGACGTGCTTATCCGACTTTGGTTGTAAACATTTTACTTATGCATAGCATACCAAAATTTAAGAAAAGACAATTCAGGTTTTATCCCAAACCATAACTTATATGGTGTCATTTCAACGGATCACGATGGTGCTCTTTTCAGTGTAAAAGCGGTAGTCTCTAAAGCTTCAATCCTTAAAACATAATGACAGTTTTATAAATGACACCTTTGATCTTACCATGTCAAACATGGTTTGATTTCATCTCTTGAATATTCCATACTCCTATGGTTTATCGGGAAACACAAATCATGGAACAATTCCTCAAATCTTAGGTGTTTTGCTAAACATGTAACTCAAATATCTTCCTTTATGATCGAATCATAAACTCTTTATTTTCTTGTTACAATGATTTTCCACTTCATCTTGAAAGTCTTTGAACAATTTTCAAATGTTTCATACTTCTTCCTTATTAAGTAAATATATAGATATATTCACTCAAAATTCTGGAGAAAGCATATGAAGCAAAAATATCCATCGCATACGGCTACACATAATGGACTATATACATCAACATGCATAATATCCAATAGTTAGTCATCCGTTCCTCTTTGGCCCATGGACGGAGTTTCAATTATCTCGAGGAAAGTTTCACAAGCGTCAACCGATCAAAATCAAAAGACTCCCAAAATCCATCAACATGGAGTTTCTTCATGTTTACTTTCCAATATAATTCAAACAGCGATGTCACTTCATAAGTGATCTTTTAATCATTTGTCTTACGACATTTTAGCAATAATGTTTATGGATGTGATTTCTCCAACTAGATTTGTAAAAGTTCATCCATCCTTTATGGAATATGGTAATTATTTGAACAACCATTGTTCTCTTAATACCGGAACAAAATAACAATTATTAAAACAAATCTTGAAGGCTAGGTTTGACGACAACGAAAAACACAATAACACTTTATTTGTTTTCGATGAACATCATCACATATTCTTTTGCTAGTTACTTTGGCCATTGCAGTTCATGAATTGCGTTGTTCTGTATGACAATTCACACCAACAATTCGGTATCCAATACCTCAGAACCACATTGTTTAACAAGCGAGGAATACAACCATAACATGTATATCTTCTATATACCTAAGTTGGACATATCCAACCTTTTCTTTTCTACCAAATATTTTATAGATTCTCTTTCAACAATTCCTTTTCTTTTAAAAGAATCTATGAACATCAATAGTGGTGTCATTCACATGACACATAGTACAAATTGTATATAGTCAAATACTAATACCTTTGGACTTGCACTTTGAAGTGGATTACCATCATCAAATCTTTGGTGTTCTTTCAAAAATCCATTCTTTAGTAATCTATTAGTGTAGTAAACATTTTACTTACATCTTCTACTCATCCTTATCATGACAACTTTCATGATCAAGCTACTATAGCCTGTAAGGAAGAATCGCGAGTATAATGTTAGTTCCCAAAAACCTTTTTGCGAGATCCGGATGCCTAGCATCTCCATCCTTCACAAATTTTCATATAATATGAGAACATGTATTTTGCTAAATTATACTCTATCATAATGTAACCAAAAACATTGTTTTCAGATATCACAATATCTTCCACACATGATGGTTTCTGAAACAATTTTTCAGCTCCTAGATAATCTTGATATTAAAACAACTTTTGAATATCAATAATCATGGAGGCAAACATGATACTTTAGATACTAACATTGGAATTCTTACTCTTGATTTAATACTACTTATTAAACTTCATGGAGTAAATAGAGTTTGCTGAAAGTTTGCAATAGGACTTATAAACTTTAAATTGACATTAAAAACAATACGATACCAGTTCGTAAAGTAAATATCCAGAATTCTATAGTTCTATTATCTCAATTAAAACTAAGCATAAGGTAGTGAACAGACGCCAATGACTAAAACAAATTATGCAAATTCACTTTGATTTAGTTTATGACAAATTGAGTTCGACTAATCCAAATTAGAAATGAACTCCCACTCAAAAACGACATCCCTCGTGCCCTTTTGGTGATTACATGAACCAAATCCATTACACCAAGTCCGATCATCACGTGAGTCGGTGTAGCTTCAAAGGCGAGCATCAATATGGGCATCACATCAACTATATGACTCATGCTTAACCTTTAGGTCCGTGTTCCGATGCCATGTTTGTACATGCTAGGCTCGCCAAGTAAGAACCTTAGTACTCGCGTGTGTAAAACTGTCTTACACCCGTTTGTATGAAAGCGTAGAGTCGAGTACACCCGATCATCACGTGATCTCTCGAAACATGATCCACAAAATGGTGCATACTTAAGGAAGAACATATTTTATCTTGATATTTAAATGAGGGATCATCTTATAATGCTACTGAAACTCCAAACAAGCAATATAAGATGCTAACATCTAATGTGTAAAGTGAGATGATATGGTCCATGCATTTGATCTCTATCATTTGCATCGTGGTATGATCTCTATCATTCATTTATGTGTAAGGCCAAGGTCTATGGAACTTACACGTTGAGTGTGTTGTAAGAGTATCTATCATACATCTACTTACAACAATACCATATCAAGACACTATCCCAACAACGATCTAAACTAGACGCCTCTAATTTATCAATTGCAAGTTTTACGTAGCTTAGGGCTTTCGGAGATAGAACCGGTCTTACCTACGAACATGAACCACAACGAGGATAACCAAGTTATTAGCAACTCGTTGTAAATCAGATATTGACTATAGTAGGAGAGACAGACACCCGCTAGCCACTTATGCAAAACAAGTTGCATGCCAGTCGTGGAACCGGTCTCATGTATGATGACATGTAAGGTTGGTCCGGGCCCCTTCATCCCACTATGCCACCAATATCCAAAATACATAGAAGATGCAATAACATGATCATCATCGCCCACATATAAACATATGTGTACTACCCGTGCAAAGCACCTACGCATAGATCAGGCTTTGATACCACTATTGGGTTCGCAGCATAGAAAACAAAAATTTCCTACGATGAGAACTATACGCCAAGATCTATCTACTAGATACAGAGCAACGGGTGGATATACATTCATAGAGAACTTACCCTCGAAGACAACAAAGCTTTGTTAACGAGATGGAACTCGTGGATGATGTAGTCGTACACTTGCCGATCTCAAGATCGTGATGAAGTCCAGCAGGTCCGGCTCCAGCATGTCCATTAGATCCAGCTCCAGCAAGTCCATCACCACCAAGTCCAGCACCGCAAAGCAGCGGTGCATCCGTGATCGCACACAAGTCCGGTACCCCAACAACCTCCATCCCTCGCTCTAGCAAAGCAGCGGAAGCAGCAACTCCTTTCTAGATAAAGCCACCGGGAACATGTATCTCGGTAATCCGAGACCATGGGGAAATAATACTAGAGGGGGAGAGAAATCCTTCACGAGGAGGTGTGAGGAAGAAGGAGTGAGAGGGGGGCCTTTTATAGGAGGATGGGAGGGTGTCCCTTCACCTCCCCCATTCATGTGGTGGTAACCCCCTCCACATTAAAATGCCCCTTCACATTCTCTTTTAAAGTCTCCACTTTAAATGCATTAAATTTCTCCAAATTTAATGCTCTCTCATTTAATAAAACTCTTTTATTAATTTTATTCAGAATTTTGTTAATTACTTTAATTAACAAACATTCACATAAAACCCCCTGCAACATTTCAATATTACATGCAGAACCAATTTCAGCAATTTCACCCAAAAGAGTTTTGGTGTCTATTGAAATAATTCCAGCGCTTTCTTAAATCTTTATCTGAAACATATTTGCTCCAAATGGTGTCGGTATCCCATAAGTGTGTCACCCTATGGTTCGCGGATAATGCAGACATGATCGAGACCCCTCTCTGATCAATAATCAGCAGCGGGACCTGGAGATCCGTACTGACTCCCACATATTCAACGATGACTCTTGTGATCGTGTGAACCTTTAACGTCGTAACTAAATCCCTTTGTCTCGCGATATGTTACATGTCCGAGATTCGATCATTGGCATCCAAATACCTAGTTTGATCTCGTTACCGACATGCACTCTTTTCTCCTTCCCGTGATATAACATTCTAGTGATCACATCACTTGCTTGCAAGCTATCTTAATGTGATATCACCGAGAGGGCCTAGAGTATATATATCCGTCATCGGGATGGACAAATCCCACTCTTGATCCATGAGCCTCAACATAACACCTTCGTAGCACTGAACCCACCTTTATAGTTCTTAGGGGAAACTTTCCCGGTGTTGATTACTCTTTGTAGTTGATGCTATTGAGTGGAATCATTGAATTATTGTTTATGTTCAGATTGTTATACATCATTATTCCATCTCTGATCATGATCCATATGATGTCTTGTGAGTAGTTCGTTTTGTTCTTGAGGACATGGGAGAAGTCATGTTGTTAGTAGTGGAATTGTATTGAGAAAGATTCAATAGTTTGATATTTAAGTTGTGGTGTAATTCTTCTAGTGGTGTCATGTGAACATCGACTACATGACACTTCACCTTTATGGGCCTAGGGGAATGCATTGTGCATTTGGCTACTAATCATAGGGGTTGCTAGAGTGACAGAAACCTGAACCCCCATTAGGAAACCATTGCACAAGGGACGTCTGGGTCTTAGAGTTTAAAGCTGTGGTTAGGTTTCTACCTTAATTACTTTCTTGTACTTACGGATGTTTGCAAGGGGTATAATCACAAGTATGTATTAGTCCTAGGAAGGTTGGTACATTAGCACAGGTTCACCCACACAACACTTAGCAAGCTAAAGAGGATTAATCAACTATATGAAGCGAAAGCACTTGACAAAATTCCCGTGTGTCCTCGAGAACGTTTGGTCATCTTAAGTAATACAACCGGCTTGTCCTTTGCTGAATAAAGGATTGGGCCACTTGCTGCATTTATTCTTATTGTCTTTTATTTACTCGTACTTTATTTACTTGCTTTATAAAAAAAACCTAAAAATCTGTTTGCTAAGTATTTGCAGAGAATTCCTGATCCATACCACTAGCCAGCACATTCTGCTCCTCGTTGGGTTCAACACTCTTACTTATCGAAAATACTACGATACACCCCCTATACTTGTGGGTCATGATCCCCCCCCCCCGTGCGGGGCCCACTAGGGCCGGCCGGCGGCTGCCCCTCCCCCTCCTCTTCTTTAGTCCCACCCCGGGACTTTGAGGGAGGTAGTACCTCCCCTCCCTATATATAGTGGGGGTATTTGGCCAAATAAATACACACAATATTTAATAAAGGTCTTCTCACTTTTGGAAAGACCTCCAATTGATACTCTCTCTCTCTCTCTCTCTGTGTCTCATGACCATGGTCCCAAGTTCGGACTACGCGAACGAGAGACATCTTCACCGCAGAGCGCCGTCGTGCTGCGGGATTCGGATCCAGGAGCTCTACTTCCGCAACTACTGCTGGATCGGGGAAGCGGGAGTCATCGTCGGGCACCGGACGTGTGTAACTCCCCGTGAGGTGTCGCACTTGAGGCACTCAAGTCGTTGGAGCCGTAGGAGCGCAAGGACTTCATCACGACCTTGAGGTCGGCTTCGGCTCGTCTACATCAACCACGCTCTCCTGAGTGTTGACAATGCTTTTTGGTCTTCAAGGGTAAGTTCACGAAAAGCCCCTCCCGTTACTGTATTACTAATATATTGTCCTGGCGGCATCAGGGGTTCAGGGGCGTAGGGTAAAATTTATTGTTTTCATACGCGAGACCCCTACAGTGTTATCAGAGCTAGATCTATGCGTAGTAATGCTAGTACGGGTAGAACACACGAGATGTAGCATGTGGGCATTGATCTTTTAGTTGTTACCCTCCCACGTGTACTTGTGTATACCGCAGTAATGCTTGATGAAGCGGCCCCTAACCAACTTTACGCGTTCATTCGCGAGACTGGTCCACGCTTGACATACGGCTTGTACCGTATAAAGTGGCTTAGGGGATGTCTATCTCTCTCGCATTAGTTGGTATGCCATTTACAACAGCGGGCCCCGAAAGGGGTGTAGTAGAGATAACTACTTGATCAACGTTGTGCTGAAAGTTCGTAGGTAAGAACAGTTCTTGTGCGAAAACCCATTCAGCCACGGAAAACATGCAAAGATAAAGTAGAGGCGTCTAACTTTGTTTTGCAGGGGGGCGTTGCTTTGTGATATGGTTGTGGCAAAGGTAAAGTGATTACCTTATGTTATGTAGTAGTAGATAGTCACGGAGGTGACAGACTACCACGCCGGAAAGACACCGGTACCCTGGTGTCTATGGTGCCAGAACCCTGGCGCCGGAATTCGGTAACGACGGATGGAGATCACGACGTGAAGGACCATATGACATCGCATTTACATTCAATGTTATTGTTTGTATATATTATTGTGTGCTAGTATTAGATACTTGACGGTAGCCTAATAAGATGATCCCTGTTAAAATTACCAACGATTGTGTTCCCCCTTAGTGTGCACCACCAAGAAAGTTCTTCGGTATGAGGCAATCCACGGTACAGGCGTGGGTGTCAGACATATCTACGTTCGCATACAGTGGGTGTAAGCCATGTTGCACAGAGAATACACTAAGGTTGAGTTGGCGAGCCTAGCATGTGCAGACATGGCCTCGGAACGCGGATGGTCGAAAGATCGAGCACGAGTCGCATGAATGATGTGACCGATGTTTAGCGTCCACCCTTGAACCCACATTGATGGCCGTGATGATCGGGGGAGATGTGGCTGATAGGGGTCGTGTTATCACTAGGAACCCTTATGGGGATAGGTGTTTCTGAGAGGAGTTATTATTAACTCATTTAATTATAAACTTAGTCTAAATTCCTTTTGCAATTATATATATAGAAAATGGTTCTCCCCGAGATTACCTTCCCTATTGAAAATTGGTTAAAAGGACAAAAGCTCAAGTTAGATGGATCCAACTTTTCTGCATGGATCATGCGCCTTCATGATCTCCTTAGCGAGAACAAAGTGGCTGACTACATGATCTACGAGATGTACTTGGAGCCACCCTATTCTCATAAGACCCAGGAGCAGCGGGATCTCCGCTGCCGTCGTCGTGTGATGGCCACATTCATATCAGTAATGATGCGCCTTGGGATGGAAGATGGGCTATGGCCAATGGTGGTAAGTCTTAATCCCTGAACGGTTATGGCACATCCGAGATCGCATTTCGTGGAACAAGTGCGCATATGGGAGTATGAGCTGATGGGGGACTTCCTCTCCATAAAGATGGAGGAAGGCTCCTCACTGGACGATCACTTGTTGAGCATATATGATGCATACATGAGTCTGGCATACTTCCTGGACAACTGGTTTGCAAGCTCTTTTGCAAGTTGTGATGCGATCGCTGCCACCAAGCTTCCAAGCGCAAGTCAGGATTTGCATTATGAGAGGCGACACGGAAACATAGGATTTCCACGAGTTCATATGACATTTCAGAGATGTGGTGGTTGAACCTGATGTCGCTGAGGTCATCAATGACAAAGGTATATATTTGATATACAATTTTATAAATGTTATAATCTAGCAAACACATTTGCAGTGTTAAGTATATTTGATACTTGTTCTGTTTTGCTGAAAACAGGTCCTTGTGCATGAGAGGTGCTTGCTGGAGAGGAGGTGACATTGCGTGTTGATAGAGAGCATGATGATGATGGCCAACGACGCTCTCCCTCAACTTTTATCACTTAGTTTATGTTTTAGGATGATTATTGTAATTAAAATATTATGAACTTTTTTAGTGTGTCTCACACTTTGTGAGACGGTTATTCATATCAGTTTGTAACAAACAGTTATTCTAATTTTATGAATGATTTCTATTTGTGTTCATATCTTGTTTGATTATATGTAAATTATCCTGGTTGTTTTGAAACTAATTGATAATACATGAGCATTTGTAAAATATTGAAATGTCTTTAAAAATACACAACTTAATGATATATTCATCAATGAATGAAACCATTGTTTAAATTCAAAGTTATGTTGATAATATGTGAAAGTCATTCGATTTCTTGTCACATATAAATCATGCCTAAGTTCGGCAAAATAACTTGAACACCGTGTATTACTTGAATACAAAGTGTTTTAATGAATTGTTAAAAGTAAATACATATTCGATGTATTGTGTTTTGACAAAATGGTAATTATCATTATATGATTGTTTAAATGTGTAAATAAGTTTACCAAAGGAAACATAGGTATAAAACTATTTGATATGATCAAAGTTTTTCATCAACAAAGGGTATAAATATAAAAGAGAATCTAATTACTATGATTTGATCAATAGTAATGAAATTCGACTTTATAAGAATGACATAAAAGAAATTGTGAAATGCAAAGTGTTTTGTAATGTCAAAATGCAAAGCATCATGATACATTGGAAATGGATCTATAATTTTTGATGTTCCATGCTTGGTTTTATCCACTTTCTTGTGTTTTGTCCACACTTTGGAGTACTTTTCATATGATTTCTTGGACTAACCTATTAACAAGAGCCACAGTGCCAGCTGCCTGTTTTCTGCTGTTTTTGGTTCCAGGAAAGTCAGAAAATGAATATTCTCGGAATTGGATGGGACAAAAGCCAAAGTGCCTATTTTTCTCGGAGACTCACGGAGCCAGAATACGAGACGGAGAGGGGCCACAGGGTGGCCACACCACCCCTAGGTGCGGGTCCCCCTTGGCCGCGCCAGGGCATGGTGTGGCCCCCTGGCCGGCCACCGACCTTGCCTCTTTCGTCTATATATTCCTCCTGAGGCAAAAACCCTAAGGAATCAATCAGAAATCCACGAAAAGTTCCATAGCACCGCCGCCACCGAAGGGGAGATTCGAGGGACAGAAAGTATCTGTTCCGGCACCCTGCCGGGACGGGGAAGTGCCCCCGGAGCCATCTCCATCGATATCCACCGCCATCTCCATCACCATTGTTGATTCCCATGATGAGGAGGGAGTAGTTCTCTCTCGAGGCTAAGGGTTCTACCCGTAGCTATGTGTTCATCTCTCTCTATGCATGATCATATTGTGATCATGAGCTTTGTAATCAAGTGGATCTACCTTGCTACTCAAGTACTTTAATAGATATCTTCTCTCCCCATGTGTGTGAAAGTGACAGCGTATACACCATGCTGGCACTTAGGCTAGAGATTACAAATACTTGTTATGAGTTATATTTGGAGTTGGATGTCTTTATGAAATTGTGGTGTTTGTTGGAACCATCTAGTGCTCAAGGTGATTGTGTGGGGTTTTCTAGATGGGGAAGGCTTACTTCGAGGTGTGCTGTTATAGCCCTACCAATGATTAGAGTGTCCAACCGGATAGTAGTTAAGAGTAGTATCATAAAGAGAAGATATTTAGATGAGAGTGTTCACTAGTGAAAGTATGATCCCTAGGCCTTATTTCTAAGCATTGAAACACCGTTTGCAACTAGATCTGTTATATGTTTGCTTGTTGCCATCTTTATTTCAGTTTGCCTTTAGTCTCTTCCACGCCATCAACCTATTTTGTATCACCGTTACCACTTATAATTATCTATACCACTTGTATTTCACTATCTCTTCGCCGAACTAGTGCACCTATACACCTGACAAGTGTATTGGGTGTGTTGGGGACACAAGAGACTTCTTGTATCTTGATTGCAGGGTTGCTTGAGAGGGGATACCTTTGACCACTTCCTCCATGAGTTCGATAAACCTTGGGTGATCTACTTAAGGGAAAACTTGCTGCTGTTCTACAAACCTCTGCACTTGGAGTCCCAACAACTGTCTACAAGAATAGAAGTGTGTAGACATCACATCACAATATGATATTAGATATCAAATGGGTGAATAGATGGTGCCAAATAAATCGTTGTAGTGTAGATGTAGAGACAATTAGTTAAAAATAGTTAGCACTCAATTAGAATATATAGTGAACCATTTGAATTCGTGAAAGCGGCTCCACATCTGGTATGGATCATCGTAAAAGTTTTGGGTTATCCGATATAACCAAAACAATAACGAGTAAGTCCTTGTAGAGTATTCATTGGAAACTCTAAATACGAAATCCCTAAAACCAAAACAGAAGCAAAATTCGTATTGCTTGAATTTTGGTACATTCTTGAGAAAGTTCACTTTTAGTGATGTTTCTCGATTACGAAGCTTTTGGAAGATAGTGAAAAACACGATGAGGATTCAAATCCCTGCATCAGAGTGTTGAGAAGCGCAACGGAAAACGTTCCTGAATCAATGATATTGATACATTGTAAATGTATCTATAATTTTTGATGTTCCATGCTTGGTTTTATCCACTTTCTTGTGTTTTGTTCCAACTTTGGAGTACTTTTCATATGATTTCTTGGACTAACCTATTAACAAGAGCCATAGTGCCAGCTGCCTGTTTTCTGCTGTTTTTGGTTCCAGGAAAGTCACAAAATGAATATTCTCGGAATTGGATGGGACAAAAGCCAAAGTGCCTATTTTTCTGGAAGTCATGAGATGCCAGAATACGAGACGGAGAGGGGCCAGAGGCCGGCCACACCACCTGGCCGCGCGGCCAGGCTTGGCCCGCACCAGGGGGTGGTGTGGTGGCCCCTGGCACCCCCTCGGCCTCCCCTTCCGCCTATAAGATGCCCTCGGGACGAAAACCCTAAGGGCCCGATCAAAAATCCACGAAAGAGTCTGTAGCCGCCGTCATCTCCATCCCTAGATCGGGAGGGATCTGATGCTCTTCCTAGCACCCTGCCGGAGAGGGGAATTCACCCTGGAGGCCTTCTTCATCACCATGCAAGCCTCCGGTGTGATGCGTGAGTAGTTCATCCTTAGACTACGGATCCATGTAGTAGCTAGACGGCTGGTTCTCCTCCTTTGTGCTTTCATGTCTAGATCTTGTGAGCTCCGTTCATGATCAAGATCATCTATTTGTAATTCTGCATGTTGTGTTTGCGGGGATCCGATGGATATTAAGATGGTATTTCAGATTGATTATTGATTCTATCATGTCTTTGTTATTTGTGATCTTGCATGCTTTCCGTTGTTAGTAGCTATCTTGGCCAAGTAGATGCTATCAACTCCAAGAGTTAGTATTTATGCTCGATAGTGGGTTCATGCCTCTGGTAATCTGGGGAAGTGACAGAAATCTCTAAGGTACTAGATGTGCTGTTGCTACTAGGGAGAAAACAACAATCCTTTGTTCATAGAACAATCGTATTGTTTACTTTACACGCAGTTCGTAAAGCAATAATATGTTGCTTGCAACTTAATACTGGAGGGGGTTCGGATGATAACCTGAAGGTGGATTATTAGTCATAGATGAAGTTGGATGGCGGTTTATGTATAATGTTGTAATGCCCAATCAAATCTCAAAGGAGTCAAGATGATTAGTATATGCATGTATTGCTTTCTCGATGTTTGTCAATTGCCCCGCTGTAATTTGTTCACCCAGCATGTTATCTATCTTAAGGAGAACCACCTCTAGTGAACTATGGATCCTGGTCCTTTTCTTTACATACAATCTATAAACTTTTACTGGTTTGTGTTTACTTTCTGCAAACTATTACTTCTTTCCATTCGATACGTTTAATCCTTTGTTTTCCGCAAAACACGGTGAGATTGACAACCTCATCGCAAGTTGGGGACAAAGTTCTGTGGTTGTGTTGTGCAGGTCTCCACGTTGCTACTAGCACCGGTAGTGTGCCCTGCCAAAGCTCAGCTAGTAACACCTTTGGGGTGTTTCCTTGCTCCTACTGGTTCGATTAAACCTTGGTTTCATACTAAGGGAAACTTGCTGTTGTGCTCATCATACCTTCCTCTTGGGGTTCCCAACGAGCTCTACATCATCATCGCACCATCACTTTTCTGGGCGCCATACACAGAGCCATCAGATATTGATCATTGTGTTTTCCCCACTGGTGTTTTCACTACATGAAGTAGGATTCAAAGTAATCCATATCTTGTATGGAGACATTTGTGAATCATTTGTGATGATTCTTGGAATATGACATACCTACGAACTACTAAGGAAATAATGGTAAACTAAGGATATGAGAAATCCCAAAGCAAAATTCACTTGAGATTACAAAGCAATTCATTGCTGAATCTCACAAGTAAAAGGGGTTACTTGGAATTTTCCCAAATGACTGCAAAGCCATAGTGGAAAAGGGGGCGAATGACAAAAGCACAATTTGTCAAGTATTGGATGAATTCAAATGAATTTGATTCAAGTGTGCTAAATGTCAAGTGGATTTAAAACTAGTAAAAGTACTAGTATCTCGTAGAAAATTTCCAAGTTTGATATTTGATCAAAGGATTTTGAAATTGTTCAAAATAATGAGTAGATATGCAATTTGCATAAAATTGAGTGGGAGCTATGAAAGTCTTCCTAAAACAATATGTGAATGACATATTTTTAAGTGGGAGCCATATAAGTCTCAAATTCAAATATGTAGGAACATAGTTTGAGTATGAGTACTGACTTATACCCAAATATGGTAGAAACATATTTGGAGTGGGAGCTTATAGAGTGATTCTTATGTGTGTTAAGAATAAAAGCGCAAGTACTTATAAATAATGATTTATAAGGTGTAGAAGTTAATAATAAGTATATTATGATATTATGTAGTATTCCTTAAGGGATTCTGAAAAGGGTTTCAGAATAAAAGTTAATTGAGGAACTGGTCCTTAATAACTCAAGTTAGGAATAGTATTAAGTTTAACATCAATGGTTGAAAGAAAGAAAAGGATGATCATCATCCACTATGTTGAGATATAGGTTCTATCTTGGAAAACCATGATGATAAACTTTACATAATATATGATCCAAAAAGGAACGTTTAAAAATGATTAAGTTTGAATCACGGAACGTTGAGCTAAGTTTATCCGCAGTGTCTAATAGAGAACTGTAGACATGTTTTCCAAATCCATAAAGGATGACATATCTTAAAACATAAAGGGTTATGTTATAAGGGAATATGTTGGAAACTCCCGATTTAAGTCAAGTAGGAAGTGAGGTGAACAAAAACATCAAAAGTTGCACAGAGTGCACTCGTGTTTCGATGAATACATTTATAATAATAGATAAGGGTACCATCCAAAGTGTTGTATAATGCTATGGCGGGGCTAGTTCGCTTTTAACGTAGAATGATGTGTCCCAGGGCACAGTGCCCATGAGAAAGCCCTCGAGGTTGATCTAAAGTCACTGTAGGCTCCTGGAATCAGGCCTCGTTCTGCTGCCATAGCGACGATGCGTACACACAGATGTTATCATGTGATGATAAAGTATTAATGTCAATCAAGGTGACATTAGTAAGTTGCAAAGGATTTGGGACTGTAAAGTACAGACCCAAGACTCAACCTCTTCCATGAGCAAGCATGTTCAGGGTACCGGATATATGGTGCCAATGATTAAGAACAAATGCAGCTAGTGTATTTGTACTCTAGTGCAAGTGGGAGACTGTTGGAAATATGCCCTAGAGACAAATAGTAATAAGGACTATTATCATATTTCATATAGTTTATGATTAATTTTTATATCATGCTATAACTATATTGAGTGGAAATATCAACACACGTCTGATATATAAACAACCAGGGGTTCCCAGTGAAACTCTAGTCACTAGTTCATTGGTCAACATATGATCATGTTTCCTGATCATGTGGCATTTATGCCAGTTGGAAATGGAGTCAACTCATTCTGTGAATGAGATGATGAACCAATACCCAACCTAAACATCGTGACCCGATCATGTCACGAAGTTCAAGTTATGATGATTAGAAATGGATCCTCGTAGACTGTTCCTTAGACCGTAAGGCTATATCAATCACTGTCTCCCGAGAGTGCTTAGATAGCATCAAGCGCCATCTGGTAATACGGTGGTTAAAAAGGTGTGTTCAGGTACTCGGAGGAAACCGTAGAGGCAATATATGTCAAGAGCGGGATTTGTCTGTCCACGTGATGGAAAGATACTCAAGGGCCCACTTGGAGAAGTTATATCCAATAGTTGCGTGGCGTGTGATTTCATCACAGGGATATCACTTGTCGGAATGAGTCAGGTAGCATTGTTCAGTAACGAGATTGAACACGACATGGTGATGTCATTGATCAGGTCTCGGGCAATGCAAGTATCGAGAGACAAAGGGAATAAGACATGACTATCTCGATTCAAACGACGAAAGATCTTCGTGGTACGCACAGGGGTCACATGGCCATCCAGGTCCCTCTGTTCATCATTGGTCCGGGAGTGTCCCGACCATGTCTAGAGTGTTACCGAACCGTCGGGTATCACACTTAAGGGTTTGATGATGCTTAGAGAGTGTTTATAGGATCGGAAGAATCACCGAAGAATAGTAGAGAGAAAACAGGAAGGGTTTCGGTAAGTTCGGAGGATGTCCAGAGTGGAGGTGGAAGGTGTTCCATAACCATGGAGATTGAATAATATATGAATGAATGCTAAATATTGGTTTAATAATTTATTCATAATTATTTAATAAAAGAGAAAATCAATTAAAAGGTCAAAAGGCTTAATGGGCCAATTCCGGAGGGAAGAGGGCCCATTAGGGAAAGGAGAGAGGGAGAAGGGGCAAGGGGGTGGTCGGCTAGGCCAAGCCCCCCCCCGCGCGGGGCCCACTAGGGCCGGCCGGCGGCTGCCCCTCCCCCTCCTCTCCTTTAGTCCTACCCCGGGACTTTGAGGGAGGTAGTACCTCCCCTCCCCCTATATATAGTGGGGATATTTAGCCAGATAAATACACACAATATTCAATAAAGGTCTTATCACTTTTGGGAAGACCTCCAATTGATACTCTCTCTCTCTCTCTCTCTCTCTCTCTCTCTCTCTCTCTCTCTCTCTCTCTCTCTCTCGTGACCGTGGTCCTAAGTTCGGACTGTGCGAACGAGAGGCATCTTCACCGCGCAGCACCGTCGCGCTGCGGGATTCGGATCCAAGAGCTCTACTTCTGCAACTGCTGCTGGATCGGGGAAGCGGGAGTCATCGTCAGGCACCGGACGTGTGTAACTCCCCTCGAGGTGTCACACTTGAGGCACTCAAGTCGTTGGAGCCGTAGGAGCGCAAGTACTTCATCACGACCTTGAGGTCGGCTTCAACTCATCTACATCAACCACGCTCTCCTGAGCATTGACAACGCTTTTCGGTCTTCAAGGGTAAGTTTGTGAAAAGCCCCTCCAGTTACTATATTACTAATAGATAAGTCCTGGAAGCATCAGGGGTTCAGGAGCATAGATTAAAATTTATTGTTTTCATACGCGGAACCCCTACACTATGTATTCCACAAAAATTAACATGCTTATAAGAAATAGTACTTTCAGAGGTTTGAGCATGTTTATTGCTATCATTAATAACAATTTCATTTTCCATGCAAGTGTCTTTAAAAGGCTCATGATACATGTCCCATTTTTCTTTAGGAGCATTAATATGAGAAGCAAAGGCTCTACAACAATCAACAAGAATTTGAGGATCAACACCATATTTAGCACTAAGCTCTTGAAAATCAGCAGTTTCAGCGAAAGACTTAATGCAACCATACTTATAGTTTATACCTGGATCTTTACCTTTGTCGTTATCCCAATCTTTGGTATTGCTTTGAATTGTTTCAAGAAGATCCCACTTAGCTTTGACCTCCTTACTTGTGAAGGATCCCTCTAAACAGGTATCTAGATAGTCCTTGTAATGTCCTGAAAGCCTTGCATAAAAATTATTAATAACAATATTACCGGAGAGCTCATGAATGGTACATTTGAGCATTAGTGACTTCAATCTCCCCATGCTTGGGCAATACTTTCTCCATCATGAGGATGCAAATTATAAATGTAATTCCTATCTTTATGAATTTCATGAGGAGGATAAAATTTAGAGTAAAAGGGAGATTCAGGTTCCTTCCACTCCAAATGATGAGGATCATCTAGTAGCTTATACCACTCCCTTGCTTTGCCCTTAAGTGATAAAGAGAATAGCTTCGTCTTAACTTGGTTCATTGAAATACCTGCACACTTGAATAACTTGCATAATTTATGTATAAAGAGTAAATGATCACCAGGATGGACAGTTCCATCTCCAAAATAGCCGTTATTCATAACACGTTCAACAATTTCCATAGGTATTCTAAAATGGACGTTTTCAGTATGTGGATTTAAAATATCACAAGTATCATTAGAATTACCACATATGGGAAATAAACTATCATCAGAGCAAATTTTCTTCTTTAAAGCTGGGGAACTAAAAAGATCATTTTTATAAAAACTAACTTCCCCAAGCTTTTAGACGTTTCCATAGCATTAGTAACAAAGGTGTTCAAAAAATTCATACTAATAACATTGCTATTAGCATGCAGAGAAAGTTCCATGGGTTTTTTATTTTTATTTTCAGACCATTCATGTTCTACCTTAGGAAAAATACTAATAAGCTCTCTAATTTTGTTGTTGTTTTCCATTAAGCCTAACTAGTAAAAATAAAAACAAGAAACAAAAATATATAATTGCAGAATCTAAAGGAAATAACTTCGAGCACTCACACACCAGCAACAGTACTAGAAGATAGCTTAGTAGCCAGAAGATGTGAGTACCTTTTACCTTACCTCCCCGGCAACGGCGCCAGAAAATAGCTTGATGTCTACACACGCTTCTATTCTTGTAGACAATGTTGGGCCTCCAAGTGCATAGGTTTGTAGAACAGCAGCAAGTTTCCCTTAAGTGGATCACCCAAGGTTTATCGAACTCACGGAGGAAGTGGTCAAAGGTATCCCTCTCAAGCAATCCTGCAATCAAGATACAAGAAGTATCTTGTGTCCCCAACACACCCAATACACTTGTCATATGTATAGGTGCACTAGTTCGGCGAACAGATAGTGAAATACAAGTAATATGGATGATTATAAGTGGTAATTACAATCTGAAATAAGTGTGGTAGCAAACAAACATGTAACAGGACTAATTGTAAATGGGGTTCCAATGCTTAGAAACAAGGCCTAGGTATCATACTTTCACTAGTGGACACTCATATAAATATCTTCTCTTCATGATGCTACCCTGAACTACTCTCCGGTTGGACGATATAGGCTATAACAGCCCACTTTAAAGTTCACATTCCCCATCTAGATAACCCCTCACTATCACCTTGAGTGCTAGATGGTTCCAACAAACACCATAATCTCATAGAGACATCCAACTCAAATTATACTCATGATAAGTATTTATGTAACCTTAGCCAAAGTGCCACACGGTGTGCACACTGTCAACTTCACACACATGGGGATAAGTAGAGATTAATTAAAGCACTTGAGTAGCAGAATAGATCTATAGATTACAAAGCTCATGATCTTAATATTATCACGCATAGAGAGAGATGAACACATAGCTACTTGTAGAGCCCTTAGCCCCGAGAGAGAACTACTCCCTGCTCATCATGGGAGTCAGCAACAACGATGGAGATGGCAGTGGAGTCGATGGAGATGGCTCCGGGGGCACTTCCCCGTCCCGGTAGGGTGCTGGAATAGAGACTTCTATTCCCCGAATCTCCTCTTCGGTGGCTGCGGCGCTGCGGAACTTTTTGTGGAATTCTGATCTTTTCCTTAGGGTTTTTGTCCCGGGGGGCTTTTATAGGCGAAAGGGCAAGGTTGATGGAGGCCTGAGGGGCCCACACCACCCCCTAGCGCGGCCTGGCCTGGCCCGTGCCACCAGGTGGTGTGGCCAGCCCCTGGCCCTCCTCCTTCTCTGCTTTGGACTCCGCCTTCGTGTCGGGAAAAATAGGAGGTTTGGCTTTCGTTTCGTCCAATTCCGAGAATATGTCTTTTCTAGCTTTTTTGAAACCAAAAACAACAGAAAATAGGCAACTGGCACTGCGGTATCTTGTCAATATGTTAGTTTCAGAAAATACATAAAATTATCTCAAAATGTAGACAAAACATAAGATAGTTAATATAAAACAAGCATGGAACATCAAAAATTATAGATACGTTTACGATGTATCAACATCCCCAAGCTTAACTCCTGCTTGTCCTCATGTAGGTAAGTGATAAAAAAGAATAATTTTTTAGGTGACATGCACCATCACAATCTTGATCAAGGTATTTGTAAAACATTGATAGCTGGTATCATACTACTCTAACATAAACATTGATAGCTGGTATCATAGCAGCCAGACTAAATGGCAAATGTATCGAGCAACGTTATCGAGTTCAAATTAGGGAGGTGCGACCGAAAAGTATGGTCCGCTAGAGACACTGACGTCCGGAACCCACACGCCTCAAAAGACTTCGGCGAGTCAACATCGCGCGAGGAACCGAAAATCTTACTTCTGCCACGCGCCAGCCAAGCTTCCTCCACATTTTTAGCGGTACCGTCGTAGTAGAGGGCCGTGAAACCGGAAAAAAATGTTTTCCATCAGCCACGAGTGAGCCGAGAATTTTGTTGCGGAAGACACGCCTTGTATGACGACCGTCGGGCCAAGTCATTGCGTAAGAAAACATTTTTTTTAGTGATAATTGATTTTGTTTGAAAAGGTGGATGATTCTAAGCCTTGGATCGATCTTGGGAACCCTTGATCCACCCATGGACGTTATGTATTAACAAAATTCTGCATGTTGGGGGGGGGGGGGGGGGGGGGGTGCTGCTGGCCCCCTTGTCTCCGCCACTGCGGCAAAGGGTCTGCCTCTCACGACCATGTCTCATGGCACCTTTGGAGCGAGTAAAATGACCATGTGTCATAACCCTGCTAGAATCATCCTTACAAAAAAATCAAAGAAGAGACGGCGACTTATGGGGTGGAAAGCATTTGTCTAATTTGATGCGGAGAGAGTAATCCCATGGGAGAAATTTGTAGTTGGCCATTTCAGCATACCAATTTGATACCTCTTATTTTCTCCTTTTTAATCAGTGAAAGGACATTGCCCGATCCAAGATAAGAGAAGTGAGTATGACAATGTTGATACACTGCCAAGTAAAGAGAGGTTAGTACTTCCATAACACTAGCTAGCACTTTCTACTTCCTACTCGATGGGACAAGTTTAATCTAGTACTATAACTCTAAATAATGACTGAAAAGCACAAACAACCATTTTGTTGGTTGGTGTACGTCTGAATCTTACTTCTATGCCTGCAGTAAGAATTGGTCAAAAGCACAAGGTATCAATGAAAAATTTGCACGAAATCCTAGATAAATCTCTTGAGTTGTTACTGACGTGCAACGCGGCGAAGACTGTCAAGGACGAAAACGAGAAAAAAAATGACGGGAAGCACGTTCGTATGGACGGCTTTTAGAAATTGAAAAATAACACCATCATCATTATATACATACGTCTTGCTAGTAACAAAATAAAAAAGGAAATTAGTGTATGTCATACAGCAGTACCATAAGCACTTTTTATTTTAAGAACGTGAATACGGCTTCACATGGGTCTTGCGCTTCAGTTCCAACTTAGACCTTCCTGCCCTGGCCCTGCCCCATTTCTGCTTAAGCTTTGACGACGACTGACTGACATGACACGCAGAGCGTGACCAAAACCACTGATCACGAGTACCACAAACTCCCAAAGATCACGAGTACGACAAAGCTCAGACGTTACCACGTATGTATAAAGAGCCGTTAGCACGTCTATAACCATAACCCCCATAGCCATAGCGTTTAAGAGTGGTTAGTACGTCCCTGGCCTAATTAACTTCCAGAACCAGTGGTCATTTTCCAGCACGTATCAATCTCGTGCAAGATACAATATGCTTATATGCATGAACGATGTTTATGGTCATGGAGACGGCTGGCTAGCAAAAATAATTGGTGGTGGTTTATGTCAAGAAAGCTAGACCTGTACTGACTGGTGACATCGATGCATCGCCTCCGATTGACAAGTACAATTATGCAAATTATAAGTAGCTGTGACCACATGCTTTTTCCAGTGAAACTAACGGGATCTTGAGGCATTATTGCCACATGCAAGAATGCGACAGAGGGCCGGGCGATCGTCATCGGCATTGTACGCTAGCTTAGTGTTAGTTCGTAGTTAGTTACACTCGTTTCTGGCTGTTTTGAATCTAATAGAGAACGGCTTCTCACCAATTATGGAGGTCTTTCCGGTCGCTCTTCTCGTGTAGTGTAGGGCATCGATCTTTTTTCGGTGTTGTCTGGCTTTGGAGTAAATTGGAGGCAGATCTATTCACTTCAAGAGAGATAACGCAACACTTGATCGGTCGTGATTCCTCTTTGATAGAATCTTAACATAGTCCGACTACTTCTGTTAGAGCATCTCTACGGCTGCTGCAAAGTGGGTCAGCATTCAGCAACTTAAATAACCGCCGGACGAGGCAGCGCGGGGCAAAAACAAACCCGCCTTCAACAGATGTTGCATCGCGGTTTCATACTGAAATTTTTGTTTGGCAGCGCGGCCTCGTGCTGCAAATTTGCGGCAGTGTGTGCTCTGCCGCATCTCACCTCCTCGCTCGCGCGAGTAGCCAATCGACACCTGAAACTTCATTTCCAGCTCCTCGCCGCAGCCACCTATCAACTTCCGCCGCAGCCACCAACCACTCCCGCCGCATCGCCACCCGCAAATCCACCGTCGAGAACCGTCGTGTCGCCGCCCAGCCACCGCCTAGCCTCGCCCAGCGTACCCAGAACAAATTGGTCCCGCCACCGATCGGATTTCTGCCGTGGAATCATTGTTGATTCGTCGTCGATTCGCCGCATCGAAGCAACTCGTTCATCACCGATGAGCCACGGACGTTGATCGGCCTTGTACTGCATATGTCCCCTGTTGGGCGGTCACCGACGTGCCGCACCGAAGGTAGTAACTAGATTTTCTACCATTTTTTTGTTTTAGTTTAGATTATTGAATCCATCGATTGTTTGTAGATGGTGTCACTCTCGTATACAACTTCCAATGGTGAGGAGTATGACATGAATGGGGACGAGGCCGTTGCAATAATTTTTATGATGCACAAGAATAAGCGGTCCAATCACGGTGCCTCGGTGTTCAGCCATCAGGTGATTTATCCTGAGCGGATGGACTCCGACGAAAGGCTCAGGCGCAACTACTTCAACTCCAATCCAATTTTCCCGGAGAAAAAAATGGCGATGTGTGAGAGCCAGAGTATCAAGTGCATCAAATGCTTTCTTGTTGCAATTGTGCGAGCATATGGCGAGGAGTATTTGCGAGCCCCTAATACTGAAGATATTGTCGTAGTATGTAGAACGATAGTACCTAAGGAGGTATGATGGAGGTGTGGCAGCAAGCAGGAAAGCTAACGACAGCGTCCGTATGCGGGATTAGGCACAGGGAAGCTTCACACTCGATGTACCTAGGTTTGGAGCTAATGCTCATACTCCTGCAAGGATCTGGCTATCTGGCGATCTCACAAGGGCTACAAGGTGCTCCTTGAGCTGTATAAACTAGCAAACTAACAAAGTCCAACCCTGTCTCAGGAGGCCTCGCTGCCCCTTATAAAGGGCTGGGGCAATGGTAACAGGTATGGCCGGCTAGCGGGTCCCACATGCGGGTCCCAGTCAGCTGGTCATCTATAGTGTGATGGAATGGAGGTCGTGTGCACAGTGCGTGCCGTATGAGCCGACGTGAGCACGGTGTCAGCAGTTTCCACTGTTTCCCACGTCAGCACCGAAGTCTTCGGTATGGCTTCACCTTTGTGTCCCATCTGCAGACTAGGGCTCGCCACACACTGTACAGTGCATCACGCCCTAGCTATATGTTCTAGCTTTGCTAGTCCACCTAGGTTCCTCCATACGGACCATGGCCTTCTGATCTCCTAGTCTTCACCATATTAGTCTTGTATCTCCCTAGCTTTGCTAGCCCGGCCGGACTGACCAACCAGACCAATATCTTATGATCAATCTGGCTTCGCTGCATCCACCTTCCATCTGGTTGGATCGCACAACCGGCTCTGGCCATTGCTTTCCTCTGATGGAGGGATTCTTCTAGACGGACATTATGTAACCCGTCCGATTAGCCTACCCTGGGGTGATCCCCCGATAGATACCACAAGAATCTTGGAGATGAACAAGGCCTGTGGATTTTCAGGGATGCAACGCTCAATCGATTGCATGCATTGGAGGTGAAAGAACTATCCTACAGCATGTTATGGATATTTTAAATGGCACAAGAAGGATTCCACCATCATATTGGAGGAGGCGGCGAACTATGAGACTTGGATATGGCATGCTTTCTTTGACATTCTAGGTTCTTGCAACAACATCAACGTTCTTCATCGGTCTCCACTTTTTACCAACCAAGCCAAGTGTGAGACTCCACCAGGTGGAGTTTGTAGCCAACACCCACACATACAAAATGGGCTAATATCTCACGGATGACATCTATCCCAAGTTGACAACATTTGTGAATCCACTCCATGCACCCCAAGGTAAGAAAGAGCTTCAATTCCACAATGCACACACGGCGGCAAGGAAAGACATAGAAAGGACATTTGGGATTTTGCAAGCCAATTTGCAATTGTTAGAGCTACCGCTCGGTTTTGGTATCAAGAGATAATGTGGTACATATGACACCTTGTGTGCTCATGCATGACATGATCATTCAAGATGAGTGTGGTAGAGATGAGGTCTATGTTGGCAATGAATTGATGGGGCGACAAGTGAGGACACGAAGGGATGTGAATCGCGTTGCTAGTTCCCTAGAAGCATACCATGAAATTAGAGATTCAGATGTGCATGACGAGCTTCAAAAGCACTTCATCGAGGAGTTGTGGAAGTGGCATGGCACACGAAATTAGTTCTCTCTTCATTTCTATGTTTGTTGTTGTTGTTTGAGATGAATTGCATGTTGTTATTCGATGATTTGTGTCCTAATTGATGAACCATTTTGTAAACTATTTGTGTTGGCACGTAATAATGAGTACTGATGTAAGTTTTTTTTACTATCATTTCAGTGCAAGTTTGTGTGCATATGTATCAAAAAAGTGTTGAGCCGTGTGCTGCTTTACGGTAGCCGGTGCTGCAAGAGACGCAATTTTGCTCCCGTAAAACTGTGTAATTGTTGCTGCATCGCGCAAAACTGCGGCTGCATTTTGCAGCTTTTTTCGAGAGTACGCGAATACATACCTTAATTTTATACATGGCAGAATACATGTTACAAGAAAGCTCTCGGGTGCGAACAACCGGACCTCAGCGCTCCAAAAGGAGGAAAAAGACTACTATCTCTCTCTCCCTAAGTTGAACTCCTACTCCGACTCTCCCCTCGCTCGAAAGGGCCGACCTAAGCAGGGTCAGCTCCTCAACGTTGTTGCATGTCAGGGAGCTGGCCGACAGTTGGTTGCTGACATTGTTATACACCTAGGAGTTTTTGTTTTTCCAAAGAGCATATGCCACTGTGCAAACCAGGACATCGAACCACCTTCTTTCCTTCTTCCTCTATGCCACTCCTCTGCCGCAGCCACCATTTTTGGATGACATCCTCTGTCGTGGGAGGTGGTAAAGTCACATGTAGGGCCTAGCCACACCGGTACCACACCTCCCTGGCAAAGACACATTGAAGAAGAATGTGTTCAGCCGTTTCCTCCTCCTATAAGCACACAAAGGAACGTGTTGTGTTGTTTGGCTCTGCAAGCCATGCGCAAACGTCTGTCCGAAGTTCAAATCATGTGTTGAGCCGTCGGCCATACGAACAACCTGCTCTTGGGGGTGGCCTTGCTTCTCGAGATGGCCTCAGCAAGAGGGTGACGTACCTGTCTCTGCGAGAGCATACAGTATGGCCGAGTAGGTCCCGGTGTTCGACTATGGCCAAGAGAATTCATCAGGATTGTGCGCATCCCGCTCCACTCCGTTGATAGCTATCCATATGGTCAAACATTCCCTTGCTCCCCAAGGGGCTGGCGAGCCCGAGGTATCTGTGATCCCACGATTGTCCGTCGGTGCTTGCTCAACCGTTCTCGAGTTTTGCGCCCTCGTGCTGATAGTTAATATCAGCCCTGGTGCGAAGTCGGAAGCTGATTTGCCTGCTATCCATGGATCACGCCAAAAAAATGTGTTTCTCCCGTCTCCAACTCTGGATGCGTACCAGACTATCAAACACACACTCCTGCTGTTGTTAGTGATGGTCTTAGCTATATTCGTACGGTACTCCTGTGTTTCGCTTCAAGTCTCTATGCACAAAAACGTCATCATCCTGCGATCGTACTACAAATCATAATGGTGGCATCAATCAATCACAATACGGTATATACTCTCGAGCAAGGCACGCACGCATCAGTCATAAACCCAAGCATTAAGCGGAGCTAAGCTCGAGCCATCACCACGGTTGTACCAACATTCTGTTGAGTGCTAACTAACCGATTAGGTGCGTGCGTGCGTCACCGGCCGGTCCAAATCCGGGCAAATATCACCATCGGCCGGAGATCGATCGGGCGATTGATCCGCCAACGTTCGAGCTCGCTCGTTCGCTCGGCTGGGTACCACCCCACCTACCGTACGTCTACGCCCCCACCGGCCGGAGCGGTCGGTCCCCGGCCGGTCCGACTGCGACAAGACGCCCACGCGCGGCATTGGATCCTCCAGGCCGAATTATCGAGCCGGTTTGATTAGTGCTGCTCATCGGTCACGCGTTGTTAATTAGTGACGCGATCAGCCAGCTTAGCATGCGTCGATCGCTAGCTGCGGTATGCAACTAGACCGTCTGGCCATGTGTAGGGCATGTGGGACGGTCGTCTCGATCGCCCACTCGGGCAACGGCTACGTGTACATCAAGATCCTTGATTTGCGACTAATTTATGGGATGATTGATCTACTCCCTCCGACCCAAATTACTAGATAGATCCGAATGTAGGCAAATTCAAATCAATTATCTAGATACATCCGAATGTAGGCAAATCAAAATCAATTAATTTGGGTCGGAGGGAGTAACTAACCCAACCTAGCATATGGGAACCGGTAATTGGCGTGCTCGTATCCTCAACCTAACCTCGTAGGTATTGGCTTGGTGTTTCTCTAACTTTGCTTACTATAGCTAGGAGGGGAAGGAGACAAGAGAATATTGCGATCGAGCGCAGGGTTGGAACTTTCTCTGGTCCTTCCTTCCATTCATCCCTTTTGTTTTCGTTTTGTTTTTTTCTCTCCCCCTCGCCGGACTACGGTGGACCTTTATTGTAAACCTAGGATAACGTGGGGTTCGTACCAAACCGGGCAAGATATGACTACCGTTCAGTACGTCTTCCTAGTAGTAGTTAATTAAATAAGTAAGCTGCAGGTAATTTAAAGGCCCGGCCGGACGTCATTTTTACGGATTTTTCGTCCGGCCTCTCGAGATCCTCTCACAATGACAGCGTACCAGCTGCGAGGTCAGAGTTTTTTCATTTCTCCATCTGCTGGAGAGTAAGGTGGTAACGCACAAGAATACTCTCGCTTGCTGCCAAACTCGCTGTGAAGTGGAACCATGGAGGAAACAAAGCACGGTTCATTTCGAATTGAAATTTGCTGTTCGTCGTTCACTGTTTCACCGGACCATAATAAAACGACTTCCTAACGGCCGGCAGCACACACGCCAGGCCACTACCACCATACATCAGTATCAACACAAACAATTGCAAACTCATCATCAAATAAATTAATCAATTTCTAGCTACCAGTGAACGGCAGCATTCCACACATTGATCTGTCAGCTCCCATGTATGCATTCTGTACTGTAGGAGCATCCTTTCTTTTCGAGTGAACGACATCAATCATCATGGCTAGTAAATTAAACGTTTCTTTTGCTGATGACAAAAAAGAAGCACACATGGTTCCATGGCCGAGCCAAAGCACAACCAAGAACAAATTTTCCAATAGTAGTACTACTACCACTACTCTTACTATACTATACTGTACTACCCGGGCAATTTATTAGCCCAGAACGGTAAGAAAAGCGAAGCTACTCGGACCACAGGAGCGGCTCGCTGAGCCCGACGCAGCACCCGCCGTCGTACTCCTCGGCCGCCATCGCCGACGCCCATACCGGCGACCACAGAAGCCCGTCCCTGAGGTCGAGGAGAAGGTCCGGCAGGTCGAACAGCGCATTGTCCTCGCCGCCTCCGCTGTGCTCCCGCGTCACGTCCGGACATGCCGCGGCTTCCGACGGCAGCGACTGCGACTCCGTGAGGACCGTGACCGGGGAGGACGGAGACGTCTCGGGCTCGTCGCACTGCACGGAGGCAGCTGCGGCGGCCTTGGCGGCGGCGGCCTGGATGTCGGCGGGGGACGTGGAGTCCGGACGGGGCAGCTCGTGGGCGAGCTCCGGGAAGTTGAGGTGGGCGTTGCGGCCCTTGATGGCGAGCGCGGCCGCGTCGTGTGCGCGCGCGGCCATCTCCGCGGTGGGGAAGGTGCCGAGCCAGATGCGCGACTTCTTGCGCGGCTCGCGGATCTCGGACACCCACTTGCCCCAGCTCCGCCGCCGCACGCCGCGGTACGACGGGTGCTTGAACCCGCTCTTGGACACGGCGGCGCCGACGCCCGGCAGCGAAGCTGACGCCTTGCCGCTCGCGGCGTCGTTGTCGTCCTCGGTGGTGCAGCAGCTGCTCTCCTCGCCTAACTGGGCGCCATTGGTGGCTCCTTCGGCCTCCGGTTCTTGGTCCGGCGAAACGGCTCTCTTGCGCTTCTTTGGTTGTTTGGGCTTGGAGTTCTTGCTGGGAAGCTCCTCTTGCGCGCTGTGGGCGAGGGAGGAGAAGGACGACGACGAGGACAGTGTCGAAGAGGAGACGGAGGAGGAAGAGGTGGTGGGTGCGTGGCTTGCGTCTGCCTCCATGGCTCGTTAGGAGGGATCTGTAGCCTGTCGCTAGGTGGACTACAAGAGGGAAGTGAAGGGACTTGAGACTGCCTTCGGCTATATATAGGGGCAGCTTACTCAGTGGCTTCTGACTGGGGCCGTGGGATTATTTTGTGGTTTCATTTCTCTTTCAAGATTTATATGAATAGCTTTCAATAATGGAGGAACAAACTGTTGATGGGACATGAGAGCAGGTGCTTTTGCCTTTTTTGAAGTTGTAGACACTAAAATTTAGACGAGGTTTCATTTGCGTGTATAGCGTGGTCATTTAAATACGGGAGCATCTAGCTAGATCACACATGAGAACTTCTTATGTCCCGGTTCGGCTGATGCCATCCTTCTATGCGCTAATTTTTATTTGCAACCAGGTTGTAGTTTATAAAATTTATACTGTACCATTTCTCAGTGTTGCAACTCATTAAAATTCTAGTTACAAGCTAGCTACAACTCATATATAACTCTTACATTGCACGAATCGCTACGTAAATCCAATGGTGAGAGAGCTGACTGAGATATAAGAAGTTTTCGGGCGGCTGAGTACTAGCAAATCTGTGTTGAAACGTTACTCAACTGTATTTTACCCCTCTGTCCTAAATTACGTTGTCACAAGATTTATCTAGAATCTAGATACACATATTTATATAGACACGTTTTAGTATATCTAAATACATGTGAATCTAGATAAATCCGTGACACACCTAATTCAGGATAGAGTGGGTATTACTTTCATTGGTTATGTTAGTATGCATAGGCCGGCCGGGGTGAACTCTTGCCTTTGTATCAACGACACAATGGAATTATACTCACAAATAAAATGCAATTGTTATAGTACAAAGATTAACGAGGACTCGTTGATACCTAAAAGTTAGTAAGAGCATACTGTTCACTTTGAAAAAAATAGATGTAATTCTGTAAGAGTACGTGTACAGTAGACTGCTAAAAAGTGTAAATAGTAATGGAAGTCTGTCATATGTGGAAAAGAGTTTCAGTCGTATCTATACTGTATACTTACAGGTCGTCGTCTTTTTCTCGAGGGAGCAGGCGTACATGCTCCTTTTTCTCACCTCAATTTGTATAAGTACATGTTTTTCTTTTGGCGGGGAAATGTAAATAATACGTGTACACGTTGAATACTCCTACAGTCCTGCACCGGTACATAGCTCCCTGGCTAAGTCAGTCTTTAGTTTGGGTGGGAGTAAGTGTAAGTTGGTGAAAATCTCATTGGTCTCCGTGGTCTCTTGTGTTTCTTATAAGGAACTCAGCAGGTCCAACAGTTTATTATTGACCGATTTGTTAGATCGCTAGATCCCTGATCTGCCTTAGAATTTCTTTTGGCTTAGGGCCGTTACCTTGAACTAAGTCAAGTGAGTCAGTCTTGTGCCGATTCTTTAAAAACTCCGTCTTCTTCTGGAGAAAATAGTGCTAGATTTACTTCTTCCAAATAAACTAGTGCCTTCAAACGGACTAATTAACGATTTTTCTTCTGCCATTGGAATACTAGGTCAAGTGGTGTGGAAGTGGCGCTAGCTGCTCGCCTGATGTGGGCCGGGGTGGCATATGTCTGTCAGGCTTCGTCATATTGCCCTGGCACCAAACGTCCCGATCGGCAGCCGCATGCTGGGGGTCGATCGATCGACTCGACTCGGGCAAACCTGAACGAACGTTTGGCCGGAAACCGGCCGTGGCGCACGACTTCCGCGCGCGATTGAAGAACTGAGATTTGGCTTCGTTTCGTTAGGTTTTGGCTTTGACTTCCTTGTAAGAGTGACCATTACCTGGCCTCGTATCCTCTCGCTGTCCATTGCCAAATTTCAGCTCCGATCACACGAAGAGAGAGGCAGATAGAGGAGAGCAAGGAGGAGGATATCTACGAAAGTTAGGCCGTGGCACACAGATGGAGACACCATGGCATGTATGGCTGCGAGACTTGAGCTCTGATTGATTCCGCTGTCGCGGCTCCATCGTCCCATTAAACCCTCGGAGTTAGATCGTTGTGTACGGTCCAATAACTCCAGCGTTCGAGCGACCATGGTGCGGCTCGGCAAAGATCCCGATAACAAGGGCTTCCCCCTCCAGGTACACCGTCCTTGCCGAGTACTAGAACGGAGAGGGAATTAAATGCCGTCCTTGGTAGCAAAGAGCCTGCGCCGAGGTTAACCCGTTCCTTGTACGCTTGCGCTCCGATTCCCACTCCTCGGAACACCACGCACATGGCATGGCCGCGCCACCGCGTACGAGCCTGGCCGGGGCCCGGTGCTCGTGCGGTACCGCGCAAATAGCGGGTTCAGAAGGTTCATAATCAGAGATCGCACAACGCAACCGTTTGGTTAGAAATTGGGTAGGGCCAGTTGTCAGCCAGCCATGGCCCAACAGTCTCTACTCGCTCTGCTAACGTACGTACTGTATACCCTACAGGCTACAGGCTACAGGCTACAGAAGCGCCCCGGGCCCTGCGCTTGAGAGACGAGACAAGGAGGGGCCTGGAGATGGAACTCAGAGCCGTGTTGTCAACGCAATCCATCGTGAAGCACGTTAATCCTGGACCGTTGACCTTATACGGATTAATGCGGCAGGAAGGAAAATGTGCGTGCTTCCCCACGAGCTATAGCGCTCCGCGAGAAGCCCATCGAGAGCCCACGTGAGACCGCTCCCTGCGCGGTGCGCGCCCACGGCGAGAGAAGGTTCATCAGTAGTTTATGATTTGATCCCGACTAAACAGGGAGTACTAATAGGTCGTCGCCAGAATCGCGGAGAGCCCGATCGACCGCGTGCCACCCGCGGACTCGCGGTGATGGAATACCATAGCACCTGCGGTTTTGAGCCTAGTAGCCTTGGAAGCGAGGATCGATGCGAGGTTTCGCCAAGCTGGCTTGGTGATCAAGATCTCGATTATTCAATCTGCAGCCGGACAGCACCTTGTGTACTGGGTAATTTAAATAAAAATAACCTAAACTCGAAACAAAATTAAATAATAAATCTATGCCAACAATTTCACAGACATTAACCCTTTTCTGCCACTCCTGTCCGCGCGGCGCTGCACACAAGCCTGCGGCGCCACCTCCAACGGCGCCGCACATATGACACGTTGGCCCCGTGGGCCATGGCGCCGCAGCGACGCCACGCTGGCTCGACCCTGCAGCGCCAGCCACACTGGCGCCGCACGTACCCCTGCTGCTCCCGTCGGTGCAGCGCGGCAGCCCATGCCACGCTGGCGCGTGGGCCTCATGCAGCGTTAGTGCCGCGCCACACGGGCTGGCGCCGCACCCTAGCGTGTCGCGCCGTCGCGCACGGCGCCGCACAAGCAGCAGCACTAAGACGCGCGGGGCTCGGCCCGGCCCGACCCTCTTCTTCCTCTTGTCCCATTTTCACCCGAGCAAGAAGGTGGTGGCGGCGGCTCTCTCTCTCTCCCCTAGTCCAATCTCCACCAAAATCACAAGATTCGAAGGAAAACTCGGAGGATTTCTTACCCAATTGCTTCCCCAAGGTATTCTCCTCTACTTCCCTCAATTTCACCCACAAATTTTAAGCTATTTATTCATATTTTGCAAAATTCGTTCAAATCTAGAACCTCATTGAATATGTAAATTTGTATGGAGCAATGGTATGTTTGGTAGATATCTAGAGTTAGTATTGGTATAGGATTGGTATACTAAGCCTTCTTGTGTAGGTAGCTAAGATTTTTAGGGTTAGGGTTAAGATAAGGTTTTGGTTTTGGTTTTGGTTTTGTGAGCATGTTGTTAGTGCAAAATTTGGTATAGGTACTTATTGAATTTATTACCGTTCTTTTGTTATACTTGTTTTAGGTATGGCTAGAATTGTGTATGTTCATCATACGGACAAAGATGGATTCTTGAGAGGCAATATTGAGCCGGACCCGGATGAGATTGACCTAGTATTCGAGCATAGTCCTACCTATCCCGAGGAGTTGCACCAAGTTCGAGTAGATTTGAATTGGGTTGATCCTAATGATGTTGTTGAGTTGGAAGGTAGGCACAATGTTGGATTTGGGATGCACAATCGTTGGAAGACAATGCGTATTAGCTCTGAGCAACGTTGGGTTGCATATAAGAAAGTGGTGGCCGAATCACAAGACAAAGCTCTTGAACTATTTGCCACAAAAAAGTTGATAATAATATGCAAAAGAATATCATACAAGTTGCCTCCCCATATGAAGCTCGGAATCCTCCACCCATTAACCAAGAGAAATTTATTGAGCCTCCTTTGACCCAACAACATGAAATGAGGACATGTGTGAGCCCCGTTTCAAACAACCAAGATGAAGCAGTGGGAGAGAACAATGATGAGTACGAGGACAGTGAGGACGAGGTGGAGCTCAATGACAACACTCTTGGAGATTTGGACCTATATCTTACACAAGAGAACATGGATCACGACATCCCATATTCTCGAATGTATGCATCGGACTCGGATGAGGATGGCCCTGATCAACAGGTTGATGAAGAGGGGTTCACGAAGGATGAGGCCGAAGTGCACGAGAAGGTATTGGGAAGGGATCCTCGGATACCCTTGATGTGCGATATCAGTCTAGCGGATGAAGACACGGTTGACGGTGGCAAAGGTGTAGTGCTTGGACCAAGGCCAACTTCGTATCGGGATGGTAGCCATGAGAAGAACGGGATTTCAAAAGGACTTAGGTTTGCCACATTGTTGGAACTTAAGCAATGGATCAAGGACTTCTCTATTAGGTATCATCGGCCATTCACGGTGGTACACTCGGATGTGAAGAAGCGTTACACTGTTAAATACGAGGATGATGGATGCCCTTGGATTGTGCGGGCAAGACCATACAAGGGAGGGCCTGATTGGCGCATTTCAAGCTGTGTGTCAACACACATGTGCCATGGCAAAAGGGTGGATGGCAAAGATGTGAAGCACGAGCACCGCCAGCTAACCTCCGAGTTCCTCGCCTATAGGTTTTCGAACCAAATTTCATCACTTCCTACAATGACCATCAAGATGGTCATGGAGATTGTAGAAGCTCTATTTAACTATGAGGTGAAGTATGGGAAGGCCTGGAAGGCGAAGCAAGCCGCATTCAGGATGTTGTACGGTGGTTGGGAAGAATCATATAGCCGAATCCCTCGGTTGTTGTTAGCAATGGCCAATGCTAACCCGGGCATGGTTCATGTGGTCGAGCCATATGGCCCCAAAACAATGGTTCATAACGGAAGAAATGTTCGAGTATTTGGGCGTGCTTTTTGGGCGTTCGAGCAATGTGTAAGGGGCTTTGAACATTGTAGGCCGGTAATCTCCATTGATGGCACCTTCTTGACCGGGCAGTTCCGTGGCACTCTTTTGATTGCAATTGGAAATGATGCAAATAACCGGTTGCTTCCCTTGGCTTTTGCTTTGGTTGAGACGGAGAACAATGTTAATTGGGAGTGGTTCTTACGTCTTTTGAGAACCAAGGTATTACCGCTTGATAGGGAAATATGTGTCATCTCGGATCGCCATCAAGGAATTCTCAATGCGGTGACGATCGACATTCCCGGTTATCCTCCTTTGCATCACCGATGGTACATGAGACATTTTGTTTCCAACTTCTATAGGGCATGTAAGAGCAAGGAGTTGTCTGATGATCTTCAAGATTGTTGTCTTGCTTTCATGGACCGGCGTTTCACAAACTTATATCTCAGATTGTTGAACAACAAAAAACTCGATTCGAAGGGTCAAGAGTTTCTCGGTAGGCACATTCAACTCCGGGACAAGTGGGCACGAGCTTATGATGAGGGTGGCCGGAGGTATGGTCAAATGACAAGCAACATGGCAGAGGCCTTCAACAAGGTGCTTAAGGGTGTCCGTGCATTGCCCGTCGCTGCAATAGTTCGATACACATTTGACAAGTTGAATAGTTATTGTTTGAACTACTCACTTGAAACGGATAAGCAAATTGCAGGACAGAACAAAAATGAGTACAAGTACAAGTACCCACCCAAGGTTGACGATTGGATGACATTCCAGTCATGGAAGGCGGACCATACATTCGGCGTCGCACTGCGGGTTAAGACGAAAATCCTCGCAACCAAAATTGTCCCTAGGACCATATACCTCCCATACAACCTTAATCACACACAAGATAGTTCAATAAGTAAAGTAGTTGAACAGAATGCTAAATGGTATATATGGGTTGGAAATTCTTACTTGCTCTAGGAGAAGGTTGTCAAACTCATTGGTGTATCTAATATACGCCGCTTGTAGGTCGGTTGGGGGCTTGGAGACCACGTCCCAATTGTAAGCCCAAGTTGGCCACCTCGATCGGTTCGCTCCATCTATATAATCCTTGGCGGGCATTTTATTGGGTCGTCCAATTGGAAAGCGTTCCCACATCCACACCGAGAGAAGTAGCAATGGACCACCAATGTAAGCCTCAGGACCAGTCCTTCGACAAGCCTCGTCCAGCTACGCACCAAAGCACTAAGTTTAATCATGGGGACATTCAAAGAGCATATGTAAAGATGGGAAAAATATAAGCACTTCATTACCTGTCGGTACAAGAAGGCCAATGCCGCTGAACCCCAGCTCCATTTCTTATCCATTTTAGTCAAAGCCTTCAGGCAGTGCCAGTGAGCCATGTTGCCCTTACCATCAGGAAATATAGTCTTCGTGATAACATACCACACATAAACACGGGCATATATCATGACCTCATCATCACTAGCATTCTCAGGGCATGTACTGAAGTTCTGTGATATCCACTTGAAAGTAGCCCCGGCTATGACCCTCAATTTTACCCCCTGTTTTGTTTATAGTGTCACCGGGACACTTACCACCAGTAAGGGAACACATCCGGTCACGCCAGTTGTCAGAGGATGTGTTAATGCAGAGCGGGATCCCCCTGGATAGGGAGTGCGAGGATCATGGACATGTCCTGGAGAGTCACAGTCATCTCACCGGTACGGAGGTGAAAGCTATGCGTCTCCGGCCTCCACCGGTCGACAAGCACGGTGATGGCAGCAGGGTTCATGTGCGGTGTACCACGGTTGACCATATAGATGAATGGGAGCAGTCCCAGCGCTTGGATGTGCACCGTGTACCGATCATCGTATGACATCATCTCTTGGAAATGCCCGTGATACCTCAGTCGTAGGGGAACAAGAGTCTGCACACATACAAGCTCGATTATAACATCTCCATCAAACTTTAGCAACACAACATGAATAGTTGGGTTTATTTTTCTTACCCGCTCGGTCATCAGGAAGGCACGATGAAGCTTATCATACGTCGTCTCAAGAAGCGATGTGCCTTCGACATACCTGGGTTCTACATAGGTTGGGGCATGGGTTTCTTCCTCTTCCGATTCCGACATACTATATAATTAAAAAAAGAAAGTACAACTAAAAATGTGAGTAATTTGTAAATGGCATACTAATATGAATAGAGTGCTTTCTATATGATCATATCTATGTGAGAAAATTTTATGTGAGCAAATTTTATGTGGGCTAACAAGCACATGATGAAGTATTGCTAACAACCATATCTATATGAGCATACATATTACAAATTTATTTCAAGCATATAGTTTCAAGCTATAAGCACATATATAATTTTAAACATATATATTTGACATATATACTAATATTTTGGGATGAACTAGGGTTTCCACATATCACTATGTGGCCACTATATATGACAAGCACATCTCTATGTGGCCACTATATATGAACATACATACTAATATTTGACAAGCATACTAATATTTGACAAGCACATCTCTATGTGGCCACTATATATGAACATACATACTAATATTTGACAAGCATACTAATATTTGACAAGCACATCTCTATGTGGCCACTATATATGAACATACATACTAATATTTTGGAATGAACTAGGGTTTCCACCCATCACATATATATCTAGACACACTACCACATATCTATCCTCCTTTAAGTAATCAAGAAATCAACTATATGTCTTGATTTGGGGATAAACTAGGGTTTCCCTAAACTATAAAAATTAGTGAGATTCATTGGACAAAGAGGGGGATTTCTTAGACAAATACCTGGAGGAGGTGCTCAACAACAAGATCCACGGGCAAAATCGATAGATTGGAGAAGGATTAGAGGAGGGGGAGGTCAACCCTAGCCGCTGCCATGAGTGCTTGTTCTCTGTGAAGAGTCGGAGAGGAAGAGGAAGAAGAGGGTCGGGCCAGGCCGAGCCCCGCGCGTCTTAGTGCTACTGCTTGTGCGGCGCCGTGCGCGGCGGCGCGGCAGGCTAGGGTGGGGCGCCAGCCCGTGTGGCGTGGCACTAACGCTGCATGGGGCCCACGCGCCAGCGTGGCACGGGCTGCCGCGCCGCACCGACGGGAGCAGCAGGGATACGTGCGGCGCCAGTGTGGCTGGTGCTGCAGGGTCGAGCCAGCGTGGCGTCGCTGCGGCGCCATGGCCCACGGGGCCAGCATGTCATATGTGCGGCGCCGCAGGCTTGTGTGCAGCGCCGCACGGACGGGAGTGACAGAAAAGGGTTACTCTCTGTGAAATTGTTTTGGCATAGGTTTATTCTTTAATTTTGTTTCGAGTTTGGGTTATTTTTATTTAAATTACCTGTGTACTGCTCCGTAAGTTGGCTAAGTATAAGCTCGGAGCCTAACCGAGCTTAATTAGCCCGAAAGGGGCACCGGCCGGCAATGCCTTCCGTCAAAGAAAAGGCCACTATACAATACAACAGGCCCTATCGATCTTTGTACCGGCCGGCAGATCGATGGACAGTACGTAGCCTAGGTACACGTACTGTCACCGCGCGCGCAGCACGCATTACTTGTAAGCTACTGTAGTATGATGGACCTCGTGCGTGCGCCCCTGCCCTGTCCAATGCATTTATATTACTGTATCTACCGCACGATCGAACCCGGCGCGTACGCACGTCTTATCATGCTTCCCAGTACACTTGTCCATGGAAGCTTCAACCCTCAATGCAAGGTGGTATCTTCCTCTACTTGCTAGTAAATTTTCGCCGTGGAGATATTTTTATTTTTATTTTTGAGGCCTCTCACAACTGCTGTACTGCTGTAGTATCTGAGCTCGCGCACAAACTCACACCACAGACCACACTCACGCGTTGGAGTATAATCAACTTGTGTGTTTTCACCACCATCTCGCGAGTCCCTCTAAATATATATACTGATAACGCTCGAGCCTTCCTTATTGTAATTAAGCGGCCGCACCTTATTGAAATCGTGCAGCACCGGCCAAGTATGACTCACTTGTAAGTTGTAATTAATACTAAGTGTCAAGGGGCGATCAGTAATTCAAGTAAGGAAAAGGATACTACTAATAGAAACAGAGATACGTAGGGTAAGGCTCGTGCTGACTAGGGCCGGCCTGGTATCAATATATATCAACAGGGCATACAACGGGTATAAATACATGATAGACATACTACAACTCTATGTATAAATATAGCGTTTATCACCCTCCCTTAATCTCAACTCCGGAGAGATTGAGATTGTGCCTACGTGTAGCAAACAATGGCGGTGGTAATGGCTTGGTGAAGATATCAGGTAGCTGATCCTTGGAGGAGATAAATCTGATCTCAAGTAGCTTCTGAGCAATCCGTTTTCGGACAAAGTGAAAATCAATCTCGATATGTTTAGTACGAGCATGAAACATCGGGTTGGCAGAAAGATACGTAGCTCCAATATTATCGCACGGTAGAATAAGTGAACTTCTCTGAATCACTCCAAGTTTACCAAGGAGGACTTGTATCCAAATCAACTCAGCAGTAGCATTGGCAAGTGCCTTGTACTCAGACTGTGTACTGGAACGAAGTACAGTAGCCTATTTTCTGGCACTCCAGGACACTAGATTATTCCCATAGAAGATAGCAAATCACCCCGTTGATCGGCGGCCATCAGCATTATCAGCCCAATCTGCATCAGAGTAAGCAGAGAGGAGCGGAATGGTAGAGAAGCATCAGTAGACCATGTGACAGAGTACCCTTCACATAGCGAAGAATGCGCTTGACCACCGACCAATGAGAACACCGAGGAGCATGCAAATATTGACACACTTTGTTGACATCAAAGGATAAATCTAGGCGTGTCATGGTAAGATACTGAAGACCTCTAACAATACTACGATACCGAGCAGAATCCTATGCAGAAGTGGAGTGCCATCATTACCTGAAAGCGTCTTAGAAGACACCATAGGAGTAGTCGTAGGAGCACACTTCTGAAGTCTAGCTTTCAACAACTATTCAGATGCATATTTTCGTTGACTCAAAAGAACACCACCATGACTCGGAGTATGTACCTCAACACCAAGAAAGTAATGGAGTGGGCTGAGATCCTCGAGAGCAAAGGAAGAACCAAGCTAAGTAACAAGACGATTAGTAGCTGCAGACGACGAGCACACCACAATACTGTCATCAACATAAACACGCAGGTACAGTGTGAGGTCTAGTCGACGCAGAATGGACAGAGAGGTGTCAGTTGTAGACGGTGTAAAACCAAGACAAGTGAGTACAGAACTGAGTCTGGCATGCCATGCACTGGGAGCCTGCTTGAGCCCATATAGAGCTTTATCCAGCCGACACAAGTGACCTAGGTAACTTGTATCCTGAAAACTAGGAGGCTATCGCATAAACACCTCCTCTTCAAGTACTCCATGTAAGAAAGCATTATGAATATCAAGTTGTCGAAGGTGCCACCCCTAAGTAAGAGTCACGGACAACAACAAACGAATGGTAGTGGGTTTAACAACTGGACTGAAAGTATCCTCATAATCGAGTCCATAACGTTGTTTGAATCCTTTAGCAACCAAGCGAGCCTTATATCTGTCAATGGATCCATCAGTTTGCCTTTTAATTTTAAACACCCACTTGCATCAGCCTAGACGTGAGGGGAGTGTTAAAATATACAGTCTAGCCCTTTGCATCAGTTCAGACTTTTGGGATAGATGGCTAGTGCATCAATTCAATAGCTACTCCCAGGGGATCGCACGAATTGATCCCCGGGTCACGTGCGCCGCTCCTCTCCCACGCGTTGCCACACCTCTCCCCGTGTCGCCGCTCCTCTCCGCGCCCGCGCGCTGCTCCTCTATCCTGCACCGTCGCTCCAGCCCCGCGCGCTGCTTGTAACACCACGTCCACTGTGCCCCGGAGGTGTCACTCCTGGCAGCTTAATATGCCCCACAGACCAACACTAGTTTTTTTTTGCGCAATTTGTTCTCACTCGTGCGCACTCGGTACCCACTTCTCGGTCTGTCATGCATCCTAGAATTGCTCTAGGTCAAGCACGCTTAATCTTAGAGTTTTTTTTAGATGAGCTTCCGAAAAAGAAGTTGCAACTTGTTGATATGAGTATCCTATCAATCATATTGAGCCATGTGCCTGGATCTCACACTGCTCCTCTCCGCCTCGCCGCCTCGCCTTCCCGTCGCTTGCAAGTCCCTATGGCGTGCCGCCGCCACCTTTGGCCCATTGCCGCTGGCCGCCTGCGAGATCTGGGATGTCCCGCACCAACCATCCTTTGCGGCGGTGGTTGCTACACGCCGCGGTGGAGGTTGCTACAAGATGTGGATGCCGCTGCTATTAGCATATTTTTTTGCTACCACCATTTTGTGATTTTGCTATAATAGCGTAAATTTTTTGCTACGAGGTTTTCTCCGACGATATTTTTTCGGCGTAGTCAATTTTGCTACATTAGGACTTTTCTTGCTACAAGGTATCCGGTGAGGTCTAGTATGTTTGTTTTTTTTCTAGACTAAACCGTTTGCTCCTACATGTAGCAAAATCGGGACTATTTGTAACAAAAGCGTATCATTTATAGTAAAAGAGGGAGGACAAGCTATTTTTAGGGACATGTGTCGCGCTGTCGTCCCGGGGTTCCGGGACAAATATTCTCGGGGGACGCGTAGCACTTTCCTTCTAGCAATTAGTCTATCTGATGCCGAAAACGAAAGCGGTCTCTGCAGACTGCAGCTTAATTGCAAGCTGACGAACTTGACCGTGCAGCTGCAGCCACGGTACTACAAGTGTAGAGAAAACCCTTAATTGCGATCCGAAGAACAGAGATGAACGGGAGCGAATATAAAATCGTTATGACTCAGTCAGAACCGGTTTATCACGGCAACTTAAGAAATACGGAGCGCTACAGTAGCAGAGCCACGGTACGAGCCGTCCAAGATCGATGCCAACGGCAGCCCAGTTAATGGCAATGCGGTGCACGCGCCCCGTTTCTGACAGAGCAAGTTAAGTATACCGTCCTGGTTGATCCTCCAGGAATCACACGATACCGATCGATGCACCTGCAGTCCTAGTTTATACGCTAGTAGTAGTATGTGCATCTGACTCTCTGGATGTCAAGCCAAGATGGCAGGGCAACAGGCTGTTAACAGGCCTTAGTTTAGTCGTGCGTCGAGCGCCCATGCCGTAGGTAGCACTAACAGCTGCTTGCAGTAATTAAGCGACGGTAGTACTACTAGTTTAACGTAACCGATGAAGCGTATGGCCATGTCCAGGGGCTACGGAGAGCGTGCGTGCGCGCCTAGTTTTACCTAACCGATGGACGAAGCATTTAACCATCTTGACCGGCTTATACCGCTCAACCACGTCCACACGCAACAACGGCTTAAGATATCGGTTTGCGGTAAATTACTAGTCCCTGCTGGAGAGTCAGTCACCGTTGCGTGCGGTCTGTTAAGTGTCTGAACGCTCAAACTGGATCCCTGGAAAGTCGCAGTTGCGTTCTAAGCCAAACTCGTGGTACGATGATGCAGTTCCCATCCACAGTTGGCAGCAAGCGTTTGTGAACTGTGACTTGCGTTACGTGTCCGCTCTGGTTTCTGTATGCTTCGGTCAACAGCGAGTTGGCCGCAACGCAACGAGACCGTACGGGTACGGCGGCAGAGCCGGCCAGAGACCCAGACCACGGGCCGTCCGTACTCGTTCGGCCACCGGGTCTCCAATGCAAATGTTTCGGTCACGTATACGCGTCGAACGAACGGAGTTTGATGCATGGTGACCGAAAGAAGCGACGGATTTACGCACGCAAAGACACACTGGCTAGCAGCAAGTTTCGGGAAAGAGGCACCGGGAAATGAACTAGGAATGCATTTGTACAAAAGAGCTAGTACTCCAGTATAATGTAGTAGAGCGGTGGCAAAATTGCCGGAATTGCTCCTTATGCAACCAAATCCAAGAATCGTTGGCACACCTCCTCTACAAATGTAGATTCACTACTACAAGAATATGAAAAAGGATTTTAGCTTAGTGTGAGTGTCATGACATCCTTGCAAGGCTTCCGGCTAACGAGGCTTCCGTTGAAGATTGGTGGATAAAGCTCGCTTGATCGAGGAAAGGCAAGGAAAGCTATGGCCTCCACGATCATGCTTCTCTCTTGGGAGATACTATAGAAGGAACGAAATGCAGTGGTGTTTCGACATCATGCTTCCCTGGCAAATGTGGTTACTGCTAGAATTAAAGATGAAGCGAGAGCGTGGTGTTTAGCCGGTGCAGATTTCTGGAGCAAATGTAATACCGGGAGAGTCGACCTTCTATAAAGTCCTAGTAATTATCCTAGGCATGTTGTTGTGTCTAAAAACTCTTCTTAATTAATGAAAATGGCAAATTTTTTACCCTGTTTTAGAAAAAAATTATAATGTAGAGCATCAAACAAGTAGTAGCTTTGGAAAGGAGTAGCCGATTGGAATTTTCAGCTAAACGAGGAATCAGGAGAGCTACTGTCAACAATGATCCGTTCCTCAAACCATTCACCGTGGCAAATGGCAGACAGCGAAGTAAGACTAGCTCAGAAAACAGCTGCTTTCTGAATTATGGTCCGCAAATCACTAGAGCTACGACCATACCTTTCCGGAAAGAACCGGCCATGTGACCTCTGCTAGCTATATGGTCAGCAGAGTTCAGCTAGTTTCTGGTCTTCTGGCCGAGCTTTTTAGACTTCCGCTCTGAGCATGAAAGCTTGCTGCTGAGCGGCTTAATTGACTGTTTCACCGTAATCTCGTACTCTGGGTCGGCTTCTGAAAGAGACACTACGCGTTGAAGCCTCTCCTTGAGCATCGTGTCAGTACTGAAGACGCATGAGATGGACACGTAAGTGTGTAAAATTGCAGGCAGCAGAACTTGATACTCTTGGAACATGCTGGGCAATTTGGCTATAGCTTTTCCAGGCCTGAGGCCTCTGTGCTAAGAACGGTCTAATTATAATTAGCTAACGGCGAGAGACCACACCAGGCCAAGCCAACTCAAGACTCAAATTCCACAACAAGACACTCGTTATGTCAGAACTCACCGTGTATCTGACTCAAATTCCACAACCATAGCCACCTATAATGTTCTCTGTTGAACTTCATCTTGTTCATTTGATCCTCACATGGACTTCATATTGATCATATTTGATTCACTATTGAACATAATACCTATGCCCCGAAGTTTTTTCTTTGCTTCTTCTCGATCATAATATAATCATATCTTGAACTCAGATCTTGATGCATATCTCGATTTTGAGGCATCCATCCCAAACCCATCCACTATACTTAAGCATTAGTGGTGGGAAATCTCGTTGTACATATCTTGATGAAACCGTTGGTTCGTAGAATTTTCAAGCATTACTAATTCTTGATACTTTTCATATGTATTACTGATGTAGTATAGATTGGATTTTCCTTAGAGGACTTAGGTGTTGAGAAGAATCCGCTTGGTGTAAATTACTTTGAACAAAACATTGAGAACTTTATAGAGCTTTTGTTTACCGGACCAAACATGGACTTTTTGTGGGTTTATCACTAGATGAAAGTAGGCCAGGGTCAAAATTTCACCTGTAGCTATGCACACACAAATGAGATATAAAAGATAATAAGAATCATGGACTGTATAAGAACATAATAAAGATTTGGAGAAAATTGTGGGCGGTGCATCCTAATAACACCATATGCTACTACCGCATCACTATGGGTTTGTTGTCCAACCACTACTCAGTTATTAAGATAAACATACCAAAACAATAAGCTATGTTATATCATTGTGATTTCCTAGAGAATTACTTACAACATACTATGCTTCACTTACTATCACTAGGCTTCAAATTGGTATCCCCCCTACTCTATCCTCTTTAACTTTATTGATATTCAGGGTCTTGGGTACTTGACAAGTCGTAAGATCGATACGAGATACTAGAGAAAAACACATATATCTAGATTACTTCAAATATACAAAGAATCCTGTATCAAAAGACGCACATATTGTTGTGAGCCTAGGCCTCAACCCTTAGCCTATGGGGACTACTCACTCATATGATTTGATCAAGAATCATAAACATTGTATAAGAGTTCTTGAAAGAAATTTAAGATATATATATATATTCTTGCAATACCACCAAGTGCGAATGAATCAATATGAGAAGTATGGTACTATGGCTATGATGGAGGTTGGATGTGGAGATGTATGTGCAGCTATGATGACGTAGAACTTCTCCTCTCCTCTGTGATAGTCATGTTGTGGATAAATGGATTGCTCTTTGTTTTCGTCTTGTCTTGGTGTAGAAATGCTAGGGTCCCTTCACAATAGGTTGCCAGTTCAATTTTCCCGAGACAACGCCGCATGGTACGGCCTCACGTTACATACAGGGATGACATTCAGAATGCTATCCTTATGTGGTTTGGTCAGCAAGACATAGATACATCGCTATAGGAAAATGAAGATAGTATCAAAGATTGATGGATGAAAATGGTCTTGGATGACAAAAACGCTCGACTGCGGCACAACTAGTTCAAATTCTTTTAAAAGTAGTTGCTTTGGAATATTCCATTCTTGTAACAACCACAACTTCAGATCCTGCTTCTCTGCAATTTCTGGCCCCATATTCAGTGTGTGCCATGTGGGAACATTTTCGCGATAATGGAAGGGGTTATTTTTACTTTCATTCCCTTAAAAGATAGGCTTTTAAAATAGGAGTCATGGAATAATGCTCAATTGACATGTTGATTTTTTATAGTATAAGAAAAACAAACCGAATTAAATTCATGGATTTACCACGACCTCTCTTGTGAGAGTCCATAGATAAACATATAAAAAATACTATCTCCGAGACTATTAAAAAGGGCATTGAACGATAAAGAAATCGTTCACATATAAGAAAACTATAATATACCTTGTAAGTAACATGAGGTGCTCGGAAATGATTGAAATAATTGAATAGGAGGATCACTATGACTATAGTCCTTTGTAGAGTTTCTAGAGAACAAAATTATGCATGACATTTTCTCCATGCTCATGCTCGTATCTTGGGAAGTTTGTAAAGAGAGAAATGCTCGGGTGTTCTGTAACCACCCTTTGACGACAACAACTCTCACCATCAAAATCAAAGAGGAGGCTAAATTGTGGAGCATGATCAGGGCTAAATTCGTGTGTAATGTTACACCGGGAAAGTGCGGTCTAGTAAAGTTTCTAAACTCCTTCTTAATAGCAAATCTTTTGCTTTGTTTAAAAAAGGAAGTTAGGTGAATATAAACTATAGTATGTGTGTCCTCGTCAGAGATGCTAACATGCACGCAGAGGTTACAAAAAAAGTGATACACTCAAGCTTCAAAGTTCCAACTAATTAAAGATGAAGTGGTTATTACTGCCAGAATCTCCGCCGCGCATTATTTCTCTTGGCGCCTAACTATCAGCCCAATTAAGTTGCAGTAGCGTGTTCGCTCTTCCCCCCTACTTGTTCTTCTTCACACATTCACGTTTTCATGACATGGTCGATCCGTGAAGTGCCACACACGGAATAAATCGATGGAAAAGGGCCAGCGGCTTAAAATAGACAGAGACAGCTTGTCGCTGGTCGTCGTCAGTCGTCACCTCCTGCTGTTGCCATGTCGACGCCAAAATGTGGACATCACCGGAACAATAATATGTCTCCCATGCACGGTGGCCGTCGTTTCACCCGGCCGGCCGTGATTGTTACCACGCTGATGGCCACCGGCAACCAACATCTCGTTCGAATTAAATATTTGATCGATACGGAAAAAAGACACGCGGTGACCTATATAGCTATAGGTTTCAAGCGGACTACGATCGACGCGTCGATGGATCGCTCGATTCTGCAGGGTCCACGCAAGTGCATGCTCAATTGCTCATGCAGACAGGTATCGGCGTCTCCTTTCTGCTGCGATCATTTTCGGACGTGGATGTACGTTTTGTATTCCCCTCAAAGTCAAACCCTATGACCGTCATGTCTGAATGAACTGATTGCGATCAAAATGTACTACAGCTAGAGCGTAGAACTTTTGTGTACAGCCAGTGAAGTATATGAACTGATCGAGTTCTTGTGTCGGACTGTCTGCACAAATCAGGTCGGTAATTAAAGTCGTGGTAATTAACAGCCGGACCAGGTTAGGTTTACAACCGATTCCCTGGCCGCCTAGGTAATTAACTTTGCTCAACCCTGCCGGGTCGTTCGCGCTTGGGAGCTTGCGCCGCCCACACAACCCTAAAATCCTTCCTACGGCGGTCCTCTCCGGCCTCTGCCGCCGCGGCGCCGGCGGTGGCGAGCACGCATTGCCTCCGAAGGCGGCGGGCGGGCCCCCTTCGTGCGCCCTGACGAGATCCCTTTGCGCGAGGAGGTCGTGACGCGGCGAAGCGGATGGTGGTTGGCCTGTGGGGCGGCGGCGTTCACCGGTGCGGAGGGCTCGCTGACCCGCGGCTGGGAGGCGTGGAGGAGATCGTTTCGGGCGCGGCTGCAGGGCGGTGGCGGAGATGCGATGCCCTAGTGCACCGTTGTTCCTCATGGTGCGGCTGCAGGCCGGTGGCGGCGACGTGGTGCCCTTGCGGCAACGTTGTTCCTCATGCTGCCGTGGCGGCGGTGGCCCTAGGCGGTGGCATTGCTCCTCTTGGTGCCGTGGTTTCGAGCCTGATATACTTGTTCCTTTCACCGGGAGTCGGCCGATGGTCTGGGGACTGCCACATCGACATGAATAAAAGGTGGCAGTCCTAGGGTTCCTCCTGCACAATGACAAAGATCTGATGACTGTCATCCCTCGTTGATCTGGTCTGGAAAGGCGTGTTCTGAAAGGCACCGCCGGCGAACTCCCATGGACGTCTCATGCCTAGAGTTTCCTGGATCAGATGGAACTCGGTCGCGTGCACCCTTATTGTTTCTGGCCATTTGGTTTCAGAGGAAGCATCGTAAAGCCCTGATATCGGTTACCATCATTGGACACGTCCTTGGCAGTCTATGGTGAAGTCAGAAGCGGAGAAGGGCGTGAAAGCCGAGATATGAGGACTAGCATTGGTGGTTTGAGTCTTGTGGTAGTAAGGAACTGGCTTGGTGACTGGTGATTCGTAGCAGTGACAATGAAAGTGGGGCCGTTGTCACAGGAGAAATTCATAGTCTTACCTTGCATGGTCAAAATCCAAGGTCTGTTCTTAATTGGTTGTACCTGACAATGACCTCGTTGAAGGAATTATTTTGTGAGCAAGGAATCTCTCCAAGGTGAAAATCTATGACCTATGATCTGACGATGACTGCGCTTATGCATTGTTTCCTTCTTGAAGACGTTATTTTTTGAGAAGCTGGACTTCTGGTGGTGTCTTAATGGTGTCAGGTGTGCTGCTACAAGGAGCAGATTGCTAAAGTGGGACTTTTCTTTCTTTTTTGTATTTTTCCCGGAACTGTGATGCGTTGTTGCACAGATCGGATGTAACTGGCATTTTCGTGATATTAATGTAATCTCCTTATAAAAAAAGTTTACAACCGATTCAATATAGTACGTACAGCACGAAAATGATTGACCTGGCGTATTTTGGCCACTTCGGATTATTAGTATGCGCATCGCATGCATACATCATATACACATGTGGGAAAACGGAAACTAAACGACGAAGTTTGTAATTTGCATGCCACCGTATAAGTATGTTATCCTCATTTAAAAAGGGGCAGGTTCCTCGATCATTTTATCAAGGAACACGGGGTAGATCAACTTTTTTCTTTTGCAAGGGGGTAGATCAACTTAACAAGCCTCCAATGCACGAAAACAATTTGATCAGCCTGACAGGTATGTTGGTCGGCTCGTAGAACATCGGCTACGGTCCGGTTACATACGTCCGCGGCAGGTCGCGGTCGAGCAACTCAACGTACGTCCCCATTTCGCCATGCCATGCGCGTGCTGCATGCGTGGAATACGAAGCCGCCTGCTGGTGGCCGGGGTAGTAGTACGAGCAGAGAAGCTTTGTCTAAGTACGTTGGCATTATTACCATCATCAGCTCTTCATACGCACGCGGCAGACTACTGTATAGGCGCTTACGTATAGTGATAGCTAACGATAAACCGACTCATCAGAGGGACAATTAGGCCATCGTCGTCGCGGTAAGCTACGGGTCCTTTTTACCGACAGATCGATCAGTCTCACTCTCACGCAGCAACCAGGAGAGGGAAATTTTGCTCAAGTCGATGCACGAGTGTGCATGTTCGTCTTACGTGGTTCTTTTATTACCATCGATCCACGACCTGCTGCTGCCGGCCACTAGCTAATAAGCTACTGCCAGCGATCGATCGACATGCGACGGTCATCTTTAGGAATTGGGAGGAGATATGCACGTGTAACATGTAGGCTCAACATGTAGTGCCAAGAGACGGGACACGAACGTCCCACCCACCGCCCCCGGCTGAAAGGATATTTGATGGCATGGCATGGCCGGGCGGGCGGCGACCTATACAGAGACAAGGTGAATAATTGAAGGTGGCGACGGACAGTAGTACCTGCTTGATTTATGCATGGCTACGAGGCGATCGCCCACGCGGGCAAGGCAAAAGAGGGTACAGCGAGATAGGAGAAGACGAGGGGAGTACTTGCTTGAACGTGGATTCCTGTCCTGCTGCAACAGTTGCCGGGTTGTGATTTATCATTTTACTGGTCCAGGTAGGCGTGATTGCGCACATCTAAGAGCATCTCTAACCCATTTTTCTAAAGGAGAAAACGGCCAGACTAAATTTAGAGAGCATATTTGCTCCTCTAAACTAGTGCCACAGAATCGGTCCCAAAAAACTTAGAGGACTAAAATTTTGCATTTTGCAAATCAAAACTATTGAACCAAATTATGAATATTACAAACCGAATAAGTGTAACAAATTAAATTATTCATTATTGCAAACCCAAATAAATATAATAAATCAAATTGTTCAATATTACAAACCGAATTGAATGTAATAAATCATTTTTTTGGAAAGCAAATTAATGAAAGCAAACACAACTAATTGCGGTGGAGACGCCGGATATGCTTAACAATATTAACATGTATCTAAGTATGTGCCTCCTTATTCTCGATGTTTCGGTGCATTACGAGGAACCGGTCGATCCTGGATAGATCATGCTCAGGCACAATAGGGTCTCCATTTGAGTTTGGTTGATCCATGCATGGCCGAACTAAGATCCCCTCCTCGATGCCCCCAAAATCTTCGTTCAAAACCATGATCATTGTCATTTCCAAATCTTCGTCTTCATTATCTTCCTCCTCGGACAAAGAATCGCCGAAAATTCATCTCTCTCAACCTCTTCATCTACACCCGAAGGTGCTCTTGGTCAAGCTAGGCCGCAAACAAAGGCGAAAAACAAACCAAAGGTTATTTGGGAATTCGATCGAATACCTTGTGCACGACGGAGGTGCAGTACGCGGTCGGGCAGTTGGCGCCGGCCAAAAGGGGGTCTGACGACCACGGGGTCTACGAGACGACCGGATGGCAAGGTCTTGGCCAAGAAATGCCCTCCTGGCGGCAGCGCGACGACCGGACGGTGACGAACCGAGTCCTCCGCCAAAATTCATCGAAATCTGGCCATGGACCTCGGTTCTGGCCACGAACTGGTCGGACGTGGTCGATCTACACCACTTCCATCCCCTCTGATGGCTTTTACCGACCGAAATCGACCACGCCGCGACCAAAAACAAGCTTTCTATCGGTTCCGACCAGAGACGGGTTCCACCTCCATACGGCAACTCTCGAGGGTGATTCCGGGGACGTCTTGCACCCGCGACTAGGGCGGATGGGGGAAATAGGGCCCACTGCTCGTTGCTCCTCTCATGCACGGCTTCCTCGGGCTCGTCGTCGAAGTGGGAGGAAGGCGTCGTCATCCTTGTCCTCCTCTTCCATGTCCATTGCCACGGCAGCCGCCTGCATGATACGCTGCACCTCCGCTATGTCGTCCGTCGCACGGTCGAGCGCTTCTCGCGACGTATTACGGTCGTACCACAGCCTGCGAACTTCCACAACGGTGGCATCGCACGCCGCCTTCTTAGCCAACACCTTAGGCGTGGCGTGGCGCATTGCGCCCACCATGTCAGCAGCGGCTTAGCGGGCTTATCTCCCTTATCGCGGTTTTGGCAACATCGCGCACCACCTGCACTCTGTTGCGGTGAGGTATGACTGCTGAGATTGCGTCATTTTTTGTTCAGGGACTAGTGACCCCCCTGCGGTCATCTTTTATAGACCGCGGCCAGGGGAAAGAAATGACATGGACGACATGGAAGTTTCGGGCCGTGGGCGGAAAACGGGCACAACGCAGGGGGAAACAGGAGCCATCGAGAGCGGAAAACACTAGCCACGCGTGAAGCCGGCGGTGGTAATTGGCAACGTCTCATCGCCATTATAGAGAGGTTGCCAAGTGCTGACAGCGTGCGGGGCGGCCGAAATGCGTTGGGCCGCTAGACGCACCCATCGACCTGGCCCGGACCGCAATCCCTTTTCTGTTTGTGGATCTATCCATCCGTACATAATTGAACGGTTTGCATCGCTGGTTTGGATCGACCCACTAGAAATTGTATGACTTTTATCAGGTCTAGTCAAGGTAGTTGCGGTACTTACGGCAGCTCAAGAGAGAGAAGAGTGTGGGCAACACCACAGTCTACACTTAGGTCATCTCCACCGAGCCGACCCAAACGGGTGACCCAAAACGTCTATTTATGTTCGTTTGGGTCGGTCGGGGGCGATTTGGGTTGTGGTCTAGCATGTTCGGCCAACCACGTCTAGCAGGGCCATGCCTTTTTTTTAAAAGTCAAACAAAGTCAATTCACGCTAAAACTGGCAAAAGTTCGTACATATTTATACGTAATTTACATTCAAAATATAAAAGATAAAAATTGAACTATCCCTAGCCCTAGCTACCGATCTTTGCGCTCGACACCGTCGCGCCCATCTATGGGTCGAGGTCGATGTACTCCGACGGCGTCCAGAGGTTGTCCGGTAGCAGGGCCGAAGCGGGCACGGGCACGGGCGGGTCAATCACCTGCCCAGGCCACGCTACCGACGATGTCATGCAGCGGTGGAGGTGCGCCAGCTCCATCCCCTCCTCCGACACGACTGGTGGCACCCACCCCGGCAATGGCGGCACAGGAGGCAGCTGTGCATTTTCCTGCGCCACCAGGCTGATAAGCTGGACGACCTCTTGGTAGACTCCCCACAAGGCTTCCTCGTCCTTCATGCTGGCCACAATGGCCTGCTCGGTGAAGGCATTCTCGTCATAGTCCCGCACTAGGACCTCCAGATACTCCAGGGACAGGTGCACGGTGGCGACTGCGACATCGTCCTCCTCCTCCTCCTCGTCGCCTCGTGGTCATTGTTGGCCTTTTTTGTACCATCCTGGCGTCTTCATCGTTGGTGGCGGTGGCAGCGGCAATGATGCTAGGGTTGAATATGGAGATGGTGAGAGGTGGGGAGTGTGGCACCGACGCGCGCAGGGTTAAGTAGCCCCTACGCCCGCGAACTCGCACAGGTTCCCGCTCCTTCACCGTCAATGTCGGCGCGGAAACTCAAACGACCTCTCGTCAGTCAGGGTGCTGTCCCGCCAGCATTTATGGCATAGGATGCCGCCGGTCAGATTGTCATCCGCGCCTCTGAATTGCTGGCGTGATTTGCGTTTGAATCAGTGCAAATCGCTGTCGCACTAAGTGATACGTCCAAAACGTATCTACTTTCCCGAACACTTTTGCTATTGTTTCTCCTCTATACTTGTGTGATTTGGATGTAACTAATGCGAACTGACGCTGTTTTCAGCAGAATTGCCTTGGTGTCCACTTTTTGTACAGAAAATCAACTATCAGGAAAAATCCCGGAAAATATGCCAGAAATCCTATTTCACCCGAAGACTCTAGGAGCCAGAATACGAGACGGAGAGGAGCCCTAGGGTGGCCACACCACCTGGTGGCACGGGCCAGGCCAGGCCGCGCCAGGGGGTGGTGTGGGCCCCCCAGGCACCCTCTCGGTCTCTCTCTTCGCCTATAAGGAGCCTTCTGACCTAAAAACCAAGGGGGGGGGTCGACGTTTTTCCAGAAGGAGTTCCACTCCGCCGCCACCACCAGATTCCACGAAACAGTACTAGAAACTCTGTTCTAGCACCCTGCCGGGACGAGGAATTGGAGGAGATCATCGCCATCATCATCATCACCATCGCTTCTCCATCGATCATCCATGTTTCCCCCATCTATGAGTGAGTAATCCCCCGCTGTAGGCTATGGGGATGGTAGGTATTGGATGAGATCGTTCATGTAATGGCATCAGATTGTTAGGGCTTAGTGCCTAGTATCTTTTATTAGTGCTTTATGACTTTGTTGCGACTTGTTGTGCTTAATGCTTGTCACTAGGGCCCGAGTGCCATGATTTCAGATCTGAACTTATTATTGATTCATTATGATAGTATTGTTTCTGGTCTTATCTACAAGTTGTATACACACGTCGTTGTCCGGAACCTATGGTCCCGAAGTGACAGAAATCGGGATAGCCGGAAGGGAAAGGCTTTGATGTGAGGATCACATGTGTTCACGGAGTGTTAATGCTTTGCTCTGGTGCTTTATTAAAAGGAGCACCTTAATTGCCAGTAGTTCCCTAGAGGCCCCGCTGCAAACGGGCTGGCAGGACAAAAGATGTTGTCCAAGTTCTCATTGCGAGCACGTATGACTATATATGGAACACATGCCTAGGATTGTCTAGTACTTGGGTGCTTTATCTTATTTATCTGCAATTGCCCTATGTTCTGATTGCTATGTGAATTGTCTTGTCCATGCAACGCCCGTCCATCCATCCCTATGCCTACCACACTCGAATCTCATTGTTTACTGCTTTTGTTACTACTGTCTTTGCTTTACTACTGCTGCTGCTTTACTATTCCTACTACAAAACTGTTGCTACTGATAAACTGTTGTGAGCAAGATTGTTTCCAGGTGCAGCTGAATTGACAACTCAGTTGTTAAGGCTGATAAGTATTCTTTGGCTCCCCTTGTGTCGAATCAATAAATTGGGTTTCACTTTCCTCGAAAATACTACGATACACCCTCTATACTTGTGGGTCATCAAGACTATTTTCTGGCGCCTTTGTCGGGGAGCATAGCTTTATTTATCAAGTTCACTTGGATTCTCTATTGTTCGCTGCTATCCATCCATCATGGGTAAGTCTCGTGATGGCAAGGTTCCTATTTTACCATCCACTACAAGAAGAGGTACGGTTCTGAACACCTCTACCGCTCTTGAGTCACCGTCTATTATAAGTAAGCTCGTTACACCACCACATACACATGCTACACACACTGCTAGTACTGCTGAATCTGAAACTTCTGATGATTATGATGCTGCTTCTACTGTGCTTGATAAGAGTGGTTCATTAGGTCCTTTCCTAGATGCTACGATTGCTAGAACTATAGCTGGAAATACCGAAACTCCTAATGAAGACACTACCACACCTGTTAGCTCACTTGAGTCTAGTGAGAGTTATGATGCTGAAGAAGATTATGTTGAGATGACTGATGAGTTTATTGAAGCATGTAGGAACACCCATGATAGGAGCGCTGCTAAGAATGTCCTTGAGAGGCGTACTATTAGACCCAAATTATCTCTTAATGCTAAGTTTGCTGCTTCTCCCATAAACATTATAGATGAAGATTATGATTTCTCTCTCGATCTATCTTACATAGCTATTGTCGAGAAAGAACCTTTTTGTGGGACTAAGAATGAAAGTGCGGTAGCACATATGAATGAACTTTCTACCATGAGTGGCTTATTTTCTGATGATATTAAAATGTGTACTTACTTTGTTGCTAAGATCTTCCCTTTCTCACTAAAAGGAGAAGCTAAAACTTGGTTTGGTAATTGACCTCCTGGATCTATTGATAACCCTGAGTGCTTGATTAATACTTTCCTGCAGAAATATTTTCCTTCTAGTGCTAGACATGCTGTTTTGCAACAACTTTTTGATTTTAAACAGGGAGAAAAAGAGGTATTGCCCGAATCTTGGGGCAAGGTTTTGTGCTTTGATTCATGCACAGGCTGGAAGTCCTTTACCTAAGAATGAGCTTCTTGATATATTTTATAATGGACTAACCGAAGAATCTAGGACATACCTAGATAGTTGTGCTGATTGTGTTTTCAGGAATAGGACTCCCAAGGAAGCTGAGGAATTAATGGCTAAAATAAGCAAGAATTATGAAGATTGGACTCCTCCTAAACAAGTTACACCTGAAGTAATTGTACCCGAACCATCTATTCCTGTGCCTATTCCAACACCAAAGAAGAGGGGAGTTATTGAATTAAATGATGAAGTGATGAAGGAAGCTAAGAAATGTCTTAAGGAGAAGGGAATTAAAGCTGCAGAATGTCAAGAATTTACCTCCTATAGAAGAATTATGTAAGCCTATTCCCTACTCACCCACTATTGAGGTACACTCTCTCCAACACTTTGATGAAGGTGATATCCCTTACTTGAAACCTCCTGATCAATGCTTAGAAGAATTTGATATCTTTATTGTTAAGCAAGATAACTTTAATAAAAGGGTGCAAAATCATCTAATGGAAAACACTAGAGCTATTGTTGAGTTGAAAGATATTGTGGGAAGAACCTCTAATGATGTTAAAATGATTGTTAAACACTTTCAAATGGTTCAAACTCAAATAGATCAACTCGTTAAAGTGCAAAACGACTTGCTAGTTAATGCTGCTAAAGAAAAACATGCTTATGAAATTAGAACTAGAAGTGGTGCTGCTACCCAGGATCCTCTATATCCTGAGGGGCATCCCAAAAGAATTGAGCAGGATTCTCAACAAACTGAAAATAGTGGTTCTACTCGTAAGAAAAGAAAAAAGAAACATAAAACTGTTGTAGAACCCTCTGAACCCGCTATAGATCCTAATAGTGTATCTATCTCTGATGCCGAAACTGAAAGTGGTCATGAAGAAAATGAAGTGCCTAATGAAGAAAAGGTTGAAGAAGAATCTGAAAACCACACTAAGACTACTAAATACACCAAAGAAGATTTTATTGCTAAGAAACATGGTAGTGAAATGTTGGGTCCGCGGCATAGAAAACAAAAAATTTCCTACGGTGTGAACTACACGCCAAGATCTATCTACTAGGTACAAAGCAACGGGTGGACATACATCCAACGAGAACTTACCCTCGTAGACAACAAGCTTTGTTAACGAGTAGGAACTCGTGGTTGATGTAGTCGTACACTTGCCGATCTCAAGATCGTGAGGAAGTCCGAGCGCCGCAACTCAGCAGCGCATCCGCACTCGCACACACGTTCAAGCCACCGAACAATCTCCACCTCCTCGCTCCAGCAATCCAGCGGAAGCAGCAACTCCTTCCAAACGAAATGCCACCAGGAACATGTATCTCACTAATCCGAGACCATGGGGGAATAATTCTAGAGGGGAGAGAGATCCTTCATAAGGAGGTGTGTGGATGAAGGAGGGAATGGGTGGCCTTTTATAGGAGGAGGGGGGGTGCCCCCTCTCTCCATGGCCGGCGCATGGGGGGGTGACCCCTCACCTCCCCCATTCATGTGGTGGTAACCCCTCCACATTAAAATGCCTCTTCACATTCCCTTTAAAAGTCTCCACTTTAAATGCATTAAATTTCTCCAAATTTAATGCTCTCTCATTTAATAAAACTCTTTTTATTAAATTTATTCAGAATTTTGTTAATTACTTTAATTAACAAACATTCACATATAGCCCCTTGCAATATTTCAATATCACATGCAGAACCACCTTCTGCAATTTCAGCCGAAACAATTTCCGATTTCTATTGAAACAATTCCCGCGCTTTGCAATTCTTTCGTCTGAAACATATGTGCTCCAAAATGGTGTCCGGTAACTCTTAAGTGTGCCACCCTACGGTTCGCGAATAATGCAGACATGATCGAGACCCTTCTCCGATCAATAATCAGCAGCGGGACCTGGAGATCCGTACTGACTCCTACACATTCAATGATGACTCCTGTGATCATGAGAACCTTTAACGCTTGTAACTAAATCCCTTTGTCTCTCGATATATTACATGTCCGAGATTCGATCATCGGTATCTCCATACCTAGTTTGATCTCGTTACCGACATGCACTCTTTTCTCGTTCCCGTGATATAACATTCTAGTGATCACATCACTTGCTTGCAAGCTATCCTAATGTGATATCACCGAGAGGGCCCAGAGTATATCTATCCGTCATCTGGATTGACAAATTCCACTCTTGATCCATGAGCCTCAACATAACACCTTCGTAGTACTGAACCCATCTTTATAGTCACCCTGTTACGGTGTGACGTTTGATGTTATCAAGATACTCTTCCGGTGTTAGCAATTAACATGATCTCATGGTCTAAGGATAAAGATTACTTCGTATGATGTTATAGCAATATAAACATAATGACTTGATCGTAATGCTATACTTCGGATGAATGTTCATCACATCATTCCACCAATGGTGTGACCTTGTTATTAACAACATCCAATGTCCATGATTAGGAAACCTTGATCATCCTGTTAATCAACAAGCTAGTCTATAAGAGAGGCATGGCTAGGAACACTTTTTGTTTAATAAACACACATGTATTGATGTTTCCTAATCAATACATTTATAGCATGTAAAATAAACATCTATCATGTATAAGGAATATATAATAACAACTTTATTATTGCCTCTCAGGGCATATTTCCTTCGGTCTCCCACTTGCACTAGAGACAATAATCTAGTTCACATAGTGATAAATCTAACACCCATGGAGTTCTGGTGTTGATCATGTTTTGCCCTAGGGAGAACTTTAGTCAAAGGATCTGCTACATTTAGGTCCGTGTGTACTTTACAAATCTTTATATCTCCATCCTTGACATGCTCGCGAATGGAGTGAAACTGACGCTTAATATGTTTGGAATTCTTGTGAGACCTTGGTTCCTTTGCGTTGGCTATGGCTCCATTGTTGTCACAATAGATCACCATCGGGTCCAACACACTGGGAACCACACCCAGTTCCGTAATGAACTCTTTCATCCAAACTGCTTCCTGCGCCGCTTCTGAAGCAGCAACATATTCCGCCTCCGTTGTTGATCCAGCCACCACAGGTTGTTTGGAACTCCTCCAACTAACTGCTGCTCCGTTCAAGAGAAATACATATCCGCATTGAGACTTAGTGTCATCCGGATCGGTATCAAAGCTAGCATCGACATAACACTTAGCGACTAGCTCTTCTTCACCTCCGTATATGAGAAACATATCCTTAGTTCTTCTCAAGTACTTGAGGATGTTCTTTACCGCTATCCAGTGTTCCGAGCCTGGATCAGGTTGGTACCTACTAGTCAAACTAATAGCATATGCCACATCCGGTCTTGTACATAGCATGGCATACATAATAGAGCCTATGGCCGAGGCATAGGGGATCTTATCCATCATCTCTCTTTCTTCCGCCATAGCCGGACTTTGAGTCTTACTCAATGTCTTGCCTTGCAACATAGGTAAGAACCCCTTCTTACTTTCGTCCATATTAAACTTCTTTAATATCTTATCAAGGTATGTACTCTGCGATAGCCCAATTAGGCGCCTTGATCTATCTCTATAGATTTTAATGCCTAATATATATGACGCTTCACCAAGGTCTTTCATCAAAAATTTGCTGTTTAGATAACTTTTAACACTGTTTAAAAGATCTATATCATTTCCAATCAATAATATGTCATCCACATATAATATCAGAAATGCCACATTGCTCCCACTCACTTTCTTGTAAATACAAGCCTCTCCATAAGTTTGGACAAATCCAAACTCTTTGATCACCTCATCAAAGCGGAGATTCCAACTTCGTGATGCTTGCTTCAGACCATAGATGGATCGCTGAAGTTTGCACACCTTATTAGCATCCTTAGGATCGACAAAACCCTTAGGTCATATCATATACAACTCTTCTTCAATCTTACCATTGAGGAATACAGTTTTGACATCCATCTGCCATATTTCATAATCGAAATATGCAGCAATTGCTAACATAATCCTAACCGATTTAAGCATCTCTACGGGAGAGAATGTCTCATCATAGTCAAATCCTTGGATTTGTCGAAACCCCTTTGCGACAAGTCGAGCCTTATAGATGGTCACGTTACCATCAGCATCAGTTTTTCTTTTGAAAATCCATTTATTCTCAACGGCCTTTTGGTCGTGGGGTAAGTCCACCAAGTTCCAAACTTGGTTCTCGTACATGGATTCCATCTCGGATTTCATGGCTTCTAGACATTTGTTGGAATCCGGGCTCGTCATTGCTTCTTCATACGTCGCAGGGTCATCCATTTCATCAACTATGAAATTCACAACAGGATTGCCGTACAGTTTAGGAGCTGCACGTGTCCTGCTTGACCTGCGAGGTTCGGTAGTGTCCTCTTTCAGAGTTTCATGATCATTATCATTAGCTCTCTCTTCATCAGGTGAAGTCAACTCCGAAACAACTTCCGGTGCTGCGCCACTCGCCATTCCATGAAGAGAAGGTTCAATAACCTCTTCGAGTTCTACCTTCCGACTACTCACACCATTCGCGAGAAACTCCTTCTCGAGAAAGGCTCCATTCTTGGCAACAAAAACCTTGCCCTCGGATCTGTGATAGAAGGTATACTCAATTGTTTCCTTAGGGTATCCTATGAAGACGCATTTTTCCGCTTTGGGTTCGAGTTTATCCGGTTGAAGTTTCTTCACATAAACATCGCATCCCCAAACCTTAAGAAATGACAGCTTAGGTTTGTTTCCAAACCATAATTCATACGGTGTCATTTCAACGGATTTAGATGGTGCCCGTTTTAAAGTGAATGCAGCTGTTTCCAGTGCATAACCCCAAAATGACAGAGGTAAGTCAGTCAGAGACATCATAGATCGAACCATATCCAATAAGGTACGATTACGACGTTCCGACACACCATTACGTTGTGGTGTTCCGGCAGGCGTGAGTTGTGAAACTATTCCACACTCTTTCATGTGTGTGCTAAACTCGTAACTTAGATACTCTCCTCCACGGTCAGACCGTAGAAACTTGATCTTTCTATTACGATGATTTTCCACTTCATTCTGAAATTCCTTGAACTTTTCAAAAGTTTCAGACTTGTGTTTCATCAAATAGATATACCCGTATCTACTCAAACCATCCGTGAAAGTAATAAAATAACGATATCCACCTCGCACCGACACACTCATTGGTCCACACACATCAGTATGTATGATTTCCAATAGATTTGTCGCCCGTTCCATTGAACCGGAAAACGGCGTTCTAGTCATCTTGCCCATAAGGCATGGCTCACATGTATCAAATGATTCAAAATCAAGTAATTCCAAAATTCCATCAGAATGGAGTTTCTTCATGCGTTTAACGCCAATATGACCTAGACGGCAGTGCCACATATATGTAGACATATCATCATCAAGTTTAATCTTTTTAGCATTAACATTATGAATGTGCGTAATATTACTATCGAGATCCAATAGAAATAAACCAGTCAACATAGGTGCATGACCATAAAAGATATCATTCTTATAAATCGAACAACCATTGTTCTCAGATTTAAAGGAATGACCACTTTGCATCAAACACGATCCAGATACAATGTTCATGCTCAGTGTAGGAACAAAATAACAATTATTTAGGTTTATAACTAATCCCGATGGCAAATGGAGAGGTAGCGTCCCGACGGCGATCACATCAATTCTTGATCCATTGCCAACCCGCATCCTAACCTCATCCCTTGCTAGTTGTCGCTTGTTTCGTAGCCCCTAAACCAAGTTACATATATTAGCAACTGATCCGGTATCAAATACCCAGGTGCTACTGCGAGTACTAGTCAAGTACACATCAATAACATGCATATCACATATACCTTTGTTTGCCTTGCTGGACTTCTTGTCCGCCAAATACTTGGGGCAGTTGCGCTTCTAATGGCCAGTCCCCTTGCAATAGTAGCACTCGGTGTCAGACTTAGGGCCAGCCTGGGGTTTCTTTTCAGGCGTGGCAACAGACTTGCCACCCTTCTTTCCCTTGTGCTTGCCTTTCTTGTCCTTCTTGAAACCGCTGGTCCTATTGATCATCAACACTTGATGTTCTTTCCTAATCTCCACTTCTGTAGTCTTAAGCATTGACAGAAGCTCGGGAAGAGACTTCTTCATGCCCTGCATATTATAGTTCATCACGAAGCTCTTATAGCTAGGTGGCAGAGATTGGAGAACATGATGTATGCCTAAGTCAATGGGAATCGTTATTCCCAAGGACACAAGCTTATCGGCGTACCCAGACATTTTGAGTACGTGCTCACTAACGGAGCTGTTTTCCTCCATCATGCAGCTAAAGAACTTTTCTGTAGCATTATAACTCTCTACGGCAGCATGGGTATCGAAAATCATTTTCAATTCTCCCATGGTATCAAAGGCATTGCCATTTTCGAAACACTTTCGAAGTTCTGGCTCTAGCCCATACAGTATGCCGCAATGAACTAAGTTGTGGTCCTCCTGATGAGTCACATAGACATTCTTTTCCTCGTCAGGGGCATCAGGAGCTGGTAGGGGGCCTAGCGGCGCATCTAGCACATATTGCTTTTGTGCATCAGTGAGGAGAATCCTCAAATTCATAGCCCAGTTGGTGAAGTTGCTACCATTCGCAACAAGTTTCTCTTTCTCCATGAACACATTGAAATTAAAAGCAGGTGGTGCCATCTACAACAGAATTTGTAAAGTTTATTTAGACTAAGTTATTGATAGATTGAGTTCAACTAATCCAAATTACTAATGAACTCCCACTCAAAAACGACATCCCTCGTGTCCTTTTGGTGATTACATGAACCAAATCCACTATACCAAGTCCGATCATCACGTGAGTTGATATAGCTTCAAAGGCGAGGATCTATATGGGCATAATATCAACCATATGACTCATGCTTAACCTTTCGATCCGTGTTCCGAGGCCATGTCTGTACATGCTAGGCTCGTCAAGTAAGAACCTTAGTATTCGCGTGTGTAAAACTGTCTTACACCCGTTCCTATGAAAGCGTAGATTCGAGTACACCCGATCATCACGTGATGTCTCGAAACACGATCCATAGAACGGTGCATACTCAAGGAAGAACACATTTTTATCTTGATATCTAAAAGAGGGATCATCTTATAATGCTATCAAACGCGCCAAACTAGCAGTATAAGATGCTAACATCTAATGTGTAAAGGAGATGATATGGTCCATGCATTTGATCTCTATCACTTGCATCATGGTATGATCTCTATCATTACTTTGTGTGTAAGGCCAAGGTCTATGGAACTTACACGTTGAGTGTGTTGTAAGAGTATCCACCATACATCTACTTACAACAATACCATATCAACACACTAGCCCAGCAACGATCTAAACTAGACGCCTCTAATTTATCAATTGCAAGTTTTACGTGGCTTAGGGCTTTCGGAGATAGAACCATTCTTACCTACGAACATGAACCACAACGAGGATAACCAAGTTATTAGCAACTCGTTGTAAATCAGATATTGACTATAGTAGGAGAGACAGACACCCGCCAACCACTTATGCAAAACAAGTTGCATGTCAGTCGTGGAACCGGTCTCATGTACGATGACATGTAAGGTTGGTCCGGGCCGCTTCATCCCACTATGCCACCAATATCCAAAATACATAGAAGATGCAATAACATGATCATCATCACCCACATATCAACCATATGTGTACTACCCGTGCTAAGCACCTACGCATAGATCAGGCTCTGATACCACTGTTGGGTCCGCAGCATAGAAAACAAAAAAATTCCTACGGTGTGAACTACACGCCAAGATCTATCTACTAGGTACAAAGCAACAAGTGGACATACATCCAACCAGAACTTACCCTCGTAGACAACGAGCTTTGTTAACGAGTAGGAACTCGTGGTTGATATAGTCGTACACTTGCCGATCTCAAGATCGTGAGGAAGTCCGAGCGCCGCAACTCAGCAGCGCATCCGCACTTGCACACACGTTCAAGCCACCGGACAACCTCCACCTCCTCGCTCCAGTGATCCAGCAGAAGCAGCAACTCCTTCCAGACGAAATGCCACCGGGAACATGTATCTCGCTAATCCGAGACCATGGGGGAATAATTCTAGAGGGGGAGAGAGATCCTTCACAAGGAGGTGTGTGGATGAAGAAGGGAATGGGTGGCCTTTTATAGGAGGAGGGGGCTGCCCCCTCTCTCCATGGCCGGCGCATGGGGGGGTGACCCCTCACCTCCCCCATTCATGTGGTGGTAACCCCTCCACATTAAAATGCCTCTTCACATTCCCTTTTAAAGTCTCCACTTTAAATGCATTAAATTTTTCCAAATTTAATGCACTCTCATTTAATAAAACTCTTTTTATTAAATTTATTCAGAATTTTGTTAATTACTTTAATTAACAAACATTCACATATAGCCCCTTGCAATATTTCAATATCACATGCAGAACCACCTTCTGCAATTTCACCCGAAACAATTTCCGGTTTCTATTGAAACAATTCCTGCGCTTTGCAATTCTTTCGTCTGAAACATATGTGCTCCAAAATGGTGTCCGGTAACTCTTAAGTGTGCCACCCTATGGTTCGCGAATAATGCAGACATGATCAAGACCCTTCTCCGATCAATAATCAGCAGCGGGACCTGGAGATCCATACTGACTCCTACACATTCAACGATGACTCCTGTGATCATGAGAACCTTTAACGCTTGTAACTAAATCCCTTTGTCTCTCGATATATTACATGTCCGAGATTCGATCATCGGTATCTCCATACCTAGTTTGATCTCGTTACCGACATGCACTCTTTTCTCGTTCCCGTGATATAACATTCTAGTGATCACATCACTTGCTTGCAAGCTATCCTAATGTGATATCACCGAGAGGGCCCAGAGTATATCTATCCGTCATCTGGATTAACAAATTCCACTCTTGATCCATGAGCCTCAACATAACACCTTCTTAGTACTGAACCCATCTTTATAGTCACCCTGTTATGGTGTGACGTTTGATGTTATCAAGATACTCTTCCGGTGTTAGCAATTAACATGATCTCATGGTCTAAGGATAAAGATTACTTCGTATGATGTTATAGCAATATAAACATAATGACTTGATCGTAATGCTATACTTCGGATGAATGTACATCACATCATTCCACCAATGGTGTGACCTTGTTATTAACAACATCCAATGTCCATGATCAGGAAACCTTGATCATCCTGTTAATCAACAAGCTAGTCTATAAGAGAGGCATGACTAGGAACCCTTTTTGTTTATTAAACACACATGTATTGATGTTTCCGAATCAATACATTTCTAGCATGTAAAATAAACATCTATCATGTATAAGGAATATATAATAACAACTTTATTATTGCCTCTCAGGGCATATTTCCTTCATGAAAGAGAACCTTGGGTCCAAGAACCTATGCCTTTGCCTGATAAGAAACACAAGTCAAAGGAAGATGAACACTATAATAAGTTTTGTGAGTGGATGAAGCCTTTATTCTTGCAAATTCCTTTGACTGATGCTATTAAATTGCCTCCTTACTCAAAGTATATGAAGGACATTGTCACGAATAAAAGGAAGATCCCCAATGAAGAAATCTCTACTTTGCTTGCTAATTATTCCTTCAATGGTAAGGTTCCTAAGAAACTTGGAGACCCAGGGATTCCAACTATCCCTTGCTCTATTAAGAACAGTTATGTTAGAACTACTTTGTGTGATTTGGGAGCTGGAGTTAGTGTTATGCCTTTCTCTCTCTATATAAGAGGCTTCAGCTTGAAAAATTGATACCAACTGATATATCTTTGCAAATGGCTGATAAGTCTACCACTATTCCTGTGGGTATATGTGAGGATGTACCTGTTCAGATGGCTCATAATTTCTTGATATTAACTGATTTTGTTGTGCTTGAAATGCTTGAAGATGATAATATGTCTATTATTCTTGGGAGACCTTTTCTTAATACTGCAGGAGCTGTTATTAATTGTAATCAAGGAAAGGTGACCTTCAATGTCAATGACAAGGAACATACTGTCTATTTCCCCAAGAAGATTGAAAGGACTTATGGTTTAAATTCAATTGAACATGTTGAAGGCATTCAAGTTGGAGAAATATATTGTCCCATACCAAAAGAAAAATTTGAAACTATTATGATTGGGACCATTGCTATTAAAGTTGAGTTAACATAATCATTAGTGGAATACAAAGTTTTGTCTCATATGCAATTGTTTTGGTAGCAAGACTTGATCAACCTTGCTAACAAAAGGATTCCATTGAACAAAACAATGTTTTCATTATGATTATCTCCGTTTATTTTTATCCTTTGCTTTTAGTTTTGCTTTCGTTTAGTTTTCTTTGTGCTGTTAATTTGCTTGCATGCTAGAACTTCTGTAGTTCTAGCCTTGTTTTTGTCTTTGCATCATGTTTCCAAAAAGAAAAAAATCTGTCAGTCAGAAAAATCATTCTTCTATTTCTGAAAAATGCCCAAAAATAAAGTGTCCCAAAAAATTCCAGAAAATTCATATTAAATTTTTATGTGAAAAAGGGGCAGAAGAGTACCTGGTAGGTACCAGGGGGGCCACTAGGCAGGCACACCACATGGTGGCGCGACCAGACCTGGGTGGCGCCATGCCCTGGTGTGGGCCACCCCTGGGCCACCCCTGGGCCCCCACTACCTCTCTCTCCTGCCACTTTCTTCTCTCTCCCGAGTAAGCTCCAGTTCATAGCTCAAAATCGCGTGTCTCTGTGCTTGCTCTCAATTTCTTCGATCTCTTTGCTCAGCCCATCTTTCTTGCTGAAATTTGGAGTAATTGTTCCTTGGTATGTGACTCATCCCCTTGTCCAAGTAGATTTGTGTTTAGTGGATTGTATGTTGAGTATTTTGCTGATGTAGGTGACTGGTTATGAGAGCTTGTAAGATTGTTGGATGCTTAGAGATATAGTTTTGATGCATGTTTAGGCCTCTTGCAAGTCCCTATGAGTAGAATCCTTAATTATATTTACTTTGCAATCACTTGTTTAATAGGTGTTTAAATTTCAGAATACCAAGCATGAACAACCACACTTTTGGAGAGATATTTGAGAGTGATGCACCTAGGAGGTCAAGGCCCTCAAGAACAGCCTCTCAAGCTAGGCCATCATACAATGAAGACCTCATTGCAACACGCATTGGCAGTGATAGGGATGATGGGGATGCTCACTCATCCTCTTTTCCTTGTTTTACTTTCTTGCAAGCTGCGGGTATTCTTGATGATTTCTTGCTACTGATTGAGAGGGTTGGCTTGACCTCTTGTATGCAAGATGAGAGTGCACAATACGCTCTGCTCACCAAAACTTTTGTTGAGAGTTTCTCATTTGCTAACACATCCTATCATTCTACTGTCTCATTTAAAATCTATGATATGCCCTTCACCATGCCTTTGGAGAGATTTTGCAGTAGGTGTGCGTATGACAGGAACCGTGAAGAAAATTCAAGGGCGGCCCGTTGATTTGTTGGAGCTTTACCGAGGGGTGACCAATGATGATGACCGCGTGGCGCAGCGCGGAAAGATAAGAAATATCCAACTCCCTGCTCTTAGATACTTTGCATACTACCTTGCCACTAGTGTATTGGGTAGGGAGAACACTAGTAATATCTCCAACTATCACTTAGCTTTCCTTGCTGCTGTGCTCAACAATGATACTCGATACAATCTTGGCTCTCTTATTGCTCGCCGCCTTGCTGCTAGGGCATCATTGTCTCGCGTATAGTCGATGCATTAGATCTTTCGGTGGCTCCTGATGATGTTATGCTAGCACCACAGAGACTCGACCTTGTTGCCATGAAAACTCATCACTTTGTCACTGCTACCTCTGATTTGAACAATCTAGTATATAGGATGCTTTTCACTGACGGGGATGAAAGCGAGATCCTTTTGCCCCAGCCTGCTTTGTTCAGTGTTGACAGGAGACTGTGGTCGTGCTCCAAGGAGGAGGTGGACGAGCAGATTCGCTTGTTGGGTTTCCACGAGCAGCACCAGGAGGATGTGCCCTCCTATGATTATTCTGCACATTACGGAGGGACGTACTCTGGCTCGCACCAGGACGAGGGTACCTCCTCGTCGTACCCCGGTGACACTTCATCTTGGCCAGCCTGGGATTGATACCCACTTAGGCCAAAAGCCTAAGCTTGGGGGGAGGTACGCCGACACCGCACTCATCTCCATATCATGTTGCGTCGGTCCTTTGTATATTCATGTTTTCGTTCTCTTTTTAGTTTTCGTTCTTCTTTGCTTTTGCTTTCTAAAACACAAAAATACCAAAAATATTTTTGTTGTTTCTCTTTGGTTTGCTTCTTCTTTTTGCCTTGGTTTGTTTTTCCTTTTTGCTTTGTTTGAACTTTTTGAAAAAACCAAAAAGATTTTGCTTTGCTTGTTTTTCTCTTTTGGTTCTTGTTTAAAAATTGAAAACACCAAAAATATTTGTCGTTCTTCTTTGGTTTTTGCGAGTTTGCTACAGGGTTCGGCAGTTCTTAGTGGATTATTGGCTTCATATTATTATTCAAGCCACACAAGTGAAGAGCAATAATGAGGATCAATGACAACTTGAGGCGCGATAAGAGGCTGGTAACAAACTCTATTTGTTTTTATTTTTGTAAATATACTCATCATTGTTAGCTTGCTTAGTCCGTTCATGTAGAGTGTATGTTTTCTTTGGATGCTTAGTAGTTCTTGCTTTCTTGTGATTAGCTCCATCTCGCTAATAGTTTGTAGCATGTTTCATAAATGTTTGCTTGCATTACTCTATTCATAAATTGGTATGACACCGTGGTATCCTCCTCTGAATGTTTCATTTGATTGACTTGGCACATGCTCAAGCATGCACATGACTGTGATAATCAGTTAAGCCTTGATGAATTATTTTGCCCTGAGGATCTTGAATCATTTTCATGCCATAAGTAGTCCTGTTTTGTTGCATGATAATGACAGCTATTGCTCTCTCGTTTGTCACTCCCTTACTATTGCTAGCCTTCACTTCCACTGAGTGTTTTACTCATGTTTCCAACTCCCTAAACCAATTATTTCCAAAGTGTCCACCATACCTACCCATTAGCATCATTTGCTACTTCCGTGCATATTCAATATGCCTTGTTTTCTTCCGAATAAAATGTTTGCTTGTTATGAGAAAGTTAGTTAGTAAAGCTCTCACGAACTTGATGGCACGCTTTATTTTCTTGCACTTAATAAACCTGAACCATTGCGTCCTTTTTTGTTCCGCATATGTTTGCGCTTTATGAGTTGAAGTTAGTAGAACCATGTATCATGGGGACCGCTTTCAGCGCTTCATAGGTACTTTGTACTTAGTTGATATCATGTTCTTTTGCTTATGGATCCCGGCGGTGTGAAATAAAAGTGGAACTTGTAAGATCATGGAGTTTGTATGTATGTTAGAGAAACGTCTGGGCCGCTAGCCTAAGCCATGCCTAATCATGGTGGAAACTTGCAGCATAACCATAATGAGCAATCTATGAAGCATCCTCAATAAAAATCTATGCACATAGTAAATAAAAAGATCACTGAGATGCTCATTGTCTGCTTGTCTTGTCATTTTGATTATGGGATAGCTCCCGTGTCATGTGCAAGGGGTACCCTGTTGGCGGTTCTCGATGATACATACATGCTTACAATGACAAGAGCTTACTTGTGACTAAAGTTGAGTAGCATGAGGATCGGTCTTCGTAAGTAAGGGGCATGAGACTTCAATTTATAACTCGTCAAGCATATCCTCTTAGTTGTGTCACTTTCACCTTATCCACATTAAAGATGCTTATGATAGGAGCAATGAGAGCTCAAAGCTAACGAGTACCATACTTTCATCATTTGGAAGCCTTTTAAAATTATTCAAAACCTTTTTCTTCCACTTGTTGAGTCTCCACATATTCCTTGAGCACCTTCTTGAGAGCATAGTTGTCATCATTTGTGGTTGTTTTATTACTTGATTATTTGTGTTATGACTTTGATGCTTGTATCTTTGATATCTTTACTTCTAGTCATCACTCGAACTTCAGAGGTGCCCTGACATTCATAATCAAAGGCAAGCGAGATACCACTCTATCATACCTTTCTATGAGCATTGTAATGTTGCTTATGTTTGTGCTTCATGCTACTTATTATTCTTGAGTTGGAATCTTTTCATAGCTTGCAATGACTATTAAGTAGACTCAGTTGCATACTCTTTATTATGAATTGTCTAAGTAGTTTATCACATTGCTGAGAATATTTACATCATATGAAGCAAATGTGTTCGTGAAAGTTCTTTTATCGCACTCAGTTTTCAACTGAATTGCTTGAGGACAAGCAATAAGCTAAGCTTGGGGGGAGTTGATACGTCCAAAACGTATCTACTTTCCCGAACACTTTTGCTATTGTTTCTCCTCTATACTTGTGTGATTTAGATGCAACTAATGCGAACTGACGTTGTTTTCAACAGAATTGTCTTGGGGTTCACTTTTTGTGCAGAAAATCAACTATCAGGAAAAATCCCGAAAAATATGTCAGAAATCTTATTTCACCCGAAGACTCTAGGAGCCAGAATACGAGACGGAGAGGATCCCTGGGGTGGCCACACCACCTAGTGGCGCGGGCCAGGCCAGGCCACGCCAGGGGGTGGTGTGGGCCCCCCAGGCACCCTATCGGTCTCTCTCTTCGCCTATAAGGAGCCTTCTGATCTAAAAACCACGGGGGGGTCGACATTTTTCCAGAAGGAGTTCCGCTCCGCCGCCACCACCAGATTCCACGAAACAGCACCAGAAACTCCGTTCTGGCACCCTGCCGGGACAGGGAATTGGAGGAGATCATCGCCATCATCATCACCATCGCTTCTCCATCGACCATCCATGTTTCCCCAATCTATGAGTGAGTAATCCCCCGCTGTAGGCTATAGGGATTGTAGGGATTGGATGAGATCGTTCATGTAATGGCATCAGATTGTTAGGGCTTAGTGCCTAGTATCTTTTATTAGTGCTTTATGATTTTGTTGTGACTTGTTGTGCTTAATGCTTGTCACTAGGGCCCGAGTACCATGATTTCAGATCTGAACTTATTATTGATTCATTATGATAGTATTGTTTCTGGTCTTATCTACAAGTTGTATACACACGTCGTTGTCCGGAACCTATGGTCCCGAAGTGACAGAAATCGGGATAGCCGGAAGGGAAAGGCTTTGATGTGAGGATCACATGTGTTCACGGAGTGTTAATGCTTTGCTCTGGTGCTTTATTAAAAGGAGCACCTTAATTGCCAGTAGTTTCCTAGAGGCCCCGCTGTAAACGGGTTGGCAGGACAAAAGATGTTGTGCAAGTTCTCATTGCGAGCACGTATGACTATATATGGAACACATGCCTAGGATTGTCTAGTACTTGGGTGCTTTATCTTATTTATCTGCAATTGCCCTATGTTCTAATTGCTATGTGAATTGTCTTGTCCATGTAACGCCCGTCCATCCATCCCTATGCCTACCGCACTCGAATCTCATTGTTTACTGCTTTTGTTACTACTGTCTTTGCTTTACTACTGCTGCTGCTTTACTATTCCTACTACAAAACTGTTGCTACTGATAAACTGATGTGAGCAAGATTGTTTCCAGGTGCAACTGAATTGATAACTCAGTTGTTAAGGCTGATAAGTATTCTTTGGCTCACCTTGTGTCGAATCAATAAATTGGGTTTCACTTCCCTCGAAAATACTGCGATACACGCCCTATACTTGTGGGTCATCACTAAGAGGTGGCAGACGGGTGGATCAATGGCATGCACGGAAGGACACGCCCTCGGTCCGCCCGCGTCCGGGAGGACGCAATCGTTGCCCAAATTTGATGCACGGATGGGTCGAGCCGGATGCGCCGGTCCGTATAAGCCGTGCCGCTGGAGAGGCCGCACACGTCCGCACGTCTGCGCGGACGCTTTCGGACGGGTTGAGTCGTGCCGGTGAAGATGTCCTTATGTGCATGAGAGTATTTATCCTCCCACTCGAACGTGCACGGTGCTTCCCTCAAATTTGGACTGCTGCAACATACTCGCTCTGTTCCATATTACTCTGCGCGTTACTGTTTATCACGCAAAACAAAATGGCCTATTTCTCTCTCATTTTTCATTAAAAAAATTCTACGATTTTTGAAATGGGTAGAGTAAACACGGAGCTATAGATCCCAAAAAACCGAGGAGCAAAAAAAAAGAAAAAATAAGAGAGAAATCGATCACCTCGTTTTGCGTGCACTGTTCATCCACGCAACGTAAATTGGAACAGAGGGAGTACTCCGGAAACATAGGATGCTGCTCTTTTGAACTTTGGTGAGGGGCCTAGGGTATCTATCTCGCCGCCTTATTTACACGTTTAGTCAACTAGATGCAGAGATCAAAAGTTTAAGTTCCTTTTTTGCGGTCCATGTTTCTTTGGGTAGTGAAGAGTACTTGGCATGGATATAATTGTTGCTACTGTAGAATTTGATGCTAGAGTAGGCTCGATGGGTTCTGTAAGTTCCAATTAGGTGTGAGTGTGGCGCGTGTGTTATGTTGTGGAAGGGTTCGCTATTTCTCAAACTAGGGTTGAAAACGGAACGAAAACGGACGGAAACACTTGTTATCGTTTTCGTTTTCTCTTGTGTTACCGGAATCGGAAACGAAACGAAAAACTCCAGAAATAAACACGAAATTGGAAATTATCGGAAATGAATATGGTACGGATACAGGACGGATACGATATGAAAACGGACATTCGTCGGAATATAATAGTGGTGTAATATCATGGTGTGTAAACTAAAAGTAACGTATAACAAACAAAGAATATCTCACAACTTTGAAATGCGACAATTGAATATAAAGTAACACACATAATTCAACACTTCAACAAGCATACAAGTTCACATAATTAGTTTCACATCAACGCTAAGACACTTACTTGATTAGTATGTCGCCTGGGCTAGTTGTATGTCTTACATAGATCCTTCATATATTCTATGGCACAACAAGCGCAAGAGAAATCACTGATGCAAAGTACTATCTTGTACATGGGCTTGACTGGTTATATTTTCAGAAACTTTTCATATTTGTTTATCCAGAATTTCCTTACTGTTTCCGTTTTCGCCAGAAATTGCTTCACCGTTTCCTTTTCCGTTTCCGTTTAAAATATTCCGTTTCCGTTCCTTTTCCGCAAAATGTCATTTCCTTTTTCTTTTTAGCTCTCCATTTCCTTTTTCTTCGGAAACGGACGGAAAGTTTCCTTACCATTTTCATCCCTATCTCAAACAACCGATGAACAACTAAATTTAGTTGACTCCTAAGACCATCCGACCTAAGAGCATCTCTAGTAAACCCCTTATCCTTTCCGAAACCATAAAATAACCTCCATTTTATGATTTTGGCCGGAAAAACTGGTCAGACCAGACACCACAAAACATCCTAGCATATATTTCTTTTTAGGGGGTTGAGAAAAACACCCCCGGCCCGTAGATACCCGGATTTCGCCTCCGTCTTGACACCACGCCTTATCACTAGGAACCCTTGACAAGAGGGACATTTTAGCTTGTTCCTCTCCGCCTGCTGCCAACCGCCGCCGCTGCCACGCAACGCCATCAATTCGGACCGCGCCAGTCCGATTCCTCCCACGCAGACGTCTGTCACTGCCCGCTGCCCCCATTCCCCGGTCGCTGCCGGCCGGAGGGTTCCGCTCGTCGTCAGGCCCGTTTGTCGCCGCCTAGCCCCAGCCTCGCGTCCTGGCTCCCGTCAACGGTAAATTCCTCTGCTTCTTCGACCTTGTGCATCCGTGTGTAGTTTCACAGATTTTCCGCATGGACGGATTATCCCTTAATTTACTTGTTATTTGTAGATGGATTTGGGTCCTTGCAAATATTTTTTGTTCGATGATTTATCGTCGTCCGGCAACTCCGACGTCAAGACCCTTCTTGTGAACCACCCGCAGCAAATGATGGTGGCCCTTCTCGCCGGCAAGGAGGCAGAAGACGACAAGAGGAAGAGGCGGCGAGGCTCCAAGGTCAGCCACCTTTGCATACCTCGCAACCACAATTTGGGAAACGACATGCTCACGCGCGATTATTTTTCCGAGGTGCCAACACACCCGCCTCACCTCTTTCGTAGACGCTATCCTCCGATGCGGCGATCTCTGTTCGTCAAGATAGTGCAAGATTGCGAGGCCAACTCTCATTAGTTCACCCGTCGGAGAAATGCTGCGTGGCTACTTGGGTTCAGCCCGTACCAAAAAATCTCTGCAGTGATGAGAGTGCTCGCTTATGGAATTCCAGACGATTATGCCGATGAGACTATAGAGAGTGTTCGTAAATTCGGCGATGATACGAGTATTTGGTTTGGTATATCTACGAGCACCAAACGAGGAGGATACAATGAGGTTGATGGCGATGAACAAGAAAAGAGGTTGGCACGGCATGACAGGAAGTATAGATTGTATGCATTGGACTTAAAAAAACTGTCTGAAGGCATGGCATGGATAGTATTGTGAAAAAAGACGTGATGCAACAATTGTGCTAGAAGCTGTTGCAGCCAGGGACTTGTGGATTTGGCTTTTTTTTGGATTGACGGGAACCTATATGATATCAATGTGTTACAAAAATCTCATATTTTTGCAAGACTAGCCAGTGGTAAAGCTTCGGCTTGCAACTTCACTATCAATGGTTTTAATAATGACAAGGGTTATTATCTTGCCGATGGTATTTACCATCGTTGGACTATATTTGTGAAGACCATCTTCAATCCTAAAACGTGGAAAGAAGCTGAATTTGCAAAGGCACAAGAGGCGGCCGAAAAAACATATATATATATATATAGAAACCCTATTCAGCACCCAGGGTGCAGAATAGTTATTTTGCACCCCACATATTTTTACGTTCTCACATATAGAAATTTATGTTTTGTATACTAATAATTATGTTTATGTTCATCAGAAACGTAAAAAAATCGACATAAAGATACGATTTATGAGTCATTATAGTGTAAAAAACATAGAAAATACATATTTTATGTCATATTTTTATACGGCACGTAAACGATTTTTTTTACGACATGTCTAAATTTTCTTATGTTGTTCTCCATTTCCGAGGTAAGAGAAAATTTACGTGACATAAAATCATGTATAGTTCGAAAGATAAAGGGTGAATGAAGAATAACTATTCTACACCCTGAATGTCAAATAGCGCCACTATATATATATATATATATAGAGAGAGAGAGAGAGAGAGAGAGAGAGTCTTTGATGTTTTGCAAGCACAAATTACCATTGTTCGAGGTCCTGCTCGTTTTTTGGACAAGAAATGATATAATGACATGTTGTGTGATTCTTCACAACATGATTGTTGAGGATGAGAGGGATCTAAACTTGGAGTTCTTCTATGACAATATTGAATGCCGTGTCAAGCCAACTAGAAATTCAGATTGCATCTAAGCTTTTGTTCAGACCTACCGAGATATTGAGAACACCACCATGCATGACCAGCTTCAGCATGACCTCATTGAGCACTATTGGCAGTGCATGGGAGGCACTAGGCCGTCACTTTATATTCATTTTAATTTTTATGCATTTATGTGTGATTCCAAACATTATTTGCATTCGGAACTATTCTTATATTGGATTATTGTTTAATTACTTCGTTTGAACAATTATTATAACATGGATTATTGTTGTAATATACAATTAATAATTTTCAGACTTTATTTTATATTGATAACATATTTGTATGTAAATATGCAAGACATGTGTCCAAATTGTGAAAAAAATAGTTGTGATTTAAGGGTTCGGACCATGTTGCGGCGGAACAGCCTTCGTATGTGCGAATAGTACCCTTTTGTGATTTGCATAAAAGAGATAATTTCCGCCTCAGCCCGCGCAGTAAAAACAGCCTCTTCTCGGCTCGTATACGTGTTTTGTAGACCGGACGGATAAGGGTCTGCTAGAGATGCTCTAGACACGAGGACTTGTGCGTGTTAGGACAAAAAAAAGATGTGAATCTTGATTGCTCGACTGTTTGCTGATTGAGAAATAAGTAGTTATACACGTCCAAACTGTAGTGATCTTACCTTTTTTTCATCTCTTCGATTCCTATGTTTACTATGGTCGCCGCCAGATCAAGAGTTCCATCTAAATCCTAGGCTCTAGTGAACACCGTCCAACCAAACTATCACCAACCCTTAACCTGTAATAATTCTGCCCATGTCTCCTTCCTTGACACCCCGCTGTCCTAAATTACAGAGTTGTCGATGACTCTGCTTACCTAGCCGCTAGTCGCTACCCAGTTCACTCACGTGATATCTCCTTGCTCTAATGATTCGTCGCCATTAGCGCTGCCACATAATCGGCAGTTCCGTCTCATAGCTCACATATGTTTGAGGTTGTGGTTGATATCGTTTTAGGGGGGAAAAAACACATACACACACAGCTCCTGAGGGCTCGAGCTATGGCAAATGCATTAATGCAACTGGGCTATATCATGTAACGAGGGAAACAAATTCATGTTGTCGGGCTTACTTTGGATGAACTCTAGAATGGAACACCATCGCATACCCGCAACGTTTTGCGAGAAATTAACCACAACGAGGGGCCGAAAGAGCAGGGTCCCAAATTGCTGTAACCCACATATCTCAATTTTCTAGAATCACCCGAAGTGTCAAACACGAATGATTGATATCCAAACACCAAAGTGCACAGACTTTCACGATCGATGCGTTTCCATATGCACTAGGACTCTAGGAGCGTCCGCCGTAACCACTGCAAATATGGCATCACACGTAGCACGAAAGCAGCTTACGGACTAACCATCCACCAGGGACGTGTACCATGTGAGACCCGTTGAGGAGTCGTGAGAGCATCACCCATGAGAGAAAGAAGAACGGAGATAAGATGGGGAAACAAAGAGGAAAAGGAAGATTCTTCTACCAACCTGTCTCATGTAGTCCTCAGATAAAGCTGGTAACACGCACATTGTAAATGTCGCTGAACGTCTGACCTTGTGCTATGTACCGGCGCCAGCTTCTACGCAACACATGGAATACGTTACCTCCCCCAAAGTCACAAGTAACAACATGTATGTACGTGCATCATCCATGTAACATGTCCATGATTGAGAGGACAGGAGATAGTGGAAAAGATTAGTTGATGAGAACGAAAGAACATATGCGCTTCTACAACTATTTAATCTCCATTGGGACAATTAGATCCTCCAAATAACTGAGAGTCAGCGAAAGGGTTTGACATTTTTCCTGTGTCAATCTTTTTCATTTAGCATATTCTTTGTGCCAAATTCTACCAGTTATTTTCTTACCCGCGAAGAAAAAAAAGATTCGTTCTTTTTTTTTAGCAAAACAAGGGGACCACCCTTATCTTTTTTTTTTTGAGCTTCCACCCTTATCTTTTTAGAAGACAAACAAGGGAATTTTTTTTTCTAGACAAACAAGGGGATCAGCTTGGTTGGGGGTGCTAGGCAATTTGGGCCTGTTGGAGTAAAGACAGGAGCTCAGGAGTGGACTTTGACTTCAGGTACAAGAAGAGCCCACGAGGCTGAATGCTATATGCCGCCGCTGGCAGCACGGGCGGCAAGTGCTGCACAGGGCACACCCCCGTTGCGCCGGACTAGTTAGCGTTAGTTTATTTTTCTTTTTGTTTCTTTTTTATTTTTATTTTTCTGTTTTTAATTATTTTTGTTTATGTTTTTCAGATAAATCATTATTTTTTTAAAAATGTTCATCATTTTTTGTAAAGAATTGGGAAACACATTTGTGCTTGTACACATGGTACAAGAGCTATCTGTCTATTCAGAGACTGTTTGACGCTTTAAGGTCGAGAAAAAGTTGCTGTCATGGGCTGTTTTATATTCTATTTTTACAATTTAGTAAAGAAGCTGGAATTCCAGGAGAGCACTGCACATAACGGGATTCTAGAAAAAAAGTGTTGTCGCACTAGCTTTTTTAGCACTACCCTTTTCACTTACTAGTACTCCCTCCGTCCCAAAATATAAGTCGCCTAAGGACAAGTGAAAAATCAAATTTTATTAACTTTGACCAAATATTTAGAAAAAATATGTACATCTACATTATAGAATGGACACAATAAGAAAATATACTTAATGACAAATCTATTAATATTAATTTGATATTATAAATATTTATACATTTTTTGCGGACATAAATATTTATATTTTTATATATAATCTTGATCAAACTTAGAAAATATTAACTTTTAACTAAATTTTAGGCGTCTTGTATTTTTTTTGGGACAGAGAAAGTACATAGGTTGCACACGGGAGCCTATCCCCAGTTATACTACCGAGGTCCGAGGCCACCTGTTTTCGCCTCCAGCCCGGTGCCCCGCAGCCTCCACGAGCCGCCGATCCAGGTACCCACGCCCTGACCATGGGCGGCATGAGAACCAAAACTCAACTAAACCAAAAAGACAATTAGCTCCCCGTGCTTCTCATGTTGCCCCCTTTTGGTATTCTCTCTTACTTCTCAATCGCACTCCTTTTCCCACTTTCTTCAAGCTTTGTTTGATTTCTCCATCTATACTCTGTAGAGTTGAATCTACCATTCCGGGACTGGAGCGTCGAGGTGTTCCACTGGTAGATGATTGGCAGACGGAGTTCACCATGGCCCGCGACTGGCAGACGGAGTGCCCCACCCTCGCCAACCCCGCCACGCCGCGCGCGCTCCACTACTGCCTGCTCCCCACCATCGACTGCGAGGCCGCCGCCGCCACCGTGCACACCTCCCACCAGCGCCACGCCTCCGCTGCCTTTGATTACGACGGTGCCGGGGATCCTACGTCGCGACGTGGCCCAAGGGCATCGCCGCGGTGCTCGAGGCGGAGTAGTGTGTCGTGCGCCCGGACAACGAGGAGGTCAGGGTCAGGGTAGTGCAAACGGTGGCGCTGGGCAAGATGAGGACTTCCTGCGCGGGTTCTAGGTGTTCTTCCGCAACAGCGACTAGCTCGGCGGTTGCGAGCTCCGGGAGATCTCGCCGGAGCAGGTGAGGACCTCGCCGGAAGGAGTTTGGGCTAGAGAAGAAAAAAATGGGGATGGAGGAACTTTGTCTCGTGATGCCTCCTAATCTCCCTCCGGGCACGAAAAGGGGCACGGGTAGGGCGTTGGAGGAGAAAAGGCTGATATTGCTTTCCCGTGTCACACAGCGTAAAGGCGGGAAAAAGTCAGTTCAGATGCGATAGGAGAAATCAGAAGAGGAATTCACAATGTTTTGGTGCATAATGGATACGGATCTCGGAGGCTGCACAAACGGACAAGATATGTCATGTACCATATGTACAAGCACAAAATCCATTCTTTAAAAAATTAATCTTTTCAAATTTTGGATCATGGTTTTTGAAAATGGTCAGGAATTTTGAAATTGGTTTGATTTTTGAAATTTTGTTCATGATTTTCTAATTTTGGTTCATGATTTTCAAAAATTGTTCATGATTTTTTAATTTTTCTTCATATTTGTTCATGATATTTTGAAAAATCTTCAGAAAATTCAGTTTTTTACAATTTCTTAAATCATTATTATAGAACTATCCAAAGTTAAAATAAAACGCATAAAAGGGAAAAATGGAAAATAAAAAATGTGTCAACTGGGCTGATCTAGATCTAGTTGGTCGCACGCTTCAGACGGTAAGAGCGAGATGTGCCGCTTGAAGCAACATATAGGATCGCCCGCATTATTGGTTTAACACGTCGAGCTCGTTGGAGAACCCCAAGAGAAAGGTATGATGAGCACATCAGCAAGTTTTTCCTTAGTTATGAAACCAAGGTTATCAAACCAGTAGGAGCAAGAAACACCTCCAAGGTGTTGTTACCAACTTGGAATCCTGTACAACACAATCATAGAATTTTGCCCCCAACTTACAGTGAGATTGTCAATCTCACTGGTTTTGCTGAAAACAACGATTAAACATATTGTGTGGAAGAAAGTAAAAGCTTGCACAAAATAAATAGAAAATAGTAAACAGTTGTAGATTGATGGTAAAATAAAACACCGGGGTCCATAGTTCACTAGTGGTGGTTCTCCTTAAGATAGATGGCATGTTGGGTGAACAAATTACAGCAGGGCAATTGACAAACATAGAGAAAGCATACATGCATATACTAATCATCTTGACTCCTATGAGATTTGATTGGGCATTACAATATTATACATAGACCGTACTCCAACTGCATCTATGACTAATAATCCACCTTTAGGTTATCAATCTGAACCCCCTCCATTATTAAGTTGCAAGCAACACATAATTGTATTACACATTACGTGTAAAGTAAACAATACGATTGTTCTATGAACAAAGGATTGTTGTTTTCTCCCTAGTAGCAACATCACATCTAGTACCTTAGAGATTTATGTCACTTCCCCGGATTACTAGAGTCATTAACCCACTATCGAGCATAAATACTCTCTCTTGAAGTTGCTAGCATCTACTCGGTCAAGATATCTACTAACAACGGAGAGCATGCAAGATCATAAATAACAAAGACATGATAAAATCAATAATCGATCTGAAATAGCATCTCAATATCCACCGGATCCCCGCAAACACAACATGTAGATTACAAATAGATGATCTTGATCATGAACGGAGCTCACAAGATCTAAACATGATAGCACAAAGGAGAAGAACCAACCATCTAGCTACTACATAGATCCGTAGTCTAAGGATGAACTACTCACGCATCACACCGGAGGCTTGCATGGTGATGAAGAAGGCCTCCAGGGTGAATTCTCGCCTCCGACAGGGTGCCGGGAAGAGCTTCAGATCCCTCCCGATCTAGGGATGGAGACGACGGCGGTGATGGCCCAAATTATATCGAGCTCGTTGGGGAACCCCAAGAAGAAGGTATGATGAGCACAGCAACAAGTTTTCCTTCAGTAAGAAACCAAGGTTATCAATCCAGTAGGAGCAAGGAAACACCCCAAAGGTGTAGCTAGCTGAACGTTGGCAGGGCGCACTACCCGTGCCAGCAGCAATGTGGAGACCTGCACAACACAACCACAGAACTCTGTCCCCAATTTGCGATGAGGTTGTCAATCTCACCGGTTTTGCTGAAAACAAAGGATTAAACATATCGAATGGAAGGAAGTAATAGTTTGCAGAAAGTAAACACAAAGCAGTAAACAGTTTATAGATTGAATGTAAAAGAAAGGACCAGGATCCATAGTTCACTAGAGGTGGCTCTCCTTAAGATAGATAACATGCTGGGTGAACAAATTACAGCGGGGCAATTGACAAACATCGAGAAAGCAATACATGCATATACTAATCATCTTAACTCCTTTGGAACTTGATTGGGCATTACAACATTATACATAGACCGTCATCCAACTGCATCTATGACTAATAATCCACCTTCAGGTTATCATCCGAACCCCCTCTAGTATTAAGTTGCATGCAACAGATTATTGCTTTACGAATTGCGTGTAAAGTAAACAATACGATTGGTCTATGAACAAAGGATTGTTGTTTTCTCCCTAGTAGCAACAACACATCTAGTACCTTAGAGATTTCTGTCACTTCCCCAGATTACCAGAGGCATGAACCCACTATCGAGCATAAATACTAACTCTTGGAGTTTCTAGCATCTACTTGGCCAAGATCTCTACTAACAACGGAAAGCATGCAAGATCACAAATAACAAAGACATGATAGAATCAATAATCAATCTGAAATAGCATCTCAATATCCATCGGATCCCCGCAAACACAACATGTATGAATTACAAATAGATGATCTTGATCATGAACGGAGCTCACAAGATCTAGACATGATAGCACAAAGGAGGAGAACCAGCCATCTAGCTACTACATGGACTCGTAGTCCAAAGATGAACTACTCACGCATCACACCGGAGGCTTGCATGATGATGAAGAAGGCCTCCAGGGTGAATTCCCCTCTCCGACAGGGTGTCGGAAAGAGCTTCAGATCCCTCCCGATCTAGGGATGGAGATAACGGCGGCTACAGACTCTTTCGTGGATTTTTTTGATTGGGTCCTTAGGGTTTTCGTCCCGAGGACATCTTATAGGCGGAAGGAGAGGCCGAGGGGGTGCTGGGGTCGGCCAGACCACCCCCTGGTGCGGGTCAGGCCTGGCCGCGCGACCAGGTGGTGTGGCCGTCCCTTATCCCTTCTCTGTCTTGTATTCTGGCATCTGATGACTTCCGAAAAAATAGGCACTTTGGCTTTTGTCCCGTCCAATTCCGAGAATATTCATTTTCTGACTTTCCTGGAACCAAAAATAGCAGAAAATAGGCAGCTAGCACTGTAGCTCTTGTTAATAGGTTAGTCCAAGAAATCATATGAAAAGTACTCCAAAGTGTGGACAAAACACAAGAAAGTGGATAAAACCAAGCATGGAACATCAAAAATTATAGATACATTTGCAATGTCTCAACATCCCAAAGCTTAACTCCTGCTCGTCCTCGAGTAGGTAAGTGATAAAACGAAAGAATAATTTTTGAGGTGACATGCACCATCAAAGACTTGATCAAAGTATTTGTAAAACACTCAAAGCTGGGATCATAGTACACTCAAAGTTCTAGCAATAAGACAAAGAAACTATGATGCAACGTGAAAAGGCACAAACAAAAGATTCATGAATAACAATGCTTTGCAAGACGTTTGTTTGTTTCACATAAAGAAAATATAGCATAATAGTATTCAGCTTGTCCCTCGTAGAGTAGCAAATATAAATGCATAGGACACCTTCAAATCTCATAAGAGTGACTAGATACAAATAGTTTAAAACAAGCAATATCAAGTTATGCATCAATCAACTAGTCTTGGGATAATGCACATAGAACTAAGAATGACCACTATAGTATGCTTTAATATGCTAAAACAATGCATGATTCATCTAAGGTACATTAAGCAATCTCAATTGTTTATAACAAGTCATGCTACAACAAACAATACTAAGCATAAAGCCAAAAAAATATCAAGCATGGCATGACAAAGCATAGGCCACAGTCAAAAACAAGCTCTTTTTACCACATAAGTATGAATTTTCCTACTCTTTTTCAAACCAAACCAAACCAAACTATTTGCAAACCAAAGTATGAAAGAGGGGGTCCAACCAATTTATTCAGCAAACTAAGAAAACCAAGCAAACGAAAACCAAAACGAAAATGAAAAAAAAGGACGCTCCAAGAACAACACAACTGTGCATGAAACAATAAAAATGAAGCGTTTGGAAAAAACCTGGGATTTTTATTCATGAAGAGGGGGATGCCTTGGGCATCCCCAAGCTTTGACGTTTGTACTTCTTGGAAATTTCTTGAGGTGACACGCGTGGTATCCCCAAGCTTGAGCTTTAGTCCATCCTTCATCTCATTACTCATTCCTTCCATACACCTGAAATTTTTCCTTCATACAAAACTTCACACAATCTTTATTAGCAACATTAGTGCACTCAAGATAAATAAGTCTTAAGGTTCAGTTCTAACACCAAATAAACTTCCATTAGAACACTAGCTATTGTAGCACTTCCCTCAAAAAGATCAATTCCCCAAAAGAACTCAAAAAGGAACCAACAAGAAGCAAATGCAGAAATGGCAGAAATCTATCAAAACAGACCAGCAGGTAAAGACGAATTTTTTCAAAGACCTTATGTTGCTCAAATCAAAAAGAGTTGAACTAACGAAAGTTAGATAACAACCTGGGGCAGAAGCAAAAAAATTCACGCCTCAAAAAGACGTTCAGAGATTTTACACGAATTTTTACGGTGAAGCACAGAAATCTGTTTCGGGACAGCAACTTTCCCAATCATTACCTCTCTCTCATTAGAGGTTACTCTTGGTACAAAAAGCAAATAAAAAGGATAAGGAGTGGTTATTACTGAAGTAATAACTTCCAAGACTCATCTAAAGTAAATAAAAAGGATAAGGAGTTGTTATTACTGAAGTAATAACTCCCAATAAGTACTTTTCTTTAACGTCTTTAAGTTAGGCATAAGAAACAAGAAAGAATCAAGTGTTCTCAAAAGAAGAAGCATTAAGACCAAATTTCTCGCCCTTACCTCTATTACTTTTATTCTTAACCTTGGGAAAAATATGATTGTTTGGTGGAGAAGAAAGGTGCATGGTCCCTTTTCCCACATCTATTATTGCTCCAAGGAGTTCTAATAGGGACCTTCCAAGTGTAATTTGTCCTTTTCCTGCAATTCAATAACAAGATAATCAGTAGAAATCATTTTCCCAATGATCTTTGTAAACACTACTTCAGCTATTCTAGTAGGTAATATGGTAGCATTATTAGCAAGAGATATTTCTTTTCCTCCTTCAGTAAGACCCCAAAGATTCAAAGATTCATAAATATCTTTGGGCATAAGACAAAATTCAGACATGATATCACAGCGGGATTGAAAAGTTTTAGTGTTTATCGCGATATTTACTGTAGGGAGCCACTTTGATGGTTCAGAATTTATTGGAACATAATTATGATATTCCCTAAGCGTATTATAGCAATCTTTTAAGCTAGCAGTGCCAGTCTCAAGAGTGTTCAATCTAGCAAATATTCTTGCGAAAGAAATATCAGTTTGGCTAGGCAAGTTGTAAGTAAGGATCAATTTCCTTATAGCATTTATAGCATCCTCCTCATTACATTGGAGGAAATCTCCTCCCACAATAGCATCTAAAGCATATCTATAGCAAAGAGCAATTCCAAGGTAAAAACTGCTAAGGAACAAGCTTTGAGTCATTTTAGGATCAGTTTTTCCACGTAGATCAGAGATTCTAGACCAAGCTTCTTTGAAACTCTCTTCAATTCCTTATTTAAAAGTGAAAATCATTTCCTCGGGTGACATAGTGACTGGAGCAAGGCTAGACATAATGGCAACTTAAGATAGGAACTAATGGTTTTTGTGTTTTCAATAAAGAAAGCAAACTTGTAAAACTAATTTGTTTGTGTTTTTGATAACGAAACAAGCAAACAAAGCAAAAAGAAACTAAGAAAAACAAAAATAACAAAGTAAATAGATTGGTTGTGAGGGACTCCCCTTTTGAAGATGTCCTTGACTCCCCGGCAACAGCGCTAGAAAATATGCTTGATGGCCTAAATTATATCGAGCTCATTAGGGAACCCCAAGAGGAAGGTATGATGAGCACAACAGCAAGTTTTCCCTTAGTAAGAAACCAAGGTTATCAATCCAGTAGGAGCAAGGAAACACCCCAAAGGTGTAGCTAGCTGAACGTTGGTAGGGCACACTACCGGTGTCAGCAGCAACGTGGAGACCTGCACAACACAACCACAGAACTCTGTCCCAACTTGCGATGAGGTTGTCAATCTCACCGGTTTTGCTGAAAACAAAGGATTAAACGTATCAAATGGAAGGAAGTAAAAGTTTGTAGAAAGTAAACACAAAGCAGTAAACAATTTATAGATTGAATGTAAAAGAAAGGACCGGGATCCATAGTTCACTAGAGGTGGCTTTCCTTAAGATAGATAACATGATGGGTGAACAAATTAAAGTGGGGCAATTGACAAACATCGAGAAAGCAATACATGCATATACTAATCATCTTGACTCCTTTGGAACTTGATTGGGCATTACAACATTATACATAGACCGCCATCCAACTGCATCTATGACTAATAATCCACCTTCAGGTTATCATCTGAACCCCCTCCAGTATTAAGTTGTAAGCAACAGATTATTGCTTTACGAATAGCGTGTAAAGTAAACAATACGATTGTTCTATGAACAAAGGATTGTTGTTTTCTCCCTACTGCAACAGCACATCTAGTACCTTAGAGATTTTTGTCACTTCCCCAGATTACTAGAGTCATTAACCCACTATCGAGCATAAATACTCCCTCTTGAAGTTGCTAGCATCTACTCGGTCAAGATATCTACTAACAACGGAGAGCATGCAAGATCATAAATAACAAAGACATGATAAAATCAATAATCAATCTGAAATAGCATCTCAATATCCATCGGATCCCCACAAACACAACATGTAGATTACAAATAGATGATCTTGATCATGAACGGAGCTCACAAGATCTAAACATGATAGCACAAAGGAGAAGAACCAGCCATCTAGCTACTACATGGATCCATAGTCTACGGATGAACTACTCACGCATCACACCGGAGGCTTGCATGATGATGAAGAAGGCCTCCAGGGTGAATTCCCCTCTCCGGTAGGGTGCCGGGAAGAGCTTCAGATCCCTCCCGATCTAGGGATGGAGATGGCGGCGGCTATAGACTCTTTCGTGGATTTTTTGATCGAGTCCTTAGGGTTTTCGTCCCGAGGGCATCTTATAGGCGGAAGGAGAGGCCGAGGGGGTGCTGGGGTCGGCCAGACCACCCCCTGGCATGGGCCAGGCCTGGCCGCACGACCAGGTGGTGTGGCCAGCCCCAGCCCTTCTCCGTCTCGTATTCTGACATCTGATGACTTCCGAAAAAATTGGCACTTTGGCTTTTGTCCTGTCCAATTCCGAGAATATTCATTTTCTGACTTTCCTGGAACCAAAAACAGTAGAAAACAGGCAGCTGGCACTATGGCTCTTGTTAATAGGTTAGTCCAAGAAATCATATGAAAATTACTCCAAAGTGTGGAAAAAACACAAGAAAGTCGATAAAACCAAGCATGGAACATCAAAAATTATAGATAACATTTGCAATGTATCAGGTGGCTACAGACTCTTTTGTGGAATTTTGATCGGGTACTTAGGGTTTATGTATCGGAGGCATCTTATAGGGAAAAGGGGAGGCCGAGGGGGTTCCCTAGGTGGTCGCACCACCCCCTGGCGTGGCTTAGGCCTGGCCGCGTAGACAGGTGGTGTGGGCGGCCTCTGGCCCCTCTCCGTCTCATATTCTGGCTCTATGCCCCCTAGGCGAAATACTGACTTTGGCTTTTGTCCCGTCCAATTCCGAGAATATTCATTTTCTGACTTTCCTGGAACCAAAAACAGCAGAAAACAGGCAGCTCGCACTGTGGCATCGTGTTAATAGGTTAGTCCAAGAAAGTGTATAAAAAGTACTCCAAAGTATGGACAAAACATAAGAAAGTAGATATAAACCAAGCATGGAACATCAAAAATTATAGATACGTTTCCAACGTATCATCAGCCAGAGGAGTGATTCCATCATGAACACAGCTACCCGAGAATGCCAAGAATCTTACCCATTATAGTGTTGCTGCGACATATGTTTTATCAACTCGTAGCCGAAATCTAGGAGTTTCCTCCATGAAGATCGTTCGTAGGCTAGCGGAGTTGTTGGCATCCCATAAAGTTTGACACGCATAAAGCTATATCATTCTTATGATTCACAAGTCATACTTTGTCATGCTCACAAAAACCACTAAACATTAATTCAATTGAACAAATCTTTTTAAAGAGAGCTATCAAGTCAATCATTATTTTCTATGGTGTTGAGTCTCTAGAAATAAGCCTTCAAGACTAAACACTACAACACCCAAGCCTTCAATTGTGAGACTTTTTCTTATTTCAATTGTTTAGCACATTTTCAGGAAAGACTTGGTTAACTACAAGAGCTGGAACAAACGTACCCAACTAAATACCCATGTAAACAAAAATTTACTACAATATAAAGACTCACTCCACCAATATAATATCTTAACATTCACTACTAACTAGCATGGGTTTCTCAAACTTCAAAAATGGGGAGTCTTGAGGCATACCTCTCATGATTGGTTCCACTTCTCTCTTTCCTTTTGATTTGCTTCTTGGAAACTCGAAGTCGATCACTCTCCTGCAAATATGTGAAAGCCACAAGGAGAATAGAAAGGAAGAAAGAGGAAAAATAAAGATAAATGGGAAAATCTTTTTGTTGTTTTTAAGAGAGGGAATTAACGAATAGAAAAATTAGCGGCAAAGCTTGGCTAGAAAATCTCAAAACAAAAAAAAATAACTAAAGATAAAGTGTTGGGGAAACCAACACGAGTGCTTATAAACTCGAATTAAAAACATAACCTCGAAATAAATAAAAACAAATGAACACCAAATAAAGATAATGAGGAAACTTCCCCAAGCTTAGGCTTTTGCAATCCCTTCAAATCATTGTTGTGGCGGGAAAAAGTCATAACTCCAGTTCACAAATTGAGTTGATAAATTACTAGTTGTTTCTTGGAGGTTCAAGGAGAGGTTATGCATCCTCTCCATAGTTCCTCCAAGTTCTTGGAAGTCTTGGTATGTAGAGAACCGGGTTGGTGGCTGCTCCTCTTGATGAGAAACTTCTTGCCCCTCTTCTTGGTTCTCATCCTCATCCGAAATCTCCTTCTCGGGTTGGTGTTGCTCAACCTGCAAGTCATATAGCAAACGTCCTTCCTCGATAGAAAAAAGACCATTAGGCAAATGAGCAGGGTAGAGACGCCCAACTCCAGCAATATGCAAGTAATAAACACCACCTCTCCTAGTGAGCATTCCACAAGCTTTTAAAGTAGAGAAACCAACACGTCGCTCGCCTAGCACTGGTTGCAAATCACCTAGGTTGATGCCTAGGGCAATGGAAAGCACAGTGATGATGCCTCCACCTGTGATTGGTCCTTGGCTTTGGGAGGATTGGTACTCCAGGTAGTGCACAAGAATTGCGCCCAAGTTGAGTGACAAGTTGATGTTGTTAAAAGCAGTTTTTGCAAGGACTAAGATGTCCTCCTCGTTGAGTCTTGTGAACTCATTACATGCATGCAAGGTGTTAGCAATAACATAGAACAAATACTGAATTGCAGGATGTTGAATATTCTTCCCCTTGCTTACTCTAGAAGTGAAACTCATTCCATTATAATAAAGTTCCAGGGAAGGGTCTATGCCAGTAAAGGATGCGCGTAATTCATTAGCATTATTGTTTGTAAAATTCAAACATGCGCATCATTCATCTAGTGATAAAGCATAATTGTTGTTCATAAGTCGGAAAGAAATCATGTCCTCTCCATGCCATGCTTTAACGATGCTTTGCAAAGAACTTAGAAATTCAAGAGTTAACCGGCGATAAGTAGGCACACCATTGAATACAAAGTTTTGTAGGCCAACTCTATTGCAAAGTAATTGAAGTCATTAGAAATACCAAGTTGATTCAATATAATGGGGCAAGCCCACTTGGTTGTCTTCACTTCTCGGTTCTTGATCCTTTTGAAGCGATCAGGTTGGAGCTCATCCCTGAACCGTATCCCCATGCGTTCTTGAGCGTTAGCCCGAGAAGAACTAGTGGCGGCACGAGCACGAGTTTGGCTCCTTATGTTCATCATCTAAAATAATAAGGAAAGACAAAAAATAAAACCTTTTGATCCAACAATAATAAGAATAACATATTTCTCATCTTATCACACTAAAGAGTCCCCTCAAAATAATAATCTAGGCAAGAGAATCATGGCAATTAGTTCATAGTAGGTCTCACCCTAGATTGATAATGATAACAGATCGAAAATGAATTTGCAAAAAAGTAATTGGAGGATCGGAGGAGAAACATACCGTAGATTACTTGTGTGCGAGGAAATCGAACGAAATTAAGTAGCAATGAAGAGCTCTTGAGGTTTTGAGAGAGTTTGGTGGTAGAAGAGAGAAAAATGATTGAAATTTTGGTGTTGGGGTTACCTTCCCGTGGCGATTTTGTGGTCAGACGCATCTATAGGGTTGGAACAAATTGTTCCCACCATATCGTTGGTCTGATGTCAAATATTTAGGGTTTTCACCTGGCGGCGCAACTATACAGCCAGAACTATACGGCCGGGATTTTTATCCCCGCCGTATAGTTGGTCGTCAAACCTTCTTTGTCCTGGAAAAGAAATTTTACAAAGGCAATGATAACTATACGCCTAGAATTTTTATTCCTGTCGTATAGTTGGTCGTTAAACCTTCAGTACCTAAGAAAGAAAATTTGTCGATGGCAAAGATATCTATACGGCCAAACTATACTGCTGGAATTTTTATTCCTGCCGTATAGTTAGTCGTTAGTCCTTCTGTAGTCATCAAAAAATACTATTTCTTTGAGAATTCTTTCTTATACTGAAACTCAGTGAAACACATTGTTTTTGACAGAAAAATGACAGTAAAAATTATCAACCAACATCAGCATGTATAACGCAGGATTTTTAGTACTATCAAACTTCTTCTCCTCAACTGGAGCTTTCTAGCACTCTTTATTAAACATAAAACTTAAAATAAAACTTAAAAACTTTACTCAAACCGATATTTCACATGGGTTGCCTCCCATGAAGCGCTCTTTTATGGTCAATAGCTTGACCTCGATGTTTCTCACTTAGGCCAGATGAGTGGAACACCCACTCCAAAATAGTTGGCCTTCAAAGTGATGGCCTCCTTTTCATCATGCTTGGCTTTCTTCTTCTTGGGAAAATGAATGACAAAAGGATCCCGCAAAGGCAATTGAAGCTTTATTGCTACCTGATTAACGAAGTGTTGATACATAGCTTCCTCATTTCCTTCACTTACCGGAATCTTGATATTGATCCTTTTTACAAGATCTCCAACGGTGTAATTTGGTGAAGGAGCATTACTATAATCAAGTTCTTTAGGCTCCTCCTTTTGGATTCTCATCATCTTGAGGTCTTCAACACGATTGGGCTTAGCTTTACCTGCAAATTCAGCTAGAATGAGAGTGACTCTCGGTTATCTTACCTAGTTGTGCCTCAACAATCCTTGTTCTTTCTTAGAGGGCCTGAAAATCATTCCTCAAACTTACAGCTTGGTTAGATAATTCACCAAGCATAGCATCATGGTTCTCCGTTATTTTAACAAGGATATTGTTTTGCTCATCTTTTGAATCTATAAAGGACTTAAGTGTTTCTTGGATACTACCATTACTTGTTCCCATATAATTATTAGAGTTACCTGCAGGACTATAGTAATGTTTTTGAAAAATAGGATTATAATTCTTCTTCCAAGCAGGGTTATAATCATTACGAGCTATGAAGTCTATTTCTTCAATATTTGATTCTAGGATAGCTCTTACTTGGGTTTCCTTACCTTTTACGGCTAATATGAGCTCATCCATCTTAGCATTGAGTTCTTCATTTTCTTGTGGTGAGACGGAGTTCACCTTCTTCGTGTTTGATCTATCCACATGCCACTGGGAATGGTTGTCTTGCATATTGTCTAGCAGCTGCTTTGCTTCGGTAATATGTTTGTCCATAAATGTTCCTCCAACTGTAGTATCAAGCATAGACTTAGACACAGGGTTAAGAGCATTATAAAATAAATGGAGAATTAACCACTCTTCCATCCCATGACTGGGACAATTTCTCATGCATTCTTTCATCCTCTCCCATGCAAGCGCTAGTGGCTCGCGCTCTTCCTTTCTAAAACCAGTAATATTAGATCTTAGTTACATAGTCTTTGCAGGTGGGAAAATTTTAGTCGTAAATAAAGAAGTACACTCCACCCATGATGCAATAGTATTTCTAGGCAAATGTAGGAACCATTCTTTTGCTCTTCCTCTAAGAGAGGAAGGAAATAAGCGCAATTTGACCGCATCGGGTTCAACATCTTTTATGCACATCATATCACATATTTCGGTGAAAGTGTTCAAGTGCATACATGCGTCCTCAAGAGCAGAGCCTCCAAATTGATTCTGTTGAACCAAACTTAAATAGTGGGGCTTAATTTCATAATCATCAGCAGTAATTGCTGGTTGGGTAATAGGAGTACGCAAATAATCATTGTTGGGAGTTGTAAACTCCCCAAGCTTCTTTTCAGCCATATTTCCTATGTTTTGGGGTTTTCTTAAACAAAGACTTATGATAGTAAAAACAAGAATTTAAAGACTAACTATTTTTTTTTGGTTTTTCAAATAAAGACTGAAAGCAAACTAACAAAATAAAAAACAAGAATTAAAACTAGCAAGGTTCCTACTAACCTCACCAGGGTAGCTATTGCTTCCTCGGCAACGGCTCCAGAAAAAGGGTTGATACATTCGATCCGGATTACGGATGTAGTATAGATCTTTTTCCCTAGTAGATCTAGGTTATCGAATACTTGGGAAGCAGAAAGCATAGTGAAGTTACTTTAATGGACCTTTGGGAGTTTTATAATTCTTTTTGTGTTTTACCAAACCAAGAGTTTGCTGTCTTTTGTTGTTGTCGATGATGGAGAGAGAGGGACTAGGGCTTTCAGTTTCGCCTGTAGCTATGCAAAACATCTGATGGGAATAAAATATAATAATAAAGTATGCATGTAATTGTTAGAGCAAGATAATTATATGTGAGCAGTGCATCCATAATTGCTATTGCCTCCGCAACCGCTTATAGCAATAACCTACTAGTCTCATCCATAGAATAAAGAGAACTAATGATATGTATAGTGATGTCACTGTTAATCCCAAGTAAATCCCTCACATACAGCCGTACTACCCGTTCTGTCACTGGGGTTCCCAACCTACATATTAGTCATTACTCATACTCCCTATACCTGGCTCAATCCTCGGGGTCTTGGGTACCTGACATGTCCTTGGATTGAGGCAAGAGATGATACAATAATCATCATGTCATACAAACTAATACACGATCCCATCTATGATAAATAACATGCACAAAAGCTACATGGCTAGGCCGAAGCCCTTAGCCCAAAGAGAATTACTCACGCATAGAGATGAAATCAACAATCATAAACATTGCAATGGAAATCATGAGATTGATAGCAAATAGTCTTACAATGTCGCCAATCAAAGATGAGATCTACTATTACAAGTGGTGGAATATGGCTATGGTGGTGGAGAAGGGTTTGGAGATTAGATCTAAGCCTATTCCTGCGACGGCTCTTCGGTGTTATGGATGAAGGGTTTTGGGGTTCTAGGGGGCCGTGTTATTTCGCGTCGCTCGAAGCCTCTTTATATAGGGGTCCTGCTGACTCGTGTATTAACGAGCTCGTTGGGGAACCCCAAGAGGAAGGTATGATGAACACAGCAGTAAGTTTCCCTCAGTTATGAAACCAAGGTTATCAATCTAGTAGGAGCAAGGAAACACCCCAAAGGTGTAGCTAGCTGAACGTTGGCAGGGCGCACTACCGGTGCCAGCAGCAACGTGGAGACCTGCACAACACAACCACAAAACTCTGTCCCCAACTTGCGATGAGGTTGTCAATCACATCGGTTTTGCTAAAAACAAAGGATTAAACATATCGAATGCAAGGAAGTAATAGTTTGCAGAAAGTAAACACAAAGGAGTAAACAGTTGATTGTAGATTGAATGTAAAAGAAAGGACCGGGGTCCATAGTTCACTAGAGGTGTCTCTCCTTAAGATAGATAACATGTTGGGTGAACAAATTACAGCAGGGAAATTGACAAACATCGAAAAAGCATACAAGCATATACTACTCATCTTGACTCCTTTGAGATTCGATTGGGCATTACAACATTATACATAGACTGCCATCCAACTGCATCTATGACTAATAATCCACCTTCAGGTTATCATCCGAACCCCCTCCAGTATTAAGTTGCAAGCAACGGATAATTGCATTACGAATTGCGTGTAAAGTAAACAATACGGTTGTTCTATGAACAAAAGATTGTTGTTTTCTCCCTAGTAGCAACAAAACATCTAGTACCTTAGAGATTTCTGTCACTTCCCCATATTACCAGATGCATGAACCCACAATCAAGCATAAATACTAACTCTTGGAGTTGCTAGCATCTACTTGGCCAAGATAGCTACTAACAACGAAAAGCATGCAAGATCACAAATAACAAAGACATGATAGAATCAATAATCAATCTGAAATAGCATCTCAATATCCATCGGATCCCCACAAACACAACATGCAGAATTACAAATAGATGATCTTGATCATGAACGGAGCGCACAAGATCTAGACATGATAGCACAAAGGAGGAGAACCAGCCATCTAGCTACTACATGGACCCGTAGTCCAGAGATGAACTACTCACGCATCACACCGGAGGCTTGCATGATGATGAAGAAGGCCTCCAGGGTGAATTCCCCTCTCCGGCAGGGTGCCAGGAAGAGCTTTAGATCCCTCCCGATCTAGGGATGGAGATGACGGCGGCTATAGACTATTTCGTGGATTTTTGATCAGGTACTTAGGGTTTCTATATTAGAGGCAATATATAGGCGGAAGGAGAGGCCGAGGGGGTGCCTGGGCTGGCCACACCACCCCCTGGCGCGGGCCAAGCCTGGCCGCGTGGCTAGGTGGTGTGGCCGCCCTCTGGCCCTTCCCCGTCTCATATTCTGGCTCCAGGTGTCCCCTGGTAAAATAATGACTTTGGCTTTTGTCTCGTCCAATTCCGAGAATATTCATTTTTTGACTTTCCTGAAACAAAAAACAGCAGAAAACAGGCAGCTGGCACTGTGGCTCTTGTTAATAGGTTAGTCCAAGAAATCATATGCAAAGTGATCCAAAGTGTGGACAAAACATAAGAAAGTAGATAAAACCAAGCATGGAACATCAAAAATTATAAATACATTTGCAATGTATCAACATCCCCAAGCTTAACTCCTGCTCATCCTCGAGTAGGTAAGTGATAAAAAGAAAGAATAATTTTTCAGGTGACATGGACCATCATAAACTTGATCAAAGTATTTGTAAAACATTCAAAGCTGGGATCATAGTACTTCAATCATAACATGAAAGACAAAGTTCTAGCAATAAGACAAAGAAACTATGTTGCAACATGAAAAGGCATAAACAAAAGATTCATGAATAACAATGCTTTGCAAGACGTTTGTTTGTTTCACATAAAGAAAACATAGCATAGTGGTATTCAGCTTGTCCCTCATAGAGTAGCAAATATAAATGCATAGGACACCTTCAAAGTTTATAAGAGTAAATAGATACAAATAGTTTAAAACAAGCAATATCAAGGTATGCATCAATCAACAAGTCTTGGGATAATGCACATAAAACTAAGAATGGCCACTATGCTCTCAAAGTAGGTGCATAAAGATAGAAGGTGGAGACTCAATATATAAGTGGAAGAAAGGCCTTCATAGAAGGAAGTAGGGATTCAAGTCTCATAAAGAGCTTCCAAAAATTATGGTACTTAATAGCTTTCAGCTCTCATTGCCCCTATCTTAAGCATCTTGAAGTGATTAAGGTTAAAATGAACAAACTATGGTGTACATGCTTAACGAAGTATAAGTTAGAAATCTCATGTCCCTTGAATACGATGGCCGCTCCTCATGCTACTCAAGTTTAGTCACCAGTAAGTTCTTGTCATCGTAAGTACATGTGTATCATAGAGAACCACCAACGAGGTACCTCTTGCCCGATGATACGGAAGAATCCCCATATCAAAATGACAAGGCAAGCAGACAACAAGCATCTCAACAATCTTCTTATTTACCATGGGAATATGGTGCTTTTTTCTCTCTTTCCTCTTTTCATAATCTCCTTTTTTTCCTTTTTCTCTTTTTTCTCAATATCGAACTCTTTTTTATAAGAAGAATGCTTCATAGACAGCTCATTATGGTTACGCTGCAGGTTTCCACCATTTCAGCATGGATTAGACCAGCGGCCCAGGCGTTTCTCTAACACATATACATAACTCCATGGACTTACAAGCTCCCCTTTCATTTCACACCGACGACATCCATAGACAAAAGAGCATGATATCAACTAGGTACAAAGTACCAGTGCAATGTTGAAAGCGTTCCCCATGACAACATGGTTCTGCTAATCCCCAACAAATAAGTGCAAGCATATACAACATAGATGACACAATGGTTCAAGTTTATTAAGGGCAAGAAAAGTAAAGTGTGCCATCAAGTTCGTGAGAGATTTAATCACTAGTTTTCTCATAACAAATTTAATTTGGAAGGTAAACAAAAACATGAATATACTTGGAATAGCATATGCTAATAGGTAGGTATGGTAGACTCTTTGGAATAACTTGGTTTAGGGAGTTGTATGCATGAGTGGAACTCATACTTGGTTGCGGAGGCTAGCAAAAGACTAAGAGCGACAAACTAAGAGAGCAAAAATGGCCATAATCATGCAGAGCGACAAAACATCATTGATCAAAGCATAAAGTGATACTACAAGTTGAAAACTAAAGGATCATAAAGTCTATGGTGACTTGAGGTAGTCATAACATGGTGTGAGCATGCGCCAAGTCAACCCAAATAAAGCATCAAAGGAGAATACAACAATACTATGCTTTAATATGCTAAAACAACGCATGATTCTTCAAAGGCACATTAAGCAATCTCAATTGTTTAGAACAAGTCATGCTACAGCAAAGAATACTAAGCATAAAGCCAAAACAATATCAAGCATGGCATGAAAAAGCATAGGCCACGGTCAAAAACAAGCTCTCTTTACCACTTAAGCATGAACTTTCCTACTCTTTTCCAATCCAAACCAAACTATTTGAAAACCAATGTATGAAAGAGGGGGTCCAACCAATTTATTCAGAAAACTAAGCAAACCAAGCAAACGAAAAACCAAAACCAAAACAAAAAAGAAGACGCTCCAAGAACAACACAACTATGCATGAAACAATAAAAATGAAGCGTTTGGAAGAAACCTGGGATTTTTGTTGATGAAGAGGGGGATGCCTTGGGCATCCCCAAGCTTTGACGCTTGTACTTCTTGGATATTTCTTGGGGTGACACACTTGGCATCCCCAAGCTTGAGCTTTATTCCATCTTTCATCTCATTACTCATTCCTTCCATACACCTGAAATTTTCCCTTCATACAAAACTTCACACAATCTTTATTAGCAACATTAGTGCACTCAAGATAATAGGTATTTAGGTTCAGTTCCAACACCAATAAAACTTCCATTAAAACACAAGATACTGTATCACTTCCCTTAAAAAGCTCAATTCCCCAAAAGAACTCAAAAAGGAACCAACAAGAAGCAAATGGAGAAAATGGCAGAAATCTATCAAATCAGACCAGCAGGTAAAGACGAATTTTTTCGAAGACCTTCTGTTGCTCAAATCAAAAAGTGTTGAACTAGGAAAAGTTAGATGACAACCTGGGGCAGAAGAAAAAAAATTCACGCCTTAAAAGGACGTATAGAGATTTTACACGAATTTTTACAGTGAAGCACAGAAATCTGTTTCGAGACAGCAACTTTGCCAATCATTACTTCTCTCTCATTAGAGGTTACTCTTGGCACCAAAGGTAAATAAAAAAGAATAAGGAGCGGTTATTACGGAAGTAATAACTTCCAAGACTCAATTAAAACTTTTGGGTTATCTCCCAATAAATACTTTTCTTTAACGCCTTTAAGTTAGGCATAAGAAGCAAGAAAAAGAATCAAATGTTCTCAAATGAAGAAGCATTAAGAGCAAATTTTGTTTTCATAGGAGAGGAAAAAGAAATCTTCTCTCTCTTCTTAGGGAAGTGTTATATACCTTTCTTGAGTGGGAATTGATATTTAATGGTGCCTTCTTTCAAATCCATAATGACACCAACAGTTCTAAGAAAAGGTCTTCCCAAAGTAATAAAACAAGAAGCATTGCATTAAACATCCAAAACATAGAAATCAACAGGGACATATGAAGGAAATATGCCCTGAGAGGCAATAATAAAGTTGTCATTATGTATTCCTTGTATATGACAGATGTTTATTTTACATGCTATAATTGTATTGATAGGAAACATCAATATATGTATGTTTAATAAACAAAAAGGGTTCCTAGTCATGCCTCTCTTATAGACTAGCTTGTTGATTAACAAGATGATCAAGGTTTCCTGATCATGGACATTGGATGTTGTTAATAACAAGGTGACACCATTGGTGGAATGATGTGATGAACATTCATCCGAAGTATAGCATTACGATCAAGTCATTGTGTTTATATTGCTATAACATCATACAAAGTAATCTTTATCCTTAGACCATGAGATCATGTTAATTGCTAACACTGGAAGAGTACCTTGATAACATCAAACGTCACACCGTAACAGGGTGACTATAAAGATGGGTTCAGTGCTACGAAGGTGTTATGTTGAGGCTCATGGATCAAGAGTGGAATTTGTCAATTCAGATGACGGATAGATATTCTCTGGGCCCTCTTGGTGATATCACATTAGGATAGCTTGCAAGCAAGTGATGTGATCACTAGAATGTTATATCACGGGAACAAGAAAAGAGTGCATGTCGGTAACGAGATCAAACTAGGTATGGAGATACCGATGATCGAATCTCGGGCATGTAATATATCGAGAGACAAAGGGATTTAGTTACAAGCGTTAAAGGTTCTCACGATCACAGGAGTCATCGTTGAATGTGTAGGAGTCGGTACGGATCTCCAGGTCCCGCTGCTGATTATTGATCGGAGAAGGGTCTCGATCATGTCTGCATTATTCGCGAACCATAGGGTGGCACACTTAAGAGTTACCGGACACCATTTTGGAGCACATATGTTTCAGACGAAAGAATTACAAAGTGCAGGAATTGTTTCAATAGAAACCGGTAATTGTTTCGGGTGAAATTGCAGAAGGTGGTTCTGCATGTGATATTGAAATATTGCAAGGGGCTATATGTGAATGTTTGTTAATTAAAGTAATTAACAAAGTTCTGAATAAATTTAATAAAAGAGTTTTATTAAATGAGAGAGCATTAAATTTGGAGAAACTTAATGCATTTAAAGTGGAGACTTTAAAAGGGAATGTGAAGAGGCATTTTAATGTGGAGGAGTTACCACCACATGAATGGGGGAGGTGAGGGGTCACCCCCCATGCGCCGGCCATGGAGAGAGGGGGCACCCCCCTCCTCCTATAAAAGGCCACCCATTCCCTCCTTCATCCTCACACCTCCTTGTGAAGGATCTCTCTCCCCCTCTAGAATTATTCCCCTATGGTCTCGGATTAGCGAGATACATGTTCCCGGTGGCATTTCGTCTAGAAGGAGTTGCTGCTTCCGCTGGATCACTGGAGCAAGGAGGTGGAGGTTGTCTGGTGGCTTGAACGTGTGTGCGAGTGCGGATGCACTGCTGAGTTGCGGCGCTCGGACTTCCTCACGATCTTGAGATCGGCAAGTGTACGACTACATCAACCACGAGTTTCTACTCGTTAACAAAGCTCGTTGTCTTCGAGGGTAAGTTCTCTATGGATGTATGTCCACCCGTTTGCTTTGTACCTAGTAGATAGATCTTGGCATGTAGTTCACACCATAGGAAATTTTTTGTTTTCTATGCTGCGGACCCAACAGTGGTATCAGAGCCTGATCTATGCGTAGGTGCTTTGCACGGGTAGTACACATATGTTTATATGTGGGCGATGATGATCATGTTATTGCATCTTCTATGTACTTTGGATATTGGTGGCATAGTGGGATGAAGCGGCCCAGACCAACCTTACATGTCATCGTACATGAGACCAGTTCCACGACTGACATGCAACTTGTTTTGCATAAGTGGCTGGCGGGTGTCTGTCTCTCCTACTATAGTCAATATCTGGTTTACAACGAGTTGCTAATAACTTGGTTATCCTCGTTGTTGTTCATGTTCGTAGGTTAGACAGGTTCTATCTCCGAAAGCCCTAAGCCACGTAAAACTTGCAATTGATAAATTAGAGGCGTCTAGTTTAGATCGTTGCTGGGCTAGTGTTTTGATATGGTATTGTTGTAATTAGATGTATAATAGATACTCTTACAACTCACTTAACGTGTAAGTTCCATAGACCTTGGCCTTACACACAAAGGAATGATAGAGATCATACCACGATGCAAATGATAGAGATCAAATGCATGGACCATATCACCTCACTTCACACATTAGATGTTAGCATCTTATATTGCTAATTTGGCGCGTTTGGTAGCATTATAAGATGATCCCTCATTTAGATATCAAGATAAAATGTGTTCTTCCTTAAGTATGCACCGTTTTGTGGATCGTGTTTTGAGGCATCACGTGATGATCGGGTGTTTTCAACTCCACGCTTTCATACAACGGGTGTAAGATAGTTTTACACACGCAAATACTAAGGTTCTTACTTGACGAGCCTAGCATGTATAGACATGGCCTCGGAACACGGACCGAAAGGTTAAGCATGAGTCATATAGTTGATATGATGCCCATATAGATGCTCGCCTTTGAAGCTACACCGACTCACGTGATGATCGGACTTGGTGTAGTGGATTTGGTTCATGTAATCACCAAAAGGACACGAGGGATGTCGTTTTTGAGTGGGAGTTCATTAGTAATTTGGATTAGTTGAACTCAATCTATCATAAACTTAGTCTAAATATACTTTACAAATTCTGTTGTAGATGGCACCACCTGCTTTTAATTTCAATGTGTTCATGGAGAAAGAGAAACTTGCTGCGAATGGTAGCAACTTCACCAACTGGGCTATGAATTTGAGGATTCTCCTCACTGCTGCACAAAAGCAATATGTGATAGATGCGTCGCTAGGCCCCCCTACCAGCTCCTGATGCCCCTGACGAGGAAAAGAACGTCTATATAACTCGTCAGGAGGACCACAACTTAGTTCATTGCGGCATACTATATGGGCTAGAGCCAGAACTTCGAAAGCGTTTCGAAAATGGCAATGCCTTTGATACCATGGGAGAATTGAAAATGATTTTCGATACCCATGCTGCCGTAGAGAGTTAGAATGCTACAGAAAATTTCTTTAGCTACATGATGGAGGAAAACAGCTCCGTTAGTGAGCACGTACTCAAAATGTCTGGGTACGCCGATAAGCTTGTGTCCTTGGGAATAACGATTCCCATTGACTTAGGAATACATCGTGTTCTCCAATCTCTGCCACCTAGCTACAAGAGCTTCGTGATGAACTATAATATGCAGGGAATGAAGAAGTCTCTTCCCGAGCTTCTGTCAATGCTTAAGACTACAGAAGTGGAGATTAGGAAAGAACATCAAGTGTTGATGATCAATAGGACCACCGGTTTCAAGAAGGACAAGAAAGGCAAGCACAAGGGAAAGAAGGGTGGCAAGTATGTTACCACGCCTGAAAAGAAACCTCGAGCTGGCCCTAAGTCTGACACCGAGTGCTACTATTGCAAGGGGACTGGCCATTGGAAGCGCAACTGCCCCAAGTATTTGGCGGACAAGAAGTCCGGCAAGGCAAACAAAGGTATATGTGATATACATGTTATTGATGTGTACTTGACTAGTACTCGCAGTAGCACCTGGGTATTTGATACCGGATCGGTTGCTAATATATGTAACTCGGTTCAGGGGCTGCGGAACAAGCGACAACAAGCAAGGAATGAGGTCACGATGCGGGTCGGCAATGGATCAAGAGTTGATGTGATCGCCGTCGGAACGCTGCCTCTCCATATGCCATCGGGATTAGTTATAAACCTAAATAATTATTATTTGGTGCCTGCACTGAGCATGAACATTGTATCCAGATCGTGTTTGATGCAAAGTGGTTATTCATTTAAGTCTGAAAACAATGGTTGTTCGATTTATATGAATAATATCTTTTATGGTCATGCACCTATGTTGAATGGTTTATTTCTGTTGGATCTCGATAGTAGTATTACGCATATTCATAATTTTGATGCTAAAAGGATTTAAGTTGATAATGATATATCTACATATACGTGGCACTGCCGTCTAGGTCATATTGGCGTTAAACGCATGAAGAAACTCCATTCTGATGGACTTTTGGAATCACTTGATTTTGAATCATTTGATACATGTGAGCCATGCCTTATGGGCAAGATGACTAGAACGCCGTTTTCCAGTTCAATGGAACGGGCGACAGATCTATTGGAAATCATACATACTGATGTGTGTGGACCAATGAGTGTGTCGGCGCGAGGTGGATATCGTTATTTTGTTACTTTCACAGATGATTTGAGTAGATATGGGTATATCTATTTGATGAAACACAAGTCTGAAACTTTTGAAAAGTTCAAAGAATTTCAGAATGAAGTGGAAAATCATCGTAACAGAAAGATCAAATTTCTGCGGTCCGACCGTGGAGGAGAGTATCTTAGTTACGAGTTTAGCACACATATGAAAGACTGTGGAATAGTTTCACAACTCACGCCTGCCGGAACACCACAACGTAATGGTGTGTCAAAACGTCGTAATCGTACTTTATTGGATATGGTTCGATCTATGATGTCTCTGACTGACTTGCCATTGTCATTTTGGGGTTATGCACAGGAAACCGCTACATTCACTTTAAATAGGGCACCATCTAAATCCGTTGAAAAGACACCGTATGAATTATGGTTTGGAAACAAACCTAAGCTGTCATTTCTTAAAGTTTGGGGATGCGATGTTTATGTGAAGAAACTTCAACCGGATAAACTCGAACCCAAAGCAGAAAAATGCGTCTTCATAGGATACCCTAAGGAAACGATTGGGTATACCTTCTATCACAGATCCGAGGGCAAGGTCTTTGTTGCCAAGAATGGATCCTTTCTTGAGAAGGAGTTTCTCGCGAAAGGTGTGAGTAGTCGGAAGGTAGAACTCGAAGAGGTTATTGAACCTTCTCTTCATGAAATGGCGAGTAGCACAGCTCCAGAAATTGTTTCGTAGTTGACTTCACCTAATGAAGAGAGAGCTAATGATATTGATCATGAAACTCCGAAAGAGGACACTACCGAACCTCACAGGTCAAGCAGGACACGTGCAGCTCCTGAACTGTACGGCAATCCTGTTATGAATTTCATGATTGATGAAATAGATGACCCTGCGACATATGAAGAAGCGATGATGAGCCCGGATTCCAACAAATGGCTAGAAGCCATGAAATCCGAGATGGAATCCATGTACGAGAACTAAGTTTGGAACTTGGTGGACTTACCTCACGATCGAAAGGCCGTTGAGAATAAATTGATTTTCAAAAGAAAAACTGATGCTGATGGTAATGTGACCATCTATAAGGCTTGACTTGTTGCAAAGGGGTTTCGACAAATTCAAGGAGTTGACTACGATGAGACATTCTCTCCCGTAGCGATGCTTAAGTCAGTTAGGATTATGTTAGCAATTGCTGCATATTTTGATTATGAAATATGGCAGATGGATGTCAAAACTGTGTTCCTCAATGGTAAGATTGAAGAAGAGTTGTATATGATACAACCTAAGGGTTTTGTCGATCCTAAGGATGCTAATAAGGTGTGCAAACTTCAGCGATCCATCTATGGACTGAAGCAAGCATCACGGAGTTGGAATCTCCACTTTGATGAGGTGATCAAAGAGTTTGGATTTGTCCAAACTTATGGAGAGGCTTGTATTTACAAGAAAGTGAGTGGGAGCAATGTGGCATTTCTGATATTATATGTGGATGACATATTATTGATTGGAAATGATTTAGATCTTTTAAACAGTGTTAAAAGTTATCTAAACAGCAAATTTTCGATGAAAGGACCTTGGTGAAGCTTCATATATATTAGGCATTAAAATCTATAGAGATAGATCAAGGCGCCTAATTGGGCTATCGCAGAGTACATACCTTGATAAGATATTAAAGAAGTTTAATATGGACGGAAGTAAGAAGGGGTTCTTACCTATGTTGCAAGGCAAGACATTGAGTAAGACTCAAAGTCCGGCTATGGCGGAAGAAAGAGAGATAATGGATAGGATCCCCTATGCCTCAGCCATAGGCTCTATAATGTATGCCATGCTGTGTGCAAGACCGGATGTGGCACATGCTATTAGTTTGACTAGTAGGTACCAATCTGATCCAGGTTCGGAACACTAGATAGCGGTCAAGAATATCCTTAAGTACTTGAGAAGAACTAAGGATATGTTTCTTGTATACGGAGGTGAAGAAGAGCTAGTCGCTAAGTGTTATGTCGATGCTAGCTTTGACACTGATCCGGATGACTCTAAGTCTCAATCTGGATACGTATTTCTCTTGAACGGAGCAGCAGTTAGTTGGAGGAGCTCCAAACTACCTGTGGTGGCTGGATCAACAATGGAGACGAAATATGTTGCTGCTTCAGAAGCGGCGCAGGAAGCAGTTTGGATGAAAGAGTTCATTACGGAACTGGGTGTGGTTCCTAGTGCGTTGGACCCGATGGTGATCTATTGTGACAACAATGGAGTCATAGCCAATGCCAAGGAACCAAGGTCTCACAAGAATTCCAAGCATATTACGCGCCGGTTTCACTCCATCCGCGAACATGTCAAGGATGGAGATATAAAGATTTGTAAAGTGCACACGGACCTGAATGTAGTAGATCCGTTGACTAAATTACTCCCTAGGGCAAAACATGATCAACACCAGAACTCCATGGGTGTTAGATTTCTCACTATGTGAACTAGATTATTGTCTCTAGTGCAAGTGGGAGACTGAAGGAAATATGCCCTGAGAGGCAATAATAAAGTTGTTATTATGTATTCCTTGTATATGATAGATGTTTATTTTACATGCTATAATTGTATTGATAGGAAACATCAATACATGTGTGTTTAATAAACAAAAAGGGTTCCTAGTCATGCCTCTCTTATAGACTAGCTTGTTGATTAACAAGATGATCAAGGTTTCCTGATCATGGACATTGGATGTTGTTAATAACAAGGTCACACCATCGGTGGAATGATGTGATGAACATTCATCCGAAGTATAGCATTACGATCAAGTCATTGTGTTTATATTGCTATAACATCATACGAAGTAATCTTTATCCTTAGACCATGAGATCATGTTAATTGCTAACACCGGAAGAGTATCTTGATAACATCAAACATCACACCGTAACAGGGTGACTATAAATATGGGTTCAGTGCTACGAAGGTGTTATGTTGAGGCTCATGGATCAAGAGTGGAATTTGTCAATCCAGATGACGGATAGATATACTCTAGGCCCTCTTGGTGATATCACATTAGGATAGCTTGCAAGCAAGTGATGTGATCACTAGAATGTTATATCACGGGAACAAGAAAAGAGTGCATGTCGGTAACTAGATCAAACTAGGTATGGAGATACCGATGATCGAATCTCGGACATGTAATATATCAAGAGACAAAGGGATTTAGTTACAAGTGTTAAAGGTTCTCACGATCACAGGAGTCATCGTTGAATGTGTAGGAGTCAGTACGGATCTCCAGGTCCCGCTGCTGATTATTGATCGGAGAAGGGTCTCGATCATGTCTGCATTATTCGCGAACTGTAGGGTGGCACACTTAAGAGTTACCGGACACCATTTTGGAGCACATATGTTTCAGACGAAAGAATTACAAAGCGCAGGAATTGTTTCAATAGAAACCGGAAATTGTTTTGGGTGAAATTGCAGAAGGTGGTTCTGCATGTGATATTGAAATATTGCAAGGGGCTATATGTGAATGTTTGTTAATTAAAGTAATTAACAAAATTCTGAATAAATTTAATAAAAGAGTTTTATTAAATGAGAGAGCATTAAATTTGGAGAAACTTAATGCATTTAAAGTGGAGACTTTAAAAGGGAATGTGAAGAGGCATTTTAATGTGGAGGAGTTACCACCACATGAATGGGGGAGGTGAGGGGTCACCCCCCATGCGTCGTCCATGTAGAGAGGGGGCACCCCCCTCCTCCTATAAAAGGCCACCCATTCCCTCCTTCATCCTCACACCTCCTTGTGAAGGATCTCTCTCTCCCTCTAGAATTATTCCCCCATGGTCTCGGATTAGCGAGATACATGTTCCCGGTGGCATTTCGTCTGGAAGGAGTTGCTGCTTCCGCTGGATCGCTGGAGCAAGGAGGTGGAGGTTGTCCGGTGGCTTGAACGTGTGTGCGAGTGTGGATGCGCTGCTGAGTTGTGGCGCTCGGACTTCCTCACGATCTTGAGATCGGAAAGTGTACGACTACATCAACCACGAGTTCCTACTCGTTAACAAAGCTCGTTGTCTTCGAGGGTAAGTTCTCTATGGATGTATGTCCACCTGTTTGCTTTGTACCTAGTAGATAGATCTTGGCATGTAGTTCACACCGTAGGAAATTTTTTGTTTTCTATGTTGTGGACCCAACAACATCGGCATTGTTAACCATAATAAGAACATCATTAATACTCCCCATGAGTTTCTTTTTAGCATTATCATCAAGTGGGACATTCAAATAACAATCTTCAAGTGGAGGCAAATCAAGCATATCATAAATCCTTCTAGGTATAATAGAAACACTACCATCAAGATCACATAAAGCTTTGAAATAAAAATCATTCACTTTCATATTAATGATGGGTTCCCAACCATCTTCTTGTTTTATAGGAATAGAAGCTTTATGTTTCATCTTTTCTTCTTTAATCTTTATGAGAGCATCAGTAATGTGTTTTGTGAATGTCATGTTCATAGTACTAGCATTAAGACTTTTAGCAAGCTTTTGTAGGAACTTAATAACTTCAGAGATATTGCAACCATCAAGATCAAAATCATAGTTATCATCTAAAGTAGTAGAGTTATTACTAGCCTTAACACTAGTGGTAGTGATAGTAGAAACACTAATGTTTCTAGCAATTTCATCTTCTCTTTCCCACTTAGCATGTAATTCAGCTAATAGTCTAACATTTTCATCATTTCTTACTTGTATGGCATTAGTAGCTGCAAAGGGATTATCAATAGTTTCAGGTTTAGCAGCCATTTTATTCATAGAAGATTGAGCTTTAGCCAAAGATGCTATATTTCTTTCAGTATTAGAGAGTTTTTCCTCAATAGTTTTATTGAAAGCAGTTTGTTTACTAATAAAGTCTTTAAGCATAACTTCAAGTTCAGAGGGAGCACTCCTATTATTGTTGTAGTTATTTCCATAAGCATTACCATTGTTGGGAGGATATGGATTATAATTGTTGTTACCAAAATTATTCCTGTAGGCACTTTTGCTAAAATTGTTATTTCTTATAAAGTTCACATCAACTTGCTCTTCTTGAGCAACCAAAGAGGATAAAGGAACATTATTTGGATCAATATGGGCTTTCCCATTAACAAGCATAGACATAATAATATCAATCTTATCACTCAAGGAGGAGGTTTCCTCAACAGAATTTACCTTCTTACCTTGTGGAGCTCTTTAAGTATGCCATTCAGAATAGTTAACCATCATATTATCCAGAAGCTTTGTTGCAGCACCCAAAGTAATGGTCATAAAGGTACCTCCAGCAGCAGAATCCAATAGGTTCCTTGAAGAATAGTTCAATCCTGCATAAAAAGTTTGGATGGTCATCCAAGCAGCCAGTCCATGAGTGGGACAATTCTTTACCAAAGATTTCATTCTTTCCCAAGCTTGAGCAACATGTTCATTATCAGTTTGTTTAAATTTCATTTTTTCACTTCTCATAGATATAATCTTAGTAGGAGGATAGTATTTTCCAATGAAAGCATCTTTGCATTTAGTCCAAGAATCAATACTATTCCTAGTTAGGGAATTCAACCATTCTTTAGTTTTTCCTCTCAAAGAGAAAGGAAACAATTTAAGCTTAATAATATCTCCATCTATATCCTTATGCTTTTGCATCTCACAAAGTTCAACAAAGTTATTTAGATGAGTGATACATTGCAAATGTATCTATAATTTTTGATGTTCCATGCTTGGTTTTATCCACTTTCTTGTGTTTTGTTCCAACTTTGGAGTACTTTTCATATGATTTCTTGGACTAACCTATTAACAAGAGCCACAGAGCCAGCTGCCTGTTTTCTGCTGTTTTTGGTTCCAGGAAAGTCAGAAAATGAATAATCTCGGAATTGGACGGGACAAAAGCCAAAGTGCCTATTTTTCTGGAAGTCATCAAGTGCCAGAATACGAGACAGAGAGGGTCCAGGGGGCCACCACACCACCTGGCGCGCGGCCAGGCCTGGCCCACGCCAGGGGTGGTGTGGCCACTCCCAGCACCCCCTCGGTCTCCCCTTCCGCCTATATATTGCCCTCGGGACGAAAACCCTAAGGGCCCGATCAAAAATCCACGAAAGAGTCTATAGCCGCCGTGCATTGAGCCATCAAGCATTTTTCTGGCGCCATTGTCGGGGAGTCAAGGACATCTTCACAAGGGGAGTCCCTCATAACCAATCTCTTTACTTTGTTATTTTGTTTTTCTTAGTTTTCTTTTTTGCTTTGTTTGCTTGTTTTGTTATTCAAAAACACAAAAAATTAGTTTTACTAGTTTGCTTTCTTATTTGAAAACCCAAAAAAATGACTACTCTTGAAAACACTAAGTTGTGTGACTTCACTAGCACCAACAACAATGATTTTATGAGCACACCTATTGCTCCACCTGTGCCTAAAGATACTTTCTTTGAGATAAAACCTGCTTTGCTCAATCTTGTTATGAGAACAATTTTCTGGTATTGGTAATGAAGATGCTGCTTCCCATCTAAATAACTTTGTAGAACTTTGTGAGATGCAAAAGCATAGGGATGTAGATGGTGATATTATTAAACTGAAGTTGTTTCCTTTCTCTTTGAGAGGAAAATCTAAAGAATGGTTAAATTCCTTAACTAGGAATATTATTGATTCTTGGACTAAATGCAAAGATGTTTTTATTGGAAAATACTATCCCCTGCTAAGATTATATCTATGAGAAGTGAAATAATGAAGTTTAAACAACTTGATAATGAGTATGTTGCTCAAGCTTGGGAAAGAATGAAATCTTTGGTAAAGAATTGTCCCACTCATGGACTGACTGCTTGGATGATCATCCAAACTTTTTATGCAGGATTGAACTATTCTTCAAGGAACCTATTGGATTCTGTTGCTGGAGGTACCTTTATGACCATCACTTTGGGTGCTGCAACAAAACTTTTGGACAATATGATTTTTAATTATTCTGAATGGCATATTGAGAGAGCTCCACAAGGTAAGAAGGTAAATTTTGTTGAGGAAACCTCCTCCTTGAGTGATAAAATTGATATTATTTTGTCTATGCTTGTTAATGGGAAAGCCCATATTGGTCCAAATAATAATCCTTTGGCTTCTTTGGTTGCTCAAGAAGAGCAAGTTGATGTGAACTTCATAAGAAATAATAATTTTGGCAACAATGCTTATGGTAATAACAATTATAGGCCCTACCCTCCTAATAATACTTATGGCTATAATGGTAAACCTGGATTACCTAGTGAAGGAAGAGTTTTAGAAATTGAAAGAGCCACTAAAAACTTCATGCAAATGCAATATGAGCAAAATAAACTATTTACTAAAACTATGGAGGAACAATCTACCATCTTGAGGAACATTAGCCATCAACTTGAGAGTCTAAATAGGGAAATTCCTAGTTTACAATTGAAACTTTCTAATGCTAAAAGAAATATATCATCCTTGTCTGAAGCTCAATTTTTGTTGATAAATAAAATGGCTGCTAAACCTGAAACTAATGAGAATCCCTTTGCAGCTACTAATGCTATACAAGTAAGAATTGATGAAAATGTTAGACTATTAGCTGAATTACATGCTAAGTGGGAAAGAGAAGATGAAATTGCTAGAAACATTAGTGTTTTTACAATTACCACCACTAGTGTTGAGGCTAGTAATAGTTCTACTACTTTAGATGATAAATTCGATTTTGATCTTGATGGTTGTAATATCTCTGAAGTTATTAAGTTCCTACAAAAGCTTGCTAAAAGTCCTAATGCTAGTGCTATGAACATGACTTTGATTTCAAAGCTTTGTGTGATCTTGATAGTAGTGTTTCTATTATGCCTAGAAGGATTTATGATATGCTTGATTTGCCTCCACTTGAAGATTGTTATTTGAATGTCCCACTTGATGATAATGCTAAAAAGAAACTCATGGGGAGTCTTAATGATGTTCTTATTATGGTTAACAATGCCTATGTCCCCGTTGATTTCTATGTTTTGGATGTTGAATACAATGCTTCTTGTCCTATTACTTTGGGAAGACCTTTTCTTATAACTGTTGGTGCCATCATTGATATGAAAGAAGGCACCATTAAATAGCAACTCCCACTCAAGAAAGGTATAGAACACTTCCCTAAAAATAGAGAAATGATTTCTTTTGCTTCTCCTATGAAAACAAAATTCGGTCTTAATGCTTCTTCATTTGACAACACTTGATTCTTTCTTTGCTTCTTATGCCTAACTTAAAGGCGTTAAAGAAAAGTACTTATTAGGAGATAACCCAAAAGTTTTAGATGAGTCTTGGAAGTTACTACCTATGTAATTACCTCTCCGTATCCTTTTTATTTGCTTTTTGTGCCAAGAGTAACCTCTAATGAGAGAGAAGTAATGATTGGGAAAGTTGCTGTCCCGAAATAGATTTCTGTGCTTCACCGTAAAAATTCGTGTAAAATCCCGAACATCTTTTTGAGGCGTGAATTTTTGTGCTTATGTCCTAGGTTGTTATCTAACTTTCGTTAGTTCAACACTTTTTGATTTTAGCAACAGAAGGTCTTCGAAAAATTTCGTCTTTATCTGCTGGTCTGTTTTGACAGATTTCTGCCATTTTCTGCATTTGCTTCTTGTTGGTTCCTTTTTGAGTTCTTTTGGGGAATTGAGCTTTTTGAGGGAAGTGCTACAGTATCTATTGTTCTAATGGAAGTTTATTTGGTGTTAGAACTGAACCTTAAGACTTATTTATCTTGAGTGCACTAATGTTGCTAATAAAGATTGTGTGAAGTTTTGTATGGAGGAAAAATTTCAGGTGTATGGAAGGAATGAGTAATGAGATGAAGGATGGACTAAAGCTCAAGCTTGGGGATGCCACGCGTGTCACCCCAAGAAATATCCAATAAGTAGAAGCGTCAAAGCTTGGGGATGCCCAAGGCATCCCCTTCTTCATCAATAAAAATCCCAGGTTTCTTCCAAACGCTTCATTTTTATTGTTTCATGCATAGTTGTGTTGTTCTTGGAGCGTCTTCTTTTTCGTTTTGGTTTTGGTTTTTCGTTTGCTTGGTTTGCTTAGTTTGCTGAATAAATTGGTTGGACCCCCTCTTTCATACATTGGTTTGCAAATAGTTTGGTTTGGTTTGGAAAAGAGTAGGAAAGTTCATGCTTATGTGGTAAAAAGAGCTCGTTTTTGACTGTGGCCTATGCTTTGTCATGCCATGCTTGATATTTTTTTGGCTTTATGCTTAGTATTCTTTGCTGTAGCATGACTTGTTATAAACAATTGAGATTGCTTAATGTGCCTTGGATGAATCATGCGGTGTTTTAGCATATTAAAGCATAGTATAGTGGTATTCTCCTTTGATGCTTTATTTGGGTTGACTTGGCGCATGGTCACACCATGTTATGACTATCTCAAGTCACCATAGCCTTTATGATCCTTTAGTTTTCAAATTGTAGTATCACTTTATGCTTTCATCAATGATGTTTTGTCGCTCTGCATGATTATGGCCATTATTGCTCTCTTAGTTTGTCGCTCCCAGTCTTTTGCTAGCCTCCACAACAAAGTATGAGTTCCACTCATGCATCCAACTCCCTAAACTAAGTTATTTCGAAGAGTCCACCATACCTACCTACTAGCTTATGCTAGGTATGGTGGACTAGCATAAGCTAGTAGGTAGGTATGGTGGATTCTTTGGAATAACTTGGTTTAGGGAGTTGGATGCATGAGTGGAACTCATACTTTGTTGTGGAGGCTAGCAAAAGACTGGGAGCGACAAACAAAGAGAGAGCAATAATGGCCATAATCATGCAAAGCAACAAAACATCATTGCTCAAAGCATAAAGTGATACTACAAGTTGAAAACTAAAGGATCATAAAGGCTATGGTGACTTGAGATAGTCATAACATGGTGTGAGCATGTGCCAAGTCAACCCAAATAAAGCATCAAAGGAGAATACCACTATACTATGCTTTAATATGCTAAAACAACGCATGATTCATCCAAGGCACATTAAGCAATCTCAATTGTTTATAACAATTCATGCTACAACAAAGAATACTAAGCATAAATCCAAAAAAAAATCAAGCATGGCATGACAAAGCATAGGCCACAATCAAAAACGAGCTCTTTTTACCACATAAGCATGAACTTTCCTACTCTTTTCCAAACCAAACCAAACTATTTGCAAACCAATGTATGAAAGAGGGGGTCCAACCAATTTATTCAGCAAACTAAGAAAACCAAGCAAACGAAAAACCAAAACCAAAACGAAAAAGAAGACGCTCCAAGAACAACACAACTATGCATGAAACAATAAAAATGAAGCGTTTGGAAGAAACCTGGGGTTTTTATTGATGAAGAAGGGGATGCCTTGGGCATCCCCAAGCTTTGACGCTTCTACTTATTGGATATTTCTTGGGGTGACACGCGTGGCATCCCCAAGCTTGAGCTTTAGTCCATCCTTCATCTCATTACTCATTCCTTCCATACACCTGAAATTTTTCCTTCATACAAAACTTCACACAATCTTTATTAGCAACATTAGTGCACTCAAGATAAATAAGTCTTAAGGTTCAGTTCTAACACCAAATAAACTTCCATTAGAACACTAGATACTGTAGCACTTCCCTCAAAAAGCTCAATTCCCCAAAAGAACTCAAAAAGGAACCAATGAGAAGCAAATGCAGAAAATGACAGAAATCTATCAAAACAGACCAGCAGATAAAGACGAATTTTTTCGAAGACCTTATGTTGCTAAAATAAAAAAGTGTTGAACTAACAAAAGTTAGATAACAACCTGGGACATAAGCACAAACAATTACAGCTCATTCCAACATACAGAGATCTCTCAGGAATCTTTACGGTGAAGAACAAGAATCTGTTTCGGGACAACAACTTTCCCAATCATTACTTCACTCTCATTAGAGGTTACTCTTGGCACAAAAAGCAAATAAAAAGGATAAGGAGAGGATATTACAGAGGTAATAACTTCCAAGACACATCTAAAACTTTTGGGTTATCTCCCAATAAGTACTTTTCTTTAACGCCTTTAAGTTAGGCATAAGAAGCAAAGAAAGAATCAAGTGTTCTCAAATGAAGAAGCATTAAGACCAGATTTTGTTTTCATAGGAGAAGCAAAAGAAATCTTTTCTCTCTTTTTAGGTAAGTGTTCTATACCTTTATTGAGTGGGAGTTGGTATTTAATGGTGCCTTCTTTCATATCAATGATGGCACCAATAGTTCTAAGAAAAGGTTTTCCCAAAGTAATAGAACAAGAAGCATTGTATTCAACATCCAAAACATAGAAATCAACGGGGACATAGGAATCGTTAACCATAATAAGAACATCATTAAGACTCCCCATGAGTTTTTTTTAGCAGTATCATCAAATGGGACATTTAAATAGCAATCTTCAAGAGGAGGCAAATCAAGCATATCATAAATCCTTCTAGGCATAATAGAAACACTACTATCAAGATCACACAAAGCTTTGAAATCAAAGTCATTCACTTTCATATTAATGATGGGTTCCCAACCATACTCTTGTTTTATAGGAATAGAAGCTTTATGTTTCATCTTTTCTTCTTTAATTTTTATGAGAGCATCAGTAATGTGTTTTGTAAAGGCCATGTTCATAGCACTAGCATTAGGACTTTTAGCAAGATTTTGTAGGAACTTAATAACTTTAGAGATGTTGCAACCATCAAGATCAAAATCAAATTTATCATCTAAAGTAGTAGAACTATTACTAGCCTCAACACTAGTGGTGGTGATAGTAGAAACACTAATGTTTCTAGAAATTTCATCTTCTCTTTCCCACTTAGCATGTAATTCAGCTAATAGTCTAACATTTTCATCAATTCTTACTTGTATAGCTAATGACCCACAAGTATAGGGGGTGTATCGCAGTATTTTCGAGGGAAGTGAAACCCAATTTATTGATTCGACACAAGGGGAGCTATGGATGGCAATGGGTACCCGTCACCCGCTAACCTGGTGGATACCCGCATCAAATAGAGGAGGGTTTGGTTAAAAATAAAACCCATGGGTCTACTTAGTGATAAATGTCTAGACCCATCGGGTCTAGCGGGTGCGGGTCTGGAGGTGGTAAACCCATACCCTTTAACCCGCAGACCCGTCAACTACATATAGGTCCCACATGTAAGTGTCTATAAGAAATCCTAATTGGCTAACCAAACCCTAACTTCCTAATTAAGTGGATGAGCCTGACCCCGCCCCTCTCAGTTCTCCCACCCCGCGCCGCAATCGCCCCCGCATCATTGCATACTCTCTTGCCTCTCCACGCCAGTCGCCTCCCCAGTCCCCCTCCCTGGTCCCTACCTTCCCGCCGCCGCTGCTAAGGCTCGAAGCCATGGAGGCCAAGCCAGTCGACATCGAGGAAGGCAGTGAATCCGGTGACGGATCGCTCCAGCAAGGCGCACATCCCACAGTCCCCACGCCGCCGCGCCAGCAAGAAGACGGTGATGAGTTGCCGGGGATCCCGCCCGGCTTGGCTTCTTCCTCGGCATGCGGACCTCAACGTCGAACAACAGGGCAGCCCAAGGAGGCGGCCAGAAGCGGGGACGTACGGCATCTGATTCGCCCTTCGACGTCAGCGGTCAAGTCCAAAAGAAGGGGAAGCACATCGCCTGTGCTTGTGCACTGTCGCGGGTACCCGTTGGGTCGTGGATACCCATCGGGTGGCGGGTCTGGTGGAGATCTAGACCCGACAGCGGGTATGGAGGCGGGTGGTGGTGACGGGGAGAGGTGGTGGAGGAGGGTATGGAGGTGCCATACCCGCCTCCATACCCGGCGGGTGCCATCCGTAAGGGGAGCCAAAGAATATTTATCAGCCTTAACAACTGAGTTGTCAATTCAGCTGCACCTGGAAACAATCTTGCTCACAGCAGTTTATCAGTAGCAACAGTTTTGTAGTAGGAATAGCAGAGTAGCAGCAGTAGTAAAGCAAAGACAGTAGTAACAAAAGGAGTAAACAGTGGGATTCAAGTGCGGTAGGCATAGGGATGGATGGACGGGCGTTGCATATACAAGACAATTCGCATAGCAATCAGAACATAGGGCAATTGCAGATAAATAAGATAAAGCATCCAAGTACTAGACAATCCTAGGCATGTGTTCCGTATATAGTCATACGTGCTCGCAATGAGAACTTGCACAACATCTTTTGTCCTGCCAGCCCGTTTGCAGCGGAGCCTCTAGGGAACTACTGGCAATTAAGGTGCTCCTTTTAATAGAGCACCAGAGCAAAGCATTAACACTTCGTGAACACATGTGATCCTCACATCAAAGCCTTTCCCTTCCGGTTATCCCGATTTCTATCACTTCGGGGCCATAGGTTCCGGACAACAACGTGTGTATACAACTTGTAGATAAGACCAAGAACAATACTATCATAATGAATCAATAATACGTTCAGATCTGAAATCATAATACGTTCAGATCTGAAATCATGGCACAACAAGTCGCAATAAAGTCATAAAGCACTAATAAAAGATACTAGGCACCATGCCCTAACAATCTGATGCCATTACATGAACGATCTCATCCAATCCCTACCATCCCCATAGCCTACATCGGGGGATTACTCACTTATAGATGGGGGAAACATGGATGGTCGATGGAGAAGCGATGGTGATGATGATGGCGATGATCTCCTCCAATTCCCCGTCCCGGTAGGGTGCCAGAACGGAGTTTCTGGTGCTGTTTCGTGGAATCTGGTGGTGGCGGCGGAGCGGAACTCCTTGTGGAAATACGTCGACCCCCCCGGAGTTTTTAGGTCAGAAGGCTCCTTATAGGCGAAGAGAGAGGCCGAGGGGGTGCCTGGGGGGCCCACACCACCCCCTAGCGTGGCCTGGCCTGGCCCGCGCCACCAGGTGGTGTGGCCACTCCATGGATCCTCTCCGTCTCGTATTCTGGCTCCTGGAGTCTTCGGGTGAAATAGGATTTTTGGCATATTTTCCGGGATTTTTCCTGATAGTTGATTTTCTTCACAAAAAGTAGACACCAAGGCAATTCTGCTGAAAACAGCGTCAGTTCGCATTAGTTGCATCCAAATCACACAAGTATAGAGGAGAAACAATAGCAAAAGTGTTCGGGAAAGTAGATACGTTTTGGACGTATCAACTCCCCCCAAGCTTAGCTTATTGCTTGTCCTCAAGCAATTCAGTTGAAAACTGAGTGCGATAAAAGAACTTTCACGAACACATTTGCTTCATATGATGTAAATATTCTCAGCAATGTGATCAACTACCTAGATAATTCATAATAAAGAGTATGCAACTGAGTCTACTTAATAGTCATTGCAAGCTATGAAGAGATTCCAACTCAAGAATAATAAGTAGCACGAAGCACGAACATAAGCAACATTACAATGCTCATAGAAAGGTATGATAGAGTGGTATCTCGCTTGCCTTTGATTATGAACGTCAAGGCACCTCTGAAGTTCAAGTGATGACTAGAAGTAAAGATATCAAGAATACAAGCATCAAAGTCATAACACAAATAATCAAGTAATGGAACAAACATAAAGAATGACAACTATGCTCTCAAGAGGGTGCTCAAAGAATATGTAGAGACTCAACAAGTAGAAGAAAAGGTTTTGAATAATTTGAAAGGCTTCCAAATGCTGAAAGTATGGTACTCGTTAGCTTTGAGCTCTCATTGCCCTTATCATAAGCATCTTTAATGTGGTTAAGGTGAAAATGAGGTCCAATCTGAGTTATATGCTTGATAGACTATAAACTGAAAATCCCAAGTCCCTTGAGTACGAGGGTCGCTCCTCATGCTACTCAACTTTAGTTACCGGTAAGTTTTGGTCATCGTAAGTATGTGCGTATCATTGAGAACCGCCAACGGGGTACCCCTTGCCCGATGATACGGAAAAATCCCCATATCAAAATGACAAGGCAAGCAGACAATGAGTATCTCAGCAATCTTCTTATTTACCATGGGAAAATGGTGCTTTTTTCTCTCTTTCCTCTTTTCATAAATCTCCATTTTTTTTCTTTTTCTCAATAGCTATCTCTCTCTTTTTTTATAAGAAGAATGCTTCATAGATATCATTATGGTTACGCTGCAGTTTTCCACCATGTCAGCATGGATTAGACCAGCGGCCCAGGCGTTTCTCTAACACACATACACAACTCCATGGACTTACAAGCTCCCCTTTTATTTCACACCGACGACATCCGCAAACAAAAGAGCAAGGTATCAACTGGGTATATATTTACAAGTGTTGAAAGCGTTCCCCGTGACAGCACGGTTCTGCTAATCCCCAGCCTATAATTTGCAAGCATATAACTTTCATGGAGAGTTCACAATGGTTCAGGTTTATTAAGTGCAGGAAATAAAGTGTGCCATCAAGTTCGTGAGAGCTTTACTAACTAATCTTCCCATAACAAGCAAACATTTTATTCGGAAGAAAACAAGGCACATTGAATATGCACGGGAGTAGCAAATGATGCTAATAGGTAGGTATGGTGGACACTTTGGAAATATTTGGTTTAGGGAGTTTGGAACTTGAGTAAAACATACTCAGTAAAAGTGAAGGCTAGCAATAGTAAGGGAGCGACAAACGAGAGAGCAATAGCTGTCATTATCATGCTTGCAACAAAACATGACTACTCATGGCATGAAAGTGATTCAAGATCCTCAAGGCAAAATAATTCATCGAGGCTTAACTGATTATTACAGTCATGTGCATGCGTGAGTATGTGCCAAGTCAATCAAATGAAACATTCAGAGGAGGATACCACGGTGTCATACCAATTTATGAATAGAGTAATGCAAGCAAACATTCATGAAACATGCTACAAACTATTAGCAAGCTGGAGCTAATCACAAGAAAGCAAGAACTACTAAGCATCCAAAGATAACATACACCCTACATGAACGGACTAAGCAAGTTCACAATGATGAGTATATGTACAAAAATGAAAACAAATAGAGTTCGTTGCCAGCCTCTTACTATGCCTCAAGTTGTCATTAATCCTCATTATTGCTCTTCACTTGTGTGGCTTGAATAATAATATGAAACCAATATTCCACTGAGAACTGCCGAACCCTGTAGCAAACTCGCAAAAACCAAAGAAGAACGACAAATATTTTTGGTGTTTTCGATTTTTAAACAAGAACCAAAAGAGAAAAACAAGCAAAGCAAAATCTTTTTGGGTTTTTCGAATAGTTCAAACAAAGCAAAAAGGGAAAAGCAAACCAAGGCAAAAAGAAGAAGCAAACCAAAGAGAAACAACAAAAATATTTTTGGTCTTTTTGTGTTTTTAGAAAGCAAAAAGCAAAGAAGAACGAAAACTAAAAAGAGAACGAAAATATGAATATACAAAGTACCGATGCATCATGATATGGAGATGAGTACGGTGTCGGCGTACCTCCCCCCAAGCTTAGGCTTTTGGCCTAAGTGGGTATCAATCCCAGGCTGGCCAGGATGAAGTGTCACTGTGGTACGACGAGGAGGTACCCTCGTCCTGGTGTGAGCTTGTGGAAACCCAGCAAGCGAAGCTGCTCGTCCACCTCCTCCTTGGAGCGTGACCACGGTCTCCTGTCAACACTAAACAAAGTAGGTTGTGGCAAAAGGATCTCCCTTTCATCCCCGTCAGTGAAAAGCATCCTATATACTAGATTGTTCAAATCAGAGGTAGCAGTGACAAAGTGATGAGTTTTCATGGCAACAAGGTCAAGCCTCTGTGGTGCCAGCATAGCATCATCGAGATCCACTGAAAGACCTAATGCATTGACTATGCGCGATGCAATGATTCCCCCATAGATAGGCCCCCTAGCAGCTAGGCGGCGAGCAATAAGCGAGCCAAGATTATACCGAGTATCATTATTGAGCGCAGCAGCAAGGAAAGCTAAGTGATAGTTGGAGATATTACTAGTGTTCTCCCTACCCAATACACTAGTGGCAACATAGTATGCAAAGTATCTAAGAGGAGGGAGTTGGATATTTCTTATCTTTCCGCGCTGCGCCACGCGGTCATCATCATTGGTCACCCCTCGGTAAAGCTCTAACAAATCAGCGGGTCGCCCTTGAATTTTCTTCATAGTCCCTATCATACGCACACCTACGATACTGCAAAATCTCTCCAAAGGCATGGTTGTTCATGCTTGGTATTCTGAAATTTAAACACCTATTAAACAAGTGATTGCAAAGTAAATATAATAAAGGATTCTACTCATAGGGACTTGCCAGAGGCCTAAACATGCATAAAAACTATATCTCTAAGCATCAAACAAGCTTACAAGCTCTCATAACCAGTCACCTACAGTAGCAAAATAATCAACATATAATCCACTAAACACAAATCTACTTGGACAAGGGGAGGAGTCACATACCAGGGAACAAATGCTCCAAATTTCAGCAAGAAAGATGGGCTGAGCAAGGAGATCGAAGATATCGAGAGCAAGCACAGAAAGAACACGATTTTGAGCTATGAACTGGAGCTTACTCGGGAGAGGGAAGAAAGTGGCAGGTGAGAGGGTTGGTGGGAGGCCAGGGGTGGCCCACACCAGGGCATGGGTGCCACCTAGGGCTGGCCGCGCCACCACATGGTGTGCCTGCCAGGTGGCCCCCCTGTACCTACCAGGTACTCCTCTGCCCCTTTTTCACGTAAAAATTTAATATGAATTTTCTGGAATTTTTCGAGACACTTTATTGTTGGGCTTTTTTCAGAAATAGAAGAATGATTTTTCTGACAGACAGATTTTTTTTCTTTTGAAAACATGATGCAATGACAAAACAAGGCTAGAACTATAGAAGTTCTAACATGCAAGCAACTAACAACAAAAAGAAAACTAACCGAAAGCAAAAACTAAAATGCAAAGGATAGAAATAAACAGAGATAATCATAATGAAAACATTGTTTTGTTCAATGGAATCCTTTTGTTAACAAGGTTGATCAAGTCTTGCTACCAAAACAATTTCATATGAGACAAAACTTTGTATTCCACTAATGATTATGTTACCTCAACCTTGATAGCAATGGTCCCAATCATAATAGTTTCAAATTTTTCTCTTGGTATGGGACAATATATTTCTCCAACTTGAATGCCTTCAACATGTTCAATTGAATTTAAACCATAAGTCCTTTCAATCTTCTTGGGAGAATAGACAGTATGTTCCTTGTCATTAACATTGAAGGTCACCTTTCCTTGATTACAATTAATAACAGCTCCTGCAGTATTAAGAAAAGGTCTCCAAAGAATAATAGACATATTATCATCTTCGGGCATTTCAAGCACAACAAAATCAGTTAATATCAAGCAATTGTGAGCCACCTGAACAGGTCATCCTCACATATACCCACAGGAATAGTGGTAGATTTATCAGCCATTTGCAAAGATATATCAGTTGGTATCAATTTTTCAAGCTGAAGCCTCTTATAGAGAGAGAAAGGCATAACATTAACTCCAGCTCCCAAATCACACAAAGTAGTTCTAACATAGCTATTCTTTATAGAGCAAGGGATAGTTGTAATCCCTGGGTCTCCAAGTTTCTTAGGAACCTTACCATTGAAGGAATAATTAGCAAGCAAAGTAGAAATTTCTTCATTAGGGATCTTCCTTTTATTCGAGACAATGTCCTTCATATACTTTGAGTAAGGAGGCAATTTAATAGCATCAGTCAAAGGAATTTGCAAGAATAAAGGCTTCATCCACTCACCAAACTTATTATAGTGTTCATCTTCTTTTGACTTGTGTTTCTTATCAGGGAAAGGCATAGATTTTTGGACCCAAGGTTCTCTTTCACTACCATGTTTCTTAGCAATAAAATCTTCTTCGGTGTATTTAGTAGTCTTAGTGTGGTTTTCAGGTTCTTCTTCAACTTTTTCTTCATTAGGAACTTCATTTTCTTCATTACCACTTTTAGTTTCAGCATCAGAGATAGATATACTATTAGGATCTATAGCAGGTTCAGAGGGTTCTACAACAGTTTTATGTTTCTTTTTCCTTTTCTTATGAGTAGAACCACTAGTTTCAGCTTGTTGAGAATCTTGCTCAATTCTTTTGGGATGCCCCCTAGGATATAGAGGATCCTAGGTAGCAGCACCACTTCTAGTTCTGATTTCATAAGCATGTTTTTCTTTAGCAGCATTAAGTAGCAAGTCGTTTTGCACTTTAACGAGTTGATCTATTTGAGTTTGAACCATTTGAAAGTGTTTAACAATCATTTTAACATCATTGGAGGTTATTTCCACAATATCTTTCAACTCTACAATAGCTCTAGTGTTTTCCATTAGATGATTTTGCACCCTTTTATTAAAGTTATCTTACTTAACAATAAAGTATCAAATTCTTCTAAGCATTGATCAGGAGGTTTAGAGTAAGGGATATCACCTTCATCAAAGTGTTGGAGAAAGTGTACCTCAATAGTGGATGAATAGGGAATAGGCTTACATAATTCTTCTATAGGAGGTAAATTCTTGACATCTGCAGCTTTAATTCCCTTCTCCTTAAGACATTTCTTAGCTTCCTTCATCACTTCATCATTTAATTCAATAACTCCCCTCTTCTTTGATGTTGGAATAGGCACAGGAATAGATGGTTCAGGTACAATTACTTCAGGTATAGCTTGTTTAGGAGGAGTCCAATCTTCATAATTCTTTCTTATTTTAGCCATTAATTCCTCAGCTTCCTTAGGAGTCCTATTCCTGAAAACACAATCAGCACAACTATCTAGGTATGTCCTAGATTCCTCGGTTAGTCCATTATAAAATATATCAAGAAGCTCATTCTTAGGTAATGGACTTCCAGATTATGCATGAATCAAAGCACAAAACCTTGCCCAAGATTCAGGCAATACCTCTTTTTCTCCCTGTTTAAAATCAAAAAGTTCCTGCAAAATAGCATGTCTAGCACTGGGAGGAAAATATTTCTGCAGGAAAGTACTAATCAAGCACTCAGGGCTATCAATAGATCCAGGAGGTAAATTATTAAACCAAGTTTTAGCTTCTCCTTTCAGTGAAAAGGGAAAAATCTTAGCAACAAAGTAAGTACGCATCTTAATATCATCAGAAAACAAGCCACTCATGGTAGAAAGTTCATTCATATGTGCTACCGCACTTTCATTCTTAGTCCCACAAAAAGGTTCTTTCTCGACAATAGCTATGTAAGATAGATCGAGAGAGAAATCATAATCTTCATCTGTAATGTTTATGGGAGAAGCAGCAAACTTAGCAACAGGAGATAATTTGGGTCTAATAGTATGCCTCTCAAGGAGACTCTTAGCAGCGCTCCTATCATGGGTGTTCTTACATTCTTTAATAAACTCATCGGTCATCTCAACATAATCTTCTTCAATATCATAACTCTCACTAGACCTAGGTGAGCTAACAGGTGTGGTAGTGTCTTCATTAGGAGTTTCGGTATTTCCAGCTATAGTTCTAGCAATCGTAGCATCTAGGAAAGGACCTAATGAACCACTCTTATCAAGCACAGTAGAAGCAGCATCATAAGTATCAGAAGTTTCTGATTCAGCAGTAGTAGCAGTGTGTGTAGCATGTGTATGTGGTGGTGTAACGAGCTTACTTATAACAGAAGGTGAATCAAGAGCAGCAGAGGTGTTTAGAACCGTACCTCTTCTTGTAGTGGATGGTAAAGTAGGAACCTTGCCATCACGAGACTTACCCATGATGGATGGATAGCAGCGAACAATAGAGAATCCAAGTGAACTTGATAAATAAAGCTATGGTCCCCGACAACGGCGCCAGAAAATAGTCTTGATGACCCACAAGTATAGGGAGTGTATCATAGTATTTTCGAGGGAAGTGAAACCCAATTTATTAATTCGACACAAGGGGAGCCAAAGAATATTTATCAGCCTTAACAACTGAGTTGTCAATTCAGTTGCACCTGGAAACAATCTTGCTCACAACAGTTTATCAGTAGCAACAGTTTTGTAGTAGGAATAGCAGAGTAGCAGCAGTAGTAAAGCAAAGACAATAGTAACAAAAGCAGTAAACAGTGGGATCCGAGTGCGGTAGGCATAGGGATGGATGGACGGGCGTTGCATGGACAAGACAATTCACATAGCAATCAGAACATAGGGCAATTGCAGATAAATAAGATAAAGCATCCAAGTACTAGACAATCCTAGGCATGTGTTCTGTATATAGTCATATGTGCTCGCAATGAGAACTTGCACGACATCTTTTGTCGTGCCAGCCCGTTTGCAGTGGGGCCTCTAGGGAACTACTGGCAATTAAGGTGCTCCTTTTAATAAAGCACCGGAGAAAAGCATTAACACTCCGTGAACACATGTGATCCTCACATCAAAGCCTTTCCCTTCCGGCTATCCCGATTTCTGTCACTTCGGGACCATAGGTTCCGGACAACGACGTGTGTATACAACTTGTAGATAAGACCAGAAACAATACTATCATAATGAATCAATAATAAGTTCAGATCTGAAACCATGGCACTCGGGCCCTAGTGATAAGCATTAAGCATAACAAGTCACAACAAAGTCATAAAGCACTAATAAAAGATACTAGGCACTAAGCCCTAACAATATGATGCCATTACATGAACGATCTCATCCAATCCCTACAATCCCTATAGCCTACAGCGGGGGATTACTCACTCATAGATGGGGGAAACATGGATGGTCGATGGAGAAGCGATGGTGATGATGATGGCGATGATCTCCTCCAATTCCCCGTCCCGGCAGGGTGCCAGAACGGAGTTTCTGGTGCTGTTTCGTGGAATCTGGTGGTGGAGGCGGAGCGGAACTCCTTCTGGAAAAATGTCGAACCCCCGTGGTTTTTAGGTCAGAAGGCTCCTTATAGGCGAAGAGAGAGACCGAGGGGGTGCCTGGGGGGCCCACACCACCCCCTGGCGTGGCCTGGCCTGGCCCGCGCCACCAGGTGGTGTGGCCACCCCAGGGATCCTCTCCGTCTCGTATTCTGGCTCCTAGAGTCTTCGGGTGAAATAGGATTTCTGACATATTTTCCGGGATTTTTCCTGATAGTTGATTTTCTGCACAAAAAGTGGACACCAAGGCAATTCTGTTGAAAACAACGTCAGTTCGCATTAGTTGCATCCAAATCACACAAGTATAGAGGAGAAACAATAGCAAAAGTGTTCGGGAAAGTAGATACGTTTTGGACGTATCAATAGCATTAGTAGTTGCAAATGGATTCTCATTAGTTTCAGGTTTAGCAACCATTTTATTCAAAGTAGATTGAGCTTCAGCCAAAGATGCTATATTTCTTTCAGCATTAGAGAGTTTTTCCTCAATAGTTTTATTGAAAGCAGTTTGTTTGCTAATAAACTCTTTAAGCATAACTTCAAGTTCAGAGGGAGCACTCTTATTATTGTTGTAAGAATTTCCATAAGCATTACCATTGTTGGGAGGATATGGCTTATAATTGTTGTTACCAAAATTGTTCCTATAAGCCTTATTACCATAAGCATTGTTGCCAAAGTTGTTATTTCTTATGAAGTTCACATCAACTTGCTCTTCTTGAGCAACCAAAGAAGCTAGAGGAACATTATTTGGATCAATATGGGCTTTCCCATTAACAAGCATAGACATAATTATATCAATCTTATCACTCAAGGAGGAGGTTTCCTAACAGAATTTACCTTCTTACCTTGTGGAGCTCTCTCGGTATGCCATTCAGAATAATTAACCATCATATTGTCCAAAAGTTTTGTTGCAGCACCCAAAGTGATGGTAAGGTACCTCCAGCTGCAGAATCCAATAGGTTCCTTGAAGAATAGTTCAATCCTGCATAAAAAGTTTGGATGATCATCCAAGCAGTCAGTCCATGAGTGGGACAATTCTTTACCAAAGATTTCATTCTTTCCCAAGCTTGAGCAACATGCTCATTATCAAGTTGTTTAAACTTCATTATTTCACTTCTCATGGATATAATCTTAGCAGGAGGATAATATTTTCCAATAAAAGCATCTTTGCACTTAGTCCAAGAATCAATACTAATCCTAGTTAAGGAATTCAACCACTCTTTAGCTTTTCCTCTCAAATAGAAAGGAAACAATTTCATCTTAATAATATCACCATCTATATCCCTATGCTTTTGCATCTCACAAAGTTCAACAAAGTTATTTAGATGGGAAGCAGCATCTTCATTACCAATACCAGAAAATTGTTCTCTCATAACAAGATTGAGCAAAGCAGGTTTTATCTCAAAGAAAGTATTTTCAGCCACAGGTGGAGCAATAGGTGTGCTCATAAAATCATTGTTGTTGGTGCTAGTGAAGTCACACAACTTAGTGTTTTCAAGAGTAGTCATTTTTTGGGTTTTCAAATAAGAAAGCAAACAAGTAAAACTAATTTTTTTTGTGTTTTTTTAAGAACAAAACAAGCAAACAAAGCAAAAAGAAAACTAAGCAAAACAAAAACAACAAAGTAAAGAGATTGGTTATGAGGGACTCCCCTTGTGAAGATGTCCTTGACTCCCCGGCAACGGCGCTAGAAAAATGCTTGATGGCTCAATGCACGGTGCCCAGAAAAGTGTTGATGGCTCGTGGTTGATGTAGAGCTCGTTGGGAACCCCAAGAGGAAGGTATGATGAGCACAGCAGCAAGTTTCCCTCAGTTATGAAACCAAGGTTTAATCGAACCAGTAGGAGCAAGGAAACACCTCAAAGGTGTTACTAGCTGAGCTTTGGCAGGGCGCACTACCGGTGCTAGTAGCAACATGGAGACCTGCACAACACAACCACAGAACTTTGTCCCCAACTTGCGATGAGGTTGTCAATCTCACCGTGTTTTGCGGAAAACAAAGGATTAAACGTATCGAATGGAAGGAAGTAATAGTTTGCAGAAAGTAAACACAAAGCAGAAACAGTTTGTAGATTGTATGTAAAGAAAAGGACCGGGATCCATAGTTCACTAGAGGTGGCTCTCCTTAGATAGATAACATGCTGGGTGAACAAATTACAGCGGGGCAATTGACAAACACCGAGAAAGCAATACATGCATATACTAATCATCTTGACTCCTTTGAGACTTGATTGGGCATTACAACATAATACATAGACCGCCATCCAATTGCATCTATGACTAATAATCCACCTTCAGGTTATCATCCGAACCCCCTCCAGTATTAAGTTGCAAGCAACAGATTATTGCTTTACGAACTATGTGTAAAGTAAACAATACGATTGTTCTATGAACAAAGGATTGTTGTTTTCTCCCTAGTAGCAACAACACATCTAGTACCTTAGAGATTTCTGTCACTTCCCCAGATTACTAGAGGCATGAACCCACTATCGAGCATAAATACTAACTCTTGGAGTTGCTAGCATCTATTTGGCCAAGATAGCTACTAACAACGAAAAGCATGCAAGATCTCAAATAACAAAGACATGATAGAATCAATAATCAATCTGAAATAGCATCTCAATATCCATCGGATCTCCGCAAACACAACATGTATGAATTACAAATAGATGATCTTGATCATGAACGGAGCTCACAAGATCTAAACATGAAAGCACAAAGGAGGAGAAACCAACCATCTAGCTACTACATGGATCCGTAGTCCAAGGATGAACTACTCACGCATCACACCGGAGGCTTGCACAGTGATGAAGAAGGCCTTCAGGGTGAATTCCCCTCTCCAGCAGGGTGCCGGGAAGAGCTTCAGATCCCTCCCGATCTAGGGATGGAGATGAGGGCGGCTACAGACTCTTTCGTGGATTTTTGATCGGGCACTTAGGGTTTTCGTCCCAAGGGCAATATATAGGCGGAAGGAGAGGCTGAGGGGGTGCCGAGAGCGACCACACCACCCCCTGGCGCGGGCCAGGTGGTGTGGTGGCTCCCTGGCCCTTCTCCGTCTTGTATTCTGGCACTTGATCCCTTCCGGAAAAATAGGAACTTTGGCTTTTGTCCCGTCCAATTCCGAGAATATTCATTTTCTGACTTTCCTGGAACCAAAAACAACAGAAAACAGGCAGCTGACACTATGGCTCTTGTTAATAGGTTAGTCCAAGAAATCATATGAAAAGTACTCCAAAGTTGGAACAAAACACAAACTATCATGATAAAGATTCATGATACTTATAGCTTTCAGCATCTTGAAGTAAATGTATCTATAATTTTTGATGTTCCATGCTTGGTTTTATCCACTTTCTTGTGTTTTGTTCCAACTTTGGAGTACTTTTCATATGATTTCTTGGACTAACCTATTAACAAGAGCCACAGTGCCAGCTGCCTGTTTTCTGCTGTTTTTGGTTCCAGGAAAGTCAGAAAATGAATATTCTCGGAATTGGACGGGACAAAAGCCAAAGTGCCTATTTTTCCGGAAGTCATCAAGTGCCAGAATATGAGACGGAGAGGGGCCAGGGGGCACCACACCACCTGGCCGCGCGGCCAGGCCTGGCCCACGCCAGGGGGTGGTGTGGCCGCTCTTGGCACCCCCTCGGTCTCCCCTTCTGCCTATATATTGCCCTCGAGACGAAAACCCTAAGGGCCCGATCAAAAATCCACGAAAGAGTTTGTAGCCGCCGTGCATTGAGCCATCAATGAGCAGCAACATCTTCATTACCAATACCAGAAAATTGTTCTCCCATAACAAGATTGAGTAAAGCAGGTTTTATTTCAAAGAAAGTAGCTTCAGGAACATGTGGAGCAATAGGGGTGCTCATAAAATCATTGTTGTTGGTGCTAGTGAAGTCACACAACTTAGTGTTTTCAAGAGTAGTCATTTTTTGTGTGTTTTGATAAAGAAAGCAAACTTGTAAAACTATTTTTTTGTGTTTTTTATAAATAAACAAGCAAACAAAGCAAAAAGAAACTAAGCAAAAAAAATAACAAAGTAAAGAGATTGGTTATGAGGGACTCCCCTTGTGAAGATGTCCTTGACTCCTCGGCAACAGCGCTAGAAAAATACTTGTTGACTCGTGTATTAACGAGCTCGTTGGAGAACCCCAAGAGGAAGGTATGATGAGCACAGCAGTAAGTTTCCCTCAATTATGAAACCAAGGTTATCAATCCAGTAGGAGCAAGGAAACACCCCAAAGGTGTAGCTAGCTGAACGTTGGCAGGACGCACTACCGGTGCCAGCAGCAACGTGGAGACCTGCACAACACAACCACAGAACTCTGTCCCCAACTTGCGATGAGGTTGTCAATCTCACCGGTTTTGCTGAAAACAAAGGATTAAACGTATCGAATGGAAGAAAGTAATAGTTTGTAGAAAGTAAATACAAAGTAGTAAACAGTTGATTGTAGATTGAATGTAAAAGAAAGGACCGGGGTCCATAGTTCACTAGAGGTGGCTCTCCTTAAGACAGATAACATGTTGGGTGAACAAATTACAGCGAGGCAATTGACAAACATCGAGAAAGCATACAAGCATATACTACTCATCTTGACTCCTTTGAGATTCGATTGGGCATTACAACATTATACATAGAACGCCATCGAACTGCATCTATGACTAATAATCCACCTTTAGGTTATCATCCGAACCCCCTCCAGTATTAAGTTGCAAGCAACGGATAATTGCATTACGAATTGCGTGTAAAGTAAACAATACGATTGTTCTACGAACAAAGGATTGTTGTTTTCTCCCTGGTAGCAACAACACATCTAGTACCTTAGAGATTTCTGTCACTTCCCCATATTACTAGAGGCATGAACCCACTGTCGAGCATAAATACTAACTCTTGGAGTTGCTAGCATCTACTTGGCCAAGATAGCTACTAACAACAGAAAGCATGCAAGATCACAAATAACAAAGTCATGATAGAATCAATAATCAATCTGAAATAGCATCTCAATATCCATCGGATCCCCACAAACACAACATGCAGAATTACAAATAGATGATCTTGATCATGAACGGAGCTCACAAGATCTAAACATGATAGCACAAAGGAGGAGAACCAGCCATCTAGCTACTACATGGACCCGTAGTCCAGAGATGAACTACTCACGCATCACACCGGAGGCTTGCATGATGATGAAGAAGGCCTCCAGGGTGAATTCCCCTCTCCGGCAGGGTGCCAGGAAGAGCTTCAAATCCCTCCCGATCTAGGGATGGAGATGACGGCGGCTTCAGAATCTTTCGTGGATTTTTGATCGGGTACTTAGGGTTTTCGTATCAGAGGAAATATATAGGCGGAAGGAGAGGCCAAGGGGGTGCCTGGGCTGGCCACACCACCCCCTGGCGTGGGCCAAGCCTGGCCGCATGGCCAGGTGGTGTGGCCACCCTCTGGCCCTTCTTCGTCTCGTATTCTGGCTCCAGGTGTCCCCCGGTAAAATAATGACTTTGGCTTTTGTCCCGTCCAATTCCGAGAATATTCATTTTCTGACTTTCCTGGAACCAAAAACAGCAGAAAATAGGTAGCTGGCACTGTGGCTCTTGTTAATAGGTTAGTCCAATAAATCATATGAAAAGTGCTCCAAAGTGTGGACAAAACATAAGAAAGTAGATAAAACCACGCATGGAACATCAAAATTTATAGATACATTTACAATGTAGCAGGTCCCTTCACGAAAGTTGTTCTGTTTGACCTAGCGGTGTCGATGGAAACTATATGGCCAGAACTATACGACCGGAATTTTATGCCTATCGTATAGTTGGTCGTTAAAGCTTCCGTCTCCACTTCACGACCCCTGGTTTCTTTGGGTTGTTGGAAATCTCATATCTTTGACTTTAATGTTGTGATTCCCATCATCAAACGTCATTATCTATGCAGGGAAAAATAGAAAGAAAGGATTGCATACCCCTTTGATCATTAGGCATTAGTGGCAGGGTTTAGAGATATATTTCATCAAAAATATGAATGATATCCAGTTTAAATGTGGATGTAGATGGCTATATTTCACAACCATCAACAAGTAGAGTAGGATTTTTGGTATTTTACTGCGCTCACGCGCACCTTTTGTCCTTGTTTCAACATGATCCCAAATTACTAAGTCTTTTTTGAATATATCAATTAGGATTGTCATATTATGCAGTAATATGATATTTCTAAGTGATAAATGTCATTTAAATGATTTTTTTTATCGCACCTGGAGAACAGAGAACGCGAAGGAGGGCTATAATGGGTTTAACGACCACTAGTACGGGCGGAGATTGCCCATACCATCCGCCCGTACCAACTGTCAGCGCGTCTGCCTCATCAAATACTCTCACCACGTGAAAACGAATCTAAGATCACAAAAACTTTCAGCCTCGAAATACCACGCAACAGAGGGATCTGGAGGAGGAACTAGGAGAAGGGCAAATCCTTGCTGCTTCACGGATCATCAGAGGACATCACATCATCCCCTTCATCATCAACCACTGCACTCCATCACCATTACCATTCTCCTCTTACATACTTTAGATCTTGTTGTAATTCCAAATACAATTGTGGTTTGCACTAGATTTATCTTCATACTTTTATCCATCCATTTGAATATGATGATGTTGTTGATTGCTTCCATGTGTGAGTATTTCCCTTTGTTCTTGGGGAGATGGAGAAACCCTAGCATTATTATGAAATGAAATAAATTTGATCTATTACTTTGGTCCATGATCCATTCATCTATGATATTGTGTTTAATCTCTCTCTCTCTGTATAGATGGTATGTGTAGTCGGCCACATATCATTTGACTTTGGGTCTAAAGAGAGGGTGATACCCTTAGGACGTGTATGGGATTATGTCCAATGTTACTTTTGTGACTACAAGCATTGGCTTATAACCTGCACGATCAAAGGGGATTAAAGAGAGATTCACTAAGCTTATTATGATATCCATGAGAAAACCCTTAATTGTGGTGGTCTGTATGAGTGACTGCTCTCAAGCATCGCAGTAGTTGTTTAGAGATGACCTCATTACCCGATTCAATAAGAGACTACTCACGAGTCTTGTAGTGAACATCGTATTATGGAGCTCTCTCCACACATATCATGATGAAAGAATACACTATCCTAATCATGATCAATTATCCTATGCTAGTGGTGTATCCTACGTCCCAAAGAACGGTTTAGCCTTATTGAGTTCCAACAACATTTCCAATGCTTTTGTTACTTTCTTTATTTTCAAGTAATTGTAGTAAAACCTGGCCTGTTGACCTTTTTGCTTTTCCAGCGATATGTACATATCTAAGTAATTGTCGTTCTGTCAGATACTTGTTTAACAAAATTTCCTGCACACAAAAAAACCTTTCAAACACCCTTTACTTAAAATCAAAGGCAGCTTACAAGTATCCTTGGATAGATAGTGACGTTGGGCATAAAGATCTTAACCAAATAGCTCTTTGTGGATTCGATACTCTTATTTAGAAACTAGCTACAATTGATATGTGCTCTTGCAGTCATGAAGCTATTTTCTGACATCGTTGCTGGGGAGCTAAGCACTTTTGGTATTTGTTTTTAGTTGCATATTCTACTAACCGTTTTACTAAACTTGTTTGCTAGTTTCAGGTAAGAACCATGACTGTACTCGGGCTGATAAATCAGCTTGATGCAACTAAATACCTCGGGAAGTTCAACAGAGGACTCATTAAGGAATTTCCGAGTGGGAGTGGACCAGAATACGAGGTTAACTCTCGTTTTACCACTATTATTTAAGAGAAAATTTTGCAGGAGATGATCCAGATGAGGATCCTTACACTCAATTAATGCATTTTACCAAGTTATGTTGGACACTTAAATTGAGAGGCTATTCTCATGATGAATTGAAACTTAAATTGTTTAGTCAATCTCTAACCAACATTGCTTTAGCTTGGTATAGAATTTGCCCAGTAGAGAAAACTGATACTTGGGAAAGGTCAAAGGAGAATTTATATTTCGATTCTTTCCCAAAGTAAAGACTATTGAAGTAAGGAGGGCGATCACAAACTTCAAGAACCGCCCAGGTGAAGGTTTGGTAAGATCCTTTAAAAGGTATAAATCCATCCTTGATAGATGTCCCCATCATGATTTACCTAAATGGTATGTTCTACATATTTTCCATGGGGGACTTCATCAAGATATTAAGCGTGAACTTGACACAAATTTCAAAGGTTCTTTTATGGACTTAACTATAACTAAAGCTTGGGAACTCTTAGAACGAATTTGCCGCAATAGAGGAACTTAGGGATTTGATTTATGTGAGGAAGGAGGGATAGAAATTGAATATGATTGTCTCAATGCTTATAAGGAATTCGGTAAGGTTAATGAAACCGCTAATGAACTTCAATTTGATGATGATATTATTCTGCAAACCCTTCAGTATTTTGCAGAACATATTGAAGCACCCAAGAAAGATTGGCTTCAATACACCCCACCACCTAAGCAAGTTGAAGATGTTGAGTTAAAAATAGTGGCCCCTGTAGAGCCATTAAAGAAGGAGGCACCTTATGTTGAACCCCTTCCTTTTCCAAGGACGGCAAGAAAACATATAATAGCTCAACAACTCGAAGAACAGCTGGAAGAGGAAAGAATGTTCCTCAAAAAGTTAGAGGAGGAGGCAAAGGCAGAAGAAATTAACCAAGTAAGTATGCACGAGACGGGTGAGCCAACTAAAGAAGATATATTAACCATGTTTGCGCGTTGCAATGTGATCAAGCTAGACACTGCAGCTTCACAATTCATTGAAGGAAAGGTATTCTTCCTTGCACTTCTAGTGGGTATTCTTACTATGGCCTCTATGATATCAGAACAGCTGTTAATGTATCCCCTTAAAATTTTTACTTCAAAATCCAAAATGATCTCGTCCTAGCTGAATTAGAAGATACTAATATGACAATAATGCTAGCAGATAAGACACTTAGAATTCCTATGGGAATAATTAGAGATGTTCCAATCTCCATTGGACCTTACAAGTACCCTATCGATTTTGTACTTGTTGATGTGCCAACTGATGTTTATTGTACAATTAGTTTTGGAAGAAATTTTCTGAACATTGCAGGGAAAACATTGATTGCAGGAAATAAACAGTATCTCTCAAGTTTGGTGAGGATAAAATAAGCTTCCATTCCTCCAAATTTCATCATAGGCCAACAATTGAAGAGTTTGATGAATATGAGCAAGGCCAAGAAGAAGAAGGTAACATCACTAGTCTTGCTGTTGTATTTATTGAAACTCCCGATGATAATTTATCAAGAAGCCTAGTTTATAATGATAACCTTCCTAAAGATATAGATAAAATGGAAATTGATGAGTATCTCAATTCAACCCCTGTGGTTAACCCCGAAATGAATCAAATTTATGAGATACCCATAAGAAAAGGGGATGAGGCGCTTCCACCTCCTACACTCAAAGCTCTTCCCAAAGAACTAAAATACAGGTTCCTTGATGGAACTAATAAACATACTGTTATTTAAGCTCTAATCTTGCAGAAAAAGAGGAGGAGAATTTAATGATAGTCCTAAGGATGCACCGAAAAGCTCTTGGATATTCAATGGATGACTTGAAAGGGATTAGTCCCTCGATAGCCACCCATAGCATATTTATGGAAGAAGGGGTTCAACCGGTTGCATACTTTCAAAGGAGACTTAAAACCCACTTTGAAGGAAGAGGTAAGAAAAGAGGTAATATGCTTACTAGATGTAGGTATAATTTTCCATCTAGAGGAAAGCGATTGGGTAAGTCTTGTTCATTGTGTTCCAAAAAAAGGTGGGTTCACTGTTGTCCCGAATGAACATAATGAGATGGTCCCAACTCATACTGTCATTGGCCATAGGATGTGCATTGATTATAGAAAACTTAATAAGGAAACTAGAAAGGATCATTATCCTTTACCATTTATAGATCAAAATTTAGAGAGACTTGCCATGCACTCTCATTTTTGTTACTTAGATGATTATTCCGGTTTTTCTCAAATAGATGTACAACCTCATGAACAATTAAAGACAACATGTACTTGTTCTTTAGGCTTATATGCTTATCACTGTATGCCTTTTGGTCTTTGTAATGCCCCTGCTACCTTCCAAAGGTGTATGACTTCTATATTTGCTGATTATGGAATTCATGGACAATTTCTCAGTCTATGGATCTTCATTTAACCATTATCTCCATAATCTTCATAAAGTTTTGTAGAGATGCGAAGATACTAACCTGGTCTTGAATTGGGAGAAGTGTCACTTCATGGTTCAAGAAGGTATAGTACTTGGTCATAAAATTTTAGGAAAAGGCATAGAAGTCAACAAAGCAAAGATTAAAGCAATAGAAAGGCTTTCCCCTCTTCGTGATGTAAAAGGTATAAGGAGTTTCTTAGGTCATGTTGGATTTTTACAGAAGGTTTATTAAGAACTTCTCTAAGACTCTAGACCATTAACTAACCTTTTACAAAAGGGTGTTACCTTTAGTTTTGATGAAAACTATCTTACTACTTTGACCATATTAAAGAAAGCTCTTCTCGATGTCCCTGTCATTAAACCACCTAATTGGAAAAAGCCTTTTTACTTGTTTTGTGAAGCCAGTCATGGAGCAATGGGAGCTATTCTTTGCTAATATGATGGTAATGAACTCAATATCATTCATCATTCTAGTCGTACCTTGAATGGCGCTCAAAAGAATTATCCTATGGCAGAAAAGGAAATTTTCATTGTTGTTTACTCCTGCAATAATTTTAGATCTTACATAATTGATTCAAAAGTAAGAGTGTACTGATTGTAATGGTTTCAAAGAAATTCTTGAAAGAACGGATGTTAAGCCAAGAATGATCTGTTGGACTTTGCTTTGCAAAAAATTAACTTGTAGATCCTCCAAAGAAGAGAAGAACAGGTTGACATGCCAATGGATATCGAAGAGACAAGATTACAGGAAAGGGTGTCATCTATTTGCATACCATCAGGGACTATCCCTCCCGAAAGAATTTTTTTATTTCTCTCTGCAATGGCTTTAGCAATTTCTTGCGACCAACCATGTTCAAAGGGAAGAAGAAGAAGAAAATCCAAAATCTAAAGGGAGGAAAGGCGTCAAAGTAAAATTCATTACTACCAGGTGAGTAAGGTAATCCCAACCTTGCTTTTCTATGTTCTAATTGTTGTTTTGCTATTTTTGTTTGCATTTTCGAACTCCTTATGTTTCTCTAAGTCCATTGCCAGATTTACGAACTTGGTGCGGGCGGATGGTACGTCCGCATCCGCCCATACCAGTGGTAGTTACGACGTCACCACCTTCGCTTCTTTGTTGAAATTTTCCTCTATAGAAAATACGACCGGACCGTATGGTTACCTCCTGCCGTATGTCCGGATGACACCCACCGGGTTTGTGGCCGGGTTTGTCCCCCATACCTGCACCCAACCATCCTCACTCCCCGTGACCCGGCCCCATACCCGCTGGCGGGTCCATAACTCAACCAGACCCATCACCCGCTGGGTACCCGAGACCCGAAGGGTGCCCGTGTTAGTTCGCCATGGCCACCGCTGCTAGCTATTCATAGAGTTTGTGAGGGTGTTCAGACTGCTGGACGACACGCAGGAGGCAGTAGAGGGCCACATGTGAGAGGTTGTAGAGGCGCAAGATGGGCTCGTGAAGGTGCCATCCGCCTTCGCTGTTCCCCGCATCACCGCCGTGGTCTTCGGTATGGCGCTTCCTTTACGTCCCGTCAGTAGGCTAGGGCGTGGCACGCACTATGCAGCGCATCACCCTAGATAACTCTTCTATCCTTGATAGTCCGGCTAGGCTCCTCCAACCGGAGCAACTTCTATTGATCCTGCTTGCTTCAAAGTGCTTGCCTTGCGTCCGGCTGGATTATACCAACTGGCTCCACCTCTTCTGATATTCTCGTCTTTTGTCTTGTATCCAACTATATCGTACCAGTCGGCTTTAGTTGTTTCTTGTTTTAACTCGGCCAGTTGGCGTACTCGGGGGTAATCCCCCCAACACTAGCCCTCGAGCACGCGCTGATTTCACCCTTGGAGAAATTCGCGTGAGCTTACTAAAATTCGAACTTACATCTGGCTGGAAACTGGCGGTTGGTTACTTAGGATGGATGCCAGCCACGCTTGCCCACCATCGTTGCTTCACTGCAACGCACTGGTGTACGTCGCATCGAACCGTTGCCTCAGGAACCAATGTTTGGATCCTCTACGCACGTGGCGCCGACACACAAGATCCGAGCGATGGAGGAAGGTAGGGCATAATTTAGAGGTTTCCACACGACATGCAGGACAGTTGCGCTCCCTACTTTTAAATAGTGATCAGGGCGGCGGCCTGATGAGTGCATATTTGCATCATGTTTTACACTATTATTTTGCATTGTAGATGTAGGATCTTAATATTTTATGGCACTCGCGCGCACATTTTATGTCTGTTTTACCAGGATCAGGATAGATGATGGATCCAATGGATACAATTCTTGGAGCAGTTGTACTAAGGATAAAAGGAGTCAAAAACAACATAAATCGCTTATTTGGGAAATATTAATAATACCAGAAGAAAAACCAGAAGCGAATAAAGGAGGCAGAAAGTTCAACGACCAACTATACGACCGAAATAAATTTTCCGCGCGTATAGTTGGCGCCGCCTCCACCTCCTCAAATAGTTTCACCCCGTGCAACTGGATCGGAGAGACGACATACAGAACACCCAGAAATCACCGAAACCTCACCTCCGAAAGGCATCTGGAGGGGGAACTCATCCACCAAGGATCCATCTTCGCCCTGCGCAGATCCGGAAGGCTAAGGCATCGATCTTCATCATCCACCGCTGCATCACCACCATCTCCATCCATCCCATCTACATCTTGTCTAGATCTTGTTGTAATTTCCGTACTTGTTGTGGATTTATACAAGTACTATTTATGTATGATAGATTGCATTGTTATTGCCATGATGTTGATTGCCTCCATGTCTGAGTAGATCATTAGTTCTTAGGGAGATGGAGAAACCCTAGTATGAGATTGAAATAAGATAAAGTCTATTATGATATTCATCATTGTGACCATGTGTTAGATTTTCTACATCTTGATGTTGGGCGAAGCCGAGCTCTCAATATTTGCCTCTTATGGGGACTTGATGGAGGAAACTACTTGTTGGTAGACGGAGGTATGTTAGCACTTACAGTGACTATAAAGCTGTTAGCACTCCTTACGTATCAACTTGGGAAATCGAAGAAACTCACGAAACACTATCCATGCCATGGGATACGTCCTACGGGATTACATCCATTAATAGCGCAGTAATTCGATTGATGTCGATTGCTGACTGCTATGGTTATGAGGATGATGTGAGCAATGGTTGCTTCCTATTTGTCCAAATACGGAGTTCCTCCCCCACATACATAGTTGAGAATGCTCATGATAATAATCTTTATCTTAGATCCTTATAATGCTAGTGGTGTATCCGCTACTCCCTGAGAACGATTTCCCCCTATTGTAGTTCCAATCTCTCTTACATGTGCGATACTTACTTTCTGTATTCAGTTATTTTACTTTACTCTATTGTTTCTCTTATACCTAAAACCCCAAAACACCCTTTTACACAATACTCACATTTTATCTATTATCTAGAACTTTATTTAGCATTTCTATCGTAATATTTATTTCAAGAGTTATTAGACTTCAGACTCCTGCTCCCTATGGGATCGATATCTTTATTTCGAAACTAGCTACAAACAATCTGTACACTTGCAGTCATCGAGCTATTTTCTGGTGCCATTGCCGGGGAGCTAAGCACTGTAAGTCTTTTAGTTTTTGCTTATTTATTTTTGTCTTGCTAAATTTTGTTTTGAGTTATAGGTTTCCACCAACATGATGGAGATTGAGCATATAACTAGTGCTAGCCCACTCAACTACTTTGGGAAGCCCTATGATATTTATAAAAGAGACAACTCCAATGAGAAGATAAGGGGGTTTGAAATAAATCCTATACTACTTGGTATTTTGCACAAGAAGCAATTTGCTGGATATGAAGAAGATCTTGATCCATATGAGCATATTGCATGTTTCAAAGATATATGTGGCAGTTTTCAATTGACTGGATATACCGCTGATGAAGTAAAGGTTAAACTTTCTAGTCAGACTTTGACAAGTACAACTCTCTCATGGTATAGATCTCTCCCCCCTAAAGGCACTGCTACTTGGGATAATCTAGCCTGTGAAATTCTAGCAAAATATTATCCATTATCAAAATCTTTTAGAATCAGGTGTCTTATAATGACTTGGAGGAATCACTCTAATGAAGGACTAGTAAGAGCTTTTATCAGATTTAAAGATTTACTATGTCTATGTCCTCATCATGATTTACCTGAATGGTATTTATTGCATATCTTTTTCGGCGATTTAATTGAACCTAATAAAATTGAACTAGACTCTTTCGCGGAAGGAGCCATTATGAATCTTCCTATACCTAAAGCTTGGGCTTTACTTAATAGAATTCATGATCATAGAGTTTCATGGAATTTTGGTCTAGGAAGTGAAGGATGCGTAGAAATAGAGAATGATTGCATTCATGACTATAATAAAAAAGGCCATGTTAAAGAATTATCTAAAGAACTTTACTTGGATTCAGATCTTGTGTTGCAAGTTGTTAAAGCTTTTACAGAACATATCAAAGCTCCAAAGGATGGTCCAGTCAAGTATGATCCACCACCCAAACCTGAGAAAAAAAGAGAAGATAAAGCAACACTGGCCTCCCTAGAACCAATACACGAGATGCCTTTCCCTAACACTGCACAAAAGCATATTCTTGAATATGAATAGGTCAAAGCAGTATAGGAAAATAAGGAAGAAGAAAGTATGCCAGAAGTCGTGGAACATCTGGAAAAGACCAAAGATGAAGAGGTAACCAAGGAAGCAATTATGGCTATGTATGCACACTGTAACATAATTAAACTTGATGAAGAGACTTCCGTATTGGTTGAAGGTAAAACAAAGGTAAAACATGTGGGTAAGCCTATTCTTCCCTGCATATTTAAAGAAACCTCGTATTATGGTTTATGCGATCTTGGCACCGAAGTTAATGTTATATCTTATGATTTCTACTTAGAAATAAAAGAAGAAATAGAACCGGCTACAATTGAAAATACTAATATTACAATTATGTTAGCCAATAAAAATCTTAGAATCCCAATGGGAGTAGTTGAAGATGCAACTGTCACAATTAGCAACAAAAAAATTCCCATTGATTTTGTAGTTGTTGATATGCCAGCTGACACTCTTTGCCCAATTATATTTGGAAGGAACTTTTTGGGTGATATAGGTGCCTATGTTAATTTCAAGAGGATATTGTGTCTCTAAAGCTTGGGGAGCATAATATGAATTCCACTTTTCCAAATTTAAAGATAGGCCTCCACAAGAAGAAGAGGAAGATAAAACCATTGAGGAAATTATGGCTCTTTTCTTTAGTAATAAAGAAGAAGAAATAAATGAAGATCCAAATTATGAAGAAATAGTTATGGAGGACAAGTCCTTGGGAGAACTAGAAGATGAATTCGATTCACTTCCCATTATGGGACCTCCAACTGGTGAGGCTTTTGAGGAGCCAGAAAAGAGAGGGGACGAGGAACTGCCACCCCCCAGAGTTGAAGACTCTACTAGATAATCTTAAATATAGGTTTTTAGATGATACAAATAAATTTCCCATTATTATTAGTGCTAAACTTTTAGGAGAAGAAGAAGAAGAACTCATGAAGATACTTAAGGAGCATCGCAAGGCCTTTGGGTACTCAATGGATGATTTGAAGGGCATTAGTCCCATGATAACCGTCCATCGAATATTCATGGAAGAAGGTGCTAAACCAGTGGCGGAATTTAATAAAAGATTGAAGCATGAAATGAAGGAAGTGGTAAGAAAAGAAATTGTACTCCTACTGGACGCAGGTATAATCTATCTTGTTAAAGAAAGTGAATGGGTAAGTCCTGTTCATTGTGTCCCTAAGAAGGGCGGTTTTACTGTTGTTCCTAATGAAAACAATGAATTGATACCTACTAGAACTATTGTTGGACATAGGATGTGCATAGACTTCAGAAAACTAAATAAAGAAACTAGGAAAGATCATTATCCTTTATCATTCATAGATCAAACTTTAGAAAGGTTAGCAAACCATACTCATTTTTGTTACTTGGACGGATACTCTGGTTTTTCTCAAATAGTTGTTCATTCGAATGACTAACTTAAAACAACTTTCATTAGTCCTTATGGTTTACATGCTTACCGACGTATGCCTTTTGGTTTATGTAATGCTCCAGCTACTTTTTAAAGATGCATAACTGCTATTTTTGTGGATTTTATAGAACTTATAATGGACGTGTTTATGGATGATTTTTTTGTCTATGGAACTTCATTTACTAGTTACTTGGATAATCTCAAAAGAGTCTTACTGCGTTGCAAAGAAACCAATCTTGTTCTAAACTAGGAGAAGTGCCATTTTATGGTCAAAGAAGGTATAGTCCTTGGACACAAGGTATCAGGTAAGGGAATTGAAGTTGATAGACCTAAGGTTGAGGCAATAGAGAGAATTCCACAACCTAGGGATATTAAAGGTATAAGAAGTTTCCTTGGTCATGTGGGTTTTTATAGAAGGTTCATTAGAAATTTCTCTAGAATATCTAAACCTTTGACTAACCTCCTGCAAAAGGGAGTAAGATTTAATTTTGATGATAAATGTCTTGAAGCCTTTGATAAACTCAAAAATGCTTTATCCCGTGCTCCTGTCATTAAGCCACCTATCTGGGATACAACTTTTGACTTAATATGTGAAGCTAGTGATGATGTTGTAGGAGTAACTCTGGGACAACACATTTGTCGCATATTTAACATTATACATCATGTTAGTAGAACTCTAAATGGTGCTCAGAAGAATTACCCTAAGGAAGAAAGGGAACTTTTTGCTGTATTTTTCTCTTGTGATAAATTTTGTTCTTACATAGTTGACGCAAAAGTAATAGTTCATACGGATCGTGATGGTTTAAAGTAACTCCTTGAGAGGAAATACCATAAGCCAAGACTGATCCGTTGGATTCTTTCACTTCAAGAATTTGAGTTGCAGATTATGCAGAGGCAATAAATAAAGATGGTAGATGCAGTGACCATGTTTGCCAAGCAAGACACCAATCTTGTTGAGAGGAACTTTAGTCCTAGTGATTTTTGTTTACGAGAATTACTCAACAAACTAAGGTCAATTCCTCCAAGAGAGAAGAAGTCTTTGTTATTGGAGGAGCTTTTCAGTCCCGAATAAGCAAACGGTAAGTACGAGGTAAGTGTTCTTACCCAAATAAGTGATTTGTCTTCACAAAATTTTTCTTTTGAATTCCTTGTGTTTTTTATGAAGTTTTTAGAGGGTTTTTACCAACTATACGTGCATAACTATATGACCGGAGAGGAAGCTCCCGCCATATAGTTGGTCATTAAACTCTCTGTACCATCTTCGTGAAATTGTTTTCGATATCTGAGCCTATACGGTCGCAACTATACGACCGGAGCCAAAATTCTAGCCGTATTGTTGGTCGTTAAACTCTCAGATAATTTCGATTTTTGGTGTCTGTATCTATACAATCGCAACTATATGACTGGAGCAAAAATTCTGGCCGTATAGTTGGTCGTTAAACTCTCAGACACTTTTCGTTTATCTTTTCGTTATTCATAAAAAACATTATTGTCAGTTTCAAGTCCTGATTTAATCGACCTGGACTCGAGATATTTGGAAATATCTGCCTAGAACCAACTATACGACCGGAGCTATACGGGTCGTGCCCGTATAGTTGGTCGTTACGTGGCAAGACTCTTCCAAATCCGTGATTTCTTTCCCTATTTCATTCAAATTATTTTCTTGAGCAACAATTTGGTGTTTCTCGCAAGTTTTACCGACCTCTGACCCTCTTATATACTGCCATTGTCTCTCTCTCTCTAATCATAATCTGCAGAAACCAATCTACCTCTTATTCACACGTGAGGACTCTCAACCAAGGGATAGAAGCTAAGAAGAAAGGCTCCTATGGAGATCGGGAGCCATAGCGAGCAAGGCAAGGAGATCAAGACCATCCCTATAGAGTTCGTCGACGCTGACCATGGGTGTCGGAAGAGGGATTTGAAGGCCCTGGAGCTGAAGATTGAAGAGTTGGACAAGGAGAAGCCAGGGACACCCAAACATCTTCGATTGCTATGACTTTATCTTGACAAACTTGATGAAGATATCAAGCAGACAACTGAATCAGGTTTTTCTATGAGTCTTAAGGCGATACAAACCCTTCAAGATAACAATGAGATTATTAAAGAACAAGTGAAAGTAGTGGAGAGGAATAATCTTTTCTACAAGTTGCGTGTTAAAGAATTAGAAGCTGTTAATCAATCCCTCCACCTTAGGGTGGCCCGTGAAGAGAAGTTACCGCGTGCCATGGCGCCATCGTGATCTACAAACAATCATGGTATCAAATAATCGCAAGGGATTATTTGACCCTGCCTAGCTTGATTCCAAGCTTGGGGAGATCTTTAAGACCTTGTAATCTATCTTATAAGTTTTTATTACTATTTTTGCATTAGTTCAAACTAGCAATAAAGTTTGCATCATTAGAATTCCCTTCAGGAATAGTCGATCCCTTTAATGAAATTCTGAGTTTATTATTATATATGGAGCAAAATTGAGTTTGTGTTTGTTTTATTAGATATATGAATGACTTGAGTATAATTTTATTTGCACTTGATGATAGCAACATGAGTATTCCACACCATTGGTATTAATGGAACACATAAAGATAATTTGGTCAATGTGTTGTAAGTCTATGGTTTGATTTACAAAGAGAAACTATCTACACAATTGAGTTGAAAATGAAACCTTGAACAAAGGAAAATAAAAGTGCTATCAAAATAGAGTGAGAACAAGTCGAGGTAGAATCTTCAAGTCATAAGTATGCTTCATATACAATTGGAATTTGGTAATTGAGATCGTTAAACTTTGAATTCCTACATGAAGTGGAATGTATGGCTAGCTCCTTTGCACAACACTTAAAACAAAAGTGTGAGCATATATACAAAAGAGAACAAAAGAAAGAAGAAAAAGAGCGAGTGTGCAAAGAGCAAATAGGCATACACCACCATACTATACTATGCCAAAGAAACACTTTTCAGATTTTGAATCCCAAGTGAATATGTTGATCCTAAAAACACTTGGGACAACCTCACTAACTCATTCGGTTGAACCGAATACTTTTACATTATGTTGAGATTCATCTTTTATGAACTTTTGATCACTAAGGTGTGGAAGCCTGCTAATACTATTCAGATGGTTCGAGTAAGGTACTATTCATGAACTTATTCCTATGTATCGTATATGATAAACACATGCTGCAACTTCCTCATTTATTTTATCGACTCAGCTTCATGAATACGAGGATCACATCCATTAAGCTAAACTTGCTCGGGACGAGCAAGAGTCTAAGCTTGGGGGAAGTTGATGAGTGCATATTTGCATCATGTTTTACACTATTATTTTGCATTGTAGATATAAGATCTTGGTATTTTACGGCACTCGCGTGCATATTTTATGTCTGTTTTCACCAGGACCAGGACAGATGATGGATCCAATGGATACAATTCTTGGAGCAGTTGTACTGAGGAGAAAAGGAGTCACAAACAACATAAATCGCTTATTTGGGAAATACTAATAATACCAGAAGAAAACTAGAAGCAAATAAAGGAGGTAGAGAGTTCAACGACCAACTATACGACCGGAATAAATTTTCCGGCCGTATAGTTCTGGTCGTATAGTTGGCGCCGCCTCCGCCTCCTCAAATAGTTTCACCCCGTGCAACTAAATCGGAGAGACGACATACAGAACACCCAAAAATCGCCGAAACCTCACCTCCGGAAGGCATCTAGAGGGGGAACTCATCCACCAAGGATCCATCTGCGCCCTGCGCAGATCCAGGAGGCTAAGGCATCGATCTTTATCATCCACCGCTGCATCACCACTATCTCCATCCATCCCATCTACATCTTGTTTAGATCTTGTTGTAATTTCCATACTCGTTGTGGATTTACAAGTACTATTCATCTATGATAGATTCCATTGTTATTGCCATGATGTTGATTCCTTCCATGTCTGAGTAGATCATTAGTTCTTGGGGAGATGGAGAAACCCTAGTATGAGATTAAAATAAGATAAAGTCTATTATGATATTCATTGCTGTGACCGTTTGTTAGATTTTCTACATCTTGATGTTGAGAGAAGTCGACCTCTCAATATTTGCCTCTTATGGGGACTTGATGGAGGAAACTACTTGTTGGTAGACGGAGGTGTGTTAGCACTTACAATGACTATAAAGTTGTCAGTGCTCCTTACGTATCAACTTGGGAAACCGAGGAAACTCACGGAACACTATCCATGACATGGGATATGTCCTACGGGATTATGTCCCTTAATAGCGCAGTAATTCGATTAATGTCGATTGCTGACTGCTGTGGTTATGAGGATGATGTGAGTAGCGGTTGCTGCCTATTTGTCCAAATACGGAGTTCCTTCCACACGTACATAGTTAAGAATGTTCATGATAATAATCTTTATCTTAGCTCCTTATAATGCTAGTGGTGTATCCGCTACTCTCTAAGAACGCTTTTCCCCTATTGCAGTTCCAATCTCTCTTACATACGCGATACTTACTTTCTGTATTCAGTTATTTTACTTTACTTTATTGTTGCTCTTATACCTAAAACCCAAAAACACCCTTTTACACAATACTCGTATTTTATCTTGTTATTTAGAACTTTATTTAGCATTTCTATCATAATATTTATTTTAAGAGTTATTAGACTTCAGACTCCTGCTCCCTGTGGGATCGATATCTTTATTTTGAAACTAGCTACAAACGATCTGTGCACTTGCAGTCATCACGGCCACCTGCACACGCCCCTTCCTCACATCCTCTTCCTCGTGCTCTCCTCTGCCTGTTCTCTTCCTCTCGCTCTTCGCTCCTAGACCTCGCTGCACCACCCGAATTTGGTCGTCAGCGACTACGGGAAACCGAATCCCGTTGCTTACTATGATGGAACCCATGGCCGAAGAGCGCGACGCCTGGTGTGGCTTCGCTGTCACCACCGAGTAGATCGAGAAATACCGCAAGTCTAGCGTTCTCCCGCTTGCGCTTGAGGAAGAGGAATCCCTGAACCCCGGCGAGGGCGAACGAGTGATCTTTCTCTCGCATCTAGCCCATGGATTGGCTCTCCCTGTCCACCCTTTCTTGCTCACCTTTTGCTCCTTCTTCGACCTCCGGCTACACCATCTCCGTGCCAACGCCATAGGAATCCTGGCGCACTACGTAGCCTCTGCGAGTGCTACCTCGAGATCCAGCCAGACATCGGCCTCTTCCCCCGGCTCTTCTTCATCGGGGCCCAGATGTAGTGGACGAAGGGACCGCTAGTCCCTTGCGACAACGCCTCCATCTACTCATGGGTGCATACCAGCTACCCGAAGTTCCGGTTGCATGACATCATGAAACTTTGGCAGCAGTCGTACTTCTACGTGAAGAACCTGACCGCCAAAGACCGAATCAGCCTCCCAACTTTCTAGAAAATCGAGTCCAATCGGTAGAGCTGGGATCTCAAGATATCCGGCTCCAAGGAGGAGAGCGACCAGATGCTAGCCCGGATGCGGAACCTCGTCCAAGCTAGCTTGACTGGCCTTGACGTGACCCTGAGATGGATGTCCTGGCTGATGATGCCTCTCCAACACCGCGTGCACAAAATGTGCTTCTACTCTGGCCAAATGGCCCCGACCCGGCTGTCTAGACGCGACCCCCAGCTTGCCAACCTCCGAGAGTGACTTTGGATGATCTCCAAGGAGAGGAACTAGGACGACTGGGCCTTCGGGCTAGTTCCTTCACGCACGCGAACCGCGCCCCTTGGGTAAGTGCTTGCTCTCGTGTCCAGCTCGATCTATTTTACTTGGCCACAGATCCGGCTGAATCCTTCACCGGTGCAGATCTTCCCTTGTATCCTACAGGAGGAGGGCGAGAACTCGGTCACCACCTTCACCACCAACTTGCCCGAATCATGCTTGCGGCAAGCCGGTGAAGAATATTATGGCGAGGGCGACGCGCTCTCGATCCGGGCCGACGACCCCCTGGAAGACCCGCACGGGGGAAACAAGGAGGAGAGCGATCTCCTCCTCCTCCCTCGACACAAAAGCACTAGGCGTCGGCCGCCTCCGCTAGCTCTAGTCGGACCGACAACGCCAGCCATCCAACCGCGAAGAGGGGTCGCACCGGCGCCCAGCGACCGGCTGTCCAGAAGAGGAAAGCGATTCCCGTCATCGAGGGGTAATCTTTCCATATTTATATCGATATTGGTTCTTCTCTTTTTTCTTTTGTCTTGCTGGTTCGCTTCGGATTCTTACTTGAGCTTCTCGTTCTTTTTTTGTAGTGCCTCTATCGCTTTCGGTGTGCCGAGTCCGGCTTGCGTGCCGCTTCTCCTCCTCGTGCCTCTCTGGTTCGCCGGGAGTCGGCCTCCGCTTCCCAGTAGGAGGACCATGCGCTGCAAGGCCAGGATCCGGCTGCTAGAGCCGGCCAGACCCACGATGCCCCTTCAGAGCCTATGACGCCCCCTGAGAAGGACAAATGGGCAAAGGGGACCTAGCCGGAGAACCATGGCTTCTAGCTCAGGAGGCGGAGGGGGCTTGACCGCGGGGGCGGGAGGCGCCGCAATAGGCAAGGAGGTGTTCCAGGTGGAGGACGACGGCTCAAACAGGGAGATGGGAGAATAATGGCGTGTTGCAGTGCGCGATGCTACAACTACCATGGCCGGCGGGCCGGCTACTCAGTCGCCCCTGTCTCTCAGGTCCTTGAAGGACTTGGAGACGGGCCTTAAGCTGGGCCTGAAGCTCACCACCGCAAACGGCACCTCGCAGAGTAAGTGTTTTCTTAAATTGCTTTTATTTCTGTTTCTGCTTCTGTTTCTATTTCTCACGTCCGCCTGGAATTTGTAGCCATAATGGTCCGCGCCCAGCAGGAGATTGACCCGCTGACGAAGGCCAACGAGCGCCTCAGCTGGTCAAACTCGACCCTTTGTTTGGATAACAAGTAGTTCCATTCGACGGTGATGAAGCTGGAGAACACCGCGAAGGACCACGGACAGTCCTCGCTAGCCGGACCTCCGCCTTCGACCTCCTCGACAATGAGTGCAAGGAGCATCAAGCGGAGGTCACCTGGCTGAAGGAGCGCGAATAATTTTGTTGAAAGAGCTCCACGAAGTCGGAAAAAAACGCCAAAGGTATGTTCTTTTCACTTCGCTTTGTTCGTAGTTTGCAGTCGGATTTGACATTGATTTTGTTGATAGCCTATTATCCGGGGTAGATGTCCTAGCGTTCAACCGGCTCCAGGAGGAATGGCTAGGCGAGAAGCCTTGCATGCAAAATCTGGTTGCCCAACCGAGCGAGGAGGCCTCCAAGCTCCGCAAGGGAAGCGCCTCGCTCTTCGACTTCCTCCAACCGGATGAAGCTGCCCCGGCTACCATGACCTTGCTGGCGGGAAGGATCGCGGAGACGCCGGCTGCGGTCAACCGGCTCCACGACTTGGTGGCGCGCGTCGGGGCCGAAATGGTACCGGCGTTGATGCTTTCGTGGTACATTGATGCCCGACTGGAGAAGCTTGAGGGCAGCTTCCGAGCCTGCGCCAAGTTTGCCACCGTGCACGTGGCGCACCCGAAACTTCGCGCTATCGTGATCAAGATCGCCGGCTACGCGGACGTCGATGAGGTCCTCACCGAGTCCGAGCCGAACACAGAAACGGACCTGGGCGCCAAGAACAACGCCGCAGCCAAGCGCGGATGCCGCCAGAACGTCGAGCGCACCTGGAGGAGTGGAGACCGCGTCAACCGGCACAGGCGAAAGAACAGAAGACCAAAACCATCATCGCAGCAAGGGCCCAGCCGCCTAAACTGATCTCGGGATGTCGGGTGTACTTGTATACTTGTATAGACTCTTTCTCCTGTGCCAGACTTTGTGGATTGGTGAACTTGTAAACTTTGGAGGAGCTTCGACTTCCCTTATCTTTATGTTATGCAACATGTTAGATATATGTGAATATGAACTATTTTAAATATTATTTCCTTTGTTCCAAAATATATGATGTTTTAAGTTTTTTCTGAAACATATCGTATCACATATTTTAGTATTTTAGTGCCTAGGTTTACTCGTCTAAACACGTATAGATAAACACGTATTAGGAAAAGGCTAAAACACTATATAATCCGGAACTGAGGGAGCGAGATGGAGGGAGTAGAAGAAATCTCAAAAGAAAATCCAGCTAGATTTGCAACTTAAAATGTGACAATTTTTCTGTTCCAGGTTTAGCAAAGCAAGAATTTTCCTTTGGCAAAAAAAAAAAAAAAAGCACGCTTTAACCCTAACTTAACACTTTCCCTGCTCGCCGCACGCACGCACCTGCAGACTGCAGTCAACACCTAATACGCCGCTAACCTGTCCAGCGCCTCCGCGAGAAGTACCCCCTTTCCGGCTAGGCATTCCGTCGAGCACCAGCCCCCGACCCTAGTCGACGACCGCCGCCGCCCCAAGCCGCAGCCATGCTCCTCACGAAGCCCCACCTCTCATCCTCTCCACTCGCATCCAAGCCGTTCTGTAGCTCCACATCCAGCCCCAATCATGTCAAGCCAATCGCCGCCTCTCCCTCCCCCCGCCGCCGCCTCCGCATCTCCGCCACATCCACGATTGCTTCGCCAGCGGCGACGGCGCTCAGCCGCGTTGACGTGCTTTCGGAGGCGCTCCCCTTCATCCAGCGATTCAAGGGCAAGACGGTGGTGGTCAAGTACGGCGGCGCCGCGATGAAGTCCCCCGAGCTCCAGTCGTCCGTGATCCGCGACCTCGTCCTCCTCTCCTGCGTCGGCCTACGCCCCATCCTCGTCCACGGCGGCGGCCCCGAGATCAATTCCTGGCTGCTCCGCGTCGGCGTCGAGCCGCAGTTCCGCAACGGCCTCCGCGTCACCGATGCGCTCACCATGGAGGTCGTCGAGATGGTGCTCGTGGGCAAGGTCAACAAGAATCTCGTCTCCCTCATCAACCTCGCCGGCGGCACCGCCGTCGGCCTCTGCGGCAAGGACGCGCGCCTCATAACCGCGCGCCCTTCCCCCAACGCAGCAGCCCTCGGCTTCGTTGGCGAAGTCTCCCGCGTGGACGCCACGGTCCTCCACCCCATCATCGCCTCTGGTCACATCCCGGTCATTGCCACCGTTGCAGCCGACGAGACCGGGCAGGCCTATAATATCAACGCGGATACTGCAGCAGGCGAGATTGCCGCTGCAGTCGGTGCTGAGAAGTTGCTGCTGCTCACGGATGTGTCTGGGATTTTAGAGGACCGTAATGATCCTGGGAGCCTGGTGAAGGAGATTGATATTGCTGGAGTGCGGCGGATGGTCTCCGATGGGAAGGTAGCTGGTGGAATGATCCCGAAGGTTGAGTGCTGCGTGCGAGCCCTTGCCCAGGGTGTGCACACTGCAAGCATCATTGATGGACGTGTCCCGCACTCGCTGCTGCTCGAGATTCTCACAGACGAGGGCACGGGCACCATGATCACTGGCTAAGGTGTTCAATGCTTTCTTGGTACTTTCTCATGCCTATCTGTTCATATTGCCATGTAATTTATGCCAATGTAGTCTACTAGCCTTGCCTGGTGAAGTCCTGATTGCAATAAGAGTACCTTCCTCACATTTGTGAATTGTAAGAGAGTAATATTGGTTGAGGTCACATTATATTCAAATGAAGCTTCTTTTGTTGGGCTGTGGTTCTGATTTTTCTCTAGAAAAAGAATAATAGCATATGTTCCCTTTCTCTTCTAAGAGTGTAATTTGCATGACTGTTTGATCTTCCTTTTTGTAACTGCAGTCACATGAGGTTAGGTTGTAAATGTCGTGAGCTGATGCATGACTTATGTACTTGAATATATCTTGGAAATTGATGTTTTTGATGTGGAAGCTACTTTTTTTCCTTGAAGTAAGCGATGTTGCATCCCAAATAGAAAAAGAATAGTGGGTGATTGCAGTAAGCTCCATTTAACAATGTAGTTTTGTAAAAGACTGCCTTTGCTTTGAAACCACTGAATGCTCATGTGATTAGAAAATATTGCACAGTGCACATGTACATTGCTTGGGATACTAATATTACTGCTAGTGAGCCTTTTTAGACATTCATGGTTGTCTTGTGTTGTCACAGTTGAAGAAAAACAGGATATAAAGGCCTTCCCTGCGGCCTCTTGCCCAAGCTGCCCAAGTTACATTACTTCTATGCCATGACATTCACGATTTTTATATGTAGTGTTAACATTTTTTTTTTGGGTACAAACAGTGGTACCAACTACAGTGTTTGACATAAGTCTTTGTCGTTTCACATTTCACATACTTATTAGTGATGATTTTAGATCATACAGGCCTAAACTTTGCCATTTTAATTTTGCTCTTGATTCACTACTCCAAAAGCAGTTATTTTTAGCTTAATATTGGCATTTAGGGTAACTATGGCGATTCTGGGTTGAGTTGTTTCCTTTATAGGTAGCTAAAGGACATGGAATATTTCACTTAGTGAAGTAATTGTTACTCTATGATTGATTGAATCCACCAAATGATATATTTCAGTTCTGCACTTCTTCCCATTTGATAGAACTACTTATCTTGGAGGCTAGGTCAATTACATTCTATAGAATTTGCTCAGTTATATCGTACGCTTCTTGACTACAGTCGATGCATATGGTGTATCTGTACAAGAAACTAAGAAGACAATTGTTCTTTTCAGTAACTAGTTAACTACCCACTGCATCAGATATAATAGGCGCGAAAATGGGCGTGATTCACAACCTCCAAAGCATACTGATTGCCAAAAATAGTATGGGTGATCTAGTCTTGTCAATAAGCAATGCTACCTGAGGTTGCATTAACCAATTCAACTTTAGTCTTTGGCAAATACTTTTTTTGGCCGACCTAAATGTGTACATTCTGAAGGGCTCCTTAACTTCAGCAGACTATGCTGATTAATTGCAAGGATCATTGCTCCATGCCACACGCTAGCATGTATCATCCTAGTTCGCTGTTCAAAACAATATTGGAAAGAACTTTATTCTAACTCTTGCCATAAGTATTTCAAGTCTTCAACATCATGAATTAGTTAAAAAATGTTACTCCCTCTGTCCGAAAAAGGATGTTGCAGATTTGTCTAGACACGGTGTCTAGATACATGCTTATCTAGACAAATCCGTGACATCTAATTCAGGGCCGACGGAGTAGTAATAAAAGATGCAAGCACCAATACTTTTCCTGTTTTCCAATCTATTCACCTTGTCATTGTAGTAATAAAATGCTGTATCAATTTCTTAAAACTATCTTAACATAGAGCACATTGAACATTCATATCTGTTGACACCCATACCATGCTGCTAAAATCTCCCTGTCCCATCCAGGCTGCCCCTAGCATCACATTTCACTGCCTGTCCAGGCTTATATTCAGCTTTACCTTAGGTATTGATATATTATTTTCATATGTTTTGAAATTATGGATGAATAAGAAACTGTCGGTACATAACATGTTTTAAGGTTGTGGTAACTGAAACACAAATAAGCTGTATTTTTGCTGATCACCAGACTAGTATATCTGCTATTTGGATCCAGTATATATTGCTTAGTGCGGCCTGTGTCTTGGCCCATTATGCTATCCCTGTGTTCAGTGGGCTGTTGCTAGTGTTAACTTTTGATGGTAAACATTAGAAATGATATTTCTCAGAAAAAGGTCCATCCGAGTGGCCGACATCGAATTTTGAGAAAATTCCTTACATTCTGCTGAATGGTGCTCCAGTTCCTGATTTGCCACCAACAATTCATTTTTTTTTCTGGAAGAACACGTGCCTTGAAGTTCTGAGTTTTCGTCCTTGTATACCCATTTACTGTGGCCATTGTACCAGTATGGTATCTTTTTGTTCATGCACTACACAAGGACAAAATGGTCAGAGCGATGTTGTTGAACGAAGGGAAATTTAAAACCTGTTAGCATTGAAAATGTAAGTTATTTGTTGGAAATCAGGGAATGGAGTTATTCGGTGGTAGAAGGATTTTTCTGGCATTTACCTATTTCTGCCTGAAATCAGAATAGTGCCCCACTGGTCCAAAAGTTAGATGTTCATAATCTGCATATTCCACTTAATGTTTTTGTATCTTAACTGAAATCACAGATGCTGTTTCTATTTTCTTTCTAGGAATATCCTAGCTAAGCTAACAGCTTAACTTCCTTTGATCCAGGTACTTGTAGTTTCTAAGCGCCGGCCCAGGTCCAGAGCTATGTGTAGTGTGCTATGTGAAACCAAGTGGATGGGGAAAGGACTTCGATGTGGCGCCACTGCATCATGGGTAGAATTATGCTTAGCCCTGAGGAAGGGGGAGACTGAGAGATGGTTGAGCCCTGGATCACAAGATTTAGAGTGCAAGGAGCATCTCTCTTCTTTTATTTCGACCACCATGGCATACAAATAGTAAACTCCACTCACACCTAAAGGAACAGTGCTCTTTTCAGTGTTTAAGTACTGCTTTTATTGGAACTCTTCCGCAGTTCTGCTGCTACATTGTTCGTTTCTATTCTGCTGGATGAGGATATTCTGAGGGGAAAAGAGGAAAGCTCTATCGCTTGTGCTGGTCGTTGCAGAATCTATTCCCCATTCACTTTTCTTTGTGTAACATTGAATATTCGTATGCATATTTTATGGCTGTTTATTGTTTGTCGTACTGTCGTCTTTGAGCACTTGAGCTCCTGGTCAGGATGCCTTCTGATCAAAGGGTTATTTTGAGCTTGGAATGGTTTTTCAGATATCTTATTTTAATCTCTGCATGTTGGCCAGTGGTCGAGGCAAGTGGTCAAGTTCTCAGTCGATGTACTGTACTCCCTCTGATTCGATTTAATTGTTGCAGTTTAGGCAAATTTTAGACATTTAATTTTGATCAGAGGTTGTAATAATTAGGCTAGCTTGTTTGTTAGTGCCGCAATATCACAAGGTCTGCAGTCTTGAGAGTTCATCACGTTCTTCACAATTTAATCTTGGCTTTCAGCGTCTATTCAGAAACCACATGGTGCAGGGAATCTGCGTATTGCCTGGTACTAACTGTAATTTTTCAGTCTACTCAAGCGATGATAACAGATATTAAGCACGCCCGTGGGATGATCAACGTGTAGGTGTAGCTGATGCTTTGCTTCTAGATGTGGCCTAAGTTTTGGACCGGTCTCTGCTTTTTGCTAATAGCAACCAACGATCCATGGTGAATGTCTTAGACGATCCATGGTGTGAAGTCAAATGCGGAGAATGCCATTAAAATAGGAACATGAGGGCTATAGATGGTGATTTAAGTCTTTTTGGTGATAAGGAACTGGCTGCGTGATCTATGACTCGTAGCACCAACTGTTTGCGGAGGTGACAATATATGAGGAGTTTACGGTCCTACCTTGCAGGATGAAAATTTAAGGTCTTATCTTCATTGGTTGTGCCTGGCAATAGGCTCGTTGAAAATATTGTTTTGTGAACGAGGACTTTCTCTAGGGTGAAAATCTATGATCTTTGATCAGATGACGACGACGATTGTGCACTGTTTCCTTTTTGAAAGGCTACAATTGAGTGTTTGTAGTACTAGTATTGTTCTGATGGTGTTAGTGTCGTTGCTACAAGAAATCGTATGATATAGCGAAACTTTTCTTTTGTGATTTTTTTCTGAACTGTGTGTATCCGTACGACATGTATTGTTGCAGTGACTGGGTGTAATTGGTATTATATGCTCTTTGTCAGAAAAAAGAAAGTTTTGGACCGGTGTTTGTGGCAAGTGGTATTGCGGTAACGTTGTACTGTAGTACTCCCTCCGACCCAAATTAGTTGACTTGTTTTTGTCTAGATTCGGAGATATCTAGCACTAAAACAAGGCTAGATACATCCGAATCTAGACAATTCTGAGTCAACTAATTTGGGTCGGAGGGAGTACTAGTATTTAACATTTCCTTACGACTTCTAGAAAAGAAGAAGAAAATGTCAGGTTTGCAGTCTTGAGGGTGCATCACGTTCTTTGCAAATTAAGCGTGCGTTTTAGCACGTATTCAGAAACCACATGGTACAGGGAAACTTCTATTGCCTGGACGCCTGGTGCTGTTTTTTCAGTTCCATAATACAGACAGAACTGTGGGCAGAGCAAGATCTTAAACAGCTCCGTGGATCTGATCAACGACAGCGAGTGATGCTTTGCTTATAAATCTGGCCAAAGTTGATGTCCTTTTCAAGATTATATTACTACTAACATTAATTACCATGGGATGTTTGAAACCAAGCTTATTGTTAGAATAAGTAGAGACACACTGGCAATTTTGTTCGATCTAATTAAGTAGATAGCCGCACTAGTGATCGTGCCAACAAACCGGCCCTTGGATTCCCCTCCCCAAATGACAACGATCCCCTGACCAAAACCCTCCAAAAAAAACCTTCACACTCGCTCCAAATCCCCAATATACAAAAAGTTGCGATTATACTATTGATTGAAGGTCGATTCTTCCCATCGCGAACTTGAGCTTGTTACGATCATGCACACATAGATTAGACCAGACAAATACCGAATAATTCCAACAAAGCTCCGAGGATCAAAAGGCACAAAGCTCTTCGCGATCCTTTTCCGAGAGCTCCGCGAGCGATACCAAACGAGCTAGCACCGGGCGGTACATATGGTTCCGTAACGAGCCAACGACCGAGCTAGGGGGGAGAGACCAACGCCGATCGAGACATGGCGGTATGCACGGTCGCAACCATGCACGCCGCGGTGCACCAGCACCCTCGCGGCGGCGGCAGCGTCCCAACGCCGCGCCACCGCGTCCGCGCCGTTCGCGGCGGCTCGGCGGGCGCCACTAGAGCGACGGTGACGTCGGATCCGGACACGTCGTCCACGGCCTTCTGGGACTACAACCTCCTCTTCCGGTCGCAGCGCGCCGAGACGTGGGAGCCCGTGCAGCTCCGCGTCGTCGAGGGCGCCATCCCGGCGGACTTCCCGGCGGGCACCTACTACCTCGCCGGGCCCGGCATGTTCTCCGACGACCACGGCTCCATCGTCCACCCCCTCGACGGCCACGGCTACCTCCGCTCCTTCCGCTTCCACCCCGACCGCGGCGTGCACTACTCCGCACGGTAAGAGCACTGATCATCACCAGCTGCTGCTTGTCTCGGTACTAGGTTCTTGGACGATCACGGTGTGAGTGACCAGAGCGCGCGCGTGTGTGTGCAGGTACGTGGAGACGGCGGCGAAGACGGAGGAGAAAGGGGACGGGGCGTCGTGGAGGTTCACGCACCGGGGCCCCTTCTCGGTGCTGCAGGGCGGCCACAGGGTGGGCAACGTGAAGGTGATGAAGAACGTGGCCAACACCAGCGTGCTCTGGTGGGGCGGCCGCCTGCTCTGCCTCTGGGAGGGCGGCATGCCGTACGAGCTGGACCCCGACACGCTGGAGACCATCGGCCCATTCGACCTTCTCGGGCTCGCCGACGAGGCGGCGGCAGGACGGGGCCGGTGGGCCGCACGGCAGCGGCAGCGGCGGCCGTGGCTGGTGGAGGCCGGGATCGACGTGGCCACGCGCCTGCTGCGCCCCATTCTCAGTGGTGCGTAGTAGTAATCTTCTACAGTTGCCTAGCTAGCTACTAGAGGTTTTGGGTGCGCGACGCGCGAGTCGTGGTGGCGCACCGAGCTATACTATCCGTGGAGATGATTTGACGCTCGTGCATGCAGGCGTGTTCACCATGCCGGCCAAGAGGCTGCTGGCGCACTACAAGATCGACCCGAAACAGAACCGGCTGCTGATGGTGGCCTGCAACGCCGAGGACATGCTCCTCCCGCGAGCCAACTTCACCTTCTACGGTATGCCTAGTGTCTCTCTTTCGAAACCAGTGTCGCCCGCCCACGGCCCACTCACCGATTCCCACATCACGATTCCCACGCAGAGTTCGACGCCGAGTTCGGGCTGGTGCAGAAGCGGGAGTTCGTCCTGCCGGCGCACCTCATGATCCACGACTGGGCCTTCACCGACTCCCACTACGTGGTCCTCGGCAACCGGATCAAGCTGGACATCCCGGGGTCGGTGCTGGCGATGACGGGCACCTACCCGATGATAGGCGCGCTGCAGCTGGACCCGAGCGAGGAGACGACGCCGGTCTACCTCCTGCCGCGCTCCACGGAGGCCGTGGCGAGCGGCCGCAACTGGACCGAGCCCGTCGACGCGCCGTCGCAGATGTGGTCGATGCACGTCGGCAACGCCTTCGAGGAGGACCATGGCCGTGGAGGCCTCAGCATACGGCTGCACATGTCAGCCTGCTCCTACGACTGGTTCCATTTCCACAGAATGTTTGGTATGGCACTTAGTCACACACTCTTCAGTGGATTAATTATCATCGAGTGACGTCGTACCTGCTGAACAACATTGCAATGCAATCGTCGCAGGTTACAGCTGGAAGAACAAGAAGCTGGATCCTGCGTTCATGAACGCGGCAGAGGGGAAGGCGTTGCTGCCTCGCCTCGTGGAGGTGAACACATAAACTCCTTGGTTTAACAAACAGAGCTCCAACTTTGGTCCAAATCCAGCAACCTTCTCTCGCGGTTAGTACATCATCATCCGTGTCCAATGTATGCAGGTGGCAATCGAGCTTGACAAGAGAGGGGAGTGCCGGACATGCTCCGTGAAGAGGATGTCCCATCAGTGGAACAAACCTGCAGACTTCCCCGCCATAAACCCAAGATACGCCAACAAGAGGAGCAGGTTCATCTACGCAGGCGGCTCGTCCGGTTCGCGCAAGTTCCTCCCGTATTTCCCATTTGACAGCGTCGTGAAGGTCGATGTCTCCGATGGGACAGCCAGACCGTGGTCATGCGAGGGGCGCAAGTTCGTCGGGGAGCCGGTCTTCATCCCTACCGGTGCTGGGGAGGATCATGGCTATGTTATCCTTGTAGAGGTAAGAAGCAACGTACTGTTATATGCAAGTACTACCAACATTTAGCATATATATGTTTCCTCGGTTTATATATGCAAAAATTCTAACAAGCTATCCTAGGCGTCCGAGTCTGAAATTAGTAGTAAGATACTCCCTCCATTTCAAAATATAAGATGTTTTACCTTTGTGAAGAAAATGTATCTGGCCTTCTTTTAATGTGTAGGTTCAAAGTGAATCTCAATGAACCTACACACTAAAAGTAGTCTAGATACATTTCCTTCACAAAGCTAAAACTTCTTATATTTTGAAACGGAGGGAGTACAAGTTAAGGAAGCATGATGATTACTCTCAGAATAGATAGATACACAAAAAAACATCTGCATCATTTGATGCCTCTTGCGTACGTCCTGCCCTTTGCAGTATGCAGTATCTGAAGATAGATGCAACCTGGTGGTGTTGGATGCAAGAAAGATAGGGAAAACAAGTGCACTTGTTGCAAAACTTGCGGTTCCAAAGAACCTCACGTTCCCAATGGGATTCCATGGCTTCTGGGCTCAAGAATGAAGGGTTAAAACCTGAAACATCCACTCTGGTGAGCAATTGGCTGAGGTTCCAAAGCATCTCACCTTCCCAATGGGATTTTGTGGATTCTGTCTTAGGCTGATGAATGAACCACAATATTCAGAAGCATCCGCCCTAATAGTAGCAATTATCAGGAGCACAATCCCATTTTGTTTGACTGTAAAATGTACAGTTTGATCCATTCTTATACATCAAGCATTTGTAGGAGTGCATCATCGACACCTTCTGATTGCATTTATTTTACAGAGTGATATAATACATAAGATGCAGTTTATATGAACAGCGGGTGCTTAATACCATTGAAACCACAAACCAGAGTAAACATAAGAAAGTGTCCCCTTCTCCTCCCAAATTCACGAAACTGAAATGTCAAGGACGCCATGATTGGCCGATGCCCCTTCATGCCCTCCGAACTGAAGGGGTATCCAGTTTCGTGAGTTTGGTGGAGGGGGGACACCGAAGCAAAAGCGCATAAGAAATTCCACCAAGAATCATAACACCATGGCAATTTTTAATGTTCTTGACCTGGAAAACTTGAATTACACCATTCTTATCACATCCATGACTAACGTGAACACAAATTACTCGGGTTACCAACCTTTAATGTACTTTAGAAAGCAAATGAGCCACCTCAGAATAGTTTGAAAAAACATTTGCATCATTTGATGCATCTTTCCTCTTTTTGCAGTATGCAGTATCTGAAGACAGATGCAACCTGGTGGTGTTGGATGCAAGAAAGATAGGGAAAAGAAGTGCACTTGTGGCAAAACTTGAGGTTCCAAAGAACCTCACATTCCCAATGGGATTCCATGGCTTCTGGGCTGATGAATGAAAGGGCAAAAATCAGAAGCATCCACTCTGAGCAACTGTTTGAGGTTCCAGAGCACCTCACCTTCCCAATGGGATTCCATGGGTTCTATCCGGGCTGATAAATGGATGACAAAACACCCAAACAATTACTGGGCGAAAATCTGATCGAATTTGATAGTGTAAAATGTACAGCTTGATCTGTTCTTATACTTCAAGCATTCATAAGAGCTTCTCAAAACTTCATATTGATCACTTCTGATTGCATTCATTTTAGACAGAGTGCCAGAGTGATAATAATTGCGACGCAGTAGATATGAACCATGGATGCTTAACACCATTCAAACGATAAACCACAGAGTAAACACACAGAATTTCCACCAAGAATCGTAACACCATGGCAACCTTTAATGTTCTAGACCCGGAAAGTTTGAATGACACCATACTCGATCACAATCATAGCTAACCCGCACGAAAATTGCTACGTAGTATCATTAACTGACCCTGTACACTACTAAATAATCACCAAGTGTGAAGTCGACGAATTTGTTGTGCTCACTTTATGCGAGCTATCGTTACCACAATGAAGACGAAGACCGAGAGCATGAAGGACATCCTCACAAAGTCATCGGACAAATCGTAGTCTTTGCTCCCAGCTTGGAAGAGCGTGTGCACAAGCTGAAGTATCTTCTCAAGGAACTCTTTGATCTTCGCCTGGGTGTTCTCCAGGACCCACTTCATCATTCCAGGACAAGTACTAGAGCTCTCCTTGTTATCGATTTCCTTAGCTGAAAGGTAGGATAAGTTACATTAGGTGCACATCCACCCAACATATAATAAATAAGAACATGACAGAACAGGTAAGGGAATTAAAGTTCATAAATTTTCACGGCAACAACCAGAAGGTTTATCTCAGCATATTATTCATCCATGAACTAAACGGATATATATATATATATATATATATATATATATATATATATATATATATATATAGATAAAAAAGTCACGTACCATCCTGGAAGGACTTCTTAAATTCTTGCACTACATCATTGTTCATGACAGCATCCCATACAGCCTTATCAGTTGACAAGGCCATAACCATTTTCTGCATTGAGGGACAAGAGATTCACAGCAAAAAAGAAAAACTAGTGATTTTTTTGTAAATATATCATGGTACTAATAAGAAAATAAGTTTTCTAACTATAAATAAATGCCACTCAATGACTGAAATCAAGCAAAATTCACCTGAACAGAAGTATCTTCTTGTAAGAGTTGGAACGCATCCAGTACATTCTGATGATCCCTTGTGACGAGAGCAGTTGAGTTAAGGGCAAGCGCAGCAGGTTCCATGCAATCCTCTAATCCAATGTTGGATGAAGAGTTGACAATTTGCTTTTCAGATACATCAGAATCGACAGCGAAGTAGTTAACAAACATCCCAGACGAAGGGAGTCCTGCGATGGGCAGTGCGATCGCTTGCAACTCGACTGCATCAGAATCCGCAGCAGAAGGATTCTCAAATACCCTGCACACAGCAGAAATTTGGTTTCATAAGTTCAGATAAGAACATCTGAACCCTGTATTGCATCAATTGAACTGCTCTGTAAGTAGTAATAACAGAGGACAGTGTGCGCTCCTACACAGGGTAAGTGGGCTTTAATAAGTATTTAAGCAATTACATAATCCCTCCGGTCCATATTAATATGGACTCAACTTTCTCTAGATTCGTATGTATCTAGTTAAGTATTTAGACTAGATTCATTCGTATCTAGACAAAGTTGAAACAAGGGGATAGTGGATAGATCGAAGATCCAACTGCATGTCGTGGCATGATTTCTATTGGGCACGCACCCACGAACAATTTCAGGAATAGAAGTAGTAAGAGTAATCTACAAGGAACGTAGCATGACTGGAGCTCTGTGCTCATGACATCAGCGTGGTAGACGTCCACGGGAAAACTACCCCACTAAGATAATCATCAGAAGATTAAAATAATAACGAGCAAGTAATCAGCACACGGCAGTTCCGATCTTAACAATCATCGGTTAGTTATTATGGCGCGATGATGATGATGATGATCGGGAACCAGAGAAAGAATCCACGGATCGTACTCGATCAATCTAATCTAGCAGGATTATAATTATTAACTTTGGTTTTCTTTCGAAAGTAAGTTGGATAGATTATTAAGCGCGATCGATCTTACTGCTGGATGCTCGCGACGGCGGCGTGGACCTCCTCGTCGGTGGGCGGGGCGTCGAAGACCACCCCGTATGCATCCGCCGCCCTCTGGCTCGCGGCGTCCTCTGACCTCACGGATTTCTCGCCCACGACGACGACCTCCTTGAGCTCCTCCTCGCCCTCGAGCCGCAGCTTGCGGGAGTCCCAGCCGGCGGCGGAGGCGATGGAGATGGTCGGCGGAGGCGGGGAGGTGGCGCGCAGAGTGAGGCCTCCGGTGCGCACCCCGGAGCGGCCTCCGGTGGGGGAGGTGGGGCCGCGTGTGGCGAGGCCGAGGCGCACCTGGTGCTTGCAGGGCGGGTTGCTGCTGCTCATGGCGGCGCCGAGGAACCTGGCGGAGGAGTCGGCGCCCCTCCAGCTGTTCTCCCGCCTCCTGTACACGACGTGGACCACCATGGCTGGACTGGACCTCTGCCTCTGCCGCCGCCGGTCGCGTCCCCTGAGGAGGTTGGTTTTGCTTAGGAGGAGGAGGAGGAGGGGGCGAGAGTTGGTTAGCGGCGGTATTTGAAGCACCCGGTCGGTCTGTTTAGGTATATTTGGGAGGTGTCCTTTAATTTATCTCCCCTCGTTTCCTTTCGGGACGGGATTCTTGCGAGATTTATAACTCGTTGTTAAGGTGTCTTTTTTCCAGTTTAATTACTCCATCTAAAAAAAAAACTTTGATTACGCCTGTCAGATGTTACTTTCCCTTGTAGTATATCTTTACGCGTTATCACTGGCAGGTAGGCCCAGAGGATATGTGACCCCACATCTAAGTGCTTACGGGTTTTTTAAAGCTCGGTATAATTCCTTTTGTGATAGCAACACTGCGTGCCGGCCAAGGCTTTTGTGGTTATTCCCTTTTCCTTCCTTTTTCGAGAGGAAGACTTTCTACTTAGAGCATCTTTAGCAGATACCGTATTTCGGTACTATAAAACTAGGATGCGGTGTATCGCTAATATAATTTGCAGTATGAAAAACGTTTGGGCAAAACAGATATAATAGATCCAAACCGTATATTTAAAAAACATCACACATTGGCACATGATTCATACGTATGGGAGGTTTTGATCTTCGAGAGCGATATATGTTTAGCAAAAAATGATGCCGCGCCTTGCATCCTGACTAGACCTAGCATCTACGTAGCTCCACCGGCGGTACCTACTCACCGAAGCATCTACGACGGTGGCGGCGCGCGCTTACACGTCGTCGGTGGTGTCGACGACGAGGCCCGCGATCCGCGCCTGGTGCTCGCGGGCGGAGCGGCGGATGGCACCGCGAAGATCACGCTTCTCCGCGGCGTGCGCGAGGCGGCGGTGCTTCTGGTTGTCCACGATGTCCATGATCACGGTGTAGAGGGAATTGAACTTTGCCTCGTTCACCAAGAGCTCTTTGTGCTCATCATCCGAGTTGTAATCATCAGCGGGAGCAGGCTCGTGGACGACCGGCGTGGCCGCGCGGAGTTCGTTCACCAAGAGCTCCTCGGCACCGTCTGCGTCACGGCCGAACGCCAGCCCCTCCCTTGCAGGCGAGGTCACGCGGGTGCCGCGACCGCGTCCCTGCTCGGAGCGGTGCCGACGTACCTCCTCTTCCAATGGCAGCGGCGGGCGAGCTTGCATGCCGGAGCTCCCGCCGCGGCGCGGAGAAGCGTGACCCGTCCGTCCAAATCGCGGCACGATTGGCCGGCCATGGCAAGATGGGGGGTCGACATGGAGGTGGGTAGCAGCGATGTGTTTTTTAACACCGATGTGGCCGGAATCGGAGACGCGGGCGGACGGGCGGGCGGCGAGGTTTTTTTGGACGAGGGACGAAGGGGAAAATGCATGTGGTATCCCGCATCTAGCCCCCCTCCCCCCGCGCACCAAATATATGCGGGACGGGTCTCGTTGCGGGATACCGCAAATAAATTTGTAGTTTTCGGCCCTTTACAGTATTTGGAAAGGGCATTTTTTTGGCGTATCGGCGCAAATTTTGCGGCCAGCCGATATGCGGTATAGAGATGCTCTTACTTAATTAATTTAATGTACTCGCGCTTTACTTGTTTGGAAAAAGTGGAAATAGTTAAGTTTTTGTGAACTAAAAAGTAATAATTACTCGTATCCTATTTGGTCTTTTTTCAGAAACGGCTGCAACGTAGTACGATCGTGCAAACTGCGGAGAGACTTTTTTACTGCTAGGACTCCGAATCGTAACGCAGGCCGAGAGGACATGGGTGCCGTGCCGGCGCGGGAGGCGTGCGTGCGTATTTGCGGGCTCTAGTAGGGAAAAAAAAGAACGAATCGATCGGCGTCTCAGCTAGCAAGATACGAACGGGGCGATCTTTGTCTTACTTCCATTTATTAGATCGATCGATACTGGCTTAAATAAGGATGTGGACTTAATGGAAACCCCGATCCACTAGGGTTTGTGTTGAGGGCGAATGTAATTGCTGATATTGACACGCATAGTATTATTATTGCGTGCAAAAGAAGAATGTACAATATTAACACTAATTTGGCGAGTGCGGGAAGTCAGGAAGAAGAAAACGGAAAAGAACCGTCTAGTTTGACGTACACCAGATGAGGATAGCGTGTACTCCTTCATGATCGACATGGCAATGCCATACCTCATACGGTCGAGAGAGCAAAAAAAAAAAAAAACCATGGCAATGTCATTGCTAGGTCCGATGTATCTGAACAAGTCACATATTTATCCGCGTTTGTTTAGTCAACATGTGCATTGCCACGGTCACCATGGTCCTAAACATCCTACTATTTGACACATTCCTATGGAAAATTTAACCCCTTAAGCACTATGCGTTGCGTACACCTAGCTGCCACCAACAACCCTCGGCTTCCTGCGGCATCAACCTCTCCGGTACATATGGTGGTTCCTGGTGCTCTTGCTGCTCTCTGTGGCTGCTCGGGTGGCGCGGAGACATGCGAAGTTGGCTATGGTGTGTGGTGGCTCCGATGACTAGTGCCAAATCCAGAACACCACAATCTCCGAATTCACCAATGAATTTTCCACCCGTTGTTATGGTGGTTGTCCGATGGCTAAGTATGTTTGTGACGAAAAAGTCAAGCGGCTACCAAGGGACACCTTGGTTTTCTTTTCTACCACGACGACGATGCTTCTCGCCACTCCCCTTCTTCAACATGTTGTTGAGGTTCTCTTCTTCCCTTTCCTTTCTCCCCTTCAAATCCCATGTGGAAACACAAGGCTTCTTACAAGGCTTCAATGGTGCTCTGACTTTGTTCTCCTCCTTAGAGACATTGCCTTGGGGAGGGTGGGAGACCTGGGTGGGATGTGGCATGTTTGTGGCCTGGTGATGGTTTTGATCGGTCAGATTCTGCATTCCGTTGTTGCTCGCCGCTATTCGCTTGGTTGCTCACAGTGGAACAATGCTGTGGCATCTCGCTAAAACCACTACTAGAAAATCGTTGTGTTTTTGGTGCATTGCATCATCATGACCACATGCTCATGTATCATGCCACATTGTATTTGAGCATGGTCATCATCATGCATGGTTTTGCCTAAAACTATTTTCGAAAAGCCTAGTTTTGGTTTTCTAAATATCCCCGTCTTCTTTTCAAATTTTAAAACCGGGCTTTTCCGGATTATTTTGTTTTGTCTAAAAACAGTTTCTCAAAGGCTTGTTTATAATAAATAAAAGTTTATTTTATTTTTGGGGGGCAGCCGAACCAGGCCCGGTCTGGCGCAGCCGACCACCCCCAAAAACACCCAATCAGACCTAATCCCCAATCTACCCCAACCCTAATCTAATCCAGCCCCACACAACACACGCAACACACTCACGCAGCACACACATCGCACCCCTGCCGCCACACACAGAACCACACGCACACAACCCCCCACAGCCTCCCAGCCCCGCCGCCACCTGGGCACACTTCCTCCACCCCTCCACCTCACTCCGTCCTCTCACAGCTCGCCACCTCACCAACCCTCTCTCTCCCCTGGCCCCACCTGGCCACCGGCCGACAGCCTCCACCCGCCTCCCCTCGATCCACCCGCACCGAACTGCCCAAGCGAGCGACCACCCCGCGCCCTCTATCCCGTACCCAGCCCCACCTACCCCCTGCTCGACCCAGTCCCCATTGCCCAGCAGGCCCCACCCCACGATGCGACCCGCGTCGGCCACTTCCTCGGCCTCACCCTCCACTTCGCCGCCGCCGGCGTCCCCTCCGCACCGCTGCCCTACCCGAGCTTCGGCCGCCCCTCCACCTTGTTGCCTGGCCGCGCCGTCGCTCAAGCCCCCGCGCCGACCACTCCCTTCCTGGCGTTGCCGTCCTCTACCGCATCTCCGGCCAGGACAAGCGCCGCTGCCGACGGGTCCCCTTCGGCCCGCTGCCGCGCGCGCGTCCCCTCGACCGCCTCCCGCCCGACTACCTCGCCGACCTTGGTCGCCTGTGCATCCCCACCGGCGCCTCCTCGACATGGGCTCGTCCTCGACCATCGCTGGCCATGCTGCCTTGGTCTCCTCCGCGGCCTCGCGCGCGTGCATCTCCGCATCAAACCCCGCCACCAGCGCCGCCACCTCTCCCCGATCGCGTCCGCACCCCTTCCTCTCCTCGACATCGCCTCTCTGGCCGCCGCCACTGTGGTGCTTCCCCGAGTTTCCCCTAGTCGCTGACGCCCTGCACGCCTTGGCTCCACCTCGTCCCTACGATTTGGTGCTTGATGTCTCCCTGCCGACCAAGTCCAGCACCTCCATCCGTGCAAATGCTCGTAGCACCAAGGTCCTCTGAATTCTATTGCCTCACGTGCTTATGTTCATGACATGCGACATGTACCTGGTCAAGACCATTCGCTGAAGAGGCTCTCTTTCATCTGAAGTGGAGATGGTGTATTGTTCTGTTTCGGAGTGTTGCTCTGATGTTACCGAGGAGATTAGCAAGATCATGACTGTGTGAACATGGTGGTTACGTGAGGCTAGTGGCATGTTGTGAAGGTATGGGGTACCGCCTACATGGGCTACCTCTCTGACTGCTTCTACTCGAGAAATCAAAGATGGACACGAAGTGCCCCCGTTCCTAAGAATCGGCGACACCAAGACCTATCGATGTTGAGACCTGAGTCCAACATCGACAAACAAGTCCCGAAGCCCCAAGCTCTCCATCGATAACCAAGTTGGAACCTCAAGATCATCGGTAGAGAGTCGAAGATCCCTGGACGCCGAACGACAAGATCTTCTTCATGGAGACCGAAGACCCCGATCCACAGATCCCGTGATGCTGAACACCAAGTTCTCCTCACGGATCCCGAAGACCGATCCTGCCGAACCCCGAAGATCTTCTGGAGTCCGAACCTGATCCCGAACCCCTTCGAGCCCCAAGATCACCGGAACCCGATGTGATCCCCTTTATCCGAGACCCCTATTTTTTATAATATGACATTATCAACTGTCGCATATTAAATTGTTCATGCATGCATACATGTCTGTGGTTTGGGTACATTATGCCGATTCACCTCATAATTAAATATGGAGCGCATATGCGGGCTATTCCTGTCTATTAGCGTCTCCATTTAAATTGGTGTAGCGAACCGATGCCATGTTTTGCCTTGTTAAGACAACATTTAAATTGTGGGGTATCTAAATAAATTGAACCTTCTAATTAATTATCGGATCCCTAGTTTCGCTTAATATTGCCTAGTCGCATTGCATCTGTGCCATGTCATACATCACATGAACATGCCGATTCTTCTGCCGTAGCATTAAATATTGCATCCGGTGTTTCTTCTAGTGTTTGCTTCTTTGCGGACTAGGCCGATGAGTGGATGCAAGTATCGACAAGTTCTCCGGATGAATCTCCGGCAGTGTTTCCCAGGCGAGCATTCTCCCCCTTTCTACCTATTTTGCATTTATAGTCTTTATTTCCTCCGGTTGATCTATTGCTATCCGTGTCGCGATGCTTTAGTTTCCGTGCGCCAGTTATATCCCGTGCAGCCTCTATATTGCCATGGACACCTCCTAATACCTGTTGTTTGGTAGATAGCTGGCCTTGCGAGTCGTAGTTGCTTGCTCAGGTGCGATCTCGTGTTGTCGAGTACCACAGTTGTTGGAATGCTGGCAGATGTTTATGGTGGAGATGATCATGACTTTAAATACAACTATTAAATTGCTGGGATAACTAATGAAAGAGGCACCGGTGGGCAATATATGCTATTTAGTTTTTATGTCCACTTGTGTCCCGTAGGCCCCGAGTACTTGATACCTGTTCCTTGACTATTCGCACTATCCATATACGGGAGAGTTTATGAATCCCCCTTAGCCAGAGCTTGATTCATTTCTTATTTCTTGGGGCCACAAACTAGTTTGGGGCTTTATTACTATCCTGTACTTATGCCATGCTTTACTGCTTTATTTAAGATTGTTCGTGGAGCACCTGTACTGTTTTGGATCGCGGCACGATTTCGTGGTATCGACAAGCCTAGTCACACTTTCGGGTTCCCAGTCGTTTACAATCGTTCTTGCAAACCCTGGGTCCATTTCGGAGCCGGCCAACTTCGTCGCGGGTAGCTTAGTGGGGTGGCCCCCTGAAATATTTTATGAATCCTGTGATTGCTTTGTCATGAAAGCCTCGTTGGGTTTTGATTTGGTTTTTCCGAGGTTGATCGTGTGTGTGTTGCTATTTGTGCACCCCTGCAGGGTAAAACTTTCTGAAAGCCGTGTCCGCGGTTATGGATGACTTGGAGCATAGTATCTCGATCATAGATAAGCATAACTAAAGTAGTGCTATAAATTTGACTTAATATGTGACTAGTAATCAGCTTCACTACAATGGAATGGATAATAAAAGTGCCAACAACTGGTGGAACTGGGGTGTACCGTGTCCTGTTACACCTGCCTAGTAAGTATTGCAACTCCAATGGAATGAAATAAAGGTGCCAACAACTGCTGGGTTTGAGATGTCACATGCTAGTTGTACCTGACTAGTAAGTACTGCAACTACAACTGAATGGTTAACTAAAACTGCCCACTACTTATGCTATCAGGATGACTCATGCTATCTATATCTGACTAGTAAGTGCTTCAACTATAATGGAATGAATAAAACTGCCAACTGTGTGAGTTCCTCGGTTTGACTTCCTCGTTTGGTCTCGAGGGGGAATACCAGGATGGGTATGATTGGTGTTAGTATCAGGTTGGTCCCGAATAGGTCTTTCTTATCCCTCTCTAATAGCCGCCAGTTTTATTGAGTCTCTATAGGTTGTTTAGTGCTGCTGCGCTGCCGCTTCGGTCCACCATACCTATGTAGGCAAGAGCCGCCGAATTCTAGCCTCGTCGTGTACTGGCCTCAGTACTGACGCTGCTCTTTTTTCCTTTGCCCTTTGTCGGCACCCCTTTTGTTTTAGCAGGTTTGAGTTCGACGTCGTTAGCAGGGTTACCCTTCGGGCTTGGCCTGGGCAGGGTTATGGACGCCATTGGTTATTCTTCAGGGCTCTTAGCTCATTTGCATCTTGCCCGTACTCGGACGCTGTAACGTTTTCAAGGTGATTTGGATCTTTGTATTGTATATCTGTATTCTTGCCTCCTTGAGTCGCTGTTGTATATATATATCTGTTCTGTGGGTCCCATCGAGGACTGTTGTGTAATGGTATTACTTTGTTTTCCACCCGCACGAAAGTTCCTGGTGGGCGTCCTTGAATCGTTTCTATGCGGGTTTGGCGGAAAGGGCTAAAACTTGCATAGGGCCGATTCGAGGGTGTTACAGAGTGGTATCAGAACTCAGCAGTTGCGATACCCCACTGGTCTAGCCTGTAGGATAACCTAGCTAACGGACGATCTAGAATGTCAAAACTATTTTGCAAAATCGGTTGGATAGATCTGATTAGGTCCGATTTTACTCCTTACCCCTCTGCTATTCTCCTCTTACCTCTGCGTGTTTTAAATCTGCTCTCTTCCCTTTCTTCGAGTCCAGGAATTCTCGTGGTTGGGTTTCCGTCGTACCTTCAGGGGTTCGCTTCCTCCTTTGGTAACGGTGCTTCTACATCCGGTCCTGTTGTTATCTGAGGAATCCTTCATCTGTTGGACCCCTCTTTGTTCCTTCTTGTGCATTCCGGTGGTTTTGGACGTGACGACATCATCTACGCCAGATCCGATGCAGAGCCTGCATCACTCCTTTGTTCCGAACCTCGCTTGTCGAGATCTTTAGTCTAAATTCCGAGAGTTGGTTGCATAATTCCCCTATTCATGTGCAAAGTAATGGTTTGGGTGCGCGATGGACTGATCACCATCCGACTACTCTTATCATTCGCTTTTGTATATTGAATCGGTGGATCTAGCAATTTTACTCCATCCACGGAAGCTAGAGGTGGCTTTATTTGTTGATACCTCTACCTTCGCCCTTTGTTCCCGGAGTGTTCTCTCGACGATCATGGACAACGACCTCTTGTTAGTGGTGTCGCGAGGATCTACACGAAACGAGAAGATTCAGATCACCGACCTTCTTCCCCGTACCATGAGGCGGATCTCGAGGGCGAGATCCCTTGGTAGTGGTGTCGAATTGTAGCATCCTGCTAAAACCACTACTAGAAAATCGCTGTGTTTTTGGTGCATTGCATCATCATGACCGCATGCTCATGTCATCATGCCACATTGCATTTGAGCATCGTCATCATCATGCATGGTTTTGCCTAAAACTATTTTTGAAAAGCCTAGTTTTGGTTTTCTAAATATCCCCGTCTTCTTTTCAAATTTTAAAACCGGGCTTTTCCGGATTATTTTGTTTTGTCTAAAAGCAGTTTCTCAAAGGCTTGTTTATAATAAATAAAAGTTTATTTTATTTTTAGGGGACAACCAATCAGGCCTGGTCCGGCCCAGCCGGCCACCCCCAAAAACACCCAATCAGACCTAATCCCTAATCTACCCCAACCCTAATCTAATCCAGCCCCACACAACACACTCACGCAGCACACACATCGCACCCCTGCCGCCACACACAGAACCACACGCACACAACCCCCCACAGCCTCCCAGCCCTGCCGCCACCTGGGCACACTTCCTCCACCCCTCCACCTCACTCCGCCCTCTCACAGATCGCCACCTCACCAACCCTCTCTCTCCCCCTGGCCCCACCTGGCCACCGGCCGACAGCCTCCACCCGCCTCCCCTCGATCCACCCGCACCGAACTGCCCAAGCGAGCGACCACCCCGTGCCCTCAATCCCGTACCCAGCCCCACCTACCCCCTGTTCGAACCAGTCCCCATTGCCCAGCAGGCCCCACCCCACGATGCGACCCGCGTCGGCCACTTCCGCGGCCTCACCCTCCACTTCGCCGCCACCGGCGTCCCCTCCGCACCGCTGCCCTACCCGAGCTTCAGCCGCCCCTCCACCTTGTTGCCTGGCCACGCCGTCGCTCAAGCCCCCGCGCCGACCACTCCCTTCCTGGCGTTGCCGCCCTCTACCGCATCTCCGGCCAGGACAAGCGCCGCTGCCGATGGGTCCCCTTCGGCCCGCTGCCGCGCGCGCGTCCCCTCGACCGCCTCCCGCCCGACTACCTCGCCGACCTTGGTCGCCTGTGCGTCCCCGCTGGCGCCTCCTCGACATGGGCTCGTCCTCGACCATCGCTGGCCATGCTGCCTTGGTCTCCTCCGCGGCCTCGCGCCCGTGCATCTCCGCATCAAACCCCGCCACCGGCGCCGCCACCTCTCCCTAGCCGCGTCCGCGCCCCTTCCTCTCCTCGGCATCACCTCTCTGGTCGCTGCCACTGTGGTGCTTCCCCGAGTTTCCCCTAGTCGCTGATGCCCTGCACGCCTTGGCTCCACCTCGTCCCTACGATTTGGTGCTTGATGTCTCCCTACCAACCAAGTCCAGCACCTCCATCCGTGCAGATGCTCGTAGCACCAAGGTCCTCTGAATTCTGTTGCCTCCCGTGCTTGTGTTCATGACATGCGACATGTGCCTGGTCAAGACCATTCGCTGAAGAGGCTCTCTTTCATCTGAAGTGGAGATGGTGTATTGTTCTGTTTCGGAGTGTTGCTCTGATGTTACCGAGGAGATTAGCAAGATCATAACTGTGTGAACATGGTGGTTACGTGAGGCTAGTGGCATGTTGTGAAGGTATGGGGTACCGCCTACATGGGCTACCTCTCTGACTGCTTCTACTCGGGAAATCGAAGATGGACACGAAGTGCCCCTGTTCCTAAGAACCGGCGACACCAAGACCTACCGATGTCGAGACCTGAGTCCGACATCGACAAACAAGTCCCGAAGCCCCAAGCTCTCCATCGATAACCAAGTTGGAACCTCAAGATCATCGGTAGAGAGTCGAAGATCCCTCGATGCCGAACGGCAAGATCTTCTTCATGGAGACCGAAGACCCCGATCCACAGATCCCGTGATGCTGAACACCAAGTTCTCCTCACGGATCCCGAAGACCGATCCTGCCGAACCCCGAAGATCTTCTGGAGTCTGAACCTGATCCCGAACCCCTTCGAGCCCCAAGATCGCCGGAACCCGATGTGATCCCCTTTATTCGAGACCCCTATTTTTTTATAATATGACATTATCAACTGTCGCATATTAAATTGTTCATGCATGCATACCTGTCTGTGGTTTGGGGGCATTATGCCGATTCACCTCATAATTAAATATGGAGCGCATATGCGGGCTATTCCTGCCTATTAGCGTCTCCATTTAAATTGGTGTAGCGAACCGATGCCATGTTTTGCCTTGTTAAGACAACATTTAAATTGCAGGGTATCTAAATAAATTGAACCTTCTAATTAATTGTCGGAACCCTAGTTCCGCTTAATATTGCCTAGTCGCATTGCATCTGTGCCATGTCATACATCACATGAACATGCCGATTCTTCTGCCGTAGCATTAAATATTGCATCCGGTGTTTCTTCTAGTGTTTGCTTCTTCGCGGACTAGGCCGATGAGTGGATGCGAGTATCGACAAGTTCTCCGGATGAATCTCCGGCAGTGTTTCCCAGGCGAGCATTCTCCCCCTTTCTACCTATTGTGCATTTATAGTCTTTATGTCCTCTGGTTGATCTATTGCTATCCGTGTCGCGATGCTTTAGTTTCCATGCACCAGTTATATCCCGTGCAGCCTCTATATTGCCATGGACACCTCCTAATACCTGTTGTTTGGTAGATAGCTGGCCTTGCGAGTCGTAGTTGCTTGCTCAGGTGCGATCTCGTGTTGTCGAGTACCACAGTTGTTGGAATGCTGGCAGATGTTTATGGTGAAGATGATCATGACTTTAAATACAACTATTAAATTGCTGGGATAACTAATGAAAGAGGCACCGGCGGGCAATATATGCTATTTGGTTTTTATGTCCACTTGTGTCCCGTAGGCCCCGAGTACTTGATACCTGTTCCTTGACTATTCGCACTATCCACATACGGGAGAGTCTATGAATCCCCCTTAGCCAGAGCTTGATTTCTTATTTCTTGGGGCCACAAACTAGTTTGGGGCTCTATTACTATCCTGTACTTATGCCATGCTTTACTGCTTTATTTAAGATTGTGCGTGGAGCACCTGTACTGTTGTGGATCGCGACACGATTTCGCGGTATCGACAAGCCCAGTCACACTTTCGGGTTCCCAGTCGTTTACAGCCGTTCTCGCAAACCCTGGGTCCGTTCCGGATTGGCAGCCAACTTCGTTGCGGGTAGCTTAGTGTGGTGGCCCCCTGAAATATTTTATGAATCCTGTGATTGCTTTGTCATGAAAGCCTCGTTGGGTTTTGATTTGGTTTTTCCGAGGTTGATCGTGTGTGTTGCTATTTGTGCACCCCTGCAGGGTAAAACTTTCTGAAAGCCGTGTCCGCGGTTATGGATGACTTGGAGCACAGTATCTCGATCATAGACAAGCATAACTAAAGTAGTGTTATAAATTTGACTTAATATGTGACTAGTAATCAGCTTCACTACAATGGAATGGATAATAAAAGTGCCAACAACTGGTGGAACTGGGGTGTACTGTGTCCTGTTACACCTGCCTAGTAAGTATTGCAACTCCAATGGAATGAAATAAAGGTGCCACCAACTGCTGGGTTTGAGATGTCACATGCTAGTTGTACCTGACTAGTAAGTACTGCAACTACAACTGAATGGTTAACTAAAACTGCCCACTACTTATGCTATCAGGATGACTCATGCTATCTATATCTGACTAGTAAGTGCTTCAACTATAATGGAATGAATAAAACTGCCAACTGTGTGAGTTCCTCGGTTTGACTTCCTCGTTTGGTCTCGAGGGGAATACCAGGATGGGTATGATTGGTGTTAGTATCAGGTTGGTCCCGAATAGGTCTTTCTTATCCCTCTCTAATAGCCGCCAGTTTTATTGAGTCTCTATAGGTTGTTTAGTGCTGTTGCGCTGTCGCTTCGGTCCACCATACCTATGTAGGCAAGAGCCGCCAAATTCTAGCCTCGCCGTGTACTGGCCTCAGTACTGACGCTCCTCTTTTTTCCTTTGCCCTTTGTCGGCACCCCTTTTGTTTTAGCAGGTTTGAGTTCGACGTCGTTAGCAGGGTTACCCTTCCGGCTTGGCCTGGGCAGGGTTATGGACGCCATTGGTTATTCTTCAGGGCTCTTAGCTCATTTGCATCTTGTCCGTACTCGGACGCTGTAACGTTTTCAAGGTGATTTGGATCTTTGTATTGTATATCTGTATTCTTGACTCGTTGAGTCGCTGTTGTATATATATATCTGTTCTGTGGGTCCCATCGAGGACTGTTGTGTAATGGTATTACTTTGTTTTTCACCCGCACGAAAGTGCCTGGTGGGCGTCCTTGAATCGTTTCTATGCGGGTTTGGCGGAAAGGGCTAAAACTTGCATAGGGCCGATTCGAGGGTGTTACAGATGCTCTCACCTAGCCCATGGGATGTTGGAAATATGGCGTAGAGGTAATAATAAATAAGTTATTATTATTATTATTTCCATTCTTATGGTTAAGTTCATATTCTATGCTATCATTTTGTTAGTACCTCAATGTGCTATTTAGAGGAAGACCTAACAACATGTGTGGTACTATGAACACCAAAGGGTAGTCTTGTTTTCTTGACAATGGGCATAAATAAAACTATTACGAGGTTGCGAACAACATTGTTTGGGGTAAACAATGATGTTGGAAAAACCCCGTGATACACCGCAAAACCCCGGTGTTGATCATGAATTTCACTACATATTTCATTGGTTGCTAACCTTTTGTTTTCCTAGACATGTGTGTTTATCCTCCTGCTATCTACCTCCTCTAGTTGTTCACAAGTAGCTCTCACGGTCCTCACACCAAGAAAAGTGTCAAGTTTGGTGGTGGTACGGCCTCACGCCAACACCCTAATGTGTATGATGAAGAAAATGACCGCTATGTTCAAGCACGAGTTGCTCGGGACAAGGAAAGGGACGTGGATGCTTTGAAGAGAGAACAAGAACATAAACTGAGAGAATGAAATTTCAAGAGGAAAAAAGTTTAACAACTTGACAACTCTCAAGGGGGTTTAACCTGATGAATTTCATGACATGCGCAAGCGCAACCTCTATGTCATTCCATGGAACATCCTGGATGCTTGCTTTAGGAGGGAGGAACAAGAAGTGATCATGAAGGAATTCTATGCTAGTCTCATCAAGTACCCTATTTGCCTTCAAGCAGTTTTGAACTTTCAGCACATGGAAAACAACAAGAACTACTTCATCAAGGATATATGGATCACGATCACCAAGAATCTAGGGCTTCACCATCTCATGAAGATCCAAGAACACTACAAGTTCAACAATTATTTGCCAAAATTGTGTTTGATGCTAGCGAAGATTTGAATATGACTTGGATGGCCCCGGAGCTCTGGTAAGGCCTCTAGATGTGATGCATTTCATCTTTGAGAAAATATGGAATACAATGACTGCTAAGAAGTCCTTGGTCTATGATTCATATGTTATGAAGCTCATTTTGTCCCGCAACACCATGCGGTATACTCTCCATCTTAATCTTGGGGATCACAAGCCCCATGCACCACTCTCGCTCCCTGTAGCTATGATGTCCCATATTATCCAAGTGAATAAGAAGGTGGTGAGTATATTGGAAGTGAGCCTGCTCCAAGGCCAAGGATGAAGAATGCTAGCATTGATTTTATGTGTACTACCTCTCGCGAGATCGTTCAAAAGAAAGTGAAGAAGGCAATTTTTTGGGGAAGAGTCACATGTTGCATGAATATTGACATTCGTAAGAGTCAACATGACATACAAGGCTCATAGGAAAATCATCTATAATCAAGAGTTGATACTTAAAGAGATAAATAAGAACTATGGAGAAGATCATGTGGTTCATGGTGATACGGATGGAGATTCAACTCCTTCCAAAGGTACTCTATCATATGGTGAGTGAAGCAAGGGTCATGTGACTTGGACCGACTTTGAAGGTATCTCCTCTATGTCCACTTCTTATGCCCCTCATGGGAAATGTCTGGCCCCTCAGAATGATGATGGAGCTATGGACTACCGTGAGATCTCCGAAGGCGACAATGACAAAGACGAGGACTTTGAGGAGTGATCCTCTTGGGTCGTGTAGCATCGCTCTTTTCCCTTTTGGTGTGTTGATGCCAAGGGTGAGAAGAGTTCTATTAGGTTGCCTCCAGGGATTTGCATGGGCCTAGCACAAATTTTTATCCATTCCCCTCTAATTAACTCATGTCCATTTATCTTAGTTGTAATTGAACAATTTGTGTTGTGGTGTCTCCTCTTTGATATCACAAGAGAGAGAAGATCTCCGTGAGATTCCTGCAGCACAACGATAGTGCAACTATGGTGGATAAGGAATTTTGTATGGCTTCGATGTGCTCTATTCTAGAGGAGGAGGGAGGTATGTGGAGGGAGAGGGGAGGCGATGGCTAGAGCAATGGGGTGTGACGCCCCTGCCCCTCCCTTCCCTTTTATGGGCATGAGGGGGGCTGCCCTAACTTGACCCCCACTTCCAAGTTGATGGCAAGGGGCAGCCAAGGGGGAGAGGGAATCCTCCTCCCCCTTCCCACGTGCCCCCTTTAGGGTTTGCCATAACCTATCCTGTATGGGCCTAGGTGGCCATGGTGCCTTGGCCCACTAGGCCTGAGGTGCCCTCACCCAGGCCCATGTGGCCCCACCTTGCAGGTGGACCCCACATGTGGATCCCCAAGAACTTTCTAGAACATTCTGTCTCACGGAATTATTCCAAATTTTTCCTAGAACCCTAAAACAACTTGCCATATACATTTTCTTACCTTCGAACCATTCCGAAGCTCCTCATGATATCAAGGATCCCACACGAGACTCTGAATTAACACTTGATTGCAGCATACATAATCTCAATGAAGCCTAGCGACACCGAAGCGTTAAGTGTGTGGCCCTACGGGTTCGAGAACATGCTAACATGGCCGAGACACCTCTCCGATCAATAACCATTAGCAGGAACGGGAATGTGCATAGTGGTTCCTACACATTAACAAAGTCCTTTATTGGTTGAACCACGATGTCAAAGATTTAGTCAATCCGGTATATGATTCCTTCATGAAACAATCCATGAACTACATAGGAAAAAGTTGAATAGGGTTATCCTAAAAATTAATTTCGAAATCCTATGATAAAGTCAAATGGTCTTTCCTTCAGCAGACTCTTAGAATGAAAGGATTTTTTGATGAGTGGCGTGCATTATCCATAGCTTTGTGTCTAGGGAAAGTGTAGCCATTAAAGTTAATGATGACGCTAACAACTATTTCCAGACAAAAAGGGCTAAGAAAAGGTGACCCATTATCACCAACACTATTTAATATAGTGGCTGATATGTTAGCTATTATGATGGAATATGATAAGGATGATGGCCATATTGAATAAGTTATTCCCCATCTGGTTGATGGTGGCTTATCAGTTCTTCAATACGCCAATAATACAATTCTCTTTATGGAACACAACATCAAAAAAGCGAGAAACCCGAAACTAATACTTCCAGCTTTCGAATAGCTTTTGGGTCTAGAAATTAATTTATATAAGAGTAAATTGTTCTATTTTGGTGAGGCTCAAGAGGAGGCCAAACTGTATGTTGATTTATTCGATTGTAGTCAAGGAAATTTCCTATTAGATATTTGGGTATTCTAATTCATTATCAAAGACTTATAAATGCTGAATGGAAGCTCATTGAGGAAACACTATAAATACGTTTAAGTAGTTGCAAAGGTAAACTATGTCCATAGGAGGAAGATTGGTTCTAATCAATTCACTACTAACCAATATGATATTGTATATGATTTCCTTCTTCCAACTACCAAAGGGATCTCAAAAAGATTGGATTATTTCTGATCAAGATTCTTTTGTCAGGGCGACAATGAGAAAAATAAATATATACTAGCTAAATGGAGTGCGGTTTGCCACCCCAAATACTAGGGTGGGCTAGGTATTCATGACCTCGAGGTAAAAAATACATCCCTTCTTGGTAAATGGATCTTCAATTTACTAACCGAGGATGGAGTTCGGCAAAACCTTCTTAAAAAAAAATATGTTGGCTTAGAAGCTCTTTGCTAGGTTATTTGGAAACCAGGGAATCACATTTGTGGGCTGGTCTCATAGCAACAAAGAAGCATTTCTTTAGCTTTGGATTGTTTTCGATTAAGACGACACAAGGGTGATGCAATCCCCACAGTTCTGGGATCATCACCACCAAATGTGTTGTTAAGATGGAATTTACTTGGTCCCAAACTTGTATCTTGGCATGACTTGTTTCAGCCCTTGGCTACTGTCCAATTAATACCTAGGCGTGATGAATTTCGATGAAATCTTCTTGGGAATGACGAGTTCTCAGTTGCTTATATGTACAATGCATTGATCCAAACAGACTTACCAGTCAAAAATAATAAGAAAATCTTGAATATGAAGATACAGATAAAGAATAAAAATCTTTGCTTGATATCTTACTCGGGGGATTATTATTACTAAAGATAATATTTCTATGCGAAATTTTCATGGTAGTAAAACATGTATTTTTTGTCATCACGACGAGACAATAAAACACATGTTTTTTTGCTGCAATTGTTATCGCTCTATATGGTCAGTCATCCAAATAACTTCGGGATTGTATCCACCGAGTAGTGTTGCCAATATATTGGAAGTTGGCTATATTGTATAGATCACAAGTACAAAATTATATTTAGGGTAGGAGCGATTGCATTAATTTGGTCGCTATGGCTATGTAGAAATAATAAAATGTTTAATGATACGAATTCATATCTCTTGCAGGTTATCTGCAGGTGTACAAGAACGTTACGTACATGGTCTTTGCTACATCGTGCGGGGGTTCATGACCGTTTCATGAAGATGTGTACACATCTGGAGGATATTCTGAGGGATCTTTTTACTAGGCATGGATGGTAACATAATCTCCGGATAGGCACACCATCATCTTAGTTATTTTTACAATTCCTCATTATGATATGTAATTTTTCTATTTATTCTTTTTTGTTCGAATTCTGGATTGTATCAGCTGTGTGCATCTTAGTTATGCATAATGCTTAAAACTATTTAAGTAATAAAATATCCTTTATCAAAAATGGTTTAGAATTTAGATAGTAAGGGAAAGACCACAATGGGTGCTGATGTAGCCCGACCTACGGTCATTACCATATCAAGGTCTCCAACTTATACCAAGTCGTCATGGACTTCAAAGGTGAATCCTATCCTCTATGCGAGTCCACTTCCTACCCTATTGAATGATATACTACTTCATACTCCATCCTATGACCATGCTAGGTTCGCATCGACAAATACGAAAACAAGGGAGGAAGCCCGGAGCATCAAGCCCGACAAGACGGAGGCTTGGAAGAGAAGGAGGAAAAATATAGACCCGGTACTGGCTTGCGGTACTACCGGTCATCAAGTCCGGTACTACTGGACACAATAGTGCATGCGCGCATCAGATCTGGGCCATAACCCATGTACCCCCTTATTATGTTGCAACCCTAGTTTTATGCCCCAAACTACCCCTATTCTAGTGGATGGCCTATATATAGAGCCCCACACTTCATTGTATCCCTTAGACATAGATGATAGACTAAAGACAACCTCCTTTGTGGAATCTCTAGTTTTGCCTCATCCCCTTTACCGAGGGGGGTCGACTATCGTCACCAACCTCATTGGACTTTGCATCGCGCATCCATCATTGTAGAAGGCATTGGCATCGAAGCCGTTCACCAAGTTATCAAGACCCTCTCCAAGGTGTTCTTCCCTCTCCGATTGGGATTGATGGGAGAACGTTGACCGATCTTTCCTTGCGAGGATTCTATCATACCGGTGGCCTCCGGCAGGAGCAATGGGCCTTGTATTGTGTGAGTTTTGCGTGTCTTCATCGTGTTGTTCACGAGGTGTGTGTTTGCTTCCGCTACCTTCTCCCTTTCACATTGCTTTCCCATTGATTTGACCATGAGATCCGTGAAGATCGGGCCACCCTTGAGGTCAACCCTTATCATCTGGTATCAGTAGCTTTTGGTTTCCACGGATTTCTCACTGATTTGGTATTTTCCTTGTAAATTCAAAAATTCCACTAAAAATAGCCCCAATTCATGTTTTTGAGTGAGTTTTGGTAGATTTTGATCCATAGATTACTTGCTGAACTTGTTGATCTACCTTCCTCTGTGTTCTCGTGGCCTAATTCCATCATTTACCCCTTCGATTTGGTGTTTTAGTAGAAGATTTTCCGCCCAAATCGCCCCAAAATTGCAAAAACGCGTCAAATCTGGGTGTCCCAGGTATAACCGGTACTACTGGGCTCAAAGCCCAGTACTACCTCACCTCCCCGGTACCTAAACGGTACTACTGGGCCTCCATAAATCCGGTACTACCGCTCAAAAAACCGGTACTATGGCCTGGTACTGCAGCAAAAACAACAGATTTGCAGATTTCAGCTTCTCACCGTTTTGAGCATACTTTTGCATTCGAACTCAGATATTGGTGTTCTTTAGCATGTTTAAAAGAGGACAAGGAACTCTACATCATCATCCAGGTTTTTCATGCTATTTAATCCATCCAAATTCCGTGAGCAAGCAGAATCCAACAATAAAGGATGAAGATCAGTGATGAAAGGTATAAACATTCCGCGACTTCTACCCACTCACATTCCTTTGTGAGCTACACTACCTTTGTGACCAACAAACTGTTGAGTCCGCATCATAGAAAACAAAAAATTTCCTACGGTGTGAACTACACGCCAAGATCTATCTACTAGGTACAAAGCAACTGGTGGACATACATCCAATGAGAACTTACCCTCGTAGACAACGAGCTTTGTTAACGAGTAGGAACTCGTGGTTGATGTAGTCGTACACTTGCCGATCTCAAGATCGTGATGAAGTCCAGCAGGTCCGGCTCCAGCACGTCCATCAGATCCAGCTCCAGCACCACCAAGTCCAGCACCGCAAAGCAACGGTGCATCCGTGATCGCACACACGTTCGGTACCCCGACAACCTCCGTCCCTCGCTCCAGCAAAGCAGCGGAAGCAGCAACTCCTTTCCAGATAAAGCCACCGGGAACATGTATCTCGCTAATCCGAGACCATGGGGGAATAATACTAGAGAGGGAGAGAGATCCTTCACAAGGAGGTGTGTATGAGAAGTGAGGAGGGGGTGGCCTTTTATAGGAGGAGGGGGGGTGCCCCTCCTTCATGGCCGGCGCATGGAGGAGGTTACCCTTCACCTCCTCCATTCATGTGGTGGTAACTCCCTCCACATAAATTTGCCCCTTCACATTCTCTTTTAAAGTCTCCACTTTAAATGCATTAAATTTCTCCAAATTTAATGCTCTCTCATTTAATAAAACCCTTTTATTAATTTTATTCAGAATTTTGTTAATTACTTTAATTAACAAACATTCACATAAAACCCCCTGCAACATTTCAATATTACATGCAGAACCAATTTCAGCAATTTCACCCGAAACAGTTTTGGTGTCTATTGAAATAATTCTAGCGCTTTCTTAAATCTTTATCTGAAACATATTTGCTACAAATGGTGTCGGTATCCCTTAAGTGTGTCACCCTACGGTTCGTGAATAATACAGACATGATCGAGACCCCTCTCAGATCAATAATCAGAAGCGGGACCTGGAGATCCATACTGACTCCTACACATTCAACGATGACTTCTGTGATCGTGAGAACCTTTAACGCTAGTAACTAAATCCCTTTGTCCCACGATATATTACATGTCCGATATTCGATCATCGGTATCTCCATACCTAGTTTGATCTCGTTACCGACATGTACTCTTTTCTTGTTCCCGTGATATAACATTCTAGTGATCACATCACTTGCTTGCAAGCTATTTCAATGTGATATCACCGAGAGGGCCCAGAGGATATCTATCCGTCATCTGGATTGACAAATTCCACTCTTGATCCATGAGACTCAACATAACACCTTCTTAGTACTGAACCCATCTTTATAGTCACCCTGTTACGGTGTGACGTTTGATGTTATCAAGATACTCTTCCAGTGTTAGCAATTAACATGATCTCATGGTCTAAGGATAAAGATTACTTCGTATGATGTTATAGCAATATAAACATAATGACTTGATCGTAATGCTATACTTCGGATGAATGTTCATCACATCATTCCACCAATGGTGTGACCTTGTTATTAACAACATCCAATGTCCATGATCAGGAAACCTTGATCATCTTGTTAATCAACAAGCTAGTCTATAAGAGAGGCATGACTACGAACCCTTTTGTTTATTAAACACACATGTATTGATGTTTCCGAATCAATACAATTCTAGCATGTCAAATAAACATTTATCATAAACATGGAATAAGATAATAACCACTTTATTATTGCCTCTCGGGCATATTCCCTTCAGTCTCCCACTTGCACTAGAGTCAATAATCTAGTTTGAAAAACTTTGCGCATTGAACACCTATGGCTTTCTGGTGTTGCATATACACTATTGCTAGTGGTTAACATAATCTCCGGATGTGACAGTTTCAGATCTGTGTGTATTTGCATGTCTTTGCGTCTCTACGCATCACTCATTCTCAAATGAGATGGCATTGTATAAATTTTGTCCTCTGGTGAGACCTTTAGTTCGTTCGGCTCAAAATATGTTGATATTATTGTCACACAATATATCTTCATAGTATTAGCCCACTTTGAACCACACCTAGTTTGATAACAAACTACTTAACACAAATGCCCTCCTTTGCTGCTACTATAGCAGCTATATACTTAGCCTTTTGTTGTAGTATCCGTCACAATATCTCAACTTTGGAACTCATCCAAATCCATCATGGAACATCCTTTCCATTATATTGTGCCACCCATAGTCTAAATTGAGATAAATTTAATTTGTATCTTGTGACAAAACTTGTATCAATGTAACACTTTACAATGAACTACCTTTAACTATTTGTCACTTATACATGATATATTCTTAGTTCTTCCAAAGCTCATAAGAATATCTTTACTATTGTCCAATGATCATCTTATGAATCATTCTGGTATATGCTCATAACATTTAGAGCATAGGACATTCTGGATATATACATATCATGGTATAATCAATCGGAATCTTCATGTGATTTTACTCACCGAGTGTTGAAACACTTGAATCTGAATACAATTCTTTCCATGCAGCAAGAACCTTTCTTGTTGTTTCCATATTGAACCCTTTCAATATCTCATATTGAACCCTTTCAATATCTTATATATGTATGTCTGGCACAACCATATTAGCGCCTTAATCTATCCATATAGATATTGATGCCTAATATTCTGGGTTTGCCCAAGTCTTTCATCGAAATCTTATTTTAATGAAATCCTTAACTTGTGTCAATTCAAGATACATCATTTCCAATCAACAATATGTCCTCTACATAATGTATTAGAAATATGTCTCAGCGCTCCCACTTAATTTCTTGCAAATGCAAGCATCTTCATCATCTCCGATGAATTTAAACTCTTTTAATAGTTTCATCATGGTGAAGATTCCCACTCCGCTATGCTTACTTCAACTATTGAAGTTTACATGCCCTTTTAACACCCTTTGAATTAACAAAACCCTTCGGACCATGTCATGTACATGTCCTAGGTTACTGTTCTATTAGAAGAACCTTGTTTTGTTTATTCAACTACCATATACCAAATTATATGTAGTGGTTGCTACATTAATCCGTCAAGACTATATATCGCTATGAAAGATCAAATCTTGTCATAGTCAACTCCTTGAACATTGTCGTAAACTTCTTTCCGACATGTCGACTATTTCATAGATGTTAAACATCCATGTCTTATTTCTTTGTAGATCCAAACACGACCGATAGGCTTCACGCCTTTCCGGAGGGTCTTCCAAGTTCAGAAACTTGTTTTCTCGTGTATGGATACTATCACGGATTCTATGACTTCTAGTCATTTTATGGAGTCAGGGCCCATCATCGCTTCTTTGCATGTAGTCGGTTCATCATTGTCAAAACAATAACGACTTGCTTATCAAATCTTACTATTTGATTCTTACCGACCCACACGGTTCTATAGGAACTCTAATCTCCGAGATCACACCTTTTGTAATCACGAGAGCCAGGAGCATTGTGGCCGCCACCGGGACACTTTATGGTGCTACGCTACTTAGCACATATAGCTAAGATTCAACAACCTTATCAAAGTTCTATTGTCCTCCCACTTAACTTTTCATGAAAAATTCCTTCTCAAGAAACTTGACGTTCCAAGTAACAAACTCTTTTGTCCTCGGTGTTATGGAGAAATTCCCAACAAATTCTTTGGGATAACCTACAAAGACGTGCTTATCCGACTTTGGTTGTAAACATTTTACTTATGCATAACATACCAAAATTTAAGAAAAGACAATTCGGGTTTTATCCCAAACCATAACTCATATGGTGTCATTTCAATGGATCACGATGGTGCTCTTTTCAGTGTAAAATCGGTAGTCTCTAAAGCTTCAATCCTTAAAACATAATGGCAGTTCTATAAATGACACCTTTGATCTTACCATGTCAAACATGGTTTGATTTTATTTGTCGAATATGCCATACTCCTATGGTTTATCGGGAAACACAAATCATGGAACAATTCCTCAAGTCTTAGGTGTTTTTGCTAAACATGTAACTCAAATATCTTCCTTTATGATCGAATCGTAAACTCTTTATTTTCTTGTTACAATGATTTTCCACTTCATCTTGAAAGTCTTTGAACAATTTTCAAATGTTTCATAGTTCTTCCTTATTAAGTAAATATACAGATATATTCACTCAAATTTTTGGAGAAAGCATATGAAGCAAAAAGATCCATCGCATATGGCTACACATAATGGACTATGCACATCAGCATTCACAATTTCCAATAAGCTAGTCATCCGTTCCTCCCTGGCCTATGGACGGAGTTTCAATTATCTCGAGGAAAGTTTCACAAGCGTCAATTGATCAAAATCAAAGACTCCAAAAATCCATCAACATGGAGTTTCTTCATGTTTTCTTTCCAATATAATTTAAACAGGGATGTCACTTCATAAGTGATCTTTCAATCATTTGTCTTGCGACATTTTAGCAATAGTGTTTATGGATGTGATTTCTCCCACTAGACTTGTAAAAGTCCATCTATCCTTTATGGAATACGGTAATTATTTGAACAACCATTGTTCTCATGATACCGGAACAAAATAACAATTATTTAAACAAATCTTGAAGGCTTGGTTTGATGACAACGAAAAACACAATAACACTTTATTTGTTTTTGATGAACATCATCACTCATTCTCTTGGTAGTTACTTAGGCCATTGTAGTTCATGAATTGCGTTGTCCTGTATGACACTTCATACCAACCAATTCGGTATCCAATACCGGTATCCAATACCTAAGAACCACATTGTTTAACAAGCAAGGAATACAACCATAACATGTATATCTTCTATATACCTAAGTTGGACATCTCCAACCTTTTCTTTTCTGCCAAATATTTTATAGATTCTCTTTCAACAATTCCTTTTCTTTTAAAAGAATCTATCAACATCAATAGTGGTGTCATTCACATGACACATAGTATAAAGTGTATATAGTCAAATACTAAGACCTTTGGACTTGCACTTTGAAGTGGATCACCATCATCAAATGTTTGGTGTTCTTTCAAAAATCCATTCTTTAGTAATCTATTAGTGTAGTAAACATTTTACTTACATCTTCTATTCATCCTTATCATGACAACTTTCATGATTAAGCTACTATAGCCTGTAACGAAGAATCGCGAGTATAATATCAGTTCCCAAAACCCTTTTGGTAGATTCGGATGCCTAGCATCTCCATCCTTCTCAAATTCTCATACAATATGAGAACATGTATTTTGCTAAATTATACTCTATCATAATGCAACCAAAAACATTGTTTCAGATATCACAATATCTTTCACACATGATGGTTTCTGAAACAATTTTCAGCTCCAATATAATCTTGATATTAAAACAACTTTTTGAATATCAATAATCATGGAGGCAAACATGATACTTTAGATACTAACATTGGAATTCTTACTCTTGATTTAATACTACTTATTAAACTTCATGGAGTAAATAGAGTTTTCTGAAAGTTTGCAATAGGACTTATAAACTTTAAATTGACATTCAAAACAATACGATACCAGTTCGTAAAGTAAATATCTAGAATTCTGTAGTTCTATTATCTCAAATAAAAACTAAGCATAAGGTAGTGAACAGATCCGAATGACTACAACAAATCATGCAAATTCACTTTGATTTAGTTTATGACAAATTGAGTTCGACTAATCCAAATTAGAAATGAACTCCCACTCAAAAACGACATCCCTCGTGCCTTTTTGGTGATTACATGAACCAAATCCACTACACCAAGTCCGATCATCACGTGAGTCGGTGTAGCTTCAAAGGCGAGCATCAATATGGTCATCACATCAACTATATGACTCATGCTTAACCTTTCGGTCCGTGTTCCAAGGCCATGTCTGTACATGCTAGGCTCGCCAAGTAAGAACCTTAGTATTCGCGTGTGTAAAACTGTCTTACACTCGTTGCATGAAAGCGTAGAGTTGAGAACACCCGATCATCACGTGATGTCTCGAAACACGATCCATAGAACGGTGCATACTTAAGGAAGAACACATTTTATCTTGATATTTAAATGAGGGATCATCTTACAATGCTACAGAAAGCGCCAAACTAGCAGTATAAGATGCTAACATCTAATGTGTAAAGTGAGATGATATGGTCCATGCATTTGATCTCTATCATTTGCATCGTGGTATGATCTCTATCATTCCTTTGTGTGTAAGGCCAAGGTCTATGGAATTTACACGTTGAATGTGTTGTAAGAGTATCTATCATACATCTACTTACAACAATACCATATCAAGACACTAGCCCAGCAACGATCTAAACTAGACGCCTCTAATTTATCAATTGCAAGTTTTACGTGGCTTAGGGCTTTCGGAGATAGAACCGTTCTTACCTACGAACATGAACCACAACGAGGATAACTAAGTTATTAGCAACTCGTTGTAAATCAGATATTGACTATAGTAGGAGAGACAGACACCCGCCAGCCACTTATGCAAAACAAGTTGCATGTCAGTCGTGGAACCGGTCTCATGTACGATGACATGTAAGGTTGGTCCGGGCCGCTTCATCCCATTGTGCCACCAATATCCAAAATACATGAAAGAAGCAATAACATGATCATCATCGCCCACATATAAACATATGTGTACTACCCGTGCTAAGCACCTACGCATAGATCAGGCTCTGATACCACTGTTGGGTCCGCAGCATAGAAAACAAAAAATTTCCTACGGTGTGAACTACACGCCAAGATCTATCTACTAGGTACAAAGCAACGGGTGGACATACATCCAACGAGAACTTACCCTCATAGACAACAAGCTTTGTTAACGAGTAGGAACTCGTGGTTGATGTAGTGGTACACTTGCCGATCTCAAGATTGTGCTGAAGTCCAGCAGGTCTGGCTCCAGCACGTCCATCAGATCCAGCTCCAGCACCACCAAGTCCAGCACCGCAAAGAAGCGGTGCATCCGTGATTGCACACACGTCCGGTACCCCGACAACCTCCGTCCCTCCCTCCAGCAAAGCAGCGGAAGCAGCAACTCCTTTCCAGATAAAGCCACCGGGAACATGTATCTCGCTAATCCGAGACCATGGGGGAATAATACTAGAGAGGGAGAGAGATCCTTCACAAGGAGGTGTGTATGAGAAGTGAGGAGGGGGTGGCCTTTTATAGGAGGAGGGGGGTGCCCCTCCTTCATGGCCGGCGCATGGAGGAGGTGACCCTTCACCTCCTCCATTCATGTGGTGGTAACTCCCTCCACATAAATTTGTCCCTTCACATTCTCTTTTAATGTCTCCACTTTAAATGCATTAAATTTCTCCAAATTTAATGCTCTCTCATTTAATAAAACTCTTTTATTATTTTTATTCAGAAATTTGTTAATTACTTTAATTAACAAACATTCACATAAAACCCCCTGCAACATTTCAATATTACATGCAGAACCAATTTCTGCAATTTCACCCGAAACAGTTTCGGTGTCTATTGAAATAATTCCAGCGCTTTCTTAAATCTTTATCTAAAACATATTTGCTCCAAATGGTATCGGTATCCCTTAAGTGTGTCACCCTACGGTTCGCGAATAATGCAGATATGATCGAGACCCCTCTCCGATCAATAATCAGCAGCGGGACCTGAAGATCCATACTGACTCCTACACATTCAACGATGACTTCTGTGATCGTGAGAACCTGTAACGCTTGTAACCAAATCCCTTTGTCCCGCGATATATTACATGTCCAAGATTCGATCATTGGTATCTACATACCTAGTTTGATCTCGTTACCGACATGCACTCTTTTCTCGTTCCCGTGATATAACATTCTAGTGATCACATCACTTGCTTGCAAGCTATTTCAATGTGATATCACCGAGAGGGCCCAGAGTATATCTATCCGTCATCGCGATTGACAAATCCCACTCTTGATCCATGAGCCTCAACATAACACCTTCGTAGCACTGAACCCACCTTTATAGTCACCTTGTTACGGTGTGACGTTTGATGTTATCAAGATACTCTTCCGGTGTTAGCAATTAACATGATCTCATGGTCTAAGGATAAAGATTACTTCGTATGATATTATAGCAATATAAACATAATGACTTTGATCATAATGCTATACTTCGGATGAATGTTCATCACATCATTCCACCAATGGTGTGACCTTGTTATTAACAACATCCAATGTCCATGATTAGGAAACCTTGATCATCTTGTTAAACAACAAGCTAGTCTATAAGAGAGGCATAACTAGGAACCATTTTTGTTTATTAAACACACATGTATTGATGTTTCCGATCAATACAATTCTAGCATGTAAAATAAACATTTATCATAAACATGAAATAAGATAATAACCACTTTATTATTTCCTCTCGGGCATATTCCCTTCACAAACACCTATTAAGAGTGATTCCTCCTATGATTGCCTAGGATATGCATATTTGATACCTTGTAGAATTCTGAGCAAAAGTTGTGAGCGCGCTATGTCATAGAGTTATCTTGTATAGTTGTTAGCACAAGGAAGAGGCAAGTGAAAAAGAATAAAAAGAAAGAAAATGAGTGAAAAAATAGAAAAAAGGAAAAGAAAAAGAAAATAAAGAAACAAGTGCCTCATAGAATAGTAAGTGTAAGCTCGATGAACATCATATATGTGGTACTTATTGTGCATATCTTGTAGCCCACAAATTTTATTGCAATCAAACTAGCGTCTCTCCTTGCACTTGTGCGACACGAGCTTATAGTCTTCACTAGGTAATCATTTGGTTCGTAGCTCACTTTCTCCATCGCACAAGTCCTATTTATCCCACTGTGTGTGTTTCCTTGTACATAATTCCTATCTTTTGGATTGACTTGTTTTGCTTTGCTTTGTGATCATCATGGTTATTTACTTGCTATTGAAGTATGATCCAAATTATATTAAGGAGGCTAACTTCTGACAGAGTGGAGCGAGTCCCGTCGCTGTTGATGACCTAGGTTTCCACTGTTATATATACCTCTTGTAAGACGCTGGCTGAATAAGTTGCATCTGTGAAAATCCCCGGCGTTGTGTAAACACTCCCCGTTATAGTAAAGTTTCGCTGGCAGGCGCCCGTGGTTTTTCCCTCTCTTTGTTGGAGAGGTTTATCCATGTTAAATCTGTGTCCCCTTCCCTTGCTGTGATTTTATTTCCATTCTTCGTTATTTGCTTGTCACAAAGCTAACACTTTCCATTACAATATCTTGATTTTAGATTGTTTCTTGGCATGCCACCTTCCATACCCATCCACCATAAGCTTTTTGTGTGTGTGTGTGTTTTAGTGGTTAGTTGGTTTTGGTGTTCCGCGCAAACTTCACTTTACTTGGTTTTGATTGCTCTCAAGTGTGGCCACTTGCATAATACTATCTTCGAAGGTAAAGTAAGGTTTGACGTTGTTTCCCTAACACCCTCTTCCAGTTCCATATACACCACTTGGTCTTGTGAATCATGTCTAGGGACTACGGAGCCTAGGATGATATCTATGAATAATCCATGATGTGCCACCATGACTACGACTCCACAAGTATAGAGGACATGACGGAGCACTACACCGACAATGGCTCCGCATGCTTTGAGGGCCCAGAGCACTACACCTACGATGACTCCACATGCATGGAAGACATGGAGCACGTCATCAACTATGGCTCCTCAAGCATGGAATACTTGGAGATCTACATTGACAATAGGTCCTCATGCATGGAGTACATGGAGAACTACACTGGCAATAGCTCCACATGCTTGGGTGATATGGAGTACTACAACAACAACAACTCCCCAAGCATGGACGACTTCGAGTGCGACATCGACGACGCCTCTCCAACTATGGAGGACATGGAGAACTTCACTGACTTTGAGGGCTCTTCCATGAGCCATGAAGAATTCCTCCACAACTTGGAGATGGAGGACTACTACGCCAATCAAGCTGATGACCCACAAGTTATAGGGGGTGTATCGCAGTATTTTCGAGGGAAGTGAAACCCAATTTATTGATTCGACACAAGGGGAGCCAAAGAATATTTATAAGCCTTAAAAACTGAGTTGTCAATTCAGCTGCACCTGGAAACAATCTTGCTCATAGCAGTTTATTAGTAGCAATGGTTTTGTAGTAGGAATAGTAAAGTAACAACAGTAGTAAAGCAAAGACAGTAGTAACAGAAGCAGTAAACAGTGGGATTCGAGTGCGGTAGGCATAGGGATGGATGGACGGGCGTTGCATGGACAAGACAATCCACATAGCAATCAGAACATAGGGTAATTGCAGATAAATAAGATAAAGCATCCAACTACTAGACAATCCTAGGCATGTGTTCCATATATAGTCATACGTGCTCGCAATGAGAACTTGCACAACATCTTTTGTCCTGCCAGCCCGTTTGCAGCGGGGCCTCTAGGGAACTACTGGCAATTAAGGTGCTCCTTTTAATAGAGCACCAGAGCAAAGCATTAACACTCCGTGAACACATGTGATCCTCACATCAAAGCCATTCCCTTCCGGTTATCCCGATTTCTGTCACTTCGGGGCCATAGGTTCCGGACAACAACGTGTGTATACAACTTGCAGATAAGACCAAGAACAATCCTATCATAATGAATCAATAACATGTTCAGATCTGAAATCATGGCACTCGGGCCCTAGTGACAAGCATTAAGCACAACAAGTCGCAACAAAGTCATAAAGCACTAATAAAAGATACTAGGCACCATGCCCTAACAATCTGATGCCATTACATGAATGATCTCATCCAATCCCTACCATCCCCATAGCCTATAGCGGGGGATTACTCACTCATAGATGGGGAAACATGGATGGTCGATGCATAAGCGATGGTGATGATGATGGCGATGATCTCCTCCAATTCTCCGTCCCGGCAGGGTGTCAGAACGGAGTTTCTGGTGCTGTTTCATGGAATCTGGTGGTGGCAGCGGAGCAGAACTCCTTCTGGAAAAACGTCGACCCCCCCGTAATTTTTAGGTCAGAAGGCTCCTTATAGGCGAAGACAGAGGCCGAGGGGGTGCCTGGGGGGCCCACACCACCACCTGGCGCGGCCTGGCCTAGCCCGCGCCACCAGGTGGTGTGGCCACCCCTGGCTCTTCTCCGTCTCGTATTCTGGCTCCTGGAGTCTTCGGGTGAAATAGGATTTTTGGCATATTTTCCGGGATTTTTCTTGATAGTTGATTTTTTGCACAAAAAGTAGACACCAAGGCAATTCTGCTAAAAACAGCGTCAGTCCGCATTAGTTGCATCCAAATCACACAAGTATAGAGGAGAAACAATAGCAAAAGTGTTCGGGAAAGTAGATACGTTTTGGACGTATCAACTCCCCCAAGCTTAGCTTATTGCTTGTCCTCAAGCAATTCAGTTGAAAACTGAGTGCGATAAAAGAACTTTCACGAACACATTTGCTTCATATGATGTAAATATTCTCAGCAATGTGATCAACTACTTAACAATTCATAATAAAGAGTATGCAACTGAGTCTACTTAATAGTCATTGCAAGCTATGAAGAGATTCCAACTCAAGAATAATAAGTAGCATGAAGCACGAACATAAGCAACATTACAATGCTCATAAAAAGGTATGATAGAGTGGTATCTCGCTTGCCTTTGATTATGAATATCAAGGCACCTCTGAAGTTCAAGTGATGACTAGAAGTAAAGATATCAAGGATACAAGCATCAAAGTCATAACACAAATAATCAAGTAATGGAACAAACATAAAGAATGATAACTATGCTCTCAAGGAGGTGCTCAAAGAATACGTGGAGACTCAACAAGTAGAAGAAAAGGTTTTGAATAATTTTGAAAAGCTTCCAAATGCTGAAAGTATGGTACTCGTTAGCTTTGAGCTCTCATTGCCCCTATCATAAGAATCTTTAATGTGGTTAAGGTGAAAGTGAGGTCCAATCTGAGTTATATGCTTGTCAGACTATAAACTAAAAATCCCAAGTCCCTTGAGTACGAGGGCCGCTCCTCATGCTACTCAACTTTAGTTACCGGTAAGTTCTTGTCATCGTAAGTATGTGCGTATCATTGAGAACCGCCAACGGGGTACCCCTTGCCCGATGATACGGAAGAATCCCCATATCAAAATGACAAGGCAAGCAGACAATGAGTATCTCAGCAATCTTCTTATTACCATGGGAAAATGGTGCTTTTTCTCTCTTTCCTCTTTTCATAAATCTCTTTTTTTCTTTTTCTCAATAGCTATCTCTCTCTTTTTTTATAAGACGAATGCTTCATAGATATCATTATGGTTACGCTGCAGGTTTCCACCATGTCAGCATGGATTAGACCAGCGGCCCAGGCGTTTCTCTAACACACATACATAACTCCATGGACTTACAAGCTCCCCTTTTATTTCACACCAACGACATCCATAAACAAAAGAGCAAGGTATCAACTGGGTATATATTTACAAGTGTTGAAAGCGTTCCTCGTGACAACACGGTTCTGCTAATCCCCAGCCTATAATTTGCAAGCATATAACTTTCATGGAGAGTTCATAATGGTTCAGGTTTATTAAGTGCAGAAAATAAAGTGTGCCATCAAGTTCATGAGAGCTTTACTAACTAATTTTCCCATAACAAGCAAACATTTTATTCGGAAGAAAACAAGGCACATTGAATATGCACGGGAGTAACAAATAATGCTAATAGGTAGGTATGGTGGACACTTTGGAAATATTTGTCTAGGGAGTTGGAAACATGAGTAAAACACTCAGTGGAAGTGAAGGCTAGCAAAAGTAAGGGATAGACAAACGAGAGAGCAATAGCTGTCATTATCATGCTTGCAACAAAACAGGACTACTCATAGCATGAAAATGATTCAAGATCCTCAAGGCAAAATAATTCATCAAGGCTTAACTTATTATCACAGTCTTGTGCATGCGTGAGCATGTGCCAAGTCAATTCAAATGAAACATTCAGAGGAGGATACCACGGTGTCATACCAATTTATGAATAGAGAAATGTAAGCAAACATTCATAAGACATGCTACAAACTATTAGCGAGCTGGAGCTAATCATAAGAAAGCAAGAACTATTAAGTATCCAAATATAACATACACTCTACATGAACGAACTAAGCAAGCTCACAATGATGAGTATATGTACAAAAATGAAAACAAATAGAGTTCGTTACCAGCCTCTTACCACGCCTCAAGTTGTCATTAATCCTCATTATTGCTATTCGCTTGTGTGGCTTGAATAATAATATGAAACCAATATCCACTGAAGACTGCCGAACCCTGAAGCAAACTCGCAAAAACCAAAGAAGAACGACAAATATTTTTGGTGTTTTCGATTTTTAAACAAGAACCAAAAGGAAAAAAGAAGCAAAGCAAAATCTTTTTGGGTTTTTCGAATAGTTCAAACAAAGCAAAAAGGGAAAAACAAACCAAGGCAAAAAGAAGAAGCAAACCAAAGAGAAACAACAAAAATATTTTTGGTCTTTTTGTGTTTTAGAAAGCAAAAGCAAAGAAGAACGAAAACTAAAAAGAGAACGAAAACATGAATATACAAAGTACCGACACAACATGATATGGAGATGAGTGCGGTGTCGGCGTACCTCCCCCCAAGATTAGGCTTTTGGCGTAAGTGGGTATCAATCCCAAGCTGGCCAGGATGAAGTGTCACCGTGGTACGACGAGGAGGTACCCTCGTCCTGGTGCGAGCTCGAGTACGTCCCTCCGTAATGTGCGGAGTAATCATAGGAGGGCACATCCTCCTGGTGCTGCTCGTGGAAACCCAGCAAGCGAAGCTGCTCGTCCACCTCCTCCTTGGAGCGCGACCATGATCTCCTGTGAACACTGAATAAAGCAGGCTATGGCAAAAGGATCTCCCTTTCATCCCCGTCAGTGAAAAGCATCCTATATACTAGATTGTTCAAATCAGAGGTAGCAGTGACAAAGTGATGCGTTTTCATGGCAACAAGGTCAAGCCTGTGTGGTGCTAGCATAGCATCATCGGGAACCACTAAAAGACCTAATGCATTTACTATGCGCGATGCAATGATGCCCCCATAGATAGGCCCCCTAGCAGCTAGGCGGCGAGCAATAAGCGAACCAAGATTGTACCGAGTGTCATTGTTGAGCGCAGCAGCAAGGAAAGCTAAATGATAGTTGGAGATATTGCTGGTGTTCTCCCTACCCAATACACTAGTGGTAAGATAGTATGCAAAGTATCTAAGAGCAGGGAGTTGGATATTTCTTATCTTTCCGCGTTGCGCTATGCGGTCATCATCATTGGTCACCCCTCGGTAAAGCTCCAACAAATCAGCGGGTCGCCCTTAAATTTTCTTCACGGTCCCTATCATAGGCACACCTACAATACTGCAAAATCTCTCCAAAGGCATGGTGAAGGGAAGATCATAGATTTTAAAAGAGACAATAGACTGATAGGGTGTGTTAGTAATCTCGAAGCTCTCAACAAAAGTTTTGGTGAGCATAGCGTATTGCGCACTCTCATCTTGCATATATGAGGTCAAACCAACCCTCTCGATCAGTAGCAAGAAATCATCAAGAATACCTGCAGCTTGCAAGAAAGTAAAACAAGGAAAAGAGGATGGGTGAGCATCCCCATCATCCCTTTCACTGCCAATACGGGTTGCAATGAGGTCTTCATTGTATGATGGCCCAGCTTGAGAGGCTGTTCTTGAGGGCCTCGACCTCCTAGGTGCATCACTCTCAAATATCTCTCCAAAAGTATGGTTGTTCATGCTTGGTATTCTGAAATTTAAACACCTATCAAACAAGTGATTGCAAAGTAAATATAAAGAAGGATTCTACTCATAGGGACTTGCAAGAGGCCTAAACATGCATCAAAACTACATCTCTAAGCATCAAACAAGCTTACAAGCTCTCATAACCAGTCACCTACATCAGCAAAATACTCAACATATAATCCACTAAACACAAATCTACTTGGACAAGGGGAGGAGTCACATACCAGGGAACAAATGCTCCAAATTTCAGCAAGAAAGATGGGCTGAGCAAGGAGATCGAAAAAATCGAGAGCAAGCACAGCAAGAACGCAATTTTGAGCTATGAACTAGAGCTTACTCGGGAGAGAGAAGAAAGTGGTAGGTGAGAGAGTTAGTGGGGGGGGGGCAGGGGTGGCCCACACCAGGGCATGGCGCCACCTAGGGCTGGCCGCGCCACCACATGGTGTGCCTGCCTGGTGGGCCCCCTGGTACCTACCAGGTACTCCTATGCCCCTTTTTTCACATAAAAATTTAATATGAATTTTCTGGAATTTTTCGAGACACTTTATTTTTGGGCATTTTTCAGAAATAGAAGAATGATTTTTGTGACAGATAGATTTTTTTCTTTTGGAAACATGATGCAAGGACAAAACAAGGCTAGAACTACAGAAGTTCTAGCATGCAAGCAACTAACAACACAAAGAAAACTAAAATGCAAAGGACGGAGATAATCATAATGAAAACATTGTTTTGTTCAATGGAATCCTTTTGTTAGCAAGGTTGATCAAGTCTTTCTACCAAAACAATTGCATATGAGACAAAACTTTGTACTCCACTAATGATTATGTTACCTCAACCTTGATAGCAATGGTCCCAATCATAATACTTTCAAATTTTTCTCTTGGTATGGGACCATATATTTCTCCAACTTGAATGCCTTCAACACGTTCAATTGAATTCAAACTATAAGTCCTTTCAATCTTCTTGGGGAAATAGACAGTATGTTCCTTGTCATTAACATTGAAGGTCACCTTTCCTTGATTACAATTAATAATAGCTCCTGCAGTATTAAGAAAAGGTCTCCCAAGAATAATAGACATATTATCATCTTCAGGCATTTCAAGCACAACAAAATCAGTTAATATCAAGCAATTGTGAGCCACCTGAATAGGTACATCCTCACATATACCCACAGGAATGGTGGTAGATTTATCAGCCATTTGCAAAGATATATCAGTTGGAATCAATTTTTCAAGCTGAAGCCTCTTATAGAGAGAGAAAGGCATAACACTAACTCCAGCTCCCAAATCACACAAAGCAATTCTAACATAACTGTTCTTAATAGAGCAAGGAATAGTTGGAATCCTTGGGTCTCCAAGTTTCTTAGGAACCTTACCATTGAAGGAATAATTAGCAAGCAAAGTAGAAATTTCTTCATTAGGGATCTTCCTTTTATTCGAGACAATGTCCTTCATATACTTTGAGTAAGGAGGCAATTTAATAGCATCAGTCAAAGGAATTTTCAAGAATAAAGGCTTCATCCACTCACAAAACTTATTATAGTGTTCATCTTCCTTTGACTTGTGTTTCTTATCAGGGAAAGGCATAGGTTTTTGGACCCAAGGTTCTCTTTCACTACCATGTTTCTTAGCAATAAAATCCTCTTTAGTGTACTTAGTATTCTTAGTGTGGTTTTCAGGTTCTTCTTCAACTTTTTCTTCATTAGGAACTTCATTTTCTTTATTACCACTTTCAGTTTCAGCATCAGAGATAGATATACTATTAGGATCTATAGCAGGTTCAGAGCGTTCTACAATAGTTTTATGTTTCTTTTTCCTTTTCTTACGAGTAGAACCACTATTTTCAATTTGTTGAGAATCCTGCTCAATTCTTTTGGGATGCCCCTCAGGATATAGAGGATCCTGGGTAGCAGCTCCACTTCTAGTTCTAATTTCATAAGCATGTTTTTCTTCAGCAGCATTAACTAGCAAGTCGTTTTGCACTTTGACGAGTTGATCTATTTGAGTTTGAACCATTTGAAAGTGTTTAACAATCATTTTAACATCATTAGAGGTTCTTTCCACAATATCTTTCAACTCTACAATAGCTCTAGTGTTTTCCATTAGATGATTTTGCACCCTTTTATTAAAGTTATCTTGCTTAACAATAAAGATATCGAATTCTTCTAAGCATTGATCAGGAGGTTTAGAGTAAGGGATATCACCTTCATCAAAGTGTTGGAGAGAGTGTACCTCAATAGTGGATGAATAGGGAATAGGCTTACATAATTCTTCTATAGGAGGTAAATTCTTGACATCTGCAGCTTTAATTCCCTTCTCCTTAAAACATTTCTTAGCTTCCTTCATCACTTCATCATTTAATTCAATAACTCCCCTCTTCTTTGATGTTGGAATAGGCACCGGAATAGATGGTTCAGGTACAATTACTTCAGGTACAATTACTTCAGGTATAGCTTGTTTAGGAGGAGTCCAATCTTCATAGTTCTTGCTTATTTTAGCCATTAATTCCTCAGCTTCCTTAGGAGTCCTATTCCTGAAAACACAATCAACACAACTATCTAGGTATGTCCTAGATTCTTCGGTTAGTCCATTATAAAATATATCAAGAAGCTCATTCTTAGGTAATGGACTTCCAGCCTGTGCATGAATCAAAGCACAAAACCTTGCCCAAGATTCAGGCAATACCTCTTTTTCTCCCTGTTTAAAATCAAAAAGTTCCTACAAAACAACATGTCTAGCACTAGGAGGAAAATATTTCTGCAGGAAAGTATTAAACAAGCACTCAGGGCTATCAATAGATCCAGGAGGTAAATTACCAAACCAAGTTCTCCACCTGAAGAGCGCTAGATTCCAAACTCTATTGGAGTAGTTGAAATGCGACCTCGTCAAGTTCAAGAAGGACATGGACGACAACTTTGCCAAATTTAACGAGTCAAGCTCACAAAGGCGCCACCTACATCAACCTTCGGCAAGGCACGCCAATGACCTCCATCGACACCATCATAAGGCACCTTCCACTACTCATGCCACCACCGAAATGGCACCAAGAGAAAGCCTTCTTCCACGCCATCAAGCTTCACCGCCAAGACTTGACGTCCTAGATGACGCATGCAACTTCATGGATGAGGAGGACGGGAACCTCTACTTCGCCAAGTTGGAGGAGTATGTCAAGCGGACTACACAAGCCAAGGTGGTCACGGCGAAGGATGAGTAAGCTCCAAGCCAAGAGTATACACTTCAAGATGGTGGAAGACAAGGCCACATATGTGATGAAGTCGATCCGAGCACCGCTCTCGACAACAACATGAGGCTACTTCCTAAAGGAGATATGCCCTAGAGGCAAATAATAAATAGGTTTTTATTGTCATATCTCAATTAGTTTATAATAGTTTCATATTCTGCTATAACTGTGCCAAGTAGAAACATTGGTACAGGTGTGGTATGAAACAACAAAGTCCCTAGTAGCCTCTATTCATACTAGTTCGTTGGTCATGAGGATGATCTGGGTTTCAAGATCATGTGCATTTATGCTAATTGACAACGGGATCATATCATTGGAGAATGATGTGATTGGACATTCCTTGAAGGAGTGCAACACGATCAAGTCATATAGTTCATTGTTGCAACAACTATACCTAGACTCCTTTTCCTTAGACCGTGAGCTCATATTACTCAATGTTTCCTGCGGCTGCTTAGATTGCATCAACCGTCATCTGGTAATACGGTGGTCATAAAGGTGTACGTTGGGTATTCCGAAGGAACAGTAGATGAGATGTGACTGCAAGACCGGGATTTGTTCACCCACATGACGGGTAAAGATACATACGGGCGGCTTGGTGAGATTACATCTATAAATGTTGCAACATGTGACTCGGTCACGGGGATGTAATATCACGGTAACAAGAAAATAGAACTTGTTGTGAACAATATTGAACAAGGTATGTGATACCAATGATCGGATCTCGGATAAGTCGTATCGAGAAACAAAAGGAATTGGATGCTACATTTAGCGGTTCAAACGACATAGTCATCAGGAATGCATAAGGGTCACATGGATATCCCTGGTCCCTTTGTTGATCATTGATTTAGATCATGTCTAGAGCATTCCTGATCTGTGAGAGGATACACTTAAGGGTACGACGAGAGCGATCATTCGTAAGACGAAATCATTCCACGGAGAGATCTGAAGTTGTTCGGAGAAAGAATAAAGGAAAAGACCTGGAAAAGTGTTTTCGGATAAATGGGAATTTGAATATACATTTAGTATACGTTAATTATGAATTAATATATTCTAAATAATATTTAGATTAAGATTTATAAATGCAACTTTTATATTAGGCCAAATCCTGGAGGGAAATAGCCTAGAATAAAAGCTGCAGAAAAATAAAGGGAAAAAGAAAAAGGAAAAACAACAAAAGGCTGCCTCGACCCGCTCCAGCCGGCCTGGCTCGACCCCGACCCAAAGGAGCTCATAGGGGAGCTGGCCAGGCGAGCGGGCCACAGGCCGCGCCGGGGCAAAGTCGGCCCACCCGGGCTTCAGCCGCCAGCTGCCGCGCGAGGCGCTGGACGTGCTGGGCCGCGGGGATGGTACCGGGCCACCCGGTCTCGCCTCTCCGCCGCCTGTTGCTGGGCCACCGGGGGCAGCGCCGGCCTACCCAGGGCACTAGCTACTGCGAGCTGCTGCTCTGCCTGCTGGGCCTTGGTGGCGCCGAGGCCCACCCGGTTGGCCACTACCTGCTGCTGTTTTGCTGTTGGGCTGTAGAGCTTTGGCCGAACCGGCCAGTCCGAATTTTCCTAGGATTTTTTCTTTACTATTAGTCCCACATGGCTAACCTAATGGGGAGGGCACACCCCCTCCACCTATATAAAGGGGTGCCCATGGGTGGGATGAAAGACACCAATATTTGGAGAAGTCATTTGGTTGACTTCCTCCTTCCCTCTCTCTCTAGCCCTTGTGACCATGGCCCCAAGTCTGGGCTATGCGAACAAGGCACACCTGCAGTACGCTGTTGCACTGCAGGGATCCCTAGCCGGATATCAACTTCTGCACTACCGGCGGGATCGGGGAGCCGAAGGTCTCATCGTGCACCGGATGTGTAAGAAGACATGAGGCGCAACACTTGGGGCGCTTAAATGTCGTTAGCCGAAGCTGCTGCACGATGAAGAAGGAGCAAGGGGTGACCTGCGAGGAACTTCGTGACCTTGAGGTCGGCTACGAGTACGACTACATCAACCACGTTCCCCGTGGAACGTTAACCGCGTACGGTCTATAAGGGTATGTATTCTCTACGCATTGGCCGTTACCGCATTACTACATAGATAGATCCTAGGCAGTTTTGGGGTTCCAACGTAGGAATTTTTTTGTTTTCTGCTGCGGATCCTCTTCAGTGGTATCAGAGCCGATCTATGCGTAGGAGTGTTGTACGGTCAATACGCACATGTATTGTGCGGGCATTGATCCCTTAGTTGTTACCCTCTAACATGTACTTGTTTATATCGCGGTATTGTTTGATGAAGCGGCCCGCACCGACCTTACGTGTATTCGTACGCGAGACTGGTTCTACACTCAACATACGGCTTATACCATATAAGTGGGTAGCGGGTTCCTGTCTCTCATTCAATAGTTGATATAGCATTTACAACGGAGGGCCCCGAAAGAGGTGTAGTAGAGACAACTGTCGGATCCATGTTGTGGTTGGAAAGTTCGTAGTTTAGAAACGGTTCTATTGCGAAAGCCCTAACAACCACGTAACTTGCAATAGATAAAGTAGAGGCGTCTAACTTTATTTTGCAGGAGGGCATGTGATTATGATATGGCATTGGTCATTACAAAGGTAAAGTAGTTTACTTTTCTGTTACTAAGTAGTATAGTAACAGTCATCATTCCGATGGACGACCTGGTGGAGGCGTCGTGGACTTGGCGTCAAACCAAGGGCAAGATGGAGACCATGCCGGAGCGCTCGATGGAGATCAAGGCGCAAGAAGAAGGACCATATCATATCACATTATACATATGATGTTGATACATGTTTTACATCTTATTGTGTGCTAGTATTTAGATACTCAACGGTAGCAAATAAGATAATCCCTATTTAATTCCAATGTTCCGTGTTCCCCTTGTGTGTGCACCACCAAGAAAGTTCTTCGTTATGAGACGCCCTGCGGTGAGTAGGGGTCATACATATCTTCGTTCACATACAGTGGGTGTAAGCCATGTTGCACAGCGAATACACACAAGTTAGATTTGGCGAGCCTATCATGTGCAGACATGGCCTCGGAACACAAGAGATCGAAAGATCGAGCATGAGTCACATGGATGATGTGATTGGCATTATTGAATGTCTACCTTTGATGTTGCACTGATGGCCGTGATGATCGGGGGAGGTGAAGAGGATAGGGATCAGGTGATCACTAAAATCGTCTAGGGGATGACAATTTTAGTGGAGACCAATTATAAATTGATCTCTTATTATAAACTTAGTCTAGATGTCTGTTTGCAAATATTTTAGTAGATCATGGCCTATCCCATTGAGGTCCTTTGTGATCATGGGAATATATTGCTTAATATGGAACTTAGCAAAAGGGTCCAACTTCATAGATTAATACCCACGCCCGAGGGATATCCTCGTAAAAGGTGATCTTCTCTTGTTGATACAATAACCATTAGGAGATAATTCGATGACTCCGAAATGTTTGTGTTTTCTCCATAGTCATCCAATAAGACATTCTCCATTTGATGGAGAGTTGGGCTACATTTTGTATTCTACAGAATAAGGCACATAGAGTATGAGCCATTGGATGGGTTTTCCTCCATCATGGATGAAAAGAGATTATTTGGAAAAATCACTTGGCGATCTTGCATTAGAGTTTATTTGGAAGAACTCTTAGAAGGGCTTGATTGCAAATGGAGGTCATGGATGAAAAGGTATATGTAAGATATACAAATTAAAAATGTGGTTCTTGTTGGAAATATGCCCTAGAGACAAATAGTAGTAAGGACTATTATCATATTTCATATAGTTTATGATTAAGTTTTATATCATGCTATAACTATATTGAGTGGAAACATCAATACACGTGTGATATACAAACAACCAGGGGTTCCTAGTGAAACTCTAGTCACTGGTTCATTGGTCAACAGATGATCAAGTTTCCTGATCATGTGGCATTTATGCCAGTTGGAAATGAGGTCATCTCATTATGAGAATGAGATAATGAACCAATACCCAACCTAAACATTGTGACCCAATCATGTCACGAAGTTCAAGTTATGATGATTAGAAATGGATCCTCGTAGACTATTCCTTAGACCATGAGGCTATATCAATCACTGTCTCCTAAGAGTGCTTTGATAGCATCAAGCGCCACCTAGTAATACAATGGTTATAAAGGTGTGTTCAGGTACTCGGAGGAAACCGTTGAGGCAATATATGTCAAGAGCGGGATTTGTCCATCCATGTGACGGGAAGATACTCAAGGGCCCACTCGGAGAAGTTATATCCAATAGCTACGCAACGTGTGATTTGATCACAGGGATATCACTTGTCGGAACGAGTCAAGTAGCATTGTTCAGTAACGAGATTGAACACGACATGGTGATGTCATTGATCAGATCTCGGGCAATGCAAGTATCGAGTGACAAAGGGAATAAGACACGACTGTCCCGGTTCAAATGACGAAAGATCTTCGTGGAACGCACAGGGGTCACATGGCCATCTAGGTCCCTCTATCGATCATTGGTGTGGGAGTGTCCCGACCATGTATGGAGTGTTCCCGAACCATGGGGTATCACGCTTAAGGGCTTGATGATGCTTAGAGAGTGTTTATAGGATCGGTAGAATCGCCGAAGAGTTATAGGGAGAAAACCAGAAGGGTTTCGGTAAGTCCGGAGGATGTCCGAAGTGGAGGTGGAAGGTGTTCCATAGCCACAGAGATTGAATAATGTGTGAATGAATGTTAAATGTTGATTTAATCATTTATTCATAATTATTTAGTAAAGAGAAAATCAATTTTAATGGTCAAAGGCTTAATGGGCCAATTCCGGTAGGAGAGGGCCCATTAGGGGAAAGGAGAGAGGGAGAAGGGGCAAGGGGGAGGCCGGATGGGCCTATCCCCCCCACGCGGGGCCCACTAGGGTGGCCGGAGGCCACCCCTCCCCCTCCTCTCCTTTAGTCCCACCCCGGGACTTTGAGGGAGGTAGTACCTCCCCTCCTCCTATATATAGTGGGGGTATTTGGCCAAATTAAATACACCAATAATCAATAAAGGTCTCCCCACTTTTGGCAGGACCTCTAATTGATATATTCTCTCTCCCCCTCTCTCTCTCATGACCATGGTCCCAAGTCTGGACTGCGGGAGCTAGAGACATCTTCACCGCGGAGCACCGTCGTGCTGCGGGATTCGGATCCGGGAGCTCTACTTCCGCAACCGCTACTGGATCGGGGAAGTGGGAGTCATCGTTAAGCACCAGACATGTGTAACTCCCCGCGAGGTGTCGCACTTGAGGCACTCAAGTCATTAGAGCCAAGGAGCGCAAGGACTTCATCACGACCTTGAGGTCGGCTTCGGCTCGTCTACATCAACCACTCTCTCCTGAGCGTTGACAATGCTTTTCGGTCTTCAAGGGTAAGTTCTGTAGGGGTTCCGCGCATAAAAACAATAAATTTTACTCTACGCCTCTGAACCCCTGAAGCTGCCAGGGTCTATCTATTAGTAATATAGTAACGGGAGGGGCTTTTCGCGAACTTACCATTGAAGACCGAAAAGCGTTGTCAACGCTCAGGAGAGCGTGGTTGATGTAGACGAGCCGAAGCCGACCTCAAGGTCGTGATGAAGTCCTTGCGCTCCTTCTGGCTCCAACGACTTGAGTGCCTCAAGTGTGACACCTCGCGGGGAGTTACACACGTCCGGTGCCTGACGATGACTCCCGCTTCCCCGATCCAGCAACAGTTGCGGAAGTAGAGCTCCCGGATCCGAATCCCGCAGCGCGACGGCACTCCGCGGTGATGTCTCTCGCTCGCGCAGTCCAGACTTGGGACCACGGTCACGAGAGAGAGAGGGGGAGAGAGAAAATATCAATTAGAGGTCCTCCCAAAAGTGGGGAGACCTTTATTGATTATTGGGTGTCTATTCTAGGCCAAATACCCCACTTTATATAGGGGGAGGGGAGGTACTACCTCCCCTCAAGTCCCGGGGTGGGACTAAAGGAGAGGAGGGGGTGAGGTGGCCGCCGGCCAGCCCCTAGTGGGCCCCGTGGGGGGGGGGGGGAGGGGGGCAAGGCCCAGCCGGCCTCCCCCTTGGTCCCTCTCCCCTTTCTCCTTTACGCTAATGGGCCCTCTCCCTCCGGAAATTGGCCCATTAAGCCTTTTGACCTTTTAATTGATTTTCTATTTATTAAATAATTATGAATAAATGATTAAATCAACATTTAACATTCATTCACATATTATTCAATCTTCGTGGCCATGGAACACCTTCCGCCTCCACTCCGGACATCCTCCGGACTTACCGAAACCCTTCTGGTTTTCTCCCTTCTTTTCTTCGGCGATTCTACCGATCCTATAAACACTCTCTAAGCATCATCAAGCCCTTAAGCATGATACCCCACAGTTTGGGAACACTCCAGACATGGTCGAGACACTCCCGCACCAATGATCAACAGAGGGACCTGGATGGCCATGTGACCCCTGTGCGTTCCACGAAGATCTTTCGTCGTTTGAACCGGGACAGTCGTGTCTTATTCCCTTTGTCTCTCGATACTTGCATTGCCCGAGATCTGATCAATGACATCACCATGTCGTGTTCAATCTTGTTACTGAACAATGCTACTTGACTCGTTCCGACAAGTGATATCCCCGTGATCTAATCACACGCTGCGCAGCTATTGGATATAACCTCTCCAAGTGGGCCCTTGAGTATCTTCCCGTCAGATGGACGGACAAATCCCGCTCTTGACATATATTGCCTCTATGGTTTCCTCCGAATACCTGAACACACCTTTATAACCACCGTTTTACCAGATGGCGTTTGATGCTATCTAAGCATTCTCGGGAGACAGTGATTGATATAGCCTCATGGTCTAAGGAATAGCCTACGAGGATCCATTTCTAATCATCATAACTTGAACTTCGTGACATGATCGAATCACGATGTTTAGGTTGGGTATTGGTTCATCATCTCATTCTCAGAATTAGATGACCTCATTTCCAACTGGCATAAATGCCACATGATCAGGAAACATGATCATCTGTTGACCAATGAACCAGTGAGTAGAGTTTCACTAGGAACCCCTGGTTTGTTTGTATATCACACGTGTATTGATGTTTCCACTCAATACAGTTATAGCATGATATAAAACTTAATCATAAACTATATGAAATATGATAATAGTCCTTACTACTATTTGTCTCTAGGGCATATTTCCAACAGTCTCCCACTTGCACGAGAGTACAAACACACTAGCTGCATTTGTTCTTAATTATTGGTACCATATAACCGGTACCTAGAACATGCTTGCTCATGGAAGAGGTTGAGTCTTGGGTTTGTACTTTACAGTCCCAAATCCTTTGCAACTTACTAATGTCACTTTGATTGACATTAATATTCTATCATCACATGACAACATCTGTGTGTATGCATCGTTGCTATGGCAGCAGAACGAGGCCTGATTCCAGGATCCTACAGTGATGTTAGATCAACCTCGAGGGCTTTCTCATGGGCACTGTGCCCTGGGACACATCATTCTACGTTAAAAGCAAATTAGCCCCGCCATAACATTATACAACACTTTAGATGGTACCCTTATCTATTATTACAAATGTATTCATCGAAACACTAGTGCACTCTGTGCAACTTTCGATGTTTTGTTCACCTCGCTTCCTATTTGACTTTAATTGGTATCTACAGGAGTTTCCAACATATTCCCTTATAGCATAACTCTTTATGCTTTTAAGATATGTTTTATGGATTTGGAAAATATGTTCATAGTTCTCTAATAGACTATGTGGACAAACTTAGCTCAACATTCTATGATTCAGACTTAATCACTTTCAAACGTTCCTTATTGGATCACATATTATGCTAAGTTGTCATCATGGTTTACTAAGACAGAACCTATGTCTTAACATAGTGGATGATGATTATCCTATTCTTTGTTTCAACCATTGATGTCAAACTTAATGCTATTCCTAATTTTAGTCATTAAGGACTAGTTCCTTAATTAACTTCTATTCTGAAATAGCTTTCAGAATCCTTTAAGGAGTACTACATAATATCATAATACGCTTATTATCAACTTCTACATCTTATAAATCATTATTTATAAGTATTTGCGCTTTCATCCTTAACTTACTTAAGAATTACTCCTATTAGCTCCCACTCAAACTATGTTGCTAACATATTTGGGTATGAGTCAGTACTCTTACTCAAACTACGTTCCTACATATTTGAATTTGAGTCTTATGTTGCTCCCACTTAAAAATATGTCAATCACATATTGTTTTAGGAAGACTTTCATAGCTCCCACTCAATTTTATGAAAATTGCATATCTCCTTACTATTTTGAATAACTTCAAAATCCTTTGATTAAATATCAAACTTGGAGATTTATTATGAGATACTAGTACTTTACTAGTTTTAAATCCACTAGACATTTAGCACACGTGAATCAAATTCGTCTGAATTTGTCCAATACTTGACAAATTGTGCTTTTGTCATTCACCCCTTTTTCCTACTATGGCTTTGCAGTCATTTGGGAAAATTCCAAGTAACTCCTTTTACTTGTGAGATTCAGCAACGAATTGCTTTCTACTCTCAAGGGAAGTTTGCTTCTAGGATTTCTCATAATTTAGTTTACCATTATTTCCTTAGTAGTTCGTATGTATGTCACATTTCAAAAATCATGACAAGTGGTTCACAAATGTCTCCATACAAAATATGGATTTACATTTTGAACCCTACTTCATGTAGTGAAAAACAATAGTGGAGGGAAAAACACAATGATCAAAATCATTGATTCTTTCCTTCTGTGAAGAGAATCATTCGGGAACATTGTCCGTTGCGCTTCTCAACACTCTGATGCAGGGTTTTGAATCCTCATCGGGTTTTACACTAATTTCCATTTGCTTCATAATTGAGAAACGTCACTAGAAGTGAGCTTTCTCAAGAATGCACCAAAATCCAAGCAATACAAGTTTTGCTTTCCTTTTGGTTTCAGCTATGGATTTCGTATTCAAAGTTTCCAATGAATACACTATAAGGACTTATTTGCTATTGTTTTGGTTATATCGAATAACCCCAAAACTTTCACGAATTCAAATGGTTCGCTACATTCTAATTGAGTGCTAACTATTCTAAGCTAATGGTCTCTACATATACTCTACAACGATTTATTTGGTGCCTTCTATTCAACCCCTTTTGATATCTAATATCACATTGTGATGCTTTGTATTTTGGCGTTTCAAAACACTTTGCATTCCACAATGTCTTTTATGCCATTCTTATAAATTTGAACTTCATTACTATTGATCAAATCATAGTAATTAGATTCCATTTTATATTTATACCCTTTGTTGATGAAACACTTTGATCAAATCAAATAGTTTCATATTCATGTTTCCTTTGGTAAACTTACTTTACACATTTAAACAGTCATTTAATGATAATTACCATTTTCATTAAAACATAATACATCAGATATGTATATACTTTTAACAATTCATTAAACACTTTGTATTCAAGTAATACATGGTGTTCAAGTTATTTCACCGAACTTAGGCATGATTTATATGTGAAAAGTAATCAAATGACTTTCACATATTATCGCATAGCTTTGAATTTAAACAACGGTTTCATTCATTAATGAGATATCATTAAGTTGGGTATTTTTAAACTAGGCATTTTTAATATTCTACAAATGTTCATACATTATCAATTAGTTTCAAACAACAAGGATAATTCACATATAATCAAACAAGATATGAATACGAATAGAAATCATTCATAAAAGCAGAACAACTGTTTGTTACAACCTCATATGAATAACCGTCTCACAAAGTGTGTGACACACTAAAGAAGTTCACAATCTCTTGATTACAAAAATCATCCTAAAACACAAACTAAGTGATAAATGTTGAGGGAGAGTGTCGTCGGCCATCATCATCATGCTCGCCATCAACACGCAACGTCACCTCCTCTCCAGCAAGCACCTCTCATGGAGAAGGACTTGTTTTCACCAAAACAGAACAAGTATCAGATATACTTAACACTGCAAATGTGTTTGCAAGATTATAACATTTCTAAAACTGTATATCAAATATTGTTGGGTCCGCAGCATAGAAAACAAAAAATTTCCTACGGTGTGAACTACACGCCAAGATCTATCTACTAGGTACAAAGCAAATGGGTGGACATACATCCATAGAGAACTTACCCTCGAAGACAACGAGCTTTGTTAACGAGTAGGAACTCGTGGTTGATATAATCGTACACTTGCCGATCTCAAGATCGTGAGGAAGTCCGAGCGCCGCAACTCAGCAGCGCATCCGCACTCGCACACACGTTCAAGCCACCGGACAACCTCCACCTCCTCGCTCTAGTGATCCAGCGGAAGCAGCAACTCCTTCTAGATGAAATGCCACCGGGAACATGTATCTCGCTAATCCGAGACCATGGGGGAATAATTCTAGAGGGGGAGAGAGATCCTTCACAAGGAGGTGTGAGGATGAAGGAGGGAATGGGTGGACTTTTATAGGAGGAGGGGGGGTGCCCCCTCTCTCCATGGCCGGCGCATGGGGGGTGACCCCTCACCTCCCCCATTCATGTGGTGGTAACTCCTCCACATTAAAATGCCTCTTCACATTCCCTTTTAAAGTCTCCACTTTAAATGCATTAAGTTTCTCCAAATTTAATGCTCTCTCATTTAATAAAACTCTTTTATTAAATTTATTCAGAATTTTGTTAATTACTTTAATTAACAAACATTCACATATAGCCCCTTTCAATATTTCAATATCACATGCAGAACCACCTTCTGCAATTTCACCCGAAACAATTTCCAGTTTCTATTGAAACAATTCCTGCACTTTGCAATTCTTTCGTCTGAAACATATGTGCTCCAAAATGGTGTCCGGTAACTCTTAAGTGTGCCACCCTACGGTTCGCGAATAATGCAGACATGATCGAGACCCTTCTCCGATCAATAATCAGCAGCGGTACCTGGAGATCCGTACTGACTCCTACACATTCAACGATGACTCCTGTGATCGTGAGAACCTTTAACGCTTGTATCTAAATCCCTTTGTCTCTCGCTATATTACATGTCCGAGATTCGATCATCGGTATCTCCATACCTAGTTTGATCTCGTTATCGACATGCACTCTTTTCTCGTTCCCGTGATGTAACATTCTAGTGATCACATCACTTGCTTGCAAGCTATCCTAATGTGATATCACCAAGAGGGCCCAGAGTATATCTATCCGTCATCTGGATTGACAAATTCCACTCTTGATCCATGAGCCTCAACATAACACCTTCGTAGCACTGAACCCATCTTTATAGTCACCCTGTTACGGTGTGACGTTTGATGTTATCAAGATACTCTTCCGGCGTTAGCAATTAACATGATCTCATGGTCTAAGGATAAAGATTACTTCGTATGATGTTATATCAATATAAACACAATGACTTGATCGTAATGCTATACTTCGGATGAATGTTCATCACATCATTCCACCAATGGTGTGACCTTGTTATTAACAACATCCAATGTCCATGATCAGGAAACCTTGATCATCTTGTTAATCAACAAGCTAGTCTATAAGAGAGGCATGACTAGGAACCCTTTTGATGTTTCCTATCAATACAATTATAGCATGTAAAATAAACATCTATCATATACAAGGAATACATAATAACAACTTTATTATTGCCTCTCGGGGCATATTTCCTTCAGTCTCCCACTTGCACTAGAGACAATAATCTAGTTCACATAGTGATAAATCTAACACCCATGGAGTTCTGGTGTTGATCATGTTTTACCCTAGGGAGTACTTTAGTCAACGGATCTGCTACATTCAGGTCCGTGTGCACTTTACAAATCTTTATATCTCCATCCTTGACATGTTCGCGGATGGAGTGAAACCGGCGCTTAATATGCTTGGAATTCTTGTGAGTCCTTGGTTCCTTGGCGTTGGCTATGGCTCCATTGTTGTCACAATAGATCACCATCGGGTCCAACGCACTACGAACCACACCCAGTTCCGTAATGAACTCTTTCATCCAAACTGCTTCCTGCGCCACTTCTGAAGCAGCAACATATTCCGCCTCCGTTGTTGATCCAGCCACCACAGGTTGTTTGGAGCTCCTCCAACTAACTGCTGCTCCGTTCAAGAGAAATACGTATCCGGATTGAGACTTAGAGTCATCCAGATCAGTGTCAAAGCTAGCATCGACATAACAATTAGCGACTAGCTCTTCTTCACCTCCGTATATAAGAAACATATCCTTAGTTCTTCTCAAGTACTTAAGGATATTCTTGACCGCTATCCAGTGTTCCGAACCTGGATCAGATTGGTACCTACTAGTCAAACTAATAGCATGTGCCACATCCGGTCTTGTACATAGCATGGCATACATTATAGAGCCTATGGCTGAGGCATAGGGGATCCTATCCATTATCTCTCTTTCTTCCGTCGTAGCCGGACTTTGAGTCTTACTCAATGTCTTGCCTTGCAACATAGGTAAGAACCCCTTCTTACTTCCGTCCATATTAAACTTCTTTAATATCTTATCAAGGTATGTACTCTGCGATAGCCCAATTAGGCGTCTTGATCTATCTCTATAGATTTTAATGCCTAATATATATGAAGCTTCACCAAGGTCCTTCATCAAAAATTTGGTGTTTAGATAACTTTTAACACTGTTTAAAAGATCTAAATCATTTCCAATCAATAATATGTCATCCACATATAATATCAGAAATGCCACATTGCTCCCACTCACTTTCTTGTAAATACAAGCCTCTCCATAAGTTTGGACAAATCCAAACTCTTTGATCACCTCATCAAAGCGGAGATTCCAACTTCGTGATGCTTGCTTCAGTCCATAGATGGATCGCTGAAGTTTGCACACCTTATTAGCATCCTTAGGATCGACAAAACCCTTAGGTTGTATCATATACAACTCTTCTTCAATCTTACCATTGAGGAACGCAGTTTTGACATCCATCTGCCATATTTCATAATCGAAATATGCAGCAATTGCTAACATAATCCTAACCGACTTAAGCATCGCTACGGGAGAGAATGTCTCATCGTAGTCAACTCCTTGAATTTGTCGAAAACCCTTTGCGACAAGTCGAGCCTTATAGATGGTCACATTACCATCAGCATCAGTTTTTCCTTTTGAAAATCCATTTATTCTCAACGACCTTTCGGTGCACAAAACGGTGCATACTTAAGGAAGAACACATTTTATCTTGATATCTAAATGAGGGATCATCTTATAATGCTACCAGACACGCCAAACTAGCAATATAAGATGCTAACATCTAATGTGTGAAGTGAGGTGATATGGTCCATGCATTTGATCTCTATCATTTGCATCGTGGTATGATCTCTATCATTCCTTTGTGTGTAAGGCCAAGGTCTATGGAACTTACACGTTAAGTGAGTTGTAAGAGTATCTATCATACATCTACTTACAACAATACCATATGAAAACACTAGCCCAACAACGATCTAAACTAGACGCCTCTAATTTATCAATTGCAAGTTTTACGTGGCTTAGGGCTTTCGGAGATAGAACCTGTCTAACCTACGAACATGAACCACAACAAGGATAACCAAGTTATTAACAACTCGATGTAAATCAGATATTGACTATAGTAGGAGAGACAGACACCCGCCAGCCACTTATGCAAAACAAGTTGCATGTCAGTCGTGGAACCGGTCTCATGTACGATGACATGTAAGGTTGGTCTGGGGCGCTTCATCCCACTATGCCACCAATATCCAAAGTACATAGAAGATGCAATAACATGATCATCATCGCCCACATATAAACATATGTGTACTACCCGTGCAAAGCACCTACGCATAGATCAGGCTCTGATACCACTGTTGGGTCCGCAGCATAGAAAACAAAAAAATTCCTACGGTGTGAACTACACGCCAAGATCTATCTACTACGTACAAAGCAAACGGGTGGACATACATCCATAGAGAACTTACCCTCGAAGACAACGAGCTTTGTTAACGAGTAGGAACTCGTGGTTGATGTAGTCGTACACTTGCCGATCTCAAGATTGTGAGGAAGTCCGAGCGCCGCAACTCAGCAGCGCATCCGCACTCGCATACACGTTCAAGCCACCGGACAACCTCCACCTCCTCGCTCCAGCGATCCAGCAGAAGCAGCAACTCCTTCTAGACGAAATGCCACCGGGAACATGTGTCTCGCTAATCCGAGACCATGGGGGAATAATTCTAGAGGGGGAGAGAGATCCTTCACAAGGAGGTGTGAGGATGAAGGAGGGAATGGGTTGCCTTTTATAGGAGGAGGGAGGGGGGTGCCCCCTCTCTCCATGGCCGGCCCATGGGGGGGTGACCCCTCACCTCCCCCATTCATGTGGTGGTAACTCCTCCACATTAAAATGCCTCTTCACATTCCCTTTTAAAGTCTCCACTTTAAATGCATTAAGTTTCTCCAAATTTAATGCTCTCTCATTTAATAAAACTCTTTTATTATATTTATTCAGAATTTTGTTAATTACTTTAATTAACAAAGATTCACATATAGCCCCTTGCAATATTTCAATATCACATGCAGAACCACTTTCTGCAATTTCACCCGAAACAATTTCCGGTTTCTATTGAAACAATTCCTGCGCTTTGCAATTCTTTCGTCTGAAACATATGTGCTCCAAAATGGTGTCCGGTAACTCTTAAGTGTGCCACCCTACGGTTCGCGAATAATGCAGACATGATCGAGACTCTTCTCCGATCAATAATCAGCAGCGGTACCTGGAGATTCGTACTGACTCCTACACATTCAACGATGACTCCTGTGATCGTGAGAACCTTTAACGCTTGTAACTAAATCCCTTTGTCTCTCGATATATTACATGTCCGAGATTCGATCATCGGTATCTCCATACCTAGTTTGATCTCGTTACCGACATGCACTCTTTTCTCGTTCCCGTGATATAACATTCTAGTGATATCCTAATGTGATATCATCGAGAGGGCCCACAGTATATCTATCCGTCATCTGGATTGAAAAATTCCACTCTTGATCCATGAGCCTCAACATAACACCTTCGTAGCACTAAACCCATCTTTATAGTCGCCCTGTTACGGTGTGACGTTTGATGTTATCAAGATACTCTTCCGGTGTTAGCAATTAACATGATCTCATGGTCTAAGGATAAAGATTACTTCGTATGATGTTATAGCAATATAAACACAATGACTTGATCGTAATGCTATACTTTGGATGAATGTTCATCACATCATTCCACCAATGGTGTGACCTTGTTATTAACAACATCCAATGTCCATGATCAGGAAACCTTGATCATCTTGTTAATCAACAAGCTAGTCTATAAGAGAGGCATGACTAGGAACCCTTTTTGTTTATTAAACACACATGTATTGATGTTTCCTATCAATACAATTATAGCATGTAAAATAAACATCTATCATATACAAGGAATACATAATAACAACTTTATTATTGCCTCTCAGGGCATATTTCCTTCAAATATATACCTTGGTCATCGATGACCTCTCCGGCGATTGGTTCAACCTTTACGTTCCGGAAACATAATATGAACTCATGGAAGTCCAATGCTTCCATATCACCACTCATGATGCTACTCCGGACATGTCCTTTGTAGCTGGGTGGCAATGACCAAAGCAGTACGTCTATCGCAAATGGGTCAGCCATCCAGTAATCCATGAAGTGAACCAGTATCGTGTGTGCATCAAGCATGCGCTCCAAGTGACTCTTCAGACATGTATGCTCCTCCATCTGTATGGAAAGGAACTCTCCAAAAACTCGTTCTTCCACATGCGCACATGGCCTATGAACTCTGCTCTCAGCTGATCCACCATCGAATATGGGTCAAGATCACCCATGAGAAGGTGTAGTTCATCCACCATCCCGTAACGCATTATTATCTGAATGTAGGTGGACATCTCTTGACGATAGTAGCGGTCTGCCAGCTCTTGTGGGGTCTCATAGTAGTCTGGCTCAGTCAAATCCATCGTGTGGCATATGTAGTCTACCACATGATTCCTAGTAAGGAGATCATCTAGGAGCACAAGCCAACTTGGGAAGTTGGATCCATCAAGTCTAAGTTTTTCACCCTTTACCCAATCCTTAATCTCAAAGTAAGCTTCACGGTGAGCCATCTACATTTATAATTGCAAAAGGATTTTAGACTAAGTTTATAATTAAATGAGTTAATAATAACTCCACTCAGAAACACCTATCCCTAGTGAGGGTTCCTAGTGATAACACGACCCCTATCAGCCACATCTCCCCCGATCGTCACAGCCATCAATGTGGGTTCAAGGGTGGACGCTAAACGTCGATCACATCATTTTCATGCGACTCGTGCTCGATCTTTCGACCATCCGCGTCCCGAGGCCACGCTTCTCTAGCGTGCTAGGCTCGCGAACTCAACCTTAGTGTATTCGTTGTGCAACATGGCTTACACCCACTGTATGTGAACGTAGATATGTATGACACCCAGGCCTGTCACCCTGGATCGCCGTATACCAAAGAACTTTCTTGGTGGTGCACACTAAGGGGGAACACAATCGTTGGTAATTTTAACAGGGATCATCTTATTAGGCTACCGTCGAGTATCTAATACTAGCACACAATAAGACATACAAACAATAACATTGAATGTAAATGCTATGTGATATGGTCCTTCACGTCGTGATCTCCATCTGCCGTCACCGGGTTCCGGTGCCAGGGTTCTGGCGCCGTAGACACCAGGGTACCGGTGTCACTCCGGCGTGGTAGTTCGTCACCTTCGTGACTATCTACTACTATGCAACAAAAGGTAATTACTTTACCTTTGCCACAACCATATCACAAAGCAATGCTCCCCTTCAAAACAAAGTTAGACGCTTCTACTTTATCTTTGCATGTTTTACGTGGCTGAATGGGCTTTCGCACAAGAACCGTTCTTACCTACGAACTTTCAGCACAACGCTGATCAAGCAGTTGTCTATACTACACCCCTTTCGGGGCCCTCCGTTGCAAATGGTATACCAACTAATGCGAGAGAGATAGACACCCCCCTAAGCCACTTTATACGGTACAATCCGTATGTCAAGCGTGGACCAGTCTCGCGAATGAACGCGTAAAGTTGTTTGGGGGCCGCTTCATTAAGCATTACCGCGGTATACACAAGTATACGTGGGAGGGTAACAACTAAAAGATCAACGCCCACACGCTACATCTCGTGTGTTCTACCCGTACTAGCATTACTACGCATAGATCTAGCTCTGATACCACTATAGGGGTTTCGCGCATAAAAACAATAAATTTTACTCTACGCCCCTGAACCCCTGAAGCTGCCAGGACCTATCTATTAGTAATACAGTAACGGGAGGGGACTTTCGCGAACTTACCCTTGAAGACTGGAAAGCGTTGTCAACGCTCAGGAGAGCGTGGTTGATGTAGACGAGCCGAAGCCAACCTCAAGGTCGGGATGAAGTCCTTGTGCTCCTTCTGGCTCCAACGACTTGAGTGCCTCAAGTGCGACACCTCGCGGGGAGTTACACATGCCCGGTGCCTAACAATGACTCCCGCTTCCCCGATCCAGCAACAATTGCGGAAGTAGAGCTCCCAGATCCGAATCCCGCAGCACGATGGCGCTCCACGGTGAAGATGTCTCTCGCTCGCGCAGTCTAGACTTGGGACCACGGTCACGAGAGAGAGAGGGGGAGAGAGAAAATATCAATTAGAGGTCCTCCCAAAAGTGGGGAGACCTTTATTGATTATTGGGTGTCTATTCTAGGCCAAATACCCCACTTTATATAGGGGGAGGGGAGGTACTACCTCCCCTCAAGTCCCGGGGTGGGACTAAAGGAGAGGAGGGGGTGGGGTGGCCGCCGGCCAGCCCCTAGTGGGCCCCGCGGGAGGGGGGGCAAGGCCCAGCCGGCCTCCCCTTGGTCCCTCTCCCCTTTCTCCTTTCCCCTAATGGGCCCTCTCCCTCCGGAAATTGGCCCATTAAGCCTTTTAACCTTTTAATTGATTTTATCTTTATTAAATAATTATGAATAAATGATTAAATAAAAATTTAACATTCATTCACATATTATTCAATCTCCGTGGCCATGGAACACATTCCACCTCCACTCCGGACATCCTCCGGACTTACCGAAACCCTTCCATTTTTCTCCCTTCTTTTCTTCGGCGATTCTACCGATCCTATAAACACTCTCTAAGCATCATCAAGCCCTTAAGCGTGATACCCCACAGTTCGGGAACACTCCAGACATGGTCGGGACACTCCCGCACCAATGATCAACAGAGGGACCTGGATGGCCATGTGAACCCTGTGCGTTCCACGAAGATCTTTCGTCATTTGAACCGGGACAGTCGTGTCTTATTCCCTTTGTCTCTCGATACTTGCATTGCCCGAGATCTGATCAATGACATCACCATGTCGTGTTCAATCTTGTTACTGAACAATGCTACTTGACTCATTCCGACAAGTGATATCCCCGTGATCTAATCACACGCTGCGCAGCTATTGGATATAACCTCTCCGAGTGGGCCCTTGAGTATCTTCCCGTCACATGGACGGACAAATCCCGCTCTTGACATATATTGCCTCTACGGTTTCCTCCGAATACCTGAACACACCTTTATAACCACCGTTTTACTAGATGGCGTTTGATGCTATCTAAGCATTCTCGGGAGATAGTGATTGATATAGCCTCACGGTCTAAGGATAGTCTACGAGGATCCATTTCTAATCATCATAACTTGAACTTCGTGACATGATCGAATCACGATGTTTAGGTTGGGTATTGGTTCATCATCTCATTCTCAGAATGAGATGACCTCATTTCCAACTGGCATAAATGCCACATGATCAGGAAACATGATCATCTGTTGACCACTGAAACAGTGACTAGAGTTTCACTGGGAACCCCTGGTTTGTTTGTATATCACACGTGTATTGATGTTTCCACTCAATACAATTATAGCATGATATAAAACTTAATCATAAACTATATGAAATATGATAATAGTCCTTACTACTATTTGTCTCTAGGGCATATTTCCAACAAGTTCGTGAATAGCCCCTCCCGTTACCGTATTACTAATAGATAGGTCCTGGCAGCTTCGGAACACGGATGGTCGAAAGATCGAGCACGAGTCGCATGAATGATGCGACCGACGTTTAGCGTCCACCTTTGAACCCACAACGATGGTCGTGTTCAATCGGGGGAGATGTGGCTAATAGGGGTCTAGTTATCACTAGGAACCCTTTTGGGGATAGGTGTTTCTGATGGAGTTATTATCTACTCATTTAATTATAAACTTAGTCTAAATTCCTTTTGCAATTATAAATGTAGATGGCTCCTTTCGTGTTGACGATTGATTGGTTAGAAGGAGAAAAGCTCAGATTAGATGGATCAAACTTCTCCATATGGGTTGCACGTCTCCACGTTCTCCTTAGCGAGAACTACGTGGTCAACTACATACTCGACGAGATGGATTTGGATCAGTCCACTAACCTAGAGACCCTAGAGGAGCAGAAAGACCTTTATCTCCATCGTGAGATGGCCTCCTATATTTCAGTTGTAATGCGTTTCGGAATGGTCAACGAGCTGTGGCCTTTCGTGGGTAATGTCAACCTTGTTCGGTGATGCTACAGCTTAGGACACATTTCGTGGAACAAGTACGCATATGGGAGCATGAGATGATGGGAGACTTCCTATCCATTAAGATGGAGGAGAACTCATCACTGGACGACCACTTGGAGCACATGCATGATGTGTACATGAGGCCTGCATACTTCCTGGATAACTGGATGACGGGCTCTTTCGCAAATAGTGTTGTGCTGCGGTTGCTGCCACCAAGCTACCAAGCACAAGTCAGGACTTGCGTAATGAAGGGCGACGCGGAATCAATGGAGTTCCAGCGGTTCATGACACATCTTAGGAATGTGTTGGTCGAACCAGATGTCGCCCAGGTCATCAATGACAAAGGTATATATTTGATATACAGTTTTATAAATGTTATAATCTTGCAAACACATTTGCAAGTGTTAAGTATATCTGATACTTGTTCTGTTTTGCTGAAAACAGGCCCTTCTTCATGAGAGGTGCTTACTGGAGAGGAGGTGACGTTGCGTGTTGATGGCGAGCATGATGATGATGGCCGATGACACTCTCCCTCGACATTTATCACTTAGTTTTATGTTTTAGGATGATTTTTTGTAATCAAGAGATTGTGCACTTCTTTAGTGTGTCTCACACTTCGTGAGACGGTTATTCATATAAGTTTGTAACAAACAGTTGTTCCACTTTTATGAATGATTTCTATTCATGTTCATATCTTGTTTGATTATGTGTGAATTATCCTTGTTGTTTGAAACTAATTGATAATGCATGAACATTTATAAAACATTAAAATGCCTTGTTTAAAATACCCAACTTAGTGATATGTTCATTAATGAATGAAAAACCATTGTTTAAATTCAAAGTTATGCTGATAATATGTGAAAGTCATTCGATTTCTTATCACATATAAATCATGCCTAAGTTCGGCAAAATAACTTGAACACCGTGTATTGCTTGAATACAAAGTGTTTAAAGAATTGTCAAAAGTAAATACATATTCGATGTATTGTGTTTAATGAAAATGGTAATTATCATTATGTGATTGTTTAAATGTGTAAAGAAGTTTACCAAAGGAAACATGAATATGAAAATATTTGATTTGATCAAAGTGTTTCATCAATAAAAGGGTATAAATATAAAAGAGAATCTAAGTATTATGATTTGATCAATAGTAATGAAATTCAAATTTGTAAGAATGGCATAAAAGAAATTGGGGAATGCAAAGCGTTTTGAAACATCAAAATGCAAAGCATCACAATGTGATATTAGATATCAAAGGGGTTGAATAGAAGGCACCAAATAAATCGTTGTAGTGTAGATGTAGAGACCATTAGCTTAGAAATAATTAGCACTCAATTAGAAGGTAGTGAACCATTTGAATTCGTGAAAGTTTTGCGGGTTATTTGATATAACCAAAACAATAGCGAATAAGTCCTTGTAGAGTATTCATTGGAAACTTTGAATACGAAATCCATAGCTGAAACCAAAAGGAAAGCAAAACTTGTATTGCTTGGATTTTGGTGCATTCTTGAGAAAGCTCACTTTTAGTGATGTTTCTCGATTATGGAGCAAATGGAAGATAGTGAAAAACACGATGAGGATTCAAGACCCTGCATCAGAGTGTTGAGAAGCACAATGGACAAAGTTCCTGAATGATTCTCTGCACAGAAGGAAAGAATCAATGATATTGATCATTGTGTTTTCCCCACTAGTGTTTTCACTACATGAAGTAGGATTCAAAATGTAATCCATATCTAGTATGGAGACATTTGAGAATCATTTGTCATGATTACTGGAATATGACATACCTATGTACTACTAAGGAAATAATGGTAAACTAAAATTATGAGAAATCCTAGAAACAAAAATTCACTTGAGATTAGAAAGCAATTCATTGCTGAATCTCGCAAGTAAAAGGGGTTACTTGGAATTTTCCCAAATGACTGCAAAGCCATAGTGGAAAAAGGTGTGAATGACAAAAGCACAAATTGTCAAGTATTGGACAAATTCAAATGAATTTGATTCAAATGTGCTGAATGTCTAGAGGATTTAAAACTAGTAATAATACCAGTATCTCATAGTAAAACTCCAAGTTTGATATTTGATCAAAGGTTTTGAAGTTGTTCAAAATAGTGAGTGGATATGCAATTTGCATGAAATTGAGTGGGAGCTATGAAAGTCTTCCATGACACAATATGTGATTGGCATATTTTTAAGTGGGAGCAATATAAGTCTCAAATTCAAATATGTAGGAACATATTTTGAGTGGGAGCTTATAGGAGTAATTCTTAAGTATCTTAAGAATGAAAGCGCAAATACTTATAAATAATGATTCATAAGATGTAGAAGTTGACAATAAGTGTATTAAGATATTATGTAGTATTCCTTAAGGGACTCTGAAAAAGGGTTTCGAAATAAAAGTCAATTAAGGAACTGGTCCTTAATAACTCAAATTAGGAATAACATTAAGTTTAACATCAATGGTTAAAAGAAAGAAAAGGATGATCGTCATCCACTATGTTGAGACATAGGTTCTATCTTAGTAAACCATGATGATAACTTAGCATAATATGTGATCCAAATAAGGAACGTTTCAAAGTGATTAGTTTGAATCACAGAACGTTGAGCTAAGTTTTGTCCGTAGTGTCTAATAGAGAACTATAGACATGTTTTCCAAATCCATAAAGGATGACATATCTTAAAACATAAAGGGTTATGTTATAAGGCAATATGTTGGAAACTCCTATAAATACCAATTAAAGTCAAGTAGGAAGCGAGGTGAACAAAGACATCGAAAGTTGCACAGAGTGCACTAGTGTTTCAGTGAATACATTTATAATAATAGATAAGGGAACCATCTAAAGTGTTGTATAATGTTATGGCGGGGCTAGTTCGCTTTTAACATAGAATGATGTGTCCCAGGGCATAGTGCCCATGAGAAAGCCCTCGAGGTTGATCTAATGCCACTGTAGGCTCCTGGAATCAGGCCTCGTTCTGCTGCCATAACGACGATGCATACACACAGATGCTATCATGTGATGATAAAGTATTAATGTAAATCAAGGTGACATTAGTAAGTTGCAAAGGATTTGGGACTATAAAGTATAGACGCAAGACTGAACCTCTTCCATGAGCAAGCATGTTCAGGGTACCGAATATATGGTGCCAATGATTGAGAACAAATGCAGCTAGTGTATTTGTACTCTAGTGCAAGTGGGAGACTGTTGGAAATATGCCCTAGAGACAAATAGTAGTAAGGACTATTATCATATTTCATATAGTTTATGATTAAGTTTTATATCATGCTATAACTGTATTGAGTGGAAACATCAATACACGTGTGATATACAAACAACTAGGGGTTACCAGTGAAACTCTAGTCACTGGTTCATTGGTCAACAGATTATCAAGTTTCCTGATCATGTGGCATTTATGCCAGTTGGAATGAGGTCATCTCATTCTGAGAATGAGATGATGAACCAACACCCAACCTAAACATTGTGACCTGATCATGTCACGAAGTTCAAGTTACGATGATTAGAAATGGATCCTCGTGGACTATTCCTTAGACCATGAGGCTATATCAATCACTGTCTCCCGAGAGTGCTTTGATAGCATCAAGAGCCACTTGGTAATACAGTGGTTATAAAGGTGTGTTCAGGTACTCGGAGGAAACAGTTGAGGCAATATATGTCAAGAGTGATATTTGTCCGTCCATGTGACGGGAAGATACTCAAGGGCCCAGTCGGAGAAGTTATATCCAATAGCTGCGCAGCGTGTGATTTGATCACAGGGATATCACTTGTCGGAACGAGGCAAGTAGCATTGTTCAGTAACGAGATTGAACATGACATGGTGATGTCATTGATCAGATCTTGGGCAATGCAAGTATCGAGTGACAAAGGGAATAAGACATGACTGTCCCGGTTCAAACGACAAAAGATCTTCGTGGAACACACAGGGGTCACATGGCCATCCAGGTCCCTCTGTCAATCATTGGTGCGGGAATGTCCTGACCATGTCTGGAGTGTTCCCGAACCGTGGGGTATCACGCTTAAGGGCTTGATGATGCTTAGAGAGTGTTTATAGGATCAGTAGAATCACCGAAGAGTTATAGGGAGAAAACCGGAAGGGTTTCGGTAAGTCTGGAGGATGTCCGGAGTGGAGGTGGAAGGTGTTCCATAGCCACGGAGATTGAATAATGTGTGAATGAATGTTAAATGTTGATTTAATCATTTATTCATAATTATTTAATAAAGAGAAAATCAATTTTAATGGCCAAAGGCTTAATGGGACAATTCCGGAGGGAGAGGGCCCATTAGGGGAAAGGAGAGAGGGAGAAGGGGCAAGGGGGAGGCCGGCTGGGCCTAGCCCCCCCCCCCCCGCGCGGGGCCCACTAGGGTGGCCGGTGGCCACTCCTCCCTCCTCCTCTCCTTTAGTCCCACCCCGGGACTTTGAGGGAGGTAGTACCTCCCCTCCCCCTATATATAGTGGGGGTATTTGGCCAAATTAAATACACCAATAATCAATAAAGGTCTCCCCACTTTTGGGAGGACCTCTAATTGATATTTTCTCTCTATAATGACTATGGTCCCAAATCTGGACTGCACGAGCTAGAGACATCTTCACCGCGGAGCGCCGTCGCGGAGCGGGATTCGGATCCGGGAGCTCTACTTCTGCAACTTCTGTTGGATCAGGGAAGCAGGAGTCATCGTTAGGCACCAGACATGTGTAACTCCCTGCGAGGTGTCGCACTTGAGGCACTCAAGTCGTTAGGGCCAAGGAGCGCAAGGACTTCATCACGACCTTGAGGTCGGCTTCGGCTCGTCTACATCAACCACGCTCTCTTGAGTGTTGACAACGCTTTTCGGTCTTCAAGGGTAAGTTCACGAAAAGCCCCTCCCATTACTGTATTACTAATAGATAGGTCCTGGCAGGTTTGGGGGTTCAGGGGCGTAGAGTAAAATTTATTTTTTTCATACGAGGAACCCCAACAGTTCTTGCAAAACTCGTTGCATTTTGCAAAGTACTTGATACTTGTCCCGTTTTGTGAAAACAGGAGGATCTGCTTGAGAATTGCTGTTTTTGAGGCAGCGTGACTTGATGACGACAAGCAAAACAGTTGATGGCCAACATCACCTCTTTCCTCAAAGTTTTTCATTTGGATTAGTGGACTTGAATATAATTTGTAATCCTTGTTTGTGTGTCTTGCTTTTGGCGAGACGATTATTCATATGAACAAGTTACAAGCCAGTTTGTACTATTCTTATGAATAATACCGTTATGGTCACATTACGATTACAAACAAGTTATTCTCATCACTATGTTAATGATAATGGTTTAAACATTTATTAAAGGATTAGAATGCTAAAAGATATCGAAAGTTTAATGATGAAATGACACTATAGTTTAAGTAATTTTAGTTATTACATGTTCTTCATTGTAAATGAAGATCGGGGTCCTAGAGGCTTGATCTAGAGACTTTGCAAAACCATGCCTCGTTGGGCAGAATGACTAAAACTCCGCATTCTGGTAAAACGGTGATATGTGAAGAAATGTTGAATCTTATACATAGTGATGTATCGTATTTTCAACAAGTAGTGGAAATCATTTATTGTGGACTTAAGTGAATAAGCGTATTTACTTAATGAAACATGAGTTCGAAATGATTTGAATTGTTCAAATGAGTTCACAACAAAATGGGATATTGAATTAACAAGTCTCCTCGATTTGATCGAGAAGACTAAAGTATCCAAGTTAAGTTTAGCATAAAAGGAACTTGTGAAAGATGTTTCACAAATTATGATAATTGGATGAATTCAAACCGTGTTGAAATATCTAAACATCATAATCATTATATATTAAGATACATATGGCATAATATCATCTCTTATAGGGGTTATAGTTGTCGTTTAGAGTTAGAGACCGAAATAAGCAAAACACTCATTTGAAATACAAAGGAACATCTAAAAGATTCGTGGAAACAACACCATAAGTGTTATGGCACGTTTGAGTTTCTGGAGATTTCGATAAGTCGAAATCGTGGCGAATAAACAAGTCTTTGTAGAGCATTCTTAGGAAGCTATGAATGCATCTTCCACAAAATGGGTAAACCTGTTGTTGTCCAAAGTTGACGTGTCTTGATGAAGATACAGGTGGAAGAAAGTAAAAGATCAAAACAAGGTATTTTACTTTACCTCTGGATTGTTGAGTGGCGCAGGGGAATTTGTTTCGTGAAACCAAACTCTACAAATAGAGGAGAAACCAATGATGATGATTATAAAGTTTCAGCGAATACTTTTACAAAAGAAAGTAGGATTCAACAATATATTCTACAAGTTTGTGGAATTATATTTTTGATTCACTTGTCATGTTTTGAACAAGACATACCTACGAATTACAAAGAAGCGTGATGGACCTAAATACGAGAAATGAATGGTCATTGAAATCTCGTTAGTGGAATTCTCGATTTGATGGTGATCAAGGAATTTTGGAATGTCCAAGATTGTCGAGAGGACCTGAATTGAGTGGGAGCAAATCAGCTTGGCTAATTCATAATATGTAGTTGACATATTTTGAGTGGGAGCTAAAGTGAAATCCCTGGATCTCAAACATGAATGTCATATTTGAGTGGGAGCGTGAAATCATTCTGGGATATGTGTACGACATATGTGAATGATGTGATTGGTGTTAATAATATTTAAGTTAGATAAATAAGGATGAAGTTGAAGTTATTAAACAATAAGATCTATCAAGATAGATTGGTGAGTTTAATAAACACTGAATGTCGAATGCTTCCTCGACTTGATTCTGAAAGATGTTCAGAATGTCCTAAGCAAGATTCTAAAGAAGCTCAGAATGGAACAAGGTGAGAAGTAAGTTCTTACTATATGAAGCATTGAGTTAGTATTGCAACTATGGTTAAAAGAAAGAGATGTGTTGCATCTCCTATGCCTCAGTCATAGGTTCTTCCACATAACCATGTTGTATACTCGACGTAATGTGACCCGAAGTTCTGGTTGCTAGGACAAAGTCTTAACTGTAAGAATGTGTCTTTAAGTGATTCCTGAGTTGATCACTGAACCAGAATTAAGTATAAATGGCAAGAACCAATGTAAGTGGCATAGATGCATTTTATGCACTAGGATCTACATAGATATAGAAGTATAAAGGCTCCATCTGATGTGATATATAATGTTATGGTGGGGCTAGTTCGCTTTTAACATAGAATGATGTGTCCTAGGGCCCAGTGCCCATGAGAAAGCCCTCGAGGTTGATCTAAAGTCACTGCAAGCTCCTGGAATCCGGCCTCGTTCTGCTTCCATGACTATAGTATATACACAAAGGATAGCAAAATGTGTTTTGAAGTTTAGATGACAATGGTGAAAACGACCGTCATCATAAACACTAGAAACAAAGTCTCACTTTGTCGCCAAACAAATACTTCGACCCATTATACGATAATGGCGTGAATGTCAAAATTAGGAAGACATTAATGATTTGCAAAAGACATAATGATCTGGTAAAACAGAACATGGACATGACGTTTCCCATGAGTATGCATGATCTGTAAACGCATATGGTATATGGTTTATATGAGTAAAATGCAAGCTAGGTTATTTGTACTCTAGTGCAAGTGGGATACTGAAGGAGATATGCCCTAGAGGCAAATAATAAATAGGTTTTTATTGTCATATATCAATTAGTTTATAATAGTTTTGTTGGGTCCGTAGCATAGAAAACAAAAAATTTCCTACGGTGTGAACTACACGCCAAGATCTATCTACTACGTACAAAGCAAACGGGTGGACATACATCCATAGAGAACTTACCCTCGAAGACAACGAGCTTTGTTAATGAGTAGGAACTCGTGGTTGATGTAGTCTTACACTTGCCGATCTCAAGATCGTGAGGAAGTCCGAGCGCCGCAACTCAGCAGCGCATCCGCACTTGCACACACGTTCAAGCCACCGGACAACCTCCACCTCCTCGCTCCAGCGATCCAGCGGAAGCAGCAACTCCTTCCAGACGAAATGCCACCGGGAACATGTATCTCGCTAATCCGAGACCATGGGGGAATAATTCTAGAGGGGGAGAGAGATCCTTCACAAGGAGGTGTGAGGATGAAGTGGAATGGGTGGCCTTTTATAGGAGAGGGGTTCCCCCTCTCTCCATGGCCGGCGCATGGGGGGTGACCCCTCACCTCCCCGATTCATGTGGTGGTAACTCCTCCACATTAAAATGCCTCTTCACATTCCCTTTTAAAGTCTCCACTTTAAATGCATTAAGTTTCTCCAAATTTAATGCTCTCTCATTTAATAAAACTCTTTTATTAAATTTTGTTAATTACTTTAATTAACAAACATTCACATATAGCCCCTTGCAATATTTCAATATCACATGCAGAACCACCTTCTACAATTTCACCCGAAACAATTTCCGGTTTCTATTGAAACAATTCCTGCGCTTTGCAATTCTTTCGTCTGAAACATATGTGCTCCAAAATGGTGTCCGGTAACTCTTAAGTGTGTCACCCTACGGTTCGCGAATAATGCAGACATGATCGAGACCCTTCTCCGATCAATAATCAGCAGCGGGACCTAGAGATCCGTACTGACTCCTACACATTCAACGTTGACTCCTGTGATCGTGAGAACCTTTAACGCTTGTAACTAAATACCTTTGTCTCTCGATATATTACATGTCCGAGATTCGATCATCGGTATCTCCATACCTAGTTTGATCTCGTTACCGACATGCACTCTTTTCTCGTTCTCGTGATATAACATTCTAGTGATCACATCACTTGCTTGCAAGCTATCCTAATGTGATATCACCGAGAGGGCCCAGAGTATATTTATCCGTCATCTGGATTGACAAATTCCACTCTTGATCCATGAGCCTCAACATAACACCTTCGTAGCACTGAACCCATCTTTATAGTCACCCTATTACGGTGTGACGTTTGATGTTATCAAGATACTCTTCCGGTGTTAGCAATTAACATGATCTCATGGTCTAAGGATAAAGATTACTTCGTATGATGTTATAGCAATATAAACACAATGACTTGATCGTAATGCTATACTTCGGATGAATGTTCATCACATCATTCCACCAATGGTGTGAACATTGTTATTAACAACATCCAATGTCCATGATCAGGAAACCTTGATCATCTTGTTAATCAACAAGCTAGTCTATAAGAGAGGCATGACTAGGAACCCTTTTTGTTTATTAAACACACATGTATTGATGTTTCCTATCAATACAATTGTAGCATGTAAAATAAACATCTATCATATACAAGGAATACATAATAACAACTTTATTATTGCCTCTCAGGGCATATTTCCTTCAGTCTCCCACTTGCACTAGAGACAATAATCTAGTTCACATAGTGATAAATCTAACACCCATGGAGTTCTGGTGTTGATCATGTTTTGCCCTAGGGAGTACTTTAGTCAACGGATCTGCTACATTTAGGTCCGTGTGCACTTTACAAATCTTTATATCTCTATCCTTGACATGTTCGCGGATGGAGTGAAACCGGCGCTTAATATGCTTGGAATTCTTGTGAGACCTTGGTTCCTTGGCGTTGGCTATGGCTCCATTGTTGTCACAATAGATCACCATCGGGTCCAACGCACTGCGAACCACACCCAGTTCCGTAATGAACTCTTTCATCCAAACCGCTTCCTGCGCCGCTTCTGAAGCAGCAACATATTCCGCCTCCGTTGTTGATCTAGCCACCATAGGTTGTTTGGAGCTCCTCCAACTAACTGCTGCTCCGTTCAAGAGAAATACGTATCCGGATTGAGACTTAGAGTCATCCGGATCAGTGTCAAAGCTAGCATCAACATAACACATAGCGACTAGCTCTTCTTCACCTCCGTATATAAGAAACATATCCTTAGTTCTTCTCAAGTACTTAAGGATATTTTTGACCGCTATCCAGTGTTCCGAACCTGGATCAGATTGGTACCTACTAGTCAAACTAATAGCATGTGCCACATCCGGTCTTGTACATAGCATGGCATACATTATAGAGCCTATGGCTGAGGCATAGGGGATCCTATCCATTATCTCTCTTTCTTCCACCGTAGCCGGACTTTGAGTCTTACTCAATGTCTTGCCTTGCAACATACGTAAGAACCCCTTCTCACTTCCGTCCATATTAAACTTCTTTAATATCTTATCAAGGTATGTACTCTGTGATAGCCCAATTAGGCGTCTTGATCTATCTCTATAGATTTTAATGCCTAATATATATGAAGCTTCACCAAGGTCCTTCATCAAGAATTTGCTGTTTAGATAACTTTTAACACTGTTTAAAAGATCTAAATCATTTCCAATCAATAATATGTTATCCACATATAATATCAAAAATGCCACATTGCTCCCACTCACTTTCTTGTAAACACAAGCCTCTCCATAAGTTTGGACAAATCCAAACTCTTTGATCACCTCATCAAAGCGGAGATTCCAACTCCGTGATGCTTGCTTCAGTCCATAGATGGATCGCTGAAGTTTGCACACCTTATTAGAATCCTTAGGATCGACAAAACCCTTAGGTTGTATCATATACAACTCTTCTTCAATCTTACCATTGAGGAACACAGTTTTGACATCCATCTGCCATATTTCATAATCAAAATATGCAGCAATTGCTAACATAATCCTAACCGACTTAAGCATCGCTACGGGAGAGAATGTCTCATCGTAGTCAACTCCTTGAATTTGTCGAAACCCCTTTGCGACAAGTCAAGCCTTATAGATGGTCACATTACCATCAACATCAGTTTTTCTTTTGAAAATCCATTTATTCTCAACGGCCTTTCGGTCGTGAGGTAAGTCCACTAAGTTCCAAACTTGGTTCTCGTACATGGATTCCATCTCGGATTTCATGGCTTCTAGCCATTTGTTGGAATCCAGGCTCATCATCGCTTCTTCATATGTCGCAGGGTCATCCATTTCATCAATCATGAAATTCGTAACAGGATTGCCGTACAGTTCAGGAGCTGCATGTGTCCTGCTTGACCTGCGAGGTTCGGTAGTGTCCTCTTTCGGAGTTTCATGATCAATATCATTAGCTCTCTCTTCATCAGGTGAAGTCAACTCCGAAACAACTTCCGGTGCTGCGCCACTCGCCATTCCATGAAGAGAAGGTTCAATAACCTCTTCGAGTTCTACCTTCCGACTACTCACACCTTTCGCGAGAAACTCCTTCTCAAGAAAGGATCCATTCTTGGCAACAAAGACCTTGCCCTCGGATCTGTGATAGAAGGTGTACCCAATTGTTTCCTTAGGGTATCCTATGAAGACGCATTTTTCCGCTTTGGGTTCGAGTTTATCCGGTTGAAGTTTCTTCACATAAACATCGCATCCCCAAACTTTAAGAAATGACAGCTTAGGTTTGTTTCCAAACCATAATTCATACGGTGTCTTTTCAACGGATTTAGATGGTGCCCTATTTAAAGTGAATGCAGCTGTTTCCAGTGCATAACCCCAAAATGACAGTGGCAAGTCAGTCAGAGACATCATAGATCGAACCATATCCAATAAAGTACGATTACGACGTTCTGACACACCATTACGCTGTGGTGTTCCGGCAGGCGTGAGTTGTGGAACTATTCCACAGTCTTTCATATGTGTGCTAAACTCGTAACTAAGATACTCTCCTCCACGGTCGGACCGCAGAAATTTGATCTTTCTGTTATGATGATTTTCCACTTCATTCTGAAATTCTTTGAACTTTTCAAAAGTTCCAGACTTGTGTTTCATCAAATAGATATACCCATATCTACTCAAATCATCCGTGAAAGTAACAAAATAACGATATCCACCTCGCGCCGACACACTCATTGGTCCACACACATCAGTATGTATGATTTCCAACAGATCTGTCGCCCGTTCCATTGAACCGGAAAACGGCGTTCTAGTCATCTTGCCCATAAGGCATGGAAAACATGTATCAAATGATTCAAAATCAAGTGATTCCAAAAGTCCATCAGAATGGAGTTTCTTCATGCGTTTAACGCCAATATGACCTAGACGGCAGTGCCACATATATGTAGATATATCATTATCAAGTTTAATCCTTTTAGCATGAACATTATGAATATGCGTAATGCTACTATCGAGGTCCAACAGAAACAAACCATTCAACATAGGTGCATGACCATAAAAGATAGTATTCATATAAATCGAACAACCATTGTTTTCAGACTTAAATGAATAACCACTTTGCATCAAACACGATCCGGATACAATGTTCATGCTCAGTGCAGGCCCCAAATAACAATTATTTAGGTTTATAACTAATCCCGATGGCATATGGAGAGGCAGCGTTCCAACGGCGATCACATCAACTCTTGATCCATTGCCGACCCGCATCGAGACCTCATCCCTTGCTAGTTGTCGCTTGTTCCGCAGCCCCTGAACCGAGTTACATATATTAGCAACCGATCCCGTATCAAATACCTAGGTGCTACTGCGAGTACTAGTCAAGTACACATCAATAACATGTATATCACATATACCTTTGTTTGCCTTGCCGGACTTCTTGTCCGCCAAATACTTGGGGCAGTTGCGCTTCCAATGGCCAGTCCCCTTGCAATAGTATCACTCGGTGTCAGACTTAGGGCCAGCTCGGGGTTTCTTTTCAGGCGTGACAACAGACTTGCCACCCTTCTTTCCCTTGTGCTTGCCTTTCTTGTCCTTCTTGAAACCGGTGGTCCTATGGATCATCAACACTTGATGTTCATTCCTAATCTCCACTTCTGCAGTCTTAAGCATTGACAGAAGCTCAGGAAGAGACTTCTTCATGCCCTGCATATTATAGTTCATCACGAAGCTCTTGTAGCTAGGTGGCAGAGATTGGAGAACACGATGTATGCCTAAGTCAATGGGAATCGTTATTCCCAAGGACACAAGCTTATCGGCGTACCCAGACATTTTGAGCACGTGCTCACTAACGGAGCTGTTTTCCTCCATCATGCAGCTAAAGAACTTTTCTGTAGCATTATAACTTTCTACGGCAGCATGGGTATCGAAAATCATTTTCAATTCTCCCATGGTATCAAAGGCATTACCATTTTCGAAACATTTTCGAAGTTCTGGCTCTAGCCCATACAGTATGCCGCAATGAACTAAGTTATGGTCCTCCTGACGAGTTATATAGACGTTCTTTTCCTCGTCAGGGGCATCAGGAGCTGGTGGGGGGCCTAGCGGTGCATCTAGCACATATTGCTTTTGTGCAGCAGTGAGGAGAATCCTCAAATTCATAGCCCAGTTGGTGAAGTTGCTACCATTCGCAGCAAGTTTCTCTTTTTCCATGAACACATTGAAATTAAAAGCAGGTGGTGCCATCTACAACAGAATTTGTAAAGTATATTTAGACTAAGTTTATGATAGATTGAGTTCAACTAATCCAAATTACTAATGAACTCCCACTCAAAAATGACATCCCACGTGTCCTTTTGGTGATTACATGAACCAAATCCACTACACCAAGTTCGATCATCACGTGAGTCGGTGTAGCTTCAAAGGCGAGCATCTATATGGGCATCATATCAACTATATGACTCATGCTTAACCTTTCGGTCCGTGTTCCAAGGGCATGTCTGTACATGCTAGGCTCGTCAAGTAAGAACCTTAGTATTTGCGTGTGTAAAATTGTCTTACACCCGTTGTATGAAAGCGTAGAGTTGAAAACACCCGATCATCATGTGATGCCTCAAAACACGATCCAAAAAACGGTGCATACTTAAGGAAGAACACATTTTATCTTGATATCTAAATGAGGGATCATCTTATAATGCTACCAAACGCGCCAAACTAGCAATATAAGATGCTAACATCTAATGTGTGAAGTGAGGTGATATGGTCCATGCATTTGATCTCTATCATTTGCATCGTGGTATGATCTCTATCATTCCTTTGTGTGTAAGGCCAAGGTCTATGGAACTTACACGTTAAGTGAGTTGTAAGAGTATCTATTATACATCTACTTACAACAATACCATATCAAAACACTAGCCCAGCAACGATCTAAACTAGACGCCTCTAATTTATCAATTGCAAGTTTTACGTGGCTTAGGGCTTTCGGAGATAGAACCTGTCTAACCTACGAACATGAACCACAACGAGGATAATCAAGTTATTAAAAACTCGTTGTAAATCAGATATTGACTATAGTAGGAGAGATAGACACCCGCCAGCCACTTATGCAAAACAAGTTGCATGTCAGTCGTGGAACCGGTCTCATGTACGATGACATGTAAGGTTGGTCCGGGCCGCTTCATCCCACTATGCCACCAATATCCAAAATACATAGAAGATGCAATAACATGATCATCATCGCCCACATATAAACATATGTGTACTACCCGTGCAAAGCACCTACGCATAGATCAGGCTCTGATACCACTATTGGGTCCGCAGCATAGAAAACAAATTTTTTCCTACGGTGTGAACTACACGCCAAGATCTATCTACTAGGTACAAAGCAAACAGGTGGACATACATCCATAGAGAACTTACCCTCGAAGACAACGAGCTTTGTTAACGAGTAGGAACTCGTGGTTGATGTAGTCGTACACTTGCCGATCTCAAGATCGTGAGGAAGTCCGAGCGCCACAACTCAGCAGCACATCCGCACTTGCACACACGTTCAAGCCACCGAACAACCTCCACCTCCTCGCTCCAGCGATCCAGCGGAAGCACCAACTCCTTCCAGACAAAATGCCACCGGGAACATGTCTCTCGCTAATCCGAGACCATGGGGGAATAATTCTAGAGGGGGAGAGAGATCCTTCACAAGGAGGTGTGAGGATGAAGGAGGGAATGGGTGGCCTTTTATAGGAGGAGGGGGGTGCCCCCTCTCTCCATGGCTGGGGCATGGGGGGGTGACCCCTCACCTCCCCCATTCATGTGGTGGTAACTCCTCCACATTAAAATGCCTCTTCACATTCCCTTTTAAAGTCTCCACTTTAAATGCATTAAGTTTCTCCAAATTTAATGCTCTCTCATTTAATAAAACTATTTTATTAAATTTATTCAGAATTTTGTTAATTACTTTAATTAACAAACATTCACATATAGCCCCTTGCAATATTTCAATATCACATGCAGAACCACCTTCTGCAATTTCACCCGAAACAATTTCCAGTTTCTATTGAAACAATTCCTGCACTTTGCAATTCTTTCGTCTGAAACATATGTGCTCCAAAATGGTGTCCGGTAACTCTTAAGTGTGCCACCCTACGGTTCGCGAATAATGCAGACATGATCGAGACCCTTCTCCGATCAATAATCAGCAGCGGGACCTAGAGATCCGTACTGACTCCTACACATTCAACGATGACTCCTGTGATCGTGAGAACCTTTAACGCTTGTAACTAAATCCCTTTGTCTCTCGATATATTACATGTCCGAGATTCGATCATCGGTATCTCCATACCTAGTTTGATCTTGTTACCGACATGCACTCTTTTCTTGTTCCCGTGATATAACATTCTAGTGATCACATCACTTGCTTGCAAGCTATCCTAATGTGATATCACCGAGAGGGCCTAGAGTATATTTATCCGTCATCTGGATTGACAAATTCCACTCTTGATCCATGAGCCTCGACATAACACCTTCGTAGCACTGAACCCATCTTTATAGTCACCATGTTACGGTGTGACGTTTGATGTTATCAAGATACTCTTCCGGTGTTAGCAATTAACATGATCTCATGGTCTAAGGATAAAGATTACTTCGTATGATGTTATAGCAATATAAACACAATGACTTGATCGTAATGCTATACTTCGGATGAATGTTCATCACATCATTCCACCAATGGTGTGAACATTGTTATTAACAACATCCAATGTCCATGATCAAGAAACCTTGATCATCTTGTTAATCAACAAGCTAGTCTATAAGAGAGGCATGACTAGGAACCCTTTTTGTTTATTAAACACACATGTATTGATGTTTCCTATCAATACAATTGTAGCATGTAAAATAAACATCTATCATATACAAGGAATACATAATAACAACTTTATTATTGCCTCTTAGGGCATATTTCCTTCAAGTTTCATATTGTGCTATAACTGTGCCAAGTAGAACCATTGGTACAGGTGTGGTATGAAACAACAAAGTCCCTAGTAGCCTCTAATCATACTAGTTCGTTGGTCATGAGGATGATCTGGGTTTTAAGATCATGGGCATTTATGCCAATGGACAACAGGATCATATCATTGGAGAATGATGTGATTGGACATTCCTCGAAGGATTGCAACACGATCAAGTCATATAGTTCATTGTTGAAACAGCTATACCTAGACTCCTTTTCCTTAGACCATGAGCTCATATTACTCACTGATTCCCGAGGCTGCTTAGACTGCATCAACCGTCATCTGGTAATACGGTGGCCATAAAGGTGTACGTTGGGTATTCCGAAGGAACAGTAGATGACATGTGACTGCAAGACCGGGATTTGTTCACCCACATGACGGGTAAAGATACATACGACCGGCTTGGTGAGATTACATCTATAAATGTTGCAACATGTGACTCAGTCACGGGGATGTAATATCATGGTAACAAGAAAACAGAACTTTTTGTGCACGAGATTGAACAAGGTATGTGATACCAATGATCAGATCTCGGACAAGTCGTATCGAGAAACAAAAGGAATTGGATGCTACATTTAGCGGTTCAAACGACATTGTCATCAAGAATGCATAGGGGTCACATGGATATCCCTGGTCCCTCTATTGATCATTGATTTAGATCATGTCTAGAGCATTCCCGAGCCGTGAGAGGATACACTTAAGGGTACGATGAGAGCGATCATTCGTAAGACGTAATCGTTCCGTGGAGAGATCCGAAGTTGTTCGGAGAAAGAATAAAGGAAAAGACCCGGGAAAGTGTTTTCGGATAAATGGGAATTTGAATATACATTTAGTATATGTTAATTATGAATTAATATATTCTAAATAATATTTAGATTAAGATTTAAAGGCAACTTTTATATTAGGCCAAATCCCGGAGGGAAATAGCCTAGAATAAAAGCTGCAGAAAAATAAAGGGAAAGAGAAAAAGGAAAACATCAAAAGGCTGCTTGGACCCGCTCCAGCCGGCCTGGCTTGACCCCGGCCCGAAGGAGCTCACAGGGGAGCCGACCAGGCGAGCGGGCCGCAGGCTGCACCGGGGTAAAGCCGACCCACCCGGGCACCAGCCGCCAGCTGCCGCGCGAGGCGCTGGGCGTGCTAGGCCGCGGGGGCGGTACCGGCCCACCCGGCCTCGCCTCTCCGCCGCCTGTTGCTGGGCCACCGGGGGCAACGCCGGCCCACCCGAGGCACCAGGTGTTGCTCTGCCAGCTGGGCCTCGGTGGTGCCCAGGCCCACCCGACTGGCCACTGCCTGCTAATGTTTTGCTGTTGGGTTGGAGTTTTGGCCCAACCGGCCAGTCTGAATTTTCCTAGGATTTTTCCTTTACTATAAGTCCCACATGGCTAACCTAATAGGGAGGGCACACCCCCTCCGCCTATATAAAGGGGTGCCCAAGGGTGGGATGAAAGACACCAATATTTGGAGAAGTCCTTTGGTTGACTTCCTCCTTCCCTCTCTCTCTAGCCCTTGTGATCATGGCCCCAAGTCTGGGCTGTGCGAACAAGGCACACCTGCAGTACACTGTTGCGCTGCAGAGATTCCTAGCCAAATATCAACTTCCGCACTCCCGGCGGGATCAGGGAACCGGAGGTCTCATTATGCACTAGATGTGTACGAAGACACGAGGCGTGACACTTGGGGCGCTTAAATGTCGTGAGCCGGAGCTGCTGCACGATGAAGAAGTTGCAAGGGGTGACCTGTGAGGAGCTTCGCGACCTTGAGGTCGGCTACGAGTACGACTACATCAACCACGTTCACCGCGGAACGTTAACCGCGTATGGTCTACAAGGGTATGTATTCTCTATGCATTGGCCGCTACCGCATTACTACATAGATAGATCCTAGGCAGTTTTGGGGTTCCAACGTAGGAAATTGTTTGTTTTCTGCTGCGGATCCCTTCACTTCCATCACTACTACAACATGGCGACAAGACGGTCGAGCATGGGATTTTCCCTTCGACCATGGAGGCGAGCGATGCCCATCTTATATGGCATCCAACTTTGAGGGCGATAGAGTTGAGAATGGTGAGCATGGGATTTTTCCTTCACGAAAGGAGGCGCATAGAGTTCGAGGAACCGAGTCTAACCCTATATGCTTCACCAAAGGAGGCGTATGAGAGTCACTTAGCCCACTTGAGTGAGAACAAGAGTGAGATGAGTGACTCCACCATACGTGAGATTGAGTGCTTCCACTTGAAGGGCATGAGTGATACACCGAATGAGTTGAGAGTGGTAATTGATAGGTCATGTGAGACCATTTTGATTTCTAACAACTTACCCTCTACCTCTAGTGTGTTTTCTCATGATGTTCTAGGTTCCATGGATCATGACGCAACAAGCTTAGAGCTTATGATGCCTCAAATGGAGAAGATGTACATGGTGCATGAAGATAATGCTACGCCATGGCTACCTCAAGAAGACGAAGTCGCCCACATGGAGGCCACGACTACCACAACACCCACTTCATATGAGAGGTATGAACAAGGTAAAAATATGGGTGTTGATGATGCCATGATCCCACTAGTGGACATGATGATTTGTGATGATTTGCATGCTATGGATGATACTTGTGACATGACTTATATTCCACTCTTATTCCCATGTGTTGATTTTGCTATGCATCATGATGACCATGTGGAATCCTTTTATTGTCATGATATTTCTATAGACATGATATGCTCTAAACGTTACGTTGATGATATCATTGCTTGCACCTTGTTGAACAATTGCTCTTTCTAATGTCTTGCTTGCAATGATGTTAAAAAATGGTATCTCTCAGACCATGCTTTGTCATGGATGTTTTACAATTTCTCCTGTTGCTTGCAATAATATGAATAATTGCTCTTTCACTTATTTTGCTTACAACAATAATTATCATATGTTTTTATTGATATGTCCCCCATAGCTTTCTCAAATTTTGGAGATTTTAACGATTGTCATGATGAGCATGTTCCCCACTTGCATACTCACCATGCATCTATTTTAAACTTGATTGAAATTAATGGTGATGTGCACAAGAAGATATATGTCATGATGGATGATGTATTTCTCTACCATGCACACATGTTCTTCCTTTTATGTATGATGTGTGTAGGTACCCGCACTAGAATGTCAACCTCGGTTGAGAACGAGTTGACAAAAAGAGCTCTAGAGAGCATACCCCAAGTGAGTTCAAGATTGAACCCAACTCTGATACCTTTTGCATGCTTTGCATCTTTCATGTTGAAAAATTGATCTTTCCTATGGTTTGCTTACAAGCATGCTGATGGTATTATTTCACCTTGTGACAATGTTGTTTTGTTGCTATTGGATATTGATGCTTTGTGTGTTGCAACAAAACTGTTGAACAATTTCTCTTTTTGATGTTTTGTGTGTAACCATAATGCCATTATGAGCATGTATTATCATGAGAGCTTACAAGTATCTCCTATTGTTGTTGCAATAAACATAAGGAACATTTGCTATTTCATATGGTTTGTTTGCAAACATGTGGTTTTTTCTTATGTTTGTGATACTCATATCCCCATGATATTTGCTTTTGATGATATGTGTATGGCATCCAACATATTGAACAATTGCTCTTTCCAATGGTTGGTTTGCACACATAATGATGTTGGTTTGTATATACTTCCTCATGTGTTTTTTCCGAATTCTCCTATTCTTGCATCAAATATGTTGATCAATATTTTAGCCAATTGCTTTGAGAGCCACACTAAGACGTTATAAGGAGTTTTGAGTTCACACATTTGGATGATGTTCAAACGATTTCCATGCACTTTGACCTTGCATATGCATTTCGTTTGCACTTTGAGCTTTGTAGGCTTCATGGAAGGTGAAGGAACATTGAAGTGTTGTTGAATCAATCTTTCTGAGGACGACTATATGGTGAAACCTAGGATCAAGAATGTATCTCGAACTCTTCTACTTGGTGATGAGCATGTAGAGTCGAGGACAACTCTTTTTGAAGGGGGGAGCTGATGTAGTCTGACCTACGGTCATTACCATATCAAGGTTCCAACTTAAGCCAAGTCGTCATGGACTTCAAAGGTGAATCCTATCCTCTATGCGAGTCCACTTCCTACCCCATTGAATGGTATACTACTTCATACTCCATCCTATGACCATGCTAGGTTTGCATCGACAAGTGCAGAGACACGGGAGGAAGTCCGGAGCATCAAGCCCGACAACACAGAGGCTTGGAAGAGAAGGAGGAAGAAGATAGACCTGTCAGGTACTACCGTCCCTACCCAGCGGTACTACCAGCCCTGCTGCCTCGAGCCTCTGCTATGCCATCACCGGTACTACCAGACCTAAGCGACCGGTACTACCGGCCACTACTGAATACCGCACCATCGCCTCTAGACGCCCTGGTACCGGCTTGCGGTACTACCGGTCATCAATGTCCATGGTTATGGACTTGGGGTTTCGCGGAAAAGAGAATGTTGGGGATTTCGTCAGATGTCAGGAGAACAATGAAGACAAAGTCGCCTGAATATTGGGAAAACACTCTACTACAAGTTGTCCTCTAGATTTCGGTACCCTCGCTTGGGCTTCTCCCGCCCTATATATAATAGGCTGGGTCTCAAAGCTGTATGCGGATAGGTTTCATACACGTGTGATTACAATACCAACATAATGTCGGTTCGTGGTTTCTTTCCTAATACAATAAAAAGTCTATGTTGGTTGCTTCCTTGGGCCATTATCCGGAATCTTTATGGGCCGTAGGCCTTTTACCCAATGTAGGGTAGCGAATAATGCGCATCTGAGTAATCATTTTGTTTGATTTTATTTTTAGTAGGGATTTTGGTACAATGAGTCTGATGCTTCCGACGGATCGGGAATCAGTTAATTTCTCCTGGGCAAAAACAAGGTTGACCTACATCAAACTCAAGTCCCCAGGCTTGAATCCGGAATTTATCACTGGCGTAATTTAGTTCGCGTCGTTGAGGTCTTATTGAATACTAAATTTCAGTTTTCTATTTTTTACCGGGTACCCAACGCGTCCATCGGGATTTTTTATCGTATCGTTGATATGGATTTTTACTGGCAGAGTGCATTCTTGTGCGATTACTAGGCCATACAGGACGAATCCTGGGGTCTTACCTTCATGTTTCTAAACACGGGATTCAGATTTTTGTCGCGTCGGGTGCAATCCGAGAGTTTTATTTTACTTTCTATATCCTGCTCCCGATAGGAGTATTTATCGTCGAATGCTTCTGTTATTTTTCTTTATCTTGTGCGCGCCAACGCTCCTGATAGGAGTAGCCCCCGAGGCTATGTTTGGATATATGTATCAAAACATAGGCTCGAAAAATGCGTCATTGTTTCTATAAATTTTGTCGGGTGCACGACCAGTGCTCCCGATAGGAGTAGCCCCTGAACCTACAGTCGTAATGTTGTATATTTCGAGTGTAGTCTCAAATCTTCTCCTAGAGGAATTTACTTCGACTCCAATTGAATTTCTTCAGGTCATACCCGATAAAGCCACAATTTTTGTTGTAGTGATTTTTTTTGTGACGTCAGTGATGATGTATCTGATGCTGTTAATTTCTAGAATAACATGCCATGACGGGTCGTGTCGAACATGGGCCCATGCGTAGTAATGATGACGCGTGATGGCGTTTTCAGCGGAGATTCTTGACTGCACGTCCCCTTGCTGCGCGAGAATCGAGGCGTCACGCGATGTTCTCCGTTTTTACCGCAGTCATAACTTCTTTTTTTCCTTTTCGAGACCTTTGTAAACACGTTTCATCATCGTGCGATCCTCTGTCGTTTCGATTTTGCATCAAACGGTTGGGTCCTTGCGTTGTTGCTCTTTATAAGGGAAGGGCTATGCTTTTTACTGTTTCACCTAGTCTCTCTCTGCTCCTTCTTCCTCCTTGTGATCTTGCCCCTTGCAAACTTTGATTTGCGTGCCCTTCTTTCCTTGTTCCACCGCCATGGGAAAGAACAAAGCTGCTAGGACCTCCGCTGCCGCCGCAAAGGCCACCAGGAAAAGGGTCGTCAGGTGGGCTCCCACCAAGTGCACGACGCGGGAGCTCCACGAGGCGTGGAACTCCGGCCTTCTGACGGAGGGCTCCTTCAAGCTCCCCGGTGACGAAGCTGCTCTCATCCTCGAGCCTGGCTGGAGGGTAATGTTCCTCTCCTTCCTCTTCCACGGTCTTTCTCTCCCCGTCCATGAATTCCTTCGGGGCCTTTTGTTTGTTTATGGCGTGCAGCTTTATCAGCTCACGCCCAATTCCATCCTCCATGTTGCTTGTTTTGTCACTCGTTGCGAGTGTTTCCTTGGGATTCATCCCTATTGGGGCCTTTGGAAATACTTCTTCTATGTTCGTCGCAATGTCACTGACACCATTGTCCATGATGTTGGTGGCGCCATTTTTTTTGTCCGATCTGACGTTGATTACTTAGACTTCAAACTCACGAATTCTGTCCAAGGTTGGAAATCTAAGTGGTTTTATGTCAAGGACTAGCCACTCGAAGGCCAATATTTCGGGTTAGCCCCCTTTGAACCTTAAAAAGTCTATCGTAAACTCGACTCCTAGGATCAGCGTCCCTCTGCCGAGGAAATGGCGGAAATCCAACCCTTTGTTGATCGTATTTCCGAGCTACGGCATGAGGTTGGCAAAGAATTGTCGGGTCTCCAGGTCTTGGCATATTTTTTGCCGATCCATGTCCAGCCGCTTCAAGCCCGGTTGTCCGGTATGTGGGCGTATATCAGGAAGAAGGACCCGATGAGGATTTTCTTGGACGACCTCACCCTTAAGCTGTATGAGAAGAGAGCCTGGAGCTTCACAACTTTGACGGCAAAAAGCCCGGTTCCTTCGACTTGCCTTGTGGAGCCCTATGGCAAGAAGAAACGGCTTCCCGAGGTACATTTCCTTTGCCTTTGTCTTTTTCTTGTCTTCTGTTTATAGATGCATTTTTCACTTCTTCGCTTTCTGTAGGATTTTGATCACCTAAGCTCACTTCCTCCCCTTCCCGGAAGTGGTGAGCCCCATGTCCATCCCTTTGCATCCGACGATCTCCCTATGACTAGGACTGCCGCGGATGAGGAGGGAGATATTTCTGCGTCTGGGTCTTTGTCAAATATGCAATCACCCCCTTCAGCTGGCTCCGAAGATTTTCGCGTGGAGCGTCCTGGCGAAAAGAGGAAGCACCCTTGTGCTGTGGAAAGGGCCAAGGATTCAGATGATTCGACTGCTTCCAAGCCTTTCGACACTTCTCTGATCACAGCTCCTCCTCCCCAGATGAACTTGTTTCGTCTTGCATAGGACGTGTCTTCGTAAGTATTTTCTTTCTTCTTTTTCTATTTCACCGGGTGATTTTACTGCTAATGCTTACTCTTGGTCATGTTGTTTGTAGTGATGACTAAGTTCTTCCCGCTTCTCCTCTTCCCACATCTGTGGGCTACTCCACAAGGAAGACTCCTCCATCGTCGGTGGAGCCGAAGGAGAATATCCTGTCTCCTGTGGAGAAAAACATCCAGAAGGATGTCGCCGCTTCATCCAAGCTGCCACTGCAAAAAAGGAGAAAAATGGCGGGTAAAGGGGTGGTGATATCTGAAGAACCCGTTGATGTGGACATGAAGGATGTAAGTCACTTTTGATGTCGGAATTTTCCTTCCCTGTATATTTAGTCTGCCTTTATATCCTTTTGTTGTGTTTTTCTCTTGCGCAGCCTTTGATGCGCAAGATGGTCGGTATGGCCGCTCATTTTATAAGGATCCGCGATGATGCCGAAGAGCTGAAAGGTATGTGCTGATCGCTTTTGTAATCTCCTTGTAAATATGTTCATCCTCATTTTTGCGTTTTGCTCCTACAGCCATTGCCAAGCAATCCAGAATTATTCGGGATGAGGCGATGAAGCGTACTGATGATCTGGAAAACAGGCTCCGAGCTGCCAAAGAGGCCAATCAGAAGGCGAAAGCTGATGCTGAGGAAGTGGCCAGGCAGGTCGCTGCTCGAGATGCGAATCTGCGGCAGTGCCTGGAGGCCCTAAATAACTCGCTGACCCATAAGTTTTTATCTGTGCGTGTATTTTTTGTTTTGTTTCTTTCTCTTGGTTGTCAAGCTCTTCTCTCTTTTTGTTTGTCAGAGCTGACTGGCCAAACACTGGATGATGATAAGAAGGTTGATCCTTTGTTGAATGCTGTTAGCACTTGGAGGCTAACAACGTTCATGGGCGCAATCTTCTTGTCCGTTCCCGCCGCGTCTTCAAGAAGATCCATGCCGAAGTATTTCCAACCACAGATGTGCCGGAGGACCTGAATGATCTTGTCGCCGTTTTTGGTGCTGATCCCGACCCCCTTGTTGGTTATAGTCTGACACAATCAAGGAGTGGTGCCGAAACTTCGATGGCCCTGGCGATGGCGCATGGCGAGAAGGTCAACTGGGAGAAGGTTATCTCCTCTATCCCGGTCACCTCCAGTGGAAAAGCAATTGATCTGAAGCCGCATATTAAAAAGGCCAAAAAATATTCTCGACTGCTCCTGGGTCTGGTCTCGGGTTCAAGGAAATTGGCTGCCCCTTCCTCAGCTGCTCTTACTATGACGGGCGCTCCTTCTTCAGCTACTCCTGCTGCTGTTGTAGCTAGTGCTCCTTCTGCTAGAGCCACCTTGTCTTTGAAGGACGTAGCCTCCTAGGCCCTATTTTGTAATCGTTGTCGTGTCTCCCCTTACTGTAATGGATTCTGAACTTGTCTAACCTCCTTTTGCTTCTTTTTGCAAGAAAGCAGCTTTTGAATATATGCATGTGACCTTGCCTTTGTATGCTGAGTGTTTCGTATACTTCTTTGTCTTGTCATATCTTGAGTGATTCTTCGGCTCCTTCTGGTTCCGTGTAACCATCGGATGTTGTTGCGCCCTCCGCTATAGTGGGTGCGATCAGTCATGTCGTCGTGCGTACGGTGGACCCGTCACTGTATGCTGAAAAGATAGAGCAAGTGAAGAAACTTGAAGGGAAACTACGGGTTGTTCAATCAATGGTGGATGTTTCTCAATCGAAAACACGCTAGGGCCTCAGCCGTGAGGCTTTTTTCTTGGAAGAGATCTCCCGGGTGAGCAAAAAGCTACTGTGTAAGCTGCCTTTTTCTTCAGTTGCCTTTTTGTCTTGATAGAAATTAATTTCTCTCCAATGCGCAGGTATTCGATTGTGCGAGTGGGAGGAGATCTAGCGTCTACGCGACTGGATGCATGCTCTTGTATCTGCCTCTCGAAGTTCTGAAACAGATTTTTGGATTGACCATCATCGTGCCTACACTGTGGCGCTATTGCAGGATCGTATATCGGAGCTGGAGCAATTTGTCGAATGCTGCCGCAGATCTCTGGCTATTGTTTACAATACCATGTTTCCTCGGGATCCTCAGCCGCAGACCTTGGCAGATTTAATTATGAAGTTTTGGCAAGGTGAGAGGATCCACCATTATGTGAAGCTCAGCTTGTGGCGGGTGCCAAGCTTGCGCTCTCTTGGGTGCATGCGCATCACCCGACACAGGATCTAGATGTCATATCTTCAGGTCTGCCTCTCCCTTCCGATGGCGACCTTGTTTACATCGCGCCTCACTATGCCGCCACTCGAAGGCCCTCCATTAGGATTGTGCGTAGGTGCTTAGAAGCAGACGAGGATTTTTTTGTAAATTTTGAGATCTGACTGTCTGTGTGTGCAGCTTTGTACTTTGTATAGAACTACTTTATACTTGTCAAAAAGGTCGTATGTTTTATACGAGATTTTGATTGTATGTTGTATTCTCTTATGGGGGGATCTGGCGAACTGACGTGCCATAAAAGTTTTTGTTGCAGAATGCCTTCTTTATTTATTCATATCAATGGGTGGGAGTACATTGTGGTGGCGCGGTCGCCTGGCCGTTGGCCTTTATTGAAAACAAGGTGTCTCTAAGTAGAAATTTTCTGAAGGGACTTCGGCTTCCATCCGTGGGTCTTCTTATGCGGGACCATTATTGGAGGCCGCATACGTTGCTTCTTGCGAGGTTGCTGCGTGCTTGCTCTTCCGATATTTTCTTCTTGCGGGTGTGACCTTCGTGTGCCGACTCTTCATCCGCCAATTTTAGTTGTCCAAGCTCCGCATCCATCCCGAAAGATTCCGAGATTTTGTTGAATTCTTGATCGCAGTTATCTGCACGACTAAAGCTTCCTTTGACTGTGATGACCCGTTTGGGGTTGGCCTTTTTAGCACTAAGTATGCATAATGAGGTACTGTCATGAACCTAGCGAAAGCTGGTCATCCCAGGATCGCGTGGTATTGAGATGGCCAGTCCATGACTTCAAATTCTAGCTTTTCTTGTCTGAAGTTGTTTTTGACCCAAAAACTGCGTCGAGGTGGATTTTGCCTAATGGAATTTTGGCTTTTCCTGGAACTATCCCGTGGAAGGTTGTGTCTGTTGGTGTTAGGTTTGTCATGGACCAGTTCATGGCCCGCAAAGTTTTGGCATAAATGAGATTGATGCTGCTTCCTGCATCGAGGAAAACCTTGCTCATGTCGAACCCGCCGATTTGTGCTTCCACTATTAGTGCTGATTGGCCTGGCTGAGGAACCCGTAATGGATGGTCAGCTCTGCTGAATGTAATCTCTTGCTCTGACCAATGGAGATACTCTGGTGTAGGAGGTGGCTTTGTTACCCCCAAATTTACTTGCCTAGTGATCAACTTATGTGTTCTATTAGAGGGTGTCCCCTTCTGGATCATTGACATTGCTCCCTTTGATCTGGGATATTCGTTGTCTTGGTATACCGTGTTTCGCGGCTGTCCCGCTGGTGGAGGACCCTGCGGTGGTGGTGGAGCGCCAATGGCCAAAGTGCCAGGTGTAGGGTAGTAGTTTCTGTTTGTCGCTTCGGCTGCCTTTGCATTGCATAGTTCTTGCATATTTAGGAATGTCCGATAGTCTTTTAGGAGGTGATTTGATCGCCTTTTACCTGTTCAGTCGACGTAGTAATGCATATTGCAGGGTCCTTCCAACATTTGTCCTGCTGACATTGGTGGGTCTCGGTTTGTCGGCTGGTATCGTTGCCGTAGCTAGCTTTCACCGGTGTTGTCCCTACTGCCACAGTATCTGTTGTTGCAGTCATCACTTCGTCAATTGTCCTATCCAGAAAAGCCCGCCGCGACATAATTGGGTGTATGGTATCCATCATTGGTTCGTCGTCTCCAGTCGTTGCTACGCCAGTCTCTGTCATCGGGTGAACGAGCCTTTTTGTTGTGTACTGCATCCTCTCCATCGGCCCAACGATTGGCTAATTCCATCAGTTGTACAATTGTTTTTTGCTTTGTTCGTCCTAGTTCTTTAATGAACTCCTATCGACGGAGACCATCATTGAAGGCGTCGATTGCTCTTTCATCGGATATTGCTTCAGCCGAATTTTTGGTAATGTTCCATCGTTGGATGAAAGCTCGTTTTGACTCTCCTAGCTTTTGCTTGCAGACACACAATTTCTCTAAAGACGCGGGTCGCTTGAATGTAGATTGAAAGTTTCTGATGAATCTGTCTTCAAGATCATTCCAACTGCTGATGGAATCTTCTGGTAGTTGTTTCAGCCAAGAGCGTGCCGGACCGGTTAGGTGGAGCTACAGGCTTTGCATTGCCATGGCTTTGGATCCTCCTTGTAATCTGACAGTCACCAGATAATCTGTCAGCCAAGCTTCAGGTTCGTGGAGGCCGTCGTATTTTTGTCGATCTTGGGGTGGCTTAAAATCTTTCGGCACTAGATTTTTGCAAACCTGTTGGGTAAAGCAGCTGGCTCCGCATAATTCTTGTTCGTCCTCACTTTCACCGTCAAAGTACCCTCGGGTGCTGCGCTCTTCTCGTGATCGATCAATCCTTCGCTGAGTGATGTCATTCCTAGCGTCGTTGCACGGTTCTTGTTCAGAAAAGTGGACCCGATGTGGCGACCACGATCGTCGGGTGTGACCTCCTTGCCGAGGGTTGTTGCGACAACATGGGGACCGATCATGTTGCCTCGTGATTTCTTTATCTGCTTGCGCAAGAGTTTCTCCCACCAAGCCGAGATTTATCAAGGCAGATCGGTGGAGGGCTGCACGAGGATCGTCGGGTGCAGGTTGTGTTGCGGTTAGGTATGTTTGTGCAGCCATAATAGCTGCCTAGGCTGTTTTTTCCTTAATATTTCCATCTTGGTCTACCGACATAAACGAGAGATCAAAGTCTCGAATTAATCCGCTTCTCTTCTTCGGATATACCTCGTAATCTAGACGTTCCTCTTCTTGGTGATGCTCCTCCTATTATGCTTCTTGATCTTCGGGTGGGGATTAGTTGTGCCCGTCGTCAGCTAGATTCGTCGGCTACCCTTTTCCTTTTGTCGAGCTGCCTTTCCATCCTGAGGATTTCTCTCTTTCTGCAGTGTAGTAGGTACTGGTATGCCAATAGATCTTCATGGGTGGCGTCTGTTGCCATCGGGACCACACCCGAGATTGCTTCTCTTGCTCTTTCCCATGCACTGGCTGGTAGGTCAAGGGTTCGCCTTTCATCTTCACATGGTCGCTCGTTTTCCTCATTTTCCCAGTTGACCGTTAGGTTTGCCCTGTTTCCTTGACTCCCTTTGTTGTCATTACTTCCTGCATTATGGCTTGAAAGAATATCATCGGGGTTAAAAATCGGTATACCGTTGGAGTCTTACTGGGTCGTGGCATCTCCGATGATCACGCAGACTTGGTGCTGAGTGGCGTACGGACTGGTAACGTCGTCGTTTTCGCCGATGGAGATACTATCAGATGAACTAGTGAAGTCCACTAGTTTTTGCTCTGGATATATTTCTGCCATCCGAATCCCAAAATTGATGCTTTCACTACTTTCTTCAGGTTCTGAATTGGCTGGGATTTCTTCACGTTGTGGTGTGGACGATTGGTTTGATCCGAAGGAGAGATTATCATAGAGACCATCAAGATCCCCCGGATTTGCATCGGTTTGCCCTCTTTCGTCGTCTTCTTCGATCCGTGCTTCGACTTCTATCGGGGATCCGACGGAAGGTTCCTGTACTTCTATTGACGTAGCTGTTTGGGTGGGCTGGTGTGGCATTGCTTTCATCGAGTTAACGCTTGGTGGAGAGCGTTCCGCCGAATCCGTTATTCCAGCGTTCAAGTTTCCCACATACGACGCCAATTGACGAGGGGTAACCTCGGCAATGCCCATGGTTATGGACTTGGGGTTTCACGGAAAAGAGAACGCTGGGGATTTCGTCGGATGTCAGGATAACAATGAAGACAAAGTTGCCTGAATATTGGGAAAACACTATTATAAATCGTCCTCTAGATTTCGATACCCTCGCTTGGGCTTCTCCCGCCCTATATATAATAGGCCAGGTCCCAAAGCTGTATGCGGATAGGTTTCATACATGCGTGATTACAATACCAACATAATGTCGGTTCATGGTTTCTTTCCTAATACAATAAAAAGTCTCTGTCGGTTGCTTCCTTGGGCCGTTATCCGGAATCTTTATGAGACGTAGGCCTTTTACCCAATGTAGGGTAGCGAATAATGAGCATCCGAGTCATCATACCCATGTCAGACCGGTACTACCGGCCACTACTGAAGACCGCACCATCGCCTCTAGACGCCTTGGTACCGGCTTGCGGTACTACCGGTCATCATGTCTGGTACTACCGGACAAAACAGTGACTGCGCGCATCAGATCTGGGCCACAGCCCATGTACCCCCTTATTATGTTGCAACCCTAGTTTTATGCCCCAAACTACCCCTATTCTAGTGGATGGCCTATATATAGAGCCCCAACCCTCATTGTATCCCTTAGGCATAGATAATAGACTAAAGACAACCCCCTTTGTGGAATCTCTAGTTTTGCCTCATCCCCTTTACCAAGGGGACCGACTATAGTCACCAACCTCGTTGGACTTTGCATCGCGCATCCATCTTTGTACAAGGCCTTGGCGTCAGAGCCCTTCGCCAAGTTGTCAAGACCCTCTCCAAGGTGTTCTTCACTCTCGGATTGGGATTGACGGGAGCACGTTGACCAATCTTTCTTTGCAAGGATTCTATCGGACCGGTGGCCGCTAGAGAGAGCAATTGGCCTTGTATCGTGTGAGTTTTGCGCGTGTTCATCGTGTTCTTCTCGAGGTGTGTGTTCGCGTCCGCTACCTTCTCCCTTTTTCCTCGCTTTACCATCGATTTTTTACCACGAGATCCGTGAAGATCGGGCCACCCTTGAGGTCACCCCTTATCAGGTGTTATCATACTAATCAGTTGAGAAACGCATGCAGTTGAAGATCTTGAAAGGAGATCTGTGAGTAGATAAAATGTCCCTAGAAGTCAACAGTTGCTAGTAGATTGAAGACCAAGAAGATAAAACTTACACCTGTTGTCGGCAAAGAAGAGAAAGCTTACATCTTGTGTTGGTAATAGCTTGCAAGCATAATGTCTATCTCTTCCTATTTCCAGTACACCCATGTCGCGCACACACGCTTGATGCGACCTTTCAATATTTAGTAGAGATGCGTTTACCTGCATGATTGACATGGATGAGACACCTTCCTTGGAAAGGAATAATCAAGACTCTATATATAACACATAAAAGTAAAGAAAGTGGATCAAGCTAAAGTACAACATAAGGATACATAGGCTAGCTACGGTGAGATAAGTAGTTTAGAAAAGAATCCTTTTTGATGTTTTGCATAATCAAGGTTACATTGTTTTATTATGTTGTACCAATTCAAAATCACTCCCTTTTGGCCCACAAAAAGGAGTTATAACAAAGGAGAATTTATAATGCATAGAGAGCAATTGATTGTTGGCTACCGTCCCATATATCGAATTTACACATGGTATCTGTTATACTACTTGTCCTGCATCATCCAAAACCCAACCATCAGCCATAAACTAAACCTAAATCCTAGGAAAAAACTATTTTAAAGAGAGTCGTTCTACACCTTGTCTCGTGATCTTGTTTCGTGTCTCATGTGGCATGTGAACAATTGGCTATAGACCCGATAAAAATCAGTCAACACCAATCGAAAATTCCAAATCGAGTCTTAAGGTGTGGCTTACCTCAACGACATACTAGATGATTGTCTCCATGCACATGCATGTGAGTTGCTCGTCAATGGCTCGCCGCCTCAACGGAACGAATAATTTCACCATCGGACTGCCGGTATGCCCATGACTGGCGCGTCCAACACCGGCGTGGACTGAAAATGGGTAGGAGATTGATGATTGTAAGAAGCAAAAGAGAATCAACCTGGGAACCTAATGATAATCTTGGCAAACCACGTGGCATCGATCTAGGAGAATAATTCGTCACCGACTTTGCTGCATTGACTATAGAAACTGCATGGAGGAGGAACTGGTTTGGAATCAATTTTGGTAGTGCGTGGATAAGGAAGAGAAGACGGAGCCAAGAGTCAAACCGAAGAGTTGCTAGGAAATAAAGAGAGGTAGAGCAATGGGTGGAAGGCGAAGCTGCAAAGAATGAAGGAACCACTCGTCTCAGAGGGCTATTTTTAAACATCAGAAGTTTGCATCGTCACGATGGAGGCAACAGAATGAACGTTTCCTGATGACAATCATGTGGTCTGATTAACTGACGACGTGGATGTGATGCATGTCAAGATAGACAACTTAAATAACCCCCTAGTAGGGTTTTACTTTATAAGATATATAGATTTGGAAAGAGAGAAATAGTTGTACTTCGTTCGATCCAAATGAATTGTCATAGATTTGGACAACTAATTCAGACCAAAGGAATCAGAACAATTTGATGTCCTTATAGCTCTGGATACATAGATGTTTGAAAATAACATTGCTGGCCATTTTGGTTATTACTTTGTGTTTGTTCTTCTTTCACCGTTCCTAACAATATAGAATGTCTAGTTATGTCACCTTATAACAGCATTGCTCCTATTATGCACTAAAAATATATAGAACTAGTGTTGGTCTTAAATTAGAGAAATCTCAGATACAACACCCTCTTGCAGCTAAAAAACTAAGGTGCAACATACGTGCAACTCCCATGATTGCACGAATCACGACACTACCGAATGATCCGAGAGTCGACAAAGATTTATCAAAACCAATATAATATATGCCTACTATATTATAAAATTCTAATTAGTTTAGTTATTCTTCACAATTGCAGAAGAGGAAACATAATTTAGTGAACAATATTATTGCAGAGTTGCAAAACTACGAGGGTACATATTTTTTGAAGGGACATCATTGCCTTCTTGGGGGTGGCGTTTTGGCTGCTGGGCGAATTTGCACCTAGTTGATGTTGAGTAAAAGAGCAATTTACCAAGAGAATTAACTATAATAAAAGATAGATAAAACATGAATAGAATAATAGAAAATCGACGCGGATTTGCTATCTAGGATGCTACCTGCGCATGCATTTGTTGCCGTTGGATATAGGGAGTAGTCATAGTAGCTGTCCAGATGAGAGGGAGCAAAAAACTCACATGTACTTCACGGTGTCATCTCTCCGTTTACTATCCGAAACACACGGCCAGCATTTACACGAGCATATAGAGCAGCCTATTTTTTGGCATAAAATTGTGCTTGCTATGTAGGTGTAGGTGAGTTATACGTAGTGTATGATAGGTAGGTGCATGCTAGGTATGGTAGGCAAACAAATCAAGCATCCAAACAAGCAAAAAAACTGCATATTTTCTTTCCATCTAACCGGCATTTTGAGTGGACCATGTGTGGCATCCTTTGAAGTACCCATTTGACGGGGCAAGATTCTTAGCTATAATTTTCGCGCGTGTTTTTTTGGCTAGTCTAGTAGTTTTCCCGCGTAATTTTCACTAGATTCCTTTCGGTCCCGATCGCTACAAGCTATACTCTATAAGTGAGGATGTTGCATGTGCTGGTTAAGTTGGTTGGTTGGATTGCTAAATTTTTTGCTGCTTCCATGGTCCATATGATGTGCATATAAGCGCTTTGTTGAAACCGTCCATGCGTGGATAAAAGTGAGTTGTACTAGTTTGCGTGTACTAGTTGTATAGTTGGTTACATTGCTAAAATTCTTGTAGCTTACATGGCCCATAAGATGTGTAGATTGTTTGGTCTATGGATTGTTGTACAGTACTGCATGTGATCTTGATATGACGTTTATGAAATATTCCATTACAGAAATTTTGCTCCTGCTACTAATTCTTTGGCTCCCTATAAAAGATCTAATGGTGGGATTGGTATGCATTGCTAGCACCCATAATATCCCACTATTTTCCAATAGAAAATAAACTAATCATGTGACTTAGCGGATAACCTACTGCAAACCATAAGATACGACAAACTATCTGACTAAGATAAATAAGATTGATGAAGATGGTATACATCACAGTAGAGGAACCTCCCATGTTGACGTTGGTTTCGTTGTTAGCCATGTCATCGAGGAAGAGATTGTTGATGTTGGGAAAGAAGTCGTCATGGGGGGAGGCATCGGCGCTGCCGCTATCCGTGAAGGAGTTCGTGACGAAGCCAGTAACTGCACTAATAGCGCTCCCTAAAAATCTTATCGCCCTTCTCCCGTACAGGACTTGAACTAGCGGGGTCTCGGAGGCCTACTGTCTCAACTCGCGGTGCACGCTGCAAGACAGGATGGAGAAGATCCTGTAAGAAGCGCAATGCTCTGGAACTGGAGTGCAAGAGTGTGTGTCCAGCGGAGAGGAGCGACCTCTCTTATATAGGCACCAATAGAGGAGGTGAACAGGCTGCGCGAGGAGACGAAACGAGACGCTGGGAGGTGAATCGAACAGGCGTCGATAGTAGTTGAACAACCACTCAGTTCGTATTCATTTCCCACTGACTTCGTATTAAAACTCCACTAGCGCAGACTGTATGTATTCCGTTCGTTCATGCCTGACAAAAAAGGCGCGCGCGGCGGAGAAGGAGGAGCGCACGTGTATGTCTCTCTCCTTCTCATCTTTTTGTCAAGTGGTGGAAGAGCCCGTGTAAGGTGGTGAAGCTTTCCTTCAACTAGCAATATGGGACTAAACATTTGTCCCACCTCTTGTCACACATGAATAGACGACATGGACCTCTACAATTTTCAGGAATTATTAGAATGGAAATATGGACTGGTCCATTTAGGGAAAAATTCCAACAGATGAACAGTAGAATCATTGAAAATGTTTTATAAACATCCTAAATTTTTTAACAGCATACTATTATGTTATGTGTGTGCAAAAATTAATGAGGAAATATGTAGATAGCCATGTCTTTAAAAAGTAATTTTGAAAGCAGTGGATTTTCTTTAACACATGTCACCAAATCTTATGTTTTTTTAAGAAAATTTACACATGCGCATGGAACCTGGATGTGACCTTCTCGAATTTTCAGAATTTTGTGATGATAATAATGCCAATTTTCAGAATCATGTGATTTAGCGGATGATCTACTGCAAACCATAAGATATGATAGACTATCTGACTAAGATAAATAAGATTGAGGAAGATGGTATACATCACAGCAGAGAAACTGCCCGTGTTGATGTAGGTTCTGTCATTAGCCATGTCGTCGAGGAAGAGGCTGTTGATGTCGGGAAACAAGTCGTCATCGGGAAGGCATCGGTGCTACCGCTATCCGTGAAGGAGTCTGTGACGAAGCTAGTAGCCGTGCTAATAGCACTGCCCAAAAATCTTATCGTCCTTCTCCCGTACAGGAATCAAAGTAGCGGAGTCTCGGAGGCCTCTGTCTTGGCTCGCGGTGCACGCCGCAAGACAGGATGGGGAAGATCCTGTAAGAAGCACAATACTCTCGAACTGGAGTGCAGAGTGTGTGTCTAGCGGAGAGGAGCGACCTCTCTTATATAGGCACCAATAGAGGAGGTGAACAGACTACATGAGGAGACGAAACGAGGCGTCGGGAGGTGAACCAAACAGGCGTCGACAGTAGTCGAACAACTATTCAATCGTATTCATTTCTCACGGACTTCGTATTAAAACTCTACTAGCGCAGACTGTATGTATTCCGTCCGTTCATGCGTGACAAAAGGGCGCACGCGCTCGGCGAGCGTGCAGAGGAGGAGGAGCGCGCGTGTATGTCTTTCTCATTCTCATCCTTTTACGAAGTGGTGGAAGAGCCTATTATAAAGTGGTGAAACTTTTCTTCAACTAGCAAGGTGGAACTAAACATTTGTCCCACCTCTTGCCATGTATGAATGAGCCACATGGGCCTCTACGATTTTCATGAATTATTAAAATGAAAATATGGACTGGGCTATTTAGAAAAAAATTCCAACAAATGAACAGTAGAATCATTGAAAATGTGTTATAAACATCCTGATTTTTTTAACAGAATACTAATATGTTATGTGTGTGCAAAAATTAATGAGGAAATATGTAGATAGCCATGTCTATAAAAAGTAATTTTGAAAGCAGTGGATTTTCTTTAACACATGTCACCAACCTTATGTTTTTGTAAGAAAATTTACACATGCGTATGGAACCTGGATCTGACCTTCTCGAATTTTCAGAATTTTGTGATGATAATAATGCCAATTTTCACCTTTGGAGAAAATGCACACGGATGCAACTTTGAGTTGTTGCTTTTATAGTTGTCTGGTAATTTGTTAGGCCTAGATGTCATATGACACCATCAAATGGAAGTTCACCAACGATATGGCACCTACACGGCTATCTCGGCATACAAAATGCAATTTGAAGGCCTTCTATCCACTACTCTCAATAAATCTGTTTAGAAGATTTTGGCCTCTCCTAAATGCAATTTTTTTGCTTAGTTGGTGACGCAAAATAAGGTTTGGACGGCGGATAGAGGATGGACAAATGTGGAAATTTCCCTTTATGCAACCAATTGCAAGAATCGGCGGACCATCTTCTTTAGGGTTGCAAGAAGGAGGTTTTAGGGTTACAATGGCCTATTGAAAATGACTCTTTTGCCTCGTTTTTTAAAAAATGGTTTTGGGCCTTTATGAATCTATATATCAACTGGCAGCCATGAAATAAACTGGGCTGAAAGTAGTTTCCAATGGAACTAATTTATGCTCAAAATTGAAATAAAGTTTTTTTTTGTTATTTATGCCGCTTTTGCGATTTACTAACTTCCTGTGATATGAAAAGACTAGCAAACAGGACTTCGAAAGTTACACATAATATACAGACATTATTTCATTGTTTTGCACAAACATTGCACATGCCAATAACAAACACTCACTGATCCTTGAACATGTTGACTACAAACTTCGAAATAAGAAAGAAGTTGACCCCAACAAACGTAAAAGAACACTACTAATCACAATTCACACCACCACTGTTTCCACGCTCCCGTGCGGCTGCTCGGGCGCGGACGGGAACACCAGGTTCTGATGCACCAGCGCCGCGACGGCCGCGCCGATCATGGGGCCGACCCAGTACACGGCCTGGTTCCTGAAGTCTCCGCTGACCATCGCCGGCCCGAACGACCGCGCCGGGTTCATGGACGCGCCCGTGAGCGAGCCCGCCGCCAGCATGCACGCGCCCAACACGAGCCCGATCACCAGCGCGCCCAGCGCCGTCGTCGCGAGCCCCTTCCTGCCGCGCGCGACGCGGGGGTCGCCGGCGACGTGCACCGTGTACACGAGCATGAACGTCATCACCCCCTCCATGACCGACGCGCCGAACCCGGTCATCTCCACCGCGATCCTCGTCGTCGGCACGACCTGGGCACGCAGATACACGTGCATTCCGGTGTTAACATTTGAAAGGGATGACAATGTGCTGGGTGGTCGCGTACGTACGTACCTGGCCGGCGGAGAAGAAGTGGAGGACGAGGCAGGCGAGCGTGGAGCCGAGCAGTTGGCACGTCCAGTAGAAGATGGCGCTGGGGACGCCGATGTGGCCGCCGATGGCGAAGGCGAACGTGACGGCGGGGTTGACGTGGCCGCCGGAGACGTCTGCCGCGATGAAGACCGCGGCGAAGAGCCCGAAGGACTGCGCGACGGCGGTGGCCACCAGGGACGAGGCGTCGGACGTGATGTCGGGCGTGAGCATCCCTGGCATTAGACATTCCCAAACAAGGACCGCGGTCAGTGAAACTTGAGAACGTACGGATAAGAGCATCGACTCACATGGCCCGCGTGACGCGGTGAAAGTTGGTCGACGTACGAGCAGAGACGGCGGAGCCGACGGCGGTGAAGACGAAGAGGAAAGTGGAGATGAACTCCGCGAAGTAGGACCGGAGGGACGGCGGCGAGAAGCACTGCTTCAATTGCACGGGGAGGTTGGACGCCATTGCTTGCACAAGTTCGATCGATTCTCTCGGCGCAGTGAAGTGAACAGGGATGGATAGTTTGCACGGATGAATCGCAGACGAGTTCCGGAGTTTATATGGAGGGGGAGGGACGCGACCGTGCAGCGAACCGGCGCCCCGCCCCGCGCCACGGTGGTTCCCAGCGGTTGCCGCGCCGCCCGTTGCAAGGGATCGGCTCCAAGTTCACAACCGCCCGTCAGAGGCGTAAGCGCACGTGTAGCGTAACAAATTATGTGACACGCCTCCACGAAATTGTTACTGTTGTCACATAGAACATGCACCATCATCGTGCAAGCATTTTGGAAACGCTGACGAACCGTAGATGTAAGATCGGGCGGTGTTGCCGCTTACAATTTGTTTGCCATGGATGGTGGATTACAACCGAAAGCAAAGACGAAATTCATACAGGAAGGGCGGAAGGCGTGGGAATGATGAAATTCAACGGCAACGAGGCTAGGTTCGGACCGACCGACGCTCTTCAGACGTACTCCTGGTGGCCGACCGGCTGGTAGGAGGCGATGAACACGTCGCCGTAGACAAGCCCGGCGAGGCCGCCCCCGATGAGTGGCCCGACCCAGTACACCCAGTGGCCGGAGAAGTCGCCGGCTACGGCGGCCGGGCCGAAGGAGCGTGCCGGGTTCATGGAGCCGCCGCTGAATGGCCCCGCGGCCAGGATGTTGGCGCCGACGATGAAGCCGATGGCGATGGGCGCTATGGTGCCGAGTGACCCCTTCTTCGGGTCGGCCGCCGTGGCGTACACCGTGTACACGAGCGCGAAGGTGATCACGATCTCCATCACCACGCCCTCGATCTCGCTGATCCCGCCGACGGCGTGGGTCGGAATAGGCTGCACATAAAAGCCAGTGAGTACGGTACTGCATCAGAGTTCAGAGTAACATGGCAAGAGTTCTTTTGCACACGTGGCATGCACTAAAAAAGCTGGTAGTAGTGTGTGCCAACCTGGCCGTGGGTGACAAACTGCAGGAGCAGGCACGCCACGGAGGCGCCGAGCAGCTGGGCGACCCAGTAGAAGAGCCCGGTGAGAATGGTGATGTGGCCGCCGACCGCGAGGCCGAACGTGACGGCGGGGTTCAGGTGGCCGCCGGAGATGTTGGCGGCCATGGCCACACCGACGAAGAGGGCGAACGCATGGGCGATCGCGATCGCCACCAGGCCAGCCGGGTCCAGCGCGCCACCGTCAGTCAGTTTCCCTGTGTACATACACAAGTCGAGGTTTCAGTTATCATCAGTGGAGCTAATAAGCCAGAACAGATTTCCATGAAAGATGTTTTGGAACAGCTAGCAGGGGCAGCTCACCGTAGGAAATGGCGGACCCGACGCCGGCGAAGACGAAGAGGAGGGTGGCGATGAACTCGGCGACATAGGATCTGATGGAGGTGGCGCTGAACGAGTCGCCCAAGCTCCCAATTGCAAGCTTCACCATCTTGTATACCTGCTCTTTTTCTCTCGATGAATGTAAAAGAGGAAGCTTCAGAGTTCAGAGTCTGATCTGATCACAGTACTGATGCGGGAAGCTCCCTCTAATTAGTCTCCTTTTATACAAGTGAGATGGCTCTGATGACTAGATGCCCTGCCTAGAAAATGCATTTCAATAGTATGGGCGGTGCGAAATGATCACCACAAGGTTCATGATATAAGCGTTAATTGTATTTTGTGGTTGATTTTGGCCGACCAACAACCCTGGTTTGCTCAACTTTGTGTTTATTCCAATTGTTTAGGCAGCAGCCACGTTAATGTAGGCCACAAGCCAGCGAGGAGAAAGAAGCCCCTGCTTAAATAAATCTTTGGCGGTGCATTCGAACGGCCGAACTGTTGTATATGCGTGCTAGCTTCCATCTACTTCTCGTTTTGCATCTACTATTGGACTTACTTAGGTGCATTCATTCAACCTTATGAATGTTAGTTCAAGATTATTATTTCCCTGATGTCATGATTCTTAAAGAGCACAGTGATTACGCAAGACATCGACTAACTTCCTGTGCTCTTTCAGTAATTCGACAATACATACTGAATTATTCAGTAATATACTCAGTATGGTTCTCCATTCATGTAAATGATATAATAAAAAGGAGATATGATAAAGAGCTCAGTTTAGAGAGGCTGGGTAGCAGTGATCCAATGAACATGGTCCTCCCTTTGGAGCAGGTGAAGCATACTAAATTAATTAAATAAATAAGCTTGTGACTGGTACAGCAATTGAAAATTGCAAATTCCACAATATTAAAGTACCAGTGTGCTGCAATGAGTGGCAATGACTTCATTAGATGACAGGAGATGGTGAGACCAAAACAGACTATCTTCTTTATGCTGTACCTTGTAAATTTTTGGTAAAGGAGTCTATCCCTTCTGGTTGCACAACGCGGTTATTTTTACGGATTTTCCTAGGATTTCATTTCAACATTTTGTACAGCTAACATAATTGATTTGGATGTTGTACAGCTAACTTCAGGAAGTCTAAGGTTAACCGGGATTAAGCACTGAAGGGCTTCCATAAAAATGCATCATAACCAAGGCCACCTCGACCTTCTGTGACAAGTGCAATAATTTGTAGTTCATACTAATCAATTAAATCAATATTTCTTGTCGAGTAAATTCTATTTTTTACCCTCTAGTTTCACATTTATGACAACATTTACCCTATTTGACAAAAATTCTTTCTTCTTACCCCATTTAGCGGAACTTATGTCAATTTTTTACCCCATTTAATGTTTCACCATGTCTTTTTTAGCTGGACCAGGTTATCGTGTCACTAGTGGAAAACGGACCTATAGTCAACCGGGACTAAAGACCCCACTTTAGTCCCGGTCGGCCACAAACCGGGACTAAAGGCCCTCACAGGCCTGTCGTCGAGCGTGGAACCCTTTAGTCGGATATTTTTTCCAACTTTTTTCTTGAATTTTTGAATTGTTTGACTCGTTAATCTCTCACATCTCTCATTTTTAACACTAATTATACTTAATCTGATGTTAAATTACACTTATGGTCAAACTTCCCGGTCGGTCACCCATCCTAACACTACTCCACCCTCAGCAAGCTTAACTTCTCTATTCCATCAGAATGTCCTCGCACGAAGGACCTTGTACCTTGTTGTCAAGACTAGTATATTAATCATATTAAATCATATCAATATGTCACACGTCTTTATTTTTAAAATTACAAACAACTATTTAAGTAAACAACAATAAATAAGCAATAGTAATATTTTATTCCAATAAAAATAAAAGTCTAATTAAAAAAATATTTTATTCATTCAATATGACATAAATAATATATTTAAATATGTAAATCGAAATTCGACAATAATATATCCATTATTATCATTAAAATGTGAGAAATCCAAATATGACATAAAAAAATTTACTAAAAAAATTAACTTTTGAAATAACTTTTTCTTTTTTGAATTTTAAAAATCTAAAAGAATCCAAAACAGCCCGAGGTCGTTGAAATCGAAATAGATTTTTTTTTGCATGTTTTGATAGGTTGTACATTTTTTTTGACATCGTATGCAAAAGTTGTGGTCATTTGAAGTTTTCATGATATTTTTTTATAAATTATGTCGAAATTCATGTTTATTAATTTTCGTACCAACTAAACCACTTAATATAACTACAGTTCAAAGGATTTTTTTTAGAATTTTTTAGAATTTTTTGGCATGCTTTTTAAATTAGAAAAGGCGATCTCCTGCCACGCGGGGGTGTGGTGGTGGACAGATGTTCTCCTGCCGCGACAGGATTTTTGCCCGTTTTCCTGCCGCGGCAGAACTCGCGAATTTTTTTTGCCCATTTTCTTTAGTCCCGGTTGATGTCACGAACTAAAGGTCTTTTCTTTAGTCCCAATGAAGCTTGCCACAAAGGTCCCGTTTGACCAGGGACTAGAGCTAGTCGTGCCCCTGGGGCGGTACTAGCCGTTGGAATCAGAACTAGTGCTCCATTAGTCCTGAGTACAGACACGACCGAGACTGGTGCTCCGGACGAGACCCTTTTTTCTACTAGTGTGTGCTTGTATCCCAGCTGCTTCCATATTACTTGCATGATCGAAACCTACAGAGAAGATAGCTCATGCAGACCCCGGTGTGCTGTTAAGTACTTGCGCTGCTATGTACTTGTAGCAGAACTTGACCAATTGCCTATATTAAGACTTAAGAGTACAACTAACGTATATCTACATGGATCCGTAGACTACAACTAGTGCATAGAATGATGAAGCTAATTAACTACTAGTTACGGCAACGATTTGGTTGCACAATCATCCTAGCTACAACGAGTTTGCTATTTCGCGAATGGACGGACGCACCATGCTGGTGTCGTAGTGGGGTACTAGAGATGGCGGTGTCAAGGAGACCACTAGCGAGAGGGAGAAGGCAATGTGTGTGTAAGCAATTAAAAGGGGTAAAAACTGACACAAGTTTCACTAAATGGGGTAATCAAGAGAAATTTCTATTAAATAGGGTAATTACTGTCACAAACGTCAAACTACAGGGTAAAAAATGGAATTCACTCTTTCTTGTCAAAGTGGTTAACACCTATGCATATGGTTCTACTAGATCAGCGCCACAGGGGTAATAATGTAATTCTTTTGGGTCTCTCTATATTATAAAGGCGCATTATCATGTTTGTCGAAGCTTAGAAAATGATCTAATACCTTGTTTGGATACCAAGAATAGAATATGATTCATTCAAATGAAAATAATCGTATTCTGGTAGGATCTGCATTTAATTTGTTCATAAACGATCACAAGTCCAGTATTTAGTTTTCATTTCGCATGGAAATGGAAGTTTACTCATTCTATGAAACAAACCTCGTGTTGACACATAAAAGTTTGCTCGCGACCAACCGAAGTTTGATAGTCGTTGTCCATGTGTGGAGGAGCTACTTTGTTCTTATTGGCAAACCAAACCGAACAACCATGTCCCACACATGCTTTTGTGGAATTTTGGTACTTAAAATTTGAACTTCACTTCCATGCTGTAATTTTGTTTTACAAAATTATGAAAATTAGATGGGTATTGTTCATGTACCGAGGAGCAACTATGAGCTTACCGGTGAATCAATTCATAGAAGTGGGTCTAACTTAGTTGTATATGTGGCTTTCATGCAACTTCAGTATCTAGATTATTATTTGAAATTTTATGTGCATTATTCAACGGAATTATTTGAAATTTTATATGCATTATTCACATGTCGAGGAGGAACTTTGAACTTATTATTGGATCAATTCATGCAAGGGGGTACCACGTGCTTGTATAGGTGGCTATTTGAATTCTAAACCTTGTGTTCATACCACAAAAAACATGAAATTATTTTAACATTCGGACCTAAGTTAACATACAAAAGAACAACTTTGTGCATTTTAGCAGGTCCATGTATACATGTAGGTCGTATGAGTTTGGGATCCAAAAATTCTTGGGAGAGAAACCATGTATAATTTTTCTTTAGTTTATCATTGTACATATGAACTAGAAAATTAAATCATGTGGTAAACTAGTAAATGCATGCTATTAGCATTTTTCAAGGATACTTCTACAAAATGGACAAGCCCATGCATATTCTAAAGCAACCTCCAACTAGCCCATAAATAATTTTCCCTACCTACACCCACATGTCAAGACAAAATATTAAGAAATGATTATAGGAATTCTTTTAAATATTTAAGACATATAAAGTACCATTTTATACATTTAGAATCATATAATTATTCTTCAAAACTACTCCCTTTGTTCCAAATTAAGTGACACAGATTTAGGCAAAATGTTGCCTAAAATCGGTCTAGGTTCAAAGAACCTGCATGGTTTAATTTAGAATATAGGAGGTATTTATTAATTCTAAAACTGAACTTAAGATCATAATTCAAATAAAAGGAAAAACTGAACATTTTCTTTCTAGTTTGTTATTATAAATCCATGTTGTAAGATTTTGAAGAGTTATCGTAATCATATTCAAATTTTGTGACATACCAGTGTTGGCCTATGGATGAGCTACCATACTTATGGTCCTTATGAGTTACATGTGAGGTCATGATGTCAGCTTTGGAGAATGTCAAATAATATATATAACATGGAATAAGGCATACCAATGTGGTAAAATGATAAAATAAGGATGATTGTTAACACTATACGACAATTTGGTGGTAAAAGGTGAAACATATTTAAATATGTTTTCATCGAGAAGCAATACGGTGACGATCTCCCTTAAAATAAATCTATTGGACAAGGGGTCAAGTTATATTTTTTATGAAGTCAACATGATGTGGAAATTGATAAGCTCTTAGCCTTATGTGATATATTTATGTTTCAAGTTTTTTTAAAGCAGACTAAGAGATTTTATCCTTTTATTAACTAAACAAAATAGAGTTTAAAGATATTGCAATCACAAACTAAATTCATGTGAGAAAAGTGCAAGATCCTACTCACCATGTGGTATCTTTCGTACATGCACCCCCACAATTGCCCATGCTGCTGCATCACACTTGATTCTACAAATGACCAGACTCATGGTTGATGCATTTCTGAAAACCGTATTGTTCCTTTTATTACAAATTTTCAAGAGAGAAGCATGATGATGGAGGTAAGAAGTAGCAGATGGTTTGGATTTTGTATGCTAAACAACCATAGGGATTTGGACGAATGAATCACTCCCCAATAGTTGGAAGTTTTGCAACCCAAGCACATCCTTGATTGCTTTCCCAATTTGAGGGATAAGATAAGGCATAACACCCCATCATTTATTACCAAATGAGGGATAGAAATAGGATTTGTGCATTTGTATTCATGTATCTGAAAATATGGGAAAAATTTGTGCGTTTGTTTAAAACACAAAGTGGATAAAGTTTCTCTTATTTTGGCGATTTAGGCGTAGGTCACCGGGTGAGTGCTATAAATTTTGACATGACCTTTATTGAATACTTATGTTTTAGGGGAGCAATTTTAATTCAAAGTTAAATGCATCTAATTTAAAAAGGATTTGATTTGGAATTTTACATTCTAAACAAGTACATAAAATACAAAAACCTAAATCAAAATAAATAAATAGATAACAGATAACGAATAAAATTCTTTATTACTTTTTTACTTTTCCAAAAAAATTACAAGTCAAGGAGAAATAAATAAAATTACGAGAGTCAAAAGAAGATCCTAAAAGTAAATCTTGATTTCTTCTTCGTGATCTTGATACCCGGAGAACAAAAAATACAAAACAAACATTACCTTCACTATTTTGGTGAGGTGATTTGATATTTTAAAGCTATCTAGGGAGATTAGGAAGAACTCCTAAAATCCAAATTTTAGACCTAGAGGGCATCACTAAATCTAGGCAACAATCTTAGGACATGGATCATGGGGAAATAACATGCATTTGGAACAAAAGAAACAACAATGAGGGTCAAGGCAAAACTCAGTTATGCATGCCATGATCCAGTCAAACTTATAAGCAATAGTGCGAGCTATGACACCCTCTAGATCTAGTAAGTTTAATCAAAACAAAACCATAAGTAAATTTAAATCATAATCGACACTAGAATGGATATCATATTTTACTTAATTCTATAGATGAATAGATCACCAAATCTGATGACCATCTATTGCATGACAATGGGTAAAGCCACTTGTCAGACCCAAAAATAAAAAATCATGAGATAATCACCACCGTAGCCGAGCTTATCCACATGACCAAGTACCTAAAGGTGAAAATGTGAACCATAGGAGTCCCACTTGACATCAATGATGGAAATATGCCATAGAGGCAATAACAAAGTTGCATTATTTATACTAGACTTCTCTTTGCATCCTATGGTGCCGGTGCGGTTGTCATACAGAATGTTTGCTGATGCGTATCGGTTGCTGAGACGAATGGATTGGGATATAGATAAAAGAACAAACAACGTGAGCATGCCCCAGATTCTCTTGTCTCACCGATAAGACACATATAGTGGACACTACAGAAATAATAGATGGGAACGAAATCATCAAAAAGTAAAATAGTACATGTAAAATAGGGCATGCGTAGCATAGTCATTCTATAAACATATAGTTTTGTTCGGAGTTTATGCACATCGTTTAAAAGTAAAATAGTAACAACAAGCGGTATCTACAGATGATTTAATACATCACACGCAATAAAGCATACGCAAACGTTTCGTAAAGAAAGTACCAACGTTCAACAATTGAACGATTAAACGAACCGATTTATGGTAACTCTACTCAATAAATAATGGAAAGTACAACATCATCCACCATTAGGCAAGAGATGGATGTCGTATTTGTCCCAAGCGATCACCATTCGGCATGGAGTAGAGCAACAATTCTTAAGTTCCTGCAGAACTTCGATGGATCAGCTTCAGTGTACAGAAAACATGGGTTCCATCATTTCCGGCCGGCGGCTCGCGGTATGGGAAAAGTACAGATCATCTGCACACATTCTCTGTAAGTGTGCGACCATGATGGACACTCCTTGTACGTATGTTAACGTGATGTCTAAGCCTTACATACGTGAATGCTGGATAAGACTAACAATACCGACATGTACACAAAGGCGACTAAATATGGTGAGAAAGACAAACATAATGCCGAAAACATTGTAGCGTTACGACAATAACCTCCATGGATGCCAAAGAACAACAATAAGGAGATCTAATATAATCAACCGGAAAACGTGCATTGGCTTCCATGCCTCGAACGGTCGAACTCGCAAGTGTAGAGGCATGCAAGGGAAGAAGAGTGGGCGAGAGAGATAACACGGGCATAGGACGATTTTATGCATGAAGAACTGAGAGAGCGAAGGTGCGAAGTGACCCTACAATGCATTGCACATAAATATGGAAGACAAAACAATAAGTAAATAGAAACATATAATCGCATTCGAGACATCTTTAGGTAGGCAAATATAAAACAATTTTCCATTAACAGCCTGTAATATAATTATATCCACATCATTTACATGTAAATAGCGTATTTCTTATTTATGAAGGACGACCTAAACACAGTTTGTACAAAGTTGCACTTCAATGAAGTGTCTAAGACTACGTTGAAGCATGGGCATTAGGCCTTTCACAATGATAGTCTCTAAGCGTGGTATCATAGGCAAAATGCTTATGTAGCACCATATTTAATGATGAAAGAGAGTGGTGTTGTATCTTAGTTAAGATACACCTCTTGCACGTATTCATAGGCAAAAACAAGTAGTAGACCAATCAAAAGCATGCATGAGGCTAAAATCATTAAATTAAGATACAACCTTAAGAAACAATGCATTGTAGAGGGTGTTTCTTAGATATTTATTTTGCCTATGGTAACGTGCTAAGAAACTCTCCATTGTCAAAGGCCTTATGACCTCGTGTCAGATCTGACCAATGCGAGTAGTCATCGATCCTGCTCCAATGCCCACTGCCTTGCTCGTGCGCCTTACGAACACACGCAGGGGCCACCAGCACACTCCCTTTGGCGTGTCCACGGCCATCGTCAGTGTAATACACCGGACTCTCCGTGTCCGGGCTGTCACTCCTGCCAACTTATTAGGATCTCTAGGCTGATTCTACAGACCAATACTAGTCTTTTCTGTGCACTTTGTCCTCCTCGTATGCACCTGGGACCCGCTTCCCGATCGGTCACCCATCCTCAAATTTCTTTAGGACAAGCACGCTTAACCACAGAGTTCTTTTTAGATGAGCTTCCAAAAAAAATTGCAACTTATTGATATGGTTATCCTATCAATCCTATTAAGCAATATGTCAGGATCTCACATACACCCACACTTAGAAGATCAATGCCCTCGTCGATCAACCACAAGCTAGGAACGTCCCCTCTTGGCACACGTATATGCATTCGTGTTGGCAAATGTGCCATGTCGTGTCCACTCTGGACCACACGCGCCATGCTCCACATGTACGCCACTTACCAGCACATGCCCGTGTAACCGCGAGGATCGGCTCTGATACCACTTGTAACGATCTCAAAAGTGTCTCTTTTTCATACGACAATACAATGGTATATGCCTACTTGCTCTTTGCACACTCGTCCTTTTTCTTCTTCCTTTTTCTTTTCTTTCGTATATATGCTCACACTTTTGTTTAAGTGTTGTGCAAAGGAGCTAGCCATACATTCCACTTCATGTAGGAATTCAAAGTTTAACGATCTCAATTATCAAATTCTAATTGTATATGAAGGATTCTTATGACTTGATGATTCTACCTCGACTTGTTCTCACTCTATTTTAATAGCACTTTCATTTTTCTTTGTTCAAGGTTTCTTTTTCAACTTAACTATATAGATAATTTTTCTTTATAAATCAAATCGTAGACTTACAGCATATTGATCAAATTATCTTTAGGTGTTCCATTAATACTAATGGTGTGGAAGACTCCTATTGCTATCATCAAGTGCAAGTAAAATTATACTCAAGCCATTCATATATCAATAAAGCAAACACAAACTCAATATTTCTCCATATATAATAATAAACTCGAAATTTCATAAAAGGGACCGACTATTCCTGAAGGGAATTCTAATGATGCAAACTTTATTGCTAGTTTGAACTAATGCAAAAATAGTAATAAAAACTTATATAATAGATTACAAGGTCTTAAAGATCTCCCCAAGCTTGGAATCAAGCCAAGCGGGATCAAATAATCCCTTGCGATTATTTGATACCGTAATTGTCGTAGATCACTGTGGCGCCATGGCACGTGGTATCTTCTCCTCAAGGGCCAATCTGAGGCGGAGGGATTGATTGACAGCTTCTAATTCTTTAACACGTAGCTTGTAGAAAAGATTGTTCCTCTTCAGCACTTTCACGTGTTCTTTAATGAACTCATTGTTATCCTAAAGTGTTTGTAGCGTCTTAAGACTCATAGAAAAACCTGCTTCGGTTGTCTGCTTGATATCTTCATCAAGTTTATCAAGATAAAGTCGCAGCAATCGAAGGTGTTTGGGTGTCCCTTACTTCTCCTTGTCCAACACTTCAATCTTCAGCTCCAGAGCCTTCAAATCCCTCTTCCGACACCCATGGTCGGCGTCGAGAAACTCTATAGGAATGGCCTTGGTCTCCTTGCCTTGCTCGCTATTGCTCCCAATCTCCATAGTATTAAAGATAGAATTAAACTAGAATCGGTTAGGCTTTATTTATCCTGATTCTAGATGAGATCGGTTGTGATCTCCTAGTGATTGTGCATATCTTCTACTATTAGATGAGATCGGTTGTGATCTCTTAATTCATTGGATAATCAATGTGTGATCGTTGCCTTGTACATGTACATGTATTTGTTATATATATGGAGACCCCCACATGGGATAATTATGGCAAAATACAGAATTTGACTTGGTATCAGAGCAGCGTTCCCGACTCGGGCCCGCGTCTCCGCGATGGCCACTTCCGCGTTGCAGATCTCCACATCCGTTGGCGCCACCACCACCTCCCTCTCTTCTACCCTCTCCGCCGGCGTGCTCACCTCCACCCTCCCTACCACCATCCCAACCCACTACACCAATTCCATCACCGTGTGTCTCGATCGCACCAATTTACTGCTATGGAGGACCCAAGTGGTTCCCAACATCGTCAGCCAAGGATGGCTCGGCTTCCTCGATGGGTCCTGCGCGGCTCCGCCGGCGAGGATCACCACCGGCAAGGGAACGACCGCCGTCACCCAGCCCAACCCCAACTATGCTATCTGGTGGCACATCGACCAGAGGGTGCTGAGAATCCTCCTTGGGTCGATGACCGAGGATGTCCTCGGGCAGATGGTGGGACAGACCACCGCGGCTGCCGTCTGGAGCATGGTCGTCTCCATGTTCGCCGCCCAAAATCAGGCTGGCATGCGCCAGATCCGCCGTTAGCTGGCGATGACGCGGAAGAACGACATGACCGCCAGCGACTTCTTCCACAAGATGAAAGGGTTTGTCGATGCCATGGCCATGGTCGGCAGCCCCATCTCCGACGACGAGCTGATCGACTACATTGTGGTTGGTCTCGGCTCCTAGTTCGAGGCCCTGCAGTCCTCCCTCACCATCCTCAACCACACCGGCCACGCGCCCACCGTCTCCGACTTATACTCCATGCTCCTCTCGTGTGAGTCCATTCATGAGCAAAAGTCACAGGCTGGCCCCTTTGTTTCCTCGGCTAATTCTGCAGCTCGCCGAGGCGATCAAGGACGTGGTGATGGGCGTCCCTTCGACGGCGCCCCTAACAACGGACGCTTAGGCGGTCGTCCGCATGGTGGACAGCAGCAAGGCGGCGGTGGATTCAACCACTACGGCGGTGGTGGTGGCAACACCTATGGTGGCGGAGGCTACCAAGGTAACCGCGGCAACCGCAATGGCTGCGGTGCCAATGGTTTCGGAGGTGGCAACGGCAACGGGGGAGGGCGCAATGGCAATAGCCGTAGTCGTACCCGTCCACAATGCCAAATCTGCAAGATATGTGGGCACGAGGCCCTCACCTGTCGCAACCGCTTCAACCACGTGTATCAAGCCGATGCACAGCGATCGGGCAACTCCGTGTCTTCCTCCTTCCCGGATGAGCGACAGTGGATCATGGACTCCGGGGCCACCGACCACTACACCAACGACATGGAGCGCATGAGCATCCATGAGCGCTACCTCGGCAAGGATCAAGTTCAGGTCGCCAACGGCACAGGTTTGTCTATTGCGCATGTTGGCCATTCTAATTTAGCTGGTTCCTCGCAATCCCTTGCCTTGAGAAATATCCTTCACGTTCCTGATATTAGCAAAAATTTGCTTTCCGTTTATCGCCTTGTGTCCGACAATGATATATTCATCGAATTTCACAAACAATTTTTGTGTTAAGGACAAGGCCACGAGGAACGTCATCCTTCATGGTAGAAGTCGAGGTGGACTCTACCCTCTTCCGTTTGATCGAGCTTCCATCCATGCTCGCCATGCGTCCTCCGGCGTCAAGGTCTCGCCATCCCAATGGCACCACCGCCTCGGTCATCCGTCAAATAAAATAGTCCAGAATATTGTTAGGTCCAACAATTTACCTTGTTCATCAAATTTTGATTTATCTGTTTGTGATGCGTGTCAACGTGCCAAGATTCACCAACTTTCTTATAATAATTCATCTCGTGTTTCACATACTCCTCTTGAGCTTATTCACACAGATGTATGGAGGCCTGCTTTACCTTCTTCCGGGGGTTTTAAGTACTATGTTAGCTTTATCGATGATTTTAGTCACTATTGTTGGATCTATATCATCAAAAATAAATCTGATGTTGAGGGCATTTTCTATATGTTTCAGAATCTGGTAGAGCGACAGTTAAACACCAAAATTCGCGTCGTTCGATCCGATTGGGGTGGTGACTACCATCGCCTCCATGCTCACTTTCAGCGCACGGGCATCTCTCATCGCGTGTCTTGCCCTCACACGTCCCAACAAAATGGCATTGCCGAACGCAAGCATTGACATCTTGTCGAAACTGGGTTAGCACTTCTCGCTCATTCGTCTCTCCCCCTTCGCTTTTGGGACGAGGCTTTCCTTACCGCTCGCTATCTCATAAATAGGATGCCCTCCCCTACTCTCGACAACACTACCCCCTGGCTCGCCTCCTCCATATTGACCCCGATTATTCTTTCTTATGCACGTTTGGCTGTGCGTGTTGGCCGAGCCTACGAAAATATAACTCTTGTAAGTTAGAGTTTCGGTCCAAGATGTGTGTGTTTCTCGGGTATAGCCCCATGCACAAAGGCTATAAGTGCCTCGACCGTCTACAGGACGTGTGTATATCTCTCGTGATGTCATCTTCGACGAGAAGATTTTCCCGTTTGCCTCGCCCGGTGTCACTATTGATATTTCCACCTTGCAGCATGTTACCTTTCCCGCAGATGAACCAGCTATTCAGAATACTAACATGCGTAATTATGACATTTCCTTGTTGCCAGTTGACCCTCCTTGTATTTTTCCTTCTGTGGTTGTGCAGGATCCGATCGATGTGCCCCCTGGTTCAATCGACGTGCCGCCCTCGACGGAGATCGCCGTGCATGGTCCGCATGCCTCGTCACGCGCGCCAGATGGGTTCGCACCTGGCGATGCTATGCCACGCTCTCCACGCCCCGCACCGTCGATGCCCGGGTCGGCCCCTTCAGCTGGGCCGCATTTTCCCAGGGCCACGCCACCACTCTCCCCTGCGGGCTCCACGTCCGCTGGGCCGTCACCTGGGCCGTCGTCCTCCACCGGCCTCGGGTCGGAATCGGTCGCTGCAATCGACCGAGCACCCTCAGGCGCTTCGTCGCCACCAGTATCACACCCGATGGCGACATGGCGCAGTCAGGGCATTCATCGCCCGAAGGAATACAAGGATGGCACCGTTCGCTACGATCCCTATCGTCGTGGTGCTTTTCTGGCCACTCCCGCGACTTATCGTGGTGCCCTTTCCGAGCCTGCTTGGAGATCAGCAATGGAGGCTGAGTTTGATGCTCTAATCAGTAACCGCACCTGGACTTTGGTACCCCGACCTCCTGGTACTAATATTGTTAGCAGCAAATGGATATTCAAAACAAAATTTCGTCCCGATGGTTCTGTGGACAAACACAAGGCACGTTTGGTGGCTCGAGGTTTCAGTCAGCAGCACGGTATTGACTATCATGACACTTTTAGTCCAGTGGTTAAACCAGTCATCGTACATCTTGTGCTCTCGCTTGCTGTCTCTCGGGGATGGTGTCTCCGTCAGATTGATGTTAGCAATGCCTTCCTTCATGGATTTCTTGAGGAAGATGTCTACATGCAACAGCCTCCTGGTTTTGTGGATTCTCGCTACCCAAATTATGTGTGTAAGCTTCAGCGGGCTTTGTATGGTCTCAAGCAGTCTCCACGTGCTTGGTATGCACGTTTGAGTGATCGCCTTCTTCAGCTTGGTTTCATTCCTAGCAAGGCTGACACCTCCCTCTTCACCTATGACCAGCATGGCGTTCAGGTCTATATGCTTGTGTATGTGGATGATATTGTTATTGATGGATCCTCCCCGTCTGCAGTGGATCATGTGGTTCAAACTCTTTGGGCCACCTTTCCTATCAAGGACCTTGGTCCACTAGAGTATTTTCTTGGTATTGAGGCTGCCTATAAATCTCAGGGGATGGTTCTTACTCAACACAAGTATGCGCTGGACCTTCTGCATCGCGCAAATATGGAGCAGTGTCGGGTTGTTACCACTCCTATGTCTTCAACGGACAAGCTCTCCCGTGATGATGGTGATCCTCTTGGTCCCGATGATGTTTTTCGGTATCGGAGTTTAGTCGACGGCTTGCAGTATCTCACTCTCACCAGACCGGACATGTCCTTTGCTGTGAACAAAGTGTGCCAATACTTGTCTCAGCCCACGACTATTCATTATGAAGCAGTCAAGCGGATTCTTCGATATGTCAAAGGCACTCTCTCTACTGGCCTCCATATTCAGCCGTCTTCCTCTACGGTACTAGATATCTACACTGATGCTGACTGGGCAGGCTGTCCAGATGATCGTCGTTCCACAGGCGGTTTTGCTATTTTCCTTGGAGGAAATTTAATCTCCTGGAGTTCTCGCAAGCAGCCCACGGTTTCCCGCTCTAGTACCGAGGCTGAATATAAGGCACTAGCTGATGGCACTGCTGAAGCTACCTGGATTCAGTCGGTTCTCAAGGAACTTGGTGTTCTTCAGTCTCGCCCACCAGTGTTATGGTGCGACAACCTTGGCGCCACATATATGTCCACCAATCCCGTTTTTCACGCCCGCACCAAACACATCGAGATCGACTTCCATTTTGTCCGTGAGAAAGTCGCTTTGGGAGCTCTTCATGTCCGTTTCATCTCCTCGGCAGATCAGATCGCCGACGTGTTCACTAAACCTGTCACACAGGTGGTGCTTCGCAAGTTTCGGTCCAATCTCAACCTTGTTCACGACGGTTTAGATTGAGGGGGGTATTAAAGATAGAATTCAACTAGAATCGGTTAGACTTTATTTATCCTGATTCTAGATGAGATCGGTTGTGATCTCCTAGTGATTGTGCATATCTTCTACTATTAGATGAGATCGGTTGTGATCTCCTAATTCATTGGCTGATCAATGTGTGATCGTTGCCTTGTACATGTACATGTATTTGTTATATATATGGAGACCCCCCACGATGGGATAATTACGGCAAAATACAGAATTTGACTCATAGGAGCCTTTTTTCTTGGCTTCTATCCCTTGGTTGAGAGCCCTCACGTGTGAATAAGAGGTATATTGGTTTCTAGAGATTATGATTAAGAGAAATAGTGGCAGTACATAAGGGGGGTCAGAGGTCGGTAAAACTCGCGAGAAACACCAAATTGTCGTCTAAGAAAAGAATCTTAACGAAATAGGGAAAGAAATCATGGATTTAGAAGTGTCCTGCCGCGTAACGACCAACTATACGGGCGTGGCTCGTATAGCTTCGGCCTTATAGTTGGTTCCGGGAAGATATTTCCAAATATCTCGAGTCTAGATCGATTAAATCAGGACTTGGAACCGACAATAACACTTTTTTTCAATGAATAAACGAAAAGTGTCTGAGAGTTTAACGACCAACTATACAGCCGGAATTTTGATTCCGATCGTATAGTTGTGACCCTATAGATACAGACACCAAAAAGCAAAACTAACTGAGAGTTTAACGACCAACTATACGGCCAGAATGTTTAGTTCCGGTCATATAGTTGCGACCGTATAGGCTCAGATATCGAAAACAATTTCACAAAGATGATACAGAGAGTTTAACGACCAACTATACGGCGGGAGCTTTCTCTCCGGTCGTATAGTTCTGCCCGTATAGTTGGTAAAACTCCTCTAAAACTTCAGAAAAACACAAGGAATTTAAAGGCAGAATTTTCAAAAGTAAAAATTGTGAAAAAAAATCTGAAAACAAATCACTTATTTGGGTAAGAACACTTACCTTGCACTTACCATTTGATTATTCGGGAATAAATAACTTCTCCAACAACAAAGACTCCTTTTCTCTTGGGGGAATTGACCTTAGTTCATTGAATAACTTTCGTAAACAGAAATCACCAGGACTAAAGTTCCTCTCAACACAATTGGTGTCTTGTTGGGAAAACATGGATACTGCATCTAACATCTTTATTTATTGCCTCTACATGATCTGCAACTCAAATTCTTGAAGTGAAAGAATCCAACAGATTAGTCTTGGCTTATGGTCTTTCCTTTCAAGAAGTTCTTTTAAGCCATCACGATCCGTGTGAACTCTTACCTTTGCATCAACTATATAGGAACGAAATTTATCACAAGAGAAAAATACAGCAAAAAGTTCCTTTTCTTCCTTAGGGTAATTCTTTTGAGCACCATTAAGAGTTCTACTAGCATGATGTATAATATTAAATCTACGACCAATATGTTATCCTAAAGTTACTCCGACAACATCATCACTAGCTTCATATATTAAGTCAAAGGTTGTATCCCATATAGGTTGTTTAATGATAGGAGCACGAGATAAAGCATTTTTGAGTTTATCAAAGGCTTCAAGACACTTATCATCAAAATTAAATCTTACTCTCTTCTGCAGGAGGTTAGTTAAAGGTTTAGATATTCTAGAGAAATTTCTAATAAACCTTCTATAAAAACCCACATGACCAAGGAAACTTCTTATACCTTTAATATCCCTAGGTTGTGGCATTCTCTCTATTGCCTCAACCTTAGCTCTATCAACTTCAATTCCTTTACCTGATACCTTGTGTCCAAGGACTATACCTTTCTAACCATAAAATGACACTTCTCCCAGTTTAGAACAAGATTAGTTTCTTCGCAATGCTACAAAACTCTTTTGAGATTATCCAAGCAATTAGTAAACGAAGTTCCATAGACAAAAATTCCATCCATAAATACTTCCATTATAAGTTCTATAAAATCCACAAAAATAACAGTCATGCATCTTTGAAAAGTAGCTAGAGCATTACATAAACCAAAAGGCATATGTCGGTAAGCATGTAAACCATAAGGACTAATATGAAAGTTGTTTTAAGTTGGTCATCAGGATGAACAGCTATTTTAGAAAAACCAGAGTATCTGTCCAAGTAGCAAAATGGTATGGTTTGCTAACCTTTCTAAAGTTTGATCTATGAATGGTAAAGGATAGTTATCTTTCCTAGTTTCTTTATTTAATTTTCTGAAGTCTATGCATATCCTATGCCCAACAATAGTTCTAGTAGATATCAATTCATTGTTTTCATTAGGAACAACAGTAAAATCGCCCTTCTTAGGGACGCAATGAACATGACTTACCCATTCACTTTCTTTAATAGGATAGATTATACCTGCGTCCAGTAGACGTACAATTTCTTTTCTTACCACTTCTTTCATTTCAGGCTTCAATCTTCTATTAAATTCTGCAACTGGTTTAGCACCTTCTTCCATGAATATTCGATGGACGGCTATCATTGGACTGATGCCCTTCAAGTCATCTATTAAGTACCCAAAGGCCTTGCGATGCTCCTTAGGTATCTTCATGAGTTCTTCTTCTTCTTCTCCTGAAAGTTTAGCACTAATAATAACAGGAAATTTATTCATATCATCTAGAAACCTGTATTTAAGATTATCTGTTAGAGTCTTCAACTCTGGGGGTGGTAGTTCCTCACCCCCTCTCTTTTCTAGCTCTTCAAAAGCCTCATCAGTTGGAGGTCCCATAATGGGAAGTTGTCGTTGGATTGATGACAAGTACGCCATGAGGGGGTCCTCGAGGCGTGCGAAAGAGAGGGGTGTGAGACGTACGGTATTCCGGGACGGTGAGCACACAAGTTTACCCAGGTTCGAATCCGCCGGCTTTGGACGGATCCTACTCCTGCTAGCAATCCAGTAATACGGCAGAGCCGAAATATGGGTTACAAGGATTTCGCCTGTGCGAGTTGAGAGTCTAAAGTGTTGGGTAGGTGCCCTAAAGGCTCTCCCTAGGACGGCTTATATAGATATCCGGCCTAGGGTTTACAAGAGAGATCTATCCGGCTACGACTAAGAGTAGGTTACAGAGTACATCTTGAACTACAAGTAACACCATGGGCCTAAGTCGGTAAGTCTTCTAGGCCTTCCCGTAGCCGGATTGGACTCCGTCTTTCTCCCTGACTGGGCCGCCCGTGAAGCAAAGCTCTAACCCGAAGTGGGCCACCCTGGTCAGTGAGGAACTATGAGGATACCCGGAAAGTATATCCCCAATAGCAGCCCCCGGAGGCCTCCAAGATCCAAAGTCGGATTTATCATCGTCTATCTTAATCTTCGGCTTGCAGAATCTTGAAGAGTTCCTGAAACTTCACAACAAAAAATACGATCCGGGCCTTAAAAAATAAGTCGGACCTATCAACAGGTTACTCGGATTTTCCAGCTTGATTTCAAACTAAGCCGGAATTTGATCTCAAACGCCACCTGACACTAGTCATGGTCAAGTCACGTCATCTGACAGGCATTCCGTCAGCACGACCGTTGGTGGGTCCGCGGTTCGCGGAACCGAGGCGCCGTTTCAATGCGTGCGCAGAAATCGAGGCGACGTAATCATCGCGTGGGTCCTTCCCAGTTTCTTCCACGACGCGTGGCGGTTACACTGTAGCATTTGCACAAATCTTGGCGCAGTTAGGTGGATATAAGGGGTTAGGATCTTCTCCTTCTCTCTTCACCTGTCCTTTTCCTTTTCTTTTCCTCCCAATCTCTCTGCGCGCACAGAGCTCCTTCATTCCTCCCCCAAAAAACTCCCAGTGCCGCCCATCCTAGGTCATCTGCCCGCCGGAGAAATGGCCTCTTCTTCCTCTTCCGGACTAGCGGCAGCGGCGGCGATGGTGGCGATGGAAGCGGTGGCGGAGAAGGAGAGCTTCCGCGGGATCTGGATCCCCTGCATGCTCGACGACGAGAAGCTCCAGAATGTGGAGAAGTAAGGGCTCCTCTACGCCGGCGACTGGCGGAGCGACTTCGAGGAAACCGTCAACCCACGCGCCGACGAGCAAGTCCACTTCGGCACCCACCTCGACAGAGGTTTGTCGTTTCCTCCCTCGGAGTTCTTCTCCGAGGTGATTGATCATTACGGAGTTCAACTCCATCATCTTCCTCCCAAATCTCTCTTAGAGATGAGCGCTTACACTTCTTTGTGTGAGGGCTTTCTCGGCATTAGGCCGAGTTTGACTCTATTCCGGTACTATTTTCATGTCCGGAGAAACTCTATCACTGCCGGTGTTCCTTACATCACCGATACTATTAGTTTTTCGCTTAGACGCGAGCGCGCATATCCCAAAATTCTAGCCAGTGACTCAGTTAAACAATGGCCAGCCACATTTTTTACCATAAGGATATTCCGGCTCCCGACAACGCCACTGCTTTGCCGGCTTTCATCGACGGAGCTGCCACGGCCCAACCGTCCTGGGACGAGGCTCCTCCGGCTCTCACTGACGATCTGATCCTCTCTAAGAGGCGGATCGAATACTTGATCAAACACAAGGGACTGAAGGGATCCGACTTGGTCCAATGCTAGGTCTCATGCCGGATCCAGCACCTTCAGTACCACGGAACCCGACTGATGCACTCCATCACATCTTCCAAGAAAGACTCCCTCCGCATCATCCCCAAAGCCTACACCACACAAGGCTATATAAGCCAGATCAAGTGGCTGATCAGGGAGCAGATCGAGAGGAGGATCCCGGAGGTTTATATGGATATGCATACGGCGGATAACCCCGTAGTGCCAGTAAGCTTCTATCAGTACACCTTTTTATGTGTTTCAATCTTCGAGTTACATTGCAATACTGATATGTTTTCTTCTTTTCAGCTTGCTGACCTCCCCGAGTCAGAACTTGCTCCGCTCGAAGGATATCCTCCAAAGTTCTCTCAGGAGACAGAGGTGGTTCCATTGCCGGACCTTGTGCTCAAGAAGTGCAAAGCTCCGACAATGGCTGTTGGCACAAAGGAGGTGCCCGTCGTGAAGAGGTAACTTTCAATCACAACTTCCGCCTTTGCATTTTACTCGAATTTCCTTCTGAGATTTAATGTTTCTGAGTTTACTACATTCTCAGAGCAAAACCGCTCATCAAGGGTAAGGGGAAAGGAACTTCTTCGAAGCCCTTGCGTCAGATGAAGCTTACCATAGCTTCTCCTGCCGTGGCTCCTCCGACTCCTGCCCCTCATCCTTCCGCAACGCCGGTGATCTCTCCGGATGCCGCAGAAGATCCGGCTCCTTCAACAGAGCCTGTGACCCTTGAGTCGCAAACTGACTTCACCATGGGTGAGTCAGATTTAGACAAGGGTGAACCCTCTTTGGGTAATGATCCCTTGGCAGAAACCTTTGCCAAAAGCCTTATCAGCAATCCGGGACTTGCCAAGTTTGGCCTGTCCCGGAAATCTGCTGAAGAAATCCAGCGGCTCGCCAGGCAATGCTTAGAGAAAAGAAACTTATCTTCCTAAGAAGCGCAAGAGGCAGAGGACGTCAAGTTCTCCGACCTTCTTGCCCAGGTGCGCCTTCGCGACGAGAGAATAAGGACTGGTGAGCTTCCAACAGCACCAGTGATTCCTCTGACTCTCGTCGAGAAGGTGGCCGTTGAAGTGAACGTGAGTTTGGATAAACTCACTCGCGAACAATATGTAAGTCAGAATTCCAACTCCTGTTTTTCCTTTATTGTATTTTATATCATATCCTCTAGCCCCCAAGCATGAAGTAGGATAAAATTCTGGGTTTATGCTTCATTAGGATGCCAAAGAATGAACTAGTGTAGCCCCCAAGGCTCGTGCTGATATTAACAAAAATATTAGCCCGAGTCTTAAGTAGCTTTCTGACTTTGGGTATTCTGACTTACAGAAAGTATGTTCCTATAACCAGGATTTATTGAAGAATGTATGTGATAAGCAGAGAGAGATCAAGGCTCTCTGACTTAAAAATGCTGAACTTAAAGTCTCCAAGGATGAGGCTGAAGGTAAACATTTCGAGACTCAAGCCTTGTCTTTCATGTTTTCATAGTCGAACTTTTTCTGAACTGTTGTTCTTTTTGACTTACAGCGCTGGTAAAACAATCCTGCGCCATGATTGAAGAGGCCGAGAACCTCAAGACCTTGGTGGTGGAGAACAAGGAGCTTCGCCAAGAGCTGGATAAGCTCAAGGCGGATCATGAAAAGAGCATAGCTCAAGTCCTTGAGTCCTCCTCCTTGGCTACTGATGAGCGTGATCGCAATATCGCTGCTCAAGATAAAACAATCTCGGACCTCAAAAATGAGCTTAGCAGAGAGAAGGACCTTTCCGATGCGCTCCGGGCTGAACTCCAGAGTCTTCAGGAAGAGAAGACGAAAATTGACGACGTCATTTTCGGTACGTTCCATCTGTCTGACTTTTCCGCTTTCTTCGACTTCTATCAATGTCGGATTTTTCTTGATTTATTTTGTGTATAGGTCCTCTGAACTTGACGGACTCTTCCTCCACCGAGCCCCGCACCCACCGGCTTACTCAAGTCGGTGACCTGCTTCATGACTTCCGACAATCCCTTGAGGACATCGGCGAAGCTCTCAAGATTCCGGACATGCACAACATGTCGGATTTTCAGGTGCGGGACAAGGCAAAGGAGATGCCGCAGCTTGTTCAGGATTGGAATATGTCCTACGCACGGACTGTGGCGCAGAACGCTCTCACCATGGTCATGAGCCACCATGGAAATATGGAAATATGGCAAGTGACCAGAGGGTACTGCAAAGTAGATGAAGACGGCCAGGAGCAGGACCTTCAAGCCATCATGCACTCCTGCGCCGGATATGGGTGTCACGTGGCTGACTTGACCAGCTACGAGACCCCTTTCTTCACCCGCGTGGCTACTCTGCCTCCTCCTCCAAAAGAATCAGCAGAAATTTCCGATGATAAACGCACCATCTCGGATGCGGACATCTCGAAACAATACCAAGGCGGCGTATCCAGCGAGCCGGCGGCTCCTTCCTCTCCTACATCATAGATTAGCAGAAATACGTGTGTTATTATGAAAAACATGATGGGCCTGTAAAAATGCAGTACTATAATTTTGCTAGTGCTAAGATTTTGATCTATTAAACACTTTTGGCTTTAAATTTTTGTGTGCATGAAATGTTTACACAAGCACTTGTATTTTTTCGTCTATACTTATCGTTTATTTGGCTTTCCGCCTCGTTCCTTTCGTGAGCCGGCTAAACCTTCTGCCGGAAACTTTGCCGAGCAACGGAGCTCAATCGCTAAACCAGTTTAAACTTGAAAACAAAGCCGGTTTCCAGTACCAACAATTCACTACTCGGAAAATGCCCGCATCCAGCAATCAGACAAATAACTAAAGTAAAGACTAGAAACTTTAGAGTTATACCCGAGGGTAGCAGTTTTAGAATCAGAAATCTAAACTAGAATGAGCATGAGCATAAAGTACTTTCAAGCATTCTGGGATTTTCGACTATGACATGATCATTCAGAAATAACATGGTAAAAACTTCTCAGAAAATATTGAGGCAACCAAAACTTTTATTTCTCACAGAACATGTACATATATATGTTTACAAAGAAGGACAAAGTAAGAATAAAAGGGACATAGCTGAGCAATATTCCACGGTCTGTCTAACTCATCCGGATTTGTACTGCCTCCAGCTCTCTTTCTCTTCTTAGTAGCAGGTCTTTCTTTGACAGGCCTCATGTCAGTTAAGTAGTACGATCCATTGTGCAATACTCGACTAACTAAAAAGGGCCCTTCCCATACCGGGGAAAGTTTTTGCTTTCTTTGTTGCACAAGCCGGAGAATCAAATCACCTTTATTGAAAGATCTGTTTCTGACTCTCTGGCTATGATACTTGCGTAACTTCTGCTGATAGGCTGTAGATCTCATTTCAGCAACGACGCGAACTTCTTCGACTAAGTCGAGATCATTTTGTCGAGAAATCTCGGCATCCTCTTCAATATATGCGGCCACTCTAGGAGAGGTGTGAATCAAATCACTAGGAAGAACTGCTTCTGTACCATAGACCAAGAAGAAAGGTGTGTATCCGGTTGACCTGTTTGGAGTCGTTTGTAAACTCCATATTACAGAGGGTAATGCCTCTGCCCAAGCCCCCGCAGCACGTCATAGTGGTGCTTCGAGTCTCGGTTTTAGGCCTTGTAGGATTAAACCATTTGCTCTTTCGACTTGTCCGTTAGCCTGTGGATGTGCGACTGACGCAATATCAAGCCGAATATTTTGCTCGTTGTAGAATTTGGCCAATTCTCCCATAGAGAAGTTACTCCCATTGTCCGTAATAATGCTATGTGGATAACCATACCGGATTATAACATCCTCGACAAATCTTTTGGCTGTTGCTCCATCACAACTAGTGACAGGCTTAGCCTCAATCCATTTGGTGAATTTATCCACCATCACTAAGAGATGAGTAAATCCACTTGGAGCTCGTTTAAAAGGTCCTACCATATCAAGCCCCAGACCACAAAGGGCCATGTTATAGGTATTGTTCGCAGTTGATCAGCTGGAACATGAGCTTGTTTGGCGTACTTTTGGCAGCCTTTGCACGTCTTGACTAATCGTTCGGCATCTGCCTGAGCTGTAAGCCAAAAAATCCGTGTCTAAAAGCTTTTGCCACTAAAGATTTGGCTGCAGCGTGGTGATCACACTTGCCTTCGTGGATTTCTCTTAAGATTTCCACTCCTTCTTCCGAAGATACACAGCGCTGAAAAACCCCAGAAACACTCCGCTTATAGAGCTCACCTTTAACAATAGTATAGGCTTTTGCTCGTTGAATAATCTGCCGGCTCAGAACCTCGTCTTCAGGTAATTTGCCATCTACCAAATAATCGAGGTAGGGTTGAGTCCAGTTGGGAATTACAGCCAGAACTGCTATCAAAGGTGAGTCAGATTTGGTCGGATATTCCTCATCTACTCCCTTTATTGAGGGAACTTTGAGGTGCTCTAAAAAAGCGCCATCTGGGACCTCTTTCCGTGCAGAACCTATCCGAGATAGTGCGTCTGCTTCCTCATTTTCTGCTCGAGGGATATGTTGAACTTCAAATCCTTCGAACGATTTAGATAGATCATCCACGACAACTTTATATGCTGCCATGTGCTTATTTGCATTACAAATATCCGACACTTGTTGAGCAACAAGATCCGAATCTCCATAACACATCAAACGTCGAATGCCAATATCCTTAGTAATCCGGATTCCATGCAGCAGTGCTTACTCGGCAATATTGCTTGTCGCTATGAAGTGGATCTGCAACACGTATAAAAGTTTATCTCCTTGGGGTGATTTGAGCACCACGCCAGCCCTTGAGCCCCCGCGAGCCTTAGACCCGTCAAAATAGAGGGTCCAATATTCCGACTCTGGGAGGATCAGGTTCTCCTTCATCTCTGTCCAATCAGCGACAAAGTCAGCAAGGATCTGGGATTTGATTGCTGTCCGAGGTTTATACTCAATGTCAAAAGCTGAAAGCTCTATGCCCCATTTGGCGACGCGTCCTATGGCGTCACTATTGTTGATTATATCTCTCATGGGAGTTGTGCTCACCACGGTAATTGGATGCTCCTGGAAGTAGTGTTGTAACTTACGAGATGCTAGAAAAACACCGTAAGCCAATTTTTGATAGTGCGGATACCGCTGTTTTGACTATGTTAGGACTTCACTGACAAAGTAAGTCGGACGCTGCACCAGGTGCTCCTGATTTTCCTCCGGTCTCTCCACCACCATGATGATACTAACGACCTTATTTGTCGCAGCAAGATAAAGCAACATCGGTTCTTGAGGTTCCGGCGTTGCAAGGATAGGAGCAGATGAGAGTACTTTCTTCAGGTCTTGTAGTGCAGCTTCAGCTTCATCAGTCCAAACAAAATCTTTGGTCTTTTTTAGGAGTTTGTATAATGGTGCGGCTCTTTCACCAAGCCAGCTTACAAACCGACTGATTGCAGCAATGCAACCAGTTAGTCTTTGTACGTCCTTCAGGCGAGTTGGCCTGGAAATATTAAGTATAGCCTTGATTTTTTTCCGATTCACCTCTATGCCTCTCTGAGACACGATGAAACCTAACAATTTTCTGACTGGTATTCCAAAGAAGCACTTCTTCGGGTTAAGCATGATGTTGTATTTTCGTAGGTTGGCAAATGTTTCCTCCAAGTCGGAAATCAACGTTTCCTTCTTTTTGGACATTACCGCAGTATCATCCACGTATGCATGCACATTGCGTCCGAGTTGGTCGTGGAGGCAACGCTGCATCGTGCTCTGGTACGTAGCTCCTGCGTTCTTCAGCCCAAAGGGCATCATAACAAAACAGAAGGTTCCGAAGGGGGTTATGAATGAAGTTTTGACTTTGTCAGATTCCTTCATCCGGATTTGGTGATAACCGGAATATGCGTCGAGAAAACAGAGGAGTTCCGAGCCTACCGTAGAATCGATAACTTGATCAATTCTAGGTAGAGTGAACAGATCTTTTGGACAAGCCTTGTTCAAGGCAGTATAATCAACACACATCCTTAAATTAGTGGTGTCCTTTTTAGGGACCATTACAGGATTGGCCGACCACTCAGTGTGGATGACCTCTTCTATGAATCCGGCTAACTCGAGCCGTGCTAGTTCCTTAGCTATTGCCTTACGCTTTTCATCGCCAAATCGTCATAGGGACTGTTTGACGGGTTTAGCATTCGGGTTTACATTTAGAGAGTGCTCGGCAAGTTCCCTAGGTACTCCGGTCATGTCAGATGGCTGCCATGCAAAGATATCTTCATTTGCTTGGAGGAACTTGATGAGCACGCTTTCCTATGCGCTACCTAGGCCTACGCCTATCTAGGTCACCTTGGAGGGGTCATCATCCTTCAACGGTGTCTTCTTCGTCTCTTCTAATGCCTTGAACTCCGGATTTGGCTTTGTCACCTCCTTCTTCGTTGTGGGCATCTCGGACGGATCTATGCTTTTCTTGATTTCCTGGTACTCCTAGGCGTGCAGCATGGCTTTGGCAAAGGCGGCATTTCCATCCTCGCACTCTCGCGCTTTCTTCAGGTCTCCCTTGATGGTGATCACGTCGTTGGGACCTGGAATTTTCATCATATTGTAAATGTAACACGGATGAGCCATAAAAGCCTAGTAAGCCGGACGTCCGAATATAGCGTGGTACGCGCTCTTGAACGGGACCACTTCGAAGGAAAGTGCCTCCGTCCGATAGTTCTTTGGAGTTCCAAAGGTAACATCCAAAGTGATCTCTCCCAGGGAATTGGCTTGTCTTACTGGGACAACTCCGTGAAAGATCACAGAGCTATGGTTCAACTATGTTTCCGAGATCTTCATCCGGCGTAGCGTTTCGACATAGAGAATATTGATACTGCTACCACCGTCCATGAGGGTCTTGGAGAAACCATAACCGTCAATCAGTGGATTGACAATTAAAGCGTATTTTCATCACCTGTGCAACTTAGGCGGATGATCAGTGTGGTCAAATGTGATTGCCACTTCCAACCAGTCCAGGTATTGGGGGACAGCCGGAACTGTTGCATTGAGCTCATGTAGAACTGCTTTCTTGACCTTTGCTGGTTGAGATCCGAGGAAAGTGACATAAGTGTCCTTCTTGGTGGGAAAAGTTTTCTTCCCTTCCGGCTTGGGATTTGAAGCATCAGCTTCCTCCATGTCGGGATCTTCCTTGGTCTCTTTTTCCTTTTCGGGATTCTTCTTTCCCTTCTTCCGCTTAGCTTTGTAGCCCGCGGTGTCATCTCTTTTGATGTCGTCGTTGAAACGACATTCGGCGTTGGTGTGGGATGAGCCCCCATTTGCGTCTAGGTGATGCACACATGGGTTATTGCCAATGTCGGCCCAAGAGTAGGTTTTGCCTGGTTGCTGGTCTCCTCTACCCTGGACTCTTGAAGTTCACGTCCACGCCCGCGGCCTCCGCCGCGGCCTCCTCGTCCTCCAGACCCGAAAGTAGCAGTGACCACTGATGTTTCCGCGTTGGGTTTTCTTCCGAGGTATTTTTGCGCTTCTGAGCCTATTGCTTTGGTTGTTTTGCTGATTGAGGCACAACTAGGGCATTGAGCAATCCCTCTGCATCATCGTCAGCATCTGCATACATGCTCACTGTTTCTATCATCTCTCCCAAATTAGTGACCTTGTCACACTTCAAGCGATGATGCAGTAGACCAATTCGGAGACCTGCAATGAAAGCTTCAATCGCAGTTTGATCATTTACTCCTTCACAGGAGTTCTTGGTGTCGATCCATCGTCCGAGGTAATCCTGACAAGTTTCTCCGGCTTTCTGGGTGCAACGCTGTAGGTCTCCGACCATACAGGTCCTCCGATATGTGCCTTCGAAATTCCGAAAGAACGCACTTTGCATGTCATACTAGTTATGTATGGTGTTCTCCGGAAGTTCATTGAGCCATGATCGTGTCATCTTCTGCAACATAAGTGGGAGATATCGGGTTGCGACCAGGTTGTTTCCGCCTTTAGCGATGCAACAAGCTTGGAAGAAATCCTGTAGCTAGGTATCTTGCCTAGCAATGCCGTCGTAGGCTTGGATGTGTCTTGAGATAGCAAATCCTTCCGAGAATCTTGTAGCTCTGATGCATGGTCCGAAGCACTTTGGGCCCACGTAGATATCATTGTTTTTGTAGCGCCGAGCCTCTATGTTGGAGTTGATCATATGCCTTGCGTCATTCGGGGATAAAGATCGTCCCGAATGTCGGCAGTGGCTGCGGTGCCTTGGAGCCGGACTTTGGCTTCTGCCACCACCTCCTCCGCCACGTCGTCCTCCTTTCCCTCCTTGGGAGCCGTTGTGATGATTGTTTGGTGGAGAGGGTGGGGCAGCTGGATAGTTTCCGGCTGATCGCCGGCCTCCGTCCGGAACGTCATTATTCCGGTTCCGGGGAGGGTCTTGACTACGACGAGCCCCCTGCCGGCTTGTCCCGGCGTGGTTTCCATCGTTTCTTCGTCCGTCGTTCCCACCATGGTGAGGCCTAGCTAGACGGCTTGCATGTCTAGGAGGTGGCATTTTTTGACGATCCTCCTCCCGACGTTTCTCTTTATCTTCTCCCCTTCGATCATTGGATTCTGGTCGGGCAGGATTCCTCAGATTCAGAGCAGCGATGGCCTCTTTCTCGGCCGCTGGGGCAATGTTGCTCCAGTCGCGCGTAGTCCTGCGATGCTGTCCTGACGATCCGGTTCTCGAATAATTGTCCTCCCGTCGTTCGGGGCGATAATGCTGCTCTGGAACGCGATGGGGTCTTACGTCAGCCCATGCCGAATCTGTGCGACATTGGTCGGAATCCGAGACCAGTTTTTGACTTCCGGACAGGGCGAACTTTTGCTGCTCCAGTCCCTTGTTGAGTAGTTTGATACCCAAACGGATCTCCTCTGGTCCTGGATTAGCCGATAGAATTTCTCGGGCCGCCACGGTATTCTGTACTGGGGTTGGATATACCCAATCTCCTTTGCTACCTTTTCGTGGCTTCCCCATCTCATCTCCGAAAAGGACGGCACGGATATGTGGGAATTGGTCGTCATTGGTGTGACGCTTCCGTGTCTTCTGATGTAACCGAGACATATAGTCCTTAGTTGACATGCGTTTCTTCTCCTCCCCGATGTTTTTGGCTTCATCCAGGAGTTGTTGACGACGCGCTTCTAGGACTTGGGCCCTTTCGTCTAGTTCTTCAGCAGTAAGTTCTGCAGTTGTAGGGATAGGTGTGGTTAATGCAACATCGATGAGTTTACACGCACCTTCAGTGATCACATGTCCATCCACTGATTCTTCTTTTTTCGGCTCTTCTGGGATAAGTGCTCCATCCGAGTCTTCTTCGTATTCCTCGGCAATCACCTCCTATGTCAGAGGGTCTTTTGCCGGGGTCTTGTTTTTCTTGTTCTTCTTCTTTGCCTTCTTGGCAGCGCCAGTAGCAAAGACGGCTTTGGGTCCGTTTCCCAGAGTCAAGCTCTGATCAGTACTTTTGGACATCTAGACCTCGGGATTATCTCCGACGTCCATGTCATCCTGCGCTTTGGGAGAGTGATCCCCGGATCCTTCATCCATGGCTTCTCCTTCTTCTGCAGCCTTGGAGTTGTACTCCTCTTCATATTCCGTGGAGAACTTTCGGAAATCTGCTGACTTCATCGATTCATCCGAGGATGCGGGTACGTCGGCGTTTGTTCCAATTGCCTCTAGCACAGAGTCGGTGTTTTCTCCAGCGTCGACAGAGTCAGATCCGGATCCCACATACCCGACGAAGTGCGACGCATGCTTCCTGAGGTACTTGCGGCTCTCGCGATCAGCCATGTCAAAACTTTTGATGGTCTCGAGAATTGCATTTTCGCTTGCATCTTGCATTATCATACGTCGTAGTGTGTACCTTAGGAAAGGTCTGTCTGTCCCAGCATCATCAGAGCCGGAATCAGTGTCGTTGATATGCTCCTCCTGGATTTCGACTTCCGCGGGTGGGTTGATCTGGGATACGGTCTCTCCGAGGAGATCCACTCCAGATTCAGCTTGAACCGCTAGGTCTTCCTCAGGCTCGGATTTCTCCACTATCTCCGCGGCTGGTGCGGGCTGGGTGGGATTAGGGTTTTCTGAGATCCGGAACTCTGCCGCCTCCGCGGACAAAGGGGACCCAGAAGATTCTTCTGCCTCTATCATCACCGCTGGGGTGGGTGGGGCAGGTTCAGTGAAACCGATGTAAACATCGATCTCGCCAAAAGACATGATTGTGTAGGAAGTCACGGCCTCCCTAGCCAGAATCCACGTCTCGTCGAGAACGATGAGAGGGACGTTGCTGGCGTAGAGGATGTGACCGATGGCGATAGTCTCGCCGATTCCGATTCTTGCAGATTCCGCTCGGAACGCAGATCCGAAGCTCACTTGCCCCACGGTGGGCGCCAACTGTCGTCGGGTTGATGACAAGTATGCCATGAGGGGGTCCTCGAGGCGTGCGGAAGAGAGGGGTGTGAGACGTACGGTATTCCGAGACGGTGAGCACACAAGTTTACCTAGGTTCAAATCCGCCGGCTTTGGACGGATCCTACTCCTGCTAGCAATCCAGTAATACGGCAGAGCCGGAATATGGGTTACAAGGGTTTCTCCTATGCGAGTTGAGAGTCTAAAGTGTTGGGTAGGTGCCCTAAAGGCTCTCCCTAGGACGGCTTATATAGATATCTGGCCTAGGGTTTACAAGAGAGATCTATCCGGCTACGACTAAGAGTCGGTTACAGAGTACATCTTGAACTACAAGTAACACCATGGGCCTAAGTCAGTAAGTCTTCTGGGCCTTCCCGTAGCCGGATTGGACTCCGACTTTCTCCCTGACTGGGCCGCCCGTGAAGCAAATCTCTAACCCAAAGTGGGCCACCCTGGTCAGTGAGGAACTGTGAGGATACCCGGAAACTATATCCCCAACAGAAGTGAATCAAATTCATTTTCTAGTTCTCCCAGGGACTTGTCCTCAATAACTATTTCTTCATAATTTGAATCTTCATTTATTTCTTCTTCTTGATTACTAAAGAAAAGAGCCGCCATTTTCTTAATAGTTCTCTCTTCCTCTTCTTCTTGTATTTGTGGAGGCCTGTCTTTAAATTTGGAAAAGTGGAATTTATTTTCCGTTCCCCCAAGCTTAAGAGACACAATCTCCTTCTTGAAATTAACATAGGCACCTATATCACCCAAAAAGTTCCTTCCAAATATAATTGGGCAAAGAGTGTCAGCTGGCATATCGACAACTACAAAATCGATAGGAAAGTTTTTATTGCCAATTGTGACAGTTGCATCTTCAACTACTCCCATTGGAATTCTAAGATTTTTATTGTCTAACATAATTGTCATATCAGTATTTTCAATTGTAGCCGGTTCTATTTCTTCTTTTATTTCTAAGTAGAATTCATAAGATATAACATTAACTTTGGTGCCAAGATCACATAAACCGTAATGCGAGGTTTCTTTAAATATGCAGGGAAGAATAGGCTTACCCACATATTTTACCTTTGTTTTACCTTCAACCAATACGGAAGTATCTTCATCAAGTTCAACTATGTTACAATGTGCGTACATAGCCATAATTGCTTCCTTGGTTACCTCTTCATCTTTGGTTTCTTCCAGATGTTCCGTGACTTCTGGCATACTTTCCTCCTTCCCCTGTACTGCTTTGACCTATTCATATTCAAGAATATTCTTTTGTGCAGTGTTAGGAAAGCCAACTCATGCATTGGTTCTAGGGAGGCCAGTGTTGCTTTATCTTCTCTTTTCTTTTCAGGTTCGGGTGGTGGATCATACTTGACCGGTCCCTCTTTCGGAGCTTTGATATGTTCTGTAAAAGCTTTAACAACTTGTAACACAAGATCTGAATCCAAATAAAGTTATTTAGATAATTCTTTAACATGGCCCTTTTATTATAGTCATGAATACAATCATGTTCTATTTCTATGCCTCCTTCACTTTCTAGACCAAAATTTTATGAAACTCTATGATCACGAATTCTATTAAGTAAAGCCCAAGCTTTAGGTATAGGAAGATTCATAAAGGCTCCTTCTGCGAAAGAGTCTAATTCAAATTTATTGGGTTCGATCAACCCGCTAGAAAAGATATGTAATAAATATCATTCAGGTAAATCATGATGAGGACATAGACGTAGTAAATCTTTAAATCTAATATAAGCTCTTACTAGTCCTTTATTAGAACGATTCTTCCAAGTCATTATAAGATGCCTGATTCCAAAGGATTTCGATAATGGATAATATTTTGCTAAAAATTCACAGGCCAGATTATCCCATGTAGTAGTGATTTCAGGGATAGAGATCTATACCATGAGAGAGCTGAACTAGTCAAAGTCTGACTAAAAAGTTTAACCCTTCCCTCATCAGCGGTATATCTCGTCAATAGAAAAGTGCCACATATATCTTTGAAACATGCAATATGTTCATATGGATCAGGGTCTTCTTTATCTCTAGTAAATTGCTTCTTATGTAGAATACCAAGTAGTAGAGGATTTATTTCAAACTCCCTTGTCTTCTCATTGGAATTGTCCTTTTTATAAATATCATAGGGCTTCCCAAAGTGGTTGAGTGGGTTAGCACTAGTCATATGCTCAAACTCCATCATGTTGGTGTAAACCCGTAACTCAAAACAAAATTTAGCAAGACAAAAATAAATAAGCAAAAGCTAAAATACCTACAGCGATTAGCTCCCCGGCAACGGCGCCAAAAAATAGCTTGATGCCTGCAAGTGCACAGATCGTTTGTAGCTAGTTTCAAAATAAAGATATCGATCCCACAGGGAGCAAGAATCTGAAGTCTAATAATTCTCAAAATAAATATTACGATAGAAATGCTAGATAAAGTTTTAAGTGACAAGATAAAATGCGAGTATTGTGTAAAAAGGTATTTTTGGGTTTTAGGTATAAAAGCAATAATAAAGTAAAGTAAAACAACTGAATACAGAAAGTAAGTATCGCGTATGTAAAATAGATTGGAACTGCAGTAGGGGAAAGCGTTCTCAAGGAGTAGCGGATACATCACTAGTATTATAAGGAGATAAGATAAAGATTATCATCATGAACATTCTCAACTATGTATATGTGTGGGAGGAACTCCGTATTTCGACAAATAGGCAGCAACCGCTACTCACATCATCCTCATAACCACAATAGTCAGCAATCGACATCAATCGAATTATTGCGCTATTAAGGGACGTAATCCCGTAGGACGTATCCCATATCATGGATAGTGTTCTGTGAGTTTCATCGGTTTCCCAAGTTGATACGTAAAGGGTGCCAACAGCTTTATAGTCATTGTAAGTGCTAGCACGCCTCCGTCTACCAACAAGTAGCTCCCTCCATCAAGTCCTCATGAGAGGCAAATATTGAGAGGTCGACTTCTCTCAACATCAAGATGTAGAAAATCTAACACATGGTCACAGCGATGAATATCATAATAGACTTTATCTTGTTTCAATCTCATACTAGGGTTTCTCTATCTTTCCAAGAACTAATGATCTACTCAGATATGAAGGCAATCAACATCATGGCAATAACAATGGAATCTATCATAGATGAATAGTACTTGTATAAATTCACAACGAGTATGGAAATTACAACAAGATCTAGACAAGATGTAGATGGGATAGATGGAGATGGTGGTGATGCAGTGGTGGATGATGAAGGTCGATACCTTAGCCTCCCGGATCTGCGCAGGGCGAAGATGGATCCCCGGTGGATGAATTCTCCCTCCAGATGCCTTCCGGAGGTGAGGTTTCTACGATTTTTGGGTGTTCTGGATGAATTCCCCCTCCAGAATTCCCCCTCCAGAATTCCTGGAGTGAAACTATTTGAGGAGGCGGAGGCGGTGCCAACTATACGGCCGGAAAATTTGCTCTGGTCGTATAGTTGGCCGTTGAACCTTCTGCCTCCTTTGTTCGCTTCTGGTTTTCTTCTGGTATTATTAATATTTCCCATATAAGCGATTTACGTTGTTTTTTACTCCTTTTCTCCTTAGTACAACTGCTTCAAAAATTATATCCATTGGATCCATCATCTGTCATGATCCTGGTGAAAACAGACATAAAATGTGCGCGCGAGCCCCGTAAAATACCAAGATCCTACATCTATAATGCAAAATAATAATATAAAACATGATGCAAATATGCACTCATCAACCATCCACATGAAAATACAAGAGGTGTGTTGATTAAGTTCATATTAAAATGATAAATTTTAACGTGCACCTGAATTGTATGGTACTCCCTCCATCCATGAATAAGTGTACCTTTAGATTTTGTCTTGAGTGACCTTTTCTCTAAGTTTGATCAACCTTATAGAAAATTAACATGCACCATAATAGTCACCAGTTCACCACAAATATAATACCTTGGGAAGTTTGATAAAACATTTATCATGAATGGGTAAATAAAGTTCTTATTTGTTACTACAAAAATTAGGTTTCTATATCTCTACCATGTGAACTTGTACCATATGAACAAGTTTACATAGAGATTGATGTGTAGATGCGTAGTACATGCTCGTATCTTAGGGAAAATAATCATTTTAAAAGGTTGCATCTGGTGTGAAAGAGAATGGTACGTTCTCCGAACACCAAACCTGCTAATATAAGTAATAATAAACCAGAACTCTTAATAATGGATTTAGACTAACATCACTAGTAACATAGAACTACATGCCGTGTCAACTAGTCATTTTAAGGATATGACATGTTATTAAATAAGAAAAAAGATATTTGTGGTAACTAGAAATATTATCATAACATCACACAACCCAAGAAATATGAGTCTATTGACTAATAAATAAATCCTTCTATGACAATAACTCTATAATACTATGCACTATGAAGGCAATAACATCGCCTAGTGAATCATATGTATGACACTAGTTGATGTTACTCCTCACTATGACTAATATAACCTTGCGTGTAGCCGACTAGGTTCACTGCTACAGCAGGTCGCAGTGAAGGAGACGACCCAAGGTGGTGCTTCGAGAAGGAGACGACGATGTTGTGAGCAATGGGGTGTGGTGCCGCGAGCGGCAAGCGTAAGTGCTGCCAATAGTGGTCGTGTGTGGTACAAGCGGTAGGTGAGGGTGCCGGAGATGCTGTCAGAGTCTAATGACGGTGATACGTGCGACAAGCTATTGTGTTGCGATTTATGGCCAGCGGTGCTGCTGTTAGCAACATACGAAAGTGCTACCAATGGTGGCTGGTGGTGTTACGAGTGGTAATCGGTGGTGTTGCCAACTGTGGTCGGTCAAGTTGTAGGCCGGCGAAGCTCTCGCCGAAGCTGTGAGCGACGGGTGGTTTGGAGGTGGTACGAGCCGTACTGGCCGCTGATCTGGGTACACCTGCGAAGCGTGGAATTGTCGGTGTGAGTCAATGCGTTGACCTTTTTCCAACAGAGAGAGTACGCGCAGACGAGTTCACCTGCGATCGGATGGTCACGGTCGCCTCGATCGGACGGTGCGGGTGGTGGGGATTGGGTTCTTTTATCTATCTCACATTTGATAATAGTGGAAGTATATCACACGTTAACTCAGTTAAGTGCAACCATCAGATTGAGGTTTTGGCATACCTCCACTTGCACAAATCCTGAAGCCAAAAATAAACCTGGGTTGGAAGTTCACCTTCACTTTCCGGCCATTATGCCAAACTTAAATCAGGGAGCTCCATTTCTTGCAGCAAGTAGCATGGCATCCAAGCCTTCCGGCATCAGCCTAACCGAGGCAAAGCATCATGTAATAGCCTGCTTGGTGCTATTTGTACTCCCAAATTGATGGAACCCACGGAGAAGCCGAGCACAAGGACTTTTTGTTTTGTTTGAAAAGAGGATATATTAATATTACGGGGATACCAATTACACTTAGCCTCTGCAACAACCCATGCTCTAGCGGCCTTACGGATGCACACAACCCAAAAAAAAAAGAATTACAAAAAAAAAGTCCCGTTACAGAGAACTATTCCTCAAAGCAACTACACTGACACCACCAGAACAACACCAGTAGTCCCTCACTCTAAAAAAAACGCCTGCAAGAAGGAAATAGTGAACAAGCGCGGTCGTTGCCCGATCAAAGTTCATAGGTTTTCACCATGAAGAAAGTTCTCGCTCGCAAAACAATGTCTTCAACAAGACCATTGCCAGACACAACCAGTTAAGGCTAGACCTTAGATTTCCACCTTGCAAGGTAAGACTGTGAACTCCTATATTGTCTCCCCCCACAAACAGTCGCTGCTGCGAGTCACGGATCACGCAGCCAGTTCACCATCGCCACAAAGATTCAAATCACCATCGCTGCCCTCATATTTCTGCTTTTCCGATATTCTCCGTATCTAACTTCACCATGGCTCATTGAATGGCACTTGGTGGGAATAGATAGCAGAGCTTCCGATCCCGCTGAAACCAAACGGTCAGAAAAATAAGGTACGCACGACCGAATACCTTCCGATCCAGCAACCTGCAAGCCTGATGCGTCCATGTGAGTTCGACGGCGGAGCCTTCCAGAACTCGACACTCCAGCTAGATCAACAAGGACAAGCATCAAGCAGATCTTCTTCTTCGCACGGGACGAACCCTAGGACCGCCTCCATTATTCGGACCGGACTAGCAGTCCCCACATCGCTAGCGGCTACGGCAATCAGAACGAACGGGTCAGCCATTAGCCCTCTCGAGCCCATGGCCAAACCGAGAGATTGAGCGGGACTCTAGGAGCAGCATCGCCGCAGGACAGCCGCCACCGCCGCCAGGTCCACACCAGACCCCCTTCTGCTCTTCCGCGCCTCCCATCCAAGCCGCTAACCTGCGTCGTTGGAGCGCCGCCGCCCGCAGCCCGGATTCACCGACATAGGCCCCAGGTGCCTACCCCGCGCGAATGAAATCGACGGAGGCCGCGCAAAACGCCCGTCACCTTCGGTGACCAAGGCGTGGCTGCCACCGCCGACCAGGAAGAGGGTGCGGCGGCAGCGGCCGGAGGGAGAGGACCCGGCGACGGCCTGTTAGGGTTTTGAGGTGGGCGCTCCGGAGTCGCCTCACGCGAGCGACCCGGGGGCGGGAGCACAAGGACCTACTGTACATTCCTAGAGACCATTCATCAATTACTCACATACATATTTCACCGGAAAAACTGTGTCAACAATAACGATGTCTTCTGGTTCTCTTCTCCAGCGGCTCACGAGATGGCGGCCGTGGGTGCTGATAGACGAGCCGAAGCAAGCCGTCAAAGTTCTCGTCACGGGCGCCGCGGGTAATACGACCTCAGAAATTGAACTGAGATAACCATTTGTATCCGACCGCGAAGCTGTAAATTAATTGTTACAGGATCACAAACAAGTGTCTGAACTGTCGTATGGTATGCAGGGCAGATCCGGTACGCCATCGTGGGGATGATCGCGAGGGGCCTGATGCTATGGCCCGACCAGCCGGTGGTCCTCCACATGGTCGATCTCCCGCGCGCCCGCCGACGCCCTCGACGGCGTCAGGATGGAGCTGATCGACGCCGCGCTGCCTCTGCTCAGAGGTATGCCTGCACTGCATCCACTTACTGTAACGTAGGAGTAGTTTTCAGCTTCATATATAGCCAGGTTTGCAAGCCGTAGTATTCCTATAACGAATTTTGTTACAGGCGTGGTGGCGACGAGCGACGAGGCCGAAGCGTTCAAGGGCGTCAACGACTCAACGTGGCCATCCTGATCTGCGGGTGGCCGAGGAAAGAAGGGATGAAGAGGAAAGATCTGATCGCCAAGAACGTCCCCATCTACAAGTCCCAGGCCTCTGCTCTGCAGCAGCACGCTGCCCCGAACTGCAAGGTGGAACAAGGGCACAGTACACTGAGGCACATTGCGAAATTGTCCAGGTATAAACCAAACTTTAACCCCACGCGCGTGATTCGTTTGCAGGTTCTGGTGGTGGCTAACCCCGCGAACACCAATGCGCTCGTCCTCAAAGAGTTCACCCCCCGGATCCCCGCCAAGAACATCACCTGCCTCACGCGGCTCGACCACAACCGCGCCCTGGGCCAGGTCGCCGAGAAGCTGAACGTGTCCGTCGGCGACGTCAGGAACGCCATCATATGGGGTAACCACTCCTCGACCCAGTTCCCCGACGCTAGCCACGCTACCGCCAGGACCGAGCTCAGCGAGAGACCGGTGAAGAAGATCGTCGCTGATCATAAATATTGGCCTTATCTTGATCATAAATATTGGAAATTTTTGGCCTTATCTTGATCGTGATGAGAAATGGTAACCGGACCACGTCCCGTCCGCACCGTCCTTATTAGTGCAGCATTACAGATTGAGCTGAATCGGTTGCCGTCTTTGTGGGTGTTCATGCGAAGGCTGAGAGAGGGGTTCGTGAGCATCGTCCAGGAGCGCGGCGCGGCGGTGATCAAGGCGCGGAAGCAGTCGAGCTCGCTGTCCGCCGCCTGTGACCACATGAAAGACTGGATCCTTGGCACCCCAAAGGTCACTGACACCACATGACCATCTCTTGTTTTATCACTCTGAATCTCTGCAGCTGTTAGTGAAACATCAGCGTTTGCTCCTCGGGGCACGTGGGTCTCTATGGGCGTCTTCTATTCGTTCCCGGTCACCTGCGAGAAGGGGGAGTGGTCAATCGTGCAGGGTGAGTGCTTCTCGGTCCTTCCAAGTTGATTGCACGGCACGGCAGCAACATTTGCCTCTTGAAACCGTCCGTGTCTTCGTTTCAGGCCTTCAGATTGACGAGTTTGCACGCTCCAAGATGGAGGCCTCGGGCACCGAGCTCAAGGAAGAGAAGTCCATAGCCATAAACATCCTCTGATCTAAAGCAAAACACTCAAGGAAGAGAAGCAACACGGTGGGTCTACAACGGCCAGAGCAGAGCTTCAGCGGATGTTCAGTTAGTCCTTGTTGCATCACTGGACAATAAGGAAAAAGTTTCATGCCCCACTTACTGCGCTTCCATGTTTCGATGTGACCGATGAACGCAATACCACATGAGAAGATAAATGAATTGCCCACTGAGATGGTTGTCTTGGCTCAATAATTTCAACACATCACTGTCAGTAGTATATCTTCCTAAAAGAGCAAGCTGCTCTTCCGAGAAAGAAAACGGAACAAATTACAGGTAAGCGCAAAATCTTGAACCGGACATTGTTAACAGGGTACGGTATCGAACAGGTCATTCATGTATACTAGATCATACTTGCAGGTCATGTATCTCAAGTTAGCAAACACCTTACCGTGGCAATTTCCCGGATTTAGTTAAACGACCCAGGGACCTGAATTGCTCATCGCCACGGAACACCAGAATAGCAGAAGCTGGCGTGCGGCGGCTGCCATTCAGCATTTCATTCACTTGTTCCAGACTGCAGGCTCCATCATTCTTGTAACTTAGCAAATGTGTACTTTCTTGTCTAGCTCACTTGAGCTGTCAAATTTTCAGTTTCTGTTGTTACCGATCTGTTCGCTGGTACTATTTGGCAGATACAAGATGAGGGCATTTCATGGAAATCAACTCGTCCATGTCTGCTATCATCTGGTTCCCCCATAAAAGTTTCATGTCCCACATATTTGCGTTCCATGTTTCGATGTTACCAATGAATGAATTACCACATGAGAAGATAAATAAATTGCACAGTGAGATGGTTGTCTTGGCTCAATAATTACAACACATCACCATTAGTAGTATCTTCCTAAAAGAGCAGGCTGCTCTTCCGAGAAAGAACAGAACAAATTACAGGTAAGTGCAAAAATCTTGAACAGGACACTGTTAACAGGTTCCCCGTATCGAACAGGTCATTCATGTATAGATCATACTTACAGGTCATGTATCTCGAGTTAGCAACACCTTACCGTGGCAAGTTCCAGTACCGACTGGGAACCTGAATTGCTCATCGCCATGGAACACCAGAATAGCAGGAGCGTGCGTGCTGCGGCTTCCTCTGCGCCGTCAGCATCTGGTTCACATGTTCCAAACTGCAAGCTCCATCATTCTTTTAACTTAGAATATGTACTTTCCCGATGCATCGACTTGGGCTCAATTAATGTCACGGAATTCTCGTTGTCTAGCTCGCCTGAGCTGTCAATTTTTCAGTTTGTGTCATTACCGATCTGTTTGCTGGTACTCTTTGGCAGATGCAAGATGAGGGCATTTCATGGAAATCGTCTCGTCCATGTCTGGTATCATCGGGTTCCCCCATAAGGCCCCTCTGGATTTTCTTTACCTTCTGGGAAAACCTATCCCAATCCATTTGATTCCGTGCCTGGAACAATACATTGAGCTTTCTCGTGTTTGGGCGAATAGTCCTCTTGTGGCCCATGTACCGCCTATAGATTTGATAAGGCATGAATACCATTAGCATATGAAATATGAAATTAGACAAATATAACTAAAGTACCAGCAAAATAGACAACTATGCAGAACATACAAAGAGACCGTTGTAGCATTAGGGATAAGATTACTAGGGTACGTCGCATGGGAGTGTGGACCGTAAATCAAGGAACTTGTTTTGACCTAAGTTTAACATTTTTAAGTTCAACCAAGTTTATAGGAAACAATATCAATATCTACAGTAACAGATGCCGAAATCAATATCAGTAGTAGTACATCGTGAAATATGTTTTCACATTTATTTAATTGTTATAATTGATGTCAATATTGTTTTCTATACATTGGTCAAACTTAAATAAGTACGCTTTGGGACAAAACTTATATTCCTGATATTCTGGGAAGCAGGGAGTATTCTACAAGGGCCTTTTCTGGAATACTCAAACATATCCAGAAATAAGAGAGATGTATACCTGCGTCCAGCTAATACCTTGGCCATATTTCCATTATTATTTGTAACAAAAACATCACTCTCATCACATACAACGAAGTCAACAGCAGCCAACTGTGAAGCAAACGGAAGAAATGGTTTCAAATCATCCCCAGCAAGCATCTCCTTGGTGTAGAAGTTTGGAAAGAGTTCCCGCAGAGGTCGTAGAGTTTCTTCTCCCCCATATATTTCTCCAGAAGCAACATACAGGTATGTTTCATTGCCAAAACCAAGAGCTCGCAGCATTAAACCAATTTCGTGAGGAGTCAATGGACATTTCCCCCTAGTGCGCTCATCGTCAGCACTCAAGTCCTGCTAGCAATAAATACAAAATATTTCACCATTCAAAGCTTACACTAAATGATACCGGCAGAAAACCATCTGATCACCAGAAACATCATCACCGGAAGTAATAATTATCTCACACAACAAGTTCTTTTAGGGGAATCCTACTCAACATAATCGCGTAGATGCAAAAACGAAATGCAAAACTTAACAAATAACCAACAATGAAAAAGTAAAAAAAAAGTAATATTCAAGTTATGGACCATCTGTTTGGAACAGTACAACAGGGAAGTCTCACTAAGTTTCAGAGTCTTACAGGTAATGTATCCCATCGTTTCCTAATTTCAGCAAGTTCCCTCCTTTCTTTTTCCCCACCACCATAGTAGCAGCCGGAAAATGCAAGCATGTCAGGTTCAAACCTAATGATATAACCAGAAAATGATATTTAGTAAATACGTGTACTTTCAGGGAAATTTTCATAAATTCCAATAAGGGAGCATACCTCAAGTGAATGGCAACATATCGAGAGCTCATGATTCTCAGCCTCCGCACCAACTTTTTACCCAGACTTTGTATGGATTTCGTAAATCTTAATGCATGAAAGTTAACTCGACATCGTAACTTCTGCAATTCTTCATCAAGCTCATTGGTCAGTCGATAATCAAACTTAGTTAGTTGCAAAGCCTGCAAAATTTTCAACATTTCAGTTAATAGGCAAGTGTAGTTGCATTGATATATTCATCAGTACAAATAACTCGCACATCTCTATAACTGATTCATATATGTTGCCAATCAATACACCTTTTAAGAAAAAATAAATCGGGATGTATTCTGTTAACCAACAAATGATGCAACCAAGCTGACCATGCAACAGGTAAGCAATTAGATGATCATATGTTCACATTATCACCATCTAACTGCTTACACTAAACAAGACGAATACGATGATTGTATTGAAATTAAACAAACTAATAAGCAGCAAGACTGAGAAACGAATTTCTTCAGTTTGTACGTGATAGCATGCTTGAAAAGGATAAAAGGCATAAATAGCAGCAAGCACTTCATAAATACAAAGTAACACGCAACAAGTTCCACACCAATGAACTTGTTTGGTTTTTTATAAAGGAAAACTTGTTTGATTTACTTACTCGCCTTCGCATCAAAATAGGCAAAACTTCATCAACGTAAAACTCAGGCATGGATTTTCTAGGTGCCCGCATCGTCCATGGAAGTTTATCCATTGATGTCATCACTTCATAAGGGATCCTTTTAACAACAGTTACATCCTTTGATAGGTACGAAATGAACCAGTCCACATCGAAAATGTCAGAGAAGTCACTGCATATAACACACGCAGTACGAGGACAATTCTCTGTCAGTCACAATCAACCATAGATAATGACATGTAATCTCAAGTGTTTAGGTCACCTGTCATCCTTCCAGAATGAGTGGTGGTCTAACTCGGGTACAACAAGTGTTGCATTCAAAATCCAGGCAACAACAACAGCATCTGTTATCTGGAAACTGAAGATCATAATGGTAACACAATGGATAATAAAAACAAATCAATTGCAAGTTGAAAGAAAAATATACCCCTATGCGTTGTTGGTTCAGTCCCCCGCTAGTACCAATGAGCAAGTAACCAGTAGAACCATTCTCCGGCACAGCAGCTGAAAGATGAACACAGAGATACCTCAACGGTGTTTTTTCCCGGCCTTCAGATTTCAGAGTTCTAGTTTAAAAGGGGATAACACGATTGATTGAGTAGACTAACATCTTAACGTTGGGCTCCTCCCACTGCATCCGTAGTACAAGTTGGAATATCTTGATTTCCAAATATCAATGGGTCCATTGTTTCTAACCTGCACATTGTCGGCAGAGTAGAGCAATATCAGTGGAGAACAGAGACATGCTATCAAGCAGATAATGCCATAAGCAGAGAAGGTTCCAAGGACTATGCGTGAACAAACAAGAAAGAGACTAGTAAAGCTTCACACTCCACCAATTATTTACTTGATTAGCAAAATGACGAAGCCCATAAAACTAACTTCTCGCTCGAATTCCTCCTCGAAACAGGCTTTCGTCCTACTATATTAATATAGCAACCACACGCTCACTCGAATTCCTTCAGTTAGTTTCTAATATATTACAATGTGACAGGTGTAGCCATCCTAGATTTCAGTATTTCACTGATCAAACTCATTCTTTCTAGAGGGACCACACTCAACAAACCACGTAAACAAAACATTCTGCACACAGTGACACAATTCCGTCAATTACAGAGTAAGCTTCCACCAGTTTACCTGATTGGACCGCCACCGGCTCCGGATCCGCGACCAGTCGGCGTCGGTGACGATATGCCCGGTGAAGAGTGATACGAAGCCTAGAACGAATAGAGCCGCACCAAGGAACACTGGGGAAGGCTGCGCCCTCCTCCCCGCCTTCGGCGAGGCGGAGCGCACACCGGAGTGTGGCTTCGCCGGATCAGGCTTCCTCCCCATGCCGCGCCCTTATCTGGTCGTGTCCCACGACAGACTCCTGCGCAGAACTGCGGCCGCGGCGCAGCCGCCAACGCCAGAGCTCGAGCCGCTGCGCTAGATCGTGGAGGCCCGAGAGGTCGAGGAAGGGGCGCCCATGGCGAGTGGGGGAAACAGTCGTGTGAACGCAGACCGGAGCGGGGCTGTGCCACGGGCCCACAGACAAGTAAACGCACAAAAAGGAGGAAGACGCAAAAACACACGGACCTGGTCGGTGTATACCGGCCAGCCGCACACCTCTTTTGGGCCACGCCCATATCACAGTTCCAGTTTTCTGTAGTTTTTCTGTTTTTCCCTGTAGTTTTTGTGGTTTTCTGTCTTTTTTTCGGTTTTCAGAAAATGTGGAACATATTTGAAATTTAAACAATTTTAAATTCTAAAATTATTAAATCTGTACTTTTTAAAATTTGAACATTTTTTAATATGAACTTTTTAAATTTGATTTTTTTGAATTTGAACACTCTTAAATTTGAACAAATGCACTTTTCTGAATCTGAACAGATATGAAAAAATAAAATAACAGGAAAAGAAAGGAAAAGAAAGAAACCATAAAATAAAAAATAATAGAAAATAAAAAATAAATAGAAAAAGGGAGGAGCTTATTGAACTAGGGCAACCCATGAGGCGCACGGGAGGGTGTGTTGTGCGATATGTGCTGACCAGGTCGGCATATGGGAATTTCACGAAAACACTGGACCAGAAACATTTATTTAGGGCCCCTATACATGGTCCTTAGGTTCAATTGGCACCACTACGACCTTGACTGGTGGTTGGGTCGGCGCACCATGACATTTAATTTTTCTCTTTTCGTTCTTCTATTGTTTCTTTAAAATCTAAATATTTTTGAAATCTGAACACTTGTAAAATTTGAACATATTTCAAAACTTGAAAAATTATAAATTTATTTTTCAAAAATCTAAACAAAATTCAAATCTATACATTTTCAACACATTTCCCCCCCCCCAAAAAAAAGTAAATAAAAAATGAAAAGGAAGAAAATAAGAAGAAGAAAAGATAAGATAAAAGAAAAATAAGAAAACAAAAAACAAAAAAGAAGAAAAGAAGAAAGGAAAAAAATAACCTTGGCGACGATCTCGGCCAGGCCCAATTACCCGCTACGGTGCAAAACGGTTTGTGTGTGGCATGAGCACTCCACGTTACAGCGTGTCGGTGTATATGTTTTCCCTTTTTTGCAATAATGGATGTAATCAAACACACCAAAGTTGGATCAATATTATCTCGTCCTAAGAAGCTATTTTCGTGCCACCATGTTTGTGAGAGAGTATACAAGTGAATCCATGAACCTGGTCTATTTTTAAGGATAAGTAACATCTTTTACTTTCATTTACACACTTATAATTTCTGCAAATAATTAATACGAGAATACAAAACATACTTTTAGCTTGCATCCATAGTTTACTTATTATTTTCATCATTAACATTACCGTCGCATTACTTTACATCATTTCATTTAGTTAATTTACTTGTTTGTTTTGTTTTGTTTTATTTTCATCTCACTTACATGCCATGTGCTTTGTAACCATTATGATGGAGTTGGGGACACAAGACAAATCATTTTGTTTGTAGTTTGACAGAAGTGGACGAGCAAAGGGTTCTACAATTTCTCCGGGAGTTTGATATTAAATCATGAGTCACTCTTGTAAAGAAAAGCACACTTGTTACACCACTTTGTGCTTAGAGTCCCAACGAATTGGTGTACACCTATTGTTGCCATTACCGTCCACCACTAGTCGCATATCTGTTTTCCAGACCACTCATCAGTGGCAGAGCTAGAGGATTTAGCATTGGGGTGTATACAGGTGCCCAACCATATAAAATTCATCTTTTCAAGGGTGCACAAAGGATGAAAATTGATGTTTACAAAGATTTTTTGTCCCACCATGTGTCTTGTGCACCCGTAGCTCAGACACTGCCACTCATCATATCCACCAACCACGATGTTGCATGAACATCAATCGAATCTAGGGAGAGCAAGAAGTGATCCCATGATGAACTAGATCAATTATGAAATGTGAGTGCAGTGGTGGCATTATATGTTAACTTCAATCTCTCCCAAATTTGGGGTTTTTATCTCTCTCGGTCACACTTGGTGTTTTCGGTGTCACGAAGAATTGGGGTTTTCTTCTCATGACGACAAAGTAATGAAGTTTATTCAGAACGAGTAATTGAAAGACATCAATAAGAAGTGGTGGTACTGTGTCCGCAGGCAATTCCCACATCAACAATTGGCATACATGGGTATGTATAACGGCCACATATTCATGGGGTGTTATTATAAATCCCCGAGGTGCGCCTTCTCAGGTGGATTGATGAACTCGCTCAAGCTTTCTCACATGTTGATGGTGGCGTGGAGGCTGGCCCTGGAGAAATAAATCAAGGTGTCCAAGATGACCAATGCAAAAGCAAGCAGTAAATGCGAGAACATGTTAACGTTATTAAGGAGACGTGCTTGTTTGTGGCCTCTGTGCTAGAGCCGACTTTAGAATGTTCGGTGTCCTTATTTATTTGTTGGAGGGCTAATCCAGGATAGGGTCAAGCCGGGGTATAAAGGCCATAATAGCCAAGATACGGTAAGATCAAAGCATAAGCTGACCGAGTTATCTCAAGGCAGGCCGACTTACGGCAGACCCGGCCCGGACGGAGTTCATCCAATGTTACCTCAGCCGACATAAAATATATGTTGGAAGTCTCTTTGTAACTTGAATGCAGGTACCCACAGGGCTGAGTTAACCAGGCCTGAGCCGGGTTACAACTTGGCTTACAAGAGAAGGAAGGAATCTCCTTGGTCAAAGGTTTTCTCTCTCCACTGTAGCATGAGCGCAGAGGACAGAGGGAAGAACCCGCGGGTATAGGCCGACAAGGATGACGTTGCCTATGTCTGGTGACGTTGCCTATGTCAGGTGACACCACGCCGTAGAGGGGCTGAGAGAGGCTTACGCCATGAGTCCGGAGCAGCTTACGAAGGAGAAAAGAGGAGCACCGTTTTGCTATTTTAGGAGAGGCATATTCTCGGAATATGCCTTCCACGTATGCCCTAGCTTGTAACCTAGGCTCCCCTATATAAAGAGCATCAGGATCTTCATAGAGAGGGTCGGCTATTTTTACTAAGGGAAGAACCATAGAGAGAGAGGTGGGTAGTAGAGAAGTTCATCCTCTTCCTCCCCCCGAACAGCTCAAGGAGCACTTGTAATCCATCATTGATAGAAAGAATACAAGCATCTATGTGTGAAATCACCACACCATCCCTCTCTAGATACCTCTAGCGCACTTTGGCCCTATTTTTAGCCTATCCATGGCATCTGTCGTGCCACCATCATGACATTATGATTAAGGACATGTTTTATAGTTAATTCCCTCCGATCCATAATAAGTGTCGCTCATCTAGTACAAAATTTGTACTAGCTTAGTACAAAATGAGCGACACTTATTATGGATCAGAGGCAGTACCATATGTTCTGTTACTTTTGAATCTATATATGTTGTGATGTTTTTCCTATTGTTAGCTATTTTATATTGAATGGTATTAGCATCTGCCCATTTGATTTGGGTGGCTTCAATCTTGTGTTCTTGATTAATTTTCTGACTTGATACTTATTAGGGACTTGTATATTATTATTTATTGTGAAATGAATAATAAAATCAGGAGCATATATTCCTTTTTTTGAAACATATTAGTTTTTTTGCGGATAACATATTAGTTAACTATAACATAACGAGAAGTGTGGATATCACCACCACGAGAGTGTCTCTCTTGGTCTAGCTCCATCCCACGCTGACAGCTACTTCCAACTGCTAAAGACCACCTGATTTATGATTATGGGCCTTTCGAGGAAGTATGGTCATGTAGTTGAGCCACACTTGCCGAAAGGGCACATAAAATAAACCCTAACAACTACTCCGTACTCCCTACTCTTCTTATGGGGTAGGTGAGGATGAGAGAAAGCTCATTGTTCATTCATGAAAATATGGTATTGAATAAAATTGTGCTATGTGCGCCTGCGGGTAGTCCCATCTTTCCCCGGCCCCCTCTCTCGTTTCCCCCTAGCCTTGAAATTGCCTTATGTCTGCTGGTCCGCTCTGATGTCCGCTCTGTCGGAGCTAGACGAGGAGGGGCGTCGGAGTAGCTAGGATTTGTAGTATTAGTTGTAGATGTAGGTGTAGGCCTTGTGCCTCTGTCTAGCGTCATGCCGAGAGCTCGGCCTTGGATATCGCTGGCCAGATCCAAGTTGTCCCGGTGGTGTCTTCTCTCGTTGCGGTGCTCCTCCGGTCAGAGCCACATGTGGCATTGCAGATCACCTCCAGCAGCTCCATGAATAAGGTATGGGGTCTCCATGTTCTTCTTTCTCTGGAGTTGCTACTGCCTTGTTCTCCGACCGATCGTAGCAGTGAGGGGAGAGGACGGTGGGGTGGCGCTCTCGAGATCCGAGTTGCACGGTGGCGGGATCTAGCTACTTCATCTTCGAGATATATAACAGTGAGCCTAGTAGGCCACTGATCTTCGATGCCCAAGATTGGCATCCTCCGGCGCAATGGAAGCGTATGTGCAACCTCCGTGAATGGAGGCCCTCTCTTGATGGTGCGCGACGGCACTCAGCACCCTCCTCTTCCCAAGTGGTTTCGTCCCCGGTGAAGAGGACGGTGGTCAGCATCAGCAATCATCCCTGAAGCTCTGCGGTGAGGCGCAGGGACGTGATCGCTTTTTCAGAAAAGTATCTGAGGTTCTCTATGCTTGTTTCCAAGACTTGGTTGTAATTTTTATTTTTCTAGAGGTACTTCTTGTAATCTATACCACCGCTTGGATTTAATACAGCACTCTAGGTCCCTTTGGGATCTATCCCGTTCAAAAAAAAAATTATGCTACAGTCCAAGAAGATACTCATATGTTTCCATGACCAGCAAAGAAAAAGAATATCCAACAAGAGAATAGGTCCTCTGTAACGAACAAGTTCGACTCGACTCTACCAGGGTCAGTAGAAGAGCAAATCCAACTTCTAATCTTTGAAAAAAAATGTAAATTTTTATATAAGACATGTGAAAGTGAATGGAGCCCCTATGTGTGATTTTTATAATTAATGACAATCTCTATGGACTAATGTTTGCATTGAGTATATTTGAAGGGTTTTTCCATAGGCAATTTGTGTACAACATATAGTGTTTTCAAGGAAAAAGGAAGAAAAAGGCCAAAGAATGACCGTGTGAGAGTTGGGCATATCGCAATAATGACTTATAGAAGAAGACTGTGTGAAATTTCATGTTTAACTTTAAGACATCATATTGAAGAGAGAACATAATATATGAGGTCGATCAAGACAAAGTGGAAACGGTAGATTCAAGTTGATAAACACACAAGGAATGATGTGAAGCACAAGTTCAATATGACCATCTGAAGATATCATATGCTAATCGAATATGTTATGCTTCGGGTAAATGATGTTTTGTTTTAAGGATGTGATACCCAATATAGAAGGCAGACGTAGACTGTGTTGCACATTCGACAACCACTATAAAGCATAATTAGTCTATTCTCCCTTTTTCTTCACAACCATAGATTGATTTTACGACACTTAAATTTTATCTTAGTGAGTCAAGGACCGCAAAATTATAGATTTGTACGGCGTAAAATGATACCATGTAAAAATATTTATGTCTATGAAGTTTAGGGCTTTACATTGGTACACCTGTATCTTGTGTTTCTTATGCCCATTTTTAGCGTTATAGGTCGACGTGTATGTAACTATTTAGGTATGATTAAAAAGCTATTTAGGTACGAGACATTGGTTGTAACGAAATATAAAAAGAGGTGCAAAATAACCTTTTCTGTTCCATGGGTGTTCACCGTACTCTTGTTCAACAGAGTTAGATGATATACGATCCTAACCGTACAATGTGAATATTGTGGTAAACCCTAGCCTTTGTGCTATAAATATTGAGATCATGACCGATGCCAAGTGCATGGCACAAACCAATCTATTTCGTTTATCTCGTTCTTTTATATGGTATCAGAGCCAACACTCCCAAAACACTAAACCATGGCTCCACCCACCACGCCGCCGTCCGCCGCCGCCACCATCAACTACACCGCTGCCTAGAGCGCCGCCATCACCATCAAGTTAGATCAGGAGAAATGTCTCCTCTGGAAATCCCAATCCCTGCATGTGATCTACATCAATGAGTTGTATGGCTTCGTCGATGGCACCAGGGCTACTCCACCGAAGAAGGCTCCCGCCACCAAAGGGAGCTCTGATCAGGTGGACAACCTAGACTATGTTATCCGGTTCAAGCATGATCAGCAGGTACTCAGTGGCCTTCTTTCCTCCCTCACACCGTCTGTCCTCGGCCATGTTCAGCTTCTCAAGACGGCCAAGTAGGTGTGGGAGGTGCTAGATCGGACCATCGAATCAAGATCTAAGGCGCGTATCGTGCAGCTTCGCACCGCTCTAGTGAAACCCAAGAGGAGGGACATGTCCATGTCCAATTACTTCCACCATATGAAGAAGATTGCTGGCACAATGGCAATGATCGGCAATCCCCTTAGTGATGACAAACTTGTCTCGTATATGCTGGAAGGTCATGGTGAGGACTAAAAGAACTTCACCACCTCCATGCCCGTAGCAGCAGGGAACGAGGATTTCACCCTCGACGACCTGTATGGGCACATGACGGCACATGAAGAATGCATCGGTGGCCGCACGTGTGCTGGCAACATCAACATCCAGTTTCAGCACTCCGCCAACAACACCTCGCACGGTGGAGCCCATGGGGGCTTCCCTCGTGGCGGAGGCGGACGTGGTCGTAGCAATGGAGGCCGCGACAATGGAGGAGGCCATGGCAACTAAGGCAACAATAACTACGGCAACAACGATGGCTATGGAGGTGGCCATGGTGATAACTCTAGGAGCGGGTATGCTTTGGGAGGAGGGCGTGGACGCAGAGGCAAGTCCACCTATCAGATCTGCGGTGTGTACGGTCATGACACCCTAAGGTATTTTTCGCTGTTCAACCATGCGATACAGCCTGAATCTTTGAATCGATCTACGAATTACACCACCTCCAACAAAGATTACACCAGAGATCACAACCGCTACTTCGATTCAGGTGCGACTGATCACATGACGCATGACATGGAGTGTCTCCACACCCACGAACCTTACAAGGGAAACGATTATATTTAGGTTGCCAACGGTACGCATATTCCTGTTGGAGATATGCCCAAGAGGCAATAATAAAAGAGGTTATTATTATATCTTTGTGTTTATGATGAATGTTTACATTCCATGCTATAATTGTATTATTAGGAAACACTAATACTTGTGTGTTTTGTAAACATAAAAGAGTCCCTAGTAAGCCTCTTGTTGAACTAGCTTGTTGATTGATTGATGATCATGGTTTCCTGATCATAGACATTGGATGTGATTAATAACAAGGTTATATCATTAGGAGAATGATATGATGGACACAGACCCATAGTAAGCGTAGCATAAGATCAAGTCATTAAGTTTGTATTGCTGTAAGCTTTGAAATACATAGTAACCTAATCCTTCGACCATGAGGATATGTTAATCACCATCACCGGATGGGTACTTTGATGACATCAAATGCCGCTTCGTAATTGGGCGGTTATAAAAATGTCATTGGGTATTCTGAAAGTATGTGTTGAAGCGCATAGACCAAGATTGAGATTTGTCCATCCATATGACGGATAGATATACTCTGGGCCCTCTCGGTGGAATGTCATCTAGATAGCTTGCAAGCATGTGACTGGGTCACAAGGGATGACATAACATGGAACGAGTAAAGAGTACTTATCAGTAACGAGGAAGAACTAGGTATGAAGATACCGACGATCAAACCTCGGATAAGTAGAATATCACGAGACAAAGGGAATTGGTTTCGTATGTTAATTGGTTCAATCGATCACGAAGTAATCGTTTGGTATGTGGGAGCTGTTATGGATCTCCAGATCCCGCTGATGGTTATTGATGGGAGAGGTGTCTTCATCATGTCTGCATATTCACGAACCGTAGGGTGACACACTTAAGGTTCGAAGTTGTTTGAAGTAGATATGGAATTTGCGTTGGAGACCGAATGTTGTTTGGAGTCTCGGAATGGATCCGGGACATCACGAGGAGATCCGGAATGGTCCGGAGAATAAGATTCATATATTGGGAATCATTTTCTAAGTTAGGAAATGTTCCGGAGTGTTTGTATGGAGATTCTAGAAGGTTTCGGAATGTTCTGGAAGGTTCTAGAGGATTTCTTGGAGTTTGCTTGAAAACCAAGAAAGGTATCAAAGAAACCAAGTGGGGTACTACACGGATTCGTGGGGGAGGAGGACTCCTCCCCCCAACCCGCTGGCCCAAGGAGGAGGGAGTCCTACTAGGACTCCCCCTCCCCAGGCGCGCCTCCCTCCCTTAAATAGAAGGGAGGGGCGCCCCCTCTTGCACCTTGTCTCATAACTCCCAATCTCAGTCGCCTCTCTCCTACACGTTTTCTTCTGCACAGGCATAGGCGAAGCCCTGCAGATTTCTCATCTCCACCACCACCACCATGCCGTCGTGCTGCTGGGATTTCGTGGAGAAGATCTACTACCTCCGCTGCTCGCTGGAACGGAGAGAGGAAGGTCTGCTTCGACTCCGCACGTGTGACCGTCCGCGGAAGTGCTGCCGGAACGCGGCGCCGGAAGGATCGTCCACACGATCTTGAGATCGGCAAGTGATCGACTACATCATCCACGAGATCTAATCTCGTTAACGCTTTCGGTTCTACGAGGGTTAGTACCGATCTATCCCGTTGCTCATGTCTAGTAGATTAGATCTTGGCTTTTATCTAGATTAGATCTGGGTCTTGTTCATTCTTGCGGTTGAAATTTTTTGTTTTCCATGCTACGAACCCATCAGTGGTATCAAAGCCTTGTCTATGCGTAGATCTGTTGCACGAGTAGAACACAATGAGGTTGTGGGCGTTGGTGCTCGTGCCGTCTTTTGCTATATGTGTACTTTGCATCTTGCGGTATGGTGGGATGAAGCGGCTCGGGCTAACATTACATGTCATCGTACATGAGACTTGCTCCACGCTTGACATGCAACTCGTATTGCATAAGTGGCTTTGCGGGTGTCTGTCTCTCCCATCATAGTATAGATCAAATCTACACTTTGCACTTGATAGCACTTGTATCAACGTTGTGGTTCAGTTTCGTAGGTAAGATGCGTTCTTAGTCGAAAGTCCCAAGCCACGTAAAACTTGCAAAGAAAATTAGAGGCGTCTAACTTGTTTTTGCAGGGGTTTTATGATGTGATATGGCCTACATGTGATTGTGATTGTATTTGATGTATGCAATGATCCTTGTTGTAATATGGCAACCGGAAGGAGCCTAATGGTTGTCTTTAATTCTATTAAGACCCGCGTGTCGATTCATCTTGTAATAGCTTTGTTCCAAGTAGTTGTAATAGTTGCTAGTGAAGATGAACAACCATGAAGCGGCGCCACGGACCTTGACGCAATGTTGGTGATGATGGAGATCATGTCCGTGCTTTGGAGATGGAGATCGAAGGCATAAGAAGAAAGGGCCATATCATATCACACTAATTATGAATTGCCTGTGATGTTAATCCTTTATGCATCTTGTATTGCTTAGATCGCGACGGTAGCATTATAAGATGATCCCTCCCACTAAATATCAAGTAATAAAGTGTTCGTCCTTAGTTGGGACCGTTGCTAAGACTCGTCGTTTCGAAGCATCTCGTGATGATCGGGTGTGATAGACTCTACGTGTGCATACAACGGGTGCAAGCCAGATTTGCACATGCGGAAACTAAGGTTAATCTTGACGAGCCTAGCATGTACAGACATGGTCTCGGAACACGGAATACCGAAAGGTAGAGCATGAGTCATATGATTGATATGATGAACATGAAGATTGTTCGCCGATGAAGCTACATCATCTCACGTGATGATCGGACTTGGTGTAGTGGATTTGGTTCGTGTAATCACTAAAACAACTGCGAGGGATGTTGTTTTGAGTGGGAGTTCACCTAGTTAATTTAAGAATTAAATTTGAACACTATTTATCATAAACTTAGTCTAAATTACTTGCAAATTTGTTGTAGATTATGGCGAACGTTTCCATCAATTTCAATGCGTTCCTAGAGAAAGAAAAGCTTAAGAACAATGGAAGCAATTTCACGGACTGGTTCCGTGGACTGAAGATCGTCCTCAGGGCTGGTCAGTTGACCTATGTGCTCGAAGCACCGCTAGGTGACCCACCTGCATAAGATGCCACCGATGACGTAAAGAATGTTTACGCCACTCGGAAACATCACTACTCCACAGTTCAGTGTGCCATCCTGTACGGTTTAGAATCGGAGCTTCAAAAGCGTTTTGAGCACCATGACCCATTTGAAATCATTAAGGAGCTCAAACTCATATTTGAGACTCGCGCGGCCATGGAAAGCTATGAAGCTTCCAAGAAGTTCTTTACCTGCAAAATGGAAGAGGGTAGCTCCGTTAGCGAGCACGTGCTCACCATGTCTGGGCACGCAAAAAAACTCCGAGAGTTGGGGATACCGATTCCTAATGAATTGAGGATTCACCGTGTCCTCCAATCACTGCCACCAAGTTACAAGAACTTTGTGATGAACTACAATATGCACTGCATGAACAAGACGTTGCCTGAACTATCGTCCATGCTGAAAACTACTGAAGTGGAGATCATGAAAGAACACCAAGTGTTGATGGTCAATAAGACCACCAATTTCAAGAAATGGGGCAAGCCTAAGAACAAGGGCAACTTCAAGAAGGACGGCAAGAAAGCTGCCGCACCTGCTAAGAAGCCCAAGGCTGGTCCTAAACCTGAAACTGAGTGCTTCTCCTGCAAGGGTGCTGGTCACTGGAAGCGTAACTGCCCCAAGTACCTGGCGGATCTGAAGAACGGCAACATCAAGAAGAAAGGTATATTCGATATACATGTTATAGATGTGTATCTTACTAGTAATCGTAGTAGTGCCTGGGTATTTGATACTGGTTCGGTTGCTCATATTTGTAACTCGAAACAGGAGCTGCGGAATAAACGAAGACTGGCAAGAGACGAGGTGACGATGCGCGTTGGAAATGGCTCCAAGGTTGATGTGATCGCCGTCGGCACGCTCCCTCTACATCTACCATCGGGATTAGTTTTAAATTTAAATAATTGTTATTTGGTGCCTGCATTAAGCATGAACATTATATTTGGATCCTGTTTATTGCGAGACGGTTACTCTTTTAAGTATGAGAATAAAGGTTGTTCGATTTATATGAGTAATATCTTTTATGGTTATGCACCTGAGATGAATGGTTTGTAGGGGTTCGTAGCATGGAAAACAAAAATTTTCTATCGCATACAAACAAACAAGCCAAGATCTATCTACTAGATTGTAGCAACGAGTCGATGTAGGAACTCACCCTCGAAGATTCCAAAGCGGTTAACGAGAGCAGATTCTCGTGGGTGATGTAGTCGTACTCTTTCCGATCTCAAGATCGCGTAGACGATCCTTCCGGCGCCACGTTCCAGCAGCGCTCCCGCAGTCGGTCACACGTTCGGTACTCGACGAAGACCTTCCTCTCCCTTGTTCCAGCAGGCAGCGGAGGTTGTAGCACTCTCCTCGCGATTCCGGCAGCACAACGGCGTGGTACCGGAAGTAGAGGGGAGATCCCGCAGGGCTTCGCCTTAAGCCGGTGCGAGTATGGTGGAGCTTATGAGAGAGGCTATTAGTGGTCTAGTAATTAGACACACTAATTAGAAGGCTCTAAACCAATTAGAAGGCTCTAAACCGCAGGCTAAAGCAATTAGAAGCTCTAAACCAAAACGGCTCTAAACCGGAGGTAGAAGATAGGAACTTGTGTGTCTTGGGAGGGAGCCCTGCCCCTCCTTATATAGGTGGGAGGGGCTGGCCGGCCAAGGGGAGGAGAGTCCCTCCCCAAGTCGGCTTGGTGGGGCGCCGGCCAAGGGAGGAACCCTCCTCCAATTCGGCCTCCACCAATCCTCCTCTCTTCCCACTTCCCAAAATTGCCGTTTGACTTTCAAACTAGCCGTTTGACTTTTCAATTTAGGATTTAAATAAACCCTTTATTTTGGACAGCAAGAACACCTAGTACATGATGCAATCATTCCAACTTACAATGACACTTTCATGTACCCTTCCCCTTCCGGAGTGCCGGACATTCCGGGACCTTCTAGAATGTTCCCGATGAAAACACCGGAACCATTCCCTAACTCCGAAACGGGACTTTCCTTATATGAATCTTATTCTCCGGACCATTCCGGATCACCTCGTGATATCCCGGATCCCATCCAAGACTCCGAACAACATTCGGTCTCTTTCTCATAATACCATAACTACTCAAACAACGTCGAATCCTTAAGTGTGTCTCCCTACGGTTCGTGAATTATGCGGACATGATCGAGACACTTCTCCGAACAATAACCAATAGAGGAATCTGGAAATTCATATGGCTCCCACATATTTCTACGATTACTTTGCGATCGAATGAACCACTTACATACGATACCAATTTCCCTTTGTCTCACGATATGTTACTTATCCGAGGTTATGATCATCGGTATCTCTGCATACCTAGTTCAACCTCGTTACTGATAAGTACTCTTTTCTCGTTCCCGTGATATGTGATCCCTTGTGATCAAGTCACATGCTTGCAAGCTAATTGGATGACATTTCACCGAGAGGGCCCAGAGTATATCTATCCGTCATGTGGATGGACAAATCCCACTCTTGATCCATGTGTTTCAACCAATACTTTCCGAACACTCAATGCCACTTTTATAGCCACCCTGTTACGGTGTGGTGTTTGATGACATCAAAGCATCCATCCGGTAAAGGTGATATGCATGATCTCATGGTCGAAGGAATTAGGTTACTATGTATCAGAAAGCATATAGCAATTGAACTATTGAAATGACTTGATCTTTATGCTACGCTTATCTATAGGAGTATGTCCATCACATCATTCTCCTAATGATATGATCCTGTTGTTAATAACATCTCTATGTTCATGATCAGGAAACCATGATCATATATTAACCAACAAGCTAGTTTAACAAGAGGATTTACTAGGGACTCTTATTTTATGTTTACAAATCACACAAGTATTAATGTTTCCTGTTAATACAATTATAGCATGGTATGTAAACATTTATCATAAATATGAAGATATGATAACAACCATTTTATTATTGCCTCTTGGGCATATCTCCAACAGTCTCCCACTTGCACTAGAGTCAATAATCTAGTTTCAAACCTTTGTGTATTCAACACCTATGGCTTTCCGGTGTTGTATGTACACGATTGCTAGTGGTCAACTGATCTCCGGATCTGACACTTCCAGGTCCGTGTGTAATTGCATGTCTTTGCGTCTCTACGCATCACTCATTCTCTAATGAGATGGCTTCGTACAAATTTGGTCCTTTGGTGTGACCTTTAGTTCTTTGGGGTTAAAACATGTTGATAATATTGTCGTACAATATATCTTCATAGTATTATCCCGCTGTGAACTACACCTAGTTTGATAACAAACTGCTTGACACAAATGCCCTCTTTTGCTGCTATAATAGCAGTCATATACTTAGCCTTTTGTTGTAGTATCTGTCACAATGTCTTAACTTTGGAACTCATCCAAATCCATTATGGAACCCACTTTCCATTATATCGTGCCACCCTTAATTTAGATTGAGATAAACTTAATTTGTACTTTGTGACAAAACTAGTATCAATGTAGTACTTTTACAATGAACTAACCATCTATTTGTCACTTCTACAAATAATATACTCTTAGTTCTTCCAAAAGATCATAAGAATATCCTTACTATTGTCCAATGATCATCTTACGAATCATTCTGGTATATGCTCACAACATTTAGAGCATAGGACATATCTGGATTTGTACATATCACAGTATGATTGATATAAATACTCTTTGTGATTTCATACATCAAGTATCAATCTATACTTGATTATTTGTTTCACTTTACCAAATGTCAATACACTTGAATATATCATCAACATTGAACTTATTCAATCCTTTCTGTGCAACAAGAACCTTTCTTGTAGTTCCTATATTGAACTCATTCAATATCTTGTCTATGTACTTCTGGCACAACCATATTAGCGTCTATTGATGCCAAAATACTTGGGTTTTGCCTAAGTCTTTCATCGGGATGAAATTCTTAATATGTGTTAATAAAAGATACATTATTTCCAATCAACAATATGTCTTCCACATAATGTATTAGAAACATGTCTTAGCGCTCCCACTTAATTTCTTGCAAATGCAAGCATCTTCATTGTCTCTGATGAAATTAAACCCTTTTAACAGTTTCATCATAGTGAAGATTCCAACTCCGCTATGCTCACTCTAACCATTGAAGTTTGCATATGCTTTTAGCATCCTTTGAATTGACAAAACCCTATGGACCGTGTTTATGCACATGTCCTAGGTAACGATTCTATTAGAAGAACTTGTTTTGTTTATTCAACTACCATATAACAAATTATATGTAGTGGTTGCTTTCATTAATCCGTCTAGACTAAATATCACTATGATAGATCAAATCTTGTCATAGTCAACCTTTGAACATTGTTGTGAACTCTTTCCCAACATGTCGACTATTTCATAGATGTAAAACATCCATGTCTATTTCTTTATAGATCCAGACACAACTGTAAGGTCTTACACCTTTCTCGAGGGTCCTTCAAGTTCAAAACTTGATTTCTCGTGTATGGAACTATCACGGATTTTATGGCTTCAAGCCATTTGACGGAGTCAGGGCCCATCATCGCTTCTTTGCATGTAGTCGGTTCATTATTCTCAAATAATGATTCAACCCTCAAATCTTGGTATTTGATTGTTTACCCGATCTACTTGTTTCAATAGGAACTTAGATCTCCGTGACCACAACCTTTGAGGCACGTGAGCCATGAGCATTGTTGCCGCCTCCGGAACACTTTTCGGCGCTGCGCAACTTTGCACATACAGCTAAGGTTCTTAACCTTATCAAAGTTCTATTGTCCTCCCACTTAACTTTTCACGAAAAATTCCTTCCAAAAGAAACTTGACGTTCTAAGCAACAAACACTTTTGTCTCCGGTGTTTATGGAGGAATACTTAATAGTCATACAAAGACAGGTTCATCCGACTTTGGTTGCAAACATCTTTCTTATGCATAGCATACCAATGTTTAAGAAAGGACAACTTGGGTTTTATCCCAAACCATAACCTTATATGGTGTCATTTCAACGGATTATGATGAAGCTCTTTTCAGTGGAAAAACGGTAATCTCTAAAGCTTTTAATCTTTAAAATACAATGGCAGTTTTATGAATTACACCTTTCGATCTTACCATGTCAAACAAGGTTTAATTACATATCTCGAACGCTCCATACTCTTATGGTGTTTCGGGAAAATGCAAATCCACGGAACGATTCCTTAAATCTTAGGTATTATGCTAAACTTGTAACTCAAATATCTTCCTTTATGATCTTATCATAAACTATTTATATTCTTGTTACAATGATTTTGCACTTCATCTTGAAAGTCTTTTGAACTTTTCAAATATTTCATACTTCATCCTTATTAAGTAAATATTCATATATTCACTCAAATTTTCGGAGAAAGCATATGAAGTTGAAATCCATCGCTCTTGACTACACATAATGGACTTCGTACAACAATATGTACAAGTTCCAATAAGCTAGTCATTCGTTCCCTTTTGGCCTATGGACGAAGTTTTAATTATCTCTAGGAAAGTTTCACAAGCGTCATTTGATCAAAATCAAATAGACTCCAAAATTCCATCCATATGGATTTTTCTTCATGTTTTCTTTCCAATATAATTTTAAACGGCGATGTCACTTCCTAAGTGATCTTTCAATCAATTTGTCTTTCGACATTTTAGCACTAGTTTTATGGATGTGATTTCTCCAACGAGATTTGTGAATCATCCATCTTTTATGGATTACGGCAATTATTTGAACAACCCTTTTGTTCTCATAATACCCGATAAAACAAATCTTTGAAGGCAAGCTTTGATGTTTAACGAGCAACACAATAACCCTTTATTTGTTCTCGATGAACATCATCACATATTCTTTTGCTAGTTACTTAGGCCATTGTAGTTCATGAATTGTGTTGTTTCGTATGACGATTCACACCAACAAATTCAGTATCAAATACTTAAGAACCACATTGTTTAACAAGCAAAGAATATAGCCATAACATGTATATCATCTATATACTTAAACTGAACGATTCTAGTCTTTTCTTTTCTGCCATATATTTATGAGATTCTCTTTCAGTATTTCCTTTTCAGTTTGAAAGAATCTATCAACATCAATAGTGGAGTCATACATATGACATATAGTCCAAAGCGTGTATAGTTAAATACCAATGTCTTTGGACTTGCACTTTGAAGTAGATCACCATCATCAAATGTTTGGTGTTCTTTCAAATTCCTTTCATTAGTAATCTCTTGGTGTAGTAAACATTTTACCTACATCAAATATTCACCCTTATCATGGTATCGTCCATGATCAAGCTACTTTTAGCTTATAACGATGAATTATTAGTATAATGTTGCTATCCAAAACCTTTTGGAGGATTAGGACAACAAGTGTCTCCAACCTTTTTGCAAATTCTCATCAAAATATGAGAACATGAACTTTGCCATATTATACTCTATCATGTTGTAACCAAAACTTCGTTTCAGATATCACAATATCTTCCACACATCATGGTTTCTGAAACAACTCTTTCAGATCCTAGATAACCTTGATATTAAGGGAATCCTTTGAATATCAAGAATCATGGATACAAACATGATACTTATATACTAACACTTGGAATTGTTACTCTTGATTTAATACTAATTATTAAACTTCATGGAGTAACCGGAACTTACTGAAAGTTTGCAATAGGACTTTTAAACTTTAGATTAACACTTAAAACAATACGATACCAGTTCGTAAAGTATCTAACCAGAATTCTATAGTTCTATCATCTCAATTATAACTAAGCGCAAGGTGGTAAACGGATGCCAATGACTACAACAACTATGCAAATTCACTTTGATTTAGTTTATGATAAATTGAGTTCTAATTAATAATTAAATTAATCTAGGTGAACTCCCACTCAAAACAATATCCCTCACATTGTTTTAGTGATCACACGAACCAAATCCACCACATCAAAACCGATCATCACGAGAGTTGATATAGCTTCAATGGCGAACAATCAACATGTTCATCATATCTACTATATGACTCATGCTCTACCTTTCGGTAATCCGTGTTCCTGAGGCCATGTCTGTACATGCTAGGCTCGTCAAGATCAAACCTTAGCTACCGCATAAGCAAATCTGGCTTGCTTACGTTGTATTTACCCGTGGAATCAAAGACACCCGATCATCACGTGGTGCTTCGAAGCAACAAGTTTTAGCAACGGTGCTAACTAAGGGCGAACACTTTAGAACTTGAAATTTATGTGCATGAGGGATCATCTTATAATGCTACCGTCGTCTACTAAGCAATACAAGATGCATAAAGGATTAACATCACATGCAATTCATAATATGTGATATGATATGGCCTTTCTTCTTTGTGCTTCCGATCTCCATCTTCAAGCACGAACATGATCTCCATCATCACCGGCGTAGCATCAAGGTCAATGACGCTTCTTCATGGTTGTCGTCCACCAGCTTCAACTATTACAACTATTTTGAATAGACACGCAGGTCTTAACAGAAATTAAAGACAACCATATGGCTCCTGCCGGTTGCCAACTTACAATAAGGAACATTGCATACATCAAATATAATCACAATCATGGCCATATCACATCACTGCACACCCCTGCAAAACAAAGTTAGACGCTTCTACTTTCTTTGCATATTTTACGTGGTTTGGGGCTTTCCATAAGTGTCGTTCTAACCTACGAACAAGAACCACAACATTGATACTAGCATTGTTGATTACCCGTTGTAAATTGGATCTTTACTATGCTAGGAGAAACTGGCACCCGCAAAGCCACTTATGCAATACAAGTTGCATGTTAAGCGTGGAGCAAGTCTCATGAACGATGTCATGTAAGGTTAGCCCGGGCCGCTTCATCCCAACATACCGCAAGATGCAAAGTACACGCAAAGCAATCTACAATAAAAGCATCAACGCCCACAATGACCATTGTGTTCTACTCGTGCAACAGATCTACATATAGACACGGCTCTGATACCACTGTAGGGGTTCGTAGCATGGAAAACAAAAATTTTCTATCGCATACAAACAAACAAGCCAAGATCTATCTACTAGATTGTAGCAACGAGTCGATGTAGGAACTCACCCTCGAAGATTCCAAAGCGGTTAACGAGAGCAGATTCTCGTGGGTGATGTAGTCGTACTCTTTCCGATCTCAAGATCGCGTAGACGATCCTTCCGGCGCCACGTTCCAGCAGCGCTCCCGCAGTCGGTCACACGTTCGGTACTCGACGAAGACCTTCCTCTCCCTTGTTCCAGCAGGCAGCGGAGGTTGTAGCACTCTCCTCGCGATTCCGGCAGCACAACGGCGTGGTACCGGAAGTAGAGGGGAGATCCCGCAGGGCTTCGCCTTAAGCCGGTGCGAGTATGGTGGAGCTTATGAGAGAGGCTATTAGTGGTCTAGTAATTAGACACACTAATTAGAAGGCTCTAAACCAATTAGAAGGCTCTAAACCGCAGGCTAAAGCAATTAGAAGCTCTAAACCAAAACGGCTCTAAACCGGAGGTAGAAGATAGGAACTTGTGTGTCTTGGGAGGGAGCCCTGCCCCTCCTTATATAGGTGGGAGGGGCTGGCCGGCCAAGGGGAGGAGAGTCCCTCCCCAAGTCGGCTTGGTGGGGCGCCGGCCAAGGGAGGAACCCTCCTCCAATTCGGCCTCCACCAATCCTCCTCTCTTCCCACTTCCCAAAATTGCCGTTTGACTTTCAAACTAGCCGTTTGACTTTTCAATTTAGGATTTAAATAAACCCTTTATTTTGGACAGCAAGAACACCTAGTACATGATGCAATCATTCCAACTTACAATGACACTTTCATGTACCCTTCCCCTTCCGGAGTGCCGGACATTCCGGGACCTTCTAGAATGTTCCCGATGAAAACACCGGAACCATTCCCTAACTCCGAAACGGGACTTTCCTTATATGAATCTTATTCTCCGGACCATTCCGGATCACCTCGTGATATCCCGGATCCCATCCAAGACTCCGAACAACATTCGGTCTCTTTCTCATAATACCATAACTACTCAAACAACGTCGAATCCTTAAGTGTGTCTCCCTACGGTTCGTGAATTATGCGGACATGATCGAGACACTTCTCCGAACAATAACCAATAGAGGAATCTGGAAATTCATATGGCTCCCACATATTTCTACGATTACTTTGCGATCGAATGAACCACTTACATACGATACCAATTTCCCTTTGTCTCACGATATGTTACTTATCCGAGGTTATGATCATCGGTATCTCTGCATACCTAGTTCAACCTCGTTACTGATAAGTACTCTTTTCTCGTTCCCGTGATATGTGATCCCTTGTGATCAAGTCACATGCTTGCAAGCTAATTGGATGACATTTCACCGAGAGGGCCCAGAGTATATCTATCCGTCATGTGGATGGACAAATCCCACTCTTGATCCATGTGTTTCAACCAATACTTTCCGAACACTCAATGCCACTTTTATAGCCACCCTGTTACGGTGTGGTGTTTGATGACATCAAAGCATCCATCCGGTAAAGGTGATATGCATGATCTCATGGTCGAAGGAATTAGGTTACTATGTATCAGAAAGCATATAGCAATTGAACTATTGAAATGACTTGATCTTTATGCTACGCTTATCTATAGGAGTATGTCCATCACATCATTCTCCTAATGATATGATCCTGTTGTTAATAACATCTCTATGTTCATGATCAGGAAACCATGATCATATATTAACCAACAAGCTAGTTTAACAAGAGGATTTACTAGGGACTCTTATTTTATGTTTACAAATCACACAAGTATTAATGTTTCCTGTTAATACAATTATAGCATGGTATGTAAACATTTATCATAAATATGAAGATATGATAACAACCATTTTATTATTGCCTCTTGGGCATATCTCCAACATGGTTTATTCTTATTGAATCTCGATAGTAGTGATACACATGTTCACAACATAGATGCTAAACGAATAAAATTAAATGATAATTCTACATACATGTGGCACTGTCGTCTTGGTCACATTGGAGTGAAGCGTATGAAGAAACTCCATTCTGATGGACTTCTTGAATCACTTGATTTTGAATCACTTGAAAGATGCGAAGCATGTCTAATGGGAAAAATGACTAAGACTCCATTCTCTGGTATAATGGAGCGAGCTACAACCTTATTGGAAATAATACATACCGATGTGTGCGGTCCAATGAGTGTAGCATCGCGTGGTGGATATCGTTATGTTCTCACTTTCACGGATGACTTGAGTAGATATGGGTATGTCTACTTTATGAAACATAAATCCGAAACTTTTGAGAAGTTTAAGGAATTTCAAAGTGAAGTGGCAAATCATCGTAACAAGAAGATTAAGTTTCTGCGTTCTGACCGCGGAGGTGAATATCTGAGTTATGAGTTTGGCATGCATTTAAAGAAATGTGGAATACTTTCACAGTTGACACCGCCGGGAACACCACAGCGTAATGGTGTGTCCGAACGTCGTAATCGAACTCTCTTGGATATGGTTCGGTCTATGATGTCTCTTACAGATTTACCGTTATCATTTTGGGGCTATGCATTAGAGACAGCCGCATTCGCTTTAAATAGGGCACCATCTAAATTCTTTGAAACGACACCGTACGAATTGTGGTTTGGAAAGAAACCTAAGTTGTCGTTCCTTAAAGTTTGGGGTTGCGAAGCATATGTAAAGAAGTTACAGCCAGATAAGCTTGAACCCAAAGCAGAGAAATGCGTCTTCATAGGATACCCTAAAGAAACAATTGGGTATACCTTCTATCATAGATCCGAAGGCAAAGTTTTTGTTGCTAAGAATGGATCCTTTCTGGAGAAGGAATTTCTCTCGAAAGAAGTGACTGGAAGGAAAGTAGAACTCGACGAGGTTGTTGAACCTTCTTTCAGAGTTGAGAGTAGCGCAGCACCGGAAGATGTTTCTGTGCCGCCTGCACCAACTGGAGAGGAAGCTAATGATGCTGATCATGAAACTTCGAACGAAGTTACTACTGAACCTCGCAGGTCAACGAGGGTTCGTACCACTCCTGAGTGGTATGACTCTTCCTTGAACGTCATGTTGGTGGACAACACTGATGACCCTGCGACGTATAAATAAGCTATGGTGAGCCCAGATTCCGACAAATGGCTAGAAGCCATGAAATCCAAAATGGGATCCATGTACGAAAACCAAGTATGGACTTTGGTGGACTTACCGGATGGCCGTAAGGCTATCGAGAACAAATGGATTTTCAAAAGAAAAACAGATGCTGATGGTAAGGTTACCGTCTATAAAGCTCGACTTGTCGCAAAAGGGTTCCGACAAATTCAAGGAGTTGACTACGATGAGACTTCCTCACCTGTAGCGAAGCTAAAGTCTGTGAGGATTATGTTAGCAATCGTTGCATATTTCAATTATGAAATTTGGCAGATGGATGTCAAAACGGCGTTCCTTAATGGTGACATTGAGGAAGAGTTGTATATGGTACAACCCAAGGGTTTTGTCGATCCTAAAGATGCTGACAAGGTATGCAAACTTCAGCGCTCCATTTATGGACTGAAGCAAGCATCCCGGAGTTGGAATCAACGTTTTGATAAAGTAATCAAAAACTTTGGATTTATACAAACTTATGGAGAAGCTTGTATTTACAAGAAAGTGAGTGGGAGCTCTGTAGTATTCCTAGTACTATATGTAGATGACATATTGTTGATTGGGAATGATATAGAACTTCTTAATAGCGTCAAAACCTATTTGAATAATAGTTTTTCGATGAAGGATCTTGGCGAAGCGGCATATATTCTAGGCATCAAGATTTATAGAGATAGATCAAGACGCCTAATAGCGCTTTCACAAAGTACATACTTAGACAAAGTTCTAAAGAAGTTTAGAATGGAAGAAAGCAAGAAAGGGTTCGTGCCCATGTTGTCAGGTAAGACCTTGAGTAAAACTCAAAGTCCAGCTACGGCAGAAGATAGAGAAAAGATGAATAAAATTCCCTATGCCTCGGCCATAGGTTCTATCATGTATGCCATGCTGTGTACGAGACCGGATATAGCACATGCTGTTAGTTTAACTAGCAGATATCAAAGTGATCCTGGAATGGAACACTGGACAGCGGTCAAGAATATCCTAAAGTACCTGAATAGGACTAAGGATATGGTTCTTTCTTATGGAGGTGATGAACAGCTTGTTGTAAACGGTTACACTGATGCTAGTTGGAACACCGATCCAGATGAATCGAAGTCACAGTCTGGATACGTATTTATTTTGAATGGTGCTGCAATAAGCTGGAGGAGTGCCAAGCAGAGCGTTGTGGCAAAATCTTCAACTGAATCGGAATACATAGCTGCTTTGGAGGCTACACAAGAAGGCATATGGATGAAGGAGTTCATTACTGAACTTGGCGTGGTTCCCAGCGCGTTAGACCCGATGGCCATCTACTGTGACAACACATGTGCCATAGCTAATGCACAGGAGCCAAGGTCATATAGCAAGCCGAAGCACATCAAGCTACGTTTTCATGCTATTCGCGAGTATGTCCAAGATGGTGACATAAATATTTGCAAAGTACACACTTATCTGAATGTAGCAGATCCGTTGACTAAACCTCTCCCTAGAGCAAAGCATGACCAACACCAGAACGCCATGGGTGTTCGGTATATAATCTAGATTATTGACTCTAGTGCAAGTGGGAGACTGTTGGAGATATGCCCAAGAGGCAATAATAAAAGAGGTTATTATTATATCTTTGTGTTTATGATGAATGTTTACATTCCATGCTATAATTGTATTATTAGGAAACACTAATACTTGTGTGTTTTGTAAACATAAAAGAGTCCCTAGTAAGCCTCTTGTTGAACTAGCTTGTTGATTGATTGATGATCATGGTTTCCTGATCATAGACATTGGATGCGATTAATAACAAGGTTATATCATTAGGAGAATGATATGATGGACACACACCCATAGTAAGCATAGCATAAGATCAAGTCATTAAGTTCGTATTGTTGTAAGCTTTGAAATACATAGTAACCTAATCCTTCGACCATGAGGATATGTTAATCACCATCACCGGATGGGTACTTTGATGACATCAAACGCCGCTTCGTAACTGGGCGGTTATAAAGATGTCATTGGGTATTCTGAAAGTATGTGTTGAAGCGCATAGACCAAGATTGGGATTTGTCCATCCATATGACGGATAGATATACTCTGGGCCCTCTCGGTGGAATGTCATCTAGATAGCTTGCAAGCATGTGACTGGGTCACAAGGGATGACATAACATGGAACGAGTAAAGAGTACTTATCAGTAACGAGGAAGAACTAGGTATGAAGATACCGACGATCAAACCTCGGATAAGTAGAATATCGCGAGACAAAGGGAATTGGTTTCGTATGTTAATTGGTTCAATCGATCATGAAGTAATCGTTGGGTATGTGGGAGCCGTTATGGATCTCTAGATCCCGCTGATGGTTATTGATGGGAGAGGTGTCTTCATCATGTCTACATATTCACGAACCGTAGGGTGACACACTTAAGGTTCGAAGTTGTTTGAAGTAGATATGGAATTTGCGTTGGAGACCGAATGTTGTTCGGAGTCTCGGAATGGATCCGGGACATCACGAGGAGATCCGGAATGGTCCGTAGAATAAGATTCATATATTGGGAATCATTTTCTAAGTTAGGAAATGTTCCGGAGTGTTTGTATGGAGATTCTAGAAGGTTTCGGAATGTTCTGGAAGGTTCTAGAGGATTTCTTGGAGTTTGCTTGAAAACCAAGAAAGGGATCAAAGAAACCAAGTGGGGTACTACACGGATTCGTGGGGGAGGAGGACTCCTCCCCCAACCCGCCGGCCCAAGGAGGAGGGAGTCCTACTAGGACTCCCCCTCCCCAGACGCGCCTCCCTCCCTTAAATAGAAGGGAGGGGCGCCCCCTCTTGCACCTTGTCTCATAACTCCCAATCTCAGCCGCCTCTCTCCTCCACGTTTTCTTCTGCACAGGCATAGGCGAAGCCCTGTAGATTTCTCATCTCCACCACCACCACCACGCCGTCGTGCTGCTGGGATTCCATGGAGAAGATCTACTACCTCCGCTGCTCGCTGGAACGGGGAGAGGAAGGTCTGCTTCGACTCCGCACGTGTGACCGTCCGCGGAAGCGCTGCCGGAATGCGGCGCCGGAAGGATCGTCCACACGATCTTGAGATCGGCAAGTGATCGACTACATCATCCATGAGATCTAATCTCGTTAACGCTTTCGGTTCTACGAGGGTTCGTACCGATCTATCTCATTGCTCATGTCTAGTAGATTAGATCTTGGCTTTTATCTAGATTAGATCTGGGTCTTGTTCGTCCTTGCGGTTGAAATTTTTTGTTTTCCATGCTACGAACCCATCAATTCCTGCCTCACATATTGGTGAATCTTCAATATCTGGTTCAAATCGATCTTTACATCTTTCTAATGTCCTACTTGCTCCTGATATTAGAAAAAATCTTCTCTCCACTGATACATTGGAAATGTATCTATAATTTTTGATGCTCCATGCTTGTTTTTATCTACTTTCTTGTGTTTTGTTCCAACTTTGGAGTACTTTTCATATGATTTCTTGGACTAACCTATTAACAAGAGCCATAGTGCCTGCTGCCTGTTTTCTGCTGTTTTTGGTTCCAGGAAAGTCCGAAAATGAATATTCTCGGAATTGGACGGGACAAAAGCCAAAGTGCCTATTTTTCCAGAAGAATCACGAAGCCAGAATACGAGACGGAGGAGGGCCAGGGGCTGGCCACACCCCCCAGGCGCGGGCTAGGCCTGGCCACGCAAGGGCCTGGTGTGGTGGCCCCAGGCACCCCCTCGGTCTCCCTCTTCGCCTATAAGAAGCCTTCTGACCTAAAAACTTCAGGGGGTTTGATGTTTTTCCACGAAAAGTTCCGTTGCGCCGCCGCCACCGAAGGGGAGATTCGGGGCACAGAAAGTCTCTGTTCCGGCACCCTGCCGGGACAGGGAAGTGCCCCTGGAGCCATCTCCATCGATCTCCACCATCATCTTCATCAACCATCCATGTTTCCTCCATCTATGAGTGAGTAATCCCCCGCTGTAGGCTATGGGGATGCTAGGGATTGGATGAGATCGTTCATGTAATGGCATCAGATTGTTAGGGCATAGTGCCTAGTATCTCTATTAGTGCTTTATGACTTTGTTGCAACTTTGTTGTGCTTAATGCTTGTCACTAGGGCCCGAGTGCCATGATTTCAGATCTGAACATGTTATTGATTCATTATGATAGTATTGTTCTTGGTCTTATCTACAAGTTGTATACACATGTCGTTGTCCGAAACCTATGGTCCCGAAGTGACAGAAATCGGGGTAGCCGAAAGGGAAAGGCTTTGATGTGAGGATCACATGTGTTCACGGAGTGTTAATGCTTTGCTCCGGTGCTCTATTAAAAGAAGCACCTTAATTGCCAGTAGTTCCCTAGAGGCCCCGCTGCAAACGGGCTGGCGGGACAAAAGATGTTGTGCAAGTTCTCATTGCGAGCACGTATGACTATATATGGAACACATGCCTAGGATTGTCTAGTACTTGGATGCTTTATCTTATTTATCTGCAATTGACCTATGTTCTGATTGCTATGTGAATTGCCTTATCCATGCAACGCCCGTCCATCCATCCCTATGCCTACCGTACTCGAATCCCCCTATTTACTGCTTTTGTTACTACTGTTTTTGCTTTGCTACTGCTATTACTTTACTATTCCTACTATAAAACTGTTGCGACTGATAAACTGCTGTGAGCAAGATTGTTTCCAGGTGCAGCTGAATTGATAACTCAGTTGTTAAGGCTAATAAATATTCTTTGGCTCCCCTTGTGTCGAATCAATAAATTGGGTTTCACTTCCCTCGAAAATACTACGATACACCCCCTATACTTGTGGGTCATCAAGACTATTTTCTGGCGCCGTTGCCGGGGAGCATAGCTTTATTTATCAAGTTCACTTGGAATCATTATTGTTCAAGCTAAGTTTATCTTTCTCCTTGTTTGCTTGTTTCTTTATCAAAATACAAAAAAAATAGTTCCTACTCTAGTTGTTGTTTTTGTTGGTCTGTTATTGTCTTACTTTATCATGCTTGATGTTAATGGTTGGTTTCTTTGAAATGGAATCTTATTGGCAAGGTGGGTTCACGGAATATGAAAAATATTATTATAAGGAACACCGCTTGTCACAAAAAGGGAAACACTTATGGGAACAAATTGATAGATTGTATACCATTACTAGAAACGTGTGCTCTACTTATAATGTTACTTATTGCTTTGATAAATCTTGTTGCTGTAGGAGGTACAAACACCTCCCTTTTCAATGTGAGTATAATGATAATGTTACCATATCTTCCTATGTTAAGGGAAATTATGATCTTTATGATGTGGAACAAATTGAGAAATTTATTGCTTGGAAGGGTGCATTTGAACTCGCTAGTTTGCTTGAAAATATTGATGATTCACCTTATAAGTGTGAGGTGTATGGTATACTTAAATTTTGCTTTGATAATTACAAGGATGAAAATGGCTATATTCTTGAGTATTTTAATAGATGATTTCCACAAATGGAAGAGACTAATGCCTTGCAGGACCCTATGGAAGAGACTAATGCCTTGCAGGCTCCTATGGAAGAAGAAATTGATGAACCTGAAATCTCATTAGATGAAAAAGAGGAAGAGAGTGATGAACAAAAGGAGGAAGAATGGATTAGCTACCCATGCCTACCTTCTAATGAGAGTAACTCTTTATCCCTTACATTATTTAATTGTCCTCCATGCTTACTAAAGGAGGATGAATGTTATGTTCCTGAGGTTTCCTTTGAAAATGTTTATGATAAGGCTCTAGTGCTTGTAGATCATGAAAAGCATGCTTTATGTGATAGTTATATTGTTGAGTTTATTCATGAGGCTACTGAAAATTATTTTGAGAGAGGAAAATATGGTGGTAGGAGTTTTCATGGTATTGAAACACCTCTCTATGTGCTGAAAGTTTTGAAGTTACTCTTGTTTTATCTTCCTATGCCTGTCACTTTGTTCTTTGCAAATTTATTTGCTTACATGATTCCTATGCATAGGAAGTGGGTTAGACTTAAATGTGTTTTGGATTTGCTTCTTGATGCTCTCTTTTACTTCACTTCATATTTCTTATGAGAGCATCCTCTCAAACTTTTATGCCTGAAGATGATAATATGTCTATTATTCTTAGGAGACCTTTTCTTAAATACTGCAGGAGCTGTTATTAATTATAATCAAGGGAAGGTGACTTTCAATGTTAATGACAAGGAAAATATTGTCTATTTCCCCAAGAAGATTAAAAGGACTTATGGTTTGAATTCAATTGAACATGTTGAGGGCATCCAAGTTGGAGAAATATATTGTCCCATACCAAGAGAAAAAATTGAAACTATTATGATTGGGACCATTGCTATCAAGGTTGAGATAACATAATCATTAGTGGAATACAAAGTTTTGTATCATATGAAATTGTTTTGGTAACAAGACCTGATCAACCTTGTTAATAAAAGGATTTCATTGAACAAAACAATGTTTTCACCATGATTATCTCCGCTTACTTCTATTCTATCCATTTTAGTTTTTGCTTCTTCTGCCTAACTTAAAGGCGTTAAAGAAAAGTACTTGTTGGGAGATAACCCAAGAGTTTTAGATGAGTCTTGGAAGTTATTACCTCTGTAATAACCGCTCCTTATCCTTTTTATTTACTTTTTATGCTAAGAGTAACCTCTAATGCGAGTGAAGTAATGATTGGGAAGGTTGCTGTCCCGAAACAGATTTATGTGCTTCACCATAAATATTCCTGAGAGAGCTCTGTACGTTGGATTGAGCTGTAATTTTTTGAGCTTTTGCCCCAGGTTGTTATCTAACGTTCGTTAGTTCAACACTTTTCGATTTGAGCAACAGAAGGTCTTCGAAAAAATTCGTCTTTACCTGCTGGTCTGTTTTGACAGATTTCTGCCATTTTCTGCATTTGCTTCTTGTTAGTTCCTTCTTGAGTTCTTTTGGGGAATTGAGCTTTTTGAGGGAAGTGCTACAGTAGCTATTGTTCTAATGGAAGTTTATTTGGTGTTAGAACTGAACCTTGAGACTTATTTATCTTAAGTGCACTAATATTGCTAATGAGATTGTGTGAAGTTTGGTATGAAGGAAAAATTTTAGGTGTATGGAAGGAATGAGTAATGATATGAAGGATGGACTAAAGCTCAAGCTTGGGGATGCCACGCGTGTCACCCCAAGAAATATCTAAGAAGTACAAGCGTCAAAGATTGGGGATGCCCAAGGCATTCCCCTTCTTCATCAATAAAAATTTCAGGTTTCTTCCAAACGCTTCATTTTTATTGTTTCATGCACAGTTGTGTTTTTCTTGGAGCGTCTTCTTTTTCATTTTCGTTTTGGTTTTTAGTTTGCTTGGTTTGATTAGTTTTCTGAATAAATTGGTTGGACCCCCTCTCTCTTACATTGGTGTTCAAATAGTTTGGTTTGGTTTGGTTTGGAAAAGAATAGGAAAGCTCATGCTTATGTGGTAAAAAGAGCTTGTTTTTTCTGTGGCTATTGATACATTGCAAATGTATCTATAATTTTTGATGTTCCATGCTTAGTTTTATCCACTTTCTTGTGTTTTGTTCCAACTTGGGAGTACTTTTATTATGATTTCTTGGACTAACCTATTAACAAGAGCCAAAGTGCCAGCTGCCTGTTTTTTGTTGTTTTTGGTTCCAGAAAAGTCAGAAAATGAATATTCTCAGAATTGGACGGGACAAAAGCCAAAGTGCCTATTTTTTCGAAAGGGATCAAGTGCCAGAATACGAGACGGAGAGGGGCCAGGGGCCGGCCATACCACCTGGCCGCGCGGCTAGGCCTGGCCCGCGCCAGGGGGTGGTCTGGCCGACCCTAGCACCCCCTCGGCCTCTCCTTCCACCTATAAGTTGCCCTCGGGACGAAAACCCTAAGTACCCGATCAAAAAGGTCCACGAAAGAGTCTGTAGCCGCCGTCATCTCCATCCCTAGATCGAGGGGATCTGAAGCTCTTCCCGGCACCCTGCCGGAGAGGGGAATTCACCCTGGAGGCCTTCTTCATCACCATGCAAGCCTCCGGTGTGATGCGTGAGTAGTTCATCCTTGGACTATGGATCCATGTAGTAGCTAGATGGCTGGTTTCTCCTTCTTTGTGCTTTCATGTTTAGATCTTGTGAGCTCCGTTCATGATCAATATCATCTATTTGTAATTCATACATGTTGTGTTTGCGGGGACACGATGGATATTGAGATGCTATTTCATATTGATTATTGATTCTATCATGTCTTTGTTATTTGCGATCTTGCATGCTTTTCGTTGTTAGTAGCTATCTTGGCCAAGTAGATGCTAGCAACTCTAAGAGTTAGTATTTATGCTCGATAGTGGGTTCATGCCTCTGGTAATCTGGGGAAGTGACAGAAATCTCTAAGGTACTAGATGTGTTGTTGCTACTAGGGAGAAAACAACGATCTTTTGTTCATAGAACAATTGTATTGTTTACTTTACACGTAGTTCGTAAAGCAATAATCTGTTGCTTGCAACTTAATACTGGAGGGGGTTCGGATGATAACCTGAAGGTGGATTATTAGTCATAGATGCAGTTGTGTTGGGGAGGTAACCCCGGATAGGGTAAAGACGGGGAAAGATGAGAGGTTTTCCCCGTCCAGTTTCCGAGTTACACTCTGAGTCGGCCGAACCCTGTAGAGGTCGGCCGAGATGGGAAAGGACGGGACCCTTGAAGTAAGGGCAAGGCATTACCCGGCCGAGCTACAGCGTAAGTCGGCTGGGTTAGCCCAAGTAATCTTGATACAGGTGAAGGACAAGCCGAAGTTACACGAGGCAGGGCCGAATGATACGAAGCTTGCAGGAGAAGGAGAAGCCTAAAGTCAAACTCTAGTAGCAGGCTAGGGAGAATCAGAGCGAAGCCAAGCACAAGGGACAAAGGTGCAGAGCGACAGAGAGACAGAAGGAGGTCACGGAGGTGACAGTCCTGAAGCCCGAGGCACACAGGAGGGACCCTCTGGAACCTTGCCGTCAGTAGGAGAGCGACAGGGAAAGGGGGGCGCCGAACTACTATATTGGGGCAAGCATATTCCTCGAATATGCTTGCCGCATCAGCCCTAAGGGAACCCAAGGCTCTCCTTTATAAGGGCAGGCTTGGACCCTGAGGAGGGGATCGACTCATTCTTGGTACCGTTAAGCTGGTAAAAATTCCTTCTTTTCCCTTGTATGCAGCTCGAGGAGCACTTGTAGCCCAAGAAAGAAGAAATACAGATCTTTGAGTTAGCTTTCTGAGTGTAGAATCCACTGCATCTTCCCTCCCCAGATCCCACTAGCATCCATTGGCCCCAAACTTTAGCCTACCCATGGCATCTGCCGTGCCACCACCACGACAGTTGGCGCCCACCGTGGGGCCAGCAGCGGTGCTAGCTGGAGTTATGATCCGGACGGGAAACTTCATCAAGACTGGCGAGCGCGTTGTTTCTGGCTTAGTCCAGAGATTTGGTCTCTGTGATTATGTCAGCGACAATGCAGGGAGCTTCAGGGGAAAGGCTCCCCCGCGTAATGGTGTTTTCATCAACCTGGGCGGGCACCAGGTTTACGTCGGCGTCGACATCTCCGGTGTTTATCCTCGCCAAGTTGTTGTTGCAGGAGATCCACCTCTTAACGCTGCAGGCCATCCGCCTGGAGCACTTCCTGCAGGTAGCGTCGAGGTAATGGTCGTGGCCGGGGTGCAAACTGGAGTAGCGGCTGCCGGATCGGGAAGAGAACCCGCCACCGGTGTATAGGGCACGCACAAGCAGACGGCACCAATGCCCACCGAGGTAATCCCACCGGCAACCAACCCGACCGAGGTGCAAGACACCACCCCAAAGGCACCAAGGGTAAGAGGGCCACCTCTGGAAAGGCCAGAGAATGTTCTTCAGGCGACCATAGAAAGCTTGACTACACCTGTAGCGCCGATACTTAATCCGGCAAATGCTCAGGCAGAGTTAGAGGAAACCAGGCAAAAGGTACTGATAGAGGCAAAAAAGGTGTCGGCCTTGCGGGAGTCCTTAAACAGGACCCTGCGAGAATATGCCAAAGCAAATAAGCTTGACGTCGCACCCGAACGGGTGGACGAACTAAGATTGAGAGGGAAGAACCTCATGGATGACATTAACAAAGAGCATGAAGCTCATAAAGCAGAATCAGAGGATTTGGGCTTGCCGAGGTACAGTACCCCAGCAAGAAACCTAAGAGCGGCAAATGCCGCAGCATTAGAGTTAGAGGGGTTAACCGGTGAGGCCCGGCAGAAACAACAAGAAAGAGTAAACAAGCTGGTGCGCATCGCAAACCAGCAAAACGAGGAAATGCTCAGAGCAAACCCGGCGAGGCCGGGGGCCTCGCGAATGGTTCATTCGGCAGGAGCAGCACCAGCCTTGTCTGTGGCAACAGCATCTTCACCCGGAAATAATACTCGAAGAGACAAAGCAGTAACCTCGGGAAAGAGGAACAAGCAGATGGTCCCGTATGATCCGGCAATGGCCGGAAAGGCGAATGAAAACAGAGGCAATGCAAGCCGAGGTAACAGTGGGGAGAGGAACCACGACCGTGTGGAGAAAGACGGCGGAAGCCGAGGCAACGGAGACCTCGGCAGAAGAGAGCCCGCCAGAGGCAATCATGAGAACAACACCCCGGTCGAAGTAAGGAGAGAACGGCCACTCAACCCGCAACCGAGGCATGAACCCCGGCAGGAAAGAGAAACAAGGCCAGCTCGCCACAATCAAATTAATGAGAGATACAATGATGGTTATTCCGAAATGGAATATGCAATCCATGGCGGAAACAATCATTATGGAATACAGGACAGAGTTCTGTACAGGGATTTGCCATCAAATGATGCAAGGGTGAAGCTGGACCGGCTATACAGGTCCGAGTTGTTGGAAGAACAGGGTCCACCAGGGCCAGCATGCTTTGGACCACGAATCATGAGCGAACCTCCTGTGCCGAACTTTCAGCTGGCAAGGGGCACGAAAACATACAATGGAAGTACCAAACCACAAGACTGGTTGATTGACTATGCCACTGCTGTAAAAATAGCGTGTGGAAACTTACGATGGGCAGTACGATATGTACCACAAATGCTGGAAGGACCAGCTAGAGTTTGGCTGAATAATCTACCAGCCGGCAGTATCAACTGTTGGCTGGATTTTGAGGAAATGTTTGTCAGCAACTTTACCAGTACATACAAGAGGCCAAACAGGCCACAACAGTTAGCCATGTGCAAGCAGAACCCGAATGAAACAGATAGAGAATTTTTAACTCGGTGGTGCAACCTGAGAAACTCATGTGAAGGAGTCATAGAATCGCAAGCAATAGCGTGGTTCGCGCAAGGATGCCGTTATGGCAGCGTATTATGGCAACGTTTGCAGAGAGATATGCCGACCACACTGGCAGAAACTATCAGAATAGCGGACTCCTACGCATTAGGAGATCCTACGCAACCAGAATTAATGTCGGCAGATCACCGCGAGCAACAGGATCATTATGCAAGAGATTTCGCCGGGTCATCCAGGCGCGGTGATTTCAGAGGAAGAAGAAGAGAGGAAAGACCGGATTATAGATATAATTCGGCCCAAGTAGCGGCAGTAGGGCAAGATCAGCCAAATCACGGAACGACTCAACGGCAAAAGAATGGTCCTCAACAGTGGACACCAAGGAATGAAGGAAAAGGGCAATGGACCCCTGAACAAAAGAAACAGTGGCAGGAGAGGCCGAAGTACACGTTCGAGTCCATGTTAGATTAGCCGTGTAAATTTCACACGTCAAACCCATCCAGACCAGCTAACCATACAACCCGCCAGTGTGCATGGATGAAAAATGCAATGGGTAACCCCGCAGCGGTTCGGGCACCCCATCAAGTACATCAGCAGCGTCAACCACAGTTGACTGGAGCAAATGCACATCAACTAATGTTACCGCCCCCTCCCCCGAGGTATGATAACTCGGATCAGAGAGACGCGGTGCATCAAGTGATGAACCAAGTCCAGGATGGAAGAACAAACCCGGCAAATACGGGACGTAATGATTACAGAGAACATCATCAGTCTTATTGCGTGTTCACGACGGAACAACAAGACAAACAGAGTGTGCAACGCCGACATATGGAAGTAAATGCAGTTATGCTGGCAATACCGAGATATGTGCCTTGGTCTGATCAGGAAGTAACTTGGAGCATAAAGGATCATCCCAAAATAATGCCGAATCCTGGGTCATATGCACTCGTGTTGGATCCGACATTTGTCGGACCAAGCATCAATGTGAAATTCTCAAAGGTACTCATTGACAATGGAAGTAGTATCAACATCATGTACAAAGATACCATGCATAAACTTGGAATATCGCAGAACATGTTGCAGTCCACAAGGACCACTTTCCATGGGATAGTGCTAGGGCTTTCATGTGAACCCATTGGTAAGGTCCGAGTCGATGTCTTATTCGGCACGAGAGATAACTACAGAGCAGAAAACTTAGAGTTTGAGGTGGTGGATCTAGAGAGTTGTTATCATGCTTTACTCGGACGGCCAGCGTTGGCCAAATTCATGGGCAGCTGTCATGTAAGTTATCTGAAGATGAAGCTACCCGGACCACAAGGAGTGATAACAGTTGCAGGGGATTACAAGAAGTCAATGGAGTGTGCTTTAGCCGGGTCAAATTTGGCCGAGTCATTGGTTATAGCAAGAGAAAAAAGAAGGATTCAGGAGGTAGCAGCCCTCGCTCAGTCGGCGCAGCTGAACATGCCGGCACTAGCCAACCCGCATGGCAGTGTTTCTTTTCAGCCGACTAAAGAAACGAAGAAGTTTCAAATAGATGAGCAATTCCCAGAGCGTACTGTTACTATTGGTGCAGGCCTGGATGCTAAATAGGAAAGCGAGCTCACCAACTTCCTCCGTGAGAATCAGGACATATTTGCGTGGTCAACTCAGGATCTGCAAGGTGTTCCGAGGGAGTTGGCTGAGCACGCTTTGAATGTAAGTCCTGGAGCAAGGCCGGTGAAGCAACCTCTCCGCCGCTTCGCCGAAGACAGGAGAAAAATAATAGGGGATGAAATAGCTCGGCTCCTCGCAGCCGGGTTCATCATGGAGGTGCTGTACCCAGATTGGTTGTCAAATCCGGTGCTGGTAGAAAAGAAGAAGGATGATCCCAATGTAGCCATTGTATGGCGAATGTGTATCGATTACACGAACCTGAACAAGGCGTGTCCAAAAGATCCTTTTCCATTACCTAGAATAGACCAAGTCATTGACTCGACCGCTGGTTGTGAGTTATTATCATTTGTAGACGCGTACTCTGGTTTCCACCAGATACCGTTAAATCCGGCCGATCAAATAAAGACTGCATTTATTACCCCATACGGGGCTTATTGCTATCGCACAATGCCATTCGGCCTGCGAAATGCAGGAGCAACATATCAGAGATGCATGCAAAAATGTCTACACGATCAAATAGGAAAAAATGTACAAGTATATGTAGATGACGTGGTCATCAAAACCAAGGAAAGCAAAACCTTACTGGAGGATATACGGCAAACTTTTGTAAACTTGAGAAGATTCCGAATGAAACTTAATCCGGAAAAGTGCACGTTCGGCGTGCCGGCAGGAAAATTGCTCGGTTTTCTTGTATCTAGCCGAGGTATAGAAGCAAACCCAACAAAGATAAAAGCAGTAGAAAGAATGGAATTGCTGAAATGCTTAAATGATGTACAAAAGTTCACAGGTTGTCTAGCCTCGCTCAGCCGGTTTGTATGTCGGCTGGGAGAAAAGGCACTGCCACTATATCAGCTGATGAAGAAATCAGATAAATTCGTTTGGACTCCACAAGCGGACATCGCGTTTCATGAGCTGAAAAAAATGTTGGTCACAGCACCTATCTTGGCTTCTCCATTATCAAAAGAGCCTATGTTACTCTACATAGCGGCCACAAATAGAGTAGTGAGTGCTGTGGTCATAGTAGAACGACTCGAAAATAATAAGTCGGTACAGAGGCCGGTATATTATTTAAGTGAGGTGTTGTCCACTTCAAAACAGAATTACCCACATTATCAGAAGATGGCTTATGGGGTGTATATGTCGGCAAAAAAGCTCAAACATTACTTCGAAGAGCATCCCATCAGAGTGATCTGTGAAGCGCCCATAGCCGACATATTGAGCAACAAAGATGCAAGTGGCCGAATAGCAAAATGGGCAATAGAATTGTCGCCATACGCTCCACAATTTGATAGGAGAGATGCAATCAAATCTCAAGCAGTCGCCGACTTCTTCGTAGATTGGGCCGAAGTACAATATGAGCCACCATTACCAGATACAAATTATTGGACGATGCATTTCGATGGTTCCAAACTAAGAAATGGTTTGGGGGCAGGAATAGTATTAACTTCGCCTAAAAAAGATCAGCTAAAATATGTGCTACAGATACATTTTGCTGCATCCAACAACGTAGCCGAATATGAAGCACTGGTCCATGGATTGAAAGTAGCAAAAGAGATTGGCATACGCCGAATCTTATGCTATGGGGACTCGGACCTAGTAGTACAGCAAGTCTCTGGCAATTGGGATGCACTAGATGCTAATATGGCCTTATACAGATTTCATGTGCAAAAGATCAGTGGATACTTTGAAGGATGTGAGTTTCACCACATACCTCGGGCAGAGAATGACGCCGCAGACACATTGTCAAAGCTCGGATCAACCCGGCAGTCAATTCCACCGGGTATTGCCCTGGAACACCTCAGAAAACCGTCAATAATCCCTTCACCAGAATCCGAATCTATCTTTATCCCGGCTAATTCAACGGCAGACAATGTGCCGATGGAGGTAGACCAGCAATATAACTCAGAATCCCCCAAGAAGAGGACAGTAGAAATAAGCACAATTATGGAGAAGGCCGAGGTAAATATGTCGGCAGAAAATATGGAAATAGACAGTGAGACCACACCAGAAAAAATCACACCGCCATGGGCGCAACCCATATTATCTTACCTTAAAGACACGATATTACCAAGCAATGAAGTGTTAGCAAGACAAACTGTAAGGAGAGCGAAAGCTTACACGATCATAAACAATGAGCTATATAAAAGAAGTGTCACAAGCGTATTGCAGAAGTGTGTGAGTTCGGCAGAAGGCCGGGAAATCCTCCTAGATATACATCAAGGAGAGTGTGGACATCATGCCTCATCTCGTGCATTGGTAGCCAAAGCATTCCGGCATGGATTTTATTGGCCGACGGCGTTGAAGGAAGCCAAAGAGTTGGTGGAAAAATGCAATGGTTGCCAGAGATACGCAACCAAAATACATATGCCATCGGCCGAGTTAAAAACAATACCCATCACTTGGCCATTTGCTGTATGGGGCTTAGATATGGTGGGACCATTTAAGCCGGCCCGAGGGGGAATGACCCACATATTGGTTATGGTGGACAAGTTCACAAAATGGATTGAAGTGAAACCAATAAGAAAATGCGATGGGCCCACAGCAGTGAGATTCCTCAAAGATATTATTTTAAGATATGGGTACCCACACATTATCATTACGGATAATGGCACAAATTTTGCAGAAGGAGCCTTTGCTAGATTTTGTAGAGAAAAATACATAAGGTTAGATATTGCCTTTGTGGCTCACCCAGCATCTAATGGGCAAGTGGAAAGGTCTAATGGACTAGTATTGTCCGGAATAAAACCACGACTTGTTGAACCACTGCAAAGGTCGGCAGGATGTTGGATTGAGGAACTCCCAGCCGTATTATGGAGCCTCAGAACTACTCCAAATAGGTCAACAGGGTACACACCATTCTTTCTAGTATATGGGGCAGAGGCCGTGCTTCCAGCCGACATAATACATGACTCGCCAAGAGTTACTCAGTATACAACCTCTGAAGAGAACGAAATAGCTCGGCAAGATACTGTAGACCTGCTAGAAGAAGCCAGAGAACTGGCACTATCACGATCAGCTATTTATCAGCAGAACCTACGACGATATCACAGCAAAAAGGTGAATCCGAGGGTATTCAAAGAAGGAGATTTAGTCCTCAGACTGGTACAACGCACGGCCGGCATGCACAAGCTGTCACCTCCATGGGAGGGACCATTCATCATGAGCAAGGCATTACATAACGATGCCTATTATCTAATTGATGCTCAATCCTCCGGAAAGGACAAGGCAGACAAAGCTGGCGAAGAAACGAAGCGGCCATGGAACGTGGCCCTGCTTCGTCCATTTTACTCATAGCATAGTATTTCAAGGTCAAAGACCAATGAAGTATTAAACCTCGGCATCATGAGCAGTAACTCGGGGACTGCATTATGTTATTTCAATTTCATGTTATGTATTAAACCTCGGCATCCAGAGCAGTGACTCGGGGACTGCCATAGGTTATTTCAATTTCATGTTATGTATTAAACCTTGGCATCCAGAGCAGTGACTCGGGGACTGCCATATATTATTTCAATTTCATGTTATGTATTGAACCTCGGCATCCGGAGCAGTGACTCGGGGACTGCCATATGTTACTTCAATTTCATGTTATGCATTGAACCTCGGCATCCAGAGCAGTGACTCGGGGACTGCCATATGTTACTTCAATTTCATGTTATGCATTGAACCTCGGCATCCAGAGCAGTTACTCGGGGACTGTCATATGTTATCTCAATTTCAGGTTATGTATTAAAACCTCGGCAGTCAAAGCAGCAGCTAGAAGACTACCATATACCGCCCCAGAGCTATGTTGAGCACCAAAACTTGACGCCCTGAGCAGCCCCTAGGTGGTGGTCTTGTATTTTTCCCGAAAGTTAGTTTGCACACTAGAACTCAGCAGAACAGGCAATCACTCGGGGACTGCCGTGAATTGTTCCAAAGTGGCAGTCCATCTTTGATACGGAAAGGGTATCACACTTCGGCACTCAGGATAAGAACATATCAACCCCGTATGATGTTCAAAGCTCACACACAGATTACTCGACTAAAGCATGAGAAAACAAAGACAAAGATAAATCCTAACACCAGAATATGCAGGATATCAAAGCAGAAATTCGGATGGGAACCAACTTAAGCAAAGTTATAATAACTACAAACTTATATGTCGCAGCAATGTACGGCAAAAGGAGATTCAAAGTCATACAGGAAATAGATGAGTATTCCAAGGACATCGTACGCCCGGCATACCAGGGATAGAAAATGACTTAAACGTTTTTCACTGGAGAGACGGCAACCTGGTCAGGGGCCGGGGACTCCGAGGTAGGAGGAACTTCGGCCGAGGTTACCTCGCCCTCCGCAGACCTAGGTGCAACCTCGGCCGAAGCCTGAGGCTGCTGAGGAGCATCAATCTGCGCAGTGGAATGCCCGGTACCCTTGGAGGAGGATCGCGCGTCGTCATTGTCATCCGAGCTCGAACTGGAGTCACCAGAAGTGGCCGAGTCATCTTCATCTCCCCCCTGCTCAGCTGAGTCATCTGATGCATCCTCGACGACGACCTCCTCGTCCGGGTTTGAAAGGAAACTCGGCCCTTCATTCCAGGTGTGCACGTCGGCATACTCGACGAGTTGAAAGGCGCGAGCTTGCCGAAGAGCAACAAAGATGGGATCCTCAACCCAACGGGAACCGGTGCAAAAATTCCTCAGGATATCAAGAGAAATGTCTTCGTACCATGACATGATAACGGTGAGGGCCATATCCGCGCCAGCTCGCCCAGCAGATTCCCTCCAAAGACTTAGTTGCTTTTCAGTGGCATTCAATCTAGTCACCAGCAATTCGATCTCGCTGATGTTAGGAGTTCCAGAGGTATTCGGCCAGAGAGCACGGTGGGCTCGAATAGCTGCCAGCACCAAGTCCTTGCCCATGATTTTCACCGGACCAAGGGCAGCGCCGACAGAAACCAAGAAATCTTCTATTGAATATTCAAAGTTCACGTCAACAGGGAGACCTCGGCGCGCACGAGCAGCAAGGACCGCTTTAGAGCTCACGGGTTTAGCCTCAGGAAAATGACCTGCGCAAAAAAGGGAGGCGTCAGAGGGTAGCAGAAGGAAGAAAGATAATCCGGCTGTGTTAAGATGCTCACGATGAATGAAACTCATCATCAGCTGAAGGTCCTTCGCCCAGTCAATCTTGTTCTTCTCAAAGCGAGCAATTTCCTCGCTCATTCCTCGAGTTTTTAGCTCGGCAGCCTCTAAGAGCTCTTTATTCTTTTGCAATTCCAAAGCCAGCCAGTTCTTCTCCTCGGAGAACTCCTGATCGACCTTCTCTAGCTCGGATTTCTGAGAAAGCTTAAGGGCCTTCACCTCGGCGCGTAGGCGAGCTATCTCGTCGTCCTTTTCTTTTAGCTGCGCCGAATGGGTGGCGCCTTGTTCTAACAAATGCAGCATTACATCAGGCATGGGCGTACAATTTTGGTGAGATGATGCAAAGGTTCATATCTCGGCCTTCTCAAAGCCAAACAAAGTAAAAGAAACTTAGTGCACGTCTTAGAAAGGGAAAAGTACGAGGTAGATGGAAAACTAACCTTCCAAGCTCTTGACTTTCTTCTCAAGACGAATGTTGAGATTATTGATGTTACCTGTTAACCCACAAAGTAAGCCGGCATCCCGCAGACAAAACAATGACAATATTAGAGATGACAAGGAAAATGATCGGGCATACCTGCTTTTTTCACCACAGGAATAACTTTTTCATATTTTTCTTCCAACTTCTTGTGCGAGAAAAGCAGTCTTTGAAATTCAGCAGTCCGCCGGTCATGCGCAACCTGAGCAATGGAACAAACAATGAATGGATATTCGAAGCTAAACCAGATCCGAGTTAAGCGAAAACTTAACCCAGATCTAGGGGGCTGGATATTCGAAGCCAAAATAGATCCGAGCTAAGTGAAAACTTAACCCGGATCTAGGTGGCTGGATATTCGAAGCCAAAATAGATCCGAGCTAAGTGAAAACTTAACCCAGATCTAGGTGGCTGGATATTCGAAGCTAAAGCAGATCCGAGTTAAGCGAAAACTTAACCCAGATCTAGGTGGCTGGATATTCGAAGCCAAAATAGATCCGAGCTAAGTGAAAACTTAACCCGGATCTAGGTGGCTGGATATTCGAAGCCAAAATAGATCCGAGCTAAGTGAAAACTTAACCCAGATCTAGGTGGCTGGATATTCAAAGCTAAAGCAGATCCGAGTTAAGCGAAAACTTAACCCAGATCTAGGTGGCTGGATATTCGAAGCTAAAATAGATCCGAGCTAAGTGAAAACTTAACCCAGATCTAGGTGGCTGGATATTCGAAGCCAAAACAGATCCGAGCTAAGCGAGAACTTAACCCGGATCTAGGTGGCTAGATATTCGAAGCTAAACCAGATCCGAGTTAAGCGAAAACTTAACCCGGATCTAGGTGGCTGGATATTCGAAGCTAAACCAGATCCGAATTAAGTGAAAACTTAACCCAGATCTAGGTGGCTGAATATTCAAAGCCAAAAGTAGATTCGAGTCAGGCGAAAGCTTAACCCAGACCTATGTGGCTAGACATTCAAAGAACAGCTAGGGAAAATTTAAGCAAAAGTTTAAGATAGATCTACTCGGATATAGGCTCGAGCCATAAATTAAGTAGAACTAAGTATAGCACTATAAAAACTTCCAAGCGAATAACAAGTTACTCGTTTGCAAGTTTCGGGGACTAATGTATATATAATAGCATATGGAGAATCAGTCTAAACCCCGAGAAGTAGCAATTACCTCGTTCATCTTGTTGCTATCCAGAATGATCTTGGCAGCTTGATCCAAACGGCTGCTGATGTCGGAGAGTTGAAACGGCTGACTGTTTCGATTGCCCTCAAGCTGATCAGCAGCATTCCAGTTATGAGCATATTCCACCAGCGAGCCGAGGCTGTTCCCACTAGCCGTCCGGGTTAAGACTTTACCTCGGACATGTTGTATAACCACTGCAGCCGCAGGGCTTGTATGAAGAGCAAGCTGGGTGTTGGCAGCAGAGGTAACAGAGGCTTTGGTAGGCGCAGCTCCTTTGCGCAGCACGTCGGCAATACTCGGCTGAGAAGAGCCGGCAAGACCTTTTTGGGAAGTAGAAGTTTTAGTGGCAACAATTTTTTACTGTGGAGGCACCAGCAGAAGCTGATACCTCGGCAATGGGAGCAGTGACCTTAGAAGCAGGAGGGATTACAGGCGCTGAGGGCGCCGGGGTATTATCGACCACGGCTGCGGCTAGGGTTACAGTAGGAGCTACCGAGGTAGAAAGAGGCTCGGTGGATATGCTAGGATTCAGGGGAGGGGCAATGGGTTCAGTAGAAATCTCGGAGGCGCGAATATCAGGCGCATCGTGACAAGGGGGTGACATATGCGGAGCTAGAGGAGATGTAGCACGAGCAGGACTAGGAATCCTGGTATCTTCAACAGACGGAGGAGACGGCTGCCGAATCGGGCGGCTAGTCATGCTAGGACCGCCAGGCTTAACGGAAAGCGGAGCACTGCGAAAACAAGAAAGAAAAAAAAAGGTGTCAGGATGAAAAACGGAAATAGGGAAACAAGAAATACGAGCAAAACGAACTTACCCTGCGACCCCAGGCATGGTCTTGCGCCTGGGAGGGTTCGGAGCAGACTTCTTCATTTGTTTCTTGGGGGCCGCCTCTGAAGCACTAGCAGGAGCCCCGCGTTTCCCCGAGGTAACTGGGGGCCGGGATGCAATAGGCTCGGCGTCGTGGACCTGACCGGCCGGGTTAGCTGGGAAAATAGAAGCCGGAAATGCATAAGAAATAGGCATTGCGGCAACTACCTCAAGAGCTTGGACCTCGTCCGAATCACCTTCCTCCTCATGGACCGAAGTTTTGCCACGAGCGCGAGCCGTAGCAGGATCCGATTTAGGGACGAATTCTTCGGAGTCCGGTTCCCCAACGTCCGGGGTATTCCGATCCGCAGTCCACGGAAGCGACAAAACCTCGGCGTCCTCGTCCTTTTGCTCCGCGAACCTCTATGAAGCGAAAGAGAAGGAAGGTTAGGGAAAACATTTATGAAAACAATAGAGAATCAAAGCATTGAGGGTTAAAACTTACTGCGGGAGGAGGACGCTCGCGGGTAAACGGTTTCAATCCCCAGGTCCAATCTTCAGGCATCTCCGTCTTAAATATAGCTCGGACGCGCTTGAAGACAAGGTAATTGTCCAACTCGACGGTCGAGACTCGGTTGGGATCAAGTGGACCACTCATGTAGCAAAGTTTGTGCGTCCTTTTCTGGAATGGGCAAATTCGGCTACTGATGAAGGTAGCCATCAAGTCCTCGCCGCATAACCCGGCCCGGATCAACTCTTTGAGCCGAGTCTCAAAAAGCTCGGCCAAGACGTGGCTCCTCCTCGGATTGTAAGTCCAGTTTACCTTGGAAGGTGGACCGATGGAGAAGGCAGGGAGCCGAATCTTGTCTTCTGTTCCTCTGTTCTTGACGTAAAAGAAAGATTTGTGCCACTTCTTGCATGATTCTAACCCGGTGACACGAGGAAATACAGACTTCCTTCGAGGTGTGATGGATGCCGCCCCACACTGAGTAAGTAGTTTCTCGGAAGGGTGCAGAGACTTGTCGGGGACCACATTAGAACGAATTTGGAAGAACTTCGCCTAGACATGAACGGACGGCCATAGGCCGAAATATCCCTCCGAGGCGGAGATGAATGCAGAAAGAGAAGCGATGGCGTTCGCAGGAAGATGATGCGGCTGAAGGCCGAAGTAGTCGAGAAACTCTCTTGCGAAATCGCTAAGAGGGAGACCGAAGCCACACGAGAAATGTGACATAAAAACTACATACTCACCCTCCCTGAGTTCTGGAGATAACTCATTGTCGGGTAAACGACAAGAGACCTCGGCGGGAATCCTCCGGGTTCGGATGAGCCACTCGATCTCCCGCCGGGTAACGGAGGAGCCCTGCCACGAGCCCCGCTCGGGCCCAGAGCCAGCATCATCATCCTCAACCAATGCACCACTAAAGGAACTAGACATGATTTCACCGGAAAGATCGCCGGAGGAACAGCTCGCGGCGGAGGAAAACTTAGAGCTACGAGGCCCCGTCGCAGTTCTACGCAAAAACGGCGGCGGAACGAAGACAGAACCGCAGCACAAACAAAGAGGAAACGAAGAGATCTAGAGGGAAGTCTAGGCGGCACGACCAAAAAGAACTCACCGGCGACGACGCCAGAATAGGTAAACGGCGACGAGGCAGGTGGAGCAGCGCGGCGGAGTCCCCCTCTTCACAGAGCCAGTTGAGCGCGCGGCAGCGGAACCACGAACAAGCGAAAAAACGCAAGGAAGAAGAAGGGTGCGGGCGAGCGAGAAGGGGAAAAAAAGAAACTCCCAGGCGCCGCGCCCCCTTTATAACCAAGCCGCAGGCAAGGTAGTGGGATCGTGGGTGTGGTAGTTGGCGGCGCGGATCGTGTGCGCGGCACGACCACACGTCGCTGAGCGGAACCACACCAAAGGCCACACGATTGACCAGGGAACTCACGATCCCCAACAAGAACGGCGCACGAGGCGTCGCAGCAACGGCGCGACAGGCGCGACAGTAACTGTAGCTTGTCAGTAAACGCTGTAGAGGAACAAAAAACTAGAGAAATAATGATGAGAATGACACGCGGGACGAAGCATGCGCTACTAGGTACGGTTCTATCACCACGACAATATAACTCGGAAACAATACATAACGAGCGTCGTGAAACTGATACGACCCGGCCGAGGTTATCGGCGGGAACGTACCAGCTTCGGGGACTAATGTTGGGGAGGTAACCCCAGATAGGGTAAAGACGGGGAAAGATGAGAGGTTTTCCCCGTCCAGTTTCCGAGTTACACTCTGAGTCGGCCGAATCCTGTAGAGGTCGGCCGAGATGGGAAAGGACGGGACCCTTGAAGTAAGGGCAAGGCATTACCCGACCGAGCTACAGCGTAAGTCGGCCAGGTTAGCCCAAGTAATCTTGATACAGGTGAAGGACAAGCCGAAGTTACACGAGGCAGGGCCGAATGATACGAAGCTTGCAGGAGAAGGAGAAGCCTAAAGTCAAACTCTAGTAGCAGGCTAGGGAGAATCAGAGCGAAGCCAAGCACAAGGGACAAAGGTGCAGAGCGACAGAGAGACAGAAGGAGGTCACGGAGGTGACAGTCCTGAAGCCCGAGGCACACAGGAGGGACCCTCTGGAACCTTGCCGTCAGTAGGAGAGTGACAGGGAAAGGGGGGGCGCCGAACTACTATATTGGGGCAAGCATATTCCTCGAATATGCTTGCCGCATCAGCCCTAAGGGAACCCAAGGCTCTCCTTTATAAGTGCAGGCTTGGACCCTGAGGAGGGGATCGACTCATTCTTGGTACCGTTAGGCTGGTAAAAATTCCTTCTTTTCCCTTGTATGCAGCTCGAGGAGCACTTGTAGCCCAAGAAAGAAGAAATACAGATCTTTGAGTTAGCTTTCTGAGTGTAGAATCCACTGCATCTTCCCTCCCCAGATCCCACTAGCATCCATTGGCCCCAAACTTTAGCCTACCCATGGCATCTGCCGTGCCACCACCACGACAAGTTGGATGACGGTCTATGTATTATGTTGTAATGCCCAATCAAGTCTCAAAGGAGTCAAGATGATTAGTATATGCATGTATTGCTTTCTCGGTGTTTGTCAATTGCCCCGCTGTAATTTGTTCACCGAGCATGTTATCTATCTAAGGAGAGCCACCTCTAGTGAACTATGGATCCCGGTACTTTTCTTTACATACAATCTACAATCTTTTACTGCTTTGTGTTTACTTTCTACAAACTTTTACTTCTTTCCATTCGATACGTTTAATCCTTTGTTTTCCGCAAAACACGTGAGATTGACAACCTCATCGCAAGTTGGGGACAAAGTTCCGTGGTTGTGTTGTGCAGGTCTCCACGTTGCTACTAGCATCGGTAGTGCGCCCTGCCAAAGCTCAGCTAGTAACACCTTTGAGGTGTTTCCTTGCTCCTACTGGTTCGATTAAACCTTGGTTTCATAACTGAGGGAAACTTGTTGCTGTGCTCATCATACCTTCCTCTTGGGGTTCCCAACAAGCTCTACATCAACACCACGCACCAAGCACTTTTCTGGGTGTCGTGTATTGAGCCATCAAGCGATTTTCTGGCGCCGTTGCGGGGGAGTCAAGGACATCTTCACAAGGGGAGTCCCTCATAACCAATCTCTTTACTTTGTTGTTTTTGTTTTGCTTAGTTTCTTTTTGCTTTGTTTGCTTGTTTTGTTCTTCAAAAATCCAAAAAAAATTAGTTTTACTTGTTTGCTTTCGTATTTGAAAACCCCAAAAAAATGACTACTCTTGAGAACACTAAGTTGTGTGACTTCACTAGCACCAACAACAATGATTTTATGAGCACTCCCATTGCTCCACCTGTGGCTGAAAATACTTTCTTTGAGATAAAACCTGCTTTGCTCAACCTTGTTATGAGGGAACAATTTTCGGGTATTGGTAATGAAGATGCTGCTTCCCATCTAAATAACTTTGTTGAACTTTGTGAGATGCAAAAGCATAGGGATATAGATGGTGATATTATTAAGCTGAAATTGTTTCCTTTCTCTTTGAGAGGAAAAGCTAAAGAATGGTTGAATTCCTTAACTAGGAATAGTATTGATTCTTGGACTAAGTGCAAAGATGCTTTTATTGGAAAATACTATCCTCCTGCTAAGATTATATCCATGAGAAGTGAAATAATGAAGTTTAAACAACTTGATAATGACCATGTTGCTCAAGCTTGGGAAAGAATGAAATCTTTGGTTAAGAATTGTCCCACTCATGGACTGACTGCTTGGATGATCATCCAAACTTTTTATGCAGGATTGAACTATTCTTCAAGGAACCTATTGGATTCAGCTGCTGGAGGTACCTTTATGACCATCACTTTGGGTGCTGCAACAAAACTTTTGGACAATATGATGGTTAATTATTCTGAATGGCATACTGAGAGAGCTCCACAAGGTAAGAAGGTAAATTCTGTTGAGGAAACCTCTTCCTTGAGTGATAAGATTGACATTATTATGTCTATGCTAGTTAATGGGAAAACCCATATTGATCCAAATAATGTTCCTTTAGCCTCTTTGGTTGCTCAAGAAGAGCAAGTTGATGTGAACTTCATAAGAAATAACAACTTTGGCAACAGTGCTTATGGTAATAATGCTTATAGGAACAATTTTGGTAACAACAATTATAATCCATATCCTCCCAACAATGGTAATGCTTATGGAAATCCTTACAACAATAATAAGAGTGCTCCCTCTGAACTTGAAGTTATGCTTAAAGAGTTTATTAGTAAACAAACTGCTTTCAATAAAACTATTGAGGAAAAATTCTCTAATGCTGAAAGAAATATAGCATCTTTGGCTGAAGCTCAATCTACTTTGAATAAAATGGCTGCTAAACCCGAAACTAATGAGAATCCCTTTGCAGCCACTAATGCTATACAAGTAAGAATTGATGAAAATGTTAGACTATTAGCTGAATTACATGCTAAGTGGGAAAGAGAAGATGAAATTGCTAGAAACATTAGTGTTTCTACTATTACCACCACTAGTGTTGAGGCTAGTAATAGTTCTACTACTTTAGATGATAAAGTTGATTTTGATCTTGATGGTTGCAACATCTCTGAAGTTATTAAGTTCCTACAAAAGCTTGCTAAAAGTCATAATGCTAGTGCTATGAACATGGCTTTTACAAAACACATTACTGATGCTCTCATAAAGATTAAAGAAGAAAATATGAAACATAAAGCTTCTATTCCTATAAAGCAAGAAGATGGTTGGGAACCCATCATTAATATGAAAGTGAATGACTTTGATTTCAAAGCTTTGTGTGATCTTGATAGTAGTATTTCTACTATGCCTAGAAGGATTTATGATATGCTTGATTTGCCTCCTCTTGAAGATTGTTAATTGAATATCCCACTTGATGCTAATGCTAAAAAGAAACTCATGGGGAGTCTTAATGATGTTCTTATTATGGTGAATGATTCCTATGTTCCCGTTGATTTCTATGTTTTGGATGTTGAATACAATGCTTCTTGTTCTATTACTTTGGGAAGACCTTTTCTTAGAATCGTTGGTGCCATCATTGATATGAAAGAAGGCACCATTAAATATCAACTCCCACTCAAGAAAGGTATATAACACTTCCCTAAAAATAGAGAAAAGATTTCTTTTGCTTCTCCTATGAAAACAAAATTTGGTCTTAATGCTTCTTCATTTGAGAACACTTGATTCTTTCTTTGCTTCTTATGCCTAACTTAAAGGCGTTAAAGGAAAGTACTTGTTGGGAGATAACCCAAGAGTTTTAGATGAGTCTTGGAAGTTATTAATTATGTAATAACCTCTCCTTATCCTTTTTATTTGATTTTTGTGCCAAGAGTAACCTCTAATGAGAGTGAAGTAATGATTGGGAAAGTTGCTGTCCTGAAACTGATTTCTGTGCTTCACCGTAAAAATTCCTGAGAGAGATATGTACGTCGGATTGATCTGGACTTTTTTGTGATTCTGACCCAGGTTGTTATCTAACTTTCGTTAGTTCAACACTTTTTGATTTGAGCAACAGAAGGTCTTCGAAAAAATTCGTCTTTACCTGCTGGTCTGTTTTGACAGATTTCTGCCATTTTTTGCACTTGCTTCTTGTTAGTTCCTTCTTGAGTTCCTTTGGAGAATTGAGATTTTTGAGGTAAGTGCTACAGTAGCTAGTGTTCTAATGGAAGTTTATTTAGTGTTAGAACTGAAGCTTGAGACTTATTTATCTTAAGTGCACTAATATTGCTAATTAGATTGTGTGAAGTTTTGTATGAAGGAAAAAATTCAGGTGTATGGAAGGAATGAGTAATGAGATGAAGGATGGACTAAAGCTCAAGCTTGGGGATGCCACGCGTGTCACCCCAAGAAATATCCAAGAAGTACAAGCGTCAAAGCTTGGGGATGCCCAAGGCATCCCCTTCTTCATCAATAAAAATTCTAGGTTTCTTCCAAACGCTTCATTTTTATTGTTTCGTGCACAGTTGTGTTTATCTTGGAGCGTCTTCTTTTTTGTTTTCGTTTTGGTTTTTAGTTTGCTTGGTTTTCTTAGTTTTCTGAATAAGTTTGTTGGACCCCCTCTTTCACACTTTGGTTTGCAAATAGTTTGGTTTGGTTTGGAAAAGAGTAGGAAAGTTCATGCTTATGTGGTAAAAAGAGCTCGTTTTTGACTGTGGCTATACTTTGTCATGCCATGCTTGATATTGTTTTGGCTTTATGCTTAGTATTCTTTGCTGTAGAATGACTTGTTATAAACAATTGAGATTGCTTAATGTGCCTTGGATGAAACATGTGTTGTTTTAGCATATTAAAGCACAGTATAGTGGTATTCTCCTTTGATGCTTTATTTGGGTTGACTTGGCACATGCTCACACCATGTTATTACTATCACAAGTCACCATAGCCTTTATGATCCTTTAGTTTTCAACTTGTAGTATCACTTTATGCTTTGGTCAATGATGTTTTGTCGCTCTTCATGATTATGGCCATTATTGCTCTCTTAGTTTGTCGCTCCCAGTCTTTTGCTAGCCTCCACAACAAAGTATGAGTTCCACTCATGCATCCAACTCCCTAAACCAAGTTTTTCCAAAGAGTCCACCATACCTACCTACTAGCTTATGCTATTCCAAGTATATTCATGCTTTTGTTTACCTTCCACTTGTTATGAGAAAACTAGTGATAAAGCTCTCACGAACTTGATGGCACACTTTACTTTACTTGCCCTTAATAAACTTGAACCATTGTGTCTTCTATGTTGTATATGCTTGCACTTATTTTTTGGGAATTAGCAGAACCATGCTTTCATGGGGAACGCTTTCAACATTGCACTTGGTACTTGTACCTAGTTGATATCATGCTCTTTTGTATATGGATGTCGTCGGTGTGAAATGAAAGGGGAGCTTGTAAGTCCATGGAGTTATGTATATGTGTTAGAGAAACGCCTGGGCCGCTGGTCTAATCCATGCTGACATGGTGGAAACCTGCAGCGTAACCATAATGAGCTGTCTATGACGCATTCTTCTTATAAAAAAAGAGTCCTATTGAGAAAAAAGAGAAAAGAAAAAAAAGATACTATGAAAAGAGGAAAGAAAGAAAAAAGCACCATATTCCCATGGTAAATAAGAAGAATGCTGAGATGCTCGTTGTCTGCTTGCCTTGTCATTTTGATATGGGGATTCTTCCGTATCATCGGGCTAGGGGTACCCCGTTGGCGGTTCTCTATGATACACATATACTTACGATGACAAGAACTTACCGGTGACTAAACTTGAGTAGCATGAGGAGCGACCCTCGTATACAAGGGACATGAGATTTCTGACTTATACTTCGTTAAGCATGTACACCATAGTTTGTTCACTTTAACCTTAATCACTTCAAGATGCTTATGATAGGGGCAATGAGAGCTGAAAGCTATAAGTACCATAATTTTTGGAAGCTCTTTATGAGACTTGAATCCCTACTTCCTTTTACAAAAGGCCTTTTCCACCATTATATTGAGTCTCCACCTTCTATCTTTATGCACTACTTTGAGAGCATAGTGGACATTCTTAGTTCTATGTGCATTGTCCCAAGACTAGTTGATTGATGCATAACTTGTTATTGCTTGTTTGAAACTATTGTATCTAGTCACTCTTATGAACTTTGAAGGTGTCCTATGCATTTATATTTGCTACTCTATTGAGGGACAAGCTGAATACTATTATGCTATGTTTTCTTTATGTGAAACAAACAAACGTCTTGCAAAGCATGTTATTCATGAATCTTTTGTTTGTGCCTTTTCATGTTGTATCTTAGTTTCTTTGCTTATTGCTAGAACTTTGTCTTTCATGTTATGATTGAAGTACTATGATCCCAGCCTTGAATGTTTTGCAAATACTTTGATCAAGTCTTTGATGGTGCATGTCACCTCAAAAATTCTTTCTTTTTATCACTTACCTACTCGAGGACGAGCAGGAGTTAAGCTTGGGGATGTTGATACATTGGAAATGTATCTATAATTTTTGATGCTCCATGCTTGTTTTTATCTACTTTCTTGTGTTTTGTTCCAACTTTGGAGTACTTTTATTATGATTTCTTGGACTAACCTATTAACAAGAGCCACAGTGCCTACTGCCTGTTTTTTGCTGTTTTTGGTTCCAAGAAAGTCAGAAAATGAATATTCTCGGAATTGGACGGGATAAAAGCCAAAGTGCCTATTTTTCCAGAAGACTCACGGAGCCAGAATACGAGACGGAGGAGGGCCAGGGGCTGGCCACACCCCCCCAGGCGCGGGCTAGGCCTGGCCGCGCCAGGGCCTGGTGTGGTGGCCCCAGGCACCCCCTCGGCCTCCCTCTTCGCCTATAAGAAGCCTTCTGACCTAAAAACTTCGGGGGGTTCGACGTTTTTCCACGAAAAGTTCCGCTGCACCTCCTCCACCGAAGGGGAGATTCGGGGGACAGAAAGTATCTGTCCCGGCACCCTGCCGGGACGGGGAAGTGCCCCCGGAGCCATCTCCATCGATCTCCACCATCATCTTCATCGACCATCCATGTTTCCTCTATCTATGAGTGAGTAATCCCTCGCTGTAGGCTATGGGGATGGTGGGGATTGGATGAGATCGTTCATGTAATGGCATCAGATTGTTAGGGCATAGTGCCTAGTATCTCTATTAGTGCTTTATGACTTTATTGCAACTTTGTGGTGCTTAATGCTTGTCACTAGGGCCCGAGTGCCATGATTTCAGATCTGAACATGTTATTGATTCATTATGATAGTATTGTTCTTAGTCTTATCTACAAGTTGTATACACACGTCGTTGTCTAGAACCTATGGTCCCGAAGTGACAGAAATCGGGGTAGCCGAAAGGGAAAGGCTTTGATGTGAGGATCACATGTGTTCACGGAGTGTTAATGCTTTGCTCCGGTGCTCTATTAAAAGGAGCACCTTAATTGCCAGTAGTTCCCTAGAGGCCCCGCTGCAAACTGGCTGGCAGGACAAAAGATGTTGTGCAAGTTCTCATTGCGAGCACGTATGACTATATATGGAACACATGCCTAGGATTGTCTAGTACTTGGATGCTTTATCTTATTTATCTGCAATTGCCCTATGTTCTGATTGCTATGTGAATTGTCTTATCCATGCAACGCCCGTCCATCCATCCCTATGCCTACCGCACTCGAATCCCCCTGTTTACTGCTTTTGTTACTACTGTCTTTGCTTTGCTACTGCTGTTACTTTACTATTCCTACTACAAAACTGTTGCTACTGATAAACTGCTGTGAGCAAGATTCAGTTGTTAAGGCTGATAAATATTATTTGGCTCCCCTTGTGTCGAATCAATAAATTGGGTTTCACTTCCCTCGAAAATACTGCGATACACCCCCTATACTTGTGGGTCATCATCCACTCATAAACTTACATGTGATAAGAATTGTTTCATTGAACTTCACCCGTTTTCCTTTGTTGTTAAGGACCATACTACGAGAACAACCCTGCTGGAAGGTAGTAGTCGTGGTGTCATGTACACAGTTCCTCCACGACACCCACAATATCGTCAACACGCCTACCACCCACAAGCCCACCACACCACCCCGTCCAAGGAACTGTGGCATCACCGACTTGGGAACGCTACTTCGCCAATTGTCCAAGCTATCCTTCAAACAAATAAATTAGCTTCCTCCCCGAATAAAGAATTTGTGCCACATGTGTGATGCATGCCAGCAAGCCAAGGTTCATCAACTTCCTTATGAAGTGTCTAGTCGAGTTTCTCGGTCTCCTTGAGAGCTTGTCCATACGGATGTATGGGGTCCTGCCATTAAATCGGGAGGCGACTTTCGCTATTATACCAGTTTTCTAGATGATTTTAGTAAATTCACCTAGGGGTATTTGTTGAAATATAAATCGGATGTTGAACATGTGTTTTATCAGTTTCAAAAACAAGCTGAGCTTACTCTTGGTACCAAAATTGTCTCTGTCCAATCAGATTGGGGTGGGGAATATCAAAAACTTCACCAGTACTTTAATGAAACAGGAACCACTCATCGCATCGCATGTCCCCACACGCACACTAGTAGGGAAAAGCTCACTGCCGGCGCACCCAAAACAGCTACCACCGACGAGTTTCAATTCGCTGGCGAACGACACCATTCACCGGTGATAACAACACATATCACCAGTGAGTATCCCAATTCGTCGGGGATAAGGTCCCCTAACACTGGCGCATAGATTTTCGCCAGGGGTAAGAAAATTTGTTCGCCGACAATATTATGTACTAGAGCAAAAAAATAATAGGAAATAGACAAAATACACATATGAATATATGAATACACAGTATACATGATAATGACAAGAAAATACATATTAATACAGGAAACAGTAGCAGTGTCCACCAAATGTTTAACATTGGTTCATAGCATTATCAACATTGGTTCATAGCATTATCTAGAGTTCACTCATCTTCACCCTCGTTGAAAGAGTCGGGAGGAAAGCAAGTGAAGTAGATGATACCATAATGATGACTGAGCAAAAACTTGAAATCTCGTCCTTCTTGCATGTCGCCATACAAAATGAGGAGTCTTGTCCATCCAGGACCACTAAAATATGTTTGGACCTCCTCGTTGGTGACCCTAACATAGTACATCTTATCAGGATGATTATGATGCGTCAAAGTGACATTACACATGACAACCTCATACATTCTTCTATGGAGATGGTCCATGAAGCCATGTCATGCACCGCAAGGGATTGACTGAGTAAAATCATAGAACAGAACAATTAGTCATGATTTTTATTAAACATATATATATATTTACATTCTCCACATATGAATTTCAGAGAATATACCGTCCTAACACCAGACTTCGCAGGGAGTGGTATGGTAATCTTTTTGTCCATGCAATGCCAACTATGTTGACCATAATTGCCGCACGCTTCTTCCCTATAATCCACTCTACATATATTGAGAAGAGAGTCGCATAAAAAAGAATGCATGTATAGAGTAAGTGACATATAATACGATGGTCAACTACATAGCTAGCTTTCTGTTGGATATCATCATCGAGGAGCGTGTACATGTAGTAGATTACGGCTGCTTGATGAATGAGAAAGATCTTTATCTTGTCTCTGTATTACATGTCATGCTCATTCAAGAAGTTTATCCATCCAGGTTCACTGAAAGTTGTCCTGATCCTATGTTGGTGACTGTAACCATGTAACTCCTGTCGAGATCAGCATCTGACATCAAAGCGACCTCAAACACGACATCGCCAATGGTGTTTCTATGGAAATGGTCCATGAAGTCCCGTCGCCAAGCCCAAGGGATTGACTGAGTAAAACAATAACAATACAACAAAGTTCATGGTTTATTTTCGATTCTATATAGACATCCAGGGTACTGTGTATTTTAGAACACATACCGTCCTAGCCCCAAACTCGATAGGGAGCACTATGGGGAATTTCTTGTCCAGGAGCCTCCCCAATGGTTGAGCACAGTTGTTGCACACTTGATCTATTCTATATTTATCAAGAAAGAAGATGCATAGTAAACATAGTTATATAGTAAGTAGAACAAATAAATTCTAGCACAATAATTGAACATAAAACATCATAAAGTCTAGCAGTATAAGTAATATATGACAAGTAGGTGATCCACGTCTCTGTCCTAGCTAGATTAGGCGTCGTCGTCGGACAAACCTAAGGAAGACAGGTCATCAGACGACGTGGATGCAATGGTAAAGTCGTCGGGGCTGAACCCATAGTACAGGCCCTGAGGGCACGCGGTGGAGGATCTCGCGCCGTCGGACCTAGAGGGACCCGCCTCCTGGATGGGCTGCTGGCGCATAATGGCCAAGACCTCGTACTGCTCCACCATCATCGTAGGATCCTCGCAGAGTGTTTGGACCAAGGGGTCAAGAAGATGTCTCTCGACCAGTCCGTGCTCCTGCTCCTCCGCCGTCGTGTCGACTCTCATATCCACGGGCCTATTTTGAATGGCCCTAGCTCGATCCTCGGGGAAGTTTAGGATTGTCCTCCGCCCGAAGTGCTGGACTGCCATGCAGTCGTAGGCGCGTGCCGCCTCGTGGGGGATCGTCATGCCCCAAGGTGGTGCCTACTCCCATCAACAGTGATCCGAGCCTCCCAAGTGAGGATCCTCCTCGGCTTCTTATACACATCGCGGTACGTCGGCTCCCAGTGCGCCATACTACTTAAACAAACAATAATCATGAGACATATAACAATTATTTCAGGAGGTGTAGAGAAGATAGACCTCACCAGCGGGCAGCAGTAGGTTCTTGAGCAATTGTCTCAAAAAAGGCCTTCTCCACAAGTTCTTGAACTGGCCCTGTAATATGTCAAGTTCACTGCAGAAAACACATAAACCAATGATGATTTTGGAAACTTACTATAACAAGGAGAATAGTAGAGGGTCATAACGCCAAACTAAGTATCCATCTAGTAATAAACCTTAAATAGCACTAAATCACAATTCTGGTCATAAGAGAAGACAACTGTAACTAGCCATATATTTAGCTCAAATTTTGTGACGAAACACCACTGAAACAACTTGCCTAAGTATAGATAACACTTGAAATAAAGTAGACAAATAATTGGCCATATTATAGAGTGGCTAGACAAACCTATATATGACAAAATATTACTCCCTCACCAGATGGCTATTTGCACAGATTATACTTATATGTCGAATTAATTGATTTTGATGCAGCTAGCTAGGTCTAGCAATTACTTCTACTCGTATGCATCTATGGCCCAAAGGGCATGGATATGTCTCATTGTAGCTAGCTAGGTGTAGAAATTTAGAGAGTAGATACATGGGGAATCAGGGAAAATCCACGGAGAGCACATGCGCAGTAGGGCCAGCCAACCACCGCAGCTCTAGCCATGCAGGTACAGCCTGTATGGATAATTTTAACAAATTTGTTCTTCAAATTTGCAAACTGCAACATGCGAGCAGCCATGGAAAAGTATATTTAAAGAAATAAATGTGTGTATTTTGAAAAAGGTTAAAGTTGAAGAAGATCCTTTAGCACCCGCAAATGATTAGTTGCTCTTGCTTGAATTGGAATAGTAGTAAATACTTCAGGAAAATTTGATTCATGACTAATGTCTAGTGAAGTGTTGTGTTTTAGAAAAAAATGTGTTTATTTTAGGCTGGCCCTCCCATGACTCTTGTTCAAGCTTCGCCAATGATCATCGGTAGCAAGCAGATCATCTATACTTTTCATCTAGAACCCTAGCAGAGGGGAGAAGGAAGAGGGGAGAGAGGGGGAGAGGGGAGAGGGGGTGTTCACCACCGAGACAAGGACGACGACGAGCGCGTGGAAATGACGACGGACGAATGACGACGAGCTCCCCCAAGGACTGCTCCTCCACGAGGTGGTCCTCCATGGGCCTGTTTCTCCATGGGATCGCTCCTCCACGGGGTAGTCCTCCACGGGCCTGGTCCTCCACGAGCGAGGGGGCACGGCAGTGCGGATCGCCAAAGCTAGAGCTAGGGTTAGTCGCGAGGGGAAGAAGGGGATCGAATTGGGGATTTTCAGGGATTGATGGGTTGAGACATGGAGCTCGTACAGGTGGGACCCAACGTCGGTTACCCACGACGAATGCGTGCTTTCGCCGGTGATAACTTAACGCCCACTTACAAGTGGGACCCGCAGCCTACTTACCCCCGGCGCCTAAGGGTTGTATTCGCCAGGGATAACCCTTTTTTTTGGCACGGGTGGCCCATCCAGCCCACCATATCCCCCGCGAGCAGACCCGCTATTCGCCAGTGGTAACGGGCGTAGGCCTGACGAACATGGCCTAGTTTTGTCGGTGCTAAAGGTCGGCCCATACGGGGCACGTGGCCCACCACAGCCCCGGCGCGCGTAAGCCTACTTCGCCGGTGGTACTTGTACTAGCCCCGGCACTCCCGGTGTGCGTTCGCTGGCAGTAATGCAAGGAAGGCCTAGAAGGCCTTACTATCAGCGACCCCCTTGCCCACTTCGTCGACGGTAAGGAATTCGGCTATAAGCTTTTCTCTACTAGTGGCACCAACAGAATGGTGCAATTGAGCGTAAACATTGTCATCTCGTTGAAACGGCCTTATCTCTCCTTGCTCAATCGTCTACCCCTCTTCGGTTTTGGGACGATGCGGTCCTTACCGCTTGTTACTTAACCAATCGTATGCCTAGTAGAACCATCCATAACTCTACCCCTTTTAGTAAACTTCTCAACAAACCAGTTGATTATAATTTTCTTCGCATCTTTGGATGCGCCTGCTAGCCCAACCTCCATCCCTACCAAACACGTAAGCTCAATTTTCGCTTCCGCATGTGCGTCTTTCTTGGTTACGGTCCAAATCATCTTGGTTTCCCGCTATCTTGATTACTCAACTGGTCGTATATACGTGTCTAGTGATGTTGTGTTTGACGAGCATGTTTATCCTTTTACACATGGGTCTCCTCCTTCCTCCCACCCACCACCCACCGAAGCTGCACTTATTCTTCCCGAACCGAATATAGACACACCTTTATGTACAGATAAGGATGGTGCTACTGATGTTCTGGTTCCCTCTTCTGACGCTGCAGGTTCGTCCACTCCAGTTGATCCGCAGCTTCATGTGTTGCCTATGCCACCGCACAACGATCACGGGGCGCACGTCGGTCAGGCGGCACCTACTGGCCATGTTGGGCCGGCTCATGATATGGCCCAACATGGGCCTGGCCACGGTGCGCCTCCAAACAAGCCCGACTCTCCTCCACCCACTCCACCGACACCTAGGGATGGCACCCGCAGGGTATGGGTACGGGTGGAGCCACCTCATACCCTTACCCGTCCCTTCCAATCTTACCCATTATCCGTACCCATACCAATCTACGGGTACAATATTTTCCCATACCCTAGCCATTTACATGGTATGAGAAATACGAGATCGATACTGATATCACGAGAATTAGGATGTGATCACATAAAAAGATATGGATTACGATAATCACTTGGCATGAGGTGAAGCGATCCTAACTAACCTATGAGTGATCGTGGAACTAGAAAGCACAAGCTGACCTAGCTAAAGTCAATGCATGATTAAGAAAAATCAAGTATGTTAGAAGATTACATAGTTCCCACCTATCAAATTTTGGATGGGTGGATGGGTACGTGGGTATGGGTTCTAGGATCCCACACCCGTACCCGCTATACCCGATAGGTATGGAATTTTTCCATTTACATACCCATGGGTAATTTTTTATCCCATACCCGTACTAATAATGGGTTTTTACCCGACGGGTACGCGGGTCATGGGTACCCATTGCCATCCCTACCGACACCGGCCCACATGCCCAATTCTCTGATGCGACTCCGTCCTCACCATCGACCTCCGATCGCGCGTCTACGGCTTCACCGTCGCCTATTGCCTCGCCATCGACGGTTGCTCCTACTAATCCATAGGTTCACAAGATGCGTACACACGACCAAAATGAGGTGGTTCGGCCAGTCCGTCTCTTTGATGGCATCATTCGTTATGATCCGAAGAAGAAGGCCTTCTGTACCGAGCCCTAGTCTCACATTGATGCCCTAGTTTCTCCTGCTAGGAAATCTTCTATGGATGACGAGCTTTCTGCCCTCTATCTCAATAACACCTGGCATCTCGTTGCCGCTCCCTCTGGCCACCACATTGTTTGCTACGAATGGGTGTGCAAGTTGAAATACAAGGCGATGGCTCCATTGATCGTCATAAATCTCGGCTCATTGCTAAGGGCTTCAATCAGCGGCAAGGCATCGATTACACTAACACATTCTCTCTAGTTGTCAAGCCTACCACTGTTCAGCTCATTTTGTCTATCGTCGTGTCCCGAGGATGGACTCTTCGACAAGTCAACGTATATAATGCTTTTCTCCACACAGATATTCAGCAGGAGGTGTACATGTACCAGCCTCCCGGTTATGTTGATCCAAGCCAACCAAATCATGTTTGCTGACTGCAAAAATCATTGTACAGACCAAAGCAGGCGCCCAGGGCGTGGTACTCCAAGTTGAGGTCCAAACTTCAATCACTTGGTGACATGGGTATACCCTACAGGTACTCGAGCTTGGTATATACGGTCCAAATACGAACAGGCCCATGGTGTCACCAAGGCCCAGATGAAAGGACTCGAGTAACCTGCGGACTCTCGATTGCTTGAAGGACAAGAAGAAGCTAAAGATAGAAAGTTTAAAGGGGAAACCCTAACTTGTAACCGACTCGACCTGCTACCCAAGACCTAGCCTATCTATATAAAGGCTAGGAGGGGGCAGCGAGGAGAACACACACAACCCTAGTTTCCACAACCCTCGCCAGATCACATATGCGCACCATTGTAACTTTCGACTCCCTCGATAATTCCACGAGCAGACAAGCAGGAGTAGGGACCTCTATGAGGCCTGAACCTGGGTAAATCATTTGTCCCCTGTGTGCTTGTTTGCTAGCCGATAGATGTCTCTAGCGCTCCCTCCTTCTCCAAAACCCAAGTCCATAACAATGGGCATTGACGAGTTAAACCCTCGTCAATTGGCGCCGTCTGTGGGAATTGGGAGTGCTGATGTTGCGGCTTCTTCGGCCCCATCAACCGCGATCTACAACTCCGCAACAACAGAGATTCGTCAGCTCTTCGGCGCCTTCGAATTCACCGTCCACCCGCCGGCCACCCGCCCGGCCTTCGAGTCCGTGGGCGACGGAATCAGCCTGGCGATTGGGAGCTTCCGCTTCCAAGTTGGTCAGATGGGCATGCTTCGCATGCCTGATCAGCCGACAACACCGGCGATTGCCCCAGCATCATGGTTCCCTCCATCGATCGGCACCCTCAACGAGCTCAACGCTCCGGTGGCAGTCGAGAACACGGTCAGCGACAGCAGTCGCGACTCCGATCTAAGCGATCTGGCCACTGAAGATGGAACCTACGGTTCCGGATCTGAAAGTTGTGGAAGCAACAACTTCCCCAATCACTTCATGTGTGCCGTCATCAACGCAGGCGACACCTCCGCCAATCGCAGCAACGGTGGTAACACCGGCAACGTCACTGATCCACCCAATCGCAGCAACGGTGGTAACACCGGCAACTGCACCAATCCACCCAACACCGGCAACGGTGGCAACGGTGGCAACGGAGGAGCAGTCGAACCTCCCAGCATGATCAATGAGCAAACCGGTGAACACGTCGTGATCAGGCTCAACGAGCAAGAGTGGGATCGCTGCCGCGAAGCCCTACGGGGTGCACCTCTACCCTTTGGCTCCCCGCAGGAACTGCTGATGGGCTATCATTGGCTTCTAAAAGAAGAATTCAAGCGCCAAAAACAGGCAATCGCGCAACTTGAGGCGCGTAAGAAGGCAGCGGACGAATCGAGCCTTCGTCGTGCTGGGCTCTCCTCCTACGGAGGATCCTCCTCAAGAGGCAACGAGTACCTCGCCAAGAAGAGGCAGTCACGGATGGCTCACCTCACCGAACAAGAGCGCATAGAAGCCGCGAAAGTCCTCGACTTCGGCTCTATGACAGTCGACACGAGAGGCAACGTGGTTCCCAAGACACCGCAGGCCGCGGTGACAGCAGCCACCATGTACCTCCTCAATAACCAGCCGCTAGCTGGAGATCCCCGAACTGCCATGCACCGATCTACGATCGTGGGATTGGGGCTAATCGAGGCTGCCTCGACAAGGAGCCAGTACCAGCAAAAAAGGGCAAAGCGCTAGCAAAGCGCTACTCCTCGCCCTCGTCCAGTGATGACAGTCACGACCTGTCTCGACGACGCCGCTCACGGCGACACCACCACGACTATGATGCGTGCGACGACCTCACACAACGCAAGATCGACAAGTCAAGGGGTCGACTAACTCGGAAGAGGAAGATGGGGAGCTCTGCGGCGCCAGATGCTTCAGCAGATCCATTAGGCAGAAACGGATGCCTAAAGGGTTTAAACTCCGATCGGAGAACCCGAAATTTGACGGTCTACAGGACCCTACGATCTGGCTGGAGGACCACATCTCCTCCGTCAGGCTACACAGAGGCAGTCGAAGTACTGCCATGCAATGCTTGCAGCTACAACTGTAAGGCGCCGCCCGGGCATGGCTCAATAACCTCCCACGCGGATCCATTCGCAGTTGGGATGAGCTGGTCTACAACTTCGTGCGCAACTTTAAGGGCACGTACAAACGGCCCGCCTCAATCGAAGAACTGAGATGCTGCCAGCAAAGATCTGGCGAATCGCTGCGCTCTTACATCCAAAGGTGGTCCATCATCAAGAACTCCGTGGAGAACATCTCGGCAAACCGCGCGATTGATGCATTCAACGGTGGTGTCCGCCGCATGGAACTCAGGGAGGATCTAGGCCGCTCAAAGCCCCAGACCATCGACCACCTGATGGAGATCACGAATCGGTGGGCTGATGGAGAAGATTCGGTGAAGAATCACGCTCACTCCGACGAGGAGGCAGAACTCGAACCCAGACGCGACTGCCGGGGGAAGCGTCGCATGCGCATCTACGACGATCGCGACGACGTCAACATGGTCGCAGCCGGCTACGCCGATAGACGCGACGATAACCGCAACAGCGGATACCGCAGTGGCGGATACCGTGACTCTGGGAAAACCACACAAGTGTGGCAACGCCGCACTCGCGATGAGGCACCCGTGACCTCCATCGAGGACAAACTGTCTGGGCCATGCATGGTACACTTCTACATCGACAAGCATGACGGCAAGAGAAAGTCCAGCCACCTCCTCAAGGACTGCCGCGAGTTCCTCAAACTACACGAGGGATTGGTTCGGATGAACCGCAATGCAGTCGAAAGAGGCTACGGAGCCGCTCCAGGCGCCGTAGCACATGGCGCACCACCACCACCACCTGGGCCACCCCCGAACGGAGCTGCACCGGACCAGCACCACGGAGGCGAACCATACCCACGGGCCATGGGTACCATGATGATCCAAAAGGGGCGCCCCTCCAACATGGTGCAGAAGGCCATCACTCGCCAAGTCAACTTGGCCACGCACTCGCCACCATCCACCACTGAGTACCTCAGTGGCAGCGAGTCGTGCATTACCTTCGACAAACACGACCACCCGCCTCAAGTACCTCGCCCAGGTCATTGCCCCCTCGTACTCGAGGCGCAAATTGGAGGCTTCGACATGAGTCGCGTCTTCATGGATGGCGGAAGCGGCATCAACCTCATATTCACGAGTACCTTGCGAGCAATGAGGATCCCTCTAACCTGCTTGGAGGCATTGGACACAATGTTCCATGACATCGTCCCAGGGAAAGGCGTATACCCCCTAGGCAAAATCAACCTCGACGTCATCTTTGGCACGCCGAAGAACTTCCAGCGCGAGCGCATCGACTTTGAGGTCGTCGACTGGCCCTCATAATACCATTGCATCCTTGGGCGCGTCGCATTTGCCAGGTTCATGGCAGTACCCCACTACGCCTACCTGCATATGAAAATGCCAGGTCCCAACGGCGTCATAACGATCAACGGGAACTTTGAGTGATCCGACGCTTGCGATAGGGAATTCAACAAAATCTCCCAGTCCTTCGGCATGCAGGAGGAACTCGCAAGACTGAAAGAGACGACAGACAACAGTCTGCCTCCCGTGAGTAGGCCAAGCTCACCTGATCTCTCCTTCGACTCATCTGTGCACACAAAGAAGGTGCAGGTCCATCCATCGGATCTCGCCAAGACGACCCTCATCGCCAACAACTTGAGTCCCGCATAGGAACTCGTGCTCGTCGAATTCCTCCGTGAGCATTGGGAAATTTTTGCCTGGTGTCCTGCGGACATGCCAGGAGTTCCCAGGGAATTCGCTGAGCATGCACTCAATGTCAATCCCGACGCAACGCCAGTCAAGCAAACAATCAGGCGACTGTCTGAGCCACGAGCGTAGGCAGTCGGAATGGAGATCAACAAACTCCTTGAGGCCATGTTCATACGCGAGATCAAATAAAGCACTTGGCTCGCCAATACGGTGCTGGTACCAAAAAAGGACACGGATATCCTACGGATGTGCGTGGACTTCACTTCTTTAAACAAGCACTGCCCAAAAGATCACTTCCCGCTGCCACGGATCGACCAGATCATCGACTCCACCGCTGGATGTGAGCGCCTCTGCTTCCTCGACGCCTACTCAGGCTATAACCAAATTCGAATGAAGGAGGAAGACCATGAGAAGACAGCGTTTACAACGCCATTTGGTGTGTTCTGCTACAACACGATGCCCTTCAGACTAAAAATGCGGGAGCCACCTACCAGCGGTGCATGCAGGCTTGCCTCAAGGAGCAACTGGGTCGCAACATCCAAGTCTATGTCGACGACATAGTAATCAAGACCAAGGAGGAAGCCTGCCTAATCAACGATTTGCGTGAAACCTTCGCCAATTGATGACCCACAAGTATAGGGGGTGTATCGCAGTATTTTCGAGGGAAGTGAAACCCAATTTATTGATTCGACACAAGGGGAGCCAAAGAATATTTATAAGCCTTAACAACTGAGTTGTCAATTCAGCTGCACCTGGAAACAATCCTGCTCACAGCAGTTTATCAGTAGCAACAGTTTTGTAGTAGGAATAGCAAAGTAACAGTAGTAGTAAAGTAAAGACAACAGTAACAATAGCAGTAAACAGTGGGATTCAAGTGCGGTAGGCATAGGGAAGGATGGACGGGCGTTGCATGGATAAGACAATTCACATAGCAATCAGAACATACGGCAATTGCAGATAAAGAAGATAAAGTACCCAAGTACTAGACAATCCTAGGCATGTGTTCCATATATAATCATACGTGCTCGCAATGAGAACTTGCACAACATCTTTTGTCCTGCCAGCCCGTTTGCAGTGGGGCCTCTAGGGAACTACTGGCAATTAAGGTGCTCCTTTTAATAGAGCACCGGAGCAAAGCATTAACACTCCGTGAACACATGTGATCCTCACATCAAAGCCTTTCCCTTCCGGCTACCCCGATTTCTGTCACTTCGGGACCATAGGTTCCGGACAACGACGTGTGTATACAACTTGTAGATAAGACCCAAAACAATACTATCATAATGAATCAATAATAAGTTCAGATCTGAGATCATGGCACTCGGGCCCTAGTGACAAGCATTAAGCACAACAAAGTTGCAACAAAGCCATAAAGCACTAATAGAGATACTAGGCACTATGCCCTAACAATCTGATGCCATTACATGAACGATCTCATCCAATCCCTACCATCCCCATAGCCTACAGCGGGGGATTACTCACTCATAGTTGGAAGAAACATGGATGGTCGATGAAGATGATGGTGGGGATCGATGGAGATGGCTCCGGGGGCACTTCCCCGTCCCGGCAGGGTGCCGGAACAGAGACTTTCTATCGCCCGAATCTCCCCTTCGGTGGCGGCGGCGCAGCGGAACTTTTCGTGGAAAAACGTCGAACCCCCCGAAGTTTTTCGGTCAGAAGGCTTCTTATAGGCGAAGAGGGAGACCGAGGGGGTGCCTGGGGCCACCACACCAGGCCCTGGCACGGCCAGGCCTAGCCCGCGCCTGGGGGGTGTGGCTAGCCCCTGGCCCTCCTCCGTCTCGTATTCTGGCTCCATGAGTCTTCTGGAAAAATAGGCACTTTGGCTTTTGTCCCGTCCAATTACGAGAATATTCATTTTCTAACTTTCCTGGAACCAAAAACAGCAGAAAACAGGCAGCTGGCACTGTGGCTCTTGTTAATAGGTTAGTCCAAGAAATCATATGAAAAGTACTCCAAAGTGTGGACAAAACATAAGAAAGTAGATAAAACCAAGCATGGAACATCAAAAATTATAGATACATTTGCAATGTATCAACATCCCCAAGCTTAACTCCTGCTCGTCCTCGAGTAGGTAAGTGATAAAAAGAAAGAATAATTTTTGAGGTGACATGCACCATCATAAACTTGATCAAAGTATTCGCAAAACATTCAAAGCTGGGACCAAAGTACTTCAATCATAACATGAAAATAAAAGTTCTAGCAATAAGACAAAGAAACTATGATGCAACATGAAAAGGCACAAACAAAAGATTCATGAATAACTGTGCTTTGCAAGACGTTTGTTTGTGTCACATAAGGAAAACATAGCATAGTGGCATTCAGCTTGTCCCTCAAAGAGTAGCAAACATAAATGCATAGGACACCTTCAAAATTCATAAGAGTGACTAGATACAATAGTTTAAAACAAGCAATAACAAGTTATGCATCAATCAACTAGTCTTGGGACAATGCACATAGAACTAAGAATGGCCACTATGCTCTCAAAGTAGGTGCATAAAGATAGAAGGTGGAGACTCAATATAGTGGTGGAAGAAAGGCCTTTTGTAAAAGGAAGTAGGGATTCAAGTCTCATAAAGAGCTTCCAAAAATTATGGTACTTATAGCTTTCATCTCTCATTGCCCCTATCATAAGCATCTTGAAGTGATTAAGGTTAAAGTGACACAACTAAGAGGATATGCTTGACAAGTTATAAACCGAAATCTCATGCCCCTTACTTACGAAGACCGATCCTCATGCTACTCAACTTCAGTCACGAGTAAGCTCTTGTCATTGTAAGTATATGTGTATCATTAAGAACCGCCAACGGGGTACCCCTTGCACATGATACGGGAGCTTTCCCATAATCAAAATGACAAGGCAAGCAGACAGTGAGCATCTCAGTGATCTTTTTATTTGCTATTTGCATAGGTTTTTATTGAGGATGCTTCATAGAGTGCTCATTATGGTGATGCTGCAAGTTTCCACCATGATTAGGCATGGCTTAGGCTAGCGGCCCAGGCGTTTCTCTAACACATATACAAACTCCATGATCTTACAAGTTCCACTTTTATTTCACACCACCGGGATCCGTAAGCAAAAGAACATAATATCAACAGGGTACGAAGTACAAGTGCAATATTGAAAGCGTTCCCCATGGTACATGGTTCTGCTAATTTCAACTTGTAAAGCGCAAGCATATACGCAACAAAGAAGGACCCAATGGTTCAAGTTTATTAAAGGCAATAAAGTAAAGTGTGCCATCAAGTTCGTGAGAGCTTTAATCACTAGTTTTCTCATAACAAGTGGAAGGTAAACAAAAGCATGAATGTACTTGGAATAGCATAAGCTAGTAGGTAGGTATGGTGGACTCTTTGGAATAACTTGGTTTAGGGAGTTGGATGCATGAGTGGAACTCATACTTTGTTGTGGAGGCTAGCAAAAGACTGGGAGCGACAAACTAAGAGAGCAATAATGGCCATAATCATGCAGAGCGACAAAACATCATTGATCAAAGCATAAAGTGATACTACAAGTTGAAAACTAAAGGATCATAAAGGCTATGGTGACTTGAGATAGTCATAACATGGTGTGAACATGTGCCAAGTCAACCCAAATAAAGCATCAAAGGAGAATACCACTATACTATGCTTTAATATGCTAAAACAACGCATGATTCATCCAAGGCACATTAAGCAATCTCAATTGTTTATAACAAGTCATGCTAGAGCAAAGAATACTAAGCATAGAGCCAAAACAATATCAAGCATGGCATGACAAAGCATAGGCCACAGTCAAAAACAAGCTCTCTTTACCACTTAAGCATGAACTTTCCTACTCTTTTCCAAGCCAAACCAAACTATTTGAAAACCAATGTATGAAAGAGGGGGTCCAATCAATTTATTCAGAAAACTAAGCAAAAAAAAACAAACGAAAACCAAAACGAAAACGAAAAAGAAGACGCTCCAAGAACAACACAATTGTGCATGAAACAATAAAAATGAAGTGTTTGGAAGAAACCTGGGATTTTTATTGATGAAGAAGGGGATGCCTTGGGCATCCCCAAGCTTTGACGCTTGTACTTCTTGGATATTTCTTGGGGTGACACACGTGGCATCCCCAAGCTTGAGCTTTAGTCCATCCTTCTGAAGGAAATATGCCCTGAGAGGCAATAATAAAGTTGTTATTATGTATTCCTTGTATATGATAGATGTTTATTTTGCATGCTATAATTGTATTGATAGGAAACATCAATACATGTGTGTTTAATAAACAAAAGGGTTCCTAGTTATGCCTCTCTTATAGACTAGCTTGTTGATTAACAAGATGATCAAGGTTTCCTGATCATGGACATTGGATGTTGTTAATAACAAGGTCACATCATTTGTGAAATGATGTGATGAACATTCATCCGAAGTATAGCATTATGATCAAGTCATTATGTTTATATTGCTATAACATCATACAAAGTAGTCTTAGTCCTTAGACCATGAGATCATGTTAATTGCTAACACCGGAAGAGTATCTTGATAACATCAAACGTCACACCGTAACAGGGTGACCATAAAGGTGGGTTCAGTGCTATGAAGGTGTTATGTTGAGGCTCATGGATCAAGAGTGGAATTTGTCAATCTCGATGATGGATAGATATACTTTGGGCCCTCTCGGTGATATCACATTAAGATAGCTTGCAAGCAAGTGATGTGATCACTATAATGTTATATCACAGGAACGAGAAAAGAGTGCATGTCGGTAACGAGATCAAACTAGGTATTTGGATACCGATGATCGAATCTCGGACATGTATTATATCATGAGACAAAGGTATTAAATTGCTGATGTTAAAGGTTCTCACGATCACAGAAGTCATCGTTGAATATGCAGGAGTCAGTATGGATCTCCAGGTCCCGCTTCTGATTATTGATCTGAGAGGAGTCTCAATCATGTCTGCATTATTCGTGAACCGTAGGGTGACACACTTAAGGGTTGCCGGACACCATTTAGGAGCACATATGTTCCAGACAAAAGGTTTGCAATGTGCAGGAAATGTTTCGATAGAAACAGGAATTGTTTCGATAGAAACCGGAATTGTTTCGAGTGAAATTGCAGAAAGTGGTTCTGCATGTGATATTGAAATTTTGCAAGGGGTTTTATGTGAATGTTTGTTAATTAAAGTAATTAACAAAATTCTGAAAAAAAAGAGTTTTATTAATTGAGAGTTGCATTTAATTTGGTGGAAATTAAATACATGTGAGTGGGCTTTTGGGTGGAGGCCATGTTTATGTGAGTGGAGGTTCACCACATGAATGAAGGAGGGGATGAGTCCCCCCCTCATGCGCCGGCTATGGGAGGGGAGGGGTCTCCCTCCCTCCTATATAAAGCCCCCCTCTCCCCTCTCACAAACCACACCTCCTCGTGAAGGATCTCTCTCCCCCTCTAGATATTCCCCCATGGTCTCGGATTAGCGAGATACATGTTCCCGGTGGCCTTGCATCTGGAAGGAGTTGCTGCTTCTGCTGATTCGCTGGAGCAAGGAGGTGGAGGTTGTCCGGTGGCTTGAACGTGTGTGCGAGGACGGACGCGCTGCTGATTTGCGGCGCTCGGACTTCCACACGATCTTGAGATCGGCAAGCGTATGACTACATCAACCACGAGTTCCTACTCGTTAACAAAACTCGTTGTCTTCGAGGGTAAGTTCTCCATGGATGTATGTCCACCCGTTGCTCTGTATCTAGTAGATAGATCTTGGCGTATAGTTCTCATCGTAGGAATTTTTTTGTTTTCTATGCTGCGGACCCAACAGTGGTATCAGAGCCTGATCTATGCGTAGGTGCTTTGCACGGGTAGTACACATATGTTTATATGTGGGCAATGATGATCATGTTATTGCATATTCTATGTACTTTGGATATTGGTGGCATAGTGGGATGAAGCGGCCCGGACCAACCTTACATGTCATCGTACATGAGACTGGTTCCACGACTGACATGCAACTAGTTTTGCATAAGTGGCTAGCGGGTGTCTGTCTCTCCTACTATAGTCAATATCTGATTTACAACGAGTTGCTAATAACTTGGTTATCCTCGTTGTGGTTCATGTTCGTAGGTAAGACCGGTTCTATCTCCGAAAGCCCTAAGCCATGTAAAACTTGCAATTGATAAATTAGAGGCGTCTAGTTTAGATCGTTGCTGAGCTAGTGTCTTGATATGGTATTGTTGTAAGTAGATGTATGATAGATACTCTTACAACTCACTTAACGTGTAAGTTCCATAGACCTTGGCCTTACACACAAAGGAATGATAGAGATCATACCACGATGCAGATGATAGAGATCAAATGCATGGACCATATCACCTCACTTCACACATTAGATGTTAGCATCTTATATTGCTAGTTTGGCGCTTTTGGTAGCATTATAAGATGATCCCTCATTTAGATATCAAGATAAAATGTGTTCTTCCTTAAGTATGCACCGTTTTGTGGATCGTGTTTTGAGGCATCACGTGATGATCGGGTGTTCTCGACTCTACGCTTTCATACAACGGGTGTAAGACAGTTTTACACACGTGAATACTAAGGTTCTTACTTGACGAGCCTAGCATGTACAGACATGGCCTCGGAACACGGACCGAAAGGTTAAGCATGAGTCATATAGTTGATATGATGCCCATATAGATGCTCGCCTTTGAATCTACACCGACTCACGTGATGATCGGACTTGGTGTAGTGGATTTGGTTCATGTAATCACCAAAAGGACACGAGGGATGTCGTTTTTGAGTGGGAGTTCATTAGTAATTTGGATTAGTTGAACTCAATCTATCATAAACTTAGTCTAAATATATTTTACAAATTCTGTTGTAGATGGCACCACCTGCTTTTAATTTCAATGTGTTCATGGAGAAAGAGAAGCTTGCTGCGAATGGTAGCAACTTCACCAACTGGGCTATGAATTTGAGGATTCTCCTCACTGCTGCACAAAAGCAATATGTGCTAGAGGCGCCTCTAGGCCCCCCACCAGCTCCTGATGCCCCTGACGAGGAAAAGAACGTCTATATAACTCGTTCATTGCAGCATACTGTATGGGCTAGAGCCAGAACTTCGAAAACGTTTCGAAAATGGCAATGCCTTTGATACCATGGGAGAATTGAAAATGATTTTCGATACCCATGCTGCCGTAGAGAGTTATAATGCTCCTGAAAAGTTCTTTAGCTGCATGATGGAAGAGAACAGCTTCGTTAGTGAGCATGTACTCAAAATGTCTGGGTACGCCGATAAGCTTGTGTCCTTGGGAATAACGATTCCCATTGACTTAGGCATACATCGTGTTCTCCAATCTCTACCACCTAGCTACAAGAGCTTCGTGATGAACTATAATATGCAGGGCATGAAGAAGTCTCTTCCCGAGCTTCTATCAATGCTTAAGACTGCAGAAGTGGAGATTAGGAAAGAACATCAAGTGTTGATGATCAATAAGACCACCGATTTCAAGAAGGACAAGAAAGGAAAGCAGAAGGGAAAGAAGGGCAGCAAATCTGTTGCCGCGCCTAAAAAGAAACCCTGAGCTAGCCCTAAGTCTGACACCGAGTGCTACTATTGCAAGGGGACTAGCAATTGGAAGCGCAACTGCCCCAAGTATTTGGCGAACAAGAAGGCCGACAAGGCAAACAAAGGTATATGTGATATATATGTTATTGATGTATACTTGACTAGTACTCGCAGTAGCACCTAGGTATTTGATACGGGATCAATTGCTAATATATGTAACTCGGTTTAGGGGCTGCAGAACAAGTGACAACTAGCAAGGGATGAGGTCACGATGCGGGTCGGCAATGGATCAAGAGTTGATGTGATCGCCGTCGGAACGCTGCCTCTCCATATGCCATCGGGATTAATTATAAACCTGAATAATTGTTATTTGGTGCCTGCACTGAGCATGAACATTGTATCCGGATCGTGTTTGATGCAAAGTGGTTATTCGTTTAAGTCTAAAAATAATGGTTGTTCGATTTATATGAATAATATCTTTTATGGTCATGCACCTGTGTTGAATGGTTTATTTCTATTGGATCTCGATAGTAGTATTACGCATATTCATAATGTTGATGCTAAAAGGATTAAACTTAATAATGATATATCTGCATATATGTGGCACCGCCGTCTAGGTCATATTGGCGTTAAACGCATGAAGAAACTCCATTCTGATGGACTTTTGGAATCACTTGATTTTGAATCATTTGATACATGTGAGCCATGCCTTATGGGCAAGATGACTAGAACGCCGTTTTCCGGTTCAATGGAACGGGCGACAGATTTATTGGAAATCATACATACTGATGTGTGTGGACCAATGAGTGTGTCGATGCGAGGTGGATATCGTTTTTTTGTTATTTTCACGGATGATTTGAGTAGATACGGGTATATCTGTTTGATGAAACATAAGTCTGAAACCTTTGAAAAGTTCAAAGAATTTCAGAATGAAGTGGAAAATCATCGTAATAGAAAGATCAAATTTCTGCGGTCCGACCATGGAGGAGAGTATCTTAGTTACGAGTTTAGCACACATATGAAAGACTGTGGAATAGTTTCACAACTCACGCCTGCCGGAACACCACAACGTAATGGTGTGTCAGAACGTCGTAATCGTACTTTATTGGATATGGTTCGATCTATGATGTCTCTGACTGACTTGCCACTGTCATTTTGGGGTTATGCACTGGAAACCGCTGCATTCACTTTAAATAGGGCACCATCTAAATTCGTTGAAAAGACACCGTATGAATTATGGTTTGGAAACAAACCTAAGTTGTCATTTCTTAAAGTTTGGGGATGCGATGTTTATGTGAAGAAACTTCAACCGGATAAACTCGAAGCCAAAGCGGAAAAATGCGTCTTCATAGGATACCCTAAGGAAACGATTGGGTATACCTTCTATCACAGATCCGAGGGAAAGGTCTTTGTTGCCAAGAATGGATCCTTTCTTGAGAAGGAGTTTCTCGCGAAAGGTGTGAGTAGTCAAAAGGTACAACTCGAAGAGGTTATTGAACCTTCTCTTCCTGAAATGGCGAGTAGCGCAGCACCAGAAGTTGTTTCAGAGTTAACTTCACCTAATGAAGAGAGAGCTAATGATATTGATCATGAAACTCCAAAAGAGGACACTACCGAACCTCGCAGGTCAAGCAGGACACGTACAGCTCCTGAACTGTACGGCAATCCTGTTATGAATTTCATGATTGATGAAATAGATGACCCTGCGACGTATGAAGAAGCGATGATGAGCCCTGATTCCAAAAAATGGCTAGAAGCCATGAAATCCGAGATGGAATCCATGTACGAAAACCAGGTTTGGACCTTGGTGGACTTACCTCACGATCGAAAGGCCGTTGAGAATAAATGGATTTTCAAAAGAAAAACTGATGCTGATGGTAATGTAACCATCTATAAGGCTCGACTTGTCGCAAAGGGGTTTCGACAAATTCAAGGAGTTGACTACGATGAGACATTCTCTCCCATAGCGATGCTTAAGTCGGTTAGGATTATGTTAGCAATTGCTGCATATTTCGATTATGAAATATGGCAGATGGATGTCAAAACTGCGTTCCTCAATGGTAATATTGAAGAAGAGTTGTATATGATACAACCTAAGGGTTTTGTCGATCCTAAGGATGCTGATAAGGTGTGCAAACTTCAACGATCCATCTATGGACTGAAGCAAGCATCCCGGAGTTGGAATCTCCACTTTGATGAGGTGATCAAAGAGTTTGGATTTGTCCAAACTTATGGAGAGGCTTGTATTTACAAGAAAGTGAGTGGGAGCAATGTGGCATTTCTGATATTATATGTGGATGACATATCATTGATTGGAAATGATATAGATCTTTTAAACAGTGTTAAAAGTTATCTAAACAGAAATTTTTTGATGAAGGACCTTGGTGAAGCTTCATATATATTAGGCATTAAAATCTATAGAGATAGATCAAGACGCCTAATTGGGCTATCGCAGAGTACATACCTTGATAAGATATTAAAGAAGTTTAATATGGACGGAAGTAAGAAGGGGTACTTACCTATGTTGCAAGGCAAGATATTGAGTAAGACTCAAAGTCCGGCTACGGCGGAAGAAAGAGAGATAATGGATAAGATCCCCTATGCCTCAGCCATAGGCTCTATAATGTATGCCATGCTATGTACAAGACCGGATGTGGCACATGCTATTAGTTTGACTAGTAGGTACCAATCTGATCCAGGTTCGGAACACTGGATAGCGGTCAAAAATATCCTTAAGTACTTGAGAAGAACTAAGGATATGTTTCTTGTATACGGAGGTGAAGAAGAGCTAGTCGCTAAGTGTTATGTCGATGCTAGCTTTGACACTGATCCGGATGACTCTAAGTCTCAATCCGGATACGTATTTCTCTTGAACGGAGCAACAGTTAGTTGGAGGAGCTCCAAACAACCTGTGGTGGCTGGATCAACAACGGAGGCGGAATATGTTGCTGCTTCAGAAGCGGCGCAGGAAGCGGTTTGGATGAAGGAGTTCATAACGGAACTAGGTGTGGTTCCTAGTGCGTTGGACCCAATGGTGATCTATTGTGACAATAATGGAGCCATAGCCAACGCCAAGGAACCAAGGTCTCACAAGAATTCCAAGCATATTAAGCGCCGGTTTCACTCCATCCGCGAGCATGTCAAGGATGGAGATATAAAGATTTGTAAAGTACACACGGACCTAAATGTAGCAGATCCGTTGACTAAAGTTCTCCCTAGGACAAAACATGATCAACACCAGAACTCCATGGGTGTTAGATTTATCACTATATAAACTAGATTATTGTCTCTAGTGAAAGTGGGAGACTAAAGGAAATATGCCCTGAGAGGCAATAATAAAGTTGTTATTATGTATTCCTTGTATATGATAGATGTTTATTTTGCATGCTATAATTGTATTGATAGGAAACATCAATACATGTGTGTTTAATAAACAAAAGGGTTCCTAGTTATGCCTCTCTTATAGACTAGCTTGTTGATTAACAAGATGATCAAGGTTTCCTGATCATGGACATTGGATGTTGTTAATAACAAGGTCACAACATTTGTGAAATGATGTGATGAACATTCATCCGAAGTATAGCATTACGATCAAGTCATTATGTTTATATTGCTATAACATCATACAAAGTAGTCTTAGTCCTTAGACCATGAGATCATGTTAATTGCTAACACCGGAAGAGTATCTTGATAACATCAAACATCACACCATAACAGGGTGACCATAAAGGTGGGTTCAGTGCTATGAAGGTGTTATGTTGAGGCTCATGGATCAAGAGTGGAATTTGTCAATCCCGATGACGGATAGATATACTCTAGGCCCTCTCGGTGATATCACATTAAGATAGCTTGCAAGCAAGTGATGTGATCACTAGAATGTTATATCACGGGAACGAGAAAAGAGTGCATGTCGGTAACGAGATCAAACTAGGTATTTGGATACCGATGATCGAATCTCGTACATGTATTATATCATGAGACAAAGGGATTAAATGGCTGACATTAAAGGTTCTCACGATCATAGAAGTCATCGTTGAATATGCAGGAGTCAGTATGGATCTCCAGGTCCCGCTTCTGATTATTGATCTGAGAGGAGTCTCAATCATGTCTGCATTATTCGTGAACCGTAGGGTGACACACTTAAGGGTTGCCGGACACCATTTAGGAGCACATATGTTCCAGACAAAAGGTTTGCAAAGCGCAGGAGATGTTTCGATAGAAACAGGAATTGTTTTGATAGAAACCGGAATTGTTTCGGGTGAAATTGCAGAAAGTGGTTCTGCATGTGATATTGAAATGTTGCAAGGGGTTTTACGTAAATGTTTGTTAATTAAAGTAATTAACAAAATTCTGAATAAAATAAATAAAAGAATTTTATTAATTGAGAGTTGCATTTAATTTGGTGGAAATTAAATACATGTGAGTGGGCTTTTGGGTGGAGGCCATGTTTATGTGAGTGGAGGTTCACCACATGAATGAAGGAGGGGAGGAGTCCCCCCTCATGCGCCGGCTATGGGAGGGGAGGGGTCTCCCTCCCTCCTATATAAAGCCCCTATCCCCTCTCACAAACCACACCTCCTCGTGAAGGATCTCTCTCCCCCTCTAGATATTCCCCCATGGTCTCGGATTAGCGAGATACATGTTCCCGGTGGCCTTGCGTATGGAAGGAGTTGCTGCTTCCGCTAATTCGCTGGAGCGAGGAGGTGGAGGTTGTCCGGTGGCTTGAACGTGTGTGCGGGGACGGATGCGCTGCTGATTTGCGGCACTCGGACTTCCACACGATCTTGAGATCGGCAAGCGTACGACTACATCAACCACGAGTTCCTACTCGTTAACAAAACTCGTTGTCTTCGAGGGTAAGTTATGTCCACCCGTTGCTCTGTATCTAGTAGATAGATCTTGGCATATAGTTCTCATTGTAGGAAATTTTTTGTTTTCTATGCTGTGAACCCAACACCTTCATCTCATTACTCATTCCTTCCATACACCTGAATTTTTTCCTTCATACAAAACTTCACACAATCTCATTAGCAACATTAGTGCACTTAAGATAAATAAGTCTCAAGGTTCAGTTCTAACACCAAATAAACTTCCATTAGAACACTAGATACTGTAGCACTTCCCTCGAAAAGCTCAATTCCCCAAAAGAACTCAAGAAGGAACTAACAAGAAGCAAATGCAGAAAATGGCAGAAATCTGTCAAAACAGACCAGCAGGTAAAAACGAATTTTTTCGAAGACCTTGTGTTGCTCAAATCAAAAAGTGTTGAACTAACGAAAGTTAGATAACAACCTGGGGCAGAAGCACAAAACATTACAGCTCAATCCGACATATAGAGCTCTCTCAGGAATTTTTATGGTGAAGCACAAAAATCTGTTTCGGGACAGCAACTTTCCCAATCATTACTTCACTCTCATTAGAGGTTACTCTTGGCACAAAAAGCAAATAAAAAGGATAAGGAGCGGTTATTACTGAAGTAATAACTTCCAAGACTCAACTAAAACTCTTGGGTTATCTCCCAACAAGAAATTTTCTTTAACGCCTTTAAGTTAGGCAAAAGCAAAAACTAAAAATGGATAAAATGGAAGTAAGCGGAGATAATCATGGTGAAAACATTGTTTTGTTCAATTAAATCCTTTTGTTAACAAGGTTGATCAGGTCTTGTTACCAAAACAATTTCATATGATACAAAACTTTGTATTCCACTAATGATTATGTTACCTCAACCTTGATAGCAATGGTCCCAATCATAATAGTTTCAAAATTTTCTCTTGGTATGGGACAATATATTTCTCCAACTTGAATGCCCTCAACATGTTCAATTGAATTCAAGCCATAAGTCCTTTCAATCTTCTTAGGGAAATAGACAATATGTTCCTTGTCATTAACATTGAAGGTCACCTTCCCTTGATTATAATTAATAACAGCTCCTGCAGTGTTTAAGAAAAGGTCTCCCAAGAATAATAGATATATTATCATCTTCAGGCATAAAAGTTTGAGAGGATGCTCTCATAAGGAATATGAGTTGAAGTAAAAGAGAGCATCAAGAAGCAAGTTCAAAACACATTTAAGTCTAACCCACTTCCTATGCATAGGAATCATGTAAGCAAATAAATTTACAAAGAGCAAAGTGACAGGCATAGGAAGATAACACAAGAGTAACTTCAAAACTTTCAGCACATAGAGAGGTGTTTCAATACCATGAAAACTCCTACCACCATATTTTCCTCTCTCAAAATAATTTTCAGTAGCCTCATGAATAAACTCAACAATATAACTATCACATAAAGCATGCTTTTCATGATCTACAAGCACTAGAGCCTTATCATAAACATTTTCAAAGGAAACCTCGGGAACATAACATCCATCCTCCTTTAGTAAGCATGGAGGACAATCAAATAATGTAAGGGATAAAGAGTTACTCTCATTAGAAGGTAGGCATGGGTAGCTAATCCATTCTTCCTCCTTTTGTTCATCACTGTCCTCCTCTTTTTCATCTAATGAGATTTTAGGTTCATCAATTTCTTCTTCCATAGGAGCCTGCATGGCATTAGTCTCTTCCATAGGGTCCTGCAAGGCATTAGTCTCTTCCATTTGTGGAAAGCATTTATTAAAATACTCAAGAATATAGCCATTTTCATCCTTGTAATTATCAAAGCAGAATTTAAGCATACCATACACCTCATATTTGTACGGTGAATCATCAATATTTTTAAGCAAACTAGCAAGTTCAAAAGCACCCTTCCAAGCAATAAATTCTTCAATTTGTTCCGCATCATAAAAGTCATAAATTCCTTTAGCATAGGAAGATATGGTATCATTATCACTATACTCACATTGAAAAGGGAGGTGTTTATACCTCTTTCTCCAACAAGACTCATCACAGCAATAAGTAACATTATAAGTAGAGCACACATTTCTAGCAATGGTATACAATCTATCAATTTGTTCCCATAAGTGTTTCCCTTTTTGTGACAAGCGGTGTTCCTTATAATAATATTTTTGATCTTTCGTGAACCCACCTTGCCAATAAGCTTCAGTTTCAAAGAAACCAACCATTGCCAACAAGCATGATAAAGCAAGACAATAACAGACCAGCAAAAACAACAACTAGAGTAGGAGCTAATTTTTTTTGTATTTTTGATAAAGAAACAAGCAAACAAGGAGAAAGATAAACTTAGCTTGAACAATAGTGATTCCAAGTGAACTTGATAAATAAAGCTATGCTCCCTGACAACAGCGCCAGAAAATAGTCTTGATGACCCACAAGTATAGGGGGTGTATCGCAGTATTTTCGAGGGAAGTGAAACCCAATTTATTGATTCGACACAAGGGGAGCCAAAGAATATTTATAAGCCTTAACAACTGAGTTGTCAATTCAGCTGCACCTGGAAACAATCTTGCTCACAACAGTTTATCAGTAGCAACAGTTTTGTAGTAGGAATAACAAAGTAACAGCAGTAGTAAAGTAAAGACAACAATAACAATAGCAGTAAACAGTGGGATTCGAGTGCGGTAGGCATAGGGATGGATGGACGGGCGTTGCATGGATAAGACAATTCACATAGCAATCAGAACATAGGGCAATTGCAGATAAAGAAGATAAAGTACCCAAGTACTAGACAATCCTAGGCATGTGTTCCATATATAATCATACGTGCTCGCAATGAGAACTTGCACAACATCTTTTGTCCTGCCAGCCCGTTTGCAGCGGGGCCTCTAGGAAACTACTGGCAATTAAGGTGCTCCTTTTAATAGAGCACCGGAGCAAAGCATTAACACTCCATGAACACATGTGATCCTCACATCAAAGCCTTTCCCTTCCGGCTACCCCGATTTCTGTCACTTCGGGACCATAGGTTCCGGACAACGACGTGTGTATACAACTTGTAGATAAGACCCAAAACAATACTATCATAATGAATCAATAATAAGTTCAGATCTGAGATCATGGCACTCGGGCCCTAATGACAAGAATTAAGCACAACAAAGTTGCAACAAAGTCATAAAGCACTAATAGAGATACTAGGCACTATGCCCTAACAATCTGATGCCATTACATGAACGATCTCATCCAATCCCTACCATCCCCATAGCCTACAACGGGGGATTACTCACTCATAGATGGAAGAAACATGGATGGTCGATGAAGATGATGGTGGGGATCGATGGAGATGGCTCCGGGGGCACTTCCCCGTCCCGGCAGGGTGCCGGAACAGAGAATTTCTGTCCCCAGAATCTCCCCTTCGGTGGCGGCGGCGCAGCAGAACTTTTCATGGAAAAACGTCGAACCCCCCGAAGTTTTTAGGTCAGAAGGCTTCTTATAGGCGAAGAGGGAGACCGAGGGGGTGCCTGGGGCCACCACACTAGGCCCTGGCGCGGCCAGGCCTAGCCCGCGCCTGGGGGGTGTGGCCAGCCCCTGGCCCTCCTCCGTCTCGTATTCTGGCTCCGTTAGTCTTCTGGAAAAATAGGCACTTTGGCTTTTGTCCCGTCCAATTCCGAGAATATTCATTTTTTGACTTTCCTGGAACCAAAAACAGCAGAAAAGAGGCAGCTAGCACTGTGGCTCTTGTTAATAGGTTAGTCCAAGAAATCATATGAAAAGTACTCCAAAGTATGGACAAAACATAAGAAAGTAGATAAAACCAAGCATGGAACATCAAAAATTATAGATACATTTGCAATGTATCACCAATCTCGATCGTTACCGGATCAAGCTCAATCCGGACAAATGCGCCTTCGGCATACCATCTGGGCAGCTACTCGGGTACCTCATCTCCGCGAGGGGGATCGAGGCAAACCCGAAAAAGATAAAAGCCATACTGGCCATGGAGAAGCCAAAGAACATAAGAGGCGTCCAGCAACTAGCCCTTCTATCAGTCGGATGGGTGAAAAGGTGTTGCCCTTCTATCAGCTCCTCCGCAAAGCTGACAAATTCGAGTGGACCAATGAAGCGCAAGAAGCATTCGAAGATTTCAAGCGCCTACTCTCCACCTCGCCAGTACTGGTGACTCCACGAGAAAGGGAACCACTGTTGCTGTACATCTCCGCCAGCAACCAGGTGGTCAGCACAGTGCTCGTTGTCGAACGAGCCGAGGAAAACAAAGTCCACGGCGTACAACGCCCGGTATACTACCTCAGCGAGGTCCTCACGCCAACAAAACAGCGGTACCCGCACTACCAGAAGCTGGCGTACATCGTCTTTATGACCGCCTGGCGACCGCACCACTACTTCCAGGAACACCCAATCGTGGTAGTCAACGATGCCCCGTTGGGGCATATCCTCAATAACCCCGACGCCATGGGGCGAGTCACGCTTTGGGGAATAGAGCTGTCTCCACGAGACATCACATATGAAAAACGCGATGCCATCAAGTCGCAAGTGCTCCCTGACTTTCTCGTGCACTGGATGGAGAACCAGCTCCCGGACAAGCCAGATATGTCCTACCTCTGGACAATGCACTTCGATGGGTCCAAACGGAAAGACGGAGCAGGCGCAGGTGTCATATTGACATCACCTCAAGGGGACAAGCTGAAATATATCCTGCGAATGCAGTTCACAGCCTCAAACAACAAGGCTGAATACGAGGCCCTGTTGCATGGGATGAGGATGGCAAAAGCCTGTGGCGCCAAAAGGCTCATCATATATGGCGACTCCAAGTTGGTCGTCAACCAAACAATGCACGCGTGCGACGCGCTAAACGACAACATGATCCCATACCGCGACCTCTACGATACACTCGAGGGAGACTTCGATGGTTGCGAGTTGTGACATATAGGTCGCGAAAGCAACGAGGAGGCGGACACACTCGCCAACATAGGCTCTACCTGCGCCCCCATACCACCTGGGGTATTTCTCGAGCGCATATGCGAATGCTCCATCAAGTCAAAGGCCATAGAGAAGAAAACAAGCGCAGCAACGGACTCGGGGGCTACGCCACCCAATGAGCCAATGGCACTCGATGACTTGGAGCTGGACACAGGACTCGAGGGACCAATGAGCGTCATGATGATCGAGCAATCTTGGACGCAGCCGTACATTACATACCTCCTCAGCAAGAGACTACCGGACGATCCGACAGATGCACGGCACATCGCGTGGCGCTCCAAGGCATTCGCCGTTCTCAATGGCGAACTGTATAAACGCAACATCACAGGAGTGCTACAACGATGCGTCTCCATGGATGATGGAAGATCAATTCTCCTCGACATCCATGAAGGGACCTGCGGGCACCACGCAGGCAGTCGCACCCTCGTCGCCAAAGCTCTACGAGCTGGATTTTACTGGCCCACGGCCATGCGCGACGCCAAGGACATAGTCCAAAAATACAATGCTTGCCAGCGATTCGCGGACAAGCCACACGTACCAGGCGTAGAGCTATGGCCTATTCCATTGACCTGGCCCTTCACACAATGGGGGCTCGATATGGTTGGCAAGCTGCCAAGATCCTCGCGCGGAGGCTACGTCTACCTCTTGATTGCAGTCGACAAATTCACCAAGTGGATCGAGGCCATGCCAATGACTAACCAATCAGGGCACAACGCAGTCAAGTTCTTCGAGTCCATCATCTACCACTTCGGCGTGCCGCACAGCATCATTACCGACAACGGGACGAACTTCACATCCAAGGAGTTCCAAGAATTCTGCGAGAACCTGGGGATCAACATCAGCTACGCCTCAGTAGCACATCCACAGACCAATGGTCAGGTGGAAAAAACAAACGGGCTCGTCTGCAGCGGCATCAAGAAGCGACTCCTGCGAAAACTCGAACAAGCGGCGGGTTGCTGGCCAGATGAGCTGCAATCCGTACTCTGGAGTCTACGTACAACTCCAAATAGCGTCACGGGCTACACGCCATTCTTTATGGTGCACGGAGCAGAAGCAGTACTACCCGCCGAGGTACGGTACAAGGTGCCGCGCGTGGTCGCCTATAGCGAACAAGAGTCATCCCTTGCACTCGAAGACTCTGTCGACCTCCTCGACGAAGCAAGAGAAATCGCCGCAGAAAGATCTACGATCTACCAGCAGAACCTGCGCAACTACCACAGTAGAAGGCTTCGCCCCAGATCCTTCATCGAAGGTGACCTGGTCCTGCGACTGAAGCAGCAGGGACATCTCAAGCTCGAGTCCCTCTGGGAAGGACCGTACGTGATTACAGAAGTAATCCCAGGTGGCGCCTATCGTCTTCAAGATTTAGAGACAGGAGTCACATACTCTAACCCTTGGAACGTCGCACAACTGCGACGCTTCTACCCTTAGTCGTTTCGTTACTTTTACATCACAAATAAGGCTACTCAGCCAAGGCTACTCAGCCACACATTATACCTCGCACTGTTCTCCGAATAAATAAAAGCTAAGTGCACCAAAACTCTGCGTTTCTCCTTTACTCTGTCAATTTTACACTCGGGGACTGCGCCACCCTACTTGCATCTGTTCTTCGAACCAAAACGCGATATCCTGAGTAGCTGGCACATCAATCGAACCCCTTAACACAAACTCAACCCAGCTGCAACGCACCTGACAGGTTGACAAGGGACTGAGATAAAAGATGACCAGGCTAATGAAAAGGACTCGCATAAAGTGCAACGCACCTCGAGCTCACAAAGCTCCTTATACACATTTCGACAACAAATTATCTACAACATCTGTACGAACTTTACAACACAAGTACACTTATGTGCAGGATACAAATTTAGCTACTCTTGCAACAGATGAACGTTGGTTTGCTCCTCGAAAAAGTCGACAATCTCCTCTGCTGGACGGTCCACCGCCTGATAGTGCGGCACCATATTCCAGGCAGATCCCGCTGGTGGCGCTGGCGGTCCAGAAGCAATGGCAGCAACATCCATGTCAGGCCTGTGCAATCGCACAATTGAGAGGGCAGCCTTGGCACCAGCCACCAACTGCTGCCTCACGCATTCGCGAACCACGGACATATCTTGAAACTTGGCAAGGAGAGCCAGCAGGCTTGACGGAGCGTCGTCCAGCAGGAACATTACCCGATAAATGTTCTTCAAGCACGACTGCGACTTCTTCAGGAAGAGTAGCACTCGTGATGCGCGATCCTCCAGGGTCGCCAACGCAGTCGCACGATCATGATCTACCCAGAAGTATCCGCTCTCCTGAAGTTGCTCCTAGGTGATATCATGAAGGCGAATGGCAATTGTATCCTTCTCCTCCTACGGACGACGCGCGCTAACAACTACACGAAGCAGCATCAATAGCATGAGTACAACGTACTGCTGCAGGTAACTACAAAGGAAAAGATGAGAATAAGCAAACTAACACTTAAACTGGTCGTCCAGCTGCGTCACCTCGCCAAGGAGATACTGCTCGCGGGCGGCGGCTTTTTCAGCCTTCGACTTCCACACGTCCGCGCTACCACGGATCATGGGCAACTCACGCTCCAGCTGCTTAACATGATCACGAAGTCGCGAAAGCAAGGACAGGTCCTCTACCCTGGAGCGCGGTGGTGCCACTGTATCCTCAAGAGATGGCGAGTCCTGGGTCCCCCCCACAGGACCACTTGATGTACCCTACCACAAAGTCAAGATAGAGGCAAATAAGACGACCAACTTAACACAAAGGAAAAAGTAACAAATGCATTCAGGATCAGCATAAAGTATTCACAAACACACTCGCCAGCAGGCATGTTCTCAGACCAAAAGGACAATTCATCAACTATTACAAAAAGCTAACTACGGAGCAGCCGACTTCTTCGACTTCGACGGCTTCAGGGGCTTCATCAAGTCCGTGACAGTATCAGACGCCACTGACTTTCCGCTGGCCCCTGAGGCCAAAGCTTTCGCCGCCTTCTTGGCATGTTGGAGCTCCTCCGAATACTTGGCAACGGTATTTATCAAGGAATGGCCATATTTTCTTTTCTTATTGCAGGAATGTGGGCAATCACAATCAAACCCAATCACTCGAAACACGGTTCGATTATGGACATGGGTTACTCCCATAGGGAGCGTCGGAAACAATTTCGACTAAAACAAGTAAGCAAAAGATGACAGCAGTCGCAAAAATGTTTTAGTCCTTGCCTAAGTCTTCGACTGAAACAAACGAGCAAAAGACGACAGAAGTCGCAAAGGTTCTTTAGTCCCTGCCTGAGTCTTCGACTCAACCAGGCACTCAGGGGCTACTCCCATAGGGAGCGCTGGTCGCGCACCCTATGATTATTTGCATAAAAACTGTGTGTTGATAACATCCGCACTCACAGCTCATGGCGACACCGCCTCATAATTTTCCCTACAAAGAGACTACGTCTCCTGGGTCGCCCGAATCGTCTCCGCGATGATAAAATTCGGATGCCGCGCTTACAGCGTGAAGGTAAGACCTGAATAAGGCCTGGCAACGCATTTAACTGCGCACTAGCAGAAATATATCCGTGCCTACAGGCACGATGAACATGCCTTGACGGACGCGTCGAGTGCTCACACCCATATAACTGGAATTCGACTCCTGTAAGACCTCCGCGGCCTGAGTCGAATTACGCCAGCACTTTACCGGATTCGAGTCCGGGGACTCGAGTTCGAGTAGATTGCGTTGTTTCACCCTAAGGTGGTTAACTGATACCGATACTTCGGCTATATCAGGCACGTATATCAATAATCCCTATGACGCAAATAAAAGCAGTCGAAAATATACTCGTTCAGGCACTCGAAGACTTCAAAAAGTCCCTAGTCGAATCTGCGATTCCACTAGACACTCGGGGGCTACTAACATGGGTATACCCTACAGGTACTCGAGCTTGGTATATACGGTCCAAATACGAACAGGCCCACAGTGTCGCCAAGGCCCAGATGAAAGGACTCGAGTAACCTGCAGACTCTCGATTGCTTGAAGGACAAGAAGAAGGGGAAAACCCTAACTTGTAACCGACTCGACCTGCTACCCGAGACCTAGCCTATATATATAAAGGCTAGGAGGGGGCGGTGAGGAGAACACACACAACCCTAGTTTCCACAACCCTCGCCAGATCACATCTGCGCACCATTGTAACTTTTGACTCCCTCGATAATTCCACGAGCAGACAAGCAGGAGTAGGGACCTCTACGAGGCCTGAACCTGGGTAAATCCTTTGTCCCCCGTGTGCTTGTTTGCTAGCCGATAGATGTCTCCAGCGCTCCCTCCTTCTCCAAAACCCAAGTCCATAACAATGGGCATTGACGAGTTAAACCCTCGTCACTTGGCTTTGTCCCCTCCAAGGCAGATACCTCTCTATTCATCTTCAATGACAAGAAGGTGGTCATCTATATGTTGATTTATGTCGACGATATCATCATTGTTGGGTCATGCAAGAAGGTTGTCGGTGTCCTGTTGGCAAAACTTTGTCAGTACTTTGCTATGAAGGATCTTGGGAAGCTGTCTTATTTTCTTGGTATTGAAGTGGTAGATCGAGATGATGGAATTATATTGACACAGGCAAAATATGCAGCTGATCTTCTTTGACGTGTGAATGTGCATGGATGCAAGGAACTAACTACTCCAATGTCAGCCTCGAAAAGATTGAGTAAAACGTCAGGAACACCATTGACCACTGATATGGACTTTACTTACAGAAGTACAGTCGATGCTCTACAGTACCTTTGCCTGACTCGACTAGACATCTCATTTGCAGTTAACATAGTTTGTCAGTTCCTTGCCTCACCAACAGATGAACACTGGTCATGAATAAAATGAATATTGAGGTATATCAAAGGGATAGTAATTTTGGACTGAATATTCTATGGTACTCTTCTATAAAGCTCACTGTAGCCGATTGGGCAGGGTGCCTAGATGAGCGACAATCAACTAGTGGTTATGCGGTGTTCTATGGACCTAATGGAAGGAGATATGCCCTAGAGGCCAATAATGAAGATGTTTTTATTGGCATATCTCATTAGTTCGTAATAGTTTTGTATCATGCTATACCTGTATTAAGTGGAAACATTAATATAGGTGTGATATATAAACAAACCAGGTCCCTAGTATCCTCTAGACTGGTTCGTTGGGAAGCTGATGATCGAGGTTTCCCGATCATGGAATTTAACACGTCAACTGACAACAAGGTCACTTCATTAGATGAATGATATGATGGACAACACCCAACCCTAGTATTACAATGTGATCTAGTCACAAAGTTCAACATTGCGATATCTAGCAAAGCATAGTGATTTGGTCCTTCGACCAGGATCTTTTGAGAGGCATATGTATCAAGACCAGGATTTGCCCATCTGAGTGACAAATAGTTAACCAGGGCCCACTCGGTGAGATTACATCTACAAGTTTGCAAACATGTGACTAGGTCACGGGGATGTAATATCATTAGAAGGAGTAAATGTGTTTGTTGGTAACAAGATCGAACTAGGTATGTAGATACCAAAGATCAGATCTTGGACAAACTAGATATCAGATAGCAAAGGGCATGAGACTCGACGTTTAAGATTCAAGCGATCAAGTTATTTGTGAAATGTATGGGGGCCATTATGTGTTTCCAAATACCACTATCGGTTATTGATAGGAGAGGTGTCTCGATCATGTCCATGTATTCCTGAGCCGTAGGGTGTCACAATTAAGTGTCGAGACGCTTAGGGATTGATTCGTGATCGTAGGAGAAAAGAGAGAAGACTCCAGAATTGTTCCGGGGTGATACCAGAATGGTTCCGATGATATCCGATGATGATAGGAGGGGCCCGAAAGGTGTTTCAGAATGATAGGTATTAAATAATATGTATTTAATATTAATTAAATGAATTACTATTGAAAATATTATTTAAACTGAATTTTTGGAGCAGACCACCTAATTGGGCCTCACTGGAGGAGGCCCGAGACCTCCACCTATATAAAGAGGGGCACCCCTCTCCCCAAATCCATCACATGAATTGGCCTTTTCCTATTTTCTCTCCCCCTCTCTCTCCCTCATGCGTGGTTCCCAAGTTAGGAACTGCATACGGGGATAGGGATTTCTCCACCATACGCACGTCGTCGTGCTGCTAGACTCGGTTCGAATCAATCTTCTCCCGCTGCTTTGCTAGACCAGGGCCCAGGAGACGTCTCCACACCGTATGTGTAAGGCCACGAGGCACTACCACTTGTGGTGCTTTGCTTGGAGCTTGGATGTCGACACGACCATGAGGTCAGCTACGCCATACAAGGAACAAGGGATGACTTGCGAGGAGCTTCGCGATCTTGAGGTCGGACGAGTTTGACTACGTCATCCACGTTCCCGCGAAACATTAACTGCATTCGTTCTTCAAAGGTATGAACACTGAATCCCCTCTCGTTACCTTACATCTGCGTAGATAGATCTTGGCTAGGTGTGTTCATCGTAGGAAAAAATTTATTTTCTGCCACAGAACCCCTTCACTAATCTGGTGTCATGGAGTTCAAGGAAGCAATCCACTATAAGCAGGTCCAGTACCAAGACAGAGTACAAAGCAATTGCAAATAGAACTACAGAAGTGACATGGTTGCGGTCAGTTCTCAGAGAACTGGGAGTGTTTCAGTCTCAACCTCAAGTTCTATGGTGTGATAACCTAGGAGCCACTTTCCTCACCGCCAATTATGTGTTTCTTGCGAGGACTAAACACATCGAGATTGATTTTCATTTTGTATGAGAAAGGTTTCTGTTGGAGCTCTGAAGGTTTAGTTTGTCTCCTCTCGAGATTAGCTTGCAGATATATTCAGTAAGGCACTTAGTCGAGAAGTGTTTGATTGGTTAAAGTTTGAACTGAATTTAGCCAGTCCATGTTTGGATCGAGGGGGATGTTAAACAGAGTTAGATAATATACGATCCTAACTGTACAACGTGAATATTGTTGTAACCCTAACCTTGTAAACCCTAGTCTTTGTGCTATATATATTGAGATCATGACCGATGCCAAGTGCACGACACAACCAAGTATTACAACTAGATTAAGACAGATTAATATAGTATTTGCAATTAACCCCTCTCCCCCACACCCCACACACATTTTTGTGCCACTTGACACGTTGAACCAAACCACACCAGACGAATAAAACCATGTAGGGTAACTTCCTCACAGGTCGCTCCTGTGGGCGACCTCGGAGGATCCTAGCCGTCGGCGTAGGCCTTCCCTCCCACTCCTCTCCCCTCGTCGCCGCCAAGAAAATCCCGTGTGGCGTCGATCGTGGCGGGGTCGCGAGCTTTCCCTCTTCCGTGAGGTGTGGCGGCGCGGCTCTGCGGGGAGCACCACAGGAGGCGTGGCGGCGGAGCAACACGTGGATGGCACGGAGCTGCAACGCGTGGCGGCGCGTGGACGGCATGGCGGCACTCGGAGAGCTCGGAGGCTGGTGGCTGCGCTCAGCAGCTAGGCCCAACTGGGCCTACATGGGCTTGAGAGGGCCACGGATCCGACACGTGGTGGCGGCACGGGAGACCTCGTCTCTAATGTTGTAGCAGTGGTGGAGCTCCATGCCAGCAAGGGAGGCATGAGACCCGTGATTCCCTGCGGTGTGGCTCAAGCCGGTGGTCAAGGACTCTGCGGTGGAAGCGTTGAGGTGTTGTGGCACCGTCCATGCGATACAACAAGAACAAGGTGCTGCTCCAAGGCTCGGTTGGAAGGAACGACGGATGTGGGACACTCTGGATGAAAATCATGCTCGCTCAGAGCCGGCGATGGCGGCGCCTACGGGCATCGTTCCCCTCCTTGGAGGCATCGTCGAGGAGTGGCGGCACCTCGCCTACCCACTCGGTGTGTCTTCCCGTGAAAACCGAGATCGGGTAGCCCGGTCGGTGATGGCGGCGCCTTCAGTGTCGTTCCTTTCCTGAAAGCATCGTTTCGGAGGCACAAGCTTTGGAAGCATCCGGTTCTTGCGTGGTGTTGCTATGGTGTTGCCATTGCTCAAGGTTGAACCTCGGGGGCGCAATGTATGCTATCGCCGACATCTTCAAGGGGGCACCTTTCTTGGTCTTTTCCGAGTCCTGCCACCCACTCGCCGTCTCTTTGGGCATTCAAGGGTGGATAGTACGTCGACGAGGAGAGTTCGGATGAAGATGTTGTTTTTGCGTGGTGTCCGCTGTTGGTCGAGACACGGGTTTGTAATTCGGTTTGGGCAATGCCCTTATGCGTTGTGTTTGTAGTGTTGGTGTTGGCCAGTCTTTGGATTAGCGATGTAAGCCGAAAGGCGTTGTCTAGCCGCTTGGCTACTTCTTCTACAAAATTGATACACCCTTTCACGGTGTGTATCCTTGAAAAAAAATAAACCCATGTACATGTAGTATATCATGTGCACCTTTTTCACGTTTGCACTCTTCTGTCCAAAATAATGAGAACTGAATCGGAAAAGCTAGACTTACGGAACAGCTCTTACGAAAAAATCCTATGGATAGACGTGCTCCCACCCGATTGGCTGAATTGCTTTTTCCTCCCGTGAATTTAGAGCTGTAAACCTGTGGCGTTGTTCCGCCTGTCCGTAACTTTGTTTCCGTAAGAAAACATCCGTGTAGCGTTACTCGAACTGGATCTAGCTGATGAAGGTCACAAACATCAACTGGACACACCCGCGAGAGGCAATGCAGGGCCGATGATAGGCAGCATTATCAACCTTGAATAGACCTGACGCTGCGACGCTAACGACCAAGCCAAACCAGGCCAGGACGCCGGAAAGGTCCAACCGAAATAAAACACCAAGAGTGGGTACATCATACAGTGAGTACATGCCAGTGCCAGTACGAAGGGGTCGTACAAATACACGAGGCCGCTCAGGCATGGACGTACAGCATCTCAGAGCCGCAGGGAGGAAAATGGCCAAACTAGGGCGTACCCGTACCGTGCGCCGCACCCCCAACACCCAACACGGTGCTATCATTTCCCCCACAGCTCAGACATACCCCCCGTTCCCCAGCCAATCGGGCCGCGGCCGAGCGTGCCGACGCTGACGAGCCGGACCACGCGACGTACCGGGGTCCACCTGCCGCCCATCGCGCTGCATGCCTGTGCGCCACCACCGCTCTGCTGCGCAGGTCTCCCTTTTTTCTTTTTTTGCTTCACTGCTCAGGTACAGCGCAGTGAGGTGCGTGTGGGTCATGACAGGTGGGGAGAGATGTTACTAGTCCCACCGGCCAGTGGAATGGCGCGCTGTGGAGTCGGTAAAGTAGCGTACAAAATCTGTGGTGGCGTCCAGTTCCGGATATGGCATATTCGCGCAAGTGGGGAGAGTGGCCACGCTAGCTACCAGCACCGTGCTGGCACTCCTGTCACCGACGTGTGGGCCTAGATTGTTGCTGAGGATAACGTGGTCCTACTTTCCAGGGTGTATAATAAGACCAGCACGCAGGGTGCGGGTGTGGGATGATGGCTCCATGAAGGAGGAGCAGTGCGCGTTGTCGCGCGGCGCGGCTTTCGATGCAGTGGCAGTCATGTCATGGCGCAGCCGCAGCAGGGCCGGGGTCCCGCGCCGGATTGAACCCCTCAATGGCGCCCGGCCCATCCCACGCATGTGGCTCCGGGCCCGCGTGTCACGAGGCACCGCAGAGGGCACGATCGTACCACTGCTCCTGCCAGCCAGCTGCCTCTGACGGCAGATCCCACTCCACAGTACGTACGGCGCTGCCCTGCCTTCCACACCAGTCAGCAGTGCGCTGCTCCTCCCCGGGGAGCTCGCTCGCGATAGCTTTTATATGTGCGTGCCAGCGCCAGTAGGATAACATACCGCTGTACTTGCAGCAGGAGCAGCCACCGCCGCCGCAGCCGCCACTACTCTTGCTAGCTGCTTCCTGCTTCTTGCAACGACATGGAAGGAGACAGCGGCGCTGGACCGAGAGCGACAGCAGCTAATTGGGATCTCGGGATGCAGTGGGCTCCCGCCACCTCCGCTTACCCGCACCACTTCCTCCCGCCGCCGGCTGGGGGAGCTAGCAGCCTGCAGCGCCACCAGCAGGAGCTCACGAGCCTCGAGCTGGGGAAGCGCCCGTGCTTCCAGGCCGGCGGCCAGGTGGCTCAGGTGGACCGGAACGGTGTAGGACGGCGTGCATCGGCAGAGGGTAAGAGGAAGGAGAAGGCGGCGGCGGCGACGCCGTCCGTGCCGAGGTGCCAGGTGCAGGGGTGCCACATGGTGCTAGCGGGCGCGAAAGAGTATCACCGGCGGCACAAGGTGTGCGACGCGCACTCCAAGGCGCCCCGGGTCGTCGTCCACGGCGCCGAGCAGCGCTTCTGCCAGCAATGCAGCCGGTCCGTAACATCTTACCACCTGTGATGTGCTATGCTAGCTACTACTAGCTTCTACGTGCAGAGTTTTTCATGCGCCGGTCTCCGACTTTCTGGCGTGCATGTCTGTGTGCAGGTTCCACGCGATGTCGGAGTTCGACGACACGAAGCGGAGCTGCCGGCGCCGCCTCGCCGGCCACAACGAGCGGCGGCGGAAGAGCAATGCCAGCGACGCCATGGCCAGGGGCTCCGCGCACGCGCACGGTAAGCCAGCCAGGCCACATCCCTCTCCACAGTTTTATTACTAGTACTGTTTAAGTACAGTGTCTTCCCCTCGATGTGACGGTGAGAGTTGCCTAATTAGGGCGAGAACAAGAACAGTTGAACTAATAATGTCGTTAAGGCTGGCTGATAGATACCGCATTTTTATTTTTATTTGGACATGGAAGTACTAGCTGTGAGGGACAAGAGAGAGCTGGCTGGGTGGTTTTTTTTAGACGTGGCTGGGTGGTTTGACGCCGGGAAACAAGGAGAGCGTCTGCAGGTGCGCGTAGGGACAAAGTAGTTTTTGTACAAATGCTATGGATATACGGGTAGTGATACAGTGTATCTTGGAGATACTTATGGCCTAGAGACTAGAGAGAGTACAGAGACCACCAGATCCTCAGGGTACATCGCTGTTTACTGTTTCCTATACGTACATGTCGCTGGCACCACTCTAAAGAGGAAAATGCGAGCAAGTTGCAGAAGGTACTGTTTTTATTGTGTTTTCAGAATGAGATCCAGCAGCACCATAGGGTTTAGTTGCCGATGAGGATCTGCAGACGATAGTAAATAACACACTCATATTCATAATAAGTGTCGCTGATTTGGTACAAATTGGATCGGAGAGAGTATCAATAAACTAGTTTGTACTGATAAATATTAGAGCCGATACGTAGAAATTCACTTTTGACCTCAGATGCATATTCTCCCTTTAGCAAAGACACACGTTTTTAATTGTTTAGAAATTTGCAGAATTTTTTTTTCGCAAGTGTATCTCCACATTCTAGGTGCTCACCATAAAATATCATGAAAAATCTATATTTTTTATGAAGCCTTATTTGAGCACTGAATTTTTTTCCTTTTTACATAGACCACACGAAAATTCGAATTTTCATGAAACAACTTTGTGCCCACCTAAATATGGAGATGCACATGCGGGTATTTTGAATATTTTAGACATTTCAAAATAGTTTTAAAATAAAAGGAGCATATGCACTCAATAGCCAAAACACCGCTTGCCCTACATAGGTCTGTGAGCTGGGAACTCTACCTCGCGCACAGAATACGAATTGAAAAGGAAACTCAGTAAAGGAAAGCCATGGAGATATGATCCATTATGTTAAATGTGTCTTAGCTTGAACAAGAGCTAATATATAGGAAAATATGTCTACGAACTTCTACCGATCTTCAGAGTTTTAAGACCTAGACACGGTTCACCTTTTTTTGTTTTGAAACGACACGGTTCTTCAGATTTTCACCCACCCCTACTTCAAAAAATAAATACACTACTTCAAAAAAAAAAATCCCCACGCCCCAACTTGTGCTAGCTTCATGCGTACAGACGTACTTCCACCTTCCACAGATCTTCAGATTGAGTTCAAACATAGATATGGAGTATTTTTTTTTTTTTGGCCAGGGCCTCAAATATGGTACCTTTACACCTGCATTAGCATACAATCATACACAATGGCAGACCCAGAAGGAAGCCTGGGCAAACATGTTTAAGACGCCATTTTTTCAAACAAAATCGCTACAGAAAGTCAAAAAAATAAGTCATCGCGCTTCGGCAAGCCTGGGCGACTGCCCGAGCTGTAGGGATGGTGGGTCTGCCCCTAGCCATACATGCATCATGTACACACAAACAGACAACAGTGTGTTATCTATGCGTTATACATTTTGTAAAGCACTCGTTTGAACTAACCAGTTATATCGATTTTCCATGTATGCTGTTGCTTTGTTTGAAACTAAATCAACCGAATTTGCCAACACCTGGCTAGCATCAAGAATGAATATTCTCTTATATTTGTTACTCCCTCCATTCCAAAATATAAGATGTTTTAGTCTTTTTCTGAAACACATGTATCTAGGCGATATTTAGTGCGCAGGCTCACTCATTTTACTCCGCACTAAAAGACGTCTATATACATATGTTTCAAAAAAAGGTTAAAACATCTTATAATTTGAAATGGAGGGAATACCAACCGGGTGGCACAATCCGGAAATTAGATCGCAACTAAATTTACTTATCCTCTTTGACATGTACAAAGATATTTCATCCGGTCCAAATTAGTTGATTCGAATTTGTCTAGATTCATATGTATCTAAGTACTATAATGCATATACATTCACCCAAATCTAACAAATCCTTGTCAACTCATTTGTAACGGAGCGAGTAGGTGTTTAAGTCCCTATGATACTATAGCATAGCAGAATAGGTGATCAAGAGGCTCATGCCAGGACAAAACTTCTTCAGAAGCTGTGCTTCTTCTGGTCATTCTAGCATGGAAATGCAGAGATGAAACGAACAGAACTCTTGGTTTCAAACGTGTTTGCAGATTAGCAGAACCGAACCGTAAGGTTTCACACGTACGGTGTGAAACAAACGAAAACCTGATAGTCCTACAGTTTGCAATCCACTATATGTCCATAACTCAATGAGAAGAGTATATCCTGGTTCAAATCTTAAATCCCACCTTTACACGGATTTATTTTATATTCGTGGATTTATTTCTTGAAATGCTGCAATATATACTGTGTACCGGTGTTGAGCAACCTGCAGTCTAGGTTACGTTCAGGTTTCCAGCGTAAATGACGAGAACGAACATGCTGAAAACTGTGCGCAAATGCAGTTCAAGCACTAGTGTACTACTGAACAAGCCTGATCTGCACTTTTTACCAGGTATAGTTTGCATGCAACTAATACGGCGGTAGCTTTACTTGTTGCAGGAGTGGCGTCGTTGGTTCACGGTTTCGCGCCGTACGGCACGCTGGCGACGTCCCCGGCTGGTGCTCTCTCTCTTCTGTCATCGCCCAGAGCTGCCCCCTGGCTGATCTCGACGACCCCCGGCGACGTGTTCTCCGCCCGCTCCAGCAGCGCCGCGCTGGACGAGCTCATCGCCGAGAACCGCGCGGCCCTCCTGGCGTGCCACTTCTTCCCGGACCGCTCGGGCGCTGCCCCTCCGGCGGCAGACATGATGCCGGGCGGCTGGCACCAGCAGGTGCGCGCGGTGGTGGGCAGCGGCAGTGTCGGCCGAAACCACGGAGCTGCTCCTCCTGAGGCAGGGCACGTTACGCTGGACCTCATGCAGGCGCCGGCCACAGCGGGCGTGCCGTTCCGGCCCATGGCGCCGGGCAGGCCATCCGAGGACGGCGACGCGGGCCGTGGTTCCGGTGTGTGGACGCCCCTGCAGGGCGCCCACGTCGTCTGAGCTGGCCGGCACGGCGGCACGCACGCGCGTTGCACGCACCGGCTGGGCCGCGCGCGCGGCAGGAAAACTCGTCGCAGCTACGGCAGCTTAATTACCGTGCCCCTGCGTGTTGGGTTCCGGTGAATAGAATCCCTGCTGGCTACACCTAAACCGGTGCACGTACGCACGTAGCGTGGGCGCGGCTGGAGCCTTGGTCGTTGTGTGGACCGTGCATTCAACTTTGAGTTGGACAATGTATTTTTCGTCTTGTGGCGGGCGGATGCTGCACCTTCCCAAAGTAAATGTTGCTACCCTGCTCCTGGGAGGGTTTAATTTGAGATCATGCGTCGGTTTTGTATTGTTCTCGCGAGAAAATTCTGTCGTATTTGGTCTCTTTTGGGTGGAACACTAAAGCAAATCATCCGCAGATACTCCGGCCGGTAGGTTTGGTACAGTTATCGCAAACCTACACGATCAATGTTATATGCTGCCGGCTCCTCCGTGACAATCACTCGCCATCTTCACCTACCGTGAATCAGTTTGTCCATGGGAACCTATTGATCTGACCTCACCAAATCTAAGCTTCTGAAAGAAATATGTGTGCTCGGTCTAGCTAGCTAGCTAGAGCGCATTTCACAGATCCTCTTGATCGGCGGCCAAGTCAGGCCAAGTTTGTTGGCTGTGTCATCACTGGCTAAACGTTCAGATGCAGTGCGTGAGTTGCTCCAGCCATAAGCGGGAACGATGTGCACAAGCACCTGTACATACTAATCCAGTTTGGGAAAAGGACAATGGGGTGTCAGTTGTTTGTCACTTGTCACTTTAACCATCTGCTGCCAATCCGCTTCTACCTGCATTCACCCACCGACCGCCTCCCAATGTATGAATCCACCTGACAAGTCACCCAATATACTCATGCAGTCTCAAAATTGATGTCTCAGATCAGATTCGTCAAAATTTGCATGAATCTAGACACTATTTAGTATATAGGTTCATCCAATTTTTGACAAATCTGAGACAACTATTTTGAGACGGAGGGGTAACTCTTAGTTAGCCACAACAATAGTTTTTTCAAACAATATGATAGCAAACTCTTGCTCAATTTACATCTCAAAACAGATGTCTCAGATTTGTAAAATTTTGAATGAATCTAGACACTATTTAGTACTACCTCCCTTCCACAAGCTTGCTAAAAAGGCTTATATTGTGGAACCCAGCTTGCTAAAAATGTTTATATTGTGGAACAGAGGTAGTATATAGGTTCAACCCATTTTTGATAAATCTGAGACACTATTTTGAGACGGAGTGAGTAAGTCTTAGTTAGCCAAAACAATAGTTTTTTCAAACAATATGATAGCAACCTCTTGCTCAATTTACATCTCAACGTTAGAATAGAAGTCTATGCTGTCGACCGAGATATAATATTGTATGGGCATGGGCTAAAATGCCCAATGGTGGGTTATCAATGGTGTTACCTAATATTACTTTAAAATATTGTATTAGCATAAGTATAAATAAATATCATCATCATTTTATTATTTAAGACTTAACTTAAATTATGTCATTATTTTGTATATTAGTTTTGAACCTTTTCGTTGCGAAATTAATGTCATTTTTTATCATGCATTTATTGTGTGCTTCTCATTGATTCATTTCCTATTATGGAACTCGTGTAGGACATCCAACAAATCATAGATACTCTTTCATCTTTATCCCTTTTGCAACAGTTTTTACCGCGCACATAAATCCTTTGATCTTGCACTTTTCTTCTGTCTCAATGTGTTATCAATTAATCTGTGAGGGTACTATGTGCACGTCCATTGTCGAATTTTTTTTGCGCCTTGTGTGAGTTTCCGTGTATAGCTGTGATCGTCCGCATATAGTTACAAGTTTCCACGAATAGTTAAAACTTGGATACTTGGTCATTTTCATGCCTTGATTTTCCATGTATAATCGTGATCATTCGCCCATAGCTGCGAGTTTATGTGGATAGATACGACTCGGAGACTTCATGAATCGTTGCACTGCTTGCGTTTAAGAGTTAAGTGTTTGCCTATCTGCTATGTCCCGGGAGGCGCGGAAAGAAGTCTAATAACTTTGAATTCTAGTATAGTCGTAATGCCATTATACTTTTTTGTGTTTCAGCAACAAGACCCCTGGATTCCAACAATACGTGTTTTCCAATTTCCTTATAAAACTTCATTTATCCCATGATTTTTTTTAATTTGGAAACTGAATTTCTAAATTGGTGTTTTTCTGAATGTTCGCCTTAATTTATATTTTTTTACAATCTACCCAAGTTAATTTATTGCTCAATAAAAGTGATGATCTAACACAACACTATCAGCAAAAAATCAAGAAAAACACACAAAAATGCTATTCAAAAATTAATATATACTAATATAAAAAGGATACAATATACTTTTTACTTATAAGTTTTCAACTCCATATATACGCAATATCAATACACTTAAGGGAAAATATTTATTTATTTCATGTGGGTTCAAAACAAACCTTTTAAAGATTCTATAGCTAACATGTAGAATCGATTAAGGTTTGGGCGTTGTCTTTGTTGAATTAACATTACATGTTTTGTACGACAAACCTACCCCTAACAACATCTTAGATGAAAGTATAAACTAGTATTCATGTGACTAATGCATCATGGTGATGGTAAACCATTCATTTTTCAAGTAGTAGGAATAAAGAAATCGACAAAAAACAACCCAATAAGAAACACATATTATTAAAGGAAGACAAATTGATGCATTAAATGCATATTGATCAAATACATTAAATACTTTTATTCATCAACATAGTTTTACACAAACATGATAACTATAAGTGATGTCATTTTGGCATCGCACGCAGAGACTGACAACAACACCCACCCTTGGTTGGATTGCATACATAAGCAAGACTATGACCACTTTCATGAAATCCTCATTCTTTGCAGTCCTTATCGCATGATGAATGATTCCAGTGTTTTAAAGACTCACATTCCCATTCTACAACTACATATATCATGCATTACATCATTAACAAGATAGGATCTAGTATGCAAAGATAAAAACTTGAATATAGCGAGAATTATTTTTCTTTAACATATGAAAATTGTTGAGAAAACAATGAACTTATTACATACTTGCATGACATGGTGATGACATAGAAGACACCAACACAATAAGAAAGAGAGCAATTGCAGTTTTATAGATAACCATCCTTGTTTTGCTAGTGATAAGTGCCATATTATGAGAAGAGACTACTTGTATTTTTTATGCTTCTTCTGTCACCTATTTGACATCCTTTCTTCCAATATCATGTACCTGTGTTTATAGGGACACCATCATTTATTTCATGTTTACATATATTTAAATTAATGTTTACATATACTTAGCTCTTAAATGATATACTACCACTTTTGTATTCACTATATTTATTCATATTCTTTTATATGGTAAAATATATGATGTTTTGTATGTAGGACCATGCATCAAATCTCATACATTGATTGTACCATGCATTTGTTTTCTCGCATATAAGGAAGATCAAAAAGTTTTTTTCTTAGAGGAGATTTTACCATATAAAGGGCGATTAATGTTAGATCTTCTTGTTTGCAAGATTTGTAAAAACACTATTTATTAATTTTCTATTTTCATTGGCACCATATTTATTGAAGGTGCGTGTATAAGGTGCAATAACGTTTTACACCCAAAACGATGAGTATTATACATGATGATCTTTTGCACCATCTATTTATTTATGTTTTCACTATATATTAACTTTAGATAGAGCCGTCGTAAAATAATTGATATTGATCAACTACACATTTTATGCATATTTCTAAATAATGTTCACTTATATTTATTGTCATAAGCTAAAATACACCTACTTTTATTTACACTATTTATTTCATACTACACTATATGGTATTAAATGCTCATGATCATGAATATTTCATCGTGGTTCAATCTCATGAATAAGCTCTATCTTGCATTTACTTTCTCACATCAATGGTGTTACCTAATATTACCCTAAGATATTGTATTAGTATAAGTATAAACAAATATCATCATCTATTTTATTATTTAAGACTCAACTTAAATTGTGTCATTAATATAATTATATTAGTTTTGAACCTTTTCGTTGATGGTTCTTATAAAGGGCCAGTTAATCCTTGCGAAATTAATGTCATTTTTTATCATGCATTTATTGTGTGCTTCTTATTGATTCATTTCCTATTATGGAACTTGTATAGAGCGTCCAGCAAATCATATATACTCTTTCATCTCTATCCCTTTTGCAACAGTTTTTACCGCGCACATAAATCCTTTGATCTTGCACTTTTCTTCTGTCTCAATGTGTTATCAATTAATCCGTGAGGGTACTACGTGCACATCCATTGTCGAATTATTTTTGCGTCTTGTGCGAGTTTCCGTGTATAGCCGTGATCGTCCGCACATAGTTACAAGTTTTCACGGATAGTTAAAACTTAGATACTTGGTCATTTTCATGCCTTGATTTTTCATGTATAATCGTGATCATTCGTCCATAGCTGCGAGTTTATGTGGATAGATACGACTTGGAGACTTCATAAATCGTTGCAGTGTTTGCGTTTAAGAATTAAGCGTTCTGCCTATCTGCTGTGTCCCGGGAGGCGCGGAAAGAAGTCTAGTAACTTTGAATTCTAGTATAGTCGTAATTCCATTTACTTTTTTTTGTATTTCAGCAACAAGACCCCTGGATTCCAACAATACGTGTTTTCCAATTTCCTTATAAAACTTCATTTATCCCATGACAAATTTTAATTTGGTAAATAAATTTCTAAATTGGTGTTTTTCTGAATGTTCGCCTTAATTTGTATTTTTTTTACAATCTACCCAAGTGAATTTATTGCTCAATAAAAGTGATGATCTAACACAACACTATCAGCAAAAAATCAAGAAAAACACACAAAAATGCTATTCAAAAATTAATATATACTAATATAAAAAGGATACAATATACTTTTTACTTATAAGTTTTCAACTCCATATATACGCAATATCAATACACTTAAGGGAAAATATTTATTTATTTCATGTGGGTTCAAAACTAAACTTTTAATGTTTCTGTAGCTGACATGTAGAATCGATTAAGGTTTGGGCGTTGTCTTTGTTGAATTAACATTACGTGTTTTGCACGACAAACCTACCCCTAACAACCTCTTAGATGAAAGTATAAACTAGTATTGATGTGACTAATGCATCATGGTGATGGTAAATCATTCATTTTTCAAGTAGTAGGAATAAAGAAATCGACAAAAAACAACCCAATAAGAAACACATATTATTGAAGGAATACAAATTGATGCATTAAATGCACATTGATCAAATACATTAAACAATTTTATTCATCAACATAGTTTTACACAAACATGATAACTATCAGTGATGTCATTTTGGCATCGCACGCACAGACTGACAACAACACTCATCCTTGGTTGGATGGCATGCAAACGCGAAACTGTGACCACCTTCATGAAATCCTCTTTCTTGGCAGTCCTTGTAGCATGACGAAGAATAAAGCTTCACATCTCCATTTTCCAGCTACAAATATCATGCATTACATCATTAACAAGATAGGATCTAGTATGCATAGATAAAAATATGAATATGGCGAGAATTATTTTTTTTGACATATGAAAATTGTTGAGAAAACAAGGAACTTATTACATACTTGCATGACAGGGTGAAGACATAGAAGACACCAGCACAATAAAAAAGAGAGCAATTACAGTTTTGTAGATAAACATCCTTGTTTTGTTAGTAATGAGTGCCATATTATGAGAAGAGACTACTTGTATTTTTTATGCGTCTTCTGCACCTATTTGCCACCCTTTCTTCCAATCTCATGTACCTGTATTTATAGGGACACCATCATTTATTTCATGTTTGCATATATTTAAATTAATGTTTACATATATTTAGCTCTTAAATGATATACTACCACTTTTGTATTCACTATATTTATTCATATTCTTTTATATGGTAAAATATATGATGTTTTGTATGTAGGACCATGCATTAAATCTCATGCATTTGTTTCCTCGCATATAAGGAAGATCAAAAAGATTTTTTATTAGAGGAGATTTTACCATATAAGGGGCGATTAATGTTAGATCTTTTTGTTTGCAAGATTTGTACAAACACTATTTATTAATTTTCTATTTTCATTGGCACCTATTTATTGAAGGTGCGTGTATAAGGTGCAATAACGTTTTACACCCGAAACGATAAGTATTATATATGATGATCTTTTGCACCTTCTATTTATTTATGTTTTCACTATATATTAAGTTTAGATAGAGCCGTCGTAAAATAATTGATATTGATCAACTATACATTGTATGCATATCTATAAATTAATGTTCACTTATATTTATTGTCGTAAGCTAAAATACACCTACTTTTATTTACACTATTTATTTCATACTACACTATATGGTATTAAATGCTCATGATCATGAATATTTCATCGTGGTTCAATCTCATGAATAAGCTCTATCTTGCATTTGCTCTCTCACATCAATGGTGTTACCTAATATTACTTTAATATATTGTATTAGTATAAGTATAAATAAATATCATCATCTACTTTATTATTTAAGACTTAAATTAAATTATGTCATTATTTTGTATATTAGTTTTGAACCTTTTCGTTGATGGTTCTTGTAAAGGGTCAGTTAATCCTTGTGAAATTGATGTCATTTTTTATCATGCATTTATTGTGTGCTTCTCATTGATTCATTTTCTATTATGGAACTTGTATATGGCATCCAGCAAATCATAGATACTCTTTCATCTCTATCCCTTTTGCAACAGGTTTTACCGCGCACATAAATCCTTTGATCTTGCAGTTTTCTTCTGTCTCAAAGTGTTATCGATTAATCTGTGAGGATACTATGTACACGTCCATTGTCGAACTTTTTTTGCACCTTGTGCGAGTTTCTATGTATAGCCGTGACCGTCCGTATATAGTTGCAAGTTTCCACGGATAGTTACAACTTGGATACTTGGTCATTTTCGTGCCTTGATTTTCCATGTATAGTCGTGATCATTCGCCCATAGCTGCGAGTTTATGTGGATAGATACGACTTGGAGACTTCATAAATCGTTGCACCATTTGCGTTTAAGAGTTAAGCGTTTTGCCTATCCGCTGTGTCCTGGGAGGCGAGGAAACAAGTCTAGTAACTTTGAATTCTAGTAAAGTTAATCATAATGCTATTATACTTTTTTTGTGTTTCAGCAACAAAACCGCTGGATTCCAACAATACGTGTTTTCTAATTTCCTTATAAAACTTCATGTATCACTTGACAAATTTTAATTTGGTAACTAAATTTCTAAATTGGTGTTTTTCTAAATATTAGCCTTAATTTGTATTTAATTTTTTTTACAATCTGCCCAAGTGAATTTGGTGCTCTAATAAAAGTGATGATCTAACACAACACTATCAATAAAAAAATCAAGAAAACACACACAAAAATGTTATTCAAAAATTAATATATACTAATATAAAAAGGATACAATATACTTTTTAATTATATGTTTTCAACTCCATATATACGCAATATCAATACACTTAAGGGAAAATATTTATTTATTTCATGTGGGTTCAAACTAAACTTTTAATGTTTCTGTAGCTAGACATGTAGAATCGATTAAGGTTTGGGCGTTGTCTTTGTTGAATTAACATTACGTGTTTTGTACGACAAACCTACCCCTAACAACATCTTAGATGAAAGTATAAACTAGTATTCATGTGACTAATGCATCATGGTGAAGGTAAACCATTCATTTTCAAGTAGTAGGAATAAAGAAATCGAAAAAAAACAACCCAATAAGAAACACATATTATTAAAGGAAGACAAATTGATGCATTAAATGCATATTGATCAAATACATTAAATACTTTTATTCATCAACATAGTTTTACACAAACATGATAACTATAAGTGATGTCATTTTGGCATCCGCAGAGACTGACAACAACACCCATCCATGGTTGGATTACATACATAAGCGAAACTGTGACCACCTTCATGAAATCCTCATTCTTTGCAGTCCTTATCGCATGAAGAATCATTGCAGTGTTTTAAAGACTCACATTTCCATTCTCCAGCTATAGATATCATGCATTACATCATTAACAAGATAGGATCTAGTATGCGAAGATAAAAACATGAATATAGCGAGAATTATTTTTCTTTAACATATGAAAATTGTTGAGAAAACAAGGAACTTATTACATACTTGCATGACAGGGTGATGACATAGAAGACACCAACACAATAAGAAAGAGAGCAATTGCAGTTTTATAGATAACCATCCTTGTTTTGCTAGTGCTAAGTGCCATATTAAGAGAAGAGATTACTTTTATTTTCTATGCTTCTTCTGTCACCTATTTGACATCCTTTTTTCCAATATCATGTTCCTATGTTTATAGGGACACCATCATTTATTTCATGTTTGCATATATTTAAATTAATTTTTACATATACTTAGCTCTTAACTGATATACTAAAACTTTTGTATTCACTATATTTATTCATATTCTTTTATATGGTAAAATATATGATGTTTTGTATGTAGGACCATGCATTAAATCTCATACATTGATTGTACCATGCATTTGTTTCCCCGCATATAAGGAAGATCAAAAAGATTTTTTATTATAGGAGTTTTACCATATAAGGGGCGATTAATGTTAGACCTTCTTGTTTGCAAGATTTGTAAAAACACTATTTATTAATTTTCTATTTTCATTGGCACGATATTTATTGAAGGTGCGTGTATAAGGTGCAATCACGTTTTACACCCAAAACGATGAGTATTATATATGATGATCTTTTGCACCTTCTATTTATTTATGTTTTCACTATATATTAACTTTAGATAGAGCCGTCATAAAATAATTGATATTGATCAACTACACATTGTATGCATATCTCTAAATTAATGTTCACTTATATTTATTGTCATAAGCTAAAATACACCTACTTTTATTTACACTATTTATTTCATACTACACTATATGGTATTAAATGCTCATGATCATGAATATTTCATCGTGGTTCAATCTCATGAATAAGCTCTATCTTGCATTTACTTTCTCACATCAATGGTGTTACCTAATATTACCCTAAGATATTGTATTAGTATAAGTATAAACAAATATCATCATCTATTTTATTATTTAAGACTCAACTTAAATTGTGTCATTAATATAATTATATTAGTTTTGAACCTTTTCGTTGATGGTTCTTATAAAGGGCCAGTTAATCCTTGCGAAATTAATGTCATTTTTTATCATGCATTTATTGTGTGCTTCTCATTGATTCATTTACTATTATGGAACTTGTATAGGGCGTCCAGCAAATCATATATACTCTTTCATCTCTATTCCTTTTGCAACAGTTTTTACCCCGCACATAAATCCTTTGATCTTGCACTTTTCTTCTGTCTCAATGTGTATCAATTAATCTGTGAGGGTACTACGTGCACATCGATTGTCGAATTGTTTTTGCGCCTTGTGCGAGTTTCCGTGTATAGCCGTGATCGTCCGCACATAGTTACAAGTTTCCACGGATAGTTAAAACTTGGATCCTTGGTCATTTTCATGCCTTGATTTTCCATGTATAATCGTGATCATTCGCCCATAGCTGCGAGTTTATGTGGATAGATACGACTTGGAGACTTCATAAATTGTTGCACTGTTTGCGTTTAAGAGTTAAGCGTTCTGCCTATCGGCTGTGTCCCGAGAGGCGCGGAAAGAAGTCTAGTAACTTTGAATTCGAGTATAGTCGTACTGCCATTTTCTTTTTTTTTGTGTTTCAGCAACAAGATCCCTGTGTTTTTAAATTTCCTTATAAAACTTCATTTATCCCATGATAAATTTTAATTTGGTAACTAAATTTCTAAATTGGTGTTTTTCTGAATGTTTGCCTTAATTTGTATTTTTTTTACAATCTACCCAAGTGAATTTATTGCTCAATAAAAGTGATGATCTAACACAACACTATCAGCAAAAAATCAAGAAAAAAACACAAAAATGCTATTCAAAAATTAATATTTACTAATATAAAAAGGATACAATATACTTTTTACTTATAAGTTTTCAACTGCATATATACGCAATATCAATACACTTAAGGTAAAATATTTATTTATTTCATATGGGTTCAAAACTAAACTTTTAATATTTCTGTAGCTGACATGTAGAATCGATTAAGGTTTGAGCGTTGTCTTTGTTGAATTAACATTACGTGTTTTGTACGACAAACATACCCCTAAAACCTCTTACATGAAAGTATAAACTAGTATTCATGTGACTAATGCATCATGGTGATGGTAAACCATTCATTTTCAAGTAGTAGGAATAAAGAAATCGACAAAAAACAACCCAATAAGAAACACATATTATTAAAGGAATACAAATTGATGCATTAAATGCATATTGATCAAATACATTAAACAATTTTAATCATCAACATAGTTTTACACAAACATGATAACTATCAGTGAAGTCATTTTGGCATCGCACGCACAGACTGACAACAACACTCATCCTTGGTTGGATGGCATGCAAACGCGAAACTATGACCACCTTCATGAAATCCTCTTTCTTGGCAATCCTTATAACATGACGAAGAATCACAGTGTTTTAAAGCTTCACATTTCCATTTTCCAGCTACAAATATCATGCATTACATCATTAATCTAGTATGCAAAGATAAAAATATGAATATGGCGAGAATTATTTTTCTTTGATATATGAAAATTGTTGAGAAAACAAGGAACTTATTACATACTTGCATGACAGGGTGACGACATAGAAGACACCAGCACAATAAGAAAGAGAGCAATTACAGTTTTGTAGATAACCATCCTTGTTTTGTTAGTGATGAGTGCCATATTATGAGAAGAGACTACTTGTATTTTTTATGCGTCTTCGGCACCTATTTGCCACCCTTTCTTCCAATCTCATGTACCTGTATTTATAGGGACACCATCATTTATTTCATGTTTGCATATATTTAAATTAATGTTTACATATATTTAGCTCTTAAATGATATACTACCACTTTTGTATTCACTATATTTATTCATATTCTTTTATATGGTAAAATATATGATTTTTTGTATGTAGGACCATGCATTAAATCTCATGCACTGATTGTACCATGCATTTGTTTCCTCGCATATAAGGAAGATCAAAAAGATTTTTTTATTAGAGGAGATTTTACCATATAAGGGGCGATTAATGTTAGATCTTTTTGTTTGCAAGATTTGTACAAACACTATTTATTAATTTTTTATTTTCATTGGCACCTATTTATTGAAGGTGCGTGTATAAGGTGCAATAACGTTTTACACCCAAAACGATAAGTATTATATATGATGATCTTTTGCACCTTCTATTTATTTATGTTTTCACTATATATTAAGTTTAGATAGAGCCGTCGTAAAATAATTGATATTGATCAACTACACATTGTATGCATATCTATAAATTAATGTTCACTTATATTTATTGTCGTAAGCTAAAATACACCTACTTTTATTTACACTATTTATTTCATACTACACTATATGGTATTAAATGCTCATGATCATGAATATTTCATCGTGGTTTAATCTCATGAATAAGCTCTATCTTGCATTTGCTTTCTCACATCAATGGTGTTACCTAATATTACTTTAAGATATTGTATTAGTATAAGTATAAATAAATATCATCATCTACTTTATTATTTCAGACTTAAATTAAATTATGTCATTATTTTGTATATTAGTTTTGAACCTTTTGTTGATGGTTCTTATAAAGGGTGTAACTACCTCGGTGAATTACGCTCTAAGTTGCATGCCTGGATGAGCGAAAGTGGTTAAAATAGTACGGTGGGTCCAGGGGCCACTCACATGTATACCTTTTGGCCGTCCTAACCAATTCCAGAACATCGGGACAAGAACGAGCGGCATAATCGGCAGGCGAAGGGATCAACTACATACACAAGTGAGTATGTATGCAAGCCACCATACAACAGTTTCCAGAGCCATTCCATCTAAAAGAAATAGAAATATTGCAACGCAATACGGCAAGATCCAAATATCCTAGATAGAGATAATAGTTTAGGATAGCTCCTCATACATCAAACATCAGAGTATCAGGCGGAAACGGAAAACAAGATCCGAGTACGGATAAGAAGCAAATCGGCATAAGATACCACATAAATAAACACATCCCGCCCATAGATCTCGTGGATCCCCATCCCCGGAATCTCTACACCGAGTGATCGTTGCCAACATCATCCGTCTCCTCCATCTAGTATCCATCTTGCGAATACACCTGTTCATCTAAATCAAACAATTTATCGTGTGAGACCCTAGGGGTACTCAGCAAGTCTTTATGCCTCTAAAGGGGATATATACCTGGGGTGACGCAATTGCAGCAAAAGATAATAACTAACAAGTCTATAGATACTCGCTAACCATCCGCCTAACCAATGATAGACGGATGTCCGTTAATTAGTAACAACAGTTATAACAGTATAATTAACAGATCCATCCTCCTTCTCGCTTACCAACGAGAAAGCGGACGAACAACCCATCCGTTGGCAGTTTTATTAACCATTCCATGAGTATTGCACTATTTATTAGTCAAGTACTTAGTCAAATTAAAAGCGGTACTTTAGTTATACTTGTCTATGATCGAGAAACTGTGCTCCAAGTCGTCCATAACCGCGGACACGGCTTTCAGAAATATTTACCCTGCTGGGGTGCACAAATAGCAACACACACTCGATTAACCTCGGAAAAACCAAATCAAAACCCAACGAGGCATTCACGACAAAGCAATCACAGGATTCAGAAATATTTTAGGGGGCCACCCCACTAAGCTACCTGCAACGAAGTTGGCCGGCTCCGGAACGGACCCAGGGTTTGTGTGGACGGCGATAAACAACTGGGAACCCGAAAGTGTGACTGGCTTGTCGATACAGCGAAAACGTGTCACGATCCAAAACAGTGCAGGTGCTCCACGCACAATCGTAAATAAAACATTAAAGCATGGCATAGGTACAGGATATTAATAAAACTCCAAACTAGTTTGTGGCCCCAAGAAATAAGAATGAATCAAGCTCTAGCTCAGGGGGGGTCCATAAGGCCTCCCGGATGTGGATAGTGCGAATAGTCAAGGAACAGGAATCAAGTACTCGGGGTCCTACGGGACACAAGTGAGCATGAAAAACCAAATAACAGATATTGTCCACCAGTGCCTCTTTCATTAGTTATCCCATTACTACTCAGATTAAGTTGTTTAGGTACATCGTTATCCATCAGACACTCACATACCCTACACATGCTGTTCTACGACTCGCATGGCTCAAACAACTCCTATAGTAATGGCTCATGGGATGGAGGAACAAGCTTCGGTGGGGTTTAAAAGTAAAGGCTATGCAGTACTTGGGATTCAATTTAATGCAATCGCGACTCAATGATGCAAGAATAAGATAGAGGCAATAGGTACTATATGTATGCAAGCAGGTGGTAGTGCTTGCCTGGCAGCTCAGTTGAAGCGAGAGACGGATCTGGGTAGCGCTCCTGGCATTCCTGATATATGCCCTGCACGACGTCTATTCGAAGAAGAACCAAACAAACAAGGGCCAACATAAATAAAGTGCACAAACATATGAATTAAAATGCGACAAGCAAACAAGCATGCCATGATGAATTATGCACAATTTACATGGCAATAATGTAGCATGGCATGGGTAAGGTGTGGGGTACAGGAATAAAGCATTTTATTAAGTTTTAGTCATGTTTTGCTCTCATAGCACTTGCTGTATACTTTATATTTATATGATGCATGCTGCAATTCAGAACATGGAATGCATAGTTAGAACAGGCTCGTCGCGCTGATCGATTTAGACATATTATTTGTCGAATTTAGAGTTGTAGAATTAAAGTTATTAATTATTTAAGAAAATGCATTTTTATTGCATTTAAACAATTTCGAAAAATTTAAAAAGCTCAAATGATATTTTGAATGGCATATTTGAATTCCTCACATTTTTATGATTCCAAAACATATATCATTTGGATTATTTGGATTTACAAATTAAAAGTTATTAAAAACAGATTTAAATTCATATTAAAACATTTTCTGAAATTGTTTTTATAAAAGCAGATAGACACAGAGACTTTTTATACCCAGAGGGAGTTAGCCCAGGTCACAGACAGGTGGGTCCTACGCTGTGCTGGCGATACTGCGTGCAGCGGAAGTTTTCTCACCGACGCAGAAGCTAACCGCAGCAATTGATTGGTGAACCCGTCGCTCGAGCGGGCCCACGTGCCAGCGGGTGAGAGGGAGCTTGCCACGCGGCAGGGCCAGGGACTGCGGGTTGAGAGCCGCAAAGTCGCGGTCCCTTTTTGTAAAGCGGATACAGCCGCAGACAGGTGGGCCTGGGCTGGACCACGGGTTGAGCAACAAAAGGTTGGGGGTTTTGTGCAAAGTGCCAACGAACCACTATTTTTCTTCTCGTTTTTATCTGACGAAACTGAAGAACAGCGGTGTGCGACGCGCGGCGCGGGGGTTCGATCTCGCGACCTGGGGCGCTCGCGCAGAGAGGCGGAGCCACTACGGCGGCTGGTGGTTGCTGTTCGGAAACGCAGGCGCAGCTAGGTGAGCTTCTACGGCACGACGACGAGCAACGCAAGCGTGCACGCCGGCGCACAGAGGGCGTTCGTCCCGTGGTCCGGCGAGGCCAGGAAACGACGGCGAGAGAGGGGGTGTCTGGGGGGCACAGGGGCTCACCGCGAGGTGGTCGACGCAGTCAGATCGAGCCGGGAAGTAGCAGATCGGCGACGGCGCAGACGAACGGTGGAGCTAGGGTTTTGGCAGCGTGCGTTGGTGTGCAGCAGGTACGGGCGGCTCCTCCTCACCTCTGTGTACTGGGACGATGCTGATGCTCGGCTCGGTCTTCCCCAACGCCCAAACAACATGCCCGCCTCCTAGTTTTGGTGGTAGAGAGACAGGGCCGACGGTGAGGTTGTCGGGGTGTGAGAGAGAGGGGGGTAGCAGGCAGGTGGTGGGGAGGAGAAGGGCGAGGCCCTGGTGGATCTGGGGACGACGCCAAGGCAGAGAGGGAGTAGATAAGGAGAGGGAGAGGGGAGAGGTGCCGTGGGGGATCGGTGGAGAGAAAAAGGTGTCCTCGACCACCTTTTCTCCTCTCCTCCCTCACGTGCTCGACGTGGGAGGGGCAGAGAGGCTGCAGCTGGGGCCAGACGAGGACAGGGAGGTGGCCTGGCTTGGGTGGGGCCCGTGTGCAGCGAGAGAGAGAGAGAGAGAGAGAGAGAGAGAGAGAGAGAGAGAGAGAGAGAGAGAGAAAGAGAGAGGGCCGAGAGGTCAGGGGGTAGATAGAGCTAGGGTTGGGGTAACTCGGGTTAGGGTTTAGGTTAGGGGTTAGGGTTAGGTTAGAGAGGTTAGCTCGCATGGGAGAAAGAGAGAGGAGAAGAGGGTTTAGGGTAAGATAAGGTGGTAGATGAGCATGGTTAATGTAGGGTAGGGTGGTAGGTTGTCATATGATCAAGCAAGATCAAGCAAGGTTGGTGATGTAGGTGAGGTAGGGGTAGGACTAGGGTTTTTGGTTCACATGATCAAACACATGGGTGGGGTGATGGATAAGGAGAGTGAGATGGGAGAAGAGATGGTGAGAGAGTTTTTGTGATGAGCTAACAAGATCATGCAAGAGATGGAGGAGATGGTGGTGAGGTTAGGCTTGTGAGGCACATGGCAAAGGGAGAACAAACAAGAAGGTGAGGAATGAGAGAGAAAAAGGGTGGAGCTCAACAAAAGGACAAGATACACTTGGTTTGATTCCCAAAAGACAAGATCCACTTCCAAAAACAAAGGAAAACCCAAGGAGAAGAGATGGTAGAGATTTGCATGGCCCATGCATGATTAGTAGATGCCCTGTTTAATTCTGTGAAAACCAAAATAAATCCCATGGCATTTATTCCCATGCATTCCCAAAAATATGGAACTAAGGCCAAGCCAAAAGAAGTAAGGGGAATGCTCCATGTGGAGTAGATGGAGATGATCATATTTGAATATAATTTGGACTTGCTAGTGTGTATGTTCCACTAGATGTTAATAGTCCCAAAAATATTCCAACATGAGCAAATATCACAAAACAATCCATATGGAAGCTAGAAAAGGGATTCCACTCACCAAGCATGCAAAGGTGGCTCCACATATCAATAATGTGAAAACAACATGATGCTAGTGTGGGAGCATGTAGAATAGTAATAGGATCCATCCCAACCCATAGGAGCTAGAGGTAAACTCAAATAAGATGCAAAGCTCACATATGGTGGAATGGTGGAATTATGGGGTGGTGACAAGAAAGGTGGTGGAGTTAATAAAAGATATGCCCCCAACTCAACTTGGGCATCAAGCATTTATCAAGAACCAAATACAATATATCAAGAGGCAAATACAAGTGATACAAATGCATATGAGAGAAGAACCAAAATAAAAAGGGGTTTTATATGATGCTCAAATGCAAGGTGGCATGATGACATGAGCATGATATAATGATGATGCGGCTAATTCTATGTAGGAGGTAGCATATACATAGACTAGGCTAGTAGCATTGCAATTGTTAGACAATTGGGATGCTACAACTCTCCCCCACTAAACAAGAATCTCGCCCCGAGATTCCTAGGAAAAAGAAAACAACACAAGGAGAGGCGGGTGTTCGGAACGAAGGTGACCCTCACGTTCCCAAGTTGATGAACCACTGAATGGTGCGACCATTACACCTTGCAAAACTTGCTAGACTTGTTGCGAGTCTTGCGTTTTGCTTCAAGAAACAAAGGGTTAGAAGAATTGAAGGATCATCGTGAGACAAGAAGGATAGGATGAACATAGATTCGGTTTTCTCGGGAAACATGATAAAAGAATAGAACCTCTTTTTGAAAGAATTAGAAAAGACGATGTATCATGGAGAAAGAAAAGACACACCGTTAGGATTAGAGACCAAAAGATGCAAGTGAAGATGATTCTTTGTTTCGCCGGAAGAAAAGAGCCACTTTGGGTAAGTATCAACCACTATGAAAATAACATTGTACCTTCCCTCAGATTTGAGAAAGGAAGTTCAGAAACAATATCGCCTTCAACAATAGAGTTCCTTGATATCAACGGAAAGATTTAGTTAGACATTGTCAGATTAGATTCTTGTTGCGCCGGTAAGAACCAAGGGATCACGCAATTAAGGTGCGCGGATATATCTTCTAGAGACGGAGGTGATGCTAGAGTATGGTGGAATCCCGAGAAGAAAAAGAGTATAGAGGATCTGGAGTTTATTGTAGAGATACTTATTGCTTTCTTTAACCTTGAGGCTAACGCAATAGATTTGCGGCTGATGGCCTCAACCATAATTGGCTTTACCATAGGAAAAGAATTGCTGAAAGAAAGAGATCGATATTTTCCTCCATCTTGTTTGGGAATGTTGAGCACCGGTAGAAAGAAGAAGACAGAGAAGATTTTGCATTGGTTTCCACCAGCTAATTAAAGATTTTGCTCCGTGTAGAAAGGGCGAGATTACCAATAATAGATTATTGATTACTTTCTTCGAGAGAGCACTCCGGAAAACAAGGACGGAAGTAAAAGTATCGAGGGATAAAGGCCACTTCTAACTTCCATGGAATGAGTGAAATTGCATTAATCCGCCCATCCAATGTACAAGAGCGAATGATAAGAGTAGTGGTATGGTAGCTACTCCATCCCGCACTCGAAGCATTACTCCGTACATGAATAAGAAAATCATGTAACCCAACTCCCAAAGACAGACTGAAGATCTTGACAAAAAGAACTCATGGAACTCCGTTAGAAAACAAGGATAGATGCAAATGATTCACCGGATTCAAAGATAGATAAAGATGATGATGTTGTCATCATGTCGGAAGTACCAAGCCACCAGAAAGATATGAAGGAAGATTACAGAGAACAACAAGATTCAACAGATAAAGAAAAAGATAGCACCAACTTGAACAGAAGGAATACAAAAGATCTGAAAAGTCTTCATGGCCTCCGGTGGATTGAGCATAGACGATCGAACGAGATGGTTTCAAAGATTACTTGACGAGAACTAGGTGAAAAGAACTCCATGTTCTTCTTGAAATGATTGAGAGAGATTTAGCAGTCTTGAGGAAAACTTTAGCGGAACGACGATGATAACTCGCCAACAAGGAAAAACTCCGGGTTGATTGAAGGTGGAGGATGGAATTAACAATGGACGTGCTGATTCCAGAATTGAAGCAATGTATTTAGCAGAAGGACGTGGTCGAGATAGGTGACTTCAAGAAGCCAGAATTTATACTTTGAGAACTTTGCACACAGGCAGTGTTCTCGAAGCTTGAGAGAAAGAGACACTGATGATCTTCCATGTTTTTCCATAGATATAGAATAGGCAAGCATATTTCAACATATACCACCATGGATTAACAAAATCTTCCAAGAATATCAAGATCAAGAGGCGGGAGAACGAACAATGCTCAAAACACTTTCTGAGCTCGACGCTCTTTGAAATATCAACATTAAGAGCACGGGTTCGTGTTAGGAAGATGCATTGGCAGAATAGATTATCTGGTCCTTCGGAAGAGAACAAGAAATACCACTTGGTTCACATTGTCGATTAGATCGCCGGTTACAAAGATAAAGAGATCTTGGATAAAGGAACGATGATAGCTCATGCCTTAAGAAAAGCTATCAGAGGCAAAAAGATGCAATTCCCTCGTATCAACGAGAATTTTCCAGATATGGAGTTCCAAAAGATGTGAAGCACGATAAACAGATGATAGAACACCGTAGGGCTTTTAAGAAAAACTCCGGATTGGCAAAGATACTTGAATATGCATAGATATGATCATGGTGTAACTCAAAATCATAGGAGATAACCTTCACCATTTGGAGGATGAAATTGATAACATTAACCATACTCCACTCATCATAAGTGTCATATAGCTATGCCGAGAACCAATTTACAATCACCAGCATCGGATCGACACTTGTTATGTAATTAACCCAAGAGAATTTGAAGATGAAGTAAAACTCCAGGATTAAGCGCCGGTGACAAAAGAATGGGTTAGCATGAACATGCCGATAAAAGGAAGAAAGATAATGTTTCACACACGACTGAAGAGGAGTGTGGAAACATAGATGTATCAAAGAAAAATTTCTCGCTTTTTCGGCATTAAAATACCAATAGATGCGCAAAACCACTTATAAGATAGAGATTAGCAACTCCACATTCTATGAAAGCATGCAGGAAGGAAGAACACCCTTAGCAAGATTGCGCCAGTTAATAAAGAGTCGGATAGATCGCGTCGGTTTACAAAGGCCTGTCGGTATGGAATGTACCAACAGTTGATAACCAAAAGGCAGATAGTGATAACAAGTTGGATGCAACAGATAGACAAGGAATTCACACACACACACACACACCGTATGGTACTATGGAACCCAGAACACGTGAATCCTAGTTTGAATTTTAGAAGAGGATTGAAAACGTTACACTTCCTTACCAGAAAAGGGTGGGTGGGTGGGTAAGAAGAAAAATGGAAGCAGTCCTACTCTCACGTTTGTTTTTCCCTAGTATACATAGCTACCAAAATATTTGCTAGACTGACAACGACCATTTGGCTGAGACCCTGAAGGGCGGGATGGCTCTGATACCAATTGTAACTACCTTGGTGAATTACGCTCTAAGTTGCATGCCTGGATGAGCGAAAGTGGTTAAAATAGTACGATGGGGCCAGGGGCCACTCACAGGTAGACCTTTCGGCCGTCCTAACCACTTCTAGAACAACGGGACAAGAACGAGCGGCGTAATCGGCAGGCGAAGGGATCAACTACATACACAAGTGAGTATGTATGCAAGCCACCATACAATAGTTTTCAGAGCCATTCCATCTAAAAGAAATAGAAATATTGCAACGCCATACGACAAGATCCAAATATCCTAGATAGAGATAATAGTTTAGGATAGCTCCTCATACATCAAACATCAGAGTATCAGGCGGAAGCGGAAAACAAGATCCGAGTACGGATAAGAAGCAAATCGGCATAAGATGCCACATAAATAAACACATCCCGCCCACAGATCTCGCGGATCCCCATCCCCGGAATCTCTACACCGAGTGATCGTTGCCAACATCATCCGTCTCCTCCACCCAGTATCCATCTTGCGAATACACCTGTTCATCTGAATCAAACAATTTATCGTGTGAGACCCTAGGGGTACTCAGCAAGTCTTTATGCCTCTAAAGGGGACATATACCTGGGGTGACGCAATTGTAGCAAAAGATAATAACTAACAAGTCTATAGATACTCGCTAACCATCCACCTAACCAATGATAGACGGATGTCCGTTAATTAGTAACAACAGTTATAATAGTATAATTAACAGATCCATCCTCCTTCTTGCTTACCAACGAGAAAGCAGACGAACAACCCATCCGTTGGCAGTTTTATTAACAATTCCATGAGTATTGCACTATTTACTAGTCAAGTACTTAGTCAAATTAAAAGCGGTACTTTAGTTATACTTGTCTATGATCGAGAAACTGTGCTCCAAGTCGTCCATAACCGCGGACACGGCTTTCAGAAAGATTTACCCTGCAGGGGTGCACAAATAGCAACACACACTCGATTAACCTCGGAAAAACCAAATCAAAACCCAACGAGGCATTCACGACAAAGCGATCACAGGATTCAGAAATATTTCAGGGGGCCACCCCACTAAGCTACCCTCAACGAAGTTGGCCGGCTCAGGAACGGACCCAGGGTTTGTGTGGACGGCGGTAAACGACTGGGAACCCGAAAGTGTGACTGGGCTTGTCGATACAGCAAAAACGTGTCACGGTCCAAAACAGTACAGGTGCTCCACGCACAATCGTAAATAAAACAGTAAAGCATGGCATAGGTACATGATAGTAATAAAACCCCAAACTAGTTTGTGGCCCCAAGAAATAAGAATGAATCAAGCTCTGGCTCAGGAGGGTCCATAAGGCCTCCCGGATGTGGATAGTGCGAATAGTCAAGGAACAGGAATCAAGTACTCGGGGTCCTACGGGACACAAGTGAGCATGAAAAACCAAATAACAGATATTGCCCACCAGTGCCTCTTTCATTAGTTATCGCATTACTACTCAGATTAAGTTGTTTAGGTACCTCATTATCCATCAGACACTCACATACCCTACACATGCCGTTCTACGACTCGCATGGCTCAAACAACTCCTGTAGTAATGCCTCATGGGATGGAGGAACAAGCTTCGGTGGGGTTTAAAAGTAAAGGCTATGCAGTACATGGGATTCAATTTAATGCAATCGCGACTCAATGATGCAAGAATAAGATAGAGGCAATAGGTACTATATGTATGCAAGCAGGTGGTAGTGCTTGGCTGGCAGCTCAGTTGAAGCGAGATACGGATCTGGGTAGTGCTCCTGGGATTCCTGATATATCCCCTGCTCAGCGTCTATTCAAAGAAGAACCAAACAAACAAGGGCCAACATAAATAAAGTACACAAGCATATGAATTAAAATACGACAAGCAAACAAGCATGCCATGATGAATTATGCACAATTTACATGGCAATAATGTAGCATGGCATGGGTGAGGTGTGGGGTACAGGAATAAAGCATTTTATTAAGTTTTAGTCATGTTTTGCTCTCATAACACTTGCTGTATACTTTATATTTATATGATGCGTGCTGCAATTCAGAACATGGAATGCATACTTAGAACAGGCTCGTCGCGCTGATCGATTTATACATATTATTTGTCGAATTTGGTGTTGTAGAATTAAAGTTATTAATTATTTAAGAAAATGCATTTTTATTGCATTTAAACAATTTCGAAAAATTTAAAAAGTGATATTTTGAATGGCATATTTGAATTCCTCACATTTTTCTGATTCCAAAACATATATCATTTGTATTATTTGGTTACAAATTAAAAGTTATTAAAAACAGATTTAAATTCATATTATAACATTTTCTGAAATTGTTTTTATAAAAACAAATAGACACAAAGACTTTTTATACCCAGAGGGAGTTAGCCCAGGTCACAGACAGGTGGGTCCTGCGCTGTGCTGGCGATACTGCGCGCAACGGAAGTTTTCTCACCGATGCAGAAGCTAACCGCAACAACTGATCGGTGAACCCGTCGCTCGAGCGAGCCCACATGCCAGCGGGTGAGAGGGAGCTTGCCACGCGGCAGGGCCAGGGACTGCGGGTTGAGAGCCGCAAAGTCGCGGTCCCTTTTTGTAAAACAGATACAGCCGCAGACAGGTGGGCCTGGGCTGGACCGCGGGTTGAGCAACAAAAGGTTGGGGGGTTTTGTGCAAAGTGCCAACGAACCACTGTTTTTCTTCTCGTTTTTATCTGACGAATCTGAAGAATAGCGGTGTGCGACGCGCGGCGCGGGGGTTCGATCCCGCGACCTAGGGCACTCGCACAGAGAGGCGGAGCCACTGCGGCGGCTGGTGGTTGCTGTTCGGAAACGCAGGCGCGGCTAGGTGAGCTTCTACGGCGCGACGACGAGCAACGCAAGCACGCACGCCGGTGCACAGAGGGCGTTCGTCCCATGGTCCGGCGAGGCCAGGAAACGACGGCGAGAGAGGGGGTGTCTGGGGGGCACATGGGCTCACTGCGAGGTGGTCGATGTAGTCAGATCGGGCCGGGAAGCAGCAGATCGGCGATGGCGCAGACGAATGGTGGAGCTAGGGTTTTGGCGGCGTGCGTCGGTGTGCAGCAGGTATGGGCGGCTCCTCCTCGCCTCTGTGTACTGGGACGACGCTGATGCTCGGCTCGATCTTCCCCAACGCCCAAACAACATGCCCGCCTCCTAGTTTTGGTGGTAGAGAGACATGGCCGACGGTGAGGTTATCGGGGTGTGAGAGAGAGGGGGTAGCAGGCAGGTGGTGGGAAGGAGAAGGGCGAGGCCCTGGTGGATCTGGGGACGACGCCAAGGCAGAGAGGGAGTAGATAAGGAGAGGGAGAGGGGAGAGGTGCCGTGGGGGATCGGTGGAGAGAAAAAGGTGGCCTCGGCCACCTTTTCTCCTCTCCTCCCTCACGTGCTCGACGTGGGAGGGGTAGAGAGGCTACAACTGGGGCCAGGCGAGGACAGGGAGGTGGCCTGGCTCGGGTGGGGCCCGTGTGCAGCGAGAGAGAGAGAGAGAAAAAGAGAGAGGGTCGAGAGGTGAGGGGGTAGATAGAGCTAGGGTTGGGGTAACTCGGGTTAGGGTTTAGGTTAGGGGTTGGGGTTAGGTTATAGAGGTTAGCTCGCATGGGAGAAAGAGAGAGGAGAAGAGGGTTTAGGGTAAGATAAGGTGGTAGATGAGCATGGTTAATGTAGGGTAGGGTGGTAGGTTGTCATATGATCAAGCAAGATCAAGCAAGGTTAGTGATGTAGGTGAGGTAGGGGTAGGACTAGGGTTTTTGGTTCACATGATCAAACACATGGGTGGGTGATGGATAAGGAGAGTGAGATGGGAGAAGAGATGGTGAGAGAGTTTTTGTGATGAGCTAACAAGATCATGCAAGAGATGGAGGAGATGGTGGTGAGGTTAGGCTTGTGAGGCACATGGCAAAGGGAGAACAAACAAGAAGGTGAGGAATGAGAGAGAAAAAGGGTGGAGCTCAACAAAAGAACAAGATACACTTGGTTTGATTCCCAAAAGACAAGATCCACTTCCAAAAACAAAGGAAAACCCAAGGAGAAGAGATGGTAGAGATTTGCATGGCCCATGCATGATTAGTAGATGCCCTGTTTAATTCTGTGAAAACAAAAATAAATCCCATGGCATTTATTCCCATGCATTCCCAAAAATATGGAACTAAGGCCAAGCCAAAAGAAGTAAGGGGAATGCACCATGTGGAGTAGATGGAGATGATCATATTTGAATATAATTTGGACTTGCTAGTGTGTATGTTCCACTAGATGTTTAATAGTCCCAAAAATATTCCAACATGAGCAAATATCACAAAATAATCCATATGGAAGCTAGAAAAGGGATTCCACTCACCAAGCATGCAAAGGTGGCTCCACATATCAATAATGTGAAAACAACATGATGCTAGTGTGGGAGCATGTAGAATAGTAATAGGATCCATCCCAACCCATAGGAGCTATAGGTAAACTCAAATAAGATGCAAAGCTCACATATGGTGGAATGGTGGAATTATGGGGTGGTGACAAGAAAGGTGGTGGAGTTAATAAAAGATATGCCCCCAACTCAACTTGGGCATCAACCATTTATTAAGAACCAAATATAATATATCAAGAGGCAAATACAAGTGATACAAATGCATATGAGAGAAGAACCAAAATAAAAAGGGGTTTTATATGATGCTCAAATGCAAGGTGGCATGATGACATGAGCATGATATAATGATGATGCAGCTAATTCTATGTAGGAGGTAGCATATACATAGACTAGGCTAGTAGCATTATAATTGATAGATAAAGATGATGATGTTGTTGTCATGTCGGAAGTACCAAGCCACCGGAAAGATATGAAGGAATATTACAGAGAACAACTGCAAGCTTCAACAGATAAAGAAAAAGATAGCACCAACTTGAATAGAAGGAATACAAAAGATCTGAAAAGTCTTCATGGCCTCCGGTGGATTGAGCATAGACGATCGAACGAGATGGTTCCAAAGATTACTTGACAAGAACTAGGTGACAAGAACTCCATGTTCTTCTTGAAATGATTGAGAGAGATTTAGCAGTCTTGAGGAAAACTTAAGCAGAACGACGATGATAACTCGCCAACAAGGAAAAACTCCAGGTTGATTGAAGGTGGAGGATGGAATTAACAATGGACTTGCTGATTCCAGAATTGAAGCAATGTATTTAGCAGAAGGACGTGGTCGAGATAGGTGACTTCAAGAAGCCAGAATTTACACTTTGAGAACTTTGCACACAGGTAGTGTTCTCGAAGCTTGAGAGAAAGAGACACAGATGATCTTCCATGTTCTTCCATAGATATATAATAGGCAAGCATATTTCAACATATACCACCATGGATTAACAAAATCTTCCAAGAATATCAAGATCAAGAGGCGGGAGAACGATCAATGCTCAAAACACTTTCTGAGCTCGACGCTCTTTGAAATATCAACATTAAGAGCAAGGGTTCGTGTTAGGAAGATGCATTGGCAGAATAGATTATCCGGTCCTTCGAAAGAGAACAAGAAATACCACTTGGTTCACATTGTCGATTGGATCGCCGGTTACAAAGATAAAGAGATCTTGGATAATGGAACGATGATAGCTCATGCCTTAAGAAAAGCTGTCAGAGGCGAAAAGATGCAATTCCCTCATATCAACGAGAATTTTGCAGATATGGAGTTCCAAAAGATGTGAAGCACGATAAACAGATGATAGACCACCGTAGGGCTTTTAAGAAAAACTCCGGATTGGCAAAGATACTTGAATATGCGTAGATATGATCATGGTGTAACTCAAAATCATAGGAGATAACCGTCACCATTTGGAGGATGAAATTGATAACATTAACCATACTCCACTCATGATAAGTGTCATATAGCTATGCCGAGAACCAATTTACAATCACCAGCATCGGATCGACACTTGTTATGTAATTAACCCAAGAGAATTTGAAGATGAAGTAAAACTCCAGGATTAAGCGCCGGTGACAAAAGAATGGGTTAGCATGAACATGCCGATAAAAGGAAGAAAGATAATGTTTCACACACGACTGAAGAGGAGTGTGGAAACACAGATGTATCAAAGAAAAATTTCCCGCATTTTTCGACATTAAAATACCAATAGATACGGAAAACCACTTATAAGATAGAGATTAGCAACTCCACATTCTGTGAAAGCATGCAGGAAGGAAGAACACCCTTAGCAAGATTGTGCCGGTTAACAAAGAGTCGGATAGATCGCGTCGGTTTACAAAGGCCTGTCGGTATGGAATGTACCAACAGTTGATAACCAAAAGGCAGATAGTGATAACAAGTTGGATGCAAGTTTCCACGGATAGTTACAACTTGGATACTTGGTCATTTTCTTGCCTTGATTTTGCATGTATAGTCATGATCATTCGCCCATAGCTGCGAGTTTATGTGGATAGATACGACTTGGAGACTTCATAAATCGTTGCACCGTTTGCGTTTAAGAGTTAAGCGTTTTGCCTATCCGCTGTGTCCTGGGAGGCGAGGAAACAAGTTTAGTAACTTTGAATTCTAGTAAAGTTAGTCATAATGCTATTATATTTTTTTGTGTTTCAGCAACAAAACCGCTGGATTCCAACAATACGTGTTTTCCAATTTCCTTATAAAACTTCATGTATCACTTTACAAATTTTAAGTTGGTAACTAAATTTCTAAATTGGTGTTTTTCTAAATAGTAGCCTTAATTTGTATTTAATTTTTTTTACAATCTACCCAAGTGAATTTGGTGCTCTAATAAAAGTGATGATCTAACACAACACTATCAATAAAAAAAATCAAGAAAACACACACAAAAATGTTATTCAAAAATTAATATATACTAATATAAAAAGGATACAATATACTTTTTACTTATATGTTTTCAACTCCATATATACGCAATATCAATACACTTAAGGAAAAATATTTATTTATTTCATGTGGGTTCAAAACTAAACTTTTAATGTTTCTGTAGCTAGACATGTAGAATCGATTAAGGTTTGGGCGTTGTCTTTGTGGAATTAACATTACGTGTTTGTATGACAAACCTACCCCTAACAACCTCTTAGATAAAAGTATAAACTAGTATTCACGTGACTAATGCATCATGGTGATGGTAAACCATTCATTTTCAAGTAGTAGGAATAAAGAAATCGACAAAAACAACCTAATAAGAAACACATATTATTAAAGGAAGAAAAATTGATGCATTAAATGCATTTTGATTAAATACATTAAACAATTTTATTCATCAACATAGTTTTACACAAACATGATAACTATTAGTGATGTCATTTTGGCATCGCACGCAAAGACTGACAGCAACACTCATCCTTGGTTGGATTGCATACAGACGTGAAACTGTGACCACCTTCATGAAATCCTCTTTCTTTGCAGTCCTTATTGCGTGATGAAGCATTGCAGTGTTTTAAAGCTTCACATTTCCATTCTCCAGCTACAGATATCACGCATTACATCATTAACAAGATAGGATCTAGTATGCAAAGATAAAAATATGAATATAGCGAGAATTATTTTTCTTTGACATATGAAAATTGTTGAGAAAACAAGGAACTTATTACATACTTGCATGACAGGGTGACGATATAGAAGACACCAGCACAATAAGAAACTGAGCAATTACAGTTTTGTAGATAACCATCCTTGTTTTGCTAGTGATGAGTGACATATTATGAGAGAGGCTACTTGTATTTTTTATGCTTCTTCTGCACCTATTTTCCACCCTTTCTTCCAATCTCGTGTACCTGTATTTATAGGGACACCATCTTTTATTTCATGTTTGCATATATTTAAATTAATGTTTATATATATTTAGCTCTTAAATGATATACTACCACTTTTGTATTCACTATATTTATTCATATTATTTCATATGGTAAAATATATGATGTTTTGTATGTAGGACCATGCATTAAATCTCATGCATTAATTGTACCATGCATTTGTTTCGATCAAAAATATTTTTTATTAGAGGAGATTTTACCATATAAGGGGAGATTAATTTTAGATCTTCTTGTTTGCAAGATTTGTACAAACACTATTTATTAATTTGCTATTTTCATTGGCACCATATTTATTGAAGGTGTGCGTATAGGTGCAATAACGTTTTACAGTTGAAACTATGAGTATTATATATGATGATCTTTTGCACCTTGTATTTATTTATGTTTTCACTATATATTAAGTGTAGATAGAGCCGTCGTAAAATAATTGATATTGATCAACTACACATTGTATGCATATTTCTAAATTAGTGTTCACTTATATTTATTGTCATAAGCTGAAATAAACCTACTTTTGTTTACACTATTTATTTCATACTCCATTATATGGCATTGAATGCTCATGCACATGAATATTTCATCGTGGTTCAATCTCATGAACAAGCTATATCTTACATTTACTTCCTCACATTAATGGTGGTACGTAAATATTATTTTAAGATATTGTATTAGTATAAGTATAAATAAATATCATCATCTATTTTATTATTTAAGACTTGACTTAAATTATGTAATTATTTTGTATATTATTTCAGCATCCTATTCATTGATGGTTCTTATAAAGGTTCAGTAAATCTTTGCGAAATTAATATCATTTTTATCATGCATTTATTTTGTGCTTCTATTGATTCATTTCCTATCATGGAACTTATATAGTGCTGCCATCAAATCAGAGATACTCTTTCATCTCTGTCCCCTTTAAAATAGGTTTTACCGTGCACATGCATACTTTGATCTTGTAGTCTTCTTATGTCTCAATGTGTTGTCGATTAGTATGGGAGGGTACTGTGTGCACGTCCATTGTCAAACATTTTTTCGCGCCTTGCGCGAGTTTCCATGTATAGTCGCGGTCATTTGCCTATAGCTGCAAGTTTCCGCAGATAGTTATGACTTGGAGACTTGGTCATGTTCACGCCTTGCTCGATTTTCCATGTATATGAAGGAGATATGCCCTAGAGGACAATAAATAAAGTTGTTTTATTGATATTTCTCTAATATTCATAATATTTTTGTATCATGCTATAATTGTATTAAGCGGAAACATTAATAAAGGTGTGGTATATAAACAACCAGGTCCCTAGTATCCTTTAGTACTAGTTCGTTGGGTAGATGATGATCGAGGTTTCCCGATCATGATTTGACTAAAATGTCAATTGACAACGAGATCACTTAATGAAGTGATGGACACACCCGACCATAGAATTGCAACATGATCCAATCACAATGTTCAATGTTGTGATATCTAGCAAAGTGTAGTAACTTAATGCTTCGACCGTGAGATCATGCTTAATCACTATCTCCCTGGCTGCTTTTATCACATCAACCGCCATGACCGTAACTAGATGGCTATAAAGGTGTCTGTCAGGTATTTTAGAGGAATAGTTGAGGCGTATGTATCGAGATCGAGATTTGCCTATCCGAGTGACGGATAGATACTCTGGGCCCACTCGGTAAGATTACATCAATGCGCTTGCAAGCATGTGACTAGGTAATGAGGCTGTAATATCATGGGAACGAGTAAACTTGTTTGTTAGTAACAAGATAGAACTGTATATGAATACATGAGACCGGGTATTGGACAAACTAGATATCGTTATGCAAAAGGAATAAGACTCGACATTTAAAAGGTTCAAGCAAACAAAATATGAAGGGACCGTCACGTGTTTCCAGATACCGGAGTTGGTCATTGATCGGAGAATGTCTCAATCATGTCTTTATATTCCTGAACTGTAAGGGTGTCACGCTTAAGGGTAAAGACACTGCGGGTTGATCCACTACCAATAGAGAAATAGGAAGAGAGAGAACCAGAAGCATTCTAGAGAGATACCGAAGTGTTCGGAAAATATTCAAAAAGAGTTTTGAATAAGGAGGAATTAAATAAAGTATATTCAATATTTAATTGGTGAATTAATATTAAATATAATTATTTAAAATAAAAGAAAAAGGAACCCCCTCACATGGTCTCTCCAAGATTTAGTCCCACCCCGGGACTTGGAGGGTGGGTGATAGGATATTGAGGCCCGATCTTTCGATGAGGCGTGATAAAACGATCTAGTGGAGTTTGACCTTGACGATCCGAATACAACATGTAGCAAATTGCGCCAATGCAATTGCTAAACCAATCTCCTGGATATTATTGATCTTGTAGATGCATGATCCGACTGACCATGAATGTCTTTAATCCCTGCGAATAATCGAGAACAAGCAAGAACTAAGTATGCGATCATGATATTGCAAATAAAGAAGAAACCCTTATTGATGTGGGATTCTGATACGTTGCTAACGTATCTATAATTTTTGATGTTTCATACTTGGTTTATATCTACTTTCTTATGTTTTGTCCACATTTTGGAGTACTTTTTATACACTTTGTTGGACTAACCTATTAACAAGATGCCACAATGCCAGCTGCCTGTTTTCTGCTGTTTTTGGTTCCAGGAAAGTCAGAAAATGAATATTCTCGGAATTGGACGGGACAAAAGCCAAAGTAAATATTTCACCGAGGGGGACACGGAGCCAGAACACGAGACGGAGAGGGGCCAGGGGCCGCCCACACCACCTGGCCGTGCGACCAGGCCTGGCCCGGCCAAGGGGTGGTGCGGCCGCCTAGGGCATCCCCTCGGCCTCCCCTTTCGCCTATATATTGCCTCTGATACAGAAATCCTACGGACCCAATCAAATATCCACGAAAGAGTCTGTAGCCGCCACCTCCATCCCTAGATCGGGAGGGATCTGAAGCTCTTCCCGGCACCCTGCCGGAGGGGAGAATTCACCCTGGAGGCCTTCTTCATCACCATGCAAGCCTCCGGTGTGATGCGTGAGTAGTTCATCCTTGGACTACGGGTCCATGTAGTAGCTAGATGATTGGTTCTTCTTCTTTGTGCTATCATGTTTAGATCTTGTGAGCTCCGTTCATGATCAAGATCATCTATTTGTAATCATAATGTTGTGTTTGCGGGGATCCAATGGATATTGACATGCTATTTCAGATTGATTATTGATTCTATCATGTCTTTGTTATTTGTGATGTTGAATGCTCTCCGTTGTTAGTAGATATCTTGGCCGAGTAGATGCTAGCAACTCCAAGAGGGAGTATTTAGGCTCGATAGTGGGTTCATGCCTCTAGTAATCAGGGGAAGTGACAGAAATCTCTAAGGTACTAGATGTGCTGTTGCTACTAGGGAGAAAGCATCAATCCTTTGTTCATAGAACAATCATATTGTGTACTTTACATGCAATGCTTAATGCAATTATCTGTTGCTTGCAACTTAATACTGGAGGGGTTCGGATGATAACCTAAAGGTGGATTATTAGTCATAGATGCAATTGGATTACGGTCTATGTATAATGTTGTAAAGCCTGATGTAACTACCTCGGTGAATTACGCTCCTAGTACAAGTCTGGATGATCAGAAATGGTTGAAATAGTACGGTGGGGCCCAAATGCCACTCACAGGTAGACCTTTCGGCCGTCCCAACCATTCCCAAACATCGAGACAAGAACGGGCGGCGTAATCGGCAGGCGAAGGGATCAACTACATACACAAATGAGTATGTATGCAAGCCACCATACAATAGTACATCAGAGCCATTCCATCTAAAAAGAAAGGAAATATAGCAACGCCATACGGCAAGATCCAAATATCCTAGATAGATATAATAGTGTAGGATATCTCCTGATACATCAATCAACAGAGTATCAAGAGGAAGCGGAAGACAAAATCCGAGTACGGATAAGAAGCAAATCGGCATAAGATGCCCCATAAATAAGCACATCCCGCCCACAGATCTCACGGATCCCCGTTCCCGGAATCTCTACACCGAATGATCGTTGCCCACATCGTCCGTCTCTTCCACCCAGTATCCATCTTGCGAGGGTACCTGTTCATCTGAACCAATAATTTATCGTGTGAGACCCTAGGGGTACTCAGCAAGTCTTTATGCCTCTAAAGGGGACACAACCTGGGGTGACGCAATTGCAGCAAAAGATAAACCCTAGCAATTCTATAGATACTCGCTAACCATCCGCCTAACCAGAGATAGACGGATGTCCGTGAATTAACAACAACAGTTATTACGGTAGTCTTAACAGATCCATCCTCCTCCTCGCTTACCAACGAGGAAGCGGACGAACAACCCCCCATCCGTTGGCAGTTTTATTATCCATTCCATGAGTGTTGCACTATTTACTAGTCAGGTACCTAGTCTAGTCAATTTAAAAGCGGTACTTTAGTTATGCTTGTCTATGATCGAGAAACTGTGCTCCAAGTCGTCCATAACCGCGGACACGGCTTTCAGAAAGTTTTACCCTGCAGGGGTGCACAAATAGCAACACACACTCGATATGCCTCGGAAAAACCAAATCAAAACCCAACGAGACAGTCACGACAAAGCAATTACAGGATTCAGAAATATTTCAGGGGGCCACCCCTTTAAGTAGATCCCGCAACGAAGCCGGCCAGCTCCGAAACGGGCTTAAGGTTGTGGAGGCGGCTGTAAACGACTGGGAACCCGAAAGTGTGGCTGGGCTTGTCAATACAGCGAAATCGGGCCACGATCCTAAACAGTACAGTGTGCTCCTCGCACAATCTTAAATAAAGCAGTAAAGCATGGCATAAGTACAGGATAGTAAATAAAACCTCAAACTAGTTTGTGGCCCCAAGAAATAAGAATGAATCAAGCTCTGGCTCAGGGGGGTCCATAAGCCTCCCGGATGTGGATAGCGCGAATATTCTTGGAACAGGAATCAAGTACTCGGGGTCTTACGGGACACAAGTGAGCCTGAAAAACCAAATAGCGAATATGGCTCACCGATGCCACTTTCATTAGTTATCCCATTACTACTCAGGTTAAGTTGTTTAGGTACCTCGTTATCCATCAGACACTCACATACCCTACACATGCTGTTCTACGACTCGCATGGCTCAAACAACTCCTGTAGTAATGGCTCATGGGATGGAGGAACAAGCTTCGGTGGGGTTTAAAAGTAAAGGCTACGCAATACTTGGGATTCAATTTAATGCAATCGCGACTCAATGATGCAAGAATAAGTAAGAGGCAACAGGTACTATATGTATGCAAGCATGTGGTAGTGCTTGCCTGGCAGCTCAGTTGAAGCAAAGGATGGATCTGGGTAGTGCTCCTGGTTCTCTTGATATATCCCCTGCTCAGCGTCTATTCGAAGAAGAACCAAACAAACAAGGGCCAACATAAATAAAGTGCACAAGCATATGAATAAATGCGACAAGCAAACAATCATGCCATGATGAATGATGCACAATTTTCATGGCAATAAGGTAGCATGGCATGGGTGAGGTGTGGAACACGAGAATAAACCATTTTATTTAGTTTTGGCCCCAATTTATTCACAATTAAGTTGCTGTCCACAATATATTTATATGATGCATGCTTCAATTCAAACCATAGAATGCATAAACAGAAAGGTCTCGTCGAGCTAATCATTTTAGACATATCATTTGTTGAATTCGGAGTTATAAAACAAAAGTTATTAATTTATTAAGTCAAAAGGGCATTTTATTGTAATTTAAATCGACTTGAATTTTTAAGTGTTCAAAATATATTTTGGATGGCATATCTGAATTCCTCATATTTTTCTGAGTTGAAAACATATATTATTTGTTAAATTTGGATTAATATTTGAAAAGTTATTTCAAAACAGATTTAATATTTGAATTTGAATTAATTTTAAAAGGATTTGAATTTAAACAGATAACAGACCGAGACTTTTTATACTCAGAGAGTTCTAGCTACCGACAATGACAGGTGGGCCTCTGGCTGACTCAGCAGCACACATGCGCAGAAAACGTTTTACACCGCGGGTCTTCCTAGCCTTAGCAGCTGACAGGTGGGGCCAGGGCAGCCTCAGGGCCACACGCGGGCACGCCAGCGGGGGCGTGCCATGTGGGGAAGCCGGGGAGTGCGGGTTGAGGGTTCGAAACCCCAGGATCCTTTTTGCAAAAACGCCACGAGGAATGACATGTGGGCCAAGGGGAGTGCGGGTTGATGCAGAAAAAGGTGTGGGGGGAAGTGCAAAATGGCCACGCGCGCACTGTTTCTCTTCCTCTCTCTGTCGAAAATGACCGCAGCAGCGCGCGCGGCACGGGGGCTCGATCCCGTGACCTCGGGCTCGGGCGCGGAGGCTCTAGCCACTGCGGTGGCTTTGGGGTAGCTGCTAGGAGGTTTGGCGGCGGCTGGATAGGGCTTACGCGGAGCGAGGGCGTGCCGAACGAACGCGTCGCCGGCGCACAGAGGGCGTTCGACGGACGGTCCGGCGCGACCAGGCAACGGCAGCGAGGCGGGCCGTGTCTAGGGGATGCAGGGGCTCACCGAGAGGTTGTCGGTGGCGCTGGTTCGGGCAGGGGCGCTGGCGATCGGCGATGATGCAGAGGCCCCGCGAGCTAGGGTTTCGTCGGAGCGGCGGTGGTACTGGCGGCTCCGGTCCTCCTCCTCCTCGATGGCGAGTGCAGGGCGGTACAGGGGACCTTCCTCGCTCTTCCAGGCCTCTTCACGGACGCGTGGATCGACTGGATCGTCGGGACAGAGCAGAGGCCGACGGGGGCGGCTATGGGGTGGCTGGTGGCGGTGGAGAAGGAGGGAGAGAGGGGAGCGTCCCGGGCCAGATCTGGGCGAGGCAGCAGGGCGAGGCAGAGGGGTGGGGGTGGATAGGATCGGAGGGAGAGGGTAGCTGGCGTGGTGGAGGGGAAAGGTGGCGTCGGCCACCTTTTCTCTCCTTCACGTGCTCGGCTGGGAGGCCAGGGCAGGGCCAGGGGCTGGCAGGTGGGGACGGCCAAGGCCAAGGGAGGCAGGGGCAGGTTCGGGTGGGGGCCCCTAGGGCAGAGAGGGAGAGCAAGAGAGGGAGAGGGGAGGCTCGGCTAGCTAGGGTTGGAGCTAGGGTAGGAGGGGAGGGCTCGGGTTAGGCTTGGTTTTAGGGATGGGGGGTAGCTAGGGTTGGGGTGGGATGGTCAGGTGGAGCCAGCTAGGTAGGGAGAAGGGAGGGCCGAGAGAGAGGGTGAGATGGTAGCTTAGGGTTTGGTTAGAGAGGGAAAAAGGGTTTAGCTAGGATGGGGTAGATTAGGTGTAGGGTTCTATCTTGGACAAGATCAAGCAAACACAAGCCAAGCCCACACAAGATCTAGCCAAAGAAAAGAATGTGGTGAAGGTGGTTTAGGCGTGATCAAATAAGATCAAGCTAAAGAGAGAGAGAGAGAAGGCATGATCCAACCAAAAACAAGTAAAACCCAAATGACAAGCAAAAGATGGTACTTGCATGGGCCATGCATAATATTTAATGCCATGTTGATACTTGTGGAGACAATCTTATTTCATGGCATTATTATTATGCATCCCAAATGATGGAGTAAGGCCCAAGCAAAGGAATTTAGAAAGAATTCCAAGTGGAGTATATGGAGATGATCACATTGGATTATATTTGGGACTTGCTAGTGTGTATATGCCACTAGGTATTTAATAAGCCCACAAAAATATCCCAACATGAGAATAACCCCAAAATCACACATATGGAAGCTAGGAAAAAGGGTTCCACTCACAAGGCATGCAAAGGTGGCCATGTGGCTCTCATGTATCAATAATGTGAAAACAACATGACACTAAGATGAGAGCATGTGGCATAGAATTGGATCCATCCCAACCCACATGAGCTAGAGGTAAACTCAATAAATGCCAAGCTCATATTTAGTTGGATGGTGGAATTATAAGGTGGTGAAAAAAAAGGTGGTGGAATTAATAAGAGATATGCCCCCAACTCAACTTGGGCACTAAGCAATATATCAAGAACCAACTACAATATCAAGAGGCAACTACAATTAATAATGCATATGAGATAAGAACCAAATCAAAAAGGGTTTTATATGATGCTCAAATGCAAGGAGGCATGATGACATGAGCATGATATAATTATGATGCAACAATTATATATTTGAAGTAGCCATTATATTACTAGACCAAGTAGCATTACAATTGTTAGACAATTGGGATGCTACAACTCTCCCCCACTAAACAGGAATCTCGCCCCGAGATTCTAGGATGAAGAAGAAGACACAAAGAGGGTAGGATACTTGGCACGGAGATCATCTTCACGTTCCCAAGTGGCTTCATCAACAGAATGGTGCGACCACTGCACCTTGCAGAACTTGATGGACTTGTTGCGAGTCCTTCTTTCTGCGACTTCAAGGATTTTTGTGGGGTGTTCTTGATAAGACAGGTCTTCTTGGAGATTGATAAGCTCATGATCCACGGTCCTGCCGGGATCCTTGAAGCACTTCTTGAGCTGAGAGATGTGGAAAACATCATGGACTTTGAGTTTTTCCGGGAGCTCAAGAGCATAAGCAACTTCTCCTCTTCTTCCGCGAACTTTGAAGGGACCGATGTATCTAGGAGCCAGCTTCCCTTTGATACCAAAGCGGTGCGTGCCTCTCATGGGAGTGACACGAAGGTAAACGAGATCACCAGGGACATACTCCATGTCCGTGTGCTTCCTGTCATAATTGCTCTTCTGGCGACTTTGAGCAATCCTCAGATTTTCAAGAATGATGTGAACCTTCTCCTCCGCTTGAGTCACAATGTCAGGGCCAAACAAGATCCTTTCACCTGCACCCGACCAACCAATCGGAGTTCTGCATTTGCGACCATAGAGAGCCTCAAATGGTGCCATCTTTAGACTTTTCTGGAAGCTGTTGTTGTACGAGAACTCAGCATAAGGAAGACATTCTTCCCACTTCATGCCAAAAGAGATGACGCAAGCACGAAGCATATCCTCCAGAATCTGATTGATCCTTTCAACTTGCCCTTGCGACTGAGGGTGGTAAGCTGTGCTGAAGTTCAACTTTGTTCCCAAAGCATTTTGGAAACTCTCCCAGAACTTGGAAGTGAAGATGCTTCCACGGTCTGAACTGATCTCGAGAGGAACCCCATACAGAGAGACAATTCTGTTGATATAGAGCTCCGCCAACTGAATTGCAGAAATGGTTTCCTTGACGGGGAAGAAGTGAGCCACTTTCGAAAGCCTGTCAATGACAACAAAGATTGCATTGTTGCCTTTCTGCGACCTCGGAAAACCAGTGATGAAGTCCATCTCTACTTTCTCCCATTTCCATTCCGGGGGTTTCAATGGCTGTAGAAGACCAGAAGGTTTCTGATGGACAGATTTCACTCTGCGGCAGACATCACACTCCGAGACATACTTGGCACAATACCTTTTCAAACCAGGCCACCAATATTGTGTCTTCAAGTCCATGTACATCTTTGTGCTGCCAGGGTGGATAGAAAGAACAGAATCGTGCGCCTCCTTGAGAACTTGCTCTCTCAAACCTGGGTAGTTCGGAACAAACATCCGGTGTTCAAAGAAGAGCGTGCCTTGATCATCGACGTGAAAGGACTCATACTTCGGAAGCTGAAGCCTAGAGATGATCTTTCTTGTGTGCGGATCACCAAGCTGAGAAGAGCGAACCCTTTCTTCCAAGAGAGGTGTTGCTAGAAGGTTCAGGAGATACCCTTGTTCCACAATTTCCAGGTTGAGCTGACGGAATTCCTCGCACAAGAGAGGCTGTTGTTCTTCCATCATGAGGTTGTTGACATAGGCTTTGCGGCTGAGAGCATCTGCCATGACATTAGCTTTTCCCGGAGTGTAGTTGATGGTCAAATCTAAGTCATTGATTGCTTCAATCCATCTCCTTTGCCTAAGGTTGAGATCAGGCTGAGTAAAGATATACTTCAGACTCTTGTGATCAGAAAAGATCTCACAACGGTTGCCAAGCAAGTAGTGCCTCCATACTTTCAAAGCAAAGACAACTGCTGCTAGCTCGAGGTCATGTGTAGGATAGTTGATCTCATGCGTCTTCAACTGTCGAGAGGCATAAGCAACAACTTGTTTTTCTTGCATGAGGACCGCACCCAATCCATGCAAAGAGGCGTCACAGAAGATCTGGAACGGCTTGGATGTATCCGGAGGAACCAAGACTGGTGTGGAAGTGAGCTTTTCTTTGAGTGTCTCAAAGCTTGCTTGACATGCAGGAGTCCAAAGGTATTTCTTGACTTTCTTAAGGAGATCGGTAAGAGGCTTCGCTATCTTGGAGAAGTTCTGAACGAAGCGACGGCAATAACTAGCCAAACCAAGGAAACTCCGCACTTCTTTGACATTGACAGGAGGAAGCCATTCAACAATTGTCTTCACAGTTTCCGGGTTGACTGCAATGCCCTTGGCAGAGATAACATGATCAAGATAGGTTACTTGAGGCAGCCAGAACTCACACTTGGAGAACTTTGCATACAAGCGGTTCTCACGAAGCTTGTTTAGGACACACCGAAGGTGTTCTTCATGCTCTTCTTGTGACTTAGAATAGACTAAGATGTCGTCCAGGTAGACCACAACGAACTTATCAAGATACTCCATGAAAACCGAGTTCATGAGCCTCGAGAAGGTGGCAGGTGCGTTGGTGAGACCGAAAGACATGACCGTGTACTCATACAGGCCATAGCGGGTGGTGAAAGCTGTCTTCGGAACATCTTCCTTGCGAATCTTGATTTGGTGATAACCACTCCTCAAGTCAAGCTTAGAGAATACCACAGCTCCAGCTAGCTGATCGAAGAGATCATTAATCCGCGGAAGGGGATATTTATTCTTGATGGTTTTAGCATTGAGAGCCCGATAGTCAACACAAAGTCTATCAGTCTGATCTCGCTTCTTCACAAAGAGAGTTGGGCTACCCCAAGAAGAAGTACTATGCTGAATGAAACCCAACTTCTCTTGTTCATCAAGCTGACGTTTGAGTTCAGCCAACTCAGCAGGACCCATCTTATAAGGCCGCTTGGAGATAGGAGCGGTACCAGGTTCAAGCTCAATAACAAACTCAACCTCACGATCCGGAGGCATACCTGGCAACTCTTCAGGAAAGACATCTGGGAACTCACAGACCACCGGAACACTCTGAATAGCTTCCATAGCATCAACATTTAGAGCCGCCAAAGAGAAAAGTTGGATAGCAGGAGTCAGACTTGGAGAATAGACTATATGGACTTCAGGAATCTTCAGAGAAACTGAGCGTTCAGCACAATCAATCACAGCTGCATTTGCTGTCAACCAATCCATGCCCAAGATGACATCAATGTCAGAATTGCCCAGAACAATTAAGGACGCCGAGAACGAAGAGCCACCAATCTCAATTTGATTGCCATGGCTGATATAAGCAGCCCTCATGTTTGAACCAGGAGATAGGACCCTTAACTGCTTAAGGAGAGGTTCCATAGCTAACACATTCTCATCTGCAAACTTGGTTGACACAAAAGAATGCGATGCACCAGAATCAAACAAAACTCTTGCAGGAACTGAGTTAACGGGAAGCATACCCATCACAACTCCAGGTGCATGCTCCGCTTGAGCGGCGTTGATGCAGTTGGCACGAGCAACAGTAGACCCGGGCTTGGTGTTGATGTTGAGAGCCCGAGGTGGTGGTGCACGAACCATAGGAGAGCTTGCCGCAGATCTTGGCGGTGGTGGAGGAAGAGCCTTGTTCTTCATCGGACAGTTCCATTGTTGATGCCCAGAGTCTCCACAAGTGTAACAAGCACCAGGTGGGCGTGGAGCAACGTAGCCAGGGACTCCGCCAGGCGCTCCAGGGTAGTGGTGGTTGTAGCCCCTGGGAGCAGCAGTGAGGAAGTTTGGTGGCCTTGCCGCGTAGCTTGAAGGTCTTGGTGGAGCCGGTAGCGACGGTGGGGTGTTAGGAACCCAGACACGTCGCTTAGAAGGAGCTGACATAGCTGAAGAGCTTGCTGCATCACGGCTGTGTTTCTTTGACTCCTCGAACACTTGCCTACTTGCCTCTTCCTGCAGAGCTGTATGCTGAAGTTCCAGAAAAGACGCCGGCCTTGCATGTGTGATTGCATACTTAATCGATGCATTGAGCCCTTGCCTGAACCTCTTTTGCTTCTTCTTGTTATCAGAGATCTCATCGCCACCATAACGAGACAGGTTCATGAAGTTCCTGATGTATGTGTTGACATTATCATTGCCCTGCTTGAGGTTGAGAAATACTTCCTTCATCCTCTCCATGACAATTTCTGACAGATACTGCTCTTTGAAAGCTTCAGTGAACTGTCCCCAAGTAGGTTGAAAACCAGTGTAGTTTGCCTTCAGGTAATTCTCCCACCAGAGAGCTGCATCTCCCTTCAGAAGGTGAGTAGCACACTTTACCCATTCTTGCTCAGGAACATCAGCAGTTGCCAGTAACCTTGACATCTCACGCAACCAATCATCAGCATCAAGTGGTTGATCAGAAACAACAAACTGACGAGGGTTGAACTTCAGGAAGCTCTTGATGTCTCCTCGCTTGGGAGGTGGAGGTAGCGGAACAAACTCATTCCTCCTGACACTTTCCTCAAACCGCTGCTGGTTCTGCTGCATTGCTGCCAAGGCATTGGCGATGCTTGACAACGCTGCCCCCAGTTCAGGTTGTATGTCCTCCTCAGAACTGCGTGGTGGTGCCATCCTGTGATTGATATAAAACACAAGTCAGTACTATGATGGAGAATAATGATAATCCAAAATAGTACCAAAATGGAATTAATCAAGATTAAAGGATACAATTTACTAAGATGATATTAAAATATCAACGAAGTTCAAAGCACCTAGAAGATAATAAGCATATCGCACACGACTGAAAAGGAGTGTGGTACACAAATATATCAAAGAATTTTTTTTCCACAAATTTCGGCATTAAAATACCAATAGATGCGCAAAATCACTTAACGAATCAAGATTAGTGACTCTACCAACTCAATATACAAGAGCAATAATAAAATAAGTGGTATGGTCGCGACTCCATCCCGCACTCAAATCATTACTCTGCACATGAATACGTAAAACACATATCTCAACACCTTCTTCTCACGACGAACCTAAAGATTAGCAACTACGGAAACGAACACCACAAAGAAGATAACGTCGGATAACAAAGAGTAAGATAGATCGCGGCGGTATACAACGAATCAGATAGATCGCGTCGGTTTCCAAAAGCCTGTCGGTATGGAATGTACCCACAGTTGATAACCAAAAGGCCGATAAAGATAACAACTTGGATGCAACAGATAGACAAGGATTTCACACACACACACACACAACCTATGGTACTACGGAAACCCAGAACACGTGAATCCTAGTTTGAATTTAAGAAGAGGATCGAAAACGTTACACTTCCTTACCAGAAAAGGGTGGGTGGGTGGGTAAGAAGAAAAGTGGAAGCAGTCCTACTCTCGCGTTTTGTTTTTCCCTAGTATACATAACTACCAAAAATATTTGCTAGACAGACAACGACCATTTGGCTGAGACCCTGAAGGGCGGGATGGCTCTGATACCAATTGTAACTACCTCGGTGAATTACGCTCCTAGTACAAGTCTGGATGATCAAAAATGGTTGAAATAGTACGGTGGGGCCCAAATGCCACTCACAGGTAGACCTTTCGGCCGTCCCAACCATTCCCAAACATCGAGACAAGAACGGGCGGCGTAATCGGCAGGCGAAGGGATCAACTACATACACAAATGAGTATGTATGCAAGCCACCATACAATAGTACATCAGAGCCATTCCATCTAAAAAGAAAGGAAATATAGCAACGCCATACGGCAAGATCCAAATATCCTAGATAGATATAATAGTGTAGGATATCTCCTCATACATCAATCAACAGAGTATCAAGCGGAAGCGGAAGACAAAATCCGAGTACGGATAAGAAGCAAATCGGCATAAGATGCCCCATAAATAAGCACATCCCGCCCACAGATCTCACGGATCCCCATTCCCGGAATCTCTACACCGAATGATCGTTGCCCACATCGTCCGTCTCTTCCACCCAGTATCCATCTTGCGAGGGTACCTGTTCATATGAACCAATAATTTATCGTGTGAGACCCTAGGGGTACTCAGCAAGTCTTTATGCCTCTAAAGGGGACACAACCTGGGGTGACGCAATTGCAGCAAAAGATAAACCCTAGCAATTCTATAGATACTCGCTAACCATCCGCCTAACCAGAGATAGACGGATGTCCGTGAATTAACAACAACAGTTATTACGGTAGTCTTAACAGATCCATCCTCCTCCTCGCTTACCAACGAGGAAGCGGACGAACAACCCCCCATCCGTTGGCAGTTTTATTATCCATTCCATGAGTGTTGCACTATTTACTAGTCAGGTACCTAGTCTAGTCAATTTAAAAGCGGTACTTTAGTTATGCTTGTCTATGATCGAGAAACTGTGCTCCAAGTCGTCCATAACCGCGGACACGGCTTTCAGAAAGTTTTACCCTGCAGGGGTGCACAAATAGCAACACACACTCGATATGCCTCGGAAAAACCAAATCAAAACCCAACGAGACAGTCACGACAAAGCAATTACAGGATTCAGAAATATTTCAGGGGGCCACCCCTTTAAGTAGATCCCGCAACGAAGCCGGCCGGCTCCGAAACGGGCTTAAGGTTGTGGAGGCGGCTGTAAACGACTGGGAACCCGAAAGTGTGGCTGGGCTTGTCGATACAGCGAAATCGGGCCACGATCCTAAACAGTACAGTGTGCTCCTCGCACAATCTTAAATAAAGCAGTAAAGCATGGCATAAGTACAGGATAGTAAATAAAACCTCAAACTAGTTTGTGGCCCCAAGAAATAAGAATGAATCAAGCTCTGGCTCAGGGGGGTCCATAAGCCTCCCGGATGTGGATAGCGCGAATATTCTTGGAACAGGAATCAAGTACTCGGGGTCTTACGGGACACAAGTGAGCCTGAAAAACCAAATAGCGAATATGGCTCACCGATGCCACTTTCATTAGTTATCCCATTACTACTCAGGTTAAGTTGTTTAGGTACCTCGTTATCCATCAGACACTCACATACCCTACACATGCTGTTCTACGACTCGCATGGCTCAAACAACTCCTGTAGTAATGGCTCATGGGATGGAGGAACAAGCTTCGGTGGGGTTTAAAAGTAAAGGCTACGCAATACTTGGGATTCAATTTAATGCAATCGCGACTCAATGATGCAAGAATAAGTAAGAGGCAACAGGTACTATATGTATGCAAGCATGTGGTAGTGCTTGCCTGGCAGCTCAGTTGAAGCAAAGGATGGATCTGGGTAGTGCTCCTGGTTCTCTTGATATATCCCCTGCTCAGCGTCTATTCGAAGAAGAACCAAACAAACAAGGGCCAACATAAATAAAGTGCACAAGCATATGAATAAATGCGACAAGCAAACAATCATGCCATGATGAATGATGCACAATTTTCATGGCAATAAGGTAGCATGGCATGGGTGAGGTGTGGAACACGAGAATAAACCATTTTATTTAGTTTTGGCCCCAATTTATTCACAATTAAGTTACTGTCCACAATATATTTATATGATGCATGCTTCAATTCAAACCATAGAATGCATAAACAGAAAGGTCTCGTCGAGCTAATCATTTTAGACATATCATTTGTTGAATTCGGAGTTATAAAACAAAAGTTATTAATTTATTAAGTCAAAAGGGCATTTTATTGTAATTTAAATCGACTTGAATTTTTAAGTGTTCAAAATATATTTTGGATGGCATATCTGAATTCCTCATATTTTTCTGAGTTGAAAACATATATTATTTGTTAAATTTGGATTAATATTTGAAAAGTTATTTCAAAACAGATTTAATATTTGAATTTGAATTAATTTTAAAAGGATTTGAATTTAAACAGATAACAGACCGAGACTTTTTATACTCAGAGAGTTCTAGCTACCGACAATGACAGGTGGGCCTCTGGCTGACTCAGCAGCACACATGCGCAGAAAACGTTTTACACCGCGGGTCTTCCTAGCCTTAGCAGCTGACAGGTGGGGCCAGGGCAGCCTCAGGGCCACACGCGGGCACGCCAGCGGGGGCGTGCCACGTGGGGAAGCCGGGGAGTTCGGGTTGAGGGTTCGAAACCCCGGGATCCTTTTTGCAAAAACGCCACGAGGAATGACATGTGGGCCAAGGGGAGTGCGGGTTGATGCAGAAAAAGGTGTGGGGGGAAAGTGCAAAATGGCCACGCGCGCACTGTTTCTCTTCCTCTCTCTGTCGAAAACGACCGCAGCAGCGCGCGCGGCACGGGGGCTCGATCCCGTGACCTCGGGCTCGGGCGCGGAGGCTCTGGCCACTGCGGTGGCTTTGGGGTAGCTGCTAGGAGGTTTGGCGGCGGCTGGATAGGGCTTACGCGGAGCGAGGGCGTGCCGAACGAACGCGTCGCCGGCGCACAGAGGGCGTTCGACGGACGGTCCGGCGCGACCAGGCAACGGCAGCGAGGCGGGCCGTGTCTAGGGGATGCAGGGGCTCACCGAGAGGTTGTCGGTGGCGCTGGTTCGGGCAGGGGCGCTGGCGATCGGCGATGATGCAGAGGCCCCGCGAGCTAGGGTTTCGTCGGAGCGGCGGTGGTACTGGCGGCTCCGGTCCTCCTCCTCCTCGATGGCGAGTGCAGGGCGGTACAGGGGACCTTCCTCGCTCTTCCAGGCCTCTTCACGGACGCGTGGATCGACTGGATCGTCGGGACGGAGCAGAGGCCGACGGGGGCGGCTATGGGGTGGCTGGTGGCGGTGGAGAAGGAGGGAGAGAGGGGAGCGTCCCGGGCCAGATCTGGGCGAGGCAGCAGGGCGAGGCAGAGGGGTGGGGGTGGATAGGATCGGAGGGAGAGGGTAGCTGGCGTGGTGGAGGGGAAAGGTGGCGTCGGCCACCTTTTCTCTCCTTCACGTGCTCGGCTGGGAGGCCAGGGCAGGGCCAGGGGCTGGCAGGTGGGGACGGCCAAGGCCAAGGGAGGCAGGGGCAGGTTCGGGTGGGGGCCCCTAGGGCAGAGAGGGAGAGCAAGAGAGGGAGAGGGGAGGCTCGGCTAGCTAGGGTTGGAGCTAGGGTAGGAGGGGAGGGCTCGGGTTAGGCTTGGTTTTAGGGATGGGGGTAGCTAGGGTTGGGGTGGGATGGTCAGGTGGAGCCAGCTAGGTAGGGAGAAGGGAGGGCCGAGAGAGAGGGTGAGATGGTAGCTTAGGGTTTGGTTAGAGAGGGAAAAAGGGTTTAGCTAGGATGGGGTAGATTAGGTGTAGGGTTCTATCTTGGACAAGATCAAGCAAACACAAGCCAAGCCCACACAAGATCTAGCCAAAGAAAAGAATGTGGTGAAGGTGGTTTAGGCGTGATCAAATAAGATCAAGCTAAAGAGAGAGAGAGAGAGAAGGCATGATCCAACCAAAAACAAGTAAAACCCAAATGACAAGCAAAAGATGGTACTTGCATGGGCCATGCATAATATTTAATGCCATGTTGATACTTGTGGAGACAATCTTATTTCATGGCATTATTATTATGCATCCCAAATGATGGAGTAAGGCCCAAGCAAAGGAATTTAGAAAGAATTCCAAGTGGAGTATATGGAGATGATCACATTGTATTATATTTGGGACTTGCTAGTGTGTATATGCCACTAGGTATTTAATAAGCCCACAAAAATATCCCAACATGAGAATAACCCCAAAATCACACATATGGAAGCTAGGAAAAAGGGTTCCACTCACAAGGCATGCAAAGGTGGCCATGTGGCTCTCATGTATCAATAATGTGAAAACAACATGACACTAAGATGAGAGCATGTGGCATAGAATTGGATCCATCCCAACCCACATGAGCTAGAGGTAAACTCAATAAATGCCAAGCTCATATTTAGTTGGATGGTGGAATTATAAGGTGGTGAAAAAAAGGTGGTGGAATTAATAAGAGATATGCCCCCAACTCAACTTGGGCACTAAGCAATATATCAAGAACCAACTACAATATCAAGAGGCAACTACAATTAATAATGCATATGAGATAAGAACCAAATCAAAAAGGGTTTTATATGATGCTCAAATGCAAGGAGGCATGATGACATGAGCATGATATAATTATGATGCAACAATTATATATTTGAAGTAGCCATTATATTACTAGACCAAGTAGCATTACAATTGTTAGACAATTGGGATGCTACACCTGATGACCCACAAGAATAGGGGGTGTATCGCAGTATTTTTGATAAGTAAGAGTGTCGAACCCAACGAGTAGCAGAAGGTGCTGGCTAGTGGTATGGATCAGGAGTTCTCTGCAAATACTTAGCAAACGGATTTTTAGGGGTTTTTGATAAAGCAAGTAAACAAAGTACGAGTAAATAAAAGATAGTAGGAATAAATGCAGCAAGTGGCCCAATCTTTATGCAGCAAAGGACAAGCCGGTTGTATTACTTAACATGACCAAACGTTCTCGAGGACACATGGGAAGACTGTCAAGTGCTTTCGCTTCATATAGTTGATTAATCTTCTCTAGCTTGCTAAGTGTTGTGTGGGTGAACCTGTGCTAATGTACCGACCTTCCTAGGACTAATACATACTTGTGATTATGCCCCTTGCAAACATCCGTAAGTACAAGAAAGTAATTAAGGTAGAAACCTAACCACATCTTTAAACTCTAAGACCCTTACGTCCCTTGTGCAGTGGTTTCCTAATGGGGGTTCAGGTTTCTGTCACTTCGGCAACCCCTACGATTAGTAGCCAAATACACAATGCATTCCCCTAGGCCCATATAGGTGAAGTGTCATGTAGTCGATGTTCACATGACACCACTAGAAGAAGTACACCACAACTTAAATATCAAACTATTGAATCTTTCTCAACACAATTCCACTACTAACAACATGACTTCTGCCATGTCCTCAAGAACAAAACGAACTACTCACAAGACATCATATGGATCATGATCAGAGATGGAATAATGATGTATAACAATTTGAACATAAATAATAATTCAATGGTTCACTCAATAGCATCAACTACAAAGAGTAATCAACACCGAGAAAGTTTCCCTATGAACTATGCAAGATTCAACCCAATTGTTACAGCAATATGGAGATGGTGATGAGGGTGCTGATGGTGATGATGGTGGTGATGATGCTCCCGATGAAGTCCAGCTTGATGGTGGTGTTGATGGCGACGATCTCCCCTCTCCGGGAAGGAATTCCCCCGGTAGAAATCTGTCTACCAGAGAGATCTTTCTCTCTCGGTGTTTTCTTTCCCGCAGAGGCGGCGGAATCTTTCTGTGGTCGCTTCCCGAGTCTTAGGGTTTCGGGAGGATAATATATGCTAGAGGGGGTATCAGGGGTGGACCAGGGTGGCCACACCACCTGGTGGAGCGGCCCAGGGTGGCCCGCGCCAGGGGGTGGTGTGGGCCCCCTATGGCCCATCTCCAGCCCCCCTTCTGGCTTCCTTCGTCTTCTGGAAAAATAGGATTTTCCGTATATTTTCCCGGATTTTCTGATCTTCGTGAATTTTGCCTCCAAACAGTACCTTTTCCACCAGAATCCTGACTGCAGCGGTCCATGCTCCAAAAGTCATCAACCATGCAAAAACAGATGAAATAACATAAGTATCACCTCGCAATACGAAATATATGAATGAATAACAGTGAATTATGACATAGAATAGTGAATTATGAAATTGCTGCAGCTTCTTTAGTTCACATGTTGGAAGCTAGGTTTGTTAACCTTAACCCCTTAATGCAAGTAATGTTTCTTAAACTTAAGGAAATTGAGGACCCTGAAAAGAGAGATTTTATTCTGGAAACCTTGCTTAAAGAATTCTATGATGTTGCTAAGGAAGCTAGAAAAGTCTTTGATCGTTTTAATATGCTAGGCTCATGTGTAGATGTTATTGGTACACGAGAAAAGATGAACAGAACCGAACCTAATGGGGAGGAAATTAAGATACCGATACCTTTCAAACTTGTAGCAATGCATGAAGCCATAGAAAAGAATCTTGATTGGATTGTTCCTGAAAACCCGTTTGATGAATGTAGTGAACCCAAGAGCATTGAGAGAGGATCCTCTAGGACTTATTTGGATGAGATACCTTGCCTTGTTTAAGATATTCTGGTATCAATCTTAATGCTTCTTTATTTGAGAACACTTGATTCTTTTTCTTGCTTCTTATGCCTAACTTAAAGGCGTTAAAGAAAAGTACTTATTGGGAGATTACCCAAAAGTTTTAGATGAGTCTTGAAAGTTATTACCTATGTAATAACCGCTCCTTATCATTTTTATTTGCTTTTTGTGCCAAGAGTAACCTCCAATGAGAGAGAAGTAATGCTTGGAAAAGTTGCTGTCCCGAAACAGATTTTTGTGCTTTGCTGTAAAAATTCGTGTAAAATCTCTGTACGTCTTTTTGAGGCACGAATTTTTGTGCTTCTGCCCCAGTTTATTATCTAAATTTCGTTAGTTCAACACTTTTCGATTTGAGCAACAGAAGGTTTGTGAAAAAAATTGGTTTTTACCTGCTGGTCTGTTTTGACAGATTTCTGCCATTATTTGCATTTGCTTCTTGTTGATTCCTTTTTGGGTTCTCTTTTGGGGAATTGAGATTTTTGAGGGAAGTGATACAGTAGCTTGTGTTTTAATGGAAGTTTTACTTATGTTGGAACTGAACCGAAAGACTTATTATCTTGAGTGCACTAATGTTGCTAATAAAGATTGTGTGAAGTTTTGTATGAAGGAAAAATTTCAGGTATATGGAGAGAATGATGTAATGAGATGAAGAATGGACTAAAGCTCAAGCTTGGGGATGCCACCCGTGTCACCCCAAGAAATATCCAAGAAGTACAAGCGTCAAAGCTTGGGTATGCCCAAGGCATCCCCTTCTTCATCAATAAAAATCTCAGGTTCTTCTAAACACTTCATTTTTATTGTTTCATGCACAGTTGTGTTGTTCTTGGAGCGTCTTTTGTTTTTGGTTTTCGTTTGCTTGGTTTGCTTAGTTTGCTTGAATAAATTGGTTGGAACCCGTCTTTCATACATTAGTTTTCAAATAAGATTGGTTTGGATTGGAAAAGAGTAGGGAAAGTTCATGCTTAAGTGGTGAAAGGAGCTTGTTTTTGACTATGACCTATGCTTTGTCATGTCATGCTTGATATTGTTTTGGTTTTATGCTTAGTGATTTTTGCTGTAGCATGACAAGTTATAAACAATTGAGATTACTTAATGTGCCTTGAAAGAATCATGCGTTGTTTTAGCATATTAAAGCATAGTATTGTGGTATTCTCCTTTGATGCTTTATTTGGGTTGACTTGGCGCATGCTCACACCATGTTATGACTATCCCAAGTCACCATAGCCTTTATGATCTTTTAGTTTTCGACTTGTAATATCACTTTATGCTTTAATTAATGATGTTTTGTCGCTTTGCATGATTATGGCCATTATTGCTCTCTTAGTTGGTCGCTCCTAGTCTTTTGCTAGCCTCCATAACCAAGTATGAGTTCCACTCATGCATCCAACTCCAAATAAAACCAAGTTATTCAAAAGAGTCCACCATACCTACCTATTAGCATTTGCTATTCCAAGTATATTCATGTTTTTATCTACCTTCCGAATTAAACTTGTTATGAGAAAACTAGTGATTAAAGCTCTCACGAACTTGATGGCACACTTTACTTTTCTTGCCCCTAATAAACTTGAACCATTGTGTCGTCTATGTTGTATATGCTTGCACTTATATGTTGGGGATTAGCAGAACCATGCTGTCATGGGGAACGCTTTCGACATTGCACTTGTACATTGTACCTAGTTGATATCATGCTCTTTTGTCTATGGATGTCGTCGGTGTGTAATGAAAGGGGACCTTGTAAGTCCATGGAGTTATGTATGTGTGTTAGAGAAACGCCTGGGCCGCTGGTCTAATCCATGCCTAATCATGATGGAAACCTACAGCGTAACCATAATGAGCAATCTATGAAGCATTATTCTTATAAAGAAAGATATAGAGATTGAGAAAAAGAGAAAAAGAAAAAAAGAAAAAAAAGAGATGATAAAAGAGGAAACAGAGAAAAATGCACCATTTTCCCATGGTAAATAAGAAGATTGCTGAGATGCTTGATGTCTACGGGCTTCTATTCTTGTAGACAGTTTTTGGGCCTCCAAGTGCAGAGGTTTGTAGAACAGCTACAAGTTTTCCCTTAAGTGGATCACCCAAGGTTTATCGAACTTAGGGAGGAAGTGGTCAAAGGTATTCCCTCTCAAGCAACCCTGCAATCAAAATACAAGAAGTCTCTTGTGTCCCCAACACACCCAATACACTTGTCAGGTCTATAGGTGCACTAGTTCGGCGAAGAGATAGTGAAATACAAGTGGTATAGATAATGATAAGTGGTAATGGTGATAGAAAATAGCTTGCTGGCGTGTGGTTGACGTGGGAAAAGACTAAAGGCAAACTGAAATAAAGAAGGAAGCAAGCAAAGAAGGAAGCAAGCAAACATGTAACAGATCTAGTAGCAAACGGTGTTTCAATGCTTAGAAACAAGGCCTAGGGATCATACTTTCACTAGTAAACACTCTCATATAAATATCTTCTCTTTATGATACTACTCTTAACTACTCTCCGGTTGGACACTCTAATCGATGGTAGGGCTATAACAGCACACCTCAAAGTAAGCCTTTCCCATCTAGATAACCCCACACTGTCACCTTGAGTACTAGATGAGTCCAACAAACACCACAATTTCATAAAGACATCCAACTCCAATTATAACTCATAACAAGTATTTGTAATCTCTAGCCTAAGTGCCACCATGGTGTGCAAACTGTCAACTTCACACACATGGGGAGAGCAGAGATCTATTAAAGCACTTGAGTAGCACGGTAGATCTATAGATTACATGCTCATGATCTCAAGAAGATCATGCATAGAGAGAGAGATGAATACATAGCTACCGGTAGAACCCTTAGCCTCGAGGAAGAACTACTCCCTCCTCATCATGGGAATCAGCAATGGTGATGGAGATGGTGGTGGAGATCGATGGAGATGGCTCCGGGGGCACTTCCCCGTCCCGGCAGGGTGCCGGAACAGAGACTTTCTGTCCCCCGAATCTCCCCTTCGGTGGCGGCGGCGCTGCAGAACTTTTCGTGGCTGGAGGCTTGATGATTTAGGGTTTTCGCATAGGGAGGCTTCTTATAGGCGAAGAGGCAAGGTTGGTGGGCGGCCAGGGGGCCCACACCACCTGGTGGCGCGGCCAGGGCTAGCCCGCGCCACCACATGGTGTGGCCGCCCTGTGGCCCCTCTCCATCTCGTCTTCTGGCTCCGTGAGTCTTCCGGTAAAATATCAACTTTGGCTTTTGTCCCGTCCAATTCCGAGAATATTCATTTTCTGACTTTCTGGAACCAAAAACAGCAGAAAACAGGCAGCTGACACTGTGGCTCTTGTTAATAGGTTAGTCCAAGAAATCATGTGAAAAGTACTCCAAAGTTGGAACAAAACATAAGAAAGTAGACAAAACCAAGCATGGAGCATCAAAAATTGTAGATACATTTGCAATGTATAACCATCCCCAAGCTTAACTCCTGCTTGTCCTCGAGTAGGTAAGTGATAAAAATAAAGAATAATTTTTGAGGTGACATGCACCATCATAAACTTGATCAAAGTATTTGTAAAACATTCAAAGCTGGGATCATAGTACTTCAATCATAACATGAAATACAAAGTTCTAGCAATAAGACAAAGAAACTATGATGCAACATGAAAAGGCACAAACAAAAGATTCATGAATAACAATGCTTTGCAAGACGTTTGTTTGTTTCACATAAAGAAAACATAGCATAATAGTATTCAGCTTGTCCCTCATAGAGTAGCAAATATAAATGCATAGGACACCTTCAAAGTTCATAAGAGTGACTAGATACAAATAGTTTAAAACAAGCAATATCAAGTTATGCATCAATCAACTAGTCTTGGGACAATGCACATAGAACTAAGAATGGCCACTATGCTCTCAAAGTAAGTGCATAAAGATAGAAGGTGGAGACTCAATATATAAGTGGAAGAAAGGCCTTTTTATAAAAGGAAGTAGGGATTCAAGTCTCATAAAGAGCTTCCAAAAATTATGGTACTTTTTAGCTTTCAGCTCTCTTTGCCTCTATCATAAGCATCTTGAATTGATTAAGGTTAAAGTGAACAAACTATGGTCTACATGCTTAACGAAGTATAAGTTAGAAATCTCATGTCCCTTGTATACGAGGGCCGCTCCTCATGCTATTCAAGTTTAGTCACCGGTAAGTTCTTGTCATCGTAAGTACATGTGTATCATAGAGAACCGCCAACGGGGTACCCCTTGCCCGATGATACGGAAGAATCCCCATATCAAAATGACAAGGCAAGCAGACAACAAGCATCTCAGCAATCTTCTTATTTACCATGGGAATATGGTGCTTTTTTCTCTCTTTCCTCTTTTCATAATCTCTTTTTTTTCTTTTTTCTCAATATAGGACTCTTTTTTTATAAGAAGAATGCTTCATAGACATCTCATTATGGCTACGCTGTAGGTTTCCACCATGTCAGCATGGATAAGACCAGCGGCCTAGGCGTTTCTCTAACACATATACATAACTCCATGGACTTACAAGCTCCCCTTTCATTTCACACCGACGACATCCATATACAAAAGAGCATGCTATCAACTAGGTACAAGTACCAAGTACAATGTTGAAAGCGTTCCCCATGAAAGCATGGTTCTGCTAATTCCCAACAAATAAGTGCAAGCATATACAACATAGACAACACAATGGTTCAAGTTTATTAAGAGCAAGAAAAGTAAAGTGTGCCATCAAGTTCATGAGAGCTTTAATCACTAGTTTTCTCATAACAAGTTTAATTCAGAAGGTAAACAAAAGCATGAATATACTTGGAATAGCATAAGCTAGTAGGTAGGTATGGTGGACTCTTTGGAATAACTTGGTTTAGGGAGTTGGATGCATGAGTGGAACTCATACTTGGTTGTGGAGGCTAGCAAAAGACTGGGAGCGACAAACTAAGAGAGCAATAATGGCCATAATCATGCAGAGCGACAAAACATCATTGATCAAAGCATAAAGTGATACTACAAGTTGAAAACTAAAGGATCATAAAGGCTATGGTGACTTGAGATAGTCATAACATGGTGTGAGAATGCGCCAAGTCAACCCAAATAAAGGATCAAAGAAGAATACCAATATACTATGCTTTAATATGCTAAATCAAAGCATGATTCATCCAAGGCACATTAAGCAATCTCAATTGTTTATAACAAGTCACGCTACAACAAAGAATACTAAGCATAAAGCCAAAATATCAAGAATGGCATGACAAAGCATAGGCCATAATCAAAAACAAGCTCTTTTTACCACATAAGCATGAACTTTCCTACTCTTTTCCAATCCAAACCAAACTATTTGCAAACCAATCTATGAAAGAGGGGGTCCAACCAATTTATTCAGAAAACTAAGAAAACCAAGCAAATGAAAAACCAAAACGAAAACAAAAAAGAAGACGCTCCAAGAACAACACAACTGTGCATGAAACAATAAAAATGAAGCGTTTGGAAGAAACCTGAGATTTTTATTGATGAAGAGGGGATGCCTTGGGCATCCCCAAGCTTTGACGCTTGTACTTCTTGGATATTTCTTGGGGTGACACACGTGGCATCCCCAAGATTGAGCTTTAGTCCATCCTTCATCTCATTACTCATTCCTTCCATAGACCTAAAATTTTTCCTTCATACAAAACTTCACACAATCTTTATTAGCAACATTAGTGCACTCAAGATAAATAAGTCTTAAGGTTCAGTTCCAACACCAAATAAACTTCCATTAGAACACTAGCTACTATAGAACTTCCCTCAAAAAGCTCAATTCCCCAAAAGAACTCAAAAAGGAACCAACAAGAAGCAAATGCAGAAAATGGCAGAAATCTGTCAAAACAGACCAGCAGTTAAGACGAATTTTTTCGAAGACCTTCTGTTGCTCAAATCGAAAAGTGTTGAACTAACGAAAGTTAGATAACAACCTCGGGCAGAAGCACAAAATCACGCCTCAAAAGGACGTACAGAGATTTTACACGAAATTTTACGGTGAAGCATAGAAATCTGTTTCAGGACAGCAACTTTCCCAATCATTACTTCTCTCTCATTAGAGGTTACTCTTGGCACAAAAAGCAAATAAAAAGGATAAGGAGAGGTTATTATAGAAGTAACAACTTCCAAGACTCATCTAAAACTTTTGGGTTATCTCCCAATAAGTACTTTGCTTTAACGCCTTTAAGTTAGGCATGATAGTTTGAGAAGATGCTCAGATAAGACATATGAATTGAAGTAAAAGAGAGCATCAAGAAGCAAATTCAAAGCACATTTAAGTCTAACCCACTTCCTATGCATAGGAATCTTATAAAGAAACAAGTCATGAAAGAACAAAGCAACAAGCATAGGAAAGCAAAACAAGTGCAACTTCAAGACTTTTAACATAAAGAGGGGAAACTTAATATTGTTGAGATACATAAAACCATGTTTCCCTCTCTCATAATAACTTTCAGTAGCATCATGAATAAAATTAACAATATAACTATCACATAAAACATTTTTATCATGAGCCACATGCATATAATCATTATTACTCTCCACACAAGCATAGTTATTCTTATTAATTGTAGTGGGAGCAAATTCAACAAAATAGCTATCATTATTATTCTCATCACCATAATCATCAAATATAGGAGGAATATTGTAATCATTAATTTTCTCCTCAATAGTAGGTGGACTGAAAATATCATATTCATCATTGTAATCATCATATATTGGTGGTTTTGTATCATCATAAGCAATAGAATAGCTATCTTCGAAAGCTGGGGAACAAAAAAGATCATTTTCATAAAAACTAGCTTCCCCAAGCTTAGACTTTTCCATAGCATGAGCAATAATGGTGTTCAAAGAATTCATACTAATAACGTTGCTATTAGCATGCAAATAAAGTACCATAGGTTTTTTAATTTTCTCTTCAAACACTTCATGTCCTAACTCAAGATAAATACTATAAAGCTCTCTAATTTTGTTGTTGTTTTCCATTAAGCCTAACTAGTGAAAACAAGAAACAAAAAGACTAAATTGCAGAATCTAAAGGAAATAACTTCGAGCACTCACACCGGAGGATGTGAGTACCTTTTACATTACCTCCCCGGCAACAACGCCAGAAAATAGGCGTTTGCCGTGGGAGGTTCTTCTTCTTTAATCCTCCGGTGTGAATACCTTTTACCTTACCTCCCCGGCAACGGCGCCAGAAAATAGCTTGATGTCTACGCACTTCTATTCTTGTAGACAGTTGTTGGGCCTCCAAGTGCAGAGGTTTGTAGAACAGCAGCAAGTTTTCCCTTAAGTGGATCACCCAAGGTTTATCGAACTCAGGGAGGAAGTGGTCAAAGGTATTCCCTCTCAAGCAACCCTGCAATCAAAATACAAGAAGTCCCTTGTGTCCCCAACACACCCAATACACTTGTCAGGTATATAGGTGCACTAGTTCGGCGAAGAGATAGTGAAATACAAGTGGTATAGATAATGATAAGTGGTAATGGTGATAGAAAATAGCTTGCTGGCGTGTGGTTGACGTGGGAAAAGACTAAAGGCAAACTGAAATAAAGAAGGAAGCAAGCAAACATGTAACAGATCTAGTAGCAAATGGTGTTTCAATGCTTAGAAACAAGGCCTAGGGATCATACTTTCACTAGTGAACACTCTCATATCAATATCTTCTCTTTATGATACTACTCTTAACTACTCTCCGGTTGGACACTCTAATCGATGGTAGGGCTATAACAGCACACCTCAAAGTAAGCCTTTCCCATCTAGATAACCCCACACTGTCACCTTGAGTACTAGATGAGTCCAACAAACACCACAATTTCATAAAGACATCCAACTCCAAATATAACTCATAACAAGTATTTGTAATCTCTAGCCTAAGTGCCACCATGGTGTGCACACTGTCAACTTCACACACATGGGGAGAGCAGAGATCTATTAAAGCACTTGAGTAGCAAGGTAGATCTATAGATTACAAGCTCATGATCTCAAGAAGATCATGCATAGAGAGAGAGATGAATACATAGCTACCGGTAGAACCCTTAGCCTCGAGGAAGAACTACTCCCTCCTCATCATGGGAATCAGCAATGGTGATGGAGATGGTGGTGGAGATCGATGGAGATGGCTCCGGGGGCACTTCCCCGTCCCGGCAGGGTGCCGAAACAGAGACTTTCTGTCCCCCGAATCTCCCCTTCGGTGGCGGTGGTGCTGCGGAACTTTTCGTGGCTGGAGGCTTGATGATTTAGGATTTTCGCATAGGGAGGCTTCTTATAGGCGAAGAGGCAAGGTCGGTGGGCGGCCAGGGGGCCCACACCACCTGGTGGTGCTGCCAGGGCTAGCCCGCGCCGCCACATGGTGTGGCTGCCCTGTGGCCCCTCTCCATCTCGTCTTCTGGCTCCGTGAGTCTTCCGGTAAAATATCAACTTTGGCTTTTGTCCCGTCCAATTCCGAGAATATTCATTTTCTGACTTTCTGGAACCAAAAACAGCAGAAAACAGGCAGCTGTCACTATGGCTCTTGTTAATAGGTTAGTCCAAGAAATCATGTGAAAAGTACTCCAAAGTTGGAACAAAACATAAGAAAGTAGATAAAACCAAGCATGGAACATCAAAAATTGTAGATAGATTTGCAATGTATCAACATCCCCAAGCTTAACTCCTGCTCGTCCTCGAGTAGGTAAGTGATAAAAAGAAAGAATAATTTTTGAGTTGACATGCACCATCATAAACTTGATCAAAGTATTTGTAAAACATTCAAAGCTGGGATCATAGTACTTCAATCATAACATGAAAGACAAAGTTCTAGCAATAAGACAAAGAAATTATGATGCAACATGAAAAGGCACAAACAAAAGATTCATGAATAACAATGCTTTGGAAGACGTTTGTTTGTTTCACATAAAGAAAACATAGCATAATAGTATTCAGCTTGTCCCTCATAGAGTAGCAAATATAAATGCATAGGACACCTTCAAAGTTCATAAGAGTGACTAGATACAAATAGTTTAAAACAAGCAATATCAAGTTATGCATCAATCAACTAGTCTTGGGACAATGCACATAGAACTAAGAATGGCCACTATGCTCTCAAAGTAAGTGCATAAAGATAGAAGGTGGAGACTCAATATATAAGTGGAAGAAAGGCCTTCTTATAAAAGGAAGTAGGGATTCAAGTCTCATAAAGAGCTTCCAAAAATTATGGTACTTTTTAGCTTTCAGCTCTCATATCCCCTATATAAGCATCTTGAAGTGATTAAGGTTAAAGTGAACAAACTATGGTCTACATGCTTGACGAAGTATAAGTTAGAAATCTCATGTCCCTTGTATACGAGGGCCGCTCCTCATGCTACTCAAGTTTAGTCACCGGTAAGTTCTTGTCATCGTAAGTACATGTGTATCATAGAGAACCGCCAACGGGGTACCCCTTGCCCGATGATACGGAAGAATCCCCATATCAAAATGACAAGGCAAGCAGACAATGAGCATCTCAGCAATCTTCTTATTTACCATGGGAATATGGTGCTTTTTTCTCTCTTTCCTCTTTTCATAATCTTTTTTTTCTTTTTTCTCAATATAGGACTCTTTTTTTATAAGAAGAATGCTTCATAGACAGCTCATTATGGTTACGCTGTAGGTTTCCACCATGTCAGCATGGATTAGACCAGCGGCCCAGGCGTTTCTCTAACACATATACATAATTCCATGGACTTACAAGCTCCCCTTTCATTTCACACCGACGACATCCATATACAAAAGAGCATGATATCAACTAGGTACAAGTACCAAGTGTAATGTTGAAAGCGTTCCCCATGAAAGCATGGTTCTGCTAATTCCCAACAAATAAGTGCAAGCATATACAACATAGACGACACAATGGTTCAAGTTTATTAAGGGCAAGAAAAGTAATGTGTGCCATCAAGTTCGTGAGAGCTTTAATCACTAGTTTTCTCATAACAAGTTTAATTCGGAAGGTAAACAAAAGCATGAATATACTTGGAATAGCATAAGCTAGTAGGTAGGTATGGTGGACTCTTTGGAATAACTTGGTTTAGGGAGTTGGATGCATGAGTGGAACTCATACTTGGTTGTGGAGGCTAGCAAAATACGGGGAGCGACAAACTAAGAGAGCAATAATGACCATAATCATGCAGAGCGACAAAACATCATTGATCAAAGCATAAAGTGATACTACAATTTGAAAACTAAAGGATCATAAAGGCTATGGTGACTTTAGATAGTCATAACATGGTGTGAGCATGCGCCAAGTCAACCCAAATAAAGCATCAAAGGAGAATACTAATATACTATGCTTTAATTTGCTAAAACAACGCATGATTCATACAAGGCACATTAAGAAATCTCAATTGTTTATAACAAGTCACGCTACAGCAAAGAATACTAAGCATAAATCCAAAACAATATCAAGCATGGCATGACAAAGCATAGGCCACAGTCAAAAACAAGCTCTTTTTACCACATAAGCATGAACTTTCCTACACTTTTCCAATCCAAACCAAACTATTTGCAAACCAATGTATGAAAGAGGGGGTCCAACCAATTTATTCAGAAAACTAATAAAACTAAGAAAACAAAAAACCAAAATGAAAACGAAAAAGAAGATGCTCCAAGAACAACACAAATGTGCATGAAACAATAAAAATGAAGCGTTTGGAAGAAACCTGGGATTTTTATTGATGAAGAGGGGATGCCTTGGGCATCCCCAAGCTTTGACGCTTGTACTTCTTGGATATTTCTTGGGGTGACACACGTGGCATCCCCAAGCTTGAGATTTAGTCCATCCTTCATCTCATTACTCATTCCTTCCATACACCTAAAATTTTTCCTTCGTACAAAACTTCACACAATCTTTATTAGCAACATTAGTGCACTCAAGATAAATAAGTCTTAAGGTTCAGTTCCAACACCAAATAAACTTCCATTAGAACACTATCTACTGTTGCACTTCCCTCAAAAATCTCAATTCCCCAAAACAACTCAAAAATGAACCAACAAGAAGCAAATGCAGAAAATGGCAGAAATCTGTCAGAACAGACCAGCAGTTAAGACGAATTTTTTCGAAGACCTTCTGTTGCTCAGATCGAAAAGTGTTGAACTAACAAAAGTTAGATAACAACCTAGGGCAGAAGCACAAAATCACGCCTCAAAAGGACGTACAGAGATTTTGTACGAAATTTTAAGGTGAAGCACAGAAATCTGTTTCGGGACAACAACTTTCCCAATCAGTACTTCTCTCTCATTAGAGGTTACTCTTGGCACAAAAAGCAAATAAAAAGGATAAGGAGAGGTTATTACAGAAGTAATAACTCCCAAGACTCATCTAAAACTTTTGGGTTATCTCCCAATAAGTACTTTTCTTTAACGCCTTTAAGTTAGGCATGATATTTTGAGAAGATGCTCATGTAAGACATATGAATTGAAGTAAAAGAGAGCATCAAGCAGCAAATTCAAAGCACATTTAAGTCTAACCCACTTCCTATACATAGGAATCTTATAAAGAAACAAGTCATGAAAGAACAAAGCAACAAGCATAGGAAAGCAAAACAAGTGCAACTTCAAGACTTTTAACATAAAGAGGGGAAACTTAATATTGTTGAGATACATAAAACCATGTTTCCCTCTCTCATAATAACTTTCAGTAGCATCATGAATAAAATTAACAATATAACTATCACATAAAACATTTTTATCATGAGCCACATGCATATAATCATTATTACTCTCCACATAAGCATAGTTATTCTTATTAATTGTAGTGGGAGCAAATTCAACAAAAGAGCTATCATTATTATTCTCATCACCATAATCATCAAATATAGGAGGCATATTGTAATCATTAATTTTCTCCTCAATAGTAGGTGGACTGAAAATATCATATTCATCATTGTAATCATCATATATTGGTGGTTTTGTATCATCATAAGCAATAGAATAGCTATCTTCCAAAGCTGGGGAACTAAAAAGATGATTTTCATAAAAACTAGCTTCCCCAAGCTTAGACTTTTCCATAGCATTAGCAATAATGGTATTCAAAAAATTCATACTAATAACATTGCTATTAGCATGCAAATAAAGTTCCATAGGTTTTTTAATTTTCTCTTCAAACACTTCATGTCCTAACTCAAGATAAGTACTATAAAGCTCTCTAATTTTGTTGTTGTTTTCCATTAAGCCTAACTAGTGAAAACAAGAAACAAAAAGACTAAATTGCAGAATCTAAAGGAAATAACTTCGAGCACTCACACCGGAGGATGTGAGTACCTTACCTCCCCGGCAACGGCGCCAGAAAATAGGTGTTTGCCGTGGGAGGTTCTTCTTCTTTAATACTCCGGTGTGAATACCTTTTACCTTACCTCCCCAGCAACGGCGCCAGAAAATAGCTTGATGTCTACGCACTTCTATTCTTGTAGACAGTTGTTGGGCCTCCAAGTGTAGAGGTTTGTAGAACAGCAGCACGTTTTCCCTTAAGTGGATCACCCAAGGTTTATCGAACTCAGGGAGGAAGTGGTCAAAGGTATTCCCTCTCAAGCAACCCTGCAATCAAAATACAAGAAGTCCCTTGTGTCCCCAACACACCCAATACACTTGTCAGGTGTATAGGTGCACTAGTTCGGTGAAGAGATAGTGAAATACAAGTGGTATAGATAATGATAAGTGGTAATGGTGATAGAAAATAGCTTGCTGGCGTGTGGTTGATGTGGGAAAAGACTAAAGGCAAACTGAAATAAAGAAGGAAGCAAGCAAACATGTAACAGATCTAGTAGCAAACGGTGTTTCAATGCTTAGAAACAAGGCCGAGGGATCATACTTTCACTAGTGAGCACTCTCATATAAATATCTTCTCTTTATGATACTACTCTTAACTACTCTCCGGTTGGACACTCTAATCGATGGTAGGGCTATAACAACACACCTCAAAGTAAGCCTTTCCCATCTAGATAATCCCCACACTGTCACCTTGAGTACTAGATGAGTCCAACAAACGCCACAATTTCATAAAGACATCCAACTCCAAATATAACTCATAACAAGTATTTGTAATCTCTAGCCTAAGTGCCACCATGGTGTGCACACTGTCAACTTCACACACATGGGGAGAGCAGAGATCTATTAAAGCACTTGAGTAGCAAGGTAGATCTATAGATTACAAGCTCATGATCTCAAGAAGATCATGCATAGAGAGAGAGAGATGAACACATAGCTATCGGTAGAACCCTTAGCCTCGTGAAAGAACTACTCCCTCCTCATCATGGGAATCAGCAATGGTGATGGAGATGGTGGTGGAGATCGATGGAGATGGCTCCGGGGGCACTTCCCCGTCCCGGCAGGGTGCCGGAACAGAGACTTTCTGTCCCCCGAATCTCCCCTTCGGTGGCGGCGGTGCTGCGGAACTTTTCGTGGCTAGAGGCTTGATGATTTAGGGTTTTTGCATAGGGAGGCTTCTTATAGGTGAAGAGGCAAGGTCGGTGGGCGGCCAGGGGGCCCACACCACCTGGTGGCGCGACCAGGGCTAGCCCACGCCACCACATGGTGTGGACGCCCTGTGGCCCCTCTCCATCTCGTCTTCTGGTTGCGTGAGTCTTCCGGTAAAATATCAACTTTGGCTTTTGTCCCGTCCAATTCCGAGAATATTCATTTTCTGACTTTCTGGAACCAAAAACAGCAGAAAACAGGCAGCTGGCACTATAGCTCTTGTTAATAGGTTAGTCCAAGAAATCATGTGAAAAGTATTACAATGTTGGAACAAAACATAAGAAAGTAGATAAAACCAAGCATGGAACATCAAAAATTGTAGATACATTTGCAATGTATCAATGCTCATTGTCTGCTTGCCTTGTCATTTTGATATGGGGATTTTTTCGTATCATCGGGCAAGGGGTACCCCGTTGGCGGTTCTCTATAATACACATGTACTTATTATGACAAGAACTTACCGGTAACTAAACTTGAGTAGCATGAGGAGCGACCCTCGTATTCAAGGGACATGAGATTTCCAACTTATACTTTGTCAAGCATATACTCCATAGTTTGTTCACTTTAATCTTAATCACTTCAAGATGCTTATGATAGGGGCGATGAGAGCTGAAAGCTAATAAGTACCATAATTTTTGGAAGCTCTTTATGAGACTTGAATCCCTGCTTCCTTCTATGAAGGCCTTTCTTTTACTTTTACGTTGAGTCTCCATCTTCTATCTTTATGCACCTATTGAGAGAGCATCGTGGCCATTCTTAGTTCTGTGTGCATTTTCCCAAGACTTGTTGATTGATGCATAACTTTGATATTGCTTGTTCTTAAACTATTTGTATCTAGTCACCCTTATGAACTTTAAAGGTGTCCTATGCACTTATGTTTTGCTACATTATGAGGGACAAGCTGAATGCCACTATGCTATGTTTTCTTTATGTGAAACAAACAAACATCTTGCAAAGCATTGTTATTCATGAATATTTTGTTTGTGCCTTTTCATGTTACAACATAGTTGCTATGTATTATTGTTAGAACTTGATCTTTCATGCTATGTTGAAGTACTATGATCCTATCTATCAATGTTTTACAAATACTTTGATCAAGTTTATGATGGTGCATGTCACCTCAAAAATTATTCTTTCTTTTTTATCACTTACCTACTCGAGGACGAGCAGGAGTTAAGCTTGGGGATGTTGATACATTGCTAACGTATATATAATTTTTGATGTTCCATGCTTGGTTTATATCTACTTTCTTATGTTTTTCCACACTTTGGAGTACTTTTTATAAACTTTTTGGACTAACCTATTAACAAGATGGCACAGTGCCAGCTGCCTATTTTTGCTGTTTTTGGTTCCACGAAAGTCAGAAAATGAATATTCTCAAAATTGGACGGGACAAAAGCCAAAGTCAATATTTCATCGAGGGGGACATAGAGCTAGAACACAAGATGGAGAGGGGCCAGGGGCCGCCCACACCACCTGGCCGCGCGGACAGGCCTGGCTCGTGCCAGGGGGTGGTGCGGCCGCCTAGGGCACCTCCTCAGCCTCCCTTTTCGCCTATATATTGCCTCCGATACAGAAACCCTAAGGACCCGATCAAAAATCCACGAAAGAGTCTGTTGGCGCCATCATCTCCATCCCTAGATCGGGAGGGATCTGAAGCTCTTCCCGGCACCCTGCCGGAGGGGATAATTCACCCTAGAGGCCTTCTTCATCACCATGCAAGCCTCTGGTGTGATGCGTGAGTAGTTCATCCTTGGACTACGGGTCCATGTAGTAGCTAGATGGTTGGTTCTTCTCCTTTGTGCTATCATGTTTAGATCTTGTGAGCTCTGTTCATGATCAAGATCATCTATTTGTAATCATACATGTTGTGTTTGCGAGGATCCGATGGATATTGAGATGCTATTTCAGATTGATTATTGATTTTATCATGTCTTTGTTATTTGTGATCTTGCATGCTCTCCGTTGTTAGTAGATATCCTGGCCGAGTAGATGCTAGCAACTCCAAGAGGGAGTATTTATGCTCGATAGTGGGTTCATGCCTCTAGTAATCTGGGGAAGTGACAGAAATCTCTAAGGTACTAGATGTGCTGTTTCTACTATGGAGAAAACAACAATCCTTTGTTCATAGAACAATCTATTGTTTACTTTACACTCCATGCTTAATGCAATTATCTGTTGCTTGCAACTTAATACTGGAGGGGGTTCGGATGATAACCTGAAGGTGGATTATTAGTCATAGTTGTAGTTGGATTATGGTCTATGTATAATGTTGTAATTCCCAATCAAATATCATAGGAGTCAAGATGATTAGTATATGCTTGTATGCTTTCTCGATGTTTGTCAATTGCCCCGCTATATGTTAACCCAACATGTGATCTATCTTAAGGAGAATCACCACTAGTGAATTATGGACCCGGTCCTTTCTTTTACCATCAATCTACAACTATTTACTATTTTCTATTGACTTTCTGCAAGCTATTACTTTCTTCCACACAATACGTTTAATACTTTGTTTTCAACAAAACCGGCGAGATTGACAACCTCACTATAAGTTTGGGATGAAGTTCTGTGGTTGTGTTGTGCAGGATTTGATGGGGATATGCCGAATGGGGTATGCCCAGTAGGACGTTCTGATTGGGCCAAAGGTCCCACGGGTGGGCCTATAGGATGGTGGTTGGAATGCGACCAAGGATAAGGCCCGGCGACTGGAGACTGGAGGCCCAGAAGCATACTCGAAGCCTAGCCGGATTAGGTCAAAGCCTCCGAATCCTTATCCTGTTCGGTTGTAAATTGTAAACCCTAGCGAGGTGCCTCATATATAAACCTCCCTAGGGTACCCTGAGGACTTACGTTCCATCATACACCCCTTCAAGCGACTCGCTGCTTAGACGCCGAGCTCGCCACCCCTTGTAACTCGCTCTCCGTTAATCCAATCTAGCAGGAGTAGGTCTTTACCCTCTAGGGGGCGAACCTTGATAAATCCATGTGCATCCGCCCCCATCTCGCACCGCAGATGGCCGCCAGCTCTCTCCCTGATTCAATCAATCGCTGCCTACTGCAGCGACTGCCGTGGCCATTTCCACGATAGTGGCGCCCACCGTGGGGCCTAGCCGGACTGGCCTGAGTTCTACGGCGAGACCCTATTCGCCGATTGATCGGCCGCTCGCCACCGGCCGCATGATCGCCATCGGCGGGATCTTACAGATCCTGCCCAGCAGCTACATCCCAGCGTCGCGCACTGTCACCCACGGCGCGGTGTTGCCGGTTGGCTCCATCAACCTCTTCGTCGGCTTCACTGGCGCGGTCGACCTAGCGACGATGGTGATCGTTGGTGGATCGCCGCCACAACGCGATCTGCTCTCGGAGGAGCAGGTCCGCTCCATCAGGAGCCTTGTCACCGAATACGACTCGGCCGCCAGCAACGCGGCCGAGACCAACGCCGCCACGTACGACGAGGCCCTAAACAACGATGCCGACTCCACGACCCCTGCCTCGGTCGATGGATCTATCACCACGACATCGCAAGAGGACTCCATCACACGGGTCTCCAACCCTAAGGATTTCGAGGACTCCTCCATCCTCGAGATCTTCGATTCCGATTCCGGCTCGGAGTCGCTCGAGGACTTCTGCGCCAGATCCAATCACTTCAATGTGATCTACTGGCGGGTAGCACGGCCGGCCCGCCAGATCCGTTCTCCACACCGATCCCACCGACTGCCATGGCAACAGAGGTGGAGGAAGCCCGTCTATGACTCACGGAGGCACAGTGCAATGAGCTTGCCGAGCGTGAGAGATACCGCCTCGAGCGAGAAACGGAGTGGGAGCTATCACTCTATCACTAGCGCCGCATCAGGACCCGCCTAAACTCCAACGTGCAGGGCCTCGTCCTCAACTTCAACGATGAAAGCGACCCTGCACGTGCGACCGAGCGTGAGTACTACGAGAACACACCACCAGGTGGAAGTAACCGACCACCACCCAGCGCACCAGCGACCGGAGCCCCTCCACCACCCATTGGCCGTGCGCCCCCACCAGACCAGCCGTGGATCATCATCTCGCCACAGGCCCGCGACGCCAACAGACTCCCACTCTACTCCACCCCGATGGACAACGTTGTCGTGTCTGACGCCGCAGTCACCAACCTCGACGTCCAGGGAGAAGGCACGCTGCAGATCCAGTACGCCAAGGCCCTACTCGCCAGGGCTGTCGAGCAACAAGCCGCGGGAGTCGACCCGCAGGGTCGGATGTATTCCTACTCCTCGGCAAGCAGGGCGGCCTCAAGAGGCCACCCCACCATCGCCAACGCCGTGACCTGCCCATCACCGCAGCCCCTGGCGATGCAGCCACGGGCCTCCAACCGCGCGCTCTCCACCAACGAGCCGCGACCGGTGAACAACACGGTCGCCGCCAACAGGCAGCCCATCGACGCTCGCACGCGCATCGTCAACAACCAGGCCTGACGGGCGCACCAGCCCAACGACTTGAGGCATACCCTCAGTAACCGTGGCAAACCCGAACCCAGGGGCTCGCTCAGCCGAGTCGGCCCCCAATGCTTCGGGCCCATGATTAGAGGGGAAAAATACCCCGCCAACTTCAAGGCGCCCAAGGAGATCGAAAAGTACGATCCAATGTACGACCCAGAAGTGTGGCTAGACACATACCTCATGGCGATGGGAATCGCTGGCCACACCGACCTTCTCGCCGCTCGCTACCTCCCCCTGATGATGGAGGGCGTGACCCGACAATGGATCAACATCCTCCCCGCCGACAGCATCGACTCCTGGGAGGAAATGCGGGATGCTGTCGTCAGGCACTTCGAGGGCTCCTACACCCGCGCCACCACCATCGAAGACCTAGAGCATTGCATCCAGGGACAACGTGAGTCGACCCGCCACTGGATTCAAAGGTGGCAAGAACTATGGATCAATGCTTCCGGCATCCACCCAGACACGGCGATACATTGCTTCAAGAACGTGTGCCGGTATGAACCTCTGGTCGCCAAGATCAAGCGGGTCTACCGAATGCTCGACAACATCCCTGACCTCCTCGAGATCACCAAGCGCTACGTGGAGGAGGACCCCAACCAAGACTCCGACGACGAGTCGGGAGGAAGACGCCGCACCAGCGGCCACGACAGCGGGCGACAGCGCGACATGCGCTACAGCAACACCTGCATCACTGGCAAATGCCACATGGACGGGCGAGTCGACTTCATCGCCAACACCGGATACAGCCAACGCGACCCCAAGAGCTACCGCCGCGACGGAGGAAATTACCGCGACAGCGGAAACTACCGTGCCAACAACACGGTGAGGCCGAAATTCGACCTTGCTTCCCTGCTCAACCAGCCCTGCGTCTACCACAGCAGGGAGGGGAAACCCGCCACCCACACCACCGCGGACTGCCACTCTCTCAAAGACATCGAAAAGGCAAGGCGAGGGAGGACCCCAACAACAACCCACCTCGGGACAACGGAAACGCCGGCGGCTTCAGCAACGCCGTCGGCTCGCTACACACCTTTACCAGGCTCGGCACCAAGCGCGAGAGGAAGGTGCTCGCCCATGCAGTCGCTGTCAATGCGGTGACACAGGTCGATATCCCACACTTCCTCAACTGGTCCGAGCAGAGCATCACCTGGTGTCGCCAGGACCACGCTCCCAAGATCGAGTACCCAGGGTGAGTCGCCCTGGTGGTCAGGCCCAAAGTGGCTGACTATTGGCTACCCAAGACACTGATGGACGACGGGAGCTCCATCAACATCATGTATCTGGACACGTTCAAAAGGCTCTAGCTCCCGGAATCAGCAATCCAGCCGACCCTCACAACCTTACACGGCATCATCCCCGGTCGGAAGGCATACCCGATCGGAAAAGTGACATTACCGGTCACCTTTGGCACACCAGCAAACTACCGCACCGAGTGAGTCGAGTTCGAGCTGGTGAACTTCTGCATCCCCTACCACTGCGTCCTGGGACGCCAAACGTTCGCCAAATTCATGGCGACCCCCACTATGCATACAACATGATGAAGCTCCCAGGGCCGAGCGGCATCATCACCGTCCATGGCGACCCTGATATGGCCGTGGAATGCAAGGACAAAGGCGCTGAGCTCGCCGATGCCATCATCACCGTGGAGACTGATCGCACGGAGGAGCTTGCGAAATACGCGGGCAACATCAACAAGGATGACCCCACCATCCTGAAGAAGCCAACCGCCACGAACTCCATGTTCGAGGCGACCACACATACCCACACCGTCGAGCTTGTCCCGGGTGACTCTAGCCAGACGGTCACTATCGAGGCGCACATGAGCCCCGCATAGGAAAACACGCTCATCGGGTTCCTCCGTGAGAACCGCGACATCTTCGCATGGAAACCTTCTGACATGCCAGGTGTCCTGAGGGAACTTGCTGAGCACAAACTAAACGCCAACCCCAAAGTGCGACCAGTAAAGCAGTCGCTGCGGCCCTTCAATGAAGAGCGCTGTCGAGAAATAGCCAAAGAAGTGCAACGCCTGCTGGCAGCAGGTTTCATCTGGCAAATAAAATACTCCAAGTGGCTAGCAAACCTAGTACTGGTTCTAAAAAAGAACAACACATGGAGAATGTGTATCGACTACACCAACCTCAACAGCGCCTGCCCGAAGGAGGAGTTCGTCCTACCGCGCATCGATTAGATCATCGACTCGACCGCATGATCGGGGTCGCTGTGCTTTCTCGACGCATACTCTGGTTACAACCAGATCAAAATGGCGGCCGAGGACGAAGAGAAGACGACGTTTGTCGTTGTATTGGGAACGACAGTACCTAAGGAGGTTAGATAGAGGTGTGGAGACTAGCAGGGAAGCTATCGACAGCGTCCGTAGGCAGGATAGGATACAAGCAAGCGTAGCTGGACGCAGGAAGTACCCAGGTTCGGAGCCCTCTTGATGAGGTAAAGCTCCTACTCCTACCGGATCTGACTATGTGGGATATACGAACTACAAGTGCTCCTCGAGCTGTATTCTCTAGCTACTGCCTTAAATGCAATGAGACCAACCCTTTCTACTGAGGCCTTGCCTCTCCTTATATAGGCAGAGAGGCAATGGTCTCACTGGCCAGTCCGACTGGCGGGCCCCATAGGCGGGTCCCAGCCGGCTGGTCATCTACAGTATCCGGTATGGTATGTCGCGTCGGAGTACGAGCGGTATGGCTGTCGTAGGCACAGTGGACACCGTGCGAGCATGTCGTCAGCACCGGGCCACTGTTCCCATGTCATCCTCGCAAAGTCTTCGGTATGGCCGAGTAGTGGCCGGTCTTGTCATCGTACAGGGCGTACCGTGCGCTGATACGCACATCGTCCTGTCTCCTTGATTGGTTCTGGCTACGTCGCCGTAGCCGGTTGCTTCTCGTTGATCTGGCTACCATGAGGTAGCCGGCCTGGCCTGCTTTGTCCGGCTGCATCTGGTTAGCCGGACGCGATCCGACTACACAGTTTCTTGTCCGGTTGGGGTATCTGGGGATCATCCCCCCGACACTAGCCCCCGAGCGCGTGTGGATTCCTCCCTTAGGCGAAATGTGCGCGCGCTCCCTCCTGATTTTGAATTTGTGTCGGGCTACGCCTGACGGTTGCGCTACCCGTGACGTCAGTGCTGACGCCGGCCACGCGCGCACGCGCCATCATTGCACTGCGGCGGGCAGCGTAACGTCCCGTCGCACGTTGCCTCAGGAAACAGCTGCCCGGCGCTTCGGTTCTCGCTCCCGGATCTTCTGCGCATCCCGCGTCAGCACACGGGATCTGGGCGGCGGTTGGGGTGAGGGTCGCCCGAATGCGCGCCACGTGGCGCCATGGACAGTTGCGCTTCCGGTCCTTTAAAGGGACGCTGCGGGGGGAGCAGTTCCCTTCCTTCACTCCCCTGCTCCAGTTTTCCTCTTCCCTTGCACGCTCCTGCCCTCTGCGCCCTTGCTCTGCTGCCGCTGTAGCCCGCTGCGCCGCCCGCTCTTCGTCGTCGGCGGTATAGGCCACCGTCACTCCTCCACCGCCGCGCCTCCTTGTCAACCGGTGATGGCAGCCGAACGCGGAGGCTGGTGTGGCTCCTCCATCATGGAGGACCACATCCAGAAGTACCGCGCGACCCGCGTCCTTCCGTCGGAGGAGGAAGTGGCGGTGCGGTTGGCGCCGGCGGGAGAGGTGTCGCCGCACCCGGCGGAGGGGGAGAGTGTCATCTTCCTCTCGCATCTGGCGCGCGGGTTCGTGTTGCCGGTGCACCCCTTCTTCCTCACCTTCCTGGCGTTCTTCGATCTCCATCTCCACCATCTTGGCGCCAACGCGATCGGAACGTTGGCGCATTCATGGCCTTCTGCAAGAGCTACCTCGGGATCCAGCCGGATCTCAGGCTCTTCTGTCGGCTCTTCCGAGTTTGGCCGCAGGTGCAGTACACGAAGGGGCCGCTAGTCGTCTGCGGTGGCGCCTCCATCTACTCCCGTGCCCAGTCCGGCTACCCAAAGTTCTTGCTCCACGACACGGTACGACTGTGGCAACAGTCGTACTTCTACGTCAAGAATGTCACCAACATCGACCGGATCAACCTTCCGGCTTTCCAGGATGTCGAGTCCAGCCGGAAGAACTAGGAGCTGAAGATTCACGGCAACAAGGCGGAGTCGGACGCGATGCTGTAGCTGATGCGCTCCCTCGTTACCTGTCGGCTAACCGGCCTGGACATCACCCTCAGCTAGATGTCCCGGCTGATGATGCCGTTATAGCAGCGAGCACACAAAATGTGCTACTACTCTGGCTGGCCGGCTGGACCCGACCCGACTGTCGCGCCGCGATCCCTGCTACCACAACCTGAAGGAGTGGGTGTGGACGATCACGAAGGAGCGGCTGCCGGAGGGCTGGACCTTCAACCTGGCACCCTACAACCGGGACAACCGCGCGCCCCGGGTAGGTCCTTTTAGCCGAAGCTTTCTTTCGTATTTCTTTCTTGTTTTGTCCGGCTAACTTCTTGTATTCGGCAGATCTTCGCTTGCATCCTTCGCGAGGAGGGTGAGGCTCCTCTCGAGGTTTTCACGCCTGACTTGCCCGAGCCGCGTGCTCGGCGGTCCGGCGAGGAGTCGGACGGGGATGGTGATGCCTTCCCCAGCCGGAACGATGAACCAGCTGCCGACCCCCATGCAGAGGTTCATGAGGAGGAGGAGGCTGCGCCGACTTCCGATCCGAAGCAGCGCCCTGCGACGGACGGCGAAGCTGGCGGGAGCGGCTCTAGCCGTTCCAGCTCCTGCCGGCCTGCCGTGGAGGAGCCGGCCCCCAAGAGGAGCCAGACCAACGCCCTTCAGCCGAGTCGCTTGGGCCGAAAGAAGGGGCCGCCTCCGGTTGTGCAGGGGTACGTCTTTCCTCTTCTTCTTTCATCATCTTTCGCCTGTTTCTTTTCCTGCCTTTCTGCCCTTGGCTTATCTGCTTTTGTTTCCTTCCTCCTGTCTCCTGTTTTCTTAGCATGCTAGTATCCTTTGGAGTCGCGAGCCCGGCACGAGCGCCAACCGGGTCGCCACCCCGTGCTCCGACCGCATCTGCCCGCGCCCCTCCTTCTCCTGTGGCGCCGCCTCCGCCACCACCTCGATCTGAACCGGCTGCCTCAGCCGGAGCGGAGGGTCCGCAGCCGGATGTGGTGGCTCAGCCGGAGGCGGAGGATCCTCAGCCAGGTGGCTCTTCCGCGGGCGCGTGGGGGGCCGCTACCGGCAAGGAGCTCATGGTTGTCAGCGACGACAACTCCGACGAAGAGCCGGGGGAGGAGTGGAGGACGGCGGTGATTGCCACGAAGGAGTCCTTGGCCGTCAACGCCGTGGATGACTCCTCCTCCTCCGCTGCCTCGTTGACGGCCCTCGCCGCCACCCTCGAACTGGCGGTGAAGGAGATCCGGCTGCTGGAGGCCGTAGCCGGCGGGAGTCGGTCCTTGGAGCAAAGGCTTGGTGCTGCCAACTGGACTTCCTAGAGTAAGTTTGCTTCATCCGGCTTGTCTCTTTTTTTAGCTGATAGCCGGTTTTGTCGCAGCTATCCTCGTGTGCGCTCAGCGCGAGATCGATCGCTTGAAGAAAGCGAACGACCGGCTGAGCAAGTCCAACTCTACTCTATGGCTGAAGAATAAGGATTGACACGCGAAGGTAGACCGCCTGGAGGCCACCATCGAGGAGCGTGACGCCTCGCTCGCCAGCCAGATCGAGGCCTTCAATCTTCTCGAGGCCCAGAACAAGGACCAAGAGAAAGAGATCAAACGGCTGGCGACGAAGGAGAAGGCTCTGGTGGAGGAGCTGATGCAGGTTGGCTACACGGCTAAGGGTAAGTTCTTCTTTTCCATTTCCCTTTCTTTCTGGGTCCGGTAGACGGATCTGACTCTCTTTTCTGACAGCGTTTTATCCCGGCATAGACCTGCTGGCATACAACCGGCTGCAGGGGAACTGGCTGGGAGTGTAGCCGACGTCCCAGGAGCTCGTCGTCCTTCTTGGCGAAGAAGCTGCCAAGCTTCGTCAAGCGGTGTGAGACATCTTCTCCTTCCTGTGGTCGGATGCTCCAGTTCCGGAGACGATGGCACAGCTGGCTGCGAAGATGGGGGTTTCCGACCAGTTCAGGTACTGGGGGACCGGAGAGACGATGGCATTGACCTCCTTGGAGCGTCGCCTGCGGCTGTGCTTGTCGTCTAGCTCCGTCTCGAAGATGTGGTAGGCGGCGTGCGGCTGGGGGTAGCCGTTTTTGTTGTTGCCGCAGTTGCCGCCGTTACCATCACTACCGGCTCCCCTAGCCTATGGTGGTGGTCCACTAGGAGGGGGCGGGGGGAGACGAGGCTGGTTACCCTGGTCTTTTAGCTGGCGGGTCCAGCTGCAATTCTGAGTGGTGTGGGTAGCCGGTTTAAAGGGACCGCTGTGCCACTTGCACGGGCCGTCAAACATCTGGTCGAAGGTGAGCCATGGCTTCTGCCTCCTTGCATCGTTAGCTGGTGCGTCGGGCGCACCCCCCATAGCATTGACCTACCGCGCGTGGTAGCGGGTCTTCTGCTGCCCGGCTTGGCGGTCTCCATGGAACCGGTTGTCGTTGCCGTGGCTCCTGGAGGATCCGGCTTCGCCAGCCAGATTGCTTGGACGGTCGCGAGCCGGCTCCGTAGGAGTCGGACGCCCGTCAGCATTTACTCGGAGGGGCTTCTTCATGGCGGCATCCGTCGTGGCGTACTGGTCCGCAAGCGTCATGAGCTCCACCATGGTTTTCGACTCGTCACACAGTAGCCGGTGGCGAAGCATGGTGCCTTCTCGGCAACCCTCGATGAAGAAACTGATGGCCTGGCTCTCCAGGATGCCCTCGCAGGTGTTGCGCAACTCCGTCCATTTGGGGAGGTACTGGCGGTCGGTCTCGCGGTCACCCTAGACGCACAAGGCCAGGTCGCGTGGGCGCCCCGGACGCTTGTACGTGCCGTTGAAGTTGCGAATGAACACCTTCTCGAAGTCTAGCCAGGCGTTGATGCTATTGGGCGCAAGGCTGTTGAGCCACGTCCTTGCCGACCCGGTTAGCATAAGGGGGACGTAGTGCACAGGAGTGCGCTTGTTCCCATGGGCGATGCCGACTGCCGTAGCATAGTCGGTTAGCCAATCTTCCGGCTTCATGCTGCTGTCGTACTTGGGGGTGTCCCTGGGTAGGGATAACTTATCCGAAAACGGCTCGTTCCGGATGCGGGGTCCGAAACAAACCGGCCCAGTAGAATCTTCTTCCTCCGTGATGCGCGCTTGAGAGAGGAGCTCGATGCGGCCCCGGGCATCCGGACAATCCAGGTTGGGCGCTCCCACCCGGCCCGAGAGACGGGAACCGGCGGGTCTAGGCGCTCCGGTTGGTGGAGGGGGAGGCGGCAGGTTGCTGTTCACCGTCTGCTCCTGGCGCGGCTGGCCCTTGTTGCCAGAGCTGCGGCGCCTGCTGCGGGCCTTAGCCGGCTGAGGGGAGGATGCCTGCTGGGTGTCGCGCGGCGCGCCCCTGCTGTTGGCAGGCAGCTTGCTCCCCCTAGAGTAGCTGGGGTCCTCCTGCATCTGCCGGTTGGCATCAGCCTGCTCGTCCGCGATGCGGAGGAGCTCCTGCACGCGGGCGTGCTGGCGGGCTCGCTCCTCGCCCTCTAGATTGGGCAGTTCCTCTGCCGCGGCTCGCGCCGTGCGCATGTTCTTGATGGGCGTGTTGTAGGTGGGCCAGATGAGGGCGGGCGCGGGATCCAGCTCCCCATCCTTTTCCATCCTACCGCCTAGCTCGCCGCCCCGGCACCGTACCTGGCCGTGCCGGCTTGGCTCCGCGGTAGCCGGAGTGAAGCCGTGCGAGCGGTCGTACTCGCGCCGGGTGATCTCGAGTTGCTTGCGGGCTGCCGCCAGCTCCATGGCCTCCTGGAGGAGGATCTGTCTCTCCATGGTGAAGTTGGCCTCCGCCTCCTCCGGGTTATCCCCGAGGTTAACCGGCGTCAGGAGCCGATCAATGGCATCCTCCACCGGGTTCCGGGGCTGCGGAGGGGCAGAAGTTCCAACCTCGTCCGCGCCTCGCTCCCGCGGCTGGCGGGGATGAGAGCTGGAGCCGGCCATCATGACCTCCACACCGCAGGACGCGACGGAGGCGCTACCGCCTGGACGCGGCAGCTCCGCGACAGAGACAATTTCCCTAGGGAAACGCTCCGAAACGGTGGCGACATAGACAAGGAGGTTGCCGAATAGCAGGACGGTGCCGTTCGCCGGGAAGGAGGTTCCGGCGAAGCAGGATGCGTTGTTGATGACGTAGTCGAATTTGCCGAGCGTGAGCACCAAGCCGGAGGCCACGCGCTCACCGGCTGAAGTGCGGGGTCCCGTGCGAAACGTGACTCTGGTCGAAGCCATCTGCCCCACGGTGGGTGCCAACTGTCGTTGTATTGGGAACGGAAGTACCTAAGGAGGTTAGATAGAGTTGTGGGGACTCGCAGGGAAGCTATTGACGGCGTCCGCAGGCGGGATTGGATACAAGCAAGCGTAGCTAGACGCAGGAAGTAGCCAGGTTCGGAGCCCTCATGATGAGGTAAAGCTCCTACTCCTGCCTGATCTGACTATGTGGGATATACAAACTACAAGTGCTCCTCGAGTTGTATTCTCTAGCTACTGCCTTAAATGCAATGAGACCAACCCTTTCTACTAAGGCCTTGCCTCTCCTTATATAGGCAGAGAGGCAATGGTCTCACTGGCTAGTCCGACTGGCAGGCCCCACAGGCGGGTCCCAGCCAGCTGGTCATCTACAGTATCCAGTATGGTATGTCGCGTCGGAGTATGAGCGGTATGGCTGTCGTAGGCACAGTGGATGCCGTGCGAGCATGTCGTCAGCACCGGGCCACTGTTCCCGTGTCATCCCCGCAAAGTCTTCGGTATGGCCGAGTAGTGGCCGGTCTTGTCATCGTATAGGGTGTACCGTGCACTGATACGCACGTCGTCCTATCTCCTTGATTGGTTCCGGCTACGTCGCCGTAGCCGATTGCTTCTCGTTGATCCCCATGAGGTAGCCGTCCTGGCCTACTTTATCTGGCTGCATCTGGTCAGCCAGACGCGATCCGACTGCACAGTTTCTTGTCCGGTTGGGGTATCTGGGGATCATCCCCCCGACATCGTTCATCACGCCATTCAGCGCCTTCTGCTACACGGCCATGACGTTCAGCCTCAAGAACGTTGGCGCCACATACCAAAGGTGCATGCAGGAGTGCCTCGCGAGCCAAATTGGCCGCAACATTCACGTCTACATCGACGACGTGGTGGTAAAATCCACCCAGCAGGACGACCTTCTCGCCGACCTGGCCGAAACCTTCACAAATCTGCGGAGGTACAACATCAAGCTGAACCCAGGAAAATGCACCTTCGGTGTCCCCATCGGACAACTACTGGGATACATAGTCTACAAGCGAGGCATCGAAGCCAACCCCACCAAGATCGACACCATCGCACGACTCGGAAAACCCGAGTGCCTACGCGACGTCTAGAAGTTGGTCGGGCGGGTCATGGCTCTCAGTCGCTTCATCCCCCGACTAGGCGAGAAGGCAATGCCTCTCTATCACCTGATGCGCAAGAACCCCACATTCCAATGGGACGCGGAGGCAGACGATGCATCCAAAGCACTCAAAGAAGTGCTACTCGCGGCTCCACTACTTGCCGCCTCAATTGACAAAGAGCCAATCCTCGTCTACATGGCGGCCTCCACTCGAGTCGTCAGCGCCGTGATGGTCGTCGAACGGCCAGAGGAGGGAAAGGAGTGCCCCATACAGCACCCTGTCTACTACATCAGCGAAGTCCTGACGGACTCATGACAGCGCTACCCGCAGTACCAGAAACTGGTGTACGCGGTATTCCGAGCTCAGCGGCGACTCCCCCATTATTTCTAGGAGCACCCAATCACGGTGGTCTCCTCCGCACCCCTGCAGGACATAATACGCAATCGCGAGGCGACTGGGCGAGTCGCCAAGTGGGCCGTCGAAATCGGCGTCCACAACATCAAATACGAACCCCGCAAAGCGATCAAGTCACAAGCCCTAGCTGATTTCCTCGCAGATTGGGAAGAAGCGCAGCAGCCGGAGAAGCTACCATACCTCCACTACTGGTTGCTGCACTTTGACGGCTCCAAGAATGCCGATGGCGCAGGGGCCAGGGTCATATTGACCTCCCCGAAAGGAGACAAGCTCCGATACGTGCTCCACCTCAACTTCAAGCCCTGCACCAACAACATGGCAGAATACGAGGCCCTCCTCCACGGCATGCGGGCTACCAAGGAGATGAACATAAACCGCCTACGGTGCTATGGCAACTCCGACCTAGTCACCGGCCAGGTCACCGGAACATGCGACGCCGTCTCTCCAACAATGATCGCGTACCGCCAAGCGGTAGACCAGCTGGGAGGACACTTCGACGGCTATTCAGTCGAGTGGATCGACAGACACAAGAATGAGGAGGCAAACGCCCTTTCCCGCATTGGGTCGGCTCGACAAACGCCACCCACAGGCATCTTCCTCGACATCATCCACAAACCTTTGGTCTGCCCACCAAAGGAGATCGACATCAGGATACCACTACAACCCGAGCCGGCCCTAGTCGCCATGATTGTAGAGCCCAGCGACTGGACGACACCATACGTCGCCTTCCTCGAGCACAAGATCCTCCCAAGCAACAAGACGGAGGCGCGAATGATCATGCACCGCTGCAAATCCTTCCTCATCATCAACGGCGAGCTCCACAAGTGCAGCGTGACTGGCGTGTTCCAACGCTACGTACATCCAGAAGAAGGCCGCAAGATCCTCCAGGACATCCATGCCGGCGACTGCGGCCATCATGCTGATGCCAAGTCGCTGGTCGCCAAGGCCATGCGACACAGTTTCTACTGGCTCACCGTGCACGCTGATGCCACTGACATCGTCCAACGATGCGTCGGTTGTCATAAATACGCCAACCAGACACACCTTCCTGGTTCAGCACTCAAGACCATCCCCATCACATGGCCATTCGCTGTATGGGGTATGGACATGGTAGGCCCATTCAAGAAGGCCCCATCCGGCTTCACCCATCTCCTGGTCGCGGTCGACAAGTTCACCAAATGGGTCGAGGCCAAGCCGATCAAAAAGTGCGACGGCAAGACGGCCACCAAGTTCTTGCGCGAGCTCATCTACCGGTATAGCTACCCGCACAACATCATAAAGGACAACGACACCAACTTCACCAAGGGGGCCATGGCAGAATTCTGCGAAGAGCACGACATACGACTCGACCTCGCCTCAGTCGCCCACCCGGAGTCGAACAGCCAAGAAGAACGCGCCAACCAGAGCGTCCTCCACGGGATCAAGCCGCGACTCCAGGTGCCCCTCGAGCGCACCCCAGGATGCTGGGTCGAAGAGCTCCCTTCCGTAATATGGGGGATCCGCACGTCCGTCAATCGCTCCACGGGTTCACACCATTCTTCATGGTGTACGGCGCCAAAGCCGTAATGCCAATAGACCTGGAGCACGACTCACCTCGAGTCGCCAATTACGTCAAGGCGACTAACGAGACCGCCCGCCAAGACAGCATCGACCAAATCGACGAGGCATGCGACCTGGCTCGCTCCCGCACCGCCATCTACCAGCAGGGACTCCACCGCTGCCATAGCCGCCGAGTCCGGACTCGCACCTTCCAGGAGGGCGACCTGGTCCTACGACTGGCTCAAGACAAGAAGGGCATGCACAAACTTCCCCCCATGGGAGGGGCCATTCGCCATAGGGCGAGTCCTCGGCAATGACGCCTACTACCTCATCAACATACGAGGCGACGACCAGCTCGAGGTCGGGAGGCCATGGAATGTAAACCTCCTCCGAAAGTTCTATACATAGAACTCAAGCATGTACTCAGCTGACATATATAATGAAATTCATTCGGTTCACAAAATTGTGTTTACTCGCCATATCCTTGTGCCACTCGCACTCGTACAATTAGGAATACGCTAGCCACGAAAGTCAACCCTTGGTCGAGCGACTGGCATGGCTAAGTAGTGTGGCCTAAGGGCATCGAAAATACTCGGGCCTTGGGACGTCCACGAAAACGCCAACCCAGATCCACCATCAGAGTCGCCTAGCTCGACTGGCCCACCGGGCCAAGACGACCGGTATACACTTCTCATTGCAACCTGTCCTTCCCATCCTCGCGCAAAGCGACTCGAACGGTTAAGTACCACACACGGGGACTCCACAAAAATGGAACCCTCATGCGACTCGGGAACACACCAAGTAAGAGAGATGCCTTGGACTCGCCCAACGACTGGTTCTCCGAGCCAGGGGAGGAGACGCGTTACAAACAACGCATTAGTAACTTACAACAGGCACGTGCCCAAAACAATCCCACTCGCGCTCGGGGACTTGCCCCTTCAGGACACGCAAGGGACAAATAATGCACAATCAAAGAAAACACATATGTATACAATCGAGTTATACCCCATTAAAGGGCGGACGCTCTCGGGGACTCGCTCAAACAAAAATAAACACACCACATAATCACAGTCGCATTACGAGTCATTGACTCCTCTTACTCAAAATATTGTTCATATTACAAAAGTGGCCACTTGGTATATTACAAACTGCCTAGAGATGTTATCTATTTCGCAGGCCCTGACGAAGAAGCATCGCCACCACCCTTGTCACGAATGAAAGGTTGCCATGGGTTCGTCGGGTAGGTCGTCAGCGACTTCGACTGCGCCAACCGGAAGGGTTGCTCCGACTTCAGGTCGCGATGCTCTGGCTCGGGGTCGCTAGGCGGCAATACCGTATCCTGGTATGGAAGAAGGTCCCCCATTTCCAACACCCGATCAGCAAAGGGGGCGGCCTTGGTGGTCAGCTTCAGCACATCCGACATCTCCACCATACCAGTCACCAAAGGGTAGCCGCTGGTGATGTCGTCGAGGTCGAAATCGTCGAGAAAGTGGGTGAGACCCAGGCTCAATGCCGTGGTGGCCCCGTGCCTGAATGCCGAGCATTCCATCCACTCCACGATGCCGGGCACCTCCTCCAGATAGTTCCACACTTCCGTAAGTCCCCCAGGAATAACCTCGGTGGGGGACATCCCCTGAAGGACCGCTTGGACGCACAGTGTCGAGGCAGTAGCCGCGTTCACCACGGCAGTCACGCACTACGAGGCGTTGAAGGTCTGCACCACCGGGTCGTTTTGCCCTGTCACAGCTACAACATCAAACGTTAGTGACACTATGGATCTCCCCACTCGGGGACTCGCCAAACATGTTAAGCAAAGAACAGAAACTCACCAAGAAGCTTGCGGCAGTTCTCGGTGACGTGCTTCTCTAGGGCGGCGTGATCGTTCTGTAGCCCCAGGATGATCGAGTCCACAGCCTTGCGCTCCTCTTCAGCCGCAGCGACTGTAGCCTTCGCTCGATCCTCCGAAGAAATCGAGGCCGCTTTCGCCTCCTCCAACTCCTGGATTAGCGAGGCGATTCGCCCATTCACCGCGTCCAGCTCGGCAACTGGAACATACCCTTCACGGGCCTTGGCAATCGCAGCCGGAAGACCATCTGAAAAGAAAAGAGGCAAATCGTCAACACGCCAGAACACCAACAGTTCACAGCCGAAAAACGAATCAAGTACTTACCAACAGTCTCCTAGAGTCGCCGGTTTGCCTCCTGGGCCACGCGCAGATCCCGCTCCAGACGCTCCCTCGCGGCCAAGCGATCTGTCGACTCCCTTTGCAAGCCCTACAAGAATAACAAAAGTTAGCACTTACCAGAATAGATATTCAGTTCCTAGCCACTAAAATTCAGCGACTAGGAACTCGGGGACTGGCGACTCGAAGAAATTCAGTTCCTAGCCACTAAAATTCAGCGACTAGGAACTCGGGGACTGGCGACTCAAAGAAATTCAGTTCCTAGCCGCTGAAATTCAGCGACTAGAAACTCGGGGACTGGAGAGTAGAAGCAACTCAGTGTCTAGCCGCTGACATTCAGCGACTAGAAACTCGGGGACTGGACGTACCTGAATGGCAGTGCCAAGCATCTTGTGAAGCTCTCCGGCGTCCATCGACGGGACCATGAAGGAAGTGCGCTCGCGACGCGACCCAACATCTTCATCAACGATCTACGGGCTCTGTGGAGACTGGTTGTCCGCCATGCCTTGAAACCCCTTCGCCATGAAGCGTGGGAACGTTGCTGACGCTCTGGCCAGGGCACTGGTTGCCGGAACCGACATTTCTGTCGCCGGAGCACTCTTGGCCGGCTCCAACCGCGTAGGCGCCACCTCTTCGACGACTGCAGCGGGATCGCTCTCCTTGGTGTTATCCATCGCCACGGAGTCGTTGGCACCACCTTTCCGCCTCTTCATGCCCTCCACAGTCACCACGTCTTCAGCAAGCTTCCTCTTCTTGCGGAGGTCGCCCTCTCCCGTGGTGGCGACCGACGGAATCTTCGCCACTGAAGGGCTACCGATCTTCTTGACCCCAGACCTGCCAAACCTCCAAAAATCAACATAGAGATAGCACAAAAACGGAACACAACTTGAAATGGAGAATTCGAGGCTTACTTGGCAATTGGGAGAACACACAGCCCGGTGCTGATGTGGGCGGGCTTGTCTAATTCCGGCCCCATCTTGCGCGTGAGACCCCTTTCGAAGACGTATGAAGCCCATGACACCGTGGGCTTCCTCGATGATAAAGCCGCGGTCGCCGGAATTTCTGGCTCCGAAGACGCGGCCACTCTTGAAGGTTGCGGCGACTTTGACGCTACTGCCTCAGCCGCCTCCTGGCTTGGTGCCCTCGAAGCCGTTGGCGCAATCACCGCCAGAGGAACCTGTATCGCTGCCTCGGTGTCCTCGCCCTCCAATCCCTTCATCGGAATCGCATCCTCCGGGACCTCGTGCGAAGTTTTGGCGGTGTCATCATCATCAGAGTCGTTATCTGACCCGAACACCACCGCCGACCTGGGCAGCGACGGTAGCTTCTTCGCTAGCGACTTCGGTTTGCGCGCGGGCTTCGACAGCGTGGCCGTGCGTGGAGACATGTGCTCCTGCACGATCTCGTCGCCCCTTCATGTTCATCAAGGCTGCCGCTCGCCTCGAACTCGTGTTGCTTCTGCATGCGAGTCTTGCAAGCTGTAGGTGCTGGGGGAGGAACCTCCTCCTCTTCCTCGTCTCTTTCGGAGGAGTCTCCTTCGGAGGCCTCTTCGGGCTCCCGAGTGACCTCTTCGTCAAGCAGAGGGAGCCAACCCTCCAACACCTGGAACAATTGAGAACAACCACAAATAAGTCTCGAACAAAGGGACTGTGAATTACGTTGCAAAAATTGCGACTAGAAGGAAAATTTACCATGGGGGCTTCATTCTTCACGGGAGTGTATGGGGCAAGCCCGGCCGATGTGGTTGTAAATTCCGCATAGGTGATCTTCTTCAGGGCGGCCTTCTAGTCTTCGATCTCCCACGACTCCTTGCTGTTCCGGGAGGGATCGTGTTTCCCGCTGTACTCATACATCCAATGCGGCCGACCTGCTAGTGGAACCAGATGCTGCCCGAGCCAGTAGTTGCAGAGGTTGACCGAGGACAACCCCTAATCATTCAACCTCTAGATCTGGTCCATCATCTCCGCCACGGTCATCCTCTGGTCTTCAGGGAGTTTCTTCGGCGCTAGCCGGCGAGGCTCACTCCTTTCTACGACGAACTCGGGAAGCCCTACTTCACCGGAGGGAGTGGATTCTTTCACGTAGAACCAGCTCTTCTTCCACTTGCTCGCGGCCTTCTTCGGCAGCAGAAGCTTGATAAAGCTGGCCTTCGGCTTCAATTGGAACGTAACGCTGCCGGCTGCCAACATCAGGCCACTGGATGCCTCGGGCCCGATGCGGCCATGAAAGAGCTCCAGCCACAGCGGGAAGTACGGCCTACAGCCGAGATAGCATTCACAGAAGGCGACAAAGATCGCCAACTGCTCGATGCTGTGCGGACCAAGTTTTGATGGCTTGATTGTGTAATACGCACAGAAACGCCGGAAGAACAGTGAGGTGGGGAACCCCAAACCCCTCTCTAGGTGGCTCGGGAAGCAAATGAACTCGCCGGCCCGCGGCTTCGACTCGATCTTGGAGGGAGCGGGGATCCGCCAGGTCCCCTTGCGGAGGATTCTAGCATCCTCAAAGGATTTGAGCTGGGCCGTGGTGCACTTGGATTTTCCCCATGAACCCTTTGGAGGCGTCATTAGGAAGGATGTGGAGTCGCTCGGTGTGGGGGGATCGAATCGAAGGAGGGCAGGAGAAATGGATGCGCGAGAATGAAGAACACAACGAAGGATCCGCAAAGCTGATTTGGTACTCCCCTTATAAGGAGGCGCTACCTGCCAGATTCGGGGTAGCCGTTAACGGCGGTAATTACGCCAAAGTTACCATTGGAATATCCAACGGATAGTTTGACCAGGTTGACGGTCCAACTCCTCCATTCCATTCACTGGCAGATAACCCTATCCACTCGCCGAAGCAGCGACCTAGTAGCCGTGGTGTCCGCCGGAGCAGTGGCTGGGAGCCTGGGGAAAATTTCCTCGGTTTCAGAGGAGTCCATCACCGATTCGACTGGGCGTCCAAATTGGACTCGCCTACTCCGACTGCCAACTAACCACCTGCGCCTGAATCAACGATGGCCTCGGGGACTACTGATGGGGATATGCCGAATGGGGTATGCCTAGTAGGACGTTCCGATTGGGCCAAAGGTCCCACGGGTGGGCCTGTAGGATGGCCACTAGAATGCGACCAAGGAGAAGGCCCGGTCACTGGAGACTGGAGGCCCAGAAGCATACTCGAAGCCCAATCGGATTAGGTCAAAGCCTCTGAATCCTTATCCTGTTCGGTTGTAAATTGTAAACCCTAGCGAGGTGCCTCATATATAAACCTCCCTAGGGTACCCTGAGGACTTACATTCCATCATACACCCCTTCAAGCGACTCGCTGCTTAGACGCCGAGCTCGCCACCCCTTGTAACTCGCTCTCTATTAATCCAATCTAGCAGGAGTAGATCTTTACCCTCCGGGGGGCCAAACCTGGAATGTGCATCCACCCCTATCTCGCACCGCAATGGCCGCCAGCTCTCGCCCCCTGATTCAATCAATCGCTGCCTATTACAGCGACTGCCGTGGCCATTTCCACGACAGGATTCCAAGTTGGAAACAACACCTTGGAGGTGTTTCCTTGCTCCTACTGGTTCGATAACCTTGGTTTCACAACTGAGGGAAAATTTTCTGATGTGCTCATCATACCTTCCTCTTGGGGTTCCCAACAAGATCATCGTATCTTGAGCCAACAAGCATCTTTCTAGCATTGTGGATTGAAGGAATAAGCACCACGTCAACCACGAGCCAGCAGATTCTGAGTAGCGGTCTTGGTTGAATCGTTGAACAAAACCGAAGTACACGAGAGTTGCGGCTAACTTTTAGTCTAAACAAAATCCAAGATCTAATGACAGCTGGGAGCGGGTTTATATGGAGGAATAGAGGGGATTTTCGTACAGCCCTATTGGGCCTGCCGGAAACACCTCTAGATGGGACTTCCTCCACACAAACAGTCTCTAAAACCCCCTATATTATCTAACTCGAAAATACATGGGTTTTACCCATAAATAAGGCGACGCAGCACCAAATAAAGCCTTGGACGATCAATATGAGTTGGTATCGTGTGCAGTTCATCCAAGTATCCTTGCAATGTTATGGCGGCTTCAGAGTCCTAAAATCTCCACTTGCAGCGTCATCGTCAATCTTCACATACTTGTGGTAATATCCATGCACCATGCTCCAATGCTTGTCTCTCTCGTCCTTGCTAGGTCCATCATTCCTAAGTAACATAAACACGTCTGACTTAGGCAGCATCATATTCTCATTTATATTAGGAAGAGTTCCTATAAACGAAAGTACCTGATAATTGAGTTGTCGTGCACGAGATATTGTGAGAGGACCCTATAATGTTGTTGTAGGTGCAATGGCTGTATCAGTAGTAGGGATGTCCTCATCATCCTCCCATTCTTGAATTGAAGTCGTCCTCAACACCATCTCACCTTATTCTCCAAATTATGGCTTCAAATCTGCAATGTTAAATGTGGGACTTACCGTACCCAACTCTGCAAGAATCTAAAGTTTGTATGCATTATCATTTATCCTCTCTAAAACATTGAAAGGAACAGCAGCACGTGGCATTAATTTGGACATGGACAAATCAGGAAATCATTCTTTGCACAAATGCAACTAAACTAGATCTCCAACATCAAACACAACATGCTTTCTACCTTTATCTCTAGAAATTTTATACTTAGCATTCATACGTTCTATGTTCTCTTTAGTAGTTTCATGCAACTTTAAAATTTGTTCAGCACATTGTGTAGCATCATACTTAGTTTTCACTGAAGAAGGAAGTGGTAATAAATCAATCGGTGCACGTGGAAAAAAACCATACACAATCTCAAAAGGGCACAACTTAGTAGTAGATTACAGCGAACGATTGTAATAAAATGCAATATGAGGTAAACAATCTTCCCACATTTTAAGTTCTTCTTTAAAACAACCCTTAACATAGTAGACAAAGTTCTATTGTCTACTTCAGTTTGTCCATCAGTTTGGGTATAACATGTAGTACTAAAAAGTAACTTAGTCCCCAACTTAGCCCATAAACATATCCATAAGTGGCTAAGAAATTTAGTATCACGATCTGAAACAATTGTATTTGGCACACCAAGCAAACGAACAATTTCACGAAAGAACAAATCAACAACATGTGCTACATCATGACTTTTGTGACATGGAATAAAGTGTTCCATCTTTGAAAATCTGTCCACAACCACAAAAATACTATCCCTCCCCTTCTATGTTTGTGCCATTCCCAATACAAAGTCCATAGAAATATCCTCCCAAGGAACACTAGGAATAGGAAGAGGCATGTATACACCGTGTGGATTGAGGCGTGACTTAGCTTTTTGACATGTAGTTGATACGTTGCAAACGTATCTATAATTTTTGATGTTCCATGCTTGTTTTATATATACTTTCTTATGTTTTGTCCACACTTTGGAGTATTTTGACACATTTTCTAGAACTAACCTATTAACAAGATGCCACAGTGCCAGTTGCCTGTTTTCTTCTGTTTTTGGTTCCAGAAAATCCTTAAAATGAATATTCTCGGAATTGGACGGGATAAAATCCAAAGTCAATATTTTACCGGAAGACTCACGGAGCCAGAAGACGAGACGGATAGGGGCCAGGGGCTAGCCACACCATAGGGTGGCGCGGGTCCCATGGCCGTGCCACTAGGTGGTGTGGGCCCCTCAGGCCTCCACCGACCTTGCCCTTTTGCCTATAAAAGCCCCCCGGGACGAAAACCCTAAGTACCAGATCAAAATTACACGAAAAGTTCCGTAGCACCGCCGTCACCGAAGAGGAGATTTGGGGGACAGAAGTCTCTGTTCCGACACCCTACCGGGACGGGACGTGCCTCCGGAGCCATCTTCATCGACTCCACCACCATCTCCATTGTCGTTGCTGATTCCCATGATGAGTAGGGAGTAGTTCTCCTTCGAGGCTAAGGGTTCTACTAGTAGCTATGTGTTCATCTCTCTCTCTCTCTATGCATGATCATATTATGATCATGAGCTTTGTAACCAAGTAGATCTACTTTGCTACTCAAGTGCTTTAATAGATCTCCGGCTCTCCCCACGTGTGTGAAGTTGACAGTGTGCACACCGTGTGGCACTTAGGCTAGAGTTTATAATACTTATCATGAGTATATTTTGAGTTGGATGTCTTTATGAAAACGTGGTGTTTGTTGGAACCATCTAGCGCACAAGGTGATAGTGAGGGTTTATCTAGATGGGGAAGGCGGACTTTGAGGAGTGCTGTTATAGCCCTACCATGGATTAGAGTGTCGAACCGGAGACTAGTTCAGAGTAGTATCATAAAGAGAAGATATTTATATGAGAGTGTTCACTAGTGAAAGTATGATCCCTAGGCCTTGTTTATAAACATTGAAACACCATTTGCAACTAGATCTGTTACATGTTTGCTTTCTTCCATCTTTTTTCCTTTAGTCTTTTCCTCCCGTCAAGCTCTTTTCTGGCACCATTGTCTTATATCTATACCACTTGTATTTCACTATATCTTCGCCGAACTAGTGCACCTATACACCCGACAAGTGTATTGGGTGTGTTGGGAACACAAGAGACTTCTTGTATCTTGATTGCAGGGTTGCTTGAGAGGGGATACCTTTGACCGCTTCCTCCCTGAGTTCGATAAACCTTGGGTGATCCACTTAAGGGAAACTTGCTGCTGTTCTACAAACCTCTGCACTTGGAGGCCCAACAACTGTCTACAAGATTAGAAGTGCGTAGACATCAAGATATTTTCTAGCGCTGTTGCCGGGGAGGTAAGGTAAAAGGTACTCACATCCTCCGGTGTGAGTGCTCGAAGTTATTTCCTTTAGATTCTGCAATTTTGTCTTTTGTTTCTTGTTTTCACTAGTTAGGATTAATGGAAAACAACAACAAAAATTAGAGAGCTTTATAGTATTTATCTTGAGTTAGGACATGAAGTGTTTGAAGAGAAAATTAATAAACCCATGGAACTTTCTTTGCATGCTAATAGTAATGTTATTAGTATGAATTTTTTGAACACCTTTGTTACTAATTCTATGGAAAAGTCTAAGCTTGGGGAAGCTAGTTTTTATGAAAATGATCTTTTTAGTCACCCAAGCACGGAGGAGAAAATTTGCTTTGATGATACTATGCCTCCAATATATGATGATTACAATGATGAATATGAGATTTTCAGCCCACCTACTATTGAGGAGAAAATTAATTATGATTACAATATGCCTCCTATATTTGATGATTATGGTGATGAGAATAATAATGATAGCTACTTTTTTTTGAATTTACTCCCACTACAATTAATAAAATTGACTATGTTTATGTGGGGAGTATTAATTCTTTTATGCATGTGGCTAATGATAAGAATGTTTTATGTGATAGTTATATTGTTAATTTTATTCATGATGCTACTGAAAGTTATTATGAGAGAGGGAAACATGGTTTTATGTATCTCAACAATATTAAGTTTCCCATCTTTATGTTGAAATTTTTGAAGTTGCACTTGTTTTGCTTTCCTATGCTTGTTGCTTTGTTCTTTCATGACTTGTTTATTTACAAGATTATTTTCCATAGGAAGTGGGTTAGACTTAATTTTTTTTGATATTTGCTTCTTGATGCTCTCTTTTACTTCAATTCATATTTCTTATGTGAGCATCATCGAAATTATCATGCCTATCTTAATGGCTATAAAGAAAGAGCTTTTGGGAGACAACCTATTATATTTTTACTTTCAGTTTAGTTTTGTCTTATTGAGTCTTGGAAGTTACTGTTGGGTCCGCAGCATAGAAAACAAAAAATTTCCTACGGTGTGAACTACACGCCAAGATCTATCTACTAGGTATAAAGCAAACGGGTGGACATACATCCATAGAGAACTTACCCTCGAAGACAACGAGCTTTGTTAACGAGTAGGAACTTGTGGTTGATGTAGTCGTACACTTGCCGATCTCAGGATCGTGAGGAAGTCCGAGCGCCGCAACTCAGCAACGCATCCGCACTCGCACACACATTCAAGCCACCGGACAACCTCCACCTCCTCGCTCCAGCGATCCAGCGGAAGCAGCAACTCCTTCCAGACGAAATGCCACTGGGAACATGTATCTCGCTTATCCGAGACCATGGGGAAATAATTTTAGAGGGGGAGAGAGATCCTTCATAAGGAGGTGTGTGGATGAAGGAGGGAATGGGTGGCCTTTTATAGGAGGAGGGGGGGTGCCCCCTCTCTCCATGGCCGGCACATGGGGGGGTAACCCCTCACCTCCCCCATTCATGTGGTGGTAACTCCTCCACATTAAATTGCCTCTTCACATTCCCTTTTAAAGTCTCCACTTTAAATGCATTAAGTTTCTCCAAATTTAATGCTCTCTCATTTAATAAAACTCTTTTATTAAATTTATTCAGAATTTTTTTAATTACTTTAATTAACAAACATTCACATATAGCCCCTTGCAATATTTCAATATCACATGCAGAACCACCTTCTGCAATTTCACCCAAAACAATTTCCGGTTTCTATTGAAACAATTCCTGCGCTTTGCAATTCTTTCGTCTGAAACATATGTGCTCCAAAATGGTGTCCGGTAACTCTTAAGTGTGCAACCCTACGGTTCGCGAATAATGCAGACATGATCGAGACCCTTCTCCAATCAATAATCAGCAGCGGGACCTGGAGATCCGTACTGACTCCTACACATTCAACGATGACTCCTGTGATCATGAGAACCTTTAACGCTTGTAACTAAATCCCTTTGTCTCTCGATATATTACATGTCCGAGATTCGATCATCGGTATCTCCATACCTAGTTTGATCTCGTTACCGACATGCACTCTTTTCTCGTTCCCGTGATATAACATTCTAGTGATCACATCACTTGCTTGCAAGCTATCGTAATGTGATATCACCGAGAGGGCCCAGAGTATATCTATCCGTCATCTGGATTGACAAATTCCACTCTTGATCCATGAGCCTCAACATAACACCTTCGTAGCACTAAACCCATCTTTATAGTCACCCTGTTACGGTGTGACGTTTGATGTTATCAAGATACTCTTCCGGTGTTAGCAATTAACATGATCTCATGGTCTAAGGATAAAGATTACTTCGTATGATGTTATAGCAATATAAACACAATGACTTGATCATAATGCTATACTTCGGATGAATGTTCATCACATCATTCCACCAATGGTGTGACCTTGTTATTAACAACATCCAATGTCCATGATCAGGAAACCTTGATCATCTTGTTAATCAACAAGCTAGTCTATAAGAGAGGCATGACTAGGAACCCCTTTTGTTTATTAAACACACATGTATTGATGTTTCCTATCAACAATTATAGCATGTAAAATAAACATCTATCATATACAAGGAATACATAATAACAACTTTATTATTGCCTCTCAGGGCATATTTCCTTCAGTCTCCCACTTGCACTAGAGACAATAATCTAGTTCACATAGTGATAAATCTAACACCCATGGAGTTCTGGTGTTGATCATGTTTTGCCCTAGGGAGTACTTTAGTCAACGGATCGGCTACATTCAGGTCCGTGTGCACTTTACAAATCTTTATATCTCCATCCTTGACATGCTCGTGGATGGAGTGAAACCGGCGCTTAATATGCTTGGAATTCTTGTGAGACCTTGGTTCCTTTGCGTTGGCTATGGCTCCATTGTTGTCACAATAGATCACCATCGGGTCCAACGCACTGGGAACCACACCCAGTTCCGTTATGAACTCCTTCATCCAAACCGCTTCCTGCGCTGCTTCTGAAGCAGCAACATATTCCGCCTCCGTTGTTGATCCAGCCACCACAGGTTGTTTGGAGCTCCTCCAACTAACTGCTGCTCCGTTCAAGAGAAATACGTATCCGGATTGAGACTTAGAGTCATCCGAATCAGTGTCAAAGCTAGCATCGACATAACACTTAGCGACTAGCTCTTCTTCACCTCCGTATATAAGAAACATATCCTTTGTTCTTCTCAAGTACTTAAGGATATTCTTGACCGCTATCCAGTGTTCCGAACCTGGATCAGATTGGTACCTACTAGTCAAACTAATAACATGTGCCACATCCGGTCTTGTACATAGCATGGCATACATTATAGAGCCTATGGCTGAGGCATAGGGGATCTTATCCATTATCTCTCTTTCTTCCGCCGTAGACGGACTTTGAGTCTTACTCAATGTCTTGCCTTGCAACATAGGTAAGAACCCCTTCTTACTTCCGTCCATATTAAACTTCTTTAATATCTTATCAAGGTATGTACTCTGTGATAGCCCAATTAGGCGTCTTGATCTATGTCTATAGATTTTAATGCCTAATATATATGAAGCTTCACCAAGGTCCTTCATCGAAAATTTGTTGTTTAGATAACTTTTAACACTGTTTAAAAGATCTAAATCATTTCCAATCAATAATATGTCATCCACATATAATATCAGAAATGCCACATTGCTCCCACTCACTTTCTTGTAAATACAAGCCTCTCCATAAGTTTGGACAAATCCAAACTCTTTGATCACCTCATCAAAGCGGAGATTCCAACTCCGTGATGCTTGCTTTAGTCCATAGATGGATCGCTAAAGTTTGCACACCTTATTAGCATCGTTAGGATCGACAAAAACCCTTAGGTTGTATCATATACAACTCTTCTTCAATATTACCATTGAGGAACGCAGTTTTGACATCCATCTGCCATATTTCATAATCGAAATATGCAGCAATTGCTAACATAATCCTAACCGACTTAAGCATCGCTATGGGAGAGAATGTCTCATCGTAGTCAACTCCTTGAATTTGTCGAAACCCCTTTGTGACAAGTCGAGCCTTATAGATGGTCACATTACCATCAGCATCAGTTTTCCTTTTGAAAATCCATTTATTCTCAACGGCCTTTCGGTCGTGAGGTAAGTCCACCAAGTTCCAAACTTGGTTCTCGTACATGGATTCCATCTCGGATTTCATGGCTTCTAGCCATTTGTTGGAATCCGGGCTCATCATCGCTTCTTAATATGTCAAAGGGTCATCCATTTCATCAACCATGAAATTCACAACAGGATTGCCGTACAGTTCAGGAGCTGCACGTGTCCTGCTTGACCTGCGAGGTTCGGTAGTGTCCTCTTTCGGATTTTCATGATCAATATCATTAGCTCTCTCTTCATTAGGTGAAGTCAACTCCGAAACAACTTCCGGTGCTGCGCCACTCGCCATTCCATGAAGAGAAGGTTCAATAACCTCTTCGAGTTCTACCTTCCGACTACTCACACCTTTCGCGAGAAACTCCTTCTCAAGAAAGGATCCATTCTTGGCAACAAAAACCTTGCCCTCGGATCTGTGATAGAAGGTATACCCAATTGTTTCCTTAGGGTATCCTATGAAGACGCATTTTTCCACTTTGGGTTCGAGTTTATCCGGTTGAAGTTTCTTCACATAAACATCGCATCCCCAAACCTTAAGAAATGACAGCTTAGGTTTGTTTCCAAACCATAATTCATACGGTGTCGTTTCAACGGATTTAGATGGTGCCCGATTTAAAGTGAATGCAGCTGTTTCCAGTGCATAACCCCAAAATGACAGTGGCAAGTCAGTCAGAGACATCATAGATCGAACCATATCCAATAAAGTACGATTACGACGTTCTGACACACCATTACGCTGTGGTGTTCCGGCAGGCGTGAGTTGTGGAACTATTCCACAGTCTTTCATATGTGTGCTAAACTCGTAACTAAGATACTCTCCTCCACGGTCGGACCGCAGAAATTTGATCTTTCTGTTATGATGATTTTCCACTTCATTCTGAAATTCTTTGAACTTTTCAAAAGTTCCAGACTTGTGTTTCATCAAATAGATATACCCATATCTACTCAAATCATCCGTGAAAGTAACAAAATAACGATATCCACCTCGCGCCGACACACTCATTGGTCCACACACATCAGTATGTATGATTTCCAACAGATCTGTCGCCCGTTCCATTGAACCGGAAAACGGCGTTCTAGTCATCTTGCCCATAAGGCATGGAAAACATGTATCAAATGATTCAAAATCAAGTGATTCCAAAAGTCCATCAGAATGGAGTTTCTTCATGTGTTTAACGCCAATATGACCTAGACGGCAGTGCCACATATATGTAGATATATCATTATCAAGTTTAATCCTTTTAGCATGAACATTATGAATATGCGTAATGCTACTATCGAGGTCCAACAGAAACAAACCATTCAACATAGGTGCATGACCATAAAAGATAGTATTCATATAAATCGAACAACCATTGTTTTCAGACTTAAATGAATAACCACTTTGCATCAAACACGATCCGGATACAATGTTCATGCTCAGTGCAGGCCCCAAATAACAATTATTTAGGTTTATAACTAATCCCGATGGCATATGGAGAGGCAGCGTTCCAACGGCGATCACATCAACTCTTGATCCATTGCCGACCCGCATCGAGACCTCATCCCTTGCTAGTTGTCGCTTGTTCCGCAGCCCCTGAACCGAGTTACATATATTAGCAACCGATCCCGTATCAAATACCTAGGTGCTACTGCGAGTACTAGTCAAGTACACATCAATAACATGTATATCACATATACCTTTGTTTGCCTTGCCGGACTTCTTGTCCGCCAAATACTTGGGGCAGTTGCGCTTCCAATGGCCAGTCCCCTTGCAATAGTATCACTCGGTGTCAGACTTAGGGCCAGCTCGGGTTTCTTTTCAGGCGTGACAACAGACTTGCCACCCTTCTTTCCCTTGTGCTTGCCTTTCTTGTCCTTCTTGAAACCGGTGGTCCTATGGATCATCAACACTTGATGTTCATTCCTAATCTCCACTTCTGCAGTCTTAAGCATTAACAGAAGCTCAGGAAGAGACTTCTTCATGCCCTGCATATTATAGTTCATCACGAAGCTCTTGTAGCTAGGTGGCAGAGATTGGAGAACACGATGTATGCCTAAGTCAATGGGAATCGTTATTCCCAAGGACACAAGCTTATCGGCGTACCCAGACATTTTGAGCACGTGCTCACTAACGGAGCTGTTTTCCTCCATCATGCAACTAAAGAACTTTTCTGTAGCATTATAACTCTCTACGGCAGCATGGGTATCGAAAATCATTTTCAATTCTCCCATGGTATCAAAGGCATTGCTATTTTCGAAACGCTTTCGAAGTTCTGGCTCTAGCCCATACAGTATGCCGCAATGAACTAAGTTGTGGTCCTCCTGACGAGTTATATAGACGTTCTTTTCCTCGTCAGGGGCATCAGGAGCTGGTGGGGGGCCTAGCGGCGCATCTAGCACATATTGCTTTTGTGCAGCAGTGAGGAGAATCCTCAAATTCATAGCCCAGTTGGTGAAGTTGCTACCATTCGCAGCAAGTTTCTCTTTCTCCATGAACACATTGAAATTAAAAGCAGGTGGTGCCATCTACAACAGAATTTGTAAAGTATATTTAGACTAAGTTTATGATAGATTGAGTTCGACTAATCCAAATTACTAATGAACTCCCACTCAAAAACGACATCCCTCGTGTCCTTTTGGTGATTACATGAACCAAATCCACTATACCAAGTCCGATCATCACGTGAGTCGGTGTAGCTTCAAAGGCGAGCATCTATATGGGCATCATATCAACTATATGACTCATGCTTAACCTTTCAGTCCATGTTCCGAGGCCATGTCTGTACATGCTAGTCTCGTCAAGTAAGAACCTTAGTATTTGCGTGTGTATAACTGTCTTACACCCGTTGTATGAAAGCGTAGAGTTGAGAACACCCGATCATCACGTGATGCCTCAAAACATGATCCACAAAACGGTGCATACTTAAGGAAGAACACATTTTATCTTGATATCTAAATGAGGGATCATCTTATAATGCTACCAAACGCGCCAAACTAGCAGTATAAAATGCTAACATCTAATGTGTGAAGTGTGGTGATATGGTCCATGCATTTGATCTCTATCATTTGCATCGTGGTATGATCTCTATCAGTCCTTTGTGTGTAAGGCCAAGGTCTATGGAACTTACACGTTAATTGAGTTGTAAGAGTATCTATCATACATCTACTTACAACAATACCATATCAAAACACTAGCCTAGCAACGATCTAAACTAGATGCCTCTAATTTATCAATTGCAAGTTTTACGTGGCTTAGGGATTTCGGAGATAGAACCTGTCTAACCTACGAACATGAACCACAATGAGGATAACCAAGTTATTAGCAACTCGTTGTAAATCAGATATTGACTATAGTAGGAAAGACAGACACCCGCCAGCCACTTATGCAAAACAAGTTGCATGTCAGTCGTGGAACCGGTCTCATGTACGATGACATGTAAGGTTGGTCCGGGCCGCTTCATCCCACTATGCCACCAATATCCAAAGTACATAGAAGATGCAACAACATGATCATCATCGCCCACATATAAACATATGTGTACTACCCGTGCAAAGCACCTACGCATAGATCAGGCTCTGATACCACTGTTGGGTCTGCAGCATAGAAAACAAAAAATTTCCTACGGTGTGAACTACACGCCAAGATCTATCTACTAGGTACAAAGCAAACGGGTGGACATACATCCATAGAGAACTTACCCTCGAAGACAACGAGCTTTGTTAACGAGTAGGAACTCGTGGTTGATGTAGTCGTACACTTGCCGCTCTCAAGATCGTGAGGAAGTCCGAGCGCCGCAACTCAGCAGCGCATACGCACTCGCACACATGTTCAAGCCCCGGACAACCTCCACCTCCTAGCTCCAGCGATCCAGCGGAAGCAGCAACTCCTTCCAGAGGAAATGCCACCGGGAACATGTATCTCGCTAATCCGAGACCATGGGGAAATAATTCTAGAGGGGGAGAGAGATCCTTCACAAGGAGGTGTGTGGATGAAGGAGGGAATGGGTGGACTTTTATAGGAGGAGGGGGGTGCCCCCTCTCTCCATGGCCGGCGCATGGGGGGGTGACCCCTCACCTCCCCCATTCATGTGGTGGTAACTCCTCCACATTAAAATGCCTCTTCACATTCCCTTTTAAAGTCTCCACTTTAAATGCATTAAGTTTCTCCAAATTTAATGCTCTCTCATTCAATAAAACTCTTTTATTAAATTTATTCAGAATTTTGTTAATTACTTTAATTAACAAACATTCACATATAGCCCCTTGCAATATTTCAATATCACATGCAGAACCACCTTCTGCAATTTCACCTGAAACAATTACCGGTTTCTATTGAAACAATTCCTGCGCTTTGTAATTCTTTCGTCTGAAACATATGTGCTCCAAAATGGTGTCCGGTAACTCTTAAGTGTGCCACCCTACGGTTCGCGAATAATGCAGACATGATCGAGACCCTTCTCCGATCAATAATCAGCAGCGGGACCTAGAGATTCGTACCGACTCCTACACATTCAACGATGACTCCTGTGATCGTGAGAACCTTTAACACTTGTAACTAAATCCCTTTGTCTCTCGATATATTACATGTCCGAGATTCGATCATCGGTATCTCCATACCTAGTTTGATCTTGTTAGCGACATGCACTCTTTTCTCGTTCCCGTGATATAACATTCTAGTGATCACATCACTTGCTTGCAAGCTATCCTAATGTGATATCACCGAGAGGGCCCAGAGTATATCTATCTGTCATCTGGATTGACAAATTCCACTCTTGATCCATGAGCCTCAACATAACACCTTCGTAGCACTGAACCCATCTTTATAGTCACCCTGTTACGGTGTGACGTTTGATGTTATCAAGATACTCTTCCGGTGTTAGCAATTAACATGATCTCATGGTCTAAGGATAAAGATTACTTCGTATGATGTTATAGAAATATAAACACAATGACTTGATCGTAATGCTATACTTCGGATGAATGTTCATCACATCATTCCACCAAAGGTGTGACCTTGTTATTAACAACATCCAATGTCCATGATCAGGAAACCTTGATCATCTTGTTAATCAACAAGCTAGTCTATAAGAGAGGCATGACTAGGAACCCTTTTTGTTTATTAAACACACATGTATTGATGTTTCCTATCAATAAAATTATAGCATGCAAAATAAACATCTATCATATACAAGGAATACATAATAACAACTTTATTATTGCCTCTCAGGGCATATTTCCTTCAGTTATTGCCTCTGTAATAACCTCTCCTTATCCTTTTTGTGTGGTTTCTGTGCCAAGAATAACCTCTAATGAGACAGAAGTAAGACTTGGGAAAGTTGCTGTTCCGAAACAGATTTTTGTGCTCCACTGTAAAAAATCGTGAAATATCTCCGAACATCGGTTTGAGGTGTAATGTTTTGTGCTTATGCCCCAGGTTATTATCTAACTTTCGTTAGTTCATCACTTTTCGATTTGAGCAAGAAGGTCTTCGAAAAAATTGGTATTTAGCTGCTGGTCTGTTTTGTCAGATTTCTGCCATTATTTGCATTTGCCTTCTTAATCTCTTTCTATTTATGTTCTCTTTGATCACTTGAGATTTTAGAAGGAATTGCTACAGTAGCCTGTATTTAATGGAAGTTTTACTTGTGATGAAACTAAACCATAGGACCAATTATCTTGAATACACTAATGTTGCTAATGAGGATTGTGTGAAGTTTTGTATGAAGGAAAATTTTCAAGTGTAGGGGAAGAATAATGTGATAAGATGAAGTATGGACAAAAGCTCAAGCTTGGGGATGCCATCCGTGTCACCCCAAGAAATATTCAAGAACTACAAGCGTCAAATCTTGGGGATGCCCAAGGCATCCCCTTCTTCATCAACAAAAATCTCAGGTTTTCTTCCAAAACACTTATTTTTCGTCTCATGCATAATTGTGTTGTTCTTGAAGCATCTTTGTTTCTAGTTTTCTTTTGTTTGGTTTGCTTAAATAAGTTGGTTGGATCCCAACACACTTCTTTTGGGAGAGACACACCCCGTTATTCATTGCCTAGAACACCCTAGTTTTCACTCTTATTGTTCGGTGAGTGTTCTCCTTTGCTAGCACTGCATTTAGCTTTAGTTTTCGATTGGTGTTGGAAAAGAGTAGGAAGTTTCATACTTATAGTGGTACAAAAGGAAGCTTGTTTTGACTGTGGCCTAGACTTTATCATGTCATGTTTGATATTGCTTTGACTTTATGCTTAGTGATTATTGATGTAGCATGACTTGTTCCAAACAATTGAGATTGTTTAATGTGCCTTGAAAGAATCATGCGTTGTTTTAGCATACAAAAGCATGATATTATGGTATTCTCCTTTGGTGCTTTATTTGGGTTGACTTGGCGCATGCTCAAACCATGTTAAGACTATACCAAGTCACCATAGCGTCTATGATCATTTAGTTTTCGTCTTGTAATATCACTTTATGCTTTAATTAATAATGTTTTGTCGCTTTGCATGATTATGGCCATTATTGCTCTCCTAGTTGGTCGCTCCCAGTCTTTTGCTAGCCTCCATACCAAGTATGAGTTCCACTCATGCATCCAACTCCAAATAAAACCAAGTTATTCCAAAGAGTCCACCATACCTACCTATTAGCATTTGTATTCCAAGTATATTCTTGTTTTATCTATCTTCCAAATTAAACTTGTTATGTGAAAATTAGTGATTAAAGCTCTCATGAACTTGATGGCACACTTTAGTTTTCTTGCCCCTAGTAAACTTGAACCTCTATGTTGTATATGCTTGCACTTATACGTTGGGATTAGCAGAACCATGCTATCATGGGGAACACTTTCAACATTGCACTTGTACATTGTACCTAGTTGATATCATGCTCTTTTGTTTATGGATGTCGTCGGTGTGAAATGAAAGGGGAGCTTGTAAGTCCATGGAGTTATGTATGTGTGTTAGAGAAACGTCTGGGCCGCTTGCCTAAGCCATGCCTAGTCATGGTGGAAACTTGTAGCATCACCATAGTAGCAATCTATGAAGCATTCTTCTTATAAAAAAAGAGATAGAGATTGAGAAAAAGGAAAAAAAGATGAGAAAAGAGGAAAGAGAGAAAAAATCACCATTTTCCCATGGTAAATAAGAAGATTGCTAAGATTCTCATTGTCTACTTGCCTTGTCATTTTGATTATGGGATAGCTCCAGTATCATGTGCAAGGGGTACCCCGTTGGCGGTTCTCTATGATACACATGTACTTAATATGACAAGAACTTACCGGTAACTAAACTTGAGTAGCATGAGGAGCGACCCTCGTATTCAAGGGACATGAGATTGCCAACTTATACTTTCTCAAGCATATACTCCATAGATTATTCACTTTAACCTTAATCACTTCAAGATGCTTATCATAGGGGCAATGAGAGCTGAAAGCTAATAAGTAGCATAATTTTTGGAAGCTCTTTATGAAACTTGAATCCTTGCTTCCTTCTATGAAGGCCTTTTTTACTTTTATGTTGAGTCTCCATCTTCTATCTTTATACACCTATTGAGAGAGCATAGTGGCCATTCTTAGTTTAATGTGCATTGTCCCAAGACTTGTTGATTGATTCATAACTTTGATATTGCTTGTTCTTAAAATATTTGTATCTAGTCACCCTTATGAACTTTGAAGGTGTCCTATGCATTTATGTTTTGCTACACTATGAGAGACAAGCTGAATACCATTCTCATTATGTTTTCTATATGTGAAACAAACAAACATATTTCAATGCATTGTTATTCATGATCTTTGTTTGTATCTTTTCATGTTACAACATAGTTACTATGTCTTATTGTTAGAACTTCATCTTTCATGCTCATGTTTAGAGTACTTTGATCATAGCTTTCATGCTTTGCAAATGGTTTGATCAAGATTGTGATGGTGCATGCCACCTCAAAAATTATTCCTTTTATCACTTACCTACTCGAGGACGAGCATGAGTTAAGCTTGGGGGTGTTGATACACTGCAAACGTATCTATAATTTTTGATGTTACATGCTTGTTTTATATCTACTTTCTTATGTTTTGTCCACACTTTGAAGTGTTTTTACACATTTTTTGGATCTAACCTATTAACAAGATGCGACAGTGCCAGTTGCCTATTTTCTTCTGTTTTTGGTTCCAGAAAAGCCATAAAATGAATATTCTCATAATTGGACAGGACAAAAGCCAAAGTCAATATTTTATCGGAAGACTCTTGAAGCCACAAGACGAGATAGAGAGGGGCCAGGGGCTGGCCACATCATAGGGTGGCGCGAGTCCTCCTAGCCACGCCACCAAGTGGTGTGGGCCCCTCAGGCCTCCATCGACCTTGCCCTTTTGCCTATAAAAGCCCCCCGCTGCAAAAACCCTAAGTACCAGATCAGAATTCCACAAGAAGTTCCACAACACCGCCACCACCGAAGAGGAGATTCGAGGGACAGAAGTCTCTGTTCCGGCACCCTGCCGGGACGGGGAAGTTCCCCGGAGCCATCTCCATTGACTCCACCGCCATCTCCATCGCTGTTGCTGATTCCCATGATGAGGAGGGAGTAGTTCTCCTTCAAGGCTAAGGGTTCTACCGGTAGCTATGTGTTCATCTCTCTCTCTATACATGATCATATTGTGATCATGAGCTTTGTAATCAAGTAGATCTACTTTGCTACTCAATTGCTTTAATAGATCTATGGCTCTCCCCACGTGTGTGAAGTTGACAGTGTGCACACCGCGTGGCACTTAGGCTAGAGTTTGTAATACTTATCATGAGTATATTTTGAGTTGGATGTCTCTATGAAATTGTGGTGTTTGTTGGAACCATCTAGCGCTCAAGGTGATAGTGAGGGGTTATCTAGATGGGGAAGGCGGACTTTGAGGAGTGTTGCTATAGCCCTACCATGGATTAGAGTGTCCAACCAGAGAGTAGTTCAGAGTAGTATCATAAAGAGAAGATATTTATGTGAGAGTGTTCACTAGTGAAAGTATGATCCCTAGGCCTTGTTTCTAAACATTGAAACACCATTTGCAACTAGATCTGTTACATGTTTGCTTGCTTCCATCTTTTTTTCTTTAGTCTTTTCCTCCCATCAAGCTCTTTTTGGCACCGTTGTCTTATATCTATACCACTTGTATTTCACTATCTCTTCGCCAAACTAGTGCACCTATACACCTGACAAGTGTATTGGGTGTGTTGGGGACACAAGAGACTTCTTGTATCTTGATTGCAGGGTTGCTTGAGAGGGGATACCTTTGACCACTTCCTCCCCGAGTTCGATAAACCTTGGGTGATCCACTTAAGGTAAACTTGCTGCTGTTCTACAAACCTCTGCACTTGGAGGCCCAACAACTGTCTACAAGAGTAGAAGTGCATAGACATCGGTAGTGCATCGAGAAACGAATCTCTCACCATCTCTACACATCCGTGGACAAAAAAGGGTGCATCTAGGACATCTTCCGTCTTCTTCATACCAAAGTACCTCATCAATCCTCCTGCATGTGCCTACTACAAAAACAAAAGACGAACGGAGCTATCTAGAATGCATAGCTTGTTAGCACCGAACACAAATCCATGACTCAATATGAATTTGTTCCATGTTTCTCCCTCCTTACAATTCCGCAGTACATCTTTGAATTCAACATCATGCACATATTGTGCGTTGATAGTTTCCAAACCAAAAAAATTGTAGTCAAGTTGAGATAGCATGGTGATACGTCCAAAACATATCTACTTTCCCGAACACTTTTGCTGTTGTTTTTCCTCTAAACTTGTGTGATTTGGATACAACTAACATGGACTGACGTTGTTTTCAGCAGAATTATCTTGGTGTCTAGTTTTTGTGCAGAAAATCAACTATCAGGAAAAATCCTAGAAAATATACCAAAAATCCTATTTCACAAGAAGACTCGTGGAGCCCGAAGATGAGACAGAGGAGGGCCACGAGGGGCCCACACCACCCGGCCGCGCCTGGGGGTGGTGTGGCCGCCTCAGTCACCCCCTCGGCCTCCTTCTTTGCCTATAAGTTGCCTCTTAACCTAAAAACCAAGGGGGTTCGATGTTTTTCCAGAAAGAGTTCCGCTTCGCCGCCACCACCATATTCCATGATTCAGAACCAGAGACTCCGTTCTAGCACCCTGTCGGGACGGGGAATTGGAGGAGATCATCACCATCATCGTCACCATCGCTTCTCTATCGACCATCCATGTTTCCCCCATCCATGAGTGAGTAATCCCCCGCTGTAGGCTATGGGGATGGTAGGGATTGGATGAGATCGTTCATGTCGTAATGGCATCAGATTGTTAGGGCATGGTGCCTAGTACCTATTATTAGTGCTTTTTGCCTAGTGCCTGAATCATGGGCAAGATTTTGTGCTTTGACTCATGCACAGGCTGGATGTCCATTACCTAAAAATGAGCTTCTTGATATATATTATAATGGACTAACTAAAGAATCTAGGACATATCTCACTACAACATATCCTAGAATCGGTGATGAATTGCCTGGTGACAAAATTCAGAACCGTCACCGAAAGTAGCCATAGGTGACGGATTAGTTTTGGGCGTCACGTATGCTTGATAATGCGTGACGGTCGCGTTTCGCGGCATGGCAAACCGTCGCCGATTATCCGCACGACGGATTTTAGAGCGTCGTAGATTAAGCCGTCACCGATTGTTCGTGGGACCAACGAGTTAGCAATTGTGTTAAAAACGATAAAAGGGAAAAGATGGGTTTCGAACCGAGGACCTAGTACAAAGTAAAACATTTCGTTACCGCTGGGCTACCGTTCGGTTTTTGAACTGTTTGATTGGCCTACCATTTTGTAAACTCTATGTGCAGTACATGGCATGTACAAACACGGATCGTTATAGTTAGGACTTGTGCGATCTTCCAAACAGTTTTCTTCTCTATTCTTGCGAACGAGCGCCGTCAAGGGTATCCCTTGTCCAGGCGATCACGACATTCGCTGACCCTTCATCTACAAGTCCCGGCGACTTGCGCCTACGCGATCATGACGATCGATCACGATCCCAGCTAGCGAGGCTTTGCGGCAGGCCGGCGCACGGCGATAGGAAGCACATGTGAGTTCCTTTGAGATCTGTTATGAAATTGATTTGGATTGGTGTTTATGTTACACATTGTGATTTATTTGGACTTTGGTAAACAATTTTCACATCGATTAGTACAAATTGAATGGCATCATGACTCGAGTGGAACACATTATATATTTTTTTGTAGGCGATGGATCGACAGTGGATTACTCATGGGCGCAAGTTCACCCCTTTTTACATACAAGGTGTCCGCGAGTTTATGGAGTTTGCACGCGCAAACTACAATGAAGGTGCATCAATATTGTGCCCATGCCAAAAATGCCTTAATATTACGCAGCAGACTCAGGACACTGTTGAGTATCACTTACACGTCAATGGTATGGCCGTTTCGTACACAAAGTGGAGTTGTCATGGAGAAGATGATGGTCCTGATGAAAACTATGATCATAGTTTGTATCAAAGCGATGACGATGATGATTATGATGATGGAAATGAGAATCATAATGATCATGTTGACAAGATGTTAGATGAGCTGCATGATTCTGGTGATAGAGGCCCAAGTGACACTAATTTCTATGCGAACCTCCTCGAAGAAGCTAAGAAAGAGCTTCACGAGGGATGCACCACTGAGACGAGGTTGTTATTCATTATGAAGATGCTTTACGTGAAATCATACAACCGGGTCACAAATAGAGCTTTTGATCAATTTATGGCTGTCTTATGTGCTGCTTTGCCAAAAGTGAATTTTCCCAAGTCCTATGCTGAAGCTAAGAGTGTTCTTTCTGAGGTTGGGCTTGATTATGACACAATTCATGTTTGCAAGTATGACTGTGCTCTGTTTTGGGGAGACCATGCCAAAAAAACTCATTGTCCCGAGTGTGGATTTTCAAGGTGGAAAGACCCGGAAGCAAAGAGAAAGATTCCCCACAAGGTTCTTCGATACTTTCCTATAATCCCAAGGTTACAGAGATTTTTTGTTTCCAAGGAAGCGTCGATGAACACCAAGTGGCACAAGGAGAAGAGGGTTGCACAACCAGGTATTTTGAGGCACCCAGCTGATGGTGAAGCATGGAAGCACTTTGATAAGGAGTTTGGATGGTTTGCTTCAGATGCCCGTAACATAAGGCTTGGTATTGCGACAGATGGATTCAACTCATACGGAAACATGAGTAGTTCATACAGTATGTGGCCAGTTTTTGTCATTCCATACAACTTCCCACCGTGGATGTGCATGGATCAATCCAACTTCATGATTTCATTGCTAATCCCTGGAAAAATTCACCAGGAAAGGATTTTCATGTATTTATGCAGCCATTGATAAAAGATATGATGAAGCTATGGAGTGGCGTGGGCACATATGATGCGTGCACAGGTAGAGAGTTTCCGTTGCATGCTGCGTTTCTTTGGTCGATTCATGACTATCCTGGATATGCCACGATGTCTGGACGTAGCACAAGAGGGTTTTTTGCATGTGCGCACTGCGATAAGGATCCTTGCTACGAGTCTTTGCATAATAAAATTGGTTATATTGGTCATCGTCGATTTCTGCCTCACGATCACAAGTGGATGAGTAGCAGAGCCTTCAATGGAAAACCTGAACCTAAGGATGCACCAACAAGTTTCACACTTGCAGAAAGAGAGGAGAGGGTACAGAGAGTTCAAGATTACAGGCCAGGGAAAAATCCATCAACTAGGAAGAGAAAGCGTGGCATGACTGGTGAGCCAACCTGGCACCTCAAGATCAGCTTATATGATCTGCCATACTGGTCAAGATTGAAGTTTGTTCACAACCTAGATGTGATGCACATTCAGAAGAACATATTGGACAATATCATTGGTACCCTTCTTGAGCTTGATGGAAAGAACAAGGACACTATTGGTGGTAGAATGGATTTGGAGAAATTTAATGTCAGGAAGAAGTTCTGGATGAAACCTGAGGCCAAGGGTTTTTCAAAGGAGAAAGCACCATGGACGCTTCAAAAGGAAGGCAAACAAAAATTGTGCAATTTGGCCAACACTAGGTTCACACATGGTTTTGCTGGAAACTTAGCAAGATGTGTGGACATCCCAGGGGGTAAAGTGCACGGTCTGAAGACGCATGACTGCCACATACTTATGCAGCGTGTGTTGCCAGCTGGTCTGAGAGGGATTGCATCAAAGGCGATGTATGAGACCATTGCTGAACTGGGAAACTTTTTCAGGGAGTTGTGTGCCAAAACTCTAAGAGCATCTGTGCTGCGTCGAATGAAGGTTGAAATTGTCATAATTCTTTGCAAGCTTGAGCTGCTATTTCCCCCATCATTCTTTGATGTAATGGTGCACCTGGCTATTCATCTACCTGATGAGGCACTTCAGAGGGGGTCTGTTCAATATGGTTGGATGTATCCAGTTGAAAGAAGGCTCGGGTACCTGAAATCAACTATGCGTAGCAAATCAAGGCCTGAAGGTTCAATTGCTGAGGGATATATCGTGGATGAGTGCTTGCATCATTGCTCTAAATTTTTGGGCGATGTCATAGAAACCAGACATAACAAGCCTGAGAGGAACCAAGATAAGAAACAAAGAGTTGATCCGCTAGAGTTTGATATTTTTTCAGATGGAGCCAGAGGTTTAGGACTATCCAAGTTGAAGTATTTTCCCAAAGAATTTGACAGTATGGTTTGGTATGTACTTCAGAACTGTGATGAGGCACAAAATTATATTCGGTAGGTCTATTTACCTTTTTATTAATCATTCAAAATTTTCAGTAATATTTTGTGTTATTGCAGTACCATTACTAATTTGTTTTTGATTTTTAGGAATTTCCGGCAACAACGACATAACAGGGGTGTGAACAACATTGAGGCGGAACTAGAGAAAGAATTCCCTGCATGGTTTAAAAAACTTGTCAGTAATTTGGACAATGCTCCAGAAGATTTAAAATCACTAGCACTTGGTCCATATACTCGTGTAGTTGTACACCCTATGTGCAATGTAAATGGCGCTAGGTTCTGTTCCGTTGAGCGTGAGAAGAACATGAGGACTCAAAACTAAGGCATAATGACAAGGGGATCCGTTTCTGACAAACAAGATCAAGAATACTACGGTGTGATGAAGGAGGTTCTTGAGTTACAGTACCCGAGAAACAAGCACGACGACAGATCCGTGTTCTTGTTCCGCTGTGATTGGTTTGACCTTGGAAGTAGGAAAACCACGGAGATGAAGGATGATGGATACTTTAAAAGCATCAATACGTCTGTATTGTGGTACAAGAACGCCCCTTTCAGATTATCTCACCAAGCAGAAACTTGTTTTTACTTGGAAGACACAAAATTTGGTGATCCTTGGAAGGTGGTGCAAACTTTTAAGCACAGGAATGTATACGATGTTCCAGAAAAAGATGATGAAGGCAATGCAGGTGCATACCAGGAAGACCTAGGCTCGGAAGATCCCATTGTTCACCAAACTGAGGACGAGGAAGATGAATATGTTGATGATCATGAAGAAGACATGGCTGATCGCTCTGATGATGTGATATTTGTTGACTCTCAGACTGTTAGACAACTAGCAGGGAAAAATGGTGTAAACAATGATATGGACCTGAGCGATGAAGAACAAGAAGACTTGGAACCGGTTGTCGATGAATTTGGGAGGAGCATTTCAGATGTTGATAGTGATATTGACTAGTACCTTGTGAAAATGCGTTACTAAAATACTAGCACACAGTTATACTATTTGATACTAGTTATGGAGACTGTTGCATTCAATTCCCAATAACCATGTTATACACAAAATTATTAATTACAATGATATATATGGTCGTACCTAGATGTTTTTGCTTGTTTTTGTTATACTTACTTCGAGCAGCAAAATAGATTTACTGGAGATAGATACTTCTTTATGTGACACAACCTACGCGACAGACATGTCCGTCTAGTAAGTTGTGCACGCATAAAATTTATAGCTCATAAAATATTCATAGATACCGATGAAATGAACTCAATTAACACGATTTCACTATAATTGGTAGCAACGACAGGCATAATATATTTCAGCTCATAAAAAATTTAATAGTACCATTACACTTAACCATGTCTTCAGACAAACTAATGCCACATAATGAAAGGACCGTAAAATATTGTCTTAACATCTCATATTATTAGGTCGACAAATGACCCATGACCATCATAGTGAAAATGATCAAGGCTACTAAAGTTCCACATTTGGAACATAGAAGGCAAATAGGAAATCCCCCTTACGTCCCACGTACAGCATGAAAAACATCTTATCTCCAATTCGCCGAAAATCCTCCTCCTGTGACATCACTTCCCTCCACCCAGTGCAGCATACTCGGCCATCCTCGGGAGAAATTGAGTACGACCCTTTGACCTTTGTGTATTTATCACACACAATTGTGATATCACCATATTCAGCCATGTCTTCAGGGACAAGGCGTTGCGGGAGTTTCTGTTCTTGGTCCACATGCACAATGTGAACATTTGTTAATCGGAAAATTACAGGCACAACAAAGTAGATCACTCATACTTACCAACTCTTTCTTCTGGCAATTTGTCCAGCTTAATGTGTGGATCAGAGACTCACATTTTCCAACTTGATAAGGCCCAGCTCCATGTTCATCAACCAGCATGTCAGTGATGTCAACATTGCTGACCACTGACTCCATCATTCTCTAGTTAATTATGGTTCCATCAGTGGCATGCATAGCGTCAAGTATGCCTTTCTTATCCTGGGTCAGATTGTAATATGCTGTACAAGCTCAAATACTTAACTAAATGAATATTACTGAATCAAATTTAAGATTAATGCATGGTAGGTACGTCAACATTAAGATTGTTTAGGAACAAGGAAAAAATATCGTGCTAAACACAAAGCAACTACTTCTTTTTTCATAAGGAAAAAACTAGAGACAATTCCATCGGTGACATTCTACACATTACAAAGTAGACTAGAAACCGAGCAAAATGGGTGAACCTAAATATTTTAGTGGATCTACATATATACATCCATTTTATACAAACTCATAAACATCGTATATTTGTAAACGGAGGGAGTACTTCAAATAAGTAGTTACTTACATGGGTGGGTGATCGACGTCACAGGGGTAGATGGACCTTGTGTGTCGGTAGAGAAGACAAGCTCTGCTCCAACATCCAGATTGTAGACTCTAGCAAATTCTCTCCAATATTGGCCTTCAAGATATGTTCTGCCATCCTTGTTGATACAATCAACGTTGAATTTGAACCCTTCTTCCGTAACCACCTCGACCATAAAATCATTCTCGTGGTCGACAAAGTCGATGGCAAACTTCTTAAGGAAATTTGCTCTAGCATAGCAGGGTATTAACTAAAGAAAAATGGAACATGTTTACTACATGATAAACTAACAGATGCTATAATTCATGACAAAAGGGTGGAACAGGAAAGACTGATGATAATACAAAAAATTAAACCAGTACCGTCATTTCTTCAAAATTCTCTACAAGGGTGAGAACGAAAAAGGACTTGATCTTGTCGCCCAGGCCGCACAGACCCTTGGTGTCAAAACACCAAGAACACTACGAATCATAAAAAGAAAATTTAAAGATCATTGGCCGTATATTTTTTTCCAAATAGATCCAGTACATGCAAACTAGATAGGTTAGATTTTTACCGCAATGATCTTGCCCTTCGCCATCCCTCTCTCTTGACAGATCTGCGGCCTAGGCAAAGGTGGTTTAGATGGTGGCGCTGACTCCAACTATGCCTTTAGGGTTTGTTGGAGGGAGAGCGTATATATATATGGTCTGACTATGCTTGCATGTCGGGCCTGGACCCAGTTGTAAGCTTAATTTGTGGGCTCGACGTGATTAGCTTTAGCCGTTAGGCAAAACAAGGAAATGTATTGATTACATATAGTGCACAGAGCAAGGAAATTGATTTGGTTTTTATTGCTCTGACTTAGTCGTCATAGTTAGGTCCTGTAAGATCCTCAATAGAATCTTGAGACTAACAAGGAAAGAATTAGCTATATTAATTAAATCCTTTACTTAGAATATTTTGCAAATTTTATGAAAAGTATTGGAAATAAGGAGTTTGCCTTTCATGTTTGTGGTTGGTTTTAGACATTCTGAAGGATCATCAGTATGTAAAGTACATAAGTTTCTGGTTTGAGATTGGTTTCAAAAACTTTTTGTAGTCCAAACTTACTTCAAACTTTCTTAGCTACAAAATAAAGCATCAAACCATCTAATTTAGTAAACAAATGCAGTGTGCATCAACATGAGAATTCAGATAACAAGTGCACCAGTAACCTAACAGCAAACTCCATACACATTAACATAGTCTTAAACAACTAGGTATGATTGCCCAGCTTCCACCATATATAATAAAAACTTAGTCTTCAACCAACACACAGTTTCTCTTCATCTCCAGGGGGAAAACACAAACATAAACTAAACTTGTAGAAACAGAACATGAGGGCCAACAGCAGGACCGATAACCGGGATGAGGCCACCCTTGACGTACTTGTCGAGGAATCTGCCAAAGGCGGCATGCTTCGCCATGGTGTGGCCCTTGTGCTTTTGCCTACTGCCTACGCCAATGCCATCCACGTGCTAGATCATGCTCTCTAAGTTCTTGGTGATGACCCTGCCGCAGAATGGGCAAGATAGCTGCCCGTGGCTGTGGAAAGGTATCTGGCCACTCACCAGCCGCTTAAGAACAAAGCGGCTCTTGCGGTCCCTGTTGTCCTTGCCGTGGCCCACGTCGTCAAAGTCTTCCTGTGAATTTTGAAATACGTAAGAAGTGAGATAAACAGGAGCACAACAACGATCAAACGAAATAACCTATAAAAAATTAACAATGCTGCCAAAATTATTCTAAATTGTTGCGGTGATATTACTAACATTTGATGAATCGAGGATAATGTTGTGTGACCAATATTTGATGAATCGAGGACAATTTTGTCTTATCATGTCTAGTGAGCGCTGGAACGCCTGAGCGTTCATTTCTATCTGCTTCAAAGTCCATAATGGATAATTTATTAAAGAACAATATTCTTTGGGGACATAATTCAAGGCATGTGAACTTTAGGGGCAAATAACCAATTTTGCCTAAATAAAATTCTTGCAATCATAATCACTAGAATGAAAGAAGACTCGGATGAATATAAGTTTCAAACACATTGATCATTACACATTAAATTCCATTCATCAGATCAATCATTTCTTCCCAAATAAAATTCTTGTTATCATAATCTCTACAATCAAATTAGACTCAGATAAATTTAAGGCACTTAATGATGAATCATTTACAAGTTAACTACCTTAACACATTCAGAAAGTTATCTAATAACTATGAACCGATAGATATCATATGAGCAATCATAATAAGTAGAATTAAAGAAGGCTTGGATGAATTTAAGTTTTAAACGCATTGTTCGTTACACTAAACAGGATACTGATTCAAACACACTATGGAATCATCACATTAATAAGCAGCAAATTTAGATAATGGTAATTATGAATTCCATGCATCAGATCAATCCTTTATTCCCAAACAAAATTCTTGCTATCATAATCTCTACAATCAAATTAGACTCAAATAAATTTAAGTCGCTTGTGTTGATCAATCATGTGCAAGGTAACTACCTTAAGACATTCAGAATGTAATCTGATAACTATTACCTGATAGATATCATATCACCAATCATAATCACTAGAATGAAACAAGACTCGGATGAATTTAAGTTTCAAATGCATTGATCATTACACTTAACAGGATACTAATTGATACACACTATGGAATCAACACATTAATAAGCAGCAAATTAAGAAAATGGTAATTATAAATTCTATGCATCAGATCAATCTTTTCTTCCCAAACAAAAATCTTTGTTATCATAATCTCTACAATCAAATCAGACTCGGATGAATTTAAGGCACAACATTCAGAAATTAATCTGATAACCATGAACCCATATATATCATATGAGTAAGAATACTATATGGCAGATCAAATCAAAGTCAACTACAAAGGAACCGTACGAACCCTAGAATCAAGAATATCTAGAAGACCACCTAGACAGCACAAATCAATCTACTCTACGAACAAACCCTATGTGAATAGTAAGATGAACAGAGGAGATCGAATAGAACATCTCAGAACCTCGGTGCCGTCGTCCGAGGCCTCCTCCTTGAATGGTACATCTTATTTGCGGGCTTGTTCATAGAGGTACTCGATGGAGTCAGGGTCTTCGCCGTCATAGTACTCATCATCCGGCACGACGATGACCTGGCGGCCTGCATGCGGGTTCTGTAGATCTGCCGTGGGAGCCACGACATCCTCCTTCTTCTCATCATCAACGGTGACCACGACCGGTACGGTGGAGTCCGCAACGGTCACGGCGTGCCGACGAGCGGCTGGTGCTCCCGAAGAAGACTCCTCGCCCGCCACCGCGGCGACGACCGCGGGTGCATCGCCAGAGTCGCCAACCGCCTTCGACTCTGGCTCGTCTTCGCGAGCGTGCTTCATCTTGCAGATTCACTAAGGGATGAAATTGGTGGTGCGGTGGTGGGAGCGGATTGGGGTTTTCGGCAGACTGGGGAAGAAGTGGACGATGGTGGGAGAGACGATGAGACCGATGTGTTATATAGATGCTGGCGGTTCGGTTTCCTCTGGTGCACGCGTGGGTGTTGAATCATGTAGTCCTGCATGTAGTCCACTTTCCCATTGCTTTCACATTGGACCCACGCATGACATTTGGGAGAGTGGCGCATTGCAGCGGAAATCTCTACAAATTCTATATTATATAAATTGTTAAAAAAAATCTATATTATATAAGTAAAAAAAGTATATTGTGTATAAAACAATAAGTTTTCTAAAAGATTTTATATAGAAATATTGAATTTTTTCAAATTAGTTGAAATCCTAAATTAAATGGGAACCAATCTCGGTCAAATTGGAACACACAGATGCCAATGGGTCATGAGTGTAACTGGACCCACATGTTTCATCAGGGTCAACTTTTGCCCAATCTCAGTCAACATAGAACCCACAGACGCCATTAGGCCCAATTGCACCAATGCTAGTGTAAGTGGACCCACGTGTGTCATCAGGTCAACTTTTATCCAATCTCAGTCAAACTGGACGCACAGTTGCCATTAGTACCCGCATGCACCGATGCTAGTGTTACTGGACCCACATGTGTCATCAGGTCAACTTAAGCCCACCGAGAAGCACTTTGTGATCAACGGAAAACACTTGGCGGTACATGACATGGAATAGGTGAGTAGCCACCCAATGTTTCCAAGTGCTACCTCAAAAGCACCAAGTCCAGGAGAAAGCATATACGAGACCATCGAGAAGCACTTGGCTATCAACGCAAAGCAACCTAGCAGCATATTACATGAAATAGGTGTGAAGCCTCCCAACATTGCCAAGTGCTTCCACAAAAGCTCCAAGTCCGGGATATATCATATACAAGTCCGCCGAGAAGCACTTAGCTGCTACCGTAAGGCACTTGGCAGTATATTAGATGCAATCGAGCTTCCCACACGAACTGTGTCTATATGAAAGTACAAAGTCCCCAGACTTCAAGAAGACCGACCAGGCATCGAGAGATAATTGCAACGAACATGTTTGGGTTCCACTCGTAGCTTACCAAGCCAAGTTCATGAGTTTGAACATCATGCATCGAAAAAGATAACACTCGGTCATTCCTATTCGAACAAGGCAGCAAGATGACAACATTGCCAGAAGGAAAAAAATCCATAACAACCTGGCGAAACAAAAGACTGAACAAGTCTGGAAAAACGTACCTCAACATCAAGGAAGTATCTTGGCATATAGTAGTGGAAACACTTGGTGCTCGACATCGTGGAAAACACGACTAGCGTCTCGCGTGTGTCGGTTATGCTCAAAACAGGCCAAATCTGGGCGATGCGTTGGAACGAACGGGCAAAACGTGGAAACCGGGAGACATCGTGGAAAATAGCCCGACATCGTGGAAAACACGACTAGCATCTCGCGTGTGTCGGTTACGCTCAAAACATGCCAAAACTGGGCGATACGTTGGACCGAACGACCAAAACATGGAAACCGGGCAAAAATCGACGGCTTCGTGGAAACACTTGGTGCTAGCTATGTGGGCCCACATTTGTCATCAGGGTCAACTTAAGCCCAATATTAGTCAAACTGGACCCACAGATGCCATAGGGTCCCACATGCACCGATGCTAGCTATGTGGGCCCACATGTGTCATCAGGGTCAACTTAAGCCCAATTTTAGTCAAACTGGACCCACAGATGCCATAGGGTCCCACATGCACCAATGTTAGCTAAGTGGACCCACATGTGTCATCAGGGTCAACTTTTGCGGCGATATGAGTCAACATAGAACCCACAGATGCCATTGGGTCCACATGCACCAATGCTAGTGTATGTGGACCCACGTGTGTCATCAGGGTCAACTTAAGCCCAATCTTAGACAAACTAGGCCCACGTGTGTCATCAGGGTCAACTTAAGCCCAATCTTAGTCAAACTGGACCCACAGATGCCATAGGGTCCCACATGCACCGCTGCTAGCTATGTGGGCCCACATGTGTCATCAGGGTCAACTTAAGCCCAATCTTAGTCAAACTGGACCCACAGATGCCATAGGGTCCCACATGCACCGCTGCTACCTATGTGGGCCCGCATGTGTCATCAGGGTCAACTTAAGCCCAATCTTAGTCAAAGTGGACCCACAGATGCCATAGGGTCCCACATGCACCGCTGCTAGCTATGTGGGCCCACATGTGTCATCATGGTCAACTTAAGCCCAATCTTAGTCAAACTGGACCCAAATATGCTATTGGGCCCACTTGCACCAATGCTTGTGTATGTGGACCCACGTGAGTCATGGTACATTCTATGTGGAAGCTCATATGCGGGATTGTTATTTTGATGAGAATGAAATGTTTCAAGTTTAAATTTTTTCATGTCAACTAGTTCACGTAAAATTTATCAGTGTGTAGGTTTTCAATTTTTATGAGATATTTTGAATTAGTTATGCACTATACAAGCTTAGGTCAAACTTGAGTTGAAAGTTGTAGGAAAGCCGTGGGTTCAATTTTTGAAATTAAGTTGCAGCCACGACCAGAGGATTGGTGAAAGCCCCATGCGTTCAATTGTTGAAAGTTTGCAGCCACGACCGGACCGCACCACACCTACATGCGTCGCATCATAACAAAACTGATCCCGCTGCTGCACCGCAATAACCGCATCACATGCACCACGCCTAAACACGTCGCACCGTAACAAATTAAAACTTACCCCACTGCACCGCAATAACCGCATCGCACCACTCCTAAACGCGTCGCACCGTAACAAAACTGACCGCACTGCACCGCACTAACCGCATCGCACCATAACGGCTCGACTACATCGATGTACAGGCCCTCCGCCTCGACTCCACCGCCGCCGTAACACCACAATAACCACAACACGTCCGCTTCTCGTCTGTTCTTCTTCCCCTCGCGTCTTCCTCCTCCACACAACGGGGAACTCAGCATCCATGGATCCCTATGGAGACATCCTCGATGACGGGAAAACCACGGTTGACATCAAGCCCATCTGTGCCTATGTCACGAAGATTATGGAGGTGGTGTACACCAACGATGTGAACTACTTGAATCACATGTTGGAGAAGTTCGAGCAATTGCTCGAGAAAGAGACTTACAAGTTCCTCGGACTCGACCTCGAGTACACAAGGAATAGGCGGGACGAAGCTCCGTCACAAAAGCTCGCCATCGTCCAGATCGCCCTGAAGGAGACTGTCCTCGTGTTCCACTACTGCAGGTAATATACGTACTAAGGATGGGCATTTCTATTTTAGGCCTCCTTTGATTCAAAGGATTTCCTATGGGTTTGTACAGGATTCAATCCCTATGTTTTTTTCATTAGCACATGTTTGATTCATAGGATTGTACCCTATATGAACGTTTTCACATCAGGCCTCCTTTGATGCAGGGCTTGTTTGATTCAAAGGAATCTCATATGAATTTTGGAGGATTTTGATCCTTAGAAATTTTTCCTATGTGCGTTGTTTAATTCCTATAGGTTTAAGTCCTTGTGGATTTTGTTAGATCAAGTATTATGCATGATCTATGGGCGTTGTACGTGGCCTAATAGCATGGTTTCGCAATTTCCTTTTTCAACATTGTCATCAAATAATTGTACACCATCCAAATTATTGTCATGTCATAGTTTGCATCTATACTGCAGGAGAAGGGAGCCTTGCCCGAAACTGGTTATGTGCATATTTTTATTTTCCATTTGAGATCATGTATAATTATCCAATGCAAATACATTGCTTGCACTCGTTTATTTCAAATACTTAGACATGTTAGTTCAAGTATTATGCATGATCTGTGGGTGTTGTACATGGCCTAATGGTACGGTTATGCAATTACCTTGTTTAACATTATCATCAAATAATTGTACATCATCCAAATTATTTTCATGGCTTAATTTGCATTTATACTGCAGGAGAAGGGAGCCTTGTCCGAAACTGTCAGAGTTCCTTCAGGAAAAGGGGATCACTTTCGCTAGCATGGACATCAGGAGTGATAAAGAGAAGCTTGCACATGAGGATATCACCATTCCAGAACAGTACCACATCAACATCCAAGACATGTTTAAGACCGAAGAACGGTTCCATTGGAATCAGCCGTATGACCTTGACGGGATGTTATCTCTAGTAGTGATCATCATTGACAGAGATCTCGGGAATTGCAAGGCACTCCCGGCCGAAGGCCACGAAGTATGGGAGAACAAGCCACTTTCCGCGATGAACCTAGAGTATGCAGCAAGAGACGGGTATGTTGCCTACGAGCTGTATCGTAGGCTCATTACCTTAAGGCACGGGCTAGACCGGGGGACTCGTAAGGCTGCAATTAATGCAGCAGAAAAGGGGCAACAGCTAAGGCCGAGGCGGCAAAAGCTACGGCCGAGGCGGCAGCTGCTGTAGACCAGAGTGATGCAGATGACGAGCAGGATGATGCAACACAGCAGGATGAAAGGGAACAGGCGACGACGATCTGGGAAGAGCAGTAGGCGGTCTGGGGAGTGGAAGAGGCGGATGGAGAGGTGGTGCATGTCGCCAAATGCTCACGGGAAGCGGGCAAAGATGACCAGGACGGCGAGCAGAACGACACCACTGGCTGGGGCAACACCACCACCGCTGGCTGGGGCGACACCACCACCACTGCCTAGGGCGACAAAGCCACCGACCCCACCGCCTCCAATACCACCGGCTGGAATTAATGCACGTTACTAGACTATAGCCAGTTATATTCGTGATGTTGTATGTTGTTGATGTAGTACAAATCGTGGTACTTTGTTGTTGTTTACTTTCTAAGTTGAACTACTTTAGTATGCTTGTTTCTTAAAGTACCGTGAGCTAGCAAACATATCTATGTAATGTTATATGTGTGTTCAGTTGTGTTTGTGCACTGGCTATACTAGTTCAAAGGAATATGATTGTCAACAGATATAAACTTGCCTTGATGAAAGTCTAGAATTGTAAACGCAAGCGTTACATAGTTATTTTAAGCTAGTGTTATTGGACCCACATTTGTTATCGGGATCAACTTTTGCCCAATCTCAGTCAAACTGAAACCACATATGCCATTAGGTCCCACATGCACCATTGCTAGTGTAAGTGGGCCCACATGTGTCATTGGGGTCAACTTTTGCCCAAACTCACTCAGACTATAACCACAAATGCCATCGGTACTCGCATGCACTGATGCTAGTGTAACTGGACCCACATGTGTCATTAGGGTCAAATTTTGCCCAAACTCAGCCAAACAGGAACCACAGATGCCATTGGGTCTCACATGCACCAATGCTAGTATAAGTGGCTCTGTTTCAAATTTTACTATGTAATATGCACTATGCACTGTCAAACCTGTTATAAGTGAGTTGATCAGAGCATTGATCTGTAAAACTGTCAAATATTTGTAAATTATTGATATATATACCAATATGTACTGCTCTTTTTAAAAAAAAATCATTATTTAGCAAACCCGCTAAATGGGCATAGCGCGCTATAGCTCCGCTATAGCTTTTGATAGCTTTTAAAATCGACGCCGCTAAATCAAATAGCCCGCTATTTAAACATTGATAAGTTGGTCCCACATGCACCAATGTTAGTATAAGTGGGCCCAACATGCACCAATGTTAGTACAAATAATAGTTTACCTAATTGGGGAAAAAATCTATCCCTGCAGATATCCTAGCCCCTTCTCGTACTTTCCCCAAACTGCTCCTCTCCATCCACATCTCCGCATCGCCGCCGCATCTTCGCACCGTCGTGGCCGTCCGCATCGCCTCCGTCAGGATCGTCCAGCCACCGACGACCGTATTTCTGCAACCCGCTTCTCCACAGTCACGCCGCCGCGCATCTCCGCAACGCATCCGCCGCCCGGAACGACGTGCACCTCCGCATCGACTCCGGCCACACTACCGCGACGCCGGCCCGTCGGCGTTGACCACATCTCTGCAACCTTGCTCCATGCTGAAGGTGAGCCCAATCATGTTGGATTTACTTGTGCTGCCCACTGAAATCATGTCTGCATTGTTTGTCTAGTAGGGTTTTCCACGAGCTATGTGCTGAAGCTAGATTTCCCATGAAAATACACTAGTGTACCTACTGGAAGGAAACATTGCATAAGGTCTGAACTCTACAATGCATGTGTAGGAAAATATATTAGGGCTCGTTTGGCTCCTATGCATTCATTTCATTTGGTTGAAATGAAATGAAATGAAATCCCATGTCACTTCATTTGGATGGAATTTAAATTCCTTAATGAATTTTTATGTTTGGCTGCCACCTGGAATTCTGAAATAAAATGATTTACAGCTTCTGTTTGGCTACCATTTTAAGCCAATTGTGAAATCAACAACACATTTGGCTTCAAATTCAACTACATAATGTAAATAAAATATGATATTTTCAAAATAAAAATCAACTACAACATGAATAAAGATCAATGTATCCACAAATACACTTGTATGCTCATTATATCAACACATCTTGATCAATGATGTTGTCTTTGTTAGCGTTCTCGTCCGCCATTTCCGCACGGCTTTCAGCTGCAGTCCTAGCTCCCGCTCGGTAGCTCGATCCCTTGAGTAAAGTGTGCTAATTATATCCCAATACTTGATAACCTTGTACTTATAGGAAGTTGCATTGTTGTGTGCCTGCAAATAAGAGAAACTAGAACATGTTAAAACATGTGCCACTTCTTGAAAATCTTAGCCAAGGGTGAGCAACAGATAACACTTGTGAATAAATGTTTTCCTAATAGGTAGGAATACACTATAGCTATAACTTAGCACATCAGGCATGAAAAAGTAAATCTAATGTACAATACTGACAAGCCAGAGATTCAAAGTGAAGTTTGGTGGTGGTCCATTTCCTTGGTGCATAATAATGCATCATTCTGCCATGACCAAGATGACCAGATCACATTCATTCTCTCCATCAAACATAACAAGTTTAGCTAGCTACATCTTGATATGAAAAATGGAACTTGTTTGGACACACACATATATAGATGATAAATTAGTTAGGCATGACATGTCTTAAGAAATTGTCGATGCCAGAATTATGGATGGATGTTCATGTGTAGAAAATACCACCTGGCTGTTTTCCTTGTTGCAAGGAGACAACTCGCAGTAAGCAAGGTCCAGAGCATGAATGACAATGAACCAGAAACACATGCCTAGAAAGTATAACCACATGATGCATAGAGGGACAGTTTTGGGGTCGGCTGTACCAGATGCAACCACAACATCGGAAATGGAAGAACCTACACTAACTTGCCATCTCTGATGTGCTAAATCGCTGAAGCATTATATTCTAGTGACTAAAACAGAAAATAATTACTAGCTATGATCTGTTTCTATAAGAAATGGGCCTAAACTTCCTAGTCTCCCCAAAAAGATCGGCCATCTAGCTACTATATATGGCAAGAACTAATGTAGTACTCACAATGTTTCTAAAATCCAACACAACAAAGGTAGTTCTTAGAGAACTTATATCTGACAGAATAGGAGTTTGGAGCTTTCCTATGCTATGACTAGTGCTTGTAGCATTGAAATAACTTGCAAGTATTTGCAGAAACAATATTTGTATTGTTGTGATTAAATACGTTGCTGTGACGCTGTAATACCTATAATGTGTTTCCTACACTTTTACCATTTGTTAATGTCTACTAAATTTGTATGCGCATCCCATTCTTTAACATGGCAGGAGCATCTTCGCAGAAGCGTGATCTCGGACCACTCATCGCCCAAAGATGTCGGCTTACTGAGAGTGAGCAAGAGCATCTGCTAGAACTTCAATCGAACATGGGCAAAATTGTCGGGTTGCCAATCGTAACCCGCTTGACCAAAACAAATCTTAAGCTGTACCACATGGTACATTCATATAACTTTCTTTTAATTCTTTTTTGTTGCCATGCGTGTATGCAATTTGTCTATGTGGTTTATGACATCGACTTACTAACTTATATATCTTGTTTTGTATTGATCAGAAATTGCCTAAGAAGGTTGTTAATGCTCTACAAATCTGTGAGGGAGGCTCAACTGGAGTGTGTCTTCCTAAAGAGGACATCACCCCCATCGACTTCAAGATAGAAAAGGATGATCGCCTCTTCTTCGATCCAGATGGGTGGAAGTGTTTTGTACAGAGCACATATCTAGAAGAGGGATAAACTGTTCTCATATACTCGAAGAAAGCGCATTCAGAAGGGTGGCGTAACCGAGAGGGTTTCGTCTTCATATTTAGAAGAATAAATGATTTGTCGCCTACGCCGGTGTCCATGCTCAGGGGTGCCAAGGAGACAGCGGGCAGGGGACGTGAAGGACAGACGCGTACGCCGGCAACGCGCGTTGTCAAGAAGAGGCGCCGTCGTGCGGGCAGGGGCAGCGGCAAGGGTAGGGCCACTTCTCTGTCGCCATGGCCATCGCCATCACCGTCGCCGTCGCCGTCACCGTCGCCGTCGCCATCACCATCTCCACCACCCCATCTGCCGCTGTATCTGAACCCCGACTTTATGTTCATCCGCATCCTTCATGAGGACAAGTGGGACAAGCTCTCCCTCTGCCATGCTTTCAAAGATTACATCAGCGGCGACCAGCCCAACACTGTGCACGTCCGGGAGCGTAACAGCAGGCTGACCTTTGATGTGGAGATGTATTTCGATCATCGAGATGGCCGCTTGTACCTCCGCAGGGGCTGGCCCAAGTTTGTCAAGTGCTACACTATTTCGCTAGGCAACATCCTGGCGTTCGACTACTATGCTGGCAATAGGGAGCTGGTCGTCACAATCTACGGTGGTAGGCTCTCCCGCCGGGAGTACGCCACTAGCAGCAACGATGACAGCGATGATGATGGCAGTGGCGGGGACAGGGACACGCAGACCATGCCCGTCAAGGAGGAGGAGATGTCAGAGGGCTAGTACAGATGTCCAGACTGTGTCCTGACCCTATCAGATTTCCATGTCTGCCTCTTCCTAGACTAGGAACAGGATCTAGGATTAAACTTACCCTGATGCACTCTGTTTAAGTTTTCCTGATACACTATGCTTAAGTCTAATATGTAAGACTAAAAATGCTTTTTATACCCTGTTGTATGTGCATCAGGGTGTGACCAAGCAGATCCGCCCCTGTTCCTAGTTGCAAAACTATTTGCTGAGTTTCTAGGTGTAAAGTCTAATGAGATCACCTACCTTTTGGTGGATGTTAGAAAATTTTGCTGGCTACATATCTAATATGTGAAATAATTCTGCTCTTCTGTTTGTTTTTCGAATCAATGAGGTTTACTTGTTTAAGTGATATTGTGCTTCAGCTTTCAAGTTGGAGTTGTGGAATGAAGGAAACTAATGGTATTGTTTAATCAGTAATCCAACTGTTGTACGATGAATGAACATATTTTGTTTTCCTTTTCATATATAAACAAATGACTTATTCAAATAATTTAATATGGTTCATGGCCAAATAAATTTATAGTACAATGAATTAGAGATAACCCCGGCTTGTAAACCATATTACAAATTCCGCACGGGAGGTCTAAGTAGTGGCAAAACCTAAACCGTTGCATGTGTTAGGATTTATTTAATTACAATATGTAATTAGAGATAATCCCCGCTTGTAAACCTGCCGTTCGTTCCCTCTGTTTTTTCCAATCAAATTTACAATGAATGGTTTTCGTTCCCTCCACTTGTGTACCGAAAAATTTCGTTCCCACCTCTTTTGTTTTCCACCCGCCCGCCCATTTTGGCGCTAACAATTTGCCGCCCCCATGACACTTTAAAAACGGCGTGCCCCCACCTCCCGCATACCCATCCCCTAATTCTGTTCCTTGTTCACCGCCCACCTAGAACCCCATCGCCACTTTCCCTGACCCCAGATCCGTCAAGCAAGGCGTTGGTTGCCGGCGGATTTCCCTTCTATGGCGGGCGACATGTCCGGCAGTCTTGGAAGCGACACACCACACCGGAATGTGCTACCACCGACACCGAAGCAAAAGCGTAAACGCCCAGGTCATTTTTCTGCTGCCCTAGGTCTATGCCTCTTTCTAGATCAGTCAAGCATGAGTTCTAGTAGATCAACATGTGTAGATCGTTGTTCAAGATGCTGCAGCTTATGTGCAAGATCTAGGTTTTAGATCATAGACATGGTTTGAGATGCCTAGCACGTGTTAAACGTGACACCCTATGATCCGAATCCTTCGACAATGTGCTTGTCTTGGGTTTTAATTTCATAGATCATGGTTCCAGATGCCATGAATGTGTTGAGCATGACACCCTATGATCCGATCTTATTACTATGTGTTAGATTTAGGTTTATGTTCCTACATAATGGTTCAGGTAATAGGGCACAACTTGTTGGATAAACCCTGCTGCTTGGCGTCTTAACTTACGCAACTGAACAACTTGATACCTAATACACTGAACCTGACACTTAACTGAACTTGTTGACAGTAGGGTTTAGACAGTTAACTGAATGACGATACGAGATTTGGAGGCAATAGAATAATGTTTTGTGAGCATGTTAATTTTACAGTATGGATCACATAATTTTTGCTTTAATGATCTTGTCTACTCTGTTTGTACTAATGAGTATGATCATGACTTGCCTTTGCTTGATTGTTTTCAGTTACTCAAGTCGAAACAGCAGACGCATATCAAAATGTTAGGAAACAAGTGATGGAGGAGAACGTGTCTCGTATGTCTGAAGCACTAAAGCAGAATGCTATTGAACATGGCAAGCCAATGGAGGATTTCACGGCGATGGCGCGTGGATTTGTGTTTGGTACTGCTAAGAAACCGGTGGCAGTGACAACACGGAAAGAGGCACAGCCGCAGGAGAAGGATATCACCAAGGACCCTAATTATGAACCTGATCCTGCCGACGAGCCCACTGATGATGATGTGTTTGTTCCGGATTAAGAGGACCATGATGTTGTTAAATCTTCCTCTAAGGTGAAGAAATGCAACATTCTCCTGCCTTCACATGTAGGATATGTACATATTGCTTTAATATTTATGGCTTGATCTATTAAAATGCAGGTAACAGAAGGTTCTACAAAAGAAAAGAAGCGGAAGCGCTCAAAAACCTTTGTGCCTCCAAATGTTGTAACAAGGTCAGTAGCAAATGCAGAGACTCAAGATGATGGTGAAACAGAGACCCCTACCCAGAAAGCAGGGGAAGGGGGTACTAATGGAAATGAATCCTCGCCCATGCTAATTCAAACCTCTAGAGGCAGCAACTCACCTGAGGAGAATGTACTTGTACGCAGCGAACGGGAAGGTATTGACAACACGTCTTACAATTTATTCACTGGTTTAGTTGCAAAATTTTCAATTGAAGTCTTGACTCTTGTTTTGTCACTGGTTTCAGTTGCAATTGTAGACACGGGTGCTCTAAAGGAAAAGCGTAATGTACGCAAACCTACTATGGGGCATGGGGTACACGAGTGGTCTAGAAGGAATGGAGGGGCTAAGATGCAGATCAACTTCACTCCTGGCATGAGGAGACCCACTGATCCTGTGCAAGCAGCAAAACTGAGTTCATAGTGTGGCATTCACATACGCAGCAAGATGCCACTGGCAACCCACTGGAAGCAGTATGGTGACAAGGAAGGTCGTCTGAAAGATACTATTCCGGAAACCATTAAGTCTATAACTGTAAGTCCGTTAACCTCTTATTCATTTTCCATATAAAATGTCTCATTGGTGGATGATTTTTTAACAATTCTATCATTCGATGCTTATATGAATTTGTGTTCCATGTTATCTGCAGGGAAAATTTGCAATGGACAACAGTGGTGACCTTGGCAAATACATTTGCACCGACATTTTACAGAAAGGTATTCGCCAACAACGTTGGAGGCTGAAAAACCGCGAGCAAGCTTTATTGTTGAAACCAAACGAGGTAGACGAGGAAAGCTGGGCAGAGCTTCTTGATATATGGCATGATGAGCACTACAAGGTACACGATTCCTGTTGTTTCAGCTACATCTATCATAGACATACTACTGTACTATGGAATACTAAATTCATGCATCTGTACATAGGCAATCTACGAGAGTAACAAGAAGAACAGAGATGCTATGACGAAGAAACACACCACTGGCTCAATAAGCTTTGTTGCACATTACCATGCACTTGTGAGTATTCAAACTCTTCAGATGCAACACCTACTTCTTTTTGTGAACATGCCATACACACTTATAATTCATCGTGTCATAATTCTTGTAGAAATCTCAGAAGACCGAGGACGTCGATACCTCCCCGATTGCTTTCTTTAAAGCAAGCCACACTAACAACGATGGTATGATGTCCCAGAAATCAGCAGAAGCTTATGTAAGTAAATTATTTTATGTGCTACGCATTTCTCATTAGTTTGTCTAATCATTTGATTTCTTCTAACTCTGGACTTGCTATTTTTTATCCTATTGTAGACTAAGATGGTGCTTCAGAAAATGGGACCACACCCAGAAGATTGGATTCCCAAAACTGATCTTGAGATTGTTGAAGAAGTCCTGAGAGACCAGAACAATTCAAGATCAATTACTTTCCTTTCCAGAATTGGAGTTTCATCTGCTTCCAAGAGGTGTAGCATCTCAGCTGGGCGCATCCGTGATTTAGAAGAAAAGTTATCAAGTCAGGAGCAAGATTCCTTGAATGCAGCTAAAAGGGTTCAACGCGAGATGGAGGAACGGATGCAAGAGCAGGAAAGGAGATTTGAAGAGATGAGAAAGAAGCAGGATGATGAACTTGAAGCAGTGAAAAAGTCCAGTGAAGCAAATCCTCTGGCATTTGAGAAGAGGCAGATGGAAATGGATGGCATGCTTAGTTACCTGTTGAGGATGTCGCAGAACTCCCAGTCCCAGTCCCCGTGACTTGGGCCAAAAATCTCTGGGCGCTAATGGGCCAGGTGGGCCGAAACATTGTTTTTTTATTCCTTTAGTCATTGGAGTTTGATATAGCAGTTTCAGTCTACTAGAATTTTAAAGTTTGCGTGTGATACAATTCATATTTATAAATTTTCTGCCATTTCAAATATTTTCTTCCATTTAATTTTGTTTCGTAATTTGCGTGGAATTTCAATTTTTAATCAAATTTGTCCGTGCAAAAAAATTGGTGACGGCGTCACATTCCTCCCGGACCACAAGGCAGTTCCGAATGGGCCGGCCCAAAAAATGACATGTCATCATCGCGGGCCCCACATGCAGACGCCACGTCATCGTTGATGGCCCCACCTACATGCTGCCACATCAGCGTCGCTGGACCCACCTGCCAGCTGCCACGTCATCTCCACGGGCCCCACACGAAGGTGAAACGTCATCGCATTGGCCCCACCTATCACATGCCACGTCATCGTGGTGGGACCCACCTGCCAGCTGCCACGTCATCATCGTCGGACCCACCTGCCAGCTGCCACGTCAGCATCGTCGGACCCACCTGCCAGCTGCCACGTCAGCATCGTCGGACCCACCTGCCAGCTGCCACGTCAGCATCGTCGGACCCACCTGTCAGATGCCACGTCATCATGGTGGGACCCACCTGCCAGCTGCCACGTCAGCATTGCAGGTCCCACCTGCCAGAATCCTCGTGACGCCATAAATCTTCCGTGACGGCATATTTCGTCAACGAATATGCTAAACGGTGACAAATTTTCCTATTTTAGGTGACGTAGAAGGTCCGTCACGGATAACCTATCTTAGGTGACGCTGTAAGGACCGTCACCAAAGCTCAATCTTGCGTGACGAAAATTTGTATTCCGTCACTATTAAAGAATCTGTGACGGAGCTTCCGTGACGACCCTGGTGACGCCACGTTTTCGTCACGAGGGAGTACTTAGTGACGGAAATGGCATTTTCGGTGACGAAAGTGATTTGTCACAAAAACTCTTTTCTCTTGTAGTGTCTGGATAGTTGTGCTGATTGTGTTTTCAGGAATAGAACTCCCAAAGAAGCTGAGGAAATAATGGCTAAAATAAGCAAGAATTATGAAGACTGGACTCCTCCTGAACCAGCTATACCTGAGACAACTATCCCTGCGCCTATACCAACATCAAAGAAGAGGGGAGTTATCGAACTAAATGATGAAGTGATGAAGGAAGCTAAGAAATGTCTTAAGGAGAAGGGAATTAAAGTTGCAGATGTCAAGAATTTACCTCCTATAGAAGAATTATGTTAGCCAATCTCCCACTCATCCACTATTGAGGTACACTCTCCAACACTTTGTTGAAGGTGATATTCCTTACACTAAACCTCCTGATCAATGCTTGGAAGAATTTGATATTTTTATTGTTAAGCAAGATAATTTTAATAAAAGGCGCAAAATCATCTAATGGGAAACTCTAGAGCTATGATTGAGTTCAAGGATATTGTGGAAAGAATATCTAATGATGTTAAAATGCTTTTTAAACATTTTCAAATGGTTCAAACTCAAATTGATCAGCTTATTAAAGTACAAAAAAACTTGCTAGTTAATGTTGCTAAAGAAAAACATGCTTATGAAATTAGAACTAGAAGTGGTGCTGCTACCTAGGATCCTCTATATCCCGAGGGGCATCCTAAAAGAATTGAGCAGGATTCTCAACAAATTGAAAATAGTGGTGCTACTCCTAAGAAAAGGAAAAAGAAACATAAAACTATTGTAGAATCCTCTGAACCTGCTAAGGATCCTAATAGGATAACTATCTCTGATGCTGAAACTGAAAGTGGTAATGAATAAAATGATGCTCCTGATAAAGAAAAAGTTGAAGAAGAACCTGAAAGGCACACTAAGAACACTAAATACACTAAAGAAGATTTTGTTGCTAAGAAACATGGTAGTGAAAGAGAACCTTGGGTCCAAAAACCTATGCCTTTCCCTGATAAGAAACACAAGTCAAAGGAAGATGAACACTATAATAAGTTTTGTGAGTGGATGAAACCTTTATTTTTGCAAATACCTTTGACTGATGCTATTAAACTGCCTCCTTATTCAAAGTATATGAAGGATATTGTCTCTAATAAAAGGAAGATCCCTAATGAAGAAATTTCTACTTTGCTTGCTAATTATTCCTTTAATGGTAAAGTTCCAAAGAAACTTGGAGACCTAGGGATTCCAACTATTCCATGCTCTATTAAAAATAGTTATGTTAGAACTGCTTTGTGCGATTTAGGAGAAGGAGTTAGTGTTATGCCCTTTTCTCTCTATAAGAGACATCAACTGGAAAAACTAATACCAACTGATATATCTTTGCAAATGGCTGATAAATCTACTACTATTCCTGTTGGTATATGTGAGGATGTACCTATTCAAATGGCTCATAATTGCTTGATATTAACTGATTTTGTTGTGCTTGAAATGCCTAAAGATGACAATATGTCTATTATTCTTGGGAGACCTTTTCTTAATACTACAGCAGCTGTTATCAATTTTAATTAAGGAAAGGTGACTTTTAATGTTAATGACAAGGAGCACACTGTCTATTCCCCCAAGAAGATTGATAGGACTTATGGTTTAAACTTAATTAAACATGTTGAGGGCATCCAAGTTGGAGAAATGTATTGTCCCATACCTCGAGAAAAATATGAAACTATTATGATTGGGACCATTGCTATCAAGGTTGAGGTAACATAATCGTTAGTGGAATACAAAAGTTTTGTTTCATATAAAATTGTTTTGGTAACAAGACCTGATCAACTTTGTTAACAAAGGGATTTTAATGAACAAAACAATGTTTTCACCTTGATTTACTTTGCTTACTTTTATTTTATCCATTTTAGTTTTTGCTTTCGTTTAGTTTACTTTTCAGTTGTTAGTTGTTTGCATATTAGAAGTGTCTTAGAACTTCTGAAATTTTAGCTTTGTTTAGTCATTGCATCATTCCAGAAACTTTTTCTGCCAGAAAATCATTCATCTATACCTGAAAATTTCTCAAAAATAAAGTGTCTCGAAAAATTCCAGAAAATTCATATTAAATTTTTACGTGAAAAAGGGGCAGAGAAGTGCCTGGAGAGTACCAGGGGGGCCACCAGGCAGGCACACCATCTGGTGGCGCGGCCAGCCCAGGGGCGCGCCTGGCCATGGTGTGGGCCACCCCGACCCTCCACTCACTCTCTCACTTCCCACTGCTCTCTCTTTTCCGAGAAGACACCAGTTCATTGCTCGAAATCGCGTTCTTCCTATTCTTGTCTATGATTTTTTGATCTCCTTGCTCAGCCCATCTTTGCTGCTGAAATTTGGAGCATTTGTACTCCGGTATGTGACTCCTCCGCTTGTCCAAGTAGATTTGTGTTTAGTGGTTTATATCTTGAGTATTTTGCTGCTATAGGTGACAGGTTATGAGAGCTTGTAAGCTTGTTCATTGCTTAGAGATATTGTTTTGATGCATGTTTAGGCCTCTTACAAGTCCCTATGAGTAGTCCCCTTCATTATGTAATCACTTTGCAATCACTTGTATGATGGTTCTTCTAAATTTCAGAATAGAAGATGAATGAACACCAACTCAACCAACATGAACTAAGAGTGCCTGAGGTTATGAAGGTTCACCGAGAAGAGGAAGTTTTTCCTTCCATCTATCCATGCCCCGAATTCATGAGGGCTACAAGAATTTCTCAGGATTTCCATACTTTAATTGCTAGGATTGGAGCATTTTGTGGAAGATGAACCTTGTCAATTTGTGAAACTAACTATGTCTGTAGTGCAGGACTTTCGATTTAGTTGCTCTTTGCCTAACCCCATGGTTCACTACAAAATCTACAATATAGCTGTTGACCTTCCTCTTGATGACTTTTGTGCAACTATTAAGGTACCTTAGTGGGGATCATGTGGAAGGATTAAAGAGCGACCTGCACCACTCATGGACTTGTATGCGGAGATTTGCCAAGGGAGCAGCTTCTCAAAGGAGAGTGGGAAAATTCGTAACATTCATCTCCCATCTATTTGCCACTTTGCTTACTTTATTGCCAAATGTGTTCTCGCTAGGAAAACTGCTAATAAGTTATCTTCGTATGATCTAGCATTCATCTCAGCTGCTTTAAAACGAGATAGTACTTATAATTTGGGTGCCTTGATAGCTTTCTGTCTTGCTGTTAACCGCGAGAAAGGTGGAATTTGTGGAGGCCTCATCACCTCTCATTTATTAGCTTTGCATGGTTTAGTGCCTCATCATTTAGACCTACAGTTTCCTATAGAGAGGCTTGACCTTAATTCCATGATACAGCATAAATTTGTTTCTTCTTGGGCTAATTTGAGTGATTTGTCTTATGAAATAACCTTTCTCAAGGCTGGTTGCAGAAGGAGTAAATCTGAGCGTGTTATTCTTTTGCCTGCACCTGTTTTGTTTAACCTTGATACCAGGGAAGGATGGTCACTCACTGAGGAAGAACTCGATGCATACCTAGGAGAGCTCTCCCAACAGGAGTAGGATACTGGAAGGGAGGTTACAGATGATTCAGTCCAGCCCTTGAACGAGGGGGAGTCCTCGTACCAACAGTCTACCTATGATTGGGGAGCTTCTTCTTGTTCCTAAGGGCCCAACCACGATCATTCTTACGATGACCCGCGGACTTGGAACCCTTACCCGCGTTGGGGTTGATACCCACTTAGGCCAAAAGCCTAAGCTTGGGGGAGGTACACGGACATCACACTCAACTACATATCATGTTTAGTCGGTACTTTGTATATCCATGCTTCGTTCTCTTTTTGGTTTTCTTTCTTTCTTTACTTTTGCTTTCTAAAACACAAAAAGACCAAAAATATTTTTGTTGTTTATCTTTATTTGCTTCTTTTTGCCTTGGTTTGCTTTTTTCCTTTTTGCTTTATCCTGAACTATTTGAAAAACCCAAAAATATTTTGCTTTGCTTGTTCTTCCTTTTTTCCCTTGCCTTTAAAAATCAAAAACACCAAAAATATTTGTTGTTTTTCTTTTGTTTTGTGAAGTTCATTGCGGGGTTCAGCATCCTCAGTGGAATTTGGTTTCATGTTATTATTCAAGCCACACAAGTGACGGGCAATAATGAGGATTAATGACAACTTGAGGTGTGGTAAGAGGCTGGTAACAAACTCTATTTGTTTTCATTTTTGTACATATACTCATCATTGTGGGCATGCTTAGTCTGTTCATGTAGGGTGTATGTTATTTATGGATGCTTAGTAGTTCTTGCTTTCTTATGATTAGCTCCAACTTGCTAATAGTTTGTAGCATGTCATATGAATGTTTTCTTGCATTGTTCTATTCATAACTTGGTATGAAACTGTGGTATCCTCCTCTGAATTTTTCACTTGAATTGACTTGGCACATGCTCACGCATGCATATGACTGAAACAATAATCAGTTAAGCCTCGATGAATTATTTTGCCTCGGGGGTCTTGAATCACTTTCTTTCCACGAATAGTCCTACTTTGTTGCAAGCATGATTATGACAGTTAGTACTCTCTCGTTTGTCGCTCCCTTACTATTGCTAGCCTTCACTTGCACTGAGTATGCTCTACTCGTGTTTCCAACTCCCCGAAACCAATATTGTCGAAAGTGTCCACTATACCTACCTATTAGCATCTTTTGCTATTCCGCGCATATTCAATATGCCTTGTTTCTTCCGAATAAAATGTTTGCTTGTTATGAGAAAGTTAGTTAGTAAAGCTCTCACGAGCTTGATGTCACACTTTATTTCTTGCACCTAATAAACCTGAACCATTGTGACCGCCCATGAAAGTTATATGCTTACAAATTATAGGCTGGGGATTAGCAAAACCGTGCTATCACGGGGAACGCTTTCAACACCTGTAAATATATACCTCGTTGATATCATGCTCTTTTGTTTACGGATGTCGTCGGTATAAAATAAAAGGGGAGCTTGTAAGTCCATGGAGTTATGTATGTGTGTTAGAGAAACGCCTGGGCCACCGGTCTAATCCATGCCTAATCATGGTGGAAACCTGCAGCACAACCATAATGAGCATCTATGAAGCATTCTTCTGATAAAAAAGAGATAGAGATTGAGAAAAAGAGAAAAAGATTCATGAGAAAAGAGGAAAGAGAGAAAAAAGCACCATATTCCCATGGTAAATAAGAAGATTGCTGAGATGCTCGTTGTCTGCTTGCCTTGTCATTTTGATATGGGGATTCTTCCGTATCATCGGGCAAGGGGTACCCCGTTGGTAGTTCTCTATGATACACATGTATTTACGATGACAAGAACTTACCGGTAACTAAAGTTGAGTAGCATGAGCATTGCAATGTTGCTTATGTTTATGCTTCATGTTATTTATTATGTTTAAGTTGGAATCTCTACATAGCTTGCAATGACTATTAAGTAAACTTATTTGCATACTCTTTATTATGAATTGCTTAAGTAGTTGATCATATGCTCAGAATATATACATCATATGAAGCAATTGTGTCCGTGAAAGTTTTCTTATCGCACTCAGTTTTCAACTGAATTGCTTGAGGACAAGCAATAAGCTAAGCTTGGGGGAGTTGATACATCCAAAACATATCTACTTTCTCGAACACTTTTGCTGTTGTTTTTTCTCTAAACTTGTGTGATTTGGATACAACTAACACGGACTGACGCAATTGTGTCTAGTTTTTGTGCAGAAAATCAACTATCAGGAAAAATCCCGAAAAATATGCCAAAAATCCTATTTCACCAGAAGACTCGTGGAGCCAGAAGACGAGACGGAGGAGGGCCACGAGGGGCCCACACCACCTGGCCGCGCGGGCCAGGCCAGGCCGCGCCTGGGGGTGGTCTGGCCGCCTCGGTCACCCCCTGGCCTCCCTCTTCGCCTATAAGTTGCCTCTTGACCTAAAAACCAAGGGGGTTCGATGTTTTTCCAGAAAGAGTTCCGCTTCGCCGCCACCACCAGATTCCGTGATTCAGAACCAGAAACTCAGTTCTGGCACCCTGCCGGGACGGGGAATTGGAGGAGATCATCACCATCATCGTCACCATCGCTTCTCCATCCACCATCCATGTTTCCCCCATCCATGAGTGAGTAATCCCCCGCTGTAGGCTATGGGGATGGTAGGGATTGGATGAGATCGTTCATGTAATGGCATCAGATTGTTAGGGCATGGTGCCTAGTATCTATTATTAGTGCTATTTGACTTTGTTGCAACTTGTTATGCTTAATGCTTATCACTAGGGCCCGAGTGCCATGATTTCAGATCTGAACATGTTATTGATTCATTATGATAGTATTGTTTATGGTCTTACCTACAAGTTGTATACACATGTTGTTGTCCGCAACCAAAGGCCCCGAAGTGACAGAAATCGGGATAAACGGAGGGGATGGCTTTGATGTGAGGATCACATGTGTTCACAGAGTGTTAATGCTTTGGTCCGATACTCTATTAAATGGAGCACCTTAATTGCCAGTAGTTCCCTTGAGGCCCCGCTACAAACGGGTTGGCAGGACAAAAGATGTTGTGCAAGTTCTTATTGAGAGCACGTATGACTATATATGGAACACATGCCTATGATTATTTAGTACTTGGATGCTTTATTTTCTTTATCTGCAAATGCCCTATATCTTGATTGCTATATGAATTGTCTTGTCCATGCAACGCCCGTCCATCCATCCCTATGCCTACCGCGCTTTAATCCTACTGTTTACTGCAATTGTTACTACTGTCTTGCTTTTACTACTGCTATTACTTTACTATTGCTACTACAAAACTATTGCTACTGATAAACTACTATGAGCAAGATTATTTCCAGGTGCAGCTGAATTGACAACTCTGTTGTCAAGGCTTATAAATATTCTTTGGCTCCCCTTGTGTCGAATCAATAAATTGGGTTTCACTTACCTCGAAAATACTGCGATACACCCCCCTATACTTGTGGGTCATCACATGGTATAACGACACGACAAAGAATTAGCAATCATATTATATTTACCCTTCTTGTGTTTAATAACATAAGGAAAAGACTCCATGAATTTAACCCACTTAGCATGGCATTTATTCAATTTTGCTTGACTACGAATATGCTTCAAAGATTCATGATAGGAATGTATAACAAATTCTTTAGGCCATAAGTAATGTTGCCAAATTTGTAATGTCTGAACAAGCACATATAATTCCTTATCATAAGTAGAATAGTTCAGACTAGGCCCACTTATTTTTTCACTAAAATATGCAACAAGTTTTCCTTCTTAATAAAACACCTCCCAAAATAATTCCACTAGCATCACATTTAAGTTTAAACATTTTATTAAAATCAAGAAGTTGAAGTAAAGGAGCATGTGTTAACCTTTCTTTCAACAGCATGAAGGCATCTTGTTGCACATCACCCCAAACAAAGAGTACAAATTTCTTTATAAGCTCATTCAACAACGCAATAATGGATCCAAAATCTTTAACAAACCGCCTGTAAAACCGAGCGAGGCCAAGAAAACTCATCACTTGGGTGATCGTTTTAGGTGGTGGTCAACTCGAAATAGCTTCAATCTTGGCTGGATCAACTTCAATTCACTGTACTGTAACAACATAGCCAAGTAAAGCAACTCGATCTGTGTAGAAGGTGCACTTCCCAAGATTATCAAACAAATGTGCATCGGGTAATGCATTGAAAACAACACATAAATGTTTCAAGTGATCCTCTAAAGATTTTCTATAAATCAGAATATCATCAAAGTATAATACCATAAACGTCCAATGAAAGCATGAAAAACTTCGTTCATTAATCACATGAAAGTGCTGGGTGCATTATTTGACCCAAAAGGCATTACTAACTACTCATATAATCCAAACTTAGTTTTAAATGCAGTTTTCCATTCATCTCCCAATTTTATACGAATCTGGTGGTAACCACTACGCAAATCAACTCCGGAGAACATTGTAGAGCCACTCAACTCATCAAGCATATCATCTAGATGTGATAGAGGATGTTGGTAATGAATGGAAATATTGTTGATAGCTCTACAATCAGACACAAGCGTGAAGAACCATCTTTCTTAGGTACCGATATAATAGGAACAACACATAGACTAAGAGACTCACGAATGTGATCCTTGTCGAGTAGTTCTTGAATTTTTCGTTGTATCTCTTTTGTCTTCTCCGGATTGGTTCGATATGGTGCATAGTTGGGCAGAGTAGCACCAGGAATAAGATCGATTTGATGCTCAATTCCACGGATTGGTGGCAATCCTCGTAGCATTTCAGGTGAAAAAACGTCCACATACTCTAGCAAAATGTTAGCATCCGCAGTTGGCAAAGAAGGAGGCATGTCCTAAAAAAAACAAAACTTCTTTGCAAATAATTGCATAACAATGAGACTTAGTCGCGTCCATCTCAAAAATATCAGATTTACTAGCAAGTAAACAAGGACCATTTTCTACGAATTTCAGTTGGATGTTTAGAATCAGATTTAGTAGTATTTTTTGGTGCTACAAAGTCTTTAGCTAGAATCAGATTTTCACTCCATTGTTTCTCCTGAAGTTTTTCTCTACTAGCTCGAGCAAGGTCATCTTTTAAAATTTGTTCAGGAGTCATTGGTTTAAGTGTGATTTTCTTTCCATTATGCACAAGAGAATAACTATTAGTTTTACCATTATGAACATAATCTATATCATATCGCCAAGGTCGACCAAGTAATAATGAACAAGCTTGCATGGGTACCACATTACAATCAACAAAATCAGAATATGTACCAATGGAAAAATGCACGCGTGTAGTTCTTGTCACCTTGAGTCGGCCGGTGTTGTCGAACCATTGGATGTAATATGCGTGTGGGTGTTGTCGTGTAGGTAGAGCAAGCTTCTCCACCATGTCAATGCTAGCCAAATTATTACAACTGCCACCATCAATGATGATCTGTATAACACGTTTGACAACTCCTTTTGTTTGGAACAGATTATGGCGCTAATTATGTTCTGTTTGGCATAGCTACGTGCTGAAGACGGTTTGTGCAACTGAACTCTTATATTGATCAGCCGTCTCAGCTCCCATTACTTCCACATCCTGGTCAGAAACAACACGATCTCCCTCTTGAGAAGCAATGAGGGTGAGTGTATCTTCATCAAAGTCACTTGCTGAATCATACTCAACATCGTCTCGTACTATCATGACACGCTTGGAATTCATAGCTTGTTAGCACGGAACACAAATCCATCACTCAATACGAATTTGTTCCATGCTTTTCCCTCCTTACAATTCTACAATACATCTTTGAATTCAATATCATGCACATATTGTGCTTTGATAGTTTCCAAACCAAAAAATCCGTAGTTAAGCTGAGATAGCATGGTATAATGACACGACAAAGCATCAGCAATAATATTATACTTATCCTTCTTATGTTTAATAACATAAGGAAAAGACTCAATGAATTCAACCCACTTAGCATGGCGTTTATTCAGATTTGCTTGACTACGAATATGCTTCAAAGATTCATGATAGGAATGTATAACAAATTCTTTAGGCCATAAGTAATGTTGCCAAGTTTGTAATGTCTGAAAAAGAGCATATAATTCCTTGTCATAAGTAGAATAGTTCAGACTAGGCCCACTTAGTTTTTCACTAAAATATGCAACAGGTTTTCCTTATTAATAAAACACCTCCCAAACTAATTCCACTAGCATCACATTCAAATTCGAACATTTTATTAAAATCAAGAAGTTGAAGTAAAGGAGCATGTGTTAACCTTTCTTTCAATAGCATGAAGGCATCTTGTTGCACATCACCCCAAACAAAGGGCATGACTTTCTTTGTAAGATCATTCAAGGGTGCAGCAATGGATCAAAAAATTTAACAAACCGCCTGTAAAACCAAGCGAGGCTAAGAAAACTCCTAACTTGGGTGACCATTTTAGGTGGTGTCCAACTCGAAATAGCTTCAATCTTGGCTGGATTAACTTCAATTCCCTGCGTTGTAACAACATAGCCAAGTAAAGCAACTCAATCTATGCAGAAGGTGCACTTCCCAAGATTATCAAACAAGCGTGCATCGGGTAATGCATTGAAACAATCACATAATTGGTTTAAGTGATCCTCTAAATATTTTCTATAAATCAGAATATCATCAAAGTATAATACCACAAAACATCCAATGAAGGCACGAAAAACTTCGTTCATTAATCGCATGAAAGTGGTGGGTGCATGAGTTAACCCAAAAGGCATTACTAAGCACTCATACAATCCAAACTTAGTTTTAAATGCAGTTTTCCATTCATATCCCAATTTCATATGAATCTGGTGGTAACCACTACGCAAATAAACTCTGGAGAACATTGTAGAGCCACTCAACTCATCAAGCATATCACCTAGACATGGTATAGGATGCCGGTAATGAATGGTAATATTGTTGATAGCTCTACAATCAGTACACAGGCGTGAAGAACCATCTTTCTTAGGTACCGATATAATAGGAACAACACATGGACTAAAAGACTCACGAATGTGATCCTTGTCGAGTAGTTCTTGAATTTGTCATTGTATCTCTTTTGTCTTCCCTAGATTGGTTCGATATGGTGACCGGTTGGGCAGAGTAGCACCAGGAATAAGATTGATTTGATGCTCAATTCCGCGAATAGGTGGCAATCCTGGTGGCAAACAAGGAGGCATATCTTCAAATAAAATAAAACTTCTTTGCAAATAATTGCATAACAATGAAACTTAGTCGCGTCCAACTCAGAAATATCAGATTTACTAGCAAGTAAACAAGGACCATTTAAACGAATTTCAGTTGGATGTTTAGAATCAGATTTAGTAGAATTTTTTGGTGCTACAAAGTCTTTAGTTACAATCAGATTTTCACTCTGTTGTTTCTCCTGAAGTTTTTCTCTACTAGATCAAGCAAGATCATCTTTTAAAATTTGTTCAGGAGTCAATAGTTTAAATGCAATTTTCTTTCCATTATGCACAAGAGAATGACTATTAATTTTACCATTATGAACATAATCTCTGTGAAAGTAATAATGAACAAGCTTGCATGGGTACCACATCACAATCAACAAAATCAGAATATGTACCTATGGAAAAATGCACGTGTGTAGTTCTTGACACCTTGAGTCGGCCGGTGTTGTCGAACAATTGGATATAATATTGGTGTGGGTGTTGTCGTGTAGGTAGAGCAAGCTTCTCCACCATGTCAATGCTAGCAAAATTATTACAACTCCCACCATCAATGATGATCCGTATAGCACATTCCTTGACAACCCCTTTTGTTTGGAACAGATTATAGCGCTGATTATGTTCTATTTGGCACAACTGCGCGCTCAAGACGGGTTCTGCAACTAAACTCTTATATTGATCAACCGCCTTAGCTCCCGTTACTTCCACATCCTGGTCAGAAACAACATGATCTCCCTCTTGAGTAACAATGAGGGTGAGTGTATCTTCATCAGTCACTTTTTGAATCATACTCACCACCGTCTCGTACTATCATGACACGCTTGTTGGTGCAAAAGTGCTCAATGTGACCATAGCCCCAGCATTTGTGACACTTAATATCCTTTGTCTTCCCTGTAGACTCCATGGAAGATGTAGAACTCTGTGTGGCCCGCGATTTGTGAGTGGAGCTGTAGGTGGTGGCGTTCTTGTCATAGGTGTGCTAGTCCTAGCAGCGGACGATGGTGAAGGAGCACCATGAGTATGTGGAGGTGGCTGGCATGGAGTAAAATATGATGTGCGACCTACAGAATTATTCGACCTCCTCCACGTGTCATCGGATTGATGACAAGTACGCCATGAGGGGGTCCTCGAGGCGTGTGGAAGAGAGGGGTGTGAGACGTATGGTGTTCCAGGACGGTGAGCACACAAGTTTACCCAGGTTCGAATCCGCCGGCTTTGGACAAACCCTACTCCTGCTAGCAATCTGGTAATACGGCAGAGACGGATATGGGTTACAAGGGTTTCGCCCGTGCGAGTTGAGATTGTAGACTATTGTCGTCTTGCCCTAAAGGCTCTCCCTAGGACGGCTTATATAGATATCTGGCCTAGGGTTTACAGGAGAGATTTATCCAGCTACGACTAAGAGTCGGTTACATAGTACATCTTGAACTACAAGTAACACTATGGGCCTAAGTCGGTAAGTCTTCTGGGCCTTCCCGTAGCCGGATTGGACTCCATCTTCTCCCCCTGACTGGGCCACCCGTGAAGCAAAGCTCTAACCCGAAGTGGGCCACCCTGGTCAGTGAGGAACTATGAGGATACCCGGAAAGTATATCCCCAACAGTAGCCCCTAGAAGTCTCCAAGATCCAAAGTCGGATTTTATCATCGTCTAGCTTGATCTTCGGCTTGCAGAATCTTGAAGGGTTCCTGAAACTTCACAACAAAAAATACGATCCGGGTCTTAAAAATAAGTCGAACCTATCAACAGGTTACTCGGATTTTCCGGCTTGATTTCAAACTAAGCCGGAATTTGGTCTCTAACGCCACCTGACACAAGTCATGGTCAAGTCACGTCATCTGACAGACATCCTGTCAGCATGACCGTTGGTGGGTCCGCGGTTCGTGGAACCGAGGCGCCGTTTCAATGCGTGCGCGGAGATCAAGGTGACGTAATCATTGCGTGGGTCCTTCCTAGTTTCTTCCACGATGCGTGGCGGTTACACTGTAGCATTTGCACGAATCTTGGCGCGGTTAGGTGGATATAAGGGGTGAGGATCCTTCTCCTCCTCTCTTCACCTGTCCTTTGCCTTTTCCTCTCCTCCTAATCTCCCTCGCATGCACAGAGCTCCTCTGCTTTCCCCCAAAAAACTCCCAGCGCCACCCATCCTAGGTCAACTGCTCGCCGGAGAAATGGCTTCTTCTTCCTCTTCCGGCTTGGCGGCAGCAGCGGCGACGGCGGCGACGGAAGCGGTGGCGGAGAAGGAAAGCTTACGCGGGGTCTGGATCCCCTACGTACTCGACGATGAGAAGCTCCAGAACATGGAGACAGAAGGGCTCCTCCGCGCCGGCAACTGGCGGAGCGGCTTCGAGGAAACCGTCCCCAACCCGCGCGTCGACGAGCAGGTCCACTTCGGCACCCACATTGACAGAGGTTTGTCATTCCCTCCCTCGGAGTTCTTCTCCGAGGTGATTAACCATTTTGGTGTCCAACTCCACCATCTTCCTCCCAACTCTCTACTAGAGATGAGCGCTTACGCTTCTTTGTGTGAGGGCTTTCTCGGCATTAGGCCAAGTTTGACCTTATTCCGGTACTATTTTCATGTCCGGAGAAACTCTATCACTGCCGGTGTTCCTTACATCACCGGTACTATTAGTTTTTCACTTAGACGCGAGCGCGCATATCCCAAAATCCTAGATAGTGACTCGGTCAAACAATGGCCAGCCACATTCTTTTATCATAAGGATATTCCGGCTCCTGGCAAATCCACTACTTTGCCGTCTTTCATCGACGGAGCTGCCACGGCCCAACCGTCTTGGGACGAGGCTCCTCCGTCTCTCACTGACGATCTGATCCTCGCTAAGAGGCAGATCGAATAATTGATCAAACACAAAGGACTGAAGGGATCCAACTTGGTCCAATGTTGGGTCTCACGCCGGATCCAGCCCCTTCAGTACCACGGAAACCGACTGATGCACTCCATCACGTCATCCAAAAAAGACTCCCTTCGCATTAGCCCCAAAGCCTACACCACACAGGGCTATATAAGCCAGATCAAGTGGCTGATCAGGGAGCGGATTGAGAGGAGGATCCTGGAGGTTTCTCTAGATATGCATACGGCGGAAAACCCCGTAGTGTCGATAAGCTTCTATCAGTACACCTTTTTATGTGTTTCAATCTTTGATTTACATTGCAATACTGATATGTTTTCTTCTTTTTAGCTTGCTGACCTCCCCGAGTCGGAATTTGCTCCGGTCGAAGGATATCCTCCGGAGTTTTCTCAGGAGACAGAGGTGGTCCCATTGCCGGACCTTGTGCTCAAGAAGCGCAAAGCTCCAACAGTGGTTGTTGGCACAAAGGAGGTGCCCGTCGTGAAGAGGTATCTTTCAATCACAACTTCCGCCTTTGTACTTTACTCGAATTTTCTTCTGAGACGTAATGTTTCCGGCTTTATTACATTCTCAGAGCTAAACAACTCATCAAGGGAAAAGGGAAGGGAACTTCTTCGAAGCCCCTACGACAGATGAAGCTTACTATAGCTTCTCCTGCCGTGGCTCCTCTGGCTCCTTCCCCTCAACCTTCCGCAACGCCGATGATTTCTCCGGCTTCCGCAGAAGATCCGGCTCCTTCAACGGAGCCTGTGATCCTTGAATCGCAAACTGACGTCACCATGGGTGAGTCATATTTAGATAAGGGTGAACCCTCCTTGGGTAATGATCCCTCAGCAGAAACCTTTACCGAAAACCTTATGAGCAATCCGGGACTTGCCAAGTTTGGCCTATCCTGGAAATCTGCTGAAGAGATCTAGCGGCTGGCTAGGCAATGCCTGGAGAAAAGAAACTTATCTGCCGAAGAAGAAGCACAAGAGGCAGAGGACATCAAGCACTCTGACCTTCTTGAACAAGTGCATCTTCGCGATGAGAGGATAAGGACCGGTGAGCTTCCAATAGGGCCCTTGGTCCCTTTGACTCTCGCCGAGAAGACTACAATTGAAGTGAACGCGAGTTTGGACAAACTGACTCGCGAACAATATGTAATTTGGAATTCTAACTCCTGTTTTTCCTTTATTTCATATCATATCCTCTAGCCCCCAAGCATGAAGCAGGATAAATAGTCCGGGTTTATGCTTCCTTAGGATGCCAAAGGACGAACTAGTGTAGCCCCCAAGGCTCGTGCTGATATTAGCAAAAATATTAGCCCGAGTCTTTAGTAGCTTTCTGACTTTGGGTATTCTGACTTACAGAAAGTATGTTCCTATAACCAGGATTTGTTGAAGAATGTTTGTGACAAGCGGAGAGAGATCAGAGCTCTCCGACTTAAAAATGCTGAGCTTAAAGTTGCCAAGGATGAGGCCGAAGGTAAACATTCCGAGACTCAAACTTTGTCTTTGCGTTTTCATAGTCGAATTTTTTCGCTGAACTGTTGTTCTTTTTGACTTATAGCACTAGTGAAACAATCCTGTGCCATGATTGAAGAGGCCGAAAACCTCAAGTCTTTGGTGGTGGAGAACAAGGAGCTTCGCCAAGAGCTGGATCAGCTCAAGGCGGATCATGAAAAAAGCATCGCTCAAATCCTTGAATCCTCCTCCATGGCTACTGATGAGCGTGATCGCAAGATCGCTACTCAAGATCAAAAAATCTCGGACCTCAATAATGAGCTTAGCAGAGAGAGGGACCTTTCTGAGGCGCTCCGGGCTGAACTCCAGAGTCTTCGGGAAGAGAAGACCAAAATTGACGACGTCATTTTCGGTATGTTCCATCTATCTGGCTTGTCTTTTTTTCTTCGACTTCTTTCAATGTCGGATTTCTTTTGACTGCTTTTGTCTATAGGTCCTCTGAACTTGACAGACTCCACCTCCGCTGAGCCCCGCACCCACTGGCTTACCCAAGTCGGTGACCTGCTTCATGACTTCCGCCAATCACTTGAGGACATTGGCGAAGCTCTCAAGATTCTAGACATGCACAACATGTCGAATTTTCAGGTGCGGGACAAGGCAAAGGAGATGCCGCAACTTGTCCAGGATTGGAACATGTCTTACGTGCGGACTGCGGCGCAAAACACTCTCACTATGGTCATGAGCCACCATGGAAACATGGAAATATGGCAAGTGACCTGAGGGTACTGCAAAGTAGATGAAGACGGCCAGGAGCAGGACCTTCAAGCCATCATGCACTCATGTGCTGGATATGGGTGTCACGTGGCTGATTTGACCAGCTACGAAACTCCTTTCTTCACCCGCGTGGACACTCTGCCTCCGCCTCTAGAAGAATCAGCAGAAGTTTCCGACGATGACCACACGTTTTCGGATGTGGATATGTCGAAACGATACCAAGGCGGTGTATCCAGCGAGCCGGCAGCTCCTTCCTCTCCTGCATCATAGATTTAACAGAAATAATTGTGTTCTTCTGAAAAACATGATGGGCCTATAAATATGCAGTACTATAATTTTGCTAGTGCTAAGCTTTTGATCTATTCAGCACTTTTGGCTTTGAACTTTTGTGTGCCTGAAATGTTTACATAAGCACTTCTATTTTTTCGTCTATACTTATCGTTTATCTGGCTTTCCGCCTCGTCCCTTTCGTGAGCCGGCTAAACCTTCTGCTGGAAACTTTGCCGAGCAACGGAGCTCAATTGCTAAACCAGTTTAAACTCGGAAATAAAGCCGGCTTCCAGTACCAACAATTCACTACTCGGAAAATGCCCACATCCAGCAATCAGACAAATAACCAAAGTAAAGACTAGAAACTTTAGAGTTATACCCGAGGGTAGCAGTTTTAGAATCAGAAATCTAAACCAGAACAAACATGAGCATAAAGTACTTTCAAGCATTCTGGGATTTTCGACTATGACATGATCATTCGGAAATAAGATGGTAAAAACTTCTCAGAAAAAACTGGAGGCAACCAAAACTTTTATTTCTCACAGAACATGTACATATATATGATTACAAAGAAGGATAAACTAAGAATAAAAGGGGCGTAGCTGAGCAATATTCCACGGTCTGTCTAACTCATTCGGATTTGTACTGCCTCCAGCTCTCTTTCTCTTCTTAGTAGCAGGTCTTTCTTTGACTGGACTCATGTCAGTTAAGTAATATGAACCATTGTTCAATACTCGACTAACTAAAAAGGGCCCTTCCCATACTGGGGAAAGTTTGTGCTTTCTTTGTTACACAAGCCGGAGAACAAAATCGCCTTTATTGAAAGATCTGTTTCTGACTCTCTGGCTATGATACTTGCGTAACTTCTGCTGATAGGCTGTTGATCTCATTTCAGCAACGACGCGAACTTCTTCGACTAAGTCGAGATCATTTTGTCGAGAAATCTTGGCATCCTCTTCAATATACGCGGCCACTCTAGGAGAAGTGTGAATTAAATCACTAGGAAGAACTGCTTCTGCACCATAGACCGAGAAGAAAGGTGTGTATCCGGTTGACCTGTTCGGAGTCGTTCGTAAACTCCATATTACAGAGGGTAATTCCTCTACCCGAGCCCCCGCAGCACGCCGTAGTGGTGCCTCTAGTCTCGGTTTTAGGCCTTGTAGGAGTAAACCATTTGCTCTTTCAACTTGTCTGTTAGCCTGTGGATGTGCGACTGACCCAATGTCAAGCCGGATATTTTGCTCATTGCAGAACTCGGCCAATTCTCCCATAGAGAAGTTACTCCTGTTGTCCGTGATAATGCTATGCGGATAACCACACCGGATTATAACATCCTCGACAAATCTTTTGGCTGTTGCTCCATCACAACTAATGATAGGTTTAGCCTCAATCCATTTGGTGAATTTATCCACCATCACTAAGAGATGAGTAAATCCACTTGGAGCTCATTTAAATGGTCCTACCATATCAAGCCCCCAGACCGCAAAGGGCCATGTTATAGGTATTGTTCGCAACTGATCAGCCAGAACATGAGCTTGTTTGGCGTACTTTTGGCAGCCTTTGCACGTATTGACTAATCGTTCGGCATCTGCCTGAGCTGTAAGCCAGAAAAATCCGTGTCTAAAAGCTTTTGCCACTAAAGATTTGGCTGCAGCGTGGTGTCCACACTCGCCTTCGTGGATTTCCCTTAAGATTTCCACTCCTTCTTCCGGAGACACACAACGCTGAAAACCCCCCAGAGATACTCCGCTTATAGAGCTCACCTTTAACTATAGTGTAGGCTTTCGCTCGTCGGATAATCTGCCGGCTTAGAACCTCATCTTTGGGTAATTTGCCATCTACCAAATAATCGAGGGAGGGTTGAGTCCAGCTGGGAATTACAGCCAGAACTGCTATCAAAGGTGAGTCGGATTTGGTTGGATATTCCTCATCTACTCCCTTTATTGAGGGAACTTTGAGGTGCTCTAAAAAGCGCCATCCAGGACCTCTTTCCACGCAGAACCTATCCGAGATAGTGCGTCTGCTTCCTCATTTTCTACTCGAGGGACGTGTTGAACTTCAAACACTTCGAACGATTTAGATAGATCATCCACGACAGCTTTGTACGCTGCCATGTGTTTATTTGCATTACAAATATCCGACACTTGTTGAGCAACAAGATCCGAATCTCCATAACACATCAAACGTCGGATGCCAATATCCATAGCAATCCGGATTCCATGTAGCAGTGCTTCATATTCGGCAATATTATTTATCGTTGTGAAGTTGATCTACAACACGTATAGAAGTTTATCTCCTTGGGGTGATTTGAGCACCACGCCAGCCCCCGTGAGCCTTAGACCCATCAAAATAGAGGGTCCAATATTCCGACTCAGGGAGGATCATGTTCTCCTTCGTCTCTGTCCAATCAGCAACAAAGTCAGCAAGGATCTGGGATTTTATTGCTGTCCGAGGTTTATACTCAATATCAAAAGCTGAAAGCTCTATGCCCCATTTGGCGATGCGTCCTGTGGCGTCACTGTTATTGATTATATCTCTCATGGGAGGTGTGATCACCACGGTAATTGGATGCTCCTGAAAATAGTGTCGTAACTTACGAGATGCTAGAAAAACACTGTAAGCCAACTTTTGATAGTGCGGATACCGCTGTTTTGACTCTGTCACGACTTCACTGACAAAGTAAGTCGGACACTGCACCAGGTGCTCCTAATTTTCCTCCGGTCTCTCCACCACCATGACGATACTAACGACCTTATTTGTCGCAGCAAGATAAAGCAACATCGGTTCCTGAGGTTCCAGTGCTGCAAGGATAGGAGCAGATGAGAGTACTTTCTTCAGGTCTTGTAGTGTAGCTTCAGCTTCATCAGTCCAAACAAAATCCCTGGTCTTTTTCAGGAGTTTGTATAATGGTGCGGCTCTTGCACCAAGCCGGCTTACAAATCGACAGACCGCAGCAATGCACCCAGTTAGTCTTTGTACGTCCTTCAGGCGAGTTGGCCTGGAAATATTGAGTATAGCCTTGATTTTGTCCCGGTTCACCTCTATGCCTCTTTGAGACACGATGAAACCTAACAATTTTTCGGCTAGTATTCCAAAGAAGCATTTCTTCGGGTTAAGCATGATGTTGTATTTTCTAGATTGGCATATGTTTCCTCCAAGTCGGAAATCAATGTTTCCTTCTTTTTGGACATCCCCGCAATATCATCCACGTATGCGTGTACATTGTGTCCGAGTTGGTCATGGAGGCAACGCTGCATCATGCGTTGGTACGTAGCTCCTACATTCTTCAACCCAAAGAGCATCATAACAAAACAGAAGGTTCCGAAGGGGGTTATGAATGAAGTTTTGACTTTGTCAGATTCCTTCATCCGGATTTGGTGATAACCGGAATATGCGTCGAGAAAACAGAGGTGTTCCGAGCCTACCGTAGAATCGATAACTTTATCAATTCTAGGCAGAGCGAACGGATCTTCTGGACAAACCTTGTTCAAGGCAGTATAATCAACACAGATCCTTAAATCAATGGTGTCCTTTTTAGGGACCATTACAGGATTGGCCGACCAATCAGTGTGGATGACCTCTTCTATGAATCGGCTAACTTGAGCCGTGCTAGTTCCTTAGCTATTGCCTTACCCCTTTCATCGCCAAAACATCGTAAGGACTGTTTGACGGGTTTAGCGTTCGGGTTTACATTTAAAGAGTGCTCGAGAAGTTCCCTAGGTACTCCGGCCATCTCAGATGGCTGCCATGCAAAGATATCTTGATTTGCTTGGAGGAACTTGACAAGCGCGCTTTCCTATGCGCTACCTAGGCCTACGCCTATCTGGGTCACCTTGGAGGGGTCATCATCCTTCAATGGTGTCTTCTTCGTCTCTTCTGTTTCCTTGAACTTCGGATTTGGCTTTGTCACCTCCTTCTTTGTTGCGGGCATCTCAGACGGATCTATGCTCTTCTTGATCTCCTGGTACTCCTGGGCGTGCAGCACGGCTTTGGCAAAGGCGGCATTTCCATCCTCGCACTCTCGCGCTTTCTTCGGGTCTCCCCTGATGGTGATCATGCCGTTGGGACCTCAAATTTTAATCATATTGTAAATGTAACACGGACGAGCCATAAAAGCCCAGTAGGCCGGACGTCCGAATATAGCGTGGTATGCACTCTTTAATGGGACCACTTCGAAGGAAAGTGCCTCCGTCCGATAGTTCTTTGGAGTTCCAAAGGTAACATCCAAAGTGATCTCTCCTAGGGAATTGGCTTGTCTTCCTGGGACAACTCCGTGAAAGATCACAGAGCTATGGTTCAGCTGGGTTTCCGAGATCTTCATCCGGCGTAGCATTTCGACATAGAGAATATTGATACTGCTACCACCGTCCTTGAGGGTCTTGGAGAAACCATAACCGTCAATAAGTTGATTTATGATTAGGGCGTATTTTCCTCGCCTGTGCAACTTAGGCGGATGATCAGCGCGGTCAAATGTGATTGCCACTTCCGACCAGTCCAGGTATTGGGGGACAACCGGAACTATTGCATTGAGCTCATGTAGAACTGCTTTTTTGACCTTTGCTGGTTGAGATCCGAGGAAGGTGAGTAAGTGTCTTTCTTGGTCTGAAATTTTTTCTTCCCTTCCGGCCTGGGATTTGAAGCATCAGCTTCCTCCATGTCGGAATCTTCCTTGGTCTCTTTTTCTTTTTCGGGATTCTTCTTTCCCTTCTTCCTCTTAGCTTTGTAGCCTACAGTGTCATATCTTTTGATGTCGTCATTGAAACAACATTCGGCATTGGTGTGGGATGAGCCCCCATTGGCGTCTAGGTGATGCACACATGGGTTATTGGCAATGTCGGCCCAAGAGTAGGTTTTTCCTGGTTGTTGGTCTCCTCTACCTTGGACTCTTGAAGTTCCACGCCCACGCCCACGCCCACGGCCTCCCCAGTGTCCTCCTCGTCCCCCAGACCCGAAAGTAGCAGTGACCACTGACGTTTCCGTGTTGGGTTTTTCTTCCGAGGTATTTTTACGCTTCTGAGCTTGTTGCTTTGGTTGTTTTGCCGATTGTGGCACAGCTAGGGCATTGAGTAATCCCTCTGCATCGTCGTCGACATCTGCATACTTGCTCGCTGTTTCTATCATCTCTCCTAGATTAGTGACTTTGTCACACCTCAAGCGATGGCGTAGTAGGCCAATTGGGAGACCTGCGATGAAAGCTTCAATCGCAGTTTGATCGTTTACTCCTTCACAGGAGTTCTTGGTGTCGATCCATCATCCGAGGTAATCTTGGCAAGTTTCTCTGGCTTTCTGGGTGCAACGCTGTAGGTCTCTGACCGTACAGGGCCTCCGATATGTGCCTTTGAAATTCCGAAAGAACGCACTTTGCATGTCATACCAGTTGTGGATGGTGTTCTCCGGAAGTTCATTAAGCCATGATCGTGCCGTCTTCCGCACCATAAGTGGGAGATATCGGGTTGCGACCAGGCTATTTCCGCCTTTGGCGATGCAGCAAGCTTGGAAAAAATCTTGTAACCAGGTGTCTGGCTGAGCAATGCCATCGTAGGCTTGGATATGTCTTGAGATAGCAAATCCTTCCAGGAATCTTGTAGCTCTGATGCGTGGTCCGAAGCACTTTGGGCCCACGTAGATATCATTGTTTTTGTAGCGCCGCGCCTCTATGTTGGAATTGATCATGTGCCTTGCGTTGTTCGGGGATAGAGATCGTCCCGAATGTCGGCTGTGGCTGCGATGCCTTGGAGCCAGACTTCGGCTTCTGCCACCACCTCCTCCGCCACGTCATCCTCCTTGTCCCCCTTGAGAGCCGTTGTGATGACTACCTGGTGGAGAGGGTGGGGCAGCTGGATTATTTCCGAATGATCGCCGGCCTCCGTCCGGAGCATCATTATTCCGGTTTCGGGGAGGGTCTTCACTACGACGAGCCCCCTGCCGGCTTGTACCGGCATGGTTTCCGTCGTTCCTTCGTCCGTTGTTCCCACTATGGTGAGGCTCAGTCGGACGGCTTGCATGTCTAGGAGGTGGCATTTTTTGACGATCCTCCTCCCGATGTTTCTCTTTATCTTCTCCCATTCGATCATTCGACTCTTGTCGGGGAGGATTCTTCGGATACAGTGCAGCAATGGCCTCTTTTTCGGATACTGGGGCGACGTTGCTCCAGTCACGCGCAGTTCTGCGGTGCTGTCCTGACGATCCGGTTCTCGAATAATTGTCTTCCCAGCGCTCGGGGCGATGACGCTGCCCCGGAACGTGCTGGGGTCTTACGTCAGCCCATGCCAGATCTGTGCGACATTGGTCGGAATTCGAGACCGGTTTTTGGCTTCCGGACATGGCGACCTTTTGCTGCTCCAGTCCCTTGTTGAGTAGTTTGATTCCCAACTGGATTTCCTCTGGTCCTAGATTAGCCGATAGAATTTCTCGGGCCGGCACGGTATTCTGTACTGGGGTTGGATATACCCAATCTCCTTTGCTATCTTTCTGAGGCTTCCCCATCTCATCTCCGAAAAGGCTCTCCCTAGGACGGCTTATATAGATATCTGGCCTAGGGTTTACAAGAGAGATTTATCCGGCTACGACTAAGAGTCGGTTACAGAGTACATCTTCAACTACAAGTAACACTATGGGCCTAAGTCGGTAAGTCTTCTGGGCCTTCCCGTAGCTGGATTGGACTCCGTCTTCTCCCCTTGACTGGGCCGCCCGTGAAGCAAAGCTCTAACCCAAAGTGGGCCACCCTGGTCAGTGAGGAACTGTGAGGATACCCGGAAAGTATATCCCCAACACCACGGTTGTCGAGCCTATACTTAATGTTTAGCTTTGCAAGCAAAATGAAACAAGCGAATGATAGTACGATAGTCCTTATAATCTAGGATGGTCTGAATTTTTTTATTCAAACCAGCAAAGAAACATGCAAGCATTTGTTCATTATCTTCATTTATACCACAACAAATTATGCTAGTTTGCAATTCCTGATAATACTCCTCTACAAAATTGGTGCCTTGTTCTAAACGAGATAATTTCTTCAGAAAATCACGAGTATAATATGGTGGCACAAAGCGCGTACACATAGCAGCTTTCAAGTCAGTCCAGGTAGTGGGAATATTGGCATGGTATAATCTACAATGCTCAAGCCACCATATGGAAGCAAAATATGTGAATTCGCAAGTAGCAGCACTAACACGATTATCCTTGGCGTATTGTAAACATGCAAATCGTTGCTCTAATTCTAATTCCCAGGTAAGATATGCATTAGGATTATATCGACCATCAAAAGGCGGAATATTGAGTTTAAGCTTAGAGACATGAGAATCATCAGTTACCATAGCACGCCGATGTGGCCGTGCATTGCGGAAGTACTGGCATGCAAGTCCGGGTCGTAGGAGAGGCCCATCCACTGTGGGCTTGTTCTCCTCCTCGAACTCTTCCTCCCTATCGTACTCCCCATTGTCATCGTAATAGTATTCTCCCATAGTAACCACGACACCCATAGTTTGGCCTGGTTGTAATGGAACTCGTCATGCTCAATGGTGGAGAACATGATCGGGAGGGTTAGCTTCCGCAGGCGCATGTGCAAAGGTATGTGCAGGTAGATGCACTGTGGCTGGGAATCAGCGCAAGAGCTCGTTCAACTTGTCATCAATGTGCGTGGTGAGAGTCGTCTCAAGGCCATCTATCTTCTCCATGGTGTTGATGAAGCGCGTATTAACGTCCCGCGCTTGATCAACCAGCAGGCTGGTGAAGTAGGCATGCATCTCTGAGTTTGCCATCTTCTCCGGGTCAACCTCCGTTTCTTGTCTGATCCTGACATGGTTAGTACATCAAAAGCACAGTATGTATATGCCTACCAACTAAAGTGGTGGGTGGGATAGCGCGCAATCCGTCAAGCAATATACAAAGCTCTTACTCGTTCTTACCAAATAGCAAGGCGTGACGGCAAATGACAACTCAGTCACTCCGAAGATTAGCAAAGCGATTGCCTGGGAACATCACAAGACACAATGTAGAAATATGTGTAGTTGTAGGAGGCTTACATAAGGATGAGCAATGATCAAAACAACAATGCAATTTGAATAAGCGCTTAACGAATAGTACTGTGATGGTCCTAGGCTTGACCGTACTAGAGACGCGAGCCTAAAACACCAATGTAGTCACAATGCCTGGTAAGGGAAACAATATGCAACAACAAGGTATATGGTGGAGCTTAGTTGGGATACCTAACAATATCAATTCACAAATTCTAGTGCTGATCGTATGATAACAGACCCCCGAAAACATACGCGCAGGGGCGGGCCTAGAGTTTTTTCAATGGGTATCAAAATGAAAAGACACCTAGAATAGTAGAAATATTAGTGAAAGAATCAATGTTTTACACAAATTAAAACTGATTTTATGGCTATATCACATAATTTTGGAAGGTTAGCCCAAACTTTTGGGTATGCAGCTGCATATCCATGAATACACTTATGCCTGCCACTGCACACGCGGTGGAGATAAATGGGACAATGCAACTTTTAAAAGAGCTCAAAATATGATGTATGTTAAAGTAATGCTCGTGTTGCAATGCACAAGGAGAGGCGCTAGCAATGACTCAACGAAACTGACACAAGATTGCTAAACTGAGTAGGCCGCAGAGCACTAAACACGCTAGTCTCGTAGGATAGTTTAGACAGCAAGAAAGACTTACTCAGACACACAAAGATAGATATGCTATGTGGTCTCAATAAAATAATTGATCTAAAAATTTGTCTCTATACCGCAGTAGATAAATGCCCCAAAATCCTGCCACGGCCGAAAAATCACTGCCGCTGGAGGATAGACAAGTCCGGGGTGAAGAGTGCGTTGCCGATCCGGATTTTTTTGCCTGAAGGCTCACGTACGAGCGTAGACCAGTTTGAGGCATACTTTAAAAAACCAGACCGGTGATCGAACCGGTGAGGCTATAGGTTCAGATTTTTACTGGTCGGACCAGTGGTTCATTCGGTTCGATGGCGACAAAAAACCGTTCTTTTTAATTAAAATTTAAGCAAAAATTAAAAAAAGACAATAAAATGTATATTAGTATATATCAATATGTAATTACAAAACATGGTGTGTTCAAGTGGTGTTGGGCCTTGGTGCTATATCTATCTAGGATAAGGTCTTGAGTTTGAATCCTTCCCAACTTCTTAATTTTTCCTGGTTTTTTCCTATTTAGACTGGTGCCTCTTAAAAAACCGGTAAGATCATCGGTTTAGGGTTTTTTCGATTAAACCATCCAACCGGTACGGTTTTTAAAACTATGGTTTAAGGTCGTGCGGGCGGTAGCGACTCGGATTTTTTTTTCCAGTTCACGCGAATACCTCGTGGAAGGTAGCGATCGCTCGGATCGGATGCTTTGTTTTTTTCTTCCACGTAGGTTGACTCAAGTGCGTGTGCAAACGAATCTAGATTCGTAGTACGTGCTTTTTTTCAAGAGGACGGAAGCTCAAGTACGTGAGCTGTTGCAATCCCGATCGGGATACTCTCCCTTTTTATCGATACAAAGCAGATCTAAGGGATAAACAGATCTAGACGCAAGGCTTACTCCGATCTGAACAAGAAAAACGACGCAAACAGGAGAAAGAACACGACTAGGACACGGTTTTAGGAAAAGCTAAAAAAAGACTATGATCAACAACTAGAACTCATAAATAGTGTTATCCAGACTATGACAAAACTATAAACCCTAATATTTTTATATAGCCTTTTCTGTATATGACAAAAACAAAACTAATCTATGGGATGGTTTAGGATGGCGGAAGCGGTGATGGTGGTCAAGTGGAGGCGACCTGTAAGTGATAGTTGCGGAATAGTGCGGCGGCGTGACAATTGTGAACAGAACTCGAAACTCTAAAGAAACTAGACGCTAGGAACAACAACCGACATGATGATGCAGACCAAAACTCAATGATGCAATGCACTGAAAAGAACAATACGATAGCTGGGACTGTATGGGACGTGATGATCTAACCCTAATATATTTTTGGCTTTTTATGTATTTTATGTATAAAGAACATATTCAATCTAAATTATAAAAATAGTAAGATCTCACCAAGCAACCTGAAATCTGATACCACTTGACACGGGTATACCCTACACGTACTCGAGTTTGGTATATACGATCCAGATACGGCAGAAGCCCGCGGAGGCCCAATGAAGAATTCGAGTGGCCCACGGACTCTCGTTGCTTGCGAGACAAGAAGAAGCCTAAGATAGAAAGTTTAAAGGGAAAACCCTAGTCTGTAACCGACTCGACCTGCTACCTGAAACCTAGCCTATCTATATAAAGACTAGGAGGGGGCGACAAGGAGGACAATCACCACCTTAGTTTCTACGACTCTCCCCAGATTGCATCTGCGTGCCCCTATAATCTTCGATTCCTTCGTTAATTCCAAGAGCAGACAAGCAGGAGTAGGGACCTCTACGAGGCCTGAACCTGGGTAAAACTTGCGTCCCTGTGTACTTTTTTGCTAGCCGATTGATGCCTCCAGCGCTCTCTCCTTCTCCAAAACCCAAGTCCATAACAATAGGCATTGACGAGTTAAACCCTTGTCAATTGGCGCCGTCTGTGGGATTTGGGAGTGCTGATGTCGCGGCTTCTTCGGCCCCGTCTACCGCGATCTACAACTCTGCAACAACAGAGATCCGTCAGTTGTTCGGCGTGTTCGACTTCACCGTCCACACGCCTGCCACTCGCCCGACTTGCGAGTCCGTGGGCGATAGAATCATCCTGGCGATTGGGAGCTTCCGCTTTCAAGTTGGTCCGCTAGGCATGCTTCGCATGCCTGACCAGCCAGCGGCACCCGCGATTGCTCCAGCATCGTGGTTCCCGCCGCCAATCGGCACCCTCAGCGAGCTCGACACCCCAGCAGCAGCTGGGAGTACGGACGGGGACAGCAGTCGCGAATCCGATCTGGGTGACCTAGCCACAGAAGATGGAGTCTACGGCTCCGGATCTAAAAGCTGCAGGAGCAACAACTTCCCCAACCACTTCATGTGCGTCGTCATCAATGCGGGCGACACCACCGCCAATCGCGAAAACACTGGTAACAGATCTGGCACCGAGCCACCCAACGGTGGCATACCCAAGGACGGTCCACCCAATGGCGGCCCCATCAACGGTGGTAATGGCGCACCCGTCAACAATGGAGTGGGAGTCGAGCCGCCAACCATGGTGAGCGAACACACCGGAGAGCGTGTAGTGATCAGGCTCAATGACAACGAGTGGGCTCGCTGCCGAGAGCTCTACGGGGCAATCCTCTACCCCACAACTCCCCGCAAGAAATGCTGATGGGCTACCATTGGCTGCTGAAAGAGGAATACAGATGCCAACTACACGCAGTCGCGCAACTCGAGGCACATAAAAAGGCGGCGGACGAATCAAGCCTTCGGCGAGCTGGGCTATCCTCCCACGGAGGATCCTCCTCTAAATGCAACGAGTACGTGGCTAAAAAGAGACGATCTCGACTGGCCCACCTCACCGAGCAAGAACGCGTAGAAGCCGCGAAAGTCCTCGACTTCGGCTCTATGACAGTCGACACGCGGGGCAATGTGCTCCCAAAAATGCCGCAAGCCGCGGTGACAGCGGCCACCATGTACCTCCTTGATGACCCACAAGTATAGGGGGTGTATCGCAGTATTTTCGATAAGTAAGAGTGTCGAACCCAACAAGGAGCAGAATGTGCTGGCTAGTGGTATGGATCAGGAATTCTCTGCAAATACTTAGCAAAGGGATTTTCGGGGTTTTTTGATAAAGCAAGTAAACAAAGTACGAGTAAATAAAAGACAGTAGGAATAAATGCAGCAAGTGGCCCAATCCTTTATGCAGCAAAGGACAACCCGGTTGTATTACTTAAGATACCAAACGTTCTCGAGGACACATGGGAAGACTGTCAAGTGCTTTCGCTTCATGTAGTTGATTAATCTTCTCTAGCTTGCTAAGTGTTGTGTGGGTGAACCTGTGCTAATGTACCGCCCCATCCAAGACTAATACATACTTGTGATTATACCCCTTGCAAACATCCGTAATTACAAGAAAGTAATTAAGGTAGAAACCTAACCACAGCTTTAAACTCTAAGACCCTTACGTCCCTTGTGCAATGGTTTCCTAACGGGGGTTCATGTTTCTTTCACTCCGGCAACCCCTACGATTAGTAGCCAAATACACAATGCATTCCCCTAGGCCCATATAGGTGAAGTGTCATGTAGTCGACGTTCACATGACACCACTAGAAGAAGTACACCACAACTTAAATATCAAACTATTGAATCTTTCTCAACACAACTCCACTACTAACAACATGACTTCTCCCATGTCCTCAAGAACAAAACAAACTACTCAAAAGACATCATATGGATCATGATCAGAGTTGGAATAATGATGTATAACAATCTAAACATAAACAATAATTCAATGGTTCACTCAATAGCATCAACTACAAAGAGTAATCAACACCGGGAAAGTTTCCCCTATGAACTAATGCAAGATTCAGCTCAATTGTTACAGCAATATGGAGATGGTGATGAGGGTGCTGATGGTGATGATGATGGTGGTGATGATGATGATCCCGATGAAGTCCAGCTTGATGGTGGTGTTGATGGCGACAATCTCCCCTCTCCGGGAAGGAATTCCCCCGGCAGAAATCTGTCTGCTGGAGAGATCTTTCTCTCTCGGTGTTTTCCGCCCCGCAGAGGCGGTGGAATCTTTCTATGCTCGCTCCTCGAGTCTTATGGTTTCGGGAGGATGATATATGCCAGAGGAGAGAGCCAGAGGTGGGCCAGGGAGGCCACACCACCTTTGGCGCGACCTAGGGCTGCCTGCGCCAGGGGGTGGTGTGGGCCCCCTGTGGCCCATCTCCACTCCGTCTTCTGGATCCTTAGTCTTCTGGAAAAATAGGATTTTCCGTATATTTTCCTGGATTTTCTGATCTTCGCAAATTTTGCCTCCAAACAGTACCTTTTCCATCAGAATCCTGACTGCAGCGGTCCATGCTCCAAAAGTCATCAACCATGCAAAAACAGATGAAATAACATAAGTATCACCTCTCAATATGAAATATATCAATGAATAATAGTGAATTAAGACATAGAATAGTGATGCAAAATGGACGTATCAACTCCCCCAAGCTTAGACTTCGCTTGTCCCCAAGCGAAACTGAGCTCCATAAACATGGCCTCAGGTTTATAGAGTGAAGAGTCGATAAAAGAATACGGACAAGAAGCATCACATTCATCAAATACATAGATCATAATAGAAGACAACTCACTATTATATAACTCAACTTGTAATGAGTAAAGGAAACACAATAGAGATACATAAAGTGAATCATAATTGGTAATAGCAAACTTAGCTCTTGGTCAAAGAATAGTTGATAATTTGCTGGAGTTCACAAATAGCTGGTTTTCAAAGATAGCTTTCAAAGTAGTAAACATCAAGATAAGAGCAATGTGCAAAACAAGGAACATAAGAAACATGATTGAATAAATCATCATATGAATGAATGAAACACAACAACTCAAAATACTTGCTGAGATAGAAGGGAGTACGTTTACTGACTCAACTACAAAGTAAAAGAAAGGCCCTTCAAAGAGGGAAGCAGGGATTGCAAGTCTCATAAAGAGCTCCAAAAAATTATGATACTTACTAGCTTTCAGCTCTCATTGCCCCTATCATAGGAATCTTTAGGTGATTAAGGTTAAAATGATCAAATATGAGGATATGCATTGACAAGCTGTAAGTTGAGAATCTCATGTCCCTTGAATACGAGGGCCGCTCCTCATGCTACTCAAGTTTAGTCACCGGTAAGTTCTTGTCATCGTAAGCATATGTGTATCATAGAGAACCGCCAACAGGGGACCCCTTGCCCGATGATACGGAAGAATCTCCATATCAAAATGACAAGGCAAGCAGACAACAAGTATCTCAGCAATCTTCTTATTTACCATGGGAATATGGTGCTTTTTTCTCTCTTTCCTCTTTTCATAATATCTTTTTTTCTTTTTCTCTTTTTCTCAATCTCTATCTCTTTTTTTATAAGAAGAATGCTTCATAGATGCTCGTTATGGTTACGCTGCAGGTTTCCACCATGTCAGCATGGATTAGACCAGCAGCCCAGGCGTTTCTCTAACACACATGCATAACTCCATGGACTTACAAGCTCCCCTTTCATTTCACACCGACAACATCCATAGACAAAAGAACATGATATCAACTAGGTACAAAGTACCAGTGCAATGTTGAAAGCGTTCCCCATGACAGCATGGTTCTGCTAATTCACAACTTACAAAGCGCAAGCATATACGCAACATAGGTGAGAATAATGGTTCAGGTTTATTAAGTGCAAGAAAGTAAAGTGTGCCATCAAGTTCGTGAGAGCTTTAATCACTAATTTTCACATAACAAGTTTAATTTGGGAGGTAGATAAAACAAGAATTTACTTGGAATAGCAATAATGCTACTAGGTAGGTATGGTGGACACAAATGGCAAAGGTTTTGGTTTTAAGGAGGTGGATGCACGAGAAGAATTCCCTCTCAGTACAGGTTTTTGGCTAGCAAGGCTGGGTAGCAAGTATAAGAGTTGAAGGAAACAAACAAACATACAAGTGATAAATACAAACATGCAATCTTCCTTGGAATCACAAAAGATCTTAACTAGAGAATACTAAACTTATGAGCAAATCAAGAAAGAAAGATGATGAAATTATTTTTCTTTAAAGGTACTTTTATCTTTTCTTTCAACTCTCAAAAATAGTGTTGTTACTGACCAAGCCAGGTTTGCCCAAACCAACTAAATTAACTCAATGATCCCAAAGTGATACCAATACTAACAACAAGATCAATCATATAACCACGAATTGAAAACTAATATAAGCTATGCAAAAGAGTAAATGATAAAACTTCTCATTAATATTCCATAACGACAACTCACACCAAGGGATACATATCTAACGAGAGAGGGGACACTTCCATAATGCAAACCATACTACATAATAACTCCTCTATTCATGATATGACTCTACTAATAAGGTAAAAAGATAGAAGATAGTGATGTGATACCGCGGCACTCCCCCAAGCTTGGAACAAACCAAGGGGATGCCAAACCTGATGACGAATTACTCCTTAGGTGGTGGTGGTATCCTCTCGATGAGCGTCTTGACCAATTTCCCCAAGTCCTCAATCTCGAAGGTGAGATTACGAATCAATTGTGAGTTTTGCTCAATGTGGCTCATGATCACGTCATGTTGAGAATTCGAGCTCTTGCTATTCTTTCCCCACTCTTCCCCCTTAAAGTCTTCTTTTCCTGCATGGCTAGAACGAGGCAAATCCCAATTGGAGGGTAATTTCCCCTTGGGTATATTCTGGTATTGATGCTCATGGATAAGAGTATGGAAAGGATTCTTGGTGCGTGGAGGAAGTGACCAGGGATCTGAATGGTGATGAGGAGGCTTCCCTCCAATGGCTGGGTTTGACACCACTCCAATGCTTGCAATGGTAGTGCCGGTATGCGGATGTTGGCCTTGCTCCTCTTCACCTTCACTCTTGATCTCCTTCTCCTTCCTGGGGTCTTGGAGGTCTTCCTCCATGGGCTCCTTCCCTTTATCCTTGGCAGACACCATTGTGCTTCTAAGCCCTCAAAGAGTATGTCCTGGCAGAAACAGATCGAAACAAAAACACGACGAAAACACGATATATGAACCTCGGGGGATCCGGGGGGTTATATATTACGAAGTTTCATATCAAAAGGAAGGTACTAGGAGAAAACGAGTCGGAGGCGGAGTCCGGGGTGGACTCACCACCTGGTGGCGCGGCCAGGGGTGGGCCCACGCCACAGGGTGGTGTGAGCCACCCTGGCTCCGTTTCCGTCCCTTTTTCGCTTCGTAGCTTTCCTTATTGACTAAAAACTGCAAAAACATAATTGGATTGTATTTTGGCGGAACTTTTCTTACCAGAACCGTTACCTATTTGAACATGGACTCTGCAAGTCTCTGAATTTGGTATTTAGTGGATTCTTCCGGAGTCTCCACTTGAATAATCATCAGTATCTTCATCTTTGTACACTTATTACTTGAGTCATAAAACCTTTCTCTTCCTTATTACACCATTATCTCCACTTCCTGGAAATTTCTTTCACACAGTTCTCATTAGCAACATTAGTATAAGTGAAGTGATAAAACCTTTTGAGTTCAACTTCAACCAAAAACCATCAAAACATAAGCTACTGTAGCAACTCCTTCCGAAAACCCAAAAATAATTCAAAAAGGAAATCGAATAAAGAAGCAAATGCAAGAGTGGTTAAATCTATCAAAACAGACCAGCACGTAAAGATCAATTTCTCCGAAAATCTTCTGTTGCTGAAATCAAAAAGTGCAAAACTAACGAAAGTTAAATAATAACCTGGGGCAGAAGCACAAAAAAATACAGCTCAATCCGACATACAGAGATCTCTCACGAATTTTTACGGTGAAGCACAAAAATCTATTTCGGGACAGCAACTTCCCCAAATATTACTTCTCTCTCATTAGAGGTTGATCTTGACACAAAAACCAAACAAAATGGATAAGGAGCGGTTATTACCGAAGTAATAACTTCCAAGACTCAAAGAAACAAAAACAAACTGAAAGTAAACACAAATTGGGTTGTCTCCCAAAAAGCTCTTTCTTTATAGCCATTAAGATGGGCATGATAATTTTGGAGATGCTCACATAGGAATATGAATTGAAGTGAAAGAGAGCATTAAGAAGCAAAAATACACACATTTAAGTCTAACCCACTTCCTATGCAAGGGAATTTTGCAGACAAAAAAGTTGTTGAAACCAGAGGCAACTTGCATAAGAAGTAAAAATAAGTGCAACATAAAAACTTTCAGCATGAAACGAGGAAACTTGATATTATTGAGATGCATACGAACACTTTTCCCTCTCTCATAGTAACTTTCAGTATCATGCATAAACTTAACAATATAGCTATCACAAGTACCATCATAGTAATGATCACTTATTCTAACAGAAAACACAGAAATACTAGCTCTCATAACACTACTTTGTGAAACAATATTAGAGGTATCCTTACAAAGGATAGGGTGTCCCTCTTTCTCATATTTAGTGTCAAAGTCTTTCACATTTGCTATTATAGGTTTATCAACCATTCGTTTATCAGGTTCAACAGCTTTATTCATACTTTCATCTACCATACTAGCCACCATAGAATGTTCCTTTATCTTAACTGGGAAAGGCATTTTCGCAATATAAGGTTCAGGTAAGACATGATTAGCAGTATAAACTTTAGTATTTCTTGCAGGAATACTCTTAGTAATATCTTTATAAGGTTCATGATACTTATTCCACTTCTTTTTAGGCACTTCTATATAGGAAGCAAAAGCCTTAAAATAAGAAGCAATAGCTTGAGAGTCTAGACCATAAGTATTTTTAATATTTTGAAAGTCATTAGTTCCCATAAAATATTCAATGCATTCATAATCATAATTTATACCTGACTTTCTCCCTTTGTCATTCTCCCAAGCTTCAGCATTATCTTGAATACGGTCCAGAAGATCCCATTTAGCTTCTTCTTCCATGCGAGTGAATGATCCAGCACAAGAAGCATCCAATAAATCTTTATCATGTAGAGGGAGCCTTGCATAAAAGTTATTGATAATAATATTGTTGGGGAGCTCATGAATGGGACATTTGAGAATTAGTAACTTCAATCTCCCCCAAGCTTGAGTTGTACTCTCTCCATCAAGAGGCCAAAAGTTGTATATTTGATTCCGATCTTTATGAATCTCACTAGGAGGATAAAACTTTGAATAAAAGAGAGGTACTATTTCCTCCCATTCCAGAACTTGACCATTCTTTAGCAGCTTATACCATTCCTCAGCTCTTCCTTTCAGTGATAATCAGAATAACTTCTTCTTAACTTGATCTGTAGTAATACCTGCACACTTGAACAACCCGCATAATTCGTGTATAAAGAGCAAATGATCACCGGGATGGACAGTTCCATCCCCAACATAGTAGTTATCCATAACACGATCAATAATTCTTGTAGGTATTTTGAAAACATCATTCTCAGCAGGTGGTGGCTTATCTACTACCTTAGCAGTGGTAGTAGCATTACCAAATAAGAAACTCAGCGAGTTATCCATAACGAAAATAAAGCAACTAACAGAAGTAAACAATACTCACAGTATAAGTTTCCTTTACTAGTTCCACTGTCCAATAGCGCTTCACTCCCCGGCAACGGCGCCAGAAAATAGTCTTGATGACCCACAAGTATAGGGGGTGTATCGCAGTATTTTCGATAAGTAAGAGTGTCTAACCCAACATGGAGCAGAAGGTGTTGGCTAGTGGTATGGATCAGGAATTCTCTGCAAATACTTAGCAAACGGATTTTTTGGGGTTTTTGATAAAGCAAGTAAACAAAGTACGAGTAAATAAAAGACAGTAGGAATAAATGCAGCAAGTGGCCCAATCCTTTATGCAGCAAAGGACAACCCGCTTGTATTACTTAAGATACCAAACGTTCTCGAGGACACATGGGAAGACTGTCAAGTGCTTTCGCTTCATATAGTTGATTAATCTTCTCTAGCTTGCTAAGTGTTGTGTGGGTGAACCTGTGCTAATGTACCGCCCTATCCAAGACTAATACATACTTGTGATTATACCCCTTGCAAACATCCGTAAGTACAAGAAAGTAATTAAGGTAGAAACCTAACCACAACTTTAAACTCTAAGACCCTTACGTCCCTTGTGCAATGGTTTCCTAACGGGGGTTCATGTTTCTTTCACTCCGGCAACCCCTACGATTAGTAGCCAAATACACAATGCATTCCCCTAGGCCCATATTGGTGAAGTGCCATGTAGTCGACGTTCACATGACACCACTAGAAGAAGTACACCACAACTTAAATATCAAACTATTGAATCTTTCTCAACACAACTCCACTACTAACAACATGACTTCTCCCATGTCCTCAAGAACAAAACAAACTACTCACAAGACATCATATGGATCATGATCAGAGATGGAATAATGATGTATAACAATCTAAACATAAACAATAATTCAATGGTTCACTCAATAGCATCAACTACAAAGAGTAATCAACACCGGGAAAGTTTCCCCTATGAACTAATGCAAGATTCAACTCAATTGTTAAAGAAATATGGAGATGGTGATGAGGGTGCTGATGGTGATGATGATGGTGGTGATGATGATGATGATATATGCTAGAGGAGAGAACTAGAGGTGGGCCAGGGCGGCCACACCACCTCCTGGCGCGACCTAGGGCTGCCCGCGCCAGGGGGTGGTGTGGGCCCCCTGTGGCCCATCTCCACTCCGTCTGCTGGCATCCTTAGTCTTCTGGAAAAATAGGATTTTCCGTATATTTTCCCGGATTTTCTGATCTTCGCGAATTTTGCCTCCAAACAGCACCTTTTCCATCAGAATCCTGACTGCAGCGGTCCATGCTCCAAAAGTCATCAACCATGCAAAAACAGATGAAATAACATAACTATCACCTCTCAATATGAAATATATCAATGAATAATAGTGAAGTAAGACATAGAATAGTGATGCAAAATGGACCTATCACTCCTCAACAACTAGCCGTTGGCTGGAGATCCACGAGCTTCCATGCATCGATCCATGATCGCGGGCTTGGGGTTAGTCGAGGCCGCCCTCGAGAAGGCGCCGGCGCCAGAGCCAAAGAAAAGCAAGGCTCTGGATAAGTACTACTACATGTACTCCTCATGGCGACATGATCACGACTACGATGCGCGTGATGACATCACGCAGAGCAAGGTCGACAAGATGCAGGCGAGGAACGCCCGTTCGACTGACTCAGACGAAGACGAGACTAAGCTCTGCGGCGCCAGATGCTTCAGCAGGGCCATCAGGCAAAAGCGCATGCCTAAGGGGTTCAAACTCCTATCAGAGAACCGAAAATTTGACGGTCTGCAGGACCCGAAGATCTGGTTGGAGGACCACATCTCCTTGTTAGGCTACATGGCGGGAGTCGAAGCACGACTATGCAATGCCTGCATCTACGATTGCAGGGCGCCGCCCGCGCATGGCTCAATAACCTCCCGCGCGGATCCATTCGCAGATGGGAAGAGCTGGTGTACAGCTTTGACTGCAACTTCAAGGGCACTTACAAAAGGCCCGCATCAATCGAAGAACTGAGAAGCTGCCAGCAAAGATCTGGCGAGTCTCTGCGCTCATACATCCAGCGAAGGTCCATCATCAAGAACTTCGCTAAAAACATCTCGGAGGACCACACAATCAACGCGTTCAACGGCGGCGTCCGTCGTATAGAGCTCAGGGAGGAGCTGGGCCGCTCGAAGCCCAAAACAATCGACCACCTGATGGAAATCATGAATCGGTGGGTAGACGGAGAAGACTCAGTGAAAACCCACACCTACTCCGATGATGATGACGACCTCGGGCGCAGACGCGACCGCCGAGGCAAACGTCGAATGCGTGTCTATGACGACTGTTGGGATATACTTTTTGGGTATCCTCACAGTTCCTCACTGACCAGGGTGGCCCACTTCGGGTTAGAGCTTTTCTTCACGGGCGGCCCAGTCAGGGAGAAAGACGGAGTCCAATCCGGCTACGGGAAGGCCCAGAAGACTTACCGACTTAGGCCCATAGCGTTACTTATAGTTCAAGATGTACTCTGTAACCGACTCTTAGACGTAGTCGGATAGATCTCTCCTGTAAACCCTAGGCCGGATATCTATATAAGCCGTCCTAGGGAGAGCCTTTAGGGCACCCAATACCTTAGACCCTCAACTCGCACATGCGAAACCTTTGTAACCCATATTCTGGCTCTGCCGTATTACTGGATTGCTAGCAGGAGTAGGATCCGTCCAAAGCCGGCGGATTCGAACCTGGGTAAACTTGTGTGCTCACCATCCCGGAACACCGTACGTCTCACACTCCTCTCTTCCGCACGCCTCGAGGACCCCCTCATGGCGTACTTGTCATCAATCTGACGATAGTTGGCGCCCACCATGGGGCAAGTGAGCTTCGGATCTACGTTCCGAGCGGAATCTGCAAGAATCGGAATTGGCGAGACTATCGCCGTCGGTCGCATCCTCTATGCCAGCGACGTCCCTCTCTTCGTTCTCGACGAGACTTGGATTCCGGCTAGGGAGGCCGTGACTGCCTACACAATCATGTCTTTTGGCGAGATCGATGTTTACATCGGTTTCGCTGAACCTGCCCAACCCACCCCAGCGGTGATGATAGAGGCAGAAGAAACTTCTAGGTCCCCTTTGTCCGCAGCGGCGGCAGAGTTCCGGATCTCAGAGAACCCTAATCCCACCCAGCCCACACCAGTTGCGAAGATAGTGGAGAAATCCGAGCCTAAAGAAGACCTAGCGGTCCACGTCGAATCTGGAGTGGATCTCCCTAGAGTAGCCGGATCCCAGATCGACCCACCCGTAGAAGTCAAAATCTAGGAGGAGCATATCAGTGACACTGATTCCGGCTCTGATGATGCCGGGACAGACAAACCTTTCCTAAGGTACACATTACGACATATGATACTGCAAGGTGAAAGTGCATATGCAATTCTCGAGACCATCAAAAGTTTCGACATGGCTGATCGTGGAAGCCGCAGGTACCTCAGGAAGCACGCGTTGCACTTCGTCGGATACGTGGGATCCGGATCCGGCTCTGCCGATGCTAGAGAAAACACTGACTCGGTTCTAGAGGCAATTGGAACAAATGCCGACGTACCCGTATCCTCAGATGAATCGATGACGTTAGCAGATTTCCGAAAGTTCTCCGCAGAATATGAAGAGGAGTATAACTCCAAAGCTGTAGAAGAAGGAGAAGCCATGGATGAAGGATCCGGGGAACACTCTCCCAAAACGCAGGATGACATGGAAGTCGGAGATAATCCCGAGGTCCAGATGTCCAAAAGTACCGATCAGAGCTTGACTCCGGGAAACGGACCCAAAGCCGTCTTTGCTACTGGCGCTGCCAAGAAGGCAAAGAAGAAGAACAAGAAAAACAAGACCCCGGCAAAAGACCCTCTAACAGAGGAGGTGATCGCCGAGGAATACAAAGAAGACTCGGATGGAGCGCTTATCCCAGAAGAGCCGAAAAAGAAGCATCGGTGGATGGACACGTGATCACCGAAGGTGCGCGTAAACTCATCGATGCCGCATTAACCACACCTATCCCTACAGCCGTAGAACTTACTGCGGATGAGCTGGACGAAAGGGCGCAGGCCCTAGAAGAGCGTCGTCAACAACTCCTCGATGAAGCCAAAAACATCGAGGTGGAGAAGAAACACATGTCAAACAAGGAATACATGTCTCGTTTGCATCAGAAGACATGGAAGCGTCACATAGTATAGCATTACGATCAAGTCATTGTGTTTATATTGCTATAACATCATACGAAGTAATCTTTATCCTTAGACCATGAGATCATGTTAATTGCTAACACCGGAAGAGTATCTTGATAACATCAAACGTCACACCGTAACAGGGAGACTATAAAGATGGGTTCAGTGCTACGAAGGTGTTATGTTGAGGCTCATGGATCAAGAGTGTAATTTGTCAATCCAGATGACGGATAGATATACTCTGGGCCCTCTCGGTGATATCACATTAGGATAGCTTGCAAGCAAGTGATATGATCACTAGAATGTTATATCACGGGAACGAGAAAAGAGTGCATGTCGGTAACGAGATCAAACTAGGTATGGAGATACCGATGATCGAATCTCGGACATGTAATATATCGAGAGACAAAGGGATTTAGTTACAAGCGTTAAAGGTTCTCACGATCACAGGAGTCATCGTTGAATGTGTAGGAGTCAGTACGGATCTCTAGGTCCCGCTGCTGATTATTGATCGGAGAAGGGTCTCGATCATGTCTGCATTATTCGCGAACCATAGGGTGGCACACTTAAGAGTTACCGGTCACCATTTTGGAGCACATATTGCAGAAGGTGGTTCTGCATGTGATATTGAAATATTGCAAGGGGCTATATGTGAATGTTTGTTAATTAAAGTAATTAACAAAATTCTGAATAAATTTAATAAAAGAGTTTTATTAAATGAGAGAGCATTAAATTTGGAGAAACTTAATGCATTTAAAGTGGAGACTTTAAAAGGGAATGTGAAGAGGCATTTTAATGTGGAGGAGTTACCACCACATGAATGGGGGAGGTGAGGGGTCACCCCCCATGCGCCGGCCATGGAGAGAGGGGGTACCCCCTCCTCCTATAAAAGGCCACCCATTCCCTCCTTCATCCTCACACCTCCTTGTGAAGGATCTCTATCCCCCTCTAGAATTATTCCCCCATGGTCTCGGATTAGCGAGATACATGTTCCCGGTGGCATTTCGTCTGGAAGGAGTTGCTGCTTCCGCTGGATCGCTGGAGCGAGGAGGTGGAGGTTGTCTGGTGGTTTGAACGTGTGTGCGAGTGCGGATGCGCTGCTGAGTTGCGGCGCTCGGACTTCCTCACGATCTTGAGATCAGCAAGTGTACGACTACATCAACCACGAGTTCCTACTCGTTAACAAAGCTTGTTGTCTTCGAGGGTAAGTTCTCTATGGATGTATGTCCACCCGTTTGCTTTGTACCTAGTAGATAGATCTTGGCGTGTAGTTCACACCGTAGGAAATTTTTTGTTTTCTATGCTGCGGACCCAACAGTGGTATCAGAGCCTGATTTATGCGTAGGTGCTTTGCACGGGTAGTACACATATGTTTATATGTGGGCGATGATGATCATGTTATTGCATCTTCTATGTACTTTGGATATTGGTGGCATAGTGGGATGAAGCGGCCCGGACCAACCTTACATGTCATCGTACATGAGACCGGTTCCACGACTGACATGCAACTTGTTTTGCATAAGTGGCTGGCGGGTGTCTGTCTCTCCTACTATAGTCAATATCTGATTTACAACGAGTTGCTAATAACTTGGTTATCCTTGTTGTGGTTCATGTTCGTAGGTTAGACAGGTTCTATCTCCGAAAGCCCTAAGCCACGTAAAACTTGCAATTGATAAATTAGAGGCGTCTAGTTTAGATCGTTGCTGGGCTAGTGTTTTGATATGGTATTGTTGTAAGTAGATGTATGATAGATACTCTTACAACTCACTTAACGTGTAAGTTCCATAGACCTTGGCCTTACACACAAAGGAATGATAGAGATCATACCACGATGCAAATGATAGAGATCAAATGCATGGACCATATCACCTCACTTCACACATTAGATGTTAGCATCTTATACTGCTAGTTTGGCGCGTTTGGTAGCATTATAAGATGATCCCTCATTTAGATATCAAGATAAAATGTGTTCTTCCTTAAGTATGCACCATTTTGTGGATCGTGTTTTGAGGCATCACGTGATGATCGGGTGTTCTCAACTCTACGCTTTCATACAACGGGTGTAAGACAGTTTTACACACGCAAATACTAAGGTTCTTACTTGACGAGCCTAGCATGTACAAACATGGCCTCGGAACACGGACCAAAAGGTTAAGCATGAGTCATATAGTTGATATGATGCCCATATAGATGCTCGTCTTTGAAGCTACACCAACTCACGTGATGATCGGACTTGGTGTAGTGGATTTGGTTCATGTAATCACCAAAAGGACACGAGGGATGTCGTTTTTGAGTGGGAGTTCATTAGTAATTTGGATTAGTTGAACTCAATCTATCATAAACTTAGTCTAAATATACTTTACAAATTCTGTTGTAGATGGCACCACCTGCTTTTAATTTCAATGTGTTCATGGAGAAAGAGAAACTTGCTGCGAATGGTAGCAACTTCACCAACTGGGCTATGAATTTGAGGATTCTCCTCACTGCTGCACAAAAGCAATATGTGCTAGATGCGCCGCTAGGCCCCCCACCAGCTCCTGATGCCCCTGACGAGGAAAAGAACGTCTATATAACTCGTCAGGAGGACCACAACTTAGTTCATTGCGGCATACTGTATGGGCTAGAGCCAGAACTTCGAAAGCGTTTCGAAAATGGCAATGCCTTTGATACCATGGGAGAACTGAAAATGATTTTCGATACCCATGCCGCCGTAGAGAGTTATAATGCTACAGAAAAGTTCTTTAGCTGCATGATGGAGGAAAACAGCTCCGTTAGTGAGCACGTACTCAAAATGTCTGGGTACGCCGATAAGCTTGTGTCCTTGGGAATAACGATTCCCATTGACTTAGGCATACATCGTGTTCTCCAATCTCTGCCACCTAGCTACAAGATCTTCGTGATGAACTATAATATGCAGGGCATGAAGAAGTATCTTCCCGAGCTTCTGTCAATGCTTAAGACTGCAGAAGTGGACATTAGGAAAGAACATCAAGTGTTGATGATCAATAAGACCACCGGTTTTAAGAAGGACAAGAAAGGAAAGTAGAAGGGAAAGAAGGGCGGCAAATCTATTGCCGCGCCTGAAAAGAAACCCCGAGCTGGCCCTAAGTCTGACACCGAGTACTACTATTGCAAGGGGACTGGCCATTGGAAGCGCAACTGCCCCAAGTATTTGGCGGACAAGAAGGCCGGCAAGCCAAACAAAGGTATATGTGATATACATGTTATTGATGTGTACTTTACTAGTAGTCGCAGTAGCACCTGGGTATTTGATACGGGATCGGTTGCTAATATATGTAACTCGGTTCAGGGGCTGCGGAACAAGCGACAACTAGCAAGGGATGAGGTCACGGTGCGGGTCGGCAATGGATCAAGAGTTGATGTGATCGCCGTCAGAACGCTGCCTCTCCATATGCCGTCGGGATTAGTTATAAACCTGAATAATTGTTATTTGGTGCCTGCACTGAGCATGAACATTGTATCCGGATCGTGTTTGATGCAAAGTGGTTATTCGTTTAAGTCTGAAAACAATGGTTGTTCGATTTATATGAATAATATCTTTTATGGTCATGCACCTATGTTGAATGGTTTGTTTCTGTTGGATCTCGATAGTAGTATTACGCATATTCATAATGTTGATGCTAAAAGGATTAAACTTGATAATGATATATCTACATATATGTGGCACTGCTGTCTAGGTCATATTGGCGTTAAACGCATGAAGAAACTCCATTCTGATGGACTTTTGGAATCACTTGATTTTGAATCATTTGATACATGTGAGCCATGCCTTATGGGCAGGATGACTAGAACGCCGTTTTCCGCTTCAATGGAACGAGCGACAGATCTATTGGAAATCATACATACTGATGTGTGTGGACCAATGAGTGTGTCGGCGCGAGGTGGATATCGTTATTTTGTTACTTTCACGGATGATTTGAGTAGATATGGGTATATCTATTTGATGAAACATAATTCTGAAACCTTTGAAAAGTTCAAAGAATTTCAGAATGAAGTGGAAAATCATCATAACAGAAAGATCAAATTTCTGCGGTCCGACCATGGAGGAGAGTATCTTAGTTACGAGTTTAGCACACATATGAAAGACTGTGGAATAGTTTCACAACTCACGCCTGCCGAAACACCACAACGTAATGGTGTGTCAGAACGTCGTAATCGTACTTTATTGGATATGGTTCGATCTATGATGTCTCTGACTGACTTGCCACTATCATTTTGGGGTTATACACTGGAAACAGCTGCATTCACTTTAAATCGGGCACCATCTAAATCCGTTGAAATGACACTATATGAATTATGGTTTGGAAACAAACCTAAGCTGTCATTTCTTAAGGTTTGGGGATGCGATGTTTATGTGAAGAAACTCTCAACCGGATAAACTCGAACCCAAAGCGGAAAATGCGTCTTCATAGGATACCCTAAGGAAACGATTGGGTATACCTTCTGTCACAGATCCGAGGGCAAGGTTTTTGTGCCAAGAATGGATCCTTTCTTGAGAAGGAGTTTCTCGCGAAAGGTGTGAGTAGTCGGAAGGTAGAAATTGAAGAGGTTATTAAACCTTCTCTTCATGGAATGGCGAGTGGCGCAGCACCGGAAGTTGTTTCAGAGTTGACTTCACCTAATGAAGAGAGAGCTAATGATATTGATCAAGAAACTCCGAAAGAGGACACTACCGAACCTCGCAGGTCAAGCAGGACACGTGCAGCTCCTGAACTGTACGGCAATCCTGTTGTGAATTTCATGGTTGATGAAATGGATGACCCTGCGACGTATGAAGAAGCGATGATGAGCCCGGATTCCAACAAATGGCTAGAAGCCATAAAATCCGAGATGGAATCCATGTACGAAAACCAGGTTTGGACCTTGGTGGACTTACCTCACGACCGAAAGGCCATTGAGAATAAATGGATTTTCAAAAGAAAAACTGATGCTGATGGTAATGTGACCATCTATAAGGCTCGACTTGTCGCAAAGGGGTTTCGACAAATTCAAGGAGTTGACTACGATGAGACATTCTCTCCCGTAGCGATGCTTAAGTCGGTTAGGATTATGTTAGCAATTGCTGCATATTTCGATTATGAAATATGGCAGATGGATGTCAAAATTGCGTTTCTCAATGGTAATATTGAAGAAGAGTTGTATATGATACAACCTAAGGGTTTTGTCGATCCTAAGGATGCTAATAAGGTGTGCAAACTTCAGCGATCCATCTATGGACTGAAGCAAGCATCACGGAGTTGGAATCTCCGCTTTGATGAGGTGATCAAAGAGTTTGGATTTGTCCAAACTTATGGAGAGGTTTGTATTTACAAGAAAGTGAGTGGGAGCAATGTGGCATTTCTGATATTATATGTGGATGACATATTATTGATTGGAAATGATTTAGATCATTTAAACAGTGTTAAAAGTTATCTAAACAGCAAATTTTTGATGAAGGACCTTGGTGAAGCTTCATATATATTAGGCATTAAAATCTATAGAGATAGATCAAGACGCCTAATTGGGCTATCGCAGAGTACATACCTTGATAAGATATTAAAGAAGTTTAATATGGACGGAAGTAAGAAGGGGTTCTTACCTATATTGCAAGGCAAGACATTGAGTAAAACTCAAAGTCCGGCTATGGCGGAAGAAAGAGAGATAGTGGATAAGATCCCCTATGCCTCAGCCATAGGCTCTATAATGTATGCCATGCTATGTATAAGACCGGATGTGGCACATGCTATTAGTTTGACTAGTAGGTACCAACCTGATCCAGGTTCGGAACACTGGATAGCGGTCAAGAATATCCTTAAGTACTTGAGAAGAACTAAGGATATGTTTCTTATATACGAAGGTGAAGAAGAGCTAGTCGCTAAGTGTTATGTCGATGCTAGCTTTGACACTGATCCGGATGACTCTAAGTCTCAGTCCGGATATGTATTTCTCTTGAACGGAGCAGCAGTTAGTTGGAGGAGCTCCAAACAACCTGTGGTGGCTAGATCAACAACGGAGGCGGAATATGTTGTTGCTTCAGAAGCGGCGCAGGAAGCGGTTTGGATGAAAGAGTTCATAACGGAACTGGGTGTGGTTCCCAGTGCGTTGGACCCGATGGTGATCTATTGTGACAACAATGGAGCCATAGCCAACACAAAGGAACCAAGGTCTCACAAGAATTCCAAGCATATTAAGCGCCGGTTTCACTCCATCCGCGAGCATGTCAAGGATGGAGATATAAAGATTTGTAAAGTGCACACGGACCTGAATGTAGCAGATCCGTTGACTAAAGTACTCCCTAGGGCAAAACATGATCAACACCAGAACTCCATGGGTGTTAGATTTATCACTATGTGAACTAGATTATTGTCTCTAGTGCAAGTGGGAGACTGAAGGAAATATGCCCTGAGAGGCAATAATAAAGTTGTTATTATGTATTCCTTGTATATGATAGATGTTTATTTTGCATGCTATAATTGTATTGATAGGAAACATCAATACATGTGTGTTTAGTAAACAAAAAGGGTTCCTAGTCATGCCTCTCTTATAGACTATCTTGTTGATTAACATGATGATCAAGGTTTCCTGATCATGGACATTGGATGTTGTTAATAACAAGGTCACACCATTGGTGGAATGATGTGATGAACATTCATCCAAAGTATAGCATTACAATCAAGTCATTGTGTTTATATTGCTATAACATCATACGAAGTAATCTTTATCCTTAGACCATGAGATCATGTTAATTGCTAACACCGGAAGAGTATCTTGATAACATCAAACGTCACACCGTAACAAGGTGACTATAAAGATGGGTTCAGTGCTACGAAGGTGTTATTTTGAGGCTCATGGATCAAGAGTGGAATTTGTCAATCCAGATGACGGATAGATATACTGTGGGCCCTCTCGGTGATATCACATTAGGATAGCTTGCAAGCAAGTGATATGATCACTAGAATGTTATATCACGGGAACAAGAAAAGAGTGCATGTCGGTAACGAGATCAAACTAGGTATGGAGATACCGATGATCGAATCTCAGACATGTAATATATCGAGAGACAAAGGGATTTAGTTACAAGCGTTAAAGGTTCTCACGATCACAGGAGTCATCGTTGAATGTGTAGGAGTCAGTACGGATCTCCAGGTCCCGCTGCTGATTATTGATCGGAGAAGGGTCTCGATCATGTCTGCATTATTCACGAACCGTAGGGTGGCACACTTAAGAGTTACCAGACACCATTTTGGAGCACATATGTTTCAGACGAAAGAATTGCAAAGCACAGGAATTGTTTCAATAGAAACCGGAAATTGTTTCGGGTGAAATTGCAGAAGGTGGTTCTGCATGTGATATTGAAATATTGCAAGGGGCTATATGTGAATGTTTGTTAATTAAAGTAATTAACAAAATTCTGAATAAATTTAATAAAAGAGTTTTATTAAATGAGAGAGCATTAAATTTGGAGAAACTTAATGCATTTAAAGTGGAGACTTTAAAAGGGAATGTGAAGAGGCATTTTAATGTGGAGGAGTAACCACCACATGAATGGGGGAGGTGAGGGGTCACCCCCCCATGCGCCGGCCATGGAGAGAGGGGGTACCCCCCTCCTCCTATAAAAGGCCACCCATTCCCTCCTTCATCCTCACACCTTCTTGTGAAGGATCTCTCTCCCCCTCTAGAATTATTCCCCCATGGTCTCGGATTAGCGAGATACATGTTTCCGGTGGCATTTCGTCTGGAAGGAGTTGCTGCTTCCGCTGGATCGCTGGAGCGAGGAGGTGGAGGTTGTCCGGTGGCTTGAACGTGTGTGCGAGTGCGGATGCGCTGCTGAGTTGCGGCGCTCGGACTTCCTCACGATCTTGAGATCGACAAGTGTACGACTACATCAACCACGAGTTCCTACTCGTTAACAAAGCTCGTTGTCTTGGAGGGTAAGTTCTCTATGGATGTATGTCCACCCGTTTGCTTTGTACCTAGTAGATAGATCTTGGCGTGTAGTTCACACCGTAGGAACTTTTTGTTTTCTATGCTACGGACCCAACAAGAACAGCAACCAGGCAAAACCTACTCTTGGGCCGACATTGCCAATAACCCATGTGTGCATCACCTAGACGCCAATGGGGGCTCGTCCCACACCAACGCTAAATGTCATTTCAATGATGACATCAAAAGAGATGACACCGCGAGCTACAAAGCTAAGCGGAACAAGGGAAAGAAAAATCCCAAAAAGCACAAAGAGACCAAGGAAGAGTCCGACATGGAGGAAGCCGATGCTTCAAATCCCAAGTCGGAAGGGAAGAAGACTTTTCCCACCAAAAAGGACACTTATGTCACTTTCCTCGGGTCTCAACCAGCAAGGGTCAAGAAAGCAGTTCTACACGAGCTCAATGCAACAGTTCCGGCTGTCCCATAGTATCTGGACTGTTCGGAAGTGGCAATCACATTTGACCGCGATGATCATCCGCCTAAGTTACACAGGCGAGGAAAATACGCCTTAATCGTCAACCCACTTATTGACGGTTATGGTTTCTCCAAGACCCTCATGGACGGTGATAGCAGCATCAATATTCTCTATGTCGAAACGCTACGCCGGATGAATATCTCGGAGACCCAGCGGAACCATAGCTCTGTGATCTTTCACGGAGTTGTCCCAGGAAGATAAGCTAATTCCCTAGGAGAGATCACTTTGGATGTTACCTTTGGAACTCCAAAGAATTATCGGACGGAGGCACTTTCCTTCGAAGTGGTCCCGTTCAAGAGCGCATACCACGCTATATTCGGACGTCCGGCTTACTAGGCTTTTATGGCTCGTCCGTGTTACATTTACAATATGATGAAAATTCCAGGTCCCAACGGCGTGATCACCATCAGGGTAGACCCAAAGAAAGCGCGAGAGTGCGAGGATGGAAATGCCGCCTTTGCCGAAGCCGTGCTGCACGCCCAGGATTACCAGGAGATCAAGAAGAGCATAGATCCGTCCGAGATGCCCGCAACGAAGAAGGAGGTGACCAAGCCAAATCCGGAGTTCAAGGCATCAGAAGAGACGAAGAAAGCACCATTGAAGGATGATGACCCCTCCAAGGTGACCCAGATAGGCGTAGGCCTAGATAGCGCATAGGAAAGCGCGCTTGTCTAGTTCCTCCAAACAAATCAAGATATCTTCGCATGGCAGCCATCTGACATGACCGGAGTACCTAGGGAACTTGCCGAGCACTCTCTAAATGTAAACCCGAACACTAAACCCGTCAAACAGTCCTTACAACGGTTTGGTGATGAAAAGCGTAAGGCAATAGCTAAGGAACTAGCGCGGCTCGAGTTAGCCGGATTCATAGAAGAGGTCATCCACACTAAGTGGTCGGCCAATCCTGTAATGGTCCCTAAAAAGGACACCACTGATTTAAGGATGTGTGTTGATTATACCACCTTGAACAAGGCTTGTCCAAAAGATCCGTTCGCTTTGCCTAGAATTGATCAAGTTATCGATTCTACGACAGGCTCGGAACTCCTCTGTTTTCTCGACCCATATTCCGGTTATCACCAAATTCGGATGAAGGAATCTGGCAAAGTCAAACCTTCATTCATAACCCCTTTCGGAACCTTCTGTTTTGTTACGATGCCCTTTGGTCTAAAGAACGCAGGAGCTACGTACCAGCGCATGATGCAGCGTTGCCTCCATGACCAACTCAGACGCAATGTACATGCATACGTTGAAGATATCACGATGATGTCCAAAAAGAAGGAAACGCTAATTTACGACTTGGAGGAAACATTCGCCAATCTACGAAAATACAACATCATGCTTAACCCAAAGAAATGCTTCTTTGGAATACCAGCCGGAAAATTGTTAGGTTTCATCGTGTCTCAAAGAGGCATAGAGGTGAACCGAGACAAAATCAAGGCTATACTCAATATTTCCAGGCCAACTCGCCTGAAGGACGTACAAAGATTAACTGGCTGCATCGCTACGGTCAGTCAATTTATAAGCCGGCTTGGTGAAAGAGCCGCACCATTACACAAACTCCTGAAAAAGACCAAAGATTTTGTTTGGCCTAATGAAGTTGAAGCTGCAATACAAGACCTGAAGAAAGTACTCTCATCTGCTCCTATCCTTGCAGCGCCGGAATCTAAGGAATCGATGTTGCTCTATCTTGCTGCGACAAATAAGGTCGTTAGTATCGTCATGGTGGTGGAGAGTCCAGAGGAAAATCAGGAACACCTGGTGCAGCGTCCGGCTTACTTTGTCACCGAGGTTCTGACAGAATCAAAACAGCGGTATCCGCACTATCAAAAGTTGGCTTACGGTGTTTTTCTAGCATCTTGTAAGTTACGACACTACTTTAAGGATCATCCAATTACCATGGTGAGCACAGCTCCCATGAGAGATATAATCAACAACAGCGACGCCACAGGACGCGTCGCCAAATGGGGTATAGAGCTCTCAACTTTCGATATTGAGTACAAACCTCGGACAACAATCAAATCCCAGATCCTTGCTGACTTTGTCGCTGATTGGATAGAGACGAAGGAGAATATGATCCTCCCTGAGTTGGAATATTGGACCCTCTTTTTCGACGGGTCTAAGGCTCGAGGGGGCTCGGGGGCTGGCGTGGTGCTCAAATCACCCCAAGGAGATAAACTTTTATACGTGTTGCAGATCCACTTCACAGCGACAAACAATATTGCCAAGTATGAAGCACTGCTACATGGAATCCGGATTGCTAAGGACATTGGTATCCGACGTTTGATGTGTTACGGAGATTCGGATCTTGTTGCTCAACAAGTGTCGGATATTTGTAATGCAAATAAACACATGGCAGCATATAAAGCTGTCGTGGATGATCTATCTAAATCGTTCGAAGGGTTTGAAGTTCAACACATCCCTCGAGCAGAAAATGAGGAAGCAGATGCACTATCTCAGATAGGTTCTACGCAGAAAGAGGTCCCGGATGGCGCTTTTTTAGAGCACCTCAAAGTTCCCTCAATAAAGGGAGTAGATGAGGAATATCCGACTCACCTTTAATAGCAGTTCTGGCTGCAATTCCCAGCTAGACTCAACCCTACCTCGATTATTTGGTAGATGGCAAATTACCCGAAGACGAGGTGTTGAGCCGGCAGATTATCCGACGAGCTAAAGCCTATACTATTGTTAAAGGTGAGCTCTATAAACGGAGTGTTTCTGGGGTTTTTCAGCGTTGTGTATCTCCGGAAGAAGGAGTGGAAATCTTAAGGGAAATCCACGAAGGTGAGTGTGGTCACCACGCTGCAGCCAAATCTTTAGTGGCAAAAGCTTTTCGACACGGATTTTTCTGGCTTACAGCTCAGGCAGATGCCGAACAATTAGTCAAGACGTGCAAAGGCTGCCAAAAGTACGCCAAGCAAGCTCATGTTCCGGCTGATCAGTTGCGAACAATACCTATAACATGGCCCTTTGCGGTCTGGGGCTTTGATATGGTAGGACCTTTTAAACGAGCTCCAAGTGGATTTACTCACCTCTTAGTGATGGTGGATAAATTCACCAAATGGATTGAGGCTAAACCCGTCACAAGTTGTCGAGGATGTTATAATCCAGTATGGTTATCCGCATAGCATTATCACGGACAACGGGAGTAACTTTTCTATGGGAGAATTGGCTGAATTCTGCGACGAACAAAATATCCGGCTTGACATTACGTCAGTCGCACATCCACAAGCTAACGGACAAGTCGAAAGAGCAAATGGTTTAATCTTACAAGGCCTAAAACCGAGACTCGAAGCACCACTACGACGTGCTGCGGGGGTTTGGGCAGAGGAATTACCCTCTGTAATTTGGAGTTTACGAACAACTCCAAACAGGTCAACAGGATACACACCTTTCTTCTTGGTCTATGATGCAGAAGCAGTTCTTCCTAGTGATTTGATTCATACTTCTCCTAGAGTGGCCACGTATAAATCTGGGCGTAGTTTGGTTTCAAACTGCTCAAACCGTCAAACCAACCCAAACCACACTGGAACAGCGGTTTTTTCTGGGTTACTTGGTTTCTGTGTCCAAACTGTGATGGAAAAAACGTCTACCGGTTTGAGACCAGCCCGGCCCAATTAAACCAACGAACCCGTCATAGCAAGCCGCCTCTCCCGCATCGCTAAGACAGAACAGAAGAAATCCCCCATCGGGATAGGCCGCTAGGGCACGGCGGCTGCGGCGGCGGGGTAACATCTAGGAGTGAGGGTGGCGGCGGCGCTGAGGCTGAAGCTGAGGCGACCATGGAAGAACCTAGCGCCGAGGCTGGGGGCGCGGCGGAAGTGGAAGGAGCCGCCGGCGGCGGTCAGGGAGAAGGGACGAGTGCCTCATGGCGCGGCATCCGTGACGGCGAGGGTGAGGCAGTGACGCCGAGGAAGAATTTAATGGCGTCCTCTTCTCAGCCTCGGCGCAATCTTCGGAAAGAATTTCGCACGCCACAGGTTTGTTGACTTTGTTCCCCTGTTATGCAGGATTTTCTTGTTTGTCTGAATTGGAAAGGAAGGGTCTAGGTTGACCCATCAAGATTGCATACAAAATTCACTTGTCATTGTTAGTTTCATGTGAGAAAGAAAGAAACACATATACATGGAACGAGTAGGAAACAATAGTAGGATGAGATGATTAGTACTCCCTGAACATGTACCTCTTAATGGTAAAAAAACAAGGAACAACTGGTGGTGCCTGTAGTCCTCGATGCCGCCATGAGAAGCAGTGATGCATCTGAATTGTTTTGTGCCTTTGGTTATGGCCTTCGATTCCGAATAAATGTTGTTGTAGTGCCGTAGCTTCAGATATATGGGAGGGAAACCAAAAAACACAAGGCAAAGAAAACCCATCCAACTTACATGTAAAACTGTGATGGTTTTTTATAGGCTTGACAGCAAACTCGTCTGTTGGATATGTTTCTCTAATATGCAAGTAAGTGAGGTTTCAGAAGACCTCAACATAGTGTATATTGTAGTCTTTTTTACTTGGAAGAAATGCCCACACTTAGTCCTATCTGTTGATAAAGCATATCACACATATCGCTGTACTGTAGTCATTTTGTAATTTAGCATTGCACTTGATAAATCACATCTAAACAAGCTAATGTTTTAACACCATGAAGCTGAAAAGTTAATTTAATGTGTGTAGCCTGTGCTATTTTTTTCTGCAATGAAAAGCTAATGAATTTGCAGCCATGAAATGAAAGTGTATCTTGTCCCAGTAAACATACTTTGCATCTTTATATGGTTATAACCACAAGCATGCAGTATGGGCATAGTGCCATAATTCTCTTCTATTTTTTTGTTTCTGAACAATGTACCCTGAACAATGCAGATGGAAACTATGTACCTTATAAAAAGAATTAGAATACTGCTTATGTTTTGTCCATACCTACTGCCATGCCATATTGTCCATATGTTAGACTGCCGCTATTTTCCGCAGCTATGAGCCAGCAACCCATTTAAAGAATATCATTATATCAATGATGAATCAGGGGCCATTTGTCTTGTTGATTAAGAACTGGGGGTCGCTCGGTTGGCTAGCAGTGTGAGTGTGAATGCTGCTCATATGCGTTCGCGGCCTAGCATTCGCAGGGTGCCTCAGGTTGGGATGTCCCTGCTTGGTCTCATTTCTATATTAGTCTTGTTGGTCCATTGTTTTCCACATTGAAGAAAAAATACTCGTACGATATAACCACACATTGCCAAATTTGCATTCTTTGATGTAAGGAGAATTCAAATTCTTGACAAGGTATGTTGTGATGCTGGGGGGAAAGCTACAAAAATGGCAGAGTAAATATATGACCCATACGTCTGTTTCTGTTTTTATGTATCAGAAAATCCTTGAATGTCCAGTATGGACACAGTGCAATAACCAACGAACCCTCTTTCCTTTTTCAAGGCTAGTGAATTGTATATTGCAGTACTACCATTCATTGTAAACTTTTCAGTTGGCATGTGTCATTGTATATTACACTACTGCCATTGTGTGTCTAAAACTCAGATTGTTTTTTTAGGCCATAAAAACCGCTAAGCAAGTTGAGAACTCACAACTTGAACCCAATGAACCTCCAGAATTTCCGCCTATCTAGAATTCCCATGCCTATGAGTTATCAAGAATGGAAGCTGAAACAGAGTCAACCGCATCGTCACCGCAACCACCTTTATCTAGAGGGAGAGGTCACTCTTCTATCCCAGAAATGGGATTTCTAAAACCAGCCAAGGTGGGAATCGGAGCAAGCGATTATGGGATACCCACAAATGATGAAAATAGACATCAAGGAATACTACTAAGAAGACATCTCCTGTCAAAGTTCAGAAGCCTGACAAAATAAAGAGAAGATCTTCAAGGACGACTTCCGATGTTTGGGAATATTTTACTCACTTAGAAACCGAGGATGGTCCTGTGGCAACCTGTGGTTTTTGTGTCCAGGTTTATCAATGTGACCGATCTTTTCATGGAACTGGCACATTGTGGAGTCATTTGCAATACCGCTGTCCTAGTTGTCCGTTCACAGACCATGAGAAGAGAAGGAAATTGTCTTTACAAAACTATCATCGCTTCAGTAACGAAGATTGTCGTCGAGCCCTTGCTAAGATGATTATACTGGATGAATACCCTTTCAGTGCTATAGAAGGTGAAGGCTTTAGAGCATATTCAAAAAATCTTCAACCACGGTTTGAAACTCCTTCTCGGTACACAGTTGCCAGGGATTGCATGAATCTGTACTTAGAAGAAAAGGCGAAGTTGAAAGATATTTTGAGGGATCAACGAGTTTGTTTGACAACGGATACCTGGACATCTATTCAAAACCAAAACTACATGAGTTTGACTGTACACTGGATCAACAGTCGGTGGGAACTTGAAAGAAAAGTTCTGAACGTCTGCTTCGTACCTGATCATGCTGGTGATACTCTTGGCAGAATGGTAGAAGAATGCCTTCTCGAGTGGGAAATTGGGCAAGTTTTTACCCTGACAGTTGATAATGCAACCTCAAATAATACTGTTGTTCAGTATCTGAAAACTGTCACCAAACATTGGCAATCAACATTATCCAACAATGAATTCTTCCATGTGAGGTGTTGTTGCCACATTGTGAACTTAGTTGTGAAGAAGGGTTGGGAAGGTAGTAACCCATCAGTTGCAAGAATTAGAACTGCCTTGTTATTTGCGAAATCATCCCCGGGAAGGTTAAGGTTATTTAGGAAATGTGTGATGAAGGAGAAGATTGTAGACAAGAGTCTCTTTTCACTAGATGTCGATACAAGATGGAATTCCACATATCTCATGCTCAATGATACAATTCCGTTTGAAAAAGCTTTCAAAAGATTAGGTGATGAATGCAAATACTATACACCATACTTCTCTAAAGTTGGTGGTCCCCCCACTGTGGAAGACTGGTTGGAAGCTCGGAAATTGATTTCAGTCTTCAAGCTTTTCTACAATGTGACACTAAGATTCTCTGGACAACAATATGTCACATCAACTACCTTCTTTCACGATTTCTTGCTCATGCATAACAAGATAACCCAATTAATTCGTGGAAAAGAGCAAGAAGCTGGCTTGGCATCAATGGTACAAAATATGAAGGAAAAGTTTGATAAGTATTGGGACAATAATGATGGGTTAAATCCACTGCTATTTATTGCTGTTGTTCTTGATTCTTGGTACAAACTTAAATTTTTGGAATTTTGCTTTTCCAATATTTATGATCAAGATAAGGCCAAATTTTTTACAAAAAAGGTTGAAGATGGCTTGAGAAGGCTGTTTGAATGGTATGTTGAAGCTGAGTCAGTTGCAAGTAATAGTGAGGCTCCTCATGCACCCCTTGTAGTTGATCTTGAAGAATGTGCCGAGGATCCAAGAAAGTTATGGGCATCCAATTTTAAGGAACATTTGCAAGTCATAGAAAGTAAAGCGGCAAATACTGAGTTATCTAGATACTTGTCAGAATTGTGTGAGAAGGATACAGATGAATTCAACATTCTGACTTGGTGGAGAAGGCAACAAAACAAATATCCAACATTATCCAAGGTAGCAAAGGATGTATTAGCTGTTCCAGTTTCAACGATTGCTTCTGAAGCTAGCTTTAGCACTGGTCGTAGAGTAATTAATCCGCAAAGGAGCTCATTGTCCCCAAAGATGGTTGAAGCACTAATTTGCGGACAGAGTTGGTTAAGGCCATCACCCAACAAAATTGACATACGACGAAAAATTGTAGATTTACACAAGTATGAAGAGCTTGCACAAGGTAAAAACAAGATCCTAGATCCTAGCTCTTAGTTCTTTTCTATTCTTGATGTGTAAGTTATACTAAATTTCCTGCTATTTGAATTCATTAGAGCTTGGAGGTTTGGAGTTTGGAGAAGCATGACGTCGGCAATAAAATCAGCATATTAGGTATGTGGTTTCCCTTTTACTGTTGGCCAACATTATGTGAGGACATCCTGCCAAATTGGTCTTTGCTGTCATTTTATTTGTTAGATCAGGTGTTGAAGGTGATAGCAATGCTTGTTTAAAATGGAAATGATATGCATGTTTTTCACCATATGACACATCACAAACTACGAACAGTTAACTGTGGCCTTGGTGATCAACGCCTTAATCCAATGCTGTAGAAACTAATTACTGCAATTGTTGACCTGTTGTTTGAAAATAGACATCTGTGTTGTGTTTTTATATCATCAAATTATATGTACTGTCGCATTCAGTTTTCAGTAAGTGGCATGCTTCATCTCCTAGTTTTCAGAAGAATATTTTGTACTCTGTTGTCTGCGAGGTGCAAGCTTTTACAAAATTTACAGGACATTAATATTCAGCATGCATGTATAACTGAAAAACAAGCTTTAGAAATCAGTGAAGTATGTAGTAGAATATGTTGTGGACCTTATTCTTTGTGACTTTCATTGTTACCAATTTTCTCTGTGACTTTCCTTGCATATTCGACTTTCTCCGGTACTATAAAATCTTGTAATTCTTGTCTCTAATTTGGGGGCATTTTGATATCTATCATTGGACCTTGCTAGGGTAATAATTTTGTTGACGTTATAGGGTAGTAAGCTCCGGTGTGGAATGTCTGCAAGAAACTAAATTATTGATATTTCCAGGTTTGGATGCTTTGCAGTACCTTTGGTGCTGGCCAAAAGAAAAATGTCAACGTGGGATCACCATACCGTTCTTCAAGTCCGTGAATTGTCGTCAATCTCACTCGTCTCGAGTAGCACAATACTGATGAGAATTCATATTTTTGTTCTGTACATGTAAAATTTTGTTCTGGGCATGTAATTAATCAGTTCCAGTGATTTGTTCCTTAGAGTACTATTTACAGAAAGCTCATGTGCACAACGACCTGCTGTACCAACCACTTGGTTTACAATCTACTCCAATACAGGCATGTGTGTTGTCTTTTGTGCATGTGTGCTATCTCTTTAAGCCGGTGCCAAACCATTTAAACCGTCGAACCAACCCGCACCAAACCGTCAGACCACATCCCATCTTAACAGTTCAAACCAGACCAACCCAGCTTAAACTGGAAGCAATGGGCTGGTTTGAGGAACCAGCTGAAACCGGTGTAAACCGGGAATGCCCAGGTTTAGCCGCGTATATCGAAGAGGATGCCGAGATTTCTCGAAAAAATGATCTCGACTTAGTCGAAGAAGTTCATGAGGTTGCTAAAATGAGATCTACAACCTATCAGCAGAAGTTACGCAAGTATCATAGCTAGAGAGTCCGAAATAGATCCTTCAATAAAGGTGATTTGGTTCTCCGGCTTGTGCAACAAAGAAAGCACAAACTTTCCCCAGTATGGGAGAGGCCCTTTTTAGTTAGTCGAGTATTGCACAATGAATCGTACTACTTAACTGACATGAGGCCAGTCAAAGAAAGACCTGCTACTAAGAAGAGAAAGAGAGCTGGAGGCAGTACAAATCTGGATGAGTTAGACAGACCGTGGAATATTGCTCAGCTACGTCCCTTTTATTCTTAGTTTATCCTTCTTTGTAATCATATATATGTACATGTTGTGTGAGAAATAAAAGTTTTGGTTGCCTCAAATTTTTCTGAGAAGTTCTTAACCATCTTATTTCTGAATGATCATGTCATAGTCGAAAATCCCAGAATGCTTGAAAGTACTTTATGCTCATGTTCGTTCTGGTTTAGATTTCTGATTCTAAAATTGCTATCCTCGGGTATAACTCTAAAGTTTCTAGTCTTTACTTTGGTTATTTGTCTGATTGCTGGATACGGACATTTTCCGAGTAGTGAATTGTTGGTACTGGAAGCCGGCTTTGTTTCCGAGTTTAAACTGGTTTAGCAATTGAGCTCCGTTGCTTGGCAAAGTTTCCGGTGGAAGGTTTAGCCGGCTCACAAAAGGGACGAGGCGGAAAGCCAGATAAATGATAAGTAGAGACGAAAAAATACAAGTGCTTATGTAAACAATTCAGGCACACAAAAAAAATCAAAGCCGAAAAGTGCTGAATAGATCAAAAGCTTAGCACTAGCAAAGTTAAAGTATTACATATTTACAAACGCATCATGTTTTTTCCGGAATAATACATAAGTTTCTGGTCTACGAAGCAGGAGGAGATGAAGGAGTTGCCGGCTCGCTGGTTACTTCGCCTTGATATTGTTCCGAGATGTCCGCATCCAAGTTGGTGCGTTCATCGTCGGAAACTTCTATTGGTTCTTCCGGAGGAGGAGGCGGAGTATCCACGCGGGTGAAGAAGGGGATCTCGTAGCTGGTCAGGTCAGCCACGTGACACCCATATCCGACACAGGAGTGCATGATGGCTTGAAGGTCTTGCTCCTGGCCGTCTTCATCTACCTTGCAGTACCCTCTGGTCACTTGCCATATCTCCATGTTTCCATGGTGGCTCATGACCATGGTGAGAGCGTTCTGCGCAGCAGTCCACGCGTAGGACATGTTCCAGTCCCGAACAAGTTGCGGCATCTCCTTCGCCTTGTCCCGCACCTGGAAGTCCGACATGCTTGGCATGTCTGGAATTTTGAGAGCTTCGCTGACGTCCTCAAGGGACTGGCGGAAGTCATGAAGCAAGTCACCGACTTGGGTAAGCCGGTGGGTGCGGGGCTCGGAGGAGGAAGAGTCCGTCAAGTTCAGAGGACCTATACACAAAACAAGTTAAGAAAAATCCAACATTGGTAAAAGTCGAAGAAAGAGACAAGACAGATAGATGGAACGTACCAAAAATGACGTCGTTAATCTTGGTCTTCTCCTCCCGGAGACTCTGGAGTTCAGCCCAGAGCGCCTGGGACATGTCCTTCTCTCTGTCAAGCTCATTCTTGAGATCCGAGATTATTTTATCTTGAGCAGCGATCTTGCGATCACGCTCATCAGTGGCCATGGAGGAGGATTCAAGGACTTGAGCTATGCTCCTTTCATGATCCACCTTCAGCTTATCCAGCTCTTGGCGAAGTCCCTTGTTCTCCACCACCAGGGTCTTGAGGTTCTCGGCCTCTTCAATCATGGCGACGGATTGTTTCACCAGCGCTGTAAGTCAAAAAGAACAAAAGTTCAGAAAAATTTGACATTGAAAATACAAAGACAAGGGTTGAGTATCGGAATGTTTACCTTCGGCCTCATCCTTGGCAACTTTGAGTTCAGCATTTTTAAGCCGGAGAGCTTTGATCTCTCTCCGCTTATCACAGACATTGGTCAGTAATTCCTGGTTATAGGAACATACTTTCTGTAAGTCAGAATACCCAAAGTCAGAAAGCTACTTAAGACTTAGGCTAATATTTTTGCTAAATATCAGCACGAGCCTTGGGGGCTACACTAGTTCGTCCTTTGGCATCCTAATGAAGCATAAATCTGGATTGTTTATCCTACTTCATGCTTGGGGGCTAGAGGATATGATATAACATAATAGAAAAAACAAGAGTTGGAATTCCGACTTACATATTGCTCGCGGGTGAGTTTATCCAAACCCGCGTTCACTTCAGCGGCCACCTTCTCAGCGAGAGTAAGCGGGATCACTGGGGCTGTTGGAAGCTCACCAGTCCTAATCCTCTCGTCGCGAAGGTGGACTTGGTCAATAAGATCAGAGAACTTGATGTCCTCTACTTCCTACACTTCTTCTTCGGCAGAAATATGGCTTTTCTCCAGGACTTGCCTGGCGAGCCGCTGGATTTCTTCGGCAGATTTCCGGGTCAGGCCAAACTTGGCAAGACCCGGATTGCTCATGAGGTTTTCGGCGAAGGTTTCTGCCGAGGGATCATTACCCGAAGAGAGTTCACCCTTATTTAGATCTGACACACTCGTGGTGACGTTAGTTTGCGATCCAAGGTTCGCGGGCCCCGTTGAAGCAGCCGGATCTTCTGCAGCGTCTGGCGAGATAACCGGAATTGCGGAAGGTTGGGGGGCAGGAGTCAGAGGAGCTATGGTAAGCTTCGTCTGCCGCAGCAGCTTCGAAGAAATCCATTTCCCCTTGGCCTTGACGAGCGGTTTTGCTCTGAGAATGTAGTAAAGTCGGAAAACATTACATCTCGGAAAGAAATTTCAGTAAAGTACAAAGGCGGAACGTTGTGACTGAAAGATACCTCTTCATGACAGGCACCTCCTTTGTGCCAACAACCACTGTTGGAGCTTTGTGCTTCTTGAGCGCAAGGTCCGGCAATGGGACCACCTCCACCTCCTGAGAGAATTCTGGAGGATATCCTTCGAGCGGAGCAAATTCCGACTCGGGGAGGTCAGCAAGCTGAAAAGAAGAAAACACATCAGTATTGCAGTATAACTCAAAGAATGAAACACATAAAAGGTGTGATGATGGAAGCTTACCGGCACCACAGGGTTTTCCACCGTGTGCATGTCCAAAGAAACCTCCGGAATCCTCCTCTCGATCCGCTCCTTGATCAGCCACTTGATTTGGCTTATGTAGCCTTGAGTGGTGTAGGCTTTGGAGCTGATGCGGAGGGAGTCGGTTGGAGACGACGTGATGGAATGCATCAGTCGGGTTTCGTGGTACTGAAGTGGCTGGATCCGACGTGAGACCCAGCACTGGACCAAGTCGGATCCCTTTAGACCATTGTGCTTAATCAAATATTCGATCCGCCTCTTAGCGAGGATTAGATCGTCGGAAAGAGCCGGAGCAGCCTCGTCCCAGGAAGGCTGGGCCGTGGCAGCTCCGTCGACAAAATCCGGCAAAGCGGTAGCTTTGTCGGGAGCCGGAATATCCCTATGATAGAAAAATGTGGCTGGCCATTGTTTGACCGAGTCACTGGCTAGAATCTTGGGATAAGCCCGGTCGCGTCTAAGTGAAAAGCTGATAGTGCCGGTGATGTAAGGAACACCGGCAGTAATGGAATTCCTCCGGACATGGAAGTAGTACCGGAAGAGAGTCAAACTCGGCCTAATGCCGAGAAAGCCCTCGCAAAGCGAAGCATACACACTCATCTCTAAGAGAGAGTTGGGAGGAAGATTATGGAGTTGAACTCCGAAATGATCTATCACCTCGGAGAAGAACTCCGAGGGAGGAAAAGACAGACCTCGGTCGAGATGGGTGCCGAAGTGGACCCGCTCGCCGTCGCGCGGGTTGGGGACGGTTTCCCCAAAGCCGCTCCGCCAGTCGCCGGCAGCGAGAAGCCCCTCCTTCTCCATGTTCTTGAGGCCCTCCTTGTTGAGGGCGCAGGGGATCCAGATTCCACGGAAGCTCTCCTTCTCTACTGCTACTTCCGCCGTCGCCGCTACCGCCAAACCAGAGGAAGAAGATGAAGCCATTTCTCCGGTGAGAAGATGACCTGAAAGGGGCAGCACTAGGAGTTCTGTGGGGGAAGGACGAGGAGGCTCTGTGCGCGCAGGAGGATTGGGAAGGAAGGAAACGGCAAAGGACTGGTGGAAAGGAGAAGGAGAAATCCAAACCCCTTATATCCACCTAACTGCGCCAAGATTCGTGCAAATGCTACAGTGTAACCGCCACGCGTCGTGGAAGGAACTGGGAAGGACCCACGCGATGATTGTGTCGCCTTGATCTCCATGCACGCATTGAAACGGCGCCTCAGTTCCGCTGACCGCGGACCCACCAACGGTCGTGCTGACGGAACACTTGTCAAATGACGTGACTTGACCATGCTTGTGTCAGGTGGCATTAGAGACCAAGTTCCGGCTTAGTTTGAAATCGAGCTGGAAAATCCAAGTAACCTATTGATAGGTTCGACTTATTTTTAAAGACCCGGGTCGTATTTTTTGTTGTGAAGTTTCAGGAACCCTTCAAGATTCTGCAAGCCGAAGATCAAGCTAGATGATGATAAATCCGACTTTGGATCTTGGAGGCCTCCGGGAGCTGCTATTGGGGATATACTTTCCGGGTATCCTCACAGTTCCTCACTGACCAGGGTGGCCCACTTCGGGTTAGAGCTTTGCTTTACGGGTGGCCCAGTCAGGGAGGACGGAGTCCAATCCGGCTACGGGAAGGCCCAGAAGACTTACCGATTTAGGCCCATAGCGTTACTTGTAGTTCAAGATGTACTCTGTAACTGACTCTTAGACGTAGCCGGATAGATCTCTCCTGTAAACCCTAGGCTGGATATCTATATAAGCCATCCTAGGGAGAGCCTTTAGGGCACCCAATACCTTAGACCCTCAACTCGCACAGGCGAAACCTTTGTAACCCATACTCCGGCTCTGCCGTATTACTGGATTGCTAGCAGGAGTAGGATTTGTCCGAAGCCGGCGGATTCGAACCTAGGTAAAATTGTGTGCTCACCGTCCCGGAACACCATACGTCTCACACCCCTCTCTTCCACACGCCTCGAGGACCCCCTCATGGCATACTTGTCATCAATCCGACGACAATGACCGCGACAAGGTCAACATGGTCGCAGCTGGCTATGCCGATAAACGCGACGACAACCACAACAGCGGATATCGCAGTGGTGGATACCGCGTCAGCAGAAAAACCACGCAAGTGTGGCAGCACAGCACTCACGAGGAAGCACCCACAATGTCTATCAAGTACAAACTGTCTGGGCCATGCAACGTGCACTTATACATCGACAAGCACGATGGCAAGAAGAAATCAAGCCACCTTCTCAAGGACTGTCGCGAGTTCCTCAAACTCCACGAGGGCCTGGCTCGGATGAACCGCGACGCGGTCAACAGGGGCTCTGGAGCTGCCGCAGGCGCTGTGGCACATGGAGCTCCTCCATCACCGCCAGGACCACCACCACTCGTGACTGCACTGGTCTAGCATCACGGAAGCGAGCCATACCCATGGGCCGTGGGCAACATGGGGATGATCCAAAAAGGACGCCCCTCCAATCGAGTGCAGAAGGCCATCACTCGCCAAGTCAATATGGCGATAAACTCTCCACCCTCTACCACTGAGTACCTTAGTGGAAGTGACTCCTGCATCACCTTCAACAGGCGCGACCAACCGTGTCAAGTTCCTCACCCAGGCCACTCTCCCCTCGTACTCGAGGCGCAGATCGGAGGCTTTGATATGAGTCGTGTCTCCATGGACGGCGGAAGCGGCATCGACCTCATGTTCGCGAGTACCTCGCGCGCAATGAGAATCCCTCTGACTTGCCTGGAGGCATCGGACACGACGTTCCACGGCATCGTCCCAGGCAAGGGCATATATCCCCTAGGCAAAATCAACCTCGACGGAATCTTCGGCACGCTGCAAAACTTTCCGCAAGAGCGCATTGACTTCGAAGTCGTCGGCTGGCCCTCACAATATCACTGCATCCTCGGACGTGTCGCGTTCGCAAGGTTCATGGCAGTGCCACACTACGCGTACCTGTAGATGAAAATGCTAGGTCCAAACGGCGTAATCATAATCAATGGCAACTTCGAGAGGTCTAACAGCTACGACAGGGAATTCAACAGAATCTCCCAATCCTTCGGCATGCAGGAGGAACTCGCAAGATTAAAGGAGTCGACAGACAACAGTCTGCCTCCCCTGAGCATGCCAAGTTCACCCGACCTGTCATTCGACTCGTCGGTACACACGAAAAAAGTGCAGGTCCACCCAACGGACCCAACCAAGACGGCCCTCATCGCCAACAACTTGAGTTCCGCATAGGAACTCGCGCTCGTCGAATTCCTCCGTGAGCACTAGGAGATCTTTGCCTGGTGCCCACCGGACATGACAGGAGTCCCCAGGGAATTCGCCGAGCACGCACTCAACATAAATCCATACGCAAGGCCAGTCAAGCAGACAATTCGGCGACTGTCTAAACCAAGAGCAAATGCAGTCGGAATGGAGATCAACAGACTCCTCGATGCCAAATTCATACGCGAGATCAAGGAAAGCACTTGGCTTGCCAACATGGTGCTTGTGCCTAAAAAAGACACAGATATTCTGCGGATGTGTGTGGACTTTACCTCCTTGAATAAGCACTACCCAAAGCATCACTTCCCGTTGCCGCGAATCGACCAGATCATCGACTCCACCACGGGATGTGAGCATCTCTTCTTCCTCGACGCCTACTCAGGCTACAATCAGATTCGAATGAAGGAGGAGGATCAGGAGAAAACGGCATTCACGACGCCCTTTGGTGTGTTCTGCTACAACACAATGCCCTTCGAGCTAAAAAAATGCAAGAGCCACCTATCAGCGGTGCATGCAGGCCTGCCTCAAGAACCAACTTGGTCGCAACATCCAAGTCTACGTTGACGACATCGTCATCAAAACCAAAGGGGAAGCATCACTAATCGACGATCTACGCGAGACCTTCGCCAATCTCGGCCACTACCGGATTAAGCTCAATCTAGATAAATGCGCCTTCGGTGTACCATCTAGAAAGTTACTCGGGTATCTCATCTCTACGAGAGGGATTGAAGCAAACCCAAAGAAAATAAAGGCCATACTGGCCATGGAGAAGCCGAAGAACGTGAAAGGCGTCCAGCAGTGTAACGCCCTAGCTTTAGTTAATCTTATTTAGGGTTTGTTTGTGCATTCATGAGCATCATCTTCTAAAATTGCATGCAAAGAAAATAAAGACAAAACCCTAAAACCCTAGTTTCCTTCCTCTCTTGAAAATCCTCTCAAATGGTTTTCATATTTGGAAAAGTTCAAAGTGTGGAGCCCCAATGGACTAATAGGGCCTCATAGTACTACCAAAACACTCTGGTATTTTTGAAATATTCAAAATAGTTTGAAATCTAAAAATACAAAGAGAAAAGAGAGAAAGCTAAATAGAAAAAGGTTTTGCTAAAAAAATATAAAACCAGAGCAGCCCAGGCCGGCCCACTCTTTCTTCCCTCTCTTCCTGCCGCCCGCACGCCACCTCGCAGTCCAGCTAGAAGCCCACCTCGGCCTAGCCCGCGTACCGCTTCGCGTCGTCGTCTTCGATGATGATGGCAAGCTGCTGCGCGCCCGCGTCGGTGCCGTCGATCCGTGCCGCCAGTGCATCGTCGTCCGTCACAGCTAGAGAGGGGATAAGACTGCCACGACGCCCTGCATCGACCCTATCCTTTCCCTCTCACGCATGCCTCTCTCTCGCTCTCTCCCTGCGAGTCGAAACCCTAGCTCCGTCCGCCGTCTCGCGTCGCCATCTCTGGCCTCCCCAAGCTCAGCTGGTCGTAGGTGGAGCTTCCCCTCGTCGCCATCTTTCTCCTCCCCGGTGGAATCGAGCCGGGAAGGCTACAATCGCCTGCATCGACCGCCACTTCCCTGACCCCGACGAGCTCTGCTGTCGACCTTGCCACCGCTCCGTTCGTCACCTTGCCTCGCTGTCGCCACCATCCGCCCAAGGGTGAGCACATGGTCCTCCTCGACCACTTCGTTGACCCCCTCCCTCTCTGGTTTGCCGCCATGCTGGTGCCCTGCAAGTCCCGCCGCCGCTCATCATCGTAGCCCTATCTCTGGCGACCAATAGGTAGCAGCGCCGCCACCGTTTGGTTCCTCGTACCCTCCTGGTTCGAACACTAGCAACGATGCTTCCTGGTGAGGCCTCTAGCGCCGTCGCCGGTGACCATCTGCCGGTGGCCGGTGACATGACGTCACCGTGACGTCGTAATGACGTGGCTCATGCACTAACAGGAAAATGGCTATAGGTAATCCACACATCCGTGGCGCCTGTACCAGTGAAGAGTGGCATTCTATGTCCAATATGCCCCACGGCTAAAATAGGCATGGCGCACTGGCCACAGGTGTCCTACGGCTAACTACCGTAAGCGTGGCGCACATGCAGGTGGTGGGCCACGACTGTGTGTGGGCCAGGGCACTATCGGCCGTAGACCACATAGCCGTAGCACACCTGGGTGAAGTGCGCTACGGGTGTGGCCGGTAGTCGTGGCGCACATGGCCACCATGCACTACAGGCAAGATCGGGCCACCCTGCTGTGTAACTCGGAAAACATGCCTGTGGTGCACGGCTGGTATGTGCCCCACAGATGTTCTTTATTCATGTGGCGCACCGCTCCATGTGTGCCACGGATGTGTGTTCTGCTACTACTTTCTGGCAGATACCTTTGCACATTTGACTAGATCTCACCATCTCCCACTTCACTTTCCCCTCCTTCTTCCTCCTTGGATCTCGCCCCCTCCTCCTTCCACCTCAATTTCTCCACTCTTTCACCATTTGTAGCATGTAAAACTTACCTTGGATGCTACATACATAATAGAGGAAAGATCTCATTCCGGCCACCATCCTCTCGGTCTCTTACCTCTCCTTCGAGATCTTCTCGGTCTCTCATCTAGGTAAGTTGTCTATGTAAGAGGATGTGTTTATGTGTATGGATGATATGGTCACATATCTATGGAGAGGATCGATGCTCTCATGTGTTTGGAGAGCATGCATTGCATGCTCTCTCATATATTGGCATTGTTTTGCCAAAATGTTGATTCATTTCCATTTTGGCAAGACTTTGGCATTTTGCAAAGGTCCTAATTTTAGGATAGGTCATGCCGAAATTTTCCATCGACCATTACATGCATGCATTGGTTCTGTGGTTGTAATAAAATTCTAATTCTACCTTGTACACCGCGCAGGCAACCATGGTCCGCATAATGAGCGAAGGCATTGTGGCTAGATTTTTGAAATGCGCAACGGCCGACATAATACGGAATAACATGACGGAGATAAGATGTCCGTGCAGAAGATGCAAACTCAATTGGTTGATCGACCCAGATTATAGAAATCTGCAGGTGCACCTGCTCCGCCATGGTTTCATGGATGTCTACACTCGGTGGATAATAAGTGATGAAGAAGACGATGAGGCCGTAAATGGGGCGGCGGAAAATGAGGAAGGCGAGCAACATGATCATGATCACGGCGAGGATGGTAGAGATGAAGAAGAGTCTCCTGGAGATGGTGAAGGTGCGGAAGCAGACCAGGACGATGATGATCTAGATGCCAGAGCAGACGATGGAACAATGTCAGGCTGGGTGCGGGACCCTTATGTTCAAGAACTGCTTCTCAAGCAGACGAGTAACGCCAGGGCTGCCGCTAGAGAGAAAGCCAAGCTTGCACAACTTGAGAAAGATGCGGTTAATCCATTGTATGAAGTATGCAAGCCCAATGATACCCGGTTGAATGTAACGCTCAAGGCTATGGAGATGAAGGCAAAACACAAATGGACCGACGCAAGCTTCGACGATATGATGGCATTCTGGCACGACGGTCTCCTGGAGGGGAACACATGTCCAACTAGTATCGAGGACGCTAAGAAAATTGTGTGTCCTATTGATCTACCGCACATTAGATACCACGTCTGCATCAATGATTGCATAATTTATTGGGGAGAGGACGCGGAGAAAACCACATGCCTGGTGTGCGGTGTTAGTTGATACAAGAAAGGGAAGAAAGCTCCTCAAAAAGTGGTATGGTACTTTCCTATCACTCCTCGTCTGCAGCGCTATTTCGTAGACCCTAAGGAAGCAAATATCATGCGCTGGCATGTGGAAAGAAAGAAGCCAGGAGATGACGATGACCCTGAAAAGGACGAGCTGCTGACGCACCCTTTAGATGCTAGCCAGTGAAAAGCATTAGACCTCGAATTCCCAGAATTTGGTGGAGATTCGAGGAACATGAGGCTAGGTGCAAGCACCGATGGACTCAATCCGTTCGGTAGCCAGAGCAGCACGCACAACACTTGGCCTGTGTTTGTATGGATGTACAACCTCCCTCCCTGGTTGTGCATGAAAAAGAAGTACATACAAATGAGTATGCTAATTCAAGGGCCAAAACAACCTGGTACCAACATCAATCTATATCTCGGGCTGTTGAAAGAGGAGCTAGCCATGTTATGGGAATCCGGAGCCAATACGTATGACGCTGTCGCACAAGATTATTTCACTATGAGAGACGCGTTGGTCACTACGGTGCAAGACTATCCAGGTTGCGGATATTTCTCGGGGCATGTTATCCAAGGATTCTACGCATGCGTTAGGTTCATGGATAACACGACCTATCTCCAACTAGAGAAAGATCCAGGGTCTTCGAAAACCATGTTCATGGGGCACCGGAGGTGGCTTGGAAAGAATGATGCATGGAGAAAACATGGAGATCTGTTCGATGGGAAATCCGAGACCCGAGGAATCCTAGAGCAGAGGAGCAGCGAAGAAGTGGATGAATTGCTGAAAAACTGGAAAGAGTGTCGTAAACCGGGAAAGAAGCGAAAGAGGCAGCAAGACAAGTCGTTGATGAAGGTATGGAAAACAAGGTCTGTTTTTTGGGAGTTGCCATACTGGAAGTTTCTCCGCACGCCTCATAGCCTTGACATCATGCATATCACAAAGAACGTGTGCGAGAGTCTGGTCGCCACCCTAATCAACATGCCAGATAGGACGAAAGGTGATCCTAAAGCAAGGAACGACTTGATATTCATGGGCATCCGGAAGAATCTTCACGGAGGACGCCCTACTCCTGATGATCAGGAAGATGACGATGATCATCAGTCGGAGGCGACACAAGGTCGTCGAATGGGTAAAAAGGTCAAGAAGAACAAATATTATTGCCCCCTTCGTGCTTCACACTAAGCCAGGATGAGATCAAACAGTTTTTCAAGTGCCTTCTAGGAGTCAAATTTCCTTACGGCTACACGGGCAAGATAAGCAGGTACCTAGACGAGGCTACACGACTGTGTCGTGCTAATGACGCAGATACTTCCAGTTGCACTACGAGGGATAATGGACGAGCATGTCCGAGAAACATTGTTTGGGCTCTGCAAGTTTTTCGACGTCATCTCTCGAAAGTCAATTGGCGTGAAACAACTCGGAAGGCTACAAGAGGAGATCGTGGTGATACTATGCAAGCTCGAGATCTACTTCCCGCCTGCATTCTTCGACATTATGGTGCATCTGCTGGTCCATATCGTGGAGGATATCATCCAACTCGGGCCGATGTTCCTCCGCAGCATGATGCCGTTCGAAAGGATGAACGGACACATCAAAGGATACGTTCGCAACAGGTCCCGTCTAGATGGAAGCATAGCCAAGGGCTTTCTGGCCAAAGAGTGCATCTCTTTGTGCACGAATTATCTAGGGATCGAGAACCCTGTCGTTCTTCCCGTCAATAGGCACCTTGGCAAGCTCGACGGATCGGGTCACCGAGAGGGTCGTCGCATACTGCATGCAGACTACGATTGTCGACATGCAGACTTTGATAGGGCAAACCTGGTCACTCTACAACATTTAGAACTGGTCAATCCTTGGGTACAAAAGCACAAAAGGTCAATCGAGAAGAAGTACAGTAACCGGGGCATACAAAGGGCACAGGGAGAAATAATCAAAGAGCACAACTCAGATTTCACGCGTTGGTTTAGGCAGACGCTCCTAGATAATCCCTGCAATCGCATTCTGCGGAGGAAAACATCACATTCACCTTGTCACAGGGACCCATGCACAACCTGGTGACCTATCAGGCGTATGATATCAACGGCTACACATTCTACACGGAGGAAAAGGACAACAAGTGTGACTATCAGAATTCAGGCGTAACATCGGAATTCTACACTGATGACAACATGAAGGAAAGATTTTATGGAAGGATCGAGGAGATCTGGGAGCTCGACTACTATGGAGAAAAGGTGCCGATGTTCCGTGTTAGATGGGCCAAGAGCGTTGAAAGAGAAGACCGGTATTTCACAACCATGTTAATACCTGAAGCACCCAAATCCAAGGCCGCAGGTGCGCATGTCGCCGCGAAAAATGAACCGTGGGTACTGCCTAGCAAAGTGGACCAATGTTTTTTTATTACCGCCCCGACAAAGCCTAGTCGTGTTTTTGTGAGGAGAGGAAAAAGAAACATCATCGGAATGGATGGAGTCACCAACGAGAAAGACTTCGACCAGTATGACGATTCAAAGATTAAAGATGACGATGACTATGATGAAGAAACATACATCACAAGAAGAAAAAGGACAACCTTACCCAAAAAAGGTAGCCCGTTCGAGCGAAGAAACATAAAAGTGCCGGGGCTAAATTATTCAACCGTGACAAAGAAGGGAAAAAAGATTGTAAAACTCTAGCTCAAACAAGATTGTAAAACGCATGCTCAAAAAAGATTGTATTGATGCATATGGATGGCATATTATTAATGGACACTTTATTATTTAATTTCTTTCTAAAAAAGGGGCAGCAGGGTTTGAACCTGGGTGCTCCAGGTTTAGTGAGCGTACATAGCTAGGGCGGAACCAATGGGATATGGAAGTGCTAGTGTCAACAAACGGGGCGGCGGCCCTCTTGTTTGACTTGACACGACACTTAGCCATAGCGCACCCTTACCTAGTGCGCTACGGGTTGTGTCGTGTCAAGTCAAACAAGAGGGCCGCCGCCCCGTTTGTTGACACTAGCACTTCCATATCCCATTGGTTCCGCCCCGTAGCGCACTAGGTAAGGGTGCGCTATGGCTAAGTGTTGTGACAAGTCAACTGCTGCGCACAGTCCTCTCCCATCTATCTCAAACAGATTGAGAGAAATAACCTAAGCTGCTACCGACGCGCCACCGCCGCTCGATCTGCCGCCTCCGCTCACCCGCTGCCTGCCGAGGAGGAGGAGAGGAGGCCGCCGTGTCCGTGGAGGAGGAGAGGAGGCCGCCGCGTCCGAGGAGGAGGAGAGGAGGCCGCCGCGTCCGTGGAGGAGGAGAGGAGGCCGCCGCGTCCTAGGAGGAGGAGGAGAGGAGGCCACCGCACGTCCGTGGAGGAGCTCCGTCCACGCTCTTCGTCATCGTCCGCACGCTCTTCGTCGTCGTCGTCGTCTTTGAGGTGAGCGTCCCCTCTCCCCTCTCTCCCTCTCTCCCCTCTCTGACCTAGAACATCGTTGCCTACCTCCCTGAGCCTCAGGACTCAACAATTTGATTACACAAACTGAACCATCAAGCATTGTAGCTGTAATGGCAATATTTGCAATTATTCTTTTGACACAATATTTGCAAGAGTGTCCGTATGTTGGTTCAGCACCATCCAGATCAGCTAATGGTTGTTGCTTTGATGTATATTTCATACTATAGTATATGTACATGTGATGTCCGGGGACGAGAATCTGTGTCATGAGCTGATGGTTCTTTTAGCACCCCCTTTTTTTGTTGATTTGTTATAGAATTCTCCTAGTGTTGGGATTGTGTCTAATTGACAAAGAAGGTTAAGTAACACCCTGTCTGTTGCTAATGCTATCAATAGCAATAGAAGATTGTGCTATGCTTTTGTCATGGTCCATAGTTGAGAAGGAGATAGAGAGAGCACTTGCTGCATGCCTTTGTCATGGTCCGATGTGTGGCCATGTTGCTGATGACCATGTTGTCAGGCGATGGTGAGGGGAAAGGAACACTACTAGGAAATAGTTCATCAGTGGCGCACCTTTTTTCACTATCCGTGGCACATATCTTAGTCGCCACTCATACCTCGCCACTGATAACTATCTTATGTGGCGCATTTCAAAATGCGCCACAGAAGTCTCAAACTTCAGTGGCGCATATGGCCAATATGCGCCACAAAAGTTTTTTCCAAAATTCAAAAAAAAAGGCGGGCCAGATCTCAAACTTCTGTGGCGCATATGGCCAATATGCGCCACAGAAGTTTTTTTTCAAATTTCAAAAAAAAATCGGGCCAGATCTGGCCAGAGGTGGGGGAGGTCGCCGGAGGTGGATCAGATGTGATGGCCGGATGAGAAGGAGGCCGTCGGAGGTGGTCAGAGTAGGAGGAGGAGGAGGCCACCGGAGGTAGAGGAAGGGCTCACCGGAGATGGTTGGAGGAGGCCGCCGGAGATGGTGGTGGTGGAGGAGGAGGAGGAGGTCACCAGTGGTGTTGGAGCTCGCCGGAGGAGGAGGTCATCTAGGTGGAGGAGGTCATCGAGGTAGCCATGGCCGGAGGTGGATGTCGCCTGAGAGTGGAGGAGAAGGGGAGAAGTATGGAGGGGAGGAATAGTAGAGGGAGAAGTGGAGGAGAAGGGGAGAAGTATGGAGGGGAGGAGAAGTAGAGGGAGAAGTATGGAGGGGAGAAGTATGGAGGGGAGTAGAAGTGGAGAAGGGGAGAAGAAGGAGAAGAAGTGGAGGAATATAAGGAGAAGGGGCGCCAGCGGGATTCAATTTTCAAATCCCGCCCAAGGCTTCAGTGGCGCATATGGGGGAAATGCGCCACAGAAGTTTCTCCCCCTTTTTTATTTTTTTGCAGTAAAAAATCTTCTACCCTAAATAACTTTTTACTATTTTCAAATTTGGGGAGTCTATAAAATCGAGAACAACCATAGGTGGTTGAATTCGAGTAGGGAATTTCGAGACGATCATTTTGATAGGTTAAAGATTTTTTCCGACATCGTATGCAAAAGTTAGAGCCGTTTTACCGTGCCATGACCTATTTTTGCAAAATACATCGAAATTCATGTTTTTCAATTTTTTCTAGATCTATACCCTAAAATCTAACTAGAACTTAAAAGAATTATTTTTTTGAAGTTTTTATCATTTTTGTTCATTTTTTACAAAACTGAAAAGGCGATCCACTGGGGGCGGGAGGGTGGGATCTGTTTTTCCCCCTATATGCTTCTTCTGTGGCGCATACACTTATATGCACCACAGAAACATCACTTTCTGTGGCGCATACACTTATATGCGCCACGGAAATATCACTTTCTGTGGCACATATGGACATATGCGCCACAGAAGTTTCGACCCCTTTTTTTGTTGCTTGGTCCCATCAACCTTCTGTGGCACATACGTCTATATGCGCCACATAAGTTTGATTTCGTGCGCCACAGAAGTGCCAAACTTCTGTGGCGCATGTTTTCTAGTGCGCCACTGATATATATCTGTGACGCATATTTTTACATATGCGCCACTGAATATCTTGTCTATCTATAAGTTGTTTCCTAGTAGTGGAAGGGTGGCAGTGGCCAGGGTTTTGGTCGCCCTCGTGAGAGAGTGATGCTAGAGAGCCAATATATATGTTTCATTCCATGTTGGACATAGTTCTCTAGATAGAATTCAATATTTTCTCACTAGTAAAGCGGATGCAATTTACCTGATACATAAGTTCTCCAAGGGCTAAAAGTTGTTCGCCTATTTTGGCTGCTGTTAATAATGCTTTGAAGGCCTACATATGACTTAAGCCAATTTAAATGGAAAAACCTAAAGAAGCTTGCTATAAAAGCATGTTATGAGCATAAGTTTTATCTAAGCTACTTTTGATGTTATCTAACTTCAGATAAAACAAAAGGGCATCTCTCTATGCTTCTGACCATACAAATTTAGTAAACACATAGAAAACAAAAGAAAGAACAAACATCATTCTGCAAGTTTCATGAACAAAGAGCCTATGATTTTAGTTTCTGGTATTGCTTCTATGCTACCAATTCACACATAAATCTGATATGTTGTATGTTGATTTTAGTTTCTGCTATTGCTTCTTAGCTATGAACATGTCTTGATTATAACTTGTTGAACAAACATTATTTTGTTTATGCTTGGCCTGAAAGACTAGTATTCTGTCATGTTAGATATATATTCATCCAAGGGTATTTTGTCCTGTTTCTATTATGCTGTCAAAATTGGAGATGGAAGTGTTCCTTTTCTGTTTCCTTTGCTTTGAATATATCACTGAATAATTAAGACTATCCAGGCATTATCATTTTCTAGAATTTTAATGAAAATGAAGCTGCCTAGGAATCTTGATCAACATGGAAGAATATATGATGTTGGAGGCCTAAGAATAAAATGAATAGAATGAAATAGAAAATGAATAGAATTTTATTTCCTGTTCTTGAATAGAATGAAATAGAAAATGAATTTTATTTGCTGTAATTTGCTTGTTGTCAATTGTTGTTCTTGCTATCATTTTATTGAAGTGCACTTGCTATAATTTGCTTGTTTTCAAGACCACCTGAAAGTTCTACATCTGATATATGTTCCTGCCTTCCACCATTCTTGGTTATGCTCTCCTTTAAATACCAGTTAGAGTGGTGGCCTTGCTTTGTTGTATTCGTAGCTATATTACCCTGCCTAGTTGTATTCGTATGCAGGTGCTTGTATGAAATGAGTCCTGATTTTCACCGAAATGTTGATTAACTTCCATTTCGGCAGAAATCGGGCACTGCTAGTTTAACAAAAATGAGCAAAGGTCATGCCGGATTTTTCCACGCACTTTACTAACCATTATTTGCCTTTTATTAGTGCAAACATGTGTGACAACGACGATGATGGCTCTTCTCAGCGTATCAACGTTGAAGGAGAAGTGAGACCTCAAAAGAGACCCTTGTCATTCTGGGAGGAGGTCGAGCGGCTAGAAAGAATGACAGAGGGCGATGAAGAATACAACCCTTCCGAGAGCGACGATGATGAGATGGAAGACACGGAGGAATAAGAAGCGGCCGAAGGAACGGCGGATGATGAAACCACGGATGGCAGCAAGGGCAAAACAAGTGGTAGTAATCCGCCTAAGAAGAAGAAGGAAAGGCGCCCGAACACGGTCGGCACCGTCAGAGAGGAAATTACCGAAGTGAGCCCAACAGGGGTTCCTTTGGCACCCGACCATGTCGTTAAAGGGTACGGTGGGAAAGTGGCAGCTATCACCCGGACCGCCATCTTGATCAACACCGAGAATCTCTGGCATAAATATAATGGCCATTTGTGCACACTCCTCTTCGAGAAGCTGCACGCAAGATACAAGTTCCCCCTTCAGTATCGGAACACAGATTATCATGGGAATGAAGTAAATAAATCCGCCCTCACGAGGATGAGCACGCCCTAGCCAGCTGGAGAACCCGGATAAAGAAGAAGATATTTAAAGAAGGGAAAAGTCTCGAGGAGATCCAGAAGATTGACCCACAGATCATCGAAGATCAATTCCAGGAGTTCAAGGCCAAGTGCAAATCCGAAGCAGCCAAGGCCTCGAGTAGGCGCGGAAAGGAATTGCAGGCGATGAATATAGGTCACCACCATCTCGGATCTGGTGGTTACAGAGCTGTGGAGCCCAAATGGGATAAGGAGGACGAGGAGTATAGAGCTAAGGGGATACCTAACCCCTTTTCGAAATTCGAAAACAAGCAGCTTCGAAACTTTATCAGGGCTTGTTACCATGTGGACCCGAAAACCAAATAACTCACCGCGGAAACTAAGGTGAAGGACTTCGAGGTTCTTGTGGTAAGTAATTTAATTACCACGGATCAAGTCGATTGCATTCTAATCGATCAAGTCGAATTTCTAAACGGTTCACGTTACTTCTTCTGTAGGAGCAGGAAATTGCTAGTCAAGGATCCCATGGTTCCTCGTCCCACGGGTCAACGGCGCCCACCCGGTGGGATAACCCTTTTAACAGGGCGATGAACCGGGCCAAGAAAATCACGTCGGTTACAAAGAAGCCATTGTCAGCTGGTCGTCTGGCCGGCTTCGGGGCTAAGAATTTGGTGGATCATTTTGGTCCACCCCCGAGGACGCGTGTGGAGGGAAGGAGCAACGAGGAAAACCACGAGGTTCAGGAACTTAAGGAACAAGTGGCGCAGATCCCGCAGATCGTCCAAGACAACCTGACAATCACCCTCACCTCCATCCTGCCTACCTTGGTGGAGTCAATAGTAAACTGGAGTGCGGGTGGTCGATAAGGGCCGTGCCTGATTCCAAGCATGGTCAGTAGCCACTCAAACAATGCGGAGCCGACGAACCCGGTGAATTATATGTTCATGACTCCGCATGCTAGCACGGCGGCGCTGGAAGCATTGGTGACTCCCCCTGCCATCACCGCGGCGCCAGAGCTTAATGCACCCGATAGGGAGAATACACTGGCGGCCGGCACCACGCCATAAAGCCGCCCCTCCGTCTCTTGTACGCCCGTCGTCGTATGCGGTGCCTCGACATTAGCCGAGCTCGACGCCATCACCGTAAACCAAATACTTTACTACCTTGCCATTTATTACTCTTATGGCATATTTTTAATGCCATACATGTTTTTCATAGACAGATGTTCCATGCACTCTCTTAAGCTTCGTGAACAACGAGTTGAGGGATGTTGCCAAGGGTACCATCATTTAACCCTTGCACAGCAAGTTCCACTCAAAGCCGATGCCAGATAGCGTGCATAGGGTTAAAATTATCTGGGTGCTAAGGGGCTGCGACGACCTGGAACCTCCCATTCAACCCCCAGGAGCGGATGAAGAAGAGCCGGCTGTCCTCAGAATTTGCTTCGGCTTATTCCTTCTATGGCCAAAAGCATGATTCGTTTGGGGATGGCCAGGGCCATCATCCCACAGACAACAACACCGCCTGTCGTGCCAGCGCCAAGCCATGGCAAGACCCCCACACCGCTACTACCGTCACCTCCACGCGATTGTTCGGCTGGTCATATTGACATGACCATGGCGCAGGATCCGAACGAGGATGACGAAGATTACTTCGATGATTTCATCAACACTAATCTTTTCCGCGGCGACCTAAACAAAGACCCAACTGGTGGCCCCGCAAAGAAAGCCACTTGCAACAAATGTCTCTTTGGTTCTCAGGAGATGCCTCTAGCTTGCACCTTCACCGAGCCAGCGGATACATCCAACCGGCCCTTTGTTCTAAGACCTGACACACTACATAGGGCGATCGATGCTCAGATTGTGGTGCCTACCCACTTCCCAAAAGGCAAGAAGGCCAGTTAAAGAAAATCTCGCAGCTCGAGCCAGCCGGTGGCGTCAATTGCGAATCCGATCAGGTTTCAGGACGGCCCACCAAGACCCAAGGGTATTATGTGGAGGATGCATGTGGCGGGTGAGCCCATGCTAACTAAGAAATTGCTCAGGCTCGCCACTTCAGAAATGAGGAGTGTGCATGATGGTGTGCTGACTATAGAGAGACGCCTTCTTACGGAGAAAGATCCCTCGCACCCGGTATTCATGGTTAAGGTGCCACGAGGCTTGGGCTTCGTCGATAATGTCCCCGCGGATCTGTTCTTCCTGCGGTTTTACGACATCTTCAATATGTTCCACCTGTATCCACTGCACTATACCATGGTACACCTGTTTTCTCTCAGCCTGGCCATTCAGATCATTAGAGAGAACACCCTTGGGAAGCGCCATTGAACGGCGATTCGTGGCCTCGTACCTCCAAGGCATCTTGGTGGCGAACAAGACAAAGGAATACATTCTCGTGCCTTTCTTTCCCGAGTCACTACTAGGAAAATGATTATAGGTAGATTTTAATTCTGTGGCGCAAATGCAAAAAATGCTCCACTAAAATTAATTTTGTGGCGCATGTAGCAAATGCGCCACAGAATTCCTGCAATTGTGTGGCGCATATGGATATATGCGCCACAAAAAGTGAGAATTCTGTGGCACATATATGCTACATGTGCCACAAAATTCCTGTGGGCCCATGTGGGCCTGACCCCAGCACATGGGCAGGCCAGAATTCTGTGGCGCATATGGATATATGCGCCACAGAATGTCAAAGTTCTGTGGCGCATACATTCTGTGGCGCATATAGCATATGCGCCACATAATTCTCACTTTCTATGGCGCATATAGCATATGCGCCATAGAATTCTCACTTTTTGTGGCGCATGTAGCTATATGCGCCACATAATGCATTCTGTGGCGCATTTTCCATATGCGCCATAGAATATGCGAAACAGATCTACAAAAGGTGGCAGCCCCCCTTTCCCTTGTTCCCACCACCTCCAACTAGCTAGCTCGTCCCCCTCCTCCCTCCCACTCCATTTTGCTCATACTCACCTCCATTGTTGATAGCTAGACCTACTTTGGTTCATGTACTTGTGAGGGGAAGCTACTCCTACTTGTAAAGGTAGTAAACCACTCATACTTTCCTCCTCCACACATGCCAACACCCCCTCTTGCTACACTATATATATGCATATGGGGTTTGTAGATTTGTGAGGCATGTGTGCATGGGTACTTGTGTGATGCATGTTTTGTGTGGCCGGCGGGCCTCGGCGCTATGTGTATGGATGTTTTGTAGGTGAAGATGGTCCCGCGGGCGGTGTGCGATGGCAAGAGATGATGTTCCTTCGCTTTGTGTTGTGCTTGAATACATGTTGCTTGTGGAGTGAGGTTGTGTTGTGCTTGAATGCATGTTGCCGGCGCCGGGTGCATGGAGGTTTGCCAAAATGTTGATTCACGTCCATTTCGGCAAATTTCTGCACTAGCCATACGTCCTATTTTTATGATAGGTCATGCCGAAATTTCCCGGGCGATCATGCGCATGCATGTATGTGTGCGCGTCGTGTGTGTGCATGGTTCTAACATACTCTCTTTAATTTGGTCTATGTTCACGCGCAAGCGACCATGGTCATCCATATGAGCGAACGCTGGGTGGTTAGATACAAGGCTGACGCGGTAGCCGACATGGTTCGGAACAACATGACCAAGATAAGATGTCTGTGCCGAACATGCAAACAACGGAAGTGGATCAACCCTGATTCCGGACAACTGGAGTCTCACCTGTTGACGCGCGGTTTCATGCCTGGCTTCTTAGTGAATGAGGAGTCATCGGTACATGGCGGTGGCCATGATGAAGAAGAGGCCGGGGGCGGGGGAGAAGACGAAGGGTCTCCTGTACATGGTCATCATGACGAAGGAGATGCCGACGAAAATGATCATCATGAAGAAGGAGATGCCGGCAGACACGATCATCATGAAGGAGACGATGCCGGAGCAGATGGTGGTGGTGGCGGTGGAGAAGACGGGAGCATGGACACGCCGCAAACTTCGGCCTTGCGGGACCCTCAACTTCAAGAAATACTCCTCAAGTAGACGGCCAACACGAGAGCTGCAGCTAGAGAGAAAGCCAAGCTGACACAGATGGAGGTAGACGGGAGGACTCCATTGTATCCTGGGTGCCGGCCCGAGGATACACGCTTGAGTGTAACGCTGAAGGCTCTAGAGATGAAGGCAGAGCACAAATGGACCGACACTAGCTTTAACGCTCACATGAAATTCTGGCACGCTCGTCTTCCCAAGGACAACACATTGCCAACAAGTATCGAGGAGGCGAGGAAAGTAGTTTGCCCACTAGACCTACCGTACGTGAAGTACCACGCATGCATCAACGACTGCGCACTTTACCGGAACGAGTACAAGGATAAAACCACATGCCCGGTGTGCGGCCAGGGACGATACAAGAGAGGGAACAAGAAAGTTCCTCGAAAAGTGGTGTGGTACTTTCCTATCACTTCCCGTCTGCAGCGGTATTTCGTAGACCCTAAGGAAGCGGAGCTTATGCAATGGCACGCGAAGAGGGAGAAGCCGGAAGATGATCTGGAGAAGGGCAAGATCCTGACACACCCCGCGGACGCTAGCCAGTGGAATGCGCTGGACATCGAATTCCAAGATGAGTTTGGGCTCGATCCAAGGAACGTTAGGCTGGGCATGAGCACCGACGGACTCAATCCCTTTGGCAACCAGAGTAGCACGCATAGCACCTAGCCCGTGTTTGTATGGTCGTACAACCTCCCACCCTGGTTGTGCACGAAGCAGCAGTACGTACACATGAGTATCCTTATCTAGGGGCCAAAACAACCGGGTGTCGACATGCATCTGTATCTCGGGCTCCTGAAAGAGGAGTTAGCGACGCTGTGGGAGACGCCGGCACGTACGTGGGATGCCTACACTGGAGATTATTTCGACCTGAGAGCTGTGTTGCTCACGACGGTGCAGGACTATCCTGGTTACGGATATGTAGCGTGTCAGGTGTCCATGGATTCTGTGCATGTGTCAGGTGCATGGATAAGACCCCGCATCTGCAGCTGCCGAGGGATCCTGGGTCTTCGAAAACCGTGTTCCAAAGGACTCGAATGTGGCTCCGCAAGGATCACCCGTGGAGAAAATGCGGAGACCTGTTCAATGGCAAAGACGAGCTCGAAAATGCCCCACGTCGACCGTTAAGCGGCGAAGAAATCAAGGAGCTTATGGACAATTGGGAAGAGTGCCCTGCGCCAGGAAAGAAGCGGCCAAGGGAACAGCCATCACCGTTGCATGGAGTATGGAAGGCGAGGTCCGTTTTCTGGGACTTTCCTTACTGGAAGGTCCTCCACACGCCCCATAGCCTCGATATGATGCACATCACGAAGAACGTTACCGAGAGCCTGCTCGGCACTCTGATGAACATGCCAGATAGGACCAAGGATGGGCCGAAAGCAAGAAGCAACCTAAAATTGCTTGGCATTAAGAAGGAACTTCAGTACCCCGATAGTGACGATGCCGACGATGATGATGAACAGACGGAAGGGACCCAGGGTCGCCGCAAAAGGGCTAAGAAGAATGAGGGGGTGCTTAAAGCTGCATCCTTCACTCTAAGCGAGGAGGAGATCGAGAGGTTTTTCCGTTGCCTCCTAGGAGTCAAGGTTCCGCACGGCTACTCTGGGAAGATAAGCAAATATCTGGACGTAGCGAAGAAGAGGTTCAGTGGGATGAAGTCTCATGACTGTCACGTGCTGATGACGCAGATACTCCCCGTTGCGATCCGAGGGATAATGGACGAGCACGTCCGTGAGACGCTATTTGGCCTCTACAACTTCTTCGATGTCATATCTAGGAAGTCTATCGGCGTGAAGCGGCTCGGCAAGCTACAGGAAGAGATCGTCGAGATACTATGCGAGCTTGAGATTTACTTCCCTCCCGCGTCCTTCGACATCATGGTGCATCTGCTTGTCCATGTCGTGGATAACATCATCCATCTCAGGCCGGCGTTCCTGCACAACATGATGCCATTCGAAAGGCTAAATGGTGTCATCAAAGGATTCGTTCGCAATAGGTCCCGTCCAGATGAAGCATAGCCAAGGGCTTTCTGACCTACGAGTGCATCTCCTTCTGCCAGAACTACCTAAGCACCGAGAACCAGGATGTCGGTCTGCCCACCAGGAAGCACCTCGGGAGGCTCGCTGGATTTGGTCACCACGAGGGCTACCGCGCACTCCACGTCGGCATCGAACTCGAACACGCTGACTTTGATAGGGCAAACCGAGTCGCGCTACAACACATACAGTTGGTCGGCCCCTGGGTGGATGAGCACAAAACCTTAATCGAGCAAAAGCTCGCCAACATGGGTAAGCCGAGGAAGAAGGGAGACGTAACCAGAGAGCACAACGTCAGCTTCACGGGGTGGTTCAAGAAAAGGCTACTGGAAAGTCCCATGCCGACGCCTTATACTGAAGATCAGAAACTCATATTCTCACTCTCACAGGGGCCCGGGTGCAACGTTAGGACCTATCAGACCTACGACATCAACGGCTACAGATTCTACACCGAGGAGAAGGACAAGAATAGCGAATACCAAAACTCAGGAGTAAATATGCTATCATACGCTGATGACGAGACTGATGTCAAGGAAAGATTCTACGGAAGGATCGAGGAGATATGGGAACTCGACTACTGCGGAGTGACGGTGCCGATGTTTCGTGTCAGATGGGCCAAGAGCGTGGAAAAAGATGGCCGGTTTTTCACCACCATGGTTATACCCGATGCCAAATCGAAGAACGCCTCCACGAAAAATGAGCCATGGGTGCTCGCTAGCCAAGTTGACCAATGCTTCTTCATTACCGACCTGATAAAGCCAAGCCGTGTTGTCGTGAGGAGGGGCAAGAGGAGCATCATCGGAATGGAAGGACCCGCCAACAAGCAAGACATCAACAAGAAGAGCGATCCCAAGATCGAAGAGGAATTTGACAAGTACTTCGACAAGCCAACTACTTATGCTAAAGTAAGAAGGAAGACTACCCTACCGGCTAAAGGTTGCCCGTACACGAGAAGAAATCTCAAGGTGGCCGGCCTAAAGTATTCTACCGCGAAGAATAAGGGCAAGAAAGTTGTTGTGAAGAGACACTAGCTACCTCGGAGCCGACTTAGCGGTTTTTGACGCCTTTTTTGTACTAATTAATGCACATGTGTGCTCGTGCGCCTGCATATATGTATTACTTTGACAAACTAATGTATGCGGATATTGATGTGGGTGTGACACAAGCATATATATAATATAATATCGAGGCAAATATATTAATTCTTGTTTTTAAGAGGCAAATATATTAGTTCTTGCTTTTAATATATTATTATCATCCTAAAAATATTTTTTTTAAAGTCAAAAAAAAAAGATGAGGCAGCCAGCAATCGAACCTGGCCACCCCAGGTTCAGAACAAAGGAGCAAGCGTTGAACCAGTGTGGTAAGCAAGTGTTTCTATCAAACAACAGCGCAACGCGCCTTTTGTACTATCTCCAACAATTCTGTGGCGCATATCTGTACAGATGCGTCACATAATTCTTTGACTTAGTGTTTTGATGAGGCCTCAATCTCACTGCCCCTTTTTCCCCAAATCGAGTCAAATCCCCCAAAGAACCCTAGCACGCCTCCGCTCTCGCCGCCGCGCCCGCCCCGCCGTGCCACGCCCGCCGTGCCACGCCCACCTTGCCTGGCCACCATACCCACCGTCGCCTCGCAGAGCACCAGGAGGAGGAGGAGGAGGAGGCTCTGTCATCCCCATCACCGGAGCCCGTGGAGGAGGAGCCTATCCGCAGCGCACAGGAGGAGGAGACCGTCCGCAACGCGCAGGAGGAGCAGCCACCTCGCCATCCGCCGTCCACCAGATAGCATCCACCTCACCGTCTGCCGTCTGCCGTCCCTAGGTAATATAAAATAGAACAAACACCAGATAGCTCTGCCTGTTCTTGATTTGGGCTTGGATCACTTTGTAGTACTGTACTTGTTTGGGTAGTAGGGACTCTTAGAAGGGCTAGGATTATTCGTGCTATTTCGTGTACTTGGCTAAGATGTCGGCTGTTTCTTAATAAGAATTGAGTTTGTCATTGTTGTTTGCGCCTGAATCTCAAAATTTGTAGCATGGAATGCCTTAATCTGTGCACAACTGTTGTTCTTGCTGCCAGTTTTCGTGTACGATTTGCTTAATACTTGCAGTATGTGGTACCTAAATCGTCATCTACACGCTGTGGTGAAGTACCGAGTTTATGTTGACTGTACTGAATCGATGAAGGGTTTCAAAACCTGGACTGAACTTCTTGCTTCAGAGAGAATCAGTGACGGTTTCCTTCAGACCACCAGAGCTTTGGATTTTTCCGCGGTAGGAGATCTTTGAGCGAACAACTCTTTAGATAGTAGTAAGTCTGAGCGAACAGCATGATTACATCTGTTTTGCAAAACCGTAAAATGAAAATTCGTTCTTATTTAAAGCAGGTTATTTTAGTATCACTGCTTTTTTCCCTATTCCGCTAAACTTCAGCTGAAATTTGCAGTCATGCTTCAGCTAATAGTACTAGTACTACTTATTTTATCACTGATGTCTAACAGAACAAACACCTAGGTCCCAAACACTTGCTGATGATATAAAATAGATGTCTCAAGAAACTTTTCATATGCATGGCCTGCCTCTTAGTGTAAGGCTTCAAGGTGGTTTTAAATTTCTCGACATGTGCTTTACTGGCCTTAGCAACTTGATTAATATAAGGTTTGGACAACTTCTTGGCTTCCTCAAAATATATACCCGAATGACATAGATAAATAATTTAGTAGTAGTGTTTAGTACCAATAACAGAAAACTATAACCCAAGTGTAAAAGGCATGTTGTCCCTCAAATTGCTTTACAAGCATGATCTAGTCTACCTAGAAATAGAGACCATTTGCACATAAGGTTCGGTGCTTGTTTTCTGTGCCTTTTCTGTGCTGCTGGACCACTTTAATTTCCCACTTGTGCCACTCACATGGAATAACACTGTTAATCAACCGCTACTGTTTTTGCACTATTTTGGTCCAGTTTTAAATCTGGAATGAAATCTAGAAATGCTGGAGCACTATTTGTGCCTTTTCTGTGCTGCTGGACCACTTTAATTTTCGTGATGTTTGCATGGTGTTGGAGCACCATATGTGGCTGTGGAGCATAATTTGTGTTTGTTTGTATGTGAAATGTTTGCAGGGAAATCACCCGAGCTGCCCATTTCTCCTGAAATGTTGATTTCGATCCATTTTGGTCGAGAAATAGGGCTCATATGTCAAAAAATTAGCGAAGGTCATGCCGAATTCTTCGGTCGACACTTAGTAATTTTTTGACATATGAGCCCCATTTCTCGACCGAACTGGAAGTGAATTGACACTTCGAGAGAAATGGACAGCTCATTTTAAATATTGTCAACAATAATTAATACTAACTTCCTTATTTTAATTTGTTTAGAAGTGTGCAAACATGTCGGCCGCCAATGGGGCCGGCACTTCTAAGGCCGCCATGAGCGTCGAAGACCAAGCCAGAGCGGCGAACCTCACTTTTTGGGAGGCGGCGGCGCAACACGAGGCGGCAGAGTCTTAGCATGAGGACGTGGCAGCAAAGGACCGTTCATGCCTCCTCTCGTTGAAGAACCATCATTCCGCGATCAAGCTAGCCATCCCAAGAAGCGCCTGGTCTTCCGTGGGTTTTCTTAGGAGACGCCTCCGGCCGCCGATACACAACCTCCATCGGCCAGAATCATTTTCATCCCTGACACACTCCGCAGGACGGCCGGTGACGGGTTAGCATCGCCAGTGGAGGCTGCTGATGCAAAGAGGAAGAGGGCGAGGAAGAGGCCGAACAGCAACAAGGACAAGGCTGCGAGCCAGCCCGCTCCGATCCGTTACCGGGACGATGTTGTACCACCCCGCGAGGATGGTTTGACCAGAGTGCACGAAGCTGGTCAGCCCATACTGCCTCCGGAACTGCGCCGCCTAGCTTCGGGAGCTATGATGAGTTTGCATGAAGGTGTCCTGACACTAGAGGGCCTCCTTCTCAAGGACAAGGACCCGAGTTACTCGGTGTTCACCGCCAAGGTGCCGGAGGACGTGGAATTCATCACCGATGCCCTCGCGGATGTGTTCTTCATAGCCTACAAGGACATCTTCAAGCTGTTCCACTCGAGACGGCTGGACTATAACTTGGTCCGCCTATTCGTGCTCAATCTGGCGATGAAGGTAAAGATAGAGGACACCCCGTTCGTCGCGATAGCGGATCCCTACTACATGCGGGATAGCCAGCTAGAAGAAGGAACAAGGACCCGGGCCTGGGCAAAGTCCTACCTTCAGAAGCTATTGATGGACAACAAGAGGAAGGACAACATCCTTGTGCCTTTCTTTCCCGAGTAAGTGTACACATCCTCCTACCGCCATCGTAACACATAAGTATTTCTTTCCATTGCTCTTTTCCAACATCCCGTTCCACATTGTGTGTTGCGCAGAGATAAGTACTGCACGCTCATCGTCCTCTCCATGAGGTATTCGCTTGCCACCTACTTCGACTCGGCGAGTGCGAGGAGGAAGAACTACGCCAGAGTAAGGAGCGTTCTGGATGATGCTATCGAGGGCTATGCCAATCAGGGAGGCCCCTTCAACTATAAGGGGTAGGCTTACAGGGATGATGGTCGACACAAGTTCAAGCATGTTTTTGAGTTCCCCTGCGTCAAGCAGCCGTCTGACAGTGTGAAGGAGGCCTTCTACATTTGCCATCACCTCAAAGGGTTTGTCCGGGATTGCGAGATGCTAACGCTGCCATCTTCTCTCCAAGGATGGGACCAAAAGTTGCATGGGATTAGTGACCCTGATCTCAGGGAAGACTTCCATGATACGCAGGTGAAGCTGTCACATATCATCATGGAACAGGTCAACACACATGGCGGGCTCTTACACCAGCCCAGGTCATTCACCAAGAGGGAGATCGAAGCTCGCCTCAAGGCGCAGGGTGACTTCAGGACGTGGACGACGAAAGACATGTACAAGCCGTTCCCGGCGCCCTGCGAGGAGAAGGCTACTTGACCGAGAGAGCGTGTGTATCGGTGGACATGTAGTGTGTGTCGAAAAACTTAACTTGCCTAGCTTGAAACCGTCGTTGTTATTGTGTCGGACATGTTTTCGTGTTTCTTTCATTGTCATCGACGCATTGTTTTAAGTTTATGAATGACTTGCTCTAATATTTGTCAACATATATATTTGCATGATGTACTAATATGCCTTGTCAATAGAGATGCCGACGTACGTTGTGTACAAAGGTCGGGTTCCAGGTATCTACGAGGAGTGGGTGGAGTGCCACCAACAAGTGGACAAGTTCAGCGGCAATAGCTACAAGGGATACGTGACTAGAGAGGAGGCGGTGGCCAAGTGGAGTAGACACGTGTGGAAGAAGAACCGGACGAAGATCTTGGTACCGCTCCTCCTCACCGGCATCGTGGTTACGGTGTACTACATTCTGTCCTAAGGTATAGGCGGTGACAACATTCGTAGTTGTAAGTTATGTGAGTGAGATGAACACTTGTGAAATATACTTGTACACTTATTCGGTTCTAAGTGATGTGATTGATGAACACTTGTGAACATTCGTGCTTGTTGATGTATTATATGTGAACTGGAACATTTGTACTGCTGTGTGCAGCTTTTCTGTGAATTTCTGTTAATTTTTGTATATTTCCTGTAATATACCTGTTATATACTGTATTTGTATCAGATTCTGAAAATTTCAAAATTCTGAAAAAAGGATTCTCTGGCGCATATAGCTATATGCGCCACATAATTTGGAGAATTCTGTGGCGCATATGCATATGTGCCACAGAAATGTAATTTTAGTGGAGACAATTTAGTGGCGACTGCTAGATGTGCCACAGAAAGTTGTTTTGGTGCGCCACTGATAATGTTTTTCCTAGTAGTGAGTAAGTCATTATTCACTCGCCGCCATAACATGCTTTATTAGATTTTCATAATTCTTTTTCCAACACATTTCGTTTGAATTGTTTTGCGCAGAGATCAACACTGCACACTCATCTACTTGTCGCCGAAACATTCGCAAGCCACGTATTTCGACTCAGGGAGTCAAGAAAAGAAGAAAAACTATGACAAGATCAAGGAAGTTATGGATGATGCTCTCACCGGCTATGCCTCAGCGGAAGGCGCCACCTTCGTGCGTAAGAAGCTCAAGTTTGGCAGGCACGTCTTCACCCATGTGACGGAATTCCCCTGCGTGAAGCAGCCGGCAGGCAGTCAGAAGGAAGCCTACTATGCACTCCATCACATGAGGGCGTTCCTACTAGAGCAACAGAATTCTACGCTGCCAGATCATCTCAAACAGTGGGCCGAAGCCAAGGCCAGGATCAATGATTCAGATATTAGACAAGAGATGTATCGCATCCAGCAACAGTTTGGGGCAATCATCAGCCGTGATGTCATGACTTCAGGGGGGTCTTCTACGGAGGCAATCCCCCGAATAACCGTGACGTAGTAGATCGCCTAAAGATGCAGGGTGACTATAGGGTGTTCATGATGAAACAAGGCGTCCTCCCGTTCCCTGAGCCGAGCCAGAAGTCTTGATGTGTTGGTCTAGTTGTAGTTCTTTATCCCCATAAGTACTTGTGTGTGTCGACATGTACATGCTACTACTTATTAGGGTTATGAATCAACGCTTACTTCTTTTGCTTATTATTAGGGTTATATATGGATCAATGCTTAGTTTGTTTGCTTACTCTTTGGTCCTTTTTTGCTTACTTTGGTCCTTTTTTGCTTACTTTTTGGTATTTTTTGCTTACTTTGTTACCTTATTTGATAAGTATATCTTTATATGCGACTTTTACTTGTTTTTTCACCCACCATTTAATTATTATTGCCAACTTTTAGATGACGTGGTACGTCGTGTACAAGGGACGGGTTCTCGGAGTCTACGATGATTGGGAAGACTGCCGGAGACAGGTGCACTGTTTCAGCGGCAATAGCTACAAAGGGTATAACACTATGGCGGAGACGGAAGCTAGATACGCGCGCTATCTAGCGGGATTTAGGACGAGGAACCGGATGAAGACCTACACCTCCGTCGTGGTGATGCTTATCGTCCTTGGTTGTCTGTCCTCCATGTTCCTACTTTAGATGTCTAGGCGAGCTTCCGCGAGCTCTAACTTGGTTGAGAAATATATTCATGTCATCACTAGCTACTTTGTAACTTGATCGAAACAATGTAACTTATACTGTGTATTTATGTATGTGACTTATCTATATGTACTTGTTTCTATCTTGTCTGTGTATTTATTTCTGTATTGTATATCTGTGTATTTATTTCTGTACTGTATATATGTGTATTTATTTATGTACTGTATATCTGTGTATATCAGCTGTATTGTATATAATCTCTATTGAATATCATCTGTAGTGAGTATTTTTTTTAAAAGCTCAGCCGTGGCGCACATATACTTGGTTAGTGGCACACTACATTAGTGGCCCACGTTGTCAAATACTAGTAGCGCACTATGTCATGCGCCATAGGAAAAACGGTCGTGGCGCACAAAGCAGTGCGCTACCACTAACTCGAGATACCTGTAGCGCACCTAGCAGTGCGCTACGGGCACTTTTTAGCCGTAGCGCATAAGTCATGGCACACCCCAAGTGCGCCACGGAAGGGGAAAACAGGTGCGCCACAGACATGCGTTTTCCTAGTAGTGGTGGGCCCGTTGACCGTTTCCTGCCCGCGTCGCACCTGACGTGGCATCTGGCCCACCAGTCAGCCTCCGTGGCTAAACCCAGCCCCGGTAGGAAATAACCCCAACCCTATGCTGATGTCAGCCTTATGTCATGCTGACACAATAAAGCTTTTAAATTAGTTTAATAATTTTAGAAATGGTTTAAATCTTATAAATTCAATAATTAATTATTTATAAGTCAGAAAAATACAAATAATATATCAAAATGTTCAGAAAAATGAGATCTATCTCAGAGCATCAAAATCATGCATTGTTCAACAACTTTATTTACAAGTTTAATTAGAGAACAAAGTGAACCCCCGCAGCTGATTCCGGGGTTTCCCTTGTTCTAGGGTTTGCGACCCTCGGATCCCGCTTAAATTGCCAATCATGCCCTAGGGTTTCATTTCAACTCTAAATAACTTGTCATATCATCATCCTTGCTTGAGCATTGCATTGATGCCATGTGTTGATTGTTGTTTCCCCTTTCTTTCCGGTGTTTGCTTCTTCCCGGTAGAATACGATATCGAGGTCGAGATCAAAGACCGAGATCAACACCATTGAAGATCAACGATCAATACTTGACCAACTGTAATCAAGTCAAGTACAAGGCTTCCGAAGGTCTATATTTGGGTATCAACAAACAAGGACAGCATAGCCCCACCATTATACAATCCTATGGTTTCAAAAGTATTTCATTCCTACCATGTTGCATACGATTCTACTATGGTCTTTATCGATAGATAGAGTATCCTATCTGTTGCATTACTCCCTTGAGCTTATATTACCTGATCCACTGCTCCTAGCATAACTAGGTTTGGCCTATGTGCACTGCTAGAGCTTATATTTGTGTCTTGCTTAGCCATGCTTAGTTGCAAGTGCTGGTTCATCCAGATGATGTATCAGATGCAGAGAATCTAGTATGATAGGAGAACGAGGTATACTGATGAGGTAAGATAAGTGGTAAAGGTTAAACATGCTAAGGCTTGTATGGGAGGCCATAGTGGGATGTGGTTTTTGCAGTCCCATGTTCGCCACCAATAGGACCCGGGTTCTAGCCTCTTGAACCAAGACGAGCATACAGCCACACGGGACCTAGAAAACCTCACGAGTAACTAACTTGCCTAGTAGATTCCATGAGTCACGTAGTTCAGGCGTTCCATTCGACATGCATTCTGGATCTTCTTGAAGGCGGTGAAGGAGGAGCATTCATACAGGTAGGTAAGCGTGGCCGAGGTTGGGGAGGCGGTTCCTCTGGGTAAACTAACCTCGCCCACATCTCTGGGGACCGACTTCGGGATTTGACCCATTATGGCGGAACCATCCTTAGGGCGTGACTCATTTTCTCGGCGAAAGCAAGGTAAAGGTCGTGTCCAACCACCCTCTGCTGGCCTTCCAAGTAAGAGGGATGATGATCTAGCATTAAGAGTAGGTTGGTACGTGTGGGTAAAGTTATACACCCCTGCAGGGTTAAATCTTTTCGAAAAGCTGTGTCCATGGTTATGGACGACTTGGGAACGGACGTGAAGATCATAGAGAACTATAACCTAATCGCAAAATTTGGCAACTAATGTTTGTTAAGGATGCTTCCTCATGGGTACGAGGGGGTGATCCTAGTTGTGAGATGAGGATTACTTTGGTGGATATCAGGATGATGATCAATTCTTTGGAGATGTCGCTCTCTTATCCCCTTTTAAAATATTCTGATTAGACGAGCTACTTCTCTCCCTCTTGTTTTACAAACAAAGTTGGCTTTATGCAAAATAAGCCCACCAACCATAAGTCTTGCGGAGTACACCCTGTACTCACCCTTGCTTTGTTGACACTTTCGGAGTAAGTGTTCCCCTAAAGACAAGTTTGGTACGACATTGACATCGACAAGTAGCTTGGGGTTCCCGGCCAGCAGCCTGGAATCTATGGGCTGGGACGTCATCATTATGCTTCAGGCTTCTTAGGACATTTGTTCAGTTTGCTATACTTAATAGAATAATTTGCCTTCCGTTGTTTGATGTTTGTGGTCAGTGACCTCTGCTTGTAATATTTTGGTTCTTTGCTCAGTTATGAGCTTGCTGTAATATTTTTTGTGTCGCAGGGTTATTGTTGTGTTACCGATTCTTCACTGGATATCCTCGAGCTCTAGGTTAAGCTTATGTCAGGCTGAGGTATGGATTTGTTTAAGCCTGATCCTGGGGGTGTTATAGTTTTTGGTATCAGAGCAGTACCGACCGTAGGAAAACCTTGCTATTGGTCGATGTTGAGTCTAGTGCTTGTGAAAAACTATTTCAAAGATGAAAAGTATTTGCAAAAACTCTAGTATATTATGCTTCTTTTGCTCCTCATCCAGTTTCGAATTAACTCTAGGTCATCTCACCTTGTGTTGATTTGGAAAAAGTTTTGATATCTCTTCTAGTCTTTCAAATCTTCGGTGCCTTTTGGGCATGTCGTTTCTCAACTAGTTGACCTAGTGTTGAGTTCTCTAGAGTTGTGTGTGTTGTGAATTCCTTGCACCCTTTGCTCTGTTTCAGCTGAGAGATTCCTTTCCATCATGATCTCTCTGCCTTATGGGCCCACAACATTATATTGTAGGATCCATATTATTCTATTCTAGGCTTCGAGGTTTCCTTTCGCCTCGTGTGCCTCCTTTTTATTTGTTTAGGTACTCCAGAAGTTCTTTCTTCTCTTGGAAGTTACCTCGTGATTGCTACCTTGCAGTGTATTAGGTGTCACTCAAGTAGTAGTTACTTCTTTCTCGGGTTTTAACCATTGGACTTGAACCGAAGATCCCAGATTGTACTGGATTCTAGTGTTGTGAATCTTGTACATGAAGCTGATCTTTAACCCAAGATCCATTCCATTGACCCCTGTTGCAAATGTTCACACATTACCTCAGGATGGCTGGTAGTACAATTCTAGCCTTCAAGCTTGTGGATATTGTCGCAATTGAATCTTGACAATCAAGGACTTCCCTACCACTAGCTATGGCAGATGTTCTTTAATGAAACCAAATAGATCACGACAAGAGTACTCCTCATTAGTCCCGCATCAATGCTCGTGACTCTGCCACACCTTATCTTTTATGCATTGGTTCTTGGAAGATTGATAATCCATGCATCCACATCTCAGAATTCTATCCTGAGCATGTCCTTTTCCTCTTGTTGTTTCTGACCTTGGTCTACCAGTTGGTAGCCAAGTAGTAAATGCACATTGGTGTCTTCCAATGCAAGATACTCTTGTGGTCCGTCAAGACAAACCATTTTGGGATGTCAGGAGAAACAAACTCCAAAACCTCGTCATATCTAGGACCAGGTCAAAGTGTTGTAATCCGCAGATCAAAAAGTGTTAATTAGCTTCTGTTCTATTCTACCTTAAAGTATCACACTCTTTCATACTAAGAGGTCGTGCTGAGTTTCATGATCCCTTAATGAAGTGATGCTTTTACACATATCTACCCACCCTTCCTTCGAGATTTCGCACTCGAGAATGATGCGTGTGCGTAACAGTGTGGTCATCTGAGATTCTTAGCAATTTCGAATGCTTTGGACCTCAATGATACCTCCATAACATATCTATAATTTTTGATGGTTTTATGCTAATAATATGCTTTTGACACTCCTTTTTGTATAAAGTTTATGATTTATTTGGACTAACCTACTAATAGTTGCAAAAGTGCACAATGTTCTTGTTTTACACTTTGATGTGTAGGAATTACCAAGAATATAAGTGGAAACCTTGTTGGAGTCAAATTGAGATTTTTCTAGAAATCTGTCTCATAACTCTTTTTGAAGATGGTCACGTTTTGGGTCAAAGACGGTGTCAAAAGGAAAACTCTTCAACTACAAAGTTGTTGGAAATTTCGCGACAAACGTTTTGGACATAAATTTTTAGTTGATTCCGAGTCCTGATGTGCCTTTTAGGCCTGATTTACTGCATCCCAACATGGGGTGACGGGAATCCGAGAAGCTATATAAAGGGAGGAAACCTAATTCTCCGAGGGCATCTCCACCCACAAATTTGCAGCCACTAAAGCCACGTGTTTGCCTCCCCATGGATCCCATCTCCATGGGGAGGGCTCCCAAGAAGCCATGAAGGAAGGGGGCCAAGGGGCGGTGCTCCCCCATGATACCGGTGGCGAGGAAGGAGTCCCCCGCGCCGCCGCCGCCCTCTTCACCATCTTCACCATATTCACCGCCATCTCCATCACCTAATCCTCCTAGTATGCAGTGGTTCATCCTCCCACACACCTCTGTACCGTCCTATGTAAACATGGTGTTTGATGCTATAAGTTATAATCCTATGATCTATGTCATGTTTGCATAGTTTCTTTGTTCTTAGATTGAATGGTTGAACGTCTTTGGTTCATTAGAGTTCTATGTTGATATGGTACAGTCCTTTGGTGTCCATTATATTTGTGCACGCATGGATTAAACATCATAGGGTTTGTAGTATGTGTAAGAGGAAGGGGGAAATTCTGCTAGAGTGACAGAAACCTGAGGACGCGAACCAGAACGTTGCACGTATGGGAGTAAGAGGACTATTAAACTTAAGGCTATGGTTGGGGGAAACCTTAATGCATTGATTAGTACTTACGGATGTTTGCTAACAATCCAATCATATAGTACATGTAATTCCAAGTAGTGAAGCGCATGTATATTTAGCCTCTCCCACATAGAAAACTGCATCGAAGACAAGGAACCCGATCTACTCGCTATTTAAACTTGGACAAAGCCAGCACAATTACCACCACTATTCCACACTCATGGTTCTGTTAGTTTAGTGCTCTTGTTATTTATTATCATGCAAAGCTATCTCTATTACTCGTATTGTTGCTCTAGTTTTATTTCCTAGATAATACAAACGTTTAGTGTGCGTAGAGTTGTATCAGTGGTTGATAGAACTTGAGAGAATATTTATCCTACCTTTAGCTCCTCGTTGGGTTCGACGCTCTTACTTATCGAAAAGGCTACACACGATCCCCTATACTTGTGGGTTATCAAGACCTTTTCTGGCACCGTTGCCGGGGAGCAATAGCGTGTGGGTGAATATTCTTGTGTGCACTTGTTTGCTTTATCTCTAAGTGGTTTTTACTTTCAGTTTTAAGTTGTTATCTATCTTAGTATGGATAGGGAAGGCAAATTAAAAAAAAATTGTACTTATTACCTAAAAACATTTTCAAAAAGGAAAGTGATTGGAATGATGAGTAATGTTTAAGTGGGGGTCGACCTTGAACACTTGTGTTCATGCCTATGAAACCAAAACAATTCTTTCCATGGAAGATTTTCAGTTAAAAACTTGTAGGAATGCATGAAGCCTTAAAAAAGAAAGATATTTCTGGTATTGATCTTAATGCTTATTCATTCGAAAATACTTGAATGTTGTTCCTATGCCTAACTTAAAGGCGTTAAAGAAAAGTACTTATTGGGAGATAAACCAAAAGTTTTAGTTGTGTCTTGGAAGTTATTGCTTCAGTAATAACCTCTCCTTATCCTTTTTATTTGCTTTTTGTGCCAAGAGTAACCTCTAATGATTGAGAAGTAATGCTTGGGAAAGTTGCTATCCCGAAATAGATTTTTATGCTTCGCTATAAAAATTCGTGAAAAATCTAAGCTGTGATTTTTTGTGCTTTTGCCCCAGGTTGTTATCCAACTTTCCTTAGTTCAGCACTTTTCGATTTGAGCAACAGAAGGTCTTCGAAAAAATTGGTTTTTACCTGCTGGTATGTTTTGACAGATTTCTGCCATTATTTGCATTTGCTTCTTGTTGATTCCTTTTTGGAGAATTGAGCTTTTTGAGGGAAGTGCTACAGTATCTTTTCTTTTAATGGAAGTTTTACTTGTGTTGGAACTAAACCAAAAGACTTATTATCTCGGGTACACTAATGTTGCTAATAAAGATTGTGTGAAGTTTTGTATGAAGGAAAAATTTCAGGTGTAAGGAAAGAATGATGTAATGAGATGAAGAATGGACTAAAGCTCAAGCTTGGGGATGCCACCCCGTATCACCCCAATAAATATCCAATAATTACAAGCGTCAAAGCTTGGGGATGCTCAATCATCCCCTTCTTCATCAATAAAAATCTCAGGTTCTTCCAAACACTTCATTTTTATTGTTTCATGCACAGTTGTGTTGTTCTTGGAGCATCTTCGTTTTCGTTTTTAGTTTTCGTTTGCTTGGTCTTCTTAAGTTTTCTTGAATAAATTGGTTGGACCCCCTCATTCATGCATTAGTTTTCAAATAAGATTGGTTTGGATTGCAAAAGAGTAGGAAAAGTTCATGCTTGAGTGGTAAAAGGAGCTTGTTTTTTACTATGGCATATGCTTTATCATGTCATGCTTGATATTATTTTGGCTTTATGCTTAGTGATTTTTTATGTAGCATGACATGTTATAAACAATTGAGATTGCTTAATGTTCCTTGAAAGAATCATGCGTTGTTTTAGCATATTAAAGCATAGTATTGTGGTATTCTCCTTTGATGCTTTATTTGGGTTGACTTGGCACATGCTCACACCATAATATGACTATCCCAAGTCACCATAGCCTTTATGATCCTTTAGTTTTCGACTTGTAATATCACTTTATGCTTTAATTAATGATGTTTTGTCACTTTGCATGATTATGGCCATTATTGCTCTTTTAGTTGGTCACTCCCAGTCTTTTGCTAGCCTCCATAACCAAGTATGAGTTCCACTCATGCATCCAACTCCAAATAAAACCAAGTTATCCCAAAGAGTCCACCATACCTACCTATTAGCATTTGCTATTCCAAGTATATTCGTGCTTTTATCTACCTTCCAAATTAAACTTGTTATGAGAAAACTAGTGATTAAAGCTCTCACAAACTTGATGGCACACTTTACTTTTCTTGCCCCTAATAAAATTGAACCATTGTGTCATCTATGTTATAAACTCTTGCACCTATATGTTGGGGATTAGCAGAACCATGCTTTCATGGGGAACGATTTCAGCATTGCACTTGTACATTGTACCTAGTTGATATCATGCTCTTTTGTCTATGGATGTCATCGGTGTGAAATGAAAGGGGAGCTTGTAAGTCCATGTAGTTATGTATGTGTGTTAGAGAAACGCCTAGGCCGCCGGTCTACTCCATGCCTAATCATGGTGGAAACCTACAGCGTAACCATAATGAGCAATCTATGAAGCATTCTTCTTAAAAAAAAGAGATAGAGATTGAGAAAAAAAGAAAAAAAAAGATGAGAAAAGAGGAAAGAGAGAAAAAAGCACCATTTTCCCATGGTAAATAAGAAGATTGCTGAGATGCTCGTTGTCTTCTTGCCTTGTCATTTTGATATGGGGATTCTTCCGTATCATTGGGCAAGGGGTACCCCGTTGGCGGTTCTCTGTGATACACATGTACTTACTATGATAAGAACTTACTGGTAACTAAACTTGAGTAACATGAGGAGCGGCCCTCGTATTCAAGGGACATGAGATTTCCAACTTATGCTTTGTCAAGCATATACTCCATAGTTTGTTCAGTTTAACCTTAATAACTTCAATATGCTTATGATAGGGGCAATGAGAGATGAAATCTAATAAGTACCATAATTTTTGGAAGCTCTTTATGAGACTTGAATCCCTGCTTCCTTCTATGAAGGCCTTTCTTCCACTTTTACATTGAGTCTCCACCTTCTATCTTTATGCACCAATTAAGAGAGCATAGTTGTCATTCTTAGTTCTATGTGCATTGTCCCAAGACTTGTTGATTGATGCATAACTTTGATATTGCTTGTTCCTAAACTATTTGTATCGAGTCACCCTTATGAACTTTGAAGGTGTCCTATTCATTTATGTTTTGGTACTCTATGAGGGACAAGCTAAATACCATTCTCATTATCCTTTGTTTATGTGAAACAAACAAACGTCTTGCAAAGCATTGTTATTCATGAATCTTTTATTTGTGCCTTTTCATGTTACAACATAGTTGCTTTGTCTTATTGTTACAACTCTATGTTTCATGATTCATGTTTAGAGTACCTTAATCCCAGCTATCAATGATTTTACAATAATGATGGTCAAGATTGTGTTGTCTGCATGTCACCTCAAAAATTATATTGTTTTGATCGTTTACCTACTCGAGGACGAGCAGGAACTAAGCTTGGGGATGTTGATACATCCATAACGTATCTATAAATTTTGATGGTTTTATGCTAATAATATGCGTTTGACACTCCTTTTTGTATAAAGTTTATGATTTATTTAGACTAACCTACTAATAGTTGCAAAAGTGCACAATATTCTTGTTTTACACTTTGATGTGTAGGAATTACCACGAATACAAGTGGAAACCTTGTTGGAGTCAAATTGGGATTTTTCCAGAAATTTATCTCAGAACTCTTTTTTAAGATGGTCACGTTTCGGGTCAAAGACGCGTCAAACGGAAAACTCTTCAACAACGAAGTTGTTGGAAATTTCACGACAAACATTCTGGACATAAAATTTAGCTGATTCTGAGTCCTGACGGTCCTTTTAGGCCCGATTTACTGCAGCCCAAGATGGGGTGACGGGAATCCGAGAAGCTATATAAAGGGAGGAAACCTAATTCGCCGAGGGCATCTCCACCCACGAATTTGCAGCCACCAAAGCCATGTGTTTGCCTCCCCCATGGATCCCATCTCCATGGGGAGGGCTCCCAAGAAGCCATGAAGGAAGGGGGCCAAGGGGCGGTGCTCCCCCATGATACCGGCGGCGGGGAAGGAGTCCCCCGCGCCGCCGCCGCCCTCTTCACCATCTTCACCATAATCACCACCATCTCCATCACCTAATCCTCCTAGTATGCAGTGGCTCATCCTCCCCACACCTCTGTACCGTCTTATGTAAACATGGTGTTTGATGCTATAAGTTATAATCCTATGATCTATGTCATGTTTGCATAATTTCTTTGTTCTTAGATTGAATGGTTGAACGTCTTTGGTTCATTAGAGTTCTATGTTGATATGGTACAGTCCTTTGGTGTCCATTATATTTGTGCGCGCATGGATTAAACATCATACAGTTTGTAGTATGTGTAAGAGGAAGGGGGAAATTCTGCTAGAGTGACAGAAACCTGAGGACGCGAACCGGAACGTTGCACGTATGGGAGTAAGAGGACCATTAAACTTAAGGCTATGGTTGGGAAACCTTAATGTATTGATTTGTACTTACGGATGTTTGCTAACAATCCAATCATATAGTACATGTAATTCCAAGTAGTGAAGCGCACGTATATTTAGCCTCCCCCACATAGAAAACTGCATCGAAGACAATGAACCTGATCTATTCGCTATTTAAACTTGGACAAATCCACCACAATTACCACCACTATTCCACACTCATGGTTCTGTTAGTTTAGTGTATTTTATTGCTACAGCAACTAGCTTTACTTTCTTTTTATTTATTATCATGCAAAGCGATCTCTATTACTCGTATTGTTGCTCTAGTTTTATTTCCTAGATAATACAAACGTTTAGTGTGCGTAGAGTTGTATCAGTGGTTGATAGAACTTGAGAGAATATTTATCCTACCTTTAGCTCCTCGTTCGGTTCGACACTTACTTATCGAAAAGGCTACACACGATCCCCTATACTTGTGGGTTATCACTCAACAAGGACATTTGTGTCATTCTTAGCATGATTGGTTAACCCTATCACTAAGAAAGGATGATTGTGCTACCAAGTCCGTTACTCTGGTACATCTTATCGGTCAAAGAGTTAGGCTTGTGCCGAAGCTTTGAGACTATGTCTTCTTGCTTTACCAAGCAAGTTTCCTCTCGAACTAAGTGACATATCGGTGGTTCGTAATATTCTAGATGTCTACTAGAAGTATTGCCATGTTGCCACATGACCACGTTGTCAAGTTCTTGAGTTAGTAAGTTCTCCGAACTGCTTCCATCTCCAAGGATCCGTACTGGATACCCCTAAATTAGTTGGTTGAGCTTAAACAACAACTTGAAGAGTTGTAAGACAAAAGTTCTATCTGAGTTTGTTTATCTTAAAGGGATGGCTAGTTTTGTTTATGCTGAAGAAAGATGGTTCTCCTTGATGGATATGTTATCTTCCCCGCCTTTGATTTGATTTGGGTTATCGTCAAATCAAACTTAGTTCCAAGGACTATCTTGATGATGTTGCTTCTCGTGATGTTTCACTTGAGTACCTCTTCATGTTCTTTGGTCTGACCAATACTCTGCCTCGTGTATACAACATATGAGTTCATCTTCTTGGAATATCCCGATAAGTTTGTTGTTGAGGCAATCGACAATATCCTTATCTTCTCCATACTAGAACAGACGCATATGAAACATTTGGCATTAATGTTGGAAAACTTTCGAGAACCTCCTTCGTGTTATCTCGAAGTATGTGTTCTAGATGTTAGAAGTAACCTTCTCCGATTCACGTGCATTCGAAGAAAGATGTTGCCATGGATTAGAGTAGAGTTATTTTGTTCCTTAAGTACACAGTTGTATTTCATTGCAAGTACTTGATGTATGAGCAGTTGTCTTTTGACAAGTTATTAACACATGGGTCTAGCAATCTAGCTCAGTCTATTGGAACTTAACACTATAGTCCATGTCTTGTGAATCTAGTGACTTTAACTTTACGGTAAATGTTGCAAACTTTCTATTCGGACATGTTGAGTCTGAAGTATCATTCCACTTAACCAAATCTGAATCTCAAGCAGATATGATGGTTGGTGGTCTTGAAGGTTTTGACATAGGTCTCTTTGTAGTCCGTCAAGATTGATGTAATGGTTGACACAACTAGTCGGAAGGCCTATTGTCATATTCTCTTGAATCAGCAATAACGATCACTCTTCATGAGGCTGCTTCTATGATTTTATAATAGGAGTTGCGCTTATGGTTTCCTTTGTCTCCGAAGTCTGACCTTCACTTAATGTTTGGTGTCTCGAACATTAAGGAGAACATTTAAAGTAATGTGGCTAAATGTCCCTCGGTCGATCCTCCAGACCCTTTTATATTGGCAAGCATCTCGTTGTGCCAAGTAATGGAAGTCTAAGAATGAAGTTTCTTTTTCCTCATGTCATCAGGAATCTTCTTACCTATTCATCTAGTGGTGTAAAGTGGTATCATGATCTCTGGCAAAGATTTTGATAATCCTGGATGAATACAGAGTTTCCCTCGTTATCAAACATGTTTATAGAGTGACTATGATTTTGGTAAACATCAGTTCCTCTTGTTACATGTTCCTTGTGACTCTTACGAGTCCTCGCCACAAAAACACCTTTCTGTCTTAACCTTTTGTTGAATGAAGAGTGATCCATCTGTATCAAAAGTAATTCAACAGCTTGGTTGTATGTATCTCTATATCTCTGGAAGCTCTACTTAAGCCACCTAGTAGAGTTTCGTATTTCAAAGTCTATGGTCATGTTCTTTCTGTTGTAAGCTTTCCTCTTCAGAAGTTTAAACTCATCTGAAGCTCCAAGGTCTCAATCCTTATGAATACTAGTTATTTAACACCTTGAAACCTTCTCCTTTTGTTTCCTCCATTACCTTGACGTGTTTCATGTTGTCACCTCAGAGTTGTTCTGAACACTTCTTCATGAGTTGACCATGAGATACTCGGTATGTCGTATAGTGTTTTTCCCTCTTTTCTTTAGAGTGACCCTGTTTCTTTTCCTCCTTCCTACCTATGGAATCTCGGGTCGATATTCTCGTACGGGGGATAGAGCTATAACGCCCTAGCTTTAGTTAATCTTATTTAGGGTTTGTTTGTGCATTCATGAGCATCATCTTCTAAAATTGAATGCCAAGAAAATAAAGACAAAACCCTAAAACCCTAGTTTCCTTCCTCTCTTGAAAATCCTCTCAAATTTTTTTCATATTTGGAAAAGTTCAAAAGTGTGGAGCCCAAATGGACTAATAGGGCCTCAAAGTATGTCAAATGTCTACCAAAACACTCTGGTATTTTTGAAATATTCAAAACATTTTGAAATCTGAAAATACAAAGAGAAAAGAGAGAAAGCTAAATAGAAAAAGGTTTTGCTAAAAAAATATAAAACCAGAGTAGCCCAGGCCATCCCACTCTTTCTTCCCTCTCTTCCTGCCGCCCGCGCACCATCTCACAGCCCAGCTAGAAGCCCACCTCGGCCCAACCCGTGTACCGCTTCGCCTTGTTGTCTTCGATGATGACGGCAAGCTGCTGCGTGCCCGCATCGCCGTCGTCGATCCGTGCCATCCGTTGCACCTGGAGAGGGGATAAGCCTGCCACGATGCCCTGCCTCGACCCTATCCTCTCCCTCTCACGCACGCCTCTCTCTCGCTCTCTCTGCGTGCCAAAACCCTAGCTCCATCCGCTGTCTCGCGTCGCCATCTCCGGCCTCCCCAAGCTCAGCTGGTCGCAGGTGGAGCTTCCCCTCGTCGCCATCTTTCTCCTCCCCGGTGGAATCGAGCCGAGAAGGCTGCAATCTCCTGCATCGCCGCAACTTTCCTGGCCCCGACGAGCTCTACCGCCGACCTCACTGCCGCTCCGGTCATCGCCTTGCCTTGCCGTCACCACCATCCGCTCCAGGGTGAGCACACGGTCCTCTTGGACCACTTCGCTAACCCCTCCCTCTCTGGTTTGCTGCCGCGCCGGTGCCTTGCAAGTCCCGCAGCCGCTCATCGTCGTAGCCCTATCTCCGGCGACCAATAGGTAGCAGTGCCACCACCGTTTGGTTCCTCGTACCCTCCCAGTTCGAATGCTAGCAACGACGCTTCCTAGCGAGCCATCTAGCACCGTCACCGGTGACCATCTGCCGGTGGCCAATGACATGACGTCATTGTGACATTGTAATGACGTGGCTTGTGGGCCCGTTAACCGTTGCCTGCCCGCGTGGCACCTGACGTGGCATCTGGCCCACCAGTCAGCCTCCGTGCCTAGACCCAGCCCCGGTAGGAAATAACCCTAACCCTATGCTGATGTCAGCGTGTGTCATGCTGATGCAAAAAAAGCTTTTAAATTAGTTTAATAATTCCAGAAATGGTTTAGATCTTATAAATTCAATAATTAATTATTTCTAAGTCAGAAAAATACAAATAATATATCAAAATGTTCAGAAAAATGAGATCTATCTCATAGCATCAAAATCACGAATTGTTCAACAAATTTCATTACAAGTATAATTAGAGAACAAAGTGAACCCTCGTAGGTGATTCCGGGGTTTCCCCTGTTCTAGGGTTTGCGACCCTCCGATCTCGCTTAAATTGCCAATCATGCCCTAGGGTTTCATTTCAACTCTAAATAACTTGTCATATCATCATCCTTGCTTGAGCATTGCATCGATGCCATGTGTTGATTGTTGTTTCCCCTTTCTTTCCGATGTTTGCTTCTTCCCGGTAGAATACGATATCGAGATCAAGATCAAAGACCGAGATCAACACCATTGAAGATAGATGACCAATACTTGACCAACTATAATCAAGTCAAGTACAAGGCTTCTGAAGGTCTATATTTGGGTATCAACAAACAAGGCAAGCATAGCCCCACCATTATACAATCCTATGGTTTCGAAAGTATTTCATTCCTGCCATGTTGCATACGATTCTACTATGGTCTTTATCGATAGATAGAGTATCCTATCTGTTGCATTACTCCCTTGAGATTATATTACCTAATCCAATGCTCCTAGCATAACTAGGTTTGGCCTGTGTGCACTGCTAGAGCTTATATTTGTGTCTTGCTTAGCCATGCTTAGCTCCCAGTGCTGGTTCATTCAGATGATGTATCAGATGCAGAGAATCTAGTATGACAAGAGAACGAGGTATATTGATGAGGTAAGGTTAGTGGTAAAGGTTAAACATGCTAAGGCTTGTATGGGAGGCCACGGTGGGATGTGGTTTTTTGTAGTCCCATGCTCGCCACCACTAGGACCCGAGTTCTAGCCTCCTAAACAAGACGATCGTACAGCCACATGGGGCCTAGAAAACCTCACGAGTAACTAACTTGCCTAGTAGATTCCATGAGTCACATAGTTCGGGCGTTCCATTCAACATGCATTATGGATCTTCTTGAAGGTGGTGAAGGAGGTGCATTCATACAAGTAGGTAAGTGTGGCCGAGGTCGGGGAGGCGGTTCCTCTGGGTAAACTAACCTCGCCCACATCTCTGGGGACCGACTTCACGATTTGACCCATTATGGCGGAACCATCCTTAGGGCGTGACTCATGGTCTCGGCGAAAGCAAGGTAAAGGTCATGTCCAACCACCCTCTGCCGGCCTTCCAAGGAAGAGGGCTAATGATCTAGCATTAAGAGTCAGTTGGTACGTGTGGGTAAAGTTGTACACCCTTGCAGGGTTAAATATTTTCGGAAAGTCGTGTCCACGGTTATGGACGACTTGGGAACGGACGTGAAGATCATAGAGAACTATAACCTAATCGTAAAACTTGGCAACTAATGTTTGTTAAGGATGCTTCCTCATGGGTGCGAGGGGGTGATCCTAGTTGTGAGATGAGGATTACTTTGGTGGATATCAAGATGATGATCAATTCTTCGGAGATGTCGCTCTCTTATCCCCTTTTAAAATATTCTGATTAGATGAGCTTCTTCTCTCCCTCTTGTTTTACAAACAAAGATGGCTTTATGCAAAATAACCCCACCAACCATAAGTCTTGCGGAGTACACCCTGTACTCACCCTTGCTTTGTTGACACTTTCGGAGTAACTGTTCCCCTGAAGACAAGTTTGGGACGACATTGACACCGACGAGTAGCTTGGGGTTCCCGGCCGGCAGCCTAGAATCTATGGGCTGAGACGTCATCGTTATGCTTCAGGCCTCTTAGGCCATTTGTTAAGTTTGCTATACTTAATAGCATAATTTGCCTTCCGTTGTATGATGTTTGTGGTCAGTGACCTCTGCTTGTAATATTTTGGTTCTTCGCTCAGTTATGAGCTTGCTATAATAATTTTTGTGTCACAGGGTTACTGTTGTGTTACCGATTCTTCACTGGATATCCTCGAGCTCTAGGTTAAGCTTATGTCAGGCTGAGGTCTGGATTTGTTTAACCCTGATCCTGGGGGTGTTACAAGCAGCTAGCTGGGCGAATCGCGCGCTTAGTCGATTTATCAGTCGAATTGACGAAAAGGCGCTACCCTTTTACCAACTCCTTCGCAAGACTGATAAGTTCAAGTGGACAGACGAGGCGCAGGAAGCATTCAAGGATCTCAAGCTCTACTATCCACCTTGCCAGTGTTGGTAACGCCACGCGAGAAGGAACCACTACTGCTTTACATCTCCGCCACCAACCAGGTGGTCTGTACGGTGCTTGTGGTGGAACAAGCCAAAGAAAACAAGGTCCACAAGGTCCAGCGCCCAGTATACTACCTCAGCGAGGTGCTCACACCAACCAAACAGTGGTACTCGCACTATCAGAAACTAGCATACGGTGTCTTCATGACAGCCAGTCGACTGCGTCACTACTTCCAGGAGCATCCAATAGTGGTGGTGAACGACGCCCCGCTCGGGGAGAATATCATTTTGCGGCCCGAAATTTGGGGCGCCTAGGCAACGCGGTACCCAAGTTCCCTGAAATCAGCCGCTATGACTATAGTTGGTGTGCCAAATACTCAGAGGGTCTTTTTCGGCACGAATTCAACTTTATGTTTCAATACAAAATATCAGGCTAACGACCGTCAAGTTGGGCCCCCTATAAGCTCTCGCCGTTATGTCGCTCTCGTCGCTTAGGTGTCAATTAGGCTTGCAGCGTTGGCGCCTGCATCTAATACGCATCTTCTTCTTCCCCGGAGCGGCAATCTGTGGGGCGTCGCAGCCATGGCACGGAGCTGGGACGTGTTCGAACCTGCTCGACCCAGCTCTCCTCCCTGTAGGCTTGCAGCATTGGCGCCTGCATCCATTACGTGTCTTCTTCGTCCCTAGAGCGGCAATGTGTGGGGTGTCGCAGCCATGGCGTGGAGCTGGGGCGTGGACGAACCTGCTCGACCCAGCTCTCCTCCCTGTAGGCTTGCAGCATTGGCGCCTACATCCATTAGGCGTCTTCTTCTTCCTGGGAGCGACAATCTGTGGTCGCGGCCATGGCGCAGAGCTGGGACGTGACGAACCTGCTCGGCCCCGCTCTCCTTCCCATCCCGAGTCAGAGCTCTCCCTCACCATGGACGCACCCATGACACGGTGCAGGGACGAGAATTGGTTCCCGGTGAGATCTGTCACTCTGTCGACCATGCTCGGTTCTGTTTTCCTCCTCTAGAATCCGAGCTCGCCGTCGCCATGGTTGCACCCGCACCAATTCTGCCACCTCTGCCGAGGTCTCTGTGGTAGCTCAAGTTCTACCATGTTGGACCTATAAGCGAATTCGGAGCTAGGCAGCGGCAAACCGTTGTTGAACCTGTAAGGAATTTGCTGAAGACTGCGTGCCGCTCCAAGGTCTTCGGCTAATGCCTTTGGCTTCTGCCAACGTCCACTGCCGATGTGAGATCATTTAGTTACTTCAATACAAAATTTCGACCAATTTAACTTGTTGATGAATTACTTGACAATTATAATATAATCGAGCACTAGAAATATTTTGTAGTGTGCATGAGCATGATCAGTAATATAATTGAACACTAGAAATTTTAAGGCGCTCCATATAAAGGAGTAGATTAATATAGAAGGTTCACCAGAGACACCACGGATATATTGTCTTACATGCCACACATAGGTAATAATAATTAACTGAGACAAAATAAAAGCAGAGGCAGCAGAAGGAGACCGGGACATGGAGACGCCTAACAGGGAAGGGGCATATCAGCAGGAGGCAGGAACAGCCTAGTCAATGGGATACAGGCCAGTCCTGATGTAATCCCGGAGGAATTTGCCGAAGGCTGCGTGCCGTGCCAAGGTAATTGGCCTATGCCTTCTTCCTCTGCCTCTAGCAACACCCACCGCGTGCTGGATCATGATGTCGAGGTCCACGTTGATTGCTCTGCCACGGAATGGGCAAAACAGTCTCCCCCTACGGTAGAAACTGATTAGCCCACGCTGTAACTGCCTCAGCACGTAGCGGCTCTTGTTGTCCCCGGATTCCTTGCTATCGTCCACTTCATCATCATCCTTCTGTTGATTTGTAAGAACGTAACTTAGAACTCATACATATGATTTATTTATATTACAACTCAAGAATTGACAATATATATATGTAAGAAAATATATCCGTGGATATCAAAGATAAAGCATGTCAGCAATAGTTTGATCGGTTCATATATCATTTCATCTCAACACAATGACAAATAATTGCATCAGAGTGTATGTAGAATAAAGATTGTGGCCTCATAAGTTTCTTCAAGGATGGAGTAGGTGAACCAAATAACAATTGCACAACCTATATTATTCTTGTACATTGCCCTAGGTTCACTAACTCATCCCTAAAAAAATCTGACACCAATATGTCTTTCTCTCTTTTGGGACGAATTTGAATCATTGGCCACAATAAGAAATTGAAATGTAATCGTACAAAACAATATTCAGGGATATACATAGTCAGGTACAAAAACAAGTCTAAATATTGTAATTATAAATAAAAAACCAAAAAATTAATCTTCAAGTACATGTTAAAAATACTTATGATCAAAACCATTCATATACATATGCATCATACCAATCATTAAAAGATCAGAAATAATTCAAGGATCATATATGTAGTTCCATATGAGAATAAATCTAGGGCCTCATAATTTGTTTCAGAGATGGAGTTGGCGAACCAAAGTACCAACATCACAACCTATATTGTTTGTGTGCATTGCTACCTCAGGTTCACCAACCCATCCCTAAAACATGACACCATCATATATGTCTCCCCTTGAACTCTTTTGGGGAAAATTTCAATCATCGTCCTTGGTGATGAACTGAAATGTAATTCTTATACACTATGAATGAATGGAATAGATAATTCAAATATCATAGTTCTATGAATGTAGAATAAAGATTGCAGCCTCATAAGTTTCTTCAGGGATGGCGTAAGTGAACCAAGTAACAATTGCACAACTTATATTGATCTTGTACATGGCCCTAGATTCGCTAACTCATCCCTGAAAAAATCTGACACCAATGTGTCTGCCTCTCTTTGGGGCAAATTTGAATCATTGGCCACAATAAGAAATTGAAATGTAATCGTACAAAACAATATTCAGGGATATACATATGCATCATACGATGCATTCATAGATCAGAAACAATACAAAGGTTATATATATAGGTTCCATATGAGAAAAAATTAGGGCCTCATTTCAATTTCTGAGGCAGTGCATGTGTGTTCTTTTCAAAAACCACACATGGATCAACCAATGTCATTGCATGTGTGTTCTTTTCGCAAACCACACATAGATCAACCAATGGCATTGCATGTGTGTTCTTTTCATGAACCCACATATGGATTAATCAGTGGAATTTCATGTGTGTTCATTACACAAACCACACATGGATCCACCAGAGTCATTGCATGCGTGTTCTTTTCACAAACAACATATGGATAAGCAAATGTCATTACACGTGTGTTCTTTCCAGAAACCACATAAGGATCCACCAGTGTCATTGCATGTGTGTTCTTTCCACAAACCACATATGAACCACACCTAGTGTCATTGCATGTCTGTTCTTTTCCACAAACCACATATGGATCCACCAGTGTCATTGCATGTGTGTTCTTTCCACAAACCACATATGAACCACACCTAGTGTCATTGCATGTCTGTTCTTTTCCACAAACCACATATGGATCCACACCAGTGTCAGTGGATGTGTGTTATTTTCATGAACCATAGCTAGAGTCATTGCATGTGTGTTCTTCCCACAAACCACACATGGATCCACCAGTGTCATTGCATGTGTTTTCTTTTCATGAACCACACCCAGTGTCATTGCATGTGTGTTCTTCCCACAAACCACACATGGATCCACCAGTGTCACTAGATGTGTGTTCTTTTCACAAACCACACATAGATCAACCAATGCCATTGCATGTGTGTTCTTTCCACAAACCAGATGGATCAACCAATGTCATTGCATGTGGCTTATTGTCACAAACCACATGGATCAACCCCAATGGCATTGCATGTGTGTTTTTGTCACAAACCACATATGGATCAACCAATGCCATTGCATGTGTGTTCCTGTCATGAACCACATATGGATCCACCAGTTATCATTGCATGCGTGTTTTTTCCACAAACCACATATGTATCCACTAGAGTAATTGCATGTGTGTTCTTTCCACAAGACACATATGGATCAACCAGTGGCATTGCATGTGTGTTCTTTTCACAAACCACACATGGATCAACCAATGGCATTGCATGTGTGTTCTTTTCACAAACCACACATAGATGAACTAATTACATTGCATGTGTGTTCTTTTAATGAACCACACATGGATCAACCAATGGCATTGCATGTGTGTTCTTTTCACAAACCACACATATGGATCAACCAGTGACATTGCATGTGTGTTCTTTTCATGAACCCACATATGGATCAACTAGTGGCATTGCATGTGTGTTCCTGTCATGAACCACATATGGATCCACCAGTGTTCATTGCATGTTTGTTCTTTCCACAAACCACATATCTATCCACTAGAGTAATTGCATGTGTGTTCTTTCCACAAGCCAGACATGGATCAACCAATGGCATTGCGTGTGTGTTCTTTTCACAAACCACACATGGATCAACCAATGTCATTGCATGTGTGTTCTTTTCACAAACCACACATAGATCAACCAATGGCATTGCATGTGTGTTCTTTTCATGAACCCACATATGGATTAATCAGTAGAATTGCATGTGTGTTCATTCGACAAACCACACATGGATCCACCAGAGTCATTGCATACGTGTTCTTTTCACAAACAACATATGGATCAGCAAATGTCATTGCATGTGTGTTCTTTCCACAAACCACATAAGGATCCACCAGTGTCATTGCATGTGTGTTCTTTCCACAAACCACATATGAACCACACCTAGTGTCATTGCATGTCTGTTCTTTCCACAAACCACATATGGATCCACCAGTGTCAGTGGATGTGTGTTCTTTTCATGAACCATAGCTAGAGTCATTGCATGTGTATTCATCCCACAAACCACACATGGATCCACCAGTGTCATTGCTTGTGTTTTCTTTTCATGAACCACACCCAGTGTCATTGCATGTGTGTTCTTCCCACAAACCACACATGGATCCACCAGTGTCACTAGATGTGTGTTCTTTTCACAAACCACACATAGATCAACCAATGCCATTGCATGTGTGTTCTTTCCACAAACTAGATGGATCAACCAATGTCATTGCATGTGGCTTATTGTCACAAACCACATGGATCAACCCCAATGGCATTGCATGTGTGTTTTTGTCACAAACCACATATGGATCAACCAATGTCATTGCATGTGTGTTCCTGTCATGAACCACATATGGATCCACCAGTTATCATTGCATGCATGTTTTTTCCACAAACCACATATGTATCCACTATAGTAATTGCATGTGTGTTCTTTCCACAAGCCACATATGGATCAACCAGTGGCATTGCATGTGTGTTCTTTTCACAAACCACACATGGATCAACCAATGGCACTGCATGTGTGTTCTTTTCACAAACCACACATAGATCAACCAATGACATTGCATGCGCGTTCCTTTCATGAACCCACATACGGATCAACCGGTGTCATTGCATGCGTGTTCCTGTCATGAATCACATATGGATCCACCAGTGTTCATTGCATGTGTGTTCTTTCCACAAACCACATATGTATCCACTAGAGTAATTGCATGTGTGTTCTCACAAACCACACATAGATCAACCAATGACATTGCATGTGTGTTCTTTTCATGAACCACACATGGATCAACCAATGGCATTACATGTGTGTTCTTTTCACAAACCACACATATGGATCAACCAGTGACATTGCATGTGTGTTCTCTTCATGAACCCACATATGGATCAACCAGTGGCATTGCATGTGTGTTCCTGTCATGAACCACATATGGATCCACCAGTGTTCATTGCATGTTTGTTCTTTCCACAAACCACATATCTATCCACTAGAGTAATTGCATGTGTGTTCTTTCCACAAGCCAGACATGGATCAACCAATGGCATTGCGTGTGTGTTCTTTTCACAAACCACACATGGATCAACCAATGTCATTGCATGTGTGTTCTTTTCACAAACCACACATAGATCAACCAATGGCATTGCATGTGTGTTCTTTTCATTAACCCACATATGGATTAATCAGTGGAATTGCATGTGTGTTCATTCGACAAACCACACATGGATCCACCAGAGTCATTGCATACGTGTTCTTTTCACAAACAACATATGGATCAGCAAATGTCATTGCATGTGTGTTCTTTCCACAAACCACATAAGGATCCACTAGTGTCATTGCATGTGTGTTCTTTCCACAAACCACATATGAACCACACCTAGTGTCATTGCATGTCTGTTCTTTTCCACAAACCACATATGGATCCACCAGTGTCAGTGGATGTGTGTTCTTTTCATGAACCATAGCTAGAGTCATTGCATGTGTGTTCTTCCCACAAACCACACATGGATCCACCAGTGTCATTGCATGTGTTTTCTTTTCATGAACCACACCCAGTGTCATTGCATGTGTGTTCTTCCCACAAACCACACATGGATCCACCAGTGTCACTAGATGTGTGTTCTTTTCACAAACCACACATAGATCAACCAATGCCATTGCATGTGTGTTCTTTCCACAAACTAGATGGATCAACCAATCTCATTGCATGTGGCTTATTGTCACAAACCACATGGATCAACCCCAATGGCATTGCATGTGTGTTTTTGTCACAAACCACATATGGATCAACCAATGTCATTGCATGTGTGTTCCTGTCATGAACCACATATGGATCCACCAGTTATCATTGCATGGGTGTTTTTTCCACAAACCACATATGTATCCACTATAGTAATTGCATGTGTGTTCTTTCCACAAGCCACATATGGATCAACCAGTGGCATTGCATGTGTGTTCTTTTCACAAACCACACATGGATCAACCAATGGCACTGCATGTGTGTTCTTTTCACAAACCACACATAGATCAACTAATGACATTGCATGCGTGTTCCTTTCATGAACCCACATACGGATCAACCGGTGTCATTGCATGCGTGTTCCTGTCATGAATCACATATGGATCCACCAGTGTTCATTGCATGTGTGTTCTTTCCACAAACCACATATGTATCCACTAGAGTAATTGCATGTGTGTTCTCACAAACCACACATAGATCAACCAATGACATTGCATGTGTGTTCTTTTCATGAACCACACATGGATCAACCAATGGCATTGCATGTGTGTTCTTTTCACAAACCACACATATGGATCAACCAGTGACATTGCATGTGTGTTCTTTTCATGATCCCACATATGGATCAACCAGTGGTATTGCATGTGTGTTCCTGTCATGAACCACATATGGATCCACCGGTGTTCATTGCATGTTTGTTCTTTCCACAAACCACATATCTATCCACTAGAGTAATTGCATGTGTGTTCTTTCCACAAGCCAGACATGGATCAACCAATGGCATTGCATGTGTGTTCTTTTCACAAACCACACATGGATCAACCAATGTCATTGCATGTGTGTTCTTTTCGCAAACCACACATAGATCAACCAATGGCATTGCATGTGTGTTCTTTTCATGAACCCACATATGGATTAATCAGTGGAATTGCATGTGTGTTCATTCCACAAACCACACATGGATCCACCAGAGTCATTGCATGCGTGTTCTTTTCATAAACAACATATGGATAAGCAAATGTCATTGCATGTGTGTTCTTTCCACAAACCACATAAGGATCCACCAGTGTCATTGCATGTGTGTTCCTTCCACAAACCACATATGAACCACACCTAGTGTCATTGCATGTCTGTTCTTTTCCACAAACCACATATGGATCCACCAGTGTCATTGCATGTGTGTTCTTTCCACAAACCACATATGAACCACACCTAGTGTCATTGCATGTCTGTTCTTTTCCACAAACCACATATGGATCCACACCAGTGTCAGTGGATGTGTGTTCTTCTCATGAACCATAGCTAGAGTCATTGCATGTGTGTTCTTCCCACAAACCACACATGGATCCACCAGTGTCATTGCATGTGTTTTCTTTTCATGAACCACACCCAGTGTCATTGCATGTGTGTTCTTCCCATAAACCACACATGGATCCACCAGTGTCACTAGATGTGTGTTCTTTGTTGGAGATATGCCCTAGAGGCAATAATAAATATAGTTATTATTATATCTTTGTGTTTATGATAAATGTTTATATTCATGCTATAATAGTATTAACAAGGAAACATTAATACTTGTGTGAATTGTAAACTTAAATTGAAGTCCCTAGTATAGCCTCTATACTTCACTAGCTTGTTGGTTAATAGATGATTGTGGTTTCCCTATCATGAACATTGAGATGTTATTAACAACAAGATCATATCGTTAGGAGAATGATATGGTGGACATACTCCTATAGACAAGCGTAGCATAAAGATCAAGTCATTTCAATAGTTCAATTGCTATATGCTTTCTGATACATAGTAACCTAATTCCTTCGACCATGAGATCATGCATATCACCTTTGCTGGATGGATGCTTTGATGTCGTCAAACACCACACCGTAACAGGGTGGCTATAAAGGTGGCATTGAGTGTTCGGAAAGTATTGGTTGAAACACATGGATCAAGAGTGGGATTTGTCCATCCACATGACGGATAGATATTCTCTGGGCCCTCTCGGTGAAATGTCATCCAATTAGCTTGCAAGCATGTGACTGGGTCACAAGGGATCACATATCACGGGAACGAGAAAAGAGTACTTATCAGTAACGAGGTTGAACTAGGTATACAGAGATACCGACGATCATAACCTCGGATAAGTAACATATCGTGAGACAAAGGGAAATTGGTATCGTATGTAAGTGGTTCATTCGATCGCAAAGTAATCGTAGAAATATGTGGGAGCCATATGAATTTCCAGATTCCTCTATTGGTTATTGTTCGGAGAAGTGTCTCGATCATGTCCGCATAATTCACGAACCGTAGGGAGACACACTTAAGGATTCGACGTTGTTTGAGTAGTTATGGTATTATGAGAAAGAGACCGAATGTTGTTCGGAGTCTCGGATGGGATCCGGGATATCACGAGGTGATCCGGAATGGTCCGGAGAATAAGATTCATATAAGGAAAGTTCCGTTTCGGAGTTGGGGAATGGTTCCGGTGTTTTCATCGGGAACATTCTAGAAGGTCCCGGAATGTCCGGCACTCCGGGGGGGAAGGGGTACATGAATGTGTCATTGCATGTTGGAATGATTGCATCATGTACTAAGTGTTCTCGCTGTCCGAAATAAAGGGTTAATTCAAATCCTAATTGGAAAAGTCAAACTGCCAGTTTTCGGTCAAACTGCCAGTTTCGGAAAGTGGAGAAAGAGGAGGAGAGGTGGAGGCCGAGTTGGAGGAGGGTTCCTCCCCTAGGCCGGCGCACCTCCCTAGGCCGAGTTGGGGAGGAACTCCTCCCCATGGCGCCGGCCCTCCCACCTATAAAAGGAGGGGCAGGGCCTCCTCCTCTAGACACAACACAAGTTTCCTATCCTCTAAACTAAACCCTAGATCTAGACCCCGGTTTAGAGCTATTCGGTTTAGAGCCTTCTAATTGGTTTAGAGCCTTCTAATTGGTGTGTCTAATTACAAGACCACTAATAGCCTCTCTCATAAGCTCCACCATACTCGCACCGGCTTAAGGCGAAGCCCTGCGGGATTTCCCCTCTACCTCCGGTACCACGCCGTTGTGCTGCCGGAATCGCGAGGAGAGTGCTACAACCTCCGCTGCCTGCTGGAACAAGGGAGAGGAAGGTCTTCGTCGAGTACCGAACGTGTGACCGACTGCGGGAGCGCTGCGGGAACGCGGCGCCGGAAGGATCGTCTACGCGATCTTGAGATCGGAAAGAGTACGACTACATCACCCACGAGAATCTGCTCTCGTTAAACACTTTGGAATCTTCGAGGGTGAGTTATTCCATCGACTCGTTGCTACAATCTAGTAGATAGATCTTGGCTTGTTTGTTTGTATGCGATAGAAAATTTTTGTTTTCCATGCTACGAACCCCTACAGTGGTATCAGAGCCGTGTCTATATGTAGATCTGTTGCACGAGTAGAACACAATGGTCATTGTGGGCGTTGATGCTTTTATTGTAGATTGCTTTTTGTGTACTTTGCATCTTGCGGTATGTTGGGATGAAGCGGCCCGGGCTAACCTTACATGACATCGTTCATGAGACTTGCTCCACGCTTGACATGCAACTCGTTTTGCATAAGTGGCTTTGCGGGTGCCTGTTTCTCCTAGCATAGTAAAGATCCAATTTACAACGGGTGATCAACAATGCTAGTATCAATGTTGTGGTTCTTGTTCGTAAGTTAGAACGACACTTATGGAAAGCCCCAAACCACGTAAAATATGCAAAGAAAGTAGAAGCGTCTAACTTTGTTTTGCAGGGGTGTGCAGTGATGTGATATGGCCATGATTGTGATTATATTTGATGTATGCAATGTTCCTTATTGTAAGTTGGCAACCGGCAGGAGCCATATGGTTGTCTTTAATTTCTGTTAAGACCTGCGTGTCTATTCAAAATAGTTGTAATAGTTGAAGCTGGTGGACGACAACCATGGAGAAGCGTCATTGACCTTGATGCTATGCCGGTGATGATGGAGATCATGTTCGTGCTTGAAGATGGAGATCGGAAGCACAAAGAAGAAAGGCCATATCATATCACATATTATGAATTGCATGTGATGTTAATCCTTTATGCATCTTGTATTGCTTAGTAGACGACGGTAGCATTATAAGATGATCCCTCATGCACATAAATTTCAAGTCTAAAGTGTTCGCCCTTAGTTAGCACCGTTGCTAAAGCTTGTTGCTTCGAAGCACCACGTGATGATCGGGTGTCTTTGATTCCACGGGTGAATACAACGTGAGCAAGCCAGATTTGCTTATGCGGTAGCTAAGGTTTGATCTTGACGAGCCTAGCATGTACAGACATGGCCTCAGGAACACGGATCGCCGAAAGGTAAAGCATGAATCATATAGCAGATATGATGAACATGTCGATTGTTCGCCATTGAAAACTATATCAACTCTCGTGATGATCGGTGTTGATGTAGTGGATTTGGTTCATGTGATCACTAAAACAATGTGAGGGATGTTGTTTTGAGTGGGAGTTCACCTAGTTTAATTTCATTAATTAATTTGAACTCAATTTGTCATAAACTTAGTCTAAACTATTGCAAATATGTTGTAGATCAATGGCAGCCCCTACCATCAATTTTAATGCGTTCCTAGAGAAAGAAAAGTTGAAAAACAATGGAAGCAACTTCGCGGATTGGTTCCGCAATTTGAGGATTGTCCTCACAGCTGGTAATTTGACCTATGTGCTGGATGCACCGCTAGGTGACCCACCTGCAGCTGATGCTACCGATGAAGTAAAGAATGTTTACCTTGCTCGGAAGAATCAGTACTCCATAGTTCAGTGTGCTATCTTGTATGGTTTAGAATCGGAGCTTCAGAAAAGGTTTGAAGAGTCAGACCCATATGATATTGTCGAGGATCTCAAATTAATTTTTGAGACTCATGCGGCAATTGAAAGTTATGAAGCTTCTGAAAAGTTCTTTAACTGCAAGATGGAAGAGGGTAGCTCCGTCAGTGAGCATGTGCTTAAAATGTCTGGGCACGCAAACAAACTTCAAAGCTTGGGTATAGTGATTCCTAATACTTTGGGAGTTTACCGCATCCTCCAATCACTACCACCAAGTTACAAGAACTTTGTGATGAACTACAACATGCAGAACATGAACAAAGAGTTGCCAGAACTATTTGCTATGTTAAAGTCTGCAGAAGTGGAGATCAAGAAAGAGCACCAAGTGTTGATGGTCAATAAGACCACCAAATTCAAGAAAGGCAAGTCTAAGCAGAAGGGACACTTCAAGAAGGGTGGTAAGCAAGTTACCATGCCGACGAAGAGGACCAAGGCTGGACCTAAGCCTGATACTGAGTGCTTTTACTGCAAAGGGGAAGGTCACTGGAAACGGAATTGCCCAAAGTACTTGGCGGATTTGAAGAACGGCAACATCAAGAAGAAAGGTATATTTGATATACATATTATTGATGTGTATTTCACTAGTATTCGTAGTAGTGCCTGGGTATTTGATACTGGTTCGGTTGCTCATATTTGTAACTCGAAACAGGAGCTGCAGAATAAACGAAAGCTAGCGAAGAACGAGGTGACGATGCGCGTGGGAAACGGATCAAAGGTTGATGTGATCGCGGTCGGCACGCTACCTCTTCATCTACCATCGGGATTAGTTTTATACTTAAATAATTGTTATTTGGTGCCTGCGTTGAGCATGAACATTATATCTGGATCTTGTTTATTGCGAGACGGTTACTTATTTAAATCCGAGAATAATGGTTGTTCGATTTATATGAGTAATATGTTTTATGCACATGCACCTTTGATAGATGGTCTATTCATATTGAATCTCGATAGTGGAAATACACATATTAATAACATTGAAGCTAAACGTTTAAAATCAAGCGATAACTTGACCTATATGTGGCACTGTCGTCTTGGTCACATTGGAGTGAAGCGTATGAAGAAACTCCATTCCGATGGACTTCTTGAATCACTTGATTTTGAATCACTTGAAAGATGCGAAGCATGTCTGATGGGTAAAATGACTAAGACTCCATTTTCTGGTATGATGGAGCGAGCCACAGACTTATTGGAAATCATACATACCGATGTGTGTGGTCCAATGAGTGTAGCATCGCGCAGTGGTTATCGTTATGTTCTTACCTTCACAGATGACTTGAGTAGATATGGGTATATCTATTTCATGAAACATAAGTCCGAAACTTTCGAGAAGTTTAAGGAGTTTCAAAGTGAGGTAGAGAATCAACGTAACAAGAAGATTAAATTTCTACGTTCTGATCGTGGAGGTGAATATCTAAGTTACGAGTTTGGTGAGCATTTGAAGAAATGTGGAATACTTTCGCAGTTGACACCGCCGGGAACACCACAGCGTAATGGTGTGTCTGAACGTCGTAATCGAACTCTCTTAGATATGGTTCGTTCTATGATGTCACTTACAGATTTACCGCTATCATTTTGGGGTTATGCATTAGAAACAGCCGCATTCACTTTAAATAGGGCACCATCTAAATCCGTTGAAACGACACCGTATGAATTATGGTTTGGGAAGAAACCTAAATTGTCGTTCCTTAAAGTTTGGGGATGCGAAGCCTATGTAAAGAAGTTACAGCCGGACAAGCTTGAACCCAAAGCGGAAAAATGCGTCTTCATAGGATACCCGAAGGAAACTATTGGGTATACCTTCTATCATAGATCCGAAGGCAAAATCTTCGTTGCTAAAAATGGATCCTTTCTAGAGAAGGAATTTCTCTCGAAAGAAGTGACTGGAAGGAAAGTAGAACTCGACGAGGTTGTCGAACCTTCTCTCGAAATTGCGAGTAGCGCAGCACCGGAAGAAGTTCCTGTGGTGCCTGCACCAATAAGAGAGGAAGCTAATGATGGTGATCATGAAACTTCGGTTGAAGTTGCTACAGAGCCTCGGAGGTCAACGAGAACTCGTACCACTCCAGATTGGTATGATTCCGTTATGAATGTCATGTTGGTGGACAACACCGATGACCCCGAGACATATGAGGAAGCGATGATGAGCCCAGATTCCAATAAATGGCAAGAAGCCATGAAATCCGAGATTGGATCCATGTACGAAAACCAAGTATGGACTTTGGTAGACTTACCGGATGGCCGAAAGGCTGTCGAGAACAAATGGATTTTCAAGAAGAAAACAGATGCTGATGGTAATGTTACTGTCTATAAAGCTCGACTTGTCGCAAAAGGGTTTCGACAAATTCAAGGAGTTGACTACGATGAGACTTTCTCACCGGTAGCGAAGCTAAAGTCTGTGAGGATTATGTTAGCAATCGCTGCATATTATGATTATGAGATATGGCAGATGGATGTCAAAACAGCATTCCTCAATGGAGACATTGATGAAGAGTTGTATATGATACAACCCAAAGGTTTTGTCGATCCTAAAGATGCTAACAAGGTATGCAAACTTCAACGGTCCATCTATGGATTGAAGCAAGCATCCCGAAGTTGGAATCAACGTTTTGATAAGGTAATCAAAAGTTTTGGTTTTGTACAAACTTATGGAGAAGCTTGTATTTACAAGAAAGTGAGTGGGAGCTCTGTAGCATTCTTAATACTGTATGTGGATGACATATTGTTGATTGGGAATGATGTAGACCTTCTTAATAGTGTCAAAGAGTATTTGAATAATAGTTTTTCAATGAAGGATCTTGGCGAAGCAGCTTACATATTAGGCATAAAGATTTATAGAGATAGATCGAAACGCCAAATATCATTGTCACAAAGTACATATTTGGACAAAGTTCTAAAGAGGTTTGGAATGGAAGATAGCAAGAAAGGGTTCTTGCCCATGTTGCCCAATACGACCTTGAGTAAAACTCAAAGTCCGACATCGGCAGAAGATAGAGAAAGAATGAGTAAGACTCCCTATGCTTCAGCCATAGGATCTCTAATGTATGCCATGCTATGTACTAGACCCGACATTGCATATGCTGTTAGTTTAACTAGCAGATATCAAAGTGATCCAGGAGTGGATCATTGGACAGCGGTCAAAAACATCCTTAAGTACTTGAGAAGAACTAAGGATATGGTTCTTTCTTATGGAGGTGATGAACAGCTCGTTGTTAATGGTTACACCGATGCTAGTTGGAACACCGATCCGGATGATTCTAAATCACAATCTGGATACGTATTTATTTTGAATGGTGCAGCAGTTAGCTGGAGGAGTGCAAAGCAAAGCGTTGTGGCGAGATCTTCAACTGAATCGGAATACATGGCTGCTTCGGAGGCTTCACAAGAAGCGATATGGATGAAAGAGTTCATTATAGAGCTGGGTGTGGTTCCAAGTGCGCTGGACCCAATGTCTATCTACTGTGATAACATGGGCGCCATAGCCAATGCGCAAGAACCAAGGTCACACAAGAAGCTGAAGCATATCAAGCTGCGTTTTCACGCTATTCGAGAACATATCCAGGATGGGGATATAAAGATTTGCAAAGTACACACAGATCTGAATGTGGCGGATCCGTTGACTAAACCTCTCCCGAGGGCAAAACATGACCAACACCAAACTGCCATGGGTGTTCGGTATATTACCATGTAATCTAGATTAGATGACTCTAGTGCAAGTGGGAGACTGTTGGAGATATGCCCTAGAGGCAATAATAAATATAGTTATTATTATATCTTTGTGTTTATGATAAATGTTTATATTCATGCTATAATAGTATTAACAAGGAAACATTAATACTTGTGTGAATTGTAAACTTAAATTGAAGTCCCTAGTATAGCCTCTATACTTCACTAGCTTGTTGGTTAATAGATGATTGTGGTTTCCCTATCATGAACATTGAGATGTTATTAACAACAAGATCATATCGTTAGGAGAATGATATGGTGGACATACTCCTATAGACAAGCGTAGCATAAAGATCAAGTCATTTCAATAGTTCAATTGCTATATGCTTTCTGATACATAGTAACCTAATTCCTTCGACCATGAGATCATGCATATCACCTTTGCTGGATGGATGCTTTGATGTCGTCAAACACCACACCGTAACAGGGTGGCTATAAAGGTGGCATTGAGTGTTCGGAAAGTATTGGTTGAAACACATGGATCAAGAGTGGGATTTGTCCATCCACATGACGGATAGATATTCTCTGGGCCCTCTCGGTGAAATGTCATCCAATTAGCTTGCAAGCATGTGACTGGGTCACAAGGGATCACATATCACGGGAACGAGAAAAGAGTACTTATCAGTAACGAGGTTGAACTAGGTATACAGAGATACCGACGATCATAACCTCGGATAAGTAACATATCGTGAGACAAAGGGAAATTGGTATCGTATGTAAGTGGTTCATTCGATCGCAAAGTAATCGTAGAAATATGTGGGAGCCATATGAATTTCCAGATTCCTCTATTGGTTATTGTTCGGAGAAGTGTCTCGATCATGTCCGCATAATTCACGAACCGTAGGGAGACACACTTAAGGATTCGACGTTGTTTGAGTAGTTATGGTATTATGAGAAAGAGACCGAATGTTGTTCGGAGTCTCGGATGGGATCCGGGATATCACGAGGTGATCCGGAATGGTCCGGAGAATAAGATTCATATAAGGAAAGTTCCGTTTCGGAGTTGGGGAATGGTTCCGGTGTTTTCATCGGGAACATTCTAGAAGGTCCCGGAATGTCCGGCACTCCGGGGGGGAAGGGGTACATGAATGTGTCATTGCATGTTGGAATGATTGCATCATGTACTAAGTGTTCTCGCTGTCCGAAATAAAGGGTTAATTCAAATCCTAATTGGAAAAGTCAAACTGCCAGTTTTCGGTCAAACTGCCAGTTTCGGAAAGTGGAGAAAGAGGAGGAGAGGTGGAGGCCGAGTTGGAGGAGGGTTCCTCCCCTAGGCCGGCGCACCTCCCTAGGCCGAGTTGGGGAGGAACTCCTCCCCATGGCGCCGGCCCTCCCACCTATAAAAGGAGGGGCAGGGCCTCCTCCTCTAGACACAACACAAGTTTCCTATCCTCTAAACTAAACCCTAGATCTAGACCCCGGTTTAGAGCTATTCGGTTTAGAGCCTTCTAATTGGTTTAGAGCCTTCTAATTGGTGTGTCTAATTACAAGACCACTAATAGCCTCTCTCATAAGCTCCACCATACTCGCACCGGCTTAAGGCGAAGCCCTGCGGGATTTCCCCTCTACCTCCGGTACCACGCCGTTGTGCTGCCGGAATCGCGAGGAGAGTGCTACAACCTCCGCTGCCTGCTGGAACAAGGGAGAGGAAGGTCTTCGTCGAGTACCGAACGTGTGACCGACTGCGGGAGCGCTGCGGGAACGCGGCGCCGGAAGGATCGTCTACGCGATCTTGAGATCGGAAAGAGTACGACTACATCACCCACGAGAATCTGCTCTCGTTAAACACTTTGGAATCTTCGAGGGTGAGTTATTCCATCGACTCGTTGCTACAATCTAGTAGATAGATCTTGGCTTGTTTGTTTGTATGCGATAGAAAATTTTTGTTTTCCATGCTACGAACCCCTACATTCTTTTCACAAACCACACATAGATCAACCAATGCCATTGCATGTGTGTTCTTTCCACAAACCAGATGGATCAACCAATGTCATTGCATGTGGCTTATTGTCACAAACCACATGGATCAACCCCAATGGCATTGCATGTGTGTTTTTGTCACAAACCACATATGGATCAACCAATGCCATTGCATGTGTGTTCCTGTCATGAACCACATATGGATCCACCAGTTATCATTGTATGCGTGTTTTTTCCACAAACCACATATGTAACCACTAGAGTAATTGCATGTGTGTTCTTTCCACAAGACACATATGGATCAACCAGTGGCATTGCTTGTGTGTTCTTTTCACAAACCACACATGGATCAACCAATGGCATTGCATGTGTGTTCTTTTCAAAAACCACACATAGATGAACTAATTACATTGCATGTGTGTTCTTTTCATGAACCACACATGGATCAACCAATGGCATTGCATGTGTGTTCTTTTCACAAACCACACATATGGATCAACCAGTGACATTGCATGTGTGTTCTTTTCATGAACACACATATGGATCAACCAGTGGCATTGCATGTGTGTTCCTGTCATGAACCACATATGGATCCACCAGTGTTCATTGCATGTTTGTTCTTTCCACAAACCACATATCTATCCATTAGAGTAATTGCATGTGTGTTCTTTCCACAAGCCAGAAATGGATCAACCAATGGCATTGCGTGTGTGTTCTTTTCACAAACCACACATGGATCCACCAGAGTCATTGCATACGTGTTCTTTTCACAAACAACATATGGATCAGCAAATGTCATTACATGTGTGTTCTTTCCACAAACCACATAAGGATCCACCAGTGTCATTGCATGTGTGTTCTTTCCACGAACCACATATGAACCACACCTAGTGTCATTGCATGTCTGTTCTTTTCCACAAACCACATATGGATCCACCAGTGTCGGTGGATGTGTGTTCTTTTCATGAACCATAGCTAGAGTCATTGCATGTGTGTTCTTCCCACAAACCACACATGGATCCACCAGTGTCATGCATGTGTTTTCTTTTCATGAACCACACCCAGTGTCATTGCATGTGTGTTCTTCCCACAAACCACACATGGATCCACCAGTGTCACTAGATGTGTGTTCTTTTCACAAACCACACATAGATCAACCAATGCCATTGCATGTGTGTTCTTTCCACAAACTAGATGGATCAACCAATGTCATTGCATGTGGCTTATTGTCACAAACCACATGGATCAACCCCAATGGCATTGCATGTGTGTTTTTGTCACAAACCACATATGGATCAACCAATGTCATTGCATGTGTGTTCCTTTCATGAACCACATATGGATCCACCAGTTATCATTGCATGCGTGTTTTTTCCACAAACCACATATGTATCCACTATAGTAATTGCATGTGTGTTCTTTCCACAAGCCACATATGGATCAACCAGTGGCATTGCATGTGTGTTCTTTTCACAAACCACACATGGATCAACCAATGGCACTGCATGTGTGTTCTTTTCACAAACCACACATAGATCAACCAATGACATTGCATGCGTGTTCCTTTCATGAACCCACATACGGATCAACCGATGTCATTGCATGCGTGTTCCTGTCATGAATCACATATGGATCCACCAGTGTTCATTGCATGTGTGTTCTTTCCGCAAACCACATATGTATCCACTAGAGTAATTGCATGTGTGTTCTCACAAACCACACATAGATCAACCAATGACATTGCATGTGTGTTCTTTTCATGAACCACACATGGATCAACCAATGGCATTGCATGTGTGTTCTTTTCACAAACCACACATATGGATCAACCAGTGACATTGCATGTGTGTTCTTTTCATGAACCCACATACGGATCAACCGGTGTCATTGCATGCGTGTTACTGTCATGAATCACATATGGATCCACCAGTGTTCATTGCATGTGTGTTCTTTCCACAAACCACATATGTATCCACTAGAGTAATTGCATGTGTGTTCTCACAAACCACACATAGATCAACCAATGACATTGTATGTGTGTTCTTTTCATGAACCACACATGGATCAACCAATGGCATTGCATGTGTGTTCTTTTCACAAACCACACATATGGATCAACCAGTGACATTGCATGTGTGTTCTTTTCATGATCCCACATATGGATCAACCAGTGGTATTGCATGTGTGTTCCTGTCATGAACCACATATGGATCCACCGGTGTTCATTGCATGTTTGTTCTTTCCACAAACCACATATCTATCCACTAGAGTAATTGCATGTGTGTTCTTTCCACAAGCCAGACATGGATCAACCAATGGCATTGCATGTGTGTTCTTTTCACAAACCACACATGGATCAACCAATGTCATTGCATGTGTCATCTTTTCGCAAACCACACATAGATCAACCAATGGCAGTGCATGTGTGTTCTTTTCATGAACCCACATATGGATTAATCAGTGGAATTGCATGTGTGTTCATTCCACAAACCACACATGGATCCACCAGAGTCATTGCATGCGTGTTCTTTTCATAAACAACATATGGATAAGCAAATGTCATTGCATGTGTGTTCTTTCCACAAACCACATAAGGATCCACCAGTGTCATTGCATGTGTGTTCTTTCCACAAACCACATATGAACCACACCTAGTGTCATTGCATGTCTGTTCTTTTCCACAAACCACATATGGATCCACCAGTGTCATTGCATGTGTGTTCTTTCCACAAACCACATATGAACCACACCTAGTGTCATTGCATGTCTGTTCTTTTCCACAAACCACATATGGATCCACACCAGTGTCAGTGGATGTGTGTTCTTCTCATGAACCATAGCTAGAGTCATTGCATGTGTGTTCTTCCCACAAACCACACATGGATCCACCAGTGTCATTGCATGTGTTTTCTTTTCATGAACCACACCCAGTGTCATTGCATGTGTGTTCTTCCCATAAACCACACATGGATCCACCAGTGTCACTAGATGTGTGTTCTTTTCGCAAACTACACATAGATCAACCAATGCCATTGCATGTGTGTTCTTTCCACAAACCAGATGGATCAACCAATGTTATTGCATGTGGCTTATTGTCACAAACCACATGGATCAACCCCAATGGCATTGCATGTGTGTTTTTGTCACAAACCACATATGGATCAACCAATGCCATTGCATGTGTGTTCCTGTCATGAACCACATATGGATCCACCAGTTATCATTGCATGCGTGTTTTTTCCACAAACCACATATGTATCCACTAGAGTAATTGCATGTGTGTTCTTTCCACAAGACACATATGGATCAACCAGTGGCATTGCTTGTGTGTTCTTTTCACAAACCACACATGGATCAACCAATGGCATTGCATGTGTGTTCTTTTCACAAACCACACATAGATGAACTAATTACATTGCATGTGTGTTCTTTTCATGAACCACACATGGATCAACCAATGGCATTGCATGTGTGTTCTTTTCACAAACCACACATATGGATCAACCAGTGACATTGCATGTGTGTTCTTTTCATGAACCCACATATGGATCAACCAGTGGCATTGCATGTGTGTTCCTGTCATGAACCACATATGGATCCACCAGTGTTCATTGCATGTTTGTTCTTTCCACAAACCACATATCTATCCACTAGAGTAATTGCATGTTTGTTCTTTCCACAAGCCAGAAATGGATCAACCAATGGCATTGCGTGTGTGTTCTTTTCACAAACCACACATGGATCCACCAGAGTCATTGCATACGTGTTCTTTTCACAAACAACATATGGATCAGCAAATGTCATTGCATGTGTGTTCTTTCCACAAACCACATAAGGATCCACTAGTGTCATTGCATGTGTGTTCTTTCCACAAACCACATATGGACCACACCTAGTGTCATTGCATGTCTGTTCTTTTCCACAAACCACATATGGATCCACCAGTGTCAGTGGATGTGTGTTCTTTTCATGAACCATAGCTAGAGTCATTGCATGTGTGTTCTTCCCACAAACCACACATGGATCCACCAGTGTCATGCATGTGTTTTCTTTTCATGAACCACACCCAGTGTCATTGCATGTGTGTTCTTCCCACAAACCACACATGGATCCACCAGTGTCACTAGATGTGTGTTCTTTTCACAAACCACACATAGATCAACCAATGCCATTGCATGTGTGTTCTTTCCACAAACTAGATGGATCAACCAATGTCATTGCATGTGGCTTATTGTCACAAACCACATGGATCAACCCCAATGGCATTGCATGTGTGTTTTTTTCACAAACCACATATGGATCAACCAATGTCATTGCATGTGTGTTCCTTTCATGAACCACATATGGATCCACCAGTTATCATTGCATGCGTGTTTTTTCCACAAACCACATATGTATCCATTATAGTAATTGCATGTGTGTTCTTTCCACAAGCCACATATGGATCAACCAGTGGCATTGCATGTGTGTTCTTTTCACAAACCACACATGGATCAACCAATGGCACTGCATGTGTGTTCTTTTCACAAACCACACATAGATCAACCAATGACATTGCATGCGTGTTCCTTTCATGAACCCACATACGGATCAACCGGTGTCATTGCATGCGTGTTCCTGTCATGAATCACATATGGATCCACCAGTGTTCATTGCATGTGTGTTCTTTCCACAAACCACATATGTATCCACTAGAGTAATTGCATGTGTGTTCTCACAAACCACACATAGATCAACCAATGAAATTGCATGTGTGTTCTTTTCATGAACCACACATGGATCAACCAATGGCATTTCATGTGTGTTCTTTTCACAAACCACACATATGGATCAACCAGTGACATTGCATGTGTGTTCTTTTCATGATCCCACATATGGATCAACCAGTGGTATTGCATGTGTGTTCCTGTCATGAACCACATATGGATCCACCGGTGTTCATTGCATGTTTGTTCTTTCCACAAACCACATATCTATCCACTAGAGTAATTGCATGTGTGTTCTTTCCACAAGCCAGACATGGATCAACCAATGGCATTGCGTGTGTGTTCTTTTCACAAACCACACATGGATCAACCAATGTCATTGCATGTGTGTTCTTTTCACAAACCACACATAGATCAACCAATGGCATTGCATGTGTGTTCTTTTCATGAACCCACATATGGATTAATCAGTGGAATTGCGTGTGTGTTCTTTTCACAAACCACACATGGATCCACCAGAGTCATTGCATACGTGTTCTTTTCACAAACAACATATGGATCAGCAAATGTCATTGCATGTGTGTTCTTTCCACAAACCACATAAGGATCCACCAGTGTCATTGCATGTGTGTTCTTTCCACAAACCACATATGAACCACACCTAGTGTCATTGCATGTCTGTTCTTTTCCACAAACCACATATGGATCCACCAGTGTCGGTGGATGTGTGTTCTTTTCATGAACCATAGCTAGAGTCATTGCATGTGTGTTCTTCCCACAAACCACACATGGATCCACCAGTGTCATGCATGTGTTTTCTTTTCATGAACCACACCCAGTGTCATTGCATGTGTGTTCTTCCCATAAACCACACATGGATCCACCAGTGTCACTAGATGTGTGTTCTTTTCACAAACTACACATAGATCAACCAATTCCATTGCATGTGTGTTCTTTCCACAAACCAGATGGATCAACCAATGTTATTGCATGTGGCTTATTGTCACAAACCACATGGATCAACCCCAATGGCATTGCATGTGTGTTTTTGTCACAAACCACATATGGATCAACCAATGCCATTGCATGTGTGTTCCTGTCATGAACCACATATGGATCCACCAGTTATCATTGCATGCGTGTTTTTTCCACAAACCACATATGTATCCACTAGAGTAATTGCATGTGTGTTCTTTCCACAAGACACATATGGATCAACCAGTGGCATTGCTTGTGTGTTCTTTTCACAAACCACACATGGATCAACCAATGGCATTGCATGTGTGTTCTTTTCACAAACCACACATAGATGAACTAATTACATTGCATGTGTGTTCTTTTCATGAACCACACATGGATCAACCAATGGCATTGCATGTGTGTTCTTTTCACAAACCACACATATGGATCAACCAGTGACATTGCATGTGTGTTCTTTTCATGAACCCACATATGGATCAACCAGTGGCATTGCATGTGTGTTCCTGTCATGAACCACATATGGATCCACCAGTGTTCATTGCATGTTTGTTCTTTCCACAAACCACATATCTATCCACTAGAGTAATTGCATGTGTGTTCTTTCCACAAGCCAGAAATGGATCAACCAATGGCATTGCGTGTGTGTTCTTTTCACAAACCACACATGGATCCACCAGAGTCATTGCATACGTGTTCTTTTCACAAACAACATATGGATCAGCAAATGTCATTGCATGTGTGTTCTTTCCACAAACCACATAAGGATCCACTAGTGTCATTGCATGTGTGTTCTTTCCACAAACCACATATGGACCACACCTAGTGTCATTGCATGTCTGTTCTTTTCCACAAACCACATATGGATCCACCAGTGTCAGTGGATGTGTGTTCTTTTCATGAACCATAGCTAGAGTCATTGCATGTGTGTTCTTCCCACAAACCACACATGGATCCACCAGTGTCATGCATGTGTTTTCTTTTCATGAACCACACCCAGTGTCATTGCATGTGTGTTCTTCCCACAAACCACACATGGATCCACCAGTGTCACTAGATGTGTGTTCTTTTCACAAACCACACATAGATCAACCAATGCCATTGCATGTGTGTTCTTTCCACAAACTAGATGGATCAACCAATGTCATTGCATGTGGCTTATTGTCACAAACCACATGGATCAACCCCAATGGCATTGCATGTGTGTTTTTTTCACAAACCACATATGGATCAACCAATGTCATTGCATGTGTGTTCCTTTCATGAACCACATATGGATCCACCAGTTATCATTGCATGCGTGTTTTTTCCACAAACCACATATGTATCCACTATAGTAATTGCATGTGTGTTCTTTCCACAAGCCACATATGGATCAACCAGTGGCATTGCATGTGTGTTCTTTTCACAAACCACACATGGATCAACCAATGGCACTGCATGTGTGTTCTTTTCACAAACCACACATAGATCAACCAATGACATTGCATGCGTGTTCCTTTCATGAACCCACATACGGATCAACCGGTGTCATTGCATGCGTGTTCCTGTCATGAATCACATATGGATCCACCAGTGTTCATTGCATGTGTGTTCTTTCCACAAACCACATATGTATCCACTAGAGTAATTGCATGTGTGTTCTCACAAACCACACATAGATCAACCAATGAAATTGCATGTGTGTTCTTTTCATGAACCACACATGGATCAACCAATGGCATTTCATGTGTGTTCTTTTCACAAACCACACATATGGATCAACCAGTGACATTGCATGTGTGTTCTTTTCATGATCCCACATATGGATCAACCAGTGGTATTGCATGTGTGTTCCTGTCATGAACCACATATGGATCCACCGGTGTTCATTGCATGTTTGTTCTTTCCACAAACCACATATCTATCCACTAGAGTAATTGCATGTGTGTTCTTTCCACAAGCCAGACATGGATCAACCAATGGCATTGCGTGTGTGTTCTTTTCACAAACCACACATGGATCAACCAATGTCATTGCATGTGTGTTCTTTTCACAAACCACACATAGATCAACCAATGGCATTGCATGTGTGTTCTTTTCATGAACCCACATATGGATTAATCAGTGGAATTGCGTGTGTGTTCTTTTCACAAACCACACATGGATCCACCAGAGTCATTGCATACGTGTTCTTTTCACAAACAACATATGGATCAGCAAATGTCATTGCATGTGTGTTCTTTCCACAAACCACATAAGGATCCACCAGTGTCATTGCATGTGTGTTCTTTCCACAAACCACATATGAACCACACCTAGTGTCATTGCATGTCTGTTCTTTTCCACAAACCACATATGGATCCACCAGTGTCGGTGGATGTGTGTTCTTTTCATGAACCATAGCTAGAGTCATTGCATGTGTGTTCTTCCCACAAACCACACATGGATCCACCAGTGTCATGCATGTGTTTTCTTTTCATGAACCACACCCAGTGTCATTGCATGTGTGTTCTTCCCACAAACCACACATGGATCCACCAGTGTCACTAGATGTGTGTTCTTTTCACAAACCACACATAGATCAACCAATGCCATTGCATGTGTGTTCTTTCCACAAACTAGATGGATCAACCAATGTCATTGCATGTGGCTTATTGTCACAAACCACATGGATCAACCCCAATGGCATTGCATGTGTGTTTTTGTCACAAACCACATATGGATCAACCAATGTCATTGCATGTGTGTTCCTTTCATGAACCACATATGGATCCACCAGTTATCATTGCATGCGTGTTTTTTCCACAAACCACATATGTATCCACTATAGTAATTGCATGTGTGTTCTTTCCACAAGCCACATATGGATCAACCAGTGGCATTGCATGTGTGTTCTTTTCACAAACCACACATGGATCAACCAATGGCACTGCATGTGTGTTCTTTTCACAAACCACACATAGATCAACCAATGACATTGCATGCGTGTTCCTTTCATGAACCCACATACGGATCAACCGATGTCATTGCATGCGTGTTCCTGTCATGAATCACATATGGATCCACCAGTGTTCATTGCATGTGTGTTCTTTCCACAAACCACATATGTATCCACTAGAGTAATTGCATGTGTGTTCTCACAAACCACACATAGATCAACCAATGACATTGCATGTGTGTTCTTTTCATGAACCACACATGGATCAACCAATGGCATTGCATGTGTGTTCTTTTCACAAACCACACATATGGATCAACAAGTGACATTGCATGTGTGTTCTTTTCATGAACCCACATACGGATCAACCGGTGTCATTGCATGCGTGTTCCTGTCATGAATCACATATGGATCCACCAGTGTTCATTGCATGTGTGTTCTTTCCACAAACCACATATGTATCCACTACAGTAATTGCATGTGTGTTCTCACAAACCACACATAGATCAACCAATGACATTGCATGTGTGTTCTTTTCATGAACCACACATGGATCAACCAATGGCATTGCATGTGTGTTCTTTTCACAAACCACACATATGGATCAACCAGTGACATTGCATGTGTGTTCTTTTCATGATCCCACATATGGATCAACCAGTGGTATTGCATGTGTGTTCCTGTCATGAACCACATATGGATCCACCGGTGTTCATTGCATGTTTGTTCTTTCCACAAACCACATATCTATCCACTAGAGTAATTGCATGTGTGTTCTTTCCACAAGCCAGACATGGATCAACCAATGGCATTGCATGTGTGTTCTTTTCACAAACCACACATGGATCAACCAATGTCATTGCATGTGTCATCTTTTCGCAAACCACACATAGATCAACCAATGGCAGTGCATGTGTGTTCTTTTCATGAACCCACATATGGATTAATCAGTGGAATTGCATGTGTGTTCATTCCACAAACCACACATGGATCCACCAGAGTCATTGCATGCGTGTTCTTTTCATAAACAACATATGGATAAGCAAATGTCATTGCATGTGTGTTCTTTCCACAAACCACATAAGGATCCACCAGTGTCATTGCATGTGTGTTCTTTCCACAAACCACATATGAACCACACCTAGTGTCATTGCATGTCTGTTCTTTTCCACAAACCACATATGGATCCACCAGTGTCATTGCATGTGTGTTCTTTCCACAAACCACATATGAACCACACCTAGTGTCATTGCATGTCTGTTCTTTTCCACAAACCACATATGGATCCACACCAGTGTCAGTGGATGTGTGTTCTTCTCATGAACCATAGCTAGAGTCATTGCATGTGTGTTCTTCCCACAAACCACACATGGATCCACCAGTGTCATTGCATGTGTTTTCTTTTCATGAACCACACCCAGTGTCATTGCATGTGTGTTCTTCCCATAAACCACACATGGATCCACCAGTGTCACTAGATGTGTGTTCTTTTCACAAACTACACATAGATCAACCAATGCCATTGCATGTGTGTTCTTTCCACAAACCAGATGGATCAACCAATGTTATTGCATGTGGCTTATTGTCACAAACCACATGGATCAACCGCAATGGCATTGCATGTGTGTTTTTGTCACAAACCACATATGGATCAACCAATGCCATTGCATGTGTGTTCCTGTCATGAACCACATATGGATCCACCAGTTATCATTGCATGCGTGTTTTTTCCACAAACCACATATGTATCCACTAGAGTAATTGCATGTGTGTTCTTTCCACAAGACACATATGGATCAACCAGTGGCATTGCTTGTGTGTTCTTTTCACAAACCACACATGGATCAACCAATGGCATTGCATGTGTGTTCTTTTCACAAACCACACATAGATGAACTAATTACATTGCATGTGTGTTCTTTTCATGAACCACACATGGATCAACCAATGGCATTGCATGTGTGTTCTTTTCACAAACCACACATATGGATCAACCAGTGACATTGCATGTGTGTTCTTTTCATGAACCCACATATGGATCAACCAGTGGCATTGCATGTGTGTTCCTGTCATGAACCACATATGGATCCACCAGTGTTCATTGCATGTTTGTTCTTTCCACAAACCACATATCTATCCACTAGAGTAATTGCATGTGTGTTCTTTCCACAAGCCAGAAATGGATCAACCAATGGCATTGCGTGTGTGTTCTTTTCACAAACCACACATGGATCCACCAGAGTCATTGCATACGTGTTCTTTTCACAAACAACATATGGATCAGCAAATGTCATTGCATGTGTGTTCTTTCCACAAACCACATAAGGATCCACTAGTGTCATTGCATGTGTGTTCTTTCCACAAACCACATATGAACCACACCTAGTGTCATTGCATGTCTGTTCTTTTCCACAAACCACATATGGATCCACCAGTGTCAGTGGATGTGTGTTCTTTTCATGAACCATAGCTAGAGTCATTGCATGTGTGTTCTTCCCACAAACCACACATGGATCCACCAGTGTCATGCATGTGTTTTCTTTTCATGAACCACACCCAGTGTCATTGCATGTGTGTTCTTCCCACAAACCACACATGGATCCACCAGTGTCACTAGATGTGTGTTCTTTTCACAAACCACACATAGATCAACCAATGCCATTGCATGTGTGTTCTTTCCACAAACTAGATGGATCAACCAATGTCATTGCATGTGGCTTATTGTCACAAACCACATGGATCAACCCCAATGGCATTGCATGTGTGTTTTTTTCACAAACCACATATGGATCAACCAATGTCATTGCATGTGTGTTCCTTTCATGAACCACATATGGATCCACCAGTTATCATTGCATGCGTGTTTTTTCCACAAACCACATATGTATCCACTATAGTAATTGCATGTGTGTTCTTTCCACAAGCCACATATGGATCAACCAGTGGCATTGCATGTGTGTTCTTTTCACAAACCACACATGGATCAACCAATGGCACTGCATGTGTGTTCTTTTCACAAACCACTCATAGATCAACCAATGACATTGCATGCGTGTTCCTTTCATGAACCCACATACGGATCAACCGGTGTCATTGCATGCGTGTTCCTGTCATGAATCACATATGGATCCACCAGTGTTCATTGCATGTGTGTTCTTTCCACAAACCACATATGTATCCACTAGAGTAATTGCATGTGTGTTCTCACAAACCACACATAGATCAACCAATGAAATTGCATGTGTGTTCTTTTCATGAACCACACATGGATCAACCAATGGCATTTCATGTGTGTTCTTTTCACAAACCACACATATGGATCAACCAGTGACATTGCATGTGTGTTCTTTTCATGATCCCACATATGGATCAACCAGTGGTATTGCATGTGTGTTCCTGTCATGAACCACATATGGATCCACCGGTGTTCATTGCATGTTTGTTCTTTCCACAAACCACATATCTATCCACTAGAGTAATTGCATGTGTGTTCTTTCCACAAGCCAGACATGGATCAACCAATGGCATTGCGTGTGTGTTCTTTTCACAAACCACACATGGATCAACCAATGTCATTGCATGTGTGTTCTTTTCACAAACCACACATAGATCAACCAATGGCATTGCATGTGTGTTCTTTTCATGAACCCACATAAGGATTAATCAGTGGAATTGCATGTGTGTTCATTCGACAAACCACACATGGATCCACCAGAGTCATTGCATACGTGTTCTTTTCACAAACAACATATGGATCAGCAAATGTCATTGCATGTGTGTTCTTTCCACAAACCACATAAGGATCCACCAGTGTCATTGCATGTGTGTTCTTTCCACAAACCACATATGTACCACACCTAGTGTCATTGCATGTGTGTTCTTCCCACAAACCACCCATGGATCCACCAGTGTCATGCATGTGTTTTCTTTTCATGAACCACACCCAGTGTCATTGCATGTGTGTTCTTCCCACAAACCACACATGGATCCACCAGTGTCACTAGATGTGTGTTCTTTTCACAAACCACACATAGATCAACCAATGCCATTGCATGTGTGTTCTTTCCACAAACTAGATGGATCAACCAATGTCATTGCATGTGGCTTATTGTCACAAACCACATGGATCAACCCCAATGGCATTGCATGTGTGTTTTTGTCACAAACCAATGACATTGCATGCGTGTTCCTTTCATGAAACCACATACGGATCAACCGGTGTCATTGCATGCGTGTTCCTGTCATGAATCACATATGGATCCACCAGTGTTCATTGCATGTGTGTTCTTTCCACAAACCACATATGTATCCACTAGAGTAATTGCATGTGTGTTCTCACAAACCACACATAGATCAACCAATGAAATTGCATGTGTGTTCTTTTCATGAACCACACATGGATCAACCAATGGCATTGCATGTGTGTTCTTTTCACAAACCACACATATGGATCAACAAGTGACATTGCATGTGTGTTCTTTTCATGATCCCACATATGGATCAACCAGTGGTATTGCATGTGTGTTCCTGTCATGAACCACATATGGATCCACCGGTGTTCATTGCATGTTTGTTCTTTCCACAAACCACATATCTATCCACTAGAGTAATTGCATGTGTGTTCTTTCCACAAGCCATACATGGATCAACCAATGGCATTGCATGTGTGTTCTTTCCACAAGCCACATATGGATCAACCAGTGGCATTGCATGTGTGTTCTTTTCACAAACCACACATGGATCAACCAATGGCATTGCATGTGTGTTCTTTTCACCAACCACACATAGATCAAACAATGACATTGCATGTGTGTTCTTTTCATGAACCCACATACAGATCAACCCGTGTCATTGCATGTGTGTTCCTGTCATGAACCACATATGGATCCACCAGTGTTCATTGCATGTGTGTTCTTTCCACAAACCACATATGTATCCACTAGAGTAATTGCATGTGTGTTCTTCTCACAAACCACACATGGATCGACCAATGGCATTGCATGTGTGTTCTTTTCACAAACCACACATAGATCAACCAAGGACATTGCATGTGTGTTCTTTTCATGAACCACAAATGGATCAACCAATGGCATTGCATGTGTGTTCTTTTCACAAGCCACACATATGGATCAACCAGTGACATTGCATGTGTGTTCTTTTCATGAACCCACATATGGATCAACCAGTGGCATTGCATGTGTGTTCCTGTCATGAACCACATATGGATCCACAAGTGTTCATTGCTGTGTGTTCTTTCCACAAACCACATATGTATCCACTAGAGTAATTGCATGTGTGTTCTTTCCACAAGACACATATGGATCAACCAGTGGCATTGCTTGTGTGTTCTTTTCACAAACCACATATGGATCAACCAATGGCATTACATGTGTGTTCTTCTCACAAACCACACATAGATAAACCAATGGCATTGCATGTGTGTTCTTTTCATGAACCCACATATGGATGAACCAGTGTCATTGCATGTGTGTTCCTGTCATGAACCAAATATTGGTCCACCAGTGTTCATTGCATCTGTGTTCTTTCCACAAACCACACATGGATCCACCAGTGTCATTGGATGTGTGTTCTTTTCATGAACCACACCCAGTGTCATTGCATGTGTGTTCTTCTCACAAACCACACATGGATCCACCAGTGTCACTGGATGTGTGTTCTTTTCATGAACCACACCCAGAGTCATTGCATGTCTGTTCTTTTCACTATCAATACAAATGGATCCACCCAGTGTCAATGGATGTGTGTTCTTTTCATGAACCACAACTAGAGTCATTGGTGAAGGAAATATGCCCTAAGAGGCAATAATAAAGTTGTTATTATGTATTCCTTGTATATGATAGATGTTTATTTTGCATGCTATAATTGTATTGATAGGAAACATCAATACATGTGTGTTTAATAAACAAAAAGGGTTCCTAGTTATGCCTCTCTTATAGACTAGCTTGTTGATTAACAAGATGATCAAGGTTTCCTGATCATGGACATTGGATGTTGTTAATAACAAGGTCACAGCATTTGTGAAATGATGTGATGAACATTCATCCGAAGTATAGCATTACGATCAAGTCATTATGTTTATATTCCTATAACATCATACGAAGTAATCTTTGTCCTTAGACCATGAGATCATGTTAATTGCTAACACCGGAAGAGTATCTTGATAACATCAAACGTCACACCGTAATAGGGTGACTATAAAGATGGGTTCAGTACTACGAAGGTGTTATGTTGAGGCTCATGGATCAAGAGTGGAATTTGTCAATCCAGATGAAGGATAGATATACTCTGGGCCCTCTCGGTGATATCACATTAGGATAGCTTGCAAGCAAGTGATGTGATCACTAGAATGTTATATCACGAGAACGAGAAAAGAGTGCATGTCGGTAACGAGATCAAACTAGGTATGGAGATACCGATGATTGAATCTCAGACATGTAATATATCGAGAGACAAAGGGATTTAGTTACAAGCATTAAAGGTTCTCTGTCACATCCCAAGATTTTCCAAATCTTGTAATGTGAAAAATAAATAAACAAAATAAATTTTTGTTGAAAATCAGGGTGAAAAGAAACTTTTGTTTCTAAAAGGAAACTTAAAATCCCATCCAGAACAAACTTTGGCTAAAGTTTGAATCCAACAAAATCCAAATCAAGGGAAATGCATTCCTCAATGAATGTATCTGGAAATTTGAACACTTGGAAAATAAATTCAAAATCCCTAAGCCCTAATGGAAGGAAATCATTTTCCAAAGTATCTCCAAATCTATGGATTTGATCTATACCAAAAAATTGATCAACAAATAATCACAAAGGATCAAGAAAGACCTTAGAGATTGGTTTCACTTAGTTTGGAACCATAGACAAAATCTTATGAACCATAGACCTTAGAGATTGGTTTCACAATTGAATTTCCAAAGCCTTTAAAGCCCTTACCAGAACCCATACCTTTTGGTGAACAAATAATCCTAAAGGGATTTATAAGGATAAACATTTATCAAAGGAAAATAAATTGTTTTGGAAACACTAATTTAGATCTTTTAATAAAAGACTTTGTTTTCAAATGAAAAGGTGAGCCAAATTAATTTTGGCCAAGCTTTTGTAATAAAATATTTTTGTTTTGATAAAATGAGTAAAGGTTTATTTAAATAAAATAATAAGGATTTAAATATCCAATTTTATTTAAGTAAAGGCTTTTCCCATTTTAAATGAACACCAAGTATTTTATTACTACTTTGAAATCTTTTATTAAAAGGTTTTGATTAAAATGAGTAAAGAATTATTTAAATAAAATAATAAGGATTTAAATATCCAATTTTATTTAAGTAAAGGCTTTTCCCATTTTAAATGAACACTAAAACTTATTTTATATAAGTTTTCCAAAAATAAAACCTACTAAAGTGTTTTGGTTTTATTTTGGATTTCAAAATAAAGTTTTTAAATAAACAAATCCTATATGGATTATTAACTAAGGTCCATTTATTTAATTATTGAATGGATCCTAAAACAAATAAAAACATAATTTTTGTTTTGAGTTTTGGATTATGTCTTAAACAGAACCAAACTCAAATGAAAAGTTTGTTGCTTGTTTGAATTGTTTTGAACCTTGTTTGATTGTTTGAATAATTGGTTGAAATTCAAAACAGAAAAAGAATTAGAAAAGGAAAAAGTTCTAGACAGAAAAAAATAGAGCAGCCCACTAAGGCCCAGCAAAACCAGCCCAGTCTTCTCCTCAAATAAAACATTTGGCACCAACTTTCTTACCCACTCAGTCACAGACAAACGGGACCCACTTCTCCCTCTCACTCACTCGCTGACAACAGACCCCACCTCCTCTTATTTTTCCCCGAACCGTTTTTCCTCACCGCCGAATCAGCCCACAGAGACACTGACTAGTGGACCTCCTCCTCTCTCCTTTTCCCACTGACCAGAGGACCCCACCACCACCTCCTTCTTCTTCCCCGCGCGACCCTGTCTCCCCCAGACTTTGCTGCCGTTGCTGCCATTCAAGCCGCGATCAATTCACAGTAAAGCCGTGCATTAAACCTCGTTGTGACCTCGCTCTTTTAAACGCCAGCGCCTTCTCCTCCATTTCCCCCAGACCACTCCCACTCTCTGCCCCTAGGCTGCACGAATTGCTCTCTGCAACCCCGCCGTCTCCGACGAGCTGTCGCAGCGATTCCGGCCAACTCCGACCACCCCTCTGCCTCTACTTCACGCGAGTGGACTCCTCTCGACCTCACGCATCACCTAGTACTCCTGGTTCGCCCGCGGGTGCCCCAGAACCTCGACTCTGTCAAGCTCTGAGAAACACCGCCGTCCGCTTCAACTCTGGCGAACTCCATAGGTAGCTTCCAGCCGCCCCTCTTCTTTTCGATGATGCGCCTAAGACCAGTGACTTCTTCCGCAACTAACGCCGTCGTTCTCGTGTCCTAGCTCACACCGTAGCGTCGCCTCCGTCGTCAACAGTGAGCACCACCGTCTGTCTTCAACTCCGGCGAAGCCCACAGGTAGTTTCCGGCCGCCCCTCTACCTCTCGATCATGCACACGACTTCGCCTTGACCATGTGAATCTAACCGCGTCGTCATTTTGCTTTGAGGTGATCCACAGCGCCGTCCACGACGACCACCTGACGCACCCGACGCCGCCACGAACTCTGGCGAGAGATTCCACCTAGCCCCGAGCGCCCCTTGACCAACCGCGAGTACGTTAAGCATCGCCGTGACCCCCTGAGACCGGTGAGCAACTCCTCTTTCTCCCTCACCCCCTGTAGCGTCGCCTCCGTCATCAACCGACCATTTCGCCGCCGGTAGCCATCGCTCCGCCGCCAGTTTTTGGCCAGGGCAATAGGAACCGTTAGATCTGCATCTGATGGCTTGGATAGAATGACTAACCGAAGGGGTACGCGTTGATCTGAGCCGCACCTGCCCCTTTTAATCCAGTGGTCTGTGTCACTCGATCCAGACGAACCGGTATGGACCAATAGGAACACGACGCGTGGCACTAGATCTGTTTAAAAGAAATTTGAAAACAGAATTATTTGCCATTTTCAAACCCTTGTATCTTTGGATCCACACATCCAAAAATTACAAATTTTATGTCTTTGGAATCAGCAAGACAAGACCTAACCAACCCTACCCTTAGTTTAGCAAATAGTATCTGTTATCTTGTTTGATTTTGCAGATTCTTTTGTGTGCTTGCTAACATTAGAAAAATTGTTTAAAAATGTTTTTAAGGATAAAACCTTTGCAAATTGGTTTGTTGTGACCTTACTGACCCTAGGAACCAACCTTGTCTTGGAAAATGATTTTTGTAAAGGTTTAGAATGGATTAATTAGTTTAGTCCATTTCTAGCCAAACAAAACTATTGTTTTGTTTATGAAAATGGTTTTGAGTAAAATTTTTGGAGAAAATGGTTTAGACCAAACCTACTGACCCAAACACCAAGTTTTGCAATAGCAACTCATTTGGTGAACCCTATAGGTTAGTGCCTTAGTAGAAATATTTCTACACCACATAGAATGACACTTTGTTTTGAAAATGGTTTTGAGGTGAAACCTTTTGCTAACAACTTTGCCACTTTGGTAAATGACCAATTTGGATCTTACAAAGTTTAGGAATCTAATAGAGACCCTCTTTGCAAATGACTTTGCCACTTGACCAAAATGACCAATAGGTGTGCCCAAATGTCTGACCCATTAGGAACCACTTTTTCAAACAAAACAAAGCTTGGCATGCTTGCATGCATTACTTTGACTTTGCCATTTGGTAAATGATCAATTTGGAACCTACAAAGTTTAGAAGCCTAGTGGAGACCATCCTTACAATAGAACCAACCTTTGCATGCTTATGCATGACTTAGATCCCATTACCTTGTGTGTGAGAGATTGTTTGTTTGACTTTGTTTTGGAATGTAAATTGAATTTGTGTTTGCTTGATTGGTAGATTGAGTTTGTGCCTTGCTTGATTGAATTGTAGTGACTTGAAGAGTGTGATTGTTGCAAGGACAAGGAGTGAACTTATACCCTCTACCAAAAAGGCAAGTGATGCTTCATATCTATATCCCATTATTTTCACTATGCATTAGTGTTTTTGCTAAGTAAAACTTGCATGGTTTTTATTTTGCTAAGTATAGACCTTGCTATAGGAAAACCTAGTAGATGAATCCTTAGTAGGATCTTCCTAAGTTAAGATTCCTATTACTATCAAGCTTAGCCTAGCTAATAGAAAACTTGGGTGGTATATATGTTCACACTATGGAAAAATCTCTAAGTCTGAGGACTTATGTTTTTGTTTAATAAAACAACTAAGTTAATGAATCTCCTGGGTGGATTGGGACTTGCAAGGTGGTTTTTGGTTGAGTGGTTCACAAGGCCCATGTCTATGGTTTACCTTAGTGTATCTCACTTGTGGATGGCCACCCAGGAAACAAAGAGATTTGAGATGTCAAATGTTGAGAAGCTTCAAGTGCAACCACTTGGCAATATGGGCTCTGCCATGATCTTAGGTTGCTAGAACTTAGTCTCTTGGACAGTGGGTGGTAGTGTTTGATAGGTTGGAACGCGTCCATGATGGTCTAAGGAAAAGCTTCTGAAAGATCTTGTCTTGGGAAACCAAGTCTTGTGGGGAAAGTGCACCACCTCTGCAGAGTGTAAAATCTAAGTACTTAGCCATGTCCCTGGTAAAGGACAATTTGAGCATCAAGACATGGAAGCAATCAAGAATCTCATCATTCCAATTTCTAAATTAAAACTTGTGGGTGAACAAGGGTTGTGTGAATTCCTCAATCTTTGATGGAAAGATGGCTTGGTACAAGGATCTTGAAATCTTAGATTGGGAAAAATGATTTTGCCAAGCACTTCAGTCAATGATTGGTAGATGCCTCGAGAAGGATCTTCAGTCTTTGATTGGTAGATGCCTTGGGAAAGTTTTTGCAATAATTGTTGCCAAGCAAATCTTCAGTCTTTGATTGGTAGATGCCTTGGGAAAGTTTTTGCAATAATTGTTGCCAAGCAAATCTTCAGTCTTTGATTGGTAGATGCCCTGAGTGGATCTTCAGTCTTTGATTGGTAGATGCCTTGGGAAAGTTTTTGCCAAACAAAAACTTAGTATTTTCAAAATGATAGGGAAAAATATATTTTGAGCAATGCAAGCCTCAACTCCACTTAGCCAAATGCATATAGATGTTAGACTCCACTATACTACCAAAGTATCACTTGCCAATACAATTCAAATGTATTGACCCTTGTGGCTGTAACTTGTAATGTTGCAGGTTTGATTGATTTTAGTGAAGATTGATTGATTAGGATTACAAAGTCTACAACCAACATCTGCCTGTGGCACTTTGAAGATGAAGGACCCATGACTATAGTTATTCCGCTGCAATGTAATGTAATAGCCTAATGAGCTATGTATTGATGTAATAAAATTATGTTATTCCTGGTTATAAAGTTGTATTATGACCTTTGTTTCTTGATATTACATCTTAACTGTGGATGCTAGCAAATGATCCAGGGACTAGCATTGTAAACACAGGGGACTCAATCTTATTAAAGGTTGGGGACCTTACAGATGGTATCAGAGCATTGTGTTGCCAGTAGGATTTGTAAACCCTAGGATTGGACAAAAACCCTTAGACAATAGGAGTTGTCTTATTCCAAAACTTATTTATAAAACAATCTTGTAAACTCTTTCCTCAATCATTTTTGGTTTCAACTCTACTTCTCTTCTATTTCAACTTAATGGAAAAGCCTACCCTTTGACCAAAGACTTCATCATGTGCAAAGGACTCCATCAACTCTAGTGACTTCAACATCTTCAGCATGTTCACCAAGACTTCCAACTTGGATGACACTAAAGGCTACAAGTGAGACAAGAAATGTTACTCAAGACTTGAAGACTAAGGAAACACAACTTAGAAGGAGCCCTCAACATCTTTGAAGTTTTGTGACCAAGACACAAGAATTCTCCAAGGATACAAAGATCTTTTCAAGAAGAATCAACCAAGGATGGAAGGATCACAAGTGAACCATATAGTTGGACCACCATATTTAGTTTAAGTCAAACACACCAACTTATGTGGTGTAACAAAAATTATTTTTGGTTGCCTACAAATGTGCTTGAAACTTGTTGTTTGAGTGGAGTGTTTGTTTGTGATTGCTTGCACATTGCTTGTGTGAATTGTGATGTGTGTGATTAGGATTGATTCCCATAGAAATCTTTTGTCTATTCTAATCCCAATCCAACCCAAACAGATGACTTCTCCAAGAAACTCCAACATCAAGGATGGTGACAACAACAACAATCAAGAGGACAACATGAGAGAACTCATAGCAACCCAAAACCAGTTGAACGAACTAACAGCTCAGTTCATAGCCAACAATAGTGAATGTTTGTTAATTAAAGTAATTAACAAAATTCTGAATAAATTTAATAAAAAGAGTTTTATTAAATGAGAGAGCATTAAATTTGGAGAAATTTAATGCATTTAAAGTGGAGACTTTAAAAGGGAATGTGAAGAGGCATTTTAATGTGGAGGGGTTACCACCACATGAATGGGGGAGGTGAGGGGTCACCCCCCCATGCGCCGGCCATGGAGATAGGGGGCACCCCCCTCCTCCTATAAAAGGCCACCCATTCCCTCCTTCATCCACACACCTCCTTGTGAAGGATCTCTCTCCCCCTCTAGAATTATTCCCCCATGGTCTCGGATTAGAGAGATACATGTTCCCGGTGGCATTTTGTCTGGAAGGAGTTGCTTCTTCCGCTGGATCGCTGGAGCGAGGAGGTGGAGGTTGTTCGGTGGCTTGAACGTGTGTGCGAGTGCGGATGCGCTGCTGAGTTGCGGCGCTCGGACTTCCTCACGATCTTGAGATCGGCAAGCGTACGACTACATCAACCACGAGTTCCTACTCATTAACAAAACTCGTTGTCTTCGAGGGTAAGTTCTCCATGGATGTATGTCCACCCGTTGCTCTGTATCTAGTAGATAGATCTTGGCGTATAGTTCTCATCGTAGGAATTTTTTTATTTTCTATGCTGCGGACCCAACAGTGGCACCAGAGCCTGATCTATGCGTACGTGTTTTGCACGGGTAGTACACATATGTTTATATGTGGGCGATGATGATCATGTTATTGCATCTTCTATGTACTTTGGATATTGGTGGCATAGTGGGATGAAGTGGCCCGGACCAACCTTACATGTCATCGTACATGAGACCGGTTCCACGACTGACATGCAACTAGTTTTGCATAAGTGGCTAGCGGGTGTCTGTCTCTCCTACTATAGTCAATATCTGATTTACAACGAGTTGCTAATAACTTGGTTATCCTCGTTGTGGTTCATGTTCATAGGTAAGACCGGTTCTATCTCCGAAAGCCCTAAGAGACGTAAAACTTGCAATTGATAAATTAGAGGCATCTAGTTTAGATCGTTGCTGGGCTAGTGTATTGATATGGTATTGCTGTAAGTAGATGTATGATAGATACTCTTACAACTCACTTAACGTGTAAGTTCCATAGACCTTGGCCTTACACACAAAGGAATGATAGAGATCATACCACAATGCAAATGATAGAGATCAAATGCATGGACCATATCACCTCACTTCACACATTAGCTTCTTATATTGCTAGTTTGGCGCTTTTGGTAGCATTATAAGATGATCCCTCATTTAGATATCAAGATAAAATGTGTTCTTCCTTAAGTATGCACCATTTTGTGGATCGTGCTTTGAGGCATCACGTGATGATCGGGTGTTCTCGACTCTACGCTTTCATACAACGGGTGTAAGACAGTTTTACACACGCAAATACTAAGGTTCTTACTTGACGAGCCTAGCATGTACAGACATGGCCTCGGAACACCGACCGAAAGGTTAAGCATGAGTCATATAGTTGATATGATGCCCATATAGATGCTCGCCTTTGAAGCTACACCGACTCACGTGTTGATCAGACTTGGTGTAGTGGATTTGGTTCATGTAATCACCAAAAGGACACGAGGGATGTCGTTTTTGAGTGGGAGTTCATTAGTAATTTGGATTAGTTGAACTCAATCTATCATAAACTTAGTCTAAATATATTTTACAAATTCTGTTATAGATGGCACCACCTGCTTTTAATTTCAATGTGTTCATGGAGAAAGAGAAGCTTGCTGCGAATGGTAGCAACTTCACCAACTGGGCTTCCTTGGGAATAACGATTCCCATTGACTTAGGCATACATCATGTTCTCCAATCTCTGCCACCTAGCTACAAGAGCTTCGTGATGAACTATAATATGCAGGGCATGAAGAAGTCTCTTCCCGAGCTTCTGTCAATGCTTAAGACTGCAGAAGTGGACATTAGGAAAGAACATCAAGTGTTGATGATCAATAAGACCACCGGTTTTAAGAAGGACAAGAAAGGAAAGCAGAAGGGAAAGAAGGGCGGCAAATCTATTGCCGCGCCTGAAAAGAAACCCCGAGCTGGCCCTAAGTCTGACACCGAGTACTACTATTGCAAGGGGACTGGCCATTGGAAGCGCAACTGCCCCAAGTATTTGGCGGACAAGAAGGCCGGCAAGCCAAACAAAGGTATATGTGATATACATGTTATTGATGTGTACTTTACTAGTAGTCGCAGTAGCACCTGGGTATTTGATACGGGATCGGTTGCTAATATATGTAACTCGGTTCAGGGGCTGCGGAACAAGCGACAACTAGCAAGGGATGAGGTCACGGTGCGGGTCGGCAATGGATCAAGAGTTGATGTGATCGCCGTCAGAACGCTGCCTCTCCATATGCCGTCGGGATTAGTTATAAACCTGAATAATTGTTATTTGGTGCCTGCACTGAGCATGAACATTGTATCCGGATCGTGTTTGATGCAAAGTGGTTATTCGTTTAAGTCTGAAAACAATGGTTGTTCAATTTAGATGAATAATACCTTTTATGGTCATGCACCTGTGTTGAATGGTTTATTTCTGTTGGATCTCGATAGTAGTATTACGCATATTCATAATGTTGATGCTAAATGGATTAAACTTGATAATGATATATCTACATATATGTGGCACTGCCGTCTAGGTCATATTGGCGTTAAACGCATGAAGAAACTCCATTCTGATGGACTTTTGGAATCACTTGATTTTGAATCATTTGATACATGTGAGCCATGCCTTATGGGCAGGATGACTAGAACGCCGTTTTCCGGTTCAATGGAACGGGCGACAGATTTATTAGAAATCATACATACTGATGTGTGTGGACCAATGAGTGTGTCGGCGCGAGGTGGATATCGTTATTTTGTTACTTTCACGGATGATTTGAGTAGATACGGGTATATCTATTTGATGAAACATAATTCTGAAACCTTTGAAAGGTTCAAAGAATTTCAGAATGAAGTGGAAAACCATCGTAACAGAAAGATCAAATTTCTGCGGTCCGACCGTGGAGGAGAGTATCTTAGTTACGAGTTTAGCACACATATGAAAGACTGTGGAATAGTTTCACAACTCACGACTGCCGTAACACCACAACGTAATGGTGTGTCAGAACGTCGTAATCGTACTTTATTAGATATGGTTCGATCTATGATGTCTTTGACTGACTTGCCACTGTCATTTTGGGGTTATGCACTGGAAACCGCTGCATTAACTTTAAATAGGGCACCATCTAAATCCTTTGAAAAGACACCATATGAATTATGGTTTGGAAACAAACCTAAGCTGTCATTCTTAAAGTTTGGGGATGCGATGTTTATGTGAAGAAACTTCAACCGGATAAACTCGAACCCAAAGCGGAAAAATGCGTCTTCATAGGATACCCTAAGGAAACGATTGGGTATACCTTCTATCACAGATCCGAGGGTAAGGTCTTTATTGCCAAGAATGGATCCTTTCTTGAGAAGGAGTTTCTCGCGAAAGGTGTGAGTAGTCGGAAGGTAGATCTCGAAGAGGTTATTGAACCTTCTCTTCATGAAATGGCGAGTAGCGCAGCTCTAGAAGTTGTTTCGGAGTTGACTTCACCTAATGAAGAGAGAGCTAATGATATTGATCATGAAACTCCGAAAGAGGACACTGCCAAACCTCGCAGGTCAAGAAGGACACGTGCAGCTCCTGAACTGTACGGCAATCCTGTTATGAATTTCATGATTGATGAAATAGATGACCCTATGACGTATGAAGAAGCGATGATGAGCCTGGATTCCAACAAATGGCTAGAAGCCATGAAATCCGAGATGGAATCCATGTACGAGAACCAAGTTTGGAACTTGGTGGACTTACCTCACGACCGAAAGGCTGTTGAGAATAAATGGATTTTCAAAAGGAAAACTGATGCTGATGGTAATGTGACCATCTATAAGGCTCGACTTGTCGCAAAGGGGTTTCGACAAATTCAAGGAGTTGACTACGATGAGACATTCTCTCCCGTAGCGATGCTTAAATCGGTTAGGATTATGTTAGCAATTGCTGCATATTTTGATTATGAAATATGGCAGATGGATGTCAAAACTGCGTTCCTCAATGGTAAGATTGAAAAAGAGTTGTATATGATAGAACCTAAGGGTTTTGTCTATCCTAAGGATGCTAATAAGGTGTGCAAACTTCAGCGATCCATCTATGGACTGAAGCAAGCATCACGAAGTTGGAATCTCCGCTTTGATGAGGTGATCAAAGAGTTTGGATTTGTCCAAACTTATGGAGAGGCTTGTATTTACAAGAAAGTGAGTGGGAGCAATGTGGCATTTCTGATATTATATGTGGATGACATATTATTGATTGGAAATGATATAGATCTTTTAACCAGTGTTAAAAGTTATCTAAACAGCAAATTTTCGACGAAATACCTTGGTGAAGCGTCATATATATTAGGCATTAAAATCTATAGAGATAGATCAAGGCGCCTAATTGGGCTATTGCAGAGTACATACCTTGATAAGATATTAAAGAAGTTTAATATGGACGAAAGTAAGAAGGGGTTCTTACCTATGTTGCAAGGCAAGACATTGAGTAAGACTCAAAGTCCGGCTACGGCGAAAGAAAGAGAGATGATGGATAAGATCCCCTATGCCTCGGCCATAGGCTCTATTATGTATGCCATGCTATGTACAAGACCGGATGTGGCACATGCTATTAGTTTGACTAGTAGGTACCAATCTGATCCAGGTTCGGAACACTAGATAGCGGTAAAGAACATCCTCAAGTACTTGAGAATAACTAAGGATATGTTTCTCATATACGGAGGTGAAGAAGAGCTAGTCGCTAAGTGTTATGTCGATGCTAGCTTTGACACCGATCCGGATGACTCTAAGTCTCAATCGGGATACGTATTTCTCTTGAACGAAGCAGCAGTTAGTTGGAGGAGTTCCAAACAACCTGTGGTGGCTGGATCAACAACGGAGGCGGAATATGTTGCTGCTTCAGAAGCGGCGCAGGAGGCAGTTTGGATGAAAGAGTTCATTACGGAACTGGGTGTGGTTCCTAGTGCGTTGGACCCGATGGTGATCTATTGTCACAACAATGGAGCCATAGCCAACGCCAAGGAATCAAGGTCTCACAAGAATTCCAAGCATATTAAGCGCCGGTTTCACTCCATCCGCGAGCATGTCAAGGATGGAGATATAAAGATTTTTAAAGTGCACACGGACCTGAATGTAGCAGATCTGTTGACTAAAGTACTCCCTAGGGAAAAACATGATCAACACCAGAACTCCATGGGTGTTAGATTTATCACTATATAAACTAGATTATTGTCTCTAGTGCAAGTGGGAGACTAAAGGAAATATGCCCTGAGAGGCAATAATAAAGTTGTTATTATGTATTCCTTGTATATGATAGATGTTTATTTTGCATGCTATAATTGTATTGATAGGAAACATCAATACATGTGTGTTTAGTAAACAAAAAGGGTTCCTAGTTATGCCTCTCTTATAGACTAGCTTGTTGATGAACAAGATGATCAAGGTTTCCTGATCATGGACATTCGATGTTGTTAATAACAAGGTCACGGCATTTGTGAAATGATGTGATGAACATTCATCCGAAGTATAGCATTACCATCAAGTCATTATGTTTATATTGCTATAACATCATACGAAGTAATCTTTGTCCTTAGACCATGAGATCATGTTAATTGCTAACACCAGAAGAGTATCTTGATAACATCAAACGTCACACCGTAACAGGGTGACTATAAAGATGGGTTCAGTACTACGAAGGTGTTATGTTGAGGCTCATGGATCAAGAGTGGAATTTTTCAATCCATATGACGGATAGATATACTCTGGGCCCTTTTGGTGATATCACATTAGGATAGCTTGCAAGCAAGTGATGTGATCACTAGAATGTTATATCACGGGAACGAGAAAAGAGTGCATGTCGGTAACGAGATCAAACTAGGTATGGAGATACCGATGATCGAATCTCGGACATGTAATATATCGAGAGACAAAGGGATTTAGTTACAAGCGTTAAAGGTTCTCATGATCACAGGAGTCATCGTTGAATGTGTAGGAGTCAGTACGGATCTCCAGGTCCCGCTGCTGATTATTGATCAGAGAAGGGTCTCGATCATGTCTACATTATTCGCGAACCGTAGGGTGGCACACTTAAGAGTTATCGGACACCATTTTGGAGCACATATGTTTCAGACGAAAGAATTGCAAAGCATAGGAATTGTTTCAATAGAAACCGGAAATTGTTTCGGGTGAAATTGCAGAAGGTGGTTCTGCATGTGATATTGAAATATTGCAAGGGGATATAGTGAATGTTTGTTAATTAAAGTAAATAACAAAATTCTGAATAAATTTAATAAAAAGAGTTTTATTAAATGAGAGAGCATTAAATTTGGAGAAATTTAATGCATTTAAAGTGGAGACTTTAAAAGGGAATGTGAAGAGGCATTTTAATGTGGAGGGGTTACCACCACATGAATGGGGGAGGTGAGGGGTCACCCCCCCATGCGCCGGCCATGGAGAGAGGGGGCACCCCCTCCTCCTATAAAAGGCCACCCATTCCCTCCTTCATCCACACACCTCCTTGCGAAGGATCTCTCTCCCCCTCTAGAATTATTCCCCCATGGTCTCGGATTAGAGAGATACATGTTCCCGGTGGCATTTTGTCTGGAAGGAGTTGCTGCTTCCGCTGGATCGCTGGAGCGAGGAGGTGGAGGTTGTCCGGTGGCTTGAACGTGTGTGCGAGTGCGGATGCGCTGCTGAGTTGCGGCGCTCGGACTTCCTCACGATCTTGAGATCGGCAAGCGTACGACTACATCAACCACGAGTTCCTACTCGTTAACAAAACTCGTTGTCTTCGAGGGTAAGTTCTCCATGGATGTATGTCCACCCGTTGCTCTGTATCTAGTAGATAGATCTTGGCGTATAGTTCTCATCGTAGGAATTTTTTTGTTTTCTATGCTGCGGACCCAACAATTGGATGTGTGTTCTTTTCATGAACCACAACTAGAGTCATTACATGTGTGTTATTTTCATGAACCACAGATAGAGTCATTGCATGTGTGTTCTTCTCACAAACCACACATGGATCCATCAGTGTCATTGCATGTGTTATCTTTTCATGAACCACACCCAGTGTCATTGCATGTGTGTTCTTCCCCCAAACCACACATGGATCCACCAGTGTCACTACATGTATGTTCTTTTCATGAACCAAACCCAGTGTCATTGCCTGTGTGTTCTTCTCACAAACCACACATGGATCCACCAGTGTCAGTGCATGTCTGTTCTTTTCATGAACCACACCCAGTGTCATTGCATGTGTTTTCTTCTCACAAACCACACATAGAGTCATTGGATGTGTGTTCTTTTCATGAACCACAACTAGAGTCATTGCATGTGTGTTCTTCTCACAAACCACAGATAGAGTCATTGCATGTCTGTTCTTCTCACAAACCACACATGCATTCACAGCTAGAGTCATTGCATGCGTGTTCTTCTCACAAACCACACATGGATCCACTAGTGTCACTACATGTCTGTTCTTTTCATGAACCACACCCAGTGTCATTGCATGTGTGCTCTTCTCACAAACCACACATGGATCCACCAGTGTCACTGGATGTGTGCTCATTTCATGAACCACACCTAGAGTCATTGCATGTCTATTATTTTCACAAACCACATGGATTAACCCCAATGGCATTGCATGTGTGTTTCTGTCACAAACCACATATGGATCAACAAGTGTCATTGCATGTGTATTCCTGTCATGAACCACATATGGATCCACCAGTGTTCATTGCATGTGTGTTCTTTCCACAAACCACATATGTATCCACTAGAGTAATTGCATGTGTGTTCTTCTCACAAACCACACATGGATCAACCAATGGCATTGCATGTGTGTTGTTTTCACAAACCACACATAGATCAACCAATGTCATTGCATGTGTGTTCTTTTCATGAACCACACATGGATCAACCAATGACATTGCATCTGTGTTGTTTTCACAAACCACACATATGGATCAACCAGTGACATTGCATGTGTGTTATTTTCATGAACGCACGTATGGATAAACAAGTGTCATTGCATGTGTGTTCCTGTCATGAACCACATATGGATCCACCAGTGTTCATTGCATGTGTATTCTTTCCACAAACCACATATGTATCCACTAGAGTAATTGCATGTGTGTTCTTTCTACACACCACACATGGATCAACCAATGGCATTGCATGTGTGTTCTTTTCACAAACCACATATAGATCAACCAATGGCATTGCATGTCTGTTCTTCTCACAAACCACACATAGATCAACCAATGGCATTGTATGTCTGTTCTTCTCACAAACCACACATAGATCAACCAATGGCATTGCATGTGTGTTCTTTTCATGAACCCACATATGGATCAACCAGTGTCATTGCATGTGTGTTCCTATCATGAACCACATATGGATCCGCCAGTGTTCATTGCATGTGTGTTCTTTCCACAAACCACACATGGATCCACCAGTGTCATTGGATGTGTGTTCTTTTCATGAACCACACCCAGTGTCATTGCATGTGTGTTCTTCTCACAAACCACACATGGATCCACTAGTGTCACTGCATGTCTGTTCTTTTCATGAACCACACCCAGTGTCATTGCATGTGTGTTATTCTCACAAATCACACATAGAGTCATTGGATGTGTGTTCTTTTCATGAACCAGAACTAGAGTCATTGCATGTGTGTTCTTTTCATGAACCACGGCTAGAGTCATTGCATGTGTGTTCTTCTCGCAAACCACACATGGATCCACCAGTGTCATTGCATGTGTTTTCTTTTCATGAACCACACCCAGTGTCATTGCATGTGTGTTCTTTCCACAAACCACACATGGATCCACCAGTGTCACTGCATATCTGTTCTTTTTGTAGGGGTTTCGCGCATGAAAACAATTAAATTTTACCCTACACCCCTGAACCCCTGAAGCTACCAGGACCTATCTATTAGTAATACAGTAAAGGGAGGGGTTTTTCACGAACTTACCCTTGAAGACCGAAAAGCGTTGTCAACGCCCAGGAGAGCGTGGTTGATGTAGACGAGCTGAAGCCGACCTCAAGGTCGTGATGAAGTCCTCGCGCTCCTTCTGGCTCCAACTACTTGAGTGCCTCAAGTGTGACACCTCGCAGGGAGTTACACACGTCTGGTGCCTGATGATGACTCCCGCTTCCCTGATCCAGCAGCAGTTGCGGAAGTAGAGCTCTCGGATCGGAATCCCGCAGCGCGACGGCACTCCGCGGTGAAGATGTCTCTCGTTCGTGCAGTCCAGACTTGGGACCATGGTCACGAGAGAGAGAGAGGGGGACTGAGAAAATATCAATTAGAGGTCCTCCCTAAAGTGGGTAGACCTTTATTGATTATTGGTGTATTTTTCTAGGCCAAATACCCCACTATATATAGGGGGGGAGTACTACCTCCCTCAAAGTCCCGGGGTGGGACTAAAGGAGAGGAGGGGGTGGGGTGGCCGACGGCCAGCCCCTAGTGGGCCCTGCGGGGGGCTTGGCCCAGCCGGCTAGCCCCCTTGGCCCTTCTCCCTCTCTCCTTTCCCCTAATGGGCCCTCTCCCTCCAGAATTGGCCCATTAAGCCTTTTTGACCTTTAATTGATGTTCTCTTTATTAAATAAATATGAATAAATGATTAAATCAATATTTAACATTCATTTACATATCATTTAATCTCCGTGTCCATGGAACACATTCCATCTCCACTCCGTACATCCTCTGGACTTACCGAAACCCTTCCGGTTTTCTCCCTTCTATTCTTCGTCGATTCCACCGATCCTATAAACACTCTCTAAGAATCATCAAGCCCTTAAGCATGATACCCTACGGTTCGGGAACACTCCAGACATGGTTGGGACACTCTCGCACCAATGATCGACAGAGGGACCTGGATGGCCATGTGACCCTTGTGCGTTCCACGAAGATCTTTCGTCGTTTGAACCGGGACAGTCGTGTCTTATTCCCTTTGTCACTCGATACCTACATTGCCCGAGATCTGATCAATGACACCACCATGTCGTGTTCAATCTCGTTACTGAACAATGCTACTTGACTCGTTCCGACAAGTGATATCCCCGTGATCTAATCACACGCTGCGCAGCTATTGGATATAACTTCTCTGAGTGGGCCCTTTTTTATCTTCCCGTCACATGGGCAGACAAATCCCGCTCTTGACATATATTGCCTCTATGGTTTGCTCCGAATACCTGAACACACCTTTATAACCACTGTTTTACCAGATGGCGTTTGATGCTATCTAAGCACTCTCGGGAGACAGTGATTGATATAGCCTCACGGTCTAAGGAATAGTCTACGACGAGGATCCATTTCTAATCATCGTAACTTGAACTTCATGACATGATCGGGTCATGATGTTTAGGTTGGGTATTGGTTCATCATCTCATTCTCCGAATGAGATGACCTCATTTCCAACTGGCATAAATGCCACATGATCAGGAAACATGATCATCCGTTGACCAATGAACCAGTGCCTAGAGTTTCACTGGAAACCCCTGGTTGTTTGTATATCACACATGTATTGATGTTTACTCTCAATACAATTATAGCATGATATAAAACTTAATCATAAACTATATGAAATATGATAATAGTCCTTACTACTATTTGTCTCTAGGGCATATTTCCAACAGTCTCCCACTTGCACTAGAGTACAAATACACTAGCTGCATTTTGTTCTTAATCATTGGCACCATATATCCGGTACCCTGAACATGCTTGCTTATGGAAGAGGTTGAGTCTTGGGTCTGTACTTTACAGTCCCAAATCCTTTGCAACTTACTAATGTCACCTTAATTGACATTAATACTTTATCATCACATGATAGCATCTATGTGTATGCATCGTCGCTATGGCAGTAGAACGAGGCTTGATTCCAGGAGCCTACAATGACGTTAGATCAACCTCGAGGGTTTTCTCATGGGCACTGTGCCCTGGGACACATCATTCTACGTTAAAAACGAACTAGCCCCGCCATAACATTATACAACACTTTAGATGGTACCCTTATCTATTATTATAAATGTATTCATCGAAACACCAGTGCACTCTGTGCAACTTTCGATGTTATGTTCACCTCGCTTCCTACTTGACTTTGATTGGCATCTACAAGAGTTTCCAACATATTCCCTTATAAGATAACTCTTTATGTTTTAAGATATGTTATCCTTTATAGATTTGGAAAATATGTCTACAGTTCTCTACTAGACACAATGGACAAACTTAGTGCAACGTTCTGTGATTCGAACTTAATCATTTTCACACGTTCCTTATTTGGATCACATGTTATGCTAAGTTATCATCATGGTTTCTAAGACAGAACCCGTGTCTCAACATAGTGGATGACGATCATCCTTTTCTTTCTTTCAACCGTTGATGTCAAACTTAATGCTATTCCTAATTTGAGTTATTAAGGACTAGTTCCTTAATTAACTTCTATCCTGAAACCCTTTTCAGAATCCCTTAAGGAATACTGCATAATATCATAATACACCTATTATCAACTTCTACATCTTATGAATCATAATTCATAAGTATTTGCTCTTTCATTCTTAACATACTTAAGAATTACTCCTATAAGCTCCCAGTCAAAATATGTTCCCACATATTTGAATTTGAGCCTTACATTGCTCCCACTTAAAAATATGTCAATCACATATTGTTTCAGGAAGACTTTCATAGCTCCCACTCAATTTTATGCAAATTGCATATCCACTCACTATTTTGAACAACTTCAAAATTCTTTGATCAAATATCAAACTTGGAGATTTACTATGAGATACTAGTACTTTACTAGTTTTAAATCCACTGGACATTTAGCACACATGAATCAAATTTATTTGAATTTTTCCAATACTTGACAAATTGTGCTTTAGTCATTTACCCCCTTTTTCCTACTATGGCTTTGCAGTCATTTGGGAAAATTCAAGTAACCCCTTTTACTTGTGAGATTCAGCAACGGATTGCTTTCTAATCTCAAGGGAATTTTGCTTTTAGGATTTCTCATAATTCTAGTTTACCATTATTTCCTTAGCAGTTCGTAGGTATGTCATATTTCAATAATCATGACAAGTGATTCACAAATTTCTCCATATAAGATATGGATTTACATTTTGAATCCTACTTCATGTAGTGAAAAACAATAGTGGAGGAAAAACACAATGATCAATATCATTGATTCTTTCCTTCTGTGAAGAGAATCATTCAGGAACATTGTCCGTTGTGCTTCTCAACACTCTGATGCAGGGTTTTGAATCATCATCGTGTTTTTCACTAATTTCCATTTGCTTCATAATTGAGAAACATCACCAAAAAGTGAGCTTTCTCAAGAATGCACCAAAATCCAAGCAATACGAATCTTGCTTTCCTTTTGGTCTTAGCTATGGATTTCGTATTCAAAGTTTCCAATGAATACATTACAAGGACTTATTCGCTATTGTTTTGGTTATATCGAATAACCCCTAAACTTTCACGAATTCAAATGGTTTACCAATTCTAATTGAGTGCTAACTATTTCTAACTGATGGTCTCTACATCTATACTACAAAGATTTATTTGGTGCCTTCTATTCAACCCCTTTGATATCTAATATCACATTGTGATGCTTTGTATTTTGATGTTTCAAAACACTTTGCATTCCACAATCACTTTTATGCCATTCTTATAAAGTTGAATTTCATTACTATTGATCAAATCATAGTAATTAGATTCTCTTTTACATTTATACCCTTTGTTGATGAAACACTCAAATCAAATAGTTTCATATTCATGTTTCCTTTGGTAAACTACTTTACACAATTATTTAATGATAATTACCATTTTCGTCAAAACACAATACACCAAATATGTATTCACTTTTAACAATTAATTAAACACTTTGTATTCAAGTAATACACGGTGTTCAAATTATTTTGCCGAACTTAGGCATGATTTACATGTGACAAGAAATCGAATGACTTTCACATATTATCACATAACTTTGAATTTAAACAATGGTTTCATTCATTAATGGACATATCATTAAATTGGGTATTTTGAAACAAGGCATTTTAATGTTATACAAACGTTCATACATTATCAATTAGTTTCAAACAACAAGGATTATTCACACATAATCAAACAAGATATGAACACGAATAGAAATCATTCATAAAAGTGGAACAACTGCTTGTTACAAACTGATATGAATAACCGTCTCACGAAATGTGAGACAAACTAAAGAAGTTCAAATCTCTCGATTACATTAATCATCCTAAAACACAAACTAAGTGATAAATGTCGAGGGAGAGTGTCGTCGGCCGTCATCATCATGCTCGCCATCAACACACAACGTCACCTCCTCTCCAGCAAGCACCTCTCATGCAGAAGGACCTGTTTTCATCAAAATAGAACAAGTATCAGATATACTTAACACTGCAATGTGTTTGCAAGATTATAACATTTATAAAAATGTATATCAAATATATACCTTTGTCGTTGACGACTCCAGTGACATTGGGTTCATCTACCACATTTCTAAAATGTGATATGAACTCGAGGAAATCGAGTGTTTTTGTGTCACCTCTCATAACGCAGATCCTGACTTGTGCTTGGAACCTTGGAGGAAGCGACCGCAGCACAACTCCCATCGCAAATGAGCTTGAGTACCAGTTGTCCAGGTAGTATGCCAGACTCATGTACGCATCGTAGAGGCGCAATAAGTGCTCATCCAGTGAGGAGCCCTCCTCCATCTTTATGGAGAGGAAGTCCCCCATCAGCTCATACTCCCACATGCACACTTGTTCCACAAAATGTGCTCTCAGATGTGCCATGACCATTCGGGGCTTGAGACTCCCCACCATTGGCCATAGCCCATCCTCCATTCTGAGGCGCATGGTCACTGATATAAACGTGGCCATCACACGACGATGATAACGTAGATCCCGCTACTCCTGGGTCTCATGAGAATAGGGTGGCTCCAGATACATCTCGTAGGTCATGTAGTCAGCTACATTGTTCTCCCCAAGGAGATCAAACAGGCGTATGACCCATGCAGAAAAGTTGGATCCATCTAACTTGAGCTTTTCTCCTTTTAACCAATCGTCGATAGGAAAGGTAATCTCGGGAAGAACCATTTTCTACATTTGTAATTGCAAAAGGAATTTAGACTAAGTTTATAATTAAATGAGCTAATAGTAACTCCACTCAGAAACACCTATCCCCAAAAGGGTTCCTAGTGATAATACGACCCCTATCAGCCACATCTCCCCCGATCATCACGGCCATCAATGTGGGTTCAAGGGTGGACGCTAAACATCGGTCACATCATTCATGCGACTCGTGCTCGATCTTTCGACCATCCGTGTTCTGAGGCCATGTATGTACATGCTAGGCTCGCCAACTCAACCTTAGTGTTTTTGCTGTGCAACATGGCTTACACCCACTATATGTGAACATAGATATGTCTGACACTCGATCATCACGGCCTGCCTCATACCGAAGAACTTTCTTGGTGGTGCACACTAAGGGGGAACGCAATCGTTGGTTATTTTAACAGGGATCATCTTATTAGGCTACCGTCGAGTATCTAATACTAGCACACAATAAGATAGACAAACAATAACATTGAATGTAGATGCTATGTGATATGGTCCTTCACGTCATGATCTCCATCCGCCGTCACCGGGTTCTGGTGCCAGGGTTCCGGCGCCGCAGACACCAGGGTACTGGTGTCATTCCGGCGTGGTAGTTCGTCATTACCGTGACTATCTACTACTATGCAACAAAAGGTAATTACTTTACCTTTGCCACAACCATATCACAAAGCAACGCCCCCTGCAAAACAAAGTTAGATGCCTCTACTTTATCTTTGCATGTTTTACGTGGCTAAATGGGCTTTCGCACAAGAACCTTTCTTACCTACAAACTTTCAGCACAACGCTGATCAAGTAGTTGTCTCTACTACACCCCTTTCGGGCCCTCCGTTGCAAATGGTATACCAACTAATGCGAGAGAGACAGACACCCCCCTAAGCCACTTTATACGATACAAGCCGTATGTCAAGCGTGGACCAGTCTCGTGAATGAACGCATAAAGTCGGTTGGGGGCCGCTTCATCAAGCATTACTGCGGTATGCACAAGTACACGTGGGAAGGTAACAACTAAAAGATCAACGCCCACACGCTACATCTCGTGTGTTTTACCCGTACTAGCATTACTACGCATAGATCTAGCGCTGATACCATTGTAGGGGTTCCGCGCATGAAAACAATAAAATTTTACCCTACGCACCTAAACCCCTGAAGCTGCCAGGACCTATCTATTAGTAATACAGTAACGGGAGGGGATTTTCGTGAACTTACCCTTGAAGACCGAAAAGCATTGTCAACGCTCAGGAGAGCGTGGTTGATGTAGACGAGCTGAAGCCGACCTCAAGGTCGTGATGAAGTCCTTGCGCTCCTTCTGGCTCCAACGACTTGAGTGCCTCAAGTGCGACACCTCGCGGGGAGTTACACACGTCCGATGCCTGACGATGACTCCCGCTTCCCCGATCCAGCAGCAGTTGCGGAAGTAGAGCTCCCGGATCCGAATCCCGCAGCGCGACAGCGCTCCACGGTGAAGATGTCTCTCGTTCACGCAGTCTAGACTTGGGACCACGGTCACGAGAGATAGAGAGGGGGAGAGAGAAAATATCAATTAGAGGTCCTCCCAAAAGTGGGGAGACCTTTATTGATTATTGGTGTATTTTTCTAGGCCAAATACCCCACTATATATAGGGGGAGGGGAGATACTACCTCCCTCAAAGTCCCGGGGTGGGACTAAAGGAGAGGAGGGGGTGGGGTGGCCACCGGCCAGCCCCTAGTGGGCCCTGCGGGGGGGCTTGGCCCAGCTGGCTAGCCCCCTTGGCCCTTCTCCCTCTCTCCTTTCCCCTAATGGGCCCTCTCCCTCCAGAATTGGCCCATTAAGCCTTTTTGACTTTTAATTGATGTTCTCTTTATTAAATAAATATGAATAAATGATTAAATCAATATTTAACATTCATTTACATATCATTTAATCTCCGTGTCCATGGAACACATTCCATCTCCACTCCGGACATCCTCTGGACTTACCGAAACCCTTCCGGTTTTCTCCCTTCTATTCTTTGCCGATTCCACCGATCCTATAAACACTCTCTAAGAATCATCAAGCCCTTAAGCATGATACCCTACGGTTCGAGAACACTCCAGACATGGTCGGGACACTCCCGCACCAATGATCGACAGAGGGACCTGGATGGCCATGTGACCCCTATGCGTTCCACGAAGATCTTTCGTCGTTTGAACGGGGACCGTCGTGTCTTATTCCCTTTGTCACTCGATACCTACATTGCCCGAGATCTGATCAATGAAATCACCATGTCATGTTCAATCTCGTTACTGAACAATGCTACTTGACTCGTTCCGACAAGTGATATCCCCGTGATCTAATCACACGCTACGCAGCTATTGGATATAACTTCTTCGATTGGGCCCTTTAGTATCTTCCCGTCACATGGACGGACAAATCCTGCTCTTGACATATATTGCCTCTACGGTTTCCTCCGAATACCTAAACACACCTCTATAACCACCGTTTTACCAGATGGCGTTTGATGCTATCTAAGCACTCTTGGGAGACAATGATTGATATAGCCTCACGGTCTAAGGAATAGTCTACAAGGATCCATTTCTAATCATCGTAACTTGAACTTCGTGACATGATCGGGTCACGATGTTTAGGTTGGGTATTGGTTCATGATCTCATTCTCCGAATGAGATGACCTCATTTCAACCTGGCATAAATGCCACATGATCAGGAAACATGATCATCCGTTGACCAATGAACCAGTGACTAGAGTTTCACTGGGAACCCCTGGTTGTTTGTGACATGTATTGATGTTTCCTCTCAATACAATTATAGCATGATATAAAACTTAATCATAAACTATATGAAATATGATAATAGTCCTTACTACTATTTGTCTCTAGGGCATATTTCCAACACTTTTCATGAACCACACCCAGTGTCATTGCATGTGTGTTCTTCTCACAAACCACACGTGGATCCACCAGTGTCACTGCATGTCTATTCTTTTCATGAACCACACCCAGTGTCATTGCATGTGTGTTCTTCTCACAAACCACAAATAGAGTCATTGGATGTGTGTTCTTTTCATGAACCATAGCTAGAATCATTGCACGTGTGTTCTTCTCACAAACCACAGCTAGAGTCATTGCATGTTTGTTCTTCTCACAAACCACACATGGATCCACAACTAGAGCCATTGCATGCGTGTTCTTCTCACAAACCACACATGGATCCACTAGTGTCACTGCATGTCTGTTCTTTTCATGAACCACACCTACTGTCATTGCATGTGTGTTCTTCTCATAAACCACACATGGATCCACCAGTGTCATTGGATGTGTGTTATTTTCATGAACCACACCTAGAGTCATTGCATGTCTGTTCTTTTCACAAACCACATGGATCAACCCCAATAGTATTGCATGTGTGTTTTTGTCACAAACCACATATGGATCAACCAATGTCATTGCATGTGTGTTCCTGTCATGAACCACATATGGATCCACCAGTGTTCATTGCATGTGTGTTCTTTCCACAAACCACATATGTATCCACTAGAGTAATTGCATGGGTGTTCTTTCCAAAATCCACATATGGATCAACCAATGGCATTGCATGTGTGTTCTTTTCACAAACCACACATGGATCAACCAATGGCATTGCATGTGTGTTCTTTTCACAAACCACACATAGATCAACCAATGGCATTGCATGTGTGTTATTTGCATGAACCCACATATGGATCAACCAGTGGCATTGCATGTGTGTTCTTTCCTCAAACCACTCATGGATCCACCATAGTCATTACATGTGTGTTCTTTTCACAAACAACATATGGATCAGCAAATGTCATTGCATGTGTGTTCTTTCCACAAACGACATAAGGATCCACCAATGTCATTGCATGTGTGTTCTTTCCACAAACCACATATGAACCACACCCAGTGTCATTGCATGTCTGTTCTTTTCCAGAAACCACACATGGATCCACTAGTGTCAGTGGATGTGTTTTCTTTTCATGAACCATAGCTAGAGTCATGCATGTGTGTTTGTCATGGAAATGGCCACGGCAGTCGCTGCCTCTGGCAGCGATTGATTGAAGCGTGAGGAAGACTTGGCGGCCATCTACGGTGCGAGATGGGGGCGGATGCACATGGGTTTACCCAGGTTCGGCCCCCCGGAGGGTAAAGACCTACTCCTGCTAGATTAGATTATTGGAGAGCGAGTTAAAGGGGTGGCGAGCTCGGCGTCTAAGTTGTGAGTCGCTTGAGGGGGTGTATGATGGAACGTGAGTCTCTAGGATACCCTAGGGAGGTTTATATATGAAGCACCTCGCTAGGGTTTACAAGCTACAACCGAACAAGATAAGGATTCAGTTGTTTTGACCTAATCCGACTGGGCTTCTGTTGCACTCCTGGGCCTCTAGTCGCAAGTCGCCGCCCTTCAGGCGCACTCACAGGCCCTTCGGCCCAATCGGAACATCCTGATGGGCATACCCCCTTTTGCATATCCCCATCAGTAGTCCCCGAGGCCATCGTTGATGCAGGTGCAGGTGTCCCGTTGTTGTTCGGAGTAGGCTAGCCCAATTTGGACGTGCAGTCGAGTCGGCGATGGACTCCATCAGAACCAAGGAGAATTTCTAGTGGTTTCCATTCGCCATCCCAATGAATGTTATCGCCGTGAAGTCGCTGCTTTGGCGAGTAGAAAAGACTGGCGGGTAGCGGGTGGAACCGAGGAGTTGGACCGTCAATTCTGGTCAAACTATCCGTTGGAATTTCCAGCGGTAACTTCGGCTATCCCGATCTTGGCGGGTAGCGTTCCCATATAAGGGGAATGATGATGCAATTCTGCGAATCCTTCCCACACTCTTCATTCTCCCACACGCATTCTTCCTGTCCCTGATCTTCCTGCCTTCAAACTTCCGACTCGTCCTTTCCGCATCGTGCGATTCCATGTCCTACCCGATGGCGCCTCCCAGAGGCTCATGGGGAAAATCCAGATGCACCACAACCCAACTCAAGTCCTTAGAGGATGCTGGAGTCCTCCGTAAGGGGAACTGGTGGGTTCCCCCCTCCTCCAAGACCGAGCCAAAGCCGAGAGCCGGCGAATTCATCTGCTTCCCTAGTCATCTTGAGAGAGGCCTGGGCACCTCGCTTTTCTTTCGGCGCTTCTGCGCATAATACGCGATCAAGCCGTCGGATCTCGTCCCGCATAGCATTGAGCAGCTGGCGATCTTCGTCGCCTTCTGCGCTTGCTACCTAAGCTGCAGGCCGTATTTTCCGCTGTGGCTGGACCTCTTCCATGGCTGCATCGGGCGTGAGGCGTCTGGCGGCCTGATATTGGCCACAAGCGGCGTCACTTTCCAACTGAAGCCGAAGGCTAATTTCGTCAAGCTTCTCCTGCCAAAGAAAGCCACCAGCGAGTGGAAGAAGAGTTGGTTTTACGTAAAGGAATCCACTCCTTCCGGTGAGATGGCACTTCTCGAGTTCGTGGCCAAGAGGAGCGAGCCTCGCCGGTTGGTGCCGAAGAAGCTTCCGGAAGACCAGCGGATGGCCGTCGCGGAAATGATGGACCAGATCCAGAAGCTGAAGGACCAGGGATTGATCTCAATCAACCTCTGCAACTGCTGGATCGGGCGGCATCTAGTTCCTCTGGCGGCTCGGCTGCATTGGATGTATGAATACAGCAGGAAGCACGATCCCTCCCAAACCAGCAAGTAGTCGTGGGAGACCGAGGACTACAAGGCCGCCCTGAAAAAGATCACCGACGCGGAGTTTACCAGCGTGGCGGTCGGGCTCGCCCCGTACACTCCCGTGAAGAACGAGGCCCCCACAGTAAGTTTTCCTTCTCAGTCGCTATTTCCGCACCCTAGCTCTCAGTCGCTACATCTGGTGTTTACTCGTGGTGTTTTTCAGCTTTTTCAGGTGTTGGAGGGCTAGCTCCCTCCGCTCGACGAAGAGGTTCCCCAAGAACTTGATGAGGACTCCGAGGGAGACTCTTCTGACAACGACGGGGAGGAAGAGGAGGTTCCTCCCCCAGCGCCCGTGGCTCGCACCCGTATGCAGAAGCAACATGAGTTCGAGGCGAGCCGCAGCCTGGACGAACACAACGGAGGCGACGAGGTTGCGTAGGAGCATACGTCCCGACGTACTGCTGCGCCATCGAAGCCTGCGCGGAATCCCAAGTCACCAGCGAAGAAGCCAACGTCGCCGTCCAAGTCGGCGGTGGTGTTTGAGTCGGACGATGACTCCGACGATGAAGATACCCCTGAAGTCTCGTGCAAAGCCCCAAAGGACGTGATCCCGATGGAGGGGTCGGAGGGCGAGGACATCGAGGCAGCGGTAGAGGTTCCCTTGGCGGTGATTGCGCTGATGGTCTCGGGGGATCCAAGCCAGGAAGCGGCCGGGGAGGCGACGTCTAAGTCGCCACAGCCGTCGAGAGCGGCCGCGTCTTCAGAGCCAGAGAATCTTGCCGCGCGGCTTCGTCATCGAGGAAGACCATGGTGTCGTGGGCTTCAGACGTCTTCGAGAGGGGGCTCACTCGTAAGCTAGGTCCAGAATTGGACAAGCCTACCCACATCAACACCGGGCTTCGCGTTCTCCCGGTCGCTAAGTGAGTATTAGTTCTTCATGCCGATTCGCCTCTTGTGTTTGTATTGTTGTTGTATTGACTATGGGAGTTCAGCGAGGTCTGGATCCAAGAAGATTGGTCGTCCGTCGGTGGCAAAGATTCCGCCGGCCGCCACCGCGGGAGAGGGCGATCTCCCCAAGAAGAGAAAAGCCGCCAGAGATATGACGACCACGGAAGTCGCGAAGAAGTAGAAGGGGGGCTAACGACGCCACAACCAAGGGTGGCACCACGGAGCCTGATATTGCGGCAATCACCGAAGAAGTGGTGGCGGCGCGATCAGAGCCAGTCTTGGCTGCAGCCGCGCCGGAAGCGCCGGCCCCGACAACCAGTGTTCCTGCCAGAGCGTGGGCGACGTTCCCATGGTTCATGGCCAGGGGATTTCCAGGCGTTGCGGACACCCAGTCTCCGCAGAGTCCGGAGATCGTGGATGCGGACATTGGGTCCCGTCGTGGGTGCACTTCCTTCATGATCCCATCGACTGACGCCGAAGAACTTCATAGGATGCTTGGCGCCGCCATTCAGGTATGTCCAGTCCCCGAGTTCCTAGTCGCTGAATTCGGCGGCTGGAAACTAAACTTCTTTATCCTCTCCAGTCCCTGAATTCCTAGTCGCTGAGTTTCAACGGCTAGGAATTGAACTTTTTTCCTACTCTCTAGTCCCCGAGTTCCTGGTCACTGAATTTCAGCGGCTGGGAACTAGGAATCTATTTTGGTATGTGTTGAGGTGTGTTGTTTATTTGCAGGGTTTGCAGAGGGAGTCGACCGATCGGCAGGCCGCAAGGGAGCGCTTGGAGCGTGACCTGCGCGAAGCGCAGGAGGCGAACCAGCGGCTCCAGGAAACTATTGGTGAGTGTCTCCTTTTCTGTCCTTTCCTTTGTCGAGTATGAACTGTTCGTGTGTGACGCGCTAATGGCTTATCTTTTAGATGGTTTCCCGGCTGCGATTTCCAAGGCCCGTGAAGGGTATGTTCCAGTCACCGAGCTGGACACGGCGAATGGACGAATAGCCTCCCTGATCCAAGACTTGGAGGAGGCGAAAGCATCCTCAGTTTCTTTAGAGGAGCGAGCGAAGGCTGCCGTTGCTGCGACTGTGGAGGAACGCAAAGCCACGGATTCAATCATCGTGGGGATAAACAACGAGCAAGCCGCCCTGGAGAAACATGTCATGGAGAGCTACCGCAAACTCCTTGGTAAGTCTTCGAGTGCACCTGACTTGTTCGGCGAGTCTCTGATTGGGGATGTCCGTTGTTTCACTAACGTCCGAATTTGCAGCTGTGATAGGTCAAAGAGACCCGGTGGTCCAGACCTTCAACGCTTCGCAGTGCGTGACTGCCGTGGTGAACGCGGACACGGCTTTGGTGTTATGCGTCCAGGCGGTTCTCCATGGCATGTCCCCTACCGAGGTTATTCCTGGGGGGCTAACGGAGGTGTGGTGCTATCTGGAGGAGGTGCCTACCGTTGTGGAGTGGATGGCGCGCTCGACATTCAGACGCGAGGCCACCACAGCATTGAGTTTGGGTCTCGCCCACTTCCCCGACGACTTCAACCTGGACGACGTGACGAGTGGCTACCCATCGGCGACCGACACGGTGGAGATGTCCAAGGTGCTGAAGCTGACTGCAAAGGCTGCCCCTTACGTCGATCGGGTCCTGGCTATGGGGGATCTGCTGCCGTACCAGGAGACGGTGTTGGCGCCTGGCGACCCCGAGCCGGAGCATCGTGACATGAAGTCGGAGCAGCCCTTCTGGTCGGTGTTGTCGAAGTCGCTGATGACGTACCCGACGAACCCGTGGCAGCCTTTTGTTCATGTCAAGGGGGTGGCGGTGCTTCTTCGTCAGGACCTGTAGCATAAACAATGTAGTTGGGTAGTTTGTGATGTATGCCAAGTGGCGACTGATGTAATATATTTTGTAATGTATGCCAAAGGGAGTCAATCGACTCGTATTGCGACCAAGATTGTGTAGTGTATTTATTTTTGATTTAGCGAGTCCCCGAGCGCGTCCGCCCTTTAATGGGGTATAACTCGATTGTATACTTTTTGTGTTTTGTTTTGTTTGTGCGTTATTTTATCTCTCGCTTCTGAGTGGCGAGTCCCCGAGCGCGAGTGTGATCAGTTTGTAGGCGAGTCCCCAGGCGTGGTGCTTAACCATACTGGTCGTGTTCTTGTTGTGGATTGTAAGTCAGTTGTTTGTAACGCGTCTCCTCCCCTGGCCCGGAGGGCCAGTCGCATGGCGAGTCCAAGGCAGCTCTCTTACTTGGTGTTTTCCTGAGCCGCGTGGGGGTTCCCATTGTGCGGAGTTCCCGTGCGTGGTACTTAACCGTTCGAGTCGCTCTGCGCGAGGATGGGAGGGACAGGTCGCTGTGAGAAGCATGTACCGGTTGTCTTGGCCCGGTGGGCCAGTCGGGCTAGGCGACTCCAATGGTGGCTCCGGGTTGGCGTTTTCGTGGACGACCCAAGGCCCGAGTATTTCCGGTGCCCTTGTGCCGACTACTTAGCCGTGCCGGTCGCTCGACCAGAGGTTGACTTCCGTGGGTAGCGTATTGCTAAAATGTACGAGTGCGAGTGGCACAAGAATATGGCGAGTAGACACAATTTGTGTGATCCCAATGAATTTCATTATATATGACAGCTGAGTATAATTTGAGGTTCTAAGTATAGAACTTTCCGAGGAGGTTTACATTCCATGGCCTCCCGACCTCGAGCTGGCCGTCACCCCGTATGTCGATGAGCTAGTAGGCGTCATTGCCGAGGACTCGTCCTATGGCGAATGGCCCCTCCCATGGGGTGAGGGAGATTTTGTGCATGCCTTTCTTGTCTTGGATCAGTCGTAGGACCAGGTCACCTTCCTGGAAGGTGCGAGTTCGTACTCGGCGGCTGTGGTAGCGGTGGAGTCCTTGCTGGTATATGGTGGTGCGAGAGCAAGCTAGGTCGCGTGCCTCGTCAAGTTGATCGATGCTGTCTTGGCGGGCGACCTCGTTGGTCGCTTCGATGTAGTTGGCGACTTGAGCTGAATCGTGCTCTAGGTCGGTTGGCATTACGGCCTCGGCGCCGTACACCATGAAGAAGGGTGTGAACCCGGTGGAGCGATTGACGGAGGTGCGGATCCCCCATATGACAGAGGGGAGCTCGTCAACCCAGCATCTTGGGGTGCGCTCGAGGGGCACTTGGAGTCGCGGCTTGAGCCCGTGGAGGACGCTCTGGTTGGCGCGTTCTGCTTGGCCATTCGACTCCGGGTGGGCGACTGAGGCGAGGTCGAGTCGTATGCTATGATCTTCACAAAATTCCGCCATGGCCCCCTTGGCGAAGTTGGTGCCATTATCTGTTATGATGCTATGCGGGTAGCCATATCGGTAGATGAGCTCGCGTAAGAACTTGGTGGCCTCGACCCATTTGGCGAAGCCAGATGGGGCCTTCTTGAACGGGCCTACCATGTCCATGCCCCATACGGCGAATGGCCACGTGATGGGGATGGTCTTGAGTGCCGAACCAGGGAGGTGCGTCTGGTGGGCGTACTTCTGGCACCCGACGCATCGTTGGACGATGTCGGTGGTGTCGGCGTGCGTGGTGAGCCAGTAGAAGCCGTGCTGCATGGCCTTGGCGACTAGTGACTTGGCGTCGGCGTGGCCGCAGTCGCCGGCGTGAATGTCCTGGAGGATCTTGCGGCCTTCTTCTGGCTGTACGCAGCGCTAGAACACGCCAGTCACGCTGCGTTTGTGGAGCTCGCCGTTTATGATGACGAAGGATTTGCAGCGGCGTGTGATCATTCGCGCCTCCGTCTCGTTGCTTGGTAGGATTTTGTGCTCCAAGAAGGCGACGTATGGTGCTGTCCAGTCGCTAGGCTCCACAACCATGGCGACTAAAGCCGGTTCTGGTTGCAGTGGTACCCCGACATCGATCTCTCTTGGTGGGCTGACCGACGGTTTGTGTATGATGTCGAGGAAGACACCTGCTGGTGGCGTTTGTCGGGCCGACCCGATGCGGGAGAGGGCGTCTGCCTCCTCGTTCTTGCATCTGTCGATCCACTTGACGGAATAGCCATCAAAGTGTCCTCCCATCTGGTCTACCGCTTGGCGGTACGCGATCATTGTTGGGGAGACGGCGTCACACGTCCCGACGACTTGACCGGCGACTAGATCGGAGTCGCCATAGCATCGTAAGCGGTTGACGTTCATCTCCTTAGCGGCTCTCATGCCGTGAAGGAGGGCCTCGTTGTCGTTGTATTGGGAACGGCAGTACCTAAGCAGGTTAGATAGAGGTGTGGGGACTAGCAGGGAAGCTATCGACAGCGTCCACAGGCGGGATTGGTTACAAGCAAGCGTAGCGGGACGCAAGAAGTACCCAGGTTCGGGGCCCTCGTGGTGAGGTAAAGCCCCTACTCCTGCATGTCTGACAGTATATGTGAGTATAATCGGGCTACAAGGATGCTCCTTGAGCTGTATCTGAGATAGCTAGCAGAGAGTCCGTGAGCTGATCGTTTGGAGTACTACTTGTGCGTGTGAGTGAGGGAGTGATCGATGGGTCTGTTTTTTGTGAGAAGGAGGCCCTCCCTTGGTGGCTTATATTGAGGCCCAAGGGACAAAGGTGGGACCCGCTGCCTAAGTAGTACTATTGACTATGTCATCTGATTGTGGTACAATATATCATGCATAGTGTATACTATTTGGCATGTCATCTGATAAAGTAGCATGGGCTTGGTCTTGTCAGTCTTCTTGTTGTCTGGCTGTACGTTCGTTGGGATTCAATGCAGACCAGCTGGTCGAGTAGTAGCAGCCGGGTCTTGATCGAAGGAGTGGCGACCGACTAGGGCGGCAACATGCAGCAATCGTAGCCTCTGTCCACCGATCGACACAGCCTGGGGGCTTCTGGTCGGTCCGGCTGTCCCTGGCACTTGGTGGCCCAGCCCGACAGGAAATAGGCGGCCCAACCGGGCGGGGCGAGGTAGGGGAGGCCCAGCCCGGGCGGGGTTAGCCGAGAAGGTGAAGGGCGAAGCCGGGATGGGTCGCGCGGAGCCGGCCCAGCCGAGAGGAGCCGGGGTGCGGGAGAGGGGGAGCCGGAGTGGGCCGGCTGGGTCGGCCTAGCCGGAAGGAGCTGGAGGCAGCGTGGAGCAGGCCGGCTGGTGCGAGGGGCCCAGCCGGAAGGAGGGCTCAGCCGGGGGGGGCTGTCGGGCCGGCTTGGGGGAGGCCTAGCCGAAAATGGTGATGTAGGCCGGCTGGGAGATCCTAGTCGGCCCAGGACGCCCAGGAGCTCCAGTTTTCTTTTATCTTTATCTTTTTTTGCCTTTTTTATCCGTCTTGAGTGCTTCTTTGGGGTACCTGGGGATAATCCCCCCGACACTAGCCCCCGAGCGCTCGCTGATTTCACCCGGAGGGGGAAATTCGCACGAGCTCCACAAAAACTTGCCGTTGTCGTTGTAGATGAAGTTCTTGAACAGCGTCCGGCTGGACACCTCCAGCCCGGGAAGCAACACAACTACCGCGGGGGCGCGCGAGTGCACCCGCGGGGTGTAGCCCCCGAGATTCGGAGTAGCTGACGAAGACAGGTGCTGCGAATCTTCTATTTCTTGCCCTTTTCGACACCTCGAACTTGCTATCCGGCTGAACGCCTTCAGCTAGACCGAAGAGCTTGATTACACCAGGGGCACGCGAGCGCACCCGGTGGGTGTAGCCCCCGAGATTCGAAGTAGTTGGCGAATACAGGTGCAGTCGTGCAAAACAAACAAACAGAAGTAAACTTGTCGTCAGTACATCAACATATAGTACACATGGTATCAACCGGATAACGGTTTTATTTTTCAAAAAACTAGCTCGTGCTTTTCTGAACAATTAGTCACTTTCTCGTGCGCTCTGCTGCTTACGCTGTGTCCTTGCCGGCCAGCCGGGTTGCGGTCTGGAGCCGGAACCGAAGGGGGAGCTGACAGTATATTGCACACGGTACTAGGGGCTGAGCAGCCAGAAAATACCAACTAGGCACATGGCCGGAATGTCAGATCTGACGCACCCTTCGCCGTTTTTCATGTGGGATGCCTCGGGCTTTTGCTCTTGCTAGCCGGACAGCCGGGTTGCGGTCTGTAGCTGAGACAAAGAGTGGGCCTCTGACACCGTCGCACACTACTCAGTCGGTTTACGGGTTTAGCAGGCCGGGCCGACAGGCGAGCCCCCGGGTAGGGGTTGCCGTCGTCGGAAAACTGAAAGCAGGAAGGAAAACAACATCTAGCGAGACCTCGAGGGTTGCTCGAGGTCAGAAAAACACTCACATTGTAGTTGTCGGTGTAGTAGGGTCGAAGGCGTGATTCCGCAGGCGTCGCGGTCGCTGGAATGGTCCAACTGGCGTTCCAGCCAGATGGTCTGGCTCTAGCCGGACAGGCAACCAAACGCGGTGTAGCCGGATTCGGTCCCCAGCCGGCCAGACACCCAAATGCGCCAGGGTGCGCCGAGCCAGCCTGGCCCAGCCGGCCGAACCGACAACCAAACGGGACGAAATCATGCGGAGTCGGTCCGACTCAGCCAGAACGGGTTTGTACCGACCGAATCGGACATACAGAACGTGTAGTCGGACAAATGTAGCCGGATCTGAAATTTTTCTCTGTTTTCTTTCTCCGGCCGAATTTTTTCCTTGCCTTTTTTCTCTCAGCCGGAACCGGATTTTCTCTTCTCACTTTTTTTTTACTTTCTTTTTCTAACTGACGCATCCAACCGGCCGTGCACCATCTCCTCTTTTTCTTCTAACTTTTTTCCTCTCACTTTTTCTTTCTCCAACCGACTACAGTTAGCCGATCTTTTTTCTTTTTCTTCCCCTTTTTTCTTTTTCTCAACCGGCAATGCACTACCTTCCCCAGCCGGTCCTACTTCCTTACATTTTTTTTCATAACCGGCTACTACTCCCCAATAGGACCACTCCCCCAGCTGGCCCCACCACCCTTCTCCACTTCCTTTCCTCTTTCTTTCTTTTCTTTCTCCAGCAGCAGGGGAGGGCTCGCACATGTGCAGCCGGAGCGGCGCGGGCGCGTGGGAGCCGGTGAGGCCGCGAGCCGGACGAGGCGCGGGGAGTACGCACGCGCGAGGCGGGAAGCGCAGAGCCGGTTTGGCAGCGAGCCGAACGAGGCGCGGGGCATGAGGCAGGGCGCGCGCAGCACGGTCTCGCGGAGGCGGGTGCCGCCGCAGGCGGATGCGGGCGCGTATGCGGCCGTCGAGGCGTCGGCGCGCGGTCGGCGAAGCTGGCGGGGCGCAGCTGACGCGCGAGACGGGCGAGCATGCGCGGACGTTGCGTGGATATGACGGCAGTGCGCAGTATGTACATATGCGTGTACGTATACATACGGTGCTTATACTAGAGTGCTGCTTCTATCTGGTTAGCATGCGCACGCGATTGAGCTGGTTGTAGCTAGCTGATGAGCTGCTTCTGTGCTCGCCTAGCTAGGAATCGATCGGGTGTCTGTATGCTTAGCTTGCGCGTGTGCGGCCATCGCTTGGTCTGTTGCGAGCGCTGCTCTTGCTGTTGGCTAGTACTCGCTGCGCGCGCGCTGCCAGAGTGGAAAATGGTGAGGACGATGGAGACGGTGGCGGCGAGGAAGCCACGCTTCAGCCCGCGAAATTTTGGCGCGGAGGTGGTGGCCGGCCGTCCGGGAGGACGAGCCGAACGACGCGGGCGTGCAGCCGGGAGCACCGCTGCAGCAGCGGACGGGCGCATGCGAGCTCGCGCGGGGGACCGCGGTGGCACCGGCATGCCGAGGCGCGGTGGTGACGCTTGATGATGACACGGCCATGCGGTCGCTGACGATGGCGAGCCCCCACGAGCCTCGACGAAGCGGAGGCGACGACGACGACGACGCGACGTCGGCGGCGAGCCCCCGGGCCTTACGGTGAGATGACGACGGCGACGGAGCGGAGGCGATGGCGAGCCCACAAGCCTCACGGCGAAGGGGGCGTGGTGGCGGCGAGCCCCCGAGAAACTCGGCGAAGTGGAGTTGGTGATGACGGCACGGAGGCGGCAAGCCCCCGAGCAACTCGAGATGGCGTCGATGCCGATGAAGACGAAGAAAATCGGTCCCTTGCGGAACGGAACTCCGGCCGAAGCTATATTTGGCCCCACGGTGGGCGCCAACTGTCGTTGTATTGGGAACGACAGTACCTAAGCAGGTTAGATAGAGGTGTGGGGACTAGCATGGAAGCTATCAACGGCGTCCGCATGCGGGATTGGATACAAGCAAGCATAGCGGGACGCAAGAAGTACCCAGGTTCGGGGTCCTCGTGGTGAGGTAAATCCCCTACTCCTGCCGGATCTGACTATGTGGAATACACGAACTACAAGTGCTCCTCGAGCTGTATGTGCTAGCTACTGCCTTAAATGCTATATCACCAACCCTTTCTACTGAGGCCTTGCCTCTCCTTATATAGGCAGAGAGGCAAAGGTCTCACTGGCTAGTCCGACTAGCGGGCCCCACAGGCGGGTCCCAGCCGGCTAGTCATCTATAGTATCCAGTATGGCATGTCTTATCGTAGTACGAGCGGTATGGCTGTCGTGGGCACAGTGGACGCCGTGCGAGCCCGTCATCAGCACATGCCACTGTTCCTGCGTCACCCTCGCAAAGTCTTCGGTATGGCTGGGTGGTTGCCAGTCTTGTCATCATACAGGGCATACCGTGCACTGATACGCACGTCGTCCTGTCTCGCTGATTGGGTCCGGCTACGTCACCGTATCCGGCTATCTCTTCCTGATCCAGCTACCGGGTGATAGCCGGCCTGTCTTACCCTGTCCGGCTGCATCTGGCCAGCCGGACGCTATCCGACTGTCTTGTTTCTTATCCGGTTGGGGTACCTGGGGACCATCCCCCTGACACTCGTATTCTGCCATGTTGTTGGTGCAGGGCTTGAAGTTGAGGTGGAGCACGTAGCGGAGCTTGTCTCCTTTGGGAGAGGTCAGTATGACCCCAGCCCCTGCGCCGTCAGTGTTCTTGGAGCCGTCAAAATGGAGCGACCAGTAGTGGAGGTACGGGAGCTTCTCTGGCTGCTGTTCTTCTTCCCAATCTGCAAGGTAATCAGCCAGGGGTTGTGACTTGATCGCTTTGCACGGCTCGTATTTGATGTTGTGGACGCCGATTTCGACGGCCCACTTGGCGACTCACCCAGTCGCCTCGCGATTGCGTATTATGTCTTGCAGGGGTGCGGAGGAGACCACCGTGATCGGGTGCTCCTAGAAGTAGTGTGGGAGTCGCCGTTGAGCTGTCGTGAGTCTGTCAGGACTTCACTGATGTAGTAGACAGGGCACTGTATGAGGCGTTCCTTTCCCTCCTCCGGTCGTTCGACGACCATCACGGCGCTGACGACTCGAGTGGAGGCCGCGACATAGACTAGCATTGGTTCTTTGTCGAGTGGAGCAGCGAGGAGTGGGGCCGCAAGTAGCACTAATTTGAGTGCTTTGAGTGCATCGTCGGCCTCTGCGCCCCATTGGAACGTGGGGTTCTTGCGCATCAGGCGGTAGAGGGGCATTTCCTTTTCGCCTAGTCGAGGGATGAAGCGACTGAGGGCCGCCACTTGCCCTGTCAATTTCTGGACGTCGCGCAGGCACTCGGGTTTCCCGAGTCGCGCGATGGTGTCGATCTTGGTGGGGTTGGCTTCGATGCCTCGCCTGGAGACTACATACCCCAGTAGTTGTCCGGTGGGGACGCCGAAGGTGCATTTTCCCGGGTTCAGCTTGATGTTGTACCTCCGCAGGTTTGCGAAGGTTTCGGCTAGGTCGGCGAGCAGGTCGTCCTGACGGGTGGATTTTACCACCACGTCATCGATGTAGACGTGGATGTTGCGGCCAATTTGGCTAGCTAGGCACTCCTGCATGCATCTCTGGTATGTGGCGCCGGCGTTCTTGAGGCCGAATGTCATGGTCATGTAGCAGAAGGCGCCGAATGGCGTGATGAACGCCATCTTCTCCTCATCCTCGACCGCCATTTTAATCTGGTTATAACCAGAGTAAGCATCGAGGAAGCACATCGACTCCGATCCTGCGGTCGAGTCGATGATCTGATCGATGCGCGGTAGGACGAACTCCTCCTTCGGGCAGGAGCTGTTGAGTTTGGTGTAGTCGATACACATTCTCCATGTGTATCGATTGGCAGGAACTCCTCCTTCGACGTTCTTTTTTAGAACCAGGACTGGGTTTGCTAGCCACTTGGAGTATTTGATTGTCCGAATGAAGCCTACGGCTAGTAGGCGCTGTACTTCTTCGGCGATCGCTCGGCAGCGCTCTTCATTGAAGGGCCGTAGCGACTGCTTTACTGGTCGCACTTTGGGGTCGGTGTTGAGATTGTGCTCAGCGAGTTCCCTCGGGACACCTGGCATGTCAGATGGCTTCCATGCGAAGATGTCGCAGTTCTCACGGAGGAACCCCATGAGCGCGCTTTCCTATGCGGGGCTCATGTGCGCCTAGATGGTGACCGTCTGGCTGGAGTCGCCTAGGACGAGCTCGATGGTGCGGGTGTGCGTGGTCGCCTCGAACATGAAGTTCGCGGCGGTTGGTTTTCTTCAGGATAGTGGGGTCGTCCTTGTTGATGTTGCCTGCGTATTTCGCGAGCTCCTCCACGGGGTCGGTCTCCGCGGCAATGACGGCGTCGGCGAGCTCGGCTCCCTTGTCCTTGCATTCCATGGCCATGTCGGGGTCGCCGTGGACGGTGATGATGCCGCTTAGCCCTGGGAGCTTCATCATGTTGTACGCGTAGTGGGGGGTTGCCATGAATTTGGAAAACGTCTGGCGCCCCAGCACGAAGTGGTAGGGGCTGTGGAAGTTCACGAGCTCGAATTCGATTCGCTCGGTGTGGTAGTTCGCCGGTGTGCAGAAGGTGACGGGTAGCGTCACTTTTCCGATCGGGTATGCCTTCCGACCGGGGACGATACCGTGGAAGGTTGTCAGGGTCGGCTGGATTGCCGACTCTGGGAGCTGTAGCCTCTTGAACGTGTCTAGGTACATGATGTTGATGGAGCTGCCGCCGTCCATCAATGTCTTGGGTAGCCAGTAATCGGCCACTTTGGGCCTGACTACCAGGGCGACTCGCCCTGGGTACTCGATTCTGGGGGCGTGATCCTGGCGACTCCAAGTGATACTCTGCTCGGACCAGTTGAGTAAGCGTGGGATGTCGACCAGTGTCACCGCATTGAAGGCGACCGCGTGGGCGAGCACCTTTCTCTCGCGCTTCGTGCCGAGTCCGGTGAAGGTGTGTAGCAAACCGACGGCGGTGTCGAAGCCACCAACGTTCCCGTTGTCCTGGGGTGGGTTGTTGTTGGGGTCGTCCCTTGCTCGCCTTGCCTTCTCAATCTCTTTGAGAGAGTGGAAATCCGCGGTGGTGTGGGTGGCGCGTTATCCCTCCCTGCTATGGTAGATGCAGGGCTGGTTGAGCAGGGCAGCGGGGTCGAATTTCGGCCTCGCTGTGTTGTTGGAGTGGTAGTTTCCATTGTCGCGGTAATTTCCTCCGTCGCGGCGGTAGCTCTCGGGGTCGCGCTAGCCGTAGCCGGTGTCGGCGACGAAGTCGACTCGCCCGTCTGTGCGGCGCTTGCCGGTGATGCGGGTGTTGCTGTAGCGCATGTCGCGTAGGCGCCCGCTATCGTGGATGCTGGTTCGCCGTCTTCCTCCCGACTCGTCGTCGGAGTCTTGGTTGGGGTCGTCCTCCGCGTAGCGTTTAGCGATCTCGAGGAGGTTGGGGATGTTGTCGAGTGTTCGGTAGACCCTCTTGATCTTGGCGACCAGGGGTTCGTACTGGCACGCGTTCTTGAAGAAATGTATCGCCGTGTCTGGGTGGATGCCGGAGGCATTGATCCACAGTTCTTGCCATCTCTGAACCCAACGGCGAGTCGACTCACGTTGTCCCTAGATGCATCGCTCCAGGTCTTCTATGGTGGTGGCGTGGGTGTAGGAGCCCTCGAAGTGCCTGATGAAGGCATCCCGCATTTCTTCCCAGGAGTCGATGCTGTCGGCGGGGAGGGTGTTGATCCATTGCCGAATCGTGCCCTCCATCGTCAGGGGGAGGTAGCGAGCGGCGAGCAAGTCGGTGTGGCCTGCGATTCCCATTGCCATGAGGTATGTGTCCAGCCAGACAGCAGGATCGTGTCGGGTCGTACTTCTCGATCTCCTTGGGAGCCTTAAAGTTGGCGAGGTATTTTTCCCCGCGGATCATGGGTCCGAAGCATTGCAGACCGACTCGACTGAGTGAGCCTCTTGGTTTCGGGTCGTTGCGATTGGTGAGGGTGTGCCACAAGTTGTTGGGCTGGCGCGCCCGCCACGCCTAATTGTTGATGATGTTCGTTCGGGCATCAATGGGCTGCCCGTTGGCGGCGACCGTGTTATTCGCCGGTCGTGGCTCGTTGGTGGATAGAGCGGGGTTGGCGGCCCGTGGCTGGTTCGCCAAGGGCTACGGTGGAGGGCAAGTCAATGCGTTGGCGACGATAGGGTGACCGCTTGACGCTGCTCTACTTGCTGAAGAGCGGGAATACATCCGCCCCCGCGGGTCGACTGCCGCTGCTTGTTGTTCGACGGCCCTAACGAGTAGGGCCTTAGCGTATTGGATCTATAGCATGCCGTCGCCTTGGACGTCGAGGTTGGCGATCGTGGCATCAGCCGCGACGACATTGTCCATCGGGGTGGAGTAGAGTGGTAGCCCGTTGGCGTCGCGGGCTTGAGGCGAGATGATGATCCGCGGCTGGTCCGGCAGGGGCGTGCGACTGATGGGTGGTGGAGGGGCTCCGGTCGCAGGTGCGCCAGGTGGTGGTCTCGCGGGATTGCTTCCTCTCGGCGGCGCGTTCTTGCAGTATTCGTGCTCGACCACGCGTGCGGGGTTGCTTTCGTCGTTGAAGTTCAAGACGCGGCTCTGGACGTTGGGGTTCAGGCGGGTCCTGATGCGGCGCGGGTGGTAGAGCAATAGCTCCCGCGCCATTTCCTGCTCGAGGCGATATTTCTCGCGCTCGGCAAGTTCGTTGCGTTGAGCCTCTGCGAGCCGCACGCGGGCTTCCTCCACCTCCGTGGCCATCGCTGTCGACGGGATCGGCGTGGCGAACGGATCTGGCGGGGCAGCCGTGCTGCCCGCCATGTAGATCGCGTTGAAGCAATTGGATCTAGCGCGGAAGTCTTCAGGCGATTCTGAGCCGGAGTCGGAGTCGAAGATCCCGAGATGGAGGGGTCCTCTAAATCCTCCGGGTTGGAGACTCGCATGATGGAGTCTTCTCGTGATGCGGTGGTGATAGATCCGTCAACCGAGGTAGGGGTCGCAGAGTCGGCATCATCGTTTAGGGCCTCGTCGTTGGCGGCGGCGTTGGTCTCGGCCGCGTCGCTGGCAGCCGAGTCATACTCGGTGACGAGGCTCCTGATAGAGCGGACCTGCTCCTCCGAGAGCAGATCGCGGTGTGTCGGCGATCCGCCGACGATCACCGTTGCAGCTGGGTCGACCGTGCTGGTGAAGCCGGCGAAGAGGTTGATGGAGCCGACCGGCATCACCGCGTCGTGATTGATCGGGTGTGACGCCGGGATGTAGCTGCTTGGCAGGATCTGTAGGACCCCGCCGAAGGCGATCATGTGGCCGGTGGCAAGCGGCCGATCGATTGGCGAGTAGGGTCTCGCCGCAGAACTCAGGCCAGTCCCGCTATGCCCCACGGTGGGTGCCACTATCGTGGAAATGGCCACGGCAGTCGCTGCCTCTGGCAGCGAGTGATTGAAGCGTGAGGAAGAGTTGGCGGCCATCTGCGGTGCGAGATGGGGGCGGAGGGTAAAGACCTACTCTTGCTATATTAGATTATTGGAGAGCGAGTTACAGGGGTGGCGAGCTCGGCGTCTAAGCTGTGAGTCGCTTGAGGGGGTGTATGATGGAACGTAAGTCTCTAGGATACCCTAGGGAGGTTTATATATGAAGCACCTCGCTAGGGTTTACAAGCTACAACGGAACAAGATAAGGATTCAGAGGTTTTGACCTGATCCGACTGGGCTTCTGTTGCACTCCTGGGCCTCCAGTCGCCAGTCGCCGCCCTTTCGGCGCACTCACAAGCCCTTCGGCCCAATCGGAACACCCTGCTGGGCATACCCCCTTTGGCATATCCCCATCAGTGTTCTTCCCACAATACACACATGGATCCACCAGTGTCATTGCATGTGTTTTCTTTCCATGAACCACACCCAGTGTCATTGCATCTGTGTTCTTCCCACAAACCACACATGGATCCAGCAGTGTCTCTGGATGTGTGTTCTTTTCACAAACCACACATGGATCAACCAATGCCATTGCATGTGTGTTCTTTCCACAAACCACATGGATCAACCAATGTCATTGCATGTGTCTTCTAGTCACAAACCACATGGATCAACCCCAATGGCATTGCATGTGTGTTTTTGTCACAAACCACATATGGATCAACCAATATCATTGCATGTGTGTTCCTGTCATGAACCACATATGGATCCACCAGTGTTCATTGCATGTGTGTTCTTTCCACAAACCACTTATGTATCTACTATAATCATTGCATGTGTGTTCTTTTCACAAACCACACATGGATCCACCAGTGTCATTCCATGTGTGTTCTTCTCATAAACCACATATGGATCCTAACCTTAGGAGAGCCCTAACCTTAGCCCCCCAATGGGTGGGGTTCCAATGGGTGGCTGTTAGACCGAGTCTTCTAGAAGGCATGCCCTAGCACAGTTGTTCTGCTTGACGATTGTTACATACCGTTCGATCGAGGCGCTTGGATGATTGGGATGGTCTTCGTGAGAGTGATCCGTGAGTAGGCTGTTCTGCGGCATGATTGGCCACGTTTGCTCTGGACAAACTGGCAACACCGGGCGCTCCCCTGTTGCGAGTGTCACGACTCACGAGTTCAGTGGGCCATATCCTAGTGTCACGTCCCCATTACTTCTCTTCCTCCCCGTACTTCTCTTCCTTCCCCTCGAAGCCACTTTCCCCACTTCACTCCCATCCTGCCGTAGCCGCAAGCCGACGATGCCTCCATCCCAATCCCCTCTCCGACAGCCAGCCCCCTCGCCATGGGGTCAAGGGGAGACGACAAGGAAACGTGTCATGACAACAGGGATGGTGATTTCGATGTGAGTCGTCTCATCTCTATCTCTATCATCTGTGGCCAGTTATCTATTTTTTGAGCTAGATCCACTCTGTTTACTCATGCGTGTATGATGTGTTAGGCCAACCAGACGATGTATGACTCCGACTATCACAGTTTAGCGGATGAAGACAGTCCTCTGCTATGTAAACATGGATATGTGCTCGCTAAATTTGTAGCGTTCGAAGGACGAAATGCAGGAAGGAGGTTTCTATGGTGTCAAGGACATCATGCAATGATGCAAGGCATAAGTTGCGGTGTTGTCAAATGGGTAGATCCAGAGTGGCGCAAATCGATGCAGAAAACGCTGGACAAACTATGGGAAATGACTGTTGAGTTGAAAGAATCTGTATTCAGCTCACTCTTCTTGACAGTGTTGAGATGAAGCTATGGGAACCAGTTGAGACGACCAAGCATAAGCGAGATCTCAGGAGGGTATAAGACAAGGTTAGCAAAGTCGAGAAGGAGAGGGACGCGGCGTTGGCCCTGAAGGCTAAAGTAGAGCAAGAACTGACTCATGCAAGGAATGATCTTCACCAGGCCAAAGTCCTGTAGTTCACAACTACGAGTATTGACAAGTGCATGAGGAAAAATGCAGAGAAACAATTGAAGCTGTGCAAGGAAGATGCTAAAAGGAAAGAGCAGACGATTCGATCCTTGCTCTCGCAGGAAGATGCGCATCGGGCTAAGATTAGGAATATCAAGGAGATGTGTGATACCTAGTTCTATTTATCTTGAGCTCCATGCATTTTTAAGTTGTAATAGTTGTACTTGTTGACCTAGTGGTCTGAACTAGTGGTCCCGGAGTCCTTGGAGGAAAAAAATTGGTCGCCCGTTAATCTATCTTAACCCTGCATTACTTCCTTTTGTCTGATCATGGTGGTATTATGACATTGGTGGTTTGTTTAAATGTAATCTACGTGGATTATGCCGCATGCAAATGGCACAACCACAATTTATAAAGTGGAAGCATGTACACCCGATTACTGGAGATCCGGGAGCTTTGCCAGATGTAGGGGACGCAGGAGCAGGGATGCGGTGAGATAGACGGGCTCAAGATTAGGCCAGAAAGTGGTACCGATTTCCTCCTCATCTAGGCATTATCGGTTGCCATTGCTGTTTATGTTGCCATGTCATTGTGTGCAATAGCTGAAATAAGTTGCTGCTTCATGGAGTGTAGCAGCTTAAATAATTTATTTCTCTGCCACTTACATCCCGTCGTATTTGGAGACATCCTGCCCCTCAAGAATCGTTGAACCAGTGCTGCGTGTTTTCAGATAGTAGTGGCATAATCACAGTTTCGGATTCAACTACTGACTCGGGCGTTTCCAAACCCTAAGTCGTGGTACATTTTACTCAGAGAACATGGGTAGATTGTTTCGCCTAGCAAAGTTCCACACACAGAGCTCCAGAATTTAACCGAATTACATATATAGGTTCAAGTTCAACACATTACTATGCATCTTCATTGCCAGCAGCCTTCTTCCGCAGCCTGGGTACCAAGACTTCACGTCCACCGGCTTCTTCCTTTCCTACCTTCTTCCTCTTCCATGGTGCCAATTTTCTTAGCATCATGTACTCTGCATCGCCGAGACAATGGGCACCAGAATTGTGTCCAGCATCATCTTTCCACTCGTTTTTAATTTCTTTGGGTAGCAAAATGACTGACCCGTCAGTCATGTTTCTAACCTTGCGGTGCTTCCTGTCAAAGAAACAAGACTGTTGCATAACTGCCCAATATCTACAGAGTAAATAAAAAAATTACAATTCAGCACAAACATGCGAACCCCAAGAGCCTTTTGCTTACTAGGAGCTAATTGGGTTTGAGCAACCACCCTTTCCAAGAATAGAAGGGTGACTCCCAGTTGCAGTAGCTTCCACATCCAGTACATCACAATTCAGCTCAAACATGCAAGCCGAAGCATACCTTTTCATCAACCCAATTAGCTGACTATCACACGTTAGAGGAACCATGATGCCATGTTCATCCATGAAGCTGAACTTAAAGTCTGCTTCAGCCATAATTCATCATGATTACGCAGAGCAGCAACCATACCAGATATAGTGCAGATTTGCGCATCGCTTCTTCCATCATGATACAATGGTGTCCAAACCACTTGCCCTTAGAGTCGTACCTGAAGAGGACTACCATAACCAGGTAAGGGTGGTCCGCGGAGATCCCACTTGATAGAAAACTGTGGAAAAAATATGTTTGTCAGCGTTGGGCTAACAAACAATTTTAGGTTCAGTAGCCAGCTAGCAGTTATAATTAGTGTGAATAGCAAAGAGAAGGGTAGCTCACCCGCTTGTATCCATAACTTCTTCTTCCTTGGTAGTAGGATCTGCCATCCTCCGAGCTGCTCGGCTCGTCGGCGGTGGAAGCAGGCTAGAGCCTAGCAACGTCGGCTACGACATGCTCCATTGGAGCTCGGGATCAGTGACTGGGCGCAGCAACTTGGCGCCAGAAGTCAAATGTCCGAAGGGATCGTCCTGCCTGGAGGGTGGATTCCGACGCTGCCGGTGCAAGGGGAAAGGTGGGAATGGATTTTTGAAATTGGTCAACGCATCCAATCCACTTAGTTCCTCGATTTGCCTAAGATGTTGCCGCGTTGGTGCTCGCGTCACGGACATATGACCGACATGAGGGTCCCGACCGTCTACTTCACGGGGCAATTTCACGGAATGTTTGAATTTGGCAGGGGTGAGATGAGTTTGCATCGAAATGGCCCCTCTCGGTAGTTGGCAGCCCAACATTTTGAAACACGGCAATTTCAGGCAACTTAGGTACCGCCATGCACTCGCCCGGGAACTTTGGTATCATAGACGAACAGGCCCCCGCTCAGGCACATACTCAATAATCCTGATGCCATCGGACGAGTCACGCTCTGGGGAATCGAACTGTCTCCACAAGACATAACATACAAGAAGCGTGATGCGATCAAGTCACAAGCTCTCCCAGACTTTCTCGTGCACTGGATGGAGAACCAGCTCCCTGAAAAACTAGATATGTCTTACCTCTGGACAATGCACTTTGATGGGTCCAAACGAAAGGACGGAGCTGGCACAGGTGTCATACTGACATCGCCCTAGGGGGACAAGCTAAAATACATCCGGAATGCAGTTCACTGCCTCCAACAATGAAGCTGAGTACGAGGCTCTAATCCATGTGATGCGGATGGCGAAAGCCTGTGGCGCCAAAAGGTTCATCATCTACAGTGACTCCAAACTGGTGGTCAACCAAACGATGCACAAGTGCGACGCACTCAGCGACAACATGATCGCCTATCGCGACCTGTACGCCACACTCGAAGGAGACTTTGATGGCTGTGAGCTACGACATGTGTGCCGTGAAAGCAATGAAGAGGCAGATCTACTCGCCAATATTGGCTCCACCTGTGCCCCATACCACCTGGGATATTTCTCGAGCGCATCTGCGAACGCTCCATCAAGCCAAAGGCTCCAGAGAAGAAAGCAAGCGCGTCAATGGACTCGGGGGCAATGCCACCCAGCGAGCCAATGACACTCGACGACCTGGAGCTTGATACAAGACTCGAAGGGCCAATGGGCGTCATGATGATCGAGCCATCTTGGACACAAACCTACGTCATGTACCTACTCAGAAAGAGGTTGCCTGACGACCCGACTGACGCGCGTCAGATCATGCGACGATCCAAGGCATTCGTCCTCATCAATGGCGAACTCTACAAGCGTAGCATCATAGGAGTGCTCCAACAGTGCGTCTCAAACAGGGACAGAAGGGCTGTCCTCCTCGACATCCATGAAGGCACTTGCGGGCACCACGCCGGCAGTCGCGCCCTCGTTGCCAAAGCTCTGCGAGATGGATTCTACTAGCCCACGGCCATGCGCGATGCCAAGGACATCGTCCAGCGCTGCAACACTTCCCAACGATTCACAGACAAACCTCACGCACCTGGCGCGGAACTCCGACCAATACCATTGGCTTGGCCTTTCGCACAATGGGGACTCGACATGGTCGGTAAGCTCCCGAAATCCTCACCAGGAGGTTACGTCTACCTCCTGGTTGCAGTCGATAAATTCACCAAGTGTATCGAGGCCATGTCGGTAACAAATCAATCAGGGGCCAGCGCTGTCAATTTCTTCGAGTCCATTGTCTACCGCTTTGGAGTGCCACACAGCATCATCACAGACAATGGAACAAACTTCACCTCAAAGGAATTCCAGGATTTCGGCAAAAACCTGGGAATCAACATAAGCTATGCCTCCGTAGCTCATCCACAGACCAACGATCAAGTCGAAAAGGCCAACGGCCTCATCTACGGTGGAATCAAGAAGTGACTGCTCTGACCATTCGAGCAAGCCGCCGGATGCTGGCCAGACGAACTACAATCTGTACTCTGGAGTTTACGCACAACTCCAAATAGCACCATGGGATACACCCCGTTCTTCATGGTGCATGGTGCTAAAGCGGTGCTACCCGCAGAAGTACGCTACAAGGCCCCAAGGGTAGTCGCTTACAGTGAGTAGGAGTCAACTCTTGCACTCGAAGACTCCGTCGACCTCCTTGAGGAAGCACGTGAAATCGCAGCGGAAATATCAACGATCTACCAGCAAAGCCTCCACAACTACCACAACAGAAGGCTAAGACCCAGATCCTTTGTCGAAGGAGATCTGGTCCTGTGACTGAAGCATCAAGGGCATCTCAAACTCGAGTCCCCTTGGGAAGAACCTTACGTGATTACAGAAGTAATCCCAGGTGGCGCCTACTGCCTTAAAGATCTCGAGACAGGAGTCACATACTCCAACCCTGGAACGTCGCGCAGCTATGTCGTTTCTACCCCTAGTTGTTTTTACATTACAAATAAGGCTATTCAGCCAGGCTACTTAGCCACACATTGTACCTTGTCCTATTATGGAAATAAATAAAGCTAAGTGCCCCAAAACTCTATGTTTTCTCTTACTTTTTTGGCAATTTTATCACTCGGGGGTTACGCCACCCTTTACACTCTAGTTCTACGAACAAATCGTAATATCCCGAGTAGCTGACACAACATCAATCGAACCCTCGATAAACACCAACCCAGTTGCAACGCACCTGACAGGTTGGCAAGGTGCTGAGATAAACACATGCCAGGCTAACGAAAAGGAATTGTAGAAGTACAAACACACTCACAAAATATAAAAGCTAGCAAGCTCTTAACATATAAATGGGTATTCATTGTACCCAACATAATCATCCGAACTTTACAACACTTGTACAATTATGTGCAGGATACAAGTTAAACTACTGCTGCAGCAGAAGAACGTTTGTTTGTTCCTCGAAGAAGTCGACAATTTCTTTTGTTGGGCGATCAACTGCCTGATAATGCGGGACCATGTTCCAGGTCATACCTTCAGGTGGAGGCAGCGGCCCAGCGGCAATAGCTGCAACATCTACATCTGGCCTATGCAGTCACACTAGCGACAAAGCAGCCTTAGCGCCAGCTACTAACTGCTGCCGCACGCACTCACGAACCGCACTCAAATCTTGGAACTTCGCTAGGAGAGCCAACAGACTCGAAGGGACAGCATCTAGTGGAAACATCGTTTGATAGATATGCCTAAGGCACGACTGCGCCTTCTTCAAAAAGTGAAGTACTCGAGAAGCACGATCCTGCAGGGTCACAAGCGCGATCGCACGATCATGGTCCACCCAAAAGTACCCACTCGCCTAAAGTTGCTCCTAGGTCAGGTCATTCATTCGAATGGCAATCCGGTCTTTCTCATCCTACGGATGACGAGCACTAACAACTACACCAAGCAAAATGGCAAAGTATGAAGACAAGGCATCGTCGCGACTGACTAAAGGAAAAGATGAGAGGGCAGAAAGCTAACATTTGAACTGCTCACTCAACTGTGCCACCTCCTCCAAGAGATACTTCTCACGTGTCGTGGCCTTCTCCGCCTTCGACTTCCATACATCTGCGTTATCGCGGAGGATGGGCAACTCACGCTCCAGTTGCTTAATACGATCGTGTAGTCGCGAAAGCAAAGACAATGCCTCCACCTTTGAACGCAGCTGTGCGAAGGTTTCATCGGCGGATGGAGGATCATGAGGACCACTCGAAGGACCACTCGATGCACCCTATCACAAACCAAGCAAAAGCAAATAAGAGACCAAGAATAGATTGAAAAAAAGGCATAGATGCATTCAAGCATAGCAAAGTCTTGACTGGGACACTCCCACAAAAGCATTGTTCCAACACAAAAGGCTAAACACTAGAGCTATTACAAAGGCAGACTACGGAGCATTTTTCTTCTTGGACTTGGGATTCAGGGGCTTCATCGCATTCGTGGCAGTCTCCGATGCCACGGACTTGCCAGTGGTACCCCCAGATGTCGTAGCCCTCGCCGCCTTCGCTCGCCGCCGCTCCTCGGAATACTTGGTGAGTGTCTCGATAAGCTGAGGACCATACTTAGCGCAGCTACCAGCGAAGGGAGCAAACACTACCTGCTGGCCTCCTGCATCGACAGGCATCACCTCAGAAATAGCGACAGGGTCAATCTCCATGCCACGGGCTTGCACCATTGCGAGTGCCATGGTGGCGCCGATGGAACGCTGCGAGTTCTTGAAGTCCGCGGGAATACCTCTAGCCAGGGATTCCACCAAGTCTCCAAGGTTGTCGATCAGTCTGGCCTTGGGAGTTAAGTCCTCACGGATGCGACTGAGCACATCCTTGGCCTTCCCCAGCGTCTCCTGGAGGGAAACACTATAGTCTTCGCGCGGCGCAGAGACTAGGCGTCAAAGCTCAAGCCACTGTCACCTGCATACACAAAAGTATTAGTATTCACAACCACACGTCAAGGAAAAAAGAGCAAGGAACATCCAGATGAAAGAATACCGGAGAGGGACTTGGCAATCGAGAAAAGTTGCTCCTCAAACAACTTCTCCCTCTCAGCATTGGAGGCACCGAGATCCTCCTCTCGCTTCCGCGACTCCTCTAAAGCTGTGATCGCTTCGTCGCTATTCTTCATCGCCGCGACAAGCGTCTTCTCGGGTGCAGAAACATGGCGAAGCAATTCATTGTGCTCAACTGCAACGTACAGGGTATGTCATCAATCGAGTTCATGCAATTCACAAAGACAAAGACAAAGTCAAGACTTACCTTCGACAACGCGATGGCGAATATCCAGTCGTGCATGTTGTCGACCCATGTCAAGGACTTGCTCCGACAAGCGGGAAGCTTCCTTCATGATGAGCTGCATCAGAAGAAAATAAAGTTAGCAAACAACACCAAGTATAAAATCGACTGCCAAAAAATAGCAAAAGGACACTTACATGATCCTCCACGGACTCCGAAGATGGCTGTGGCACAGTCATCCAGGTAACCATCTGATGTTCCCCAGCATTCGGGGAACTCGATGAATTATGCCCGGAGTGGGCCGCCAATTGTCGGGGGATGATCCCCAGATACCCCAACCGCACAAGAAACTGTGCAGTCGCATCGCATCCGGCTGACCAGATGCAGCCGGACAAAGTAGGCCAGGCCGGCTACCTCATGGTAGCCGGATCAACAAGAAGCAACCGGCTACGGCGACATAGCCGGAACCAATCAAGGAGACAGGGCGATGTGCGTATTAGTGCACGGTATGCCCTGTACGATGACAAGACCGGCCACTACTCGGCCATACCGAAGACTTTGTGGGGATGACACGGGAACAATGGCCCGATGCTGACGACATGCTTGCACGGCGTCCACTGTGCCTACGACAGCCATACCGCTCGTACTCCGATGCGACATACCATACCGGATACTGTAGATGATCAGCTGGCTGGGACCCGCCTGTGGGGCCCGCCAGTCGGACTGGCTAGTGAGACCGTTGCCTCTCTGCCTATATAAGGAGAGGCAAGGCCTTAGTAGAAAGGGTTGGTCTCATTGCATTTAAGGCAGTAGCTAGAGAATACAACTCGAGGAGCACTTGTTGTTCGTATATCCCACATAGTCAGATCCGGCAGGAGTAGGAGCTTTACCTCATCACGAGGGCTCCGAACCTGGGTACTTCCTGCGTCCAGCTATGCTTGCTTGTATCCAATCCCGCCTGCGGACGCCGTCGATAGCTTCCCTGCTAGTCCCCACACCTCTATCTAACCTCCTTAGGTACTGCCATTCCCAATACAACGACAGTTGGCGCCCACCATGGGGGTAATGGCTTCGACCGGAGTCACGTTCCGCACGGGACCCCGCACTTCAGCCGGTGAGCGCGTGGCCTCCGGCCTGGTGCTCATGCTCGGCAAATTCGACTGCGTCATCGACAACGCTTCCTGCTTCACCGGAACCTCCTTCCCGGCGAACGGCACCGTCCTGCTATTCGGCGACCTCCCTGTCTATGTCGCCACCGTTCCGGAGTGTTTCCCTAGGGAAATCGTCTCTGTCACAGAGCTACCGCATCCAGGCGGTAGCGCCTCCGCCGCGTCCTGCAGCGTGGAGGTCATGATGGCCGGCTCCAGCTCTCATCCCCGCCAGCCGCGGGAGCGAGGCGCGGACGAGGTTGGAACTTCCGCCCCTCCGCAGCCTCGGAACCCGGTGGAGGATTCCATTGATTGGCTCCAGACGCCGATTATCCTCGGGGATAACCCGGAGGAGGCGGAGGCCAACTTCGCCATGGAGAGATAGATCCTCCTCCAGGAGGCCATGGAGCTGGCGGCAACCCGTATGCAACTCGAGATCACCCGGCGCGAGTACGACCGCGCACACGGCTTCACTCTGGCTACCGCGGAGCCGAGCCGGTGCGGCCAGGTACGGCGCCGGGGCGGCGAGCTAGGCGGTAGGATGGAAAAGGATCGGGAGCCGGATCCCGCACTCGCCCTCATCCGGCCCACCTATAGCACGCCCATCAAGAACCTGCGCGCGGCGCGAGCAGCGGTAGAAGAACTGCCCAAGCTAGAGGGCGAGGAGCGAGCCCGCTAGCACGCCCGCGTGTAGGAGATCCTCCGCATCGCGGACGAGCAGGCCGATGCGAACCGGCAGATGCAGGAGGACCCCAGCTACTCCAGGGGGAGCAAGCTGCCTGCCAATAGTAGGGGCGCACCGCGCGACACCCAGCAGGCATTCTCCCCTCAGCCGGCTAAGGCCCGCAGCAGGCACCGCAGCTTTAGCAACAAGGGCCAGCCGCGCCAGGAGCAGACGGTGAACAACAACCCGCCGCCTCCCCCTCCACCAACCGGAGCGCCTAGACCCGCCAGTTCCCGTATCTCGGGCCAGGTGGGAGCGCCCAACCCGGATTGTCCGGATGCCTGTGACCGCATCGAGCTCCTTGCTCAAGCGCGCTTCACGGAGGAAGAAGATTCTATCGGCCTGGTTTGTTTCGGACCCTGCATCCGGAACGAGCCGTTTCCGGATAAGTTCTCCTTGCCCAGGGACACCCCCAGGTACGACAGCAGCATGAAGCCGGAAGATTGGCTGACCGACTACGCTACGACAGTCGGCATCGCCCATGGGAACAAGTGCATAGCCATGCGCTACGTCCCCCTTATGCTAACCGGGTCGGCAAGGACGTGGCTCAACAGCCTTGCGCCCAACAGCATCAACGCCTGGCCAGACTTCGAGAAGGTGTTCGTTCGCCACTTCAATGGCACGTACAAGCGTACGGGGCGCCCACGCGACCTGGCCTTGTGCGTCCAGGGTGACCGTGAGACCGACCACGAGTACCTCGCAAAGTGGACGGAGCTGCGCAACACCTGCAAGGGCATTCTGGAGAGCCAGGCCATCAGTTTCTTCATCGAGGATTGTCGAGAAGGCACCATGCTTCGCCACTGGCTACTGTGTGACGAGCCGAAAACCATGGCGGAGCTCATGACGGTTGCGGACCAGTACGCCATGGCCGATGCCGCCATGAAGAAGCCCCTCCGAGTAAATGCTGACGGGCGTCCGACTCCTACGGAGCCGGCTCGCGACCATCCGAGCAATCCGGCTGGCGAAGCCAGATCCTCTAGGTGCCATGGCAACGACAACCGGTTCCATGGGGACCGCCAAGCCAGACAGCAGAAGCCCCGCTACCATGTGCGGCAGGTCAATGTCGTGGAGGGCGCGCCCGATGCACCGAGTAACGATGCAAGAAGGCAGAAGCCACGGCTCACCTTCGACAAGATGTTTGATGGCCCGTGCAAGTGGCACAGCTGTCCCTTCAAACCGGCTACCCACACCACTTGGAATTGCAGCTGGACCCGCCAGCTAAAAGACCAGGGTAACCAGCCTCGTCTCCCCCCGCCCCCTCCTGGTGGACCACCACCACCGGCTAGGGGAGCCGGTAATGATGGTAACGGCGGCAACGGTGGGAACAACAACAATGGCTACCCCCAGCCGCACGCCGCCTACCACATCTTCGAGACGGAGCTGGACGACAAGCACAGCCGCAGGCGACGCTCCAAGGAGGTCAACGCCATCGTCTCTCCGGTCCCCCAGTACCTGAACTGGTCGGGAACCCCCATGACCTGGAGCCGTGCAGACCAGCCGGAGCAGCTGCCGACTCCCGGGGGCTACGCCATGGTGCTCGACCCCCTCATCGTCTCCAACACACGTACCTGCCGATTCTCTCGCATCCTCATCGACGGAGGCAGCAGCCTCAACCTCCTCTACCGGTCCTCGCTGGAGAAGCTGGGCATTCACGAATGCGACCTGCACCCGACTACCACAACGTTCCACGACATACTGCCAGGGCCAGCCTGCGCCCCGCTGGGAAAATCCAGCTGGACGTCATCTTCGGGACCGAGGAGAACTTCCGCCGAGAACCAATCTGGTTCGAGGTGGTAAACCTGACGAGCTCCTACCATGCTCTCCTCGGGCGCCCCGCCCTCGCCAAGTTCATGGCCGTCCCCCACTACGCGTACCTCAAAACAAAGATGCCGGGACCCCACGGCATGATCACCGTCGCCGTTTGCTTCAGGCGGTCGATGGAGTGCGCCTCAGCCGGTTCCAAACTGGCAGAGGCGCTCATCATAGCCGAGGAGAAGCGCGTGATCATGCGCAATGTGACCATGGCCCAGCAAGACATGCCGGCTAGCAGCAAACCGGCTAGAGAAGGAGCTTTCCAGCCGGCAAAGGAGATGAAGAGGATCCTGCTCGACCCCTCCGACCCGACTAAGTTTGTCACCATCGGTGCCAGCTTGGACAGCAAATAGGAAGGCACGCTCATCGACTTCCTCCATGAGAATCGAGACATCTTTGCATGGTCCCCCAAGGACATGCCGGGTGTGCCGAGGGAGTTCGCCGAGCACTCACTTCATGTGCGGCCGGATGCCAAGCCGGTCAAGCAACCTCTGCGCCGGTTTGCAGAGGAGAAGAGGAAGATAATCGGTGACGAGATCACCCGGCTCCTTGCAGTCGGGTTCATCATGGAAGTGTACCACCCGGACTGGTTGGCGAACCCAGTCCTGCCGCTGAAGAAGAACAAGACCTGGCGCATGTGTATCGACTCCACCAGCCTGAACAAGGCGTGTCTGAAAGACCCCTTCGCCTTGCCCCGTATCGATCAAGTCATTGATTCCACGGCCGACTGTGATTTGTTGTCCTTTCTAGATTGCTATTCTGGTTACAATCAGATCCGGTTAAACCCGGCTGATCAAATTAAGACATCATTTATCACCCCCTACGGGGCTTTCTGCTACGTAACCATGCCTTTCGGTCTAAAGAATGCAGGCGCTACCTATCAGCGCTGCATGCAGAAGTGCTTGCACTCGCAGATAGGCCGAAACGTGCATGCTTATGTGGACGATGTGGTCATCAAGACCAAGGAGAAGCGCACCCTCCTCGAAGATCTAGGAGAGACATTTGGCAACCTCCGCCAGTACCAGATGAAGCTGAACCCGGAGAAGTGCGTCTTTGGAGTGCCATCTGGTCAGCTCCTCGGTTTCCTCGTATTACAACGAGGCATCGAGGCAAATCCGGAGAAGATCGCGGCCATCGAGAGGATGCAGCCGCCCAGGAACCTGCTTGGAGTCCAAAAGTTCACCAGATGCCTGGCCTCCCTTAGTCGTTTCGTCAGCCGGCTGGGGGAGAAGGCACTCCCGTTGTACCAGCTGATGAAGAAGACGGACAAGTTCTCCTAGACTTCGCAAGCCGACACCGCATTTCATGACCTCAAGCGCATGCTATCCACATCGCCGGTTCTAGCCACGCCGGCTAGCAAGGAGCCGATGTTGCTCTATATAGCAGCCATCAGTTGGGTCGTCAGCATCGTCCTGGTGGTGGAGCGCCCCGAGGAAGGCAAGGCTCAGCCGGTTCAGAGGCCCGTCTACTACCTCATTGAGGTTCTCTCCCTCTCCAAGCAGAACTACCCCCACTACCAGAAGATGTGCTACGACATATACCTGGCATGCAAGAAGCTCAAGCACTACTTCCAGGAGCATCCGATTAAGGTCATGTGCACCACACCCCTTTCAGAGATCATCGGCAACAAGGACGCCACCGGATGAGTCGCCAAGTGGGCCATCGAGCTCGCCGCCTACTCCATCCAGTACGAGCCCCGGCTCACGATCAAGTCGCAGGCACTGGCGGACTTCCTCGTCGACTGGGCTGAGACCCAATATCTCCCCCCGGTTCTGGATTCGGACCATTGGAAGATGCACTTCGATGGGTCGAAGATGCTCGGGGGCTTGGGAGCCGGCATCGTGCTCACCTCGCCCAAGGGAGACCGGCTGGAGTACGTGCTGCAGATCCACTTCAAGGCCTCCAACAATATAGCCGAATATGAGGCACTGGCGCATGGACTCCGGCTGGCCAAGGAGATCGGTGTCAACCGGATCCTTTGCTTCGGTGACTCGGATCTGGTGGTGCAGCAAGTGTTTGGAGAATGGGACGCCAGAGATGCAAACATGGCCCTCTACCGGTTCCACATCCAGAAGTTCAGCCCCTCCTTCGACGGATGCGAATTCCATCACGTCCCCCGCGCCAACAACAAGGCAGCTGATTCGCTCGCCCGAATTGGATCCACCAGGCAGGCGATCCCACCAGGGGTTTCCTTGGAGCACCTGCGTAAACCCTCCATCAACCCGTCGCCGGAGTCAGACTCCATCATCTGGGCCGGGAGCGCTCCGGTTGACGGAGCGGCAGAAGTAGGGCAGGTAAAGCCTCCAAAGAAGAAAACCCGCACCAACTCCGGCAAGGCAGTGCCCTCCGGCTCACAAGACCCGGGGGCTGCCGGTTCGCCAAGCAGCTCGGGGCTGCCGTTCCGGGTACGTCACCCGGATGACCCCCCGACATCCATCAACCGGAAAGCGGGAGCATCCTTGTCATTCGAGAAGTGCCATCCTAGGCACAGCCCTTCATGAACTACATTGCCAATGGAGAACTTCTGGATGACGAGGTGGAGGCCAGGCAAATCCGGTGTTGTGCGCACACGTACACCATCATCAACGGCGAACTGTACAAGCGCAGCGTATCCGGCATTTTCCAAAGATGTGTCGATGTAGACACGGGCTACCGACTACTCAAGGACATCCACCAGGGCGAGTGCGGGCACCACGCTTCATCAAGGGCGATAGTCGCCAAGGCGTTTCGCCATGGTTTCTATTGGCCCACCGCCCTCGAGGACGCTGAGCAGCTGGTCCGCGCGTGCAATGGGTACCAGCGCTTCGGGCAGCTCAAGCACATGCCAACTTCGGTACTCAAGACCATACCGATCACCTGGCCCTTCGCGGGTTGGGGCCTCGACATGGTCGGTCCCTTCAAGCGAGCACGCGCGGGTATGACCCATCTGCTGGTGGCGATGGACAAATTCACGAAGTGGATCGAGGCCAAGCCTATCCGGAAGCTGGACGGGACGACAGTCATTACCTTCTTCACCGACATCATCAACCGGTTCGGCTACCCCAATAGCATCATCACCGACAATGGCACGAACTTCCCCAAGGGGGCCTTCGCCCGGTTCTGCAGCAACAAGGGCATCCGGCTGGACCTTGCCTCCGTCGCGCACCCGTAGTCCAACGGTCAAGTCGAAAGAGCAAACGGCTTGGTGCTAGCCGGCATCAAGCCGCGTCTCATTGAGACATTGGAGAGGTCACCCGGATGATGGATCGAGGAGCTTCAAGCTATGCTATGGAGCCTCTGCACCACGCCAAATAGGTTAACCGGCTACACCCCGTTCTTCCTGGTCTACGTATCAGAAGCCGTCCTCTCCGCGGACATCGAGTTCGACTCACTGTGCAAGCTCCTATATGACGAAAAGGCCAACCAGGAGGCGCGGGAGGATGGGGTGGACCTCTTGGAGGAGGCTCGTGAGCTGGCTCTGTCTAGATCAGCCCTGTACCAGCAACGACTACACCGCTACCATTCAGGCCGGATCCGCCCAGTCGCGTTCTGCGAGGGCGACCTGGTCCTCCGGCTGGTGCAAGACATGAAGGGCATGCACAAGATATCGCCACCCTGGGAGGGCTCCTTCATCATCAGCCGGGCGCCGCCCAACGACTCCTACTACCTCATTGACACGCAGCAGCCGTGCAAGAACAAGATGGACAAATCAGACGAGGAGACCGAGCGTCCCTAGAACGTGTCCTTGCTGCGCCCGTTTTACACCTAGTCACCAGACAGTGTATGTATCACGCAAACCCTATGAATGAAAATGCGGACCCCTACGAGATGCTCGGGGGCTCCTTGCTAGAAATGTGCTTTCGCATCTATTTTTCGGTTCTGATTTTCTGGCTCCGGCAACCCCTACCCAGGGCTCGCCGGCTGGTCCGGCCTACTAAGTCAACAAACCGACTGAGAAGTGTGCGATGATCTCAGAGGCCCACTCTTCGTCTCAGCTATAGACCACAACCCGGCTGTCTGGCTAGCAAGAGCAAAAGCCCGAGACATCCCACACGAAAAACGGGGAGGAGACGCGACAGGCCGGGCGTCCCGGCCTTGCAACTAGCTTAAGCCAATCCGGCTACTAAGCCGTTAGTACCGTGCGCAATGTATTGTCAGCTCCCTTCGATTCCGGCTGCAGACTGCAACCCGGCTGCCTAGCAAGGACGCAACGAAAACAGCAGAGCACACGGGAAAGCGACCAAGTGTCTAGAGAGGCGCAAGCTAGTTTTTGAAAAAACAAATCCATTTTCCGGCTACAATTTGGCAGACTAACCTACTAACCGGTGAGGATGTATGTGTATGTATATTCTTGTCTGACTACCTTGAGTCGGAATTCAGGAAGAAAAGGAGAGGAAGATTCGAAGTCCTTGCCTTCATCAAGCACTACGAATCTCGGGGGCTACATGCACTAGGTGCGCTCGCGCGCCCCCAGTGGAATCTTGTAGTTCCCGACCGGCTAAAGGCGTTTGGCCGGCCGTTCAGAGCCCAGGTGAGGGCAAGGGCAGGAGCAAGAGAAGGCAAAAAAGATTCGAAGCACCTGGCTACGCCAGCTACTCCGAATCTCGGGGGCTACACTCAGTGGGTGCGCTCGCGCGCCCCCACTGGAATGTTAGTTCCCCGACGAAAGGTGTTCAGCCAGCAGATATAACCGACTAAGACTAGTCTAGTTGGACAAAGTTAGAAGATTGGGGAAAGAAGAAAAGATTTGAAGCACCCGGCTACGCCGGCTACTACGAATCTCGGGGGCTACACCTAGTGGGTGCGCTGAGCGCGCCCCCACTGGAGGTATAGTTCTCCCGGCTAAAGGCGTGTAGCCAGGTGAAGTTAGCCAGATAAAGTCGACCGGCGAAATATTGAAAGAAAACGCGAAGCACACAAGTTGAAGGAAACTCAAGCTAGTCCAAAATTAACAAGCAGAAAGGAGGCGAAACTCCCATAAGTTTACCCGGCGTCAAAGACAGACGGTATAGACGGACAAGTAGCAAACAGAACTAAAGCAAGACAAATACACCCGGCATCCCGGGGCAGTGGCTACGCGGCAGGACCCTTGCCGTGAGGAGCGTTTTGGCTGAGGGAAGCTTCAGGCGGAGGAGGAGGCGTGGTGCTCGATCCTGTTCCGGCGTCCACAGCCGGATGCGTCAGGGCCTCCACTTCAGGAGTACCGACGGACTCCGAGTCGGTGAGCACCTCATCAGGGTCCACGTAGTCGGCAATCTTGATGGCGGAGCGTAGGAGCTCCGGATGGGCCTGGCGGATGGCGGCATGGTCGGCGCCGGTGCGGAAGCCCCCATCGATCTTCTCAACGTGAGCGTCCTTGTACCAGGAGAGCATAAGAGCCAGAGCCATCTCCGCTCCGGCACGCGCCGCCAAGTCCCGCAGCCGGCACCTCCCCCACCCTCGCAGTCAGCTGTGCCATCGTCTCCGGAACTGGAGCATCCGGCCACAGGAAGGAGAAGACATCTCGCGTCGCTTGACGAAGCTTGGCAGCTTTTTCACCAAGAAGGACGACGAGCTCCTGGGCCGTCGGCTGCGCTCCCGGCCAGTTCACCTGTAGCTGGTTGTATGCCAGCAGGTCTATGCCGGGATAAAACGCTGTCAGAAAAGAGAGTCAGATCCGGCTACCGGATCTGGAAAGAAAGGGAAACAGAAAAGAAGAACTTACCCTTAGTCGTGTGGCCAACCTGCATCAACTCCTCCACCAGAGCCTTCTCCTTCGTCGCCAGCCGTTTGATCTCTTTCTCTTGGGCCTCGAGAAGATTGAAGGCCTCGATCCGGCTGGCGAGCGAGGCATCGCGCTCCTTGATGGTGGCCTCCAGGCCGTCTACCTTCATGTGCCAATCCTTATTCTGCAGCCGCAGAGTAGAGTTGGACATGCTCAGCCGGTCGTTCGCTTTCATCAAGCGATCGATCTCGTGCTAAGCGCACACGAGGATAGCTGCGACGAAACCGGCTATCAGTAAAAAAAAGGGACAAGCTGGATGAAGCAAACTTACTCTAGGAAGTCCCGTTGGCAGCAGCAAGCTTCTACTCCAAGGACCGGTTCCCGCCGGCTGTGGCCTCCAGCAGCCGGATCTCCTTCACCGCCAGTTCAAGGGTGGCGGCGAGGTCCGTCAGCGAGGCGGTGGAGGAGGCATCATCATCCACGGCGTTGACGGCCAAGGACTCCTTCGTGGCAATCACCACCGTCCTCCACTCCTCCCCTGGCTCGTCGTCGGAGTTGTCGTCACCGACATCCACGAGCTCCTTACAGTAGCGACCCCCCGCGCGCCCGCGAAAGAGCCACCTGGCTGAGGATCCTCCGCCTCTGGCTGAGCCACCACATCCGGCTACGGACCCTCTGCTCCGGCTGAGGCAGCCGGTTCAGATCGAGGTGGTGGTAGAGGCGGTGCCACGGGAGAAGGAGGGGCGCGGGCAGACGCGGTCGGAGCGTGGGGTGGCGACCCGGTCGGCGCTCGCACCGGGATCGCGGCTCCAAAGGAGACCAGCGTGCTAAGAAAATAGAAGACAGGAGGAAGGAAACAAAAGCAAATAAGCCAAGGGCAGAAAGGCAGGAAAGAAACAGGCGGAAGATGATGAAAGAAGAAGAGGAAAGACGTACCCCTGCACAACCGGAGGCGGCCCCTTCTTCTGGCCCAAGCGACTCGGCGGAAGGGCGCTGGTCCGGCTCCTCTTGGGGGTCGGCTCCTCCACGGTAGGCCAACGGGAGTTGGAACGGCTGGAGCCGCTTCCGCCAGCTTCGCCATCCGTCGCAGGGCGCTGCGCCGGATCGGAGGTCAACGCGGCCTCCTCCTCCTCATGAACCTCCGCGTGGGGGTCGGCAGCCAGTTCATCGTTCCGGCTGGGGAAGGCATCACCATCCTCGTCCGACTCCTCGCCGGACCGCCGAGCACGTGGCTCGGGCAAGTCAGGTGTGAAAACCTCGAGAGGAGCCTCACCCTCCTCGCGAAGGATGCAAGCGACGATCTGCCGAATACAAGAAGTTAGCTGGACAAAACAAGAAAGAAATGGTAGAAATACGAAAGAAAGATCCGGTTAAAAGGACCTACCCAAGGCGCGCAGTTGTCCCGGTCCAGCCCTCCGGTAGCCGCTCCTTCGTGATCGTCCACACCCACTCCTTCAGGTTGTGGTAGCGGGGATCGCGTCACGACAGTCGAGTCGGGTCCAGCCGGCCGGAGTAGTAGCACATTTTGTGCGCTCGCTGCTGCAACGACATCATCAGCCGGGACATCCAGCTGAGGGTGATGTCCAGGCCGGTTAGCCGACAGGTGACGAGGGAGCGCATGCGCTGCAGCATCGCGTCCGACTCCACTTTGTCACTGTGAATCTTCAGCTCCCAGTTCTGCTGGCTGGACTCGACATCATGGAAAGCCGGAAGGTTGATCTGGTCGATGTTGGTGACGTTCTTGACGTAGAAGTACGACTACTGCCACAGTCGTATTGTGTCATGGAGCAAGAACTTTGGGTATCCAGACTGCGTGCGGGAGTAGATGGAGGCGCCACTGCAGATGACTAGCGGCCCCTTCATGTACTGCACCTACGGCCGGACTCGGAAGAGCCAGCAGAAGAGCCCGAGATCTGGCTGGATCCCGAGGTAGCTCTCGCAGAAGGCCATGAAGTGTGCCAACGTTCCGGTCGCGTTGGCGCCGAGATGGTGGAGACGGAGATCGAAAAACGCCAGGAAGGTGAGGAAGAATGGGTGCATCGGCAACGCGAACCCGCACGCCAGATGCGAGAGGAAGATGACGCGCTCCCCCTCTTCCAGATGTGCGATACCTCTCCTGCCGGTGCCAGCCGTACCGTTACCTCCTCTTCCGGCGGGAGGACGCGAGTGGCACGGTACTTCTGGATGTGGTCCTCCGTGATGGAGGAGCCACACCAGCCTCCGCGTTTGGCTGTCATCACCGGCTGGCAAGGAGGTGCGGCGGTGGAGGAGTGACGGTGGCCCGTACCGCCGATGATGAAGAGCGGGCGGCGCAGCGGGCTATAGCGGCAGCAGAGCAAGGGCGCAGAGGACGGGAACGCGCAAGGGAAGAGGAAAACTGGAGCGGGGGAGCGAAGGAAGGGAACTGCTCCCCCCGCGGTGTCCCTTTAAAGGACCGGAAGCGCAACCATCCACGGCGCCATGTGGCGCGCATCCGGGCGACCCTCACCCCAACCGCTGCCCAGATCCCGTGTGCCGATGCAGGATGCGCAGAAGATCTGGGAGCAAGAACCGAAGCGCCGGGCAGCAGTTTCCCGAGGCGACGTGCGACGGGATGTTACGCTGCCCGCCGCAGTGCAATGATGGCGCGTGCGCGCGTGGCCGGCGTCAGCACTAACGTCACGGGTAGCGCAACCGCCAGGCGTAGCCGGACACAAATTCAAAATCAGGAGGGAGCGCGCGCACATTTCGCCTAAGGGTGGAATCCACACGCGCTCAGGGGCTAGTGTCGGGGGGATGATTCCCAGATACCTCAACCGGACAAGAAACTGTGCAGTCGGATCGCATCCGGCTGACCAGATTTAGCCGAACAAAGCAGGCCAGGCTGGCTACCTCATGGTAGCCGGATCAACAAGAAGCAACCGGCTACGGTGATGTAGCCGGAACCAATCAAGGAGACAGGGCGACGTGCGTATCAGTGCACGGTACGCCCTGTACGATGACAAGACCGGCCACTACTCGGCCATACCGAACACTTTGCGGGGATGACACGGGAATAGTGGCCCGGTGCTGACGACATGCTCGCACGGCGTCCACTGTGCCTACGATAGCCATACCGCTCGTACTCCGATGCGACATACCATACCGGATACTGTAGATGACCAGCCGGCTGGGACCCGCCTGTGGGGCCTGCCGGTCAGACTGGCCAGTGAGACCGTTGCCTCTCTTCTTATATAAGGAGAGGCAAGGCCTCAGTAGAAAGGGTTGGTCTCATTGCATTTAAGGCAGTAGCTAGAGAATACAGCTCGAGGAGCACTTGTAGTTCGTATATCCCACATAGTCAGATCTGGCAGGAGTAGGAGCTTTACCTCATCATGAGGGCTCCGAACCTGGGTACTTCCTGCGTCCAGCTACGCTTGCTTGTATCCAATCCCGCCTGCGGACGCCGTCGATAGCTTCCCTGCTAGTCCCCACACCTCTATCTAACCTCCTTAGGTACTGCCGTTCCCAATACAACGACACCAATGGAGGAGAAGGAGACTGCTCGGCCACTTCCTTGGCCTTGGAGTCTGCGACTCCGGACTCCTTCACAAATTGGATGTCATCAGAAGACGACAACGCCACTAGATGGAAAGCACATCAAACAAAAACTTCAGGGAAACAACAATTCCAAGAAGAAACTAAAACGAGGTTGCGAATACAGAACTTACCAGTCAAATTTATCAAGGTTGAAGGATTGCTCCTCCGACTCCGACGATTCCTTTGGCAGTCGAAGCGTCTTCCGGGCAGGAGGAGCCATGGAGCACACAGGAACGGCGGAGAATGTCTCCTCTGCAACAGCAGAAGGGCCTTCTGGCGTCATCGGCGACGAGGCATCCGAGTCCTTGCTGCAGGAGCGCTTGCGAGTGTCCTGGTTGCTAGACTCGGGGGCTCCCTCCTCCTCTTCGATTGGGACGGTCGACTCCGACTCGTCCTCTTCATCCACTTTGCATGGGATAATCCCTTCAGGTTGAGGGGGCAAGCTGGGAGACACCTTCCAATCCTACATTCAGAAGATACAATAGCATATGTCAAAACATCATAAAGGCAGTTGAAAAAGGAAACTACTTCGCAGAACACTTTTTACCTCAGGAGGAGGGTTAGAAGCATCGAAAGGAGGCACGACTGGTTCGCCCGGGATAACTTCCTTGACGGTGTATTTGGTCACCAGTCACACCCTCTTATCAACTGCACTCGCAGAAATGCCTTCGGCAGATATGCGAGTCACATCACCAGCACCAGCCCAACTAAACATTGGATGGACTCTGGCCTGCAGAGGTTGGACGCGACGGTGCAACCATGTGCGAATGAGCGCGGAGCCACCCTCTTCTTTGCCTATGTGGCCTTCGAGGTCACAGACGCGCTCATGCAACACCTCCGTCTCATCGGACTCGACAGGCATAACGGTATTCTTCCAAGAGCGCCTCCTCTTGCAAGACGCCGTGGGGTCGAAGGGCACGAGTCCGTAGTGCTCTCCATCGGCCTTTTGGTCACGGATGTAGAACCACTTGTCCCTCCACCCTTGGACGGACATGGAGAGCTTGATGTCAAAATATGTGACAGAGGAGTCGACGTGCATCCCGCAGCCTCCTACGTCGTAGACTAGCGAGCCGGACACCGACTGACGTTTCATCTTAAAAATCCTCTTAAAGAGGCCAAAGTGTGGCTCGATTCCGAGCCAGAACTCGCAAGGCATGATGAAGCACGCAATGTGGAGAATGGAGTTTGGGGACAGCTGGTGCAGCTGGAGCCCACAGAAACAGAGAAGGCCCCTGACAAAGGGATGCAGGGGCAGAGAAAGACCTCGGATGATGAACGCAAGGAACATCACCCGAAAACCCGGAGGAGGATGGGGGATTACCTTGTCGCCAGGCACTCGTGAATCGTCCTCTGCGAGCGGAAGAGCTCGATCTTGGCGCAGAAGATGAAGCTTGGAGGATTTAATGATGGATGCAGGCCACGCTCCATTGGTGACGCGGGTGCCCGCACCATTCTTATTCCCAGTGTCGGCGGCGCTGGTGCCCACGGTGGTGGCATCGCCCTTCTTCTTGGCGGTGGCAATGGAGGCCGCAGAACCAGCGGCGGCGCCTCCCTTCTTCTTGCCCATCTTCCGATGGTGGTGGGAGCGGAGGAAGTAACTGGGGAAGACACGGAGCTGGTCCAGTGCCGCAAAGAGGAAGTGCGCAGGAAAGAAGAGAGCAGCAGCAATGGCAATGGAGGCACGAGCAGAGAAGGCGGATGGGAAAATTACCGCAGCTGCGCTGCTACTTAACCTTCTCGCGGATGCCATCCAACGGCCAACAAAAACCCTACTGGACGTGTGGTGCACATCGCCATCAACACGTGGTGAAGCCTAAGCACGAACCGTCCCCCACTAGCTCCATCACATGCGGAAATCGAGGAGACACAGTTAAAACAGAAGATTACGCACGCCCGATCAAATCGAAGTCAGAAAGTGGGACCCACCGCTCGTCATGTCCCGTCAATGCCGCTCACGTGGGCAAATGAGGTCAATACATCATCAGCACTAACGTTATCGATTCTAACAGCAGAAGATTTTGACTACTTTAGTCCTTGCTTGAGTCTTCGACTCCACCAAGCACTCAGGGGCTACTCCTAACAGGAGCGCTGGCCGCGCAACCGACAGAACTTTTTGCAGGTACACGAACATTCAAGACAAACCCATCACTCGAATCAATGATTCAATTGTGAATTAAGGGTTACTCCCATAGGGAGCACCGGAAGCACATTCGACTGAAACAAACAACCAAAAGACGACAGCAGTCGCAAAATGTTTTTAGTCCCCACTCGAGTCTATGACTCGAATAGGCACTCGGAGGCTACTCCCATAGGGAGCGCTGGTCGCGCACCCTATGATTATTTTTCCTTGTACATCGTAGTGTGTGTTGATAACGTCCACACTCGAATTCTACAGCGACTCCACCTCATATTTTCCCTACAAAGAGACTACGTCTCCTGGGCCACCCGAATCATCTCCGCGATGACAAAAAATTCGGATGCCGCGCTTGCAGCATGAAGATAAGACCTGAATAAGGCCTGGCAACGCATCTGCTACGCACTACTAGAAACATATCCATGCCTACAGGTACGATGAACATATTCGGATGCGTCGAGTGCTCACATATATACACTGGAATTTGACTCCTGTGAGACCTCTGCGGCTTGAGTCGAATTACGCCAGCACTTTTCGGAATTCGAGTCCGGGGACTCGAGTTTGAGTAGATTGCGTTGTTTTGCCCTAAGGCAGTTAACTGATATCGATACATCGGATAAATCAGGCACGTATATCAACAATCCCTATCACACAAAATAGAACACTCAAAAAATGCTCAGTCATGCACTCGAAAGACTTCATAAATTCCCCAGTCGAATATGCGATTCCACTGGACACTCGGGGCTACTGGCATGGGTATACCCTACAGGTACTCGAGTTTGGTATATACGGTCCAGATACGGCATAAGCCCGCGTTGTTGCCAAGGCCCAATGAAGAATTCGAGTGGCGCACAGACTCTCGATTGCTTGCGAGACAAGAAGAAGCCTGAGATAGAAAGTTCAAAGGGAAAACCCTAATCTGTAACCAACTCGACCTGCTACCTAAGACCTAGCCTATCTATATAAAGGCTAGGAGGGGCGACGAGGAGGACAATCACCACCTTAGTTTCCACGACTCTCGCCAGATTGCATCTGCGCGCCCCTGTAATCTTCGATTCCTTCGTTAATTCCAAGAGCAGACAAGCAGGAGTAGGGACCTCTACGAGGCCTGAACCTGGGTAAAACTTGCATCCATGTGTGCTTGTTTGCTAGTCGATTGATGCCTCCAGTGTTCCCTCCTTCTCCAAAAACCAAGTCCATAACAATGGGCATTGACGAGTTAAACCCTTGTCACCACTTGATAGGAGATTGAGGACCGATCTTTTGATGAGACGTGATAAATCGATCTGGTAGAGTTTGACCTTGATGATCCGACTACAACGTGCAACAACGTTGCACCAATGCAATCGCTAAACCACTCTCCTCGAGTTTACTGATCTTGTAGATGCACGATAAGCCTGACCATAATATATTTTTTACTTATAAGTTTCAACTCCTTATATACGCAATATCAATACACTTAAGGGAGAACATTTATTTATTTCACGATGGGTTCAACACTAAACTTTTAATGTTTCTATAGCTATACATGTAGAATCGATTAAGGTTTGGGTGTTTTCTTTGTTAAATTAACATTACGTGTTTTGTATGAAAAACCTATCCCTAACAACCTCTTAGATAAAAGTATAAACTAGTATTCATGTGACTAATGCATCATGGTGATGGTAAACCATTCATTTTCAAGTAGTAGGAATAAAGAAATCGACAAAAAACAACCCAATAAGAAACACATTTTATTAAAGAAAGACAAATTGATGCATTAAATGAATATTGATCAAATACATTAAACAATTTTATTCATCAACATAGTTTTACAAAGACATGATAACTATCAGTGATGTCATTTTGGCATCGAACGCAGAGACTGACAACAACACTCATCCTTGGTTGGACTGCATACAGAACCAAAAATGTGACCACCTTCATGAAATCCTCTTTCATTGCAGTCCTTATTGCATGACGAATCATTGCAGTGCTTTAAAGCCTCACATTTCTATTCTCCAGCTACAGATATCATGCATTAGATCATTAACAAGATAGGATCTAGTATGCAAAGATAAAAACATGACTATAGCGAGAATTATTTTTCTTTGACATATGAAAATTGTTGAGAAAACAAGGAACTTATTACATACTTGCATGATAGGGGGACGACATAGAAGACACTAGAACAATAAGAAATAGAGCAATTGTAGTTTTGTAGATAACCAACCTTGCTTTCCTAGTGATGAGTTCCATATTATGAGAAGAGACTACTCGTATTTTTTAGGCTTCTTCTGTCACCTATTTTCCACCCTTTCTTCCAATCTTGTGGACCTATATTTATAGGGACACCATCATTTATTTCATATTTGCATATATTTAAATTAAAGTTTACATATATTTAGCTCTTAAATGATATACTACCACTTTTATATACACTATATTTATCCATATTCTTTTATATGGTAAAATATATGATGTTTCGTATGTAGGACCATGCATTAAATATCATGAATTGATTGTACAAGGCATTTGTTTCCTCGCATATAAGGAAGATCAAAAAGATATTTTATTGGAGGAGATTTTGCCTTATAAGGGGCAACTAATGTTAGATCTTTTTGTTTGCAAGATTTGTACAAACACTATTTATTAATTTTCTATTTTCCATGGCACCATATTTATTGAAGGTGCGTGTACAAGGTGCAATAACATTTTACACCAGACACGATGAGTATTATATATGATGATCTTTTGCACCTTCTATTTATTTATGTTTTCACTATATATTAAGTTTAGATAGAGCCACCGTAAAATATTTGATATTGATCAACTACACATTGTATGCATATCTCTAAATTAATGTTCATTTATATTTATTGTCGTAAGCTGAAATAAACCTACTTTTGTTTACACTATTTATTTCATACTCCATTATATGGTATTGAATACTCATGCTCATGAATATTTCATTGTGGTCCAATCTCATGAACAAGCTATATTTTGTATTTACTTCGTCACATTAATGGTGGTACTTAATATTATTTTAACATATTGTATTAGTATAAGTATAAATAAATGTCATCATATATTTTATTATTTAAGACTTAACTTAAATTATGTAATTATTTTGTATATTAGTTCCGCATCCTATTCGTTGATAGTTCTTATAAAGGTTTAGTCAATCCTTGCGAAATTAATGTCATTTTTTTATCATGCATTTATTTTGTGCTTCTATTAATTGATTTCCTATCATGGAACTTATATAGTTCTGTCATCAAATCATAGATACTCTTTCATCTCTCTCCCCTTTAAAATAGGTTTTACCGTGCACATGTCTCCTTTGATTTTGTAGTCTTATTATGTCTCAATGTGTTGTAGATTAATATGTGAGGGTACTGTGTGCACGTCCATTCTCAAACTTTTTTTGCGCCTTGCACGAGTTTCCATGTATATCCTTGATCGTCTGCCTATAGCTGCGAGTTTCCGCAGATAGTTATGACTTGGAGACTTGGTCATTTCACGCCTTACTTGATTTTTATCATGGGAATGACCGCAACAGTCACTAACAGGGGTAGCGATTGAGTCGAAAGGAACAAGAGCGAGTCGTCATCCGCAGATCGAGGTTGAGGGTAAAACACGGGTTTACCCAGGTTTGCCCCCGTAGGGTAAATACCTACTTCCTGCTTGTTTGTATTGATGGCGAGTGAGATTACAAGGTAGGCGAACTCGGCGTATGGGCAGCGAGTCGCGAGGATGGGGTAGCTATTAGCATGTGAATACAATGGGGACCCTAGGGAGGTTTATATATGGGTACCTCGCTAGGGTTTGCAATATTACAACCGATTTAGTAAGGGTTTCAGAGGTTTTGACCTAATTCGACTGGGCCTAACCACGGTCTTGGGCCTTCAAGTCCAGTCGCCGGTCTTCATTGAAGTCTTCTTTCCAGTTGCCACTGTAAAAGGCCCACTCGAAATTGTCCTAGGCCAGTCATTTGAGCCTCTAGGTATACCTCGATTGGTATATTCCCATCAGTAGTCCCCGAGTGCTTTAGGGGTTCGGCGTAGGAGTCAACTTGGTAGTCGGAGTAGGCGAGTCCGAGTGGACGCCTAGCTGAATCAGTGACGAACTCCTCCAATGAAGGGAGAAGCATGTGAATTTCAGTCACAGCTTTGGCGAATTGTTAATTCCCAAGTCACCCCGCTCAGATGATTGGACTGAGCGAGTGGAGTAAGCGAGTGACCAATTTGGTTGAAGTTGGACCGTTTAGCACGGTCAAACTAGCCATTAGCTAGTCTCTAATGGTAACCTCGGCGGAATTACCGTGGAGCAACGGCTAATCCCGTGATCATTGGGCGATATCTCTATATAAGGTGAGAAGCGGAGAGATGCGCATATCTCACCTACTCTCCCTCATTTTTCCTCGTCTTCTCCACCCGCACCTGCTTCCGACCCGAATCCCCGATCCTACGAGCTTGTGTTCATGGCGCTCGCATGGGCCAAATCCAATTGCACTACTACACTGTTGCAGTCCTTCCAGGACGCAGGCATACTGGTCAAGGGGAGCTGGCGAGTTCTGCCAGCAGGCCAGAGCGAATCGCGACCCCGATCAGGAGAGTTTATTTCTTTCATTATCCATCTAGAGCGTGGTTTAGGATTTCCCACCTCCATCTTATTTAGGCGATTCCTCCATTTCAACTAGATCAAACACTCTGACCTAGGGCCACATAGTGTCGAGCAGTTGGCAGTCTTTATCGCCTTCTACAAGTGTTACCTCGGGTGTCACTCGTACTTCCCGTTGTGGCTCGAGCTTTTCAATGGCTGGGCCAGTCGCGAGGGTAAAGGAGGACCCCTGCTTGTGGCGGGCGGCGTCACCTTCCAGGTGAAGTCCGGTGCCAAATTCTTCAAGATGATGCTACCGAAGAAAGAGGCTAGCGATTGGAAGATATTCTGGTTCTACACCAAGGAGGCTACTCGAGCCGGAGAAGTGGCGATTCCCGCGTATACCGTGGAGCAGAGTAATCCGCGACGCATGTCGGTGAAGAAGCTTCCTCGGGCGCAGAGGTTAGTCGTGGCAGAGATGTGCGCTTGGATGACCGAGCTTGAGGGGATGACCGAGCTTGAGGACGAAGGGTTGAATACGATCAACCTATTCAACTGTTGACTCGGTCGATGGCTAGTGCCGCTGGCGACCCAAGCGCACAAGATGTACGAATACACCGGCCCGTCCGATCCTACTCGGACATGTCAAGACCAATGGGCCGCAGAGGATTATGTTGCGGCCTTGAAGAAGATCACGGACGCACCCCTCACCGATCTTTATGAGGGGCTACTCCATTTAGGCTGAACAAGAGACCGACCCTCAAGGTAGGTTTCCACCCATTCTTAGTCGATTTTTATTCAATCTTGCTTCCTCGTCGTAACTGAGTCGGCCTTCTCTAATTGCTTTGCGGACTTTCCAGACACTGGAACATTGGTTGCCTCCTCTTGACGAGGAGGCGCCTGAGGAGCTCCTTGATGAAGGAGGGGACAAATCCTCCGAGGGAGAGGAGGAAGTAGAGGAAGCCGAAGAGGAAACGAAGCCAATCTCGGCGAGCCAAAAGACGCGCGGCCAATTACGCCATGAGACGGAGGCAAGTTGCAGCCTTGCGGAGTCCGATGATGACTTGGAAATCGTTGAGGACGAGAGCTCAAAGCGGGTCCCGACCCTATCCAAGCCAACTGCCATGGCACCGGCGCCTGCCAAACCCCGTCGTCAGGCGGGCTCGGACGAAGTGGAACTATCTCGGCCACTTGGCCCGAGCTAGACAAGCTGACACATACTAGCACCAGGATACGTGCCATCCCAGTCGCCAGGTAGCTTTCTTTTGTTTTGGCGAGTGCTTTGACTCACTTCAGTTTGGGGCATAATCACCCAGTCTCACACTAGTATGTGTCTTCAGGGGTGGTGTGAAGAGAATCAAACGAGCTACCACCCCGAAGGTGCCCGTGAGCCGAAATAACCTAGAGGACGAAGATGTCGAGAAGCGAAGGGGAACGGAGGGCCAAAGATGCTGCCCCTGGCGCAAAGAAGAGGAAAAAGGGCGACTCCGTCACAGAAGACGTGCAGGTTGCCAGGGAGACCAGAATAGCCGGTCCCTCCAAAGGCAACGTTTTGCTAGAGGAGGAAGACGAGCTCGTGGAGAAGATTTCAACAGAAGGCGACGCGCCCGTGGAGAAGGCGCCAGAAGAGGAAGTCACCCCTCAGCCGATCAGTTCTCCAGTGGCGACTACCGCCATGTTTCCGTGGTTATTCACGAAGGCCACGACGACGAGTGTGGCAACATAGTCACCGGCGATAGAAGAGGTGATCGACGGGAACGTCGGTCTAATGGCATAGCGAGTCGATGGTGTGGAATTTCCTTTGCTATCAATGGGGTCGCTCGACTTACACCAACTACTAGGCGAAGCCCTACAGGTATGTTCAGTCCCCGAGGATCTAGTTGCTAAATTTTAGCGGCTAGAATCTTTAAACTTGAGTCTCCCAGTCCCTGAGGATATAGGCGCTGGGTTTAGCGACTAGAAACTTTACTGATTTTCTCACTGTTGTTGCTGTAGCGTGAGTCGATTGACAGGCGAGCAGAACTAGAGCGGTTGGGACGAGATTTAAAGGTCTCTCATCAAGCAGTTCAACAGCTCCAAGCTGCCGCTGGTGAATGCTTGTTGTCGTATTTTTGTTTCGCATGGATTTTCTTTGGATTCTTACTATGCAACTTCTCTTGCAGCCAACCACACCTCAGCGCTTGCCCAAGCCCGCGACGGCTATATTCCAGCGGCTGATCTTAAAGTTGCAAGGTCTTCGACGACTGGAGCAGAGAAGAAGCCCGAGGCGCCAGCAGCCAAGCTTCAGTCGACGAAGACCGTTTTGGCTCAATCGGAGGAGAAGGCGAAGGCCGCAGCATCCGCGGCGGAAGCTGATCGCAAGGCCACCGAGTCGGAGGTATCTGGATTGCAGAATAAATTATCTGCTTTGGAGAACATAGTCACCAACAATTGCCGCAAACTGCTTGGTGAGTCGTTGTTTTATATCTTCCTTAGAACGGAGACTCGGCGGAGGCGAGTCCTCGAGCGTGCTTGGATCTAACATTGCATTGCTTATGCCTTCAGGTGTTATAGGTTTCTGCGACCCGGCGGTGCAGAACCTTAGTGCCGAGCAGTGCGTGACGGCAATACTGAACGCGGCCACCGCTTCTGCGATATGCGTGCATGCCATGCTGCAAGGCATTACCCCCACCGAGGTGGTGCCCGGGGGGCACACGGAGTTGTGGATGTACCTCGAGGAAGCGGCGGCTATTGTCGAGTGGATGGTGTGTCCATCGTTCCGGCATGGAGCGACTACGACACTAGGTCTCAGGCTCACCCACTTCCCTGAGGATTTCGAGCTTGACGACGTCACCGGCGGATATCCTTCAGCGACCGGCAAGGTGGAGATAGCAGAGGTCTTGGCGCTGAACGCGAAGGTTTCTCCTTATGCGGAGCATGTATTGGAGATGGGCGATCTCCTGCCGTACCAGGAGACGTGAGTGGCTCCTGGCGATACTGAGCCAAAGCATCACGACCATCCATCCGAGTAGTCGTTCCAGTCGGTGGTTGCGAAGTTGTTGATGACCTATCCAGCCAACCTGTGGAAGCCTTTTGCTCGGGTTAGGGGGTCGGACGAGACGTCCTCTTCAAATCCTGCTGAGTAGTTGAGGTCTCGATAATAGAGGGTTAACACCGAATGACGTGATGTAAAGAATAGTTAGTAAAAATGTCTGAATGGGTTATTTGTTCTGTAATTTGATAGTCACGTCTGACTTGGATTATTTGTGATTGTTTTGGTTGGTGCATTTTTGTTCGCATCAGGGGTAGCTAGTCCCCGAGCGTTGCTTACCGTGATTGGTGTATGAATTGTTGATATGTTTTGGCTATGTGTTTTGGCCTAGGTCGACTTCCCATGGCTCATGGAGCCAATCACAAGGCGATCCCAAGGGACCTATTGTACTTGGTGTTTTCTCGGGACGCGTGAGAGTCGTGTATAATGAGTCCCCGAGCATGATACTTAACCGTTCGAGGTGCTGTTCCTATGATAGGGAAGGACGTATTGCGCTGTATGTGCATAGTGCGTCCCTCCTCTTGGTTCGGGGAACCAGTCGTCTGGCGAGTCCAAGGTGTGTCCTAATACTTGGTGTTTTCCCAAGGCGCATGTGGATTTGTATGGATGAGCCCCTGAACGTGGTACTTAATCGTTCGAGTCGCCACGTCCAAGGATGAGGGGGACTGGGTGCTGTGAGAAGCACGGTAGGTTGTTGTGGCTCGGGAAGCCAGTCCAGTGAGGCGACTCTGATGGTGGCTATGGGATTGGAGTTTTTCGTGGATACATTGAATATGTATTTATATTTAACAATTCATTAAACACACTGTATTCAAGTAATACACGGTATTCAAGTTATTTTGGCAAACTTAGGCATGATTTATATGTGACAAGAAATCAAATGACTTTCACATATTATCAACATAAATTTGAATTCAAATAATGGTTTCATTCATTGATGAACATATCATTAAGTTGGGTATTTTAAGTCATTTCAATATTTTACAAATGTTCATGTATTATCAATTAGTTTCAAACAATAAGGATAATTCACAAATAATCAAATAAGATATGAACTCAAAATAGAAATCATTCATAAAAGTGGAACAACTGTTTGTTACAAGCTCATATAAATAACCGTCTCACAAAGTGTGAGACACACTAAAGAAGTTCACAAACTTTTGATTACAATAATCATCCTAAATATAAACTAAGTGATAAATATCAAGGGAGAGTGTCGTTGGCCATCATCATCATGCTCGCCATCAACACAAAACGTCATCTCCTCTCCAGCAAACATCTCTCATGCAGAAGGACCTGTTTTCAGTAAAACAGAACAAGTATCAAATATACTTAACACTACAAATGTGTTTGCAGATTGTGAACGACTTGTGCTTGGTAGCTTGGTGGCAGTGACCGCAGCACAACGCCTATTGCAAACGGATCATCCATCCAGTAGTCCACAAAGTGAACCAGTCTCATGTGTGCATCAAGCATGCGCTCCAAGTGACCCTTTAGACATGTGTGCTCCTCCATCTATATGGAAAGGAACTCTCCAAGCAGCTCGTGCTTCCACATGCACACATGGCTTATGAACTCTGCTCTTAGCTGATCCACCATTGAATGTGGATCAAGATCACCCATGAGCGGATGGAGTTCATCTACCATCATGTAACGCATTATTATCTGAATGTAGGTCGACATCTCTTGACTATAGTAGCGGTCTGTCAGCGCTTGCAGGATCTCATAGTGGTCTGGCTCAGTCAAATCCATCGTGCGGCACATGTAGTCTACCACATGATTTCTAGTAAGGAGATCATTCAGGCGCACAAGTCAACTAGGGAAGTTGGATCCATCAAGTCTAAGTTTCTCACCCATTACCCATTCCTCAATGACAAAGTAAGCTTCACGGTGAGCCATCTCTACATTTATAATTGCAAAAAGGAATTTAGAGTAAGTTTATAACTAAATGAGTTAATAATAACTCCACTCAGAAACACCTATCCCATGAAGGGTTCCTAGTGATAACACGACCCCTTTCAGCCACATCTCCCCCGATCATCACGGCCATCAATGTGGGTTCAAGGGTGGACACTAAACATCGGTCACATCATTCATGCGACTCATGCTCGATCTTTCGACCATCCGCGTTCCGAGGCCATGTCTCTGTAACGTGCTAGGCTCGCCAACTCAACCTTAGTGTATTCGCTGTGCAACATGGCTTACACCCACTGTATGTGAACGTAGATATGTCAGACACCCAATCACCCTGGGTCACCTCATACCGAAGAACTTTCTTGGTGGTGCACACTAAGGGGAATACAATCATTGGTAATTTTAACAGGGATCATCTTATTAGGCTACCGTCGAGTATCTAATACTATCACACAATAAGATATACAAACAATAACATTGAATGTAAATGCGATGTGATATGGTCCTTCACGTTGTGATCTCCATCCGTCGTCACCAGATTCCGACGCTAGGGTTCCGGCGCCGTAGACACCAGGGTACTGGTGTCTTTCCGGCGTGGTAGTCCGTCACCTCCGTGACTATCTACTACTATGTAACATAAGATAATCACTTTACCTTGGCCAAAAGCATACCACAAAGCAAAGCCCCCTGCAAAACAAAGTTAGACGCCTCTACTTTATCTTTGCATGTTTTACGTGGCTGAATGGGATTTCACACAAGAACCGTTATTACCTACAAACTTTCAGCACAACGCTGATCAAGTAGTTGTCTCTACTACACCCCTTTCGGGGCCCTCCGTTGTAAATGGCATACCAACTAATGCGAGAGAGACAGACACCCCCTAAGCCACTTTATACGGTACAAGCCGTATGTCAAGCGTGGAACAGTCTCACGAATGAACGCGTAAAGTCGGTTGGGGCCGCTTCATCAAGCATTACTGCGGTATACACAAGTACATGTGGGAGGGTAACAACTAAAAGATCAACGCCCACATGCCACATCTCGTGTGTTCTACCCGTACTAGCATTACTATGCATAGATCTAGCTCTGATACCATTGTAGGGGTTCCGCGTATGAAAACAATAATTTTTACCCTACGCCCCTAAACCCCTGATGTTGCCAGGACCTATCTATTAGTAATACAGTAACAGGAGGGGCTTTTCGTGAACTTACCCTTGAAGACCGAAAATCGTTTTCAATGCTTAGGAGAGCGTGGTTGATGTAGACAAGCTGAAGCCAACCTCAAGGTCATGATCAAGTCCTTGCGCTCCTACGGCTCCAACGACTTGAGTGCCTCAAGTGTGACACCTCGTGGGGAGTTACACATGTTCGGTGCCTGGCGATGACTCCCGCTTTCCCGATCCAGCAGCAGTTGCGGAAGTGGAGCTCCTGGATCTGAATCCCGCAATGCGATGGAGCTCTACAGTGAAGATGTCTCTCGTTCGTGTAGTCCGAACTTGGGACCACCGTCACGAGAGAGAGAATATCAATTGTAGGTATTCCCCAAAAGTGAGAAGACCTTTATTGAATATTTTGTGTATTTATCTGGCCAAATACCCCCAGTATATATAGGGGGAGAGGGGTAACACCCTCCCTCAAAGTCCCGGGGTGGGACTAATCATGGGGAAGGGGTGGGGAGGCGCGCCAACCAGCCCCCACCCATGGGCCCCACGTGGGGCAGGCCCATTAGGGCCGCCGGCTACCCCCTAGCCCCCTCCTAGGGGTGTGTTCCCCTCTTGGGCCTTTTCCCCTCCGGGAATTGGCCCATTAAGCCCTTTGACCATTTAATTGATTTTCTTTTTTATTAAATAATTATGAATAAATGATTAAATCAATATTTAACATTCATTCATATATTATTCAATCTCTGTGGCTATGGAACACCTTCCACCTACACTCCGGACATCCTCCGGACTTACCAAAACCCTTTCAGTTTTCTCTCTACTATTCTTCGGCAATTCTACCGATCCTATAAACACTCTCTAAACATCATCAAACCCTTAAGCGTGATACCCTATGGTTAGGGAACACTCCAGACATGTTCGGAACACTCCCGGATCAATGATCGACAGAGGGACCTGGATGGCCATGTGACCCCTGTGCGTTCCACGAAGATCTTTCATCGTTTGAACCGGGACGGTCATGTCTTATTCCCTTTGTCTCTCGATACTTGCATTGCCTGATATCTGATCAATGACATCACCATGTCGTGTTCAATCTCGTTACTGAACAATGCTACTTAACTCGTTTCGACAAGTGATATCCATGTGATCAAATCACACGCTGCGCAGCTATTGGATATAACTTCTCCGAGTGGGCCCTTAAGTATCTTTCCGTCACGTGGACGGACAAATCCTGCTCTTGACATATTGCCTCTATGGTTTCCAACGAGTACCTGAACACACCTTTATAACCACTGTATTACCAAGTGGCGCTTGATGTTATCTAAGCACTCTCGAGAGACAGTGATTGATATAGCCTCACGGTCTAAGGAATATTCTACAAGGATCCATTTCTAATCATCGTAATTTGAACTTCGTGACATGATCAGGTCACGATGTTTAGGTTGGTTATTGGTTCATCATCTCATTCTCAGAATGAGTTGACTCCATTTCCAACTAGCATAAATGCCACATGATCAGGAAACTTGATCATCTGTTGGCCAATGAACTAGTGACTAGAGTTTTACTGGGAACCCCTGGTTATTTATATATCACACGTGTATTGATGTTTCCACTCAATACAGTTATATCATGATATAAAACTTAATCATAAACTATATGAAATATGGTAATAGTCCTTATCACTATTTGTCTCTAGGGCATATTTCCAACAGTTTCCACCAACATGATGGAGTTTGAGCATATGACTAGTGCTAACCCACTCAACCACTTTGGGAAGCCCTATGATATTTATAAAAGAGACAACTCCAATGAGAAAACAAGGGGGTTTAAAATAAATCCTCTACTACTCGGTATTTTACACAAGAAGCAATTTACTAGAGATGAAGAAGATCCTGATCCATATGAGCATATTGCATGTTTCAAAGATATATGTGGCATTTTTTAATTGACGGGATATACCATTGATGAGGTAAGGGTTAAACTTTTTAGTCATACTTTGACTAGTACAACTCTCTCATGGTATAGATCTCTACCCCTGAAGCCACTACTACTTGGGATAATCTAGCCTATGAATTTCTAGCAAAATATTATCCATTATCAAAATCTTTTGGAATCAGGCATCTTATAATGACTTGGAGGAATTGGTCTAATGAAGGACTAGTAAGAGCTTATATTAGATTTAAAGATTTACTACATCTATGTCCTCATTATGATTTACCTAAATGGTATTTATTGCATATCGTTTATGGTGGTTTAACTGAACCTAATAAAATTGAACTAGACTCTTTCGCGGAAGGAGCCTTTATGAATCTTCCTATACCTAAAGCTTGGGCTTTACTTAATAGAATTCGTGATCATAGAGTTTCATGGAATTTTGGTCTAGGAAGTGAAGGAGACGTAGAAATAGAGCATGATTGTATTCATGACTATAATAAAAAAAGGCCATGTTAAAGAATTATCTAAAGAACTTTACTTGGATTCAGATCTTGTGTTGCAAGTTGTTAAAGCTTTTACAGACCATATCAAAGCTCCAAAAGAGGGTTCGGTCAAGTATGATCCACCACCTCTACAGGAGAAGAAGATATAAGTTGAAGCAACTTTCACCTCCCTAGAACCGATACATGGGATGCCTTTCCCTAACACTGCACAAAAGCATATTCTTGAATATGAACAGGTCAAAAAAGTACAGGAGAAGAAGGAAGAAGAAAGTATGCCAGAAGTCCTGGAACATCTGGAAGAAACCAAAGATGAAGAGGTAACCAAGGAAGCAATTATGGCTATGTACGCACAGTGTAACATAGTTGAACTTGATGAAGAGACTTCCGTATTGGTTGAAGGTAAAACAAATGTAAAAGATATGGGTAACCCTATTCTTCCCTGCATATTTAAGGAAACCTCGCATTATGGTTTATGTGATCTTGGCACCAAAGTTAATGTTATATCTTATGATTTCTATTTAGAAATAATAGAAGAAATTGAACTGGCTACAATTGAAAATACTGATATAACAATTATGCTAGTCAATAAAAATCTTATAATTCCAATGGGAGTAGTTGAAGATGCAACTGTTATAATTGGCAATATCGATTTTGTAGTTGTTGATATGCTAGCGGACACTCTTTGCCTAATTATATTTGGAAGAAACTTTTTGAGTGATATAGGTGCCTATGTTAATTTCAAGAAGGAGATTGTGTCTCTTAAGCTTGGTGGAGCATAAAATGAATTCCACTTTTCCAAATTTAAAGACAGGCCTCCACAAATACAAGAAGAAGAGGAAGAGAAAACTATTGAGGAAATGGCGGCTCTTTACTTTAGTAATCAAAAATAAGAAATAAATGAAGACTCAAATTATGAAGAAATAGTTATGAAGGACAAGTCCCTAGAAGAACTAGAAGATGAATTTGATTCACTTCCCATTATGGGACATCCAACTGATGAGGATTTTTAAGAGCTATAAAAGAGAGGGACAAGGAATTACCACACCCATAGTTGAAGACTCTACCAGATAATCTTGAATACAGGTTTTTAGATGATACAAATAAATTTCCTATTATTATTAGTGCTAAACTTTCAGGAGAAGAAGAACTCATAAAGATACTTAAGGAGCATCGCAAAGCCTTTGGGTACTCAATGGACGATTTGAAGGGCATTAGTCCCATGATAACCGTCCATCGGATATTCATGGAAGAAGGTGCTAAACCAGTAGCGGAATTTAATAGAAGATTGAAGCCTGAAATGAAGGAAGTGGTAAGAAAATAAATTGTACGCCTACTAGACGCGGGTATAATCTATCCTGTTAAACAAAGTGAATGGATAAGTCCTATTCATTGTGTCCCTAAGAAGGGTGGTTTTACTGTTGTTCGTAATGAAAACAATGAATTAATACCTAGTAGAACTATTGTTGGACATAGGATGTGCATAGAGTTCAGTAAATTAAACAAAGAAACTAGGAAAGATCACTATCCTTTACCGTCCATAGATCAAACTTTAGAAAGGTTAGCAAACCACACTCATTTTTGCTACTTGGATGGATACTCTAGTTTTTCTCAAATAGCTATTCATCTAGATGACCAACTTAAAACAACTTTCATTAGTTCTTATGGTTTACATGCTTACCGATGTATGCCTTTTGGTTTATGTAATTCTCTAGCTACTTTTCAAAGATGCATGACTGCTATGTTTGCGGATTTTATAGAACTTATAATGGAAGTATTTATGGACGACTTTTCTGTCTATGGAACTTCGTTTACTAGTTGCTTGGATAATCTCAAAAGAGTTTTGCAGCGTTGCGAAGAAATCAATCTTGTTCTAAACTGGGAGAAGTGCCATTTTATGGTCAAAGAAAGTATAGTCCTTGGACACAAGGTGTCAGGTAAGGGAATTGAAGTGGATAGAGCTAAGGTTGAGGAAATAGAGAGAATGCCACAACCAAGGGATATTAAAGGTATAAGAAGTTTCCTTGGTCATGTGGGTTTTTATAAAAGGTTCATAAGAAATTTCTCAGGAATATCTAAACCTTTGACTAACCTCCTGCAAAAGGGAGTAAGATTTAATTTTGATGATAAATGTCCTAAAGCCTTTGATAAACTAAAAAATGCTTTATCCCATGCTCCTATCATTAAACTAGCTATCTGGGATAGAACCTTTGACTTAATATGTGAAGCTAGTGATGATGCTATAGGAGTAACTCTAGGACAACACATTGGTCGCATATTTAATATTATACATCATGCTAGTAGAACTCTAAATGGTGCTCAAAAGAATTACCCTAAGGAAGAAAGGGAACTTTTTGCTATATTTTTCTCTTGTGATAAATTTTGTTCTTACATAGTTGATGCAAAGGTAATAGTTCATACGGACCATGATGGTTTAAAAGAACTCCTTGAGAGGAAAGACCATAAGCCAAGACTGCTCCGTTGGATTCTTTCACTTTAAGAATTTGATTTGCGGATTATGCAGAGGTAAGAAATAAAGATGTTGGATACAGTGTCCATGTTTACCCAACAAGGTACCAATCTTATTCAGAGGAACTATAGTCCTGGTGATTTTCGTTTATAAAAATTAATCAATGAACTAAGGTCAATTCCTCCAAAAAAAGAAGTCTTTGGTGTTGGAGGAGTTTGTCATCCCTGAATAAGAAAATGGTAAGTGCCACATAAGTGTTCTTACCTAAATAAGTGGTTTGTTTTCACAAATTTTACTTCTGAAAATTTTGCCTTTGAATTCCTTGTGTTTTTCTAAAGTTTTTGAGGGTTTTTACCAACTATAAGGGCGGAACTATACGACAAAAGAGGAAGCTCCCGCCGTATAGTTGGTCGTTAAACTCTCTGTACCATCGTCGTGAAATTGTTTTTGATATTTGAGCCTATATGGTCGCAACTATACGATCGAAGCCAAAATTTTAGCCGTATAGTTGGTCATTAAACTCTCAGACACTTTTGATTTTTGATGTCTGTATCTATACGGTCGCAACTATACGACCAGAGCCAAATTTCTAGTCATATAGTTGGTCGTTAAACTCTCATACACTTTTGATTTTTTATGTCTATATCTATACGGTCGCAACTATACGACCGGAGCCAAAATTCCGGCCGTATAGTTGGTCGTTAAAATCTCAGACACTTTTCATTTATCTTTTCGTTATTAAAAAAATGTTGTTGTTGGTTCCAAGTCATGATTTAATCGACTTGGACTTGAGATATTTGGAAATATCTACCCGGATCCAACTATACGGCCGGAGCTATATGGGCCGTGCCCGTATAGTTGGTTGTTACGCGGCAGGACACTTCCAAATCCGTGATTTCTTTCCCTGTTTCGTTAAGATTCTTTTCTTGGGCGATAATTTGGTGTTTCTCGCGAGTTTTACCGACCTCTAACCCTCCTTTATATACTGCCATTGTCTCCCTCTAGAAACCAATCCACCTTATTTTACACATGAGGACATGCACCAAGGGATAGAAGCAAAGAAGAGAGGCTCCTATGGACATCGGGAGCAATAGCGAGCAAGGTAAGGAGATCAAGGCTATCCCTTTGGAGTTCCTCGACGCCGACCATGGGTGTCGGAAGAGGGATTTGAAGGCCCTCGAGCTGAAGATTGAATAGTTGGACAAGGAGAAGCCAGGGACACCCAAACACCTTTGATTGCTGCGACTTTATCTTGACAAACTTGATGAAGATATCAAGCAGACAACCGAAGTAGGTTTTTCTATGAGTTTTAAGGCACTACAAACACTTCGGGTAAACAATGAGTTCATTAAAGAACAAGTGAAAGTGCTGGAGAGGGAAAATCTTTTATACAAGCTACGTGTTAAAGAATTAGAAGTTGTCAATCAATCCCTCCGTCTTAGCCTGGCCCGTGAAGAGAAGATACCACGTGCCATGGTGCCATAATGATCTACAACAATCACAGTATCAAATAATTGCAAGGGATTATTTGATCCCGCTTGGCTTGATCCCAAGCTTGGGGAGATCTTTAAGACCTTGTAATCTATCTTATAAGTTTTTCATTACTATTTTAGTTTTGCATTAGTTCAAACTAGAAATAAATTTTGCATCATTAGAATTCCTTTCAGGAATATTCGATCCCTTTAATGAAATTCCGAGTTTATTATTATATATGAAGCAATATTAAGTTTGTGTTTGCTTTATTGGATATACAAATGGCTTGAGTATAATTTTACTTGCACTTGATGATAGCAATAGGAGTCTTCCACACCATTGGTATTAATGGAACACATAAAGATAATTTGGTCGATATGTTGTAAGTCTACGGTTTGATTTACAAAGAAAAACTACATGTACAATTGAGTTGAAAAAGAAACCTTGAACAAAGGAAAATGAAAGTGCTATCAAAATAGAGTGAGAACAAGTCGAGGTAGAATCTTCAAGTCATAATAATGCTTCATATACAACTGGAATTTGATAATTGAGATCGTTAAACTTTGGATTCCTACATGAAGTTGAATGTATGGCTAGCTACTTTGCACAACACTTAAACAAAAGTGTGAGCATATACATACAAAGAAAAAGAAAAAAAAGAGAAAAATAGCGAATGTGCAAAGAGCAAATAGGCATATACCACCATACTGTAGTATGACAAAGAGACACTTTTGAGATTTTGAATCCCAAGTGAATACGTTGATTCTAAAACACTTGGGACTAACTCATTCGGTTGAACCAGATACTTTTACATTATGTTGAGATTCATCTTTTATGAACTATTGCTTACTAAGGTGTGGAAGCCTGCTAATACTATGCAGATGGTTCGAGTAAGGTACTATTCATGAACTTATTCCTATGTATCGTATATGATAAACACATGCTGCAACTGCCTCATTTATTTTATCGACTCAGCTTCATGAGTATGAGGATTGATACGTCCAAAACGTATCTACTTTCCCGAACACTTTTGCTATTATTTCTCCTCTAAACTTGTGTGATCTGGATGCAACTAATGCGGACTGATGCTGTTTTCAGCAGAATTGCCTTAGTGTCTACTTTTTGTCCAGAAAACCAACTATCAGGAAAAATCCCGGAAAATATGCCAAAAATCCTATTTCACCCGAAGACTCCAGGAGCCAGAATACGAGACGGAGAAGAGCCGGGGGGTGGCCACACCACCTGGTGGCGCGGGCCAGGCCAGACCGTGCCAGGGGGTGGTGGGGCCCCTAGGCACCCCCTCGGCCTCTCTCTTCGCCTATAAGGAGCCTTCTGACCTAAAAACTTTGAGGGGTTCGACATTTTTCCAGAAGGAGTTCCGCTCCGCCGCCACCACCAGATTCCACGAAACAGCACCAGAAACTCCGTTCTGGCACCCTGCCGGGACAAGGAATTGGAGGAGATCATCGCCATCATCATCACCATCGCTTCTCCATCGACCATCCATGTTTCCCCCATCTATGAGTGAGTAATCCCCCGCTGTAGGCTATGGGGATGGTAGGGATTGGATGAGATCTTTCGTGTAATGGCATCAGATTGTTAGGGCATGGTGCCTAGTATCTTTTATTAGTGCTTTATGACTTTGTTGCGACTTGTTGTGCTTAATGCTTGTCACTAGGGCCCGAGTGCCATGATTTCAGATCTGAACATGTTATTGATTCATTATGATAGTATTGTTTTTGGTCTTATCTGCAAGTTGTATACACACATTGTTGTCCGGAACCTATGGCCCCGAAGTGACAGAAATCGGGATAACCGGAAGGGAAAGGCTTTGATGTGAGGATCACATGTGTTCATGGAGTATTAATGCTTTGCTCCGGTGCTCTATTAAAAGGAGCACCTTAATTTCTAGTAGTTCCCTAGAGGCCCCGCTGCAAACGGGCTAACAGGACAAAAGATGTTGTGCAAGTTCTCACTGCGAGCACGTATGACTATATATGGAACACATGCCTAGGATTGTCTAGTACTTGGATGCTTTATCTTATTTATCTGCAATTGCCCTATGTTCTGATTGCTATGTGAATTGTCTTGTCCATGCAACGCCCGTCCATCCATCCCTATTCCTACCGCACTCGAATCCCATTGTTACTGCTTTTGTTACTGCTGTCTTTGCTTTACTGCTGCTACTACTTTACTATTCCTACTACAAAACTGTTGCTACTGATAAACTGTTGTGAGCAAGATTGTTTCCAGGTGCAGCTGAATTGACAACTCAGTTGTTAAGGCTTATAAATATTCTTTGGCTCCCCTTGTGTCAAATCAATAAATTGGGTTTCACTTCCCTCGAAAATACTGCGATACACCCCCTATACTTGTGGGTCATCAAGACTATTTTCTGGCGCCGTTGCCGGGGAGCATAACTTTATTTATAAAGTTCACTTGGATTCTCTATTGTTCGCTGCTATCCATCCATCATGGGTAAGTCTCGTGATGGCAAGGTTCCTATTTTACCATCCACTACAAGAAGAGGTACGGTTCTGAACACCTCTGCTGCTCTTGATTCACGGTCTGTTTTGAGTAAGTTCCTTACACCACCACATACACATGCTACACACACTGCTACTACTGCTGAATCTGAAACTTCTGATGCTTATGATGCTGCTTCTACTGTGCTCGATAAGAGTGGTTCATTAGGTCCTTTCCTAGATGCTACGATTGCTAGAACTATAGCTGGAAATACCGAAACTCCTAATGAAGACACTACCACACCTATTAGCTCACCTGAGTCTAGTGAGAGTTATGATATTGAAGATGGTTATGTTGAGATGACCGATGAGTTTATTAAAGAATGTAAGAACACCCATGATAGGAGCGCTGCTAAGAGTCTCCTTGAGAGGCGTACTATTAGACCGAAATTATATCCTGATGCTAAGTTTGCTTCTTCTCCCATAAACATTATAGATGAAGATTATGATTTCTCTCTCGATCTATCTTACATAGCTATTGTCGAGAAAGAACCTTTTTGTGGGACTAAGAATGAATGTGCGGTAGCACATATGAATGAACTTTCTACCATGAGTGGCTTGTTTTCTGATGATATTAAGATGCGTACTTACTTTGTTGCTAAGATTTTTCCCTTTTCACTGAAAGGAGAAGCTAAAACTTGGTTTAGTAATTTACCTCCTAGATCTATTGATAGCCCTGAGTGCTTGATTAGTACTTTCCTGCAGAAATATTTTCCTCCCAGTGCTAGACATGCTATTTTGTAGGAACTTTTTGATTTTAAACAGGGAGAAAAAGAGGTATTGCCCGAATCTTGGGCAAGGTTTTGTGCTTTGATTCATGCACAGGCTGGAAGTCCATTACCGAAGAATGAGTTTCTTGATATATTTTATAATGGACTAACCGAAGAATCTAGGACATACCTAGATAGTTGTGCTAATTGTGTTTTTAGGAATAGGACTCCAAAGGAAGCTGAGGAATTAATGGCTAAAATAAGCAAGAATTATGAAGATTGGACTCCTCCTAAACAAGCTATACCTGAAGTAATTGTACCTGAACCATCTATTCCTCTGCCTATTCCAACATCAAAGAAGAGGGGAGTTATTGAATTAAATGATGAAGTGATGAAGGAAGCTAAGAAATGTCTTAAGGAGAAGGGAATTAAAGCTGCAGATGTCAAGAATTTACCTCCTATAGAAGAATTATGTAAGCCTATTCCCTACTCATCCACTATTGAGGTACACTCTCTCTAACACTTTGATGAAGGTGATATCCCTTACTCGAAATCTCCTGATCAATGCTTAGAAGAATTTGATATCTTTATTGTTAAGCAAGATAACTTTAATAAAAGGGTGCAAAATCATCTAATGGAAAACACTAGAGCTATTGTTGAGTTGGAAGATATTGTAGAAACAACCTCTAATGATGTTAAAATGATTGTTAAACATTTTCAAATGGTTCAAACTCAAATAGATCAACTCGTTAAAGTGCAAAACGACTTGCTAGTTAATGCTGCTAAAGAAAAACATGCTTATGAAATTAGAACTAGAAGTGGAGCTGCTACCCCGGATCCTCTATATCCTGAGGGGCATCCCAAAAGAATTGAGCAGGATTCTCAACAAGCTGAAAATGGTGGTTCTACTCGTAAGAAAAGGAAAAAGAAACATAAAACTGTTGTAGAACCCTTTGAACCTGCTATAGATCCTAATAGTATATCTATCTCTGATGCCGAAACTGAAAGTGGTAATGAATAAAATGTTGTTCCTAATGAAGAAAAAGTTGAAGAAGAACCTGAAAACCACACTAAGAATACTAAATACACCAAAGAAGATTTTATTGCTAAGAAACATGGTAGTGAAAGAGAGCCTTGGGTCCAAAAACCTATGCCATTCCCTGATAAGAAACACAAGTCAAAGGAAGATGAACACTATAATAAGTTTTGTGAGTGGATGAAGCCTTTATTCTTGCAAATTCCTTTGACTGATGCTATTAAATTGCCTCCTTACTCAAAGTATATGAAGGACATTGTCTCGAATAAAAGGAAGATCCCTAATGAAGAAATTTCTACTTTGCTTGCTAATTATTCCTTCAATGGTAAGGTTCCTAAGAAACTTGGAGACCCAGGGATTCCAACTATCCCTTGCTCTATTAAGAACAGTTATGTTAGAACTGCTTTGTGTGATCTGGGAGCTGGAGTTAGTGCTATGCCTTTCTCTCTCTATAAGAGGCTTCAGCTGGAAAAATTGATACCAACTGATATATCTTTGCAAATGGCTGATAAATCTACCACCATTCCTATGGGTATATGTGAGGATGTACCTGTTCAGGTGGCTCACAATTGCTTGATATTAACTGATTTTGTTCTGCTTGAAATGCCTGAAGATGATAATATGTCTATTATTCTTGGGAGACCTTTTCTTAATACTGTAGGAGCTGTTATTAATTGTAATCAAGGAAAGGTGACCTTCAATGTTAATGACAAGGAACATACTGTCTATTTCCCCAAGAAGATTGAAAGGACTTATGGTTTGAATTCAATTGAACATGTTGAAGGCATTCAAGTTGGAGAAATATATTGTCCCATACCAAGAGAAAAATTTGAAACTGTTATGATTGGGACCATTGCTATCAAGGTTAAGGTAACATAATCATTAGTGGAGTACAAAGTTTTGTCTCATATGCAATTGTTTTGGTTGAAAGACTTGATCAACCTTGCTAACAAAAGAATTCCATTGAACAAAACAATGTTTTCATTATGATTATCTCCGTTTATTTCTATCCTTTGCATTTTAGTTTTTGCTTTCGTTTAGTTTTCTTTGTGTTGTTAGTTGCTTGCATGCTAGAACTTCTGTAGTTCTAGCCTTGTTTTGTCTTTGCATCTTGTTTCAAAAAGAAAAAAATCTACCTGTCAGAAAAAACATTCTTCTATTTCTAAAAAATGCCCAAAAATAAAGTGTCTCGAAAAATTCCAGAAAATTCATATTAAATTTTTACATGAAAAAAGGGGCAGAGGAGTACCTGGGAGGTACCAGGGGGGGGCCACCAGGCAGGCACACCACATGGTGGCGCGGCCTGCCTTGGGTGGCGCCATGCCCTGGTGTGGGCCACCCCTGGCCCCCCACTAACTCTCTCCCGAGTAAGCTCCAGTTCATAGCTCAAAATCGCGTTCTTGCTGTGCTTGCTCTCGATTTTTTCGATCTCCTTTCTCAGCCCACCTTTCTTGCTGAAATTTGGAGCATTTGTTCCCTGGTATGTGACTCCTCCCCTTGTCCAAGTAGATTTGTGTTTAGTGGATTATATGTTGAGTATTTTTCTGCTGTAGGTGACTGGTTATGAGATCTTGTAAGGTTGTTTGATGCTTAGAGATATAGTTTTGATGCATGTTTAGGACTTTTGCAAGTCCCTATGAGTAGAATCCTTCATTATATTTACTTTGCAATCACTTGTTTAATAGGTGTTTAAATTTCAGAATAGAAGATGAGTGAACACCACCTAAACCAACATGAGATTTGGGTGCCTGAGGTCATGAAGGTCCACCGAGAGGAGGAAGTTTTTCCCTCCATTTATCCATGCCTTGAGTTTATGAGAGCTGTAGGAATTCTACAAGATTTCCACACTTTGGTTTCTAATGCATGCTATTAAGAAATTTGTCAAGGGAGTAGCTTCTTGAAGGAGAGTGGAAAAATCCGTAACATTCATCTTCCCTCCATTCGCTACTTTGCCTACTTTATTGCCAAGTGTGTTCTTGCTAGGAAAACATCCAATAAGTTATCTTCGTTTGATTTAGCATTTATCTCTGCTGCTCTTAGACGAGATAGGTCTTACAACTTGGGTGCTTTGATAGCTTTCTGTCTTGCTGCTAACCGTGAGAAAGGTGGAATTTGTGGAGGCCTCATTGCTTCTCGTTTGCTAGCATTGCATGGTTTATTGCCTCATCATCTAGACCTACAGTTTTCCATAGAGAGGCTTGATTTTAATTCCATGATACAACATAAATTTATTTCCTCGTGGGCTAGTTTGAGTGAGTTATCTTATGAAATAACCTTTCTCAAAGCTGGTTGGAGAAAGAGCAAGTACGAGCGTGTTGTTCTTTTGCATGCACCTGTTTTGTTTAACCTTGATAACAGGGAAGGATGGTCCCTCACTGAGGAGGATCTTGACACGTACTTGGGAGAGGTCTCCCAACAGGAGCAGGACACTAGAAGGGAGGTCGCGGATGATTCGGTCCAGCCCTCGAATGAGGGAGAGTCTTCATATCAGTAGCCCGCTTATGATTGGGGAGCTTCCTCTTCTTCTCATGGGCCCATCTACGACCATTCTTACCAAGATTCGCCCGCTTGGAACCCCTATTCGTATATGGATTGATACCCACTTAGGCCAAAAGCCTAAGCTTGGGGGGAGGTACGCCGACACCGCACTCATCTTCATATCATGTTACGTCGGTACTTTGTATATTCATGTTTTCGTTCTCTTTTTAGTTTTCGTTCTTCTTTGCTTTTGCTTTCTAAAAACACAAAAAGACCAAAAATATTTTTGTTGTTTCTCTTTAGTTTGCTTCTTATTTTTGCCTTGGTTTGCTTTTCCCTTTTTGCTTTGTTTAAACTATTCAAAAAACCCAAAAAGATTTTGCTTTGTTTGTTTTTCCCTTTTGGTTCTTGTTTAAAAATCAAAAACACCAAAAATATTTGTCGTTCTTCTTTGGTTTTTGCGAGTTTGCTTCAGGGTTCGGTAGTCCTCAGTGGATATTGGTTTCATATTATTATTCAAGCCACACAAGTGAAGAGCAATAATGAGGATCAATGACAACTTGAGGCGTGGTAAGAGGCTGGTAACGAACTCTATTTGTTTTCATTTTTGTACATATACTCATCACTGTGGGCATGCTTAGTCCATTCATGTAGAGTGTATGTTTTATTTGGATGCTTAATAGTTCTTGCTTTCTTATGATTAGCTCCAGCTCGCTAATAGTTTGTAGCATGTCTTATGAATGTTTGCTTGCATTACTCTATTCATAAATTGGTATGACACCGTGGTATCCTCCTCTGAATGTTTCATTTGAATTGACTTGGCACATGCTCACGCATGCACATGACTGTGATAATCAGTTAAGCCTTGATGAATTATTTTGCCTTGAGGATCTTGAATCACTTTCATGCCATGAGTAGTCCTGTTTTGTTGCAAGCATGATAATGATAGCTATTGCTCTCTCGTTTGTCGCTCCCTTACTATTGCTAGCCTTCACTTTCACTGACTATGTTTTACTCAAGTTCCCAACTCCCTAAACCAAATATTTCCAAAGTGTCCACCATACCTACCCATTAGCATCATTTGCTACCTCCATGCATATTCAATGTGCCTTGTTTTCTTCCGAATAAAATGTTTGCTTGTTATGAGAAAGTTAGTTAGTAAAGCTCTCATGAACTTGATGGCACACTTTATTTTCTTGCACTTAATAAACCTGAACCATTGCGTACTTCTTTGTTGCGCATATGCTTGCACTTTATGAGTTGAAGTTAGCAGAACCATGTATCATGGGGACCACTTTCAACGCTTCATAGGTACTTTGTACCTAGTTGATATCATGTTCTTTTGCTTATGGATCCCGACGGTGTGAAATAAAAGTGGAACTTGTAAGATCATGGAGTTTGCATGTATGTTAGAGAAACGCCTGGGCCGCTAGCCTAAGCCATGCCTAATCATGGTGGAAACTTGCAGCATAACCATAATGAGCATTCTATGAAGCATCCTCAATAAAGATCTATGCACATAGTAAATAAAAAGATCACCGAGATGCTCATTGTCTGCTTGCCTTGTTATTTTGATTATGGGATAACTCCCGTGTCATGTGCAAGGGGTACCCCGTTGGCGGTTCTCTATGATACGTATATACTTACAATGACAAGAGCTTACTTGTGACTGAAATTGAGTAGCATGAGGATCGGTCTTTGTAAGTAAGGGGCTTGAGACTTCGATTTATAACTTGTCAAGCATATCCTCTTAGTTGTGTCACTTTCACCTTAACCACATTAAAGATGCTTGTGATGGGGGAAATGAGAGCTCAAAGCTAACGAGTACCATACTTTCAGCATTTGGAAGCCTTTCAAATTATTTAAAACCTTTTCTTGTCGAGTCTCCATTTATTCTCTGAGCACCTTCTTGAGAGCATAGTTGTCATTCTTTGTGTTTGTTCCATTACTTGATTATTTGTGTTATGACTTTGATGCTTGTATCCTTGATATCTTTATTTCTAGTCATCACTTGAACTTCAGAGGTGCCTTGATATTCATAATCAAAGGCAAGCGAGATACCACTCTATCATACCTTTCTATGAGCATTGTAATGCTGCTTATGTTTGTGCCTCATGCTACTTATTATTCTTGAGTTGGAATCTCTTCATAGCTTGCAATGACTATTAAGTAGACTTGGTTGCATACTCTTTATTATGAATTGTCCAAGTAGTTGATCACATTGCTGAGAATATTTACATCATATGAAGCAAATGTGTTCATGAAACTTCTTTTATCGCACTCAGTTTTCAACTGAATTGCTTGAGGACAAGCAATAAGCTAAGCTTAGGGGGAGTTGATACGTCCAAAATGTATCTACTTTCCCGAACACTTTTGCTATTTTTTCTCCTCTAAACTTGTGTGATTTGGATGCAACTAATGCGGACTGACGCTATTTTCAGCAGAATTGCATTGGTGTCTACTTTTTGTGCAGAAAACCAACTATCAGGAAAAATCCCGGAAAATATGCCAAAAATCATATTTCACCCGAAGACTCCAGGAGCCAGAATACGAGACGGAGAAGAGCCGGGGGGTGGCCACACCACCTGGTGGCGCGGGCTAGGCCGCGCCAGGGGGTGGTGTGGGCCCCCCAGGCACCCCCTCGGCCTCTCTGTTCGCCTATAAGGAGCCTTCTGACCTAAAAACTTCGGGGGGGGGGGGGGGTCGACGTTTTTCCAGAAGGAGTTCTGCTCCGCCGCCACCACCAGATTCCACGAAACAGCACCAGAAACTCTGTTCTGGCACCCTGCCGGTACAGGGAATTGGAGGAGATCATTGCCATCATCATCACCATCGCTTCTCCATCGACCATCCATGTTTCCCCCATCTATGAGTGAGTAATCCCCTGCTGTAGGTTATGGGGATGGTAGGGATTGAATGAGATTGTTCATGTAATGGCATCAGATTGTTAGGGCATGGTGCCTAGTATCTTTTATTAGTGCTTTATGACTTTGTTGCGACTTGTTGTGCTTAATGCTTGTCACTAGGGCCCGAGTGCCATGATTTCAGATCTGAACATGTTATTGATTCATTATGATAGTATTGTTTTTGGTCTTATCTGCAAGTTGTATACACACGTTGTTGTCTGGAACCTATGGCCCCGAAGTGACAGAAATCGGGATAACCGGAAGGGAAAGGCTTTGATGTGAGGATCGCATGTGTTCACAGAGTATTAGTGCCTTGCTCCGGTGCTCTATTAAAAGGAGCACCTTAATTGCCAGTAGTTTCCTAGAGGCCCCGCTGCAAACGGGCTGGCAGGACAAAAGATGTTGTGCAAGTTCTCATTGCGAGCACGTATGACTATATATGGAACACATGCCTAGGATTGTCTAGTACTTGGATGCTTTATCTTATTTATCTGCAATTGCCCTATGTTCTGATTGCTATGTGAATTGTCTTGTCCATGCAACGCCCGTCCATCCATCCCTATGCCTACCGCACTCGAATCCCACTGTTACTGCTTTTGTTACTGCTATCTTTGCTTTACTACTACTACTTTACTATTCCTACTACAAAACTGTTGCTACTGATAAACTGGTGTGAGCAAGATTGTTTCCAGGTGCAGCTGAATTGACAACTCAGTTGTTAAGGCTTATAAATATTCTTTGGCTCCCCTTGTGTCGAATCAATAAATTGGGTTTCACTTCCCTCGAAAATACTGCGATACACCCCCTATACTTGTGGGTCATCAAGGATCACATCCATTAAGCTAAACTTGCTCGGGACAAGCAAGAGTCCAAGCTTGGGGAAGTTGATGAGTGTATATTTGCATCATGTTTTACACTATTATTTTGCATTGTTGATGTAGGATCTTGGTATTTTATGGCGCTCACATGCACATTTTATGTCTGTTTTCACCAGATCAGGATAGAGGATGGATCCAATGGATACAATTCTCGGAGAAGTTGTACTAGGGAGAAAAGGAGTCAAAAACAATGTAACTTGCTTATTTGGGAAATATTAATAATACCAGAAGAAAACCCAAAGCGATCGAAGGAGTCAGAGGGTTCAACGACCAACTATACGACCAGAATAAATTTTCTGGCCATATAGTTCTAGCCGTATAGTTGGCGCCGCCTCCACCTCCTCAAATAGTTTCACCCCGTGCAATTGGATCAAGGATACGACATACAGAACACCCAGAAATCTCCAAAACCTCACCTCTGGAAGGCATCTGGAGGGGGAACTCGTCCACCAGGGATCCATCTTCGCCCTGCGCATATTTGGGAGGCTAAGGCATCGGTCTTCATCATCCACTGCTGTATCACCACCATCTCCATCCATCCTCGTTGTAATTTCCATACTCGTTGTGGATTTATACAAGTACTATTCATCTATGATAGATTCCATTGTTATTTCCATGATGTTGATTGCCTCCATGTCTGAGTAGATCATTAGTTCTTGGGGAGATGAAGAAACCCTAGTATGAGATTGAAATAATATAAAGTCTATTATGCTATTCATCACTGTGACAAATGTTATATTGTCTTCATCTTGATGTTGAGACAAGTCGACCTCTCAATATTTTCCTTTCATGGGGACTTGATGGAGGGAACTACTTGTTGGTAGACGGGGGTGTGCTAGCACTTATAGTGACTATAAAGTTGTTGGCACTCCTTACGTATCAACTTGGAAAACTGAGGAAAGTCATGGAACATTATCCATGCCATGGGATACGTCCTACGGGATTACGTCCCTTAATAGCACAGTAATTCGATTGATGTCGATTGCTAACTGCTATGGTTATGAGGATAATGTGAGCAGCGGTTGCTGCCTATTTGTCCAAATACGGAGTTCCTCCCACACATATATAGTTGAGAATGTTCATGATAATAATCTTTATCTTATCTCCTTATAATGCTAGTGGTGTATTCGCTACTCCCTGAGAACGCTTTTTCCCTATTGCAGTTCTAATCTCTCTTACATACACGATACTTACTTTCTGTGTTTAGTTGTTTTACTTTATTTTACTGTTGCTCTTATACCAAAAACCCCAAAACACCTTTTTACGCAATACTCGCATTTTATCTTGTCACTTAGAACTTTATTTAGCATTTCTATTGTAATATTTATTTCAAGAGTTATTAGACTTCAGACTCCTGCTCCCTGTGGGATCGATATCTTTATTTCGAAACTAGCTACAAACGATATGTACACTGTAGTCATCATAACGCAAACGTCCCTCCTCGATAGATAAGTTACCATTAGGCAAAGGAGCAGGGATCAAGTGATCCACTCTAGGTATATCGAAGAAATATCTACCATTGATCCTTGAAATCATACCACAATCACTAAGAGTAGAAAAACCAAGGCGACGCTTTCCAGACAGCGGTTGTATGTTACCTAGGCCGACATGGAGAGCCTGTGCAAGCATGGTTATGACTCCTCCTCCGCATATGGTACCATGATATTCAAGCCCCTGATGGTGAAGATAAAACAAAAGTACTGCACCCAAATTTGGCGTCAAATTACAGTTAGGAATTGCAGCTTTAGTGAGGACCATCATGTACTCCTCATTAACTCTAGTAAACTCACCACGTGCCTGCAAGGTATTAGCAATAACATAAAACAAATAATGAATAACAGGATGATCAATTTTTTTCCCCTGGTTGTGTTCCCATGAATTCTCATTCTATTAAAGTAGCCCAAGGGTGTAGGATTTACAACAAAAGTGGTGAAGCGTATGTTGGTGGTGTTGTTGGAAACCCCAAAGTAGTGAGCCCATTGGCTGAGTGTCAAGGAGTACTCATTGTTCATGAGTCGGAAGAAGATGCAATCAACTCCAGGAAGCTGCTCCTTGGGACAATGGTGAGATGTCACCGTATGCGTCACAGTGCTGATAAACTCAAGCGTCAAACGGTGGTACGTGGCACAATCCTGAAATATAAATTCATACAAACCAATGTTGTTGCATAGCAAATCGAAATCAGCATGGATACCAAGTTGGTTCAGGATAAAGGGACACACCCACTTAGTGGACTTGATTTCTCGGAGCTTGAGACAGTCAAAATGGTTTAGCTGAAAGTCCTCAGCAAACTCGATTCCAAATGACTCGGGGGTTAGAGTATCAATGGGTGGTGCGGATTGCGCCGCAGCCATCACACGTGTACGGCTCCTTGTATTCGTCTAATCAAAAATAAGAAATGAAGCTAATCAAAAATTTAATCCAATAGAAATGTAGCACATACGATCCTATACACTAGTCACAAAATAATCTCCTCTAAAAACTAACTAAACATGCTAAACATGAAGATTAGCTCAAGAACAAGACCTAAGTCTAGATTGATAATGGTGAAAGAGTGAGCAAGTTTTGGATGTAAATAAGTTGGGGATCGGAGGATAAACATACCTTAGATCGATTGGGTGCGAGGAATCGATGAATCAACAAGTAGAATTGAAGATCCAATGGATGTAGTGTGGAGTTTCGAGGTAGAAGAAAGAGAATAGTGTTTTGAGAATTTTAGGTTACCTCTTCCAAGGTTCATGATACCTTCGATCCGGATTACGGATGTAGTATAGCTTCTTTTTCCCTAGTATACCTAGGTTATCAAATCCTCGGGAAGCGAATGCGTAGTGAAGTTACTTTAATGGAGCTTCGGGAGTTTTAGAATTCCTTTTGTGTTTTCACCGGACCAGTAGTTTGCGTCTTTTTGTTGTTATTGATGATGGAGAGAGAGGGCCTAGGGCGTTCGGTTTCACCTGTAGCTGTGCAAAACATCTGATGGAAATAAAAGATAGAAATAAAGCATGTGTGTACTTGTTAGAGCAAGATAAATTATATGTGGGTAGTGCATCCATAATTGCTATTGCCTCCGCAACCGCTTATTGCAATAACCTACTAGTCTCATCCATAGAAGAAAGAGAACTAATGATATGCATCGTGATGTCACCGTTAATCCTAAGCAAATCCCTCACATACAGTCGTACTACCCCTTCTGTCATTGGGGTTCCCAACCTGCAGATCAGTCATCACTCATACTCCCTATACCTGGCTCAACCCTCGAGGTCTTAGGTACCTGACAAGTCCTTGGATTGAGGAAAGAGAGGATACAATAATCATCATGTCATACAAACTAATACATGATCCCATCTATGATAATTCACATGCACAATTGCTAGCCAAAGCCCTTAGCCTAAGGAGAATTACTCACACATAGAGATGGGATCAACAATCACAAACATTGTAATGAAAATCATAAGATTGATAGCAATAGTCTTACAATGTCGCCAATCGGAGAAGAGATCTACTATTACAAGTGGTGGAGTATGGCTATGGAGATGGAGAAGGGTTTGGAGATCTAAGGCGGCTTTTTGGCAGAGTCTGGCTTCTTTGGGGCGGAGTGAGAGATGTTTTCCGGTCGCCTGAGGCTTCTTTATATAGGGGTCCCTTGACGAAAGTTGTTCTGTTTGACCTAACGGTGGCGGCGCCAACTATACGGCATGAGCTATATGGTTGGAATTTTTTCTCCGTCCGTATAGTTGGTCGTTACAGCGTCTGTCTTTGTTGGATGGCTCCTGGTTTCTTCTGGTTGAAGGAAATATTGTATCTTTGACTTTAATGTAGTGATTCCCTCCTTTAAACGACATTATCTGCGCATGAAAAATACAAGAACAAAGGATTGCACACCCCTTTGAATATTAGCATTAGTGGCAGGGTTTAGAGAGATATTTCATCAAAAATATGACTAATATCCAGTTTAAATGTGGATGTTAGATGGCTATATTTTAGAGCCATCAACCTGCCCAAGCTTAAACTTGATCGTCTCGAGCAAGAAAACCAAAATCAAAAAGGAACTCAACATTTAAACTGAAATAACGAGATGGTGATCTTACTCATGATTAGTAGTCTCATGTTTCCTACACTTTATAAATCTAAAAAACTTCAGCACAGATAGTGTAATGGCAATCATATCATATGGGTTTCATGCATCCTTATAGCGCAACAAAATTATTGTAAGTATGGATGATCCAAATGACTAAATTTTATTCCATGTCAAGTAATCAGCTCATAGGCTTGCCTTTGAAAAGTAAAGTATAATCATGTAAATTAAGAGTGTGAGAGTTGTCATGAAAAGCATATATACTAGAGTATCTCAATTCTCCCACATCAATAAATCAAGACTTTGCAAGCACTACTTTTCTATTCATTGTCCTTCAAGAATTTCAGTTTTTAAGTAATTGAAAGCATGCCAAAAAAATTAGTTTATCGGGATGTGATGGACACTCATGGCATCACTAAGGTTTTTGTTCCTTTTGCACAATGATTTATCATAACAGCTAGAGGAGTGATTCCATCTTGATTACAGCTACCCAGGAGTGCCGAGAATCTTACCCACTATAGCATTGCTGCTACAAGTGTTTAATCAACTCATAGCTGAAATCTAGGAGTTTCCTCCATAAAGATCGTTCGTAGGCTAGCGGAGTTGTTGGCATCCCATGAAGTTTGACATGCATAAAGCTATATCATTCTTATGATTAACAAGTCAAACTTTGGCATCCTCACAAAAACCGCTAAACATTAATTCAATCGAACAAATCCTTTGAAAGAGAGCTATCAAGTCAATCAATATTTTCAGTGGTGTCGAGTGTCTCTAGAAATAAGCCTTCAAGACTAAGCACTACAACACCCAAGCCTTCAATTGTGAGACTTTTTCTTATTACAATTGTTTAGCAATTTTTCGGCAAGACTTGGTTAACTACAAGAGCTGGAACAAAATAAGCCCAATTAAATACCCATGCAAACGACAATATTACGACAATACAAAGACTCACTCCACTAATATAATATCTCAACATTCACTACTAACTAGCATAGGTTTCTCAAACTTCAAAAGTGGGGAGTCATAAGGCATACCTCTCATGTTTGGTCCCACTTCTCTCTTTATTTTTTATTTGTTTCTTGGAAACTCGAAGTCGATCACTCTCCTGCAAATATACGAAGACCTCGAGGCAGAAGGAAAAGAAAGAGGGAAAATAAGGAAAAATGGAGAAATCTTTTTGTGATTTTTAAGAGAGGGAAATAAAGAATAGAAAATTGGCTGCAAAGCTCGGCTAGAAAATTTCAAAAGCAAATAGAAAGAACCAAAGATAAAGTGTTGGGGAAACCAACACGAGTGTTTATAAACTCAAATAAAAACACAACCTTTGAAATAAATAAAAGCAAATGAACGCCATGTAAAGATGCATGAGGAAACTTCCCCAAGCTTAGGATTTTGCAAGCCCTTCAAATTATTGTGGTGGTAGGAAAAAGTCGTTACTCTAGTTCGTGAATTGAGTGGAGAGGTTACTTCTTGATTCTCGGAGGTTCAAAGACAGGTTGTGCATCCTCTCCGTAGTCCCTCCAAGTCCTTGGAAATCTTAGTATGTGGCGAACCAGGTTTGTGGCTGCTCCTCTTGATGAGGAACCTCTTGCTCCTCCTCTTGGTCCTCATCCTCTTCAGGAATCTCCTCCTCGGGTTGGTACTGCTCAACCTACACATCATATAGCAAACGTCCTTACTCGATAGAGAAAAGACCATTAGGCATAGGAGCGGTGAAGATACGCCCAGCTCCAGCAATATGCAGGTAATAAACACCACCTCTCCTAGTGAGCATTCCACATGCCCTCAAGGTGGAGAAACCAACACACGTCTCACCTAGTACGTGTTGAAACTCACCTAGATCGATGTCTAGGGCAGTGGCGAGCACGGTGATGACGCCTCCTCCTGTGATTGGCCCTTGGCTTTGGGAGGCTTGCTGCTCCAAGTAGCGCACAAGGATGGCGCCCAAGTTGAGTGACATGTTGCAGTTGATGTAAGCAGCCTTTGCAAGGACTAGGATGTCCTCCTCATTGACTCTTGTGAAGTCATTACGTGTCCACAAGGTGTTAGCAAGAACATAGAACAAATAGCGAATTGCAGGATGTTGAATATTCTTCCCCTTGTTCACTCTACTAGTGAAACTCATTCCATTATAATATTGATCGGGGGAAGGAATTAAACCAGTAAAGGATGCGCGTAGAGCATGGACATCATTGTTTGGCAAATTAAAGCATGCACACCATTCATTTAACGTTAAGGTGTAGTTGTTCTTCATCATATGGAAATAAATAGTATCCTCTCCTTGCTATTGTTTAACAGTGCTTTGCAATGAACTTAGGAATTCAATGGTTGTGTGATTAAGAAGACTCAGTTGAACTGGCCTTCCTTTCCCGAAAAGGTATGCTCATACCTAAAAGCACATCAAAAGGCATTCCGTCTAAGTCAAGTGCATGTCTGAAACCATTTTCTAGCTCGAGATCACCCCGGTCTGTCGATGTTGATCAAGACCCGATTGGCCTCAGCAAGCATACCCCCTCATAGTGGGCGATAAGTAGGTACATCATTGTACACAAAGTTTTGCAAGCCATCTCTATTGAAAAGTAAATTAAAGTCATCAGAAATACTGAGTTGGTTCAATATAATGGGACAAGCCCACTTGGTAGCCTTCACTTCGTGGTTCTTGATCTTGTTGAAGCGTTCGCGATGGGCCTCAGCCCTAAACCGTATCCCCATGCGTTCCTGAGCGGTAGCTCGAGAAGCACCAGCGGTGGCATGAGCACGAGTTTGGCTCCTTGTGTTCATCTTCTAAAACATTGAAGAAAGGCAAAAATAAAACTTTTTGATCCAACAATAGTAAGTATAATATATTCCTCATCTAAACACATTAAAGAATCTCCTCAAGATAATAATCTAGGGAAGAAAATTATGGCAATAAGTTCATAGTAGGTCTCACCGTAGATTGATAATGACAATAGATTGAACATGAATTAGCAAAAATTAATTGGAGGACCAGAGGAGAAACATACTGTAGATCACTTGTGTGCGAGGAAATCGAATGAAATTGAGTAGAGATGAAGATCCCTTGAGGTTTTGAGAGAATTTGGAGGTATAAGAAAGTAAAGGGATTGAAGTTTTGGAGTTAGGAGTATCTTCCCATGCGATTTTGTGGTCGGATGCAACTATATGGGCGGAACATGCGTTTTATCCGTATAGTTGGCGTTCTGTCAAAATATTAGGTCTTCCTCCTAGCGACACGGCTATACGCATGCAACTATACGGGCAGAACAAAATGTTCCGACCGTATAGTTGGTTGTTAAACTGTCTGTCCCCGTGAAAGAAAAATTGCAAAGGCACAGATATCTATACAGCCGGAACTATATGGCCGGAATTTTTATTCTCGTCATATAGTTGGTCGTTAAACTCTCAGTATATATGAAAATAAATTGTACAGAGGCATTGATATCTATACAACCGTAATTATAAGTCTAGAATTTTTATTCCCGCCATATAGTTGGTCGTTAAACTATCAGTACATATTGCAGAAAAAAATTCGATGGCAAAGATAACTATAAGACCAGAACTATACGGCCGGAATTTTTATCCCGTCGTATAGTTGGTCGTTAAACTCTATGTGCGTAATTTTTTTTCTGATTCTTCGTAAACTATTTCTTTTCCTGTAACTTAGTGATATACCTTGTTTTTGACAGAAAATTGACAGTAAATATTGTTGACCAACAATAGCATGAATAAAGCAGAATTTCAAATACTACCAAATTTCTTCTCCTCAAATGGAGTTTTCTAGCACTCTTTATTAAACAAAAACTTTAACAAAAACTAAAAACTTAACTCAAACCTTTATTTAACATGGGTTGCCTCCCATGGAGCGCTCTTTTATGGTCAATAGCTTGACCTTGATGATACTCACTTGGGCCAGATGAGTGGAACACCCACTCCAAAGTAATTGGCCTTCAAACTGATGGCCTCCTTTTCGTCATGCTTGGCTTTCTTCTTCCAGGGGAAATGAACAACAAAAGGATCCCGCGAAGGCAATTGCAACTTCACGTTCCCTTCATGCAGATTAATCAAATCCTTAATAGTTCTTAAGAAAGGATGACCTAGAATTATAGGAGCAATTGTATCTTCAGGCATGTCAACAATAACGAAATCAATTAAAGAAGGACAGCCTTTGATGTAAACTAAAGTGTTCTCCTTAATCCCTACAACTTGTTTGTAGGTAGAATCTGCTAGATGCAATTTTAACTCAGTAATTTCAAAGGAGCCAAGATTTAACTTGTTGAAAAGACTCTTTGGAATTGTTGAGACGCTTGCACCTAGATCACAAAGTGTAGCTATCTCATTGGTTCCAATCTTTATCTTATTAGTAGGCTCAAAATATGTCATCTAGTTTAATAGGTAACTTTTTAGCGATTTTCTTGTATTCTTCTTCAAGCTCGCGTACCTTTATTGCTACTTGATCAACAAAGTGTTGATACATGGCTTCATCATTACCTTCACTTACCGGAATATTGACGTTGATCCTTTTTACGAGATCTTCGATGGTGTAGCTTGGTGAAGGGGTATTACTATAATCAAGTTCTTCAGGCTCCTCTCTTTGGATCCTCATCATTTTGAGTTCCTTAACAGGATTGGGCTCAACTTTTCCTGCAAACTTAGCTAAAATGAGAGTTTGACTCTCAATTATCTTACCTAACTGTGCCTCAACGATCCTTGTTCTTTCTTGAAGGGCTCGTAAATCAATACGTTGCTAACATATCTATAATTTTTGATGTTCCATGCTTGGTTTTTATCTACTTTCTTATGTTTTGTCCACACTTTGCAGTATTTCTATACACTTTCTGGGACTAACCTATTAACAAGATTCTATAGTGCCAGTTGCCTGTTTTCTGCTGTTTTTGGTTACAGAAAAGTCAGAAAATGAATATTCTCTGAATTGGATCGGACAAAAGCCAAAGTCGTTATTTTCCAGGAATACACACGGAGCCAGAAAGAGAGACGAAGGGGGCCACTGGGTGGCCACACCACCCCTTGGCACGGGTCCCCCTTGCCGCGCCAGGGCATGGTGTGGGGCCCCTGGCCGGCCACCGACCTTGCCCCTGTGCCTATAAAATCATCCCGATGCAAAAACCCTAAATCGTCAATCAGAAATCCACTAAAAGTTCCGCAACACCGCCGCCACTGAAGAGGAGATTCGGGGGACAGTAGTCTCTATTCCGGCACCCTACCGGGACGGGGAAGTGCCCCCAGAGCCATCTCCATCGATCTCCACCACCATCTCCATCACCGTTGCTGATTCCCATGATGAGGAGGGAGTAGTTCTCTCTCGAGGCTAAGGGTTCTACCGGTAGCTATGCGTTCATCTATCTCTCTCTCTATGCATGATCATATTGTGATCATGAGCTTTGTAATCAAGTAGATCTACTTTGCTACTCAAGTGCTTTAATAGATCTCTGCTCTCCCTAGGTGTGTGAAAGTGACAGCGTGCACACCATGGTGGCACTTAGGCTAGAGATTACAATTACTTGTTATGAGTTATATTAGGAGTTGGATGTTTCTATTAAATTGTGGTGTTTGTTGGAACCATCTAGAGCTCAAGGTGACAGTGTGGGGTTATCTAGATGGGGAAAGCAAACTTTGAGGTGTGCTATTATAGCCACACCATGGATTATAGTGTTCAACCGGAGAGTAGTTAAGAGTAGTATCATAAAGAGAAGATATTTATATGAGAGTGTTCACTAGTGAAAGTATGATCCCTAGGTCTTGTTTCTAAGCATTGAAACACCGTTTGCAACTAGATATGTTACATGTTTGCTTGCTTCCATCTTTATTTCAGTTTGCCTTTAGTCTTTTCCACGCCATCAAGCTACTTTCTGGCACTGTTACCACTTATAATTATCCATATCACTTGTATTTCACTATCTCTTCGCCAAACCAGTGCACCTATACACCTGACAAGTGTATTGGGTGTGTTGGGGACACAAGAGACTTCTTGTATCTTGATTGCAGGGTTGCTTGAGAGGGATACCTTTGACCACTTCCTCCCTGAGTTCGATAAACCTTGGGTAATCCACTTAAGGGAGAACTTTCTGCTGTTCTACAAACCTCTGCACTTGGAGGCCCAACAACTATCTACAAGAATATATGTGCGTAGACATCAAGCTCTTTTCTAGCGCCGTTGCCGGGAAGGTAAGGTAAAAGGTACTCACATCCTCTGGTGTGAGTGCTCGAAGTTATTTCCTTTAGATTCTGCAATCATATCTTTTTGTTTCTTGTTTTTATTTTCACTAGTTAGGCTTAATGGAAAACAACAACAAAATTAGAGAGCTTTTTAGCATTTTTCCTTATGTAGAACATGAGTTGTCTGAAAAGAAAATTATAAAAAAACATGGAACTTTCTTTGCATGCTAATAGCAATGTTATTAGTATGAATCTTTTGAACACCTTTGTTACTAATGCTATGGAAACGTCTAAGCTTGGGGAAGTTAGTTTTTATGAAATGATCTTTTTAGTTCCCCAGCTTTAAAAAAGAAAATTTGCTCTAATGATACTTTATCTCCCATATGTGGTAATTCTAATGATACTTGTGATATTTTAAATCCACATACTGAAAGCATCCCTTTTAAAATACCTATAAAAATTGTTGAACGTGTCATGAATAACTGTTAACTGTTATTTTGGAGATGGAACGGTCCATCCTGGTGATCATTTACTCCTTATACACAAATTATGCGAGTTGATCAAGTGTGCAGGTATTTCAATGAACCAAGTTAAGAGGAAGCTATTCCCTTTTTCACTTAAGGGCAAAGCAATGGAGTGGTATGAGCTACTAGATGATCCTCATCATTTGGAGTGGAAGGAACTTGAATCTCTCTTTTACTCTAAATTTTATCCTCCTCATGAAATTTATAAAGATAGGAATTACATTTATAATTTTCATCCATATGATGGAGAAAGTATTTCCCAAGCATGGGGGAGGCTGAAGTCACTAATGCTCAAATGTCCCATTCATGAGCTCCCTAGTAATATTGTTATTAATAATTTCTATGCAAGGCTTTCAGGACATTACAAGGACTATCTAGATACTTGTTTAGAGGGATCCTTCACAAGTAAGGGGGTGAAAGCTAAGTGGGATCTCCTTGAAACAATTCAAAGCAATACCAAAGATTGGGATAACAATAAAGGTAAAGAACCAGGTATAAACTATGAGTATGAATGCATTAAGTCTTTCGCTAAAACTGCTGATTTTCAAAAGCTTAGTGCTAAATATGGTCTTGATCCTCAAATTCTTGCTGATTGTTGTAGAGCCTTTCCTTCTCATATTAATGCTCCTAAAGAAAAATGGGACCTGTATCATGAGCCTTTTAAAGACACTTGCATGGAAAATGAAATTGTTATTAATGATAGCAATAAACATGCTCAAACCTCTGAAAGTACTATTTCTTATAAGCATGTTAATTTTTGTGGAATACATAGACATTGTGAGAATAATAAAATTGAAGAAGAATATTGTATCACCCACAGGAATGAAAAAACTAGAGCGTGGTATAGGGCTCTAAATGATCTTGGTAAAAAAGTTTGTGCTCTCTATCCTTTTATTTATGAACTTTGCTTTGAAGTGGGTCATTTCAATTTTCAATGCTCAGGCCATAATAATAGCCCTTCTAATCCAATGAGTACTGTAAGTTTGTATTGTGATGACATGATCACTCCTAATCAGCATGATGAACTTACATTATTTTTGGGGTGTGAAGAGTCATCAAGAAAAACATCTTTGGTAGACATGAGTGCTTTTCATATGAATAGCGACCTGCATGGTTGTCATCTTTATTGTGTTGATAATTGCCACACAAATACTTACATACAAAATATTATAAATGATGAGATTTTACCAAAATATGACAGGACTAATATGTGTTTTGGCCTTATTAATGAAAAGGAGGAATCCTCCAAAGTTTCTTCTATTGTCTCTAACAATGAACCAGGGTATATGGAGAAGCTTCCTTTCAAGCCTCTCCCTCCTAAAGATAATAAGAAAAATAAGAAGAGGAGGAGTAAAAGGAGAGAGGAAACGGTATTTTCCCCTAAGCATGTTGCTCCTATTATAGTTTTTGATGAGTCTGAACTCGATGCTGTTCCTATGCCTATTACCTATAGTAGTGATCATGATTGGGAAAAGCACACTACTTTTGATATTGAAAATCTCTCTGGTACCAATTCTAAAAATGATGATATAAATAATTGTTGTACTATTAGTGTTATCCATGTTCCTTCCAATGATGATATGTTTACAAATGAACACACTTTGGAAGATAACTATTCTATTGCTTATGATGATACTATACCTCCAATATATGATGATTGCAATGATGAATATGATATTTTTAGTCCACCTACTATTGAGGAGAAAATTAATTATGACTACAATATGCCTCCTATATTTGATGATTACGGTGATGAGAATAATAATGATAGCTATTTTGTTGAATTTGCTCCCACTACAATTAATAAGAATGACTATGTTTATGTGGGGAGTATTAATTCTTTTATGCATGTGGCTCATGATAAGAATGTTTCATGTGATAGTTATATTGTTAATTTCATTCATGATGCTACTGAAAGTTATTATGAGAGAGGGAAACATGGTTTTATGCATCTCAATAATATTAAGTTTCCCCTTTTATGTTGAAAGTCTTGAAGTTGCACTTGTTTTGCTTTACTATGCTTGTTGCTTTGTGCTTTCATGACTTGTTTCTTTACAAGATTCCTATGCATAGGAAGTGGGTTAGACTTAAATGTGCTTTGAATTTGCTGCTTCATGCTCTCTTTTACTTCAATTCATATTTCTTATGTGAGCATCTTCTCAAACTATCATGCCTAACTTAAAGGCATTAAAGAAAAGTACTTATTGGGAGATAACCCAAAAGTTTTAGATGAGTCTTAGAAGTTATTGCTTCAGTAATAACCTCTCCTTATTTTTTATTTGCTTTTTGTGCCAAGATTAATCTCTAATGATAGAGAAGTAATGCTTGGGAAAGTTGCTGTCCCGAAACAGATTTTTGTGCTTTACTATAAAAATTTGTGTAAAGTCTCTGTACATCTTTTTGAGGCATGAATTTTTGTGCTTCTGCCCCAGGTTGTTATCTAACTTTCATTAGTTCAACAATTTTCGATTTTAGGAACAGAAGGTCTCCGAAAAAATTGGTTTTTACCTTCTGGTCTATTTTGACAAATTTCTGCCATTATTTGCATTTGCTTCTTGTTGGTTCCTTTTTGAGTTCTTTTTGGGAAACTGAGCTTTTCAAGGGAAGTACTACAGTAGCTTGTGTTTTAATGGAAGTTTTATTGGTTTTGGAACTGAACCAAAAAGACTTATTATCTTGAGTACACTAATGTTGCTAATAAAGATTGTGTGAAGTTTTGTATGAAGAAAAAATTTCAGGTGTATGGAGAGAATGATGTAATGAGATGAACAATGGACTAAAGCTCAAGCTTGGGGATGCCACCCGTGTCACCCCAAGAAATATCCAAGAAGTAGAAGTGTCTAAGATTGGGGATGCCCAAGGCATCCCCTTCTTCATCAATAAAAATCTCAGGTTCTTCCAAACACTTTATTTTTATTGTTTCATGCACAGTTGTGTTATTCTTGCAGCACCTTCGTTTGCTTGGTTTGCTTAGTTTTCTTGAATAAATTGGTTGGACCCCCTCATTCATGCATTAGTTTTCAAATAAGTTTGATTTGGATTGGAAAAGAGTAGGAAAAGATCATGCTTAAGTGGTAAGAGGAGCTTGTTTTTGACTGTGGCCTATGCTTTGTCATGTCATGCTTGATATTGTTTTGGCTTTATGCATAGTGATTTTTGCTGTAGCATGACATGTTATAAACAATTTAGATTGCTTAATGTGCCATGAAAGAATCATGCGTTGTTTTAGCATATTAAAGCATAATATTGTGGTATTCTCCTTTGATGCTTTATTTGGGTTGACTTGGCGCATGCTCACACCATGTTAAGACTATCCCAAGTCACTATAGCCTTTATGATCCTTTAGTTTTCGACTTGTAATATCACTTTATGCTTTAATTAATGATGTTTTGTTGCTTTGCATGATTATGGCCATTATTGCTCTCTTAGTTGGTCGCTCCCAGTCTTTTGCTAGCCTCCATAATCAAGCATGAGTTCCACTCATGCATCCAACTCCAAATAAAACCAAGTTATTCCAAAGAGTCCACCATACCTACCTATTGGCATTTGCTATTCCAAGTATTTTCATGTTTTTATCTACCTTCCGAATTAAACTTGTTATGTGAAAATTAGTGATTAAAGCTCTCATGAACTTGATGACACACTTTACTTTCTTGCACTTAATAATCTTGAACCATTGTGTCCATATTTGTTGCATATATGCTTGCACTTTATAAGTTGAAGTTAGCAGAACCATGTATCATGGGGAATGCTTTCAACATTGCACTTATTATTCCGTTGATATCATGATTCTTTTGCTTATGGATCCCGACAGTGTGAAATAAAAGGGGAACTTGTAAGATCATGGAGTTTGTATGTGTGTTAGAGAAACGCCTGGGCCGCTAGCCTAAGCCATGCCTAATCATGGTGGAAACTTGCAGCATAACCATAATGAGCACTCTATGAAGCATCCTCAATAAAAACCTATGCAAATAGCAAATAAAAAGATCGCTGAGATGCTCATTGTCTGCTTGCCTTGTCATTTTGATTATGGGATAGCTCCTATATCATGTGCAAGGGGTACCTCGTTGGCGGTTCTATATGATACCTATGTACTTACAATGACAAGAGCTTACTTGTGACTGAAGTTGAGTAGCATGAGGTTCGGTACTCGTAAGTAAGGGGCATGAGATTTCAACTTATATCTTGTCAAGCATATCCTCTGAGTTGTGCCACTTTAACCTTAATCACCTAAAGATGCTTATGATAGGGGCAATGAGAGCTGAAAGCTAATAAGTACCATAATTTTTGGAAGCTCTTTATGAGACTTGAATCCCTGCTTTCTTCTATGAAGGGCCTTTCTTTTACTTTTATGGTGAGTCTCCATCCTCTATCTTTATGCACCTATTAAGAGAGCATAGTGGCCATTCTTAGTTTAATGTGCATTGTCCCAAGACTTGTTGATTGATTCATAACTTTGATATTGCTTGTTCTTAAACTATTTGTATCTAGTCACCCTTATGAACTTTGAAGGTGTCCTATGCATTTATGTTTACTACTCTATGAGGGACAAGCTGAATGCCCCTATGCTATGTTTTTTTATGTGCAACAAACAAATGTCTTGCAAAGCATTGTTATTCATGAATCTTTTGTTTATACCTTTTCATGTTACAACATAGTTACTATGTCTTATTGTTAGAACTTCACCTTTCATGCTATGTTAAAGTATTATGATCCGAGCTATCAATGTTTTGCAAATACTTTGATCAAGTTTATGATGGTGCACGTCACCTCAAAAATTATTCTTTCTTTTTATCACTAACCTACTCGAGGACGAGCAGGAGTTAAGCTTGGGGATGTTGATACGTTGCTAACGTATCTATAATTTTTGATGTTCCATGCTTGGTTTTTATCTACTTTCTTATGTTTTGTCCACACTTTGGAGTATTTCTATACACTTTCTGGGACTAACCTATAAACAAGATGCCATAGTGCCAGTTGCCTATTTTCTGCTGTTTTTAGTTCCAGAAAGTTCATAAAATGAATATTCTCGGAATTGAACCGGACAAAAGCCAAAGTCGTTATTTTCCTGGAAGACTCACGGAGCCAGAAGGAGAAATGAAGGAGGGGCCATAGGGTGGCCACACCACCCCTTGGTGTGGGTCCCCCTGGCCGCGCCAGGGCATGGTGTGGGCCCCATGGCCGGCCACCGACCTTGCCCCTTCGCCTATAAAATCCTCCTGATGCAAAAACCCTAAATCGTCAATCAGAAATCCACGAAAAGTTCCGCAGCACCACCGCCACCGAAGAGGAGATTCAGAGGACAGAAGTCTCTATTCCGGCACCCTGCCGGGAGGGGTAAGTGCCCCCGGATCCATCTCCATCGATCTCCACCACCATCTCCATCACCGTTGCTGATTCCCATGATGAGGAGGGAGTAGTTCCCTCTCAAGGCTAAGGGTTCTACTGGTAGCTATGTGTTCATCTCTCTCTCTCTCTATGCATGATCATATTGTGATCATGAGCTTTGTAATCAAGTAGATCTACTTTGCTACTCAAGTGCTTTAATAGATCTCTGCTCTCCCTAGGTGTGTGAAAGTGACAGCGTGCACACCATGGTGGCACTTAGGCTAGAGATTACAATTACTTGTTATGAGTTATATTTGGAGTTGGATGTTTCTATGAAATTGTGGTGTTTGTTGGAACCATCTAGAGCTCAAGGTGACAGTCTGGGGTTATCTAGATGGGGAAAGCAAACTTTGAGGTGTGCTGTTATAGCCCTACCATGGATTAGAGTGTTCAACCGGAGAGTAGTTAAGAGTAGTATCATAAAGAGAAGATATTTATATGAGAGTGTTCACTAGTGAAAGTATGATCCCTAGGCCTTGTTTCTAAGCATTGAAACACCGTTTGCAACTAGATCTGTTACATGTTAGCTTGCTTCCATCTTTATTTCAGTTTGCCTTTAGTCTCTTCCACGCCATCAAGCTACTTTCTGGCACCATTACCACTTATAATTATCCATACCACATGTATTTCACTATCTCTTCGCCGAACTTGTGCACCTATACACCTGACAAGTGTATTGGGTGTGTTGGGGACACAAGAGACTTCTTGTATCTTGATTGCAGGGTTGCTTGAGAGGGATACCTTTGACCACTTCCTCCCTGAGTTCGATAAACCTTGGGTAATCCACTTAAGGGAGAACTTGCTGCTGTTCTACAAACCTCTGTACTTGGAGGCCCAACAACTGTCTACAAGAATAGATGTGCGTAGACATCAAGCTCTTTTCTGGCGCCATTGCCGGGGAGGTATGGTAAAAGGTACTCATATACTCCGGTGTGAGTGCTCGAAGTTATTTCCTTTAGATTCTGCAATTTTGTCTTTTTGTTTCTTGTTTTCACTAGTTAGGCTTAATGGAAAACAACAACAAAATTAGAGAGCTTTATAGTATTTATCTTGAGTTAGGACATGAATTATTTGAAGAGAAAATTAAAAAACCTATGGAAATTTATTTGCATGCTAATAGCAATGTTGTTAGTATGAATTCTTTGGACACCATTATTGCTAATGCTATGGAAAAGTCTAAGCTTGGGGTAGCTAGTTTTTATGAAGAGAAGATATTTATATGAGAGTGTCCACTAGGGAAAGTATGATCACTAGGCCTTATTTCTAAGCATTGAAACACCGTTTACAATCAGTCCTGTTACATGTTTGCTTGCTGCCACTCTTATTTCAGATTGCAATTACCACTTATAATCATCCATATTACTTGTATTTCACTATCTCTTTGCCGAACTAGTGTACCTATACACCTGACAAGTTTATTGGGTGTGTTGGGGACACAAGAGACTTCTTGTATCTTGATTGCAGGGTTGCTTGAGAGGGATACCTTTGACCACTTCCTCCCTGAGTTCGATAAACCTTGGGTAATCCACTTAAGGGAGAACTTGCTGCTGTTCTACAAACCTCTGCACTTGGAGGCCCAACAACTGTCTACAAGAATAGAAGTGCGTAGACATCATAAATCATTTCTCAAACTAATAGCTTGGTTAGATAGTTTACCAAGCATAGCATCATGGTTCTCCGTAATTTTAACTAGAATATTATTTTGTTTGTTTTGTGAGTCTATGAAAGACTTCAGTGTTTCTTGGAGACTACTATTACTATTTCCCATATTATTATTAGAATTTCCTATAGGACTAGCATAGTGTTACTGAAAGTTAGGATTGTAACTCTTCTTCCAAGCAGGATTGTAATCATTAGGAGCTACAAAGTCTATTTCTTCAATATTTGTTTCGGGGGTGGCTCTTACGTGAGTTTCTTTACCTTTTACGGCTAGTATGAGCTCATCCAACTTAGCATTGAGATCTTCGTTCTCTTGTGGTGAGATGGAGTTCACCTTATTCGTGTTTAACCTTTCCACATGCCATTGGGCATGGTTGTCTTGCATATTGTCAAGCATCTGCTTTGCTTTGCTAATATGTTTACCCAATAATGTTCCTCCAGCTATAGTATCAAGCATAGACTCAGATACAGGATTAAGAGCATTGTAAAATAAATGGAGGATTAACCAATCTTCCATCCCATGACTAGGACAGTTTCTTAGGCATTCTTTCATCCTCTCCCATGCAAGCGCTAGTGGCTCATGCTCTTCCTATCGAAAGCCAGTAATATTAGATCGAAGTTGCATAGTCTTTGTAGATGGGAAAATTTTAGTCGTAAATAAAGAAGTACATCCCACCCATGATGTAATAGTATTTTTAGGCAAAGATAACAACCATTCTTTAGCCCTTCCTCTTAGAGAGAAAGGAAATAGACGTAATTTTGACCGCATCAGGGTCAACGTCTTTTATACGCATCATATCACATATTTTAGTGAAATTATTTAAGTGCATACCCGCGTCTTCAACAGTAGAGCCTCCAAATTGATTCTATTGAATCAAACTTAAATAATGGAGCTTAATTTCATAATCATCAGCAGCAATTGTTGGCTGAGTAATAGGAGTACACAAATAATCATTATTGGGAGTAGCAAACTCCCCAAGCTTCTTTTCAGCCATACTTCCTATGTTTTTGGGTTTGCTTGGATAAAGAATTATAACTGTAAAAACAAGAATTTAAAGACTAACTATTTTTTTGGTTTATCAAATAAATACTGAAAGCAAACTAACAAAATTAAAAAAAAGAATTAAAACTAGCAAGATTCCTAATAACCTCACCAGGGTAGCTATTGCTTCCCCGGCAACAGCGCTACAAAAAGGGTTGATACCTTCGATCCAGATTACAGATGTAGTATAGCTTCTTTTTCCTTAGTAGACCTAGGTTATCGAATCCTCGGGAAGTGAATGCATAGTGAAGTTACTTTAACGAAACTTCGGGAGTTTTAGAATTCCTTTTGTGTTTTCACTGGACCAGTAGTTTGCGTCTTTTGGTTGTTGTTGATGATGGAGAGAGAGGGCCTAGGGAATTCGGTTTTACCTGTAGCTGTGCAAAACATCTGATGGAAATAAAAGATAGAAATAAAGCATGTGTGTACTTGTTAGAGTAATATAAATTATATGTGGGCAGTGCATCCATAATTGCTATTGCCTCCACAACTGCTTATAGCAATAACCTACTAGTCTCATCCATAGAAGAAAGAGAACTAATGATATGCATCGTGATGTCACCGCTAATCCCAAGCAAATCCCTCACATACAGCCATACTACCCCTTCTGTCACTTGGGTTCCCAACTATCAACACCCGAATTTTTAATCCCAGATGCCTGTTATGCCATACATCGCAATCCCAGGATTACCATTTTTGCGAGACATAACAAATTGGATATCACAGTACATCATCCATTACAAACCATAATAAGGTCTTACACAAATAAAGGATCTCATGATCCAGTCTTAGTACAAACAAGTAGCAGAATAAATAACATAGCGGTGGGCTCCATCTTCAGGGTCACAAGGAATGCTGACGATGGGAGATGATCCTAGTTGTCATATCCATCCTGGTGTCCTTCCTCCAGGTAGTCCTCCTCATAGTCTGGCCACGGGAATAGCCAGGGACAAAGCCATGAGTACTCTTTAAGTACTCGCAAACTATTACTAATAAGTAAGGGAGTACTAGTAGGAACGCTAAACTCTAAGTTTATTTGCAAAGTTAAGTTTGAATCCTAAGTTGAGTTCTGAAACAAATAAAGATAAAATAAAGTTCTAAATCACCTAAGTGGGAACTTAGTTATCATAGTCACAACTCTATTGTGGTCAAGTCATGTCACAATTCATTTCATAAGCCATTTTGAAAACATCTGACAACGGAACAGTATGGCCACTCCTACTGTCCATAACCACGGACGCGGCTATTCGAATAGTTTCACACTCTGCAGAGGTGGTACACTTTCACCACAAAATTTGATATATCTGTCAGGGATAACCCTGAATCATCATACTTAGTATGCAGATAATCAAACATAACCTTTCCTTTACACACTCTAGTATACGCACCTCTCCTATGAGCTTGGCCTCCCAGCCATGGCCATCTGCCATCCTGGGCACTGCATAGGTGGACAACATGGAGAGGTAGCCTTAGCTCAAACCTCTCCCGCGAGGGAAACTCATACTAATGCATATAAACTTCCGGCTAAGCCTTACCCAATTCAGGTATTGTGGTTGTACGGTAAAATTGGAATGGTATCGCACCCGAACCCAACCATCAGTTTTTATAAAGGGCTAAGGCTCATGCCTCAACATTTTCATCATCATCATCATAAACCATTGTGTTTCTCAACACATGTCAAAACATCTCAATAGAATGACTCATCATTCCAAGGTTTTCATATGTCATTTTCACCAAGTATTCCCATATAAAGTGATCAAGTTTTTGGTTTAGCTCCAGACACTAAGTTAAGAGTGTTCAGTAATGTGGGGTGCTAAAGTCAATCTCATGCCATAGGATGACATCTAAGTCCAACTAGATAGGTCAAGTTTTATACTCTTTATGCTATCTATAAACAAGGAAAAGAACTTTGGTAAAGTAAAAGAAGTAAAGCTTGTAAGTAACACTTGGGATTGGTGTAAATCAAAGTTGCATCACTAAGCATGCCTAGTGCATCTTGCAAAGTGATGTCTTGCATAGATCTATCTTGCTATCAATAGCTTGCCTTGATTGGTGTAGTGGTTGAAATTCTCTTCATCTTCCTCGGGGTAGAACTCCTCCTCCTCATAGACTTGGTTGGTATTATCGTCTATCAATACATACGGGAATACACAATCACCAAACAATACTTAACTAGTGTATTTAGCATACTAAGTCACACACTTGATGATCTAGTATCATCACATTCATCACAAGGTTTAATGAACTAGTTTCATTCATTTGATTTGAGAAAATTAATTTCTACTCATTGAAATTAATTAAGATTTAATATTCTCCATTTAAAATATGGGATCATGTGGACACATGTCATCACCACATATTCTAATACATGGGAATGTGATTTAAATGTTGGATCACCTTTTATAAAGTTTAAGATTAATATTTAATGATTTAAAGTGACTAGAAATGCCTATATAGAATTATTTTGGTACTAGTCCAAAGTCACTGCATGCAAACCTAAATATTATTACATATTCAGATAGGTAGTGTCAAATGTGATTTTTGAGAGTTGGAATCAACTCAAAATCTATTATGGTTGATTTTTAAAAAATGTTTGAATGTTGAAAAGTCAATGTTGAAAAGTCTCTGTTTTGTTATTTTTGCTATAGGTGATCTATAACTCTAGTTGATTTAAATCCAACGGGCTTAGATAGAGATTTTAATTATCTTTTCACCAAAATTTGAAATCATTCAATTTGGTTAAGTAAATCTTTCTGAACTGATTTTTAAACTAGTGGACAGAATGAGTTTAAGTCAAAAATTGAAAAAGATTTAATTGAATCTACTAGGTTGTGCGGGAAAGAAATGGACCGGCCCACTGCGCTCCGCGTAGCGCCCAGGCTGACTTAAGCGATGGTCCCACCTGTCAGTGGAACAGGTGATGCCGAACGGGTATTGGAGGATTGTGACCGTAGGATTAGATCCCAGATCAACGGCTCACAGCCATCTTCCTCACTGGAACAGTACATGACGGGGAGAAACCCTATCAAGGTCAGTGAGGGTCGGGGGAGGCTTACCAGAGCTCCGGCGAGGGTTGGTGAGGCGGGCAACTAGACATGTCGAGGACGGCGGTTCTCCTGGTACCGGCGGCGTCCCTGGGGATGGCTTGGATCAGTGGCGCCTTTCTCCTCCTTCCACGGCGGTCTCCGACGAAATTGGCGAACTATGGGCAGCGGCTTGCTCTAGTGGGGCTCTAGAAGGTCTCTGGGGTGGAGTGAAGGGGGATGATGTGAACAGTTGGTGTCGGGAGGCTCCCAGTTTATAGCGGGGTGAGGGGGCATCATGGCATGGTCGGAGCTGGACGGGGTCGACGACACAGTGAGCTACTGGCATGGTTCTGGGGCTAGGACGGTGGGTGGTGCCCTGGCGATCATCACGGAGGTGCTTGTGCAGTGCGACGTGGTTGGGAGAAGTGGGCGTTGCCGCACGCACGCTGTCTCAGCCGACGGCAAATTTCACGGCGTCCGGTGGCTACAGGACACGGTCGAGGGAACGAGCATGTCATTTGGCCTCCGGGGACACTGGTGATCATGTAGGCTGGCGGCGGGAGCGTGGCGAGGTCGGGATGAGTAGGGACAGGCGTGAATGGCGGGTGCGGGCGTCGGCATGGCAGACACGGCTCGGGCACAGCGTTCCTGGTTTCTCCTCTCTCTTTCTTTGAGCTAGGGTTGGCCTGGAGGGGGAAGTGGAGCACGGGCGACATGCCAGACATGGTAGGCGAGGCTGCTGGTGCTTGGGTCATGCTGTCGACGGTGGGGGTGATAAATGTGCTCGGCCATGGTGGACATGACCATTTGGTTTTGTGCATAGTGGGTGGCCATGCAGGTACAGGGTGGGAGGTGTACTGGGAGCACTTTGGTTGCAAAATGGGAAACCAGTTTGGCAAGAACCCTGCTCACTATTGTCAACACCCGGATTTTTAATCCCAGATTCCCGTTATGCCATACCTCGCAATCCCAGGATTACCATTTTTGCGAGACATAACGGATTGGATATCACAGTACATCATCCATTACAAACCATACATAAGGTTTTACACAAATAAGGATCTCATGATCCAGTCTTAATACAACAAGCAGCGGAAATAAAAGACAGCGTAGCGGTGGGGTCCATCTTCAGGGGCACAAACAATGCTGACAAAGGTAGATAGTCCTAGTTATCATAGTCGTCCTGCTGACCATCATCTTGATAATCTCCTTCATAGTCTGGCCATGATAATAGCCAGGGACAAAAGCCATGAGTACTCTTTAAGTACTTGCAAACTACCACTAGCAAGTAGTATAAATCTAAGTTAAAGTGCTAGAGCTAGGTTTAACTATAAAGTTAAGTTTGAAACCTAAGCTGAGTTCTGAAGCAAAGAAAGATAAAGTAAAGTTCTAGAATCACTTAAGTTGGGAAGCTATTATCATAAACACAACCCTGTTGTGGTCAAGTCAAAGTTCATCATTCATTTCCAGTTATTTAGAAAACATCTGACAACGAAACAGTATGGCCATTCCAACTATCCATAACCGCGGACGTGGCTATTCGAATAGTTTGACACTCTGCAGAGGTGCTACACTTTCACCACAAGATTCGATACATCTGTCAGGGATAACCCTGAATCATCAGACTTAGTATGCAGATAATCAAACATAACCTTCCTTTTACACACCCTAGTATAAGCACCTCTCCTATGAGTATGGCCTCCCAACCATGACCATCAGTCATCTTGGGCACTGCATAAGTGGACAACATTGAGAGGTAGCCTCAACTCAAACCTCTCCCATGAGGGAACTAATACTAATGCATATAAATTTCCAGCTAAGCCTTACCAAATTCAGGTAGTGTGGTTGTACAGTAAATTTGGAATGGTATCGCATCCGAATCCAACCATCAGTTTTATAAAAGGGTTAAGGCTCATGCCTCATCATTTTCATCATCATAATCCAGTTGTGTTTCTCAACACATGTCAAAACATCTCAATATAATGACTCATCATTCCAAGGTTTTCACAATTCATTTTCACCACTTGTTCCCATCTAAAGTGACTCAAGTTTTTGATCTACTCTAAAAGACTAAGTTAAGAGTGTTCACTAAGGTGGAAGGATGGGATTAATCTCATGCCATAGAATGACATCTAAAGGTTTCTAAGTAGGTCAAGTTTTATACTTTTTATGCTACCTTCAAAACAAGTAAAGAACTATGTGTAAACTAAGGGAGGTGAAACTTGTCAATAAGACTTGAGGTACTAATAGTTAAAGGGGTGTGATCAAAGCATGCTTAAGGCATCTTTGCTAAACCATCTGGTTTGATCCTAGTTTGCTAAGTACTACACTTGCAAGTACTAACTTGCAAGGGTTAATCTTGGATAGTGCTAGCTTGCTACGGGTAGCTTGTACTGTTAATGGTGGCTTGCCTTGGTTGGTGTAGTGGTTGAAGTTTTCTTCGTCTTCGTCTTGATAGCACTCCTCCTCCTCGTAAGCTTGGTCGGTACTATCTTCTATAACAATACATACAGAGTAGACAATCACCAAACAATACTTAACTAGGCTAGATAGCATTCTAAGACACACAATTGATGATCTATTATCATCACAAGCATCACAAGTTTAATTCAATAGTTTCTTTCTTTTTATTTTAGAAAAGTAATTTCTACTCATTGAAAAATTTACCAACATTTAATATTCACCACTTAAAACATGGGATCATGTTGACACATGTCATCACCACATATTCTAACATGTGGGAATGAAATTTATGGGTTGGATCAATATTACTTTGGTTTAAGTTCATTATTTAATGATTTAAAGTGACTAGAAATTCCTATATAGCATTATTTTGGTACTAGTCCAAAGTCACTGCATGTAAACCTTAATATTATTACATATTTGGATAGATATGATGAAATGTGATTTTTGAGAGTTGGAATCAACTCAAAATCTAACTTGGTTGATTTTATAAAAATGTTGCAAGTTGCAAAAGCTTCTGTTTTGTTATTTTTATTAGGAGAGATCTATAACTCTAATTGAATTAAATCCAACGGGCTTGGATAGATCATTTCCATACCTTTCAGAAAAAATTGGTTTCATGCAATTTGGTTTTATAATACTCTTTGAATTGATTTTCAAACTAGGGGACAGTAACTAGATTTAACTAAAAAGTAAAAATTCAGATTTGAATGGGTGGGCTAGTGCGGGACAAGAAATGGGAATCTACGGTAAGCACGCTGTGGGCCGTGCGATTAGAATAGGAATCTACGGCTGAGGGTCGTCGTCGACAACGAACAGGTCGCTGGCGAGCTCGAACCCTAGCGGCTCGGTGGTGGTCTACGAGGCGTACCAGGGCTCCAGTGGGGTCGGCGAGGCGGGCAAACGACATGGAAGACGACAGCGAGGCGAGGCGCGGTTGCGGCGGAGCTTGGGGTGGTCGCAATCAACGGCGCCCTTCTCCTCCTACCGCGGCTGCTCCAGCTCCAATTCTGGCAAGCTGCTGCTCCCTTTGCTCTGGCGAGAGGTGGGTGAGGTTTAGAGAGGTGAGGGGAGTGGAATGGTATGGAGAGAAGAGGCTGGGGAGGGCTCCTTTTATAGGCCCGACGGTGAGACCGAGCGGGATGGGCAGTCGACGGTGGCGACATGGCTACGGCAGGGTAGAGGCATGGCTAGGGATGGCGATCGATGGGCAGTTCCCTGGTGGTGCTCTAGGAATTGAATGCGGCCGTAGGGGCGGTGGCACGCGGTCAGGGCGAGGTGGCGCTCTGAGAGGCAGAGGCGGCGGTGTCCACGGCGAGCGGTGGCTGTGAGGCGTTGGGCGGCCAGCGGGGGTGTCTGGGGTGTTCTCCAGGTTGAGGCAGAGCGGCGGGCGCGGGCTGCTACCAAGGGGCGGTCTGTGCGAGCGGGGACAGGGCGCGCTCTGGGGGCGGCACTGGCATGGTGCGGTGGCACTAGGCACGGCTTGTCCTTGGTGGGCCACTGCACGGCTGGGCTCGGGCAAGGGACAGGGGTGGTGGTGAGGTGTGAGTTACCTCCTAGACATGGAGAGAGGGAGAGGGGCGGTCTGCTACGGTGAGGGCAAGGTTGGCCGGCGAGAGGCGGCTCGGCATGGCATGGCCGTGCCACTAGGGGCTAGGGGAGTGGGTGGTTAGACTCTGGTTAGATCAAGAGGGGACATGTGAGATAAATGAAGATCAATTGGGGCAAAACCCTATAGTAAACAGTGAGCTAGGATTAGAGTAGAGATTATGCATGCCAAGTGTTTGATGAAATGGCCGCAGGAAAGAAAGTTTTGAATTTTGGTTTCAAAATTTTTGAGTGATCTCCACTAGTGATAGGTAGTCTCTGGTTGCAAGGGTTTTGAAAGTGGAGCTCAAATAGATGGTTTTTGAAATAGGGGTGATCTATGCATATGCTTTAGATTCAATTTTAAACTGTCATTTAAAATAGTTAACAGAATGTTTTTAGCAGATCCAAAGGTGGGCCTTGGTACCTCATTATGTGTACTAGCAAGGGGTGCAAAGATCAAGAATTGTCTCTGTTAAGTTTTGAGTACTAGGAATAGCCAAAGTAGGCATGGGAGTTAAATTTGCCAAAATGGCCATTCCTCCTTTTTAATTCTTTTTGATTTGATTTTCATTAGGAAAAGTTTGGGAATGATGTAGATGATGTTTAAATCACCTAAGAAACATTTTACAAGCATTGGATCATTCAATCATGGCAATTCAAACAACTCCTATTTTAAATGCACACACATATGAATGCTTTCATCTTAAATTTGGAAAAGTTTTTGTTAACCCCAAATTTGATGATTTAGATCTTGATAAGCTTGGATTGAAGTTTTGGGATGTTACAAACCTCCCCCCCTTAAACAAAATCTCGTCCTGAGATTTACAAAGAAAACTAGGAACTAAAGAGATCTGGGAACTCTGTCCTAATGTAATCTTCTCGCTCCCAAGTAGCTTCCTCCTCGGTATGGTTGCTCCACTGAATCTTGAGAAACTTGATACTCCTGGTCCTGGTGGTTCTGTAGGCTTCTTCTAAGATACGGATGGGTACTTCCCGATAGGTCAGGTCATTGTTGATTTCCACCGCTCTGTGATCGATGTTCTTGAAAACTTCAGTCTTCTCAGGCACTTCCAAGCATTTGCGAAGTAACGAGATATGGAACACATTGTGGATGGCTGCCATCTCTTCAGGCAATTCCAGTTGATACGATACTTCTCCTCAGCGATTCAGAATCTTGAAAGGTCCGATATATCTGGGAGCTAACTTTCCCTTCAGACCAAAGCGTTGGGTTCCCTTCAATGGTGAAACCTTGAGATATACAAAATCTCCGACATTGAAAGTCAGGTCTCTCCTTCTCTTGTCGGCATAGCTCTTTTGTCTGGATTGGGTGGTCTTGAGGTGCTCACAGACTTTGTGAACTTTCTCTTCTGCTTCTCGGAGAATGTCGGGTCCAAAGATCTGACTCTCTCCTACTTGCGACCAATTCAAAGGGGTACGACACTTTCTTCCGTATAGGAATTCAAATGGTGACATCTGCAAACTAGCTTGATAACTGTTGTTATATGAGAATTCTGCGAAAGGCAGGCAGTCTTCCCATTTTGATCCGTATTCCAACACACAAGCTCTAAGCATATCCTCTAGGATTTGGTTGACTCTCTCAGTCTGTCCATCTGTTTGCGGGTGATAAGCGGTACTGAAGTTCAACTTGGTTCCTAAACCTTCCGGAACTTTCTACCAAAATCTTGAAGTAAACTGGGTTCCTCGATCTGAGACGATGGTCTTGGGGGTTCCATGCAGACTAACAATCCTAGCAATGTATAGCTCTGCTAACTTTGCATTTTGGTATGTTGTTTTGACAGGTATGAAGTGGGCTACCTTGGACAGTCTATCAACTATGACCCAGATTGAGTCATTTCCCCTACTAGAAGTAGGTAAACCGGTGATAAAGTCCATTCCGACAGAATCCCATTTCCATTCCAGAATCTGCAATGGTTGCAACAATCCTGCAGGTCTCTGATGCTCTACTTTGACTCTTTGACAAATGTCACATTTGGCGATGTAGCTTCCAATCTCTCTCTTCATCTTGTGCCACCAAAATTGCTCTTTCAAATCCTAATACATCTTTGTTCCTCCAGGGTGGATAGAATAAAGAGTATCATGAGCTTCCTTCATGATAACTTCCTTCAGCTCCGAATCTGCTGGCACACAAATACGCCCTTTGTACCACAGTACTCCTTCTTCGTCTTCGGTGAATCCAGGTACCTTTCCTGTACCAATACGACGTTTGATTCCGTCGATACTTTCATTTCCCTTCTGGGCTTCCTTGATTTGGCTAATCAACATGGGTTGAAGTTCAATGCTAGCTAGGAATCCTTTGCTAACTAACTCAGTCCTGAACTGCTCCAACTCTTCATACAAACTTGGTTGTTTCTCTTTGATCATGGTGTTAAGCCTACACGGCAATCTTCTAAGAGCATCCGCTACCACATTGGCGTTGCCGGGGTGATAGTGAATGTCAAGGTCATAATCCTTGATTAACTCTATCCATCTTGTTTGCCTCATATTCAGCTCCTTCTGAGTGAAGATATACTTCAAGCTCTTATGATCTGAGTAAATCTCACAGCGGTTACCCATCAAATAACGACGCCATGTCTTCAATGCTAGAACCACGGCTGCTAGCTCTAGATCATGGGTCGGATAGTTCTGATCATGCTGCTTCAGTTGTCGAGATAGATACGCGATGACTTTGCCTTCTTGCATCAATACACATCCTAGGCCAATCTTGGATGCATCACAATACACATCAAACGGCTTCTTGATGTCTGACATGATCAAAATTGGGGCTGATATCTATCTCTTCTTCAGCTCCTGGAAACTGGCTTCACATTTGTCTGTCCATTCAAACTTCTTGTCCTTCTTCAACAATTGGGTCATTGGTCGGGCTATGCTCGATAATCCTTCTACGAACTTGCAGTAATATCCCACTAATCCGAGAAATGAACGAACTTGGGTTTGATTGGTTGGGGCTTCCCATTCTTTGACATCTTTGATCTTGGTGGGATCAACAGAGACTCCTCCGGCAAACACAATATGTCCTAGGAATCCTACTTCTTTCAACCAAAACTCACACTTGCTGAACTTGGCATATAACTGATGCTCTCTCAGGGTTTCTAGGACGATTCTCAGATGTTGCTCATGCTCTTCTTCTGACTTGGAGTAGATAAGGATGTCATCGATAAACACAACTACAAACTTATCTACGAAATTCATAAAGATCTTATTCATTAGATTCATGAAATAAGCGGGGGGCATTGGTTAATCCAAAAGACATAACCGTATACTCGTATAAACCATGGCGAGTAGTAAAGGCGGTCTTCGGAATATCCGTTGCACGAATCTTAAGTTGGTGATAACTAGTCCTAAGATCAATCTTTGAGAATACGTGGGTCCAGTCAACTGATCAAATAGATCCTCTATCTTTGGCAAGGGGTACTTGTTCTTGATGGTGACATCATTCAATTTTCTGTAATCTGTACACAGACTGTTGCCTCCATCTTTCTTGTCGATGAATAACACTGGTGATCTCCATGGCGATGCGCTTGGCTGAATCAAGCCTTTTGCTAACATGGCATCCAACTTCTTCTCCAGTTCCACTAACTCTGTGGGGTTCATGGTGTAGGGTCTATGGGCTATAGGTCCGGTTCCGGGGATTAGTTCGATAATGAACTCAATATCCCTATCTGGGGGCATGCCTGGCAATTCATCTGGGAATACGTCGGGGTATTCACAGACTACTCTGACTTGGTCAATGGTGGGCAGGGCTACACTCTTGTTGCACTTGAATTGACGGGGTAAGGTTTCAGAGATATGCTCTACTGTTACTCCAGAACTACTGGTCATGGTGATGGCTTTCTTAGCACAGTCTATCAGTCCTTTATGCCTTGACATCCAGTCTATACCTAGTACTACTTCCAATCCTTTGGTTCCAAGTACAATTAGGTTGGCATAAAAATCTATCCCATGTATTCTGATAGGTACAGCTTTGCAAATTTTTCTAGCTTTTGTTGTTGAATCGGGGATTTGAACTATCATGACATGCTTCAGGTTGGTTGGGTGAATCTTACTAGTACATACAAATTCTTCGGTGACAAATGAATGCGATGCTCCAGAATCAAACAATACTCTTGCTAAAACTAAGTTGACAGAAAACATACCCAGCACTACATCTGGTGCTTCCTAGGCTTCTTCTACGTTCATGTGGAAGAGACAACCGTTGCGATTGTGAGGGTTCCCTGGGGCAAATCTCCTTCCTAGTTGAACACGATGCTGCTGCTAAGCTGGGGCATTCACAGGGGCATTGGCGGCAGTCTTCTTGGGACACTCATTGGAGTAGTGACCCTTCACTCCACACTCGAAACAAGTGATCTGGGACTTGTCCTTGACTGCGACAGGCACATCATTGCTGCCAGTTCTGGGCGCAGTGTTGTTGTTGTTGTTGCTCTTGGGAGGGGCACGGTTGAAATTGTTGGCATTGCCGGAGTTGTGATTGTTTCCTCCGGACTTCATATTGCCTCCGCTACGGTTGGCGTAGCTTGGGCGAGAATTTGGGGGTCGGTTGTTCCTTGGTGCATATCCTGGTGAGGGGTTGGGATGGTACTTCTGGTGACTAATGGATCCAGACTGCTGCATCATACGACGCTTGCGGTTGTCGTTTGCCTGGTTAATCTTCCCTTCCATCTGAATGGCAGAGTCGACTAGCTCTTCGAGATCATCGAAATGGATGTTGACGAGGACAGTTTGCATCTCATCATGCAGTCCGTTTAAGAATCTCTCCTTCTTCTTGGCCTCCGTGTTGATCTCATCCGGTGCATATCTGGCAAGTGACAAGAATCTGTCACGGTACTCCACCACAGTCATTCTTCCTTGCCTCAATTCGCGGAATTCATCTCTCATCCTGTTGACAAGACCTTGAGGCACGTGGGTGCGGCTGAACTTGACCTTGAATGCTTCCCAGGTCATCACCTGGCCATGGTTCATATTGCGGATGCTATTCCACCAAGCTCTTGCATCTCCCGCCAGATAGTGGGTGGCGAAGAGAACTTTCTCATTCTCATCAACTCTGGCAACCTCTAAGTTGTTTTCCATGGTCTGTAACCAGTCATCAGCATCTAATGGGTTTTCAGATTGGTTAAAGATTGGGGGATTGGTGTTCTGAAAGTTTTTGAGTTTGGATCCTTGGTGATCCTGATTTCCATGTCCTTGGTTGTTGAGAGCCGTTTGGGCGATCTGCTGCAATGTTGCTAAGTTGGCTTGACGCTCGGCCCTGCTTGCTTCACGGTCCGCGATGAGATTCTGCAAGATCTACAACATTGGGTCCTGCGACAAGCTGCTCCCTCCTTGGTTTCCACGAGTCATCTGAAGATTGAGATAGATATAGGGGTAAGAGGGAAATTCTAAGGTTCATGGTTTTGGGTTTTCAAATCTAAAATTTTGAGTTAAACTCAGGTTTTTCAACTAACTTCTTTTTCATTCATGCAAGCAAGGACACGATACAACACATACCACAACACTCAAAGGGGAAAACAGATGGTTTGAGGAACCATTCTGCAAGCTACGATACAATGAGATGATACATCTCATGCTACGACAGTGCTCTAGTGCATCTACTCATCATCGATGAAGTCGGAGTCTTCATCATCAGTGTAGAAGTCTACAGCATCCTCCTCCAGAAAGTCATCATCATTGCTGAGGTAAGAATCCATATCTCCTTGGATGTCTTCACCCTCATCTTCTTCTTCCTTGGCGGCAAGCTGAGCTTCCTGCTCCTTGACGGTCTTCTCGAGGTCGGCCACCTTCTTGCGAAGACGGGCGATGGTGCGATCCTTCTTGGCACGCTGGCGGCGAAGAGACTGGCGATCTTGGATGAGCAGTGCAAAAGTCTGGGCCTTCTGGTCGGTGATGGCACGGTTCTGGTTAGCTATCTCCCTGGCATTGTCCAGTTCCTGCTATCTGTCGTGCAGCAAGAAGTCAAGATTCTCCACTTGACGCCTCAACTCTGGGTGACTTGGCATCTCCATCGGCATTCCCATGAAGTCACGTCTTGCATAGTGGGCAAAACGAGTTCCTTGGATCTTGTTGACGCTGAGGGCACATAGACGTGCGAGAGCTTCATGCATTGCTCTGGCTAATCCATCTAGCTAGTTGTTCTCTCTCACGGAGAACTGAATTCTCCCGGAAGTTGGTGCTTCGATGCTTCCTCGAAGATCCGCGGTAACTAGCGACTGTAGGTCTCCTCCTAGGGGTCCTGGAAGTTGAGCTTCCAGAAACTCCGGATGTGGGCGTCCTAGTAACTCCGACAGTGAATCTAGATCCCTCTCGAAGATCAGATGACCTCCGTTTCCCAATTGGTAAAACTTGCTGAACTGAGTCTCCATCTACAAGAATTAAGGATGAGGAAGTGAGTGAAGTGATTAAGTGTGTCAAATTTTAAGTAGTGACGTAAGAATTTTGAGGAACATGAATTTTTGAGAAAGAATGAGTTCACAAGGGTAAGAGGGGAATAGTTTTTCAGAAATACTCACTGTGGTTTTGAAACTAAGTTTTTGTTTGAATGTCCATTCTAACTAGGGTCTCCTATGGTCAGGATGGCTCTGATACCAACTTGTCAACACCCGGATTTTTAATCCCAGATGCCCGTTATGCCATACCTCGCAATCCCAGGATTACCATTTTTGCGAGACATAACGGATTGGATATCACAGTACATCATCCATTACAAACCATACATAAGGTTTTACACAAATAAGGATCTCATGATCTAGTCTTAATACAGCAAGCAGTGGAAATAAAAGATAGCGTAGCGGTGGGGTCCATCTTCAGGGGCACAGGCAATGCTGACGAAGGCAGATAGTCCTAGTTATCATAGCCGTCCTGCTGACCATCATCTTGATAATCTCCTTCATAGTCTGGCCATGATAATAGCCAGGGACAAAAGCCATGAGTACACTTTAAGTACTCGCAAACTACCACTAGCAAGTAGTATAAATCTAAGTTAAAGTGCTAGAGCTAGGTTTAACTATAAAGTTAAGTTTGAAACCTAAGATGAGTTCTGAAGCAAAGAAAGATAAAGTAAAGTTCTAGAATCACTTAAGTTGGGAAGCTATTATCATAAACACAACCCTGTTGTGGTCAAGTCAAAGTTCATCATTCATTTCGAGTTATTTAGAAAACATCTGACAACGAAACAGTATGGCCATTCCAACTGTCCATAACCGCGGATGCGGCTATTCGAATAGTTTGACACTCTGCAGAGGTGCTACACTTTCACCACAAGATTCGATACATCTGCCAGGGATAACCCTGAATCATCAGACTTAGTATGCAGATAATCAAACATAACCTTCCTTTTACACACCCTAGTATAAGCACCTCTCCTATGAGTATGGCCTCCCAACCATGACCATCAGTCATCTTGGGCACTGCATAGGTGGACAACATTGAGAGGTAGCCTCAGCTCAAACCTCTCCCGTGAGGGAACTAATACTAATGCATATAAATTTCCAGCTAAGCCTTACCCAATTCAGGTAGTGTGGTTGTAAAGTAAATTTGGAATGGTATCGCATCCGAATCCAACCATCAGTTTTATAAAAGGGTTAAGGCTCATGCCTCATCATTTTCATCATCATAATCCAGTTGTGTTTCTCAACACATGTCAAAACATCTCAATAGAATGACTCATCATTCCAAGGTTTTCACAATTCATTTTCACCACTTGTTCCCATCTAAAGTGACTCAAGTTTTTGAGCTACTCTAAAAGACTAAGTTAAGAGTGTTCACTAAGGTGGAAGGATGGGATTAATCTCATGCCATAGAATGACATCTAATGGTTTCTAAGTAGGTCAAGTTTTATACTTTTTATGCTACCTTCAAAACAAGTAAAGAACTATGTGTAAACTAAGGGAGGTGAAACTTGTCAATAAGACTTGAGGTACTAATAGTTAAAGGGGTGTGATCAAAGCATGCTTAAGGCATCTTTGCTAAACCATCTGGTTTGATCCTAGTTTGCTAAGTACTACACTTGCAAGTACTAACTTGCAAGGGTTAATCTTGGATAGTGATAGCTTGCTAAGGGTAGCTTGTACTGTTAATGGTGGCTTGCCTTGGTTGGTGTACTGGTTGAAGTTTTCTTCGTCTTCGTCTTGATAGCACCCCTCCTCCTCGTAAGCTTGGTCGGTACTATCTTCTATAACAATACATACAGAGTAGACAATCACCAAACAATACTTAACTAGGCTAGATAGCATTCTAAGACACACAATTGATGATCTATTATCATCACAAGCATCACAAGTTTAATTCAATAGTTTCTTTCTTTTTATTTTAGAAAAGTAATTTCTACTCATTGAAAAATTTACCAACATTTAATATTCACCACTTAAAACATGGGATCATGTTGACACATGTCATCACCACATATTCTAACATGTGGGAATGAGATTTATGGGTTGGATCAATATTACTTTGGTTTAAGTTCATTATTTAATGATTTAAAGGGACTAGAAATGCCATATAGCATTATTTTGGTACTAGTCCAAAGTCACTGCATGTAAACCTTAATATTATTACATATTTGGATAGATATGATGAAATGTGATTTTTGAGAGTTGGAATCAACTCAAAAGCTAACTTGGTTGATTTTATAAAAATGTTGCAAGTTGCAAAAGCTTCTGTGTTGTTATTTTTATTAGGAGAGATCTATAACTCTAATTGAATTAAATCCAACAGGCTTGGATAGATCATTTCCATACCTTTCAGACAAAATTGGTTTCAATCAATTTGGATTTATAATACTCTCTGAATTGATTTTCAAACTAGGGGACAGAAACTAGATTTAACTAAAAAGAAAAAATTCAGATTTGAATGGGTGGGCTAGAGCGGGAAAAGAAATGGGCCGGCCCTGTGGCGCTCCGCGGCGCGAGGCTCAACTGACAGGGGGTCCCACTTGTCAGCGGCACTTAAAACGCGAAACGGTACGCGCGCTGTGGGCTGTGCGATTAGAATAGGAATCTACGGCTTGGGGTGGTCGCAATCAACGGCGCCCTTCTCCTCCTATCGCGGCTGCTCCGACTCCAATTCCGGCAAGCTGCTGCTCCCTTTGCTCCGGCGAGAGGTGGGTGAGGTTCAGAGAGGTGAGGGGAGTGGAATGGTATGGAGAGAAGAGGCTGGGGAGGGCTCCTTTTATAGGCTCGACGGTGAGACCGAGCGGGATGGACAGTCGACGGTGGCGACATGGCTACGGCGGGGTAGAGGCATGGCTGGGGATGGCGATCGATGGGCGGTTCCCTGGCAGTGCTCTAGGAATTGAATGCGGCCGTAGGGGCGGTGGCACGCGGTCGGGGCGAGGTGGCGCTCTAAGAGGCAGAGGCGGCGGTGTCCACGGCGAGCGGTGGCTGTGAGGTGTTGGGCGGCCAGCGGGGGTGTCTAGGGTGTTCTCCAGGTCGTGGCGGAGCGGCGGGCGCGGGCTGCTGCCAAGGGGCGGTCTGTGCGAGCGGGGACAGGGCGCGCTCTGGGGGCGGCACTGGCATGGTGCGGTGGCACTGGGCATGGCTTGTCCTTGGTTGTCCACTGCACGGTTGGGCTCGGGCAAGGCACAGGGGGTGGCAGTGAGGTGTGAGCTTCCTCCTAGACATGGAGAGAGGGAGAGGGGCGGTCTGCTGCGGTGAGGGCAAGGTTGGCCGGCGAGAGGCGGCTCGGCATGGCATGGCCGTGCCACTAGGGTCTAGGGGAGTGGGTGGTTAGACTCTGGTTAGATTAAGAGGGGACATGGGAGATAAATGAAGATCAATTGGGGAAAAACCCTGTAGTAAACAGTGAGCTAGGATTAGAGTAGAGATTATGCATGCCAAGTGTTTGATGAAATGGCCGCATGAAAGAAAGTTTTGAATTTTGGTTTCAAAAATTTTGAGTGATCTCCAATAGTGATAGGTAGTCTCTTGTTGCAAGGGTTTTGAAAGTGGAGCTCAATTAGATGGTTTTTGAAATAGGGGTGATCTATGCATATGCATTAGATTCAATTTTAAACTGTCATTTAAAATAGTTAACAGAATGTTTTTAGCAGATCCAAAGGTGGGCCTTGGTACCTCATTATATGTACTAGCAAGGGGTTCAAAGATCAAGAATTGTTTCTGTTAAGTTTTGAGTACTAGGAATAGCCATAGTAGGCATGGGAGTTAAATTTGCCAAAATGGCCATTCCTCCTTTTTAATTCTTTTTGATTTGATTTTCTTTAGGAAAAGTTTGGGAATGATGTAGATGATGTTTAAATCACCTAAGAAACATTTTACAAGCATTGGATCATTCAATCATGGCAATTCAAACAACTCCTATTTTAAATGCACACACATATGAATGCTTTCATTTTAAATTTGGAAAAGTTTTTGTTAACCCCAAATTTGATGATTTAGATCATGATAAGCTTGGATTGAAGTTTTGGGATGTTACAACTATAGTGTTTGTGGATTTTGCCAAATTTGTGCACAGAAGGTGTTTGACAAAATGGCCGAAAGAAATCAAACTTTGAATTTTGAAAAGATTTTTGGTGGAGTTGTTGGTCACATGCTTAAGCATCTATGGTTTCTTGGGATTTTCAAATAGAACTCATTTGAGTGCTTTTTGAAAAAGTGGGATCTATGCACATACACTTGATTCCATTTTCAAAGTCCATTTAAATTTAGTGTTTAAATGTTTTTGTAAGATCACAAAGTGGGCCTTGGTAGAACTTTACTTGTACTAGCAAGGGGTGGAAAGAGTTCGAATTGTTTCTGTTTGGATTTGACTTCTAGGAACACCTAAAGTGACATAGTGGATTAAAATGGCCAAAGTGACCATTTGCCTTTATTAATTCCATTTGCTTTCTTTTTCTTTGGATTTTGCTTGGGAATGATCTAGATGATGTGGAATTCATCTTTGAATCATTTTACAACCATTAGAACAAACACACATGGAAATTCAAAACAATTATATCTTAATGCAACACGCATATGCATTCTTAATTATTTAAATGATAAAAAGTTTTTGTTAACCCTAAATTGGGTGATTTGGATCTTGATAACTTTGATTGAAGTTTTGGGATGTTACACCAACCTGCAGATCAGTCATCACTCATACTCCCTATACCTGGCTCAACCCTTGGGGTCTTGGGTACCTAACAAGTCCTTGGATTGAGGCAAGAGAGGATACAATAATCATCATGTCATCCAAACTAATAAACGATCCCATCTATGATAATTCACATGCACAATTGCTACATGGCTAGGCCGAAGCCCTTAGCCCAAGGAGAATTACTCACACATAGAGATGAGATCAACAATCACAAAAATTGTAATGAAAATCATAACATTGATAGCAATAGTCTAACAATGTCGCCAATCGGAGAAGAGATCTACTATTACAAGTGGTGGAGTATGGATATGGAGATGGAGAAGGGTTTGGAGATCTGAGGCGGCTTTTTGGCAGAGTCTGGCTTCCTTGGGGCTGAGCGAGAGATGTTTTCCCATCGCCTGAGGCTTCTTTATATAGGGGTCCCTTTACAAAAGTTGTTCTGTTTGACATAACGGTGGCGGTGCCAACTATACGGCTAGAGCTATACGGTCGGAATTTTTGCTCCGCCCGTATAGTTGGTCGTTACAGCGTCTGCCTTCATTGGATGGCTCCTGGTTTCTTTTGGTTGAACGAAATATCGTATCTTTGACTTTAATGTAGTGATTCCATCCTTTAAGCGACATTATCTGCGCAGAAAAATACAAGAACAAAGGATTGCATACCCCTCTGAATATTAGCATTAGTGGTAGGGTTTAGATAGATATTTCATAAAAATGTGATTAATATCCAGTTTAAATGTGGACATTAGATGGCTATATTTTAGAGCCATCAGTTCATATGGCGGCCGGGTGTGTGGTACGGGCAGGCCGTACGACCGGAACCCGCCCGTACCAAGTACATACCTTGGGGTCGATGGAACCCTTCTAGCGGTGCACTCGGTACGGGCGCGCGGTATGGTCACGCATGCCCATACTACTAGTCATTACGTGGCCAGTAACTTTGCTTCAATTCTGATGTTTGCTCGAGGATACGGTACGGGCGGGTGGTACGACCGCTCGCGACCGTACCAATGGTCATTATGATGAATGTGTCCTTTGGCAAAAATCAGACCTCATATTTTCCAACGCCTCGATGTGGTACGGGCACACAGTATGGGCATTCCCCACCGTACCAGTGGTCATTATGCCACCTGAAAGCTGCAAAATTTGGAGGAATTGATTAGTAGCTTCGTGCTCCTTTGCAGATGTTAGCAAAAGGCAAAATAACAACAATATAGTCTTTGTAAAAATTAGCAATACCTTAAGGCCATGTGTTAGTAAAATATAAAATTGAGGATTACCTTCATTTCTTCTCCTATTTCCAAAGGTCTTCTTGAACACTCTTTATTGAAAACAAAACAAAGAAAATAAATCAAAAACTAACACAAGAGTAAAACTTTTATTTCACATGGGTTGCCTCCCATGAAGCACTTCTAGTTAAGGTTAATTAGCTTTACCCAGACGGTGATCATTTAGGTTTAGTGAGTGGAATACCCACTCAAAAGTAATTAGCTTTCAGCGTGATTATACCATCATCATTACTAGGCTTGGCCTTTTTCTTCCTAGGGAAGTGTACTGTAAAAGGATCTCTAGATGATAGACCTATTCTCACATTCCCTTCATGCAAACTGATTAATGCTTTAATAGTTCTTAGGAATAGCCTACCTAGAATTATAGGAGCTATGGGATCTTCGAGCATGTCCACTATAACAAGATCAATAAGTGCGGGACTGCCTTTAATTTCTACTACTATATTTTCTTTAATCCCAACAACTTGTTTATATGTAGAAACAGCTAGATGGAATTTCATTTCAGTGGTTGTAAATGGCCCCAAGTTTAATTTATCAAATAAGCTCTTAGAAATTGTTGAGATGCTTGAACCAAGATCACAAAGTGCAGATATCTCATTAACCCCAATCTTAATTTAAATAGTGGGCTCAAATATATCATCTAGCTTAGCAGGAATCTTATCAGCTAGTCTTTTATACACCATTTCTAACTCTCTAACTCTAGATGCTACTTGTTGAATAAATTGTTGATAGGTAGCATCATTACCTTTTTCAATAGATGGATTCTTGACTATTATCATCTTTAGTAGATCTTCCACGGTATATTCGGGTGTTGGTGTGTTGCTATAATCTAGCTCTTCAGGCTTGTCTTAATTATTTTTGACCCTTATCATGTTGAGGTCTTCCACCATATTTGGCTCAGGACTTCCAGCGAATTTTGCAAGTATGAGAGCTTGGCTCTCGGCTACCTTGCCCAATTGATCTTCCATGGTCTTTGTCCTTTCCTGTAGAGCCTACACATCATTTCTAATTGCAACAACTCGATTAGATAACTTACCAATACTAGTTTCATGGTTCTCCGTGATTTTAATAAGCATATTATTTTTCTCGGTTTGATCTTGCATAAAATTTCTAAAAGTATGTTCAAACAAGATATTGACATGGTTTGCTCCATTATGATTATCAAAGTTATTATAAGGAGGTCCTATAGGATTAGAATGGTGTTTTGAACATTAGAAGCAAAGTTTTGATTTTTCCATGCAGGATTATAAGGACAACAAGATATAAACTTAACATCATTAACATCGATAGAGATAGCATTAACTTGGGTATTATCCTTACCCTTTACTATATTAAGTAGTTTATCTACCTTTGCAGTAAGCTCTTCTTTGTTTACCTCGGTGATTGAATTCGCCCTTTTTTAGGTTCTTTTCACATGCCATTGAACATGGTTATTTTGCATATCATCAAGTAATTTATTTGCAACACTCACCTGCTTTCCCATGATAGTTCCTCCTGATGTAGTATCTAGCATAGACTTAAATATTGGGTTAAGGACATTATAAAATAAATACAATATAAGCCATTCTTCCATCCCATGACTAGGACAGTTCCTTACGGCTTCTTTCATCCTTTCCCATGCAAGCGCTAGTGGATCGCGGTCTTCTTGTCTAAAAGAGATTAGTTACATATTGGATCTTAGTTGCATAGTTTTAGATGGGGGAAATTTAGTCATAAAGAGATTAGTACATTCCTCCCAAGATGTGATAGTGCCCTTAGGTAGAGCTAGCAACCAATCCTAAGCCTTTCCTCTAAGAGAGAAAAGAAAAAATTGTAATTTAACAGCATTCGGATCAACATACTTAATATGCATCATGTCGCAAATTCCAGTAAATGTATTTAGGTGCAAACCTAAATCTTTAGAATATGAGCCTCCAAATTGGTTCTGTTGAACCAAACTCAAAAGGTTAGGCTTTATCTCATATGTTTCTGCATCAACAGTGGGCTGAGTAATAGGTGCATGGATAAAATCATCAGCGGGAGTAGCATACTCCCCAAGTTTCTTTTGAGGCATCACTCTTTTCTTTTTGGTGTTTTTAAAGTAAGATAAACAAGTAACTTATTTTTTGGGTTTTCAAATAGATAACAAGAAATTAAACTAATAACAAGCAATAAACTACAAACAAAAATTAAATCTAAAAACAAGGTCTCTAGTGACCTCACCGGGATAGAGAATTGCTTCCCTGACAATGGCGCCGGAAAAAGGGTTGATACCTTCGATCCGGATTACAGATGCAGTATAGTAGCTTTTTCGCTAGTAGACCTAGGTTTAATCGAACCTTGGTAAACAACGCTAATAGGAATAAAAATAAGGACACATCTACATGACATTGTTTTTTTGATTTTACATCTTTTAGGAGAGAATAAAAATCAATTTCTTTATAGATCCAAATACGACCGATAGGCTTTACACCTTTCAGGAGGGTCTTCCAAGTTCAAAAAATTGATTTTCGTTTATGGAAACTATCACGGATTTTATGACTTTTAGTCATTTGATGGAGTTAGGGCCCATCATCGCTTCTTTGCGTGTAGTCGGTTCATCATTGTCAAAACAATACCGACTTGTTTATCAAATCAAACTATTTGATTGTTACCCAACCTACACGGTTCAAGAAACTCAAGTCTCCGAAATCACAACCTTTGTAACCAAGAGAACCATGAGCGTTGTGGCCGCCTCCGGGACACTTTCTGGTGCTACGCTACTTAGCACATGTTGCTTTTCAATAGCCTAATCAAAGTTCTATTGTCCTCCCACTTAACTTTTTGCGAAAAATTCCTTCTTAATAAACTTGACGTTACAAGCGACAAACTCTTTTGTCCTCGGTGTTATAGAGGAATACCCAACAAATTCTTTGGGATAACCTACAAAGATGTGCTTATCCGACTTTCGTTGCAAGTATTTTACTTATGCCTACCATACCAAAATTTAAGAAAGGACAACTCGGGTTTTATCCCAAAGCCATAACTCATATGGTGTCATTTTAATGGATGATGATGGTATTTTTTAGTGTAAACACGGTAGGATCTAAAGCCTTAATCTTTAAAACATAATGGAAGTTTTGTATAAATTACACCTTTGATCTTACCATGTCAAACAAGGTTTGATTTCATCTCTCAAATATTCCATACTTGTCAACACCCGGATTTTTAATCCCAGATGCCTGTTATGCCATACATCGCAATCCCAGGATTACCATTTTTGAGAGACATAACAGATTGGATATCATAGTACATCATCCATTACAAACCATAATAAGGTTTTACACAAATAAAGGATCTCATGATCCAGTCTTAATACAAACAAGCAGCAGAATAAATAGCATAGCGGTGGGCTCCATCTTCAGTATCACAGGCAATGTTGACGATGGGAGATGATCCTAGTTGTCGTAGTCGTCCTCCTGTCCTTCCTCCTAGTAGTCCTCCTCATAGTCTGGCCACGGGAATAGCCAGGGACAAAGCCATGAGTACTCTTTAAGTACTCGCAAACTATCACTAACAAATAAGGTAGTTCTAGTAGAAAAGCTAAGCTCTAAGTTTATTTGCAAAGTTAAATTTGAAACCTAAGCTGAGTTCAGAAACAAAGAAAGATAAAATAAAGTTCTAAATCACCTAAGTTGGGAACTTAGTTTTCATAGTCACAACCCTGTTGTGGTCAAGTCAAGTCACAATTCAGTTCATAAGTCATTTTGAACACATCTGACGACGGAATAGTCCATAACCGCGGACGCGGCTATTTGAATAGTTTGACACTCTACAGAGGTGGTACAATTTCACCACAAAATTCGATACATCCGCCAGGGATAACCCTGAATCATCATACTTAGTATGTGAATAATCAATCATAACCTTTCCTTTACACACTCTAGTATAAGCACCTCTCCTATGAGCTTGGCCTCCCAGCCATGGCCATCTGCCATCCTGGGCACTGCATAGGTGGACAACATCAAGAGGTAGCCTCAGCTCAAACCTCTTCCGTGAGGGAACCCATACTAATGCATATAAACTTCCGGCTTAGCCCTACCCAATTTAGGTATTGTGGTTGTACGGTAAAATTGGAATAGTATCGCATCTGAACCCAACCATCAGTTTTTATAAAGGGGTAAGGCTCATGCCTCAACATTTTCATTGTCAAACCATTTGTGCTTCACAACACATGTTAAAACATCTCAATAGAATGACTCATCATTCCAAGGTTTTCATAAGCATTTTCACCAAGTATTCCCATCTAAAGTGATCAAGTTTTATGCTTAGCACTAGCTACTAAGTTAAGAGTGTTCACTAATGAGGGATGCTAATCTTAAACCTTATGCCATAGAATGACATCTAAGTGTAACTAGATAGGCCTAGTTTTATACTCTTTATGCTATCTATGGTAAAAGTAAAGAACTTTAGTAAAGTAAAAGAAAGTAAAGCTTGCAAGTAAAACTTGGGATGGTTATAATCAAAGTTGCATCACTAAGCATGCCTAGTGCATCTTGCAAAGTGATGGCTTGCATAGTTAAGAAACTTGCAAGTGTTAGCTTGCCTTGGTTAGTGCAGTGGTTGAAATTCTCCTCGTCTTCCTTGGGGTAGAACTCCTCCTCTTCGTAGACTTGGTCGGTACTATCGTCTATAAATACATACGGGATACACAATCACCAAAAAATACTTAACTAGTCTATTTAGCACATTAAGGCACACACTTGATGATCTAGCATCATCACATTCATCACAAGATTTAATGAACTAGTTTTCCTTTATTTTATTTGAGAAAAGTAATTTCTACTCATTGAAATTAATTAAGATTTAATATTCTCCAATTAAAATATGGGATCATGTGGACACATGTCATCATCACATATTCTAATGCATGGGAATATGATTTAAATGTTTGATCATATTTTAATAAGTTTAAGTTTAATATTTAAATGATTTAAAGTGACTAGAAATGCCTATATAGCATTATTTTGGTACTAGTCCTAAGTCACTGCATGCAAACCTAAATATTATTACATATTCAAATAGTTATTATCAAATTTGATTTTTGAGAGTTGGAATCAACTCAAAAGCTATTATGGTTGATTTTTGAAAAATGTTTGAATGTAGACAAGTCTCTGTCTTGTTATTTTTGCTATATGTGATCTATAACTCCAAATGATTTAAATCCAACGGGCTTGGATAGATATTTTAATTATCTTTCTAACAAAATTTGAATCATGCATTTTGGTTCAGTAGAACTCTCTGAATTGATTTTTAAACTAGTGGATAGAATCTAGTTTAAGTCTAAATAGAAAAACATCTATTTGAATTTTTGGGCCAGCGCGGGAAACTAAACGGGCCGGCCCAGTGACGCTCCACAGCATAGAGGGCAACCGACATGGGGGTCCACACGTCAGCGAGACATCTAACACGAAGCGGTATCTGCTAATCTAGACCGTTTGATCAAGTTCTAATCTAACGGCCAGAGTTCATCGTCGATGACGAACTGGTCGCCGGCGAGAACTAACCCTAGCGGCTCGGTGGGGGTCCGGCGAGGCTTAGCAGGGATCCAGGTAGGCATGGTGATGGGGGAAAATGGGGTTGTCGACGACGGTGGTTCGATTGGCAGTCACAGCAGCTCCTAGGGTGGTCGCAATCAACGGCCCCCTTTCTCCTCTGCTGCGGCGAGCTCCGGTAGAATTCCAGCAAACTTTGGGCTCGAGCGGCTCCGGGGAGGGTGTGAAGGGATCAGTGGAAGATGGTGAGTGTTGGAGTGTGGAGAAATGGGGTTGGGGAGGTCTCCTTTTATAGCTCGACGAGGGGACCGAGAGGTGCGACGGCGAGCTCGTCGGTGATGATGGTACAGAGGGCTAATGGCATGGACGAGGTAGGCGAATGGTGCATTGTCTGCTGGCGGTCATCTACGGCATAATGACGTGGCTAGGGGCGGTGGCGTTTGGTCGGGCGTGGCTAGCGCTCTAAGCGGGAGCGGCTGCGTTCGACGCGGCTCACGGCGGGTGCTGGTCGCACGACGGGAAATGGGCATGTCCGGGAGTGTGCTGGGGTCAAGGCGGAGCAGCGCGGGCGGGCTGTGGTCGAGGAGTGGCGTGTGCTGCCTTGTCGGGCACGGTACACTAGCGCGCTCTGGACACGGCGCAGAGGCTCGGTGCGCGGCTGCTCTGAGGTGGTCCAGTGCTCGGCCGCGTCCGTGGGGTGGACAGGGGGTCGCGGTAGGGTGCGGTGGAGCTAGGGGACATCCTGGGTAGGCGCGGCGTGGTCTCTAGCAAGGGGTGAAAAGATCTAGAAATGTATCTATTTGAAATTGACTTCTAGGAACACCTAAAGTGGCCTAGTGGATTAAAATGGCAAAAGTGACCATTTGCCTTATTTAATCTTATTTGAATTCTTTTTCTTTGGATTTTGCTTTTGAATGATCTAGATGATGTGGCATTCACCTTTGAATCATTTCACAACCATTAGAACAATCAAACATGGCATTTTTAAACAATTCTATATTAATGCAACACACACATGCATTCATAAATGTTTTAATAATAAAAAGTTTTTTGATAACCCTAAATTGGGTGATTTGAACTTGATTAACCTTGATTAAAGTTTTGGGATGTTACAAACCTTCCCCCCATAAACAAAATCTCGTCTAGAGATTTAAGAAAAACTAGGAACTAAAGAGATCTGGAAACTCAGTCCTAATGTAATCTTCTCGCTCCCAAGTGGCTTCTCCTTCGGTATGATTGCTCCATTGGATCTTGAGAAATTTGATACTCTAGGTCCTAGTGGTTTTGAAGGCTTCTTCTAAGATACGGATGGGCACTTCTCGATACGTCAAATCCTTGTTGATCTCAATGGCTCGGTGATCGATGTTCTTGAACACTTCGGTCTTCTCCGGCACTTCTAGGCATTTGCGAAGTAACGAGATATGGAACACATCATGGATGGCTGACATCTCCTCTGGCAGTTCCAGTTGATACGATACTTCTCCTCGATGATTCAGAATCTTGAAGGGCCCAATATATCTGGGGGCTAACTTTCCTTTCAGACTAAAACGTTGCATTCCCTTCAACGGTGAACTTTGAGATACACAAAATCTCCGACATTGAAAGTCAGGTCTCAATGTCTCTTGTCAGCATAACTCTTCTGTCTGGATTGGGCGGTCTTGAGGTGCTCACGGACTTTGTGAACCTTCTCTTCAGCTTCTCGTAGGATGTGGGGTCCAAAAATCTAACTTTCTCCTACTTGCGACCAATTCAAGGGGGTACGGCACTTTCTTCCGTATAAGAACTCAAATGGGGCCATTTGCAAACTGTCTTGATAACTATTGTTGTATGAGAGTTCCGCAAAAGGCAGACAATCTTCCCATTTTGATCCATACTCTAAAGCTCTCAACATATCTTCTAAGATTTCGTTGAGTCTTTCAGTTTGTCCATCGGTCTGCGAGTGATAAGTTGTGCTGAAATTCAACTTGGTTCCTAATCCTTCTTGGACATTCTGCCAAAATCTCGAGGTAAACTGGGTTCCTCGATCCGACACTATGGTCTTGGGGGTTCTATGCAAACTAACAGTTCTAGAAATGTACAGTTCTGCTAGCTTTGAACTCTGGTAGGTTGTCTTGACAAGTATAAAATGGGCTACCTTGGACATTCTATCAACTATGACCTAGATAGAGGCATTTCCCCTACTAGAAGTAGGCAAACCGGTGCTGAACATTTCGACGGAATCCCATTTCCATTCTGGAATCTGCAATGGTTGCAAAAGTCCGGCGGGTCTCTGATGTTCCGCTTTGACTCTCTGACAGATATCACACTTGGCAATGTAGCTTCCAATTTCTCTCTTCATCTTGTGCCACCAAAATTGCTCCTTCAAATCTTGATACATCTTTGTTCCTCCGGGGTGGATAGAATAAAGAGTATCATGAGCTTCTTGCATGATAACTTGCTTTAGCTCCAAATCTGCTGGCACACAGATACGTCCTTTGTACCACAAAACGCCTTCTTCATCTTCGGTGAATACAGGTACCTTTCCTGTACTAATACGACGCTTGATTCCGTCGATACTTTCATTTCCTTTCTAGGCTTCCTTGATCTGGCTAATCAAAGTGGGTTGAAGTTTAATGCTAGCTAAAAATCCTTTGCTAACTAGCTCAGTTCTAAACTGCTCCAACTCTTCATGCAAACTTGGTTGGTTCTCTTTGATCATGGTGTTTAACCTACACGGCAATCTGCTAAGAGCATCCGCTACCACATTGGCTTTACCGGGGGTGATAGTGAATGTCAAGGTCATAATCCTTGATTAACTCTGTCCATCTCCTTTGCCTCATATTCAGCTCCTTTTGAGTGAAAATATACTTCAAGCTTTTGTGATCTGAATAAATCTCACATCGATTACCCATCAGGTAATGACGCCATGTCTTTAACGCTAAAACCACAGTTGCTAGTTCAAGGTCATGGGTAGGGTAATTTTGCTCATGTTGCTTCAGTTGTTTCGACAAATATGCGATGACTTTGCCTTCTTGCATCAACACACATCCGAGACCAATCTTAGATGCATCACAATACACATCAAAAGGCTTCTTGATATCTAGCATAATTAAGATTGGGGCTGAAATCAATCTCTTCTTGAGCTCTTGAAAGCTTGCTTCGCATTTGTCGGTCCATTCAAACTTCTTGTCTTTCTTCAGCAATTGGGTCATCGATCTTGTGATGCTTGAAAATCCCTCAACGAACTTGCGGTAATATCCCGCTAATCCGAGAAATGCACAGACTTGGGTTTGAGTGGTTGGGGCTTTCCATTCTTCCACATCTTTGATCTTGGTGGGATCAACAGCGACTCCTCCTGCGGATACGATATGTCCGAGGAATCCTACTTCTTTCAGCCAAAACTCACATTTGTTGAACTTGGCATACAACTGATGCCCTCTAAGGGTTTCAAGGATGATTCTCAGATGTTGCTCATGGTCTTCTTCTGACTTGGAATAGATAAGAATATTGTCGATAAACACAATGACAAATTTATCCAGAAAATTCATAAAAATCTTATTCATGATGTTCATGAAATAAGAAGGGGCATTGGTTAATCCAAAAGACATGATCGTATACTCATATAATCCATATCTGGTGGTAAAGGCGGTCTTTGGAATATCCGTTGCACGAATCTTGAGTTGATGATAACCAGTCCTAAGATCAATCTTAGAGAACACTCTGGCACCAGTCAACTGATCAAACAGATCCTCTATCTTGGGTAGTGGGTACTTGTTCTTGATGGTGACATCATTCAGCTTCCGGTAATCCGTGCACAAACGGTTACCTCCATCTTTCTTATCGACAAACAGAATGGGCGATCTCCATGGCGATGCGCTTGGTTGAATCAAGCCTTTCTCTAGCATAGCATCAAGTTTCTTCTTCAGCTCCACTAACTTTGATGGGTTCATGCTATAGGGTCTTTGTGCTATGGGTCCGGTTCCAGGAATTAGTTCAATAATGAACTCGATATCCCGATCTAGGGGCATACCACGCAATTCATCTGGGAATACGTCAGGGTATTCATGGACTACTCTGACTTGGTCTATGGTTGGTAGGGCTAGACTCTTGTTGCATTTGAACTAACGGGGCAAGGTTTCAGATACATGCTCTACTGATACTCCAGAGCTACTAGTCATGGTTATGGCTTTCTTGGCATAGTCGATCAATCCTTTATGTTTTGACATCCAATCCGTTCCTAGTACTACTTCCAAACCTTTGGTTCCAAGTACTATTAGATTGGCATAAAAATCTATCCCATGGATTCTGATAGGTACAGCCTTGCAAATTTTTCTAACTTTGGTGGTTGAACCAGGTATTTGAACTATCATAACATGCTTTAAATTGGTTGGGTGAATCTTACTAGTGCATGCAAATTCTTCGGAAACAAATGAGTGCGATGCTCCAGAATCAAACAACACTCTTGCTAATACTGAGTTAACAGAAAATATACCCAACACGACATCTGGCGCTTCCTAGGCTTCTTCAGCATTCATGTGGAACAGACGGCCGTTGCGGTTGAGTGAATTCCCTAGGACGAATCTTCTTCCAGGCTGAACACGGCGTTGCTGCTGAGCTAGGGCAGTCACATTGGTAGTGGCGGCAATCTTCTTGGGACACTCGTTGGAGTAGTGACCCTTCACTCCACACTCAAAACAAGTAATCTGAGACTTGTCTTTGGCTACAATAGGCACGGCATTGCTTCCAGTCCTTGGGGCAGTTTTGTTGTTGTTGTTGTTGTTGTTGTTGTTGTTGTTGGACTTTGGTGGTTCACGGTTGAAGTTGTTGGAGTTGTCGGGGTTATTGTTGTGGTTTCCTCTGGACTTCACATTTCCTCCGCTATGGTTGGGGTAGCTTGGGCGAGACATTGGGGGTCTATTGTTCCTTGGGGCATATCCTACAGATGGGTTGGGGCGATACTTCTGAGGGTGGTTGGATCCACTCTGGTGCATCATTCTGTGCTTGCGGTTTTCATTGGCTTGGTTGATCTTCCCTTCCATCTGAATGGCCGAGTCGACTAATCCTTCTAGGTCATCAAAACGGATGTTGACCAAAACAGTCTGCATATCATCATGCAGTCCGTTCAGGAATCTCTCCTTCTTCTTGGCTTCAGTGTTGATCTCGTCAGGGGCATATCTTGCGAAGGACAAGAATCTATCACGGTACTCAACTACCGTCATCCTGCCTTGCTTAAGTACTCTGAACTCATCTCTCATTCTGGTGACCAATCCTTGCGGCACATGGGTGCGGCTAAACTTGGTCTTGAAGGCTTCCCACGTCATGATCTGAGCGTGGTTCATAGTACGGATACTATTCCACCAGGCTCTTGCATCTCCTGCTAGATAGTGGGTGGTAAACAGAACTTTCTCGTTGTCATCAACTCCTGCGACTCCTAGGTTATTCTCCATAGTCTGCAACCAATCATCAGCATCCAACGGGTCTGCAGACTTGTTAAAGATAGGGGGATTGGTATTCTGGAACTTTTTGAGTTTGGCTTGAAGGGTTCGCAGCATAGAAAACAAAAAGTTTCCTACGATGGGAACTATACGCCAAGATGTATCTACTAGGTACAAGCAACGGGTGGATATACATCCATGGAGAACTTACCCTCGAAGACAACAAAGCTTTGTTAACGAGATGGAACTCGTGGATGATGTAGTCATACACTTGCCGATCTCAAGATCGTGATGAAGTCCAGCAGGTCTAGCTCCAGCACGTCCTTTAGATCCAGCTCCAGCAAGTCCAGCACCACCAAGTCCAGCACCACAAAGCAGCGGTGCATCCGTGATCGTACACACGTCCGGTACCCCGACAACCTCCATCCCTCGCTCCAGCAAAGCAGCGGAAGCATTAACTCCTTTCCATATAAAGCCACCGGGAACATGTATCTCGCTAATCCGAGACCATGGGGAAATAATACTAGAGGGGGAGAGAGATCCTTCACGAGGAGGTGTGAGGAAGAAGGGGTGTGAGGGGGGCCTTTTATAGGAGGAGGGGGTACCCCTCCACCATGGCCGGTGCCCCATGGGAGGGTGACTCCTCACCTCCCCATTCATGTGGTGGTAAAACCCCTCGACATTAAAATGTCCCTTCACATTCTCTTTTAAAGTCTCCACTTTAAATGCATTAAATTTCTCCAAATTTAATGCTCTCTCATTTAATAAAACTCTTTTATTATTTTTATTGAGAATTTTTGTTAATTACTTTAATTAACAAACATTCACAACGTTTCCAATTAATACAATTTTAGCATGCAAAATAAACATGTATCATAAACATGGAATAAGATAATAACCACTTATTGCCTCTCGGGCATATTCCCTTTAGTCTCCCACTTGCACTAGAGTCAATAATCTAGTTTAAAAAACTTTGCGTCTTGAACATTTATGGCTTTCTGGTGTTTCATATACGCGATTGCTAGTGGTTAACATAATCTCCGGATCTGACAATTTCAGGTCCGTGTGTATTTGCATGTCTTCGCGTCTCTACGCATCACTCATTCTCAAATGAGATGGCATTGTATAAATTTGGTCCTTTGGTGAGACCTTTAGTTCTTTTGGGTTAGAATATGTTGATATTATTGTCATACGATATATCTTCATAGTATTAGCCCAATTTGAACCACACCTAGTTTGATAACAAACTACTTAACACAAATGCCCTCCTTTGCTGCTACTATAGCAGTCATATACTTAGCCTTTTGTTGTAGTATCTATCACAATGTCTCAACTTTGGAACTCATCCAAATCCATCATGGAACATCCTTTCCATTACATTGTGCTACCCATAGTCTAAATTGAGATAAATTTAATTTTTTATCTTGTGACAAAACTAGTATCAATGTAACACTTTACAATGAACTACCTTTAACTATTTGTCACTTGTACATGATATATTCTTAGTTCTTCCAAAGCTCATAAGAATATCTTTACTATCGTCCAATGATCATCTTATGAATCATTCTGGTATGTGCTCATAACATTTAGAGCATAGGACATATCTAGATATATACATATCACGATATAATCGATCAAAATCTTCATGTGATTTTACTCACTAAGTGTTGAAACACTTGAATCTTGATACAATCCTTTCCATGCAGCAAGAACCTTTCTTGTTGTTTCCATATTGAACCCTTTCAATATCTCATATATGTACGTCTGGCATAACCATATTAGCGCCTCAATCTATCCATATAGACATTGATGCCAAATATTCCGGTTTTGCCCAAGTCTTTCATCGAAATCCTATTTTAATGAAATTCTTAACTTGTGTCAATAAAATATACATCATTTCCAATCAACAATATGTACTCTGCATAATGTATTGGAAATTTGTCTCAGCGCTCCCACTTAATTTCTTGCAAATGCAAGCATCTTCATCATCTCCAATGAAATTAAACTCAAACATTTTCATCATGGTGAAGATTCCAACTCCGCTATGCTCACTTCAACTATTGAAGTTTGCATGCCCTTTCAACACCCTTTGAATTAACAAAACCCTTCGGACCATGTCATGTACACGTCCTAGGTAACCATTCTATCAGAAGAACCTTGTTTTGTTTATTCAACTACCATATACCAAAATTATATGTAGTGGTTGCTACATTAATCCGTCAAGACTAAATATCGCTATGAAAGATCAAATCTTGTCATAGTCAACTCCTTGAACATTGCCGTAAACTTCTTTCCAACATGTCGACTATTTCATAGATGTTAAACATCCATGTCTATTTCTTTATAGATCCAAACACGACCAATAGGTTTCACGCCTTTCTAGAGGGTCTTCCAAGTTCAGAAACTTGATTTCTTGTGTATGGATACTATTATGGATTCTATGACTTCTAGTCATTTTATGGAGTCAGGGCCCATCATCGCTTCTTTGCATGCAGTCAGTTCATCATTGTTAAAACAATAACGACTTCTGTTTCAAATCTTACTATTTGATTCTTACCGACCCACATGGTTCAATAAGAACTCTAATCTCCAAGATCACACCATTTGTAATCACGGGAGCCATGAGCATTGTGGCCGCCACCGGGACACTTTCCGGCGTTGTGCTACTTAGCACATATAGCTAAGAATCAACAACCTTATCAAAGTTCTATTGTCCTCCCACTTAACTTTTCACGAAAAATTCCTTCTCAAGAAACTTGACGTTCCAAGCGACAAACTCTTTTGTACTCGGTGTTATGGAGAAATTCCCAACAAATTCTTTGGGATAACCTACAAAGACGTTCTTATCCGACTTTGGTTGTAAACATTTTACTTATGCATAGCATACCAAAATTTAAGAAAAGACCATTCGGATTTTATCCCAAACCATAACTCATATGGTGTCATTTCAATGGATCACGATGGTGCTCTTTTCAGTGTAAAAGCAAAGTCTCTAAAGCTTCAATCCTTAAAACATAATGGCAGTTTTATAAATGACACCTTTGATCTTACCATGTCAAACAAGGTTTGATTTGATCTCTCGAACGTACCATATTCCTGCGGTTTATCGGGAAATGCAAATTCATGGAACAATTCCTGAGATCTTAGGTGTTTTGCTAAACCTATAACTCAAATATCTTCCTTTATGATCAAATCATAAACTCTTTTATTTTCTTGTTACAATGATTTTTCACTTCATCTTGAAAGTCTTTGAACAATATTCAAATGTTTCATACTTCTTCCTTATTAAGTAAATATATAGATATATTCACTCAAATTTCTGGAGAAAGCATATGAAGAAAAAAGATCCATCGCATATGGATACACATAATGGACTATATACATCAACATGCCAAATATCCAATAAGTTAGTCATACGTTCCTCTTTGGCCTATGGACGGAGTTTTAATTATCTCGAGGAAAGTTTCACAAGCGTTGATTGATCAAAATCAAAAAACTCCAAAAATCCATAAACATGGATTTTCTTCATGTTTACTTTCCAATATAATTCAAACAGCGATGTCACTTCATAAGTGATCTTCCAATCATTTGTCTTACGACATTTTAGCAATAATGTTTATGGATGTGATTTATCCAACTAGACTTGTAAAAGTTCATCCATCCTTTATGGAATACGGTAATTATTTTAACAACCATTATTATCGTAATACCGGAACAAAATAACAATTATTAAAAACAAATCTTGAAGGCTAGGATTGACGACAAAGAAAAACACAATAACACTTTATTTGTTTTCGATGAACATCATCACTTATTCTCTCGCCGGTTACTTTGGCCATTGTAGTTCATGAATTGTGTTGTTCTGTATGACACTTCACACCAACCAATTAGGTATCCAATACCGGTATCCAATACCTCAGAACCACATTCTTTTAACAAGAAAGGAATACAGCCATAACATGTATATCTTCTATATACCTAAGTTGGACATCTCCAACCTTTTCTTTTCTGCCAAATATTTTATAGATTCTCTTTCAACAATTCCTTTTCTTTTAAAAGAATCCATCAACATCAATAGTGGTGTCATTCACATGACACATAGTACAAAGTGTATATAGTCAAATACTAATACATTTGGACTTGCACTTTGAAGTGCATCACCATCATCAAATGTTTGGTGTTCTTTCAAAAATCCATTCTTTAGTAATCTATTAGTGCAGTAAACACTTTACTTACTTCTTATATTCATCCTTATCATGACAACTTTCATGATCAAGCTACTATAGCCTATAATGAAGAATCGCGAGTATAATGTTAGTTCCCAAAACCTTTTGGGAGATCCGGATGCCTAGCATCTCCATCCTTCACAAATTCTCATACAATATGAGAACATGTATTTTGCTCAATTATACTCTATCATAATGCAACCAAAACCATGGTTTCAGATATTAGAATATCTTCCACACATGATGGTTTCTGAAACAATTTTTTCAGCTCCTAGATAATCTTGATATTAAAACAACTTTTGAATATCAATAATCATGGAGGCAAACATGATAATTTAGATACTAACATTGGAATTCTTACTCTTGATTTAATACTACTTATTAAACTTCATGGAGTAAATAGAGTTTGCTAAAAGTTTGCAATAGGACTTCTAAACTTTAAATTGACATTCAAAATAATACAATACCAGTTTGTAAAGTAAATATCCAAAATTCTATAGTTCTATTATCTCAATTAAAACTAAGCATAAGGTAGTGAACAGATGCCAATGACTACAACAAATTATGCAAATTCACTTCGATTTAGTTTATGACAAATTGAGATCGGCTAATCCAAATTAGAAATGAACTCCCACTCAAAAACGACATCCCTCGTGCCTTTTTGGTGATTACATGAACCAAATCCACTACACCAAGTCCGATCATCACGTGAGTCGGTGTAGCTTCAAAGGCGAGCATCAATATGGGCATCACATCAACTATATGACTCATGCTTATCCTTTCGGTCTGTGTTCCGAGGCCATGTCTGTACATGCTAGGCTCGCCAACTAAGAACCTTAGTATTCGCGTGTGTAAAATTGTCTTACACCCGTTGTATGAAAGCGTAGAGTCGAGTACACCCGATCATCACGTGATGTCTCAAAACACAATCCATAGAACAATGCATACATAAGGAAGAACACAGTATATCTTGATATTTAAATGAGGGATCATCTTATAATGCTACTAAAATGCCAAACTAACCATATAAGATGCAAACATCATATGTGTAAAGTGGAATGATATGGTCCATGCATTTGATCTCTATCATTTGCATCATGGTATGCTCTCTATCATTCCTTTATGTGTAAGGCCAAGGTCTATGGAACTTACACGTTAGGTGTGTTGTAAGAGTATCTATCATACATCTACTTACAACATTACCATATCATGACACTAGCCTAGTAACGATCTAAACTAGACGCCTCTAATTTATCCATTGCAAGTTTTACGTGGCTTAGGGCTTTCGAAGATAGAACCGGTCTTACCTACGAACATGGAACCACAACGAGGATAACCAAGTTATTAGCAACTCGCTGTAAATCATATATTGACTATAGTAGGAGAGACAGACACCCGCCAGCCACTTATGCAAAACTAGTTGCATGTCAGTCGTGGAACCGGTCTCATGTGCGATGACATGTAAGGTTGGTCCGAGCCGCTTCATCCCACTATGCCACCAATATGCAAAATACATGAAAGATGCAATAACATGATCATCATCGCTCACATATAAACATATGTGTACTACTCGTGCAAAGCACCTATGCATAGATCAGGCTCTGATACCACAGTTGGGTTCGCAGCATGGAAAACAAAAAATTTCCTATGATGGGAACTATACGCCAAGATCTATCTACTACATACAAGCAACGGGTGGATATATATCCATAGAGAACTTACCCTCGAAGACAACAAAGATTTGTTAATGATATGGAACTCGTGGATGATGTAGTCGTACACTTGCCGATCTCAAGATCGTGATGAAGTCCTTCAGGTCCAGCACCATCAAGTCCAGCACCGCAAAGTAGCGATGCATTCGTGATCGCACACACGTTCGGTCCACCGAACAACCTCCGCCTCCTCGCTCCAGCGATGCAGCGGAAGCAGCAACTCCTTTCCAGATAAAGCCACGGGGAACATGTATCTCGCTAATCCGAGACCATGGGGAATAACTAGAGGGAGAAGAGAACCTTCACGAGGATGTGGTGCAAGAGGAGAGGAGGAGGAGGTTCTCCTTATATAGGGGAGGGGCAGCCCAAGGGGGCATGGCACCGGCCATAGTGGGTGCCCCCACCTCTCCCTCATTCATGTGGGTGGAGCTCCCACTCACATAAATACACACCTCCACTCATGTCCACTCACATGCATTAAATTTCCACCAAATTTAATGCAAGCTCTCATTAAATAAAACACTTATATTTATTTTATTCAGAATTTTTTAATTACTTTAATTAACAAACATTCACATAAAACTCCCTACAACATTTCAATATCACATGCAGAACCAGTTTCAGCAATTTCACCCGAAACAATTCCGGTTTCCATCGGAATGATTCCAGCGCTTTCTTAATCTTTATCTGAAACATATTTGCTCCTAAATGGTGTCGGCATCCCTTAAGTGTGTCACCCTATGGTTCGCAAATAATGCAGACATGATCGAGACCCCTCTCCGATCAATAATCAGCAGCGGGACCTGGAGATCCGTACTGACTCCCACACATTCAATAATGACCCATGTGATCGTGTGAACCTTTAACATCGTAAATAAATCCCTTTGTCTCGCGATATATTACATGTCCGATATTCAATCATTGGCATCCAAATACCTAGTTTGATCTTGTTACTAACATGCACTCTTTTCTCGTTCCCGTGATGTAACATTCTAGTGATCACATCACTTGCTTGCAAGCTATTTCAATGTGATATCACCGAGAGGGCCTAGAGTATATCTATTCGTCATCAGGATGGACAAATCCCACTCTTGATCCACGAGCCTCAACATAACACCTTCGTAGCACTGAACCCACCTTTATAGTCACCCTGTTACGATGTGACGTTTGATGTTATCAAGATACTCTTCCGGTGTTAGCAATTAACATGATCTCATGGTCTAAGGACTAAGATTACTTCGTATGATGTTATAGACATATAAATATAATGACTCTGATCGTAATGCTATACTTCAGATGAATGTTCATCGTATCATTTCACCAATGTTGTGACCTCGTTATTAACAACATCCAATGTCCATGATCAGGAAACCTTGATCATCTTGTTAATCAACGAGCTAGTTTATATGAGATTCATTACTAGGAACTTTGTATTTTGTTTATTAAACACACATGTATTAACGTTTCCAATTAATACAATTATAGCCTGCAAAATAAACATTTATCATAAACACGGAATAAGATAATAACCACTTTATTATTGCCTCTCGGGCATATTCCCTTCACCTTATTCTTGTGTTGTCGGCGAAGTGATTGACGATCCTTGACGAGCAGGGTGAAAGTCTTGTCCTTCTTGGCAGCAATGGCAAGGTTGTGGTTGGCGTAGGCTCAGGCATTATCCAATTCCTTCTGTCTGTCGTACAGTAGGAAGTCAAGATTCTCCACTTGGCGCTTCATCTCCGGGTGACTTGGCATCTCCAATGGCATTCCCATTGAGTCACGACTTACAAAGTGAGCAAAGCGAGTTCCCTGGATCAGGTTGATGTTTTTCCCACATAGACGGGCGAGAGCTTCATGCATAGCCCTGGCTAATTCATCTAGCCAGTTGTTCTCCCTCACAGTGAATTGAATCTTCTCGGAAAGGGGTGCCTCCATCTTGCCTCGATGATCATCAACTATCAACCATTGCATATCTCCTCCTGGAAAATCCTTAAGTTGAGCTCCAAAGAATTCCGGATGCGGATACTCCAGGTACTCAGACAGTGCATCTAGATCCCTCTCAAAGATCAGTTGGCCTCAGTTGCCCAACTGGTAGAACTTGCAATACTAAACTTCCATCTATAAGAATTTAGGATGAGAAAGTTAGTGAGGTGATCAAGTATATCAAATTTTATGTAGTAACGTAAGAAATTTGGAGGAACCTGACTTTTCAGAAAGAATTTCAGGGATAAGAAGGGGATACGTTTCATAAATACTCACTTCATTGGTTTTGAAATTAAGTTTTTGTTCGGACGTCCATTCTAACTAGGGTCTCCTATGGTCAGGATGGCTCTGATACCAACTTGTCAACACCCGGATTTTTAATCCCAGATGCATGTAATGCCATACATCACAATCCCAGGATTACCAGTTTTGCGAGACATAACAGATTGGATATCACAGTACATCATCCATTACAAACCATAATAAGGTTTTACACAAGTAAAGGATCTCATGATCCAGTCTTAATACAAACAAGTAGCGAAATAAATAGCGTAGCGGTGGGCTCCATCTTCAGTGTCACAGGCAATGCTGATCATGCGAGATGATCCTAGTTGCCGTAGCCATCCTGCTGTCCTTCCTCCTAGTAGTCCTTCTCATAGTCTGGCCACGGGAATAGCCAGGGACAAAGCCATGAGTACTCTTTAAGTACTCGCAAACTATCACTAGCAAATAAGGTAGTTCTAGTAGGAAAGCTAAGCTCTAAGTTTATTTGCAAAGTTAAGTTTGAAACCTAAGATGATTTCAGAAACAAAGAAAGATAAAATAAAGTTCTAAATCACCTAAGTTGGGAACTTAGTTTTCATAGTCACAACCCTGTTGTGGTCAAGTCAAGTCACAATTCAGTTCATAAGTCATTTTGAAAACATCTGACGACGGAAAACTTGGGATGGTTATAATCAAAGTTGCATCACTAAGCATGCCTAGTGCATCTTTCAAAGTGATGCTTGCATAGTTAAGAAATTTGCAAGTGTTAGCTTGTCTTGGTTGGTGAAGTGGTTGAAATTCTCCTCGTCTTCCTAGGGGTAGAACTCCTCCTCTTCGTAGACTTGGTCGGTACTATCGTCTATAAATACATAAGGGATACACAATCACCAAACAAAGCTTAACTAGTCTATTTAGCACACTAAGGCACACACTTGATGATTTAGCATCAGCACATTCATCACAAGATTTAATGAGCTAGTTTTCCTTTATTTTATTTGAGAAAAGTAATTTCTACTCATTGAAATTAATTAAGATTTAATATTCTCCAATTAAAATATAGGATCATGTGGACACATGTCATCACCACATATTCTAATGCATGGAAATGTGATTTAAAAGCTTGATCATATTTTAATAAGTTTAAGTTTAATATTTAAATGATTTAAAGTGACTAGAAATTCCTATATAGCATTATTTTGGTACTAGTCCAAAGTAACTGCATGCAAACCGAAATATTATTACATATTCAGATAGGTATTATCAAATGTGATTTTTGAGAGTTGGAATCAACTCAAAAGCTATTATGGCTGATTTTTGAAAAATGTTTGAATGTAGACTAGTCTCTGTCTTATTATTTTGGCTATATGTGATCTATAACTTCAAATGATTAAAATCCAACTGTCTTGGATAGATATTTTAATTATCTTTCTAACAAAATTTGAATCATGCATTTTGGTTAGGTAGAACACTTGAATTGATTTTTAAACAAGTGGACAGAATCTTGTTTAAGTCTAAATAGAAAAAACATCTGTTTGAATTTTTGGGCCAGCGCGGGAAACTAAACGGGATGGACCAGTGGCGCTCCATGCCGCAGAGGGCAACTGACAGGGAGGTCCACACGTTAGCGAGACATCTAACGCAAAGCGGTATCTGCTAATCTAGACCGTTCGATCAAATTCTAATCTAACGGCCAGAGTTCATCGTCGACGACGAACTGGTCGCCGACGAGAACTAACCCTAGCGGCTCGATGGGGGTCCGGCGAGGCTTACCAGGGCTCCAGCTAGGCGTGGTGATGGGGCGAATGGGGTTGTCGACGACGGCGGTTCAATTGGCGGTCACGGCGGCTCCTGGGGTGGTCGCAATCAACGACCCTGTTGGGAATATGCCTTAGAGGCAATCATGTATGATATTATTCCCAATGTATTCATAAAATTATTGTCCATGTATGAACTAATAATATGTATCATTGAATATGTGATTTGATTGTGGAACTATATATTCATGTTGTTCATACTAAGTTGTCCTTGGTCATTGAGGTTGTGCTGGACACACAACTTAGACTAATGTGAAAGTCGGCTTGTTTAGTTCCACTTGCCATGGGCATGAAGATGCTTTTCCGACTTACACTAATTTGGCTAAAGAGTTTAGCGAATCAGACTGACCCATAGTTGAGATGCAACGAGTATGTTGTCATTTGCATTCTCAAGCAATGGAATCCTTTGACTTGAGGTGATCGCATGATTCGAGTTGTGGATCGCCAGCTTAGGTCCTATCAAACGTTGTTCCCTAAATGGGCAGTTAAAAAGGTAGGGTTCGGGTTGGTTGTGAAGCAAGCTGCGTGACGTGGATTATCAAGATAGGATTTTCCCCTCCGTAATGGAGAGATATTCTCTAGGCCCTCTCGTGTGATATGATTTGGAAGCATGGCCATGCGCTACTCAATTAAGTGTTAACTGAGGAGTCGGACTATGAGTTAGTCCAGCGAATCACATATCATGGCACGAGAAGAGAGTTAAGCTATTAAAGGAATGGTAACTACTCACTTATAGCTTAACAAGTATATCGTGAGGCAAAGGGACTTGGACAAAAGTCACATTGAGAAAGGTTTGCCTTCTGACTTTACAACGCTTGGGAGTTGGCATGTCTTGCTAGAGGCCGCTACCAACTATCGACTCGGAGTGATGACCCGTATCGTGTCCAGGCGTACGTAAACCTACAGGGTCACACACTTAAAGGTAAGGAGCCCATGTGGATTCGATCCATATGGAGATTGGGGTACGGCCTAGATGGGCCTCAAGCGTTGAGCCTAGCTAGGAGTGTATATAAGTGGAGTGACAAGGGATTGTCCCTAACCTAGCCGTTCTCCACTCCCATTTTGGGATAGACAGGATCTAGCAGTCCTCTTCCTAGAGCTTCCTTCCTATACGTGTGGATACCGGTGGAGGCGTTGCACGTGCGGCGCTGGAGACAAGGAGGTCCGTGGGGATCTGGATGTGTTGTATGGGGATCGTTCGGCATGGCCTCAACTGACGCGCTTCATCAACAATCCACACTTGCGCATCTAGTGGTAAATCTCGTGGCCTATCACCTGCGCTGGATCTTGGTAGTACCGCGTAGGGGAAAAAGTTTTGTTTATCTCTGTGTGGCCCAATAGTGGTATCAGAGCGTTAGCTTATGGTTTTAGTCTCGAGATCATGCATATGTGATATGTGGTTGGCATTAGATTCGATCAAATTTTAGTTTTGGTGGTCGATCTATGAGATAGATCGGTTTTGTACGAGGTTGATTGGATCAACTATACTCGGGGAATGGATGATCGGGTTTCTGTGATTTAACTGCTAAGGTCGTGGAACGACATACCCCTACCGATCGGCTTCCGCCATCGGGGTAGACTGTGACACGTAAATCCGGATGCGGTGATCAAAGATCAAAGAGTTTGGTCGAATCGGAGTCCGGATCAGATTTGGATAAAATTGTTTATCCGATGAAGAAATCCATGTCCGGAATGTAGATGAGATCTATGTTTTCGGAGCACTGTCGTAGAGCCTTAGATGTCGTTGCAAGTTTCACAACGCCGGTAGATATCGTATCTATGCATAACTTGTTTTTGCAGGTTGATGTTGTGAATGGTATGGCTTATGTGCATGTGATGTGTGAAATCCATACGTGATCTGCGTATCACGGTTTACGTCAGCCGGTTGGATCCTAGGTGCTGTCATTTTATTGTATAAAGACTTGCGTGTCAGATTCTCTATGTAATTTACATTACTAGCTAGTGTAGCTGTTTGGAGAACCCGGATGGCATGCAAGTCGATGTACAAGTCGGCTACATGGTGTAAGGCGGCACGTGACAAGAGTTGACACGAGTCGAATTACAAGCTTTGTGGAGATGGAGATCGCCATGAAGAGAGCCATACCATTTCACATTATAATTGCTTTATTTTGTGTTATTGTTATGTCTCTGTTTTACCTCTATTAGATAGTTGGTAGAAAGTAATCCCTCAAAGAAGGTCTAGTCGGTTTCCCCGCCAGTGCTGCACCATCACAAGTCGGACATTTTTGGTAGTGGTCTCATAAAATTGAGGTGCTATCAATTCTTTCCGAGTAGGTGGCTTCGAGTCGGAGTCATACAGTGGAAGCACTTGGTAATATAGACGAGTCTATCACAACGGTTGTGGGACTTAGGGAAAAGTCGGATGGGAGCCATGTCATGTGATGTCACCCATCCAACAGGAGTCGTATGAGATACGATTGACAAGGAGTTGTCTACCTAGATCACTTGACGGCTAGCGGTGATGCTAAAGCTCACTAGTCGACTTGCTTATTTAGGGTCCTGAATCACTAAGTAACCATCTGAGGGGTGTTGGTTCTAGTGGGAGCATAAATATTAGTGTTTAATATGCTTGCTCTTTTATGGATACATGTCTTCAGCGTTTTGCATATTTTCTGTTGTAGATCAATGGCACCTAGCAGTCTCCCTCAGATTTCCAGATTTGCTTTGAGAACCATGTTAGAGAAAGATAAGCTAAATGGAACTATCTTCACCAACTGGTATCGTAATCTGAGAATTATTCTCAAGCAAGAAAAGAGGGACCATGTCCTAGACAACCCACTTCTAGATGAGCCGAATGAGAATGCGAGTGTCACAGCCACCAATGCCTACCGTAGGACATGTGATGAGTCTACGGAGATTAGCTGTCTTATGCTTGCTCACATGGAACCGGACTTGCAGCAGCAGTTCGAGAATGTTGAGGAAGCCTCAAAAGTATGTTTCAGGCTTAGGGGAAGACTGAGAGGTATCAAGTCTCTCAGTCTTTGTTGAGCTGCAAGCTTAAAGATGGTGATCCACTGAGTCCACATGTGATCAAGATGGTTGGTTACGTGCAGTATCTGGAAAGATTGGACTACCCCATTAGCGAAGAGTTCGCTACGGACATAATTTTGAACTCTCTTCCTAGTGCGTATGGTCAGTTCATATCGAACTACCACATGCATGGTATGGATAAGAAGCTCACTGAATTACATGGGATGCTCAAGCAGGCTGAGGCGGATCTCAAGAAAGGCGTCAGTCAAGTGTTAATGGTGCAGAATAAGGCTAAGTTCAAGAAGAGTTCTTGGACTAAGAAGAAGAAGAAGAAGGCAAAGTCGGGAGGTAAGGCTGAGGACCCGGTCCAAAGCGCTTCCTCGGGGACTAAGCCATCTACTGCAGCCGGATCCACTTGCTTCTATTGCAAGGCAGATGGCCACTGGAAGAGGAATTGCAGCAAGTATCTGGCTGATAAAGCCAAGAGTGGAGGTGTGACTTCCGGCTCAGGTACACTTTTTTGCAATGTTATAGACATTTATCTTGCCGATGCACCTGGTAGTTCTTGGGTATATGATACCAGATTAGTCATTCACATCTGCAACTCATTGCAGGGACTGGTAAGAACTAGGAGCGTGGCGAGAGGTGAGGTTGACATTCGGGTTGGCAATAAAGCAAGAGTTGTTGCGTTGGAAGTCGGCACGATGCAACTTCATTTACCTTCTGGATTCTTAATGGAGCTAAATAATTGTTATTATGTTCCAGTGCTTAGTCGAAACATTATTTCTGCCTCATGTTTGATGAGACAAGGCTATGAGTCGAATATTAAGAATAATGGTTGTTCTTTATATTTGAATGATATGTTTCATGGCTTTGCACCCGTCCAGGACGGGTTATTTATTTTGAATCTTGATGGTGAATCTGTCTATAATATAAATGTGAAAAGGTTAAAACCAAATGATCTGAATATGACTTACTTTTGGCATTGTCGGCTTGGTCATATAAGCTGGAAACGCATGAAGAAGCTCCATGATGATGGACTCCTAACTTCGTTTGACTTGGAGTCGTTCGAGACATGCGAATCATGCCTACTCAGCAAGATGACCAAGACACCTTTTGCAAAGAGTTGTGAAAGGGCGTCCGACTTATTGGGACTAGTACATAGTGATGCATGTGGCCCGATGAGCACGACAGCCAGAGGTGGTTATGAGTACTTCATTACCTTCACTGATGATTTGAGTAGTTATGGATATATATACTTGATGAAACATAAGTCAGGAGCCTTTGAAAAGTTCAAGGAATTCCAGAATGAGGTACAGAATCAACTCGGCAAGAAAATAAAGTTTCTTGGGTCGGACCGAGGAGGCGAGTACATGAGCCATGAGTTTGATGACCATCTGAAGAGTTGTGGAATAGTTCCCCATCTCACTCCTCCAGGAACGCCGCAGAGAAACGGTGTGTCGGAAAGGAGGAACCGGACCTTGTTGGACATGGTACGATCAATGATGAGTTAGAAAGATCTGCCTTTATCATTTTGGGGTTATTGTCTAGAAACTGTAGCGTTCACACTAAACAGAGTACCATCAAAGTCGGTAGAGAAGACACCACATGAGATGTGGACTGGCAAGAAGCCGAGTTTGTCTTTTCTTAAGATTTGGGGTTGTGAAGCATTTGTCAAGCGACTTCAATCGGACAAGCTTACGGCCAAGTCGGATAAGTGTATTTTCGTGGGGTATCCGAGGGAAACCTTGGGCTACTGTTGGGTCCGCAGCATAGAAAACAAAAAATTTCCTACGATGAGAACTATACGCCAAGATCTATCTAGTAGATACAGAGCAACGGGTGGACATACATCCATGGAGAACTTAACCTCGAAGACAACGAGTTTTGATAACGAGTAGGAACTCGTGGTTGATGTAGTCGTACGCTTGTCGATCTCAAGATCGTGAGGAAGTCCGAGCGCCGCAACTCAGCAGCGCATCCGCACTCGCACACACGTTCAAGCCACCAGACAACCTCCACCTCCTCACTCCAGCGATCCAGCGGAAGCAGCAACTCCTTCCAGGCGAAATGCCACCAGGAACATCTATCTCGCTAATCCGAGACCATGGGGGAATAATTCTAGAGGGGGAGAGAGATCCTTCACAAGGAGGTGTGAGGATGAAGGAGGGAATGGGTGGCCTTTTGTAGGAGGAGGGGGGTGCCCCCTCTCTCCATGGCCGGCGCATGGGGGGGTGACCCCTCACCTCCCCCATTCATGTGGTGGTAACCCCTCCACATTAAAATGCCTCTTCACATTCCCTTTTAAAGTCTCCACTTTAAATGCATTAAATTTCTCCAAATTTAATGCTCTCTCATTTAATAAAAATCTTTTTATTAAATTTATTCAGAATTTTGTTAATTACTTTAATTAACAAACATTCACATATAGCCCCTTGCAATATTTCAATATCACATGCAGAACCACCTTCTGCAATTTCACCCGAAACAATTTCCAGTTTCTATTGAAACAATTCCTGCGCTTTGCAATTCTTTCGTCTGAAACAAATGTGCTCCAAAATGGTGTCCGGTTACTCTTAAGTGTGCCACCCTACGGTTCGCGAATAATGCAGACATGATCGAGACCCTTCTCCGATCAATAATCAGCAGCGGGGCCTGGAGATCCGTACTGACTCCAACACATTCAACGACGACTCCTGTGATCGTGAGAACCTTTAACGCTTGTAACTAAATCCCTTTGTCTCTCGATATATTACATGTCCGAGATTCGATCATCGGTATCTCCGGCCTAGTTTGATCTCGTTACCGACATGCACTCTTTTCTCATCCCCGTGATATAACATTCTAGTGATCGCATCACTTGCTTGCAAGCTATCCTAATGTGATATCACCGAGAGGGCCCAGAGTATATCTATCCGTCATCTGGATTGACAAATTCCACTCTTGATCCATGAGCCTCAACATAACACCTTCGTAGTACTGAACCCATCTTTATAGTCACCCTGTTACAGTGTGACGTTTGATGTTATCAAGATACTCTTCCGGTGTTAGCAATTAACATGATCTCATGTTCTAAGGACAAAGATTACTTCGTATGATGTTATAGCAATATAAACATAATGACTTGATCGTAATGCTATACTTTGGATGAATGTTCATCACATCATTTCACAAATGTTGTGACCTTGTTATTAACAACATCCATTGTCCATGATCAGGAAACCTTGATCATCTTGTTAATCAACAAGCTAGTCTATAAGAGAGGCATAACTAGGAACCCTTTTTGTTTATTAAACACACATGTATTGATGTTTCCTATCAATACAATTATAGCATGCAAAATAAACATCTATCATATACAAGGAATACATAATAACAACTTTATTATTGCCTCTCAGGGCATATTTCCTTCAGTCTCCCACTTGCACTAGAGACAGTAATCTAGTTTATATAGTGATAAATCTAACACCCATGGAGTTCTGGTGTTGATCATGTTTTTTCCTAGGGAGTACTTTAGTCAACGGATCTGCTACATTCAGGTCCGTGTGCACTTTACAAATCTTTATATCTCCATCCTTGACATGCTCGTGGATGGAGTGAAATTGGCGCTTAATATGCTTGGAATTCTTGTGAGACCTTGGTTCCTTGGCGTTCGCTATGCCTCCATTGTTGTCATAATAGATCACCATCGGGTCCAACGCACTGGGAACCACACCCAGTTCCGTAATGAACTCTTTCATCCAAACTGCCTCCTGCGCCGCTTCTGAAGCAGCAACATATTCCGCCTCTGTTGTTGATCCAGCCACCACAGGTTGTTTGGAACTCCTCCAACTAACTGCTGCTCTGTTCAAGAGAAATACGTATCCGGATTGAGACTTAGAGTCATCCGGATCAGTGTCAAAGCTAGCATCGACATAACACTTAGCGACTATCTCTTCTTCACCTCCGTATATGAGAAACATATCCTTAGTTCTTCTCAAGTACTTGAGGATGTTCTTTACCGCTATCCAGTGTTCCGAACCTAGATCAGATTGGTACCTACTAGTCAAACTAATAGCATGTGCCACATCCGGTCTTGTACATAGCATGGCATACATAATAGAGCCTATGGCCGAGGCATAGGGAATCTTATCCATCATCTCTCTTTCTTCCGCCGTAGCCGGACTTTGAGTCTTACTCAATCTCTTTCCTTGCAACATAGGTAAGAACCCCTTCTTACTTTCGTCCATATTAAACTTCTTTAATATCTTAACAAGGTATGTACTCTGCGATAGCCCAATTAGGCGTCTTGATCTATCTCTATAGATTTTAATGCCTAATATATATGAAGCTTCACCAAGGTCCTTCATCGAAAATTTGCTGTTTAGATAACTTTTAACATTGTTTAAAAGATCTATATCATTTCCAATCAATAATATGTCATCCACATATAATATCAGAAATGCCACATTGCTCCCACTCACTTTCTTGTAAATACAAGCCTCTCCATAAGTTTGGACAAATCCAAACTCTTTGATCACCTCATCAAAGCGGAGATTCCAACTTCAGGATGCTTGCTTCAGTCCATAGATGGATCGCTGAAGTTTGCACACCTTATCGGCATCCTTAGGATCGACAAAACCCTTAGGTTGTATCATATACAAGTCTTCTTCAATATTACCATTGAGGAACGCAGTTTTGACATCCATCTGCCATATTTCCTAATCGAAATATGCAGCAATTGCTAACATAATCCTAACCGACTTAAGCATCGCTACGGGAGAGAATGTCTCATCGTAGTCAACTCCTTGAATTTGTCGAAACCCCTTTGCGATAAGTCGAGCCTTATAGATGGTTACATTACCATCAGCATCAGTTTTTCTTTTGAAAATCCATTTATTCTCAACGTCCTTTCGATCGTGAGGTAAGTCCACCAAGGTCCAAACCTGGTTTTCGTACATGGATTCCATCTCGGATTTCATGGCTTCTAGCCATTTGTTGGAATCAGGGCTCATCATCGCTTCTTCATACATCGCAGGGTCATCTATTTCATCAATCATGAAATTCATAACATGATTGTCGTACAGTTCAGGAGTTGCACGTGTCCTGCTTGACCTGCGAGGTTCGGTAGTGTCCTCTTTCGGAGTTTCATGATCAATATCATTAGCTCTCTCTTCATTAGGTGAAGTCAACTCCGAAACAACTTCTGGAGCTGCGCTACTTGCCATTTCATGAAGAGAAGGTTCAATAACCTCTTTGAGTTCTACCTTCCGACTACTCACACCTTTCGCGAGAAACTCCTTCTCAAGAAAGGATCCATTCTTGGCAACAAAGACCTTGCCCTTGGATCTGTGATAGAAGGTATACCCAATCGTTTCCTTAGGGTATCCTATGAAGACGCATTTTTCCGCTTTGGGTTCGAGTTTATCCGGTTGAAGTTTCTTCACATAAACATCGCATCCCCAAACTTTAAGAAATGACAGCTTAGGTTTGTTTCCAAACCATAATTCATACGGTGTCTTTTCAACGGATTTAGATGGTGCCCTATTTAAAGTGAATGCAGCGGTTTCTAGTGCATAACCCCAAAATGACAGTGGCAAGTCAGTTAGAGACATCATAGATCGAACCATATCCAATAAAGTACGATTACGATGTTCTGACACACCATAACGTTGCGGTGTTCCGGCAGGCGTGAGTTGTGAAACTATTCCACACTCTTCCATATGTGTGCTAAACTCGTAACTAAGATACTCTCCTCCACGGTCGGACCGCAGAAATTTGATCTTTCTGTTATGATGATTTTCCACTTCATTCTGAAATTCTTTGAACCTTTCAAAGGTTTCAGACTTATGTTTCATCAAATAGATATACCCGTATCTACTCAAATCATCCGTGAAAGTAACAAAATAACGATATCCACCTCGCGCCGACACACTCATTGGTCCACACACATCAGTATGTATGATTTCCAATAAATCTGTCGCCCGTTCCATTGAACCGGAAAACGGCGTTCTAGTCATCTTGCCCATAAGGCACGACTCACATGTATCAAATGATTCAAAATCAAGTGATTCCAAAAGTCCATCAGAATGGAGTTTCTTCATGAGTTTAACGCCAATATGACCTAGACGGCAGTGCCACATATATGTAGATATATCATTGTCAAGTTTAATCCTTTTAGCATCAACATTATGAATATGCGTAATAGTACTATCGAGATCCAATAGAAATAAACCATTCAAGACAGGTGCATGACCATAAAAGATATTATTCATATAAATCGAACAACCATTGTTTTCAGACTTAAACGAATAACCACTTTGCATCAAACATGATCCGGATACAATGTTCATGCTCAGTGCAGGCACCAAATAACAATTATTCAGGTTTATAACTAATCCCGACGGCATATGGAGAGGCAGCATTCTGACGGCGATCACATCAACTCTTGATCCATTGCCGACCCGCATCGTGACCTCATCCCTTGCTAGTTGTCACTTGTTCTGCAGCCCCTGAACCGAGTTACATATATTAGCAACCGATCCCGTATCAAATACCCAGGTGCTACTGCGAGTACTAGTCAAGTACACATCAATAACATGTATATCACATATACCTTTGTTTGCCTTGCTGGACTTCTTGTCCGCCAAATACTTGGGGCAGTTGCGCTTCCAATGACCAATCCCCTTGCAATAGTAGCACTCGGTGTCAGACTTAGGGCTAGCCCGGGGTTTCTTTTCAGGCGTGGCAACAGACTTGCCACCCTTCTTTCCCTTGTGCTTGCCTTTCTTGTCCTTCTTGAAACCAGTGGTCCTATTGATCATCAACACTTGATGTTCTTTCCTAATCTCCACTTCTACAGTCTTAAGCATTGACAGAAGATCGGGAAGAGACTTCTTCATGCCCTGCATATTATAGTTCATCACGAAGCTCTTGTAGCTAGGTGGCAGAGATTGGAGAACACGATGTATGCCTAAGTCAATGGGAATCGTTATTCCCAAGGAAACAAGCTTATCGGCGTACCCAGACATTTTGAGTACGTGCTTATTAACGGAGCTGTTCTCTTCCATCATGCAGCTAAAGAACTTTTCAGAAGCATTATAACTCTCTACGGCAGCATGGGTATCGAAAATCATTTTCAATTCTCCCATGGTATCAAAGGCATTGCCATTTTCGAAATGTTTTCGAAGTTCTAGCTCTAGCCCATATAGTATGTCGCAATGAACTAAGTTGTGGTCCTCCCGACGAGTTATATAGACGTTCTTTTCCTCGTCAGCGGCATCAGGAGCTGGTGGGGGGCCTAGCGACGCATCTAGCACATATTGCTTTTGTGCAGCAGTGAGGAGAATCCTCAAATTCATAGCCCATTTGGTGAAGTTGCTACCATTCGCAGCAAGCTTCTCTTTCTCCATGAACACATTGAAATTAAAAGCAGGTGGTGCCATCTACAACAGAATTTGTAAAATATATTTAGACTAAGTTTATGATAGATTGAGTTCAACTAATCCAAATTACTAATGAACTCCCACTCAAAAACGACATCCCTCGTGTCCTTTTGGTGGTTACATGAACCAAATCCACTACACCAAGTCCGATCATCACGTGAGTCGGTGTAGCTTCAAAGGCGAGCATCTATATGGGCATCATATCAACTATATGACTCATGCTTAACCTTTTGGTCCGTGTTCCGAGGCCATGTCTGTACATGCTAGGCTCGTCAAGTAAGAACCTTAGTATTTGCGTGTGTAAAACTGTCTTACACCCGTTGTATGAAAGCGTAGAGTCGAGAACACCCGATCAACACGTGATGCCTCAAAACACGATCCACAAAACGGTGCATACTTAAGGAAGAACACATTTTATCTTGATATCTAAATGAGGGATCATCTTATAATGCTACCAAAAGCGCCAAACTAGCAATATAAGATGCTAATGTGTGAAGTGAGGTGATATGGTCCATGCATTTGATCTCTATCATTTGCATCGTGGTATGATCTCTATCATTCCTTTGTGTGTAAGGCCAAGGTCTATGGAACTTACACGTTAAGTGAGTTGTAAGAGTATATATCATACATCTACTTACAACAATACCATATCAATACACTAGCCCAGCAACGATCTAAACTAGACGCCTCTAATTTATCAATTGCAAGTTTTACGTGGCTTAGGGCTTTCGGAGATAGAACCGGTCTTACCTACGAACATGAACCACAACGAGGATAACCAAGTTATTAGCAACTCGTTGTAAATCAGATATTGACTATAGTAGGAGAGACAGACACCCGCTAGCCACTTATGCAAAACTAGTTGCATGTCAGTCGTGGAACCGGTCTCATGTACGATGACATGTAAGGTTGGTCCGGGCCGCTTCATCCCACTATGCCACCAATATCCAAAGTACATAGAAGATGCAATAACATGATCATCATCGCCCACATATAAACATATATGTACTACCCGTGCAAAGCACGTACGCATAGATCAGGCTCTGGTGCCACTGTTGGGTCCGCAGCATAGAAAACAAAAAAATTCCTACGATGAGAACTATACGCCAAAATCTATCTACTAGATACAGAGCAACGGGTGGACATACATCCATGGAGAACTTACCCTCGAAGACAACGAGTTTTGTTAACGAGTAGGAACTCATGGTTGATGTAGTCGTATGCTTGCCGATCTCAAGATCGTGAGGAAGTCCGAGCGCCGCAACTCAGCAGCGCATCCGCACTCGCACACACGTTCAAGCCACCGGACAACCTCCACCTCCTCGCTCCAGCGATCCAGCGGAAGCAGCAACTCCTTCCAGACAAAATGCCACCGGGAACATGTATCTCTCTAATCCGAGACCATGGGGGAATAATTCTAGAGGGGGAGAGAGATCCTTCACAAGGAGGTGTGTGGATGAAGGAGGGAATGGGTGGCCTTTTATAGGAGGAGGGGGGTGCCCCCTCTCTCCATGGCCGGTGCATGGGGGGTGACCCCTCACCTCCCCCATTCATGTGGTGGTAACCCCTCCACATTAAAATGCCTCTTCACATTCCCTTTTAAAGTCTCCACTTTAAATGCATTAAATTTCTCCAAATTTAATGCTCTCTCATTTAATAAAACTCTTTTTATTAAATTTATTCAGAATTTTGTTAATTACTTTAATTAACAAACATTCACATATAGCCCCTTGCAATATTTCAATATCACATGCAGAACCACCTTCTGTAATTTCACCCGAAACAATTTTCGGTTTCTATTGGAACAATTCCTGCGCTTTGCAATTCTTTCGTCTGAAACATATGTGCTCCAAAATGGTGTCCGGTAACTCTTAAGTGTGCCACCCTACGGTTCGTGAATAATGAAAACATGATCGAGACCCTTCTCCGATCAATAATCAGCAGCGGGACCTGGAGATCCGTACTGACTCCTACACATTCAACGATGACTCCTGTGATCGTGAGAACCTTTAACGCTTGTAACTAAATCCCTTTGTCTCTCGATATATTACATGTCCGAGATTCGATCATCGGTATCTCCATACCTAGTTTGATCTCGTTACCGACATGCACTCTTTTCTCGTTCCCGTGATATAACATTCTAGTGATCACATCACTTGCTTGCAAGCTATCCTAATGTGATATCACCAAGAGGGCCCAGAGTATATCTATCCGTCATCTGGATTGACAAATTCCACTCTTGATCCATGAGCCTCAACATAACACCTTGGTAGTACTGAACCCATCTTTATAGTCACCCTGTTACGGTGTGACGTTTGATGTTATCAAGATACTCTTCCGGTGTTAGCAATTAACATGATCTCATGGTCTAAGGACAAAGATTACTTCGTATGATGTTATAGCAATATAAACATAATGACTAGATCGTAATGCTATACTTCGGATGAATGTTCATCACATCATTTCACAAATGTTGTGACCTTGTTATTAACAACATCCATTGTCCATGATCAGGAAACCTTGATCATCTTGTTAATCAACAAGCTAGTCTATAAGAGAGGCATAACTAGGAACCATTTTTGTTTATGAAACACACATGTATTGATGTTTCCTATCAATACAATTATAGCATGCAAAATAAACATCTATCATATACAAGGAATACATAATGACAACTTTATTATTGCCTCTCAGGGCATATTTCCTTCAGCTACTACTTCTACAACCGAGAAGAGGGCAAAGTGTTTGTCGCTCAGAACGGTGTCTTCCTTGAGAAAGAGTTTCTCAGTCGGGGAGTCAGTGGGAGCGTGGTGCAGCTCGAAGAAATTCGAGAGGCACCGGCCAGCAGCAAGTCGGAAAGAACCTTGGAGGTTGAGCCGGTCATGGTACCTTAGCCGGCAACTGTACCGACAATGCGAAGATCGGCCAGATTGCGAAGTGTTCATGATGTGTTACTGTTGGACAGTGATGAGTCGGTAACTTATTCTGAAGCGATGGTGGGTTCTGATTTTGAGTCATGGCTTGGAGCCATGAGATCCGAGTTAAAGTCCATGGATGAAAATCAAGTTTGGAACTTGGTTGATTTGCCAGACGGTGCAAGACCCGTCGAGTGCAAATGGCTCTTTAAGAAGAAAACTGATATGGATGCAAATGTTTCTATCTATAAAGCACGACTTGTCGCGAAAGGGTTCTGACAAGTTCAAGGAGTTGGCTATAATGAGACTTTCTCTCCCGTGGCGATGCTTAAGTCAGTTCGGATCATGATAGCTATAGCAACCTATTTCAACTATGAGATATGGCAGATGGATATCAAGACGGCTTTCCTTAATGGAAATTTAATCAAGGACGTGTATATGATACAGCCCGAGGGTTTTGTTGATCCGGCTAATGCTGACAAGGTATGCAAGCTTCGTAAATCCATTTATGGGTTGAAGCAAGCATCTAGGAGTTGGAATATTCGCTTTGATGAGGTAGTCAAATTGTTTGGCTTCATTAAGAGTGATCATGATTCTTGTTTATACAAGAAGTTTAGTGCGAGCAAAGTGAACTTTCTGATCTTATATGTGGATGACATATTACTGATTGGAAATGATGTCTAGATGTTGCAAGAGACCAAGGAATCACTGGAAAAGAGTTTTTCAATGAAGGACTTGGGTGAGGTGACTTACATACTATGAATCCACATCTATAGAGATAGATCAAGGCGGCTCATTGGATTGAGTCAGAGTACATATTTGGATAAAGTGTTGAAGAAGTTAAACATGGAATCGTCTAAGAAGGGGTTCTTACCAATGTCCCATGGCGTAAAACTTAGCAAGACTTAGTGTCCTTCGACAACTAATGAGCGAAGTCGGATGAGTGTGATTCCGTATGCTTCTGCAGTCGGATCCATCATGTACGCTATGATTCGTACTAGGCCGGATGTTTCCTATGCTCTAAGTGTTGTGTGCAGATACCAGGCTAACCCTGGAGAGATCCAGTGGGCAGTAGCTAAAAATATCCTCAAGTACTTGAGAAGAACTAAGGATATGTTCCTGGTTTATGGAGGTAAGCATGAACTCAGTGTAATAAGGGGTTACACGGATGCAAGTTATCTTACTGACTCGGATGATTCTCGTTCACAATCTGGATATGTGTTTGTGATAAACAGAGGGGATGTGGGCTGGAAGAGTTCCAAGCAAGAGACGGTGTCAGCGTCTACGACAGAGGCTGAGTATATTGCTGCCTCTGAGGCGGCAAAGGAAGCCGTTTGGATGAGGAATTTCCATGGATCTTGGTGTGGTTCAGGGCTCATCCAATCGATTGGACGTGTATTGTGACAACAATGGTGCTATCGCACAAGCCAAGGAACCTAGACAACACCAGAAGAAGAAACATATACTCATGCGGTACCACCTGATTCGCTAGTTTGTGGATCAAGGTGATATCAAGTTATGCAAGGTACACACGGATGCAAATATTGCGGATCCGTTGACAAAGCCACTTCCATAGCCGAAGCATGAGGCGCACCTGAGAGCTATGGGCATTAGATGCCTAGACATGTGATGTCAGATGATTGACTCTAGTGCAAGTGGGAGACTGTTGGGAATATGCCCTAGAGGCAATCATGTATGATATTATTCCCAATGTATTCGTAAAGTTATTGTCCATGTATGAACTACTAATATATATCATTGAATATGCGATTCGATTGTGGAACTATATATTCATATTATTCATACTAAGTTGTCCTTGGTCGTTGAGGTTGTGCTGGACACACAACTTAGACTAATGTGAAAGTCAGCTTGATGACTCAGTTCCACTTGTCATGGGCATGGAGATGCTATTCCGACTTACACTGATTCGGCTAAAGAGTTTAGCGAATCGGACTGACCCATAGTTGAGATGGAACGAGTATGTTGTCATTTGCATTCTCAAGCAATGGAATCCTTCGACCTGAGGTGATCGCATGATCCGAGTTGTGGATCGCCAGCTTAGGTCCTATCAAACGTTGTTCTGTAAATGGGAAGTTATAAAGGTAGGGTTCGGGTTGGTTGTGAAGCAAGCGGCGTGACATGGATTACCAAGATGGTATTTGCCCCTCCGTAATAGAGAGATATTCTCTGGGCCCTCTCATGTGATATGATTCGGAAGCATGGCCATGTGCTACTCAATTAAGTGTTAACTGAGGAGTCGGACTAAGAGTTAGTCCAGTGAATCACATATCATGGTACGAGAAGAGAGTTAAGCTATTAAAGGGATGGCAACTACTCGCCTATAGCTTAACAGGTATATCGTGAGGCAAAGGGACTTGGATGAAAGTCACATTGAGAAAGGTTTGTCTTCTGACTTTACGATGCTTGGAAGTTGGCACGTCTTGCTAGAGGCCGCTACCAACTATCGACTCGGAGTGGTGACTCGTGTCGTGTCCAGGCGTACGTAAACCTATAGGGTCACACACTTAAAGGTAAGGAGCCGATGTGGATTCGATCCATGTGGAGATTGGGGTACGGCCTAGATGGGCCTCAAGCATTGAGCCTAGCTAGGAGTTTATATAAGTGGAGTGACAAGGGATTGTCCCTAACCTAGCCGTCACTTTCTCCACTCCCATTTCGGGCTAGACAGGATCTAGCAGTCCTCTGCCTGGAGCTTCCTTCCTGTCCTTGTGGATACCGGTGGAGGCGTTGCACGTGCGGTGCTGGAGACAAGGAGGTCCTTGGGGATCTGGACGTGTTGTACGGGGATCGTTCGGCACAGCATCAACTGACGCGCTTCATCAACAATCCGCACCTACGCATCTAGTGGTAAATCTCGTGGCCTATCACCTGAGCTGGATCTTGGGAGTACCGCATAGGGGGAAAGTTTTGTTTATCTCTGTGTGGCCCAACAGGCCCCCTTTCTCCTCTGCTGCGGCGAGCTTCGGCAGAATTCCGGCGAACTGTGGGCTCAAGCGGCTCTAGGGAGGGTGTGAGGGGATCAGTGGAAGGTGGTGAGTGTTGGAGTGTGGAGAAATGGGGTTGGGGAGTACTCCTTTTATAGCTAGACAAGGGGACCGAGAGGTGCAACGGTGAGCTCATTGGTGATGATGGTATAGGGGGCTAATGGCATGGGCGAGGTAGGCGGACGATGCGCTGTCTGTTGGCGGTCATCTACGGCGTAATGGCGCGGCTAGGGCAGTGGCGTTTGGTCGGGCGTGGCTGGCGCTCTGAGGGGGAGCGGCGGCATTTGACGCGGCTCATGGCGGGTGCTGGTCGCGCGATGGGAAATGGGCATCTTCGGGAGTGTGCTGGGGTCAAGGAGAAGCGGCATGAGCGGGCTATGGTCGAGGGGCGGCGTGTGCTGCCTTGTCGAGCGCGGCGCACTGACGCGCTTTGGACACAGCACAGAGGCTCGATGTGCGGCTGCTCTGAGGTGGTCCAGTGCTTGGCTGCGTCCATGGGGTGGACTGGGGGTCGCGGTAGGGTGCGGCGGAGCTAGGGGACATGCTGGGTAGGCGCGGCGTGGTCTCTGGCGCGTCATCCATGGTCGTCCGGTGATGACCATATTCGGGTGGCGCACCACTGTACTCCACGGTGAAGGAGGGTGTTGGTCTGGGCTTGGTTGGACTCAGGGGAGACAGGGGGAGTGGAGAGGGGGTGAGATGGTCGGAGATCACTGTAGAAATAGTGAAGTTAGGCCAGAGGTTTATCTGTGCAGACAAGGTGTTCGGTGCAATGGCCGCATGAACTTTATTTTTGAATTTTGGCTTCAAAAAATTTCAGTGCTCTTCACTTAAGCTTGAGATTCTATGTTTGCTTGGAGAGGTCAAGGGGAATTGAATTGCTAGGTTTTGAAAATGTGGGATCTTAACATATGAATTATATTCAAATTTGAATTGTCATTTTAATTGCTTTGGAATTTGGCTCTGTTGAAGTATAAAGTGGGCCTTGGTACTTTGTTACTTAGTCTAGCAAGGGGAGAAAAGATCTAGAAATGTTTCTGTTTGAAATTGACTTCTAGGAACACCTAAAGTGGCCTAGTGGATTAAAATTGCAAAAGTTACCATTTGCCGTATTTAATCTTATTTGAATTCTTTTTCTTTGGATTTTGTTTTTGAATTATCTAGATGATGTGGCATTCACCTTTGAATCATTTCACAACCATTAGAACAATCAAACATGGCATTTTTAAACAATTCTATATTAATGCAACACACACATGCATTCATAAATGTTTTAATAATAAAAAGTTTTTTGTTAACCCTAAATTGGGTGATTTAAACTTGATTAACCTTGATTAAAGTTTTGGGAGGTTACAATACTCCTATGGTTTATCGAGAAACACAAATCTATGGAACGATTCCTAAAATCTCAGGTGTTTTGCTAAACTTGTAACTCAAATATATTCCTTTATGAATGAATCATAAATTCTTTATTTTCTTGTTACAATGATTTTTCACTTCATCTTGAAAGTCTTTGAACATTTTCAAATATTTCACATTTCTTCCTCATTAAGTAAATATACACATATATACACTCAAATTTTCGAAGAAAGTATATGGAGTTGAAATCCATCGCTCACGAGTACACATAATGGACTACATACATCAACATGTATAATGTCCAATAAGTTAGTCATTCATTCTTCTTTGTCCTTCGAACAAAGTTTCAATTATCTCCAGGCAAGTCTCACAAGCATCATTTGATCAAAATCAAGGAACTCCAAAATTCCATCAACATGGAGTTTCTTCATGTTTTTATTTCCATTATAATTTAAATGGTGATGTCACTTTCTAAGTGATCTTTCCATCATTTGTCTTGCGACATTTTTAGCATTAGTTTTTATGGACGTGATTTCTCCAACTAGACTTGTAAATCATTCATCTTCTATGGAATATAGTAATTATTTGAACAAAATTTGTTCTCATAATACCTAAACATAATAACAATTATTAAAACAAATCTTGAAGGCAAGCTTTGATGTCAACGAGAAACACAACCACACTTTGTTTTCGATGAACGTCATCACATATTCTCTTGCTATATACTTAGGCCATTGCAGTTCATGAATAACATTGTTCTGTATGACACTTCACACCAACCAATTCGGTATCCAATACTCAAGAACCACATTGTTTAACAAGCAAAGAATACAACCATAACATGTATATCATCTATATACCTAAGCTGGACATTTTCACTTTTCTGCCAAATATTTTATAGATTCTCTTTCAACATTTCCTTTTCTTTTAAAAGAATCTATCAACATCATAGTGGCGCCATACACATGACACATATTCCAAAGCGTGTATAGTCAAATACTAATACCTTTGGGCTTGCACTTTGAAGTGGATAAAATGAGTTTAACTTTAATCATATTACTATGTTAACTCCCACTCAAAACTAACATCCCTCGAGTCGTTTTGGTGATTATATGACCCAAATTCACTACACCAAGACCGATCATCACGTGAATTGGTGCAGCTGCAAAGGCGAGCATCTATACGGTCATCATATCAACTATATGACTCATGCTTTACCTTTCGATCCGTGTTCCGAGGCCATGTACGTACATGCCAGGCTCGCTAAGTAAGAACCTTAGTACCCGCATGTGTAAAAATGTCTTACACCCGTTGTATGCGAATGTAAAGTCTATCACACCTTATCATCATGTGGTGTCTCGAAACAACGTACTTTCTTAACAGTGCATACTAAAGGAAGAGCACATTTTTGTCTTGATATTTTAAATGATGGATCATCTTATAATGCTACTAAAGCTCCATACAAGCAAAATAAGATGCAAAGAAACATCATTTGCAAAAATGATATGATATGGCTCTAGCACTTGATTGCTATCTTCTGCATACTGGTATGATCATTATCATTCCTATATGTGGAAAGATAAGGTCTATGGAACATACACTTTGGTATGTTATAATTTCCAAGATATCAAACCATGCTTCAAATCATAATATTACCATATCATAACACTTGCCTAGCAACAACTAAAATAGATGCTTCTAACTTATCCTTGCATGTTTTACGTGGTTTAGGGCTTTCGAAGATAGAACCGTTCTTACCTACGAACATGGAACCACAATTATGATAATCAAATTATTAGTAACCCGTTGTAAATTAGATATTAACTAGAGTGGGAGAGACAGACACCTGCTAGCCACTTATGCAAAACTAGTTGCATGTCAAGCGTGGATCATGTCTCATGTGCGAGGACATGTAAAGAAGTCTGGGGCGCTTCATACCACTATGTCACTAATATCCAAAGTACACAAGCAGATGCAATAAAATGATCATCAGCGCCCACATACTCCAATGTATTCTACACATACAAGTATCTACGCATAGATCCAGATCTAATATCACTATTGGGTTTGCAGCATAGAAACAAAAAAATTCCTACGATATGAACAACTAAGCACCAAGATCTATCTATCTAGATACAAGCAATGGGTGGATGTACATCCATAGAGAACTTACCCTCGAAGACCAACAAAGCATTACAAGATTGGTTATCATGGATGATGTAGTCGTACACTTGTCGATCTCAAGATCGCGATAAAGTCCACCAAGTCCAGCAGGTCCAGCACCAACAAGTCCAGCACCGCAAACTAGTAGCACATCTATGATCGCACACACGTCCAGCACCCCAACAACCTCCATACCTCGCTCTAGCAAAGCATCGAAGTAGTAGATCCTTCCAGAGAAACTATCGAGAACATGTACTTCGCTGATCTGAAGCCATGGAGAATTTACTAGAGGGGGAGAGAGATCCTTCAAGAGGAGGTGTGAGAGTGGAGGAGGAGGTTCTCATTATATAGGGGAGGGGAAGCCCCCAAGGGCCCATGCGCATGGCTTGGTGGTGTCCCCACCTCTCCCTCCATAATGGTGCGTGGAGCTTCCACTCACATAAACACACCTTCACTCACATGCATTAATTTTCCACCAAAATTAATGTATCTCTCATTTAATAAAACTATTTTATTTATTTTATTAAAAAAATTGTTAATTTCTTTAATTAACAAACATTCACATAAAACCCCTTACAACATTTCGATATCACATGCAAAACCAATTTCAGTAATTTGACCCGAAGCAATTCCGGTGCTTATAGAAATAATGCCAGCGCTATCAAAACCTTTCTCTGATATTATATCTGCCCCAATTCGTGTCAATATACCTTAAGTGTGTCACCCTATGGTTCACGAATAATGTAGACATGACCGAGACCCCTCTCCGATCAATAATTAGTAGCGGGACCTGGAGATCCATACTAACCTCCAAACATTCAACGATGACTTAGTGATCGTGAGAATCTTTGACATTGTAATTAAATCCCTTTGTCTTGCGATATATTACATGTCCGAGATTTGATCATCGATATTGCCATACCTAGTTTAATCTTGTTACCGACAAGTACTCTTTTCTCATTCCCATGATATAACATTCTAGTGATCTTATCACTTGCTTGCAAGCTATGTCAATCTGATATCACCGAGAGGGCCCAGAGTATATCTCTCTGTCATCAGGATGGAGAAATCCCACTCTTGATCCATGAGCCTCTACATAACACTTTCGGAGTATCTGAACCCACCTTTATTATCACCCTGTTATGGTGTGACGTTTGATGCTATCAAGTTACTCTTTCGGTGTTAGTGATTGACATGATCTCATGGTCTAAGGATTAGGGTTACTTCGTAGGACTTATTATAGAAATGTAAACATAATGACTTTGATCTAATTACTATACTTTGGGTGAGTGTTCATCACATCATTCGACCAATGCTATGACCCTGTTATTAACAACATCCAATGTCCATGATCAGGAAATATTTGATCATCTTGTTAATCAACGAGCTAGTTTAACTAAGAGGCATAACTAGGAACTCTTATTTGTTTATTAACCACACATGTATTAACGTTTCCAATTAACACAATTATAGCACGAGAAATAAACATTTATCATAAACAAGGAATAAGATAATAACCACTTTATTATTGCCTCTCGGGCATACTCCCTTCAAAAATAGCATCATGCTAAAATCACCCTAGATCATTTCACTTGTGCCAATTGCTAAAACTAGCAGCTGTGGTCATGTACACTGCCTCACCCGAGCTCCACCTTGTTCCTGGAGTGCTACACCACCCCTTGCTCGACACAAACCCACCCAAGACAGTCCATGGGAGTGAGATAAAGGAGTTAGAGCAAAATCTTGCCATTTATGAGTAGCAACAGCTCTGCCCTATCCTATCCCTCCCTAGGCCCCGCATTACATGTTCCAACTCCCGAGAAGCACCCTCGACCTCTATCTCCCTCACCCTCTAACCCCAGTAACCCCCAACTAGCGATGTCCAAATCGGACAGAGCGGCGTCCGCCGCACATGCATCACCCTCCTAGCAGTACCAAATGATGACAAACTCATGCGGGAGATAGCCTCTAACCCTACGCCTAACCTCGTCCCTCACGCATGTATGGCCGAGCCTTGGTCATGTCGTGTCAATTTGTTGAGTACGTCGCATGCGCTCACTATCATCATCTCCTAGCGTGCTCCCGAGGATCTCGGTCGGCTCCATCGCTTAGACCGCGTTGCAGCTGCGCCACGTTGCTCTCGACCGCCCAGCCTGGCCAACCCCGAGCTCCTATGCACTCGCACCACCCCGACATGCTCCTGGTGCACCATGGACTCGCCCAGTCAAGTTAAATAGGACCCGGCCTCGCACGCCCTCGACACCCACCTCATTTCACCCCAACGCCTCCCACTACCACCCAGAGAGCGGAGGCCAAGCCTCCCGCTCTCTTCCTTCCACTATTCTCGCCGCACTGCTGCGGTACTGAGGATGAAAGGATAAGGTTAACGTCACTGCATACCCTCTCTCTACCTTGCTCTAGTACTGTCGTGCATGCCTCGCTCTCTCCTACCTAACCCGCCTCTATTTTCTCCTAAGGACACACTGCAACAACGACGCAGCAGACACCTGAACCGTTCATCGCCACCATCGTGCCAGTGGAGCATTCCGGAGCAGAGACCGAGGTTGTCGCCCACCGTTGAGTTCGCCATCGAACACCGCATCCTCTCCAACCATCATCGAGCCGTCTACACCCCTAGGTGAGCCACCTCACTCCCCGCATCGCCGTAGTTAGGGTTAGCTCGCCGGCATCTATTTCCGCGAGGACGGCGCACCCCAGCCATCGATCCACGCTTGATCCAACGGCCATCAAGCGCCGATATCGTCCCTTCGCCACCATGCCCTCGCTAGAAGCCAGGGCCCAACCCGAGATTTAAAATCCATGGCCTCCCATGCTAGCCGCCATTGCTCTGGGATGGCCCAGCACTGTGCTGACCGCGACCCAGTAAACCCAGCCCAGTTCACCTTTTTGTTTTAGACATTTTTATTTCCTAGGATTTTAGCTACTAGGTTTAAAGCCAACAAATATTCTATGATTAACCAAATTGCTTGATTCATATTTTTCCTGGTAACTTATGAAAATATCTATCGTGTGGTACCAGTGGCTCTGCCTGATCCTTTTTATAAAATATCTGAGAGATTTCTCTCTATAATAATGTAGTTTTCACCTAAAAATGCTTAGTAATTGTTCTGTAAATAAAAAATTGTAAATCCAATTTCCATGCACTGTGTATCACTAAGCCTATCTAGGAAAATTTAATTTACTTGTTTTGGAGCTATAGATCTACTGTACTGTTACTCCCAGGATTATATCTGATCCATGTTTCTGTGTGCATGCTTTTGAGGTAAGACCAACTCTCGGCCCCTAAGAGATGTCTCATTTTTAAAAGCCCATAAATTTTGGTGCCATAGATAATTCTCTGTGAATTATTTTGTGTCTACTTGTCTACTGTGCACTAAAATAATCATTAAAAATCAACCATAACCGCTAAAAATGCAAATACAGTTTTGCTGGATTGGTATTTTCAATACCCATCCAGTGATATAAACTTTATACAGTGTTCTAGTACTATTGTTGGTCGTGAAAAAAATCCATGTTCTAGTTTAGTGATTACTAATATTTTCACCATAAAAGTTTGAGGAGAGCTTTTAGAGTAATTCTAGTGGCCATGCCTAGGTGTGTTTAGTAATTTTTGAAACATGGTTTGTTTCTCTGATTGTGAGCATGTGTACTATACTGAAGACATTGGTTTGTCTAGTGATTGATTGTGTGCTTGTTTGTTTGTTATTTATCCATCTTTACGACGATAGAAACGAATGAGGAAGAGTACGACGAAGGTGACTTTGAAGAGTTTGAAGTGGAAGACCAGGGACCATTTGCTGATCAAGGTAAACCACCACCTTTCTCACAAAACCTTGTCCTATCATGTTTTCTATGCATGGTTTTTATCTATCTATATAAGTTTATACATTACTTTATTGCTATTTTACAATATTATCATGTTTTATCTTGGTTCCTCCAAGTGAATACAAGTTGTACTACTAAGTACCCCTGTTGATGTTACCTATTCCGACCATAGCTTAGCTAAAGGTGTTTAACACCATACCCCCTTGGATACCACGTTTTGGCCAAAGTAAAACTATAGGTTGGGAAGACCCCAAAAAGGTTTACAAAAATGATTTATGGTAAAACCTTTGTGAGGTTTGACCTACCAAGAGAGTTTGACAAAGAAAAAGGGGTTTTGTCTTGAAAATAATGCTAAAGAGGAGAAGGAGGGATTTTTTTTACGAAAACGCACCCGGTTCTATGTAGCTTGCCAGAATAACTTACCCGTGTAACCACATTACCCAAAAATGGGATGGGGCCTAACTAGAAGTTAGTTTGCTCCGATATGGGTTTCCGCACAACTACTTATAAGGGATCGTCTCCCTCGAATGTTTGTTTTCCTTTAAAGAAAGGGTCATCTGTTGAAGCAATGATCTGGGGAGATGTGAACCGTCCTTGTAGGCGGTCAGGCGATACTATGAGCTTCTCATTGAAAGCACCCACTCTTAAAGAGTGTAAAATGTGCTCCGGTTGGTCTGTGGTACCCGACGTCCCGGCGTTGAGAGGAACAACTCATAGGGTAGGGCCCATATTGGAGTAAACTTTCCGAAGGTTGGGTTTGATTATTTGAATCCCACATATTGTTGTATGACGATCCGTGTTTGTTCCTGGCGGATGGATCAAATCTTGTGGGTAAAGTGTACAACCTCTGTAGAGCGTAAACCTATTCAAATAGTCGTGTCCACGGTCATGGACAGTTGGGAAGTTGTTGCTTAGTGGTGCTGGTTTTGTTTTCAAAAAGAGTTTTGGAAAGAAAAGACTTTTCTAAGCCTAGTGGTCTAGAAGGACACCGTGGGAAGGATGTGGTCTTGGCAGATGACAAGGATGTGTATGGGTGACTCGAACCTCCCTATTTCCAAAAACTTAAAATTTTAGTTTCCTAAGTTATGTTCATCAAAGTTTTGTAAAAGCAGAATAACCCCTTTTTCAGCCTTCCTAATACTACAGCCATAGTTGCATACATTTTTTTGTTCTTAAGGTGGTTTATAAGTACATTCAAAAGTATTCACTGACATTGACCCTAGCTATTTACTTGGTTAGAATATGATCAAAATGAAGGAGAATATGGAGGTGTCAATGGCAGATCCGTGAACTAGGAAGTTATCTGAGTCAAGAACCTATAGGGCTATGGCATGACTCGGGTCTTCTGCGTTTGTTGTTCTGCTACTATTCGGAATATTGCCCGATGTAGCACCTATGTAAGACTTATTTATGTATGACTTGTACTCGGTACTCTAATGGATGTGGCAATTTGGTACTAAGTCATTTATGCTCCACGATTGAAATGATCTTGGGATCATGGATGCTACGCATAAAGGGTATCTCAAATAAATAATTCGGGGTCCCCACAAAATAATTATTCTTACTATTCAAACTATTAACCATTTTTCCATTTTCAATTAAAAATGCACTAACTCATATCTTTTGAATATTTTTGAATCTGATAAAACTTTCCACATGAAAAGTGTTTGAATTTAAATAACTAATCCAAAACCATTTTATGTTCTCTAAAATAATTATTCTAACTATTCAAACTATTAACTAGTTGCCATTTTCAATTAAAAATCCATTAACTAATATCTTTTGCTTATTTTCGAATCTGACAACTTTCAACATGAAAAGTGCTTGAATTTGAATAATTAATCCAAAACCATTTTCTATTTTCTAAAATAATTATTCTAACTATTAAAACTATTTAACCATTTTGCCATTTTCAATTCTAACATGAAAAGTACATTGGGATTATAGTGAGGAAGCCATTGTAGAGGTTTCACTTGATGAATGAGATTTGTTATGAGAAAGTAATGGTTGTTGCTGGTAAGCATCAAGTGCTTATATTTGTGCACTCTAGGAAGGAGATGGCGAAAGCAGCTCGTGCAATTCGAGACACTGCCTTGGCTAATGACACATTGACTCGTTTTCTAAAGGATGAGAATTAAGTTCTTTGGATGTCATATATGCAAATGCTATCTCTCCCTTATGAATCAACACTAGTGTAAAAAAGGGCTTCTATTCCGCTATGTTACGGGCCGGGACTAGTGCCAGCACCATTCTAGGTTTGTAACGTGTCCAACGGCTAATAGCGCGGGGAAGCGCTAGTCCCGGGCCGTCCCGGGTCTCTAGTCCCAGTCTGTAACACGGCCCGGGACAAGAGACCTCGAGCCGGGTTGCTTCACTTTATGGGGACAATTAGTCCCGGCCCGTGTCATGGCCTGGGACTAAAAGGTCCTCCTATATAATACAGCTTCGTCCATGCCCTAGCCATGGCCATTTTCCCTCCAAAGCAACCGAGTTCATGCCCTTTTTTTCTCAAGATTTGTCAAGATTTGGTTGCAACCCCTAAATCCAAGGTTCTAAAAGGTTAGGAACTTCATCGTTTCATCTCTTATTGTTACTTTAGCTCAATGCGGTAGAAGTATAGACGGATTTGCTTACTCAGAAGTAGAGGATTTTCATATGTGTAATTTTAGGCAAATTTTGATTAGGCACACAGTTACAGAAAATTGAAATGTATAATTTTAGAGTTTCAGAGCTCAAAATGGAATGAGGATTTCACTGCTAGAACAATAATTAAAAACTCCACATTTTTCATGGTAATTGTTTTCTCCAATTCAAAACTTGGTATATGTAAATTTTTCAAAATTCAAATTTAATGCTCTAGAAGCTCACATTATAACTTGTATTAAATTGATCATTAATCTCTATTCATGATGTTGTGTAATGGTTTTTGATATACTTTTACAATAAAGCAGATGGTTCGAGAATGGATGTATGGTACTGACCGATGCTTTGGCGAGTTCATTAATGGTGTGCATGAATTCATCTATGGCTGATGCGAACAATCGGAATGGTTTTGTATTATGTCCATGTAGTGGATGTAGAAATCAGAAGGATTACTCTGACTCAAAAACCCTCCACAGACACCTGTTGAAGTCCATTTTCATGCCCAGTTATAATTGTTGGACCAAGCACGGAGAAAGAGGGGTTGTAATGGAAGACAATGAAGAAGAGGAGGAGTATGAGAACTATCATGGTTTTCCTGAGTACGGTGATACTTCCATGGGGGAAGCTAAATGGGAGGCTGAAGAAGAGGCACATGATGATGATCCCACTGATGATCTTGGTCAGACCATTGCCGATGCATGGAGAGACTGTGAAACTAAAAAAGAGAGGGAGAAGTTCAGTCACATGTTAGAGGATCACAAAAAGTTGTTGTGCCCAAATTGCGAAATGGTCCAAAAAGCTAGGTAGCACACTGGAATCGCTACGATGGAAGGCAGAGTGTGGTATACCTGACTCCTCATTTGAAAAGTTGCTGAAAATGATGAAGAATATGCTTCCAAAGGATAACATATTGCCCGCCAGTACGTACGAAGCAAATAAGGTTGTCTGCCCTCTAGGTTTAGAGGTTCAGAAGATACATGCATGCCCTAATGACTGCATCCTCTACCACGGTGAGGAGTACGAGAATGTGGATGCATGCCCGGTATGCACTGCATTGCGGTATAAGATCAGACGAGATGACCCTGGTGATGTTGAGGGCGAGCCCCCCGGAAGAGGGTTCCTGCCAAGGTGATGTGGTATGCTACTATAATATCACGGTTGAAACGTTTGTTCAGAAACAAAGAGCATGCCAAGTTGTTGCGATGGCACAAAGAGGAAGGTAAGTCAGACGGGATGTTGAGACACCCCACTGATGGGTCGCAGTGGAGAAAAATCGATAGAAAGTACCCGGACTTTGCAGATGATGCAAGGAGTTTATGGTTTGGTCTAAATACAGATGGCATGAATCCTTTTGGGGAGTAGAGCTGCAGTCACAACACCTGGCCCGTGACTATGTATCTATAACCTTCCTCCTTGGTTGTGCATGAAGCGGAAGTTCATTATGATGCCAGTGCTGATCCAAGGCCCGAAGCAACCTAGCAATGACATTGATTTGTACCTAAGGCCATTAGTTGAAGAAATTTTACAGTTGTGGCACGAACCCGGCATACGTGTGTGGGATGAGCACAAGCAGAAAGAATTTGACCTCCGAGCATTGCTTTTCGTAACAATCAATGACTGGCCTACTCTTAGTAACCTTTCAGGACAAACAAACAAGGGATACAATGCATGCACGCACTGTTTAGATGAGACCGAAAGTATATATTTGAAACATTGTAAGAAGAATGTTTACACGGGGCATTGTCAATTTCTTTTCCCCAATCATCCCTTAAGAAATAGTAGAAAGCATTTCAATGGTCAGGCATGTGACCAGCCGAAGCCTAAGGAACGTACTGGTGCTGATGTATTTGGTATGGTCAAGGATTTGGATCAAATAGTAATCTTTGGAAAGGGTCAGGGCGGACAATCTGTTCCGAAGGACGCTGACGGACACGCACCCATGTGGAAGAAAAAATCTATATTTTAGGAGCTACCCTATTGGAAATTCCTAGAGGTCCGCTGTGTAATCGACGTGATGCATGTGATGAAGAATCTTTGTGTGATCCTGCTAGGATTCTTGGGCGTGTATGGGAAGACAAAAGATACACCGGAAGCACGTAAGGACCAGAAACGTATGAAAGACCCAAAAGGCCTGCATCTAGAATGGTTTTTAGGTCATGCCAGCTACGCTTTTACCAAACAAGAGAAGGAAATCTTTTTTGAATGCCTGAGCAGTATCAAGGTCCCGTCTGGCTTCTCATCGAATATAAAGGGAATAATTAATATGGCACAGAAAAAGTTCCAAAACCTAAAGTCTCATGACTGCCACGTGATTATGATGCAATTGTTTCCGATTGCATTGAGGGGGCTTCTACTAGATTATGTTCGAGTACCCATTGTGGAGCTATGTGCATTTCTCAATGCAATCTCTCAAAAGATAATCAATCCTAAAGATCTACCATGATTACAAAATTATGTGGTCCAATGTCTTGTCAGTTTCGAGTTGGTGTTCCCACCATCCTTCTTCAATATTATGACGCACCTCCTGGTTCACCTAGTCGAAGAGATTTTCATTCTCGGTCCTATATTTCTACACAATATGTTCCCCTTTGAGAGGTTCATAGGAGTCTTAAAGAAATATGTCTGTAACCATGCTAGGCCTAAAGGAAGCATCTTCAAGGGCTATGGAACAGAGGAGGTCATTGATTTTTGTGTTGACTTAAGTTCCTGACCTTAAGGCAATTGGTCTTCCTCAATCGCGGCATGAGGGAAGACTGAGTGGAAAAGGCACTCTTGGAAGGAAATCAATAATATGTAGGGATGGGAATTCTTACATTGAAGCACATTACACAGTTCTACAGAATTCTATATTGGTGGCTCCATATATCGAGGAACACAAGCAAATTTTATGCTCCAACAACACTGGGAAGCATGACGACTGGATTAGAGATGAACACACGAAGACTTTCGGGGGTTGGTTGCAACATCTCAAAAAAGATAACACTCTTGGAGATGAGTTGTACTTGTTGTCCAGGTCACCATCTTCGATTGTATCAACTTTCCAAGGGTACGAGATGAATGGGAATACATTTTACACGATCACCCAAGATAAAAAGAGCACCCACCAAAACAGTGGTGTCCGGTTTGATGCAAGGAACGACAATGGGTCCAAGACCACATATTATGGTTACATAGAGGAGATATGGGAACTTGACTATGGACCTACTTTTAAGGTCCCCTTGTTTTGGTGCAAATGGATAAAGCTGATAGGAGGCGGGGTAAAGGTAGACGAGAAGTACGAAATGACAACAGTGGATCTCAACAATCTTGCGTACTTAGACAAAACATTCGTCCTAGCCAATGATGTGGCTCAGGTTTTCTATGTGAAGGACATGTCTATCAAACTGAGAAAAAGAAAAAATAAGCAACATAATACATCAGTCGATGAGCCAAAGCGCCACATAGTTCTTTCAGGGAAAAGAAACATCGTGGGAGTGGAGGACAGGACAGACATGTTAGAAGATTGTGATAAGTTTCATGAAATTCCGCCCTTTGCAATGAACACTGATCCAACAACCCTGTTAATTAAATAAGATGCTCCATGGTTACGGCGCAATCAGAAAGGTGAACACGCGAAGAAATGATGTGTAATATAATGTATTAAACATTTTATGTAACTGTGTTCTGAAAACTCAGAAGAAAACATTTATGTAATGTATTGTTCCCGAGCATTCTGAATAGTTCCAATGCAATCTTTTCATCTTTAGTCCCGGTTGGAGACACCAACCGGGATTTAAGAGGTTGCGGAAGGCTGGGGCCAGCACGAGCATGTTTAGTGTCAGTGGGTGTCTCCAACCGGGACTAAAGATGAACCTGTAGTCCCGGTTGGAGAAACCATCCGGGACTAAATGTGAGTGTCGACACTATTCCGTAAGTGGTAGAACTATTCTAGTGAGTGGCAACACTATTTCTGTAGGGGTTCCGCGTATGAAAACAATAAATTTTACCCTACGCCCCTGAACCCGTAAAGCTGCCACGACCTATCTATTAGTAATGCAGTAATGGGAGGGGCTTTTCGCGAACTTACCCTTGAAGACCGAAAAGCGTTGTAAACGCTCAGGAGAGTGTGGTTGATGTAGACGAGCCGAAGCCAACCTCAAGGTCGTGATGAAGTCCTCGCGCTCCTTTGGCTCCAACGACTTGAGTGCCTCAAGTGCGACACCTCGCGGGGAGTTACACATGTCCGGTGCCTGACGATGACTCTCGCTTCCTTGATCCAGCAGTACTTGCGGAAGTAGAGCTCCCGGATCTGAATCCTGCAGCGCGACGGCCCTCCGTGGTGAAGATGTCTCTCGTTCGCGCAGTCCAGACTTGGGACCACGGTCATGAGAGAGAGAGGGGGAGAGAGAAAATATCAATTAGAGGTCCTTCCAAAAGTGAGAAGACCTTTATTGATTATTGGTGTGTTTTATTTGGCCAAATACCCCCACTATATATAGGGGGAGGGAAGGTACTACCTCCCTCAAAGTCCCAGGGTGGGACTAAAGGAGAGGAGGGGGAGGGGTGGCACCGCCGGCCACCCCCATGGGCCCGCGTGGGGGGCTAGTCCACTAGGGCGCCGGGCACCCCCTTGGCCCCTTCTCCCTCTCTCCTTTCCCTAATTGGCCCTCTCCCCTCCGGGAATTGGCCCATTAAGCCTTTGACCATTTAAATTGATTTTTATCTTTATTAAATAATTATGAATAAATGATAAAATCAACATTTAACATTCATTCACATATTATTCAACCTCTATGGCTATGGAACACTTCCACCTCCACTCCGGACAACTCGGACTTACCAAAACCCTTCCAGTTTTCTCCCTACTATTCTTCGGTGATTTTTCCAATCCTATAAACACTCTCTAAGCATCATCAAGCCCTTAAGCGTGATACCCCACGGTTTGGGAACACTTCAGACATGGTCGGGACACTCCCGCACCAATGATCGATAGAGGGACCTAGATGGCCATGTGACCCCTATGCGTTCCACGAAGATCTTTTGTCGTTTGAACCGGGACAACCGTGTATTATTCCCTTTGCCTCTCGATACTTGTATTTCCCGAGATCTGATCAATGACATCACCATGTCGTGTTCAATCTCGTTACTAAACAACACTACTTGACTCGTTCCGACAAGTGATATCCCTGTGATCAAATCACACGTTGCACAGCTATTGGATATAACTTCTCCGAGTGGGCCCTTGAGTATCTTCCCGTCACATGGACGGACCAATCCCGCTCTTGACATATATTGCCTCAACGGTTTCCTTCGAGCACCTGAACACACCTTTATAACCACTGTTTACCAAGTGGCGCTTGATGCTATCAAAGCACTCCCGGGAGACAGTGATTGATATAGCCTCATGGTATAAGGAATAGTCTATGAGGATCCATTTCTAATTATCATAACTTGAACTTCATGACATGATAGGGTCACGATGTTTAGGTTGTGTATTGGTTCATCATCTCATTCTCAGAATGAGTTGACTCCATTTCCAACTGGCATAAATGCCACATGATCAGGAAACTTGATCATCTATTGACCAATGAACCAGTAACTAGAGTTTCACTGGGAACCCCTGGTTGTTTATATATCACACGTGTATTGATGTTTCCACTCAATATAGTTATAGCATGATATAAAACTTAATCATAAACTATATGAAATATGATAATAGTCCTTACTACTATTTGTCTCTAGGGCATATTTCCAACAATTTCGGTGCGTGGCAGCACTATGACAGGGGTGAGTGTCGACATTATGTCGTGAGTGTCGACACTATGTTGTGATGCTTAATCTATAAATAGGTATCCTTGTGAAGTTATTAACTGCAAACAATATGGTGTGCGGGAGCAGGGACAACACTACGGCCAACTTGAGGGAGATGCCACTAGAGCCCATTCCTCCGGCATCTCCAACAAGTTGGCCATATATGTACTCCCTAATATGTGAAACATGATGGCGTGCGAGAGTAGGGACAACACTACGACCAACTTCAGGGAGATGCCTAAGGATCTAGTCCACAGGCATCTCTCTGAAGCTGGCCATAGAGGCACTCCCTAATATGTGAAATTAGTTAGCTCCCCGACATATTGATCTAGCTAGAGAAGTTATGAACTACAAGATGGTGTGCGAGAGCAGGGACAACACTACGGCTAACTTTAGGGAGATGCCATAGGATCCAGTCCTCAGGCATCTCTCTAAAGCTGGCCATAAAGACACTCCCTAATATGTGAAATTAGTTAGAATAGAACAGCATCTTCATATATAGTTCAGGAAAGTTGTAGAGAGACCAAAACTAGTAGGCAACGATATATTAGTCCCGGTTTCCTAACTAGGACTACGGAATCAGGACTAAAGGCGTCCCCCCTTTAGTCCCGCCGGTCCAGCCACAAACCAGGACTAACACTCAAGACATTTAATATTATTTAAAAATTGGGTCTAAAGGCCCCCTTTAATCATACTCATATCTAGCCCTATAGTACACAACTTCAGGGTCATCTTCGTCTTCGTCATCATCATAATCGTCGCTAGGCGCATGCGGCTGGATCCTAAGCCTAGCCATGGCATATTCCAGGGGTACCTGCCACTCCAACCTCAGATTCACGACGTGCAAGGGAGGGGGCTCCTAGATGACGATGTCGCGTAGCCCGCGACCTTCACCATCCCCACCCTTCTTGTGGCTCTGTGGAGGGTCAAAGTGCGGCCATCGTAGGCGAGGATGATCTCCCTGGGCGATGTAGTGCATCACACCGATGATAATCCGGTTCGCCCACCAGAGGCGGCGGTCGGCTTCGTTGTGGTTCACCATGGGCGGGCCGTCTCCCTCATACCTGGCAAGTTCCCTATCCCGCCGGTTAGTGAAGAAGGCATTCCAGGTGTCGTAGTTGTCGGGATCCCAATGGGGCTCCATCCACTGCTCCGTTGTGAGCTCGAGGTAGAAGTTGTTCGTGATGGCCGCCTGGTGTGCAGAACCTTGAGGCACAGGAGGGACATGAACTCCTCCAACGCTCAGCATCCAGTCAGCGGGCACCCGGTAGCCCGACTGGCATGGGTAGCTAGAGGCGCACATCACCTCGGTCTTTTCGAGTGTGAAAATGGCCTAGTATGCAGTGTCCATTATTGAGAGAGGAAGGCGTGGATGTGTGGATAACCATGGTGCAGTCGGACTAGATATAGAGGGAAAGGGCGGGAAAACATAGCGGGAACCGATCGGAAATGGCAGGAAATATCTTTAGTCCCGGTTAGTGGCTCCAACTAGGACTAAAAGATCCGGTTAGAGGAAAAAGGCGGGAAAGCATAGCGGAAAGCGGTGGGAAATGGCGGAAAATATCTTTAGTCCCGGTTAGTGGCTCCAACTAGGACTAAAAGGCCCGGTTAGAGGGAAAGGGCGGGAAAGCATAGCGAAAAGCGGTGGGAAATGGCGGGAAATAGCTTTAGTCTCGGTTAGTGGCTCCAACCGGGACTATCGACAAGAGTGTCGACATTATGTCGTGAGTGTTGACACTATGTTGTGCTGCTTAATCTATAAATAGGCATCCTTGTGAAGCTATAGGGGTAGACGATTCGGGGCCCCCGGTTTAGGATTTCGCCGGAGGAAGACCACCGGAGCGTCAAAATCGCATGAAAACTTGCAGGCATGTGTCTCTACCATATGCGTGTAAGTGTGGTGCAAGGTTGGTAGGTGGAATATGTAGGTCTGTCAAATTCTAACACTTTTCATGTTGAATTTTTTGTCAAATTCAAAGATACAAAAAAAATAGGTGTTATGAATTTAAAAAGTTATAAATGTTTTTGAATTTAAAAAGACAAAAAATAGTGAATACACTTTGAAATGAGAATAGCACAATTTGATGCATGGTATAAAGAGATATATGGATGATATATTAATATTCCTTATATTTTTTAATAATAATAGACATATTATTTGAATTATTTGGATTTATTAAATAGGTGCTATGAATTTCCAAAGTTATAAATGTTTTTAATTCTAAAAACATACAAAACACCATCTATTCCCGGGTCTAAACAAGAGTCGGGACTAAAGGTCTGGCAGCGCGCGAAATATGGCGGAGGCCGAAATAGCCTTTAGTCCCGGGCTATGGCATGACCTGGGACTAGAGGAGGGCCTTTAGTCCTGGGTCGTGCCACCGCCTAGGACTAAAGGGTCTCTAGTCCCGGGTCGTACCACGGCCTGAGACTAGAGGGCTACGGCATATAAACCGCCGTGGTCTCCTTCTTCCCGATCCGTTCTCTCAATCTCTACGCACCGGAGGCACCCACAAAGACCCAACGCCGGCAGGCTGCCTGAATCTCACGCACGCGCCATCGTCCACCGTCCGTCGTCTGCCTCCGAGCCTGTGCCGGTGCTCGAGCCGCCACCACAACACACCCGCGCGCCTGAGCCGCTCGTGCGATCGACGCCGCCACAAGCGCATGCGCTGACCGCCGCTGCACTGCGCTCGACTGCCGCCGCACGCTGTCGTCACCATTGCCATCGTCTCCGGTGTCGTCGTCGTCCTCTATGCGGCCCTCCCCTAGCTAGTTCCCTATTAATTAGTGTAATTAATTAGTAGTAATATAATTAGTTAGTAGTAATATAATTAGTAGTATTTCTGCCGGAGGAGGTGAGGTTGCGGTGGTCTGGCTTGTGAGTCTGCACCAAGGAGGTTGCGTGGTGGTGGTGGTGGGTTGCCGGGGCTGCCGCCTCGAGGACGTCATGCTGTGGTGGTGGAGGCAGCCCTGGCGGGCTGATGGTTGCAGGTGGTCCAGCCTTGTGCACGATGCAGGATGACAAGTCAAGATCCAGGCAAATGCCTTGTCCTTGGTAGCTGGCCGGCCGGCAGCGGGCCAAGGCCGGAGGGAACAGTGGATGATGGTGGTGTTGGCATTGCGAGTTGTGTGGCAACGATGACAACTGTGAGCGGATCTGAGTCGTGGCCTGCCCTTTGTCACCATCTGACCCTGCTATGATGGTGAAGTCGGAGCTCCGATGGCGCGGCGATTTGTGACAACAATGCCACCTGATCGGGCATGGTTTTCGTTGGTGCAAGGGATGCAACTTTCTCTTCTGAAGGTCACTGTTAAAATCGGAGCTGCCTCCTCCTCGACGCGTGTGGGGTTGACTGTAGTAGGAATTATTAGTAGTAGTAGTAGTATTTTGTTTGGTTTAGTAGTATTTTAGGGTTTATTGTAGAAATTTTAGGGTTTTATGGTTTATGTCTATTTTAGGGTTTAGTGTAAATATGTCTATTGTATAAATAAATTTGTGGTAGAGTAATATGTCTATTTTAATTAGGGTGGAGTAATATATTTGGTAGAGTAATATATTAATATGTCTATTTTTTCTAACTTGTTTTACCTTTCTTTCTAGAATAGTTAAGTGATGGATCGTCACCCCGAGGACGAACTTCTTGAGGGCATGATAAGAGGTGAAATTCCTCTTATTACTAGAGGTGAAGATGTTGTAGACGAGCGCATAATAATAGGTGAAGATGTTGTAAACGGGGACGAGATATCGTCATTTCTAAATCAATCTGGTGATGGACATCAGCTAGAACTGATGGATGAAAGGCAAACAAACCACAATGGAGGCCCCTCGACAACAAGCAGCGAGGTGCATATATATATATATTAAGCCTCTTGTGACTAGATGCATTAAATTGATCTAGATATATATATATTAATCACTCTCTCTTCTTCTTTTAGCCCTTCGGATCGACCAAATCGACAGTTAAAACGAAACGAGGCTTGACCAAAAAATTGGATGGTAATCAAAGGTTTACCATTGATGTAATAGATGATACTGGAGAACCGATTGATCCAGAAAAGCATGCAAAAATGTTTGTAAATCAATGCGGGGTGATTGTTAGGGACAACCTCCCGATCACCATTCAAAACTGGAATAAGTCAAAGAAAAAAGGTGAAGAATTCACCAGTTATGTCACCAATGATGCCAAAGATGACCATTGGGAGAAGCTCATAACACATTTCATACTACCTCTAGAGTATGAAGAATTCGAGGCAGATGGTACTACCCCAAGGCCGGGTGGGCTTGAAAGAAGAGCGAAAGTCAAGGAGTGGGCTTTATCGAAGATGGGCGAACTGTATCGGAACCACAAGAAAAATTTATACGCGAAGTTTGTCGTGAAAAAGAAAACTCCAGACTTCAAAGGAGAATACGAGAAGTTGAGAGAACAGTGGCCTGATTTTGTAAAGTACAAGCTATCTTCTGTAGCCAAGGCAAAGTCAGAAAAGAATGCGTTAAATGCTGCCAAAAAGAAATACCACCATAAAATGGGGACATGTGGCTACAAGAGTGCCGTGCCTAAGTGGGAAAATATGGAAACCGACATGAGAACTAGAGGGATCATTCTCGGTACAGATGGATGGCCCGAGAGGTTAAAGCACTGGTGGTATGGGCACGGGGGAAAGTTGAACCCAGAAACAGGGGCGACAATTTTTCAAGAAAAAATTCTAACACCCTCCAATGCACTTGTTCAAGCAATGGCCGATGCTCAAGCGGGATTGTTTCAGCCCGATAGAGAGAACAACAAGCTAACACACGCCCTCGGGAATCCTGAAAAAGGTGGACGAACACGAGGCAAAGGCGTCGGTGTTACATGGAAGAAAGGGTTTCCCGAGTACGATGACAGTTATAGAAGTCGTAAGAGAAAGAAGGACCGGGAGGCAGACTGGATCAGGAAGAGAGAAGAGGACCTAGCTGGGATGAAGAAGCTGGTGGAAGCAATTAGCCAAAAGACATCTCAGCCGCATGATGATGGTCTTGGAATGGATCATAGCCAGCGGCGAAGTAGTGTGGCTTCCACAAAGGTCCAACCTGGTGATCAAACACTGCTAGATGATGCATCAGCGCCTCGCTACCCCGTGGACAATGTCAGAGAGATGACACAATGTGAGCTGCATCAGCCAATGAACAACCTATCCTTCATGGTGGCGATCGGCACCGCTTTTACCTTGTCTACCTAGAGCACTCCACCATTCACTTTCGATTCCACCTGGCTATGCTCGTGTCTCGGTGGATGACCTAGTGGAGGATTTTGCGGACCTAGAGATTGACATCGCTACACCTGAAGGACTTAGGAAACTGGGAGATGTCAAGCACCACATCATTCTATGGAAGAAGAAGTACATCAAGTTTCCAGGCTCGGCACCAAGGCCACCGACTCCAAGGAATCCAAGTCAACCATCCCTCGACGAGAGGGATTTCAATCGCCAACCTTCAAGTCCTCCATCCCTCGATGAGAGGGATGTCGATCGCCACAGCACGAGTATATCTTGATCTCCACCTCCGCCTCCGCCCCTGACTAAAAAATGGATGGCGGTCGTCCCTCACCCGCGCCCCACTCAGAAGAAAGGTCGTAGTACGTCGAATATAGTCGACATCCCGCCAGCTCTTCCGAAAATACCTTATGACATGACTGATGAGGAAAACAACATGATATCGGCTGCCCAAACTCAGGATTTTTTTGCAACAAAAAAGCCCGAGCCAAAGCTGGTATTTACTGAACAAAACAAAAAGTGGGCTAAGTCCTTTCTTGAGCAACCATCCCAAGTATCGTTGTATCTGAAATCAGACTATGATCACGAAATTATTAAGCAAGCAAAGCAGAAATAACAAGTGCAAAAAGTGGAAAACAAGTTGCCCAACTCGGACAACAGAAGATTCAGTCGTCCCCCCCTCCCCCCCTCCCCCCCGCTCAAAGGGATTTCAGATACCGACAAGGCCTTCAAAGCCGAAATGGATAAGGACATGCAAATAATGGACCCCAGAGCCAGGTCTGTCGCTGCACTATTGGGCATCACTATAGCGACGGCCAAAGAACTTGCTATGGCGGCAGGTACGTCTCTTGGTCAATTCTTAGACTATGAAGATATGCCAGTGGGGTCGGGTAGTACGGCAATATGTTAAAGGGGAACCTCTAGTCAGTCATGAGGAGCTCACGCGTCTACCAACACATATACGAAATCTGCATAATTGGTACACTGCGCAAACAGAGAAAAGGCACCAGAAAGAATGGTTTTCTATGACCATTAGAAAGGAGCATCACTTCAAAGAGTACTCGATACAGGTTCAAATGATCGAACGGTTTCAGTTATACAATCAGCATGCCCTCAACAAATCTATCCTCGGTTGCTATTGTCTATAAGTGATTTATTTCTGTAATTAAGTCCTTAGATCAGCTAGTTCATTTCATGTAATATATCATCCTGAATATATATCCTTTTGTACGGTATTATATTCTGCAGAATGAAGATGCTTGAATGCAAAAGAGCAAGAGTATATGACGTTGGGTTTATTGACCCATATATCATTAATGAATATACATTACACAATCACCCCAATGACGTGCAGGATGACCTGTACACTTTTTTAATCGAGCAAAATTTCGTCAAGCACATACTATTTCCTTACAACTTCAATTGAGTGTTTATGTCTTGTACACATTCTTTTTTAAGTGTAATTGATGAATTATGCATGTATTCTTATGTAAACGTCTGTAGGTTCCACTGGATCTTGCTAAACATTCAAGTTCACAAGTCCCTAGTTGAAGTCCACGACTCATTAAGTTGGGACCAAGAGTAGTGGCGCGACATGAAAGCAAAGCTCCATAAGTAATTTCAAGCATTATCGCATTACATCAGCCTCTTTCGTTCATTTCCTGATATCAAGTAACTAATAACTCCTCTGTTCATTTTCTTTGCCGAGCAGGTGTTGGACACAGTTCAGACAAAAAATAGATGGTCCATTCAAAGATGAGCTAACTTATAAAATGGTGAAGAGCTTGCAGCAGCCACCGGGGACTCATTTAGTTGGATTCTATGTCTACGAGTACATTCGGGAGTTGATCAATGAGCGGAATGTTGGTTCATATTATATTCATGGTTTGCGGGAGAATCTAGAGCCAGAACTGTGTGCACGAGCAATTTAAGAGGAACTGGCGAGATTTCTGATGAAGGAGGTCATTGATGTAAATGAAGAACATTATATGGACGACGAGGAACTATATATGTCTTAGTGATCTCCATGTAGTTGATATGATATATATATCATCAATGACCATGTAATTTCAAACATTTCCGTCCTTTTGATATGATCGAATATTGTATATATGCATGTATGCTCGCAAGATATTGAATATTACTTATATATGCATCAAGGTGTACTGTGTATGTAGTAGCGTAGAATAAGTGTACAAAACATTTTTGTAATTATAGTGAAACACAAACAAAAAACAAAATGGAAAAAACAAAATGAAAACACAGAATCTCTGTCGTGGCAGAAAAACACACGAATCTCTACCGCAGTAGGAACCAGTATAGTCCCGGGTGGTGTTACGACCCGGGACTAGAGGTGTTCCGCCACTAGCCGCACGGAAACTGCCACGTGGTGGACTCTAGTCCCGGGACGTAGCAAACCGAGACTAGAGATAGGGGTCTCTAGTCCTGATCTAGCAGTCCTGGGTCTCAAACCGGGACTAGAGCCAGTTCCAGACCGGGACTAGAGGACCTTTTTCCACCAGTGCAACAACTGCCTATTGAGAGTCAGTTCATATCTAGATAAGCAGATCCGTTAAATCTAGAGATTGTCTTGGGAACTATTCAAAATGTTCATGACATAAAGGTTTAATATATATATTATATACAGTTACATAAAAGATTTAATACATTATTACACATCACCAACATCCCCATCTAGTGTTGGGGTTTTCTTCTGCACCGTAGCAATGGAGCATCTTCATTATTCAACAGGATGCTTAGGTAAGTGTTCACTCTGAAGCGAGGAATTTCATCAAACTTATTATAATCTTATGACATGCATGTCTTGTCCTCCACTCCCACGATGTTTATTTTCCCTGAATGAACTATGTGGCGCTTTGGATCATCCTTTGATGTATTTGTTTGCTTATCTTTTCCTTTTCTCGGTTTGGTAGACATGTCCTTCACATAGAAAACCTGAGCCACATCATTAGCTAGCACGAATGATTCGTCTCTGTACCCAAGATTGTTAAGATCCACTACTTTCATTCCGTACTGCTGGTCTAACTTTACCTCGCCTCCTGTCAGCTCGACCCATTTGCACTGAAACAAAGGGACCTTAAAATAAGGTCCATAGTCAAGTTCCCATATCTCCTCTATGTAACCATAATATGTGTACTTTTTCCCATTGTTGTCTGTTGCATCAAAGCAGACACCATTTTTTTGGTTGGTGCTCCTTTTATCTTTGACGATCGTGTAAAATGTATTCCCATTTATCTCGTACCCTTGGAAAGTCAATATAGTCGAAGATGGTGACCTAGACAATAAGTATAACTGATCTCCAACAGTGGTGTTATTCATGAGATGTGTCTACAACCAACCGTCAAAAGTCGCAATGTGTTCAACTTTAATCCAAGAGTCAGACTATCTTGGGTTTTTGGAGCGTACAATATTCTTGTGTTCCTCGATACACAGAGTCGCCATGGTGGAATTTTGTAGAACTATGTAGTGTTCTTGAGTGAAAGAATGTTTGTCCATACTTATCATTGCTTTTTTTATAGCGTTCCTTTTCCACTTAGTCTCCCCTCATGTCACGATTCAGGAACACCAATCGGCTTAAGGTCAGGAATACAGTCAACACAAAACTCATCAATGACCTCCTCTGTTCCATAGCCCTTGGAGATGCTTCCTTATGGCCTAGCACGGTTATGAACATATTTCTTTAAGACTCCCATGAACCTCTCAAAGGGGAACCTATTGTGTAGAAATACAGGACCGAGAATGGTAATCTCTTTGACTAGGTGAACTGCGAGGTGCGTCATAATATTGAAGAAGGATGGTGGGAAGTGGGAACACCAACTCGAAGCTGACAAGACATTGGACCACATCATTGTGTAACCTTGGTAGACTTTCTAGATCGATTACTTTCTGAGAAATTGCATCGAGGAATGCACATACCTTCACAATGGATGATACGTCCAAAACGTATCTACTTTCTCGAACACTTCTGCTATTGTTTCTCCTCTAAACTTGTGTGATTTGGATGCAACTAACATGGACTGACGCTTCTTTCAGCAGAATTACCTTGGTGTCTAGTTTTTGTGCAGAAATCAACTATCAGGAAAAATCCCGGAAAATATGCCAAAAATCCTATTTCACCAGAAGACTCCCAGAGCCAGAATACGAGACGGAGTGGGGCTGGGCCCAGGCCACACCACCTGGCCACGCAGGCTAGGCCTGGTCGTGCCAGGGGTTGGTCTGGCCACCCCAAACACCCCCTCGGTCTCCCTCTTTTCCTATAAGTTGCTTTCTGACCTAAAAACTCAGAGGGGGTTCGACGTTTTTCTAGAAAGAGTTCCGCTCTGCCGCCACCACCAGATTCCACGATTCAGAACCAAAAACTCCGTTCTGGCACCCTGCCGGGACGGAGAATTGGAGGAGATCATCGCCACCATCATCACCATCACTTCTCCATCGACCATCCATGTTTCCCCCATTAATGAGTGAGTAATCCCCCGTTGTAGGCTATGGGGATGGTAGGGATTGGATGAGATCGTTCATTGTAATGGCATCGGATTGTTAGGGCATGGTGCCTAGTATCTACTATTGTGCTTTTTGACTTTGTTGCAACTTGTTATGCTTAATGCTTTTAACTAGGGCCCGAGTGCCATGATTTCAGATCTAAACATGTTATTGATTCATTATGATAGTATTATTTATGATCTTACCTGCAAGTTGTTTATAGACGTTGTTGTCCGGAACCAATGGCCCCGAAGTGACAGAAATCAGGATAACCGGAGGGGATGGCCTTGATGTGAGGATCACATGTGTTCACGGAGTGTTAATGCTTTGCTCCGGTGTTCTATTAAAAGGAGCACCTTAATTTCCAGTAGTTCCCTTGAGGCCCCGCTGCAAATGGGCTGGAAGGACAAAAGATGTTGTGCAAGTTCTCATTGCGAGCACGTATGACTATATATGGGACACATGCCTAGGATTATCTAGTACTTGGATGCTTTATCTTATTTATCTGCAAATGCCCTATGTCTTGATTGCCATGTGAATTGTCTTGTCCGTGCAACGCCCGTCCATCCATCCCTATGCCTACCGCGCTCGAATCCTACTGTTTACTGCTATCATTACTACTGTCTTTACTTTTACTACTGTTGTTACTTTACTATTCCTACTACAAAACTGTTGCTACTGATAAACTGCTATGAGCAAGATTGTTTCCAGGTGCAGCTGAATTGACAACTCGGTTGTTAAGGCTTATAAATATTCTTTGGCTCCCCTTGTGTCGAACCAATAAATTGGGTTTCACTTGCCTCGAAAATACTGCGATACACCCCCTATACTTGTGGGTCATCAAGACTATTTTCTGGCGCCGTTGCCGGGGAGCATAGCTTTATTTATCAAGTTCACTTGGATTCATTATTGTTCGCTGCCATCCATCCATCATGGGCAAGTCTCGTGATGGCAAGGTTCATATTTTACCATCCACTACAAGAAGAGGTATGGTTCTGAACACCTCTATTGCTCTTGATTCACCGTTTGTTATGAGTAAGCTCGTTACACCACCACATACACATGCTACACACACTGCTACTAATGCTGAATCTGAAACTTCTGATACTTATGATGCTGCTTCTACTGTGCTTGATAAGAGTGGTTCATTAGGTCCTTTCCTAGATGCTACGATTGCTAGAACTATAGCTGGAAATACTGAAACTCCTAATGAAGACACTACTACACCTGTTAGTTCACCTGAGTCTAGTGAGAGCTATGATATTGAAGACGATTATGTTGAGATGACCAATGAATTTATTAAAGAATGTCGAAACACCCATGATAGGAGTGCTCCTAAGAGTCTCCTTGAGAGGTGTACTATTAGACCCAAATTGTCTACTAATGGTAAGTTTGCTGCTTCTCCCATAAACATTAAAGATAAATATTATGATTTCTCTCTTGATCTATCCTACATAACTATTGTTGAGAAAGAACCTTTTTGTGGGACTAAGATTGAAAGTGCGGTAGCACATATGACTGAGCTTTCTACCATGAGTGGCTTGTTTTCTGATAATATTAAGTTGCGCACCTACTTTGTTGCTAAGATTTTCCCTTTTTCACTGAAAGGAGAAGCTAAAACTTGGTTTAGTAATTTACCTCCTGAATCTATTGATAGCCCTGATTGCTTGATTAGTACTTTCCTGCAAAAATATTTTCCTCCTAGTGCTAGACATGCTATTTTGCAGGAACTTTTTGATTTTCAACAAGGAGAAAAAGAGATATTGCCTGAATCATGGGCAAGGTTTTGTGCTTTTATTCATGCACAGGCTGGATGTCCATTACCTAAGAATGAGCTTCTTGATATATTTTATAATGGACTAACCGAAGAACCTAGGACATACCTAGATAGTTGTGTTGATTGTGTTTTCAGGAATAGGACTCCCAAGGAAGCTGAGGAATTAATGGCTAAAATAAGCAAGAATTATGAAGATTGGACTCCTCCTAAACCAGCTATACCTGAAACAATTATACCTGAACCAGCTATACCGGCGCCTATACCATCATCTAAGAAGAGGGGAGTTATTGAATTGAATGATGAAGTGATGAAGGAAGCTAAGAAATGTCTTAAGGAGAAGGGAATTAAAGTTGTAGATGTCAAGAATTTACCTTCTATAGAAGAATTGTGTAAGCCAATTCCCCATTCATCCACTATTGAGGTACACTCTCTCCAACACTTTGATGAAGGTGATATTCCTTACTCTAAACCTCCTGATCAATGCTTAGAAGAATTCGATATTTTTATTGTTAAGCGGGATAATTTTAATAAAAGGGTGCAAAATCATCTAATGGAAAACACTAGAGATATTGTTGAGTTAAAAGATATTGTGGAAAGAACCTCTAATGATGTTAAAATGCTTGTGAAACATTTTCAAATGGTTCAAACTCAAATAGATCAACTCATTAAAGTGCAAAAAGACTTGCTAATTAATGTTACCAAGGAAAAACATGCTTATGAGATTAGAACTAGAAGTGGTGCTGCTACCCAGGATCCTCTATATCCTGAGGGGCATCCCAAAAGAATTGAGCAGGATTCTCAACAAGCTGAAAATAGTGGTACTACTCGTAAGAAAAGAAAAAAGAAACATAAAACTATTGTAGAACCCTCTGAACCAGCTAAAGATCCTAATAGTATATATGTCTCTGATGCTGAAACTGAAAGTGGTAATGCAGAAAATGATGTTCCTGATAAAGAAAAAGTTGAAGAAGAACCTGTAGGGCACACTAAGAATACTAAATACACTAAAGAAGATTTTGTTGCTAAGAAACATGGTAGTGAAAGAGAGCCTTGGGTCCAAAAACCTATGCCTTTTCCTGATAAGAAACACAAGTTAAAGGAAGATGAACACTATAATAAGTTTTGTGAGTGGATGAAACCTTTATTCTTGCAAATTCCTTTGACTGATGCTATTAAATTGCCTCCGTACACAAAGTATATGAAGGATATTGTCTCGAATAAAAGGAAGATCCCTAACAAAGAAATTTCTACTTTGCTTGCTAATTATTCCTTTAATGGTAAGGTTCCAAAGAAACTTGGAGACCCAGGGATTCCAACTATTCCTTGCTCTATTAAAAATAGTTATGTTAGAACTGCTTTGTGTGATTTGGGAGTAGGAGTTAGTGTTATGCCTTTTTCTCTTTATAAGAGACTTCAACTTGAAAAACTGATACCAACTGATATGTCTTTGCAAATGGCTGATAAATCTACTACTATTCCTATGGGTATATGTGAGGATGTACCTATTCAAGTGGCTCATAATTGCTTGATATTAACTGATTTTGTTGTGCTTGAAATGCCTGAAGATGATAATATGTCTATTATTCTTTGGAGACCTTTTCTTAATACTGCAGGAGCTGTTATTAATTGTAATCAAGGAAAGGTGACCTTCAATGTTAATGACAAGGAACATACTGTCTATTTCCCCAAGAAGATTGATAGGACTTATGGTTTGAATTCAATTGAACATGTTGAGGGCATTCAAGTTGGAGAAATATATTGTCCCATACCAAGAGAAAAATTTGAAACTATTATGATTGGGACCATTGCTATCAAGGTTGAGGTAACATAATCATTAGTGGAATACAAAGTTTTGTTTCATATAAAATTGTTTTGGTAACAAGACCTGATCAACCTTGTTAACAAAAGGATTTCATTGAACAAAACAATGTTTTCACCATGATTATCTCTGCTTACTTCTATTCTATCATTTTAGTTTTTGCTTTCGTTTAGTTTTCTTTTCTGTTGCTAGTTGCTTGCATGTTAGAGTGTACTAGAAATTTTGTAGTTCTAGCCTTGTTTTGTCATTGCATCATTCCAAAAAAAACTTTCTATCAGAAAATCATTCATCTATACCTGAAAATTGCCCAAAAATAAAGTGTCTCGAAAAATTCTAGAAAATTCATATTAAATTTTTACGTGAAAAAGGGGCAGATGAGTGCCTGGAAGGTACCAGGGGGCCCACCAATCAGGCACACCACCTGGTGGCACGGCCAGCCCTGGGGCGCACCTGCCTATGGTGTGGGCCACCCCTGGCCCTCCACTCACTCTCGCACTTGCCACTTTCTTCTCTATCCCGAGTAAACACCAGTTCATTGCTCGAAATCGCGTTCTTGCTGTGCTTGCCCTCGATTTTTCGATCTCCTTGCTCAGCCCATATTTGTTGCTGAAATTTGGAGCATTTGTTCTCCGGTATGCGACTCCTCCGCTTGTCCAAGTAGATTTGTGTTTAGTGGTTTATATCTTGAGTATTTTGCTGTTGTAGGTGACAGGTTGTGAGAGCTTGTAAGCTTGTTTGATGCTTAGAGATATAGTTTTGATGCATGTTTAGGCCTCTTACAAGTCCCTATGAGTAGTGCTCTCTATTATATTCACTTTGCAATCACTTGTTTAATAGATGTTTAAATTTCAGAATATCAAACATGAACAACCATACCTTTGGAGAAATATTTGAGAGGGATGCACCTAGGAGGTCAAGGCCCTCAAGATCAGCCTCTCAGTTTAGGCCATCGTACACCGAAGATCTCATTGCACCTCGTATTGGTAATGAACGAGATGATGGGGATGCTCACCCATCTACTTTTCCTTGTTTTACTTTCTTACAAGCTGTAGGGATTCTTGATGATTTCTTGCTACTGATTCAGAGGGTTGGTTTGACCTCATACATGCAAGATGAGAGTGAGCAATACGCTATGCTCACCAAAACTTTTGTTGAGAGCTTCGTGTTTACTAACACGCCCTATCAGTCAACTGCCTCTTTCAGAATTTATAATCTGCCCTTTACCATGCCTTTGGAAAGATTTTGCAGTATTGTAGGTGTAAGCATGACAGGGACCATGAAGAAGATTCAAGGGCGACTCGCTGATTTGCTAGAGCTCTATCGAGGGGTGACCAATGACGATGACCGCGTAGCTCAGCGCAGGAAGATAAGAAACATCCAACTCCCTGCTCTTAGATACTTTGCATATTATCTTGCTACTAGCGTTCTTGGTAGGGAGAATACGAGTAATATCTCCAATTATCATTTAGCCTTCCTGGATGCTGTGCTTAACAATGATACTCGGTACAATCTTGGCTCTCTTATTGCTCGCCGCCTAGCTGCTAGGGGGCCTATTTATGGGGGCATCATCGCTTCACGTATGGTCAATGCATTAGAGCTTTCGGTGGATCCCAATGATACTATATTGGCACCACAAAGGCTTGACCTTGCTGCCATGAAAACACATCACTTAGTTACTGCTTATTCTAATATGGACAGTTTAGTATATAGGATGTTGTTTACTGATGGGGATGAGAGGGAGATCCCTTTGCCGCAATCTACTTTGTTTAGTGTTCAGAGAAGGCCGTGGTCGCACTCCAAGGAGGAGGTGGACGAGCAGCTCCGCTTGCTGGGTTTCCACAGACAGCACCAGGAGGATGTGCCCTCCCACGATTACTCTGCGCACTATGATGGGGCGTCATCGAGCTCGCACCAGGACGAGGGTACCTCCTCACCGTACTACGGAGGTGCTCCATCTTGGCCATCTTGGGATTGACACCCACTTAAGCCAAAAGCCTAAGCTTGGGGGAGGTACCCGACATCACACTCATCTCCATATCATGTTTCGTCAATACTTTTTATATCCATGTTTCGTTCTCTTTTTAGTTTTCGTTCTTTCTTTGCTTTTGTTTTTTAAAACACAAAAAGACCAAAAATATTTATGTTGTTTCTCTTTGTTTGCTTCTTCTTCTTTTTGCCCTGGTTTTCTTTTGCCTTTTGCTTTGTTTGAACTATTCAAAAAACCCAAAAAGATTTTTCTTTGCTTGTTCTTCCCTTTGGTTCTTGTTTTAAAAATCGAAAACACCAAAAATATTTGTTGTTCTTCTTTGGTTTTCTGAGTTTTGTTGCAGGGTTCAGCAGTCCTCAGTGGAATTTGGTTTCATATTATTATTCAAGCCACACAAGTGAAGGGCAATAATGAGGATTAATGACAACTTGTGGTGTGGTAAGAGGCTAGTAACAAAATCTATTTTTTTCATTTTTGTACATATACTCGTCATTGTGGGCATGCTTAGTCTGTTCATGTAGGGTGTATGGCTGCTTAGTAGTTCTTGCTTTCATATGATTAGTTCCAGCTTGCTAATAGTTTGTAGCATGTCATATGATTGTTTGCTTGCATTGCTCTATTCATAACTTGGTATGACACTATGGTATCCTCATCTGAATGTTTCACTTGAATTGACTTGGCACATGCTCACGCATGCATATGACTAAAATAATCAGTTAAGCCTCGATGAATTATTTTGCCTCAGGGGTCTTGAATCACTTTCATGCCATGATTAGTCATGTTTTGTTGCAAGCATGATTATGACAGTTATTGCTCTCTCGTTTGTCGCTCCCTTACTATTGCTAGCCTTCACTTACACTGAGTATGTTTTACTCATGCTTCCAACTCCCTAAAACCAATATTGCCAAAAGTGTCCACCATACCTACCTATTAGCATCATTTGCTATTTCCGTGCATATTCAATATGCCTTGTTTTCTTCCAAATAAAATGTTTGCTTGTTATGAGAAAGTTAGTTAGTAAAGCTCTCACGAACTTGATGGCACACTTTATTTCCTGCACTTAATAAACCTGAACCATTGTGACTATCCATGAAAGTTATATGCTTGTAAATTATAGGCTAGTGATTAGCAGAACCGTGCTGTCACGGGGAACGCTTTCAACACCTGTAAATATATACCTAGTTGATATCATGCTCTTTTGTTTGCGGATGTCGTCGGTGTGAAATAAAAGGGGAGCTTGTAAGTCCATGGAGTTATGTATGTGTGTTAGAGAAATGCCTGGGCCGCCGGTCTAATCCATGCCTAATCATGGTGGAAACCTGCAGCGTAACCATAATGATATCTATGAAGCATTCTTCTTATAAAAAAAGAGAGATAGCTATTGATAAAAAAGAAAAAAAGAGATATGAGAAAAGAGGAAAGAGAGAAAAAAGCACCATTTTCCCATGGTAAATAAGAAGATTTCTGAGATACTCATTGTCGTCTTGCCTTGTCATTTTGGTATGGGGATTCTTCCGTATCATCGGGCAAAGGGTACCCCGTTGGCGGTTCTCTATGATACGCACGTATTTACGATGACAAGAACTTACCGGTAACTAAAGTTGAGAAGCATGAGGAGCGGCCCTCATACTCAAGGGACATGAGATTTCCAATTTATAGTCTGTCAAGCATATAACTCAGATTGGACCTAACTTTCTCCTTAACCATATTAAAGATGCTTATGATAGGGGCAATGAGAGTCAAAGCTAATGAGTACCATACTTTCAGCATTTGGAAGCCTTTCAAACTATTCAAAACCTTTTTTCATTTCCTTGTTGAGTCTCCACACATGCTATGAGCACTTTCTTGAGAGCATAGTTGTCATTCTTAGTATAATGTGATTGTCTCAAAACTTGATTAATTGTGTTATGACTTTGATGCTTGTATCTTTGATATCTTTACTTCTAGTCTTCACCTGAACTTCAGAGGTGCCCTGGGCATTCATAATCAAAGACAAGCGAGATACCACTCTATCATACCTTGTTATGAGCATTGTAATGTTGCTTATGTTTATGCTTCATGCTACTTATTATTTTTGAGTTGGAATCTCCTCATAGCTTGCAATGCCTATTAAGTAAACTTAGTTGCATGCTCCTTATTATGAATTGTCTAAGTAGTTGATCACATGCTAAGAATATATACATCATATGAAGCAAATGTGTTCGTGAAAGTTTCTTTTATCGCACTCAGTTTTCAACTGAATTGCTTGAGGACAAGCAATAAGCTAAGCTTGGGGGGAGTTGATACGTCCAAAACGTATCTACTTTCCCGAACACTTTTGCTATTGTTTCTCCTCTAAACTTGTGTGATTTCGATACAACTAACACGGACTGACATTGTTTTTAGCAGAATTACCTTGGAGTCTAGTTTTTGTGCAGAAAATCAACTATCAGGAAAAATCCCGGAAAATATGCCAAAAATCCTCTTTCACAAGAAGACTCCCGGAGCCAGAATACGAGACGGAGTGGGGCTGGGCCTAGGCCACACCACCTGGCCGTGCGGGTTAGGCCTGGCCGCGCCAGGGGGTGGTCTGGCCGCCCTAGACACCCCCTCGGTCTCCCTCTTCACCTATAAGTTGCCTTCTGACCTAAAAACTTAGGGGTGGTCGATGTTTTTCCAGAAAGAGCTCCGCTCTTCCGCCACCACTAGATTCCACGATTCGGAACCAGAAACTCTGTTCTGGCACCCTACCGGGATGGGGAATTGGAGGAGATCATTGCCACCATCATCACCATCGCTTCTCCATCGACCATCCATGTTTCCCCCATCCATGAATGACTAATCCCCCGCTGTAGGCTATGAGGATGGTAGGGATTGGATGAGATCGTTCATTGCAATGGCATAGGATTGTTAGGGCATGGTGCCTAGTATCTACTATTAGTGCTTTTTGACTTTGTTGCAACTTGTTATGCTTCATGCTTGTCACTAGGGCCAGAGTGCCATGATTTCACATCTGAACATGTTATTGATTCATTATGATAGTATTGTTTATGGTCTTACCTGCAAGTTGTTTACACACGTTGTTGTCCGGAACCAATGGCCCCGAAGTGACAGAAATCGGGATAACCGGAGGGGATGGCTTTGATGTGAGGATCACATGTGTTCATGGAGTGTTAATGCTTTGCTCCGGTGTTCTATTAAAAGGAGCACCTTAATTTCCAGTAGTTCCCTTGAGGCCCCGTTGCAAATGGGCTGGAAGGACAAAAGATGTTGTGCAAGTTCTCATTGCGAGCACGTATGACTATATATGGGACACATGCCTAGGATTATCTAGTACTTGGATGCTTTATCTTATTTATCTGCAAATGCCCTATGTCTTGATTGCCATGTGAATTGTCTTGTCCATGCAACGCCCGTCCATCCATCCCTATGCCTACCGCGCTCGAATCCTACTGTTTACTGCTATCGTTACTACTGTCTTTACTTTTACTACTGTTGTTACTTTACTATTCCTACTACAAAACTGTTGCTACTGATAAACTGCTATGAGCAAGATTGTTTCCAGGTGCAGCTGAATTGACAACTCGGTTGTTAAGGCTTATAAATATTCTTTGGCTCCCCTTGTGTCGAACCAATAAATTGGGTTTCACTTCCCTCGAAAATACTGCGATACACCCCCTATACTTGTGGGTCATCAAGACTATTTTCTGGCACCGTTGCCGGGGAGCATAGCTTTATTTATCAAGTTCACTTGGATTCATTATTGTTCGCTGCCATCCATCCATCATGGGCAAGTCTCGTGATGGCAAGGTTCCTATTTTACCATCCACTACAAGAAGAGGTATGGTTCTGAACACAGAAAGCATGTGGTAGTCATGAGACTTTAGGTTTTGGAATTTTTTCTATGCCATATTTATTATTCCCTTTATATTCGACGAGAATCCAGACGAGACCTTGATACTGCTCAGGCATTCAAAAAATATTTCCTTCTCTTCTTTGGTAAGAGCATAGCTGGTAGGACCTTGAAACTGCTCTGGATACATGTCGTCTTGTTTTTCCATAGGTTGCTAGTCCTGCCGTGCTTCCTGTATATCTTTTATCTTCGCATACAAGCCCAAGAATATTAGCAGGTTAACACAAACATTTCTTGTCAGGTGCATCACGTCGATTGCAGAGCGGACCTCTAGGACATTCCAATAGGGTATCTCCCGAAATATATATTTCTTCTTCCACATAGGTGTGTGTCTGCTAGCGTCATTCGAAACAAATTGTCCGCCAGGACCCTTTCTAAAGATTAATTTTAAATCCTTGACAATATCAAATACATCATCACCAGTACGACAAATAGGCTTCCTCTAATGATCTTCCTCACCATTGAAATGCTTTCCTTTTATTAAGGCATGCTTGGGCGGAAGAATAAGATGATGCCATGGGTACACATTCTTCTTACATTTATCCAAATATATACGTCCAGTCTCATCTAAACAGTGCGTGCATGCATTGTATTCCTTGTTTGTCTATCCTGAAATGTTACTAAGAGCAGGCCAATCATTGATGGTTACAAATAGCAACGCTCATATGTCAAATTTCCACCTGTTTGTGCTCATCCCACGCATGTACACCTTTTACGTCCCACAACTATAGAAGTTCTTAAACTAGTGGCCTAAGGTACACATCAATATTGTTGTCGGGTTGCTTCGGACCTTGGATGAGCACTGGAATCATAATGGACTTCCTCTTCATGCATAACCAAGGAGAAAGGTTATAGATACATAGACTCACAGGCCAGATGCTATGGTTGTAGCTCGGCTCCCAAAAGGATTCATGCCATCTATACTTAGACCAAACCATAAGTTCCTTGCAAAACTTGCAAAGTGCGGGAACTTTCTCTCGAATTATCTCCACTACGACCCATCAACAAGGTGTCTCAACATCGTGTCTTTCTTACGGTCTTTCATGTGCCATCGCAACAACTTGGCATGCTCTTTGTTTCTGAACAAACATTTCAACGGTCGTATTATAGGAGCAAACCACATCACCTTGGCAGGAACCCTCTTCCTGGGGCACTCGCCCTCAACATGTCAACACCCGTATTTTTAATCCCAGATGCCTGTTATGCCATACCTCGCAATCCCAGGATTTCCATTTTTGCGAGACATAATAGATTGGATATCACAGTACACCGTCCATTACAAACCATAATAAGGTTTTACACAAATAAAGGATCTCATGATCTAGTCTTAATATAAGCAAGCAGCGGAATAATAAAGCATAGCGGTGGGGTCCATCTTCAGTGTCACAGGCAATGCTGACGATGGCAGATGATCCTAGTTCTCGTAGTTGTCCTGCTGTCCTTCTTCCGGATAGTCCTCCTCATAGTTTGGCCACAGGAATAGCCAGGGACAAAGCCATGAGTACTCTTTAAGTACTCGCAAGATATCAGTAACAAGTAGAGTAGTTCTAGTAGGAAAGCTAAGCTCTAAGTTTATTTGCAGAAGCTAAATTTAACCTAAGGTGAGTTCAGAAGTAAAGAAAGATAAGTAAAAGTTTTTAAATCATTTTAAGTTGGGAACCTAGCTTTCATAATCACAACCTTGTTGTGGTCAAGTCAAAGTCATAGTTCATTTCACAAGTCATTTGGAAAACATCTGACGACGGAACAATATGGCCACTCCAACTGTCCATGACCGCGGACGCGGCTATTCGAATAGTTTGACACTCTGTAGAGGTGGTACACTTTAACCACAAAATTCGATACATCCATCAGGGATAACCCTGAATCATCATACTTAGTAATGGATAATCAATCATAACCTTTCCTTTACACACTCTAGTATAAGCACCTCTCCTATGAGCTTGGCCTACCAGCCATGGCCATCTGCCATCCTAGGCACTGCATAGGTGGAAAACATCAAGAGGTAGCCTCAGCTCAAACCTCTTCCGCGAGGGAACCATACTAATGCATATAAGCTTCCGGCTAAGCCCTACCCAATTCAGGTATTGTGGTTGTACAGTAAAATTGGAATGGTATCGCATCCAAACCCAACCATCAGTTTTTATAAAGGGGTAAGGCTCATGCCTCAACATTTTCATCATCATAAACCATTTGTGTTTCTCAACACATGACAAAACATCTCAATAGAATGACTCATCATTCCAAGGTTTTCATAAGCATTTTCACCAAGTATTCCCATCTAAAGTGATCAAGTTTTATGCTTAGCACTAGCCACTAAGTTAAGAGTGTTCACTAATAAGGGATGCTAATCTCAATCTCATGCCATAGAATGACATCTAAGTGTAACTATATAGGCCTAGTTTTGTACTCTTTATGCTATCTATAAATAAAAGTAGAGAACTTTGGTAAAGGAAAAGAAAGTAAAGCTTGCAAGTAAAAACTTGGGATGGCTATAAATCAAAGTTGCATCACTAAGCATGCCTAGTGCATCTTTCAAAGTGATGGCTTGCATAGTTCACTTGTAGGGTTAAGCTTGCATAGTTAAGAAACTTGCAAGTGTTCTCTTGCCTTGATTGGTATAGTGATTGAAGTTTTCCCCGTCTTCTTTGGGGTAGAACTCCTCCTCGTAGACTTGGTCGGTATTATTGTCTATAAATAAATACGGGGTACACAATCACCAAACAATACTTAACTAAGTCTATTTATCCTACTAAGGCACACACTTGATGATTTATCATCATCACAATCCTCACAAGACTTAAAGAACTAGTTTCATTTATTTTATTTGAGAAAAGCAATTTCTACTAATTGAAATAACTTAAGATTTAATATTCTCCAAATAGAATATGGTATCATGTGGACACATGTCATCACCACATATTCTAATACATGGGAATGAAATTTAAAAGAGTTGGTCACATTTTATAAAGTTTAAGATTAATATTAAATGATTTAAAGTGATTAGAAATTCCTATATAGCATTATTTTGGTACTAGTCCAAATTCATTGGATGCAAACCTAATTATTTTTATACATTCATATAGGTATTGTCAATTATGATTTTTGAGAGTTGGAATCAACTCAAAAGCTATTATGGTTGATTTTTGAAAAATGTTTGAATGTAGAAACGTCTCTGTCTTGTTATTTTTGCTATGTGTGATCTATAACCCCAATTGATTTAAATCCAACGGGCTTGGATAGATAATTTAATTATCTTTCTAACAAAATTTGAATCATGCATTTTGGTTAAGTAAATCTCTTTGAAATGATTTTTAAACAAGTGGACAGAATCTATTTAAAAATCTAAATAGAAAAACCTCCATTTGAATCTGTGGGCTAACGCGGGAAAACTAACGGGCCGGCCCAGTGGCACTCCGCGGCGCAGAGGGCAACTGACAGGGGGGTCCCACACGTCAGCGAAACTAACTCAGCGAAACGGTGTGGAGCAATCTCAGCGCTACGATTAAAAGATGGATCAACGGTTGAGGATCGTCATCCCCGGCGAACAGGTCGCCAGCGAGAACTAACCGTAGCGGCACGGTGGGAATACGTGGGGACTTACCAGGGCTCCAACTAGACGTGGCGATGGTGGCGATCGAACTGGTGGATGACGGCGGTTCTAGGCATGGTCACGGCGGCTCCTGGGGTGGTCGCAATCAGCGGCGCCTCTTCTCCTCTGCTGCGGCAAGCTCCGGCGGAATTCTGGCGAACTAGGGCTCGATTGGCTTCGGGGATTGGGTGGAAGGATCAATGGTGAGAGGGGAATGAGATGGTGTGGGAAAGGAGGTTGGGGGTGGCCTCTATTTATAGTTTGACGAAGCGACCGAACGGGATGGGATGGCATCTCCGGCGAGGGCGGTACAGTGTGTTATCGTCATGGCTAGAGGTAGGGACGATGCGCGGTCTGCTGGTGGTCATCTATGGCGTAAAGGTGCGGCTAGGGGTAGTGGCAAATGGTCAGGTGCGGCTGGTGCTCTACGCAGGAGCGGCAGTGTTCTTGATGGCGCGCGGGAGCTGTGGGTCACGCGGCGGCGAGCGGGCATGTTCGGGCGGCTGCTAGGGTCATGGCGAAGCAGTGCGCGCGGGCTGCTGTCGATGCGTGGCGTGTGCACGCTGGTCGAGCACGACGCTCTGGCGCATGCTCGGCATGGCGCAGACACGGTGGGCGCGGCGCGCTGGGGGTGGTCCACGGCCTGGTAGTGCTTGGGGAAGGGACAGAGAGGGGCGGTGTGATCTCGCCTACCTCCTAGGCACGGCGGGAGAGAGCAGGGCGGTCTGCTGGGAGCATTCCATGCTCGAACGGCGGGCATGGCGCTCGGGTGGCGCGGTACTGCTACAAGCGGCTAAGGGGTAGCTCGTTTATGGCCTGGTTGTGACTAGAGGGGACAAGGGGAGTGGATTGAGGCCTTAGTGGCGCTTGATCACTGCTCTAGAACAGTAATAGTTAGGCCAGGTAAATTTTGCCTGCCAAGTGCTCGATCAAATGGCCGCAAGAACTTTATATTTGAATTTTTGAAAAGATTTTTGGTGTGTGATCTTATCTTATGCTTGGTAGTCTTTGGTTGCTTGGGATTGGCAAGTGGAGTTGGTTTAGTGAGTTTTTGAGAAAGTGGGATCTTCTCATATGCATTGGATTCCATTTTCAAATGTCATTTAAAATTAGTAGCTAAGTGTTTTTGTAAGATTGTAAAACGGGCCTTGGTACATCTTTACTTGTACTAGCAAGGGGTGAAAAGAGTTGAGAAAGTTTCTATTTGAAAATGACTTCTAGGAACACCTAAAGTGGCCTAGTGGGTTAAAATTGTCAAAATGACCAATTGCATTATTTAATATTATTTGATTTCTTTTTCTTTGGATTTTGTTTTTGAATGATCTAGATGATGTGGCATTCACCTTTGAATCATTTCACAACCATTTGAACAATCAAACATGGCATTTACACACAATTCTATACTAATGCACAAACACATTCATTCATAACTATTTAATAAAAAAAATGTTAACCCTAAATTGGGTGATTAGGAACTTGATAACCTTGATTAAAGATTTGGGATGTTACAAATCTTCCCCCCTTAAAAAAATCTCGTCCCGAGATTTAAGAAAAACTAGGAACTAAAGAGATCTTGAAACTCAGTCCTAATGTAATCTTCTCGCTCCCAGGTGGCTTCTTCTTCAGTATGGTTACTCCACTGGATCTTGAGAAACTTGATACTCCGGGTCCTGGTGGTTCTAAAAGCTTCTTCCAAGATATGGATGGACACTTCACGATATGTCAAATCCTTGTTGATATCTATGGCTCAGTGATCGATGTTCTTGAAAACTTTGGTCTTTTCCGGAACTTCTAGGCATTTGAGAAGTAACGAGATATGGAACACATTATGGATGGCTGACATCTCCTCTGGCAGTTCCAGTTGGTAAAATACTTCTCCTCGGTGAGTAAAAATCTTGAAGGGTCCAATATATCTGGGGGCTAACTTTCCTTTCAGCTGAAAACGTTGCATTCCTTTCAAGGGCAAAACTTTGAGATACACAAAATCTCCGACATTGAAAGTCAGGTCTTTACGTCTATTGTCAGCATAACTCTTCTGTCTGGATTGGGCGGTCTTGAGGTGTTCATGGACTTTGTGAACCTTCTCTTCGGCTTCTCGTAGGATGTCGGGTCCAAAAATCTGACTCTCTCCTACTTGCAACCAATTCAAGGGGGTATGGCACTTTCTTCCATATAAGAACTCAAATGGGGCAATTTGCAAACTAGCTTGATAACTGTTGTTGTATGAGAATTCTGCGAAAGGCAGACAATCTTCCCATTTTGATAAAAAAACTCTAACACAGAAGCTCTCAACATATCTTCTAAGATCAGGTTGACTCTTTCAGTTTGTCCATCGGTTTGCGGGTGATAAGCTGTGCCGAAATTCAACTTGGTTCCCAGTCCTTCTTGGAATTTCTGCCAAAATCTCGAGGTGAATTGGGTTCCTCGATCCGACACTATTGTCTTGGGGGTTCCATGCAAACTGACTATTCTAGCAATGTACAGCTCTGCTAGCTTCGAACTCTGGTAGGTTGTCTTGACAGGTATAAAATGGGCTACCTTGGACAGTCTACCAACTATGACCCAAATAGAGTCATTTCCCCTACTAGAAGTAGGCAAACCGGCGATAAAGTCCATTCCGATAGAATCCCATTTCCATTCCAGAATCTGCAATGGTTACAATAGTCCTGCGGGTCTTTGATGTTCCGCTTTGACTCTTTGACAGATATCACACTTGGCTATGTAGCTTCCGAATTCTCTCTTCATCTTGTGCCACCAAAATTGCTCTTTCAAATCCTGATACATCTTCGTTCCTTCGGGGTGGATAGAATAAAGAGTATCATGAGCTTACTGCATGATAACTTGCTTCAGCTCCGAATCTGCTGGTACACAGATACGTCCTTTGTACCACAAAACTACCTCTTCGTCTTCGGTGAATCCGGGTACCTTTCCTGTACCGATACGATGCTTGATTTCGTCGATACTTTCATTTCTCTTCTGGGCTTCCTTGATCTGACTGATCAACGTGGGTTGAAGTTCAAAGCTAGCTAAAAATCCTTTGCTAACTAGCTCAGTTCTAAACTGCTCCAACTCTTCATGCAAACTTGGTTGGTTCTCCTTGATCATGGTGTTTAATCTACACGGTAATCTGCTAAGAGCATCCGCTACCACATTGGCTTTGCCGGAGTGTGATGACCCACAAGTATAGGGGGTGTATCGTAGTATTTTCGAGGGAAGTGAAACCCAATTTATTGATTCGACACAAGGGGAGCCAAAGAATATTTATAAGCCTTAACAACTGAGTTGTCAATTCAGCTGCACCTGGAAACAATCTTGCTCACAGCAGTTTATAAGTAGCAATAGTTTCGTAGTAGCAATAGTAAAGTAATAGCAGTAGTAAAGTAAAGACATTAGTAAGAATTGCAGTAAACAGTACGATTAAAGCGCGGTAGGCATAGGGATGGATGGACGGGCGTTGCATGGACAAGACAATTCATATGGCAATCAAAACATAGGGCATTTGTAGATAAATAAGATAAAGCATCCAAGTACTAGATAATAATAGGCATGTGTTCCATATATAGTCATACGTGCTCGCAATGAGAACTTGCACAACATATTTTGTCCTGCCAGCCCATTTGCAGCAGGGCCTCAAGGGAACTACTGGCAATTAAGGTGCTCCTTTTAATAGAGCACCGGAGCAAAGCATTAACATCCGTGAACACATGTAATCCTCACATCAAAGCCATTCCCTCCGGTTATCCCGATTTCTATCACTTCGGGGCCTTTTGTTCCGGACAACAACGTGTGTATACAACTTTCAGGAAGACCATAAACAATACTATCATAATGAATCAATAACATGTTCAGATCTGAAATCATGGCACTCAGGCCCTTGTGACAAGCATTAAGCATAAAAAGTCGCAACAAAGTCAAAAAGCACTAATAAAAGATACTAGGCACCATGCCCTAACAATCTGATGCCATTACATGAACGATCTCATCCAATCCCTACCATCCCCATAGCCTACAGCGGGGGATTACTCACTCATAGATGGGGGAAACATGGATGGTCGATGGAGAAGCGATGGTGATGATGGCGATGATCTCCTCCAATTCCCCGTCCCGGCAGGGTGCCAGGACAGAGTTTCTGGTTCCGAATCACTGAATCTGGTGGTGGCGGCACAGCGGAACTCTTTCTGGAAAAACGTCGACCCCCCCTGGGTTTTTAGGTCAGGAGGCAACTTATAGGCGAAGAGGGAGGCTGAGGGGGTGCATGGGGCGGCCAGACCACCCCCTGGCGTGGCCAGGCCTGGCCCGCGTAGCCAGGTGGTGTGGCCAGGCCCTAGCCCCTCTCCGTCTCGTATTCTGGCTTCTGGTGTCCCTCGGTGAAAAACTGACTTTGGCTTTTGTCCCGTCCAATTCCGAGAATATTCATTTTTTGACTTTCCTGGAACCAAAAACAGCAGAAAACAGGCAGCTGGCACTGTGGCTCTTGTTAATAGGTTAGTCCAAGAAATCATATAAATAGTACTCCAAAGTGTGGAAAAACATAATAAAGTAGATAAAACCAAGCATGGAACATCAAAAATTATGGATACGTTAGCAACGTATCAACATCCCCAAGCTTAACTCCTGCTCGTCCTCGAGTAGGTAAGTGATAAAAAGAAAGAATGATGTTTGAGGTGACATGCACCATCATAAACTTGATCAAAGTATTAGTAAAACATTCATAGCTAGGATCATAGTACTTCAACATAACATGAAAGATAAAGTTCTAACAATAATACAAAGCAACTATGTTGCAACATGAAAAGGCACAAACAAAAGATTCATGAATAATAATGCTTTGCAAGACGTTTGTTTGTTTCACATAAAGAAAACATAGCATAGTGGCATTCAGCTTGTCCCTCATATAGTAGCAAACATAAATGCATAGGACACCTTCAAAGTTCATAAGAGTGACTAGATACAAATAGTTTAAAACAAGCAATATCAAAGCTATGCATCAATCAACAAGTCTTGGGAAAATGCACATAGAACTAAGAATGGCCACTATGCTCTCAAAGTAGGTGCATAAAGATAGAAGGTGGAGACTCAACATAAAAGTAAAAGAAAGGCCTTCATAGAAGGAAGTAGAGACTCAAGTTTCATAAAGAGCTTCCAAAAATTATGGTACTTATTAGCTTTCAGCTCTCATTGCCCCTATCATAAGCATCTTGAAGTGGTTAAGGTTAATGTGAACAAACATGAAGTATATGCTTGACAAAGTATAAGTTGGAAATCTCATGTCCCTTGAATACGAGGGCCGCTCCTCATGCTACTCAAGTTTAGTTACCGATAAGTTCTTGTCATAGTAAGTACATGTGTATCATAGAGAACCGCCAACGGGGTACCCCTTGCCCGATGATATGGAAGAATCCCCATATCAAAATGACAAGGCAAGCAGACAACACGCATCTCAGCAATCTTCTTATTTACCATGGGAATATGGTGCTTTTTTCTCTCTTTCCTATTTTCTCATATCTCTTTTGTTTTTGTTTTTCTCTTTTTTTCAATATCTGACTCCCTTTTTTTATAAGAAGAATGCTTCATAGACAGCTCATTATGGTTACGCTGCAGGTTTCCACCATGACAGCATGGATTAGACCAGCGGCCCAGGCGTTTCTCTAACACACATACATAATTCCATGGACTTACAAGCTCCCCTTTCATTTCACACCGACGACATCCATAGACAAAAGAGCATGATATCAACTAGGTACAAAGTACAAGTGCAATGTTGAAAGTGATCCCCATGACAGCATGGTTCTGCTAATCCCCAACAAATAAGTGCAAGCATATACAACATAGACGACACAATGGTTCAAGTTTATTAAGGGCAAGAAAAGTAAAGTGTGCCATCAAGTTCGTGAGAGATTTAATCACTAGTTTTCTCATAACAAGTTTAATTCGGAAGGTAGATAAAAACATTAATATACTTGGAATGGCATATGCTAATAGGTAGGTGTGGTGGACTCTTTGTAAAAACTTGGTTTCAAGAGTTGGATGCATGAGTGGAACTCATACTTGGTTATGGAGGCTAGCAAAAGACTGGGAGCGACCAACTAAGAGAGCAATAATGGCCATAATCATGCAGAGCGACAAAACATCATTAATCAAAGCATAAAGTGATACTGCAAGTTCAAAACTAAAGGATCATAAAGGCTATGGTGACTTGGGATAGTCATAACATGGTGTGAGCATGTGCCAAGTCAACCCAAATAAAGCATCAAAGGAGAATACCACAATACTATGCTTTAATATGCTAAAACAACGCATGATTCTTCAAAGGCACATTAAGCAATCTCAATTGTTTATAACAAGTCATGCTACAGCAAAGAATACTAAGCATAAAGCTAAATCAATATCAAGCATGACATGACAAAGCATAGGCCACAGTCAAAAACAAGCTCTCTTTACCACTTAAGCATGAACTTTCCTACTCTTTTCCAATCCAAACCAAACTATTTGAAAACCAATGCATGAAAGAGGGGTTCCAACCAATTTATTCAGCAAACCAAGCAAATGAAAACAAAAAACAAAAACAAAAAAGAAGACGCTCTAAGAACAACACAACTGTGCATGAAACAATAAAAATGAAGTGTTTGGAAGAAACCTAGAATGAAGAAGGGGATGCCTTGGGCATCCCCAAGCTTTGACGCTTGTACCTCTTGAATATTTCTTGGGGTGACATGCGTGGCATCACCAAGCTTGAGCTTTAGTCCATTCTTAATCTCATTACATCATTCCTTCCATACACCTGAAATTTTTCCTTCATACAAAACTTCACACAATCTTTATTAGCAACATTAGTGCACTTAAGATAATAAGTCTTTGGGTTCAGTTAAAACACCAATAAAACTTTCATTAAAACACAAGTACTGTAGCACTTCCCTAAAAAAACTCAATTCCCCAAAAGAACTCAAAAAGGGACCAACAAGAAGCAAATGCAAATAATGGCAGAAATCTGTTAAAACATACCAGCAGGTAAAGACGAATTTTTTCGAAGACCTTCTGTTGCTCAAATCAAAAAGTGTTGAACTAACGAAAGTTAGATAACAACCTGGGGCAGAAGCACAACAATTGACGCATCAAAACGACATACAGAGATTTTACACGAATTTTTACGGTGAAGCACAAAAATCTGTTTCGGGACAGCAACTTTCCCAATCATTACTTCTCTCTCATTAGAGGTTACTCTTGGCACAAAAAGCAAATAAAAAGGATAAGGAGTGGTTATTACTGAAGTAATAACTTCCAAGACTCATCTAAAACTTTTGGGTTATCTCCCAATAAGTACTTTTCTTTAACGCCTTTAAGTTAGGCATGATAGTTTGAGAGGATGCTCACATAAGAAATATGAATTGAAGTAAAAGAGAGCATCAAGAAGCAAATTCAAAACACATTTAAGTCTAACCCACTTCCTATGCATAGGAATCTTGTATGCAAATAAATTCGCAAAGAACAAAGTGACAGGCATAGGAAGATAAAACAAGAGTAACTTCAAAACTTTCAGCATATAGAGAGGTGTTTCAATACCATGAAAACTTCTACAACCATATTCCCTCTCTCATAATAATTTTCAGTAGCCTCATGAATAAACTCAACAATATAACTATCTCATAAAGCATGCTTTTCATGTTCCACAAAATATAATTTTTATCAAGCTCAAAAATAGTGGGATTAAAACCTTCAAACCCAGTTTTAACAATTCTATAACAAGATGACTGATCATTCAATATAGGACCATCGTATAGAGCTTTATCATAAACAATTTCTAAGCAAAACTCTTTAGTACCATGCATCTCAAAGTTAGGCACAAATAAAGGATTATCACAGATAACATGAGCATAACATTCGTCCTCCTTTGGTAAGCATGGGGGACAATCAAATAATGTAAGGGATAAAGAGTTACTCTCATTAGAAGGTAGGCATGGGTATCTAATCCATTCTTCCTCCTTTTGTTCATCACTCTCCTCCTCTTTTTCATCTAATGAGCTTTCAGGTTCATCAATTTCTTCTTCCATAAGATCCTGCAAGGCATTAGTCTCTTCCATTTGTTGAAAGCATCTATTAATATATTCAAGAATATAGCCATTTTCTTCCTTGTAATTATCAAAGCAAAATTTAAGTATATCATAAACCTCATATTTATAAGGTGAATCATCAATATTTTCAAGCAAACTAGCAAGTTCAAATGCACCTTTCCAAGCAATAAATTCCTCAATTTTTTCCACATCAAAAAAGTCATAATTTCCCTTAACATAAGAAGATATGGTAACATCATCATTATACTCACACTGAAAAGGGAGGTGTTTGTACCTCCTACAGCAACAAGATTCATCAAAGCAATAAGTAACATTATAAGTAGAGCACACGTTTATAGCAATGGTATACAATTTATCAATTTGTTCCCATAAGTGTTTCCCTTTTTGTGACAAGCGGTGTTCCTTATAATAATATTTTTGTTCTTCCGTGAACCCACCTTGCCAATAAGATTCAGTTTCAAAGAAACCAACCATTGATAGAAAGCATGATAAAGCAAGACAATAACAGACCAACGAAAATAACAACTAGAGTAGGAACTAATTTTTTTGTATTTTTGATAAAGAAACAAGCAATCAAGGCAGAAATAAACTAAGCTTGAACAATAGTTATTCCAAGTGAACTTGATAAATAAAGCTATGCTCCCCGGCAACGGTGCCAGAAAATAGTCTTGATGACCCACAAGTATAGGGGGTGTATCGCAGTATTTTCGAGGGAAGTGAAACACAATTTATTGATTCGACACAAGGGGAGCCAAAGAATATTTATAAACCTTAACAACTGAGTTATCAATTCAGCTACACCTGGAAACAATCTTGCTCATAGCAGTTTATCAGTAGCAACAGTTTTGTAGTAGCAATAGTAATGTAATAGCAGTAGTAAACTAAAGACAGTAGTAAGAATTGTAGTAAACCGTAGGATTAAAGCGGTAGGCATAGGGATGGATGGACGGGCGTTGCATGGACAAGACAATTCATATGGCAATCAAAACATAGGGCATTTGCAGATAAATCAGATAAAGCATCCAAGTACTAGATAATCATAGGCATGTGTTCCATATATAGTCATACGTGCTCGCAATGAGCACTTGCACAACATCTTTTTCCTACCAGCCCGTTTGTAGCGGGGCCTCAAGGGAACTACTGGCAATTAAGGTGCTCCGGAGCAAAGCATTAACACTCTGTGAACACATGTAATCCTCACATCAAAGCCATTCCCTCCGGTTATCCTGATTTCTATCACTTCGAGGCCTTTGGTTACTGACAACAACGTGTGTATACAACTTGCAGGTAAGACCATAAACAATACTATCATAATGAATCAATAACATGTTCAGATCTGAAATCATGGCACTCGGGCCCTAGTGACAAGCATTAAGCATATCAAGTCGCAACAAAGTCAAAAAGCACTAATAAAATATACTAGGCACCATGCCCTAACAATCTGATGCCATTACATGAATGATCTCATCCAATCCCTACCATCCCCATAGACTACAGCGGAGGATTACTCACCCATAGATGGGGGAAACATGGATGGTCGATGGATAAGCGATGGTGATGATGATGGCGATGATGTCCTCCAATTCCCCGTCCTGGCAGGGTGCCAGAACGGAGTTTCTAGTTCTGAATCGCGGAATCTGGTGGTGGCAGCGCAGCAGAACTCTTTCTGGAAAAACATCAAACCCCCCTAGGTTTTTAGGTCAGGAGGCAACTTATAGGCGAAGAGGGAGGCCGAGGAGGTGCCTGGGGCGACCAGACCACCCCCTGGCACGGCCAGACCTGGCCCGCGCGACCAGGTGGTGTGGCCAGGCCCCAGCCCCTCTCCGTCTCGTATTCTGGCTCCTGGTGTCCCTCGGTGAAAACTGACTTTGGCTTTTGTCCCGTCCAATTCTGAGAATATTCATTTTCTGACTTTCCTGGAACCAAAAACAGCAGAAAATAGGCAGCTGGCACTGTGGCTCTTGTTAATAGGTTAGTCCAAGAAATCATATAAAAAGTACTCCAAAGTGTGGACAAAACATAAGAAAGTAGATAAAACCAGGCATGGAACATCAAAAATTATGGATACGTTAGCAACGTATCAGGGTGATAGTGAATGTCAAGGTCATAATCCTTGATTAACTCTATCCATCTCCTTTGCCTCATATTCAGCTCCTTCTAGGTGAAAATATACTTCAAACTCTTATGATCCGAATAAATCTCATAGCGGTTACCCATCAGGTAATGATGCCATGTCTTCAACGCTAAAACAATGACTGCTAGTTCGAGATCATGGGTAGGGTAGTTTTGCTCATGCTACTTCAGTTGTCTCGACAGATATGCTATGACTTTGCCTTCTTGCATCAGCACACATCCGAGACCAATCTTGGATGCATCACAATACACATCAAAAGGCTTCTTGATATCCGGCATAATCAATATTGGGGATGAAATCAATCTCTTCTTGAGCTCTTGAAAACTTGCTTCACATTTGTCGGTCCATTCAAACTTCTTGTCCTTCTTAAACAATTGGGTCAATGGTCTTGTGATGCTTGAAAATCCTTCAACGAACTTGCGGTAATATCCCGCTAATCCGAGAAATGAACGGACTTGGATTTGGTTGGTTGGGGCTTTCCATTCTTCAACATCTTTGATCTTGGTGGGATCAACGGCGACTCCTCCTGCCGACACAATATGTCCGAGGAATCCTACCTCCTTTAACCAAAACTCACATTTGCTAAACTTGGCATACAACTGATGCTCTCTAAGGGTTTCAAGGATGGTTCTTAGGTGTTGCTCATGGTCTTCTTCTGACTTGGAGTAGATAAGAATATCGTCGATAAAAACAACGACAAACTTATCTAGAAAATTCAGAAAGATCTTATTCATGAGATTCATGAAATAAGCGGGGGCATTGGTTAATCCAAAAGACATGACCGTATACTCATACAATCCATATCTGGTGGTAAAGGCGGTCTTTGGAATATCTGTTGCACGAATCTTGAGTTGATGATAACCAGTTCTAAGATCAATCTTAGAGAACACTCTGGCACCAGTCAACTGATCAAACAGATCCTCAATCTTGGGCAGTGGGTACTTGTTCTTGATGGTTACATCATTCATCTTTCGGTAATCTGTACACAAATGGTTACCTCCATCTTTCTTATCAACAAATATAACGGGCGATATCCATGGTGATGCGCTTGGTTGAATCAAGCCTTTCTCCAGTATAGCATCAAGTTGCTTCTTCAGCTCCACTAACTCTGAGGGGTTCATGCTATAGGGTCTCTAGGCTATGGGTCTGGTTCCTGGAATTAGTTCAACAATGAACTCGATATCCTGATCCGGGGGCATACGGGGTAATTCATTTGGGAATACATTGGGGTATTCACAGACTACTCTGACTTGGTCAATGGTTGGTAGGGCTAGACTCTTGTTGCATTTGAATTGATGGGGTAAGGTTTCAGATACATGCTCTACTGATACTCCAGAGCTACTGGTCATGGTTATGGCTTTCTTGGCACAGTCGATCAATCCTTTATGTTTCGACATCCAATCCATTCCTAGTACTACTTCCAAACCTTTGGTTCCAAGTACTATTAGATTGGCATAAAAATCTATCGCATGGATTCTGATTGGTACAGCCTTGCAAATTTATCTAGCTTTGGTGGTTGAACCAGGTATTTTAACTATCATAACATGCTTCAATTTTGTGGGTTGAATCTTACTAGTGCATGCAAAATCTTCCGTAACAAATGAGTGCGATGCTCTAGAATCAAACAACACTCTTGCTAATACTGAGTTAACAGAAAACATGCCTAGCACGACATCAGGCGCTTCTTGGGCTTCTTCTGCATTCATGTGGAATAGACGGCCATTGCGGTTGAGTGAATTCCCTGGGGCAAATCTTGTTCCAGGCTGAACACGGCACTGCTACTGAGCTGGGGCATTCACATTGGTGGTGGATGCTACAAGCTTCTTGGGACACTCGTTGGAGTAGTGACCCTTCACTCCACATTCAAAACAATTAATCTGGGACTTGTCTTTGGCTACAACAGGCACAGCATTGCTTCTAGTTCTTGGGGCAGTATTGTTGTTGTTGTTGGACTTGGGCGGTGCACGGTTGAAGTTGTTGGAGTTGCCGGGGTTGTTGTTGTGGTTTCCTCCGGACTTCACATTTCCTCCACTACGATTGGGATAGCTTGGACGAGACATTGGGGGTCTATTGTTCCTTGGAGCATACCCTGCAAATGAGTTGGGGCGAAACTTCTAGGTATTGTGGGACCCAGTCTAGTGCATCATCCTGCGCTTGCGGTTGTCATTGGCTTGGTTTATATTCCCTTCCATCTGGATGGCGGAGTCGACTAACTCTTCAAGGTCTCCAAAACGGTTTTGACCAAAACAGTCTGCATCTCATCATGCAATCCGTTTAGGAACCTTTCCTTCTTCTTGGCTTCGGTGTTGATCTCGTCAGGTGCATATCTATCTAAGGACAAAAATCTGTCACGATACTCCACTACCGTCATCATGCCTTGCTTAAGTTCTCTGACCTCATCTCTCATCCGAGTGACTAAACTTGCGGCACATGGGTGCGGATGAACTTGATCTTGAAAGCTTCCCAAGTCATGATCTGACCATTGTTCATTTATGGATACTATTCCACCAGGCTCTTGCATCTCCTGCCAGATAGTGGGTGGCAATAGTACCTTCTCGTTGGCGTCAACTCCTGCTACCTCTAGATTATTCTCCATGGTTTGCAACCAATCATCTGCATCTAATGGGTCCTCAGACTTGTTGAAGATAGGGGGATTGGTATTCTGGAAGTTCTTAAGCTTGGATCCGTGATGATCCTGATTTCCATGGCCTTGATTATTGTGGGCCATCTGAGCGATTTGTTGCAGGGTGGCTAGGTTGGATTGGCGCTCTGCCCTACTAGCTTCACAGTCGGAAACTAGCATCTGCAGAATCTGCAGCATCGGGTCCTGCGATGAGCTGCTTCCTCCTTGGTTTCCACGAGTCATCTAAAGATTGAGATAGATAATGGGGTAAGAGGGAAAGTTCTAGGGTTCATGGTTTTGTTTTCAAAGCTAAAACTTTGAGTTTGACTCAGGTTTTGCAAACTAACTTATTTCATTCATGCAAAGCACACAATGCAAACACACACACCCCACAACATACAAGGAAAACAGATAATTTTAAGGACCATTTTGTGAACTAAGATACAGTGGGGACCAATACAACTCATTCCTATGGTAGTGATCAAGTGCATCTACTCATCATCAATGAAGTCAGAATCCTCATCATCGGTGTAGAAATCCATGGCATCATCCTCCAGGTAGTCATCGTCATTGCTGAGGTAAGAGTGAATATCTCCCTAGATGTCTTCACCTTCTTCCTCTTCTTCTTTGGCTGCAAGCTGAGCTTCCTGTTCCTGGATGGTGTTCTCGAGGTCGACCACCTTCTTGCGAAGATGAGCTACGGTGCGATCCTTCTTCTCGCATTGACGACAAAGTGATTGGCGATCCTTGACGAGCATGGCAAGAGTCTGGTCCTTCTTGGCGGCAATGACAAGGTTGTGGTTGGCGTAGGCTCTAGCATTGTCCAATTCCTTCTGCCTATCATATAGTAGGAAGTCAAGATTCTCCACTTGGCGCTTCATCTCCGGGTGACTTGGCATCTCCAATGGCATTCCCATAGAATCGCGCCTTGCATAGTGAGCAAAGCGAGTTCCTTGGATCAACTTGATGTTTTGCCCACATAGACGGGCAAGAGCTTCATGCATAGCCCTGGCTAATCCATCTAGCCAGTTGTTCTCTCGCACGGTGAATTGAATCTTCTCAGAAAGGGGTGCTTCCATCTTGCCTCGAAGATCTGCGACTATCAACCATTGTAAATCTTCTCCTGGGTAATCCTTGAGTTGTGCTACGAAGAATTCCGGATGTGGGCGCTCAAGATACTCTGATAGTGCATCAAGATCCCTCTCGAAGATCAGCTGGCCTCCATTGCCCAATTGGTAGAACTTGCAGTATTGAACCTCCATCTATAAGAATTTAGGATGAGAAAGTTAGGGAGGTGATCAAGTGTGTCAAATTTTATGGAGTAATGTAAGAATTTTTGAGGAACATGACTTTTCAGAAAGAATTTCAGGATTAAGAGGGGGATATGTTTTCATAAATACTCACTTTTATTTTGAAACTAAGTTTTTGTTCGGACGTTCATTCTAACTAGGGTCTCCTATGGTCAGGATGGCTCTGATACCAACATGTCAACACTCGGATTTTTAATCCCAGATGCCTGTTATGCCATACCTCGCAATCCCATGATTACCATTTTTGCGAGACATAACAGATTGAATATCATAGTACATCATCCATTACAAACCATAATAAGGTTTTACACAAATAAAGGATCTCATGATCCAGTCTTAATACAAGCAAGCAGTGGAATAATAAAGCATAGCGGTGGGGTCCATCTTTAGTGTCACAAGCAATGCTGACGATGGGAGATGATCCTAGTTGTCGCAGCCATCCTGCTGTCCTTCTTCCGGATAGTCCTCCTCATAGTCTGTCCACGGGAATAGCCAGGGACAAAGCCATGAGTACTCTTTAAGTACTCGTAAACTATCACTAACAAGTAGAGTAGTTCTAGTAGGAAAGCTAAGCTCTAAGTTTATTTGCAAAAGCTAAATTTAACCTAAGGTGAGTTTAGAAGTAAAGAAAGATAAGTAAAAGTTTTTAAATCACTTTAAGTTGGGAACCTAGCTTTCATAATCACAACCCTGTTGTGGTTAAGTCAAAGTCATAGTTTATTTCACAAGTCATTTTGAAAACATCTGACGACGGAACAGTATGGCCACTCCAACTGTCCATGACCGCGGACGCGACTATTCGAATAGTTTGACACTCTGCAGAGGTGGTACACTTTCACCACAAAATTCGATGCATCCGTCAGGGATAACCCTGAATCATCATACTTAGTATGTGGATAATCAATCATAACCTTTCCTTTACACACTCTAGTATAAGCACCTCTCCTACGAGCTTGGCCTCCCATCCATGGCCATCTGCCATCCTGGGCACTACATAGGTGGACAACATCAAGAGGTAACCTCAGCTCAAACCTCTTCCGCGAGGGAATCCATACTAATGCATATAAGCTTCCGGCTAAGCCCTACCCAATTCAGGTATTGTGGCTGTACGGTAAAATTGGAATGGTATCGCATCCGAACCCAACCATCAGTTTTTATAAAGGGGTAAGGCTCAGGCCTCAACATTTTCATCATCATAAACCATTTGTGTTTCTCAACACATGTCAAAACATCTCAATAGAATGACTTATCATTCCAAGGTTTTCATAAGCATTTTCACCAAGTATTCCCATCTAAAGTGATCAAGTTTTATGCTTAGCACTAGCCACTAAGTTAAGAGTGTTCACTAATGAGGGATGCTAATCTCAATCCCATGCCATAGAATGACATCTAAGTGTAACTAGATAGGCCTAGTTTTATACTCTTTATGCTATCTATAAATAAAAGTAGAGAACTTTGGTAATGGAAAAGAAAGTAAAGCTTGCAAGTAAAAACTTGGGATGGCTATAAATCAAAGTTGCATCACTAAGCATGCCTAGTGCATCTTGCAAAGTGATGGCTTGCATAGTTCACTTGTAGGGTTAAGCTTGCATAGTTAAGAAACTTGCAAGTGTTGGCTTGCCTTGACTGGTGCAGTGATTGAAGTTTTCCTCGTCTTCTTCGGGATAGAACTCCTCCTCCTCGTAGACTTGGTCGGTACTATCGTCTATAAATAAATACGGGGTACACAATCACCAAACAATGCTTAACTAAGTCTATTTAGCCTACTAAGGCACACACTTGATGATATATCATCATCACAATCCTCACAAGATTTAAAGAACTAGTTTCATTTATTTTATTTGAGAAAAGTAATTTCTACTCATTGAAATAACTTAAGATTTAATATTCTCCAAATATAATATGGGATCATGTGGACACATGTCATCACCACATATTCTAATACATGGGAATGAAATTTAAAAGAGTTGGTCACATTTTATAAAGTTTAAGATTAATATTAAATGATTTAAAGTGACTAGAAATGCCTATATAGCATTATTTTGGTACTAGTCCAAAGTCACTGCATGCAAACCTAATTATTTTTATATATTCAGATTGGTATTGTCAAATATGATTTTTGAGAGTTGGAATCAACTCAAAAGCTATTATGGTTGATTTTTGAAAAATGTTTGAATGTAGAAAAGTCTTTGTCTTGTTATTTTTGCTATGTGTGATCTATAACCCCCAATTGATTTAATCCAACGGGCTGGGATAGATAATTTAATTATCTTTCTAACAAAATTTGAATCATGCATTTTGGTTAAGTAAATCTCTTTGAAATGATTTTTAAACAAGTGGACAGAATCTAGTTAAAAATCTAAATAGAAAAACCTCCATTTGAATCTGTGGGCTAACATGGGAAAACTAACGGGCCGGCCCAGTGGCACTCCACGGCACAGAGGGCAACTGACAGGGGGGTCCCGCACTTCAGTGAAACTAACTCAGCAAAACGGTATGGGGCAATCTCAGCGCAACGATTAAAATATGGATCAACGGTTGAGGATCGTCGTCCCCGACGAACAGGACGCCGGCGAGAACTAACCCTAGCGGAACGGTGGGGGTACGTGGGGGCTTACCAGGGCTCCAGCTAGACGTGGCGATGGGGGCGATCGAACTGGTGGACGACGACGATTCTAGGCGTGGTCGCGGCGGATCCTGGGGCGGTCGCAATCAGCGGCGCCTCTTCTCCTCTCCTGTGGCAAGCTCCAGCGGAATTCCGGTGAACTAGGGCTCGATTGGCTCTGGGGATTGGGTGGAAGGATCAGTGGTGAGAGGGGAGTGAGATGGTGTGGGAAATGAGGCTGGGGGTGGCCTCTATTTATAGTTCGACTAAGCGACCGAACGGGATGGGCTGGCGTCTCCGGCAAGGGCGGTACAGTGTGCTATCGTCGTGGTTGGAGGTAGGGGACGGTGCGCGGTCATCTATGGTGTAAAGGCGTGGCTAGGGGCGGTGGCAAATGGTCGGACGCGGCTGGTGCTCTGCGCGGGAGTGGCGGCGTTCTTGACGGTGCACGGGAGCTGGGGTCATGGCGAAGCGGTGCGCGCGGGCTGCTGTCGAGGCGAGGCGTGTGCACGCTTGTTGGGCGCGGCGCTCTGGCGCGTGCTCGGCATGGCGCAGACACGGTGGGCGCGGCACGCTGGGGGTGGTCCACGGCCTGGTAGTGCTTGGGAAGGGACAGAGAGGGGCGGTGTGATCTCGCCTACCTCCTAGGCATGGCGGGAGAGAGCGGGGCGGTTTGCTGGGAGCGGTCCATGCTCGACCGGCAGGCATGGCGCTCGGGTGGCGCGGCACTGCTGCAAGCGGCTAAGGGGTAGCTCATTTATGTTCTGGTTGTGACTAGAGGGGACAAGGGGAGTGGATTGAGGCCTTAATGGCGCTTGATCACTGCTCTAGAATAGTAATAGTTAGGCCAGATAAATTTTCCTTGCCAAGTGCTCGATCGAATGGCCGCAAGAACTTTATATTTGAATTTTGAAAAGTTTTTGGTGTGTGGTCTGATCTTATGCTTGGTAGTCTTTGGTTGCTTGGGATTGGCAAGTGGAGTTGGTTTAGTGGGTTTTTGAGAAAGTGGGGTCTTCTCATATGCATTGGATTCCATTTTCAAATGTCATTTAAAATTAGTAGCTAAGTGTTTTTGTAAGATTGTAAAGTGGGCCTTGGTACATATTTACTTGTACTAGCAAGGGGTAAAAAGAGTTGAGAAAGTTTTTGTTTGAAAATGACTTCTAGGAACACCTAAAGTGGCCTAGTGGGTTAAAATTGTCAAAATGACCATTTGCATTATTTAATCTTATTTGATTTCTCTTTCTTTGGATTTTGTTTTTGAATGATCTAGATGATGTGGCATTCACCTTTGAATCATTTCACAACCATTTGAACAGTCAAACATGGCATTTACACATAATTCTATACTAATGCACAAACACATGCATTCATAACTATTTAATAATAAAAAGTTTTTGTTAACCCTAAATTGGGTGATTAGGAACTTGATAACCTTGATTAAAGATTTGGGATGTTACACAACATCACTAGGGTCATCTCGTCTGATCTTATACCGCAATGCAGTGCATACCTGGTATGCATCCAAATTCCCGTACTTCTTAGAGCAAGTACAATAGGATGACATCAGCTGACTATAAGAACTAAAATACTATACTCCCTCCCTCCCAATTTAGGACGCGCATAACTTTTTTCAGGATTTCTGAAATTAGGAAGCGTATTATGCATGGAAGACTAAATTAGTACTGACTTGGCCCTTTTGCCCATGAGTAGCAACGCTGCATGCAAGTAACTCCCGAGACGTTTCCTTTCCCAAGTGATGACTAACCAATGCATGAATTTGTATTAATGGAGGACCCTCCACAGCTTGTCATGTATATAAATCATTGAGAGGGATATTTTAGTCCAGGATTTTTCTCCAAAATGCTGCATGCAGTTTATTGGTATGCGGGTCAAAAACTATGTGCATCCTAAAATGGGAGAGGGGGAGTATTTTGGCTGAGTTTGAGGAGAGAGAAGATGAGAGAGAAGAAGAGCTGACTGGAAGTTAAGAGCCAGCTACAACATGTGCTCCTAGGCACTTTGTGGAAGTGACATATGGGCCATGTATTAGTAAAATAGTACATATTTATAGTTAGCTATTATACTTGTTGGCTATAGTGATGGATATAGATGACATGGTAGTGGCTTATAACCAACAATAGGCTATACTATTAAACTTACTCTCACCGCGGTAGAGGATGCAATCATTAGGGCATGCATGTATCTTCTACACATCTAATCCTAGAGGGTAGACAACCTTCTTTGCTTCGTATGTATTGCAGGAAATTCGTTATCCTTTGGAAGCAGCTTTTTCATTATTTTTAGCAACTTTTCAAATGTCTTGTCAGTCACACCATTCTCTGTCTTTCATTGCAGCAATTCCAATGTGCTACCCACCTTTTTCTAGCCATCTTCGCAATTTGGGTACAACAATTTTTTGTGATCCTCTAACATCTGCTCGAACTTCAACCTCTCCTTTTTCACTTTTGCGGTCTCTCTTTTCATCCGCAATGGCCTGACCAAGATCATCAGCAGGCTCATCTAATGCCCGTTCTTCAGCTTCTTATTCATTGTCTTCTATTACAGTACCACCATATTCAGGGAACATAGGATAATTGTCATCATTCTCTTCTTCTTTGTTGTCTTTCATCATAACCCCTCTTTCTCCCTGCTTGCTCCAACAATTTTAGCCGGACATGAAACCGGACTAGAACAGGTGGTTGTGAAGGATTTTTGAGAAAGAGTAATCCTTCTGATTCTGATAGACACCACACTAACAACAAATAAAACCATTCGGCTTGTTTGCCTTAGCCACATCGAGAAAAGAACGCACGCCTTTTAATGAACTCTCTAGAGCGTCAGTCAGCGTATATCCATGGCCGGCTCATCTGCATTATATAAGTATATCAAATGCAATCACAATGTTAAAATTTATCCCAATCTAAAATTATATGCACACGACGATGCTTCGGCTCCGGATGCGATGACATACTAGGTACTAAAACTATGCACTGATTTAAAAACTTTCTACTCCATCTTCACCAACTGGGACTCAAGGGTTTGCGACAGGCTGGGGCCAGCGCGAGCCTATTTAATCCCAGATGGTGTCTCCAACCGGGACTAAAGATGGAACTTTAGTCTCGATTGGAGACATCAACCGGGACTAAACGTTTAGATTTATTTAATCATGGGTGGCAACACTATTCGGTGGCTGGTGGCACTATATCATGGGTGAGTGTCGAGACTATGTCGTGAGTGGCAACACTATTTGGTGGGTGGTGGCACTATGTCATGCGTGAGTGTCGACACTATGTTGTGGCACTTAATCTATAAATAGGCAAGATGCATCATTGTGAAGTTATAAACTGCAAGATGGTGTGAGAGGGACATCACTACGGCAGAGCTTCTCAAAGATGTCTTAGGATCCCGTCCTCGGACATCCTCGAGGAGCTCGCCATAGAGGCACTCCCATATATTAATCTCGAGGAGCTTCTCGAAGATGTATTGAGCTATTGTGTGTTCTTATTAAAAATTTTGAATTAACCCTATTTTTGTTACAATTTTGTGATTATTATTGTTTACTATGGTACATATATATGTCTATGCATAATAATGATGTTATTTTGTTTATATTCATCCGGAATTTGAAGATGGATTGATTACAAATCTCTCTACTTCTAGAGCATGAAATAAGCTAAACTAGCAATTACAGATGAAAGGATAAAGTTGCTAACCTTTTAGAACCCTTGGATAGATGGGGCGCCGCCAAATCTTGATAAATCATGTGAAAAAATGGAGATGAGCTCGAGCTCATGAAGAAGTGACCAAATTTGCAATTATATAAGTATATCAAAAACCATCACACAACATCAAGAATAGAGAAGTGACCAAATTAATACAAGTTCATCACATTAAAACCAAAGTAAAGTAGTGATGACCAAATGTTATTATTCCAAAAATTAATCCCAAACTAAACCCACAAATCTCTCTACTTCTAGAGTATGAAATGAGCTAAACTAGCAATAAAGGTGAAAGGATGAAGTTGCTAACCGGCCTTTTAGAACCCTTGGATAGATGGGACGCCGCCAAATCTTGACAAATGTTGTAAAAAAAATAGGGATGAACTCGAGCTCAGGAAGGAAACATAGAGGAGAAAGTAGCTTAAAAATGGAGTATGACTCGGACATGGAGTAAGATGATATAGGAAGGACATTAGTCCCGGTTGGAGACACCAACCGGGAATAAAGGTCCATCATTAGTCCCGGTTGGAGACACCAACCGGGACTAAAGAGCTGGCGCGGGCCCTAGCCTATCGGAAACCCTTTAGTCCTGGTTGGTGTCTCCAACCGGTCCCGTTTAAACCGGAACTAGAGGTAGCCGTACCTTGTGGCAGTGCGTTGGAACCGGTACATTAGTCATGGATACAAAAAAGACCGGGACTAATGCTCCGGACGAAAAACCTATTTTCTACTACTCCGTACTGTAGTTTTGACCAAGTGCATAAAATATGGATGTATCCGTCTATTTCCGTAATCAGTGTTTATCTGAATTTCGGTACATGTAGCAGAGACAAGCGCAAAACATACGCCGGCGAAGAAAGGTATATGCCGCGGAACAAAATACGGATATATATATGAGCAGCCTTGCTGCGTCCGTTCATGATCCAACGGGAGTCATGTACAAGGCAGTCCAGGCAACAAGACATAAACCTTCTACGGATGTAGTACTACTGTACGACGTATGCAAAACCTTGCTAGGTGTAGCTAGACTGCTAGAGCCGTGCACTGATGTAATAGCTGTACGACGCTATAGCTTTCCAGAAAGTGATCAGCGTCTCAGAGCCCAAAGGGCAGACTCAGATTGACCATGACTCGATGTCTTTCTTATCCACAGCAGGAAGATCAAGCGTCCCGATCTATTGCAGTCATGCTTATCTGCAAGCTAATAATTAATCAGCATGCTTCATACTTTCTCGATCTGCTTCAATAAACGGCTTATGTATATCTCTCGATAGACCTGGTCCATGGTTGGCTAACGATCTAGTGGACGTGGAGTACATATGATAGTATCACTTCTACTCCGGTGCATGCTCCACCCCTAGCAAAAGTCTACACGAGAAAAACACATGCATGGCTGAGGGAGGGCCAAGAGCATTTTCGAAAATCTGGCAGGTACGTACAACACTGTATAGGCCCGTACGGCCCATGGTCTTGTGTACGTTGAAAGTGTGAATGATACATACGCGTACTGCATCGCCTGGCCACGATCCCATTTCCCTCAAATCAAGATCCTATCCGGTAGAGAAGGTAAATGGGGAAGAAAACCTAGCCCTATTGAGGGAGAGACCTACAGCAAGCAGCGTCGACCGCATCCTAGTAGATTTGGAGCGGCGACAAGATCACCGCTGATGGGGACGAGCAACAAGGAGCAGCCCTAGCGAATTGATCCGTGAAGGCGGAGCGGCTGCCTATGGCGGCGTTAATGGGATCCATGCCGGCAAAGCGATTATGTATGATGGCGATGACCGGATCCTGGCCGCCAAGGGTAAGCGACTCAGCCGTGACGGTTCTGTAATTCGCGCATGCGTGAAAAAAAAATTCAGAACCCATATACGTATGGTAAACATAAACATGGGTATACAACCTTGATATGGGCCGGTTTCGGCGGGCCTAAGGAAAAAAACTAGGCAGGGGCAAAAATACCCTTTCTAAATTGGGTTACGAGAGAGCACTGAAGCAGGGCTCTAGATAGTATAGGTAAAATGTCTCCCAAATCTTCACAAGTTACAGGCTTAACCGAATTACTCGCAAAAAAATAAAAATAAACTCGGCCACGACTGAGTTTGCCATTCTCGCTGAAAACTCAACAGCTCGCGCTATTCAATCAATAGAGAGTCAGCTGGAAGCAAATAATGCACCTAGCTACTACGTGCATGGCAAGTACAGTCAGTGAAAACAGCAAAAACATCAACTACATACCGAAAAAAAGGGAAACATCAACTGAACGCTGGAAGGAAATCTCCCGATCGACTGGCCACTACATTGAATGAGCACGCGTGCATGTGAGCGTGCCACTTAAGTTGTCAAGGACACATCACCTCCACGCATGCATTGACACCACGAGGAGAAAGTGTATTGTAGCTACTCGTAGAAACTAGGAACATGCATGCAGTCGATTCAATTCTCTTCAATGCAATACCTTTTCACTGTTGGATACCTTATCTCTTCAGATCGATCGTCATGGGTACACACTAGAGGAAATATCTAGTGAAATCTGTTTGCGACCGTGCAATGCTTATCAAGTACGTACTAGTAGGAGCTGAGCTGAGGAGTAGTATACAGGCCAAAGCTGTTGCAAGAAAGCTACTCCATAACTTTGCTACGAGTGCTTGGTACGTGCAAGCTCGGTGCAGGAAGAAGGCCCACGACAGGAGACGATCGAGGGGAAAGAAACCTAGCTGCCTAGCTAGCTAGCTAGCTACGTGGCCACACTGTCTGTCTGGTCTTTCTCTTTCTTGCTACATGCCACCTAAAAAGGACCAGGTTTACATATGCACGGTACGGTAGGGTCAGCAGTGTACTGGCACTGTGGGCCGGCGAGCATACAGCTAGCTGTGTGGTCATCTAATATAGCACGTCCATTAATTCTCCAACCCCGTCTCCCAAACAATGCCTGACAGTGGCAACTGCCCGGATCGTCAGTTCAAAAAAAAGAAAAAGAAAACTGCCCGGATCGGTCGAAAAGAGGGCGTCTGGTGCAGTCTTTCTTCAAAGGAGCAGTCATCATTCTCTCTCACAGCATCAAGAACTTGCATGAACAACTCCTTGTTTTGAACCACGTTCATCCAATACAGCCGTCAAAATTCCTTTGGGGTATATGTTGATTCGTCGGCAAAATAGTCGGGGTATAGCATGGCATTGCCCTCCATCCTCTGCCTTGGCTTGGTTTTCCTTCTCCCAACCTTGGTTTTCATCTCGTTCGCTTAATTGTAGAAGACAAGTGATGATCGTAGAGTGTTCGTCTTCATCAGCGGCGGTACTGGCTTCCTCTTCCATGCATGCATGGATCGTCACCTTGTCGTTGATATCCATGTGCATGAATGAACTAACGAAACAATCAATCAACCGAACGGTGGCGAGAGACAAGCACTAGAAAAATAAAGCCTACCGAGACAAACGGCCGGACACCTTTCGTGCAAGGCGGGCATGCAAGGTCACCGCATGTTCTATGCCTGAGTCGATGAACGCCGGCAACAAGGGAAGTGATGTGAGAGGCCAGAGGGGCTGAAGCGATAGGAGAGGCCAGAGGGGAGGCGGTCGATGCAGGCGCCGCCAAACTACCATATTACAAATGGGTAGCAGCGATGGCGTCGCGATTTGGCAAGGTGAGAGAGGCCTCGAGCAAGGGGAGGCGCGATGTGAAGGGGGGAAAATAGGTTGCCTCGCTGGCATGTGGTATCTGGCTATCGGTATCTATGTGGCGTTCTTCGCGGCTTGTGGAACAGGGACGGCCTGGCAACGCTCGACAAGCTATTGGATCACACCGGATAGAATGCGTCTTTGGGACACGTGGACGCATTTTTTTCCCGGCGGACCCGCTTTGATGCTCTAATAATTCAGCCTTTTATAACTAAACAATGACCTTTCCAAGAATATGGGCCACGTATAGGTACTCCCTCCGTTCAGAAATATAACGTTTTAGCTTTGTGAATCGAATTTATCTGGACGTCTTTTAGTGTATAGGTTCGTGGAGGTTCGGAGTGAACCTATACACTAAAAAGTGTATAGATACATTAATTTCACAAAGCTAAAATGGCTTATATTTCAAAACGGAGGGAGTACGTTGTAGTAGTACCGTGTGAACTGATCTGACTTTTGTACAGGAACTATGTCGAATGATGATCGACGTCGGCGGGGCATCTCTAGCAATTTTACATGAAAGAAGATTGAAGAGCTGGTTAGATGGGGTTTGCATGGTAATTAGCGGAGGCAGGGGGGCAGGCATATGCGTGGGTGCAGAGAGGCGGGGGCTAACCTAGCTGCGAGTGGAGTGGAGGGGAGGGGAGCATGCATGGGTTTGTCGGCCACTTTGATCGATCTTTTGTTGGTAGCACGTACGACTCGTTGACTGCTACTAGTACACACTTTGATCAAGCAAAGCAAGGATGCTGGCTGGGCCGGGTCGCGCGGCACGATCGCCTTGGAAGCATGCAGCGTGCGAAGCTAGCTAGCTCCATGCCTCCTGTGGCGGTGTGGCCGGCCTCCGCACGAGCGAGCGAGCCTTGGGCTCTGGAAATCACTGGTGCATGCATGTACGGCCGGGAGCAGCAGCTAGTGCATGCATGCATGCTAGCTAGCAACATGGTTCATGGCGTTGATTGCCTTGTTAAACTACATGGTTCATGGCAACATGCATGCACTAGCAAAAACAACGAGGAATTAAAATACAGAAAAATGCATGTATATATAGTATAAGCATTCATGCAATCATGCTATATGAACTAGCAAAAAGGTTACAAGCACAAGTGAACAAGAGAGTACTAGATAGATTCTGGCCACACAAACAGCATAAGATAAGGGAAACCAAGCCAGAGTTCCATATATAAGCGGCAACGACGCAACTCTTCCTAACACGGCGCACTCAACGAAGAAAAGAAACAAACGCTAAACATATACAGCACGCATAGTATGCACATCGATCGATCAAACTAACGGACTACCTGCCTGCCTGCCTTGGCTATAATATAAGCTAACTCCTCCTCGATCATGACTAGTCTTGCCCAGATTCTTCATGCCTACAACTAAGTTGTGCTACTACTAACACAGGACGTCCTTGAGCAGCTTGTACCTGCGGCCGCCCACCTTGGTCGACGGCCCTCGCCGGCCGCTCTCCTGGTCGCCGCCGCCGGGCGCCTTGTCGGCGGCCCTGCCTGAGGAGCTCGTCGTGGTGGAGTCGTGGCTGCCGGCGGCCTGCTGCTTCCCGGACGCGGACGCGCACCTCCTCGCCTTGTTCCCGGCGACGTCGCCGAGGCACCAGTCGCACGTGTCGGCCCCCGCCGACGCCGGCGCCCCGTCGCCGTAGTAGTTGGTGCAATAGCTGCATGCAAAGAACTGCCTGTGTCAGTACAAGAAGGGGATGGATGGTTTGCGGTGCGGGGAAAGGAAGGAAGGAAGGAAGACGTACGAGTGCTGGAAGCGGTAGCGGCAGCGCGCGCACTGGAAGAGCTTGTCTGGGAACCCGACGTCGCCGCACATGGAGCAGACGGTGGCGGTGCCGCCGGCCATGGCGATCGATGAAGAGCAGGGACACCGGGGCCTGAGGCGGATCAGGAGGAATATCAGGGACAGAAGATGGGCAGGAGAGGGGAGGGGAGACCGATGGAAATGTAGAGGCGAGGAGGGAGGGTCCGAGGCGCATTAAATATGAGAGAGAGAGCGAGCGAGCATGTAAAGAAAGAAAGAAAAAGTGGAGAGGGAGGGGGGCGCACACGACAACCTTAATCCAGACACCAGACAGTACACGTCCATCTCAAACAACCCACGCAGTCAGGATATAAAAGCAGCCGTGCACGGTAAATTTGGCTAGATAGATCTACTCGAGTCGGCGCATGCATGCCACTAGCACTGTACAGTCTGCTGCTCTGCTCAAGCCTCCAGCTTACCATGGAAGACGCGGAGAAATACAATACTGGGTGGGCTGGATGTTACTCAAAAAGAAACAATAAGTATTAATATAGCAACCGTGTTGGACAGACAGCACAACGCTTCAAAAGAAATAACAAATAAATAAAAAAAGAAAAAGAAGAGAAAAACAAAGCCGACACCGGTGGCTCGACGAAAAACAAGGATGACCCGCAATCGTTGCGTCCTTCGGAGAATTTTCACCACGCTCCTAGCGCTCCGAAGTGTCGCGTACCAAGCATCACCTTCAAAAAGGAAGCGACGACAACGACGCTGCTGCTCCGACTGGTCCTACGGTTTCCCTCGACACGCAACAGGAGGTGGGGAAGAGATATACTCGACGCCCTTCAGAAAGGACTGTGGCACCCGCAGGCATTACCACGTTCGGTGTCAAGACGATAAGGATTTCTCCTGACCTCTCAGAAAACCACGCTCCCGGACGCTTCGAATTGCCCCACCAATCTTGCCGCCCACCAGCACACGCCATCACGGTCTTGTAGTCACCCCCGTCATCTAACCGTGACCCACGAAGTGAGGCTGGTACGACCGGCAAGAAGAAACTCCGGCGAAAGTCAGCGGTACGGTAACATGCGGGAGGCAACTACCTCCACCACCGGAGGGCGATAGCCGACCGGATGTAGCAACATGGGTAAACCAGGCCCTCGTTGGCCCGACCGAGCCCAAATGGACTCGTGAAGCCCCACCCACTGCCACACTGCAGCTAGGGTGTCACCGTCACCGCCAACCCTATGTTAGTTACTACTCCTCCGTCCCCCAGTGGATCCGCCGCCACCGCAGATTCCCGTCGCCAAGCAGCAGTGCCTCGGCCACTGTGTTCACCCGGGCCTACTGGACCGACGTCGGTCTAGGACTCCCAAATCTCACCTCCCGCGAGGCACCAAAACGCCAGTGCAACATCCCATGTAACAAAGGGGATGGAGGGTTCGCAGGGGATCCAAGCGCTTGCGGGTAGCCAGGGTGCGCTGATGACGACAACGCCGCATTCGCGACGCACGTCAACCGCAATCCCCAACTCCCTGAGGAGAACACCAGGTGGCCGCTAGATTCGGGCCTGCCTGGCCCAAATCACTGCGCCGCAGTGGGAGAGCCCCTCCTAGCCGCCACCACCTGTAGGGACAGCCGGCGCCAAGCCCAAGTCCTGGGCCCACCTAGCCCAGATCGAGACCCGCCTGGCCCAATCTGGGCCACGCCGCCAGCGCCCACCACCCGCCGGGCTGGATATTACTCTCTCTACACATGAATGCCTCCAGTTTTAGGAGCCAAGAGCGGCAAGAAACTGCCGACTCGTCATTTGAAACGTACAATCAGTAGACGTGTACTCTAATTGCTCCCAGCTAGTGTGTGTTCCGTGCACGTACGTGTTTTAGGTGGCCTTTTCCCCCAGATAAGTCGGTTCTAAGCTGACGCTTTCACGAAAGTCTCAACTGGAGTTCGATAGAAACAAACCTAGGCTAGTGCTACCTCCTGCTCGCCATGCCCAAGTAATGATTAATCGCCCTATAAGTATTTGTTAATTTTTTTGGGGTAAAAAGTATTTGTTAATTAGTTACGACAAACATCAACATAAATTTTAAAATTAGTTGGAAACATGCATTTCTATGGAACCATCAGTGTACTAGTGATAGAAGTTTGAAAAGATGATTTAGAGTTTGTGTGTGTGGGTCTGAATGAAGCCTCGCATCGTACTCCACTTATATAGATATGACCACATACAAGTCACATACGTATACAACACGTATACGTGATACATGACAGGTGAGCTTAGACTGAATACAATTCTAACACTTTCCATCAATTTAAACCGCTACGTACAAGGTTAAGATTGGATTTAAATCTATCTAACATCTGTCGTGTGGCTGGTTTAGTGAATATATCAGCCAACTGGTCATGAGTGGAGATGAACCTGACATCCAGTTCACCGGCTGTTACTTGTTCTCGCACAAAATGGAAATCGATCTCAATGTGCTTAGTTCGAGCATGAAAGACTGAATTCGCCTCAGGTAAGTAGCCCCAAGATTATCACACCATAATATGGGGTACGCTGCCAAGTCACATCAAGCTCCTTAAGTAAAGAGTCTACTCGTATAGCTTCAGCAACACCATTAGCCAATGCCTTATACTCTGCCTCAGTACTGGATCTCGAGACTATGGGTTTGCTTCTTCGAACTCCAAGCAATGAGGTTCGGACCAACAAACACGGCAAACCCACTCGTGGACCGTCTGTCATCCACAAATCCTACCCAATCTGCATCCGTAAAAATACTGATAACAGATGATGATGACTTGTGAATACTCAAGCCAATCTGCAATGTTCCTTTGACATATCGTAGAATTCGCTTCACTGACTCCTAGTGTACATTAGTGGGCTGCGACAGAAACTGCCAAACCTTGTTTACCGCAAAAGAAATATCCGAACGAGTGAGAGTCAAATACTTCAGTCCGCCGACAATACTGCGATACCTGAATGAATCATCTACACTGAGCAGTGTGCCTGAATCCCGAGCCAAGGCCTCGGACGCTGCAAAAGGAGTGGTGGCTGGATTACAATTCTCCATGTTGACTCGATGGAGAAGATCAAGAGCATACTTCCATTGAGTCAATGTCATCCCCCCTGAATTGTATGATGCCTCCAATCCAAGAAAGTACTCTAGTCATCACAAGGTCTTAATAGGAAAACTACCGGAGAGAACGAACCAGGCGATCAATAGCCTCCTGGGTAGATCCAACAATAACAATATCATCCACATAGATGAGCATGAATATCTGCACCCCATCACGTGAGAAAATGAAGAGCGGCATATCAACATTGGAGGAAACAAACCCAAACTGATGGAGAAGCTGACTAAGTCGCGCATACCAAGCCTGTGAAGACTGTTTCAGGCCATAAATAAACCGCTGAAGCTTATAGACATGAGAAGGATACTACACATCCTCAAAGCCTGGCGGTTGTTGCATATAGACATCCTCAGTCAGGAATCCACGCAAGAAAGCATTGTTGACATCAGCCTATCGAAGACTCCAGCCGCAAGAGACTACGAGAGACATTACCAGGCGAACTGTGTTTGGTTTCACGACTGGATTGAAAGTATCACCATAGTAAATCCCATGTTGTTGAGTAAAACCATGAGCTACTAACCACGCTTTGTGCTTGTCGATAGACCCATCAGGACAGTGCTTGGTTTTGAAGATCCACTTGCTGCCAACGATATTGACACTAGCTGGCGAGGGAACTAGGGTCCATGTGTCAGTCTGCTGCAAAGCAGCAAACTCATCCGACATGGCTGCATGCCAAGCTGGCTCGAGAAGCGCCTCTTGATGTGATGCCGGAGTAGCAAAGAATGCGCGGCGACATGGATCATAACGGACTGTGCTGTCGATGTATACCTTCTCGCGACGGGTATGATCACGATGATGAGTGATCATCGTATGCTGAGGCTCGATAGGTGTTCCAACCGGGGGCTTTGCAGCTGATGGGGCAGTGGGCGACATGGATTGGCTAGGAGCAGACGAAGCCGGCCTAGGCGAAACCGGGGAAACAGCAGGCGACCGTGGCAGCTCATGCACATCGATCACATGCTCCCCATGTACGTCGATAGCGGGCTCGGTCTAGGGAGCGATCGGAAGGGAGCAACGGTATCTTCACAGTAATACAATCACCTTGCATAGGTGGATTGATGTATACGCACGCTTCTATTCTTGTAGACAGTGTTGGGCCTCCAAGTGCAGAGGTTTGTAGAACAGCAGCAAGTTTCCCTTAAGTGGATTACCCAAGGTTTATCGAACTCAGGGAGGAAGTGGTCAAAGGTATCCCTCTCAAGCAACCCTGCAATCAAGATACAAGAAGTCTCTTGTGTCCTCAACACACCCAATACACTTGTCAGGTGTATAGGTGCATTAGTTCGGTGAAGAGATAGTGAAATACAAGTAATATGGATGATTATAAGTGGTAATTTCAATCTGAAATAAGAGTGGCAGCAAACAAATATGTAACAGAACTAATTGTAAACGGTGTTTCAATGCTTAGAAACAAGGCCTAGGGATCATACTTTTACTAGTGGATACTCTCATATAAATATCTTCTCTTCATTATGCTACCCTGAACTACTCTCCGGTTGGACGATGTAGGGCTATAACAACACACCTTAAAGTTCGCATTCCCCATCTAGATAACCCCTCACTATCACCTTGACCGCTAGATGGTTCCAACAAACACCACAATCTCATAAAGACATCCAACTCAAATTATACTCATGATAAGTGTTTATGTAACCTTAGCCAAAGTGCCACACGATGTGCACACTGTCAACTTCACACACGTGGGGATAAGAAGAGATTAATTAAAGCACTTGAGTAGCAGAATAGATCTATAGATTACAAAGCCCATGATCTCAATAAGATCATGCATAGAGAGAGAGATGAACACATAGCTACTTGTAGAGCCCTTAGCCTCGAGAGAGAACTACTCCCTCCTCATCATGGGAGTTAGTAACGGCGATGGAGATGGCGGTGGAGTCGATGGAGATGGATCCGGGGGCACTTCCTCGTCCCGGCAGGGTGCTGGAACAGAGACTTCTATCCCCCGAATCTCCTCTTCGGTGGCGGCGACGCTGCGGAACTTTTCGTGGAATTCTGATCTTGTACTTAGGGTTTTCGTCCTAAGGGGAATATATAGGCGAAAGGGAAAGGTCGGTGGAGGCCTGAGGGGCCCACACCACACCTGGCGCAGCCTGGCCTGGCCCGCGCCACCAGGTGGTGTGGCCAGCCCCTGGCCCTCCTCCGTCTCTACTTCTGGCTCCGTGAGACTTTTGGTAAAATATTGACTTTGGCTTTTGTCTGGTCCAATTCCGAGAATATTTCTTTTCTAGCTTTTTTCAAACCAAAAATAGCAGAAAACAGGCAACTGGCACTACGGTGTCTTGTCAATAGGTTAGTTCCAGAAAATGCATAAAAGTATCTCAAAATATAGACAAAATATAAGATAGTTGATATAAAACAAGCATGGAACATCAAAAATTATAGATACGTTTATGACGTATCATGGATCAGTAGACAAATAGGACATGTCATAACATCGTATAGGTTCATTAGTAACTGGTTCATCAGACGGAAAATGAATAGCTTGTTCAAGAGTGGACACATCAACAGAGACGCCGGGAGTGGCAAACGGAAACACAGACTTATCAGACACAACGTCACATGAGATGTAAATGCTCCCCATGGATCTATCTAAGCACTTGTACCCCTTATGCATAGGGCTATATCCCAGAAAAACACACATCTTAGAATAGAATTCTAATTTGTGGGAGTTATATTTACGAAGACTAGGCCAACAGGCACACCAAAAAATACGAAGAAAGGAGTAGTCGGGTTGAATATGCATGAGCCTATAAAGAGGTGTTTGCTTGTTGATGACAAGAACGGGTATGCGGTTGATGAGAAAACACATAGTAAGGAAAGCTTCATCCCAATAACGTTGAGGGACCTGCGAGTGTGCAACAAGGGCAAGACCTGTCTCGACCAAGTGACGATGTTTGTGCTCAGCAATCCCATTTTGTTGAGAGGTGCGGGGGCATGAGACATGATGAACTATGCATGTGCGCTCAAAATAGTGACGAAGTCAATAATATTCATCACCCCAATCACACTCAGTTGCCTTGATCTTGACGTTCAAAAGACGTTTAACGTGAGCCTGGAATGCATAAAGGACTTACTCACCATCAGACTTGTGTTTTAGAAGATATATCTAGCAAAAACGAGAATAGCCATCCACAAAGCTAACATAATACTTGTACCCCTAGAGGGAACACTAGCCGGCCCCAAACAAGAACTATAGAATTCTGGATATTTTACTTTACAAACTGGCATCGTATTGTTTTATAATGTTAATCTAAAGTTTAAAGTATTATTGCAAACTTTCAGCAAAACCTCACTTACTCCATGAAATTCAATAAGTAGTACATAATCAAGAGTAACAAATTCTAGTGTTAGTATCTAAGTATCATGCTTGCCTCCATGATTCTTAATATTGAAAAATTGTTTTAATATTAACATTATCTAGGAGATGAAAATTGTTTCAGAAACCATCATGTGTAGTAGATATTGTGATATCTAAAACAATACTTGGATGCAATATGATAGAGTATAATTTAATAAAATACATGTTCTCGTATTGTATGATAATTTGTAAAGGTTGGAAATGCTAGGCGTCCTAATCACCCAAAAGGTTTTGTCCTATATTCGCGATTTGTCCTTATGAGCTATAGTAGCTTGATCATGAAAGTTTTCATAATAAGGATAGATAGAAGATGTAGATAAAATGTTTACTACATTAAAATGATTATTAAAAGAAATGAAATTTGGAAGAGCGTCAAACATTTGATGATGGTGATCTACATCAAAAGTGTAAGTCTAAGGATATTAGTGTTTGACTAACAGTATTTTGACTTTGTGTCATGTGTATGGCACCACTATTGATGGTGATAGATTCTTTTAAAAGGAAAAGGAAATGCTGAAAGAGAATCTTAGAAATAGTTGGTAGAAAAGAAAAGACTGAAAATGTCCAATTTAGGTATATAGATGATATACAGGTTATGGGTGTATTCTTTGCTTGTTAAACAATGTGGTTCTTGGGTATTGTATACTGAACTGGTTGGTGTAAAATGTCACACAGAGCAACACAATTTATGAACTACAATGGCCTAAGTAACTAGCAAGAGAATATCTGATGATGTTCATCAAAAACAAATAAAGTGTTATTGTGTTTCTCGTTGACATCAAAGCGTGCCTTCAAGATTTGTTTTAATAACTATTATTTTGTTTCAATATTATGATAACAATGGTTGTTCAAATAATTACCGTATTCCATTTAAGATGGATGAAATCTTACAAATCTAGTTGGATAAATCACATCCATCAACACTGATACTAAAGTGTTGTAAGATAAATGATTAGAAGATCATTTATGAGTGATACTACAGTTTAAATCATATTGGAAATGAAAAATGAAAAAACTCCATGTTGATGGAATTTTGGAGTCTTTTTTATTTTTGAATCAATTGACGCTTGTGAGAATTTCTTGGAAATGATTTAAATTTCGTCCATAGGACAAAAGAAGAACGAATGACTAACTTGTTGAACATTGTGCATATTGATGTATATAGTCCATTATGTGTAGCCATGTGTGGTGGATCTTTCAAACTTCATATGCTTTAACCAAAGATTTGAGTGAATATATGTATATTTACTTAATAAGGGAGAAGTATGAAACATTTGAAAATGTTCAAATGATTTCAAGATGAAGTGAAAAATCATTGTAACAAGAAAAATAAATAATTTATGATTAGATCATAAAGGAAGATATTTGAGTTACAAGTTTAGCAAAATACCTAAGATTTTAGGAATTGTTCCATGGATTTGTGTTTCCCGATAAACCATAGGAGTATGGAATTTTCGAGACATGAAATCAAACCTTGTTTGACATGGTAAGATCAAAGATTGTTGGGTCCGCAGCATAGAAAACAAAAAATTTCCTACGGTGTGAACTACACGCCAAGATCTATCTACTAGGTACAAAGCAACGGGTGGACATACATCCATGGAGAACTTACCCTCGAAGACAACGAGCTTTGTTAACGAGTAGGAACTCGTGGTTGATATAGTCGTACACTTGCCGATCTCAAGATCGTGATGAAGTCCAGAAGGTCCGGCTCCAGCACGTCCATCAGATCCAGCTCCAGCACCACCAAGTCCAGCACCGCAAAGCAGCGGTGCATCCGTGATCGCACACACGTCCGATATCCCGACAACCTCCGCCCCTCGCTCCAGCAAAGCAGCGGAAGTAGCAACTCCTTTCTAGATAAAGCCACCGGGAACATGTATCTCGCTAATCCGAGACCATGGGGGAATAATACTAGAGGGGGAGAGAGATCCTTCACAAGGAGGTGTGTGTGAGAAGTGAGGAGGGGGTGGCCTTTTATAGGAGGAGGGGGGTGCCCCTCCTTCATGGCCGGCGCATGGAGGAGGTGACTCTTCACCTCCTCCATTCATGTGGTGGTAACTCCCTCCACATAAATTTGCCCCTTCACATTCTCTTTTAAAGTCTCCACTTTAAATGCATTAAATTTCTCCAAATTTAATGCTCTCTCATTTAATAAAACTCTTTTATTAATTTTATTCAGAATTTTGTTAATTATTTTAATTAACAAACATTCACATAAAACCCCTGCAACATTTCAATATTACATGCAGAACCAATTTTAGCAATTTCACCCGAAATAGTTTCGGTGTCTATTGAAATAATTCCAACGCTTTCTTAAATCTTTATCTGAAACATATTTGCTCCAAATGGTGTCGATATCCCTTAAGTGTGTCACCCTACGGTTCGCGAATAATGCAGACATGATCGAGACCCCTCTCCGATCAATAATCAGCAGCAGGACCTGGAGATCCATACTGACTCCTACACATTCAACGATGACTTTTGTGATCGTGAGAACCTTTAATGCTAGTAACTAAATCCTTTTGTCTTGCGATATATTACATGTCCGATATTCGATCATCGGTATGTCCATACCTAGTTTGATCTCGTTACCGACATGCACTCTTTTCTCGTTCCCATGATATAACATTCTAGTGATCACATCACTTGCTTGCAAGCTATCTCAATGTGATATCACCAAGAGGGCCCAGAGTATATCTATCCGTCATCGGGATTGACAAATTCCACTCTTGATCCATGAGCCTCAACATAACACCTTCGTAGCACTGAACCCACCTTTATAGTCACCATGTTACGGTGTGACATTTGATGTTATCAAGATACTCTTCCGGTGTTAGCAATTAACATGATCTCATGGTCTAAGGACTAAGATTACTTCGTATGATGTTATAGCAATATAAACATAATGACTCTGATCGTAATGCTATACTTTGCATGAATGTTCATCACATCATTCCACCAATGTTGTGACCTCGTTATTAACAACAACCAATGTCCATGATCAGGAAACCTTGATCATCTTGTTAATCAACGAGCTAGTCTATAAGAGAGGCATGACTAGGAACCTTTTATTTGTTTATTAAACACACATGTATTAACGTTTCCTATCAATACAATTATAGCATGCAAAATAAACATTTATCATAAACAAGGAATAAGATAATAACCACTTTATTATTGCCTCTCGGCCATATTCCCTTCAGTCTCCCACTTGCACTAGAGTCAATAATCTAGTTTGAAAATCTTTGCGTATTGAACACCTATGGCTTTCTGGTGTTGCATATACGCGATTGCTAGTGGTTAACATAATCTCCGGATCTGACAGTTTCAGGTCTGTGTGTATTTGCATGTCTCTGCGTCTCTACGCATCACTCATTCTCAAATGAGATGGCATTGTTTAAATTTGGTCCTTTGGTGAGACCTTTAGTTCGTTCGGGTTAAAATATGTTGATATTATTGTCACACAATATATCTTCATAGTATTAGCCCACTTTGAACCACACCTAGTTTGATAACAAACTACTTAACACAAATGCCCTCCTTTGCTGCTACTATAGCAGTTATATACTTAGCCTTTTGTTGTAGTATCCGTCACAATGTCTCAACTTTGGAACTCATCCAAATCCATCATGGAACATCCTTTCCATTACATTGTGCCACCCATAGTCGAAATTGAGATAAATTTAATTTGTATCTTGTGACAAAACTAGTATCAATGTAACACTTTACAATGAACTACCTTTAATTATTTGGCACTTATACATGATATATTCTTAGTTCTTCCAAAGCTCATAAGAATATCTTTACTATCATCCAATGATCATCTTATGAATCATTCTGGTATGTGCTCATAACATTTAGAGCATAGGACATTCTGGATATATACATATCATGGTATAATCGATCAAAATCTTCATGTGATTTTACTCACCAAGTGTTGAAACACTTGAATTTTGATACAATCCTTTCCATGCAGCAAGAACCTTTCTTGCTGTTTCCATATTGAACCCTTTCAATATCTCATATATGTATGTCTGGCACAACCATATTAGCGCCTCAATCTATCCATATAGATATTGATGCCTAATATTCCGGGTTTGCCCAAGTCTTTCATCGAAATCTCATTTTAGTGAAATTCTTAACTTGTGTCAATACAAGATACATCATTTCCAATCAACAATATGTCCTCTACATAATGTATTAGAAATATGTCTCAGCGCTCCCACTTAATTTCTTGCAAATGGAAGCATCTTCATCATCTCCGATGAATTTAAACTCTTTTAACAATTTCATCATGGTGAAGATTCCAACTCCGCTATGCTTACTTCAACTATTGAAGTTTGGATGCCATTTTAGCATCCTTTGAATTAACAAAATCCTTCGGGTCGTGTCATGTATACGTCCTAGGTAACCATTCTATTACAAGAACCTTGTTTTGTTTATTCAACTACCATATACCAAATTATTTGTAGTGGTTGCTACATTAATCCGTCAAGACTAAATATCGCTATGAAAGATCAAATCTTGTCATAGTCAACTCCTTGAACATTGCCGTAAACTTCTTTCCGACATGTCGACTATTTCATAGATGTTAAACATCCATGTCTATTTCTTTATAGATCCAAACACGACCGACAGGCTTCACGCCTTTTCGGAGGGTCTTCCAAGTTCAGAAACTTGATTTCTCGTGTATGGATACTATCACGGATTCTTTGACTTCTAGTCATTTTATGGAGTCAGGGCCCATCATCGCTTCTTTGCATGTACTCGGTTCATCATTGTCAAAACAATAACGACTTGCTTATCAAATCACACTATTTGATTCTTACCGACCCACACGGTTCAATAGGAACTCTAATCACCGAGATCACACCCTTTGTAATCACGGGAGCCATGAGCATTGTGGCTGCCACCGGGACACTTTCCGGCGCTGCGCTACTTAGCACATATAGCTAAGGTTCAACAACCTTCTCAAAGTTCTATTGTCCTCCCACTTAACTTTTCACGAGAAATTCCTTCTCAAGAAACTTGATGTTCCAAGTAACAAACTCTTTTGTCCTCGGTGTTATGGAGAAATTCCCAACAAATTCTTTGGGATAACCTACAAAGACATGCTTATCCGACTTTGGTTGTAAACATTTTACTCTTGCATAGCATACCAAAATTTAAGAAAAGACAATTCGGGTTTTATCCCAAACCATAACTTATATGGTGTCATTTCAACGGATCACGATGGTGCTCTTTTCAGTGTAAAAGCGGTAGTCTCTAAAGCTTTAATCCTTAAAACATAATGGCAGTTTTATAAATGACACCTTTGATCTTACCACGTCAAACATGGTTTGATTTCATCTCTCGAATATGCCATACTCCTATGGTTTATCGGGAAACACAAATCATGGAACAATTCCTCAAATCTTAGGTGTTTTTGCTAAACACGTAACTCAAATATCTTCCTTTATGATCGAATCATAAACTCTTTATTTTCTTGTTACAATGATTTTCCACTTCATCTTGAAAGTCTTTGCACAATTTTCAAATGTTTCATACTTCTTCCTTATTAAGTAAATATACAGATATATTCACTAAAATTTTTGGAGAAAGCATATGAAGCAAAAAGATCCATCGCATATGGCTACACATAATGGACTATGCACATCAGCATGCACAATTTCCAATAAGCTAGTCATCCGTTCCTCTTTGGCCTATGAACGGAGTTTCAATTATCTCGAGAAAAGTCTCACAAGCGTCAATTGATCGAAATCAATGACTCCAAAAATTCCATTAACATGGAGTTTCTTCATGTTTTCTTTCCAATATATTTTAAAACAGCGATGTCACTTCATAAGTGATATTTTAATCATTTGTCTTGCGGCATTTTAGCAATAGTGTTTATGGATGTGATTTCTCCCACTAGACTTGTAAAAATTCATCCATCCTTTATGGAATACGGTAATTATTTGGACAACCATTGTTCTCGTAATACCGGAACAAAACAATAATTATTAAAACAAATCTTGAAGGCTAGATTTGACGACAACGAAAAACACAATAACACTTTATTTGTTTTCGATGAACATCATCACTTATTCTCTTGCTAGTTACTTAGGCCATTGTAGTTCATGAATTGCATTGTCCTGTATGACACTTCATACCAACCAATTCGGTATCCAATACCTAAGAACCACATTGTTTAACAAGCAAGGAATATAGCCATAACATGTATATCTTCTATATACCTAAGTTGGACATCTCCAACCTTTTATTTTCTGCCAAATATTTTATAGATTCTCTTTCAGCAATTCCTTTTCCTTTTAAAAGAATCTATCAACATCAATAGTGGTGTCATTCACATGACACATAGTACAAAGCGTATATAGTCAAATACTAATACCTTTGGACTTGCACTTTGAAGTGGATCACCATCATCAAATGTTTGGTATTCTTTCAAAAATCCATTCTTTAGTAATCTATTAGTGTAGTAAACATTTTACTTACATCTTCTATTCATCCTTATCATGACAACTTTCATGATCAAGCTACTATAGCCTATAAGGAAGAATCGCGAGTATAATATCAGTTCCCAAAACCCTTTTGGTAGATTCGGATGCCTAGCATCTCCATCCTTCACAAATTCTCATACAATATGAGAACATGTATTTTGCTAAATTATACTCTATCATAATGCAACCAAAAAACATTGTTTCAGATATCACAATATCTTTCACACATGATGGTTTCTGAAACAATTTTTAGCTCCAATATAATCTTGATATTAAAACAACTTTTTGAATATCGATAATCATGGAGGCAAACATGATACTTTAGATACTAACATTGGAATTCTTACTCTTGATTTAATACTACTTATTAAACTTCATGGAGTAAATAGAGTTTGCTGAAAGTTTGCAATAGGACTTATAAACTTTAAATTGACATTCAAAACAATACGATACCAATTCGTAAAGTAAATATCCAGAATTCTATAGTTCTATTATCTCAAATAAGAACTAAGCATAAGGTAGTGAACAGATGCCAATGACTACAACAAATTATGCAAATTCACTTCGATTTAGTTGATGACAAATTGAGTTCGACTAATCCAAATTAGAAATGAACTCCCACTCAAAAACGACATCCCTCGTGCCTTTTTGGTGATTACATGAACCAAATCCACTACACCAAGTCCGATCATCACGTGAGTCGGTGTAGCTTCAAAGGCGAGCATCAATATGGTCATCACATAAACTATGTGACTCATGCTTAACCTTTCGGTCCATGTTCCGAGGTCATGTCTGTACATGCTAGGCTCGCCAAGTAAGAACCTTAGTATTCGCATGTGTAAAACTGTCTTACACCCGTTGCATGAAAGCGTAGAGTTGAGAACACCCGATCATCACGTGATGTCTCGAAACACGATCCATAGAATGGTGCATACTTAAGGAAGAACACATTTTTATCTTGATATCTAAAAGAGGGATCATCTTACAATGCTATAGAAAGCGCCAAACTAGCAGTATAAGATGCTAACATCTAATGTGTAAAGTGAGATGATATGGTCCATGCATTTGATCTCTATCACTTGCATCGTGGTATGATCTCTATCATTCCTTTGTGTGTAAGGCCAAGGTCTATGGAACTTACACGTTAAGTGAGTTGTAAGAGTATCTATCATACATCTACTTACAACAATACCATATCAATACACTAGCCCAGCAACGATCTAAACTTGACGCCTCTAATTTATCAACTGCAAGTTTTACGTGGCTTAGGGCTTTCGGAGATAGAACCGTTCTCACCTACGAACATGAACCACAACGAGGATAACTAAGTTATTAGCAACTCGTTGTAAATCAGATATTGACTATAGTAGGAGAGACAGACACCCGCCAGCCACTTATGCAAAACAAGTTGCATGTCAGTCGTAGAACCGGTCTCATGTACGATGACATGTAAGGTTGGTCCGGGCCGCTTCATCCCACTATGCCACCAATATCCAAAATACAAAGAAGATGCAATAACATGATCATCATCGCCCACATATCAACATATGTGTACTACCCGTGCTAAGCACCTACGCATAGATCAGGCTCTGATACCACTGTTGGGTCCGCAGTATAGAAAACAAAAAAAAATCTACAGTGTGAACTACACGCCAAGATCTATCTACTAGGTACAAAGCAACGGGTGGACATACATTCATGGAGAACTTACCCTCGAAGACAACGAGCTTTGTTAACGAGTAGGAACTCGTGGTTGATGTAGTCGTACACTTGTCGATCTCAAGATCGTGATGAAGTCCAGCAGGTCCGGCTCCAGCACGTCCATCAGATCCAGCTCCAACACCACCAAGTCCAGCACCGTAAAGCAGCGGTGCATCCGTGATCGTACACACGTCCGGTACCCCGACAACCTCCATCCCTCGCTCCAGCAAAGCAGCGGAAGCAGCAATCCTTTCTAGATAAAGCCACCAGGAACATGTATCTCGCTAATCCGAGACCATGGGGGAATAATACTAGAGGGGGAGAGAGATCCTTCACAAGGAGGTGTGTGTGAGAAGTGAGGAGGGGTGGCCTTTTATAGGAGGAGGGGGTGCCCCTCCTTCATGGCCGGCGCATGGAGGAGGTGACTCTTCACCTCCTCCATTCATGTGGTGGTAACTCCCTCCACATAAATTTGCCCCTTCACATTCTCTTTTAAACTCTCCACTTTAAATGCATTAAATTTCTCCAAATTTAATGCTCTCTCATTTAATAAAACTCTTTTATTAATTTTATTCAGAATTTTGTTAATTACTTTAATTAACAAACATTCACATAAAACCCCCTGCAACATTTCAATATTACATGCAGAACCAATTTCAGCAATTTCACCCGAAATAGTTTCGGTGTCTATTGAAATAAATCCAGCGCTTTCTTAAATCTTTATCTGAAACATATTTGCTCCAAATGGTGTCGATATCCCTTAAGTGTGTCACCCTACGGTTCGCGAATAATGCAGACATGATCGAGACCCCTCTCCGATCAATAATCAGCAGCGGGACCTAGAGATCCATACTGACTCCTACACATTCAACGATGACTTCTGTGATCGTGAGAACCTTTAACGCTAGTAACTAAATCCTTTTGTCTCGCGATATATTACATGTCTGAGATTCGATCATCGGTATCTCCATACCTAGTTTGATCTCGTTACCGACATGCACTCTTTTCTCGTTCCCGTGATATAACATTCTAGTGATCACATCACTTGCTTGCAAGCTATCTCAATGTGATATCACCGAGAGGGCCTAGAGTATATCGATCCGTCATCAGGATTGACAAATTCCACTCTTGATCCATGAGCCTCAACATAACACCTTCGTAGCACTGAACCCACCTTTATAGTCACCCTGTTACGGTGTGACGTTTGATGTTATCAAGATACTCTTCCGGTGTTAGCAATTAACATGATCTCATGGTCTAAGGACTAAGATTACCTCGTATGATGTTATAGCAATATAAACATAATGACTCTGATCGTAATGCTATACTTTGGATGAATGTTCATCACATCATTCCACCAATGTTGTGACCTCGTTATTAACAACATCCAATGTCCATGATCAGGAAACCTTGATCATCTTGTTAATCAACGAGTTAGTCTATAAGAGAGGCATGACTAGGAACCTTTTATTTGTTTATTAAACACACATGTATTGACGTTTCCTATCAATACAATTATAGCATGCAAAATAAACATTTATCATAAACAAGGAATAAGATAATAACCACTTTATTATTGCCTCTCGGCCATATTCCCTTCAAAGATTCCATTATGTTTTAAGGACTAAAGCTTTAGAGACTACCACTTTTACACTAAAAAGAGCACCATCATGATCTGTTGAAATGACACCATATGATTTATGGATTGGGATAAAACCCGAGTTGTATTTTCTTAAAATTTGTTATGCTAGGCATAAGTAAAATGTTTACAACCAAAGTCAGATAAGCACGTATTTGTAAGTTATCCCAAAACAACCGTTGGGTGTTCCTCCATAACACCGAAGACAAAAGTGTTTATCGCTTAGAAATGTCAAATTTCTTGAGAAGGAATTTTTTGCGAAAAGTTAAGTAGGAGGACCATAGAGCTTTGATAAGGTTATCGAACCTTAGCTATATGTGCTGAGTTGTGCAACGCTAGAGAGTGTACCGGAGGCAGCCATAATGCTCATGGCTCCCGTGCCTCAAAGGTCGTGGTCACGAAAATATAGTATCCTATTGAACCATGTAGGACAGATAAACAATGAAATAGTAAGATTTGAGATTGAATCATTATTGTTTGACAATGATGAACTAACTACATACAAATAAGCAATGATGGGCCCTGACTCCGGCAAATGGCTAAAAGCCATAAGATCCATGATAGTTCCATACACGTGAAACCAAATATCTGAACTTGGAAGATCCTCCGAAAGGCATGAATCCTATCAATCATATTTGGGTCTATAAAATAGACATGGATGTTTCACATCTATGAAATAGTCGACATGTCGGAAGTGAGTTTACGATAATGTTCAAGGAGTTGAATACGACGGATAGGTGTAGCAACCATGACATATGTCAATTGTTGTATATGTTGGTTGAACAAACAAAACAACGTTCTTATAATAGAATCGTTATCGAGGACGTGCAAATGATACGGTCCAAAGGTTTTGTTAAAACAAAGGATGCTAAAAAGGCATGCAAACTTCAATGGTTGAAATAAGCATCGTGGAGTTAGAATCTTCACCATGATGAAATTGTTAAAATGTTTAATTTCATCAGAGACGATTAAGATGCTTGCATTTACAAGAAATTAAGTGGGAGCACTAAGACATATTTCTAATACATTATGTATAAGACATATTGTTGATTGTAAATGATGTATTAATGGCTCCAATTTTTGCAGTCTTCCATTGCGTTTAAACATTGTTTTTGGTCAAGCAATTGCCAAAGAAACTCTCAAATCTTGCCACTAATGACTAATAATAGCATATATATGAAAATCTCTTCTTTGATTTATGTTGTGCAGGAAATCACAGCTTTTAAGCGAAATAAGGAGTCATAATGAAGGATTTTGAGGAAGTACACACGGCCAAGTAATTGGGATGTTGTACCAAGGCGCCTGAACGCTTGATGACCACTGGTATGGGCGTGGTCCGCCCGTACTGCCCGCCCGTACTAGGTGGCGACGGCTTCGTCTCGTCAAACCCTACAACTTTCATGAAGATGCCTATATATTTTGAGGCTCCAGCCGTCGGCCAAAGGGCCACCATTCTCAGATTGCATCACAACACCACCAAAGGAGATCCACACTATTATTCATCACTTCCCCTATGCATCCATCCACTAGCCATAGCCATTGCTTTGTACTTTAAATCTCCTTGTGATTTGGTGACCATTGTAAGAATATTTGATTTCAATCTAAGTATTTGTATGATGTTTTCTATCTCTGATCTATTGGTTATGAGTGAGTAGTCCTCATGGGCTGCGGGTTGGGGAGAAACCTCACAGCGATTATGTGTATCTAGATCATGGGAGAATTGCATTTTGTTTGGAATTGTGATTTGTATCTTTTGTTTCTTCGTCTCTTGTCTCGATCTGTGGACTTGTAGGTACCCAAGATCCCATAGATTGATAAAGGCTTGAGGTGGGATACTTGGCTAGCGGCGATCTCATAGGAACCTCAGAGATAGAAAGGATAGTACGGTCTTCGCTTAGCGCCCCATTCGAGATCAACAACAACATCACCACTTAAAGCTTTGATCTGTGTTTTACACTTAATAATCGTTTGTAACCCGTGGCTTCGGTGTGCTCTCGATTGGATTAAAAGTCTACTGCAATGTGCGTTCTATCATGGGGGCTCTAGAATATTAGGATGTGTTTCCCACAAGAGATTATCTCCATTCAACCGTTATACAGACTATGCTTATTATTATATTTTATCCCATTTGATGTGCAGCTGCAGGTGGATCTTCAACCCTAGCCTATTTCCATCCATTGATTCAAACCCATTATAAACTAAACTAGATTGGTCCAGTCAACTAAGGTAAAACGAACAAAAAAAGTCTTGTAGACGTGTCTTTTTATTACCTTTTAGCAGTGCTTTCCGAGGTTCGATTAAACCTAGATCTTGTAGGGAAAAAGCTATTATACTACATCCGTGAATCCGAATTGAAAGTATCATGTATATTTTATTTACACAAGTTAAGGATTTCATTAAAATTAGATTTAAATGAAAGATTTAGGCAAAACCATAATATTGGACATCAATCTATGTAGATAGATTGATGTGCTGATATGCTTGTACCAACATACATAGATGAAATATTGAATGAATCTCAATATGGAAACGATGAGAAAGGTTCTTGCTGCATGGAAGAGGTTGAAGCAAGATTCAAGTGTTTTGACACTTCGTGAGTGAAACCACAAGAATGATTTGATCAATCATGAATACTGTGATATGTATATATCCAGATATATCCTAAGCCCTAAATATTATGAGCACATGCCAGAGTGATTTTTAAGATGATCGATGGACAGTAGTAGGATATCCTTATGCACTTTGGAAGTACTAAGAATATATTATGTAGAGGTGACAAATAGTTTTTTATAAAGTGTTACACTAATACTAGTTTGTAGTTCAATGTAAAGTGTTACATTGATACTAGTTTTGTCACAAGATACATATTAATTATTGTGCCTCATACAAATTTGTTTGTGAAAATTGTGGATCCATAGACCATATTAATTATCAATGTGAGTGTAGCATTGATACCAAATTAGCATCTTACAATAAAAGAAATGAAGGCTTTGTTGATGTGGAGGTTTTAGAATATGTGCTTTTTAATGGTTGTTGTGAGTTGCTAGCTCGCATGAGAAATATAAATGAAGAAAATAAAGCACTAGATAGAGTCTATGGAGTAGTACATCATATATACTCTTATTGTTTTGATAACTTCAGTAGTAATGCATTATTGACCACTTCTGTTGTGGAGGAGACTAACCTTTTGCAGGATTCATAGAAGAAAGAAGAAAAGGATGTACACCGCAGTGAACATGCTACTGCCGCTGTTATGGGTTTGTTTAACTTGTATGACCTGTTAGATGGTTGTGCAAAATCATTTTGTAATTCATATCATGAGATTTGTGACACATGTATGGTAGTTGTCCACCTTACTTTTCAATGTTCCATTACTCTTGAAGAATCCCTAGTATCTTACACTAGAGTTGAAGTCTTAGAGTATTTGGTTTATAAAGGTGTCCATGATCTACTCTCAAAAGATTCAATCATGAGCAATAGTAGTGATAGTATGCTTCATATGAAATTTACCAACTTGTTACCAATGTTACAAATTTATTGCCAAGAACATCTTAGTGATAATCCACTTGTGTTAGAGAGTAAGTCATGGTCTAAAACCGTAGTGCCCGAAGATAACCATTTGGAGGAACCAGAAGATAAAGAGGAGGAACAACAAAAAGTTGAGGCCTCTCTCTCTAGTAATGATTCTTATAATGCTAAAACTGATTGTAATTTATCTGTGGAGGCCTTGTGCCTAGACACTCATGAGGAGAGCATTACTATTGATGAACTAGAGATAGAACCTTGCTATGAATCTTTCGATGCTAATATGCAGGGACCTGATTTACTCCCTGTTGCAAAGAAAGGATATTATGAAGTGTTCCCCTACAATGGTAACCAAGGTAAAAAATTAATAATTATATATAAACCTCTAATCCTCTCGTTGCAACTATATAAGGAGGCATGCTCACCACACTGGGTGCTTCTACGCTCGCTGGGAAGTGAGAACCTATTCATCTACATGATGCTGATGCACCGCAAGAGGGTACGACTTTGATCGCACTCTACTATGAGATGCTCCAACCTTTGCTAAAGGTAAATACAAGTGCACCTCGAATTGATATCCCCTGGAATCCAGGTGGATGATGTAATGGAGCATCTAAGCCTGGCTATATGGCTATAAAGAAAGCGGTTCCCGGGAGGCAACCCGGAAGTTTTTAGGTGTCTTTCTTAATTTTGTGTCTTGAGTTTAGTTGCATTCATGTGCATTGGCACTTGTATATATACATGATTTCCTATTAGAGTTGGCTTGGGACTATTTTCAATAAGTAGAATTATTGTTGCTCTAATCTTGTGTTGCATATCTTGGTTAAATCTTCTCAACCAAAATATATGTTTGCTTTGTTTGGATACTGGACTAATGTTTCAGGTCCTTAGTATAATTTCTGGAGAAAAATAACTTGTTCCAGAGCTCATAGTGAGCTTAACAAGCAGTAGTATGGGCGGACCTGTCCGTACGCGTGACCGTACCACTCATTTGACAATTCAGAAGAAGTAGAAAATTCTCTAGGAAGGTGATAACATGCTTAACAAGCACTGGTATGGTCAGACGTGACCGTATCGTCCGCCCATACCGACCTTGTTATTAGGAAAAGAAATCATGAAGGGGACTCAGAAGTTTTAACAACCACCCGTACGGGCGCATACCACCCGTACCACCCGGCCGTACCAACTTCGACAGAAGACTTCAAAAAAGAAAAAAAAAAGACGTGGTGCAGTATGGGCAGAGTCCGTCCGTACCACGTGCCCATACCAAGGAGCAGCACGACGCTGTAAGGGCAGGGACGAGTACAAAAAGGTTATAAACCCTCCAATATTTTTATTTTGACAACCTCAGGTTAGTTGGGTTACCTTCTACAAGTTTCATTGTACTTCATTTTCTTTTACCTACCTTCGAAACTCCCTAGCCTATAATTCTCTATAGTGTTTCATGTTCCTTTTAGTTTCTTTTCACGGTTGTATGAACGAACTCCGTTCATACACCGAATCGTTTGCTTTTACTTCGTTTGTTATTTTTGCAGGGACTTGAACCTTGTGTGATGACATGCATGGTTTGTGCCAACCGTGCAAATACTTGCATAAGCCACTTGGTTGTTTCAACTCAACGCTTCACCAAGGAAGTATTCGTTGAACCAAAGGTCCATGTCCATTAAAAGTGAGGTTATTTGTACATCAACGGTAAAGTGTGTTACCCTTGCTTTATATAAGCTTGGGGAGGTAACCACTTCTCACACTCTCTTTTGATAACTGCATTTTCTCTTTTCTGTTGGTAATCTATTCAAGTTTGGTTCTTACTAAAGTTCTAGCTTGGGGAAGTTACTTCTGCATTTGTAGAGTCTTGTGCAATGTTCTTGTATGATGAAACTTTTTGTGCAATCATGTATCCCGCTATTTTTGAATGCTTGCTTAGGTAAGTTGTGTTTCATGCTTATATAATGGATGCACTTGCTTTTGTTAGGATTCATAGGAGCTGAGTTAGAGCTTGATACACATTGTTAATATCTTTATCCAGCTTGAGAAGAACATTGTGATCCTCTAAAAATACATTGCCATGATTTCTACACTTAAAACATATGTATCCCACTTTCGAAGTTAGAATTGTTTATCTTAGTTGGTTGATTTGTGAAGATGCCATGCTAGTGGGAGTAATTCAAAATAGTTAGAGTAAAGCTTTTTATTGGTATGATGATTAGTTGTTGAATATCTTGCTCTAGTTCTTTTAGTTAACCGAGTCTTGCCTTGGAAATAATATTTCCAAACAAGTACAATAAGAAAAAGTCTGAAATTTATGACTTGTTTAATGAATGATTGTCTTGAGAGTATACCCTTGATGATACTTAACCCCACAGATATTTTGATAGTCTTAACGACACTCATGAAAGGAGTTGTTTGATTGGAATAAAGTGTAGTGGTAATTGTGATGCATGCCAAAGCTAACCTTGTGGATCAAATCGTGGTACTACCTCAAAAAAAGGAGAAAGAAGTGAGACAACGTTGTTCTATGTCTCTAATGCACACCTTTGGGATGCCAACAACTCCGCTAGATTTTAAATGATCTATGGTATAACCCCGGTTTTCGGCTATGAGTTGATGACATCAGTGGCATATGTGTCAATATATGGGAAAAAGTATTGGTAATCTCAAAGGTTGTGCAAAACTTGCAAAAGAAACATTCAGCGATCCTTGAGAAAAAAATGAAAGAAAGAAAAAAATATCTATGAGGATCCACATAACAAGTCCTTGGTATGGTCTCATTACTACTTTACGAATTTTTCTTGAAAGACAATGATTGGATTAGAAGTATTTTTGATAGACTTGATTTATTATGTGGGTGTAAATAAGATACTCTATTGTTATACTACTTGGGACATGAAACTCTCTTAATCAATTTTGCTATTAAAACATCCTAGTGTTTCTTGGCAAGCTGATAGTTAACTAGAAGAATTGGATTGATTGTTGCATTTCTAGTTATTTATATTTATATTAAACTCTACTTTGATTGTCCTGATTTACCTAAGCTTGTATAGTATTCTTGACATCTCTCTAACTTTGATGATCTTTACAAATGGATGAAGTGTTGAACATATATGACTGCCAACCATAAGTGAATTCATATTCCCGCTAAAGCCCTTACTTTACAAAAGTAAGGTGATACAAAACTTATTAAAAGGCTCAATAAGAGGATCACAAGTTTGTTTTCAAGCTAGATTCACTTTTTGACATGGAGCATTGAAGTTTTAATTGATCTTTTATGGATTGACATAACTAAGCTTGTGTTGTGTTGTATGAATATGTTCTTTCTTACTTTGAGATTGTAGGGAAAATAAGGCTACAAGGCATTAATCTTCTATGTCTGGTATTATACTTTTGTTTCAAAAAAAATCCTCATTTATGTTATCGACTCGTGCCTCATGAACATGATGAACTAGTCCATAAGCCACTTTATTGCTCGCGGCGAGCAAGAGTGTAGCTTGGGGAAGTTGATGAGTCCAAAATTGATACATATTTAAGTATATAAATTATTGTCACTCATTACATGCTACATCTATCTATAACTATGCCTATTATGTATGATTACTAGTTCTCATTCATTTTCACATGGGTTTTGCACAACTAGTAGTTTTATTAGGATTTTATTACCTTTTTCTTGTCTTTGATTTGTGTGTAGGTGCTATGGAGAGAATCATGGATAAAAGGAGCAAAGAGGATTCAATATGGAGGAGTAGCAGGAACCAGACTTAGCCATTTGAGGGGAGGAAGAAGTGAGTTTTCCATCAACTCCAAATAAAAATCCAAGGTCGTGGTGTTGTAGACCTCATCCATACGAATCCAACGAGCCAAAGAACACCTCAATCAGAGTCTGTACGAAGAAATGGTGACCAAAACACTTCAGAAGTCAGAATGCTTAACAGCCATTGGTACCGGCGGAGTACGCCCGTACCGTACGGCCGTACCACCCTCTGACGGCTTCGTTTCGTCAAACGGAACAACATTTGTGAAGGTCCAATGGGCATATTTGGCCCCTAGCTCTGTCGGTTCGCAAAACCGACCTCTAGATGCCTATTTAAAGAGGGGAAAACCCTAGAACAAAAGGAGGAGAGTCCACACACGCCATAGGGGTAGAGCCCTGCTGCTCTGCCGCCTCTATAGCCGCTGCCCACAAGATCTACATCACCATAGCCCTCAAGGGAGATTGGACACTTGCATCTTGAAGGGCTACACATCGATCTTCATCGCCATCTTCATCAACATCGTCTTCACATCAATCCCCTTTGTTTACTTTGTTGTGGTCATATCTCTATTGTGGATTTGCACTTGTACTCAATTGTACCTTCATATTGCATCCATACAATTGCCATGATGTTGATCCCCTTCATGTATTAGTAGTTTCCTTTCTTGGGGAGAGATGGTGAAACCCTAGTATTATTATGCATTGAAATAAATATGATCTATTACTTGTGTACAAAGATCCATTGATCTATGATTTCTATTTGATCTCTCTCTTTAGATGATATGTGAAGTCGACCACATATCATTTGCCCTTGGGACTAAAGGGAGGGAGAAATCCTTTGAACGTGTCTTGGAAGCATACCAGGAATGCCCCGTGACAGATTGGCATCGGCTCGTAACCTATACAGTCAATGGAGGGTTAAAGAGGGACTCCCTAAGCTAATTACGATATCCATGGGGAAACCCTTAATTGCGGTGGTTTGTATGGGTGACTGCTCTCAAACATCGCAGTGGTTATTTAGAGGTGACCTCACTCTTGGCTCAAGAAAGTGGCTTCCTACGAGCCTTGTAGTGAACATCTTATTATGGAGCTCTCTCCACACATGTCATGGCATAAGGAATAGGTTATTCTAATCATTCATAATTATTCCATGCTAGCGGTGAATCCTACACTCTCTGAGAACCCAGCAACCATATTACACAATAGTTCCTAGACACTCTCTTGTTTTACTTTACTTTTGTTATTTACTTTGTTCTTGTTTACTTTAGCACTTATTCAAACACACTCTTTACACACCCTTTACTTGGAATTAAAGATAACTTACAAGTACTCTCTAGTTAATAGTAATGAGGGGCATAAAGACCTTTACCAATAGCTCTTTGTGGGTTCAATATCTTTACTTCGAAACTAGCTATAATTGATCTGTGCACTTACAGTCATCATATGACAATAGTATCAACATATTTTAAACCCCAAGGAATTAAGGTCTCACCAAAGGACCAAATTTATACAATGACATCTTATTTGAGAATGAGTGATGTATCGAGACGCAAAGACATGCAAAAACATAATGACCTGAAAGTGTTAGTGATTAGGTTTGCCACAAGCAATGCATGCGTACAACACCAGCCATATGTGTTTATATGCGCAAGTTTCACTAGATTATTAACTCTAGTGCAAGTGGGAGACTAAAGGGAATATGAAGTGTTTATTATATTATTCCATGTTTATGATAAATGTTTATTTCTCATGCTGTAATTATATTAACCGGAAATGTTAATACATGTGTGTTTAACAAACAAAGAAAACATTCCTAGTAATGCATATCATTACACTAGCTTGTTGATTAACATATGATCAAGGTTTCCTGATTATGAATATTGGATGTTATTAATAATAAGGTCATGTCATTGGAGAATGATGTGATGAACATTCATCCACGATAGATTTAGCAATACGATCATGTCCTCAAAATTTATATTGCTATATCATTCAAAGTAACACTAATCCTTAGACCATGAGATTACGTCAATCACTAACACTGGAAGAGTACTTTGATTCCATCAACATCACACCATAACAAGGTGATTATAAAGATGTCGTTGGGTACTTGGAAAGTGTTAGTTGAGGCTCGTGGATCAAGAGTGGGATTTGTCCATCCTGATGACGGAGAGATATACTCAGGGCCCTCTCGATGATATCACATTGACATAGCTTGCAAGAAAGTGATGAGATCACTAAGAATGTTATATCACGAGAACAAGAAAAGAGTACTTCTCGGTAATGATATCAAACTAGGTATGGATGATACCAAATGATCAGATCTCAGAAAAGTAAAATATCGTGAGACAAAAGGAATTGGTTACTGCGAAAAAGGTTCACGCGATCACTAGTTCATCGTTGAGTAAGTGGGAGTCATTATGGATCTCTAGATCCAGCTAATGATTATTTATCGGAGAGAGTCTCGATCATGTACACTTAGTTCACGAACCCGTAGGGTGACACACTTAAGGGTCATCGACGCATTTGAGTGGATATGGAATGCAGTAGAAACTACTGGGCCATGTAGAAATTGTTTTGATGAAACTGTTGGAACAGTTTCGGTGTATCGAAACAGTGCAAGGGATTAAATTATTAATGTGTTCATTAAATGAACTGTTCATCAAAAAAATTACTCATTAAATGAAGTGTTCATTAAATTGAGTAGCATTAAACCAAGTGAATTAAAGTGCTTTAATGAAAACACCTTTGATTTTTGAGTGAAAATTAAATGGGAGAAAGTGGCTCTTGATTTTGTGAGTGGAGAGTCCACTAGCCATCAAGAGGGGAGAGGTGGGGGAATAACCATGGGGTGCTGGACACCCCTAGGTGTGCCTCCCTCTCTCCTATAAAAGGAGGGGTGGTTCTCTTCTCCTCTCACTCATTCCTATCTCCTCTCGTATGCCCTTTGGTTGGCATCTTCTTCCCCTTGCTAGCTTGTCCATTGCCGCGAGTAAGGTGCTTAGGCAAAACCCTGCTCTAGATCTTCTCCACCTCCACCATGTCATAGTCATGCTGGAGTTCCTAAGGATCCATTACTTCCATTTCCCAACGGGAGCAAGGGACGAAGGTCGTCGTCATGCCGAACGTGTATCTGATTACAGAGGTGTTGCCTGTTTGTGGTGCTGATCGTATTCGCGTCCTTGAGGGTGGTAGTGTACATTCTACACCAACCACGTTTGTTTGTGGGAATGTTATCCCTCTTACGGTCTTCGGGAGTGAGTCCTTCTGAAACCGTTACAAGTATCGTGTAGATTTAATCTTGGAAGTTGCCATTGTTGGATTTTTTGTTTCCATGCAACGAACTCCATTAGATACATATCGCATTGCTCCGTTGATACTTTACATTTCTCGAGATGAAACACTAGGTTATTGTCGTTACCCGGCATGTACTCTTTACTCATACTGCACTATCGATGTTCATGTGTTCATCAACTTGATCACATGTCCGGATAGACGATTACGAACATCACAGTACATGAGTAGGCCTAGAGTGTATCTTTCCATCATTAGGAGTAGCAATTCCCGCAAGCACCTCATGTGAATAATTAGCATACCATCCGGTAAGAGCAAGTAGCAACTTTATGATTACTCCGTTAAGAGCAACATTTGAAGAATCTTGCCAAGTTCACATGTGTCTTGAGGTCAAACAATCTTTAGTAAAGGCAATACATTGTTTATGAGAAACTATAGATAACAATATTGATGATGCGTTTCATGGTATATCATGTTGGTCCTATCCATCGTCGTTGTTCTCCTAACAACTCCGATCTCATATATCATCGGCAACTCCATAATACGTTGTCGTTTTTCCCATAGTCAGGAAACTAGGCGGGACTATCAATGATACATGAACTAGTCTTAGAGGCGAGACTAGGGATATCTAAATGGTGTTTATGATTCCACACATGTATTAGGGTTTTCCTCCAAATACTCATTATCCGAAACTGTTGGGGAGGTAACCTCGGATAGGGTAAAGACGGGGAAAGATGAGAGGTTTTCCCCGTCCAGTTTCCGAGTTACACTCTGAGTCGGCCGAATCCTGTAGAGGTCGGCCGAGATGGGAAAGGACGGGACCCTTGAAGTAAGGGAAAGGCATTACCCGGCCGAGCTACAGCGTAAGTCGGCCGGGTTAGCCCAAGTAATCTTGATACAGGTGAAGGACAAGCCGAAGTTACACGAGGCAGGGCCGAATGATATGAAGCTTGCAGGAGAAGGAGAAGCCTAAAGTCAAACTCTAGTAGCAGGCTAGGGAGAATCAGAGCGAAGCCAAGCACAAGGGACAAAGGTGCAGAGCGACAGAGAGACAGAAGGAGGTCACGGAGGTGACAGTCCTGAAGCCCGAGGCACACAGGAGGGCCCCTCTGGAACCTTGCCGTCAGTAGGAGAGCGACAGGGAAAGGGGGGCGCCGAACTACTATATTGGGGCAAGCACATTCCTCGAATATGCTTGCCGCATCAGTTATAAGGGCAGACTTGGACCCTGAGGAGGGGATCGACTCATTCTTGGTACCGTTAGGCTGGTAAAAATTCCTTCTTTTCCCTTGTATGCAGCTCGAGGAGCACTTGTAGCCCAAGAAAGAAGAAATACAGATCTTTGAGTTAGCTTTCTCAGTGTAGAATCCACTGCATCTTCCCTCCCCAGATCCCACTAGCATCCATTGGCCCCAAACTTTAGCCTACCCATGGCATCTGCCGTGCCACCACCACGACAGTTGGCGCCCACCGTGGGGCCAGCAGCGGTGCTAGCTGGAGTTATGATCCGGACGGGAAACTTCATCAAGACTGGCGAGCGCGTTGTTTCTGGCTTAGTCCAGAGATTTGGTCTCTGTGATTATGTCAGCGACAATGCAGGGAGCTTCAGGGGAAAGGCTCCCCCGTGTAATGGTGTTTTCATCAACCTGGGCGGGCACCAGGTTTACGTCGGCGTCGACATCTCCGGTGTTTATCCTTGCCAAGTTGTTGTTGCAGGAGATCCACCTCTTAATGCTGCAGGCCATCCGCCTGGAGCACTTCCTGCAGGTAGCGTCGAGGTAATGGTCGTGGCCGGGGTGCAAACTGGAGTAGCGGCTGCCGGATCGGGAGGAGAACCCGCCACCGGTGTACAGGGCGCGCACAGGCAGACGGCACCAATGCCCACCGAGGTAATCCCATCGGCAACCAACCCGACCGAGGTGCAAGACACCAGCCCAAAGGCACCAAGGGTAAGAGGGCCACCTCTGGAAAGGCCAGAGAATGTTCTTCAGGAGACCATAGAAAGCTTGACTACACCTGTAGCGCCGATACTTAATCCGGCAAATGCTCAGGCAGAGTTAGAGGAAACCAGGCAAAAGGTACTGATAGAGGCAAAAAAGGTGTCGGCCTTGCGGGAGTCCTTAAACAGGACCCTGCGAGAATATGCCAAAGCAAATAAGCTTGACGTCGCACCCGAACGGGTGGACGAACTAAGATTGAGAGGGAAGAACCTCATGGATGACATTAACAAAGAGCATGAAGCTCATAAAGCAGAATCAGAGGATTTGGGCTTGCGGAGGTACAGTACCCCGGCAAGAAACCTAAGAGCGGCAAATGCCGCAGCATTAGAGTTAGAGGGGTTGACCGGTGAGGCCCGGCAGAAACAACAAGAAAGAGTAAACGAGCTGGTGCGCATCGCGAACCAGCAAAACGAGGAAATGCTCAGAGCAAACCCGGCGAGGCCGGGGGCCTCGCGAATGGTTCATTCGGCAGGAGCAGCACCAGCCTTGTCTGTGGCAGCAGCATCTTCACCCGGAAATAATGCTCGAAGAGACAAAGCAGTAACCTCGGGAAAGAGGAACAAGCAGATAGTCCCGTATGATCCGGCAATGGCCGGAAAGGCGAATGAAAACAGAGGCAATACAAGCCGAGGTAACAGTGGGGAGAGGAACCACGACCGTGTGGAGAAAGACGGCAGAAGCCGAGGCAACGGAGACCTCGGCAGAAGAGAGCCCGCCAGAGGCAATCATGAGAACAACACCCCGGTCGAAGTAAGGAGAGAACAGCCACTCAACCCGCAACCGAGGCATGAACCCCGGCAGGAAAGAGAAACAAGGCCAGCTCGCCACAATCAAATTAATGAGAGATACAATGATGGTTATTCCGAAATGGAATATGCAATCCATGGCGGAAACAATCATTATGGAATACAGGACAGAGTTCTGTACAAAGATTTGCCATCAAATGATGCAAGGGTGAAGCTGGACCGGCTATACAGGTCCTAGTTGTTGGAAGAACAGGGTCCACCAGGGCCAGCATGCTTTGGACCACGGATCATGAGCGAACCTCCTGTGCCGAACTTTCAGCTGGCAAGGGGCACGAAAACATACAATGGAAGTACCAAACCACAAGACTGGTTGATTGACTATGCCACTGCTGTAAAAATAGCGTGTGGAAACTTACGATGGGCAGTACGATATGTACCACAAATGCTGAAAGGACCAGCTAGAGTTTGGCTGAATAATCTACCAGCCGGCAGTATCAACTGTTGGCTGGATTTTGAGGAAATGTTTGTCAGCAACTTTACCAGTACATACAAGAGGCCAAACAGGCCACAACAGTTAGCCATGTGCAAGCAGAGGCCGAATGAAACAGATAGAGAATTTTTAAATCGGTGGTGCAACCTGAGAAACTCATGTGAAGGAGTCATAGAATCGCAAGCAATAGCGTGGTTCGCGCAAGGATGCCGTTATGGCAACATATTATGGCAACGTTTGTAGAGAGATATGCCGACCACACTGGCAGAAACTATCAGAATAGCGGACTCCTACGCATTAGGAGATCCTACGCAACCAGAATTAATGTCGGCAGATCACCGCGAGCAACAGGATCATTATGCAAGAGATTTCGCCGGGTCATCCAGGCGCGGTGATTTCAGAGGAAGAAGAAGAGAGGAAAGACCGGATTATAGATATAATTCGGCCCAAGTAGCGGCAGTAGGGCAAGATCAGCCGAATCACGGAGCGACTCAACGGCAAAAGAATGGTCCTCAGCAGTGGACACCAAGGAATAAAGGAAAAGGGCAATGGACCCCTGAACAAAAGAAACAGTGGCAGGAGAGGCCGAAGTACACATTCGAGTCCATGTTAGATCAGCCGTGTAAATTTCACACGTCAAACCCATCCAGACCAGCTAACCATACAACCCGCCAGTGTGCATGGATGAAAAATGCAATGGGTAACCCCGCAGCGGTTCAGGCACCCCATCAAGTACATCAGCAGCGTCAACCACAGTTGACTGGAGCAAATGCACAGCAACTAATGTTACCGCCCCCTCCCCCGAGGTATGATAACTCGGATCAGAGAGACGCGGTGCATCAAGTGATGAACCAAGTCCAGGATGGAAGAACAAACCCAGCAAATACGGGACGTAATGATTACAGAGAACATCATCAGTCTTATTGCGTGTTCACAACGGAACAGCAAGACAAACAGAGTGTGCAACGCCGGCATATGGAAGTAAATGCAGTTATGCCGGCGATACCGAGATATGTGCCTTGGTCTGATCAGGAAGTAACTTGGAGCATAAAGGATCATCCCAAAATAATGCCGAATCTTGGGTCATATGCACTCGTGTTGGATCCGACATTTGTCGGACCAAGCATCAATGTGAAATTCTCAAAGGTACTCATTGACAATGGAAGTAGTATCAACATCATGTACAAAGATACCATGCATAAACTTGGAATATCGCAGAACATGTTGCAGTCCACAAGGACCACTTTCCATGGGATAGTGCCAGGGCTTTCATGTGAACCCATTGGTAAGGTCCGAGTCGATGTCTTATTCGGCACGAGAGATAACTGCAGAGCAGAAAACTTAGAGTTTGAGGTGGTGGATCTAGAGAGTTGTTATCATGCTTTACTCGGACGGCCAGCGTTGGCCAAATTCATGGGCAGCTGTCATGTAAGTTATCTGAAGATGAAGCTACCCGGACCACAAGGAGTGATAACAGTTGCAGGGGATTACAAGAAGTCAATGGAGTGTGCTTCAGCCGGGTCAAATTTGGCCGAGTCATTGGTTATAGCAAGAGAAAAAAGAAGGATTCAGGAGGTAGCAGCCCTCGCTCAGTCGGCGCAGCTGAACATGCCGGCACTAGCCAACCCGCATGGCAGTGTTTCTTTTCAGCCGACTAAAGAAACGAAGAAGTTTCAAATAGATGAGCAATTCCCAGAGCGTACTATTACTATTGGTGCAGGCCTGGACGCTAAATAGGAAAGCGAGCTCACCAACTTCCTCCGTGAGAATCGGGACATATTTGTGTGGTCAACTCAGGATCTGCAAGGTGTTCCGAGGGAGTTGGCTGAGCACGCTTTGAATGTAAGGCCTGGAGCAAGGCCGGTGAAGCAACCTCTCCGCCGCTTCGCCGAAGACAGGAGAAAAATAATAGGGGATGAAATAGCTCGGCTCCTCGCAGCCGGGTTCATCATGGAGGTGCTGTACCCGGATTGGTTGTCAAATCCGGTGCTGGTAGAAAAGAAGAAGGATGATCTCAATGTAGCCATTGTATGGCGAATGTGTATCGATTACACGAACCTGAGCAAGGCGTGTCCAAAAGATCCTTTTCCATTACCTAGAATAGACCAAGTCATTGACTCGACCGCTGGTTGTGAGTTATTATCATTTGTAGACGCGTACTCTGGTTTCCACCAGATACCGTTAAATCCGGCCGATCAAATAAAGACTGCATTTATTACCCCATACGGGGCTTATTGCTATCGCACAATGCCATTCGGCCTGCGAAATGCAGGAGCAACATATCAGAGATGCATGCAAAAATGTCTACACGATCAAGTAGGAAAAAATGTACAAGTATATGTAGATGACGTGGTCATCAAAACCAAGGAAAGCAAAACCTTACTGGAGGATATACGGCAAAGTTTCGTAAACTTGAGAAGATTCCGAATGAAACTTAACCCGGAAAAGTGCACGTTCGGCGTGCCGGCAGGAAAATTGCTCGGTTTTCTTGTATCTAGCCGAGGTATAGAAGCAAACCCAACAAAGATAAAAGCAGTAGAAAGAATGGAATTGCCGAAATGCTTAAATGATGTACAAAAGTTCACAGGTTGTCTAGCCTCGCTCAGCCGGTTTGTATGTCGGCTGGGAGAAAAGGCACTGCCACTATATCAGCTGATGAAGAAATCAGATAAATTCGTTTGGACTCCACAAGCGGACAGCGCGTTTCATGAGCTGAAAAAAATGTTGGTCACAGCACCTATCTTGGCTTCTCCATTATCAAAAGAGCCTATGTTACTCTACATAGCGGCCACAAATAGAGTAGTGAGTGTTGTGGTCATAGTAGAACGACTCTAAAATAATAAGTCGGTACAGAGGCCGGTATATTATTTAAGTGAGGTGTTGTCCACTTCAAAATAGAATTACCCACATTATCAGAAGATGGCTTATGGGGTGTATATGTCGGCAAAAAAGCTTAAACATTACTTCGAAGAGCATCCCATCAGAGTGATCTGTGAAGCGCCCATAGCCGACATATTGAGCAACAAAGATGCAAGTGGCCGAATAGCAAAATGGGCAATAGAATTGTCGCCATACGCTCCACAATTTGATAGGAGAGATGCAATCAAATCTCAAGCAGTCGCCGACTTCTTCATAGATTGGGCCGAAGTACAATATGAGCCACCATTACCAGATACAAATTATTGGACGATGCATTTCGATGGTTCCAAACTAAGAAATGGTTTGGGGGCAGGAATAGTATTAACTTCGCCTAAAAAAGATCAGCTAAAATATGTGCTACAGATACATTTTGCTGCATCCAACAACGTAGCCGAATATGAAGCACTGGTCCATGGATTGAAAGTAGCAAAAGAGATTGGCATACGCCGAATCTTATGCTATGGGGACTCGGACCTAGTAGTACAGCAAGTCTCTGGCAATTGGGATGCACTAGATGCTAATATGGCCTTATACAGATTTCATGTGCAAAAGATCAGTGGATACTTTGAAGGATGTGAGTTTCACCACATACCTCGGGCAGAGAATGACGCCGCAGACACATTGTCAAAGCTCGAATCAACCCGGCAGTCAATTCCACCGGGTATTGCCCTGGAACACCTCAGAAGACCGTCAATAATCCCTTCACCAGAATCCGAATCTATCTTTATCCCGGCTAATTCAACGGCAGACAATGTGCCGATGGAGGTAGACCAGCAATATAACTCGGAATCCCCCAAGAAGAGGACAGCAGAAATAAGCACAATTATGGAGAAGGCCGAGGTAAATATGTCGGCAGAAAATATGGAAATAGATAGTGAGACCACACCGGAAAAAATCACACCGCCATGGGCGCAACCCATATTATCTTACCTTAAAGACGCGATATTACCAAGCAATGAAGTGTTAGCAAGACAAACTGTAAGGAGAGCGAAAGCTTACACGATCATAAACAATGAGCTATATAAAAGAAGTGTCACAAGCGTATTGCAGAAGTGTGTGAGTTCGGCAGAAGGCCGGGAAATCCTCCTAGATATACATCAAGGAGAGTGTGGACATCATGCCTCATCTCGTGCATTGGTAGCCAAAGCATTCAGGCATGGATTTTATTGGCCGACGGCGTTGAAGGAAGCCAAAGAGTTGGTGGAAAAATGCAATGGTTGCCAGAGATACGCAACCAAAATACATATGCCATCGGTCGAGTTAAAAACAATACCCATCACTTGGCCATTTGCTGTATGGGGCTTAGATATGGTGGGACCATTTAAGCCGGCCCGAGGGGGAATGACCCACATATTGGTTATGGTGGACAAGTTCACAAAATGGATTGAAGTGAAACCAATAAGAAAATGCGATGGGCCCACAGCAGTGAGATTCCTCAAAGATATTATTTTAAGATATGGGTACCCACACAGTATCATTACGGATAATGGCACAAATTTTGCAGAAGGAGCCTTTGCCAGATTTTGTAGAGAAAAATACATAAGGTTAGATATTGCCTCTGTGGCTCACCCAGCATCTAATGGGCAAGTGGAAAGGTCTAATGGACTAGTATTGTCCGGAATAAAACCACGACTTGTTGAACCACTGCAAAGGTCGGCAGGATGTTGGATTGAGGAACTCCCAGCCGTATTATGGAGCCTCAAAACTACTACAAATAGGTCAATAGGGTACACACCATTCTTTCTAGTATATGGGGCAGAGGTCGTGCTTCCAGCCGACATAATACATGACTCGCCAAGAGTTACTCAGTATACAACCTCTGAAGAGAACGAAATAGCTTGGCAAGATACTGTAGACCTGCTAGAAGAAGCCAGAGAACTGGCACTATCACGATCAGCTATTTATCAGCAGAACCTACGACGATATCACAGCAAAAAGGTGAATCCGAGGGTATTCAAAGAAGGAGATTTAGTCCTCAGACTGGTACAACGCACGGCCGGCATGCACAAGCTGTCACCTCCATGGGAGGGACCATTCATCGTGAGCAAGGCATTACATAACGATGCCTATTATCTAATTGATGCTCAATCCCCCGGAAAGGACAAGGCAGACAAAGTTGGCGAAGAAACGAAGCGGCCATGGAACGTGGCCCTGCTTCGTCCATTTTACTCATAGCATAGTATTTCAAGGTCAAAGACCAATGAAGTATTAAACCTCGGCATCATGAGCAGTAACTCGGGGACTGCCATATGTTATTTCAATTTCATGTTATGTATTAAACCTCGGCATCCAGAGCAGTGACTCGGGGACTGCCATAGGTTATTTCAATTTCATGTTATGTATTAAACCTCGGCATCCAGAGCAGTGACTCGGGGACTGCCATATATTATTTCAATTTCATGTTATGCATTGAACCTCGACATCCAGAGCAGTGACTCGGGGACTGCCATATGTTACTTCAATTTCATGTTATGCATTGAACCTCGGCATCCAGAGCAGTGACTCGGGGACTGCCATATGTTACTTCAATTTCATGTTATGCATTGAACCTCGGCATCCAGAGCAGTGACTCGGGGACTGCCATATGTTACTTCAATTTCATGTTATGCATTGAACCTCGGCATCCAGAGCAGTGACTCGGGGACTGCCATATGTTATCTCAATTTCAGGTTATGTATTAAAACCTCGGCAGTCAAAGCAGCAGCTAGAAGACTACCATATACCGCCCTAGAGCTATGTTGAGCACCAAAACTTGACGCCCTGAGCAGCCCCTAGGTGGACGTCTTGTATTTTTCCCGAAAGTTAGTTTGCACACTAGAACTCAGCAGAACAGGCAATCACTCGGGGACTGCCGTGAATTGTCCCAAAGTGGCAGTCAATCTTTGATACGGAAAGGGTATCACACTTCAGCACTCAGGATAAGAACAGATCAACCCCGTATGATGTTCAAAGCTCACACACAGATTACTCGACTAAAGCATGAGAAAACATGGACAAAGATAAATCCTAACACCAGAATATGCAGGATATCAAAGCAGAAATTCAGATGGGAACCAACTTAAGCAAAGTTATAATAACTGCAAACTTATATGTCGCAGCAATGTACGGCAAAAGGAGATTCAAAGTCATACAGGAAATAGATGAGTATTCCAAGGACATCGTACGCCCGGCATACCAGGGATAGAAAATGACTTAAACGTTTTTCACTGGAGAGACGGCAACCTGGTCAGGGGCCGGGGACTCCAAGGTAGGAGGAAGTTCGGCCGAGGTTACCTCGCCCTCCGCAGACCTAGGTGCAACCTCGGCCGAAGCCTGAGGCTGCTGAGGAGCATCAATCTACGCAGTGGAATGCCCGGTACCCTTGGAGGAGGATTGCGCGTCGTCATTGTCATCCGAGCTCGAACTGGAGTCACCAGAAGTGGCCGAGTCATCTTCATCTCCCCCTGCTCAGCTGAGTCATCTGATGCATCCTCGACGACGACCTCCTCGTCCGGGTTTGAAAGGAAACTCGGCCCTTCATTCCAGGTGTGCACGTCGGCATACTCGACGAGTTGAAAGGTGCGAGCTTGCCGAAGAGCAACAAAGATGGGATCCTCAACCCAACGGGAACCGGTGCGAAAATTCCTCAAGATATCAAGAGAAATGTCTTCGTACCATGACATGATAACGGTGAGGGCCATATCCGCGCCAGCTCGCCCAGCAGATTCCCTCCAAAGACTTAGTTGCTTTTCAGTGGCATTCAATCTAGTTACCAGCAATTCGATCTCGCTGATGTTAGGAGTTCCAGAGGTATTCGGCCAGAGAGCACGGTGGGCTCGAATAGCTGCCAGCACCAAGTCCCTGCCCATGATTTTCACCGGACCAAGGGCAGCGCCGACAGAAACCAAGAAATCTTCTATTGAATATTCAAAGTTCACGTCAACAGGGAGACCTCAGCGCGCACGAGCAGCAAGGAGCGCTTTAGAGCTCACGGGTTTAGCCTCAGGAAAATGACCTGCGCAAAAAAGGGAGGCGTCAGAGGGTAGCAGAAGGAAGAAAGATAATCCGGCTGTGTTAAGATGCTCACGATGAATGAAACTCATCATCAGCTGAAGGTCCTTCGCCCAGTCAATCTTGTTCTTCTCAAAGCAAGCAATTTCCTCGCTCATTCCTCGAGTTTTCAGCTCGGCAGCCTCTAAGAGCTCTTTATTCTTTTGCAATTCCAAAGCCAGCCGGTTCTTCTCCTCGGAGAACTCCTGATCGACCTTCTCTAGCTCGGATTTCTGAGAAAGCTTAAGGGCCTTCACCTCGGTGCGTAGGCGAGCTATCTCGTCGTCCTTTTCTTTTAGCTGCATCGAATGGGTGGCGCCTTGTTCTAACAAATGCAGCATTACATCAGGCATGGGCGTACAATTTTGGTGAGATGATGCAAAGGTTCAAATCTCGGCCTTCTCAAAGCCAAACAAAGTAAAAGAAACTTAGTGCACGTCTTAGAAAGGGAAAAGTACGAGGTAGATGGAAAACTAACCTTCCAAGCTCTTGACTTTCTTCTCAAGACGAATGTTGAGATTATTTATGTTACCTGTTAACCCACAAAGTAAGCCGGCATCCCGCAGACAAAACAATGACAATATTAGAGATGACAAGGAAAATGATCGGGCATACCTGCTTTTTTCACCACAGGAATAACTTTTTCATATTTTTCTTCCAACTTCTTGTGCGAGAAAAGCAGTCTTTGAAATTTAGCAGTCCGCCGGTCATGCGCAACCTGAGCAATGGAACAAACAATGAATGGATATTCGAAGCCAAAATAGATCCGAGCTAAGTGAAAACTTAACCCGGATCTAGGTGGCTGGATATTCGAAGCCAAAATAGATCCGAGCTAAGTGAAAACTTAACCCAGATCTAGGTGGCTGGATATTCGAAGCTAAAGCAGATCCGAGTTGAGCGAAAACTTAACCCAGATCTAGGTGGCTGGATATTCGAAGCCAAAATAGATCCGAGCTAAGTGAAAACTTAACCCGGATCTAGGAGGCTGGATATTCGAAGCTAGAGCAGATCCGAGTTAAGCGAAAACTTAACCCAGATCTAGGTGGCTGGATATTCGAAGCCAAAACAGATCCGAGCTAAGCGAGAACTTAACCCGGATCTAGGTGGCTGGATATTCGAAGCTAAACCAGATCCGAGTTAAGCGAAAACTTAACCCGGATCTAGGTGGCTGGATATTCGAAGCTAAACCAGATCCGAATTAAGCGAAAACTTAACCCAGATCTAGGTGGCTGAATATTCAAAGCCAAAAGTAGATTCGAGTCAGGCGAAAGCTTAACCCAGACCTATGTGGCTAGACATTCAAAGAACAGCTAGGGAAAATTTAAGCAAAAGTTTAAGATAGATCTACTCGGATATAGGCTCGAGCCATAAATTAAGTAGAACTAAGTATAGCACTATAAAAACTTCCAAGCGAATAACAAGTTACTCGTTTGCAAGTTTCGGGGACTAATGTATATATAATAGCATATGGAGAATCAGTCTAAACCCCGAGAAGTAGCAATTACCTCGTTCATCTTGTTGCTATCCAGAATGATCTTGGCATCTTGATCCAAACGGCTGCTGATGTCAGAGAGTTGAAACGGCTGACTATTTCGATTGCCCTCAAGCTGATCAGCAGCATTCCAGTTATGAGCATATTCCACCAGCGAGCCGAGGCTGTTCCCACTAGCCGTCCGGGTTAAGACTTTACCTCGGACATGTTGTGTAACCACTGCAGCCGCAGGGCTTGTATGAAGAGCAAGCTGGGTGTTGGCAGCAGAGGTAACAGAGGCTTTGGTAGGCGCAGCTCCTTTGCGCAGCACGTCGGCAATACTCGGCTGAGAAGAGCCGACAAGACCTTTTTGGGAAGTAGAAGTTTTAGTGGCAACAGTTTTTTTACTATGGAGGCACTAGCAGAAGCTGATACCTCGGCAATGGGAGCAGTGACCTTAGAAGCAGGAGGGATTACAGGCGCTGAGGGCGCCGGGGTATTATCGACCACGGCTGCGGCTGGGGTTACAGTAGGAGCTACCGAGGTAGAAAGAGGCTCGGTGGATATGCTCGGATTCAGGGGAGGGGCAACGGGTTCAGTAGAAATCTCGGAGGCGCGAATATCAGGCGCATCGTGACAAGGGGGTGACATATGCGGAGCTGGAGGAGATGTAGCACGAGCAGGACTAGGAATCCTGGTATCTTCAACAGGCGGAGGAGACGGCTGCCGAATCGGGCGGCTAGTCATGCTAGGACCGCCAGGCTTAACGGAAAGCGGAGCACTGCGAAAATAAGAAAGAAAAAAAGGGTGTCAGGATGAAAAACGGAAATAGGGAAACAAGAAATACGAGCAAAACAAACTTACCCTGCGACCCCAGGCATGGTCTTGCGCCTGGGAGGGTTCGGAGCAGACTTCTTCGTTCGTTTCTTGGGGGCCGCCTCTGAAGCACTAGCAGGAGCCCCGCATTTCCCCGAGGTAACTGGGGGCCGGGATGCAATAGGCTCGGCGTCGTGGACCTGACCGGCCGGGTTAGCTGGGAAAATAGAAGCCGGAAATGCATAAGAAATAGGCATTGCGGCAACTACCTCAAGAGCTTGGACCTCGTCCGAATCACCTTCCTCCTCATGGACCGAAGTTTTGCCACGAGCGCGAGCCGTAGCAGGATCCGACTTAGGGACGAATTCTTCGGAGTCCGGGTCCCCAACGTCCGGGGTATTCCGATCCGCAGTCCACGGAAGCGACAAAACCTCGGCGTCCTCGTCCTTTTGCTCCGCGAACCTCTATGAAGCGAAAGAGAAGGAAGGTTAGGGAAAACATTTATGAAAACAATAGAGAATCAAAGCATTGAGGGTTAAAACTTACTGCGGGAGGAGGACGCTCGCGGGTAAACGGTTTCAATCCCCAGGTCCAATCTTCAGGCATCTCCGTCTTAAATATAGCTCGGACGCGCTTGAAGACAAGGTAATTGTCCAACTCGACGGTCAAGACTCGGTTGGGATCAAGTGGACCACTCATGTAGCAAAGTTTGTGCGTCCTTTTCTAGAATGGGCAAATTCGGCTACTGATGAAGGTAGCCATCAAGTCCTCGCCGCGTAACCCGGCCCGGATCAACTCTTTGAGCCGAGTCTCAAAAGGCTCGGCCAAGACGTGGCTCCTCCTCGGATTGTAAGTCCAGTTTACCTTGGAAGGTGGACCGATGGAGAAGGCAGGGAGCCGAATCTTGTCTTTTGTTCCTCTGTTCTTGACGTAAAAGAAAGATTTGTGCCACTTCTTGCATGATTCTAACCCGGTGACACGAGGAAATACAGACTTCCTCCGAGGTGTGATGGATGCCGCCCCGCACTGAGTAAGTAGTTTCTCGGAAGGGTGCAGAGACTTGTCGGGGACCACATTAGAACGAATTTGGAAGAACTTCGCCCAGACATGAACGGACGGCCATAGGCCGAAATATCCCTCCGAGGCGGAGATGAATGCAGAAAGAGAAGCGATGGCGTTCGTAGGAAGATGATGCGGCTGAAGGCCGAAGTAGTCGAGAAACTCTCTTGCGAAATCGCTAAGAGGGAGACCGAAGCCACGCGAGAAATGTGACATAAAAACTACATACTCACCCTCCCTGAGTTCTGGAGATAACTCATTGCCGGGTAAACGACAAGAGACCTCGGCGGGAATCCTCCGGGTTCGGATGAGCCACTCGATCTCCCGCCGGGTAACGGAGGAGCCCTGCCACGAGCCCCGCTCGGGCCCTGAGCCAGCATCATCATCCTCAACCAATGCACCACTAAAGGACTAGACATGATTCCGCCGGAAAGATCGCCGGAGGAACAGCTCGCGGCGGAGGAAAACTTAGAGCTACGAGGCCCCGTCGCAGTTCTACGCAAAAACGGCGGCGGAACGAAGACAGAACCGCAGCACAAACAAAGAGGAAACGAAGAGATCTAGAGGGAAGTCTAGGCGGCACGACCAAAAAGAACTCACCGACGACGACGCCAGAACAGGTAAACGGCGACGAGGCAGGTGGAGCAGCGCGGCGGAGTCCCCCTCTTCACAGAGCCAGTTGAGCGCGCGGCAGCGGAACCACGAACAAGCGAAAAAACGCAAGGAAGAAGAAGGGTGTGGGCGAGCGAGAAGGGGAAAAAAGAAACTCCCAGGCGCCGTGCCCCCTTTATAACCAAGCTGCAGGCAAGGTAGTGGGATCGTGGGTGTGGCAGTTGGCGGCGCGGATCGTGTGCGCGGCACGACCACACGTCGCTGAGCGGAACCACACCGAAGGCCACACGATTGACCAGGGAACTCACGATCCCCAACAAGAACGGCGCACGAGGCGTCGCAGCAACGGCGTGACAGGCGCGACAGTAACTATAGCTTGTCAGTAAACGCTGTAGAGGAACAAAAAACTAGAGAAATAATGATGAGAATGACACGCGGGACGAAGCATGCGCTACTAGGTACGGTTCTATCACCACGACAATATAACTCGGAAACAATACATAACGAGCGTCGTGAAACTGATACGACCCGGCCGAGGTTATCGGCGGGAACGTACCAGCTTCGGGGACTAATGTTGGGGAGGTAACCCCAGATAGGGTAAAGATGGGGAAAGATGAGAGGTTTTCCCCGTCCAGTTCCCGAGTTACACTCTGAGTCGGCCGAATCCTGTAGAGGTCGGCCGAGATGGGAAAGGACGGGACCCTTGAAGTAAGGGCAAGGCATTACCCGGACGAGCTACAGCGTAAGTCGGCCGGGTTAGCCCAAGTAATCTTGATACAGGTGAAGGACAAGCTGAAGTTACACGAGGCAGGGCCGAATGATACGAAGCTTGCAGGAGAAGGAGAAGCCTAAAGTCAAACTCTAGTAGCAGGCTAGGGAGAATCAGAGCGAAGCCAAGCACAAGGGACAAAGGTGCAGAGCGACAGAGAGACAGAAGGAGGTCACGGAGGTGACAGTCCTGAAGCCCGAGGCACACAGGAGGGCCCCTCTAGAACCTTGCCGTCAGTAGGAGAGCGACAGGGAAAGGGGGGCGCTGAACTACTATATTGGGGCAAGCATATTCCTCGAATATGCTTGCCGCATCAGCCCTAAGGGAACCCAAGGCTCTCCTTTATAAGGGCAGACTTGGACCCTGAGGAGGGGATCGACTCATTCTTGGTACCGTTAGGCTGGTAAAAATTCCTTCTTTTCCCTTGTATGCAGCTCGAGGAGCACTTGTAGCCCAAGAAAGAAGAAATACAGATCTTTGAGTTAGCTTTCTGAGTGTAGAATCCACTGCATCTTCCCTCCCCAGATCCCACTAGCATCCATTGGCCCCAAACTTTAGCCTACCCATGGCATCTGTCGTGCCACCACCACGACAGAAACTAATACAATTATAGCACGGAATAATAAACTTAATCATGAGCAGGAAATATAGAATAATACAATTTATATTGCCTCTAGGGTATATTTCCATCAGTCTCCCACTTGCACTTGAGTCAATAATCTATTCAATATTTCAGCACTTAACACCTATGGCATACTAGTGTCTTTCATGCTTTGCATGTGGTAAACTTTCTGAACGGAACTGACAAGTTCAGGTCCTTGTGTATTTACATATCTTTGTGTCTTAATGCATCACTCATTTTTGATGAGATGGCATCTGTATATGTTTGGTCAACTAGTGGGACCTTAGTTCATCGGCCGAAACTATGTGTCCTCTATTGTATCATAATAGATCTTCATAGTACTAGCATGCTTAGAACTACACTAAGTTCAAAAATGGACCTTTTGACTCATAACACCCTCCTTTGATCTTGTCATGACAACGATATACTTAGTCTTTCATAGTAGTATCCGTCATAGTATTTAATTTTGAAACTCATTCAAATCTAACATGGAATTTACTTCCATCCCACTATGCCACCTTCTATAATTCACGTAGCCTAATTGAGATAAAATTATTTGTATATGTAACAAGTCGAGTATCGATGTAACACCTTACAGTGAACCATTTGTCACATATGCATACAAAACATATTCTTTGTCCTTCTAAAATACATAATAATATACTTACTATTGTCATGTGATCATCATATGTATCACTCGGGTATATGCTCATAACAATTTATAGCATAAGACATATCTGGTTATGTCCATATCATGGTGTACATGATTGATATAATCGTTCATGCGATTTTACTTATCAAGTGTCAAAACACTTGATTCTTGCTCCAACGTCTTCCATGCAGCAATAACTCTTTCTTGTCATCTCCATATTGAACCAATTCAGTATTTCATCTATGTACTTTGACATAACTATATTAGGCACCCCAATCTATCTATATAGATATTGATTCCCAATATTCCAGTTTTGCCTAAGACTTTCACACAAATCTAATTTTAGCGAAATCTTACTTGTGTAAAGAAAATATACATCATTTCCAATCTATGATATGTCGTCCACATAAAGTATCAGAAATTTATCCTAGTGCTCCCACTTAATTTCTTGTCAACGTACAAGCATCTTCATAGTTCCTGATAAAACCAAATCTTTCGGTTTCATCAAAGTGAAGACTCCAACCCTGTGATGCCAACTTATACCAATGAAGTTTGCACCCAGTTCTAGCATCCTTTGAACTAACAAAACCCCTGGGTCATGTCAATACACGTCCTGGGTTAACACTCCTTGAAATGAACTTTGTTTTATAATTCAACTACCATATCTTGTGAATATGTACTGTTTACTAGAATAATCCCAATAGACTTAAACATCACTACGGAAGATCCAATCTTATCTTAGTCAACTCTTTGAACTTTGTCGTAAACTACTTTTTGACAAGTCGACCTTCTATGCATGTGAACATCCACATCTATCTCTTTAGAGATCTATTTACGTTCGATAGGCTTAATGCCTTCCGGAGGGTCTACCAAGTATAAAAACTTGATTTTTGTACATGGATACTATCCTAAGTTTTATGGCATCTAGCCATTTAACGGAGTCATGATCTATCATTGCTTCTTTGTAGTTGGTTCATTATTTTCCAACAATAATATTTCGTCCTCAAATTTTACTATTTGAGTACAAACTTTACCCAACCTATTTGGTTCAATAGGAACTTCGATTTCCGAGGCTATAACATTTTGTTGGCACGGGAGCCTCAGACGCCATAGCCATCTCTAGAACACTTTCTGGTGCTATGCTACTTTGCTCATCTTGCTCAAATTCAATACCCTCATCAAGTTCTATTGTCCCCCCACTCAAAAACTTCCGCAAGGAACTTCTTTCTCGAGAAATATGTCATACTTGGTGACAAAGACTTTTTTCTTTTGATTTTAAGGTAGAAGAAATCTCCAAATGTTACCAAGGGATAACCTACAAAGACATATTCATCCTATTTTAGTTTGTAAACAATTCACATATGCATAGCATACCAAAATTTAAGAAAATAAATCTTGGGTTTGATCCCATGCCATAACTCATATGTGTCATTTCAACAGATTATGATGGCGCACTATTCAGTGTAAAGCGGTAGTCTCTAAAGCATAACAATAGTTTTATTTGTTTCATCATAGATCCAACCATGTCAAACAAGGTTTGATTACATCTCAAGAACACTCCACACTCTTGTGATGTTTCGAGAGGTGCAAGTTCTGGAACATTTTTGCAACTCTTAGATGCTTGCTAAACTCGTAACTCAAATATTTTTCCTCTATGATCTAATCATAGACTCTTGATTTTCTTATTACGATGATTTTCCACTTCATGCCAAAACACTTTGAACACTTTTCAAATATCTTATGCCTCTTTCTCATCAAATAGATATACCCATATATATCCACTCAAATCATTGGTGAAAGTATATGAGTAGAAGAATCTGCCATGCGCAGCTACACATAATGGACTACACGCATCAACATGTATGATCTCCAACAAGTTAGTCGTCCGTTCAATATTGGCATGTGAACAGAGTTTTGGTATTTTAGATAAGTCTCACAAGTGTCAATTGATTCAAAGTCAAATGACTCCAAAAGTCCATCAGCATGGATTTTCTTCATGTGTTTCTTTCTAATATGACCTAAACGGTGGTGTCTCAATTAAGTGAAATTCAATTATTATCTTGCGACATTTAGCATCAGCGTTATGATGTGTGTATCACCATCAAGATTTATAATAACTAATCCATCCACTATGGATCACAACTTCAAGTTGAACAACCATTATTCTTATAAAGTCGGAGCTATGTAATAATAACTAAGCTCTTCTAATAAATCTCACAGTCTAGGTAAGATGCCGACGATGAACACAATAACACTTTATTTTGTTCTTGGTGTGCATCATCACCACATCATTTTGGTAGTTAATTTGTCCATTGTAGTTCTTACATTGTGCATACCAACCAATCTGGTATCCAATACCCAAGAATTACATTGATAACTAGCAAAGAATACATCCATAACTTGTATATCATCTATATACTCCTTAGCTGGACATTTCCAGACTTTCGTTTCTGCCATATAATTTTGCAATATTTCTTTCGGTTTTCCCTATTATTGTAGAAGAAGCATAATCATCAATAGTGGTGCCAGTTACATTGGCACAATGGCCTAGGAGTGTTAGTCAAGTACTAGCATCCTTGGATCGACACTTTTGAAGTTGATGTTTTATTCACTATCATCACATGACTAGCATTCTTCCGGATTCAACTTTTAGCAATCTTTAAGTATAGTAAATAATTTACCCATACCTTTTTATCCATCCCATCATGACTACTTCATGATGAAGATACTATAGCTTGAGAGGAGGGATATGAGAACAAGATCAATGCTTCAACTTTTGATTATGGCGCCTAGCGTCTTCAATCTTTGCATACACTCATACAATATGAGCACATGTTGCACCTGAATAATTCTCAATCATCTTGCAGCAAAACAAGGTTTTAGATATCAAATATCTTTCACTCCTTGCTTGTTTCTGGAACAATCTATTCACTCACTAGAACACTTAGATTCAAAAACATATTTTGAAGATCAAGTTTCATGTAGGCAAGCATGATGTAGATACTAATTGGAACCATTGCTCTTTGCTCAAATTGCATGGAGCACATGAGGTTTTACCAAAAGTTTGCAATAGGACTCAATCTTTAATTGTTACTCTACCATTACGATACCAATCTGTAAAGTAAAATTACTAGATATTTATAGTTTTTTATCTCAATTAACAAACTAAGTGAAAGGTGGATAACGAATTCCAATGACTACTATAAACTATGCAAATTCACTTTATTGATAGTTCATGATTAATGAGCTACCCAAAATTAGCAACTTAATTATTTTGTAGCTCACCAAAATCAATATCCCACATAATCAATACTTAGTGATTCAAGATCCGCGTCTTACTTTACCGACATCAATGTCATCGCATGCCGGGGAGCAAAACTGGTACGTAATCATACCAATCACATCTCCATATGATTCTTGTTAATCTATCTTTCGACCCTTGTGTTCCATACTCTAGACTTTCTAGGTAGTATGTCAAGTGAATCTTAGTACACCGGCTGTGCGACAGTCTTGCAGCCACATTATGAACGTTGCTAGGTGCGCCCATGTTACATGACCCACACCACTTCGAAACTCATGTTATGTGACCCTTAACTTAGGGAGAACATATTTAACTTGATAATTTTTTAAGTGAGGGATCACCCTATTTATTACAACTACCATACAATAAATAAAGTGCATAAAAGGATTAACATCATATGCAATTCATATGGTGATATGCCTGGCTCGATGATGGAGGGTGAGGATGGCTGCGCGCCTTCGGCTCGTGCTAGTGTTTGGAGTCGTCGCTAGGTGGTCCATCGACCTATTTTAATTTTTATTACTTTTAAGCATTTTTGTACTATTGTTGATGATTATTAATAGATCGGTGGAATTTCGCAACAAAAAGAGTCTGAAATGGGACACCAATGAACACGAAAACCGACTGAAACCCAGGAGCTCCGTCGGATACATAACTACACGGACTCTCCGGACTCTCCGCTGATGCTAGACGTACCGCTGAAGCGAGGATAGGGTGGAGAGGATTTTATGCTGTCTTCAGGATGTAACCGTCATTTCACTATCTAGAATACTGAAAACGGGCTAAAGAACGAAAAATCCTCCTACCAGCGAGGGGACCTGCTACACCTCCCAATCCTCAATGCTACCGGAAATAGAATGGACCACCGGCGTTCCCAACGAGGGATGAAACCCTAGATGTGTCTCCCTCACAGATCGTCTCCTACTCCCGCAACCCGTACATACCGGTCAGTGCATCCACGAGGACTTAAACATGAAAATTCAAAGAGAGTGCTGACACGTACAAGTAGTATAATACTCCTTGTATAATACTCGACCCGTTGTGCTGCTCCATTACCACACCACGTCCTATAGTGCGCTATAGTTCAGGAAGCCGCTAACTATCTACGTCCTATTCAAAAAAATACTATCTATGCAAAAAATGAAGCAGCACAGCGGGCCGAGTGTCCGACCCCGAAGTGGATGGACACGGATGGCTTGGAGATGGGACAGGGAAAGTGGGTGGGTGTACGTGCGTGCGCAAGTGCCAGGACCGGTGCGGGATCGGGGGTTTGGAGCGAGATCCTACGCCGGACAGCTCCCAGGGAGGTGGAGAGGAAGTCATGTCTGCGCTGTTGAGAAAGGGCAATCTCATAGAGGCAGTGTTAGAGTCCAAATGGCCAACTCAGTGAATCTGGCAGTTGATACAAGGAATTGGTAGACAATTTGGGTACAAAATCAACAAGCAAGAAGTGAATTGAGGAATCAGAGCCGAGATGGGAGAGAGGAAGCCGCCGCCATTCGTCCTGATCCAACTTGGATGCCTGCCTCGATATTTCTCACCGTGTATATATATCATGTAACTCCCTGGAGGTGGCCACAGTGTCTAGGCTCGCATGGTGGCCCAAATAGATAGCCCATGTGCGTGTAGTTGTAGGAAAGGGCCCTAACATCCCTCCCTCCTTGAAACTCGGCTTGTCCCCAAGCCTAAACTTCGGAGGATACCCAAGGATTGACTTGCCAGGATCCCATGGCACGTGAAGTTCCTTGGTATAGCTGGAGTTGTCGTAGTAGTCCTCGCGGTAGTAGATGCTGCTGTTGTAGACTGTGTCGAGGTAGTATGCCTGGTGGATATAGTAGTCGTAGCCAATCGGAATCTGGTTTGAACCGGTGATGTTGTAGTCGTGAGTGAGATGGTCTTGGTCTGAAAAGTCGGCTCGGAGGGCATCCCTCCCTCCTTGAAAATGAGCTTGTCCGCGGGACTCCAAACCATCCACAATCCATGGGACTAACCAGATCCGAAATTCACATAAAAGTTGCAGGGATGCCCACTGGAGTTGTTCATCACAATGCAAATGAGTAGTCCACTTTCTCTCGGAACTGCATATTCCAAAAGTACAACCTCTAGCATCCCACGACCACTGTGTGTATCTAACATGTTGTCGCACTAAGAGTAGAGCAAGAGAGAGCACGCGGAAATTACTGCCTTGTTCACCGCCATTGAGTAATGCGACGAACTGACTTGACCATATCAGCATAATTATTGTGCCAAATCGACTCCACAGTTCAAATCCAATCACACCACTGACTTCTAAAAATGCTAGAGTCAGAGTTCGGGAAGATCGCTTACTGTTTTTGCGCTTAATGGTGACAAGCAGAGTAAACGCCAGTGTTGGCCTGAATGCTGTAGTGAATACAGACCAAGTAACGACACCACCAACCCCATAGCAGAGAAAAATGAAGTTGGAATGAATGATCTTCTCATCCACGTCAGGGAGCAGATTGTTGTTGGATTCCTGAAGTGACCCTGCAATCTTCCACCAAGTAAGCTCAAAACCACTATGGGTAGTATGTCTCTCTAGCAGCAAATTGTCTATCCACAGTGGATCAACATGCAAGCTTATTTCCTCGGAGGATAATTCAGTGATTACAGGTTCATCTACCGGTGTGTTGTAGCTAGTGGAAACTGAAATGTCAAACCACTTCAACTGTTGCATGTGTAGCATCTCACTTCCCATGGACACCTGATAGTAGCACCCACATTCAGAGTCTAGACTTTCCAGTTGCCAAGCAACTTCCCATTGGAATAAGGCCAAACTTAATCGGTGCACACAAGGAGGCACTGATTCATTGAAGTATTTCACTGCAGCCTGGTTGTCTACAGATAAACAACTCAAAACATCTTCACTGATCATTTCAAAGATTAGTAACCTGAGCCAAGGAATGCCCCAAAGCTTGACACCACGTGTAGCTCTACTGATCAGACCACTCCATAAAGCTTCCTCCCGTTCTGCACATGGCTTCTTCAGAATTGTTTTCAACACATTCAAGTTCGCACAAAGAAAATGAATCTGCTCCTCTTGATCAATTGTTCCCAGAACACATGTAACTCCACTGTTCTGACTCATTGCAGCAGCAACCACTAGAGTTGATTGCAAATACATAGGCATAGGTGGAGACCATGGTTGCCACTGTAGGTTCTCATGCTGCAACTCAGACATCATGTACGCGAGAACCAGCGGGGGTGGCGGCCAGGATGGTCGTTGGTCTTCTCTCGAGTCATCACAACTTATGTTGACCATACAAAGAACCCCTTGTTTGTTAGTCTGATGTGACACAAACACATACAGCTTGGTGATGTTGACGATGCCCATGTCGAAGCATTCAGTTGAGATTTTGGCGGACACCTGCGCGCCTAGACCGAGGGCAATGAATGGCCTCAGCAGTTGGGTATTCGTGAGCTCCTGAGCGGTGGGAGCAGTAGGAGCTGAGGACACAGTTGGTGGTGCAGCCGGGCTGAGCGCACACACCAATGTCGGGACGTTGCTGCTTGGGCTTCCCAACAATAAGGTGGCGCCCGAGGATGCAGCACCCTGGACGGACTCACCGTTGAGGATTATGTCGCCCGCTGTAGCCGCAATGCGCAAGGGGATGACGTCCATGGGCGACGCCAGTGTCGTTGCTGGGGTGGAAGAAGACGTCGACTCGGTGGCATCGCAGCGTGGGCATTCTGTCGAACAGAACACATGCGCCATGGTGTTGGTGATATTGGAAACAGCAGGGGTGGTCGCTAGGGACTCCTTGATGATGGGGATTGTAGCCGGGGTATTTGGCATCCCTGCCGACTCGATGACAAGCTCGTTTCTGTCGGAGCTCGCCGTAACGGGCCTGGTGACGCCGGTGGCGGTGTCCTGCTCGGCCTTGGAGCACCTAAGTGCTAGGATGGGAGAAGCGGGAGTGCCCGCAGGTGGCTCCCCAATGGCAGGGACTGGAGCGGAGGGCTCAGCCAGCCCTGCTGACGCGAGGACGAGCTCGGCCATGTCGAAGCTCGCGGTCACGGGCGCGGTGGCGCAACGAATGGTGTTGCCCATAGATTGCTTAAGTGCATCGAGGCAAGCCATACAATCATCAAAGTCACGCCGGTGTCTAGCTTCCCACTCATCGAGGTATGCCTTGAGCTCGGGATTCATGGTGATGTATGAGATGGGTGAAAAAAATTGGGGAAAATTTGAGGAAGGGTGGTTTGGCTCTGATACCAGATGTTAGAGTCCAAATGGCCAACTCAGTGAATCTGGCAGTTGATACAAGGAATTGGTAGACAATTTGGGTACAAAATCAACAAGCAAGAAGGGAATTGAGGAATCAGAGCCGAGATGGGAGAGAGGAAGCCGCCGCCGTTTGTCCTGATCCAACTTGGATGCCTGCCTCGATATTTCTCACCGTGTATATATATCATGTAACTCCCTGGAGGTGGCCACAGTGTCTAGGCTCGCATGGTGGCCCAAATAGATAGCCCATGTGCGTGTAGTTGTAGGAAAGGGCCCTAACAGGCAGAGAGAAAAGTGGTGGTGATGGATGATCGTGATACTGTGGTGGAAGGTTCACAGATCGCGATTGCGGGGAAGGTACTATCTATCAAAGAGTTTCATATCCAAACAATTACTAGTGCTCTTCGGCCACAGTGGGGAAACCGTAGGGGTTTAAGATTTCAAGCAATGGGAGATAATGTCTTCGTTGCGACAATGGAATCAGCTAAGGATAGGGATCGCATCTGGGATGGATCACCTTGGATGATAAATAAACATGTTGTGATCCTAGATGATTTTGACTGGAGTATGAGACTTGGTGAGATAAAGTTTGACAAACTGCCTATTTGGATCAGATCTCACAACTTCCCTTCCAACTGACTGAACAAGGCAAGATGTGAATTTGTTGCTAGCCAGATAGGAAAATTCATAAAGATGGATATGTCAGGTAATAGGCGTGGTTGGGGTCAGAGCTTACGTGGTAAGGTCTGGATCAATGTGAATGACTCGTTACGTCGAGTGGTCCTTGTTAACTCAATGCCGCGGAATTCAATTGATGAATATGAGGTTCAGTATGAGAGATTACCCTACTTTTGTTTTGCATGTGGTAAGCTGGGACACCCATATAGTTATTGCCTGATCCTTTACCATGTAGAGCTAATGGTATTTGGAATATGATGCTAAGATCAGGTTCCTTGAGGTTAAAGGGGCTATGATGCTGGCCCGAGCAGAGAAAGGGCTACTGATATTAAACTGGATAGGAGCAATGTCAATGCCAACCAGCAACATCCTTTCGCCCAGGACAAAAGAAATGGGGTGAGGAAGGAAGCATGGAGGCGTGTTGATGCTCATCCTTGTCCTAATGCCAGCCCCTGCAGCAGGTGTTTCAGTTTAACGCTAGGCTGTTTGGACAATATATGGAGAAACCAAAAGAAACAGATGCTTATGCTGATGGAGTGGGGAGGGAGGAAGGCCAAGTTGGTGGTCTAGAGGAGGATCTGCAAGGGATCAAAAGAAATGCAATCCTAAACTCTCCAAGCAAAGTAGGTGCGGTTCCTAGAGATCCTAAGAAGCCGAGATCAGGAGGAGAGGTAACTGATGATATGATGGTAGAGGCTGCGAGTCAGCCCCGCCTGGATCAATGAGTTGCTTATCAACGAATTGTCGAGGGCTTGGGAACCAAGAGACGGTTCGGGAGCTTCGTAATATTGTGAGGCAAGAAGGTCCTATACTTCTCTTTGTGATAGAGACAAAGATTAGTGGAAAGAGAACAGAAAAATTGTGCAATGCACTAGGCTTCCATGGAAGTTTTGGTGTAGACAGTGATGGTTTAAGTGGAGGCATTGGCCTGTTTTGGAAAAACGATGTTATCGTTGATCTGAAGAATTTTAGCTCCAATCACATTGGCGTGATAGTGTGCACGAGGGATGGCAGTAATCCGTGGCGGTTCACGGGATTTTATGGGGTACCGAGAAGAGAAGATAGACACCATAGCTGGACATTACTGCGGCGGCTATCAACCTCGTTATCATATCCATGGTTATGTATGGGATATTTTAATGAGACTCTGTATGCTACTGAACATTTCAGTGTAGTAGACCGTCCAGAGCCACAAATGAGAGCTTTTAGAGAATGTGTGGAGGATTATGGTCTGAATGATATTGGATGGGCGGGAGTGCCTTTCACTTGGGATAATAGGCAAGTCGGTCAAGCTAATGTCAAGGCAATACTAGATAGAGCTTTTGCCAATGAACAACTATTGGATATGTTCTCATTGTTAAGAGCATGTCATATTAGTATGATTCAATCAGATCACTGTGGGGTTTTTGTGCGGATGCGGAATATTCAAAGATAAATCGTCAGCCACCACACAAAAGTTTTAGATATGAAAATGCACGGCAAACCTTGGAAGATTATGACAAGGTTATTGCAGATATGTGGGCGGAGAAAAATGTAGGGGGTGGCCTATGTGGTCTCACTTCTACTCTAAAGAATATGCAAGGTTGTTTGGAGAGCTGGGTTTCAGCAAAACTTGGTAATTTTAAACATAAACTCACAACTTTGAGAAAAAAGTTGGATAAGGTTCGTGAGCCTCTTTGGGCTGTGGCCCATCAGAGGAAGAAAGAACAATTATGGCCCAAATTAGTGTAATCGTTGCATCAGGAAGAAATTTGGCTCAAGCAATGATAACGAATTCAGTGGCTTAAGGCTAGAGATAGAAACTCAGCTTATTTTCACGCCCAACAAAGCAAAGGAAAAGATTTGATCATATTTCAACTTTGCAGAGGGGTGATGGTACGTGGTGTGTAGAGGATGCAAAGGGTAAAGAGGAGATTCAAGGGTTTTACCACCAACTTTATGAATCGCAGGGTGAACCAAATATGGGGGCGTTGCTGCATTTTGTGGAGGAAAAGGTCTCAGATCCAATGAGACAAATGATGAATCAGCCTTTTACTGAAGAGGAGGTGAGGCTTGCGTTGTTCAAATGCAACCATCCAAAGCTCCTGGAGTTGATGGCTACATGGCTGGATTTTTTCAGCGTCATTGGGAGTTAGTAAAAGGAGCTTTGGTCCCTGCGATTTTGGGTTTTCTGAATGGAGGGGAGTTGCCTCCTGAACTTAATGAGACAACGATTGTCCTTATACCCAAGGTACGGAACCCACAATCGATAATCCAATTCCGTCCTATCTCTCTTTGCACAGGGGTCTATAAAATTTGCACAAAGATGATTTCTATACGAATTAGGCTTGTGCTAGAGGAGACAATCAGTCTGGAACAGAGTGCTTTTGTACCTGGACGGTTAATTACTGACAATGTACTAGTTGCATTTGAATGTATACATAGCATGAAGAGGAGGAAGAAATTGAAGAAGGGCAATTGTGCGGTGAAGCTCGACATGATGAAAGCTTACGACCGTGTAGAGTGGCCATTTCTTAAAGCTATAATGTTGAAGCTAGGATTTTCTCAGTCTATAGTTAACTTGATCATGAAGTGTGTCTCATCGGTGAAATTCTCTATCAAAGTGAATGGGGAGATCCTCCCTTCTTTTATTCTATCTAGAGGACTACGCCAAGGAGATTCAATTTCACCATATTTATTCTTAGCTTGTGCAGAAGGTTTGTCAGCATTGTTCAATAACTTCACGGTGGGCTATGTTGACAAAGGGATCAGGATGTGTAACAGGGCGCCATGGATTACCCACTTGTTATTTGAGTATGATAGTTTGGTTTTCATTGAGGCCACGACACAAGGAGCTGCAAGACTGAATGTTATTTTGCACATGTATAATAAAGCTTCTAGTCGGTTGGTGAACAGAGCAAAAAGCTCGGTGTTCTTCAGTCCAGGTATTCCGGAAACTTAGATAGTGATAGTAAAAGAAGCACTGGATATTGAGGTTGAGGCATCTATTATTATATATTAAAAGTATATGACGGGCTACCAGAAAAAAAAATAGCCTAAAAAATCCCACAATAATTAGAAACATCCACCCCTTTATTTGGTAGACCGTAAATATATAGCCATTAGATTAGATTATGTCAAATATTACCCACCATTGCTATTACAGTAGGAATAGCGTTTTCCCTCTCCATTACTTTTTTGTCTTCTTCTCTACCGTGGCCGCCAGATCGTGGATTCCTCAACACATCGTGGTCTACCATGATGGAAACAAGATAGGTACCAACTTTTGGGATACGATCTATAGGTCTACCATACCCTAGCGTACCTCGATAAAATTCGGTGGCCGCCATGCTCCGAGTCTTCACGTATCCTGCCGACTGCCGCTACCGCCGTAGCCGTGCAATCAAGGTTTGATCTATCGTTGGAATTGGACTAGCAATTGATGTAGGAGTACTCATCAACGTCGACATGTTCCGATCATTGCATCATGCAGATACACATGCAACCGTTCTGCTAAGGGTTGATCGATCGATGCAATTGGACTTGCCTCATGCACCCAGACACCCATTGGTGTAGCCCAAAGACAGGTAATGCAACGTACGTGGGATTTTCTTTTCCTGCTAGATCTGTTTATTTACTTAGAATACAACATACATCTTCACAATAATTAGAAACATCCACCCGTTTATTTGGTAGACCGTAAATATATAGCCATTAGATTAGATTAGGTCAAATATTACCCACCATTGCTATTACAGTAGGAATAGCGTTTTCCCTCTCCATTACTTTTTTGCCTTCTTCTCTACCGGTCTACCATGATGGAAACAAGATAGGTACCAACTTTTGGGATACGATCTATAGGTCTACCGTACCCTAGCGTACCTCAATAAAATTCGGTGGCCGCCATGCTCCGTGTCTTCACGTATCCTGCCGACTGCCGCTTCCACCGTAGCCATGCAATCAAGGTTTGATCTATCGTTGAAATTGGACTAGCAATTGATGTAGGAGTACTCATCAACGTCGACATGTTCCGATCATTGCATCATGCAAATACACATGCAACCGTTCTGCTAAGGGTTGATCGATCGATGCAATTGGAGTTGCCCCATGCACCCAGACACCCAGTGGTGTAGCCCAAAGACAGGTAATGCAACGTACGTGGGATTTTCTTTTCCTGCTAGATCTGTTTATTTACTTAGAATAAAACATACATCTTCACAATAATTAGAAACATCCAACCGTTTATTTGGTAGACCGTAAATATATAGCCATTAGATTAGATTAGGTCAAATATTACCCACTATTGCTATTACAGTAGCAATAGCGTTTTCCCTCTCCATTACTTTTTTGCCATCTTTTCTACCGTGGCCGCCAGATCGTGGATTCCTCAACACATCGTGGTCTACCATGATGGAAACAAGATAGGTACCAACTTTTGGGATACGGTCTATAGGTCTATCGTACCCTAGCGTACCTCGATAAAATTCGGTGGCCGCCATGCTCCGAGTCTTCACGTATCCTGCCGACTGCCGCTACCGCCGTAGCCGTGCAATCAAGGTTTGATCTATCGTTGGAATTGGACTAGCAATTGATGTAGGAGTACTCATCAACGTCGACATGTTCCGATCATTGCATCATGCAGATACACATGCAACCGTTCTGCTAAGGGTTGATCGATCGATGCAATTGGACTTGCCTCATGCACCCAGACACCCAGTGGTGTAGCCCAAAGACAGGTAATGCAACGTACGTGGGATTTTCTTTTCCTGCTAGATCTGTTTATTTACTTAGAATACAACATACATCTTTACAATACTTAGAAACATTCACCCGTTTATTTGGTAGACAGTAAATATATAGCCATTAGATTAGATTAGGTCAAATATTACCCACCATTGCTATTACAGTAGGAATAGCGTTTTCCCTCTCCATTATTTTTTTGCCTTCTTCTCTACCGGTCTACCATGATGGAAACAAGATAGGTACCAACTTTTGGGATACGATCTATAGGTCTACCGTACCCTAGCGTACCTCAATAAAATTCGGTGGCCGCCATGCTCCGTGTCTTCACGTATCCTGCCGACTGCCGCTTCCGCCGTAGCCATGCAATCAAGGTTTGATCTATCGTTGAAATTGGACTAGCAATTGATGTAGGAGTACTCATCAACGTCGACATGTTCCGATCATTGCATCATGCAGATACACATGCAACCGTTCTGCTAAGGGTTGATCGATCGATGCAATTGGAGTTGCCCCATGCACCCAGACACCCAGTGGTGTAGCCCAAAGACAGGTAATGCAACGTACGTGGGATTTTCTTTTCCTGCTAGATCTGTTTATTTACTTAGAATACAACATACATCTTCACAATAATTAGAAACATCCAACCGTTTATTTGGTAGACCGTAAATATATAGCCATTAGATTAGATTAGGTCAAATATTACCCACCATTGCTATTACAGTAGCAATAGCGTTTTCCCTCTCCATTACTTTTTTGCCTTCTTTTCTACCGTGGCCGCCAGATCGTGGATTCCTCAACACATCGTGGTCTACCATGATGGAAACAAGATAGGTACCAACTTTTGGGATACGGTCTATAGGTTTATCGTACCCTAGCGTACCTCGATAAAATTCGGTGGCCGCCATGCTTCGTGTCTTCACGTATCCTGCCGACTGCCGCTACCACCGTAGCCGTGCAATCAAGATTTGATCTATCGTTGGAATTGGACTAGCAATTGATGTAGGAGTACTCATCAACGTCGACATGTTCCGATCATTGCATCATGCAGATACACATGCAACCGTTCTGCTAAGGGTTGATCGATCGATGCAATTGGACTTGCCTCATACACCCAGACACCCAGTGGTGTAGCCCAAAGACAGGTAATGCAACGTATGTGGGATTTTCTTTTCCTGCTAGATCTGTTTATTTACTTAGAATACAACATACATCTTCACAATAATTAGAAACATCCACCCGTTTATTTGGTAGACCGTAAATATATAGCCATTAGTTTAGATTAGGTCAAATATTACCCACCATTGCTATTACAGTAGGAATAGCGTTTTCTCTCTCAATTACTTTTTTTGCCTTCTTCTCTACCGTGGCCGCCAGATCGTGGATTCCTCAACACATAGTGGTCTACCATGATGGAAACAAGATAGGTACCAACTTTTGGGATACGATCTATAGGTCTACCGTACCCTAGCGTACCTCGATAAAATTCGGTGGCCGCCATGCTCCGTGTCTTCACGTATCCTACCGACTGCCGCTACCGCCGTAGCCGTGCAATCAAGGTTTGATCTATCGTTGGAATTGGACTAGCAATTGATGTAGGAGTACTCATAAACGTCGACATGTTCCGATCATTGCATCATGCAGATACACATGCAACCGTTCTGCTAAGGGTTGATCGATCGATGCAATTGGACTTGCCTCATGCACCCAGTGGTGTAGCCCAAAGACATGTAATGCAACGTACGTGGGATTTTCTTTTCCTGCTAGATCTGTTTATTTACTTAGAATACAACATACATCTTGCATAACAATCCGTATCCAGATTATTCAGCAGTCGCCAAGCAATGCAAGAACGATATCTACGATTCTCACGTTTCAACTGCCGGCAACTTCGGTCAATCAATGGTTTCCTCCGCCGGTGCAACATCTTCGTCCCCTGCAGACTCACTTCATCTTTGAACTAAGTAATCAAGTGGTCATGCCAAATGTCCACGTTCACGGAATTCTATTTTTATCTACTTCCTCCGATCCAAATTAATTGATTTAGATTTGTCTAGATTCGGATGTATCTAGATTTGTCTAGATTTCATCCGAATCTAGACAAATCTAAGTCAATTAATTTAGATCGGAAGAAGTACTTGGTTGCGTTCATTTGAATTTTCCTATGTCTAGATAGATCCGCCATAGCCGCTGACTTCGTGCTGCTAAACAAAAACAAAACTCGAGCAAAAGAGAGGTCGGCAGGCTGGATAGTCACACCAACTAGTGCCAAGACTTGCGGAATCCGCATGTTGATTTTGACCAATCAGATCCTATACAAGCACATGTACAGTGATGGTCGATCAACTTATTTTAACTATTTCCCAACTTGTATCCAAAGAGTTGAACCAGTAATTATGGTTATTTGCTACACGAGACTACAATCTGCGGCCGACCCGGGTGTAACGGAAAAAGTATCAACCGGAAAACCATGGATGAATAGATTTATTTTGCTTTTCTAATTTTTATGCATGTAGGATAATGCTGGTCAGCTCAACGCTAGCCAAATGTTTACCGTTTGCTCCGAGGATGCAAGTTACTACTGGCATTGAGGCTCTGCAGGTGATGAATCAAAAAATGCATAGGTATGGTGCCTATTGTAACCTTGACTTCTTCGGTTAATTAGCATATCATTACATTTATTTAGACTTTTTCTTGAACTATCTCATCTAAAAATTTGACATCTTAAATCAATGAAATACTTCCTCCGATCCAAATTAATTGACTCAAGTTTTTTCTAGATTCGGATGTATCTAGATACATCCGAATGTAGACAAATCTGAGTCAATTAATTTGGATCAGAAGGAGTATTAACTTGGCATTGAAGTGAAGGAAAACTGATCAATGAAAACCAAGCAGATTTTTTTTGCTGGGAGCCTAGCAGATTTCAACCTTCTCGGTGAGTTGGGATTTGCTCGAGGATTCTGACGTTTGAGCATTGCATGCATAGCGATGGACGGTGATGGCGAGAAGTTGCGGTTGTGTGGGTAGACCTAACATAGATTTTACATGAAACTGATGCGGTGCATTTGGGGGTGGACGCACTACTGCTTCTATTTGGGGCGCACAAGACAGAACAAAGAGTCCATGATAGGCATGACTTCAGTCTGGTCAAGGTGGGAGTTTGGTGAAACATTGGTTCGAGCATGGCAGCGGAAAAGACCATACATTGTGCAGTGAGGATGTTGCACTTCTAGAAGAGGGTGTCAGTCGCCTGTCGTAGTTGAACTAAAAAATAGTAGAACATGAGATTGTGAAGGTTTGGCAATTCTAATCTGTTCTACCCACATGCACAGTCAATTTACGAAAAAAATCTCCACTCTGCTAATTAAGACCACCTGGCCAGTGGGGGTCATTTTCCTTGCGTATAACATGCAAGGTACTGATCTTGAAAAGTATAGATATCCATTGGATGGTTGTTGTTTTCCTCAGAACTCTATTGTTAGCTTCTAACTTATTTTTGACCAATTTATTTTCGTGTTGAAAGTTTGGTACCAGAGACACTAGGTTAGTACCTCACAACAATGATATATATGAGGGAACTCCCGTGGAAAGACGACAGAAATCATCTTCAGAATTATATTTCATGTGAGTTTCTACCTGATTAGTTTTAAAAAGTTACAATCATCGCGTTGGATCTATTCAAACAGAGGTGCTAGGATTATGACAATGGTATCTCTAGAAACTCATTGTGTAAGCCAACAAAAACTCATGCTACCGCTTCTAACGTTGGAGTATGACTAATGTTTATATCTAATCAACATTCACTCCTTTTGTTTCTTTGCATATGAATGGATATTTGAATAATTCACTATTTTTAATCTGAACAACTTAATAGTGTCTAGCAGATTGAAACAAATGGTATCCCATATCCGTACATGATATTCTTAATATGCACAAGAGATTTCTTTTGATTACTTAAAGCAGGGCATTTTTCCTTCGTCCCAAAGATTTTTGCGCCAATGGTAGATACCTTTTATTTTCCATGTAGCTCCTATTTTCTCAAACTGTTATACGATTTGGTTTGGTCATGTACTACATTGATTATATGGTTTTAGTTTATTTAAAATAATAATAATCATGTCAAGTATTTTGGAACGGAGGGAGTAGCATATTGTTTAGTCGAAGTCTTGAATTAAGATGCAATGGAAAATAAAAATATCAATATATATATTTTATACTTGATGGAATGAAAAATTGTATGTCATTTGAGATTTTCATAATAGAGAACGCAAAGGACATTACTTTTATGAAAAGACTCATGTCTCTTTGCCCTTTGGAAATATAAACATATGTACATACATATATATAATTAATCTTGAAAACTACACTATATGATGTCTCCTCTCAAAGAAGACAATAAAAGGTTAAACTATGTGTATAGGTGACACTAAAAAAAGATATATATCACCCATAGAAACTAAACAAACAGCAAAACAATAACTCCGGGAAATTTTTTAAAAAAACATATGTTTTCTATATTTATGTACTTTGCTCCTCGGATATAAGATATTTAAAATACAGATAAGTAATAATACGCTTTATTGCATTGTAAAAGTAATGCCAAACTTCTCGGCGGTAAAGATCTTTTAGTACTTTAGTAAAAATTATAGTGGATAAAATACGTCATTACTCTCGAGAAGGAATTTCCAAAGAATGAGGTATCATGATTTTATACTTTTTAAATATTAAAATTAACATTTAAAGAAGTTGCATACAATATTAATGCTATACTTTCACAAAACACGAGAGATCATGTTCTAACATTATCATACCACACACTTAATTTTGAGTTTGTATATACATATTTCATATATTAATAATGATGTGCATGCGTATATGCTTATTGATTGGTGGACCAAGACGTACTTTTGTATGTATATTGGAACTTTTCAAATTCAGAGTGGCCATTGTGTATATAACAAAACCATAATTAATTTAATCACATGTTTGTAATATCACCTCCTAGACACATTCAGGTGTAGCCCTCGCATTTGCGAGGGCCACTGTGCTAGTTTAGTGAAAGGTACCTTGGCTTACCTACAACAGCAGGTCGTTTGGCAAGTGAATCTTTTGATTATATTGAGGAGAGGGAAAGGAGTAAGATGAATGGATGGTCTGAGAAGCTTCTCTCAGGCTTACCTACAGTAGTAGGTCGTTTGGCAAGTGAATCTTCTGATTATATTGAGGAGAGGGAAAGGAGTAAGATGAATGGATGGTCTGAGAAGCTTCTCTCATATGCATCAAAAGAGGTCTTAATCAAAACAGTGATTCAAGCAATGGGCATCTACAGTATGAGCTACTTTGTTCTGTCGAAAGGCATATGTAAGAAACTAATGGTTTTGGTAGCGCGTTTTTTGTGGAGTGGTTCCATTGATAAAAAGTCACTCCATTGGTTGTCTTGGAAGAATTTGGCTAAACCAAAGAGTTGGGGTGGGATGGGTTTCAGATATCTAGAACTGTTCAACCTGGCTCTGCTAGGTAAGCAAGGTTGGAGATTAATTACAAAACCCAATTCCCTATGTGCACAGGTTCTGAGAGGAAGATATTACCCACATGGGGATTTTATGAATGCGGTGGCACCGAAAACAACGTCCAAAACATGGAGACCCATTTTGGCGGGTAGAACAACTTTGCAAGCTGGTCTGATAAAGAGAGTTGGTGGTGGACACACAATCTCAATATGGGAAGACAAATAGATCTCAGGTTCTATTTCAATGCGTCCAATGAGCCAGTTACAGAGCACGGATCTACATTTCGTCAATGAGATGATTCTGCAGGATCCACAGCGATGGGATGAGCAGAAAATTCGAGCCAGGTTCCTTTCATTTGACGCTGATCTAATTCTTCAAATCCCTTTGCGTCACACTGCTAGTGAGGATTGGCTAGCCTGAGAACACGAGAAGACAGGAGTATATACGGTAAAATCTGCGTACTATGCTTTGTTGTGTTCCCAGGAAAGATAGGAGATGGTTGTCAATGATGTGGCAACAAAATCAAAAGTAATGGAAGAGGAAAAATGGAAACGTTTATGGAAGCTTGATGTATTACCAAGGGTACGAGTTTTTGGGTGGCGAGTTCTCAGAGGTTTTATACCTGATTATGCAACTCTCACTAGGCGCCATGTCAGAGTGTCAAGTACATGTCCGGTTTGTAAATCAAGCTCTTATACGCTTTTACATGTCCCAGGCACAACTTTTTTTGGCAAGCAACAAAAGAATATCTCAACATTAAGCTACCTCGGTTGCACCCTAGTTCATGGGCTGAGGATATCTTGTGCTCCCCTATTATGGGAAATGTAGAAAGAGAAAAGTTCAGCTCAATTATGTCTGTCAGTTGGGATTCAAGAAACAAATGGAGTCATGATGATCAAGGGTATAATCCAACAAAAGCAGTTCAAAATGTGGCTGATACACTGATTGAGTTGGAGAGTTTAAAGGTTAAAAGTGTGAAGAAGGTGAAATCTATTGACACATGGAAAAAACCAGACGCTGGTATCATCAAAATCAACTCTGGCCGTTCAATTAGGGAAGATGAAGGAGTTGCATCATCTGGTGGTGTTGCTTGAGCTTCTGATGGTTTTAAAGGAGCTTGGTGCAAACTTTATAGAGGAATCTTTGAACCTCTTGTGATTGAAGCTTTGGCTCTAAGGGATGCTGTTTTGTTTGCAAAAGAACATCAATTTGAACGAGTCATCTTTGAGACCGACTGCCAGGTTCCGGTCAAGCTTTCGCATGAGAGGAACTGCCATAGGGCTGTCATAGCGCCGCTGCTACAGGAGATTGATGAACATTGTAGTATCTTTACTAGTTTTAAAGTTAATTTTATTTGTAGAACTGCCAATTCAGTAGTCCATGAGTGTGCTCGATATGGGTCTGTGCACTCGGCAACCATGGTTTGGCTGGTGGGAGCTTGCCCCCAGTTTCTGAAACATTGTCTTCAGACTAATGGTACATCAGCTGTTTTGAGTTAATAAAATTGGCAGGTTACCCTAAAAAAAAGTACCAGGACCACGGAATCATCATCACGGACCTCGCTGACTCAGCGATGGCCCGCCCCTCCCCGGCCCGCAGCTGCGCGCTGTTTGGACTGGACTTGCCTTTCTTGGCAGGTACGATACCCCAGCCACCAGAAATCCTACAGCTACAGCCACAGCCACGCCCATCCTCGATCCATCGCTGCGTACCCTGTGACCTAGCTAGTAGTAGTACTAGTACAGATCTCGGTGCCGGCCGGATCCTCTGCTGCACCTGCACCCCCGCACAGCCACAGGCCACTGCCGATACGTGCTGGTGGCTGCCGCTGCTGCTGCACTGCGTGCGTTGCCGCTGGCCCGCTGGCTGGCTGGCTCGCCGCCGAGCGCTCCTGCAGCGCGTGCTACGCTCGTTCAGTTGTTCTGCTTTCTTTCTCGGTCGCGGGCTCATCTAGATCTCTCTCTCTCTCTTTCTCCAGGTGGCTGCCGGCGCCGGCACACAGCTGCCCCCGTCTCGTTCTTCGCAAATCAAGACTGGCAGGCCCTGCAAGCTGCAGCGATGACATACATACATCTGGGTAACAAGATGGACGATCCATGGACAGCAGCAGTAGCTTGCGCTACACTCTTGCATATATAGTACCAGCTATAGCTAATTTGCTGCCGCAATCGGATAAGCACAACGACGCCGTGCATGATCTTCCTTCGCTAAATGGATTAATGAGAGTACCACGCTAGGACCGATGGAAATGACTCATGAGATTTCGGTGTTTAGAAATACCGTCCGTCCATTAGAGTGCAAATTAAAATACACTTTCGCGACTAACTAAATCAAGGATATATATAAGGAACAACCCAGATTGGTTAAACCAGTACGGACTCTGGAGGAGGCGACGACTGCTCTTCGAAGAAATCCATCTAGAGTTCCGTTTCTCTTGCCGCCGGGAGGGTTTACGTTTTTGTTTAGCTTTTTTCAGTGTCTTCTTCAGGATATTGAGGCGGCGGCCATGCCCTGAAGTCAGAATTAAATCCTCCCCGCCCTATCCTCGCTCTGGTGGTGCGTCTAGCGCCGGTGGAGGGCGCGTGGAGTCGTGTGTCCGGCGGATCCCTTGGGATCCGGTCGTTTTCTATATTCCTCAGTGTGGTTTGAGATCAGTCTCTTCCGATCTACGGTTGTCATCTTTGGCGATGGTTGATGTTCTAGTGCGCTGGCCCTACGGGGCCTTAGCACGACGACTTTCCGTCTGTTTACTACAACAAGCTCTACTACGACAAGCTTTGTCCGGCTCTGGTGATGGAGGGGCGAGGACAGCGGCGCGCCTTCGGCTCGTGCTAGTGTCTGTAGTCGTCGCTAGGTGGTCCAATGACCTATTTGTAATTTCTATTACTTTTATGGCTCTTTGTACTACTGTTGATGATTATTAATAGATCGGTGGAATTTCGCAAAAAAAAATCAAGGACATATAGTCTGTTATGTAGTTTTTTTGTTGAGAAGTCTATTATGTAGTTTGATGATGCGTGCTCCAAGTGTTGTTGTCTTGTGCGTATCCGAAGACATGAAGGAATGAGGAAAGAAAAAAATGTAGGTGATCTCAAGGCGGCGCCTAGGGTTCACGTCCCCTATGCCGGCGACACCACCGGTCGGCCTCATCTCTGATGGCATTCTAGGTCTTGGAGGGGCGGCGGATACCAGCCTCTCGTCTCCGAGAGGGTTCCTGTTCCTTGTCTTAGCAAGCTTTTGTATCTTCGCCAGTACGGTGAGCCGATGGTTACATCCTTGTGATAGACTAAGTTGTTTTTTGTTTTTTGTAACATGAAGGTGTTTTTTGTAAAAGAATTTTGAATACCTCATTTTCCAAATTCGGAAATTCTATAAAAAAAACACTAGTCCATATACATCTCTAGTGTGTGTGCATAAATTTCCGTCAACGTATATTCTACGATGTGATCTACACAAAATAAACAAATACAAGATGCAAAATGGAGTTTTTTAGTCTAATCGTAATTTTATCTTTTTTGCGTAGCGCAAAATATACAACATTATTTAATAAATATTTATGTATATGTAGATTACATATGTATGTACCTATGCAAAACACTTCGTAGTTCTTTGAAACTCTAAAATAACATATTTTTTTTAGAATTTCTATGCTCTCTCATGGTGCTCGGAGCCGAATCGACACGCCGCAGCGCTAGCACTATTGCTAGCTTGGTATCTAGAAACTGTGTTGTGTTGTGTTGTCTTGTTGTCAATAAAATTTAGTTCCCTCTAGTCGTTGCGGTATGTAGCATCACACTTTGTCCATTAGCTAGTTTATTCAGCTTTAGTATATGCAAAATAAACTAATAAAGTCAAAAGTTCTGAAATTTATGAGGGCATGTTTGGTTGCCGGCCACATTTTGACGAGCCAAAGTTTGGCAAATATGGCAGCCACAAAAGCGTGGCTGAAAATTTGGCCGCCACAAAGTGTGGCAAAAGTTGGCAAAATATTGACTCTATGACATATGGGCCATAGGTATAGTAAAGTGTGGCAACTTTAAAGTGTGGCAACAACCAAACACTTGCCAAACTGCCAAACTTTGGCTTGGCAAAGTGTAGCTGTAAACCAAACAGCCCCTGATTAATTGATCCTTTCTGAATAAAAAACATCCCCATGGATTATGATCAAGTGTTTTTGTGTGAACATGCTCGTGCACACAATTCTACGTAAGAAGGTTAAATTTATATTTAGTGCAGTATCAAAAGTTTGTTGTTTCATATTCATCTTTTGTTTGTCGGGATGGTTTTATGTCCAACATTAGTGCTTAGGCCCAACGAAAGGGGAGGCTAACAACATTAAGGCTTTGCAAAAGAACTAGTAAGTGTGCACGTGCAACGCACGGCTCAACCAACTCACATTATATGAAACTTAATAATTATATCTAAATGTATGGTGAATTTCTTCAAAATTGAAATTTTCAGGCAAAGTGCACTATCCCTAATTTATGACTCATACGAATATTCTAAAATAGAATCATTTTGTTTTCAAGAATGAACGGGTTTTCTGTACCCAAATACCACACACTACTAATATAAATTATGTCATCTCTTATCCAAAATCACAGTTTTCTGAACATATGATTTGGTTATAACCTCATGTGATTCTAAAACTCAATGTTGATATTTCCTACCATGATGTATTGACGTCTTTAGTGCATGTTATATACTGTACTTATATTGGTGCAGCGTAATACCCAGGCCCGATTTCTAGCAGCATCAAGCTTATTCGCACCACATGTGGCGTCGGCAGCGATTAGCAGAAGCAATGTCAATTAGAGAGGACTTGTCGTCGCATGGGATGCAATCTAGAACTCCTTGAAAAATCGAAATATTTATCACCACTCCCACAAATTCAGGTGTCATTCACAAAATATGAAAAGAGGCTATTGTCAGACTGCATAGATAATTTATCTGATACTCAAAAATTTACACCAAATCACATTCCGTGAACGTGAAAATTGGGATGTGCAACTCGCCAACTCGCGAACATTGTACATATATGTATAAACTTTACATGACTCAGTTGGAAAACAGATGAACAACTCACACATCTCCTCTCGCCTTTGTAGTTGTTACAATCATTCACCGGCGTTAAACCAGACGGAACAAAGTATAGTGGTAGAAGGAACTGAAAACAAGGCTTGAATCCATCATGCCTGCTTATTCTGAATGGTAACTCCCCCGTGCATGTAGTCTCTTGGATAACCGAAGCTGCAAGTGTTTTCAGGTACAGATGCGTGTCTACGCTCTGAACAAAGCAAAGAACACCCCATGGCATCTTCTTGAGGACATGCTTAAATGATAGATCAACCTAGCATAAAATGCTTATCAAATAATGAAAGGCAAAAAATTGAAATGCATATTTGTTCTTTGTAGACACGCACTATTTTCAAAGTGACTGCATATTTTGACATCAATAATAGCGTAAGACTAATCTTCTCACCAATTTAGAAAGAAAGGTAGTACTCATCTTATTTACAATATGCTTCACACATCGATAAAGAATGGACAAAGCAAAGATAGGTAAGTCATAGACAAAACTCAAGAAGGAAGCCACTTCTCGTTAGTTTATGCAGCAAACATGAATCATAACCAGAAAGGTCGACAATAGTTACCAGACAAATTAATGACATCAATTTTCTGAGTAAATAGGGACAAATGTATGAAAAACGTAGAAACACCAAGCGACAAAGCAAGAAGCTACGGAGAGAAACCACTTGTGCTATACATGTTGGTATTCCCGTAGTATCATTAATGTCGGTTATCACAACCACAAAGACCTGATCTTGTAGAATCACATATGTAGCTAGCAGCGCTTTCAGCAATTGCTACGAAGGTCATACATACCACTTGAAGATTATCTTGCCCATGCAGTGACGTTGATGGTATCAAGCTATGGATTGCCGATTGGAAGGAGAAAATTGAAGTATCCCTACATTAAAAAACCATTATGCTAGACCTTGCCTTCTAGAATGGGGAAATAAACAAATCTGGAGATTAAGGAATCTAAAGATCCAAAGCACAGCTAATAAGGGCACAAAAGGTTATTTCTAAAAAAAATATAGAACCTTGTAACGTTCAAACCAAGGGTGATCTAAACTGGACAAGTTGTATGGTAACTGAATCTTTTGGGATGAACATCTGATGTCCCAAGAAATAGACTACAACCTGTAGACACCATACCTAAATATCAATAGAGTTGACTAATCTGGGCGACGCATACATGAGTTCAGTGAACAAAATAATACAGTATACCAATGACTGTTTACACAACTAATTAATCGATTTACACAATTCTGTTTATTGCAACAGAAAAATACCAATAGAATTCTCCATACTGCAGACAATATAACTTTGTTAAACATGAATTTGTAGAAAAAGTTGGAATAGGCATAAAAGGCATAGCTGGGCAGATAAGTTTATTTGGAAATACTGATGTACTGAAGTGAAATCTAAAAGGTTAATTGTACAATACCTTTGACTTTGAGCATCACTACGTGGAGAGACTGTGCGATAGATAAACACGACTATCTGCATTAAACATTCATGTTTGGTTAATACATCACTTTTTTCATTGTGAGTCACATAGGCAGAAGAAAACCCAGAATAGATTTGAACACAGAGTTGCAAAGAAACTACACCGAAAAGAAGAAACTTTGCTCCCATGCAGAATATGGCGTCTGTATGACTTGCGGGAGATGTGGAGAGGATTCAGACTCAATTCAGCTCTAGGCCGCAGCACTGTGGGCGTCCTCTCTACAGTGGACGCAAACCAGCGCTAGAGGGCTCTGAGGGACTGGGATTCAGTGAGTTGCCTCTTGCAAGTCACAAGTGTAGTTTGACCCCTCCCATCCGCCTTCCATTCCATATCCAACGGCTCACATTTATCTGAAAAAACTGAATCCAACACTTAGCTGTTTCAGCTGAATCCAGCGACAAACTTTGAGTTGCCAGACTAAAAATTCTAGAAGGAAAAATTGAACCGATTATACAAAGAATAATTTTAAAAATATTCAGGACTTAACATTGAAATTTTCCAACACTTAATATTGGAAGGGGTGGGATCTAAAATTCGAATCTGAGCAATAAGTACTACTGCACAACACCCAAATTCTGTCAAATTGCACTGCACATTCGCCACTTGATTTCTGCCAGATTATACATCACTAATTTCTGGACACGCTGAAAATCGAAATATTGCAACATTAATCAAAGTTATACATCACCAATTTCTGCAAAAAACTTAAAATAGAAATATTATGGTCGAGGCGCTTGTTACCTTGGTGAGAGAGAGGAGGAATCGGGTGGTGCCAGAGATCATCAGGACGCTAGAGGCATTGCCTCTCCTCCTTCTCCTATAGCGGCGTTGTCCCTCCTCCACGGCTGTGTCGCGTGGAGAGGAGGAATTAGGGATGGGCACCGGCTCGTGGAAAGGAGGGATGGAGCGATTGGATCTCGAACAACGGAAGGAGAACAAGGCGGTCGTGGAGGGGACAATTGATGTGACGGAGGAGCGTCCGCCCACTTGGCGGAGGATATGGGGCTGCTGGGCGGCCGGCGGCTTGTGGCGCGGTGGCCGCACAAGGTAGGGAGGCATCAGGGCACGGGCGATGGGGGAGGCAGTGAGATCAGTGATGGGGGAGTACCTGCCATGATCGTGCGATGGGAGGAGGCAGGGCGGGGGCACAGATCGTGGTGGTTCCATTTTTTTATTCACTCGACGTACTCAGACGGATGTGGGCGTGGAAAATCATCTGTAGGCAGAGCGCAGTCCGTCGTAATTAATTGCTAAATGCACTCATGAGTCTGGTCTAGGGTCATCGTGATGGTTGGTTGTAATCCACGGGGCCGATCTAGTGGTTTTCGTAACTCTGTGTACATTAAGTGGGGTGCATCTAGAAAAGAAAATGTTTGCTCATTTATAAGTAATAAAAGTATAGATATAGATTAATTCTTAGTCAATTATAAGACCATTTACCGTCTTCCCGTACGCTCCTATCAGAAGATTAAGGCGAGTGGACAACGGTGACAGGAAAAAACCATGTACTGTACATTAAAAAAGTTCAGGAAAGCCCTGCTGGTAGTGGATCTGCAGTGATTCAGCTATCTACCGTTGCCCAAAACTACCCACCTCTAATTACTCTCGCTGTCTCACATTCGAAAACGCTCCACCACCTAGTACTGCTGTGCGACTATTAATTAACTGGAACAAGAGAACAACTATTAGGCATTCAGACTAGACTACTGACACAAACAGCTGTGAGAACATGTTCAGCCCAACACTAGTATCGGTGCTTTTGAAGGTACTTTGATTCTACTGCTCAAGTTTTGACCTAGATTATTATACATCGTGATGGCGATTTTTTTAAAATAATATACTTTTTTTAATTAATTTGAGAAGTGTTGTACGAATTTGGGATATTACACATCTAGTGCTTTGTCGGCGAGGGCGTCGGCGAATGCAACCATTCGGCAAGAAGCGGACCGAGTGGTCTATTCGGCGTGGGTCTCGCCGAATACAATTTTATTCGGCGTCGCGGTTACCGAGTGCATGCGATGGCGGGCCCGCTCGGTTCGATTGCCTCAATCGGCGAGAGCCAGACCGAGTGGCGCACTCGGCGATAGCCTGGCCGAATGGCCCATTCGGCGACAGCCTCACCGAAAGGATCCAAAGAGGAGCACAGTCGCGCGAGCCCGTCCCGCACCTAGCGCTTCTTCCTCGCATCGTTGCTCGCTGCCCCTCTCTCTCTCTCCAGCGACGAACTTCACATTTTTTGCACCAGTTTTTTTAGATTCAGTCCAAATTAGCTAGTAAATCTTCCTTCTAAAACCACTATAAAGATAGGGGAACCCCGATCTACTGATGGGTTAGCTCAGGACTCGATTTGGTGGTGGATTTTTGGAGGAATGGTGGTGGTGCTGGGGTGGAGCAATGGCAATGGTGGTGCTGTGGTGGAGCTTGGAGCAGGGGCGTTTATGAGCTGCACTGTGCTGCTTCTTTGGTGAACCGAGGCTGCTGTACCGAGTGGCTTCTCACGCTTAAAGCATAAACTTTAATCCCTCGTTAATCACAGTTATTGTATATGGTTATACGGCTACTCGGGCTGTGGTTAGGAGGCTATTGAATAGTTAGGAGGGTTTTAGTATATTATTTAGAATATTTGCAGATAGTTGTACATAATTTTATTTAGAATAGGTGGATTTGTAGAAAGTTTTGGCAGGTGGATTTGTAGGAATATTAGTCAGACTATTAGGATATTATTTAGAATATTTGTGAATAGTTGTACATAGTTTTATTTAGAATAGGTGGATTTATAGAAAGATTTGGCGGGTGTATTTGTAGGAATAATAGCCAGGCTATTAGTATATTATTTAGAATATTTGCGAATAGTTGTACATGTATTTACGCACTATCGATTTATTTAGATTGATTATTTTATGTCAGCAGAGATGTGAATATAGTGAAGTTCGTGTTTTACTATGGTCCTGGTAATATCCAATACTATGAATATGGAGCATATTTGCGTGAGTTTTATTTTACGGAGTTGGATTTGACTGCCCCTCAAACCTGGAGTGGTAGTCAGTTGAAGGAATGGTTGACGAACTGTTTAGGATATAATCTCGAAACATACACCGTCAGTGTCCAAGCATTGTGGACAAAGTCTACCAAGAACATTTTCTGAATTTTGAAGGATGTAGCTCATAACAAAGATTGGTTTAAATGGTTAAAAGGTTGCCAGGACAGACAGATACATCCTGTTGCACTAGTGCTTCCTGTCTTGAAGGAGATCAATCCGCAAGCATCGGAAGGTGGACACGGTCCTGGCCATAGTGTTGAATCTAGTGGCGGGACGTACTCTATATCCAATGCTGGAGGTGATGGTTATGAATCAAAGCAGAGCAGTCAGATAGGAGGAGGTTGTAACGCCCCAGAATCGGGTCTATGTAGATCTTAGCATTTCTCGCCAAAACCCGCATAGAAGCGATTCAGAGACGTCCACCAGACACTTTCGTGTGGGTGAGATTTGATTACAAGTACTCCCTCCGTCCCAAAATAAGTGGCTTGGGTTTGTCTAGATTCGTATGTATCTAGACTTAAAACAGTCTAGATACGTACGAATGTAGATAAATCAAAGTCACTTATTTTGTGACAGAGGGAGTAGATACGTCATAGTAGTTTACAATAGATTTCACAAGAACTTATATAGACAACAACGACTCAACGAGTCAAGAATACAAAGATACAAATCATGAGAAAAGCCAAATAGTATCCGAGTACGGACAAGATCAAAATTGGACTAAGAGTCCTGAAGAATAACCAAGCGGTGTCCATAAACCCTGCCCAGGCCAAGCTGGAAGGGTAACCTTGCTAACGTCGTCAATCACATACCTGTCAAAGCCAAAGGGGTCGACAAAGGGCAAAGGAAAAAGAGAGCAGTCAGTACTGAGGCCAGTACATGGCGAGGCTAGAATTCGGTGGTCCTCGCCTACACAGGTATGGTGGGCTCAGCGACAGCAAAGCTTGCACTATCTAACTTATAGAGACACGCTACAACTTCGGCTATTGGAGCAAGGTAAGAGAGCGTTATACAGTAACTATAATATAACACCAAGCATAACCCATCCGAAGATTTTCCCCTCGAAGAACAGTCGAGAAGTCCTCTCGTGGAACACACACGGTGGCAATTTTAGTTAAGCAGGTGTATAATTGATAAGGCTAATTACTAATCATATTATTAGAGTCAAAACATTAATGGCATTGACTATGATCATGACACCGTACTCCTGAGTTGTCCATAACCGTGGACACACGGCTTCTCGAAAAGATTTACCCTGCAGGGGTGAACTACTATACCCAAACGCATGTTCAATCCTTCAGGCAACATAATATGCGTGCCTTCCAAATCTCACAACAAGAACTGTCCCATAACTACGCGCGTATCCAGAGGTATCACCTACTGTGGGGAACCAACCAAGAGGTACGACAATTCTCAAGGAAGGCACAGCGTTGCGCCTACTATACCGAACGACCCTGGAAGATAACTTGTAGAGCTCCCCTTGAACCGCCGGCATGTACCGCTTTTATGTATGCAATACCCGGGCTATCCACCAAATCATATCATAACCAAGTCCGAAGACATATCAACTCGTCCATGTCCGAGGACATATTATGCGTAAGCACCAAATGGAAAACCAATTTTGTGACCCTCTAGATAAACGAATAGCGCCGGTAGTTGAGGGGGGATCCTAGGGCCCCCACGTTTAGTTAGCGTGATCAACTCAGAACTAGTATCGTAGAATGAACGGGTCCTAGGTCGGCTCAAGCAGTTCCCAAAGGTGGTCCCTGTCGGGGCCTTATCATTAGGTGAAACCATAACGATAACCAACATCACCAATTTAATTTATCATGTTATCAACCATAACCAGATATCACGGTTCACCTGTATGAGAGCGGGCAGTAGACCTAAGCATGCACTACTACTCGCAAGGGAAAAGCTAGCTACTCAAACAAAGGCAATAGGATAACCAAGACAATATAGTAGAGCAGGTAAAATAAGGGAACGATACTAAAACATCGACAATAAGGATAGCAATAGATCAAAGGAAGGAAGTAAAGACTATAAATGCAAAACAGGTAGAAGGGGGAGAATGCTCGCCTGTGAGACAAAGTCGGTGATCGAGGGCTTATCGCAACTCGCAACCACTCATCGTCCTATCCGGTGAAGAAGCAAATCACTAGAAAGAACAAATGGCGCACTATTTAATGCTATGGCGAAGATCCGGCATGTTTATGATATGATGCATGACATGGTAATATGCGGTTTATCTTAACAATATTAAGCGGAGTCGGGATCCCGACATTTAAATAGAAGGTTCAAGTTGTTTATCTACCCCGCAGATTAAATGTTGAATTAACAAGGCAAAGCATGGCAGCGGTTCGCTACACAAAGTTAAATAGAGGCAATATAAGACTAGAATAGTCCTCATATAGTCTCCATATTTAATTTAGGTGAATTGCCTAAATACCCCCAAACCACAATGATATGAATGCGAGATGAAAAATTTAATGCAACAAATATATATCATTTATAAAATAGGGTTTCAAGAAAGGGGTCACACATCGGGGTTCGATGATCTTGAGGTTTCGAGGGTTGCGGATTCGGCGGGATCGGTCTTCGGGTCCTGGATCGAGGTCTTCGGGTCCGGGAGGAAGATCTTGGCGCGCCAGGGGGTTCGATTCAGCGAGATCGGTCTTTGGATCCGCGAGATCGGAGCTTCGGCGTCTCGGTCATCTGATCTGTGTCGACGATGTTCGGGTTTTAGGGTTTCTTCGGTTCCATCTCGGTGTTTCCTCATGATGGACTTGTGACGTTGAACGACAAGGCGACAGGGAACCACATGACTTGAACTTGGCCATCTAGGACACATAGTGCTGCTCTTTCTACCCATGCGCACACACACACACAAAGTAGAAGATAGAGAGGCGGCCTACAACATCAAGCGTACATGAGGACCTGACCAAAGTGGAGCTTGGCTTTTGGCAAGGAGCCGAGATAGAGAGTGGGCAAGCACGCACGGCCGGGGCCGAGCTCCAGGCCATGCAACTCATCAATGATGTGGTGTCCGTCGGCGCTGGTGACGACCGGAGGTACGAGAAGGTCTTGGACAATGGTGTCGAGCATGAGGGGGCGTCCGTGACCATGGAAGCGGCCGGAGGTCGAGGTTGGAGGCGCCGGGGTCAACGACGACTATAGAGAGGCGTCGTGCGATGCAGAGAGGACACGTAGGCGATGATGACCATGACGGTGAGGAAGGGAGCTCGAGGAGAGGAGCGCTAGCGACGGGAGGCGGTGAGGACGGGTCGCTGGAACAAGGAATCACGCACGGGCGAGGCAGCACTTGATTTGCGGCGGGGAGGAAGGATCTCCGGGCGGCGCGGAAGGGCCAGGACGGAGAAGGCGAGCGGCGGCCGGAGGTGCTCGAGCGCTGCGAGCAATGGAGGCGAGCTTGCTGCGAGTGGGGATGACACGACCATGGCGCGAGGCAGGGGCGGAGGAGCTCAGAGGAGAGGCAGCAGGACCTGAGGCGAGCGGCGGTTGGAGAGGACGGTGAGGGAGGCGCCCGAGGCGAAGAAGAGGCCGATGAAGAGGGCGGCGAACGGCCGACTGCGTATCGAGGCAGAAAGGAGGGCGCACGCGCCCGGGAGGAGGAAGACGTGTGGTGGCTGGGGATTTGCGGCAGGGACCTAATCGTGTCTGGAACAAGAAGAGGAGGGGTGGCTGCAAAATGCCATCGCTGGGGGCGGGGAGCGCGGGTCCTAGCTCGCTCGCTCGTGAGCGTGCGTGTAGGACTTGTGCGTGTCCAGGCTAGGTCGGGTCAGGTGGAGTGCGGCTGTGTGCGGGTACTGACACAGGCGAGTGGCGGCAGTGTTGGTCTTGGGTTAGGATTAGGTCTGGTTTAGACTAGGTTGGGGTAGTAGGCCGGCTAGCTAGGCCTTTGGCCTAGCCGGCTGCCTCCCCTAGTTTTAAAACATTTTATTATTTATTTATTTTATTTTAAAAGGCTTTTGTAAATAGTTTTTTGAAAAATAAAAGATCTAGAATAGATCGGGGTTTTAATTTGAAATAAAGGAGGGGGATAATTAGAAAACAAAAATAGGCTTTTGGCGGAAATATTTTAGGGCAAAAATGCATGATGTCATGATGATGCACAAAACGAAAACAACAGGCAAATCTAATTGGGATATTCTCCCGGGCATTACAACTCGACACCACTAGCAAAGGATCTCGTCCCGAGATCCAAGTAGAGACACCGGGGGGAAAGGAAGGTTTGATGATCGGATCTTTTTGCGTTAGGTTGATGGTCGCGACACCACTAACAAGAATTCTTGCTCTGTCTTGAAATTTTTGACACCACCAACAAGGATTGTTGCTCAGGTTCTTCGGGAGAACACTCCGGAGAAACAAAGGAGGAAGAAAGAGGTCACAGGGTCATCTCTAACTTTCAAAGGAGTAGTAGTCACATTAATCCACATGTTCAATGCCCAAAGATAATGATAAGAGTAGTGGTATGGTCGCGACTCCATCCCGCACTCAAAGCATTACTCTGTACAAGAATATGAGAATTGTGCAACCCAACTCTCGGAATTTAGATTGGAGATCATAACAAGCATCATTCAGAAAGCTTCGGAGGAACATTCCAGAGACAAGGAGGTCGTCGTCCTAGAAGTCGCAAAAACACCAGAAACAAATGATGCAAGATCAGATAGAGCGAAGACCCGATGTAGTACCACCGTTGTAGAAGAAGGAAGCAGACTAAAGGTACGATGAAACCCAACCGCGAGAATCCTAAACTTGAAGAAGGTAAGAGATTGGATTAAAAACATACAAAGATAAGAGGAGAAAGAATGGAGGTGAGGAGTAAAATCAGAACTAATCAGATCTATCTAACGCATTTGTAGCAAAATAGTTTTGACACTAGACAACGTCCGTTGGCAAGGTTAACCTACAGGCTGAACCAGTGGGGTATCGTAAACATTTGCTCTGATACCACTTGTAACGCCCTAGAATCGGGTCTATGCAGATCTTGGCATTTCTCGCCAAAACCCGCATAGAAACGATTCAGAGGCGCCCACCAGATACTTTCGTGTGGGTGGGATTTGATTACAAGTAGTTACATCACAGTAGTTTACAACAGATTCCACAAGAAGTTATATAGACAACAACGACTCAACGAGTCAAGAATACAAAGATACATATCATGAGGAAAGCCAAATAGTATCTGAGTACGAACAAGATCCAAATTGGACTAAGAGTCCCGAAGAATAACCAAGCGGTGTCCATAAACCCAGCCCAGGTCAAGCCGGAAAGGTAACCTTGCTAACGTCGTGAATCACATACCTGTCAAAGCCAAAGGGGTGCCGACAAAGGGCAAAGGAAAAAAGAGAGCGGTCAGTACTGAGGTCAGTACACGGCGAGGCTAGAATTCGGTGGTCCTCGCCTACACATGTATGGTGGGCTCAGCGGCATCAAAGCTTGCACTATCTAACTTATAGAGACACGCTACAACTTCGTCTATTAGAGCGAGGTAAGAGAGCGCTATACAGTAACTATAATATAACACCAAGCATAACCCATCCGAAGATTTCCCCCTCGAAGAACAGTCGAGAAGTCCTCTTGCGGAACACACACGGTGAAAATTTTAGTTAAGCAGGTGTTTAGTTGATAAGGCTAATTACTAATCATATTATTAGAGGCAAAACATTAATGGCGTTGACTATGATCATGACACCATACTCCTGAGGCGTCCATAACCGTGGACACACGGCTTCTCGAAAAGATTTACCCTGCAGGGGTGCACTACTGTACCCAAACGCATGTTCAATCCTTCAGGCAACATAATAGGCGTGCCTTCCAAATCTCACAATAAGAACTGCCCCATAACTACGTGCGTATCCAGAGATATCACCTACTGTGGGGAACCAACCAAGATGTACGACGATTCTCAAGGAAGGCACGGCGTTTGCGCCTACTATACGGAACGGCCCTGGAAGATAACTTGTAGAGCTCCCCTTGAACCGCCGGCATGTACCGCTTTTATGTATGCAATGCCCGGGCTATCCACCAAATCATATCATAACCAAGTCCGAAGACATATCACTCACCCATGTCCGAGGACATATTATGCGTATGCACCAAATGGAAAACCAATTTTGTGACCCTCTGGATAAACGAATAGCGCCGGTAGTTGAGGGGGGAATCCTAGGGGCCCTCACGTTTGGTTAGCGCGATCAACTCAGAACTAGTATCGTAGAACGAACGGGTCGTAGGTCAGCTCAAGCAGTTCCTAAAGGTGGTCCCTGCCGGGGCCTTATCATTAGGTGAAACCATAACCAACATCACCAATTTAATTTATCATGTTATCAACCATAACCAGATATCACGGTTCACCTGTATGAGAGCGGGCAGCAGACCTAAGCATGCACTACGACCCGCAAGGGCAAATCTAGCTACTTAAACAAAGGCAATAGGATAACCAAGGCAATATAGTAGAGCAGGTAAAATAAGGGAACGATACTAAAGCATCGACAATAAGGATAGCAATAGATCAAAGGAAGAAAGTAAAGACTATAAATGCAAAAACAGGTAGAAGGGGGAGAATGCTCGCCTGTGAGACAAAGTCGGTGACCGAGGGCTTATCGCAACTCGCAACCACTCATCATCCTATCCGGTGAAGAAGCAAATCACTAGACAGAACAAATGATGCACTATTTAATGCTATGGCGAAGATCCGGCATGTTTATGATATGATGCATGACATGATAATATGCGGTCTATCTTAAAAATATTAAGAGGAATCGGGATCCCGACATTTAAATAGAAGGTTCAAGTTGTTTATCTACCCGCAAATTAAATGTTGAATTAATAAGGCAAAGCATGGCAGCGGTTCGCTACACAAATTTAAATAGAGGCAATATAAGCTAGAATAGCCCTCATATAGTCTCCATATTTAATTTAGGTGAATCGCCTAAATACCCCAAACCACAATGATGTGAATGCAAGATGAACGATTTAATGGAACAAATATATATCATTTATAAAATAGGGTTTCGAGAAAGGGGTCACACATCGGGGTTCGATGATCTTGAGGTTTCGAGGGTTGCGGATTCGGCGGGATCGGTCTTCGGGTCCTGGATCGAGGTCTTCGGGTCCGGGAGGAAGATCTTGGTGCGCCAGGGGGTTCGATTCGGCGAGATCGGTCTTCGGATCCGCGGGATCGGAGCTTCAGCGTCTCGGTCATCTGATCTGTGTCGACGATGTTCGGGTTTTAGGGTTTCTTCGGTTCCATCACGGTGTTTCCTCATGATGGACTTGTGATGTTGAACGACAAGGCGACAGGGAACCACACAACTTGAACTTGGCCATCTAGGACACATAGTGTTGTTGTTGCTACCCATGCGCACACACACAAAGTAGAAGACAAAGAGGCGGCCTGCAGCATCAAGCGTACATGAGGACCTGACCAAAGCAGAGCTTGGCTTTTGGCAAGGAGCCGAGACAGAGGGTGAGCAAGCACGCATGGCCGGGGTCGAGCTCCAGGCCATGCAACTCATCGGTGATGTGGTGTCTGCGGGCGCTGGTGACGACCGGAGGTACGAGGAGGTCCTGAACAATGGTGTCGAGCATGAGGGGGCGTCCGGACCATGGAAGCGGCCGGAGGTCGAGGTTGGAGGCGCCGGGGTCAAGGACGAGGACGGAGAGGCGTCACGCGATGCAAAGAGGACATGCAGGCGATGATGACCATGATGGTGAGGAGGGGAGCTCGAGGAGAGGAGCGCTGGTGGCGGGAGGCGGCGAGGACGAGCCACTGGAACAGGGAATCGCACACGGGCAAGGTGATGCGCTCGACTTTCAACGTAGAGCTCGTTGGGAACCCCAAGAGGAAGGTACGATGAGCACAGCAGTAAGTTTTCCCTCAGTTATGAAACCAAGGTTTAATCGAACCAGTAGGAGCAAGGAAACACCCCAAAGGTGTTACTAGCTGAGCTTTGGCAGGGCGCACTACCGGTGCTAGTAGCAACGTGGAGACCTGCGCAACACAACCACAGAACTTTGTCCCCAACTTGCGATGAGGTTGTCAATCTCACCGTGTTTTGCGGAAAATAAAGGATTAAACGTATCGAATGAAAAGAAGTAAAAGTTTGCAGAAAGTAAACACAAAGCAGAAACAGTTTATAGATTGTATGTAAAGAAAAAGGACCGGGATCCATAGTTCACTAGAGGTGGCTCTCCTTAAGATAGATAACATGCTGGGTGAACAAATTACAGCGGGGCAATTGACAAACACCGAGAAAGCAATACATGCATATACTAATCATCTTGACTCCTTTGAGACTTGATTGGGCATTACAACATAATACATAGACCGCCATCCAACTGCATTTATGACTAATAATCCACCTTCAGGTTATCATCCGAAGCCCCTCCAGTATTAAGTTACAAGCAACAGATTATTGCTTTACGAACTGCGTGTAAAGTAAACAATACAATTGTTCTATGAACAAAGGATTGTTGTTTTCTCCCTAGTAGCAACAACACATCTAGTACCTTAGAGATTTATGTCACTTCCCTAGATTACCAGAGGCATGAACCCACTATCGAGCATAAATACTAACTCTTGGAGTTGCTAGCATCTACTTGGCCAAGATAGCTACTAACAACGGAAAGCATGCAAGATCACAAATAACAAAGACATGATAGAATCAATAATCAATCTGAAATAGCATCTCAATATCCATCGGATCCCCGCAAACACAACATGTATGAATTACAAATAGATGATCTTGATCATGAATGGAGCTCACAAGATCTAAACATGAAAGCACAAAGGAGGAGAAACCAGCCATCTAGCTACTACATGGATCCGTAGTCCAAGGATGAACTACTCACGCATCACACCGGAGGCTTGCATGGTGATGAAGAAGGCCTCCAGGGTAAATTCCCCTCTCCGTCAGGATGCCGGGAAGAGCTTCAGATCCCTCCCGATCTAGGGATGGAGATGACGGCGGCTACAGACTCTTTTATGGATTTTTGATCGGGTGCCTAGGGTTTTTGTCCCGAGGGCAACTTATAGGCGGAAGGAGAGGCCGAGGGGGTGCCAGGGCTGGCCTCACCACCCCCTGGCGCGGGCCAGGCTGGGCCGCGCGGCCAGGTGGTGTGGTGGCCTCCTGGTCCCTCTCCGTCTCGTATTCTGGCACTTGATCCCTTCTGGAAAAATAGGCACTTTAGCTTTTGTCCCGTCCAATTCCGAGAATATTCATTTTCTGACTTTCCTGGAACCAAAAACAGCAGAAAACAGGCAGCTGGCACTGTGGCTCTTGTTAATAGGTTAGTCCAAGAAATCATATGAAAAGTACTCCAAAGTTGGAACAAAACACAAGAAAGTGGATAAAACCAAGCATGGAACATCAAAAATTATAGATACATTTGCAATGTATCACAAGGCGACACTCGATTTGCAGCGGGGAGGAAGGATCTCCAGGCGGCGATGAAGGGCCCGGACAGAGAAGGCGAGTGGCGGCCGGAGGTGCTCGAGCGCTGCGGGCGATGGAGGCGAGCTTGCTGCGAGTGGGGATGGCACGACCATGGCGCGAGGCAGGGGCGAAGGAGTTCAGAGGAGAGGCAGCAGGACCTGAGGCAGGCGGCGTTTGGAGAGGAGGGTGAGGGAGGCGCCCGAGGCGAAGAAGAGGCCGACGAAGAGGGCGCCGAACGGCCGGTGGCACATCGAGGCAGAGAGGAGGGCGCAGGCGCTCGGGAGGAGGAATACGTGTGGTGGATGGGTATTTGCGGCAGGGACCTGATCGTGTCTGGAACAATAAGAGGAGGGGGTGGCTGCAAAATGCCATCGCTGGCGTCAGGGAGCGTGGGTGCTAGCTCGCTCGCTCGCGAGCGTGCATGTAGGACTTGTATGTGTCTAGCCTAGGTCGGGTCAGGTGGAGTGCAGCTGTGTGCGCGTACTGGCGCAGGCGAGTGGCGGCGGTGTTGGTCTTGGGGTTAGGATTAGGTCTGGTTTAGACTAGGTTGGGGTAGTAGGCCGGCTAGCTAGGCCTTTGGCCTGGTCGGCTGCCTCTCCTACCTCTCCTAGTTTTAAAACATTTTATTATTTATTTATTTTATTTTAAAAGGCTTTTGTATATAGTTTTTAGACAAATAAAAGATCCAGAATAGACCGGGGTTTTAATTTGAAATAAAAGAGGGGGATAATTAGAAAACAAAAATAGGCTTTTGGCGGAAATATTTTATGGAAAAAATGCATGATGTCATGATGATGCACAAAACGAAAACAACATGAAAATCTAATTGGGATATTCTCCCGGGCGTTACAGAGGTTGTGGTGGTTACAAACCAGGGTAGAGCAGTCAGGATGTAGGTGGAGGATACGAAAGTGGAGAGGTAGATGGGGACGAGGAAGGTGGGCACATGCAGGACATGATGGAGGATGAGGATTACATGGAAGGTGAAAGTGGTGATTCTAATGATTCAGATAGTTCCGATGAAGAAGGCAACGAAGAGGACATGCTGATTCCTACATCCTGGAATCAAGACATCTCCGATGTCATGACCGTTAATGACTGTCATGATTTGCGTGGGAATATCACAAAAATAAAATTGCGCAGAGCGCTAGATATCTAGACAAGAAACATTTGCAAGATGCAGTCATTGCTTGGGCATTGTCTACACAGAGGATTCTCAGTACAACCGTGTCAAATAAGAGTTACTTGACAATGGAATGCATAGATATAAATTGTCCAGTTAGGGTGAATGGATATCTTCCTAAATATGACACAAGTGGTTGGTGAGCAACATGGTGATGCATACGTGTCAACTTTCATCTATCCCTATAGATCATCGTAACCTCTCGTCCATGCTTCCGGCTCGGTTATTTTACACGGAGATAGTGGAGAGCAAAGCGGTGAAAGTGAAGGCTATAATAAATAAAGTAAGGGTCAGGTTTAATTACAACATTTCGTACGGCAAGGATTGTAGGGCAAAACAAAGGGCTCTTGAGGACATGTTTGGTTCTTTCAGAGACGCGTATGACTCTGTAGTGAGACAACTCCTTATACTGCAGGCAAGGAACCCAAGCACCTATGTCGATATCCAACACTATGTGATACTAGAGGATCCATCCGTAAAGGTGCTTCATCGAGTGATCTTCTCTTTCTCTGTGTGTATTCAAGCTTTCACTTATTGCGGACCAGTTATATGTGTGGACGTCACGTTTCTCACTGACAAGTATAAGGGTCAGATCCTTACCGCTATTGGTCAAGACGGCAACAATCAAATTGTCCCACTCGCCTTTGCTTTTATTGAGGGACAAAACACTGAAAGCTGGACATGGTTCTTCAAGCAGCTCAAGATAGCAGTTGTGAAAGATAAGCCCAATGTGTGCATCATTCATGATAGGCATGCATGTATACTAAATGCGGTTAAACGTTTGACACAGCCTGGGCCTGAAGAACAAACACCTTGGCTCGACATGCAGAGCCGTTGGTGCATACGCCATTTAGGAGCTAATTTTTTCTCACAGTTCAGGAACAAGAATCTGATGAATCTTTTCCAAAAACTGTGCAAGCAGAACCAAGAATGGAAGTATGATTTCTTACGTGCACATCTCGATGACTTCACTCAGAAACATGTCAGGGCGAGGAAAGCGACCCAAACTGCAGCTATAACTGCACATCAAGCAGCAGTTGCTGCCTAGGCTGCTACAGGAGAAGCGCAGCTGGAAGAAGAGCCTGTAGGGCTTTGTGATTTACCTGGATTTGATCCGCCTGGTACTAGGAGAAGGCCCGGGAGACATATTAAATTTTTTCAACAGTGGATAGAGCACGAACCTTTGGAGAAGTGGTCTTTGCTACACGACACCCATGGAGCTAGGTATGGTGTCATGACTATAAACCTAGCTGAGTCATATAACTTTATCCTCAGAGGTGGCAGGGCTCTGCCACTTACAGCCATTGTCGAGGGTACTTTGTCGTGGCAGCCCCAGCAGCAGCAGGAGCCTTTTGGCCACTCTCCCGCGCCGAACTACGGCTTTCATCCACAGCCGTAGCCACAGGGTATGATTCTTACACAATATCGAGGCTAGCTTCATATAAATTTCTTATATACTTCGGTATTCATATGCAGGAGTCTTTGGAGTGCATGGGTCTATGCCTGACTATCAGGGATCTTTTTCTGGATCAGCGTGGATGAGTGATCATGAGGTGGAGCACAACACTTAGGACTTCTTGACACAAAGCAGTTGGATCAACATTTTTCAGACTCCTGCCCAAGACCCCACACAGAAGACTCAGTACGACGAGCACGGCTCAGTGATTCCTCCTCGAAACATTCGGGCGCCCATTAGGTACGGCTGGACGCCACCAGAGCAACCACGTGAGCGTCAAGGCAGATGACGATGCTGATACCTCTCTCAGCCAGATATGTACTAGTTCTCTATCTATCTATCTATCTATCTATCTATCTATCTATCTATGAGACATATGTCTATCTACATGTGAGACATGAACATATCTATATGTGAGACATGCACCTATCTATGTGTGAGACATTTTGCAATGTTATTCATTTCTTGGGCGAGATCGCTAACAAACCACTACAATAGATAATTAGGATACAAACGAGATAATTAAGATACACACCCGAGCTATAAGGGAGAATTGTTCTAGTTCTTCTTGGCATGCGCCTTGCCCTTACCCTTCGACGATGCCTCGACCGATGATGCCTCGCCCTTACCCTTCGACAATGCCTCGCCCTTACCCTTCGACAATGCCTTCTTCTTGGCCAGCCTTTTGTCCCACTCAGCTCTCCACTTAGTCCGAACGGCAGGTGTCATGAATATATCATATTCATCTTCACTCTCTTCTAGCTTGTCATTGCTCTTCTTCGCCTACACCTTGTTCAAGGTATCGTCCTTGTCATGCTCTGCTCTATCCCTGGTACCACCGACCGACGGCATGAAGAGATCGTCGGAGTCTTCACTCTCTTCTATCCAAATCCAAGGGAGCTTGATATTCTGCTGCCTTGCCTCTTCGTTAAAGAATGTTTGCTTGCTCCACCTAGCATTGATCCGAAGTAGCTCTTGCCGTATCTCCTCTAGAGTCCTCTTCGGCCACCCTTTTCTACGCAATCCCTCACCCAGCTCAGTGAGGAGACAATCACTAGCAATGAGTTCCTCCAATGGGGCTAGAATGTTGTCTATTGTAAAGTTCCTAGCCAAATGAAAAAGGTCGATGGACATGTTTGTCTCAAAACTGCGATCGAAGGGAAAACCGGGAAACATACTGGCTAAAAACGGGGTGTCTTTGCTTAAACAACTGCGTGAGGAGGGGGTTTTATAGGGTAAACGAACAAAAAATAGCGGGAAACATTGAGGCAGAATTTTTTTTGGCGGGAAACATTTTGGCGGGAAGCATTCTGGCAGGAAGCATTCTGGCGGGAAGAACTAAGATACATTGTCTCTGAAATTAACTGACAAGTACAAACTAATGGCGCGCTTAAGATACATCATAACCCTAAAACTGAAATGAAGATACATCATGACACTATAACTGAAATAAAGATACATCAAGACACTACAACTTAAATGAGGATACATCAAGACACTACAAGTGAAATTCAGATACATCGGGATAGTACAACTGAAGTGAAGATACATCGGTACTATTACATATGTCTACCTTCCCTGAGTCTAGCGCGGGTACTTCCTGATCTTGTCCCCACGTTCCTCTACCGCCCGTGCCTCGGCATCCCTTTCTCTTAATCTCTTAATCTCCGCCTCACGGGCCTCCTTGCGCACTTGTTCCCGCCGCTCCTCTTCCTCCCTTCTCTTCTTGTTCAGCTCGCGGTTTCGAGCTTGCTCTACACAAAATTCTTTCATTTCTCTCTCCCGTTCCTTCTTCTCCTCTTCGGCCATCCTTTCAACACGTTCCTCTTCGTGAAAGGCATCCCACGCAACTCGGTTCCTATCATGACACTCTTTCTTGGCCCAAGCTGGCTGCTCCTTGTCAATCCAATGGTACCACTTGCAAAGTGGAGGAGGAGACTGCAAGCAAATCAATGGAATGAATAAAAGGATACATGATAGCATGAATGGTTCATATTAACCATGTTCTGCGAACATACCAGAGGCCTCTCGTACGACGAACTTGCTTGTCGGGGCAGGCTTGCGTCATAGTTGGGACACATCAAAAACTTCATGCCCATGCAGGTGGATAAATCGATCGACTCCTTGACCTTGGCGAGATGGCCGCACCAACAACGCTCGTGTGTCACCCCTTGTGGCAACCTAGCATCTTTCATCTTTCTAGGCCTATACTCTGGGTCCGAACAAGGCACACTCATGATGGAGAGGAGAAGAAATACGAGAGAAAGAGGAGGAACAACTGAACTGGGTGAAGAGAGAACATCTCGGTGCCTGAATTTATAGAGGCAATGGGACGAATAGGCAGGAAAAAACGGCGAGAAAACGTGGCGAAAGATAGTGGCGGGAGGTGGGAATCGGCTGGCGGGAAATCGTGGCGGGAAATCGTGGCGGGAATTGGCCGGCAGGAACCGAAAACTAATTTAGATGTTTAGGGCTTGCATTGATCATGCAGGATTTTGGTTATGCATTGATCATGCAGGATTTTGGTTATGCATTGATCATGCAGGATTTGGTTAGGGTCAAGCCGAAATGTCCACTCGATCATGGCCTGGCCGATTAATCCATTCGGGCTGGATGTGACCGAGAGGTGCACTCGGCTTTGCCCTGGCCGATTGGGCCAGCCCCAGTCGGCTAGGCCCTGACCGACTGGGCCAATCGGCGACGCCCTGATCAATTGCAGCTGGCTGACACTGGCATGTCAGCCGAGAGCTCACTCGGCGAGCTCCAGGCCGAATGGTTGCATTCGGCGACGCTCTCGCCGACAAAGCACTAGATGCGTAATATCCCAAATTCGCGCAACATTTCTCAAATTAATTAAAAAAAGTGTATTATTAAAAAAAATCGCCATCGTGATGTACGATGTATAGTCGGTCCATCAAATAAAAGGAGCCTTTTCACTGACTGAAAATGGAAGGACTAGCAAACAAAGAACACTGAGAGAAGCAAAATAACTTCTAACGAGTTGCATAGAAACGGATGTAGTGTAGAGCAGATTTCCTCCGCAATACAATATGCCCAAACAATCGTAAAATGCAGATAGCGAACAACATAACATTGTATCTGAGACACATTTGTAGCATTAGTTATCATGGGCCGTGTGCCGATGTTTAGAGACCAAGGATCTTAGTTTCACTCAACATTAAGCTTACAACTGTAGATTTGCTACTTTTCCTAAAGGAAAAGCTGGATTTGACGATCGTCGCCACCACATAATTTTTTCAGAACATGATGGTATGCACTTGACCCCCCGAATTCACATGAAAACACGCATCAAATGTACAATTTCATTAAGATATGACTTAGGGAGTTTTATTACAGAAGAATATGAGATACGCAATTATAATAAATAACCGAAATTTGTCAATAATGTTACTGAGATCATGACTCTTGCAACACTAGACCAAGCTCAACAAGTCACCGATCCTTTTTGAGGCATTTAATATGCACTTAAAGTCTTCTACAACCTGATGGATACTTGCATATGCCTAGGGTCGTACATATGCCAAAAAGTAAATCATATTCTTCAAGATTGTTATTCTTTTAGATAGAAGAAATAAGAACGATTTTGTACAATATTATTGACCTTACACCAATTGCATAGAATAATAATATTGTTAGTACAACATGAATCAAACTCCATATATTTTGCAATCTCTACCCTCCTCGCTATCCTCACTGGAACCTGACCATGTATCATGGCCTTAGAACCTTCGGGGTGGTACTTTACTCATTCCCTGTATCTCAAGCTGTGTCAGGGGGTGGTGGTCGCACATGCTAAGCAGATTTGGAAAATCCCCGTCCCTCTCAAGTTCAGGATCTTCCTTCGGCAGCTGGCTAAAGGGAGATTGCCCTAGAACGACCAAATTCATAAGCGCAATGGGCCGTCAAATGGGCAGCGCGCTCTCCGTGGCCTGCCTGAGAACATCGATCATATCTTCTTCCGGTGTGCTCTGGTCCAGTTCACGTGGAGCGTGGTTCAATCTATTCTCTTTGTTGGGTGGACTCCATCCAACTTTGCTGATTTATTTGCTACGCTTCGTAACTTTTCTAGGTTAACATGTTGCGTGCTTTGGGTTTTGTTCGCCGCCATTAACTAGGTGCTTTGGAGGACTCACAACAAATTTACTATTGAGGTAATCTATTCTCTTTGTTGGGTGGACTCCATCCAACTTTGCTGATTTATTTGCTACGCTTCTTAACTTTTCTAGGTCAACATGTTGCGCGCTTTGGGTTTTGTTCGCCGCCATTAGCTGGGTGCTTTGGACGACTCACAACATATTTACTATTGAGGTTAAATTCCCTAGTCAGGCAGTGAGCTATACTTATCATGTGCTTATTATGTTGCAGCAGTGGAACCCCCTTCTCAAGCCTGAGGTGGCCGAGCACCTGGAAGAGATGATCATCAAGCTGAAGACCTCGTATACAGAAACGTCATCTTCTTCGTACCGGTCGCATACTTGAAGCTGCGCTTCTTTTGCTCCCTTGTTTTATTCTGCTAGTGTCCCTGACTCTTGTTGGACTTGTCAGTTTGGGTGCCCGAGGGCATGTGCTATGTAAACTCTAGCTGGTATCCCCAACCCTCATCGTGGTTGTGTCGCTATCTGTTGGCCCTGTGGCTTTATTAATTTAAAGTCGGGTATCACCGTGGGTACCTGTTATCTAAAAATATGTTTTGCATCTCTAATCTCCACCACCAGCTGAGTGTGTTTCCTTTTTTGTTGTTCTAAATTCCTAGTTGAATTTTATCCAACCATCTTTAGCAATAAATTGTACGCTGTGGCTGCTCCGTTGAAAGAGAAACCCTTAAGAACATAACATACATTACATTACAAAAACTTGAAATCCACATTCAACCTCAATGGCAGGGAATTCACATACTCCCTCCGTCCCAAATTAGTTGACTTGGTTTTGTCTAAATTCAGATGTATCTAGTACTAAAATAAGTCTAGATACATCCGAATCTAGACAAATCTGAGTCAACTAATTTGGATCGGAGGGAGTACAAAAGAAGAGATCCACACTGCTTATTTTAGTGGGTCCAATTTATAACAACACGTATTAATCATATATGTCTTACAACTTCTGATGTTGTATAAAATTTACCACTCTATTTCCAACCATAAGAAAATTGAACTCTATTCTCAAACATATACATACCTATTGTAGTATCTAGCCGCATAGTTGTACAAGCAATTCAGCTAGTTGCATAGTAAAAGTGTGACCTAGTTAGTAAGATGGTAAAATACTTTCCTGGAAATGCATAAGGTCGTGCACATTTTTTTATGTCTCTAGGCCCATAGTATAAAATATGTGGATAAGCACTGATCAACTTTTGAATTTAGAAACTATCCATTCCAAGAATATGGAGCACGCTCAACAACTAAATAGTCCCCTCTTATGTCCTTTGCTACACGGATTTCATCGTCCAAATAAACAGTGTCAAACCTGAAAATGACAATATATAGTATATGATCGCAAGAAAGCAAAAGAGAAATTGTAATAATATTGCAGACTCAACAATTTTTTCTTCACTTTTCCAGGTTTGAAATTCTGTTTGATATGATTACAAGTGCTATATAGAAGGAAGGATCAAGGCCAAATTATTATTACTCCCTCCGGTCCATATTAGTTGACTCAACTTTGTCTAGATACGGATGTATCTAGACTAGATACTTAACTAGATACATATGAATCTAGGTAAAGTAGACTCAACTAATATGGGTCGGAGGGAGTACATAATTTTAATCTCCTAATGCTATTGACATGACTAAACTGAAGCCCTCAAGTTTTTGTGCATACATCTTTACTCTATCTTCAGTATGTGCTTTCCAATACAAGATTCTAAGCTATTGTCAAGCTAATAATAAACATTTGATGCACTCACCATCCTTTGCCAAACGGCGGAAAAGGAACCTCCCAATTGCCCCCCTTCAGCATAGCACGTGTAAACCTACAAAAACGTCGATGCAAAATTCTGTCCATATGTTAAAAAGAGGATCAAATAACAAATGCAAATGTGAAGAATAAGAGAGCCAAAAGCTCCTGCCTAAAATTCACTCGCTGCGGTGGTTCGATCTCGATAGTGCCGTTCACGACGAATGCACCGGACGGCGGGAAGGTGATGACGTTGTTGAGGCTCCCACCTGGAACGTCGATGACCTGCAGCACGTCGCCGGCGGCGGTGCGGAAGGTGGGGGCGTTGCGCACGATGAAGAGCTGCTCCTGCTCGGTCGTCCAGAGGAGGCGCCAGGTGCCAGAGAGCTTGTCGGCGTCCGATAAGGTGTCGACGTCTGGGGCGGAGGCGGCGAGGGCGTCTATGCAGGAGACGATGTCGGCGAGGCGGGAGGGGTCCGACTGGGTGTCGAGGCCTCGGCGCTGGTCGGCGATGAGGCGGAGGAGGTCGGCTTTGGCCGGTGGCGGGCGGGACGGGAAGAGGGCGCGGAGGAAGCCGACGGCGTGAGGCGGGGGTGCGAGGCGGCGGCTGCCCCGCGGAATTGGCGAGAAGATTTGTGCGGCCCCGTGGGTTTGGGAGAGAAGTGGCGCCATTGGCGAGGATTTGGTTTGGGTGGTGGAGAGTTCGGACTTTGGAGACGGCCGCAGAGAGGGGAGCGAGCTCGTGCTCACCGGCTCACGTGCTGGTGTTTGGGCTGGGTTAAGTGCTCGTGGGCCCATCCGTTGATCTGGTCGCCAAGCCCATGAGCGGTCAAAGAGCTACAACGTCCACGCCACGAGCCCAGTACCTCACCGTTCCCTAACCCCGCCGCTGCTCCCGCAAACTGAAGCAGCAAAACCACATTCGCAGGCGCCGAGGTCCGTCTCGAACGCTCCAGCCCTCGCCGCCGCCGCCGCCGTCGCCGTCGCCATGGCGATCCCCGCCCAGACTGTCGACATCATGGGAGAGCGCCAGTCCGGCCAGGACGTGCGCACTCAGAACGGTAACACCCTCACCCTAACACTCATGCCAGATTCCCCAGGGTTGCTTGTGGTTCCGTAAGATCTAGTGGCCCAAGTAGACATCCGAACGCGCGCGTGTTTAATTTGCGTTCGTGCTTCTCTGGTTGCAGTGATGGCGTGCCAGGCGGTGTCCAACATTGTCAAGTCGTCGCTCGGCCCCGTCGGGCTCGATAAGGTATGTCGCTTCCAATATGATCTACATGGTCGGGCATACCTTGCTACTGCCCGTGTGTGTGTGCGTCTGGGGCGGAAGGGGGAGAAGGGATCCGAAATTATATGTTCGTAAATTGTATGATCCACAACTTAAAAAGGTGTTTTGCACCTTGAGGGATATTATTTCTACACCTTCAGGACACGACATCACCCGCGAACAGAGTTACCAGTGTCATTGTGAGATGCACTTTAACCGTGATCAATACCATAACCTGTAATGTGCCTCTGTCGCATAATCAGGAGTTGTGAAGTTAAGATGGAATCTGGAGCCCCAGCAATTTTGAAGAAACCATTGTTCGAATGAACTAATTTGGCATCTGCAACTTATAGATGCTTGTGGATGATATCGGTGATGTTACAATCACAAATGATGGAGCAACCATTTTGAGGATGTTGGAAGTCGAGCATCCAGCAGCGAAGGTGATGCCTAGCTGCCCAAAATGGCCTTTCTTTGTTTTCATAGCTGCTTGTGCTTAGCTTTTCATGGGTCCATTTATTTTTAGGTTCTTGTGGAGTTGGCCGAGCTTCAAGACCGAGAGGTTGGAGATGGAACAACGTCTGTTGTCATCATAGCTGCAGAGTTGCTCAGGGTAATGAATTAAGCTTTAACAGATTTTTTCTTTCCTGTGAATTTTCATATCATTGTTCATACACATGATGTTTCCTTTCATTTTTATCAGAGAGCTAATGATCTTGTGAGAAACAAAATCCATCCGACCTCTATTATTAGCGGCTACAGGGTAAGATAATGATTTTAAATGTTAGCTGCAGTAGCACTTGTATTCTAAATGATCATTTTGGAGGAAACACATAATGTCCCACATTATTTATTTTGTGACCTTCATATTGTACCAGCTTGCTATGCGCGAAGCTTGTAAATATGTTGAAGAAAAGCTATCTGTCAAGGTAAAAATAATACTTCTGTGGAAAGATAGCAGTGACCGCTGGTCCATTTGCTTATTCTCATGCTGACATCAATATTCGTCCACACTTTCAGGTTGATAAACTTGGAAAAAATTCCCTCATAAACTGTGCAAAAACTAGCATGTCTTCTAAGCTAATCCATGCCGACAGTGATTTCTTTGCAAATCTGGTAAGTTACTAAGCTCATGTGTAATTTTAGGTTTTTTTATCATGCTGTATTTCCTACATTTATGTGCACAGTGGAACTCACACAGATTTGATGATATTATTGTATATTTGATTTCAGTGGCATTTTAAAAATCTAAAATAATAATGTAGTACATGATTTATTTCAAGGTTGTTATTTCTCATTCTGCTATTTTGATAATGCTTGGATGTGATGTTGTTTATCTGACGAGATGCTTATTTTTGGAACCGAACGTTTGGGATTCGCTTGTCTTTCTGTTGGCCTTATTTAAAACAATCTGCTATGCAATTGACCTGGCAATGGTTTCTTAGGTTGTAGAAGCAGTTCAAGCTGTGAAGACTACTAACTCTAAGGGAGAAGTCAAGTATCCAATCAAGGTAAATAAAGTGCATTTGGTTACAGCACTACTTAGTTAAATTAACTTTACTTGTCGTAACTGCTACTCCCTCCAGTCCATATTAATGGTCTCAACTTTATCTAGATTTGTATGTATCTAGTTAAGTATTTAGACTAGATTCATTCGTATCTAGACAAAGTTGAGGCCATTAATATGGACCGGAGGGAGTATATTGTCAGCGATGTGCTATGTTTTGTGGCATTGTAATATTTTACTCCTTTAATCCTTTTTTACCCATTGGGCCTTTCTGATGTTGATCTATTTATACCCATTTTTTATGTTGCTTTGCTCTATGCACTATTTGTTTTTCCTGTTGGGTTATATTAGACATCTTGATATTAAATGTACTAGTCTATAGCAGTCTTCCGTCTGCGTTTATATTGTGCTGTCCTTTTCCTTGATATCCACTTAAACTATTCCATGTAGACATGATCATAACAATCTATAGCAGTCTTGCATCTGTGTTAATATTGTGTCTGTGTTTATATTGTGCTGTCCTTTTTCCTTGATATCCACTTAACTATTCCATGTAGACATGATCATAACAATCTATAGCAGTCTTGCATCTGTGTTAATATTGTGTTGTCCTTTTCCTTGATATCCACTTAATTTCTTCTACACAAGGTTATGGAGATTGTTTTTCTACCACTTAACTCTTGCTTGTAACGATTGCTTTTTGTATTCTGCAGAGTATTAATATTTTGAAAGCTCATGGTAAAAGTGCCAAGGAAAGTTACCTGCTGAATGGTTATGCGCTGAACTCAGGCCGTGCAGCTCAAGGAATGCCTACTAAAGTGACCCCTGCTAGAATTGCTTGCCTTGATTTTAACCTTCAAAAGACAAAAATGCAAATGGGTGTTCAAGTCCTTGTATCTGATCCAAGGGAACTGGAGAAGATCCGTCAGAGGTATATCGATTTTTCGTTTTTGCAATTCATTAAAACTCCTTTTGTTGTCCCTGGAACAAATTGGTCTCCTGTTTATTTCTCATTTATTCTGCTAGATGTTCATGCCTTTGGTCATTTACAGCCAATATTTTTCTATTTTATGGTCTCCATTAGTGTATCTTATAATTATCATTTCTTGGCAGAGAATCTGACATAACAAAAGAGCGAATTGAGAAAGTCCTCAAGGCCGGTGCTAATGTTGTATTTACCACCAAGGGAATTGATGATATGTCACTGAAGGTATGTTTTAATAAATCAAGCAGAAGCGGTTTTTTTTCTTCCTATTCGAATTTGATTTTCATATAGTTTCACAACACTCCTCTGCAGACTATTTATGTATTTTGTTGAACTGGTATGCCCTAGTACTGAATGGCATACTCTACTTAGCTGCTGGCAGTTTTGGTGGGTAGTGTACACAATCTGCCGTTTGACACTTAGCATAATGTATTACTCCCTCTGTCGGAAATAAGTGACTTGGATTTGTCTAGATTCTCATGTATCTACAAACTAAAATGCGTTTAGATACATACGAATCTAGACAAATTCAAGTCACTTATTTCCGGACGGAGGGAGTATATACTTTAGACTTTTTGGTTGATTCTCACTGACATCTACTCCCTCCGTTTCAAAATATAAGATGTTTTAGTTTTGTGAATGGAGTGTATCTAGACCCCCTTTTAGTGTTTAGGTTCACTCCAAACCTAGATGAACCTATACACTAAAAGAGAACTAGATACACTCTATTCACAAAACTAAAACATCTTATATTTTGAAACAGAGGGAGTAACATCTGGATCGAACAATGCTCGAACTGGTTTTTGTGGCCTCAGAAGTTTTTTGTTTCATAATTGAATTGATTTTGAAAAGATTTACTGAATTATTGGGTAATTGTGATGAACATCTAAGTCTGCTTTGTTATTGTGTGATGAAACATCCTTTCAGTACTTTGTTGAGGCTGGAGCAATTGCAGTAAGGCGTGTGCGTAAGGAGGATTTGCGCCATGTTGCCAAGGCAACTGGTGCAACAATGGTATGGACTTTTTCTTCATATTGTCGATTAGATTGTTATGATCAAGACATATCTTATAATGCATACTCTCTTTATTCCCGGTCATGACTTTTGTTGACTTGGTTTTCCATGAACTTTTTTTTGAATTCCACTTAAGTTGGTTGAATTTTGTGCCAAGGCTCCGAGGCAACGGGCAACACATTTCCTTAGCTCTCGGTGCCCTTGCAATAATTGAATACGTTCATTTGATGATTTTCTTTTTCTGAATATGCTATGCTATTCTTGTATGTGAACTGTTTGTCAATATCCTAAAAGTAGTAGGAAACTACAGGTGACTACTTTTGCTGACATGGAGGGTGAAGAAACATTTGATTCATCATTCCTTGGACATGCTGACGAGGTTGTGGAGGAAAGAATTTCTGATGATGAAATAATCCTGGTGAAAGGCACAAAAAACACAAGTGCGGTTAGTACTTTTCCATGGCGATTTTGAGCTAGGTTTACTATGAATCACACAGCATTAGCTTTTAAAGAATGAAGATGAGGACATCACACTTGCATTTCTGTTATGCAGGTCTCCATTATACTTCGAGGAGCAAATGACTTCATGCTAGATGAAATTGAGCGATCCTTGCATGATGCATTGTGCATTGTGAAGAGAACCCTGGAATCCAATATGGTAGAACCTTTGTTGCTGTTCCTTTACCTTTTAGTTCTCTGTAGCTGATTACACAAACACAGATTTCTTCATGATTATATTATATGCTGAATACGAGAAAATATTCATCTCCTCCCCCTGCCTCATTTTAGCACTGTTCTTTCTGCTTAGTATGACCAAAAATTAAACTGATTTTCTGATTCTTACATTTAATATTTTTACAATGTTCTTTTGTATATATCATGTTTGTCTCCTAACCATGCTGGTGCTTGTTTTCACGATTTATTGTTTGAGGCAATGTACTTAATAGCTGACAACCTCGGTTATCTATAACTTCTATATGCTTGGAAGGAGAATAAGAACAGTTAAAATTCATCATGTAAATGACCCACATACTGCTTTAATCTCCGCATCTGTTGCCTAGAATTCCAGAGTGGGGCCAGCATTAACTCTTCTTGGGTGAGAATGGATGTAGTTCTGCAAGGCATTGATATACTTGTATGTAGAAACTTATTCTTTAAGAATGGGTCATGCAGGTAGTTGCTGGTGGCGGGGCAGTGGAAGCTGCGTTGTCTGTGTACTTGGAGAATCTTGCTACAACTCTTGGATCTAGGGAACAACTAGCAATTGCTGAATTCGCGGAATCTATGCTAATCATACCCAAGGTTTTATCAATTATATTTGATGTGTCATTTACTTGCATACTGAACCACATAATAATATATTAATGGAAGTATGGCCGTGTGATGACAGGTTCTCTCTGTTAATGCCGCAAAAGATGCAACTGAGCTTGTAGCGAAGCTTAGGGCATATCACCATACCGCTCAAACAAAGCCTGATAAGCAACACTATTCAAGGTAATTACAAAATATAGCATCTTCATTACTTATCTGAACAAACTATGATCCTGCTATGTTACATTTGCACGGGTGTAGCAATTTTTATTTGTCATAAGCGTTTGAAGACTGCTTTGAATGCATAATGCTTCTATTTCACTGAAAACATCTGTAGATATATTATTACCACTGAAAACATCTTGCACTACACCACAAGCTCCACGTGGATTTTTTTTTATCATAGTGATAGAATACATATGTTTTGAATTTTACTCGATTGTTTGATAAGTGTGCCGAATGCATAATTTGGCAACGCTGACTGCTTGTAGATATATTTTCACTTCACTGTATTTACCTTTGCTATTCTGTCCTGCAACCGGGCATCTTCTGTTCTGTCAGTGATTTTTCTTATGTTTGCTGCAGCATGGGTCTTGACCTGTCAAAAGGTACCATTCGCAACAACCTTGAGTACGGTGTGATTGAGCCAGCAATGAGCAAAGTAAAAATTATCCAGGTTGGTACACTCAGTTAGCAGCTTTCTCGTCACGGTGTTTCATGACTTTTAGATTCATTCCACATTTTATGTGTCTTGCTCGCAGTTCGCCACTGAAGCAGCCATTACTATAGTGAGGATTGACGACATGATCAAGCTGACCAAGGAAGAGTCTGGCAACGAGGAGTGTCAGTGATGTTTTATTGTGTGATCTCTGCTGGGCTGTTCATCGTGTGATGAATGGCTGGTGGTAGTTGCAGACTCCTCCTAGTTTTGTTAGAGGGAATACGGACTCCTAGGTTGTTAGCGACGTTGTTAGTTTGTTTGTTTTGCTGTTAGTGCACTCACATTCTCTTGGAATATTTTACGGAAGACGCAAGTGCATGTGTATCCTTTTGTGTTTGAATGTACGTGAGCGGAAGGAAAGCATTTTTTTCCTACAGCAGCGCAGGCCTTGCTGTCCTAGGGCTCTGCTATTACTACTATCACGATTGCATACTGCTGTGTTTCGCTAGGACCTTCTTCACCCACGGTGGTCTTGAGCTCCGGAGTTGCCTTGTGTAGCGCACCTTTGTACACTGGGCGCCGATCAGATGGTAGTTTATTATACTCCCTCCGACCCAAATTAGTTGACTTAGATTTGTCTAGATTCGAGTTGCATTTTGCTACGACAAAATTGGGGCAATGACTTCAAAAAATACCACAATTTAGGGAATTTGCAAAAAACTACCACTTTTCCGCCTAATTGTCGCAAAAAACTACCACCTTTGTGTAACCCTTGTCTTAGCCCCGGTTGATGGTGTTTTTGACAGGTCGGGCCCACCTAGATACTCAAAAAATACCACTTTTGAGTGGTCAATTTTGCAGAAAACTAGCACTTCTCTATGCCATGCCAATACCCAGGTGGGCCTATCCCTGTCAGAAACGGTGTCAAACTTCTCTAACTCGGCTATTACACAGAAGTGGTAGTTTTTTGCGACAATTAGGCGAAAACGTGGTAGTTTTTTGCAAATTCCTTGAATTGTGGTAGTTTTTTGAAGTCGTTGCCCCAATTATGGCAAAATGCAATTTACTCTCTAGATTCGAATGTATCTAGGCTTATTTTAGTACTAGATACCTCTGAATCTAGATAAATCCAAGTCAATTAATTTGGATCGGAGGAAATATTTTATTTTGAGAAATACTAACGTGTTTGGCGAGGTTACAAGAAAGGAAAGTAGAGCTCACAGTCCACCGGGTTGGGCTAGGTTACAAGAACGAAAAGGTTGGTTGTCGGCTCGGACCGAATCGTTGTACGGCTGTACTAGCAGGAGTACGAAACCGACTCTGCTTCCACTCCCCATCGTTCGTTTAATAAAGAGTGATCGATCCCCTGATAAAAATCCTACGTAGTATCTTGACCGGCCCTTGAGAAAAACGAAACGAAATCCTTGCTGGAGCCATCGCAGCAGCGGGAACAGGATTCACAAGTATGGCGCGGGGGCAGTGGGAGCCTGTGGAGGATCCTGTGGAAGTCGACAGATACGTGGCGAGGTACAAGCGATTCAAAGTTTCCGTCAGGCGTTCCATCCTTATGGGCTCGGCAGTTCTCGGATCCTTGTTCTCCAGCTTTCTACTCAAGAACCCCTCCATGGCTCGGGAGTGTCTGCAGCAGATCTCGTGGTTCTGTGTTGCCGTGTTTGTAATCCACACCTGCTACCATATATCGGTGTTCGGCTGTTCCGCTCCCAAGATCGCGATTCCAAAATGGTGGAGATGGGTCCCTAAATATCAAGGTTTCTAAAAACTTGGTCAAATTTTATGTAGTTCGACTTTTTCAAAAAATTATAGGCCTTAAGCCTTGGGACGGAGGTAGTATTAGTTATATGGCAATGTATTTATTTTAGCTTCTAGCTACATGGCAATGTAAGTACTCTTCTTTCGAAAATAAGTGAATTGATTTTGTCTAGATTCGTATATATCTATCCGTAAATACATGCAAATCTAAAAAAATCAAGTCACTTCTTTCTGTGTTTCGGGGGGTGGGGTTATTTTAGTAGTAGTATGTAGTACTATTTGTTTCATCCGTTGTTGCCCTACTTTGGTGGATGGTTTTCATCTATCTATAACAGATTATAAAATAAACAAAGTGTTTCACAGTTTTTTTTGACAAAGAGCATACATTGATGTTGTGGAGATACCAATTACACCTTGCCTTTGCAACAACGTATGCCCTAGCGGTTTACGGATGCACACTGGCCAGGAAAAAGGAAAAAGAATTACAGAAAAAAAAAATCCCGCCACAGAGAACAATTCCTCATAGCAATGACACTATCATCACCAGAACAACACCAATAGTCGAACCACTCCAATAGCGACGCCTTCAAGAAGTAAACAGTGCACACGCGTCGTCGTCGTCCGATGAAAGATTATAGGTTTTCACCTTGGAGAAAGTCATCACTCACAAAACAATGTCTTTAAAAAGACCATTACCAGACACAGCTAATTAAGGCTGGACCTTGGATTTTCACCCTGCAAGTAAGTGTTTCACAGTTTAACGACTGCACACCGAGGTTTAGGTGTTGTCAATTGAATTTGAGAAAACTCATACAAAATCCTGTTCTTTAATGGATCATATAGTACGGCTCTTCACTTAGATATCAATCTAATGAATTTGCACGATCTCCGTCTAAGCTAAAACAACTTGCTATATCTATTTCTCGGTTGGTTGAGAATGTTATTTCTTATCCGCCATCTGGTGATCTTTGAACATCTCTTAGCGAAGTTTTGCATTACGGTGCATTGATAGAAAAGAAGGTTTCATGTACATGTCCAAAAAAAGGACCACCTGCACCATACAACTCAACCCGCTAAACTAGACTAGGGGAAAAGCCGGCGAAGCCCCCGGGCTCTTGCGCCAGCCCACGATCTCGCCTCGGCTTTAATCGTGTCGCACAGGAAGATCACCGAGGGGGTTTTGTTGTCGAAAACGGACACGTTCATGTGCTTCCAAAGCCACCAAGCCGTGAGCGCGATCAACAACGAGCTACCTTTGCACATCTGGCCAGGGGTGGATCGCAGCGCCAGCGACCACTACCCCGTGTAATCTCCTTCAGCAACGAGAGGGGCTCCGGTGGATCGTATCCACGACTGCACCTCATACCAGATTGGTCCTCGAGAAAGGGCACCCGCTAAGGATGTGCGCCATAGTCTTCTCTGACCGATCGCACATCAGGCATTGCGGCAGGTTTATATTTTGGAACTGAGGTAGTAGTTAAGTACACATAAATCAACATTCAAGTATTCTCAACGTACATAAAACACAAATAATTGATTTCCATCTGGTGTTATCTCTCCACCCGGGATTTCTACTACACAAACCAGCCAAGCATGTTTTACGTCAACGAGGACGTTACTCCGAATTAGCATAACTATTCCAGTACTCCTGTATAGTTGGTTCCTGTGGCCATTGACGCAGTGGTTGATGAGCTTGCACACCGTGCTGTGAGGCAACATGTGCTTCAAAATTCCGGTACACCCGTAGGCTGTCCAACGGTGAATATTCTGGTTGCCTACCAGGCGGCCAGGATGGTTGAGCTTGCTGGTTGTGCCGTGGATGCCGCCACGGTGGAGCAGCACTGCCGTTCTCCGGTAGCCTCTCGACAGAAGATGGCGGTTGCCAATTGGAGCCCTGTGGTGGAACGACGCGTCCACCACCTGCACCGGGCCACCATTGTTGCAGAGGTGGAACTTGCTCGCCGTGCCAACCCATCGTCCCAGTGTTACCGGTGCACGCCCAAGGATAGGTGACCGCCATGGTACCATCGGAAGTACTAGTACGAGCTGCCGATGGGACTGGTACTTGTTGGAGCCCGCCGTTGGCAACCGGCTGCTCTCCACGATGAAGCAGTTGTCCAGTCTGAAAATGCGTCGTCTGCACCGAGACGGCGGCAGCGGCGGCAGACTTTCTATGGTCGCCGTTCAGCCTAGCTGCCATGGTCCGGTTGTCCGGCAATCCCACGTCGTCTGGGACGGCCACGGCGGTTTGCTGGGTCTCTGTTCCTGGTGCTATTGGCCAGGCACCCGTTCCACGAACCGTCCGGTACTGATGCACAAGGAGTTTGAGCCGCTCGGCTTGCTTCCTCAAATCCATCTTGACGTAGTAGTCTTTGAAGAAATCAATGTTCTGGTGCCGAAGCTCCTTGTAAACTGGACATGCACCAATCAGATTCATAGGTGATAATAATAAGTAGGTTTACATGACATAAATCTGTAACCTAGTTTCTTGACATGATGAACATGAAACTAATTAGGAAACGTACATCTTACCGGCAAACGCGGCCGCCGGGTGAGACCCCTTCTCGCGAAGCTCCCGGAACATCTCCTCCTTGTTCATGCCTGCCTCCAGGCATCTCTCCACCTCCTCCTTGACCTTCATCGTGCAGAATTAACAAAGCATTAGATTAATTTCGCCAATACTTCTAGCCGCCGGCGAACAAAGAGTGTTTGATCATGTTGCAGGAGTAGATAATTGATTAAGCATCAGATTTTATATACTTGGATAATGAAGGCAAGGGCGTCGTCGTCGTCTTCGCCGTGGCCGGCGCTGAGGGCTGCTGCTGCCCTGCTATCTTCCTCATCATTGCCGCTGTTGCCTGCGTCGCCCTGCCGATGCTCAAAGAGAGGGCAACTGATGATTACGGAAACAAGCAAATTGTATATCTATCTAATCTAATACTAGTGGTTAGGATATATGATGTGCTTACCATTGTGTAATGGTTCAATGCTCCTGGCTTTTTCTGCCGTGGTAAAAACACAGCGATTAAATTGGGGATAAAGTAGTCGAGACGCCGGTGGAAGTTGTGTAAACACAGGTCTCGTTCACCGTTGCGTGCGTCGTTGCCTAGGTTTAACCTTTTCCAGAGTCCATAGTCCACACGTACGTACGCCCTTCGCCTGGTGATGCGCACACCATCGTCGGTTGGTACGTGCAGATCCGATGATTCTATTACCGAACTCCCAGAGTCCAGACACCCTTCGCCGGCGCCGTGGTTATGCGTATCTGGCAGCCGTCGTCTCGGTTGGTTGGTCCGGTGTCTAGCGAGCACCGTAGTGAAGCAGATAGAAGATGATCACAACATCGGAAGGGACGTACGAACAGATGTCAGATGGGCATGGAGGTTGGGGGTGCGCTTGTATGCTCATTAAGGAAAAAGGAAGATGCTGCCGGCCATTGCAGCTTGCAGTTCACCGGAATTTGCCTTTCACGGGAGCGCTTATTTTCTGTTGAGATTTTGCAGGGGCTTCATCCCCAGTGTAGATTGCCAATCGGGGCCCAGGAGTCGCAAATCGGCCTGTTTACCTATTAGGCCTCCAAACAGAATGTACATGCCTGATACGGGCCCACCCCCAGCCAGTCCAGTTCGATGGATCGCAATCTGGCGCTTTGTTACTTGAAAGGTGATTCCCCAAACAAATAAAAAACTAAAAATGTTTAAGCATCACATCCGGTCTCTGCATAGCTAAGATGTACACAGCCGATAAGATCCACATATCCATACGACATAATAAAAAAGACGAATTACATATCCTAGTGAGAAATTATAGGATTGCCTAAGAAGCTGAAGGGGGACCGATTCGAAGGTTATGCTGCCATCCATGGCGAGTAAATAAATTCCGGTAGTATTCATAAGCAGGTCGTGATACTCCACACGATGCAGGGCGACTAAGAACGTAGGGTGTTGGTACACCGGTAAATAACCTGCACGAGGGAACAATTTGCATCATTAAACACTTTATCATTTCTACACAGCCATAGCGACCATACAATGGCAATCGCTCCAACCCCGAGAAGTAACTTATACTTGCGATCAATACCATGTAACCAATTCCTAAAAATATTAGCAATACTACGTGGTGAATACAAGCCTGAAGCTAATTGGGTAATTGGCCATATAGATCTAGTGCAATTGCATTAAAAAACAGGTGTTTGGTTACCTCATTATGATAAAAAATACACATAAAGGATTCCCATGCCAATTCCACCTAATAAGATTATCTTTAGTAAGGATACCCCCTCGACGAAGATTGCAAACAAAGTTTTTATTCTTAAGAGGTATCTTCATTTTCCAGATAATCCTATTATCCAAAACTGGTATGACTGGCTGAATTAGTGCATTGTAGAAGGAACTCACAGAGAATGAACCATTCTCACTTAGTTTCCATCGAAATTTATCAGGCCTCGGCGACAGTTGGACATCTGCTAAGCGATGTAGCAAAGTGATCCAAGAGTCCAGCCCGGTTCCAATCAAATTTCTCCTCAAAGTCACATTTGGAGGAAACGATTCCAATACTTTGGCAGTCGTTTCATTCTTATAACGGACAATAGAATACAACACGGGATATTGTTCACGAGCTTGGCATTACCTAGCCACTTATCCTCCCAGAACCGTATCTGTGATCCGTCCATAATAGAAAATATTCTGAAGCGGAAGAAAGGCTTCTTCATTGCCATCAGACCAGGCCAAAAGTGAGAGTCACCAGGTTTCCAAACCACTTGGGACAATATTTTTGAGCCAATATATTTTCTTTTGAGACAGGTGTAGTAGTATCTTCATTAGGTGTTTCGGTATTTCCAGCTATAGTTCTAGCAATCGTAGCATCTAGGAAAGGACCTAATGAATCACTCTTATCAAGCACAGTAGAAACAGTATCATAAGTATCAGAAGTTTCAGATTCAGCAGTAGTAGCAGTATGTGTAGCATGTGTATGTGGTGGTGTAAGGAGCTTACTCATAACAGATGGTGAATCAAGAGCAATAGAGGTATTCAGAACCGTACCTCTCCTTATAGTGGATAGTAAAATAGGAACCTTGCCATCACGAGACTTACCCATGATGAATGAATGGCAGCAAATAATAGTGATTCCAAGTGAACTTGATAAATAAAGTTATGCTCCCCGGCAACGGCGCTAGAAAATAGTCTTGATGACCCACAAGTATAGGGGGTGTATCGCAGTATTTTTGAGGAAAGTGAAACCCAATTTATTGATTCGACACAAGGGGAGCCAAAGAATATTTATAAGCCTTAACAACTGAGTTATCAATTCAGCTGTACCTGGAAACAATCTTGCTCACAGCAGTTTATCAGTAGCAATAGTTTTGTAGTAGCAAAAGCAAAATAATAGCAGTAGTATAAGTAAAGATAGTAGTAACAATTGCAGTAAATAGGATTAAAGCGCGGTAGGCATAGGGATGGATGGACGGGCGTTGCATGGACAAGACAATTCATATAGCAATCAAGACATAGGGCATTTGCAGATAAATAAGATAAAGCATCCAAGTACTAGATAATCATAGGCATGTGTTCCATATATAGTCATACGTGCTCGCAATAAGAACTTGCACAACATCTCTTGTCCTGCCAACCTGTTTGCAGCGGGGCCTCAAGGAAACTACTGGCAATTAAGGTGCTCCTTTTAATAGAGCACCGGAGCAAAGCATTAACACTCCGTGAACACATGTGATCCTCACATCAAAGCCATTCCCTCTGGTTATCCCGATTATTGTCACTTCGGGGCCTTTGGTTTCGGATAACAATATATGTATACAACTTGCAGGTAATACCATAAACAATACTATCATAATGAATCAATAACATGTTCAGATCTAAAATCATGGCACTCGAGCCCTAGTGACAAACATTAAGCATAACAAGTTGCAAAAAAGTCAAAAAGCACTAATAATAGATACTAGGCACCATTCCCTAACAATCTGATGTCATTACATGAACGATCTTATCCAATCCCTACCATGCCCATAGCCTACAGCGGGGCATTACTCACTCATGAATGGGGGAAACATGGATGGTCGATGGAGAAGCGATGGTGATGATGATGGTGATGATCTCCTTCAATTTCCCATCCCGGCAGGGTGCCAGAACGGAGTTTCTGGTTCTGAATCACGGAATCTGGTGGTGTCGGCATAGCAGAACTCTTTCTGGAAAAACGTCGATCCCCCCTTGGTTTTTAGGTCAAGAGGCAACTTATAGGCGAAGAGAGAGGCGGAGGGGGTGACCGAGGCGGCCACACCACCCCCAGGCGTGGCCTAGCCTGGCCCGCGCGGCCAGGTGGTGTGGGCCCCTCGTGCCCCTCCTCGTCTCGTCTTCTGGCTCCATGAATCTTCTGGTAAAATAGGATTTTTGGCATATTTTCTGGAATTTTTCCTGATAGTTGATTTTCTGCACAAAAACTAGACACCAAGGTAATTCTGCTGAAAATAGCGTCAGTCTATGTTAGTTGTATCCAAATCACACAAGTTTAGAGGAGAAATAATAGCAAAAGTGTTCGGGAAAGTAGATACATTTTGGACGTATCAACTCCCCCCAAGCTTAGCTTATTGTGAAGGGAATATGCCCGAGAGGCAATAATAAAGTGGTTATTATCTTATTCCATGTTTATGATAAATGTTTATTTTGCATGCTATAATTGTATTAATTGGAAACGTTAATACATGTGTGTTTAATAAACAAAATATAAAGTTCCTAGTAATGCCTCTCATATAAACTAGCTCGTTGATTAACAAGATGATCAAGGTTTCCTGATCATGGACATTGGATGTTGTTAATAACGAGGTCACAACATTGGTGGAATGATGTGATGAACATTCATCCGAAGTATAGCATTACGATCAAAGTCATTATGTTTATATTGCTATGACATCATACGAAGTAATCTTAGTCCTTAGACCATGAGATCATGTTAATTGCTAACACCGGAAGAGTATCTTGATAACACCAAACGTCACACCGTAACAGGGTGACTATAAAGGTGGGTTCAGTGCTATAAAGGTGTTATGTTGAGGCTCATGGATCAAGAGTGGGATTTGTCCATCCTGATGACGGATAAATATACTCTGGGACCTCTCGGTGATATCACATTAAGATAGCTTGCAAGCAAGTGATGTGATCACTAGAATGTTATATCACGGGAACGAGAAAAGAGTGCATGTCGGTAACGAGATCAAACTAGGTATTTGAATAACGATGATCGAATCTCGGACATGTAATATATCACGAGACAAAGGGATTTAGTTACTAGCGTTAAAGGTTCTCACGATCACAGAAGTCATCGTTGAATGTGTAGGAGTTAGTATGGATCTCCAGGTCCCGCTTCTGATTATTGATCTGAGAGGGGTCTCGATCATGTATGCATTATTCGCGAACCATAGGGTGACACACTTAAGGGATACCGACACCATTTGGAGCAAATATGTTTCAGATAAAGATTTAAGAAAGTGTTGGAATTATTTCAATAGACACCGAAACTGTTTCGGGTGAAATTGCTGAAATTGGTTCTACATGTAATATTGAAATGTTGCAGGGGGTTTTATGTGAATGTTTGTTAATTAAAGTAATTAACAAAATTATTAATAAAATTAATAAAATAGTTTTATTAAATGAGAGAGCATTAAATTTGGAGAAATTTAATGCATTTGAAGTGGGGACTTTAAAAGAGAATGTGAAGGGGCAAATTTATGTGGAGGGAGTTACCACCACATGAATGAGGAGGTGAGAGGTCACCCCTTGGGCGCCGGCCATGGGGAGGGGCACCCCCTTCCTCCTATAAAAGGCCCCCCTCACACCCCTTCTTCCACACACCTCCTCGTGAAGGATCTCTCTCCCCCTCTAGTTATTCCCCATGGTCTCGGATTAGCGAGATACATGTTCCCGATGGCTTTATCTAGAAAGGAGTTGCTGCTTCCGCTGCTTTGCTGGAGCGAGGGACGGAGGTTGTCGGGGTACCGGACGTGTGTGCGATCACGGATGCACCGCTGCTTTGCGGTGCTGGACTTGGTGGTGCTAGACTTGCTGGAACTGGATCTGAAGGACGTGCTGGAGCCGGACCTGCTGGACTTCATCACGACCTTGAGATCGGCAAGTGTACGACTACATCATCCACGAGTTCCATCTCGTTAACAAAGCTTTGTTGTCTTCGAGGGTAAGTTCTCCATGGATGTATATCCATCCGTTGCTTGTATCTAGTAGATAGATCTTGGCGTATAGTTCCCATCGTAGGATTTTTTTTGTTTTCTATGCTGCAAACCCAACAGTGGTATCAGAGCCTGATCTATGCGTAGGTGCTTTGCACGGGTAGTACACATATGTGGGCGATGATGATCATGTTATTGCTTCTTTCATGTATTTTGGATATTGGTGGCATAGTGGGATGAAGCGGCCCGGACCAACCTTACATGTCATCGCACATGAGACCGGTTCCACGATTGACATGCAACTAGTTTTGCATAAACGGCTGGTGGGTGTCTGTCTCTCCTACTATAGTCAATATCTGATTTACAACGAGTTGCTAATAACTTGGTTATCCTCGTTGTGGTTCCATGTTCATAGGTAAGAACGGTTCTATCTTCGAAAGCCCTAAGCCACGTAAAACTTGCAATTGATAAATTAGAGGCGTCTAGTTTATATCGTTGCTGGGCTAGTGTCATGATATGGTAATGTTGTAAGTACATGTATGATAGATACTCTTACAACACACCTAACGTGTAAGTTTCATAGACCTTGGCCTTACACACAAAGGAATGATAGAGATCATACCACGATGCATATGATAGAGATCAAATGCATGGACCATATCATCCCACTGTACACATTAGATGTTTGCATCTTAAATTGCTAGTTTGGCGTTTTAGTAGCATTATAAGATGATCCCTCATTTAAATATCAAGATAAAATGTGTTCTTCCTTAAGTATGCACCGTTTTATGGATCGTGTTTCGAGACATCACGTGATGATCGGGTGTACTCGACTCTATGCTTTCATACAAACGGGTGTAAGACAGTTTTACACATGCGAGTACTAAAGTGCTTACTTGGCGAGCCTAGCATGTATAGACATGGCCTCGAAACACTGACCAAAAGGTTAAGCATGAGTCATATAGTTGATATGATGCCCATATTGATGCTCGCCTTTGAAGCTACACCTACTCACGTGATGATCAGACTTGGTGTAGTGGATTTGGTTCATGTAATCACCAAAAAGGCACGAGGGATGTCGTTTTTGAGTGGGAGTTCATTTCTAATTTGGATTAGTCGAACTCAATTTGTCATAAACTAAATCGAAGTGAATTTTCATAATTTGTTGTAGTCATTGGCGTCTGTTCACTACCTTATGCTTAGTTTTAATTGAGATAATAGAACTATAGAATTCTGGATATTTACTTTACGAACTGGTATCGTAGTGTTTTGAATGTCAATTTAAAGTTTATAAGTCCTATTGCAAACTTTCAGCAAACTCTATTTACTCCATGAAGTTTAATAAGTAGTATTAAATCAAGAGTAAGAATTCCAATGTTAGTATCTAAAGTATCATGTTTGCCTCCATGATTATTGATATTCAAAAGTTGTTTTAATATCAAGATTATATAGGAGCTGAAAATTGTTTCAGAAACCATCATGTGTGGAAGATATTGTGATATCTGAAACAATGTTTTTGGTTGCATTATGATAGAGTATAATTTAGCAAAATACATGTTCTCATATTATGAGAATTTGTAAAGGATGGAGATGCTAGGCATCCGGATCTCCCAAAAAGGTTTTTGGGAACTAACATTATAGTCGCGATTCTTCCTTACATGCTATAGTAGCTTGATCATGAAAGTTGTCATGATAAGGATGAATAGAAGATGTAAGTAAAATGTTTACTACACTACTAGATTACTAAAGAATGAATTTTTGAAAGAACACCAAACACTTGATGATGGTGATCCACTTCAAAGTGCAAGTCCAAAGGTATTAGTATTTGACTATATACACTTTGTACTATGTGTCATGTGAATGACACCACTATTGATGTTGATAGATTCTTTTAAAAGAAAAGGAATTGTTGAAAGAGAATCTATAAAATATTTGGCAGAAAATAAAAGGTTGGAGATGTCCAACTTAGGTATATAGAAGATATACATGTTATGGCTGTATTCCTTGCTTGTTAAACAATGTGGTTCTTAGGTATTGGATACCGGTATTGGATACCGGTATTGGATACCGAATTGGTTGGTGTGAAGTATCATACATAACAACACAATTCATGAACTGCAAGGGCCTAAGTAACTGGCAAGAGAATAAGTGATGATGTTCGTAAAAGACAAATAAAGTATTATTGTGTTTTTCATTGTCATCAAACCTAGCCTTCAAGATTTTTTTTAATAATTGTTATTTTGTTCCGGTATTACGAGAACAATGGTTGTTCAAATAATTACCGTATTCCATAAAGGATGGATGAACTTTTACAAGTCTAGTGGGAGAAATCACATCCATAAACACTATTGCTAAAATGTCGCAGGACAAATGATTGAAAGATCACTTATGAAGTGACATCGCTGTTTAAATTATATTGGAAAGAAAACATGAAGAAACTCCATGTTGATGGATTTTTGGAGTCTTTGATTTTGATCAATTGACGCTTGTGAGACTTTCCTCGAGATAATTGAAACTCCGTCCATAGGCCAAAGAGGAACGGATGACTAACTTATTGGATATTATACATATTGATGTATATAGTCCATTATATGTAGCCATATGCGATGGATCTTTTTGCTTTATATGCTTTCTTCAGAAATTTGAGTGAATATATCTATATATTTACTTAATAAGGAAGAAGTATGAAACATTTGAAAATTGTTCAAAGACTTTCAAGATGAAGTGAAAAATCATTGTAACAAGAAAATAAAAGAGTTTATGATTTGATCATAAAGGAAGATATTTGAGTTACATGTTTAGCAAAACACTTAAGATTTGAGGAATTGTTCCATGATTTGTGTTTTCCGGTAAACCATAGGGGTATGGCATATTCGAGAGATGAAATCAAACCATGTTTGACATGGTAAGATCAAGGGTGTCATTTATAAAACTGCCATTATGTTTGAAGGATTGAAGCTTTAGAGACTACCGCTTTTACACTGAAAAGAGCACCATCGTGATCCGTTGAAATGACACCATATAAGTTATGGTTTGGGATAAAACCCGAATTGTCTTTTCTTAAATTCTGGTATGCTATGCATAAGTAAAATGTTTACAACCAAAGTCGGATAAGCACGTCTTTGTAGGTTATCCCAAAGACTTTGTTGGGAATTTCTCCATAACACCAAGGACAAAAGAGATTGTTACTTGGAACGTCAAGTTTCTTGAGAAGGAATTTTTTGTGAAAAGTTAAGTGGGAGGACAATAGAACTTTGATAAGGTTGTTGAACCTTAGCTATATGTGCTAAGTAGCGCAACACCGGAAAGTGTCTCGGTGGCGGCCACAATGCTCATGGCTCCCGTGATTACAAAGGGCGTGATCTCGGAGATTAGAGTTCCTATTGAACCATGTGGGTCGGTAATAATCAAATAGTGTGATTTGATAAGCAAGTCGTTATTGTTTTGACAATGATGAACTGACTACATGCAAAGAAGCGATGATGGGCCCTGACTCCATAAAATGACTAGAAGTCATAGAATCCGTGATAGTATCCATACACGAGAAATCAAGTTTCTGAACTTGGAAGACCCTCCAGAAAGGCGTGAAGCCTATCGGTCGTGTTTGGATCTATAAAGAAATAGACATGGATGTTTAACATCTATGAAATAGTCGACATGTCGGAAAGAAGTTTACGACAATGTTCAAGGAGTTGACCATGACAAGATTTGATCTTTCATAGCGATATTTAGTCTTGACGGATTAATGTAGCAACCACTACATATAATTTGATGTATGATAGTTGAATAAACAAAACAAGGTTCTTATAATAGAATGGTTACCTAGGACGTGTACATGACATGGTCTGAAGGGTTTTGTTAATTCAAAGGATGCTAAAAGGGCACGCAAACTTCAATAGTTGAAGTGAGCATAGCAGAGTTGGAATCTTCACCATGATGAAAATGTTAAAGGAGTTTAATTTCATCGGAGATGATGAAGATGCTTGCATTTGTAAGAAATTAAGTGGGAGCGCTGAGACATATTTCTAATACATTATGTAGAGGACATATTGTTGATTGGAAATGATGTATCTTGTATTGACACAAGTTAAGAATTTCATTAAAATAAGATTTCAATGAAAGACTTGGGGAAAACCGGAATATTTGGCATCGATATCTATATGGATAGATTGAGGCGCTAATATGGTTGTGCCAGACATACATATATGAGATATTGAAAGGGTTCAATATGGAAACAATAGGAAAGGTTCTTGCAACATGGAAAGGATTGTATCAAGATTCAAGACTTGGTGAGTAAAATCACATGAAGATTTTGATCGATTATACCGTGATATGTATATATCTAGAATGTCCTATGCTCTAAATGTTATGAGCACATACCAGAATGATTCATAAGATGATCATTGGACAATAGTAAAGATATTCTTATGAGCTTTGGAAGAACTAAGAATATATCATGTATAAGTGACAAATAGTTAAAGGTAGTTCATTGTAAAGTGTTACATTGATACTAGTTTTGTCACAAGATACAAAATTAAAAATTTATCTCAATTTAGACTATGGGTGGCACAATGTATTGGAAAGGATGTTCCATGATGGATTTGGATGAGTTCCAAAGTTGAAACATTGTGACGGATACTACAACAAAAGGGTAAGTATATGACTGCTATAGTAGCAACAAAGGAGGGCATTTGTGTTATGTAGTTTGTTATCAAACTAGGTGTGGTTCAAAGTGGGCTAATACTATGAAGATATATTGTATGACAATAATATCAACATATTTTAACCCTAACGAACTAAAGGTCTCACCAAAGGACCAAATTTATACAATGCCATCTCATTTGAGAATGAGTGATGCGTAGAGACGCAAAGACATGCAAATACACACGGACCTGAAACTGTCAGATCCGGAGATTATGTTAACCACTAGCAATCGCGTATATGCAACACCAGAAAGCCATAGGTGTTCAATGCGCAAAGTTTTTTCAAACTAGATTATTGACTCAAGTGCAAGTGGGAGACTGAAGGGAATATGCCCGAGAGGCAATAATAAAGTTGTTATTATCTTATTCCATGTTTATGATAAATGTTTATTCTATAATTGTATTAATTGGAAACGTTAATACATGTGTGTTTAATAAACAAAATATAAAGTTCCTAGTAATGCCTCTCATATAAACTAGCTCGTTGATTAACAAGATGATCAAGGTTTCCTGATCATGGACATTGGATGTTGTTAATAACGAGGTCACAACATTGGTGGAATGATGTGATGAACATTCATCCAAAGTATAGCATTAGGATCAAAGTCATTATGTTTATATTGCTATAACATCATACGAAGTAATCTTAGTCCTTAGACCATGAGATCATGTTAATTGCTAACACCGGAAGAGTATCTTGATAACACCAAACGTCACACCGTAACAGGGTGACTATAAAGGTGGGTTCAGTGCTACAAAGGTGTTATGTTGAGGCTCATGGATCAAGAGTGGGATTTGTCCATCCCGATGACAGATAGATATGCTCTGGGTCCTCTCGGTGATATCACATTAAGATAGCTTGCAAGCAAGTGATGTGATCACTAGAATGTTATATCACGGGAACAAGAAAAGAGTGCATGTAGGTAATGAGATCAAACTAGGTATTTGGATACCGATGATCGAATCTCAGACAAGTAATATATCGTGAGACAAAGGGATTTAGTTACTAGTGTTAAAGGTTCTCACGATCACAGAAGTCATCGTTGAATGTATAGGAGTCAGTATGGATCTCCAGGTCCCGCTTTTAATTATTGATCTGAGAGGGGTCTCGATCATGTCTGCATTATTTGCGAACCGTAGGGTGACACACTTAAGGGATACCAACACCATTTGGAGCAAATATGTTTTAGATAAAGATTTAAGAAAGCGCTGGAATTATTTCAATAGACACCGAAACTGTTTCGGGTGAAATTGCTGAAATTGGTTCTGCATGTAATATTGAAATGTTGCAGGGGGTTTTATGTGAATGTTTGTTAATTAAAGTAATTAAAAAAATTCTGAATAAAATTAATAAAAGAGTTTTATTAAATGAGAGAGCGTTAAATTAGGAGAAATTTAATGCATTTAAAGTGGGGACTTTAAAAGAGAATGTGAAGGGGCAAATTTATGTGGAGGGAGTTACCACCACATGAATGAGGAGGTGAGGGGCGCCGGCCATGGGGAGGGGCACACACCTCCTCCTATAAAAGGCCCCCTCACACCTCTTCTTCCACACACCTCCTCGTGAAGGATCTCTCTCCCCCTCTAGTTATTCCCCATGGTCTCGAATTAGCGAGATACATGTTCCCGGTGGCTTTATCTGGAAAGGAGTTGCTACTTCCGCTGCTTTGCTGGAGCGAGGGATGGAGGTTGTCGGGGTACCGAACATGTGTGCGATCACGGATGCACCGCTGCTTTGCGGTGCTGGACTTGGTGATGTTGGACTTGCTGGAACTAGATCTGAAGGACGTGCTAGAGCCAGACTTGCTGGACTTCATCACGATCTTGAGATCGGCAAGTGTATGACTACATGATCGACGAGTTCCATCTCGTTAACAAAGCTTTGTTGTCTTTGAGGGTAAGTTCTCCATGGATGTATATCCACCCGTTGCTTGTATCTAGTAGATAGATCTTGGCGTATAGTTCCCGTCGTAGGAATTTTTTTGTTTTCTATGCTGCGAACCCACCATATTGCTTGTCCTCAAGCAATTCAGTTGAAAACTGAGTGCGATAAAAGAAACTTTCACGAACACATTTGCTTCATAAGATGTATATATTCTCAGCATATGATCAAGTACTTAGTAAATTCATAATAAGGAGTATGCAAATAAGGTCACTCAATAGTCATTACAAGCTATGAAGAGATTCCAACTCAAAAATAATAAGTAGTATGAAACATAAACATAAGAAACATTGCAATGTTCATAAAAAGGTATGATAGAGTGGTATCTCGCTTGCCTTTGATTGTAGAGCAAACATAAATGCCAAGGCACCTCTGAAGTTCAAGTGAATACTAGAAGTAAAGATATCAAAGATACAAGAATCAAAGTCATGACACAATTAATCAAGTTTTGAGACAAGCATATTACACTAAGAATGACAACTATGCTCTCAAGAAAGTGCTCATACAATATGTGGTGACTCAACAAGGAAGTAAAAAGGTTTTAAAAAGTTTGAAAGGCTTCCAAATGCTGAAAGTATGGTACTCATTAGCTTTGAGCTCTCATTGCCCCTATCATAAGCATCTTTAAATGGTTAAGGTGAAAGTGAGGTCCAATACGAGTTATATACTTGACAGACCATAAACTGGAAATCTCATGTCCCTTGAATACGAGGGCCACTCCTCATGCTACTCAACTTTAGTTACCGGTAAGTTCTTGTCATAGTAAATACATGTGTATCATGGAGAACCGCCAACGGGGTACCCCTTGCCCGATGATACAGAAGAATCCCCATATCAAAATGACAAGGCAAGCAGACAATAAGCATCTCAGCAATCTTCTTATTTACCATGGGAAAATGGTGCTTTTTTTCTCTCTTTCCTCTTTTGTCATCATCCTTTTTTCTCAATAACTATCTCTCTCTCTTTTTTTATAAGAATAATGCTTCATATATTGCTCATTATGGTTACGCTGTAGGTTTCCACCATGATTAGGCATCGATTAGACCAGCCGCCCAGGCGTTTCTCTAACACACATACATAACTCCATGGACTTACAAGCTCCCCTTTTATTTCACACTGACGACATCCGTAAACAAAAGAGCATGATATCTACTGGGTATATATTTAAAGGTGTTGAAAGCATTCCCCGTGATAACACGGTTCTACTAATCCCCAGCCTATAATTTGTAAGCATATAACTTTCATGGACAGTCACAATAGTTCAGGTTTATTAAGTGCAAGAAGTAAAGTGTGCCATCAAGTTCGTGAGAGCTTTACTAACTAACTTTCTCATAACATGCAAACATTTTATTCGGAAGAAAACAAAGCATACTGAATATGCATGAAAAAGCAAATGATGCTAATAGGTAGGTATGGTGGACACTTTTGGCAATATTGGTTTTGGGAAGTTGGAAACACGAGTAGAGCTCATACTCAGTGCAAATGAAGGCTAGCAATAGTAAGGGAGCGAAAAATGAGAGAGCAATAACTGTCATAATCATGCTTGCAACAAAACAAGACTAATTATGGCATGAAAGTGATTCAAGAACCCTGAGGCAAAATAATTCATCAAGGCTTAACTGATTGTTCTAGTCATATGCATGCGTGAGCATGTGCCAAGTCAATTCAAGTGAAACATTCAGAGGAGGATACCACAGTGTCATACCAAGTTATGAATAGAACAATGCAAGCAAACATTCATATGACATGCTATAGACCATTAGCAAGCTGGAGCTAATCATAAGAAAGCAAGAACTCCTAAGCATCCATAAATAACATACACCTTACATGAACAGACTAAGCATGCCCACATTGATGAGTATATGTACAAAAATGAAAACAAATAGAGTTTGTTACCAGCCTCTTACCACACCTCATGTTGTCATTAATCCTCATTATTGCCCTTCACTTGTGTGGCTTGAATAATAACATGAAACCAAACTCCACTGAGGACTGCTGAACCCTGCAACAAACTTCACAAAACCAAAGAAGAACAACAAATATTTTTGGTTTTTTTGATTTTTAAAGGCAAGAACCAAAAGAAAGAACAAGCAAAGCAAAATCTTTTTGGGTTTTCCGAATAATCCAAACAAAGCAAAAAGGAAGAAGCAAACCAAGGCTAAAAAGACAAAGAAGCAAACAATAGAAACAACGAAAATATTTTTGGTCTTTTTGTGTTTTGGAAAGCAAAAGTAAAGAAAGAACAAAAACTAAAGAGAGAACGAGACATGGATATACAAAGTACCGACTAAACATGATATGTAGATGAGTGTGATGTCGGTGTACTTCCCCCCAAGCTTAGGCTTTCGGCCTAAGTGGGTATCAATCCCGACGCGGGTAAGGGTTCCAAGTCGGCGGGTCATCATAGGAATGATCGTAGTTAGGCCCTTGTGTAGAAGAATAAGCTCCCCAATCATAGGTAGACTGCTGATATGGAGACTCCCCCTCATTCGAGGGCTGGACCGAATCATCTGTAATCTCCCTTCTAGTATCCCGCTCTTGCTGGGAGAGCTCCCCCAGATATGCATCGAGCTCTTCCTTGGTGAGTGACCATCCTTCCCTGGTATCAAGGTTAAACAAAACAGGTGCAGGCAAAAGAACAACTCGCTCGGACTTACTCCTTCTCCAACCAGCCTTGAGAAAGGTTATTTCATAAGACAAATCACTCAAATTAGCCCAAGAAGAAACAAATTATGTTGTATCATGGAATTAAGGTCAAGCCTCTCTATGGGAAACTGTAGGTCTAAATGATGAGGCACTACACCATGCAAAGCTAATAAACGAGAGGCGATGAGGCCTCCACAAATTCCACCTTTCTTGCGGTTAGTAGCAAGACGGAAATCTATCAAGACACCCAAATTATAAGTCCTATCTCATTTTAAAGCAGCTGAGATGAAGGCTAGATCATATAGGATAATTTATTAGCAGTTTTCCTAGCGAGAACACACTTGGCAATAAAATAGGCAAAGTATCGAATAGACGGGAGATGAATATTACGAATTTTACCACTCTCCTTTGAGAAGCTGCTCCCTTGGCAAATTTTCGCGTACAAGTCCATGAGTGGTGTAGGTCGCTCTTTAATCCTTCCACACGTACCCTACTGTGGTACTTTAATAGCTGCACAAAAATCATCAAATGGGAGATCGACAGCTACATTGTAAATTTTGTAGTGGACCATGGGATTAGGCAAGGAGTAACTAAAGCGGAAATCCTGCACACATACATAGTTAGTTTCACATATTGGGAAGGTTCGTCTCCTAGAAAATGCTCCAATCCTGCATTAGTTATCAAAGTATGGAAATCTCCTGAAATCCCTGCAGCCCTCATGAATTCAGAGCATGGATAGGCAGAGGGAAAGACTTCCTCCTCACGGTGAACTGATGCACTCGACGATCGACGTAGAGCTCATTGGGAACCCCAAGAGGAAGGTATGATGAGTACATCAGAAAGTTTTCCCTCAGTTATGAAACCAAGGTTTAATCGAACCAGTAGGAGCAAGGAAACACCCCAAAGGTGTTACTAGCTGAGCTTTGGCAGGGCGCACTACCGGTGCTAGTAGCAACGTGGAGACCTGCACAACACAACCACAGAACTTTGTCCCCAACCTGCGATGAGGTTGTCAATCTCACCGTGTTTTGTGGAAAACAAAGGATTAAACATATCGAATGGAAAGAAGTAAAAGTTTGCAGAAAGTAAACACAAAGCAGAAACAGTTTATAGATTGTATGTAAATACAAAGGACCGGGATCCATAGTTCACTAGAGGTGGCTCTCCTTAGATAGATAACATGTTGGGTGAACAAATTACAGCGGGGCAATTAACAAACACCGAGAAAGCAATACATGCATATACTAATCATCTTGACTCCTTTGAGACTTGATTGGGCATTACAACATAATACATAGACCGCCATCCAACTGCATCTATGACTAATAATCCACCTTCAGGTTATCATCCGAACCCCCTCTAGTATTAAGTTGCAAGCAACAGATTATTGCTTTACGAACTGCGTGTAAAGTAAACAATATGATTGTTCTATGAACAAAGGATTGTTGTTTTCTCCCTAGTAGCAACAACACATCTAGTACCTTAGAGATTTCTGTCACTTCCCCAGATTACCAGAGGCATGAACCCACTATCGAGCATAAATACTAACTCTTGGAGTTGCTAGCATCTACTTGGCCAAGATAGCTACTAACAACGGAAAGCATGCAAGATCACAAATAACAAAGACATGATAGAATCAATAATCAATCTGAAATAGCATCTCAATATCCATCGGATCCCCGCAAACACAACATGTATGGATTACAAATAGATGATCTTGATCATGAACGGAGCTCACAAGATCTAAACATGAAAGGACAAAGGAGGAGAAACCAGCCATCTAGCTACTACATGGATCCGTGGTCCAAGGATGAACTACTCATGCATCACACCGGAGGCTTGCATGGTGATGAAGAAGGCCTCCAGGGTGAATTCCCTCTCCGGCAGGGTGCCGGGAAGAGCTTCAGATCCCTCTCGATCTAGGGATGGAGATGACGGCGGCTACAGACTCTTTCGAGGATTTTTGATCGGGTCCTTAGGGTTTTCGTCCCGAGGGCAACTTATAGGCAGAAGGAGAGGCCGAGGGGGTGCCGGGAGCCACCACACCAGCCCCTGGCGTGGGCTAGGCCTGGCCACGCGGCCAGGTGGTGTGGTCGGCCCCTGACCCCTCTCCGTCTCGTATTCTGGCACTTGATCCCTTCCGGAAAAATAGGCACTTTGGCTTTTGTCCCGGCCAATTCCGAGAATATTCATTTTTTGACTTTCCTGGAACCAAAAACAGTAGAAAACAGGCAGCTGGCACTATGGCTCTTGTTAATAGGTTAGTCCAAGAAATCATATGAAAAGTACTCCAAAGTTAGAACAAAACACAAGAAAGTGGATAAAACCAAGCATGGAACATCAAAAATTATAGATACATTTGCAATGTATCAACACCCCCAAGCTTAACTCCTGCTCGTCCTCGAGTAGGTAAGTGATAAAAAGAAATAATTTTTGAGGTGACATGCACCATCAAAGACTTGATCAAAGTATTTGCAAAACATTCAAAGCTGGGATCATAGTACTTCAATCATAACATGAAAGACAAAGTTCTAGCAATAAGCAAAAGAAACTATGATGCAACATGAAAAGGCACAAACAAAAGAATCATGAATAACATGCTTTGCAAGACGTTTGTTTGTTTCACATAAAGAAAACATAGCATAATAGTATTCAGCTTGTCCCTCAATAGAGTAGCAAATATAAATGCATAGGACACCTTCAAAGTTCATAAGAGTGACTAGATACAATAGTTTAAAACAAGCAATATCAAAGTATGCATCAATCAACTAGTCTTGGGACAATGCACATAGAACTAAGAATGGCTACTATGCTCTCAAAGTAGGTGCATAAAGATAGAAGATGGAGACTCAATGTAATGGTGGAAGAAAGGTCTTTTGTAAAAGGAAGTAGGGATTCAAGTCTCATAAAGAGCTTCCCAAAATTATGGTACTTATAGCTTTCGGCTCTCATTGCCCCTATCATAAGCATCTTGAAGGTGATTAAGGTTAAAGTGACACAACTAAGAGGATATGCTTGACAAGTTATAAACCGAAATCTCATGCCCCTTACTTACGAAGACCGATCCTCATGCTACTCAACTTCAGTCACGAGTAAGCTCTTGTCATTGTAAGTATATGTGTATCATTAAGAACCGCCAACATGGTACCCCTTGCACATGATACGGGAGCTTTCCCATAATCAAAATGACAAGGCAAACAGACAATGAGCATCTCAGCGATCTTTTTATTTGCTATTTGCATAGGTTTTTATTGAGGATGCTTCATAGTGTGCTCATTATGGTGATGCTGCAAGTTTCCACCATGATTAGGCATGGCTTAGGCTAGCGGCCCAGGCGTTTCTCTAACACACATACAAACTCCATGATCTTACAAGTTCCACTTTTATTTCACACCGCCGGGATCTGTAAGCAAAAGAACATGATATCAACGGGGTACAAAGTACACGTGCAATGTTGAAAGCGTTCCCCATGAAACATGGTTCTACTAATTTCAACTTATAAAGCGCAAGCATATACGCAACAAAGAAGGACCCAATGGTTCAAGTTTATTAGAGGCAAAAAAGTAAAGTGTGACATCAAGTTCGTGAGAGCTTTAATCACTAGTTTTCTCATAACAAGTGGAAGGTAAACAAAAGCATGAATATACTTGGAATAGCATAAGCTAGTAGGTAGGTATGGTGGACTCTTTGGAATAACTTGGTTTAGGGAGTTGGATGCATGAGTGGAACTCATACTTGGTGGTGGAGGCTAGCAAAAGACTGGGAGCGACAAACTAAGAGAGCAATAATGGCCATAATCATGCAGAGCGACAAAAAACATTGATCAAAGCATAAAGTGATACTACAAGTTGAAAAATAAAGGATCATAAAGGCTTATGGTGACTTTTGATAGACATAACATGGTGTGAGCATGTGCCAAGTCAACCCAAATAAAGCATCAAAGGAGAATACCACTATACTATGCTTTAATATGCTAAAACAACACATAATTCATCCAAGGCACATTAAGCAATCTCAATTGTTTATAACAAGTCATGCTACAGCAAAGAATACTAAGCATAAATCCAAAACAATATCAAGCATGGCATGACGAAGCATAGGCCACAATAAAAAAAGCTCTTTTTACCACATAAGTATGAATTTTCCTACTCTTTTCCAAACCAAACCAAACCAATTTGCAAACCAATGTATGAAAGAGGGGGTCGAACCAACTTATTCAGAAAACTAAGCAAACCAAGCAAACTAAAAACCAAAACGAAAATGAAAAAGAAGACGCTCCAAAAAAAACACAACTGTGCATGAAACAATAAAAATGAATCGTTTGGAAGAAACCTGGGATTTTTATTGATGAAGAAGGGGATGCCTTGGGCATCCCCAAGCTTTGACGCTTGTACTTCTTGGATATTTCTTGGGGTGACATGCGTGGCATCCCCAAGCTTGAGCTTTAGTCCATCCTTCATCTCATTACTCATTCCTGCCATACACCTGAAAATTTTCCTTCATACAAAACTTCACACAATCTTTATTAGCAACATTAGTGCACTCAAGATAAATAAGTCTTAAGGTTCAGTTCTAACACAAAATAAACTTACATTAGAACACTAGCTACTGTAGCACTTCCCTCAAAAAACTCAATTCCCCAAAAGAACTCAAGAAGGAACCAACAAGAAGCAAATGCAGAAAATGGCAGAAATCTGTCAAAACAGACCAGCAGGTAAAGACGAATTTTTCCGAAGACCTTCTGTTGCTCAAATCAAAAAGTGTTGATCTAACGAAAGTTAGATAACAACCTGGGGCAGAAGCACAAAAAATTACATCTCAATCCGACGTACAGAACTCTATCAGGAAGTTTTACGGTGAAGCACAGAAATCTGTTTCGGGACAGCAACTTTTCCAATCATTACTTCACTCTCATTAGAGGTTACTCTTGGCACAAAAAGCAAATAAAAAGGATAAGAAGCGGTTATTACAGAGGTAATAACTTCCAAGACTCATCTAAAACTCTTGGTTATCTTCCAACAAGTACTTTTCTTTAACGCCTTTAAGTTAGGCATAAGAAGCAAAAAAAAAGTATTCTCAAATGAAGAAGCATTAAGATCAATACCAGAAATATTTTCAACAAGGCAAGGTATATCATCCAAATAAGTTCTAGAGGATCCTATTTCAATGCTCTTAGGTTCACTATTCTCATCAAAAGGGTTTGCAGGAATAATCCAGTCAAGATTCTTTTCTATGGCATCATGTATTGCTAATAGTTTAAAGGGTATTGGTATCTTAGGTTCCTCCCCATTAGGTTCGGTTTTGTTCATCTTTTCTCGTGTACCAACAACATCTACACATGAGCCTAGCATATTGAAACGCTCAAAAACTTTTCTAGCTTCCTTGGCAACATCATAGAACTCCTTAAACAAAGTTTCTAGAATAAAATCCCTCTTTTCAGGGTCCTCAATTTCTTTCAGCTTAAGAAACATTACTTGCATTAAGGGGTTGAGGTTAAAAAACCTAGCTTCTAACATGTGAATTAAAGAAGCTGCAGCAATCTCAAAATTTGGAGCAAGTTCTACAAGGGATCTATCCTCAGTATCTTCATGTTTGCTAACATGATTAAAGAATTCTTCAATATTATCTTACCCAATTATAGAACCACTACCAATTGAAAGGTCTTTCAAGGTGAAAGTAGGGATCAACATGGTGAGCTAAGGAAGGGGTGACAACTAAAGGAGACTTAATTTTTTTTGGGTTTTCAAATAAGAAAGCAAACAAGTAAAACTAATTTTTTTGTGTTTTTTGAAGAACAAAACAAGCAAACAAAGCAAAAATAAACTAAGCAAAACAAAAACAACAAAGTAAAGTGATTGGTTATGAGGGACTCCCCTTGTGAAGATGTCCTTGACTCCCCGGCAACGGCGCCACAAAATGTCTTGATGCACTCGACGATTGACGTAGAGCTCGTTGGGAACCCCAAGAGGAAGGTATGATGAGTACAACAGAAAGTTTTCCCTCAGTTATGAAACCAAGGTTTAATCGAACCAGTAGGAGCAAGGAAACACCCCAAAGGTGTTACTAGCGGAGCTTTGGCAGGGCGCACTACCGGTGCTAGTAGCAACGTGGAGACCTGCCCAACACAACCACAGAACTTTGTCCCCAACTTGCGATGAGGTTGTCATTCTCACCGTGTTTTGCGGAAAATAAAGGATTAAACGTATCGAATGGAAAGAAGTAAAAGTTTGCAGAAAGTAAACACAAAGCAGAAATAGTTTATAGATTGTATGTAAAGACAAAGGACCGGGATCCATAGTTCACTAGAGGTGACTCTCCTTAGATAGATAACATGTTGGGTGAACAAATTACAGCGAGGCAATTGACAAACACCGAGAAAGCAATACATGCATATACTAATCATCTTGACTCCTTTGAGACTTGATTGGGCATTACAACATAATACATAGACCGCCATCCAACTGCATCTATGACTAATAATCCACCTTCAGGTTATCATCTGAACCCCCTCTAGTATTAAGTTGCAAGCAACAGATTATTGCTTTACAAACTGCATGTAAAGTAAATAATACAAATTGTTCTATGAACAAAGGATTGTTGTTTTCTCCCTAGTAGCAACAACACATCTAGTACCTTAGAGATTTCTGTCACTTCCCCAGATTACCAGAGGCATGAACCCACTATCGAGCATAAATACTAACTCTTGGAGTTGCTAGCATCTACTTGGCCAAGATATCTACTAACAACGGAAAGCATGCAAGATCACAAATAACAAAGACATGATAGAATCAATAATCAATCTGAAATAGCATCTCAATATCCATCGGATCCCCACAAACACAACATGTATGGATTACAAATAGATGATATTGATCATGAACAGAGCTCACAAGATCTGAACATGAAAGCATAAAGGAGGAGAAACCGGCCATCTAGCTACTACATGGATCCGTAGTCCAAGGATGAGCTACTGACGCATCACACCGGAGGCTTGCATGGTGATGAAGAAGGCCTCCAGGGTGAATTCCCCTCTCCGGCAGGGTGCCGGGAAGAGCTTCAGATCCCTCCTGATCTAGGGATGGAGATGACAGCGGCTACAGACTCTTTCGTGGATTTTTGATCGGGTCCTTAGGGTTTTCGTCCCGAGGGCAACTTATAGGCGGAAGGAGAGGCCGAGGGGGTGCCGGGAGCCACCACACCACCCCCTGGTGTGGGCTAGGCCTGGCCGTGCGGCCAGGTGGTGTGGCCGGCCCCTGGCCCCTCTCCGTCTCGTATTCTGGCACTTGATCCTTTCCGGAAAAATAGGCACTTTGGCTTTTGTCCCATCCAATTCCGAGAATATTCATTTTCTGACTTTCCTGGAACCAAAAACAGTAGAAAACAGGCAGCTGGCATTGTGGCTCTTGTTAATAGGTTAGTCCAAGAAATCATATGAAAAGTACTCCAAAGTTGGAACAAAACACAAGAAAGTGGATAAAACCAAGCATGGAACATCAAAAATTATAGATACATTTGCAATGTATCATGAACCTTCATAACTGCAGGCACCCTCAATTCATGTTGGTTGAGTTGGTGTTCATTCATCTTCTATTCTGAAATTTAAACATCCATTATACGAGTGATTGCAAAGTGAATACATAATGAAGGGAACTACTCATAGGGACTTGTAAGAGGCCTAAACATGCATCAAAACAACTTTTCTAAGCATTGGACAAGCTTACAAGCTCACATAACCTGTCACCTATAGTAGCAAAATACTCAAGATATAATGCACTAAACACAAATCTACTTGGACAAGCGGAGGAGTCACATACCGGAGAACAAATGCTCCAAATTTTAGCAGCAAAGATGGGCTATGCAAGGAGATCGAAAAATCATGGACAAGAACAACAAGAACGCGATTTCGAGCAATGAGCTGGTGTTTTCTCGAGAGAGAGAAGGAAATGGAAAGTGAGAGAGTGAGTGGAGGGCCAGGGTGGCCCACACCATGGCCAGGAGCGCCCATAGGGTGGCCGCGCCACCAGGTGGTGTGCCTGCCTGGTGCCCCCTGGGTCACTCCAGGCACTCCTCTGCCCCTTTTTTCATGTAAAAATTTAATATGAATTTTCTGGGATTTTTCGAGATACTTTATTTTTTTAGCAATTTTCAGGTATAGATGAATGATTCTTTGACAGAAAGATGTTTTTGGAATGATGCAATGACACAACAAAACTAAAAACTTCAGAAGTTCTAAGACACTCTAATATGCAAGCAACTAGTGAAATAAAAGTAAACTAAGTGAAAGCAAAAAACTAAAATGGATAAAAATAAAAGTAAGCAAAGATAATCATGGTGAAAACATTGTTTTGTTCATTAAAATCCCTTTGTTAACAAGGTTGATCAGGTCTTGTTACCAAAACAATTTTATATGAAACAAAACTTTGCATTCCACTAATGATTATGTTACCTCAACCTTGATAGCAATGGTCCCAATCATAATAGTTTCATATTTTTCTCGTGGTATGGGACAATATATTTATCCAACTTCGATGCCCTCAACATATTCAATTGAATTTAAACCATAATTTCTATCAATCTTCTTGGGGAAATAGACAATATGCTCCTTATCATTAACATTAAAAGTCACCTTTCCTTGATTACAATTAATAATAGCACCTGCAGTATTAAGAAAAGGCCTCCCAAGAATAATAGACATATTATCATCTTCAGGCATTTCAAGTACAACAAAGTCAGTTAATATCAAGCAATTATGAGCAATTTGAACAGGTACATCCTCACATATACCAACAGGAATAGTAGTAGATTTATCAGCCATTTGCAAAGATATATCAGTTGGTATTAGTTTTCCAATTGAAGTCTCTTGTAGAGAGAAAAAGGCATAACACTAACTCCTGCTCCCAAATCACACAAAGCAGTTCTAACATAACTATTTTTAATAGAGCATGGAATAGTTGGAATCCCTGGGTCTCCAAGTTTCTTTGGAACCTTACCATTAAAGGAATAATTAGCAAGCAAATTAGAAATTTCTTCATTAGGGATCTTCCTTTTATTAGAGACAATATCCTTCATATACTTTGAATAAGGAGGCAATTTAATAGCATCAGTCAATGGTATTTGCAAAAATAAAGGTTTCATCCACTCACAAAACTTATTATAGTGTTCATCTACCTTTGACTTGTGTTTCTTATCAGGGAAAGGCATATGTTATTGGACCCAAGGCTCTCTTTCACTGCCATGTTTATTAGCAACAAAATCTTCTTTAGTGTATTTAGTATTCTTAGTGTGACTTTTAAGTTCTTCTTCAACTTTTTTGTTTATCAGGAGCATCATTTTCTTCATTACCACTTTCAGTTTTAGCATCAGAGACAGATATACTATTAGGATCTTTAGCAGGTTTAGAAGGTTCTACAATCGCTTTATGTTTCTTTTTTCTTTTCTTAGGAGAAGTACCACTATTTTCAATTTGTTGAGAATCCTGCTCAATTCTTTTAGGATGCCCCTCAGGATATAGAGGATCCTGGGTAGCAGCACCACTTCTAGTTCTAATTTCATAAGCATGTTTTTCTTTAGCAACATTAACTAGCAAGTCTTTTTGTACTTTAATAAGCTGATCAATTTGAGTTTGAACGATTTGAAAATGTTTAACAAGCATTTAAACGTCATTAGAGGTTCTTTCCACTATATCTTTTAACTCAATAATAGCTCTAGAGTTTTCCATTAAATGATTTTGCACCCTCTTATTAAAATTATCTTGCTTAACAATAAAAACATCAAATTCTTCTAAGCATTGATCAGGAGGTTTAGAATAAGGAATATCACCTTCATCAAAATGTTGGAGGGAGTGTACCTCAATAGTGGATGAGTGGGGGATTGGCTTACATAATTCTTCTATAGGAGGTAAATTCTTGACATCTGCAGCTTTAATTCCCTTCTCCTTAAGACATTTCTTAGCTTCCTTCATCACTTCATCATTTAGTTCAATAACTCCCCTCTTCTTTGATGTTGGTATAGGCGCAGGCACAGTTAACTCGGGTGTAGTTGTCTCAGGTGTAGTTGGTTCAGATGAAGTCCAGTCTTCATAATTCTTACTTATTTGAGCCATTAATTCCTCAGCTTCTTTGGGAGTTCTCTTCTTGAAAACACAATCAACACAACTATCCAGGTATGTCCTAGATTCTTCAGTTAGTCCATTATAATATATATCAAGAAGCTCATTTTTAGGTAATGGACATCTAGCTTGTGCATGAATCAAAGCACAAAACCTTGCCCATGATTCAGGCAATATCTCTTTTTCTCCATGTTTAAAATCAAAAAGTTCCTTCAAAATAGCATGTCAAGCACTAGGTGGGAAATATTTCTGAAGGAAGGTACTAATCAAGCAATCAGGGCCATCAATAGATCCAGGAGGTAAATTATTAAACCAAGTGTTAGCTTCTCCTTTCAGTGAAAAAGGGAAAATTGTAGCAACAAAGTAGGTGCGCATCTTAATATCATCAGAAAATAAGCCACTCATGGTAGAAAGCTCAGTCATATGTGCTACTACACTCTCATTCTTAGTCCCACAAAAAGGTTATTTCTCAACAATAGTTATGTAAGATAAATCAAGAGAGATATCATAATCCTTATCTTTAATGTTTATGGGAGACGTAACAAACTTAGCATTAGGAGATAATTTAGGTCTAACAGTATGTTTCTCAAGAATATTCTTAATAGCACTTTTATCATGAGTGTTTTGACATTCTTTAATAAATTCATCAGTCATCTCTATATAACCGTCTTCAATATCATAGCTCTCTCTAGACTCAGGTGAACTGACAGGTGTAGTAGTATCTTCATTAGGAGTTTCGGTATTTCCAGCTATAGTTCTAGCAATCGTACCATCTAGGAAAGGACCTAATGAATCACTCTTATCAAGCACGGTAGAAGCACCATCATAAGTATCCGAAGTTTCATATTCAGCAGTATTAGTAGTATGTGTAGCATGTGTATGTCATGGTGTAAGGAGCTTACTCATAATAGATGGTGAATCAAGAGCAACAGAGGTGTTCAGAACCGTACCTCTCCTTGTAGTGGATGGTAAAATAGGAACCTTGCCATCACGAGACTTACCCATGATGAATGAATGGCAGTGAACAATAGGGATTCCAAGTGAACTTGATAAATTGAGCTATGCTCCCCGGCAACGGCGCTAGAAAATAGTCTTGATGACCCACAAGTATAGGGGGTCTATCGCAGTATTTTCGAGGGAAGTGAAACCTAATTTATTGATTCGACACAAGGGGCCAAAGAATATTTATAAGCCTTAACAACTAAGTTGTCAATTCAGCTGCACCTGGAAACAATATTGCTCACAGCAGTTTATCAGTAGAAATAGTTTTGTAGTAGCAAAAACAAAGTAATAGCAGTAGTAAAAGCAAAGACAGTAGTAACAATTATAGTAAACAGTAGGATTAAAGCGCGGTAGGCATAGGGATGGATGGACGGGCGTTGCATGGACAAGACAATTCATATAGCAATCAAGACATAGGGCATTTGCAGATAAATAAGATAAAGCATCCAAGTACTAGATAATCATAGGCATGTGTTCCATATATAGTCATACGTGCTCGCAATGAGAACTTGCACAACATCTTTTGTCCTGCCAGCCCGTTTGCAGCGGGGCCTCAAGGGAACTACTGGCAATTAAGGTGCTCCTTTTAATAGAGCACCGGAGCAAAGCATTAACACTCTGTGAACACATGTGATCCTCACATCAAAGCCATTCCCTCCGGTTATCCCGATTATTGTCACTTTGGGGCCTTTGGTTCCGGACAACAATATGTGTATACAACTTGCAAGTAAGACCATAAACAATACTATCATAATGAATCAATAACATGTTCAGATCTGAAATCATGGCACTCGGGCCCTAGTGACAAGCATTAAGCATAACAAGTTGCAACAAAGTCAAAAAGCACTAATAATAGATACTAGGCACCATGCCCTAACAATCTGATGCCATTACATGAATGATCTCATCCAATCCCTACCATCCCCATAGCCTACAGCGGGGATTACTCACTCATGGATGGGGGAAACATGGATGGTCGGTGGAGAAGCGATGGTGATGATGATGGCGATGATCTCCTCCAATTCCCTGTCCCGGCAGGGTGCCAGAATGGAGTTTCTGGTTCTGAATCATGGAATCTGGTGGTGGTGGCGTAGCAGAACTCTTTCTGGAAAAACGTCAAACCCCCCTTGGTTTTTAGGTCAATAGGCAACTTATAGGCAAAGAGGGAGGCCGAGGGGGTGATCGAGGCGGCCACACCACCCCCAAGCGCGGCCTGGCCTGGCCCGCGCGGCCAGGTGGTGTGGGCCCCTCGTGGCCCTCCTTCGTCTCATCTTCTGGCTCCATGAATCTTCTGGTGAAATAGGATTTTGGCATATTTTCCGGGATTTTTCCTGATAGTTGATTTTCTGCACAAAAACAAGACACCAAGGAAATTCTGCTGAAAACAACGTCAGTCTGTGTTAGTTGTATCCAAATCACACAAGTTTAGAGGAGAAACAATAGCAAAAGTGTTCGGGAAAGTAGATATGTTTTGGACGTATCATTGTGCAGCTGATCTTAAGGTGAAAGTTGAAGCGATGATTGATAATATGTATGAGGATACTAGAGATCTTGCTGCCAGAGCTTTTGCTGCTCGAGATTACGGACCACCAGATGCTGATCAAGCTAAGTTCAGTATACACATAGAGATGGATTCATACACGGCAAAACTTGATGGTGGAGTTAATAAGCCAGTTTCTTCATGTAATGTGGAGATCACCGTTGATTCCAAAAACATAACTCTTGATAATATGAGAGAGATGATTGGTAAGGAAATCAGTATCAACCCTAAGTAGATGGCACGACTCCGGTGGTGGCATCATATGAAGCAGAAATTCATAGAGGTTTTGGATACTGAAGATTTGATGCAGATTATGCGACGAAAGAAGCAAACCATGAAGGTGTTCTTCCTGGCTGCCATTTTTGATGTCGTTGAACAGGTTATAGTGGGTGTAGAGGCCTCTGCTATGGATGAATAGAACAAGGTGATGAACGTTGATCACATCTTATGAGAGCTACTACCCAAGGCTTGTTGTATGGACCATAGGGTTCTGCTGCCTGTATTTGTAATAAAGATTGTTGTTGCATTGAGACTGTGTTTCTATGGTTATGTTTGTTCAGAAATTGCAATATAATGTTCTGTGAGCTGTTGAGATTTTCGGACATATCACTCACTGAAACCATCATTGTTGTAATAATACATAAGTATATTGTAGTTGACATGATTATGTTTGTTGAGATGATGTACTGTACATGTTGATGTGATTATGATTGTTGAGAGATTGTAATATAATGTTTTGTGAGCTGTTGAGATTTTCGGACATATCATTCATTGAGACCATCACTGAACAAGTGATACATAAGTACCTTGTACTTGAAATGATTATGTTTCTTCAGATGATGTAATATACTACGTTGTGAGATTAGTAATTTGACTAATCGCTAGATAACTACTTGTTACTTAGAATACAGTACTATCATTGATGATTAAGTGTAGGGTTTAGGAAAAAACTTACTAGGTAGGAGATAGTAATCTATTTGGACAAACAAGTCTAGGATTTAGGATTAAAGGTTAAGGGGTTAGTGCGCTAAATAGTGCATTAGACCCTAAACCATAAACCCTAATCCTATAGTGTCACATGTAGTAAACTATCGTAACATGCCCAATAAGCCAAATGCACACTAGGAATCGAACTCAGGTGGTTTTGATAGAAGTCAACATCTCCAAACCACTGAGACAAACCAAAGTGTGCGGTAGATTATATTTTGTATGTTGTTATAAGTCAAAGAATTTGGGATGGATGAAGTACAATTTTAATATTAGAAATTAGAATGAAGATAGAGATAACCTATTAGTAATGAGACAGTAACCCAGTCACAGGGCATGGTATCCATTAAACTATTATAACATGCCAATTTAGTCAATGTTGCAGCGTTGACGCACTTCACTTTCCCCACCCTTTGCTCTCTCCACTCAATAGCCTCCTCTCTCTCCTCACCGTCGTTGATTGCATCACCGCGGCCGCATTCGCCATGCCGTCCTGGAACGATGAGGACGACCAGTAGAGCAGCGATATCTTTCTCTCTGACTTCAAGTCTTCCTCCCCTAATGCGAGTTCCTTTGTTTTCTCGACAATGGTTTGGTATTGGTAATTCCCTCGATCCGAGCTTCATTTGTGCATGCAATCGTGCTTATTTCTAGCTTTTTGTTTCCTTATAGGTACCACAGACGATCTACGACCCCAATTGGGAGGGCCTGGATCTCGGCGGGGAAGTACCATGTGACCATGAACTTAAATTGAGGAAATATGTTGCATTTGAAGGCAATAACACTGGGAGAAGGTTTTTGGGCTACACAAATTAGGTTTGCTTACATTATGTACAACGGTGACATGAATAAAAATGTATCATGTTATGTTCATAATTAGGTCGCGTGTTTTTAGGTTGGCCCTGTGTAAAGCAGTACAGTGGGTGGATATTGAGTGGCCAGATGCACTTAACAAATGTTTGGCCTAGTTATGGGAGATGTACGAGTTCGAAAGGTCAGGGAGATTTATTGATGCTTGCAACGCATCTAAGAAAGTTACATGCTATTGGTAGGAAATAAGGAGTGGAACATGAAATCAAGAATTTGTAGTTAGAACTAAATGACACAATCAATTGAAGCTTGGTGGTGGGAATTACACGGAAGCTTCAGAAGGCTGAAAAGGAGAGGGATCGGCTCATGGAAGAGAAGAAGAAGAAGCTAGAGTACTGCATTGCGGATCTGTTGAAGGATCTGAAGAAAGAGCGTGAGGTGAACAAGGACAAGCTAAAGAGGATGAATGAAATTCTAGATGAATAATTTATGCCGTGACAATATCTGAAACTAGTTAACTATAAGAATTGCAGTTGTGCTATCTTAACTAAACCAAACTCAATCCTTGTGCTAATTAATTTCATACGAGCACATATTTTTCATAGAGTTAGGTTCACATTTACAAAATCACTACTATAGGGATAAACCATGTAGTTCAGTACTATATAGACATTAGTTGGCTTCAAGAGAGCCTGGCCCGGAGCTGCTCATTTTCCTTCCTAAGATCCTCTAGTTCGAGGGTTCGTTCGAATAGGTCCTCTTTGGTCTTTACCTGCTCCCTCAGTACTTGGACGTGTGCTCCTGCCGGTTCAAAAGCGCTCCGTCTCGTATTCAACAAGCTTATCCATAAGCTTACAATTATCCTCCATGAGATCCTTAATGATATGCTCCTTCTTACGTGACGAGGCGAGACCTTTCTTGTGAAGTTCTGCCTAGCCGGTGATGTACAGCTTCAGTTTGTGGCACATAAAGGACCATGACTTCTGGCTCAAGCAGTCAAAGGCCAGTTTTTGAGAATTCTGATTCTCCCTTTGGTTGGCTTTCTTGTCATTTAGCTAGGTCGCCAGTTCTAGGTTGAGCTTTCGCCTCTTTTGCTACAAAAAAATATATGGTTTGTTCAACTAATCACCTTCCATAATTAACAGAATCAACTAGTGGCACATGGATAATATTTTGAATCAACTAGTGGCATAGTCATAATTTCAGGGATGAAGCAATCTTGGACTTGTCATCACTTTATGAATTAACAAGTGTCACAGTCATAGACGGAGCGATCTAGGATTGTTCAAAATTTAACCAAATCAACTAGTGGCACATTCCTTATTTAAATGTCAAAGCATGATAGGTTTTTCCCAATTAAATAAGATCAACTAGGGGCATAGTCCTAATTTCAATTTCAAGGCAACCTAGGATTTTCTCAAATTTAGGGTGTTGTGGGTTTTTCCGATGTCACCTAATAGTAGTGCCATATTCATAACCTAAAAGCAATATTGGATACGCAATGGAAAGAAAGGATGATGTCCATTCATGAGAACACAAACCCATAGTTCAGTTGACTGGCAAAGTTAAACAGATAGATAAGGAGTTGCTCTAAGGTTCCTTAATTGCATGATATATATAAATTATTAAAAAAGTGGAGCATGAACTGAGATTCATGCCCCTCTACCGAGAATAATACTTGGGAATTGCCCGATACACCTCTAGCTTGGCCCTTAGCTCCTCATTATCCTTATGTACACCCTCGAGTACGGTGATCCCTCGGCTCATGTCCTCCTTCATCCGCCTCAAAACATCCAGGCAATGGTCCCTATCATGGTAGGCTTTGATGGTAACCTTTGTTTCGTCGATGCATTCTCTGAGTGCCTTGGCAGTTTCCACCTGCTGGAGGGTGCATCTTATCTAGAGATTCTTCATCCATGAGCTACCTGATTATATTGTTGGCCAGTTCTTGCTTAGTCGTGCTGTATGCGATCAACTTCTATAGCTCGTCGTGCTCTACTTCAAGCCTCTTGATGTCAAGTGCAAAATCTAGCGAGATGTCCTTCTGTAGCGAAAAACGCCTGCGTATGTGCTCATTATCCTGGATGAGGGAGCATGCACCCTCCAGTTGGTTGTCAATCTTGGCAAAATAGTTTACGACAAAGTACAAAAGTTGACTGTGACAAGATTGGATCTTCCACAACGACATTTAGTCTGTACGAATTATTCTAGCAACCACTACATATTGAGATATTGTAGTTGAATAAACAAAACAACGTTCTTCTAAAGGAACGGTTACCTAGTATGTGTATGACACTCTCCAAAGGGTTTTGTTAATTTGAAGGGTGCTAAAATATATGCAAATTTCAATGGTTGAAATAAGCATAGTGAGTTGGAATTTTCAGCGTGATGAAACTTTAAAGAGTTTAATTTCATCAGAACGATGAAGATGCTTGTGTTTACAAGAAACTAAGTGGGAGCATTAAGACATATTTCCAAGACATTATGTTGATTGGAAATGATGTATCTTTTATGAGACGCGAACTAAGAATTTCATTCAAATTGGATTTAATGAAAGACTTAGGCAGAACCTAGAATATTAGACATCTAAGTCTATACATATAGATTGAAATGCTAATATAGTTTTGTCAGAGTACATATATGAAATACTGAATTAGTTTAATATGGTGGCATATTCGAGTGGAAGCTGTGTGAGTTTCCTAAGTCAATATTAGACAAGAAAATTTCTTGCCACATGGTAGAAAGATCAATTGTGTTGACAGTTGATAAGTGAAAGCCCATGATTGATTAAATCATGAATGCCATGATATGTACATATCTAGATGAGTCATATGCTCTAAGTGTTAGGGGAATATACTAGAATGATTCATAAGATGATCACAAGACAATAGTAATAATATTCTTGTGTGCTTTGGAAGAAACAAGAATATGCTATGTTTGTGGAAGTGATGAAATAGTTCAATGTAATGAGTTACATTGATGCAAGTTTTTATCACATATACAAATGAAGTTTATCTCAATTAGGCTATGTATTAAGAAATAAGGTGGCACAGTGTAATGGAATGAAGTTCCATAATGGATTTGGACTAGTTTCCAAAGTTGTAACATTGTGATGGATACTACAATGATGGCTGAGTATATGACTGCTTTAGAAGCATCATATAGAGGGTTTTGTGTAAAATAATTTTGTCACCAAAACTAGGTGCAGTTCCAGGTGAGCTATACTATGAAGATATATTATATGACAATAGTATCAACATAGTTTTGGCTTAAGGAATTGAAGTCTCACTAGAATACTTAATTTATACAATGACATCTCATTGGAGAATGAGTCATGCGTAGTGATGCATAGATACGCAAATACACACAGAGCTGATAGTGCCAGTTCTGGAGATTGGCTTTACCACGAGCAATACGTGTGGATAACACCGGAATGCCATAGGAGTTAAAATGAGTAACTAGATTATTGACTCTACTGCAAGTGGGAGACTGAAGGAGATATGCCCTAGAGTACAATAATAAAGATGTTTTTATTGACATATTTCATTAGTTCATGATAGTTTTGTATCATGCTGGAACTACATTAAGTGGAACATTAATACATGTGTGGTCTATAAACAAACCAGGTCCCTAGTATCATCTAGACTAGTTCGTTGGACAACTGATGATCGAGGTTTCCCGATTATGGACTTTACCACGTCAACTGACAACGAGGTCACTTATAAAATGATGGACAACACCCAACCCATAGTGTTGAAATATGATCCAGTCACAAAGTTTAACACTGCGATATCTAGCAAAGCGTAGTGATTCAGTCCTTCGACCGTGAGATCATATTAATCACTATCTTCCAAGGCTGCTTTGATCACATCAACTGTCATATTCATATTTGGGTGACCATAAAGGTGTGCATCAGGGATTCTAGAGGAACTTTTGAGGCCTGTGTATCAAGACCATGATTTTCCCATCCGAGTGACGGATAGATACCCTAGGCCCACTCGATAAGTTTGCAAACATGTGACTAGGTCACGGGGATGTAATATCACATGAACAAGTAAATGTGTTTGTCGATAACAAGGTCGAACTTAGGTATGTTGATACTAGGAGATAAGATCTTGGACAAACTATCATAGAGCAAAGGGAATGAGACTCGACGTTCAAGGTTCAAGCGATCAAGTTATTCGTGGAATGCATGGGAGCCATTATGTGTTTATAGATACCACTATTGTTCATTGATTGGAAAATGTGTCGATCATGTCTGTGTATTCCCGAGCATTAGGGTGTCACAATTAAGGGTAGAGACGCTTAGGGATTGATCCAAGAACGTAGGAGAAAAGAGAGAGAACTCCGGGATTGTTCCGAGGAGATACTGAAAGTGTTTCGGGGATATCCGATGATGGTCGGAGGGGTCCAAAAGGTGTTTCAGAATGATAGGTATTAAATAATAGGGATTTCTATATTCGTGCCCCTGGTTCGTTAGTTGTAATCAGTTTTCCCAGTCGCTTAACTTTTCCTCACTTTTGCCCCTCTCCTTCTTAGAAATCCATCAAAGAGCTCGAATGGCAGCTGCCGTCAGGTTGACCGTTGGCTGACGTGTGGGGCTGCGCGGTGTGGGACCATGTGGGGTCGTTTGGTCAGGAACGCGTTATGCTGACGTGTGGGGTCGCGCCATGTGGGGCTGCGTGGGGCAGGTCTGTTGGTAACGCGTTATGGGGGACGTGGTGTGGGACCATTTAGGGCGCGTTTGATGGTTACATGCGCCATGTCGCCTAAATTGGAAGTTTTCTTTTTTGTTAATTTTATGATTGGCCTTTTTAAGAGCGCCTTTTCCCCCTCTCTCTCTCGCTAACAGTTGTTTTTTTGTCCAAAAAGGTAGCGAATCTAGAGAAGCTTCTCTCTCCATTTCATTGTTCCTTTTGACCCTCGTTTTTCCCAATCTGGTAGCAAATCTAGAGCAGCAAATCTAACCAGCACCATAAATATATTCAGTAAACAGAGCAGATGTAGATAAAGCATCTGATATAGGATATATATATAGCAGATGTAGATAAAGCAGCTAATATAGGATATATATAGTAAAGTACTTAACAAGGTTCAACAATTAGGCTGCTCAGCAGTAGCAGCGGACAAGTTCAACATAGATAATACAAAAGAAACCACTTTACAGCAGCAGCATCAGCAGCACAAGATCAGTGGCCCCTCATGGCCTCCGCCAGGAAGGCCTCCTCCTCCCTCTGGCGCCTCCTCCACTTATTGCTGCCCAGTCCCTTGACCTTGGGCTCCTTGGGCTTGATTAGGGGCATGCGACCCTCCTTGATGGCCACCTTCTAGATGTTGTGGAGGTGAAGACCGAGCGCTCGGTGCTTGGCTCTGAAGCCATGGATGTTCATGGACTCGCTACAGGTCCTCACGTCCTCGGCATGCTTCATGAGGGAGTTGAATTCGGTGGCGCGGAGCCTCCTGGTGGTGCAGAAGGGGCACCTATAGACATCACAGGCGAAGAAGTTATCATACTAGCCAGACTTCAGCCTCCTCAGCACCTGACGAGTCTTGGTGTCCTTGGACTCATCGTCGCTACAAACATCGCTGCAGACATCACTGCTATCCTCCTGTTGGAACAACAATAGTGTGCAATAAGGACATGACTGAGATACCTTGATTATCGGGATTGATTATTTCCATAACTTAACCGATTGAGATCCCCTGATTATTCCCCAAATCTCAAACCAAATCGAATACTGATCCCAACTACGAACAGGGGGATTCATCGAAATACAAGATCTAACACAAGAGGATTAGCTACTGCAAAAATACAAACAGCTGAACCCTAATAACGTACGATCTAGCATCTAACGATGGGAATGGGGGAAGAACAAGGGAAGGGGAGAAAACCCTAGTTACCTATGACCATGGGCTGGCGATGCTGGTGTCGTAGGGATTCTCCAGCCTGATGTAATCATCCTCCTCGTAGGGGTCCTAGCCGAGCAGGATCTGCCCGAGACCGGCGAGGGCCTCCTCGTAGGCGGCTATAGCAGAAGTGGGGACGGGGGTCTGGATGGGGACGACGGATGCCTTCGATGCCTCGATGGTGGCATGTACGGGGATGGGGGCCTCCTCGCCGGCGGTCTTGGAGGCACCGATGGACACCGCACCGTGCTTCTCCATCACCAGCGTGATTGGGGTTTTCTTGGGGGTTTGTAGAAGGTGATGGGACAGTGGAGACGGTTGAGTGAGCGAGTGAGTGATGAGTGAGAGTGAGGAGGCCTCTATAAAGGAGAAGGGATCGACATTTTGTTGCACCACCGTGCACCACGTAACCGTGTACGCTACTGCACCGTGCACGGCCACACGTGTCCTCTACCGCCTCATGCACCGCACACGCGTACCATGAGTCACGTTTTCCCTCGTGTCTAACCCTGGCGACTTAGTTCTGCTCAGTTATACCCTCGAGTGTAACACTAGCAGTTTGGTTGTACCCAGTTTTGCCCTCCAGTACTAACACTGCCGTGTGCAATATACTCAGTTTACCCTCCGGTGGCTGGTCAACAGAGAGTCAACGAATGGGTTTTAGCTAGCTAATTGAGTCATATTATGCACAACGAATTCAAAAAGATCAAAACATAGTGGTATCTATCCAGGGAGTCTTATTATGTGACCTGCCACCATAAGAAATATATATATATCAAGTTTTAACCTAAATCACCACTAGTCAAATCACCTACTATCTATGAAGGTTCATGACTTTCTACTCAAGTCTCTTCACAAAACATTCCTCCCCAAAACATAGTTTGTCTAAATGAGGAGATAATTGTCAAACTGGTGTATATTTGAATTGCAAATAGTTTGATGTATGCCAAGATGTATTTTATTGTACAAAAGACGCATTTTCCATTTTTTAAATCTCTTTCTATTTTCTATTTAAATCCCTTTGTTGGTCTTGCCCTTGGTTTTTAAGTTCTACTCAGTTTTTCTCTTGGTTCTTAAGTTCTACTAAGTTTTCCCCTCTCTTAGTCACAATCTCTCACACCTGTGCTCATCTTGGCTGCTACGCTCTGATTGGTTAAGACAGTTGTCATGCGGATCGTGCCCACCAACCGTTGATCCTCTGTGATCTAGCGGACATGATGACCCCTATATCTGTCGGGAGGCACCCTCTATCCATGCAAAATAACGAGTTTGCCACCAGTACTTTAACTCCATAAACAAATGATTTTGAATATAATTTGAAGGGAAAGTGTTCAAAGGTGTATAATTTGTGCATTACATTCCACTCTATAAAAATGATAATCTCTCAAGATTTTCTTAGCACAATATTATCACGTATTAAGTGCGATTTCAAAGAGTTCAAATGTGTATAATTTTCGTATATGCAAGTTTATACATTATATTCCACTCTATGAAAATGGGGGAGAAAATGACAATCTCTCAAAAATTTGCTAGAACATCATTATCACGTATTAAGTGCGATTTCACAATGTTCAAAGGTTTGAAATTTTCGTATACGCAAGTTTATGCATTATATTTCACTCCATGGAAATGATAAATGATCATGATTTTATTAGCACAACATTATCATGTCCTAAGTACAATTTCAAAGAGTTTAAAGGTGTATAATTTTCGTATATGCAAGTTTATGCATTACATTCCACTATATGAAAATGATAATCTCTCGAAATTTTCTTCACACAACATTATCACGTATTAAGTGTGATTTCAAAGAGTTAAAATGTGTATAATTTTCGTATATGCAAGTTTTTGCATTACATTCCACTCTATGAAAATGGGGGAGAAAATGATAATCTCTCAAAATTTTGTTAGCACATAATTATCAAGTATTAAGTGCGATTTCAAAGTGTTCAAAGGTTTATAATTTTCGTATATGTAAGTTTGTGCATTACATTCCACTCTATGAAAATGATAATCTCTCAAGGTTTTCTTAATCTCTCAAAAATTTGTTAGCACATCATTATCACGTATTAAGTGCAATTTCAAAGTGTTCAAGGTTTATAATTTTTGCATATGCAAGTTTGTGCATTACATTCCACTCTATGCAAATGATAATATCTCAAGATTTTCTTAGCACAACATTATCACATATTAAGTGCAATTTCAAAGAGTTCAAAGGTGTATAATTTTCGTATATGCAAGTTTATGCATTACATTCCACTCTATGAAAATGGGGAAGAAAATGATAATCTCTCAAAAATTTGTTAGCACATCATTATCACGTATTAAGTGCCATTTCACAGTGTTCAAAGGTTTATAATTTTCGTATACGCAAGTTTATCCATTATATTTCACTCTATGGAAATGATAAATGATCAGGATTTTATTAGCAAAAACATTATCATGTCCTAAGTGCGATTTCAAAGAGTTCAAAGATGTATAATTTTCATATATGCATGTTTATGCATTACATTTCACTATATGAAAATGAAGCTAGACAAAGGGCTATCGTCGCTGGAGAAGAAGAAGAAAGGGGAGGCAACGACACGGGCGCGAGGCTAGCTCGGGGTCCCGTCTTGCAATGCCAACCTGGGTAAGTTGTGGGTTCGGTGCTCACATGGATAAGCTGTGGGTCCGATGCTGATCTGGATAATTGGAAAGAGGTGTCCACTATGGGAACCGACTGAACGCGGCCCCACTTGTTAGCATGTAATGGCAAGGGTCCACTACGGGACCCGACAGAACACGGCCCTACTTGTCAGCACGTAACAATGAGGGTACACTATGGGACCCAACTGAACGCGGCCCCACTTATCAGCACGTAACGAAAAGACTGACGAACAATGAGTTTTTAGACCATGTGAGAGTTTAATAGAAGGAGATGGGCAAAAGGGAGGAAAAGTTAAGTGCCTGGGGAAAACTGAGTACAACTAATGAACCGAGGGCAGGAAAATAGAAATCCCTAATGAACCGAGGGCAGGAAAATATTGTTTAAATTGGATTTTGGGGGCGGCTCACCTAATTGGGCCTCACTAGAGGAGGCCCAAGAGGGGGTCGCCGCCCTAGGGAAGGCCTTGGGAGGCCGCCGGACACATGTGGGCCTCCCACCACGTGAGGCCCAAGTGGGTACTGGCCAGCTCCGCCGCCTCCACCTTCTCCCTTTGATTAGTCCCACCCCAGGACTTTGAGGGAGGTAGTACCTCCCTTCCACCTATATAAAGAGTGGTACCCCTCTCCCCAAATCTATCCCTTCAATTGGTTTTGCCTATTCTCTCTCCCTCTCTCCCTCTCCCTCATGTGTGGTTCCCAAGATTGGAATTGCATACGTGGATTAGGGTTTCTCCACCATACGCACGTCATCGTGCTACTGGACTCAGTCCGGATCAATCTTCTTCCGATGCTTTGCTGGACTGGAGCACGGGAGACATCTCTACACCGTATGCATGTAAGTCCACGAGGCACTACCACTTGTGGTGCTTTTGCTTGGAGCTTGGAGCTTGGACGTCAACATGACCATGAGGTCGGCTACGTCAGACAAGGAGCAAGGGTTGACTTGCGAGGAGCTTCACGACTTTCAGGTCAGCTATGAGTACGACTCATCCATGTTTCCCTGGGAACGTTAACCACTTTCGGTCTTCAAAGGTATTAACATATAATCCCCACTCGTTACTTTATATCTACATAGATAGATCTTGGTTAGGTGTGTTCACACCATAGAAAAAATTGTTTTCTGCCGCGGAACCCCTTCAGTAAATTCATGAAAATTACCAGGGGTGTGATCAAGTTCACAATGCTAGCGGACAAGGTATGGATATTTCACATATTGGTCATTCAGTTTTGCACACCCCGCATAGCTCTATACAATTTCGAGATGTTTTACATGTTCCTAGTGCCTCCATGAACTTGCTTTCTTCTCATAAACTTGCTCTTGACAATAATTCCTTTATTGAAATTCACCCTTTCTTTTTGTTGATTAAGGATTAGGCAATGCAGCACATCATGTTTAGAGGTTCGTGTCATGGTGGCATGTATTGCCTTGTTCTAGTCTCCACGAGTTCATTCAAGCATGCTCTTATCACCATCAAGCCGACCTCCTCCACGTGGCATCGTTGTCTACACCATCCTTCGTCTTTTATTATTTAGCAAGTTCTTATGAAAAACAATCTCTCGCACATTGCAGAACTAAATTCTTACATATGTGATCCATGTCAACAAGCTAAGAGTCATCAGCTACCATACCATCTCACCACTAGTGTTTCTATTGTTCCATTGGAACAAGTTTTTTTATGTATGGGGTCCTGCTGCTTTGTTTGTAGGCAAACATGCATATTACGTAAGCTTCATTGATGATTTCAGTAAATTTACTTGGATCTATCTACTCAAAAAACGTTCTGATGTGTATTAGGTGTTTCTTAATTTTCAACAGTTTGTTAAGTGCAGATTTAACAGGAAGATCATTACTATGCAAACCGTTTGGGGTGGTCAATATGAAAAACTCAACAGTTTCTTCCAAAAAGTAGGCATTACTCATCATGCTTCATGTCCTCATGCTCATCAACAAAATGGTTCTGCTAAATGCAAACATAGACACATTATTGAAGTTGGTCTTGCTTTACTTGCTAATTCCTCCATGCCTTTGAAATACTGGGATAATGCTTTTCTTACAGCCACCTTTCTTATAAATATCCTACCCACAAAGGTTCTCAACTTTGAGACTCCTATAGAAAAAATTCTTCAAATAAAACCCAATTATGAACCCTTTTGTGTTTTTGGCTGTGCTTGCTGGCTTAATCTTCATCCCTACAACAAACACAAATTATCTTATCGTTCCAAATGATGTGTTTTCTTGGTTATAATCCTCTTCATAAAGGAGTTAAATGTATTAATGTGTCCATTAGCCGTGTCTATATCTCCAGGGATGTTGTGCTCGAAGAAAATGTCTTCCCTTTGGCTTCGTTGCATCCCAATGTTAGTCGTCGTCTTAGTGAAGAAACTATCCTGCTTCCCCTAGAAACATCCTCTTCGGGATTTGATGATAGGGGTGTGCATCCTAATGACCATTACTTGCACCTTTTTCCTATTGTTGATCCCCCGCAGGTTGCATCTGAAGAGGAAACTACACAAAATTCGGCTCATACCGGGGAAAACGGTACATCAAATGATGAAGAACACCAACTGGACACTACAGGACAAGGAAACATGGACCTCGGTGTTGATGCTTGTCCAGAATCCCCTTCGAGCTCCACACCGACGTCACCTATGCGGGCTTCCTCTCCTGGCCGCACACACACGGCCTTATGCGCCTGGTGGTGGGCAACGCTCGCGGACTCCGTCTCCCGTCCGCGACGCGTCGACATCGCCTTGGTCGCCCCACGCCGCGACAACGCCTGGCCTGTGGTCCCCATCTCCCGCCCATGATGCGACGATGCCGCCTGGCCCGCGGTTCACGCTTCCTATACAAGGCGCGATGATGCCTCCTTTTCCTGACGCAGGAGACAACAACAATGGCAGGATCAGCGCAGGCACAAGATCTTTTGTGGCTGCTGAAACTACTTCTTGTCCTGTGGTTGAACCTCATACACGTCTACAAAAAGGTATTAAACAACCTAAAATACATACTGATGGTACAATTAGGTGGACAATGTTAACATCTACAGGAGAACCAAAAAAACTTCATGAGGCTCTCATTGACACAAACTGGAAGAATGCAATGCAAGATGAGTATGATGCCCTTCTTATTAATAAAACATGGCACCTTGTACCAACAAGCTCCAACAAAAACATCATTGAATGCAAATGGGTTTATCGTATCAAGAAAAATATTGATGGTACGACTGATAGATATAAAGATCATCTAGTTGCAAAAGGTTTCAAACAAAGGTATGCCATAGATTATGAGGATAATTTCAGTCATGTTGTCAAGGCTGCAACTATTAGACTTGTTCTTTCATATCAGTTTCTAGAGGTTGAAACTTGCAGCAGCTAGATGTCAAGAATCCGTTCTTACATGGTGTTCTAGAAGAGGAAGTTTATATGAAACAACCACCTGTTTCTGAGTCTTCCGCTACTCCAAACTATATTTGCAAACTTGATAAAGCTCTTTATGGTCTGAAGCAGGCTCCAAGAGTGTGGTACTCTTGCCTTAGCTCCAAACTTCACACTTTGGGGTTTGTTCCTTCCAAGGAAGATACTTCCTTATTTATGTTTAACAAGGCAGGTGTCCAGATGTACCTTCTTATTTATATTGATGATATTATTGTAACAAGTTCCTTAGATAAAGCTATTACAGCCCTTCTTCAGAACTTAAGTCATGAGTTTGCTCTCAAGGATCTAGGTGAGCTTCATTATTTCTTGGGTCTTGAAGTTTGTTAGAAATAATGGGCTAATTCTTTTAAGCCTATGTGTGATTTTAGATTTTCCCTAAATCTCAAAGCCCATGTGTGTGGAAGCCCATGTGTGATTTGGCCCAAGTTGGTGGCAGCTCACATGTGAGTGGAATGGGAGCTAAAGTTTAGTCTCACATGGAAAGTTGGAGGAGATTTACACCACCTTATAAGGTGGAGTGGTTCACCACTTAGTAAAGTGAGTGAGAAGAGGAGAAATACACACACGCTGCTCCTCCAACGACATCGCCGCTCTCACGCACGCACACTCGCTTGTCTCGTCACGACACGTGCGTGCCGTGGCTTGTGGGAATCTCGCCGAGTCGAGCTTTATTTTTGCTGCTTGGGAAAACTGGTGCGGTTTTGACAGACATGTCAACAGTTAGTAAATTCGGGTTGCTCCCGGATCATGGGCTATCAGTAACCGACCCGAACATGCGCAACATGGGCTTTGTCCACGGCGTGCCCTATGTGGGTTTCCCGATCCGCTCTATATAAACGCTTGTGCGCCTTCCACCACATACACACCGAAAGCCAATCTAGGGTTTTGCCTCCTCTCTACTTGCGCTGCCACCGTAGTCTACTCCATCCCGCTTGCCGACATGCACTGGCGGACGGGAGAGAAGGTCTCTGGAACCACTCACCTTTGTGATCCTGTACGGGAGAGGGCTAATAAGGTTTTTGGGAAGCGCTTTGTGCGACTGCTCGAGTTCTTCATCATGGGTCATCTTCCATCCAAGTCAGGCGGTGCTGCCTACCATCGTCTTCGCCGCCGTCTGCTTCGATCAGTCTTTCCCGACATCACTACGGCTACTTCATCGACAACCAATCAGTACGTATACCGTGATCGGATCTGTTGTCATACTATGGTTGTTATTGCGTATGCACTACTTCTGCTCGTGTTGATCAATATATCTAGTATGTTAGAGGTTCACGTGATTGTAGCTATTACTACTATGATTTATATTCTAGAATTAATTGTGGAAATTGTGCCTAATAATCCAACAATCCAAAAACCTTATTATAGGAAATTTCCTGAGTTAAACATGGGACACTTGGCTGATGCGATGAAGCCGAAAAAGTTTACCGGTGTTCATTTTAAGAGGTGGCAGTATAAGACCACTATGTAGCTGCAAGCTCTAAAAGTATTCGAGGCTAGTGAGGGTTTACCTAAAGGAACTATATCTGAGCAAGATCAGAACAAGTTCAAGGAAACCAATCTTGCCTTTGTGGGATGCGTTCTGAGTGTTCTTGACAACAAGCTGTTTGATGTGTACATGCACATCAAAGATGGAAAAGATCTCTGGGAGGCACTGAACGCTAAGTTTGGTGTAACAGATGCTGGCAGTGAACTGTACATCATGAAGAACTTTTATGATTACAGGATGGTTAACAACCGTTTTGTAGTCAAACAGGCTCATGAGATACAGTGCTTTCCCAAGGATCTTGAAATCCTTAAGTGTATCTTACCCGACAAGTTTGTGGCTGGGTGCATAGTTGCAAAGTTGCCATCTTCATGGAGGAACTTCGCCACAACTCTCAAGCATAAGAGACAAGAGATATCGGTTGAAAACCTGATAACGTCTCTTGATGTTGAGGAGAAGGCTCGGGCTAATGACACTGCTGAGAAAGGAGGCGAGGGGCAGTCTAGCGCCAACATGGTGTAGAAGAGGACCTTCGGCAAGAACAAAGGGAACTATAAGCCCTCCTTCAACAAGCCTGAAAAGACTATAACCTTCAAGAAGAAGAAGTCGAACAAGGCCGAGCTAGGTTGCTTTACCTGTGGAGAGCTCGGTCACTTTTCTAAGGACTGCCCGGAATGTGCAGATCGCGAAGGGAAAAGCAGGAAGACTGTCAACATCATGACTTCTAGCAACACTGATGGGTATGATAATTTATTTACTGTTCTTTCAGTATTTCAATCACCATATTGGTGGATTGATACGGGTGCTAATGTTCATGTGTGTGCTGACATCTCTATGTTCACTTCTTATCAGGTCGCACGGGATTCTTCTGTCCTAATGGGGAATGGATCATATGCTTCTGTTCATGGTGTTGGCACTGTGGATCTGAAGTTTACTTCCAAAAAAATCATGCAGCTGAGGAACATGCAGCATGTCCCTACTATGAACAAGAATCTCGTTAGTGGCTCCCTTCTATGCAGAGATGGGTTCAAGGTTGTGTTATAGTCTAATAAAGTCGTTGTTTCGAAACATGGACAATTTATTGGTAAAGGTTATGAGTTTGTAGGCTTGTTCCGTTTCTCTCTTTTAGAGTTTTGTAATAAATCCATGAATCATATTTGTGGCGATGTTAATGATGATACAAGTGTTTGGCATTCTCGTTTATGTCACATTAATTTTGGTTTGATGTCTCGGATGTCCAACATGAGTTCGATTCCGAATTTCACTATTGCCAAAGGTTCTAAGTGCCATAGTTGTGTGCAATCAGAGCAACCTCGAAAGCCTCACAAGGCTGCCGAGGAGAGAAACTTGGCACCTCTAGAACTCATACATTCTGATCTATGTGAGATGAATGGTGTGTTGACAAAAGGTGAAAAGACATATTTCATGACGTTGATTGATGATGCGACTAGATACTGCTATGTTTATTTGTTGTGTACTAAAGATGAAGCCTTAGACTACTTTAAAATTTATAAAGCCAAAGTTGAAAATCAATTAGAGAGAAAGATCAAACGTCTTAGGTCAGATCGTGGTGGTGAATATTTTACCAAAATCTTTGACGAATTCTATGAGGGACATGGTATTATTCGTGAGAGGACGCCTCCCTACTCGCCCCAATCAAACGGGGTTGCCGAGAGGAAAAAACCGCACGCTCACTGACTTGGTGAATTCCATTTTAGCCCCTGCTGGTTTATCAAAGGCATGGTGGGAGGAGGCTTTGTTGACTTCATGTCATGTCCTGAATAGAGTTCCTAACAAGAATAAAGAAAAGACCCCTTATGAGGAATGGGCTGGGAGAAAACCATCACTTCGTATTTGCGCACTTAGGGGTGCTTGGCGAAGGTCAACATACTGATTCCCAAGAAACGCAAACTTGGACCTAAGATAGTGGATTGTATCTTTTTAGGATATGCTCTGTGGAGTATAGGCTATAGATTTTTAGTGGTTAAGTCTGAGGTTCCTGATATGCATGTTGATACTATAATGGAATATCGTGATGCAACATTCTTTGAGAATATGTTTTCTATGAAAGATATGCATAGCACTGCTAGAATTTCTTCTGAAATACTTCCTGAATCTAGTGCATCTATTTAGAATTTTGAACAACCACATGAGAAAGTCCTAGAGAAGGATGATGATGAACCTCCCACAAGGAGTAAGAGACAGAGGATTGCAAAATCCTTTGGTAATGATTTCATCGTGTACCTTGTGGACGATACTCCCATATCCATTGCTGAGGCATATGCATCTCCTAATGCAGATGATTGGAAAGAAGCTGTCCAAAATGAGATGGACTCGATTCTTTCTAATGGAACTTGGGAATTATCAGAATGTCCCTATGGGTGTAAACCTGTGGGATGTAAGTGGGTGTTCAAGAAGAAGCTAAGGCCTGATGGTACTATTGATAAGTACAAGGCACGGCTTGTAGCAAAGGGCTACACATAGAAAGTAGTACTACTGTCCCTGGCTGCCTCTTATGGTCTTCTCGTTCATCAAATGGATGTGAAGACAATTTCCTTAATGGAGAGTTGGAAGAGGAGATCTATATGGATCAGCCAGATGGGTTTGTGGTAAAAGGTGAAGAGACAAAGATGTGCAAGTTTTTAAAATCTTTATATGGCCTAAAACAAGCACCTAAGCAATGTCATTAGAAGTTTGACAGAACTCTACTTTCTATTGGCTTTGTCATTAATGAGGCTGATAGGTGTGTGTACTATCGCCATGGTGGGGGTGATAGTGTTATATTATGTTTGTACGTGGATGACATTCTGATCTTTGGTATAAAAATGAGGGTGATAAATGAAGTCAAGTCTTTCTTGTCAAAGAGTTTTGATATGAAAGATCTGGGAGAGGCTGATGTGATTCTGAACATCAAGCTTATTAAGAACGAGAATGGGATTACTTTAACGCAATCTCATTATGTTGAGAAGGTCTTGAGCCGATTTAGCTTTATTGATGGCAAGACTTCTCCAACACCTTATGATCCCAGTTTGACTTTGCGAAAGAATAGGAAGGAACCAACAGACCAGTTGAAATATTCAAAAATTGCTGGTTCTCTCATGTACTTAGCAAGCGCTATAAGACCCGATATCTCTTTTGCTGTGAGCAAGTTGAGTAGGTTCATGTCTAACCCGGGTATTGATCATTGGCATGCACTTGAAAGGGTCATGCGCTATCTATATGGTGCAATGAGCTATGGGATTCTATTCAGGACACCCTGTTCTGCTTGAAGGATATAGTGATTCGAACTAGATCTCTGACGTTGATGAACTCTACACCACGAGCGGGTATGTGTTTACCCTTGGAGGTGGTGCAGTGTCATGGAGATCTCGTAGACAAACCATATTGACGAGGTCAACTATGGAAGCAGAACTTACTGCTTTAGACACATCCACTGTTGAGTCAGAATGGCTGCGTGAGCTCTTGATGGACTTGCATGTGGTTGAAAAACCTGTGCTGTCAATCCTTTTAAATTGTGGCAACCAAACTGTTATTGTCAAAGTGAACAATTCTAAGGATAACGCGGAGTCATCAAGACACGTCAAGAGGCGTTTGAAGTCTATCAGGAAATTGAGAAACTCCGGAGTAATAACTGTTACGTATATTCAAACAGATAAAAACCTAGCAGATCCTTTTACAAAGGGACTGTCACGAATTGTGATAGAAAATGCATCGACGGAGATGGGTTGAGACCCATGGATGTTACACCATAGTGGTAACCCAGCCTATATTATCGGAGATCCCGTGAATTAGGATCTGGGAAGAACAAGCTAGTGGTTTGACTGAGGAGAGTATTTTGTAACCCTCTCTATGTGAAGATGCATAACTTTCAAAATCTATAAGACAGGTTGGCAACATGCCTTAATGTGTTTTTGTTGGCTATAACTAGCAAAGATGCCGTCCTATAAGGCATTCTTGAAAGAACAAACATATATGAGCTCGACTGTAAACGCCGCGGTCTATGAGACTTGGGTGGTCTCTAATAAACTTATGAAGAGACCAGGGAGTATGACGCATATGCTCCAACCCGCGGGGTAGGCTACTGGCAGCCAGGTACTAGTTATGATTTTGAGTGAAATCTATTGGCACCAAACTTGCAATTTAAGGTTCGTCCATTGTTCAAGTTGCTAGTAGACGTAGCTCAATATTCTAGACGGAAGTTCAACTTAACAGTCTCTGTTAAAACCCTAGTATATAAACAAGTAGCGAGGATTGGTAAATCTTCAAATGGGCATTTGAGATCCGGTGGGGGATTGTTAGAAATAATGGGCTAATTCTTTTAATCTCATGTGTGATTTCAGATTTTCCCTAAATCTCAAAGCCTATGTGTGATTTGACCCAAGTTGGTGGCAGCTCACATGTGAGTGGAGTGGGAGCTAAAGTTTAGTCCCACATGGAAAGTTGGAGGAGAGATGCACCACCTTATAAGTGGTTCACCACTTAGTAAAGTGAGTGAGAAGAGGAGAACTACACGCGCGCTCCTCGTCCGACGACGCCGCTCACCCGCCCGCCCGCCCGTCACATCACGACGCGCGTGCGCCGCGGGTTGCGGGAATCTCGCCGAGGCGAGTTTTATTTTTGTTGCTTGGAAAAACTTGTGCGGTTTTGACAGACGTGTCAATAGTTAGTAAATTCAGGTCGCCACCATATACACACTGAAAACCAATCTAGGATTTTGCCTCCTCTCTGCTTGCGCTGCCACCGTAGTCTACTCCATCCGCTTGCCGGCGTGCACCAACGGACGGGAGAGCAAGTCTCCGGAACCACTCGTCTTTGTGATCCTATACGGGAGAGGGCGAATAAGATTTTTGGAAAGCACTCTGCGCGACTACTCGAGTTTTTAATCACGGGTCGTCTTCCATCCAAATTAGGCGGTGCTGCCTATCGTCGTCTTCGCCGCCATCTGCTTCGACCAGTCTTTCCCAACGTCACTATGGTGACTTCGTCGTCAACCGATCAGTACGTATACCGTGATCCGATCTATTGTCATACTATGGTTGTTATTGCGTATGCACTGCTGCTTCTCGTGTTGATCAATACATCTAGTATGTTAGATGTTCACGTGATTTTAGCTGTTACTGGTATGATTTATATTCTGAAATTAATTACGGAAATTATGCCTAATAATCCAACAAAGTTCACAAACATTCAAATGGCTTGCTATTGAATCAAGAAAAAATGCTACTGATTTACTTACAAGAGTTGGTATGGCTACATGCACGTCTTGTCCCACGCCACTGTCCTGATACCCTATCATTACATGATGTCGGTCTCCTTGGCCCTGAGGATAGTACAAATTACAGGAATGTGGTTGATGCTCTTAAGTATTTGACACGACCAGAATTATCTTTTTCAGTTAATAAGGCGTGTCAATTTCTTCATGCGTCAACCACTGCTCATTGGACAACAAGTAAGAGAATCTTAAGGTATGTTTATAGCACACATACAGTTGGTCTCACTTTTCAATAATCATCCTCGAGATTTCTCAGTGCATTCTCAAATGCAGACTAGGCTAGTGATTTAGATGGCAGGTGTTCTATTGGAGATTTTGCTATTTTCTTTGGTCCCAATCTATATAAAGCCCCTGCCAATGCTACAACTGAGTTAATTTGGGTTTAGGCTCTTGTTCGAAAACTAGGTGTACGACTACAAGAGAAACCATGTTTATGGTGTGACAACCTTGGTGCTACTTTTCTGTCTGCTAATCATGTCTTTTATGCTCGTACTAATTATATTAAGATTGATTTCTATTTTATTCGAGAAAGGGTTGATAGCAAGCAACTTGATGTCAGGTTTATCTCTAGCAAAGATCACAATGTTGATTGTTTCACCAAGACTGTGCGCGAAGAAAGTTGATGAGTTCAAATCTAATCTCAACCTTTTCAAGGTTTCGATTAAGTGGCAGTGTTAGAGTTGTATACGTACTATGTATTTGCCATGTAGAGGACTTTTCTACTCTATGGTAGATGAAGTTTCGGCGCCGTGTCTCAGAAGGGTGCGCACGACCACATCGATGCTTCTCTAAATCTACGATAGCATCATGTGCCAGACTGCAAAAATTTCCGAGAGTAAGACTGAAACTCTACCGTGTATACGGGAATTACACGCAAGCTTACGGCTAAGATACGATTTGTATGGACAAAACTCTTATGTTGGATTTGTGATGAGTTTGACGGACCAATGATTTACGCTTGGTCGATCCGTTCCGGGTCGCCAGGACAAGATACTTGCATCTGCATGCAGAAGGGCGGTGCTAGAACTTCACGTTACGTGCCGTGCTCGGTCGCCGGCTGGGATCTACTGGTACGAGTTTTTGACCTGATTGCAGTACTCAACAGGCCGCGCACTTATTACGACCACCACGACTCGTGCAAGTTAACTCCACGCCATGAAACGTCGCGCGCCAGCCAGCCACAGTACATGCAGCAGTGTGTGCCGGCATACGCATGGCACTGGGATCCCGGCGGGCCGGCCGGCCCAGCGCACGTTACCATCGGCCAAATTCTCGCGGGACGGAAGAGGATTATCAGGGGGAGGCCGGCGAGCGAGCCGGGTTAGCTGCCCGGAATCACGGCTTCTGCTGCTCGCAGCTCGCCGCCCGGTGGCTGGGCCGGGTCAATGTGGGGAATGGACGGGCCGGGAGCTATCGTGAGGAGTTGACGGGAACAGGATTTGGCGGCGCTGATAGATAGGCGCGCCCGTGGATTTGGGGAAGAAGGCGGTGATTGGTTCAGGTTGGTTTTGGTTGACCGCCAGGCAGGGAGGAAGGGAAGGCGTCTCGGGGTTAGCAAGAGCTACTAGTGTATCTTACGTGTTCCAACTGAAATAACGGTCTCTCACGTGGGTATCTTTTGCCGATTTTGCTATTTCTCAGACGACTGAGATTTTCTTAAGTCTTAGTCACCTAAGAAAAGTGCAACCGTCTGTTTTAAAAAAGTACAACTGAAATCTACTTGTATTTTTCTGGCAGAAAAATGAAATTGCACTTTTCTGTTGGAAAAGTGCAACTGGAACGAGTTACACATTTTTTTTAACTACGGCTGCACTTTTCTTAGGTGATTGAGACTTAAGAAAATCTCAGTCGATTGAGACATAGACAAACCCATCTTTTGCTCTTGTGTAGGAGTACGTGGGTGTCACAGAAATAAATATACCGAAAACTCGCTGGATTGGAGATTGAAAAGAGTGCGCCCTTTTGAGCAAATTGATTAATTGACAGGTACTCCTCTGTCCTTAAATAAGTGTAATTTTATATTTTAAAACTTAAATTAAACCTTTTTAAGTTTGATCAAATTTATAGTAGAATTAATGTCACTACATGCATCTTTTCATAATGTATTGCTTTCATGTCATAACACTCATAAGTATTGCTACAATTTTCTATGAAGTTGTTCAAATTTTAAGAAGTTTGATTTAGAATAAAATCTAAAAGTACACTTATTTAGAAACATATGAAGTACTAGTAGTACATACGAATCTTTATGGAGGCGCTGTTTTGGAGAATCTTCATCGGAGTCTAGGTGTAGTCATAACTTGTGGTGCTCTTGCTGCCAAGAATCTCTAATTTTTTTGGGATGGTCTTTTTTCTTTTTCTTCTTTTGGCTGTGTGAATCCTTGATGTCTAGATTTTCACTACATATTATGTTGTTGTAGAGCCTAGATGTAATTGGTACCATCTTGATATCAACATATTCACTTTATCGAAAAAAGTACGTACGAACTAGCCACAAACGGTTTCGAGACGATGGTTCTCTGCCACAGTGTCACTAGATAGGTACTACTAGATCTAAGAAGCAAGGCTTGCAATTTGTCACTAAAACCAAGGACCCAAACTGCCAATGTGCCATGGATGCATGGTCCCGGTCCGTCGAACCTCGATTAAGGATCGGATAAGTGAACTATACACAAAGGACCGCCCCCCTCTATGAGCTAGGACGTACGTATAAAGGGGTAGCTAATTAAATTTCAGATGGACATAACATGTTTGACCCCTAGCCATGTGTGCCATATGCATGGCACAATCCAACGGGAGCCACCGAGATCTGTCTGCATGCATGCATGCATGTGGGTGCTCTCCAAGTCCCACCATTTTGCCGCCTATAAATAGAGGAACATTTGACCCACATAGCTCACACCATTCCACGTCTCCTCGTCTCCTCCCAATCCTTGCAAAGCCCACGAGATCCATCCTAGATTCCTAGCAACTTTAGCCATGGCTTCCAGGTTCATGCAGCTCATGTCGTCGTTCATAGCGGTAGCCGTTCTCGCGTTGCTCATCCACCCTTGCGCGTCCACCGAGTTTCACCGCAAGCTCTCCAGTTGGTCCACCGCCGGCGCTACATGGTACGGCGCAGCCAATGGCGCCGGAAGTGATGGTATGTTCCATGTGTTATGAGTCACCTCGGTCAGTGATCACCGTAGTGTCCAACCTGATGTCTGATGTGTTACGTTAGAAATCAAAAGTAGCTCATGTCTTACATCACGCTTGCTAATTTGTACAGGTGGTGCATGCGGGTACAAGGGTGCCGTCTACACGGCACCGTTCTCATCCATGATCGCCGCCGGCGGCCCTTCCCTGTACAAGTCTGGCATGGGATGCGGCTCTTGCTACCAGGTATATACAACTCGTACTGAACGCATTCGGACATGCACGCTAACACACAGTGTGACACATAAGTTTAGTACGGCGTCGTGTTTGTGACGTTTTGGCTATACATGTATATGCAGGTGAAGTGCTCTGGTAACGCCGCCTGCTCTAGCAGCCCCGTGACGGTGGTGATCACGGACGAGTGCCCCGGCGGCCCTTGCCTGAACGAGCCGCACTTCGACCTCAGCGGGACGGCGTTCGGTGCCATGGCCAAGCCCGGCCAGGCCGACCAGCTCCGCGGCGCCGGCGTCCTCGAAATCCAGTTCACCCGGTACGTATACGTATCTTACGCACGCATGAATGCAGGTAGCTAGCCACACTCTCGCCGTGCACCACCTGGAACGGCCAGGGGTACTACACGCCACATGCACCTCACGCAGCTCCGGAACATCCGATAATTTCTTACCTTTGTCGCCACAGACCATGCACGGGCCGGCACATGTACTGTTTCAAGCTGTCCATCAATTCTCTGAGTTAATCGAGTTTCTGTTACCTCGCACCCGCAGCGTGCAGTGCAACTGGGCTGGAGTGCAGCTAACCTTCGTCGTGGACGCCGGCTCGAACCAGCAGTACTTCGCCGTGCTCGTCCAGTACCAGAACGGCGACGGCGACCTCTCGGGCGTCGAGCTCATGCAGAGCGGTGCCGGGGCGGCGTGGGCGCCGATGCAGCACTCGTGCGGCGCTGTCTGGAAGTTCAACGCCGGCTCGGCCCTGCAGGCGCCGCTCTCGCTCCGCCTGACCTCGAGCTCTGGCACGAAGCTCGTCGCCAGCAACGTCATCCCCGCCGGGTGGAAGGCCGGCGCCACGTACCAGTCGGCGGTGAACTACTAATCAATATGCTACTCTTTCTTAAGTAAATGTTTTATGCTATGTGTGTACGCGCGTGTCGGTTGCCTATACATTGGATGTGCAACATGTAACCAATAAGTAGTGTGTGTGTTTGTGTGTGGTAGTTCGTTGGGTAGCGCAGTACTACTACTACGAACTGAAATAAGGGCAACATGCTGATGAGGAGGAGGCGCAGATGCATGTATGGATATAGTTCTCCCCTGTTGGCCGTTTAGTCAATGTTTATCTGGACCTGTAAAACATGTATGCAATGAAAACACAGTATATATAGTGCCTACTACTTGTTATATATCAATATATGCGTATCACTTTATGCTTATGCGATACTGTGTAAATGAGTATGTGTTCAATGTTTTCATGACGCCAAGACTTCTTTCAGAATTATATGGGGCACAGATGTGTGTGGCTGAACTGTGCAACAATCATTACAGCGGTGCGCCTTCGGATCGTTCGCTAGGTTGTCCAAGGACATGTTTGTAATTTTTAGTACTTTTAGGTTTGCTTGTACTTCCGTTTATGAGTATAGATCAGTCGAATTTTCGCAAAAAAAACACAAGTTACATCGGGTTGTATGAGCAGTTGGTTTAGGCGCCCCTACGGGAAAAATGTTATATGCTGAGTATCAGGCTGTTTGCCGAGTGCTTTTTCATGCCTAACTTTGCTGAGTGTTGCGCTCGGCAAACAAAAAAAATACTTATCAAAGCATAAATGTTTTTATAAGACACTCTCTTTGCAGTGTTTTTTTATAAAACTTTGGCCAAACAATTAAAACACAACAAGATGCATGTGTCCAATTGGATTTTAAAGACCAAACTTCATCCGCTCACCTTATTATGTTTCTATCCTCAAGGTACACATTACATGATCCATGTAAAAAATTTGGTATATTTCGAGGAAATTAAATGCATTTCTAGGCATTTTATGAATATAATAAAAAATTGAAATGCAAGTGCATAAACTAGTTGGCAAAATTGTGTTGAAAAATCATATTTGTGGTCTTGAGTCCATGTTTAGGCCTTATCCAATAAAAGGGAAGAAACTTCATACATCAGGGTGCAAGAGCATGACCCCAAACATGTAGTTTGTTGTTTTTTATAATTTGGAGAATGCAAAGGAAGTTTGAAAAGCATGAAACTGGCATGGTGACCTCATTTGACACCTAGAGGCAATGGTAAAAAATTGAGAAGGTTTTGCAAAAGTTGTGACATACATTTATTAAAAGGCGAACCATCCCTGAGGAAGAATCATGGTTTCGAGAGGCGATAGGCTAGCTTCGAAGGCGACGTAACTGTTACTGCATCTATTGACCTTGACATTTTTCTACAATCTAGATATACCATTATATGAGCCATGTAATTTTTTTGTATCTTTCAGGTTGTTTGCTATATTTATGTTGTTAAATGCATTTATAGGCATTTTGTGAATCTAATAAAAATTGAACTGCAAGGACATGAGCACGTTGGAAAAATTGTGTTGAAAAATCATATTTGTGTTCTTGACTCCATGTTTAGTCCTTATCCAAGAAAGGCAAAGAATTTCAAACATGAGGATGCCAAGGAGCGTCATGAAACATGGAGTTTGTTTGTTTTTAATTTGAAAATATGCAAATGAAGTGTGAAAACATGAAACTTGGCATGGTGTTGTGGGGACACCGGACTAGCTGCCCGAAATCCCCTCTTGCATTCAACCATGATCCCATGACCAGTGTGCCGTAGAGCATAATCGATATGATATCGAAATTTACTTCCATTACACTAAGGAACAATTATTACACATAAAGCCAACATCGCTTGTTTTCCATTGTGCCTTGCCGGTCTAAACCTCCCAACCATCAACACCGGAACTTCAGAAGAATGAAAGGCCCAAGTCACGCCTTAACCCTACATGCAAATGATCGGGAGAACGTAGTAGTTTGCATAGTCATCAACGAATCCTCCATCCATCTCATGCTCCTCCATTTTTGACCAAGTTAACGGCTAGGGATAATGTCAGGTGAGCACTTTTAAATGTACTCGCAAACCATCTTAGGATAAGAAGGAAGGTATTCAGGCATAACGAAGTAGGAAGGCTTTATGGTATGTTTCTTTTAAATAAAAATAGTTTTTCTTGTAGATATAGCATAAAACATTTTTCCAAGTACTAACTGCTAGATTCATGTTTATCCATCTCCAAATCAATTCCACCTTAATTCACCTCATAGACTAATTCCCCAACATCTTTTTTCATCATTAAAATATTTTTAGAGCCATTTCTAAGTTTAGTGTGGCCTCACTAAATGTCCATAAATGAGGACACGACTATTTGAATAGTTTGACACTCTGCAAAGGTTGTACATTTTATCAACAAGATTTGATATATCCTTCATGAGAGGCCATAAAAAAGTCATACGAAGGTATCCGAGGTTCGGATAATTAAAAAAACCTTTCACTTATCTACCCTAGTATAGGTACCTTCCGATGATAAGGCCTCTCATAACCCATATGCAAGCTCACTTCCCTCTTAGGAGAATGGCTCCACCTCTATGAGAGTCTCATGGTAGTCGTCCGACCGTAGTAAAATGTGGTGTATCATCCCTTAATAGGGGAGAAACCGGTTTCGATGGAAACAATTTGGATCCCTTATGGAATGACGAGGTAGCCCATACTAAACACCTATTTGTTAATCCCCTTACAATATAGGGGCAATGTGCTTGCACTTGTCAGGCTAGATATTAGCCGCACCAACACAAGGAAGTTTTTAGAACATCCTTCTCTTAATTCACCAATTAAACCTCCTTGAGTTCTACGCTTGGGAGAATCTTCTGAAGGTTTGCCCATATTTTTAGAGTGGTAGATGGTTAATTAATCTTATAGTTTCTTCTTACTTACCCACATAGGCTAAGCTTGATGCTCTTGATGTTAGATCAAGAGATATTCGATAACCAACCCAACAAGACTAGTAGGTTGGCAGCGGGGGGGTATTTTGGTATCTTCCTAAGAATCCTACTTAACCATAACCAACCTTAGGGAGACATAATCTAAATAGCTTAACTAAAAATTACTATAGTACCAGTAATAGATATGCGATGTGTAAAATAGAGAAAACATGCATAACAAAAATATAGGATAATGGGATGATGATTGATACATCCCAAATATATTACTTTTTCAAGTAATTTGCTCAATGATTTGCTCCTGAATCCCACCATACTTGAATAAAACTACTGAATCTGACGCTCTTTTAGCAAAAGTCTTCTTTCTATCTCTTTTCGTAGGAAATAAATCGGGGAAAATAATACACAAGTCTTTCACTATAAGAAGGACCCTAGGATTTGGAACCTCACGAGAAATGCCACGAGGCCCAAAAGATCACTGGTGGCGTGACCCAAGGTGGGGCCCATGCCACCTAGGCCTTTTTGTCCCTGGAGCATCGCCTCGTCGCCTCCTTTTGCGTACTCCCTTATATACCATAAAAATCTATCATGTCAGAAGCACGGACCCATTCGCGAAATAGAGCACCGCCATCACCATGATCTTCATTTTGGAGGCTAGATTGGTCCTGCTCTCCAACCCGGAGAGGGGGATTTCGACACCGTCTTCATCACCATCTTCATCAATGTCATCCCCAACATCCATGGGCTCACTCTCCATCACCATGAGTGAGTAGTTCTTTGTAGGCATGTGAGGTGGATGGGTATTGGATGAGTTGATCATGTAATCATGCATATGTATCGAGATTTTAGGTGTTTATCTTGAGGATATTCTTATATGGTGTTGATACACTTTTGCTATGTTCATTGCTTGTTACTAGGGCCCGAGTAATATTATTTTAGTACTGAACTTTTATTGCTCCATCATATATATGAGTTTGGTATTTATCTGCAAAGTGTGTATTACCTGTTATTGTGTTGAACCTACGAACCCTAAAGTGACAATTAGGGAAAACAGAGGAGAATATGTGATAGTTTGAGGATATTGTATGTTCATGGAGTGTTAATGCATTGTTGAGGGCTTTTCAAAAGGTTATACTTTAATTACCTATAGCTCCAAGTTCGTCCCAGTGAAATGGGCAGGTAGGGCGATAAATGTTGTGCAAATTCTCTTGGTTAATACACATAATTATATTTGGGACACATACCTACACACAACGGAGTTGGATATGAACACAGTGTTATTTGTATTTCATTATATTATCAATCTTATTCATGCAACACCCGATATCACTCATGCCTACGTTTTTAGCCACTAAAAGTTACAAGTTCACTACTTCCGGTGAAAATTGGAAATCTGATATTACTGTTTACTAATTTGATTTAATGTTTGGATTTAACTGCTCTAATCACCACTAGCTTCTTGAGTATATTGATATACAAGTGTGGTTGAGAGTGACATCTCAATTGCTAAAGTTTTATTGATATTCTTGTGTTCCCCTTGAGTCGAACTATAAATTTGGGTAATATTTCCCATCGAAGATTTCAGCGATCCCCTATACTTGTGGGCTTCAATGATAAAATGGCTTGGCTGGCTCAGCAAAGTGTCACTGGATGTCTTCTTCTTGCTAAAAAATCTCTTCCTTCCCTAAGTCCGCCAACGTTATCCTCTAATTGTCAAAATATAAAAACAATCATATAATTACCAAATAATCCCTAGACAATTCTTACAAGTATAAACAAGGTATAAATTGATAGATCATGATTTATAAAGTCCACATAAATTGGTTTGGACTCATTTAGAGTTATAGTTATTTTATTACTCCCTTCGACCCAAATTAGTTGACTTGGTTTTGTCTAGATTCGGAGGTATCTAACACTGAAACAAGTCCAGATACATTCAAATCTAGACAAATCTAAGTCAACTAATTTGAGTCGAGGGACACTACTGCAGAAATGCTTATAGACGCCAGATGATTAGTGATGGGAAAAACTATGTCTATCACTAGTAAGTATAGCTAGTGACAGGCAAAGATAAGCCTGTCACTAGTACAAAATACTAGTGACAGCCGTATACATATGACTGTCACTAGTGATACCAAGATGATATGGGGTGGCCCGATCTTCTCAGTAAGCGGATGGCGGTGATGATGGTGGATGATAGATAACTAGTCTATAGATATGAACTCTCCCGCTCGATCCCTGATGCCAATGCAACAGCTCTCGAACCTTGTAGGATATTCACAACACCACGCTCTTGCACACGCAGCCGTGACTACGAACGGTAGTATGCAATCTACTAATTCCCAATGGAACAACAGATCACACTCAATTATAGTTGGTAGATTCGAACACAGGGTAATTCCAGAGGTTCTATGAAAGAAACAACTCCAAAATAGTTTTAACGTGGTCTAACCTAAACTAGAGGGCGTTCTCAGGCTTATATGGCCGCCAGAACGTCCGAAAAACGCGAAACGAAAACGTGTCTGATACAGTTAGATCCGTCCGGATCTGATGGGAACTTTTTGGGCCGGATTATCCGGTCTAAGAGGGCCGGATTATCCGGAGGCCGGATTTTCCGGGGGGGAAATCCGGTCAAATATCTGCCCCGGTACTGAACGTCGTGCACGAAGTCCTTTGCAGAATCTCCAAAGCAGGGCCGGATTATCCGGGGTGTGGGGGCAGGATTATCCGGGGTCTTTTAGGCGTGGAAGTACTCATTGGAAAGATCTTGGAATTATCTATCCAACAAGTGCTTATTTGCTTGATTTGGAGTTCGTATGAGGAATCCACGTCCGTTTGAATTTCAGGACTTCTGTCTGTCCCAATTGAACGTTCCTTCTCTTCTATGATCTCCCTTGCTTGTATTGCGCCTTCCTCCCGCTCCTCCCTCGCGCATCCTTGGGCGATCATCATGTTGGGCTTCTCTTGTAGCCCTTCTCCTCCTCGCGCCATGCTTGTTTCTCCAACGAACCTGACCATACATAAATGCATAGACTTAGGCAGTATAAAGTTCTCATCAATCAAAGTACCAGATTCGTTTAGGAGTAAATTCACCTGTTGTTCAAGTAGCTTAGCACGAGCTCTTGTAATAGGTCCAATTCTAATCTCATTGGACTGGTCCTTTCTTGCAACAATTGTAGCATCTTCAGTAGTCATTGGGGTAGGTGTAATTGTAGGGATGTCCTCATCATCTCCCCCCCCCCTTCAAAAGGCGTCGACCTCGACGCTCCAAGGTCTTCTCCAGCATATGGTGACAAATCAGCAACGTTGAAGCTGTTGCTAACTCCACCAAACTCCTCAATAGGTATATCAACCGAGTAGGCGTTATCATTAATCTTGGCTAACACCTTGTAAGGACCAGCACCACGTGGCTTCAATTTTGACTTTCGAAGTAGTGGGAACCTATCCTTGCGTAGATGCACCCAAACCATATCTCCAGGCTCGAACAACACTTCTTTCCTTGCTTGATTTCTTGTAGCAGCAATGTTCTTTCCTTTCTGCTCAATAGCCTCTCGAGTCTTCTCATGTATTTTCTTCACATCAGCATGTTTTGATGCCTCCATATCAACTCTCTCATGTAATGGCAGAGGCAACATATCAAGTGGCGTCAATGGCTTGAAACCATACACCACCTCAAAAGGACAAAGCTGAGTAGTTGAATGCACCGCCCTGTTGTAAGCAAACTCAACATGTGGCAAACACTCTTCCCACTCCCGCAACTCTTTTTAATCATGGTCCTTAGCAGTTGTGATAATGTTCGATTCACCACCTCCGTTTGACCATCTGTTTGGGGGTGACATGTAGTACTGAACAGCAGCTTCGTTCCTAGCTTCCCCCATAAGGTCTTCCAAAAGTAGCTCATGAACTTTATATCACGGTTAGAAACAATCGTTTTTGGTACTCCATGTAATCTCATGATGTCCCTGAAAAACAGGTTAGCAACATGCGACGCATCGTTGCTTTTGTGGCAGACATCTATAGACGCCTGTCACCGGTAATGCTATGATTAGTGACGGCTATCTCTAAAGGCATGTCACCGGTAAGGGGGATTTTTTTGCCGAATGAAAGCCGATTAGACCGGTGTCACCTGCGTGCCTTCTCTCCCTAGGATGGGCTCCAGGGCCGAGTGAGATCGACGCTGAGTCTGAGTACATTCGCTGTCATGGTTTAGTTTTCTTAAGGGTGTGTACAATTATATACATGGTGGACGTATATAAGGCTCTACCACGTCAGCTAAGACTCTTTTGAATCAAAACTGCTAGCTGACACGTACTTGGATTTCTCACGGTCTCATGCCCTACGTCGTGGGTGAAATACATACGCCATCCGTACAACGGCAAGAACGATGTCTGTGAGCAGCGTTTTACAGGCAACAGACCGTCGTTATATATACAGAATTAAGAACAAGTATAACTGGGACCTGGCCGTCGTTATATCGTGGAGTAATTGCATCCACGATAGAGATTTTTACTGTGCCGAAGGAAGAGAAAACGACCCGTCGTGGTCGGCAGAAAGAGAAAAAAATCGCAAACGAGAGCCTGAGCAGTAAAAAATCCTACCCATTACCTCGCGCCGCCGCCTCTCGCGCTGCCTCTCCACTTGCCGCGCCTCCGTCAATCTCCTTTGCCCCCACACGCCCCCGCACCCGCGGCTGAACCCTAGCCCTGCACACAATTCCAAGCCGTAGCCTCTGCACTGTGTGCTCCCCTTCCCCGACACCTTCCGTGCGGCAGTGGCGGCGGCCGCTAGCGGGCTCAGTGTCGATGGCAGCGGTGGAGCAGCCCCCAGAGATATGCCACGGACGGAGGAATTGAAGGCCGACCATGGATGGGACGGAAAGAAGAGGAGGCCACAGGGCTTGCTGCCGCTTTTCTTTCATCATGACACACACGACCTTGCAAGGTAAGCACCTCTGCTCTCCTCTCTCTGTCTCCGGATCTTCTTCTTTCAGACGGCCAATATCCAAATCGGGGTATCCACAAAATCACGTCCTTCAGATATTGGCCATCGCCGTGTCCTCGACTAGTAAGTCCGCCGCTGCCACTTGTATGGAACTTTTGTGCTGCATCGAGGACAGCAGTAGACACCACAAACTTCATCGATGAGCTCTCATTCTTAATTGTTAGTCCTCAATGCTCTTAATATTGTTTTAAGTAACGAAGAACTATAAAAGTTCAGTAAACATGGTCTTATGTAAGGTCTTGAGGCAGAAAACTATAATTAGATTGGGCTCACTTTATGCCTAAAGGTCAATTTCAAATAAAGGCACATATCATGTCCCTTTTCTGGAATGATGGCAATTGATATATTTCACTCTATTTTTCAGCGGGGATGAGCAACAAGCAACTAAAAGAGATGTGAGGAATATAGCAATTGTTGTTTGTGCTGAACATAGAAGGACAAGTGTAACATTGAGTTCCTTTTATTTAGTTCCATTTGTGCCACTAACTATTTAGAAATAGATGACCTGTTGCTTTTTAGATTAAGGTAGGCATCGTTGATCATTGACGGATGGACGTCAAGTAGGTATGTAAGTCTAATGACCCAACTACACACAAATCAAATTTCATTAGTATCAAGGTATGTACATCATTCAAAAAAAGGGTATGCAGATTTTCATACATGCCATTATTATTTACACATCAATAATAACCTAGCGATTACAGATGCCAAAATGCAAGAAAGCTTCACGACAATCACATCAATGACATGATTTCAGTACACTATTTGTGTGTAAAGATTGACTGATATAGAGTTAGTTACTGAGTCCATTTTTATCCTGATTTGTCTCTCAAATTCTACGAAACTAGGTAGTACAGTTTACTTAGAGCCTCTTTGTGCCTGCACAATGTTCGGATGATGAGCCATTTCATCTTCTGCTTAGGTTTTGTTTTTATTTAGTGCTCATTGGATAAGACTCATTGTGCCACTGTTAAATTTTGAGATAGCCTTCTACCAAACAATAAGAATTCTAGTAGAACAACTGATACAAACTCTGTTTTTTTTTGTTACAACAGGCACTAAATTTCCATCATTAGAAGCAATAAGTAAAAGGTTACCTGGTGAAACAGAGAGCCTACACACCAAGATGTTTATTTTATCGATGGCTATTGCTGGAAACACTTTACGTAGTAATATCAGTCTACCTACTGCTTCTGACTATCCCTGGTGTACTGTAGTACTAGTTTAAAGCTATTTCCAGCTTAACTATCAATCTATCATGTTCAGTAGACTGAACAGAGGTGAACACGTATATCACCCACTTTAGCATGATATTCGTTATGTAATCGAGTAGCAGTATATATTAGTACAACTAGCTAACGTAATCCTATGTACTACACAATGGATTAGGAACATATATTAGAATCACTAGCTAACCCCTATTTCATGGGTGACATCACCTTCCTAGCATCATTACTTTTCAATATTGCCATGCCAACATTGCAAACGGTAATACATTCCACCACGGATGTGTCGCCGTGCCACGTTTTGCTAGTTAGAGTTAAAAGTAGAATGTCTTCTGCTATCTATAGTTTTACTCAGTGCTATGTCGGACTGACTTGAATATTGATGAGTTCTTTCTTCACATTAATATCAAACTTAGTGGCATTGGTTCTCACTTCACTTAACTTTGTCGTCATCAGGCCTACTTGTCGGGTGTCTAATCATCACAGGTTTGTTCCAGCGTCCAGGGCTCTCCTCATTTTCTATGGCAGTGATGACTTGCTGGAGGTTCATGATTCACGCATAAAGGTGGCCGCAACATAATGTTTCACCATTTTTCCCTTTACGCAAGTACGTGTGTGTCATGTGGCTGTAACATTATGTACTGTGGTGGTGCAGTTCAAACTGCTTGTATTGCGCTACGTGAAGTACAACATTTTTTTGTGCTATCTGCAATATTCGTGGAAAATATATTTAATTTTATAACATCTTGTTGTGCTATCTGATATATTCGTGTAAAACACATTTAATTTTTTTTATTTTCGAAATTCAAATTAGTGACTGGCAAATTAATGGGTCTGTCACTAAAAAACCTGACAGGGTTGTAGTCTTTGATCACAACCAGTGACATGCATCTCTTTTGCTTGTCACTGGTATACACATACTAGTGACAGACACTAGCCTGTCACTGATAACATGGTACCAGTGACTAGTTATTACTGACAGACACTTTGCCTGTAACTAATGGTCTTTTGAGCCTGTTACTGATAGGCTATTCTGCAGTAGTGGGAGTATGATTTTCGAGTGCAATTATGTGGCTGATTTGAATTTTAGTTCAACATAAATTCTATTTTAATCATAAAATTATAGCAAGAGAAGGTAACATGTGGATTTCCATTTGTGACATCTGAGATTTGGAATCAACTCAATTTGAATTCTAGATTTGGCTAATTAATTATTTGAAGCTGAAAAATGTTTTGACTTATCTTTTCAAGTTTCTACAAATTCAATTAGCTTTAGATCATTGGCATTTGAAAGATATTTCAACTGGCTTCCTAGTTTAGTTGGTTTCAATTTATTTCGATTCCTAAAACTCTAGAATTGAATTTCTAAAGTTATTATAAGAATACCATTCGTTTTATTTCACCATTAATTTTCTGTCAGTCACAAAAATATGGGACCAATGGCATTTAATAGATATTAAATCTGTGAGCTAAGGGAAAAAGAATCACCTCATTTTTCAAATATGAGGGAGATATGGTTGTCCTTTTATTTCTAAAATAGTGGACAAACGGATCTAGAATAATATCCAGTATCGTCCTTAACGAACGAACATCCACAAAATAGCTCCTCCTGGCTGAAGCAAGAAGATGTAAACTAGGAAGTACGCTTTCCTATCGGAAACACGTACTAGTGTTAGCACATGATTCGGTGTTTGAACCTAACAAGTGGGCCTCGCTCGACAGTGGGAGAGGGCAAATTGGGAGGTTGACAGGTGGGGCCAATGGTGACTTAAGTGAAAGGGGTAAGTAACCGTTGGATGAGAATCCGATGGCGAGGAATACATGACTTAAGTGAAAGAGCGACCTCAGATCGAGCTGGTGGAGATGTTGGGAATCGATTGGAGGTGCAGGAGATAGATAGATAGATAGATAGATAGATAGATAGATAGATAGATAGATAGATAGAGAGAGAGAGAGAGAGAGAGAGAGGAGTGCTGGTGCATGTAGGGTGCTCAGTAGAATGCCCCAATGGGGTGAATGGCAAAAGGAGAGTAGCTTGGGTATTCGTAGTTTGTCTATTTTGCTTGGCATATACCCTTGGCATTATAGAGAGAGGAGAGAAGAGAAGAGAAGAGAGAGAGAGAGAGAGAGCTCAATGCCATTATGTCTTTCTTGTTTGAAAAGAGAGGAGAGAGAGAGCTGCTCTAGGGGTGTCCACTAGCTGGAAGGTGGACTAGGGCTCCACTGGTCAGTGGTAGGAAACAAGGTGGATATGGTAGATAAGTGGGTAGATAAGGGTTTTAGGGAAGGAAGTTTTCATGCAAGGTTCTTGCTATCACAAGATTTCGATTGAAGTGCATATGGTCTTGATGATCTGGAAAGTGTTATTATGTCCAGTAGAAACGAGTTAGATTAAGTTTCATCTTTGCTAAGAGTTTCAGATTTTTCAGATCATTTCCAGTTGGCGGGGTTTGATCATATTTTCAATATGAGCAGAAGTGGTTTCTTTAATTCAAGTTTGAGAAGTTGAACATGCCAAGGTGGGTTTTGGTGGAAACAGTTCATAAATACCATAATACACCTTAGAATATTTTCACATGATTCATGGTTGAGTTAAATAAATAAAACACTTATTTTCCTATTTTTTCCAAAATAAAAATAGGTAAAAAATAGTTAAATACTTTTGAAGTAAAGTGAGACTGAATATAATATATGTCTCAAATATAGATTTTAACAAAATATTAGTTTGTAGAAAACAAAGTTTTATCAATAAGATAAGTTTTGTTTTTGGACAAGAGAACATGTAAATTATTTTAGGCCAAAATAGTTATGAAAATACCTTTTAAAACTTTATTTTGGAAACTATATGAGGTGAAATGTAAGGTAGACGTCACTCATGAATTTTTGTTTTTGAAAATAATAACTCTATTTGAGAGAATATAGTTTTAGGGTTTAGGGAAAGACAACGGCTAAGTTCCCTTCGCCTCTTTGCCCCTGGGGTTGTGTATGGAGGTGCAAGAGAACGACAACCTTGCTGGAGAAGAGATTGAAAATCCTAGTCGACGATGTGTTCGGGGAGAGAGAAAAAAATGTTGGTCCTTTACCAAGCTAAAAGAAGGAATCCAATACCGAGTGAACGTTTCCGAGAGCGAGCACATCCAGTAGTTGCCATGTGGCAATGGTTCAGCCTAACAGTTGCCATCCACCGTTAATCAAAAATTCCGACGGCTGGCAATTCGTTTACTCCGTGTTCTAAAATCGCTCATTATAAATTTTCAAAAAAAAAAAAGTTTGACCCCATGCGTGATAAATGCTAAAACTGGCCCTTTTCGAAAACTTTGGCACAAAATAAACCGGATCTTCCCGCCAAAAACCTGGATCTGATTTTTTTTTTGATTCAAAAAATGACCAAACAACCCTGATGATTATCTTTATCCAAAACCTCCGGAGGTTGGAGAGCTCCGTAATCGTCTCCATAGTTCCGATATAAAAGGTTGGGCCGGTTCCAGGCTTCCAGCTTAGTTGACCCCGTGCATGTATGCGCTCCCTCTCCCTAGATCTTAGTTGCTGCCACGTTCACCGAAATAATTCGTGTGTGCACGACTGCACTTATTTGTTCCCACGTTTATAGAACACCTAAAACCTTCCTATAAATATCCCAAATCGCGCTAGTCCTGCAAGCAACCTGCAGAGTTCGTACTGGTAAACAAACCTACTAGATAGCTACCACATCGTCCTTCCCCTGACCGATCACTATTGGTCTTTGCTAGCCAAGATCCACCAGGCGGTCAAGAGATGGCTAGTCGAGGCACTATGATATTTGCCACCGTGCTCGTGATCCTGTCACTTCTTGTAAGCCCCATCTCCTGCTGGTCCTCCGGCGGCGCGACCTGGTACGGGAGCCCTTACGGCGCCGGCAGCGACGGTAAGTCGCATGCACAAAGATCAATATATACATATGCCGGATGTTGACTGACCACATCTCTAACTCTGTCGCGCGAACGAAATGTAGCTGGTGCATGCGGTTACCAACGCGCCGTCGGCCAGCACCCGTTCAGGTCGATGATCGCCGCCGGCGGACCCCATTTTTTCAAGAACGGCAAACGCTGCGGTGCATGCTATCAGGTATATACGCATAGTTATTTAGTTGTTCCATGTGAAATTAACGCGCAAAGTTCAGTGTGCTAATAAGTGGATGTACATATCCGGGACCTTCACGCATGTGTGCGTGTTACATTACAGGTTAAGTGCACCGGCAACAGAGCCTGCTCCGGCCGTCCAGTGACCGTCGTCATCACCGACTACTGCCCCGACGGCATATGCGCCTCACAGCCGCACTTCGACATGAGCGGCACCGCCTTCGGCGCCATGGCCGTCCGGGGGATGGCCGATCGCCTCCGCTCCGCCGGACAGCTCAAGATCCACTACGCGAGGTGAGATGACAATGCATTCGGTTCTGATCCAAGAATATCGGTGTGTACTGCTACTGTGCCGGAGGAGTGATTAACAGTAACTAACAATATTGGTTAACTTCGATCCTCAGGGTGCCGTGCAAGTACAACGGCATGAACATCGCGTTCAAGGTGGACGGGGGATCCAACCCGTACTACCTCGCCGTGCTGGTCATGTACCAGGCCGGCGACGGGGACCTCCGCTCCGTCGACATCATGCAGGGCGGCTGCAAGCCCGGCCAGCACGACGGAAGCGGCAAGCCGTGGATGAGGATGCAGCAGTCGTGGGGCGCCACGTATATCATCAACTCCAACGACGGGAAGCCTCTGCGCGCGCCCTTCTCGTTCCGGCTCACCTCGGGCTCCGGCAAGGTGCTCGTCGCCACCAACGCCATCCCCAACGGATGGACGGCCGGGATGAGCTACCGCTCCTCGGTGAACTACGCCACCTAAGTCAGTTAGTTTTCGCCGAGCGATCAGATCTAGCTCTGCGGTTTTGTGGATCTCTTGCCTTGTCAACGGGATTTGGTATGCGCGTCCGGGAATTGTGAGCGGCCGCGTCAGAAGAGGAGGAGGTCAAGTGAACGTGTTCTTCCCGGCCTCTCCACGGCCACCGGCTTGCAGTAATTTTCCTAGTGATGATGTCTCTTTTTTTTCTAGATAATGATGTCTCCTTTTGGTTATATATGAACCTCGCAATCAGTTTCTAATTTTCACGTGTTACTGTCGCGGAGGTGAAGTCACAGCAAAATGCTGATGTACCAATAGATGTTAACTTTGTCAGGTCCATTTAAAGCTCGGGCTTAATTTGTTTCATCAATTGTGATGCTTTATGCTTATTTTATACTGCCACTCTACTATGAAAAATGGCTGCGAACGGTAAAACAAAATCGTTAACCATAATAAATAGAAAAATACCCAAAATCTAGTTTTGGATGACCAGAATTACCCTAGTTGATCGTAATTAATGCCTAGGAGTAGGGTTTACATTTTTCTTGAATCTCGCTTGAATTTTTAATTGGAGACCCAAATGGAAAAAAATAAAAGGAGAAGGAAAGATAGTATAAATAACATCAAAGTCAAACAGAGTGAGAATTATAAAACAACTAAAAGAAACCTAAGTGTGAATCACACAATATTGAGATCGAGGATTAGTTGATTAAAATCCTAATAGAAACGAAAACACAAAAATCTTAGGGGCCCAAGGATCGGTTGATTTTTGGTGAAAAAATGAATGTGGCCCTAAAGAAGAGATTATATCCTATTCCTATCCTTTGGATCAAAGGACTGCAACAATGCAATTTTATAGTATAAGAAATTTTCTTACAAGTTCCGAAAGAAACCAAAACATAAGGCCTAACCATGCGGAAATTTTTCCTTGGAAGTTCCAAAAGAACAATTTGCCTTTCACTGCTCAAAATTCCTTCCCCAAGCAAGAAGAAACCCAATGAACATCCGGTGATCGATGATTTAAATGTGATTGAACAAATGAATGTAAGCATGCATATCAAATTTAATAGGAAAAGTGACACAATATGAAGAAAAATGACTTACCCGGGATTATATGGAATGAGTATCTACTCCATTTCCCTATGATGGAATCATGATCCTATCATGAACTCGTTGTAGTCTCTTTGATCGCGATGTCTTGAAGATATACATTATTCATGATGCACGAATCTAGGATTACAACTTTTGACGACACATGACAATTCAATCTTGAGCGGTAGAGCAATCATAGCCTTACGATTATGATGTCAAGTATGTGGAGCTTGTAGAGATTAAAGAACTCTGAGAAATTGTTGAATGTGTTGTTTACACGCTCATGCAAGAAATTGTACATCTTTGGTACCTTTCCAAGAGGATGAGAGCGAAAAGAAAGTGGGAGACATCTAGATGTTTCGAGAATGAACATCATCGTAGGAGGTTCAAGAAAGGGTATAAGGACCATTAGATTTCACCGATTGAAGGGCATGACCCTACCGCGTAGTGGCGGTTTTCCTAAGTTCAATGCGCGCAAGAATAAACTAGTTATGGGTGCCCGTGCCCATATATTCTATATGGACCATTCTTCCACCGTCAGGACGACCATAAGCAACAATTGATGGAATTACTTAGTGTGACTTGTCCCGAGCGCAAATTACTTTGACATCGCACTCACAGGTACCTATCACTAAATGTTATCGCCAACTGGGTGGAAGACTCTTCTGCCAGTCGGTCGGTGATGCGTCATCGGAGCTCCAATGTGTGTCGGTGAGCTGTATATAGCAGCCCGTCAGAGAAAATGTTGTTACCAATGGAAGTTGTTGGTTAGGGTTCGTACGACTCTTGTGGTTACGGCCTCTTAGTTCCCGTCAAAGTTGATTCAATTGATTCCTAGGGTACCTCCATTGATGGACACTTGTCGTCCATTAGTAGGCCCACTAGTGATAGACACACCCTCTGTGTCGGTCGAGACGGATTAGGAGAGGATCTTTTGTCGATAGTGAGAATATTCCATTTTGATACCTCACTGGTGTCGTGCTTGGTCATCGAGATCACACACATTCTCGGAGGCTGATATGTTGTTGATCATGGCTCCAAAAGTTCATTGTCTAATTAAACTCGTATCCATGACAAAACAAATTATTAGAAAAGATGAAACCATAGAAAATAAAAATAATGTTATGCTAAAATTGCTAATTCTCTCTAACGAGCACATGGTCCCAGGTATGCCTACCATGCAGGAAGGAAGGCCACTCGGCATGGCCTTCTCAGTCATATGACTCGAGCGCTTAGGGATCATCTTGGAGTGCAAGCAACACAGAGATCACATCTAGGATTATATGGGGTATGATTCTAAATGATCCAGATCGCATCTAGATATCTTGTTAGGATCCCTAGGTTGCCATAGGAAAATTCTCGGCACCTGTAACCCTATGCCACCATCGATATAAGTGGTCTAGGTGCTAGTCGAATAGACAGAAACAACATCTGTGTAAGGGGTCTAGGGGCAGCCGAGTAGACACAAAATCAACATCTCATTTATCCACTATAAACGAGCCCGAGACCTGCTTGAGTTCATCACCGGGCACACCGGTCGCCATAAGCATGAAGTAGGGTTGTTACCGAGCCTTGTTATCGGGGTTTGAACCTGTATAAACATTTGTCTCTCATGTGCTACCATCTGGTCCTGCGGGACGTGTGTCACGCTGAATAACAAATCTACCGAGAGAAAATCCCAAGACACTTTATTATGGAAGAAAAAATAGTTTTGCTAAAATTGCGTATTCTCTAGATCACAATTTTGGCCAAGTTGTACTGGTCGCGTATGAGAAACTTGCAAAAGGCTACTACAACTGGGGCTAGGGTTTAAAAATCTACCATAATTCAAGGATTTTAGCAAAAACTACCACTTTTCTACCTAATAGTCACAAAAAATACCAACATGGACTAATCCGTTGTTTAAAAACATTCGACCCTGTTTTTGACAAGACGGGTCCACTGCCCCTACACCCTTATCCCTGTGGCTGGAGATCAGGGATAACCTGACGAGCGGGGTCCACTTGGCATAGGTACATGCCACGTCAGCCTGATAATGAGTCCGTCTTATCAGAAACTGTGTCAAAACTTAAAATGACCGGTTACGATGAACTAGTAGTATTTTGAAGCAATTAGGCACTAAGTTAGTAGTCTTTTGCAAAATTCCTGAATTGTGATAGTTTTTTTAAGCCCTGGTCTCAATTGTGGCGGTAAAATCCAAATTTCCTTGGCCGTCGCACAAATTGTTCTCAACCATGCATTTGCACACGAGCTTAGTCGAGTAGACACATAAACACCATTTATGGGTTCTAGGGGCCAGCCGAGCAGACACAAAATCACCATCTCATTCATCCGTTATAGACTAGCTCGAGACCGCCGCCTTGAGTTCATTCCCGAGCATACCATTGATAATACCACTCACCACAAACAAGAAGTAGGATGGTTGCAGAGACCCATTTTCGGGACATGAACTTGTATAAATATTTGTCTCTCGTGTGCTGGATAAAAAAATATACTGACAGAAAAAGACAATGACACTGACATGGCGATTTGGCTCTCAGGTCTAAATGCACCTATTATGATAAAAATATATTTTATATGAATTTTGAAATGTTGAAAATTCCGAAACAAAATTCCGAGTGTGCATCCGAACATGCTACGTCCTCACACAAAGTTTTATAGTGAGAAGACATTTTTTGAGGTCTGTACAAAAAAGTATCTTGTGAAAAACTATTTTGAACATAAAAAATTGCCTTTTTTACACAATCCACGTAAAATGTCTTTTTTTTGAAACTTGGTGTACGAACATAGAATGTGAACATATACACCGGATATTTTTTCGAAATTTTTAACATTTTGAAATATGTCTTTTGGGCAGTGGATGCATCTACACCTACGAGCCAAAGTAGATTTCCGAATGACACTATGTATTACAATTTTTTAAAATAAAACTAGTTTTTTTAAGTTCCTTATTTTCTAGATCGCAATTGTTTTAAAAACAATTAATTCCGCGTATCGGTTTTTCATGCCCAACAAGTCCCCTATTCTTCGGACGCAGCGATTTCGCAACGGGTCAGACGTCTATGGCTTATCCAGTAGACTACAACATTCTAAGATTCGTGCCAGGCTATTTGACACAAACATCCTGCACATGTACACTTCCTTCACCTTATAACCACCAAACAGTGCATGTACACCTTCTAACCTGCCCCTTATCCATTCCTCCTGCCCCCCGTCCCTCTCCTAGCTCTCCGATGCCGCGGTTTATGTACTCCTTGCTCAACGCTGACTCTCCATCTCCGGTGCAGCGAGCCATGGCCTCAGGTTTGGAAGAAGATGGTGCCCAGACCGGGTATGAAAGGGAGCCGTGGCCGGCCATCGGAATGGAGCCGAGGCAGCGGCCGGCGGGAAGCGAGACGGCAGACAGCAGGGTGTGGGATGAGGGCGACGGGGAGAGTGACAGCGGCTGGTGGAACGGAGTAAGGCGATGGCCTAGAGGAGATTTGCTCTTCTATCGATCTGATTTTTCTTTTTTATTTACTGGCTCATTTTGTTTCCATTTCCTGACCTGCTACTAAGCTACAGATTTCCTTTCCTTATTTGTGGACGTGAATGCCAATACCTCCTGCCTTATCTTACTAACAAAATAATTTGATTTTCTTTCTTTTATTTTTCCGCAAGTCCTTAAGATTTATTTTTGGTTAGGAGTATTTTGTTTCTTCTAGATCCGGATGTGTCCATGAAATCTGTAGATTTATTCAGGAATTTCGGTTCCAAAATTTGTGGATCTTCCCCTGTAATTATTTCTTTGTACATGATGCTAATTGCTACATATCCAGATTTGATGTAGCTTGCCATCTTTTGTTTTGTTCAAATGTGGAATGATCAGGAAACAAACGAAATTAATCCATGTCATTATTGTATTGCTAATGAACGAAATTAATAACGAACCAGCAACATATTTGCTCTTGTGAAAATAAATTGTCATTTGTTTCTTGCATTAATCCATGGTCCAGATTGTTAGTTTTCTGGAAAGAAATCAACCGATGACTGGTACGACTACTACATAGTCTATATCTGTAATATAGAAAAATCGCAGGCCAAATTCTGTACAAAAGGAAGGACTGTGTGTTGACAAATGTACATAAAATAGGGTGTTCTTTGCAACAAGAGGAAGTGCTTTGCACGAATCTAGATGCACGAATGGATGTTCAGAGATAAGACGGGACGTCAATAGGTATGTGGACTTTGTTTTCCGCCTATTCTTCTCACTATGCGTGTGCTTGTTGGGCCTGTATCAACCTCATCTATGTCTAAATGTTCTCATATTGTTGTAGTCTATATTTATACCTATCGACTATATACCACCCAAATAGAACTAAATATAGTCAAATTAACCAAGCGGTTACTATAAAGCAACACCTAGCCCCCAATCTCCCGTTAGACAGGCCTTCTCTTCATCCTATCAATCAACCAAGAGGAACAATGGCGGGCAGCCGAGGCACATTGTTCCTATTTGCTACACTCGGCGTTCTGTCAATCCTATCTCTTCCAGAGGCTACGCACGGCTGGTCGTCGGGCGGCGCGACGTGGTACGGTAGCCCATCTGGCCACGGCAGCGAAGGTAAAGCAGAATATATGTATTGTACTGTAACCAATGTTATAAATAACCGGCTATAGGCTATAGTCACGGACTCCGGAAATAGTTATAGCCCGGCTAGCCGGTTATTTAAAAGGGTTTGTCACCTTTTAGCCGGCTATTGCACTTAGCCGTATCATACGAAAAAGGTTCGTTTTGTTTATGTGAACGCAATATATGCAGGTGGCGCGTGCGGCTACAAAAACGATGTCGGCCAATTCCCCTTCTCGTCGATGATCGCCGCCGGCGGAGAATCTCTCTTCAAGAAAGGCAAAGGCTGCGGTGCGTGCTACAGGATCAAGTGCAAAGAGAACCCGGCCTGCTCCGGCAACCACGTGACCGTGGTCCTCACCGACTCGTGCCCCGACGCGACATGCCAAAAGGAGAAGGCGCACTTCGACATGAGCGGCACCGCCTTCGGCGCCATGGCCAAACCCGGCAAGGCCGATCAGCTCCGCAACGCCGGAATCCTCACGGTTGAATATGACAGGTGGGGACCGCGTTCGATCGAGTTCTTGTAAATCTCGTTAGGTTCCCTTCTTAACTTTCTTTCGTCAGGGTGCCGTGCAAGTACCAGGGCAAGAAGGTTAGCTTCAAGATGGACGCGGGTGCCAACCCATTCTACCTCGCCCTGCTGGTCGAATACGAGCAAGGAGACGGAGACCTCACCTCCGTGGAAGTCATGGAGGCCGGCGGCACCAAAGGCAACGTCAAGTGGGAGCCAATGCGGCAGTCGTGGGGCGCCCTCTGGTGCATGGACTCCAAGACCGGGAAGCCTCTGCAGGCCCCATTCTCCTTCCGGATCACCTCGGGTAAGGGCAAGGTGCTTGTCGCCAACAACGTCGTCCCCGCCGGCTGGAATGCCGGAAAATGCTACACGTCCCATGTGAACTACCCCGCCTGAAGGCCTGCTTTGTGGCGGGGACAGGACTATTTGGAGAATGCATGGACATGCCACAAGCTAAATAAGAAGAGATTCAGAACCGCAATCGGATAGATACATCTCATCATGCAACTATATATAAGCCAAACCACAAATCGGCTATCAGTAGTAGTGTTGTGGTTTGCGGAGAATATAATAGTATATGTTGTCTAGTCCTTTTCATCGGTTCGAAAATTTTGTTTGAGTTGACTAGTGCATTTGATTTAGGATGTAGAAATGATTAAAATGGCTCCACAAGTTCTGTATGAGGAAATAAAGGGTTATACTATTGCCGAGTTCTAGCTACATATTCATAAAAATATGTGAAATGAAGTGTGCATATATTTCTACATCTTAAGTGTACTCCTGGACATGTAGGACTTTCCGGCATTCTAGGCTGCAGAAACAGAGACATTTTAAAGATACGATCAGCAAGTTGGCGAGGGAATTTATCCTCAATAGAGAATTTATCGCGCACATGCCAAAATGCCTAGCTTTGTGCCACAAAAAATATCAAAATCCATCTTTGGGCCTTGCTAGACAAAGTAACAAGGATGCCGAAGAAATTCGCAAAGTAGCTAGGGTTACACTGAGCCTCCAACATATTTCTAACCCCACTCCAACGAAATTTAGCCAATACATAGTTGAAAAAATTATGCGATACCGTCTAGGGCTGGTCACATAGGGCACATTTATCATTCGATCGACTATGTCTCTTGAACAGTTGAGCATTTGTTGGAAGTCTACCCCTGGCCAGCTGCTAGGTGAAGATCTTAACTTTTAAGGATTTTTGGCATTACATATGGTCTTGGCGAAAGGATCCACATTACCTAGGGCTAGTCTATGGTAGAGGGAGGCAACTGAGAATTGGCCAGAAGGTTCCAATACCCAAGAGACTAAGTCATGATCCTCATTTGGGCTGAATTGGTCAAGCTCCTGGCACAGCGAAAACCACGTGTGCAATTCATCGTGCCCGAATGCCCTTCTAAAACGAATCTACCACCCACTGCATGATTGGCCATGGTTTTTGACTCTGTGGATACTCTCCATAGTTGGTATCACATTAAGCACATCAACATTAATAAACATATGATTGCAATTGTCAATGGAGCATGTGTTGATGACATCAGCGTCAATGAAGATATGACGCCAATGTTTAAAGTGTTCAAAATTGCATGGCGATGTGGCCATTGCAAAGCTATGACTCAACCTGTTGTGACATTCTTGCATATTGGCATAAAGACATGTGGTCAAGCGCACACCTCCTCCCTAACAACTTGTGTATATCTGCTCAAAGATCATTCGACTTATAAATTGATGATTTGTTGTTTGCGAATCAATGGCAACAATCTACGTGTACACCAATTCGTTAGAACTCCAAGTACAAAATGTCGTAGCAAGTCTGATTTTTTAACAAGGATGACTAGGGGTTTAATATCAAACTCACGGAAAAATAGTATAACCATTTCCTCATACTTTTCTAACAACCTACAAAACAAAGTGCTTTGACTTGTGTCTCCAACTTCATAGTAGTGGTTTTCAAGAACATGGTGTGTAAGTGAATTGAAAATAAAATCAAAGTAAACTAAACATAAATGCAATGGAAAAAGTGGTGTAGCGGTAATGAGAATGATGAAAACTATATGTAAACTATAAAGGCAAGCTACAAATATGCTTTTTGTTATTGGATTAATTAATTCCAAAAAAGTGCATGTAAATGCAAGTAAAAGGTGTTTATTCTGCTTTAAAATGGAGCAGGGTTCATTGATTCACTTGTCTACTCTCTCATAAACATGGTGTCACAATTATAGCTTCATGAAACAAGATAATATTGATCCATGGTCTATATATGTATTGTTTTATTCGCATTTATATGTGTATAACATCCTATAAAAAATATGATGTGACACATCTCACTAATACTTATCTAGAAACGAGAAAATCCACATACTATATTTAAGAATTAGCAGGGTATTGCCTTTGGTACTTTGACGGGATATTGAATATCAAATATGTTATGTAGAAACAACTAGGTTATTTTTATTAGCACTAGATGATAATAACACATGTATTCATTCATCCCTAGTGAGGTAACAATGAAAAGATAAAAACCATAGTAGTTCCTAAATTTTCTGCCACTATCCAATTACTACTATATCTAACACACGTTTCCCCACATGCGTCCTCGCATACTAATTTGATCATAACATATATACATGAATAGGGTAATAATGTGCATCCACAAATACATCAAACATATACTAAAAATTTCAATCTCATATATTCATCAGAGAAATCAAAGATCCACCATAAGGGAATTACATATATGACTATAATCATGTTGGACAGCTCATATGGTTGTAAAACAATAATAACAATGAGAGAAAGTGCCACAAACCCATTGTACAGAGGTGGACTACTCCATATTCATCATGGAGATGGTGGAGATAATGTTGGAGAGGGTGGATATGCAACCGAGGGCATCTCCGGTAGCATTTCCCCTCCAATCTTCAAAGGTCCTGACTTTGTTTTGATGTTCTGTAAGTTTTGTTTCTCTGCCTCCACCTCTCCGAGAGATCACAGAAAATGAAAAATATATATTCAATTTTAGGTAAAGAAGGTTTCATGGGAATGAAGATGGACAACATTAGAAGCTCGAGGAGCCAGGTGGGGCCGATGGCTCGGCAAGCCAACATGGATGCACCATGGGCCCCATCTTGGGCTCCAGGAGGCCTCTCGTCTAGTCCAATATTCCTCAATCTTTTTTTGGTGAAAAACTTCCATAGAAAAAATCCAAGGTCCTTTTGAATCTGCAAAGGTCCCTAAAATTTGAAAATACACAAAATAGGGTTTTCCTGTTCTGTGGAGTTATGACCAGAATAAAAGGGATCATTAGGAAAATTTCCAAAATCAATTCAATTCATGTATATAACTATAGATATGACACAAATGTGTTTGAATATAACACAATAAACTACAAAGTTCATGAATGTATTTTACATGCATCACATATCTTGTTTAAAGTCTTCACAAGATCATTATCGCGGAGGTTATATCTTGACCACCTTTTTTGTTGGGTTCGTAGCATGGAAAACAAAAAATTCTACCGCAAGAACGAACAAAACCCAGATCTAATCTAGATAAAAGCCAAGATCTAATCTACTAGACAGGAGCAACGAGATAGATCGGTACTAACCCTCGTAGAACCGAAAGCGTTACGAGATTAGATCTCGTGGATGATGTAGTCGATCACTTGCCGATCTCAAGATCGTGTGGACAATCCTTCCGGCGCCGCGTTCTGGCAGCGCTTCCGCAGACGGTCACACATGCGGAGTCGAAACAGACCTTCCTCTCCCCGTTCCAGCGAGCAGCGGAGGTAGTAGATCTTCTCCACGGAATCCCAGCAGCACGACGGCGTGGTGGTGGTGGTGGAGATGAGAATTCTGCAGGGCTTCGCCCATGCCTGTGCAGAAGAAAGGTGGAGGAGAGAGGCGGCTGAGATTTGTTGTTGTGAGAGAGAGAAGAGGGGGCGCCCCCTCCCTTCTATTTAAAGGAGGGAGGCGCGCCTGGGGAGGGGGAGTCCTAGTAGGACTCCCCTCCTTGGGCCGGCGGTGGGAAGGGGGAGGAATCCTCCTCCCCTATGAATCCGTGTCTAGCCCCACTTGCACTCCCTTGATCCTTTCTTGGTTTTCAAGTAAACTCCAAGAAATCCTCTAGAACCTTCCAGAACATTCCGAAACCTTCTAGAATCTCCATACAAACACTCCGGAACATTTCCTAACTTAGAAAATGATTCCCAATATATGAATCTTATTCTCCGGACCATTCTGGATCTCCTCGTGATGTCCCGGATCCATTCCGAGACTCCGAACAACATTCGGTCTCCAATGCAAATTCCATATCTACTTCAAACAACTTCGAACCTTAAGTGTGTCACCCTACGGTTCGTGAATATGCAGACATGATGAAGACACCTCTCCCATCAATAACCATCAGCGGGATCTGGAGATCCATAACGGCTCCCACATACTCAACGATTACTTCGTGATCGATTGAACCAATTTACATACGAAACCAATTCCCTTTGTCTCGCGATATTCTACTTATCCGAGGTTTGATCGTCAGTATCTCCATACCTAGTTCTTCCTCGTTACTGATAAGTACTCTTTACTCGTTCCATGTTATGTCATCCCTTGTGACCCAGTCACATGCTTGCAAGCTATCTAGATGACATTCCACCGAGAGGGCCCAGAGTATATCTATATGTCATATGGATGGACAAATCCTAATCTTGATCTATGCGCTTCAACACATACTTTCAGAATACCCAATGACACCTTTATAACCGCCCAGTTACGAAGCGGCGTTTGATGTCATCAAAGTACCCATCCGGTGATGGTGATTAACATAACCTCATGGTCGAAGGATTAGGTTACTATGTATTTCAAAGCTTACAGCAATACGAACTTAATGACTTGATCTTATGCTACGCTTACTATGGGTGTGAGTCCATCACATCATTCTCCTAATGATATAACCTTGTTATTAATCACATCCAATGTCCATGATCAGGAAACCATGATCATCAATTAATCAACAAGCTAGTTCAACAAGAGGCTTACTAGGGACTCTTTTATGTTAACAAAACACACAAGTATTAATGTTTCCTGTTAATACAATTATAGCATGGGATGTAAACATTTATCATAAACATAAAGATATAATAATAACCACTTTATTATTGCCTCTTGGGCATATCTCCAACAGTCTCCCACTTGCACTAGAGGCAATAATCTAGTTAAAAAAACTTGTGCATTCAACACCTATGGCTTTCTGGTGTTGTATAGACACTATTGCTAGTGATAAACATAATCTTCGGATCTGACACTTCCAGGTCCGTGTGTATTTGCATGTCCTTGCGTCTCTACGCATTACTCATTCTCTAATGAGATGGCATTGTATAAATTTGGTCCTTTGGTGAGACCTTTAGTTCCTTGGGATTAAATCATGTTAATTCAATTGTCATACAATGTATCTTCATAGTATTATCCCGCTATGAACCACACCTAGTTTGATAACAAACTACTTGATGCAAATGCCCTCATTTGCTGCTACAATAGCAGTCATATACTTAGCCTTTTGTTGTAGTATCTTTCACAATGTTTTAACTTTGGTACTCAACCAAATCCGTTATGGAACTTCCTTTCCATTACATTGTGCCACCCATAGTTTAAATTGAGATAAACTTAATTTGTGACAAAACTAGTATCAATGCAACAATTTACAATGAACTATTTATCACCACTATTATATTCTTAGTTCTTCCAAAGATCATAGGAATATCCCTACTATTGTCCAATGATCATCTTATGAGTCATTCTGGTATATGCTCATAACATTTAGAGCATAGGACATATCTGGATGTGTACATCTCAAAGAATGATTGATCAAAATATTCTTGTGATTTCACCAAGTGTCAAAACACTTGAGTCTCGTGTCAACACACTTGAATCTTGATTCAGTCCTTTCCGTGGATCAAGAACCTTTCTTGTTGTTTCCATATTGAACTCATTCAACATCTTATCTATGTACATTTGGCAAAACCATATTAGCGCCTCAATCTATCCATATAGACATTGATGCCTAATTCTTGGGTTATGCCTAAGTCTTTCATCGAAATGAAATTCTTAAATTCTTAACCTGTGTCAATAAAAGATACATCATTTCTAACCAACAATATGTCTTTCACATAATGTATTAGAAATATGTCTTAGCGCTCCGACTTAATTTCTTGCAAAATGCAAACATCTTCATCGTCTTTGATGAAATCAAACCTTTTAACGGTTTCATCACGGTGAAGATTCCAACTCCGCGATGCTCACTTCAAACATTGAAGTTTTGCATACTTTTTTAGCATCCTTTGAATTAACAAAACCCTTTGGATCGTGTCATGGACACATCCTAGGTAACCATTCTATTAGAAGAACTTGTTTTGTTTGTTCAACTACCATATACCAAAATATATGTAGTGGTTGCTACATTAATCCGTCCAGACTAAATATCGCTATGAAAGATCAAATCTTATCATAGTCAATTCCTTGAACATTGTCGTAAACTCTTTCCGACATGTCGACTATTTCATAGATGTGAAACATCCATGTCTATTTCTTTATAGATCCATATACGACTGTAAGGTCTTGCACCTTTTCAGAGGGTCTTTCAAATTCAAAGCTTGATTTCTCATGTATGGAATTATCACGGATTTTATGGCTTCAAGCCACTTAACGAAGTCAGGGCCCATCATTGCTTCTTTGCATGTAGTCGGTTCATCATTGTCAAACAACAATGATTTAACTCTCAAATCTTGGCATTTGATTACTTACCCGACCTACTTGGTTCAATAGTAACTTAGATCTCCGTGACCACAACCTTTGAGGCACGTGAGCCATGAGCATTGTTGCTGCCTCCGGGATGCTTACCAACGCTGCGCAACTCGGAACATATTAGCCAAGGTTCAACAACCTTGTCAAAGTTCTATTGTCCTCCCACTTAACTTTTCACCAAAATTCCTTCTCAAGAAACTCGACATTCTAAGCGACAAACACTTTTGTCTTCGGTGTTATGGAGGAATACCCAATGGTTATTCGAAATAACCTACAAAGACATGCTCATCCGACTTTGGTTGTAAACATTTCACTTATGCATAGCATACCAAAATTTAAGAAAAGACAATTCGGGTTTTATCCCAAACCACAACTCATATGGTGTCATTTCAACGGATCATGATGGAGCTCTTTTCAGTGTAAAAGCGGTAGTCACTAAAGCTTTAATCTTTAAAATATAATGGCAGTTTTATAAATGACTCCTTTGATCTTAGCATGTCAAACAAGGTTTCATTACATATCTTGAACACTCCATACTCCTATGGTGTTTTGGGAAATGCAAATCCATTGAACGATTCCTCAAATCTTAGGTGTTTTGCTAAACTTTGTAACTCAAACATCTTTCTTTATGATCCAATCATAAACTTTTTTTTATTTTCTTGTTAAAATAATTTTCCACTTCATCTTGAAAGTCTTTGAACATTTTTCAAATGTTTCATACTTCTACCTTATTGAGTAAGTATATACATATACTCACTCAAATCTTTGGAGAAAGCATATGAAGTTGAAATCCATCGCCCACGACTACACATAATGGACTATATACATCAATATGTACAAATTCCAATCAGTTAGTCGTCCGTTCCTCTTTTGGCCTATGAACGGAGTTTTAATTATCTCCAAGGAAAGTATCACAAGCGTCATTTGATCAAAATCAAAGACTCCAAAAATCCATCAACATGGAGTTTCTTCATGTATCCCTTTCAATATAATTTAAACGGCGATGTCACTTTGCAAGTGATCTTTCAATCATTTGTCTTGCGACATTTTAGCATTAGTTTTATGGTCGTTATTTCTCCAACCAGACTTGTATATCATCCATCTATTATGGAATACGGTAATTATTTGAACAACCTTTTGTCATCATAATACCTGATCAAAATAACAATTATTGAAACAAATCTTGAAGGCAAGCTTTGATGTTAACGAGCAACACAACAACCCTTTGTTTGTTTTCGATGAACATCATCACATATTCTCTTGCTAGTTACTTAGGCCATTGCAGTTCATGAATTGTGTTGTCCTGTATGACACTTCATACCAACCAATTCGGTATCCAATACCGCAGAACCACATTGTTTAACAACCGAGGAATACAGCCATAACATGTATCTTCTATATACCTAAGTTGGATATCTCCAATCTTTTCTTTTCTGCCAAATATTTTATAGATTCTCTTTCAACAATTCCTTTTCTTTTAAAAGAATCTATCAACATCAATGGTGGTGTCATTCACATGACACATAGTACAAAGTGTGTATAGTCAAATACTAATACCTTTGAACTTGCACTTTGAAGTGGATCACCTTCATCAAATGTTTGGCATTCTTTCAAAAATCCATTCTTTAGTAATCTTTTAGTGCAGTAAACATTTTACTTACATCTTCTATTCATCCTTATCATGACAACTTTCATGATCAAGCTGCTATAGCTTATAAGGTGAATTGCGAGTATAATGTTTCTTTTCCAAAACCTTTTGGAGGATTAGGACGACTAGCGTCTCCAACCTTCACAAATTCTCATCAAATATGAGGACATATACTCTATCATGTTGTAACTAACACATTGTTTTAGATATCACAATACCTTTCACATATGATGGTTTCTGAAACATTGCTTTCAGCTCTTAGATAAACTTGATATTAAAAACAATCTTTTGAGTATCAAGAATCATGGAAGCAAACATGATACATTAGATACTAACACTGGAATTGTTACTCTTGATTTAATACTGTTTATTAAACTTCATAGAGTAAACGGAGTTTGCTGAAAGTCTGCAATATGACTTTTAAACTTTAGATTGAGACTCAAAACAATACGATACCAGTTCGTAAAGCAAATATCCAGAATTTCTATAGTTCTACTATCTCAACTATAACTAAGCGTAAGGTGGTGAACGGATGCCAATGACTATAACAAACTATGCAAATTCACTTTGATTGTGTTTATGATAAATTGAGTTTGACTAATCCAAATTACAAAAGAACTCCCACTCAAAACAACATCCCTCATGTTGTCTTAGTGATTACACGAACCAAATCCACTACACCAAGTCCTATCATCACGAGAGAAGATGTAGTTTCATTGGCGAACAATCTTCATGTTAATCATATCAATCATATGACTCATGCTCTACCTTTTGGTGTTCTGTGTTCCGAGACCACGTCTGTACATGCTAGGCTCGTCAAGATTAACCTTAGTTTCCGCATGTGCAAATCTGGCTTGCACCCGTTGTATGCACACGTAGAATCTATCACATCCGATCATCACGAGATGCTTCGAAACGACGAGTCTTAGCAACGGTGCCAACTAAGGACGAACACTTTATTACTTGACATTTAGTGAGAGGGATCATCTTATAATGTTACCGTCGCGATCTAAGCAATACAAGATGCATAAAGGATTAACATCACAGGCAATTCATAATTAGTATGATATGATATGGCCCTTTCTTCTTATGCCTTTGATCTCCATCTCCAAAGCACATCATGACTTGATCTTATGCTATGCTTACTATGGGTGTGTGTACATCACATCATTCTCCTAATGATATAACCTTGTTATTAATCACATCCAATGTCCATGATCAGGAAACCATGATCATCAATTAATCAACAAGCTAGTTCATCAAGAGGCTTACTAGGGACTCTTTTATGTTAACAAAACACACAAGTATTAATGTTTCCTGTTAATACAATTATAGCATGGGATGTAAACATTTATCATAAACATAAAGATATAATAATAACCACTTTATTATTGCCTCTTGGGCATATCTCCAACATTTTCCCACATTTCTTCATATTATTTAGAATCTTTTCTTATACTACCTTTGTCTCAAGAAATAAGGCGCCTACTCTTTTCTCGTATTTGATACACGACTTCTACTACTACTATATACTAAATTATATGGACTGGGATGCACAATCACTAGTAGAAAAAGGGTCTTTCGTCTGGAGCACTAGTCTCGATCGTGTCTGGACCCGGGACTAGCACTAGTCCCGGTTCCAATGGCTAGTACCGCCCTAGGAGCATGACCGGCTCTAGTCCCGGGTCAAACAGGACCTTTAGTCCCGGTTGGAGACACCAACCGAGACTAAAGGGGTTGCAGCAGTTGCCAACCGGGACTAAAGGAGAGATCTTTAGTCACGGTTCGTGATACCAACCAGGACTAAAGAAAACAAGCAAAAAATCGTGGGTTCTGCTGTGGCAGGAAAACGGGCAAAAATCCTGCAGCGGCAGGAGATTGCCTTTTCTAGTTTCAAATGCTGCCAAAAAATATAAAAAAATCCAAAAATAAAATCCTTCGAACTATAGTTATATTAAGCGATTTAGTTGTTACGAAAATTAACAAACATGAATTTCGACATAATTTGCAAAAAAAACTGTCATGAAAACATCAAATGGACATAACTTTTGCATACGATGTTAGGAAAAAATGTACAACCTATCAAAACATCCAGAAAAAAGTTATTCAAAAATTATTTTTTTAGATTTTTAAAATTCGAAAAGGATAAAAAAGTTATTTCAAAAATTAATTTTTTTAGTAAATTTTTTATGTAATATTTGGATTCCTCACATTTTCTGATAATAATGGATATATTATTTGTAGAATTTCGATTTATAGATTTAAAGATATTATTTAAGTCATATTAAATGAATAAATGGCAAAAATGAATAAAATATTAGTTTTTTATTTTTATTGGAATAAAATATTATTATTACTTATTTATTTGTGTTTACTTAAATAGTTGTTTATAATTACAAAAAATAAAGACGTGTAACATATTGATATGAGTTAATAGGATTGATATAGTAGTTTTGATAATAAGGTACAAAGTCCTTCGCGCGAGGACATCCTGATGGAATGGAGAAGTTAAACAAGCTGGTGTGGAGTAGTGCTAGGATGGGTGACCGACCGGAAAGTTTCACTATAAGTCCAATTTGACCTCAGATTAAGTATAGTTAGTGTTAAAAATGAGAGATGTGAGAGATTAACAAGTAAAACAATTCAAAAGCCGACCGGAAAGTTTTATCATAAGTGCAATTTGACCTCATATTAAGTATAGTTAGTGTTAAAAATGAGAGATGTGCGAGATTAGCGAGTAAAACAATTCAAAAGTTCAAGAAAAGATTAAAAAAATTGATTTTTTTTGGAAAAAAATCTTTAGTCTCGGTTCGTACCACACTCGATCACGACCCCGTGCCTTTAGTCCCAATTCCGTAGTCCCGGTTGGGAATACTGGGACTAAAGGCCCTTACGAACCGGGACTATAGGCCCGTTTTCCACTAGTGAATAGTATCATTAGATTCGCCTTGAAAAATTCTTTCATTTCATAGAATTTTATACTAATTTTGTGGACATAATATAAATACTAATCATAGTCAAATATAAACCCAGCAAAAACCAAGGGTTCGTTATATTTTAGGATGGTGGGAGTACTAGGTTAACCTGAAAAATTGGATTTTTGAAAGTTCATTTAGATTTCTTGAATAAATATTTTTAGATGATTTTGTGGAATTTTTCTTATCCATGGATTTCTCTGGGACAAATGTCAATCCATGCTTCCATTATAGCATGAGATGGAGTTTTATAGGGAACTTTTAGTTGCATATTTCTTGTTAGGAATCCAATATAGTTGAAAACAAACAACTGCCGTCCGATTGAAAATCCCGTGAAAAGGTGTAAACTATGTATGAGCTAGCACACTAAGAGAAATGTTTTGGAGCAAGCGAGACATAATGCGATCAACATGAAAATGGAGTTTCTTGCAAGGGGCTAGTTTCATCAAGGTGAAAAAAGATAGGTTCTTATTACTTCTTGAGACCTTTTATACTCCTATGGTTCTCCATAGAGCACCATAGCTAATTTTGATTTACTTTGCCTTGGATTGCCTACTACATGTTTACTATTTCTCATGGCTATTGATGGCACCAAACTACAAGAAACACCAATTCGTTGGGACTCCAAGCACAGAGTTACGTAGCAATGGTATTTTTCTCACAAGGGTGACTCGAGGGTTTATATCGAACTCTTAGGGAAACAGTAGTTCTACACTTTTCCTTCCTCTCCTGAACACCTACAAAATAAAGTTGATTGTCTTGTGTGCCCAACTCCACGAAATGGTTGTCAAGCACAAGATGTTGTATTATAATTGAAAACAAATAATGAAATGAAATAATTAAAATAAATATGCAGCAGATAAAGTAAACTAAATGCAATACAAAAAGTAAACTATATGATATGCAAGAGTGTGGTGTAATATTGTTTGTAGTAATGCAAACTATATGAAATAACTAAATGAAAGTATGAAAATTGTTTTTGTATTTTTGGAATAAACGAGTGTTGAAAACAAAAGGTGTTATAAATGCAAGTAAAAGGTGTTTCTTATGATTAAGAATTGACCAAGGTTCATAATTTCACTTGTCACTCTCTTATAAACATGGTGGAATAAAAAACAACTCCTCATAAGCATAATATTGATGTAACTTTATATTGTATTTGATAGATAGTCATATGGCATCACGTCCTATATTTGAGATAATGCAACACATTTCACTAATACTCCACTAGTAAGAGAAAACTCCACAAACTAGTATTAAGAATAAACAGAGTATTATCTTTGCTTCAATGATATGATGTTGGATATATAATACCTCAAAAGATATGAGCTCATCTAAGATTGTCACTAGGCAATAGTAGTACTTGCATTCATTTATTCCTAGTGGAGTCACAATGGAAAGATAAAAACCATACAAATAACCAAATTTTCTATCACTATCCGGATCCATACTACCATGTTACTCCATCTAACGCACATGTTCCCCTCTATGTCCCATCTACAAGTTTGATCAAAACAAAGTAATCAAGAACGGCGTAAATAATATACATCAAACACAATCTGAAAATTCCAATATCAAATACTCAAATCATAAAAACCAAAGATTCACCACAAAGGGATTACATGTAGATGGCCATAATCTTGTAGGAAAGCTCATATGGCACTATAATATTGATAGCTTGAGAGAGATAGAACAATCTATTTCCAAAAACCCATAGTCTAGGGGTGGTATACTCCCTTTTCATCATGGTGATGATGGATATGTTGTTGGAGAAGTTGGATATGCGAGTTGGCCGTGCTCCGGAAGCATTTCCCCCTTCAATATTGGCATGATCTCCTACATTTCATGCTTCAGTCTCCATAGTGCGGCATGCTTCAGGATCATGATCGGGACCCTTTTATAGATGGTTTTAGGTCAAGGCAAAGCCATGGAGAAAGAATCGACGACATCAGAGGTAAGAGGACGAGATGCCCCTAGTGTGGATAGGGTATCTGGCCATGTTGGCTCCCCTCTCCTGGTCCTCCTCTAGCTCTAGTTAAGGTTAAACGTTCTAGGTCTTGGTTTCGACAAAAAAAACTTCAGTAGAAAATATCCCAAGTCAATTTGAGTTTGTGAAGGTCCCCAAAAGTAAAAATACCCAAAATAGGCTTTTCTTGTCAGCAAAGTTATAATACAAATAAAAGGGATCTTTTAGAAAAATCCCCAAAATCACCATAAAACATGAGTATAACATCTTATATTACTCAACTATGAAGGATATGGCATAATAAACTACAAAGATCATATATGAATTTCACATGCATCAATATCCCCAAGCTTAACCCATGCTAGTTGTAATACCCTAGGATTCAAGGCTAGAAATAGAGAGAACATGGATGTGTTCATTGCATTATGCATAGAAAGTTTGGAAAAAATCCGTGCTTTTGTTTGAATACAAGGTGATCGAGGTTTCTCTTACTCCGATGACTGAGGTTTAGGTCATCAAGTGAGTGTTCTGGATTTTGACGTGACCTTTGTTTGCTTACTTACTTTGGGGTTGGAATTGAATTCAAATGCCATAAAGAAGATTTTCAAACTAACTTTGGTTTGGAATTTAAAACTTAAAAAGATTAAGAGAATATAAAAAGTAATAAACAATAAGAATTCTTTATTATACCTATGTGAATTCAATAATTTTATTACAACACTTAGTTATAAAAGGAATCAATTAAGTAAAGAAATAAAATAACAATAAGTGAAATAGAAATTGAATTCTTTCTTACTAAAGAAATTATTACATTGTATAAATAAATATTAAAAAATAATAATGTAAATTACAACAAGTAGGAGAATTTTAAAATAAGAAAAATAAATAGAAAAGAATATACTTTATTACAATAAGAATAATAAAAAGTTTACATGAATAATAAAATAAAATTGTAGATTTAATAACAAAAATCCTAAACTATAAGTACATCTACTTCCTTGTTCTTGATTTTCTATCTTCTTCTTCTGATTCTTGCAAGTAAATTCAAACAAAAACCAAAAAAGAAAATAAAACAAAATAGGAAAGTTTTGGTGATTGTTTACTCTTAGATTAAGAATATGATTGCTATCCTAGGTTATTCATTGAGTTGAAATAAGGAGCCACACTAGTATATGATCTTACTAAAAAGATTTGCCTCAGCCTTTTGCATCACATGTTGGGACATATTACACTTTGGAAGCTCAAAGTAGATAGCCCTATAGAAGAAAGTATTAGATCAGTTGGGGTCATCCACAATAACTAGTTCCCATGGGTGGAAACTTGCACCATGTGGGACCTAGATGTAAGCAACTTGGTCAACACATGTAGCTCATGTGTTGTCAACAGCACACATAATCAGGAGTACAATAGGAAGGATCCTACCCATCCATAGCTAGCAATGATATCCCCACATTATATTCATCCATCGGACCCTCCATAGTACCATCAAGACACCACTAGTTCTTCTTAGTTCTTCGTCACACCATTTCCATTTCATCTACCAAATCCTCATCAAACTGATCACACCTAACATAATCACCTAGTGGAGACACTAGAGTATATCAAGGCGTTTAGTAGCAACAAGAGGAGCATGTCATCAAGATCAGGAGCTAGAAGGAGAAGTCAAGCAGCAAAAGGCTTACCAGCAGCAGATCCAACAACAAGTATATCAATATGGAACATGTCAACATCACGAGGATTAGTAAGCTAGTAGAACAAGGAGATAATATTTAGAGTCCAGAAGTACAAACTAAGAAGGATGAGCTCCAGGAAGCTCAAGGTAGAGGCATAAAATCTTAAAATTATTTGGTGCACACAATATTTGATCTTATCTATTTTAGATAAAAGGCCAAGAACACAAAGTAATAGATTAGAGGAAAAGGAGGTATTTCCCTCATCCTTGCATGTAGATGTTATGAAGAATGATCTATGAAGAATCATAATAATGAATTAGAAAGCAATCAAATAATATATGTTCTTAAATCTAGTCTCAGTCTTTGTATCATAGGAAGGGATTGATATAGGAATTATTTTCCAACAATTGATCATCTAATTGACGATTTAACCAAACATAGCTAGTTAATAAGGACAACTGATCATGCAACCTAGGATTCTAATATGCACACTCCAAAAGGAGGCACCACAATAGATATTAAAGGTAATTTAAGCCATCTTAATTACTAGGCAACATAAAATATAATACAGCTCTATTCAATTTATAAGCAGCCCAAAATAAATTTTTCCAAATCATCTTTCTAGTGTAGCTTTCTAGGAATCATTTAATTCCAATAACTAAACTGCTAGTACATTTTAAGATCATCGTCGTAGTGTAGTGTAAGTTCAGCCACAAGCACTTCATAAACATTTAGTTAAACAACATTGAACCAAAGGTTCAGTATCTTAGGTTCCGGTTATCCTGTGCAAGCAATTGGAAACCACTTGAAATCATTTTTATAGCCAAGCACCTAGAAATCATTTAAATGGAGCAGAGTATTGTCAACATTAGTAGTTTAGCAGGACAAGCTTTTGAAGCTAAGGTGTTCAGATAACAATGAAAACTATCATGAAATATAGTTCACTAATTTTTTCTTCTAGTAACAGTCAAGTGTACACAGCAGTTTGACAATAATAGGAGCACCAACACACATGCAAAGTATAGATATACATGAAGAGCTATAGAAACACCTTCATACATATGAAAGATGCCACATCAACCAAATAAAAGCATGAGATCAAGCACAAGTTAACTAATTAGCATCACTACCCACTATTAGATTATTACAATCCCAAGTATAACACGTGTCTAGCATAAGCACATCAGCACTGCCAAGATGATGACCATGCATTTCATCTTCTCGGGAAAGAAAAGGAGGGAGTAGGAGTTACCTGAAACGGAGCCAATGTAGAATATTAATAAAAGCTTGTGGAAGAGGGGATAGTGAACAACAGTAGCAGCATCAGTACCACTGCAAAGTCTAGAGGCAGCAGATCAAGGCCGTTGTGGGTTGCATGCACCACTATTGGCCCTCCATAGTGAGGATTGCAGGTGGTGACACTGAGTGGCATCAGGGTGATGGCTCAATGCACGGCACCTAGAAAAGTGCTGGTGCGTGGTTGATGTAGAGCTCGTTGGGAACCCCAAGAGGAAGGTATGATGAGCACAACAGAAAGTTTCCCTCAGTTATGAAACCAAGGTTTAATCGAACCAGTAGGAGCAAGGAAACACCCCAAAGGTGTTACTAGCTGAGCTTTGGCAGGGCGCACTACCGGTGCTAGTAGCAACGTGGAGACCTGCACAACACAACCACAGAACTTTGTCCCCAACTTGCGATGAGGTTGTCAATCTCACCGTGTTTTGCAGAAAACAAAGGATTAAACGTATCGAATGGAAAGAAGTAAAAGTTTGCAGAAAGTAAACACAAAGAAGTAAACAGTTTGTAGATTGAATGTAAAAGACAAGGACCGGGATCCATAGTTCACTAGAGGTGGCTCTCCTTAGATAGATAACATGCTGGGTGAACAAATTACAGCGGGGCAATTGACAAACACCGAGAAAGCAATACATGCATATACTAATCATCTTGACTCCTTTGAGACTTGATTGGGAATTACAACATTATACATAGACCGCCATCCAACTGCATCTATGACTAATAATCCACCTTCAGGTTATCATCCGAACCCCCTCCAGTATTAAGTTGCAAGCAACAAATTATTGCTTTACGAACTACGTGTAAAGTAAACAATACGATTGTTCTATGAACAAAGGATTGTTGTTTTCTCCCTAGTAGCAACAGCACATCTAGTACCTTAGATATTTCTGTCACTTCCCCAGTTTACCAGAGGCATGAACCCACTATCGAGCATAAATACTAACTCTTGGAGTTGCTAGCATCTACTTGGCCAAGATAGCTACTAACAACGGAAAGCATGCAAGATCATAAATAAAAAAGACATGATAGAATCAATAATCAATCTGAAATAGCATCTCAATATCCATCGGATCCCCGCAAACACAACATGCAGAATTACAAATACATGATCTTGATCATGAACGGAGCTCACAAGATCTAAACATGAAAGCACAAAGGAGGAGAACCATCCATCTAGCTACTACATGGATCCGTAGTCCAAGGATGAACTACTCACGCATCACACCGGAGGCTTACATGGTGATGAAGAAGGCCTCCAGGGTGAATTCCCCTCTCCGGCAGGGTGCCGAGAAGAGCTTCAGATCCCTCCCGATCTAGGGATGGAGATGACGGCGGCTACAGACTCTTTCGTGGATTTTTGATTGGGCCCTGAGGGTTTTCGTCCCGAGGGTAATATATAGGCGGAAGGAGAGGCCGAGGGGGTGCCGGGAGCGGCCACACCACCCCCTGGCGTGGGCCAGGCCTGGCCGCACGGCCAGGTGGTGTGGTTGCCCCTGGACCCTCTCCGTATCGTATTCTGGCACTTGATGACATCCGGAAAAATAGGCACTTTGGATTTTGTCCCGTCCAATTCCGAGAATATTAATTTTCTGACTTTCCTGGAACCAAAAACAGCAGAAAACAGGCAGCTGGCACTGTGGCTCTTGTTAATAGGTTAGTCCAAGAAATCATATGAAAAGTACTCCAAAGTTGGAACAAAACACAAGAAAGTGGATAAAACCAAGCATGGAACATCAAAAATTATAGATACATTTGCAATGTATCAACATCCCCAAGCTTAACTCCTGCTCGTCCTCGAGTAGGCAAGTGATAAAAAGAAAGAATAATTTTTGAGGTGACATGCACCATCAAAGATTTGATCAAAGTATTTGTAAAACATTCGAAGCTGGGATCATAGTACTTCAATCATAACATGAAAGACATAGTTCTAGAAATAAGCAAAGAAACTATGATGCAACATAAAAAGGCACAAACAAAAGATTCATGAATAACAGTGCTTTGCAAGACGTTTGTTTGTTTCACATAAAGAAAACATAGCATAATAGTATTCAGCTTGTCCCTCATAGAGTAGCAAATATAAATGCATAGGACACCTTCAAAGTTCATAAGAGTGACTAGATACAATAGTTTAAAACAAGCAATAACAAGTTATGCATCAATCAACTAGTCTTGGGACAATGCATATAGAACTAAGAATGGCCACTATGCTCTCAAAGTAGGTGCATAAAGATAGAAGGTGGAGACTCAATATAATGGTGGAAGAAAGGCCTTTTGTAAAAGGAAGTAGGGATTCAAGTGTCATAAAGAGCTTCTAAAAATTATGGTACTTATAGCTTTCAGCTCTCATTGCCGCTATCATAAGCATCTTGAAGTGGTTAAGGTTAAAGTGACACAACTAAGAGGATATGCTTGACAAGTTATAAACCGAAATCTCATGCCCCTTACTTACGAAGACCGATCCTCATGCTACTCAACTTCAGTCACGAGTAAGCTCTTGTCATTATAAGTACATGTGTATCATTAAGAACCACCAACGGGGTACCCCTTGCACATGATATGGGAGATTTCCCGTAATCAAAATAACAAGGCAAGCAGACAATGAGCATCTCAGCGATCTTTTAATTTGCTATTTGCATAGGTTTTTATTGAGGATGCTTCATAGAGTGCTCATTATGGTGATGTTGCAAGTTTCCACCATGATTAGGCATGGCTTAGGCTAGCGGCCCAGGCGTTTCTCTAACACATATACAAACTCCATGATCTTACAAGTTCCACTTTTATTTCACACCGCCGGGATCCGTAAGAAAAAGAACATGATATCAACGGGGTACAAAGTACAAGTGCAATGTTGAAAGCGTTCCCCATGGTACATGGTTCTGCTAATTTCAACTTATAAAGCGCAATCATATACGCAACAAAGAAGGACCCAATGGTTCAAGTTTATTAGAGGCAATAAAGTAAAGTGTGCCATCAAGTTCGTGAGAGCTTTAATCACTAGTTTTCTCATAACAAGTTTAATTTGGAAGGTAAACAAAAGCATGAATATACTTGGAATAGCATAAGCTAGTAGGTAGGGATGATGGACTCTTTGGAATAACTTGGTTTAGGGAGTTGGATGCATGAGTGGAACTCATACTTGGTTGTGGAGGCTAGCAAAAGACTGGGAGCGACAAACTAAGAGAGCAATAATGGCCATAATCATGCAGAGCGACAAAACATCATTGATCAAAGCATAAAGTGATACTACAAGTTGAAAACTAAAGGATCATAAAGGCTATGGTGACTTGAGATAGTCATAACATGGTGTGAGCATGTGCCAAGTCAACCCAAATAAAGCATCAAAGGAGAATACCACTATACTATGCTTTAATATGCTAAAACAACGCATGATTCATCCAAGGCACATTAAGCAATCTCAATTGTTTATAACAAGTCAAGCTACAGAAAAGAATACTAAGCATAAAGCCAAAACAATATCAAGCATGGCATGACAAAGCATAGGCCACAGTCAAAAACAAGCTCTTTTTACCACATAAGCATGAACGTTCCTACTCTTTTCCAAACCAAACCAAACTATTTGCAAACCAATGTATGAAAGAGGGGGTCCAACCAATTTATTCAGCAAACTAAGCAAACCAAGCAAACGAAAAACCAAAACGAAATAGAAAAAGAAGACGCTCCAAGAACAACACAACTGTGCATGAAACAATAAAAATGAAGCGTTTGGAAGAAACCTGTGATTTTTATTGATGAAGAAGAGGAATGCCTTGGGCATCCCCAAGCTTTGACGCTTTTACTTCTTGGATATTTCTTAGGGTGACACGCCTGGCATCCCCAAGCTTGAGCTTTAGTCTATCCTTCATCTCATTACTCATTCCTTCCATACACCTGAAATTTTTCCTTCATACAAAACTTCACATAATCTTTATTAGCAACATTAGTGCACTCAAGATAAATAAGTCTCAAGGTTCAGTTCTAACACCAAATAAACTTCCATTAGAACACTAGCTACTGTAGCACTTCCCTCAAAAATCTCAATTCCCCAAAAAAACTCAAAAAGGAACCAACAAGAAGCAAATGCAGAAAATGGCAGAAATCTGTCAAAACAGACCAGCAGGTACGGATGATTTTTTTCGAAGACCTTCTGTTGCTCAAATCAAAAAGTGTTGAACTAACGAAAGTTATATAACAACCTGGGGCCGAAGCACAAAATATTACAGCTCAATCCGACATAAAGAGCTCTCTTACGAATTTTTACGGTGAAGCACAAAAATCTGTTCCGGGACAGCAACTTTCCCAATCATTACTTCTCTCTCATTAGAGGTTACTCTTGGCACAAAAAGAAAATAAAAAGGATAAGGAGCAGTTATTACTGAAGTAATAACTTCCAAGACTCATCTAAAACTTTTGGGTTATCTCCCAATAAGTACTTTTCTTTAACGCCTTTAAGTTAGGCATAAGAAGTAAGAAAAGAATCAAGTGTTCTCAAATGAAAAAGCATTAAGATTAATACCAGAAATATCTTCAACAAGGCAAGGTATATCATCCAAATAAGTTCTATAGGATCCTCTCTCAATACTCTTAGGTTCACTATTCTCATCCAAAGGGTTTGCAGGAACAATCCAATCAAGATTCTTTTCTATGGCGTCATGTATTGCTATTAGTTTAAAGGGTGTTGGTATCTTAGGTTCCTCCCCATTAGGTTCGGTTTTGTTTATCTTTTCTCGTGTACCAACAACATCTACACATGCTCCTAGCATATTGAAACGTTCAAAGACTTTCCTAGCTTCCTTGGCAACATCATAGAACTCCTTAAACAAAGTTTCTAAAATGAAATCTCTCTTTTTAGGATCCTTAATTTCTTTAAGCTTAAGAAACATTACTTGCATTAAGGGGTTGAGGTTAACAAACCTAGCTTCTAACATGTGAATTAAAGAAGCTGCAGCAATCTCATAGTTTGGAGCAAGTTCTACAAGGGATCTATCCTCAGTATCTTCATGCTTACTAACATGATTAAAGAATTCTTCAATGTTATCTTTCCCAATTATAGAACCACTACCAATTGGAAGGTCTTTCAGGGTGAATGTAGGGATCAACATGGTGAACTAAGGAAGAGGTGACTACTAAAGGAGACTTAATTTTTTTGTGTTTTTTCAAATAAGAAAGCAAACTAGTAAAACTATTTTTTTTGTGTTTTTGTATAACAAAACAACCAAACTAAGCAAAAAGAAACTAAGCAAAACAAAAACAACAAAGTAAAGAGATTGGTTATGAGGGACTCCTCTTGTGAAGATATCCTTGACTCCTCGGCAATGGCGCCAGAAAATCGCTTGATGGCTCAATGCACGGCGCCTAGAAAAGTGTTGGTGCGTGGTTGATGTAGAGCTTGTTGGGAACCCCAAGAGGAAGGTATGATGAGCACAACAGCAAGTTTCCCTCAGTTATGAAACCAAGGTTTAATTGAACCAGTAGGAGCAAGGAAACACCCCAAAGGTGTTACTAGCTGAGCTTTGGCAGGGCGCACTACCGGTGCTAGTAGCAACATGGAGACCTGCACAACACAACCACAGAACTTTGTCCCCAACTTGCGATGAGGTTGTCAATCTCACCGTGTTTTGCGGAAAACAAAGGATTAAACGTATCGAATGGAAAGAAGTAAAAGTTTGCAGAAAGTAAACACAAAGCAGTAAACAGTTTATAGATTGTATGTAAAGAAAGAGGACCGAGATCCATAGTTCACTAGAGGTGGCTCTCCTTAGATAGATAACATGTTGGGTGAACAAATTACCGCGGGGCAATTGACAAACACCGAGAAAGCAATACATGCATATACTAATCATCTTGACTCCTTTGAGACTTGATTAGGCATTACAACATTATACATAGACCGCCATCCAACTGCATCTATGACTAATAATCCACCTTCACGTTATCATCCGAACCCCCTCCAGTATTAAGTTGCAAGCAATAGATTATTGCTTTACGAACTGCGTGTAAAGTAAATAATACGATTGTTTTATGAACAAAGGATTGTTGTTTTCTCCCTAGTAGCAACAGCACATCTAGTACCTTAGAGATTTCTATCACTTCCCCAGATTACTAGAGGCATGAACCCACTATCGAGCATAAATACTAACTCTTGGAGTTGCTAGCATCTACTTGGCAAAGATAGCTACTAACAACGGAAAGCATGTGATACATTGCAAATGTATCTATAATTTTTGATGTTTCATGCTTGGTTTTATCTACTTTCTTGTGTTTTGTTCCAACTTTGGAGTACTTTTCATATGATTTCTTGGACTAACCTATTAACAAGATGCCACAGTACCAGTTGCCTGTTTTCTGCTGTTTTTGGTTCCAGGAAGTCAGAAGATGAATATTCTCGGAATTGGACGGGACAAAAGCCAAAGTTACTATTTTCCCGGAAGACTCACGGAGCTAGAAGGAGAGTCGGAGAGGGGCCACAGGGTGGACACACCACCCCTAGGCGCGGGCAACCCTAGGCCATGCCAGGGCATGGTGTGGTCCCCTTGGCTGGCCATCGACCTTGCCTTCTTCGCCTATAAGAGCCTCCCAATACCAAAACCCTAGATTGTCAATCAGAAATCCACGAAAAGTTCTGCAGCGCCGCCGCCACCGAAGGGGAGATTTGGGGGACAGAAAGTCTCTATTCCGGCACCCTGCCGGGACGGGGAAGTGCCCCCGGAGCCATCTCCATCGATCTCCACCGACCTTGCCTCCTTCGCCTATAAGAGCCTCCTGATACCAAAACCCTAAATAGTCAATCAGAAATCCACAAAAAGTTTTGCAGCACCACTGCCACCGAAGGGGAGATTCGGGGGACAGAAAGTCTCGGTTCCGGCACCCTGCCGGGACGGGGAAGTGCCCCCGGAGCCATCTCCATCGATCTCCACCACCATCTCCATCACCATTGCTGATTCCCATGATGAGGAGGGAGTAGTTCTCTCTCGAGGCTAAGGGTTCTACCGGTAGCTATGTGTTCATCTCTCTCTTTATGCATGATCTTATTGAGATCATGAGCTTGTAATATATAGATCTACCTTGCTACTCAAGTGCTTAATAGATCTCTGCTCTCCCCATGTGTGTGAAAGTGACAACGTGCACACCATGGTGGCACTTAGGCTAGAGATTACAAATACTTGTTATGAGTTATATTTGGAGTTGGATGTCTTTATGAAATTGTGGTGTTTGTTGGACCTATGTAGAGCTCAAGGTGACATTGTGGGGTTATCTAGATGGGAAAGGCTTACTTTGAGGTGTGCTGTTATAGCCCTACCATGGATTAGAGTGTCCAACCGGAGAGTAGTTAAGAGTAGTATCATAAGAAGAATATATTTATATGGGAGTGTTCACTAGTGAAAGTATGATCCCTAGGCCTTATTTCTAAGCATTGATACACCGTTTCCTACTAGATTTGTTACATGTTTGCTTGCTTTCATCTTTATTTCAGTTTTCCTTTAGTCTTTTCCACGCCATCAAGCTATCTTATATCACCATTATCACTTATAATTATCCATACCACTTGTATTTCACTATCTCTTCGCCGAACTAGTGCACCTATACACCTGACAAGTGTATTGGGTGTGTTGGGGACACAAGAGACTTCTTGTATCTTGATTGTAGGGTTGCTTGAGAGGGAATACCTTTGACCACTTCCTCCCTAAGTTCGATAAACCTTGGGTGATCCACTTAATGGAAAACTTGCTGCTATTCTACAAACCTCTACACTTGGAGGCCCAACAACTGTCTACAAGAATAGAAGTGCATAGACATCAAGCTATTTTCTGGCGCTGTTGCTGGGGAGGTAAGGTAAAAGGTATTCACACCGGAGGATTAAATAAGAAGAACCTCCCACGACAAACGCCTATTTTCTGGTGTGAGTACTCGAAGTTATTTCCTTTAGATTCTGCAATTTTGTCTTTTTGTTTCTTGTTTTCACTAGTTAGGCTTAATGGAAAACAACAAAAAAATTAGAGAGATTTATAGTATTTATCTTGAGTTAGGACATGAAGTGTTTGAAGAGAAAATTAAAAAACCTATGGAACTTTATTTGTATGCTAATAGCAATGTTATTAGTATGAATTCTTTGGACACCATTATTGCTAATGCTATGGAAAAGTCTAAGCTTGGGGAAGCTAGTTTTTATGAAAATGGTCTTTTTAGTTCCCTAGCTTTGGAAGATAGCTATTCTGTGGCTTATGATGATACCAAACCTCCAATATATGATGATTACAATGATGAATATGATATTTTCAGTCCACCTACTATTGAGGAGGCAATTAATTATGACTACAATATGCCTCCTATATTTGATGATTATGGTGATGAGAATAATAATGATAGCTATTTTGTTGAATTTGCTCCCACTACAATTAATAAGAATGACTATGCTTATGTGGAGAGTATTAATTCTTTTATGGATGTGGCTCATGATAAGAATGTTTTATGTGATAGTTATATTGTTAATTTTATTCATGTTCTACTGAAAGTTATTATGAGAGAGGGAAGTATGGTTTTATGTATCTTAACAATATTAAGTTTCCCCCCTTTATGTTGAAAGTCTTGAAGTTGCACTTGTTTTGCTTTTCTATGCTTGTTACTTTGTGCTTTCATAACTTGTTTATTTACAAGATTCCTATGCATAGGAAGTGGGTTAGACTTAAATGTGCTTTGAATTTGCTTCTTGATACTCTCTTTTACTTCAATTCATATTTCTTATGTGAGCATCTTCTCAAACAAAATGCCTAACTTAAAGGCGTTAAAGAAAAGTAATTATTGGGAGATAACCCAAAAGTTTTAGATGAGTCTTGGAAGTTATTACTTCAGTAATAACTGCTCCTTATCCTTTTTATTTGCTTTTTGTGCCAAGAGTAACCTCTAATGAGAGAGAAGTAATGATTGGGAAAGTTGTTGTCTCGAAACAGATTTCTGTGCTTCATCGTAAAAATTCGTGTAAAATCTCTGAACGTCTTTTTGAGGCGTGAATTTTTGTTCTTCTGCCCCAGGTTGTTATCTAACTTTCATTAGTTCAACACTTTTGATTTAAGTAACAGAAGGTCTTCGAAAAATTCGTCTTTACCTGCTGGTCTGTTTTGACAGATTTCTGCCATTTTCTGCATTTGCTTCTTGTTGGTTCCTTTTTGACTTCTTTTGGAGAATTGAGCTTTTTGAGGGAAGTGATACAGTAGCTAGTGTTCTAATGGAAGTTTATTTGGTGTTAGAACTGAACCTTAAGACTTATTTATCTTGAGTGCACTAATGTTGCTAATAAAGATTGTGTGAAGTTTTGTATGAAGGAAAAATTTCAGGTGTATGGAAGAAATGAGTAATGAGATGAAGGATGGACTAAAGCTCAAGCTTGGGGATGCCACACGTGTCACCCCAAGAAAATCCAAGAAGTACAAGCGTCAGAGCTTGGGGATGCCCAAGGCATCCCCTTCTTCATCAATAAAAATCCCAGATTTCTTCCAAACGCTTCATTTTTATTGTTTCATGCATAGTTGTGTTGTTCTTGGAGCGTCTTCTTTTTTGTTTTTGTTTTGGTTTTTCGTTTTCTTTTGTTTGCTTAGTTTTCTGAATAAATTGGTTGGACCCCCTCTTTCATACATTGGTTTGCAAATAGTTTGGTTTGGTTTGGAAAAGAGTAGGAAAGTTCATGCTTATGTGGTAAAAAGAGCATGTTTTTGATGGTGGCCTATGCTTTGTCATGCCATGCTTGATATTGTTTTGGCTTTATGCTTAGTATTCTTTGCTGTAGCATGACTTGTTATAAACAATTGAGATTGCTTAATGTGCCTTGGATGAATCATGCGTTGTTTTAGCATATTAAAGCATAGTATAGTGGTATTCTCCTTTGATGCTTTATTTGGGTTGACTTGGCGCATGCTCACACCATGTTATGACTATCTCAAGTCACCATAGCCTTTATGATCCTTTAGTTTTCAGCTTGTAGTATCACTTTATGCTTTGATCAATGATGTTTTGTCACTCTGCATGATTATGGCCATTATTGCTCTCTTAGTTTGTCGCTCCCAGTCTTTTGCTAGCCTCCACAACCAAGTATGAGTTCCACTCATGCATCCAACTCCCTAAACCAAGTTTTTCCAAAGATGCCACCATACCTACCTACTATCTTATGCTATTCCAAGTATATTCATGCTTTTGTTTACCTTCCAAATTAAACTTGTTATGAGAAAACTAGTGATTAAAGCTCTCACGAACTTGATGGCACACTTTACTTTATTGCCTCTAAACTTGAACCATTGGGTCCTTCTTTCTTGCGTATATGCTTGCGCTTTATAAGTTGAGATTAGCAGAACCATGTTTCATGGGGAACGGTTTCAACATTGCACTTGTACTTTGTACCCTGTTGATATCATGTTCTTTTGCTTATGGATCCCGGTGGTGTGAAATAAAAGTGGAACTTGTAAGATCATGGAGTTTATATGTGTGTTAGAGAAACGCCTGGGCCGCTAGCCTAAGCCATGCCTAATCATGGTGGAAACTTGCAGCATCACCATAATGAGCACTCTATGAAGCATCCTCAATAAAAACCTATTCAAATAGCAAATAAAAAGATTGCTGAGATGCTCATTGTCTGCTTGCCTTGTCATTTTGATTATGGGAAAGCTCCCGTATCATCTGCAAGGGGTACCCCGTTGGTGGTTCTTAACGATACACATATACTTACAATGACAAGAGCTTACTCGTGACTGAAGTTGAGTAGCATGAGGATCGGTCTTCGTAAGTAAGGGGCATGAGATTTCGGTTTATAACTTGTCAAGCATATCCTCTTAGTTGTGCCACTTTAACCTTAATCACTTCAAGATGCTTATGATAGGGGCAATGAGAGCTGAAAGCTATAAGTACCATAATTTTTGGAAGCTCTTTATGAGACTTGAATCCCTACTTCCTTTTATAAGGCCTTTCTTCCACCATTATATTGAGTCTCCATCTTCTACCTTTATGCACCTACTTTGAGAGCATAGTGGCCATTCTTAGTTCTATGTGCATTGTCCCAAGACTAGTTGATTGATGCATAACTTGATATTGCTTGTTTTAAACTATTTGTATCTAGTCACTCTTATGAACTTTGAAGGTGTCCTATGCAATTTTATTTGCTACTCTATGAGGGACAAGCTGAATGCTATTATGCAATGTTTTCTTTATGTGAAACAAACAAACGTCTTGTAAAGCATTGTTATTCATGAATCTTTTGTTTGTGACTTTTCATGTTGCATCATAGTTTCTTTATCTTATTGCTAGAACCTGTCTTTCATGTTATGATTGAAGTACTATGATCCCAGCTTTGAATGTTTTACAAATACTTTGATCAAGTCTTTGATGGTGCATGTCACCTCAAAAATTATTCTTTCTTTTTATCACTTACCTACTCGAGGATGAGCAGGAGTTAAGCTTGGGGATGTTGATACATTGCAAATGTATCTATAATTTTTGATGTTCCATGCTTGGTTTTATCCACTTTCTTGTGTTTTGCCAACATCAAAAATTATAGATACATTTGCAATGTATCGCAGGGGTCCAAGGTCATACCAATGACGTTGTCGTAGTACCCACCACCATGAGGAAGGAGGGGCAGTCAGGTTGAGCAGGATCACTAGAGGATGAAGTCGACGAATAAGTCACTCGTGGTTGTCCACGAGCAGTAACCGGAAGTGCACACACTGGCATCCACACCGGCATCCCTACCATAATGTCTAGGGTTTGCAGCAGGGCCGCATAGTGGAGCTGTGGCCTTAACCGAGGAGGTCACTACAAAAATACCTCCATACTCGACACTTTTTTGGGTGGTACAAGCGAAAAGTACCTAGAAAATTTGGTTACATGAAGAATGAGCAATTGTGGTACCATTTTGTCACGGTAGCTACATATACACTGTGGTCGACACAATCCTAACAGATTTTTGTGCCATTATACGTGACCGGCAAGCCCAACGCCTCCTAATGCCGCATTAGATCGATGGAGGCAGTTAACATTGCACCATGAACGGTAAGCGTCGCATTGATTGGTCAAACACATCACTCTAAGTGGTGAGACCCACCATTGCCAAGATATTGGACTGGGTTATTTACATTTACAGAGTTCTTTTTTAATCATAGACCCGAAGTACGAATTTTAAGTCTAGTGGTAGTTAATGTCGCATAGTCCTGTTTTATCTTTTCTCTCCCACAATTAAAGCATGACCGTGCGCCTCCTCTATCGTTCTCGTGTGTGGTTACATAGAGAGGTAAAGTGCTAATCAATTTATTTATGGACCCTTGGAGCAAATATAGGCCAAAAAGATGGATGCCTAGACCGCACTTGCTCGAATGGCCCACACTTGGCACTCTCCTCTTACCACTCTATATAATAGAGGAACCCTAGCAAGTAATCCCACTCTCAGTCACCACCTGACCTTGCCACCTCCAACTCTCGAACCCAACTCCACGCGTAGCATCTTGCTCGGCCCCACCTCGCCAGATCTTGCGCGGCCTCTCTGTTTTCCTCCATTGACTTGTCTGATTCACATGTTTGTTCCTCATCTTCTTACACATCTTGGGTACATGTGTTTTTTAGATCTTCTGCTTTGTTCTTTCTCCTCTTAATCATCTCCATTATTTTTCTTTCAGTTCCAAGCAAAGTTATCAGCATATGGTGTGTGCTCAAAGGCAAATCCGTTTTAATGATGTAGGCGCACATAGATTCTTCAACGCATAAATGATGTTGATGTCGAGCAAAATAGAGAGGCACTCAAGAACACTAGTTTTAGATAAGATATTTCTCCTAACTAGCTGTAATTTTAATTTTTAGTGGTAGATCTGCTGAATAGAGAGGGGCTCAAGACCATCTATGTTATTAGTAGATGCATCCTCTCATGTAATGATTAGAGAGGGGTTCAAATCTAGTATGATATGATGTAATGAATATTTATATATTAATAAAATAAAGTTTTTATTCTGAAATGGAATTAGCAACATAAATTAATTATGATAAATGTAATTAACTTTCCATGACGTTAGAAGGTGTAACACGGTAAATAATACGCAGATACACGACACTAAAGTTGTGCCATCTTCAGTAATGTATCAAGGCACCGTTGCGAAAGTGCTAGGTCGATGGATGACGTTATGTCGAGCAAAAAAATCGTTGTTGTTGCACTTATCCTGAAACAGTTAACCTAGAGACTTTTTTTTGTCACATGAGTGCAAGTGTGGTGACTAGGCGCGTGCTTTGACATCTATAAGCGCCATGGCCCGATGTCCGTGTGGTAGTGGGTGCAGAGTAGAGCTAGAATACTGGGGCAGATCTCATACTGGTTAGTGGCGGCACAGCCTTCCAGCATACCATGGTCCCGCTAGGGTTCGGAAGTTGTGGATGAGTGCGTGACGCCGCAAGATTCAAATCAATCAGTAGGGGCCGTAGATCTCGACAAGACGAATGGAATCCCATCTCATCGGTGTTCAAGAGGGCAAGGAGCAACCAGAGAAGAGGAATGGTGTCGTAGTGGCATCAGGGCACACGAGAGTGGAAGGTCACGAGCGTGTTCATGGGTGCATGTGTGTGCGAGAGAGAGAGAGAGAGAGGAGAGTTGGGGTTGCGATGGGGTTAACCCAATCGGGTTGGGCCCTAGTGGGTCGATCCACTAGGCCTGGTCTGGTTAGACCAATGGGTCACAACCCAAATATGAAAATTCTCTAAAATAAGAAAGGAATAATTCTTATTTAATAATTTCTTCAAAATATCTCCAACTTAGAATATATATGATATATCAAAATGTTCACAAAAATAAGATCCATGAAGGAAAATTATAACATTAATAGTTTGAGTTAAATAAAATGCAAATCAAAAATTAAACATTTAAATCTCTTAATAAAATAAGGAAAATATCTAAAATAAATAAAGTCCACATTATTGCATTACTAAAATTCTAATATTTTATAAGATATTAAAATGTATATTGAATCAAGTTTAATAGTGGGACCTAAAATAAAACTATTTATCTTTTTAAGTAATTAAATGAATTCTTCAATAATCTTAAAACCATTTCAAAATGAATAAAGTTACAGTAGGGAAGAGAAAATAAGAAAAAAATCCTAAAAATAACTTATGTGCAGAAAAATTAATCCACTATACTACAAAAATGCTAAATAGGAAATTCTAAGTCAAATTAAAATTACTAAAAATTAGGATATATAAAGGGGGTTTATAAAATTCATTTCTTGTATTAAAGAAAATGAATATATTTTCTTTTATCACCTATAAATAAAAATAAATTCCATTTAGCTTTAATAAAACTATTTAAAATTTATTGTGTTAAGGAAATATAATTCCTTCCTTTAAAATTGATAGAAAGTGTATTAAATACTTTAAATCATTTTTAGTTAGACTTTTACGTTAATAACTTAGGTAAACAAGTCTTCCTAAGCTATCCTATTAACGCCTATCTTAGGAGTCAACCATATCTTATACCTTGAGACACCCAATAGGAAACCCTAACACTAGGATCATTGTTACAAACCAAGTTACCATGTATCATCATCACTCTTGCACCTTCACTAAGTTGACATCACTTGTTATCCTCCTAAAGAATAAGTTCCATATACCATATACCTAAGACCATAACCATAGCTTATGATAGAACCTAAGTGATTATTTTTGGTCAAGTAGTACTCTTTTGAAATCCTATAACAATTGTAGGTCAATTACTTATAAGTTAACCTTATCATATCATTCATTTAAATTGAATGTTGATGATCTCACATCCTTAGCCATGCCCACTAAAACCCTAGAACTTGATAATATTCTAGTAGATTACACCTTGATAACTTTTTAGGATTACCTAAGCTAGTATAAGAAACATTATCCTAAAAAGTTATTATTTTTACCTACATCAAACGAAAACATTACATTATTTCTTTTAAGTCATAACAACCTAAAACATAACTTTTCATAAGAGATAAATGATATCAATCAACATCAATCATTTGTTGTTATTGTACTTTACTCTTATACCATGTGTGTTAGTTCTTCGAATCTTAGAAATACCTTTGGTTGTGAAATAAACTTCAAGATAAACAAAATCTGTAAGAAATCATCCAAACTAAACCCATACACAATATTAGGGATCACTTCAAGATTTTATAAAGTGCATATCATATCTTATGCATAATAGCAGGTTGCTACTTTAAACATTAGTCCTTACTAGACCAATGTTGCTATTTCAGATGTTGGAGTTTATATCGACTTGAAAATCTTGGTTGCATAATGTTGTAGTAAAAAAAGCCAAGTTCATACTTGCTCAAGTCCTTTTATGATTCTCTATCAAGTATTTGCGATCTACTTTATTATCACCCACATTTCCAAAAGCAAAGTATAATTTCATAATTAACTTGAACTATTGGTTACTGATTTAGGATGGTCACATATTCTATTATGGCTGGCATTGGAACCATGGTATGGTTTATGTGATTGTTGGAGGTTCCATTACATGGGAAAGTATCACCTAGGACGAATAACAAGGGATTTGTATTTTCGTTCCCCTCTTTGGTTAGCTCTACTAAGTTTCCCCCACACTCTAAACTTTTCCTCGCATTTACCCAAGCCCTTTCTCAAACCCTCACAAGAAGCTCTAACGAGCACTACCATCGGGTCAATGGCATTGACGGTTACAATGGCCGTTACGAGTGGGGCCGCATTACATTTGATCCAGAATCTCTCTCACTCGAAGCATTTTACTGTGTACTACTAATGGGTGGGCCACTTTGTAAAGGGACGGTTATGCCACGCAACCAATGACAGGTGGGGATGGTGGATGGGTACCAGGGGCACGTCCATCAGGATCTTGTGCGTATCCATGGTGCTCGCCTTCCACTACTAGGAAAACGGCTATAGGTAATCCACACCTCCGTGGATCACGTGCTAGTGGTGCCCCACGGGTAAAATAGGCGTGGCGTACTGCCCATAGGTGCCCTACGGCTAACTGCCGTAAGCGTGACACACATGGGGTGGTGCGTCACGGCTACTTGTGGGCCAGGGCACAGGTGGCCGCAGACAACCTAGCCGTAGCGCACCTGTGCGCGGTGCGCTACGGGTGTGAAACTTAGTCATAGCGCACTCTGACATAGTGCTCTACGAGTATGTGGGTTGCGGCCTGCTGTGCAGCTGGGCGAACTTACCCATAGGGCACCCTAGCCTAGTGCGCCACAGGTAAGTTTCCTGCACCAACCCCACCCCCATCCCCCGTGGATCGCCTTTTTAGCCTTGCAAAAAATAAAAGAAAATGATAAACAATTCAAAAAATAAAATCCTTTTACATGTATGTAGGTAATGTGGTCTAGTGTGTAGGAAAATTAACAAACATGAATTTCGACTTTTTCTGCAAAAAAAGATTATGCCACGATAAATAGGCGTAACTTTTGCATACGAATTTAAAAAAAACGTTTAATATATCAAAATGATGAGAACGAGATTTCGCATCCGCTCGCAATCACCTTAGGTAGTTTAGAGATTTTTTAGATTTTCAAAATTCAAAAAGAGTAAAAAGTTATGATCAAAAGATCGTTTTTTCCTGCAGAAAAAAAATGGAGGCCACTTACTTGTAGCGCACCGCCCCTAGTGCGCCACGAGTAAGTTGGGCGGGATTCGAAATTCAAATCACCACCCGACCACCTAACCCTCCATATATATCTTCCCCACCCACCCCTTATCTCCTCCACTTCCACTTCTTCTTTTCCACTTCTCCTCCCTTCTCCTCCACCTCTCCTACCTTCTTCTTCTCCTCACTTCTCCTTCTCCTCTCTTTGGCTGCACCCACCTTCGACCTATGGCTGCACCCTCCGACCATCCTCCAACGGCACCCTCCTTCGACCACCTCCGGCTACACCCTCCCCGACCATCTTCCGACAGTGCTCTGCCCCGTGCACCTTCGGACGCAACCTCCTCCACCATACTCCGACTGCACCCTCCTCCACCAACCTCTGACCACACCCTCCTTTGACCACCTCCAACAGCGACCTCCTTCGACGAGGCTATAACACCGACGATGACGGCGGCCGGCGGCTCGATCTAGATCTAGATCAAATCCCGCTTTTTTTTTTGAAATTTGAAATCGTACCCATGGCGCACAACACCTAGTGAGCCACAACTAACGTTTCATACGCGTGGTGCACAGCACCTAGTGCACCACGGCTAAATTTTCATACTTGTGGCGCACCACCTAGTGCGCCACGGCTAACTTTTACCCGTAGCGCGCGCCTCGTGGCGCACCCCTAGTGCGCCACGGATGATCAAAACAGATGCGCCACGGATTAGCTGTTTTCTAGTAGTGTTCAGTGCCTTTGTCTGCCTCTTGGCTAGCAAAGAGCTGCCTCGCCGCCTATGCTGCCAAACTATCTGCTCATCTGCCTGACCATCTTTCGTAGCCTAGTATGTCTTGCCGCCCGGGAAGCCTGCTGAGCCACTTTAATGCCCGCTCAACGCACCACCACTCCCCATCCTGCATTAGTGCCGGCCACACCTACAAAGCTCACATTTGTTTCTTCCCTTACACCCACAATGGCCATAGACCTCCTTTTTCTCTCGTTTCCACAACGTCTTAGTCCTCTCCCCTTTCGATGGCTCGCGGTGGTCGCTCCACCCCTAGTAGTGGTGGCCTCTCCATCCCCTCCCACTCGCATTGCTTCCCTCGGCGTGAGTTACCTGTGGTTTCTTGATCAGAACAGGACTTCAAGCAGGACTCCTCTGGGCCTGATATCGAGCTAGAGCCATGATACTAGCCACATGTTCCCATTCGATGTCAAACTCATTCCCTACATTGATCTAGAATCTGATGAGGTAGGAAGCGACATGGATGAGGACGAGTATCTGATGTAGGCATGGACAAGGACGAGTATCAACACTGTCGAGGAGCAAACATTACTTGTGTGAACTCTGGCCTCATCTGTGGCAGATGCGGAAGCCATGGAGCAAGCCAGAGCCACATGCAAGGGCAAGTCCCTAGTGAAGGTGGTGGATGGCAAGGGCAAGGCCCCAATTGAGGTTGACTTTGATGAATCGTGCGAGATATTGGATTAGTTTGTGTTACAGGAGGCAATCATGTGTTAGGTGAATAAAATATATGTACTAAGAGTCTTTATGACAAGAAATTTTCATTGAAGGAACCAAAAAAAAGTTTAAGATGCATATGAGAGACACTTTCCCACTTAGAGACATTTTTGTTGGAAGAGACAAGTTATCTAGGGTGGTACATGGCTTTCAAACTCGTTAAAAATCATTTTGGAGCTTATTTTGTTGCAAGAGACAAATTATGTAGGGTGGCACTTTGAAATTAAACTTAGGACACTCAACTTTATCCCTTCGAACAAAATATAAAGGGTCCCAAATACAAATGGGCTTATTTTGCACCACCCTTTTGGGGCTTATTTGTGTTGGAAGATTCAAATTATTTAGGGTGGTACACATCTTTCAAACTCATTTAAATTCACTTTTGACTTATTTTTGTTGGAGGAGACAAGTTATTTAGGGTGGCACTTTCAAATTACACTTTATTTAGGTCACTCAACTCCGATAATTATTTCTATATTTTTGTTGAGTAAGTGTACATTCAAATTCAGTTTGTTAAACTCGTTAGTGTCTTGGTGGCAAACTCATGATTTGGAATAGTGGAGTTCACCACGATCGGACGAGAGAGAGAGGGGGTGGGCCACTTCCCACGATCAGTCGACATAGGGAGGCAACGATCCGCGGCGTGTGGCCACGATCCCGCTCGAGATCACATGGATCAACGGTGGGTGGCCACAGTCTACGTGACAACGGTCTCGACCAATCAGGGCGTAGCAGCCAAAGTTTGTGAGAGTTTGAGACAAGACATAGGGAAAAACTGAGCATATGTTTACATCCAGGGGAAAACTGAGTAGAACTAAGGTACCAAGGGCAGGACAATACAAAACAAACTAACAAATTATATTTTCTGGCACTTAAAAAATGAAAGATGTGTGTTTTGTATAAATAAATCCATCTTGGCCTACATAAAATTGTATGCAATTCAAAGATACATGAGTGTGTAAAATATGGCCTTATTCAGACAAGATTTGTTTTGAAAGGAGGTTTTGGGAAGGGGGATTGAGTCGAAATTCATACATCTTCATAGCTAATAGCTCATTTTGAGAAGTGGTTTGGAAAAAACTTAATTAATCTATGTTTCTTATTTTTACTAGGTGGTAGGTCACATAAAAAGACTCCATTCCAAGGTGCCACTATGTTTCCATTTTTTGTACCATGTTTTAAGACATTCCCTAGCTAAACCTCATTCGTTGACCTCATGTTGACCACCCCTCGAGGTTAAAACTGAATGTACCTAACTAACCAGGGGTAGAACTGAGTATACCTAACTAACTAGGGGTAGATCTGAATAATACAAATGTGTACCTTGTTTCTTAGTTGTTCTCAGGTGCACAAGCATAAGAGGTATGAATGTGGGACGTACATGCACGTGTCTGCTGGTAACAAATAGTGGTGATATACGCGGCAATGCACCCACTCGCTTTCCAACTGCCCACTTGTGGTATATATATATCCCTAATCCAGAAAAATCACTAGTTCCTCACTCCTCCCTTTCTCCATCGACCAGGAAAAAACCCTCTTCGCTTACCCTTCCCATTCCGATGATGCAGCACCCGTCCGACACTGTCCCTGCAGCGAAGGAAAAGGCTACAACATAGGCTTTAGCCGCAGAGGAGGCGGCCAGAGGCACGAAGGCGGCGTGCATGGCCGCAAGGGCGGCGATCACCGTCACAAAGGATGCCAAAGACGAAGCGGAGTCCACTGCTGAAGGGCGGCCCATCGGACCCTCATAGGCTCCTGCTGCTATCAGTAGATGGGTCTACAGTCTTGGGAAGCAGCCGCAAGAGGACGTCGAGCAGGTCAAGATCATTTATGAGCCATCGTCGACAGCCTTCGATGAGGAAATCATTGACATGGAGGGGGAAGTTTCGATTAATAACATTTAGGATTCGGGCCTAGGTTTTTCAGTTAAAGTCAAATCCGTTTAATATCTGTTAGGATTGATGTGTAATTAGTGGATCTATAGATTATTGCTAGCTAGGGTTCGATTAGTGCTTGATTCATATCAATAGGGTTTTCAATTTTTCAGATTCGTTTAATATTTGTTAGGATTGATGTGTAATTAGTGGATTATTGCTAGCTACAATTCGATTAGGGTCAGATTCGATTAATATTTGTGGATATGTGGATTATTGTTGGCTTGATCCCTCGATTACTTTCATATCTATGGATTAATGCTAGCATATTTATTAATATTTGTGGATTATCTACTTGATCCCTTGATTACTTTTGTTATTTCTATATGTTGAGTGTTATATGTTGCTTCCTTTGCTAGACATTCAGTTTTAGTTGTAGTTTCTACATATTTGCTTCACATGTATATTTTGCATGTATTAGGTTGCTACTAATGATGTTGACAGCGATGTCAAGTCACGTCACAGGAAGGCCAGTGACACTCTCAACAAGCTTAAGGCGGGGAGGTTCCACAAGTACTAGAGTGAACCCTGGACTGGTGCCAGGAACATATGCCCCTTCTACAAAAGGAGCATACAGATGGACTTCCAAATCGTCCTGCAGCATGCTAAAGGCTGTGGATCCAGCCATGTCAAGGTTGGGGAAACTGTCAACCTCCTTGGCTTCATGGCGAATCACATGGCCTATGGGCTCTTCCTCGGGAAGAAATTGAACCGGACTATTGAGTTCGGTCGTGTGCCTGCTCCCAAGACCAAGCCGTCAAAGGTTTCGGGTATGGGCAGCAGGAAGCATAGGAAGTGGGACCAAGAGGAGGAGGCGAGGAGATGGTGAAGAACTATTGTGCCTATTTGTGTGTGCTACTGCGTCAAAAGTAGCATGCTTTGTTGAACTCTATGTTGGTTGTTGAGAAGCGTTTGTGTTGAACCTCTAGCTTAATTAGTTTGTGTTGAACTCTGTTTGTGTTGAACCTTGCTTAATTAGTTGCTTATTATATGCTAGTGTTTCTAGATTCTAGATGTTAAATTATATGTCCATTTGTTTCGGTACATGCTGGTGTGTGGTGGGATTTCCTATTTGGAGAAGATTGAAGGGAAATAGGTAATCATTATAGAAAGAGAAACTGGTCTAGATTTACTACCAAATTGGGAAAAGGGAATGAATAAGGTGAGTGAGACACAGAGATATAAACTGGTGCTTGGATTTGTTTCCTGAAAGAGAGAGAGGTGAGGTTAGTGTGTGAGAGAGAAAATGTGCTCTGATTTGTTGCCAAATTGGCTATCTAGGGGAAGTGAGATGAGCGAGAGAAAATACCCCAGACGATTGTAAAGGACAAACGTGGCCCCACATGGCACGGCTCCATATGTCAGCAAACGGTCAATGCCATTGACCCGACGGCAGTGCCCTTAGAGCTTCTTGTGAGGGTTTGAGACAAGGTCTTGGGAAAATGCGAGGAAAAGTTTAGACCATGGGGAAATGAGCATAACTAATGAAGAAAGGACACAAAAATAGAAATCTCTAATATAAAAAATGTCACTAGTGATTCTTGCGCCGTATATTACGTGTTAACCATAGGATCTGGAATGAGATGGAGAAGTCAGTTGGATCTTATTCCTTTCGCATATCAATGAATGACCTTACTGTAAGCTATACTGCCCACGGGGCTACATTCACATGGGTGGGAACCCACATCGTCCCATGGTATTGCTATCTATGAGGGTCTGTAAGGGGACTATCAGAAATATGTCTACCCATAGGGGGTATATCATAGGTAGTTCTACTTGCAGAAAATGTTGGGCATGCGGGGTTGTGGAGATGGGCAGCGATTATCTTGGATCATCTATTGGGCCCCACACTAAAGGAAATATGGACAAAATAAGCTGCTCGGTCATGCAACAAGCATTTGATCTCTTATGGGTAAAGCAACATATCTCTACAGAGTGTACAAAATGTGACATGTTACTCCCTGTTTTGGGAAGAAGCTCCGAACATGGCTGGAAAGGATCTCCATGAAGTTCTTGTAAACCTATGAAGGCTGACGAACATAGATTTTCAGAATAAAAGCAACCTTTTGGAGAAATGTTTATGAAAACTTGCATTAGCCTACGACCTATGGTTTGTGGCTATAGATAGTGCATCAAACAACCCTTTTTAATGAACTTGCTGAGTACGCTCATACTCAACCATACCTTCTTAACCCTTGCTAGATCTCGGTGCAATCAATGACGCCATGAAGAGGTGGACTACATTGGAGAGCTGAAGATACCCAGTGGAGTAAATAGAGTCAACATCCACATCAGTTGTAGCGAAATTTGAAGCTAAAGAGTAGAAAATAGATAACCTCTAGACAGTATAACCTATATTTGTAAGTATTGATGTAGCAACGATTGCAAGACAAATAGTATTAGTGGCAGACTCAAGCATAGGATAGCCTACGAGTTGCCATTACTGGTCCTCTTTTGTAAAGATACCTTCCTCACTATACTGATGAGGTTCTCTGGATCTTTTGTAACGTACTAAGCTATAATATGTAGTCATGCCTTGGACCTACGATGTTTTTATTGTACCACTCTGAGGGATGTAATATTTATGGAACAGTGTTTCATTGGTGTTATGTCAACGACTTGCGTACTATAACATGCAGTGGAATGCTCGGTCACCGCACCTGTCCTCGAGCATGAAGGTGATAACTAAATGAGCTTTGGAGTTTATTATCAATAGATACATTAATTCATGATCATTTCTACTAAAAATATGATAATTCATTGATAAGTAAATAACAACAAGCAATCATCATATGAAGTAAAAGAAAACATAAACCTCAAATATGCATCTGATTAAAAGTATCTTGCATAATAGTAAATGAACAAGTACTATGGACAATTAAACAAACGTGTATGCAAGATATAAAGAATTCCTCTATGTTAGTCTTAAAATAGGCCAACAGAGACTTCAGGAAGACACTCCCCATGCATAATCCCATGTCTATTCCCGCAAGCACTCGACCACACTCATCAATCCAGCCATGAGTTTTTTTCTATAAAAGGAGGAAAACCTCTGGCCTCTGCATAATCCAGACAAGCATGTTTTCATAGGCAATTCTGATGTCATAGTGTTAGGTACCATCTTCCCTATGCTACAATAGTGGTAGCGAAGAAAATATAATTAGTATAATGATACATGAGTACCACCATAATATAAATAATGATCCCACTACCACTTAATACCAGGTTTCGTGAGCCTTATTGAGGCGAAATGGGTAGGCATGTAATGAGCTGGTAGGATGATTAGTGTCCATCAACCTCATCGTGAGTCTAGTGTGTTCAGTTGGTAGCTATATACAGGTGTATGAAAATTTATGTGGTCTCTCGCAGTGAAGCATTTGGAGTGCGGATTTTGTGCTTGCATAGGTGGATGCTTGACCTATCCAAGTTAGATGGTCTATCCTTGAGATCTATGTGTGTGTATTTCATAAATATGATTGTCGCTAGGACCTATTTTAGGACATACATATGACACATTATAGATGTATGATCATTGCCCTTCAACGGGTTATTCTATTCCTCTTCTCGATACAAAAATAACTAAAGGAGAATGGAAGAAAAAAATACATGGTTTGTAAGTTATACCCTTTCATTTTATAAGATTCTCTTGCAAAAATGAGGACGTTTGTCTCGTTCAACAACTGTAATTCTCAGTAAACTCTAAAGCATTTTGATACAATACAAATAATTGAGGTTAATTTTACTAGAAAAAATGCTCATTATAAGCAGGTCAAAAAGGTTGAGAAATAGAACCATCTAATTTGATTAGTTTGCAATAGCCACGAGATGATAATCTTAGGGTGATCCTTTTGTCAATGCTTCATCTGTGATAGATCACCTGCATCCTCATCCTCCGCTAGAAGAGGAGTGTGCGGGGAGGTATCAACTACTGGTGGGAGCTGTAGCTAACCCTATCTTGGAGCATTAGGTATTTTAAATATTTGTCTTTTGAGAAACTGTGTATCTATTGAATCAGAAAGAAGTAGAAAGTAAGTAGGGATTAAACATGTGCAAGATATTTAGCTTCCAAACCATATTACTTGAGGGCATGCTTAAGATCACATTTCGTCATTAGTGTTTGGTTCCATTGCCACTATCATGTCCCATATGCCATAATTTATGTTAGATATTGGAAGAGTTGAGATTCACATAAATTTCCAAAGTATCTATTGCCCCTTTGTATGAGTGGCCACACCATTCTTACACCATCATTATTATCTAATGACCATCCATACTCCAATAACAATATAATCAACTAAATTTATTAGTTGAAAATCTCTACCATGTAAGTGTGACTTAACGGTCCAAAAAACATGTAAACTCAACCAAACAAATTTTATAGACATCTTAAATCATAAAGCATGTACAATATATTTTTGTCTTTTCTGTTCTTTCTTTTCATTTCTCACTTTTATCATCCTTTTAGGAGGGTTGTCCTATCAAGATCATGGTCACTCCACAAATAACTTCTCTATGCCAAGCATAGACAAAAGCAACATTGTTTGAAATCTAAATAAAGTAGCACATGAAAATATACTTGGAACGACATGGGTGCTATATAGGTACATACAGTGGATACTTCCAGAAATAGGTTGGTTCAAAGGTCTATGGATGTACAAGATTTGCGACTTTTATAGAAAGGCTAGCAATACAGAGAACTTTGACCACTAGGAATAAGCATGGAAAAGTTTCCAGAGTACTACTTATTTATTAACATGAAAGCTAAATTTGCCTCCCTATTAGAGTCTTATCCGTACAATTTAAACTTAAGCAGGGTGATGCTTATGTATATTTGGAGTTAGCTAATTAAGAAATGTTCCTCCAAGTTGTTGAGTAATGTTAGTTAGGGCGCCTCCAACCACATTGTCTCCGGCATTGTTTGCTTGCACGTCTTAGCAGAAGTCCCCATTGGTGCATTGCCATCATAAACTAGACTCTCTGCAAGCAAGCAAGCAAGCAAGCAAGAGGACACGCCTACGTCCACGCGTGACGCCGTGGCATTGAGACGCCCATACCATACCAGACCAGCAGGTAGCACGTACGCAGGGAAAGGTCCCGAATAATCAATAGCAGCAGTACGGCGATCCACCGGCACCGGCAGACACCGACAAGATCGATGATCTTTCGCACCGGTACCTATTTTCTAGCGTAAATCCAGCCATCCCCGATCACAGATGCCACTCCAGCCGCACTACCAGACAACGCCATCACGCCCAAATCCGTCTCTTATTATATGCTTCGTAAGCTCCTCTATTGAAGGCCAAAACCGAAGGTGCCTGAAGGCTTCGTCTGCGTCTCTGTCCTTTGCCCCCCAATTGCGTGCACGCGGTGATTATATTATGCTGATGACTTCTCTTCCATCGACCTTTCCCCTCTTCTTTATAGCCACCGGCCCACATCCTGCCGACTCCGCCTCCGGATATGCATAAGTATCAGCGTCCCCGAGGCCGAGGACTTGCGGTGTAGTGCGGGCGTGGCCAAGAACCAGCTTGCCATTTCATTCATATCATAGGCGTGTCGTGTGTCCAAGATCCTCGTGACCACCAGCAATCCTTCGAGAAATGGCTTCTGCTGGGGAGCTATCGTCGGACGCGTACGGATTCATGTGCGACGATGACCGCACGACGATGTCGGCGGCGCTGTCGCCGCCGGTCGTCGTGTCGGTGCTCGCGTCGCTGCTGGAGCGGCACATCGCCCGCAACGAGAGGGCGCTGGCCGCGAGCTCTGCTGCAGGCACAGCGTCGTGCCACCGCCACGAGGAGGTGGCAGGAGGAGAGGACGCGAGGAGGGTGGCGGCCTTCGACGGCGGCACGGTGCTGGACATGGGCATGCGGGAGTTCCTGGAGCGGTTCTCCCGGTACGCGCACGTCTCCCCGCAGGTGTACGTGGTGGCGTACGCCTACCTGGACCGGCTCCGCCGCGGCGGCGGCGGGCCGGTGGTGCGCGTGGTGCCGACCAACGCGCAGCGGCTGCTGACGGCGGCCATCCTCGTGGCCTCCAAGTTCGTGGAGGACAGGAACTACAAGAACTCCTACTTCGCGGCGGTCGGCGGGCTGAGCGCGGCGGAGCTGGGCTCGCTGGAGCTGGACTTCCTCTTCCTGATGCGGTTCAGGCTCAACGTCAGCGTCAGCGTCTTCCGGAGCTACTGCCGGCACCTCGAGAGGGAGGTGGGCCACGGCGGCGGGTACCAGGTCGAGAGGTGCCTCGAGAACGCACTCCTCGTCCGCTCCGGCCAGCCGCAGCACCGGCAGACGCCAGCCGCGGCGGCAGCTCAGTGAAGGGCAGCCATCGACGCGTGGGTTGTCAACTGCAAGCGCACGAGCTAGTCGCCGTGTCGTGACACGTGTGTCCAGACGGGCTGTACATATACTATATCTCTGCTACGTTTACTAATCTGCCCGCGTTGGCAACCTCGATTGGGAAAGAACCGATGCGAGGATTAGTAGAAAAATCTCTCTGCTATCTCGGTTTATGCAAGCGCCATGACAAACAGTTCCTTTTTAACATCTAAACGAAATTGATAGGGACTTGCAGCTTCAGGATTGCGAATGGTAACCAAATTATGTTTTCCGCTTTGAACAGAAAGAGATGGAGACGCTTTACCGTAACTCCCGGCCCACGATCATCCCAACCGACGGCAACAAATGGTGCCACATCTCTTCTTTAATCTACTACTCCAAACGATGATTGCGTACCAATACCACACCGAACACAGCACAATCTTCTCTGTTTTCTTTTGGATTATGGCGATTGTGTTGTCGGTGCAACATCGTCATCAGCAGCAGCAGCTAACTTTGCGGATAATAAAAGGTGGTAGGCACATTCCACACGCTGCAGCAACCCATCATCGTCAGCCCCCACAGGGATACGGAAAAGGACGCGCATCCGCCCTTGGAGGATCAGATCCCGACAGTGCAGCTGTGGGGAAGATACCCCTGGCCTCCGTGACCTGGTCCGTCCTGGGACATGCGCAGACAGAATTCCGCGACATTTTACGGCGAATACTAAGCGGAAGACACTCACTGATGACAAAACAAAACTTAACCAGGGCTTGGATACTAGAACAAGAACATCAGCAGCACATCGAAGGTGACGACGGGCAGTCTGGACCATGCGGAAATGTGATACGTAAGAAACCATGCTAAAAAATCAGAAATCTGGTACTGTTAAAATGGCCCTGATGATAAAAATAAATGTCGGCGATTTGCACGGTAGAAGTGCCGAACTGCTTCAAGAAACTGTGGTCCGACAGCCAAAACATCGTCAATTTCAGGCATATACGACAGAACATAATGGTAGCTGGAAGTTGGTGCATTTCTGCATCATAAATCAAGTTTGTACCAACCAGACGTATGGAACAACGGAAAAAAGGTTACGAGATGTTGCAATATAATCACGGTACTCCCTCCGATTCAAATCAGTTGACTTGGTTTTGTCTAGATTCGGATGTATCTAGCACTAAAATAAATGTAGATACGTTCGAATCTAGACTAATCTAAATTAAGTAATTTGGATCGGAGGGCAGGGCTGGCTTTCGCCCATGGCGACGTTGGAAAGGGCCAAGGGCCCATGCCGGCAAGGGGGCCCATAAATATATACTCCCTCCGTTTTAAAATATAAGATGTTTTAGCTTTATAAAGAGAATGTATCTAGACTCTTTTTTGTGTATAGGTTCATCTAGGTTTGGAGTAAACCTACACACTAAAAAAGTCTAGATACACTCTCTTTACAAAGCTAAAACATCTTATATTTTGAAACGAAGGGAGTAGTTCTCTATGCTATATCACCTGTACATCTCTAGTAGCAAAAAAAAAGGCCCAACCTCAGAGCCGGTAACCGATCCGACTCCTGATTTACTAGCCAGAGAAACTAGCCACGACAGCCAGACCGATCTGACTGCCTCGCGATCGACATTCAACGAAGGCCCCGCACCCGCCCCCGTATTCCCTGGCGGCATGCGATCTGGCTAAAGGGACAGGGACACAGGATACGTACCAGCTGTTTTTTATTTGGAATTTCCCGATCGATCTCATCTCCCTGCCTACAGTACATAGATCAGCCATCGGCGTTGCGCCCCTTGATCGCGCATGCGGTTGTGCGCCTGCCCTGCCTGGTACATTCATTCTTTCCGCCTAATCTTTAAATTTTTAGTCAATCGATTTAGAAAATTGTTAGAGTTCTATCTTTAGCTTTTTATATAATGTAATTTTATGTGATATGGAGCCAAAACATAAGTCTCGAACAAAAGAAAGCGAGAGGCTGAACTTATTGGATCACAAAAGCGAAGGTAACTAAATAGCTTTGATTTTTGCAGAAGTAAGTTAGTAAGTAAACGTAAATTGTTGAACTTAAACGTAGTTTTTGATGTTAATGACGACAATACGGAAAAGAAAAATTTGTAGCCTTCTCCTTATGCTCGGAATAGTGAATGTTTGTTTAGATATGCCTACATATACTAGCCTTAGGGGCCCATGTTGTAACTTCACACAAGGCCCCGTAAAATATAGAGCCGGCCCTGTCGGAGGGAGTAATCGAAAGGAGTTGCATGTCAACTGCACAATGCCTCATACAATCATGGTTCGTTCTTGACTTGAAACGAGCGAATTCGATCTCCACACCAAAAAAAAATAGATGATTGAATCTGGTCTAGGAGTTAGATTCTGTGACCACGGAGATAAGGATCGCGAAAGCGGAAAGATTAAAGACGGGAACACGACATGGGCCCATTTGTTCTGGATGGGCCTTTCATAGTCCTTACAAGCTGCCATATCAGATGGCTATGCCTTGTTTGCCGGGTGCTCTTATTCCCCGCTCGCACGCCTGAAACGGTTTCTTTATGGGCTTGCTGGATATAGTTCAGTAATAGGTACAGTCTCCCTTTTCCTTTTTATTTTTATGTTTTTCTTTTTCTATAGGAATCAAACAAACCTCAGATTTTGAAAAAAAAAATTTAAAAATGTTCAACTTTAGAAGGTGTTCAAATCTGAAAATGTTTAAATTTAAAATATGTTCGAATTTGATTTTTTTTCAAACCTTAAAAAGTTTAAATTTTAAAAATGTTCAAAAATCTAAAAAAACTCTAAAAACAGGAACCAGAAAAATATAAAACATGAAGAAAGCCAGAAACTAGGAAGAAAATCAGGAAAATGTTCAAATAAAACCTACTCATGTTAATGGGACGGCCCAATGCGGGCACATGCAGCGGAGCCCTAGATAGTGCCCGCATTGGGCGGAGAATAGGATTTACCTTGTTTCTTCTTCCCTTCAATGAAGAGTTTAAACCCGAACGGGGTCCTGCTTCCCAGTCCACACCGATGTTGGTCCGGTCTAAACTGAAAAAATATGTAGCCACGACATTGGATTTATTTTACTGAAATGAAGAAAAAGATTTGACTTCTATATTGACTAGAACACACTTAAATTTTTTGTTTTCAAAAAACAAATCAACTGCAAGATGTTTTTTATTACGGAAAACTCCCGTTTTTTAATTTAACCAACCTAGTCATCCATGGTGCCTGTCGGTGAAATCTCGGCAGGACATACGAAAATTCCAACAATCACAATGGCACCTCGATTGAAAGTTAAATCGGCAAGCAGGCTAACCAGAGGGTGACCCCCACGACAGGGTTAGTTGCAAAAACGGACTCCGTAGATCTGGAAATTTCCAATCTAGAAGGTGGGTCACATAGGTCGCCTAGTGAGGCTTAGGAGATTCAAGGACTCAGCAAGTGATGGCAACAACTTCGTATGTACCAACTCGTTGGAATTTCAATTGCAGTGTGTTGTAGCAAGCGTTTTCCCCCACAAGAGTGACTCAAGGTTTATATGGAACTCTTGGAGAATTGGCTTGGAAAATTATTTTGTTTTCTTCTTCAAGCAACCTACAAAACAAATTAGTTGTCTTGTGTCCTAAACTCCACCGTGTGGTTGTCAAACACAATATTTCGCATTAGTAAAACTGAAATAAACTATAGATAAATAAAAATAAAAGCAATCTATAACTAGACAAGAAAGTAAAAACAATAAAGAAATGGTATTTTTAGATTTTTGTTTGTGTTTGCTAATAGTAAAAGTGTTTTTGTTGTTTTGATATTTAATAGGTGCGGCAAGTATAAAAGCAATGAAAGTAATAAAGGTTATGTTTTTTTAATAAAAGATGGATCGGGGTTTCGTGGGTTCACTTGTCTACTCTCTCATAAATTATAGTGGCATAAAACAAATAAAAAGCAATACTATATTGATTAGAAACTTCATTATATTTATCGTAAGCATTGATATGGGGACCACGTCATATCATAAAGATGACGCAACACCTCTCACCTATGCTCTTCTAGAAAGAGATACTCCAAGTAATTTAGAATTAAGAACAAACAATATAGCCATAGGTACTATGACATGATGTTTGAATGACAAATATGTTACCTTGAACAAACAAGATCAACTAGGATATCATTACATGATAATAACACATGCATTCACTTTATCCCTAGTAAGGTAACAAAAGAAAGATAAAAACCATAGTAGATCTTGAATTTCTTGTCACTGTCCAATCACTACCACCATATTACTCCATTAATACACATGCTCTCCCACACATACCCTCTAATACAAGTTGGATCAAAACAAGTAATAAAGAACGGGGTACATAATATTCATCTGCCAATACATCTCACACATAATGTAGATCAGATCTCAAATATCAACTCATAGAATAAATATCCACCACATAGGAATTACATAGATGACCATAATCATGTTGGACAACTCATATGGTACTAGAGAAATGATAGCTCAAGAGAGAAATAGATCAAGCTACTGCCACAAACCCATTGTGCAAAGGTGTACTACTCCCTCTTCATCAGGGTGATGAAGCCGGAGATGTTAGAGGAGGTACAGACCCCACTAGAGGCGGTTCCGTGTTTCCCCCTTTAATCTTCACTGGTTCTATCTCGGTTTCAGTGTTTCTGTGCCGCATCCTTTGAGATCGTCCAGGGGTCTTTTTATAGGCGTTTTTAGGTCATGACTTTGATCTAGGTCTCAAGATGGACGATTGCGGAGGCTCGAGGAGGGAACAAGGTGTGGTGCCGCGGCCATCAAGGTGGGACACGCCACTGGACCATGTTTGGGCCTCGGGCCTCCCGTCTAAGGGTTCTTGTGCACCAATTGCTTCTCCTCACAAAATAATACTTCTCGAAAAATCCCAGATCCATTTATGATCTCACATGCAGAGGCGAAGCTCCCCTTTATGCAAGGTGTGGTAGTTACCGTACCTTGATTTTTTTGCAAAAAATCCCATGAATATATGCATCTTTCTGTTGTACATATAGTTTTGAGCGAATTTTGTGCGTTCTAAAGAAAAATAGGAAAAAACTGAGTAAATGGGATGCATTGGAGGGATTTCTTCTGTCCTGGGCCTTTGCTGGAGCATGCACATGGAGAGGAACCCAAGCAGGACTGTCCTGAGGCCCCCCGATCGTGCATGTTCGTGTGCTTGTTCATCTTCGACCGATCAAAACAAAATCGAACGATGAAGCGCTACACCGCCATTTATCCTCCCGATCAGGTGAGCGACATCCCTTCCTCGTTTCGCGACTCCCCTGCCGGCCTGCCGCCAAGACAGGCCGCTGCCACCGGTCCGCCCCTGGACGCTGGCCATCCTCAGTTCTCTATTCTCAACAAGGTTTGTGTACTCTTCAAGCTCCCTGGTGGCCTGATCTAGTGATCTCAATTCTTAGCAAGGGTTTCTAATTCTAAGGTCTCACCCTCTCACCCCAGCTAGGGCTAGGAAAGGCCTCTAGGCTCTCAGAATTTGTGGTAGAGATGGTGGACAAGAAGGGGAAGAAATCTGCAGCTACAAAGGGGGCTGGTATAAATTTTTATTTCATGATCAATTGAACTAGGTAAAATGGGCATATTGATGTTTTAAATAATTCAATTGTGGATTTGAAAAGGTTATGGAAAAGATTTGAAAGGCTTAATTATCGGTATGTTTATATGTTTTGTTTTGATTTAAATATGTTTATTACCATTGTACTAAGTGATTGTGCTATTATGATTATCTCAAGATAATCTTGATTTGTTGCACTATTTTTTTATTGTTCTAGAGTTTACCCGACCTCATTTTTTTCGTCCTTCGCCACTGCTCACATGGATTTGAGAGGTCTCAGTATGATAGTTGTGTTTAAATTAAGTTTGTTGAAGGATCAAATATATACTTGTTGTCATATGTTGATGCTATGTTAATTGCTGCCAAGAGCATGAAAGAAATCACTACTTTGAAGGCACAGCTAAGTAGTGAGTTTAAGATGAAGGATCTGTTGGAAATATGCCCTAGAGACAAATAACAATATGGATTATTATCATATTTCACAAAGTTATGATTAAGTTTTGTACCATGCTATAACTATATTGAAAGGAAACATTAATACACGTGTGATATATAAACAACCAATAAGTTCCCGGTGAGTCTCTAGTTACTGGTTCATTATTCAACGGATGATCAAGGTTTCCTGATCATGTGGCATTTATGCCAATTGACAATGGAGTCATCTTGTTGAGAGAATGAGATAATGAACTATAACCAATCTAAGCATCATGACACGATCATGTCACAAAGTTTAAGTTACGATGATTAGGAAACATAGTGTCTTATTTATTAGACCGTGAGGCCATATCAATCACTATCACCCGAGAATACTTTAATAGCATCAAACCTCACTCGGTGAAACGGTCATCATAAAAGTGTGTCCAGGTATTCAAAGGGGCATGTAGAGGCATTATGTGTCAAGCGCGGGATTTGTCCATCCGCGTGACGAAATGATACTCAAGGGCCCACTCGGAGAAGTTATATCCATAAAGTTGTGTAGCATGTGAGTAGGTCACGGGGATATCACTTATCAGAACGAGTTAAGTATCATTTGTCAGTAACGAGATTGAACATGACATGGTGATGTCATTGATCAGATCTCGTACAATGCAAGTATCGCAGCGATAAAAGGAATAAGACACGACATACCTGGTTTAACGACAAAGATTCATGGAATGCACAGGGGTCATCATGGGCATCCAGGTCCCGCTGATGATCATTGGTACGAGAGGGGTCTCGACCATGTATAGAGTGTTCCCAAACCGTGGGTATCACTCTTAAGGGCTTGATGATGCTCAGAGATTATTTTGGTATTGTCAGAATCACCGAAGAATATAAAGGGAGAAAATCGGAAGGGTTCCAGAAAAGTCTAGAGGATGTTCGGATTGGGATGGAAGGAGTTCCATAGCCACGGGGATTGAATAATACGTAAGGAAATGTTAAATATTGATTTAATAATTTCTTCATATTTATTTAATAAAAGAAAAGGAATTAAATGGTCAGATTCACTATTGGGCCAAAATCCCTAAAGGAAAAAGGACCATGAGGGAAAGACCAAAGGGAGGAAGGAGGGGAGGTGGCCGTCTGGTCCTAGGTACCCCGCGTGGGGCCCACTAGGGCCATGGCCCACGGTGGATAGCCCCCCTCTCCCCTATCCTTTTTTTAGTTCCACATGGCTAAGCTAATTAGCTATGGGGTGCCTTTTCCCCTATATATTGAGAGGTATCTTGAGAAAATAAATACACAATAATCAATAAAAAGGTTTCCTCTCTTTTGGGGATACTTCCAATTGATCCGCTCTCTCTCTTCCGTGACCGCGGTCCCAAGTCTGGACTACATGAACATGAGACTTCTTCACCGTGGAGCGCATTCGGATCCAGAAGGTCTACTTCCGCAACTGCTGCTGGATCGGAGGAGTGGGAGTCATCGTTAGGCACCAGACATGTGTAACTCCCTCGGAGGTGCAACGCTTGGGGCACACTAAAAGTCATCGGAGCCACATGAGCCATTGTACTTCAACACGACCTCGAGGTCGGCGTCGATGCTTTTCGGTCTTCAAGGGTAAGTTCCCGAAAATCCCCTCCTATTACTGCATTACTAATAGATATGTCCTAGCATTAGGGTTCTTGGCGTAGGAAAATCTTATTGTTTTTAGGCGCGAGCCCCTATAGTGGTATTAGAGCTAGATCTATGCATAGTATTGCTAGTACGGGTAGAACATATGAGTTTTAGCGTGTGGACGTTGATCTTATAGTTGTTACCCTCCCACGTGTACTTGTTCATACCGCAATAATGCTTGATGAAGCGGCCCCCAGCCGACTTTATGCGTTAATTCGCGAGACTAGTCCATGCTTTTCATACGGCTTGTACCATATAAAGTGGTTTTGGGGGGTGTATGTCTCTCTCGCATTAGTTGGTATGCCATTTGCAACAGAGGGCCCCAAAAGGGATGTATATAGACAACTATTTGATTCTTGTGTGAAAGCCCTAATAGCCACGTAAAACATGCAAAGATAAAGTAAAAACGTCTAGTTTTGTTTTGTAGGGGCGTTGTAATGTGATATAGTCATAGTAAAGGTAAAGGAGTTTATTTTATATTGCTAAGTAGTAGTAACAGTCATTGTAATTGTGGACTACAACACCGGAGGCGCCGGTACCCTGGTACCCATGGCACTAGAGCCCTGGCGCCAGATCCGGAGATGCGGGATGGAGATCATAGCGCGAAGGACCATATCACATCGCATTTACATTCAATGTTTATTGTATCTGCATCTTGTTGTGTGCTAGTATTAGATACTCGAGGGTAGACTAAATAAGGTTATCCCTAAAACATAATACCAACAAAAGTGTTCTCCCTTAGTGTGTACCACTAAGAAAGTTCTCCGTTATGAGGCAGGCCGTGATGATCGGGTGTCAGATATATCTGCATTCGCATACGGTGGGTGTAAGCCATGTTGCACAACAAATACACGTAAGGTTGAGTTGGCGAGCCTAGCATGTACAAACATGGCCTCAAGACATGGATGATCGAAAGATCGAGCACGAGTCGCATGAATGATGCGATTGACATTTCAGTGTCCACCTTTGGAACTATATCGTCGAATAGGGATCGTGTAATCACTAAAACCTTTTTGGGGACAGTAGTTTTAGTGGAGTTCTTGTTTAACTCATATAATTATAATCTTAATCTAAAATATACTTTTGTAATTGTATATGTAGAAATGGTTCTCCCTGATGCTTCTTTCTAGGTTGACGATTGGTTAGATGCTGAGAAGCTCAAACTTGATGGATCCAATCCCCGAATGGCTTGTGCATCTGAATGACCTCCTTAGTGAGAACGGCTTTGTCGACTATATATGCTATGAGATGGATTTGGACCAGCCATATTTTTATGAGATCCCACAACAGTGGGAAGACCGCTACTACTGTCATGAGATGTCCACCTTCTTTTCAGTGACAATGTGTTTCGGAATGGTAGACAAACTACATCCAGTTGTGGGTAATCTTGACCCACATACGATGTTGGATCATCTTAGATCAGAGTTCTTGGTCCAGGTGCGCATGTGGAAACACGAGTTGCTTGGAGATTTCCTTTCAGATGGAGGAACCCGCTTGTCTAGAGAGTCACTTGGAGTGCATGCATGATGCGCACATGAGACTTGTGTACTACGTGGATCACTGGATGACGGACTCTTTGCAATAGGCGCATTGCTACGGTCGCTGCCTCCCAGCTACCAAGCGCATGCCAGGACTTGCATCATGCGAGGTAATGGGGAACACATGATTTCCATGAGTTCATAACACATTTCAAGAATGTGAAGGTTGAACCCATTGCCGGAGAGGTCATAGATGACGAAGGTATATATGATATGCAATTTTATAAATGTTATAATCTTGCAAAAACTTGTTGTGGTATTGAAGTATCTGATACTTGTTTTCTTTTGTGAAAACATGCCCTTCTGCATGAGAGCTGCTTCCTGGAGAGGAGGTGGCGTTGCGTGTTGATGGCAAGCATGATGATGATGGCCGATGACACTCTCCCTCGATATTTATCATTTTGGATAATTATTGTAATCGACGGTTATTGATATGACTTTGTAACACAACAGTTGTTCTACTTTTATGAATGATTTCTATTCACGTTCATATGGTTTTTCAATTATGTGTGAATTATTTGTGTTGTAAAACTAATTGATAACGCATGGACATTTGTAAAACATTAAAATGCCTTAAAAATACCCAACTTAATGATATATTCATTTTGAATGAAACCATTGTTTGAAATTCAAAGTTATGCTGATAATATGTGAAAGTCATTTGATCTCTTGTCACATATAAATCATGCACAAGTTTGGCAAGGTAACTAAAATACCGCGTATTGTATGAATACAAAGTTTTTGATGAATTGTTGAAAGAAAATACATATTCGATGTACCATATTTCAACAAAGTGGTGATTATTATTTTATAGTTGTTGAATTTTATAAAAGAGTTTACCAAATAAAACATGAGCATGAAACTATTTGATGTGATCAAATAATTTTAGCATCAAAGGGTATTGAAGATAAAAGAGAATCTAATTACTATGGTTTGATCAATAGTAATGAAATTCGACGTTATATGATTGGCATAAAACTTGTGAAATGCAATGCATTTTAATACGTTAAAATGCAAGGCATCACAACGTGATATTTTATATTAAGTGGGTGAATAGGTGGCACCAAATAAAACATGTTAGTTTTAGTGTAAAGACCATTAGTTGGAAATAGCAAATACTCATTTAGAATAAAAGTTAACCATCTGAAATTCGTGAGATCGACACTATATTTTGTATGGATTGTCGTGCAAGTTTTGGAGTTATTCGATATCACCGAAGCAACAATGAACAAATCCTTGTAGAGTATTCATTGGAAACTTTGAATACGAAATCAATGGCTAAAACCAAAAGATAGGCAAAACTAGTATTGCTGAAATTTTGGTGTGTTCTGAAGGAAGTTTGTGTTCTCGATAATGAAGCTAATTGAAGAGAGTGAAAGCACAATGAAGGTTCATGACCCTGCATCAGAGTGTTGAGAAGCGCAACGGAATGTGTTCCAAAACACGTCTCTTCATAAAGGAAAGGATCAATGATAATGATCATTGTGTTTTCCCTACTAGTGCCTTTACTAAATAAATTAGGATTTGAAAATGTACACTACATCTTGTATGGAGACATTTATGAATCACTTGTCATGTTATCAGAATGTGACATACCTACGAACTACAAAGGAAACTGATGGTAAACTAAAGTTATGAAGAATCCTAGAAGTGGATTTCACTTAAGATTAGAAAGTAAAGCGTCACTAAATCTTGTCAAGTAAAGGGGTTACTTGATTTTCCCAAAGTATCACAAGGTCATGATAGAAAAGGTGAAAGACAAAGCACGATTTTCCATGAATAATGTATTTGGCAAATTCAAAAAGTATTTGATTCGGAAGTGTTGAAGTCTAGTGGATTTAATACTAGTGAAGTACTAGTGTCTCATAAAAGAAACTCTCAATTTGATAATTGATCAAGGGATTTTGAAGTTATTCAAAATATTGAGAAGATATGCAATTTGCATGAAATTGAGTGGGAGCTATAAAGTCTTCCTAAAATAATATGTGAATGACATATTTTTTTTAGTGGGAGCATTGAAAGTTTCAGACTCAAATATGTAGGAAACATATTTTGAGTTGGAGCTTAATGTAAATTCTTATTTGTATACGACACACTAAATATAAAAGCACAAGTACTGATAAATAATGATTTATAAGGATTAAAAGTTGAAGGAAAGTATAATACAAAATTGTGTTGAGTGTATTCCTAAAAGAGATTCTGAAGTAGTTTTGGAATAGGAATTGATTAAGGAATGGTCCTTGATTGTTTGAATTAGGAATAACATTGAGTACAACATTAATGGTTGAAGGAGAGAAAAGGATGATCATCATCCACTATCTTTTGACATAGGTTCTGTCTTAGAAACCATGATGAGAACTCAACATAATGTATGATCCAATAAGAAAAGTTCGAAAGTGATTAAGTATGAATCACTGAACATTGAGCTAAGTTTGTCCACAGTGTCTAATGAGAACTTTAGACATGTTTTCCAGATCCATGAAGGATGACATACCTTAAAGCACAAACGGTTATGCTATAAGGGCATATGTTAACCTTAAAAGATTGGAAATCTCTGCATTGAAGATACCGACTTAAGTCAAAGAGGAAGCATGGTGGTAAATATCGAAAAAATGCACATGGTGCACTAGTGTTTCGATAACTACATTTCAAATAAAAGTATAAGGATACTACCTAAAGTCATGTATGATGATGTGGCTAGACAAGTTTGTCTTCTCACGGAGAGTGTGTCCCAGGGCATAGTGCCCACGAGAAAGTTCACTTTAACTGATCTAACATTACTGTTGGCTTCTGGAAACCGACCTCACTCTGTTGCCATAACTACTATACATACACAAGATGATAAATTATTAATATCAATTAAGGTGACATTAGTAAGTTGCAAAGGATATGAGGGGCTATAAAGTCTAGATCCTAGAATCAAGCTCTTCCATGAGCGAGCATGATCAGAGTTGCCAGGTTATATGGTTCCGATGATTGGTAAAACAAATCCAGCTAGTTTATTTGTACCCTAGTGCAAGTGGGAGACTGTTGGAAATATGCCCTAGAGACAAATAATAATATAGATTATTATCATATTTCACAAAGTTTATGATTAATTTTTATACCATGCTATAATTTTACTGAAAGGAAACATCAATACACGTGTGATATATAAACAACCAATAAGTTCACGGTGAGTCTCTAGTCACTGGTTCATTGGTCAACGGATGATCAAGGATTCCTGATCATGTGGCCTTTATGCCAGTTGACAATGGAGTCACCTCATTGAGAGAATGAGACGATGAACTATACCCAATCTAAGCATCGTGACACGATCATGTCACGAAGTTCAAGTTATGATGATTTGGAAACATAGTGTCTTATTTCTTAGACCATGAGGCCATATCAATCACTATCACCCGAGAATAACTTGATAGCATCAAATGTCACTCGGTGAAATGGTGATCATAAAGGTGTGTTCAGGTATTTAGAGGGGTATGTAGAGGCATTATGTGTCAATAGGGGGATTTGTCCATCCGCATCATGGAAAGATACTCAAGGGCCCACTCAGAGAAGTTATATCCATAAAGTTGCACAGCGTGTGACTAGGTCACTGGGATATCACTTGTCGGGACGAGTTAAGTAGCATTTGTCGGTAACAAGATTGAACACGGCATGGTGATGTCATTGATCAGATCTCGAACAATGCAAGTATCACACAGACAAAAGGAATAAGACACGACATTCATGGTTCAATGACCAAGATTCGTAGAATGCACAAGGGTCATCATGGGCATCTAGGTCCCGCTGATGATCATTGGTGCCAGAGGGGTCTCGACCATGTATGGAGTGTTCCCGAACCGTGGGGTATCACGCTTAAGGGCTTGATGATGCTCGGAGATCGTTTTGGTATTGTCAGAATCACCGAAGAATAGAAAGAGAGAAAACCGAAAGGGTTCTAGGAAAGTCCAGAGGATGTCCGGAGTGGGATGGAAGGAGTTCCATAGCCACGGGGATTGAATAATATGTAAGTAAATATTAAATATTGATTTAATCATTTATTTATATTTATTTAATAAAATAAAAGGAATTAAATGGTCAGATTCACTATAGGGCCAAAATCCCTAAGGGGAAAGGCCCATGAGGGAAATACCAAGGAGAGGAAGGAGGGGAGGTGGCCTGTTGGGACTAGGGACCTGCATGGGGCCCACTAGGGCCATGGCCGTTGGTGGCCAGCCCCTCTCTCCCCTCTCCTTTGTTTAGTCCCACATGGCTAAGCTAATTAGCTATGAGGTGCATTTTCCCCTATATATTGAGTGGTATCTTGAGAGAATAAATACACAATAATCAATAAAAAGGTTTCCTCTCTGTTGGGAGACCTCAAGTTGATCATCTCTCTCTCCCGTGACCGCGGTCCCAAGTCTGGACTGCGCGAACAGGAGTCCTCTTCACCGTGGAGCATCGTCGCACTACGGGTTTCGGATCCAGAAGGTCTACTTCCGCAACTACTACTGGATCGGAGGAGCAGGAGTCATTGTCAGGCACCGGACGTGTCTAACTCCCTCGGAGGTGCAACGCTTGGGGCACTAGAATTCGTCGGAGCCGTCAGACTTCAACATGACCCCGAGGTCAGCGTCGGTACAACTACATCAACCAGACTCTCCTGAGCATTGACAACGCATTTCATTCTTCAAGGGTAAGGTCACAAAAATCCCCTCTCGTTACTGCATTACTAATAGATATGTCCTAGCATTAGGGTTTTGGTGTAGAAGAAATTTATTCTTTTTAGGCGCGAACCCGTACTGGATCTTGGTGCTGCTAAGAAGATCTTAGGTATGGAGATTACCCAAGATAGAAAATCTGGTTTGTTATTTTTTTAGTCAGCAAAGTTACATTAAAAAAGTTCTTCAACGTTTTAATATGGATGGTGCCAAGTCAGTTAGTACTCCTATTGCTCCTTATTTTAAATTGTCAGTTTCACAATATCCTACGACTGATGAAGAGTTTGAGTACATGTCAAAGGTGACATATTCTAGTATGTTGGTTTTTTGATGTATGCCATGATTTGTTCTCGTCCTGATTTATCATATGCTATGAGTTTGATAAGCAGATACATGCTAATCCTGGTAAAGAATATTGGAATATTGTTCAATAGGTTTTCAGGTACCTTCTTGGCACTTCTAATGCTTGTTTAAAGTTTGGCAGGACCGGTGAGGGACCCGTTGGCTATGTGGACGAGGATACAAGGGAGACGAAGAACTACCACTGCGATATGATGAGGAGACGAGGGAGATGAAGCGGAACTGCCACTGCAAGTGTGGATCAACGTGGTTTTTTAAGAACTAGCGCGTGAACGGTTTGCATGCTTTTTTTTCAGAACTAGCGCGTGAACTACCATGCACTATGCGGTCGAGGAACTTGTGAGTTTGGATCAACGGTGTTGATTATGCTTGTGACGATTTTATTTTCTTGTGTTTGTTGTGATTCACAATATGGTATAAGGAGAGTGAAATAACTAGTTCTAACGAACAATGCTTGGTGATCTAGCGGTTCGAGCTGTGCGCTTCCAAACTGCTGGCCGTGTGTTCGATTCCGTCTAACCCCTACTTCTGAAAATAGATTTTTGTGTCATTTAATTTCTTATATCAAACAGACTGACATGTGGGACCGGCCAAAAAACCACCTCCAGATTGAGCCCTTCCGTGAAGTACTACCATGCATACTGTGCTGACAGGTGGGGTTAGTTCACAGATGACACATTCATTGGGAAAAAATGATTCAAACATGCACCGCGACGATATCCATGACGATTATACGCGAGACGAATTGGATAACTGGGCTTCAGGGCCGAGGACGAAATCCGCGACGATTTCACCATGACGAAATCCAGAAATATCATGAATGACTGCGCCGGAGGCCCTCCGAGCCCCTCCCGACGAAAAAACTAGACCATCACGGATCCGTGACGTTTTTAGGTAGCATCATGAAAAAACATCATGGATCGTCCGGATTCTTGTAGTGGTGGATTCAGATTTTGCTGCCAATTTGGATAAGAGATGATCCCTGGTTGTGCTGTTAGTTAGAAGGCTCCGTTGCAGGCTATTGTTGCACAATCTTCTATTGACACTGAATACATGGCTATTGCCCAAGCTTGCAAAGAATCTGTTTGGTTGCAAGGTTTGTTTGTTGAGCTTTGTGGAGATGATTCTTGTATTACTTTTTTTTGTGATAGTAAAAGTGCCATATACCTTACAAAATTTCAGATGTTCCATGAGAGAACTAAACACATTGATGTCAACTACCATTTTGTTAGAGATGTTGTTGTTTAAGGTAAACTAAAGGTATGCAAGATCAGCGCTCGTGATAATCTTGATGATATGATGACTAAACATATTCTTGTTTATAAGTTTGAGCTATGCTCGAACTTAGTTGGTTTAACTGATTAGCCCAAGTGGCTATTGGTGCCAAAAGTATTTGCTTTGTTTTTTCAGGGATGGTTGTTGTTGATGCTACAATAAGAAATTTGTCTCAAGGTAGAGTTTATTGAAGTATGATCCAAATTCTATTAAGGAGGCTAACTTATGATGAGCGGAGAGATGCCCGTCGCTAGGAGGATTGGGCTAAAGCGTATATATACCTCTTGTAAGCCGTCGGCTGGGATAAGTTGCATCTATGAAAATCTCCGGCGTTGTGTAAACACTCGCCGATATAGTGAAGTTACGCTGACTGGTGCCCGTGGTTTTTTTCTATCTTTGTTGGAGACATTTTTCCACATTAAATATGTGTTCCCTTGCTACGATTTCTTTTTTTCTTCGTTATTTGCTTGTTGTGTTTATAACATCTTCCAATATCATGACTCGCCGGCCCCCTCCCTCTCGTGTCGTGTCCTCCAGGCAACTGAGGGGGAGAACCCTATCCTCCCGACTCCATCTCCTCCACCCGCATGTCTCCCTCCTCGTCACCCCGGAGAGCCGCCGACCAAAGTTGAGTGGCATTGGTGAAGGGGGTGGCGGGGATCCGGCCTCCTAGATCTCGTGCGGCGGAAGGTAGGAGGTTATTGCGTGGGCCAGGGCCCGCTCCCATCATCGACACTATTGTTGCTCATGTCCTCCTCTCCACCCCTCCCCAGACCATCGAATCTAGCATCCGCTCTCCCCTAGTGGTGGGTGTCGATTTGGATCTCGGGCCTTGGCTGGAGTGGCCTCTAGTTGGGACATGATATCGTTGGTGCCCTGACTAGGGGCTCTAGAAGTTGGGGCGGAGGCCCCAGGACAGTGGAAGTCATGGCGCTGGGGCGGGGCCGTGGCTCAAGTGCTAGCCAGAGTTCATGGCCATTCGGGCGGCGTGACATCCGGTGAGCGGCGGGGTGTGGATGTTTGCCGGCAGCTATCTCGGCAGCTGTCCACACACGGTGTTGGAGGTGGAGTCCCTTTTGAGGTGAAAACCCTCCAAGCTTTCTCTCTTGGCCGGTGGTGGCGATGCTCATGGGCGATGTTCCCTTCTTGAAAGCACCATCACGGATCTTCTCCCATTCCTTCCCGATGCTCCGGGTGAAAACCCAAGATCTTTTGATCGAGCCATGGCGGACCTCTAGTGTTGTTACCGCCTTGATGGCGTCGCCTTGGAGTCCATGGATTGTTTCTCTTCTGATGGTAGTGTGGCGACAGTCGCAGTGGCATTTGTTGGTGGCAGAGTCGTTTTGGAGTTGGCGCATTTCAGCGCGGTGCAGTGTGCGCTCATGCGTGGCTAGAGCTCTAGGGTGAGATATTTCCCGCCGGTACCGCCTTTCTTGTCGACCAGGGATAGGGATCCCTCTGGTGACGTTGCCTGAAGGTGAGGCGGTGCTGGCCTATCGGTCCAAATGGTTTCAACCTTGGGGCTGGCTTGGTCTTCGCAAGGGCTATTTGCTGATTTTTCGCATTTTCGTCGACCCATCTTGCTCTTTCCTTTTTCTGGCTTTGCACAAGACATTTGCTTGTTTTGTGTGTGTGGTGTATGTTCTCTGTAAGTTGGTTCAGCATTTTGTATCTTCCGCCATTGGCGTCATTAATTTAACGCTGGGCTTTGGCCTTCCGTCTAAAAAAAGTCTCATGTTTCAATAGTGTGGCTTGCAAGGGTTTTTTCTCGAGTAATAGTGCGTTTTATTGAAAAAAATTGCGGGAAAAGATCCTGAACTATTTCATGAGTTCATAAGAAGTACAAAACACCCCAAACATAATAAAAATTATATCGAGATCTTTGGACCACCTAACGACCACTACTGCCGCTAGAGCGTGCCGCCGACGCGCCGCTGTCGCCGCTCCCTTATCGGAGCCGGCCTGACGTTGTTGATGACAGTCGGGAAGTCTTCATGCACGTGCCCCTAAGGACCTGTGACCCAAAGCTGAAGTTGTCACCATTGAACCCTTAAATTGATCTGAAGCTTGTTACACCAAAGCTAAAACACACATGGATTGGACGAGATCTAGAAAACACGTAGACTGGATGAGATCCACCACTCCATAGAAACGACGACCAGACGAATCTCCGCCCTCCTGAATGCAAGCAGCGGGATCGTCGCCGACAAGGTGGAAGAGGAGACGGGTATAGCTTATTCTTGTCCCGCACAACGCCACCATAGCCACCATAACGACGATGCCGTTTGACCAAACTCTAACTTTAGGGACCCTTCTACACCGCCGAGCGCAGGTCCGAGGTCCCCACCCCCTTCCGCCGCCGGAGCAGCAAGCAGAGGAGGCGTGGACCCGTTGATTGTCGATCGTAGACGGCGAGAGCAAAGCAGATTGTGGCGCGGCTGCTAGGGTTTTCACCCTAGCCGTCGCTTCTCTTTTTCTCACGGGGAGGAGAGAGAGCGCGGTTTATTGATCTTAATTTTACATATATTTAGGTGGATGGTTCATACGTCTCTTTGAACCCTATAATTTATCAATGCTTGTGGAAATTTAGTTTTCTGCGATTTTACTTACCATATTGATGGTGAAGCGCCGAGATACAATATCAGAAGTTAAAGAGGAAAGAATTTTTACTTCTACTATGGTTCATTACTATTCATATTTGTAGAAGTTTTTATCGGGTATATATACTTTTTTTTTAGCAATTCGGGTATATGTACTTTGTTTTAGTCTACTAACTGGATAGCGTGCTAAACGGAAAACACAGGTGATCATTCTCACAGTTTACAAATACAAGCATGGACATGTGTGTTTCATGGTACCGAATTTCTTTTTTCCACCAAGGTAATCTCTTTTTCATCAATTAATTGCATAATAGAAATAGTACAAAATTAAGCTGATTGGAAGAGAAATCATGGTATACCGGATTTGACCGCACGTGTTCCGTGTGCCCAGGATGGAGAGATAAGCTAGTGCGATTGGGGAGATCCGGAGTCCCGGAGACAGGCGGCACGGATATTCCTCTCCAATGGATGTGCACCATTTGAGGGCGACGTTGCCTAGTTCCTTCTAGAATCGGATATGGTCAGACCTGCAAACACGGTGTTGGTTCGTTCATCTTGGCCTTCTCCCTGATCTCCTCAAAACAAGCTTGACCTCCACCAGAACCAGCTGGTTTCTCCCGAGAGCTGTCACTTGACAAGCGCGTCAGCGCCCACAGACCAACCATTTGGGGAGTTCGACCATGCAGGCCGCAAACACTTGTCATCACTAGCAAGCAGCGAACGCAAACCATGGCAATGGCAATGGCAATGGCAGCTATATATATAAGGATAGACCTACAATGCACTTGTGACAGTTTGCCACGGTCGTAGTTGAGCGAGGAGAGACGAGAGGCGGTTGCGTTGCCGCCATCGATCACAACCAAGCAAGCCGAGCGCGCATGCATGTCTGAATCTCCTCCGTCGTCTTTGGTATGTATCAGTGTTTGTGTTTCCTCCAAAGAGATCGTTTGTCCATTCTCCCCCACCACATGTTGACGCCGCGCGATTCCACATCACCGGTCGCATCTCCTTGAGAGCGTCTATCATGGCCAGATGCCGCCGTCGCCATCACCGCCTCGTCCCGCGCCCCCACCGCCGGCGTACAAGCACTTCTGCAGAGTCTGCAACAAGGGCTTCACATGCGGCAGCGCGCTCGGTGGGCACATGAGGGCCCACGCCGTCGGCGACGACGGGCTTGGTGCCGCTGACGACGACGACGAGTCCGTGCCGTGCGCGCGCGGTGGCGGAGGGGAAGATGGCCCGTCGACGGCGACGACCACACACGTCTACACACTCCGGGCGAATCCTACCCGCCTCACCAGGGGCTGCCAGGTGTGCAAGAACTGCGGGGAGGAGTTCTCGTCGATGGAGCTGTTCCTACAGCACGGCAAGTGCAACTCCGGCCAAGACGAGGACGCGGACCACGGCTCGCCGAATTCGTCGCCTCTGTCCGCGGCCGACGGCGAGGAGGATCCGTCGCTGGCAACTGCGTGGTCGAAAGGGAAGCGCTCCCGTCGCGCCAAGCTGATCGCCGGCGGTGGCGATGATGATATGCCGGCGACATCGACGGCGCCCTCGGGCTGCCCGCCCGGCGCGAACGAGGAGGAGGACCTGGCTAATTGCCTCGTCATGCTCTCGTCGTGCAAGGACGACCAGACGGGAGTCGGCGAGGCGAACCCAGAGGCGCGCGCATCGGCGAGCAAGGAGCACGGGAGAATGCCTCAACAGCCGCAACCCATCTCGTTCGTCATGCCGGCGCCGGATCCGGCGATGGTGATGCCCTTGGCGTTGCCAGCGCCGATGTACGCCACCCCCGTGCCACGTGGCCTTTTCGAGTGCAAGGCGTGCAAAAAGGTGTTCACTTCTCACCAAGCTCTGGGCGGGCACCGTGCCAGCCACAAGAAGGTGAAGGGATGTTTCGCCGCCAAGGCCGAGAGCAGCAGCGCCATTGAGCCGATGCACCACGCACCGGCCGCCTCCGGACCCAATGATGACAAGGGCAGTACTGCGGCCGCCGGCGTCGAAGTCAATGCCACTGCTGGCGAAGCACACGCCGGTACGAGCGAAGCCGCCGCCCCGGCCCCGCTTTCCCTGGCAGTGGGCTTCACGACCGCCGACTTTGATCCGGCAGGGGTCGCGGCTACACCGTTCAAGAAGAAGGCCAAGATGCATGAGTGCTCCGTCTGCCACCGCCTCTTCTCCTCTGGCCAGGCGCTCGGAGGCCACAAGCGCTGCCACTGGCTCACCTCGGGCACAGGGGACCACGCCAACATCGCATCCCTGACAACCGAAGGCCTCGTTGCCAGTGCACCACAGCAGCTCACTCTCCGACCGATGGTGGACGCGTCCGAGCCGGCGCTGGACCTCACCATCGCGGCGAATGCTAGCTTGAGGGCCACCGAGGCCGGAACCAGCTCGCTACATCTCGACCTCCAGACAGCGGCAGTACCGAGCAACCCCAGCAACCAGAACAAGATGGCAGCGACGAGCAGCCACAATGTAAACGGTGCCGAAGCTACCGCTGGCGACGCTGAGGACGAGGCGGACAGCACGACCGTCAAGAAAGCCAGGCTTAGTGATCTCAAGGACGAGAGCACGGCAGGGGAGACCACACCGTGGCTGCAGGTCGGCCTTGGCTCCTCGTCGGCCGGTGGTGATGGGAAAAGAGCTGCGGAATGAGCAAAGACCAACAGAGCTGCCAGCTTAACACTGAAGTGACTGAACTGTTCTTTGGTTCTTTTGATTAACTAACATAGCCTGTACCTGTAAGCATAGAGTTGAGTTTGCATATATACGAGTATGCACTTAGTGATTTGCTAATGCACCTGCACTACCAGCAATTTTGTACTGACAAAGTATGCATGTAAGATCCACAAACGACTTGTCCAAGAGGCTACTATATACTAAGCCAGGTTTGCTTTTTTTTTTTGACAAGTAAGCCAGGTTTGCTAATCTTAACTCAGACATGAGATTTTCTAATCTCCGGTCACCCTTATGATTTTCTTATGTCTAAATACATCTTCAAAAGTCCAACATATAAATGAAGACAGACTCAGATACAATCGTGAAGACTTCACTTCAAAAATAAAAACCTAGAGATGAAAAAACACAGGCAAATGAAGCTACATGTGCAAAACAACCCTAAACAAGATCCAAGGGCGCAAAATATTCCCAACAACCGCAACCAAACTCGCAGCAATTGGAAACATCAAGAAATTCAGACACTTAAGTATTTGCATAGAAATATAGAGTACTATGCTCGATAAACCGACTCAATAGTGTATGACGAAGATTGACAATCGTGCCAAGTATATCAACAAGCATAGGCGGAGGGTAAGGTTGACCATGCCAGGCCGTGACTCATCTTTTTTATTCGAGAGCAGGCCCAGGTGTGTCATAGCTTTATAGAAGGCAGAACAAATATTTACATGAGTCTGAGCAGACATGCCAACAAGTCTGTGAGAGACACCCACACACACTCACCCTGTCAGTCCAGCTGATTACTCACAACAAGATCAACAACACTAGTTCTAGCCCTAACACAAGTCTTGAACTCATATACGATGCTAGTGACTAACGCGTTAACCGAGAGCTGGTTGTCCTTGTTATTAAAGACTCTGGCATTGCATTGCTTCCACAAAGACCAGCACACCAAGATCACCAGGGTATTGAACTTTTTCCTATCCGTCTGTCTTCTGACATCGCCTTCTCGTCTCCATCCACCATGGCTTCAAGCTGCCCTCCATTCCAGGCTCCTCTATTGGTACTCCTGTTGCCGCAAAGCAGCGATGACAAACTTCTCTAGCATAGACATATCGAACTTGGACATGTTACGGCGTGTCTTCCTCATGTAGGCAATTGAAGCAACACACCATGTTCACATGGCTGACTCTCCTTTCTGAAGTCTAGAGTCTATGTTGCAAGGCTAGCCATATAAAGATGCGGCACTTTAGAGACGCCCAATTTCTCCATGTGCAGGCTTCCGTATCCACTCTGGTTGTACCCTGACATAGCCAGTCATAAGTGGATTTGGCCGTATACTGTCCAGAGGCATCACATGGCTAGTTGAACTCATTCGGTTTATTTACATTCCTCTGAATTGCCTCAATATCCTCCCACAAGCTTGATCCATTCTATGTAGGCATTCATTTCTAGGTGCCCTCTTATGTCCTTCATACATCCATGATCTAGCAGGCCCTCGTTCACCATACGTTTATTTTTTGTGCCTAGTACTAACAGCCTCAACCAAGCTGGGAGCAATGTCTGTCACGGTTCTCCCATCAATCGATCGATCAGTCTAGAATAGCGCCTTCTTCCCATCCCCCACCTTGATCTTCACTAGACTTTCGAAGACAGCTTGGACCCTGTCATCTTTCATCATGGGAAGGCCCTTCCATGGCCCACTTTCATCAATTCTCTGCAGCCAGACCCATCTTGTTCTTAGGGCTAGTCCATGCAAGCGCAGGTTTTTGATGCCCGGCCCACCTAAGCAGAGTGGTTGGCACACCTTGTCCCAGGCCACCATGCATTGGCCTCCGTTCACCTTCTTTTTCCCTTCCCAAAAGAAAGCCCTCATCCATTTATCAATCTCTTTAGTAAGCCAGACTAGGGCATCCTCAATCAAAATCATGTGCAAAGGCTTTGACGCAATTACTGACTTGACTAACACCAATCTCCCGGGCCTAGCTATCATACCTCGCTGCCAAGTAGGAAGGAAGGATGTTGCTTTGTCTAGCAGGGGTTACCACTCTGCCTTAATTAGTGGCCTCAACGCTAGCTGCATCCCTAAATATTTGATTGGGAAGTCCACGACATTGCAGTTTAAGGTAGTGTGGACAAGCTCCCTATCTTGCTATTTACCTCTAATCAAGGAGGTTATGGATTTATTGTAGATGATGCACAGTCCTAATGCCATACCAAATAGACACGAAATCTCCTTAAGCACCATCAGATCCATCTCCTTCAGTCTAACAAACAACACCACATCATCAGCATATAGGGAAATACGCTAAACAATACTAATCCCAGGCAGTTTGATCAAAAGATCCTCTTGGTCTCCTTTTGTTACCAATGCTGTCATTACTTCTATTGGTGCTACAAAGAGAACTAGCGAGATTGGATCTCCTTGTCGTATCCCTCTGACATGCTTGATAGTCTTGCTAGGCACTCCATTCACCAAGACTTTTGTGATTGATGTGTTAAGAAGAATTGATAGTCGCGCAAAGAACACTCCCCCAACTATCTTCCTAAGCACTTCAAAGAGGAACGCCCAAGACAGAGTGTCAAAAGCTCGGGAGATGCCCAGTTTGATCAAAGTACCTTTTTGTCTCTAGTAGTTGATCAAAGTACCTTTTTGCCTCCGGTGTGATTTTGTTACCCATCTTTCTCAGTGAATATACCGGCTAGTATTTTGGTACACTACCAAAAATAGCACTATTCTATCCCACTGCAATCAAAATAATGTGGAATAACACATCATTGTCACGTGAGATGCCCACATAGCCATGTCGATGACAACAAGAAGCAAATGGTCAAACCGTATAGACACAGGAAAACAAAGTCTCATTCTACTGCCAAACATATACTTCAAGAATATTATGTGATAATATAGGATAATGTCAAATTAGGTGACATTAACTATTTGCAAAGAAACATACGAATCTGAAATGAAAGATACAGACCGTTGACAGAACATTTTCCATGAGCAAGCATGCTCATATGTGATATGATGTTGTGATTAGTAAAAAATGCAACTAGATTATTTGTACTCTATTGCAAGTGATAGACTGTTGAAGATATGCCCTAGAGGAAAATAATAAAGTGTTTTATTATCGTATCTCAATTAGTTCATAATAGTTTCATACCGTGCTATAACTATATCAATCGGAAATATTGATACATGTGTGCTATACGTAAACAAACTAGGTCCCTGGTAACCTCTATTAACTAGTTCATTGGTCAACGGATGATCAAGGTTTCCTAATCACGTATATTCATGTCAATTGATAATGAGATCACATCATTAGATGAATCATGCGACTGGACACTGTACCCAACATAAGTATTGCAACATGATTAGTCATAAAGTTCATCATTGGAACAATTAGAAACAAAGTATACTACTCCTTAGACCGCGAGATCATATCTAATCACTATCACCCAAGGCTACTTTGATTGCATCAACTGTCACACCATAACAGGGTGATCACAAAGGTGCATGTCAGGTATTCCGAAGGGATATGTTGAGGTGTATGTATCGAGATCGGGATTTGTTCTCCCACGTGATGAGAAGATACGCCGATCCCACTATAGGTGAGATTACATCCATAAGCTGTGTAGCATATGACTAGGTCATGGGGATAGAATATCACGGGAACGAGTAAAGACATTGCTTTTTGGTAACGAGATTGAACTAGCTATGATGATACCAATGATTAGATCTCAGACAAGTCATGTATCAAAGTAACAAAGGGAATTGGACTCGACGTTAATGGTTCAAACGATATTGATATCGTAGAATACATAGGGGTCATTATGGGTATCCAGGTCCTGCCGATGATCATTGATTATAGAAGCATCTCGATATGGTTTGTGTTGTTCTTGAACCATAGGGTAACACGCTTAAGAGTTCTACGATGCTTGGATATAGTTCTAGATTCGTCAGGATCACTAGAAGAAACAGAAGAGAAAGATGGAAGTATTCCGTGATAGAACCGGAATCATTTCGGAGGGATCCGAAGTAGTTCAGAGTGATCGAAAATGACTTCTGGATCATGAGGAATTGTTAAATATGATTTTGATATTAATTGGTGGGAAAATGTTTAAAAAACTAATTTAAATTTAATTTGGAGAAAACCTCCCTAATGGGCCAACTCCCAAAGGGAGAGGGCCATGTGGGAGGGACCCCCTAGACCCAGGGCATGGGGACCGGCTAGCCTGCCATGGGTCACGTGTGGGATGGGCCCCACCCGCTGGTGCCTCCTCCTCCCTTTACTCCCACATATGCCAGCCTGGAAATGGGAGTCCCTCCTTTTGTCATATATAAAAAGGGGCATACAGGAAGGAAAAGGACACATGAATGTCTCTCTTGTTGTCTCTCACGCTAGCATGGTTCCAAGAAGAACTGCGCACGTGAGAGACGATGTTTCTTTGGCACTCCATCACGTTGCTGGATCCTAGATCCAGAAGATCTACTTCTACAATCTTGGCTGAATCAGAGAGAATGTGAGTCATTGTTGAGCATCGAAAGTGTGTGAAACCATGGGGGTGCTGCCAGTTGTGGCACCCAGGCTATCGTGTGAGGAGCTGGATTGTTCTACGAGGAGCAACTCGACCTCGAGGTCGGATACGAGTACGACTATATTATCCATGTTTCTCGTGAATGTTAAACGCTTTAGGTCTACAAGGGTATGTCATCAAAACCTCTGTCCATTACTGCATTAACTCATAGATAGATCTTGGCATTGGTGTTGCACTAGTCATGAAAAATTATTGTTTCCATGAACCCCTTCAGTTTTGTGTTGAAAATATACCCGAGAGGCAATAATAAAGTGCTTACTAGTCATATTTCCTTGTTTGTGATTAATATTTATTCTCTATGCTACAATTTTATTGATTGTAATAATAATACATGTGTAGAGTTATGAGCAACGCCACGTCCCTAGTAAACCTCTACTTAATTAGCTCATTGATTAAATGATGGTTAAGGATTCCTAACCGTGAACATGTGATATTGATTAATAATGAGATCATGTTATTAGGAGAATTATGTGATGGATATACCCGATAATAAGCATAGCTCCTGATTGTATCATGCAGTTTTGATTTCTATCGCTTTCTATAAATGTCAAGTATTATTTCTTTACACCATGAGATTGTGTAACTACGTGGCATTGGAGGAATATCTGATACATTGCAAATGTATCTATAATTTTTGATGTTCCATGCTTGGTTTTTATATACTTTCTTATGTTTTGTCCACACTTTGGAGTACTTTTCATATAATTTCTTGGACTAACCTATTAACAAGAACCACAGTACCAGCTGTCCGCTTTCTGCTGTTTTTGGTTCCAGGAAGTCAGAAAATGAATATTCTCGGAATTGGACAGGACAAAAGCCAAAGTTATTATTTTACCGGGGGACACTTGGAGCCAGAATACGAGACGGAGAAGGGCCAGAGGGTGGCCACACCACCTGGTGGCGTGGGCCAAGCCAGGCCGCGCCAGGGGGTGGTGTGGACCCCTCCGGCACCCCCTCGGTCTCCCCTCTCGCCTATAAGAGCCTCCCGATGCATAAACCCTAAATCATCAAGCCTCCATCCATAAAAGTTCTGCAGCGCTGCCGCCATCGAAGGGGAGATTCGGGGGACAGAAAGTCTCTGTTCCGGCACCCTGCCGGGATGGGGAAGTGCCCCCGGAGCCATCTCCATCACCATTGCTGATTCCCATGATAAGGAGGGAGTAGTTCTCTCTCGAGGCTAAGGGTTCTACCGGTAGCTATGTGTTCATCTCTCTCTATGCGTGATCATATTGTGATCATGAGCTTGTAATCTATAGATCTACCTTGCTACTCAAGTGCTTTAATAGATCTCTGCTCTCCCCATGTGTGTGAAAGTGACAGAGTGCACACCATGGTGGCACTTAGGGTAGAGATTACAAATACTTGTTATGAGTTATATTTGGAGTTGGATGTCTTTATGAAATTGTGGTGTTTGTTTGAACCATCTAGTGCTCAAGGTGACAGTGTGGGGTTATCTAGATGGGAAAGATGAACTTTGAGGTGTGCTGTTATAGCCCTACCATGGATTAGAGTGTCCAACCGGAGAGTAGTTCAGCGTAGTATCATAAAGAAGAATATATTTATATAAGAGTGTTCACTAGTGAAAGTATGATCCCTAGGCCTTGTTTCTAAGCACTGAAACACTGTTTGCTATTAGATCTATTATATGTTTGCTTGCTACTATCTTTATTTCAGTTTGCCTTTAGTCTCTTCCACGCCATTAAGCTATTTTCTATCATTGTTACCACTTATAATTATCTATACCACTTGTATTTCACTATCTCTTCGCCGAACTAGTGTACCTATACACCTGACAAGTGTATTGGGTGTGTTTGGGACACAAGAGACTTCTTATATCTTGATTGCAGGGTTGTTTGAGAGGGGATACCTTTGACCACTTCCTCCCTGAGTTCGATAAACCTTGGGTGATCCACTTAAGGGAAAACTTACTGTTGTTCTACAAACCTCTACACTTGGAGGCCCAACAACTGTCTACAAGAATAGAAGTGCGTAGACATCAAGCTATTTTCTGGCGCCGTTTCCGGGGAGGTAAGGTAAAAGGTACTCACATCCTCCAGTGTGAGTGCTCGAAGTTATTTCCTTTAGATTCTGCAATTATATCTTTTTGTTTCTTGTTTTTATTTTCACTAGTTAGGCTTAATGGAAAACAAAAAAAAATTAGTGAGCTTTATAGTATTTATCTTGAGTTAGGACATGAGGTGTTTGAAGAGAAAATTAAAAAACCTATGGAACTTTATTTGCATGCTAATAGCAAAGTTGTTAGTATGAATTCTTTGGACATCATTATTGCTAATTGATGTCTACGCACTTCTATTCTTGTAGACAGTTGTTGGGCCTCCAAGTGCAGAGGTTTGTAGAACAGCAGCAAGTTTTCCCTTAAGTGGATCACCCAAGGTTTATCGAACTCAGGGAGGAAGTGGTCAAAGGTATCCCCTCTCAAGCAACCCTGCAATCAAGATACAAGAAGTATCTTGTGTCCCCAACACACCCAATACACTTGTCAGGTGTATAGGTGCACTAGTTCGGCGAAGAGATAGTGAAATACAAGTGGTATGGATAAAAGACAACGGTACTAGAAAATAGATTGATGGCGTGGAAGAGACTAAAGGCAAACTGAAATAAAGATGGAAGCAAGCAAACATGTAACAGATCTAATAGCAAACGAAGTTTCAATGCTTAGAAACAAGGCCTAGGGATCATACTTTCACTACTGAGCACTCTCATATAAATATCTTCTTTTCATGATACTACTCTTAACTACTCTCCGGTTGAACACTCTAATTGATGGTAGGGCTATAACAGCACACCTCAAAGTTCATCTTTCCCATCTAGAAAACCCCACACTGTCACCTTGAGTACTAGATGAGTCCAACAAACACCACAATTTCATAAAGACATCCAACTCCAAATATAACTCATAACAAGTATTTGTAATCTCTAGCCTAAGTGCCACCATGGTGTGCACGCTGTCACTTTCACACACATGGGGAGAGCAGAGATCTATTAAAGCACTTGAGTAGCAAGGTAGATCTATAGATTACAAGCTCATGATCACAATATGATCATGCATAGAGAGAGATATGAACACATAGCTACCGGTAGAACCCTTAGCCTCGAGAGAGAACTACTCCCTCCTCATCATGGGAATCAGCAATGGTGATGGATATGGCGGTGGAGATCGATGGACATGGCTCCGGGGGCACTTCCCCGTCCCGGCGGGGTACCGGAACAGAGACTTTCTATCCCCAGAATCTCCCCTTCGGTGGCGGCGGTGCTGCAGAACTTTTCATGGATTTCTGATTGATTATTTAGGGTTTTCGTATCGGAGGCTTCTTATAGGCGAAAGGGCAAGGTCGGTGGAGTGCCAGGGGGCCCACACCACCTGGTGGCGCAGCCAGGGCTAGCCCGTGCCACCACATAGTGTGGCCAGGCCCTGGCCCTCCTCCGTCTCTGCTTCGGGCTCCGTGAGTCTTGCGGTAAAATAGGAACTTTGGCTTTTGTCCCATCCAATTCCGAGAATATTGATTTTTCTGACTTTCCTGGAACCAAAAACAGCAGAAAATAGGCAACTGGCACTGTGGCTCTTTATAATAGGTTAGTCCAAGAAATCATATGAAAAGTACTCCAAAGTGTGGGCAAAACATAAGAAAGTAGATAAAACCAAGCATGGAACATCAAAAATTATAGATACATTTGCAATGTATCAACATCCCCAAGCTTAACTCCTGCTCGTCCTCGAGTAGGTAAGTGATAAAAAGAAAGAATAATTTTTGAGGTGACATGCACCATCATAAACTTGATCAAAGTATTTGTAAAGCATTGAAAGCTGGAATCAAAGTACTTCAACATAGCATGAAGGATAAAGTTCTAGCAATAAGCCATAGCAACTATGTTGCAACATGAAAAGGCACAAACAAAAGATTCATGAATAACAATGCTTTGCAAGACGTTTGTTTGTTTCACATAAATAAAAGATAGCATAGTGGCATTCAGCTTGTCCCTCATAGAGTAGCAAATATAAATGCATAGGACACCTTCAAAGTTCATAAGAGTGACTAGATACAAATAGTTTAAAACAAGCAATATCAAAGTTATGCATCAATCAACAAGTCTTGGGACAATGCACATAGAACTAAAAATGGCCACTATGCTCTCAAAGTAGGTGCATAAAGGTAGAAGGTGGAGACTCAATATAATGGTGGAAGAAGGGCCTTCATAAAAAAGGAAGTAGGGATTCAAGTCTCATACAGAGCTTCCAAAAATTATGGTACTTATTGCTTTTAGCTCTCATTGCCCCTATCATAAGCATCTTGAAGTGATTAAGGTTAAAGTGAACAAACTATGGTGTACATGCTTGACGAAGTATAAGTTAGAAATCTCATGTCCCTTGAATACGAGGGCCGCTCCTCATGCTACTCAAGTTTAGTCACCGGTAAGTTCTTGTCATCGTAAGTACATGTGTATCATAGAGAACCGCCAACGGGGTACCCCTTGCCCGATGATATGGAAGAATCCCCATATCAAAATGACAAGGCAAGCAGACAACGAGCATCTCAGCAATCTTCTTATTTACCATGGGAATATGGTGCTTTTTTCTCTCCTTCCTCTTTTCATAATCTTTTTTTTTTCTTTTTCTCTTTTTTTCTCAATATAGGACTCTTTTTTTATAAGAAGAATGCTTCATAGACAGCTCATTATGGTTACGCTGCAGGTTTCCACCATGTCAGCATGGATTAGACCAGCGGCCCAGGCGTTTCTCTAACACATATACATAACTCCATGGACTTACAAGCTCCCCTTTCATTTCACACCGACGACATCCATATACAAAAGAGTATGATATCAACTAGGTACAAGTACCAAGTGCAATGTTGAAAGCGTTCCCCATGAAAGCATGGTTCTGCTAATTCCCAACAAATAAGTGCAAGCATATACAACATAGACGACACAATGGTTCAAGTTTATTAAGGGCAAGAAAAGTAAAGTGTGCCATCAAGTTCGTGAGAGCTTTAATCACTAGTTTTCTCATAACAAGTTTAATTTGGAAGGTAAACAAAAGCATGAATATACTTGGAATAGCATAAGCTAGTAGGTAGGTATGTTGGACTCTTTGGAATTACTTGGTTTATGGAGTTGGATGCATGAGTGGAACTCATACTTGATGGTGGAGGCTAGGAAAAGACTGGGAGCGATAAACTAAGAGAGCAATAATGGCCATAATCATGCAGAGCGACAAAACAACATTGATAAAAGCATAAAGTGATACTACAAGTTGAAAACTAAAGGATCATAAAGGCTATGGTGACTTGAGATAGTCATAACATGGTGTGAGCATGCGCCAAGTAAACCCAAACAAAGCATCAAAGGAGAATACCACTATACTATGCTTTAATATGCTAAAACAACGCATGATTCATCCAAGGCATATTAAGCAATCTCAATTGTTTATAACAAGTCATGCTACAACAAAGAATACTAAGCATAAAGCCAAAACAATATCAAGCATGGCATGACAAAGCATAGGCCACAGTCAAAAACAAACTCTCTTTACCACTTAAGCATGAACTTTCCTACTCTTTTCCAATCCAAACCAAACTATTTGAAAACCAATGTATAAAAGAGGGGGTCCAACCAATTTATTCAGCAAACTAAGAAAACCAAGCAAAACGAAAAACCAAAATGAAAACGAAAAAGAAGACGCTCCAAGAACAACACAACTGTGCATGAAACAATAAAAATGAAGCGTTTGGAAGAAACCTCGGATTTTTATTGATGAAGAAGGGGATGCCTTGGGCATCCCCAAGCTTTGACGCTTGTACTTTTTGGATATTTTTTGGGGTGACACGCGTGGCATCCCCAAGCTTGAGCTTTAGTCCATCCTTCATCTCATTACTCATTCCTTCCATACACCTGAAATTTTTCCTTCATACAAAACTTCACACAATCTTTATTAGCAACATTAGTACACTCAAGATAAATAAGTCTTAAGGTTCAGTTATAACACCAAATAAACTTCCATTAGAACACTAGCTACTGTAGCACTTCCCTCAAAAATCTCAATTCTCCAAAAGAACTCAAAAAGGAACCAACAAGAAGCAAATGCAGAAAATGGCAGAAATCTGTCAAAACAGACCAGCAGGTAAAGACGAATTTTTTTGAAGACCTTATGTTGCTCAAATCAAAAAGTTTTGAACTAACTAAAGTTAGATAACAATCTGGGGCAGAAGCACAAAAAATTACAGCTCAATCCGACATACAGAGATCTCTCACTAATTTTTACGGTGAAGCACAAAAATCTGTTTTGGGACAACAACTTTCCCAATCATTACTTCTCTCTCATTAGAGGTTACTCTTGGCACAAAAAGCAAATAAAAAGGATAAGAAGAGGTTATTACAGAGGTAATAACTTCCAAGACTCATCTAAAACTTTTGGCTTATCTCCCAATAAGTACTTTTCTTTAACGCCTTTAAGTTAGGCATGATAGTTTGAAAAGGTGCTCACATAAGAAATATGAATTGAAGTAAAAGAGAGCATCAAGAAGCAAATTCAAAGCACATTTAAGTCTAACCCACTTCCTATGCATAGGAATCTTGTAAAGAAACAAGTCATGAAAGCACAAAGCAACAAGCATAGGAAAGCAAAACAAGTGCAACTTCAAAATTTTCAACATAAAGAGGGGAAACTTAATATTATTAAGATGCATAAAACCACGTTTCCCTTTCTCATAATAAATTTTAGTAGCATCATGAATAAAATTAACAATATAACTATCACATAAAACATTCTTATCATGAGCCACATGCATAAAAGAATTAATACTCTCCACATAAACATAGTCATTCTTATTAATTATAGTGGGAGCAAATTCAACAAAATAGCTATCATTATTATTCTCATCACCATAATCATCAAATATAGGAGGCATATTGTAATCATTAATTTTCTCCTCAATAGTAGGTGGACTGAAAATATCATATTCATCATTGTAATCATCATATATTGGAGGTTTTGTATCATCATAAGCAATAGAATAGCTATCTTCCAAAGCTGGGGAACTAAAAAGATTGTTTTCATAAAAACTAGCTTCCCCAAGCTTAGACTTTTCCATAGAATTAGCAATAAAGGTTGCCAAAGAATTCATACTAACAACATTCCTATTAACATGCAAATAAAGTTTCATAGGTTTTTTAATTTTCTCTTCAAACACTTCATGTCCAAACTCAAGATAAATACTATAAAGCACTCTAATTTTGTTATTGTTTTCCATTAAGCCTAACTAGTGAAAACAAGAAACAAAAAGACAAAATTGCAGAATCTAAAGGAAATAACTTCGAGTACTAACACCATAAAATAGGCGTTTGCCGTGGGAGGTTCTTCTTCTTTAATCCTCCGGTGTGAATACCTTTTACCTTACCTCCCCGGCAACAGCGCCAGAAAATAGCTTGATGTCTACGCACTTCTATTCTTGTAGATAGTTGTTGGGCCTCCAAGTGCAGAGGTTTGTCGAACAGCAGCAAGTTTTCCCTTAAGTGGATCACCCAAGGTTTATCGAACTCATGGAGGAAGTGGTCAAAGGTATCCCCTCTCAAGCAACCCTGCAATCAAGATACAAGAAGTCTCTTGTGTCCCCAACACACCCAATACACTTGTCAGGTGTATAGGTGCACTAGTTCGGCGAAGAGATAGTGAAATACAAGTGGTATAGATAATTATAAGTGGTAACGGTGATAGAAAATAGCTTGATGGCGTGGAAGAGACTAAAGAAAAACTGAAATAAAGATAGAAGCAAGCAGACATGTAATAGATCTAATAGCAAACTGAAATAAAGAAGCAAACTGAAATAAAGAAGAATATATTTATATGAAAGTGTTCACTAGTGAAAGTATGATCCCTAGGCCTTGTTTCTAAGTACTGAAACACCGTTTGCTATTAGATCTATTACATGTCTGCTTGCTTCTATCTTTATTTCAGTTTTTCTTTAGTCTCTTCCACGCCATCAAGCTATTTTCTATCACCGTTACCACTTATAATTATCTATACCACTTGTATTTCACTATCTCTTCGCCGAACTAGTGCACCTATACACCTGACAAGTGTATTGGGTGTGTTGGGGACACAAGAGATTCTTGTATCTTGATTGTAGGGTTTATTGAGAGGGGATACCTTTGACCACTTCCTCCCTGAGTTCGATAAACCTTGGGTGATCCACCTAAGGGAAAACTTGCTGTTGTTCTACAAACCTTTGCACTTGGAGGCCCAACATCTTTCTACAAGAATAGAAGTGCGTAGACATCAATACCTTGTTGATATCAAACTTCACTAGGTAACTGGGTGATTATAAAGGTGGCTTTCATGTACCTTTGATGGTGTCTATTGAGTTGCACGAATCAAGACTCAGATTTGTCACTCTATATGATGGAGAGATATCTCCGGGCCCTCTCGGTAGTATAGCATCCTAGTGCTTGCAAGCATGTGACTAATGTGTTTAGTCAAGGGGGTCCTATACCATGGTATGAGTAAAGATAAGTTGTTGGTAATGAGAATGAATTAGGTATTGAGATACTGATGATCAAATATCGGGCAAGTCATACGTTACGAGACAAGGGGAATCGAATACCGAATTGATTAAATCCTCGACATTGTGGTTCAACTAATAAAAAAACTCCGTTGAATATTTAGGAACCACTATGGACATCCCTGGTCTTGCTAATGGTTATTGATCGGAATGGTGTCTCGACCATATCTGATGTTCTTAAACCCGTAGGGTCACACACTTAATGCTTTAGTGTCGCTAGTTTTTGTTGAGATTATAGATGGTGAAATCAATTGTTGATTTGGAGTCTCAAATGAGATCATTGATACCACTAGGAGCTTCAGAATGGTCCAAAAGTATACAAAAGTATATGGAAAGTTTAGGTTCCGAGAAGAGTTCAAAATATTTTGTGAGACCAGAATGTTCTAGAGCGTTCCTGGTGGTCCACATGTGTGGGTCCACCCGCAAGGTGGGGCCACATGGGCCCTAGAGGGGCACCTTAGACCTAGTCGTCCAAGGTGCCACAGCCTCCTAGGCCCATATGGCGTAGGGTTGGAAACCCTAAAGGGGCGCGTCAAAGGGGGAGGGTTTCCCTCTCCCCCTTTGAGCTGCTGCTACCCATCATCTTGTAGGGGGCAAAGGCAAGGATGCCCCCTACCTACCTATATAAGATAGGGGAGGCGGCTGGGGTGTATCCACCTTGTGCTCTGGACGCCGCCTCCCCCATCTCTCATAGTATCTCCCTCCTCCTCTATAAAGAAGCACGTCAAAGCCTTGTTGAATTACTTCTCCACCATAGTCAGTGATGCCGTTGTGCTGCCAGAATATCGCAAACATCTTCTCTCTCTTGCAAGATCAAGAAGGAGGAGATGCCATCAAGACGGAATGTCTGGATACCACCGGAGGTCCTTCCGGATAGCCGGACTCCATAGGTTTGAATCGACGCGAGTTAACAACTACAACGCCCATGTTCTCTAGACCGTTAACTGCTCGTGTTCTTTGAGGGTAACTAGATTATATCTATCTTCTCGTTACATACATTTCGTATATACTATCTTGCTAGGTATTCTCCTTGCTATTCTGAGGAAATTTCCATGCAATGAACCCATCATTTTATTGCCATCGTAGGTCATAGGAGCCATAAATTACTCTGTCACTGATTCCACACGACGTGTTCAGTGGGTCTCCTATAATTAGTATGCAAATCTTTTTTAGCATCCTGCGGATCTCTAAATCTTGGGTGCAATGTAAATTCATCATAAGGCTTTCCATTGCCGCCTCCCGTCCTCGATTCGAACCATCCGCACCACCCCTACATGATATCTAGTATTGTGCGATTACCACCAAATCCCCATGTCTCAAATTTTGATTTCAACTCGATAACATCTAAATACTTCAAGTCTAATTTAGCAGGAATAGAAATTCTAAGTTTGGTACATAGGAGTTAAGGTGTATGAAGACAGTGAAGGACTACCGCTTCGAATGACTCTAGCTGACACCTTAAAACAATTCTTCACATTCCAGCCCATGCATATGTGTGATTTGGGATAAACAAAGTGTAATATGAAAATAATATAGCTAAACTATAAATGTTTTAAACATCACACAACAATAATACAAATTACAATAATTGTTCAAATCAAATTACAGTAATTAAATAAATAATAAATGGCTCTGAGCAAAATAATTGTTCAAGTCACACATGAATGAATAGGAAATCAAATGAATAAAGAAGGTATATTATTGTCCATACAACTAGTGGTTCTCATTGAGGTCATCTCGAAGTTGGGAATGTGTGGCAAAGTCTTCAGTATGTCGGTACGTCTCAATAAATGCATGACACAATCCAGATTTCTGTTGGGTCCGCAGCATAGAAAACAAAAAAATTCCTACGGTGTGAACTACATGCCAAGATCTATCTACTAGGTACAAAGCAAACGGGTGGACATACATCCATAGAGAACTTACCCTCGAAGACAACGAGCTTTGTTAACGAGTAGGAACTCGTGGTTGATGTAGTCGTACACTTGCCGATCTCAAGATCGTGAGGAAGTCCGAGCGCCGCAACTCAGCAGCGCATCCGCACTCGCACACACGTTCAAGCCACCGGACAACCTCCACCTCCTCGCTCCAGCGATCCAGCGGAAGCAGCAACTCCTTCCAGACGAAATGCCACCGGGAACATGTATCTCGCTAATCCGAGACCATGGGGGAATAATTCTAGAGAGGGAGAGAGATCCTTCACAAGGAGCTGTGTGGATGAAGGAGGGAATGGGTGGCCTTTTATAGGAGGAGGGGGTGCCCCCTCTCTCCATGGCCGGCACATGGGGGGGTGACCCCTCACCTCCCCCATTCATGTGGTGGTAACTCCTCCACATTAAAATGCCTCTTCACATTCCCTTTTAAAGTCTCCACTTTAAATGCATTAAGTTTCTCCAAATTTAATGCTCTCTCATTTAATAAAACTCTTTTATTAAATTTATTCAGAATTTTGTTAATTACTTTAATTAACAAACATTCACATATAGCCCCTTGCAATATTTCAATATCACATGCAGAACCAACTTTTGCAATTTCACCCGAAACAATTTCTGGTTTCTATTGAAACAATTCCTGCGCTTTGCAATTCTTTCGTCTGAAACATATGTGCTCCAAAATGGTGTCCGGTAACTCTTAAGTGTGCCACCCTACGGTTCACGAATAATGCAGACATGATCGAGACCCTTCTCCGATCAATAATCAGCAGCGGGACCTGGAGATCCGTACTGACTCCTACACATTCAACGATGACTCCTGTGATCGTGAGAACCTTTAACGCTTGTAACTAAATCCCTTTGTCTCTCGATATATTACATGTCCGAGATTCGATCATCGGTATCTCCATACCTAGTTTGATACTCTTTTCTCGTTCCCGTGATATAACATTCTAGTGATCACATCACTTGCTTGCAAGCTATCCTAATGTGATATCACCGAGAGGGCCCAGAGTATATCTATCCGTCATCTGGATTGACAAATTCCACGCTTGATCCATGAGCCTGAACATAACACCTTCGTAGCACTGAACACATCTTTATAATCACCCTGTTACGGTGTGACGTTTGATGTTATCAAGATACTCTTCCGGTGTTAGCAATTAACATGATCTCATGGTCTAAGGACAAAGATTACTTCGTATGATGTTATAGCAATATAAACACAATGACTTGATCGTAATGCTATACTTCGGATGAATGTTCATCACATCATTTCACAAATGATGTGACCTTGTTATTAACAATATCCAATGTCCATGATCAGGAAACCTTGATCATCCTGTTAATCAACAAGCTAGTCTATAAGAGAGGCATGACTAGGAACCATTTTTGTTTATTAAACACACATGTATTGATGTTTCCTATCAATACAATTATAGCATGTAAAATAAACATCTATCATATACAAGGAATATATAATAACAACTTTATTATTGCCTCTCAGGGCATATTTCCTTCAATTTCTTCTTGGCTTAACATGACTACCTACATTGCCGTAGAAGAACTCCAAGTTCAAACCCATTTTATCCTCGATGATCATGTTGTAAAAAATTACACATGGCGTCATGATATTGTTGAGGGTTTCCTATCCTAGAAATGAGCAGGAGCTCAAACAATAACGAACCGAGCTTCCTCATTGACGATGTAGTTGCAAGCCAGAGCATCTACACTAGCAAGCCTAACAAAAAATGAAACCTCTTCAAGACATTGTGTATTTGAGTGATATCGACAACCTAAAGAAATAATGTCAAATCCAGAAGTCATCGAATGCCACGGTCTCAAGGACAATTGTTTGATCATGACTTTTTTCGGTGTACTATTTGTGCATGCCTTTGGGCAGTTCCTCCACCTCAAATGCATATAGTTTTTTGCCAAAAACGGTAGGGAAGACCCCTACTGTGTCATTTTATAAATTTTATAATGTACAGAGGTTTGAGCCAAGCTCAGGTTCAAATGTTTACAATCATAGTGTGTCAAGCCACTGCTTCATACCTTCCTTGAGACTAGGTTTAGCTCTATGCATAGTTAAGGAGAAGGTTGCTTTAAAAAAAGAGATACATCTAATGATGGAGGGATTAAGATCTTTGAAAATAAAGCTATTTCTTTGGTCCCATATACTCCAGCATCTAGTGATGATAATTTCCATAAGAAAACTAGCATTAAATCTGCGGCTTGCATCATTGATCATTTGATGAATATCCATATAAGTGTTCCATTCAAGTCCCAGGGCCCACCAGAACCCCTGGCTGAAGCTGCATTCAAAAAATAGATGTTGTAGAGTTTCCTGAGGACATGTGTCACATATTACACAGTCATTGTATTCCACGAAGAAGTTCTTTCTTGTCATTAATTCTTTGGTATTTAATCTCATATTCAAAAGGAGCCAGGCAAAAATTTTGTGTCTTGGGAGACAACATGACTTCCATATATCAAGAATAGGCTTTGGTGTTGGGTGGGTCCCAATCAGTGCTCTGTATACATTCCTGGTTTTAAAGGTCTCACCCCAAGTAAAGTACCATGAGTCATGGTCATCAATGTGATTTATGCTTCTGATATTCTCCAACATATCAATTAATTCCTCATGAGCAATAATGGACAAGGGAGTTGGAAGAGATCATAGAAATCATTATCAGCTGCAGAGATGGCCTTGTTCATGGCTAAGGTATCATTGTGGCAGAAAGAGAACAGGTGTGGGTATTTATCTTCAAAACATTCATCTTTTCATAGATCTTTCCATAGAAGCATATATTTTCCATTGCCAATTTTACAATGAGTCATGTCTCTGTAAATATCAACATAGTTCATACAGTCTCTCCACCAGAAGGATCCAATATGATTTAGTGAGTGGGGGGCAGAATCTCCTTGATAGTAGGCTTTCCATATGAGATCAACCCATGGTACATCACTCTTGCTGTAGAATTTATGAAGATTTTTCATTAGAAGGGACAAATTCATATAGTTAATGCTATAAAGCACGTCCGACCAATCTATTCTCTCATTAATTATAATCACTCTCTCTGTATCCTCTTCAGTGAGAGCTCAGAGATACATCGGACCGAAGGCCCTGATAATTTCCTCTACAAACCTCTACACACACACGAGAGTAGCATCTTCTCTAATGCGAAGATACTCGTCGGTTTAGTCCGTCGGGATACCATATTCAATCCCCCACATAGTCATCAAGATATTCTGATATGGGCTAAACCCAATAAGGCCAGTAGTGTTCCTCCAGCGAGTAAACAAGCAAGAGTTTGCCTTGCAAACTTCCACAATTTTCACATATAAATATCCACACATTTAATATCTCCTACATAAGAGGTGCGGCGGGTAGGTGGGAACCATGGCAAAATAGCATGTTGTGTCCAAGCGTCTGATTCTGTGGGATGCAAAGACGACCGACTATCGATCATTGCTACTTCTTTCGCTCTCCTTCACGGTGCGTAAAACAATTAGTTGTTCGGTATCATCCTCATGCATCAAGTTTTCAATATCCAAATCATTCGATGATGACGAGTCCTCATAAAAAATTCTCCCTCAAACTCAAAGTTGAATCCATGTACAATAAGCAAAAATATCCTATCTCAAAATCGAATCGACTGCAAGAATTTTCCAATATCTCTAAAACAAAGAGAAATTATGTCCGAAATCACCGCACGGTCCAATCGGGGCGTCGTGGTCAAATCAGCAGAAGGAGGGGGATACCACTCCGACGCGTTCGAATCGGCGGCTGCGAGCTCGTTTACTTCCACAACGGATAGGATACCTAGGACCTACGAGCCTCGAGATCCTCCATGTGTGGAATGGGCAGCAGCAGATCACGATGACTTTCCGCCGATATGTAGTCTGGGCGGCGGCCAAAATCGATGTTGGGACGCGGTGATGATGGAGGAGGGTGGAAGCACGCAGGTGAAATTTCAATGTGCCAAGGATTTCCATGCATACATGGCACTGACAAAATGGCCACCCAACATGGGCATCTATGGGCTAATTCGTCGATTTTTTTGCTCCCTTAAAAAAATTAAGGCCAACGCAGTTTCTTGGCATCTGGTCGGCATAAAGTTTTTGTCCAAAACCTAAAAATAACGGTTATTTTAATGCCCACGGCATCATATGAAGGGTTTCCGTAGTAGATAACAAAAAAATTACTATGTTAGAACACATTGATGCCCAAGATCTATCTAGAAATAATGCAGTAATAAAGGAAGACAACGGTAACATACCCTTGAAAACTGAGAGAGCGCTACGCTCATGCAGGAGCATGGATGATGTAGTTGTACCAGTCTGACCTCAAGGTCACGAAGCTCCTCGCATGTCACCCCTTGTCCAGATCCTTGCACGATGGTTCGGTCGCTGCTAACAGCAGCTCCCCCGAGTTATTACACACATACGGTGCAATACGATGACTCTCGGGCTTGGATCCCTGCTGAGGTTGCGGAAGTAGACCTCTTGGATAGAATCTTTGCAGCACAATGGCATTCCAAGCGGTGTTGGCTTTGCATGTACAGTCCTTCTCCGGGACCGTGCCACCGCAAAGACAACTAAGAGAGGGGGGGTTTCTCTAGGAAAAGTGCCAGAATATGTGTTAGGTCTGTTTTATCCCTCCCATGGACACCCCTTTATATAGGCGCAGAGAGGTGTTCCCTCCCCTTTAGGAGTCCCATGGGGACTAAAAGGACAAATGAAGTAGGGAAAAGGAGCAAGCTAGTAGGCTGGGCCATTTCCCACCCGGGTGGGCCGGCCAGAGCCAGCCCGGCAAGCAGCAACACCAACAGCCGGCGGCGGTGGCCAACCGGGCAGGCCGGCCTCGTGGCCCAGTGCGCGCCTGCGCGGTAGCCAGCATCGTTCGGGTGGGCCGGAGTGCCAGCCCGTGGCCTAGCTCGCCATAGCCACCCGAGGCGAGGAAGCGGCGCAGAGATCAGCGGTTGAGTGGGCCGCGGTTGGCCCACCGCGCTCCTAGAGCCTGCCTACTCTAGCCTTGGTGGGCTAGCCAACTGCGACCCGCTGGTGGCGGTAGGCTATGTGCTGAAGGGAATATGCCCGAGAGGCAATAATAAAGTGGTTATTATCTTATTCCATGTTTATGATAAATGTTTATTTTACATGCTAGAATTGTATTGATCGGAAACATCAATACATGTGTGTTTAATAAACAAAAAGGGTTCCTAGTTATGCCTCTCTTATAGACTAGCTTGTTGATTAACAAGATGATCAAGGTTTCCTGATCATGGACATTGGATGTTGTTAATAACAAGGTCACACCATTGGTGGAATGATGTGATGAACATTCATCCGAAGTATAGCATTACGATCAAAGTCATTATGTTTATATTGCTATAACATCATACGAAGTAATCTTTATCCTTAGACCATGAGATCATGTTAATTGCTAACACCGGAAGAGTATCTTGATAACATCAAACATCAAACGTCACACGGTGGGTGTCCCGGCGGCGGCCACAATGCTCATGGCTCTCGTGATTACAAAAGGTGTGATCTCGGAGATTAGAGTTCCTATAGAACCGTGTGGGTCGGTAAGAATCAAATAGTAAGATTTGATAAGCAAGTCGTTATTGTTTTGACAATGATGAACCGACTACATGCAAAGAAGCGATGATGGGCCCTGACTCCATAAAATGACTAGAAGTCATAGAATCCGTGATAGTATCCATACACGAGAAAACAAGTTTCTAAACTTAAAAGACCCTCCGGAAAGGCGTGAAGCCTATCAGTCGTGTTTGGATCTATAAAGAAATAAGACATGGATGTTTAACATCTATGAAATAGTCGACATGTCGGAAAGAAGTTTACGACAATGTTCAAGGAGTTGACTATGACAAGATTTGATCTTTCATAGCGATATATAGTCTTGACGGATTAATGTAGCAACCACTACATATAATTTGGTATATGGTAGTTGAATAAACAAAACAAGGTTTTTCTAATAGAACGGTAACCTAGGACATGTACATGACATGGTCCGAAGGGTTTTGTTAATTCAAAGGGTGCTAAAAGGGCATGTAAACTTCAATAGTTGAAGTAAGCATAGCGGAGTTGGAATCTTCACCATGATGAAACTGTTAAAAGAGTTTAAATTCATTGGAGATGATGAAGATGCTTGCATTTGCAAGAAATTAAGTGGGAGCGCTGAGACATATTTCTAATACATTATGTAGAGGACATATTGTTGATTGGAAATGATGTATCTTGTATTGACATAAGTTAAGAATTTCATTAAAATAAGATTTCGATGAAAGGCTTGGGACAACCCGGAATATTAGGCATCAATATCTATATGGATAGATTAATGCGCTAATATGGTTGTGCCAGACATACATATATGAGATATTGAAAGGGTTCAATATGGAAACAACAAGAAAGGTTCTTGCTGCATGGAAATGATTGTATCAAAATTCAAGTGTTTCAATACTTGGTGAGTAAAATCACATGAAGATTTTGATCGATTATACCATGATATGTATATATCCAGAATGTCCTATGCTCTAAATGTTATGAGCATATACCAGAATGATTCATAAGATGATCATTGGACAATAGTAAAGATATTCTTATGAGCTTTGGAAGAACTAAGAATATATAATGTATAAGTGACAAATAGTTAAAGGTAGTTCATTGTAAAGTGTTACATTGATACTAGTTTTGTCACAATATACAAATTAAATTTATCTCAATTTAGACTATGGGTGGCACAATGTAATGGAAAGGATGTTCCATGATGGATTTGGATGAGTTCCAAAGTTAAGACATTGTGACGGATACTACAACAAAAGGCTAAGTATATGACTGCTATAGTAGCAGCAAAGGAGGGCATTTGTGTTAAGTAGTTTGTTATCAAACTAGGTGTGGTTCAAAGTGGGCTAATACTATGAAGATATATTGTGTGACAATAATATCAACATATTTTGAGCCGAACAAACTAAAGGTCTCACCAAAGGACCAAATCTATACAATGCCATCTCATTTGAGAATGAGTGATGCGTAGAGACGCAGAGACATGCAAATACACACGGACCTGAAACTGTCAGATCCGGAGATTATGTTAACCACTAGCAATTGCGTATATGCAACACCAGAAAGCCATAGGTGTTCAATACGCAAAGTTTTTCAAACTAGATTATTGACTCTAGTGCAAGTGGGAGACTGAAGGGAATATGCCCGAGAGGCAATAATAAAGTGGTTATTATCTTATTCCATGTTTATGATAAATGTTTATTTTACATGCTAGAATTGTATTGATCGGAAACATCAATACATGTGTGTTTAATAAACAAAAAGGGTTCCTAGTTATGCCTCTCTTATAGACTAGCTTGTTGATTAACAAGATGATCAAGGTTTCCTGATCATGGACATTGGATGTTGTTAATAATAAGGTCACACCATTGGTGGAATGATGTGATGAACATTCATCCGAAGTATATCATTACGATCAAAGTCATTATGTTTATATTGCTATAACATCATACGAAGTAATCTTTATCCTTAGACCATGAGATCATGTTAATTGCTAACACCGGAAGAGTATCTTGATAACATCAAACGTCACACCGTAACAGGGTGACTATAAAGATGGGTTCAGTGCTACGAAGGTGTTATGTTGAGGCTCATGGATCAAGAGTGGAATTTTTCAATCCCGATGACGGATAGATATACTCTGGGCCCTCTCGGTGATATCACATTGAAATAGCTTGCAAGCAAGTGATGTGATCACTAGAATGTTATATCACGGGAACGAGAAAAGAGTGCATGTCGGTAACGAGATCAAACTAGGTATGGAGATACCGATGATCGAATCTCGGACATGTAATATATCGCGGGACAAAGGGATTTAGTTACTAGCGTTAAAGGTTCTCACGATCACAGAAGTCATCGTTGAATGTGTAGGAGTCAGTATGGATCTCTAGGTCCCGCTGCTGATTATTGATCGGAGAGGGGTCTCGATCATGTCTGCATTATTCGCGAACCGTAGGGTGACACACTTAAGGGATACCGACACCATTTGAAGCAAATATGTTTCAGATAAAGATTTAAGAAAGCGCTGGAATTATTTCAATAGACACCGAAACTATTTCGGGTGAAATTGCTGAAATTGGTTCTGCATGTAATATTGAAATGTTGCAGGGGGTTTTATGTGAATGTTTGTTAATTAAAGTAATTAACAAAATTCTGAATAAAAATAATAAAAGAGTTTTATTAAATGAGAGAGCATTAAATTTGGAGAAATTTAATGTATTTAAAGTGGAGACTTTAAAAGAGAATGTGAATGGGCAAATTTATGTGGAGGGAGTTACCACCACATGAATGGAGGAGGTGAAGAGTCACCTCCTCCATGCGCCGGCCATGAAGGAGGGGCACCCCCTCCTCCTATAAAAGGCCATCCTCTCCTCACTTCTCACACACACCTCCTTGTGAAGGATCTCTCTCCCCTCTAGTATTATTTCCCCATGGTTTTGGATTAGCGAGATACATGTTCCCGGTGGCTTTATCTGGAAAGGAGTTGCTGCTTTCGCTGCTTTGTTGGAGTGAGGTACGGAGGTTGTCGGGGTACCGGACGTGTGTGCGATCACGGATGCACCGCTGCTTTGCGGTACTGGACTTGGTGGTGCTGGAGCTGGATCTGATGGACGTGCTGGAGCCGGACCTGCTGGACTTCATCACGATCTTGAGATCGGCAAGTGTACGACTACATCAACCACGAGTTCCTACTCGTTAACAAAGCTCGTTGTCTACGAGGGTAAGTTCTTGTTGGATGTATGTCCACCCATTGCTTTGTACCTAGTAGATAGATCTGGGCGTGTAGTTCACACCATAGGAAATTTTTTGTTTTCTATGCTGCGGACCCAACATGTGCCGCCCCGCGCAGCGGCCTATTCTGCCCGCTCACCTGCTGTGTGGGCTGCTTGGCCCACACGAAGTGCCTTTTTGTTGTCTTTATCTAGTGACTTCCTCTTGGGCTAATTCCCTATGGGGTTTTGGCCTAATAAGGAAGTTACCTTATAAATATTAATTTAAATATTTATTTAGTATATATATTAATTCACAATTAATATATAATAAATGCATATTACAAATTTCCATTTATCTGAAACACCTTTTGGTCATTTCCTTTCCTTCTTTCTCCTAACAACATCAGATCTCTCTAGAACGATTTTGATTTCTCTCTCTTCTGTGATTCCATATTACAGGAGGATCTCTAAGCGTCGTAGTGCCCTTAAGCGCGTTTCCTTACGGTTCAGGAATGTCATAGACATGATCTCGATCAATAATCAACAACGATACCGGGATGCCCATTTTGACCCTTATGCACTCCACGAATCACCACCGTGTCGAACCTTAAACGATATGTCCAATTCCTTCTGTTACGCGATACAAGACTTGCCCGAGATCTGATCATCGGTACCATGATACCTTGTTCAATCTCGTTTCCAACAAGTACTGTTTCACTCGTTCATGTGAAATTTCATCCCCATGACCGAGTCATACGCTGCGCAGCTTATGGATGTAATTTACCGAGTGGACCCAGTGTATCTTCCCATCACACAGGAGAACAAATCCCGATCTTAATGCATAGGCCTCAACCTGCTCCTTCGGACTACCCAACATGCACCTTTATGGCCACTCAGTCACGGAAATGATGGTTGATGCAGTCAATGCAATCCTTGGGTAACAGTGATTAACATGATCTCTACGGTCTAAGGATTATGACACTTTGTTTCTGACAATTGCAACGTGAACTAAGTGACATGATCGTGTTGCAACAATCATTGGTGGGGAATGTTCATCACATCGTTCCAGATGATATGACTTCATTGTTAGTTGGCTCTAATAGGACCATGATCAAGAAACCTTGATCATCAACTGTCCAATGAACTAGTTGAATAGAGGCTACTAGGGACTTAGGTTTGTTTATATACCACAGATGTATCAATGTTTCCGCTTGATATAGTTATAGCATGATATAAAACTATTATGAACTAATGAGATATGACAATAAACCCCTTTATTATTTGCCTCTACGGCATATCTCCTTCATGTTAGAGGATATGTTAGAGTGCTCACAAGTTTTAGATTGGCCTAACCACCTAGAATGATTTCGAGCTATAGGAGATTTTTCGTAGGAGAATTCATTACCAAGGGTGTTGGAAGGGAGAAAACCCTCTCCATCTCGTGACCGGCTATCCCCCGCAGGCGACCGGCCTAGCCGCCGCTTCCCTCTCCTGACCCTACCCCTTCCCACCTTCTCCCTTCCGCTGTCAGGGGAGCCCCGAGCGGTGCTGCAGCGGCGGACTTCAGCCTCTACCCCTCGTCGTTGTTCATGCGCGGGATAGCGAGGCGACGGGTGGTGTCCCCGGGCGGCGGCCCGACATAGTAGTGGAGATTTTCGGTGCTGTCGTGGGTGGCCAAGGACGCGGTGTTGCCGCCATTTCACGGAGGGGAGTGGCGACTGGCTGGCAGAGCCCGCCATTCCCCATCTAGGCTTGGGTGGGTTGCCTGGCACAGTAGCATCTATATGTCGAAGTAGGGACTGGTGTGGGCATTGAAGGTGCCAATCGTGACCTTGCTGCAATGCGATGACGAGGGCTTTGCGGGCCTGTTTGGGCTCGGTCGAGCTGAAAGGCCCGGTTTGCCCCTGCTAGTGCATCTGGTCGGCTACTGCCTTCTAGCGGTGGAGGTAGTTCCCTCCTGCATACCTTTGCTCCGTCGACCTCGCTGAAGTCTCCTCCTTTCTGTTCCTCGGCCTCACAACTTGGGCCACGGTGAGACGTGGGTGATGACTGCAAGACCATGGTGGCATGTGCTGGTGGGTGGCAAGTACGGTAGAGTGCTACAGAACATCCAGGGGTTTGGTTTTTTGAGGGCTCGAGAGAAACCCTTGCCGTCTCGGCACCAGCGCGGTGCATGCGCGTGTCGCCATCCTTCCCGAAGGGCTTCGGGTGTACCTCTTTCCCACCCGTAGCGTATCAACTGAAACCCTAGAACACATTTCGGGGTAACCCTTGGAACGGTTCGGGCAGCAGCGTCTTCGTCATTGATTCCCTTTTGGAGATGTTGCTTAGTACGCGGCGCCTCGAAGTGCTAGGAGTGTTGTGGAAATTCTCCGGACGGCGCAATGGTGGAGAGCCATTTCCTTTTTTCGTCGATATGCGAGTGTTGCCATTGTTTTCTCTTTGTTTTCTTTGTTTTTTCTTTTGGGTTAGGTTTGTGTTGTTGGCCCAAGCGATGGTTTCACAGTCGTATCGGTAAGCGAAAGCATGTGTCGAGGAGGTGTGGGAAATTCGAGTAACCAATAAGGCACGGTATTTCAGTCGGTAACCAAATCAATTGCATTGCACATCAGACAAACTAAAATCAAGGGCTCTGCACCAATGAACGTGATCGCTGTCCTAATATGTATCGTAACACGTTTAGCAGAGCGCAACTTGAGATTATGACGATCCTACTGTGTGTTTGTGATGAAATGTTAGATCGTGTGCAGCATATAGCTTGTGACCACACATTTGCATGAAGTTTCATCTTCGGTCATAAGAGCATCTCCACTCGTCCCTTCATATCTTGCCGGCGGAAGCATTTTTTGACCCTTACGAGGAGGTGTTGGTAGTTCAGTTGGTTGCATTGCTGCATTGCACATGGGACAAACTAAAATCAAGAGCTCTGCACCAATGAACGCGATCGCTGTCCTAATATGTACCGTAACACGTTTAGCAGAGCGCAATTTGAGATTATGACGATTTCGTACCGTGTGTCTGTGCTGAAAATGTTGGATCGTGTGCACATTTGCATGGAGTTTCATCTCCGGCCATAATTCTCGGCGTTTAATTTGCATCGCTCCAAGCAGCGGCCTAAATTTAGAAGGACGTCGCTTTTCACGGCAGCATATTCGCGTCTCAACAGAAATCACCGTTCCTTCCCACAGCTAGGCATGCTGCAGTGCAGTGCAGCCGTGCAGGCTACGTACTAGTAGGTGTTTCCACTTTACGCCAGGCTAGTTTTGCTCCTTTCATTTGTTTCCACTTCAACCGTAGACAGCAGGGGTAAAAAAGAAAGCAGTAGCACTTGCCAGAATTACGACCCAAAAGCCAGCTCGAGATTTCGACGACGGAATGAATGCTCCTCCCTGGAAAACTGTGAGAAAGAAGGCTGTGGACGGGCACCCGGAGCAGAGTGGAACGGAGACACCGGGAAGACGACGGAGAAACGAAGCCTGAGGCGGAGAAGAACTCCGCCGCTAGAATACGAGCAGAAGCGATGGAAGAAAACAACACGCTGCTGGCCTACGGACGGATGGATGATCTCACTTCGCCTAGCCCAGCTGCCTCGTAGTCAAGACGAGAGCCGCCTGCTTGACTTGTAGCAGCGGTACCAGTCCTACTACTTGTACGAATTAGATTGCCAGCCGAATCAATATAGGAGTACAAAATACATACTCCCTTTGTACCTCCAACTTTCCCCAAAAGTCAAATTATCTCAAACTTTGTCCGAGTTTACGTAAATATGTACTAGCAATAGTTTTTAAACTAAAACATATAAGATGAAAATATATTTCGTCGTGATTTTAAATGTAGTACAGTACTACAAATTTAATACTAGCGTAAATATATTTTGTATAAACACGGTGAAAACTCGTCCACGTCGTCGATGGAAGTGTCAACCTGACGGGATGATAGGTAGCAAAGTAACAACGCTAAGCTTGAGCCGCAATACTGCCGGAGATTACTATACTCCAGTACTAGATTATAGCAGCGTTTTTTTTTAGGTGGATCGTAGTAGCGGTTAGTAGTAGTAGTATAAACTTTGTTGGAGCCTGGACTGGAGGAGTGGCTAGATCGATAGGTACTGTATTACCATGCAAAAAAAAGATCGATAGGTACTGACTGGTGGTGTTTAGTGGGGTAATCATCGATCGTGTACTGGATCATCGACCCGCGCACCAGTCGCGCTGTGTGCGCGACCCATAATACTCGGCAGAGAAATCTGGCAAAGCGGTTAGTTGGAAAGGACGGACGGACGGACGGACCAAAGGCGTCTCCGTTCCACGTCTCGCCCGCACGCTACTGTGTTTGTTTTTACGAGCGCAAAGTACCGCCACGCTCTGCGGTGGTAGAGAGAAATGGACGTGAGATTCGATGCTCTGCATGAGAAGTTACAGGGCCAGGAAATCGAAACGTAGTGGTTTTTCCAGCGGGTTTGTCGGTCGGTCTGACGAGACGCGCGCGTGACACGGTCACGGTGGCAGCGTAGGCAACGGCCAACGGGAGCAGTAGCGGAGTAATCGTCGCCTAGACCGTATCGAGATCCCTGGCTTGGCTCCCCACCACCTTGGGCATAGTAGAAAGTAGTAGCAGTAGTAGTGTGACTCTTTATAATGTGATGAAAAAGGTGCAAAAAACAGTGGTGCAGTGTAAGTGACTCTTGCGTGAACACTGCCATCCGATTTAGTAGATCCCCAGAGGCCACAGCTGATGAGAGATTAATTTGGCACCCAGTGATGCCCCAAGCAACACTCCACCAATGTTCTCCTTCTCTCCCCGGCCCTCCCAACCTTCTTGTCACCTACCATTTGTTTGTTCCCATCCTACTCCCAGCTCTTCATCTACCCTACTCAGCTCACTCAACGCGCGCGCAGAGAGCAAGGTGGAGGACGGAAGCAAGGAACTCTCGATGTGCTGGTAGACACCTTCCCAAATAATGCCGAGGAAGGCCTTGGTTATATTGAGCAAGTCCGGGAAAGGGAGGAATTGACAGCCGTGTGCTAGCCTTGTAGACAGCTTCCAAAACATGCTTGGAATTCCTGCATTGAGATAGAAGGAAATTATGAAGCCGCGTATTCCTGTATGGTAACAAATAATGACTTGATTCCTGCTGCCAGAAGAGCAATTCTGCACAATGCAGCTAGTATACTAACCAAAGAATGTGCCGTGGACCACGCGCATTCACAGCACAAACATTAGATTCAGTACATATTTTTCGTACTACTACTAATAAATACAGTACAATACCATTAATTCAGAACGATAACTCAAAAATACTCTGGATACTTAGGCGCATATATACAGTAATAACTGAAGAATACAAGGAGGCGTCCACAAAACATGAGGGTGGGGTGGGGTGGGGCGCAAAAGGGAAAACCTGATGGTGGAAGCTTGGCAGTTCCGCTATATTCCAACTTCCCCAGACCCCCACGGAGGCGGCTCCTCCTTGGCCCTCCTACTCTCTCGCACACTCCGTTTCCTCCCTCCTCTCTCAAGCTTGTATTTTTAGCTACTCTCTCGCTCGCTCCGAGCTCTCCATCCATCGATCGCCATGGCCAAGAACACATGCAAGCTCTGCTACCGCCGCTTCGCCAGCCCGCGCGCCCTCGCCGGCCACATGCGCTCCCACTCCATGGCAGCCGCCAGGTCGCAGATCTCGTCCGCATCCTCCGCCTCCACCTCCCTCGCGCACGGGGACGACGACGCCGCCGCCAACAACAACAACAACAACGCCGTCCAGGGAGGGTACGTGCTCCGCGACAAGCCCAAGCGGCGGGTCCGCCTCGCCGAGGCCGACTTCTCAGATCGCGAGAGCGAGGCGGAGTACCCGTCGCCGCCGGACGCCAAGCGCGCGCATGTCGGATCGGGCGACGCCGAGCCGGTCAGCTCGCTCTCCGACGCCGCCACGCCCGAAGAGGACGTCGCGCGCTCCCTCGTGATGCTCTCCCGCGACACCTGGCCCGCGCTGCCGTGGCCGTACGCCTACGGCGCCGACTCCGACGACGACGACGACGACAAGGTCCTCGTGCAGAAGCGCACGGAGTTCCAGTGCCCCGCGTGCAAGAAGGTGTTCCGATCGTACCAGGCCCTGGGCGGCCACCGCGCCAGCCACGTGCGCGGCGGCAGGGGCGGCTGCTGCGCGCCACTCCCTCCTCCTCCTCCCACCCATCTGCAGCCATTGGCGGAATGCGATGGCGAGGGCTCGAAGCCGGCGCACGTGTGCCCCTACTGCTTCCGCGCGTTCGCGTCCGGCAAGGCTCTGGGCGGCCACAAGCGCTCCCAGCTCTGCTCAGCCGCCGCCGTGGCCGCGTCGGGCGCTGCTGATCCTGCTGCCGCCGCGATCAAAGGGCTGGACCTCATTGATCTGAACCTCCCCGCGCCGTTCGAGGACGTGGAGCACTCCGCCGTGTCAGATCCCTTCCTCTCCTCCAAGAAGCCAGGTTCGTGAAAGCAAGCAAAGCAGAGCAAGCAAGCAAGCGATCCGGCCGCTTTATTTTGCGCTCCTTTCGGTTGATTCCAGTGGAGACGATTCCGGTCTTCGGATTAGCGAGACTCAAAGATCGAGCTGCTTGGTACTAGTAGTCATCAGGGAAGCCAAAAAGGTAAAGAAAAAAAGAAAGGAAGTAGAGACGTCTTTTGCTGCTTAAAATTCGTTCTGAAACTGCAAGACTGGTGCTTGGTGTAGTTCAAGCTCGACTCTGGTCTGTCTTTTCGTTTGTTTCAAGCTATGGAACATACTAGTGGATTGGGGCTAGCCTGCCAGCTTTTGTTTTTGTTGATCGATCTTGGTAGTAGTAGTCTTGCAGGCAAGGAAAAAACATGGAAAGGCAGAATTCAGCTAAACTGTTGCTTTCTGTTGCAGTCTCCAGCTGTTCTTGTTCCAACTGTCCATAGCATAGCATGGGACTTTACCATACCACCAATGCGCCACACTCATTAGTAAAGCCACTAATCAACAAAATAGCAATCGCAATGTGGTAGGATCATCGGCCGAAGCAAGCGTTGGTTCACAGTTACATCCACATGGTTATAGCAAGATCGCTTCGTTTCTCGCACTCGTCCTCGTCTGCACTTGTGCTGCTGCCCACCACCCCCTGCCTGCACCTGCGTTTGCCGTCCCTCCAGCTGCTTGCTGGGAGCAGCCAAAAGGGCAGTACTTTGCCCACATTTTGTTCGCTTCCTACTACATTCCCCTTCGCCCACTGTGCGGTCTGCCCCCTCCGCTGTCCGGCCCTAATCAATTGCACCGGATCCTGCTAACCAAATCGTCCCTCTGGCATACTCTCTCTGTTCAGCTTTGTGAAACGATTGTATCTAGACGACTTTTAGCGTATATAAGTTCACTCTGAGTTCTAGTGTATCTAGACTAACAGGCATCTAGATACGTTTGTTTTATAAAAATAAAGTCTTATATTTCTATACGGAGGGATCTTATATTTCTAGACGGAGGGAGTAGGTCCAATAGTGAAGAGCACTCTCGTAGCTCCCCATGCGACACATGGCGAACCCTAGAATTGTGCCGCCAGTACCATCTACTCCGGTCTCCCTCGCCGCCGCAGCCGCTGGCGCGAGCCACGGTGGCGGGGCGGAGCAGAGCTTCCTGTAGGCGGATGTCGTGCGTGTGGGGCGTGGGCGGCCAAGCATGCAGAGTCCGGGCGGCAGCCCGAGGTCCTCTTCGGCGAGCGCCAAGGTTGACTGGGTTGGCCATGGAGTAGGCAAACGTAGGTGCCCATCTGAGGCTCGTGTGTGGAGGAACGACATAGCACGTGGCGAAGACGCGGTGAGGTGCGGGAGTAGAGGGTTGTGCCATGCGCCTGTGTTGCGGCTAGGGCCCTGCGGTGACGGTGCAGGATTGATTTGGGCTTGCCCGGACCCGATCTGGGTAGAAGGGCGACCGACAATGCTACGGCGCAGCGAAGGAGGCCGGCCCTCGGCAATGCTACGACGCAGCGGAGGAGACCGGTGCCCAACAATGTTGCGGCGCGGCAGCAAGGCCGGCGACCGGCTGTTGCGGCGCTGTTGAGTAGCGAAGTATGTCGGTGACCGGTAATGTTGCGGCGCAACAAGAGGGGACCGGCGATCGACAATGTTGCGGCACGGCAAGAGGGGGCTTGCGGCCGGCCATATTGCGGTTTAGCAGCTCTCTTGACATTAATAAGAAAACTTCCTTCAAAAAAAAATTTAAGCCTGAGTTTTAGTTTGCAACACGGATCTCTCCGGAAAAACAGTTGCGAGGCCACGAGTGCCACTGTGCCAGTAGTACTCCCTCTGTTTCAAATTACTCCGCGCGCACGCTTACCTAAGTGGTCTAGTATTCTCTCATTTTTTATCAAAAAATTCTTAGAATTTTTGGTATAAGTAGTACATATTTCATACTATCTATTTCAAAAATTCGCGGATTTTTTTAAATGAAAAATGAGAGAGTACTAGTTCACCTACATAAGTACGCCGGCGCAGTAATTTGAAACAGAGGGAGTAGTAAAACTGCGGTCGATTTTGCAGGAGCTGCTCCCCACGTTCGGAGGTCGCGGCGGTTATGGTGTGGCCCACGGGTCTCGCCCACGTGGCGCCCGTCCGTCTCCCTGGATTGCATCGGGCGTTAGTTAGCATGGACCTGTGCTGGAATGAATTAACACGAGAGTTAATCGGGGGTTAATAGTGGCCGCTTGTGTACTGACCGACCTTTTTTGCCTGGGGAAGAAGATGCGGGCGCGCGCGACCCGAGGCGGATCACGCGGCTCAACTGCTTGGTCCACACAGTAGCTGCGTAGTGGTAGGAGGGAACCAGGTATGACGCGTGGGCCCTTCCTTGTCCGGGGTCCAGAGGGATACACACACTTGGCCGGGCCTGTCTGCCTCGCGTGGCGACACGTTGTTGATCCTCGATCCTCGTCTCCGGCCGCTGAAGCCATACCACTACCGTGCCGGAGAGTACTCGATCGTGCTGCTAAGACGTTTCAACAGTGCAGGAAAAAAAATCGCCGGAAGGTATTACTGGGGCGAAACGGGCGGAGCACACCGTGGATTACCCTGCCTTTTTAGTTTTTCCGTTGTGTCGTGGTCGCCGTACGCATGCAGGACTCTTCCGTGAGTGGAGTGGAGGCGACTCCGGTAAGCTGGCACCGAGGTCCACGACGTAGCCCGTACTGGGAATGAATTCCAGCTGATTTGGACCCATCCCGCACGCACGTACCTATACTTGGTTGTCATCGCCGTATATATACCCACCGAGTCGTTCACGCAACCCCGTCTACGACCGCACGCACGGAAGGTAGGTCGACGAAAGGGGCAGCGGTAAAACCCATCGACCGGCCCGTCTCCCTAGACGTGTAGCGGTACTGTTCGGTGTGATCAGCGAAACCCAGCCAGTGCCAGGCGCTACGGACGGACGGGCCATATCTGTTCACGCCAACAGGTCACCTCGGCTGCCCGAACAGGTAGCACGTGGTTTAGAGCATCTCACCCGGCCGACCCAAGCCCGAGCGCGTTCACGCGAATGTGCGTGGTCTTCGGTAGCACGATTTATCCAAATAGACGTGTCTGGCTTAATTTATTCGTGTATCAAATTTTGACAACGGTTACGTAGGTTTGAATAGTGCACGGACCACGCGGGTGTCTGTCAGTCGATCGCTGAGGACTCATAAGTAAATAAAACATTAGTACTTAACTTGCTTTTTCATTATATTAGGACCTGTAAATTAAAAAAGGCACATTTAAATAAAATAAAAATAGGACTACTACTACTCTGGAAGAGACCGTCCCTACAGCTACTCGTCGTCGTTGCCGTGGCCGCCGCTGGCCCCGTCGATCGCCGCCCTAGCCGCCTAGATGGCCTGCTGCTGGAGACGCTCGCAGTAACGATCGCGCGCTCTGTCATCACGAGCCTCCGTCTTGCCGGCCGCCTTCATGCGGGCCACTGCCACCTGTTTGGCCAGGATCTTCTCCATCTCGGCCACCCAGTGGTCCCTCGCCTTCTGATAGGCCAGCTCCATCGCCGTCGGTGCCCTCGCTGCCAAGGGGGTCACCCTCGCCGGAGACCCGTTGGGGGCGAGGCCTAGTGCCAGCGCGATATGCAGGGGGGCGACAATCACCTCCTCCTTCGCCTCCGCCTGCTCCAACTCCCCCCTCCTCATCGTCGTTCTCCACCTCTGTCTCCTCCCAGTCGACGAGAGGCTATGCGCAGCACCTCCGCCGCCGCGTCGGCGACGTGCTCCATCGCTTCCACCGCACTGCGCGTGGCTGCGGCATGGAGAAGTTCACGGACGGCAACCTTGGCGGCCTCCCTGGCCACCTCCTCCAGCGTGGTCATGGCTGCCTCATGGCGAATCTCGCGGAGGGTTGCTGATGCGGCCTCCTTGGCCACCGCCTCCTTGGCGGCGACATGGTGAAACCTTACACACCGCCCATTGGGCCGCCACCTGTGCGACCGCCTCCACCACCACTCCAGCGCCGTCTCGACCACACGACCTTCCTCCTCGAAGGCCACCACCTCCGCCTCGGCCATGCGCTGGGACAACAACGTGGCCTAGAGGTCGACAATGTGATGTCGGCCTCCTGGAAGCAGGTGCGACACATCTCCTAATCTTGGTCGAGTTGGCGATCTTACGGTGAGGCATGGCTGCTGGTGGTTGGTGCTTTTTTCGGCGGTGGTTGCTCTTGCTTGGCTTATTGTCTCAGACGCGTCGGTGGTCGTCTTTTATAGATCGCGGCTTCGAAGGCGAAAAACGGTCAGGAAGGCGCACGCGAGAAACGGAACGCTACGATGACGAAAAACGTCGGTCGCGCGGAAAGCCGTCGGCACTGATAGCTAACGTCACGTCGCCATTAACATCCCATCGCCGAGGTTTTAAACGTGACAGCAGGGTAGACAGATAGATGGGTCAGAACGCTGGACGCGGCTAGCCAGACAGACCGGACCACAAGTCAAAAGTGACCACGGTCTGATCCAAACGACAAAAACGGACTGTCTGGGTTGGCTGTTTGGGTTGGGCTTAACCACCATGCAACCATCGCATACTTCACTAGTTCACTTGCTGCCGCTACGAGTAGCTAGCTAGCTAGCTCCGACCTTGGTGCGCGCCGCGCGGCGCTGGTCGTGTGACAGGGGATGGTTTTCCTTCCCTCTTCTTTTCCACTGTGCCTTGTACGAGGACCTGCAGGATGGAGAAAGGGAGATTGGCCAGTGAAAAATACAGTGCAGTACAGTACATGCGTGGCCAGCGGACAAGTCCGTGGAAATCTGGCAAGGGAATGTCCGTGGAAATCTGTACGTACGCCAAGGCCGTATTATTAATTCTACGTTAGATGGGATATACGCCAAAGTCACCGAAATACTAACATATACTCCCAAACAACCTTGCTTGGTGATTGGTGTGTGTCTGTAAATGCCAACAGCAAGCTAGCCAAGTACAGTACTCCGTAGCCCTGCGCACCAGCATGTATGCAGCGTATACATAGACGACGAGGCGCGAACATTAATAGCAGGATCAATTCTTTCGTGGAGCGCAAACACAACGTCGGCGTCGCACGTTCACGTGGTCGGTTAGGTGGCCGCCATCACCAACGGGCCGGCCGGCGAGCAATCAAAGGGCCGGGGCACGCACGCATTGTACGCACTGCCATCATGCCTTCGCTGCCTCGCAAGTTAGCTACACGAACGCGACGGCGTGGAATCCTTCGCTCGCTCGCCAGTCGAGCGCTCATCTCTGCTCGCCTTGCTTTCGCTTTCGTCGCCTTCGGTTTTTGTCAGCCTGCGTGCTTTTCCTCCCGTTTCAATCCAGTCCAGACATGGAGTTGGAGCACAACGTATGGGTATGCTGAAAGTGACAGGGCAGAGTGGTACGCTAAACGATCTAGTACTGATTTGCGTTGGTCGGTTTTCAGTGTCTCTGAAAGATGCTGATATTGCCTTTTACTCATGAAGTTCTGTAGACAACTGCAAGTTTTCGAACCGACAAAACAACCCGCTCCTCTTCCCCCGCGACCGACGCCTCCTGCGCGGCGGCCAGGGCTCCCGCCGCCGCCGCCGGAGGGCCTCGTCTGGGCGGTGCTCGTGCAGGTCCGGCGGCGGTGGCTCGGCTTTCCATGTGCGCATGTGGTGCCGGCGTGGGCGGCGGCAGCTGTGGCGGTGCGGCTCGGTTGGCTCCTGGTCCAGCGCGTGCTGGGCGGCGAGAAGACGGGGGCGCCTCCCCTAGGGGTGAGGCGCTGGCCCGGATGACCGACGGTGCCCTTGAGGCTCAGATCTGGGTCTGAGACGGGCTAGCTCGGTTTGGCTGCTCCTCCGGCCGCCCAAGGAAGACGCCGACTTAGGGTGGTTATACCGGCGTCGCCTGGTGTAGTGTGGCGGTGGGGCTTTGTCGGTCCTCTCTAGACCCGGCCGGGCCTGATATCGAAGGTGGCGGTGACGATGGCAAGCGACGGCGGGGCTTTACGGGACCCTTCGGAACCGGGCCGAGGCAGGTTTGCCCCTGCTGATGCATCTGGTTGGCTACCGCCATTGGTGGAGGAGGCCGGTCCCTCCCGCGTGCTAATGTTCTGCCGCTCCCTAGTAACTCTAGTTTGCCCCGACTGCTACATCCGGTCGGCTACCGCCTTCGGCGATGGAGGTTGGTCCCTCCCGGGTGGTTGCTGCTCTACATCCTTGGTTTGTTGTGTTCTCTAGGCCGGTCGATCTCGCTTCCGGTGCTGCAGTGAGATGACAAGGATGATCGAAGACCGTGGTGGCATGTGCTCGTGGGTGGCAAGTCTAGTGGAGCGCTTCAGAGTGGTGACAGTTGTCTTTGGGGTGGTGGGTGGTGGGAGAAATCCCTACTAGCTTGTTCGGCACGCGGTGACGCCTGCGGGTGTCGCTGTACTTCCAAGGGCGTCGGTGTATCCCCTCTCCACTCCCCTCCGTGTATCGAGGGAGACCCTAGGCCTTGTTCGAGCAGCAGCGTCATCGTCGGCACAACCCTTTTTGAAGGTGTTGCTTGTTACGCGGCACTTTGGAGTGCTAGGTTCGTGGTGGAGCTTCTCCGGAGGGCGTAGTGGTGGCAGATCATCTTAGCTTTCATCGATCTAGTTGTTTCTCTTTCGTTTCTCTTTTTTCTTTTTTAGGCTTGGTTATGCTGTTTGCCCCAGCATTTGACTTGCATGTATCGGATGGTTGCTATATTAATATTGCGGGGCAAAAACCTGTTTCGAGGAGTTCTATAGACTAGTTACAGAGCTAAGGCATTTTCAGACACCACACGAGCCGGTTAACTGAAAAAACACATTAATTGATTTGCTTGCTTAAACCTTCACGTCTTGTTTGCCACCGCTTAAGTCGAGTAAATTACATTTTAGTACCATAATTGGCGCTAGGGTAACAAGTTAGTGTCACTTTTGCAAAATTGCTGATACATTCCATTTTAGGGGCGAGCTGTTACAAATATGGAACTTTTTTGGCTAATCGTGTTTTAACAACAAAACTAACATAAATGACCCACAATTGAGCGATGACGGACCTAAGGTCCACCTATCATCCCTATCATCTTCTTCCCCCTCCTCTCTCTCTTCTCTTGTATCCTTGACAACCGCTCTTCCTACCCCTCCCGACCTTCCCGAGCTCCGTCGTTAAGCCAACGACCTTCGCCTCGTTTCCCGCATCTCCCATGTGGATGGAACTGAAGCCAAACTTTCCTAATCGATGCCACCGTCCATGCCCTCTCCGGCACGTGGTAGCCATCATTGACATCGCCTCCGACCTTTCTTGAGCTTGCTGACCTTCTCCTTGCATTACAGGTGAGATCCTACTCCTCCTGGTACCCCCCCTCCCGTTTGCCCCTATTGTTAATTCATGCTTGCTCGCTCGAGCACCATTGTCAATTGTCATCAATCATCATTGTCTGTCGCGTGGCCGTATTGCTGACAAGGTTCTGGTGACCTTTTAGTAGTGGTGTTGTGCTCTTTTGGTTCCCCTTGAACTCCGAGTTAAACGCGCCCACCAGCGTAGCCCTACACACTCCCTTCCGTGACATCCTTGGATGTGGTCGGTCTCTCGGGACCGTGGTAATAAAACGGTGCCCGCGGGAGATAGCAGGAGGGGCGGTGGGGGGAGGTAGGAGGAGGGCGTGCTAGCGAACGAAGGTAGCAGGAGGTGTTGTCGGCGACGCTGATTGTTCGATGCGAGTGGGGAGGTATATGAAGAAGAAAAACAGATATGAGCGGATGACATGTGGGCCAGGTCTAACTCATCACTTACATATATGACCCAGGTCCATATCATCGCTTATTTGTGGGCCATTGTGTTAGTTTTGTTGTTAAAACACGATTAGCTAAAAAAGTGCCTTATTTATAACAACTCGTCCTAAAAGTGGTACGTATCAATAAAAGCTGCAAAAGTCACACTAAGTTGTTACCCGAGTAAATGGCACTATGAGTCACACAACTTCTCTTGTATGTGCACTTAAGTCACATAATTTGTGAACTGAACTAACAAGTCGCACAACTTGTAAACTTATGCACCCGTGGTCACAAAACCGGTTAACCGAGTAGTTTTTGACCAAAACTGGTCATATGCAAACTAATTTTTTACAAAAAAAACCTCGAGTCGAATCACTTCTCTGTACCTGTTTATGTTGTCGTCACAGATCCAAGTGTCTGTGAACGGTTTTTAGTCAAAAACCACCAAGTTGACCGGTTTTGTGAACATGGGTGCACAGGTTCGCAAGTTGTATGACTTGTTAGTTTAGTTTGCAGAGTAAATAGCACCGTGAGTCACACAACTTGTCTTATATGTGCGCTTAAGTCATATAACTTGCAAACTAAACTAGCAAGTCACGCAACTTGTGAACCCGTACACCCATGATCACAAAACCGGTCATAGGCAGACTAAAATTTTACAATAACCCCCTCATATTTCTACAGAACAAATTTTCGTCCTATATATAGATAAGACTAGTTGTTAGCATGTTTTTTTGGTAGACTTGGTATGTCTTAAAGATATTCAAATCGAGATAAAAGTATTATAACCATAATTAAATAATGGAGGGAATATATATAAATACAAATTTCAGTAACCAATATCGATATGGATCTATAATACATAACACGTTTGTAAATTTATATAGACCATATTTTGTAAATTTTATAAAAATTTAGTTTGCCTTTGACTGGTTTTGGTCAAAATATCATATAGATACTACGATACTACTACCTCTGTTTGGGATTATAGGTCCAGAGAGCTTTTTTATATTGTTTGAGATTATAAGGGTTATCTCATTTATTAATCTCTCTCGTCTAATGCATATTCTCCTTTTTCTCTCACTTCTCTCATACATGTAAGACTATTGGTGCATGCAAAGAATAATGAGAGAGAGTTATGGAGTGTCTTGGTATTGACAACTTGGCCCTTAGACTAGTCCAATGGGGGTAATCATAGGTAGTATCATGCATGCTATGTTTGCAAAATTCTGACGTGGCATGCACATAATGATGAAAGAGGTTGTGTTGGTATCATAGGTAGATACGGTATCCTAGCACGTAGTACTAGAAAAACTAATCCCAAATGAATCTTGTACACAATTTTACATTAAGATTCTACAAAACAATAAATATACTAAAACTATGATATGCATTGTGGAAATATTATCATATACTAGTATCATATACATGATACTACTATATGATATTCCCCATTGTGACTAGTCTTAGGACTAAGACTAGCCCCAATAGAGGTGTCATAGATAGTATCATGCATGCGATATTGGCAAAATTCTGACGTAGAATGCTAATTAATTATGAAAGAGGTTGTATTGCTATCATAGGTAGATACGGTATCATAGAACGTAGAACTAGAAAAATTAATCTCAAATGAATCTTATACACAATTTTGCATTGAGATTCTACAGAACAATAAATATTACTAAGACTATAATACTACTACATAATACTATGCATTGTAGAGATGATAATATATAGTAGTATAATATTCGTGATATACTATATGATACTCACCATCGTGACTAGTCTAATAATGTCGAACAGAGGTAGTACCGTATAATACCATGCACTACAGAGATGATATTAGATAGTAGTATTCAGTGTGCCGGTCACACGCTCCGGTTGTTGCAGCGCCTCCAAGACTGTTGAGAGGCTACTATTCGTAGGGCTCAAAACGCTCGTACCAAGTGGTGGTAGCAGGATTCTTGCTTGCTTGTGCAGTCAACATACGGTTCTTCGCCTCGCTTCCACCTCTAGAGCCCACCATCAGCCAGAGCATATTTTATCGCCCTCACTGTCTATCGATCGGTCATAAATCCTGAAGGGAACATGCGATCCAGGTTTGGAAAATAGATATGGAACAAAGGACCAAGGATCATACACATACACTACAGTACACTCTCATCCAGTGGCATACAAAATTGAAAGACATCTCAGTAATGCAGGAGCTCATTTTTCGTATCTTGGTCGGTCACTGCTTTTTTGTGTTCACCTTTCTACATCTACTACTAAGCAGAAAAAAAAGGTTGTGTAAGAATAATGCCACCTGAACCGAGAATAACAAGATTCAGTACCTTTCCTCTCATAAGATGCTTGACGCACACTCTAAATGGCCAAAGTGAGGCATGACCAATACAACGAACAAGAACAAGAATTCAGGTTGGTGAACGATATCAATGAAACATGGACTCTCCTTATTTTTCTCGGGGTTGGCAATGCTAACTGGTAACGCACCGAGGCTGACCTAGGACCTATCCTAGATATGGTACATTATTGATGAAGTGGAAGACATGCATGCCTTGGAGCTAGTTGGAGAAACGAATAATTGCATAATAATAGCAAAGAATGTTTTGCTTATTTTCACTTATTTATGTGAAAGCAAAGCAGAGCAAGCAAGCGATCCGGCCGCTTTATTTTGCCACCCCTTTCAGTTGATTCCAGTGGTCTTCGGATTAGCGAGAAAGACTGCTTGCTTCACGTAGTTCAAGCTCGATTCTGGCCTGTCTTTTTGTTTGTTTCAAGCTCTGGAACATGGTGGCTCTTTGTTTTTGTTGATTGATCTTGGTAGTAGTAGTCTAGCAGGGAGTGCAAGGAAATAAACATGGAAAGGCAGAATTCAGCTAAATTGTTGCTTTCTGTTGCAGACTCCAGCTGTTCTTGTTCCAACTGTGCATAGCATGGGACTTTACCATGCCACCAATGCACCACACTCATTAGTAAAGCCACTAATCAACAAAATAGCAATCGCAATGTGGTAGGATCATCGGCCGAAGCAAGCGTTGGTTCCTGCCCACCACCACCTGCGTTTGCCGTCCCTCCAGCTGATGCTTGCTGGGAGCGGCAAAAGGACTGTACTTTCTTCGCCTATAGCCCACATTCTGTTGGCTTCCTACCACATTCCCCTTCGCCCACTGTGCGCAGGGCCCCCACCGCCGTCCCGCACTAAACTAATGCACGGGATCCCGCTAACCAAATCATCCCTCTCATCAACTAATTTTATTCCCCTAAAAAAATCAACTAATTTTATAAGCACTAAACAAATGCTCCGGATTTGTTAGTTTTAGTTTGCAACACGGATCTCTCCGAAAAGCAGTTCAGAGGCCACGAGTGCCACTGTGCCAGTAGTAGAACGGCGATTTTGCAGGAGCTGCTCCCCACGTTCGGAGGTAGCGGCAGTTATGGTGTGGGCGTGTGGCCCACAGGTCTCGTCCACGTGGCGCCCGCCCTTCTCCCTCCCCGGAGGCCATTCTCGGGCGTTACGGCATCTCCACCCCATTTTCAGGCCACTTTTTTCATTCGTATAGTAACAAAAAACAATAAAGTTCCTATGAGATGTTCCCAAGCCGATTTTGTACCCAAATACGTCCGGTGTTCACAGGCCGATCCCAGGCTGGATGAAACCACCACCACTCACTCTCCAACACGTGTCCCCTCTCTCCTCCCATCTCTATCCTTTCTCTCCCCACCTAGCCGCCCATGTACACCACAGGAGATATTGTCGGTCAAGCGGGTCTGTGCCGGCGTTGCCGGCCGAGCTGTCGCAGTAGTAAGGGGAGGCGCCGCCGCCGAGGGAGATGATTTTGAGGTATGATCCAAATTCTATTAAGGAGGCTAATTTCTGACGGAGCGAGACCCGTCGCCGGAGGCTTGGGCCGAAGCCCCCCGCGGTAAGGATCGTCAAAGACCTAGGTTTTCACCGTTATATATACCTCTTGTAAACCGTCGGCTGGGATAAGTTGCATCTGTGAAAATTCCCGACGTTGTGTAAACACTCCCTGTTATAGTGAAGTTTTGTTGGCTGACGTCCGTGATTTTTTACTCTCTTTGTTGGAGAGGTTTTTCCACGTTAAATCTGTGTCTCTTTGCTGTGATTTCTTTTCGTTCTTCGTTATTTGCTTGCCGCAAAGCTAACAGATGGAGAGCATGTCCGGCACGGGCGAGTCGGTCACGGTGGAAGTGTTGTAGAAGATGCGCGTCGGCGATCTTGCGGCTACAGTCCGCTCTCGGGTCAGATGCCGTTGTCGAGGATCTCCGTTGCTGAACCCCTTGTCGCCGAAGCTGGGGCTCTCCGGGCTGAACTCTGGGCAGAAGTACTACTCCCTGCACTGCCACACCCCCATATATTGCTGTCTTCAATCGGCACGCGTCGACTCGCGACAACATTGATCCTCCTGTTCCCATCCATCTCCTCTACCACCCACTGCTCGCACACTTGACCGTCCGGCGATGGCGGCTGCGCCTGAGCTAGGGAGGGAGCTCCTGGAGGAGGCACGGAAAGCGGAGTTCGCGGTGTGGGCGCGGGGCCTGTGGTGGCGGATCCACCAGCACGCGGAGTTGTCCTTCTAGGAGCACCGCACGTCCACGCTCGTGCGTGCGGAGCTCGACGCCCTCGGCGTCCCCAATGCCTGGCATGTCGCGTGCACCGCCGTCGGTGCCCCTTGTCGCTGAACTCCCATTGCTGGGAACACCGCTGGTAAATGTCCATTCCCAGGCCAATAAAGTTCATCCATCCGGATCAATTTAGTCCATCCAGAGCAGAATTTAGGGCTGGAACGTCGCGACGAGTGGAGATACTCTTGGGCCCGAATTAGCACGATGAATTAGCACGACAATTAACGCGGATGAATTAGCACGACAATTTAGTTAGCATTGAGCTGTGCTGGATGAATTAGCACGACAATTAACGCGGGCTTAATAGTGGCCGCTTGTGTAGTGACCGACCTTTTTCCCCTGGGGACGAAGCTGCGGGCGCGCGCGACCCGAGGCGGATCACGCGGCTAAACTGCTTGGTCCACACAGCAGCTGCGTAGCGTAGTGGTAGGAGGGAACCAGGTATGCCGCGTGGGCCCTTCCTTGCCCGGCCGCGCCGTCTGCCTGCTTCCAACTGAAGCGGTGGGGTCCATAGGGATACTACACACTTGGCCGGGCCTGTTTGTCTCGCGTGGCGACACGTTGTTGCCCGTTGATCCTCGTTGGACTACTGGGATCGATGATCCTCGTCTCCGGCCGGTGAAGGCATGAAGCCATGCCGCAGTCCTTTTTCGCTGCGAAACGGGGCGGAGCACACCGTGGTTTGACCGTGGATTACCCTGCTTCCGTGAGTGGAGGCGACTGTCATCGCCGTATAGTCGTATACCCACCGAGTCGTTCACGCAAACCCCGTCTACGACCGCACGCACGGAAGGTAGGTCGACGAAAGGGGCAGCGGTAAAACCCATCGACCGGCCCGTCTCCCTAGACGTGTAGCGGTACTGTTTGTTGTGATCGGCGAAACCCATACGGACGGACGGACGGGCCCTATCTGTTCACGCCAACATGTCACGTCGGCACCTCGGCAGGCTCGGCTGCCCCGAACAGGTACCGCGTGATTTAACTTTAGGGAAGTGCTACGCCTCCCTCGGGAATATTTGTTCCCGATCTCCCGGATCGACAGCGTGACACGTGTCCCCCAAATCAGCACATCCTCCTGCTTTTGCTACAAATGACCCGTTTTTGCTACAAATGATCCCGCTTTTGCTACATGTAGCAAAAAACAGTTTGGCCCAAAAATGCAAAAATAGACTGGACCTCGCCGGAGACCTCGTCGGCGATCGTGTAAAAAAGTTGTGCTAATGTAGCATACCCGACCTCGCCGGAGGCTTTCGCCGGTGGACCTCACCGAAGACAGAGACAGTGTAGCAAAAACGTTACGCTATTGTAGCAAAACCGCAAACCGGTGGTAGCAAAAAAAAATACTAATGTAGCAAAAAGAACGACATCGTCGGAAATCTCGTTGCAAAACAACAAAAGCATTTGTAGCATCGCCGCCGGCTGCATGTAGCAGCCACACAAACCCCATGTAGCAACCCTCACCCCATGTAGCAATCCTCGACGCCATAGGTAGCAGCGACGCTGGCAGTAGGTAGCAGCATCGGTGGCCTTCGGTAGCAACACAGGTGGCTTCGTGTAGCTAGGGAGACGGCTGCAACACCACGAGGGCAGGAAGAGGCAGCTCTCCGGCGAGGACAGGGAGGCCAGGCTCCGACGAGGTAGGCGAGGCGCAACAACCTAGCGACGTCGAGGCGCAGCGACCTGGTGGCAGCTCGGCGCGGGGGCGCGCGTGCGGCGGCTCAGCGGCGGCACTCAGGCGAGGGGTAGGTAGGCGCGGGGGTGCGTGCGCGGCGGCCCGGCGGCAGCGCTCCGGCGAGGGACAGGTAGCCGCGGCGGCGACCCCAGCAGCCCGGAGGCCCACCGACCTGGCGGCGGGACGGCGGCGACGCTCTGGCCTGGAGGCGCGCGTACGGCGGCGGCCGTGCGAGTGAGCGCGGCGGCAGGCCCTGGGAACGAGTGGGGCGACGCGACCCGGGGGTTTTGTTCGATCCCCCGGGGGGATAATATCATTTCCCTTAACTTTAATCACCATCATCCAACCATCCATCTGCACTTCACTTGTTCACTTGCTGCCGCTACGAGTACTAGTAGCTAGCACCTCCGAGCTTGGTGCGTGCCGCGGGGCGCTGATCGTGTGACACGCGATGGTTTTCCATCCCTCTTCTTTTCCACTGTACCTTGTACGAGGACCTGCAGGATAGAGAAAAGGAGATCGGTCAGTAAACAGTAAGGTGCAGTACAGTACATGCGTGGCCAGCGGACAAGTCCGTGGAAATCTGGCAACGGAATGTACTCCCCGTCCGTTTCAAAATATAATTTGTTTTAGCTTTGTGAAAATAGTGTATCTAGACTTTTTTTAGTGTATAGATTCATCTAGATTTGACATGAATCTACACATTAAAAGGAGTTTAGATACATTTTTTTTACAAAGCTAAAACATCTTATATATTATAAAACGGAGGGAATACTACTTATGTACTGTACGTACCTTAGGCCGTATTTATTATTAATTCTACATTAGCCAGGATATACGCCAAACTGACGTATACTACTGCCAAACAACAGTGATTGGTGTGTGTGTGTAAATGCCAACAGCAAGCTAGCCAAGTATACAGTACTCCGTAGCCCTGCGCACCAGCATGTATGAAGCGTATGCATAGACGACGAGGCGCGTACATTAATAGCGGGATCGATTCTTTCGTGGAGCGTAAACACAACGTCGGCGTCGCACGTTCACGTGGTCGGTTAGGTGGCCGCCATCACCAGCGGGCCGGCCGGCGAGCAATCAAGGGGCCGGGGCACGCACGCATGGTGCGCACGGGCCATCATGCCTTCCTTCGCTGCCTCGCAAGTTAGCTAGAGGAACGCGACGGCGTGGATGGCGCACGAACAGCTTCGAGCTTGCTCGCGGATCTGGTCTCGCGCTTTCCCAGCCTCTGGTTTTTGTCAGCCTTTATGCTTTTGCTCCTGTTTCAATCCAGTCACAGACAATAGGGCTGGATAGCGAATCAGTCTGATTCGCCGTCAGTTTGTGGGGGAGAACACCCTATACAAATATATTAAAAGAGGGCATTGTTGCACGTCCAAAATGTGCACATAGCAAAAACACCCTAGTAGGTGGCCATAGCTCGGTAGGGGCGGCAGGTGATGCCAGTGCGGATGTCGGCCGCCACTGGTCCTGCCGCACGACGCACGTGTGGCCTATTCATTGTCGTCGTCGAAGATATCGATGAAGACCCGTGGCGCCGGCCAAACGAGGGCCGGAGGAGCACTGGCGGCTGGTGGAGTGGGCGCAGCTGGAGCAAGAGAGTGAGTTGGCATCCACGATTCTTGGAGGGCCTGCCAATGCATCCCACTTCCGCTCCTCCTCTATCTGGGAGGCCATGATGGTGGCCTCGATCTCCTCCTCCTCCGTCATAGGGCGCTCCGGCGGCTCGATCTTGACCGCGTCCTCCGGCTCGACCTTGATAGCGACCCGGTGGAACACCTCGGCTTCAATGGTATTGGAGCCCCGGTACCGCAACCAGTCTAGCAGGCCAGGCTGCAATGGGCCGAAGCGGTTGTAGAGCTCATGGTGATCATCCTCCTTCTCTGGCTCGTCCTCGACACAAGAATCCGACCTGGACTCCTCCCAGTAGTTCTCGTCCGTGTCGTCGAGGTTCTCAAGGTGGGCCTCGATGGCCTCGCGACGAGTCTCATGCTTGGCCTCAAAACACGAGTCCCACAGCCGGAAGTGGATGGAGTAGGCTGGGTCGCGGTGCAGATTAGGGGGGAATGCCCGACGGTGGCAGACCTCTCGTCGGCGCGCAGGCCAGACGAGGGAATGGTTGGGACGGGGACGCGGGCCTGGTTGAGGTGTCAGCCCGCCGGCAGGTGCACATCCATCCAAGGGCACGACATCCTTGCCTCAGCAAGCGTGCGGGTGACCTCGAGGCTCACATTCACTCCGTGCTCCGAGAAAGGACGCGACAGTGCACGTGCGCCGGTGGGGAGAGGGAGAAGGAGCTGCGGTGTAACATCCCAGCATTAGAGCTTAGAAATAAGCTGAGATAATATGTGTGTATTGCATTCATGCATAGCAAATCCGGAGAATTTTTGCGCAAAACTAAAGAAGCGAGTGAGGGATTGGGATCACGAGTGAAAAAAGGGCCTCCAGTCCCGGCCCGTAAGGGGCTTTAGTCCCGGTCCTGGTAACCGGGACTGGAGGGGCGGGACTAAAGCCCCCCCACTAGTTCCGGACCGCTTACCATCCGGGACCAATGGGTATCCACGTGGCCGTCTCTGCGGGCGCTAGGTGCCCCCCATTAGTCCCGGTTCGTATTACGAACCGGGACAAATGGTTCTCTGCCGCGGCAGAAGTTTAGGCACTTTCTCTGTCGCGGCAGAGAATTTAATTTGTATCTTTTTTTCTCTTTTTCATTTTAAAAATAGTTTTCTACGCTACCACATATCGTACACGTTCGTGCATACATAAGATAATTTCTCTTAAGATCGAGCATACAAATATATACATGATCATGATAGTTACATGGAGATCACAATTCGACAATTTAATTACACGGTCGGGGATCATCGGTAGCGCCTATTCACGCTAAATTCCCCGGCGTCATCTATCATCTCATTCATCAAGAATCCTGCCAGTTCTTCAGCAATTCCTAGTACGCGTTGCTCTGGTAGGAGCTGATCCCGCATTCTCTCGAACTATATAAGAAAAAGAGATCAATATGAATATCAATCATGATAACAAAAAGTGACGGTAATAAAATAATGTTGTGAATGTATTGCTTACATCGACTCTATAATCTCTGTGCTCAGTGGAAAATGTGCGAATGAACTCGTAAACGTAGAATCCACATAGATTCATCCCCTGTGGCTGCCTCGCGCACTTTACGAGAATAGAATTCAATCAAAATTATAATCTAGCATCATAATTATCTTGAAACTAGAAGTAAAGAGATGCGCGAACATATCACGTATTACTTACCGAGACCGGAGTAAACGTTAGCTCCTTACAAAAGGAACCCTTAACCCTACTCTTGAAAATGCTCCAAACCTTGTCCGGCAAAGAAAACGAATGAATGAGTTATCTATTACGTGATGTCTCAGGAAATCAAATAAAGAGACCGATGTAGCACGGAAATTACCTCTGGAGCATGTCCTGCATGTCCGTAAACTATTCTAGGGGTCTCTTCGATGGGTCCATGACTTCAACTCTTCCCTTATCAAGTTGAATGTCCATGAGAATCCAATAAAAACTGCACACGTTTATATATACATCAGCAACTCATCAATTACATTTAACATCGAGTAAGAAAAAGTGAATGTGTACAACATAGTAAGACCCTCACCGGAAATTGTAAGGAAACTGTATGTGGTCATAGAAATGTTGCTCTGTTAGAAACCTTAGAAGGTTTTCCTGCGTCTCCTCGGGTTTATGCTTTAGCGTCTTACAATGTATTTTATCTGGGTCAATGAACCCAACACTAAAGAGTGACCTTCTTTTACATTCCATGATCTTCATTCTGCATAATAACAGAGTACAAAAGGATATAATGAGGATAATTATATGCAATGAACCGAACAACTGAAAAAATGAACAACTTATATATAGACAATGAATTCAACAACTTACAGACAATAGCAACTCATGAGACTTTTGTCGAGGGCGTCGAAACTGTATAACTGGAAGAGTTCTGGAAACTCAACATGGACCTCTTCTTCTCGGAAGTAGTAGTCATGTGGGACTTTCACCACGATCGTTATTCTCTCCTGCTTTACGGCTTTCAAGTACCAGTTATGTAAACTCCGCATTTGTGTTGGCAGTTGTTGGTGTTGGAGATATGCCCAAGAGGCAATAATAAAGTGGTTATTATTATATCTTTATGTTTATGATAAATGTTTACATCCCATGCTATAATTGTATTAATCGGAAACATTAATACTTGTGTATTTTGTAACATAAAAGAGTCCCTAGTAAGCCTCTTGTTAAACTAGCTTGTTAATTAATAGATGATCATGGTTTTCTGATCATGGACCTTGGATGTCATTAATAACAAGATCATATCATTAGGAGAATGATGTGATGGACACACACCCATAGTAAGCATAGCATAAGATCAAGTCATTAAGTTTGTTTTGCTACAAGCTTTCAAATGCATAGTAACCTAATCCTTCGACCATGAGGTTGTGTTAATCACCATCACCGGATGGGTACTTTGATGACACCAAACGCCGCTTCGTAACTGGGTGGTTATAAAGGTGACATTGGGTATTCTGAAAGTATGTGTTGAAGCGCATGGACCAAGATTGGGATTTGTCCATCCATATGATGGATAGATATGCTCTGGGCCCTCTCGGTCGAATGTCATCTAGTTAGCTTGCAAGCATGTGACTAGGTCACAAGGGATGGCATATCATGGAACGAGTAAAGAGTACTTATCAGTAACGAGGTAGAACAAGGTATGGAGATACCGACGATCAAACCTCGGATAAGTAGAGTATCGCATGACAAAGGGAATTGGTTTCGTATGTTAATGGTTCTATCAATCACAAAGTCATCGTTGAGTATGTGGGAGCTGTTATGGATCTCCAGATCCCGCTAATGGTTATTGATCGGAGATGTGTCTCCATCATGTCTACATGTTCACGAACCGTAGGGTGACACACTTAAGGTTCGAAGTTGTTTTAAGTAGATATAGAATGTGCGTTGGAAACCGAATGTTGTTCGGAGTCTCGGATTGGATCCGGGACATCACGAGGAGATCCGGAATTGTCCGGAGAATAAGATTCATATATTGGGGATCATTTTCTAAGTTAGGAAATGTTCCGGAGTTTTTGTATGGAGATTCTAGAAGGTTTCAGAATATTCTGGAAGGTTCTAGGAGATTTCTTGGAGTTTGCTTGAAAACCAAGAAAGGATCAAGGAGTCCTTGTGGGATAGGACAAGGATTCGTGGGGGAGGAGGACTCCTTCCCCTCTCCCAATCCGCCGGCCAAGGAAGGGAGGGGAGTCCTACTAGGACTCCCCCTCCCATGGCGCCTCCCTCCTTTAAATAGAGGGGTGGGGGCGCCACCCCCTTGCCCCCTCCACTTCAAGCCCTAGTCGTCGCCTCTCTCCTCCTCCTTCCCTCTGCTCAGGCTTAGGCGAAGCCCTGCAGAATTATCTACTCCACCACCACCACCACACCGTCGTGCTGCTGGGATTCCGTGGAGAAGATCTACTACCTCCGCTGCTCGCTGGAACAGGGAGAGGAAGGTCTGCTTCGACTCCGCACGTGTGACCGACTGCGAAAGCGCTGCCGAAACGCGGCGCCGGAAGGATCGTCAACACGATCTTGAGATCGACAAGTGATCGACTACATCAACCCCGAGATCTAATCTCGTAACGCTTTTGGATCTACGAGGGTTAGTACAGATCTATCTCGTTGCACATGTCTAATAGATTAGATCTTGGCTTTTATCTAGATTAGATCTGGGTTTTGTTCGTTCTTGCGGTAGAAAATTTTTGTTTTCCATGCTACGAACCCATCAGTGGTATCAGAGCCGTGTCTATGCGTATATCTGTTGCACGAGTAGAACACAATGGTTTTGTGGACGTTGGTGCTCGTGCCGTCTTTTGCTTTGTGTACTTTGCATCTTGCGGTATGGTGGGATGAAGCGGCTCGGACTAACCTTACATGTCATCGCACATGAGACTTGCTCCACGCTTGACGTGTAACTTGCTTTGCACAAGTGGCTTTGCGGGTGTCTGTCTCTCCCACCATAGTATAGATCCAATCTGCACTTTGCACTTGATAGCACTTGTATCAATGTTGTGGTTCAGTTTCGTAGGTAAGATCCGTTCTTATTCGAAAGCCCCAAACCACGTAAAACATGCAAAGAAAATTAGAGGCGTCTAACTTGTTTTTGCAGGGGTTTTGTGATGTGATATGGCCATCATGTGATTGTGATTATATTTGATGTATGCAATAATCCTTGTTGTAATATGGCAACCGGCAGGAGCCTAATGGTTGTCTTTAATTCTGTTAAGACCTGTGTGTCTATTCATCTTGTAATAGCTTTATTCCAAGTAGTTGTAATAGTTGCTAGTGATGATGGACAACCATGAAGCGGCGCCACTGACCTTGACGCAATGCTGGTGATGATGGAAATCATGTCCGTGCTTTGGAGATGGAGATCAAAGGCATAAGAAGAAAGGGCTATATCATATCACACTAATTATGAATTGCCTATGATGTTAATCCTTTATGCATCTTGTATTGCTTAGATCGTGATGGTAGCATTATAAGATGATCCCTCTCACTAAATATCAAGTAATAAAGTGTTCGTCCTTAGTAGGCACCGTTGCTAAGACTCGTCGTTTCGAAGCATCTCGTGATGATCGGGTGTGATAGATTCTACGTGTGCATACGACGGGTGCAAGCCAGATTTGGACATGCGGATACTAAGGTTAACCTTGACGAGCCTAGCATATACAGACATGGTCTCGGAACACGGAATACGGAAAGGTAAAGCATGAGTCATATGGATGATATGATGAACATGTTGATTGTTCGCCTTTAAAGCTACATCATCTCACGTGATGATCAGACTTGGTGTAGTGGATTTGGTTCATGTAATCACTAAAACAACTCGAGAGATGTTGTTTTGAGTGGGAGTTCATTTGTAATTTGGATTAGTCAAACTCAATTTATCATAAATACAATCAAAGTGAATTTGCATAGTTTGTTGTAGTCATTGGCATCCGTTCACCACCTTACGCTTAGTTATAGTTGAGATAGTGGAACTATAGAAATTCTGGATATTTGCGTTACGAACTGGTATCGTATTTTTTTGAGTGTCAATCTAAAGTTTAAAAGTCCTGTTGCAAACCTTCAGCAAACTCTGTTTACTCTGTGAAGTTTAATAAACAGTATTAAATCAAGAGTAACAATTCCAGTGTTAGTATCTAATGTATCATGTTTGCCTCCATGATTCTTGATACTTAAAAGATTGTTTTTAATATCAAGTTTATCTAAGAGCTGAAAGCAATGTTTTAGAAACCATCATATGTGAAAGGTATTGCGATATCTAAAACAATGTGTTGGTTACAACATGATAGAGTATATGTCCTCATATTTGATGAGAATTTGTGAAGGTTGGAGACGCTAGTCATCCTAATCCTCCAAAAGGTTTTGTAAAAGAAACATTATACTCGCAATTCACCTTTATAAGCTATAGCAGCTTGATCATGAAAGTTGTCATGATAAGGATGAATAGAAGATGTAAGTAAAATGTTTACTACACTAAAAGATTACTAAAGAATGGAATTTTGAAAGAATGCCAAACATTTGATGAAGGTGATCCACTTCAAAGTGCAAGTCCAAAGGTATTAGTATTTGACTATACACACTTTGTACTATGTGTCATGTGAATGACACCACTATTGATGTTGATAGATTCTTTTAAAAGAAAAGGAATTGTTGAAAGAGAATCTATAAAATATTTGGCAGAAAAAAAAAGATTGGAGATATCCAACTTAGGTATATAGAAGATACATGTTATGGCTGTATTCCTTGGTTGTTAAACAATGTGGTTCTGCGGTATTGGATACCGAATTGGTTGGTATGAAGTATCATACAGGACAACACGATTCATGAACTAAAATGGCCTAAGTAACTAGCAAGAGAATATGTGATGATGTTCATCGAAAACAAACAAAGGGTTGTTGTGTTGCTCGTTAACATCAAAGCTTGCCTTCAAGATTTGTTTCAATAATTGTTATTTTGATTAGGTATTATGACGACAAAAGGTTGTTCAAATAATTACCGTATTCCATAATAGATGGATGATATACAAGTCTGGTTGGAGAAATAACGACCATAAAACTAATGCTAAAATGTCGCAAGACAAATGATTGAAAGATCACTTGCGAAGTGACATCACCGTTTAAATTATATTAGGGATACATGAAGAAACTCCATGTTGATGGATTTTTGGAGTCTTTGATTTTGATCAAATGACGCTTGTGATACTTTCCTGGAGATAATTAAAACTCCGTTCATAGGCCAAAAGAGGAACGGACGACTAACTGATTGGAATTTGTACATATTGATGTATATAGTCCATTATGTGTAGTCGTGGGCGATGGATTTCAACTTCATATGCTTTCTCCGAAGATTTGAGTGAGTATATGTATATACTTACTCAATAAGGAAGAATTATGAAACATTTGAAAATGTTCAAAGACTTTCAAGATGAAGTGGAAAATCACTGTAATAAGAAAATAAAAAAGTTTATGATTGGATCATAAAGAAAGATGTTTGAGTTACAAGTTTAGCAAAACACCTAAGATTTAAGGAATCATTCCATGGATTTGCATTTCCCAAAACACCATAGGAGTATGGAGTGTTCAAGATATGTAATGAAACCTTGTTTGACATGGTAAGATCAAATGTGTCATTTATAAAACTTCCATTATATTTTAAAGATTAAAGCTTTAGTGACTACCGCTTTTACACTGAAAAGAGCTCCATCGTGATCCGTTGAAATGACACCATATAAGTCTTGGTTTGGGATAAAACCCAGGTTGTCCTTTCTTAAATTTTTGGTATGCTAGGCATAAGTAAAATGTTTACAACCAAAGTCGGATGAGCATGTCTTTGTAGGTTATTTCTAATAACCATTGGGTATTCCTCCATAACACCGAAGACAAAAGTGTTTGTCACGTAGAATGTCGAGTTTCTTGAGACGGAATTTTTGGTAAAAAGTCAAGTGGGAGGACAATAGAACTTTGACAAGGTTGTTGAACCTTGGCTAATATGTGCTGAGTTGCGCAGCATCGGTAAGTGTCCCGGAGGCAGCAACAATGCTCATGGCTCACGTGCCCCAAAGGTTGTGGTCACGGAGATCTAAGTTACTATTGAACCAAGTAGGTCGGGTAAGTAATCAAATGCCAAGATTTGAGAGTTAAATCATTGTTGTTTGACAATGATGAACCGACTACATGCAAATAATCAATGATGGGTCCTGACTTCGTTAAGTGGCTTGAAGCCATAAAATCCGTGATAATTCCATACACGAGAAATCAAGCTTTGAATTTGAAAGACCCTCTGGAAAAGTGCAAGACCTTACAATCGTATATGGATCTATAAAGAAATAGACATGGATGTTTCACATCTATGAAATAGTCGACATGTCGGAAAGAGTTTACGACAATGTTCAAGGAATTGACTATGATAAAGATTTGATCTTTCATAGCGATATTTAGTCTGGACGGATTAATGTAGCAACCACTACATATATTTTGGTATATGGTAGTTGAACAAACAAAACAAGTTCTTCTAATAGAATGGTTACCTAGGATGTGTCCATGACACGATCCAAAGGGTTTTGTTAATTCAAAGGATGCTAAAAGAGTATGCAAAACTTCAATGGTTGAAGTGAGCATCGCGGAGTTGGAATCTTCACCGTGATGAAACCGTTAAAAGGTTTAATTTCATCAGAGACGATGAAGATGTTTGCATTTTGCAAGAAATTAAGTGGGAGCGCTAAGACATATTTCTAATACATTATGTGAAATACATATTGTTGATTAGAAATGATGTATCTTTTATTGACACAGGTTAAGAATTTCATTTAGATGAAAGACTTAGGCATAACCCAAGAATTAGGCATCAATGTCTATATGGATAGATTGAGGCGCTAATATGGTTTTGCCAAATGTACATAGATAAGATGTTGAATGAGTTCAATATGGAAACAACAAGAAATGTTCTTAACGCACGGAAAGGACTGAATCAAGATTCAAGTGTGTTGACACGAGATTCAAGTGTTTTGACACTTGGTGAAATCACAAGAATATTTTGATCAATCTTTGAGATGTACACATCCAGATATGTCCTATGCTCTAAATGTTATGAGCATATACCAGAATGACTCATAAGATGATCATTGGACAATAGTAGGGATATTCTTATGATCTTTGGAAGAACTAAGAATATATTATTTATATAGTGGTGACAAATAGTTCATTGTAAATTGTTGCATTGATACTAGTTTTGTCACAAATTGAGTTTATCTCAATTTAAACTATGGGTGGCACAATGTAATGGAAAGGAAGTTCCATAACGGATTTGGTTGAGTACCAAAGTTAAAACATTGTGACAGATACTACAACAAAAGGCTAAGTATATGACTGCTATTGTAACAGCAAATGAGGGCATTTGTGTCAAGTAGTTTGTTATCAAACTAGGTGTGGTTCGTAGCAGGATAATACTATGAAGATACATTGTACGACAATTGTATCAACATGATTTAATCCCAAGTAACTAAAGGTCTCACCAAAGGACCAAATTTATATAATGCCATCTCATTGGAGAATGAGTAATGCGTAGAGACGCAAGGACATGCAAATACACACGGACTTGGAAGTGTCAGATCTGAAGATTATGTTTACCACTAGCAATAGTGTCTATACAACACTAGAAAGCCATAGGTGTTGAATGCACAAGTTTTTAACTAGATTATTGACTCTAGTGCAAGTGGGAGACTGTTGGAGATATGCCCAAGAGGCAATAATAAAGTGGTTATTATTATATCTTTATGTTTATGATAAATGTTTACATCCCATGCTATAATTGTATTAACCGGAAACATTAATACTTGTGTGTTTTGTAAACATAAAAGAGTCCCTAGTAAGCCTCTTGTTAAACTAGCTTGTTGATTAATGGATGATCACGGTTTCCTAATCATGGACTTTGGATGTCGTTAATAACAAGATCATATCATTAGGAGAATGATGTGATGGACACACACCCATAGTAAGAATAGCATAAGATCAAGTCATTAAGTTCGTTTTGCTACAAGCTTTCAAATGCATAGTAACCTAATCCTTCGACCATGAGGTTGTGTTAATCACCATCACCGGATGGGTACTTTGATGATATCAAACGCCGCTTCGTAACTGGGTGGTTATAAAGGTGACATTGGGTATTCTGAAAGTATGTGTTGAAGCGCATGGACCAAGATTGGGATTTGTCCATCCATATGACGGATAGATATGCTCTGGGCCCTCTCGGTGGAATGTCATCTAGTTAGCTTGCAAGCATGTGACTAGGTCACAAGGAATGACATATCATGGAACGAGTAAAGAGTACTTATCAGTAACGAGGTAGAACAAGGTATGGAGATACCGACGATCAAACCTCGGATAAGTAGAGTATCGCGTGACAAAGGGAATTGGTTTCGTATGTTAATGGTTCTATCGATCACAAAGTCATCGTTGAGTATGTGGGAGCTGTTATGGATCTCCAGATCCCGCTAATGGTTATTGATCGGAGATGTGTCTCCATCATGTCTACATGTTCACGAACCGTAGGGTGACACACTTAAGGTTCGAAGTTGTTTTAAGTAGATATGGAATGTGCGTTGGAAACCGAATGTTGTTCGGAGTCTCGGATTGGATCCGGGACATCACGAGGAGATCCGGAATTGTCCGGAGAATAAGATTCATATATTGGGGATCATTTTCTAAGTTATGAAATGTTCCGGAGTGTTTGTATGGAGATTGTAGAAGGTTTCGGAATGTTCTGGAAGGTTTTAGGAGATTTCTTGGAGTTTGCTTGAAAACCAAGAAAGGATCAAGGAGTCCTTGTGGGGCAGGACAAGGATTCGTGGGGGAGGAGGACTCCTTCCCCCCTCCCAATCCGCCGGCCAAGGAAGGGAGGGGAGTCCTACTAGGACTCCCCTTCCCATGGCGCCTCCCTCCTTTAAATAGAGGGGTGGGGGCGCCACCCCTTACCCCCTCCACTTCAAGCCCTAGTCGCCGCCTCTCTCCTCCTCCTCCCCTCTGCTCAGGCTTAGGCGAAGCCCTGCAGAATTCTCTACTCCACCACCACCACCACACCGTCGTGCTGCTGGGATTCCGTGGAGAAGATCTACTACCTCCGCTGCTCGCTGGAACGGGGAGAGGAAGGTCTGCTTCGACTCCGCACGTGTGACCGACTGCGGAAGCGCTGCCGGAACGCGGCGCCGGAAGGATCGTCCACACGATCTTGAGATCGGCAAGTGATCGACTACATCAACCCCGAGATCTAATCTCGTAACGCTTTCGGATCTACGAGGGTTAGTACAGATCTATCTCGTTGCACATGTCTAATAGATTAGATCTTGGCTTTTATCTAGATTAGATCTGGGTTTTGTTCGTTCTTGCGGTAGATTTTTTTTGTTTTCCATGCTACGAACCCATCAGTTGGAACTGCTCAAAGCTGACCAGAGGCTTCCCTGGGACATATGTAGGGACTACCTGAGCCTTGGTTAACTTGTCGTCCTAGGCACCTAACAATTCCTCAACAGTCACATTCATAGCGGCCGCAAGCTTCTTAGCTTCTTCCATATCCTGCTGGGGAGTGTCATAGGATAACACATGGAGGGGTGGGATTGATTTTTTGGCCTGTTTCCCGAGCTGGGGGACGTTCATTCTTTTCCCGGTTGCACTTTGACCTGATGATTTGCTCCCGCTTGCACTTCTACTTGATTTGCTCTTCTTCACTTCCTTCTGAAGTGTGCGTCGATAGTCATCTGGCTTATGGTGTAATTCATATTGCAATTTTGTGTTCAGAAAAGAAAGTGTATACGCTTTTTGCTTCTCGGTGTATACCGGGGCAGGCTCGGGTTTCTTCTTTTGAAGCTGCACAACACATTCGGCCTTTACGATCATGTCGGTTTCCTCGTCAGTACGATCGTAAGGTGTGATGGGAAGATTCTTATGAGGTACTCTTGGGAGGGGCGACATTTGTCGTTTTGGGCTGTTGCGTCGTTTAGTACTAATCGGAGGCTGCGGCGGAGATCGAGATGGACTCGAGCTGTGGTGGTCGTAGTCATGGGGTGGGCTTCTTGGAGGTGATGGAGGTGACATGCGACGACTCGGAGGCGGTGTTGGCTTTGGCGTCCAGTCTGGAAGCTTGATGTTGTTCTTGTCCCATAGAATGATACCACCCAGTACTTCTCCGAGTGTTCTCTCATCTTCAGGTCCAGGGATGTCAAGCTCCATTGAGTCCCACCCTATTGCGATTTCATCACCACGTATGCAAGATCCATCCCAACGCAGCCCACCCTTCACCACGTATGCAGGACCCGTCCCAACACGGTCTCACCCGTCAGCACGTAACGGTCGAGGCGACGTAACATAACTCTCAACATAGGACCCGCCCTAACGTGGTCCCACCTGTCAGCATGTAACAGTCAAGCCTTTGACCTGACGGTATCCCCTGTCCGAGCGCATGTGAGGGTTTCGAAATGGAGGGAGGGAAAAAGTGAGGAAAACTAAGCGGCTGAGAAAAACTAAGTACAACTAACGAACCAGGGGCACGAAAATAGAAATCCCTAGTAAAAATGCTCAGTTTTTTTTGCAAGAAAAACCTCAGATTTCGAATAAGTTTAGATTTAAAAATGTTCAACTTTGAAAAGTATTCAAATATAAAAATGACCAAATATAAAAAATATTCAAATTTGAAAATGTTCAAATTAAAGAAGTTCAGAATTTAAAAATATTCCAAAAACTAATTTTCAGATTTTTTTATTTTTGTTTAGATCTAAAAAGTATTCAATATTTAAAATTGTTCTGCTGATAAAAAAAGAAATAGAAAAGGAAAAAAAAAAGGAAAATCAAAAAAAAAAGAAAATCATGTCCATGTAAATGGGCCGTTCTACGAAGAAAACCTTCAGACAGAGCCCCACGTAGCGCCTGCAATAGGCGGAGAATAGGAATTATCATGCTAGGTCCTACTGTTTTCTTTTTGCAAGGAGAGACCTAGTGAAAACCAATCAAAGAAGCCCAATAATACACTTTTTCTGTGGTCTAGACCTTCATTTACGATCAGGGAAGCCCAGAGTATCGAATGAATTGTTAAGGTTTGTCGAGCCCAGTAGCGCCTTTATCGTGGCCCACCAGAAAGGCAGTGACCTTCTTCCTCCAACCGATACGCCAATTCCCCATCACCTGCCTCCCTGGGACCTCCTACCCCAGCCAGCACGACCACGGCCGTCCCGATCTCCGGCCACCGCCACCATGTCGTCCACCGCCGCGGGGGCTTCGTTCCTCCTACGCCCCACTTACGCCACGACGAACCCTCTCCTCCACCTTTCCTGCGCCAACCCCGGCCCCAAATCCCCCTTCCTCCGCCTCCGCACGTCACGCCGCCGACTGTCCGTCCCCCGCCTCTCCGTCACACCCCCCGCCAGTGCCAGCAGCAACTCCGCGCCCTCTCCTTCCCCGCCGCCTCCGTCCCCCACGCTCCCGCCTTCTCTGTTCTCTAATTGGTCCCCGCCTCGCGCGATCTGGCGGGGGCTCTCCGCCCTGCTTCTCGCAGGCCAGGTCTTCCACCGCGTCCTCACAGGACGCATCCACCGCCGCAATCTCCTCGCGCAGCTCCGCCGCGTGGGCCCCGGCAGCGCGGGGGTATCGCTCCTCACTGCCGCCTTCGTCGGCATGGCCTTCACCATCCAGTTCGTGCGCGAGTTCACCCGCCTGGGTCTCCACCGCTCTGTTGGCGGCGTCCTTGCCCTCGCGCTCGCTCGCGAGCTCACCCCGGTCGTCACCGCCGTCGTTGCTGCGGGTCGAGTCGGCTCAGCCTTCGCTGCCGAGCTCGGCACCATGCAGGTGTCCGAGCAGACTGACACCCTCCGCGTCCTCGGTGCGCAGCCCATCGATTACCTCGTGGTCCCCCGTGTCCTCGCTTGCGTGCTTGCGCTCCCTGTCCTAACTCTCATCAGCTTCGCCCTCGGGCTCGCTTCCTCGGCATTCCTGGCTGACGCTGTCTTTGGCGTAAGCACCAGCATCATTCTGGAGTCAGCGCGCAAGGCGCTGCGGCCGTGGGATTTGATCAGCTCCTTGATAAAATCTCAGGTGTTTGGTGCCATTATTGCGGTGGTGAGCTGCGCATGGGGTGTCACAACCCATGGGGGAGCAAAGGGCGTCGGCGAGTCCACAACGTCTGCAGTGGTCATTTCTTTAGTTGGAATTTTTGTTGCCGACTTCGCTCTCTCGTGCCTGTTCTTCCAGGCTGGTGCTGGTGATTCACTCAAGCACGCAATGGGTTAAGGCAGGACCATAGCAGCGCAATTTTTGCTTCGTAGTGGCATAGTTAGTGGTGTACATGGACCGAATTGCAACTTCAGCCACACACCCCAGGTGAAATGAATATTTTTCTGCTATTCTTTCGAAGTAATCTATTGTGCATTATGCACGTTATGCAAAATGTTGCTCAATTCTCTGTAACTGATTTTTTTTTTGAGAACTTCTCTGTATCTGATTTGTGTATAACCTTACCACCACTTGAAAATGAAATAAAATTACTTGTGTCAAAGTTGCACTTCTAACAGAGATGTAAAGCACGTTAAGATCTGCTGAAAAACTCAGGCAGTACTGTAAAGTACAAATGTATTTGGTGAGATATGGTGTTGTGAGGAAACAACAGTTCATTGGTGATCGATATTGTTGATCAACTGCAACATTGTACTCCAAGAGAGCACATACATTCAACTGTTAGGTCTTATTAAGAGGAGTGCCGGTTCCTTGAAGCTTTAGTTGTCCTTGGATGAGAAGAACTGCAGAATTTTTGTTGACACCTCTGGGAATATGCGAGTTGGATGATAGTCTTTGTCGAGGCAAACAACGGTTCCCTTGGCTTCCATTACGAGCTGAGAGGAGTATAAAGATGAGAGATACATGGCAATGATCAGAAAGATCAGTAGTTGATAATAGACCACAAATTTGAGTACCTTATGTCGGAACACTTTGCACCTTGGACAAGATTGATAGTGAATGCATACCTTATGATCTGGCAGTGTCTCAATTATGTGCTCAGCTATAATTCTTACACCTTTGATCTGCATGAGCTTCACCTTGACGACAAACCTGTCACCAATCTGGCAATGCTAGATAAACTTAATGAACCTTTTGTGTATGGTATGATACATATAATAGACATGAATTACTAGGAAAATCATAGGTGTTGGTAAACTGGAATTATTGTGTCTACCTCATAAAGTCATAATGACCATATTTACCTGAATTAATAAACTATATCTTTGCACCTTATATTTGTTGAATCCTTAAGGAACTTTGTTTAAGTTTCAGCATCAGGGGTCCTAAGTTGTTTATGTTGTGCTCTGTGTTAATAAACCGTACCCTTAGAGGTGCAATGAACTTTAGATGTACTTCTGAAAGAGCGAGTGCGTTGCCTCTGGATGCCATAGAGTCTACACAAATGCCAAGTCTTTCAAGTAGCTTCTCATGACCTGGTGCAACATGAATGATATAGATCATTTTAATTTGGAAGGATCTGCAGTACTTCTAAAAACTGACATTGCTAACCATTTCGAATGTAACTGCTGTAAATAGCATTGTTGACGACACCGAATTGGTCAAGTTCGGTGTCATGGACTTCCATTTCAACTTCGAAATATTTTTCCTTCCTGATATAACAAGCATTAGCATATATACTAGTACTCTCGCCGTCCTGTAATAAGTGACGTAGATTTGTCTAGATTCGCATGTATCTAGACACGTTTTAGTGTATAGATACATCCGAATCTAGAAAAATGTAAGTCACTTATTTCCGGACGGAGGGAGTATAATATGTTTGTTACATCAAAAATAGTGATAGAGGGATGGTCTCAAGAAAACCTTATACTGGAATCCTGGCTGGTGTTCACAGCAGTGACAGCTTGTAGGGGGTTGGATGCTCTGGGAGCAACCTTGACCTGGTGCTGGTGGAGGTATGCCTGGCCATAGGGCATCACAAGGTGGACGTAATTGGATCTCCCTCCACCAGCAGTGTATACCCGGCGCGAATGTTTAGGGAACTGGTGGTTTGCTAAAGGAACAAGGCCACAAGGGCGCCTATTTGCTGCATTGTGGATACTGCTGCTGCTGATATTGGTAGCAATGCTGCTGCCACTTATAGTGATTGTGATTCCAGAAGGCACCTGGTTCTTCAACATTCTTTGTAGACTTTCAATCTGGTGTTTGGCGTGTACAGCTCTCAATTTCTAAATGAGCGTGCTGATGATATTTATTAGGCCTACAAGGAGCGTTCTCTTCCGAATTTGGTGTTTGCACTGTTAAGCGTGAGTCGGTTGCACACGACCGATCATGATTTACTTCCAGGACTTGTAAAATTTCAAAGTTTCTGCGCTGGAGATATTCTGAATTATATGTTTGAGCATGTGAGTAACTACCCATTGCAGATCATCATTTAGTTCAAGAAAGATAGGGTCTGGATGCCAGATTCATCTGGCATGGTGTTATCTGGGTCTTCTGTATCTTCTTGATGCTGCCTGTTGAGAGAATTCATATTCTTGTTCACTCTATGTTGTTTTCCCTGCGAGAGAGGCGCTCTTTGTTATTTTCTCCCATGGAACTGCACGGTTTTGAGCGTTTTGCTTGTTTAAAAACTGCAATGGAAGGCACAGGGCAACTATCGCAGCAAACCCAGTTTTTTTTTTAGAAACACGGTACAAACGCAGACGCTCACGATGCGTACATGCGCTCACCCCTATGAACACACACGCATATCCTACCCCTATGAGCACCTTCCAGAGACTGAGCTAGTGGGTCTTGAGATTGATGAAGTCACCGCAGGCGTCTCGCTATCGATGGAAACGTCGCCTCCCACTGAAAGAATATTCCACCTTTATAAGACACCAAAGCGCCTGGGGTTTGAACTCTGGTGGGCTGAGCGTACCACTGCCCTCTTAACCATCCAATCACGGGTTGATTCTCACCGCAACAAACCCAGTTATTTACCGGGTGTTCTCCCCGTGATGATCGGGAGTTGTTTGCGTGGTAAATTCTAGTACGCCACGTATCCAACACACCTCGGTTACTTCGGTTTTAATTTGTCCATAATATATTCTGTACTAGGCAAAAATAACTTGCCGAAATGTTTTATAAATTGAAATTAGGGATATTATAACTGAGACAAGAGGGTGCTCTCTCACGCTCTGGGCCGTACTATCATCGCATGGAATCAACCTGTAACACCTCGCAAGCACATAAGTTTCCATCCTCTAGGTCAAAGCAGTAATTTTTTTTTTGCCCCTTTAGCTTCAGCCTTCAGGTATCCGTGGGGGTGATAAGAACGGGTGTAATTTTAACACATACAGTACATCATGTCTTCTGACCATGTCAGACTTGAGTTACGGTCTCAATTTGCAGATTTCCAAAACGAACTGAGCTACAGCCTACAGGTTCTGAAGAGCCTGACGAGTGCCAACTACCAAGAGACAGTCCACACTGAAGCACTAGCTAGTAATAGCTCATGCTCCGAGTCTCGATGTACCAGCTTCTTTCTCTTGTACATCACACATTTTATTGCAGGTTAGAGATGTTCTATACATTCACACTAATATCCTCGACAAATTTTGGACTCAGATCATGGATTACAAATGTTCTACAAGGCCAATACTATCCCAAAGGGGCAGTTACATACGTAGACGCAAAGAGAAATGGAACATAGCTCTTCATCACATGGCCGCTACCGGAATCGCCCCAGAAGAATGTTACCGCGATCGGAGTAGTCTCTTTTTAACCATTCCTGTCCTCGGAAGAAGAGAGCTGCAGCCTGGACAGGAACTCCGGAGACAGACGGGTAGGGTGGTAGTCCTTGTTGAGACAAACAGCTGTTGCCATCGCTTCCATAATCGACTGGCAGGAGAAAAGGGATATGCAAAAAACGTGATATATCATAAGTACGTGCTTTGCTGTATAGAGTAATTTATGCTTGAAACGGCATGCAACTGTAGGAATTATACATGTTTGTTACAATGCCCTTAAGAATGCTACCGGATGAGACTGTAAACTAATTTGGATTGCAAGTGTGCTGGGAATGTGCAGTGTATCATATTATTCCTATTCAGAATTTGTTTGTCAGCAACTATTTGATAGCCTGATCCAATATACTAACTCTTTGGTTGGCATACCTCACGGTTAGGCAGCTTCTCAATGCAGTGCTCGAATATCATCCGTATACCTTTGATGCTTGCAAGCCTCACCTTGACCACAAATTTGTCACCACTCTGACAACACAAGAAAAATAAAAGGGGAAATCAGAACCAAATAGAGCCTACAATACTTGTTCAATTTTTCCCCAAAACTTGGGAAGGACAGGCATTACTCTCAAAGGCGCGAAGTACTTGAGGTGCAGCTCGGAGAGGGCCAGCGACTCACCACTGCGTGCTACTGCATCTGCACTTAGTCCTACGCTCTCAAGTAGCTCATGACGGCCTACTCAATTTTAAGGCATAGAACAGAATGAAAGATATCAGACATATTATCTGAAGAAGATATAGTGCGATACAAATCATTAGTAAGATTTAAGATGCTATCTGAATCATGTTCACTGACAAGGTGTATAATATTACTACAAGAGAATAATCAGAATTTATTCTGATCGAGCTCACCATGTTGGCAGTAGCTAGCATATATAGCATTATTGACAACTCCATACTGGTCGAGTTCATAGTCGCGCACCTTCATCTCCACTTCGAAAAACTTGTCCTCTCTGAAGATTGCATGGACTAGAGACAATGTTATACAATCACATTCTTGTGCATGCCAAAACTTAACTGAATGAAAAAGGCTAGTTTTCAGGTTATCATCCAAAAGTACAGTTCGTCAGTAAAATCCAGTAAAATGATCACTGATGCTCAGCTCTCCTTCTTTCAAATGACAACTGGTGTCTGAAGCCATTACACAAATGGTTCTAGTTAAAGATGACACAAAATGAGGAAGCGCCGTGCACAGATTTTATTAGATAAGTCATGAAATTACAAGAGTCTGTACCACAAGATCAGCAAGCTGTTTAATTATCATCCTAATTAGCATCAAATTCCTCACATCCACATGAACTGATGAGCAGAAAATTTGACACGAAGACTTGTGACGAACCTCAAACCGACGCCGAGGCTGGCGGGCTGGGCGGAGACAGCACGAGGGCGGCATATGACTCGGGTGGCGGCGCAGGCGAGCGCCGGCCGGCAGAGCGGTGCAGGCCGACCGGCCGGCAAGCAGCTTCTTCCTGCTCCGGCGCGGATCGGCGGGAGCGGCGCGTGGGCGTTGGGGACGAGGCGCCAAATCTGGAGGTACATTGCTGCGGACACTCTGAGGCTCTGAGTGGACCGGTGAGGCGCGGGCCGCCCGGCCCGGTGCCGGCACGGCCTATGTACCTGTACGTGGTTCGACCTGACTAGGCAGCCATCCGACTCGCATTAATTTCGCCACCCGGCCGTTCCGTTCCGTTCCTCTATTAACGCTTCCCCTCTCTCCTCGGTGTCTCACCTCCGCCTCTCTATCCCGCCGCGAAAACCGAACGCAACATTCCGAATCCCCAAACCCCTCGCCACCCCAACCCAACCCCCTCGAGCCATGGGCTCGGTCGCCCCCTCCGACGACGGCGGCGGCGACACGACCCCAGAGAGCGCCCCGGTCAACCACAGCAGCCTCGATCCCCCGGCCGACCCCCAGAGGTTGGAACCTATCGACCCCCATTCCCCCCAAACATCTCGAGTTCCGATGCGAATTCGCGTAGCCCTAACGCTCCCTTCCTCTGCAGAAATGGCGAGTCTCCGGCGGTGCTGCCGTCGGCGGGTGATGTCGATATGTTGGCGATGGGGGCGTCGGAGATTCCGGACCCGGCGCGGGCGGGATGCGGGGAGAAGCGGCCGCTCCCGTCGCGGCCGGCGCCGTGTCCCGAGTGCGCGCGCAGGAAGATGATCCTCCGCGGAATCAAACCAGCTCCCAGGAGGTAAGAATCTACCTATTCACCCCCAAACCTCGAGTTACGCCACGGATTCGCGCGACCCTGACTCTGGTTCCCTACGCAGTGACGACAAGTCATCAGCGTCGCCGGTGCCGGGAACGGGGATGGAGCTTCCGAAAGCCGTGGCCCTCGAGACGAACGGGTCGCCCTCGGCGATTGGGTTGTGTGGCCTGTGCGAGTTCCGCAAGAAGATACATCTCAACAGGCGTCTCCGAAGGTCGGAATCTGTCCACGTCCAAATCTCCCGAGTTCCGCTACGAATTCGCGTAAGCCTCACGCTAGCTTTCTCTGCAGGAAGAGCGAGCCCCCCGCGCCGCCACCAGAGTCCTTTATGCCTGTTTCGTCTCTTGATGATATGTCGCGGCTGGTGCTGGAGCAGAAGCTGCAGGCGCGGGCGCGGCGCGGGAAGAAGCGGCCTCTCTCGGTGGAGGAAGAGAGGGGGTATCGCGAGTGTGATGTGGGCAAGAAGTTGATGCGCCATAAGTGGGATGGGCTGCGCCATAAGTGGGAGGGGCTATACGGGGAACTGTCGCCGGAGATGCTCGGCTTTGGTGCCGCGGCTGGAGGACACGATCTGCTGGAGATGCCTGGCTTTGGTGCCGCGGCTGGAGGACGCGATATGCTGGAGGTGCCCAGCTTCACCGAGCTTCTCCAGCAGATCAAGCTGGAGACGCCTGGCTTTGGTGCCGCAGCTAGAGGATGGGCTCTGCCCGGCTTTGGTGCCGCGGCTAGAGGATGGGATCTGCCCGGCGTTGGTGCTGCGGTTGGAATACCCGATCTGCTGGAGATGCCTGGCTTTGGTGATCTGCAAGAGATGCCTGGCTTTGGTGCCGTGCCTGGAGGACACGATCTGCTGGACATGCCCGGCTTTCGTGCCGCGGCTGAGAAGATGATGCTGGCTATGCGGAGTCCCGAGGCTGAGAAGATGATGCAGGCTATGCAGAAGGTCTGTGCGAAGTTTGCTCCGCAGGGTGCGCAGAAGTCCAGCTCCAGCGCCGCAGCTAGAGTAGATGCTTCGCACGAGAAGTTAGCGCAGATGACCAAAGTACTAACAAAGGTACTCCATGAGGGGAGCGTCCTACAGGTCTCAACGAAGCTCATGCGGCTGCTGTGTCCAGATGTCGGTTCTAGCGCCCCAACTGGGGGCGGTTTGGATGGGAACGATTGGGGGCTGGTTGAGGAGGCGATAGACAATTTGGTGAATCAGACCGGGGAGGGCATGCAGGTATGTTGTTTTCTTGTATACGCTTCATCGCGATGTTAAATTGTACTGGAGAGTTTTAATGATGTGCAGCTTTGTCTGGCTGGAGACAGATTATATTGTGTATAATGCACTGTGGTGAAATACTGAAATCCTACTTCTGAACTCTAGTCAATCTTTTTCCGGGAAATGTCTTTGTGGTATAATGAGAAGCACTTACTTTCCATGTTCTGGTATATGGACAAATTCATGATGTTCTTCTTAGATTGTAGAGCAGTTTCCTTGATGGCAGCTACAAGCTCCACTGTTTAAAGGAAGAGAATATTCTCTAACTTTATATTCGTAGGATGCGAAAATGTCTTGTGACACCATATTATCGGCTGCTACTTATCTGGCAGAAGCAAAATTGACCTGGCATCTCAACTAGATGGTTGCTTCTTCTGACATTTAATTAACTCTTTTATACCTTTGCAAGACGTAGACACCATGGCCTTTATTTTTAAGACAAACAGTATTTCTTACTTCAGTTCTATATGATAACTGGTTAATTCTCCTGTCCCTTGATAATTACTTTTGCTTATCTACCCATTGATATGTTCCTTTTTGTACCATAGCTGTGGATCAGAATGCACTTCTGTGCACAGGTGAAACTTGACGACAACTTTTGTGCAGTGGAGGGAGTATTTTCTGTTTTAAGTTTTCTCTGTTTGCCTCATGTTGTGGATTTCTATCATAATTTTTTTTTACCAAGTCCTGTATTTTCAGAACTAGTCTTTGAGTAAATAAATATACTCCAGGCAGGGTAATGACATGTCATGCAACTTTGTAGGACATTGTCAAGACAGTGATACCAAAAGTTTTTTCCAAGGAGATTCTTTATGACCTCATAATGGCGTGTGTTGGACGATACCCACAGTTGTTAGAAGATGATAAAGGCAAGTTAACTAAAGAAAAATATGACCAGTACCAGAAGCAGCTTGACCTCATGGTGAACCTCACTACGGTTTATGAGAATGATCCTGAGAATTTCTCCAAGATAATGAAACTCATGTGCAAGATTGGAAGATGTGGTCCACTTCCCAGTGAAGTCATTGATGATATATCTCCTGGGCTTGATCCGAGTACCATGGAGCAACTGTAAGTATTTAAGCTATTTACTCATTTTCTTCATCCGTGACTCCGTCGGTTGGCTCTTAAGTTTCTAACTGTAGCTTCATGCTATGAGGGGTTTCACATGTCTATTTACTATTTAATTTAGATTTTATTTGTGTAATAGTTAAGTTGAGTTGAGTTGAATAATTCAGTTTCTGTAAAGAAAAGGATATTCCCAAGAAATGGGAGTATTGGAAATAATATTTCTAGTATGATCCCCACCAAATCTCTCAGTAGTAACTACATTATCTGATCAGCAGCCTACAATCTTACTTTTTGGAACGAAGGCTTTTCACCCAGCTTTATTATAAATAAGGCCTTTTAGATAACGGCCAACTGTAGTCTTACTTGCAAATATCTTTTATTTTTCCTGAATAACTAGGACTTGTTGCATGTGCCGTTGGGATGCTATGTAGACTTGTGGAATTCGAAAACTGAAAACTTGATTCTAGTCATGGTTATTTGATTGTTTAGCATTTTCTGATGGCTTGTTTATACTTAGGTTCTACCAAACTGAGGCTAGTTTTTAAATTTCTGGAATATCTGGCATACATCATCTGTTTTTATCATATCATTATAGAAGTATTTGATAACAATAAAAGTATTCTTTGCTTTACACTATTCTTTCCTGAGGACCAGAGTAACTGGCACACTTAGGCCTCGCTTGGAATGGGTGTAAGATTAGTTTGGTTACCAGTCTTTAGCTCAACTTTGAACTAAATACCAGTATCCACACTATTTTTACATCCATTCCAATCAGGGCCTTAGGCTTTTACAGATTATTTTTAATGTAATGGCTTTCAGGGAAATCAGTGGCAAACTGCCAAGTGCCAAAACTTTGTTGTAACAAAGCACCTAGGTTGTTATGGGCTGTCCCTGTGCCTCGTTAAATTGATGAACCAGAAATATAGTTTGTATAAAATTTGAATTCTAATTGCAACAATAATCACATTGATACTGTGTTGAGCAGATTTGTTAATACCTCTGTTAAAAAATACATGACTGTTTTGAAAATGATGCACTCCAACTCCTAAGATTGTTAAGTAAAAATGATATTATTGGATGACATGACCCACAAACTTGTTTTTATGAAATTTACTTCATACTATAATATTGAATTCAATAGTAATGATGAAATTGCATGATGGAGACGGTGTCCATGTTCAAAGCGTTATCTGTTCTTAGATAGGAGTACATCACCGAGGGTCGGTTTGAATATGCCTATTCAAACTCCATCCCATCGGATTGAAAGGGATTAGTTTAAATTCTTGGTTCAGCGGAAGGGATCGAGTCCAATTAGACTGCTCCAAACTAGCCATAATGGAAATTGGGTTCATCTCCGTCACAATTCTTGAATCCAAACTATGATGTGCAGCTTGCTACCATGCATGTCAGCATGGCCTCTAATTGTTATTCAAGAAAGTTGTGCTTCTCGTACATTGTCCCGCTCCAACCTACAACGAGGCTTTATTTTCTTTTGGGAAAGGGGAGAAGAATCACATGTTGTCTTTGGAATTTTTTGTTTACAGCATGCGTTGTGCTCCAGAGCACCCATTATTTTCCTATTTTTTTTCCTGTTCATGAACGTAAGTGGGGATTAAAGATGAGTTAGTACTTCACTACTATTCATTTTTTAGGGACACATGCTGACGTTGATTCTTTTATTAGTCTCTAATCCAGATATCAGTTATAGTTTGGGTTCATGATATTGATGGCAGAACATACTTGCTTCAAATATGAGTGCTTACAATTAAGATCCACAAAATCTAAAGCCACATGTTTATTTTATTTAAGAATTTCTAGCATATTCCTCTTTGTTCATAGCAAATTTTGTGTATCATCCTGAGGATGAGGGTGTAACACATTTGTATCAAATTTGAGATATTAAGGTCCACTGAATTGAGCCTGCATATTTTGTACTCCCTCCGTCTCAAAATAGATGTTGCATGTTTGTCAAAATTTAGATGAATCTATATACTAAATACTGTCTAGATTAATCCAAATTTTGACAAATCTGCGACATCTATTTTGAGAAGGAGGGAGTATAAGAAATTAAGAATTGCTGCCATATTTCTCTTCTTACATTGTATTGGGGTACACTGCTTGATACGAAAAATATCTGTAGAATTAACATCTGTAGAACACCTTTCATTGTTTTGATTTTATAATAGCCTGTGCTTCGATGATAACTCGGTTCTATCAGAGTCCTTGAGTCATGTCATCTGTATGGCAAGAGTAGGTCTTAGTGGCGATGGTTGGAAAGACTGAAAGAGCAACATATAGTCTTGTATTGAAGTATTGAAGATATCTACACTCCTGGTAATCACCACATTTGCCAGCCAAATTCTGCAATATGTTCAAAAGAGAGGAAATTCATTGGCAGTTGTTAGTAAGTGAATGTCTTCTAAGTTGATATCTTGAATACACCGGCATGCTCACTCTGAACAGATATTAGATTTATCCCCACTGCGTTGTATTCTATAACTAGATGAAGCATCCTTGCTCTGAATGCTCTGTTTGCTAGTTGCGCTAGCTTATGTCGTGCTTTACATCATGGTACCTTATTAATAACATCTTTTGTACTGTACAATTATAACAGTTATTATGTGAGGTACAGACCACCTGACTTTCTAGGACCTTACCTGCCTTGCAGGTATACTGGAATGCTGGAGCGGCTGCATAATGTGGACAGAGCGTCTCCTGTTCATACCAATCCTTCCTCCAAATGAAGCAGTGTCGACCTGTACCATTGAAAGAGTTACCGTCCTCTTAAAGCATCATGCATAGACATATAATAGCGAATTCATTCATACCTGTTTTGTGTTTAGTTTAGAAACTGGAACATGAAAAAATTGGTTAGAACTGCAGCTCTGGTAGGTGGCTGTGTTTCTACTAAGTAGTAACTTCTGTTGGAAGTCGAGTTGAAACGACGAAATGAATCTACGCTGTACTTGTTCCTTTAGACCTGTGCTGTTCTTCTATGCTGCGCTGAACCGATTCGTCTTCTGTAACCTGTGGTTCTGAAAACCTGCAACAGAATTCAGACATCTGGTGCGTTTGTGAAGTTACAGTGATGATGTAACCATGTTGCTTCCGCGTTGTGCACTACATCAGCTTATGTAGTGCGCTATTATTCCTTGCTCTGTTTACATCATGGTATCTTGTTAATCACATATTTTCTACTGCAAATGTTAGATATATTTAGGCGGCTTGCAAGTTTAATGAAGCATACAGTAGAACTGACATTCTAGGACTTGAGCTAGTTGCTGGTACACGGGGATGCATGAGCTGCTGCACAACGTGATGGACAGATCGAGTTTTACCTGTTGATACCACCAATCCTTCCTCAAACTGAAGTAGACATGTATATACACATCTACAATAGAAAGAGCTACGGTCTTCTGTGAAGCATTATATATAGATGTATAACGAATTCATACTTGGTTTCAAATTGTTACATGAACAAATTCTGTTAACAGTGTGGATCTGTTGCACGACTGTGCATTTGCTTCTAATAACTGTAGTACTGTACTACTGCCCTTGAACGTTTGAAATGACGAAATGAATCTATCTATACTGTACTAGTTCCTTTATACTATAGTATCTGTGCTATTTTTGTATGCTTGTGATGTGTGTATCTTGTGTGCTGGTTGCCGCAATCTGGTGGTTGTGGAAACTTTTCAGAGTTCAGGCGTCCGGTGAGAGCCAGTGGAATCCGTTGACGAAGCTCTTGCCGAGGAAGGGGCGGGCGGTGAAGTAGTCGAGCTCCCTTGCCCACGGCACGCCGTGCACGGCATCGGCACCGGGGCCCCAGTTCTTGTACATCCCGAAGAAGGCCGTCCTGTACCACGGGAGGCAACAAGTGCAGGTTAGTTTTGGTCCTCAACTAGCAGAGCGATTACGAGTGAGCACTAGTGTAGTGGTTACATGCTCTTGTTGCTGGCGTGGTCCCAGTCGTCCCATCCGCCGGGCGCGATGACGTTGTCGAAGTATGTGTAGGCGTAGACGATCCGGGAGTACTGCCCCATGGCTCGCCCGACGTAGAGCATCCCCGTGCCGGTCACCCGGCAGTTGACGAAGGCGAAGCCCGTGCGCTCGCACGGCCCGTGCCGCCCGTGCGCCGCCACCGCCCCGTACCGCTGCGCCGTCGAGTGCAGCTCGCAGTCCTGCTCGAAGATGTGCGTGGCGTCAGTATCGACACGGGCATGTGTATATACGTGCACGCGTGTAGTAGGCCGGCACGCACCTTGTAGAGTGAGCGTCCGTTGCCGAAGATGAAGTCGATGGATCCCTCGATGTAGCAGTCGCGGAAGTAGTGCCTGCCGGCGTCGTCGCAGAGCGTGTCCTGCGCGCCGTAGAAGCCGCAGCCGAAGAAGAAGGCCTTGTCGCCGGAGATGCGGAACGCCACCGCCTGCCACCCTTGCATGCCCGGCATTGGTGCTGGAGACGTGTTCTGTCAACAAGTCGTAGGAACCCAAGGTCAGTCGAGTTGCAGGTTATATATGCCAACCTGACAAGTAATATCAACAGAAGAAAAATAAAAGGAGGCAGGAGGCATTTGCTCGGCCCAGGCTCCTGTCTCAGCTAAGCTCTCGCCGTAGCCAGAAGAAGAAGCCGACACCCGGTAAATTCGCCTACTCTCAAAACACATCACCAAGTCACATGAACGAATTCAAAATCTCAGAAGAACAAGGATACACAGAGACACCAGCGTTTTGCAAGATGTTCTCTGCCACTTTGTCCGCCTCTGCATGCAGCTCTGCACAGTGCACCACGGGCGCTGCGTCGCGTTCGTTCATATGGGCCACCTGCTGCTGCTGGGGTCTAGCTAGTGACGGCGACTCACCTTGAAGCTGATGTTCTTAGCGGTGAAATAGTTAGAGAGAACGGTTACGGAGGCGGTGTTGTAGGTGCGGAGCAGCTGCCCGTCGGGGCCGCGGTCGCTGGCCCTGTCGTGCCACTCCACCACCGTCACGTCGCGCCCGGCGCCCTCGAACGTCATGTACGGCTTCGACGCCGGCACCACCACCTTCTCTCTGCACGCACCCCACAGTCAAAAAAACTAGTCCGACGAGATAGTATAACTCCCGAGATGGAGCTAGCTTGCTAGAGCTGGAGCTTACATGTATGTGCCGGCGTTGATCTGCACGATGACGCGCACGCTGTTGTTGACCGGCACGGAGTCCACGGCCTGCTGGATGGAGAGGAAGTCGCCGGCGCCCGTCGCGTCCACCACCACCCTCCGCACGCCTACCGGCTGCCTGTACTGGTGGTGCCCGCGCCTCGCGTCCTCGCACGTCGTCGTCGCCGCCGCCTGGCACGCCAGCAGCGCCAGGAGGCTCGCCGCCACCACCAGCGCTTGCAAGAGCGCGCGCGCCACCATCTCGTGAAGCGAGGACTCGGCGCGTCCGTGCCACGAGAGGTTCTTTACAACTATCTGTGCGCGTGTGTACTGTCTAGCTTTCACTCGCGCTGCTCCTTAGCTAGCTACCGCTCTCCTTCAAATGCATGCGGCGGTGTGTACACGGTGAGTCCGTGAGGGCAAGCTAGCTAGCTAGGCTCTTTCCCACGGCCGGGAGGGCTGGAATATATAGAGGTGTGACGACCCTGTGAGGTTTGAGGAGCGAATAATGGAGGAGAGAGTCTGGACACCGGAGTGCACACCAAAGTCCAAATGCTATAGCTTGCATGGAGCGGCCTGTTTTGGAGGTTCTGTCTTGGTCGGACGCCAACGGTCATGGTGGTTTCGCCTAGGTCGCATTCTGCTGTGCATGCCAACTGTGAGTCCGTGAGCAGAAGGTAAGTAATTCCAGAGTACTAGTACCATTTGAGAAGAGGCAGATTTTACAGAACGGGACGAGTGGTAGGTTGTAATACGGGACCAGAGGCAGAGTTTCAGAGCCCATCTGTTCATTGTACATCCATCAGATCCAGCAATGCGATGGGTACCTACTTACCTTCAGTACGTATAATTTTTTCTCTCTGCAACGCAATTTTGGCACTGAGCAATTTGATGCAGCATCATATAACAGACTTCTTAATTTAGAGACCAGTCTCTCTAGACTGTCGATCAGAGATATCTTTGCACATATCGTGAACTGAGGCTCAGTCCGAACGGCTCAGAGGTGCTGATACCTACTCTGCCTGCCAGATCTTTAGTTCGAGTGTCAACGCCCCGCTTTCTCGATGAACACACCTCAAAATCTTATACTGTAATGAATTGTCCGAAGGGCCTTCTAAACCCCACAAGTCGAATTGGTTTTTTTTTATCTTGCAAATACAGAGTGGTATATACTCGATCAGCATATACCCAGACCAATACAGGAGTACTACCATCTTTTTACGACGTGCGTGACATGTGAGCTTTTCCGGATCCCTAGACGGGAGGGATGGTCCTGATGATGTACCGTGGGCCTCCTGAAAACGGTACTCCAGATTGGATGGAGACAAGAGCGTACGCATTGATATGAGCATCAACATCAACATTACATGAAGCGGTTATTGCCGATTCCCCCTCCCCTCCCGTGGAGGAAGAGGCAAAGAAATGCCACCGCAGATAGAACAGTACACAACCAATAATCCTACATCCTACGGAATTGCCTTACGGACTGACGTGGAGGCTGGTGTTTGGGCTGATTTTTTTTTCTTTCTTAAAATGTGGAGCACGTACTGATCTACTCTGCTACAAGTTGGTTGTCCGTAGATGTAGCATTGCTCGTACACAACCTCCGTCCGCTCTCTTCCTAATTTCGTATCCGTTACAGGCTTACTACATTCAAGGCGTGCATGACACAGTCTTGAACTAACGCTAGATCAGAATTTTTTTTTCACAAAATTTTTTATTCACATGCGGAAGGGTCTTCCGTCTATGGTTCGAACGATCCCTTATTAACATAAAAGATGTGTTTTTACACCGATAAAAGAATATCACAATCATTTTGGGCATGGATTGATTATCTAACCATGAAGTTCAGATTGATTGTCAAGAGAACACAGTAGCAGTTAGAAACCCAAAGGAGGACATGTAGTTTACCAGGAAGACAAACATACTAGATTGGAAGCCTAACTACAGTTGAACACACTCCAAGAAAATCTTGAAAAGGGGAATATGTAGGAGATATTTTCACCACAAACATCTGAGACAACACCTCTAAAACAACCAAATTCCTAGAGAAAATCCGTCTGGTGAAAGTCACGGCTGGTATCAAATCGATTTTTGAGTAACAGATAAATGGACATGAAAGGCAAATATTCTCAACAAAAAAGACAGAGTATAAGACATTAGTATAGGAGAAAGAATAGAAAGTAAGCACCAAACCTCGGATTATTAAGATCATAAGTCCAAAGAAATCTTAAAGATCTCCAACAAGAAAAGAATAAGATCGAAAGAAAACCACTACAAATAGAGAGATAGAGGGGGAAACCCAGCAAGAATAGCTCAGGAACAAGAAGAACAAGGAGGAGCATCATCTACAGATCTTGAGCAAGCACACTTAGAAAACTACAAAGGTTTTTAGCTAGAACTTTCTAGTAGATGGGTAGAAGGGTAATAATAGAAACATTTGTAGCTAGTGATCATCTGAATCCAAGGAGAGGGAAACTAGTAATAGTAATTCTAGTGCTTAGTACCAGTAGATCATACCTCTACATGATCTTACTACTAGGAAGAAAACACAAACATAGACAAATGATTAAAATTTGTGTACACTCGCTTAAGAGGCTTCACAAATAATTTACCATGGATTGCACCTATACACAACCTAGCTTCAGGAACACATTAATTAGAACTTGGAAGTAAGAAATTAGAGAATACACCAAACTAAGTAACCAACTTTTGCTTCAATTGAAACAACTATAATAAATAAATTCAAATGAGTTCTAAATAGCTGATATTGCAGTTAGAGCAAAAGCATGAAGAAATAAGATCAACACGGGAATAGATAATACATATATGAATAAACATTAATAAGAACTATCTAAAACTGACACCAAAAGGACATAAGATAATACATTAAATGAATAAACACACTTTCCATCTAGCTACAATCCCCATTAGGGAATAACTCTAAAGGGATTCTACCTGATAGAGATTGCAACTAGAGGGAAAAGGTGGATATAGAAATAATGCATCGGTGGTACCACCCTACAATAACTAAGAACACATAGTAACATGAACACTGTTAGTGAAGAACACAGACAATACATGAAAAACTAAATAGACTAGACTAGCAATACTAATCAGGATCAATGACAAAACACAATAATCATGAACATAATACCAATTATGAAACACTAATCTACATACCTGAGATAAACATCTACATCAATATAAAGAAACTAAATTCAAGTAATTCTTAGGTAACACTGACAACAAATACAAAATTTAGTAAATAATTTAAAATGAAACTTAACGACATGCTAATACACATTAAACTAAAATCTAAACTTACTTGAGTTGTGATGTTGACTCCACTTAAAATTTAAATGATCACTGATAGAAAATTAGGAACCCTAATATCAAGAATCATTCGACAACAAGCTAAAAAAGAGATAATCACTAATAATTAGGACCTATAGCCTAATATAAGAACCCTAGAACAAGATAATTATTCATCAAAAAAAGAGAAAACCCTAGAAATTGGGAAAATTTCTAACAGTGAGCCAACATTAGAAATTAGAAAGAAAGAGAAAGTAGATGAGTGTAGAGATTTACCTTCAGAGAGGGGAAACCAAGCTTCACCCTAATTGAGTAGAGAATGAAGGAGGCGGCCATGGCGACAAGAACATAGGGAGCACCCGCAAGGGGGCAACTCGAGCTGCACCAATGCATGCTAGTAGCCGGGCAGCGTCAGAGAGGCAATCCAGTACCTATGCTCATGTCAAAGGGACATCGAAACACCGCACCAACGACACCACTGAAACCCTAACCAGTGTCAGGGTTGCTGGTCGCCGCAAGAGGGCGAGAGAAGAAAATCGAGATGGATAGGAAGGTAGAGTGGGCGAGGAGAGTATTTAGGTAGCACGACGATAGAGCTGGCCGAAGATGGCCAGGGCGGCCATGCGAAGGTGGTGGCGACACGCGGGCGCAAGCTCGTGCAAGGAGAAAAGAGCGAGAAGGGAGAAGGTGTTATGCGGGCCGAGTTCGGCTAGACCCGCACGGGCCAGTCAACTAGTCATTTGAGTGACTAGTGTATGCAATACCCTAAGGGCATTATAGTCATTTAAAAATGTATAAAACCCCTAGTTAAAAATTACTCTCACATAATACGTCACAAAAATAAAAAAAACCTAAAAGTAAGAAATTAAGTGTAGAATCTAAAAAGTATTTTCGATAGATTTTTAAAATTAGTGACATTTTGAATGAAAAAATCAAATTAATAAATAAAGATAATCAAATAAAAATAAAACACATTTCAAGAAATCAATTAATAAAAATACTTCCAAATGGGGGAAAATACAAGGATCTAAAGTCTTTTTTTTGCAATAACTAGAAATATTGTTGAATATAAATTCTAAATTGGATGTTCAATTGAAGAAATACCCTTAAAATTAATAAAAATGCCTGAAAAAGGCTTTAAATTCAAATAATAATCCTAAATATATATACATTCAATTCCAACTTAAAAAGACAAACATTTGAATATTTAAAATTATACAACTTAATTTCGTGAGATGTATGAAAACTTTAAAGTGAAATTCACATTAATATTCTAAAAGTGAAAATAATATGAGAATTCTAAAGTGAAATACATTTTAAATGCAAAACAACTCCAAGACCAATAAAACACTTAATGGGCGGGTGTGAATCAACCAAACATAAATAAACTATTTCATACCTATTCGTCATAGCATACATTTGGATCTTTAAACATTGTCCTTACCAGACAATGATGCTATTTCATTCTTGCTCATGTCCATTGACATATTTTCAAAATACTACAATATCATTGCATTAAAAGAAAGATATTTTATGGATGAAAATTGAATTATGAAATGGAATCATGGTTGGAATATGGGTTGGGAAGCCTGTGGTGGAGACTCGATTGTACCAGGGAAAGCTAATCTAGAATCTAGTTAGTAATTCTTGTGCGGTATAAAAACGTGCTGACCATAGATCCTAGAACGGGACTGGAAAGTCAGTTGTACCTTCCCCTTTTGTATGTCCTCATTCACTAAGCCGGGCTATGATCCAAAGTGGAAATCAGTGGGTGGGGTGCCATAACGTCCCCATCCTATGCTACAGGGTGATGACTTAAGTGTATCAGAAGGGATGGTAATCGAGTGTAGGTCCTGTGTCCGAAACTCATTACAGAGGGTGGACTACGGGACCGTGGGAAAATACGGTGATTGGCTTGAATATTTAACTGAGGCTGGAATCAAGAAAGTTTGAACAGGAAGGCATATCCTATTATGTACTCATGATTAAGATTGTTTGTGGGAAAAGTATCACGCGTCTTGAGAGTGTATAAAACATGACATGCTACTCCCTATTCTGGGAAAGAATTGTGAACGCAGCTGAAAAAGGATTCCATGAAATCCTATATAACCCGTGAATACAAAGAAACATAATTTTTCTAAACTAGAACCTACATTTTCTTGACGCAGAGGCCGGGGCTATGTGCATCGCTTGATGCAGAGGCCGGGGCTCCGCTCCCCATTTCGAAAAAAAGAACCTACATTTTCTAAAAATTCGGATTTCGTAAACTGAATAAGCCTAGGATTCTTATCCACGGATGTAGTTAGTGCATCAAACAATCACGTATTGAACTTGTCGTAGAGTATGTTCATACTCAAAGTGTACTATCTAAAACCCTTGCTTAGGTACCTAGAAGACAAACAGAACTTTTTTAGAGGAATTGAGAGAGAGAGAGAAGAGAGAGAGAGAGGGGTGTTTACTACGAGTCGGGCGTGTGCCCCGCCGCAAGTCGCAAAGCCAAGGCCCTTTTTGTACAAGGATCCTCTATTCCCTTTGTCCCTCGATCGAGTGATTAGCAGTTGACGAGCAAGATCACCAGAGATATTAAAAGGCAAAACCTTGTTCTCTTTGGGGCTATATGGCCTATGTGAACCTTCTTTGTTGGTGGTGGTTACGGAATACTACTGCGCTACTATTACGCCGGTGGGATCGACTGTCTATGTTTGCCTTGACGAGTACCGATCGAGGACCACACGGCATGGTGCTGTTAAAAAAGCAGACGCATTGCATTGCATGCCCTGGGAATAAACCATGTTGCCTTTTGGGTTGGGATCCATACCTATTGATTGGCTTTACCTTTTCTTTACAGTGCATGCGATTCAGAGACGTACGAAAAAGCTGTAGACTTGGGTCGGCGCCCCGTTCATGCTCGCGCCTCCGTTTTCTCTGTTCAACTAGTAGTATGGAATCGGATGTGAACGAGAGCAAATAATAGTTCATCAAAAAAAAAAACGAACGTTATGCCGCAGCAAACCGACTGACAGGACAATGCAAGGCAGGCAGGGCGATCAGAAGCTCGGTGAGCACGCGCCATGCATCCACACCGCTCCATCTCTCCATGGCGCGCACATAAGCACGGTGACCACCTTCGCCGTGCATTATGCATGCCAGCGCAGCGCAGCCGGAGCCGGAGGCGGCGAGGCAGACGACAGATGCAGACGCAACGGTCACTTTTACGCGCGCGGCATACATGGCGCCGCTGACGCGACGTGAGATGTCGCCGCGCGCACGCGATGCGTGGCCTACTATCACTACGACTGTACGGCCGCGTTTGCCCGTGGTTTTTTTTTGTACCGTAGCAGAACGTCTCCTTGCCTAGCGAGCCTCGCGGGAAAAATATGACGGTTTCGCAACGTTTAAAAGTGTCAGGGCGGCAATGCATGCTAGCTTGCGGAGAATGACACATCGGAGGAGGACCGCAGCTCGATCTCCGAAACGAACAAAATCGCAAAGGTGGGTGGGGGCCAAGCGTCACTTTTCCGTTGTGGCCATTTTCCACTACCGTAGAGATCATATTTTGCTTTGATCACCCTGCAGGTGGAGTACAGGAGAATCGAGCACACATGCATGCCCGTGCTCGATGATTATTCCTAGTCGACAGCGCGCATGCTGCTATTCCCTCAATCCTAGCATCTCCAAGGCACGCGCTAAAGCCCGCCCGCGAAAAAAAAAGGGGTGTCATTTTAGTGCGCAGAGGTAGCACAGGTCGGCGCTACAGTAGACGAGCACCGAATGTACTATCTTGCGCGCTGTGCCAAAAAAAAAAAAAATCAGTGCGCGTTTTTTTGCGCTTTTCTCTGCCCCATATCTTGCATACAGTTTGGCAAAACGCTCAACCACCGTCCGAAATATTCCGCGCGTCATCGCCGCCACTCCGGACTCGCGCCTTTGCCAGAGATGGAAGCCTACAACGCGCTCCTCTGACCCCTCCCTACTCTGTCAACTCTGGCGCTGCCACCGAGGGTTGGCATAGCAGGTTCTCAAACCCTAGCGCTGGCGCTGACGCCGCGCACCCAGCCGCCAGAGTGCCCACCGCACGCAACCTGTTCGCCCTGCCACAGCCATCGAACGAGCTCGATGCGTACCCACCGCCTCTGCCGACGAAGGTGAGGAACACCTCCCACAAACGACCGGCCGCTGTCGCGGGCATCGGCGCAAAGAAGGGGAAACCGACGTAGGCAAGTCGGGCGCTACGCGTGTGCCTGCGGAGTTCCATCCTCCACCACCGAGTAGCCACTTCCCGCCAGAGCCAGCGCCGACTCCCCCGCAGCAAGCGCTTGCGAAGTTCCATCCTCCTCCACTGGGTAGCCACTTCCCGCCAGCGCCTGCGGAGTTCCATCCTCCGCCACCAGGTAGCCACTTCCTGCCAGCGCCAGCGCCGCCTCCGCCACAGCAAGCGCCAGCGCCCGCGGACAACATGTTCGAGGAAACGCCCGCAAGGTGAGTTTCCTATTTTTTAGGGGGAATTTGCATGTCGTCGATGATCACAAATTGAAGTGTTTTCTTATTGGTGCAATGTAGTGTCGATGACATATGTTTTCATGTCCACCATGAATGTTGGCTCGTCTCAAACACATGATGAGTACATGTCTCAACAAGCGGAAATACAATCCCACATGTATGTTGGATCCCGACACCATCATTATCATTGGTTTGTTGGAGATTCGTGAAATTTATTTTACAGGAAGACCATTCCACATCGGTCTTGATTCATACGATATTTGTTAGAGAACTGAAACTGATTTGAATCTTGCCAGACAAATTAGAAAAAATAGCCAAAATTAGGAAAAATAACCAAAACTAGAAAAAAAATACAAGTTTCTGTAGTAGAAAAATTAGAAAAAATAACCAAAATTAACAAAATTTTGTAGATACATACAAGTTTCAGTAGATCTAGTAAAAAAACATACAAGTTTCACTGCCAGATACAGCTCGGATTGTTTCCAACTTTCTAGGAGGGCTTAAGTGCAAATGTGTGGTGGCCATCAACTTCGTGGACTCTGCACGAATCTCCAACAATTGTGCGGCACAGAAGATACCGGGGGTCCAACATACGTGTGGGAAATCCCTTCTCCTCAACAAGATACGTATGAAGTGGACGAGGAAAGTGAGGGCTTGCTCGATGGTTCAAAGGAAGAGCGGATAACTACACCATGGAAGAAGACAAACTATTATGCAAGGCATGGTGCGAATTGGTATTGATCCTCTTGTTGGTACCGATCAAAAAAGAGATACATATTGGGTGAGAATCAAGGAGTTCTTCAACAAGAGCAACACAAGTGGCATTGAGTGCTCCGAGCGATCTCTTCGGTCTCGCTGGTCGATCATTAACACTGATTGTCAAAAGTGGTCGGGTGTCTTGGCGGCAGTTAATTCAATGAACCCAAGTGGCACCAATGAAAAGGATTTGGTAAGTTGTGTTTGCTAAAGTTCCATGTGTGCAATATCATGTTCTCCATGCCTAATTTGTTCTTCATGCTTGTAGCTCAACATTGCACAAAATTTGTTTAGAGGTTAAGGAAGGAAGAACAAGAAAGGCAAGGTGATTAAAGGAAAGTCATTTGTGTTGCCCCATTGCTACAAGGTGCTAGAGAAGGAAGAGAAGTGGAAGAACCGTGAAATGTTGGAAGTGCCAAAAGTAGCCAAGGCAACAATCATAGATGATGATGATGATGACGATGCTGATGATGATGAAGCTTCAAGTGATGACACCAAGAGAATCCCTACTCCAAACATGGTAGGAAAACCCAAAAGACCCATTGGAGTTAAACAAGCAAAGTTGTCGTCAGATTGATGACAAGTACGCCATGAGGGGGTCCTCGTGGCGTGCAGAAGAGAGGGGTGTGAGACGTACGGTGTTCCGGGTCAGTGAGCACACAAGTTTACCCAGGTTCGAATCCGCTGGCTTTGGACGGATCCTACTCCTGCTAGCAATCTAGTAATACGGCAGAGCCGGAATATGGGATACAAGGGTTCTCCTGTGCGAGTTGAGGTTGTGATTGTAAGGGGTGCCCTAAAGGCTCTCCCTAGGACGAATTATATAGATATCCGGCCTAGGGTTTACAGGAGAGATCTATCCGGCTACGACTAAGAGTCGGTTACAGAGTACATCTTGAACTACAAGTAACACTATGGGCCTATGTCGGTAAGTCTTCTGGGCCTTCCTATAGCCGGACTGGACTCCGTCTCTTCTCCCTGACTGGGCCGCCCGTGAAGCAAAGTTCTAACCCGAAGTGGGCCACCCTGGTCAGTGAGGAACTGTGAGGATACCCGGAAAGTATATCCCCAACAGCAGCCCCCGGAAGTCTCCAAGATCCAAAGTCGGATTTATCATCGTCTAGCTTGATCTTCGGCTTGCAGAATCTTGAAGGGTTCCTAAAACTTCAAAACAAAAGATACGATCCGGGTCTCAAAAATAAGTCAGACCTATCAATATGTTACTCGGATTTCTAGCTCGCAATTCAAACTAAGCCAGAACTTGGTCTCTGACGTCATCTGACACCAGTCATGGTCAAGTCACGTCACTGACAGACATCCCCTGTCAGCACGACCGTTGGTGGGTACACCTTTCGTGGAATCGAGCCGCCGTTTTAATGCGTGCGTGGAGATCGAGGCGACGTAATCATCACGTGGGAACTTCCCAGTTCTTTCCACGATGCGTGGCGTATTTACTGTGTCATTTGCACGAATCTTGGCGCGGTTCGGTGGTTATAAGGGGTGAGGATTCCCTTTCCCTCATCTTCTTCACCTATTCCCCGTGCCGTTTCCTTCTCCTCCACTTCTCCCACGCGCACAGAGCTCCCTTGCCTCCAGATTCCCAGCGCCGTCCACCCAAGGTACCGGCGCACCGGAAGAATGGCTTCATCATCATCATCCAGCTTGGCAGCGGCAGCAGCGGCGGCGACGGCAACAGAGAAAGAAAGCAACCGCGGGGTTTGGATCCTGTGCGTCCTCGACGATGCCAAGCTCAGCAGTGTGGAGAACGGAGGACTCCTCCACGCCAGCGACTGGCGGAGCGGTTTAGGCGAAACCATCCCCAATCCACACACCGACGAGCGGGTGCACTTCGGCACCCACCTCGACAGAGGTTTGTCTTTCCCTCCCTCGGAATTCTTTTCCGAGGTGATAGATCACTATGGTGTTCAGCTTCACCATCTCCCCCAAACTCTCTTTTAGAGATGAGCGCCTATGCGCCTTTGTGTGATGGATATCTCGTCATTAGGCCGAGTCTCATTCTCTTCCAGTTTTACTTCCATGTCCAGATAAACTCCATCACCGCCGGTAATCCTTACATTACCGACACAATTAGTCTTTCGGTTAGACGTGAGCGTGTCTATCCTAGGATTTTAGCTAGTGAGTGCTGGCGCGTGGTTGACGTGGGAGCTTCTTATTCTTCAGTCCCCGGCAACGGCGTCAGAAAAAGTTGTTGATGGACCAAAATATATCGAGCTCGTTGGGGAACCCCAAGAGGAAGGTATGATGAGCATAGCAGCAAGTTTTCCCTCAGTATGAAACCAAGGTTATCGATCCAATAGGAGCAAGGAAACACCCCAAAGGTGTTGCTAGATGAACGTTGGCAGGGTGCACTACCGGTGCCAGCAGCAACGTGGAGACCTGCACAACACAACCACAGAACTTTGCCCCCAACTTGCGATGAGGTTGTCAATCTCACCGGTTTTGCTGAAAACAAAAGATTAAACGTATCAAATGGAAGAAAGTAATAGTTTGCAGAAAGTAAACACAAAGCAATAAACAGTTTGTGGATTGAATGTAAAAGAAAGGACCGGGGTCCATAGTTCACTAGAGGTGGCTCTCCTTAAGATAGATAACATGCTGGGTGAACAAATTACAGCGGGGCAAATGACAAACATCGAGAAAGCATACAAGCATATACTAATTATCTTGACTCCTTTGAGACTTGATTGGGCATTACAACATTATACATAGACCGTCATCCAACTGCATCTATGACTAATAATCCACCTTCAGGTTATCATCCGAAGCCCCTCCAGTATTAAGTTGCAAGCAACTGATCATTGCATTACGAATTGCGTGTAAAGTAAACAATACGATTGTTCTATGAACAAAGGATTGTTGTTTTCTCCCTAGTAGCAACAGCACATCTAGTACCTTAGAGATTTCTATCACTTCCCCAGATTACAAGAGGCATGAACCCACTATCGAGCATAAATACTAACTCTTGGAGTTGCTACCATCTACTTGGCCAAGATAGCTACTAACAATGGAAAGCATGCAAGATCACAAATAACAAAGACATGATAGAATCAATAATCAATCTGAAATAGCATCTCAATATCCATCGGATCCCCGCAAACACAACATGCGGAATTACAAATAGATGATCTTGATCATGAACGGAGCTCAGAAGATCTATACATGAAAGCACAAAGGAGGAGAACCAGCCATCTAGCTACTACATGGACCCGTAGTCCAGAGATGAACTACTCACGCATCACACCGGAGGCTTGCATGATGATGAAGAAGGCCTCAAGGGTGAATTCCCCTCTACGGCAGGGTGCCGGGAAGAGCTTCAGATCCCTCCCGATCTAGGGATGGAGATGACGGCGGCTACAGACTCTTTCGTGGAATTTTGATCGGGTACTTAGGGTTTCCGTATCAGAGGCAATATATAGGCGAAAGGAGAGGCCGAGGGGGTGCCTGGGCTGGCCACACCACCCCCTGACGCGAGCCAAGCCTGTCCGTGCGGCTAGGCCCCAGCCCCTCTCTGTCTCGTATTCTGGCTCCAAGTGTCCCCCGGTAAAATAATAACTTTGGCTTTTGTCCCATCCAATTCTGAGAATATTCATTTTCTGACTTCCTGAAACCAAAAACAACAGAAAACAGGCAGGTGGCACTGTGGCTCTTGTTAATAGGTTAGTCCAAGAAATCATATGGAAAGTAGTCCAAAGTGTGGACAAAACACAAGAAAATAGATAAAAGCAAGCATGGAACATCAAAAATTATAGATACATTTGCAATGTATCAGTGAGTCGGTCAAACAGTGGCCGACTACCTTTTTTTATCATAAGGATATTCCCGCTCCCGGCAAAGCTACTTTCATCGATGGAGCCGCCACGCCTCAACCATCCTGGGACGAGGCTCCTCCGACTCTCAGCGACGATTTGCTTCTCGCCAAGAGGCGGATCAAGTATCTGATGAAGCACAAGGGACTGAGAGGGTCCGACTTGGTCCAATCTTGGGTGGCACGCCGGATCCAGCCTCTCCAACACCACGGCGACCGACTGATGCATTCCATCACGGTGTCCAAAAATGACTCCTTCCGCATCAGCCCCAAGGCTTTAAAGCCATAGGATTACATAAGCCAGATCAAATGGCTGATAAAGGAGCGGATCAAGAGAAAGATCCCGGATTTGTCCCTGTACATGCATACATCGGAAGACCCTGTAGTGCCGGTAAGCTTTAGCAATAAACCCTTTTTATATGTTTCACCTTTAATTTGTTTCGCAACACTGAGATATTATTTCTTTTCAGCTTGCCGACCTCCCCGAGTCGGATTTGGCTCCTATCGAGGGATATCCTCCCGAGTTTTCTCAGGAGGAGGAATTGGTCCCACTGCCAGACGTTGTGCCCAGGAAGCGCAAAGCTCCGACAGTGGCCATTGGCACAAAGGAAGTGCCAGTTGTGAAGAGGTAACTTTCCACACAACTTCCGCCTTTGTACTTTACTTCATGATTTCTTCCGAGATATAATGTTCTTCATTCTATTACTTTCTCAGAGCTAAGCAACTCATCAAGGGCAAGGGGAAGGGAACTACCTCGAAGCCCCTGCGTCAGACGAAGCTATCTTTGGCTTCTCCTGCCGTGGCTCCTCCGACTCCTGCCCCTCAACCATCTACAGCGCCGGAGATTACTCAATCTCCGACCGTTGCAGAAGATCCGTCTCCCTCAACAGGGCCATCGACCCTTGAGTCACAGACTGACGTCACCATGGGTGACTCAGGTTTTGATAAGGGTGAACCCTCTTCGGGTAATGATCCCTCGGCAGAGACCTTCGCCGAAAATCTCCTAAACAATCCGGGACTTGCCAAATTTGGCTTGTCTCGGAAATCTGCGGAGGAAATCCAGCGGCTGGCCCGGCAATGCCTAGAAAGCCATAATCTCTCTGCCGAAGAAGAAGCACAAGAAGCGGAGGACGTCAAGCACTCCGATCTTCTCGAACAAGTCCACCTTTGCGACGAGGGTTTAAGAGCTGGTGTGCTTCCACCACCTCCGGTTATTCCACTCACCCTCGCCGAGAAGGTTACTACTGAGGTGAACATGTGCCTGAGCAAGCTCACACATGAACATCATGTAAGTCGGAATTCCAACTCACGTTTTTCCTTTATGGTACTTTATATCATATCCTCTAGCCCCCAAGCATGAAATTGGATAAACAATCCGGGTTTATGCTTCTTTTAGGATGCCAAAGAATGAACTAGTGTAGCCCCCAAGGCTCATGCTGATATTAGCTACAATATTAGCCCGAGTCTTTAGTAGACCTCTGACTCTGGGTATTCTGACTTACAGAAAGTTAATTCATATAACCAGGATTTGTTGAATAATGGCTGCAATAAACAGAGAGAGATCAAAGCTCTCCAACTTAAAAATGCCGAGCTTAAAGTTTCCAAGGATGAGGCCAAAGGTAAACTTTCCGAGACTCAAACCTTGTCTTGATTTTTCATAGCCGAATTTTTTTGTTGAACTGTTGTTCTTTTTGACTTACAACACTGATAAAGCAGTCCTGTGCTATGATTGAAGAGGCCAAAAATCTGAAGACCTTGGTGGTGGAAAACAAGGATCTCCGCCGAGAGCTAGACCAGCTTAAGGCAGACCATGAGAAGATCATTGCTCAAGTTATCGAATCCTCCTCCATGGCCACCGTGGAGCGTGATCACAAGATTGCACTCCACGACCAGAAAATCTCGGATCTCAACGACGAGCTTTTCAGAGAGAAGGATATTTCCGAGGCGCTCCGAGCTGAACTCCGGAGTCTTCGTGAAGAGAAAACCAAAGTTGATGACGTCATCTTTGGTATGTATCCATCTTTCTGACTTGTCTACATTCTTCATCTCTTTCGATGTTGAATTTATTTAACCGTTTTATGTTATATGCATAGGTCCTCTGAACTTGACGGACTCCACCTCTGCCGAGCCCCGCACCCACCGGCTTACCCAAGTCGGTGATTTGCTTCATGACTTATGCCAATCCATTGAGGATATTGGCGAAGCTCTCAAGGTTCCGGACATGCATAGCATGTCCGACTTTCAGGTGCGGGACAAGGCAAAGGAGATGCCGCAGCTTGTCCAGGACTGGAACATGTCATACACGTGTTCCGCAGCGCATAACGCTCTCACAATGGTCATGAGCCACCATGGAAGCATGGAAATCTGGCAAGTGACTAGAGGGTACTCTACTGTGGACGAAGACGGCTAGAAGCAGGATATCAAAGCCATCACGGACTCCTGCACCGGATATGGGTGCCACGTAGCTGACTTAACTAGCTACGACACTCCCTTCTTCACCCGCGTGGACACGCCGCCTCCGCCTCCAGAAGAAACAGCCGAAGTTTCCGACGATGAACAAACCGTATCGGATTTGAACATCTCGGAATGTTATCAAGCCGAGGCCGATGCATCCAGCGAGCCGACAACTCCTACCTCTTCTCCTGCATCATAGATCATCAGAAACAAATGTGTTATTCTGAAAACATTATTGGTCTGTAAATATGTAGTATGATACTTTTGCTTAGTGCTAAGTTTTAATCTATTCAGCACTTTTGGCTTAAATTTTTTGTGTGCCTGAAATGTTTACATAAGCACTTATACTTTTTTGTCTACACTCATCGTTTATCTAGCTTTCCGCCTCGTCCCTTTCATGAGTCGGCTAAACTTTCAGGACGGAAACTTTGTCGAGCAACGGAGCTCAATTGCTAAACCAGTTTAAACTCGGAAACAAAGCTGGCTTCCAGTACCAACAGTTCACTACTCGGAAAATACCCGCATCCGGCAATCAGACAAATAACTAAAGTATAGACTAGGAAATTTAGAGTTATACCCGAAGGTAGCATTTTGTAGAATCGGAAATATAAACTAGAACAAACATGAGCATAAAGTACTTTCAAGTATTCTAGGATTTTCGACTGTGACATGATCATTTGGAAATAAGATGGTAAAAACTTCTCAGAAAAAATTGAGGCAATCAAAACTTTTATTTCTCTCAGAACATGTACACATATATGATTACAATGAAGGATAAACTAAGAATAAAATGGACGTAGCTGAGCAATATTCCATGGTCTGTCTAACTCATCCTGATTTGTACTGCCTCCAGCTCTCTTTCTCTTCTTAGTAGCAGGTCTTTCTTTGACTGGCCTCATATCAGTTAAGTAGTACGAACCATTGTGCAATACTCGACTAACCAAGAATGGCCCTTCCCATACTGGGGAAAGTTTGTGCTTTCTTTGTTGCACCAGCCGGAGAACCAAATCGCTCTTATTGAAAGACCGGTTCCTGACTCTCTGGCTATGATACTTGTGCAACTTCTGCTGATAGGCTGTTGATCTCATTTCAGCAACGACGCGAACTTCTTCGACTAAGTCGATATCATTTTGTCGAGAAATCTCGGCATCCTCTTCAATATCCACAGCCACTCTAGGAGAAGTGTGAATCAAATCACTAGGAAGAACTGCTTCTGCGCCATAGACCAAGAAGAAAGGTGTGTATCCAGTTGACCTGTTCGGAGTTATTCGTAAACTCCATATTACAGAAGGTAATTCCTCTGCCCAAGACCCCGCAGCATGTCGTAGTGGTGCTTCGAGTCCCAGTTTTAGGCATTGTAGGATTAAACCATTTGCTCTTTCGACTTGTCTATTAGCCTGCGGATGTGCGACTGACGCAATGTCAAGCCGGATATTTTATTTGTTGCAGAATTCGGCAAGTTCTCCCATAGAGAAATTACTCTCATTGTCCGTGATAATACTATGCGGATAACCATACCGGATTATAACATCCTCGACAAATCTTTTGGATGTTGCACCATCACAACTAGTAACAGGTTTAGCCTCAATCCATTTGGTGAATTTATCCACCATCACTAAGAGGTGAGTAAATCCACTTGGAGCCCGTTTAAATGGTTCTACCATGTCAAGCCCCCAGACCACGAAAGGCCATGTTATAGGTATTGTTCGCAGCTGATCAGCCGGAACGTGAGCTTGTTTGGCGTACTTTTGGCAGCCCTTGCACGTCTTGACCAGCCGTTCGGCATCTGCCTTGGCTGTAAGCTAGAAAAAACCGTGTCAAAAAGCTTTTGCCACTAAAGATTTGGCTGCAGCATGGTGACCACACTCGCCTTCGTGGATTTCTCTTAAGATTTCCACTCCTTCTTCCGGAGATATGCAGCGCTGAAAGATCCTAGATACACTCCGCTTATAGAGCTCACCACTAACTACAGTATAGGCTTTTTCTCGTTGGATGATCTGTCGGTTCAGAACTTCGTCTTCGGGTAATTTTCCATCTACCAAATAGTCAAGGTAGGGTTGAGTCCAGCTGGGAATTACAGCCAGAACTGCTATCAAAGGTGAGTCGGATTTGGTTGGATATTCCTCGTCCACTCCCTTTATTGAGGGAACTTTGAGGTGCTCTAAAAAAGCGCCATCCGGGACCTCTTTCCATGCAGAGCCTATCCAAGATAATGCATCTGCTTCCTCATTTTCTGCTCGAGGGATGTGTTGAACCTCAAACCCTTCGAACAATTTAGATAGATCATCCACGACAACTTTATATGCTGCCATGTGTTTATTTGCATTACAAATATCCGACACTTGCTGAGCAACAAGATCCGAATCTCTATAACACATCAAATGTCAGATGCTGATATCCTTAGCAATCCAGATTCCGTGCAGCAGTGCTTCATACTCGGCAATATTATTTGTCGCTATGAAGTGGATCTACAACACATATAAAAGTTTATCTCCTTGGGGTGATTTGAGAACCACGCCAGCCCTCGAGCCTCCGCGAGCCTTAGAGCCATCAAAATATAGGGTCCAATATTCCGACTCAGGGAGGGTCATATTCTCCTTCGTCTCTGTCCAATCAGCAACAAAGTCGGCAAGGATTTGGGATTTGATTGATGTCCGAGGTTTATACTCAATATCAAAGGCTGAAAGCTCTATGCCCCATTTGGCGACGCATCCTGTGGCGTCACTGATATTGATATATCTCTCATGGGAGCTATGCTCACCACGGTAATTGGATGTTCCTGAAAATAATGCCGTAGCTTACGAGATGCTAAGAACACACCATAAGCTAGCTTTTGATAGTGCGGATAGCGCTGTTTTGATTCTGTTAAGACGTCGCTGAGAAAGTAAGTCGGGCGCTGCACCAAGTGTTCCTGATTTTCCTATGGTCTCTCCACTACCATGACGATACTGACGACTTTGTTTGTCGCAGCAAGATAGAGCAAATGCGGCATTTCCATCCTGGCACTCTCGCGCTTTCTTCGGGTCTCCCCTGATGGTGATCACGCCGTTGGGACCTAGAATTTTCATCATATTGTAAATGTAACACAGACGAGCCATAAAATCCCAGTAAGCCGGGCGTCCGAATATAGCGTGGCACGCGCTCTTGAACGGGACCACTTCGAAGGAAATTGCTTCCGTCCGATAGTTCTTTGGAGTTCCAAAGGTAACATCCAAAGTGATTTCTCCCAGGAAATTTGCTTGTCTTCCTGGGACAACACTGTGAAAGATCACAGAGCTGTGGTTCAGTTGGGTCTCCGAGATCTTCATCCGGCGTAGCGTTTCGACATACAGGATATTGATGTTGCTGCCGCCGTCCATGAGAGTCTTAGAGAAACCATAACCGTCAATAAGTGGATTAACGATTAAGGCGTATTTTCCTCGCCTGTGTAACTTAGGCGGATGATCAGTGCGGTCAAATGTGATTGTTACTTCCGACCAGTCCAAGAATTGAGGGATAGCCGGAACTGTTGCGTTGAGCTCATGTAGAACTACGTTCTTGACCTTTGCTGGTTGAGATCCGAGGAAGGTGACGTACGTGTCTTTCTTGGTCGGAATTTTTTTCTTCCCTTCCGGCTTGGGATTTGAAGCATCAGCTTCCTCCATGTCGGAATCTTCCTTGGTCTCTTTATCCTTTTCGGGATTCTTCTTTCCCTTCTTCCGCTTAGCCCTGTAGCCAGCGGTATCATCTCTCTTAATGTCGTCATTAAAACGACACTCGGCGTTTATGTGGGACGAGCCCCCATTGGCATCTAAGTGATGCACACATGGGTTATTGGCAATGTCGGCCCAAGAGTAGGTTTTGCCGGGTTGCTGGTCTCCTCTACCTTGAACTCTTGACGTCCCACGACCGCGTCCACGGCCACCGCCACGTCCTCCTTATCCTCCAGACCGGAAAGTAGCAGTGACCACTACCGTTTCCGCATTGGGTTTTTCTTCCGAGGTATTCTTGTGCTTCTGAGCTTGTTGCTTTGGTTGTTTTGCTGACTGTGGCACAGTTAAGGCATTAAGTAATCCCTCTGCGTCGTCGTCAGCATTTGCATACTTGCTTGCTGTTTCTATCATCTCTGCCAAATCAGTGACTTTGTCACACTTCAAGCGATGACGTAATAAACCATTTGGGAGACCTGCAATGAAAGCTTCAATCGCAGTTTGGTCATTTACTCCTTTACATGAGTTTTTGGTGTCGATCCATCGTTCGAGATAATCTCGACAAGTTTCTCCGGCTTTCTGGGTGCAACTCTATAGGTCTCCTACCGTACAGGGCCTCCGGTATGTGTCTTCGAAATTCTGAAAGAACGCGCTTTGTATGTCATACCAGTTGTGGATGGTGTTCTCCGGAAGTTCATTGAGCCATGATCGTGCCGTCTTCCGCAACATAAGTGGGAGGTATCGGGTTGCGACCAGGCTGTTTTCGCCTTTGGCGATGCAGCAAGCTTGGAAAAAGTCCTAGAGCCAAGTATCTGGCCGAGCTATGCTGTCGTAGGCTTGCATATGTCTTGAGATAATAAATCCTTCCGAGAATTTTATAGCTCTTATGCGTGGTCCGAAGCACTTTGGGCCCACGAATATATCATCATTTTCATAGCGCCGCGCCTCTATATTGGAGTTGATCCTGTGCCTTGCGTCATTTGGGGATAGAGACCGTCCTGAGTGACGGCTATGGATGCGGTGCCTTGGAGCTGGACTTTGGCCTCTGCCACCACCTCCTCCACCACGACACCCTCCTTGGCCTCCTTGGGAGCCGTTGTGATGGATACTTGGTGGAAAGGGTGGAGCAGCTGGGTTATTTCCAGCTGAACGCTGGCCTCCGTCCGGAGGGTCATTATTCCGGTTCCAGGGAGGGTCTTCATTGTGACGAGCCCCCTGCCGGTTTGTCTCGGCGCGGTGTCTGTCGTTTCCTCGCCCATCAGCCGGATGGCTTGCCTATCTAGGAGGTGGCATTCTTTGTCGGTCCTCCTCCTGACGTTTCTCTTTATCTTCTTCCCTGCAATCTTTCGAATCTCGCCGGGGAGGATTCCTCGGATTCAATGCAGCGATTGCCTCTTGCTCCGCAACTGGGTTAACGTTACGCCAGTCACGTGCAGCTTTGTGGTGCTGTCCTGAAGATCCGGTTCTTGAGTAGTTGTCTTCCCGACGGTCAGAACGATGGTGTTGTTCCGGAACACGTTGGGGTCTTACGTCAGCCTAGGCCGGATCTGTGCGACATTGGTCAGAATGAGAGACCAGCCTTTGGCTTCCGGACAGGGTGACCTTTTGCTGCTCCAGGCCCTTGTTGAGTAGCTTAATGCCCAATCGGATTTGTTCCGGGCCTGGATTAGCCGATAGGATTTCTCGAGCTACAACAGTGTTCTGTACTAGTGTCGGATACACCCAATCCCCATTGCTGTCGCGCCGAGGCATCCCATGTTCTCCTCCAAAGAGGACTTTGTGAATCTACGAGAACTGGTCGTCATGAGTATGACGTTTCCTGGACTTCTAATGTTGCCTGGAGTTGTACTTCTCCGTAGTTGCCATGCGTTTCTTTTCTTCCTCGAGATTTTTGGCTTCATCGAGGAGTACTTGGTGATGCGCTTCTAGGGCCTGGGCCTTTCGTCCAGCTCTTCAGCAGTGAGTTCTACAGCTATAGGAATAGGTGTGGTTAATGCAACATCGATGAGTTTATGCGCACCTTCAGTGATCACGTGTCCATCCACCGACTCTTCTTTGGGATTGTCTGGGATGAGTGCTCCATCCGAGTCTTCCCCGTATTCCTCGGCAATCACCTCCTCTGCCGGAGGATCTTTTGCTGGGGTCTTGTTTTTCTTGTTCTTCTTCTTTGCCTTCTTGGCAGCGTCGGTAGCAAAGACGGCTTTGGGCCCATTTCCCGGAGTCAAACTTTGATCGGTACTTTCGGCCATTTGGTTCTCGGGGTTATCTCCGAGATCCATGTTGTCCTGTGCTTTGGGAGATATTTCTCTGTCTCCTTCATCCATGTCTTCTCCTTTTGCAACAGCTATGGAGTTAACCTCCTCTTCATATTCCGGGGAGAACTTCCGAAAATCTGCCGACATCATCGAGTCATCCGAGGATGCCGGTAATTCGATGCTTGTTCCGATAGCCTCCAGCACGGAGTCGATGGTATCTCCAGCATCAGTGGAGCCGGATCCGGAGCCCACATATCCGACAAAGTGCGACGTGCCCCTCCTGAGATAACTGCGGTCTTTGTAGTAGGCTTCGTCGAAACGTTTGATGGTCTCGAGGATTTCGTCTACGCCTGAGTTTTGCATCATCATGTGTCTTAGTGTGTATCTCAGGAAAGGCCTGTCCGTCCCGGCATCCTCAGAGCCAGAACCATCGTTCTTGCTATGCTCCTCCTGGATTTCGACTTCAGCGGGTGGGTCGATCTGGGATTCGGTCTCTCCAGGGAGATCCACTCCAAATTCAACTTGGACTGCCAGGTTTGCTTCAGGCTCGGATTTCTCCACTATCTCCACAAATGGTGCGGGCTGGGTGGGATTAGGGTTTTCTGAGATCCGGAATTCTGCCGCCTACACGGACAAAGGGGACCCAGAAACTTCTTCTGCATCTATCATCACCGCTGGGGTGGGTGGGGCAGGTTCAACGAAACTGGTGTAAACATCGATCTCACCAAAAGACATGATGGTGTATGTGGTCACGGCTTCCCTAGCCGGAATCCAAGTCTCGTCGAGAACGATGAGAGGGACGTCGCTGGCATAGAGGATGCGACCAACGGCGATAGTTTCGCCGATTCCAATTCTTGCAGATTCCGCTCGGAACGCAGATCTGAAGCTCACTTGCCCCACGGTGGGCGCCAACTGTCGTCGAATTAATGACAAGTATGCCATGAGGGGGTCCTCGAGGCGTGCAGAAGAGAGGGGCGTGAGACGTACGGTGTTTCGGGATGGTGAGCACACAAGTTTACCCAGGTTCGAATCCGCCGGCTTTGGACGGATCCTACTCCTGCTAGCAATCCAGTAATACGGCAGAGTCAGAATATGGGTTACAAGGGTTCGTCTGTGCGAGTTGAGGTTGTGATTGTAAGGGGTGCCCTAAAGGCTCTCCCTAGGATGTCTTATATGGATATCCGGCCTAGGGTTTACAGGAGAGATCTATCCGGCTACGACTAAGAGTCGGTTACAGAGTACATCTTGAACTACAAGTAACACTATGGGCCTATGTCGGTAAGTCTTCTGGGCCTTCCTATAGCCGGACTGGACTCCGTCTCTTCTCCCTGACTGGGCCGCCCGTGTAGCAAAGTTCTAACCCAAAGTGGGCCACCCTGGTCAGTGAGGAACTGTGAGGATACCCGGTAAGTATATACCCAACAAAAGCCAAGGCAAAGAAAGCCAGGATGATGACACAAAGAAGGCAATGGATGAACTTGTGAGTGCAAGAAAAGAAGCCAATGATGATAGGAGGACGTGTAGGGACAAGGAGTCGGCATTGGAGGAGAGGAGTGCGGCCGCCGAGGAGAGGAGATTGGCATTGGAGGAGAAGAAGGTTGCCATGGAAGAACATGCCCGAATCATGGAGGAAGAGAAGGCTCTTTTATTCATGGGCACTTCCAATCTCAATGAAAGGTAAAAAGAATATGTGATATGTGCCGTGATGAAGTGTTGGATAAAAAGAGGATGATGGCAAAAATGGTGAGTGGGTTTGGAGGTATGAGTGCACCCATGGGTGGCTTGGGGGCATGAAAGCAACTCCCGGAGGCTTTGAAGGGATGAGTTCACCCATGGGTGGCGTTGGAGGCATGGAAGCAACACCGGGGGCTTTTGGAGGCATGGGAGCAACCTCGGGAGGCTTTAGGGCGATGAGTGCATCCATGGCTGGCTTTGTAGGCATGAGTGCGCCTCCGGGAGGGTATGGAACCTATGGCGGCATGGGTGGCGTCGGTGGCATGGCACCACCATGGAGTGGATTTATGGCCTCTATGGTTGCTCCAATGCCTCCCACGAGTGATGCCTACGGAGACTCAACGACGCACGTCAACACCATCCATATTTCAAATGATGATGAAGCACACAATGGTGATGGAACCGATTACAACGATGTTGATCACAATGGTCGGCACCGTCAACTTGGCGAGGTTGTGGGCCCTCCTTGCCAGTTTTCCGTGGGCTTTCCCTTTCCTGTGAGTTGTCCTGCTATTTTGCCATGCGTCGTTCGTTGGCGTGTGTCTTTTTCTATTTTTGCCGCGCACTTTCGCGTTGCCGTGTGTTCCGCATAGTTTTTCCGTGCGGTTTTCAGAAGGTCACACGACAAACGTATCTTTGCCGTCGCCGTGTTTTCCAGTAGTGCGTATATCATGCTATGTAGGATGAGGGTATAGCAGCGGGTGTATTCCTTTCACACGGTTGACTTTTTACAACCATTTATTTCAAAATCTTGTCTACTGGGTTGAAGAGAGCTTCAACCTTTTCAAGATCAGATGTTTCGGGTTTTTTAAACGTAGACAAAAGCTTTGCCCTTTTCACTTAGTTAAGAAAGGAGAGTGCCAAGTATAAGAATAAAATGGAAATTCCACAAAGTCTCACTCTCGCGGTATCAAATTACTCGTGCTCTTAGCGCTGGCTAACACCCACAAACTTGCCACTTGCTTAATCTTTCATAATATGACCGACGGAGGAGCGTGCGAGTTGTTGAAGAACCATGCGTTGCGCTTGTTCCAAATTTCCCAAGAGGCGAGAAGAGTGACATAAGCCAAAACTCTGCGCTTCGTCATGATGGACCACCAAGAGGATATAGGTTGCGTCGAGCAATTTTGACATACCAAGCCAATCCTTGATTAGGCCCGAAATCCTTACAATGAATAAACAATGAACGAAGAGATGTTCCACCGATTTCCTCACACTCTTTCAAAACGGGCAAGTCCCACAATTTGGCCACCCCCTCTTCTCAAGGCTCGGTCCAACTGCAAGCCTATTCTACAAAGCTAGCCAAGCGAAGAACTTGACTTTGGGAGGTGCCTAAATCTTCCAAACCAAGGAGCAAAGGGGAGATGCGGTTGCACCAAAAAATCGGCCCTTGTAGGTGGAATTAGTCGTGTATTGCCTACTTTCGGTTAGGGGTTAGGGTCCAGACGATATCATCCGCGCACCTTATCTTGCAAGTTGACCTTAAGTTAAATCCAAAGAGAAACATACTGATAGATGTGATCCATCGAAAGGTCCGCGGTCCTGTTGATCTTGAAAATCCAAATCGTCATAATGGAGAGCTTGCTTGACGTTTCAATTCTTCCTATAATATTATCTTGTAAATAAGAGGTGCAATGTATGTAGGTTTTCGCCTGTTGAGCCACGGTGCTTCGAAAAATGAGTTTTCTCCCTATTTCCCAAAATGATGCGAGTGGCGGCATAAAAGAGGTTCATGTCCGTGCCGTTGCAAGGGTTATCCAAGCCAACCCGAATTTTCGTTGGGTCCTTCCATTCAAGCTATGACCATCTCAAACGAAGGGCTCTAGCAAACAATAGATGTTTCGAGTTAGAAGTTTGAGCCTATGAACTTAATTTAGAATTGTGAGTTGAGAAACTGGAACAACATTAACTTTAGAAATTTTATCTTCACTATAGCGACTAAATAAGAGTAATTTCACTAGTTCACATCAGCTTCAGAAATGAATTCCCAACACGCACATCGATATAAATATCCAAGCGCTACATCTGCATATGGGTGCGCATAGTTCACATAAGCTTGGCAAATATATTTCTGGCGTACAACTGAGTGAAACATCACAAACATTGTCTACGCAGGCAAATGGACTACGGTGGTCTAGAGTAATATTACAATGTACTAGATTGGCTTATTTAGTACCCAACGGCTGAACATTGCGAAGCACCTCTCAGGCTCGTACTCAGGCGCAGTGTGCCCCGCTCCCTGCAAACCCAATACGGAGCAGCAATGTAAAACCGGTGATCTACTAAATCATAGATGGCACAACTGCACACAGAAGAAAGGCGATAATAACTTTCTTACCTTTACGGTTGTGAATGTCATGTTGTTCGAGTAAGTTATGGTGAATCTGCAAACCAGCGAAGAGAGCAAAAACTCATTGTTAGCATTTTAAAAGAAAAGCTAAGCATGTAACCAGAGGGAAATGATGGCGAACCCAGCAGACTGGCCATGGAGATGCCAAGCCCTCCAGTCGTCCACGATGGGGAAACCGAGCGACCTCACCCACGCCTGCGTCCCCAGGAACGGCACAACCGAATCGTGGTCGCCGCTGACATTGATACCAAACAATATCCCATTATTTATACCTAATATTTCAGCTTGCTCACTTCGATCGATCCTAATTTATGTAGTACAGTAATAACAAACAAATTGGTATAATGGTATACAATTTCATCCTATCACAGACCTGTATACAAGTGCACGGTAGCCCTTGGCCGTAACGTTCCGGTGGTACTGGATGCTGCTCTGGATGTCTCTGCTGTACGGCATGTCGCCATTGCGGCACCTCACCCACTCATCCACAGTCCCCTGCTTGATCCCGAGGGCGTCGCGGGTGCGCTCGTCGTTCGCCCAGAAATACGACAGGTAGTGGACGTAGTGCTGATCCACCCATGATCACATTCACATCAATCCAATGAAATGGAACACATAGTAAGGTAGAGGTTTTAGCATGGATATGATGCAGACTTACAACGCAGTCAAGTGGAGGACGAACTGGTGGATTCTTCACTCTTTTGTCCATTTTGATTCCAGCTTCCTCGCTTAACATCTTCCTGCCCGAACCAGCTGGATCTTCGGTCTCGGCGGCTGGTCCAACAGATGCATAAACACATTTGTCCGCCAAAATCTGGGCCGAATTAACTTCCGAGAGGAGCTGCAGTTGGATGAAGAACAACGTGCGTTGTGCAACCTTCAGTACTCGATGGGTCAGATACTATAGTACCCCATACATGGAGTAAAAGGAATCCGGGCGTGTACTCACGGTATGGAAAGTACCCAGAGCTTGAGCACACAACAAGTTTGTAGGATTCTTGTAGTCCTGTCCTTGACAGTGCCCCAATATCGTCTGTATGAAAAATAATAGAAGGTGTATTTACAACACTTCAATTGCTACATACTCCGCTAGTTGCATTGTAGATATGTACAGATGGACGGGAATGGCGGATCCAGGTGAGTTTAATTACCTCATACAGTTGATCTGATATTATACCGAATCCGTGAGCATATGGCACTTTAGAGCTAACATCGATCATTTCCCCTGTTACTGGGTTACCTATTAGATAGCCCTGGTAGTGACAAAACGAACATAAATAAGACATCCAATACGTCATGCATGTAGACAACTACGACATGTTTCCCCTTTTCGAAAAAAAAAGACAACTACGACATGTAGAAAATAAAGATTCACATTAGCTACAACTACATGGTGTATTGTGTTGCAGAGGCTAGGTGTAATTGGTATCTACGTGATATTAATATATACTTCTTTCAAAAAAAAATGGTGTATTGTGGTCCTTTAGATCTTATTCCATCGGAGCTGGTACTAAATCCTAAGAGAATGGTGTTAACAAGGTGTGCTAATTAACTCTTATGCAAAGTTAGTGATTTTAAAAACCCTGTGATAACACGTCAATGGGTTGATACAAAAAAGATCTGGGCATCTGACGTCTGACAAATTTTGTGTATCCCGCTCCCGACATGAGATGGAAGGTTTATTATAAATAGTATGGTACGTCTCTAAGTAGTGAGACCTTCTCAGAATCTCAGTACAGTTGACGAACCCTGAGAAACTGGATGACCAAAATGGTAACACACATGTAAGCTACTATACCTCCACATGGGAGGCCTGGTGGAATTCTAATTGGCATTAATTCAGAAACACTTCAAGTTATGAATGTGGAGACGGGAGATATCCGTGTTAAGTTGCACATGCGATCTAAACATGATGATTTTGGATGGATCCTTATGACGGTTTATGGAGTCGCTCAGGATATACACAAACCTCTCTTTTTATCAGAAATAGTACGGTTGTGTGAGACGGAGTCAGTACCCATGTTGTTACGGGGTGATTTCAATATCTTACGTAAAAGCGGAGAGAAAAGCAATGATAATTATAATTCTCGATGGCCGGCCTTTATGTTTAATACGCTCATCGAGAACATGGAACTTAGAGAAATTGCTCTCTCTAGTCGACGGTTTACATGGGCTAATAGAAAAGATAATCCAACTTATGAAAAATTGGATCGCATCCTTGCTAGTGTCGAATGGAAACAAAAATTCCTTGCCGAGTTTTATCAAACTTTTTGGGATGTCACAGAAAATGATGGGCTCTCTTGATCAGTTGAAAACATAAGAATTGCCTCTGTTTAAATTGACATTCGGAGTCATTACACTTCTACCCCCAAAAAATGTCGTGCAAATACAACAATATACCTATATGTCTACTCAATGTTAGCTTCAAAGTTTTTAGTAAGGTGGATAATGATCGCATTACTAAGTTGTCTAATTAGACCTACCCAAACCTCCTTTATGCCGAGGCAACATATCCTAGAAGGAGTTGTCATTTTGCATGAGACTATCCACGAGCTTCATCGTAAGAAGTTGGATGATGTAATTTTCGAAATTGATTTTTAAAAAGCATATGCCAAAGTGAAGTGGCCGTTCTTTTGCAACAAGCGCTATGCATGAAGGAGTTTGTTCCTCAATGGTGTGAGTTGATTAAACAAGTTGTGCAAGACGGTAGTGTTGGAGTAAGGGTAAATGATAATACTGGCCATTATTTTTAAACTAGAAAAGGTTTGAGACAAGGTGATCTTTTGTCTCCAATCATGTTCAACATTGTTGTTGATATGCTCGATATTGCAATTGCTCGTGCAAAAGAGGATGGCCAAGTTGAAAGTCTCATCCCACACTTGCTGGATGGTGGGGTTTCTATTCTTTAGTACGCAGATACCATACTTTTATAGAACATGATCTATAGAAGGCTGATAATATGAAGCTAATACTCTCCAACTTTGAACAATTGTCACGCTTAAAAATTAACTTTAACAAGAGTCAAATTTTCTGTTTTGGTAAAGAAAAAGAAATGGAATTAAAGTATAGGTGGATTTTTAGCTGTGAATCTGGTTCTCTTCCTTTGTGGTATCTTGGAGTACCAATCCATTATAGAAACTTGAGGAATTCAGAATGGAATCCTTTGGAGAGATGTTTTCAATCCAATCTAGGCTATTGGCGAGGGAAATTGCTATCCTATGGGTTCTAATTAACTCGGGTTTGACTAGTCTTCCATGGTTTATGCTTTCTTCTTTTAGAAATTCCTAAGGGAGTGAGAATACGCCCGGACTTCTTTAGATCTAGATTTTTTGGCAAAGTATGGATACTAAGAAGAAATATAGATTATCAAAATGGAACATTGTATGCCACTAAAGATCAGTTTTATTTTGGCATGGAGGTACTTTAGATTAAGAATAAGTGTTTACTTAAAAACCTTGTCTCACGTAGAAGGAAAACCTACATACTACCCATTTTGGAAAGGTCTTATGCGAGTGAAGATTTTTTTTGCTGATGGCTTTTTAAACATCGGCAATGGTGAAAGTGTTTGGGAAGATGTTCGGTTATGTAATACATCACTTGCAGAACAATATCCATCCTTGTACAATATTGTTCGAAAGAAAATTGTCATGGTGACTAATATCCTTGCACAAACACCTCTTAAAGTTGCTTTTAAAAGAGGTTTGATTGGTAATAAGTGGACACGATGGTTACACTTATGTCGGTGTCTAATGATGATTCACCTTACTGATAATCCTTATAAATTTATGTGGAAACTAACTACCATGGGTATTTTTACTGTTAAGTCTATGTACCTAGATCAAATGAATGGTAATACACGATTCTTACACATAACTATCTTTGGAAGTTAAAATTCCACTAAAAATTAAAATATTCATGTGGTTTCTTAAGAATAAAGTCCTTATGACTAAAGATAACCTGGTTAAGCGCAGACGGATTAGATGTAAGAAATGTTGCTTTTGTGATTCAATGAAATCTATAGATGATTTTTTCTTTAATGCCCATTTTCTTGCATCATTTGGCGAATTATTCAGTTCACTTGTAATACATCTTGACCATCCAATATTACAAACATGTTTGGAAATTGGCTAAACGGGGTTGATAAGAGGAATAAAGCTAGATTACGCATTGAAGTGCCTGCTTTATGTTTGTCCATATGGACATCCAGAAATGACATTGTCTTTAATAAATAAACGGTACTAATTTTTTGCAGGTTATTCGATTAGTGGCGCATTGGATACAACTATGGTCCTACTTTCTCCCGACAGATTAGCGGGAGCCCATGGATGTTGGATACAACCGACCGTTGATGGTTGCTGAGGACGTCTATTTCCTGTCTAAAGGCTAGCGTCACACTAGTAGACTCTAAAATGGATAGCTTTTTGTTGCTTCTCTTTTTTGGATGGTTGGTACTTGTTTCAACCTTATCTGGCCCGCGGATATTTTTTAAATCTTTTTTTTGAACTATGCAATAAATAAGGTTATGTGATCACTTGATGCATAGACTGGGGCTTCCCTCCCAATTTTTTTTGAATGTAAGCTAATGTGCACGAATGGAAATATGGAACAGTCGGACGGCCAGTATTAGTCCTCTGTTTTGGAGAGGGCAGGGAGAAAAAACAACAATCAATGAACAGAAAAACCGACATATCACCATGCGAAAAATATTTCTGATGACAAAATACAAGCTCTTAGCAGTAGTGTTGACAGAAAGAAGTTGAATGTAAGTAGTCGTTGGACAAGAATTATGATGTGTAGATACCTTGAGATTGAGAAGAGGTCTCCTTCCGGCTTCAATACCTGAAGGGATAAAAGCATGATGATGACGATCGACCACTCTTTAACAAACAAACCACAGAGAGATAGAGTTGACCCTAGCGAATATATATCTTTTTTACTTTGACAGTGGTTACCAAGTTACCATGTGGTGAACTCAGCGAATTAAGTTGAGTACAAGGACATGCTCACTGATGCATGGGTGAAAATGTACATCCATATGGTCCGTACCTACCTTCTGTAATCTTTTGTGCGATGAATGGTACAACTTTCCCAGCCAAGGAGTCTCCCCCGATGTAGAGTAGACTGGAGAGAAACTTGGGATGCTCGGTGAGCCACTGGACAAGGTGACAAAAGATCAAACGGCAGGACAGATACAGCCAACCTATACACTGAATGAATTGCAACAAATTGGTGGATGGGCGTGGCTGCTTAGCCGGTAAGCAGTTAGGTTTGCGTGGCAGTATCACCTACCTTGATGAGGAACTCATGGAGCTGCAAAGAGGACGATACTTCCCCAACATCATCGTAGCCTTGGGATTGCTTGGAAAAGGAAAATCCTGTCCCGACCGGCGAATCAACAAAGAGGATATGTGCCACCTGCAAATGGGCGTTGCAAGACTGGACTAAACCTGAATATGTAATGTGGGTAGCTGCATATGCAGAGTAAGTAGTGCAAATTAAACATGAGACTGACCTTGGTCCATGAGTTCGGATTGATTTCCAGGCTCGGCATGGTGCCGTTGTATGGCTCTGTGACGAATTGGAATGGACCTGCAGTGGCGGTGGAGGGTGGACGTATGTGTATGATATGACGTAGAGAGTAATGACGAGTCGTAGAGAGTGCAGACAAAATGTACCGATCCCGAAGGCGAGGCCGCTGAGCACGGTGCAGTGGTCGCCGCCGGTGAGCCAGAGGAGGAAAGGGTCATTCTTGCCGCCGGCCTCCGACTCGACGAAGTAGTAGAAAAGCTCGGCGCCGTTGTCCTCGTCCACCTCCACGTACCTTAGGATTAAGCGGCGGAATATTAGATTCAATATGAGTCTATCGCAAACGGAATCGCACCACCTATGCTGTCGTGGTGCGTGCAAAAATAACTGAAGAACGAGCGAGAATGGCGACTCTACCCAGTCTCGAGGTGGAAGGGGAGGCGGCCGTGGAACCCTGGGAGGCTGGTCACTACCTTAGAACTGGAAGCTGCCGCGGCGAGGGCGAGCTGCCGCCGGGTAAGCGTGGCCGAGAGCAGGAAGCAGAACAGCAGGAGAAGCCGCCGGATCATGCTGCTCAATTGGAGAGTAGTGCTCCACTGATTTCTTTTTTGTTTGGGTTGTTCTCCTGGTTGGGTTGGGAAGAAGACTCAGAGGTGTCTAGAATCCACTTTCTACTCAGAGGTGGGACGCCAAGGCTGTGACCTGTGAGAGACTCCAAGGCGGCGAGATAGAGGTATTTCCATTTTTCAACCCCGCAAACATATGTGCAGCACATGTCGTTAATTGGCATTAGAACAACGAATATGCGTGAGCCATACCACCGTGTGTCTTCTTACCTGGTAATAATATAATAGTTTTTCTAAAACATGTAAAGATGTTGCTTTACTCCCCGCTATATTAATATTGCAAACGACCGATACGATGTTCCGAACCACGCTGGGGCAAAAAAAAAAAAACAAGAAGAGAGAAAAGAAAATAAAGCCGACATCGGCGATGTGACGAAAACGGAGGTAACTCGCAACCATTGCGCCCACCGGAGAAGTACCACCACAAATCTAGCATACCAAAACGCCGTGTACCAAGCAGCACCTCCAAGAAGGAAAGTGATGATGACGACAGTACTGCCCGGACTAGTCCTAGGGTTTCCCCCGGTACGCTACGGGAGGTGGGGAAGAGCTACACCCGACGCCCTTCAGGAAGGATGTTGATACTCGCAGGCGTCGCGGCGTCAGTGTCAAAGTGACAAGGATTTCTCCCGACCTCTCACCCACTGACATGGGTATGCCTAATAGGCACTCAACTACAGTGTACCTGGTGCAGCTCGACGGAAGGCCCACTCGACGAATCGCCAAGGTCCATGACGCCTATGACGGTTCGACTGGTACGAAGCCCATATGGATACAGACTCCCAAACGCACAAGACAAGGAAAGCTCAAGACTAGAGTTCTAATCCAACTTGTAACCAACTCGTATTGGTACCTGAGACCTAGCCCCCCATATATAAAGGCTAAGAGGGTCCAACGAGAAGGCAATCTATCCTCTCTATCAACCTCTCAATCACAACACGCTACGCCACAATAGATCTAGAGATCGCGACTCCCCCAATAGATAGATCTACGATCTCCCATACGCCATATCCAATCTGCGCGACACCGCCATCGGCAACCTTGTAATCCTTCAGATCATCATCAATCAAGAGCAGACAAGCAGGAGTAGGGTCCTCTACGAGGCCTGAACCTAGGTAAACCTTGCGTCCCTGTGTGCTTGTTTGCTAGCCGTACCGAGATTTCCAGCGCTTCTCAATTCCTGAACCTAAGTCCATAACAATGGGCATTGATGAGTTAAACCCTCGTCAATTGGCGCCGTCTGTGGGAACTGGGAGTGCTGATGTTGCGATCTCGACGGTTCCATCACCGGCAATCTACGATTCGATAACTACCGGGAAACAGATCTACTCCGGATCCCATGCGTCATCATCTAGACTGGATCGCTCGTCGTCTATGGCGGCCAGATCGCATCTGGCAGACAATTCACCGTGGATGCATCGACATCTTCATCAGCAGGATCGGTGGTAGCGTTGCTGGGATTTTCTCGCCAATACATTGGTGTGGCCGGCAGCCTTCTATGTATTTTCCGCTTGAAAGGGCAGCCAAACAGTGAAAGTTTTCGCTCAGACGGACGCAGTGCCGATTCGAATCCAAAGGGACACCAAAATCCTATGAAGAAAAAATTCACTAGATGCTACTACGGCTGCTCACTACGGACCAAGCTAGCGTGAGAATCGAGGCCACATGCAAAACAAAACAAAATCCATCGTGAAGACCTCTTGATGGAGAAGTCTTGATGAGATTGTGTCAGGCAGACCGATCCGAATAAAAAAAGCAGGCGGTCGTGATGCCGTGATGGAGTAACATAAAATTATTGAAAGCTAGACGATTCAGATCCTGAAGCTTTGTTTATTCTGGATAAAAAGAAGTCATTAGCGTGGATCCATGCAATGAACACATTAAAGGGAAAATTGAAATCGGATCAACCACGTGACGTTGTGTCCGTCTGAAAAAAGCCTAAGCGGATTATGCCGCACAAAATTCCGTCGGAAGAAAAATTGATGAGTCAGATGTGTCGATTCCGTATGCTGCGACGACTCGACTCCAGATGACAAAAAATCAGATGACTCCCGCGCCAACTCTTGTTCGCCACGTCAACCACACATCTACAAGCACTCAGGACCGGCGACTGCCCGCGACTCCGAGCGGTTTGAGTTCAAGCATTGTCAACTTCTCCACGTGACTCTGTCAGAGCGCACTGATTTTGCGCCCGGGGATGCATCGATTCCGCCGCGCGACCCATTGCGCCCTTCGACTGCGGTGACCCATTGCGCCCTTCGACTAAGGTGACCCATTGCGCCCTTCGGCTCGCGGCCCGGGCGCTACGCCGATCTGCTATGATATTCAGTTGTGATAAACCGCTGCCGCCATCGCCTTCGGCGACTCGCTATTGCATCAACTCCGGTCTGTCGCACTGGCTCTCGGATGTCGCCTCGACTACATCGACAACATCGAATCTACACTCGGGGGCTCCGTCGACTCCGCCGCGAGGCCCGTTACCTCCTTCGGCTACGGTGACTCACTACGGTCTCCGACTCCGCCCATCTACTGAGTCTTCGACTCCATCACGCGACTCGCTGCAGTCTTCAGCTGCGGTCTTCGGGTGAGGTGACCCGATACGGTCTTCGACTGCTGTGGCCCGTTATAGTCTTCATATACGGCGATTCGTCATCACCACGCAACTCCGATCCGCCGCGTCGACTACGTCCGCCGCGTGACTCGCTGCCACGTCAACTCTAGTCTTCGACTCTAGTGATTCGCTATGATATTCGACTCGGGGGCTCCCTCCGCTTCGGCGACCTGCCTTAGTCTTCAACTTCAACGACCGGCTGCGGTCTTCATATCGAGTGACTCAGGGGCTCCCTCGACTCCTGCGACCACGAGCCGTTACAATCTCCGACTCCCATGGCCCGCCAATCGCATCAGATCTTGCGACTCGTTCATCACGACAACTATCAATAAAGCTAAGTTTCTCTCTACTTAGAGCTGATTTCTTTTTAACTCGCACTCGATACACTCGGGGGTTGCGCCCTCTTCGAGTAACCTAATGTGCCATCGACTCCACGCACTCGAGCACCTCATACGCGATAGCCCGAATAGCTGATTCTGCCTGATCGTCGAATCCTTGAACTCCGAGTGCCTCGGCAAGGTACTGAGACTAAGGGTAATCAGGCTAACGAAAAGGCCTAGCATACAGTGCAAAAGTGTCGACTCGATTGGCACCAGAATCTTACTTTAGAAACCAGTGTGCAACTATTCTTTATAAGATACAAGTACTTCACAATTCTTAATGTTTTATGCAGCTTATAAGAATGTCGATTGCGTCGAGCTATTCTACTAGGTCCTCCAACAGGAGTCGACAAAACAACTGGCTACGCCATACACTCAAGACCCGAGTCGAGTTCTTCCTCGGATGGTTGCATCGCTTGATGCTACAAAGACGCGGTGCTAACAACGCACCCGACAGAAGTGACTGTGTCGACTCCCACTGCATCGTCGATTCAAGCTCCTTATGCGTGACACGCTGACTCGATGCACTTTCGGGTCAGTGGTTTCTCCTCGCATGATTTTCGACTACCACTGCAAGATATAAGACTCGAGTCTCTGCCCGAGTCTACGACTCTGCCAGACACTCGGGGGCTACTCCAAACTGGAGCGCTGGACGCGCATATACAAGATCCTCGAGTGACATGCTCTAAATCCTCACTTGAATCCACGATTCGACTAAGGACTCGGGGGCTACTCCCATAGGGAGCGCTGTCCACGCACCCGAAGAAATTTGTGAAGATATCCAAGCATTATGAAAACCCTTCACTCGAATCTACGATTCGATTGTGAGCTTCGGGTTACTCCCATAGGGAGCGCTGAAAGCATATTCGACTGAAGCAAGCAAAAGATGACAGCAGTCGCAAAAAAATTTTTTAGTCCCTGCCTGAGTCTTCGACTCAACCAGGCACTCGGGGGCTACTCCCATAGGGAGCGCTGGTCGCGCACCCTATGATTATTTTTCCTTATACATCGTACTGTGTATTGATAACATCCACACTCGAATGTTATGGTGACTCCGCCTCATATTTTCCCTACAAAGAGATTACGTCTCCTGGGCCACCCGAATCATCTCCGCGATGACAAAAATTTCGGATGCCGCGCTTACAGCGTGAAGATAAGACCTGAATAAGGCCTGGAAACGCATCTGCTGCGCTCTACCAGAAATAATCCGTGCCTGCAGGTACGATGAAATAAGCCTTGACGGACGCGTCGAGTGCTCACACCCATACACTGGAATTTGACTATGTAAAGCCTCCGCGGCATAAGTCGAATTACGCCAGCAATTTCCGGATTCGAGTCCGAGGACTCGAGTTTGAGTAGGTAGCGTTGTTTTTGCCCTAGAGCAATTAACTGGTCCTGATCCATCGAGCGCACCAGGCACGTTTACCAACATCCCTATGAACTATTACGAATTTCGACTGACCCGATGAACTTCCGGGTGAGTGCTTTGCACTCGACACAATTGTCGACTCCGACATCCTAATGCAAGATCAAAACTTCTTAGTCTCCATCCGAATCTACGATTCACATGGACACTCGGGGGCTACTGACATGGGTATGCCCAATAGACACTCAACTACAGTGTACCTGGTGCAGCTCGACGGAAGGCCCACTCGACGAATCGCCAAGGTCCATGACGCCTATGACGGTTCGACTGGTACGAAGCCCATATGGATACGGACTCCCAAACGCACAAGACAAGGAAAGCTCAAGACTAGAGTTCTAATCCAACTTGTAACCAACTCGTATTGGTACCTGAGACCTAGCCCCCCCATATATAAAGGCTAGGAGGGTCCAACGAGAAGGCAATCTATCCTCTCTCTCAACCTCTCAATCGCAACACGCTATGCCACAATAGATCTAGAGATCGCGACTCCCCCAATAGATAGATCTACGATCTCCCATACGCCAGATCCAATCTGCGCGACACCGCCATCGGCAACCTTGTAATCCTTTGGATCATCATCAATCAAGAGCAGACAAGCAGGAGTAGGGTCCTCTACGAGGCCTGAACCTGGGTAAACCTTGCGTCCCTGTGTGCTTGTTTGCTAGCCGTACCGAGATTTCCAGTGCTCCTCAATTCCTGAATCTAAGTCCATAACAATGGGCATTGATGAGTTAAACCCTCGTCACCCACGCTCCCAGATTGTTTGTAATGCTCCACCAAGCTCACCGCCCACGTGCACGCGCCACCACGGTCTTGAGATCGCCACCGCCGTCACACCGTGAGCCACGGAGCGAGGCCAGTAGGACCGAGGAAGCGGAAACTTCGGCGAGAGTCAGTATGACATTAGCATGTGGGAGGGAACTACCTCCACCACCAGACGGCGGTAGCCGACCGGATGCAGTAGCAAGATAGACCAGGCCCTCTGGCCCGGCCAAGCCCAAATAGGCTTGTGAAGTCCCGCCGCCGCACTGCAGCAAGAGTGCCACCGTACCCGCAACCTCCAACACTAGATCCCACTCCTCCGTCCACCAGGGAATCCACCTCTCGGCAAATCCCTGCCGCCAAGCAGCAGCACCATCGCCACCGAGCTCACCCGGGTCTGCCAGACCGCCACCGGTCTAAGGAACACCAACGCGAGCCACCTCCCGGAGTCGCCTCCGCAGAAGGAACGCCCGTGCAGACCACCTTCCGTGGCTGCCGCCCCGGCATCCTCGACCTCGAGACCGTGGCGTGATAGACAGACCAACGTAAGGGCATCGATCGAACGTAGTAGGGAAACACGGGGGCAGTTGGTCGGCACAACAACCATCTAGGAGGGGGGGTCCGCCCGCCACTACCGAGGCGGTCGCCGACCGAACTGGTAGGGGCTGTCAAGCCTAGATCAGGCCCAGATCTAGGCCCAGATCAAGCCCGAGGTGCCCCACAGTTCTGCTACAGCGCCATGGCCATGGAGCCATCTAGCTGCAAACCCCTGCCACCCCAACCCGCGTCATCCCGTGCCCCGCCGCCAGGTCCGGCCGTCACCCTAGGCAGAGGCCGCCGCGCCACCTGAGTTCGTCGCCGCGCTGCCCCGAGACAGCCGCCGTCGCCGCCCTCCAGATACGCCCGAACCGCGCGAGGCCACCACGCCGCCGCTGCCCGAGGTGCGCCGGACCGTGCCGCCTGTACCGCGCCGCCATGTAGCCCTCCGCGCCGAAGCCGAGCAGCCACAACCTCCACCGCCGACGCCCGCCTCCGTGCCACCGCGCCCCGCACCAGCGCGCCGCCTCGCTCAGCTCATTCAGCCCGTGCAAACCGCCGAGGAAGGGAGAAGAGGCCCCGCCGACGCCATCCGGGCTTCGCCCGCCAACACTCCCCGGCGGCAGCGAGGAGGGAGGAGGGAGTGGCGGTGACCTGAAGCTGTGTCCAGTGTCCCTCCCGTCCCCCGTCGCTAGTGGGAGCGACACCGTAAATATTTTTTCTAAAATAATATAATACTTTTTCTAATAATATAAGATAAGTAAAGATGCGTTCTAACTTCTAAGCCCTAGCGGAGAATGTGTAGTTTGAGTCGTTCAATGCCAATTACTTTTCCATAAAGGGAATAAAATAATATCAAGAAGATACCACATACACTCAGACTATGCAATAATAAAATATCTGGAGCTAGTTTAGACATCAAGGATGCATATAACCGAAAAGAAAAACATAAAAAAGAGACCTCACCGGACCTACCAGAAGTTCGCAGCAACATGAACAAACCACCACAATTGAAGACACTTGTAATAGTTCACCAAAGAGACGTCCCTAACAAAGTAACAGTGCACAAGAACTGTCGTCGCCCTGTCTAACAATAAAAATCAGATCATGGGTTCTCACCCGTAGAGGTCCAATCTTCATGCAATGCCTTCAACAAGAAACGACTAGGGAGTCATCTTTGCCAGATATAACCAATGAAGGACAGACCTAGGGTTTTCACCCAGGAAACTGAGACATCGAGCTTAAACACCACCACCACGAACGAAGTCACCCTATGCCTCCCCCACTTGCCGAGCTGCTACAAATCAGCGATCTTCCGGATCGCAGTCATCACGTGCACGGTTCCGCAACTACATGCACACAAAGAACATTGGATCCTTATCTTCTCCCCTTCCACTATGTGTACTCACCGGGACATCCACTAATAATAGGCAATCTCGACTCAACAAGAGAATGCGAATAATACCTTTAGATCCTAACCGATTTGCAAGCACAACCGCCTTAAATCGCCATGTTGATACATTGTATTCGGGTCCATGGAGATGCCGATTACAATGTCCAAGGTGACGACAAACTGTGGTTCACAATATCCAAACCATGAGCACAAAACCTTCTATAGTGTCGACGATGAATCCGCATGTGAGGCGCAGTCATGGAGGAGCAGAAGAACTTGATGCGACATTCTTGGGAAGCACGAGCAGACCATACCATTGTTGAAATGATACAGATGTCACCTGGGGGTGAATAGGATGAGTTAAACCATTGTGATTTTAGCTCTAATAAATGCTGAATAAAACTAGTGTTTAATTTATCGAGTATAAAAACTAAATATGCTAGGTCTAACTAAGTGCACCAACAACTTATGCTAAGCAATACAATTAACAAGGTGATAGAGAGATATATTACTTGAATCTCGAAAGTTATCACAACGTAAAGTGCATAAGTAAAAAGATCGGGTATAGAAGTAACCGAGGCACATAAAGACGATGAATTTATCCTGAAGGTCACTTCCAAAGAAGCTAATCTCCATTGCAGATGTGCGGTGGCATAATGCTCTCAAACGCCATAGAAGGCCCACCTAGAGATGTGGTGGATTGATGCACACCAAACATCATACAATGTGTCACCTTAAGATGCAGAGGCACACCACACACCAACGCCACGAAGACTCACCTTATTCTACCCAATTTGCACCACCAAGACAGGCACCCGCTCCACTATGGGATACTTGAGGGATGTCACCAAACTCGTATAATGTTGGGCAAACTCCACAACTCAATCAGAGTCTCCCAAGAAACACCACTAAGGCCACAACACCGTCTAGGGTTCCAAGAACCCAAGAGGAACACAAGCTCTAGGAGTCACAAGCTCCAAGTTCCAACAACCCAAGAGTAATAAGGTCAAATGCTTTCACCAACCAATTCTCCATAGAGAACTCAAAACGATGCACCTAATGCAAAGGCAAGTCCTTCACTCACAAATTCCACAAAGACTACAAAAGCTATTGGGGAATAAGAGAAAAAATGAACTCCACAATGAACTCCAAGATCTAGATGGAAAATTTACTTTACAAAGAAGGGATTTGGTTGGGTAGGATTGTAAATCTATATCTCCTCTTTCAAATCCCTCAAAATGATTTAAGAAATTATGGAGAAATGGATTGGAATGGCAAGCTTTTGAAGTCAACACTTCAGGAGGAGAGAGAGTAGAAGAGCTAACCACAAAGGAGGAAGAAGGGGGGCTTAAAAAGCCCTCTCCAAAATCTACCTGTTAGGTGCAGTTTCGCGCGAACCTGGTGGTACCGCCAAATTGGGCGCTGGTACTACCGCCTCATTTTCACCTAACTTCCGGTAAATAAAACCGAGTATCCAAAAATATGACTAGCGGGTGACACATGATGTGTGGAAGTGACCCCGTATTTCATGGTACTACCAGCGTAAAAAGTGACTTGGCGGTACTACCGGTGATTTCTCTCTACTACCTCCCAAGGAATACTGCTGAACCAAAACTGTGATAACTCGAGCATCCAAACTCCAAAAGGGATGAAACCAATTTTGTTAGAAATATTAAGTATCACCAAGGGAGAAAATACCAAGGGGAGAGAGGTGTGAAACCTCCCTATGATAAGAACCGGTAAAACCTCTACCAAAAAACACAATACAATATTCTTTGGAAATCCATTTTTGATGAATTAGAGCTTGTTATGAAGATAACCACAAGCTCTAAAGCTCACATGGATAAGATAAAAATAATAATCAAGAAAGATGATGCCAAGTAAGAAAATGTTTGAGCTCTCTACGAGGATATAGTCAAGTTACTCGAGAGCCCTCTTGATAGTACGACAAACTATCTTATAACCCGCTCTCCCAACAAACAACATGAGACCGATAAAAGAGAAAACCTATCGAGATCGTACATTTGCCTTGCACATTCAACTTGATATTGAAGATGACGATCTTGATCTCCTCAAGTTGGAACATCTTTCTTAATTGAGATTTCTTGTGCTTGCTTGATCAAGCTTGTGGAAATGCTCCCCCATGCTCATATGTGAGAGACTCTTCGTTGTGCATGTCTTCATATATCCATGATAAATAAGGACGGAAAGCTTCAATCATATGATATTCATGATATGGATCATCTTGAACTTGCACTTTATTTCTTATTTGAGTGTTGATCCACTACAATGCACTCTTTAAACTTTTTTGGATCAACCTTTTATCTTCTTCTCTCTTCAATTGATGTCTTGAAGTAATCAATAATGCTCACACTATCTTCTTCTTGAATACATGCTTGCAATAGTATCAACTATCACATAACCATTCTTTGGATAAAACATTGAATATCTCCTTGGTTATTTCTTATTCTTATTCCTTTCTTCATCCTTCAAACTTGAAACCAAAAAATGGTTCAAGCAATGCCAATGGAAAATTCCTTCTCGTGTAACTCAATGCAAACATTAGACCATAGAGATTGTCATTAATTACCAAAACCATACATGGGGGCACACATGCACTTTCAATTGTGGAGGCAACCAAAAGCGGCATCATTAGGCATGGCAGAGCACAACAACAACACTGGAACCTTGAGGTTCATTAGTGACAAGGCCTGACAATCTTATAAGGCAAGCTGAAGTGATTTAGGGTCACATAGTCAGGTATGAGAAGCATCAAGGGCCACTGGTGTGCCTGCAGTTGTGCCGCGCACCAGTAGCCTTGTCACCATCTTCCACCAATAATCCGCAATAGGGTTGTCTGATACATCCCAATGTTGGAGATATGCCCAAGAGGCAATAATAAAAGTGGTTATTATTATATCTTTGTGTTTATGATGAATGTTTACATCCCATGCTATAATTGTATTATAAGGAAACACTAATACATGTGTGTTTTGTAAACATAAAAGAGTCCCTACTAAGCCTCTTGTGGAACTAGCTTGTTGATTAAATGATGATCATGGTTTCCTGATCATGGACATTGGATGTCATTAATAACAAGGTTATATCATTAGGAGAATGATGTGATGGACACACACCCATAGTAAGCGTAGCATAAGATCAAGTCATTAAGTTCGTACTGCTATAAGCTTTCAAATGCATAGTAACCTAATCCTTCGACCATGAGGTCATGTTAATCACCATCACCGGATGGGTACTTTGATGACATCAAACACCGCTTCGTAACTGGGTGGTTATAAAGGTGTCATTGGGTATTCTGAAAGTATGTGTTGAAGCGCATGGACCAAGATTGGGATTTGTCCATCCATATGACGGATAGATATGCTCTGGGCCCTCTCGGTGGAATGTCATCTAGTTAGCTTGCAAGCATGTGACTAGGTCACAAGGGATGACATAACATGGAAGGAGTAAAGAGTACTTATCAGTAACGAGGTAGAACTAGGTATGGAGATACCGACGATCAAACCTCGGATAAGTAGAATATCGCGTGACAAAAGGAATTGGTTTCGTATGTTAATGGTTCTATCAATCACGAAGTCATCATTGAGTATGTGGGAGCCATTATGGATCTCCAGATCCCGCTGATGGTTATTGATCGGAGAGGTGTCTTCATCATGTCTGCATATTCACGAACCGTAGGGTGACACACTTAAGGTTCAAAGTTGTTTTAAGTAGATATGGAATATGCGTTGGAGACCGAATGTTGTTCGGAGTCTCGGATTGGATCCGGGACATCACGAGGAGATCCGGAATTGTCCGGAGAATAAGATTCATATATTGGGATCATTTTCTAAGTTAGGAAATGTTCTGGAGTGTTTGTATGGATATTCTAGAAGGTTTCGGAATGTTCTAGAAGGTTCTAGGAGATTTCTTGGAGTTTGCTTGAAAACCAAGAAAGGATCAAGGAGTCCTTGTGGGGCAAGACAAGGAGTCCTGGGGGAGGAGGACTCCTCCCCCTCCCAATCCGCCGGCCAAGGAGGGAGGGGAGTCCTACTAGGATTCCCCCTCCCATGGCGCCTCCCTCCTTTAAATAGAGGGGTGGGGGCGCCACCCCCTAGCCTCCCCTCCACTTCAAGCCCTAGCCGCCGCCTCTCTCCTCCTCCTTCCCTCTGCTCAGGCTTAGGCGAAGCCCTGCAGAATTCTCTACTCCACCACCACCACCACCACACCGTCGTGCTGCTAGGATTCCGTGGAGAAGATATACTACCTCCGCTGCTCGCTAGAACGGGGATAGGAAGGTCTGCTTCGACTCCGCACGTGTGACCGACTGCACATCAGTGTTTTGTTCGTTCTTGTGGTAGAAATTTTTTGTTTTCCATGCTACGATCCCATCAGTGGTATCAGAGCCTTGTCTATGCGTAGATCTGTTGCACGAGTAGAACACAATGGTTTTGTGGGCGTTGGTGCTCGTGCCGTCTTTTGCTTTGTGTACTTTGCATCTTGCGGTATGGTGGGATGAAGCGGCTCGGGCTCACCTTACATGTCATCGCACATGAGACTTGCTCCACGCTTGACGTGTAACTTGCTTTGCACAAGTGGCTTTGCGGTGTCTGTCTCTCCCATCATAGTATAGATCCAATCTACACTTTGCACTTGATAGCACTTGTATCAACGTTGTGGATCAGTTTCGTAGGTAAGATCCGTTCTTATTCGAAAGCCCCAAACCACGTAAAACATGCAAAGAAAATTAGAGGCGTCTAACTTGTTTTTGCAGGGGTTTTGTGATGTGATATGGCCATCATGTGATTGTGATTATATTTGATGTATGCAATGATCCTTGTTGTAATATGGTAACCAGCGGGAGCCTAATGGTTGTCTTTAATTGTTAAGACCTGCGTGTCTATTCATCTTGTAATAGCTTTATTCCAAGTAGTTGTAATAGTTGCTGGTGATGATGGACAACCATGAAGCGGCACCACTGACCTTGACGCAATGCTGGTGGTGATGGAGATCATGTCCGTGCTTTGGAGATGGAGATCAAAGGCATAAGAAGAAAGGGCCATATCATATCACACTAATTATGAATTGCCTGTGATGTTAATCCTTTATGCATCTTGTATTGCTTAGATCACGACGGTAGCATTATAAGATGATCCCTCTCACTAAATTTCAAGTAATAAAGTGTTCGTCCTTAGTTGGCACCGTTGCTAAGACTCATCGTCTCGAAGCATCTCGTGATGATCGGATGTGATAGATTCTACGTGTGCATACAACGGGTGCAAGCCAGATTTGCACATGCGGAAACTAAGGTTAATCTTGACGAGCCTAGCATGTACAGACATGGTCTCGGAACACGGAATACCGAAAGGTAGAGCATGAATCATATAAGTGATATAATGAACATGAAGATTGTTCGCCAATGAAACTACATCTTCTCTCGTGAAGATCGGACTTGGTTCGTGTAATCACTAAGACAATGTGAGGGATGTTGTTTTGAGTAGGAGTTCACCTAGTTAATTTAAGAATTAAAATTGAACTCAATTTATCATAAACTTAGTCTAAACTACTTGCAAATATTGTTGTAGATTATGGCGAACCTCTCCATCAATTTCAATGCGTTCCTAGAGAAAGAAAAGCTTAAGAACAATGGAAGCAACTTCATGGACTGGCTCCATGGTCTGAAGATTGTCCTCAGGGCTGGTCAGATGACCTATGTGCTCGAAGCACCACTAGGTGACCCACCTGCAGATGATGCCACCGATGACGTAAAGAATGTTTACGCCACTCGGAAAAATCATTACTCCACAGATCAGTGTGCCATCCTGTATGGTTTAGAAACGGAGCTCCAGAAGCGTTTTGAGCACCACGACCCGTTCGAGATCATTAAGGAGCTCAAGCTCATTTTTGAGACTCATGCGGCCGTGGAGAGCTATGAAGCCTCCGAGAAGTTCTTTACCTGCAAGATGGAAGAGGGAAGCTCCATTAGCGAGCACGTGCTCACCATGTCTGGGCACGCAAACAAGCTCCAAGAGTTGGGGATAACGATTCCTAATGAGTTAGGGATTCACCGTGTCCTCCAATCACTGCCACCGAGTTATAAGAACTTTGTGATGAACTACAATATGCACTGCATGAACAAGACGTTGCCTGAACTATCGTCCATGCTGAAAACTGCTGAAGTGGAGATCAAAAAGGAGCACCAAGTGTTGATGGTGAATAAGACCACCAATTTCAAGAAACAGGGCAAGCCTAAGAAAAAGGGCAACTTCAAGAAGGACGGCAAGAAAGCTGCCGCACCTGCTAAGAAGCCCAAGGCTGGTCCTAAGCCTAAAACTGAATGCTTCTACTGCAAGGGTGCTGGTCACTGGAAGCGTAACTGCCCCAAGTACCTGGCGGATCTGAAGAACGACAACATCAAGAAGAAAGGTATATTCGATATACATGTTATTGATGTGTATCTTACTAGTAGTCGTAGTAGTGCCTGGGTATTTGATACTGGTTTGGTTGCTCATATTTGTAACTCGAAACAGGAGCTGCGGAATAAACAAAGACTGGCAAGAGACGAGGTGACGATGCGCGTTGGAAATGGCTCCAAGGTTGATGTGATCGCCGTCGGCACGCTCCCTCTACATCTACCTTCGGGATTAGTTTTAAATTTGAATAATTGTTATTTGGTGCCTGCGTTAAGCATGAACATTATATCTGGATCTTGTTTATTGCGAGACGGTTACTCTTTTAAGTCTGAGAATAAAGGTTGTTCGATTTATATGAGTAATATCTTTTATGGTAATGCACCTGATATGAATGGTTTATTCTTATTGAATCTCGATAGTAGTGATACACATGTTCACAACATAGATGCTAAACGAATAAAATTGAATGATAATTCTACATACATGTGGCACTATCGTCTTGGTCACATTGGAGTGAAGCGTATGAAGAAACTCCATTCTGATGGACTTCTTGAATCACTTGATTTTGAATCACTTGAAAGATGCGAAGCATGTCTAATGGGAAAAATGACTAAGACTCCATTCTCTAGGATAATGGAGCGAGCTACAGACTTATTGGAAATAATACATACCGATGTGTGCGGTCCAATGAGTGTACCATCGCGTGGTGGATATCGTTATGTTCTCACTTTCACTGATGACTTAAGTAGATATGGGTATGTCTACTTTATGAAACATAAGTCCGAAACTTTCGAGAAGTTTAAGGAATTTCAAAGTGAAGTGGAAAATCATCGTAACAAGAAGATTAAGTTTCTGCGTTCTGACCGCGGAGGTGAATATCTGAGTTATGAGTTTGGCATGCATTTAAAGAAATGTGGAATACTTTCGCAGTTGACACCGCCGGGAACACCACAACGTAATGGTGTGTCCGAACGTCGTAATCGAACTCTCTTAGATATGGTTCGGTCTATGATGTCTCTTACAGATTTACCACTATCATTTTGGGGATATGCATTAGAGACAACCGCATTCACTTTAAATAGGGCACCATCTAAATCCGTTGAAACGACACCATACGAATTGTGGTTTGGTAAGAAACCTAAGTTGTCGTTCCTTAAAGTTTGGGGTTGCGAAGCGTATGTAAAGAAGTTACAACCTGATATGCTTGAACCCAAAGCGGATAAATGCGTCTTCATAGGATACCCTAAAGAAACAATTGGGTATACCTTCTATCATAGATCCGAAGGCAAAGTTTTTGTTGCCAAGAATGGATCCTTTCTTGAGAAGGAGTTTCTCTCAAAAGAAGTGACTGGAAGGAAAGTATAACTCGACGAGGTTATTGAACCTTCTCTCGGAGTTGAGAGTAGCGCAGCACCGGAAGATGTTTTTGTGCCGCTTGCACCAACTGGAGAGGAAGCTAATGATGCTGATCATGAAACTTCAAACGAAGTTACTGCAGAACCTCGCAGGTCAACGAGGGTTCGTACCACTCCTGATTGGTATGACTCTTCCTTGAACGTCATGTTGGTGGACAACACTGATGACCCTGCGACGTATGAAGAAGCTATGGTGAGCCCAGATTCGGACAAATGGCTAGAAGCCATGAAATCCGAAATGGGATCCATGTACGAAAACCAAGTATGGACTTTGGTGGACTTACCGGATGGCCGTAAGGCTGTCGAGAACAAATGGATTTTCAAAAGAAAAACAGATGCTGATGGTAATGTTACCGTCTATAAAGCTCGACTTGTCGTGAAAGGGTTCCGACAAATTCCAGGAGTTGACTACGATGAGACTTTCTCACCAGTAGTAAAGCTAAAGTCTGTGAGGATTTTGTTAGCAATCGCTGCATATTTCAATTATGAAATTTGGCAGATGGATGTCAAAACGGCGTTCCTTAATGGTGACATTGAGGAAGAGTTGTATATGGTACAACCCAAGGGTTTTGTCGATCCTAGTGATGCTGACAAGGTATGCAAACTTCAGCGCTCCATTTATGGACTGAAGCAAGCATCCTAGAGTTGGAATCAACGTTTTGATAAAGTAATCAAAAACTTTGGATTTATACAAACTTATGGAGAAGCTTGTATTTACAAGAAAGTGAGTGGGAGCTCTATAGCATTCCTAGTACTATATGTAGATGACATATTGTTGATTGGGAATGATATAGAACTTCTTAATAGCGTCAAAACCTATTTGAATAATAGTTTTTCAATGAAGGATCTTGGCAAAGCGACATATATTCTAGGCATCAAGATTTATAGAGATAGATCAAGACTCCTAATAGCGCTTTCACAAAGTACATACTTAGACTAAGTTCTAAAGAAGTTTAGAATGGAAGAGAGCAAGAAAGGATTCGTGCCCATGTTGTCAGGTAAGACCTTGAGTAACACTCAAAGTCCGGCTACGGCAGAAGATAGAGAAAAGATGAATAATATTCCCTATGCCTCGGCCATAGGTTCTATCATGTATGCCATGCTGTGTACAAGATCGGATATAGCACATGCTGTTAGTTTGACTAGCAGATATCAAAGTGATCCTGGAATGGAGCACTGGACAACGGTCAAGAATATCCTAAAGTACCTGAATAGGACTAAGGATATGGTTCTTTCTTATGGAGGTGATGAACAGCTTGTTGTAAACGGTTACACTGATGCTAGTTGGAACACCGATCCAGATGACTCGAAGTCATAGTCTGGATACGTATTTATTTTGAATGGTGCTGCAGTGAGCTGGAGGAGTGCCAAGCAAAGCGTTGTGGCGAAATCTTCAACTGAATCGGAATACATAGCTGCTTTGGAGGCTGCACAAGAAGCCATATGGATGAAGGAGTTCATTACTGAACTTGGCGTGGTTCCCAGTGCGTTGGACCCGATGGCCATCTACCGTGACAACACAGGTGCCATAGCTAATGCACAGGAGCCAAGGTCACATAGCAAGCTGAAGCACATCAAGCTACGTTTCCATGCTATTCGCGAGTATGTCCAAGATGGTGACATAAAGATTTGCAAAGTACACACTGATCTGAATGTGGCAGATCCGTTGACTAAACCTCTCCCTAGAGAAAAGCATGACCAACACCAGAACGCCATGGGTGTTAGGTATATTACCATGTAATCTAGATTATTGACTCTAGTGCAAGTGGGAGACTGTTGGAGATATGCCCAAGAGGCAATAATAAAAGTGGTTATTATTATATCTTTATGTTTATGATGAATGTTTACATCCCATGCTATAATTGTATTATAAGGAAACACTAATACATGTGTGTTTTGTAAACATAAAAGAGTCCCTACTAAGCCTCTTGTGGAACTAGCTTGTTGATTAAATGATGATCATGGTTTCCTGATCATGGACATTGGATGTCATTAATAACAAGGTTATATCATTAGGAGAATGATGTGATGGACACACACCCATAGTAAGCGTAGCATAAGATCAAGTCATTTAGTTCGTACTGCTATAAGCTTTCAAATGCATAGTAACCTAATCCTTCGACCATGAGGTCATGTTAATCACCATCACCGGATGGGTACTTTGATGACATCAAACACCGCTTCGTAACTGGGTGGTTATAAAGGTGTCATTGGGTATTCTGAAAGTATGTGTTGAAGCGCATGGACCAAGATTGGGATTTGTCCATCCATATGACGGATAGATATGCTCTGGGCCCTCTCGGTGGAATGTCATCTAGTTAGCTTGCAAGCATGTGACTAGGTCACAAGGGATGACATAAAGAGTGAAAAGATTGGGGGTACTATTGTGGGAGTCAGAAAAGAGAGCGGTCTTCAAAAAGTATGGAAGAAGAACTCTAGATCTAAATGAGAACCTATATTTGGTTAGAGATTTTGGGAGTTCTGACATAAAAGGACAATTAAGGGAGTTTGTGAGAAAGGAGAACATTGATATCATTGGGATCCATGAGAGTATTAGACATGATTCCTATAACAAAGAACTATATGGTTTGATTATGAGTAAAATCTTTGACTAGTATTGGCTAGAAGCTACTAGTCACTCATGGTGCTTTCTACCAGGAGTGGATACAGAAAAATATGTTGTCAGAAACAAAGAGATAGGGGCCTGTATTATCTTAGTATGACTTTATGTCAAATAAATGATAATATCCCATGGGAATGTGTGGTGGTTTATGGTTATGCTCAACATATTGATTCTGACTTGTTTCTCAGAGATCTACATGCCAAACTCTACAGACCTTATATCCCTATTATGATTGTTGGGGATTCCAGTCTTATTAGATCCATTCATGATAAGAGTAACTCTAACAACATTGATGTCTGTTTTATGAATCATTTTTGACATAGGTACAGTTACTCAGGTATCGATGATTTGCTACCCTGGCTGTATAAAAGGCGTACGGCCTATGAAGAGTCAAGATGATGGCCCAAAAGAAGCAACTGACAAAGGCTTTAGTTGTATCAGGAAAGGGAATAAAGGACCGACACCGTGTTGGTATTGTAATTATGCATATGTAACCTATCCGCATACAACTTTGAGACCCGGCCTATTATATATAGGGTGGGAGAAGCCTAGGCAAGGACACCGAAAAATCGCCAAGCGATCTGTAATAGTGTGATTCACTAAATATTCAGGCAACTTTGACTTCATTGTTTTCCTGACATCCGATGAAATTCCCAACATTCTCTTTTCCACAAAACCCTAAGTCCTTCTCTATGGATATTGCCGAGGTTACCCCTCATCAATTGGTGCCGTCTATGGGAAATTTGAATGCTGGAACCATGGATTCGATGGAACTCTCTTTTCCAAGTAGCAACCCAACAAAAGCAGTTCCACACCCGCCCACCCGTGTGATAGTACCCGCCAAATACAACGACGGATCCGATCTAATCATCGGAAGCTTCCACTTCCAAGTAGAAGACCCCCAAGAATCACACCCTTTGGCCCTGATTACATCAGAACCGTCGGTGGAAAAGACTGCGCTTACGATAATACCAACATCATCTATCGGATCCTCCGTGGAGCTCATGGCAGAAATCGAAGAAGTCGAAGAAAACAAGCAAGATGAGATGGATCTGGGAGACCTTGATAGTCTTTACGACAATATATTCTTCGGATCAGATCCTCCACTAACTCCAACACGTGGAACAAGCCCAGCAAACTCGAAACCCGAGGAAAGCAGTGAAAGCATCGACTTCAGGATAAGGATGTCAGAAATCTACCCATAACAGAAGCTAACGGACTTCACTGATCCACCCGACTGTGTCTCCTCGGTTTAGATGACGATGTCACAAGTTCATATATTACCCAGCACCAAGTATGCGTGATCATCAGAGATGCATCGACTCAGCAAGACTCCAGCGGCAATCCTATTTTAATCCTAACAATATCCTATCAAGCGTTAATGCAGGAAACCACAGAAACGAAGGAAATCGCGGAAAGGGGGTAGACCCAACAAACAACCGCGTAACCGCAGGAGGAGGAGAACCATGCGGAGGCGAGTGGCAAACTCTTCGGCTACCAGCCGAAGCATGGCAAAAAGCAAGAGCGGCAATTTTAGGTGCAGTCCCCATGATAGCTGATGCCACACGTGAAGATCTACTGGCATACCAATATATTCTTCATCATAAAAAAAGGACCTGCTAAGGATGCAGAGGCGGCTCGATGAAAGAAAAAGTCTTGCCGATGAATCCAGCCTGCGATGGGCACATCTAAGCTCTACTGAGGATCAGGGAGCATAACAGGAGGAGCACCACCAAGAAGGGGAACATCTCGACTACAGAACATCCCCGAAACATAAGGAAGCGAACTGATCCGAGACCTGGATTTGTCGTTTATGTCAATAGATCAAGCAGGAAATATCAAGGCAAAAATAGCTCAAGCAGCAATTATGGCCACACAAACATATCTGATCACAACTCAACCCCTACCCAATGATCCTCGTGCGACCCTCCACCGCTCCGCCCTGATGAACCTCAACATGGTAGGAGATTCTCTCGCGTAGGCAGAGTAGGGAACCACGCGGCAACCGGACAGATCCCCACACCGTCGCAGCGGCCCTCGGCAAGTAGGTCACACCCAATGATCACAATCGCCACATCAGGTCCACTTCTCGGGATCGGAGCCACTAAATGATGCAAGAAATGATATTACACAATGAAGGATTGATCGATCTAGGGAAGAGCATAGCAGCCGAAGATACTATGATGGTGAAAGCGAGGAAGAGTAAGAACTATGAGGAGCTAGTTGCTTTACCCGACGGGTTTTCAAGACTCTAGTACCAAAATACTTAAAATTACCTCATGATCGTTAGAAATATGATGGCCTCCAAGAGCCTGAAGCTTGGTTAACAGATTATCTAGCAACAATCAAGCTACAAGGCGGCTCCAAGGCCACCGCAATGTAAAGCTTGCAGCTGCACTTAACCGGCGTAGCTCACTCTTGGCTAAAACAACTACCCGAAGATTCTATTAGCAGTTGGAATGACCTTGAGGACAAATTTATCAGAAATTTCCAATCCACATTCAAGCGGCCCACGTTTCTAGAACAAATGCGAGCCTCATAAGCAAAAGTTAGGAGAGTTAATACGATCCTTTGTCCAGTGGTGGAACATTATAAAAAAACTCGGCTGAAACCATATACGATGAAATAGCAATTGATGCCTTCAACGATGGACTTCGTTGGCAAGAATTCATTGAAAAATTGGGACGAATCAAACCAAAGACAATTTCACAGTTGATGGACATAGCCAATCGCTGGGCCGATGGAGAAGATGCATTGCACAACAAAAGAGCCCGCTCACCCGAAGAAGACATGGACATGCGCAATAACGATAGAAGGCGACAAAACAACGATGGGTACAACACACCAAGTTATGTTGCAACCAGTTTCTCTGGAGGGGACAACCGACGAAGCGATGACTACAATAATGGGTACCACAGTAGCAGGGACAATGCCGGTGGAAGCCAGCCGTAGCAATGGTACCAACCAAAAAGTCGAGACCCACCTATGTCAGCAGGACAAATATTGGAAGGACCATGCAATATGCACTTCTACGTCGACTTGACAGGCAAGAGGTGATCCAACCACCTCCTAAAGGATTACCGAACATTCTTAAAAATGCAAGAGCTATGCAACGCAAGGGCAACTGAAGCAACAAACGGAGGCTATGCTACTACACCTGGCGCTTTGGCTATCGGTGCACCACCACTGCCACCACCGGGGCATCCGCTAGCGGGACAACCGCAGAATACAACAAACCAAGAAGACGAGTACCCTAGATCAAAAATAGCAATGTCGATGATACAGAAAGGACGTCCCTCTAACATAACATAGAAGCTGATCACCAGATAAATGAACATGGCAATAACAATGCCACCCCCTATGTCGGAGTATCTTCATTGGTTAGAACAAGAAATAACCTTCAACAAAGCTAACCACCCACTTTGGGTCCCACGACCTGGTCAATCGGCACTGATAGTAGAGTCACAAATTGGCGGGTTCAACATGAGAAAGGTTTTCTTGGATGTAGGAAGCAACATTAACCTCATCTATCCTAAAACCCTACGGGCAATGAATTGGTCCCTGACGAATCTAGCACCAATAGATACAACTTTTCATGGAATAGTTCCAGGCAAAGCCGAAACTCCTCTGGGCAAAGTGCACCTCGACGTAGTCTTCGGATCGAGAAGGAACTTCAGGCGCGAAAAATTGGAGTTCGAAGTCATGGACTGGCCATCATAGTACCACGCGATTCTGGGATGACCAGCTTTCGCTAGATTCATGGCAGTACCCCATGATACGTCCATTTTGAATCACTATTCTATATCATATTTTACTTTTATTCATTGATATATTTCATATTAAGACATGATACTTATGTAATTTCATCTGTTTTTGCATGGTTGATGACTTTTGGAGCATGGACCTCTGCAGTCAGGAGTCTGATGGAAAAGGTGCTGTTTGGAGGCAAAACTCGTGAAGATCATAAAATCCGAGAAAATATATGGAAAATCTTATTTTCTAGAATACGAAGACTGCTAGAAGGAGGAGTGGAGATGGGCCACAGGGGGCTCACACCACCCCCTAGCGCGGGCCACCCTGGGTCGCGCCACCAGGTGGTGTGGCCGCCCTGGCCCACCTCCAGCTCTCCCCTCTGGCGTATATTATCTCCATGGAACCCTAATACCGGCGAGGCGACCACAGAAAGATTCTGCCACCTCTGCGGGGCGGAAAACACCGAGAGAGAAAGATCTCTCTGGCAGACAGAATTCTGCCAGGGGAATTCCTTCCCGGAGAGGGGAGATCATCACCATCAACACCACCATCAAGCTGGACTTCATCGGGATCATCATCATCATCATCACCATCATCACCACCAGCACCATCATCACCATCTCCATATCGCTGTAATAATTGGGCTGAATCTTGCATAGTTCTTAGGGGAAACTTTCCTGGTGTTGATTACTCTTTGTAGTTGATGCTATTGAGTGGAACCATTGAATTATTGTTTATGTTCAGATTGTTATACATCATTATTCCATCTTTGATCATGATCCATATGATGTCTTGTGAGTAGTTCGCTTTGTTCTTGAGGACATGGGAGAAGTCATGTTGTTAGTAGTGGAATTGTGTTGAGAAAGATTCAATAGTTTGATATTTAAGTTGTAGTGTACTTCTTCTATTGGTGTCATGTGAACGTCGACTACATGACACTTCACCGATATGGGCCTAGGGGAATGCATTGTGTATTTGGCTACTAATCGTAGGGGTTGCCGGAGTGACAGAAACCTGAACCCCCGTTAGGAAACCATTGCACAAGGGACGTAAGGGTCTTAGAGTTTAAAGCTGTGGTTAGGTTTCTACCTTAATTACTTTCTTGTACTTACGGATGTTTGCAAGGGGTATAATCACAAGTATGTATTAGTCCTAGGAAGGTCGGTACATTAGCACAGGTTCACCCACACAACACTTAGCAAGCTAAAGAATATTAATCAACTATATGAAGCGAAAGCACTTGACAGAATTCCCGTGTGTCCTCGAGAACGTTTGGTCATCTTAAGTAATACAACCGGCTTGTCCTTTGCTGAATAAAGGATTGGGCCACTTGCTGCATTTATTCCTATTGTCTTTTATTTACTCGTACTTTATTTACTTGCATTATCAAAACCCCCTAAAAATCCGTTTGCTAAGTATTTGCAGAGAATTCCTGATCCATACCACTAGCCAGCATCTTCTGCTCCTCGTTGGGTTTGACACTCTTACTTATCGAAAATACTGCGATACACCCCCTATACTTGTGGGTCATCAAGACTATTTTCTGGCGCCGTTGCCAGAAAATATTGATCATGTTATGGATAACTACTATGTTGGGGATGGAACTGTCTGTCCTGGTGATCATTTACTCTTTATACACGAATTATGCGGGTTGTTCAAGTGTGCAGGTATTACTACAGCTGAAGTTATTATTCTCATTATCGCTGAAAGGAAGAGCTGAGGAATGGTATAAGCTGCTGAAGAATGGTCAAGATCTTGAATGGGAGGAAATAGTACATCTCTTTTATTCAAAGTTTTATCCTCCTAGTGAGATTCATAAAGATCGGAATCAAATATACAACTTTTGGCCTCTTGATGGAGAGAGTACAGCTCAATCTTGGGGGAGATTGAAGTTACTAATGCTCAAATGTCCCATTCATGAGCTCCCCAACAATATTATTATCAATAACTTTTATGCAAGGCTTTCTCTTCATGACAAGGATTTATTGGATGCTTCTTGTGCTGGATCATTCACTCGCCTGGAAGAAGAAGCTAAATGGGATCTTCTAGACCGTATTCAAGACAATGCTGAAGCATGGGAGAATGACAAAGGAAGAAAGTCAAGTATAAATTATGATTATGAATGCATTGAATCTTTTATGGAAACTGACGATTTTCAAAATATTAAAAATGCTTATGGTCTAGACTCTCAAGCTATTGCAACTTATTTTAAGGCTTTTGCTTCCTACATTGAAGTGCCTAAAAAGAAGTGGAATAAGTATCATGAACCTTATAAAGATATCGCTAAGAGTGTTCCTGCAAGAAATTCTGAAGTTTATATTGCTATTCATGTTTTACCTAAACCTTACATTGAGAAAATGCCTTTCCCAGTTAAGATAAAGGAACATTCTATTATAGCTAGTATGGTTAATGAAAGTACAAATAAAGTTGTTGAACCTAATAAACAAATAGATAATGAACCTATAATAGCAAATGTGAAAGACTTTGTCACTAAATATGTAGAAGATGGACACACTATCCTTTGTATGGATACCTCTAATATTGTTTCACAAAGTAGTGTTATAAGAACGAGTATTCCTGTGTTTTCTGTTAGAATAAGTGATCATTGTTATGATGGTTCTTGTGATAGTTATATTATTAAGTTCATGCATGATACTGAAAGTTACTATGAGAGAGGGAAAGTGCTTTTATGCATCTCAATAATATCAAGTTTCCTCGTTTTATGCTGAAAGTTTTTATGTTGCACTTCTTTTGCCTTCCTATGCTAGTAGCCTATGGTTTCAACAACTTGTTTGTTTAGAAAATTCCCTTGCATAGGAAGTGGGTTAGACTTAAACGTGTGTATTTTTGCTTCTTAATGCTCTCTTTCACTTCAATTCATATTCCTACGTGAGCATCTTCAAAATTATCATCCCATCTTAATGGCTATAAAGAAAGAGCTTTTTGAGAGACAACCCAATTTATTTGTCTTTTCAGTTTGTTTTTGTGTTTCTTTGAGTCTTTGAAGTTATTACTTCGGTAATAACCTCTCCTTATCCTTTTGTTTGGTTTTTTGTGTCAAGATCAACCTCTAATGAGAGAGAAGTAAGATTTGGGGAAGTTGCTGTCCCGAAACAGATTTATGTGCTTCACCGTAAAAATTAGTGAGAGATTTCTGTATGTCGGATTGAGCTGTAATTTTTTTTGCTTCTGCCCCAGGTCGTTATTTAACATTCGTTAGTTTTGCACTTTTTGATTTGAGCAACAGAAGATTTTCGAAAAAATGGATCTTTACCTGCTGGTCTGTTTTGACAGATTTTGCCACTCTTGCATTTGCTTCTTTAACCAATTTCCTTTTTGAACTCTTTTTAGGTTTTCGGAAGGAGTTGCTACAGTAGCTTATGTTTTGATGGTTTTCAGTTGAATTTGGACTCAAAAGGTTTTATCACTTCACTTATACTAATGTTGCTAATGAGAACTGTGTGAAGTTTTGTGTGAAAGAAATTTCCAGGTTAGTGGAGAAAATGGTGTCATAAGAAAGAGAAAGGTTTCATGACTCAAGCGATATGTGTATGAAGATGAATATATTGATGTTATTCAAGTGGTGACTCCGGTAGAATCTACTAAATACCAAATTCAGAGACCTACAGAGTCCGTTTTCGAATTGGTAACAGTTCTGGTAAGAAAAGTTTTGCAAAAGATCTGTCCAGTTATATTTTTGCAATTTTTAGCCAACAAGGAAAGCAAGAAAGTGAAAGAGGGATGGAAACGGATCCAGGATAGCTCACACCACCCTGTGGCGTGGGCCCACCCCTGGCCGCGCCACCAGGTGGTGTGGCCACCTCGTACTCCGTCTCCGACCCGTTTTCTCCCAGTACCTTCCTTCTGTTGTAAAACTTCGTAATATATAATCCCCTGAGGTTCGTATATCGTGTTCTTATCATGTTTATGTTTTGATCTGTTTCTGGCAGGAACTATTTTTGAAAGCTTAGAAGCACAATGGTGTCCACCAAGGATAAGGAAAAGAAGACTTGAAGAAGGAAGAGTGGGGAAAGAATTGCAAGAGCTGGAATTCGCAACCCGACATGATCATGAGCCGCATTGAGCAAAACTCACAGCTTATTCGTAATCTCACCTTCGAGATTGAGGACTTGGGGAAGCTAATCAAAGAGCTCATCAAGAGAATACCACCACCACCGAAGGAGTAATTCGTCATCAGGTTTGGCATCCCCTTGGTTTGTTCCAAGCTTGGGGGAGTGCCGCGGTATCACATCACTATCTTCTATATTTTTACCTTTTTAATAGAGTCATATCATGAATAGAGAAGTTATCATGTAGGATGGTTTGCATTATGGAAGTGTCCCCTCTCTCGTTAAATATGTATCCCTTGGTGTGAGTTGCCGTTATGGAATATTAATGAGAAGTCTATCATTTACTCTTTTGCATATCTTATATTAGTTTTCAATTCGTGGTTATATGATTCATCTTGTTGTTAGTATTGGTATCACTTTGGGAAAATTGAGTTAATTTAGTTGGTTTTGGCAAACCTGGCTTGGTCAGTAGCAACACTATTTTTGAGAGTTGAATGAAAAGATAAAAGTACTCTTAAAGAAATATAATTTCATCATCTTTCTTTCTTGATTTGCTCATGAGTTTAGTATTCTCTAGTTAAGATCTTTTGTGCTTCCAAGGAAGATTGCATGTTTGTTTTTATCACCTGTATGTTTGTTTGTTTCTTTCAACTCTTATACTTGCTACCCAGCCTTGCTAGCCAAAAACCTGTACTGAGAGGAAATTCTTCTCGTGCATCCAATCCTTAAACCAAAATCTATGCCATTTGTGTCCACCATACCTACCTATTAGCATTATTGCTATTCCAAGTAAATTCTTGTTTTTATCTACCTTCCAAATTAAACTTGTTATGTGAAAATTAGTGATTAAAGCTCTCACGAACTTGATGGCACACTTTACTTTCTTGCACTTAATAAACTTGAATCACTGTGCCCATCTATGTTGCGTATATGCTTGCGCTTTGTAAGTTGTGAATTAGCAGAACCATGCTGTCATGGGGAACGCTTTCAACATTGCACTGGTACTTTGTACCTAGTTGATATCATGTTCTTTTGTCTATGGATGTCGTCGGTGTGAAATGAAAGGGGAGCTTGTAAGTCCATGGAGTTATGCATGTGTGTTAGAGAAACGCCTGGGTCGCCGGTCTAATCCATGCTGTCATGGTGGAAACCTGCAGCGTAACCATAATGAGCATATATGAAGCATTCTTCTTATAAAAAGAGATAGAGATTGAGAAAAAGAGGAAAAGAAAAAAAGATGAGAAAAGAGGAAAGAGAGAAAAGAGAGAAAAAAGCACCATATTCCCATGGTAAATAAGAAGATTGCTGAGATGCTTGTTGTCTGCTTGCCTTGTCATTTTGATATGGGGATTCTTCCGTATCATCAGGCAAGGGGTACCTCGTTGGCGGTTCTCCATGATACACATGTTCTTACTATGGCAAGAACTTACCGGTGACTAAACTTGAGTAGCACGAGGAGCGACCCTCGTATTCAAGGGACATGAGATTTTCAATTTACAACCTGTCAAGCATATCCTCATATTTGATCACTTTAACCTTAATCACCTAAAGATGCCTATTATGGGGGCAATGAGAGCTGAAAGCTAATAAGTATCATAATTTTTGGAAGCTCTTTATGAAACTTGAAATCCCTGCTTCCCTCTGCGAAGGTTCTTTTACTTTTTAGTTGAGTCAGTAAACCTATTCCCTTCTATCTCAGCAAGTATTTTGAGTTGTTGTGTTTCATTCATTCATATGCTGATTTATTCATTCATGTTTCTTATGTTCCTTGTTTTGCACATTGCTCTTATCTTGGTGTTTACTACTTTGAAAGCTATCATTGAAAATCAGTTATTTGTGAACTCCAGCAAATTGTCAACTATTCTTCGACCAAGAGCTAAGTTTGCCATTACCAATTATGATTCACTTTATGTATCTTTATTGTGTTTCCTTTACTTATTGCAAGTTAAGTTATATAATAGTGAGTTGTCTTCTATTATGATCTATGTATTGATGAATGTGATGCTTCTTGTCCGTATTCTTTTATCCACTCTTCACTCCATAGACCTGAGGTCATGTTTATTGAGCTCAGTTTCGCTTGGGGACAAGCGAAGTCTAAGCTTGGGGGGAGTTGATACGTCCATTTTGCATCACTATTCTATATCATAATTTACTGTTATTCATTGATATATTTCATATTAAGAGATGATACTTATGTAATTTCATCTGTTTTTGCATGGTTGATGACTTTTGGAGCATGGACCGCTGCAGTCAGGATTCTGATGGAAAAGGTGTTGTTTGGAGGCAAAACTCGCGAAGATCAGAAAATCCAGAAAAATATATGGAAAATCCTATTTTTCCAGAAGACGAAGACTGCCAGAAGGAGGAGTGGAGATGGGCCACTGGGGGCCCACACTACCCCCTAGCGCGGGCCACCCTGGGCCGTGCCACCAGGTGGTGTGGCCGTCCTGGCCCACCTCCAGCTCTCCCCTCTGGCGTATATTATCTCCACGGATGTTGGGGGGATACCCCCGGGTAGGGTCACGCCGGGGTATAAAGGCCGAGTTAGCCGAGGTACGGCAAGGTCAAAGTGGATGCTGGTCGAGTCACCTCAAGGCAGGCCGAATCACGGGGTAATCTAGACCAGGGGATGTCCACCTAACTAGGTCTCAACCGACTCAAGCCGTATGTCGGACAGATGAATCTAACTCATGTGCAGGAACAGGTGTGGCCGGATCAACTAGGTACGATCCGGGTTATATCAAGCTTGTAGGAGAAGGAAGGTATCTCGCTGGTCAAAGGTGACCACTGTGGAGTGAACAAAGCTACTGCGTGTGGAATCACCACACTATCCCTCCCTGGATTCCCCTAGTGCACTTAGTCCCCACCTTTAGCCTATCCATGGCATCTGCCGTGACACCACCACGACAGTTGGCGCCTACCGTGGGGCTAGCAGCGCTAGCAGGGATGAAGATCCGGACGAGAAACCTCATCGGCACCGGCGAACGTATCATCTCCGGGCTCGTTCAGCGCTTTGGAGCGCTGGACTTTGTCAGCGACAACGCTGGCTGCTTCGGCAAGCGTCCTCTTCCACGCAACAGCCTCTTCGTCAAGCTCAGCGCGCACAAGGTCTATGTTGCTGTCGATGTGTCGTGTGTTCACCCGTGGCACGTCGTCGAAGGAGGCGAGCCACCCCTTAGCGTGGTTCACAGGGCGCGTATCACTCGCTCCCCGGACTGTGCCGAGGTGATGATGACTGCGCTAGGTGCATGTGCAAGCAAGGATCCGGCACCAGATCCGGAGGTAACGCCTAAGGCACCAAGGAAAAGTAGAGGTCCTCCACTAGAGAGGCCGGAGAATGTGTTGCAGCAAGCGATGGATAGCTTGGCAAACCCAGTAGCAGCAGTGGTAGATTCGGCTCAGGCATTGGCCGAGCTAGAGGAAACTAGGCAAAAAATACTAGAGGGTGCGAAAAAGATAGCCGCGGCTCAGCAATCGTTGAACATGACACTGCGTGAGTATGCAAAGGCAAATAAAGTAGATGTTGTAAAAGTGAAGGGGAGAAATCTCATGAGTGAAATGAACAAAGAAGGTGATACTCGAATTGAGGAGTCAAAGAACTATTTATCCGTGGGACTACCGAAGTATAGTACCCCGGCGAAAAACCTCAGAGCAGCAGATGCAGCTGCGTACGAGTTAGAGGGTCTAACGGGTGAAGCCCGTCAGAGACAGCAAGATAGGGTCAATGAGTTGGTTCGGATCGCGAACAGGCAAAATGAGGAATTGCTCAAGGCTAACCCGGAGAGAGCTGGGGCCTCCAAGATCGTTCATTCGGCGGTGGGTAACCCGGAGAAATCCGCTGGAGCTGCATCGTCTCCTCATGGTGGTCCTAGGAGAGAAGAGATAGTAACCTCGACCAGGAGGAACAAACAGATAGTCTCGTATGACCCGACAAGGGCAGGGAAAGGAAAAGAAGTGTAGAGAAATGAGGATCGACGAACTGTGAGCCGAGGTGAAGCCGGCCGAAGTAACCGTGACCAAGGCAATGCCGGTCAAGGAAATGCTGTGAATGGCAATGCCGGACAACATAACTCGGAAGGAGCAGGACAACCGCAGTAGCGGAATATACGAAGGCAAGAGCAAAGTGCCGGCCGAGGTATGGAATAGAGAGGTGCTCCACGAGAGCAAGACCGATATAATGATGGTGATTCGAAAATGGTGAACGCAGGATACCCAAGGCCGGATTATCATGTGATAGGGTTAAGATTGGGAAGCAGGGATTTGATGCCTGACGATGCTAGATTAAAACTGGATCGGCTGTATAGGTCGGAGCAGATTGAATGTCAAGGTCCCCCAGGTCCTGCGTGTTTTGGGCCCTGGATCATGAAAGAACCTCCGGTACCTAACTTCCATCTACCTAGAGGCACTAAGACATACGATGGCAGCACAAAGCCGGAGGATTGGTTGATTAACTATGCTACAGCTGTGAAAATTGCTACAGGCAACTTGAGATGGGCTGTGAGATACGTACCCCAGATGTTGGAGGGGCCAGCGAGGGTATGGCTAAACAATTTGCCGTCCGGAAGTATTAACTGCTGGATTGATTTTGAGGAAATGTTTATCAGCAATTTCTCAAGTACGTATCAGAGGCCGAATAGGCCACATACCTAGCAATGTGTAAACAGAGACCGAATGAAACGGACCGGGAGTTCTTAACCCGGTGGTGTACTGTGCGAAACTCATGTGAGGGGGTGATTGAGTCACAGGCCATAGCATGGTTTGCGCAAGGATGCAGATATGCAAGCATGTTGTGGCAAAGATTGCAAAGGGATATGCCAACTACGCTGGCAGAGACAATCCGGATTGCTGATTCGTATGCGTTGGGTGATCCAACTCAGCCGAGGCTCGTGTCAAACGAGTCAAATGAGGAGTGCTACCAGAGAGATGGAGCCGGGTCATCCCGGAGGAATGATTACCGGGGTAAAAGAAGAGATGACAGACCGGATTACCGGTACAGTTCACAACAAGTTGCTACTGTGAATCAAGATCAACCCGGAGCAGGGGGCAATCAACGTCAGAAAACTGGAGGGCAACAATGGACACCGAGAAATGATGGCAAGAAAACTTGGACGCCAGAGCAAAAGAAACAGTGGCAAGAAAAGAAGGACCGTTCGAGGTATACTTACGAGTCAATGCTGGATCAGCCGTGTAAATTTCACACGCCAAATCCAAGTAACCCAGCGGGTCATACAACAAGGCAGTGTGAGTGGATGCATAAAATAGAACAAGGTGGTTCGGGGAATGCTCAGGCACCTCGGAATGATCAACCTCGGCAGGAGTTACCCCGGCAGCAATTTCTCTCCGGAGCGAACACGCAACAGCTAATGTTGCCTCCCCCTCCGCCGAGGTATGACAACCATGAGAGAAGGGATGCAGTGCATCAAGTGGAAGACCAGCATCAACCGGATCAGAGGTACCCCGGAAACGAGGGGAGGAATGAGTACAGAGAGCATCATCAGAGTTACTGTGTGTTTACCACTGAGGAAATAGATAGAAAGAGCTTGCAGCGCCAACACATGGAGGTGAATGCGGTAATGCCAGCAGTGACGAGGTATATGCCTTGGTCGGACCAGGAAATTACCTGGAGCATCAAAGATCATCCCAAGCTTATGCCAAGTCCTGGTTCGTATGCGCTAGTGCTGGATCCGACATTCATTGGGCCTAACATCAATGTGAGATTCTCCAAGGTGCTGATACATAATGGCAGTAGCATTAACATCATGTGTGCGGATACAATGCGCAAGTTGGGTATCTCGGAGAACATGCTCCAAGCTACAAGGACAACTTTCCATGGCATTGTGCCAGGCATTTCTTGTGAGCCCATAGGCAAAGTTTGGGTTGACGTATTGTTCGGCACGCGGGATAACTATCGAACTAAGAATTTGGAATTTGAAGTGGTGAACTTAGAAAGTGCGTAGCACGCGTTACTCGGAAGACCAGCACTGAACAAGTTCATGGCAAGTTGCCACATCAGTTATCTGAAGATGAAGTTGCCCGGGCCAAATGGAGTAATTACCATAGCTGGAGATTTCCGACGTTCCATTGACTGTGCGTCAGCCGGGTCTAACCTAGCCGAGTCACTCGTGATTGCGCAAGAGAAAATAAAGATACAGGAAGTGGCGGCATTGGCTCAATCCGCACAGCAGTATATGCCGACACTAAGTAACCCGCATGGTAGTGTTTCGTTCCAAGCCACAAAGGATACCAAGCAAGTGCCTGTTGATGACATGTTCCCAGAGCGCACCGTAACAATTGGTGCCGGGTTAAATGACAAATAGGAAAGCGAGCTTGTTAGCTTCCTCCGTGAGAATCGGGATATTTTTGCTTGGTCCACACAGGACTTGCAAGGTGTTCTGAGGGAGTTGGCGGAGCACACTTTGAATGTGAGACCCGGAGCAAGGCCGATGAAGCAACCTCTCTGCCGCTTCGCCGAAGATAGGAGAAAAGTCATTAGAGATGAGATAGCTCGATTACTAGCAGCAGGATTTATCATGGAAGTTCTTTACCCGGATTGGCTATCTAATCCGGTGCTGGTGGAGAAGAAGAAGGATGATCCGAATGTGGCAGTGGTTTGGCGTATGTGTATTGATTACACGAACCTGAATAAGGCGTGTCCAAAAGATCCATTTCCACTGCCAAGGATAGATCAGGTCATAGATTCAATTGCTGGGTGTGAACTGTTGTCATTCATAGATGCGTACTCTGGTTTCCACCAGATACCCCTGAATCCGGATGATCAAATAAAAACTGGATTTATCACCCCGTATGGGGCTTATTGCTATCGCACCATGCCATTTGGTTTACGTAATGCAGGGGCAACGTACCAAAGATGTATGCAGAAATGTTTGCACGACCAAATTGGTCAAAATGTGCAGGTGTATGTGGATGATGTGGTTATCAAGACCAAGGAAAGCAAGACGCTCCTTGATGATATCAGGCAAACGTTCGCGAACCTAAGGAGGTTCCGGATGAAGCTTAACCCGGAAAAATGTACCTTCAGTGTCCCGGCTGGAAAATTACTCGGATTTCTTGTCTCCAGCCGAGGTATCAAAGTCAATCCAACCAAAATCCGGGCCATAGAGCGAATGGAACTGCCGAAGTGTCTTAACGATGTCTAAAAGTTCACTGGTTTCCTGGCATCGTTAAGTCGGTTTGTATGTCGGTTGGGAGAAAAGGCATTGCCTCTCTATCAACTCATGAAAAAGTCGCACAAGTTCATTTGGATGCCGCAGGCCAATGAAGCCTTTATCCAATTAAAGAAAATGTTAGCCACTGCACCAGTGTTAGCCTCTCCACTATCAAAGGAGCCAATGTTGCTCTATATAGCCGCAACCAACCGAGTTGTAAGTGCAGTAATTATGGTAGAGCACGACGAAGAGGGTAAGTCAGTGCAAAGGCCAGTGTATTATCTGATTGAGGTATTAGCAGCCTCAAAGCAAAATTATCCGCACTATCAGAAAGTGGCGTATGGTGTGTACATGTCGGCAAAGAAGATAAAGCATTATTTTGAGGAGCATCCTATCAAAGTAATATGTGAAGCTCCCATATCCGAGATAATGAGTAACAAGGATGCAAGTGGCAGAATTGCAAAATGGGCAATTGAGCTAGCTCCTTATGCGCCACAATATGACAGAAGATAAGCAATCAAGTCTCAGGTTGTGGCTGACTTTTTTGTGGACTGGGCCGAGGTGCAATATGAACCACCGCTACCAGATCCGAACTACTGGAGAATGCACTTTGACGGGTCAAAAACAAAAACTGGGTTAGGCGCCGGAGTTGTGCTTACCTCGCCAAAGAATGACTAGTTGAAGTATGTGCTACAGATCCATTTCACAGCGTCAAACAATGTCGCCGAATATGAAGCACTTGTGCATGGGCTCAAAGTGGCAAAAGAAATTGGGATACGTCGGATCCAATGGTTTGGCGACTCGGATTTGGTAGTTCAGCAAGTGTCGGGGTTGTGGGACGCTCTTGATCCAAACATGGCACTATACAGATTTCATGTGCAGAAGATATCTGGTTATTTTGAGGGATGCGAATTTCGCCATGTACCCCGGGTGGAAAATGAGGCTGCCGACATATTGTCGAAGCTCGGATCAACCCGACAAGCAATTCCACCGGGTGTAGCATTAGAACACCTCAGAAAACCATCTATCAGACCGTCCCCAGAAACCGACTCAATCTACGTCCCGGAGGATCCGGAGTCTAGAGCTGCACCCATGGACATTGACATGGGAGATGGTGCGCGAAACCCGGGGACTGCCTCGGCAAACCCGGAGACTGCTTCACAAGACCCAGGGACTGCTCAGCGTGATCCGGTTGAAGTTATGCCGGTGGATCAAATGGAAATTGATGAGGATGTGTTCCCTGTACGAGCAATACCATCTTGGGCACTACCTATATTTCAATTCCTGAAAGATGGAACTTTACCGGCTGAGGAGGTACTATCCAGGCAAACTCAGAGGAGAGCAAAGGCATACACGATCATCAATTCCGAGCTATACAAAAGGAGTGTGACCAATGTCCTCTAGCGATGTGTTGACCCGGAAGAAGGGCTTGACATCCTCCGAGATATACATCAAGGAGAATGTGGGCATCATGCCTCATCCAGAGCCTTGGTAGCAAAAGCTTTCCGACATGGATTCTATTGGACAAGTGCCTTAGAACAAGCAGAAGACTTGGTAAGAAAATGCAATGGTTGTCAGAGATATGCTACCAAGACACATATGCCAATGTCGGAACTCAAGACCATACCAATCACATGGCCATTTTCCGTATGGTGTTTGGACATGGTTGGCCCGTTCAAACCAGCAAGGGGAAATATGACTCACATTTTGGTCATGATGGATAAATTTACAAAGTGGATTGAAGTAAAGCCAATAAGAAAATGTGATGGAGCTACGGCCGTGACATTTCTCAAAGACATCATCTTGAGATACGGTTATCCTCATAGTATCATAACTGATAATGACACAAATTTTGCTGAAGGAGCATTTGCACGATTCTGCCGAGATAAGAAGATCCGACTGGACGTTGCCTCGATAGCCCACCCCGCATCGAACGGACAAGTGGAAAGATCCAACGGATTAGTATTATCCGGGATAAAACCCTGGCTCATTGAGCCGCTGCAAAGATCAGCGGGGTGCTGGATAGAAGAACTACCAGTGGTATTGTGGAGTTTAAGAACAACTCCGAATCGATCAACAGGCTATACGCCATTCTTTCTGGTATATGGGGCAGAAGCTGTATTACCAGCCGACATAGAGCATGACTCGCCTAGGGTCACCCAATACACTGAAGCCGAAGTGCAAGAAGCCCGGCAAAATGATGTTGATATGCTGGAAGAAGCGAGAGAATTGGCATTGTCCAGATCTGCCATATATCAGCAAAATCTCCGACGCTATCATAGCCGGAAAGTAAACCCCCGAGTCTTCCGGGAAGGTGATCTGGTACTCCGGTTGGTACAACGTACTACTAGCATGCATAAGTTATCCCCCCATGGGAAGGGCCATTCATTGTGAGCAAAGCATTGCACAATGATTCGTATTATCTTATCGATGGGAAACCACAGGAAAAGAACAAGGCGGACAGGTCCGGCGAGGAATCTAAGCGTCCATGGAACATAGCTCTACTTCTTCCTTTCTACACTTAGCAGAGAAGTGTATGTATTCGAGTCTCTCATATGTCGGTGTGTATGTCGGCAATGAGCTGATCAATGAAATGTTGGCACCTCGAGCAGTAACTCGGGGACTGCCTTAATAATATTTGTTGTCTTCTGTATTTCTCATTTATATGTCGGCTGGCGTGAGTTTTTCTACTTAAGCCGGATTAGTAGTGTGTGAGCACCAAAAACCAACTCTTCGATTTGCTGCTGTCCAACAAGATTTGGCTTCATGGCAAGCAAGAGAACAAGTTTGGAATTGCGTAGCACATGAAAAACGACTAAGGAAAAGAACTTAATCGAGCCGACGTTTGTTTTTCGGACTAACCTTATGTTTACTTTCAATTTATTATGCTGAATTATTTTGAGCTAATCCTAAAGTTTCCAAGTATTGTTAAGACAATTTTTGAAGCTCAGACTCGTAAGTCATAAAACCGAATCAAGGTAGACACAAGCCGAGCCAAAAGATTGGATGAACAAGAAAATGAAACTCGGGGACTACACCCAAGTTAATCCGGCATAAAAACTTAGTAGAAAAATATCACTTGTATACTTGATACAATTCCACCCGGCATACCGAGGATCTGATGAAATTTAAAGTGTTTATCAAGGAGCAGCAGGAGGAGGTAATTCGGCGCCAGCAGGGGCAGCCTTGGCCTCAGCTTCAGAATCATCTGCGTCTTCCTCGACGTCTGAGGCTTCGTCCACTTCGCCCTCATCCGAGTCGTCTTCAACATTTTCATCATCGGCAGCATCTAGGAAGCTCGGTCCCTCGTTCCATTGATGAATGGGGGCGTATTGGATGAAGCTATGAGCACAAGCCTTGCGTCGAGCCACCCAATCCGGGTCAGTAGACCACTTTGATCCAGTGCGCATGCGCGCAAGGAGATTGAGGTCAATCTTCTCATACCATGTAAGAACATAGTGGAGAACGATCTCAGCTCCGGCGCGCGTAGCAGATTCTCTCTAGAGATCGAGCTGAGTCTTGCAGTCCATAAGCCTGGCAAAAAGAACAGACATATTCTCCGGAGTATCTTCTTCAGGCCAAAAGGCATTGAAGATCTGGATTACTACGCCCAAGATATCCTTGCCATAGTTCCTCACGGTCTCGACTCTCGAGGACAGGCTGACTATCAAGTCCTCGAGATCGAAAGGAGTGCTGCCAGGACCAGATGGAGTACCCCTCTGCTTGCGGAACTTGGCAACAGCTTTGGATGCGATGACATCGCTCTTTGGGAACTTGCCTAAAAAAGACAGGTGGAGTAAGTAAAGGAAGCAAACCCGGAAAGTTCAGTGTCTGTTGAAGGAAAAGAACTTACCAGCAATATGGCTGTGAACCCGGGTCAGCTCTGTGATGCAGTTGTCGCGCCTATCCCGGAGCTGCACAAGCTCAGCGTTCGCCGACTCAAGCTTGACGTTGTCCTCATTAAGTAATTCTTGGTCCTTGGCAATCTGGAGGATGAGGCGCTCGTGCTCTTCAGTGAAGTCTTGGCCAGCTTTTTGAAGTTCGGTTTGATGTTGTGCTTTCAGCTTCTTCATATCTGCCTTGAGCTTGGCAATCTCATCATCTTTGGCTCGGAGGAGGGCAAGCTCATCATATTTCTTTTTGAGCTCGGCCTGATGCTCCCCTGCTTGTTCAAGAAAATGCAGCATCATATCAGGCACGGGCACACTATCTTAAAGAGATGCTAAAATAGTTTGTTGACCCGACAAAGCCGAGGTATGAATGTTTGCCGAGCCATGGAAAAAAGGAGATAGAGAGCATAGCAAAGTTGAGCCAAAACGACTTACCCTTGATCTGGTCCAGGTTTTTCCTCATGATGGTGTTCTCAGCTTCCACCTCAGTTGCGAAATCCGAATGATAGATTAGTTCGGCGGAAAAGGATGAAGAAAAACAGAAAAATGCCAAGGGAGAAAACTTACCCCTTTTCTCGTATTCAGCGAGAAGTGTATTATGTTTTGCACGCAGCATCTTGTGAGTGTCCAGGAGACGCTGAAACTCAGCGCTCCGGCGGTTGGTGGTCACCTGAAAAGAGTACAAAAAGATAGCTTAGTCTTGTGCATATTCGAAGTGTACAAAATCCGGGCCAAGTAGAACTTAACCCGGCTCTAGGTGTGTGCATATTCGAAGTGTACAAAATCCGGGCCAAGTGGAACTTAACCCGGCTCTAGATGTGTGCATATTCGAAGTGTACAAAATCCAGGCCAAGTGGAACTTAACCCGGCTCTAGGTGTGTGCCTATTCGAAGTGTACAAAATCCGGGCCAAGTGGAACTTAACCCGGCTCTAGGTGTGTGCATATTCGAAGTGTACAAAATCCGGGCCAAGTGGAACTTAACCCGGCTCTAGGTGTGTGCATATTCGAAGTGTACAAAATCCGGGCCAAGTGGAACTTAACCTGGCTCTAGGTGTGTGCATATTCGAAGTGTACAAAATCCGGGCCAAGTGGAACTTAATCCGGCTCTAGGTGTGTGCATATTCGAAGTATACAAGATCCAGGCCAAGTGGAACTTAACCCGGCTCTAGGTGTGCATATTTGAAGTGTACAAAATCCGGGCCAAGTGGAACTTAACCCGGCTCTAGGTGTGTGCATATTCGAAGTATACAAGATCCGGGCCAAGTGGAACTTAACCCGACTCTAGGTATGTGCATATTCGAAGTGTACAAAATGTCTCTAAGGAGCATCCGGCCGAGTAACGAGTTACTCCCCCGGAGGCTCGGGGACTAGTGACTATATCAATAATGTCTACTAAATGCTAAGGAAAAGACAAAGTAACGTACCTCCATCATCCGACCTGCAAGGTTAATTGCCTTGGCAGCAGTATTCATCTGTGTAGCAAATTCAGCGAGACCGAACTTCTCTGGGAGATCGTCGTTGTGGACGAACTCCGCCTTATTCTAGTTATTTACAAACTCGATCAAGGTCGTAGGGTATCGTTCACTGCTGAGCATGTGGGGCGCCACTAAACCCTTGGCATGCGCTTCCCTCCTCTCAACCTGGGCAAGAGTAGGGCTGGTGTGCAAAACAAGTTGCACGTCAGCTGGCTCGGCAGGGGCATCCTTCGGTGGTGGAGTCTTCTTCGAAAGCATGGACGCGAGTGTGGGCTGTCCAGCCTCGATGGACGCTGCCCTGGTGGCGTCAGGAGCCTTTTTGCCCTTAGGTTGCTGCTGAGAAGTGGAAGTTGTTGCAGCAGATTTACCCTTGGGAGCTGCCTTGGTGCCTTCTCGCCGAGCCTTGGAAGACTCGGATGAGGCGGAGGGGTTTGGTGCTGCTGCTGTTGCTGCTGGTGCTGGAGTTGGTGCTAATTTCTGCTTCGGCGGAGGTGCTGAGGAAACTCGGTGGTAGCTGGTTGTGGCGGAGCCGAAGTGGTGGTTGCTGCTGCCTCGGCAGAGCCAACCTGCCCTGCTCCGAGGTTGCCCTCCTCTTGACGAGGTGGGCTAGAACCCGGAGCAGCCGCTGAACCCTCCGGAATGGGGCTCAGCGGGCGTGAATCATCGCCACAAGGGGGGGAAGGGTTGTGTCGGAGCGGCGAGGCAATGCCGGATCCACTCTGTGGGACCTCCACCACGGCCCTGCTGAATCAAATAATGTATGACGAGAAACTATAAAGGAAGGGCAAGTGAATAAGCAAATGGAGAAATGACTTACTCATCCAAAGTCAGGGGCTCCTTCGGCTTGCGAGCTCTCCGGGCCACAGCCTTAGTGGTGGCCTTGGTGGCGGCTTTGTCCGTTGACTTCTTTCGCCTCTTGGCTGGCTGAGAAGGCCCAGAGGAGGATGCAGAGGCAGCTCCCCTTCTCTTCTTCGGCGCAACCGGGACAGGCTCACCCACGGCAAGGGGAGGGTCTTCATGGATCTGCCCACCGGGGTTAGCTGATGCCGAAAAAGCATAAGAAAGAGGGATAGCATCAAATGCTTCCATCACCTCAACATCCGAGTCATCTTCATCGTCGGGCCAATCTCTAATGGAAGAGAGTTTACCGGTGGGTCGCTTGGTCACGTCGACCATCGGAAGGAACATATCCTGATCCGGTTCCTCCTCGTTCGAGGTATCCCGGTCAGGCACCCATTTGAGGGAAGGCTCGGTGCCATCCTCAATAGTTTGCTGAAGGAATTGCTAAGGGAAAGAAAAGACAACAGGGTTAAACATACAACAAAGACCGGCATATGATTTAATTCGGAGAGAGTTTGCGGCAGAAACTTACCGCGGGGGGAAGCCTATCTCGGCAATAGTGTTCAATTCCCCTCGTCCACTCGGCAGAGAAATCCTTCTTAGTGGTGAAGAGGGACTTGACCCGGTGAAAGATCTCGGTGTTGCTCAACTCAAAAGAGGAGGTCCGGTTGGGGTCGCGGCCCCAGCTCATATGATAGACTTTGTGCGTGCGTTTCTGGAGGGGGGAGATCCGGTTGCAAACAAACGTGATCATGGCATCCTCATTGCGCAGTCCAAGATCCTTCAACTCCTGGAACCTCTTGTTGACCTGGTTTGCCAGGACGGTGGGTTTCTTGGGGATCTTGCCCCACAGATCTAGGTTAGGGGGACCCGGAGCGTAAGGGCGCAGCCGGATCAGATCCTCAGTTGTATTATTCCGGACATAGAAGAAAGTCCGGGCCCATCCCTTGAAAGAGTCAAGCCCCATGACTCGGGGGAAGATGGACTGCTTCCGGGAAGAGATTGACGCAGCGCCGAACTGCGTGAGTTGCTTGTCCTCCGGGTCAAGCTAGATGTTCGGAATCACGTTCCGACGAAGGCCAAAGAATCGGATCCAGAGCTCCTTCGTGGGCCATAGTCCGGCGTAACCTTCGATGGTGGAGGCAAAAGCGGAGAGAGACGTGATGGCATTCGCCGGAAGGTGGTGCGGCTGGAGCTCATACGTATTGAGCCAGTCATGGAAAAAATCGCTAACTGGCAGACCAAACCCCCGCTGGAAGTGGGATAGAAACACCACATACTCACCCGGATTGGGTGAGGGGGCAAGCTCGGAGGCAGCGAGGCGTGCGGTGACTCCCTCCGGGATGCGCCTGGTGCGATAAAGCCAATCCAGGTCATCCTGGCAAACCTAGGAGCCTGCCCACGTGCCGCGGTCGGTGTTCGCCGCATCTTCCTCCATCTCTTGCTCTGCGACGGCGAGCTCCTCCTCAGTCATCTCGAGATCACTATCCCCGCTGGCGCTAGCTTCGGCGGGGGGCACTGGCTTGGACCGGCAACGACCCGTGGCGCAGAAGATGCGTAGAGGTGGTGGCGGTGCTGGTGTGCGTGGAAGCAGTGCAGCAGCGGCGCAGCTGCTCAGGTGCGGTGGCGGCGGTGTTGTCGCTGGAGAAGAAGAGGAAGAAGTAGAAACAGAGGGGCGCGGAAGGGGGCAAAGACCCAGGGGGCGCACCCCTCCCCTATTTAACCACTACCTTGAGGGGGTAGTGGGATCACGTTGTGCGGACAGGCTACACGGTGTGGCCTTGTACAACCCGGATCAACCAATCAGCAGTGAGCCACATAAAGGGCCACAGGGCGCAGCGGATCCCATGACGTGACGTTATGGTGCAGTTAACGAGAAGGCAGGCACGACGCGACGTGGGCAACAATAACTCGTAACAATAACTGCGGCGGTTACTGTTGCTGGCCCTTAAAATGAGGCAAACGTGATGATTAACCTCCACGTGGGGAAGCGTACAAGAGAAGGAAGAGTGACCCGGAGGGGTATGGGGTAACCCGGCCAGCAAGTAAAAACGTGGAATGTGCCAAGGGAAAGTAAACCCGTGGAATCCGAGATAAGAGGTAAATCGGAGAAGGAACACAAAGCTCAGTGAAATTGAACCTGATGTGGCCTTAGCGGCTAAGGCAGCTAAGACCGCACCAGCTTCGGGGACTAATGTTGGGGGGATACCCCCGGGTAGGGTCACACCAGGGTATAAAGGCCGAGTTAGCCGAGGTACAGCAAGGTCAAAGCGGATGCTGGCCGAGTCACCTCAAGGCAGGCCGAATCACGGGGTAATCCGGACCAGGGGATGTCCACCTAACTGGATCTCAACCGACTCAGGCCGTATGTCGGACAGATGAATCTAACTCATATGCAGGAACAGGTGTGGCCGGATCAACTAGGTACGATCCGGGTTATATCAAGCTTGTAGGAGAAGGAAGGTATCTCGCTGGTCAAAGGTGACCACTGTGCGCAGAGCATGAGCGAAGCGGACAGAGGCAGGACCACCGAGGCGTGGCCGACAAAGGTGACAATGCCTATGTCGGATGACGCAGGCACCACAGAGGCTCACGTAGCCTCTGCATGGATGACGCGGGGGAAAAGTGACCCGGTCGGCTTACTATTTTGGGAAGAGGCATATTCCCTGGAATATGCCTCCACGTATGCCCTAATTGGAGACCGAGCCACCCCTATATAAGGAGGGCTAGGGACTCTATAGAAGGGGTTGATCTTTAAAGGTTATGTTATTCTAGCAAGTTACTGAGAGCTAGCCAGTGGCGAGAGTAAGAGAGTTCCTTCTTCCTCCTCTCTCCAATACAGCTCAAGGAGCACTTGTAATCTGTGTGAGTGAGTAAAATACAAAGCTACTGCATGTGGAATCACCACACTATCCCTCCCTAGATTCCCCTAGTGCACTTAGTCCCCACCTTTAGTCTATCCATGGCATCTGCCGTGACACCACCACGACAACGGAACCCTAATACGGGCGGGGCGACCACAGAAATATTCCACCACCTCTGTGGGGAAGAAAACACCGAGAGAGAAAGATCTCTCCGGTAGACATAATTCTGCCGGGAGAATTCCTTCCTGAAGAGGGGAGATAGTCGCCATCAACACCACCATCAAACTGGACTTCATCAGGATCATCATCATCACCATCATCACCACCAGCACCATCATCACCATCTCCATATCGATGTAACAATTGGGTTGAATCTTGCATAGTTCTTAGGGGAAACTTTCCCGATGTTGATTACTCTTTGTAGTTGATGCTATTGAGTGGAACCATTGAATTATTGTTTATGTTTAGATTGTTATACATCATTATTCCATCTCTGATCATGATCCATATGATGTCTTGTGAGTAGTTCGCTTTGTTCTTGAGGACATGGGAGAAGTCATGTTGTTAGTAGTGGAATTGTGTTGAGAAAGATTCAATAGTTTGATATTTAAGTTATGGTGTACTTCTTCTAGTGGTGTCATGTGAATGTCGACTACATGACACTTCACCTATATGGGCCTAGGGGAATGCATTGTGTATTTGGCTACTAATCGTAGGGGTTGCCGGAGTGATAGAAACCTGAACCCCCGTTAGGAAACCATTGCACAAGGGACGTAAGGGTCTTAGAGTTTAAACTTGTGGTTAGGTTTCTACCTTAATTACTTTCTTATACTTACATATGTTTGCAAGGGGTATAATCACAAGTATGTATTAGTCCTAGGAAGGTCGGTACATTAGCACAGGTTCACCCACACAACACTTAGCAAGCTAAAAAAGATTAATCAACTATATGAAGCGAAAGCACTTGATAGAATTCTCGTGTGTCCTCGAGAACGTTTGGTCGTCTTAAGTAATACAACCGGCTTGTCCTTTGCTAAATAAAGGATTGGGCCACTTGTTGCATTTATTCCTATTGTCTTTTATTTACTCGTACTTTATTTACTTGCATTATCAAAACCCCCTAAAAATCCATTTGCTAAGTATTTGCAGAGAATTCCTGATCCATACCACTAGCCAGCACCTTCTGCTCCTCGTTGGGTTCGACACTCTTACTTATCGAAAATACTACGATACACCCCCTATACTTATGGGTCATCACCCCGCTATGCATACCTGACGCTGAAAATGCCAGCCCCAATGGGGTCATAACAGTAAAAGGAGGTTTCAGCCGCTCGGATAGCTGTGATCGAGAATTCAACAAAATATCAGAATCCTTCGGGATGGAGATGCAATTTGGCCAGTTGAAAATAGCGGATGAAGAGCTACTACATGAAGGATGCGTCCCTAGTGAGCGAACCCCGGGAGATCAGGTATACAACACACCCGTAGAAGCTACCTATTTGGTTTCCACTCCCGGTCCCGCATAGGAAGGCGCGCTCATCGGGTTCCCCCATGAGAATTGGGAAACCGCCAGAAACTACGACAACAAGGGAAAATTCCAAAAGGAACTCGACGAGCACCCAGCAAAATCAAGCACAGCCGCCAACGGAAAACCCACCCGTCAAATCAAGGCCATTGGAGAGAAAACTCCTCGCCTCACAAATACATGGCGTATCACGGAGATAACAAAAGCAACATGGGTAGCCAACCCAATGCTCGCCCCCAAAGGAAGCGACAACCTACGCGTATGCATCGACTTCCCAACTATAAGCAACTCCGTAAAACAAACACTTTTTTCTCTAGTCCGCCGTGCAGACACGGCACCTCCAGTCAAAAAGATAAATCTCCCGTCAAATCAACAAGGGGCGTGATGGAGTACCTCAAGACAGAAGCCGCAATTTTTTCTTTACTCTTATATATTTCTATATTCAATAAGGCCAACGGCCAGACGAACACGCCAATGCAATGTATCCCCTTATACTTATCAATGAATCAAGAAATTACTTCTCGACATAACGTTTCAAAGGTATACTAAGGCAATAGTAATTATGCAAAGAACATCAACTCATCGGGTCCTGTACAAAAGTATATAATATACAATCAAAATCTCGTATAATCATACAACCTTTTTGACAAGTATAAGTATCTATATACAATATTTCTTCTAAAAGTACAAAGGTATACAATGGGAGGAGAAACAGTCAGATAGCAAAGTCCATAAAAACTCCTCATCTGCCTCTAGGCACCTTCGGACAATCTTCATCGCAGGATTACGAGCGGCGGCATAGTGAGGTGCCATGCTGACAAGACCACCATTAGAAGGAGAAGGCAGCCCCGATGATATGACATCCAAATCAAGCGTCGGATGGTGAGCATGCACCCAAGACAGTGGAATCTTGGCACCCACCTCAAGTTAAAGCTTCACAAAATGATGAATCCGTTCAGCCTGTCAAAACTTTGCCATCAAATCCGCTAAAGTCTGAGGTTGGGGATCCTAAGGGAAACATGGCATTATAAACGATGGCCAGCGATCTACGACAACACTCAACAAAAAACTCCACCTCAGATATGCGGTCTTGAAGTAGAGCCACGACATAAGCACGGCGGTGATCAATCCAAAAGTCCGTCCCTGAATTTTGAGAAGCAGACACGAGAGCTTGAATTCGGTTGTACAGACATTGGGTTTCTTCCCTCTCGCACAATCGAATGCGTACAAAAAAAAGAGAAGAGGATAAAGCATTGGCATCTTGTAAAAAAGGGGAGCAACAAAAAGCAAACGCAAAAGGACTTACATAGCATCTTTTCATTTGCCCTAGAAATTTTGTCCAAGAAGTATGCCTCACGATCAAGGGCCTAGCGTGTTTTCGACTGTGCAACATCCACCATTGATTGAACAACTCGAAGTTTCCCTTCAAGCTTCTTCACCTGCTCAATTTTTTTAGCATACAACGGCGGGTCTACTGTACGTACAATGGAAGTCTCGACTGCACCCATTCTAGATGAGGACGGGATTGCATCCGACGTGTGCGCAGGCGCAAGAGGAGCCACGGAATCACTCAAAATCTGGCAAGGCACAAGAAAGATAGAAAACCTTCAGCACACAAAGAGCCATGCCTATGCATATATACATAAATTTTCTTTTCATCAAAAGGAACATTCCAGCAACATGACAAGTTCAATATTCATTACAATAGTAGTAGAAGAAACATGGAAAACTACAAAACAAAGCTACGGAGTTGATTTCTCCAAGGACAAAGTTGCACTAGCATAAGGAGCACTAGCTATGGGATTAGCAGGGGCAGTAGCCGAAGAAGGAGCACCAGTCGACGAAGGGGCAGCTGATTTCTCCAGACTTGAGCTTATGCCCAGAAGCAGCCGAGAGTATTTCTTGACCCTCTTAATGAAAGGCTCCAAATCAACTACTTGGCCTTTGGAGTTGACTGGGACAGAGGAGCTAACCTTCTCCCAGTCGACCTTCTCGCCGTGCGCCGTCGCTAATGCCATTGAAGTTACAGCGCCGCTCTTCGATTACATTGTTGGAGATATGCCCAAGAGGCAATAATAAAGTGGTTATTATTATATCTTTGTGTTTATGATAAATGTTTACATTCATGCTATAATTGTATTATTAGGAAACACTAACACTTGTGTGATTTGTAAAGGTAAAAGAGTCCCCAGTAAGCCTCTTGTCAAGACAAGATTGTTGATTAATAGATGATCATGGTTTCCTGATCATGGATATTGGGTGTTATTAATAACAAGATCATATCATTAGGAGAATGATGTGATGGACACACACTCATAGTAAGCATAACATAAGATCAAGTCATTTAGTTCGTTTTGCTACAAGCTTTCAAATACATAGTAACCTAATCCTTCGACCATGAGATTGTGTTAATCACCATCACCGGATGAGTACTTTGATGACATCAAACACTGCTTCATAACTGGGTGGTTATAAAGGTGGCATTAGGTATTCTGAAAGTATGTGTTTAAGCACCTGGATCAAGACTGGGATTTGTCCATCCATATGACGGATAGATATGCTCTGGGCCCTTTTGGTGGAATGTCATCCAATTAGCTTGCAAGCATGTGACTAGGGCACAAGGGATGTCATATCACGAAACGAGTAAAGATTACTTATTGGTAATGAGGTTGAACTAGGTATGGAGATACCGATGATCGAACCTCGGATAAGTAGAGTATCACATGACAAAGGGAATTGGTTTCGTATGTTAATGGTTCTATCAATCACGAAGTCATCATTGAGTATGTGGGAGCCATTATGGATCTCCAGATCCCGTTGATGGTTATTGATCTGAGAGGTGTCTCGATCATGTCTACATATTCGCGAACCGTAGGGTGACACACTTAAGGTTCGATGCTGTTTTAGGTAGATATGGAATATGCGTTGGAGACCGAATGTTGTTTGGAGTCTCGGATTGGATCTGGGACATCACAAGGAGATCCAGAACTATCTGGATAATATGATTCATATAATGGAGATCAATTTCTGGTGTTCGAAAACGTTCCGGAGTATTCGTATGGAGCTTCTAGAAGGTTTCGGAATATTTTGCAAGGTTCCAGAAGATTCTATAGGGTTTACTTGAAAACCAAGAAAGAACAGGGACTACTTGGGGGGGGAGAAAACTTCCCCCCTCCCTTGGCGCGCCAAACCCTAGAGGGCAAGGGGCCGGCCCTAGATTGCCCCCTCTATATAAAGGAGGGTGGGGGCGCCTCCCCTCTTGCACCCTTCCACCCTAAAGCCTGGCCGCCTCTCTCCTCCACCGTCCTCTTGCTCCGGCTTAGGCAAAGCCCTGCAGAAATCCTTCTCCACCACCACGCTGTCATGCTACTGGGATTCTGTGGAGATCTACCACCTCTGTTGCCTGCTGGAACAGGGAGAGGAAAGTCTACATCAACTCCACATGTGTGACCGACTGCGGAAGCGCTGCCGGAACACGGTGCCAGAAGGATTGTCTACTCGATCTTGAGATCGGCAAGTGATCGTCTACATCAACCATGAGATCCGATCACGCACAAGGCTTCCGGATCTACAAGGGTTAGTATAGATCTATCTCGTTGCACTGATCTAATAGATTAGATCTTGGCTTTTCCTAGATTAGATCTTGGTTTTGTTCGTTCTTATGGTAGAATTTTTTTGTTTTCCCTGCTACGAACCCATCAGTGGTATCAGAGCCGTGTCTATGCTTAGATCTATTGCATGAGTAGAACACAATGGTTTTGTGGGCATTGATGTTTTTGTTGTCGTTGTCTTCACGTGTACTTTGCATGTTGCGGGATGGTGGGATGAAACGGCTCGGGCTAACCTTACATGTCCTCGCACATGAGACTTGCTCCACGCTTGACGTGCAACTTGCATTGCACAAGTGGCTTTGCGGGTGTCTGTCTCTCCCACCATAGTTAAGATTCAATTTACAATTAGCATCTGACAACACTTGTATCAGCGTTGTGGTTCTTGTTCGTAGGTAAGATCGGTTCTTATACGAAAGCCCCAAGCCACGTAAAACATGGAAAGAAAATTAGAGGCATCTAACTTGTTTTTGTAGGGGCATGTGATGTGATATGGCCACGTTGTGATTTTGAATATATTTGATGTAAGCAATGATCCTTATTGTAATATGGCAACCGGAAGGAGCCTAATGGTTGTTTTTAATTTTGTGAAGACCTGCGTGTCTATTCATCATGTAATAGCTTTATTCCAAGTAGTTGTAATAGTTGCTATTCAGTGATGGACAACCATGAAGTGGCACCACTGACCTTGACGCCACGCTGGTGATGATGGAGATCATGTCCATGCTTTGGAGATGGAGATCAAAGGCACAAGAAGAAAGGCCATATCATGTAACTTATTATGAATTGCATGTGATGTTAATCCTTTTTGCATCTTGTATTGCTTAGATCGCGACAATAGCATTATAAGATGATACCTCTCACTAAAATATCAAGTAATAAAGTGTTCATCCTTAGTAGGCACCGTTGCTAAGACTCGTCGTTTCGAAGCATCTCGTGATGATTGGGTGTTATAGATTCTACGTGTGCATACAACAGGTGCAAGCCAAATTTGCACATGCAGATACTAAGGTTAACCTTGACGAGCCTAGCATGTACAAACATGGTCTCGGAACACGGAATACCGAAAGGTAAAGCATGAGTCATATGGATGATATGATGAACATGTTGATTGTTCACCTTTGAAGCTACATCTTCTCTCGTGAAAATCGCACTTGGTGTAGTGGATTTGGTTTGTGTAATCACTAAGGCAACATGAGGGATGTTGTTTTGAGTGGGAGTTCACCTAGTTAACTTAGAATTAAATTTGAACTCAATTTGTCATAAACTTAGTCTAAACACTTTGCAGATATATTGTAGATCATGGTGAACCCCTCCATCATTTTTAATGCGTTTCTAAAGAAAGAAAAGTTGAAATACAATGGAAGCAACTTCATGGACTGGTTCCGTAACATGAGGATTATTCTTGATGCTGGTAAATTGGCCTATGTGTTGGATGCACTGCTAGGTGACCCACCTGGAAATACTGCATCTCGGGATGAGCGCAGTGTGTATGACACAAAGCATGACGACTACAATCTTGTGAAATATGCGATCCTTCTGTCAATTGAGCCTAAACTCCAAAAACACTTTGAACTTAGCAATGCTGATGCGATTGTGAAGGAACTCAAAACCATGTTTGAGAGCCAAATCTGTGCTGAGAGATATATGATCTCCAGCGAGTTCTTTAGTGTTAAGATGAAGGAACATAGCTCTGTGAATGATCACGTCATGATGATGATGCGCTATGTTCAACGTCTCAAGAGGCTAGGATATGACATCCCGGTTGATCTTGTGATAGATAGAGTTTTGCAGTCGCTCCCACCCAGTTACCAAGAGTTTGTGCTGAATTACAAGATAAGTGGTGCGATTGAATCACTCACTGAACTTGCTACAAATTTGGTGGCTGTTGAAGTAGACATGAAGGGAAAGGGTGAACACAAGTGCAACTTCAATGGAGGCAGCAAATCTGTTGCCAAACCTAAGAAGAAGACCCACATTGGCCGTGACCCTAATACATAATGCTTTTGTTGCGAAGAGTGTGGTCACTGGAAGCGTAACTACCCCAAGTACCTGGCAGATCTGAAGAACAGCAACATCAAGAAGAAAGGTATATTTAATATACATGTTATTGATGTGAATCTTACTAGTAATCGTAGTAGTTCCTGGGTATTTGATACTGGTTCAGTTGCTCATATTTGTAACTCGAAACAGGAGTTGCGGAATAAACGAAGACTAGCGAAAGACGATGTGACGATGCGCGTTGGAAATGGCTCCAAAGTTGATGTGATCGCCATCGACACGCTCCCTCTCCATCTACCATCGGGATTAGTTTTAAATCTAAATAATTATTATTTGGTGCATGCGTTAAGCATGAACATTATATCTGGATCTTGTTTATTGTGAGACGGTTATTCATTCAAGTCTAAGAATAATGGTTGTTTGATTTATATGAGTAATATCTTTTATGGTCATGCACCTGAGATGAATGGTTTATTCTTATTGAATCTCGATAGTAGTGACACACATGTTCACAACATAGATGCTAAACGAATAAAAATGAATGATAATTCTACATACATGTGGCACTGTCATCTTGGTCACATTGGAGTGAAGTGCATGGAGAAACTCCAGTCCGATGGACTTCTTGAATCACTTGATTTTGAATCACTTGAAAGGTGCGAAGCATGTCTAATGGGAAAAATTACTATGACTCCATTCTCTGGGATAATGGAGCGAGCTACGGATTTATTGGAAATAATACATACTGATGTGTGCAGCCCAATGAGCGTAGCATCGCGCGGTGGATATCGTTATGTTCTTACTTTCACGGATGACTTGAGTAGATATGGGTATGTCTACTTTATGAAACATCAGTCTGAAACTTTCGAGAAGTTTAAGGAATTTCAAAGTGAGGTAGAAAATCATTGTAACAAGAAGATTAAGTTTCCGCATTCTGACCACGGAGGTGAATATCTAAGTTACGAGTTTCGCATGCATTTAAAGAAATGCAGAATATTTTTCGCAGTTGACACCGCCAGGAACACCACAACATAATGGTGTGTCCGAACATCGTAATCGAACTCTCTTAGATATGGTTCGGTCTATGATATCTCTTACAGATTTACCGTTATCGTTTTGGGGTTATGCATTAGAGACAACCCCATTCACTTTAAATAGGGAACCATCTAAATCCGTTGAAACGACACCGTATGAATTGTGGTTTGGTAAGAAACCTAAGTTGTCATTCCTTAAAGTTTGGGGCTGCGAAGTGATACATTGCAAATGTATCTACAATTTTTGATGATCCATGCTTGGTTTTATCCACTTTCTTGTGTTTTGTCCACACTTTGGAGTACTTTTCATATGATTTCTTGGACTAACCTATTAACAAGAGCCACAGTGCCAGCTGCCTGTTTTCTGCTGTTTTTGGTTCCAGGAAAGTCAGAAAATGAATATTCTCGGAATTGGATGGGACAAAAGCCAAAGTGCCTATTTTTCCAGAAGACTCTAGGAGCCAGAATACGAGACGGAGGAGGGCCAGGGGCTGGCCACACACCCCAGGCGCGGGCTAGGCCTGGTCGCGCTAGGGCATGGTGTGGTGGCCCCAGGCACCCCCTCGGTCTTCCTCTTCGCCTATAAGAAGCCTTCTAACCTAAAAACTCCGGGGGGTTCGACGTTTTTCCAGAAGAAGTTCCGCAGCGCTGCCACCACCGAAGGGGAGATTCAGGGGACAGAAAGTCTCTGTTCCAGCACCGTGCCGGGACGGGGAAGTGCCCCCGGAGCCATCTCCATCGATCTCCACCATCATCTCCATCGACCATCCATGTTTCCCCCATCTATGAGTGAGCAATCCCCCGCTGTAGGCTATGAGGATGGTAGGGATTGGATGAGATCGTTCATGTAATGGCATCAGATTGTTAGGGCATGGTGCCTAATATCTTCTATTAGTGCTTTATGACTTTGTTGTGACTTGTTATGCTTAATGCTTGTCACTAGGGCTCGAGTGCCATGATTTCAGATCTGAACTTGTTATTGATTCATTATGATAGTATTTTTTTTGGTGTTATCTACAAGTTGTATACGCACGTTGTTGTCCGGAACCTATGGCCCCGAAGTGACAGAAATCGGGATAACCGGAAGGGAATGACTTTGATGTGAGGAACACATGTGTTCATGGAGTGTTAATGCTTTGCTCCGGTGCTCTATTAAAAGAAGCACCTTAATTGCCAGTAGGTCCCTAGAGGCCCCGCTGCAAACGGGCTGGCAGGACAAAAGATGTTGTGCAAGTTCTCATTGCGAGCACGTATGACTATATATGGAACACATGCCTAGGATTATCTAGTACTTGGATGCTTTATCTTATTTATCTGCAATTGCCCTATGTTCTGATTGCTATGTGAATTGTCTTGTTCATGCAACGCCCGTCCATCCATCCCTATGCCTATCCCACTCGAATCCCACTGTTTACTGCTTTTGTTTCTACCGTCTTTACTTTACTACTGCTGCTACTTTACTATTCCTACTACAAAACTGTTGCTACTGATAAACTGCTGTGAGCAAGATTGTTTCCAAGTGCAGCTGAATTGACAACTCAGTTGTTAAGGCTTATAAATATTCTTTGGCTCCCCTTGTGTCGAATCAATAAATTGGGTTTCACTTCCCTCGAAAATACTGCGATACACCCCCTATACTTGTGGGTCATCACGAAGCATGTGTAAAGAAGTTATAACCCGACAAGCATGAACCCAAAGCGGAAAAATGCGTCTTCATAGGATACCCTAAAGAAACAATTGGGTATACCTTCTATCATAGATCCGAAGGCAAATTTTTCGTTGCTAAGAATGGATCCTTTCTTGAGAAGGAGTTTCTCTCAAAAGAAATGACTGGAAGGAAAGTAGAACTCGACGAGATTGGTGAACCTTCTCTCAGATTTGAGAGTAGCGTAGCACCGGAAGTAGTTTCTGTGCCACCTGCACCAATAAGAGAGGAAGCTAATGATGATGATCATGAAACTATGAACGAAGTTGCTACTGAACCTCGCAGGTCGACGAGGGTTCGTGCCACTCCTGATTGGTATGACCCTGCATTGAATGTCATCTTGGTAGACAACATCGACGACCCTGCGCCGTATGAGGAAGCTATGATGCACCCAGATTCCGACAAATGGCGTGAAGCTATGAAATCTGAAATGGGATCCATGTACGAAAACCAAGTATGCACTTTGGTGGACTTACCGGATGGCCGCAAGGCTGTCGAGAACAAGTGGATCTTTAAAAGAAAAAAATGCTGATGGTAATGTTACTGTCTATAAATCTCGACTTGTCGCAAATGGGTTCTGACAAATTCAAGGAGTCGACTATGATGAGACTTTCTCACCGGTAGCGAAGCTAAAATCTGTGAGGATTTTGTTAGCAATCGCTGCATATTTTGATTATGAGATTTGGCAGATGGATGTCAAAACGGCGTTGCTTAATGGTGACATTGAGGAAGAGTTGTATATGGTACAACCCAAATGTTTTGTCGATCCTAAAGATACTGACAAGGTATGCAAACTTCATCGCTCCATTTATGGACTGAAGCAAGCATCCCGGAGTTGGAATCAACATCTCTATCTCTACTACTTATAAAGGATCAAACAGGAATTCTACTAAAGGTACCCCGCAAACCATACAAGAACGGACTAGAACCGTCTAATCAGGCCCACTAAAGGTAATCTAACGGTTGGATTTAGCCTAATCAGATCTCTATGTGCATTTAGCAAATTAAAACAACGGACGCGACACTTATCCCCCGCACAACAAATACGAAACCGTGGCTTCGCATCCTCCATCCGCTGTAATATGTGGAAACATCCCAGCAACACGGTTTGGAAACTTAATTGAGGCCAATTAATTTGGAAACTTAATTGACGCCAGTTAATTTAGAAACGGAACTGCCTCCGCACATCTCCTGTCCTCCTTTAGGAGACTACCACAACCTCCCCGATGGCCGCCGGCCATTGTCGCGATGAGCTGACGCATTAGGCCGCCGACCATTATGGATCTCTCATGGGTTGGCGGTAGGAAGGAACTCAAGCAGCAGTAGGCCGGCAACATGACCTAGCGCGGCGGTGACGCTTGAATGTCTTCGACTGAGGCAGGCGTAAAATCCTCGACAAGACGACGACGGTGGTTGGATGGTGTTTTGTCTCTCCGTTCTCTGCCCTCTATTTTCCACCCCGACCAGATCGATGACATGTACATCATGTACCATGTTTGTTCTTAGAGATGATCAGAACGCGCGTGTGTTGTTCCCTGCAAAAAAAAGACGCGCGTGTGTTGTGCCCTTGAATCCAGCAGGGTCATCGGTTCATAAAAGTAGCAGGTTTAGTTCATCGATTGGTAAACCTTCAGATTCACGGATAGGTAAATAAGTAGATTAGACAACTTTCTTGTCTTCTGTTTGCTAAAAATGCTTGGAGATAGATAGTAATTTCTTAGGGAAACAACTTATATCATGAATTATTATAACCTGTGGTTTAAACTTGGAGAGTATCCTGGTCATTTCTTCAATCAGTTTCTGATGCATCGAGAAATGCATGATCGAAATGCAGAATTGTCGATGGTCACTAACTCTTCTATCTATAATTCTATATATGTTCATGTGTTGTGTACGGACACACATCATGCTTAGGAATACTTCCTCAAGTTCTAGAAGCTCGGCCTCCCCACCGAACTCCCCTCGCAGTATCCAAGCCGCATGCTTGCCGTGCCGCCACAAACACAATGCTCATGGGACGGAATCGGCACAGTTTCGGTGACGGTGCGACACGAGCAACACAAGCACTCGCAGTAATATCTAGCCGGTGTCGTTCATAGTACCATCTTGCGTGCATGGTCAGTGACTCTGACTTTCGATAATCTCTGGTTTCCCAGTTTTACGAGCAACCTCATTTTGTATCAACTTAAATACAATTTGTGGTGTAATATGACCTTGTCCTCTGAATATTCTTCAGACATGAAGAACCTGGATTTGGCAGGAACTTCTGTGTTGGTGATGGTGTACTCAATGGTGTGCAACATTGTTGTGTTGTTCAATGCAATCCAGAACTTCGATCTTGGAAATGTCGGTACATGTGTTATTAACTCAAATAATTTGAATATTAGAACATTCTCTTAAAGGCTCGGTTTTATATCATTCAGCTAATTAAAGTTAATGCTCGGTGAAAGTATCTAAGATGTACTTGTTGTTTACTACTGACTCACATCCCACTTATACCTATTGAACTATGATTTTTTTCTCTTGCTACCTTCTCATCCCTAGATAATAACACCCTTGTGGAGACTAGCTACCTCTCCCGCACTTACACTGTCGAGTCAAGTGAGAAAGTTCTAGCTTTTGGGTTCATTTCGCATCAGATGAGAATATTAATTATTGTCACAAAGTATCCTTTAAAGGTTCTGGCTAGAGATGGAATTTGATTCAGATAAACGTAAATTTATCTGATCTGTTGGTAGTGTTGGTTATAAAAGTTTGGAATGTAGGTGCCTATGATTTCTTAAATGATTGCCTGTCAATTTTTTATTCGATGTTAAGACATTTTTTTAGAACAAAGGGATTTAAACAAGAAGTGTTGCGTTTTGTTATAAAGATAAATGAGAGAGGGGCGAGGATCCCGACATACTGTTAGTTATTTGTTCAAATATTTCCATATCATGTGTTGATACCAATGATCATTCTATTATTGTGCGGGTCATATTTGCATTTGATAGTAGAGAATTGATGATTTACTGACACAATGATATTTGACGATTTCCTATCGTTGTTGCATCATCTGCAGCTGTCATTTCAAGTTTTGAAATATTTTAGTTGAAGTTTCTATAGGATTTTTCATTCATTAAATCACATAGAACATATACACCTACAAGATTGATAATTTACCATTTTGGTGCTTTGCCAAAATAGATAAACCACAATATGGGTCAAGTGTTGCTCGAGGAGATAATTCCAATGAGTCCATACATGCATTCGCCGTGCAAGATTATATCTAATATTAGGGACCTTGTGTATTTTGAATGAATTTATGCAAGTTAATACGTGCATTCGGTGTGCAATATTTCTTTGGTTTATGATTTGGTTATTTAAGTATAGTATCAGTTGTGCCCGATATTTTTAAACATTCCTGCTATTTAGTTCAAATTTTAGCCACTATGTTGATCTTTGGTCTATGACTCGAGTAGTGTCATTCTTGGTTTACCATGGCACCCTGTGCCAAAAATACAATATTTTCACTTGCGATAGAGGAGGAAGATTGGGATTGTAATCCTGCGCATTTTAGACCCGTTAAAGTGTTATTATTTATACATACTAAGCGCCCACTAATTAAGAATTGAAACCATCATGTAGTTTTCTAGGTTGTATTCATCAACAACCTTCTTATATTTATGTAAGAGTAAAATGCACCGGAGGTCCTAGAAGTTTGGAGGAAAATGTATGCATGTCCTAAACGTTTCAACTTGTGTACCGGAGGTCCTAATTTTCAGTTAGTTGTGCATCACAGGTCCTAATTCTCAATTAGTCGTGCACTGCAGGTCCTAATTCTCAGCTACAACCCTAGCTACAGTGCACATGTATCTGAGAATTAGGACCTCTAGTACACAAGTTGAAACTTTTAGGACCAGCATACAGTTTTCTCCAAACTTTTAGGACCCCCGGTGCATTTTACTCTTTATGTAAGCATCGTTAAAGTTAGAGTTTTGACATCCGTTGTAATAACGTGGGAAAATCATGTTTCAGTGGATGATATGTTCCTTGTATGGATTGAACCATCTACCAGAGGCGGAATGTTTTCCCATTACAAAATGAAATTGTGAGACTTTCAAAATGATTTCAAGATACAAAGGACAACAAATGACCTAATAATAAGTGTTTACTAAATTTTGGGAAAAGTGTATTTACATGGTTTAGGTTGGGTTGTTGGCAGGATTATGTTTATCGTGCAATTGTTATTTTCAAAATATACTTAAGATACATGCCAAACACTCACAAATCGAGATAGAGAGCATATCGTCAATTTTCTATATAAGACGTGCGTTGCACATGCAGACTTACTAGTTTTGATAAGGTGATCAAAAACTTTGGATTTATACAAAATTATGGAGAATCTTGTATCTACAAGAAAGTGAGTGGGAGCTCTATAGGATTCCTAATACTATATGTGGATGACATATTGTTGATTGGGAATGATATAGAACTTCTTGAAAGTGTCAAAGCCTATTTGAATAATAGTTTTTCAATGAAGGATCTTGGGGAAGCGACATACATTTTAGGCATCAAGATTTATAGAGATAGATCAAGATGCTTAATAGCGCTTTCACAAAGTACATACCTGGACAAGGTTCTGAAGAGATTTAGAATGGAAGAAAGCAAGAAAGGGTTCTTGACCATGTTTCAAGGTAAGACCTTGAGTAAGACTCAAAGTCCAGCTACGACAGAAGATAGAGAGAAGATGAGTAAAATCCCATATGCCTCGGCCATAGGCTCTGTCATGTATGCCATGCTGTGTACAAGACAGGATATAGCACACGCTGTTAGTTTGACTAGCAGATATCAAAGTCATCCTGGAATGGAACACGGGATAGCGGTCAAAAATATCCTCAAGTACCTGAATAGGACTAAGGATATGGTTCTTTCTTATGGAGGTGATGAACAGCTCATTGTAAACAGTTACACCGATGCTAGTTGGACCACCGATCTGGATGACTCGGAGTCACAATCTAGATATGTGTTTATTTTGAATGGTGCTGCACTGAGCTGGAGCAGTGCCAAGCAAAGCATTATGGCGAAATCTTCAACTGAATCGGAATAAATAGCTGCTTCGGAGGCTGCACAAGAAGCAATATGGATGAAGGAGTTCATCTATTGTGACAACACGGGTGCCATGGCCAATGCACAGGAGCCAAGGTCACATAGCAAGCTGAAGCACATCAAGCTACGTTTCCATGCTATTCGCGAGTATGTCCAAGATGTCTACATAAAGATTTGCAAAGTACACACTGATTTGAATATGGCAGATCCGTTGACTAAACCTATCCCTAGATCAAAACATGACCAACACCAGAACACCATGGGTGTTAGGTACATTACAATGTAATCTAGATTATTGACTCTAGTGCAAGTAGGAGACTATTGGAGATATTGCCAATAGGCAATAATAAAGTGGTTATTATTATATGTTTGTGTTTATGATAAATATTTACATTCATGCTATAATTGTATTATTAGGAAACACTAATACTTGTGTGTTTTGTAAACGTAAAAGAGTCCCTAGTAAGCCTCTTGCCAATAGTAGCTTGTTGATTAATAGATGATCATGGTTTCCTGGTCATGGACATTGGATGTTATTAATAACAAGATCATATCATTAGGAGAATAATGTGATGGACACACACCCATAGTAAGCATAGCATAAGGTCAAGTCATTAAGTTCGTTTTGCTACAAGCTTTCAAATACATAGTAACCTAATCCTTCGACCATGAGATTGTGTTAATCACCATCACCGGATGAGTCCTTTGATGAAATAAAACACCGCTTCGTAACTGGGTGGTTATAAAGATGGCATTAGGTATTCTGAAAGTATGTGTTGAAGCGCATGGATCAAGACTGGGATTTGTCCATCCATATGACGGATATATATATATGCTCTGGGCCCTCTTGGTGGAATGTCATCCAATTAGCTTGCAAGCATGTGACTAGGTCACAAGGGATGTCATATCACGGAACGAGTAAAGAGTACTTATCGGTAACGAGGTTGAACTAGGTATGGAGATACCGATGATCGAACCTCAGATAAGTAGAGTATCGCGTGACAAAGGGAATTGGTTTCGTATGTTAATGGTTCTATTGATCACGAAGTCATCGTTGAGTATGTGGGAGCTATTATGGATCTCCAGATCCCGCTGATGGTTATTGATCTGAGAGGTGTCTCGATCATGTCTACATATTCGTGAACCGTAGGGTGACACACTTAAGGTTCGATGTTGTTTTAGGTAGATATGGCATATGCGTTGGAGACCGAATGTTGTTCGGAGTCTCGGATTGGATCCGGGACATCACGAGGAGATCCGAAACTGTCCGGAGAATTTGATTCATATAATGGAGAACAATTTCTAGTTTTCGGAAATGTTTCGGAGTATTCGTGTGGAGCTTCAAGAAGGTTTTAGAATGTTTCGGAAGGTTCCAGAAGATTCTATAGGGTTTACTTGAAAACCAAGAAAGAAAGGGGAATACTTGGGGGGAAGGAAACTTCCCCCCTCCCTTGGCATGCCAAACCCTATAGGGCAAGGGGCCAGCCCTAGGTCGCCCCCTCTATATAAAGGAGGGTGGGGGTGCCTCCCCCCTTGCACCCTTCCACCCCAAACCCTGGCCGCCTCTCTCCTCCACCGTCCTCCTGCTCCGGCTTAGGCGAAGCCCTGCAGAAATCCTTCTCCACCACCACCACCACCACGTCGTCGTTCTACTGGGATTCCGTGGAGATCTACCACCTCCGTTGCCTGCTGGAATAGGGAGAGAAAGGTCTACATCGACTCCGCACGTGTGACCGACTGCAGAAGCGCTGCCGGAACGTGGCGTCGGAAGGATCGTCTACTTGATCTTGAGATCGGCAAGTGATTGTCTACATCAACCACGAGATCCGATCTCACACAAGTCTTTCAGATCTACAAGGGTTAGTATAGATCTATCTCATTGCACTGATCTAATAGATTATATCTTGCCTTTTCCTAGATTAGATCTTGGTTTTGTGCGTTCTTGCGGTAGAATTTTTTGTTTTCCCTGCTACGAACCCATTATGCGTCACGCTATAGCCAACAAGGGGGCTTGGATCAGCACCAATAATAGCGACGAGGTCGTTCAAATCAGTAGGTACTTCCTTCGATGGAAAAACTTCGGCATGCAGGATCTTAAAGGCGCGGCATGAGCGGACAAGGAGGTTGCGCACACGAACATTGTTAGCCTCCAAAGTGCTAACAACATCCGATAAAGGATCAACCTTCTTATCTTCATCTAGCCACAAATTTTGACCTGTCAGCTCTACACATAACAAAAGAAAAAGGAGGGAATAAGAACGCAAAAGCCAAAAAAATGGGGATTGAAGCAAAATTTCTCCCTTGCCAATAGAAAACTTACGAGTTAAAGAAACATTGAGGGTCTCCAAGCACTTCCGAAGACTTTCATCTCGGATGACGGCTTATTTGGCCTTCTATTCGGCATCAGCACTAGCCTTCTGCTTGTCCTTTTCCAAATCTTCCTCGGCAATCCAAAGTTTGGCCTCCAGATTGTCGGCACACTTCATCGCCTCGTCCCGGATGAACTTGAACTCTTTGGCAGCGGCTAAAGAAATCAGAAGGTAACACAAAAAGTCAGAAAAGCAGAAGGAAGTGCAAAAGCCACAAAAAGATGAAAATATACCTTTCAGACCTTTGACTTCATTATGGATCCTGATGAAGTGAGAGGCCATATCAACCATCTCACGCATCACAGGCTGCGAAAAAGGACATTAGAAAAAACAAGCAAATGAGGATCCATGGTGAAATGAAAAAGCACAGATACACTTACGTCTTGCATATCCACCTCGACAGGGCTTTCAAATATCACCATGCCCTTACCCGCTGGTTTTCTTCTTTTCTGCGGCCGCGGTCTGTGTGAAGTGGCAATATCTTTGTGGATAATTTGACCCGCAGGAGATGCATGTGAATCCTTTTGGCCCTTGGATAGCTGCAGAGACTTTGTAGAAGGAGGGGTAACAGATGTGCCAGGTGGAGACAAAGGAAGATCTTCCCCGTCATCACCACTACAAATGAAATGCACAATTATCAAAATGCAGGCTCCTCCTGAGAAATAGAAAAGGCAGTAAGTACTTACGAAGAAATGTTCTGCGTAAAGCGGAAAAGATTCATCTGGGGAGGAGCCGATGAAACCGGAACAACACGCAAAGGCTTTGAACTAGTGGAATCATCTGAGTCTTCGATTGCTTCCATGACATCAGGACGTTTCCTTTTCTCGCCAGCGAGTGCCACGCGAAAATCTTCCGAGTGATCCGATGGAAGCGACGGCGTCCCCGATGAAGATTCTGTGGTAAGCGTCTCCATCTCCTCATCAGCAGCAGTCCCAATCATAGGGAGATCATCGGATGTAGAAGGATTGCCAGGAATCTCACCTCTCTTAAGAAGAGGAGGAAGGCAGGATAGATGATCATAATCCTGCGTAAATAGAAGACTAACAATCACAAAAGAGGACAATTATAAAAGAGCAAAAAACAGAGAAGAACAAGGAGCAACAGATCAAGGAATTTACCTGGGGAAGGCGATTCTTCTTACCAAATGGATCCACACGACAATCAGAGGGAACCAAGCTTTTCTTTGTGAGGGTCGTAAAACTCTGAACCCTTTTTTCATACACCTTAAGGGTGAGATCATCCCGTGAAATCCTCATAGGGTCCTTCTTGCCGGTATATGCCCACATACCAGAAAGCCTGACCTATAGAGGCTACACGCGGATCTGTAAGAAATATGCCAGAATTTGAAGTCCAGACATTTCCTTGCCAACCTCATGTCGCAGTTTTGAAATGCAGGCAAGAAGGGGTTCAATCTCCGTCATTTCTTCGAGAGTGGGATGTTGATCCCAAGAATAAAGTTTGCGACAAGGCTTCTTGGGGTCAAAGGGGGCTAAGCCAAACGTCTGACCTTCGACAAACTGATCCTTGATATAAAATCACTTGGTTTTCCATCCTTGGATGGAGTCAGTGATCTTAAAATCAAAATAGTCTATGTCGGAGCAAACAGAAAAATGGTGCCACCAACGTCATGGATAATGGTGTCGGTGGCATTCCAACAAACACAACAGAAGTACTTCCACGGGCCCCAATGGGGATGGATCCCGAGGAAGCATTCACAAAGAGTAACAAATCAATCAACATGGAGAATAGAGTTGGGTGTGAGCTGATACAACTGCACACCATAGACAAAAAGGAGACTACAAAGGAATTCATGGACATGAAGAGAGAGAGGCCGCGGAAAAGAAAGGAAAGGAACATTACCCTCCAGCCCGATTTAGGGATTGGAGCAGCTTCATCCCCAGTGAGCTTGAAGGAGCCCTCCTCCAGATGGCCAGAGTTCCGCGCCTCGCGCAACTCTCGCACAGAGCACTTCGAAGGGGCCCATACAATAGCCCTCTTTCTGGTGACCTTGGCGGCCGCGGTGGAAGTCCCCACCCTACTTTTGCCCATGGTGATGGAGGAGCAACACAGGCACGTGGAAGAACAACGGAGTAGGCGAGGAAGCAAGAGAAAGGCAAGGGCGCAAGGAAGAAGATGAAGTTAGCTAGGAAGGGGTAAAAAGAAGTAAAAGAAATCCCCTTCCCTTTATAAAGAGCAAGGACACATAGCTTGGACCGTTCGATGTAAAATCGACCGTCAGAAACACACACGATGGTGGCATGTGTCAAAAGATTTTATAAAGGAAAATATTTTAAGAAGTTATTGCTGCGGTAAAAACAGGAGAACAGCACACGTTGCCTCGATCTTCGTGCAAAAAAGGGGACATGCAGTCAAAAAACTCCATTGAATACGCCACCACGCGTCATCATTACTGCTACACGGTCCCACGTTCAAAACGTATCGTCAAGACGTATCTTCTCGGAATCAACAGTATAAAATTCGTCATCAGTAACGTTGTAAAAAGACAATTCATAACATTGCAGCTCAGTACAAGGGATACGAACCCGAAGAAAAACTTGGAGTCGAGGTAATACATGAAAAAACTTGAGACTACATTCGAATACAAAGATTTCGAGTGTAGCCTCAGGGCTACTCCTATCAAGAGCGCTGGTCGCGCACCCGGCAAAATCTGAGGAAACATTGAGGTCATAAGTATAATGCAAGATTTTCGAGCATATGTCCTGATGCATACATCCGAACATATCCTCGGGGGCTACCCCTATCAGGAGCGCTGACGCGCACCTAATAAAGGAAAACAAATGAACAGTTTTCAAAAAATACTACTATCAGGAGTGTCCATAAGAAACTCTCAGTTCCAGCTGCTAGATCCGGCAGCCTACAAAATTAATATATAAGAAAACCTCGGATCGCACTCGAACGCGATAAAACTCCGAATGCCATGTTCAAAAACATGAAGGTAAGACCCCGGGATTCGTCCTATATGGTCTAGTAATCGCACAAGAGTGCACTCTTCCAGCAATATATCTGTATCTATGATATGACGAAAAATCCCGACGGACGCATTGGGTACCCGATAAAATAAAACTAGGACTCAGTATTCGATAAGACCTCAGCGGCCCGAACTAAATTACGCCAGTAATAAATTCCAAATTCAGGCCTGGGGGCTTGAATTTGATGTAGGACAACCTTGCATTTGCCCAGGATAAATTAAATGATTCCCGATCCATCGAATGCATCAGGCTCGTTGTACCAAATCCCTATAAAACTGAAAATAGTAAAAATTGAGCATATCTTTGAGACTCAACCTGAATCTACGGTTCAGGTAGAGTCTTAGGGGCTACTGACATAGGTATGGTTACTCAGGTACCTACAATTTGCTACCCTGGCTGTATAAAAGGTGTACGGCCTATGAAGAGTCATGATGATGGTCCAAAAGAAGCAACCGACAAAGGCTTTAGTTGTATTAGGAAAGGAAATAAAGGACTGACACCGTGTTGGTATTGTAATTATGCATATATAACCTATCCGCGTATAGCTTTGAGACCCGGCCTATTATATATAGGGCGGGAGAAGCCTAGGCAAGGACACTGAAAAATCGTCAAGCGATCTGTAATAGTGCGATTTACCAAATAATCAGGCGACTTTGACTTCATTGTTTTCCTGACATCTGAAGAAATCCCCAGTATTCTCTTTTCCGCAAACCCTAGTCCTTCTCTATAGACATTGCTGAGGTTACCCCTCATTAGTTTTAATGATTTTATTTCTCATCATCAACTAAAAGAGTTGAGAGGTCTATTGGGAGATTCACGTGGACTACTAACTGGGAGTTGCTTTCACTCTAGCTGAGGTAAAAATAGAAACTAGGATTTGTTCTGATATAGTCCCTTATTTATATCTTCTGGAGAATACGTCAAGAAAAAACTGCAAGGTTCTACACGAAAAAACAATGGTTTACTCAGCCTGATTACAAACAATTTTTCCAATTGAAATGGTCAAATGCCTTGATTTCCTATAAGGTAGATGAGTCAGCTATTGATTGTCAAGATCACTATGTTAGTATTTCGATAAAAAATGTTAAAAGTATGGGGAGCAAATAGGAATGATGATATGAAGAAGGGGAAGATGGTATTTTATTTAAAAATTAAAGTATTGATTATGTTGCTGATAGAGTGAGGCTGGGCGAAAATGGGTGGAGAAGTTGCTTTACTTTGGAGTAGGAGTTATCTAGCATCTATGACTAGGAGGAAAATTATTGGCCTCAGAGAGCACATGTTAGATTGCTCGGTGAAGGTGATGCTAATACTGCTTTTTTTCATTTAGTAGCAAATGGAAGGAATAGGAAAGTTAGTATTACCACCTTGGAAAATGAGAATGGAAACATATATGAATAAGAAGAGCTTCAATAATATATTTATGGATTTTACAAAAATATTTTTAAGAAAGAATATAGAGGGGGTTTTAGACTTCAAGAAGATGTGTGGGATGTCTCTCAAAAATTTAAGCCAGAAGATAATGAACTTCTAATCAGGCCATTCTCTTGGGAGGAGATTGAGGGGATGATTATCAGTATGAAAATAAATACGTCTCTTGGTCCTGATGGCTTCCTTGTATTTTCTTCAAGAAATACTAGGGCATAATTAAGCATCAGGTAAAGGTTATCCAGGATGACTTTTGTCAAGGAAGGGAAGATTTGGGGAGAATTAACTATGGAGTGATAACCTTGGTTCCTAAAGTTCATGAGGCTAGAAATTAGAAGCATGGAAATTTGAAACAATTTCACTCCATTGTTCTTCTGAATGTGATTTCAGGGAAATTACAAAAGCTTTTGCTATAGGCTGGCTCCTATGGCAGATGATGTGATTAATCCTTGTTAGACACGCTTCATTAAGGGGAGAAAGATTATGATGGGATGATATTTATTGAGGAAGTTCTTGATGGGATGAGAATTATAAAAATGTTAGGCATAATTTTGAAGTTACATTTTGAAAAGGATGGTAGAGTGCATTGGGAGTTTATTGAAGAAATCTTGAGCAAAAATGTTTTGGCCACACGTGGATTTCATGGATGATAGACGCTGAGTGTTACGTCTAGAGGAGTCAGACATGGAGATCCTTTGTCCATTCTCATATTTGATTTTGTTGTGGAAGGTTTGTCTGCTACTATAGATGTAACTAGGAATGCTAGAGACATTTCTTGTTTGGTTCCTCATCTGTTGCCTGGGGGAGTTAATCTATTACAGTATGCTGATGATAATATCATAACTTTAGAGAAAACTAATTTGAATGTGCTTCATATGAAATTTATTTTGTATTTCTTTGATATCATGTCTGGTATGAAGACCAACTATCATAAGAGTGAAGTTTATGTAGAGAGTGTGACCTCGGGGAACAAGAGAGAATTGCAAACATGTTCAACTACAAACTGGGCCAGCTGCCCATGGTGTAATTGGGTTTACCTGTTGGGGAGTAATAGTTAAGTAATGACAAGTTTTAACCTACGGTGGGAAAGAGAACTAAAAGATTGGACCTTTGGCAAGAAAAGTTGATGTCATATTTTGCCAGACTCATCATTTCCAACCCTTGTCATGCTAAAATGCTGATTTTTCATATGGGTTTTATTACTTGGGATAGGGGTTGATGTTGAAATGGATAAGGCTAGAGGGACGATTTACTGGGAAGGGTGGGCACAGTTCTTTACATACCACATGATGAAGTGGGAAAATGTGTGTAGGCAAAAGGACTTTGGGGGTTTGCGTATTGCTAATACTAGGTATATGAATATTGCACTTCTCTTTGGATTTGGAATCTTTTCAACTCATCTGATGATGCTCCCTGGATTCAAATTATCAAGAAGAAATACTTGGGGTCTATCTTGATGAACAATTCTAAGGGCTCTCAATTCTGGGATGAGATTTTTTTAAGTAATCCGGTAGCTTCGTTTGTCTAACAAGAAATATATTTGAGGAAGAGGGGAGTGTTGGAAGCTTCGTTCAGCTAACAGGCAAGCAAATCGGGGACACGGAGTTTACCCAGGTTCAGGCCTCCGGAGGAAAAACTTTACTCCTGCTTGTCTGTTCTTGATTATTGAGAGAACTGAAGGTATACGGGGTGACTTGATGGCGTCCTCGCTTCTCCCTCCCGGCCTTTATAGGGGAGGCCAGGTCTCAGGATAGCAAAGCGAGTTAGTTACATATTAGGGGTTTTCCCTTTAAACTTCTTATCAATTCTTTGACATATCCTCCAAGGAGTCGCGCCTCCATGGACTTGGGCCACCCGAATCTTCATGGGCTCTATTTACGCCGTAGGCTTCTCTTGGGCCAAACCACATAGGCTAATATTGGATACCCGTAGGGCATACCCATGTCAGGAATCCCCTACAGAGATTTCGTTTTTGAAATAATAAGAACCCAAATCTGCATCCATAAGGACTTGAATCTGGGTGGTTGGGATGTGCATCCACTTCCCTAACCAAGTGAGCTAGACTCACTTCTTTTCTGGAATGGGCTTCAATCATTTAGGCAATGGTTTGTTTTTGGAGGAATTCACATTGATGGAGATGGAAAAGCCACTAGGTTCACATGATGTTTGGGTTGGAAAGGTTCCTTTGAGGATTCTTTTTTCCATCATTATTGTGGGTTTTTATTTCTCCTGATTTCTCTATGGCACAAAACTATGACATACATGCTCATCTTTGTGACATTAGATTCAAGAGAGATTTTGGGCAAGAAGATATGAGATCCTGGGAGCAACTCATTGAAATTGAAAGAGTATGATCTTTGGGGAATATGATGGATATATTATTGAGCCTCATGGGTGAGTATATATAGGCATACAGAGGATTATCTTGGAGTACACGTCAAGTTAGGACTGTACGTAAACAGATCCTAACTCTATCTAAACTACCATAACAACCGTATATACCTAATACTCTAACACTCCCCCGCAGTTGTAGCGGTACCGTCGTGAACAACTGGAACGTCACGGACTGTCAGACTGGAGATAAATCGAAGTAGCATCCAGTAGGCTGACATCCCCCCGCAGTCGTAGCGGAAACGTCTTGGACGGTGTCGCGTCATGGTAGCTTGAACTGTAGAGGAAGCTGGTGATTCTCAAGCGAGATGGTAGCCCTTGTGCCGATGTCAAGGGAGCCGAGAGCGTGAGGCGGTGCCATGGTCGAGGTAGCCGTGTGATGGGTCGTCATGGTCGATGTCGTGGTCGGGGATGCCCGTGTCGAGGTAGCCGCACGTGAAGCCGCATGTGCATAGTGCACGAGGAGGATGACGGAGACGCGTCGCGGCAGTCGTTGAGGGTGTCGATGCCGAAGTTGATGTAGTCCGAGCCATCGAGGACGAGGTGCGGGCATAGTTTCGCTAGAACTAGGCACACGTCGGGGACGAACACACACTCCGGTTTTGCCAGAACCGAGTATATAAAGAAGAACTCGTCGGTGACGCGGTCGAGGCAGTCATAGAGGGTCGATGCCGAAGAAGATGTTGTCGAAGCCGATGAAGACGAGGCACCGATCCGAGTTTGCCAGACTCGGGAACGCGTCGGGGACAAAGGCACTCCCGGTGTTGCCAGTACCAGGCGTGCAGGGGCAGGGACCATCATGAACTTTCACCATGTCAGAAAGACTAGCAGAGGAAGCCTTCAGAGCGGTTGCGACGCGCAGAGCGGCTAAGGGAGAGATGTCGGCGCTGTTCGCGGTTGTCAGAGTAGAGTAGCAGGTGGTGTAGTCGGGGATGAGGCGATGACGCTAGCGGCGAAGTTGTAGTGGACGAAGACGTAGAAGGCGGCAAAACCAACGGCGACCTGGGTTAGTCATGCTGGATGCCTAAAGTGGCGATGGGGTAGTCAGCGGGATCTACGACGGCGAGAAGGCGCCCTGCAGGTTACCTTGTGAAGTGCGGCGGCGGTGCTTGAAGTAGGCGAGGAAGACCCGGCGACGTGACGAAGACCATGTGCAGACGGCGGCGATCTGCGCCGTAGGAGATGGCGCGGTGAAAGTCGAGGCCGTTGATGCACGAGGATGGCGAAATAGACTACGTGCAGCCACGCTACGACCCGAGGGGGCAGCATAGCTGCAGGGCGCAAGTCGGTGCGGCAGGTAGGAGACCACCAGCGACGTACATGCCAAGGAAGATGCGTTGGAAGCCGGTAGCGTGGACCAAAGGTGGCAGCGCTGCGGCCCGACGGGGCGACACAGCGGCAGCCCGTAGCTCAAACGGTGGTAGGCGCGTGCTTGGGGACGTGCTTGGCGTAGACAGGCGCGGGATCGGTTGATCAGACCGACGGTGCACCGTATGCGCCATGGCGTGGATGACGCGTAGATCGGATTCAATGGCGACGTTGTCGGTGAAGTCTCCGATGATGATGACGAAGAGGATCCGAGGGGGGGGCGGACACGGTAGCCTTCTGAGGAAGGCGTAGCAGCCGTCCGCGGTGCGCGGCAGCCTGCCGTGAGGCCGTGACAGCCTGTCGAGGCAGGCGCAACAGCGGAGGGGGCAGACGCACGAACGCGATGTAGATCCTCGATGCCGATGATCGGAGTAGAGACGCGGCGATGATGACGGCGGTGAGCGACTCAATCCGATCTAAGATCGATAAACCAAAAAAAAAGCCGATCAAGAGATCGGAGAAAAAGACTTACAGAGCAGCCGATCACGGATCGACGGGCGAACCCTGCATACGGGTTGCGCAGCCCCCGGCGGAGATCATGGAGATCGATCTCCCCAGGGGCAGCGGGGCGGAAGCTAGGGTTTGAGATTGATTTAGGCTGATACCATGAAAGAGTATGATCTTTGGCGGAATATGATGGATATATTATTGAGCCTCATGGGTGAGTATATATAGACGTACAGAGGATTATCTTAGAGTACGAGTTAGGACTGTACGTAAACATATCCTAACTCTATCTAAACTACCATAACAACCGTATATACCTAATACTCTAACAGAAATGATAACTCAGAGTTTCTCTCAAATAAAAGAGATAGAGTTAAATTGGATTTTGACAAAAATGGGGAGTATTCTACTAAATCAGTGTAACGTTGGCTTGCTTATGATGGAGTGTCTGATCCACAGCTACAGAAGATTTGTAAACTCAAAATTCCATTGAAAATAAGAATATTTCTGTGGCAAGAGATCCAAGACAAGCTCCCTACTAGGGATTAGATTCGTATTAGGCATGGGGCAACCTCTGGGTCTTCCCACTATGTGACTCTTTAGAAACTATTGATCATCTTATTTTTTGCTTGTTCTCTTGTGGAGTTTGTTTGGACATTAGTTTGAATTTAAGTTGATTGGCCTACTAATCCCCACTCGATTCTTGACATGTTGTCCCTGACACGTCATGAGTAGTGGATAACTTCTATGTGATCTAGGGGATGTGGTCTCTTTGGACCATATGCAACAAGATGATATTTGAGGGGAAGATATTTAAACAGCCAGCTGATGGTGTATTTCGTATGATTTTCTTCTTACAGAATTGGAGACCACTGTGGGACGAAATGATGTAATATGTGTTTGACTGGGCGATCAAACGTTGCAGGAGTCAAATGCGATCTTTAAGCAAGTGTGGAATAGGATATTTTGTTCTACCACAGCCTTTTCGTTCTGGATCTATATAATAATATAAACTTCTTTCTTTGCTTTTAGTTTGGCAAAGGAGTTGGGAGGGTGTTAGTCCTTTGAGTAGGGAGTTTGCTGTGGAGAGTGGTTCTCTGATGTTAGATGGCTGTCGTGCTTTTCCCTATTCCTAAACAATTTATCGTATTTAGGTGTTTTTTCCTTAATGAAAAAGCAGGGTTGTGTGCCTTTGATCTAAAAATATATAAATGTATGTGGGTGTGCATAGTTCACATCAGTTTCCCAAATATATTTCAGACATACCTCCAAGGCAATGTTCACATGTGCATGTAGGTTGGGGTGGACTTGTCTTGCAAGTCAAGTCAACTACAAACCGAATCAATCTACGGAAGATTGTAATCAACGTTTTGAATTGGAACCCCCGTGGACTCAATAGCAAGGTGCGCTGCGACGCTGTACGCGACCTGGTCAGGGACACCGGGGCCACCATCGTCTGTCTCCAGGAAACGAAACTCGCCTTCGTGGATGCTGCAAAAATTTCTTACACTTTGGGGCCCTCTTTCTCGGAGAATTTTGCTTTCCTACCCGCCGACGGAACTCGTGGTGGTGTTATCCTGGCCGCCTCGTCAGCCTACTTCAATATCTCGGAGGTCAGCAACACCGCTCAAACGCTATCGGCAACGATCAGCATGCTTGACGATGGCTCGAGTTGGACCATCACTGTCGTCTACGGACCTCAAGGGGAACAAGAAAAGATTGAGTTCATCGATGAGCTCCGTGACCTGAAGCCGGTCGTCCGCGACTCTTGGTAGTTGTTGGGCGATTTCAATCTCATCACAAAAGCTTCCGACAAAAACAACGCAAACATCAACAGACGTCTGATAGGAAAGTTTCGGGCTGCTCGCGACTACCTACAACTAAAAGACATGAGTATGGAGGGTCACCGCTTCACCTGGTCGAACGCCTAGCACGACCCGGTCCTCACTAAGATTGACCACGTCTTTTCCTCTGATGGGTGGGATAGTATCTTCCCCAACGCTTGTCTGCAGGCAATCACCTCGGCCTGCTCTGACCACGCCCCCCTCCTTCTGCAGGGGACGGTGGAAACTTCCCACAAGCCTTCCTTCAAGTTTGAGGAGTTTTGGCTCCGCATGCATGGCTTCAAAGAGACGGTCTCAGAAGCTTGGGGAAAGCCGGTTCTTGCTCTCGACCCCATCAGGCGCATTCACATCAAACTGTCACGCACGGCCAAGGCTCTAAAGAAATGGCAGCGGCACAGCTGCGGCAACCTGAAGATCCAAATCGCCATGGCAAAGGAGATCATGTGGAGGCTCGACTCTGCGGAGGATGCCAGACCGCTATCCGAGGAGGAGCGGGCCCTTCGCCGCCAGCTAAAAGCCTCCTACTTGGGTCTGCTAGCCATTCAGAAAATAAAGCTCCGCCAGAGGTCCCGCCTCACCTGGATCAGACTCGGGGATGCTAGCACTAAGCTTTTTCACTCCCATGCGAATGGGCGCCGAAGAAAGGTGCACATCCAGAGCATCTCTACGGCTACGGGTCTGGCAATCAAGAAAGAAGACAAAGAGGCTGCACTTCTCCAGCACTTCCAGAGCCTGTTGGGATCGAAAGCAAGAAGGCAGTTGGGACTTAACTGGGAGGCACTTGGATACGTGCCGCAGGACCTATCTGATCTTGAGGACACGTTCGAGGAAGCGGAGATCAGGGAGGCCATTTTCTCGTTACCTTCGATCAAAGCCTCGGGCCCCGACGGTTTCATCGGCGCTTTCTTCAAGAACTGCTGGGACATCATCAAGCATGACATCGTGGCGGCTATCACTCAGTTCACGAGTCTGCGGGGCAACTGTGCAAACTTGATTAACTCAGCCAACATCATCCTCATTCCCAAGAAGGTCGGTGCGTCCGTGATTGCCGACTATAGGCCGATCAGTTTAATCCACAGTTTATCAAAGATCTTCTCCAAGCTGCTTGCCACTAGGCTGGCGGGTATTTTGCCTGATCTAGTCTCCAAATGCCAGAGTGCTTTCGTTAAAAAGAGAAGCATCCACGACAACTTCCTCCACGTGCAGAACCTGATCAAGGAGCTTCACGTCTCCAGGACTCCCAGCCTTTTTCTTAAGCTGGACATCTCAAAGGCTTTCGACTCGGTGGGATGGGCCTACCTGCTTGAAGTCATGGCGGCGATCGGCTTCGGGCAGCTTTGGAGAGATTGGGTATGTCGATCCCTTGCCTCGGCGACCTCTCGGGTTCTTCTAAATGGCGACCCCAGAACCCCCTTTTCGAATGCCAAGGGTCTAAGGCAAGGGGATCCGCTATCCCCGATGCTCTTCATCCTCGCCATCGCCCCCCTGCAAAGAATTCTCTCCCTGGCCACAAAGCAAGGGATCCTGAGCCAGATCCGCTCGCGCACGCCCTGATGCAGAATCTCGCTTTATGCTGACGACACGGGAATCTTTGTCAGCCCCGTCAAAGAGGAGCTCCTGGCTGTGAAGGCCATCCTGGAATGCTTTGGGAAGGCCAGCGGGCTCGTCACCAACATGACCAAGACGGAGATCTTCCCTATCAAATGTGCAGACATCGACCTTGAGGACGTACTACACGCCTTCACGGCAAAGATTGCCGGCTTCCCAGGAAGATACCTGGGACTGCCTCTTCAATACCGCCGTCTTCGAAAGATCGACCTTCAACCCCCAATCGACAAAATTTCTGGAAAGCTGCCTGGGTGGATGGGAAAGAACATCGCACGCCCAGGAAGGATCGCTCTCGCCAAATCCGTCCTTATGGCCACTGCGGTTTACCACGCCACGGCTATCCCCCTCTCCAAATGGGCCAGAGATAAGATCACTCGCACCGCGAGAAATTTCATTTGGGCGGGTGACGAAGGGGAGCACGCCGCTAAGGACAAGGCCTTGGTCAGCTGGGCAACGATCTGCAGGCCGAAAGGGCTGGACGGACTGGGTATGCCAGACCTATTAAGGCAGGGCCGCGCCCTCAGACTTCGGTGGCCTTGGTTGCAATGAACGGACCCTCAGCGCACCTGGGCGGGCTCTGAACTTCCCTGCAATAAGAAGGACATGGCCTTGTTCAGAGCTGCAACTAAAGTCACCCTGGGTAATGGACAAACTGCTTCTTTTTGGCACGACAACTGGTCCATTCTAGGCCCCATGTGTGACCTTCTGCCAGACCTTTACAATATCGCGACAAGGAAGAATCGCGCGGTGGTCAAGGAATTCAACGAGAGCACATGGATCAGGTCCATCGCACGTCTGAACACCCCGGCACAGCTGAACCAGTACCTACGCCTTTGGGAGATTGTTCAGAACACGACCCTGACGGTCGACCAAGCGGACACCATCAAGTGGATTCTGACTGCGGATGGAAACTACAGCGCCAGCTCTGCCTACCATTCTCAGTTCCTTGGGAGCCACCCTAAGTTTAAAGCAGAGGAAATTTGGGAGGCGCACGCGGAGCCGAAGTGCAAACTTTTCGCTTGGCTGGCACTACACAACAAACTGCTAACGGCTGACAACCTGGCATTGAGGGGATGGGATCATGACCCTGTATGCGCCCTCTGCCTCAGTGCCCCCGAGACGGTCAACCATCTGCTTAAGGACTGCCCCTTCATGGCCGCGGTTTGGAGCCTCGCCCAACTCTGGAGCAATAATACCGAGGGGGCTCTGGGCCTGGGGTTTCCCTCCATCTCAGACTGGTGGGACAGGATCACTGATGGTCACCCCGCAAAGGAGCGACGTAAGATTAGCGGGCGTCTGCTTTACGTCATATGGAACGCCTGGAAGGAAAGGAATCGAAGAATCTTCACGAGGAAACGCCTAACCTTCGTTGAGGTCGCGGAGATTGCTAGGGAAGACAGTACGCAGCGGGCTAGGGCCTTCGCGACGGTAGGCGAGGCAATCCCCGCGGAGCCAGATTAGGGTTTTTTTGTGTTTTTGGCTCGTTTGTGTCCCACTCGGACGTCTCTGGCATGAACCTCACCATGCACCACACCCTGTACGTCTTGTTTGGGGTTTCCTTCTCACTTAATAAATAGGCAGTGCTCCTGCCGGTTGCTAAAAAAAAAAAACCGAACTAGGACTCCTCCGGTACAACAACTGTACGTGGAGACGTGGTACTCTCCAACAATGCATTCAGATGGGCTAGATGATGTAGAGTACTAATAGAACACACTAGAGTGGTTTATTTAGTATCCAACGGCTGAACATGGCGAAGCACCTCTCGGGTTCATACTCAGGCGCCGTGTGTCCCGCTCCCTGTAAACCCAATCCAAAGCATCAACTTAAAACCGATGATCTACCGAATCATCAACAGCACAAGCGCACACAAAAGAAAGGAGTTGATTCTCTTACTTTTACGGTTGCAAATGTCATGTTGTTCGAGTAAGCGATTGTAAATCTGCGAAGGGGAGAAAGAGAAATCAACATGGATAACTGTTAGCGAGTGAGGTAATTAAGCAGGCAACCAAAGAGAAACGATGACAGACCCAGCTGATTGGCCATCCAGATGCCACGCCCTCCAGTCGTCGACAATGGGGAAACCGAGCAACCTTACCCATGACTGTGTTCCCAGAAACGGCACCACAGAATCATGGTCGCCGCTGACATTAGTATATAATTGATCAACATCTTTCAGCTAATTAAGCTCACTCCGATCGATCCTAGTTTCTGTAGTAGTATAGTAACAAATAAAATGTAAAGGAACGATTTTAATAGATGACAAACCTGTAAACAAGCGCACGGTAACCGTTGGCCGTGACATTCCTGTGGTACTTGATGCTGCTTTCGAGGTCTTCGCTATATGGCAGGTCGCCGGTGTGGCACCTCACCCACTCATCCACGGTCCCCTTCTTGATCCCGAGGGCGTCTCGGGTGCGCTCGTCGTTTGCCCAGAAATACGACAGGTAGTGGCTGTAGTCCTGGCCCGTCGGGTATGCATGATTAGATCAATAATCCAATGAAATGGAACACATAACAAGGTAGAGGTTTACCATGATGCAGACTTACAATGCAGTCAAGTGGAGGACGAACTGGTGGTTTCTTCACTCGTTTCCCCATTTCGATTATTCCCGCCTCCTCGCTTAAGGCCTTCCTGCTATGACCAGCAGCTAAATCGTCCGTCTCCAGAGCTGGTCCAGTAGATGAATAAACGCATTTGACAAATAAAATCTGGGGATCCATAACTTGGGAGAGGAGCTGAAATTGGATTAAGAATGGCAATGCAGGATGTAACGTTCAGTGGTACTCGTTCAGATACTAGTACATATTTGTGGAGGGAAAGGTATATGAGCGAGTGTGTATTTACACTATTGAAAGTACCCAGAGATTGAGCACACAATGCGTTTGTAGGATTCTTGTAGTCCTGTCCTTGACAGCGCTCCAATATCGTCTGCATGAAAAAAAGAGGTATTATTTATACCACCCCGTCTGCGATATACTGAATAAACACACGTGAGTCCAACTACCTTGTACAGTTGATCTGATATGATTCCAAATCCGTGAGCAAACGGCACTTTGGAGCTTTCATCGATCTTTTCACCTGTAACTGGGTTACCTACTAGATAGCCCTACGAGTGAAGAAATGGACATAAACATGAAATCCAATACGTCATGTAGAAAATATAATGTGTACAAAGGAAAATTGACCTTAGCTACAACTACATGCTCGTCCCGTTATCATATTTTTCTTGAAAAAGAAGCAAAGAGTTTTGCTCATCTCATTAGTGAAGAAATTTAATGGAATTACAAATGAGGAGAAAACCGGGAAAACAGAAGCCTCCTACTCATGCGGCATATTTTTTTTTGAAAGAAAGGCCAAAGATTTGCCTTAAGTCATTGATAAAGAAGGAGTTCACGGCAAGGGCTTAGTCTTAAGTTATATAATGGAACCAAGCAAAAACAACTAATCTCCGGGCAACAAATGACCCAAATGCTTAGCACCCGCAACCACCGAAAGTCTAGCGTCCTCCACAATTCTCGTAAAAACAATAGTCGGCATGGTGGACACACTTTTAAAGATCCTCGCATTGCGCTCCGGCCAAATTTCCCAAGATATTAACATTAGTAATGAGGCTATTTCTTTGCGCCTCGTACGGTGAGAGTGGACAATGTGGTACCACCACGTTTGGACATCATTAAAGCCTCCCAAAGCCGGAGGATTGAAGTCATGAAGTTGAAGCCGGGTTTTGATCATGTTCCATAAGCGGATGGAGTAGCGGCAATGTAGGAGAAGGTGGCAAGCCGATTCGGTGGCACATCGACAAAGGGGGCACAAGCGCTCATTGGGCCAGCCCCTTCTCTCGAGCCTATCCGCTGTCCTCATGCGGCATAATGGCACCCAAATGTTTCGCTCCCGCACTTCACAATCATATACCTATTTCTTTTATTTTTGTGAGATGGTTGGCCTAGTGGACATGCATCAACGTTAGAGAGCCCAAGCCATTCAAAGATCATGTTCGAAATCCGCAAAGAGTAGCGGCACTTGAGCAGCAGATGCACCACGCACTAAGGGCCCCTTTTACACAATTGATAAAGCCCGCAATTAGGCCATCCAAGAGAGTGAACACAAGTGGCAGTCCACGAATTCTCAAAAAAAAATTAGCAGTCCACACTGTCTTGGAGAACTAGGCACGCATAAAGCTTGCTTTTGACAGGAGCCCAGTAGTTTCAAATTGGGAAAATTTGCTCGTGGACATTGTTATTTTCTAGCATTTGCCAAAAGACACCACCAAATTGTGGCTTCATAATAGGAGATGTAAACCCCTTGAACCGGGCCTTGTAAACCACCTATACTGAATAGGATCCAGATAAAGGTTGTAAATTTCCAAGTGATATCATCTAGGATGGCAACCTGCAGTAGCACCATACTTAGCCTTGTCCAGCGATCAACGGACTTAAGGATATGTTGAAGCGTAATGTATGTATTAATGTTGATGTTGGAGATCCAAAAATCAAGGGAAATATCCTTGTTAACAAAGAATTTATTGCATTTTGAGATGAAGAAATTGGAGGGTCAATGGTTGACCCTGAAGCCACAGAGTATTCTAAGAGTTCACAATGTTTCTATCTCCGATAGTAACTAATGAGGTTTACATGTCCACCTTGTCACAAGGGTGGCCTGAACCCCAATTCGCACCATGGTGGGATCCTTCCATTGAAACCAAGGAGAATGAAGCTTCAGACACTATTTAAATCCATAAAGTGGCAGCGACCCTTACTCATAATAGAGAAAAGGTGGTTGTGAATCGGATTCTCTTTTTCTTAATGATTGGTTGTGAATAAGATTCTTTTTTTTCTTCATGATTTCTTATGCAACCTTGTGATATCATTCATGTGCTCCTTTAGATCTCATTAGGAGCTGGTACCGATGCCTGAGGGTGACTAAACGAACGTAACTATGATACCCAATGCACTGGCACTACATGTGACATCCACATGTTGATTAGATATCATCATGCTCCCAAGAAAAAAAACATAGAGCCAAATTTGACGACGTCCATGTTGATTAGGACTCGTGTTCCTTGAAGGAAATAAATTATAGAGCCAAATATGACTAATTATATTAGACATCCTATAGAAGTGAGAAACATAGGTAAGGTAACGAGAACTACATGTGACGTCCATGCTGATGAGGTCTCCTGTCCCTCAAAGAAAAATAAATCATAGATCTAATTATGACATATTCTTTGGATATCTTGTAAGTGAAAAACATTGTCAAAATCACACTTTAGAGACTGCAAAAAAATAATTTCCCTCATATTTTGGGAAGGTAGAAGTACTTGACAAATCATCGTGGATGGCGTGAGACTTTGAAGCGCTATCATACGGGTGGTCAGGTGGTTGACAACAACAAATTAGCATACCGGGAGATGGTTAGATAATTGTGGGAACGTCGAGAAAGGTACTAATACACCAAGGCGTGTCAATCAGCTCTTATACAAACTTGGTGATTTTTATCACCCCTGTGACAGGCCAATGTGTCGAAAAACTGATACAGCACCGGCCGTCCAAAAAGATTTTGGCTATCCTCACTAAGTGGCTGCCCTGCCCATTGCCGACACATGACCCCGAGGATTTATAGCATGACACCACACTATGTGTTGGACCACCAACATGGCGACATAAATGTAAGCTACTGTGCACAAATGGACATACAGAAAAAAAGAAATCGTTCTTAGCCATTATTGGTATTTCACATAGGTAGTCTATCGGCAAGGAATAGGATACCTTGAGATTAAGACGGGGGCTCCTTCCAGCTTCAATACCTGCAGGGATGATGGACCGTCCGTAAGCAAACACGGCATGCAGTTAGAGTTGAACTAAGTGAATAGTACTATTTTCACTTTGAGATGGCTAACCGTAGTGCTGTTAACTCGTCGAATTCAAACAAGCATGAACACATGCTCACTGATGCATGCATGTCTGAATAATAGAGGGCAATTGATAGTGTCCGTACCTTCACTAATCTTTTGTGCGATGAATGGTACAATTTTTCCAGCCTTGGAGTCTGCCCCTATGTAGAGAGGACTGGAGAGAAACTTGGGATGGTCGGTGAGCCACTGGACAAGGAGGTCACATAGATCAAACGGCAAGACAGATGCACAGCCAATCAAAATACTGAATGAACTGCAACAAATTGGTGGATGTGAGTAGCTGGCAAGCAGTTTGGTTAGGCATCAGTAGCACCTTGATGAGGAACTCATGGAGCTGCAAAGAGGTCGATACTTGACCGACATCGTAGCCTTGGGGTTGTTTGGAGAACGAAAATCCGGCTCCAACCGGTGTATCTACGAAAAGGATATGCGCCACCTGAAAATGGTGGTCGTCGTCAGGACAGGACTGAACCTGAATGATATGCAACATGGCTAGCTGCATTCTGCAGAGTAGTGCAAAACGTGACTGACCTTGGTCCATGAGTTCGGGTTGATTTCCAGGCTCGGTACGGTGCCGTTGTAAGGCTCTACGACGAATTTGAATGGACCTGCAGTGGCGCGGTGCACATGTATGATATGCCGTAGAGTATAATGGCGAGTCGCTTGAGATTGCTGACGAAATGTACCGATCTCGAAGGCGAGGCCACTGAGTACGGAGCAGTGGTCGCCACCGGTGAGCCAGAGGAGGAAAGGGTCATTCTCGCTGCCGGTCTCCGACTCGACGAAGTAGTAGAAAAGCTCGGCGCCATTATCCTCGTCCACCTCCACGTACCTTATAATTGAGCCGCAGCAGCAGGTTAGGTCATTTCGAGTCGATCAAGAAGGGAATTCACCTACTATATATGTATTGTCGCGCCGCGTGCAAAAATAACTGAATAAGGAATGAGAAATTGGGGACTCTACCCAGTCTCGAGGTGGAAGGGGAGGCGGCCATGGAACCCTGGGAGGCTGGTCACTACCTTAGAACTGGACGCTGTAGCGGCAAGGGCGTGCTGCCGTCGGGTAAGCGAGACCGAGAACAAGAAGCAGAGCAGCAGGAGCAGCCGCCGGATCATGCTGCTTAATTGGAGAGCAGTACTCCACTTCTTTCTTTTTGCTCTAGGTTGTTCTGCTGGTCGGGTCGGGAAGAGATCGACTTGAGAGGTGGACAAAGGCTGTGGGAGATGGACAGCAAGGCGGGGAGAGGCATTTCCACTTTTCCAAGTCTACATGTGCAGCACATGTCCTTAAGTAGCATAAGAGCCACGAATATGCATGAGACTTACACCGGGTGTGGCTTCTTGATTTTTTTTTTTTTTTTTTGTCAACTAGCACAGTGTTGCGAGGGTATCATCTTACTCCAGATTGCTTGAGGACTAAAATTTGAACATAATTGATACTTCTACCAAGCAGTTGTAACTAATGAGGTCCTATTGCCACCAGAAAATATTATGCGAAGTAAATCAGTTGTACCGTAAAAATATTTTATCAAATTTAATTTTAATGCATATATATGATTTTTATGATATTTCTAGAAACACTATAGCCTTAATGACAATTTGTGTCTTTGCATGCAATATTAGATTGTGGCTTGCTGGTAGTTCCTACATGTTGTTACATCACTATGTTAGGTTACAATTCAAATTATTGCGTTGATATTAGATATACAGTTATCACGTTCTATTGTTTAGTTCAAATAAAATTATTAATATTCACCTTAGTAATAGCCATATCAAGTTTACAAACATGATGGTAAGAAATCATGGGACATAAAAACTCATTTCGTACAATTGAAACTTATAGATTTGTCGACCCTCAAAGTAATAAACATGGTCCACCAGAAAAATATCACCATGAAAAAATCCGTGTATAGTCATGGAGATATATTGGGTGTCCCCTATCATTAATATAGGTTTCAGTCAAAGAACTATCACTCTCTTTTTTAGGGAAGAGTACTATCACTCTTGAATACTGGTAAGGCTAGCCCTAGTGGGAGTATCATAAGGAGGCATGCCACCTTGGCAAAAATCTAATGTGGCACCGCAATTAATGAAGAGAGAGGTGTTAGTAGTATCATAATATGATACCGTATCATAGCTCGTGAAACTAGGTAATTTAATGACCAATACACATCATACACACAATTGCATTGAGATTGTAGAAAAAATTAAATACAATGGTACTATGATACTACTAGATGATACTCCCTCTGTTTGGGATTATTAGTCCTAAGAGCTTTTTTACATTGTTTGAAGTTATAAGGGCTATCTCATTTATTAGTCTCTCTCGTCCAATGCATGTTCTCTTTTTCCTCTTACTTTTCTCATGCATGTAAACTATTGGTGCATGCATATCTTAATGAGAGAAAGTTATGAAGTGTCTTGGTATTAGCAACTTGGCCCTAGGACTAATAATCCCAAACAGAGGTAGTACAAACCACTAGAGATAGTATCATATACTAGTATCATATGCATGATACTAGTAAAAAGATACTCCCACTATGACCAGCCTAAGAAGTTTTAATAGTTGTTTGGGTGTTCTAATGATGTGAACACGAAAATAATGTGTCCATGTGTTGACACGACCAATAAAGTATGGATGGATTTTTTCCCCTTAAGTGGACCTCTTTTATGCTTGTTTACTTCCTCGTTCTGAAGTTGTATCATACCTGATGTTTTCTCAAAAGATGAAACTATTACCATTATTATTTTTCTGTATGTATATGTTGCTAACATTTGAAAAGTAGATACTCCCTCTATTCTCCAAATTATCTGACTCTGCTTTGTCTAGATATAAATGTAGCTATATACGTTTTAGTGTATAGATATATCTTTATATACTCTCTCCGATCCAAAATAGTTGACTTAGATTTGTCTAGATTCGTATTTTAGTGCTAGATACATCTGAATCTAGACAAAATTTGGATCGGAGGGAAAAGAAAAAGTCAGAGTCAGTTAATTTGGGAGACATGGAGTAGTATATTTTTCTATACATGGGCAAATTGTTTTGTTATGTATTTTTTTTCTCAAATAGGGTTCTTGATAATACAATATATACGGAAGATGGATAACATATGAAGACATGCCGGGCGCCACCTGATGATATGCCAATAGGGTCTAGGAGATACGTACTACTTGCAAGATGCTTATATATTGAATTGTGTAACTCGTGTATGAGAGGGACTTTATTTCCTTGTCTGTTTCCTTGTTTCTCACGTGACCGTGACGTGGTGCGTTGTACGTAATATTTCTATATGAGTCGAGTCGTGACATGTTGGAGAGATACGTTCGTGCAAGACACTTATATATTGCATTGTGTATCTCGTGTATGAGAGGGACTTTATTTCCTTGTATGTTTCCTTATTGCTCACGTGACGGTGATGTGCTGCGGTATACCCCCTCCATCTAGAAATAACTGAATTGGCTTTTTCTAGATTCGAATATATCTATTGTTGAAATATTAGACAATTTCCCCATGAGATTAATTACCGAAATCAACATTATATAAGCACTAGCAGATCTAAACACATGCAGCCAAACAATCACATCTAGTAGATCTGAAAATCTAGCAAAAACTAGTGTATATATAGAGAAGAATAGCACGTACAAGTTGACCGGGAAAGTCGTCACTGCAGCAGCACCTTGGTCCTTATTGATGTCGCCCATGGTGCTAATGGGGTCGTAGATTGCTGAAGAAGAAACACACGAACAGAGGCGAGCAGCCGCGCCGGGACGCTCCCCAAAAACCTTACCGCCCGTCTCCCGGTGCAGGATCTCAACGTACGGGGTTTCGGAGGTCTGCTCTGCCGGATAGCAGTGCACGCAGCCATCGAGATAGGGAAACCTAGAGAGCAGCACAGCAAGAGGAAGGCACAACAAGAGAGACTGGGAAAAGAACTGGATGCGTCTAGATCCGTCTGTCTCTCGCTCTATAGCCTGGGAGGTGAGCGTCGCCACGCGTTGGAAGACAAGGACACACGTCAAACATGCACACGAATATTGACACATACCCAATAGCTGATGCACCAAGCAAAAATTTAGTCTTACACAAAACGAGTTTCTAACTTGAACTCGATTCACGAAACGCGACGTGCGTGCGTGCGGGCGAGGCGAGGCGGGCGACGGAGGAGGAAGAGTGCGTATGGACTCCTTCTCTTCTCACTCACTTAGTGGGAGTGAAACAGCTCACCTTATAAGCTGGTCTAACTCTCTCGCAACTAGCAACGTGGGATAAACTTTGTCTCCCACAGAGCTCTCAAGCTGCCATAGTAAATGAGCCTTAAGATTTCAGTATTTATTAGACTAGATGGGTTGCCCACATGAGCTACAACCCATATAAATCTAACATTTATATACTAAAATACGTTTATATACATTCAAATCTTAACTCTAGAAAAAACCAGAAAAAGTTATTTCTAAACGAAGAAAGTACATAATATTTGTAATGAGTCGAGTCGTGACATGTTGGAGCCGCGTTGTACGTTCTGCTAATTAAATAATAGCTTTGAGTAATAGATCTAATGATTAATATAATTTAGTAGATGTGGATCAACCTGATCCCTCGAACAATCTTTGCTTTTAGTATATAATACTAGATAATTTAATTTCATTAATAAACTGAATTCAAACTCGTCAGCTCTATCTCCACTTCTCCATCCCTTAATTCTCGATTTTCGTTCATACATTTGATGAAAGATTCCTATTGTTTCGTGCATATACTATTATTTATTCATTTCGTCGTGAACGATCGTCTGGGTTCGTACTATTGAATTGCATGCAATAGCCAACGTAACCAACAGTCCGAACTAATAAAAAGGGTTAGACAATTTATTTAAACACTCACCCTACGTCTTTGATTTTTGACCTATTGTGACGTTTGTTTGGGAGCTGCAATATTTGTTTTTAATTCTTGCGCTGGCCAGAATTTGATCCTAGGACCTCCTGCTCTGATACCATATCGAATTATATAAATAGCCAACGTAACCAACAGTTCGAACTGATGAAAAGGGCTAGACAATTTATTTCAACACGTCATGTGGTGTCTAAAGGACACTTCATGTGGTTTAGTGCATTTTCGTTTCTCTGTGATTTGGGAAGCAATGCTCTAGTTGTTTGCTAGCATGTTTTATTGGTTTTTGGCGATTCGAACTCGTTTGGCTAGTTGCATTCTCCCTGATATCCTTACGTCCTTACTCGTGTGGTGAGCTTACTCATGTCAACAACACAACACACTACAAAGTTCAGAAAATTACAATTCAGAGAACACCTAGATTAAGACTGAATCCACATAATCATCCAAGACATGTGTGCTGCACTACGAGTTCACGAACAACTGCCGGTGACGCAACACAAGTTTGTCATAAACAGAGGGATTGTAACTGAATACCACCTCCCAAATATATAGGCCAAAGTTCAGGGGTCGCTGCAACAAAAGTTTATCAGCCTAGCTACTCCAAAATATACATCACAGTCATCATCAGCAACACCACTGCGAGCACCTCCTCGAACAACACAGTCCGCTGCTCAGAGATAGTGCTTGTTCAGAAAGGCCATGAACCAGCTTATTCTGCGATCAGGGGTCATGGCAAGATACCCGGTCGCATGTCCACTGTGCTTCAATAGGTGGGTAAGAGCACGGTGTATCGCAATCGGAGTAACGGTCGTAGCGGGAACACGAGCACTGAAGATCATCTTCATCTAAGCATAGTTTTCATTGGGCTTGTTGATCAACTCGATGTCCTTCGGATGAGCCTGCATGAGAATTACAATTAGTTCAAAATGTGTAGTTCATATGTGAGCTTTACAAAGTATTGATGCAAGTGAAAATATAACGAATCTTGATGTGCGCATAGTAATGGTCATCATCCATCATGATAGCAGAGGTCGCCTCAACCCAGTGCATGTTCTCAAGCCTTTTGATCCTCAACACCTGAATCCACCTAACTCTCCAGTGCCTCATGTGGTTGTACACCTGGTTTGAAGTGACTGTCCGGCCATAGAACTTGAAAACATCGTCAGCAATCAAGAGCATGTCCGCCTCTCTGAATCCCCGAATAACTGAACGCCATCTCTAGATCAACTGGCAGAACCTATTCAAGACGAAGGTGGACAGAGATGCAGACCCTGACATGGCCAACTTCTTCTTGCACACCACATCAGGCATCAACGCATAATGCAGAGGTAGCACCGAGGTTGCAGACAGATCAGGGGACGCAATATTCTCCTACGACACTAGAGATAGGCATTGTGTTCAGTTCAAGAGAAAGAACTATACTTGTAACACTAATCCGACCTACAGAACATAACAATCCTCACACTACAACATGAATAATGAGTGTCAGTATGTAAAGATTCATATATACTAGGATCAAGCGCACGCGAACAGATGAACTATGAGCGATAACATGGCAGCAGATCTATGCTTCAAGAGTTAGGGTTTGAAGAGATATGCCCTAGAGGCAAATAATAAATAGGTTTTTATTGTCATATCTCAATTAGTTAATAATAGTTTCATATTGTTCTATAACTGTATCAAGTGGAAACATTGGTACATGTGTGATATGAAACAAACCAAGTCCCTAGTAGCCTCTATTCATACTAGTTCGTTGGTCAAGCGATGATCAAGGTTTCCTGATCATGGGGCATTTATGCCAATTGACAATGAGGTCATATCATTGGTGAATGATGTGATGGATATTACCCAAAGATTACGACATGATCAAGTCACATAGTTCATTGTTGCAATAGCTAGAAACATAGTCTCCTTCTTCTTAGACCATGAGATCATATTACCCACTGTTTCCCGAGGCTGTTTTGACTGCATCAAATGTCACTTGGTAACACGGTGGTCATAAAGTGTACGTTGGGTATTCCAGAGGAACAGTAGATGACATGTGACTCAAGAGCAGAATTTGTTCACTCACGTGATGGGTAAGATACATACGGCCGGCTTGGTGAGATTACATCCATAAATGTTACAACATGTGACTAGGTCACGGGGAAGTAATATCACGGTAACAAGTAAAATAGAAATTTTCAGTAACGACATTGAACAAGGTATGTGATACTTATGATCGGATCTTGGACAAGTCATATCAGAGAAACAAAGGGAATTGGACTCAACGTTTTACGCTTCAAATGACATCGTTATCGTGGAATGTATAGGGGTCATCATGGGTATCCCGGTCCCACTGTTGATCATTGATAGAGATCATGTATGTACCATTCCCGAGCCGTGAGGGGATACACTTAAGGGTACGATGAGAGAGAGCAGCTGTAAGTTGAAATCACAGTAAAGAAAGAGAAAGCCGGAATTGTTCGTGGAGAGATCCGAAACTGTTTGGAGAAAGGAAAAGGGACCGAAAGGTGTTTCGGGTGAATATGCATTTATTATATATTAATTATGAATTATTATATAATAAATAAATATTTAAATTAAAGTTTATTGGGCAACTTCCTCATTAGGCCAAAATCCTAGAGGGAAATGGCCTAAGAGGAAATAACCTGAAAAATGAAAAAGAAATACAGCAGGAAAACTGTGTCTCCCGCTCGTGGGCTTGGCAGCCCACTTGGGCGCGCAGGCACTCAGGTGATGGGTGATGCGCAGGAGACAGCTAACCAGCCACCGCGCATAGGCCAACCCCACTCGGCCCAACCCGGCTGCGAGGTGGGGCGTCGCGCGAAGCGCTGGCGTGCTGCGTCACGTTGGCCCACCCAGGAAGCCGCCGCTGCCGCTGGCCGCTTAGTGGGCCCCACGCGAGGCCGGTCTAGGCGGGGCGCATCTGGCGGGAGGCAGCCAGGCTACTGCGCAGCTGGGCCGCGGGGTGGGCGTGACGGCCCACCCGCCAGGTTGACCTGCTGCTGCACCTGCAGGCCTCTACGGGCTGTTGTGTTAGGCCCTTGTGGACCAGCCGGCTGGGGAGTTTGCTTTTGCCCCTTTTCTTTAACTAATAGTCCCACATGGCTAACCTAATGGGGAGGGAACACCCCCTCCGCCTATATAAAGGGGTGCCCATGGGTGGGATTAGAGACGATGATTGGAGAAGTCTTTTGGTTGACTTTCTCCCTATCTCTATACCTTGTGACCATGGCCCCATGTATGGGCTGTGCGAACAAGACACACATGCAGCATGCCGTTGCATTACAGGGATTCCAAGCCAGAGATCTACTTCCGCACTCCCAGCGGGATCAGGGAGACGGAGGTTTCATCGTACGAATCCACAAGGTGTAACACTTGGGGCACTTTGGATGTCGTGAGCCAGAGCTGCTGCACGATGAAGATGGAGCAAGGGGTGACCTGCGAGGAGCTTCGCGACCTTGAGGTCAGCCACGCGTTCGACTACTTCAACCAAGTTCCCCTCGGAATGTTAACCGCGTATGGTCTACAAGGGTATGTATTCTATATGCTCCAGTCATTACTGCATTACTACATAGATAGATCTTGGGCGTTAGGCAGTCCCAACGTAGGAAATGTTTTGTTTTCTGCTACGGAACTCTTTACTGGTATCAGAGCCGATCTATGCGTAGGAGTGTTGTACGACCAGTACGCACAAGTTTTGTGCGAGCATTGATCCCTTAGTTGTTAGCATCTAACATGTACTTGTTTATATCGTGGTATTGTTTGATCAAGAGGACCGGGCCAACCTTACGCGTACTCATACGCGAGACTGGTTCCATGCTCGACATACGGCTTGTACCATATAAGTGGCTATCGGGTGTCTCTCTCTCACTCAATAGTTGATATAGCATTTACAACGGAGGGCCTCGAAAGGGTTGTAGTAGATACAAATGTTGGATCCATGTTGTGGTTGGAAAGTTTGTAGATTAGGAACAGTTCTATTATGAAAGCCCTAACAACCACGTAAAACTTGCGAAAGATAAAGTAGAGGCGTCTAACTTTGTTTTGCAGGAGGGCATGTGATTTGATATGGTATTGGCTATTACGAAGGTAAAGTAGTTTACTTTTTTGTTACTAAGTAGTATAGAATAGTCATCATTCCGATGGATGACCTGGTGGTGGCGTCGTGGACTTGGCGTCAAACTGGTGGCAAGCTGGAGATCATGTCGGAGTGCTCGATGGAGATCAAGGCGCAAGAAGAAAGACCATGTCATATCACAAAATATGCATGTGATGTTGATACCTGTTTTTACATCTTACTGTATGCTAGTATTAGATACTCAATGGTAGCAGATAATATGATCCCTAATAATTCCAATGAACATGTTCTCCCTTATGTGTGCAAACCCCAAGAAAGTCCGTCGTTATAAAGCCGACTGTGACGATCAGGGGCTAGACATATCTATGTTCGCATACGGTGTGGGTAACAAGCCATGTATGTGCCACACAAATACACTAAGGTTAGATTTGGCGAGCCTAGCATATGTAGACATGGCCTCAGAACACAAGAGACCGAAAGGTCGATCATGAGTCACATGGATGATGTGATTGACATTGGGAAGTGTCTACCTTTGAAACTTCATTGCCGGCAGTGACGATCGGGGATGGTGTAGCAGATTGGAATCGTTGATACATTGCAAATGTATCTATAATTTTTGATGTTCCATGCTTGGTTTTATCCACTTTCTTGTGTTTTGTTCCAACTTTGGAGTACTTTTCTTATGATTTCTTGGACTAACCTATTAACAAGAGCCATAGTGCCAATTGCCTGTTTTCTGCTGTTTTTGGTTCCAGGAAAGTCAGAAAATGAATATTCTCGGAATTGGACGGGACAAAAGCCAAAGTGCCTATTTTTCCGAAAGACATCAAGTGCCATAATACGAGACGGAGAAGGGCCAGGGAGCCACCACACCACCTGGCTGCGCGGCCAGGCCTGGCCCGCGCCAGGGGGTGGTGTGGCCGCTCCCGGCACCCCCCGGCCTCTCCTTCCGCCTATATATTGCCCTCGGGACAAAAACCCTAAGTGCCCGATCAAAAATCCACGAAAGAGTTTGTAGCCGTCGTCATCTCCATCCCTAGATTGGGAGGGATCTGAAGCTCTTCCCGGCACCCTTCCGGAGAGGGGAATTCACCCTGGAGGCCTTCTTCATCACCATGCAAGCCTCCGGTGTGATGCGTGAGTAGTTCATCCTTGGACTACGGATCCATGTAGTAGCTAGATGGCTGGTTCTCCTCCTTTGTGCTTTCATGTTTAGATCTTGTGATCTCTGTTCATGATCAAGATCATCTATTTGTAATTCTGCATGTTGTGTTTACGGGGATCCGATGGATATTGAGATGCTATTTCAGATTGATTATTGATTCTATCATGTCTTTGTTATTTGTGATCTTGCATGCTTTCCGTTGTTAGTAGCTATCTTGGCCAAGTAGATGCTAGCAACTCCAAGAGTTAGTATTTATGCTCGATAGTGGGTTCATGCCTCTAGTAATCTGGGGAAGTGACAGAAATCTCTAAGGTACTAGATGTGCTGTTGCTACTAGGGAGAAAACAACAATCCTTTGTTCATAGAACAATCGTATTGTTTACTTTACACGCAGTTCGTAAAGTAATAATCTGTTGCTTGCAACTTAATACTGGAGGGGGTTCGGATGATAACCTAAAGGTGGATTATTAGTCATAGATGCAGTTGGATGGCGGTCTATGTATAATGTTGTAATGCCCAATCAAGTCTCAAAGGAGTCAAGATGATTAGTATATGCATGTATTGATTTCTCGATGTTTGTCAATTGCCCCGTTGTAATTTGTTCACCCAACATGTTATCTATCTAAGGAGATCCACCTCTAGTGAACTATGGATCCCGGACCTTGTCTTTTACATTGAATCTACAATCTTTTATTGCTTTGTGTTTACTTTCTACAAACTATTACTTCTTTCCATTCGATACGTTTAATCCTTTGTTTTCCGCAAAACACGGTGAGATTGACAACCTCATCGCAAGTTGGGGACAAAGTTATGTGGTTGTGTTGTGCAGGTCTCCACGTTGCTACTAGCACCGGTAGTGCGCCCTGCCAAAGCTCAGCTAGTAACACCTTTGGGGTGTTTCCTTGCTCCTACTAGTTCGATTAAACCTTGGTTTCATAACTGAGGGAAACTTGCTGCTATGCTCATCATACCTTCCTCTTGGGGTTCCCAACGAGATCTACATCAACACCACGATCAAGCATTTTTCTGGGCGCCGTGCATTGAGCCATCAATCGTGTGATCGCTAAAATCGTCCAGGGGATGACAATTTTAGTGGGAGCTCAATTAGGATTGAACTCACATTATGAAATTAGTCTAGATGTCTATTTGCAAATATCTTAGTAGACCATGGCCTATCTCATTGAGGTACTTTGCGACCATGGGAAATTTCTTGCTTGATGTGGAACTTAGCAGAAGGGTCCAACTTGATAGATTAATACCCATACCTAAGGGATATCCTCGTAAATAGATGATCTTATCTTCTTGATACAATAACCATTAGGAGATAGTCCAATAACTCCGCAGAAATTGTAGTGGAGGTCATGGATGAAAAGGGTATATGTAAGATATACAAATTATAAATGTGGTTCTGGCAAAACTCGTTGTAGTTTGCAAAGTATTTGATACTTATCCTTCTTTGTGAAAACAGGACTGTTTGCTTGATAATTGCTGGAGATAAGGAGAAGTGGCATGATGACGGCAAGCAAAACAGTTGATGGCCGACATCACCCCTTTCCTCAAAGATTATCATTTGGATTAGTGGACTTGAACATAATTTGTAATCCTTGTTTGTGTGTCTTTCTTTTGGCGAGACAATTATTCATATGAACAAGTTACAAGCCAGTTGTACTTTTCCTATGAACAATACCTTATGGTCACATTACGATTATAAATGAGTTATTCTCATCACTATGTTAATGATAATAGTTTAAAACATTTATAAATGATTAGAATGCTAAAAGATATCCAAGGTTTAATAATGACATGACACTATTGTTTAAGTAATGGTGGTTATTGCATGTTCTTCATTCTAAATGAAGATCGGGGTCTTAGATACTTAATCTAGAGACTTTGCAACACCATGCCTCGTTGGGCAGAATGACTAAAACTCCGCATTATGGTAAAATGGTGATATGCGAAGAAAAATTGAATCTTATACATAGTGATGTATCATATTTTCAACAAATAGTGGAAATCATTAGTTAATTGTGGACTTAAGTGAATAAGCATATTTACTTAATGAAACACGAGTTTAAAATGATTTGAATTGTTCAAATGAGTTCACAACAAAGTGGGATATTGAATTAATAGAAATACAAAGTCTCTTCAATTTGATCGACATGACTAAAGTATTTAAATTAATTTTGGCATAAAAGGACATGTGAAAGAGATTTCACAAATTATGATAATAGGGAAAATTCAAAGTGTATTGAAATGCCTAAATATCATAGTCATTATGTATTAGATACATATGGTATAATCTCTTATCGGGGTTATAATTGTCGTTTAGAGTTAGAGATCAAAATGAGAAAACACTTGATTGAAGTAAAAAGGAACGTCTAAAGATTCGTGGAAACAACACCATAAGAGTTATGGCACGTTCGAGTTTCTAGAGATTTTGATAATTTGAAATCATGGCGAATAAACAAGTCTTTGTAGCGTATTCTTAGGCAACTATGAACAAATGTTCCATAATGGGAAAACCTGTTGTTGTCCTAAGTTGATGTGTCTTAATGAAGATAGAGGTGGAATAAAGTAAAATATCAAAATAAGGTATTTGACCTTACCTCTGGATTATTGAGTGGCGCATCGGAATTTGTTCCGTGAAACCTAACTCTACAAATAGAGGAGAAACTAATGATAACGATCATAAAGTTTCAGCGAATACTTTTACTAAAGAAAGTAGGATTCAACAATATATACTCTGCAAGTTCATGGAATTATATTATTGATTCACTTGTCATGTTACTTGAACAAGACATACCTGTGAACTACAAAGAAGCTTGATGGACCTATGTGCGAGAAATGACTAGGAGTCATAAAATCCTATATTAAGTTACATTTAAGATTGAAAAGTAATATGTTACTTGATCTTATTAAGTAAAGAAGTTTACTTGATATTTCTGAATGACTACAAAGTCATAAGAAGGAAATGAAACTTAATGAAGACATAAAGCTCAATTTTTCACAAAGTTTGGACAAATTCAAGGAGTTAACTACTTATGTAGCGATGCTTAAGTCTATTGGATTTACACCAGCAATATATGGATATTGAAGTCTCGTAACTGGAATTCTTGATTTGATGGTAATCAAAGAATTTTGGAATGTCCAAGATTATCGAGAAGACCTGCATTTGAGTGGGAGCCAAGTAGCTTGGATAAATCATAATATGTAACTGACATATTTTGAGTGGGAGCTAAGTGAATTCCCTGGATCTCATATGTGGATGCCATATTTGAGTGGGAGCGTGAAATCATTCTAAGATATGTGGACAACGTATATGAATGATGTGATTGGTATTAATAACATTTAAGTTAGTAAATGTGGATGAAGTTGAACAAGTTACTAAACAATAAAATATATCGAGGTAGATTGGTGAGTTTAATAAATATTAAAAGTCGAATGCTTCCTGGACTTGATCCTGAAAATGTTCAAAATGTCCTAGACAAAATTCTGAAATAGCTTAGAATAAAACAAGGTAAGTAAGAAGTTCTTACTTGTATGAAACATTGAGTTAGTCTTAGTATTACAGCTATGGTTAAAAGAAAGAAAGATATGAGTTGCATCTCCTATGCCTCAGCCATAGGTTCTTCCATACAACCATATTGTATACTCGACATGATATGACCCAAGGTTCTGGTTGGAAGGACAAGATCTTATCTGTAAGAACATGTCTTGAAGCAATTCCTGAGGTAATCATTGAACCAGAATTAAGTTTGTCCTTAAATGGCAAGAAGCAAAGTAAGGCGCATAGTTGCATTTCATCCACTGGGATCTACATAGGTAAAGAAGTATAAGGGCACCATCTAACGTGATGTATATTGTTGTGGCGAGACTAGTTCGTCTTTATGCAGAGGGTGTGTCCCAGGGTACACTGCCTATGAGAAAGCTCGTTGTGGCTAATCTAACGTCATTGCTGGATCCTGGATACCGACCTCACTCTATTGCCATAACTACTATATATACACAAAAAGGAGTGTGAAGTGTGTTTCAAAGTTTATGTGACAACAGCGAAAGCGACCGTCATTGTAAACACTAGAAACAAAGTCTCACTTTATCACCAAACGAATACTTCAACCGATTCGATAATGGTATGAATGTAAAAATCAGGAAGACATTAACGATTTGCAAAAGACATAATGATCTGGTAAAACAGAACATGGACAGGACGTTTCCCATGAACATGCATGATCAAATAAACGCATATGTGATATGGTTTATGATTAGTAAATGTGAGCAAGTTTATTTGTACTCTAGTGCAAGTGGGAGACTGAAGGAGATTTTCCCTAGAGGCAAATAATAAATATATTTTTATTGTCATATCTCAATTATTTTATAATATTTTCATATTGTGCTATAACTGTATCAAGTGGAAACATTGGTACAGGTGTGGTATGAAAAACCATGTCCCTAGTAGCCTCTATTCATACTAGTTCATTGGTCAAGCGATGATCAAGGTTTCCTGATCATTGGGCATTTATGCCAATTGACAATGAGGTCATATCGTTGGTGAATGATGTGATGGACATTACCCAAATATTGTGACACGATCAAGTCATAGAGTTCATTGTTGCAATAGCTAGAGTCTCCTTTCCTTAGTGAAAGGATTGTATGGGCACCTAGAGGGGGTGAATAGGTGCTACTTCAAATTTTACTATTTTTCAAATTAAGGTTTGACACAAAGGTAATTTCTCTAGATATGCAACTATGGTGAATTTACCTATATGTCACACTAGCACAACTAACTAAGCAAGAGCAATATAAAGTAAGGTGCAGTAAAGGATAGAAGTAACCGAAGTGAAGCACGTGGAGACACATGGATTATTTCCCACAGTTCCTTCCTTTTGAGGGGAAGTACATCTGTGTTTGGAGAGGGGGTGGTACCAAACCACCAACGCCACGAGAGGCCTCCCTTGTTCTCCGGTGAACCTCAGCCCAAGGGGATCGATTCACGCTTCCACTATACCATCAACCTTCGAGGTGGAAGCCGGCACCTTTACAACAAGTTCGAGGCACACATCCACAACTGAATTGGAGGCTCCCGAATACAGGCAAGCTGTCACAACAATCAAAGACAAGCTTGTAAGAACCAAATCAAGAACTAGGGTTTCCAATGAAATGCTAGAACAAGGGGTCCCTCAAGTGAATGAGGGGGAAATGGAAATCTCTCTTGGTGAAGCTGTAGATCAAGGACTCCTCCTTCGATTCTCCAAAGATCAAGGACTTTGGATGGTTGTATATGGAGTTCTTGTTGATTTGGTGGCTCTAGGGTTAGGATTCTTCTCTTCAGGAACGAGCAGCAACTCAAGGTAGAAGAGGGGGCCTTTATATAGCCCCCCATAAATGTAGTCGTTAGAACCACTTAACCCGGACAGTCCGGCTGAATTTACACGGATTGTCCGTCCCGACCGGACACTCCGTCCACTGTGCAGCGGACACTCCGGCCTGGCGAAGAATCCGGCCAGAATCCAGGCAGTGTCCGGGCAGAGTCCGATATGGGTTACTGAATGTCCGAACCCTCCAAGGAATCCTCTAGGCCGGACACTCCGGCTGACACCAGCCGGACATTCTGGCTAGGCCGGAAACACCGGCTGAAACCAAGCGGACAGTCTAGTGAAGACTTGTTTCAGCATAGATAAATCCTAGGACCCTCTTTTCCTTAAGACATGATAATGATAATATTCTGCAGGTAATATAGATATGTCCTGAAACATTTCAGCAGAAGATTAAAACCATCCTAGTGTTGTCAACAAACATCAAAACAAAATGAAGGGAACAAATGCCCTTTCAATCTCCCCCCTTTTTGTGTTTGATGACAACCCAAGGATTTGCATATGATAATGAATAAGCATAGCAACGACGGGTTTACAAACTATAGAAGGCTCCCCCTAGATGTGTGACCCGTTTGAATGAGCATTTGAATATAAGATCACACAACCTAGAGTGTACCCCCTCACTAGAATTTATAACCACAATGGTACGACATGATCTTAATAAGGATAGACAAATGAAATAACAATACTGGGTACGCATGTCTTACCACACATGACAGACAATGGAGTTCAACATATGACAAAGTACATAACTAAATGGACATAAAGACACAAGCTTTAAAGAGGCAAATCGAGATAGCGTGAAGCTTGTGTACCCATGCAAATCCCCAGTAGTAACCTAATATGGCCACTTCTCCCCCTTTGGCATCGAGACGCCAAAAAGGGAAAAGTGCACTATGAAAGCGTCCCAAACCAACTCTAGCCACTATAGTCATCATCCTCCTCTTCCTCATCGTCATCCTCATCCTCATCACCATCCTCGTCCTCAGCATCACCATCCTGAGCAGTCGACTTGCCGTGAGGGTGATAAGAGGAAGACACATCCTCAAACATGGACCAATCCACACGCCCCTAGGTCCATTAACCATAAGAGAGCGTACCATCAGAAACCTGCTGAGATGAGTCAACATCCATGGGCTAGTTGATCTTCTTGAGTTCCTTCATGACATTCCTGTTGGCCTTGTAGGCATCATACTGACCATGGCGGATGTCAATGATCTGACACAAGAGCAGTCTCTCCCACCAGGAAGCCTTCTTCACCTTCTTGTGCACTTCCTCACTAGAGGTGTTGAAGCGATATGCATTGCTAGCATGCTTCATGCGAGGACCACGGGTCACAACCTTCTGCACCTCCTTAGACCCATCAGTGCCATTATTGTCAAATTGATCCACATCCTCATCCTCAAAGACACCGCGAGATGGGGATAACCGCGGGGTACCTAAGTGGAAGGATACCCCTTCCTCTGAAGCTTGGCAGGCTTGTGTGACACAAGGTTGTTATAGAGCAGAGGAGTAGCTGGAGTGTGGGTAGCAATAAGCTTCATCACATATGGGGCATAGAGAGGACATTTCTTGTCCATAATGCACTTGTACAAGTCTTGATATATAAAGTCCATGACATCAATAGCACCACCATCATGGTCAGGACCGTGAATAAACATAGAGTGAGCATGATCCATGAGGTTAATTTCAGCACCTCGCATTTCATCCTTGTTACCTGCGTTTGGAGTGAGATTGTGGCGAAACATGCAAAGCAGAATGTTGTAGAGGAGGTTCATGTTGGTGGTTTGACCACATATACCAACCTAAGAATAGATAGGAGCTAACCTTGCCTTTCCATAGGATTGTCCATTTAATATGCATTATTTCACCACTAGCATCATTGGGGTTGAAGGGTAAACCAAGAATGCCAGCAAATTGCACCAAATTGGAACGGCATCTGGTAGTGCCAGAAATCCACTCTAAGGGAACATCCATAGTGTCACCAAAACAACAGTGGCATAAAACTGCTGAACCAACTCAATGTTGTAGTCTTCTCTTACTTGAAAGATGGTGTGTAGTCCCATCTTCTCAGTAACCCACATAGCATCCTGAAAGTAGCTATGAGCATGCAACTTCTCAATCTCCAACCATTGCATGGACACATAGGAGATTTGAACCCACCATACACCTCGGAATAGAGGAGGAATTGTTCATTCCTCCAAAACCGATCATCATGAGAGGTGCGAGGTAGAGAATAGATCTGCTGGAGCCTCATCTCCACATACTCTTCAGTGCCCAAATCAGCCAAGGTAGTCCAGGCTTCAAATTTCATGCGCTTGGCATCATCCCTTTTCAGCTTCCTTATCTTCTCTTGTTTTGCTGCAGCACGATCACGTGCAGACTGCCTGACCACAGATGGATCCACATGAACATCTCTTTCTTCATTGTAAGAATCGCGATGATGACTAGACCGAGACCAGCGAGGACGAGAGCCACCTGTGAAATCTAAGGAGGAAGATAGCATTGGGGGTAAGCACATTTGTCCAGGAGATACTAACAAGATAGCAGCAATCAAAGGAATACTGGACTTCACAGGTCGAATTTTTCGGACTATCCGGAGAAATCACCCTGGAGAGTCTTGATGACTACAAGTGCACATATAGTTTGTAGCTAGTTTCGAAATAAAGATATCAATCCCACAGGGAGCAGTAGGCGAAAGACTAAAGTGCTTTTAACTATAACCGAATGAAGTACTTAAGAAATAACTTTAAGATGCAATAAAAGTTGAGTTGTTTTTTGGTTTTGTTTGATCAAGGTAATTTAAAGTAAAGCAAAACTTAATGCAAAAAGTAAGAATCACGTGTGTAATAGAACTTTGCAACTACAATAGGGAAAAGGCGTTCTCAGGGAATAGTGGATACACCACTAGCAATTTAGACTAAGCAATCGAGATTATTATAACGAATATTCTCATAATGTGTATGGATGTGGGAGGAGCTCCATATATGGACGAATAGCCAGCAACCACTGCACACATCATCCTCATAACCACAACAGACATCAATCGAATTACTACGATATTAAGGGATTTCTACCATGGCATGGACATGGCTTTGTGAGTTCTCCTTGATTCCCCAAGTTAGTACGTAAAGAATGATAACATCTTTATAGTCACAGTAAGTGCTATCATCCCTCCGTCTACCAACAAGTAATCACCTTCATCGAGTCCCCGTAAGAGGCAAATGTTAAGGAGGTGCACAACTCCCGACATCAAGATGAAGACAATTAACACATACACATAATGATGTATAACATAATAATCTCTATCTCATTTCAGTCATATGCTAGGGTTTCTCCATCTCCCCAAGAACTAGAGATCTACTCAGACATGGAGGCAATCAACATCATAGCAATGGTAATGGAAACAATCATAGATGAATAGTACTTGTATAAATCCACAATGAGTATGGGAATTACAACAAGATATAGACAAGATGTAGATGGGATGGATGGAGATGGTGGTGATGTAGCGGTTGATGATGAAGATCGATGCCTTAGCCTCCCGGATCTGTGCAGGTTGAAGATGGATCCCTGGAGGATGAGTTCCCCTCCAGATGCCTTCCGGAGGTGAGGTTTCGGAGATTTCTAGGTGTTCTGTATGTCGTCTCTCCGAACCAATTGCACGGAGTGAAACTATTTGATGAGGCGGAGGCAGCGCCAACTATACGGCCGGAAAATTTGCTCCGGTCGTATAGTTGCTCGTTGGACTCTCTTCCTCCCTTGTTCGCTTCTGGTTTTCTTCTGGTATTATTAATATTTCCCAAATATGAAATTTACGTTGTTTTTTACTCCTTTCCTCCACAGTACTGTTGGGTCCACAGCATAGAAAACAAAAATTCCTACGGTGTTAACTACACGCTAAGATCTATCTACTAGGTACAAAGCAACGGGTGGACATACATCCAACGAGAACTTACCCTCGAAGACAACGAGTTTTGTTAACGAGTAGGAACTCGTGGTTGATGTAGTCGTACACATGCCGATCTCAAGATCGTGAGGAAGTCCGAGCGCCGCAACTCAGCAGCGCATCCTTACTCGCACACACGTTCAAGCCACCGGACAACCTCCACCTCCTCGCTCCAGTGATCCAGCATAAGCAGCAACTCCTTCCAGATGAAATGCCACCGGGAACATGTATCTCGCTAATCCGAGACCATGGGGGAATAATTCTAGAGGGGGAGAGAGATCCTTCACAAGGAGGTGTGAGGATGAAGGAGGGAATGGGTGGCCTTTTATAGGAGGAGGGGGGTGCCCCTCTCTCCATGGCCGGCGCATGGGGGGTGACCCCTCACCTCCCCCATTCATGTGGTGGTAATCCCTCCACATTAAAATGCCTCTTCACATTCCCTTTTAAAGTCTCCACTTTAAATGCATTAAATTTCTCCAAATTTAATGCTCTCTCATTTAATAAAACTCTTTTATTAAATTTATTCAGAATTTTGTTAATTACTTTAATTAACAAACATTCACATATAGCCCCTTGCAATATTTCAATATCACATGCAGAACCTCTTTCTGCAATTTCACCCGAAACAATTTCTGGTTTCTATTGAAACAATTCCTGCACTTTGCAATTCTTTCGTCTGAAACATATGTGCTCCAAACTGGTGTCTGGTAACTCTTAAGTGTGCCACCCTACGGTTCACGAATAATGCAGACATGATCGAGACCCTTCTCCGATCAATAATCAACAGCGGGACCTGGAGATCCGTACTGACTCCTACACATTCAATGATGACTTCTGTGATCGTGAGAACCTTTAACGCTTGTAACTAAATCCCTTTGTCTCTCGATATATTACTTGTCCGAGATTTGATCATCGGTATCTCCATACCTAGTTTGATCTCGTTACCGACATGCACTCTTTTCTCGTTCCCGTGATATAACATTCTAGTGATCACATCACTTGCTTGCAAGATATCTTAATGTGATATCACCGAGAGGGCCCAGAGTATATCTATCCGTCATCGGGATTGACAAATTCCACTCTTGATCCATGATCCTCAACATAACACCTTCGTAGTACTGAACCCATCTTTATAGTCACCCTGTTACGGTGTGACGTTTGATGTTATCAAGATACTCTTCCGGTGTTAGCAATTAACATGATCTCATGGTCTAAGGATAAAGATTAATTGGTATGATGTTATAGCAATATAAACGTAATGACTTGATCGTAATGCTATACTTCGGATGAATGTTCATCACATCATTCCACCAATGATGTGACCTTGTTATTAACAACATCCAATGTCCATGATCAGGAAACCTTGATCATCTTGTTAATCAACAAGCTAGTCTATAAGAGAGGCATAACTAGGAACCCTTTTTGTTTATTAAACACACATGTATTGATGTTTCCTGATCAATAAAAATCTAGCATGTAAAATAAACATCTATCATATAAAAGGAATATATAATAACAACTTTATTATTGCCTCTCAGGGCATATTTCCTTCAGTCTCCCACTTGCACTAGAGACAATAATCTAGTTCACATAGTGATAAATCTAACACCCATGGAGTTCTGGTGTTGATCATGTTTTTCCCTAGGGAGAACTTTAGTCAACGGATCTGCTACATTTAGGTCCGTGTCTACTTTACAAATCTTTATATCTCCATCCTTGACATGCTCGCGAATGGAGTGAAACCGGCGCTTAATATGCTTGGAATTCTTGTGAGACATCGGTTCCTTTGCGTTGGCTATGGCTCCATTGTTGTCACAATAGATCACCATTGGGTCCAACGCACTGGGAACCACACCTAGTTCCGTAATGAACTCTTTCATCCAAACCGCCTCCTGTGCCGCTTCTGAAGCAGCAACATATTCCGCCTCCGTCGTTGATCCAGCCACCACAGGTTGTTTGGAACTCCTCCAACTAACTGCTGCTCCGTTCAAGAGAAATACGTATCCGGATTGAGACTTAGAGTCATCCAGATCGGTGTCAAAGCTAGCATCGACATTGTTGGAGATATGCCCAAGAGGCAATAATAAAAGTGGTTATTATTATATCTTTCTGTTTATGATGAATGTTTACATCCCATGCTATATTGTATTATAAGGAAACACTAATACTTGTGTGTTTTGTAAACATAAAAAAGTCCCTAGTAAGCCTCTTGTTGAACTAGCTTGTTGATTAATTGATGATCATGGTTTCCTGATCATGGACATTGGATGTGATTAATAATAAGGTTATATCATTAGGAGAATGATGTGATGGACACACACCCATAGTAAGCGTATCATAAGATCAAGTCATTAAGTTCGTATTGCTATAAGCTTTCAAATGCATAGTAACCTAATCCTTCGACCATGAGGTTATGTTAATCACCATCACCGGATGGGTACTTTGATGACATCAAACACCGCTTCATAACTGGGTGGTTATAAAGGTGTCATTGGGTATTCTGAAAGTATGTGTTGAAGCGCATGGACCAAGATTGGGATTTGTCCATCCATATGACAGATAGATATGCTCTGGGCCCTCTCGGTGGAATGTCATCTAGTTAGCTTGCAAGCATGTGACTAGGTCACAAGGGATGACATAACATGGAACGAGTAAAGAGTACTTATCAGTAACGAGGTAGAACTAGGTATGGAGATACCAACGATCAAACCTCGGATAAGTAGAATATCGCGTGACAAAGGGAATTGGTTTCGTATGTTACTGGTTCTATCGATCACGAAGTCATCGTGAGTATGTGGGAGACGTTATGGATCTCCAGATCCCGTTGATGGTTATTGATTGGAGAAGTGTCTCCATCATGTCTGCATATTCATGAACTGTAGGGTGACACACTTAAGGTTCGAAGTTGTTTTAAGTAGATATGGAATGTGCGTTGGAGACCGAATGTTGTTCGAAGTCTCGGATTGGATCCGGGACATCACGAGGAGATCCGGAATTGTCCGGAGAATAAGATTCATATATTGGGGATCATTTTCTAAGTTAGGAAATGTTCTAGAGTATTTGTATGGGGATTCTAGAAGGTTTCGAAATGTTCCGGAAGGTTCTAGGAGATTTCTTGGAGTTTGCTTGAAAACCAAGAAAGGATCAAGGAGTCCTTGTGGGAAAAGACAAGGAGTCGTGGGGGAGGAGGATTCCTCCCCCCTCCCAATCCGCCGGCCAAGGAAGGGAGGGGAGTCCTACTAGGACTCCCCCTCCCATGGCGCCTCCCTCCTTTAAATAGAGGGGTGGGGGCGCCACCCCCTTGCACCCTCCATAACAAACCCTAGCCGCCGCCTCTCTCCTCCTCCTTCGCTCTGCTCCGGCTTAGGCGAAGCCCTGCAGAATTCTCTACTCCACCACCACCACCACACCGTCGTGCTGCTGGGATTCCGTGGAGAAGATCTACTACCTCCGCTGCTCACTGGAACGGGGAGAGGAAGGTCTGCTTCGACTCCGCACGTGTGACCGTCTGCGGAAGCGCTGCCGGAACGCAACGCCGGAAGGATCATCTACTCGATCTTGAGATCGGCAAGTGATCGACTGCATCAACCACGAGATCCGATCTCGAACAAGGCTTTGGAAACTACGAGGGTTAGTACAGATCTATCTCGTTGCACATGTCTAATAGATTAGATCTTGGATTTTATCTAGATTAGATCTGGGTTTTGTTCGTCCTTGCGGTAGAATTTTTTTGTTTTACATGCTACGAACCCATTAGTGGTATCAGAGCCGTGTCTATGCGTAGATCTGTTGCACGAGTAGAACACAATGGTGTTGTGGGCGTTGGTGCTTGTGCCGTCTTTTGCTGTGTGTACTTTGCATCTTGCGGTATGGTGGGATGAAGCGGCTCAGGCTAACATTACATGTCATCGCACATGAGACTTGCTCCACGCTTGACGTGTAACTTGCTTTGCACAAGTGGCTTTGCGGGTGTCTGTCTCTCTCACCATAGTATAGATCCAATTTACACTTTGCACTTGATAGCACTTGTATCAACGTTGTGGTTCAGTTTCATAGGTAAGATCCGTTCTTATTCGAAAGCCCCAAACCACGTAAAACATGCAAAGAAAATTAGAGGCGTCTAACTTGTTTTTGCAGGGGTTTTGTGATGTGATATGGCCATCATGTGATTGTGATTATATTTGATGTATGCAATGATCCTTGTTGTAATATGGCAACCGGCAGGTGCCTAATGGTTGTCTTTAATTCTGTTAAGACCTGCATGTCTATTCATCTTATAATAGCTTTGTTCCAAGTAGTTGTAATAGTTGCTAGTGATGATGGACAACCATGAAGCGACGCCACTGAACTTGACACAATGCTGGTGATGATGGAGATCATGCCCGTGCTTTGGAGATGGAGATCAAAGGCATAAGAAAGAAGGGCCATATCATATCACACTAATTATGAATTGCCTGTGATGTTAATCCTTTATGCATCTTGTATTGCTTAGATCGCGACGGTAGCATTATAAGATGATCCCTCTCACTAAATATCAAGTAATAAAGTGTTCGTCCTTAGTTGGCACCATTGCTAAGACTCGTCGTTTTGAAGCATCTCGTGATGATCGGATGTGATAGATTCTACATGTGCATACAACGTGTGCAAGCCAGATTTGCACATGCGGAAACTAAGGTTAATCTTGACGAGCCTAGCATGTACAGACATGGTCTCGGAACACGTAATACCGAAAGGTAGAGCATGAATCATATGAGTGATATGATGAACATGAAGATTGTTCGCCGATGAAACTACATCTTCTCTCATGAAGATCGGACTTGGTGTAGTGGACTTGGTTCGTGTAATCACTAAGACAATGTGAGGGATGTTGTTTTGAGTGGTAGTTCACCTAGTTATTTTAAGAATTAAAATTGAACTCAATTTATCATAAACTTAGTCTAAACTACTTGCAAATTTGTTGTAGATTATGGCGAACCTCTCCATCAATTTCAATGCGTTCCTAGAGAAAGAAAAGCTTAAGAACAATGGAAGCAACTTCATGGACTGGCTCCATGGTCTGAAGATTGTCCTCAGGGCTGGTCATATGACCTATGTGCTCGAAGCACCGCTAGGTGACCCACCTGCAGAAGATGCCACCAATGACGTAAAGAATGTTTACGCCACTCGGAAAAATCATTACTCCACAGTTCAGTGTGCCATCCTGTACGGTTTAGAAACAGAGCTTCAGAAGCGCTTTGAGCACCACGACCCGTTCGAGATCATTAAGGAGCTCAAGCTCATTTTTGAGACTCACGCGGCCGTGGAGAGCTATGAGGCCTCCGAAAAGTTCTTTACCTGCAAGATGGAAGAGGGAAGCTCCGTTAGCGAGCATGTGATCACCATGTCTGGGCACGCAAACAAACTCCAAGAGTTGGGGATAACGATTCCTAATGAGTTAGGGATTCACCGTGTCCTCCAATCACTGCCACCGAGATATAAGAACTTTGTGATGAACTACAATATGCACTGCATGAACAAGACGTTGCCTGAACTATCGTCCATGCTGAAAACTGCTGAAGTGGAGATCAAGAAGGAGGACCAAGTGTTGATGGTCAATAAGACCACCAATTTCAAGAAATAGGGCAAGCCTAAGAAAAAGGGCAACTTCAAGAAGGACGGCAAGAAAGCTGCCGCACCTGCTAAGAAGCCCAAGGCTGGTCCTAAGCCTGAAACTGAGTGCTTCTACTGCAAGGGTGCTGGTCACTTGAAGCGTAACTGCCCCAAGTACCTGGCGGATCTGAAGAACGGCAACATCAAGAAGAAAGGTATATTTGATATAAATGTTATTGATGTGTATCTTACTAGTAATCGTAGTAGTGCCTGGGTATTTGATACTGGTTCGGTTGCTCATATTTGTAACTCGAAACAGGAGCTGCGGAATAAACGAAGACTAGCGAGAGATGAGGTGATGATGCGCGTTGGAAATGGCTCCAAGGTTGATGTGATCGCCGTCGGCACGCTCCCTCTACATCTACCATCGGGATTAGTTTTAAATTTAAATAATTGTTATTTGGTGCCTGCGTTAAGCATGAACATTATATCTGGATCTTGTTTATTGCGAGACGGTTACTCTTTTAAGTCTGAGAATAAAGGTTGTTCGATTTATATGAGTAATATCTTTTATGGTAATGCACCTGAGATAAATGGTTTATTCTTATTAAATCTCGATAGTAGTGATACACATGTTCACAACATAGATGCTAAACGAATGAAATTGAATGATAATTCTACATACATGTGGCACTATCATCTTGGTCACATTGGAGTGAAGCGTACGAAGAAACTCCATTCTGATGGACTTCTTAAATCACTTGATTTTGAATCACTTGAGAGATGCGAAGCATGTCTAATGGGAAAATGACTAAGACTCCATTCTATGGAATAATGGAGCGAGCTATAGACTTATTGGAAATAATACATACCGATGTGTGCGGTCCAATGAGTGTAGCATCGCATGGTGGATATCGTTATGTTCTCACTTTCACGGATGACTTAAGTAGATATGGGTATATCTACTTTATGAAACATAAGTCCGAAACTTTCGAGAAGTTTAAGGAATTTCAAAGTGAAGTGGAAAATCATCGTAACAAGAAGATTAAGTTTCTGTGTTCTGACCGCGGAGGTGAATATCTAAGTTATGAGTTTGGCATGCATTTAAAGAAATGTGGAATACTTTCGCAGTTGACACCGCCGGGAACACCATAGCGTAATGGTGTGTCTGAACGTCGTAATCGAACTCTCTTAGATATGGTTCGGTCTATGATGTCTCTTACAGATTTACCGCTATCGTTTTGGGGCTATGCATTAGAGACAACCGCATTCACTTTAAATAGGGCACCATCTAAATCCGTTGAAACGACACCGTACGAATTGTGGTTTGGAAAGAAACCTAAGTTGTCGTTCCTTAAAGTTTGGGGTTGCGAAGCGTATGTAAAGAAGTTACAACCTGATAAGCTTGAACCCAAAGCGGAGAAATGCGTCTTCATAGGATACCCTAAAGAAACAATTGGGTATACCTTCTATCATAGATCCAAAGGCAAAGTTTTCGTTGCCAAGAATGGATCCTTTCTTGAGAAGGAGTTTCTCTCGAAGGAAGTGACTGGAAGGAAAGTAGAACTCGACGAGGTTATTGAACCTTCTCTCGGAGTTGAGAGTAGCGCAGCACCAGAAGATGTTTTTGTGCCGCCTGCACCAATAGGAGAGGAAGCTAATGATGGTGATCATGAAACTTCGAACAAAGTTACTACTAAACCTCGCAGGTCAACGAGGGTTCGTACCACTCCTGATTGGTATGACTCTGCCTTGAACGTCATGTTGGTGGACAACACTGATGATCCTGTGACGTGTGAAGAAGCTATGGTGAGCCCAGATTCTGACAAATGGCTAGAAGCCATGAAATCTGAAATGGGATCCATGTACGAAAACCAAGTATGGACTTTGGTGGACTTACCGGATGACCGTAAGGCTGTCGAGAACAAATGGATTTTCAAAAGAAAAACAGATGTTGATGGTAATGTTACCGTCTATAAAGCTCGACTTGTCGCGAAAGGGTTCCGACAAATTCAAGGTGTTGACTACGATGAGATTTTCTCACCAGTAGCGAAGCTAAAGTCTGTGAGGATTTTGTTAGCAATTGCTGCATATTTCGATTATGAGATATGGTAGATGGATGTCAAAACGGCGTTCCTTAATGGTGACATTGAAGAAGAGTTGTATATGGTACAACCCAAGGGTTTTGTCGATCCTAGTGATGCTGACAAGGTAAGCAAACTTCAGCGCTCCATTTATGGACTGAAGCAAGCATCCTGGAGTTGGAATCAATGTTTTGATAAAGTAATCAAAAACTTTGGATTTATACAAACTTATGGAGAAGCTTGTATTTACAAGAAAGTGAGTGGGAGCTCTGTAGCATTCCTAGTACTATATGTAGATGACATATTGTTGATTGGGAATGATATAGAACTTCTTAATAGCGTCAAAACCTATTTGAATAATAGTTTTTCAATGAAGGATCTTGGAGAAGCGGCATATATTCTAGGCATCAAGATTTATAGAGATAGATCAAGACGCCTAATAGCGCTTTCACAAAGTACATACTTAGACAAAGTTCTAAAGATGTTTAGAATGGAAGAGAGCAAGAAAGGGTTCGTCCCCATGTTGTCAGGTAAGACCTTGAGTAAGACTCAAAGTCCGGCTACAGCAGAAGATAGAGAAAAGATGAATAAGATTCCCTATGCCTCGGCCATAGGTTCTATCATGTATGCCATGCTGTGTACAAGACCGGATATAGCACATGTTGTTAGTTTGACTAGCAGATATCAAAGTGATCCTGGAATGGAACACTGGACAGCGGTCAAGAATATTCTAAAGTACCTGAATAGGACTAAGGATATGGTTCTTTCTTATGGAGGTGATGAACAGCTTGTTGTAAACAGTTACACTGATGCTAGTTGGAACATCGATCCAGATGACTCGAAATCACAGTCTGGATACGTATTTATTTTGAATGGTGCTGCAGTGAGCTGGAGGAGTGCCAAGCAAAGCGTTGTGGCGAAATCTTCAACTGAATCGGAATACATAGCTGCTTCGGAGGCTGCACAAGAATCCATATGGATGAAGGAGTTCATTACTGAACTTGGCATGGTTCCCAGTGCGTTGGACCCGATGGCCATCTACTGTGACAACACAGGTGCCATAGCTAATGCACAGGAGCCAAGGTCACATAGCAAGCTGAAGCACATCAAGCTACGTTTCCATGCTATTAGCGAGTATGTCCGAGATGGTGACATAAAGATTTGCAAAGTACACACTGATATGAATGTGGCAGATCCGTTGACTAAACCTCTCCCTAGAGCAAAGCATGACCAACACCAGAACGCCATGGGTGTTAGGTATATTACCATGTAGTCTAGATTATTGACTCTAGTGCAAGTGGGAGACTGTTGGAGATATGCCCAAGAGGCAATAATAAAAGTGGTTATTATTATATCTTTGTGTTTATGATGAATGTTTACATCCCATGCTATAATTGTATTATAAGGAAACACTAATACATGTGTGTTTTGTAAACATAAAAGAGTCCCTAGTAAGCCTCTTGTTGAACTAGCTTGTTGATTAATTGATGATCATGGTTTCCTGATCATGGACATTGGATGTGATTAATAACAAGGTTATATCATTAGGAGAATGATGTGATGGACACACACCCATAGTAAGCGTAGCATAAGATCAAGTCATTAAGTTCGTATTGCTATAAGCTTTCAAATGCATAGTAACCTAATCCTTCGACCATGAGGTTATGTTAATCACCATCACCGGATGGGTACTTTGATGACATCAAACACCGCTTCATAACTGGGTGGTTATAAAGGTGTCATTGGGTATTCTGAAAGTATGTGTTGAAGCGCATGGACCAAGATTGGGATTTGTCCATCCATATGACGGATAGATATGCTCTGGGCCCTCTCGGTGGAATGTCATCTAGTTAGCTTGCAAGCATGTGACTAGGTCACAAGGGATGACATAACATGGAATGAGTAAATAGTACTTATCAGTAACAAGGTAGAACTAGGTATGGAGATACCGACGATCAAACCTCGGATAAGTAGAATATCGTGTGACAAAGGGAATTGGTTTCGTATGTTAATGGTTCTATCGATCACGAAGTCATCGTTGAGTATGTGGGAGCCGTTATGGATCTCCAGATCCCGCTGATGGTTATTGATCGGAGAAGTGTCTCCATCATGTCTGCATATTCACGAACCATAGGGTGACACACTTAAGGTTCAAAGTTGTTTTAAGTAGATATGGAATGTGCGTTGGAGACCGAATGTTGTTCGAAGTCTCAGATTGGATCCGGGACATCACGAGGAGATGCGGAATTGTCCGGAGAATAAGATTCATATATTGGGGATCATTTTCTAAGTTAGGAAATGTTCTAGAGTATTTGTATGGGGATTCTAGAAGGTTTCGAAATGTTCCGGAAGGTTCTAGGAGATTTCTTGGAGTTTGCTTGAAAACCAAGAAAGGATCAAGGAGTCCTTGTGGGGCAAGACAAGGAGTCGTGGGGGAGGAGGATTCCTCCCCCCCTCCCAATCCGCCGGCCAAGGAAGGGAGGGGAGTCCTACTAGGACTCCCCCTCCCATGGCGCCTCCCTCCTTTAAATAGAGGGGTAGGGGCGCCACCCCTTGCACCCTCCATAACAAACCCTAGCCACCGCCTCTCTCCTCCTCCTTCGCTCTGCTCTGGCTTAGGCGAAGCCCTGCATAATTCTCTACTCCACCACCACCACCACACCGTCGTGCTGCTGGGATTCCGTGGAGAAGATCTACTACCTCCGCTGCTCACCGGAACGGGGAGAGGAAGGTCTGCTTCGACTCCGCACGTGTGACCGTCTGCGGAAGCGCTGCCGGAACACAATGCTGGGAGGATCATCTACTCGATCTTGAGATCGGCAAGTGATCGACTACATCAACCACGAGATCCGATCTCGAACAAGGCTTTGGAAACTACGAGGGTTAGTACAGATCTATCTCGTTGCACATGTCTAATAGATTAGATCTTGGCTTTTATCTAGATTAGATCTGGGTTTTGTTTGTTCTTGCGGTAGAATTTTTTTGTTTTACATGCTACAAACCCATCAGACATAACACTTAGCGACTAGCTCTTCTTCACCTTCGTATATAAGAAACATATCCTTAGTTCTTCTCAAGTACTTGAGGATGTTCTTTACCGCTATCCAGTGTTCCGAACCTGGATCAGATTGGTACCTACTAGTCAAACTAATAGCATGTGCCACATCCGGCCTTGTACATAGCATGGCATACATAATAGAGCCTATGGCCGAGGCATAGGGGATCTTATCCATCATCTCTCTTTCTTCCGCCGTAGCCGGACTTTGAGTCTTACTCAATGCCTTGCCTTGCAACATAGGTAAGAACCCCTTCTTACTTTCGTCCATATTAAACTTCTTTAATATCTTATCAAGGTATGTACTCTGCAATAGCCCAATTAGGCGCCTTGATCTATCTCTATAGATTTTAATGCCTAATATATATGACGCTTCACCAAGGTCTTTCATCGAAAATTTGCTGTTTAGATAACTTTTAACACTGTTTAAAAGATCTATATCATTTCCAATCAATAATATGTCATCCACATATAATATCAGAAATGCCACATTGCTCCCACTCACTTTCTTGTAAATACAAGCCTCTCCAAAAGTTTGGACAAATCCAAACTCTTTGATCACCTCATCAAAGCGGAGATTCCAACTCCGGGATGCTTGCTTCAGTCCATAGATGGATCGCTGAAGTTTGCATACCTTATTAGCATCCTTAGGATCGACAAAACCCTTAGGTTGTATCATATACAACTCTTCTTCAATATTACCATTGAGGAATGCAGTTTTGACATCCATATGCCATATTTCATAATCGAAATATGCAGCAATTGCTAACATAATGCTAACCAACTTAAGCATCGCTATAGGAGAGAATGTCTCATCGTAGTCAACTCCTTGAATTTGTCGAAACCCCTTTGTGACAAGTCGAGCCTTATAGATGGTCACATTACCATCAGCATCAGTTTTTCTTTTGAAAATCCGGCCTTTTGATCGTGAGGTAAGTCCACCAAGTTCCAAACTTGGTTCTCGTACATGGATTCCATCTCGGATTTCATGGCTTCCAGCCATTTGTTGGAATCCGGGCTCATCATCGCTTCTTCATACATCGCAGGGTCATCCATTTCATCAACCATGAAATTCACAACATGATTGTCGTACAATTTAGGAGCTGCACGTGTCCTGCTTAACCTGCGAGGTTCGGTAGTGTCCTCTTTCGGAGTTTCATGATCATTATCATTAGCTCTCTCTTCATTAGGTGAAGTCAACTCCGAAACAACTTCCGGTGCTGCGCCACTCGCCATTCCATGAAGAGAAGGTTCAATAACCTCTTCGAGTTCTACCTTCCGACTACTCACACCTTTCGCGAGAAACTCCTTCTCAAGAAAGGATCCATTCTTGGCAACAAAAACCTTGCCCTCGGATCTGTGATAGAAGGTATACCCAATTGTTTCCTTAGGGTATCCTATGAAGACGCATTTTTCCGCTTTGGGTTCGAGTTTATCTGGTTGAAGTTTCTTCACATAAACATCGCATCCCCAAACTTTAAGAAATGACAGCTTAGGTTTGTTTCCAAACCATAATTCATACGGTGTCATTTCAACGGATTTAGATGGTGCCCGATTTAAAGTGAATGCAGCTGTTTCCAGTGCATAACCCCAAAATGACAGTGGCAAGTCAGTCAGAGACATCATAGATCGAACCATATCCAATAAGGTATGATTATGACGTTCCGACACACCATTACATTGTGGTGTTCCGGCAGGCGTGAGTTGTGAAAATATTCCACACACTTTCTTGTGTGTGCTAAACTCGTACCTTAGATACTCTCCTCCACGGTCAGACCGTAGAAATTTGATCTTTCTATTACGATGATTTTCCACTTCATTCTGAAATTCCTTGAACTTTTCAAAAGTTTCAGACTTGTGTTTCATCAAATAGATATACCCGTATCTACTCAAATCATCCGTGAAAGTAACAAAATAACGATATCCACCTCGCGCCGACACACTCATTGGTCCACACACATCAGTATGTATGATTTCCAATAGATCCGTCTCCCGTTCCATTGAACCGGAAAACGGCGTTCTAGTCATCTTGCCCATAAGGCATGGCTCACATGTATGAAATGATTCAAAATCAAGTGATTCCAAAAGTCCATCAGAATGGAGTTTCTTCATGCGTTTAACACCAATATGACCTAGACGGCAGTGCCACATATATGTAGACATATCATCATCAAGTTTAATCTTTTTAGCATTAACATTATGAATGTGTGTAATATTACTATCGAGATCTATCAGAAATAAACCATTCAACATAGGTGCATGACCATAAAAGATATCATTCTTATAAATCGAACAACCGTTGTTTTCAGATTTAAAGGAATGACCACTTTGCATCAAACATGATCCAGATACAATGTTCATGCTTAGTGCATGCAGTAAATAACAATTATTTAGGTTTATAACTAATCCCGATGGCAAATGGAGAGGTAGCGTCCCGACGGCGATCACATCAAATTTTGATCCATTGCCGACCCGCATCCTGACATCATCCCTTGCTAGTTGTCGCTTGTTCCGTAGCCCCTGAATCGAATTACATATATTAGCAACCGATCCCGTATCAAATACCCAGGTGCTACTGCGAGTACTAGTCAAGTACACATCAATAACATGTATATCACATATACCTTTGTTTGCCTTGCTGGACTTCTTGTCCGCCAAATACTTGGGGCAGTTGCGCTTCCAATGGCCAGTCCCCTTACAATAGTAGCACTCGGTGTCAGACTTAGGGCCAGCTCGGGGTTTCTTTTCAGGCGTGGCAACAGACTTGCCACCCTTCTTTCCCTTGTGCTTGCCTTTCTTGTCTTTCTTGAAACCGGTGGTCCTATTGATCATCAACACTTGATGTTCTTTCCTAATCTCCACTTCTGAAGTCTTAAGCATTGACAGAAGCTCGAGAAGAGACTTCTTCATGCCCTGCATATTATAGTTCATCACGAAGCTCTTGTAGCTAGGTGGCAGAGATTGGAGAACACGATGTATGCCTAAGTCAATGGGAATCGTTATTCCCAAGGACACAAGCTTATCGGCGTACCCAGACATTTTGAGTACGTGTTCACTAACGGAGTTGTTTTCCTCCATCATGCAGCTAAAGAACTTTTCTGTAGCATTATAACTCTCTACAGCAGCATGGGTATCTAAAATCATTTTCAATTCTCCCATGGTATCAAAGGCATTGCCATTTTCAAAACGCTTTCGAATTTCTAGCTCTAGCGCATACAGTATGCCGCAATGAACTAAGTTGTGGTCCTCTTGACGAGTCACATAGACATTCTTTTCCTTGTCAGGGGCATCAGGAGCTGGTGGGGGGCCTAGCGGCGCATCTAGCACATATTGCTTTTGTGCAGCAGTGAGGAGAATCCTCAAGTTCATAGCCCAGTTGGTGAAGTTGCTACCATTCGCAGCAAGTTTCTCTTTCTCCATGAACACATTGAAATTAAAAGCAGGTGGTGCCATCTACAATAGAATTTGTAAAGTTTATTTAGACTATGTTTATGATAGATTGAGTTCAACTAATCCAAATTACTAATGAACTCCCACTCAAAAACGACATCCCTCGTGTCCTTTTGGTGATTACATGAACCAAATCCACTACACCAAGTTCGATCATCACGTGAGTTGATGTAGCTTCAAAGGCGAGCATCTATATGGGCATCATATCAACTATATTGACTCATGCTTAACCTTTCGGTCCGTGTTCCGAGGCCATGTCTATACATGCTAGGCTCGCCAAGTAAGAACCTTAGTATTCGCGTGTGTAAAACTGTCTTACACCCATTCCTATGAAAGCGTAGATTCGAGTACACCCGATCATCACGTGATGTCTCGAAACACAATCCACAGAACAATGCATACTTAAGGAAGACCACATTTTTATCTTGATATCTAAATGAGGGATCATCTTATAATGCTACCAAAAGCGCCAAACTAGCAGTATAAGATGCAAACATCTAATGTGTAAAGTGAGATGATATGGTCCATGCATTTGATCTCTATCACTTGCATCGTGGTATGATCTCTATCATTCCTTTGTGTGTAAGGCCAAGGTCTATGGAACTTACACGTTGAGTGTGTTGTAAGAGTATATATCATACATCTACTTACAACAATACCATATCAATACACTAGCCCAGCAACGATCTAAACTAGACGCCTCTCATTTATCAATTGCAAGTTTTACGTGGCTTAGGGCTTTCGGAGATAGAACCGTTATCACCTACGAACATGAACCACAACGAGGATAACTAAGTTATTAGGAACTCGTTGTAAATCAGATATTGACTGTAGTAGGAGAGATAGACACCCGCCAGCCACTTATGTAAAACAAGTTGCATGTCAGTCGTGGAACCGGTGTCATGTACGATGACATGTAAGGTTGGTCTGAGCTGCTTCATCCCACTATGCCACCAATATCCAAAGTACATAGAAGATGCATAACATGATCATCATCGCCCACATATAAACATATGTGTACTACCCGTGCAAAGCACCTACGCATATATCAGGCTCTGATACCATTGTTGGGTCCACAACATAGAAAACAAAAAATTTCCTACGGTGTGAACTACACGCCAAGATATACCTACTAGGTACAAAGCAACGGGTGGACATACATCCAACGAGAACTTACCCTCGAAGACAACGAGTTTTATTTGTTAACGAGTAGGAACTCGTGGTTGATGTAGTCGTACACTTGCCGATCTCAAGATCGTGAGGAAGTCCGAGCGCCGCAACTCAGCAGCGCATCCGTACTCGCACACACGTTCAAGCCACCAAACAACCTCCACCTCCTCGCTCCAGCGATCCAGCGTAAGCAGCAACTCCTTCCAGACGAAATGCCACCGGGAACATGTATCTCGCTAATCCGAGACCATGGGGGAATAATTCTAGAGGGGGAGAGAGATCCTTCACAAGGAGGTGTGAGGATGAAGGAGGGAATGGGTGGCCTTTTATAGGAGGAGGGGGGGTGCCCCCTCTCTCCATGGCCGGCGCATGGGGGGGTGACCCCTCACCTCCCCCATTCATGTGGTGGTAATCCCTCCACATTAAAATGCCTCTTCACATTCCCTTTTAAAGTCTCCACTTTAAATGCATTAAATTTCTCCAAATTTAATGCTCTCTCATTTAATAAAACTCTTTTATTAAATTTATTCAGAACTTTGTTAATTACTTTAATTAACAAACATTCACATATAGCCCCTTGCAATATTTCAATATCACATGCAGAACCTCTTTCTGCAATTTCACCCGAAACAATTCCCGGTTTCTATTGAAACAATTCCTACGCTTTGCAATTCTTTCGTCTAAAACATATGTGCTCCAAAATGGTGTCCAGTAACTCTTAAGTGTGCCACCCTATGGTTCGCGAATAATGCATACATGATCGAGACCCTTCTCCGATCAATAATCAGCAGCGGGACCCAGAGATCCGTACTGACTCCTACACATTCAACGATGACTTCTGTGATCGTGAGAACCTTTAACACTTGTAACTAAATCCCTTTGTCTCTCGATATATTACATGTCAGAGATTCGATCATCGGTATGTCCATACCTAGTTTGATCTCGTTATCAACATGCACTCTTTTCTCGTTCCCGTGATATAACATTCTAGTGATCACATCACTTGCTTGCAAGCTATCTTAATGTGATATCACCGAGAGGGCCCAGAGTATATCTATCCGTCATCGGGATTGACAAATTCCACTCTTGATCCATGAGACTCAACATAACACCTTTGTAGCAATGAACCCATCTTTATAGTCACCCTGTTACGGTGTGACGTTTGATGTTATCAAGATACTCTTCCGGTGTTAGCAATTAACATGATCTCATGGTCTAAGGAGAAAGATTACTTCGTATGATGTTATAGCAATATAAACATAATGACTTGATTGTAATGCTATACTTCAGATGAATGTTCATCACATCATTCCACCAATGGTGTGACCTTGTTATTAACAACATCCAATGTCCATGATCAGGAAACCTTGATCATCTTATTAATCAACAAGCTAGTCTATAAGAGAGGCATAACTAGGAACCCTTTTTGTTTATTAAACACACATGTATTGATGTTTCCTGATCAATACAATTCTAGCATGTAAAATAAACATCTATCATATATAAGGAATATACAATAACAACTTTATTATTGCCTCTTAGGGCATATTTCCTTCAAGTACAACTGCTCCAAGAATTGTATCCATTGGATCCATCATCTGTCCTGATCCTGGTGAAAACAGACGTAAAATGTGTGCACGAGCGCCGTAAAATACCAAGATCCTACATCTACAATGCAAAATAATAATGTAAAACATGATGCAAATATGCACTTGATACATTGCAAATGTATCTATAAATTTTGATGTTCCATGCTTGGTTTTATCTACTTTCTTGTGTTTTGTCCACACTTTGGAGTACTTTTCATATGATTTCTTGGACTAACCTATTAATAAGAGCCATAGTGCCAGTTGCCCGTTTTCTGCTATTTTTGGTTCCAGGAAAGTCAGAAAATGAATATTCTCAGAATTGGACGGGACAAAAGCCAAAGTTGCTATTTTACCGGAAGACATATGGAGCCAGAATACGAGACGGAGAAGGGCTAGGGCCTGGCCACACCACCTGGCCGCGCGGCCAGGCCTGGCCCGCGCCAGGGGGTGGTCTGGCTGACCCCAGCACCCCCTTGACTCTCCTTCCACCTATATATTTCCTTCGGGACTAAAACCCTAAGTACCCGATCAAAAAATCCACGAAAGAGTCTGTAGCGCTGTCGTCTCCATCCCTAGATCGGGAGGGATCTGAAGCTCTTCCCGACACCCTGCCGGAGAGGGGAATTCACCCTGGAGGCCTTCTTCATCATCATGCAAGCCTCTGGTGTGATGCATGAGTAGTTCATCTCTATAGTATGGGTCCATGTAATAGCTAGATGGCTGGTTCTCCTTCTTTGTGCTTTCATGTTTAGATCTTGTGAGCTCCGTTCATGATCAAGATCATCTATTTGTAATCCATACATGTTGTGTTTGTGGGGATTCGATGGATATTGAGATGCTATTTCAGATTGATTATTGATTCTATCATGTCTTTGTTATTTGCGATCTTGCATGCTTTCCGTTGTTAGTAGCTATCTTGGCCAAGTAGATGCTAGCAACTCGAAGAGTTAGTATTTATGCTCAATAGTGGGTTCATGCCTCTGGTAATCTGGGGAAGTGACAGAAATCTCTAAGGTACTAGATGTGTTGTTGCTACTAGGGAGAAAACAACAATCCTTTGTTCATAGAATAATCGTATTGTTTACATTACACGCAATTCATAAAGCAATAATCTGTTGCTTGCAACTTAATACTGGAGGGGGTTCGGATGATAACCTAAAGGTGGATTATTAGTCATAGATGCAGTTGGATGGCGGTCTATGTATAATGTTGTAATTCCCAATCGAATCTCAAAGGAGTCAAGATGATTAGTATATGCTTGTATGCTTTCTCGATGTTTGTCAATTGCCCCGCCGTAATTTGTTCACCCAGCATGTTATCTATCTTAAGGAGAGCCACCTCTAGTGAACTATGGACCCTGGTCCTTTCTTTTACATACAATCTACAAACTGTTTACTGCTTTGTGTTTACTTTCTGCAAACTATTTCTTCCTTCCATTCGATACGTTTAATCCTTTGTTTTCAGCAAAACCGGTGAGATTGACAACCTCATCGCAAGTTGGGGACAATGTTCTGTGGTTGTGTTGTGCAGGTCTCCATGTTGCTACTAGCACCGGTACTGCGCCCTGCCAAGGCTCAGCTAGCAACACCTTTGGGGTGTTTCCTTGCTCCTACTGGTTCGTTAACCTTGGTTTCATAACTGAGGGAAACTTACTTCTGTGCTCATCATACCTTCCTCTTGTGGTTCCCCAACGAGCTCATCAATCACGAGCCATCAAAGTATTTTTCTGGCATTGTTGTCGGGGAGTCAAGGAGATCTTCACAAGGGGAGTCCCTCATAACCAATCTCTTTACTTTGTTATTTTTGTTTTGCTTAGTTTACTTTTGCTTTGTTTGCTTGTTTCTTTATCAAAAACACAAAAAAAATAGTTCTACTAGTTTTCTTTCTTTATTAAAAATACAAAAAATGACTACTCTTGAAAACACTAAGTTGTGTGACTTCACTAGCACCAACAACAATGTTTTTATGAGCACACCTATTGCTCCGCCTGTGCCTGAAGCTACTTTCTTTGAGATAAAACCTGCTTTACTCAATCTTGTTATGAGAGAACAATTTTCTGGTATTGGTAATGAAGATGCCGCTGCTCTTCTAAATAACTTTTTTGAACTTTGTGAGATGCAAAAGCATAGGGATATAGATGGTGATATTATTAAGCTGAAATTGTTTCCTTTCTCTTTGAGAGGAAAAGCTAAAGAATGGTTGAATTCCTTAACTAGGAATAGTATTGATTCTTGGACTAAGTGCAAAGATGCTTTCATTGGAAAATACTATCCTCCTGCTAAGATTATATCTATGAGAAGTGAAAAAATGAAGTTTAAACAATCTGATAATGAACATGTTGCTCAAGCTTGGGAAAGAATGAAATCTTTGGTAAAGAATTATCCCACTCATGGACTGACTGCTTGGATGATCATCCAAACTTTTTATGCATGATTGAACTATTCTTCAAGGAACCTATTGGATTCTGCTAGTGGAGGTACCTTTATGACCATCACTTTGGGTGCTGCAACAAAGCTTATGTATAATATGATGGTTAACTATTCCAAATGGCATACTGAAAAAGCTCCACAAGGTAAGAAGGTAAATTCTGTTGAGGAAACCTCCTCCTTGAGTGATAAAATTGATGTGATTATGTCTATGCTTATTAATGGGAAAGCCCATATTGATCCAAATAATGTTCCTTTAGCCTCTTTGGTTGCTCAAGAAGAGCAAGTTGATGTGAACTTCATAAGAAATAACAATTTTGGCAATAATTCTTATAGGAATAATTTTGGTAACAACAATTATAAGCCATATCCTCCCAACAATGGTAATGCTTATGGAAATTCCTACAACAATAATATGAGTGTACCCTCTGAACTTGAAGTTATGCTTAAGGACTTTATTAGTAAACAAACTTCTTTCAATAAAACTATTGAGGAAAAACTCTCTAATGCTGAAAGAAATATAGCATCTTTGTCTGAAGCTCAATCCTCTTTGACTAATAAAATGGCTGCTAAACCTGAAACTAATGATAATCCCTTTGCATCTACTAATGCCATACAAGTAAGAATTGATGAAAATGTTAGACTATTAGCTGAATTACATGCTAAATGGGAAAGAGAAGATGAAATTGCTAGAAACATTAGTGTTTCTACTATCACTACCACTAGTGTTGAGGCTAGTAATAGTTCTACTACTTTAGATGATAATTTTGATTTTGATCTTGATGGTTGCAATATCTCTGAAGTTATTTAGTTCCACTTGATGATAATGCTAAAAAGAAACTCATGGGGAGTATTAGTGATTTCTTATTATGGTTAACAATGCCTATGTCCTCGTTGATTTCTATGTTTTGGATGTTGAATGCAATGCTTCTTGTCCTATTACTTTGGGAATACCTTTTCTTAGAACTGTTGGTGCCATTATTGATATGAAAGAAGGCACCATTAAATATCAATTCCCACTCAATAAAGGTATATAACACTTCCCTAAGAAGAGAGAGAAGATTTCTTTTGCCTCTCCTATGAAAACAAAATTTTCTCTTTTAATGCTTCTTCATTGGAGAACACTTGATTCTTTTTCTTGCTTCTTATGCCTAACTTAAAGGTGTTAAAGAAAAGTACTTATTGGGAGATAACCCAAAAGTTTTAGATAAGTCTTGGAGGTTATTACTTTAGTAATAACCTCTCCTTATCCTTTTTATTTGCTTTTTGTGCCAAGAGTAACCTCTAATGAGAGAGAAGTAATGATTGGGAAAGTTGCTGTCCCAAAACAGATTTCTGTGCTTCACCATACAAATTCGTGTAAAATCTCTGAACGTATTTTTGAGGCGTGCATTTTTGTGCTTATGCCCCAGGTCGTTATCTAACTTTCGTTAGTTCAACACTTTTTGATTTGAGCAACATAAGGTCTTCGAAAAAATTCGTCTTTACCTAATGGTCTGTTTTGATAGATTTCTGCCATTTTCTGCATTTGCTTCTTGTTGGTTCTTTTGGGGAATGGAGCTTTTTGAGGGAAGTGCTACAGTATCTAGTATTCTAATGAAAGTTTATTTGTGTTAGAACTGAACCTAAAGACTTATTATCTTGAGTGCACTAATGTTGCTAATAAAGATTGTGTGAAGTTTTGTATGAAGGAATAATTTCAGGTGTATGGAAAGAATGAGTAATGAGATGAAGGATGGACTAAAGCTCAAGCTTGGGGATGCCACGCGTGTCACCCCAAGAAATATCCAAGAATTACAAGCGTCAAAGCTTGGGGATTCCCAAGGCACCCACCTCTTCATCAATAAAAATCCCAGGTTTCTTCCAAACGCTTCATTTTTATTGTTTCATGCATAGTTGTGTTGTTCTTGGAGCGTCTTCTATTTCATTTTCGTTTTGGTTTTTAGTTTTCTTTGTTTGCTTAGTTTTGTAAATAAATTGGTTGGACCCCCTCTTTCATACATTGGTTTTCAAATAGTTTGGTTTGGTTTGGAAAAGAGTAGGAAAGTTCATGCTTAAGTGGTAAAGAGAGCTTGTTTTTGACTGTGGCCTATGCTTTGTCATGCCATGCTTGATATTGTTTTGGCTTTATGCTTAGTATTCTTTGCTGTAGATTGACTTGTTATAAACAATTGAGATTTCTTAATGTGCCTTGGATGAATCATGCATTGTTTTAGCATATTAAAGCATAGTATTATGGTATTCTCCTTTGATGCTTTATTTGGGTTGACTTGGCGCATGCTCACACCATGTTATGACTATCTCAAGTCACCATAGCCTTTATGATCCCTTAGTTTTCAAATTGTAGTATCACTTTATGCTTTGATCAATGATGTTTTATCGCTCTGCATGATTATGGCCATTATTGCTCTCTTAGTTTGTCGCTCCCAGTCTTTTGCTAGCCTCTGTAACCAAGTATGAGTTCCGCTCATGCATCCAACTCCTTAAACCAAGTTATTCTAAAGAGTCGACCATACCTACCTACTAGCATATGCTATTCCAAGTATATTCATGTTTTTGTTTACCTTCCAAATTAAACTTGTTATGAGAAAACTAGTGATTAAAGCTCTCACGAACTTGATGGCACACTTTACTTTTCTTGCCTTTAATAACTTGAACCATTGGGTCCTTCTTTGTTGCGTATATGCTTGATCTTTATAAGTTGAAATTAGCAGAACCATGTATCATGGGGAACGCTTTCAACATTGCACTTGTACTTTGTACCCCGTTGATATCATGTTCTTTTGCTTATGGATCCCGGCGGTGTGAAATAAAAGTGGAACTTGTAAGATCATGGAGTTTGTATGTGTGTTAGAGAAACGCCTGGGCCGCTAGCCTAAGTCATGCCTAATCATGGTGGAAACTTGCAGCATCACCATAATGAGCACTCTATGAAGCATCCTCAATAAAAACCTATGCAAATAGCAAATAAAAAGATCGCTGAGATGCTCATTGTCTGCTTGCCTTGTCATTTTGATTACGGGATAACTCCTGTATCATGTGCAAGGGGTACCCCGTTGGCGGTTCTTTATGATACATATGTACTTACAATGACAAGAGATTACTTGTGACTAAAGTTGAGTAGCATGAGGTTCGGTCTTCGTAAGTGAGGGGCATGAGATTTTGGTTTATAACTTGTCAAGCATATCCTCTTAGTTGTGTCACTTTAACCTTAATCACCTTCAAGATGCTTATGATAGGGGCAATGAGAGCTGAAAGCTATAAGTACCATAATTTTTGGAAGCTCTTTATGAGACGTGATCCCTACTTCCTTCTATGAAGGCTTTTCTTCCACCATTACATTGAGTATCCACCTTTTATCTTTATGCACCTACTTTGAGAGCATAATGGCCATTCTTAGTTCTATGTGAATTGTCCCAAGACTAGTTGATTGATGCATAACATGATAATGCTTGCTTTAAACTATTTGTATCTAGTCACTCTTATGAACTTTGAAGGTGTCCTATGCATTTATATTTGCTACTCTATGATGGACAATCCGAATACTATTATGCTATGTTTTCTTTATGTGAAACAAACAAACGTCTTGCAAAGCATTGTTATTCATGAATCTTTTGTTTGTGCCTTTTCATGTTGCATCATAGTTTCTTTGTCTTATTGCTAGAACTTTGTCTTTCATGTTATGATTGAAGTACTATGATCCTAGCTTTGAATGTTTTACAAATACTTTGATCAAGTCTTTTTTCTTATCACTTACCTACTCGAGGACGAGCAGGAGTTAAGCTTGGGGATGTTGATACATTGCAAATGTATCTATAATTTTTGATGTTCCATGCTTGGTTTTATCTACTTTCTTGTGTTTTGTCCACACTTTAGAGTACTTTTCATATGATTTCTTAGACTAACCTATTAACAAGAGCCATAGTGCCAGCTGCCTGTTTTCTGCTGTTTTTAGTTCTAGGAAAGTCAGAAAATGAATATTCTCGGAATTGGACGGGACAAAAGCCAAAGTTGCTATTTTACCGGAAGACATCTGGAGCCAGAATACGAGACGGAGAACGGCTGGGGCCTGGCCACACTACCTAGCCACGCGACCCGGCCTGTCCCGCGCCAGGGGGTGTTCTGGCCGACCCCAGCACCCCCTCGGCCTCTCCTTCCACCTATATATTGCCTTCGGGACCAAAACCCTAAGTACCCGATCAAAAAAATCCACGAAAGATTCTGTAGCCGCCGTCGTCTCCATCCCTAGATCGGGAGGGATCTGATGCTCTTCCCGGCACCCTGCCGAAGAGGGGAATTCACCCTGGAGGCCTTCTTCATCATCATGCAAGCCTCCAGTGTGATGCGTGAGTAGTTCATTGATGACCCACAAGTATAGGGGGTGTATCGCAATATTTTCGATAAGTAAGAGTGTCGAACCCAACGAGGACAGAAGGTGCTGGCTAGTGGTATGGATCAGGAATTCTCTGCAAATACTTAGCAAACAGATTTTTAGGGGTTTTCGATAAAGCAAGTAAACAAAGTACGAGTAAATAAAAGATAGTAGGAATAAATGCAGCAAGTGGCCCAATCCTTTATGCAGCAAAGGACAAGCCGGTTGTATTTCTATAGATGACCAAACGTTCTCGAGGACACATGGGAAGACCGTCAAGTGCTTTCGCTTCATATAGTCGATTAATCTTCTCTAGCTTGCTAAGTGTTGTGTGGGTGAACCTGTGCTAATGTACCGCCCCATCCAAGACTAATACATACTTGTGATTATACCCCTTGCAAACATCCGTAAGTACAAGAAAGTAATTAAGGTAGAAACCTAACCACAACTTTAAACTCTAAGACCCTTACGTCCCTTGTGCAATGGCTTCCTAACGGGGGTTCAGGTTTCTGTCACTCTGGCAACCCCTACGATTAGTAGCCAAATACACAATGCATTCCCCTAGGCCCATATAGGTGAAGTGTCATGTAGTCGACGTTCACATGACACCACTAGAAGAAGTACACCACAAGTTAAATAACAATCTATTGAATCTTTCTCAACACAACTCCACTACTAACAACAAGACTTCTCCCATGTCCTCAAGAACAAAACGAACTACTCACAGGACATCATATGGATCATGATCAGAGATGAAATAATGATGTATAACAATCTGAACATAAACAATAATTCAATGGTTCACTCAATAGCATCAACTACAAAGAGTAATCAACACCGGGAAAGTTTCCCCTATGAACTATGCAAGATCCAACTCAATTGTTACAGCAATATGGAGATGGTGATGAGGGTGCTAATGGTGATGATGGTGGTGATGATGATGATGATGATCCCGATGAAGTCCAGCTTGATGGTGGTGTTGATGGCGACGATCTCCCCTCTCCGGGAAGGAATTCCCCCGGCAGAAATCTGTCTGCCGGAGAGATCTTTCTCTCTCGGTGTTTTCCGCCCCGCAAAGGCAGCGGAATCTTTCTGTGGTCGCTCCCCGAGTCTTAGGGTTTCGGGAGGATGATATACGCTAGAGGGGAGAGGCTGGAGTGGGCCAGGGTGGCCACACCACTCCCAGGCGCGGCCTAGGCCTGCCCGCGCCATGGGGTGGTGTGGGCCCCCTGTGGCCCACCTCCACTCCATCTTCTGGCATCCCGAGTCTTCTGGAAAAATAGGATTTTCCGTATATTTTCCCGGATTTTCTGATCTTCACAAATTTTGCCTCCAAACAGCACCTTTTCCATCAGAATCCTGACTGCAGCGGTCCATGCTCCAAAAGTCATCAACCATGCAAAAATAGATGAAATAACATAAGTATCACCTCTCAATACGAAATATATCAATGAATAATAGCGAATTAATACATAGAATAGTGATGCAAAATGGACGTATCAACTCCCCCCAAGCTTAGACTTCACTTGTCCCCAAGCGAAACCGAGCTCAATAAACATGACCTCAGGTTTATGGAGTGAAGAGTCGATAAAAGAATACAGACAAGAAGCATCACAATCATAAAATACATAGATCATAATAGAAGACAACTCACTATTATATAACTCAACTTGTAATAAGTAAAGGAAACACAATAAAGATACACAAAGTGAATCATAATTGGTAATGGCAAACTTAGCTCTTGGTCGAAGAATAGTTGATAATTTGCTGGAGTTCACAAATAGCTGGTTTTTTCAATGAAAGCTTTCAAAGTAGTAAACTTCAAGATAAGAGAAATGTGCAAAACAAGGAAAATAAGACATGATTGAATAAATCATCATATGAATGAATGAAACACATCAACTCAAAATACTTGCTGAGATAGAGAGGAAGTAGGTTTACTGACTCAATCTACAAAGTAAAAGAAAGGCCCTTCAAAGAGGGAAGCAGGGATTGCAAGTCTCATAAAGAGCTCCCAAAAATTATGATACTTACTAGCTTTCAGCTCTCATTGCCCCTATCATAGGCATATATAGGTGATTAAGGTTAAAGTGACACAACTAAGAGGATATGCTTGACAAGTTATAAGTTGAAATATCATGCCCCTTACTTATGAGTACCGATCCTCATGCTACTCAACTTCAGTCACGAGCAAGCTCTTGTCATTTAAAATACATGCGTATCATCGAGAACCGCCAACGGGGTACCCCTTGCACATGACACAAGAGCTATCCCATAATCAAAATGACAAGGCAAGCAGACAGTGAGCATCTCAGCGATCTTTTTATTTACTATTTGCATAGGTTTTTATTGAGGATGCTTCATAGAATGCTCACTATAGTTATGCTGCAAGTTTCCACCATGATTAGGCATGGCTTAGGCTAGCAGCCCAGGCGTTTCTCTAACACACATATAAACTCCATGACCTTACAAGTTCCACTTTTATTTCACACCGCCGGGATCCATAAGCAAAAGAACATGATATCAACTAGGTACAAGTCCCAATGAAGTGTTGAAAGCGGTCCCCATGATACATGGTTCGGCTAACTTCAACTCATAAAGCGCAAGCATATACGCAACAAAGAAGGACCCAATGGTTCAAGTTTATTAAATGCAAGAAAGTAAAGTGTGCCATCAAGTTCGTGAGAGCTTCAATCACTAATTTTCTCATAACAAGTTTAATTTGGGAGGTAGATAAAACAAGAATTTAGTTGGAATAGCAATAATGCTACTAGGTAGGTATGGTGGACACAAATGGCAAAGGTTTTGGTTTAAAGGAGGTGGATGCATGAGAAGAATTCCCTCTCAGTACAGGTTTTTGGCTAGCAAGGCTGGGTAGCAAGTACAAGAGTTGAAGGAAACAAATAAACATACAAGTGATAAAGACAAACATGCAATCTTCCTTGGAAGCACAAAAGATCTTAACTAGAGAATACTAGACTTATGAGCAAATCAAGAAAGAAAGATGATGAGATTATTTTTCTCTAGAGTACTTCTATCTTTTTCATTCAACTCTCAAAAAGGTGTTGCTACTAACTGAGCCAGGTTTGCCAAAACCAACTAAATTAACTCAATGGTCCCAGAGTGTTACCAATACTAACAACAAGATCAATCATATAACCACGAATTGAAAACTAATAAAAGCTATGCAAAAGAGTGAATGAAAGAACTTCTCATTAATATTCCATAACGGAAACTCACACCAAGGGATACAAATCTAACGAGAGAGGGGACACTTCCATAATGCAAACCATACTACAAAATAACTCCTCTATTCATGATATGACTCTACTAAAAAGGTAAAAAGATAGAAGATAGTGATGTGATACCGCGGCACTCCCCCAAGCTTGGAACAAACCAAGGGGATGCCAAACCTGATGACGAATTACTCCTTTGGTGGTGGTGGTATCCTCTCGATGAGCTCTCTGATCAGTTTCCCCAAGTCCTCAATCTCGAAAGTGAGATTACGAATAAGCTGCGAGTTTTGCTCAATGCGGCTCATGATCATGTCGGGTTGAGAATTCCAGCTCTTGCTATTCTTTCCCCACTCTTCCTCCTTGAAGTCTTCTTTTCCTGTATGGCTAGAATGAGGCAAATCCCAACTGGAGGGTAATTTCTCCTTGGGCATATTCTGGTATTGATGCTCATGGATAAGGGTATGGAAAGGATTCCTGGTGCATGGAGGAAGTGACCAGGGATCTGAGCGGTGATGAGGAGGCTTCCCTCCAATTGACGTAGTCCTGGCAGGGTTTGCCACCACTCCAATGCTTGCAATGGTAGTGTCGGTGTGCTTTGCCTCCTCTGCATCTTCACTCTCGATCTTCTTCTCCTTCCCGGGGTCTTGGAGGTCTTCCTCCATGGGCTCCTTCCTTTTATCCTTTGCGGACACCATTGTGCTTCTAAGCTTTCAAAGAGTATGTCTTGGCAGAAACAGATCAAAACAAAAACACGACGAAAACACAATATACGAACCTCGGGGGATCCGGGGGGTTATATATTACGAAGTTTCATATCAAAAGGAAGGTACTGGGAGAAAATGAGTCGGAGGTGGAGTCCTGGGCGGCCTCACCACCTGGTGGCGCGGCCAGGGGTGGGCCCGTGCCACAGGGTGGTGTGAGCCACCCTGGCTCCGTTTCCGTCCCTTTTCCGCTTTGTAGCTTTCCTTATTGACTGAAAACTGCAAAAATATAATTGGATTGTATTTTCGTGGAACTTTTCTTACCAGAACTGTTACCTATTTGGAAACGGACTCTGCAGGTCTCTGAATTTGGTATCTAGTAGATTCTTTCGGAGTCACCACTTGAATAACATAAATATCTTCATCTTCATATACTTATTACTTGAGTCATAAAACCTTTCTCTTCCTTACTACACCATTATCTCCACTTCCTGGAAATTTCTTTCACACAAAACTTCACACAGTTCTTATTAGCAACATTAGTATATATGAAGTGATAAAACCTTTTGAGTCCAACTTCAACTGAAAACCATCAAAACATAAGCTGCTGTAGCAACTCCTTCCGAAAACCCAAAAAGAATTCAAAAAGGAAATCGAATAAAGAAGCAAATGCAAGAGTGGCAAAATCTTCCAAAATAGACCAGCAGGTAAAGATCAATTTTTTAGAAAATCTTCTGTTGCTCAAAGCAAAAAGTGCAAAACTAACGAAAGTTAAATAACAACCTGGGGCAGAAGCACAGAAAATTATAGCTCAATCCGACATACACAGGTCTCTCACGAAGTTTTACGGTGAAGCACAAAAAATCTGTTTCGGGACAGCAACTTCCCCAAATATTACTTCTCTCTCATTAGAGGTTGATTTTGACACAAAAACCAAACAAAACGGATAAGGAGCGGTTATTACCGAAGTAATAAATTCCAAGACTCAAAGAAACAAAAACAAACTGAAAGCAAACACAAATTGGGTTGTCTCCCATAAAGCTCTTTCTTTATAGCCATTAAGATGGGCATGATAATTTTGAAGAAGCTCTCATAGGGATATGGATTGAAGTGAAAGAGAGCATTAAGAAGCAAAAACACCCACACATTTAAGTCTAACCCACTTCCTATGCAAGGGGATTTTGTACACAAACAAGTTATTGAAACCAAAGGCAACTTGCATAAGAAGGCAAAAGAAACACAATATAAAGGCTTTCAACATAAAGCGAGGAAACTTGATATTATTGAGATACATAAGAACACTTTTCCCTCTCTCATAGTAACTTTCAGTATCATGCATAAACTTAACAATATAGCTATCACAAGAACTATCATAGCAATGATCACTTATTCTAACAGAAAACACGGGAATACTAGCTCTCATAACACTACTATGTGAAACAATATTAGAGGTATCCTTGCAAAGGATAGTGTGCCCCTCCTTTTCATACTTAGCAACAAAGTCTTTCACATTTGCTATTATAGGTTCATCAACCATTATTTATCAGGTTCAACAGCTTTATTCATACTTTCATTAACCATACTAGCTATCATAGAATGTTCCTTTACCTTAACTGGAAAAGGCATTTTCTCAATATAAGGTTAAGGTAAAACATGATTAGCAGTATAAACTTCAGTATTTCTTGCAGGAACACTCTTAGAAATATCTTTATAAGGTTCATGATACTTATTCCACTTCTTTTTAGGCACTTCAATATAAGAAGCAAACACCTTAAAATAAGAAGCAATAGCTTGAGAGTCTAGACCATAAGCATTTTTGATATTTTGAAAGTCGACAGTTCCCATAAAAGATTCAATGCATTCATAATCATAATTTATACCTGACTTTCTACCTTTGTCATTCTCCCAAGCTTCAGTATTATCTTGAATACGGTGTAGAAGGTCCCATTTAGCTTCTTCTTCCATACGAGTGAATGATCCAGCACAAGAAGCATCCAATAAATCTTTGTCATGTAGAGGGAGCCTTGCATAAATGTTATTGATAATAATATTGTTGGGGAGCTCATGAAGGGGACATTTGAGAATTAGTAACTTCAATCTCCCCCAAGCTTGAGCTGTACTCTCTCCATCAAGAGGCCAAAAGTTGTATATTTGATTCCGATCTTTATGAATCTCACTAGGAGGATAAAACTTTGAATAAAAGAGAGACACTATTTCCTCCCATTCCAGAGCTTGACCATTCTTCAACAGCTTATACCATTCCTCAGCTCTTCCTTTCAGTGATAATGAGAATAACTTCTTCTTAACTTGATCTGTAGTAACACCTGCACACTTGAACAACCCGCATAATTCGTGTATAAAGAGTAAATGATCAACGGGATGGACAGTTCCATCCCCAACATAGTAGTTATCCATAACACGATCAATAATTCTTGTAGGTATTTTGAAACCATCTTTGTCAGCAGGTGGTGGCTTATCTACTACCTTAGCAGTGGTAGTAGCATTACCAAATAAGAAACTCAGCGAATTATCCATAACGAAAATAAAGCAACTAGCAGAAGTAAACAATACTCACAGTAGAAGTTTCCTTTACCAGTTCCACTCTCCAATAGCGCTTCACTCCCCGGCAACAGCGCCAGAAAATAGTCTTGATGACCCACAAGTATAGGGGGTGTATCGCAGTATTTTCGATAAGTAAGGGTGTCGAACCCAACGAGGAGCAGAAGGTGCTGGCTAGTGGTATGGATTAGGAATTCTCTGCAAGTACATAGCAAACAGATTTTTAGGGGTTTTCGATGAAGCAAGTAAACAAAGTACGAGTAAATAAAAGACAGTAGGAATAAATGCAGCAAGTGGCCCAATCCTTTATGCAGCAAAGGACAAGCCGGTTGTATTTCTATAGATGACCAAATATTCTCGAGGACACATGGGAAGACTGTCAAGTGCTTTCGCTTCATATAGTCGATTAATCTTCTCTATCTTGCTAAGTGTTGTGTGGGTGAACCTGTTCTAATGTACCGCCCCATCCAAGACTAATACATACTTGTGATTATACCCCTTGCAAACATCCGTAAGTACAAGAAAGTAATTAAGGTAGAAACCTAACCACAGCTTTAAACTCTAATACCCTTACGTCCCTTGTGCAATGGTTTCCTAACGGGGGTTCAGGTTTCTATCACTCCGGCAACCCCTACGATTAGTAGCAAAATACACAATGCATCCCCCTAGGCCCATATAGGTGAAGTGTCATGTAGTTGATGTTCACATGACACCACTATAAGAAGTACACCACAACTTAAATAACAATCTATTGAACCTTTCTCAACACAACTCCACTACTAACAACAAGACTTCTCCCATGTCCTCAAGAAAAAAACGAACTACTCACAAGACATCATATGGATCATGATCAGAGATGAAATAATGATGTATAACAATCTGAACATAAACAATAATTCAATGGTTCACTCAATAGCATCAACTACAAAGAGTAATCAACACCGGGAAAGTTTCCCCTATGAATTATGAAAGATTCAACTCAATTGTTACAGCAATTGGAGATGGTGATGAGGGTGCTGATGGTGATGATGGTGGTGATGATGATGATGATCCCGATGAAGTCCAGCTTGATGGTGGTGTTGATGGCAATGATCTCCCCTCTCCGGGAAGGAATTCCCCCGATAGAAATCTTTCTGCCGGAGAGATCTTTCTCTCTCGGTGTTTTCCGCCCCGCAAAGGCGGCGAAATCTTTCTGTGGTCGCTCCCTGAGTCTTAGGGTTTCGGGAGGATGATATACGCTAGAGGGGAGAGGCTGGAGTGGGCCAGGGTGGCCACACCACTCCCAGGCGCGACCTAGGCCTGCCCGCGCCATGGGGTGTTGTGGGCCCCCTGTGGCCCACCTCCACTCCATCTTCTGGCATCCTGAGTCTTCTGAAAAATACGATTTTCTATATATTTTCCCGGATTTTCTGATCTTCGCGAATTTTGCCTCCAAACAACACCTTTTCCATCAGAATCCTGACTGCAGCGGTCCATGCTCCAAAAGTCATCAACCATGCAAAAATAGATGAAATAACATAAGTATCACCTCTCAATACGAAATATATCAATGAATAATAGCGAATTAAGACATAGAATAGTGATGCAAAATGGACGTATCATTCATCTCTGGACTACGGGTCCATGTAATAGCTAGATGGCTGGTTCTCCTCCTTTGTGCTTTCATGTTTAGATCTTGTGAGCTCCGTTCATGATCAAGATCATCTATTTGTAATCCATACATGTTGTGTTTGCAGGGATCTGATGGATATTGAGATGCTATTTCAGATTGATTATTGATTCTATCATGTCTTTGTTATTTGTGATCTTGCATGCTTTCCGTTGTTAGTAGCTATCTTGGCCAAGTAGATGCTAGCAACTCCAAGACTTAGTATTTATGCTCGATAGTGGGTTCATGCCTCTAGTAATCTGGGGAAGTGACAGAAATATCTAAGGTACTAGATGTGCTGTTGCTACTAGGGAGAAAACAACAATCCTTTGTTCATAGAACAATCGTATTTTTTACATTACACGCAATTCGTAAAGCAATAATCTGTTGCTTGCAACTTAATACTGGAGGGGGTTCGGATGATAACCTGAAGGTGGATTATTAGTCATAGATGTAGTTGGATGGCGGTCTATGTATAATGTTGTAATGCCCAATCGAATCTCAAAGGAGTCAAGATGATTAGTATATGCTTTCTCGATGTTTGTCAATTGCCCCGCTGTAATTTTTTCACCCAGCATGTTATCTATCTTAAGGAGAGCCACCTCTAGTGAACTATGGACCCCGGTCCTTTCTTTTACATACAATCTAGAAACTGTTTACTGCTTTGTGTTTACTTTCTACAAACTATTTCTTCCTTCCATTCGATACGTTTAATCCTTTGTTTTCAGCAAAACCGGTGAGATTGACATCCTCATCGCAAGTTGGGGACAAAGTTCTGTGGTTGTGTTGTGCAGGTCTCCACGTTGCTACTAGCACCGGTAGTGCGCCCTGCCAAGGCTCAGCTAGCAACACCTTTGGGGTGTTTCCTTGCTCCTACTAGTTCGATAACCTTGGTTTCATAACTGAGGGAAACTTACTTATGTGCTCATCATACCTTCCTCTTGGGGTTCCCCAACGAGCTCATCAATCACGAGCCATCAGCACTCATCAACTTCCCCAAGCTTAGACTCTTGCTCGTCCCAAGCAAGTTTTAGCTTAATGGATGTGATCCTCATATTCATGAAGCTAAGTCGATAAAATAAATGAGGCAGATGCAACATGTGTTTGTGATATACGATACATAGGAATAAGTTCATGAGTAGTACCTCACTTGAACCATCTGAATAGTATTAGCAGGCTTCCACACCTTAATGATCAACAGTTCATAAAAGATGAATCTCAACATAATGTAAAAGTGTTCGGTCCAACTGAATGAGTTATCGAGGTAGTCCTAAGTGTTTTTAGGATCAACGTATTCACTTGGGATTCAAAATCTCAAAAGTGTATCTTTGTCATACTACAATGTAGTGATATATGCCTATTTTCTCTTTGCACACTCACTCTTCCTTTTTCTTCTTTCTTTTGTATACATGCTCACAATTTTGTTTAAGTGTTGTGCAAAGGAGCTAGCCATACATTCCACTTCATGTAGGAATTTCAAAGTTTAACGATCTCAATTATCAAATTCCAATTGTATATGAAGCGTCGTTATGACTTGAAGATTTTACCTCGACTTGCTCTCACTCTATTTCGATAGCACTTTCATTTTTCTTTGTTCAAGGTTTCTTTTCCAACTCAATTGTATAGATAATTTCTCTTTGTAAATCAAACCGTAGACTTATAGCATATTGACCAAATTATCTTTAGGTGTTCAATTAATACCAATGGTGTGGAAGACTCCTATTGATATCATCAAGTGTAAGTAAAATTATACTCAAGCCATTCATATATCAATAAAGCAAACACAAACTCAAAATTGCTCCATATATAATAATAAACTCGGAATTTCACAAAAGGGATCGACTATTCCTGAAGGGAATCCTAATGATGCAAACTTTATTTGTAGTTTGAACTAATGCAAAAACGGTAATATAAAACTTGTAAGAATGATTACAAGGTATTTAAAGATCTCCCTAAGCTTGGAATCTAGCCAGGTGGTATCAATTAACTCCTTGTTGGTACCTATTCCTCCTCCTGGGTAGAAAGAGCATCACCTTCTTCTTTCATGATGCCCTCTTTAACTATGCTTGCAAAGCGAATGCTGAGCTCGGCCATGTCATATTGGAGCTTCAACATTTTCCTCTTGAGGAATTTCTTCTCATCTGTCAACTTAAAGACAGTTTTATTGAAGAAACCAACTCTACCATCGATGTCACCGACCTTCTTCTCAAGGTCTTTGCTCATCATCCAGTAGGAGTCAACCCGTTCTCCAATTGTTTCAACACATGCCTTAGAAGCCTTTTCTAACTCATAGACCTTATCATGAATCTCATCTTGCTGCACCTTCTTAGGTTTAAGAGGTGATGGACCAAGAGGAGGTTTATAATAGGATCCTATGTTGTAACGATAAGGATTAGGGAGGTAATCGTCCTTGTTCCTTCCCTGCTCATCTTGTCTCATCATCTCCATCCTTTGCGGGAACATGTCCTCCCAATTTGGGAGAGGCTTGATCTCTAGGCCGGATGATGACGACGATCCTTTAGGTTCTGCTTCTTCGATCCTCTTCACGGGCTTCTCTTCTTTCTTCTTCCAGATCTTGTTGACATGGAAGGGCTGCATGGCTTTGCTGCACGGATGTTCTTAAAGGGGCTTGTGTAGGGATGGCGAAGATTTTTCGAGGCTGGAGGTTATGGCTCTGCGAAAACTTAATGAAAAAGGTTAGATGCGATCAACTTTCAAAGGAGGGGTTAAAAACCCTAGCTTCCTTGCGTAACGAGCAACTATACAGGTGGAGCCCGTATAGCTCCCGCCGTATAGTTGTGAACCAACTATAGATTAAATCTACGTGGAACTTAATTATACGGCCAGAACTATACGGGCGGGAAATTTTATTACTGCCGTATAGTTGGCCGTTAAACTCTCTCGATTCTGAATAATTTTTTTGGAGATGAGTTGATAACTATATGATCAAAACTATACGGGCGGAATTTTTATTTCCGACCATATAGTTGGTCATTAAACTCTCAGTACTCAGGAAATTATTTTGTCAAAGGTGTTGATATCTATACGACCCAGCTATACGGGCGGAATTTTTAATTCGGCCGTATAGTTGGTCGTTAAACTCTCAGTACCTTTTGTGGATAGAAGTGTTGATGTCACAACAACTATACGACTGGAACTATACGGCTGGAATTTTTATTCCTGCCGTATAGTTGGTCATTAAACCTTTTGTGTCCACCAAATTTTTTTTGCTTCTCCAAGGATTCTTTATTAATCTAAAACTTAACGAAATATCGAGTTTTGATAGAAAAATGTCAGCTTAGATTTTCGACCAATTTTGGCATCATCAATCTTCCTTCTTCTTTGCTAGAGCATCAATTGTTTCTCATTTAACACAATACTCAAACTAGACTTTAACTGAAAATTTAAAAACTTAAACAAACCTTTATTTCACATGGGTTGCCTCCCATGAAGCCCTCTTTTATGGTCAATAGCTTGACCGTAGTACTGCTCATCCCGTCTCGAGTCCATTCTTCTTGTAGTTGCCATTCCTTGTATATCTTCGCTTTATCACTTCTTCTAGGGTGCTCAATTCTATGGTGACTACACTTATATCTTCTTTTACCCGATAATGCTTCAAGCGTTGTCCATTTACCAGCCATGCAAGAGAGGGTGTTTTTCCTTGGAGCTTCACTGCTCCTGATGGATAGGCTTCTTCAACTACATATGGACCTTCCCACTTTGATCTAAGTTTTCTTGGAAACAACTTAAGACGAGAATTATAGAGCAGTACTTTATCTCCACTTTTAAAAGTCTTATTCCCTATTTTTCTATCATGCCATCTTTTCACTTTTTCCTTAAACAACCTAGCATTCTCATAGGCTTCACTTCTGAACTCATCTAAAGCATGAATATCTAATAAACGCTTCTCCCCTACTGCCTTGGGATTATAATTTAGATTCTTGATTTCCCAAAAAGCTTTGTGTTCCAGTTCTAAAGGTAAATGGCATGCCTTACCTTACACCATCTTATAAGGTGTCATACCCATTGGATTTTTAAACGTAGTATGGTATGCCCATAGAGTGTCATTTAACTTGTATGACCAATCTTTTCTTGATTTGTCCACCGTCTTCTCGAGTATGGTCTTCCATTCTCTATTAGAGAGTTCCACTTGACCACTTGTTTGGGGATGATATGGTGAAGAAACGCGGTGAGTTACTCCATACTTGCTGAGGATTTTCTTGAAAGTTCCTTTCATGAAATGAGAACCACCATCAGTAATTAAAAACCTAGGAACTCCAAGCCTGGGGAATATTAGATCCTTGATCATCTTCACTGAGGTAGCTGCATCCGCATGATTTGTTGGGATAGCTTCAACCCATTTAGTAACATAGTGAACAGCAACAAGAATATGAGTATATCCATTTGACTCTATAAATGATCCCATGTAATCCATTCCCCATACATCAAAGGGTTCAATTATGAGACTATAATTCATTGCCATGTCTTGTCTCCTACCTATATTACCTCTTATTTGGCAAGCATCGCAGTGTTCCACATACCTGTGTGCATCCTTGAGCAAGGTGGGCCAATTGAATCCGGATTGAAGTACCTTTGCAACAGTTCTCTTACCTGCATGATGCCCGACTGTCATAAGAAGCTTTAAATATCGCATTCATTTCATGGTTAGGAACAAACTTCCGAATCATTCCGTCAGGTCCATGATGATATAGATACAGATCATCCCAAAAGTAATATTTAAGATCATTAAAGAATTCCATTCTTTGATTTCTTGACATACGAGGATGTATAAATTTTGTTGCTAGATAATTAGCATAATCTGCATACCATGGATCAGCAATTTCCACGTTTGCTAAATATTCTCCCGGAAATGATTCATTAATAGGTACGAGGTCACTAATTATTCCCTCCATCCTAGAGAGATGATCTGCTACCGGATTATCCTTACCCCTCCTATCTACTATTTGCAAATTGTATTCTTGTAGTAACAAAACCCACCTAATCAACATAGGCTTAGCATCCTTTTTCATAAGGAGGTGACGCAAAGCTTGGTGATCCGTATGAATTATTACCTTAGAATTAATTATGTAAGATCTAAATTTGTCGCAAGCAAAAATTATATCTAGAAACTCTTTTTCTATAGTAGCATAATGTTTCTGAATCTTATTAAGAGGTCTACTAGCATAATAAATAAAATTCAAATTCTTTCCATCTCGCTGTCCCAACATAGTCCCTAAAGCATAATCACTAGCATCACACATGATTTCGAAAGGTTCATCCCACTTTGGAGATTTCATGATAGGTGCTGAAACTAGTTTATCCTTAAGGTTCTCAAAAGCTGCGATGCAGTCATGATCTAAATAGAATGGAGTTTATTTATCAAGAAGATTGGTGAGGGGTATAGCTAGTTTAGCAAAATCTTTTATAAACCGCTTATAAAAACCTGCATGTCCTAGAAACATTTTTAGGTTTTTAATGTCCTGAGGTTTTGGAAGATTCTTTATAGCATCTATATTAGTTTTATATATTTCTATTCCCTTCTCTGAAACTTTGTGCCCGGAAACTTTACCTTCTCTTTCCATGAAATGGCATTGTTCCCAATTCAAAACCAAGTTTGATTGCCTGCATCTCTGCAAGACTATAGTAAGATTGTAGAGGAAATTATCAAAATTTGTTGCACAAACAACAAAATCATTTGTTAGAACTTCCATAGTCTTCTCAACAAAGTCATCAAAAATCTTTAGAACACATTCCTGAAAAGTTACTGCTGCATTACATAAGCCAAATGGAATTAATATATAAGCATATGTGCCATAAGGACAGGTGAAAGTTGTTTTCTCTTGATCTTCCGGTTGTATGGCAATTTGAGAATATCCAGAATAACCGTCAAGAAAACAAAAGTAAGAATTATTACTAAGTCTTTCTAATATTTTATCCATGAATGGTATAGGTTTATGATTTTTTTGTGTCTCGAGGTTTAGCTTCCTAAAATCAATGCACATACAATATCCCACAATTGGCCTTACAGGAACTAGCTCACCATCCTCATTCATAGCAGCATCAAGACCACCTTGTCTTGGTATGCAATGAGCTAGGCTAACCCACTTATTGTCAGAAATAGGATATATTATGCCAACATCTAGTAAGCGTATAACCTCTTTCCTTACTACTTCCTTCATTTTAGGATTAAGCCTTCTTTTCGTATCTACTACAGGTTCAGCATCATCAAGCATGGTAATCTTACGTGTTACGATGGATGGATCTATTCCTTTAATATCATTCAATGTATATCCAAAGGCTTCATGATGCTTAACCAAAACTGAAATGAGTTTATTTGTTTCATTTTCCGATAGATTCTTGCTAATAATGACAGGACATTTATTTTCATTATCTAAAAACTCATACCTCATATTGTTTGGAAGTATTTTCAATTCTATTGGTGGAGGCTCTTCATCTCCTTTTCTTACCAGTTCTTCATAGTCGTGTGGATTTTGTGCTTCTGGAATTGAATCAAGGTAATCGTCCATGTCTTCTTTCTCCTCCTCATCTGGTGCTTCCTCCCAATTAATCAGGCTCCTCTCTAATTCATCTTGTGGAGTACTGAAATGAATTGCCGCTAGCTCGGCAATCGTCTTCTCTTCCTTGATATCCTCCACTTCATATGGCCTCTTCTTTAGTTTGGCAAAGTGGAATGTCATTTCCTCTTCTCCAAACTTCAGTGAAATAGTTTCCTTCTTATTATCTACTCGAGATTTGGTAATGGAAATAAAAGGCCTGCCTAAAAGAATAGGACAAAAGGAATCTCGAGGCATATCAACAATATGAAAATCAAGGGGTACATGAGTGACCCAATAAATACATATATATTTCTGATTACTCCTTCCGATTTTATATTGGTTCTATTAGACAATTTAATAATAGTGTCTACCGGTTCCACATCTGGATTATTTAAATTGTAGCGGATATTGTCATAAAGTGATGAAGGCATAATATTTATAGTGGAAATTGGTTCACAAATTCCATATAAGAAAGTTTCTCCACAACATATAGGGGTCATTGGTTTAGAAGTTTTGTTACCTCAAACCTTACCTTGATGAATTCTAAGGTTTCAAGCTCTAACATAACCACTTCATCTTCCACTATTCGTGCTTCCATAAGATCCTTTATTATAACATTATTTATATTTGTAGCTTCGGAATTCCTTTATCGTTTCTTCGATCTCTTCTTTATTTGTTCTTCCTCTCTTTGTCTTTTTTCGAAGATCCCCTGTATAGGTATCGAGGAGAACTCTTCCATTAGCGCTCTTGCATGCTTCTTTTCTTCGAGGGGTTTACGAGGTTCCCATTCTGTAGGTACCTGCAAATGCCCTGCATAATTCTCAATAATTTTATTTACTGAGTAAGAATCAATACCGAGGGTTTTAATCATTGTATATGTTCTCTCATCTGCAAGGAAATCGTTAATGCAAGCATATTCCGAAAAACTATTTGTAATGCTTTCCTTATCTTTAAGATTTTCCGTTGCTTCTCTCATTTTTATTATTAGATTCCAAGCCTCATCATAGGTATAAGATAGAAAACTGCCATTAGAAGCAGTGTCTAGATTCATCCTATTTTCAATATTTAGCCCTCCATAAAAGGTATGGGTGATTAACCAATCAGGAAAACGATGATGGGGGCAATTGTCTAGGTAGCTTTTGTACCTTAGATATCCTTCATATAAGCCCTCACTAGGATTATTTTTGAAATTGATAATAATACCTCTCATCCTGTGAGCTTTGCTTTCAGACTAATATTTTGATAGGAATTTGGTTGTCAATTCCTCCCAAGTCCTTGGTGTTTCTGCACAAAAAGATCTGTACCAGTCGCAAACATTATTAGAGAGAGTTTGTCTAAACAACTATGTTTTAACCATATCAAGATTACAGTCGTCAAAAATAAAGGAACTGACAACGTCTTCAAAGAATTGTAAGTGTCCATATGGACTTTCATCATTGCTTCCTGCAAATTTCTTAGAATGCAATAATTCAAATAATAAAGGATGGATCTCGACTCCATCCGAATTTATGCTTTTATTGACAACTATAAAAGCGTCCATGGGCGAACCCATTTTCCTTACTGCCTCAAGCTGGTTTAAATGCTGAGTGTTGTCCATTGTTGTGGTCCTGCAACTCAAGTAAAAATTAGTACAACGAAAGTAAATAACTAAAAAGTAAAGTGACTTATAGTGCTAAGCTCCCCGGCAACGGTGCTAGAAAATAGCTAGATGACTGCAAGTGCATAGATCATTTGTACCTAGTTTCGAAATTAAGATATAGATCCCACAGGGAGCAGTAGGCGAATGACTAAAATGCTTTTAACTACAACTAAACGAAGTACACAAGAAATACATTTAAGCTGGAAGAAAAGTTGAGTTGTTTTTGGGTTTTGTTTGATCAAGGTAATTTAAAGTAAAGAAAAACTTAATGCAGAAAGTAAGAATCGCGTGTGTAATAGAACTTAGGAACTACAATAGGGAAAAAGGCATTCTCAAGGAATAGTGGATACACCTCTAGCAATTTAGACTAAGCCATCGATATTATTATAACGAATATTCTCATAATGTGTATGTATGTGGGAGGAGCTCCATATATGGACGAATAGCCAGCAACCGCTACACACATCATCCTCATAACCACAACAGACAACAATTGAATTATGGTGCTATTATGGGATTTCTCCCATGGCATGGACATGGCTTTGTGAGTTCTCCCTGATTCCCCAAGTTAGTACGTAAAGAATGACAACAACTTTATAGTCACAGTAAGTGCTATCATCCCTCCGTCTACCAACAAGTAATCACCTTCATCGAGTCCCTATAAGAGGAAAATGTTAAGGAGGTGCACAACTCCCAACATCAAGATAAAGACAATTAACACATACACATAATGATGTATAACATATAATCTCTATCTCATCTCAGTCATATGCTAGGGTTCCTCCATCTCGCCAAGAACTAGAGATCTACTGAGACATGGAGGCAATCAACATCATAGAAATGGTAATGGAAACAATCATAGATGAATAGTACTTTTATAAATCCACAACGAGTACAGGAATTACAACAAGATCTAGACAAGATGTAGATGGGATGGATGGAGATGGTGGTGATGCAGCGGTGGATGATGAAGATCGATAACTTAGCCTCCCGGATCTGCGCAGGTTGAAGATGGATCCCTGGCGGATGAATTCCCCCTCCAGATGCCTTCCAAAGGAGAGGTTTCAGCGATTTCTAGGTGTTCTGTATGTCATATCTCTGAACCAATTGCACGGGGTGTAACTGTTTGACGAGGCGGCGCCAACTATATAGCCGGAAAATTTGCTCCGGTCGTATAGTTGGTCGTTGGACTCTATGCCTCCCTTGTTCGCTTGTGGTTTTCTTCTGGTATTATTAATATTTTGAAAATAAGCAATTTACGTTATTTTTGACTCCTTTTCTCCATATTACAACTACTCCCAGAATTGTATCCATTGGATCCATCATCTTTCCTGATCCTGGTGAAAACAAACATAAAATGTGCGCGCAAGCGCCGCAAAATACCAAGATCCTACACCTACAATGCAAAATAATAATGTAAAACATGATGCAAATATGCACTCATCAACTCCGCCTGACCCGGACATTCTGGTCCAAACACACCGGACATTCCGGCCGCACCGGAATGTCCGGCCCATACGCGCCGGACACTCCGGTTGGAGCCATGGCGATTTTCGGGACAGTGCGGGAAGGCTCAACCGGAGCAGATCAGCATTTCTAGAACTACTACTAGGGGGAAAATTGCACGCATGAATATGTAGACTATATTTTAGCAAAATGTCGTCCTCAAAAACTCATCTAGGGCTAGCATAGAGAATGAGAAGAAGAGATGCACTTTACCAGCATCCATGGTGGTCTTCACTATAGGGGAATTGGTCCTAGTGGTGAAGGGAAGGAGATGGCCGGTGGCAGCGGCAAGATCCAGGATGGGGAAGCCCTCCTAGTGGTGCTCTAGGTCGGAGGAGGTAGTTGGGGAGGAAGAGGGATTCGGGGAGGAGGAAGAGGACTGAACCGTCCAATTCTCCCTGGTCCTCTCTTTTGAGTTTGTGACTACTTGGGCTGGAGTGTCCGGGCAAAATACGCCGGAGAGTCCGGCCCGACCGAATTATCTGATGCAAATCAAGCGAGTTCGGTGCAGCCGGACACTCGGTTGGTTCAGCACGGATAGTCCGGTCCCTTCAACCAGAGACACCAGGAACAAATTTTGTGGACATATGTGTGGCAAGAGGAGCATGTTTTAAGGTAAGAATAGGCCTGGGATTTTGAGAAGTACACTGGGGAGAGCATAAAGTTAGAGAATCCAAATAAATGTCCAATAAAACTCCTGATAAGATCAAACCAAGAACTAACTCTTCATAATGAAGAGGGCGGTGGCCGAGGCCACCATGTAAGAGTGTGAGGCATGAAACCGCAAAGAATTATCCTTGGGTTCATAACCTCTACTCATCAATGAAGCTCACATATCACAAATGATATCAAGAGAATTGATGTTCTTAATTTTGGCATTATAGGGGGAGAGATAGCCCAATAGATTAGGATTGCACCCCTATGTCCATGCCTGCACCTAAACCACATAATGATCAAGTAATAGGTGCGTATGCAAGATGATCAAGTCAAACTTCTTGAATCTATGATATTTAGCTCATTCCTCAAATAACAAAATCTTGCTTCCTCAAGTGGCTTTGTGAAAATATCTGCAAGTTAGTCTTTGGTTGACACATAAGAAAGCTCAATATCTCCTCGGGCAACATGATCTAATGAAATGATGACAAATCTCAATATTCTTTGTTCTTGTATGATCCACTAGATTGTAGGAAATTTTGATAGAACTTTCATTGCCACATAATAGAGGCACATTGTCACAACGGACACCATATTCCTTTAAAGTTTGCCTCATCCATAGCAATTGAGTGCAAGCATTAGCTGCAGCCTCGACGGTGGAAAGAGATATATAGTTTTGCTTTTTAGAAGACCAACACACCAAGGATCTACCAAGGAATTGGCAAGCCATGGAGGTTGATTTTCTATCATCCTTATCACTAACCCAATCCAAATCAATGTATCCACAAAGAGAGAATGTACAACCCCTAGGATACCATATACCATAGTTTGGGGTATGAACCAAATATCAAAAGATTCTTTTGACTGCCATCAAGTGGTTTTCTTTAGGAGCCGCTTGATATCTTGCACACACTCCTACACTTAACACAATATCGGGTCTAGATGCCCATAGGTAAAGCAAAGAACTAATCATGGATCGGTATACCTTTTGATCAACATCTTTACCATTTCGGTTAAGTTCAAGATGAGTCTTGGTTGCCATGGGAGTTGGAGCTCCATTTAGTTCCTTCATATTGATCCTCTTGAGCATGTCTTGGGTATATTTGGCTTGATTGAAAAAGGTTCCTCCTCTTATTTTCTTGATCTCAAAGCCAAGAAATACCCTTAACTCACCCATCATAGACATCATGAACCTGTCAGTCATTAGCTTTGAGAATTCATCATTAAAAGCTTTGTTAGAAGAGCCAAAGATAATATCATCAACATATATTTGGCAAATGAAAAGCTCCCCATTAACCTTCTTAGTAAAAAGAGGTGGGATCAATTTTCCCAACCTCAAATCCATGGTTTAACAACAGCTCTCTAAGGTGCTCATACCAAGTTCGTGGAGCTTTCTTAAGCCCATAGAGCACCTTATCAAGTTTGTAGACATGGTTTGGGAAGTTGGAATCTTCGAAACCCGGGGGTTGCTTAACATAAACCAACTCATGCAATGGACCATTTAGAAAAGCACCCTCCACATCCATTTGTTGTAATTTAAAGTTATGATGTGCAGCATATGAAAGAATGATATGGATGGACTCAACATGATCCATGGGAGCATAAGTCTCTCCATAATCAATCCCTTCAATTTGAGAGAACCATTGTGTAACCAATCTTGCCTTGTTCCTCACAACAATGCCATGATTTTTTTGAAAGGGAACCACACTTTATTAAGCAAAGCAAGCCCGCCTCATTAAAAACCTTCAAGCCCCCTTAGGTGTCCTGGAAGGAAAAGAGTGCGTCTGAAAACTTACCTGCAAATCAGCATAGAGTATGGTTACAAATTATAGTCATGAGCAACAGTATCTGATATGCAGATCGGTCTTGCACCACATAAACTACCTGAGGCTCCTGACTTACCCAATTGGGCTAAACTATGTGTTGCGAGATTGCTACTACGAGGAACCTTAACAACAGAGATTTGAGTGAAGATCTTTAGGAGCTCTCTCGCCTCCTCATACAGACATCAAAACCCCGATCTATCAACCTCATGGCTGGAGAGGACCTATACCACACGGTGAAAGTCGGATTCAATGGTCGCCGACCAACACTGGAGGTGAATAAGTTGCTTCAGGCCAACAATGACAACGTGGATCTCCGCCTCTTCCATAGACATGCAATCATGAATATGTTTCCATTCAGAGGGAGCAACCGAACCAGTGTGATCGTGAATAATGACTCCGATCCCGGCCTTCTTAGAGAGGGCATCCTAGTCAGCTTCAACATTTGCCTTGACTTTTTTCGAGATGAACAACAATGCCATGTTCATATTGCTTGTTCTTGAATATCCATTTACTGCCAATAACATTGCAGCACTCTTTGGGATTTTCTACTAGCTTCCATACTTTGTTTCTATCAAAGTTGTTGAGATCTTTGTGCATAGCTTCTAGCCAATCTGAATCTTTAAGAGCTTCCCATAATTTCTTTGGCTCCACCATGGATATATGATCTTGATGCTCACCAAAGTGCTCTAGTTGAGCCCGAGTGGACATTCCAATCCTTAGATTACCAAGAACATTATCTAGAGTGTGTTCTCTTCTTTCTAATATTCTGTCCACTCTAGCTTTGCGACGAGTTTTGATATCCTTGTTGTTCCTTGCAGGAGCCTCTTCATTAGTCTGGTCCTCGTCTTAACCATCAAATTGACCTTGACCAACAATGGGTTCAGCTTCATCAACATGAGGTAGCGGTTTGTCACATCCCAAAATTTTCCAAATTTTGAAATGAGAAAAAAAAACTTAAATCAAGTGAAGAAACAAGTTCCTTGAAATTCAGAAGGAACAAAAACTTTTGGAACATTTAATATAATGCCTCCAAAACCCAAGCCAAATAAAAAAGATTTTTGTTTGTGATGTCGTGTGCATGTTTTAAAATCCCAAATAATGAAGCATGCATGAGCATCTTGACTTGGTTGCATTTTAAAAACCTAAGAGAAGTGAAAATCATCTCAAACCCTAAAACTCTAATTATGTGTTCACACTCAAGAACAACACAATACTATGGATATACTCCATATTTATAGTGTACAAAAGAACTTCTTGTGAGCTAAAAAGATAAAGGACAAAATAATAAAACAATAGAAATTGGTTTCATCCAATTTGGAGCCATGGATAAAAAGATATGAATTATTTGAGAATAGAATTAAGAAAATGCAACATTAGCTATTAAAGCCAAAGTGAATAAATTTGGTTAGAAAATTTGGGATAGAAAGTAAATGTGTTCTATAATGCACTAAAAACCTAATTTGAGTTTTACAAATTTTTAGAAATTTGTTTGATTCAAATTGGATCACTAAATCAAAAGTTTTTGAAGAAAATAGAAAAAGAAAAAGAAAAACCAAAAAGAATAAGCAAAAGGAAAAAAACAGCAGCAGTAGCATCTGGCCTGCTCGGCCCAATCCCTAGCCCACTAAGCCCACCCGGCTCTCCCCTTCTCCCCCACTGGATCTTTCTCACTGCCCACCTACACACCCCCTCGCTGTCGGCCCGACCCCACCTATGTCGTCACTCGCCAGCTCATCATCTTCAACCAAACGACAGAGGAGATCATCCACTCCCGGCCGTTTCTGTGTCGATTCAGTTCGAGCAAATTCGTGTAAATGTTGGAGTAATTCTCCACTCCGACCCTTGCCCCTTAAACTCCACTCCCTCCTCTCTGTTTCCCCTCATACCCCACCACCTGAGAGCCCCCAGGCTCCACGAATTCGAGCTCAGACCACCACAAGCGCAGACGAACTCCGGCGACGATTCCGGCGAGAATAACTACCCCGCGCCCTCCTTTTTGTCCTATAAGCTCCGCCATGCTCTGGCGCACCTACTGGCACTTCCCATGCATTTTTATGTGCCCCAGGTCATCTCCACGGTCACCACCGGCGTCTCCCTCTGCCGCCGCCGTTCGCCGGCGATTTCCGGTGAGACACGGGTTCCCGCCGCCCCTTTCTGGACACCACTCACTTGTACTGGACCGGGCGCACTCCTCTGACCATTTGCCTTGTCTTCTCGAGCCCCATGACGACGCCACCATTTCGAGGCGCGAACTCCGACCTCGGCGTGAACTCCGGCGAGGGATCCTCGGCGAAGCCGAGCGCCCCTTCATCGACCACGACCATCCCCGAGACCAGCTCGACCGCTGCAACCTCCGGTAATAGTCCACTGTCTCCCTACCCCTCTAGAACCGCCGTAGCACCACCCTCCCGACGCGCCACCGCCGCGCGTAGTCGCCCGCGCCGCCAGTCCGTGGCCAAGCACTAGGATCCGTTGGATCAGTAACCAGCGGCTAGGATTAGACCACTTACCGAAGCGGTATCAACCGATCTGATCCACTCATTTCCACTTAATCCAACGGCCCACGTTGCCGATCCGACCGAACCGGTATGGACCAATAGGAACACACCACGTTGGCCTGAGTGTCTGTTTAAATTAGAAAATCGACAGAAAATATAATTAACTTAGAAATTTAATAACTTTTGATCCACAATTCAGAAAAATACAAATTTGGTGTCCATGGATTCAGAAAAATGAGAGCTTCACTGCAGAGGCCTTATTTCACCCTTTAGCTTCTGGAAAATAGGAGTTTTAGGCAGAACCTTTTTAGGAGTATTTTACCCATAAAAATTGTTTTGTAAATTATTTTTGGGTGAATCTTTTTGCTATGGATTGCAAATTGAACCCTCTGTCCAGTAAGACCAAAATATAAATTTAGTTAACTATACATAATAACATGGAAATTATTTAGTGAGTTTGGCCTTTCCAAATACTAGAAAATATTGCTAATTGTTACAATTGAACAAATGGTTGCATTTGTAATCTTGCAAATATAAAATGTTCAGAAAGTACTTAGTAATGTTCAAAACCTTTGTTATAACAATTTGTACAATAAAAATTGCCATCTTGCATGCTTGCATATTTTGCATGATTTTTGTATTGCCATTAGTGTTGATCTTGTGCATGTTTTGTCTTGGTTGTTTTGTTTGATAGATTGTGTGGATTGTCAAGTGTGTTACTGCGAAGAGTGTACCAACACTACCAACTACTAAGGCAAGTGGCACTATCATCCATGTCCTACTATTTTCATTACACTTAGTGGATTTTGTAGTATGCATGATAGGACTACTATGTTACTATGCTATGATATGTCCTATTTAGGATATCCTTTGTATCTTTCTTAGTTGAAACATCGTAGTTGTAGAATGCTTAGCCCTGCTATAGATTCGGGGTGGAATATACCATATTATGATTATATGAGGTGTTGGAAAAATATATATGTTTTATATAATAAAACAAGTACTCAATGAATCACCTGGGTGGAATGTGGATACTCAGTTGTGAATAAGGTGGCAATAAAGGGAACCATATCTATGGCTATCTCTTTCGTGTGTGCACTAGAAGAATACCACCCAGGAAGTTAGAGATTGAACATGTTTCTCATATAGTGGCTTCCGTGTATAGCCACATGCCAAATGGGCTCTAGCTTAGTCAATTACATAGTGGAAGACCCATGCATTGGTACCTCTTCAGGTTAACTTGAATTATGTATTGGAAATATATCCTTGCATTGGTGCATGGTAGACGTGCTAGCATTATGTATTGGGAGGACTTCTATGGAAAGACTTTGTCACATTCTTGATCTACCGGTACTCCATCTTGGGTAGTACTAATCCAGCGGCCACTGGTGGCGTCAAGACGGGATTGTGTCTTGTAGGTAAAGTGTACAACTTCTGCAAAAGATTAAATTCTAAGTACTTAGCCGTGTCCCCGGTTATGGACAACCCTGAGTAACTAAGGCCCGAAGCTATGGAAGATCTCGACATTCCAATTTCTCAAAGTAAAAATTGATGGTGTCAACAAGGGAGTAGAAGCACTTGGAGTTTGCCAAGGAGTTCAGAAAGTTGTTGAATGATCAAAACTATTTTGCAAAGATAGGATAAAACCATGTTGTTTTTTGCAAATAAGCCTAAGTTCTACTTAGCCAAATATGCATGTAGTGATAGTCCAACTTATATTCACCAACTTGTGACACTTGCCAATACATTCAAAGTATTGACCCTTTGTGGCTGCAACCTATCATGTTGTAGGTTATTCTATTGATGAGTGAGGAATGATGATAGGGGTTATGAGTCTGCACTCAACATGTTTGCCTGTGGCACATGAAGATGAAGGACTCCATGCTTTACTTGTATTCTGCTGCTTTGTAATAAGATAGCCTATGGCTATGAGTTTGTAATAAGTATTCATATTCTGGATCATGCGATGTAATATGACCTTTGTATCTTGATATTACATCTTAAACTATGGGTGCTAGCTATTTGATCCAGGGACTAGCACTGTAAACACAGGGATTCGAACCAAGTCAGGTTTGGGTCTTGACATAGTTGATCTTGGTCTTGATCAGGCAAGTTACTAGAGAGTCTTTGAGATGATCTTGTAGCTGCGTGAATAAATCTGCCTTGAGCAACTGACTGCACTGGGATGGATAGTCCTGTCAGTGGAGAGAGTGGACAATTCAGCCTCACACATTCAGCATGTTCATCATCAAGAGGGTTCTCAGCTTGTCTTTGGCTAGGGTCATCATTGCCCTCAATAGTTGGAGCTTGTTGAAGTTGTGAAGATGAGGGCTCCGCATGAGTAGAGCATAGTTCTTCCCGATCCGCCACAAGGGGTTCCTCAATGGGGCGGATGAATCCCACACCCATTCTTCTTATGGCATCTTGAGGTATTTCATCATCTACATCACAGACATCAACATGCCCCGCTTGGGGGCCATCATATTCTTCGAAAAGCACACTACAAGATTCTCTGACAATTCCGGAGAGTTTATCATACATTCTAAAAGTGTGGGAATCGAGACCATAGCCAACAAAAATACCCTCTAACACTTACAACCAAATGCCCGGAAGTATGAAATGTTGGGCTTGTTACCGGTAAGTATTTCATATGGCGTCTTGATCAATTCTTTGAGGAGGTAGAGGCGGTTTGATGCATGGCATGTGGTGGAGATTGCCTCTGCCATAAAGTAGTATGGAGATTTAAACTCAGCTAACATGGACCTTGCCATATCCATTAAAGTACTGTTCTTCCTCTGAGCTACACCATTTTGTTGAGGGGTATATGCAGCAGAATATTGATGTTTTATCCCCTCATCACTAAGAAAGCCATTTAGAGTGTAGTTCTTGAACTTGGTGCCGTTTTCACTTTTTATTGTTAGCACGGGAAAATTTTATTGACGTTGAACCATATTAACGAAGTCAACGAAATATTATTGGGTCTCACTCTTCAACTTGGACAAATAGACCCATGCATATCTTGAGTAGTCATCAACAATCACCAAGAAATATTTCTTCCCACCAAGGCTAGCATGAGATGGAAGACCAAAGAGGTCCACATGAAGGAGCTCCAAGATCCTTTTTGACTTTATAATATTATTTGGCTTGTGGGGAGCATCATGCATTTTTCCTTCAACACAAGCCCTGCAAACACGATCTTTGGCAAAACAAACATTGTCCTTTAGTCCCACAATGTGGCCATCCTTGTGAAGGCTTTGCAAAGTTCTCATATTGGCATGGGCTAGTCGGCGATGCCATAACCAACCCACATCGGCCTTTCCGAATAAGCACATCACATTTGTAGTGGTTTTCCCAAAAATTCCACCACATACAAATCATTTTCGACATACCCAACAAAAGCGACCTTTAGAGTCTTGCTCCATAAGAGGACCACAATATCATTATCAATAAAGACGGCGAAACCCATCTTGCCTAGGGCACATAATGAAAGTAGATTATAGCCAAGGGTATCAACAAGCATGACATCCACGAGAGTAACATCGTGTGCAACCACAACTTTGCCAAGACCCATTACCTGAGATTTTGATTTATCGGCATATGTGACGGTTATATGATCTTGATTTGCCCTCATCTCCGTCATTATTGTCTTGCTTCTAGTCATATGACTTGTGCAACCACTATCACGCACCCACTTTGACCCGTCGGAAGCATAGTTCTCCGATGCTCTTGCCATAAGGCAAGTGACGTTCTTGTAAGAGGTGTTCTCATTTGGGTAACCTAAGAGGGAGAAGGTAGATGCAGAGGTAGTGGCAATGGCAGCCACACCATTCGTTGCTTCTTCTTCTTCCTCCTCATCATCGGAGGATAACTCTTCATGTGTTATTAATGCAATGTCACCACACTTCTTGTTGGTGGCATTCTTCTTGTAGAAAGGCTTCTTGAAGGGGGCCTTTGGATTCTTTTCAATATGAGAGCACCCCCATTGTCTTCTCTCTTCTCATAAGGGCATCTGGCAAAAAAAGATAGTGGTCTCCACAGTTGAAGCAAGTTCTCAATCTTGAAGCATTTTCTTTTCTACCACTTGGGTTGCTTCTTCGTTGCATCTCCATCTTGGCCTTTGCGGGATCTTTTCAGAAATGTCTAGCATAGAAATCCATGTATTCACCATGAACAACCTTGGCATCTTCGGGGTGGCTCATAGTGAGTGCATCATCACTTCCTTCTTCCTCATCATACTCCACAACCTTGGCCTTCAAGGCGAGATTGACACCACTACTCATTCCAATGGCACGAGCACAGGCATCTTTGGCATTCTTGGCAGCAACTTTGAAGGCAGCCATCTCTTGCAAAACTTCATTGGAGGTCATGAGATGGTAGTTGTGTCTTCCTTGGAGACTCTTCAAGTCAATGGGATCAAAGGGCATGAGTGCACTCACATACTTCCTCTTGATCCAAGCATCATCAATGTGAGAGGCACCAACATTCCTGAAGGTGGTGGTTATGGATTTGAGTCTTTGATACATGTCTTCATGATCCTCACCATCCTTCAGAAAGAAACCTTCATCTTCATTGCTCAAGGCATCATTCTATTCCCTCTCATGCTCTCATTTCCAACAAACAAGTCAATAAGAGCATCCCAAGCTTCCTTGGCGATATTGTAGTGCTCAATGTGGGGAAAGTCCTTTGGCCCCACTCCGAGTTGAATCATGTGCCAGGCTGTGGCATTGAGTTGACTATTGACCACTTCCCTTCTTATCAAATTGGTTGGATCCTCAATTTTGATTCCTCCTTCAATAATGTTCCACAAGTCAATGCAAGAGCTGCACACATGAGATTTCATTAAAACTTGCCATTGAGCAAAATTATGTGTAGCTAACTTAGGTGGGTCACCTCTATTATTTATATGGGGATGAGGGATCGAAGGGTCGGGAGAGTACCATCCGGGAACCGCATGGTGCTCTTCCTTCCCATCACTCTTTTTGGTGGTGGAGTTAGTTGAATTATCTTCATCCCCCACCACTTCACCTATTGGCTTAGCTGGAGCGTTTTCCTTAGGGTTAGGAGGTGTGTCCACTTGAGGAGGAGAAGGTGAGGCTGAGTTCTCCTTAACAAGTAGCTCAACAAGTTGACGCAACTATTGGATTTCATTGCCCAGGGTAGAGCTCAAGCTTGTTTCCAAATTCTTGAGATCTACCATGGTCACCGAGGTGCTAGCCTCACCCTCTCCCTCATCTTCTGGGTTGCCCATATTCTCTTAGGCGGTTAAGCCCGAATAAAGAGTCGAGGCTCTGATACCAATTGAAAGGATCATATGGGAACCTAGAGGAGGGGGTGAATAGGTGCTACCTCAAATTTTACTCTTTTCAAATTAAGGTTTAACACAAAGGTAAATTATCTAGATATGCAACTATGGTGAATTTAACTATATGTCACACTAGCACAACTAACTAAGCAAGAGCAAGATAAAGTAAGGTGCGGTAAAGGATAGAAGTAACCAAAGTGAAGCACGCGGGGACATAAGGATCATTTCCCATAGTTCCTTCCTTTTGAGGGGAAGTACATCTTCCTTTGGAGAGGGGTGGTATCAAACCACCAACGCCACGAGAGGCCTCGCTTGTTCTCCGGTGAACCTCACCCCAAGGGGATTGATTCACGCTTCCACTATATCGGCAATCTTCGAGGTGGAAGCCGACACCTTTACAACAAGTTCGAGGCACGCAGCCACAACTGAATTGGAGGCTCCCTAATAAAAGCAAGTTGTCACAACAATCAAAGACAAGCTTGTAAGAACCAAATCAAGAACTAGGGTTTCCAATGAAACAGTAGAACAAGGGGCCCTCAAGTGAATGAGGGGGAAATGGAAATCTCTTTTGGTGAAGCTGTAGATCAAGGACTCCTCCTTCGATTCTCCAAAGATCAAGGACTTTGGATGGTTGTAGATGGAGTTCTTATTGATTTGGTGGCTCTAGGATTAGGGTTCTTCTCTTCAGGAATGAGCATCAACTCAAGGTAGAAGAGGAGGCCTTTATATAGCCCCCCCAAGAAATGTAGCCATTAGAACCACTTAACCCAGACAGTCCAGCTGAACTTACACGGACTGTCCGGCCTGACCGGACACTCCGGCCACTGTGCAACGGACACTCCGGCTCGCAAAGAATCCGGCCAGAATCTGCGCAGTGTCCTGGCAGAGTCCGATATGGGTTACTGAATGTCCGAACCCTCCGAGGAATCCTTCAGGCCAGACACTCTGGCTGAAACCAAGCGGACAGCCCGACACAGACTTGTTTCAGCATAGATAAATCCTAGGACCCTCTTTTCCTTAAGACATGAAAATGATAATATTCTGCAGGTAATATAGATATGTCTTGAAACATTTCAGCAGCAGATTAAAACCATCCTAGTGTTTTCAACAAACATCAAAACAAAATGAAGGGCACAAATGCCCTTTCACTTAGACCATGGGATCATATTACTCACTGTTTCCCAAGGTTGTTTTGACTACATCAAACATCACTTGGTAACGCGGTGATCATAAAGGTCTACGTTGGGTATTCTATAGGAACAGTAGATGACATGTGACTCAAGAGAGGGATTTTTTCACCCACGTGACGGGTAAGATACATACGACCGGCTTGGTGAGATTACATCCATAAATGTTACAACATGTGACTAGGTCACGGGATGTAATATCACGATAACAAGTAAAACAAAACTTGTCCATAACGATACTGAACAAGGTATGCGATACTTATGATCGGATCTCAGACAAGTCATATCAGAGAAACAAAGGGAATTGGACTCAACGTTTTACGGTTCAAACAACATCGTCATCGTGGAATGTACAGGGGTCATCATAGGCATCCTGGTCGCATTGTTGATCATTGATAGAGATTATATTTGTACCATTCCCGATCCGTGAGGGGATACACTTAAGGGTACGATGAGAGAGAGCATCTGTAAGTTGGAATCACAGTAAACAGAGAAAGCCAGAATTGTTCCGGGGAGAGATCCGAAGCTATTCGGAGAAAGGAAAAGGGACCGAAAGGTGTTTCGGGTGAATATGCATTTATTATATATTAATTATGAATTATTATATACTAAATAAATATTTAAATTAAAGTTTATTGGGCAACTTCCTCATTAGGCCCAAATCCTGGAGGGCAATGGACTAAGAGGAAATAACCTGAAAAAGGGAAAAGAAATACAGTAGGAAAACTGTGTCTGCCGCTCGTTGGCCTGGTAGCCCACTTGGGCACGCATGCACTTAGGCGCTAGGCGCTGCGCAGGCAGCAACTCACCAGCCACCGTGCACAGGCCGCCGCCTCTCGGCCCAACCCAGCTGCGAGGTGGGGCGTTGTGCGAAGCGCTGGCGGGACGCACCATGTTGGCCCACCCGGGCAGCCGCCGCTGCCGCTGGCCGCTTAGCAGGCCACGTGCGAGGCTAGCCTAGGCGGGGCGCGTCTGGCTGGAGGCATCCAGGCTACTATGCAGCGGGGCCGCGGGGTGGACGCGTCGGCCCACCCACCAGGTTGACTTGCTGCTGCATCTGTAGGCCTCTGCGGGCTGTTGTGCTGGGGCCTTGTGGCCCAGGGGTGCCCATGGGTGGGATTAGAGAAGGCGATTGGAGAAGTATTTTGGTTGACTTTCTCCCTCCCTCTCTCTATACCTTGTGACCATGGCCCCATGTATGGGCCGTGTGAACAAGACACACGTATAGCACGTTGTTGCACTGTAGGGATTCCAAACGAGAGATCTACTTCCGCACTCCCAGCGGGATCGGGGAGACGGAGGTCTCATCGTACACTGAATGTGTACGAATCCACAAGGTGCAACACTTGGAGCACTTTGGATGTCATGAGCCAGAGCTGCTGCACGATTAAGATGGAGCAAAGGGTGACCTGCGAGGAGCTTCGCGACCTTGAGATCGGCGACGCGTTCGACTACTTCAACCATGTTCCCCTCAGAATGTTAACCACGTACGGTCTACAAGGGAATATATTCTATATTCTCCGGTTGTTACTGCATTACTACATAGATAGATCTTGGGCGTTAGGCAGTTCCAACATAGGAAATTTTTTGTTTTCTGCTATGGAACCCTTCAGGGTTAAGTGTGTCTTACGGCGATCTCAACATCAGACAACGAGGATGACCACTACAACACAGAGCTTGGCCCCGACGCTTATACATGCTGATGCACAACCTTAGTCATCGCGCTCACAGCTGGCGCGGCAAAAAAAGCCGCCAGGGATAACTGCGTCAGGGATTCTGGAACATCGACGGATTTTTTTGGCTCAGCACGACGTGATCCGCGAGCTAGCACTTCCGCGGCACGGCAGAGGATGCGCCACGTTATATTACTGAAGACGACGGAACTTTAGTGTCGTGTAACCACGCATTATTTGCTGTGTTACACCATCCAGCTGCACTGAAAGTAATTAAATTAACAATAATTTATTAAGGTTTATAATCCATTGCAATTCAACAAATCAAAAATTACCATAACATTAAGATATAATTACATTTTTGTTACAGGATTTCTTTAGCCTCTCTAAAATAAAGAAAAAACAAAGAAATACTAAAGGGAAAGAAGGGAATAAAACTAAAAAAACTAAAATTGAGCTCCTCCCTATTCTGCATGAGATTCTACACGGCGGTGATCTGGTCGCCGGTGGATCTAGACGGCGCCACCATCTTCCCAATTACCTGCGCACCATCTTCGACACGGTGGATCAGCACGATACAGACGACCTCGCTATTGGGTGTTAGTGTCTTCTACACGGTGGATCAACATGGAGCATAGGACGTCGCGCGGTGGATCAGCACGACACTGACCTGTACACTGTAGGACATAGAGGATATATATGGTTCTAGGATCTTGTGTTAGTCGTGGAGAGAGAGAATGGAGGGAGATCTAGGGTTAGCATAGTGGGGAGTGCGGCGGTGTAGATAAAAGTTAGTGTTTCCTATATTATATAGATGTAGGGTTTGTATGATGGGTGTGACTTGCTTAAAATCCCATTGGCCATAGTGGGCAAGTTAGGTGGTTAACGAGTCCGACTCTCACGTGATTTACAACATAAACACTAAAGTAACCAAATAACAAAATTTGATGAACGCAGTGATCAAATATATTTATTAAACACTTCAATAGAAAATTACATATCATTACACTAATGGAATTTCCTCAGGTGCCACCAGGGCATTGGATTTCTCCCTATATTCACCGGCCTTGTACTCGATATTGGCCTGGAACAGAAGTTGCATCTTGTCTTTGTTGTAATTGTTGTCATCACCGCCACTAACGGTGCCATTGGCTTGGGTGTTCGGAGGATCTATCCATGTGATGAAATCGCACCTTGGCAGTGTGTAGTTACACCGGAGGAACCTGCAGCCAGCGTTCGCACCAGCGACAATGCGACATAGCTGAGGACTCCAGACACGGTAGCAAATCTAACAAAGAGAAATATCCCCAAATTATCTTCGGATAAATAGTACAAAGGATCAATAGAGATCAATAAAAACTACCAATAACTTACATAGTGCTCCATCAACTTGTATCTCGATGCCGCCAACCGCCGCAGAATATCAAAGGGAGAAATGGGGATAGTAATGCGATAGGGAGTACAAGAGAGTATATCGAGAATGGAAGCAGAATCTAAAGAAGGAGATATAAAGGCCTCGCTCGTAGTGGGCCACACCAGTCAATGAGACAAACCCGACCAGTCATCGCGGGGTGCTTGACCATTCAACAGCGTGGGACACGCTACAAATGTGACCTACAAAGCTAGGTGCACTAGTATATGCCTCCATCCATATACTGCGGCATTAAATCTACCGGTTTCACCAATCACATACGATGGCACTAAAAAATTACAGGCTCCACGTCGGCCATGCCATATAAGTGTCTGCCATGACAAAATGGTGCCATGATCGCTCATCCATCGTGTATCCAACATTTAGAGGTACTTTTGGTTGCACCGCCCCAAAAATCCGCCGGGTATGGGGGTATTTTTGTAGTGGATATGTCGGAGATTGCCTCTAAATCCCTCCCTCTCTCTATACCTTGTGACCATGTCCCTATGTATGGGTCATGTGAACAAGACACACCTGTAGCACGCTGTTGCACTGTAGGGATTCCAAGCCAGAGATCTACTTCCGCCCTCCCGGCGGGATCGGGGAGACGGAGGTCTCATCGTACACCGGATGTGTACGAATCCACAAGGTGCAACACTTGGGGCACTTTGGATGTCATGAGCCGGAGCTGCTGCACGATGAAGATGGAGAAAGGGGTGACCTGGGAGGAGCTTCACGACCTTGAGATCGGCGACGCATTCGACTACTTCAACCATGTTCCCCTCAGAATGTTAACTGCGTACGGTCTATAAGGGTATGTATTCTATACGCTCCGGTTGTTAATGCATTACTATATAGATAGATCTTGGGCATTAGGCAGTTCCAACGTAGGAATTTTTTTGTTTTTTTGCTATGGAACCCTTCAGGGTTAAGTGTGTCTTACGGTGATCTCAACATCAGACAACGAGGATGACCACTACCACATGGAGCTTGGCCCTGGCTCTTATACATGCTGAGGCACAACCTTAGTCATCGCGCTCACGCTGGTGCGGCAAAAAAGCCGCCAGGGATAATTCCGTCAGGGATTCTGAAACATCGACGGATTTTTTTGGCTCAGCACGACGTGATCCGCGAGCTAGCACTTCCGTGGCGCGACAGAGGATGCGCCACGTTATATTACTGAAGACGAGGAACTTTAGTGTCGTGTAACCGCGCATTATTTGCTGTGTTACACCATCCAACTTCACTGAAAGTAATTACATTAACAATAATTTATTAAGGTTTCTAATCCATTGCAATTCAACAAATCAAAAATTACCATAACATTAAGATATAATTAGATTTTTGTTACAGGATTTCTTTAGACTCTCTAAAAAAAAGAAAAAAAAAGAAATACTAATAGGGAAAGAAGGGAATAAAACTAAAAAAACTAAAATTGAGCTCCTCCCTATTCTGCATGAGATTCTACACGGCGGTGGATCTGGTCGCCGATGGATCTAGACGGCGCCACCGGTTCCCAATTACCTGCGCACCATCTTCGACGTGGTGGATCAGCACGATACAGATGACCTCGCTATTGGATGTCAGTGTCTTCCACGCGGTGGATCAACATGGAGCATAGGATGTCGCGCGGTGGATCAACACGGCACTAACCTGTACACCGTAGGACATAGTGGATATAGATGGTTCTGGGATCTTGTGTTAGTCATGGAGAGAGAGAATGGAGGAAGATCTAGGGTTAGCATAGTGGGGAGTGCGGCGGTGTAGATAAAAGTTAGTGTTTCCTATATTATATAGATGTAGGGTTTGTATGATGGGTTTAACTTGCTTAAAAGCCCATTGGCCATAGTGGGCTAGTTAGGTGGTTAACGAGTCCGACTCTCACGTGATTGACAACATAAACAGTAAAGTAACCAAATAACAAAATTTGATGAACGGAGTGATCAAATATATTTATTAAACACTTCAATAGAAAATTACATATCATTACGCTAATGGAATTTCCTCAGGTGCCACCAGGCCATTGGATTTCTCCCTATATTCACCGGCCTTGTACTCAATTTTGGCCTGGAATGGAAGTTGCATCTTGTCTTTGTTGTAATTGTTGTCATCACCGCCACTGACGGTGCCATTGGCTTGGGTGTTCGGAAGATCTATCCATGTGATGAAATCGCACTTTGGCAGTGTGTAGTTGCACCGGAGGTACCTGCGGCCAGCGTTCGCACCGGCGATAATGTGACATAGCTGAGGACTCTAGATGCGGTAGAAAATCTAACAAAGAGAAATATCCCCAAATTATCTTCGGATAAATAGAACAAAGGATCAATAGAGATCAATAAAAACTACCAATAACTTACATAGTGCTCCATCGACTTGTATCTCGACGCCACCAACCGCCGCAGAATACCAAAGGGAGAAATAGGGATAGTATGATCAATAGAGATTAATAAAATCTACCTATAACTTACATAGTGCTCCATCGACTTGTATCTCGATGCCGCCAACCGCCACAGAATACCAAAGGGAGAAATGGGGATAGTAATGCGATAGGGAGTACAAGAGAGTATATCGAGATTGGAAGCGGAATCTAAAGAAGGAGATATAAAGGCCTCGCTAGTAGTGGGCCACACTAGTCAATGAGACAAACCTGACCAGTCAACTCGGGGTGCTTGACCATTCAATAGCGTGGGACACGCTATAAATGTCACCTACAAAGCTCGGTGCACTAGTATATGCCTTCATCCATCTACTGCGGCATTAAATCTACCAGTTTCACCGATCACATACGATGGCACTAAAAAATTACAGGCGCCACGTCAGCCATGCCGTATAAGTGTCTTCCATGACAAAATGGTGGCATGATCGCTCATCCGTCGTGTAGCCAACATTTAGAGGTACTTTTGGTTGCACCGTCCCAAAAATCTGCCGGGTATGGGGGGTATTTTTGTAGTGGATATGTCGGAGATTGCCTCTAAATCACTCACTCTCTCTATACCTTGTGACCATGGACCCATGTATGGGACGTGTGAACAAGACACACATGTAGCACGCTGTTGCACTGTAGGGATTCCAAGCCAGATATCTACTTCTGCACTCCCGGTGGGATCGGGGAGACGGAGGTCTCATCGCACACCGGATGTGTACGAATTAACAAGGCGCGACACTTGGGGCACTTTGGATGTCATGAGCCGGAGCTTCTGCACGATGAAGATGGAGCAAGGGGTGACCTACAAGGATCTTCGTGACCTTGAGATCGGCGGCGCGTTTGACTACCTCTACCATGTTCCCCTCGGAATGTTAACCGCGTACGGTCTACAAGGGTATGTATTCTATATGCTCCGGTTGTTACTGCATTACTATATAGATAGATCTTGGGCGTTAGGAAGTTCCAACATAGGGTTTTTTTTGTTTTCTACTATGGAACCCTTCAAGGTTAAGTGTGTCTTACGGCGATGTCAACATCAGACAACGAGGATGACCACTACAACACGGAGCTTGGCTCTGGCGCTTATACATGCTGAGGCACAACCTTAGTCGTCATGCTCACGCTGGCGCGGCAAACAAGCCGCCAGGGATAACTGCGTCAGGGATTCTGAAACATCGACGGATTTTTTTGGCTCAGCACGACGTGATCCGCGAGCTAGCACTTCAGCGGCGCGGCAGAGGATGCGCCACGTTATATTACTGAAGACGACAGAACTTTAGTGTCGTGTAACCGCGCATTATTTGCTGTGTTACACCATCCAGCTTCACTGAAAGTAATTACATTAACAATAATTTATTAAGGTTTCTAATCCATTGTAATTCAACAAATCAAAAATTTCCATAACATTAAGATATAATTACATTTTTGTTACAGGATTTCTTTAGCCTCTCTAAAATAAAGAAAAAACAAAGAAATACTAATAGGGAAAGAAGGGAATAAAACTAAAAAACTAAAATTGAGCTCCTCCCTATTCTGCATGAGATTCTACAGGACGGTGGATCTGGTCGCCGGTGGATCTAGACGGTGCCACCGGCTTGCCAATTACCTACGCACCATCTTCGACGCGGTGGATCAGCACGATACAGACGACCTCGCTATTTGATGTTAGTGTCTTCCACGCGGTGGATCAACATGGAGCATAGGACGTCGCGCGGTGGATCAGCACGGCACTGACCTGTACACCGTAGGACATAGTGGATATAGATGGTTCTGGGATCTTGTGTTAGTCATGGAGAGAGAGATAATGGAGGGAGATTTAGGGCTAGCATAGTGGGGAGTGCGGTGGTGTAGATAGAAGTTAGTGTTTCCTATATTATATAGATGTAGGGTTTGTATGATGGGTCTAACTTGCTTAAAAGCCCATTGGCCATAGTGGGCTAGTTAAGTGGTTAACGATTCCGACTCTCACGTGATTGACAACATAAACAGGAAAGTAACCAAATAACAAAAATTGATGAACATAGTGATCAAATATATTTATTAAACACTTCAATAGAAAATTGCATATCATTACGTTAATGGAATTTCCTCAGGTGCCACCAGGCCATTGGATTTCTCCCTATATTCACCGGCCTTGTACTCGATTTTGGCCTGGAACGGAAGTTGCATCTTGTCTTTGTTGTAATTGTTGTCGTAACCGCCACTGACGGTGCCATTGGCTTGGGTGTTTGTAGGATCTATCCATGTGATGAAATTGCACCTTGGCAGTGTGTAGTTGCACCGGAGGAACCTGCGACCAGCGTTCTCACCAGCGACAATGTGACATAGCTGAGGACTCCAGACGCGGTAGCAAATCTAACAAAGAGAAATATCCCCAAATTATCTTCGGATAAATAGTACAAAGGATCAATAGAGATCAATAAAAACTACCAATAACTTACATAGTGCTCCATCAACTTGTATCTCGACGCCGCCAACCGCCGCAGAATACCGAAGGGAGAAATGGGGATAGTAATGCGATAGGGAGTACAGGAGAGTATATCGAGAATGGAAGCGGAATCTAAAGAAGGAGATATAAAGGCCTCGCTAGTAGTGGGCCACACCAGTCAATGAGGCAAACCTGACCAGTCATCGCGGGGTGCTGGACCATTCAACAGCGTGGGACACTCTATAAATGTCACCTACAAAGCTCGGTGCACTAGTATATGCCTCCATCCATCTACTACGGCATTAAATCTACCGATTTCACCGATCACATACGATGGCACTAAAAACTTATAGGCGCCATGTCGACCACACTGTATAAGTGTCTTCCATGACAAAATGGTGCCATGATTGCTCATCTATCGTGTATCCAACATTTAGAGGTACTTTTGGTTGCGCCGCCCCAAAAATCCCCCGGGTATGGGAGTATTTTTGTAGTGGATATGTCTGAGATTGCCAAGGAAGAAGACTTGCTGGAGATAAGCTCGATCCACCAGAGTAGGATGCTCCACTTAGCTGCTCTTCGGCGAAGAATAGGATTTGGAGGGAAGCTCAAAATGGGGGAGAAATGGTGACGCGGGATTTCTCGGCGAGGCAGAGAGGTATAAATAGGCGTGCGAATCAGCGGGCGGTGAGCCAAAATTCTCCTGCCAAAATTTCCCGTACACGAGCGAGCTCTTGCCATCCCTCCCTTGCACGCGCCTGTGCATATTCTTCTCCCCCAGCGCGAGAAGAAGTTGGCTCCATGGGATTTTGGTGTTCCTACAGGGCCAGGCTGAGCACAGCTCTAAAACTCATGTGGTGCAAAGATGCTCTTCCGTGTGGGCAAGCAAACACCCTTATTTCTTCCCGCCCCATGCGAGAAACGGGGATCCGGGCTAGCAAACACGCCCCAGTGATATTGGCTGGTATGTTCAATCATTCTCTACCACCTCTGGTTGGCTCAATGGTGACGCTAGTGGTGAATCATGGAACTTTGGTGGAGGGTGAGTGTAACATCCCAAATTTTTCCTAAATTTTGAATGTAAATTAAATGCAATAAATTTGATTGATTTGTTGACTTTGTTTAAAATTTTCAAAGAAAAGAAACTTTTGATTTGAAAACTCTCTCAACCTTGAATTCAAACACTTGATTGTTGTTTTACTCAAACCCGTTTTGAATTATTAAATGAATCATACTTGAATTTTGAAGAGAGGAAATAAAATGATGTTTCTAGTTATGGTGGTGAATAGATAAGCAAGTTTCATTTGACCTTTAAAGTTTTTATTTGGATTTATGGATGTATAAAACACTTTTCACTACTTGATTTTATGAGGGAAGATAACATGGCTTCTTCATTTTTGTTGATAATGATTTTTCTATGCTCTATAAATGAACATATCGTGTTGGTTGATTTCTTAGCTTGATTGTTTTAAATATGGCCATCATAAAACCCTATACCCTTTTGACAATGCCTAAGTAGCCCTATTTGGCAAAAAGACATAAAATAACTTTTTCTTGAGTGTTTGGCATATGGCATGCATCTATGCATTCATAAGGCATCATGGCATTAAATAAAATCAAACCAAAGGTAATGGAAAAATATCCAAAATAATAAAACTCTAAACCCTAATGAAAACAAGCAACAAAAACCTATGAGCTATTGCCATAGTAACTTTGTGCAAGGTATATAAAAATGGTCAATAACAGTAGAGGGCAATTTTCAAAACCATATAAATTGGTTTGAGTCATTTCACAGCTTGTATGAAAAAGCTATTATAAAAATGAGGTATGAGTAAGGCTTAAAAGATAAAACAAATGACTAATAGATGATATTATATTATGGACGTAAAAAGAGGTTTATTATTTTTCTAAAATAACACTTGTCAAATTACAAAATTTTATAAGTTGGAATGGACCAATTTGGATGCCTAAAACAAAAACTAGAAAACAAAACAAAAAAGAATGAAAAAAAGAAAAATTAAACCTAGAAACATGGGCCAGCCCGAGCCAGCCGAGTTACCTAACTACCGCCTCACACGCGCACACAATGAGCAGCATGCAGTCGTGTGGGCCGATGATGCATGTAAAATGCATACATGAACTTTGTAGTTTGTTGACATGATTACCCACATATTTACATCATATATAATGTTATATCCATGTTTTACATTGATTTTTGGGGCTTTACTAATGATCCCCTTTATTTTGGTTATAACCCTGCAGGGCAGAAAAACCATGTTTTCTATGTTTTTGATGTTTGAGGACCTCTACCGAGTCAAATGGACCTGAGCTTTTGGGATGTCAATATTTTACCATGAGAATCATCTGGAGCACAAGAACCTCGGAAGAAGGGCCAGGAGGCCCAAAAGAGCCCAGAGGGAGCGCCCAGTCCAGGTGGGCATGCCCCTGCCCTCTTTTCCTCCTCAGCTGTCCGATTACCTTGATTATTTTCCCACGGAGTTCTCTTGACCTAAAAACACCTAAATAAGGACCCCCGGGGAGTCCTTGAGACGGAGGACACCATATACAAAAACACCACCAAACAGAGTCAGATTCAGCAAATATTGGAGGAGGAAACTCCACTGCAGCCGCCTCCGGAGGGATCTCCACCTTCTCCAACATCTCCAGCATCATCACCATGATGAAGAGGGAGTAGTCCACCCCCTGGACTTTGGGTTTATGTTGGTAACTTGATATAATCTCTCCATGTATGATCATTGTTAAAGTCCATATGACATGCATTGCATGAGTATGGATCTATCTATTTAATTCCTATGTTGGATACTTTATTATGAGATAGAACATGTTATTCATTTACCGTTATGTTGGATCTTGTATGGTTTGTCATAATTTGGGAATATTCTATGATGCATGTAATGGTTTAGATCTATACATAATGCCTTGTTTATCCATATCATGAGGTGATTGACACCACCAAGTGGGGTAGAGAGATGTGATAATACTCACAACATATCATAACATATGAATCATTGCACTAGAGTTTAGAATGTTTTCCATTAAGAAGTATGATGTATGAAGGTAATGGGTGGCCGAGTGACAGCAGCATATGTAATGAGTGATAGTAATGTAGCCCAACATCCTTTATCTAGGGGTAAAAAGGGAGAAGTATGATGTGTGGTGTGACACAAACCAAATGCTAGCCTTATTGCAAGGGTGACCTAGCAACACAAAGGATTACTTCTTTCACCTATGTGTTTTACGACATGTAGCCACCATAAAAGCACCATTAAAACATTGCAATTGTGTGTACCTTTACTATCTATAACATGATAATCACCATAGATTGAGAAGAGAGGATTAAATGAACCGATGAACCCATGTCCATTGTTCCCATAATAGAAAACCCTTGTATTATCCTCTTGCATTGGAGAGGATTGAGACACTTTTACATTCTTGTTTTATTACATTAAATTTTCATCTATTAAATCAACCATCTTGTTCCTTAACTTGTTCAGTGCATAATAAACTAAAACTTGTGACACTTTAGTTGTAAATAATAGATATCTTTTCCTTCTTGCTCCTACGGATCGATACCCTACTTCCACATTGAGAGGTACTACGGTGATCCCCTGCACTTGGGGGTTATCAAGATACTTTTCTGGCATCATTGCCGGGGATTGTAGCACTTAAGTTTCTATCCTTGTGTGCACTAGGCTTTAGATTTGTTTTAGTTTTTTTATATTGCAATCATCTAAGCTTGGGGAGGTTTCTTTAACTTGTTTGGTTGTGAGTTTCTCATTAGATTTACTTTGAGTTATGTATCAGCTTTTACTCTCCTTATTTGAAAAACACAAAAAATAGTTCATTTGTTATGTTCATGGAATGTATGAATCACGTACTTATGCACCCCCTATGGTTGAATCAATTAATGTTGATCAAACAAAGTTAGTAATTGAAGCATTGAACGAAATTGTCCATGAATTATGTGATAGGTATAATTTATCTTGTTGCATAGATCGATATCCTAAGCATCTAAATTTCCAATGCAAGCTTGAGAGTATTCCTATAATTGCTTCCTACCATAATAATGAATTCATGAACACTGATATGAAGGCAGTTGAAGAATTTACTATTGTAATGGGATTTCTTGAGATAGTTATGTTGGTAGAAAATGAAACTCATGGCCTCACACCAAAACTTTCTACAACGCCTAGACAACTCTTGAAACTTTTTTAAGAATACCTATATCCTTGAATATTATAACAATCTTGTTGCTATCAAGGAGAGATATAATGGCTTGCAAGAACAAGAAGAAGAATATGTATTAGGGGAAAATGTATTATAGGATCCTACATATCCTCACTCGCCATGCTCTTTTGATTTTGATTTTGATGATGATCAACACATGCAAAATGATATTATTATTGATAATAGTTTTGAAGGTGATGATGGACATGGCTTCGGCATGATGTTTGATAAAGGTTTGGATGATCCTTCGTGTGTAACAATAATACCTGTGGCATGGGAAGATAAAATAATTATTTCAAGTAATGATGATCTCTATGATTCAAACCCTATACTTGATGATTCTATTGATTTACATGTTTTTTATGATGATTCATATGATAGTCGGGTAGAAAGGATTCTTGGTAAAGATGAATTTAGTAGTGCTATTGCCTCCATAGAACATGCGCTGATGTATGATAGTACTCAATATAATGATCATAATTGTGAAACAACGATCCCTGCGAATGTGTTTGCATGTTATAATGATAACCATCATGAAGTTGAAAGTGCCATAGGAAGCACTCATATTTTGCAGAAACGAGATGATAAAAGTCCAAGCTTGGGGATGTCCATGCACCACAAAGAAGGAGAGAAGAATGAAGAAGAAAAATATATGGTCCAACCTAACTTGGGTATGTTGTGGAACCTCTCATAGATGATAAAGGAGATAGCACCAAGCTACCACATGATCTCCACATCACTTGAATCAAGTAAGTAAAACCTAGCTATATGGCTATAAAGAACGCGCTTTTTGGGAGGCAACCTGGTCATTTATTTTTATACATGCTTGCTTTAGTTAAAGAGTCCTTTCTAGTGTCTTTGCTGTAGTTTAGTAATAAAGTACCAAGTGGAACCCATTTTATGTTAAAAAGTTGTTAAATATATGGAGTAGCAAATTCCTGCAAAACAGTTTTTAGTAGAACAATTCTCTGAATTTTATGTAACTCCGTTTGCACTCATATTTACACATATTTTATAACTTTTCATCCTATGTATGCACAAAAATTGTCAAAAAAATGTGACATGTTTAAGTGGCCGAAATAAATTCGTTTTGCTGTTGCTAAAAATCTAGACAGATTCTGCCATGTTTTGTTTTAACCATTCCAAAGTGTCCTAAAATGATTGATATGAGCCATATTATATGCTAGGGATGTGTAGAAACATTATATGCTTGCTAGAACATTTATAAAGAATTTTGTCTTTGATATATATGCAGCAATTCTTATGCTTTTGTGCCACTAATGTCACCACTCAGAAAAGAGATGGGAGAAAAGTTTTGTGTTGAAGTTTTTTGACAGGGAATAGAGGAACACCACACCACGAGCAATCCAAGAATGGAGAAAAACATAAGCTTGGCGATGCCCAAGGAACCCCACTTGACCTATTAAAATCTCGGTTTGCAAACCTCTAAGCTTTTTTTTCCGAGCAACATTAGACTATCATAGAAACTTAGAGCGTATGTTTTATGTACTTTCCTTTTGTTGCAATAAAAGGACCACCATCATGAATTATTATGCATGTTATAAAATATACTTTGTGATGATGATATTAAAACTGAATATGAATGCCTTTAAATAATAGAAAAGGGGGGATAGAAGCAAAAGGCTGAAATTCATGTTATGCCTAGTTACTAAGCTCAAATACTTTACATGAAGTATGATTTGTTTGTGCCTATTAAATTGTACCATTTTCTCATGTATATATATGTTCAACCATAAGGATCTAGGTAAGAAAATAAATGTTGGCATTATGAACTAGATGGGACACTCTTTAGATCTCTTTTTGCTAAGCCTTCACAATGTAAGCAAAGACTTGTTCCAAACCCCTTAAACTAGATTAGGCATATCCACCTATTTGTGGCAAAATCTACTTACAAGTATAATATTCATGTTGATCCTCCAAAATATTCATAATTAGCTCTTTTGTGTAATTTAAAGCTCATAAGAAAGTAAGGCTTGGGGTGATACCACTATGGAACTTTATGTGTTTTACATTTTATAAGTTGTTTATTGGGAAAACCATGTTGTCATGGCACAAGCTTACAATATCTGTTACTGAAATATCATGTTCGTTCTTGCTTTGTCGTACACTACACACTGGAGTAAGCATAAGGAAAGAGAAAATGCTCCTGGACCGCTAGCCAAACTCATGCATGACATGGTGGAAACTTACAACATGACAATCGATGATGCTCTTTTCAAAAGAAATTTGCTGAGAGGACTCATATGTCTGTTTGTCTTGTCTTTTGAAATGTGGAGATATGCCCCTTATGAAAATAATGCAAAAGAAGCATGCTTCCTAGCTACCAAATGTATGTTGGGCGTATAGTCACACAGGGGCAAGAGGTACTTCAGTGATGCAATTTTTATGACAACCTATGTTATACAATGATAGGTTGTAGTGTTAGTTCATAGGTAAAGGTGCATGAGACATTCAACTTGTAAAATGTTTAACACATCAACCATATGCAACTTTTGAAATAAAAGCTACTTGGAATCCCATCCTTATTAGTATTGTTTACATGAACTACATAGCTCAAAACTTTATTTTACATTATTTATGGAGGGTTAACATATGTATTCAATGCTTAACTTCGGTATGAGATGCAAAACATCTTAAGGGAAGACATGAAACTAAGAAGTGAGTCTTCTGGCCGGGCATTAAACTAAGAAGTGGGCCCAAAAATAAAAGTAGAGGCATAAAACACCAATGTCGATGATAGGAAGAATCCCTTATTCTATAGGTTCATCAAAGTGTGCTTGAAGGTTTGTTTTGGTCCTCATTTATTTAGCACAACATTACTTATTGTTTAACATGTTTATAGATATGCAAAAGATATGACTTGATAGTACACTTTCTTATCATGTTTCATTGAAAAGATTTGAACCTATGAACTTTGTATGATAATGAAAGAAGCAAAGTAACAAACTCCAAAGTCCATGTTTATTTTTATCACCTTTATGCTTGAGGACAAGCATAGGTTAAGCTTGGGGATGTTGATGCATGTAAAATGAATACATGAACTTTGTAGTTCGTTGACATGATTACCCACATTTAAAATGAATACATGAACTTTGATTTTTTGGGATTTACCAGTGATCCCCTTTATTTTGGTTATAACCCTGTAGGGCAGAAAAACCCTGTTTTCTATGTTTTTGATGTTTTAGGACCTATACGGATTAAAATGGACCTGAGATGTTGGGGATGTCAATATTTTACCACGAGAAGCATCTGGAGCACAAGAACCTTGGAACAAGGGCAGGAGGCCCAAAAGAGCCTAGAGGGCGCGCCCATCCTAGGTAGGCATGCCCCTGCCATCGTTTCCTCCTCGGCCGTCCAATTTCCTTGATTCTTTCGCCCACGGAGTTCTCTTGACCTAAAAACCCCTATATAAGGACCCCCGTAGAGTACTCGAGATGAAGGACACCAGAGACGAAAACACCACCAAACATAGCCAGATTCATCAAAGATTGGAGGGGGAAACTCCACCAGAACCACCTCCGGAAGGATCTCCACCTTCTCCAACATCTCCAGCATCATCACCATGATGAAGAGAGAGTAGTCCACCCCCTAGATTTTGGGTTTATGGTGGTAACTTGATCTAATATCTCCATGTATGGTCATTCTTGAAGTCCATATGATGTGCCTTGCATGAGTATGGATCTATCTATGTAATTCCTATGGTGGGTATTGTTTTATGAGATAATACCTATTATTCATTTACCGTTGTGTTAGATCTTGTATGGTTTGTTGATGTCTACAAGTGCACAGATCATTTGTAGCTAGTTTCGAAGTATAGATATCAATCCCACATGGATCCCAAAGGTAAGTGTTTATGAGTGAAGTCTCTATCACACCCGAAGTTGTCATAGGTCTTCGAGTGAATTGACTGCAAGTGTTGAAATAAGAATGGGGTTTTGATTAAATGAGATGTATTAAATAGAACTGAAATGTAAACTTCGGAAATAAAAAGCATGAAAGTTAAGAATGACTTAGTTGTTTGTTGTTTCCTACAGATGGGAAAAGAAGGAGCGAGGAGATTCTGTTCATGGTGATAGTGACTGTGCCAGGTGGACGAATGATAAATGTAACAATTATAATCTTATAAATATATGTGTAGGTGAGCAACCCATAATTAGCTGGAACTCCTCTTAGTAGATTTCATCCCAACTTCAATAATCCTACTAGTCTGTTACCAAATCCATGGTCAGACACTAGACGATTAAGACCCTTCAGGTCGCGTAGCGATTAAGCTCCTTGGATCGGACTAATTGATGGCTCGGTGTCGGAACCCCAAGAGGAAGGTATGATGAGCACAGCAGCAAGTTTCCCTCAGTTATTAATCCAAGGTTTAATCGAACCAGTAGGAGCAAGGAAACACCCAAAGGTGTTGCTATCTGAGCCTTGGCAGGGCGCACTACCGGTTCTAGTAGCAACGTGGAGACCTACACAACACAACCACAGAACTCCGTCCCCAACTTGCGATGAGGTTGTCAATCTCACCGTGTTTTGCTAAAAACAAAGGATTAAACGTATCGAATGGAAAGAAGTAAAAGTTTGCAGAAAGTAAACACAAGGCAGTAAACAGTTTGTAGCTTGTATGTAAAAGAAAAGGACCGGGATCCATAGTTCACTAGAGGTGGCTCTCCTTAAGATAGATAACATGCTGGGTGAACAAATTACAGCGGGGCAATTGACAAACATCAAGAAAGCAATACATGCATATACTAATTATCTTGACTCCTTTGAGATTCGATTGGGCATTACAACATTATACATAGACCACCATCCAACTACATCTATGACTAATAATCCACCTTCAGGTTATCATCCGACCCCCCTCTAGTATTAAGTTGCAAGCAACAGATTATTGCTTTACGAATTGCGTGTAAAGTAAACAATATGATTGTTCTATGAACAAAGGATTGTTGTTTTCTCCCTAGTAGCAACATCACATCTAGTACCTTAGAGATTTTTGTCACTTCCCCAGATTACCAGAGGCATGAACCCACTATCGAGCATAAATACTAACTCTTGGAGTTGCTAGCATCTACTTGGACAAGATAGCTACTAACAATGGAAAGCATGCAAGATCACAAATAACAAAGACATGATAGAATCAATAATCAATCTGAAATAGCATCTCAATATCCATCGGATCCCCACAAACACAACATGCAAAATTACAAATAGATGATCTTGATCATGAACGGAGCTCACAAGATCTAGACATGAAAGCACAAAGGAGGAGACCTAGCCATCTAGCTACTACATGGATCTGTATTCCAAGGATGAACTACTCACGCATCACACCGAAGGCTTGCATGGTGATGAAGAAGGCCTCCAAGGTGAATTCCCCTCTCCGGCAGGGTGCCGGGAAGAGCTTCAGATCACTCCCGATCTAAGGATGGAGATGACGGCGACTACAGACTCTTTCATGGATTTTTGATCGGGTACTTAGGGTTTTCGTCTCGAGGGCATCTTATAGGCGGAAGGAGAGGCCGAGGGGGTGCTGGGGTCGGCCAGATCACCCCCTGGCACGGGCCAGGCCTGGCTGCGCGGCCAGGTGGTGTGGCCGGCCCCCAGCCCTTCTCCGTCTCGTATTCTGGCATCTGATGACTTCCGGAAAAATAGGCACTTTGGTTTTGTTCCGTCTAATTCCGAGAATATTCATTTTCTGACTTTCCTGGAACCAAAAACAGCTGAAAACAGGCAGCTGGCACTATGGCTCTTGTTAATAGGTTAGTCCAAGAAATCATATGAAAAGTACTCCAAAGTGTGGACAAAACATAAGAAAGTGGATAAAACCAAGCATGGAACATCAAAAATTATAGATACATTTGCAATGTATCAACATCCCCAAGCTTAACTCCTGCTCGTCCTCGAGTAGGTAAGTGATAAAAAGAAAGACTAATTTTTGAGGTGACATGCACCATCAAAGACTTGATCAAAGTATTTGTAAAACATTCAAAGCTGGGATCATAGTACTTCAATCATAACATGAAAGACAAAGTTCTAGAAATAAGACAAAGAAACTATGATGCAACATGAAAAGGCACAAACAAAAGATTCATGAATAACAATGCTTTGCAAGACGTTTGTTTGTTTCACATAAAGAAAACATAGCATAATAGCATTCAACTTGTCCCTCATAGAGTAGCAAATATAAATGCATAGGACACCTTCAAAGTTCATAAGAGTGACCAGATGCAAATAGTTTAAAACAAGCAATATCAAGTTATGCATCAATCAACTAGTCTTGGGACGATGCACATAGAACTAAGAATGGCCACTATGCTCTCAAAGTAAGTGCATAAAGATAGAAGGTGGAGACTCAATATATAATGGTGGAAGAAAGGCCCTCATAAAAGGAAGTAGGGATTCAAGTCTCATAAAGAGCTTCCAAAAATTATGGTACTTATAGCTTTCAGCTCTCATTGCCCCTATCATAAGAATCTTGAAGTGATTAAGGTTAAAGTGAACAAACTATGGTGTACATGCTTGACGAAGTATAAGTTAGAAATCTCATGTCCCTTGTATACGAGGGATGCTCCTCATGCTACTCAAGTTTAGTCACCGGTAAGTTCTTGTCATCATAAGTACATGTGTATCATAGAGAACCGCCAAACGGGTACCCCTTGCCCGATGATACGGAAGAATCCCCGTATCAAAATGACAAGGCAAGCAGACAACGAGCATCTCAACAATCTTCTTATTTACCATGGGAATATGGTTCTCTCTTTTCATAATCTCTTTTTTCTTTTTCTCTTTTTTTTCTCAATATAGGACTCTTTTTTTATAAGAAGAATGCTTCATAGACAACTCATTATGGTTACGCTGCAGGTTTCCACCATGTCAGCATGGATTAGACCAGCGGCCCAGGCGTTTCTCTAACACATATACATAACTCCATGGACTTACAAGCTGCCCTTTCATTTCACACCGACAACATCCATATACAAAAGAGCATGATATCAACTAGGTACAAGTACCAAGTGCAATGTTGAAAGCGTTCCCCATGAAAGCATGGTTCTGCTAATTCCCAACAAATAAGTGCAAGCATATACAACATAGACGACACAATGGTTCAAGTTTATTAAGGGCAAGAAAAGTAAAGTGTGCCATCAAGTTTGTGAGAGCTTTAATCACTAGTTTTCTCATAACAAGTTTAATTCGGAAGGTAAACAAAAGCATGAATATACTTGGAATAGCATAAGCTAGTAGGTAGGTATGGTGGACTCTTTGGAATAACTTGGTTTAGGGGGTTGGATGCATGAGTGGAACTCATACTTGGTTGTGGAGGCTAGCAAAAGACTGGGAGCGACAAACTAAGAGAGCAATAATGGCCATAATCATGCAGAGTGACAGAACATCATTGATCAAAGCATAAAGTGATACTACAAGTTGAAAACTAAAGGATCATAAAGGCTATGGTGACTTGAGATAGTCATAACATGGTGTGAGCATGTGCCAAGTCAACCCAAATAAAGCATCAAAGGAGAATACCACTATACTATGCTTTCATATGCTAAAACAACACATGATTCATCCAAGGCACATTAAGCAATCTCAATTGTTTATAACAAGTCATGCTACAACAAAGAATACTAAGCATAAAGCCAAAACAATATCAAGCATGGCATGACAAAGCATAGGCACAGTCAAAAACAAGCTCTCTTTACCACATAAGCATGAACTTTCCTACTCTTTTCCAACCAAACCAAACTATTTGAAAACCAATGTATGAAAGAGGGGGTCCAACCAATTTATTCAGAAAACTAAGAAAACCAAGCAAACGAAAACAAAAAAGAAGACTCTCCAAGAACAACACAACTGTTCATGAAACAATAAAAATGAAGCGTTTAGAAGAAACCTGGGATTTTTATTGATGAAGAAGGGAATGCCTTGGGCATCCCCAAGCTTTGACGCTTGTACTTCTTGGATATTTCTTGGGGTGACACGCATGGCATCCCCAATCTTGAGCTTTAGTCCATCCTTCGTCTCATTACTCATTCCTTCCATACACCTAATTTTTTTTCCTTCATACTAAACTTCACACAATCTTTATTAGCAACATTAGTGCACTCAAGATAAATAAGTCTTAAGTTCATTTCTAACACCAAATAAACTTCCATTAGAACACTAGCTACTGTAACGCTTCCCTCAAAAAGCTCAATTCCCCAAAATAACTAAAAAAGGAACCAACAAGAAGAAAATGCAGAAAATGGCAGAAATCTGTTAAAACAGACCAGCAGGCAAAGACGAATTCTTTAGAAGACCTTATGTTGCTTAAATCAAAAAGTGTTGAACTAACGAAAGTTAGATAACAACCTGGGGCAGAAGCACAAAAATTCACGCCTCAAAAAGACGTTCAGAGATTTTACACGAATTTTTACGGTGAAGCAAAAAAATCTGTTTCGGGATAGCAACTTTCCCAATCATTACTTCTCTCTCATTAGAGGTTACTCTTGGAAAAAAAGCAAATAAAAAGGATAAGGAGCTGTTATTACTGAAGTAATAACTTCCAAGACTCATCTAAAACTTTTGGGTTGTCTCCCAATAAGTACTTTTCTTTAACGCTTTTAAGTTAGGCATAAGAAACAAGAAAGAATCAAGTGTTCTCAAATGAAGAAGCATTAAAACCAAATTTCTTGCCCTTGCCTCTCTGACTTTTATTCTTAACCGTGGGGAAAATATGATTGTTTGGTGGAGAAGAAAGGTGCATGGTCCCCTTTCCCACATCTATTATTGCTCCAAGGAGTTCGAATAAGGACCTTCCAAGTGTAATCTGTCCTTTTCCTGCACATTCAATAACAAGATAATCAGTAGAAATCATTTTCCCAAGGATCTTTGTAAACACTCCTTCAGCTATTCCAATAGGTAATATGGTAGCATTATTAGCAAGAGATATTTCTTTTCCTCCTTCAGTAAGCCCCCAAAGACTCAAAGATTCATAAATATCTTTGGGCATAAGACAAAATTCAGACATGATATCACAGCGGGCTTGAAAATTTTCAGTGTTTATCTCAATCTTTACTGTAGGGGGGAACTTTGATGGTTCAGAATTTATTGGAACATAATTATGATGCTCCCTAAGTGTATTATAGCAATCTTTTAAGCTAGTAGTGCTAGTCTCAAGAGTGTTTAGTCTAGCAAATATTCTTGTGAAAGAAATATTAGTTTGACTAGGCAAGTTGTAAGTGAGGATCAATTTCTTTATAGCATTAATAGCATCATCCTCAATCTCCTCCCACAACAGCATCTAAAGCATATCTATAGAAAAGAGCAATTCCAAGGTAAAAACTGCTAAGGAACAAACTTTGAGTCATTTTAGGCTTAGTTTTTTCATGTAGGTCAGAGATGCTAGACCAAGCTTCCTTAAAACTTTCCTCAATTCCTTATTTAAAAGTGAAAATCATTTCCTCGGGTGACATAGTGACTAGAGCAAGGCTAGACATAGTGGCAACTTAAGAAAGGAACTAATTTTTTTGTGTTTTTGAAATAACAAAGCAAACTAGTAAAACTAATTTTGTGTGTGTTTTTGATAAAGAAACAAGCAAACAAAGTGAAAAGAAACTAAGCAAAACAAAAATAACAAAGTAAAGAGATTGGTTATGAAGGACTCCCCTTGTGAAGATGTCCTTGACTCCCCGGCAACGGCGCCAGAAAAATGCTTGATGGCTCGGTGTTGATGTAGAGCTCGTTGGGAACCCCAAGAGGAAGGTATGATGAGCACAGCAGCAAGTTTCCCTCAGTTATTAAACAAAGGTTTAATCGAACCAGTAGGAGCAAGGAAACACCCCAAAGGTGTTGCTATCTGAGCCTTGGCAGGGCGCACTACCGGTTCTAGTAGCAACGTGGAGACCTGCACAACACAACCACAGAACTCTGTCCCCAACTTGCGATGAGGTTGTCAATCTCACCGTGTTTTGCTAAAAACAAAGGATTAAACGTATCGAATGGAAAGAAGTAAAAGTTTGCAGAAAGTAAACACAAGGTAGTAAACAGTTTGTATATTGTATGTAAAAGAAAAGGACCGGGATCCATAGTTCACTAGAGGTGGCTCTCCTTCAGATAGATAACATGCTGGGTGAACAAATTACAGCGGGGCAATTGACAAACATCAAGAAAGAAATACATGCAAATACTAATCATCTTGACTCCTTTGAGATTCGATTGGGCATTACAACATTATACATAGACCGCCATCCAACTGCATCTATGACTAATAATCCACCTTCAGGTTATCATCCGAACCCCCTCCAGTATTAAGTTGCAAGCAACAGATTATTGCTTTACGAATTGCGTGTAAAGTAAACAATATGATTGTTATATGAACCAAGGATTGTTGTTTTCTCCCTAGTAGCAACAGCACATCTAGTACCTTAGAGATTTCTGTCACTTCCCCAGATTACCAGAGGCATGAACCCACTATCGAGTATAAATACTAACTCTTGGAGTTGCTAGCATCTACTTGGCCAAGATAGCTACTAACAACGGAAAGCATGCAAGACCACAAATAACAAAGACATGATAGAATCAATAATCAATCTAAAATAGCATCTCAATATCCATCGGATCCCCGCAAACACAACATGCAAAATTACAAATAGATGATCTTGATCATGAATGGAGCTCACAAGATCTAGACATGAAAGAAGAAAGGAGGAGAACCATCCATCTAGCTACTACATGGATCCATAGTCCAAGGATGAACTACTCACGCATCACACCGGAGGCTTGGATGGTGATGAAGAAGGCCTCCAGGGTGAATTCCCCTCTCCGGCAGGGTGCTGGGAAGAGCTTCAGATCCCTCCCGATCTAGGGATGGAGATGACGGCGGCTACAGACTCTTTCATGGATTTTTGATCGGGTACTTAGGGTTTTCGTCCCGAGGGCATCTTATAGGCAGAAGGAGAGGCCGAGGGGGTGCTGGGGTCGGCCAGACCACCCCCTGGCACGGGCCAGGCCTGGCCGTGTGGCCAGGTGGTGTGGCCGGCCCCCAGCCCTTCTCCGTCTCGTATTCTGGCATCTGATGACTTCCGGAAAAATAGGCACTTTGGCTTTTGTCCCGTCCAATTCCGAGAATATTCATTTTCTTACATTCCTAGAACCGAAAATAGCAGAAAACAGGCAGTTGGCATTATGGCTCTTATTAATAGGTTAGTCCAAGAAATCATATGAAAAGTACTCCAAAATGTGGACAAAACACAAGAAAGTGGATAAAACCAAGCATGGAACATCCAAAATTATAGATACATTTGCAATGTATCCCTAATGCAATAAGCACAGTGGTTCCTCATTATCCTCGAGTCTACTAGTTTTCCATTGATATCCCCGTGTCACTCGGGGGTCGCTGGTCTGCTAGAGAACAAGATCCTATTTATGTAGAACAAAGCATCATGTTGTCTGGTCCCTTAATTAGACAACAAGCATTAGGCATCCCATAGATAGTCAATCACACATAATATAGTAATTAGAATCAATCACAAACTAATGGAAAATATATGAAGGCACATCACATCTCACAAATCCCCTACATCTCCCACACCTAAGGAACTTACTCACACATGAGAGAAGAACGGATCATCCATATAATTAAATAAAGGGAAATCTTCTTGATATTATCGTGGAGATCCACAATAAGAATATAAAAATATCCAACACAATTCAATATAGGAAGAAACAATCTCAAACCCTAGTCTTGCAAGGTGAAGATCCCTCTCTCTCTCAAGTACAAGTAGTGGATATGGGGGTGTATTGGCTAGGAGGTCGAAGATCATGGAGCAAGATGAAGAACTCCTTCCTCTTCTTCTCCGCATCTCTTCTTTCTACCTTCTAGATGTGATGGCGGCTGCTGCGTTGTGTTTTTGCATCTGGTCCCTTCATGGAAGTTGTCCCTTTTGACAAGACAGAGGCGGCGGCAACTATACGGCGGGAACTATATAGCTGGAAAAATATCCCGCCGTATAGTTGCTCGTTAAAGCTTTTGTATGCTCCCCTCGAGTGCTTCCAAAGAGAGACTTGCTTGTTTTCTCCAGAATATTGTGTTTCTCTAGTTAAAACCTTCTGTTGACATTCAGAACCTGAAAAACACATTAAAAACCAAGTTTTCTTTGCTACCGAAGTATTAGCGTTAGGTAAAGCTAGAAAACAATCAAATCCAGGAAAAAAAACATCAATAAAATCCATCAAAATTGTGTCGAATCTCACAGCTATCAACTCCCCCAAGCTTAGATGTTGCTCGCCCTCGAGTGACAAGGAAATAAGGAAGAATAGCGGAGATTCGAGACTAAAAATAAAAGAACTTACAAGTTTGAATTGGTGTCAAATTCTTTTCTTCACAATCCCTGCAATCTTAAATATGATCATACAAGTATTCACAAGATTGCACTAAGTCCACTTCCTAACCATGTATATCTTGTTAGCAAATAAATCATATGCCCAAGCAAGTGTCAAAAGTTTAGCTAGGGAAGTGAGACAAATTCTTTTGGTGTCTCTCTTTGTTGAGAGATGAAAACTTTTTGTTCTTGTTTGTTTAATCAATTAAGAGTATTCAAGTTGGGACCAAAACATTTAATTTAAGAACAACTCATCTACTCCCATGTCAAAATTTCAAGACTCTCAAAGCACGTTTTTCTTTCTTTTGCCTTCCAAAAACTTTAGCTCTTTCATAGAGAAACCATGCCACTATTTTTAACATGTTCATTGGGACTATGTTGTGCACTCGTGACCATGCCAATAAATAATTGTTGAGCAATAATGGGTCACAGGAGTACTAAAACTTCACTTGGAACGTGAAACCATGAGGAGACTAAAAAAATTACCCGTCATAGCATTGCTGCTACAGACGCTTACATAACTCAATAGCCGAAATCAAGTGGTTTCCCACATTTAGATCGTTCATTGGCCAGCGGAGTTAATAGTTCCCCATGGAGCATGACAATGTTGTAATGACACGCGTAAAGCAATATCTTATGGTAATTATTATAAAAAGCAGTAGCATAATCTCTACTACTTCGAAGCATCCATTTTATCAAACAATTTCATTCAAGGGTACTATCGAGTCTATTTATATTAAGCTCAAGTGGGATGGAGTAGTTCTAAAATCAAATTCTTCGGGCTAAACATGAACTCAAGTCACCTTCATATGCTTTTTCTTATTGTAAAAGTGTAGGAAGTATTTTTAACCAAGTTCATTGCTCATTGTTTCAAGGCTAAAAAGGAGACACTAGCAAAGGAATATAATTTATAGGATAACAAGCTAAGCGGGGAGTGACTCCAATGCAAGCGAGTAAATAATTGTAGGATCAATTTAAGGTTGCAGAAAGGGTGATGAAAGGAATGTGATACCTCCTCTTGCTTGATTCATTCTCGTATTTCAGTCGAACCCCCTCTGTGTTTCCATATTGCCAAGTCACCTAAAATTGAGCAATTTACGAGAGAAACAAAGAAACAAACTTGCAAATAAAGCTACAACTAATTTTTTTGTATTTTTGGTTTAAGAATGCAAACTGAAAATAAACATGCAAATTTTAAGAAATAAAATAAATCAAAAGAAGAAATAAAAACATGAATGCATGGTTTGGAGGTTTTCAAACCTCCCCCAAGCTTAGGCTAGTGCCAGGCTCAGTTGTTGCCGTCATTCGACGACGGGTGCGGATACTGCTAGTAGTAGTCGGGGAAGTGGGTCATGAAGTGACTGAAGTTGTGAGTCAAGGCACTCACATCTTCATTCACTCCTTGAAGAGTGTGGTCGATCTCCCCAACGTGCTGGTTGAGCTGCTGGAATTCCTGATAGGGGACATAGTCGTACCCCTACTATGGCTGGTTGGGCCGCGGGTCCCAAGCTCCCCTTACTGCTGCTGCTGTCCCTCCCAAGCAGGGTTGTGCCCCTACTTGTCCTCATTCTCTTGCTCATCCTCATCATGCTGCCCTCCTTCTTCATCTTCCTCTTCATCAGGCTGAAGTTCGGCCATGATGTCCATCACTTGGTCCTTGGTGATGATCCAAGTGTCCTTATGCACAATCGAGAAGGCTTGGGGACAAGGAAACGGAACCTGATCGCCTTGTGCATTATCAAGATAACTAAATTGATAGTCTCGAAGCCTCCAGTTAGCTTGGTAAACACCAAGGAAGCCACAAGAAGTTAAATATTTGACGTCCATAAGCTTGTAACCGTCAATAAATTGCATAATAGTAAGTGTAATATTTAATGCATGGGAAAGGTGGGTTACTAATTCACCAATGTGAATATCACCTTTGATCTTGTTACTTTGGTGGCGAAAGTGTTGGATGAGTAGATCTGCAGGATTGGGGCTTTGTGTCACAGTGGGAAAAAGAGCCTTGGCGATCATTGCCATGTCCGCATTAGCCATGGAACCAGTATCACCTCTCCCTAATAGAGTGTTGGCGAGTGATACGTCCATTTTGCATCACTATTCTATGTCTTAATTCACTATTATTCATTGATATATTTCGTATTGAGAGGTGATACTTATGTTATTTCATCTGTTTTTGCATGGTTGATGACTTTTGGAGCATGGACCGCTGAAGTCAGGATTCTGATGGAAAAGGTGCTGCTTGGAGGCAAAATTCGTGAAGATCAGAAAATCCGGGAAAATATACAGAAAATTCTATTTTTCCAGAAGACTCAAGATGCCAGAAGATGGAGTGGAGGTGGGCCACAGGGGGCCCACACCACCCCATGGCGCGGGCAAGCCCAGGCCGCGCCAGGGAGTGGTGTGGCCACCCTGGCCTACTCCAGCCTCTCCCCTCTGGCGTATATCTTCCTCCCGAAACCCTAAGACTCGGAGAGCGACCATAGAAAGATTTCGCCGCCTCTGCGGGGCGGAAAACACCGAGAGAGAAAGATCTCTCTGGCAGACAGATTTCTGCCAAGGGAATTCCTTCCCGGAGAGGCGAGATCATCGCCATCAACACCACCATCAAGCTGGACTTCATCGGGATCATCATAATCATCACCACCATCATCACCATCTCCATATTGCGGTAACAATTGAGTTGAATCTTGCATTAGTTCATAGGGGAAACTTTCCTGGTGTTGATTACTCTTTGTAGTTGATGCTATTGAGTGAACCATTGAATTATTGTTTATGTTCAGATTGTTATACATCATTATTCCATCTCTGATCATGATTCATATGATGTCTTGTGAGTAGTTCGCTTTGTTCTAGAGGACATGGGAGAAGTCTTGTTGTTAGTAGTGGAGTTGTGTTGAGAAAGATTCAATAGATTGTTATTTAAGTTGTGGTGTACTTCTTCTAGTGGTGTCATGTGAACGTCGACTACATGACACTTCACCTATATGGGCCTAGGGGAATGCATTGTGTATTTGGCTACTAATCGTAGGGGTTGCCGGAGTGACAGAAACCTGAACCCCCGTTAGGAAACCATTGCACAAGGGACGTAAGGGTCTTAGAGTTTAAAGCTGTGGTTAGGTTTTACCTTAATTACTTTCTTGTACTTACGGATGTTTGCAAGGGGTTTTAATCACAAGTATGTATTAAGTCTTGGATGGGACGGTACATTAGCACAGGTTCACCCACACAACACTTAGCAAGCTAGAGAAGATTAATCGACTATATGAAGCGAAAGCACTTGACAGTCTTCCCTTGTGTCCTCGAGAACGTTTGGTCATCTATAGAAATACAACCGGCTTGTCCTTTGCTGCATAAAGGATTGGGCCACTTGCTGCATTCATTCTTAATATCTTTTGTTTACTCGTACTTTGTTTACTTGCTTTATTGAAAACCCCTAAAAATCCGTTTGCTAAGTATTTGCAGAGAATTCCCGATCCATACCACTAGCCAGCACCTTCTGCTCCTTGTTGGGTTCGACACTCTTACTTATCGAAAATACTGCGATACACCCCCTATACTTGTGGGTCATCAAGAATATTTTCTGGCGCCGTTGCTGGGGAGTGAAGCGCTATTGGAGAGTGGAACTGGTAAAGGAACTTCTACTGTGAGTATTGTTTACTTCTGCTAGTTGCTTTATTTTTGTTATGGATAATTCGCTGAGTTTCTTATTTGGTAATGCTACTACCACTGCTAAGGTAGTAGATAAGCCACCACCTGCTGAGAAAGATGTTTTCAAAATACCTACAAGAATTATTGATCGTGTTATGGATAACTACTATGTTGGGCATGGAACTGTCCATCCCGGTGATCATTTACTCTTTATACACGAATTATGCGGGTTGTTCAAGTGTGCAGGTATTACTACAGATCAAGTTAAGAAGAAGTTATTCTCATTATCACTGAAAGGAAGAGCTGAGGAATGGTATAAGCTGCTGAAGAATGGTCAAGCTCTGGAATGGGAGGAAATAGTGCCTCTCTTTTATTCAAAGTTTTAGCCTCCTAGTGAGATTCATAAAGATCGGAATCAAATATACAACTTTTGGCCTCTTGATGGAGAGAGTACAGCTCAAGCTTGGGGGAGATTGAAGTTACTAATGCTCAAATGTCCCATTCATGAGCTCCCCAACAATATTATTATCAATAACTTTTATGCAAGGCTCCCTCTACATGACAAGGATTTATTAGATGCTTCTTGTGCTGGATCATTCACTCGTATGGAAGAAGTTAAATGGGACCTTCTAGATGGTATTCAAGACTACTGAAGCTTGGGAGAATGACAAAGGTAGAAAGTCAGGTATGAATTATGATTATGAATGCATTGAATCTTTTATGGGAACTGACAACTTTCAAAATATTAAAAATGATTATGGTCTAGACTCTCAAGCTATTGCTTTTTATTTTAAGGCTTTTGCTTCCTACATTGAAGTGCCTAAAAAGGAGTGGAATACGTATCATGAGCCTTATAAAGATATTGCTAAGAGTGTTCCTGCAAGAAATACTGAAGTTTATACTGCTAATCATGTTTTACCTGAACCTTATATTGAGAAAATGCCTTTTCCAGTTAAGGTAAAGGAACATTCTATGATAGCTAGTATGGTTAATGAAAGTATGAGTAAAGCTATTAAACCTGATAAACAAATGGTTGATGAACCTATAATAGCAAATGTGAAAGACTTTGTTGCTAAATATGAAAAAGAGGGACACACTATCCTTTGTAAGGATACCTCTAATATTGTTTCACAAAGTAGTGTTATGAGAGCTAGTATTCCTGTGTTTTCTGTTAGAATAAGTGATCATTGCTATGATAGTCCTTGTGATAGCTATATTGTTAAGTTTATGCATGATACTGAAAGTTATTACGAGAGAGGTAAAAGTGTCCTTATGCATCTTAATAATATCAAGTTTCCTCATTTTATGCTGAAAGTTTTTATATTGTGTTTCTTTTGCCTTCTTATGCAAGTTGCCCTTGGTTTCAATAACTTGTTTGTTTACAAAATCCCCTTGCATAGGAAGTGGGTTAGACTTAAATGTGTGGGTGTTTTTGCTTCTTAATGCTCTCTTTCGCTTCAATTCATATCCCTATGAGAGCTTCTTCAAAATTATCATGCCCATCTTAATGGCTATAAAGAAAGAGCTTTATGGGAGACAACCCAATTTGTTTTTGCTTTCAGTTTGTTTTTGTTTCTTTGAGTGTTGGAAGTTATTACTTCGGTAATAACCGTTCCTTATCCATTTTGTTTGGTTTTTGTGTCAAGATCAACCTCTAATGAGAGAGAAGTAATATTTGGGAAAGTTGCTGTCCCAAAACAGTTTTTTTGTGTTTCACCGTAAAAATTCGTGAGAGATCTATGTATGTCGGATTGAGCTGTAATTATTTTTACTTCTGCCCCAGGTTGTTATTTAACTTTCGTTAGTTTTGCACTTTTTGATTTGAGCAACAGAAGATTTTCGAAAAAAATGATCTTTACCTGCTGGTCTGTTTTGACAGATTTTGCCAATCTTGCATTTGCTTCTTTATTCGATTTCCTTTTTGAATTCTTTTTGGGTTTTCGGAAGGAGTTGCTGCAGTAGCTTCTGTTTGATGGTTTTTCAGTTGAAGTTGGACTCAAAAGGTTTTATCACTTCACTTATACTAATATTGCTAATAAGAATTATGTGAAGTTTTGTGTGGAAGAAATTTCCAGGAAGTGGAGACAATGGTGTAATAAGGAAGAGAAAGGTTTTATGACTCATGTAATAAGTATATGAAGATGAAGATATCGATGATATTCAAGTGATAACTCCGGAAGGATCTACTAGATACCAAATTCAGAGACCTGCAGAGTCCGTATTCAAATAGGTAACGGTTCTGGTAAGAAAAGTTCCGCGAAAATACAATCCAACTATATTTTTGCAGTTTTCAGTCAATAAGGAAAGCTACGAAGCGAAAAAGGTACGGAAACGGAGCCAGGGTGGCCCACACCACCCTATGGCACGGGTCCACCCCTGGCCACGCCACCATGTGGTGAGGCCACTCCGGACTCCGCCTCCGACTTGTTTTCTTCTAGTACCTTCCTTTTGATATGAAACTTCATAATATATAACCCCCCAGATCCCCCGAGGTTCGTATATCGTGTTTTCATCGTGTTTTTGTTTCGATCTGTTTCTGTCAGGATATACTCTTTGAGAGCTTAGAAGCACAATGGTGTCCGCCAAGGAGCAAGGGAAGGAGCCCATGGAGGAAGACCTCCAAGACCCCAGGAAGGAGAAGGAGATCAAGAGTGAAGGTGAAGAGGAGGCACAACACACCGGCACTACCATTGCAAGCATCGGAGTGGTGGCAAATCCATCCATTGGAGGGAAGCCTCCTCATCACCATTCAGATCCCTGGTCACTTCCTCCACGCACCAAGAATCCTTTCCACACTCTTATCCATGAGCATCAATACCAGAATATGCCCAAGGAGAAATTACCCTCTAATTGGGATTTGCCTCGTTCTAGCCATGCAGGAAAAGAAGACTTCAAGGAGGAAGAGTGGGGAAAGAATAGCAAGAGCTGGAATTCTCAACACGACATGATCATGAGCCGCATTGAGCAAAATTCACAGCTGATTCGTAATCTCACCTTCGAGATTGAGGACTTGGGGAAACTGATCAGAGACCTCATTGAGAGTATACCACCACCACCTAAGGAGTAATTCGTCATCAGGTTTGGCATCCCCTTGGTTTGTTCCAAGCTTGGGGGAGTGCCGTGGTATCACATCACTATCTTCTATCTTTTTACCTTATTAGTAGAGTCATATCATGAATAGAGGAGTTATTATGTAGTATGGTTTGCATTATGGAAGTGTCCCCTTTCTCGTTAGATTTGTATCCCTTGGTGTGAGTTTCCGTTATGGAATATTAATGAGAAGTTCTATCATTCACTCTTTTGCATAGCTTATATTAGTTTTCAATTCGTGGTTATATGATTGATCTTGTTGTTCGTATTGGTAGCACTTTGGGATCTTTGAGTTAATTTAGTTGGTTTTGGCAAACCTGGCTCGGTCAGTAGCAACACCCTTTTTGAGAGTTGAAAAGAAAAAGATAGAAGTACTCGAGAGAAATAATTTCATCATCTTTCTTTCTTGATTTGCTCATAAGTTTAGTATTCTCTAGTTAAGATCTTTTGTGCTTCCAAGGAAGATTGCATGTTTGTCTTTATCACTTGTATGTCTGTTTGTTTCCTTCAACTCTTGTACATGCTACCTAGCCTTGCTAGCCAAAAACCTGTACTGAGAGGGAATTCTTATCGTGCATCCACCTCCTTTAAACCAAAACCTTTGCCATTTGTGTCCACCATACCTACCTAGTAGCATTATTGCTATTCCAAGTAAATTCTTGTTTTGTCTACCTCCCAAATTAAACTTGTTATGAGAAATTTAGTGATTAAAGCTCTCACGAACTTGATGGCACACTTTATTTTCCGCACTTAATAAACCTGAACCATTGTGAACTCTCCATGAAAGTTATATGCTTGCAAATTATAGGCTAGGGATTAGCAGAACCGTGCTGTCACAGGGAATGCTTTCAACACTTGTAAATATATACCCAGTTGCTACCTTGCTCTTTTGTTTGCGGATGTCGTCGGTGTGAAATAAAAGGGGAGCTTGTAAGTCCATGGAGTTATGTATGTGTGTTAGAGAAACGCCTGGGCCGCTGGTCTAATCCATGCTGACATGGTGGAAACCTGTAGCGTAACCATAATGATATCTATGAAGCATTCTTCTTATAAAAAAAGAGAGATATAGCTATTGAGAAAAAGAAAAGAAAAAAAAGAGAGAGATACTATGAAAAGAGGAAAGAGAGAAAAAAGTACCATTTTCCCATGCTAAATAAGAAGATTGCTGAGATACTCATTGTCTGCTTGCCTTGTCATTTTGATATGGGGATTCTTCCGTATCATCGGGCAAGGGGTACCCCGTTGGCGGTTCTTAATGATATGCACATACTTACGATGACAAGAACTTACCGGTAAGTAAAGTTGAGTAGCATGAGGAGCGGCCCTCGTACTCAAGGGACTTGGGATTTTCAGTTTATAGTTTGTCAAGCATATAACTCAGATTGGACCTCACTTTAACCTTAATCACCTAAAGATGCCTATGATAGGGGCAATGAGAGCTGAAAGCTAGTAAGTATCATAATTTTTGGGAGATCTTTATGAGACTTGTAATCCCTGCTTCCCTCTTTAAAGGGCCTTTCTTTTACTCTGTAGTTGAGTCAGTAAACCTATTCCCTTCTATCTCAGCAAGTATTTTTAGTTGATGTGTTTCATTCATTCATATGATGATTTATTCAATCATGTTTCTTATGTTCCTTGTTTTTCATATTGCTCTTATCTTGAAGTCTACTACTTTGAAATCTTTCATTGAAAAACCAGCTATTTGTGAACTCCAGCAAATTATCAACTATTCTTCGACCAAGAGCTAAGTTTGCCACTACCAATGATGTTTTACTATATGTATCTTTATTGTGTTTTCTTTACTCATTGCAAGTTGAGTTGTATAATAGTGAGTTGTCTTCTATTATGATCTATGTATTTGATGAATGTGGTGCTTCTTGTCCGTATTCTTTTATCGACTCTTCACTCCATAAATCTGAGGTCATGTTTATCAAGCTCAGTTTCGCTTGGGGACAAGCGAAGTCTAAGCTTGGGGGAGTTGATACGTCCATTTTGCATCACTATTCTATGTCTTAATTCACTATTATTCATTGATATATTTCGTATTGAGAGGTGATACTTATGTTATTTCATCTGTTTTTGCATGGTTGATGACTTTTGGAGCATGGACCGCTGCAGTCAGGATTCTGATGGAAAAGGTGCTGTTTGGAGGCAAAATTCGCGAAGATCAGAAAATCCGGGAAAATATATGGAAAATTATATTTTTCTAGAGGACTCAAGATGCCAGAAGATGGAGTGGAGGTGGGCCACAGGGGGCCCACACCACCCCATGGCGCGGGCAAGCCCAGGCCGCGTCAGGGAGTGGTGTGGCCACCCTGGCCCACTCCAGCCTCTCCCCTCTGGCGTATATCTTCCTCCTGAAACCCTAAGACTCGGAGACCGACCATAGAAAGATTCTGCCGCCTCTGCGGGGCGGAAAACACCGAGAGAGAAAGATCTCTCCAGCAGACAGATTTCTGACGGGGAATTCCTTCCCGGAGAGGGGAGATCGTCGCCATCAACACCACCATCAAGCTGGACTTCATCGGGATCATCATCATCATCATCACCACCATCATGACCATCATCACCATCTCCATATTGCTGTAATAATTGAGTTGAATCTTGCATTAGTTCATAGGGGAAACTTTCCCGGTGTTGATTACTCTTTGTAGTTGATGCTATTGAGTGAACCATTGAATTATTGTTTATGTTCAGATTGTTATACATCATTATTCCATCTCTGATCATGATCCATATGATGTCTTGTGAGTAGTTCGCTTTGTTCTTGAGGACATGGGAGAAGTCTTATTGTTAGTAGTGGAGTTGTGTTGAGAAAGATTCAATAGATTGTTATTTAAGTTGTGGTGTACTTCTTCTAGTGGTGTCATGTGAACGTCGACTACATGACACTTCACCTATATGGGCCTAGGGGAATGCATTGTGTATTTGGCTACTAATCGTAGGGGTTGCCGGAGTGACAGAAACCTGAACCCCCGTTAGAAAACCATTGCACAAGGGACGTAAGGGTCTTAGAGTTTAAAGCTGTGGTTAGGTTTTACCTTAATTACTTTCTTGTACTTACGGATGTTTGCAAGGGGGTTTAATCACAAGTATGTATTAAGTCTTGGATGGGACAGTACATTAGCACAGGTTCACCCACACAACACTTAGCAAGCTAGAGAAGATTAATCGACAATATGAAGCGAAAGCACTTGACAGTGTTCCCATGTGTCCTCGAGAACGTTTGGTCATCTATAGAAATACAACCGGCTTGTCCTTTGCTGCATAAAGGATTGGGCCACTTGCTGCATTCATTCTTACTGTCTTTTGTTTACTCGTACTTTGTTTACTTGCTTTATCGAAAACCCCTAAAAATCCGTTTGCTAAGTATCTGCAGAGAATTCCTGATCCATACCACTAGCCAGCACCTTTTGCTCCTCGTTGGGTTCGGCACTCTTACTTATCAAAAATACTGCGATACACCCCCTATACTTGTGGGTCATCATCGAGGAACAAGGTGTAGTAACGAATGGTGGGGTTCTGAATGGTGGACATCTTCTTCTGGTAGAATTTGGTGCCACCATTAACAGAAATAGCCTCCCAAGTTTCTCCGCTTATGACGCTATAAAGGTTACTAACAGTAGGCTCCCCAACATGAGGGAAACTGAAAGCATCACAAAATTGTTCAAAATTTTTCTCATAGTGTTGTCTGTTCATGGTGAATCTTACCGTGCACATATTCTCCCTATGGTCGTCGTAGAAGGAGGCACGGAACTCATAGGTAAGCTCGGCGTAGGTGTCGTGGCTTGCGAAGCCAAGTACCGTTAGCCCGGCCTTGTTACACATGAGGTCGAAGTCTTCCTTCAACCCCGCCATGGTGAGAAAGCTATGGTCGGCCCAATGTGTGGGTAGAATCCTCCTCGATGAGACCATGGCCAACTTGGGGTTGCGCTCGGCTTAGGACCCTGAGCTCGAGACCTCACCACGTTGGCGCCTGCTCTTGCGAAAGATGTTACCGATTTTGTTCATCGTGATGCACTGAAAAATTTCACCATAAAACCTTAGGCATATAGTTTCTACATGATATATAAACGATCCTACAAGGAAAAATTCAATCCTAACATGAGAAATCAATAGGAAAAACAAAATAAGCTTGAGTTCATCCACTAGATCAATGTGAGAGGTTCAACCATGGAAATCTGAAAATAAAGCATGGATAGGGAGAGAAACATACTGATATGTTGATTCCCCCACTCAAACAAATGAAATCTGCGAAGAATCAAGAATTCTAGGTGGATTTTGAGAGGTTTGGAAAGAGAATATGAGAGAAATAATGAAGAGGGGTGAAAGACCTAACCATCCTGGTGCAATTTTGTGGTCGCACCAAACTATACGGACGGAACTATACATGCGGGTGATATTGTTCCGCTCGTATAGTTGCGGCGGTGCCACCAACTAGGGTTTCTTTACGTGGAAAACAGCTATACGGATACAACTATACGGTTGGATCGCAATGATCCTGCCATATAGTTGGTTGTTAAACCGTCTCTACCCTCGAGATAAATTTCGAAAACAAGCATCGATATCTATACGACCAGAACTATACGGCCGAAATTTTTATTCCCGCCGTATAGTTTGTCGTTAAATTCTCAGTACCTTTGGGATAAATTTCTAAGAGAGTGATACGTCGTAAACGTATCTATAATTTTTGATACTCCATGCTTGTTTTATATCAAATTTCTTATGTTTTGTTTACACTTTGAGGTATTTTTATACATTTTCTGAAACTAACATATTAACAAGATGACGCAGGGCTAGTTGCCTGTTTTCTGCTGTTTTTGGTTTTAGAAAAGCTAGTAAGGAAATATTCTTGGAATTGGATAGGACAAAAGCCAAAGTCAATATTTTACCAGAAGGAACATGGAGTCCGAAGGGCAGCCGAAGTGGGGCACGAGGTGGCCACACCTAGGTCTCTCGCGACCACCCCTATGCGCGCCGCCTATCACATCCCAAAATTTTACAAATTTTGAAATGTGAAAATTTTAAAGCAAGAAAGAGAATCAAGTCCTTGGAAATTCATAGGAAATTCTATGGAAATTCATAGGCCGATCGAAGGAATCACCTTCTTCTTCCTCGAGTTCACGTACAGAGAGCACCAGCCTTACCAGTTCAGGGCTGTACTCCTTCCTGTCCTTCCACCATGCATTCCAATAACTTTTTCCCTTCGAATCCAATATAAAAGTTGTTCATAATTTAGTGGAGGTTCCATTTAGGGAAGTAATTTTCCACTTAGTCGACTTAATAGTTCAGACCGACGCGGTGAACTGAATGCCAATCGTGGGCATCCGACTCTCGATCTCCCTCCACAGCCTATATAATGACGAACAGAAGAGAGCATCATCTTTACCTCTTTCTCCTCCATCACTTTCGTTCTCAGATATTCTCCAGAGGAGCTCTGTAGATCACATACCGACCATGCCAAGATCAGACTAAAACCGGAGTTCATCGCTGGATTGTGTCACTTTAGGTAAGCCCCTCGTAGATTCCTACTACCAGACGACTGTTCTGGATGTTGCCTATCTCCAGGACATCATGTTTCACCTTCTTGTTGCAGTTGACCGCGATGCCTGACATCGTACATCACTCTAGCCGTGGATTTCCGCTGCCACTGGAGACGAAAAATCTATTCATCACATCCACGACCACCGCCTCGACGTCCTCTACGCCGTCCACGTCTTCTTCAACTCCGGATATGTTCCTAGTGACGAGAACGGCAAAGCCAAGTCCGTGTTCGCCATTCCGGCGATCTTTCCGGCGACATTTTCTGGTGAGGCTTCCTGATCCGTTTGATCTTAATCTAACGGCCACCAATAGATCACTTAACGAAGGGGTATCGACCAATACAAAGCTGCCACTTGTCATCTATTATTCTATTTTCGGACTTCTAGACATAAGAACATTGTCAAACTTCAAAAACCCATAACTTTCTAACCGCCGATCAGAAAATTACAAACTTTATGTCTACGGATTCAAAAAAATGAGAAGAATGCAATGGAACAATAATTTGGTACTTTTAGCTCCGTTAAAGTCATTGTTTTTGCAGAACTATTTGTAGAGTAAATTGGCTATAAAAATTGTTCTATAATTTATTTTTGGGTGAATCTTTTTGCTATGGATTGCAAATTGAACCCTCTGTCCAGTAAGACAAAAATATAAATTTAGTTTAGTATAAATAATACCGTGGCAATTATTTAGTGAGAATGGCCTTTCCAAATGTTACAAAATATTGCTAATTGTTATAATTGCACAAATGGTTGCATTTGTAATCTTGCAAATATAAAATGTTCAGAAAGCACTTAGTAATGTTCAGAACCTTATTATAACAATTTGTACAATAAAAATTGCCATCTTACATGCTTGCATGTTTTGCATGATTTTTGTATTGCCATTAGTGTTGATTTTGTGCATGCTTTGTCTTGGTTGTTTTGTTTGATACATTGTGTGGATTGTCAAGTGTGTTATTGCGAAGAGTGTACCAACACGACTAACTACTAAGGCAAGTGGAACTATCATCCATGTCCTACTATTTTCATTACACTTAGTGGAATTTTGTAGTATGCATGATAGGACTACTATGATACTATGCTATGATATGTCCTATTAAGATATCCTTTATATCTTCCTTAGTGGAAACAACGTAGTTGTAGTATGCTTAGCCCTGCTATAGCTTCGGGGTGGATATCATGGTATGATTATATGAAGTGTTGGAAAATATATATTTTTTATAATAAAACAAGTACTCAATGAATCACTTGGGTAGAATATGGATACTCAGTTGTGAATAAGGTGGCAACGAAGGGAACCATATCTATAGCTATCTCTTTCGTGTGTGCACTAGAAGAATACCACCCTGGGACTTAGAGATTGGACATGTTTCTTGTACAGTGGCTTCCATGTACAACCACATGCTAAATGGGCTCTGGCTTAGTCAATTACATAGCGGAAGACCCTTGCATTGGTACTTCTACAGAGGGACTAGCATTATGTATTTGGATGCAGATCCTTGCATTGGTACCCGTAGACGTGCTAGCACTATGTATTGGGAGGACTTCTATGAAAAGACTTTGTCACATTCTCGATCTACCGGTACTCCATCTTGGTGTGTACTAATCCAGCGGCCACTGGTGGTGTCAAGACGAGATTGTGTCATGTGGGTAAAGTGTACAACTTATGCAGAAGATCAAATTCTAAGTACTTAGCCGTGTGCCCGGTTACGGACAACTCTGAGCAACTAAGGCCTGAAGCTATGGAAGATCTCGACATTCGAATTTCTCAAAGTAAAACTTGATGGTGTCAACAAGGGATTAGAAGAACTTGGAGTCTGCCAAGGAGTTCAGAAAGTTGTTGAAAGATGAAAAGTATTTTACAAACATAGGATAAAGCCATATTGCTTTCTGCAAATGAGCCTAAATTCTACTTAGCCAAATATGCATGTAGTGATAGTCCAACTTATATTCACAAACTAGTGACACTTGCCAATACATTCAAAGTATTGACCCTTTGTGGCTGCGACCTATCATGTTGCGGGTTATTCTATTGATGAGTGAGGATTGATGATAGGGGTTACGAGTCTTCACTCAACATGTTTGCCTGTGGCACATGAAGATGAAGGACTCCATGCTTTACTTGTATTCTGTTGCTTTGTAATAAGATATCATATGGCTATGAGATTGTAATGAAGTATTCATATTCTGGATCATGCGATGTAATTTGACCTTTGTATCTTGATATTACATCTTATACTGTGGGTGTTAGCTATTTGATCCAGTGACAAGCACTGTAATCATAGGGATTCGAACCAAGACAGGTTCGGGTCTTAACAGATGGTATCAGAGCATTGTGTTGCATGTAGGTTCGTAACCCTAGGAATTGGACAAACCCCTTGTTAGGAATGAACTTATAATTTTATACTTCGTAGATTTTCTCGTATACCTTGATCATTCTATACTGAATCTCTTCTCCTTCAAATATGTAGAGGACCAACCTTTGCTTTCTCTACGGACCTTGAAGATGGATCAGGTCAACAAGAAGTTCAAGATAGAAGTTTCTACAAAACCTCGAGCTTGCAAAATATGTGGAGAAGTAGGCCACACCTCTAAGGAACATCAAGATCAATGTCCCTTTTGTGATCACAACCATCCAGTTGGAGAATGCCCCATATCTCAAGTCACGTGTTTCCTATGTGAAGGAACCAACCACATTCCTGCCAAGTGCCATTTCGACTTCATAGTGCATCAAGTGAAAGAACAAGTCAAGGATGGAATGTATCAAGCTCTCAGGAAGATAGAAGAAAACCTTAGCCATATCACCTGCTTCAAATGCAAGAAAGAAGGACACAATATCAATGAATGCCTAGACAAGGAACTTCAAGAAAACCACACCAACCCTTCAAGGAAAAGGACCCGAGACATGACAAAAGTGTTTTGCCATCACTGCCGGAAGATAGGACACTTCATCGATGATTGCCCAACTCAAAAGAGAGCTCCCACTGTTGTTATCATAGTGCAACCCATGAGACATTAGATTGCCTACCAACTATCATATTCGAGTTATCGATATCGTGTTAGCGTACGGATCATACCGACCTATGTGGTGTGACTATACTAGGTTGCTTGTTTCAAGAGAACTTGTTGTTTTCTTCTATAATGAGTTAAACTCAGAAGTTGCTAAGTGAATGGTTGCTTGATGAATGTTTGATTGAACTGGTTTGTTTTGGGTTGAGTGTGTTAGAACATCCTTAGATCTATCTATCTATCATTACTTATCCCTACTAAACCAACAGATGCCTCCGAGACGCGCCAACAACCACGATAACAATGGAGACAACAGCAACAATGGAAATTAGATGCAACAGATGATGACTGCACAAACTCAGCTGATTAGATGATGACACAATTCATGGCAACCATCAATAATCACAATCAGAACAATCATAACAATAATAACCAGAATGACAATCCACCACCTCTCGATATGCTCACTAGATTTTTAAGGTTGAGACCTGCAAAGTTCTCTGGTAATTCTGATCCAATGGTAGCTGATGACTGGTTACGTTCAGTGAACAGGGATCTAGTGACTGTTGGATGCTCTGATGCTGAGAAAGTGAAATTTGCAGCGCACTTGCTTGAAGGCCCTGCAGCTACATGGTGGGACAACTTTCAAGTCACTCACCCCATTAAAGAAGTGACTTGGGAAATATTTGAAGATGGTTTCCGCACCAATCATATCTCTTCAGGCATGATGAGTCTGAAGAAGAAGGAGTTTCACAACCTTAAACAACGTCACCGCAGCGTCGCTGAATATATTGAGGATTTCAACAATCTGTCACGTTATGCTCCGGATGATACTGACAGTGATGCTAAGAGGAAGGAAAAGTTCCTAGATGGACTGAATGATGAACTTTCCATGCAATTATCAGTTTCTTATGTTCCAACTTATCAATCACTTTGTGACAAAGCTAGAATTTTAGAGAGTAAGAAGGATAAAGTTGAGAACAGGAAGAGGAAGCATAGCTTTGAAAAATATCACTCAGGATCATCACAGAAGATGCGTTCATTCAGAAAGGACAATGGGGATTTTGGATCACATCAGCATGAAGGAAATGGACATAATCACCATCATCACAAGAATCACCACACCAACAATGGAAGTGGTAGTAACAATGTGAATGGTACTAACAATGGAGATAACCTTGGTCAGAACCAACATAATGATCCCAAGAAGGACATTAGCCAGTTGCAGTGTTACAATTGTAAGCAACTTGGACACTATGCATCAGGCTGTCCTGAGAAGAAGAAGAATAAGAATGTTGGAGACTCTAATGGGAGCAATTCCAATGTGACCCAGAAAGGACGTGTGAACCACATCAACATGTATGGAACCCTTGAAGAACTAGATGATGTGGATGGTAAGATTTAACTAACTCGGTTCAGTGGTATAAGAATATCGAGATGAATAAATGTTAACAACCTTTGGATGTTAATCATTAAACTCTTAACCAAGTGAACCATCGAATGCAACCCTACAAAGTTTCCTTTTAAGGGTGGTAGGACCCTAGTTATCCTAAAAGCCAACCTAATATTTCTAGCCTTCTCGAATCTCGGGACAAGGTTCCTTTTAAGGGTGGTAGTCTATCACATCCCAAAATTTTACAAATTTTGAAATGTGAAAATTTTAAAACAAGAAAGAGAATCAAGTCCTTGGAAATTCATAGGAAACAATTTTTTTTGACTATTTAATATAACTCCTCTAAAACCGAAGTCAAATAGAATGAATCTTGTTTAAGAAGTGGTGTGCAAGTTTTCAAAACCTCAAAATCATGAAGCATGCATGAGCATCTTGACTTGGTTGCATTTTAAAAAAAATAAGAGAAGTGGAAATTGGTTTCACCCTATTTGGAAACCTAAATCAAAAGTTATGGATTTTATAAGATAAATAAATAAGAAAATCAAATCGTATTGCATTTGTGCAATATTTTAAATCCATTGAAAAATCAAATTTAAATAGTACCAAAATATTCTAATTCTAATAATCTTTGGACCGTTACTCTGTTTAAAATATCTGAGTAGGTTTGAAACCTTTTTGAATCAAATTGTATTTAAAATCAAATAAAAACAAAATAGAAAAAGAAAAGAAGAAATCGGTTAAGGAAGAAAAAAAGGAAGCCCACAGCAATCCAGCACATAGCCCAACCGGTCAGCCCTCCATCCCTCCATTTTTTTCTCCCGTTCATTTTTCTTGTTGGGCCGATTCAGCCAAGCCCATGTAAGCCGATCGAACTAGTCACCTTCTTCCTGGAGTTCACGTACACAGAGAACAAGCGTTACTAGTTCAGGGCTGTATTCCTTCCTCTCCTTCCACCATCCATTCCAATAACTTTTTCCCTTTGAATCCAATATAAAAGTTGTTCATAATTTAGTGGCGGTTCCATTCAGGAAAGTAATTTTCCACTTAGTCGACTTAATAATTCAGACCGACGCGGTGAACTGAATGCCAATCGTGGGCATCTGACTCTCAATCTCCCTCCACAGCCTATATAAGGATGAACAGAAGAGAGCATCATCTTTACCTCTTTCTCCTCTATCACTTTCGTTCTCAGACATTCTCCAGAGGAGCTCTGTAGATCACATACCGACCATGCCAAGATCTGACTAAAACCAGAGTTCATCGCTAGATTGTGTCACTTTAGGTAAGCCCCTCGTATATTCCTACTACCAGACGACTGTTCTCGATGTTGCCTATCTCCAGGACATCATGTTTCATCTTCTTGTTGCAGTTGACCGTGAAGCCCGGCATCGTACGTCACTCCAGCCGTGGATTTCCGCCGCCACTAGAGACGAAAAATCTATTCATCACATCCACGACCACCGCCTCAATGTCCTCTATGCCATCCATGACTTCTTCAACTCCGGATACGTTGCTAGCGACGAGAACGACAACGCCAAGTTCGCACCCGCCATTCCGGCGATCTTTCCAGCGACATTTTCCGGTGAGGCTTCCTGATCCGTTTGATCTTAATCTAAGGGCCACCAATAGATCACTTAACGAAGGGGTATCGACCAATACAAAGCTGCCACTTGTAATCTATTATTCTATTTTCGGACTTCTAGACATAAGAACATTGTCAAACTTCAAAAATCCATAACTTTCTCACCGCTGATCGGAAAATTACAAACTTTATGTCTACGGATTCAAAAAATGAGGAGAATGCAATGGAACAATAATTTGGTACTTTTAGTTCCCTTAAAGCCATTGTTTTTGCAGAACTATTTATAGAGTAAATTGGCTATAAAAATTGTTCTATAATTTATTTTTGGGTGAATCTTTTCGTGATGGATTGCAAATTGAACCCTCTGTCCAGTAAGACAAAAATATAAATTTAGTTTAGTATAAATAATAATGTGGCAATTATTTAGTGAGAATGGCCTTTCCAAGTGTTACAAAATATTGCTAATTGTTATAATTGCACAAATAGTTACATTTGTAATTTTGCAAATATACAATATTCAGAAAGCACTTAGTAATGTTCAGAACCTTATTATAACAATTTGTACAATAAAAATTGCCATCTTACATGCTTGCATATTTTGCATGATTTTTGTATTGCCATTAGTGTTGATTTTGTGCATGCTTTGTCTTGGTTGTTTTGTTTGATACATTGTGTGGATTGTCAAGTGTGTTACTGCGAAGAGTGTACCAACACGACCAACTACTAAGGCAAGTGGCACTATCATCCATGTCCTACTATTTTAATTACACTTAGTGGAATTTTGTAGTATGCATGATAGGACTACTATGATACTATGCTATGCTATGTCCTATTAAGATATCCTTTATATCTTCCTTAGTGGAAACAACATAGCTGTAGTATGCTTAGCCCTGCTATAGCTTCAGGGTGGATATCATGGTATGATTATATGAAGTGTTGGAAAATATATGTTTTATATTATAAAACAAGTACTCAATGAATCACCTAGGTGGAATATGAATACTCAGTTGTGAATAAGGTGGCAACGATGGGAACCATATCTATGGCTATCTCTTTCGTGTGTGCACTAGAAGAATACCACCCTGGGACTTAGATATTGGATATGTTTCTCGTGTAGTGGCTTCCGTGTACAACCACATGCTAAATGGGCTCTGGCTAAGTTAATTACGTAGCGGAAGACCCTTGCATTGGTACTTCTACAGAGGGACTAGCATTATGTATTTGGAAGCAGATCCTTGCATTGGTACCCGTAGACGTGCTAGCACTATGTATTGGGAGGACTTCTATGGAAAAACTTTGTCACATTCTCGATCTGCCAGTACTCCATCTTGGTGTATACTAATCCAGCGACCACTGGTGGCGTCAAGACGAGATTGTGTCATGTGGGTAAAGTGTACAACTTATGCAGAAGATCAAATTCTAAGTACTTAGCCGTGTCCCCGGTTACGGACAACTCTGAGCAACTAAGGCCTGAAGCTATGGAAGATCTCAACATTCCAATTTCTCAAAGTAAAACTTGATGGTGTCAACAAGGGATTAGAAGAACTTGGAGTTTGCCAAGGAGTTCAGAAAGTTTTTGAAAGATGAAAAGTATTTTACAAACATAGGATAAAACCATATTGCTTTCTACAAATGAGCCTAAATTCTACTTAGCCAAATATGCATGTAGTGATACTCCAACTTATATTCACAAACTAGTGACACTTGCCAATACATTCAAAGTATTGACCCTTTGTGGCTGCAACCTATTGAAGGAGATATGCCCTAGAGGCAAATAATAAATAGGTTTTTATTGTCATATCTCAATTAGTTTCATATTGTGCTATAACTGTGCCAAGTAGAAACATTGGTATAGGTGTGGTATGAAGCAACCAAGTCCCTAGTAGCCTCTATTCATACTAGTTCGTTGGTCATGAGGATGATCTGGGTTTCAAGATCATGGGCATTTATGCCAATTAACAACGAGGTCATATCATTGGAGAATGATGTGATGGACATTCCTCGAAGGATTGCAACACGATCAAGTCATATAAGTTCATTGTTGTAATAACTATACCTAGACTCCTTTTCCTTAGACTGTGAGCTCATATTACTCACTATTTCCCGAGGCTGCTTAGACTGCATTAACCGTCATCTAGTAATACGGTGGCCATAAAGGCGTACGTTGGGTATTCCAAAGGAACAGTAGATGACATGTGTCTGCAAGACCGAGATTTGTTCACCCACATGACGGGTAAAGATACATACAGCCATCTTGGTGAGATTACATCCATAAATGTTGCAACATATGACTTGTTCATGGGGATGTAATATCACGGTAACAAGAAAACAAAACTTGTTGTGAACGAGATTGAACAAGGTATGTGATACCAATGATCGGATCTCGGACAAGTCGTATCAAGAAACAGAAGGAATTGGATGCTACATTTAGCAGTTCAAACGACATTATCATCAGGAATGCATAGGGGTCACATGGATATCCCTGGTCCCTCTTTTGATCATTGATAAAGATCATGTCTAGAGCATTCCCGAGCCGTGAGAGGATACACTTAAGGGTACAATGAGAGCGATCATTTGTAAGACAGAATCACATTAGAGAAAGAGAAAGCTGGAATAGTTCTACAGAGAGATCCGAAGTTGTTTTGAGAAAGAATAAAGGACCGGAATCATTCCGGGAAAGATCCGAAGTCGTTCGGAGGAAATCGAAAGGGAACCAAAAGGTGTTTCGGGTCAAGACGGATTTTTTAATATGTATTTACATATTAATTAATGTAATTAATATTAAATATAATATTAAAATCTAATTTGAAGGGGTATTCCACTAATGGGCCAAACTTCCTAGGGAAAAAGGGCCCATGAGGGGAAACCGAAGGAGGGAAGGGCCAAAGGGCCAAGGCCTAGGCGCCTCAAGGGGGCTCACCCGGCCAGCCTAGGGCTGTGCTCAGGGTGGGGCCCACCCCTAGCCGGCCGGCCCATGGCGCCCTAAGGGCCAAGGCCTAGGCGCCTCAAGGGGGCTCACCCGGCCAGCCTAGGGCTATGCGCGGGGTGGGGCCCACCCCTAGCCGGCCGACCCATGGCGCCCTAAGGGCCCATGCGCCTCTCCCTTGAATAGTCCCACATGGGAAACCCAAAGGGGAGGGCACACCCCCTCCCCCTATATAAAGGGGTGCCCATGGGTGGGATGAGACACACCAATATTTGGAGAAGTCCTTTGGTTGATTTCCTCCTTTCCTCTTTCTCTATCCCTTGTGACCCTGGCCCCAAGTTTGGGTTGTCTGAACAAGGCACACATGCAGTACGCCGTTGCGCTGCAGGGATTCCAAGCCGGATATCAACTTCCGCACTCCTGGCGGGATCAGGGAGCCAGAGGTCTCATCATGCACCGGATGTGTACGAAGAGACGAGGTGCAAAACTTGGGGCGCTTCAATGTCGTGAGCCGGAGCTACTGCACGATGAAGAAGGAGCAAGGGGTGACCTGCGAGGAGCTTCGCGACCTTGAGGTCTGATGACCCACAAGTATAAGGGGTGTATCGCAGTATTTTCGAGGGAAGTGAAACCCAATTTATTGATTCGACACAAGGGGAGCCAAACAATATTTATAAGCCTTAACAACTGTGTTGTCAATTCAGCTGCACCTGGAAACAATCTTGCTCACAGCAGTTTATTAGTAGCAACAGTTTTGTAGTAGGAATAGTAAAGTAGCAGCAATAGTAGAAGCAAAGACAGTAGTAACAATAGCAGAAAACAGTAGGATTCGAGTGCGGTAGGCATAGGGATGGATGGACGTGCGTTGCATGGACAAGACAATCCATATAGCAATCAGAACATAGGGCAATTGCAGATAAATAAGATAAAGCATCCAAGTACTAAATAATCGTAGGCATGTGTTCCATATATAGTCATACGTGCTCGCAATGAGAACTTGCGCAACATCTTTTGTCCTACCAGCCCGTTTGCAGCGGGGCCTCAAGGGAACTACTAGCAATTAAGGTGCTCCTTTTAATAGATCACCAGAGCAAAGCATTAACACTCCATGAACACATGTGATCCTCACATCAAAGCCATTCCTTCCGGTTATCCCGATTTTTGTCACTTCGGGGCCTTTGGTTCTAGACAACAACGTGTGTAAACAACTTGTAGGTAAGACCAAAAAAAATACTATCATAATGAATCAATATTCAGATCTGAAATCATGGCACTCGGGCCCTACTGACAAGCATTAAGCATAACAAGTCGCAACAAAGTCAAAAAGCACTAATAGAAGATACTAGGTGAAAGGACATTTACTGTCATAATCACTTTTGGTGTTCGTTAACAACTAGTAGACCCTTTTACAGCTTGCTATTGTCTACAGGTTGATATTCTACAAAGGGAAAAGGACCATTGGCTTGCGGAACATTCCTTGCATTTCTTCTTGTCTCTTGGGGATTCCAGACCGGAGTCTCCGGTCTACACAGACCGGAGTCTCCGGTATGGTCTGGAGTTTCCCCAGGAGTCTCGGGAGGGGCCTCTGTTTTCTTGCCTGGGTTAGCCAGAGAGGTGGTCTGGAGGTTTGTCCAGAGTCTCCGGTCCGTGCCTCAGGCCGGAGTCTCCGGTGTAGAGGGACCGGAGTCTCCGGTCCACTTGGCTCCCAAGTGGGCTGGGTCATTCTGTCGAGGGGTCCGGAGGCTGGTCCGGAGGTTGACCGGAGTCTCCGATGTAGGCCGGAGTCTCCGGTATGGTGACCGGAGTCTCCGGTCTACTTCTTCTCCAACGGTCAGAAAAACGGTTCGCTGACGGAAAATTGAGGATCCAACCAACTTGGCAAGAAGAGAAGTGGTCAATAGCCAACTCAATGCTACTGCCTTGCACACGATCCAACTTGGGGTGGGGCCAAAGGATTTTCCCCACATTGAGCACTACAACACCGCCAAGGAAGCTTGGGATGCTCTCATTGACTTGTTTGTTGGCAATGAGAGTATGAGGAGAAATAGATATGATGCCTTAAGCAATGAGGCTGAAGGTTTCTTCATGAAGGATGGTGAGGATCATGAAGACATGTATCGAAGACTCAAATCCACAGCCACCGCTTTCAGGAATGTTGGCGCCTCTCACATTGATGATGCTTGAATCAAAAGGAAGTATGTGAGTGCTCTCATTCCCTTCGAACCTACAGACTTGAAGAGTCTCCAAGGAAGACACAACTACCATCTCATGACCTCCAATAAAGTGATGCAAGAGATGGCCGCCTTCAAGGTTGCTGCCAAGAATGCCAAAGACGCCCGTGCTCGTGCCATTGGAATGATTAGTGGTGTCAACCTTGCCTTGAAGGCCAAGGTTGTGGAGTATGATGAAGATGAAGGAAGTGATGAGGGACCTTCAATGAGCCACCCTGAAGATGTCAAGATTGCTCATGGTGAATACATGGCCTTTTATGCAAGAAACTTTTGGAAAGATCCCGCCAAGGCCAAGATGGAAATGCAACGAAGAAGCAACCCCAATGGGAGAAGAGACAATGGGTCCAAGTTGAGAACTTGTTTCAATTGTGGTGACCGCTATCACTTTGTGGCGGCTTGTCCCTATGAGAAAAGAGAAGACCATGGGGGTAAACTTGTGTTGAAGAAGACCTCCAAAGCACCTTACAAGAAACCCTTCATCAAAAGGAACCCAACCAACAAGAAGCCGGGAGAAATTGTCTTGATCACACATGAAGTGTACTCCTCCGATGATGATGATGAAGAGGAAGAAGAGGATACTCCAAGTGGTGTGGTGGCTCTTGCCACTGCCTCTACTCTTTCATTCTCACTCTTCGACTCTCCAAATGATAATATCTCCAACAAGAACGTCACTTGCCTTATGGCAAGAGGAATGGAGGTATTATCATCATCACACTCCACTTCCTTAATCAATGATGATTTTGATGATGAGTTATCTCTTGAGGTCAAAAAGGAATTAGTTGCTTTTGATGTGTTCATGAATAACTTGCAAGGGGAACACAAGAAACATGTTGTGGACCTTCTAAATCAACTTTCACACACACAAGAACTTATAGATGAGGGATGCCAATTAGGAAGAGAGCACATGATTAAGGTAGAAGCTCTTAATAATGCTCTAGAAGAAGAACAAGAAACTAGAATATCTCTTGAAACTAAACTAGAGGGCCTTTATGAAGCTAATGACCTCATTATTAATAAACTCATCAAGGAACGTGATCATGCTATTGCTAAATACAAAAAGGCTAAAAAGGATAAGATTGAGTTTGATGTTGTTCATGAAAAACTTGCCGAGGACTTTAGGACACTTGACAAGGCTCACAAGGCCTTGGAAAGTGAACTCTTGTCCCTCACAAAGTCTCGTGAAAAGCTTCAAACTCAATTGATCAATACTCCCTCACCTAGTACATTCATTCCTTCTAGTTGTACAAATACTCTTGAAGAACATGCTAGGTTGAAGGGGGAGCTAGCTAAGACCTCCTTTCCCAAAGGAAACAAGTCTATTGATGACCTCTTAAACAAACAAAGGTCAAATGGTGAAAAAAGGGGCTTAGGCTTTATCTCTAAAGCCAAGAAGAAAAAGAATAACAAGAAGAAGAAGGCCAAGCCCGCTCAAGAAAAGAACAAGGTCATTGTGGGAAGTAAGACCACAAGTGACAAAACTATGTCTCATGATGATTTTGCGGGTAGTGCTAACCCTCACTATGTATTAATGCGTGATTATTATGGTGATGTGTATGCACAATATGTTGGCCCATTTGATGGTTATATTGCATGGTCGATTTGGGTTCCCAAGACCCTTGTTGCTAACAAAAGAGGACCCATTGAGAAATGGGTACCTAAAAACTAGTTTGATCTTTTGTAGGCCTATGCTTCCGGAGGGTCAAAATGGGTGCTTGATAGTGGATGCACAAGTCATATGACCAGAAGCTCTTCTAGTGTCAAGGAGTTGAGACCAAATGTTGATCAAATATCTGTGACATATGCCGACAAATCAAAGTATAAGGTAATGGGTTTTGGCAAAGTTGTGGTTGCACACGATATCACTCTCGTGGATGTCATGCTTGTTGAGACCCTTGGCTATAATTTACTTTCAGTCCGTGCTCTAGGAAAGATGGGTTTTGCTGTCTTCATTGATTTTGATATTGTGATCCTCTTGTGGAGCAAGACTCTAAAGGTTTCTTTCGTTGGGTACGTCGAGGATGACTTGTATGTGGTGGACTTCTCGGGGAAAACCACTACAAGTCTGATGTGCCTATTCGGAAAGGCCGATGTGGGTTGGCTATGGCACCGCTGACTAGCCCATGTTAACATGAGAACTTTGCAAAGTCTCCACAAGGATGGTCATATTGTTGGACTAAAAGAAAATGTTTGCTTTGCCAAAGATCGTGTTTGCCAAAGATTCTCCCCACAAGCCAAAGGACTACATCAAGTCCAAGAGGATCTTGGAGCTTCTTCATGTGGATCTCTTTGGTCCTCCGTCTCATGCAAGTCTTGGTGGTAAGAAATATTGTTTGGTGATTGTTGATGACTACTCAAGATACACTTGGGTATATTTCTTCAAGTTAAAAAGTGAGACCCAAGAGAACTTCATTGACTTCATCAACATGGCTCAACGTCAACACAGTGTCCCAGTATTAACAATAAGAAGTGACAATGGTACCGAGTTCAAGAACTACACATTGAATGGATTTCTTAGTGATGAGGGAATAAAACATCAATATTACACTGCATATACCCCTCAATAAAATGGTGTAGCTGAGAGGAAGAACCGGACTCTGATTGACATGGCTAGGACTATGTTGGTGGAATTCAAATCTCCATACAATTTTTGGGCTGAAGCTATCCTCACTGCATCCCATGCATCAAACCGTCTCTACCTCCACAAAGAATTGATCAAGACTCCATATGAGATCCTTACCGGTAACAAGCCTAATGTTTCTTACTTCCGAGTATTCAATTGTAAGTGCTTCTATCACATTAAGGGCATTCGTTTATCCAAGTTTGATTCCAAAGCATTAGAGGGATTTTTTCTTGGTTATGGTCTCGAATCCCACACTTATAGAATCTATGACAAGCTCTCAGGAATTGTCATAGAATCTTGTAGTGTGGTGTTTGAAGAATATGATGGTCCCTAAGCGGGGCGTGTTGATGTTTGTGATGTAGATGATGAAATGCCTCAGGATGCCATAGGAAGAATGGGTGCGGGTTTCATCCGCCCAGTTGAGGAACCCCTTATGGTGGATCGAGAAGAGCTATGCTCTACTCACGTGGAGCCCTCATCTTCACAACTTCAACAAGCTACTGTCGAGGTGGACAACGACCCATGCCAAAGACAAGTTGTGGACCCTTAACCTACTGATCAAGAAGATGCCTCCAGCCAAGAGGTGTTTGAGTCTCTGTTTTCCAGGATGTCCAGTGGTGCAAAGGCCATTACACAAGCAAGATCTATACAAACTGCCATAAGTACAGCTGAATACCTGGCCAGTTGTGGGACTGATCAAGACCAAGGTCAATCCTCTCCTCCTATAGAAGAGAATATTTCCAATGATGATCAAGGTCAAGTTAATGGTCAAGATGAGGACCAAAATGATGAAGTGATCCCCCCAAGAAACAACAAGGAGATCGAAACTCGTCGCCAAGCTAGAATGGATAGAATATTGGAATTAAGAGACCACACTCTTGAGAATGTGGTTGGAGATCTAAGAAGAGGGATATCTACTCGAGCTCAACTAAAGAACTTTGGTGAGCACCAAGCACACATTTCCATGGTGGAACCAAAGAAAGTGTGGGAAGCTCTTGAAGATTCGGATTGGTTGGATGCAATGCACAAAGAGCTCAACAACTTTGAGAGAAACAAAGTATGGAAGTTAGTGGAAAAGCCAAAGGATTGCCACAATGTTATAGGCACCAAGTGGATTTTCAAGAACAAGCAAGATGAGCATGGAATTGTGATAAGGAATAAGGCAATATTGGTTGCACAAGGGTTCTCTCAAATTGAAGGCATTGACTATGGAGAGACTTATGCTCCCGTGGCTCGCCTTGAGTCCATCCGTATCCTTCTTGCTTATGCGGCACATCATAAATTTAAATTACAACAAATGGATGTAGGAAGTGCATTTCTCAATGGTCCATTGCATGAGTTGGTATATGTAAAACAACCCCCGGATTTGAGGATCCCAACTTTCCAAACCATGTCTACAAACTCGATAAGGCACTCTATGGGCTCAAGCAAGCCCCACGCACGTGGTATGAGCACCTTAGAGAGTTGTTGTTAGATCGTGGGTTTGAGGTTGGGAAAATCGATCCCACTCTTTTTACCAAGAGGGTTAATGGGGAACTTTTTGTATGCCAAATTTATGTAGATGATATTATCTTTGGCTCTTCTAACAAAGCTTTTAATGATGAATTCTCTAAGCTAATGACTGACAGGTTCAGGATGTCTATGATGGGAGAATTGAGAGTATTTCTTGGTTTTGAGATCAAGCAAGTGAGAGGTGGTACATTCTTCAACCAAGCCAAGTATACTCAAGAAATGCTCAAAAGATTCAACATGAAAGATCTCAATGGAGCTCCCACTCCCATGGCAACAAAGACTCATCTTGAACTCAACCCAAATGGTAAAGATGTGGACCAAAAGGTATACCGGTCCATGATTGGCTCTTTGCTTTACCTTTGTGCATCTAGACCCGATATTGTGTTGAGTGTAGGAGTGTGTGCAAGATATCAAGCGGCTCCTAAAGAAATCCATTTGATGGCAGTCAAGAGAATCTTTCGATATTTGGTTCATACCCCAAACTATGGTATTTGGTATCCTAGGGGCTCCAATTTCTCTCTTTGTGGGTACACAGATTCAGATTGGGCTGGTGACAAGGATGATAGAAAATCAACCTCCGGGGCTTGCCAATTCCTTGGAAGGTCCTTGGTGTGTTGGTCTTCCAAGAAGCAAAACTGTATATCTCTTTCCACCGCCGAAGCCGAGTATGTGGCAGCTGCTAGTGCTTGTACACAATTGCTATGGATGAGGCAAACTTTAAAGGAATACGGTGTCCATTGTGACAAAGTGCCTCTTCTATGTGACAATGAAAGTGCTATCAAGATTGCATATAACCCAGTGGATCATACAAGAACAAAGCACATTGAGATTCGTCATCACTTCATTAGAGATCATGTTGCCCGAGGTGATATTGAGCTTTCATATGTGTCAACCAAAGACCAACTTGCCGATATCTTCACGAAGCAACTTGATGAAGCAAGGTTTTGTTATTTGAGGAATGAACTAAATATCGTGGATTCTAGGAGCTTGACTTGATTACCTTGCATACTCACCTATGTCTTGACCCATATTTGGTGTAGGTGTAGGCATGGAGATAGGGGGAGTGCGGTTCTAATTCATTGGACTATCCCTCCCCCCATAATGCCAACATTAAGAAATTCAATTCTCTTAGTATCTTTTAGTGATATGTGAGCATGATTGATGAGTAGTGGCTATGAACCCAAGGATAATTCTTCGCGGTGTCATGCCACAAACTCCTACATGGTGGCTTCGGCCACCATCCTCTCCTCACTCGAAGAGTTGGTTCTTAGCTCGGATTTATTTGGCGCTTTGATGTACTTTTGAAGAGATTTCCGTGGTTTTCTTGATTTTTCACAGTATGTCATCTTAACCCAAGCCCTCCCTCAGTCTTGAAAACTCTCTCTATCTAATATATGTCCCCATACACACACCTTGGAAGTATTTGGTCGAGGAGGACTGGAGTCTCCGGTGTAGACCGGAGTCTCCCGTCTGGGCGGTTTCTGTCCACTTAAAGGAGGACGGGGTGAACTGAAACAACAGTTTCATTCATCCACCCCCGTCCTCCCCTCTCTGCCCCCATCGCCTCATCTCCCAAATCTTCTCCCCGGAGGTCAAGAAGCCCCCGGGATCCGCTGTGCCGCCGACCAATCATATCCTTTCCACCATTGGGTGATTCCCACCACTGGAATCCCTTCCATGGACAGATCTGGTACCTCTCCTCCTCTTCTTCATCTAGGGTTCTTCCCTTACCTTGTTTTTGAGGATTGGTACTAGTTTTGACCACAGGAATTCCTTGTTTGTGTGCACCTGAGTACTTTATCATTGTTACCCTGCCCGATCTGTTGGATTCAACCCCATTGGAGCCTCCATGATCTTCCCCCGAGTCTCCTGACCAGAGACTCCGGTCTGAGCCGGAGACTCCGGTGTGGACCACGGAGACTCCGGTGTGGTTTGAATCTAACATATTTTGCAAGGTCTCAATGATTCTGTGCTGCCTCCATGGGACATATATACTTACCTTCATGATATCTCCCTCACTGCTTTTCACAGGCTCTGGCTCTCGTCGTCCTTCTCGCACCAAGGCCAAGATGAAGAGAGGGGATCCTCGCTATGATGAGTCTGAGGGTCAGTACATTGTGCCCCCATCGAACCGCAGACAACAAGCCCGTGATGCAGCCTATATGCGGCGGGAGCAGGAAAGGGATGAGGAAGAGAAACGTGCCAAGAGGGCAAAATATGATAACATTCAGTCTTTGGCTCGCATGTCTAAGCAGGAGTACCGTGAGCTGCGGAAGACCAATTTCTATGAATTGCCTCGCACTAGTGATGACCCCAGTTATTGGAGAAAGGAGCAAGTTGTCTTCATGAAAGACATTTACAGTGTGCTCAAGAGATCTCCTATATGCCCCCAGAAGTACTTGAGTGTTGAGCAGATGAGGAAGAGCCCCTACTTCTCGGATGCTCTGTGGATTAGTGAGAAGTTGGGGCTATTCAACTTGATGGAGATCCGTGAAGACTACAACATCACCCTTGTGCAGCAGTTCTACGCCACATTTGTGTTTGGGACTGACCAAGCCAGAACTATGACTTGGATGACTGGCAACCACAACTGTTTTGCCACTTTCTATGACTTTGCTGAGGCCATCTTCGAGACTTTTCAGGGGGTATCTACTCATGTTGGAGTTCGCATGCACTCAGTAGCTCTTGGGGTGAACAAGGACAAGCTTGCCCCTTTATATGTTTGTGAGGGGTTTGTGGGAGGGTCCAAGGGACTCAAGCCTCTCTACAATCTGATGTTGAGGATCTTCCGCCAGACCATTTCCCCTAGTGCTGGGAATGATGATGCCATCAGATGTGGTTTGGTCAACTTGCTGTATCACACCCACAAGACTTACATGGTTGGCCCCGATGCTGATGTTGATCTTATTAATGTGATGGATTACATATTCAAGGAGATGTATCATGCCATCTTATACAAGAAGGCCCCTCCATATGCACCCCTGGTCATGAGACTCATCAACACTCAACAACATGGTTCTCCGCTTGTTATGCCTGCTAACCTTACCGAGCACACTCTCGTATCTTTGCAGCAGAAAGGGGCTATGGGGGCTCCTCCTAGACGCTCCCATGTACATGGGGAGGAGGAGATTTCATTGACTGACAGGGCCCCTCTCCTCCTAGGGCTCGGAGGAAGAATGCTTCCAATGCACCTCTTCCACCCATGACACATGACTATGTCCATGAGAGGGTTAAGAAGGCCTCATTCTGGGAGAGGACCCTATGTTGCATGAATGTGGACATCCGCAAGCAACATCATGATTCCTACAAGAGCAACCGCCGCATCGAGAAACTACTCAAGGAGATCAAGGCTCAGGGTGAAGCGTATGATGAGGAAGGTGAGGATGAGTACATTGATGAGCATGGCGCTCAGCCATCCACCGAGTCAGATCACACTCTTTCGTTTGGGGCATGGAATGCCCATCAGGACAGCTTGCTGGATTGGAAGACCTTTTCTAATGTCACATCTGGGTTTGGATACCAAGGTACATCCTCTTCTCGCCCTCACGGCAAAGGGCCTGCAGCTCCAGAGGGTGATGAGGACTATGATGATGATGAGGATCAGGATATGGATGAGGAGGACGAGGAGGATGATGACGAGGACTACTGATCCGTTGGGCCGCTAGCTTAGATCTTTTCCCTTTTTCGGTGTTTCGATGCCAAAGGGGGAGAAGACATTGTCATCGGGACTTGCATGGGTTTGGGCTACTTGTTTCGTATTCGCCTTCTCGTCTCTATTTGCCTTATGCTATTTGGGACACTTTTTGCTATTTGTGTGTGTGTGTGTGTGACTCTATGGGTGCTCCAACTTTATTGTAACTTGTGTGAGAACTATGTGTTTTATCCATGTTCCACCTACCATGCCTGCTTTACTTATTTATCTTTGTTCACATAGGCATGGGGAGCATGTCCATACTCTGTCATAAGTAATTGCGAACTTTGTTCATGCAAATTCACTAGTTGTCATCGAACACCAAAAGGGGGGAGATTGAAAGGACATTTACTGTCATAATCACTTTTGGTGTTTGTTAAAAACTAGTAGACCCTTTTACAGTTTGCTATTGTCTATAGGTTGATATTCTACAAAGGGAAAAGGACCATTGGCCTGCGGAACAATCCCTGCATTTCTTCTTGTCTCTTGGGGATTCCAGACTGGAGCCTTCGGTCTACACAGATCGGAGTCTCCGGTATGGTCCGGAGTTTCCCCAGGAGTCTCTGGAGCGGCCTCTTTTTTCTTGCCTGGGTCAGCCAGAGAGGTGGTCCGGAGGTTGGTCCGGAGTCTCCGGTCCGTGCCTCAGGCCGGAGTCTCCGGTGTAGAGGGACCGGAGTCTCCGGTCCACTTGGATCCCAAGTGGGCTGGGTCATTATGTCGAGGGGTCCGGAGGCTGGTCCGGAGGTTGACCGGAGTCTCCGGTGTAGGCCAGAGTCTCAGGTGTGGTGACCGGAGTCTCCGGTCTGCTTCTTCTCCAACGGTCAGAAAAACGGTTCGCTGACGGAAGGGCTATAAATAGGGGACCTTATCCCCTTGTTCTAGCTGCTCGTCCACCTCAAGAACACCATGTCCATTTGAGCCACCAAATCAACAAGATCTCTTCATCCAACCATCCAAAGTCTTTGATCTTTGGAGAATCAAAGGAGGAGGCCTTGATCTACAACTTCACCAAGAGAGATCTTCATTTCCCCCTCATTCACTTGAGGGCCCCCATGCTCTAGTGTTTCATTGGAAACCCTAGGTTTTGATTTGGTTCTTACAAGCTTGTCTTTGATTGTTTGATAGCTTGCTTGTATTTGGGAGACTCCAATTAAGTTGTGGATGTGTGCCCCGTACTCGTTGTAAAGGTGTCGGCTTCCACTTCGAAGGTTGCCGTATAGTGGAAGAGGTGAATCGAACCCGTTGGGGTGAGGTTCATCAGAGAACAAGGGAGGCCTCTCGTGGTGTTGGTGGTTTGGAACCACCCCCTCTCCAAACATAGACGTACTTCCCCTCAAAAGGAAGGAACTACGGGAAACAAATCCTTGTGTCTCCGTGTGCTCCACTTTGGTTACTTCTATCCTTTACCGCACTTTACTTATCTAGTTATTGTTTAGCTTGTTCTTTTTTTCATATAGGTAAATTCACCTTAGTTGCATAATCTAGAGAATTTACCTTTCTTGTCAAACCCTAATTTGAAAAAGAGTAAAATTTGAAGTAGCACCTATTCACCCCCCTTCTAGGTGCCCATACGATCCTTTCACTAGGCACCATGCCCTAACAATCCGATGCCATTACATGAACGATCTCATCTAATCCGTACCATCCCCATAGCCTACAGCGGGGGATTACTCACTCATAGCTGGGGGAAACATGGATGGTCGATGGAGAAGCAATGGTGAAGATGATGGCGATGATATCCTCCAATTCCCCGTCCCGGTAGGGTGCCAGAACGGAGTTTCTGGTTCTGAATCGTGGAATCTGGTGGTGGCGGCGGAGCGGAACTCTTTCTGGAAAAAAGTCGAACCCCCCTGAGTTTTTAGGTCAGAAGGCAACTTATAGGCGAAGAGGGAGACCGGGGGGTGTCTGGGGCGGCCAGACCACCCCTTGGAGTGGCCAGGCCCAACCCGCGCGGCCAGGTGGTGTGGCTGGGCCCCAGCCCCACTCCGTCTCGTATTCTGGCTCTGGGAGTCTTCTGGTGAAATAGGATTTTTGGCATATTTTCCGGGATTTTTCCTGATAGTTGATTTTCTGCACAAAAACTAGACATCAAAGTAATTCTGCTAAAAACAGCGTCAGTCCGTGTTAGTTGCATCCAAATCACACAAGTTTAGAGGAAAAACAATAGCAAAAGTGTTCGGGAAAGTAGATACATTTTGGACGTATCAACTCCCCCCAAGCTTAGCTTATTGCTTGTCCTCAAGCAATTCAGTTGAAAACTGAGTGCGATAAAAGAAACTTTCACGAACACATTTGCTTCATATGATGTATATATTCTCATCATGGGATCAACTACTTAGACAATTCATAATAAGTAGTATGCAACTAAGTTTACTTAATAGGCAATGCAATCTATGAAGATATTCCAACTCAAAAATAATAAGTAGCATGAAACATAAACATAAGCAACATTACAATGCTCATAACAAGGTATGATAGAGTGGTAACTCGCTTGCCTTTTATTGTGAATGCCAAGGCACCTCTGAAGTTTAGGTGAAGACTAGAAGTAAGATATCAAAGATACAAGCATCAAAATCATAACACAAATAATCGAGTTTTGATACAAGCACATTATACTAAGAATGACAACTATGCTCTCAAGAAAGTGCTCATAGAATAGGTGGTGACTCAACAAGGAAATGAAAACGGTTTTGAAAGGTTTGAAAGGCTTCCAAATGCTGAAAGTATGGTACTCATTAGCTTTGAGATCTCATTGCCCCTATCATAAGCATCTTTAAATGGTTAAGGTTAAAGTGACACAACTAAGAGGATATGCTTGACAAGTTATAAGCTAAAATCTCATGCCCCTTACTTACGAGTACCGGACCTCATGCTACTCAACTTCAGTCACAAGTAAGCTCTTGTCATTGTAAGTACATATGTATCATAGAGAACCGCCAACGGGGTACCCCTTGCACATGATACAGGAGCTATCCCATAATCAAAATGACAAGGCAAGCAGACAATGAGCATCTTAGCGATCTTTTTATTTGCTATTTGCATAGGTTTTTATTGAGGATGCTTCATAAAATGCTCATTATGGTTATGCTGCAAGTTTCCACCATGATTAGGCATGTCTTAGGCTAGCGGCCCAGGCGTTTCTCTCAAACATATACAAACTCCATGATCTTACAAGTTCCCCTTTTATTTCATACCGATGGGATCCATAAGCAAAAGAATCATGATATCAACAGGGTACAAAGTGCCCGTGAAATGTTGAAAGCGTTCCCCATGATACATGGTTCTGCTAACTTCAACTTATAAAGCGCAAGCATATACGCCACAAAGATGGACGCAATGGTTCAGGTTTATTAAGTGCAAGAAAATAAAGTGTGCCATCAAGTTCGTGAGAGCTTTACTAACTAACTTTCCCAAAACAAACAGACATTTTATTCGGAAGAAAACAAGGAATACTTAATATGCACGGAATAGCAAACAATGATAATATGTATGTATGGTGGACACTTTTGGCAATAATTGGTTTAAGGGAGTTGGAAACATGAGTAAAACATACTCAGTGTAAGTGAAGGCTAGCAATAGTAAGGGAGCGACAAATGAGAGAGCAATAACTATCATAATCATGCTTGCAACAAAACAAGACTAATCATGGTATGAAAGTGACTCAAGACCCTCAAGGCAAAATAATTCATCGAGGCTTAACTGATTATTTCAGTCATATGCATGCGTGAGCATGTGTCAAGTCAATTCAAATGAAACATTCAGAGGAGGATAACACAATGTCATACCAAATTATGAATAGAGTAATGCAATAAAACATTCATAAGACATGCTACAAACTATTAGCAAGCTGGAACTAATCATATGAAAGCAAGAACTACTAAGCATCCATAAATAACATACACCCTACACGAACAGGCTAAGTATGCCCACAATGATGAGTATCTGTACAAAAATGAAAACAAATAGAGTTTGTTACCAGCCTCTTACCACACCTTAAGTTGTCATTAATCCTCATTATTGCCCTTCACTTGTGTGGCTTGAATAATAACATGAAACCAAAATCCACTGAGGACTGCTAAACCCTACAACAAACTCACAAAACCAAAGAAGAACAACAAATATTTTTGGTGTTTTTGATTTTTAAACAAGAACCAAAATGGGAAGAATAAGCAAAGAAAAATCTTTTTGGGTTTTTCGAATAGTTTAAACAAAGCAGAAAAGGGGAAAAAACAAACCAAGGAAAAAAGAAAAAGAAGAAACAAAGAGAAACAATAGAAATATTTTTGGTCTTTTTGTGTTTTAGAAAGCAAAAGCAAACAGAGAACAATAACTAAAAAGAGAATGAAACATGGATATACAAAGTACCGACGGAGCATGATATGGAGATGAGTGTGATGTTGGTGTACCTCCCCCCAAGCTTAGGCTTTTGGCCTAAGTGGGTATCAATCCAGATTCGAGTAAGGGTTCCAAGCAGGCGGGTCATTGTAAGAATGATCATAGTTAGGCCCTTGGGAAGAAGAAGAAGCTCCCCAATCATAAGTAGGCTGCTGATATGAAGATTCCCCCTCATTCGAGGGCTGGACTGAATCATCTGTGACCTCCCTTCTAGTATCCTGCTCCTGTTGAGAGAGCTCTCCCAAGTACGTATCAAACTCCTCCTCCGTGAGGGACCATCCTACCCTGTTATCAAAGTTAAACAAAACAGGTGCAGGCAAAAGAACAACATGCTCGGACTTGCTCCTTCTCCAACCAGCTTTGAGAAAGGTTATTTCATAAGACAACTCACTCAAACTAACCCAAGAAGAAACAAATTTATGTTGTATCATGGAATTAAGATCAAGCCTTTCTATGGGAAACTGTAGGTCTAGATGATGAGGCACTAAACCATGCAATGCTAATAAACGAGAAGCAATGAGGCCTCCACAAATTCTACCTTTCTCACGGTTAGCAGCAAGGCGGAACGTTATCAAAGCACCCAAGTTGTAAGTTCTATCTCGTTTAAGAGGAGCATAGATGAATGCTAGATCATATGAAGATAACTTATTGGCAGTTTTCCTAGCAAGAACACACTTGGCAATAAAGTAAGCAAAATAGCGAATAGAAGGGAGATGAATGTTACGGATTTTCCCGTTCTCCTTCGTGAAGCTGCTCCCTTGGCAAATCTTTGCGTACAATTCCATGAGTGGTGCAGGTCGCTCTTTAATCCTTCCACATGATCCCCACTGAGGTACCTTAATAGCTGCACAAAAATCATCGAGAGAAAGGTCGACAACTATATTGTAAATTTTGTAGTGCACCATGGGGTTAGGCAGGGAGTAACTAAATTGAAAGTCCCGCACTACAGACATGGTTAGTTTCACAAATTGACAAGGTTCATCCTCCACAAAGTGCTCCAATCCTGCATTAGCAACCAAAGTATGGAAGTCCTGGGAAATTCCTGCAGCCCTCATGAATTCATAACATGGATAGATGGAAGGAAAAACTTCCTCTTCTCGATGAACCTTCATAACCTTAGGCACCCTCAGTTCATGTTGGTTTAGTTGATGCTCATTCATCTTCTATTCTGAAATTTAAAAATCCATTAAACAAGTGATTGCAAAGTGAATATAATGAAGGGCACTACTCATAGGGACTTGTATGAGGCCTAAACATGCATCAAAACTATATCTCTAAGCATTAAACAAGCTTACAAGCTCTCATAACATGTCACCTATAGCAGCAAAATACTCAAGATATAAACCACTAAACACAAATCTACTTGGACAAGCGGAGGAGTCACATACCGGAGAACAAATGCTCCAAATTTCAGCAGCAAAGATGGGCTGAGCAAGGAGATCGAAAAATTGAGGGAAAGCACAGCAAGAACGCGATTTCGAGCAATGAACTGGTGTTTGCTCGAGAGAGAGAAGAAAGTGGCAAGTGAGAGAGTGAGTGGAGGGCCAGGGGTGTCCCACACCATAGGCAGGCGCGCCCTAGGGCTGGCCGCACCACCAGGTGGTGTGCCTGCCTGGTGGGCCCCCTGGTACCTTCCAGGCACTCCTCTGCCCCTTTTTTCACGTAAAAAATTAATATGAATTTTCTGGAATTTTTCGAGACACTTTATTTTTGGGCAATTTTCAGGCATAACAGAATGATTTTCTGACAGAAAAAGGTTTTTGGAAAGATGCAATGAAAAAACAAAGCTAAAACTTCAGAAGTTCTAAGACACTCTAACATGCAAGCAACTAACAACAGAAAAGAAAACTAAACGAAAGCAAAAACTAAAAATGGATAGAATAGAAATAAGTGGAGATAATCATGGTGAAAACATTGTTTTGCTCAATGAAATCCTTTTGTTAACAAGGTTGATCAGGTCTTGTTACCAAAACAATTTTATATGAAACAAAACTTTGTATTCCACTAATGATTATGTTACCTCAACTTTGATAGCAATGGTCCCAATCATAATAGTTTCAAATTTTTCTCTTGGTATCGGACAATATATTTATCCAACTTGAATGCCCTCAACATGTTCAATTGAATTTAAACCATAAGTCCTATCAATCTTCTTGGGGAAATAGATAGTATGCTCCTTGTCATTAACATTAAAGGTCACCTTTCCTTGATTACAATTAATAACAGCTCCTGTAGTATTAAGAAAAGGTCTCCCAAGAATAATAGACATATTATCATCTTCAGGCATTTCAAGCACAACAAAATCAGTTAATATCAAGCAATTATGAGCCACTTGAATAGGTACATCCTCACATATACCAACAAGAATAGTGGTAGATTTATCATCCATTTGCAAAGATATATCAGTTGGTATTAGTTTTTCTAGTTGAAGTCTCTTGTAGAGAGAAAAAGGCATAACACTAACTCCTGCTCCCAAATCACACAAAGCAGTTCTAACATAACTATTCTTAATAGAGCAAGGAATAGTTGGAATCCCTGGGTCTCCAAGTTTCTTTGGAACCTTACCATTAAAGGAATAATTAGCAAGCAAAGTAGATATTTCTTCATTAGGGATCTTCCTTTTATTCGAGAAATATCCTTCATATACTTTGAGTAAGGAGGCAATTTAATAGCATCATTCAAAGGAATTTGCTGGAATAAAGGTTTCATCCACTAACAAAACTTATTATAGTGTTCATCTTCCTTTGACTTGTGTTTCTTATCAGGGAAAAGCATAGGTTTTTGGACCCAAGGATCTCTTTCACTAGCATGTTTCTTAGCAACAAAATCTTCTTTAGTGTATTTAGTATTCTTAGTGTGCCCTTCAGGTTCTTCTTCAACTTTTTCTTTATCAGGAACATCATTTTCTTCATTACCACTATCAGTTTTAGCATTAGAGATAGATATACTATTAGGATTTTAGCAGGTTCAGAGGGTTCTACAATAGTTTTATGTTTCTTTTTTCTTTTCTTACGAGTAGTACCACTATTTTCAACTTGTTGAGAATCCTGCTCAATTCTTTTAGGATGCCCCTCAGGATATAGAGGATCCTGGGTAGCACCACCACTTCTAGTTCTAATTTCATAAGCATGTTTTTCTTTGGCAGCATTAACTAGCAAGTCTTTTTGTACTTTAATAAGCTGATCAATTTGAGTTTGAACCATTTGAAAATGTTTAACAAGCATTTTAACATCATTAGAGGTTCTTTCCACAATATATTTTAACTCAACAATAGCTCTAGAGTTTTCCATTAGATGATTTTGCACCCTTTTATTAAAATTATCTTGCTTAACAATAAAAATATCAAATTCTTCTAAGCATTGATCAGGAGGTTTAGAGTAAGGGATATCACCTTCATCAAATTGTTGGAGAGAGTGTACCTCAATAGTGGATGAATGGGGAATTGGCTTACATAATTCTTCTATAGGAGGTAAATTATTGACATCTGCAGCTTTAATTCCCTTCTCCTTAATACATTTCTTGGCTTCCTTCATCACTTCATCATTTAATTCAATAACTCCCCTCTTCTTAGATGATGGTATAGCCGCCGGTATAGCTGGTTTAGGTATAATTGTTTCAGGTATAGCTGGTTCAGGAGGAGTCCAATCTTCATAGTTCTTTCTTATTTTAGCCATTAATTCCTCAGCTTCCTTGGGAGTCCTATTCCTGAAAACACAATCATCACAACTATCCAGGTATGTCCTAGATTCATCAGTTAGTACATTATAAAATATATCAAGAAGCTCATTCTTAGGTAATGGACATCCAGCCTATGCATGAATCAAAGCACAAAACCTTGCCCATGATTCAGGCAATATCTCTTTTTCTCCCTGTTTAAAATCAAAAAGTTCCTGCAAAATAGCATGTCTACCACTTGGAGGAAAATATTTATGCAGGAAAGTACTAATCAAGCAATCAGGGCTATTAATAGATCCAGGAGGTAAATTACTAAACCAAGTTTTAGCTTCTCCTTTCAGTGAAAAGGGGAAAATCTTAGCAACAAAGTAAGTACGCATCTTAATGTCATCAGAAAACAGGCCACTCATGGTAGAAAGCTCAGTCATATGTGCTACCGCACTTTCATTTTTAGTCCCACAAAAAGGTTCTTTCTCAACAATAGCTCTGTAGGATAAATCAAGAGAGAAATCATAATCTTTATCTTTAATGTTTATGGGAGAAGCAGCAAACTTAGCATTAGGAGACAATTTGGGTCTAATAGTACGCCTCTCAAGGAGAATCTGAGCAGCACTCCTATCATGGGTGTTTTGACATTCTTTAATAAATTCATCGGTCATTTGAACATAACCGTCTTCAATATCATAGCTCTCTCTAGACTCAGGTGAACTAACAGGTGTAGTAGTTCGGTATTTCCAGCTATAGGTCTAGCAATCGTAGCATCTAGGAAAGGACCTAATGAACCACTCTTATCAAGCACAGTAGAAGCAGCATCATAAGTATCAGAAGTTTCAGATTCAGCAGTAGTAGCAGTGTGTGTAGCATGTGTGTGTGTGGTGGTGTAAGGAACTTACTCATAACAGACGGTGAATCAAGAGCAACAGAGGTGTTCAGAACCGTACCTCTCCTTGTAGTGGATGGTAAAATAGGAACCTTGCCATCACGAGACTTACCCATGATGGATGGATGGCAGTGAACAATAGTGATTCCAAGTGGACTTGATAAATAAAGATATGCTCCCCGGCAAAGGTGCCAGAAAATAGTCTTGATGACCCACAAGTATAGGGGGTGTATCGCAGTATTTTCGAGGGAAGTGAAACCCAATTTATTGATTCGACACAAGGGGAGCCAAAGAATATTTATAAGCCTTAACAACTGAGTTGTCAATTCAGCTGCACCTGGAAACAATCTTGCTCACAACAGTTTATCAGTAGCAACAGTTTTGTAGTAGGAATAGTAAAGTCGCAGCAATAGTAGAAGCAAAGACAGTAGTAACAATAGCAGAAAACAATAGGATTCGAGTGCGTTAGGCATAGGGATGGATGGACGGGCGTTGCATGGACAAGACAATTCATATAGCAATCAGAACATAGGGCAATTGCAGATAAATAAGATAACGCATCCAAGTACTAAATAATCATAGGCATGTGTTCCATATATAGTCACACGTGCTCGCAATGAGAACTTGCACAACATCTTTTGTCCTGTCAGCCCATTTGCAGCAGGGCCTCAAGGGAACTACTGGCAATTAAAGTGCTCCTTTTAATAGACCTCCGGAGCAAAGCATTAACACTCCGTGAACGCATGTGATCCTCACATCAAAGCCATTCCCTCCGGTTATCCCGATTTATGTCACTTCGGGGCCTTTGGTTCCGGACAACAACGTGTGTAAACAACTTGTAGGTAAGACCAAAAACAATACTATCATAATGAATCAATAACATGTTCAGATCTGAAATCATGGCACTCGGGCCCTAGTGACAAGCATTAAGCATAACAAGTCGCAACAAAGTCAAAAAGCACTAATAGAAGATACTAGGCACCATGCCCTAACAATCCGATGCCATTACATGAACGATCCCATCCAATCCCTACCATCCCCATAGCTTACAGCGGGGGATTAGTCACTCATAGATGGGGGAAACATGGATGGTCGATGGAGAAGCGATGGTGATGATCATGGTGATGATCTCCTCCAATTCCCCGTCCCGGCAGGGTGCCAGAATGGAGTTTCTGGTTCTGAATCATGGAATCTGGTGGTGGCGGCGGAGCGGAACTCTTTCTGGAAAAACGTCGAACCCCCCCTGAGTTTTTAGGTTAGAACGCAACTTATAGGCAAAGAGGGAGACCGAGGGGGTGTCTAGGACGGCCAGACCACCCCCTGGCATGGCCAGCCCCAGCCCGCGTGGCCAGGTAGTATGGCTGGGCCTAGCCCCACTCCGTCTCGTATTCTAGCTCCGGGAGTCTTCTGGTGAAATAGGATTTTTGGCATATTTTCCGGGATTTTTCCTGATAGTTGATTTTCTGCACAAAAACTAGACACCAAAGTAATTCTGCTGAAAATAGCGTCAGCCCATGTTAGTTTCATCCAAATCACACAAGTTTAGAGGAAAAACAATAGCAAAAGTGTTCGGGAAAGTAGATACGATTTGGACGTATCAAGGTCGGCTACGAGTACGACTACATCAACCACGTTCCCCTCGGAATGTTAACCGTGTACAGTCTACAAGGGTATGTATTCTCTACGCATTGGCCGTTATCTTGTTACTACATAGATAGATCCTAGGCAGTTTTGGGGTTCCAACGTATGAAATTTTTTGTATTCTGCTGCGGATCCCCTTCAGTGGTATCAGAGCCAATATATGCGTAGGAGTGCTGTACGGCCAGTACGCACATGTATTGTGCGGGCATTTATCCCTTAGTTGTTACCCTCTAACGTGTACTTGTTTATATCGCGGTATTGTTTGATGTAGCGTCCCAGACCGACCTTACGCGTATTCGTACGCGAGACTGGTTCCACGCTCAACATGCGGCTTGTACCGTATAAGTGGCTAGCGGGTGTCTATCTCTCATTCAATAGTTGATATAGCATTTGCAATGGAGAGCCTCGAAAGGGGTGTAGTAGAGGCAACTTTCGGATCCATGTTGTGGTTGGAAAGTTCGTAGTTTAGAAACGGTTCTATTACGAAAGCCCTAACAACCACGTAAAACTTGCAATAGATAAAGTAGAGGCGTATAACTTTAATTTGCAGGGGGCATGTGATTATGATATGGCATTGGTCGTTGCGAAGGTAAAGTAGTTTACTTTTCGGTTACTAAGTAGTATAGTAATAGTCATCGTTCCGATGAACGACTTGGTGGAGGCATCGTGGACTTGGCGTTAAACCAAGGGCAAGATGGAGATCATGCCAGAGCGCTCAATGGAGATCAAGGCGCAAGAAGCACCATATCATATCACATTATACATATGATGTTGATACCTATTTTTACATCTTATTGTGTGCTAGTATTAAGATACTCAACGGTAGCAAATAAGATAATCCCTATTTAATTCCAATGTTCCGTGTTCCCCTTGTGTGTGCACCACCAAGAAAGTTCTTTGTTATGAGGCTGACCGTGATGATCGGGGGTCAGACATATCTACGTTCGCATACAGTGGGTGTAAGCCATGTTGCACATCGAATACACACAAGTTAGATTTGGTGAGCCTAGCATGTACAGACATGGCCTCGAACACAAGAGATCGAAAGATCGAGCATGAGTCACATGGATGATGTGATTGGCATTATCGAATGTCTACCTTTGAGGCTGCACTGATGGCCGTGATGATCGGGGGAGGTGCAGAGGATAGGGATCATGGGATCACTAAAATCGTCCAGGGGATGACAATTTTAGTGCAGACCAATTATAAATTGATCTCTTATTATAAACTTAGTCTAGATGTCTGTTTGCAAATATCTTAATAGATCTTGGCCTATCCCATTAAGGTCCTTTGCGACCATGGGAATATATTGCTTAATATGGAACTTAGCAAAAGGGTCCAACTTCATAGATTAATACCCATGCCTGAGGGATATCCTCGTAAAAGGTGATCTCCTCTTCTTGATATAATAACCATTAGGAGATAATTCGATGACTCCGGAATGTTTGGGTTTTCTCCATAATCATCCAATAAGCCATTCTCCATTCGATGGAGAGTTGGGCTACATTTTGTATTCTATAGAATAAGGCACATAGAGTATGAGCCGTTGGATGGGTTTTCCTCCATCATGGATGAAAAGAGAATGTTTGGAAAAACGCTTAGCGATCTTGCATTAGAGTTGAGAACTCTTGGAAGGGCTTGATTGCAATGGAGGTCATGGATGAAAAGGTATATGTAAGATATACAAATTCTAAATGTGGTTCTTGCAAAACTCGTTGCAGTTTGCAAAGTATTTGATACTTGTCCCGTTTTGTGAATCCAGGAGGGTCTGCTTGAGAATTGATGTTTTTGAGGCAGCGTGACTTGATGATGGCAAGCAAAAAAGTTGATGGCCGACATCACTTCTTTCCTCAAAGTTTGTCATTTGGATTGGTGGACTTGAATATAATTTGTAATCCTTGTTTGTGTGTCTTGCTTTTGGCGAGACGATTATTCATATGAATAAGTTACAAGCCAGTTTGTACTATTCTTATGAACAATACTATTATGGTCACATTACGATTACAAACAAGTTATTCTCATCACTATGTTAATGATAATGGTTTAAACATTTATTAAAGGATTAGAATGCTAAAAGATATCCAAAGTTTAATAATGAAATGACACTACAGTTTAAGTCATTTTGGTTATTGCATGTTCTTTATGAAGATCGGGATCCTAGATGCTTAATCTAGAGACTCTGCAAAACCATGCCTCTTAGGCAGAATGACTAAAACTCCTCATTCTGGTAAAATAGGGATATGCGAAGAAATGTTGAACTTTATACATAGTGATGTATCATATTTTCAACAAGTAGTGGAAATCATTTATTGTGGACTTAAGTGAATAAGCGTATTTACTTAATGAAACATGAGTTCGAAATGATTTGAATTGTTCAAATAAGTTCACAACAATAAGAGGATATTGGAATTAACGAGAATACAAAGTCTCTTCAATTTGATCGACATGACTGAAGTATTCATATTAAGTTTAGCATAAAAGGGACTTGTGAAAGATGTTTCACAAGTTATGATAATTGGATGAATTCAAACTGTGTTGAAATGTCTAAACATCATAATCATTATGTATTAAGATACATATGGTATAATATCATCTCTTATAGGGGTTATAGTTATCGTTTAGAGTTAAAGATCAAAATAAGAAAACACTCATTTGAAATGCAAAGGAACATCTAAAAGATTCGTGGAAACAACACCATAAGTGTTATGGCAAGTTCGAGTTTCTGGAGATTTTGATAAGTCGAAGTCGTGGCGAATAAACAAGTCTTTGTAGAGCATTCTTAGGAAGCTACGAATGCATCTTCCACAAAAAGGGCAAACCTGTTGTTATCCAAAGTTGACATGTCTTGATGAAGATACAGGTGGAAGAAAGTAAAAGATAAAAACAAGGTATTTGACCTTACCTCCAAATTGTTGAGTGGCGCATCAGAATTTGTTTCTTAAATCCAAACTCTGCAAATAGAGGAGAAACCAATGATGATGATCATAAAGTTTCAGTGAATACTTTTACTAAAGAAAGTAGGATTCAACTATATATTCTACAAGTTTGTGGAATTATATTATTGATTCACTTGTCATGTTTTGAACAAGATATACCTACAAATTACAAAGAAGCGTGATGGACCTGAGTGCGAGAAATGACTAGGAGTCATAAAAATCCTATATTAAGTTACATTTAAGGTTGCAAAGTAACATGTTACTTGATCTTATTAAAGTAAAGAAGTTTACTTGATATTTCTGAATGACTTGAAAGTCATAATAAGGAAATGAAACTTAATGAATGACAAAAAGCTCGATTTGTCACAAGTTTGGACAAATTCAAGGAGTTGACTACAACAGTAGTGATGCTTGAGTCTTTTGGATTTACACTATAAATATATGGATATTGAAGTATCGTAAATGGAATTCTCAAATTGATGATGATCAAAGAATTTTGGAATGTCCAAGATTATCGAGAGGACCTAGATTTGAGTGGGAGCAAATCAACTTGGCTAATTCATAATATGTAGCGGACATATTTTGAGTGGGAGCTAAGTGAAATCCCTGGATCTCAAACATGAATGTCATATTTGATTGGGAGCGTGAAATCATTCTAGGATATGTGAACAACATATGTGAATGATGTGATTGGTGTTAATAATGTTTAAGTTAGATAAATAAGGATGAAGTTGAAGTTATTAAACAATAAGATCTATCGAGATAGATTGGTGAGTTTAATAAACACTGAATGTCGAATGCTTCCTAGACTTGATTCTGAAAGATGTTCAGAATGTCCTAAGCAAGATTCTGAAGAAGCTCGGAATGGAACAAGGTGAGAAAGTAGTTCTTACTATATGAAGCATTGAGTTAGTATTGCAACTATGGTTGAAGAAAGAGATGTGTTGCATCTCCTATGCCTTAGTCATAGGTTCTTCCATAAAACCATGTTGTATACTCGACGTAATGTGACCCAAGGTTCTGGTTGGAAGGACTAGCTCTTAACTATAAGAACATGTCTTTAAGTGATTCCTGAGTTGATCACTAAACTAGAATTAAGTTTGTACTTAAGTGGCAAGAAGCAAAGTAAGTGGCATAGTTGCACTTCATGCACTAGGATCTACATAGATATAGAAGTATAAAATCTCCATCTGATGTGATGTATAATGTTATGGCGGGGCTAGTTCGCTTTTAACGTAGAATGATGTGTCCCTGGGTCCAGTGCCCATGATAAAGCCCTCGAGGTTGATCTAAAGTCCCTATAAGCTCCTGGAATCCGGCCTCATTCTGCTTCCATGACTACAGTATATACACAAAAGGTAGCAAAGTGTGTTTTGAAGTTTAGATGACAACAGTGAAACGACCGTCATTATAAACACTAGAAACAAAGTCTCACTGTGTCGCCAAACAAATGCTTCGACCCATTATACGATAATGGTGTGAATGTCGAAATTAGGAAGACATTAATGATTTGCAAAAGACATAATGATCTGGTAAAACAGAACATGGACATGACGTTTCCCATGAGCATGCATGATCTGTAAACGCATATGGTATATGGTTTATATGAGTAAAATGCGAGCTGGATTATTTGTACTCTAGTGCAAGTGGGAGACTAAAGGAGATATGCCCTAGAGGCAAATAATAAATAGGTTTTTATTGTCATATCTCAATTATTTTATAATAGTTTCATATTGTGCTATAACTGTGCCAAGTAGAAACATTGGTACAGGTGTGGGATGAAACAACCAAGTCCCTAGTAGCCTCTATTCATACTAGTTCGTTGGTCATGAAGATGATCTAGGTTTCAAGATCATGGGCATTTATGCCGATTGACAACGAGGTCATATCATTGGAGAATGATGTGATGGACATTCCTCGAAGGATTGCAACACGATCAAGTCATATAAGTCCATTGTTGCAACAGCTATACCTAGACTCCTTTTCCTTAGACTGTAAGCTCATATTACTCACTGTTTCCCAAGGCTGCTTAGACTGCATCAACTGTCATATGGTAACACGGTGTCCATAAAGGTGTACGTTGGGTATTCCAAAGGAACAGTAGATGAAATGTGACTGCAAGACCGAGATTTGTTCACCCACATGACGGGTAAAGATACATACGGCCGGCTTAGTGAGATTACATCCATAAATGTTGCAACATGTGACTCGGTCATGGGGATGTAATATCACGGTAACAAGAAAACAGAACTTGTTGTGAATGAGATTGAACAAGGTATGTGATACCAATGATCGGATCTCAGACAATTCGTATCAAGAAACAAAAGGAATTGGATGCTACATTTAGCGGTTCAAACGACATTGTCATCAGGAATGCATAACGGTCACATGGATATCCCTGGTCCCTCTCTTGATCATTGATAAAGATCATGTCTAGAGCATTCCCGAGCCATGAGAGGATACACTTAAGGGTATGATGAGAGCGATCATTCGCAAGACTAAATCATAGTAGAGAAAGAGAAAGCCGGAATTGTTGTGAAGAGAGATCCAAAGTTGTTCGGAGAAAGAATAAAGGACTAGAATCATTCCGGGAAAGATCCGAAGTATTTCGGAGGAAATCGAAAGGGAACCGAAAGGTGTTTCGGGTAAAGACGGATTTTGTAATATTTATATATTAATTAATGTAATTAATATTAAAAATAATATTAAAATCTAATTTGAAGGGGTATTCCACTAATGGGCCAAACTTCCTAGGGAAAAAGGGCCCATGAGGGGAAACCGAAGGAGGGAAGGGCCAAAGGGCCAAGGCCTAGGCGCCTCAAGGGGGCCACCCGGCCAGCCTAGGGCCGGCCGACCCATGGCGCCCTAAGGGCCCATGCGCCTCCCCTCTCTCCCTTGAATTGTCCCACATGGGAAACACAAAGGGGAGGGCACACCCCCTCCCCCTGTATAAAGGGGCGCCCATGGGTGGGATGAGACACACCAATATTTGGAGAAGTCCTTTGGTTGACTTCCTCCTTTCCTCTCTCTCTAGCCCTTGGGACCATGGCCCCAAGTTTGGGCTGTGTGAACAAGGCACACCTACAGTACGCCGTTGCACTGCAGGGATTCCTGGCCGGATATCAACTTCCGCACTCCCGGTGGGATCAGGGAGTCGGAGGTCTCATCGTGCACCGGATGTGTACTAAGACACGAGGCACAACACTTGGGGCGCTTAAATGTCATGACCCGGAGCTGCTGCACGATGAAGAAGGAGCAAGGGGTGACCTTCGAGGAGCTTCGCGACCTTGAGGTCAGCTACGAGTACGACTACATCAACCACGTTCCCCTCAGAACGTTAACCACGTACGGTCTACAAGGGTATGTATTCTCTACGCATTGGCCGTTACCGCATTACTACATAGATAGATACTAGGCAGTTTTGGGGTTCCAACGTAGAAATTTTTTTGTTTTCTGTTGCGGATCCCCTTCACCTATCATGTTGCAGGTTATTCTATTGATGAGTGAGGATTGATGATAGGGGTTACGAGTCTGCACTCAACATGTTTGCATGTGGCACATGAAGATGAAGGACTCCATGCTTTACTTGTATTCTGTTGCTTTGTAATAAGATAACCCATGGCTATGAGATTGTAATAAAGTATTCATATTTTGGATCATGCGATGTAATATGACCTTTGTATCTTGATATTACATCTTAAACTGTGGGTGCTAGCTATTCGATCTAGGGACTAGCACTGTAATCACAAGGATTTGAACCAAGCTAGGTTCGGGTCTTAACACCGCCCCATGGTGTGGGCCCCTCGGGTGGCCACCGACATTGCCCCTTCACCTATAACAGTACCCCGATGCATAAACCCTAAGTACCCAATCAAAAATCCACGAAAGAGTCTATAGACGCCGCCATCTCCATCCCTGGATCGGGGGGATCCGAAGCGCTTCCCGGCACCCTGCCGGAGGGGAGATATCATCATGTAGGCCTTATTTATCACCATGCCAGCATCCGGAGTGATGCGTGAGTAGTTCACCCTTGGACTATGCGTCCATACAGTAGCTAGATGGTTGGTTCTCCTCCTTTGTGCTATCATGTTTAGATCTTGTGAGCTCTGTTCATGATCAAGATCATCTATTTGTAATCCTATATGTTGTGTTTGTGGAGATCCGATGGATATTGAGATACTATGTCAGATTCATTATTGATTCTAGCATGTCTATGTTATTTGTGATCTTGCATGCTCTCCATTGCTAGTAGCTATCTTGGCCAAGTAGATGCTTGTAACTAGAAGAGGGAGTATTTATGCTCGATAGTAGGTTCATGCCTCTAGTAATTTGGGGAAGTGACAAAAATATCTAAGGTTGTGGATGTGCTGTTTCTACTAGGGAGAAAACAACAATCCTTTGTCCATGGGGCAATTGTATTGTTTACTTTACACACTTTGCTTAATGCAATTATCTGTTGCTTGCAACTTAATACTGGAAGGGGTTCGGATGATAACTTGAAGGTGGATTATTAGTCATAGATGTAGTTGGATTACGGTCGATGTATTATGTTGTAATGCCCAATCAAATCTTGTAGGAGTCAAGATGTCTAGTATATGCATTGTTATGCTTTCTCAATCTGTCAATTGCCCCGCTGTAATTTGTTCACCCAACATGCTATTTATCTTAAGGAGAAACACCTCTAGTGAATTGTGGACCCCGGGGTACATTCCTTTACCATTGATGTACCACCTACTGTTTATTGTTTACTGTTTACTTTCTGCAAGAAATTACTATGTTCCACACTATACGTTTAATCCTTTGTTTTCAGAAAAACCAGTGAGATTGAAAACATCACTGTAAGTTGGGGCAAAGTTCTATGGTTGTGTTGTGCAGGATTCCAAGTTGTTAGCAACACCTTGGAGTTGTTTCCTTACTCCTACTGGTTTGATAAACTTGGTTTCATAACTGAGGGAAACTTGCTGCTGTGCTCATCATACCTTCCTCTTGGGGTTCCCAACGAGCTCTACATATCTAGAGCCATCAAGCACTTTTCTGGCGCTGTTGCCGGGGAGTTAAGGACAACTTCAATCTCTTCCTCCTCATCAATCACTTTTCAGGGAGAAAGAAGATTCTTGCAAGGGGAGTCTCTCACGACCAATCTCTTTACTTTGTTTTTGTTTTGCTTAGTTTATTTTTGCTTTGTTTGCTTACTTCATTTATCAAAAACACAAAAAAAATAGTTGTACTAGTTTGCTTCTTTTATCAAAAACACAATTTTTTAGTTATTTCTGTAGTTGTCACCTCGTTCTTAGCTCACCATGTTGATCCCTAAGTTCACCCTGAAAGACATTTCAATAATTGGGAAAGATAATATTGAAGAATTCTTTAATCATGTAGCAAACATGAGGATATTGAGGATAGACCCTTAGCAGAACTTGCTCCAAATTATGAAAATGCTGCAGCTTCTTTAGTTCACATGTTGGAGGCTAGGTTTGTTAACCTTAACCCCATGATGCAAGTAATGTTTCTTAAACTTAAGGATATTGAGGATACTGAAAAGAGAGATTTTATTCTAGAAACTTTGCTTAAAGAATTCAATGATGTTGCTAAGCCAGCTAGAAAGGTCTTTGATCGTTTTAATATGCTAGGCTCATGTGTAGATGTTATTGGTACACTAAAAAAGTTGGACAAAACCGAACCCAAAAATTGAGAGGAAATTAAAATACCAATACCCTTTAAACTTGTAGGAATGCATGAAGCCTTAGAAAAGAATTTTGATTGGATTGTTCCTGAAAACCTGTTTGATGAAAATAGTGAACCCAAGAGTATTGAGAGAGGATCCTCTAGAACTTATTTGGATGAGATACCTTGCCTCGTTGAAGATATTTCTGGTATTGATCTTAATGCTTCTTCATTGGAAAATACTTGAATCTTGCTCCTATGCCTAGCTGAAAGGCGTTAAACAAAAACACTATTGGGAGATAAGCCAAGTTATTTTTACTTTCAGTAAGTTTTTCTTTTGTTGAGTCTTGGAAGTTACTGCCTCAGTAATAACCTCTCCTTATCCTTTTTTTGTGGTTTTTGTGCCAAGAATAACCTCTAATCAGAGGGAAGTAAGACTTGGGAAAGTTGCTGTCCCGAAACAGATTTTTGTGCTTCACTATAAAAAATCGTGAAAAATCCCTATACGTCGGTGATGTCTATGCACTTCTATTCTTGTAGACAGTTGTTGGGCCTCCAAGTGCAGAGGTTTGTACAACAGCAGCAAGTTTTCCCTTAAGTAGATTACCCAAGGTTTATCGAACTCAGGGAGGAAGTGGTCAAAGGTATTCCCTCTCAAGCAACCCTGCAATCAAGATACAAGAAGTCTCTTGTGTCCCCAACACACCCAATACACTTGTCAGGTGTATAGGTGCACTAGTTTGGCGAAGAGATAGTAAAATACAAGTGGTATGGATAATTATAAGCGGTAACGATGATAAAAGATAGCTTGGTGGCATGGAAAAGACTAAAGTAAAACTGAAATAAAGATGGAAGCAAACATGTAATAGAACTAATAGCAAACGGTGTTTCAGTTCTTAGAAACAAGGACTAGGGATCATACTTTCACTAGTGAACACTCTCATATAAATATATTCTCTTCATGATACTACTCTTAACTACTCTCCGGTTGGACACTCTAATCGATGGTAGGGCTATAACAGCACACCTCACAGTAAGTCTTTCCCATCTAGAAAACCCCACACTGTCACCTTGAGCACTAGATGGTTCCAACAAACACCACAATTTCATAAAGACATCTGACTCCAAATATAACTCATAACAAGTATTTGTAATCTCTAGCCTAAGTGCCACCATGGTGTGCACGCTGTCACTTTCACACACATGGGGAGAGCAGAGATCTATTAAAGCACTTGAGTAGCATAGATGTATAGATTACAAGCTCATGATCTCAATAAGATCATGCATAGAGAGAGAGATGAACACATAGCTACTGGTAGAACCCTTAGCTTCGAGAGAGAACTACTCCCTCCTCATCATGGGAATCAGCAATGGTGATGGAGATGGTGGTGCAGATCGCTGGAGATGGCTCCGAGGGCACTTCCCCGTCCCGGCAGGGTGCCGAAACAGAGACTTTCTGTCCCCTGAATCTCCCCTTCGGTGGCGGCGGCGCTGCGGAACTTTTCGTGGATTTTTGATTGACTATCTAGGGTTTTGGTATTGGGAGGCTCTTATAGGCGAAGGAGGCAAGGTCGGTGGCCAGCCAGGGGGCCCACACCATGCCCTGGCACGGCCTAGGGTTGCCCGCGCCTAGGGGTGGTGTGGCCACCCTGTGGCCCCTCTTCGACTCGTATTCTGGCTCCGTGTTGCTCCGGGAAAATAGTGACTTTGGTTTTTGTCCTGTCCAATTATGAGAATATTCATTTTCTGACTTTCCTGGAACCAAAAACAGCAGAAAACAGGCAACTGGCACTATGGCATCTTGTTAATAGGTTAGTCCAAGAAAACATATAAAAATTACTCCAAAGTATGGACAAAACACAAGAAAGTAGATAAAACTAGGCATGGAACATCAAAAATTATAGATACATTTGCAATGTATCAACATCCCCAAGCTTAACTCCTGCTCGTCCTCGAGTAGGTAAGTGATAAAAAGAAAGAATAATTTTTGAGGTGACATGCACCATCAAAGACTTGACCAAAGTATTTGTAAAACATTCAAAGCTGGGATCATAATACTTCAAGCATAACATGAAAGATAAAGTTCTAGCAATAAGACAAAGAAACTATGATGCAACATGAAAAGGCACAAACAAAAGATTCATGAATAACAATGCTTTGCAATACGTTTGTTTGTTTTACATAAAGAAAACATAGCATAATAGTATTCAGCTTGTCCCTCAATAGAGTAGCAAATATAAATGCATAGGACACCTTCAAAGTTCATAAGAGTGACTAGATACAAATAGTTTAAAACAAGCAATATCAAGTATGCATCAATCAACTAGTCTTGGGACAATGCACATAGAACTAAGAATGGACACTATGCTCTCAAAGTAGGTGCATAAAGATAGAAGGTGGAGACTCAATATAATGGTGGAAGAAAGGCCGTCATAGAAGGAAGTAGGGATTCAAGTCTCATAAAGAGCTTCCAAAAATTATGGTACTTATAGCTTTCAGCTCTCATTGCCCCTATCATAAGCATCTTGAAGTGATTAAGGTTAAAGTGAACAAACTATGGAGTACATGCTTGACGAAGTATAAGTCAGAAATCTCATGTCCCTTGTATACGAGGGCCGCTCCTCATGCTACTCAAGTTTAGTCACCGGTAAGTTCTTGTCATTGTAAGTACATGTGTATCATAGAGAACCGCCAACGGGGTACCCCTTGCCCGATGATATGGAAGAATCCCCATATCAAAATGACAAGGCAAGCAGACAACAAGCATCTCAACATTCTTCTTATTTACCATGGGAATATGGTGCTTTTTTCACTCTTTCCTCTTTTCATAATCTCTTTTTTTTCTCTTTTCTCTTTTTTATCAATATAGGACTCTTTTTTTATAAGAAGAATGCTTCATAGACAGCTCATTATGGTTACGCTGCAGGTTTCCACCATGTCAGCATGGATTAGACCAGCGGCCCAGGCGTTTCTCTAACACATATACATAACTCCATGGACTTACAAGCTCCCCTTTCATTTCACACTGACGACATCCATATACAAAAGAGCATGATATCAACTAGGTACAAGTACCAAGTGGAATGTTGAAAGCGTTCCCCATGAAAGCATGGTTCTGCTAATTCCCAACAAATAAGTGCAAGCATATACAACATAGACGGCACAATGGTTCAAGTTTATTAAGGGCAAGAAAAGTAAAGTGTGCCATCAAGTTTGTGAGAGCTTTAATCACTAGTTTTCTCATAACAAGTTTAATTCGGAAGGTAAACAAAAGCATGAATATACTTGGAATAGCATAAGCTAGTAGGTAGGTATGGTGGACTCTTTGGAATAACTTGGTTTAGGGGGTTGGATGCATGAGTGGAACTCATACTTGGTTGTGGAGGCTAGCAAAAGACTGGGAGCGACAAACTAAGAGAGCAATAATGGCCATAATCATGCAGAGCGATAGAACATCATTGATCAAAGCATAAAGTGATACTACAAGTTGAAAAATAAAGGATCATAAAGGCTATGGTGACTTGAGATATTCATAACATGGTGTGAGCATGCGCCAAGTCAACCCAAATAAAGCATCAAAGGAGAATACCAATATACTATGATTTAATATGCTAAAACAACCCATGATTCATCCAAGGAACATTAAGCAATCTCAATTGTTTATAACAAGTCATGCTACAGCAAAGAATACTAAGCATAAAGCCAAAACAATATCAAGCATGGCATGACAAAGCATAGGCCACAGTAAAAAAACAAGCTCTCTTTACCACTTAAGCATAAACTTTTCCTACTCTTTTCCAAACCAAACCATAATATTTGAAAACCAATGTATGAAAGAGGGGGTCCAACCAATTTATTCAGAAAACTAAGAAAACCAAGAAAACGAAAAACCAAAACGAAAACGAAAAATAAGACGCTCCAAGAACAACACAACTGTGCATGAAACAATAAAAATGAAGTGCTTGGAAGAAACCTGAGATTTTTATTGATGAAGAAGGGGATACCTTGGGTATCCCCAAGCTTTGACGCTTGTACTTCTTGAATATTTCTTGGGGTGACACGCGTGACATCCCCAAGCTTGAGCTTTAGTCCATCCCTCATCTCATTACTCATTCCTTCCATACACCTGAAATTTTCCCTTCATACAAAACTTCATACAATCTTTATTAGCAACATTAGTGCACTCAAGATAATAAGTCTTTTAGGTTCAGTTCTAACACCAATAAAACTTCCATTAAAACACAAGCTACTATAGCACTTCCCTCAAAAAGCTCAATTCCCCAAAGAGAACCCTAAAAAGGAACCAACAAGAAGCAAATGCAAATAATGGCAGAAATCTGTCAAAACAGACCAGCAGGTAAAGACGAATTTTTTGAAGACCTTCTGTTGCTCAAATCAAAAAGTGTTGAACTAACGAAAGTTAGATAACAACCTGGGGCAGAAGCACAAACATTCACGCCTCAAAAAGACGTCCATAGATTTTACACGAATTTTTACTATGAATCACAGAAATCTGTTTCGGGACAGCAACTTTCCCAATCATTACTTCTCTCTCATTAGAGGTTACTCTTGGCACAAAAAGCAAATAAAAAGGATAAGGAGCGGTTATTACTGAAGTAATAACTTCCAAGACTCATCTAAAACTTTAATGTTATCTCCCAATAAGTACTTTTCTTTAATGCCTTTAAGTTAGGCATGATAGTTTGAGAAGATGCTCACATAAGACATATGAATTGAAGAAAAAGAGAGCATCAAGAAGCAAATTCAAAACACATTTAAGTCTAACCCACTTCCTATGCATAGGAATCTTGTAAAGAAACAAGTCATGAAAGCACAAAGAAACAATCATAGGAAAGCAAAACAAGTGCAACTTCAAGACTTTCAACATAAAGAGAAGAAACTTAATATTATTGAGATGCATAAAACCATGTTTCTCTCTCTCATAATAACTTTCAGTAGCATCATGAATAAAATTAACAATATAACTATCATAAGAAACATTCTTATCATGAGCCATATGCATAAAAGAATTAATACTCCCCACATAAACATAGTCATTCTTATTGATTGTAGTGGGAGCAAATTCAACAAAATAGCTATCATTATTATTTTCATCACCATAATCATCAAATATAGGAGCCATATTGTAGTCATAATTAATTTCCTCCTCAATAGTAGGTGGACTGAAAATATCATACTCATCATTGTAATCATCATATATTGGAGGTTTGGTATCATCATAAGCAATAGAATAGCTATCTTCTAAAGCTGGGGAACTAAAAAGATCATTTTCATAAAAACTAGCTTCCCCAAGCTTAGACTTTTCCACAGCATTAGCAATAATGGTGTCCAAAGAATTCATACTAACAACATTGCTATTAGCATGCAAATAAAGTTCCATAGGTTTTGAATTTTCTCTTCAAACACTTCATGTCCTAACTCAAGATAAATACTATAAAGCTCTCTAATTTTGTTGTTGTTTTCCATTAAGCCTAACTAGTGAAAACAAGAAACAAAAAGACAAAATTGTAGAATCTAAAGTAAATAACTTCGAGCACTCACACTGGAGGATGTGAGTACCTTTTACCTTACCTCCCCGGCAACGGCACCAGAAAATAGGTGTTTGCCGTGGGAGGTTCTTCTTCTTTAATCCTCCGGTGTGAATACCTTTTACCTTACCTCCCCGGCAATGGCGCCAGAAAATAGCTTGATGTCTACGCACTTCTATTCTTGTAGACAGTTGTTGGGCCTCCAAGTGCAGAGGTTTGTAGAACAGCAGCAAGTTTTCCCTTAAGTATATTACCCAAGGTTTATCGAACTCAGGGAGGAAGTGGTCAAAGGTATTCCCTCTCAAGCAACCCTGCAATCAAGATACAAGAAGTCTCTTGTGTCCCCAACACACCCAATACACTTGTTAGGTGTATAGGTGCACTAGTTCGGCGAAGAGATAGTAAAATACAAGTGGTATGGATAATTATAAGCGGTAACGGTGATAGAAGATAGCTTGATGGCGTGGAAAAGACTAAAGTAAAACTGAAATAAAGATGGAAGCAAGCAAACATGTAATAGATCTAATAGCAAATGGTGTTTCAGTGCTTACAAACAAGGCCTAGGGATCATACTTTCACTAGTGAACACTCTCATATAAATATATTTTCTTCATGATACTACTCTTAACTACTCTCCGGTTGGACACTCTAATCGATGGTAGGGCTATAACAGCACACCTCAAAGTAAGTCTTTCCCATCTAGAAAACCCCACACTGTCACCTTGAGCACTAGATGGTTCCAATAAACACCACAATTTCATAAAGACATCCGACTCCAAATATAACTCATAACAAGTATTTGTAATCTCTAGCCTAAGTGCCACCATGGTGTGCACGCTGGCACTTTCACACACATGGGGAGAGCAGAGATCTATTAAAGCACTTGAGTAGAAAGGTAGATCTATAGATTACAAGCTCATGATCTCAATAAGATCATGCATAGAGAGAGAGAGAGATGAACACATAGATACCGGTAGAACCCTTAGCCTCGAGAGAGAACTACTCCCACCTCATCATGGGAATCAGCAATGGTGATGGAGATGGTGGTGTAGATCGATGGAGATGGCTCCGGGGGCACTTCCCCGTCCCGACAGGGTGCCAGAATAGAGACTTTCTATCCCCTGAATCTCCCCTTCGATGGCGGCGGCGCTTCAGAACTTTTCATGGATTTCTGATTGACTATCTAGGGTTTTGGTTTCGGGAGGCTCTTATAGGCGAAGGAGGCAAGGTCGGTGGCCAGCCACGGGGCCCACACCATGCCCTGGCGCGACCTAGGGTTGCCCGCGCCTAGGGGTGGTGTGGCCACCCTGTGGCCCTGATGTGCTCGTCGTTCGACGTAGAGCTCGTTGGGAACCCCAAGAGGAAGGTATGATGAGCACAGCAGCAAGTTTTCCCTCAGTTATGAAACCAAGGTTTAATCGAACCAGTAGGAGCAAGGAAACACCCCAAAGGTGTTACTAGCTAAGCTTTTGCAGGGCGCACTACCGGTGCTAGTAGCAACATGGAGACCTGCACAACACAATCACAGAACTTTGTCCCCAACTTGCGATGAGGTTGTCAATCTTACCGTGTTTTGCAGAAAACAAAGGATTAAATGTATCGAATGGAAAGAAGTAAAAGTTTGCAGAAAGTAAACACAAAGAAGTAAACAGTTGTAGATTGTATGTAAAGAGAAAGGACCGGGATCCATAGTTCACTAGAGGTGGCTCTCCTTATATAGATAACATGCTGGGTAAACAAATTACAGCGGGTTAATTGACAAAAACACCGAGAAAGCAATACATGCATATACTAATCATCTTGACTCCTTTGAGACTTGATTGGGCATTACAACATAATACATAGACTGCCATCCAACTACATCTATGACTAATAATCCACCTTCATGTTATCATCCGAACCCCCTCAAGTATTAAGTTGCAAGCAACTATTGCTTTACGAACTACGTGTAAAGTAAACAATACGATTGTTCTATGAACAAAGGATTGTTGTTTTCTCCCTAGTAGCAACATCACATCTAGTACCTTAGAGATTTTTGTCACTTCCCCAGATTACTAGAGGCATGAACCCACTATCGAGCATAAATACTAACTCTTGGAGTTGCTAGCATCTACTTGGCCAAGATAGCTACTAACAACGGAAAGCATGCAAGATCACAAATAACAAAGACATGATAGAATCAATAATCAATCTGAAATAGCATCTCAATATCCATCGGATCCCCGCAAACACAACATGTATGAATTACAAATAGATGATCTTGATCATGAACGGAGCTCACAAGATCTAAACATGGAAGCACAAAGGAGGAGAACCAGCCATCTAGCTACTACATGGATCCGTAGTCCAAGGATGAACTACTCACGCATCACACCGGAGGCTTGCCTTCTTCATCACCATGCCAGCCTCTAGAGTGATGCGTGAGTAGTTCACCCTTGGACTATGGGTCCATATAGTAGCTAGATGGTTGGTTCTCCTCCTTTGTGCTATCATGTTTAGATCTTGTGAGCTTCGTTCATGATCAAGATCATCTATTTGTAATCCTATATGTTGTGTTTGCAGGGATCCGATGGATATTGAGATACTATGTTAGATTGCTTATTGATTCTATAATGTCTATGTTATTTGTGATCTTGCATGCTCTCCGTTGCTAGTAGCTATCTTAGCCAAGTAGATGCTTGTAACTCCAAGAGGGAGTACTTATGCTCGATAGTAGGTTCATGCCTCTAGTAATCTGGGGAAGTGACAGAAATCTCTAAGGTTGTAGATGTGTTGTTGCTACTAGGGAGAAAACAACAATCCTTTGTCCATGGGGCAATTGTATTGTTTACTTTACACACTTTGCTTAATGCAATTATCTGTTGCTTGCAACTTAATACTGAAAGGGGTTCGGATGATAACCTGAAGATGGATTATTAGTCATAGATGCAGTTGGATTACGGTCTATGTATTATGTTGTAATGCCCAATCAAATCTCATAGGAGTCAAGATGTCTAGTATATGCATTGTTATGCTTTCTCAATATGTCAATTGCCCCGCTGTAATTTGTTCACCCAACATGCTATTTATCTTAAGGAGAAACACTTCTAGTGAACTGTGGACCCCAGTACATTCCTTTACCATTGATATACCATCTACTGTTTACAGTTTACTATTTACTTTTTGTAGGAAATTACTATCTTCCACACTATACGTTTAATCCTTTGTTTTCAGAAAAACCAGTGAGATTGACAACCTCACTGTAAGTTGGGGCAAAGTTCTGTGGTTGTGTTGTCCAGGATTCCAAGTTGTTAACAACACCTTGGAGTTGTTTCCTTACTCCTACTGGTTCGATAACCTTGGTTTCATAACTGAGGGAAACTTGTTGTTGTGCTCATCATAACTTCCTCTTGGGGTTCCCAACAAGCTCTACATATCTTGAGCCATCAGAGAGGCATCGATATCTATATGACCGCAGCTATACGGCCGGAATTTTTATTCTCGCTGTATAGTTGGTCGTTAAACTCTCAGTACCTTTCAGAATATTTTATACGAAGGCATCGATATCTATATGACCAGAGCTATACGGTCGGAATTTTCATTCCCGCCGTATAGTTGGTCGTTAAATTCTCTGTGTCTTTGAAGAAAATTTGTTGATGGCAAAGATATCTATATGACCAGAACTATATGGCCGGAATTTTATTCCTGCCGTACAGTTGGTCGTTAAATTCTCTATGTCTTTGAAGAAAAGTTGTTGATGGTAGAGATATCTATACGACCGGAACTATACGGCCGTAATTTTTATTCCTGCCGTAAAGTTGGTCATTAAACCATCATTAGTCATCAAAAAAATTCTATTTCTTCGAGAATACCTTCTTATCCCAAAACGTAGAGAAATACCTTATTTTTGACAGAAAATTGATACTAGAAACTATCGACCAACATTAGTGTATTATGAGCAAAATTTTAGCTTCTGTAGATGAAAAACTCAAATTTTCATTTTAATTCTTATTCTGTACTCATTCAATCGATGTTTCTACTACTTTTTAACAGCTGCATCTTCACGGGCACGCTTCCGCAAGAATGTCTATGAAAAAATTGTAGAAATGTGATGAACTTTTTATTCTTAGTTTGTTTTATTTATGAGATGGGTTGACTCCCATTAAGCATTTTATTAAGAATGGTTGAGTAACTCAGCCTCTTCTTTGTTCTCGAATTCTTACCTTGGGTTGCCCCTTATCAAATGGACTTACCATATGAACTCGTTTTGCCAGTGGAATATATCTTTCTCCTGCTTCTAGCTTGTTTGGAAAATACCAGATGATTTCAGCATCATAAACATTGAAGATTATCTTTCCTTCAGCACAATCAACTGATGCCCCTGCAATACTAAGGAAAGGTCTTCTAAGTATTATGGATAATTTTTCATCTTCTGGCATCTCAAGAATAATAAAATCAGTGGGAATAACATGCTCATCTATTCTAAGTAGAACATCCTCAATCATACCAACGTGTTGTTTAGTGGACTTGTCAGCCATCTGTAAAGTGATAGTAGTAGGAGAATACTCCCCTAATCCTAAACTTTTATAGATGGAGTATAGCATTACACTAACTCCTTCTCCTAGATCACACAAGGCATTGTGAATATCAGTTTTACCTATTGAGCATGAAATAGTTCGTATTCCGAGATCTCTAGACTTAGACAACAGCTTCCCATTAGCAGGATAACTAGTTACCATGGCAAGAGTTTCAGTTATTTCTTTCTTTCTACTAAGAATATTACGGAGGAATTTAGAATAGGTAGGAACTTTGATTGCATCCGCAAACGGAATTTCCAGACGAAGGTCACTAAGTGCCTTTGTAAAAGAATTATAAATTACCTGATCTGGTGCTTTCTTTTTTTGATCTGGGTAAGGAAGGTTTTTCTCACCTAACTTATTCTTGTCTTTTACCTTTTTTGGGGGGTCAGGCTCTTTTGTTGCTTTCGTTTGTTGTTGCTATCGCTTTTCTTCTTTTCTACTACAACAACTTTTCTTCCTTGCTTATCTCTTTTTCTTCTCTTGGATAAACCGTCTCTACATCAGAGTCATAATGGTCATCTTGTGCCTCATTTTGGTCCTCCTTGGTTTGATCTTGTGTTTCTTGAGAATTTTCATCTTGAGGATCCACCAATGTATCATCTTCTTGGCTTGCTTCGAGCAAGGCTTTTTTCCTTTCGCTCTTTTTTAGCTTCATATTCTGGTGGTCCTAATGGTCATGTAACAACTGCACCTCTTCTTGTGACAACATTAGTAGAAACAGGAGTATCTTTATCATCTTGAAGAAAATTTTGATAACTAGATGCTATTTGTTCGCACTCGGTTTCAATCATACTACGATACTTGTGAAATAATTTTATTTCTTGGCCAATCTCATCATAATTTTCCATGAGTTCCGCCAAAATCTTTTTGGGTTTTTGAAAATGCTTATGCAGGTTATTATGAGACTTTGCTTATCGATGTTTTAATTCTTGAAAAAAAATTCTAGTTTCATCTGCTTCTGTTAAAACTTGTAACAAGTCTACTTTGTTTTCCTTAAAAAGTTCAGAAGGTATACCCTTTTCTTTCATTGTTTTGCGTACTTCAGGCATAAGATCAGGAGTTATCCGGAGTATCCCTTTTCTAGCTTAGTGCCAAAATCAGGATTATATAAAGAATCATTTTAGCCCTAGTAGACATCAATTCCAAACATTCTTTAATAGTTAAAGTATTTATTGATCCTCCTTCTGAGAAGTCAAGCAACTCTCTACATTGAGTATTGAGACCGTGGTAAAATAAATGGCAAATAGTCAACTTAGAATAGCCATGATTGGGAATGCTATTGATCATTCCAAAGAATCTGTCCTAGGCTTGTGGGTAGTTTTCTCCCACATTCTGACTAAAGTTGCCTATATTCTTTCTTAATTCAGTTACCTTTTTAAAAGGATTAAATCTGTTTATGAATTTAATAATGCAGTTTTCCCAACATTTAATGTAATGGCGAGGGAGATAATATAACCAGTCTAGAGCTTTACCTTTAAGAGACCAACGGAATAATTTTAGACGAGAGAAGTCTCTTGGTAACCCTTTTGGTCCAAGCGATGTTATCACATCGTCTAACTCTCTAATATGCCTTCCTGGGTCTTCATCTTCCCTTCCACTGAAAGCTTTTTCCTGCAAAATTTTAATAATTCCACCATCAAATCGATATTCTCTAACTCCAGGATTAGGGAATTGTATTTGTTATTTAAGAAATTTAGAACTTGGAGCACTGTATTCTCTGAGAGTTTTCTCAGGTTTCATGGGAGTTGTCCTGTAAATAGACATGATTTCCATAATATCACTCGGGTTTTCAACTTCAACTTTATTTGATCTTAAAAGTTTTTCAATAATTTCTTTGCGCATTTGAGCACGTACGCGCTCAATATAATCCGGTAGATAGGTTCTACCAGAGCGTGTAGACCCTTTGTCTCCTAGGGAGAACATTTTGTAGTAGCAACACCTGAAATGTCAAAAGAAAGACACTTAGCGCTTAGCTCCCCGACAACGGCGCAGAAAATAGCTTGATGTCTGCAAGTGCACATATCGTTTGTAGCTAGTTTCGAAGTATATATATCGATCCCATAGGGAGCCCAAAGGTAAGTGTTTATGTGTGAAGTCTTTGCCACACCCGAAGTTGTCACAGGTCTTCGAGTGAATTGACTGCAAGTGTTGAAATAATAATGGGGTTTTGATTCAATGAGATGTATTTAAATAGAACTGAAATGGAAACTTCGGAAATAAAAAGCACGAAAGTTAAGAACGACTTAGTTGTTTGTTGTTTCCCGCAGATGGCAAAAGAAGGCGCGGGGAGATTCAGTTCAGTGTGATAGTGATTGTGCCAAGTGGACGAATGATAAATGTAACAATTATAATCTTATAAGTATATGTGTAGGCGAGCAATCTATAATTAGCCGGAACTCCTCTTGGTAGATTTCATCCCAACTTCAATAATCCTACTAGTCTGTTACCAAAACCATGATCATATACTAGATGATTAAGACCCTTCAGGTCGCTTAGCGGTTAAGCTCCTTGGATCGGACTAATGCAATAAGCATAGTGGTTCCTCGTTATCCCGAGTCTACTAGTTTTCCATTAATATCCCTGTGTCACTCGGGGGTCGCCGATTTGCTAGAGAACAAGATCCTATCTATGTAGAACAAAGCATCATGTTGTCTGGACCCTTAATTAGACAACAAGCATTAGGCATCCCACAGATAGTCAAGCACACATAATATAGTAATTAGAATCAATCACAAACTAATGGAAAATATATGAAGGCACATCACATCTCACCAATCCCCTACATCTCCCACGCCTAAGGAACTTACTCACACATGAGAGAAGAACGAATCATCGATATGATTAAATAAAGGGAAATCTTCTTCATATTACCCTGGAGATCCACAATAATAATAGAAAAATATCCAACACAATTCAAGATAGGAAGAAACAATCTCAAACCCTCGTCTTGCAATATGAAGATCCCTCTCTCTCTCTCAAGTACAAGTAGTGGCTATGGGGGTGTATTGGCTAGGAGGTTGAAGATCGTGGAGTGATGTGAAGAACGTCTTCGCCTTCTTCTCTAGATCTCTTCTTTCTCCCTTCTGGATGTGATGGCGGCTGCTGCGTTGTGTTTTTTGCGTCTGGTCCCTTCACGGAAGTTGTCCCTTTTGACAAGATAGAGGCGGCGGGAACTATATGATGGGAACTATATGGCTGAAAAAATATTTCCGCTGTATAGTTACTCGTTAAAGCCTTTGTATGCTCCCCTCGAGTGCTTCTAGAGAGAGACTTGCTTGTTTTCTCCAGAATATTGTGTTTCTCTAGTTAAAACCTTCTATTGACATTCAGAACCCGAAACACACATTAAAAACCAAGTTTTCTTTGCTACCGAAGTATTAGCATTAGGTAAAGCTAGAAAACAATCAAATCCGGGGAAAAACATCAATAAAAACCATCAAAATTGTGTCGAATCTAACAGTTATCATTTGTCATACTTTGGGAATATTCTATGATGCATGTAATGGTTTAGATCTATACATAATGTCGTGTTTATCCATATCATGAGGTGATTGACACCACCAAGTGGGGGTAGATGAGAGAGATGTGATAATACTCACAACATATCACAACATATGAATCATTGCACTAGTTTTTAGAATGTTTTCCATTAAGAAGTATGGTGTATGTAGGTAATGGGTGACCGAGTGATAGCGACATATGTATTGAGTGATAGCAATGCAGCCTAACATCCTTTATCTATGGGTAAAAAGGGAGAAGTATGAGGTGTGGTGTTACACAAACCAAATGCAAGCCTTGCAAGGGTGACCTAGAAACACAAAGGAGTACTTCTTTCACCTATGTGTTTTACGACATGTAGCCACCATAAAAGTACCATTAAAACATTGCAATTGTGTGTACCTATACTATCTATAACATGATACTCACCATATATGGAGAAGAGAGGATTAAGTGAACCCGTTAACCCATGTCCATTGTTCCCATAATAGAAAACCCTTGTCTTGTCCTCTTGCATTGAATAGGATTGGGACACTTTTACATTCTTGTTTTGTTACATTAAATTTGCATCTATTAAATCAACGATCTGGTTTCTTAACTTGTTTAGTGCACAATCAACTAAAACTTGTAACACTTTAGTTGTAAAGAATAGATAGCTTTTCCTTCTTGCTTCTGCGGATCGATACACTACTTCCACATTGAGAGGTACTACGGTGATCCTTTGCACTTGGGGGTTATCAGCCGGCCCAATGGTTCTAGAACTGCACAGCCCGCCTGGCCTCTCTCCCTCCTCACCTAGTCGCTAACAGCTCGGCCCCACCCCGTCTTCTCCTACCTCCAGGCGGAGGCTGCCTCCCGAAATCTCCTGATTCCATGTAAGCCCACCAATAAAAGGCCTAGACCTCCTCCTTCAAATCGCTCAAACATCGGATAGATTTCCGTCACTAGGCTACTCAAGCGAAGCTCGTCTAGATATCGACCATGCCGCCAAATTGCTAACCACTAAAGCTTGAGGTTCCTTCGGTCCCGACTCCCCCGCACCTCCTCTTCCCTATAATCCCGCTCCCCTAGCTCTAGCATATTTCCCTGATGCTTTTACCCATCGATAGGAGCCCAAGAGCGAGCCCCATGAGGCCGTCAGATTCTGTAGCACCCCCACCTCTATTCGTCCTTCACCGAATCTCGAGGAAGCAAACAACGCTAGAGAGGTTACCCTCATGATCACCATCGCCGTCTGATTCACATCGTCCACACCGTCGTCCCAGGAGATCACTAGAGCGTCGACGTACTTCCCGACCCGCTCCACCGTCTACCGCTGCCATGGTAACGTCATCACCAATGAGTGAGCAACCTTTTGCTCGACAACCACTAGATCTCATCTGGATGACAAGGATCAGATCTTGACCAGTCATCACATTGCGTCATGTCGAGCACCCAGTTGGTGTCGTTGTGCCATGTCGGGCGCCCAGTTAGCACGATGTGTCATTGCCACGTCGTGCAAGGTCAGTAGCCACATCACCTTTTTGCTGACACAACAGCCGCATCAGCATGTCGTGTCAGGAAATCTTTTAAAATAAATAGAAAATAACCAGAAAAATCATTAATTTTTTATACTTCATAGTAAAAGATATACATGTCCAAAAATTATAAATAATATACCTATGGATTTGGAAAAATATGAAGAACATGAAACTACAATAAAATTTGCACTTTACCCAATGCATATTTTTTAGATTATTTAAATCTACTTAATAGTATTTTTTGTACAATTAATCGATAGAAAAATAAATATAAATCAGAATCCTTGTTTCATGTAGAATATTAATCTCGCCTAAGGTCTAATTTTTGACAAAGTAATTTTTTAAATGATTTAAAACCATTTAATTAGTATATAAGTCATAGAAAATTGTCTACAATTCCAAATTGAGTGTACCCAATTGCTACTGTTTTGTTTTGAAAAAAATTATACGGAGAATTTCCATGCCAAATTATTTGATACCATTAAAATAGAAATTCTTGTAGAAAACTATAAACCCATTGCAAAACTATTTTAATCATAAGAAAATATCTATAAATCTTTTTTGGGTGATTCAAATTGTTTTCATTGCCACGTCGTGCAAGGTTAGCAGCCAAATCGCCTTTTTGTTGACTCAGCTACGTCGGTAGGTCGTGTCACCAAATATTTTTAAATAAATAGAAAATAGCCAGAAAAATCATTAATTCTGTATAATTCATAGTAAACGATATACATTTCCAAAACTTATAAATAATATACCTATGGATTCAAAAATATGAAGACCATGAAACTACAATAAAATTTGCACTTTGCCCAATGTATATTTTCTGGATTATTTAAATCTACTTAATAGTATTTTCGTAGCAATTAATCCATAAAAATAATTATAAAACAAAAAAGTACAAATAGGATGTCTATGGAATCCTTGTTTCACGTAGAATATTAATCTTGCCTTAGGTCTAATGCTTGACAAAGCAAAAAAAAATGATTTAATACCATTTAATTTATATTTAAATCATAGAAAATTTTCTGCAATTCCAAATTTAGTGAACCCAATTGCTACTGTTTTATTTTGAAATATATCTATACGGAGAAATTGCATGCCAAATTATTTGGTATCGTTAAATAAGAAATTCTTATAGAAAACTATAAACCCATTGTAATACTATTTTAATCATAAGAAAAGATCTTTAAATCCTTTTTGGGTAATTTAAATTGCTACTGGTTCTAAATTGCATTACCTATCTAGTAGTATTTACTTCACAATTCATTTCGACATAAACATAAGAGTTTTAAATAAAATGATTTAAACCGAAATGGTCTTAATAATTATTATTTTTATGCATTAAACGATTTTTCATGTGCATCATTTGATATAATACTTTCTAGGGAACTAAACAAAACCATTGTGACATATTAAATCATCATGCATGCATTTTATCGTCATTATTTTATTGTATTATTGCATAATTGTAATGTTTTGAATGGTGTGCTTATTGTGCCTTTATTTCAAATGGTAGATTGCGAGAAGTGCAACCATTGTGATTATGATGAATGCAACCATTATAATTGTGAGGATTATATGAACAACTACAACAAAGGTAAGTGGTGCTATAGTGGTCATAAATATCCTACTATTTTCCTATGCATTATAGCTGATTTCATAGAATTGCATGTGCAGGAATTGATGTGTATGTGATATGCTATGTTCCATGTTATTCCCTTGTTATTCTTGTTTATGAGCCATCATATTGGTAGAATGCTTAGCTATGCTATATAGACAAGGATGGAAATCACACTATGAAAAGTTAGGTGTTTTGAAAGCTTATATTTTTGCTAAGTGAAAACAACTTAATGAATGAACCTTGTATGTGGAATTGGATTGATTGGATTATGTTGAGTGGCTACCAGGCCCATATCTATGGCTTACCCGAGTATCACACTTGTGGATCGCCACCTAGGATTCAAAAGAAATGATTAGTTTCTTTGTTTAGTAGCTTACTTGTGCAACCATGTGCTAATGAGTTATGGCTGGTTGGCTTTACTTAGTAGGTTGTGGTGGCTCGAACCCTTCATATCCATGAGATGTAGATAATGTAGGTTGGTATAATGCATGGATGGGTTTGGGGAGCTCTTTCCGAGTTGTTTTGTCTTGGACTTCTCCTGGCCATGGCACAAAATGAGTGTAGTGGTAAAAGCGGGTTGACCAGGTCACATGGGTAAAGTGTATAAACCTCTGCAGGGGGTTATATACTAAGTACTTAGCCGTGTCCCTGGTTATTGACAATTTGAGCAACCTAATTTTGATTCTTTGACGTATTTCTCACTCATCCCAATTTCTCAATTACTTAAAATTTGTTGAGTGAACTTAATTGGGTAGGAGCAATTGGGAGTGAACCATAGTGTCCCATTTATTATATCAAAAAAGTATCTTGTTACAAATGATAGGGTAAAACTATTACTTTATGCAAATGAGCATGAACTCCACCTAGGAAAATAATCATGTAGTTGCTAGGCTTGTTGTAACCCACTTTAGCCTACTTACCATACATTCAATTTATTGACCATTAATGGCTCCGATTTTTGCCATCTTCCACTGCCTTTAAATATTGTTTTTGGTCAAGCAATTGCCAAATAAACTCTCAACCTTACTACTAATGACTAATGATTGCAAAGGTATGCAAATCCCTTCTTTGATTTATGTTGTGCAGGAAATCACTGCTTTTAAGGCGAAATAAGGAGTCATAATGAAGGAAGTAATTGGAGAGGCGTTCTAGGGCTCCTGTAAGCTTAACGACCATTGGTATGGGCGCGGTCCGCCCGTACCGCATGCTCGTACCAGGTGGTGACAGCTTCGTCTTGTCAAACCCTACAACTTTCATGAAGACGCCCATATATTTTGAGGCTCCAGCCGCCGGCCAGAGGGCCGCCATTTTCAGACTGCATCACAACAATGCCAAAGGAGATCCACACCATTGTTCATCACTTACACCATCCATCCCTCCACTAGCCATAGCCATTGCTTTGTACTTCTGGATCTCCTTGTGATTTGGCAACCATTGTAAAAATATTTGATTTTAATCTAAGTACTTGCATGATGTATTCTATCTCCGATCTATTTGTTATGAGTGAGTAGTCCTCACGGGCTGCGGGCTGGAGAGAAACCTCGCAGCAATTATGTGCATCTAGATCATGGGAGAATTGTATTTTGTTTGGATTCGTGATTTATATCTTTTGTTTCTTCGTCTCTCGCCTCGATCTGTGGACTTGTAGGTGATGGATCTGAAATATAGCCATCTATGTCCACATTTAAACTGGATATTATTCATATTTTTGATGAAATATCTCTCTAAACCTTAACACTAATGCCTAATATTCAAAGAGGTATGCAATCCTACACAGGTAATGTCGTTTGAAGATGAGAATCACTACATTAAAGTCAAAGATATGAGATTTCCAACAACCAGAAGAAACCAGGAGCCATGAAGCGGAGCCAGACGCTTTAACGACCAACTATACGACCGGAGCAAAATTCTGGCCGTATAGTTCCGGTCGTATGCTTGGCGCCGCCACCGTTAGGTCAAATAGAACAACTTTTGTGAAGGGAACCCTATATAAAGAAGCCTCAGGCGATGAGAAAACAAGCCATCCTCGCCCAAAAGTCTCTGCCCCAGATCACCGGTCGCCTCTAGATCTCAAAACCCTTCTCCATCTCCATAGCCACATTCCACCACTTGTAATAGTAGATCTCTTCTTCGATTGGCGACATTGTAAGACTGTTTCTATCAATGTCATGATTTTCATTACAATGTTTGTGATTGTTGATCTCATCTCTATGTGTGAGTAATTCTCCTTGGGATGAGGGCTTCGGCCTAGCCATGTAGCATTTGTGCATGTTATTTATCATAGATGGGATCATGTATTAGTTTGTATGACATGATGATTATTGTATCCTCTCTTGCCTCAATCGAAGGACTTGTCAGGTACCCAAGACCCTGAGGGTTGATCCAGGTATAGGGAGTATGAGTAGTGACTGATCTGCAGGTTGGGAACCCCAGTGACAGAAGGGGTAGTACGGTTGTATGTGAGGGATTTACTTGGAATTAACGGTGACATCACTATGCATATCATTAGTTCTCTTTCTTCTATGGATGAGTCTAGTAGGTTATTGCTATAAGCGGTTGCGGAGACAATAGCAATTATGGATGCACCGCCCACATATAATTTATCTTGCTCTAACAATTACATGCATACTTTATCTTTATCTTTTATTCCCATCAGATGTTTTGCACAACTACAGGTGAAACTGAATGCCCTAGGCCCTCTATCTCCATCATCGACAACAACAAAAAGACGCGAACTATTGGTCCAGTAAAAACACAAAAGGAATTCTAAAACTCCCAAAGGTCCGTTAAAGTAACTTCACTATGCATCTTCTTCCCGAGGATTCGATAACCTAGGTCTACTAGGGAAAAAAAGTTATACTACATCCGTAATCCGGATCGAAGGTATCAACCCCTTTTCTGGCGCCATTGCTAGGGACACAATAACTACCCTGGTGAGGTTATTAGGAACCTTGCTAATTTTAATTCTTGTTTTTAATTTTGTTAGTTTGCTTTCAGTCTTTATTTGATAAACCAAAAAAATTTAGTTAGCCTTTAAATTCTTGCTTTTACAATTATAATTCTCTGTTTAAGAAAACCCAAAAACATAGGAAATATGGCTAAAAAGAAGCTTGGGGAGTTTGCTACTCCCAACAATGATTATTCGTGTACTCCTATTACTCAGCCAGCGATTGCTGCTGATGATTATGAAATTAAGCCCCACTATTTAAGTTTGGTTCAATAGAATCAATTTGGAGGCTCTGGTGTTGAAGACGCAAGTATGCACTTGAATACTTTCACTGAAATATGTGATATGATGCGTATAAAATATGTTGACCCTGATACGGTCAAATTACGTCTATTTCCTTTCTCTCTTAGAGGAAGAGCAAAAGAATGGTTGCTATCTTTTCCTAGAAATACTATTACATCATGCGTGGGATGCACTTGTTTATTTATGACTAAATTTTTCCCACCTGCAAAGACTATGCAACCCAGATCTAATATTACTGGTTTTAGACAGGAAGAGCGTGTGCCACTAGCGCTTGCATGGGAAAGGATGAAAGGATGCATGAGAAACTGTCCTAGTCATGGGATGGAAGAGTGGTTAATTTTCCATCTATTTTATAATGCTCTTAACCCTGTGTCCAAGTCTATGCTTGATACTGCAGCTAGAGGAACATTTATGGGTAAAAATATTACCGAAGCAAAGCAGCTGCTAGACAATATGCAAGACAACCATGCACAATGGCAAGTGGATAGATCAAAAACGAAAAAGGTGAACTCCATCTCACCACAAGAAAATAAAGAACTCAATGCTAAGTTGGATGAGCTCATACTAGCCGTAAAAGGTAAGGAAACCTAGGTAAGAGCTATACCTGAAACAAATATTGAAGAAATAGACTTCATAGCTCGTAATGATTATAACCCTGCTTGGAAGAAGAATTATAATCCTAATTTTCAAAAACATTATTCTAGTCTTGTAGGTCACTCTAATAATAATATGGGAACTAGTAATGGTAGTCTCCAGGAAACACTTAAATCTTTTATAGACTCACAAAATGAACAAAACAATATTCTTGTTAAAATAACGGAGAACCATGATGCTATGCTTGGTAAATTATCTAACAAAGCTATTAGTTTGAGAAATGATTTGCAGGCCCTCCAAGAAAGAACGAGGATCGTTGAGGCACAGCTAGGTAAGATAACCGAGAGTCAAACTCTCATTCTAGCTAAATTTGTAGGGAAAGCTGAGCCCAATCCCATTGAAGACCTCAAAATGATGAGAATCCAAAGGGAGGAGCCTAAAGAACTTGATTATAGCAATGCTCCTTCACCAAGTTACACCATTGAAGATCTCGTAAAAAGGATCAACGTTAAGATTTCAATGAGTGAAGGTAGTGAGGAAGCCATGTACCAAAAGTTTGTTAATCAGGTAGCAATAAAGGTACGTGAGCTTGAGGAAGAATATAAGCAAATTGCTAAAAAATTACCTATAAAGCTTGATGACATATTTGAGCCTACTATTAAGATTAAAATTGGAGCCAATGAGATAGCTACACTTTGTGATCTAGGTGCAAGCGTCTCAACAATTCAAAAGAGTCTTTTTAACTAGTTAAATCTTGGCTCTTTTGAGATCACCGAGTTAAAATTGCATCTATCAGATTCTACCTACAAACAAGCTATAGGAATTAAGGAGAATACTTTAGTATACATTAAAGGCTGTCTTGCTCTCATTGATTTCGTTATTGTTGACATGCCTGGAGATGTTATTGCTCCTATTATATTAGGTCGTCCTTTCTTAAGAACTATTAAGGCTTTGATTAATCTACATGAAGGGAACTGTGGGGCCCCCGGATTAATCATCCGAGAAATCCCTGTTATGTATATATCCACGTTCCCATGATCAGTGAGCCGTGGAACATAACCGACAAGTATCATTACAACATCCGAGATACACCAAATTACAAGACATACATAAATGCCGTTATGGCTATACCATCTTCAGCAGCGGAACATCATCACACGCAGATCCCAATCATGCCTCAACCTACAGGCAACTGACTGGGAGGACGTCCTAGCTCGCGTAGCCGTCAACTTCATCCTCTTCTTGATATCTAACCAAGTTAATAGCCAGGGAACATTGCCAGTGATTACTTTCAATGTACTCGCAAACCACCTCAAGAAAATAATAATAACAAGAGGATATGCAATATGGCTTTGGTAGTAGGAGGGCTTCAAGAGAGGTTCTTTTCTCAAATAGTTTCTCTTGTAGATATAACATCTCCATATCTTTGTTGAAAATTTTTATAAACCATTTTGGAAACCTTTTGAAAAGTTTTGTAAACACTAGGATTGGGGTACCCGTTTTTTCCCATCTTCAGGTCGTCCCACGACCAAACTCCTTTCTCCTCCTTCCGACCATCCCATGGTCAAAACCTTTCTCCTTTACGACCATTCCATGGTCAAAACATTTCAAAAGCCATTTGTTTTCCGAAATCCTTTTTGAAAACAAAACCAGCACCGCTATACAGAAGTTTGTCCAACCCTTCCATGACCGCGGACACGGCTATTCGAATAGATTTACACTCTGTAGAGGTTGTACACTTTACCCACACCATCCGGGTACACTACCCTGATCTACACCGATCGTGGGTCGAGTAACCGATCAAGACTCTTCGGATGCTCACTCCAGTATAAGTGCCTACCCTATGAGTGGTACTCCCCTCAAAACCGGGACGTCGGGTACCGAGGACCAACCGGAGCGCTTTTTCCACTTCTCGAGTGTGCGCTTTCAATGAGGGGCTCATAGTAACGCCTGGCTGCCAGCAGACAGTTCGTTCCTTCTCCAGGTCGATGTCCCACATGGACCTTTATGGGAGAAGGCCCAGCCTCCGGGGATCGCGATCCCCTGTAGTAGTTGTGAGGCCGCTTATACCAGAATAGACAAACATCAAATCCAGCCTTGTCCCATTCCAGAGTAATGTGGTTGCACGGGTTAAGTTGTTATAGCTAAACTTCAAAGAACCAGGTGAGTTTTTGTAAACCTTTTTCCTCCAGCATTTTGTAAAACAAGCCCTTTTTCTTTCTCAACATCTCTTGGGAGGTCCCACCTCACCAAGGTTTTATCATAAAACATTTGGTAAAACTTTTTCGGGGGTCTTCCCATCCTCTAGTTTTGCTTCGGCTAAAACGGGGTCTCCAAAAGGTATGATGTATTACACCATCTACCATACTAGGGACAAGTAGGTGTCATCAAGTGGGTTGTACTTAATAGTACAAAAGTGTAATAGTTCGGAGGAGCCAAACCACTACCAAATATATACATCAACATATAGTAAAACAGTGCAGTTTTCATAAACAGAAGATAAAGCATGCATAAGTAAAACAGTAGGACAAGGCTTATGAGCAAGAAGGTGGCTTGCCTGATGATCAGCAATATGGCAATATGTCCCTGGACTTCTGATACGTCCAAAATGTATCTACTTTCTCGAACACTTTTGCTATTGTTTCTCCTCTATACTTGTGTGATTTGGATGCAACTAATGCAGACTGATGCTATTTTCAGCAGAATTGCCTTGGTGTCTACTTTTTGTGCAGAAAACCAACTATCAGGAAAAATCCTGGAAAATATGCCAAAAATCCTATTTCACCCGAAGACTCCAGGAGCTAGAATACGAGACGGAGAAGATATAGGGGGTGGCCACACCGCGTGGTGGCGCGGGCCAGGCCAGGCCGCGCCAGGGGGTGGTGTGGGCCCCACAGGCACCCCCTCGGCCTCTCTCTTCACCTATAAGGAGCCTTCTAACCTAAAAACTTCGGGGGGTTCGACATTTTTCCAGAAGGAGTTCTGCTCCACCGCCACCACCAGATTCCAAGAAACAGCACCAGAAACTCCGTTCTGGCACCCTGCCAGGACGGGGAATTGGAGGAGATCATCGCCATCATCATCACCATCGCTTCTCCATTGACCATCCATATTTCCACCATCTATGAGTGAGTAATCCCCCGTTGTAGGCTATGGGGATGGTAGGGATTGGATGAGATCGTTCATGTAATGGCATCAGATTGTTAGGGCATGGTTCCTATGTTCTTTTATTAGTGCTTTATGACTTTGTTGCGATTTGTTGTGTTTAATGCTTGTCACTAGGGCCCGAGTGCCATGATTTTAGATCTGAACATGTTATTGATTCATTATGATAGTATTGTTCTTGGTCTTATCTGCAAGTTGTATACACACGTTGTTGTCCGGAACCTATGGCCCTGAAGTGACAGAAATCGGGATAACCGGAAGGGAATGGCTTTGATGTGAGGATCACATGTGTTCACGGAGTGTTAATGCTTTGCTCCGGTGCTCTATTAAAAGGAGCGCCTTAATTGCCAGTAGTTTCCTAGAGGCCCCACTGCAAATGGGCTGGAAGGACAAAAGATGTTGTGCAAGTTCTCATTGCGAGCACGTATGACTATATATGGAACACATGCCTAGGATTGTCTAGTACTTGGGTGCTTTATCTTATTTATCTGCAATTGCCCTATGTTCTGATTGCTATGTGAATTGTCTTGTCCATGCAATGCTCGTCCATCCATCCCTATGCCTACCGCACTCGAATCCCACTGTTTAGTGCAATTGTTACTACTGTCTTTACTTTACTACTGCTGCTACTTTACTATTCCTACTACAAAACTGTTGCTACTGATAAACTGATGTGAGCAAGATTGTTTTTCAGGTGCAACTGAATTGACAACTCAGTTGTTAAGGCTGATAAATATTCTTTGGCTCCCCTTGTGTCGAATCAATAAATTGGGTTTCACTTCCCTCGAAAATACTGCGATACACCCCCTATACTTGTGGGTCATCAAGACTATTTTCTGGCGCCGTTGCCGGGGAGCATAGCTTTATTTATCAAGTTCACTTGGATTCTCTATTGTTCGCTGCTATCCATCCATCATGGGTAAGTCTCGTGATGGCAAGGTTCCTATTTTACCATCCACTACAAGAAGAGGTACGGTTCTAAACACATCTGCTGCTCTTTATTCACCATCTGTTATAAGTAAGCTTGTTACACCACCACCTACACATGCTACACACACTGCTACTACTGCTGAATCTGAAACTTCTGATGCTTATGATGCTGCTTCTACTGTTCTTGATAAGTGTGGTTCATTAGGTCCTTTTCTAGATGCTATGATTGCTAGAACTATAGCTGGAAATACCGAAACTCCTAATGAAGACACTACCACACCTGTTAGCTCACCTGAGTCAAGTGAGAGTTATGATATTGAAGATGGTTATGTTGAGATGACCGATGAGTTTATTAAAGAATGTAAGAACACCCATGATAGGAGCGCTTCTAAGAGTCTCCTTTAGAGGCGTACTATTAGACCGAAATTATATCCTGCTGCTAAGTTTGCTGCTTCTCCCATAAACATTATAGATGAAGATTATGATTTCTCTCTCGATCTATCTTACATAGCTATTCTCGAGAAAGAACCTTTTTGTGGGACTAAGAATGAAAGTGCGGTAGCACATATGAATGAACTTTCTACCATGAGTGGCTTGTTTTCTGATGATATTAAGATGCGTACTTACTTTGTTGCTAAGATTTTCCCCTTTTCGCTGAAAGGAGAAGCTAAAACTTGGTTTAGTAATTTACCTCCTAGATCTATTGATAGCCCTGAGTGCTTGATTAGTACTTTCCTGTAGAAATATTTTCCTCCCAGTGCTAGACATGCTATTTTGCAGGAACTTTTTGATTTTAAACAGGGAGAAAAAGAGGTATTGCCCGAATCTTGGGCAAGGTTTTGTGCTTTGATTCATGCACATGCTGGAAGTCCATTACCTAAGAATGAGCTTCTTGATATATTTTATAATGGACTAACCGAGGAATCTAGGACATACCTAGATAGTTGTGCTGATTGTGTTTTCAGGAACAGGACTCCTAAGGAAGCTGAGGAATTAATGGCTAAAATAAGCAAGAATTATGAAGATTGGACTCCTCCTAAACAAGCTATACCTTAAGTAATTGTACCTGAACCATCTATTCCTGTGCCTATTCCAACATCAAAGAAGAGGGGAGTTATTGAATTAAATGATGAAGTGATGAAGGAAGCTAAGAAATGTCTTAAGGAGAAGGGAATTAAAGCTGCAGATGTCAAGAATTTACCTCCTATAGAAGAATTATGTAAGCCTATTCCCTACTTATCCACTATTGAGGTACACTTTCTCCAACACTTTGATGAAGGTGATATCCCTTACTCTAAACCTCCTGATCAATGCTTAGAATAATTTGATATCTTTATTGTTAAGCAAGATAACTTTAATAAAAGGGTGCAAAATCATCTAATGGAAAACACTAGAGCTATTGTTGAGTTGAAATATATTGTGGAAAGAACCTCTAATGATGTTAAAATGATTGTTAAACACTTTCAAATGGTTCAGACTCAAATAGATCAACTCGTTAAAGTGCAAAAAGACTTGCTAGTTAATGCTGCTAAAGAAAAACATGCTTATGAAATTAGAACTAGAAGTGGAGCTGCTACCCCAGGATCATCTATATCCTGAGGGGCATCCCAAAAGAATTGAGCAGGATTCTCAACAAGCTGAAAATAGTGGTTCTACTCGTAAGAAAAGGAAAAAGAGACATAAAACTGTTGTAGAACCCTCTGAACCTGCTATAGATCCTAATAGTATATCTCTCTCTGATGCTGAAACTGAAAGTGGTAATGAAGAAAATGTTGTTCCTAATGAAGAAAAAGTTGAAGAAGAACCTGAAAACCACACTAAGAATACTAAATACACCAAAGAAGATTTTATTGCTAAGAAACATGGTAGTGAAAGAGAACCTTGGGTCCAAAAACCTATGCCTTTCCCTGATAAGAAACACAAGTCAAAGGAAGATGAACACTATAATAAGTTTTGTGAGTGGATGAAGCCTTTATTCTTGCAAATTCCTTTGACTGATGCTATTAAATTGCCTCCTTACTCAAAGTATATGAAGGACATTGTCTTGAATAAAAGGAAGATCCCTAATGAAGAAATTTCTACTTTGCTTGCTAATTATTCCTTCAATGGTAGGTCCCTAAGAAACTTGGAGACCCAGGGATTCCAACTATCCCTTGCTCTATTAAGAACAGTTATGTTAGAACTGCTTTGTGTGATTTGGGAGCTAGAGTTAGTGTTATGCCTTTCTCTCTATATAAGAGGCTTCAACTTGAAAAATTAATACCAACTAATATATCTTTGCAAATGGCTAATAAATCTACCACTATTCTTGTGGGTATATGTGAGGATGTACCTGTTTAGGTGGCTCACAATTGCTTGATACTAACTGATTTTGTTGTGCTTGAAATGCCTGAAGATGATAATATGTCTATTATTCTTGGGAGACCTTTTCTTAATACTGTAGGAGCTGTTATTAATTGTAATCAAGGAAAGGTGACCTTCAATGTTAATGACAAGGAACATACTGTCTATTTCCCCAAGAAGATTGAAAGGACTTATGGTTTGAATTCAATTGAACATGTTGAGGGCATTCAAGTTGGAGAAATATTTTGTCCCATACCAAGAGAAAAATTTGAAACTATTATGATTGGGACCATTGCTATCAAGGTTAAGGTAACATAATCATTAGTGGAGTACAAAGTTTTGTCTCATATGCAATTGTTTTGGTAGCAAGACTTGATCAACCTTGCTAACAAAAGGATTCCATTGAACAAAACAATGTTTTCATTATGATTATCTCCGTTTATATATATCCTTTGCATTTTAGTTTTTGCTTTCGTTTAGTTTTCTTTGTGTTGTTAGTTGCTTGCATGCTAGAACTTCTGTAGTTCTAGCCTTGTTTTGTCCTTGCATCATGTTTCCAAAAAAGAAAAAGAAATCTGTCTGTCAGAAAAATCATTCTTCTATTTCTGAAAAATGCCCAAAAATAAAGTGTCTCGAAAAATTCCAGAAAATTCATATTAAATTTTTACGTGAAAAAAGGGGCAGAGGAGTACCTGGTAGGTACCAGGGGGGTCCACCAGGCAGGCACACCACATGGTGGCGTGGCCAGCCTTGGGTGGCGCCATGCCCTGGTGTGGGCCACCCCTGGCCCCCCACCAACTCTCTCGCCTGCCACTTTCTTCTCTCTCCCGAGTAAGCTCTAGTTCATAGCTGAAAATCATGCTCTTGCTGTGCTTGCTCTCGATTTTTTTCGATCTCCTTGCTCAGCCCATCTTTCTTGCTGAAATTTGGAGCATTTGTTCCCTAGTATGTGACTCCTCCCCTTGTCCAAGTAGATTTGTGTTTAGTGGATTATATGTTGAGTATTTTGCTGCTGTAGGTGACTGGTTATGAGAGATTGTAAGCTTGTTTGATGCTTAGAGATATAGTTTTGATGCATTAGGCCTCTTGAAAGTCCCTATGAGTAGAATCCTTCATTATATTTACTTTGCAATCACTTGTTTAATAGGTGTTTAAATTTCAGAATAGAAGATGAGTGAACACCACCTAAACCAACATGAGCTTTGGGTGCCTGAGGTCACGAAGGTCCACCGGGAGGAGGAAGTTTTTCCTTCCATTTATCCATGCTCTAAGTTCATGAGAGCTGCAGGAATTCTACAAGATTTCCACACTTTGGTTTCTAATGCAGGGTTACAGCACTTTTTGGAAGATGAACCTTGTCAATTTGTGAAGCTAACCATGTCTGTGGTGCGGGACTTCCAATTTAGTCACTCCTTGCCTAACCCCATGGTCCATTCCAAAATTTACAATATTGCTGTCAACCTTTCTCTTGATGAATTTTGTGCAGCTATTAAGGTACCTCAATGGGGATCATGTAGGGAGATTAAAGAGAGACCGGAACCACTCATGGATTTATACGTAGAAATTTGCCAAGGGAGTAGCTTCTCGAAGGAGAGTGGAAAAATCCGTAACATTCATCTTCCCTCCATTCGCTATTTTGCCTACTTTATTGCTAAGTGTGTTCTTGCTAGGAAAACTGCCAATAAGTTATCTTCATTTGATCTACCATTTATCTCTACTGCTCTTAGACAAGATAGATCTTACAACTTGGGTGCTTTGATAGCTTTCCGTCTTGCTGCTAACCGTGAGAAAGGTGGAATTTGTGGAGGCCTTATTGCTTCTCGTCTACTAGCATTGCATGGTTTAGTGCCTCATCATCTAGACCTACAGTTTCCCATAGAGAGGCTTGATCTTAATTCCATGATACAACATAAATTTGTTTCCTCGGGGGCTAGTTTGAGTGAGTTATCTTATGAAATAACCTTTCTCAAAGCTGGTTGGAGAAAGAGCAAGTCCGAGCGTGTTGTTCTTTTGCCTGCACCTGTTTTGTTTAACCTTGATAACAGGGAAGGATGGTCCCTCACTGAGGAGGAGCTTGACACGTACTTGGGAGAGCTCTCCCAACAGGAGCAGGACACTAGAAGGGAGGTCACGGATGATTCGGTCCAGCCCTCGAATGAGGGAGAGTCTTCATACCAGAAACCCGCTTATGATTGGGGAGCTTCTTCTTCTCATGGGCCTAGCTACGACCATTCTTACCAAGATCCGTCCGCTTGGAACCCCTATTCGTACATGGATTGATACCCACTTAGGCCAAAAGCCTAAGCTTGGGGGTAGGTACGCCGACACCGCACTCATCTCCATATCATGTTGCATCGGTACTTTGTATATTCTTGTTTTCGTTCTCTTTTTAGTTTTCGTTCTTCTTTGCTTTTGCTTTCTAAAACACAAAAAGACCAAAAATATTTTTGTTGTTTCTCTTTGGTTTGCTTCTTCTTTTTGCCTTGGTTTGTTTTCCCCTTTTTTCTTTGTTTGAACTATTCGAAAAACCCAAAAAGATTTTGCTTTGCTTGTTTTTCCCTTTTGGTTCTTGTTTAAAAATCGAAAACACCAAAAATATTTGTCGTTCTTCTTTGGTTTTTGCGAGTTTGCTACAGGGTTCAGCAGTCCTCAGTGGATATTGGTTTCATATTATTATTAAAGCCACACAAGTGAAGAGCAATAATGAGGATCAATAACAACTTGAGGCGTGTTAAGTGGCTGGTAACGAACTCTATTTGTTTTCATTTTTGTACATATACTCATCACTGTGGGCTTGCTTAGTCCGTTCAAGTAGGGTGTATGTCATTTTTGGATGCTTAGTAGTTCTTGCTTTCTTATGATTAGCTCCAACACGCTAATAGTTTGTAGCATGTCTTATGAATGTTTGCTTGCATTGCTCTATTCATAAATTGGTATGACACCGTGGTATCCTCCTCTGAATGTTTCATTTGAATTGACTTGGCACATGCTCACGCATGCACAAGACTGTGATCAGCAGTTAAGCCTTGATGAATTATTTTGCCTTGAGGATCTTGAATCATTTTCATGCCATGAGTTGTCCTATTTTGTTGCAAGCATGATAATGACAGCTATTGCTCTCTCGTTTGTTGCTCCCTTACTTTTGCTATCCTTCACTTCCACTGAGTGTTTTACTCATGTTTCCAACTCCCTAAACCAAATATTTCCAAAGTGTCCACCATACCTACCTATTAGCATCATTTGCTACTCATGTGCATATTCATTATGCCTTGTTTTCTTCCGAATAAAATGTTTGCTTGTTATGGGAAAACTAGTTAGTAAAGCTCTCACGAACTTGATGGCACACTTTATTTCCTGCACTTAATAAACCTGAACCATTGTGAACTCTCCATGAAAGTTATATGCTTGCAAATTATAGGCTAGGGATTAGCAGAACCGTGCTGTCACGGGGAACGCTTTCAACACTTGTAAATATACCCAGTTGATACCTTGCTCTTTTGTTTGCGGATGTCGTCGGTGTGAAATAAAAGGGGAGCTTGTAAGTCCATGGAGTTATGTATGTGTGTTAGAGAAACGCCTGGGTCTCTGGTCTAATCCATGCTAACATGGTGGAAACCTACAGCATAACCATAATGATATCTATGAAGCATTCTTCTTATAAAAAAAGAGAGAGGTAGCTATTGAGAAAAAGGAAAAAAAAGAGATTTATGAAAAGAGGAAAGAGAGAAAAAAGAACCATTTTCCCATGGTAAATAAGAAGATTGCTGAGATACTCATTGTCTACTTGCCTTGTCATTCTGATATGGGGATTCTTCCATATCATCGGGCAAGGGGTACCCCGTTGGCGGTTCTCAATGATACGCACATACTTACGATGACAAGAACTTACCGGTAACTAAAGTTGAGTAGCATGAGGAGCAGCCCTCGTACTCAAGGGACTTGGGATTTTCAGTTTATAGTCTGTCAAGCATATAACTCAGATTGGACCTCACTTTCACCTTAGCCACATTAAAGATGCTTATGATAGGGGCATTGAGATCTCAAAGCGAACGAGTACCATACTTTTAGCATTTGGAAGCCTTTCAAAATTATTCAAAACCTTTTCTTCTACTTGTTGAGTCTCCACATATTCTTTGAGCACCTTCTTGAGAGCATAGTTGTCATTCTTTGTGTTTGTTCCATTACTTGATTATTTGTATTATGACTTTGATGCTTGTATCTTTGATATCTTTACTTCTAGTCATCACTTGAACTTCAGAGGTGCCTTGGCATTCATAATCAAAGGCAAGCGAGATACCACTCTATCATACCTTTTTATGAGCATTGTAATTTTGCTTATGTTTGTGCTTCATGCTAATTATTATCCTTGAGTTGGTATCTCTTCATAGCTTGTAACGACTATTAAGTAGACTCAGTTGCATACTCTTTATTATGAACTGTCTAAGTAATTGATCACATTGCTGAGAATATTTACATCATATGAAGCAAATGTGTTCGTGAAAGTTCTTTTATCGCACTCAGTTTTCAACTGAATTGCTTGAGGACAAGCAATAAGCTAAGCTTGGGGGGAGTTGATACGTCCAAAATGTATCTACTTTCCCGAACACTTTTGCTATTGTTTCTCCTCTATACTTGTGTGATTTGGATGCAACTAATGCGGACTGATGCTGTTTTCAGCAGAATTGCCTTGGTGTCTACTTTTTGTGCAGAAAACCAACTATCAGGAAAAATCCCGGAAAATATTCCAAAAATCCTATTTCACCCGAAGACTCCAGGAGCCAGAATACGAGACGGGGAAGAGCCAGGGGGTGGCCACACCACCTGGTGGCGCGGGCCAGGCTAGGCCGCGCCAGGGGTGGTGTGGGCCCCCCAGGCACCCCCTCGGCCTCTCTCTTCGCCTATAAGGAGCCTTCTGACCTAAAAACTTCGGGGGGTTCGACGTTTTTCTAGAAGGAGTTCCGCTCCGCCGCCACCACCAGATTCCACGAAACAACACCAGAAACTCCGTTCTGGCACCCTGCCGGGACGAGGAATTGGAGGAGATCATCGCCATCATCATCACCATCGCTTCTCCATCGACCATCCATGTTTTCCCCATCTATGAGTGAGTAATCCCCCGCTGTAGGCTATGGGGATGGTAGGGATTGGATGAGCTCGTTCATGTAATGGCATTAGATTGTTAGGGCATGGTGCCTAGTATCTTTTATTAGTGCTTTATGACTTTGTTGCGACTTGTTGTGCTTAATGCTTGTCACTAGGGCCCGAGTGCCATGATTTCAGATCTTAACATGTTATTGATTCATTATGATAGTATTGTTCTTGGTCTTATCTACAAGTTGTATACACACGTTGTTGTCCGGAACCTATGGCCCCGAAGTGATAGAAATCGGGATAACCGGAAGGGAATGGCTTTGATGTGAGGATCACATGTGTTCACGGAGTGTTAATGCTTTGCTCCGGGGCTCTATTAAAAGGAGCACCTTAATTGCTAGTAGTTCCCTACAGGCCCCGCTGCAAACGGGCTGGTAGGACAAAAGATGTTGTGCAAGTTCTCATTGCTAGCACGTATGACTATATATGGAACACATGCCTAGGATTGTCTAGTACTTGGGTACTTTATCTTATTTATCTGCAATTGCCCTATGTTCTGATTGCTATGTGAATTGTCTTGTCCATGCAACGCCCGTCCATCCATCCCTATGGCTACCGCACTCGAATCCCACTGTTTACTACTATTGTTGTTGCTGTCTTTACTTTACTACTGCTGCTACTTTACTATTCCTACTACAAAACTGTTGCTACTGATAAACTGCTGTGAGCAAGATTGTTTCCAGGTGCAACTGAATTGACAACTCAGTTGTTAAGGCTGATAAATATTCTTTGGCTCCCCTTGTGTCGAATCAATAAATTGGGTTTCACTTCCCTCGAAAATAATGTGATACACCGCCTATACTTGTGGGTCATCAACTTCTTCTTTAGATAACTAAGAATACCAATACCAATAATAATAAGATCTCTTCTTCTCGGCGTCAATACAAGCGCAACTATCATCGTCATCGAGTATACATGCAAAAAGCAAGACCACAATCAAAACAAGGCATACAAGCATCATTAGAATACATCAAACAAACATACCACACATTACTCAAATCAGTAGGGTTTGATAGATTGAGTCGGTTGTAATTGGAATTACTTTAATTGCCCTTGTGGTCTTTGTTTTAGGATGTATTTGTCCAAATACCACCGGTTAAGGGGATTTAGAACTATGCTTGGGTATGTGTGATATAAATATGCGAGGATGATACCATCAGGTAGGTATTGAAAAAATAAGGCCAACAAAAGTGGTTTCACTATTTTATCACTTTTCTTTAATTTCTTATGAATATTCTAGTGATAAAAGCTCTAGTTTTGGGAAATAATTCACCAGAAAAGTTCTGGAGCTCCAAAAATTATTTCCTTGGGTGGTTAGGTAAGGCTTGATGTACTTGTTCACTGAGAGTTGGAATTATGTCAAAATAATTACCAGAATGCCCTCAGTAAACTCCCAAAGGCAGTTCTGTGGGTTTTTTGTCTTTTTCATCAAATTAAATCTACAGAAGCTTTTGATTTGATTCCAAGGGAACATGGTAGGCATTTACAATACCTTTCTGTAGGAATTGGAATCAACCTTTTTGGACTGACAGAGCTACTGAGGTGATTTTATTTGAGAAATAACCCCACATAGAAAAGTTTAAATCCTAATAAATTAACCAAGACTTAATTAAATTTGGGCTCCTGGGTTTTGAAGGATAATATGTTTTAGGAGTCTTGAGAGTTGGAATTGGGTCAGTACCTATTTTTGTTTGACCTAGAGAAATTTCTAAAGTCAGATCAGAGCTGTTTTTGCTATTTTTGCTAAGGGCAGACTAATGTTCACCTTGGCATGAGATAAATATTACCTAGCAGGTAAAGCAAACATGTTTCAGAGGGACTTGGATTTAAGGAGTGTTTTAACTACTTTCTAGAAATTGATTTAATATATATAATCTATAAATCAACTAGGCTAACCAAGGGTACTGAATGTTGAAGAAAACCTGTAGGGATCTAGTCAAATTTATATTTGGGCATTTGGAGTTGTTTAGCATTTTTGAAATGATTTAAACTGAAGGCCAAAATCTGGATCTGAGCAAAAATAAATAAAACCGAGGGATTTCGTGGGCTGGGATCTGGGGGTAAATGGGCCGGCCAGAGGGGTTTCGGCCCACGACGGGCGAGGCGACGCACGGGAGGGAATTCAAAGGCCCTCAGGGCGGGGCCTGTTATCAGCGACGATAGGGAGTGAAGGGGTAAGGGGAGTTGTGGGCCATCCGATCCGGAGGAGATCAACGGCTCACGCTCTTCTCCTTCCTCTGCCTGAACTCGACGGGGAGGAACCCTAGGGGAGGCGCCGGCGGGGTCAAGGAGCTCACCAGGGGCCATCTCCGGCGACGGGAAGGCGACAGGGCGACGCAGTGCATCGAGGGGACTCCAGGGATGGGCGGTAGCGACGGTTTCCTCGACGGGATCTGGTCTGTGCGAGGGAGCCCGAGAGGGGTTGCGACCGAGCTCAACGGCAGCGATGGTAGGGGTAGTCCTGGGCCAAAAGAAGAACAGGATTAGATAGAGGAGGAGAAGGGGTCACTGTAGGGTGACATGCAGAGGGAGAGAGCAAGAGGGGAAGGGACCTTGCTCGATTATTGGAGGAGGCCGAAGCTTCTCTTCTCTCTCTCTCTCTCGAGCAGTACAGATCAAGGAAGAGGGAGAGGGTGCTCGGGGGAGGTAAGTGGAGAGGAAAGGGGGCAAATCAGGGGCAGGGGAGGCACGGGGTGGCCTCTGGCCTTGTATACCGAGAGGGAGAGATCCATGGGGGAAATGTCCCTTTTGGGCATGGGGAGGGGTAGTGCTGGCGTGTGATTGGCCTAGAGGGGTGGTGGAGAGAGGTGAGAGAGGGAGCTGGTCGTGCTGGAGCTCAGAGAGGGAGGGAGTGGCAGCTGCTGCAATTTAATTGGCTCCACTTGCTTGTCTCTCTCTCTCTCACTTCCAAGCATAAGAGGACAAAGGGGAGGTGCCACTACAGTACATGAAACAGTGTAGCTCGACCAGATTGAGTGATGCTGATGAGGTGGTGTATTAGACAAGTTTGGAGGTAGCTTTGGTTTGATTTAGCTTAGGTTTAGATGGTTTTGCAAATTTTGATCAAATGATGGCTTGTGAAGGAGTTTGAAAATTTTGTACTGGACAAAGTGAGAGAATGGTACTAGTGTGTAGATGGGATCAAGATATCTCTCCAAGAAATATTTGGGGTTTTTCTAAAGCTTGTAAGTCCACTTAAAAGCATTAATTCCAAAAGTGCAGAAATGGTTTCTAGAAGCTAAAGTGATATTTTTTACATTAGAAAAAGAGATATTTTGGTGTGAAAGGGTCCTAGATACCACATTTCACCTTGGGGGATTTTATTGGGATTTATTGAGATGGGAAAGTATTTTTAAGGAATTATTTCTTGTTTCTGCCATTTAAGAAAAAGGGTAAAAAGAAATAATAAAGAATCTCAAAAATATTTATTTTCGAGGTGGGAAGATAGAGTATGATATATGTATCTCAAATGAGTTAGACGTTGGGGAACTGCTTTGGCAAAAACTAAACTTTCCTTTATGGAAGAAGTTTTGCAGATTGTGTCTACTAAAGAGATTAATTAGATTTGGAGCCATAATAATTATGGTTAATATTTGATAAATCTTGATGATAAAGGTAGATGATGTAGACAAGGTGTATCAAGCATTTGCAACCTTGGTAATTGGAATTCCAACTTGAATTAGATGGAAAAACAAGGAATTGAGGATCTAGGGTGATGTTATTTTCATACCATCAAAACTTGGTTGTATCTTGGAGCTCAGATCTCCCCTTGGGGCATGGGATATATGGATGGATAGACCAAGTGATGTACATCAACATGGTATAGAGGTTTGAGCTTGATATTGCTTGAGTTCACCAAGAATTGGTTTCAAACTTTGAATAAAATAAGCCCGCCAAAGCAGATTATCAACTAGCCTTCAAAACCTTGTGGGTTTAAGAAGCGCAAAGATCCACTTGGAACAAGTGAAGTAGATATTGATAGACCTATATGATTAGCACACAACCATGAAAAGAGTTGGTCCATAGAAGGTTGGATGATGGTGTGAGCTTATGTCAAAGTAGGCATGTTGACTAGATTTGCAGGAATAGTTAATTTTTGGCCTGCAAAAACCATCAAGAACAAGTGGGTTGGATGATGATCTAACCAAGGGAAAGAGTGGGACTTGTTAGTCCTTATGATGGTTAACAATATGGTTCAAATTCATTTTCAGAAATGCACAAGGGTTGAGAAAAGGAGGCATTCAAAAAGGTGATGTTGGAAATAGTTTTCCAGACTTAACCAAATTTGGCAGACTTAGGGTTTTTGACTAGAATGCGGGTGCTGATGATTTTGATGGGTTGCAAGGTACCAAAGCATCATCAAGTTGATGATGTTGAAGTGTATATTGAGTAGGAAGGATCCTTGCTTGATACTGGTCTTCAAAGACTTGGAAGCTCCTAGGAGGGATCACTTCAGAAGGGGTCTGGTTAGAGGTTTTAGATGATCACCTAGTAGCTAGGGATCAGATCTAGCTTTGTATTCTTGCTTAGGGTGTGATGATTTGGAAATATCTTGATCCTAGTGATGAGCTCCTAGAGTAGCTCATACTATCTCCTAAGCAGACAAATCAAGCAGCAGATCGAGGCAATTCATCTTACAAGCAAATAAACTACTACTAGGGTTACCATCAAGCTTAGCCTGAGGTAAGGATGGGCAATTTTGAAAGTTTAGAGTTTGAATAGGGTAAGAGTCCTCGGTATCCCTACCAAGAGTAGCATTCAAAGGTTTTATACAAGGTTTTGGAAATCTTAGAGGTAAGAGTAGTTGAAGGTCTGTCTTGAAAACATAAGGAGATTATAGTATGTAGCTCTCCATAGTTTGATCAATAGAAGCTACTAAAATAGTTGGTTTGCAAAGGATTCTTGGCTCAGGTTTTGAAATGCCAGAACATTTGAGAATATGTAAAATGAGCCAGGACAGTTTTGTTAAATAGCTTTTATCCACTGATGTTGAGGTAAGGAGTATATCATGTAATACACCTTCAGGTGCATAAGCATATCCAAATAACAAGCAAACACTTCAGCATTAAACAAGAAAAAGTTTTTGTTCGCCCTGATTTTTTGCATTCTGAACAACTAATCAGGGTTGCTGAAATTGGGATGTTACCTGAACGTGAAGCTTCAATTGCCTTCGCGGGGTCCTTTTGTTATTCATTTTCCCCAGGAAGAAGAAAGCCAAGCATGATGAAAAGGAGGCCATCACTTTGAAGGCCAACTACTTTGGAGTGGGTGTTCTACTCATCTGGCCTAACTGAGCAATATTGAGGTCAAGCTATTAACCATAAAAGGGCGCTTCATAGGAGGCAAACCATGTGAAATAAAAGGTTTGAGTAAAGTTTTTAAGTTTTAGTTTAAGTTTATGTTCAATAAAGAGTGCTAGAAAATTCCAATTGAGGAGAAGAAGTTCGGTAGTACTAAAAATCCTGCTTTATTCATGTTGTTGTTGGTTGACAATATTTACTGTCAATTTTCTGTCAAAAACAAGGTATATCACTAAGTTATAGGAAAAGAAATACTTTTCGAAGAAACAAATTTTTTTTATGCATACAGAGAGTTTAACGACCAACTATACGGCGGGAATAAAAATTCCAGATGTATAGTTCCGATCGTATAGATATCTTTGCCATCGACAATTTTTCTTTCATATGTATTGAGAGTTTAACGACCAACTATACGGCGGGAATAAAAATTCCAGACGTATATCTCTGGTCGTATAGATATCGGTGCCTCCGTACAAACTCTTTTCTAATGTACTAAGAGTTTAACAACCAATTATACAGCGGGAATAAAAATTCCGGCCATATAGTTCTGGTCGTATAGATATCGATGCCCTTGTATATTTTCTTTTCCAGGGACAGACAGTTTAACGACCAACTATATGGTGGGAACATATTGTTCCGGCTGTATAGCTGCACCGCCAGGAGGAAACCCTAAAATTTTGACAGAAGGCCAACTATACGGCAGGAACACATTGTTCCGGCCGTATAGTTGCGTCCGACCACAAAAACTCATGGGAAGGTACCTCCAACTCCAAAACTTCAATCCTTTTTCTCTCTTCTACCTCCAAACTCTCTCCAAACATCAAGAGATCTTCATCTCTACTCAATTTCATTCGATTTCCTCGCACACAAGTGATCTACGGTACGTTCCTCCCCTGATCGTCCAATTTCTTTTTGCAATTTCAT